>CM039677.1:273740843-278740843 GCA_022496015.1 Hordeum marinum | reverse complement strand
CCCTAGATTGTTCTTCATCATCTTCTAGTTGAATGATCTCTGCAAATATCAATCGACAACATTAACTCTTGCAATCGACGAATCATGTTCAAGAAACAGAGTTGAGTGAATATTTGTTTACCTCTTTGGGAAGTGGTCGCGTCAGTTGTATCCACATCCATTTGCTCCTCTCTTTCCCGTGGACGCTACGTCACTGAGGTAGCAGCATAGGTAGACCAAATTCCACTCGGTCAGCAAGAACTCAAAGTCATAGTCGACAGTGAAAGACGAAAGCAAACACTTATGTTGAGACGATGGGCACAACCATCTTCATGCGGGGCAGAGCTTTGCGAGGTTTCACTGTGTTGGGCTTAGGATGCTTCACAGCTCATTCACTTGACTCGATAGTCGAGGTCCGGTCCCATTTCGGGTTCCTCTCACTAGAAACCAAGGTCTTACCCGCGGCCGCCGTAGGGTCCTAACGCGAGTTGGAGTGATGTTCGGTGCGTGGAGGAGACTCGACTTCTTCCTCGTTCTTGCCGGAGGCTTCATATTCATCTTCACTGTCGTCAGCGTAGTCGACGTCCATGCAGCCATCCTCACTCTACCTGCCATCTTCAGGCTGATTCCCATTGGGCACGGGCGAGTGCATGTGTGTGCACTCCTACAGGATTTAGACAATGAAGTCAGTTGACATATCAATCAATCACTCGACAAAGTAATATGACAATCGACAATGCAAAGTTTACCAGATTCTTTGGTGGATTCTCAGCAGAGTAGGGCTGGATCTTCTTGGTCCCCGGGGATTGTCGCTAGCCACGATGATGGTTCAAAGCCATTACTTGATAGTTTTCTATGAAACCTCTTCCGAGTGCATCCAGGTCGAGTCCTTGGGGCCTACGTAATGCCACATAGTGTGGTCCCTTGGTTGGAGTGGCTGGATCCGTTGACTGAGGAATGTCTCCAGGAGATCCGTACCAGTCACTCTGCCACGGATAAGGTACACTACGACGTCTACCAGGATTCCCACTTGGACATTCTCTCCCAATGACACTTTCACGGACTTGGGAACGATAGGATGATCTGATGTGAAAGGGGAAAGACTAGTCGACATATTGGGAGAAGCTATATCCTTGCAATAAAACCATGTAGACTACCAACCTCTAACTGATTCGTGAAAGATCATAGAAGGAAAAGAACTCTGGGCTCTCTTCCGGATTCCTAATCCCCCATATAGTTGGACTACATGAGCTTTACCATCCTCAGGGTGAGCCTTTTTGATCGACTGAGATCTGATGGTGAAAATGTGTTTGAACAGACCCGAGTGGGGAGAACAACCCAAGAAGCACTCGCACATAGTGATGAAAGCAGACAGATACGAAATTGCATTCAGAGGAAAGTGATGGAGCTGTGCTCCGAAGAAGTTCAAAAACCCTCGAAAAATTGGATGAGGAGGCATGGAGAAACCTCTTTCGACATGGGTGAGGAGGAGGACCCGCTCCCCCTCGTGCGGATCCGGCTTGGGCTCCCCTTCCGACAGCCTCCAAGAACCATCCGCCACGAGTCCGTCGACAATGAGATTCTCAAGATCCACTGTGGTGAACATCGACGGGAGAAAATCCCCCTCGATCCACCCCGATGGCACGGTGAATCGTGCAGTCGATGGCTTCTTGTCCTTGCCCTTAGCGGCGCCCTTCTTGGCGCGCTCCAGCTTCTTAGTCGTTCCCTTTGTCATCGCAGCGGCGAGGCTCGTCGGAGCAAATTAGAGTGGTGCGCTAGATGCAGGGGAGGCGGAGGAAGAGAGGAGATTTGGGGGAAAATGTACTGTACAGACCACAGCGCTTCGGGATTTATACCTCGTCGAGTGTCTCCTTGACTCGTGGGCCTCCTAGATCCCCGCATGTCCTGACCGCATACGTCGCCCAGTATGTGGCAAAATGAGCGGCACGAGAATCAAGGCGTCGAGCCCCACTCGCTCCGATCGTGGCGTCATCATCGCAAACGCGCGCACTTCCCAAATTTTTGTATCCTGCAAGATCCGGGCCTGGCAGAGCGACCCGTCGCGTCGAATGATGCCTTCAGGTCACTCGGAAGAAAATTGACATTGAGAATTCACTCGGACACTTTCAAGATAGAATCGATCCGGGCGAATGATGAAGAGTTTAGTCGACACAAGTTTCGTTGAAGCCTTGAAATTCATTCGGAAGATTCGTGCCTTGTTTAAAACTGGCAACGATACCCCCCTTCTCCACTCAAACCCTGATCTATTTGGGGGCTAATGACGAGGATAAGTACCTGGGGTAGGGTCCTAGGCCTCACGCACATACCCTACCTAAGGGCAATATATTGAAGGACTTAGAGATTACAAGAGAGATTCTGACTGGATTCACCATAGTGCTTAAGTCACTCTACATTCATCCACTCGGAGGCTTATCCCGTCACTCGGCAGTAACCTGTCACTCGGAAGACCTCACTTCTAGTCGACACCAGAAGAATAGAAGCCACCCCCGGGAGGCCAGCAGGCAGGCATTAGACCAGTCGTCATTAATAGCAATTATGATGTACGTTACCAGTAACGCTCGTCTTTATACCCACGATCGAACACTTGGATGCCTCACACTTATGAAGGCTAGCAAACTCTATATAATCCGCCCCTCCCCTCTGGCACAAGGGTTTGCATCCTCTGTAACTTACACTCTCCACACAACAAAAGCTCCCGAGCACTAAGAGGTAGGGCTGCTACCTCCACGAGAGGGGCGTGAACTCACACATCTGTGTGTACACCCTCGCTGTAGCTAGGACTCTGCCTTCTCCTTTCGTACCCCTAACTTCTACTATCAAACTCGTTCCCATGACAGCCTCCACAGCGGCCGTGACCCCTCGCGACTCTTCCACCGTGTGAGCTCGAACCACCCTCTGCCTCCATGGCTGAAGCAGTGGCATGATCCCGACGAGAGATCCTCCTCGGAGCGGAGGACGGTGGCCGCCCTCGCCCCCTATTCATGGCTAAGGGAGAGCACTACTTGAAGGGTGGGAAGACACGAAAGGGCAAGTTATGGAGGTTTGCTATCGGAAGATGGAAGGAGGATGGATGAGTGTCGCCCTTGCTAAACCCCAATTTATAAGGGGAAGCGTGGGGGCTGGCTCTCCCCCACTCCAAAGGACGCCGCCCACCTCCTCCAATAGCGGCGCCCTCGATCACGCGGCGAACAGCAATCGCCCTGTTGCCCTAATCCATGTCGTTGCAGTTACTGCTTTTCCTAGGGAATTTAAATCATGGGCACCCATTGCTGGCTCCCCACTATGCATGCGGCGTGCATGGTGCAAATGACCTGATGCAGTAATTAAAAATTTTAAACGGCTGCACCGCGCATGTATCCCATCTCCCACATTCAATGGACGTCGTGGGGAAGCACAACGAGCACAATGATCATGACAGCAGGGCCCTGCCACGCATGCCTGCACATTGTTTGGGCCTAGACCAACAACATCTCATGACGTGTGTGGCCTAGGCCCGGGAGCTCCTGTCGATGCACTAGAGTTTTGGGCTCTCTACTTCCCCTTACTCGTGCACGGGAGGTAGTAGCCACCCTGGCAACAAGGCCCAGCAGGGACTTGCCTGATACAAACATAGAAGAGTGAAGACCGCCGGCAAGACCTTGTCGGAAGGGCTATTAAAGCCCCAGGCAAGACAAGTCCTCGGCAAGGTGAAACCCCGGCAAGACGAAGCCCCAGCAAGGCCCTGCCAGCACACAGGGCAAGTGTCAATCCACCTAGATGCGTGTCATGGCATTGTCGTTGGAGGGGGCTAAGCGGTGCCGATGGGATGTGCTCAATTCCCCTCCCACAGGCGAACAGAGATGCTTGACGGTGCATTAAATGCACCTGTCCTACTCCATCAGTGTTAGGTATGATAGCACTATAGCTCTCTACACCCCGTGTGCGCACTGTATGCCACTGTTGGGATCCCCTTCAGAGTACAAAAGGAGGCCCAGGGCGATACGATAAAGGACTTTTCGACTTTTGGGACTTTCTAGCTCACACGCGTGGCAGCTGCTCATAGCACTCCTGTAGCTAGAACCCTAAGAACACTCTCAATACAACCAAGCAAGAGTTGGGTTTTACGCATCCGTGCGCCCCGAACCTGGGTAAAGATCCCCGCGTGTTGTTCGTCAGACCGGATCTTTGCATGAGCGTTTCCCCCGCCGAACCAAAAGGGGTCCCTCTGATCCCATAGGTGTTTGTTCCCCATGGCACTGTCCTACGCCTTCTGCAGGATAGACCAAGTATGGAGCCATCACGTACATGGATGAATAACCTGTATAGGAGAAGAAACACATTTATTACTCAAAACCACATCATTCCTGGTAAGCCACAATGCCCAGCATAAGTCAGCCGACCCCACAAGAATATGTGAAGAATTTTTTTTATCAATACCCCACAACCAATTGTCGAAGATGTTACGTGCACTACGTGGGGTATAGATTTGAAGCTACTTGAACAATGGCCCATACTACCCAATCGAACTTGCACTCAAAAAAAGTGTTTATTAGACTCATCATGTTGGCAAAAGACACATGTCTTACTACCTTGTCAATTACGTCATGCCAAGTTATCTCTAGTAAAGATGACCCCTCTCCTTAAAAACCAGAGAAATATCTTCACTCTTAGAGGAATTTTTAGCTTCCATAATTTTTTTATCAATGAGAACATCGCTATGAACCATTGCATTCATACAATGACTTCACTAAGAAACTTCCATTCTGATGGAGCTTCCATTGAAACTTGACCGGCTCGTGTGTTAGCTGAATGTCCTCCGGGCGATAGAGTAATTCATTCCATGCTCCGAGGCGATGGCCCAATAGATCCCTACGAAATATTTGGGTTTTCTTGTCGCAAAACTTGTTTGATCGGGAAAAACTTATGTCTGAGAATCCTATACAAGCTATGGTACTAAACATATGTCAGGTGGTTCCTAGCCAGGTATCTTCCTAGAATCGAACCAGAGAACCATTCCTAACTTAGGAAGTGCCAAATTGAAAAGAAATCATTGGCCTTCATGGTACCATACCAAAAATGTGAATCATCGGGTTTCCAATGAACATGAGACATGGATTCTGACCCCACGTATTTGTCATGAATGATTTCCTGCCATACTCCATTTCTAGTGAGTAATTTTAAACCCATTTAATCATAAGAGTGATGTTCTTAATCTCAAGATCTTGAATTCTAAAGCCCCCTGGACTTTTAGGGTGACATCAGTCCACCTAGCCAGTTGATATTTCTTGGATTCATTATCATATTGCCAAAAAATGAGGATCTATAGTAATCTACACGTTGAAGAACACGTTTCGATAAGTGGAAGAAAGACAACATGTATAGAACCATATTGTTAAGAATGGAATTGATCAAAATTAATCGCCCCCCATGTGACAAGAGTTTGGCCTTCCAACTAGCTAGCCGTTTCTCAAGTATCTCTTCCACATACTTCCACTCCGCGATAGTTAAGCGCCAGTAGTGAATCGGAATACCGAGATATCAAATGGGGAACTGCCCAAGTTGGCAATACAAAATTTTAGCATACTCAGCTACTGACTCTGCAGTGTCACCGAAACAAAGAAGCTCACTCTATGATAATTAATTTCGAGACCAGAGAGCTCCTCAAATGCGCATAAAAGCATCTTGAGATTTCTTGCTTTATCAAGGTCATTATCCATAAAAAGAATACAGTCATCCGCATATTCTAAAATAGACAGGATGTATTCTACCAAATGAGGAATAACACCAATAATCTTAATGGACACCTTAGCCCTCTTAACAAGGATACCAAACATACCGGCCATGATGTAGAACAAAATAGGGGATATGGGGTCCCCTTGGAGAAGACCCTTCTTGGTATGAAAATACTCCCTCCGTTCCTAAATATTTGTCTTTATAGAGATTTCACTATGAAAATACTCCCTCCGTTCCTAAATATTTGTCTTTAGAGTGTAGATTCATTCATTTTGCTTTGTATGTAGTCCATAGTTGAAACTCTGCAAAGACAAATATTTAGGAACGGAGGGAGTAGTTGCCAACATCATCGTTGATTTTGACAGCCACACTACCCTCCAGAAATAAAACTCTCTACCCATTGAAACCATTTTGGCAAAAAAACTTCATGCATAAAGTTTGCAAGAGAAAGGGCCACTTTACATTTAATAGGCCTTTTTCGAAGTTAATTTTTAGGATGACTCCCTCAACTTTTTACGATGAAGCTCGTGTATTGTTTCATGCAGCACAACCACTCCATCTAGTATGTTGCGTCCCTCCATAAACACCGTTTGAGTGGGTTTGACCATGTGGTGAGCCACCTCATTCAACCGATTCGTTGCATCCTTTGTAAAGATGTTAAAGCTAATATTTTGGAGGCAAATCGGTCAATATTGTTGAATACGATTGGCCTGCTTAATCTTGGGCAGTAGAATTATTTTCTCAAAGTTTAAATGAGAAATGACAAGGTTTTCGATATGTAATTGGTTAAACAATTGAACCAAGTGCACCTTAATCATATCCAAAAATATAGATAAAACTCCGCTGGAAAACCGTTTGGCCCAGGGGCCTTGTTGTGTTCCATTTGAAACACCGTAGTGCAAATTTCCTCCCCGGTGAACAGAGAGGTTAAAAAATCATTTTCCACCTCCGAAACTTGAGGGGTGTCATGAGTATTAGACTCATCCAGGGAAAATGAACTTTCAGTTAAAGGACCAAAAAGCTCTTTGTAGTAATTAGTAATGAAGTTTCTGAATGGTCAAGTGTGAAAATACGTTCCTTTATATGTCTTCCATTAGCCAACATTTGGAAGTATTTCATATTGTCATCCCCTTGAACAAGCGAGCCGCCCTGCAAAGTTGGCACCATTTAATCCTTTGCTCGCGTAAAAGGCGGGCGATCTGCTCATTTAGACGGCTTTTTTTACTCAATCTCAACTGCAGAAAGGGGGCTCATCTTCGAAATTTTATCAAGGCTCTCGTTTAATGTAGATAGTCACAACTTTTCTTTTTAGTATATGCCAGCGATATGTTTAGCCCATTCACGAAGCAATCGATGCAATGCACAAATTTGATTGATCCATCGTTCAATGGGTGTGTTACCCGAGGTTGACGCGCCCGTACCTTCTTAACCAGGTGATGGAATTCCTTCTTAACTATGGAATGTTAGACTTGGAGTTGTTTGGCCAAAATCGGTTAGCATTGGAGCATGATCCCATAAGGCCTCAATTCTTTCTAGTGCACGTACCGACACAAGGGGATATTTATATTCCTAGTTAGTGGTTACTAGCACCCGGCAATGTTTTTCGTCAGTTGGAATAGATCGATTATTGGCCCACGTGTACTAACGACCAAACAAACTGAGCTCCCGCAAGTCCAGGCTATCAATGACAACATTGCAAAGGAAAGGCCATCTACTGTCAAACCCATCATTATTTTTTTCCTGCTGATATCGAAGGATATTGAAATCCCCCCTGATTAACATGGGGTGAGGATTGTCTCGGCAGTTATTAATACGTTCCTCAAGAAAAGCGGACTTAAACTCCTCTGGAGCGGAGCCATATACAACTACCACCAGGCTCCAAAGGAAGTTGTCAGACTTGTTTGGAAGGTAAAATTTTATGTGATTCACCCTTCGTCATGGAGAAAACTTCCAGGTATGTCAAGTGGAGTGTGACAGCCCGGGACCGATGCTCCAGAAGATTCCAGAAGATTCCCCTTTTTATTTCCGTTCTGGTTGGTGTTTGTCTGGTTGTCACATTCATCATCGCCTCATTCGCATCATCTACATAGCATCGTCACTCGATTTCAAAACTTGCATCCATTCGTAGTTGCCGGTTCTCTTCGTTCTTGTCATTGCCCGTTTCGAGACCAACCACACATGCACGCGCCCGTGGCATCATTTTAAATAAAACCGTTTTTAAGTGCGCGCAAAAATATTCTCGGATTGAGTTGAAACTTGACATGCGGTCTTGTTATATTGTAGGTAGACCGCCTGTCGAATTTCCTCGCGTTTTGAGTACGTTTGATACCCCGTCGGTCAACCGTAGCAGTGTTGTCATCGGTATTTCGTCGGATGTTTTCGGTGTTTTAAAACCTTCGTGTCACGGGTCACAAACTTCCCTCTCTTCCCCTCCTAGCCCATCTACACAGTCACCGTAACCCCCCCTCTGCTTCCGGACCGTCGAATCGTCACCCGACGGTCCGAAAATGGACTGCGACCGTAAACCCTAGCCCCTAAACCTATATATAGGACCCCTAGCCCTAATCCCCCTTGTTCCCCGTGCCAAACCCTAGCTTCTCCCTCCTCCAGCCGTCAGGCCCACCCGAGCCCATCTGAGCCCACCCAAGCCCATCTGGGCCCGAGCAAAGCCGCCGCTAGCTCCTGAGCTCCCATGGCCGCGCTCCCGCTTCGTCCCCATGGCTCCCGCAACCGGCCCGTTGCTCGCCGCCGCCGGTCGCAGTCGCTGTCGCCTGAGCCCCGCCGGTCGCCGGACCTGGCTGCGCCGCCGCCCTCTCCCTCTCCTTTCCACTCCTCTCCTCTCCCTTCTCACCCCCGGCCGCCCTCTTCTTCGCAGGTCGCCGCTGCCGCCGCATCTCCCGCCGGCCTCCCTCCGGCCGATCCGGCCCGCCGCCGCCGGATCTCCCCCGCTAGACCCCGTCCCTCCCCGCCGGAGCCAGCCGCCTCCTGTTGCCAGCCAGCGCTGCTGTGGCCTCCCGCTCGGGAGAGATCGAGCGGTGGAGCGCGACGCCCCCGTTGACCGCTCGCCCATGGTGGGCCACGTCCGCTGCCTCCCTCGCCCCGGCCCACCAGCGCGCCAGCTCCCCTGCCGAGCTGGCCCATGTCGGCCCAAGTGAGCAGCCCCCCCGCCATTTTGTGTTTTTATTTATTTATTAGGCCTTTGCAATTTAAAAACAACGATATATAATTATCCGTGCACCATTTCAAAATGATTTCAACATGTAAAATGTTTAGAAAAATACATAGATTAATAAAATGTCAATTTCACCCATGCCTAAAAATACCCAACATGTTATTTCCTGCCATTTTACATATATGTCATAATTGCATTTTCGCATAATTATTTAACCATGCACCGGGAATCAATAAAATCACATATTAAAAATGTTCATCTCATCGACATCGCATTTTCATGCATGAGTAAAATGTTGGAATGTTGGTTGAATTTCATTTTGCATTAATGGATTGCTATAACGTGATTAGGCCTAATACACTCATAATTAATTGTGATTAAATTTCCACATGAACCTATACATAATATATATGTTTTTGGGGTAGAAAAATCCATAGAAATTATCTGTGCATTTAGTTTTGCCATATGAGCATTTTTGTGTGCATGTCATTTATGCCGTGATACCATTTTGTCATTTGCGTGGGATTTAATCCATGCATGTTTTGTAATAAGTTTCAACATGAGAAATGCCCTTTGATATGTGTCCTAGCCATTGGACATTTTCCTTGTCATAGAAATGCATGTTTAGGTGTTGTTTTCTTGTTGTCAACTTGCTATTAAATTCTGCTATTTTGAGGATCCATGTTTAGGGTTTTTTTTTCTTGTTTTCTTGTTGTCAACTTGCTATTAAAGTCTGGAATCTGCTATTTTGCTAGTGATCTAGAACTCTTTTGTGGTAGGTGTAATGGAGTTATTTGTTGTTGATATTGTCCTTTAGTATGCTGTTAAGTTTCATGCCATAATATGATCTGTAGCTGTGAATATGCCTTCGTGATAAAAACTGCACTGTCAAAAACTGCTATTTGCACTAAGTCTGAAACAGTTTTCAAGTAGCCATCTTGTGAGCTTCCTACCAAGTGATCCGTGCATGTTTTGAATATGACATGTGAAGATGACATGAAGTGTGTGTTATATACTACTGCCCAATGCTTGGTTTGTGCATTTTGGAATCTTGTAGCTTGTTGTTTTCATATGTGCAAAATGCCATGTTGCTGTTTTTGGCAGATTTCAACTAAAACTTGTTTTGTTGATGGTGGTTGAACCGTAGCTCCGTTGTGGGCATGTCGCATATGAAACTTGCTTAGAATCTCATTTAGTTTCATAATAACTTGCTTCATTCATGATTTGAGATGTTTGTGATTGTATTTTCCATGCATTTGCATTCATGACATGTGCATCTTATGTTGCTCGTATCTTTTAGCCCGTAGCTACGTTTGAGATGTTCCATATATGTAAAAAGACTAGAATGACATGTAAAATAAAATGGAATGATTTATTCTGTTTTTTAACAAATATAAAAAAATGATTAGTTCAGATCTGAAGAAATTTCGAAATTAACATATGGGGTCATTTCGGAAATGCTATAAGTTGTTTCCGGCCTCATTTAAGATGCCTATATAGTGTAGTTTACTTATGCTTCACCTCTTGCCATGCGTTAACAACATTTAATATTGTCGTGTACCTAATGGGAGTGAACTAAATAATTCAAATGTGGAGTATCGTCAATATGCAACTCGTTGCATATTGAGCTTCACTTAATGTGTAGTATTTGTTTGTTGTGAATTGTCATGCATTGCATAGTAAACCGGACATGCATCATATTTATTTGTGCATCGTGTTTGCATATGTTGTGGTGTATCTTGTGTTGATTGTTGTTTCGGATTGCTTCTTCTCGATAGAGTTCCGAAAGCGTTCGGAGTGTGAGGATTCGTTCGACTAAGTTGGCTCGTCTTCTTCATGGACTCGTTCTTCTTCTGAGCGGGATCTCACGCAAGATGACTCATTTCCCTGGATACCATTACTATCATTGCTATGCTAGTTGTCTCGCTTTTATCGTTATGTCACGCTACCTACCACATGTTTGATAAGCATCCCAAGATTGCCATGAAAAGCCTCTAACCCCTCCACATCCCAGCAAACCTTTGTTTGGCTACGTTACTCCTTGCTCGGCCCTTCTTATAGCGTTTCTAGCTGCAGGTGCAATTGCTTCCATGTGTCAACATGGACATTCCTTTGTTATATCACAATATTGCTGCTATATAATTTAATGCACATATATACTTGGTAAAGGGTGGAAGGCTTGGCCTTTTGCTCGGTGTTTTGTTCCGCTTTTTCCGCCCTAGTTACTTGTGAACCGGTGTTATGTTCCAGAAATGAGCGCTCCTAACATGCTCAGGGTTGTTATGGGGCCCCCCTTGATTTTCGGGTGAGAATAAAACTTGTCTGGAAAGGCCCAACATTGGTACTAAATTTGCCTAATAATTAATGAACTTGCATAGGGGATTTTCCGGACCCCATGGATAATTAATCAACAACCCGGGCCAGTGCTCCTCATGAGTATTGGTCCAAACTAGAGCACCGTGCGGGCTACCCGGGGCAACTCGGGACGTTAGTTACTGTACACTTTGCTTATCTGGCCGTGTCCTGAGAACGAGATATGCGGCTCCTATCGGGTTCGTCGACATGCCGGGTGGCCTTGCTGGATTTGTTTTACCTTTCTCGAACGTCTTGAGTGAGGAATTCCGATTATTCTTCGGGCTATCTCGAGGTGTTGGATTTCCTTTGGAATTGCCTAGGATGATCACGAGATCCGTGGTTGAGGTTATTCCCGGTATGTGTGGTTAATTTATGATGGATGAGTTGGAGCACCCCTGGAGGGTTAAATCTTTTCGAGAAGCCGTGCCCGTGGTTATGTGGCAAACTTGGATACTTTGTTTAACACCCGGTCATAGTAAACTTGAAGTAAACTCTAATAAAATACACCAACTATGTGCATAACCGTGACTGTCTCTTCTCGTGAGTCCTTATCCGAAAGAGAACAAGGTGGGGTTATGATTGACGTAAGTAGGTGTTCAGGATCGGTTAGTGATCATTGCTAGTTCACGTCCGTTATGCGTAGACCACCATACTTAACTTTTTGTACTCGTAAGTCAGCCACTCATATATATGCTTAGTCGCTTTCTGCAGCCTCACCACTTGACCATACCTCACCTATTAAGCTTTAATAGTCTTGATACCCTTGGAAATGAGATTGCTGAGTCCCTGTGGCTCACAGATTACTACAACAACAGTAGCAGGTACAGGTAATGTGATGAATTGACGTGAGCGCATTGCTTGATTTGATTTGGAGTTCTTCTTCTTCTTCTTCATCAAACTTGGATGGGTTCCAGGCGGCAGCCTGGGATAGCAAGGGTGGATGTCATTTTGTCGTTTGATTTCGTCCGTAGCCGGACCCTGCTCTTATGTATGATGTTTGAGTATGTTATTGTATTGATGTGACTCTGATGTAGCTTGTGGCGAGTGTAAGCCAATTCCATATACTCATCTCTTCTGTACATGTACTTGTAATGAAATCCATTCTTGCGAATGCATTGAGATGCGCTTCTATCCCTGTCGAGGTCCTCGTGCCGACATAAGGATAGGACCGCATCTTGGGCGTGACATGGAGGCCAAGCAAAATTCCACTCGACCTTCCAGATGTGGGTAACACATGCCATACATAATCATAACCACATGAAAGTGGTCAAGATCAGCTGTTTGGAAATCACGTTTACCCGACTCAGTGATGGCCAAAAGTCCAACGCACGATCCCTTACAAAGTCAGCAATATGTTTGTGTTCAGCCAAGTCACCAAGACCTCTACTATTCGAAAACATACATCTCATGATGAACCATTTTTATGTTTAGATAACTTCCCCCTCTTAAACGAGTGCCCACATTTCTTCTCTGAAGTTGAATTGTTTTTTCGTATCGATGCGACAAGCTCACAAAGCATAGTGTCGCATAGTGTATCATCCGAGTCTACTTCAGTCATGTCCTTAACCAGATGGGAGAGAAGCTTGCGATCATGATTAGGATCAACATCCTCATCTGACACTCAAGGGTCAGAATAAGTCGACTGCTTAGGAGCAACCAAAGATAATGTAGTAATATTATTTTTGTTCCTTTTATTTCATTAAAGTGCCAGGTAAAGCCTTTGGGATAGTGTGGATACTTGCTTGTTTGAGTCTATGCAAAAACAAAAAGTTTTGTGTCTAGTATATGAATTACCTGATTTTACTGGAGAGTCAAATAATTCTGAAATTTTTACAAAACATTGCTTTGAAAATTCTGTGATATTTCCTAACTTTTCATAATATTTATGGTTAGGGAAGTTTTTTTATCGTTCAGATCTTTACAGACTGTTTTGTTTTTCACAGATTCTGTTTTGCATGCATAGTTTGCTTGTTTCAAGTGTTCCTATTGCTTATATTGAGTAATATAAATTATGGGAATTATATAATACATTAGGTATCATGTGGGAACAATTATTAATCTTGTATTGACAGTAACTAAGTGAAAGATATATCTTTATTACACTAACCCTTCTCACACAGTTCCGTTATGTTTTCTGTGCTTGAAGTTTCATGTTTTGGGTGAGATACTGATATGAGGAGAATAAGGAGTGTCAAGAACACAAGATTAGGGATGCCCAAGGCACCCCCAAGGTAATATTCAAGGAATACTCAAGCATCTAAGCTTAGGCATCCCCTCTTTCGTCTTCAACACTATCGGTATATCTCACTTGGAGCTATATTTTTATTCGTCACATAATATGAGTTTTTGTTGGAGTGTCATTTTTTTTTATCTGTTAGGTGTTATTTATAATCTTGTTTTTCAATAAAAAATTCCAAGAATTTCCTTAGGATGCTTGCATTGCATGTTTGATGTATGTTGTGTAAAAATTAGAAACTTTTTATGTAGTGTTTGAATTTTCATATTTTACTTGAACGCAAAAAGTTTCTAAAAAAATTAAACAGCATTGTCATATAAAGACCTTAGAATTTCCTAAATTTTCATAAGTTTTATAGGTACATAGGTATACTGGTTTAATAAACTACTAGGGACTGTTTAGTTTAGACAGATTGCTGTCATAGTTTTGTTATCTACTTATCCTATAGTTTCCATAGCCTATTTTGGTAGATATAAATTGTGGAAATGATAGTATATACTACCTAATGTTTGAAAATTATTGTGCAACTTGTCTTGTTAGTACATGAAGTGTTGATTTGTTCTTATGTGTACTAACCTATCTCACGAGTTCTTTTTGAGTTTTGTGTGGACGAAATTTTTGAGAATAGGTGAAACCGGGATATGAGAGGATTGAACAAGATACAAAAGCTCAAGATTGGGGATGCCCAAGGAAACCCAATAAAGTATTTAAAGAACTCTCAAGTATTTAAGCATGGGGATGCTACGCATCCCACCTCTCTTCATCAACAATTATAAGTTAGCCTATGTTGAGCCTAAATTTTTATTCGTTCAGATGATGCATGCTATTCTTGGAGTGCCATTTTATATTGTTTGCTGTTTCAATAAAATCATCGGATCTGAAATTTTGAATAAGAGAGAGTCCTGACATGGCTATTTAACTAATTGACTATGCATTGATCTTCACTTATATCTTTTTGGAGTAGTTTGTCATTCACTCTCGTGCTTCACTTGTATCCTGTCAGTAAATGGTTGAATGAATTGAATATCCTAAATCTGAAATTAAAAATGCTTCATATACTTATCCCATGTGGAGTAATGATTTCACACATAATAAGTATAGGTGGTGAAATTTATTGAAAGTTAGCAAACACCGCATTGGTCACTTAGACAATCGATGAAAGAATATTCAAGGAAGAGAGATTTCATATATAAATATACTATCTTGGATATATTCTATGATTGTGAATACCCATTAATTATTTTCAAACTTGAGGAAATTAGTTGAAGCTGGACAAGGAAGACAACGTAATGAGTTATGCTTGGTTATATTAGTATAGAAGTTATATTGTTTTGGATCCTCCAACATGTGGTGCTTCCTTCCACCTCATACTATCCAGAACTTCCGCACCAAGTAGAAATACTACTTGTGTATCTAAACACACTTAAACCAGTTTTGCCATGAAAGTCCACTATACCTACCCATGGATTGAATAAGATTCTTCAAGTAAGTTGTCATCGGTGCAAAAAGCTATAAAAATTGCTCATAAATATGTAACATCTTTTATTGTAAGGGAAAAAGCGTTGTACGAATTTGTGATGGTAAAGAAATAAAAGGACGGACTGCATAATAAAGGTTGCTGTCACAAAGGGCAATACAATGTGACGTTCCTTTGCATTAAGAGTTTGCACATCCAAAAACAAAAAGCGCATGACAACCTCTACTTCCCTCTGCGAAGGGTCTATCTCTTACTTTCTAGTACTTACCTTTATACAAGAGTCATGTTGATCTTCACCACTTCCTATATTTTGCCTTTTTTCTATTGGCAAGCAACATGTGGAGGGGAAAGATCCAAGCATATATGGCCATCCAAATATATTTGATCATGAATTATTATTGTTGAAAATTATATATATGATAAATAAGTTGGGGGGGGAGAAACTCTAAGCCCATATGTTCCGTTGTGTTCGATGGATATGATTTGAGAGTTAGCAATTATGGCAGACTATATGATAGTTGAGTATGTGGAATTTGCTAAATCAAAGCTCTTACATAGACCCTTCCTGAAAATAGGATGAATTGCAAATGTTTGGTGACTGAAGGCATAGTTGTTAGTTTTCAAGAAACTTTATGATCTATACTTTAACATGTGAATAGCTTGTTACTTCATCATGAGAGGTATTATGTGATAATCTACTATTTATGATATATAATGATGCTAGAAAAAGTTATTGGAATTATCATTAATCAAACTTGTGCACTTGCTAGCATTCACACTTCATAAATTATTTCTTTTATCATTTACCTACTCGAGGACGAGCAGGAATTAAGATTGGGGATGCTGATACGTCTCCAACGTATCTATATTTTATGAAGTATTTTTGCCATGTTTACAATAATTCTATATTATTTTGGTACAATTTTACTAGAACTACCCCAGACTGATGTTGTTTTCAGCAGAACTACCATGGTGTCTTTTTTTGTGCAGAAATAAAAGTTCTCGGAATGGGCTGAAAATTCAGTATGATTTTTTGTGGACCAAAAGAGACCCCCGAAGCATTGGAGTTGGTCCAGAAGAGAGACGAGGAGGTGACAAGCTTGCCAGACATGGCCAGGGGGGTAACCTCGCCTAGCAGGCTTGTGAATGCCTCGTGGCCCCCCTTGATGTGAGATCGAAGCCAAAAATTCCAATAAATCCAGAAACCACCGAAAAGAAACCTAGATCGGGAGTTCCATCACGACACACCTCCAGAGCCATGAAAAAACAATCTTGTCCCTCTCCGGCACACTACCGGAGGGGGTCACCATCATCGGAGGCCATCTTCATCGTCCAAAGGGGCCATCAACACCATGGAGGCCAAGGACCAAAGGGAGAACCTCTCCCCACAAAAGGGGGAGGACATGGAGGAGGAAGCACAAGGGGGAGAACCTCTCCCCTCTCTCACAGCGGTACCGGAGTGCCATCGGTGGAACCATCACCGCGGTGATCATCTTCATCAACATCACTTTATTCATCACCATCCTCATCTCCTTTAGCGGTGAACTCTCCAGCACCCCGCTGTAATCACCTACTTGAACATCGTGCTTTATGCTACATATTATGATCCATTGATGTGTTGCCATCCTATGATGTTTTGAGTAGATTACTTTTGTCCTTTGGGTTGATTGATGATGTAGATTTGTTTGAGTTGTATGTTTATTTTGGTGATGTCCTATGGTGCCTTCCGTGCCGTGCACACGTGAAGGATTCCCACTATAGGTGTTGCAATACGTTCATGACTCGCTTATAGTGGGTTGCTTGAGTGACAGAAGCATAAACCCGAGTAAGTGGGTTGTTGCGTATGGGATAAAGGGATTTGATGCTTTAATGATATGGTTGGGTTTTACCTTAATTATCTTTAGTAGTTACGGATGCTTGCTAGAGTTCCAATCATATGTGCATATCATCCAAGTAGAGAAAGTATATTATCTTATGCCTCTCCCTCATATAAAATTGAAATAATGATTTCCGATCTTGTTAACAATTGCCTAGGATAATTCCGCACACCGACCCATCATTATTCCACACTCGCTATTTGCAAGATATTGTACTATTATGATAACAACACCTATTTTTTTATTTTAGTTCTCCGATATGATGCAAAACTATCCTCTTCATACCCACAACATAGTTTTATTTTTTGATTCTAGATGGAAGCAAACGCTTGGCATACATAGAGTCGTATCGATGGCAGATAGGACGTGAGAGAATAATTATCTTGCCTTTAGCTCCTTATGGGTACGACACTGCATACATATCACTTCCTCCTTTGGAAATTGCTACGATAATTCCTTGCACTTGGGGATTATCACTCACTGGGACGAGAAATGAATGGACTCAATGCCACCGGGCAACCTATGAGCTTTTCAACATCATGCACACACTCAGGGCTTTTCATTCGGGTAATTGCACTCATCTTCTTGGGATTGATGTCGATTCCTCGTTCAAAAACGAGAAAACCGAGTAACTTGCCACTAGGAATACCGAAAGTGCACTTAGTTGGGTTCAACTTGATATCATAACTCCTCAGATTGTTGAATGTCTCAGCCAAGTCAGTCAGCAGGTCGGAACCTTTATGAGACTTGACGACAATATCATCCATGTAAGCCTCAACTTTCCGAGGCATCTGATCAGGTAGACATTTTTGAATCATGCACATGAAAGCAGCGCCAGCATTCTTCAAACCAAAAGGCATGGTGATATGACCTAAACACTCCAAAGGGGTGATGAAGGCTGTCTTTATTTCATCCGGACCAAATAGACGGATCTGATGGTAGCCGTAGTATGCATCGAGAAAAGATAAACGCTCGCACCCCGTAGTCGAGTCGACAATTTGATTGATGTGGGGGAGCAAAAAATGATCTGTCGGGCAGACCCGATTGACATGTTTGAAGTTAATACACATGCGGAGTGACTTTTCCTTCTTGGGGACCATGACGACGTTCGAGAGCCAGTCGGAGTGGTAAATCTCACGTATGAACTTAGCCGCCAAGAGACGAGCCACCTCCTCGCCGATTGCCTTCTGCTTTTTCATTGTGCCACAACCCTAGTTCTTCTTGCTTGCAAATGAATTCATGCATGCATTATTATTTTTCTGTTGAAATTGAGGAGTGATCAAGCATCATCATTCAAATTTTTGTCAAAAGGCAATATGAAAATAGCTTCAAATAACCCAAGAAAATGTCCCTGGTTTTCTAAAAAATATTGGATGGGGATAAAAATGTCAATCAATATTTTTGGATCATAGAAACATTTTAGCAATGGCATTTGAATTAATTCAAACCCTAGTCAGCACGGGGATTAACCCCATGACACTGACATGCGGGTCCTAGTGCCAGCTTTGACCTGGACCCGTGTGTGTTGACTGGTTGGTGTCATGATGACGTCAGGATGATCCAGTAAATATTTCTGTAGTAAAAATATTCCTGAAAATGTTGAAAACTTCTAAAATTCATATAAAATATTCTATACCACGGACGAAAATAATTTATATATGAAAAAGGATTAGAAAAATCCAATGAATCTATTTATGCCATGATGATGCATTCTTTAAAAAGTTAACATCACCAAGTAGGACATTTTATGATTAGGGAAAATTGGATAATTAGTTTTGGATTGGAATTTGATATATATATGAATTCCACTTCAATTAATATGACTAAATATTGTGCTAGGTGAATTCAGTACTTTAACATGCCATATCATACATCATGTTTGTTACACCAAAT
This sequence comes from Hordeum marinum, assembly GCA_022496015.1. Taxonomy (NCBI): domain Eukaryota; kingdom Viridiplantae; phylum Streptophyta; class Magnoliopsida; order Poales; family Poaceae; genus Hordeum; species Hordeum marinum. Next base: position 278,722,121 of record CM039677.1, on the reverse strand, counting down.
TGAATGTTATTCTTTTTTTGTTTGCTGGTGTGAGTCCCCCTTGGTAGACGTTATTCTGATGTTGAGATCGATGCCACCGATGAAGACTCATTGTTATCTTCAGAAGTGTCAGGCAATCAACCCCCTTCAGCATGTTAGATACAATCCCACTCTCTCACTCTTGCTCCCATTTCAATGCATTAGGACTATGCGATTCAACTGCTACTTGTGTTGCGATAGATGAACCCACTCCTTTGCATGACCTGTCATTGTCACAGTAAATAGCTAAACCAAGCAACCTAGCATACCTAGTAGATGCTTGAGCCATGTTGTGCTATAAACCTGTTATGCTTGCTATGCTTAGAGTTGTGTCACGTCTGATTCATCTCGGTTATGAACCGGAGTGAAATGAATGTGTCCTGATGACGAGGGCTAAGTGTTGAACCCATTTTGGTAAAGGTAGTGATGAGAGGCCATGTAGGAGTACATAGTGGGTGGTCTCATTGAAGCCGCTCATAGGAACTGAGTTCCATGTTTGTGTTCCAAACTAGGTACTAAGGCACATTGTGTTCTGGTAACTTGACCCCTCTCAGACTTTTAACCCACCCTGTTCTCAGTCCAGGAGTCATAGTAGTTCGAACCATTGATAGGTGTGCTACGGCTGCGAAATGGATGAACGGCCCAATCGCGACCGGCTTGGGGCCCCGCTCATAACCTTTGAGGTCATGTTGGAAACCTCGTCCGGACTTCCATTATGGGTTCCAACAAAGATAGGCGACTGCCTTGGACGTGAGTCTTTTAAGGTTAACATCCATAGCCGACTCCCTCACTGGGCTTGTGCTTGAAGGTTGGTGAGGTGCATTTTTACGTGCACATGGCGGTAAGTGGCGGGAGCATGTGTGATGAAGTACACCCCAACAGGGTAAACTATCTATTGGAATAGCCACGTCCATGGATATGGACCACCTAGAGACTTGCATTGTTCATAGACAACTTTAAGTGGATACTCTAAAATGCTCTAGATAAGTGTGAGTGCTATGGATGGCTTCTCGTAGGAGGACAAGAGTCGGTCCATAGTGGTGTATTGACGTGGTGAATATGTGGACTCGTGTGTGATGTGCCACCTCAAAGAAAGTACTCATAGTCGTAGTACAGGTTAGACAATAGTCAAACCTGGCTTGCTACAATAAAGCCCACAACTTCCACTTTGTTGAAAATGATGCATATGTAGATAGTTCTGATGTAAGTCTTGCTGAGTACCATTGTACAAAGGTTTGCTTATTTATGTTTTTGCAGATGAGACCTCTATCTCATTAGTGATTCTTACGACGTGAAGTTCGATGTTGACTGGATTAGCTTGGGAATCCCAGACAGAGGTCTGGTTCCTTTGGTAGGGTCGTCATTGCTTTTCAAGCTCCTCTAGCCACTTTTAGTAGATGTCTATACCCAGCCATGTTTTTCTTTTTCTTTTTGCTTGTATGACGTGAGTGTTTGGTCATGTGGCCCCTATTTGTAATACCACACTATGTTGGCTCTTATGAGTCTTAATAAATACTTGAGTCATAGAGTTATGTTGTGATGCCATGTTGTATCGACACATATCGTGCATAGTGCATGTATGATTGAAATGCATTGGTATGTGTGGGATTCGACACCTAGTTGTGTGCCTTTAGTAGCCTTCTTTATGGGGAAATGCCTCTTTGTGCTTCCATGAGCCTTGGTAGCTTGCTACTGCTCCGGACACATTGATTGACAGGCATATATCCTTGTTTGTTGTTGTGTCTATTGCTTCGGGGAAATGTCTCACAGTGTCATTGAGTAAATGTAGCCTACTATGAATCATCTACATGCAGTGATGACATCAATGTCCCACGGCATAATGGAGTCCTTGTAGCCTGCTATGACTCGTCTACACATGCTCATGACCGACACCTGCATTGCTGGGTTACGTATGCCTATCCCTGTACGGTTGTGCCACTTGGGTCTATGACTAGTCATGTCGGCCTAGGTTCTTTGACCTGTGAATGCGAGGGACATGTTCATATCCATGAGCCAAAATACGCAAACGGTCCCGGCCACGGTAAGGCGGCAGCCGTGGGTTACCATGCATGAGGCCGCAAAGTGGTGTGACATGTTACACACTGGATTCATATGGCTTAGGATCTGGGTCCCGATAGTGTTGATTGCCTGTAGGATTACCGAGCCAAACTAGTCAATGTTGAGTCTTGAACTGCTTTAGTTATATAAGGGAATTGATTGTGGAAGGGAATGTAAGATTCTTTTTGCTCCTTTCCTTGTGTCGTTCTAATTCTCAGTCACCCTCTTATTTTCTACGGGGACTAAAACTAGGCTTTCTCATCTATATATCAGGATGACGAGTTACTATGCTGGAGGACCTATAAGAAAGTTGTTGTCTTCCTAGACCAGTGTCTCTATAAGAATTCACTTGTTATGCTGCTAGTTTTCTTGTGCAGGTTGCCTCACATTTCATACCCGTACAGCCATTATGCTGTTCGAGTTATCCAAGGTTTCCAAATTATCTAATGCAATTGCAAATCCTTTCATCTTGAGTTAATGTCTTTTGACTAGACAAAGCACACTAGTTGTTGTGTTGAGGTACCCCACTACCTCAACGTATTTGTTAAGGTGTTAGGAAACCAGGTCATATCAGTGAACCACCCAACATTCTAGTTGTGTCTTTGTTTCCACTGTGATAAGTCTAGCCATCGTCTTCAAGAGCATGTTGTTGTGCTACTTAGTTAGTAGGTATTCTAAATCTGGGTTCTTGAACCAAGGATCATTCTGCTCATTCCTATTGATTGTGTTTGCTCATACCCTGAGGATGATTAGTAATCTTGATCTAGTCTTCGAGGTCTGTCAGGGAGTCCTAGATTAAGGGGTCCTTAGATAGCCGACCACTATTCATGGGTCGGACTGTATGGGCCGCAAGGCAAGCATCGGAGGATCAGCGGCCATCAGCGCCAGGATGGAAGCTTCATGGAGTTCAGACGTGTTCTCCAAGTTATTAGCTGTAGTTAGGCAAGTTATCTCTTCGGCATGTAACCGGACATGTGTAAGCTAAGGGCACTCCCAACATCTATATAAGTCGGAGGGTTTTAGGGGGTAGAGAAAGAACAACTCATCTAGGGTTAGACATATGATCTCGAGGTAGATCAACTCTGTAACCTCTTACACCATCAATACAATCAAGAAGGACATGGGGTATTACCTCCATAGGAGGGCCCCAAGTTGTGTAAACTCATGTCCCCTTCGTCTCCTGTTATCGTCGATCCTAGTCTCATAGTTCAGGAACCCCTACCCGAGATCTTCCAGTTTTGACATCGACATTGGTGCTTTGATTGAGAGTTCCTCTATGAGCGTTGAAGGCATCGATGGCTCGCCTCATCGCAGGTGGCAAGATCTGCATTGAGGGGACTTTCGCCCCTGATTAGCATTTCACTAGCAACGACATCTTCTCGAAATCCAACCCGATCAGCCATCATAGCTAGATCGGAAGGTTTCCTCCGCATTAGAGTATCAAGTTTGGAACCCTAGAGTTCGTGGCTGATTTACGGGGGACACTCGTTCCAATGGAACCCTCAACCTTCGAAGTAAGACCTGCAAGTCCGGACGCTTTGATGTCTGAGTCATTAGATCCCGTGGGGGAACGTAATGTAGATCCACTTTGGCGTGACCCTGGAATCGTCACACCACTTGACGAATCCACTCATATCAGGGACACGCACCCGGCCGTCGCTTTGTTCTTAAACGAATTGTTTGATCGGCTCGAAGCAATGCGTATACTGGATGACCAGGTTCACATGACGATCTTGCATAAGAATGCAACCTAGACCTTGTTGCGACGCATCACAGTAGATAACAAAGTCCTTTGTGAAATACGGGGGTACAAGTACCAGGGCAGTAGTCAGTCGTCTTTTCAACTCTTGGAAACTTTCGTCACACTTTGCATTCTACCCAAACTTCTTATCTTTCTTGAGGAGTTCAATTTGAGGTTTGGAAACTTTGGAGAAGTTCTCAACGAAGAGGTGACAATAGCTCGCTAAGCCAAGGAAACTCCTAACTTGCTTCACCGATTTAGGTTGATTCCAATCAAGGACTGCTTGATCTCTCTCGGGATTGACAGCAATACCTTTTGGATAGATTACGTGACCCAGATAGGTCAGTTTTGGCAACCAGAATTCACACATGGAGAATTTGGCATAAAGGCGGTGTTCTCGGAGTTTCATCAATACCAGCCTGAGAAGCTAAGCATGTTCTTCTTCGTTCTTCGAGTATATGAGCAGATCATCGAGGTACACCATGCCAAATTTTCCAGATACTCCATGAAGATCGAATTCATTAAGCGGGAGAACGTGGCTGGGGAATTGCTTAGACCGAAGGACATGACGATGTACCCGTATTGGCCATAACGAGTGAAAAAAGCCGTTTTTGGAATGTCCCCGTTCGTGATTTTGATTTGATGATAACCTAATCTAAAATCCATCTTGGAAAAGTCTGCGGATCCAACGAGCTGATCATACAGATCATTGATCCTAGGGAGCGGATATTTATTCTTTATCGTGACCAGATTAACCGGCCGATAATCGACAACCATCCGATCCGTAGCATCCTTCTTCTTGACGAAGAGGACAGGACAAGCCCATGGAGAAGAACTAGGACGGATGAAACCTTTCTCCAAAGATTCATCGAGTTGGGTCTTAAGCTCAGCTAGCTCTTGGGGAGACATATTATAGGGCCTTCTTGCAATTGGAGTTGTTCCTGGGATAAGTTCTATGACAAACTCTACTTCTCTGTTAGGTGGAACACCTAGCAATTCTTCTATAAACACATCCGGAAAGTCACGGACTACCAGAATGGTTTCAAGGTCTAGAAGAGGATTGGCATTAAGGAAGTAAATCATGCCCTCGGGAATGAAGTTTTGGATATTGACTATCTGGCAAGAAGGATGGGTAAGCTGAACAGACCTAGAGAAATAATCAATTTTGGCATGATGAGCTGTCATCTAGTCCATCCCCAAAATGATATCGATGTCTGAAGTTTTGAGGGCTATTAGAGAGGCAAGAAATACTAAACCATCAACAAGGATTTGGTTTACATGGCTTACTGCATTAGTTTGCCATTTGGAACTTGGAATTTGAATTACTAATGGAGAGGGCATAACCTTGAAAGCAATGTTATGCAAAGAGGCATAACATTCAGAGAATAAGGAGTGGGATGCTCCTGAGTCAAACATAACTGAAGATGGAAGAGAATTGTCAAGGAGTGTCTTAAGCACGACATTAGCATCATCTTCAGCTTCTTCTGCAGTTACATGGTGCACACATCCACGAGTATAAACAACTGACCTGGCATTAGGCTTCTTGGTTGGCGTTTTGCAACAAACAACACCACTTGTTGAAGAGGGTGGAACATTTGCTCGCAAAGGGCAATTCTTCGAATAATGTCCAGGCTGATTGCACTTGAAGCATGCCCCATGAATGGGACTTGGATCCAGGTTGAGCACTCGGTTGATGAGTTTCTTCTAGGGAGCACATGGCATCGACAGACGAGGCGCCACATAGGATGGCCTCGGTGCATATCTCGGAGGAAGAGCGTCATTCGGGATCCATATCCTATGCTTCTGGGATGTAGACATTGAAGATGATCCAACATCACGGCTGTGCTTGCGAGATTCCTCGTAGGTCATCCTCCTCATCTCTGCTTGGATTGGTTTGTTCACAAGAACTTGGAAGCTAACGAACTCATGCAGACTGAGATCATGAAGAAGCTTCGGGTTAAGGCCTTTCCTGAACCTTGCTTGCTTCTTGGCATTTGTGGATACTTTTTCTTGGGCATAGCACGCGAGGCGTTTAAATTCACGGCTATAGGCATCCACATCCATCTTGCCTTCGGTTAGATCATAGAACTCTTCTTGCTTACGATCTAGCAGAGCCTATGGAATATGATGCTCACAAAAAACCTCACAGAACTCCTTCCATGAAGTACCTTGGCTTGCAGGACGCATGGCCTTGAAATTCTCCCACCATAAACTAGCAGAACCTTCAAGGTGATATGCGACATACGTGACCTTGTCTCCTTCAGCCACGTTTGCATAATGCAGCTTGTTGTTGATACTTCGGAGCCAATCATCTGCGTCTAGTGGCTCATTGGAGTGATGGAAGGTGGGTGGTTGCAACTTGATGAAGTCACTAATGGATACTAGCTAATTGCGACGATGGACTGTATTCTACTCGATGTGCTCCAACAGACAGTTGGTGGCACGATTGTTCCTCTAAAATTCTAGCAAAACCTCGATCAACAAAGGCAGGTTGGGAGGATCTTCTTCATCCCTACCATCTCCATGGTTCTGACTACGACCAACAGATCTCGGATTGACTAGTGACATCCTGAAGGAAACAACCAGGGTTCATAATCAAGGGAGAAAACTAACACACAATGAGTCCTAGGTGAACTCGGACAGCATAACGGTTGTACCAGCATGAAATATGAGACAACCTGCACAAGATTTGGCCAACATAACAGCTCAACATCATGGTTCAAGGCACAGAGAGAACATGGGCATCACTTCTCATAACTCTGATGGGATAAAAACTCGTCAAACAACCATTCTATGAGTTTGTGGTCTAATAACTTCTCATCCTAGCAGATAGGTAGGGAAGCCTAGTTCTTAATCCCCGTAGAAAGGAGGAGAGTGACGCAGAATAGAGTGACTTGAGGAAAGGACTAAAAAGAGCCTTACGTTCCCTTCCACAATAAATTCCCTTGTATTACTAAAGCATTACTAAACTCAACATTGACAAGTTTGGCTTTGTAAACCTACAAGCAGTTTAGCTCTGATACCAACGTTGTCGGGACCCTGATCCTAAGACATATGAATCCAGCCTGTAACACGTCACACCACTTTGCGGCCTCACGCACGGTAACCCACGACTGCCACCTTAGCTTGGCTGGGACTGTTTGCGCCTTTTGGCTCGCGGATATGAACATGTCGCTAGCATTCACACATCAAAGAACCCAGGTCGACATGACTAGTTATATACCCAAGTGGCACAACCGTACAGGGATAGGCATACATGACCCAGCAATGCAGAGGTCGGTCATCAGCATGTGTAGGTGAGTCATAGCAAGCTGCAAGGACTCCATTATGCCGTGGGACATAAATGTCATCACTGCACGTAGACGAGTTGTAGCAGGCTACAGGGACTCCATTACACTGCGAGACATTTCCTCGAAGGGACAGACACAGCAGCAAAGAAGGATACATGTCGGTCAATCAATGTGTCCGGAGGAGTAGCAAGCTACCAAGGCTCGATGGAAGCACAAAGAGGCATTTCCCTGTAAAGAAGGCTACTAAAGGCACACAACTAGGTGTCGAATCCCATGCATACCAATGCATTTCAATCATACATGCACTATGCACGATATGCGTAGATACAACATGGCATCACAACAAAACTCTACAATATAACATTCATTTATGAGGCTTCGAGGAGCCAACATAGTATAATGTTACAAGCAGAAGGGGTCACATGAACCAACATTAAGAGCATACAAACAACAACAAGAAGTTACATGTCTAAGTACAGACATCTACAAAAGCGGCTGGAAGAGCCTGAAAAGCTACAACGACCATACCATAGGAGCCAGACCTCTGTCTGGGTTACTAAGCTAATCCGTCGATGTCAACATCATAAGGAACATAACTGAATTCAACGTCTATCTCTGCAAAAATGTAAAAAAGCAACAGTGAGTATGAAGGTACTCAGCAAGTCTTACATCAGAACTATCTACATATGCATCATGTATCAATGAACGAGATTGTGGGGTTTACTGCAGAATGCCAGCTTTGACCTTTGGCTATCCTAGACTACGACAAAGTAAGCAACGTATCACTACTCTCTTGTCTCCTTACGAGAGAGCACACACGAGTCCACATGTTCACCATCTCAATACACCACTATGGATCCTCTCTCGTCTTCCTAAGAGAAGCCATCCATACTACTCACACTTGTTTGGGGCATTTTAGAGTATCCACTTAAAGTTGTCTATGAACAATGCAAGTATCCAAGTAGTCCATATCCGCGGACGTGGCTATTCAAATAGATAATGTACCCTGCAGGGGTGTACTTTGTGACACATGCTCCCACCACTTATCGCCTTGTGCATGTAAAAAGGCACCTCGACAACCTTCAAGCGGAAGCCCGGCGAGGGAGTCGGCCACGGACGTTAACCTTCAATGACTCACGTCCAAGGCAATCACCTATCTGAGTTGTAACCCATAATGGAAGTCAAGCCAAGGTTTCCAACATGGCCTCAAACATTGTGAGCAGGGCCCCAAGCCGGTTCTGATTGGGCCGTTCATCCACTTCGCAAGCCATGCTACACCTATCAACATTTCGAACTACTGCGACTACTGAACAGAGAACAGGGTAGGTTAATAGGCCGAGAGAGCTCCAGTTACCGGATCCCAATGTGTAGTAGTAGCTAGTCTTGGAACACAAACATGGAACTCAGCTCCTATGAGCGGCTTCAATGAGACAACCCACCATGTACTCCTACATGGCCTCTCATCGCTACCTTTACCAAAATAGGTTCATCACTTAACCCTCATCATCAGGACACATTCATTTCACTCTGGTTCGTCTCCCAGATGAATCAGACCTGACACAACTCTAAGCATATCAAGCATAACAGGGTTATTGCATGACATGGCTCAAGCATCTACCAGGTATGCTAGGTTGCTTGGCTTAGCTATTTACTGTGACAATGACAGGTGATGCAAAGGAGTGGGTTCATCTATCGCAAAATAAGTAGCAGTTGAAAAGTGTTGTCCTAACGCATTGACATGAGAGCAAGAGTGAGAGATGGGATTTTGTTGAATATGCTCAAGGGGGGGGGGGTGCTTTCCTGTTTATCAGAAGAACTCAGCTGTTCTTCGATGTCATTGATAACTACGTCTCGCAAGTCTATCGACAAGATCAAACAAGCTACAAACTAAGCAAGGGAAATGCTTCACAATGATGCATGATAATAGCATGGCAATTTATTACCGGTTTGAGGTAATGCATCTATCAACATGTTAAATGAAGATGGTTTGAACCCGAGGTTCAAATTCAACTCCATATGTGAAGTGGCCTATTGTGTTTTGAACAAAATGTCCAATTTTTCCTATTTAGTTTTTTCTAACATGCATGAAAATGCCTCCATTAGATTCATTGGATTTTTATGGTAAATTTATATATATATATTATTTTAATCCAACTTACAGATTATTTTCTATGAATTTTTGAAGTTTATATTATTTCCTGGAATCTTCTGAATTATTATTATTATAGAAATTATTTATTGCGTCAGTCTGACGTCATCATGACATTAGCAGGTCAATGGCGCCAGGTCTGGGTCAAACTAGACGGCCCGGACCCACACGTCAGTGATACGGGGACTAATCCCCATGCTAACCGGGGGTTTGACCCCTAGTGGGGCCCGCTGTCAGTGGCTAATGGCTAATTAGGAGGGGGAATTAGCACTAACCGGCTGGCTGCGTCAGCGCCCGCCGGAGCGGGGCCGGCGGCAACCATCCAACATGGCAAAGGCTCGCCGGAAGCCGCTAGGGGGCTCGGTCGGTGCATGAAGGCCACTTGGGAGGAGCCCGTGCTCGCGCGCGTCCACCGGAGGGGTCAAGAGGGCGCAGTGCTGCCGGAGGGCTCGCCGGCGAGCTCTCCCATGGCGGCGCCCATATGGCCTAGACGTTGAGGTCAGCTAGAGAGCGGGAAGGGCCACGGGGAGAGGGAGACGAGCATAAGTGGCTCACCCCGGGATCGATGGCGGTGACGGCGAGCTCGGGGAGGCCGGGACGACGCCGAATCGATGCGTTAGAGCTCCGGTGGCCGGCGGGAAAGACGGCGGCGGCTCGGCTTTGAGGGTCTCTCGGGGATGACTGGCTTCACGGAGAGGTCGAGGGGGTCACAACGGAGCTCGGGGAAGGCCCGGGAGGCGAGGGGTGGCCGAAGGCCGCGGCGGCAGCGAGCAGCAGCGACGGCGGCGCTCGGGTCCAAGAGGGAGAGAACAGGAGGAGGGAAAGATCAGGAGGGGGAAGGGATGAGCTCGAGGGGGCGAGGGGGCGCGCCGTGGCGCTTCCAGGCGAGGCCAGCAGCAAGCAGGTTGGCTAGAGGTGGTCGGGCGCGTGGCCGAGTGCGTCTGGCGCGTGCCCCTGTCCTCGTGGTGGGAGGGGGATGACTGGCAATGGGCCACCTGGGCCGCCTAGTGCCAGGCCTCAGGTAAGCCCTTTGCCTTTTCCTTTTTATTTTTTGTTTTCATTTTTTTTTCTGACATTCGTTCTGGCTAGATTAAAAACACTTAGCCATTTTATAAAATTCTAAAAATTGCTATGTGACCTTCATATTATTACATAGTGCCACATAATGAATTTCAGAATTATTGAACTTATATTTAATATATAATAAATATAAATCCAATGCAATTATTGTTTGATTAATTCAAATGCCCAAAATAAAAAAATTCTGTGATCCCAAAATATTGGTTGACAATTTTATCTCAGTCCAATATTTTATTAGAGAACCAGGAACATTTTCTTGGAACTGTTTGAAGCAATTTATATAATGCTTATTTGACAAAATTTTGAATTGTGAGGCTTTATCATCCGTCATTTCATTTTCATTTGAAAACAAAAATGCAGGCATGAATGCACTGGCAAACATAAAGAAACTAGGGTTGTGACACAGAGGCAGTCCTCCCCTGCGACATTATTGACGATGCACCAAGAGTGCGCATGTACGAGGAAAAGGAAGCCGAGTTGGATCGGCAGGATGACCTGGATGCCTTGGAGGGAGAACGCGACATAGCTCTGGCTCGCTCTGTGCTTTCTTAGCAGCAAGTGCAATGCTACCAGAGTAGGGAGGTCATGGCACAAACATACAACGTTGGTGAACTTGTCCCACGGCTCCCGGATAACAGAAGCATAAACTCAACCCCAAATGGGAGGGGCCCTTCATCATCGACGAGTACTCGCGGGAGGAGCCTATCTTCTTCGGAACTCATCAGTTAATCGCCTCAAACCCAACAATTGGAATGTGGCTCGTCTTTGGCGTTTCTACGGACAGACCGGTCCTGTCCGTATCCCCGCACATTTTACAATTTTTTTTCTCTTTCTTGTATTTTCAGTTCTTTTTTTTTCCTTCCCACTTTTCTATTTGGTAGGATCAATTTTCTTCTTCCTATGCTCGGTTAAACTGACCCTCTACTAAGGTTGTTGGGATACACCATAGAGTGTTACATCCGAACACGACACGTGGGGCTTCTTCTAGCAACCATCTTTTCTATTGCAATTATTTGCCCGCACCTGTCGTGTGCGCATGTTTATTTTGTCATGTTTTAGCCATCATATGCATTAGTTCGAATTAAGATTTTGCCAAGCTAGGTTGCCTCGCTCCTGTGGTTCCTCTCTACGTTCCCGCTCGTTCGGCTAGAGAGTAAAGGGAGCACCTCTGCGATTGTTATGACCGTGTCATCCGGACACGTACCTCAGACGGGTGAAGCCGAAAGCTAGCTATCTTACGTAGACAATTGGTCGGCTCAGACGGAAACACCTTATATAGCCTTGGTTGCTATTTTTTTTATTCAGGACTTTTTTCCCCAAAAAAACTTAGTTGCATACTATGAATGTGCAAATTGCTATCTACGTTCTTCGTAGAACCCTGGCGAAAGGTATCGTTAGTGGTACTATTTTCATCAGAAGATGTTTCTTACGCTACATTGTAATATAACATACCTTTGTGTGTGCTTTCTATCTGTTCGCACCACATGGCCGAATTGCCTAATTCCTTGAATACAATTTTGCCATTCGGCGAAGGAATGATAAGAAGGAACACTCCTGAGATCTTCGCTCAGGAGGGAGAAGCCGATGGCCGGTTAAGACAAAGTTTACAACATGGATTGTTTTACACATGAATATGCAAATTACATATTCAGCTGTTGATCGAGATCATCAATTATTGTGGAGAGGTGGTAGTCTGCCTGCGAGAACCTGGCGGCGGGCATCACCTGGTCATGTACCAAGCGGCGTGGCACTTCTTTTCCATCTGATCCCATAGGACCAACCCGCGCCATATGCTTCGGGTTAAGTCCGGTGAAACAGGTCTTGATCATCGCCCATGCCTCCCGTGCTCCTTCGCGGCAGGACGAAGTCTTCCACAGCTCGAACCTACAACGAGCCCCCTGCATCGATCCACAAGTGCGGCCAACCCTTCTGGTGTCTGTTCGGTGGGCCATAATGCCTTCACCATCCCCTTCATCGCCTTTTCCACGCACTTCTAGAGAGTGGTCAGCTCCTTTAGCAGGTCCCCTTAACAATTTGATCTCCTGTTCAAGATGCCCGATCAGGAGACCTGTCCACAAGACAGCAAGCGCAATTACTATAATTTTATACATCAGACATACTTACTCATAGCTGAATTGTATTTACTGAATAAGCCCGTCCGAAGATTCTGATTTTCTTCTTGAGCTTGGGCCAATTGAGTCTTCAAACTCTTTATTTCATCAGCCTGTTTTTGTATAACAAGACAGCCGGCTTGCTGCTGGGATTCCACATACCTTTGTGAATCTCGGGCTTCTTCCAGCTGCCTTTCCATATGTCCTATTGATTTGGCTGTTGTACATAATCCATCTGTCAGGCATGGAATTCATATATTCTATTGACTAGCAGTAAATGCACACTTACCATGGGCCTCGCGTGTAAAGGTTTTCATTTTGCTGTTTCGGCCTTCACGGACTACATCTCCGCGCGGATCTCCTCGACAGCCTTGGCCAGTTGTTCGGACTGTTGCTTTGTGGCTTGCGTCAGTAGTTAAGCAGTTGTGAGATACTTAATTCGGTTTTTGAAATCAAATTAAGGCTCGGGGCCTACAAGCCTTATACAAGTATACGGACTCTACAAAATCAGATCACTTACTTGAATACTGGTTGTTATCAACTTCGCTTCTCCGAATCCAGTTCGAGCGGCCCCGAGGCGTGCATCCGCCGAGCGTAGGGCGCCGAACACCTGGTCGGCGAAAACTAGGTGCCGCATGGCCTCCCATCGGTGCCGATGATGCATGGCACTCTCCAAATCCGATTTTGTGACTGATACTCCGTCGCTAGATTCGGCGGGCATCGGACCGGTCGTGGGGGCTTCATTAGCGGAAGACACATGGCCGGTGGCTCGGGAGCTTCGGGCGTCTCCTGACATCCGGGCAGTCCCCTCGGTAGGTGAAGATTGGGTGTTTTTCCTAGGTAAAGAACAAGCGGCTATAAGATTTTGCCGAGCATAACGATAAAATGGATATCTGAACAGTGTACCTATGGGATGTGCGGACAGGTGGATTCGTCTGTGTGTCCGGCTCTTTTGCAGGGGCCCGGCCGGCCTCTGACTCGTCTGCGGCTTTAGCTGCTGGCACAAGACATGCTGATCGATGACGCTTGGGGGCTAGGACTGGCGCGTTCAGGTCTCTCTTAGTAGCAGGCCTCTTTCGGGAGGAGTTTTTCTTCTTACCATGTACGGAATGGAGAATGACTCGGGGTAAACGATTATGATTGCCACATGGGTCTTGAAAATGCTATACTGATGATAGACTCCATTCTCGAAGTCAAGAAGGAGATCCGGGTCCTTGTTGAAGCCCAGATCGTTGTCGCGTGAATGATTCTCGGGCTAAGGAGCTGGACAGTTGGCTGTATCGATGAAGCTCCTCCATTCCTATTCACGCCAAGGCCTCAGTCAAATAAGAATGCAGAATGAAGTCCCGAACTATTTCATGATTAGAAAGGGAAGGCCTACCTGTTCGACTGGATTGTGGGCCGAATACCCTTCCTTGGTTGACCGCTGGATGAAATCTTCTTGCTCTCCTTTGTACAGGTCGGCAAGCACGGCGGCCAATGTTGTTGGATTGGGAGGACCTAATTTTCGGGAATGCGTGTCATCACTTGTCCCATTGTATCGACACAAGGGGCGCACCCTTTCTTGGAGGAGCTACACGCACCGGGAGATAGCGGCGGCTATGACGTCGATCATTACCAGCCAGTGATGGGCAAGCATTCGCACTTGCGCGGTCAGGCATTGCACTTCAGTGCTCTCCTCCTGGGATGAGTCCTTGTGTCTCTAGTTGTACCTTTTCTTCGGGAGAAGGTCTGGGCATTCTGGCAGACCTGCCTGAGTTGGCTCGAACTGGGGGGCATCTTCAATATAGAACCACTCCGAAGTCCATTCTTCGGATTTCTTCAGCGTGCCAATCGGGTACCCCGTCCCCGCTATGCAGCATACTTCAGCTCCCGTGACCTCTAGGATGGCCTTGTCCTGAGTTCGGGGGACGAGGCAGAAATATTTCGTCCACAGATCGAAGTGAGCTTCGTACCCTAAGAACATCTCGCAAAGGGCACCGAAACCCGAGATGTGCAGGATCGACCCTGGTGTGAGATGGTGGAGTTTAATCCCATAGAACTCTAGCAACCCCCTCAAGAACGGGTGGACTGGAAATCCATGGCCTCAGAGGAGGAATGGAACAAAGCAAACCCGCTCCACAATTTTTGGATTGGGGAAGTGCTCGTCAAAGACCTCATAGCCATAAGAGACCAAACCAGCATGGGTTGTCGCCAGATCTGATGATGGGAGATATCCCAGAGTCTCCAAGTTATGGAGCCACATAAGTGTGACAGAGTAGCTGGTCTAGTCGCCTGGGCGTTGGCCGTAAAGGCTCTTTGAGGAACTGGGAGCATTAGCCATGTTGTGCGCAGAGCTTCCGTTGGGAGTTTCTGACGATAGGGAGGAGGAAGATGTGGTTTGAATCATGTTTTTGTTTGGTTAAATGGGTTGGTGCCTCCGTCACGGATGGGTAGGATTGTAGAAAATCGCTGACCACTTGCCTCCCCATGAAGCACGAAGGTCGAGGAACCTGTGCAGTTATTATAATGACATGCGCCCGTGATGCTTGGGAATCTTAACGAATACTGGTCAGATGTCGAACACAGGAGGATGAGGGACTTGCCTCGCAAGCCGAAGACGGCGACATGAAGGTATCAACCAAATATATATATATATATATCGGTGTTGAAGGACAGTCCGGGGGCTACTGAGGGAGTCGTGGATTAAGGGGTCCTCGGATTGCTGACCATTATTCATGGGTCGGACTGTACGGGCCGCAAGGCAAGAATCCGAGGATCGAGGACCATCTGTGCCAGCATGGAAGCTTCATGGAGTCCACACACATTCTCCAAGTTATTAGTTGTAGTTAGGCAAGTTATCTCTTTGGCATGTTACTGACCATGTGTAAGCTAAGGGCACCCCCGACATCTATATAAGTCGGAGGGTTTTAGGGCGTAGAGACAGAACAACTCATCTAGGGTTAGACATACGATCTCGAGGTAGATCAACTGTGTAACCTCTTATGCCATCAATACAATCAAGCAGGACGTAGGTTATTACCTCCATAGGAGGGCCCGAACCTGGGTAAACTCGTGTCCCCTTCGTCTCCTATTATTGTCGATCCTAGTCTCACAGTTTGGGACACCCTACCCTAGATCCACCGGTTTTGACTCCAACAGTCTGTGGTATGTCATTCTTCCAATACCACGAACCATCATGGCAGAAGTTCCTCGTGGACTGAAGATCACAACAGTGCTCTTGATGAGTTCTACATTTCATATTTCTGAGTCTGTCAATGCTACCTTTTCTGCATGGGTTATCTGGAAGAATTGTGTTGAACTCATTCGACATGCTAACCTACGCGTCTACAACTCAGAAAAATCATGTGCTCTTGAGTTGCCCCTCTTCAATTGTATTCTAACCTTCATCTATCAATGGATAGGCAAGAGTAGTTGTGCATTCGTATTCATCGATGCCTATTATTACTGTGGTCTATCAGGCCATTCTATATCAGAATGACTAGGAGAAACAAACTCCAGTACCTAATCAATTTTTAGGATTGAGTCAAAGCAGTAGTATTCCGTAGTTCAAAAACGCAAATCCAGGTTTTCATGAGAATTGCACTCCCTCTTATGAACTCTAGATGTAGTGATACTTCTCTCCATCATCATTCATTCTTTGGTCTCTGTGTTGATGAAACCAGAATCCCGACAAGTGAATCATGATGTGGGAAATCAATACTCCTAGCAACTTTGTTGTTGGGTAGTTAATGGACAATAATTTCATCCTTAGTGTGTTGGTTATTGAAACACCATTCTAAGATTATCGTGCTACCTTGTCCATTTTCCATGGTGCACTTTTCTATCGATGAGTGAGGATTGTGTTAATCCTTCACTCTTTTGATCATATCATCTTGCCTTAAAAAGCAAGATTGCTCTTGATCTTAATAACATATTGGTGGTTCGTGATTTTCTGAATATTTTCTCGGAAGTATCACCAGGTTGTTCCCTGACCGTCATGTTGAGCTCGTGATCAAGTGGGTTTTCCTATAAACCACCTCTTCTCCAATAATGCGTGTTGGATACCCCTGAGCTAGTTGGTTAAGCTAAACAACAACTTGGAGAGTTGAAAGATAAAATCTTGATCTAACTTAGCTCATGTCAAGGGGATATCTTTGGTTTGTGCGAGTATGTTAAATAAGGATGGTTTTATACCTGATTTGAGCATGGGTTGTCATCAAATCAGAGTCAGAACCAATGATTATCGTAATGATGTTTTACTCATGGATGTTTCTTCGAGCATACACCATTACATCCTTTGGTCTGACCAATGCTACTATGTTTCTCACATAGTTGTGGAATTCCATCTTCATGGATATTTTGATGAATTGTTGTTGAGCCCATTGACAACATCCTTATCTCCTCCATAACTCATGATGAACATAAGCTAGTATTGGAAACTTTTGTAGGCATTATCTTCAGGTCTCGTACCCGAAGGATATGTATGGTGTAAGAAGTAACTTCCTGTGATTCACGTGTACATGATGCAAGTTGCTGGCATGAATTCGGGATAAGTTATTTTGTTGTCGCCGGAGTCATCCCAAGCCAATTTTTCATGTGTGAAGTATCCTATAGGTTGGTAGACTAGTCATCTCTAGTCCATATGTATCCCTAGCACACTAGGCCACTGATAGTCTTGTTCAAGGAAGATAAGTTAGGTGTTATTCCCAAAGGTACCAGATGGACTTGCACCCGGCTTCGTCATCTATAAAGATGGTTCTAACCTGAACTCGATAGTGTTTTGTTGTAAGACTTCTATGTGGTCATGCTTGTCTTGGACAGTGTTTCCATGCGACTCTTGCAATCCAGCTCATGTTTTCGAACTTGCTTCTGTAGTTCATTTCCTGAGAATCACGCAACATCGTCTCATCGTTGTGTTGCAACCTTCTTTTTCGAACCTGTTAAGTCTGAAGTAGCCTGTCACCAACCAGATCTGAATTTCAGGCAGATATGATGGTTGAATTTTTTCCCAAGATCTATGATGTAGGTTTCCACAAGGTTGATGTTTTGACCAACACACCTAGTCGGAAGATCTATCACTGTAGTACCTTTATTCGACGAATTTCACCACTTCTACATGAGGATTTCTTATGAGTTATCCTAGAAGTTGTTCCTCATGGACCCCTTGAGCTCCCGAAGTCCGACCTTTACTTGATGTTCTAGATACCAAATGTTATCTATAGTTGCATCATTCTAATACATCAAGGAGAACATTAGAAGCAGAGTGCTAAATGTCTCTCGGTCGATCATGCCAGATTTCGCTCCCTTGGCATAACTAAGGTGAAATCTAAGAAAATATTGTCTTCCTTTGCATATGCATCCTCCATTGTTATTCATCATGGTAGTATGATGTGACCAAGATCCTTGGCATGGATATTGGTAAAACCTTGATGAATATGGAAATGCTCAAGTTCTTGAGAGCATGATCAGACACTAGGTTAATCGTCGGTATTAATTGGAATGTTCCTTCCGGTGTTGAGTTCTTTTATAACTCTAGTTTCCTTCCGATCTGAGTATGCCATTCTTTCAATTTCTTCAAATGGTCATTGTGAATTTCCTTAGCCTGGTATGAAGAGTTTCCATGATCTCTAGATCACAAGTATTTTTTTCCATGTAAGGGAATACTCTACGAGTCACCTCTCGAGAAGATGTCTCGTCATGGTATTAAGGGCAACTTAACTCCTCGCTACTTTGATACCCGTCACCGTCTATTTAAGCGTGGAATTGTTATCTACCAATTGACCCCCCCCCCCCACTCATCTACTTTTTCCGTTGCTCTTGAATTTGTTTTTTGTCTCGGCTCAAGAGATGCTCCTATGTCTCACTCTATGAGTTAATCGTGAGTTGCCCCATCTTTGAGGAGATCGATTCCTGTAGAGTTTTCTGCTCCTTGTTGATGTGTGGGGTGAAGCTTCCAAAGCAAGGATGTCAAGATCATTATGATGTAACGAATCAATATCTTTGAAAAGAGCAGTTGGATCGTAAATATTTTCTTAGATTGTATTCCCTCCATCCTCTTACCTTATGACTGAATCTTGGGACGAGATTCTTGTTTAGTGGGGGTGAATTGTCATAGCCCTAGTTCTACTTGCTTGCAAATGCATTCATAGATGCACTATTATTTTTCTTTTGAAATCGAAATGAGGAGTGATCAAGCCTCATCATTCAAATTTTTGTCAAAAGGCAGTATAAAAATTGCTCCAAATAAACTCAAGAAAATGTCCCTAGTTTTCTAATAAAATATTGGATTGAGATGAAAATGTCAATCAGTAGTTTTGGATCACAAAAACATTTAATCATGGGCATTTGAATTAATTCAAACCCTGGTCAGCGCGGGTACTAGTGCCATGTTTGACCTGGACCCGTGTGTGTTGACTGGCTGATGTCATGATGACGTGAGGCTGATGCATTAAATATTTCTATCATAAAAATATTACAGAAAATGCTTAAAACTTCTAAAATTCATATAAAATAATCTATAACTGGGATGAAAATAATTTATATATGAAAAATGACTAGAAAAATCCAATGTATGTGTTTATGCCAAGATCATGCATTTTGGAACAAGTTAACATCATCAAGTAGGACATTTTGTGACTAGGGAAAATTGGAAAATTAGTTTTGGATTGGAATTTGATATATATTTGAATTCCACTTCAATTAATATGACTAAATATTGTGCTAGGTGAATTCAGTAGTTTAACATGCCATGTCAAACACCATGTTTGTTGCACCACATTGAGTGTTATCCTTTTGTTGTTTTCCGGTGTTAGTGCCCTCTCGGTAGATGTTATTCCGACGTTGAGATCGATGCCACCGATGAAGACTCATTTTTATATTCAGAAGTGTCAGTCAAGCAACCCCCTTCAGCATATTAGATACAATCCCACTCTCTCACTCTTGCTCCCATTTCAATGAATTTGGACTATGCCATTCAACTGCTACTTGTGTTGCGATAGATGAACCAACTCCTTTCCATGACCTATCTTTATCACAGTAAATAGATAATGCAAGCAACCTAGCATACCTGGTGGATGCTTCAGCCATGTTGTGCTATAACCCTGTTATGCTTGCCATGCTTAGAGTTGTGTTAGGTCTGATTCATCTCGGTTATGAACCAGAATGAAATGAATGTGTCCTGATGATGAGGGCTAAGTGTTGAACCCGTTTTGTTAAAGGTAGTGATGAGAGGACATGTAGGACTACATGGTGGGTTGTATCATTGAAGCTTCTCATAGGAAATGAGTTCCGTGTTTGTGTTCCAAGACTAGCTACTACCGCACATTGGGTTCCGGTAACTTGACCCCTCTTGGCCTTTTAACCTACCCTGTTCTCAGTCCAGGAGTGCAGTACTTCGAAAAGTTGATAGGTGTGGCACGACCTACGACATGGATGAACGACCCAATCTGGACCGGCTTGGCGCCCGGCTCACAACATTTGAGGTCATGTTGGAAACCTCGTCCGAACATCCATTATGGGTTCCAACTCAGATAGGCGACTACCTTGGACATGAGTCCTTGAAGGTTAACGTCCGTGGCCGACTCCCTCGCCAGGCTTCCGCTTGAAGGTTGCTAAGGTGCCTTTTTACGTGCACATGGCAGTAAGTGACAGGAGCCTGTGTGATGGAGTACACACCTGTAGGGTAAACTATCTATTCGAATAGCCGCGTCCGCTGATATGGACTACTTGGAGACTTGCATTGTACATAGACAACTTTAAGTGGATACTCTAAAATGCTCCATATAAGTGTGAGTGTTATGGATGGCTTCTCGTAGGAAGACGAGAGAGGATCCATAGTGGTGTATTGATGTGGTGAATATGTTGACTCATGTGTGATACGCTACCTCAAAGAAAGTACTCATATTCATCATACATGTTACCCAAGAGTCAACGCTGGCTTGCTACAATAAACCCCACAACTTCCTCTTTGTTGAAAATGATGCACATGTAGGTAGTTCTGATGTATGTCTTGTTGAGTACTTTTATACTCACGTTTTCTCATTTATGTTTTTGTAGATGAGACCTCAGCCTCATTAGTGATTCTTATGACATGAAGTTCGAAGTTGACCGGATTAGCTTGGGAATCCTAGAAAGAGGTCTGGTTTCCTTGGTATGGTCATCATAGCTTTTCAGGCTCCTCTAGCCACTTTTAGTAGATGTCTGTACCTAGACATGTTTTGCTTCGTCTTGTTGCTTGTATGACTTGAGTGTTGGGTTGTGTGACCCCTGTTTGTAATACCACACTATGTTGGCTCTTATGAGTCTTAATAAATACTTGAGTCATAGAGTTATGTTGTGATGCCATGTTCTATCTGCACATATCGTGCATAGTGTGTGTATGATTGACATGCATTGGTATGTGTGGGATTCGACACCTAGTTGTGTGCCTTTAGTAGCCTTCTTTATGGGAAAATGCCTCTTTGTGCTTCCATGAGCCTTGGTTGCTTGCTACTGCTCCGGACAAATTGAATTACCGGCGTGTATCCTTCTTTGCTGTTGTGTCTGTCCCTTTGGGGAAATGTCTCATAGTATAATGGAGTCCACGTAGACTTCTATGACTCGTCTACGTGTAGTGATGACATTAATGTCCCATGGCGTAATGGAGTCCTTGTAGCTTGCTATGACTCGTCTACACCCGCTGAAGACTGACACCTGCATTGTTGTGTACATTTGCTTGTCCCTGTATGGTTGTGCCACTTTGGTCTATGAATAGTCATGTCGACCCGGGTTCTTTGACGTGTGAATGCTAGCAACATGTTCATATCCATGAGCCAAAAGGCGCAAATGGTCCCGACCAAGGTAAAGCGGCAGCCATGGGTTACCGTGCGTGAGGCTGCAAACTGGTGTGACATGTTACAGGCTGGTTTCATATGGCTTAGGATCGGGGTCCCGACAGACAGCCGACCGAGACAAGTGCTCTTTCATAGGCTTGGCCTTCGGATTGACTCTAAGCCAGTGCTCAGCTAGTTCCCTGGGTAAAGCCAGCATGTCAGCAGGCTTCCATGCAAAGATGTCCCAGTTCTCATGAAGGAACTGGATTACCTCGGCTTCCTATTTGCTATCGAGTGTCGTCGAGATGTTAGTCGGGGAACCATTGGGGCTTGTCGGGTGAATGTGTAGTTTCTTCACCTCGCCTGCTGACTGGAAAGCTGACTTAGAAGCAGGCTTCTTGGCATGCAGCAAATCAGCAGGGTCAGCACTCTTCTTGTAATCTTCCAACTCGACCATGGCCATCTGATGATCAGCAATTTTGGAGCCCTACTGAAGGCACTCCTCAACCTTCTGCCGATTCCCTATGACTGTGATCACACCCTTGGGCCCATGCATCTTCAACTTGAGATACACGTAACATGGACGGGCCATAAACTGAGCATAAGCAGGACGACCAAGGATGGCGTGGTATGAGCTCTAGAAGTCCAAAACTGCAAACGTTAATTTCTCTGTACGATAAAATTTATAAGTGCCAAAAAGCACATCCAAAGCAATCTGGCCGAGTGATTTGACCTTCTTCCCGGGGATGACTCCGTGGAACTACATGTTGCTCTCACTGAGTCAATACATCGGAATGCCCATTCCCTTGAGGGTATCTGCATACAGAATGTTCAAACCGCTCCCTCTGTCCTTGACGACCTTGCAAAGTCGACTGCCTCCCACAACAGGATCCACCACCAGAGCTTACCGACTGGGGGTAGCAACATGAGTAGGATGATCCGTCTGATCAAACATGATAGCAGTCTACAACCACTTGAGGTATGTGGGGGTTGCAGGACGACCATGTTGACTTCTCCATTGATAACTTTCAGTCGACTCTTGCTGTCGACATCAGCAAAAATCATAAGAATGGCGTTGACTTCACGAAAAGTTTCTTTGTCTTCATCATCCTCCTTTTCAGGAATTTTGTCACTCGATTGACCCTCCTTGAATTGATGGATCAATAAACGGCACTGTCGAGTGGTATACTTCGGCAATATCAAACTACCTTCTTCGTCTTTCTTCGTGTGGATTGCACACGGTAACTCCATAACATCAGTTCCCGACTGATTCTTTCCTTTCTTGGGGGTGAACAGTCCTTTGGACTCCCCCTTATTTTTTCTTTGTGTCGCTAGAGCGGATGCCTCTGCCTGAGCAGGGCCATCAGCCTTGCGCTTCTGTTTCCGACTAGAAGTGCTGCTGGCATCATTGTTTACTGCTTTTCCTTTGCCGCTATAGAGGCGGTCTTCCTATTCACCATTGGCGTACCGAGTGGCTATCTCCATCACCTTTCTCAGGGAAATGTCACCCGTCCCCCCCAAACTTCAGGTAAAGCTCTCTATACTTCACACCATCCTTGAAAACACAAACAACTTGATGCTCGGAGACGTTCTCCATTGTGTCATGCAAGGTGGACTAACGCTGAATGTAATCCCACAAGGACTCGTTGGTCTTCTGAATGCAGTGCTGCAAATCGATCAAACCAGACGACGCTTGCAAGTGCCCTTGAAGGTTCTGATGAACACTCGGGCAAGATCTTCCCAGCAGTAGATGCTAGGAGGAGCCAAATGATTCAACCACGTCCGGGCCGAACCATCCAACATCAAGGACAAATGCTTCATGGCTATATTATCGTTGCCTCCACCAATCTGCACAGCTACTCGGTAATCATCTAACCATGTTTCTGGCTTCGAATCACCAGAGAACTTGCTTATTCCAGCAGCCAACCTGAAATTGGGGGGAATCTCTGTGGAGCCAATGGCTCTGCTAAAACACTCGGGGCTAGAAACATAGGCACCACTTCCACTCGGATAGTCTCTATCATAGCCATCTCTATGGGCTCTGCCTCTCGCAATCCTCTTCTGGCGAGGTAATCTGTCGCATCAAACCCTGGGTTCTGCTCATCATCGAACGAGCGCCTTTTGTCATGGTGTCAGGGCACATACAAACCAGTCTGCGGGGGTTTAGGCTCTCGTCGGTGGTCATCACGGTGAGAACGAGGAGTGAACTGATCTCATCCCTGACCGCAATACTGATCATCTTGGTAACCTCCGCCCCTACGATGCAAAGGTGACCCTGGACTATGTGCCGACTGAACTGTGTGTGCCTTTGGTGAATTGCTGTGCAATCTATTGCGCGACTGAGAAACAACTGAGTTCTGGCGCTGCACTGCATCAAGCAATGCCCGAATCTCCAACAAACCTCTACCAGCCTTTGAACGTGTCGGCTGAATGGAATCTGCAATCCTAGCTGCCGCTTCAACATTTAAAACTGGAGTGCAGTATACCTCAACGTTGTTCTGAGAACCACTCAGAAACAGCTGTCGCTGACGTCGACTAGGAAGTGGTGGCCGCTGATGAGCATGCTCGTCGAGTTCCTTCTGGATCTCTTCGAGCTAATGGCATGTGGCCTCCAAGGCCTGGGCCTCAGCAATCGCACCGATGATGGGTGTTTGGAGGATTTCCTCATCCCGGTGCTTCTATACATTCGACGCCCCAGCAGCCTCATGCCTGCCACGGCCAAAGCCAGACGGCGGGCTCCGATGCGGCCGAAGCCAGGCGGCGGACTGATTTGGCACTTAGCCAAACACGCCATGAAGTGACTTGTTGGGCTCAATAGTCGCAATCTGTGGGGACAAATTTTGGTGAGCTGCCGCATGCCTCACCCATTGCTGGAGCCGCAAACGACCGAATCGCTTGTGGTGACAAACAATGGGGAGGGCCAACAGGTACGGAGTCGACGGCTGCCATAGAAGAACTCCATGGGAGCTTACACGGAAGTGCGCCGCTCTGCAAATCGGAGCGGCTCAACATCTAGAGACACCTACTGGAGCCATGCCGAATCATTGGCGATGAAGGCGAGCACTCTGAGACGGATCTTGTGGCCCAAGAACAAACCACCACCGAAAGACATGACGAAGGGGAAAAATACAACCTCGCCGGAAGCCGCTCACATGCTTGCCCCATGGTGGGAGCCAACTATCGTGGGAACGAGAATGACAGTAGAAGATATGGGTACGAAAGGAGAGGGAAGAGTCCTAGCTATGACGAGGATGTACACACAGATGTATGAGTTCAGGCCCCTCTCGTGGACGTAACAGCCCTACGTCTCAGTGCTCGGGAGCTATTGTCGTGTCGAAAGTATGTCTTATAGGGGGTGCGAACCCTTGTGCTAGAGGGAGGGAGGCTTATATATAGTGTGATGCCCCTCATGAATGTCAGACAACCAAGGGTTCGGTCATGGGAATAAAGGCATATGTTACTGGTAACATATACAATAAATGCTACTAATGGCAACTTGTCAAACGCCTTCCTGTTGGCCTCCCTGCGGTGCCTTCTGGTCTTCTGGTGGCGACTGGTCATTGGTTTTCTCGAGTGATAGGAGACTGTCGACTAGAGGGAGAAACCTCTTAGTGACTTAATTGTCGAGTGACTATTGCGCCATGATGACTTTAGTCGCAAACTCTCTTGCAATCATTAAGTCCTCCAATATAGTCTCCTTAGGTAGGGTATGTAGGTTAGGCCTAGGACCCTACCCTAGGTACATATCCTCGTCAGGTGGTTACCTATACGTTGATGATTGCAGGAAGTGGAATTGGCGGAGGCGGACGACGACTTTTGGAGAGAAGGAGAGCCAACCCCCGTTCTCTCCCCTATAAATTGGTGGTCACGAGGGGCGATGCTCATCCATCTCCTTCTCCTTGTTGGTCTTAAGCTTGTAGAGCTCACCCTACTTCTATTGTCTCAAGTGTAACAAGTCCCCATCATGCCTAGGGGTCGAGGACGTCCCTTAGCCTTTGCTACGACAATAAGGGCATCATGTCGGGATCATGCCTCGGCTTCAGTCGTGAAGACAGATAGTGGTGCGAGCGGCGGAGGTGCTGGAAGGGGCCGAGTTTGACGCAGGGCCCATGGTCTGGTAAGACGGGTTTCTTCTCCCCTTCCTTCTCCGACATCGGACCCCCTCCCGTGGGGGCACATGCCGATGGTATGGCATTGGAGTTTGTCATCAAGTTGTGTGCCCTCCATGCAGTCGTTTGTGTCTTCCTCACCCTTCCGTCAGGGTGCATGTTTGTTGTAATAGTGTCGTGTGAGCGGACATCGAGTTCATGGAGCGTCGCGTCATGTTTCTTAGGCGCGGGTGGAAAACCTTCACACGTGCCCACAATCTCACGGGTAGGCACGTCCTCCGCTTGAAGTTGGGTGAGGCCGACCTGCTCTCCATCAAGATTTACGGGCATTCGGGTGCTCGTCTTGGTTGTTGCGAGGAGAGATCGAGTGATGTCGAAAGCTCCTCCTCGAGCGATAGCAACGAGGAGGACATTGTCGGTGAAGACGTCGGTGGCGAGCTCCCAGCCGTCAAGTAGGAGTATGCCTACTCGGACTCAAGCTGAGCACTGGTCGCACCATCACCATCAGCTAAACTCCCCCGACATAGCGATTTGTTGGGGGCGCTTGACTATCACGCCGCCTTCTCCCACAGCTGGATCCAAATAGGCTCGTGGACTTTGGCTTCGTCTTCCCTTCTGGTCGACCTGCCGTCCGCACAATGCTGGTCCTGATGGGGTCAGGCTGGGCTTCTATTGGGGCACTCCTTTTGTTTCTTTTCCCTTTAGTATCTTCTTTCTTAGGGAGAAAGCCAAATAAAGAACTATTAAAAGGGGTCCTCTAATGTAATCTTTACCTAATTTGTGTCGAAAAGGTATGAAAGAGAAGTTTTTTCCTTCCTTAAGTATTTTCCTTGCCCTTTCTTGTTTCAATTGTGCTGTATCTTTGTCCTTGTCGCATGGGGCCGCTAGTCGGGTCACTCGTAACCACAAGTTCTAAAGGGGGATCAAGCCCCCGGTAATAAAATGGTATTGTTCCCTGGCAGGGCTCCTTGCCGATATCGGCGCAGTCCCCCAGGACTGATGACTATCAGGGGTTGGGGAATGGCTCATCTCGGCAAGGGTTTTCACCATGTGGAGAACTCCATCGCTCATATTTAGAAGGAGGTCAAGGATTTCCTTTAAGGGAGAGAGACCATAGTGGAGCTTGAGGTGTGTGATAAACCTTATCTTCCAGGTGGTGCCCTTTTCTAGAGTATGTTGATTCATCATCCTCATCCTTTTGCCTTCCTGCTATGTTTTTCCTAATGGAAAAAACACGCGGGGAAGAAAAACTGTAATCCCCGAAGAGAAAAATGCGACAGCAAGGGTTATAAGCTCAATCAATAACTATATCGATAGTAAGAAAGCGGTAACATTGTGAAGAAAAACTGCAATCCCCGAAGAGAAAAATGCGACAGCAAGGGTTATAAGCTCAATCAATAACTATATCGATAGTAAGAAAGCGGTAACATTGTGAAGATAATTGGATACATAGAAAACATGTGATGCAATGATATGATGCAATGCCTAGCTTTATTATGTTGCTTAGGGTCTGCGCATGTCTTTGTACAATGGGCTATATGCAACTTCGGCAAAGCTTGTACAAAAGGTGGCTGCCGGGGACTGGGACCGGCAACCGCGCCTCATGGGTAGAACTTACAAAGATGCTCAATATTCCATGAGTTAAACAACTTGGTGCCATCTTCAGTCTCCAGACGGACAATGCTAGGTCTGGTGACTCATTCTACCTAGTAAGGGCATTCCCACTTTGGCGTCAACTTATTGGTACCGTTGGCGGACTGAACATGCCTAAGGACAAGGTTGCCTTGCTCAAGGCTCCGGGCTTGGACCCTGCGGCTATGATAGAGGCATAGGGATTGCTGGTAGCTTGGAGCACGTACAGCGGCCCACAGACGATCTTCATCATGGATCATGGCATCATCATGCCGTAGTTGCTCTTGCTCTACTTCATCATAGGCAAGTACTCGAGCTGACCCATATATGAGTTCCATGGGGAGCACTACTTCCGCCCCGTATACTAGGGAGACGGGTGTTTGACCGGTTGCTTGATTTGGTGTCGTTCTGAGGGACCAAAGAATCACCAACAACTCATTTATCTAGCGCTTGCCGCTCCTCCACAGCCTATCAAAAGTCCTTGTCTTGAGTCCTCGCAACACTTTAGCATTCATCCTATCGACTTTCCCATTGCATACTAGATGAGCAACAAAGGCGAAGGATACCTTGATTCCAACGTTTTGGATGTATTGCATGACGTGGCTCGTGAATTGGGTGACATTGTTAGTGATCACTCAACTGGGAACTCCGAAATTGTACACCAATCCTTTCATGAACTTGATAGCTGACTGCGCCGTCGCCTTTTTCACTGGCTCCACCTCTGGCCACTTTGTGAACTTGTCGGTTTCTACAAACAAGAAATCAAAGCCCCCGATAGCGCATGGGAAAGGACCCAAGATATCGAGCCCCCAGACCGAGAATGGCTAGGCCAAAGGGATCATTTGGAGAGCTTGCGCTGGTTGATGGATATTCTTGGAATGGAACTTACAGGCTTCGCAATTGGTGACCAGCTCTAACGCATCTTGGAGGTTGGTTGGCCGATAGAAACCCTGCCAGAATGCTTTTTCGGCAAGAGCCCTTGATCCAATATGAAAGCCACACACGTCTCCATGATTTTTGCCAATAGCTTTTGTCCATCCTTCCGGCATATGCACCTCAAATTTACACCGTTTGGTCAACTTTTGTACAAGGTGTCATTGACAAACAAGTACATACTTGACTGATGGGAGTTGTCCAGCTTGAAGTAAATGGACTATTTGTTGCACCCAGGTTGGAGCCTGCGGCTCGAAAACAAGGACTAAAGGCGACTCCTCGCTCGTTGGAGCACATATCTCGACTACACGAACCCGGGGTTCTGCAAGAGGTAGCTAGTCACCAACCAAAGCGGGAATTTCCCTGACAACTTCTCTATCAGCGGCTTCGGGAAGCTCTGTCGGGAAATGCTTGCTGGAGTTCAGCTTTCTCCTCTTTTTAGCCATTGCAGATGGGGATACTGATGGTTGAGTGAGGTGAAGAACAAAAGTTCTAGGTTCCACATGAAGCTTCTGTGCATCACAATTCGATAGATGATCAGCAATATCGTTTTCCGCTCATGGCACACGTTCAGTCTGTAATCCATCGAAGTGTTCCTCTAGTTTCCTCACACCCTACATGTATACCTCCATCAACAGGCTCTGATAATCCTTGTTAATTTGCTTTACCACGATCTGAGAATCTCCCCTGATGATCAGTTTCTTGATTCCCAGCTCCACCGCAATTCTGAGTCCGGCAAGGAGTGCCTCATACTCTACAGTGTTGTTGGTGGCCTCCTCCAAGGGAAAGTGCATTTGTATCACATACTTGAGGTAGTCTCAGGTGGGGACGATGAGGATCATGCCCACTCCGTCCCCCTAGAGTGAGAAATCACCAACAATGTACATGACCCAATCCTTGGGCACTTGTTTGCCGGGGAGAATTGTCTCTGGAATCTCTTTGTCGGGTGTGGGTGTCCATTCTGCAATGTTCTGCCAAAGCCCTGCTATGTATCATGGAAGTGCTCTCATAGTTCAATCCAAACCTGGACAACTGAAGTGCCCATTCAACTATCCTGTCAGTGGCTTCGGGGTTCCTCAATATACGCTGAAGTGGAAAGCGAGTGACAACTATGATTTTGTGGGCTTGTAAGTAGTGGCATAGTTTCCTCGAGGCCATGATGAGTCCGAAGATCAACTTTTGCACTCCAGAGTACCTTGACCTAGCCCACTGTAGCAAGGAGCTGAAAAAGTACACCGGTCGCTGAACCACTTTGCTCTTTGACACTTCATTATCAGTGCCCATGCTTACTTGTTGAGGCCCCCCTTGCTCCGTGGCGGTTTTTGCCGTGGATGCTTCAGTCTCGCCCCTGTTAGCAACAATTGCACCAGCTGCATTTTCCTCCACATTTTTTTGTGCCACCAACGCTGCAGTAACCACTTGATTCATTGGTGCCAAGTATAGCAGCAATGGTTCTTTCGGTTTAGGGGCGACCAAGGTGGGAGTAGAGGAAAGGTAAGCTTTCAGATCTTGCAACGCTACCTCTGCTTCCGGGGTCCACTTCATCTGCCCAGCCTTCTTCAAGATCTTAAAGAATGGCAGGGCATGTTCAATGGACATGGAGATGAATCTGCACTACTAGGGAAAAGCCTAGCAGTAGTGCTAGTTTTGGGTATAGCAGTAGTGTGGGGCAGCGTGCTACTACTATGGCGCTACAGCTAAAGTTTAGAAGTAGCGTGTGTTAGCCCACGCTACTGCTATACCTGCTTAGCAGTAGCGCTTTTAGTAGAAAGCGCTACTGGTGGTTACTAGCAGTGCGCCTCTCCGTCCGCGCTACTACTATTATTACGTATTTCTTTTTTATGTCGTATATTCATACGCCACTATACAAGTTTTCATACAGTATCATCATAATACATCATTGTCATATAACAACTCCTCCTCATCATCATTTTCGTCCATGAGACATCATATAAAAACTTGGTCACTAGTTATAACAATTCCTCATCATCATAATACTCATAATCGCTCCTCCTCCTCATCAGCATCGCCATCAACTATAACACATTGTAGCACATAATAAAAACTTCTCATCATCATCATAGTCATATATAAGCAACACTAACTAATTGTTCTTAATACCTAGGACCTACTCCTGCTGCTCTCTCTCAAGTAAAATAGCATAAAACATGTGTAGCACTCCTACTTCATCATATTGTAGAATGAAGATGAACCAGTCTCCTAATTGTAGGCCGCGCTTCCGATTGCTACCCCTAGTACTTCTCTTCGATCCATCACAATTTTGCTCCAGTCTTTGACGATTAAGACTTGCTCGCTTCGAGAAATGATGAACGCACTCATGTTCAATGTAGGATATCTTGGCCGTAAGCTAACCATTGTCATGTGACCTTTAGGCTCAATTCAACAAGGCACAACACTCATCTGGAGTCCCTGTTGAAGAACATCGTAGTAACATACTTAGTAATGAAGTTTAGCTTAAAAAATAATGTATGCGAAAGATGCACTAAGGATAAACAGTAAAAATCTTACCATCTTTCCTAAATAGACGTGACCATAGTTCAATACGCACACTAGTGGTCGCACATTTTGAGTACTAATATCACGAAGTCCAGGAAAATAACATGTCTTGACAGTATTAAGATCCTCAAGCCATGAAAGATAACGACTTATGTCCTCGCGGTTTAGTTCAGCCTCGGGACAGTAGTATGTGTTGTCTACCAAGCGTTGGACATGTTTGCTTGAATGGAAATAAGCTGTCAATAGAAAATAGTTGTCAATTATTTTTGAATAAACAATATAAATTACTT
Organism: Hordeum marinum; assembly: GCA_022496015.1. Classification (NCBI taxonomy): domain Eukaryota; kingdom Viridiplantae; phylum Streptophyta; class Magnoliopsida; order Poales; family Poaceae; genus Hordeum; species Hordeum marinum. The sequence goes on along the minus strand of CM039677.1, from coordinate 278,691,401 downwards.
AATAAATATGGTTGAGAAACTGACATAATGGTAGAACTGGAGGCATCTGCACATCGACCCAGATGTCAATATTACCTTCAATTTCATCTTCCGGATGAATATCAAAGGTGATAAGCATATTAGGCTCAAATGCATAAGCCTTGCATAGTGCTCTCCAATTTTTGCATTCAAAATAGGAGTAGGTGCCTGCATTGTACAATTTTACAACAAAAGTATAAGCATGCTCGGTCCTCAAGTGATCTCTCTTTACGTCCATACTTTCCTTAGTACTGAAACTAATCTTAGCCAAGACAAAAGTTCTTGCATGGCAGGGGATACGCTAGTAGAATAGTAAAAAATTAAAATTTTAAGTTGAAGCAAAGGAAGCAGTAGACATGCTTAATTACGAAAAAATACTTGTCGTTGTGACTTACTGTATCCACTTCGAAGGTCTCATCCAGCATGATGCTGAAGCGCCTACCATCAACTAGGTAAGGCTTGTCGCATAGGTCACTCTCGTCTTCGCAGTATTTGCACATAACGAATTCCCTTTTGTCGCTAGACATTTCCAATGTTCATAGTCGAAACATTGAAAATCGATGGAAGGAAACTACCAGGAAACTACCAGGGAGGAGAGACAAATATGGTTGACAAACAAATTAGTATTCAAATTAGAATGCATTCAATAAGCAAAACTAAATCATCTCTTGCGTCCGTACATCATCCAATATTATCACTAATACATCTCGAATAGTATCATACATGTAACATCACTAATACAGTTAGAACCGTAGCGAACGACGAGTATCGGCGTGGGTGGTGGACACCCAAAGAGAAGGAATCATTATAGGATCATAGCTTGGGTGAGAAACCCGAAGAACCTGCCAGGTATTGGAGAACATGGCGTCCAACGCAGCCATATAGCGTCGGACGTGCTCGTCCTCCTCCCTAACACGGCGATGTATCACCTCCGCAGGGGGCAGGTCCCTCTGCACCGATAGTGGCCCATGCGACCGCCACCAAATAACCTCTAGGTCAACGACGGGCTGCCTCCTCACCATGTAGCGCGCCCTGGAAGGTAGGACATCCCAGTACCAGCCTGACGGAGCCCAATCACGGACATGGCCCCTATAATGAATAAGGCCTCCTCCGCCGAGTCGACGACGAGGATGCGGGCCAATAATCGTCGACATCGAGAACAAATGCTTAATTATGAAAACAAAATTAATAAACACTTAGTAGACCTAAATTCAACATGTTCCATGTATCGAGCACTGAAATAGAAAAAGTGCCCTATGTTTTACCGAAATATCATTGAATTCTCGTTGTGACAAATTAGAAGCACTCGATATGCCCTACATTGTAGCAAAAGTCATGCTAAAATACATGAAAAAAATTTGGCTTGACCTTTGCTTAAAACTGGACATATCGAGCGCCTGAAATTTGCCGGAACAGAAACGAATCAACATTCTGGCAAAACATAGGCCAGTTGGAGGTACATTGCAAACAAGAACACCAAGACATCCTCTATATTCAGAATGCATCATCATCAACATCAATGACATCAACGAGACACCAAGTTTACTTACTAAATAAACTAGTTATGTTAAGTACTTACTAAATATAAAAAACTCTATCTTATGTATATGGTGGACACCCCCTCACCGATTTTTCGATCCTCGATGATGGTCGATACTCCTTCTTACCCTAGGGCATAACAAATATGTAGCACAAGGAGAATAAGGAGAAGCAACCCCATGACAATAGTCGGCATTTTTCTTCTCTCATATATGGTGGACACTCCCTGATCGTTTTTTCCGTCGTCGATGATGGTCGCTCCTCCTCCTTCCCCTAGTGCATAACAAATATGTAGCACAAGGAGAAGAAGGAGAAGCGACCCCCACAACAATAGTAGGCATTATTCTTCTCTCATATATAGTTGACACTCCCCCACTGAGTTTTTGACCGTCGATGATGGTCACTACCGTTATAGAAGTTCTATTAAGCACTTACTATAAATAAACTAGTTCTTTTAACCACTTCCTAAATAAACTATTTCTATTAAACACTTACTAAAAACAATAAAAAATACATTATACAAGAACACTAAAAACAGTTTAGGGTTTAGGAGAGATGGTGGGAGGATGGGGTGGGAGGAGGGAGGAGGAGGAGGGAGGAGAGAGGAGGAGGGCGGTGGGAGGAGGGAGGAGGGAGGAGGAGGAATGGGGAGGGTGGGATGAGGGAGGAGAGAGGAGGAGGGGGATGAGGGCTGCCGTCGGAGGGCTTGGTCGGAGGAGGAGGGAGGAGGGGGCGGTCGAAGGAGGAGGGAGGGGCACGGAGGGGGAGGAGGCTGTAGTGGGAGGAGGGAGGAGAGAGGAGGAGGAGGGATGAGGGAGGAGGAGGGATGAGGGAGGAGGAGGGATGGGGGGACTACCTGAGTGGAGGAGCACCAGGAGCGTCGGCGGCGGCGGGGGACAACGGTGGTCGGGGAACGGCGACAGTGGCGGACGACGTGGGGTGCGGGGGAGAGCGAGAGTGGAGTGGAGAGGGGAGAGTGAGGGGCGGCCGGTTGGAGAAGTTGGAGAAGATAGGCTTTAGCAGTAGCACTCTTTAAGGTAAAGCGCTACTGCTAAATGACATAGTAGTAGCACGTTGAGGAGACACACGCTACTGCTATACATAGTCTAACGGCAAGGTCGTGGCAATTATAGTAGTAGCATTGTTTCCTCCTGACGCGCTACTACTATGTGGGTAGCAGTAGCGCCGTCTGCTGTAGCGCGCTACTGCTAAGTCACAATAGCACCTTTTTTAAACCGCGCTACTGGTAAGATTTTGTCTATAAGATTTTCCCTAGTAGTGCTGCTTGGCGCGGCAACACATCCGGTCAAACGTCTGATATCCTTGATGGTTTTGGGTGCTTGTATCCGCTCGATCGCCTTAATATTGTCAGTATTGGCTTCTATTCCTCACTGATACACAAAAAACCCAAGCAGCTTGCCGGAGGGGGTGCCAAACACACCGTTCTCAGGATTGAGCTTCAACTTAATATTGCGTAGGTTTGGAAAAGTTTTTCGAAGTCTTTGTAACATCCCAAGTGCACCGCTTGCTTTATTTGTAATGTATCTCATGTGGACCTCCATGTTTTGCCTATGTGGTTTGAATATTATAATTTGTTCTTCATGACTTTCATCATTCATCATGACATCATGGCATCATATCATAATTATTATGTTGCATCATATGCTTGTGCTTGTTGTGAGTTTGTCTTTTGCAGTGTGGTGTGGTGAGAGCTACTTCTGATGTCTTGGTAAATAACCCCTCCACAATTTTCATTGAACTATGCCCAACTCTCTCTCTTTATTAATATTGCAACATGTGGAATTTTGCTTTCTAAATAAATTCTTTAAAAATGTTACACTCTGCATAAATATTCTGTAATGCTCACGAAAATTTCTTCTCTACCAGGTTGAAGTAATTTGCCTTACATCTTTGCAAAAACAGAATGTTTTAATAAATATATAAATTAATTTGTTTGTCCTAAAAATCCCAACTCCATTTTTTATAAAATAGATCATAATTTTGTGATTGCAGATCTATTTTTAGTTCTCTGTATATGTTCTCAATCAGCCCTGGCATTTTGTTTTGTTTTGCGTTATTTTATATAAGAGAGAAACCTTTTTAGTTGGGACATAGAGAGAGAGAGATCTAGCGCACCCAGGCCTTGCCTCCCCGCGAGGAGCCCAACAAAAGCGAGCCCAGCAGCCTCCCGCAGCCCACCAAGCGTCAAGGACTGGATCGTCGCCCTCCTCTATACGGCAGACGATCCACCGGTGCCACGTTGGAGGCTTGCTAATTTGACGGCCGTCTAGCGCCCACAACCCCTCTAAAGGTTTCCCTCGTGCCCTAGGTTTCCCCTGCAATCCATTCCATCGATCTCCTCACATAACTGCCACTTAGTTGAGCTGCCTCGCGCATGCCGACGCCGAGCCTGCCATGACCCAAGCGAGTAACAGCCCGAGCTCGGGCTAGCCCCCTCGCCACCTCCCGGTATGTTCTGCCGCTCAAGATCGACGCCCCGGAGCTCCCTCCGTCCCCTGCATCACCACAGCAACGCCAAGTTCCTGCAGTCGCCGCCCCAAGCTATTTTCTTCCCTGGTGCGGGGACCAGTGGGCGCACCGCCTTTGTCGACTCGTCACCGTCGTCTCATCATGCCCCGTGCAGCCTCTCCATGTCCTAGGTAAGGAGATATATCCCCTCCTTCCTTTCCCTCTCTGTGTTGCATCGCTAGTAGACCATGCCCGTGGATCTGCCCATGTCGAAGTTGCACTCCCCATGCTCTGCGAAGGTGTTGTCATGCGTAGTTGCCATGATGCAGCAGGACCACAGGCCTAGCCAGCCGCAGCCCGGCATGCTGGCGCTCCCGCATCACCGCCCTGCGCACGCCCATACCCGCACCCCTTGATCGGCTCTCGCAGCCCTGCCGCCTGCAGCACCACGGCCGAGCTCAAGTTTAAGATTGGGCCGCTCGCCTCCCATAGTTGTGCCACCGCTCCCTTGCCATGGTGATGGATTGCCCTCGGGATCCCGCAAACCCGCCCGCACCCCGCCTCACCGAATGCGATCGGCCCGCATGCCGGTAATGTCGTTTCCTTTCGTGTTGCTGGGAAGGAGACCTGTGAGAGGAGCCGGGTCAACCCCCCCCCCCAAGCCCCTCTCCTCGAAGAGAACCCCTCCTAGCCCAGTGGTTGTGCCCGCGATTCTCTGCCGGGAAGACCCCAGTTCGAGACCCAGCCAGCCCCTTTTTCCCGTTTATTTGTTCTAACCTAACGGTGGGCCCTTGGTCCCAATTGTCAGCTGCTAGGGGGCCCTGGTGTCACTACAAAGTGGATCCCCCTTTTTTATATTTTTATTTTGATGTTATTCTTTGTTTAGAATCATAGCCAGATTAGGAAATATTCAAATATGGACATGGCTTGATTTGGCACTAGCCAAAATAGGGCAAGAATTGAAGTGTCACTACAAAGTGGATCCCCCTTTTTTATATTTATATTTTGATGTTATTCTTTGTTTAGAATCATAGCCAGATTAGGAAATATTCAAATATGGACATGGCTTGATTTGGCACTAGCCAAAATAGGGCAAGAATTGACTTATAAGTCAATTAGGATTTTTGTGTTGTAGTTTTGTAGTGTCGTGAGTGATTTTTCTGTAGGAACATAGGGGTGTGATACATGATTTTGGGGTAGAAAAATCCCATCAATTGAGGGGTGCCATTAGTTTTGTCATTGGAGCAACTTTGTGAAAATTTTATTTGTGATGAAGTGGAATTTTGTGATTTTTGTAGGGTTTCATTCATGCATGCTAGGATGTACTTTTGAACATGAAAGTGGTAGTGTTGTGTGGGCGCTAGGCCCTGGTATTTTTCTTTTCCATGTTAAACTTGTGGTTTAGTGGGATTATTTTTGTCAACATGCCACTAAAATTCTGTTGTCACAACTGTAAATATTTTCTAAGTGTTGGAATCTTTAATTTTCTTCCCATGTTGTGTCGATGATTCCCATGGATATAGTGTTCATTTTGGGTAGGTAAGATGACATGAATTTCTGTGCTTGTCACCCTCTGTCATTTGGTGCCTTCACCTTGCCAAAGAGATTTTTCATCTTAGAGTTATTTGTTGTTAAAGATTCTATGTTGTTATTAACTTCTGCTCTTCTCTTGTTGAAATTTGTCTAAGTGTGAGAATCTATAGTTATTTTCATGCCATGTTTAGCGGATGCTACCAAGTGATATGTGATGTTTCAACTCATGCTCAGTGCTAGTGTTTTGTAGTAGATGATGTCCACTATCACCCTGTTAAGTTTCTTGCCATGACATGCCCTGTAGCATAAATAATTGCTTTTGTCAAGTTGCTATCAGGTTAACTCAGAATCTGTTAAACTGGAATTTTCACTATCCCTAAAAACCGTTTCAACATGCCATCTTGTGAGCTCCATTGCCATTGATGCATGCTTCCTTTCATGTTTCTGTAGATAGATAAATTATTTAGCATGTTTTATAATTCGTGTACATGCCTTGGTTGTGATTTGAGACTTGTTGTAGCTCTGGGTATAAGTGTTACAAGATGTCATGTTGCTGTGAGTGGGCAGATTGTGTGTTTGAGTGTTTTGTGAATTGTGGGAGTTACACTCCATTGTCTTTTATGATTTTTAGGTCCATTCTGGTTGTTTTTTCATTCCCTGTCCCGTGGAATCCTTGGAATACGAAGGAATAGCCCAGGGCCTTCCCCACCTTTGCAATTGTCCCCATTAACATTCGTAACTTGCCGTGAGCGTACGTGAGCTATGTTACTCCGTTTGCAACGTTCTACATATGCATTTGCATCAGTTTTTCATGATGCATACATATTTTACATGTTTATGCATGTTCATTCAACTAAACATGTTGTTCTATCCAGAATAATAGAAAATTTAATAATTGCATATGGAACATGACTAGCTTAGGTTGCCATGTCAAATGCACTAACTTGGACATGCATCATCTTGATTGTGCATTACATATTCAGTTGTATGTTTATTGGTGTTGTTTATATTTGGGTAGAGCTACGTGTCGAGCCTGAGTATGAGGAACCTGAAGACAATGTCTACGAGGACCCAACTCTGTATACTGCTGAAGACCCATCAGGCAAGATGACCGTACCCGGATCCCGACACTATTTTTTCTTTACTAGTTGTCTCGTTCTTATCGGTATGTTTCATTACCTACTACTTAGATGCGAAGCCTCCTAAATTTCTAGGAAAGCCTCTAACCCCTCCACTACCTAGGAAACCTTGTTTGGCCAAGTTACCGCTGCTCAGCCCCTCTTATAGCGTTCTTAGATGCATGTGCAGGTTGTTTCCATGTGATAAAATGGATATCTAGAGATATCACAATATTATTGCTATTTAATTTAATGCACCTATATATCTTGGTAAAGGTGGAAGGCTTGGCCTTTTGCAGGTGTTTTGTTCCGCTTTTTGCCGCCATAGTTACTTGTTACCGGTTTTATGTTCCATATTTTGCGCTCCTAACATGCTCGGGGGGACCCTCTTGACTATTCGTTTTAGATTAAAGCTTGTCTACACTAGTGCAGAACATGCCTATATTCCTGGGCCGGATGGACCTTTAGTACCAGTTCCCCAACCGGTACTAACGGGTCGGGACTAAAGGTCCAGACTTTTAGTACCGGTTGGATCACGGACCGGTACTAAAGGCCCTCCACGTGGCTGCCTGTGTGGACTAGTGGTGGAAGACCTTTAGTACCCGTTGGTGATACCAACCGGTACTAAGTCTTCTGTTTTTTTGTTTTAGCTTTTAATTAGGTTTTAGTTTTCCTCTCTATTTTTTGTGTTTTCCATTCATTTCAAATTTATTTTACGGTGCTACATACTATGAACAGTACACAAGTTCATGCATATATATATATATGTAATATAATATACAATATCTCATACACAGTATATATATATACAAATGGAATTACACATCCATATAAATTCGGGACTTATAATTAACTTAAGGCCCAAAACCTGACCGAGACTAGCTAGCTAGTGCTCCGGATGAAATCTCAGTTCTCTACTACTGATTTGCTGGCATTATTGAGGCGGCGGTAAGGAATAGTGCTCTCCGTTTACATCAATGACATGTTGAAGAAGAAATGCCGCAAATTGCTCTTGAAGTGCTATGAAGTGTTTCTCATGTGAGAGCTTCGACAACATCTGCCAAAGCTGGAGTTGTCTTTCACGTGCTCCTCTGCGACTTATACGGCCTTCGGTCTGGATGCGAATGTTCTCGCAGAGGAAATATCCACATAAATTTGTCCCTTGTGGCTTCTTCGCACACTTTGCAAAAGAATAGAATTGAATAAGATAATTAATATTCGAGCATGATAATGGTATTGAAAATAGAATTAATGAGATGTGCAGACCTAGTAGTACTACTTAATTACCTGCATCTTTTTCCACTTCAGCTTCGGTTTCCATTGACGACCGTGATGGTTTTTTTCTATCATATTCTTCCAAACACTACCCGGCAAAGAAAAAGAATGAAAGAGTTATTATAATTACTTTTGATATCATGAAATAATGAAAGAAAGCGAGGTCGATAAAGATTGAAATTACCGTTCTATCATAAAATACAAGTCCACATATGATTGTTCTGGTGTATCTAGTGAGTCGTACACTTGAACAAGTCCATCCATGAGGATAATATATAGGAGGATATAGTGGTCTCTACGCAGAAGTTTATATAATTAAGCAGGCATGCGCATATAACTCATCAACTACACTTGACAGCGAGCTAGTAAGCAAAAATAGAATTTGTAGTATACAAGAGAGTAAACACTCACCCCATGTTGTAAGGAAATATTATAGTAGATTTTCTGGTATTCATTAGTGCCTCTAGAAAATTTTCCAAGAGATCTTCTGTTTCCTTGGCATAAAGTTTTACCACATGACCATTAACGGTACTTGGGTCGATGAACCCAATGTCATCGATTCCCTCTTGTTTCAATTCCCACATCTTCAATCTGCATAATAGCGTAGAAAAGAACATATATAGTGAGGATAACCCAATGAATGATATCTTAGCTAGAGACTTAAATTACTAAAGATATCAATCACTTACAGACAATAGCAACTGATGAGAGTTTTGTCGATAGAGTCCATGTGGTATAACTGGAAAAGTTCTGAGAATTCAAGACATATGTCACATGCATTGATGTAATGTTATTTCCTTACTTTGACCATGACCGCCGTCTCCCCTCGCTTCGCTTCACGCATGTACCAATCATGCAACCGTCGCATCGCAGTTGGTAGTTCCTTGTACTGCTCGGGTGTGACAAGTGGTTTTTCGACGGCATATTGCATTGCGTACTCAGTTGCATCGTACCTGCGGATTTCCTCTGTGCCAAGGATTTGGTCAAGAGTGAGACCTGCAGCCTTTAGTACTTCGAGGTCGATTGGGTTGCCTCGCATGTCGACTGGTTGGATCGGTTGCTTGCTTGGATTGGCACTCACCTTGAGCGGAGAGATCGATTGCTTGGATTGTTCTCCGAGCTGGGGAACTGTTTTCCCGCTAGTTGATGCCATACTTCCCAACTTCTTCCTTGGGCTGGGCCGACTTCTTTGCTCACTTGCCTTCTTAATCTGTCGCTCATAGTATGTCGGCATACGCTCGACATATGTCGGGGGTCGATCAATAAAGAGTTCCATAAAGTGCTCTTGGACTTCCTTGGGTATTACCTCCTTTGGCGGCACGGTCTTCTTCGCAAAAAAGGCTTTCACTTGAAGATCGCATTCAATTTTATTTTCCTCCGGTGTCATGTCATAAGGCAGCTTCCTTTTGGCCGAAGGCTCGGGTTTCCTCTTTGCTTTCTTCCGAAGAGGACTGCTGGTGGCCTTCCTCTTTTGGGAGCCCTGCTGGCGGGACCGCTACCGGGGTGGAGTTGGCTCACGTGGCGGAGATCGATATCGATGATGATATGGACTCGCGTCGTGCTCCGTCTCGAGGTTGGGAGGACTGCTCATGGCGAGGTGGGGAGGACTGCTGGTGAGGTGGGACGCCTCTCGAGGTTGGGACGACTGTGAAGGAGCTCAAGGTGGGGAGGACTGCTGGCGAGGTGACTGCTGGCGAGGTGGGGAGGACTGCTGGCGAGGTGGGGAGGACTACTGGCGCTGCGATGCCTCTGGCTAGGATCCCTCGTGCTGGACATTGATACTCGGAGGATCTGGTGGCCTTAGCACCGAGTGTGGAAAGACGATGCAGTCCTTACTCCATAGAATGAGACCACGGCCGGCTTCTGCCAATGTGGACTCACCCTCACCTCCAGGGATGTCAAGCAATAGTTCATCATATCCCGGCTCTATTGCATCCATCGCGACACGAGCATACCTAGCTGGAACCGGATTGCAATGCCAGAGAACATCAGGTGTATGTTCTTCATTTTTTGGATTAGCTCACAAGATGTATTCTCGGTGATATCATCCACGGGGGTGTGACCCAGCGGTGGCCCCGTGGAACCCACGCTGCTTTACAGCATTGTAGATGGGACGGGTTCTTCCCCTGCCTCCTGCTGCGGAGTTTCCCTTTGCTGGGTCAGTACCTGTATCTACAGCTGCTGCTGCTCGTACTTCTATTCCAACTTCAAAAGTCAATTTGCTTCCAACTTCTTTTTTCTCGAATGGCTTTTATAACTGTCCTGCCATCCCGCAAACCCCTCGTACCACGGAACAACACCCATGCCTCGTGTTCGTCCTCCGTGTTCGGCATTCCCGAGGGCACGTGTAAGCTCGTCGTTCTCTCTATCGGGGTGAAACCGTCCTTCTTGGGCATCTTTTATTGCTTGAATCAACTCATCTGATGCATGCTTCAGACTGGCCAGTGCAATAATCTTCCCTGTGGCTGGGTCCAACTTTCCCCCATGCGCAAAAAACCAATTCCTGCAGCTCTTGGGCCAGTTGAAGGTTACTCGAGTGATCCCTTCAGCAAGCATCTTATTCTCTAATGCATCCCACTTAGGAATGGCTGACTTGTATCCACCTGTCCCTGGTTTATGGTGATACTTTTTTTTCTCAGCATTTATCTTATTCTTTGCCGACTTCTCCATAGAAGCTATTGATGTCTTGTACTCGATAAATGCGTCCTAGTGATCCCTTACCTTCTCGTATATTCCTTTGAATTCGGGCGCCTTCTTGCCTCTAGCATTGTACTCGGTCCATAATATTTTCTTCCAAGTCTGGAACGCGCTGGCCATCTTATGGAGAGCAAACTCCTTGACTTTGTTCCTTTGACGCTCGAGAGAGAATCTGGTAGGGTGAAATGCTCCATGAGCTCTCACCAAAGGGCATCTTTAATTCTTGTATCGACATAATTCACTCCTGGTTTTGGTTCCTTTGGCTAAATCCATTCATGCATTGTGATTGGGACTCCATCCCTAACAACCACTCCGAATTGACGCACAAATGTCTTGGCATTGGCTTCAGGGTGAGTCAGTTCACCATTATGTTTGAAAGCATCAAGGTTGAGCTTTACATTGCCATCCAATATTTTGGCAGCGCCTCATACATTTCTAATAGATTGGCTCGATCTGGAGGGATGATAATTAAAATAAGAAAGATTTGTTAATATATATATATACAAATCAATTAATACACATGTAATGATCACCAGAGGATAATGGATGTGTATATACCTCGCCGAACATTGTTGGTTGTTCCGGATTTTGGAACATAAGTTGTTCTTCCTCGGTCTTACATCCATCACCGTGATCGTTCAGATATTGTGAGCCATCATCATGATCATGTGATTCACCTCGAAGGTCCGCTGGGTTTTCGGAGGAGCGTATCATGTCGAAGATGTCCTCTTCATGAGCTCTACCGGTATTGTCCATAGCTTAATAACTAGTCCATAATAATATATATAAAACAAATTAGTATTTAAATTAGCATGCATTCAAGAAGAAAAATAACTTATAGTTAATTAAAAATGCATCATCGAATACATATATAGTATAGTTCTTAGAAAAGATCTCATCTGCATAATCTTGGATAATTTTCAATACATCGGCTAATCTCCATTGGTCTAGCTAATACATCATAATAATACATCATAATAGTAGCTAGCTAATATATCGATCTAGCTAGAACCCTAGCGCCCGGCGGATATCGGAGCAGGTGGTGGACACCCAAAGAGAAGGAACCATCACAGGAACATAGCTCCAGTGAGATCCCTGAAGTATCTGCCAGGTATTGTTGGACCTGGCCTCCAAAGCTGCCATGTAGCGTCGGACGTGCTCGTTGTCCTTGCTGACATGGTACTGTACCACCTCCGCGGGGGACTCAAGCCTCTCGATCATCTATGGCCCATGCGGCCGCCACCACAGAACCTCCGGGTCGAAGATGGGGTGGCTCCCCACCAAGCTATGCTGCCCGAACGGCAGCACCTCCCAGTACCAGCCCGGCGGAGACCAGTCCCTGATAGGGCCCCTCATCTGAAGAAAGTGACCTCCTCTGGCGACTCGACGACGAGGATGCGGGATCGGCATCGTCGACGTCGAGAAGAAACACTTAACTACGAAAACAAATTAAATAAAACTTAGCAAAATTAACACTTAGCAAAATTAACACTTAGCATCTAGCAAAATCAAGAATTACGACATGCTTTGGATCCTAATGCGTGTGTGACTATCGGTCTGTCGAGACTTTCCTTAAATAACTCTCACACATCTCATGGTGTGTTGGTGCGCACTCTCTCACATTGATACGGTGGTGTATATATGTTGGTGGACACTCTCGAAGTAATAGGTTCGACCGGCGGTGATGGACGCTTCCCATCTCCTCTTCTTGCACACTATATCGATGAGTATATCGCAAAGAAGAGGAGAAAGAGGAAGCGCCCCCCACGACAACAGTCGGGATTCCTCCATCAAGAACACACATGAAACCCTAAACTAAATTAGGATCGACGACAGACCAGAAGTCACACACGCATTAGGATCCAAACTAAATTGAACCTAAAACTAAACTAAACATAAACTAAATTAAACCTAAGCTAAACATAAACTAACACATATCGTAATAACGTGACAAGCTAACTAACTAACTAACTAAATAGGGGTGTTGTGTCGTGGTCGGGGTCCGGTGTCGGGAGTGTCGTGTCGGGGTGTCAGGGTTCGACTTCGAGGAACCCTAGATACCCTAGCATCTACACACTAGTCCGGCGATCATCGGGGCGATTGTCGGGGAGAGGGGTCGGCCGGGAGATCTCACCTAGCCTCTTGAACCAGAGGTGGCGTCGGCGACGGGCTCAGGGCGGCGGCAACGGGATCACGGAGCGGCGGCTGGAGTGAGCGGGCCGGCGGCGACGGGACCGGCGATGAGGGGCGGCGTCCGGGTAGGCAACGGCGACCGCGACAAGGGCGATGGCAGCGAGGGCGAGGGCGACGGTGGTGTGGGCGACAGCGGCGAGGGGCGGCGTCCGGGTAGGCAAGGGCAACGGCAGCAAGGGCGACGGTGGCGAGGGCGACGACGGCGGTGGTGAGGGCGACGGCGGCGCGACCGATGGCGGCGAGGGAGACGGCAGTGCTGGTGCGACGGCGGCGGTGGCGAGGGCAACGGCAATGGCGCGATGGTGGTGCGACGGCGGCGAGGGCGACGACGGCGAGGGTGACGGCGGCGAGGGTGACGGTGGCGAGGGCGACGGCGGCAAGGGAGACGGTGGCGAGGGCGACGACAATGGCGATTTTGGCAGCCTGGCGGCGCAAGTTGAGTTGTCCCGGTGCGTTGCTTGGCCCGAGACGACGAAGTCCTCCTTTTATACCAGACAGCCCTTTAGTACCAGTGTGTGGCACGCACCGGTACTAAAGGGTCTTTAGTACTAGTGCTAGCCACACACCGGTACTAAAGGTCCTCCCAACAGAGCGCGGGGGCGGTGGACCTTTAGTACCGGCGCGTGGCTCGCACCGGTACTAAAGACCCTTTAGTACCGGTGCTAGCAACACACTGGTACTAAAGGTCATGCCAAAAGAGCGCGGGGGCGGTCGACCTTTAGTACCGGTGCGTGGCTAGCACCAGTACTGAAAGTGTTTTTTAATTAAATATTAGTTATTATTTTCAGAAAAACCCCGCAAACTTTAAAAATCATAGAAAAAACGTAGGACTCCAATGGAAATAAATAATATATGAAAAAATATCAGAAAAATATAAAGAATTTGTTTATGGCATTTCCATGCATGTTTGAACAACTTCAACTGTTGTATAAGATAATTTGATTAAATGGCATTTGAAATATTCATATCTCGAGTTTGAAAAGCAGTACAAATAAACTCTGAAAACGTTGTAACTTGGCATGACATCATAATTTCACCCACATAGCAACTTCTAGAGAGTTGAGAGGGTTACGACAAAAACTGGATGCGCTTCGTGTACAAATTGGACAATCTCATAAGAAGTATGAGGATTTCGAACGAAAACTCATCTATTACAAAGGGATTTCATTTTTAATAACTTATTTTAACTCCATACTTTTTGTGTGTTCAATATGCACCATTCAAAGGCACATCATCAATTTTCAACCCTTTCTGACTTCATTTGATATTTTTCAGGCATTTAATGATTTATTTTGAGCTAAATGACCCTGAATTTGAAAAACAGTACAAATGAACTCGGAAAAGGTTGAAACTTGGCATGACATCATAATTTCACCCACATAGCAACTTCTAGAGAGTTGAGAGGGTTACGACAAAAACTGGATGCACTTCGTGTACAAATTGGACAATCTCATAAGAAGTATGCGGGTTTCATACGAAAACTCATCTATTACAAAGGGATTTCATTTTTAATAACTTATTTTAACTCCATACGGCAAAAACTGGATGCACTTCGTGTACAAACTGTTACAAAGATATACCATGCTAGATAGGAAATGCATGCATGTCCTTCACATAAATATATAGAAAGTGATGACGGTGAAGCCGGTCACATCCTAGAGTGGGATCTCGCGGTGTAAGACTTTTTCTGTGTGTCTGTCCCTTTCTTATGATTGCTCCGTAAACATGGATAATCTTCATCATTTAACAGGATGCTTGGGTCAGTCTTCACTCTGAAGGGAGGGATTTCATGAAACTGTTCATAATCTTGGGACATGTCTGTCTTGTCCTCCACTCCCACAATGTTTCTTTTCCCTGAAAGAACTATGTGGCGCTTTGGATCATCATATGATGTATTCGCTTCCTTATCTTTTTTTCTCCTCGGTTTGCTAGACATGTCCTTCACATAGAAAACCTGAGCCACATCATTGGCTAGGACAAATGAGTCATCTGTGTATCCAAGATTGTTGAGATCCACTGTTGTCATTCCATACTACGGTTCTACCTGTACCCCGCCTCCAGTATATTTGACCCATTTGCACCGAAACAAAGGGACCTTAAGATCAGGTCCATAGTCAAGTTCCCATATCTCCTCTATTGTAGCAATTCTTGAAATCCCTTGTTAGTTACACCATTCTTCGCCTTCCATTGTAGCAATTCCAGCGTGGTACCGAGCTTTTTCTGGTCATCTTCACAATTTGGAGACAATAATTTCTTGTGATCCTCTAACATGCGTTTCAACTTCAACCTCTCCTTATCATTTTCGCAGTTTCTCTTTGCATTAGCAATGACCTGACCAAAATCATCAGCGGGCTCATCTGATGCCTCTTCTTCAGCTTCCACCATTGATGCCTCTTCTTCAGCTTCCCCCATTGTTGTACCAGCGAAAGGATAGTTGTCATCATCCTCTTCTTCTTCATTGTCTTCCATTATAACCCCTCTTTCTCTGTGCTTGGTCCAACAGCTATAGCCGCACAAGACACCGGACTTCAGCAGGTGGTAGTGAAGGGTTTTTGAGGTAGAGTAATTCCTATCATTCTTACAGTCACGAAATGGACAACACATGAAACCATTCTGCTTATTTGTCTTAGCCACACGAATAAAATCATGCAGACCATTAAGAAACCCTGGACTTAGTCGGTCATCGTACATCCATTGCCGGCTCATGTTAACTAGACAACATCGAAGTGACCAAATTAATACAACTTCATCATCACATTACAACCAAAAGTAGAGCTAGCAGTGACCAAATGTTATTACTACAAATAATGGATACTTATAGTTCATACATATACATCTCATAAAACAAGACCAACTATCTAAAACATGTGAATACAACAAGAAATGCGATCATAATCGCAACTAAAGTAACAATTGAGCCAACGGCATAATGATACCAAGCCTCTTTATTAATGGCATATTTTCTAATCTTTCTAAGCTTCAAGCGCATTCCAACCATCTTGTTCTTGTGATCATCGACGATATCGGCAACATGCAACTCCAATCCCATCTTCTCATCTTCAGTTCTTTTCAATTTTTCTTTCAAATGATCAATTTCTTTTTCAGCTTGTGTTAATTTCTCGAGCAGAATTGCATAGTCGGTTGGAATTTCTGGTTCAACTACTTCCCATAGATAAAAATATCTACGTCAATTTCGTGGCATAATTAATTGTCATAGACATTAGACGATGTGTGAAATAGTTATAAAAGATAATTAACGGCATACCACATCTGAATCATAGACTAGACGAGGGCCGACGTGGGCGGATACCATAACCATTACACTACAGAATAACAAACAATAATACAAGTAAGTAAATCGTACATGCAGCTATCTAAATCATACAAGTAATTTTTTTTAAAGATTTTAAGAAGAACAAGAGGCTCACCAAGGTGGCCGGTGCCGCGACGAGACGGTGCGGACGATGGACGGTGGTTAGGACGGCCGGGGATGGTGGGAAGGCACACCAAATAAACCACACCTACACATATGCAACCTAACAACTGAATTTGATCTCAAATTGGATATAAATCAAATAAAACCCCACAAATCACATATCACATATCTTTGAGCATACCCCAAGCTAATCTAGCAAGAGATGAAGGAGCAAAGTTGCTAACCTTTATGAACACTTGGATAGATGGGGTGCCTTTAAATCTTGACAAATGCTTGGAAAAATGGAGGATGAGCTTCGAGCAAGAAGAAGAACATGGGAAGGCACACCAAATAAACCACACCACCACATATGAAACCTAACAAGTTAATTTGAGCTCAAATTGGATATAAATCAAATAAACTCCCACAAATCACATACCACATATGTTTGAGCATACCATAAGCTAATCTAGCAAGAGATGAAGGAGCAAAGTTGCTAACCTTTATGAACACTTGGATAGATGGGGTGCCTTTAAATCTTGACAAATCCTTGGCAAAATGGACGATGAGCTTCGAGCAAGAAGAAGAACAGGGGAGAAAACAGAGCTCTTTCGATCGGCTACATACGGATGTATATGTAGGAAGTCTTTCGTACTGGCTGGTGTCACCAGCCGGTACTAAAGGTTGCCGTTTAGTACTGGCTGGTGACACCAGCGGGTACTAAAGGTGCAAGCGGGGCCCATGTCTGACCAAAACCTTGCCACGCCCCCTTTAGTACCGGCTCGTGAGACGAACCGGTACTAAAGGTCCCTCACGAGCCGGTACTAAAGGTCGCCCTGCTCCTAGCCGTTGTATCCGGAACTAACCGGGACTAATACCATCTTTAGTACCGGTTCGTGACTAGACCGGGACTAAAGCTCGGGACGAAAGGTCTGTTTTCTACTAGTGCTATCAAGACCCAACATTGGTACTATTTTCTAAACAACCTAATTAAAAATGCATAGGGCTTAGCTACCCCGTGGATAATTAATCAACCCCCGGGACAGTGCTCCTCATGAGTGTTGGTCCAATCCGAGCGATGTTCGGCGCCCCTGGTCATCCGGGGTTTCAACCAACCCGATGTGTAGCTCATCTAGTAGTGCCATGAGAAAGAGATACGCACGGATCCTATTCAGATCTGGCCTGCCGGGTAGTCTTGCTGGACTTGTTTTACCTTTCTCGTATGTCTATAGTGAGAGGAATTCCGTTAATACTTCAGGCTATCTCGAGTTTGACGTTTTCCAATAGAATTTCCTAGGAAATCACAGGATTCGTGGTCGAGGTTATTCCCGGGGCGTGCCTATAGGGTTTTAATCTTTCAGAAAGTTGTGCCCGCTGTTACTTGGCATCTTAGAGATTTGTTTAACACCCGGTTATAGCAAACTTGAAGTAAACTCAATAAAATACACCAACCATGTGCAATACCGTGATTGTCTCTGCTCGTGAACATGTATTGAGAGAGAACACGGTGAGGTTATGATTGACGTAAGTAGGTGTTCAGGATCACTTAGTGATCAAGCCAGTTCTCGTTCGTTATGTGTAGGCCGCCATAATTACTTCTTGTCATCGTAAATTACACACTCAAATAAATGCTTAATTTCTTGTTGCAACCTCACCACTTACCCTTTGTCACCCAAAAAACCTACATAGTTTAGGTACCCGGGTTACCTGATTGCTGAGTCCCCATGGCTCGCAGATTACAACAATACAGGTATAGGTACCGATGATGTCTATCATGTTGAGGCGTGCCAGCGCTAGTGAGATTTTGATGAAGAACATGGCTGAATGTATGTTACGTACCCCGATGAGTAGAGAGGCAACATGGTCATGATCCCTAGGATTAGCGAGGTAGTATCATCGAGTCTTTTATCTTTTTTCGTCCATAGCCAGACCCTGTCTAATGGATAAATGTATGAATGTTGTGTGACATTGTAATTTAGCATGTGGCGAGTGTAAGCCAATGTATTCTACTCTTCTCTTCATTAACTGTATGTGGTGATTCTGCACTTGCAAAACACTTAGATGTGCTTCTATCCCCTTAGAGGCCCTCGAGCCTTAAACGGGATAGAACCGCATCTTGGACGTTACAAGTTGGTACCAGAGCCATACCGACTATTGGAGCCCCTTGCTCGATCGTACTTGGCCAAGTCGAGTCTAGTTAAAAAAATATTTTGAATCTAGTTATATCCGAGAATATGTTTCTTTTACTCCTCTTCTATAGTCTGGTTAGGTATTCGAATTAGGAATTTTGATTCTACTCCTCATCTTGCTCAAAATTTTGTTAGGACCACACGGGTATTTTGGAAACTTTATGATGCCGATGTGAAGGAGTTCTATTCTTGGTGCCTCCTGTTATTGAGGAGTAGAGATCTGAGGGATTTTTGCACATCATTATCATTCGGCTTCCTTAGTATCTCAGGACGGAGGATGTTTGAAATTGCTTCAATACTAGTAGTGGCAAGAGGAGTATGCTGGGGAACGTTGCATGGGAAAGAAAAAAATTCCTACGCACACGCAAGATCTATCCATGGTGATGAGCATCTACGAGAGGGATATGGATCTACACACCCTTGTATATCGCTAAGCGGGAAGCATTAAGAAACACAGTTGATGTAGTTGAACGTCTTCACGATCTAAATCGCCGAGCGTCCCGCGATCCAATCACGATCCATCCCGATCTAGCGCCGAACGGACGGCACCTCTGTGTTCAGCACACGTACACCTCAACGAAGATCTCCGCATTCTTGATCCAACAAGAGGGAGTGGAGAGGTAGATGAGTTCTACGGCAGCGCGACGCCGTGGCGGTGATGGTGGTGGAACTATTCCATCAGGGCTTCGCCTAAGGACCGCTGAAATAATCTGGAGGAAGAACTATGATCTAGAAGAGAGGGTAGCACATGGCTGATTTATATGCTCAAAAACCCTCAACACCTCTAGTATATATAGGAGGAGGGAGGGAGCAGGCTTGTCCCTCAAGGGGCCAACCCGAGCTTCGGCCGAATGGGATATAGGAGGAGTCCTCCTCCAATCCTAATAGGATTAGGGGTCCCTCTCTCCCACTTGGAATCCTCCTTCCCACTTTGGGTTTCTCCACCCAGCCGCATGGGCCTCTAGTGGGGCTTCGGTCAGCCCACTAGGGGCTGGTTTACCTCCTCACTCAGCCCATTTAGCCCTTTGGGTCGAGACATCCCTCCCGGTACCCTCCCGGCACTCCTCGTACACTACCGATGAGCCCAAAACTTTTCCGGTGACAAAAACAAGACTTCCTATATACCAATCTTTACCTCCGGACCATTCCGGAGCTCCTCATGATTTACGGGATCTCATCCGGTACTCCGAACAGCATTCGGTCACCACCATACATAACTCTATACTAATGAAACGTCACCGAACCTTAAGTGTGCAGACCCTGCGGGTTCGAGAACTATGTAGACATGAACGAAAAACCTCTACGGTCAATAGACAATAGCGGGAACTGGATGCCCATATTGGTTCCTACATACTCTACGAAGATATTTATTGGTTGAACCTCCATGTTAAGGACTCAGTTAATCCCGTATGTCGTTCCCTTTATTCTTCGGTATGTTACTAGCCCGATATTCGATCGTCGGTAACTCTGTACCTAGTTCAATCTCTTTACCGTCAAGTCTGTTTACTCGTTCTGTAATACAAGATCCTGTGGCTAAGAGTTTAGTCACGTTGCTTGCAAGGCTTTTTGTGATGTTGTATTACCGAGTGGGCCCTGAGATACCTCTCCGTCACACGGAGTAACAAATCCCAGTCTTGACCCATGCCAATTCAATAGACACTCTCGGAGATACTTGTAGATCACCTTCATAGTCACCCAGTTACATTACAACGTTTGATACACACAAGGCACTCCTCAAGTGTCAGTGAGTTGCATGATGTCATGGTCATAGGAACATATATTTGACATGCAGAAAACTATAGCAATAAACTGAGACGATCATATGCTATGTTCATGGTTTGGGTCTTGTCCCATCACATCATTCTCCCAATGATGTGATCCCATTATGAAATGACATCTCATGTCAATGGCTAGGAAACCTTGAACATCTTTGATCAACGAGCAAGTCTACTAGAGGCATACTAGGGACAAAGTGTTGTCTATGTATCCACACATGCAATGTGTTTCTAGTCAATACAGTTATAGCATGGATAATAAATGATTATCATGAACAAGGAAATACAATAATAACCATTTTATTATTGCCTCTATGGCATTTTTCCAACAAAGTCCGGCATCCCCAATACTGTTGAGAGAGTTCGGATGTACTGCCATACTTGGTATCGTTGTGTTTTCAAGGGTCTGAGGTAGATGAATTTCCAAAACCTCTGGTTGTGTGTTGACGGATAAGATACATTGGAGAGTCGGATTATTTCTAGGAGTCGAGTGATGGATAAAAACTCCGTGTATCCATGGACCCAATTGCATAACCAAAGATTTTGGAAGTTCTTAGGTGCGAAATCAAGTAGTTACCTAGGGTCATCTTTCTTCTTATGTATGAGGGTCTATACATTTGTTTCGAGCACATGTTAGCTCAATACCTTTTTGTGATTATTCATGTGGCTTCAAAATCTTATGATGTTATCATGAACCCGAAGAAGGCGTTCTTACTATTTTTCAGTATGAATGCATTTGGTGAGATTCATTGCAAATTTCTTCCAAGCCATTGGATTCAGCTTATTTCAATCATCTTTGTCAATGGTGTGCTGATGTTCTTGTCCATATTCAAGATGCCTCCAGCAACTCGTGGACACCCGGGGCATGATGATGGGGATCAGTTTAACACTCCACCCCCCCACCTCCTCCAGAAACTTTGAAAGATGTGATGGCCGCAACCAAGGTGAATACTTAGGCTGCTCAGGTTGTTGTAAGAGAGGGATCAAGGACAACAAGGTCATCAAGGGAATTTCCAGAATTGTCCTTAGTTTGTGACTCTCAACCAGTTGCTTGCCAACCAGCCCATGTCTTTCACTTATTGTGGTCATCCTCTTGATGCGGATGATTAGCTCCGCGACATGAACAAGCATTTTGAGTGCAGCAATGTTAGGCCTACGAACTATGTCAGGTTCGTGACCTTCCATCTCAAGGGTCAGGCAGCAGATTGGTGGCAGTAGTACAAGGATTCTAGGAGTGAACGTGTTATCAGCTGTCATGATTTCTATAGTGACTTTAGAGCTCATCAAATCCGGACGAGCTTTGTCGAGGAGATGCATGAGAAGTTTAGGCATTTTAAGCAGGGAAGCAAGTCTGTCTATCAGTATAATATCGAGTTCTAGAATTTGGCCTGCTATGCTAAGCAAGATGTTCCTGATGAGAAGTCCAAGATTTATCAGTTCAGAGGTTGTGTCAAGGATGAACTTACTCGTGTCTAGTCCTGCATGAGCCTCCCAAGTTTGATCAGTTCCACAACATGGCTCTCAAGGTCGAGCCAACTCAACTCGGGTTAGAGAACTCAAGGAAGCATTCTAGGGAATCCAACTCTTCTTATTCCAGCTCTCAAATGGTTCCTAAGCAGCATAAGTATTGGGTTCCTCCTCCACCTCTGTTTCGTCCTCCTCAGCAGCAGAGGTAGTGATACGTCTCCAACTTATCTATAATTTATGGAGTATTCATGCCATGTTTGCAATAATTCTATATGATTTTGATATGATTTTACTAGAACTAACCTCGACTAATGATGTTTTCAGCAGAACTACCGTGGTGTTGTTTTTGTGCAGAAATAAAAGTTCTCGGAACGAGCTGAAAATTTACTGAGAATATTTTTGGAAACTATAAAAAATACTGGAGCAAAAAGCCACCCGAGAGGAAGGCTGAGGAGGCCACAAGCCCCAGGGGCGCGGCCACCCCCATGG
Source organism: Hordeum marinum (assembly GCA_022496015.1). Classification (NCBI taxonomy): domain Eukaryota; kingdom Viridiplantae; phylum Streptophyta; class Magnoliopsida; order Poales; family Poaceae; genus Hordeum; species Hordeum marinum. Next base: position 278,669,224 of record CM039677.1, on the reverse strand, counting down.
GCATGACCACCAGGCTTGTGGGCCCGTCAGAAGTCCACCGACCTCCCTCTCAGCTCTATAAATCCTCAAATATTCCAAAACCTCTGATGCACAACCTAGATCAGGAGTTTTGCCGTTGCACACCTCCAGCGCCACGAAAAACCAATCTTGGCCCTCTCCAGCACCCTGCCGGAGGGGGTCACCATCACCGAAGGCCATCTTCATCGTCCTGGAGGGGCCATCAACACCATGGAGGCCAAGGACCAGAGGGAGAACCTCTTCCCATAGAGGGGGAGGCCATGGAGGAGGAAGCACGAGGGGGAGAACCTCTCCCCCTCTATCCCGATGGTGCCGGAGTGCCATCGGGGGAACCATCACTGCAGTGATCGTCTTCATCAACATCACCTTCTTCATCACCGTCCTCATCTCCTTTTAGCGGTTCACTCTCCCGCACCCCGCTGGAATCACCTACTTGAACATTGTGCTTTATGCTACATATTATGATCCAATGATGTGTTGCCATCTTATGATGTTTTGAGTAGATTACTTTTGTCCTTTGGGTTGATTGATGATATAGATTGGTTTGAGTTGCATGTTTTATTATTGGTGAGGTCCTATGGTGCCTTCCATGCCACGCACACATGAGGGATCCCCACTGTAGGGTTTGCAATATGTTTATGATTCGCTTATGGTTGGTGGCGTGAGTGAGAGAAGCATAGACCCGAGTAAGTAGGTTGTTTGCGTATGGGATAAAGGGACTTGATGCTTTAATGCTATGGTTGGGTTTTACCTTAATGATCTTTAGTAGTTGCGGGTGCTTGCTAGAGATCCAATCATAAGTGCATATGATCCTCGTAAAGAAAGTATGTTATCTTATGCCTCTCCCTCATATAAAATCACTGGATCTGAAAATTTTAATATGAGAGAGTCCTCACATGGCTATTTATCTAATTAACTATGCATTGATCTTCACTTATATCTTTTTTGGAGTAGTTTGTCGTTCACTCTCGTGTCTCACTTATATCCTATGAGTAAATGGTTGAATGAATTGAATATCATAAATCTGAAATTAAAAATGCTTCATATACTTATCCCATGGGGAGTAATGACTTCACACATAGTAAGTATAGGTGATGAATTTATTGAAAGTTAGCAAACACCGCATTGGTCAATTGAACAATTCATGAAAGAATATTGAAGGAAGAGATATTTCACATATAAATATACTATCATGGACATCTTCGATGATTGTGATTACCCATTAATTATTTTCAAACTTGAGAAAATTAGTTGAAGTTTAACAAGGAAGACAACCTAATGAGTTATGGTTGAGTATATTTGCATAGAAGTTATATTGTTATGGATCCTCCAACATGTGGTGCTTGCTTCCACCTCATACTAGCCAAAACTTCTGCACCAAGTAGAAATACTACTTGTGCATTCAAACACCCTTAAACCAGTTTTGCCATGATAGTCCACTATACCTACCTATGGATTGAATAAGATCCTTCAAGTAAGTTGTCATCCGTGCAAAAAGCAATAAAAATTGCTCCTAAATATGTAAGATCTTTTATTGTAAGGGGAAATATGCGTTGTACGAATTTGTGATGAAAAAATTAAAAGCGACGGACTGCACAATAAAGGTTGCTATCACAAAGGGCAATACAATGTGACGTTCCTTTGCTTTAAGAGTTTGCGCATCCAAAAACAAAAAAGTGCATGACAACCTCTGCTTCCCTCGTTGAAGGGCCTATCTTTTATTTTCTAGTACTTACCTTTATACAAGAGTCATGGTGATCATCACCACTTCCTATATTTTGCCTTTTCTCTTGGCAATCATCATGTGGTGGGGAAAGATCCGAGCATATATGGCCATCCAAATATATTTGATCATGAATTATTATTGTTGACAATTATCTATATGATAAATAAGTTGGGAGGCGAAAAATTAAGCCCCTATCTTTCTGTGTGTTCGATGGATACTATTTGTTCTAAAAATATGTTTTGAGTGCTAGCAATCATGGAAGACTATATGATAGTTGAGTATGTGGAATTTGCTAAATCAAAGCTCTTAAATAGACCCTTCCTGAAAATAAGATGAGTTGCAATTGTTTGATGACTAGGAATATGGTTTGTTAGTTTTTAAGGAGTTTTCTGGTCTATACTTTAACATGTGAATAGCTTGTTACTCGATCATGAGAAGTTTTATGAGATGAGCTACTATTTATTATATATATTGATGCTATAAAAAGTGATTGAAATTATCATTGATCAAAATTATACACTTGCTAGCATTCACACTTCATAAATTATTTCTTTTATCATTTACCTACTCGAGGAAGAGGAGGAATTAAGCTTGCGGATGCTGATACGTTTCCAACGTATCTATAATTTATGAAGTATTCATGCCATGTTTTCAATAATTCGATATGATTTTGATATGATTTTACTAGAACTAACCCGTACTAATGTTGTTTTGAGCAGAACTACCATGGTGTTGTTTTTGTGCAGAAATAAAATTCTCGGAACGAACTAAAAATTTACAGAGAATATTTTTGGAAAATATAAAAAATATTGGAGTGAAGAGTCGATCGAGAGGAAGGCCGAGGAGGCCACAAGCCCCAAGGGCGCGACCACTAGGCTTGTGGGGCCCTCGGGAGTCCACCGACCTCCCTCTCAGCTCTATAAATCCTCAAATATTCCAAAACCTTCGAGGTATAACCTAGGCACACCTCCAGAGACACGAAAAACCAATCTTGGCCCTCTCCGGCACCCTGCCAGAGGGGGTCACCATCACCGGAGGCCATCTTGATCGTCTCGGAGGGGCCATCAACACCATGGTGGCCAAGGACCATAGGGAGAACCTCTCCCCACAAAGGGGGGAGGCCATGGAGGTGGTGGCATGAGGGGGAGAACCTGCCCCCTCTCTCCCGCTGGTACCGGAGTGCCATCGGGGGAACCATCGCCGTGGTGATCGTCTTCATCAACATCACCTTCTTCATCACCATCCTCATCTCCTTTTAGCAGTCCACTCTCCCACACCCCGCTATAATCACCTACTTGAACATGGTGCTTTATGCTACATATTATGATCCAATGATGTTTTGCCATCCTATGATGTTTTGAGTAGATTACTTTTGTCCTGTGGGTTGATTGATGATCTTGATTGGTTTGAGTTGCATGTTTTATTATTGGTGTTGTCCTATGGTGCCTTCCGTGCCGCGCACACATGAGGGATCCCAACTGTAGGGCTTGCAATATGTTTATGATTCGCTTATGGTGGGTGGCTTGAGTGATAGAAGCACAAACCCGAGTAAGTAGGTTGTTTGCGTATGGGATAAAGGGGACTTGATGCTTTAATGCTATGGTTGGATTTTACCTTAATGATCTTTAGTAGTTGAAGATGCTTGTTGGAGATCCAATCATAAGTGCATATGATCCTAGTAAATAAAGTACGTTATCTTATGCCTCTCCCTCATATAAAATTGCAATAATGATTTCTGATCTTGTTAACAATTTCCTAGGATAATTCCGCACACCGACTTATAATTATTCCACACTCGCTATTTGTAATATATTGTAATATTATGATAACAACATCTATATATATATATATTAGTTCGCCGATATCATTCAAAGCTATTCTCTTGATACCCACAATGTGGTTTATTTCTCGTTTCTAGATGGAAGCAAACGTTTGGTGTACGTAGAGTCGTATCGGTGGCAGATAGGACTTGAGAGAATATTGATATTACCTTTAGCTCCTTGTGGGTTCGACACTTTATACTTGTCACTTCCACCTTTGGAAATTCATACGATGATTCCTTGCACTTTGGGACTATTAGGTAGCACGGTGGTCATGGTCCTTCCCACCCACCCAACCCAGGATTTCAGTAGAGGCCCCAGACACCCAAGTCAGCAAATGCTCCTCCTCTAGGCAACTTTTGTTAGCTCTTAGAGGTTACTTGTCACTAGTGTGGTCATAAGGGCCAGTACTCCAACAAGTTCACCAACCAGTGGCATCTTTCGCCTCCTCCTCTAGCCATACCTCCAGGCAATGCTATGGTGAGGCACAACCCCAAGTCAGCAAGAGCGAACATGGTCAATGCAGCTAAAGCAGAGGATTCTTCTCAAGTGATATTGGGTAATTTCTCGGTTAATTCATTCCCTGCAAATGTTTTTTTGACAATCATGCATCGCATACATTCATTTGAAGACCATTTGCATCAAAGTATAATTTTCATGTGGTAGAGTTTCCTAGACCATTGTTAGCTATCTCTCCAAGAAAATTCATGCATGCAAGCAAGAAAGCCCTAGATGTCTCTATCAAGATGGGTAATTATTCTTTTCTGGCTTCTCCAATTGTTCTCAGCAATTCTGCTATTGATCTCATTCTTGGCATGGATTTTCTTGCAATAAACAAGGCGTATGTTGATTGTCAAGCCAAAGAGGTCAAATTGACTCATCCTTCCAAAGACATGACCATTTTCGTAGCTCGCCGTGACATGATTCGGCTATTTTCTCTCAATGAGAAGGGTGAAATCTCAGCCATTTCTCAGATTCCAGTTGTTTCTGAGGATGAAGATGTGTTTGCAGAAGAATTGCCAGGAATGGCTTCGCACCGGCTAGTAGAGTGTTTGATTGATCTCGAGCCTAGAATTGAACCGGATTGCAAGTGTCCTTATAAGCTTGGACCTGAAGATATGAAAGAATTGAAGAAACAACTAGATGAACAAGAACATCCGGGTCTGATCAGACCAAGTTCTTGACCATGAGGTTGTGGTGTTCTGTTGATCAAGAATAAGGATGGCAGAAACCGACTTTCTGTCGATTACCGTCTAGTGAATAAGAAGACAATTAGGAACAGTTACCCACTTCCCAACATCAATGAGTTGTTTGAGACACTTAAAGGGGCCAAGGTTTTCTCGAAGCTAGATCTTCGCATGGGCTATCATCAAATTCGCATCTGTGAAGAAGATATTCGAAAGACTGCTTTCAGGATGAGTTTTGTCTCTTATGAGTACACCATCATGTCCTTTGGTCCCACAAATGCGCCTCCGACATTCTCCAGAATGATGAACTTCATATTCTCTCCTTTCAAAAATGAGTTCGTCTTTGTGTATTTGGATGACATTCTTGTTCGCTCAAAGACCGAATAAGAGAATGCAGAGCATCTCCGGCTTGTGCTTAACAAGCTAAGAGAGCATCGGTTCTATGCTAAGTTCTCCAAGTGTGAGTTTTGGCTCAATGAAGTGGTTAACCTTAGGCACATCATCTCTACGGAGGGCACCAAGGTGCACCCTGAGAAATTTGAGGCCATCTTGAAGTGGGCGCCTCCTTAGAATGCCAAGAAGCTTCGTAGCTTCCTCGGGCTTGCATGTTAGTTTAGAAGATTCATGGAGAACTTCTCTCAAATTGTTAAGCCTCTGTCCAACCTCCTCCAGAAGAATATCAAGTATGCCTAGTCTTGTGAGTGTGATGTGGCGTTCAATACACTCAAGGAGAAGTTGATACAGCTCGAGTTTTTGTTCCTCCCGAGCAATCAAAGACTTTCCAACTGTTCTGTGATGCATCCCTCCAAGGTCTTGCTGGCATTCACATGAAATATATGAAGGTTGTTGCTTATATCTCGCGTCAGTTGAAGCCTAGCGAGAGGAACTACCCCACTCACGATCTTGAGTTGGCAGCAGTTGTTCATGCTCTGATGACGCGGAGACATCTATTGTTGGGAAGACTAGTTGAAGTGTTTAGTGACCACAAGAACTTGAAGTACATTTTCACTCAATTGAATCTCAATCTTCGGCAAACGCGTTAGGTGGATGTCATGGGAATGAGCCTGACAGTAGAAGGTAGGGGTACGAAGGGAGAGGGCAGAGTCCTAGCTATGGCGAGGGTGTACACACAAATGTATGAGTTCAGGCCCCTCGCGTGGAGGTAACAACCCTACATCTCAGTGCTCGGGAGCTTATGTCGTGTGGAAAGTTAAGATTATAATGGTCGCGAACCCTTGTGCCATAGGGGAGCGGCGGCTTATATAGCGTTCGCTGACCCTCAGAAGTGCCCGGCATCTAAGGGTCCGATCGTGGGTTTAAAGACTGGCGTTACTGGTAACATGCATAATAAATGCTACTAATGACGAAGCACTAACGACCGCCCATTGGCCTCCTAATGGTGGCTCCTGGTCTTCTGGTGTCGACTGAGAATGAGGTCTACCAAGTTCTAGGCGATTGTCGAGTGAAGGAAGAAAACTCCGAGTGGATTGAACGTCGAGTGACTTGAACGTCTCATGGAATCTAGTCGGAAGCTTATGCTCGATTTTCAAGTCCTCCAATGTAGTGTCCTTAGGTAGGGTATGTAGGCCTTGCCTAGGACCTTACCCTAGGTACATATCCTTGTCATTAGCCCCCGAATGGATCGGGGTTCGAGTGGTGAAATGGGGGTATCAATGCCAATCTCAAATTAAGGCATCAAACTTCCGAATGACATTCGGGGTTTTGACGAAACTTGTGTCAATTGAACTCTGAGTATTGACCACAATTCAGGATCAACTCGCCAAATCTTCCGAATGATATTTGGGGCTTCAACGAAACTTGCATCGATTGAACTCTTCTCCATTCGCCCAGATCCATTTAGCCTTGAAAGTGTCCGAGTGGATGTTCATTGCCTATTTTGCTCCGAGTGAACTGAAAGCATCTTTGGAGGTGACGGGTTAGTCTGTCGGACCCGTATTTCGCGGGATATGAAAATTTGGGAAGCGCGCGCGTGCGATGATGACACCACGATCATGGCAAGTGGGAGCACGATGCCTCGATCTCCGTGCCAGTCATTTCGCCATGTACTGGACGTAGACTGCGGCTAGCGTGCATGGTGATCTCGTGGGTCCACCAATCAGCGAGGCACTCGGCGGGATATAAATCTCGGAGCGCTATGGTTCGTAAAGTACTATTCCCCAAACTTCCTCTCTTCCTCCGCCTCCCCTGTCTCCAGCACCTCATCTTGTTCTTCTCCGACGAGAGCTGCCGCGGCGATGACGAAGGGTACCACGGAGAAGCTAGAGCGAGCTAGAAGGGGCGACGAAGCTCAAGGGCAAGAATCCCTCGACCGCTCGGTTCACCGCACTGCCGGGATGGATGCAGGGGGACTTTCTCCCTTCTGTAGACACTCGGAAGGACATGGAGGGCCTTGTCGCCGACGGGCTCGTGGCAGATGGCGCCTGGAGGCTGCCGGAGGGAGAGCGCGAGCCGGAGCCACACGATGGGGAGTGGGTCCTCCTTCACTCCCACGTTGAAAGAGGTTTCTCTATGCCACCCCACCCATTCTTTAGAGGTTTCTTGAATTTCTTTGGCGCCCAACTGCACCATCTCCCATCGAATACTGTTGTATACTTGTCTGCCTTCGTTACTTTGTGCGAGTGTTTTCTAGGCTGCTCTCCCCATTGGGGGCTGTTCAAGCACATCTTTACGGTCAGATCCTAGACCATGAAGAAAGCTCTCCCTGCTGATGGGAAGACTCATGTGCTTCAGTTGTGTGGAGGCTTAGGACTTCAGAAAAGAACCCGTAGTTGCTTCCCTGCCATGACTTTTCCTGAGTCAGTTAGAGGCTGGCAGTCGACTTGGTTCTACTACAAAGATGGAGCATCACCCAACATGTCGACCGGCCTTCCCCCCTATACACCTGACCGTCCAGCTGTCCCCAAGTCTCTAAGGGTGACTGAAGAGGAACATGTCCAAGTGGGAATCTTGGTTGAAGCTATGGTGCAACTAATCCGGGGTGGAGTGACTGGCATGGATCTGTTGGAGACGTTTCTCAGTCGACGTATTCAGCCGCTCCAAACCAGAGATCACACCATGTGGCACTACGCGGGCCTTGAGGACTTGACCAGGGCACACCCAGAAGAGGTTCCACAAAAAACTATCGAGCAGTGGCTTCGCAACATCACTGGAGCATGCGACAACCCTTTGGGAGCCAAGAGGATCCGACCTTACTTGTCCAAAAACCCGCCGAAGAATCTGGTGAGTTGCGCGGTGTCGACTGATGTACTTGTACTGTCGAGTGATACATTGACTTATGAACTAACTTCTTTACTTGAATCATGCAGGAGTGGACGCACATGCACTCGCCCGTTCCCAACGGGAACCATGTTGACGATGGAGTTGTGAGTGAAGGTGGTAGCATGGACGGCGACAGTTCAGAAGACTCCGAGGACGAGTACGAAAACTCGGACAAAAACGAGCCATCTCTCCGCACCGAACGCCGCACCAAGGCTCGCCAAGATCCTGCGGCTGCTAAGGATAGGGCTCTAGGCCCGAGCGAGAAGAACCCAAAGCGGAGCCGCCCCTCGACTGTCGAGTCGAGCGAACGCTCGACGAAGCAACCCAAGGTGATCGTGGCCAAACCTCGCAAAGCCTTGACTCGCATGAAGATGGCCGTGCATGTCGTATCCACGTGAGTGTTTTGCCCTCGAATTCTTTCTATCGATTATGAATTTGCGTTGTTGCCAACCGAGTGTTGTTTGATCCGTGAGAGCTCCGACGTCTGTAACCTCACCTCCTCGATACGGAGGGGAAGCGATGGAGATTGACACTACTGACGCTGCCACTTCTCATAGAGGTTAATAAGTTCTTGATTCATCCGAATGAGATTCTTCACTTGCAAAAGTTAACAATGTCGGTTGGTGTTGCAGATATCATCTAGCTGGAAGACGACGAGGAACACCTAGACACTTCGTGCACCCGCACCCGAAGAGCTTCATTAGTGCAGACGCTTTAGCATTCGACTGCCGAATCCTCCCAGGGGATGGGTGACTCAACACAAATCAGAGTTGAACCTGCAGTACCTCTGTCGAGTGCCCCTCCAGCTGTCTCAACCATAATGACATCGGCTCCAACCGGACCTGCTCGGACTGCTTCAGCTGCCCTAGCAACTACGCCGATCCTGCTCATGATGGCTTTCTCTCTGCATCGCGTCCTGGAAGATCAGACCGGAGCTGCGAAGCAGGCTATGATCCAGGCAGAGCAGATAATGTTGCGAACCAAAGAGGCGTACGAGGCCAGCAAGCTGGCTTACGATGTCAGCGCGGCCCTCCGCACCAATGTCCGAGTAAGTTCGTTTGTAAGTATGTTTCCGACTGAATTCCTGTCTTTTCTTGACTGTACACCCAGTGGCTGCTTATTGTCCACTCGTAGAATGTTTGAAATTTCTCCACTCGAATAGGTCAGGTCTTAGTCGAGTAGGATTTGGATATATAGTACGCATAGTACTAGAGTCAGTCGACATGTCGAGTGTATATATATTTTTTCCTGACGAGTTACTCGACAGATCAAGTGTTAGCCATCTCAGTGGGGGCACTCTGAGTGCACCCACTGGGTGTAGTCCCCAAGACCATGTGGAGTGCTTGCATCGGCAGGGGTCTTAGAGCTTGTCATATGCTTGATATGTTTGCCCTTGGTCGCACCACTCTGAAACTACTTTGTATGTTCCATGGATATCGTTGACAAACCATGATATGACGCTACATAAGGATAGACTGCACTTCACAAAGTGGGGAGGGGCGTGTCACTCGACGGATAGAGTGACGGATGTTTTCTGCCACTCGACTGGTCGAGAATTGGCGGATCCAGTGGGGGCACGCTAAGTGCACCCACTCGGTGTAGTTCTCGAGACCGCTATCGAATGCTTGCATCGGCAGGGGTCTTAGAGTTGTTTGTATAAGGGATACATTTTGCCTTTGGTCACACCACTCCGAAGCTACCTTGTATGTTTCATGGATATTATTGATAAACCATGATATGACGCTACATAAGGATAGATTGAACTTCACAGAGCAGGGAGGCACGTCACTCGACGGGTCGAGTGACGGATGAATGTTCTGACAGGGTTGACCTTGACGAATGTTTCAGTAACCAGTGGGGGCATGCTATGTGCGCCCATTGGGTTTTGTCCCCGAGGCTACTGCTAATTGCAGACGATAAGTAGTAGTCTTGAAAACTTGACAGCGGGATTTCCGTTGCACGCGTAGTACTGGAGGCACTCGACATGTTGAGTGCACATATTGTTTTCCGACGAGTTACTCAACAGGTCGAGTGTTAACCATCTTAGTGGGGGCACTCTGAGTGCACCCACTGGGTGTAGTCCCCGAGACCGCCGTCGAGTGCTTGCACTGGCGAGGGTCTTAGTAGAGACTGTTTTGAATTTGTTTACGGCACGCGGAGCACCAGAGCCACTCGACATATCGGGTGAACTTTTTGCTTGAATTCTTCTTCCCCTGGACATGGGCTTCATGGACATCATAGGTCAACCATTATATGACGCTGTTTCAGGATAGTAAGATAGGTGTTCGACGGTTTTCATAACCCAGTCGACCGTCCTTGGTGTTATTTTGTCGATTGAATATCTTTCTTTTGTTGGTTTCAGAGGGCTTGCGAACTTGGAACACAATACAAGGATCTGGAGGATGAGAGGAACCGATTGTGCATGGATCTAGAATCCTCCAACAATGCTCTCGAGCGAGTGCGGGCTGAGCTGAAGTCTCTAGGAGGTAACTACTGTCGACTCTCTGCATTCCCATCTTCACCTTTCATGCTTTGAACCGAGTGCTCTCACTCGAACAGACGTGCGCAATGAAAATCGTAGACTCCAAGCGCGACTCAACAATGTTGTTTCTTTAGATTCCATGAAGAAGGCGCCGGAGGACAAGGACAGAGCACTCGCCGACGCCCAATGGGTGGCCAAGGACAAAACCGAGACTGCAGATCAAAAGCTGGCGGCTTCCTAGAAGCTGGAGGAGGAGAACGCAAAGCTGAAGCAAGAGCGCGTGGACCTCGTCAAAAGGGCTGAGCAGCTGAACAAAAGGAGCAATGGCCTGGCGAGGCATTTGGGCTAATTCTTGAGGAAGATGTACATCATGCTCGACAGTGAGTGTCTCTTGTCGAGTGAACTTTGTAAAATCCATGAAGATCGTACCTCACCGACTTTCCTCTCATTCCTTCTCTTCAACAGAATTCTGCCAAGACATCGAAATGGAGACAGAAAAGATTGAGCCCAACCTGGACCCTAGCAAGTCTACTGTCGCAGACGCGATGGCCATGAACATGCTCAGACTCAATTTTTGACTCCAGGGTGCTCAGGCATATCTTTTCCGACTGAAATCCGTGATGGAGAGGATTGATATGGAACTGTGGCCCGAGGACACTCCTCAGCTCGACCTCAACTCCATGATGGCCCGTCTGAACGACCTTCCAAGTCGAGTGTAGGCATGGAAGAAATCTACTGCTCGCTGCGGCGCCGATGTGGCACTATCACTCATCAGGGTCCATTGCAGAGACATGAGGGAGGAAAAGCTGAAGAAGCTCCGAGTGGTTAACACAAAGAAGATTCAGTTTGAGGACTTCATGGAGACCTTTGTCGACGCAGCTACCAGAATCGCAGATGGCATCGACTTGGACACTTTTGTCGAGCCAGCCAGCCGATCGGATGATTGAAAAACTTGATCTTAGGAAGAAACACTTTTATTCGCCTCGGTATGCCGAGTGAAACTGTATCCCTTAAAACTTCATTTAGGCCTTAGGCTTGAGCATGTTTTCTTCTTTACGAAACATTTATCCACGGTTTATCCTTTGGATTTTATCCATATTTGGCTTTCAATCGTTTGTTCGACTGAGTTTGTTTTTAGGTTTAGGAGAAAACATGTTCGTAGATAAGCCCCCGAGAGTGAGGACTACTCTACACTCGGAATATTTTTGATCCTAAGCAAAGACGTATTTGCAACTAGGGCGTCGAGTGAATAGAATACTATCCACCCGACAAGGTTTTTAACTTAGCTGAAAGCATGTTCGCAATTAAGACCTCGAGTGTGAGGATTGCTCACCACTCGGAGTATTTTTGAACCTAAACAAAAATGGATTCACAAATAGGTCGTCGAGTGAATGGATCGCTATCCACCTGACAGGGTTTTAACTTAGGCGAAACATGTTCGCAGTTAAGCCGCCGAGTGTGATGATCGCTCATCACTCGGAGTTTTGTTTGAACTTAGGCGAATGTCGATTCACAACTAAGACGTCGAGTGAATGGACTGCTATCCACCCGACAGGATTTTTAACTTAGGGGAAAGCATGTTCGCAGCTAAGCTCCCGAGTGTGAGGATTGCTCATCACTCGGAGTATTCCTAGGAATGAAACTGTATGATCAGAATTGACAATATATATTGCAGAAATGTGAATTTCTTTGATGAAGTATTCTTATTACATCAGAAGATTCTTCTGTCTGAAGTATAAAAACGCCGGAGCAGATCTGCATTCCAGGATCATGGCTCGTCTATCCGCTTCATGAGATTGTACAAATGATCGGCTCCGTTGTTAAGCAACTTAGTGACCATGAAAGGACCTTCCCAGGCAGGAGCAAGCTTGTGAGGTCGGTGTTGATTCACTCGAAGCACCAAGTCTCCCTCATGAAATGATCGAATCTTGACATTCTTCGCATGGAAGCGCCGCAGATCCTGCTGATAGGTAGTAGTCCGGATCAGAGCCATCTCTCGTTCTTCCTCCAGAAGATCTACACCGTCCTGCCTGGCATGTTCAGCTTCAGCCTCAGAATACAGTTCCACTCGACGAGAATTGTGAAAAAAGTCACTCGGCAAGACAGCTTCAGCACCATAGACCAGGAAAAAAGGAGTTCGTCCAGTCGACCGATTTGGCGTAGTTCTCAGGCCCCATAACACAGACGGCAGCCCAGTTACCCAGGCAGTAGCGGCATGATCCAGGTCGCGCATGAGACGAGGCTTAAGACCTTGCAAGATGAGGCGATTGGCTCGCTCGACTTGCCAATTGGTTTGCGAGTGAGCGACAGATGCATAATCTACCCGAGTGCCTTGAGATGTGTAGAACTTTCTGAACTCTTTTGAGGCAAGTTGGTGCCGTTATCTGTGATAATGCTGTGCGGAACGCCGTATCGGAAAATTATCTCTCTCATGAATGTAACCACCGTACGAGAGTTCAATTTCTTGATGGGCTTGGCTTCTATCCACTTGGTAAACTTGTCGACTTCAACCATCAAATGAGTGAAACCACCTTTTCGGATCCGAAATGGACCAACCATGTTGAGTTCCCAAATAGGAAATGGACAGGCGAGAGGATTTGTCTTTACAGCAGAGGCTGGCTTGTGTGATAGGTTTGCATAGAACTGCCATCCATCACAGGGATCGACGATGTCCTTAGCCATCTCATTAGCCTAGGGCCAGAAGAAACCAGCTCTGTATGCTTTGGCGACAATCGTCTGTGAGGATGCATGATGACCGCAACTTCCCAAGTGGATCTCATCCAGAATCATTCGACCTTCCTCGGGGGAAATGCAGCACTGTGTAACGCCAGTCACACTCCCTCTGAACAGCTGATCACCCATCACAGTAAAAGCCTTGGACCTGTGCACAATCTGTCGAGCCTCTGTTTCATCTTCAGGGAGCTCTTGTCTAAGGATATAGACAATGTAAGGCATAGTCCAATCGGGAGTGATAACCAGAATCTCCATGACCAGATCAATCACTGCAGGGACATCAACTTCTGTCGGGTCAGTGGAACTCAAAGCTTGTGGGGGATCTTCGGTGAAAGGATCTTCTTGAACCGAAGGAGTGTGCAAGTGCTCTAAGAACACAAAGCTAGGGACAGGCCGTCGAGTGGAGCCAATCTTGGATAGCTCATCGGCTGCCTGCTTTTTCAGTCGGGGAACATGATGAAGTTCCAGGCCTTTGAATTTCTTCTCCAACTTTTGGACTGCGTTGCAGTATCCAGTCATAGAGGGGTTTTGAACATCCCACTCTTTCATCACTTGATTCACCACCACATTTGAGTCGCCATAAACCATCAGGCGCTTGACGCCGAGTGAGATAGCCATGCGCAACCCATAAAAAAGTGCTTCATATTCTGCCTCATTGTTGGAGGAATCAAAGTGAATTTGCAAGACATAGCTGAGCTTGTCGCCCCTGGGAGATATCAAGACAACACCAGCAACGAAACCATTCAACATTTTAGAGCCGTCAAAGAACATTGTCCAATGCGCCGAGTGAAGTTGGATTGGTTGTTCCTGTTCAATCCACTCGGCCATGAAATCTGCCAATGCTTGGGACTTGATTGCTTTTTTGGCTTCGAATCTGATGTCAAATTGTGCAAGATCAATTGCCCAATTAGCCACTCGACCTGGTGTGTCTCAATTATTGAAAACTCGGACAAAGGATCATCACTGACGACTGAAATCGAGAGGTCTTGGAAATAATGCGCCACTTCTTTGCTGATAGGTAAATACCATAAACCAGCTTCTGATAGTGTGGATATCTTTGCTTTGAGGGGGACAAAACTTCCTAGACATAATAGACTGGCCGCTGGACTTTATAAGCTTTACCCTCCTCTTCTCGCTCGACAGTTAGCACTATACTGACGACCTGATTTGTGGTCGCAATGTACAGGAGCAAGGGCTCTTTGCTGGCAGGAGCGGCAAGCACCGGCTGGTTGGAGAGGAGGGCTTTGACCTCAAAAAATGCTGCTTCGACTTCAGGAGTCCACTCGAACATGTCGGACTTCTTCATCAATTGATATAAAGGCAGATCCTTCTCACCAAGACGAGAAATGAATCGACTCAATGCTGCCAAGCAACCTGTGAGCTTTTGAACATCGTGCACTCACACGGGAGTCATCATTCGGGTAATGGCGCTGATCTTCTCAAGGTTGACATCGATCCCCCGTTCGGAAACGAGAAAACCGAGTAATTTGCCGCCAGGGACGCCGAAAGTACACTTGCCTGGATTCAGCTTTATGTCGAATCTCCTCAGATTGGCGAATGTTTCGGCCAAGTTGGCGAGCAGGTTGGAACATTTGCGGGACCTCAACACTATATCATCCAGGTACGCCTCGACATTCCGAGGAATCATGCACATAAAAGTTGCGCCGACATTTTTGAGACCAAATGGCATAGTGATGTAGCAGAAACACCCAAATTATTTCGTCCGGACCATACAGACGGATCTGATGATACCCAGAGTAAGCATCCAGAAACAATAAATGCTCGCACCCCGCAGTCGAGTCAACAATTTGATCTATGTGAGGGAGTGGCAAATGATCCTTCGGGCATACCCGATTGAGATGTTTGGAGTCAATGCACATACGCAAAGACTTATCTTTCTTTGGCACCATCACAACATTTGAGAGCCACTCAGAGCCATGTTGACTTCTCTGTTGATGACTTTCAAATGACTCTTGCTCTCGACATCAGCAAAAATCACAAGTGTTGCAGTGACATCTGAGTATGTTTCTTTATCTTCATCTTCATCGCCCTTCTCAGGAGATTTATCACTCGACGAGTCCCCCTTGAATTGCTGGATAAGGGTCTGACACTGTCGAGTGGTGTGCTTGGACAAAATCACGTTGCCTTCCACATCTTTCCTCGTGTGAATTACACATGGCTGATCCATGATATCAGTTCCTAACTGATTTTTTCCTTTCTTGGGGGAAAACTATGCTTTAGCTTTGCCCTTGTTTTTGACTGAGTCGCTAGTGCTGCTGCTTCTGCTTGAACTTTAACCTTAGCTTTTCACTTCTGTTTCCGACTGTTACTACCACTAGCCTCATTGGCGACTGCCTTTCCTTTGCCGCTATGGAGGCGGTCTTCTTCCTCACCATTGCCATACCGGGTGGCAATTTGCAACATCTTGCCGAGTGAAATATCACCCATGCGCCCGAACTTCAGGTACAGCTCCCTGTATCTCACGTCAGCCTTGAAAGCACACACATCCTGGTCCTCTCACACATTCTCCACTATATGGTGCAAAGTGGACCACCGCTGAATATAATCTCTCAAAGTTTCATCGGGCTTCTGGACACAATGTTGTAAGTCGACCAGACCTACAGGACGCTTACAAGTACCCTCAAAGGTTCGGATAAACACTTGGGCAAGATCCTCCCAACAATATATACTGGAAGGAGCCAAGCGATTCAACCAAGCTCTTGCTTAACCATCTAGCATCAAGGACAAGTGCTTCATCGCGACGTTGTCCTTGCCGCTACCAATCTGCACAGCCACTCGGTAATCATCTAACCAAGTCTCTAGCTTGGGCTCACAAGAAAATTTTCCGATCCGAGCTGCCAACTTGAAGTTGGGGGGAATCTCCGCAGAACGGATCGCTCTGCTAAAACACTCAGGACTAGAAATCAGAAAGTCTCTATCTTGTCCTTCTCTATGGGCTCTGCCCCTATCGATCCACTTCTGAGTGAGAAGATCTTGAGCATCAAAGTCCGCATTCCGCTCATCACCAAACGAGCGCCTATCGCCCGGGTGTCGGGGCATGCGCAGACCGCCCTGCGGAGGAGCGGGCACTCGACGGTGGTCTTCACAATGAAACTGATCTCTCACCTGATCCTCGCAAAAGCCCCCACCCCTACGACACAGGGGCGATCTAGGGTTGTGTGCCGACTGGACGGTTTCTGCCCTAGGTGAGTTGAAGTGTATCCTATTGTGGGACTGTGAAACTACTAAATTCTGATGTTGCGCTGCATCTAACAGTGCCCTGATCTCGATCAACCCTCTTCCATCCTCTAACCATGACGGCTGAATGGAATCTGCTATCCTAGCAGCAACAACAACATTTAACACAGGAGTTCGATATACCTCAACATCGTTGCGGGAGCAAGTCGGGAACAGCTGTCGCTGCCATCGACCGGCAATAGGTGAACGCTGGCGAGCGCGCTCGTTGAGTTCGCGCTGAAGCTCTTCCAACCGAATGCGCGTGGCCTCCAAGGCCTGGGCCTCAGCGGTCGTTCCAACGATGGGTGTGTGAACAACCTCCCCCTCGCGAAGCAACTGTTCACTCGGCATGCCACGAACATCATGCTTGTCATGGCCAAAGCCCGACAGCGGGCTTTGATGAGAGCCCGCCATAAGGACCTCCGTTGTTGGATCGCATCTCTCGCACTCGGAAGGGATGTCGGACGGATCGGAATCCGACTCAAACACGTCGTGAAGAGACTCGGCAGGCTCGAGCGCTGCGATCTGCGGAGAAGAAATTTGACGCGGCACTATGTGGTTGACCAAGTGCTGGAGTCATGAGTGGCTGAACCGCTTGTGACTGCGAACAACGAGGGGAGTCGACGTATAAGGAGTCGACAGCTGACGCAGCAACACGCCACAAGAACATGCACGGAAGTGCGTGGCCCCACAGATTGAGAGCGCCTCGACATCAAGAGGTGCTTCCTGAAGCCATGCCAAATCGTCGGCGATGAAGGTGAGCACGCCGAAACGGATCACGTGGCTCAGAGCGAAAACACCGTCAGAAGACATGTCGAAGTATGGAAAATGCAACCTCGCCGGAAGTCGTTTAGACGCCTGCCCCATGGTGGGCACCAATTATCGTGGGAATAGGCCTGACAGTAGAAGGTAGGGTTATGAAGGGAGAGGGCAGAGTCCTAGCTACGGCAAGGGTGTACACATGGATGTATGAGTTCAGGCCCCTCTCGTGGAGGTGCTCGGTAGCTTATGTCATGTGGAAAGTTAAGATTACAATGGTCGCAAACACTTGTGACAGAGGAGAGGGAGGCTTATATAGAGTTTAAAGACTGGCGTTACTGGTAACGTACATAATAAATGCTACTAATGACGAAGGACTAACGACCGCCCGTTGGCCTCCTAATGGTGGCTCCTGGTCTTCTGGTATCGACCGAGAGTGAGGTCTACCAAGTGCCAGGCGACTGTCGAGTGAAGGAAGAAGACTCCAAGTGGATTGAATGTCGAGTGACTTGAACGTCTCATGGAATCTAGTCGGAAGCTTATGCTCGATCTTCAAGTCCTCCAATGTAGTGTCCTTAGGTAGGGTATGTAGGCCTTGCCTAGGACCCTATCCTAGGTACATATCCTCGTCAGTGGAAATGATTGAGGAGTATAGTACGAGCATTGAATCTACTCGTGGAAAAGCAAATGTCATTGCAGACGCGCTAAGCTGAAAGGCGCAATGCAACAGTCTGATCGGCAAGCCTCTTTAACCCGAGCTTTGTGAAGCTTTCCGCATTCTCAATCTTCAAATTGTTCCTCAAGGGTTTCTTCCAAATCTTCAAGTCTCTCCGACTTTGCAAGATCAGATTTACCAAGCTCAACTTCTTGATGCTATGGTGAAGAAAGTGAAGAAAGGTGTGGCCACGAGCATTCCAACGTATAAATGCTTCCGTGTTGATGACAAAGACACCTTGTTCTTTGAGGACCATCTGGTGGTTCCAAAAGGTGATCTCTGGGATGTTATCATGGATGAAGCACATAATTCGCTCCTCTCCATTCATCCGGGCAGTTCCAAAATGTATCAGGATCTCAAGCAAACCTTCTGGTGGACTCGTATGAAGCGGGAAATTGGTTAGTTTTTGTGAACGAGTGTGATGTTTGTCGCAGAGTGAAGGAGGAACATGAACGTATTGCAGGTCTCCTTCAGCCTTTGCCTATCCCAGAGTGGAAATTCGATCATGTGGAGATGGATTTCGTCACTAGTTTCCCTAAGTCCAAGAGAGGTAATGATGCCATCTTTGTGGTTATCACACCAAAGTTGCCCATTTCTTTCCGGTCAAAGAATCTATCTTAGTAGCTCAGCTGGCAGAGCAGTACACTTCAAGGATATTCTCTTTGTATGGTATTCCTCAGCTCATTTCCTCGAATTGTGGAAGCCTCTTCACTTCCAAGTTCTGGGATTCCTTCCAGACTACAATGGGTACCAAGATCAATTTCTGTATTGCCTTCCATCGTCAGCCGAGTGGTCAAGTGCAAAGAGTCAATCAAATCCTCGAAGACATGCTCATGGCATGTGTGATTTCTTTCGGCATGAAGTGGGAAGACTGCCTCCCATTCGCCGAGTTTTCATAAAACAACAGCTTCCAAGCTAGTTCGGACAAGGTCCCATTCGAGATTCTTTATGGCAGGAAGTGTCGGACCCCACTCAATTGGTCTGAAACCGGTGAGCATCAAATTCTTGGAAATGACATGATCACTGAAGCACAAGAGATGTGTCGTCTCATTTGTGAAAATCTCAAAGCAGCTCAATGCCGCCAGAAGAGCTATTATGATAACAAACATCGTGAGGTGTCCTTTCAGATCGATGTTTTTTCTATCTCAGAGTGTCTCCCATGAAGGGCACTCAGTCCTTTGGCATCATAGGAAAGCTCGCTTCTTGCTTTGTGGGTCCTTTAAAAATTATGGGCAAGAGGGGAGACCTTGCCTACCAACTCGAGCTTCCAGCAAATTTCTCAAATGTTCATGAAGTGTTTCACTTCTCTCACCTCCAGAAGTGCTTCAAGACTTCCGAGCGTACCGTTGACCTCCAAGACATTGATCTCCAAGAAGACCTATCCTATCGTGAGCATCCAGTTGCTATTCATGAAGAAACTAAGCGTAAGACTTGCAACAAGTCAATCAATTTTCTCAAGGTGAAGTGGTCACATCACTTTGACAAAGAAGCCACTTGGGGATGTGCGGATCTTCCCCGTTCTGAATTTCTAGAATTCTTTTATTCTTAGATCTCGAGACGAGATCCTCGTATAGTGGAGCAGATTGTAACCACGCAAGTGCACCCATGGCTTTATTTGTAATGTATCTCATGTGGACCTCCATGTTTTCCTATGTGGTTTGAATATTATAATTTGTTCTTCGTGACTTTCATCATTCGTCAAGACATCATGGCATCATCTCAAAATTATTATGTTGCATAATATGCTTGTACTTGTTGTGAGTGTGTGTTTTGTGGTGTGGTGTGGTGAGAGCCACTCGCGATGTCTTGGTAGATAACCCCTCCACAATTTCTATAGAACTATGCCCAACTCTCTCTCTTTATTAATATTGCAACATGTGGAATTTTTCTTGCTAAATAAACTCTTTAAATTTTTTGCACTCTTCATAAATATTCTGTCATGCTCATGAAAATTTGTTCTCAACCAGGTTGATGTATTTTGCCTTACATATTTGCGAAAACAGAATGTTTTAATAAATATATATGAAATAATTTATTTGTCCTAAAAATGCCAACACCATTTTTATAAATTAGATCATACTTTTGTGATTGCACATCTATTTATTTAGTTCTCTGTATATGTTCTCAATCTACCCTGGCATTTTGTTTCGTTTTGCGTTATTTTATATAAGAGAGAAACCTTTTCAGTTGGGAGAAAGAGAGATATGGCCCAGCTAAGCCTTGCCTTCCCCGCAAGGAGCCCAACAGTAGCGAGCCCAACAGCCTCCCGTAGCCCACCAAACCTCAGCAACAGGATCGTCGCCCTCCTATGTACGGTAGACGATCCACCGGTGCTGCATCGGAGGTTCACCGATTTAACAGTCGTCCGGCGCCAGCAGCCCCTATAAACGTGTTACCCGTGCTCTAGGTTTCCCCTGTGATCCATTCCATCCATCACCCCGAATTGCCACCGCTCAAGTAAGCTGCCTCACGCACACCGACGCACTTCCCACCATGACCCAAGCGAGTAACAGCTCGAGCTCGGGCAAGATGCCTCGCCCCCTCGCGACCTCTTCAGCCGCTCGTGATCGATTCCACGGAGCTCACTCTGTCTCCTACATCGGCGTAGCAGCGCCAAGTTCCACGCAGTCGCCACCCCGAGTTATTTTCTTCCCTGCTTCGTGGACCAGATGGCGCATCACGTTCGCCGACTCGTCGCCGTCGCGTTGTCAAGCCCTGTGCAGCCTCTCCATGTCCTAGGTAAGGAGGTATATCCCCTCCTTCCTTCCCCCCTCTTTGTTGCGTTGCTAGCAGCCCGTGTGTGTGGATCTACCCGTGTCGAAGTCGTGCTCCCCGTGCTATGCGAAGGTGCAGTCTTTTTGCTATCATGCATAGTTGTCCCATGCACTCCTGCATGCTCACGCCCCTCGCCTGGCTCTTGCAGCCCTACCGCCCGCAGCGCCATGGCCGAGCTCAAGTTTGAGCTCAGACTGCTCGCCTCCCGCATCTGTGTCGCCGCTCCCTTGCCATGGGGATGGATCCCCCTTGGGATCCCGCAACCCCACCGACACCCCGCCTCGCTGAAGGCGATCGGCCCACTCGTCGATGACGTTGTTTGCTTCCCTGTCGTCAAAACTCCCCGAGCCTCTCTCCTAGCAGAGAACCCCTCCTAGCCCATTGGTTCTGCCCACGAGTCTCTACCAGGGAGACCCGGGTTCAAAACCGAGCCAACCTCTTTTTCCCATTTATTTCTAATGGTCTCACAATTGTAGGATTGAAAGTAGGTCTTGTCAGGGCATATTTCTCCCTAAGTGGTTTTGGTGATTGATGACAATGCCTTCGTGGACTAATCGTGTGCATTGAGCATTTTAGATATCTCAGGTCTAGGCACAAGACGATTTAGTGCCCCTCAGAAGCTCTCGAAGATGGTTGTTCTCTGTGTTTCTTTTCGGTGGATTTGATTGGTAGGAAAGCTGTACTATCAACAGGGGGTCCGCATCGGAAAGGTTTAGGTGGAATCAACACGTGCACATCTATTCCCTTGCACCACCTTTCCCTCTCTTCAATGGAGCCCCAACATGTTTTCCTTCTCTATGCAAAAGGAACGCCTGCGAAGTGTTTGGGTTCAGTGGCCTGCGGTAGTACCGCAGGCGCCAGTGGTAGTACCGCTCCGTGGAGTGGTAGTACCGCTGTCTCCTACCCTGAGCTCTACACCTGTGGTAGTAGGCACAGATGTAATTTTTTACTTCTGCCCTACTACGGTAGTATCGCGATTCGCGTCCGGTACTACCGTACGGACTTTTTTCCCTGTGCGGAGGTTGGCACGGAAGTAATTTTTTACTTCCGTGCACCTCCAGTGGCTGCCTCCGCCAACCGTGCAGTAGTACCGCTCCGGTAGTTCTACCGCTTGCTTACAGGCAAGGACAGCTACCCCCATGCTAGCGGTAGTACCGCACAATGCTGCAGTAGTACCGCAATCCATCATGGTACTACCGTGACTTTTGCGGTAGTACCGTGATGCGCAGGGTTGAGTGAGTGGATAACGGTTGGATCTTGTCCCCCACTATAAAAGGGAGGTCTTCTTCTCCAAGAAGCTTACCTCCTCTTTTCCAAAAACTCGATTGTTGCTCCAATCTCCATTGTTGCCCGATCTCTCTCCCTAGCCAATCAATCTTGTTGATTTCCTAGGGATAGGTTGAGAATGCCCCGATCTACTCTTCCACCAAGAGAAATTTCAATCCCCCACTAATCCCTTGCGGAGCTTGTTACTCTTGGGTGTTTGAGCACCCTAGACAGTTGAGGTCACCTCGGAGCCACATTCCATTGTGGTGAAGCTTCATGGTATCGTTGGGAGCCTCCAATTTAGTTGTGGAGATTGCCCCAACCTTGTTTGTAAAGGTTTGGTCGCCGCCTTCAAGGGCGCCAATAGTGGAATCATGGCATCTCGCATTGTGTGAGAGCGTGAGGAGAATACGGTGGCCCTAGTGGCTTCTGGGGGGGCATTGTGCCTCCACACCGCTCCAACAGAGACATACTTCCCCACAAGGGAAGGAACTTCGGTAACACATCCTCATCTCCACCGGCTCCACTTTTGGTTATGTCGCATCTTTACTTATTGCAAGCATTTACAGTGTCATATCCCCTGCTTGCTTGTGTGCTTTTCGTGGTTAGCATCATATAGGTTGTTCACCTAGTGGCACATCTAGCTAATTTATTTGATGCTAAACCTTAATTGTTATAGAAAAGTAAAAAAAAGTGTTAGTTGCCAATTCACCCCCCTCTAGTCAACCATATCGATCCTTTCAATTGGTATCAGATCTGCGTGTAGCAACCCGACTCAAAACGAGTCAAGCCTCTGTGTTTTCTGTGCCATCCCTGGATCAGTATGCTGGCACACATAGTACATCAATGTATATATCAAAGTGCAATCACATGTAATTAACGTAAAACTGATAAATACCTTAAAATAGCAGCGGAATACAGTCAACGGGAGTGGAGTCCCAATAAAACCAACGACAAGTTGAGTGCAGACCGTAACCCTGAATCGTACTCTTACCCGTCGTAGAAGAGAACCTGCAACATAAGACGTTGCAGCCGTGTAGGTCAGCATTTTGAATATGCCGGCAAGATCACCATAGCAGAACAGAAGATAGAAACTATACTATATGCAATAAGGCTTTATGGCTCTGTGGCTAAGTTATTGCATAAAAGCTGATTTTATTTTCCTACAACAAAGGAATATCAGGAATTTCACTATGGAGTTACCTATCATGATATGGTTCCGCCAACCAATGTCTGAATGCCCATAAGTATCATAAGTTGCCCACAATGAGTTATCAGTCCAGTGTTGAGAGTTCATAGATAGATCCAAGTCTAGGAGATCAAATTGTCCGTAACTGGGGACACGGCTAATCGATTAGGTTTAACTCTGCAGAGTGTTGTGTACTTTACCCACAAGATTCTTTCCCTCCTAGTAAGTCCTCGCACTGCCTGGTGTTTGAGAACAGGATGAATGAAACATGGTCTTTCAGAGTGTTTCCCTGACTACTGTCAGTGCCCATCCATTCCTAACGTCGACTACATCTCGTAGCACTGCCCAGCCAGAGTCACAACAAAGATCAACCAAGACAAAGCCCATAATGACTTGTGGCTACACAGGTAAGCTTCCGGGCATGAAGTATTCATCCTTCCCTTTGAGTCTGGGTGAGGCTTTCCGCGTGAATACTGGCTTCTCCAGGGTACCGTTTCAACCATCCCTCACCCAGTAGTGTGTATTGAAAAAATTTGTTTCTTGAGTCTTGAGGTCTTGAATATGCAGGTCTTGAATAAGCCTTCATGAAGTCGTCGTTTTGACGTGGAGTCCTTCTTCATACCACTCACGAACACTCATACCAGACCCCATCTACTTTAGCATAGCATTGCACTAACTAGCGTTCCAGGGGCTTTAGTAACAAGTGGTGGGTTCCTACATAATGCATTCAACTCAACTATAAGAATTTCAATAACACCACGGGAGGGATTTGTTTGAATGATGTCACTACATGCAATAAAACATAGGTATGAAAAGATGGTCAAAGTGAACTTGCCTGTACTGTTGATGAAGATAAGTATCGCTCTCAGAAAATACTTGATAGAACTATTCGTCACTCTCCGATGAAAATCTATAATATCAAACATTGCATTCATAAGCAAACACTTCTAGCAATCAATACTAACACTCAATAGGAAACACGCACTAAAGACAACAATGTTGTGATGAAGGTAATACTTAAGACAAAAGTTAAAATCAACAAAGTTTTCATAAAAGCAACTAAGGTGGTTTTCCCCTACAAATAACTATTTTCAAACAAAAACTAAGTAAAATATAACAAAAGTATTTTTGTAAGTATTTTACTAGCAAAAAGAATTACTTTTGAAGAACAAGTAAGACTTATGAAAACAAAACTCTAAACAACATAAGTGTTTGCCCACTAAGATTAACATAAGTAAAACAATAAAATATTAAAATAAGGGAAAAACAAAGTATAAAACAATTAAGTTAACAGAAAATAAAACTTATAAAACATTTTGTAAAATATTTTTCAAATAAGAGTTCCAACTAGCAATGAAATCAATTTGCATGTTATTATGAAACTAGAATTGATTTCATGCTATCAAAATAACAAATAACATAAAATAAGTTTAGTTGAAGTACTACTAATAACTTAATAGAAAACAAAATATATAATAACTAAGTTATTAAAAAGTATATTTTATAAAACAAAATTTTATTAAAAGTATTTTCAAATAGCAAATCAAACTAGCAAATGGAAATTCAATTGCAAGTTATAATTGAACTAGAATTGATTCCATGCAATCAACTAATAAAATAATATTTGTTTTGAAGGGCTATCATTATCTAACAGAAAACTTTATAAAATTTATCAACTAATATAAAGAAAAATAATTTTAAAACAATTTAAAAAAAAGGAATTAGAAATAAACCTAAAAGAACTAAACATAATCTGTTTTCATTGAAAATACTATTAAGATATTCGAAAGATTCCCAAACTCTATCTACTGATAACTAAGGTCACTAGTGACAAGTAGCAAAAAGAATCAACTCAAAATACATTTTAGAACTCAAGATATTCAGAATTTTTTTTAAATCAAATCTGTTTTAGTTCAAATTTAAATATTAAAATATAGGCAAATTTGATATCAACAGAAACTAGAACAAATTTGTGACACAATGCAGAAATAATCAATTAAAAACACTAAATAGTTTAAAAGTTACAACAAAAACAAAAACAGAAAACATTCTGTTTTCTAAAACAGAATCAGAAAATGAAAAAAAATCAGCTAATGGCTAATGGGCTACATGGCGAGTTGTGGTTGGCCGAGAGGGTGTGCGTTCGGGCGTTTGCGGGCGGGTGACCAAAGCGAAAGCGATACCATTTCGTTAAATAAAACTGATCTAAACTCGCCCGTTAACCCTAGATCTGACGACTACGGATGGATGGATGGCTTACAGAGGGGAGGTCGCCGGCGATGGAGTTTTTTCCGGCGAGGCAGGGCGTCGGCGGTGCTCGTGGAGGTGGCTCCGGTGGTCCTTTGGCGCGGCTGATGGCACCGGGCGATGCTGACGAGGGCGGCAACGACGATGGTGGCGTCAGAGAGGCTCGGGGGTGATGGAGTCGATGGGCACGAGCTCCTTGAGCTTCGGTGGGGATCCAACTCCGGAGAGGGTGGTGGTTATGGCGTTCCAGGGAGAATGAAGCACGGGAAGATGGTTGGGGAGGTGCGGACGAGTGCGGCGATCTCGGTGGTGGGCTCCGGTGCGAAGGGGTGGTCGGGGTGGAGCAGCAGGGGAGAAGGAATGCCATGGCGGCGCTTGGGTCCGGCGAGGGATTCCGGCGAGGAGAGGGCACGGGGATGGGGCTTCGGAGGGGGAAAGGAGCGCGGGGTGCCAGGGGTTTATATAGGAGTGGTCAGGGCGTCCGAAAAGGAAGGAGGGGAGGAGATCACGTCGAGGGGATTCTCGCGACGGCGACGGCGCGAGGAGGAAGGCGGTGACCGAGGTGGTGTTATCGGTCGGGTGGTGGGTCCGAATGGTCAGATAGAGAAAGAGGAGCGGCGCGCATCGGTTGGCCGACCGGGAGTGGTTTCGGGCGGGATTAGGGGGGCTGGGCCGGCGGTCTGGTAAAATCTTTCCTATTTTTCAAAAACAGTGCAGTAAAACTACTTTAATGCTATTGATTCAAGTCCAAATATAGTCAAATTTTATATCAAAATTAAGAGAATAATAAATTCTATTTATTGAACATTTTTATTCTGTTATTTGAATAATTTGAAAAAAATATTATTTTTAGAAATGGCCTATTTGCTTTTAAATCCTATTTGCAAATATTTTCAAATAACCCCATGGGTTTTATGGTTCAAAAACTTCACAAAATGACCCTGGTGTGGAGTGTCATATTACTCCTCTCAAATATCTTTGCAAGGGGTTTGGATGCTTGCAAATTCAAAATAGGGAATTCAATGAAAGTGAAACTCCATATCAGAATTTTATCAAATAATTTTCAACTTCAAAAATTTAAACTTCCAACTCATATTTCATATAATTTGAAGAAGTCATATTATCCTCTCTCATGAAAATCATTGAGTTGCATAAAGTTCCTTTCTGAAAGATATTTTCAAATGGAACTCAAATCATTTTCAAATCCCTTTTCATTTTCTCAAATGGAAGAAGTCATGTCATCTTCACTCTAGGGTTTTGTGGTGAAATGGATTTTGAATTTCCTGAGGATCAAAATGTAGAGTAAGAGTTTTGGGATAGTCATTTTATTCCCTCTCATTCAAATTTTTCAAAAAGTTCCAAATTTCACTCACTTTCAATCACTCAAGCAAACAAACAAACATTCTAATAGTTATTATAACATTCCAAAATTTGGGATATTACACTGCATCTCTTTATTAAGGGTTTCACCACCCGAAGAGTATGGCTGGCGAAGAGGCTTGTGTGGGTGAACTTCTCGAGGCCATTGGTGTGAACACGGTCTCACGCGAGGATTTGAACGAGGCTTTGACCTTACTCAAATCCTCCATGGCTACCGAGGTTCAATCCATGTTTAAAGATTTCCTTAATACTCTTAAAATGTCCACCGATGCGTGGCAAGTGGTCAAACCCACTAACTTGTCATCGGATGCCAACTCCGATAAGGAGGGGGCTAGTGCCAACAAAGATAACCATGCTCAAAGAGCTAACGGGTCAGGGAGCTTTGCCTTAGTTCCCCCTCCCGTGGTCTATGGAGGACCGGTGGACCCACCTCATATAGTCAATCTCGGTCCTCCTCCTAAACTTGTTAAGAATGATTTTGCTAACTATTTTTTAGTATCAAGTCTCATCTAGATCAAAACTCAATTCATCTCATGAGAGTCACTGAAGAAGGATACTATCCTCATGCTCCACACAATCTTACTCCAAGAGAACAATCGGATAAACAACCAAATTCTTCCGCCTTGTTCATACTCCAAGCTGCAATTCCCCCTGATGATCTACCTCACCTGCGGCCCTTCACTGTTGCTAAAGAATGTTGGGAACACGTCATGTACATGTACAAGGGCAGCTCAAGTATTCAACGGTCAAACTATGAAGTTGTTCTTGATCAGTCAGATGAGTTTGTGATGATAGAGGACGAGGAACCACGTGAGCTCTACAAAAGGGTGACCGCTCTCGCTATTTCCCTCAAGGATCATGGCAGCAAGGATGTGGATGATACTTGATCAAGCGTAAGTTCCTGATGGCTATCATGCCCTACAACAAGGCCATGTCCACTGTCATTCGTCAAAGGCCATACTTTCACACCTTATCGTCTGGTGATGTGTTGGATGAATTAATTGCAATGAACATCCTCAACGTGATAGCCAACAATGCTCTTGCTCATTTTCAACGGTCAAGGAAGTCCTCTCCCAATCTTGCATTGAAGGCCAAGGTCAGTCAAGAGGAAAAAGAAGAAGAAGAAGAGGTTTGCCCCGACGACACCAAACATGCTTATCATGAGCACATGGCTCTTGCATCCAGATAATTTTGGGGCAACAAGAGAAACTCAAGACCCAACTTCTCCAAGAACAACTCAAATGGGTCAAAGGGAAAGCAACGTGTGAGAACTTGATACAACTGTGGTAATGTAAGTCACTTTGTGGTGTATTGTCCATATGAGAAGAGGGAAGACAATGGTCGCAAGCTCATTCGCAAAGATAAATCCAAGTCCTTCCCAAACAAAACCAACTTTGTCAAGAAGGCTCCCCACAAAGTATTGGTCGCTCAAGAAGTGTATGCCTTAGATGATGATGTTGATGTTGAAGACACAAGCGATGAAGGAATGGCAATGGCATCCATGGCAATTGCCTCTTCTACCCCAATAAAGGCATCGCTCTTAGACGCCCCCAACGAGAACATCGTCGCGAGGTGCCTCATGGCTAAAGGTATCTCTAAGGTAACCTCCAACATCATAACCTCAAACATTAAGGCTTCCATTTCTTCCAATTCATCCTTAGATAGTGTGAATGAACTTGAGGAAGGAAAAGAGGATAAGAATGAGTTTGACAAATTCATGGCCAAACTCAAGGGAGAGACCAAGAAGCACTTCGTTTCTCTCTTGGAACAACTTGGTGAGGCCCATGACACTATTGAGTCTCAAGAAGAGTGTCTTGAGGAACTAAGGGGTCATAGTCATGATTATGCCGACGAGATAGCGGATCTATCTATTGCTCTTGAGGAAGACCAAGGTCTTCATATGACTCTTGAGGAGTCACAAAATGTTGACCTTACTAAATTACGTAAAGATTATGATCATGCTATTGTTCTTAACAATGCTCTCAAGTCTGAGAAGGTTGCACTTGGGGTGGATCGTGATCGTCTCAAAGTTGAGCGTGACACGCTTGTCAATGCTCACAAGGCATTGATGTGTGCTCATACCTCTCTTAAGGAGTCACATGATCAACTCCAAGTGAAACTCACTAAGGAAATTGCCGCATGTCCTTCTTTTGTTCTAATTGATAGTGCATCTGCTACTAACCCATGTTGTGAGCATCCACACCTTGTGGAGGAAATTGCCAAGCTCAAAGAGCAGCTTAAAAAGGGTTTGGTGACGTGTATCCAAGGTGTGAAGACCCTCGATGACCTTCTGACTTCTCAAAAGTAAGTTGTGGCAAAAGAAGGAGTGGGGTTTGTACCCAAAAGAAAAAGAAGGTTGAGACCAAGTAAGCCCCATCACTCAAACAGACCTTTGTAAGAGTTGGTGAAGGTCCTCATGGGAAGAAGAAAAACCAAGTTATGTTGTTAAATGCCAAGAAGGGAAAGAGCAAGAATATCCAACCCAACAAGACTAGCAACTTTAACCCCTCTTATGTGTTATGCCGTGCTAGTGATGGGCATGTTTATGCCAAATTTGTTGGTTCTTCTTATGAGTACATTGAATGGTGTATTTGGGTTCTAAGACCCTTGTTGCTAACATGAAAGGACCCATTAAAGAATGGGTACCTAAAGTCAATCATTGATCTCTTGTAGGGGTTTGCTTCCGGAGGAACATCATGGTTGCTCGATAGTGGAGCGACAAATCATGTGACCGGAAGCAAGGACTTGGTGGTGGACGTTCATCCTGACACATCTATGGCCACTCAAGTCTCGTTTGGTGATGATGCAATTTCAAAGGTATTGGGTTTTGGCAAGGTGGTAATCTCTCTGGAACTCACCATAAAGAAGGTCATGCTTGATGAGACCCTCGCATACAATTGACTGTCAGTTTATCAACTTGCAACCATGGGTTTTAGTACTTTCTTTGGTATTGACTCTATGACCCTTTTATGGAGAAAGACTCTTAAAGTAGCTTTTGTTGGGCATGTCGAGAACGGTCTCTATGTGGTGAACTTCTCGGAGCAACCCACTAAGACTGTGACTTGCTTAATGGCTAAAGTTGATGTGGGATGGCTTTGGCATCGCTGGCTAGCCCATGTTAATATGAGATCTTTGCAAAGTCTCCTCAAAGGGGATCACATCTTTGGACTAACAAATGTGAGTTTTGCCAAAGATCGTGCTTGCAGTGCTTGTATTGAAGGAAAGCTACATGAGAAGGCTCATCGTCCAACCACTACAATATACTCTAAGAGGACCTTAGAGCTCCTTCACATGGATCTCTTTGGTTCTCCATCTTTTGATAGTCTTGGTGGAAGAAAATATTGCTTGGTGATTGTAGATGATTACTCGAGATATACTTGGGTGTATTTCTTGAAGAAGAAGAGTGAGACCCAACAGACCGTCATCGACTTTGCAAATGAAGTCCAACGCCAACATGACGCAAAGATTTTGATGATTAGAAGTGACAACGACACCGAGTTCAAGAACTACATCCTGAATGAGTTTCTCAGTTACGAAGGGATCAAGCACCAATCTTCCACACCTTACACCCCTCAACAAAATGGTGTTGCTGAGAGGAAGAATAGGACATCGATTGATGCGCCAAGAACCATGATGGTGGAGTTTAAATCTCCGTACAACTTTTGGGCCGAAGCCATCAACACAGCGTGCCATGCGTCTAACCGGCTCTATCTTCGCAAAGGGTTGAACAAGACCCCGTATGAGATTCTTACTGGGAACAAGCCCAACCTCACATACTTTTGGGTGTTCGGTTGTAAGTGTTTCATTCTCAAGAAAGGTGCTCGTTTGTCTAAATTTGAATCTAAAGCCCACGAGGGCATATTTGTTACTTACGCTGCAAACTCTCATGCTTACCGTGTCCTCAACAAGTCCACTAGACTCATTGAGGAGACGAGTAACGTAGAGTTTGATGAAAATAATGGCTCCCAAGTGGAGCAAAGTGGTCTTTGTGATGTAGGTGATGAAATTCCTCCCCAAGCCATAACAAGAATGGGTGTGGGATACTTCCTACCCATTGAGGAACCCCTTGTGGCCGAAGGAGAAGGACAATGTTCCACTCAAGTGGAACCATCACCGACGCAAGACCCACACGCTTCCAAAGAACAAACTAAAGATCCTCTGCCACATGAACAAGATCAAGGGCAAGATCAACTCATTGATAATGGTGTCTCACCAAGTGATGCCCAAGATCAAGTTCCTGTCTCCGAGCAATCTCATGATCAAGATCTTCTTCAAGATCAAGAGCAAGCTCAAGAAGGCGCTCAAGATAATCAAGAGGATGTCTCATAGAATGAAGGCCCTCAACCTTCCATGGAAGAAATCTTAGAGAGTCAAGCCGCCAATAATGCCAACAAGCTCAGAATTAGACAACATGTGTTGGAGAACGTCTACAGTGACTTGAAAAAAGGGGTAACCACTCATAAACAGTTAACATACTTTTGTGAACATCACGCTTTGTTTCTTGCATTGAGCCCCTTAAGGTTCAAGATGCGCTCGAGGATATGGAGTGGGTTGAATCTATGCATGATAAACACAACAACTTCGAGCGCAACCAAGTGTGGTGACTGGTGCCAAGACCTAAGGAGAATCACAATGTTATTGGAACAAAATTGATCTTCAAAAACAAGCAAGATGCGAATGGTATTGTCATTCGCAACAAGGCACGACTAGACAAGGATACTCCCAAGTCGAGGGTATCGACTACGGTGAAACCTTTGCTCCTGTTGCTCGCCTTGAATCTTTTCGCATGTTACTTGCATATGCCTCTCATCATAATTTTAAATTATATCAAATGGATGTCAAGAGTGCTTTTCTTAATGCTCCTCTTAAGGAGTTGGTATATGTCAAGCAACCCCCGGGGTTTGAGGATCCCAAGTTCCCTAATCATGTATATGTTCTCGATAAGGCTCTCTATGGCCTTAAACAAGCCCCACGTGTGTGGTATGAGCACCTTACCGAAATGTTGCAGCATCGTGGGTTTGAAATTGGGAAAATCGACCCCACTCTTTTTACAAAGAGGGTCAATGGGAACTCGTTCATATGCCAACAATATGTTGATGATATTATTTTTGGTTCTCCTAACAAAGCTTTCAATGAAGAGTTCGCCACTTTGATGACAAAAATGTTTGAGATGTCCAGGATGGGAGAGTTGAAGTACTTCCTTGGCTTTGAAGTCAAGCAACAAAGTCAAGGTACCTTCATCAATCAAGCCAAATACACTCAAGACATGCTCAAGAGGTTCAAGATGGATGAGCTCAATCCTCCCAAGGCCAACACTCCCATGCCACTCAAATGCCATCTTGACAGCGATCCCAATGGTAAAGCGGTGGATCAAAAGGTATATCGCTCCATGATAGGATCCTTGCTTTACCATTGTGCATCTATATAGGATATCATGTTAAGTGTGGGTATTTGTGCACGATTTCAATCCACACCTAAGGAGAGTCACCATGTGGCTGTCAAGCGAATCTTTCGATATTTGGCTCATACCCCAAACTTTGGCTTATGGTATCCCAAGGGGGCTTCATTTGATCTCGTTGGCTATACTGACTCGGATTGGGCGGGAGACCGTGTGGATAGAAAGTCCACTTCTGGAGGCTGCCAATTTCTTGGTCGGTCTTTGGTAAGCTGGTCTTTGAAGAAACAAAATTGTTTTTCTCTCTCGTGCACCGAGGCCGAGTATGTCACTGCTGCCAGTTGTTGTGCTTAGATTCTATGGATGAGGCAAACTTTAAAGGATTACGGTGTCCATTGTGACCAAGTGCCTCTTTACTGTGATAATGAAAGTGCCATTATGATCTCTAGCAACCCAGTTCAACATTGCAAGACGAAGCATATTGACAATCATCACTTTCTTCAGGAACACATCAAGCGGGGAGACATCAATCTTATTCACCTGAGCATTAACGAGCAATTTGCAGACATTTTTACGAAGCCTTTAGATGAAGCAAGATTTCGCGAGTTAAGGCATGAGCTAAATATCATTGATTCGAGCAATGTGGATTGACTTAGTGCACGCCTCCCCACACTCATGATTATGTCTTGTCTAGGTGTAGGCAAGGATTTAGGGGGAGTATAGTTCTCTATATGAACTATTCCTCCTCCTATTGTGCAGAAACTAATCAAAGTCTATCACTTGCCATTTGTGATGGTTAGTGTGCTTATAAGACGAGTATTGGTCATGGGCCCAAGGATAATTCTTCGCGGTGCCATACCATCTGACTCAAACATAGGTGGCTCTAGGGCCACCGCCCTCTCTTCATGTGAAGTCAAGGCCCATCGGTTGGTCCTCTTTTATTCTGTTCTCCAATAGATCATGCTCGTGTTTTTATCCTAGATCATAGTTTTTCTTGTCTCGTGTGTTGTGCGGATTTTGGCGATCTCCTTATTTCTTATTCTGTTTTATTGTCGCGTTTATTCACCAAGAAGGCAGCACGGTACTACCGTTGGGGAGCGCGGTACTACCGCTAGAGCGATACTACCGCTTACCACGCGGAAGTAAAATATTAGTTCCGCCCGTTGAGCTGTACTACCGCAATGACTGCGGTACTACCGTTGAGCGGTACTACCGCGATGACCCGCGGTACTACCGGAACGACGAGCGCGCGTGAGGGCTAAGAGCGGGCAGGGGGGTTTCACATCTCCCCCATACCCCATTTTCTCTCTTCCCCTCATGTCTCTCTCTTCCTCCTCCTCTCAACTGCCGCTGGATCTCCATCTCCGGCCACCTGATTCTTATTTGGTGCCGTCCGTTCGGTGCTTGATCGGGACGGATCGTGATTGGATTGCGGGACGCTCGACGATTTGGTGCTTGATCGGGACGGATCGTGATTGGATCGCGGGACGCTTGACGATTTGGATCGCGACGACATTCGACTACACCAACCGTGTTTCTTAACGCTTCCCGCTTAGCGATCTACAAGGGTATGTAGATCCACTCTCCCTCTCGTAGATGCTCATCACCATGGATAGGTCTTGCGTGAACGTAGGAAATTTTTTATTTCCCATGCAACGTTCCCCAACAGTTGTCCACTATCACCCTGTTAAGTTCTTGCCATGAAATTCCCTCTAGCATATATAATCACTTTTGTCAACTTGCTATCAGGTTAACACAGAATCTGTTAAACTGGAATTTTATTGTCCCTAAAAACTGTTTCAAGATGCCATCTTGTGAGCTCGATTGCCACTGATCCATGCTTCCTTTCATGTTTCTGTAGATAGATAAACTGTTTAGAATGTTGTATACTTAATGTACATGCCTTGGTTATAATTTGAGACTTGATGTAGCTCTGGGTATAAGTGTTAGAAGATGTCATGTTGTTGTGAGTGGGCAGATTGTGTGTTTGAGTGTTTTGTGAATTGTGGGAGCTACACTCCATTGTTTTGTATGATTTTTGGATCCACTCTTGTTTTTTTTATTCCCTATCCAATGCCATCCTTGGAATACCAAGGAATATCCCAAGGTCTTCTCCATCTTTGCAATTGTCCCCGTTAACATTCGTAACTTGCCGTGAGCATACCATGAGCTACGTTACTCCGTTTGCAACGTTCTACATATGCATTTGCATCGGTTTTGCATGATGCATCCATATTTGCCATTATTATGCATGTTGATAGAACTAAACATATGGTTTTGTCCACAGTACTAGACAATTTAATAATTGCATGTGGAACATGACTAGCTTAGGTTGCCATGTCAAATGCACTAACTTGGAGATGCATCATCTTGATTGTGCATTACATATTCGGTCATATGTTTATTCGTGTTGTTTATATTTGTGTAGACCTGAGTGACTAGCCTAAGTACGAGGAACCCAGAGAAAACGTCTACGAGGACCAAGCTTTGTATCCCGCTGGAGACCCATCAGGCAAGATGACCGTACCCGGATCCCGACACTATTATTTCTTTGCTAGTTTTCTCGCTCTTATCATTATCTTTCATTACATACCACTTACATGTCAAGCCTCCTAAGTTGCCATCAAAGCCTCTAACCCCTCCACTACCTAGAAATCCTTGTTTGGCTAAGTTACCGCCGCTCAGCCCCTCTTATAGCATTCTTAGATGCAGGTGCAGGTTGTTTGCATGTGATAACATGGATATCTGGAGATATCACAATATTATTTCTATTTAATTTAACGCACCTATATATCTTGGTAAAGGTGGAAGTGTTGGCATTTTTCTAGTGTTTTGTTCTGCCTTTTCCCGCCATAGTTACTTGTTACCGCTGTTATGTTCCATATTTTGCACTCCTAACATGCTCGGGGTTGTTATGGGGACCCCCTTGACTGTTCGTTTTAGATTAAAGCTTGTCTGGCAAGACCCAACATTTGTACTATTTGCTTAACAACCTAATTAAAAATGCATAGGGCTTAGCTACCCCATGGATAATTACTCAAACCCCGGGCCAATGCTCCTAATGAGTGTTGGTCCAATCCAAGCGATGTCCGACGTCCCCATGTCATCTGGGGTTTAAGCCAACCTGACATCTAGCTCACCTAGTAGTACCCTGAGAAAGAGATAAGCGCGACTCCCATTAGGGTCTGGCCTGCCAGGCAGTCTTGCTAGCACTACTACAAAATAGGCTGTTAGTGGCGCACCCGTTTTTGCTATTAATGGCGCACTATGGGTGCGCCAGTATTAACACGCCACTAGTAACATATAGTAATGGCGCACCTCTGGTGCGCCATTAGTATCCCAGATAATAGTGGCGCACCACAGAGTGCGCCATTACTATGTCCAATAGTGCGCCATTACTATGCCTCCTAGGGGGCCATATTTGCCTCCACCTATGCCCCCAGGTGCGCCATTACTATGC
Source organism: Hordeum marinum (assembly GCA_022496015.1). Lineage (NCBI taxonomy): Eukaryota > Viridiplantae > Streptophyta > Magnoliopsida > Poales > Poaceae > Hordeum > Hordeum marinum. The sequence continues at coordinate 278,633,556 of CM039677.1, read as the reverse complement.
CCCATAATGCGCCACTGGTATTTGGCCTTGGTGCGCCACTAATGCTCAATATGGTGCGCCACTACTATGAATATTAGGAATTATTTTTTTTGGCTTTTCTGGTATTTGCACACGTTACAAAATACATTACAACACAGAATATAAACATCATATAATAGAATTCATCATATTAGTCTCCAAATTCGAAATAGCGAACAAAGTTCAAATATTAGCCAAGTTTAGGTCTCGAGACATTAGCAAAGTTCAACGTATTAGCCAAGTTTATCGTCACATTAAAAAGTCGATATCGATCATCTAAACTACCATCACATAGAAGAGAGCTGCGATCACGATGAGCACCATCGCAATGAAACTGGTCTTCATCCGGTTCCTCCTCCACTCCCTCCTCTCTTCCGCTAGATAGCGCGCTTATCTAGCTTCTGCCTCCACCCTAGTGGTGTACCCTTTGTAACTGTTACCGCTGAAACGGTGAACCTGTCTCCGACACTCCTCCCAGTCGTGGTAGACTCCGGGAACCATACCCTCGTACCCGACATACGACTGCATCTCTATGCACTAGACAAATAAAACGTTAGTAGGAATTCACAGATAATATATAAGCAATATATAAGTATGCAACAAAAGGATCGGAAGAGAAAAGCAACACATTAATAGCACATTCATGGTCCTACTAATAAATAACATCGATTACATATAAGTTGAACGACTGTCCAAACTAAAGAGACATACAAGTTCATTAAAGTTTAATTACAACATGAGCCAAACTCTTCTTCCAGAACTACATATCATCAATACTTTCGACTCAGTTTAGGGACCGGAGCATGGATGAAGCCGCCGTCTTCCGTGATGGTCATGAATGTGCGGTCGTTGTGAGCCTGCATTTGTAGCGTTGTTTCTATTTCACTGTTGGATGGTTGATATTTGAGGTAGAACTGCCCCGAGTTACGAAGGACATCTTGATAGATGATTTATGCAATATCCGACAGGATGCGAAAGAATTCTTGTATGATGTCCACGTCCTGGATTTCTGACAAGCGTGTGACCCAATCTTTGAGATTACTTGGTAGCATAAGGTGATGAAGGTCCCGTACGATCGCCCGCATGTGATGGAGGGCGTAGTAGGCATCGTTCTGAATGCCAGGCGGCTGCTTGACGCAGGGGAACGTCGTTATGTGGGTGAACACGTGCTTGCTGTACCTAGAAATTGGCCTCCTGAAGGTGCCTCCAGATTTGGCGTAGCTGGGGAGAGCATCATCAAGAACTTTCTTGACATTTGTGTAGTCTTTCTTCGACTGACAGTCCGAGTCGAAATACGTGGCCATGGAATATTTCGGGCTTAAGAGGATGAGTGTGCAATGGGTGTCACTGCACAAAACACGGAATGTTAGAAAAAACAGAATGATCGAAATCTAAGAAATCATATGTTACGGGGTGGTGAGGGGATGACTTACTCGGGAAAGTAAGGCACGAGGAAGTTATCCTTATCTGGGTTCGCCAGAATGACGCCTTCGAGGTATGAACTCGTGACTTGCTGGTCCCCAGCGCTGCCCAAGATCTTGGCACGCATGTAGAAGGGGTCGACTATCACGATATCTGGGGTCTTGTCTCTAATGATCCGGATCTCCATACTGAGCGAAAATAGCCGAACGAAGGTGTAGTGCAGCGGATAAAGGTTAAACATAGCGAAGATGTCATCAAACCGCAGGACGATCATACGCCCGACGGTGCCCTTGCCCTGTGGCACCTTGGCCATGAAAACCGGGTATGCCACATCATTCTCGGTGAGACGCTGCTTCTCCATAGTAAGAACACCGTCATGCAGACTCCGCATAGCACCGGTTGCAGCATTGAGAAGATTAGTCGGTAGCATCGGCCTACCCACCACATGCACCCTCATCGAGATATCCTTAGGTATCGGTGGCCCGTCCTGAGCACGGATCATACTCGGTGCCGGCTGGCTCGCACCCTTATTAATTTTCCTTTTCCGTGCCTTCTGCTTCTTCTGCTGTAATGTGATCGAGTTCTGCTCAGAGACCACCTTCTTGAGTGTGTTGGGGATGATAATATTTCGCACCTCGGCTGCTTGAGTCTCGGTGAAGGCGGCAGCTGGAGGCGTCTCCTGAGAACTGAATAGACGACGCCTGTTGCAATTGGGTTTATCCGCGGTACCAGCTATATCCCGATTGTCTTTTGTAGGGTTGGGTTCTTGAGAAAGAGGCCCCAAGAATTCGTCACCGTACCCATCTTCGTTGATGTACTTATCAATGTTGGAAAATCTACCATCTTCGTCGTCTGGATCCTATGCCATATGCATGTCCGGATCAGCTCACGGCTGTAGCGTTGCGGCGGTCTTGCCATGGCTTAGCGCCGGCACGACTGGCGGTGTTGTCTATCGGGTGGTGTCCCCCGCCCCCAAACGAATCTGGCTCTTCGGCCAAAGCATGGACCAGTTTAAGCAGGCGCTGAGGGTCATCACATCATCTTCGTTAGCCCCAGGGGATCGATATGGAGGTAACAAGTTGTCGCAGCCCTGCAGCACCCGAACCAGTTGAACCCTATACACGGTGGGTGGCATCGGATTACCGTGGAACAAGCGGTTGCCCAGTTCAACGATTTTGGCCTTGGCGACATCAATCAACTCGCCGTCCATGAAGTGCAGGAGAGTGCATGGAACGTTGGTGGCGCCTTGTGAAAACAAGTAGGGCGTCGCGGATGCCCAGTCAAAGGAAAGGAGATGAAGTAGTCATCGGCTGAGGCTTAGTTACCGTGATGGCGTCGAGGTCGGCTAATGTCGAGGCACCGCCAATGGCGGGCGTGCAAGTGGCCGAGGGGCCGCTTGCTGCCGAGGTGTTGGCTAGCGTACTCTTCCCACACCCGGGTGCATTAAGGTCCAATACCGGCACCGATGCCGGAGACAGCAATGCCTCCTTCACCGGAGACACCAATGTCGCCTCCGTCGGAGACACCAATGCCGCCTCCGCCGAAGACACCATTGCCGGCGCATTGTGCGAGTTGCTGCCCGTGAAGCTGGGAATTAGGGGCGGCCCCCATTAGCCGCCCGCAATCCACCTGGCAGCCCCTCAAGCAAGGAAGGCACAATGGCGGTGATCATCGCTCCTAGTTGGTCTCGCTCTTGCTCTTCGACTATCTCGGGAATCCATGCCACTTGTGCCTTGAGTTCTTTAACCTCGCGCTCCTGGCTTTCCGCGCTGGTCTTTCTCTCCTTTTGCCCAGCCCTATAGTATTCCGACCATTTCGTGTACAAGCCTTCACCGGCCACACGACCAGCTGACGACGGCATACTGAACTTATCCTTTTGTTTCGGAACGTTCAACGCCCTATTTAAAGAGGTGTTCCAAGGGGCAGCGGGCCGGGAGCTCTGAGACCCCGAGCTACTGCTTTCAGTTTCCTACGGAAGGAACGTGAACCATTTAGAAATTTGGCTTCATTAATTAGAATGCAACCATATGGAGGTAATTATGCGGGGGTGTATTCCTTACAAGAACATGCTCAAGCTCCTTCACCTTCGGATCCGTGGTAAGCTCCCCTGTTACCGGGTCCACCTTGTACCGGGCCCTGACATAGTTCCTGGTCTGCTTTCCATGGTATTTATCGAAGAGGGGCGATAGGCCTTGCACGGCACGCTCCGTGTCCTCCTTGTCCCATTTAGATTCCGCCACTCTGTAACTGTCGGGACCGAGTTTGTGGACCCCTAAGTTCAAGTCCCGCATATCTTTCCCCCACTGACTTGATTCCGCGGATGCGTTGCTCTCGCACTTGATCTTGAACTCCAGGTAGTCCTCTTTGCTGATCGAAGGATTTGTCGCCTTGATCTTCTCATAACTATCACCACTTAGAATCCTTCTCTTCACCGCGGCTCTCCAAGTAGCCAGGCCCGTGCTCATCTTCATGATGGCGGCACTGTTCACTTTGTTCCCTGAGAGGCGTGTGTTTGCGAAGTCACTGGGGAACTTGTATCGTTCATGCAGCTTCGTGAAGAGGAGGTTGCGCAAATTCCCTCGGTCAGGATGCCTTAGGTTCTCGGTGTTGATCGAGACGGTGCACCAGAGAATGCACCCGAGTTGTCCCGTGTACCCACGGACTAATTCTTTGGGCGCCGTTGGATGCCCACTGGAGGACACTTTAGTAAATTACTTCTTGACTGTGCCGAGCATGGTCAGGCGCCGGTCCTTCCGTTGCCTCTTCGGTTGGCTGCCATCTGTGCGTTCGCTGCCATCATCAGTGGTGGCATCCCCGGCGGCAGCATCAGTGGTGTCATCCCCGACGCCACTAGGGTTTGTGTAGTCAGGATCAGTGTCTTCCGTGGCGTCCTCATAGCGGTGAGGTTCTTCCTCCATCTCCTGGGACAGCTCCCAAAATGGCTTGCCTGAACCGCCGGCCTCATCGTTGTCAGCCATGTTCGCTCTAAATAGGAAAAAGGGCTACTAGAGTTATTGGATGGGATCAGGGTAGTATCTATTCTTCTTAGATTTAGAGGAAAACTGAGAATAAAACATTGTCTCTAAATGTTGATTAATTTTTGTTTCGGTTGAGAATCGGGCACCTTCTAGGTCAAGAAAATTGGGCATGACCTTTGCTAATTTTCTTGACCTAGGAGTGCCCCATTCTCAACCGAAACGGAAATTAATCAACATTTCAGGAGAAAGGGGTAACTATTTGTCCTGGCGTCAACATTCTAGGACACAGGGGTGCTTAGCAATTTAAAATATTGACAGGCCTATGCATCTAGCGCTCCAGACACTCCTTCCATTAAAAAAAGGGGCTAGCCACCTTCCGGATAAACAGAGGCTATACATGGTTCATTAATCGTGTCTAAAGGTGGTTATGATGCCTAAAGGTTATGATTTCACCAATTCCATAAAGATAAGGATACAACTTCCAGTAAAACAAATCATTCATAGAGCAACTTCGAGTAAAACAAATTGTTTGGACAGGTCCATACATAGTATGGTTCCAGCATGGAAAATTGTCTCAGGGAACAATTGCATACCTATATATTCCACAACCATGACAATGATACTAAAGTTTTGAGACCTGTAATCACAAAGCCCAGTCTTAGTATGGGTATACAACTACATATGCCATGTTGAAAGTAGATAGAACACCCAAAACGTTAAACTCATGCTCACGTCATCATCTCCAGAATTGCGGTAAACCCCTTCTGCCCACATTATCATCTCCAGAATTTCTTAGAGTTGTACATTTGACCACTAATTTATATACCTCTTATTTTTGTATCAGGGTTGTAATTTCCTTTTTTGAAAAAGTTATCATGAGCAGCCAATCTTGTGAATTGTACTCTGTAGATTCTATCTCGGAATAGTTGATGAATTAAATGAAAATTTTAATTTATCTTATCTCATTACCTTTCAGTGCCATATTCCCTGCTGAAAAGAACCAATATGTATAACCCATCCATCCTACTTGGACAGCTAGCATAGTAGCAGTACAATATATAAAATCGGTGGAATTTGCACTATTGAAATTAGTATTGAACATGTTTTTAGACACTTGTCAAGTCACCACTGTGAACAATCTGAACCATGTGGCGTCAGATGGAATCATAACCTTTAGACATAGATACAAAGCACACACAAGAACAACCATAGATTTATTTACGTACTAGGAGAGGCCAACTAATTCATGGTTGGATACAGTTAGGTATGTGCACGTACAGGAAAACCACCTACCAGGACCGGATCATAGAAGAGCCTGGATGTGGGGCAAGGAAGAGGCGACGAGAAATGACTCACCTACCAAAAGCTTTCTGTAGGCAGGGCGGAGGGCAGGAAAGCAGCAGTGGGTCCTTGGCGGGCGGCGGCGCTGCTTCTCCTTACCGGCGGACGCTGCTGCACCTCCTATCCGGTGGCAGTTGACGGCGTTGCTGCTCCTTAGTGTGGCCGACGGAGCTACTGCTCCTGGGTGGATGATGCCCTGTGGGGAGGGAGGTCGGGGTTGGAGATTATGCGACACGAGGGGACCAGCGGATGAGAGGCGACGGCGGAGCGGGGGTGTGAGGGCAAAACCCTAGCCGGTTGTGAAAGAAGGGGAAGGCGGGAGGTGGGAGGGGAGGGACGGAAGGCCGTAGTGGGGGAGGGTTAGCAATGGCGCACCTTTTAGGGGTGCGCCATAAAAACCATGATAGCAATGACGCACCTTCTCCTCGTGTGCCATTAATAACTTTTTTTATTGGTATATCAATGGCGCACCTTTTAGGGGTGCGCCATAAAAACCGTGATAGCAATGGCGTACCTTCTCCTGGTGCGCCATTACTAACTCTTTTTTTGGATTTTTAGTTGCATGTAATAATTTATGATTTGAGAGAAAAGAAAACGAAAATGCAAATGGAGTGATAAAACCATTGTGCAAAGATTTAGAATTAGATGACATGGTTGAAATCATGTGACATGAAATAACAGTCATCAAAGATTGAGCTTGCCACTAACACACAGACACGGCCGACACGGCGTGATTCGATCTTTGCTATATTTTCACAATCTTCTTGCCCTTATTTCTCGCGGTTGAATAATTTAGCCCCGGAACCCCTTGAGTTCTTCTCTTGAACGGACATCCTTTAGCTAGGGTGGTCCTGCTTCTTCTTGTGGTGTATGGTACTTCATCGTCGTCGTCATCTTCCATCTTTGGGTCGCCGTACTTGTCGAAGTCTTGCTCATTGGCGACTCCATCCACTCCGATGATGTTCCTTTTGCCTCTCCTCATGACAACTCGACTGGGCTTTGACGGGTCGGTAATGAAGAAGCATTGGTCCACTTGGCAAGCCAGTACCCATGGCTCATTTTTCGCGGTGACGTTTGCGCCCGCGGTCTTGGATTTAGCTTCGGGTATAACCATGGTGGTGAAATACCAGTCTTCTTTTAGGACGCTCTTGGCCCATCTGACACGGAACATCGGGACCTTCTCTCCAGCGTAGCTCAGCTCCCAGATCTCCTCGATTCTTCCGTAGTATCTGTCCTTGTCGTTATCGGTGTAGGACTCCATCGTTACCCCGAAGTTTTGATAATAGCTCTTCATGTCCTTTTCCTCGGTGTAGAATGTGTAGCCAGTGATATCGTACGCCTCATAGGTCATCAGGTTATGCTCGGCACCTTGTGACAAGGCGAATATGAGTTTTTCTTCCGCGGAAGAATCCTCATGTAAAGTGTACGACAGAAGCCTGTCCTTGAACCAACGCATGAAACATGAGTTGTGCTCTTTCATTTTATCTCCGTCCGTCCTCTGTTAGCCTCGGTCATTGTACGTCTTCCCAATAAAGGTTTTTGTGATCTACCACCCAAGGATCGACCACGTCTATGTGTTGTAGCGAGACTAGGTTTGCTCTTTCAAAGTCGGCGAGTCGACCCTTGAAGTCGACATGCATTTCGCGGCGACCCTCGCGGTGACCTCATCCAGTGAGCCTGCTGAGGTGCCTGTTGACGGGAGGACCAACGGAGTTCTCGATGCCTAGATAATTTGTGCAGAAGGAGATGCACTCTTCGGTCAGAAAGCCCTTGGCTATGCTTCCATCTGGATTTGCCCTGTTGCGAACATATCCTTCGATGACACCTTTCATCCTTTCGAACGCCATCATGTTGTGCACCATAATGTCTAAGAATGCGGGCAGGAAGTACATCTCAAGATCGCATAGTATCGCCATGATCTCTTCCTGTAGCCTTCTGAGTTGCTTCACGCCAACCGACTTCCAAGAGATGACGTCGAAAAAGTTGCATAGGCCAAATAGCATTTCACGGACGTGCGCGTCCATGATCCCACGGATTGCAACTGGAAGTATCTGCATCATCAGCACGTGACAGTCGTGAGACTTCATCCCGCTGAACTTCTGCTTCGCTGAGTCTAGGTATCTGCTTATCTTCCCCGCGTAACCGTAAGGAAGTTTTACTCCTACGAGGAAGGTGAAAAGCTACTCGATCTCCTTCTGACATAGAGTGAAGCACGTGGGAGGGCATTCATATTCGATCTTCTTGGCCTTTTTGCATTTGTTGCGATGATTTTCCGTGTCCTTCGCCTCATCATCATCATCATCATTAGGGCGTTTTGCGTGAAGCTCCACCCTGATGCCCATTGATTGCAAGTATGCCCTTGCTTTCGGCCCATTTTTGGTCCTCTCTGGCATGTTGAGCAAGGTACCAAGCAGACTCTCGCACACGTTCTTCGTGATATGCATGACATCAAGGCTGTGAGGCACATGGAGGATCTTCCAGTACGGCAAGTCCCAGAAAACAGAAATCATTTTCCATACCTTCAGCAGCGGCTCTGGCGCCTTTCGCTTCTTTCCCGGCGGCGGGCACTCTTTCCAATTTTTCAATAGCTCGTCCATTTCCTTGCCGCTCCTCATACGTGGGGGTCTTCGGTGTTCGGTTTCACCATCGAACAGATCCTTGCGTTTTCTCCATGCATCATCGTCGTGAAGCCACCTTCGATGTCCCATGAACACGGTTTTCAAAGACCCGAGATCTATATCTAGCTGGAGATACGTTGTGTCATCCATGCACCTAACGCATGCACTAAATCCGTGGACCACCTGCCCCGCGACATATCCATAACCGAGAAAGTCGTGCACCGTCGTGAGCAGTGCGGCTCTCATAGGGAAATATTGTTTTGCTGCGGCGTCCCACGTATTGGCTCGCATTTTCCACAGCGTGTCTAGCTCCTCTTTCAGCAGCCCTAGATACAGATTGATGTCGTTCCCTGGTTGTTTCGGCCCTTCAATTAGCATACTCATGTGAATGTACTTCCTCTTCATGCACATCCAGGGGGAAGGTTGTACATCCACACAAACATAGGCCAGGTGCTATGTGTGCTTCTCTGGCTGCCAAACGGATTGACTCCATCAGTGCTCGCGCCCAGCACGATGTTCCTTGGACCGTGCCCAAATTCTGGGTGTTCGAAGTTCAACGCTTGCCACTGGCTCGCATCCTTAGGGTGACTCCGCATCTTGTCTTTTTTATTTATCTCCGGATCATTTCCGTCATCTTGTCTCTTCTTCTCCTCCCTATCCGCGTGCCAACGCAGGTGCTTTGCTAGCTTAGGGTCCGCGAAATACCGCTGCAGACGAGGAGTGATCGGAAAGTACCACACCACTTTTAGAGGAGCTTTCTTCCGCTTCTTGTATCAAGTGACGCCGCACACCGGACATATGGTAGACTCCTCGTGCTCGTCCCGATAAATGATGCAATCGTTCATGCACACATGGTATTTCACGTGCAGTAAATCTAGAGGACACACGATTTTCTTCGCCTTCTCCAAACTGGTCGGGCCCTTGTTCCCCTCGGGAAGACATTCGTGCCAGAATGACATGTTCTCGTCGAAGCATGCGTCGGTCATTTTGTGTTTTACCTTCATCTCCAGATCCATGAGCGTTACTTTCAGTTGGGTATCCTCGGGCCTGCATCCTTCATACAATGGAGTAACCGCGTCTATCTCCAGTTGATCCAGCTTGGCTTTCTCTCGGGCGGCAGCTCTTGTGTTACTCGTCTGCTTGAGAAGCAGCTCTTGAATATGAGGGTCTTGCATCCAGCCCATCGATGGTCCATCATTGTCTGCTCCGGCATCTTCATCTTCATGATCATGCCCTTCGTATTGATCTTCCTCATCATCGTGCTTGGCATCTTCTACATGATGACTGTGTCCTGCATCTACTTCATGATCATGTCTTGGAAATCTTCGTGTTCTCGCCCGCCCTCGCCGCTATTGTCTTGCTGCCCTTCCTTAATTCTTGCCCGGCCTCCATGGTCGACTTCATAATCATCTTCATCACCTTGCCACCAATAGCCATCCATGAAACCACGCACGAGCAGGTGGTCCCGCACCTGTCTGGAATCCGGGTCCATAAGGCTCTTCAACTTGCATCTTCGACACGGACATCTTATCTCCGTCTCGTTCTTTTGAAGCATCTCAGCCTTTGCGGATCTCGAAAACCTATTCACGATGCCTTCGGTCATCGTGCGGACCATGGTCGCCTGCGGGGTAGAGCAAAACGATATTTTAGAACCAAAAAAAATTGGCATGACTTTGCCTAAAAATAGGACAAAAAATAATGCATAGTGCCAAATTCTCGCCAAAATGGAAATGAATCAACATTCTGGCAAAATAGTGGCAACATTTAGGGGAGGGTCATCACCACAAACAATGGCGCGCCACAAACATATGTAGATCTAGGCCATAAAAAGTGTGTACATTGGAGGGAGAAAAAAGTAGATCTAGAACATAAAGAAAGCTTTCCCCTTACTTACCTATCAAAAAAAGGAAATTTAACCACTTAATTTGGGTGAATCTATGGTACAAATGAGGTGAGGAGGAGGAGGCAGCCGAGACCAAACTTGGTAGCTAGAGGTGGAGAGAATGAAGTGGGGAAAGTGAGTGTGGTAGGTGGCTGTAAAAAAATAAATATCTAGCTGCTCTCAGGTTACCAATGGCGCACCTCCTAAGAATGCGCCATTGGTAACTAGGGTTACTAATGGCGCACCTGGTGCATGGTGCGCCATTACTAGTTTTGAAAAAAAATTGTTAGTAGTGGCGCACCGTATGTGTGGTGCGCCACTTCTAAGTCTAGGGAGGGGTGTGGGGCCAGGACACAACTAGGAATGGTGCTCCACACACCAGGTGTGCCATTAGTAATATGGCCATTAATGGCGCCCGAGTATCTGGTGCGCCACTGCTATATAGCAGTGGCGCACCACATACATAGTGCGCCACTAATGTCTATATTAGCTATAGCCCTTTTCCTAGTAGTGATAGACTTATTTTACCTTTCTCAAATGTCTTGCGCGAGGAATTCCGTTAATACTTCAAGCTATCTCAAGGTTGAGGTTTTCCAATGGAATTGCCTAGGTCGAGGTTATTCCCGCGTCGTGTGCTTAATTTGTGATGGATGAGTTGGAGCAAACCTGTAGGGTTTAATCTTTCGGAAAGCCATGCCTGCGGTTACGTGGCAACTTGGAGATTTGTTTAACACCCGCTTATAGCAAACTTGAAGTAAACTCAATAAAATACACCAACCGTGTGCGTAACCATGATTGTCTCTGCTCATGGACATAAACCGAGAAAGACCATGATGGGTTTATGATTGACGTATGTACGTGTTCAGGATAACTTAGTGATCATTCAGTTCTCGACCATTATGCATAGGCCACCATAATTAATTCTTGTCATCGTAACTTAGCCACTCAAATAAATGCTTAGGTGCTTGCTCACCCAAAAGCTTACATAGTTTCGGTACCCGGGTTACATGGTTGTTGAGTCCCCGTGGCTCACTAATTACAATAAATATAGGTACAGGTACCGATGATGTCTATCATGTTGAGGCGTCCCAGCTCCAGTGGGAGTTTAATGAGTAACGTCGCCGGATGTATGTTACGTACCCCGATGAGTAGAGAGGCAACATGGTCGTGATCCCTAGGATTATGGAGGCAGTCTCATCTTGTCTTTTATCATTTGTTTTCATCCATAGACGGACCCTGTCTTATGGATGAATGTATGAATGTGTTGTGACATTGTAATTTAGCATGTGGCGAGTGTAAGACAATCTATTATAATCTTCTATTCATTAAATGTATGAGATGATTCTACACTTGCGAAAAGGTTAGATGCGCTTCTATCCCTTTGAGGCGCTCGAGCCTTAAACGAGATTGAACCGCATATTGGTCGTTAAAATATTGTATTAGGGTTGCTTCGTCCTTGGTCTTAACCACTATATCATCCATGTATGCTTCCACATTTTTGTGCAACTAGGGTTCAAATCTGATCTGAAGTGCCTTGGCAAAGCTAGACCTGGCACTCTGTAACCCGAAGGGCATACGTACAAAAAAATACATGCCACAAGGAGTTATGAATGCGGTGTTTCCTTCGTCTTCCTTAGTCATGAATATCTGGTGGTATTTCGAATAGGCATCCAAGAAGAAGAGAAACCGCACCCGGAAGTGGAATCAACGATCTGATCAATGCGCGGTAAGGGGAAAGGGTCCTTCGGGCATGCCTTGTTCAAGAAAGTGAAGTCTATACAAAGCCTCCATTTCCCATTTGCCTTGCGCACCATGACTGGGTTGGCTAACCAAGTTGGATTGCAATAATCCTCTAACCAGACTAGTTGCTTCAAGTTCTTGATCTCTTCGAGAATGAACTATTGCCGTTCCAAAGCTTGCTTCCTCACCTTTTTTTCTTGATGGGTCGGGCATGAGAGCACACATCAAGGTGGTGGTAAATTACCTCCTTGGGAACACCGGGGATGTCAGATGGTTGTTAGGAAAACACATCGACATTCGCCTGTAGGAAGGCAACGAGCGTGCTTTCCTATTTGTCAGTATGGGTGGCGCTAATGGTGAAAGCATCGTCAGCACCATCCAACCTCGTCGGGGCCTTCTTCATCTCAGCATACGTGATCTTGTTCTTCTTGCCGATGGAACTCTCCGGTAGGCCACCGTCAGGCGCAGCGCACTCCGAAGAGGCACGCTTCCGAGAGTCCTTGCCGGTGTTCGCACAAAATTTCCTTGCTTTCTTTGAACTCTTGGCAGCAGCTGGGATTTCTGCTGCTTCAGCTGCTGTCGCGTCTCGATACATCTTGTCCACACATATGACTGCATTTTTCTTGTCAGTTGGAATTGAGATGACTCCAATGGGCCCTGGCATCTTCAAGGTGTTGTAAGCATAGTGGGACGCTGCCATGAATTTTGATAGAGCTAGGCGACCGAGAATTCCGTTGTCACGCAAGGGAAATCAACCATGTCGAATACCACCTTCTCGGTCCGGTAGTTCAATTCCTTGCCAAACGTCATAGGCAAAGTGATCTTTCCCTTGAGTTTGCTCCTCCCAGGATTGACACCTTGGATTGTACCCGTGACCTTGAGCTCCTGTCAGGGATCTGCAGTCTCTCAGCCACCTTAGGGGAAATTAAGTTCAGTCCTGCCCTGCCGTCAACTAACATCTTTCTGACCTTGAGGTTGCAAATTGTCGGGCATACCAACAAAGATGATAGGCATGCGGGACCAGCTAAGTGGTTTCATGGATTCGGTAGCAGGTTCCATGACATTGACTTCACGCGCCCACTACTTGAGCTGGCGGTGAGAGGAATGCAAAAGTGCAACCCGTCAACACACATGGCCTCACTTGCCTTCTGAAATTCTCGATCACTGGAATCCACCACTTCATCCTCATCTTCACTCATATCATCTGTGTCTTTTTTCTCACGGCCCCGGGTCGGCTTTTCCTTCTGCTGTGGGGTCTTTCCGCAGTGGCCTCCTCTGCAACGACGACCCTTCTTGGCAGCATCGTCCTGGCCTTTCTCCTTGTCGTGCTTCTCATATTCAGCCCTCTGTTTCTCAGCTAGCTGCTCAACATAACAACATTCTTGGAATCGTGGCCCTTTGTGCAGTGGATCTTGTAGTATGGCTCTTCTGCTTTTCCGGTTTTCTCTGTGGCGGCAACCTCTTGGCAATCAATGCAAGTGACAGCTACCTTGCCGGAGGTCTCTTCTTTTTCCTTCCTGTCGGCACTAAGATCACCAGAGCTCTCAACGGCCAACTCTGCTTTTCCTTTGTGCTTCTTATTGCGTTATCTGTTTCTTCCCTTCGAGCCAGGTGCATGATACGTCTCCAACGTATCTATAATTTATGAAGTATTCATGCCATGTTCATAATAATTATATATGATTTTGGTATGATTTTATTAGAGCTAACCCGGGCTGACACTATTTTCAGCAGAACTACCATCATGTCATTTTTTGTGTAGAAATAAAGGTTCTCGAAATGGGCAGAAAATTTAGTATCATCGTTTGTGGACCAAAAGAGACCCCCAAAGCTTTTGAGTTGGGCCAGAAGAGCCACAAGGAGGCGACAAGCCTGCCAGGCGTGGCTAGGGGGTGGTCGTGCCTAGCAGGCCTGTGACTGCCTCATGGCCCTCCTTGACATGGGATCGACTCCAGAAATTCTATTAATCCAGAAACCACTGAAAAGAAACCCAGATCGGGAGTTCTGCTACCGCAAACCTCCAAAGCCACGAAAAACCAATCTTGGCCCTCTCCGACACCCTGTCAGAGGGGTTCACCATCACCGGAGGCCATCTTCATCGTCCCGGAGGGGCCATCAACACCATGGAGGCCAAGGACCAGAGGGAGAACCTCTCCCCACAGAGTTGGGAGGCCATGGAGGAGGAAGCACAAGGGGGAGAACCTCTCCCCCTCTCTCTCGGTGGTGCCGTAGTGCCATCTGGGAACCATTACCGCGGTGATCGTCTTTGTTAACATCACCTTCTTCATAACCATCCTCATCTCCTTTTAATGGTCTACTCTCCCACACCCTGCTATAATCACCTACTTGAACATGGTGATTTATTATACATATTATGATCCAATGAATTGTTGCCATCCTATGATGTTTTGAGTAGATTAGTTTTGTCCTTTGGGTTGATTGATGATCGAGATTGGTTTGAGTTGTATGTTTATTTTGGTGTTGTCCTATGGTGCCTTCTGTGGCACACACACGTGAAGGATTCTCGCTGTAGAGTGTTGCTATACGTTCATGATTCGCTTATAGTGGGTTGCTTGAGTGATAGAAGCATAAACCCTAGTAAGGGGGTTGTTACGTATGGGATAAACGGGACTTCATGCTTTAATGCTATGGTTTGGTTTTAGCTTAATAATCTTTAGTAGTTGCGGATACTTGCTAGAGTTCTGATCATAAGTGCATATGATCCAAGTAGAGAAAGTATGTTACCTTATGACTCTCCCTCATATAAAATTGTAATGATGACTTCCGATCTTGTTAACAATTGCCTAGGATAATTTTGCACACCGACCCATCATTATTCCACCCTCGCTATTTGTAATATACTGTAATATTATGTTAACAACACATATTTTTATATTTTAGTTCTCTGTTATCATGCAAAGCTACTCTCTTCATACCCACAACGCAGCTTTATTTCTCATTTCTAGGTGGAAGCAAACGTTTGGCATGCGTAGAGTCGTCTCAGTTTGAGAGAATATTGATCTTACCTTTAGCTCCTTGTGGGTTTGACATACTAATCACTTCCACCTTTGGAAATTGCTACGATGATTCTTGCACATGGGGATTATCAGGGCATCGTCGTCGTCGTCTCATTCGACTTCGACGCCACTGTAACGCCTAGATAATTAAGTTACAGTAATCCCACATTAATGATGCCTTGTCATAGCTTTCACTGTTGCTAATGTCTTTTCGTTTCAAATCGCGCTGAGATTTAAATTTAAGTTAAAGTTGAAAACTAAAGTTTCAAAATACCAAAACAAAATGTTCGAAATGTGACAAATGATGCATAGGTAATTGTGTTGTAGGAATCAACACTTTTGTGAATGATTAATTTCACTAAATTAAAATAAATCATAAAAGAAAAAATAAAGAAAAAGAAAAATAATAAAAATTAAAAAAAAAAGGAAACCCCCTCCCCACTGGGCCGGACCCAACTAGCACACCTAAACCCCCCCACCTAAGCGACCCACTCAGCTCCTATATGGAGCCAGGGGCGATCGAACCCTATCCCCTGCCCCCACTCGCCCACTCTTGTGGGGAACGAACACCTTTCAATTTGACGGGGGAGAAGGCTCGCATAAAGGGCAGGTCGTATGAACAACACACGGGGATTTTTACCGAGGTTCAAGCCACAAAGATGCATAAAACCCTACTCCTGCTAAGTTGTATTGTGCGTGTTCTTAGGGTGGTAGCTACGGGAGCACTGTGAGCAGATGCCATGCCTATGAGCTAGAAGGTCCAAAGTCCAAAATCCAAAAGACTAAAAGTCCCAAAAGTCCTCTACCGTATCGCCCTCGGCCTCCTTGTATACTCTTAAGGGTATCCCGACAGTGGCGTACAATGCATACACGGGGTGTACAGAGCTATAGTGCTATCATACCTAACACTAACAGAGTAGGACATGCCCATTTAATGCACCTTCATGCATCTATGACCGTCTATGGGATAGGACAGGGGCCCGTCCCGTTGGTGCCGCTTAGCCCCTCCATCACCGACACCATGACACATGCCTAGGCGGGGCCTTGTCGGGGCCTCGCCTTGCCGGGTATTCACCTTGCTGGGTCTTGACGGGGCTTTGTCTTGTCTCAGGGGTTGATGGTCATCCCAGCAAGGTCTTGCCAGGGGTCTTGACTCTCTTGTGCTTGGAACTGGCAGCTCCTTGCCGCGCCTTGTTGCCGGGGTGGCTACTACTGCCCGTGCGTGAGTAAGGGGCACTAGAGATCCTAGGGTGGCATGGCCGTCAAATTTTCAATTACTGTGTCAGGTCGTTTCTGCCACGCGTGCCGCGTGCATAGTGGGGAGCCAGCAACGGGCGCCTATTACTTAAATTCCCTGGGAAAGGTAGTAACTATAGAGCCATGGATTGGAGAAATGGGGTGGTTGCTATTTGCCCCATGATCGAGGGCGCCGCTATTGGAGGAGGTGGTGGTGACCCTTGGAGCGGGGGAGAGGCAGCCCCGCACTTCTCTCTATAAATTGAGGGATAGCGAGGGCGGTTCTCATCCATCCTTCCTCCCTCCTCCGTGTGTGAACCTCCACAGCTTGTCCTTCCACGTCTTCCCAATCTTCGAGTGGCGCATGCCCTTAGCCATGAACAGGGGGCAAGGGCGGTCACCGTCCTCAACTCCAAGGAGGAGCTCTCCTCGGAATCATGCCACTCCTTCAGCCATAGAGGCGGAGGGTGGCCCGAGCTTTCGTGGAGGAAGAGGCGCGAGGTGTCGTGGCCGTCGTGGAGGAAGAGGTCACGGGAGGCGGAGCGCTCCTGAGGGGTCACTAGAAGAGTGTCTAGAGCGGGGGTGAATAGACTACTAGCAGGAATTTAAAACCTAACCGTTCCCAAGTTAATTGGTTGGCAGATTTTGACAATTTTCAGCAAAGCTAGCAAGTCTAACAGCCCTACACATGCATGTCAACAAATGTGGCAGTAGAAAGTAAAGACATTGCATATGATGTAAAGTGTTGAGATAGGTAGATCAAACGCAGTTGGAGATGCCTGGATTTTTCCCATGGTTCCTATAGGTGGCGCTAGCATACATCCACGTTTATGGAGTCTTCAACCCACGCAGGGCAACGGTCGCGAGAGTCCACGGAGGGCTCCACCCAAAAGGGTCCACGAAGTAGCAACCTTGACTATTCCATAACGGCTTCCGTCGACAAAGGACTAGCCTCACTATGGGTAGATCTTCACGAAGTAGGCATTCTCCTTGCCCTTACAAACTTCTTGGTTCACTCCACAACATGAAGTAGGAGGCTCCCAAGCGACATCTAACAAATCTAGGAGGCACCACCCTCCAAAAGGTAATAGGCTCGGTAATGACGATGAACTCCTTGCTCTTGTGCTTCAAGATGACAGACTCCTCAACACTCAATCATTCTCTAACTGATTTGGCATGGTGAAAGAGATGGGATTGGTGGAAAGCTACTTGGGGAGGCTAGAGATCAAGATCCGTATGATTGGAGTGGAATATCTTGACCTCAACACAAGGGTAGGTGGTTCTGTCTCAGAAAACTAGATGGGGAAAGTGTGGAATAGTTCTGAGTGCTTCACTTTCGAGTAGGTGGTGGCGAAGGGGTATATATAGGCATCCCCAAAAATCTAGCCGTTACACACAAAATGACCAACTCGGTGATACGGATGTGTTAATCTCGGTGGTACCGAAGTGACCAAAAGGTGGCAACTTTTGAATCTCGGTGAGACCAATATAGGAAACTCGGTTGCACCGATAAGGTGACCAACGGTCAGATTTCCAATCTCGGTGACGCCGATCAAACATTCTCGGTGGTACCAATAATGTAAATTTGCAAAACAAAAAGTTGGCAACCTAAACTCGGTGGCACCGGTATGGAATCGGTTGCACCAAAGTGGCTAGGATTTGGCTGACTCTGTCTAGGTTCTGGAATCGGTGGCACCGGTATGGGAAAGTTGGTTGCACCGATTTTCAGTGTTCCGATTTTCAGTGTTAGGCAACTTATGGGCAGCACACTTTGACAGGCCATCAGCAACGCTGTTCTCTGCACGCGTAACGTGCTCCATTTGCAGGCCATCAAAACGTTCTTCCAACTTCCTCACTTAATCTACATAACCCTCAATCGATGGACTCTGATAATCTTTATTCACCTGCCTGACGACAAGCTGAGAATCACCCCTAACAATGAGTTTCTTGATCCCAAGTCCCGTCGCGATCCAGAGACCGGCAACCAGCCGTTCGTACTCGAGAGTATTGTTCATTGATCTCTCCTGGGAGAAGTGCATCTGAATCACATACTTGAGGTGCTCACTGGTGGGTGCGATAAGCAGCACTCTGACACCGGCACCTTGCAGCAAGAAAGCCCCATCAAAATACATGATCCACTCTTGATATGTTTCCTTGCTGGGGAGGGTAGACTCTCGAACTTCTTCATCTGGCGTTGGGGTCCATTCTGGACGATGACTTGATTCATCAAAAGACTCCGAAGATACTCACTGGTGTTCTCCCAAGAACTTGTGCTCATCGCTTTTGCTATTCCCTCCACCGTCAACCCCTATGAATAATCCCTCTCGCTTACCGGGCATTTGTTCATCCACAATTGTCATAAGTTTCACAAAATCATTCGAATTACTATTCGATCTTCCGAAAACCTTAGTAGCCTTTTTCTCTTGACATTCCCTCACCTGCTTGTGTTATGGTTAATTCCATATGTCTAGCATTATCCATTAAAATCCACTGTGATTATCGTTCGACCTTATTGATTCAACGTGTGTGTGAATGCACACAATCCTCACTTGACACTCTTAAATTATCTGTTCGGTACAAACATCTTCCCAATCAGGAGCTGGCCCTTGTTAAATCAACCTTGGTTGATTGTCCATCTAAGTCCCTTCAACTTATCTATATTGATCAAAGCATCTGATTCTAATACACCAAATTGGGAATCTTAATTCCTTTGGTTATTTAAGCATCGAATTATTGGATGTTCTATAATCTGACACCTTGCATTCTTTCTCCCTCTGATTGAGTACAGATACTCACATCATGTCCTTTGTGGACCACCAGACCCATTGTTGGGTTATTATGTGATAGCATCCTTCACATTCAAAATTATTGTGATGTTCTCCCTCTAATAAGTTGTATCCTATGCTTTTGTCAGCCATGCTTTGTTGTCAAGCATGTGTTAATTACTCTTGAAGCTTGTGGTATATGTTCCTAAGATGCCCCGATGGGTTGGACCTATGCCTTCCTTAATTCATGTGAACTCGACAGTTTTCACGAGTCATACTTTTCTGGTCTTTCGCCAGATACTCATTCAAAACTATAATTTCACCAAAGGAGAGGTGTAAATGGAAGGTGATGCATTGATGAAGTCGGAGTTGACCTTGAACCTTGTGTTCATGCCAATGGAAAGGATGTTGATCTTATCATACAAGCTTCTCGTTTCATATAATCATTCATTGTATGATTTGATCTTGTATCTTTGATCTTTTCCTTTGCAATCGTGGTTTCGACCAGGTTGTTCTACTTTGATTTCATTATCAGACAAGTTAAAGTGCTTGTCTTCCATAGATCTATACACTAGTCTAACCTCTATTCTGATCTACCTCCAGGTATTATCCCTGATATCTTGATAAATATCATGGAGCTTTATAACTTCTTATGAGATCCTCATCAACTATGATATTTCACTGACTCTGGTTTCCCCGTGTTCTGAGTTGTGGGACAATCAAGGACACTGATATATGAATCGAGTATGCATTGCGATTCAACAACTGTTGGTAATCTTCTCTGATTATGCATTGCGATTCAACAATTGTACGCGATCATAGTTGTTAGATGCTGATGCTTGGCTAAATGCCCTGAATGCATTAAACACGTCACCTCTTGAGGTAGTTGAAAACATCCTAGTGGTCCGTGATTTTCAAGATGTATTTTCGGAAGAACTTCCAAGGATTCCCCCTGTAAGAGTTGTCGAGTTTGTCATCGACTTAGTGCCAGGCACCACCCCTATTGCTAAGCGGCCATATAAGATGCCTCCACATGAACTCTGTGAACTAAAACAAGAAATCGGTGATTCTCTTTGTCAAGGGTTCATTCACCCAAGTTCCCCTGTTTGGGGTGCACCTTCTCTCTTTGTCAAGAAGAAAGATGGTACGAATTGATTGGTCCAAGATTACCATCCGATCAACGAAGCAACAATTCAAAACAAATATCCGCTTCCTCGAATCAACGATGTATATGATCAACTTGTTGGTTCATCGGTGTTTTCGAAACTCAACTTGAGATTGGGTTACCATCAGATCTGGGTTTGTGAAGAGGATATCCCCAAGACTGCATTTGTTACTCAATGCTCCAGCAACCTTCTGTCGCCTGATGAACTATATATTCATGGATTAACTCGATAAATTCGTCGTGGCTTATCTGGATGATATCTTGGTTTACTCAAAGAATAAACAAGAGCATGTTGAACATCTTCATCTTTTACTGGAAAATCTTCGAGAGCATCAACTTTATGCAAAGTATTCATATTGTGAGTTCTGGATGGACGAAGTAACCTACCTTGCTCATGTGATCTCCATGGATGGTATTGCGGTCAACCCTGAACGAGTTCAGGCTATTCTTGACTGGACTACCCTGAAGAAGGTTAAGAAAGTCAAAAGTTTTCTCGGACTCGCCAGCTATTGACATCGATTTGTCGAGAACTTCTCCAAGACCGTCGAGCCCTTAACCAATCTGCTTCACAAAGGTGTTAAATATGAGTGGACAGAAAATGTCAGGAGAGCTTTCAGGCAATTAAAGACAAACTAATATCTGCTCCAGTGCTTGCTCCTCCAGATACTAAGAAGGACTTCATCATCTATTGTCATGCTTCACGTCAAGGAATGGGTTGTGTCCTGATACAAGAACGCAGAGTGGTTACTTATGCATCTTGTCAATTGCGTCCTCAAGAAGAGAACTACCCAGTTCATGACCTTGAACTTGCTGCACTACTTCATGTGCTGAAAGAGTGGCGGCATTACCTTGTTGGTAATCATTGCGAGATCTACACCGATCACCAAAGTCTGAAGTACTTGTTTATTGAGCCAGATTTGTATATCCATCAACAGATATGGATGGAGCGCACAACAGATTACAACATGGGAATTGTTTATACACCTGGCAAGGCTATTGTAATGGCTGATGCTTTGAGCCGCAATTCTTACTGCAACCACCTCCAGGTTCATAAGGTTCACCCCCTGCTTCAAGAAGAATTCCGCAAGATGAACCTCCATGTTGTTCCTCAGGGTTATCTCGTCCCCCCTCCACCTGAGGCCTATAAAATGCAGCTCCATGTTGTTAACCAGGGTTCTCTGAGCAAGTTGGTTGTTGTACCAGATATCATGGATAGCATCAAAACTATGAACACTATCGCAAAGATGTCGAAAGGATTAGACACTATCTTTCGGAAGCTAAACCTCATGCTTCACCGTTGATGATGATGACGCTGTGTACTTCAAGGGTCGCTTATTCGTTCCAACTAAGAGGCAAAACCTGAATATGACTGCTAGAATACTAAAAGAAGCTCATGATACTCTGTTGTCTATTCATCTAGGGAGTACCAAAATGTATCAAGACATTCGTCAAAGACTCTGGTGGTCAAATATGAAACAAGACATTGCACGCTATGTTTCAGAATGTGACATTTGCCATCGTATCAAGGCAGAACATCAAAAGCCCGCTGGAACTTTGCAACCTTTTTCTATTCCTGAATGAAAATGGTATCATGTTGAAATGGACCTCGTAACAGGTTTTCCCAGATCATAGAATGTTAATGGTGCTATTCTTGTCGACATTGACCGATTGTCCAACGTTGCACATTTTCTAGCTATCAAGGAAATTATTACTGCTAGTCAGCTAGCAGATCTTTACATGTCCAGAGTTGTTTCACTCCATGGTATTCCATTGGTGATTAGTTCAGACCGTGGCAGTTTATTCACTTCAAGATTCTTGTCAAGTTTCCAGAAAGCTATTGGAACTCATTTGTCATTTAGCACCGTCTTTCACCCTCAGTGTTAGGGACAAGTTGAAAGAGTCAACCAGATTCTCTGAGAGATGCTTGGAGCTTGTGTCATTTCTTTCGGCAAGAAATGGGAGGAATCTCTCCCATATGCCGAGTTCTCCTACAACAATAGCTATTATTCTAGTCCGAAGAAGGCCCCCTTTGAAGTGTTATATGGACATAAGTGTCGGACTCCTCTGAATTGGTCAAAAAGTGGGGAACGTACACTTATCGGTCTGGATATTATCCAATATGCCAAAGATCAAGTCTGCAGTGTTCATGCAAATCCGAAGGGTGCTCAATGTGGTCAGAAGAGTCAGTATGACCTTTATCACAAAGATGTGGTCTATTAACCTAGCGAAAAGGGTTATCTTTGGGTCACGCCAATGAGAGGTACACACCGCTTTGGAATCAAGGGCAAATTGGCTCCTCGATATATTGGTCCTTTCACTATTCTCGAAAGACATGGTAAGGTGGCATATCAACTGGAACTACCGTTAAACCTTTCCTAGGTTCATGATGTTTTCCATGTGTCATAGCTTCACTGCTGCTTCAAGGATCCTATCCGAGTAGTGGATCATGATATCTTGGAGCTGCGACAAGACCTTTCTTAACTTGGAGCAACCAGTCCTTATTCTCGATGAAGTTGAACATCAGACTCGTCGGATGGTTACCAAATTCTTGAAAGTGCAGTGGTCAAACCACTCTGAAGATGAAGCCACTTGGGAACACGAAGACCATCTTCATGCCGAATACCCCGAGCTCTTTCCTTCTACTTCTTAATTCTCGGGATGAGAATTCTTTTTAGTAGGGGAGAAAGGTAACACCCGGGTAATTAAGTTACAGTAATCCCACGTTAATGATGCCTTGTCATCACTTTTACTATTGCTAATTTCTCTTTGTTTCAAATTGCGATGAGATTTAAATTTAAGTTAATGTTGAAAACTAAAGTTTCAAAATACCAATACGAAATGTTCGAAATGCAGCAAATCAACACTTCCGAAAATGATTAAATTCACTAAATTAAAATACAGCAGAAAAGTAAAAATAAAGAAAAAGAAAAATTATTAAAATCAAAAGTAAAGAAAAGAAAAGGAAACCACTCGGCCGGACCTAACCGGCCCAACCGGCCTGGTCGGCCCAACCGGCTCCTATATGGAGCCAGGGGCGACCGAACCCTGGCCCCTGCCCCCACTCGCCCACCTGTCGCCCTCACTCCCCACCTCACTCTCCCTCTCCCCTGATTTGGATCAGGATCGGGGAGGAACCGAGCCCAACGCCACCGGCGCCTCCATTGCCTCTTCCTCGCCCATCCCTCGAACCGCCATCGCCGTGCCTCTGTCGCCTCCTCTCGCCGGCCTACACCGAGCCTCGATGCCCCAGGCCCCCATCAAACGTAGGTGAGGCCCTGGCCGTGGCCTCGCCTCTCTCGTCCTACCTGCTATTTCCCCATGCTCGCGCACGGTCGGCTGCGCCCGCACTCACCGCCGCGCCCTGACCCCGCTCGCCTCCGAGCCCGACCCCGTCGCCGCGATGCGGTGCCACGGCCCTACCTCTCGGCCTCGCCCGCATCATGTGCCTCCCCCCACGCGCCTCCTGTCGCGCCCTTTCCGCGTCTTGTCCATGCCGCACGTCCGCGCCCAAGCGGCCTCGCACGCCGTCTCACACGTGCTCGTGTCGCTCGTTGCCCGCAGCCGCTCACCCTCGTCGGCTCCCGTCGCCGCTCCCCTCACCAGTCCAAGTAGCCAACGACTACCAATGACTGCAGTTGGCCTCTGGCCAGCCCCGGCCGCCTCGCCGGCGACCACCTACGCGTGCCCGAGCCCCCTCCCTTCGGCAATGCGTGCGTGCGCAGTGTGTGCATGTGTGTGTGCGTATGGCCCAGATGGGCCACCGACAGATGGGGCCCGCCCTAGTAAACGAAAATGAATAAATAAAAGGAAAAATATTTTATAAATAAAAATAAATAGATTAATCAATTAATGAATGAATTAATTAACTTAATTAAGTTTGCTTAATTAACTTAACATTAATTGACCTGTAATTAAACTAACTAAAAATGTTAGTTAATTAACAATCAATGACACACAGGTCCCACCTATCAGTTTGACCCACTCCACAGTTCTGTTGACTGCTAACGTCATGATGATGCAATAAATTAATTTTCGAATTAAATTAAATCTGTTAATTTCAGAAATTGATTAAATCTTTGAAAATTAATGTAAAATAATCCGTAACTCGGATGAAAATATATTATACATGAAAGCTGTTCAGAAAAATCCCGCGAATCTGAATACGATGCGTGTTCGTCTTTCACGTGCTCCTATCATAACGAACAGGGAAAATATCCGTCATTTTTGTCTGACCGGTACTAGCCCGAGACCCGAAAAATATCATCAGATATTCTTCTGACCCTTCTGCTACATGTAGTACTGCGTTAGTGCATGCCTAGCTCTACATATTGCCATGTCATGCATCGTGATGGCATCTGTGCTTTATATTTATTGTTTCTCCCCCCTCTTCTTACCAGTAGACCCCGAGACATATGCTGCCACTAGGTATGACTACACGCCTGACAATCAGCCTTTTGCCGCAGAGCACGAAGGCAAGCAACCCTCCCTTGAGCATTCCGACATCGCCCAATTCTTTCCCTCTTATTCTTGCATTAGATTTTTTTATTGTATTAGCTAGCTCCTATTTCTGATGCATTGCATGTTTTTGATAAACTGCTACTATACCTACAATCATATTAACTGCTTAGTATGGGTTGATGAATGAATTCACTTCAAACCCCTTAGTCCTAGTTGTCCCTACTTCTTCATCAACGTCTTGAAGACTTGGTCAAGCGACAGACAAGCCAGACCCCTCACATCACTGAACCCCCTTAGTTGTATGACTCTACAGTACTACTATCGAGTACCGAGGGTGACACCTCGTGAAGTACTCATGATGCTATCTTTGTGGTGCAACTAGTCGGTCGCTGTTATCGAGGGTGATTCCTCCTTCAGCACTCCCGACGATGACTCTGTCGTGTAACCCCTCACATGTGGGACCCTCGAGGATGATTCCTCTAAGTCCACCTTGATGGTGATTCCTTGATTTCTACTACACAACCTTCTTCTTGTAGACTCGTGTTGGGCCTCCAAGTGCATAGTTTTGTACGACAATAGAAATTTTCCCTCAAGTGACTTACCTAAGGTTTGTCAATCCGTGGGAGGTGTTTGATGAAGATGGTCTCTCTCAAGAAACCCTGCAACCAAATAACAAAGAGTATCTTGTGTCGCCAACACATTCAATACAATGGTAAATTGTATAGGTGCACTAGTTCGGCGAAGAGATGGTGATACAAGTGCAATACGGATGGTAGATATAGGTTTTTGTAATCTGAATATATAAAAACAGCAAGGTAACAAATAGTAAACAGCGAGCAAAAGGTTGTATAAATTCTTGGAAACAAGGCCTAGGGTCCATACATTCACTAGTGCAATTTCTCTCAACAATAATTACATAGTCGAATCGTATGTAAATACCTCTCGTGCAACAAAGAGTTCACTCCAAAGTCACAAATAGCGGAGAACAAACAAAAAAAGTTATGGTAGGTACGAAACCACCTCAAAGTGATCTTTTTTTATCAATCTTATGAGCTATCCCTATAAGTGTCACGGATAGCCCTAGAGTTCGTACTAAAATAACACCTTAAGATACACATCAACCAAAACCCTAATGTCACCTAGATACTCCAATGTCACCACAAGTACCCATGCATGGGATTGATTATACAATATGCATCACATAATTTCAGATTCATCATGTTCCATCCAACATGAAGAACTTCAAAGAGTGCCCAAAAGTTTCTACTGGAAAGTCAAGACAAAAACGTGTGCCAACCCCTATGCATAGATTCCCAAGGTTACTGAACCCGCAAGTTGATCATCAAAACATACATCAAGTGGATCAATAGAACATCCCATTGTCACCACGGATATCCCATCGCAATACATACATCAAGTGTTCTCAAATCCTTAAAGGCTCAATCCGATAAGAAAACTTCAAAGGGAAAACTTAATTCATCACAAGAAGTTAGAGAGGGGAAAACTCCATATGATTCATCTATATCAATAAAGCTCGCGGCACATCAAGATCGTGCCATCTCAAGAACCTGAGGGAGAGATATCAAACACATAGCTACTGGTACATACCCTCATCCCTGAGGGTGAACTACTCCCTCTTAGTCATGGAGACCGCCGGAATGATGATGATGGCCTCCGGTGATGTTTTCCCCTTCCGGCATGGTGCCGGAACGGGCTCCAGATTGGTTTTTCATGGCTCTGGAGGCTTGCAGCGGTGGAACTCCCAATCTAGGTATCTTTTTGGAGTTTTCTATATTCATAGAAATTTTTGGCGTCGATTCACGTCAAGGGGTGCAACGAGGCGGTGACAAGCCTACTAGGCACGGCCAGGGTGGGTGGCCATACCTGGCAGGCTTGTGACCTCCTTGTTGCTCTTCTGTCCCAACTCCAATGCTTCGGGGGTCCCTTTATGTCCAGAAAAATCATGCTAAATTTTCAGCCCATTCCGAGAACTTTTATTTTGCACAAAAAACGACACCATGGTAGTTCTGCTGAAAACAGCGTGAGACCGGGTTAGTTCTAATAAAATCATACCAAGATCATATATAATTATTGTAAAGATGGCGTGAATACTTCATAAATAGATACATTAGAGACATATCAGCGTCCCCAAGCTTAATTCCTACTGGTCCTCGAGTAGGTAAATGATAAAAGAAATAATTCATGAAGTGTGAATGCTAGCATAGTTCATAAATTTCATGAATGATAGTTCCAAACACTTTTTCTAACATCATTATATATCGTGAACAGTAGCCCATCTCATAAAACTTCTCATGATGAAATAACAAGCTATCCACATGTTTAAGTATAGACTAACGAACTATGCTTTCAATCACCAAACAATTGCAATTCATCTTATTTTCAGGAAGGGTCTATGTAAGAGATTTGATTTAGCAAATTTCACATACTCAACTATCATATAGTCTTCCATGATTGCTAACTCGCAAAGCATATGTTTAGACCAAATGGCATCCGTCAAACAGAGGGAAAGATAGGGGCTTAAAGTTTTGCCTCCCAACTTATTTATCACAAAGATAATTCTCAACAATAATAATTCATGATCAAATATATTTGAATGGCCATATATGCTTGTATCTTTCCCCAACACATGATGCTTGCCAAGAGAAAAATAGGAAGTGGTGAAGATCACAATGACTCATGCATAAAGGTAAGTACATGAAAGTAAAAGATAGACCCTTCGTAGAGGGAAGCATTGATTTGCAGAGGTGCCAAACCTCAAGCTTTTAAAATAGACATGAATGATAATTTTGGGATGTATGCTTTCATTGTCACCATAACAACCGAGAGATATCGGTATATTCCATGCTAGATACGTTATAGGTGGTTCCCAAACGGAATGGTAAAGTTTTTACTCCCCCTCCACAAATCAATCACACTCCACAGCGATCGAATCCACGGGTACGGTCCATACCAACAACATTCTGGGGGAGTTTTGTTTAATTATTTGAATTTTTTTTCGTTTCGGGACTGGGAATCCCTATGACCAGCCACTTTCTCGTGAATGATAGTGAATCAACACATATTGTGATAATAACCCACCTAGCATGGAAGATACTGATAGCCCCTAGTTATTATATGAGCTATTGGGCATACAAAACAGAATATTATTTGAAGGTTTAGAGTTTGGCACATGCAAATTTACTTGGAACGGCAGGTAAATACGTATATAGGTAGGTATGGTGGATTCATATGGAACAACTTTGGGTTTAAGGGTGTTTGCACAAGTAGTATTTCTACTTGGTGTGGAAGTTTTGGCTAGTATGAGGTGCAAGCAAGCACCACATGTTGGAGGATCCATAACAATATAACTTTTATACAAATATAACCAAGCATAACTCATTAAGGTGTCTTCTTTGTCAAACTTCAAGTAATTTTCTCACATTTGAAAATAATTAGTGGGGATTCGCAATCATAGAAGGTTTCCCAGATAGAATATTTATATGTGAAATCTCTCTTCCTACAATATTCTTTCATGAATTGTTCAAGTGATCAATGCAGTGTTTGCTAACTTTCAACAAATTTTACCACCTATACTTATTATATGTGAAGTCATTACTCCCCTTGGGATAAGTATATAAAACGTATATAATTTCAGATTTATGATATTCAATTCATTCAACCATTTACTCATAGGATACAAGTGAAGCACGAGAGTAAAAGACAAAACTACTCCAAAACATATAAGTGAAGATCAATGAGTAGTCAAACAATTAAGTAGCTATGTGAGGACTTTCTCTCTCTATCTCAATATAGATTTTCAGATATGAGTATTTTATTAAAACTGCAAACAAAATAAAAATAGTACTCCAAGAGTAGCACGCATCATGTGAATGAATTAAAATTTAAGCTCAACATAGGCTAACCGATAAATGTTTATGAAGAGAGATGGGATGCGTAGCATCCCCAAGCTTAGATGCTTGAGACTTCTTGAAATATTTACTTGGGGTGCCTTGGGAATCCTCGAGCTTGAGGTTTTGTATCTCGTTCAATCCTCTCATATCATGGTTTCACCTATTCTCAAAAACTTCATCCACACAAAACTCGAAAAGAACTCGTGAGATAGGTTAGTACACATAATAATAAATCAACTCTTTATGTACTGCCAAGACAAGTTGCACAATAATTTTAAAATATTAGGTATTGTATACTATCATTTCCAAAATTTATATTTATGAATATAGGCTATGGAAACTATAGGATAAATGGATAACAAAACTATCACAACTATCTGTCCAAACAAGACAGTTTGTAGAAATTTATGAAAACAGTGTACTTCTGTAACTCCAAAAATTATAAAAATTTAGGAATTTATATAAAATTTATATGACAACACTGTGTAAATTTTCAGAAACTTTCAATGTTCCTGTAAATTATGAAAATTCAAACACCACAACAGAAGTTTCTGTTTTTACACAACACACATCAAACATGCAATTCAAGCATTCTAAAGGCAATTCTTGAAACTTTTTATTGAAAAAAAAGAATATAAATAACACCTAACAGAGAAAAAACAAAATGACAGTCCAAGAAAAACCTATATTATGTGACTAATAAAATAATAGCTCCAAGTAAGATATACCGATAGTGTTGAAGACGAAAGAGGGGATGCCTTCCGGGGCATCCCCGAGCTTAGACGCTTGAGTCTTCCTTGAGTATTACGTTGGGGTGCCTTGCGAATCCCAAATATTAGGTTCTTTTTACTCCTTATTATCCGCATATCGGTATCTCACCCAAAACTTCAAAACTTCAATCAAACAAAACTTAACGGAACTTCGTGAGAAGGGTTAGTGTAGTAAAGATAAATCATTCACTTAGGTACTCTCAAGACAAGATTAATAACTATTCCCACATGATACCTACTATATTCCATCATTCCCAAAATTTATATTACTCAATATAAGCTATAGGAACACTTGAAAAAAGCAAACTTTGCATGCAAAACAGAATCTTTCAAAAACAGAACAGTCTATGAAGATCTGAATGATCACCATACTTTCTGGACTCTAAAATTTCTGAACAATTAGGAAGACTCAAGGAATTTGCGTAGAAATGTTGTGTCAAAATTTCAGATTTTTTTGACTCTCCAGTCAAATCAGGTAATTAATATACTGGACGCAAAACTTTCTGTTATTCCACAGAATCAAACAAGCAAGCATCCACACTATCCGAAACGCTTTACTTGGAACTTTATTGGAATAAAAGACACAAAGCATGATTAATACAGTAGCTTAATAATGTGAACACATCAAAACAGAAGGAAAAACTGTTGGGTTGTCTCCCAACAAGCGCTTTTCTTTCATGCCTTTTAGCTAGGCATGATGATTTCAATGATGCTCGTATAGTAATAATAATTGAAACATGCAAAAGAGCATCATGAATCTCATTACAAGCACATTTAAGTCTAACCCATTTACTATGCATAGGGATTTTGTGAGCAAACAATTTATGGGAACAATAATCATCTAGCATAGGAAGGCAAAAAACCACTACTTCAAAACCTTGAACACATAGAGAGGAAACTTGATATTATTGCAATTCCTACAAGCATATGTTCCTCCCTCATAATAATTTTCAGTAGCATCATGAAGGAATTCCACAATTTAACCAGAACATAAAGCTTTGTTTTCATGATCTACAAGCATAGAAAATTTATCACTCTCCTCATAAGCAATTTTCTTCTCATTCATAATTGTGGTAGCAAACTCAACAAAATAACTATCTTGAGGTACTTGATTGACATAACCACTTTGAATATTAAAATCATGATAATAGGTTTCATGGTTTTCATTACTCTTTATAGCATACGTGTCATCACAATAATCATCATAGATATGAGGCATGCTATGATCATAACAAATTTGCTCATCAAAACTTGGGGGACTGAAAATATCATCTCCATCAAACATAGCATCCCCAAGCTTGTGGCTTTGCATATCATTAGCATCATGGATATTCGGAGAATTCATACTAACAACATTGCAATCATGCACATCTTCAAAAATTTAGTGCCAAACATTTTAGTAACTTCTTCTTCTAACACTTGAGCACAATTTCCCTTTCCATCATTTTCACGAAAGGCATTAAAAAGATGAAGCATATGAGGCAATCTCAATTCCATTTTTTTGTAGTTTTCTTTTATTAAACCAAACTAGTAAAAAACAAGAAACTAAAAGATTTAATTGCAAGATCTAAAGATATATCTTCAAGCACTCACATACCCGGCAACAGCGCCAAAAAAGAGCTTGATGTCTACTACACAACCTTCTTCTTGTAGACTCGTGTTGGGACTCCAACTGTAGAGTTTTGTAGGACAGTAGCAATTGTCCCTCATGTGGGAGGTGTAGGATGAAGATGGTCTCTCTCAAGCAACACTGAAACCAAATAATAAAGATTCTCTTGTGTCCCCAACACACCCAATACAATGGTAAATTGTATAGCTGCACTAGTTTGGCGAAGAGATGGTGATACAAGTGCATTATGGATGGTAGATATAGGTTTTTGTAATCTGAAAATATAAAAACAGCAAGGTAACAAATAGTAAACAGCGAGCAAAAGTTTGTATAAATTCTTGGAAACAAGGGCTAGGGTCCATACTTTCACTAGCGAAATTCTCTCAACAATAATGACATAGTTGAATCATATGTAAATACCTCTCGTGTGACAAAGAGTTCACTCCCAAGTCACAAATAGAGGATAACTAACGAAGGAATTATGGTAGGGTACGAAACCACCTCAAAGTTATCTTTTCTGATTAATCTTATGAGATATCCCTATAAGTGTCACGGATAGTCCTAGAGTTTGTACTAAAATAACACCTTATGATACACATCAACCAAAACCCAAAGTGACCTAGATACTACAATGTCACCACTAGTACCCATGGGCTTGATTATACGATATGCATCACATAATTTCAGATTCATCATGTTAAATCCAACACAAAGAACTTCAAAGAGTGCCCAGAAGTTTCTACCAGAAAGTCAAGACAAAAATGTGTGCCAACCCCTATGCATAGATTCCCACGGTCACAGAACCCGCAAATTGATCAGCAAAACATACATCAAGTGGATCAATAGAACATCCCATTGTCACCATGGATATCCCATCGCAAGACATACATCGAGTGTTCTCAAATCCTTAAAGACTCAATACTATAAATAAACTTCAAAGGGAAAACTCAATTCATCACAAGAAGTTAGGGAGGGGAAAACTCCATATGATTCATCTATATGAATAAAGCTCGCGGTATATCAAGATCGTGTCATCTCAAGAACACGAGAGAGAGAGAGAGATCAAACACATAGCTACTGGTACATACCCTCAGCCTCGAGGGTGAACTACTCCCTCCTCATCATGGAGACTACCGGGCTGATGAAGATGTCCTCCGGTGAAGGTTTCCCCCTCCGCCAGGGTGCCGGAACGGGCTCCCGATTTGTTTTTCGTCGCTTTGGAGGCTTGCTGTGGCGAAACTCCCGATCTAGATTTCTATTTGGAGGTTTCTATATTTATAGAAATTTTTGGCGTCGTTCTCACGTCAAATGGGTGCCACGTGGCATTGACAAGCCTGCTAGGCGCGGCCAGGGGGGTGGCCGCGCCTGGCAGGGTTGTGACCTCCTCGTTGCTGTTTTGTCCCAACTCTAATGCTTTTGGGGTCTCTTTTGGTCCAGAAAAAATCATACTAAATTTTTAGCCCATTCCAAGAACTCTTATTTATACACAAAAAACGAGAACATGGTACTTCTGCTGAAAATAGCGTCAGTCTGGGTTAGTTCTAATAAAATCATACCAAAATCATACATAATTATTGTAAACATGGCATGAATACTTCATAAATTATAGATACGTTGGAGACATATCATTCCTCAGGTTCTGCCTTGATGTTTTATACACACAGTGACTATGACCTGGTTACAAAAACATGTTGGTGATGGGTCGGCCCTATGGGATACCCACGGTTTGATGATGATGAGGCGTGGACGAATAGGAGAGGCCTGGCCACACATCGCCGAGATGGTGCGACGGGACCACACTTCATGGGTCACGCTTTCCCCAAATTAATAAAATGCTAATGGGTTGGGTATTTGATCTGAGTTGTCGATTGACCTTTTACGCACCAAACATTCACGTGGGATAAGTTCTGGGTACTCAACGTCATTGGATCGGCCGAAGCTCCTCTGATGTCAGCAATGGAGCGGCGCGCACCCGAGTGGCCTGGACGGTACAACTCTTGGAGTAGAGTGTGCTAGGGCTGACCTCGGCCGCGTTCACATCATGGAGGAGTGCAAAGGGTGAGTGGGCCCATGACCCCTACGTGCTTAGGATTTAGACCGGCAGTCTAGCCTCTCTGTTGAGTCTAGGTGGGGAGACGACATGTTGAAATCCTGAGGCCGGGCATTACACAAGAAAGTGTGTCTGGCCGGAGGTGATCAAGCATGCTGGAAATGCGGTGCACCCCTGCAGGGATTAATTTATCTATTCGAACAACCACGTCCATGGTAACAGGACGACTTAGAGTTGTTCTTTAACCATCTACAACTATAATTGTGACTTTAAATTGAAACGAAGGTTGGCTGCGGGATTTCTTCCTCCCAGGGAGTCAAGGAAGAATCTTTAGGCGTGGATACTTAATAAATTTTATACAATAATATGATTATATATGATATACTAGTCTACTCTCTTCTAATGCTGCAAGATGTTGAAGATGCTAGTCTTCGATAGGACTAGGCTTTCCCCCATATTCTTGCTTTCTGCAGTTAGTCCAGATATAACCCCACCACTTGATAATGTTGGATACTTAGCATAGTTCTGATGTCAGTCTAGCGAGTACTTTGGATGAGTACTCACCGTTGCTTTGCTTCCTCTTTCCCCCTCAATACGATTGCTGCATTCAGATGATGGGGCCCAAGAGATCGTGTACCCTACTGATGACTACTACTACCCTGACAGAGCCTACTACTATGTGGAGGCCGCTGACAACCAGTAGTAGGTTAGGAGGTTCCTAGGCAGGAGGCCTCGCCTCGTTCGATCTACTGTCATATTTGTGCTAGCCTTCGTAAGGCAAAACTTGTTTAACTTATGTATGTACTCAGATATTATTTGCTTCCGCTAACTCGTGCTTGTCGAGCTTTGTATTTGAGCCCTATAGGCCCCTGGCTTGTAATACGAAGCTGCATGATTTTAATTGTGTCTAGAATTGTGTTGTGATATTGATTAGTGAGTCCCCAATCTTTGTCGTATGCATTTGTGTGTATGTTTAGCGTACGGTCAAATTGGGAGTGTCACAACCAGCCTCCTCCCTGGGCAATCGCCTCCCCTCTTCAGCACGAGCACACTTGTCCGCCAATGTATAAATGTCATTGACGGTCTTAGGGAGTTTTAGTTCATCTTTTCCCGCATTCCCCTATTGGGCACGTTTGAGTGGAACGTGGCAATCACAGCAGCGGGGTGTATCTCCGGAATGTTGCGGTGTACTCGACGAATCTCTGGATGTACTTCCGCAGAGTTTCTCCCTCCTTTTGCGGAAGGACTTCCAAGTTGTTGGGCTGTCCAGGCTCTTGGTGGCTGCAAATGAAGGCAACAACGAACTCGTTGCATAGGTCAGCCCAAGATGAAATAGAGTTTTTCGGCAGGTGCATTAGCCATGACCTCACATGTTAGTTGAGTGCCAAAGGGAAGTAGTTTGCGAGCACCTTCTCATCCCTTCCTCCGGTAGCTTGAACGGCTATCGTGTAGATGCCCAGGAACACTGTCGGGTTCAATTTCCCATCATACTTCTTTGTCAGCTCTGGCTTAAAGGCTCCGGTTGATGGCCAGTGGACCTATTGAAGCTCGTGAGTGAAGGCACGACACCCAACCTCATAAGGCAGGTACCCACCAGCATTGGGCACAGGATTCCCAGCATCTGAACCATTGCGCTTGTCAGACTGATAGTGCTCTTCTCAACGCTGCTCAATGGTGATGCGTCCATCCTCATTCTGTCGATCTTCCAAGACACGTCTCTGGTTCGGTGATCGCACGGGCCGGACGAAGCCATGGATGATTCATCGAGCTCGTCGGAGCGTGGAGCAGGCAATGGCCGCCTTCGGGTCTGTTGTTGTGTCGGGGGCTGCACTGTGGGCGTGGCCCCTCGACGTGATTGCCGGCTGAGGCCATTGTCTCCGTCCGCGTACATCGCGACGGCTCCGTGCACTGGGACTTGTTGGCATCAACAAAAGAGATCAAGCTCTGGATTTTAGCTCTTCAGTCGTCCATCTTGTCAGCCACCAGTGGGAAGTTCAGCAGCATCTGGACCCAAGCCATTTCCTCTAATTTTGTACCCAGAATGGCGATGGAGGTGGACCGGGATGTTGTCTGGCTCCTGGTTGAACCAGGGCGGTCATCCCTGCATTCCTGACATCATACGCCGACTGCTGGGGTAGCCTCGCATGGAGGAGGCTGAGCCCGTAGGTTTGCGGCCTCGCTCGACGCCCCATCTTGTTCCGGTCGGTGCCTACACTCGAAGGCCACGGCGGTGATGGGCGCAGCCAAGGGGTCACGGGTTGCTCCAGATTACGCGCCGCTATGGCATCCACGGCCATCGGCATGGCGGGGAGGTGGCGACTGCTTGTCCCCCTCCCCCCCCCCCCCCCCCCGCCGGCAGCACCAAAGTTGTGCTCACTAGGGCGCTCTTGCTGCTGTTCCTCTCCGATGTTTTGAGCTCCAACTTCGGTCGCGGGGGACATGACATTGGCACCGCCTTTGCCAACTGCGTCGCCCACAACGTCCACATCACTCGCAGCCGCTACAGCAACAGCGGCATCCATGGCTGCATGAGTGGGAGCCTTTGAAGTGGAAGGATGCGAGGTCGCGCCAAACTTCCTCTTGGGAGCCATAGATGAAATAGATGATGATGAAGATCAATTCGCCGTTCATGGTCCAGGTTCGCACCAATGATGCACCCCTACCTGGCGTGCCAAAGATGTCGGGGCCGGATGCACTCGATCACCTATCGGGCCGCAGGCCCCTTTGTGGTTCGACGGGGGCAAGATCACTTGCATAAAGAGCAGAGATCACGAGACGGCGTGAAGATCATCACACGGGTGTTTACCCAGGTTCGGGCCGCTGCAAAGTGTAAAACCCTACTCCTGCTTTTTGGTTGATTGATTGGAAGAACACGAGAGGCGCCTAACGCTCTAGCTCGACAACGGTTGCCTTTGGGGAAAGCTTCTAAGCGAGTACAAATGTTCGGGGGTCTGAATCCTGAACTAGCTTGCCTTAGGACTCCTTTTATAGCACAAGGGGCAACCATTGTGGAAAAACCAGCCTTTTATCATACCTAACTCTAGCATTAAGGACAAAATACCATCATTGCTAGTCTAGGTGTCGCGCGGGGAGGCATTCCCGGCAAGCTCCTACCATTGCTCTGACTAACGGATGCACCACGGCCTGACACGCCCGTGGACGGGTGTCAAGGGGGCATAATCGCCTTCCAGCACATCTCCACGTGCTTAGCGAGAGACACTTAGCCACTTGGGAGCTTGACACCTGTAGCGACCCGACTCAAAATGAGTCAAGCCTCTGTGTTTTCTGTGCCATCCCTTGATCAGTATGCTGGCACACACAGTACATCAATGTATATATCAAAGTGCAATCACATGTAATTAACGTAAAACTGATATATACCTTAAAATAGCAGCGGATACAGTCAACGGGAGTGGAGTCCCAATAACACCAACAGCAAGTTGAGTGCGAACCGTAACCCTGAATCGTACTCTTACCCGTCGTAGAAGAGTATCTGCAACCTGAGACGTTGCAGCCGTGTAGGTCAGCATTTTGAATATGCTGGCAAGATCACCATAGTAGAACAGAAGAATAAAGACTATTCTATATGCAAAGGCTTTGTGGCTCTGTGTCTAAGTTTTTGCGTAAAAGCTGAATTTATTTTCCTACAACCAAAGGAATATCAGGAATTCACTATAGAGTTACCTATCATGACATGGTTCCGCCAACCAATGTCTCAATACCCACAAGTATCTTAAGTTGCCCACAATTAGTTATCAGTCCAGTGTTGAGAGTTCAGAGATAGATACAAGTCTAGAAGCTCAAATTGTCCATAACCGGGGACACGGCTAATCAATTAGGTTTAACTCTGCAGAGTGTTGTGTACTTTACCCACAAGATTCTTTCCCTCCTGGTAAGTCCTCGCACTGCCTGGTGTTTGAGAACAGGATGAAAGAAACATGGTCTTTCAGAGTGTTTCCCTGACTGTCCGACAGTGCCCATCCAATCCTAACATCGACTACATCTCGTAGCACTGCCCAGCAGAGTCACAACAAAGATCAACCAAGCCAGAGCCCATATTGACTTGTGGCTACACAGGTAAGCTTCCGGGCATGAAGTATTCATCCTTCTCTTTGAGTCTGGGTGATGCTTTCCGCAAGATGTCATGGCGCTTCTCCATGCATCCCGGCCATCCACTGGTTTCTCCAGGGATGCCCAATCAACCATCCTTCACCCAGTAGTGTGTATTGAAAACTTGTCTTCTCGAGTCTTGAAGTCTTGAGGACTTGAAGATGCAGGACTTGAAAATGTCTCCATGAAGTTGTCGTATTGACGTAGAGTCCTTCTTCACACCACTCATGAACGCTCATACCAAACCCCGTCTACTTTAGCATAGCATAAAAGTAACTAACGTTCCCGGGGCTTTAGTAACCAGTGGTGGGTTCCTACCTCATGCATTCTACTCAACTACAAGAATTTCAATAACACTACGGGAGGGATGTGCTGAATGATGTCACTACATGCAATAAAAACATAGGTATGAAATAGATGGTCAAAGTGAACTTGCCTGTACTGTTGATGAAGAAAAGATCACTCTCAGAATTAACTTGATAGACTATTCGTCACTCTCCGATGAAAATCTATATAAACAAGCATTGCATACATATAAACAATCATACTAGCAATCAATTCTAACAATCACAAGGTAACACAAGAACAAAAGCAACAACGTTGATGAAGGAAATACTTAAGACAAAATTAAAATTAACAAAACTACATCAACACAACTGAGGTGATGATGAAGGAAATACTTAAGACAAAAGTTAAAATCAAGAAAGTTTTCATAAAAGCAACTAAGGTAATTTCCCACTACAAGCAACTATTTTCAACAACACTAAACCAGAAACAAAGTAAAATATAACAAAAAGGATTTTAGTAAATATTTTACTAGCAAAAAGAATTACTATTGAAGAATAAGTAAAACTATGAAAACAACATTCTAACAACATGAGTGTGAACTTAACTACAAGCACAACCATAAACTAAAAGAAAAACAAATATGAAACAACTAAGTTAATAGAAAATAAACAATGAAAATATTTATTATAAAACAGAATTAAATCATCTAAAATTTTGTGAAAAGAGTTTCTATGAAACTAAATTGTTTTTATAACATATTACCTAATGAAAATAATATAGTTTTCCTATCATAATAGAACTAATCTAAATTATTTTTATTAACTAAGTATTTCTTAACAGAAAGAAATTACTACAAATTTTTATTAGAAAACAGAATCTAATTACGTAAAACTTTAGTTAAAAGAATTGTTACTAACTAATTTGTTTGTAATCAATTATACCTATTCGAAAGAGGGTATAGGTCCCTACAACAAAATTTATAAACTAAACAAATTAACTTTTGTTAATAGCAAGTAAATTACTAAGGTTTTAAACAACAAAACTAAATGAAATCTGAGACTTAATATAAATCATATTCAGATTTTCAAAATAAAACAAATAAATCAATTTAATTAAACTAATAGGAAACTATACAGATTTTGTTTCTAGTTAAAACCATATTAAATTTACTCTAGAAATTCTCAAAATCTACCAAATGATAGATATGGTCACTAGTGACAAGTAGGAAAAAGAATCAGTCAAAAATTCATTTTAGAACTCAAGATATTCAGAAAACAAAATTTAAATCAAATCTGTTTAAATTCAAATTTAAATATTCAAACGTGGTCAAATTTGGTATCTACAGAAACTAGAATAAAATTGTGACCTAATGCAAAAAGAATCAATTTAAAATAGTTAAAAACATAAAAGATATAAACAAAACAAATCTGAAACTATTCTGGAAACAGAAATTAAAACAGAAAAGAAAATTGTGTTTCTAACGGTCAGGGGGTACAGGTGGCGCTTCCTGATTGGTCTGGTGTGCGTGTGCTAGGGAGTTTTCGGGCGGACGACCGAGACATAACAGAAAACGGTTCGGTCTATAATTTCAAAAGAAAAACCGGCCGGTTCTTTCTAAAAGAACCGAAGGGGTACGGGGATTCTAATCTACGCCGTTGAGACGAGATCGGACGGGGGAGAGTGCTCACCGTGGTGGAAAGAGCTCCGGCGAGGTCGAGATCGACGGCAGAGATGGCGAGGTCGTCGGGGACGCGCCTCCGGTGGTCCTCTGGCGACGGAGAAGGCTCCGTTTGACGCAGGCAAAGACGGCGATGAGGATGGTGGTGTCGGAGGGACTCAGGGGCAAAGGTGGCGACGACGGCGAGCTCAAAGGCGGTGGTGGTGTTTCGGGTGCCTACGGAGAAGGGGCTCCGGTGGGTCTCCGGAGAAGGCGAGTAGATGTGGAGATGCGGGCAAGCGAGAGAGGGAGGTTGGTGGGCTCCGGGAGGGTGCGGGGAAGGCAGGGGAAGCAGCACGTCGAAAATGGCGCGGCGGCTACCGGTATCTCCGGCGAGAGATTCCGGTGAGGGTGATGCACGGGAGAAGGGGAAAACAGGAGGAATGGAGAGAGGAGGGTGAGGGCTATTTATAGGACCAGGTGCGGGGTAGGGGAGTAAAGGAGGGAGGGGGTCCGCGGCGAGGGGAACCGGCGACGGCGTCGGGCGCGTGGGAGGAGGAAGGCGACCGCGCGGGATAAGGGAGCGGGCGATGGTCCCACACGTCAGCGAGAGGAGAGGATGGGGTCTGCGTCGGTTGACCGGCTCGTAACGGTCTCGGCATTTAAGGCTGGTGGGTTGGCCGTTTTATTATAAAACCGTTACCGTTTTTCTATTTATGATTTTTCCAGAGCCATAAAACCTATTTAAAGCATTCGAATAAATTCCAAATATAGTCAAATTTTATATCAGAATTAACAGAATAATAAGTGCCATTTAATGGACATTTTTATTCTGGCATTTGAATACATTAAAAAAATCATTTTTCAGAAAATGCCTTAATTGGCTTTATTTACTTTACAAATATTTTTCAAATAACTTTTTGGGTTTGACGATTCAAAAAACTTCATAAATTACCCCCTGGCTTGGAGTTTCATGTTACTCCTTTCAAATTTTTTGTCAGGGGTTTGAATACTTTGAAAATTTTGAATAGGGACCAAATATGAAATGGATTTTCAAAATAATCCAGAGGTTTTCAAAAGCTCTTTCAATTCCTTCTTTTAAACTTCCAACTCATATTTCTTAAAATTTGAGGAAGTCATATTATCCTCTCTCATGGAAATCATTGAGTTGCATAAAGTTTTCTGAATTTGAAATATTTTTCAAATGAAATTCAAATTCTTTTCAAATCCCTTTTCGTTTCTTTAAATGGAAGAAGTCATGTCAACTTCACTCTAGGGTTTTGTGATGAAATGAATTTGAATTCTTGGTGAGAAAAATGCAAAGTGAAAGTTTGGGAAAGTCATTTCATTTCCTCTCATTAAACTTTCAAAAGTTTCAAATTTCACTCACTTTCAATCACTCAAACAAACAAACAATCATTCTAATAATTATTATAACATTCCAAAGTTTGGGATGTTACAACACCGCATTGATAAGTGACTGGAGTAGCGATGCGATGGAGCGGTGACTAATCGTCCCACGCTTGTCGGGGAACTTTATTGCCAGGTCTTCTGAGGATGCGGGCGCCTCGGTCCCCGGCAGCACTAGGAACGCGCCTGGCGCGCTCCGAGCTTGTCTTGGGTTGCAACAACGATGTTGCCGATGTTGCTTGGCCTTAAGCTTGGTTTTCTTGTCATTGGTGTAGCTACTACTGTCTGTTCATAAGTAAGGGTCACGAGGTACCCATGTCTTAGTGCACCGACAGATGGCTTCGATCTCCCCCTCCCGAAGAGGAATTTCCCTAGCAGAATCATACTATTGGAGTGCAAAAGGGCCTATGCCCAGGTTTTTGCCTCGAGACTACATCGATTCACCCTGAAAGCTTGGTTATGATTTTTCTTAGGGTAAAACACATCGTATATGAGAGGAGGGCCGTCGGAGGGCCAGCAGGGGGGCCACAAGCCATCAGGGCGCACCCTAGGGGGGGCGCCCTGTTGGCTTGTGGCCTACTGGTGGCCCCCTCTCGTATAGTTTGATCCCAAAAATTCTTAAATATTCCAAAAATATTCTCTGTGATGTTTCACGTGATTTGGAGTCTGGTGACTTTTCTGCCCTTTTCTCAGTTTTCAGTCCAGAATACCAGTTTTTAAATATTTCCGTCCTTGTGGTGTATCTTGCATATTCAGAGAGAAAAGTCATAAGAATTGTATAATATTGTGGAATAATGGAAAAGAATGAAGTAAATGGTAATAAGAATTCATGAGGCAAAATGGTTGTATCAACTCCCCCGAGCTTAGACCTCGCTTGTCCTCAAGCGAAAGCCAAACTCTAAAATAATGACCCATAATTTTAGAGAGAGGTGTCCCCGAAAACGGAATACAGACATGAGAGCATCATGAATATCATCATAGCCGCATGCTTTTCATCATATAACTTTTCGGAAACAAGTAACAATCTATTCACAACTGAAGAAATATGAAGCATAATCTTTATTTACAACCAACAAGCAATGCAATTATTCCTTTAGACAATCATAGCTGTTGTAATCGTGATAAGAGTGTATGTAAGAGATTTTTATTTCTAGCAAGTTCACGTATTCAACTATAATGTGTCCTTGTATGATTGTGAGCACACATTGCATATTTTTGAGACAAGTGATTCCGTGGGATACATAGGAAGATGGGGGCTTTATTGTTCTTTCACCCAACTTATTTACCTCAAGGATAGTGTCAACAATAATGGAGTATGATCATCTACATTCAACTGGATATATGTGTTTGAATCTTTCCTTAACACATAAGTCTTGCCACTAAATAGTTGAAGAATAGGAACAAGGGAAATATTATTGACTCTTGCATGAAAAATAAAGTTTGTAAGAATGTAAGAGATAGGCCCTTCGAGGAGGGAAGTAGAGATTGTCATGATTTTTTATTTTTTGGATATGTTCAATATCTCAATGAAAAAGAATATCATTTATATGTGAACTTTGTTATGCACCCTGTCAGTTTTATTTCTTCACCATCACAAGATCGTACAAAGCTTAGTTTCCCTTACAATAAAAGATGTTACATTATTAGCGGAAATTTTTATTGCCTTGTGCAGCAATAACAACTTACTTGAAGGATCTTATTCAATCCATAGGCAGGTACGATGGACTCTCATGGCAAGAAACTGGGTTTAAGGGTTATGGATGCAAAAGTAGTATCTCTACTTAATGCAAATATTTGGGCTAGCAAAAGATCATAAGCAAGCATCACATGTTACGGGATCCAATACCATATAACTTCTATGCAAATGTAGACAACCATGATCATTATGTTGTCTTCCATGTTCCACTTCAACACTTGGTCATTATGTATTATTTTGTTGGAAGCTCACAACCATAGAAGGTGTTCAAGATAGTGTATTTATATGTAAATATGCTCTTCTCTACCATACTTTTGCATAGATCATACCAATTACTAACATTATGCTTGTTGGTTTTCAACACTTCTATTGCTTATACCTATTTTCTATGTGAAGTCATTACTTCTCATCAGACAAGCATATGAGATTTTTCTATTGTTTTTGTTGCCATGCTAAGATGATAGGTGCAGGTGAGGGTGAGGCACACGAACTCTAACTTTATTATATAATTGTCACAGTCGGTTACATGGATAGGTAGAACTCAAAGTAAAAAGTCTAAACAAAGCAAATTAGAAATTCCAACTCTCTAAATCGTGAAGAAGTAAAGATTGAACTAAGATAGATTATGGTGATAAAAAGTGATGGTGATACGATACCGAAGCACCTCACCCAAGCTTGGAACAAGCCAAGGGTGGTGTACATACCCATGTACTCAAGTGTTCTTTGGTGATGGAGATGGTGTGCGGTGATCCTCCATCTTCCAAGGCATAGGTTCCCCATCAAAGAAAGAAGCTCTTGTCTCCAGAATCCTGAAATCGGCAGCGAGGCTCATAGTTTTAAACCTAGATTCATACTCATAGTTTTGGACTTGGAGTTCAGAGAGTAGATCTTGGAGGTGATCGATCCGCCCTTGAAGCTTGGAGAGAGCCTCCCCCATGCTATTTGTGTTGATCTTGATTTCAAGGTTGAAGTCCGTGATCATAGAGTGATTAGAGCTCAGGCCATGTTCAACCATCCCTTGACACTTGAAGATCTCTTGCTCCACTTTTGCA
Source organism: Hordeum marinum (assembly GCA_022496015.1). Classification (NCBI taxonomy): domain Eukaryota; kingdom Viridiplantae; phylum Streptophyta; class Magnoliopsida; order Poales; family Poaceae; genus Hordeum; species Hordeum marinum. Next base: position 278,590,363 of record CM039677.1, on the reverse strand, counting down.
AACCCGACCTTCTCACTTCCCTCCTTCTTGGGGCCTTGAACACCCCGGATGTGAATCACCCCCTCACGTACCTCCATGGCTTGAGGGTGCTTCATCGCCTCCGGCAAGTAGGTGTTGATGAACTTCTTGAAGAACTTGCCCTTGGATGGATTCGGGAAGTCATGGCAATTTAGATTTGTTAGAAAAATAGCCCGAAACAAGAAGAGAGGAGAAACTCCCGATGTGGTGGTCAAAATGTGTAGGAGTATATATATTGATTTTTCTAGGTCAGAATATGTGCTTTGGAAGAAATTGGAGTTCGGAGGGCGCACGAGGGCCCCACAAGCCATCAATGTGCGCCCCCTGTTGGCTTGTGCCTCCCTCGTGGATCCTCTTGACTCTGTATTATTTTCTTAATTTTTATAAAATACGAAAACTAACAGAATATATTTTTTTGGAATTTTTGGAGTCGGTTTACTTACCATAACACATACCTACCGCTTTTTAGGGTTCTGGAGTTTTCTGGAATGCCTCCTTGATGTGTTCTTCCAGTGCAATAACTTGGATGACATTTTTTTGTTCATTAATGGGTGCACATGAAATATAATGCTTGATTCTTTGCCCATTTAGTACTCTCGCCTTCTTGCCTTGAATTTATTGATTTTTATAGCACCGATGTGATAAACCTCCTCAACAACATATGAGCCTTCCTATTTGGGGAGATGTTTTCTTGCAAAAATATGAAACGAGAATCCTTTTGTCATGCCATCTTTTAACATTGTATTTAAACAACATAGAATTTTCATAGGCTTACGTTCTCCATTCATCAAGTGAGCTAATGTCAAATAACCTCTTTTCATCGGCAAGTTTAAAATCATAGTTAAGTTTTTTAATTTCCGAGTAAGCTTTAAGTTCTAGCTCGATAGGGAAGTGACACGCCTTTCCATAGACCATTTTCTATAGAGAAATACCCATAGGACTCTTATAAGCAAATCTATAAGCCCATAGCGCACCATCTAGTTTCTTAGAGCAATTCTTCCTAGATCTATTAATAGTCTTTTGCAAGATTAATTTTATTTCCCGATTACTCAATTAAATTTGACCACTAGAATGAGGATGATAAGGGGATGCAATCCTATGGTTAACATCATATTTAGCTAGAAGTTACGGAAAGCACCATGAATAAAATGTGAACCACCATCAGTCATTAAGTACCTAGGAAATCCAAACCTCAAGAAAATGATATCTTTATAGATTTTAATAGAGGTGTTATTATTATCACTATTAGTCGGAATAGCCTCTACGCATTTAGTAACTTAATCAATAGCAACTAGAATACGAGTATACCCATTTGATGAAAGAAAAGGTCCCATAAAGCCAAAACCCCAAACATCGAATGGTTCAATAGCAAGTGAATAGTTCATAGGCATTCCTCGATGCTTACACCATCTCTCCAGCCTTCATTGCATGAAAGGACATACTTACGAGCATCTTTGAAAAGAGTAGGCTAATAGAAACCAAATTGTAATACCTTGTGTGTAGTTCTGTCACTAGCATGGTGTCCTTTGTAAGCTTTGGAACGGCACTTCCAAGGAATTTGTTCCTGTTCATGCTCAGGTATACATAATCTAATAATACTGTCTACTCCCTCTTTGTAAAGATGTGAGACAGCCCAAAAGTAATCTCGTAATCATAGAAGAATTTTTTCTTTTGTTGATAGGTGGAGCTAGGTGGAATGTACTTAACAATATAATTAGCATAATCAGCATACCAGGCAGCACTACATGAAGTGTTTATAGCAACAAGTTGCTTAGCAGGAAAACTATCATCAATAGGAAGTGGTTCATCAAGAACATTTTCCATCCTAGACAAGTTATATGCTATAGGGTTTTCAACTCCTTTTCTATCAATGATATGCAAATCAAACTCTTGAAGTAAAATTACCCACCTAATGAGTCTAGGTCTACAATCTTTCTTTTCCATAAGTTATTTAATAGAAGCATGATCGATGTGAATAGTTACTTTGGAATCGATAATGTAAGGTCTAAACTTATCACATGCAAAAACAACTGCTAAAATTTTCTTTTCAGTGGTAGCATAATTTCTTTGAGCGGAGTCTAGAGTCTTACTGGCATAATGAATAACATTCAATTATTTGTCTACTCTTTTCCCAAGAACCTCACCAACAGCATAATCACTAGCATCACACATAATTTCGAATGTTAGGTTCCAATCAGCTAGTTGAACAATAGGTGCCGAAATTAAAGCCTTCTTAAGTATTTAGAAAGCTTCTACACAATCATCATCAAAAACAAAAGGAACATATTTTTGAACAAGATTAGTTAATGACCTAGAAATCATTGTGAAATCTTTAATGAAACACCTATAAAAACTAGAATGACCAAGGAAACTTCTTATACCTTTGCTATCTCTCGGGCATGGCATCTTCTCTATTGCATAAACTATATCTTTGTCCACCTCAATACATCATTCAACATTTTGATGCCCAAGTAATATACCTTCACTCACCATGAATGGCCCTCTTCCCAATTGAAGACAAGATTAGTTTCTTCACATCTCTACAAAACTCGATCAAGGTTGCTCAAGTAGTCATCAAAAGATGTCCCATAAATAGAAAAATCATCCATCAAAACCTAAAAAATATTTTCAAAAAAACCCCAGAGAATATAGTAGTCATACATCTTTGAAATGTAGCAGGTGAATTGCATAAACCAAAAGGCATACGCATATAAGCATAAGTTCCGAAAGGACATGTAAAGGTAGTTTTCTCTTGATCTTCTTTTGACACATGTATTTGGGAATATCCATCAAGAAAGCAAAAGTGTGTGTGCTTAGATAATCTTTCAAACAATTGATTAATAAATGGAAAGGGGTGATGATCTTTCTTAATAGCTTTATTTAATTTCCTAAAATCAATTACCATCCTATAACCAATTACGATTCTTTGTGGAATAAGCTCATTGGACGACAGTAATACCACCTTTGTTAGGAACACAATGAAGATAACCTACTATTAGCAATAGGATAAATTATACCTGCCTCCAGAAGCTTTAGTATTTCTGTTCGTACCACTTCCTTCATCTTGGGTTTTAAGTAGCATTGATGATCAACAATAGGTTTAGCATCTGGTACCATATTAACCTTTTCCTGACATAGAGTGGAGCTTATGTCATTTAGATCATCGAGATACCAATAGGAGCCCTATGCTTCCTTAGAGTTTTAAGTAATCTACTATCTTCATACTCTCAGAGGTTAGCACTCATAATAACAGGATATATCTTCTTTTCATCTAGATAAGCATATTACAGTGTATCAGGTAAAGTCTTTAGTTCAAACATGGGATCTCCCTTGGGTGGAGGAGGATACCCTAAAATATCAACTGGTAAGTTGTGTTTAAGAATAGGTGTTTTTTAAGGAATATGTCGTCTATTTCACTCCTTTCATTCATAAGCATAACATTCTCATGGTTTAGCAAATATTGTTCTAAAGGATCAGTAGGAGGTACGAAAATAGAAGCAAGACCAATTATTTCATCCTTACTAGGTAACTCCATCTCATGCAATTGATTAGTAAACTTGAAGAAATTAAGTTCGTGAGACAAACTAGTAGAAAACAAGCCTTCTATTTGACCCTTTAGTCCTGGTTTGGCTTTGGCCCAGGACTAATGTGGCAGTTAGTCCCGGTTCCAACGGCTAGCAGCTGTCGGGGGGCACGGGCACCATTAGACCCGGTTTATTTAGAACCTGTAGTCCCGGTTTGTATCACAAACCGGGACTAGAAGGCTGGTGGTAGGTTGGTGTCAACTTGGGGCCCCCATGAGCCCTTTTAGTCCCGGTTTGTATCATAATCCGGGACTATAGGTAGACCTATAGTCCCAGTTTGTATAACCAACCGGGACTAAAGCTTTCCCTATATAAACTCTTCCTCCAGCCCGAGACCATTTCTCTGTTTTCTCCATTCGAATTCCCCTCTATGTTGTTCCCCTTAGATCGATCTCATCCCTCCATTTCTGCCAAGATTTGTCGAGGTTTGAGGCACCCCAATCCATCCAAGTGGCCACAAAGGTTAGCAACTTTGTCCTTTCATCTCTTATTGCTAGACCAACTCGTGCAATGCTTTATGAGTATAGTGATTTGTGGGTTTTAGTTTGGATGTAATTATGTGGTATTTTTTGATTTATATGCAATCTGAGGTCAAATTAACTCCTTAGTTTGCATATGTTCTTGGTGTGCCTTCCCAACCCCGTCCTAACCAACGTCGATCGCCCGCACCGTCCCGTCATCGGCACCACCTTGGTGAGGCTCTTCTTGTGTTCTTATCCTTTTTATAAAAAATAGTGTTTGTTTAATTTAGATAGTTACTTGCATAATTTTCTTACTTGTATGATTGTTGTTATATATAGTTCCATGGTTATGATATCCATGCCCGTCGTCCCTCATCCGGTGTACGATTCAGATGTGGTATATTCTCTTTTATAACTATTTGTTGCATTTCATGTTAATGAAAATTAAGCCCATCAAGTTGACATAGATATTTTTATCTAGGAGGTAGTTGAACTGGAAATGCCAACTGACCCTATTGTCAAGAAGTTAAATTTAGTTGCAAAAGAAAACACCGATTTGATAGGAAAATTGAAAAGAGTTGAAGAAGAGAATATGAAATTGGAGTTATACGTTGCCGATGTCGTTGATGAACACAAGATCAAGATGGATGCAATGTGTTTGAAGATTAGAAAGATTAGACAATATGACATTAATAAAGAGTCTTGGTATCATTATTCTATTGGATCAATTGCTACCTTAATTGCGATTTTGATCGCATTTGTTGTTTCATTTAAATCTTTTAGCTAGATAGTTGTATGTTGTTTTATGAGAATAAGTGTGTATGGCCTTTATGTGTGAACTTGTACTAATTTGGTCTTTTTGGTGTTGTGTAATGAAGATGAACCAGCTATGGTTGTATGATGACCGACGCTCTCCCGAGTTCATTAATGGCGTGCAGAGTTTTTTGCATGTGGCTGAGGCAAACAAGCAGGATGGTTTTATGTGTTGTCCATGTGGTGTCTGTAAGAATTATAATACTTAATCTAGCTCAAAACAGATTCACGTCCACCTGCTTACGTCCGGTTTCATGTCCGGCTATAATTGTTGGAACAAGCATGGAGAAAGAGGGCTTCTAATGGAAGAGAATGAAGAAGAAGAGGCTGATGACAACTATCCTTGGTGTCCTGAATATGATGGTACTACAATGGGAGATGAGAATGAAGAAGAAGAAGCCAAGGCATCAGATGAGCCCACTGATGATCGTGGTCGGTCCATTGCTGATGCAAAGAGAAATTGCAAAAGTGAAAAGTAGAAGTTGAAGTTTCAACGCATGTTAGAGGATCACGAAAAAGGGTGGTACCCAAATTGCGAAGATGACAACACAATGCTCGGTTCCACACTGGAATTGCTGCAATGAAAGACAAAGAATGGTTTATACGATAAGGGATTTGAAAAGTTGCTCAAAATAATGAAGAATAAGCTTCCAAAGGACAACAAATTGCCCGACAGTACATACTAAGCAAAGACGGTTGCTGCCCTCTAGGATTGGAGGTGTAGAAGATACATGCATGCCCTAATGACTGCATCCTCTACCGTGCTGAGTACAAGTATTTGAATGCATGTCGGGTATACAGTGCATTGCGATATAAGATCGGTCGCGATGATCCTGGTGATTATGTTCAGGGCGAGCGCCCCATGAAGAGGATTCCTGCCAAGGTGATGTGGTATGCTCCTATAATACCACGGTTGAAACATTTGTTCCAAAACAAAGAGCATGCCAATTCATTGCGATGGCAAAAAGAAGACCATAAGAAAGACAGGAAGTTGAGAGTACCCGCTAATGGGTCGCAATGGAGAAAAATCGAGAGAGAGTGGTCGGACTTTGTAGATGACCCAAGGAACTTATGGTTTGGTTTAAGTGCATATGGCATTAATCCGTTTGGGGAGAAAAGAAGCAAGCATAGCACATGCCCTGTGACTCTATGCCTGCTCTTAGTAACCTTTCAAGACACACAAACAAGGGATACCATGCATGCACTCACTATTTAGATGAGACTCAAAGTATATATTCACAAAAATGCAAGAAGAATGTGTACCTGGGACATCGTCGATTTGTTCTGACCAGGCATGCTTTAATAATGAAAGGCAAGCATTTCCAAGGTGAGGCAGATCACCGGAAGGGTCCTGGCAGACAATCTGTTCCGACTGATGCTGAGGGACGCGCACCCATGTGGAAGTAGAAATCCATATTTTGGGAGCTGGAATATTGGAAAGTCATAGAGGTCCGCTCTGCAATCGACGTGATGCAAGTGACGAATAATTTTTGCGTGAACTTGCTAGGCTTCCTCGGCGTGTATCGGAAGACAAAAGGTACATGAGAGGCACGGGAGGACCAGCAATGTGGGCATGAAAACAACGACATGCATCCAAAGTAGTATCTAGATCCTTCCAGCTATGCTTTACCAAAGCAGAGAAGAAAATCTTCTTTGAATGCCTACTCAGTATGAAGGTCCCATATGGCTTCTCTTTGAATACAAAGGGAATAATAAATATGGGAGAGAAAAAATTTCAGAACCTACAGTCTCAAGATTGCCATGTGACCATGACGCAATTGCTTCCAATTGTGTTGAGGGGGCTTCTATCAGAAAATGTTCAATTAGCCATTGTGAAACTATGTTCATTCCTCAATGCAATTTCTGATAAGGTAATCGATCCGGAAATCCTACCAAGCTTACAGATTATTTGGTCCAATGTCTTGTTAATTTCGCACTGGTGTTCCCACCATCCTTCTTCAATATTGTGACGCATGTCCTAGTACACCTAGTCGAAGAGATTGCCATTCTGGGTCCTATATTTCTACACAATATGTTCCCCTTTGAGAGGTTAATGGGAGTCTTAAAGAAATATGTTCATAACCATGCTAGGCCAGAAGGAAGCATCTCCAAGGGACATGAAACAAAGGAGTTTATTGAGTTTTGTGTTGACTTTATTCCTGGCATTAAACCGATTGGTGTTCCTCAATCGCGGCATGAGGGGAGACTATGTGGAAAAGGCACGCTTGGACCAAAATCAATAATATGTAGGGATAGGTTCTTGGGCGCAAGCACACTATGCAGTTCTACAGAATTCTACCTTGGTGACCCCGTATATCGAGAAACACATGCATATTATATGCTCCGAGAACCTAGAGCAGTCTTACCCCTGGATTAAACGTACACACATTGAGGCTTTCAGTGGTTGGTTGCGAACACATCTCATGAATGATGACAATGTTGAAGATGACTTGTCCTTGTTGGCCAAGAGACCATCGTCGACTATATTGACTTTCCAAGGGTACAAGATAAATGTGAATACATTTTACACGATTGCCCAAGATAAAGAGAGCACCAACCAAAAAAGTGGTTACACAGAGGAAAAGGACACATATTATGGTTACACAGAGGAGACATGGGAACTTGAGTATGAAGGTGATTTGAAGGTCCCTTTGTTTCCGTGCAAATGGGTGAATATGACTGGAGGAGGGGTATCGGTAGACCCGCAGTAGGGAATGATAACAGTGGGTCTCAACAATCTTGGGGACACAGACAAACCATTCGTTCTACCAAATGATGTGGCGCAAGTTTTCTATGTGAAGGACATGTCTACCAAACCGAGAAAAAAAAAGATAAGAAAGCGAATACATCATATGATGAGCCAAAGCGCCACATAGTTCTTTCTGGGAAAAGAAACATCGTGGGAGTGGAGGACAAGATAGACATGTCAAAAGATTATGAAAAGTTTGATGAAATTCCTCCCTTCGCAATGAAGACTGACCCAAGCATCCTGTTGAATGATGAAGATTTTCCATGGTTACAACGCAATAATCAAGGTACACACGCGAAGAAATAGTTTTATACCCAAAGATCCCACTCTGGAATGTGATTGGCTTCACCATCATCACTTTTCTTCTCTAGTGAGTAGCCAGGATGGTCGAGTTTGTACATGAAGTGCATACAGTTTTTGTTGTAGCCGTCTCAACTTTTTAGCACAGGCCATGTGGGTGAAATGATGACACCATGCCAAGTTTAAACTTTTTTGGAGTTCATTTGTAGTGCTTTTTAATTTCAGGGTCATTTAGGTCAAAAACATTCATTAAATGGATGAAAAATAGCAAATGAAGTTAGAAAAGGGTTGAAATTTGAGAATGTGGCTTATAATGGTTCATATTGAATGCAAAAAATTCTAGAGTTGACATAACATAAAGAAAATGAAATGCCTTTGTAACAGATGAGTTTCCGTCTAAAACCCTCATACTTTAAAGTAGATGGTCCATTTTGTACACGAAGTGCATCCAATTTTACCGTAATCCTCTCAACTTTTTAGCACATGCTATATGAGTGAAATGATGATACCAAGCCAAGTTTCAACTTTTTCAGAGTTCATGTGTATTGCCTTTTCATTTTAGGACCATTTAGCTCAAAACACTTCATTAAATGAATGAAAAATAGTAAATGAATTTACCAACGGTTGAAATTTGAGTATGTGACTTAGAATGGTTCTTATTAAATGCAAAAAAAATCTGGAGTTGACATAAGATAAAAAAATGATATGCCTTTGTACCAGATGAGTTTTCGTCCGAACCCTCATACTTCAAACTAGATGGTCCAGTTTGTACATGAACTGCATCCAATCGTGTTCGTAACCCTCTCAACTTTTTACCACATGCTATGTGGGTGAAATGATGATACTATGCCAAGTTTCAACCTTTTCAGAGTTCATTTGTATTACTTTTAAATTTCAGGTTCATTTAGCTCAAAACAATTCATTAAATGGATGAAAATAACAAATTAAGTTATAAAGGGTTGAAATTTGAGGATGTGGCTTAGAATGGTGCACATTGAATGCCTAGAAAGTCTGGAGTTGAGATAAGTTAAAAAATGAAATGCCTTTCTAACAGATGAAGGTATAAAACTAAAAGAGTTAAACAGATTAAAACAACTATTTAAGATATCCTAAAAATTCCCAAATTGAATATACCGATAAAACATACTAATATTAAACAAGAGGAAAAACAATCACTCAAAAATATATTTTTAAACTATAGTTATTCCCTAACTAGTGATTCACAGAAATTTCAAAAGAATTCAAATTTAACCTATTTAAATTTGAAAACTACTGGAACTAACACAGAGTTTATAATTATCTTTTACATAAATCAAAAAGGTTCATTCAAAACGTATAAATACTATAACAACTATTCCAAATCTAAAAATAGAACTTTGTTGTTTAGAAAATCAAAATAAAAAGAAAATAGACCTTTAGTCCCGGTTGTTGGCTCCAACCGGGACTAAATGTCCCTTCCCGTGCGGGAGCCGAAAAAGAGGTGTTTAGTCCCGGTTGGTGGCTTGAACCGGGACTAAAGGGGGTCTTTAGTCCTGGTTGGAGCCACCAATCGGGACTAAACGGGGTCTCAATATAGGATGGACACAGCCGTTTAAATTTTACCTTCCCCATCCCCCCCGACGCCAACGCCCCCGACGCCGCCAGGCTACCCGCGTGCCTCCTCGTCGTGCCCCATCGCCGCCAGGCTGCTGCTCGCCACCATCGTCGCTCGTCGCCGTCACCCCGCCCCGATGCCACCAGGCTGCCACTCATCACGGTTGCCGCTCGTCGCCGTCGCCCTACCCCAATGCCGCCAGGCTGCCGCTCGTCGCCGTCGCGCCGCTCTCCTCATTCGTCTCCCGGTGAGCTCCCCAAATCCTATTAGATTTTGTGATTAGATGATTTTGTTAGGTGTTCATATTGTTATGTTTTATGTTGTTAAATGATTTTGTTAGATGTTCATATTGTTAGATGTTTTAGTTTATTAGATGATTTTGTTAGATGTTTTAGTTATTAGATGATTTTGTTAGATGTTTTATGTTATTAGATAATTTTGTTTATGTGATTTACGTTTTAGTTGTTTTAGTTGTTTATTTTTTTATGTTTTAGTTGTTTTAGTTAATTAAGTGTTCATATTGTTTTATTTAATTTAGTTGTTTTACGTTTTAGTTATTCTAGTTGTTAGTTTTTTAATGTTTTATTTGTTCTAGTTGGAAATTATGTAGTATCGTCGGTCGTCGGTGATGCCATATCGAGGAATCCCCGACGATCATGGTGGGGGAGAGTCACTGACGATCATTGATGAGGGAATGTCCCTGACAATATCGACAATTTTATATTAGGAAGATATATGATGTTTAGTTGTTTCAATGTTTAGTTGCATACCATAGCCATTGAGTCAACGATGCCCGGCCAACATCCTCATCGTCGACCCGGGGGCAACAGCCTGCTTGAGAGTCGCCATGTCCGGGACTAGGCTCCACTAGGCTGGCAATAGGACATGTTGAATTCCGGGGCGCGCAACTTAGTGAGGAATCAGGGTCCCATCGTCGACCTGGAGGTTCTTTGGTGGCGGTTGTGTGGACAACTATCGCTACAGAGGGAGCTGGCCCCCGTAGAGGTGGTATGTCGCCGTGTCAGGGAGGAGGACAAGCACGTCCGATGCTACATGGATGTGTTGGACGCCAGGTTCTCCAATACCTGGCAGGTTCTTCAGGGATCTCACCCGAGCTATGATCCTATCATAGTTCCTTCGCTTTGAGTGTCCGCCGCATGCGCCACGAGACGTCAACTAGATCTACATTAGTGATATTATGTTGGGGAACATTGCATGGTAAACAAAAAATTTCCTAAGCACACGCAAGATCTATCCATGGTAATGAGCATCTAAGAGAGGGAGAGTAGATCTACGTACCCTTGTAGATCGCTAAGCGGGAAGCGTTAAGAAATGCGGTTGATGTAGTCGAACGTCTTCGCGATCCAAATCACCGAGCGTCCTGCGATCCAATCACGACCCGTCCTGATCTAGCACTGAACGGACGGCACCTCCGCGTTTAGCACACGTACGTCTTGATGATGATCTCCACCTTCTTGATCCAGCAAGAGGGAGTGGAGAGGTAGACGAGTTCTCTAGTAGCGTGACAGCGCTGCGGCGATGGTGGTGGAGTAATCTCAGCAGGGCTTCGCGTAAGCACAGCTGAAACCGATCTAGAGGAGAAACTACGGACTAGAGGGTAGGGTTTCACGTGGTTGAAAATCTAGTGCAAAAACCCTAAAACCTCTAGTATATATAGGAGGAGAGGAGGAGGAGGCTTGGCGCGAGGGCCAGCCCCTCTTTAGTTCGGCCGAAGTGGAGAGGAGTCCTCCTCCTCCACTCCTAGTAGGATTAGGACTCCTTCCTTATTTCCAACTTTTTGCCTTTTCCCACCTTTTCCACTTTGGAATTTCTTCCCAGCCGCATGGGCCTTGTGTGGTACTTTGGCCAGCCCACTAAGGGATGGTATTTATCCTCCCATAGCCCATGTAGCCTCTTGGGTCGAAATACACCTCCCGATGGTCACCCGGTACCCACCCGGCACTCCCGGTACACTACCGACGAGACCAAAACTTTTCTGGCCGCCAAAACAGAACTTGCTATATATCATCTTTACCTCCGGACCATTCCGGAGCTCCGCGTGACATTCAGTATCTCATCCGGGACTCCTAACAACCTTCGGTCACCACTATATATAACTCTATACTACCGAAACGTCAACAAACCTTAAGTGTGCAGACCCTGCGGGTTCGAGAACTATGTAGACATGACCGAGACACCTCTACAGTCAATAACCAATAGCCGGACATGGATGCCCATATTGGTAACTACATATTCTACAAAGATCTTTATCGGTCCAACCTCTATGTCAAGAATTCAGTTAATCCCGTATGATGTTCCCTTTGTTCTTCGGTACGTTACTTTCCCCTTGATTCGATCGTGGGTATCTCCATACCTAGTTCAACCTCGTTACCGGCAAGTATCTTTACTCGTTCCATAATACAAGATCCCATGACTAACACTTAGTCACATTGCTTGCAAGGCTTATTGTGTTGTTGTATTACCGAGTGGGCCCTGAGATACCTCTCCGTAACACGGAGTAACAAATCCCAGTGTTGATCTATGCCAACCCAACAGACACCCTCGGAGATACCTGTAGAGTACCTTTATAGTCACCCAGTTACGTTGCGATGTTTGATACACACAAGGCATTCCTCCGGTGTCCGTGAGTTGCATGATCTCATGGTCATAGGAACATATACTTGACATGCAGAAAACTATAGAAATAAACTGACACAATCATATGCTACGTTTATAGTTTGGGTCTCGTCCATCCCATCATTCTCCTAATGATGTGATCCTGTTATCAAATGACTTCACATGTCAATGGCTAGGAAACCTTGACCATCTTTGATCAACGAGCTAGTTCACTAGAGGCATACTAGGGACAAAGTGTCGTCTATTCATCCACACATGCAATGTGCTTCCAATCAATACAATTATAGCATGGATAATAAACAATTATCGTGAACAAGGAAATATAATAATAAACACTTTATTTATTGCCTCTAGGGCATATTTCCAACATATTATATAATAATATTCGAGATGTATTAGTGATAATATTCGATGATGTATTAGTGATACTATTCGATGATGTATTAGTGATATTATATGCTCGTATTGTTGTATTTACTTGTATTGATTTGCATATCTCTGGTTCTGCTTATTTATTGCATTATTTATTCTGGATTAGTTAAGCTAAGAACGGTGGAGACAGAGATCGTGATCAAGAGAATGCCTTGTATGTCCTGATGTGCTCTAGAAACGAACAGAATGAAGTAGATCATGGCTCACAATACCTTAACCCATCCAGTGAGGTAACTAAGGAAGAACAACCAAGAAACGAAGGCGAACTAGCTAACAATGCCTATGGCGAAGAAAATTTTGTCCATTTAAAAGAGTCTGGCGAGGTATTAATTTGCCCTCTGGTGATTACCAGATGTATTAATTGATTTGTATATATTATTGAATATTTCTCTCTTTAGACCTCCAGATCGAGCAAATCTTCTACAAGGGTTAAAGGTGGCCCAACAAAAAAGTAGAAAGCAGGAAAAGAGTACAACATCGATCAAATCAGAGCAGCTGGCGAACCGATTGCTCAAAAACAGAATGCAGAAAAATTTCTACATCAATGCAAAGTTATCGTCAGGGACCAAATCCCGATCATCGTTCAAGAATGGAATCATCCAAAAGATACAGAAGTTTCTTTGGTCACCCCAAGATCAAAAAATCTGCTTTGGGTGGCACTCACGAAACTTTTCAATCTACCAGAGGGTCTCACAAATGTCCAACTGTTGGAATATGCCCTAGAGGCAATAAATAAAGTGTTTATTATTATATTTCCTTGTTCATGATAATTGTTTATTATCCATGCTATAATTTTATTGATTGGAAAAACATTGCATGTGTGGATAAATAGACAACACTTTGTCCCTAGTATGCCTCTAGTGCACTAGCTCGTTGATCAAAGATGGTCAAGGTTTCCTATCCATTGACATGTGATGTCATTTGATAATGGGATCACATCATTAGGAGAATGATGGGATGGACGAGACCCAAACTATAAACGTAGCATATGCTCGTGTCAGTCTATTGCTATAGTTTTCTACATGTCAAGTATATGTTCCTACGACCATGAGATCATGCAACTCATGGACAGCGTAGGAGTACCTTGTGTGTATCAAACGTCACAACGTAACTGGGTGACTATAAAGGTGCTCTATAGGTATCTCCGAGGGTATCTGTTGGGTTGGCATGGATCAAGACTGGGATTTGTTACTCCGTGTGACGGAAAGGTACCTCAGGGCCCACTCGGTAATACAACATCATAACAAGCCTTGCAAGCAATGTGACTAAGTGTTAGTCATGGGATCTTGTATCACAGAAACGAGTAAAGAGACTTGCAGGTAATGATGTTGAACTAGGTATGGAGATACCGACGATCGAATCTCGGGCAAGTAACATACCGAAGAACAAAGGGAACGTGATGAGGGATTAACTCAATCCTTGACACAGAGGTTTGACCTATAAAGATGTTTGTAGAATATGTAGGAATCAATATGGGCATCCAGGTCCCGCTATTGGTTATTAACCGTAGACGTGTCTCGGTCATGTCTACATAGTTGTCGAACCCGCAGGGTCTGCACACTTAAGGTTTGGTGATGTTTCGGTAGTATAGAGTTATGCATGGTGGTAACCGAAGTTTGTTTGGAGTCCCGGATGAGATCCCAGACATCACGAGGAGCTCCAGAACGGTCCGTAGGTAAAGATTGATATATAGGAAGTCCTGTTCTGGTCACAGGAAAAGTTCCGGGCTCATCGGTAGTGTACCGGGAGTGCCGGGAGGGTACCGGGGGACCATCAGGAGGAGTATTTCGACCCAAGAGGCTACATGGGCTGTGGGACGATGAATACCAGCCCTTAGTGGGCTGTCAAAAGTTCCACAGAAGGCCCATGCGACTGGGAAGAAATTCCAAAGTGGAAAAGGTGGAAAAAGGCAAAAAGGTGGAAAAAGGCAAAAAGGTGGAAATAAGGAAGGACTCCTAATCCTACTAGGAGTGGAGGAGGAGGACTCCTCCTCTCCACTTCGAACGAAGCTTCCTAGGGCTGGCCCTTGTGCCAAGCCTCCTCCTCTCCTCCTCCTATATATACTAGAGGTTTTAGGGTTTTTGCTACAGATTTTCAACCATGTGCAACCCTCTCGTCTAGTCCATACTATCTCCTCTAGATCGGTTTCAGCAGTGCTTAGGCGAAGCCCTACTAAAAGATGATGGAATTAAGTTTGTGGACTGGGCCCGTAATCTGAGGATTATCCTCACGGCTTCCTAGCAATCATATGTCCTTGATGCACCACTTGGTGACCAACCCGAAGACTTGTCATCCGAAGACATTAAGAACGCTTGGGAGGCACGTTCTGGAGATTACTCAATAGTTCAGTGTGCAATATTGTATGGCTTAGAACCAGGACTTCAAAGATGTTTTGAACGTCATGGAGCATATGAGATGTTCCAGGAGTTGAAGTTTATCTTTCAGAAGAATGCCCACATCGAGAGGTATGAGACCTCCGGTAAGTTCTATGCTTGCAAAATGGAGGAGAACGGGTCTATCAGTGAACATATACTCACAATGTATGGGTATTCGACTCGTCTGGCGGAGTTGGGAATTTCCCTTCTGCCAGAGACGATCACTGACAGAGTTCTTCAATCACTGCCACCTAGCTACAAGAGCTTTGTGATGATCTATAATATGCATGGGATGAACAAGTTAGTCGCCAAGCTATTTGCGATGCTGTAAGTCGGTGAGTCTGAAATCCAGAAAGAACAACAAGTGTTGATGGTCCATAAAACCACTAGTTTCAAGAATAATGGCAAGGGCAAGGGCAAGAAGGGTAAATCCAAGAAGGATGGCAAAGAAGTTGCTCCTCTTGGAAAGAAACCCAAGGCTGGACCCAAGCCAGAAACTGAGTGCTTTCATTGCAACGGAACTGGTCACTTGAAGCGAAACTGTCCCAAGTACCTGGCCGACAAGAAGGCGACCAACAACAAACAAGGTATATATGATATACATGTTATTGATGTGTACCATCCTAGCTCTCGTTGTAGTGCCTGGGTATTTGATACAGGTTCGGTTGCTCACATTTGCAACTCAAAGCAGGACCTACAAAATAGACAAAGGCTGGCTAAGGATGAAGTGACGATGCACATGGGAAATGGTTCCAAGGTTGATGTGATCGCCGTCGGCATGCTGTATCTTCGATTACCATCGGGATTAGTGATGAACCTGAATAATTTTTATTTAGTGCCTGCGTTAAGCATGAACATTATATCTGGATCTTGTTTATTGGGAGACGGTTACTCATTTAAATCAGAGAATAATGGTTGTTCTATTTATATGAGTGATATCTTTTATTGTCATGCACCCAATGTGAGGGGTTTATTCATATTGAATCTTGATAGTGATGATACATGTTCATAACTTCATACCAAAAGATGTAGAGTTGATAACGATAGTACCACTTTCTTGTGGCACTGCCATTTGGGTCATATTGGTGTAAAACACATGAGGAAGCTCCATGCTGATGGACTTTTGGAGTCACTTGATTTTGAATCACTTTACACATGTGAACCATGCCTCAAGGGCAAGATGACTAAAATGTCGTTCTCTAGAAAAATGGAACGGGCAAGTGACTTGTTGGAAATCATACATATTGATGTGTGCGGTCCAATGAATGTTGCAGCGCGCGGTGGATATCGTTATTTTCTCACCTTCACAGATGACTTAAGTCGATATGGGTATATTTACTTAATGAAGCATAAGTCTGAAACGTTTGAAAAGTTCAAGCAATTTAAGAGTGAAGTTGAGAATCATCGTAACAAGAACATCAAATTCCTACGATCTGATCGAGGAGGTGAATATCTAAGTTATGAGTTTGGCAGTCACTTAAGACAGTGTGGAATTGTTTCAGAGTTGACACCACCTGGAAGACCACAATGTAATGGTGTGTCCGAACATCGTAATCGAACCTTATCAGATATGGTGCATTCTATGATGTCTCTTGCCGATTTGCCACTATCGTTTTGGGGTTATGCATTAGAGATAGCTGCATTCACTTTAAATAGGGCACCATCGAAATCCGTTGAGACGACGCCATATGAACTGTGGTTTGGCAAGAGGCCAAAGTTGTTGTTTCTTAAAGTTTGGGGATGTGATGCTTATGTCAAAAAGCTTCAGCCTGAAAAGCTGGAACCCAAAGCGGAGAAATGTGTCTTCATAGGATACCCGAAAGAGATAGTTCGGTATAGGTTCTATCTTAGATCCGAAGGAAATGTGTTTGTTGCTAAGAGCGGAACATTTCTTGAGAAAGAGTTTCTCTCGAAAGAATTGAGTGGGAGGAAAATAGAGCTTGATGAGGTTATTGAACCTTCACTTCAACTAGAGAGTAGCGCAGCACAGAATGATGTTTCTATGGAGCCTACGACAGTTGAAGACGAAGTTAATGATGATGATCATGAAGCTTCAGATCAAGTTACTATTGAACCTCGTCGGTCGACAAGGGCGCGTACTGCTCCTGAGTGGTGTGACAACCCTGTCTTGGAGGTCATGTTGTTGGACAACAATGAACCTACGAGCTATGGAGGAGCGATGATGGGCTCGGATTCTGAGAAATGGTTAGAGGCCATGAAATCCGAGATGGGATCCATGTATGAAAACAATGTATGGACTTTGTAAGTATTACCTGAATGGCGAAAGGCCATTCTGAATAAATGGATCTTTAAGAAGAAGACGGATTCGGACGGTAATGTCACCATCTATAAAGCTCGACTTGTGGCAAAGGGTTTTTCACAAGTTCAAGGAGTTGACTATAATGAGACCTTCTCACCCATAGAGATGCTTTAGTCCGTCAGAATCATGTTAGCAATAGCTTCTTATTTCAACTATCAAATTTGGCAGATGGATGTGAAAACAGCGTTCCTCAATAGTTTCCTTGAGGAAGAGTTGTATATGATGCAACCAGAAGGTTTTGTCGATCCAGAGAATGCTGACAAAGTTTGCAAACTCCAGCGATCCATTTATGGACTGGTGCAAGCATCTCAGAGTTGGAATAAACGCTTTGATGAGGTGATCAAAGCGTTTGGGTTTATACAACTTTATGGAGAAGCTTGTATTTACAAGAAAGTGAGTGGGATCTCAATAGCGTTTCTAATATTATATGTGGATGACATATTGCTGATTGGAAACAATATAGAAATGCTGGAAAGCGTGAAGGAATGTTTGAACAAGAGTTTTTAAATGAAGGACCTAGGAGAAATTGCTTTCATATTATGCATTAAAATCTATAGATATAGATCTAGACGCTTAATAGCACTTTCACAGAGCACATACCTTGATAAAGTTTTGAAGAAGTTCAAAATGGATCAGTCCAAGAAGGGGTTCTTGCCAGTCTTACAAGGTGTGAAGTTGAGTAAGACTCAATGCCCATTGACTGCAAAAGATAGAGAGAAGATGAGAGTCATCCCCTATGCTTCAGCCATAGGCTCTATCATGTATGCAATGCAGTGCACAAGACCCGATGTCAGCCTTGCCATAAGTATGGCCGGAAGGTTTCAAAGTGATCCTGGAATGGAGCACTGGACGGCGGTCAAGAATATCCTTAAGTACCTGAAAAGGACTAAGGAAATATTTCTCGTTTATGGAGGTGATGAAGAGCTCGTCGTAAAGGGTTACGTCGATGCAAGCTTTGACAATGATCCGGATGACTCTAAGTCGCAAACCGGATACATATTTATTCTCAATGGGGAAGCAAGTCGGTGCAGTTCCAAGCAAATCATGGTAGCCGATTCTACATGCGACGCGGAGTACATCGCAGCCTAGGAGGCAGCGAAGGAAGGTGTCTGGATGAAGCAGTTCATGACTGATCTTGGAGTAGAGCTTAGTGCACTGAATCCAATGACTCTGTTCTCTAAGAACACTGGTGCCATTGCTCTAGCCAAGGAACCAAGGTTTCACAAGAGGACCAGACACATAAAGCGACGCTTCAATTCCATCTATGATTACATCGAGGAGAAGGACACAAATATTTGCAAAGTGCACACGGATCTGAATATTGCACACCTGTTGACTAAACCTCTTCCAAGGGCTAAACATGATCAACACCAAAACTGCATGGGTGTTCGATTCATTACAATGTAAATCACATAGTGATGTGAACTAGATTATTAACTCTATTGCAAGTGGGAGACTGTTGGAATATGCCCTAGAGGCAATAAATAAAGTGTTTATTGTTATATTTCCTTGTTCATGATAATTGTTTATTATCCATGCTATGATTGTATTGATTGGAAACACATTGCATGTGTGGATAAATAGACAACACTTTGTCCCTAGTATGCCTCTCGTGAACTAGCTCGTTGATCAAAGATGGTCAAGGTTTCCTAGCCATTGACATGTGATGTCATTTTATAACGGTATCACATCATTAGGAGAATGATGGGATGGACGAGACCCAAACTATAAACATAGCATATGATTGTGTCAGTTTATTGCTATAGTTTTCTGTATGTCAAGTATATGTTCCTACGACCATGAGATCATGCAACCCACGGACACCGAAGGAGTGCCTTGCATGTATCAAACGTCACAACGTAACTTGGTGACTATAAAGGTGCTCTACAGGTATCTCCGAGGGTGTCTGTTGGGTTGGCATGGATCAAGACTGGGATTTGTTATTTCGTGTGACGGAAAGGTATCTCAGGGCCCACTCGGTAATACAACATCATAACAAGCCTTGCAAGAAATGTGACTAAGTGTTAGTCACGGGATCTTGTATTACAGAAACGAGTAAAGAGACTTGCCGGAAACTATGTTGAACTAGGTATGGAGATACCGACGATCGAATCTCGGGCAAGTAACATACCGAAGAACAAAGGGAACATCATACGGCATTAACTAAATCCTTGACATAGAGGTTCGACCGATAAAGATCTTCGTATAATATGTGGGTATCAATATGGGCATCTTGGTTCCTCTATTGGTTATTGACCGTAGAGGTGTCTCTGTCATGTCTACGTAGTTCTCGAACCCACAGGGTCTCCACACATAAGGTTTGGTGACGTTTCGATAGTATAGAGTTATGCATGGTGGTAACTGAAGGTTGTTCGGAGTCTCGGATGAGATCCCAGACGTCACGAATAGCTCCGGAATGGTCCGGAGGTAAAGATTGATATATATGAAGTCCTATTTTGGTCACCGGAAAAGTTCCAGGATCATCGGTAGTGTATAGGGAGTGCCGGGAGGGTATCAAGGGACCATCAGGAGGAGTATTTCGACCCAAGAGGCTACATGGGCTGTGGGAGGATGAATACCAGCCCTTAGTTGGCTGTCCAAAGTTCCACAGAAGGCCCATGCGTCTGGGAAGAAATTCCAAAGTTGAAAAGGTGGAAAAGGCAAAAAGGTGGAAAAAGGCAAAAAGGTGGAAATAAGGAAGGAGTCCTAATCCTACTAGGAGTGGAGGAGGACGAATCCTCCTCTCCACTTTGGCCGAAGCCTCCTAGGGCTAACCCTTGCTCCAAGCCTCCTCCTCTCCTCCTCCTATATATACTAGAGGTTTTAGGGTTTTTGCTATAGATTTTCAGCCACGTGCAACCCTCTCGTCTAGTCTGTAGTATCTCCTCTAGACCGGTTTCACCAGTGCTTAGGCGAAGCCCTGCTGGAATTACTCCAGCACAATTGCCGCAACGCCGTCATGCTGTCGGAGAACTTATCTACCTCTCTGCTCCCTCTTGCTGGATCAAGAAGGCGGAGATCATTATCAAGCAGTACGTGTGCTGAATGCGGAGGTGTCGTCCGTTTTGTACTAGATCAGGACGGATCGTGATTGGATCGCGGGAGGCTCGGCGATTTTGATCGCAAAGACGTTCGACTACATCAACCGCATTTCTTAACGCTTCTTTCTTAGCAATCTACAAGGGTACATAGATCCACTCTCCCTCTCGTAGATGCTCATCACCATGGATAGATCTTGCATGTGCGTAGGAAATTTTTTGTTTCCCATGCAACACTCCCCAACACCAACGGGAGAAAGTCAAGAAGTGTGCTCTTAAGAAGATGGCCATAGAATTCCAGTCTTGGAAGGAAAGATTATGGAAAAGTTACTTGAAAGACCGAAGGTAGACTCCAGAATTCAAAGGAGAATATTTGAAGTTACAAGATGACTCGGACGAACTTGTTAAGTTCAAGGAATCACAAGTAACTAAGGAACGGTCGAGAATAAACAAGATAAATGCTGACAAAAAAACATGGCACCATCGTTTGGAGCCAAACAACTACAAGTCTGGGTTGCCTAAGTGTGATGAATATGAGAGAAACATGAAGGCTGCAAGGGTCACTCCAGTAACAAAGACTTGGTCCGAGAGGTGCAGGACTTGGTTTTATGCATATGGGGGAAAGTTGGACCCAAAGACAAAGGAGGTTCTTGAATAGGCAAATCTTAAAGAAACCACAGATTAGTTACTTAAAGCAATAGAAGAAGCTCAAGTGGGTCTGTACCGACTGGAGAGAGAACGACAAGCTTTCACGCGCCCTCAAGAATCCTGAACACCCGGGACAAACACGAGGCAAAGGCATTGCTCTGTGGCTTCTGAGCTTTGCGGATTGGAACGACAGTTACATAACCCATGACAGAAGGAAGAAGCATAAAGTAGACCGGATTCAGGACATGGAACGCAAATATAACAGCTAGCATGAGCAAATCAACAAACTGCATGAGAAACTAGATCCAACATTGGATGGTACCATTCCATCATCTATGCTAAAAGTAGGGTTCCAAGGGGCTCCAGGTAGATGATGTGTAGCTGACTCGCTACCCCATGGATGATATGCTAGAGTCGACACCTTGTGAGCTACACATGAAACTCAAGAGAATATCCATGAAGGTTGCACACGAATTTGCTAAACCAAATGTACCTGAAGCACTCCTCCACGGCAATCTTGATTCCACGTGGCTATGCTCGTGTCGGAGTGGATCAAGTTCTGTCGGAATATGGTACACTAGATCCTGATCACTCTAGAGGTCAAGGGGAGCAGACACCAGGAGAAACGATACGGGATATCATTGTGTGGAAAAAGGAATGCATCATGTTTACAAACTCGGTGCCAAGTCCACCGACTCCTCCTCCAAGTCTGTTGCGTCACCAGACTCCAACCCACCCCGAAATGAAGCACATGGTGAGTCCGCCATATCGATCTCCGCCGCGCCAGCCAAATCCATCCCAACCCGAGTCGAAGTGCAGGGAGAGTGTGGGGACCCCGACACATAAGTCGTGATCACCGAATGTACGTGCATAATGATCCCAGAGATCAATGCTCACTAAACACACAGGAACTGAATAACAAGAGTCTTACATCAATTACATACCGTTTTACTCGAATATGGCCCTGAAGGCCTAGTCTTCATAAACTTGCAGCGGAAATCTTCAACGATAGCGTGAACCCATGCCATCTGCCTTAACCCTACAAGCATTCTGACTAGGAAGCTTCCTAGCTCGCACGTCTGTCACCAAGGTATTCTTGATCATAACCTGATCTTTCATGCCTGGCCAATAAAATAACCAGTGGCAAGCCAATGACTACTTTGAATGTACTCGCAAGCAACCCATGTTTGGAACAAGGCAATAACAATGCATGAGATAGTACTAATAGGTAAGTTTTTCAAAAAACTAGTTTTGAGTGCAATGACATGATCAAGGGACTTAAGTAAGCATGTATCAACAATGAACAAGTATTCATAAGAACATGACACAGTCATCATCATAAGCAGGGGGTTAGATGTCTCATGTTCAACCATCACACCAATTCCTCAGACTTGTCTCATGTTCCGTCTGAACATCTCATGTTCAGTCATCATGCCAAGTCATCTGACTCGACTCAAATATCATCCTTGTCACCACACACAGACACCAAGGTTGTGAAACATCTATATGTAGCACAAGAGTGGTCATCCAACTGTCCTTGACCGTGGACACGGCTATTCGAATAGTTTTACACGCTGTAGAGGTTGCACACTTTACCCACAAGACTCGGGTAACTTCCGTGTCATCCACAACTCGCGGTATATAACATACCCGAGGTAAGCACCCGAAAAATGCCTTTCCCCTAGCGATACTAAACAAAGAGTCCACTTGATTGGTACCCAGCCCTCACGATGTACATCACATGGGCCTCGCTCTAAATCGTACCATCCATGAGGGGACCAACGGTGTGACCGGTGCCTGTAAAGACAGTGCATGATCGTCCATTCCGGTATGACCCCATATCAAGAGTGACCACGCCACTCCCGCTACTAGTAATGCGGGCTCCTTGCCAGTACCCACCAAAGTAATCAACAGAGCCCCTTCCCATATATGGGTAGAGTGGTTATGCATGTAAGGTTGGAGTGACGGTCGCAACTTACACCAATCCATTTTCGAAAACCATAGACACCCACTTGCTTCGGTACACCACTTCTTTCTCAAGTAGTCACCCAACTCATCATCATCTCCCTCAGGCGTTAGTGACACATGATAGGGTTTTTGAAAAGTCTTTGAAATCATCTCTTCCTTTCCATCACTATGCATAAATCCCAAACCCACTTCTGTAGCATCTACTATCATCCTATCTACACCCACCCGCATAACCCTCATAAGGTGGTAGGGTCATGCACGATGCAAGTGTCAACGGCAAGAGTATCGGGGGCCACCCACCGAAGGGGGGACACCACATCATGATGAATCATTGAAACAACAAATGCTATATGTCATGCATGAAAAAGTTTCTTAACATGGTCAAAGGGCTGCTTGCCTGGCTTTGCAAGGTCTTCGAGGTCTTCACACGCTTCTCGTCCACTCCGAGCACTTCGTCTATTTCGCCAACTATTGTCGGAAACAATGACGATAAGCAACACAACAAACAGATGATAAAAGTGTTGTATAAATAGGATATTTATTTTTCCTGGACACCTCTGGTCAGAAGAAAAATAACCAAGTAGGTTTTGATGGTTGTGGGTCAAGGGGGAGTTTTGAATGGTGGGAATGATGGAAATGATGATCCTTTAAGATGTCAATTGGAATTTTTTTTATAAAAATGAGTGGAGGTACTCATAAAATAGGGCATGATTTAGAAACATGAGGGTAGTGGTTTTACTGGATTTGGAGTTGGCATGATACTCCTAGGGATTTTCAAAGTGGGTCACATTTGAATAAATGGCCCAATAATTGACATAGCAGAATAAGTGCAAGGAAAAATGCTAACCAATTAGTGTATGAATTTAGATACATCTAGGAACTTTGAATCACTCCATTTGGAGTTACTAATAATTTCCTAGGAATTTGCAAAGTGGGGTTCTGTACGATTCAAATTGAAATTTGAATTTGAACTATCAGAAAAGATTTATGGAAAAATGTGCGATGCACAAATTTGGATAGGAAATGATTTTAGGAACATATAGGATTTTGAATCATTAAATTTGGAGGTACTAAGAATTTCCTATGGATTTTCTAGTCTGTGAAGAAAACAAAAAGAAAAAGGGGTAAGGGTCTTACCAAATGGGCCACCCGCACACCGAGCGCACGATAGCAGCGACCGGAGTTGGGTTGGCCCAACTGCTCGCCTCGAGCGCGAAGGGCCACGTCAGAGGCGCATTCTCAGGAATCCGCCTCCGGTGCGGAGAGGCATAGAAGGCGGATGTCGTCTCCACTTAAAACAGAGGGTCCCGGCCTTAGCCACTGACCGACAGGCCTGGCTAGTAGGTTCGTCGTTCTCCTCTCGTGCCCTCGCGCATGGCCGTGGAGAGGGGCGAACCCCAATGGCGATTGTCGGCGACTACGTCCACTGATCGAGTCACCCAGCCTACCGGCGTGCTCAGGGGGGCCAAGGCGGTCCTCCCCATGCCGGTCATGGCCACCGAGGGGCTTTGAGCTGAGCAGGGCATCGGCCACGGTGGAGACCGGCGGTGACCATGGAGGATCCGATGACTCCGGTACGAGGGGAAGTTTTTGAATTGGGGCTCAGGCCCGTAAGGTCTTGGGGGAGCTAAGGGAGGATAAAAGGAGGTCGGGGGTGCTTTGTGCCGTCAGGATGGCAGCGGCCCATGGCGGCGGTGCTCCGATTGGGTCGAACACGCAGGGAGAGGGAATGGAGAGGGTGTGACTAGGGGTTCAATTGGGAGAGATAGGAAGCGAGAGAAGAGCCGAGAGGAGCTCGAGGTGGCTTTAAATAGCCCGGGGGCAAGCTCACCACAGACCAAGGTCCGCCAATTCATGGCCGTCCATAGCATGCTCCCGGGGTCTTTGTCCCGTGCCCAAGGCTCTTGGGGGCTTGGTCTTTGTCCAGGGAAGGAAGGAGGGGGAGCGAGGAAGCGCAGATGCCTCATGCATGCGGGGCCAACCACTAGCCGAGCTAGCTGGCTTCGGCACGCGCGGGAGGAGGAGAGAGAGGAGGGGGATGACCAGCTGCCGTGACAAGGACATCGAGGCGACCTTGAAATAGAGAGAAATGGTTTTGAAAGGTTTTGTCCAATACATTGAACATGACCATGTGTTGAAACTCTTATATATGGACAATATATGTCCACTAAGTTTTCCTAAATTTTCCCAAATATTTTTAAAGCATTTAAATAATTTTTCCCTATAAAAGACCATTTCTGGCCTTAAGAAAAAGCTTTTAAATAAAATGTGAAAATAATCGTTTAGAATAGTCTTTTGTGGTTTTGGGAAGTTGTATATATAGTAGGTTCCAGATAAAGCATTTGGGGAAAAAGGATCCACCCAATTTGGGGATTTGCAGTGCAAATCTCAAATCAGGGGGTTTTGCAAACCTAATTTGAATGAAAACTTTTTGGCCAAAATAATATTTTGTAAAAATATAAGTAAGTTCTATTCACATGGCATGATAATTGGACAAGAGTGTGGATCAATGAAAAGAGTTTTGAGAGCAAGAGGGATTTTATGAATATAGAGCACTAGCAAGCAATCAGATAATCAGCAATCAAGTCAAGCATAACAAGCACACACAAGTTTTAATTAGCCCTGATTTTTGAGTCATGATAACTTAGTCAGTAGGCAAATCACAGGGTGTGACAGAGAGTCCACAATATCGATCTCCGCCACGTCAGCCGTCTCCAAAGCGGAAGAGAGCACCAAAGAAGAAACCCGAGCCTAATGCCAAAAATAAATTAGCTTATGATATAACTCACGAGGAACTCGATGTATAAGGTGCTAGCGAATTGCAGACATTTTCTGAACCGAAACCGCCCCCGCCACCAAAGGAGAAAGTACTTGAGAAAGTTGTACAACACTTTATTGATGCAGCTAAACCGGCGGAGAAAAGGTTGGTATCAGACTATGAACGTTGTATTACCAAGTCCTATCAATCCCAAAAAAGACAGAAGTCGAGCGGTAGTAGTAAATGTGGTAAAACTGGTCCCTAGCTCGGAGAACAGGCAGTCCAATCAATCATCCTGCTCAAGACGAGTGCCAATAACATGGTAATAATCAACGCTGATAGAGAGAATTATTAGATCACGGGCTTCGAAAAACCCAAAAAAGTTGGAACACAGGGGCATGTGCGAAGATCCCCAACGGCCTCACCACTCCTAGCTCACAACTCAATGGTTTCGATGACAGACTCACACGATGGCGAGGAAGAAGATTGCACACGATTATTTACCTAGGTTCGGGCCCCTGCTAAGCATAAAACCATACTCCTGCTTGGGTGGATTGCCTCACAAGGGGTTTGTGGATGAACTAGTAAAGTGGTGAGTCACCTCATGAGGGCACTCTGGTGGTCTTACCTCCCTTGCTTTGTCTCTCTGTTTCCTTGTCCTACTCTATGGTGCAACCTAGCATCTATTTATAGTGGAACGAGTCCTCTTCCCTTACCTCTATGGCGGGAAGTGATCCCACAACAACCAAATTCGAAGAGGGACATGAGTACATCTTTATCGTGATGAAAGGTGGTCTTTGCCTACAAAGTAGCTGTTGATGATGCAAAGGTGGGCTCGGCAATGACATCCGCCTTGTAGAGCTCGTGGTCGTAGTCTTGTTGCACCAGAATGGAAACCTTTCAGGGAAGTTTGGGAACCCGCGTACGTCCCTGCCCCTCTTTGCACCAAAGGGGAAACTATACTGGCTAGCACGCTTGTGCCTGCTTGTACCACCTTACGTAATCGTTGGCCTCCCAAGGCCATGTGCTACATAGAGATCTCTGCCGCTCCGGAGGGGACCTGAAGAGGCCCATTCTTCGCAAGTATTGGTGTGGCTTAGGGCTCTCGCAAGGGCCTTGCCTTGAGTGGGGTCTTGCGAGGCTGTGCTTGGCTAACGAGGTCGGCCATGCCCTGGGCTGTAGGTAGGCCTCGGTACCCTTGTTCCGAGAATGCTGACAAGAATGCTAGATTGCTCAGTGTCACCGTTGAACAACTCCTAGAGATCGAGGAATTTCCACCGATGGATCCGAAGGAACTAGCATGGCAATATTTCCCCGAGAACCCTCTAGCCAGTCTTGACGACGATACTCTTTTAACAACGCAAATACACAACTTGCATGACTGGTACACGAGAGAAGTAAAGGTCGGGCAACAAAGCCTCATGGTGAAAGTCAAGAAAGATCATTACATCCATGAAAAAGATTTGTGGATTTAAAGGGATGAATTTTTTTCATTTATTCACTCAAAAAGCACTCGACAATTCTATCGTCAGTTGCTATTATCTATAAGTGATTTCTTTCTGTAATTTAAGTCTCTAGCTCAGCTCATAAATTTTCTGTAATTATACTCACTATATTGTTTTGTGTGGTATTATGAAAAATGAAGATTTTTGAATTGAAAAGATATGGATTCTATGGCATTGGGTTCATTGACCCAAATATCGTTAATGAAGATGTGTTGAGAAGGAACCCTAAAGACACAAAGAAAATGCTTCTAAGGTATTTGAAGGCCCTAAATACCAAACCAGAAATAATTTTACCTTGGAGCTTCTAGTGAGTGCTATTGTCTTGTACTACAAATTCTATTTTCGCTTATATATATATATATACTCGATGTTAAGTGTAGTTAATTATTTATGCATGCCCGCTTATATGAATCGTGGCCGTAGCTTCCACTTGATCCTTCTAATCATTAGAGTTGATGATGGAACTTTTGAAGTACTGGACTCACTAAGTAAAGACCCTGAAGAATACATAAGCTTGCATTCATTGCTCCGAAGGTAATTTCAATCATTGATGCACTATGTCGGCTTCTTTATTAGTTCATTTCCTGGTATCAAGTAATTAATAACTCCTTTATTCATTTTGTTTGTCGGGCAAGATTTGGAAACATTTCATCAAAGAGGTCACCGGTGAATGGAAACCAGAGCCGAGATGGGGAAAGCCCAAGATAATTTATTACTAGCTATGTCTGCGCATCTCTTTAATTCTAGTTTCAATACCATTGTCATGCTTCATTATTATCTGATTGAATTATATCCTCGTGAAGTGCATGATGCAAGCATAGGGGACTAATCTATGTGCATATTACGTTTTCGAGAACATTCGCTTTATGATCGAAAGCAGCAAAACTGCAAGAAATCTTTGGGTACGTAAACACCATTCATATATTTCTATCATGATCTAATACATATAAACACAACTATGATGCATATTCCTATTGATCTCCTTCTTTATATATAGATGATGCATATGCGGGATCAACTCCTACCAATGGACCGCATACAAGCAATTCAAGAGGAAATAGCAGGATTTTCGCTTGAGTAGGTTTATTCTCCCGACGGAGAATACCATTTCACCTAATGCCTTCATGTAATCATATGCAAATTGTAGGCGAAATTTTATATACCAAATTGTACATATATATATATGTGTGTGTGTATGCATGTGGCCGTACGAGAAATTCTATGATATATGATTGCTTGTATGAGAAATTCTATGATATATGATCGGTTCTACGAGAAATTCTATTATATATGCATAATGTGTACAGTATGTAGTAGCATAAAATATGTTTGAAATGAAAAAGAAGTAAATGGAAAACACAAAATGAAAAGGAACAATAAACATTAAACCATAAACCCCTAAACCCCTAAACCTTTAGTCCCGGTTGGTGTTACCAACCAGGAGCTAAGGTCCCCATGCCCTGGCGCGCGCTGTCGACCAGGTGGCCAGGGTTTAGTCCCGGTTCATAGCCAACCAGGACTAAAGGCTTGGACCCTTTAGTCTCTATACATTAGTCCCGGTTGGCAACCAGGACTAAAGGTCCTTCCCAACCAGGGCTAATGGCATGTTTTCTACTAGTGACACATCACCAAAGCTTATCTAACCTTCTTAGTAACACAATAGATTTCATTATTAAGAGTGCTTAAGCAAGGTCTACCGAATATAATGGGGGAAAATTATCTTGTTTTGAACCAAGTGCTAAGAAATCAGTAGGGTACTTGACCTTCCCACATAGAACCTCAACTTCTCTAGGGAATTATGGAACTAGATGCATTGGATAAAATTTCTGATGAAATTCTAGTTTCAAGAGATTCTAGTTCCATAATTAAATATTATCCAATAGACTATACCACATTAATGTTTTTCCCTCCAAAGATAAAGGGAAAACTTTCTTCTTAACTTTGTCCCTAGACAAACCTGCAAGCTGAAATAATCCGCAAACCTCATTGACGAATATCAAATGGTAATCAGGATGAGTCGCTCCATCATATGGATTAGATAATACTTTTTAAGCATACCCAAAGGATGCTGATAATAAATATTCCCAGTAGGTTCAATAACAATTTCCTCATCTTCCGTTCGGGGAGAAGATGCCCCAAACAAGCCACTCAAGGGGTGACCGTTCATAGTGACAAGCAATAGTAAATTCAAGCACGTATAGAAAATGTTTCCTTACCAATTTCCACTTACCAAAGGTGCTTCACTCCCCATCAACGGCACTAGAAAACAGTCTTGATGACCCACAAGTATAGGAAATCAATCCTAGTCCTTTCAATAAGTAAGAGTGTCGAACCCAACGACGAGCAGAAGGAAATGATAAGCTGTTTCAACGAGGAACAGTAGTTGATAGTTTCGTAGTAGGATAATTCGTAACAAGTGACAATAGTAAAAAAGGTGCAGCAAGTTATCCCAATCCTTTTTGTAGCAAAGGGCCAGCCTAAAAGTACTCTTATATTAAGCAAGTGCTCCCGAGGACAAATGAGAATTTCTGTCTAGTTATGTTCATCATGTTGAGTTGATTCGCGTTACCTACTTTTATAATTTGATATGTGGGTGGACCGGTGCTAAGGTGTTGTTCTTACTTGAATTAAAAACCTACTTATGATTACCCCCTCTCGCAAGCATCAGCAACTATGAAAGAAGAATTAAGATAAATCTAATCATAGCATGAAACATGTGGATCCAAATCAGTTCTTTATGAAGCAACGCATGAACTAAGGTTTAAGCTGTTGTCACTCTCGCAACCCATTATCTACTTGTTACTCCACAGGGACTTCCCTTAGGCTCATACATGGTGAAGTGTGATGTAGTTAATGTTCACACGACACCACTAAGAGAAGTAACAACATACATATCATCAAAATATCGAACACATATCAACTTCACAAGATTACTTATAACAAGACTTCTCCGATGTCCTAAGGAACAATAGTAACTACTCACACATCATCAAAATGTTCAAGATCAGAGGTATAATAATCATGATTAAGGATCTAAACATAATATATTCCACCAAGTAACCAAACAAGCATCAACTACGAGATGTAATCAACACAACTAGTAAGCCACATGTACCAATCTGAGGTTTTGGGACAAAGATTGAATATAAGAGATCAACTAGGGTTGGCCATGAGATGGTGTTGGTGAAGATGTTGATTAATATTGGTCCTCCCACGAAGTAGGAAGCGTTGGTGATGACGACGAGTTTGATCTCGCCCGCCCAGAGAGGAATTTCCCCTATAGAATCTGAGTGTCAGAGTGCAAAAGGGCCTCTGCCTCGAGACGGAGGCGCTTCGTCCCGAAATGTTGCGTATGATTTTTTCTAGGGTAAAACACACCATATCAGAGAAGAGGGGCGTCGGAGGGCCAGTAGGGGGCCCACAAGCCATCAGGGCGACCCCAAGGGGGGCGCCTTGTTGGCTTGTAACCTGCTAGTGGCCCACCTCTGGTATATTTTGATCCCAGAAATACCTAAATATTCCAAAAATATTCTTCGTGAAGTTTTAGGTCATTTGGAGTCTAGTGATTTTTCTGCCTTTTTCTCGTTGTTGTGGTTCAAAATTCCACTTTCCAGATATTTCCATCCTTTTGGTGTACTGATAACCCACAAGTGTAGGGGATCACAATAGTCTTCACGGGTAGTATTTCAACCTAATTCGGTGGTTCGACACAAGGGGAACCAAAGAATATTTACTGGCCTTGACAGTTGAGTTGGCAATTCAACCGCACTGGGATATCTCATTGCGGCAAAGATTTAGTAGCACATCAAATAAAAGTAGCAAATGTAACAGTAGTAGGGACAATAGTAGTTTTGTAATAATGGTGAAAGTAGCAATAGCAATAGTAACTTAGCAAGATTCAGTATATGTAACACGTAGGCACCTGGATTGGTGATGGATAATGATTTAGATGACATTGATCATAGAACCGCTACACTCTAGGGCGACACAGAACTAGATCCAATTCACCAATGTAATGTAGGCATGTATTCTGTATATAGTCATACATGATTGCGATAAGAACTGGCATGAAATCTTTTATCCTACCCTCCCGTGGTAGCAGGGTCCTATTGGAAACTAAGGGATATTAAGGCATACGTTTAATAGAGAACCAGAACAAAGAATTAACACATGGTGAATACATGAACTCCTCAAACTACGGCAATCACAAGAGAGAATACGAATTATTGTCACCTTGGAGTATGCGGATCATGACACTAATAGGTGCATACAAGTTGCTAGATAGGATCCAAATCACTTTTACATTCGTGAAAACATGACACTCGGGCCCTAGTGACAAGCATTAAGCATAGAGAAGTCATAGCAACATCAATCTCAGAACATAGTGGATACTAGGGATCAAGCCCTATCAAAAAAACTCAATTACATGATCAATCTCATCCAATCCCACCATCGTCCATCAAGCCTACAAAGGAATTACTCACTCCCGGTGGTGAGCATTATGGCGGAGTTGATGGAAAAGGGATGGTGATGACGACAACGGCAATTTCCCCTCTCTAGAGCCCAAAACAGTCTCCAAATCTGCCCTTCGGAGGAAGAACAGGAAGTGGCGGCGGCTCTGTCTCGTGAAACACGATGAAAACTTCTCTCTAATTGTTTCTCCGCAGATGTGATTTTATAGGACTGGAATTTGGGTCAAAGGGACCACGAGGTGCCCACAAGCCATTAGGGCGAGCCACTAGGGGGGCGCCCTGATATTTGGTGGCCCCCTGGCACACCCCCTCCGATAGGTATTCGCTCCATAATCCAATATTAATCTAAAAAATAATTCATTAAAAGTAATTCCGAGAACTTTTATTTGTGCACAAAAATAACACCAAGGTAGTTCTGTTGAAAACAGCGTTAGTCCAGATTAGTTTCATTCGAATCATGCAAATTAAAGGTCAAAATAGTAGAAAAAGTGTTTCGAGAAGTAGATACATTTGAGACGTATCAACTCCCCCAAGCTTAACTCATTGCTTGTCCTCAAGCAATTCAGTTGATAAACTGAATGTGATAAAGAATTTTTTTATAAACTCTTGTGTTCACGTTGTTCTACACATGATTAACTAGTGTTCAAGTGTTCAGCATAAATCATAAATGGATATGTCCATGACAACAACTAGAAATTATCTTACCTCATGGCTATACATAACCATGTAGAAAGCAATAATAAAATAACTCACATGCCAACAATTCGTCAAACCATTCATAATACAATATGGTGACATGGTATTTCGCTAGGCCTTTCTGAGACTGCAAAACATAAATGTAGAGCACCTTTGAGATCCAAGCAGCGACTAAACATTATAATTCAGAATAGTAGACTTAGTGCATATGGATCACAATAGTGCTCTTGGGTGTGTTGATTTTGATAAGAGGATGATGATTGAGCATAAAATTAAATTGATAGGCCGTCCATAGAGGGAAGCATTGTTTGTAGAGGTGCCAGAGATCTAAGCTTAAAACAAGAGTGAAGATATAATTTTTGGGTGGTGCACTTTACTTTTGAACATTACGACAAAGGTGTTCAACATTTTACATGCTAAGCCCATTATTAGCGATTCCCAAACAGAATAGTAAAGTTTACTCCTATCCACCATCCATACACAAACCATGGATGACCGACTCCATGGATGCTTGCCAACATTCAACTGTCCCAAGGAGTTTGTTTTAATTTATTTTGATTACGTGGGAACGGGTGTCGATGCACGACACCTATGGGATTGCGTGGATCCCTTTGTGGTTCGGCGGGGAGCGGTATGCGCAAAGAGCAGATCGATCGAACGACGCGAGGGGAGATTTTTACCTAGGTTCGGGACGCTGAAAAGCATAAAACCATACTCCTGATTTAGTGTATTATGAGTGCTTTTAGGGTTCTGGCTATAGGATCACTACCAATAGCTGCTACGTGAGTGAGCCAGAATATGGGAGAAAAAAGTCCCCTCTCATAATGCCTTGGGCCTCCTTTTATACGACTAAGGGGATCCCAACAATGGTGTATAGTGCATGCACAAGGTGCACAGTGCTACAGTGTTATCATACCTAACACTGATGGTGTAGGACAAATGCATTTAATGCTCCTTTAACTGTCCCTGACCATCTATGGGACGGGACAGGAGCCCGTCCCATCGGCACCTCTTAGCCTCTCCATCGCCAACACCTCGACACGTATCCTGATGGGTCGACACCTGGCCGCTAAGCTTGCAGGGTGGCGATGCCTTTCCAGGTGCACTCCTTGCCGGGGTTCCGCAGGTCACCCCTGACAAGATCTTGCCAGGGTTCTAGCCTTTGGCCTTCAGTCTTGTTCTTGTTGACTTGCATGTTCCTTGACATCTTTATATTTGCTTCTAGCAGTCCCCTGGTAGGCCTCGCCGCTAATGTGGCTACAACTTCCCATGCACAATTATGGGTGTCGGGACCCCGACCCTAAGTCATATGAATCCAGACTATGACATATCACATCACTTTGCAGACTCACGCATGGTAAGCTCCACGGCTGCAGCCTTACCTTAGTCGGGACCGTTTGCATCTTTTGGCTCATGTGTGTGAACATGTCGCTAGCAATCAAACGACAGAGAACCCGAGCCGACATGACTAGTCATAGAACCCAAGTGGCACATCCGTACGAAAACAAGCATACGTAACCCAAAAATGCAGGTGTCGGCCTCAAGCGTGTGTAGACGAGTCGTAGCAAGCTACAAGGACTCCATTACGCCATGGGACATAAATGTCATCACTGCACGTCGACGAGTCGTAGCAGGCTACAGGGACTCCATTACACTATGATACGTTTCCCCGAAGGGACTAACACAGCAGCAAAGAAGGATACATGCCAGTCAATCAGTGTGTCCGGAGCAGTAGCAAGCTACCATGGCTCGATGTAAGCACAAAGAGGCAGTTTCCCGTAAAGAGAACTACTAAAGGCACACGACTAGGTGTCTGATCCCATACATACCGTTGCACGTCACACGTACGCACGACATGCCCGATATGCATAGATACAACTATGGCATCACAACATAACCATACAACAACACAACTTTTATTTAAGAGGCTTTGACGAGCCTTGCATAATATGTTCTTAAAGATAGGGGTCACATGACCCGAAACTCAAGTCATACAAACAAGTTCATACAAACCAAGCGAAAGCATAAAGTTGTCCGAGTACACACAGATGAAAGGGTAAAAAGGCACATGGCCTGACTATCTACAGCCCGCCATAGGGCATAAGGTCGTAGCTAGGACACCAGCTATTAGGCATCATCGACATCTAGATAGAACCCACCTGAGGGGTCCTAGGTCTCATCTGCAACATTTATTAAGCAAACTTGAGTACAAACGTACTCAGCAAGTCTTTGGAACATACCTAGTCTATTCATGCTCATGTATCAACAAGGAGAGTGGTGGAGATTATGCAACAATGCCAGCTTTGACTCATGGCTAACCTACACTACACAATTTTAACTCTTTGTTTAAATTTTAGATATCGCACATGAGTCCACTAACTCCATGAAAATACACCACCATGGATTCACTTCCCTCTCTTGGGAGAGTGCCATCCACGGTACTCACATTATCTTGATATTTTTATGAGTATCCATTTGATTATCTATGAACATCATAAGCTTTCCAAGTAGTCCATCTCCGAGGACGCGGCTATTCAAATAGTTTCATACCCTACAAGCGTGTACTTCTTCACACACGCTCTTGCCACTTATCGTTGTGTGCTCATAAAATCATGCACCTCGGCAACCTTCAAGCGAAAGCCCAGCGAGGGAGTCGGCCATGACCATCAATCACATAAGACCTCTAGTCCAGGCTATCGCCTATTTGAGACTGAACCCGCACGGAAGTCCGGCCTAAGTTTCTACTACGGACCCAAACGATGTGCGCAGGGTTCCGAAGCCCACCATTCGGGTGACCCTTGGTACACCGTGCCACTGCCTACCGCATCATAACCCACCCCTAGAGTCAGCGCTACGCATGGCCTCTAGCATGCTATAAACACCAGAAACTACTTGCAACTCCTGAACTACAGACTAAGCGACTAATAAGTTGAGAGGGTCAATTAAGTATCCCAACGTGTGGTAGTAACTAGTCTTGGATCACAAACATGGAACTCAGTTTCTAAGAACGATCCCAATGAGACAACCTGCTATGTACTCCTACATAGCCTCTCATCGCTACCTTTACCAACTCGGGTACATCATAAGCTTATCACATCAGAACAACATTGTTTCACTCCAGTTCATCACCTAGATGAATCAGACCTGACACAACTCTAAGCATAACAAGCATAGCAAG
Source organism: Hordeum marinum (assembly GCA_022496015.1). Lineage (NCBI taxonomy): Eukaryota > Viridiplantae > Streptophyta > Magnoliopsida > Poales > Poaceae > Hordeum > Hordeum marinum. Next base: position 278,554,817 of record CM039677.1, on the reverse strand, counting down.
CAAAGTAAGCTAAGCACATCATGGCAAAGCGTCAACCAGGTATGCTAGGTTGCAAGTTTTAGCTATTTACTGTGACAATGACAGGTCATGCAAGAGAATAGGTTCATCTACCGTGTATGACAGACAAGTGAACGTTTGTCCTAATTCAATAAACAAGAGCAGAAGCGAGAGAGTGGGATGTTATCGGAATGACCAAAGGGGGTTGCTTGCCTTGCTGGGTAGCGGAAAGGTTCTCTCCTTCGTTGGAATACTCGGGGGTATCCTCAGAAGCAGGGCCTACTGCAATGCAGATAAATAGCAACCAATACACGCAAGTGCAACAATATGATGCATGATCATGACATGCAGCATGTATGGATGAGCTAATGCAACTATTTTCCAAGTTAATTTTAAGTGAGTTTGAATATAGGTTCAAAGTCGTTCTTCATTTCATATTCCATATATTAGCCTATTAGTAAATGTCAATAACATGCATGATAATAACACCATTGGATTCATTGGATTTTTCTGATAAATTTTCATATACAAATTGTTTTCATCTGATTTACAGATTAATTTATATGAATTTTTGAAGTTTTAAACATTTTCTGGAATTATTTTAAAACTAGAAAATGAATTAGGGTGTCAGCCTGACGTCAGCAGGTCGGTTGACCAGGCCAGGTCAAACCTGACAGGGTGGGGCCCTCATGTCAGCGACTCAATCACTTAACCAGAGAATTAAAGCTAATCCTAATTACTTAATTAACATTGGGTCCACTGGTTAGTGACTAATTAGGTTAATTAATTTTGTTATTTTTTTCTTAATCTAATTATAATTAAAAGGGTCGGGCCCACTTGCCATTTGACCTGGGGTCAAACCCCGTGGTCAACACCGGTTGACTCGCCGGCATTGAGCCGCCGCCGGCGTCCGAGATGGCGGAGGGGGTCGGAACCCCTCCTCCGGGGACCAAACGGACGGCGGAGAGCACTGGGAGGACCTACGCTCGAGTGCGCGACGATCTAGCCCCAAACCAGAGGCTAGGGTGGTCGGAATGGACGCCGGCATCGAGGGCAACGGTGATCGGAGCTCGGGTAGGACCGGCTACGGCGCTAGAGGGCAAGGGAGAGAAGGAGGAAAGGGGGAGGAGCACTAGCGGCTCACCACGGTTCTAGAAGAGGCAACGGCAAGGTCAGGGAAGGTCCGGACCGAAAAAAATGCCGAGGCGAGCGCCGGTGGCTGGCGGGGAGGAACGGCGATGGCGCAACATAGAGGGGCTCCTGGCACCTTCTAGCTTCACGGGGAGGACGAGGGGGTCGCGGCGGATCTCGGTGGCTACTCTGTGAGGCGAGGGGGCAGCTAGAGCGACGGTGGCGAGCTCGAGCAGGGCTCAGCCATGGCGGTAGAGAGGGGGGAGAAAGCGAGAGAGATAGAGCACACAGGGGAGAGAGGGAGAGGAGAAAAGGGCCACGGTGTGGCCTCACCCTAGCTCGTCTGGGAGCCTCCAGCAGCAGCCAGGCAGGGACGACTGGCACGGGCTAGCTGGGCCGGCTCCCCTCTAGGCCTCTTTCCGAGATTTGTCTTCTAATTCTAACATTTGTTTTTTTCTTTTTCAGGAACAAATGCCTTTATAAAATATCCAAAAAAATTTATATAATTAAGTTTGAATATTTCAAACTCCTATAAAAAGTTTCAGGATATTTTGAAATATAAAGTAATGATAATGCTTTATTTGGCATTTTCAGAGGCTTTATTATTTATTTTTAAATTTCTATAATTGTTCAAATATTTAAAATGGCCCCTGATATATTCGTGTCCATATTTATCAGACATAGGGAACATTTTGTATGGGCATTTTGAGTTTGTTGAGTTTTCACAAACTTTTAATTAATTTGATTCCAATGTGAGCTTGGGGTTTCTTTTAATCCCCATTCATGTTGATGCAAAATTGAAATATGATGCACACACATGCTGTCCTATGACAACTAGCTAAGGATGTGACAACTCACCCCCACTAAAAAGAATCTCGTCCCGAGATTTTCAAGTCGTCGGGAAGAGTGCGGGGTACTCTAGTCGAAGACGATCTTCTCTTTCCAATGTGGCCTCCTTTTCAGAATGGTGTGACAACTGAACCTCGAGAAACTTGATGTTCCTATGCTGAGTGGTACGCTTAGCTTGATGAAGAATACGAACAGGGTATTCTCGATATGTAAGGTTATCTTGGAGATCAAGCGCTTCGTGGTCCACTTCACGAACAGGGTCTGAGAAGCAACGCCTAAGTTGTGAGACGTGGAAGACATAATGAACCTTTGAAAGATGCGGTGGAATTTCCAATTGGTAGGCAACCTCTCCTCGTTTAGCAAGAATGCGAAAAGGTCCAATGTAACGAGGAGCCAACTTGCCCTTGATACCGAATCGATGGGTACACTTCAGAGGTGTAACCCGAAGGTAAGCCCTCTCGTCAACTTCATAGGTCACAGCCTTATGATGGCGATAATATTGTCTCTTTTGACGAGATTGGGCTGTTTTCAACTTTTCACGAATAATGCGAACTTGCTCCTCTGCATCCTGGATCATATTCGGGCCAAAGAGTTGACTGTCTCCGGTTTCTGACCAGTTAAGAGGTGTTCGACACCTTCGTCCATAGAGAACTTCAAAAGGGGTTGTGCCCAAGCTTGATTGATAACTATTGTTATAAGCAAATTTGGCAAATGGAAGACATTTCTCCCAATTTATACGGAAGGATATAACACAAGCTCGGAGCATGTCTTCGAGGATTTGATTGACTCGCTCAACTTGACCACTTGATTGCGGGTGGAAAGCAGTGCTAAAGGATAGATGAGTCCCCATAGCGATTTGAAAACTTTCTCAAAATAAGGAAGTACAGATACTTCTATGGTCTAAGTTAATCTCCAATGGAACACCATGAAGAGAAACTATTCGAGAAACATATAACTCCGCTAGCTGGCTAGCAGTTATGCTCTCTCGAATAGGAAGAACATGAGCCACTTTGGAAAGGAGGTCAATGACCACAAAGATAGCATTATTCTCTCTCTTAGTCCTGGGAAATCCAGTAAAGAAATCCATACCAACCTTATCCCATTTCCATTAAGGAATAGCTAAAGGTTGAAGGGTGCCAGCAGGCCATTGATGTTCTGCTTTCATGCGACGACAAACGTCGCAGTTAGCAACAAACTGAGCAATTTCTCTGTTCATCCTAGTCCACCAGAACCTCTGGCATAGGTCCTGATACATCTTGGTACTACCTAGATGAATTGTGAGAGGAGAATCATGATCCTCCTTAAGGATCAGCTGTCCTAAGCGTGTGCTCTTGGGAACCACCAACCAGTTTTGGAAGAACACAACACCCTCATCGTCCTTGGAGAAATCCTTAGTGTTTGCGCTAGCAATATTCTCCTTGACCCGAGATATACCCTTATCATACCTCTGGACAGCTACTATTTGATCCTTAAGAGTAGGTTTCGCCACCAAGTTAGATAGGAATCCTTGAGGAACAATGTTAAGGTTCACCTTCCAAAATTCCTCATAGAGAAGTGGTTGACCTTGTTGTAGCATCATGTTGTTACATAAGACTTATGACTTAGTGCATCAGCCATGACATTGGCTTTCCCCGGGGTGTAAGTTATCCATAAGTCATAATTTGTAATCAACTCAACCCACCGTCTTTGCCTGAGATTCAAATCCAGCTCGGTGAAAATATATTTCAGACTTTGGTGATCAGTGTAAATTTCGCAACGATTACCCAGAAGGTAATGTTGCCAGGTTTTCAGTGCATGGACCACAGATGCAAGCTCAAGATCATGTGTTGGATAATTATCCTCATGTGGACGCAGCTATCGAGATACGTATGCAATCAGATGATGATTTTGCATGGGAATGCAACCTAATCCTTGTTGCGAGGTGTCCCAATAGATAACAAAGTCCTTAGAGAAGTCTGGTGGCACCAGAACGGGAGCAGAGGTCAGTCGTCTTGTCAACTCCTAAAAACTGTGCTTGCATTGTGGAGTCCACTTAAACGTTTTATCTTTCTTGAGGAGTTCAGTTAGAGGTTTTGTAACTTTGGAGAAATTCTCGACAAAGCGGCGACAAGAGCTCGCTAAGCCAAGGAAACTCTGAACTTGCTTAACCGATTCAGGTTGAGTCCAATCAAGGACGGCCTGAACTCTCTCGGGATTGATAGCAATACCTTTACCAAAGATCACGTGGCACAGATAGGTCACCTCTGGCAACCAAAATTCACACTTGGAGAATTTGGCATACAGACGATGCACTCGAAGTTTCATCAATACCAGCCTTAGATGCTCGGCATGTTCGTGTTCGTTCTTCGAGTAGATGAGTATATTGTCGAGGTAAACCACGACAAATTTATCCAAATACTCCATGAAGATCGAATTCATCAAGCGAGAGAAGGTGACTAGGGCATTGGTTAAACCGAAGGACATGACGGTGTACTCGTATTGGCCATAACGAGTAACAAAAGCCGTTTTTTGGATGTCCCCGTTTCTAATTCTGATTTGACGGTATCCCAACCTCAAATCCATTTTGGAAAAGACAGCGGATCCAACGAGTTGATCATACAAATTGTTGATCCTGGGGAGCAGATACTTGTTATTTATGGTGACCAGATTCACTGGCCGATAATCCACAACTATCCGATACGATCCATCCTTCTTCTTGATGAAGAGGACGAGACAAGCCCAAGGAGAAGAACTAGGACGGATGAAACCTTTCTTTAAAGCCTCATCGAGTTGGATCTTAAGTTCGGCTAGTTCTATGGTTGCCATCTTATAGGGTCTTGTGGCTCTTGGGACGGTCCCTGGAATGATCTCTATCACAAACTCAACATCTCTGACAGGTGGAAATCCTGGCAATTCTTCTGGAAAGACATCCAAAAAGTCACGGACTACCCAAATATCTTCTAATTCTGGAAGAGGGCTAGCATTGAGGGAATAGAGGTGGCGCTTGGCTGTTCGAGTGGAGACATTAACTATCTCACCCGATGGATGTGTAAGTTGAACATTCCTAGTATGAGTATCAATCTTAGCATAGTGGGCTTTCATCCAATCCATGCCTAGAATGATATTGATGTCCGAAGACTTGAGGGCTATCAAAGATGCTAGGAATACTAGCCTATCCACAAGAATCCTCATTATCATGGCTCACTCTAGAAGTTTTCCACTTTGAACCAGGATTCTGAACTACTAAAGGAGTAGGCATATCACAAAAAGTCATGTTATGCAACTGTGCATAACTTTCTGAGATGAAAGAATGAGATACTCCAATATCAAATAGAACAGACACTAGATGACTATTGACAAGGAGCATACCTAGGATAACATCAGGATCCTCAATGGCTTCCTCAGCAGAAACATAGTTCACTCGTCCACGAGCAGGAGTTGTCTTCACATAGAAAGCTTTTCCCGGCTTCCCACATCCAGCCGTCTTAGCATTGTTCTAAGGACACTCACGGGAGTAGTGTCCTTGTTCCCCACATTTGTAGCAGACAACGGTGGCATGGGGAGCAACATTGGCAAGTGGACCTCCAAAAGGCATGGTTGGAGGGTTGGGCTGAGCTGGGCGAGGCGCCTGGAAGGATGGCCTCACGGTGTATCTTGGCATTAGAGTTGCATTGGGCACCCACACCCGGCGTTTGTTGGAGCCCGAGCCAGATGCGGGGCTGAAGTCACGGTTGTGCATCCTCGTGGCCTCATAGTCAGCTTGTCCAGTCTCGGCATTGATAGCCTTGTTGACGAGAGCTTGGAAGGTTGTGCACTCATGCAGGCACAGATCTCGACGGAGCTCAAGATTAAGTCCCTTACGGAACCTAGCTTGTTTCTTGGCATTAGTTGAAACTTCCTCCGGAGCATAGCAAGCAAGATTGCTGACCTCACGGCTATAGGCATCCACTGACAGTCTGTCCTGGGTGAAAGCACAAAACTCCTCTCTCTTGTGATCCATCAGCCCTTCCGGGGTGTGATGGGTATGGAATGCCGCACTGGATTCCGCCCAAGTTGGTGCGGGGCCTGCGGGGCGCATGGCCTCATAGCTTTCCCACCAGAGGTTGGCAGGTCCTTCCAAAAAGTAAGTAGAAAAGGTCACCTTGTTGGCCTCGGATACATTGGCAGCCCGAATCTTGCGGGACATGTTGGCCAGACAGTCATCCGCGTCGAATGGGTCGACCGAATGATGATAATTAGGTGGGCACAGCTTGACAATATCACCGAGAGACATGCCATCATTGTGATCCTTGCGGGGAGCACGTGTTGTGTTGTGCTCAATTCGTTCCAACAGCGTGTTCGTCTCCCTTTTATTCCGTTCAGCTTCAAGCATCACTTCTACCAAAGAGGGCGCATGTAGCAGGTTCTCTTGCCTTGGTTGGCTTCCCTCGCCCTGCTCGCAGGTAGGCACGGGGTTATTCCTAGTTGCCACCATCCTAGGAAAACAAACCCGAACTTAGACATGAGATAAGACATGAGATAAGGAATGCACTGGACAACATGGCATGCAGGGTAAACACCCAAACTACATGGTAATAACAACTGCCATATGAACACCATGATTCATACACACCATGACATAGTTCAGTACAAGCCCAAGCTGAAATACAAACTACGGAGAGATGACAAACTCATCGGAGGCATTACAAGCTTCCTATACATTATCTATCTACACCTTCGGAACTCAACTCTCAACCTCGGTCATATCCCACAAGACACACGGGACTGTGTCAATACGACTACTACCATACTAGTGCTAACATCCACGTACTCAAGCATCACCGTAGAATACCTCATATAGGTGACCCCCGTGGCCCGGGAGCTGAACCTGAGGATCTGGAAACACTCTAGCCTGTGATCCCTGGAAACCATAAAGACACGGATGTGGCCTTGGTCCCCTTGTTGGCGGCAACAGCGGTCCTCGAAGAGGGGTGATGCCTCCAACATCAGGCCAGTCTACGTGTGCTGGCAGATGAGTCCGTGATGGGGTCAGCATCTCCAAATCTCCATAGCCCGTCTACATGACAGGTGCCAACTGCGTCAAGGCTGTCCAAAGACGTGCACAGGTAGCATAAATCTCCATGCGTAGGGCACGTGCATCACGATCCCTGTTCTCCAACATCTGAGGGGTCGCCTGCAGCCTAGGGTCCTCATGAGAATGATCATAGTAGGCTGCGCTAAGATAGCTATCCTCCCCTCCTAGAGAAGAAGGAACATAACAGAACTCTGTGTTCTGAAGCAGACCATGGTGAAACCTCATGATAGTCAGCATGGTGTAGGCGGCCTCCTGAACTGCCATGTCTATGGTGACACCTAATCCATAAGTCCAGTGAAGTGGCTCTGTAGCTCTAGGATATGAAGGATATATCGTAACAGTACACATATATTGGCTCTGGTTGAAATATCGATACTGCTCCTCCAGTGTGTACTCTGGGTACCAACGGAAACCAGCCTCCATCATAACATTAAACCAACATGGCCGTGTGACCCGTACATCGATGCAACTGGTCAGACGGACCACCTGACGGGAAGGACGAGGGGGCATCTGAAACAGAGAATGATGCAAAGACATTAGAGACTCTAGCAGAAATTGGACATCATAACGGCTGTAATTGCTCAAAAAGGATTTTGAGACAACTGCAAAAGATTGGAAAAGCATAACCAGTCGACTTTCTAGACTCAAATCTCTTCTCCATCTGTTTGTGACACCAACAATACTCTAGTACCGACATTCACTTGCAAACAAGCTAGCTAGTAGTCCATGGTTAGTAACTCGTCATCCGAAGCAATAGATGAGAAGCCTAGCTCTTATGACTCAGAATGGAATAACTTGGGAAGAGGAGTAAAAAGAGCCTTACGTTCCCTTCCACAATCAATTCCCTATCTTTTCTATAGTGTTTCTAGACTCAACTTTGACCGGTTTGGCTTGGTAGTCCTACAGTGAGTCAAGCTCTGATACCAATACTGTCGGGACCCCGATCCTTAGTCATATGAATCCAGACCGTAACATATCACATCACTTTGCGGCCTCACGCATGGTAAGCTCCATGGCTGCAGCCTTACCTTAGACGGGACCGTTTGCGTCTTTTGGCTCACGTATGTGAACATGTCGTTGGCAATCAAACGACAGAGAACCCGGGCCGACATGACTAGTCATAGAACCCAAGTGGCACATCCGTACAGAAACAGGCATACATAACCCAACAATGTAGGTGTCGTCCTCAAGCATGTGTAGACGACTCATAGCAATCTATAAGGACTTCATTACGCCGTGGGACATAAATGTCATCACTGCACGTAGACAAGTCATAGCAGGCTACAGGGCCTCCATTACACTACAAGACATTTCCCCCAAGGAACAGACACAGCAGCAAAGAAGGATACATGCCGATCAATGAATGTGTCCAGAGCAGTAGCAAGCTACCATGGCTCGATGGAAGCACAAAGAGGCAGTTTCCTGAAAAGACTACTACTAAAGGCACACGACTAGGTGTCGGATCCCATACATACCGTTGCACGTCACACGTATGCACGACATGCCCGATATGCATAGATACAACTATGGCATCACAACATAACCATACAACAACACAACTTTTATTTAAAAGGCTCTGACGAGCCTTGCATAATATGTTCTTACAGATAGGGGTCACATGACCCGACACTCAAGTCATACAAACAAGTTCATACAAACCAAGCGGAAGCATAAAGCTTTCGGAGTACAGACAGATGAAAGGGTAAAAAGGCACATGGCCTGACTATCTATAGCCCACCACAGGGCATAAGGTCATAGCTGGGACACCAGCTATTCGGCATCGTGGACATCTAGATAGAACCAACCTGATAGGTCCTAGGTCTCATCTGTAACATTTATTAAGCAAACGTGAGTACAAACATACTCAGCAAGTCTTTAGAACAGACCTAGTCTATTCATGCTCATGTATCAACAAGGGGAGTGGTGGATTTTATGCAGCAATGCCAGCTTTGACTCATGGCTAACCTACACTACACAATTTTAACTCTTTCTTTAAATTTTAGATATCGCACACGAGTCCACCAACTCCATGACAATACACCACCATGGATTCACTTCCCTCTCTTGGGAGAGTGCCGTCCACGGTACTCACACTTGTCTTGATGTTTTTATGAGTATCCATTTGATTATCTATGAACAGCATAAGCTTTCCAAGTAGTCCATATCCGAGACGTACCTATTCGAATAGTTTCATACCCTGCAGGGGTGTACTTCTTCACACACGCTCTCGCCACTTATTGCTGTGTGCTCATAAAACCATGCACCTCGGCAACCTTCAAGCGGAAGCCCAACGAGGGAGTCGGCCACGACCGTCAATCACATAAGACCTCTAGTCCATGCTATCACCTATTTGAGACTGAACCCTCACAAAAGTCCAGCCGAAGTTTCCGCTACGGCCCCAAACGATGTGCGCAGGGTTCCGAAGCCCACCATTCGGGTGACCCTTGGTACATCGTGCCACTGCCTAACGCGTCGTAACCCACCCCCAGGGTCAGCGCTACACATGGCCTCCAACATGCTATAAACACCAGAAACTACTTGCAACTCCTGGACTAAGGACTAAGCGACTAATAAGTTGAGAGGGTCAATTAAGTATCCCAACATGTGGTATTAACTAGTCTTGGATCACAAACACGGAACTCAATTCCTAAGAACGGTCCCAATGAGACAACCTGCTATGTACTCCTACATAGCCTCTCGTCGCTACCTTTACCAACTCGGGTTCATCATAAGCTTATCACATCAGAACAACATTGTTTCACTCCAGTTCATCACCCAGATGAATCAGACCTGACACAACTCTAAGCATAGAAAGCATAGCAAGCAAAGTAAGCTAAGCACATCATGGCACAAGCATTTACCAAGTATGCTTGGTTGCAAGGTTTAGCTATTTACTGTGACAATGACATGTCATGCAAAAGAATAGGTTCATCTACCGTGTATGACAGACAAGTGAATGTTTGTCCTAATGCAATAAACAAGAGCAGAAGCAAGAGAGTGGGATGTTATGGTAGTGATCAAAGGGGGTTGCTTGCCTTGCTGGGTAGCGGGAAGGTTCTCTCTTTCGCTGGAATACTCAGGGGTATCCTCAGAAGCAGGGCCTACCACACTGTAGATAAATAGCAATCAATACACACAAGTGCAACAATATGATGCATGATCATGACATGGCAGCATGTATGGATGATCTAATGCAACTATTGTCCAAGTTAATTTGCAGTGAGTTTTAATATATGTTCAAAGTCATTCTTCATTTCATATTCCGTATATTAGCCTATTAGTTAATGTCAATGTTCATCTAAATAGCTTGCTCTAACACGCATGATAATAACACCATTGGATTCATTGGATTTTTTGATAAAATTTCATATATAAATTGTTTTCATATAATTTACAGATTAATTTATATGAATTTTTGAAGTTTTAAATATTTCCTGCAATTAATTTAAAACTAGAAAATGAATTAGGGCGTCAGCCTGATGTCACTATGACGTGAGTAGGTCGGCTGACCAGGCCGGGCAAACCTCACAGGGTGGGCCCTCATGTCAATGACTCAATCACTTAACTAGAGAATTAAAGCTAATCCTAATTACTTAATTAACACTAGGACCATTGGTCAGTGACTAATTAGGTTAATTAATTTTGTTAATTCATTTTTTTCTTAATAAAATTATAATGAAAATGGTCGGCCCACTTGCCAGTTGACCTGGGGTCAAACCCCGTGGTCAACACTGGTTGACTCGCCGGCGTTGAGCCACCGACGATGTCCAAGACGGTAGAGGGGGTCAGAACCCCTCCTTCGGTGACCAGGCGGAGAGCACTGGGAGGACCTACGCTCGAGCGCGCGTCGATCTAGCCCCAAACCAGAGGCTGGGGTGGTTGGAATCGACGCCGGCATTGAGGGCAACGACGGCCGGAGCTCTAGCAGGATCGGCTATGATGCTAGACGGCACGGGAGATAAGGGGTAAAGGGGGAGGAGCATCAGCGGCTCACCGCAGTTCCAGCAGAGGCGACGGCGAGGTCGGGAAAGGTCCGGACAAGGCGAAACGCCGAGGCGCGGCTCCGGTGGCTGGCGGGGAGGAACGGTGATGGCGCGGCATAGAGGGGCTCCTGGCGCCTTCTATATTCATGAGGAGGAAGAGTGGGTCACGGTAGATCTCGGTGTCTACTCTGCGAGGCGAGGGGACGGCTAGAGCGATGGCGGCGAGCTCGAGCAGGGCTCGGCCATGGCGGCAGAGAGGGGGAGAAAGCGAGAGAGAGAGAGAGAGAGAGCAGGGGAGAGAGGGAGAGGAGAAGAGGGCCACGGTGTGGCATCGCGCTAGCACTTCCGGGAGCCTCCAACAGCAGCCAGGCAGGGAGGAGGTGGCCGGGCGCATGCCCGCGCGCGCCGAGCGCACACCCCTGTCCTCCTGGCGAGAGGACAGGGACGACTGGCACGGGCCAACTCGGCCGGCTCCCCTCTGGGCCTCCTTCCTTTTTCTTTTCTTTTTCTCTCTATTTTCTTATTCTGACAATTGTTTTATTTATTTCTAGGAACAAATGCTTTTATAAAATATCCCAAAAAATTTATATAATTAAGTTTGAATATTTCAAACTCCTATAAAAAGTTTGAGGATATTTTGAAATATAAAGTAATGATAATGCTTTATTTGGCATTTTCAGAGGCTTTATTATTTATTTTTAAAGTGCTATAATTGTTCATATATTTAAAATGGCCCCTGATATATTCATGTCCATATTTATCATACATAGGGAACATTTTGTATGGGCCTTTTGAGATTGTTGAGTTTTCACAAACTTTTACTTAATTTGATTTCAATGTGAGGTTGGGGTTTCTTTTAATCCCCATTTCATGTTGATGCAAAATTGAAATACGATGCACACACATGCTACCCTATGAAAACTAGCTAAGGATGTGACAATGGGGTACTAAAAAGCCCACACTTTAGTACACCGATAGGAACCCCCGGTCCTGGGCTACACACGGGTGCGAGGCATTGTTGGGCTAAGCCAAAGCAGTGCACGGGCACGCGTGGAAGGAGCCCCACGATGCATGTTAAGTGCATGACATGGGAGACGTGCGCGGAGTGGCCGTAACGGCAGCACGCTCGTGAAGGTGTTTACCGCTGGTCAATAAAGAGGCAGCCTCGTGTCTTCCCCATAAAAAAGGATCCGTAGAGGCACTTGCTCATTTACTCTTTGTCTTTTCCAATCTGGAAACTGCCATCATCTCCTTCCTCGAGCCCGAAATAGATCTTGTCCCACTCAACCTCTGCCTCCGCCCTCTCTCTATTCTTAGCCTTCGCACCCACAGCCACCATGTCGCCCAGGACGAGCAAGGGCAAGGCAACTAAAACGCCATCATGGAGAGACATCTCGCGAAGATGCAAAAGTAGCACGTCGTCTTCCCTCCGGTGCTCGACGCAAACGCCTTGAAGGAGCGGTACCATAGCATGTGGCAAAGGGATACGAAGGTGCATCTTGCTACCTGTGTGAGTCTAGGTTCTTCCAATGGTGGCCCTGACAAATTCCCCTTCTTCGCCGATTATTTTTACTGCGGGCTCTGACCGCCATTTTCTGATTTCTTCAATGACATCATATACACATACAACTTCCATCTCTTGAATTTCATGCCAAATGACATAACATGTATGTCCGTCTTTGCCCACCTCCGCGAGTATTTTGCCAGGATAGTCCCCAACACTGCCCTATTCCGCCACTAATTCATCCCTCATATCTAAGGGGGAGAAGCCCTTTCTGGTTCTGTCGCCTAGATTCCAAGGGGATGGAACAAGGAAATATACCCAGCCAGGGCTTTCCATGATAACTGGAATGAATGGTGGGCCAGGTGGTGTTGGATTCGGGAGGATGATCCCCAGTCTTTCTGTTTGCCCCGATAGACAAAAATGGCTTGCGGTGATGGCTGGAGCGACTTCGATCTCCACGACAAGAATCTCAAAGTCGCAGTCACCAGGATCCACCACCTCAAGGTTTTCGGGCTCACAGTGGAGATGATCGGTATCATGGTTTCGTCATGGCAGATGCCATAGGTAGGCTTATCGAGAGGGGCTGAAGGACGCCGGCGGGCTCCGAGAGCGGGATTAGGCACAAGCGGTGGCGGACACATGATGTACCCAGGTTCGGGGCCCTCCGTGGGAGGTAACACCCCTAGTGCTGGTTGGTCTAGTTGAGACAATGGTCGGATTACAGTGGTGCTCCTTGAGTTATATGGATCGTGGAGGAAGAAGGAGCTAGCGTGCTCTTCTGCCTCCTTACGTGCGTGTGTGTGGATTGGATGTGAAGAGAGCCGGGAGATCTGCCGACCCCTTGCACGGGGGTGGCCCGGGGGGTTTTATAGACCAACCCCCCGGATTACAATACAAATTGAAGGTCAAAGGGGGGGCCAGCCGGCAGCCTCTCTGGCCGGTTGCGGGGGCCGCCGGCTGTGGGGTCTTGTCGCCGGTAGGTCCCGCCGGCTGAAGGGTCCCGTCAGGAACCGGCAGGGCCCGCACGGCAGGGCCCGACGCTGAACACGTCACGGCACGGGCCGCCCCTTGTGGCGTCGTCTTGCAGCGGCCGGCCGGGGTCAGCGGTACGACCAGCCACCCTATAGCCATGTCGGGGCAGGTAATGGAGCGGTTGGGGTGTGCCGGCAATGTTGGAAGCCCGGTCACCATCCGCCAGGGTCAGAGGCCCTGACGCCTTCGCTGTGGCCATATCGGCACTGACCCCTGATGGGATGGGGGCCACTATTGCCACGCATGCCCTGACGACGATATCCAATGCCCGGCCGGCTGGTGGGCCAGGCGGCAACACTCCCAGCCGGCTGGCACGTCGTAACCGGCGGGGCGTAGCCGGCGGGCCGCTTCTAGCAGAGCGTAGCCAGACCACAGGGGGATGCGGCCCGCCCTTTGATTGCGTCATAAGGCTGGGGAAAGGGGGCGCTTGAGGCTACCCTGGGGTCATCCCCCTGTCAGTAGTCCCTGAAGCCGGGGAGGACCCGCCGACGAGCTGTGGCGGTCCTCGTCGGCTTGAAGATCGTTCTTGTGCCGCGGGATACCTTGAGAGTCGAGCGAAGCCGGCCAGCGACGGCCGGCTCCATAGCCGGCTGACACTTCGCGCGCCGCCTCGGGTTCTCCACCGGGTAGAGGAGATGGGCCACGCGGCGGAAAAGACCGGGCGGCGGGGCAGGGCCCTCCGTGACCACAGCCTCGGCCCGTGCGCGGGGATCCCTTACGGCGCATGGTGGACGGTTGGCGTTCCCAAGCGCCACGATATCCGCCCCGCACGCCACAGGAATCGCGGGGGTCGTGCGCAATGAATCCGGCCCCCACGACCACTCGCGTAGGGTTTAAATGTCGAGAGGGGGAGGCAGAACGGCCCGTTCGCTCCCCCCTGCCGCCGCATTGCATTCATCGTCTTCCTTCCCCCGCCATGAGAGAGAGCGAGAGCAGAGAGCTGGAAGCTAGGGCACGCAAGTAGGCTGCACCGCCATCCGCCGCCGAAGAAAACCCGGGCCACCGCCGAGCTCCCGCGCCCGTCGTCGCGACCGCCTGCCCCTTCGGAGACCATGGCGGGTAAGGGCGCATGGGATGACAACGACGTGGATGAAACCTTCATCGAGCACCTCCGCCACCGCCGCAAGCTCCCGGCGGAGGAGCACCTGGAGGCATGCCCAGCCGGTCTGGAGAACTCCCCGGCACCGCGAGAGGGCGAGGTGGTTGTCTTCGCCGATCACTTCCTCCGCGGGCTTCGGCTGCCGGCGAGCGCCTTCTTCCGCCGTTTCCTGACGCGGTTTGGCCTGCAGCCGCACCACCTCGCCCCCAACACCATCTTGTAGCTGGCGGCGTTTGTCACCCTTTGCGAGGGGTACTTGGGGGTTGCGTCGAGGCTTGACCTCTAGCGCCGGCTCTTCTTCCTCAAGCGACAGACGGCGAAGGATCCTGTGACGAAACAGATGGTGATGACCGCCTGTGGAGGCGCCATGATCAATATCCGCAAGGGGACTGGCTTCCCAGAACTACCGCTGCACGAGTCGGTGAAGCGCTGGCAGCAGGGATTCTTCTACGTGAAGAACACGAAGCCGGAGGAGGACTACATCAACCTCCCCGACTTCGCCAACCACCCGCCGACCGCGATGCTGAACTGGCAGGCGGTTGCGCCTCCGGCGCCCGTGATGGCGGACCGGCTTTTTGAGTGCCTGCTCGTAATGACCGAGTCGGAGGGGCTGAAGGCCACAGATCTACTGGCCGCGATGGTGGCGCGCCGGGTGCAGCCGCTGCAGCGCCGGCCGCACCTCATCTACCAGATGGGGGGATGCCATGACCCCTGCCGGTTGTGCACCAAGGAGAGGAAACCAGCCTACATGGCGAGGAGGGTGAACGCCATCTCGACAGCAAAGATGGCGGAGGGCGAATGGCATTGGGGGAAAACCCCGTACAGCCGGAGCCGCCTTCTTCCTTCCATCTTCTTTCAGAGGCAGCACCCCTCCCCCCTTTAGTCTGACAGCGCGCCGCCTGGCCCGCCCGCAGCTTTTTCCGTTGCTGCAGAACTATGGGGAGCCGGCCCCTGACACGGCGAAGTCGGACCCCGAGGAGGTCGAAGACACCGACGACATGGAGCCGGCTGACTCTGAGCGAGCCGGCGCGTCCGAAGCCGGCGACGCAGAGACGGAGGGGGCCGAAGAGGCCGAATCGACGGGTGAGTCTCCTCCCCAGATGCACCTACGGGAATGGACCGATGATGACGCTGAGGCGGAGACGTCGCGTGTTGCAAAGGCTCCGGGGAAGCCCAAGACTTCGAAGGACGAGGTCACGGCGCCGCAAAGGCGCCAACCTCAAGCTGGCAGCAGCTCCAGCCAGGGAGGCCCAGACGCAGACAACAAGGGGAAAAGGCCGGCCGCCACCAAGCTGGCACCCAAGTGTATGGCGACCGCGCAGCCGGGCGGCAGCCGCGGAGGCGGGGGCAAGAAGCAGAAGGTCGCCCAGGTAGGACCCATGAGGAGGGCGGTCCCCATCGTCGCCGGGTAAGTCCATCTTCTCCTCCACCTTGGTCCGTTCTTCCTTCCCCCCAGTCCCTTACTTCGTCGTTCCCAGGGAGGCACGCGCCCTGGAGAGCACCCCGGGTGGCGGGACGGAGAGGGCGGCACCACCGACGGCTGCCGAGGAGAGGGAGCGCCAGGCGTGGCTCGACCTCGAGGCGACCGAGCGGGAGCGGCGGGTCGAGGAGCTCCGCCCATGGGAGGAAGCGACGAAGAGGCGAGGGGGAGCCGGCGGGGAGGCTGATGGCGGAGCGTGAGAGCCGTTCCCCCTCCTCAGAGGAACCAGCGGGGAGGCCGCTGGCAGAGCGTGGGAGCCTTTCCCCCGCAGCCGGGATAAGAGGTCGAAGGGCCACCACGGCTCCAAGCGAAGGGTCGAGGCGAGCGCGAAGGTTGTGGAGGACGAGGCGGACATGAACCACGACGCCGCCCAGCCGGTGGCGGGCGACGTCTTGCCGGGGGCGGAGGTACCGGACCCGAAAGTGTGGGCACCGGACGTGTCGACTTCGGAGGCACCGGTTCCGAAGGCGCCGGCACCAGAGGCGTCGGCACCGAAGGCGAGTCGGCCCGGAGCTGTCGAAGGCGGAGTGCCAGAGGTGGGGGCCGAGATGGCCGGGGAAACGGCCGCCGCAAACGCATCGATGGCGGCCCCCGGTGCGACGACAACAGGAGGGGCCGGTACCATCATGGTCTCCAACAAGGGAGGACCCACAGACAGAGGCCGGCCGCAGCAGACCTGGGCGGCGGCCGGGAGCCTGGCCCCTAGCGGACCTTCGAGCACCCTCGGGGCGGCGGTGGCCGCCATTGTCGACGCGTTTGCCGCTTGCGGCGCCCAGGCGACGCAAGACGCTCGGGCCGCCAACGACCGGCTGGTGAGCTTGGAGTAGGTAGTCGCGGTGAGTTTCTTCTTTCCTTCTTCTCTTGTTTCGCGTTTTTCCGTCTTTTCCAATGGGGACGCGCCAGCGCACCCACTAGGTGTAGCGCCCGAGGCTCAAGCCGGCTGGGGCGCAGGTGGGTCGAGCCTAAAGCTATAAACTCTTATTGTTTTGCAGGCAACGCATGACCGTCGGGTAGCCACGTACAACACCCTGCTGGGGTTGTACCGAGGAGCTGAAAACCGGCTCACTGTCGTGTCCGCGGACCTGCGAGGTATGTGCTCTTGCGATCTTTCAGTGGGAGCGTGCAAGCGCAGCCACTTGGTGTAGCCCCTGGGAATCAGGCCGGCTGCCCCGGAGGCAGGCAAAATCCTTTCTGACAACAGTGGCTTCTTCTCATGCAGCTACCCACGCCGAGACGGTCTGCCTCCAGCACCATGTGGTGCACCTTTACGAGGAGCAGGAACTCCTGACGACAGAGCGCAACCGGCTCCGTGGGGAGGCGGACCAGCTGAAGGCGGAGCGGAAGGGGCACGAGGCGGCCCACCGCCAAGCGTTGGCGGACCAAGGGGCGGCCCTTCGTCGAGAGGTGGAGGAGCGGGAGAAGGCTCTCCGTGAGAGGCTGGAGGCCAAGGACGCTGCGCTAGCCAAGCGGCCGAGGACGCGCAGGCGGCCCGGGATGAGCACGAGCGCTGCCGCCAGGAGTGGTCAGCCAGGGTGGTGCAGCTGCAGGAGCAAGGGCACGAGGTGGATTAGATGCTGCACAGTAAGCTTTTGTTGCCTTTCTCTTCTCGCGCCTTCCTTCTGGGTTTTCTGGCTTGCCTCCCCTCTCATCCCTTGTCTTCTTCTTAGGGCTTTTCTCTGGCACGCAGGAGGTCGCGGAGGCGGTCGTGGAGGCCGACCGTGAGGCCCGGCGGGCGCGAGGAGAGGTTGTTGGGCTGCTTGCCCCCTGGACCCTGGACGAGATGGGGATCGCCGCCGAGGCGTGTCTCTCGGAGGTGGTCCGCGCCCTAAGGCGGCTCCGAGCGGCCGGCATGGCGCTGGTCCGCACGCTTTGGCCCGGCGCGGCAAAGCCGACCTCCATGAACCGGCTGTCGAGGTGGCTGGAGTTCGGGACCGTGCGGGTGAACGCCTGGAGGGCCTCCGCGGCATGTGCCGACGCGGGCATGACGCTTCGCATTGCCAAGTCGTGGAATCCCGACCTTGACTTGGGTTTGCTCATGGCCCAGCGTGCCAGCACCGACGCGGAGTTGGAGGCGGTGGCCGACAAGATGCTGGTGAGGGCGAGCGACCTTGCGTCCTTCGCCGCGTGGGATGAGTACGTCCCGGAGCGCGGGGCGGACGGCGCGATGGTCCCAGAGGACCGGTATGGGCTCGCCCTGGACGACCCAGAGGAGAGCGCCGCCGAGACGGCCGATGAAGAGTCTGACACCGACAACTATGCCGAGTCCGAGCCGGCTCCGGATGCGAGGGCGGGGGCTTCTACCTCGGCCGCCTCGGAGGTGCCGGCCTTGGAGGCGCCAGCACCGCCGGCTCCCGAGGCGTGAGCACCACCGCCTCCAGAGGCGTCAGCACCGGAGGAGGGCCGGCCTGAAGCTGCAACCACTTAGGATTTTCTTTCCTGCATTTTTGTTTTAGACAAGAATTCCACCCACTGAGTGTATATGTAATGAACTCGTGGACGTTGGCCTTTTGTTGTTATGACTTATGCCATTTGCTCTTAAAAAAAGAAAGTGTGTGTCGGCTCTTCTTTCGTCTTTTGCCTTTTGACTTGTGTTTGCGCGCCAGGATTCCTTCCGGCTTCCGCCCCGCCTGCCAGCCAGCCGGGAGCCGGTCTGGGACAGGGGCGGGGCTTCATCCTTGGGGAAAACCAGCGGGCTCTCTAGAGTCAACTGGCTAGGGCTAGGTTGAGCCGGAAGAGGCCGGTTACTAGGATTAACATAGCTCGCCTGGGCCAGTCCGGCTGCCGCGCACGTTGGCCGACCTTTGTGTGAGAAGTTCCTTCGTACCCCGTGGTTTCTTCAGCCGGACAGCCGGGAGCCGGTCTGTAGCTGGTTAGGGAGGGGAGGCGAAGGGTGGCTTTCTCACATTCTTTGTCCGCCTTGGCAGGGAGTCAGGCGAGCCCCCGGGCCCGGGAGCCGAACCCGGTTGACGTGCCTTTATGTAACAGGAAATCTTTGGAGGAATCAAAAAGGGACATGCCCCAAGTGCCAGCTTGGGGCCCCCATTGCATTCATAAGTCCGAAAGGCGGAGGATACATACAATGGTTTTCAGCAATAAAATGGAGGGAGGAGCGCCGCGTTCCACGGGCGCTCCATCTTCTCGCCGAACGCGTCTCTCTTGCGCTTCTATGGCTTCTGGGCATCTATTAGATAGTACGGGTTGTTGTGCAGCGCCCGACTGACGATGAACGGGCCCTCCCATGGGGACGACAGCTTGTGCTGGCCGGCGGTTCGCGGAAGGAGAGCGGCCGGATCCGCTTGCTGTGGTAATGCCGGAGCTTCTGCTGGTAGATGGTCGTCTGGCTCAAGGCCAGCTCGTGGGCCTCCTCGAGGAGGTCGACGCCGTGTTCCCTTGCCTCCCTCGCATCCTTCTCGGTGTATAGGATGACCCGAGGCGAATCGAACTCGATGTCGGTGGGGATGATCGCCTCGGACCCATAAACGAGAAAGAATTGAGTGTAGCCGGTCGACCGGTTGGGCGTGGTCCGGAGGCTCCAAAGGACAGCCGACAGCTCCTTGACCTAACAACCGGCCGACCAGACTAGTGGTGTCACGAGCCGGGGCTTGATGCCGGATAGGAGCAGACCGTTCGCCCTCTCAACCTGGTCGTTTCACTATGGGTGGGCGACGGACGCCAGGTCGAGCCGGATGCCCCGCCTCGAGCAAAAACGTGCTAGCGCGCCCTTGGCAAAGTTCGTGCCGTTGTCGGTGATGATGCTATGGGGGACGCCGTAGCATACCGTGATGTCTGCGATGAACCGGACGGCCATGGGGCCGTCCGGTTTCTTGATTGGCCGGGCCTCGATCCACTTGGTGAATTTGTCGATGGCTATCAGCAAGTGTGTCATGCTGCCTCGTGCGGTCTTGAAGGGTCCTAGCATATCCAGCCCCCAGACAGCGAAGGGCCACAATAGGGGGATGGTCTGGAGCGTGCGAGCCGGAAGATGGCTCTGCCTGCTGAAGCGCTGGCAGCCCTCGCACTTGTCAACCAGTTTCTTGGCCGCGTCTAGAGCGGTCGGCCAGTAGAAACCGTGATGGAATGCTTTGGACACCAGGGACCTGGAGGCGGCATGATGCCCGCACTCGCCCTAGTGGATGTCGAGGAGGATTTCTTTCCCTTTCTCCGGCTCGACGCCGCGTTGGAAGACGCCGGTGGTGCTGCGATGAACCAACTCGTGGTTGACAATGCTGTAGGCCGGGCCCCGGCGCTGAATTTGCCGTGCAGTGGCCTCATCGGAGGGGAGCTCGCCGTGCTGGAGGAATGCCAGGATGGGCATGAGGGAGCCGAGACAGGGGCCGGCTCAGCCCCCGGGACCGGCTCACCAGTCCCCGAGACCAGCTCGCCAGCCCCCGAGAGCGAGGCGACGGTGGGAGTGTTGACCGCCATCATGACGGTGACGAGACCGTTGCCGACATGCGTAGACGTGGCCGGCTCAATTGTCGTGGCAGTCGGCACCACCACCAGGGAAGGTGGTGATGGCGCCGGCAGAGCTGCTGCAGCCGGCGGGGTCGCTTGGGCAGCTGGTTCCGCCGAGGTGCTGGCCGCTTTGCCGGTACGAAGATGGACTCCGACTCGGGAGAAGACTTGATTGAAGGCTTCATCAGCCGCTCAAGGGAGACGCCGGCGAGGATGGCCTGCCGGGTGGAGCCGATCTTGGCCAGCGTGTCGGCCGCCTCGTTGTCCGCATGGGGGATGTGGTGGAACTCGCAGCCCTCGAAGGAGCCAGTGAGCTGCTGGACGAGGAAGCGATCGCTAGCCATGTTGGCGTCCCTGGCGTCCCATTCGCCAGAGACCTATTGCACCACGAGATTGGAGTCGCCGAAGCAAATGATGCCCTGGATGCCGATCTCCTTGGTGAGCCGGAGGCCGTGGACGCAGGCCTCGTATTTCGCCACGTTGTTAGAGGCGGCGAAGTGGATCTGGAGGGCATAGCGGAGTTGGTCTCCTCTGGGAGAAGACAAGACGATGCCGGCTCCCAGGCCGGCTCGCATCTTCGAAGGCGGCACGAACTGGGTTTTGGCCCAGTTGACGAGGAAGTCGTCCAGTTGACGAGGAAGTCGGCCCAGTTGACGACGAACTGGGTTATGGCAGTGCGCGGCTTGTACCATATTTCATAGTCGACCAGGGCGATGGCCCATTTGGCAATCCGGCTGGTGGCGTCCCGGTCGGCCATGATTTCGCCCAGCGGCGCTCGGCTCACGACGGTGATGAAGTGCTCCTGGAAATACTGCGTGATCTTCTAGGCGGCGAAGTATACGTCGTAACACATCTTCTGGTAGTGGGGGTAGTTTTTCTTGGAGGCGGATAGGACCATGCTGAGGTAGTAGACGGGACATTGCGTCGGCAGCGCCTTGCCTTCCTTTGGCCGCTCCACCACCAGGACGATGCCGATGACGCGTGTGGTCGCCATAATGTAGGCGAGCAAAGGCTCCTTGTCAGCCGGCGAGGCTAAGATGGGCGCACTGGTGACAGCCTGCTTGAGGCCGCGGAACGCCACGTCCGCCTCGTCGGACCAGTCGAACAGGGCCGGCTTCTTCGAGAGGTCTTGGCCCGGCTCGACCGGGGCTGACTTGCGTAGGAGCCCGTAGAGGAGCAAGGCCTTCTCGCCCAGCCGACTGATGAACCGGCTGAGGGAGGCAAGATAGCTGGTGAACTTCTGGACGTCGCGGAGCCGGACCGGCTTGGGCATGCGCTCAATCGCCCGGATCTTCTCGGGGTTAGCTTCGATGTCGTGGGCAGAAACGAAGAAACCCATGAGCTGGCCGACTGGGACGCCAAAGACACACTTCTCCAGGCTGATCTGGATCCTGTATTCGCGCAAGTTGGCAAACGTCTCCCGGAGGTCATCGAGGAGGCTGAAATGCTTCTTGGATTTGACGACGATGTCGTCCATGTAGACGTGGACATTCCTGCCTATCTGAGGCAGGAGGCACTTCTGCATGCAACGTTGGAAGGTAGCGCCTGCATTCTTCAGGCCGAAGGACATGGTGATGTAGTAGTAGGCCCCGAAGGGAGTGATGAAGGAGGTCTTGAGCCGGTCGGACAGGTCCAGCTTTATCTGGTGGTAGCCGGAGTAGGCGTCCAGGAAAGATAGCAGATCGCAGACGGCCGTGGAGTCGATGACTTGATCGATCCGCGGCAGGGCGAACGGGTCCTTGGGGCACGCCTTGTTCAGTCTTGTGTAGTCGATACACATGTGCCAGTTCTTGTTTTTCTTCAGCATTAGGACTGGGTTGGCTAGCCAGTCCGGGTGGAATACCTCCATGATGAAGCCGGCTGCGAGCAGCCGGGCGATCTCTTCTGCTATAGTACGCCGCTTCTCCTCGGAGAAACGGTGCAGGGGTTGCTTGACCGGCTCCGCATCCGGCCGTACGTGTAGCTTGTGCTTGGCGAACTTCCTCGGAACACCCGGCATGTCCTTGGAGGACCATGCAAAGATGTCCCGATTCTCACGGAGGAAGTCGATGAGCTCGCTTTCCTATTTGCTGTCGAGGCGGGAGCCGATGGTCACGCACTGGGTGGGGTTGGCTGGATCGAGTGGCACCTGCCTAGTGTCCTTGGACGGCTGGAACGAGGCTTCGCCGACCGACTGGGACGGAGGTGCCGCATGGCCGGCTAGGCAGAGGCGAGGGCCACCGGCCGGTCGAGCTGCCGCTTCTCCTCCGCTATCTCCAGGGCCTCAGCCAGCCGGCAGCCGTCTCGCGCGCACGCCATTGACATTTGGTATTTGCCGATGACGGTGATGATGCCCCTAGGACCCGGCATCTTGAGCTTGAGGTAGGCGTAGTGGGGGATCGCCATGAACTTGACAAGAGCCGGCCGGCCCAGCAATGCGTGGTAGGGACTATCGAGGTCCACTACCTCGAACAAACCGGCTCGCAGCGGAAATGACCAGCGTCGCCGAAGAGGACGTTGAGCTTGATCTTGCCGACAGGGGTGCAAGACTTTCCCGGCACGATGCCGTGGAAGACGGTCCGACTCGTTTTTAGGTCCTCCACCTTGAGCCCCAGCTTGAGCAGGGTGTCAAGGTAGAGGATGTTGATGCTGCTGCCTCCATCGATCAACACCCACGAGAAGCGGCACGAGCGTTTCTTGGAGGCGATGGTAGGATCGAGGACGAGAGCATAGCTGCCAGGATTCGGCATCACGGCCGGGTGGTCCGCCCGGCTCCAAGTGACCGGCTTCTCGGACCAATGCATGAACTGGGGAGTCGCGGGCATGGTGGCATTCAGCGATGGAGCCGGCGCTGGGCATGCTTGTTCGTCTCTTCGTTGGTGAAGATGACGTAGTAGTCGTCATGTTTGGGGAACCGGTCATGCAGCCGGCCGTCGCTCTGAGTCAGGGCCGGGTCCGCCTGACCCAGACCGGGAGCCGGAGCCCGAGCCGGGGCTAGTGCCGGAGCGCGGGCTGGCTGCGCAGGGGGAGCCAGGAGGCCGTCCCCCTGGGCCAATCGCTGTGAGAAGCTGCATGGTCGGAGCGTGTGCGTGGCCGGCTTGGCACTGGAGTGGTATTTGTAGGGGAGGTCAAGCATTTGCTCAAAAGTCAGCTTGGGCTGCCAGGCGGCCTTGCCAGTGCGCTGGCACTGACCGGAGGCCTCGCCAGCCGGCTGCTCCTCCTCGATGGAGGCAACCTGCTGCCTCCCACGACGAGAGTCGGGCTGGTCATTCTTAAGCTTGCCGTTCTTCTACTGCCAGTTGTCGGCCGCCACCCGCGGTGCAGCAGGGGCGTAGCTGGCTTGGCTGGTGCCTTAGCCCTCCTCCTCATCGAGGAATCGTCCATGGCATATTTGTCCGCTTTGGACATCAGGTCTGCCAGGGAGGTTGGTTCGGAGCACGAGAGCTTGTGCTTGAGGGGGGTGCCATCGCAGTAGCCTTCGATGAAGTACTAGATGACCTGTACGTACCTCGTGTACTCCTTCGCAGGAGTGCCGGAGCTCGGTCTTGCGCATGAGGTAGTCGCGGAGGGGCTCTTCCGGGCCCTGGACGCCAGCTCGCGGGGCCGGCTAGGCCGTTTGTAGGTGCTGGTGAAGTTGCGGACGAAGGCCTCCTCGAAGTTCGTCCAGGTGATGATTCTGCCGGTATCCAGGTTGTTCAGCCAGGTGCGGGCCGATCCGATTAGCATGAGAGGGGCGTAGCGAACAGCTACGCGCTTGTTCCCCTGGCGATGCCGACGGTGGTGGTGTAGTCGATCAGCCAGTCCTCTGGCTTGGCGGCCCCGGTATACTTCGGGGTGTCGCGGGGGAGAGTGAAGCCAGGTGGAAAAGGCTCGTTGTGGATCCGCGGACCGAAGGAGGCCGAGCCAATCGAGCCCTCCTCCTCAAGGAGAGCCGACTGCGCCTGCCGGTCAAGACGGAGCCGGGCATCGTTTTCGCTGTGGGGGCCGCGGGGTCTGAGCCGGGCGGCAAGCTCAGGACGGACGGCTGGCGGGATGGACCGCACCGGTTCCTGCCGCGGAGGCGGGGTATGCCCGCGGGTGCGTCGGCTGCCGCCCGCCGGTGCCTCGTTGTATGCCCGTGGTTGCTGCCGGCCGGGTTGTTGCTGCGCCGGCTATTCACAGTCGGCTGCTCGTTTCCGCGTGACGGGGGGCGCTGAATGTTGCTCCCCCAGGCGTTCTGGCCGGAGGGACGAAGGGTGCTGGAGTGCTGAGCTGGCCGGCAGTCAGCAGCCCCAGCGTCCTCGCCCTCGGGACGGGGAAACTCGGAGACAGCCCCATCACGGGTGAGGCTGACCTGTTGCGTGTTGGTGGTGTCAATGAGGTCCTTGATGCGCCGCTCGCGTGTGGCCCACTCCTCGCCCTCCAAGGTTGCCAAATCCTCGTAGGCAACCTTGGCGGTGCGCAGGTTAGCCGTGGGGGTGTCATAGACGGGGAAGCGGCCACCGAGGATTTCTGCGACCATGCGGCCGCGCTCTCGCACAGCACCACGCCAGATGGGCTCGGGGCCAGTCGGGGTGAGACCGTACGCGCAGTTGTATTCCCGCTACGCGGCCTCCATCCGGCGCCACTCGGCAACGAGGGCGCTAGCGTCTTCGAACAGCAGGCGACGGGCCGCCTCCAGCTCGGCTCTGGCGGTGGCCGGGTCCGCCGTCGTAGCGATAGGAGTGCCCAGACCCCGGAGGGTGGCGGCGAGTGGGTCGGAGGTGCCAGCGCGGGCGGCGGCTGTGTCGGCCTTGGCCACCCGCACACGACCCGAAGTGGTGGAGGAGACGGTGACCATCAGTCCCACATGGGTGTGGGGGCCGATGGTCTCGCCCGTGGTGAGCGCGCCCACGGACGGGGGAGGGTTGGTGCAGTTGAACACCC
Source organism: Hordeum marinum (assembly GCA_022496015.1). Taxonomy (NCBI): domain Eukaryota; kingdom Viridiplantae; phylum Streptophyta; class Magnoliopsida; order Poales; family Poaceae; genus Hordeum; species Hordeum marinum. The sequence goes on along the minus strand of CM039677.1, from coordinate 278,529,350 downwards.
AACTAGGGTACTCGTTGGCCTCTGGTTCTTTGGCGAGGCTCAGCTTGCTGAACTGCCTAGCGAGCGCGGCGACGTCGAGTGCGAGGTCGTGGCCGAGGCACTCGTCAGAGATGCTGGCCGCGTTGCCCGCAAGGCCCGCCGGAGCAATCCCCACGAGCAAGCGGTTCCGCCCGGACGCGAGGCAGTCGGGGGAGGTGGTGAAGGGTCCCACCTGGAGCGTGACTCCGGCCGGTGCCGCGGACGGTCCCACGGTGGGCGCCAACTGTCGTGGTTGCGTCATAGCAGATGCCATAGGTAGGCTTATCGAGAGGGGCCGAAGGACGCCGGCAGGCTCCGGGAGCGGGATTAGGCACAAGCGGTGGCGGACACACGATGTACCCAGGTTCGGGGCCCTTCATGGGAGGTAACACCCCTAGTCCTGCTTGGTCTAGTTGAGACAATGGTCGGATTACAATGGCGCTCCTTGAGCTGTATGGATCGTGGAGGAAGAAGGCGCTAGCCTGCTCTTCTGCCTCCTTACATGCGTGTGTGTGGAGTGGATGTGAACACAGCTAGGAGATCTGCCGACCCCTTGCATGGGGGTAGCCCGGGGGTTTTTATAGGCCAACCCCCCGGATTACAATACAAATAGAAGGTCAAAGGGGGGCCAGCCGGCAACTTCTCTGGCCGGCTGCGGGGGCCGCCGGCTATGGGGTCTTGTCACCGGTAGGTCCCGCCGGCTGAAGGGTCCCGTCAGGAACCGGCGGGGACCGCACGGCGGGTCCTGACGCCGGTCACGTCACGGCATGGGCTGCCCCTTGTGACGTCGTCTTGTGGCGGCCGGCCGGGGTCAGTGGTACGGCCGGCCACACTATAGCCATGTCGGGGTAGGTAATGGAGGGGTTGGGGCGTGCCGGCATTGTTTGAAGCCCGGTCACCAACGGCCAGGGTCAGAGGCCATGATGCCTTCGCTGTGGCCATATCGGCGCTAACCCTCGATGGGATGGGGTCCACTGTTGCCACGCATGCCTTGACGACGGTATCCAATGCGCGGCCGGCCAGGGGGCCAGGCGGCAATGCCCCCAGCCAGCCGGCACGTCATAGCCGGCGGGGCGTAGCCGGCGGGCCGCTTCTGGCAGGGCGTAGCCGGACCGCAGGGGGAGGCGACCTGCCCTTTGATTGCATCAGAAGGCTGGGGAAAGGGGGCGCTTGAGACTACCCCGGGGTCGTCCCCCGTCAATCGGGGCTGATTTTTCTCAGCCGGCGCATAGTCCCTCTACAGAGCAAACAGAGGCCCGCCTGGGAGTTCAGGAACACGACAGACATCATGAGGCTGCACTCTAGCCTAAGCAATAACTTGAGGGTGATTCAACATGCAACTCTCTGTCAAAAGTTGTTCAGGTCAGACGCGAGAGATAATTTGTCGGCCGGTGTGATTCCCCTATGCAACAATTCCGCGTTAGCTTCGATCGGCGCCATGATGCCGGTGTGCAAAGGTCACGGTCCTGATGGAACTTGGGAAGAGCCGTTCCCAGAACGGTTACAGAAGTTCTTCGACAGCTTGTCGGAGAAGGCCATTCGGAAAGAGACGAACCTCGTCCGTGACACCACCGGAGAAGAAATGGCATACATTGCCAGCAGGGTGGAAGATGCTACTCTTCCCGCGGAGGCCGGCAGTGTAGGCTTCATAGAGGAGGAAGTCGGTGGAGGAGAAGTGGTGTTGGCAGAACAACTTGCTGAGCAGGGCGAGGTTGTTGGAGAATAGAGCGACACTACTGCTGGGGGCCCTTCCGCCGAAGACACAACTGAAGAGCAGTCGCACGATGAGCCCCCAACCCTCGAGAGGAAGAAGAAGCATGTCCTTTGGAAAGCTTCCTCTGGTGCCCCAGCTCTCCAACCTTCCTCAAGCAGTGCACCTCCTGGCAAGCGTGCGGCCGGCAAGGCTGTGCAGCGGCAAGAACCTCAACGGCACCCATCCGCTCTAGCCGCAGCCAAGTGACACAGGACCGCCCCATCTCCACCTCCGGACACTGTGGCGGAGGTGGACTTCGACCTATCCGCCTTCAGCTCGGGGGAAGAAGAGTAAGGATTCTGCCGCATCTCTAATCTTTCGTTTTTCCTTAGTTTCGCTTAACTTATTTGTCTCGTTTTGGCCTATTCCCACAGAGATTCAGAAATGTTGGCGCAAAGAATGGGGAAGAGGGCTAGGACTTCAATGGGTGATGTTCCACTAGCAAGCACTACAAGCGCGCCGGAGCTGATCAACATCAGCCCAGAATCTAGCCCACGACGCAGCCCCCAACACAGCCCTCAGCGCGAGTCCGTTACTCATTTCCCACTAGCGAGTGTTGGGACATGTATCTTCATTGCGGACATTACCAGGCTTGTAGAAGTAAGATGGCAACAAAGGGGGCCATTGGGGGCCACCCCTAACACACCGCCTCCGTCATCTATGCCGCCCAAAGATGGATCTCCAGCAAGGGATTCTGCTGATGAGCAGACTCTTGCCAAGGAGAGGCCGGTAAGCACTGGTGCCGACAGTCCTACGCCAGCAACCGAAATTGCCGGGGAGGGAGTAGCCACCTCCCAACAGCTCGGTGCAGGTAAGACCATTTTCCGCACATCACTTGTCATTTCGTCCTCATATATTATTTTCTTGAACTTCAACCTTGGAATCATCTTGTTGTCCATTTCTGGCTTTCAGATCTCCGCCTGGCGGAACCGATGGATGTCGACATAATCATTGAGGAGACCGCCAGGGATGCTGCCGCTGAGTCCATCGGGGTTGCCACTGATGAGGCCTCTAGGGACGCACAGGAAGACACCTCCGAGAGATCTACTGAGGAGGTCGACGAGGGGTCTGGTGACCGTACTAACGGCATCCCTGCCGCAGGAGCGCCAAGCGCTACGTCGGCCATGGAGCCCCAAGCCACCGGTGGGATGGTTGTCGAGGATCAGCCGCCAACATCCGAAGTCCCCTCTTTGAGCCGATATCCCAAGGATGGTGAGAACATGTTCGTCAACGCGCTAGGATCGACAAAGATTGGGGAGCCCACTGAAGGATAGGCCCTTGAGAGGAAATCACCGCTTCTACCAGACCCAAAGCACTCGACGAGGCAGACATCAACGGACAACCCAAGGAAGAGCAACTCCTCCAAGCGATGGGCGATAACTTCCAAAAGCTCCAGGCACTGTACCACACTCAGAAGGAAATGCTGGACAATGGGGCGGAAGTTTTGCAGGCCGCGAAGGCGGATTTCTAGGGGCGCATTGAGGAAACATAGGACTGGTTCACCGAAGCCTTCAAGGAGTTGAAGAACGGTCGGGAGCAGCTAGGCAAAGGCTGGAATGAGCTCTTCCCACAGTAGTCTGACGTCGAGAGATCCCGAGAGGTGGCTTCACAATAGGCTACTATCAAGAATACTCGCCTGACAGAACGCCGCATCGGGTTTGACGCCCATGAAGAGCACCTCATTGCTCGTGAGGGGGCGCTTGCCGATAAGCTTCATCAAAAGGATGGAGAAATTGAAAAGCTCGTCGCGCAGCGAACCCAGGAGCTGGAGCAGAAGAACAAAGAATCCCTTGAGGCTCTATTCATTGACCATGCCGGCAAGCTGAAGGAAGCCGTCGATGCCGCCGAAGACACAGAGGCCACCAGAAACGAACTTGCTGACAAGGTGAACAGGTTGGAGGCGGACCTTGAGGCATGCGACAAAGAGATCTTGACGCTTAAGACCGTTAGAGAGAAAACTCTCCAAAACTTGAATGAGATAGAGGTCGCCATGTCCGAGAAGACCAAACAGCTCTCCTCAGCCAAAGAGTCCATCGTCGATCTGGAGCTGAAGTTGGATACGCTGAAGGAGTCTCTTGAGAGCAGCATAGCTCGTGAGAAGGCTCTGTCCAAGGATCTCCGGAGTGAGTAGGACTTTCTCAAGAGCGCCGCCAAATCTCATAATGACTATGTGAAAGGGATGGAGATTTGTACTGACCGCCTTTTGGATGTGGCGAAGAAACTTGATGCACAGTTGTCCGCCTTGGGCTTGCAAAGTTTCAACTTCTCCTCCAACGACAGGGTGTCTTTGAGCGCCAGGATAACCATGTTCTTCGACAGCATAATCGACGCCCTAAAGCAGCTCCAGTATGATCGGGTGGCCCATTTAGCCAACAAGTCCCGCAAGCTCTATCGGGTCATCCTCGTGAAGGTGCTTGTCAAAGTGGCGCACAAGAACCCCAGCATCAACTTCACCAATGTCCTTGACCGCTTGCTGAAGGACGTGGACATCAAGGCGCTTGAGGAACTTGTCGTGCCCATTGTTGAAAAGGTAAATCAAGTCAAGAGGGTCGAGGGCGATCATAGGGACTATCTGCTCCACCTTTTCTTGTCACCGCTGTTCCATGTCAAAGACGATTCTATCTTAATTAAGAACTGCGGCAACTCCTTAGTGTAATATAACTGTTTGTGTTTCGAATGGATGCATGTTATTCTTCTTGTCTGATTTCTCTTTGTATGGTGTTGCCCCTACGCTTTATCAGAAACTTGTCCGTGTATGCAACACCATTGCGAGCACTTTGAGGCGCGGGTCCTTAGCAGCCTGCTGGCAGTTCCGCTGCCAGCAAGATATCTTGAAATTTTTAGTGCAGCCACTTTAAACTATTGAGCGGACTCAAAACAGAGTAAGGGCGCAGCCAATCATGACAAGTTACCTTGCGTGCAGGTTTTCCATACAAAAGTTGAAATCATCCAAGGAGAAAATAACCTCACAGTAAAAGTTTACTTAGAGTTTTGTAACTTAGCTTTTCGTTGTTGTACTCCTTCCTACAAGGTGCCAACTTCGAGCGTCGCCCGTAAGTGTCCACACTATCTCATCCCCGCGACAAACTTGTAGGTGAAGGAACCTTCAATCCTTTAAGAAAAAGAAAGAAGAGAAAGTAGAAGTATGGAACCTTAGCTGTTCTTTAGCACTTGCTAGAAATAAGCATAATGCAACATCTCAGATAAACATGCATGTAAAGAAACATGGGAATCGACAAGAGTGGTAAGACGCCTGATCTTATTCAACTATGCACAGGTTCTGTGACTGGCTTCGTACAAAGGATGACATGCCCTGCCAGCAAGACTTGTACAGAAGGTGGTTGCTAGGGGGAGGCAACCGTGCCTTATGGATAGAACTTACAAAGATGTTCGATGTTCCAAGAGATGCTTACTGGGACGCCATCTTCGGTCTCTAGGCGGACTGCGCCAGACCTGGTGAATCATACTACTCGATAAGGGCCTTCCCACTTTGGCGTCAACTTGTTTGAATTCTTGGCCGACTGAACGCGCCAAAGAACAAGGTCGCCTTCCTCAAGACTTCGGGCATGAACTCCGCGGATATGGTAGTGGCGCAAAGCTTGCTGGTAGCGTGCAGCTCGCACAGCAGCTAGAAGAGGATCTTCCTCAAGGAGTGTTATGTCATCTTGGCGCAACTGTACTTGCTCAACCTCATCATAAGTGAGCACTCGAGGTGATCCGTATATGAGTTCCATGAGGAGAACTGCCTCCGCCCGGTACACCAGTGAGAAGGATGTCTGGCCGGTGGCTCGATTTGGCGTCGTTCTAATCGACCAAAGAATTGCAGGCAGCTCATCAATCCAATGTCTTCCACACTTGTGCAGCATGTCAAAAGTTTTGTCTTAATCCCTCGCAACACTTCCGAATTTCCCCTTTCCTCTTGGCCATTGCTCCTTGGATGAGCAACAGAAGCAAAACAGATCTTGCCGCCAAGGTCTTGGACATATTGCATGAAGGTGCAGCTCGTGAACTATGTGTCATTGTCAGTGATGACCATGTTTGGTACACCAAAACGACAACAATCCTTTGAAGAACTTGACGGCTGATTGGGCTGTCACCTTTCTCACTGCTTCCTGTTCCGGTCACTTTGTGAACTTGTTGATTGCAATGTACAAGTACTCAAAGCCCTCGGTAGCACGGGGAAAGGGGCCCAAGATGTCGAGCCCCCAGACCAAAAATGGCTAGGAAAGAGGGATTGTCTAAAGGGCATGAGCTGGTTGATGTAGCTTCTTTGAATGGAATTGGCATGCTTCACACTTGGTTACTAGTGCGGTTGCATCCTCGAGAGCAGTAGGCCAAAAGAAACCTTGCCGGAAGGCCTTCCCGGCAAGAGCTCTTGATCCTGCGTGGGAGCCACATATCCCTCCATGTATCTCTGCCAACAGCTCCAGTCCATCCTCCAGAGGAATGCACTTCAATTTCACACTGTTTGGTCACTTTCTATACACGACGTCGTCCACAAACTTGTACATACTAGAATGTCGGGCTCCTTTCTCCGCTTCTTCTTGTTCTTCTGGCAGTTCCCCTGTTTGAAGGAACTGAACTATGTGTTGTGCCCTAGAGCATGAGGCTCGACGGCAAGGACTAAAGGCATATCTTCTGCCACGGGGGAGCTTGTCTCTACCGCCCGAGCTTGAGGCCTTGCCGGAGCCTGTTCTCCCCACCAAGATTGGCGAGGATCTTGGCAACTTCCTTGCCAACAGCTTCTATGTGCTTTGCCAGGAAGTACTAGCCGGAATTCAACTTCCTTCTCTTGTTCCACTTTGCCAACAGCAATACGGAGGGTTGAGTCTGTCAGAGCACAAAAGTCCCTGGTTCCATAGGTAACTTGAGGGCAGCACGCTTCGATAGTTTGTCAGCAACACTATTCTCTGCACGAGGAACATGCTTTGTTTGCAGACCGTCAAAGCACTCCTCCATCTTCCTCACTTCATCTACGTAAGCTTCCATCAATGGGCTCTAATAATCCTTGTTGAATTGCTTGACGACAAGCTGTGAATCTCCTCTAACAATAAGGTTCTTGATCTCAAGCTCTGCCGCAATCCTTAGGCCACCAAGTAGCCCCTCATATTATGTGGTGTTGTTTGTCGACCTCTCTCGGGGAAAGTGCATCTGAATTACATATTTGAGGTGCTCTCCAGTTGGTGCGACAAGCAGCACGCCAGCGCTAGCACCCTACAGGGAGAAAGCCCCATCAAAATACATAACCTATTCTTGGCTTGTTCCCTTGTCGGGGAGGGTCGTTTCTTGGATCTCTTTGTCTATTGTTGGAGTCCATTCAGCAATGAATTCTACCAAGGCTCTGCTCTGGATGGTTGAAGTGCTTTCAAACTTGAGGCCAAAGCTTGAAAACTCCAAAGCCCACTCCACAATACTGCCAGTCGCGTCTGGGCTTCGCAAAATCCATTGCAGCGAAAAGCGAGTGACGGCGGTAATTTCTTGTGCTTGGAAATATTGGCGCAGTTTCCTTGATGCCACGAGGAGACAAAAAGTAACTTTTGCACGCCAGAGTACCTTGACCTAGCCCCTTGCAAAAGTGAGCTGACGAAGTACACTGGGCGCTGAACCATCTTCTTCTTCTGTGTCACTTCGTTCATCTACGCAGGTACTGACTTGTCGGCACGAGGCCTTGCCGGCGAAGACCCCGGTTTGTTGCTTGGCGGTCCTGACACTGGGAATCCATCTTACTAGCCTCTCTCATGTAATGACAGTTAATAAACGATCGTCCTTAGAATACCTTGCTTAGCATGGAAAATATCGATCGCCTCGTCACTCCATGAGCGAGATGAGTGCACAAAATAGATGTCTATTTGAATATTTAGAGATGACACTTGCAAATTTATTTGGAACGACAGGGTAATACCTCATATGGGTACGTATGGTGGACTCATGTGGGGTAACTTGGTTTAAGGGTTTTGGATGCACAAGCGGAATTCCCGCTTAGTATAGGTGAAGGCTAGAAATATGTTGAGCAGCGACCAACTAGAGGGCAACAATAGTCCTGAACATGTATTTTGAATAATTAACATTGGACATAGCATGAGTATGATATGAAAACTCTGAATTTAAATATCATGAAGGATTCCTTGGTTTTGTTTCAACTACATGTTTGCACATGGGCCAAGTCAAACTGCTTGAATTTCTCACAGGGAAATACCATACTATCATACCATATTATAATAATTTTTATGCATGTCGACACACAAGATAAATCATTATTAACGCCTAACTATTTACGCATGGCATGAGAAGCTATAATATCTAATTGTCATCACAAACATGTTTACTCATGATATACTGAATCAGGATCAAACTAGCTAAACATATTTACAAAAACGAAAAACAAGAAGAGTTCATACCAACTTCTTTTGCCACTATCACTTCATCAAATATCGTCATTATTGCCTTTCACTTGCATGACCGAATGATGTAATAATAATAATAGTGCAAGAGTGTCGTGGACTAAGATGGAATCTACAGGGCAGTTTAAGACAAAGGAGAAGACAAGGTAAAATTGGCTAACTATTAGATCAACAATAAAGCATGTGAGAGCGACATAGCATTTTTCATCGTGGCCTTCTCCTTTCAAAGATTCAACAAACATAAAATAAATTCAAAGAAACACACTGAAATATTTTCGGAATTTTTGTTTTTCTCAATCAAGGAAATAAACTACTCGAAAAACAAGAACGAGAAAAACTGTTTACATGGGAAAGCTCAGAACACGCAAAGGAAATGTGTTTGCGTTTTCTTTTTAATTCTACAACTAAAGAAATAAGAAAAATAAAAAGTGAAAATAAATAAGAATTTTTTTGGATTTTCAAAGTTTTTCAAACACACAAGAAGAAAGCGAAAAATAAAGCTAACATGGATATACAATGAAAGAGGATGAATACTGACAATTTATATGAAGTGTGGAAATATGAATGTAATGTCGGTGAGAAATACGTATGAGGGAGTCCTGGATTAAGGGGTCCTCTGATGCCCAACCTATTTCTTATGGGCCCGACTCATGGGCCGCTCATTGAGTATTGGATCGATCGAAGGCCCCATCGCCATGGAGGAAGCCTCATAAGTCGGGGCGTGTCTTCCAAGTTTGAGATAGTAGATAGGCATGTTTTTCCCTTTGATGTGCAACCGACCATGTGTAACCCTAGGGACCCTCGGCGTCTATATAAGCAGGGGGTTTTGATTGTAGGGCAAAGAAACTCAGCTAGGGTTTTAGCTATCTAATCTCGAGGTAAATCAACAGCTTGTCTTGATGGAATCCTCAGCTCCATGGAGAAGCCCGTAGATCCCGATGCCTCAACACCAGGAGCATCAGGCCCCACCTCTAAGGTGGCCTTTACCCTCGGGCCGTCTAGAACACCCAACCCATTTGCTGTGCCTGGATCCACCGTAGCTAAACATAACCTAGATTCTCTGTCAAGCGACTCCAGAACCACACAACTATGGATTGACCCCATGCGCTTCGGCGACACGCCCCCCACCGATGTCTCGTCCCTGGACGAGCTACTTGATCGGATTCAAACCATGGGCATGACCGACGACCAGATCCCGTTCTATGACCGGATCAGGCTTAAACCCAATGATAGGGAGATTTGCACACCCTCAGTCACTCACTTAGTCACCACTGTCGAGTGTCCGACCGGAGGCTCGTCCCTCCAATGATCGGACTTAAAGACAGTTTATATCCCAATTTCTGATCATCGAGATCTCTCTTGTAACCCAGACTATGGAGTTCGCTCCATAAATAGTTCAGGATCGATCCTCGATATAGCATGCAACCCGTATGAATCAGTAGCGTGCAACTCAAATCCCGTGATTTCGGACTCGCATCATGGCGCGGAACCAAAAAATTTCGCACCCACCCCCGAAGTCATGCACTCAAGCATCACAGGAGAGTCCAAGTCTTCAGACTTATGGAATGTTAAACAACTACCAGGATAGTCGGTTCATCATTTTTGGGCAAGACTCCTCCTCGTTAGAGACAGAGTACGAGGCTCTAGTGACCACGAGATAATGAGAACTTTCAGTCGCAATTGTCAGGACAAAGGGATCCACCACGATCTATCACGTCGACACATTCGCGACTTGACCGAGCTATCGGGCTGGTACAAAAATAAAGTGCCATGGTGAGCACCTGGCAATCTAAACGGTTACTTTCGGAACCAGTCTTTACCTAATACCCGAGAGGAGATCGGAAAAAGCAGATACCTCCGAAGCAGCTAGCCGAACACGAACCCGCCGAGAAAAATCTTGCCAAAAATTAAAAGCGGATACCTCCGAAGCGGCTAGTCGAATACTTCGTGAAGATCTACCGATAGTGAGGATAGTCCTTCATGGACGGAAGCCATATGGAATAGTCAAGGTTTCTACTTCATGGACCCTTATGGCTGGAGCCCTCCCTGGACTCTCGCAACCGTTACCCTTCGTGGGTTGAAGACTCCATGAACGTGGATGTACGATAGCACCACCCATCGGAACCACGGGCAAAATCATTGTGTCTACAATATCATTTGATCTTCCTACCCAATCCTTTTTACTCATGCTTGTTGTTACTTTCCATTGCTATACTCTTAGACATGCATGTGTAGGGTGTACTTGATATGCTATGAATGCTAAAACTTGCCATGAATTAAAATTAGGAAAAAGGCAAAACTTTTATTTGGTCAAGTAGTCTAATCACCTCCCTCTAGACCTACTTTTGATCCTACAAGTGGTATCAGAGCTTTGGTCTCCATTGCATTGGTTTCACAACCTAGGATAAGTATGTCATCTAGTGAGGAAAATTATCACTGTAGAGGTCCGTACTTTGATGGCACTAATTTTGCTAGTTGGAAGCATAAAATGAAAATGCATTTGCTTGGTCATAATCCTGCCATTTGGGCTATTGTTCGTGTTGGCTTGCAAGGTGAATTCTTTGGTGATGGAAGAGAAACGGATCGTGAAGCGAACGTGGATGACTTGAAGATGTTGCAAATCAATGCTCAAGCATGTCACATTATCTTCAACTCCCTATGCCCCGAAGAATTCAACAAAATCAGCCATCTTGAACAGGCAAAAGAGATTTGGGACACTTTGGTTGATATGCACAAAGGAACTGAGTCCATGAGAGAATCCAAGTTAGATGTTCTTCAAGGTCAACTTGACAAGTTCAAGATGAAGGATGGTGAAGGAGTTGCTGAGATGTACTCTAGGCTAGCTCTAATCACCGATGAGATTGCCGGCTCAGGAAGCGAAGAAATGACTGACAAGTTCATCATCAAGAAGGTACTTCGAGCTTTTGATGAGAGATATGACACCGTGTGCACATTGATACAAATGATGCCCAACTACAAAGATCTCAAACCAACGGAAGTGATTGGTAGAATTGTTGTCATGAGATGAAGCTCAAAGACAAGGTAGAGCTTCACCACAAGTCTAGCGGTGCTTACAAAGCCACAAGTGATGCTCTCGCTACCTCAAGCGACAACCATGTCACAAATGAAGAGAGAAGCCTCATGGTCAAGAAATTCAACAAGTTTTACAAGAATAGAAGCAAAAATCATAGATCCAACTCAAGACATGAAGATAAGCATACGTCAAGTCATGACCGAAACTACTAAAATTGTGGGAAGCCCGGATACTACTCCAATGAGTGAACGATTCCCTACAAACGAAGAGAAGAGTCACCAAGAATACGAAGCTGAAGATATGAATAATCTCGAAGAGAAAGAAGGAGTAGAGATGATCATTATGAACAAAGACCCTCGAGAAGAAGTAGGGACTCGGAGAAGAAGGACAATTACACCGAGAGCTACTCAAGAAGAAAACATCAAGCTCATGTTGGTGAATGGGTTACCGGCTCCGACTCCGACAACCACTCCGAGAGAAGCTATCACTCCAACTCTGACTATAGACAAGATGATGGTGTTGCCGGAATTGCACTAGTGACAACCAACTCCTATGATCTATTTTATTCACCAAATGAAGGGAGTGGAAGTTGCTTCATGGCTAAAGGCCCCAAGGTATCACACCCCGAATATCTTGATTTCGATAGTGATGAAGATGATTTGCTTTACGATGATGACTTGCTATGTAATAAAACTAGTGATGTTGATCATAATGAACTTGATATCTCTCATGCTAGTCAAGATAGGTCAATTGACGATGATAAGATGAAAATAGAAGAACTAACTAAAGAACTTAACAATCTTAAGTTACCCATGAATCTACTCTTGAATATCATGGAGAGGTCGTAAGAACTCATGAGAAGCTACGCTTCGAGAAGCTCAATTTGGAGCAAGAACATGAATGACGATCTTCGAAAGAAGACTTCATCTTATCTTGCCAAACAACTACTCTTGTCTACATTCATGCCACAAGTCAAATCTAAGCAAACTAGTAACAAAGACAAGAAAGGTTCTTCATCTAGTAGCAACAATAAAAATGCTAAACCCAATGATGTTGCTCCTAGTAGTTCTATTGATTCCACTAATGATCATTCTCTTAGCCAATTTACACTTGAGCAAGAAAATGCTTTATTGAAAGGAATTATAGAGAAAATATCTACAAGAGTCTTGCCGGGTGCAAACAATTTGAGGAGATTGTACGCAAGCACGGAGGATACCGGAAGAATTGTGGAGTTGGCTACTTGAGCGCTAATGTAGTTGGATGGGAAGAAGGTCAATATCCCAAGCCCAAGTTTGTTCCTCAAGAGGAGAAGTATAAAAATAGTCTTCCCAAGGGGACAAACACTGAAGATGACCTTCCACCGCAAGACCACAAGCTCAAGGGCAAGAACAAGATGCAAGAGGATCTTGACTCTTATGAAGATGAATCACAAGCTTGGGTGAAGTGGGTTCCCAAGGCTACTACAAGCTCAACTTCTACAAGTGCTACTTCAACACCAAGGATCCCCATCAACTTGATGTGGGTCCCGAAGAAGAAGAACTAGAAAGTTCTTGAGGGGTGAATCCACCATTGAAATTCACTCACATTCATTATTGGCAAGATCTATTTGCAATCAACATCAACCCTATGCAATAGTTCAAGGAGTCACACATTACCTAAAAGGTAAGCAAGCGACAAGGTAATCAACAAATCAAAGGACATCATCACATATAATTTGCACTCCATGTCCATAGATATCCTTGTATTTGTCTCTTGTGTGTTGGGACTAACCCATGTAGGTGAGAAGAGTAAGGAAACAACAAGGATGCTCCCAACTCCTGGTGATCTTCATCAACTTTGAGCATCCACCACTACCTCACCAACATGAAGTCTTCATCGACAACACCCAAGGTTAGTTTATCCCTCTTATGGGGGGATGTCACATCAATGGGGAGATTTACTACAAGACTTGAGGCAAAGCATCTCATAGTATGTGACAACATTAGATGATTTATGTAAAAGTGGTAACCCCACTTGGGCTTAAACGATGAGTATGACCTATGATCAAGTATTCTTACTTGGCTCCCAAGTCAAAATACTCATATATGGATGACTTCGTCATCGCCCAAATGCTTGTTAGATGCTAGAGTGTTTGTGCATGTTTGCCATGATTTCATTTGACATCTTATTGTGTGAGCATGTTGGTCTGTATTTATTTACTCATTTGAGGATATCCAATTGTTGCTATTTCGCTTTAGATCTGTCCTTTTCCAATTGGATAGACAAGAATGCCTAGGACCACTTCTTTTGCTATCTATGCTTTCTCGCCTCATACTCTATTCATGCTGCATCACAAAATTTTAACAAGTGCTTTTCGATCCCTGTATGTGTAGCACACGGAGTTCCGTATCGACAAGGACTGAACATTAAAACCTCCCATGTGCATCTCGGTGGAACCAACCACAAAATCTCGGTCTCACCGAATGCCTAGGGTTGATCTGGTTTCAATCTCGATACCACCGATTCCATCTTCTAGATTACACAAAGTTTCTTTGTCAACTGACACTTGAGGAACTCGGTGACACCGAAAAGTTAGAATCGGTGACACCGACACTGGTGGGTATAAAAATTGTGGACCCCGACACTTTGAATTTCAACCTCAAACCGTCGCACCTCAGAACCCTAAGCTGATGCTTTTGAGACCCCTGGTCGTCGCCCTTGTCTCCCCGCGCTCCTCCGCCGCCGGGAATCACCGTCGTCGATGAAATCCTCTCCATTGTCACCACCGTAGCAGATCCCTGCGACAAACCACGCTGAGTCCTGATGAAATGGTTCTACCTCTGTATTCCTCTTGAATACGTCCAAGGGCACGATGAATTGCCATGTCTCTCCCAAGTATCCAGCTGGGTGCCACAAACTTGAAGTCGATGGGTTCCTTACGATTTCCAAAGGTCTTCCCGGGGATGTGCACTTCGATCCTGTAGCGTCCGTCTTGTGGAAAAGACATGATAGGAGTCCCGGTGATGCTCGGCAAAGCAATCCTTACGTCCCTGACGATCCTCATCAGCTCCTTGCCAAAGGGCATCGTCGCGTCAGGATGACAAAACTCCGTGATCAAAACTGGGATGAAGGTGGCCGTCCATAAATTTTGAAATAAATCAGAGGGAACTTAGAAACGAGTAGATGAGAGTATAAGAATTTTGCAGACAAAAGAGAATTAAATCCTAAGGCATTTCCAATCCTAGAGGTTATGTCCTACGGTTAGCGTGTGCCCTGATACCATTTCTGTAGCGACCCGACCTGAAAGGTCGAATCTCCGGTGTTTCTGTACCATCCCAAGATCATGCTGGTACACACACGGTACATCAATGTATATACCAAAGGAAAATAACACAACATTAATTAATCGAAATCTCATATCGAGTCCTTTATTACAATAAGGATTACAATAAAGTGGCTGAAGGCCAACTCATAAGATAAACTAAACCAAAACCTTGCGGAAGCTCCATAGGTAGTTGAGTCCATCTGACTCCAAGGGCATCTCACCGAGCGTAAAGCATATCCTCACTCCTAGTCGGACAAGTACTCTACAACATGATACATTGCAGCCGTGTAGGTCAGCATATTGAATATGCCGGCAAAGTCACAAAAGAGGGGGTAAAGTAATCATCTAGTCTATATGCATATATGGCAGGTGGGGTAGTAAGTTTTTGCATAAAGCCAATTTTTCCTACAACAAGAGTGGGCAAAGGCATAATTACTACAATGTTGGTTGATTAATGAGATGGTTCCACCAATCAATTCTCTTACCCAAGTGACATTAAAATACCCACATCAATGTAATTTATTGTGTTGAGAGTTCCAAATAGTTTCAGTTCCTTTGGCTCAAACTGTCCATGACCGTGGGCACGGCTAATCGATTAGGTTTGGGTACTCTACAGAGTTTTGCACACGTTCCCCACAAGATTTGATCGCCTCCGTTGGATTTCTCGCACTTCATGGTGTTTTGAGAAACGGATGACCAAAACATGGTCTTCTAAAGGGTTTCCCCGAGACTCTGTCGGTGCCCATGCTTTCCTACCATTCTTCTACATCTCGTAGCACCGCCTGTCCAGGGTCACCATGATATCCAACCATGCCAGAGCCCATAATGGCTTGTAACTGTGCAGGTAAGCCTTGGGTCTTGAAGCATCCATCCATCTCTTTGTGCCTGGGTGAACCTTTCCGCATGAATACTGGCACTTCTCCAGCATCATCTAGGCTAACCACTGGTTTCTCTAGGGCGTCGTTCAACCATCATCCACCCAGAGGTATGTTGAAAACTCGGAGTCTTGAAGACTTGATCATCATGTAGGTCTTGAAATTATTAACTCACAACTCTCATGAATCACACAACCAACCCCGTCTACTAATAGCATAGCAAAATGTAAATCAACGTTTCCCGGGGCCAATGTGTCAAAGGCTTGAGGGGTACCTACCACCTGATACTACATCAAGTAACCAAGTTTCCAATTTACCTACTTTGCATGCAATTGGGTAGATGGAAGAACTAATGCAATAAAACATAGGTATACATGGTCAAAGTGACTTGCCTTGCTGACGATCCTCGTAATCAAGTGACTCTAGATAACAAGCTTCGCACTCCGAATGATCTAACGAATCAAACAAGAGCACACCATAAGCATAAACACAATACAATTCATTCAACAACAAGGTAAACAAATGCTTCAACAAACAAAAGCACAATCAAAAGAAGAATCACTTAAAGTTTAAGACTATAAAAATTTTGGTGTCAAAATCTCTACTAGGACATAACAAGTCAAAAATTTGTTTGGAACAACTAGGCATTTAGATAACGGAAAAGTAAAATACAAAATTTTATTTGAAAACAGAAAGTATTTCATTATAAAAGTATTGTGCTAAAAGAATTACTACAAAACTTTTTTCTAAACAATATAAATGGTGAAAACAAGATGTACCTATTCAAACTAGAGCACAAAACAATTTGAAAAACATATTTCATTAACAGAAAAAAATACACCTAATGTTGAATCAACAGAACCTACTAAAATCTAAAAACAAAAGTTAAACTAATTCAGGTTCAAATTAAACAAAAATCAATTTAATTAAAATCTATTAAGAACTAAACAGATTCTGTTTTTGTTAAAAACAGCAACCAAATTTATCCTAAAAATTGTCAAACTATGTAGAATGATAGGCCTAACTAATACAAAACAGTGGCAAAAAGATTCACTAAAAAATATATTTTTAAACTCTAGTTGTACAGATTTTAGTAATTTAAACAAATTTGATTAGATTCAAAATTTAAAGTTCAAATTTGAAATCTAAGCATACACATAAACTACATTAAGTTTGTGAACTAATGCAAAAAGATATGATAAAAACAAAAACAGAATACATTCTGTTTTCTAAAACAGTAAAGAAAAAGAAAAACTTCCTATCGATCAGACAGGGTCTACGTGGCATGCTATGATTGGCCACGAGGGCGTGCGCGTGAGAGCTAACGAGCGGACGACCGACAGCTAGCGTGTACCGGTTCGTTTAATAAATAAATCTAATCTCGCGCGTTGACTACGGATCGGACGGCTATGGGTGGAGGTGTAGGCTTACAAAGAGGGGGTCGGGGTCTCCGGCGAGGTCAACGGCGGCCGGTTGTTGGAGATGCTCGGGGACGACGGTGCGGTGGTCGGGGGCGGCGTCTGAAGGCTTCAAACGGCGGCGGCGAGTCTCTAGCGTCGATTGGTGGCGTCGGAGGTGGCTGGGGGTGAGTGTGGCGACGGGCACGAGCTCGGGGACGTCCGGTTGGGTGTCGAACTCCAATGAGGTCTGGGGCAGCGCTCCGGCGAGGGAAAAGGGGGTTTCGGGTGTGGAACGAAGAGAGGAGAGGCGGGGCTTTATATAGGGGCGGTGCGGTGGTCGGGGAGGGCACGAGGGGCGACATCCGCGGAGAGGGATCTCCGGCGACGGTGGTCGGGCGTGGGGAAGGGGATGGCCGCGTTGACGCCGCGGTCGGACGGTGGGTCCCGCGCATCAGTGAGGGTGGGGGCGTGGTTAGCGCGTCGATGGCCGGCCCGGAGTAGTTTCGGGAATTAAAGACTGTGGGCCGGCCCGGTTCGGTTTTAATACTTTCCTTTTCTATTTCCAGAGCAGTAAAAACTCTTTTAATGCATTCAAAATATTTCCAAACATAGGAAATATATATATCAAAATGATCAGGAGAATTAATGCTATTTAATGAACATTTTCCTCTATCATATTGAATATCTTTTTTTAAATTTATTTTGAGGAAATGCCTAATTCATTTTAAATCCTTTTGAGATAAACTTTCAAATAACCCCCTGGTTTTATTGTTCAAATATTTCACCAAGATGCCCCTGGTGTGGAGTGTCATGTTACTCCCCTCTTTCTTTGAACATTTCCAAAGGTTTTCAAATAGGTGAAACAAATACATGGGAAAATAGAAATGGTCTTTCAGAATTTCAAAAGAAGCACTTCAAGAAATTCAGTACATTCAAACAAAGTGATGATGATGCATAGCTATATTGCATAACATTCCAAAATGAAATTTTGGGATGTTACAAACCTACCCACCTTAAGATGAATCTCGCCCTCAAGATTCGGGTTGGCTAGAAAATAGGTGCGGGTGGTCTCTACGAAGATCTTCTTCGCGTTCCCAGGTGGCTTCTTCCTCGGTGTGGTGACTCCACAGAACCTTACAGAACTTGATGGTCTTTCTTCGAGTAACTCTGTTGGTAGACTCGAGGATTCTAACAGGCTTCTCCTCGTAGGTCAGGTCACTGTCAAGTTGTATGGCCTCTAGGGGCACTGTGTCTCTCAAAGGAATATCAGCCATCTCAGCATGGCATTTCTTCAGCTGGGAAACATGGAAAACATCATGAACTCCGGACAGACCTTCCGGCAATTCCAGCTTGTATGCAACTTCGCCTCTACGTTCCAGAATTTTGTAGGGGCCTATGAATTTGGTGCTAACTTTCCTTTAACACCAAACCACTTGATTCCTAGAAGTGGGGACACATGAAGATATGCTCGATCTCCTACTTCATATGTCTCCTCCTTGTGTTTGTTATTAGCATAACTCTTCTGCCTGGATTGAGCTATCTTGAGTCAGTCTCGAATCAGTTTGACCTTTTCTTCAGAATCTCGGATAAGATCGGAGCCAAAGAGTTTTCGGTCTCCGACACCATCCCACATCAATGGTGTTCTGCACCTCCTTCCGTATAAAGCTTCAAAAGGGGCCATCTTCAGACTGGTTTGATAACTGTTGTTGTACGAGAACTCTGTGTAAGGTAGGTTATCATCCCAACTGGACCCATAGTCTAGCGCACAAGCTCTCAACATGTCCTCCAGAATCCGGTTGACTCTCTCAGTCTATCCATCGGCGTGGGGATGAAAAGTTGTACTGAACTCCAGCCTTGTACCCAAAGTTTCATGTAGCTGATGCCAAAACTTTGAGGTAAATTGTGTTCCTCTATCTGACACGATACTCCTCGGAACTCCATGCAGACATACGATCCTGGTCATATATATCTTGGCTAACTTAGCACTGGTATAGGTGGTCTTCACGGGAACGAAATGAGCCACCTTTGTCAAGCGATCGACCACTACCCAGATGGAATCATATCCTGAACGGGTCCTAGGTAGTCCTGTGATGAAGTCCATACCAAGCTTATCCCATTTCCACTCGGGTATCGGCAAAGGTTGGAGTAACCCTGCTGGTTTCTGATGTTCTGCCTTTACTCGCTGACAAACATCACATACCGCAACATGTTCGGCAATATCTTTCTTCATACCTGTCCACCAGTAGCTTTCCTTCAAATCCAGATACATCTTGGTGTTGCCTGGGTGTATCGAGTATGGTGAATCATGGGCTTCTTGAAGTATCAACTTCCTGAGCTCTGGGTCATTGGGCACATAGATTCGGTTCTCAAACCATAGAGTACCCTGTTCATCTTCACGAAAGTCTTTAGCCTTTCCTTCCTTCATTCTCTGCTTGATCTCAACTATCTCCTTGTCTGATTTCTGGGCTTCACGAATTCTTTCGGTCAAGGTGGACTGAATCTCTAGCGTGGCAAAATATCCTTATGGAATTATCTCTAACCGAAGCTCCCTGAGATCATTGGTTAACTCCTGGGGTAATCCTCCGGCTATAAGTGTGTTCACATAACTCTTCTGACTCAAAGCATCTACCACAACATTTGCCTTTCCTGGATGGTAATGTAATCTCATGTCATTGTCCTTGATTAACTCCAACCATCTTCTCTGTCGGAGGTTCAACTCCTTCTGCATGAAGATATACTTCAGGCTCTTATGATCAGTGTACACATCACAACTATTTCTGATAAGGAAGTGTCTCCAGGTCTTGAGTGCGTGCACTACGTCTGCTAGCTCCAAATCATGGGTGGCATAATTCAACTCAAGGGGCCGTAGCTGTCTGGATGCATAGGCTACAACTTTTCCCTCCTGCATGAGTACTCCTCCAAGTCCTTGACGTGATGCGTCACAATAAACATGGAAGTCTTTCCGGATGTTTGGCAGTATCAACACTGGGGCTATGACCAAACGTTTCTTCAACTCCTGGAAACTGGCCTCACATTCCTAAGTCCAGATATACTTAGACTCTTTCTTCAACAGCTCAATCATGGGCTTGGCAATCTTTGAGAAATTCTCAATCAATCTCCGGTAATATCCGGCAAGTCCGAGAAAATTGTGGATCTCCTTAACTGAGGTGGGTGACTTCCACTCAGTGACTGCTTCAACCTTAGCGGGGTCTACTGCTATTCCTTCTCGGGAAATAATGTGTCCAAGGAATCCGACTTCCGTCAGCCAAAATTCACATTTACTGAACTTGGCATATAACGGATGCTCTCTAAGCTTCTCCAGAACTAAACACAAGTGTTCCTTGTGTTCTTCCTCGCTCTTGGAGAATATCAAAATGTCATCGATGAACACCATGACAAACTTGTCCAAATACTCCATAAACACTTTGTTCATCATATTCATGAAGTAGGCAGGAACATTAATCAAACCAAAGGACATGATTGTATACTCATAAAAACCATACCTTGTGGTGAAGGCTGTTTTGGGTATATCCTGTTCACGAATCTTCAGTTGGTGATACCCTGATCGAAGATCGATCTTGGAGAATACTTTGGCACCTACTAGCTGGTCAAACAGGTCATTAATCATCGGCAGAGGGTACTTATTCTTGATAGTCACCTCGTTCAATGCACGATAATCGACCACCATCCTCAAGGTTTTATCTTTCTTCTCCACCAAAAGAACTAGGGCTCCCCAAGGTGAAGAACTTGGGAGAATATATCCCTTATCCAATAGCTCCTTAATCTGATTCTTGATTTCTACTAAATCATTTGCCGGCATCCGATAGGGTCTCTTGGAAATTGGGGCGGTTCCTGGTAGTAGCTCTATCAGAAACTCAATCTCCCTATCTGGTGGCATGCCTGGTAATTCCTCCGGGAATACATCTGGAAAGTCTTGTACAACCGGCACTTCCTCCTGAACAACTCCTATGAGGGAGTTTAATCGAGCACTCATCTGTGTGCGTCGGGATACATACTTAATCCTCTTGTTCTCCGGAGTGGTGAGTGAAATAGACTTGCTGCGGCAATAAAGGTTTCCTTCATACTTGGTCATCCAATCCATGCCTAGGATTACATCCAATCCCTGGGATTCTAAGACAATGAGGTCGGTAGGAAAAAAATGGTTTCCTATGTGAAGTTTCAAGGCATTGCATCCTATCCCTACAATCATCATACCTCCTGGGGAATTGACCTTAATGAGATGACTAAGGGTTCTTGTGGGTAAACCATACTTTTCCACAACTACCCTTGATATGAATGAATGAGTTGCACCAGAATCAAAAAGTACCATAACTGGACGTGAATGCAATAAAAACTTACCAACCACAGTCTCGGGCTGATCATAGACTTCTTCCACATCAAGGTGGTTCACCTGAGCACGAGGAAAAGGATTTGGCTTCTTAGCTGCGGAGTTGCCGTTGTTGTTGTCGTTTCCATTTCCTTGCTTGTTCTGAGAGCATTCAGTGGCATAGTGCCCTATCTTCTGACACTTGAAACAGGCGATATGGTTTAGATCCTTCAGAGCTGGAGCAGGACGGTGTTGATTGCCATTCCCACTTCCATTACAATTCTTGAAGCTGCCATTGTTGGGACGATTATTCCCATTTCCTCCATGGTTATGGCCTCCATGGTTGTGCACGGGATGAGTGTGTCCTCCTTACTTACCGATCCCTGATCCGGTATTTCCTGAGTACGGGGAGTAACGGGGCTTCTAATGAGCTTCAGAGGTAGACTTCCCCTATGCATACTTCCTCTTGCAGTTCTCGATTTGCTGTTGTTTCCCCTCCAAGATGAGGGCCTTGTCTACCAGCTCCTGGTAGTTGCTAAAAGTAGCCACCGTCAGCTGCACGCTCAACTCATCGTTGAGTCCTTCCAAGAACTTCTCCTGTTTGGATGCATCATCGGCCACATCTCTTGGTGCATAACGAGCCAACGTGCTGAAATCGTCCACCTACTGGGCCACGGAATGGTTCCCCTGGCGTAAGTTGCGAAACTCACGCTTCTTCAGGCTCATGGCTCCAGCTGAGACATGAGCGGTGCGGAAAGCTTGCTTGAACTGCTCCCAAGTCACACCAGCAATGGGGTACGTGGTGGTGTAGTTCTCCCACCATGAAGCTGCTGGTCCCTCCAGTTGATGGGCGGCAAAGCGCACTTTTTCAGCCTCAGTGCATACTCCAGTGGTGAGTTTCATCTCCATCTTGCGGAGCCAATCATCTTCCACAATGGGCTCAGTGCTGCTGGAAAAAGTTGGGGGATTCAGTCTCAGAAAACGGGTGAGGTTGTCGCCTTGAGGTGGAGGGTGGTTGTTATGATTGTTGGTCTAGTTCTGAATCAAAAGTTGCATCAGGGCGTTCTGCTGCTCGAGAAGTTGTGTGAGTTCTGCCGGGAAAGTGAAGTCGGGCTCACGTCGCAGAGGCATCTTGCTGTTTTCAGAGGGGTGAGAATTAGAATAGAACAATGACCTAAAAGGAAATTCACTAGCCATATGCAATGCAAAAAACATATCACACCAAACACTCATTCATTTACTCAACTCAAGTTTCAAACATCGAGATACAAATCTCCAAATCAAACTGAGCATCGACCTACGCTTTAACGATAAAAATGAAAATAAATGGGGGCATAACTAAAGTTCTCCTCAAAAGTACATGGTGAAGTGGCCTCCTCTGGTGGTGCTCTCCTCATAGTCATCATCGTTGCTGATCAAGGGAGCCATGTCTCCTTCTGGATGAAGATTTTCACCCATGTCCATCTGTTCCTCTAGAGTTGCAATCCGAGTGTTCAGCTTATCGATCCTCTCTAAGAAATCCTTCACTTCATACTCATGCTCGTACTTGGCCTCCCGTAAGTTAGCTTCGAGGCCAATCTCGCGGTTCATCAGCCTCTTGATTGTCTTCGTGTTGGCTCGTACCTGAAGCTCCAAGGTCCTGATGTGCGTCTCCAAAGTCTGGATATAGGAAATGGTGGTGTCTTAAGTGGGAGTGGTTATGATATTTCCATTGGCATCCCTGCGACAAACCACGCTGAGTCCTGATGAAATGGTTCCACCTCTATATTCCTCCTGAATACGTCCAAGGGCATGATGAATTACCATGTCTCTCCCAAGTATCCAGCTGGGTGCCACAAACTTGAAGTCGATGGGTTCCTTACGATTTCCAAAGGTCTTCCCGGGGATGTGCACCTCGATCCTGTAGCGTCCGTCTTGTGGAAAAGAGATGATAGGAGTCCCAGTGATGCTCGGCAAAGCAATCCTTACGTCCCTGATGATCCTCATCAGCTCCTTGCAAAAGGGCATCATCGCGTCAGGCTGACAAAACTCCGTGATCAAAACTGGGATGAAGGTGGCCATCTATAAATTTTGAAATAAATCAGAGGGAAGTCAGAAACGAGTAGATGAGAGTATAAGAATTTTAAAGACAAAAGAGAATTAAATCCTAAGGATTTTCCAATCCTAGAGGTTACGTCCTACGGTCAGCGTGTGCTCTGATACCATTTCTGTAGCGACCCGACCTGAAAGGTCGAATCTCCGGTGTTTCTGTACCATCCCAAGATCATGTTGGTACACACATGGTACATCAATGTATATACCAAAGGAAAATCACACGGCATTAATTAATCGAAATCTCACATCAAGTCCTTTATTACAATAAGGATTACAATAAAGTGGCTGAAGGCCAACTCATGAGATAAACTAAACCAAAATCTTGCGGAAGCTCCATAGGTAGTTGAGTCCATCTGACTCCAAGGGCATCTCACCGAGCGTAAAGCATATCCTCACTCCTAGTCGGACAAGTACTCTACAACATGATACATTGCAGCCGTGTAGGTCAGCATATTGAATATGCCGGCAAAGTCACAAAAGAGGGGGTAAAGTAATCATCTAGTCTATATGCATATATGGCAGGTGGGGTAGTAAGTTTTTGCATAAAGCCAATTTTTCCTACAACAAGAGTGGGCAAAGGCATAATTACTACAATGTTGGTTGATTAATGAGATGGTTCCACCAATCAATTCTCTTACCCAAGTGACATTAAAATACCCACATCAATGTAATTTATTGTGTTGAGAGTTCCAAATAGTTTCAGTTCCTTTGGCTCAAACTGTCCATGACCGTGGGCACGGCTAATCGATTAGGTTTGGGTACTCTACAGAGTTTTGCACACATTCCCCACAAGATTTGATCGCCTCCGTTGGATTTCTCGCACTTCATGGTGTTTTGAGAAACGGATGACCAAAACATGGTCTTCTAAAGGGTTTCCCCGAGACTCTGTCGGTGCCCATGCTTTCCTACCATTCTTCTACATCTCGTAGCACCGCCTGTCCAGGGTCACCATGATATCCAACCATGCCAGAGCCCATAATGGCTTGTAACTGTGCAGGTAAGCCTTGGGTCTTGAAGCATCCATCCATCTCTTTGTGCCTGGGTGAACCTTTCCGCATGAATACTGGCACTTCTCCAGCATCATCTAGGCTAACCACTGGTTTCTCTAGGGCGTCGTTCAACCATCATCCACCCAGAGGTATGTTGAAAACTCGGAGTCTTGAAGACTTGATCATCATGTAGGTCTTGAAATTATTAACTCACAACTCTCATGAATCACACAACCAACCCCGTCTACTAATAGCATAGCAAAATGTAAATCAACGTTTCCCGGGGCCAATGTGTCAAAGGCTTGAGGGGTACCTACCACCTGATACTACATCAAGTAACCAAGTTTCCAATTTACCTACTTTGCATGCAATTGGGTAGATGGAAGAACTAATGCAATAAAACATAGGTATACATGGTCAAAGTGACTTGCCTTGCTGACGATCCTCGTAATCAAGTGACTCTAGATAACAAGCTTCGCACTCCGAATGATCTAACGAATCAAACAAGAGCACACCATAAGCATAAACACAATACAATTCATTCAACAACAAGGTAAACAAATGCTTCAACAAACAAAAGCACAATCAAAAGAAGAATCACTTAAAGTTTAAGACTATAAAAATTTTGGTGTCAAAATCTCTACTAGGACATAACAAGTCAAAAATTTGTTTGGAATAACTAGGCATTTAGATAACGGAAAAGTAAAATACAAAATTTTATTTGAAAACAGAAAGTATTTCATTATAAAAGTATTGTGCTAAAAGAATTACTACAAAACTTTTTTCTAAACAATATAAATGGTGAAAACAAGATGTACCTATTCAAACTAGAGCACAAAACAATTTGAAAAACATATTTCATTAACAGAAAAAAATACACCTAATGTTGAATCAACAGAACCTACTAAAATCTAAAAACAAAAGTTAAACTAATTCAGGTTCAAATTAAACAAAAATCAATTTAATTAAAATCTATTAAGAACTAAACAGATTCTGTTTTTGTTAAAAACAGCAACCAAATTTATCCTAAAAATTGTCAAACTATGTAGAATGATAGGCCTAACTAATACAAAACAGTGGCAAAAAGATTCACTAAAAAATATATTTTTAAACTCTAGTTGTACAGATTTTAGTAATTTAAACAAATTTGATTAGATTCAAAATTTAAAGTTCAAATTTGAAATCTAAGCATACACATAAACTACATTAAGTTTGTGAACTAATGCAAAAAGAATAAAATAGAAAGACCAAATATTTTAAAAGATATGATAAATCCAAAAAAAGAATACATTCTGTTTTCTAAAACAGAAAAGAAAAAGAAAAACTTCCTATCGATCGGACAGGGTCTATGTGGCATGCTGTGATTGGCCGCGAGGGCGTGCGCGTGAGAGCTAACGAGCGGACGACCGACAACTAGCGTGTACCGGTTCAATTAATAAATACTCGCGCGTTGACTACGGATCCGACTACTACGGATAGAGGTGGAGGCTTACAGAGAGGGGGTCGGGGTCTCCGGCGAGGTCATCGGCGGCCGGTGGTCGGAGATGCTCAGGGATGATGATGCGGTGGTCGGGGGCGGCGTCCGAAGGCTTCAAATGGCGGCGGCGAGTCCCCGGCGTCGATTGGTGGCGTCGGAGGGGGCTGGGGGTGAGTGTGGCGACGGGCACGAGCTCGGGGACGTCCGGTTGGGTGTCGAACTCCGTTGAGGTCTGGGGCAGCGCTCCGGCAAGGGAAAAGGGGGTTCGGGTGTGGAACGAAGAGAGAAGAGGCGGGGCTTTATATAGGGTCGGTGCGGTGGTCGGGGAGGGCACGAGGGGCGAGATCCGCAGAGAGGGATCTCTGGCGACGGTGGTCGGGCATGGGGAAGGGGATGACCGCGCTGACGCCGCGGTCGGACGGTGGGTCCCATGCATCAGTGAGGGGGGCGTGGTTAGCGCGTCGATGGCCGACCCGGAGTAGTTTCGGGAATTAAAGACTGTGGGCCGGCCCGGTTCGGTTTAAATACTTCCCTTTTCTATTTCCAGAGCAGTAAAAACTCTTTTAATGCATTCAAAATATTTCCAAACATAGGAAATATATATATGTATATCAAAATGATCAGGAGAATTAATGCTATTTAATGAACATTTTTCCTCTGTCATATTGAATATCTTTTTTTAAAATTTATTTTTAGAAAATGCCTAATTGATTTTAAATCCTTTTGAGATAAACTTTCAAATAACCCCCTGGTTTTATTGTTCAAATATTTCACCAAGATGCCTCTGGTGTGGAGTGTCATGTTACTCCCCTCTTTCTTTGAACATTTCCAAAGGTTTTCAAATAGGTGAAACAAATACATGGGAAAATAGAAATGGTCTTTCAGAATTTCAAAAGAAGCACTTCAACAAATACAGTACATTCAAACAAAGTGATGATGATGCATAGGTATATTTCATAACATTCCAAAATTAAATTTTGGGATGTTACAATGTTGTTCATAGATAATCTAATGGATACTGATAAAAATATCAAGACAAGTGTGAGTACCGTGGATGGCACTCTCCCAGGAGGGAATTGAGTCCATGGTGATGTATTGTTATGGAGTTAGTGGACTCGTGTGCAATATCTAAATGTAAACAAAGGGTTAAAATTGAGTAGTGTAGGTTAGCCACGAGTCAAAGCGGGCATTGCTGCATAACCTCCACCACCCCGCTATGTTGATACATGAGCATGAATAGACCACGTTTGTTTTAAAGACTTGTTGAGTACGTTTGTACTCACGTTTGCTTAATAAATGTTGCAGATGAGACCCAGGACCCATTAGGTGGGTTCTATCTAGACGTTGACGATGCCGAATAGCTGGTGTCCCAGCTACGACCTATGCCCTGTGGCGGGCTATAGATAGTTAGGCCATGTGCCTGTTTACCCCTTTCATTTGTCTATACTCAGACAGCTTTATGCTTCCGCTTGGTTTGTATGAACATGTTTGTACGACTTGAGTGTCGGGTCATGTGACCCCTATCTATAAAAACATTTATGCAAGGCTCATCTGAGCCTCTTAAATAAAAGTCATGTTGTTGTATGGTTTTATTGTGATGCCATGGTTGTATCTATGCATATCAGGCATGCCGTGCGTACGTGTGACGTGCAACGGTATGTATGGGATCCAACACCTAGTTGTGTGCCTCTTTGTGTTTCCACCGAGCCATGGTAGCTTGCTACTGCTCCGGACACATTGATTGATTGGCATGTATCCTTCTTTGCTGTTGTGTCTGTCCCTTCGGGGAAATGTCTCGCAGTGTAATGGAGTCCCTGTAGCTTGCTATGACTCGTCTACATGCAATGATGGCATTTATGTCTCACGATGTAATGGAGTCCTTGTAGCTTGCTATGACTCGTCTACACGTGCTTGAGGCCGACACCTGCATTGTTGGGTTACGTATGCCTATTTTCGTATGGACGTGCCACTTGGGTTCTATGACTAGTCATGTCGGCCCGGGTTCTCTGTCGTTTGATTGCCAGCGACATGTTCGCATACGTGAGCCAAAAGACGCAAACGGTCCCGGCTAAGGTAAGGTTGTAGCCGTGGAGCTTACCGTGCGTGAGGCCGCAAAGTGATGTGATATGTTACAGTATGGATTCATATGACTTAGGATCGGGGTCCCGACAGTTTACCTCGATAACATACTCATCTACTCGAAGAACAAGCAGGAACATGCCGAGCATCTAAGGCTGGTATTGATGAAACTTTGAGAGCACTGTCTGTATGCCAAATTCTCCAAGTGTGAATTTTGGTTGCCAGAAGTGACCTATCTAGGCCACGTGATCTCTGGTAAAGGTATTGATGTCAATCTCGAGAGAGTTCAGGTCATCCTTGATTGGACTCAACCTGAATCGGTTAAGCAAGTTTGGAGTTTCCTTGGCTTAGCGAGCTATTGTCGCCGCTTTGTTGAGAATTTCTCCAAGGTTGCGAAACCTCTAACTGAAATCCTCAAGAAAAACAAAAAGTTTAGTGGACTCCACAATGCGAGCGCAGTTTTTAGGAGTTGAAAAGATGACTGGCCTCTGCTCCCGTTCTGGTGCCACCAGACTTCTCTAAGGACTTTGTTATCTATTGCGACGCCTCGAGACAAGGATTAGGTTGCATTCTCATGCAAGATCGTCATGTGATTGCATACGCATCTCGACAGTTGCACCCACATGAGGATAATTATCCAACACATGATATTGAGCTTGCAGCTATGGTCCATGGACTGAAAACCTGGCGACATTACCTTCTGGGTATTCGTTGTGAAATTTACACTGATCACCAAACTCTGAAATATATTTTCACCCAGCCAGATTTGAATCTCAGGAAAAGACGGTGGGTTGAGTTGATTGCAGACTACGACTTAGGGATAACTAACACCCCGGGAAAAGCCAATGTCATGGTTGATGCACTAAGTCGTAAGTCTTATTGTAACAACCTGATGTTACAACAAGGTCAACCACTTCTCCATGAGGAATTTCGGAAGTTAAACCATCACATTGTTCCTCAAGTGTTCCTATCCAACTTTGTGGCGAAACCTAATCTTAAGGATCAAATAGTAGTTGTCCAGAAGTATGATAAGGGTATATCCTGGATTAAGGGGAATATTGCTAGCGGAAACGCTAAAGATTTCTCCAAGGACTATGAGGGTGTTGTGTTCTTCCAGAACCGGTTGGTGATTCCCAAGAGCACATGCTTAAGACAGGTGATCCTTAATGAGGATCATGATTCTCCTCTCACAATTCATCCGGGTAGTACCAAGATGTATCAGGACCTATGCCAGAGGTTCTCGTGGACTAGGATGAAGAGAGAAATTGCCTAGTTCATTGCTAATTGCGACATTTGTCGTCACGTGAAAGCAGAACATCAAAAGCCTGCTGGCACCCTTCAACCTTTAGCTATTCCCAAATGGAAATGGGATAAGGTCGGTATGGATTTCATTACCGGATTTCCCAGGACCAAGAGAGGGAATAATGTTATCTTTGTGGTCATTGACCGCCTTTCCAAAGTGGCTCATTTTCTTCCTGTTCGGGCGAGTATAACTGCTAGCCAGATAGCGGAGTTATATGTTTCTCCAATAGTTTCTCTTCATGGTGTTCCATTGGAGATTAACTCAGACCGTGGAAGTATCTTCACTTCCTGATTTTGGGAAAGTTTCCAAACCGCTATGGGGACTCATCTATCCTTTAGCACTACTTTCCACCCGCAATCAAGTGGTCAAGTTGAGCGAGTCGATCAAATTCTCGAAGACATGCTCCGAGCTTGTGTTATGTCCTTCGGTTGAATTGAGAGAAATGTCTTCCATTTGCCGAATTTGCATATAACAATAATTGTCAATCAAGCTTGGGCAAAGCCCCTTTTGAAGTTCTCTATGGACGAAGGTGTCGAACACCTCTTAACCGGTCAGAAACCGGAGAGAGGCAACTCTTTGGCCCGGATATGATCCAGGATCCAAAGGAGCAAGTTCGCATTATTCGTGAAAAGTTGAAAACAGCCCAATCTCGTCAAAAGAGCCAACATAATCGCCATCATAAGGCTGTGACCTATGAAGTTGACGAGAAGTCTTACCTTCGGGTTATGCCTCTGAAGGGTACCCATCGATTCGGTATCAAGGGAAAGTTGGCTCCTCATTACATTGGACCTTTTCGCATTCTTGCTAAATGAGGAGAGGTTGCCTACCAATTGGAAGTTCCGCCGCATCTTTCCAAGGTTCATGATGTCTTCCACGTCTTGCAACTCAGGCGTTGCTTCTCGGACCCTGTCCGTGAGGTAGACCACGAAGCGCTTGATCTCCAAGATAACCTTAAATATCGAGAATACCCTGTTCGTATTCTTGATCAAGCTGAGCGTACCACTCGGCGACGGAACATCAAGTTTCTCAAGATTCACTGGTCACACCATTCTGAAAAGGAGGCCACATGGGAAAGAGAAGATCGTCTTTGACTAGAGTACGCCACGCTCTTCCCGACTACTTCAAAATCTCGGGACGAGATTCTTTTGAGTGGGGGCGAGTTGTCACATCCCTAGCTAGTTGTCATAGGACAGCATGTGCGTGTGCATCATATATCATTTTTGCATCAACATGAAATGGGGACTAAAGCAAAGCCCAAGCCCTCATTTGAATCAAACCAATCCAAAATTTGTGAAAATTCAACAAATCCAAAATGCCCATCTAAAATGTCCCCTATGTCTTATAAATATGGACATGATTATACAAGGGGTTATTTAAAATATTTGAACAACTATAGCAATTTAAAAATAATGATAAAGCCTCTGAAAATATCGAATAAAGAATTATCATTATCTTAGTTTTCAAAATATCCTGAAACTTTTTAGATAAGTTTGAAATATTCAAACTACAATATATAAAATATTTGGGATATTTTAAAATAGCATATGTGCCTGAAAATAAAATAAAACAAATGTCAGAAATAAGAAAAGAATGCAACTAAAGAAAAGGGGGGAGAAAACCCACCTGGGCTTACCTGAAGAAGAGGCCCAGCCCACGGGGGGCAGCAGCGTCTTCTTCCTCCTACCAGGACGAGAAGCAGCTACGTGCCTCCACCGCAGTCGGTCGTGGCCACGCGCTGGCCACCTCCTCCCTGCCTGCCTGGCTGCCTCCTCATCGCGCTGGCAAGAGGATAGGCTCCACCGCCGCCTGGACCCGTTCCCCCTCGCCATTCCTCTCTTCCCCTCTTCCCTGCTTCCCCCTCGCTAGACTATAGCCGCCGGTGATTCGCTGCCCTCCATCCGTCCCCGACCACGCCACGGCGCCAAAAGTCCCTACGGTGACGCCCCATTCCATTCCCCCCTGGTTCCATCGTCGTTCCCCTCCTCTAGCCCCGTCGGTAACCAGAGCCAAGCGCAGCTCGCCGCCGGCCATGGTGTAGCCGTGGCCACAGCGGCCAAAGCTCGCTCCCGACCACGGGCGCGTGCTCGTAGAGTCCCCAGGAGCCCGTAGTCACTCGTAGCTCCTCCTCCCGCAGCTTGTAGCGTCGTAGCCGGTCCTACCCGAGCCATCGCCGCCGCTTGGCTCGACGTGGTCATTGTCTCCGGTGACACCGAGCCCCCTCTGCTGCCCTGCTCGACGCGCGCGTGCACGGGCTACCTCCGGTGCCCTCCACATGCCAAATGGCCACCGGATGCGCAACTCCGGCGAGTTGCCCTCGGCCCCGCTCCGGTGGGCGCTGACGTGGCCGACCATCAGGGGCTAATCCCCCTATTAATTAGCCCCCCAGCCACTGACCAATGGGCCCCAGCTGCGGGTCAAAGCCTGGTCAGCACGGGAATTAGGCCCATGTCACTGACGTGCGGGCCCCGCACGTCAGGTTTGACCTGGCCTGGTCAGCCGACCAGCTGACGTTGTAGTGACGTCAGGTTGACGTCATATTTCATTTTCTAGTTTTAAAATAATTCCAGAAATTCTTTAAAACTTTAAAAATTCAT
This sequence comes from Hordeum marinum, assembly GCA_022496015.1. Taxonomy (NCBI): domain Eukaryota; kingdom Viridiplantae; phylum Streptophyta; class Magnoliopsida; order Poales; family Poaceae; genus Hordeum; species Hordeum marinum. The sequence goes on along the minus strand of CM039677.1, from coordinate 278,497,702 downwards.
ATGAATTAATCTGTAAATTAGATGGAAATAATTTTTATATGAAAATTTATCAGACAAATCCAATGAATCCAATGGTGCTATTATCATGCATGTTAGAGCAACCTATGTAGATGAACCTTGACATTTATTAATAGGTTAGCATACGGAATTTGAAATGAAGAACGATTTTGAACCTATATTCAGACTCACTCCAAATTAACTTGGACACTAGTTGCATTAGCTCATCCATACATGCTGCCATGTCATGATCATGCATCATATTGTTGCACTTGCGTGTATTGAATGCTATTTATCTGCACTACGGTAGGCCCTGCTTCTGAGGATACCCCTGAGTATTCCAACGAAGGAGAGAACCTTTCTGCTACCCAGCAAGGCAAGCGACCCCCTTTGATCATTCCGATAACATCCCACACTCTCGCTCCTGCTCTTGTTTATTGCATTAGGACAAACGTTCACTTGTTTGTCATACACGGTAGATGAACCTATTCCTTTGCATGACCTGTCATTGTCACAGTAAATAGCTAAACCTTGCAACCTAGCATAACTGGTAGATGCTTGTGCCACGATGTGCTTAGCTTACCATGCCTGCTATGCTTGCTATGCTTAGAGTTGTGTCAGGTCTGTTTCATCTAGGTGATGAACTGGAGTGAAACCATGATGTTCCGATGTGATAATCTTATGATGAAACCGATTTGGTAAAGGTAGCGATGAGAGGCTATGTAGGAGTACATAGCGGGTTGTCTCATTGGGACTAATCTTTGGAACTGAGTTCCGTGTTTGTGATCCAAGACTAGTTACTACCACACGTTGGGATACTTAATTGACCCTCTCGACTTATCAGTCCCTTAGTCCTTGGTCCAGGAGTTGCAACTAGTTTCTGGTGTTTACAGTATGCTGGAGGTCGTGCGTAGCGCTGACCCTAGGCGTGGGTTACGACGTGGTAGGCAGTGGCACGGTGTACCAAGGGTCTGCCGAATGGTGGGCTTGGGAACCCTATGCACATCGTTTGGGGCTGTAGCGGAAACTTCGGCCGGACTTCCGTGCGGGTTCAGTCTCAAATAGGCGATAGCCTGGACTAGAGGTCTTATGTGATTGACGGTCATGGCCGACTCCCTCGCTGGGCTTCCGCTTGAAGGTTGCCGAGGTGCATGGTTTTATGAGCACACAACAATAAGTGGTGAGAGCGTGTGTGAAGAAGTACACCCCTGCAGGGTATGAAACTATTCAAATAGTCACATCCTCGGATATGGACTACTTGGAAAACTTATGCTATTCATAGATAATCAAAAGGATACTCATAATAATATAAAGACAAGTGTGAGTACCGTGGATGGCACTCTCCCAGGAGAGGGAAGTGAATCCATGGTGGTGTAGTGTCATGGAGTTAGTGGACTTGTGTGCAATATCTAAAATTTAAACAAAGAGTTAAAATTGTGTAGTGTAGGTTAGCCATGAGTCAAAGCTGGCATTGCTGCATAAACTCCACCACTCCCCTTGTTGATACATGAGCATGGATAGTCTAGGTCTGCTTTAAAGACTTGTTGAGTACGTTTGTACTCATGTTTTCTTAATAAATTTTGCAGATGAGACCCAGGACCCATCAGGTGGGTTCTTTCTAGATGTCGACGATGTCGAATAGCTGATGTCCCAGCTACGACCCTATGCCCTGTGGCGGGCTGTAGAAAGTCAGGCCATGTGCTTTTTTTACCCTTTCATCTGTCTGTACTCAGACAGCTTATGGTTCTGCTTGGTTTGTATGAACTTGTTTGTATGACTTGAGTGTCAGGTCATGTGACCCCTATCTGTAAGAACATGTTATGCAAGGCTCGTCTGAGCCCCTTAAATAAAAGTTGTTGTATGGTTACGTTGTGATACCATGGTTGTATCTATGCATATCGGGCATGTCGTGCGTATGTGTGACGTGCAATGGTATGTATGGGATCCGACACCTAGTCGTGTGCCTTTAGTAGTACTCTTTACAGGAAACTGCCTCTTTGTGCTTCCACCGAGCCATGGTAGCTTGCTACTGCTCTGTACACATTGATTGTCTGGCATGTATCCTTCTTCGCTGTTGTGTCTGTCCCTTCGAGGAAATGTCTCGCAGTGTAATGGAGTCCCTGTAGCCTGCTATGACTCGTCTACGTGCAATGATGGCATTTATGTCTCACGGCGTAATGGAGTCCTTGTAGCTTGCAACGACTCGTCTACACACGCTTGAGGCCGACACCTGCATTGCTGGGTTACGTATGCTTGTTTCTGTATGGATGTGCCACTTGGGTCCTATGACTAGTCATGTCGGCCCGGGTTCTCTGTCGTTTGATTGCCAGCAACATGTTCACATACGTGAGCCAAAACACGCAAATGGTCCCGACTAAGGTAAGGCTGCAGCCGTGGAGCTTACCGTGCATGAGGCCGCAAAGTGATGTGATATGTTACAGTCTAGATTCATATGACTTAGGATCGGGGTCCTGACACCATCCTCTAAGCAACACCGCAAAACGGGCGGTCGACGATGCCACCAGACTACAATGCTGAAGTCCTGACGATCTACGAAACGTTCCCCTCCAGGAACATGCGGAAAGAGCTCTTAGAGAACTCGAACAGGTCTACCATGTGGTGACAACAAGTTCATGGGCAGATATACCCATCATCTTCAGAGATACTGACCGACCTACCATCCGTCCCGACCGAACACGGGCCGCACTAGTCCTAAACCACATCGTCAATGGTTTCAGGCTACAAAAGGTACTGATGGATAGTGGCAGTGGTCTAAACCTCATCTATGAAGATACCCTGGAAAAAATGCAGTTCGACTGATCTCGCATCGAGCATAGCAACACAACTTTCTGAGGGATCATCCTTGGAAAAGAAGCGTATTGGTTAGGACATATCACCCTGGACATAGTGTTCGGCACGCCCGAAAACAATTGATCTGAAGATCTTCTCTTCCATATATTGCCCTTCCGAGTGGCTACCATGCCCTGTTGGGGCATGACGCCTTCACAAAATTCCAGGCTATACCACATTATGGGTATATGAAGCTCAAGATGCCAGGCCTAAACGGGGTAATCTCAATCGCTAGCGATTTGAATATAGCCCTTCAAGCTGAGAACAAAATAGCAGCGCTCACCATCGAGGCACTAGCTGAGACCTTTGCTGCAGAGGAATTGACCGCACTTTGGTCAACAGTGGACAAGGACGATGTGATCCTTAGCAAAAGGCCCAAACCCACGTCCTTTAAGCCTGTAGATGAAATTATTAAATTTTAGGTACACCCAACAGACCCCAGTAAGACAGCGTCCATTGGAGCATAGCTGGTCCCCATGGTGGACGAGGCACTGTGAGCATTCTTATGAGAAAACTGGGACAGCTTTGCCTGGCATCCCTCCGATATGTTAGGAAACCCACGGCGACTAGCAGAACATAGTCTAAATATAATCACAGGCTTCAAGCCCGTCAAACAAACTCTATGCCGCTTTCGATCCAAATGACAAGCTATGGGTGAAGAATTAGCCAAATTGCTAGAGGTCAAACTCATAAGGGAGATCAAGCACCCCGAGTGGTTGGCAAACCTAGTGATGGTACAGAAGAAAGACAAATCCTGGCGATTGTGCGTCAACTTTAAAGATCTCAACAAAGGCCTGCCCTAAGGACCATTTTCCCTTACCACGCATAGACCAGATTATTGATGTCATGGCCGGACACGACTCATTGTGTTTCCTTGATGCTTATTCTGGATACCATTAGATCAAACTGAAGGAACCCAATCAAGCCGAAACCGCATTCATCACCCCTTATGGGCCATTCTGCTTCAACACAATGTCTTTCGAGCAAAAAAAACTTGATGCTACATACCAGCGCATGATCTAGACTTGTCCCGAAAAATAGGTCGGAAAAATAGTCGAGCCATATGTGGATGACGTGGTCATTAAAACCAACACATCACCCAGTTGATTGACAACCTAAGGCAAACCTTTGCTAGCTTACGTGAGTACGAGATACGACTCAATCTGGAGAAATCCATCTTCGGAGTACCCACTGGTAAACTGATCGGATTCATTGTTTCCCATAGAGGAATAGAAGCAAATACGACTAAAATCCACACCCTAACTTGAAATTCCCATGGAGCTAAAGCATGCCCAAAAGTTAGCGAGTTCCTTGGCGGTGTTAAGTCGCTTTATTTCCTGTCTCGATGAAAAGGCTTTACCGCTCTACAAATGCTGAAACAGACCAACAATTTCGAGTGGACCGATTAAGCAGCGGCTGCGTTAGAAGAAATTAGAACACCTCTGGTAATTAACCCCGTACTCACAACACAAGGCATCGGTGAACCAATGTTATTGTACATATCGGCCACTAACCAAGTGGTTAGCGTAGTACTCGTCGTCAAACAAGAGGAGGAGGATCACAAATTCCGGATACTGAAGCCGGTCTATTATGTATCAGAAGTGCTAACGCAATGCAAGTCCAGATACCCGCTTTACCCGAAGATAGCCTATATAGTATCCATGGCATCACGGAAACTAAGACACTACTTTCAATAGTGTTTGGTCATGGTGGCATCCGAAGTACCCCTGAAGGATATAATCAACAATAGGGAGGCCACCGGCCGCATAGCCAAATGGGCCATTGAACTCCTTCCTTTCAAAATCACCTATAAGCCACGACGAGCTATTAAATCTCAGGTGTTGGCAGATTTCCTCGCCGAATGGGCAGAGGCCATGCTCCCCAGGGAATATAGTACATACTCCCGTTGGATAATGTACTTCGACGGATCCAAAACATTGGCCGAACTGGGGGATGGAGTTATTCTCGCATCCCACATAGGCGACAACGTCTGATACATGTTGAAAATCATGTATGCCGATTCCAACAATGCAGCCGAATATGAAGCACTTTTGCATGGTCTTCATATGGCAGCTTCAATGGGCATATAACGGCTGGAAGTACGGGGAAACTCCAACTTGGAAATCTCTCAAATCAACGGCGAATTCGATGGCAAAAACCCAAAGATGGCAGCATATAGAAACACCATCCTTCAAATATCAGCACGGTTCGATAGGATGGAATTCCATCACGTCGCTAGAGACAACAACCAGGCCGCTGACATACTGACCCGCATGAGGGCCAAACGCGACCCTGTCCCGAAAAACACTTTCCTTGAACAGCTCTTGAAGCCATCAGTGGTTTGGCAGGACGACAAAAGGGCGCCGGATCAATCAGTGCGGAAGAGGTTGTTCCCCCTATAAATGAACCAGACGACCAAATTATCGTCGTCTCCGTAATGGATGAAACTCCTTCGGCTCATGAGTTCATGTTAGTAATCGCACCATGGACCGTGCCTTTCCTCGCTTACCTTCTTCGCCAAGAACTGCCCGACGATCAGACAGAAGCGAGACACATAATTCTGCGATCCAAGGCTTATAAAGTCCACGAGGGTGAGTTATACAAGAGAAGCACCACCGGAGTACTCCAACGATGGATACCTAAGGAAGAAGGAAGGCAGCTCTTCGCCGAAGTCCACGCAGGAATGGGTGGCCATCACGCCGCAGCAAGGGCCTTAGTAAGCAAGGCCTTTCGGGCTGGTTTCTTCTGGCCCACCGCTCGAGCATACGTCCAGTCACTTGTCCAGCATTGCATGGATGTCAACTTTTTGCAAACCAAAGTCACATGCCCCCAACGGCTCTTCGGACTATTCCGATTACCTGGCCTTTTGCGGTCTGGGGACTGGATATGGTCGGACCACATAAAGGGGGGGGCAAGAAGAGTAAATATCTACTAGTCATGGTCGAAAAGTTCACCAAATGGATCGAATCGAAACATGTCAAATCAGCCAAGTCCGGACCACTAGTCGGTTTTATATCCGGCATGGTACACCATTACGGCGTATGACACAGTATAATAACGGAAAATGGATCCAACTTCACCGCCCAAGAGGTAAAAGACTGGTGCACAAAAATGGGCATCAAGCTCGATTACGCATCGGTGTATCACCCGCAGACCAATGGACAAGTCGAATGGGCCAACAGCCGCATCATGACTAGTATTAAACCATGACTAGTCTGATCTCTTCATGAGTCTAACTACCATTGGGTAGAGGTGCTTGACTCCGTCATGTGGGGCATGCGTACTACCCCGAATCGATCAATGGGATACACATTGTTCTTCATGGTCTATGGGCCAGAAGCAGTCCTACCCCATGACGTTATTCACGATGCACCAAGGGTGCGCATGTATGAAGAAAAAGAGGCCAAGTTAGATCGGCAGGACGACTTGGATGCCTTACAAGGAGAGTGCAACATAGCTCGGGCTAGCTCTACTTTTTATCAATAGAAGTGTCGGCGTTCTGGGAATGGGGGTACCTAGTCCTGCCTGCCTGCGGCCCATGGCATGGCCCACTTTGTCAGCTAGGCCAGGCCTGGCGTGGCATCGCTTAAGACAAGACCCTCACGAGAACTTTGGGCTCGTGAGGAAGAACGACATCAAGACCCGTGAGGATGAGCCTCCCTTGGCCCCCCCTCCTGAGGGGCAGAGATCTCTATGCAAGGCTCGCCCTCGGTAGTGAAGGATGACGCTGGTAAGGACAGGCCAGCGCCAGCACGCCAGACGGCACAGTTGCGCCTTTGGTGCAAAGGAAGCAAGGACATACGCATGTTCAGAAAGCACCGCCCAATGGTTTCCACTCTGAAGCAACAAGACCAAGACCGCTAGCCCCGCAGGGCGGATGTCATCGCCGAGCCCACCACTACATCACCATCAGCTACTTTGCAAGCGAAGACTGCCTTTGGACAGGGCGCGGATGTACTCTTGTCCCCCTTCAAAATTGGCCCTTGTGGAATTCCTTCCCGCCATTGAGATAAGGGAAGAGGACATGGGCCACCGCTATACATAGAAGCTAGGTCACACTATAGAAGGGATCCCAGATCCGATCGAACACTTACCCACTCCACTCACCACCGCCAGGCAGAGAGCCAAGAACACACCTTGAGCGCCCTTGTGAGGCTCAAGCCCATTGTACTAGTTCATCCACCGAAACCTCCATGAGAGGAAATCCACCAAAGCAGGAGTAGGGTATTACGCTTCATAGTGGCCCGAACCAGCATAAACTGTCGTGTTCATCTTCTTCCTCGTCATCGAACAAGTTCGCCATTGTGTCCATCGAGTAGGGAGCTAGGTTGGGTGAAGCCAAGGGGAAGCCTTCGCACACGCCCTTGTGTTCAAACCTTAAGGGTTTTGTGGAGAGCCCGAAATCCGACATTTGTCACGCCAGGTAGGGGGCATGTCGGAGTCCTCCTCAAGACAGGCTCTCCATCCGCCTTGACGTTTCGATGGCCGACGCCCGCCAAGCATCTGTCGGCCGCGACGGACCAGCCACCAGCGACCTTAATACTGCCGTCGGGAACCTGCGCCCCGATGGCATTGTGCTAGGTGGGCAGTATCAAGTCGCCAGCGTTGCCTCTGTCATCACCGCCCCTTGCACCACTCAAGTGCATGACGGTCGGGCAGCGCATTCGGCATCCGTGTTGCGATGCTCCCATGTGGGGGGCCTAGATGCACATGACGCGCTTCTGCTGGCAAGCGAGGTGCTCTGCCACCGTCTGATGCTAGGGGCTTCAACGCGTGGGCCGACCACATTATGGATCTGATCACCGTTACGTGCGAAGCCATGGTCCCTCGTCCATACTCAAGCGCTGGTGGCTCATTCACCGCACCTATCCCTCGGCCCGCCAACGGCACACCTCCTTCAGCGCCGAACGAACCCGGGCGGGGCCTGCCGAACACTGTGCTCCTCCTTCTACGGATCCCGGTAACCAATTTTAGGGCACAACCCGGCTATGGTGACCGATCTCACGGAGAAGACAACGCGGCGCCCCACGCGCCTGCCAGCGCGCGCACCCATGACCCTATGGATCACCAACAACCCGGGCTAACCAGACGCGAGCGCACCACCCTGCGCAGGGAGCAAATGGCACAGGTATCCAGGCAGGCAAGCAACAACGGCCAAGTCATGCTGGATCATTGGGGAATGGACTCACGTTAGGAGACACGCGCTTGGAGGCCCTACGCGGGAGAGTCTGTGGGCTGCATGCACAGGATGCTGCCCCGCCACCGCCCGGAGGGGCCGTTCCAGGTGCCATGTAGGACGTCTCAGGAGAAGGCCTGGGCCCTCATGTGGAGCCCTATGTACCGTGCTACATCATGCCTAGGGAAGACGACTAGGATCTGGCGCCTGTCACAGGCGGCAGCACCTCCCGAGGGTAGGGGAGCCCCGGACGTCCTCCCCGAGCCAGGCTTGGGGGCTCCCCTCGGAGAAGCGCCAAGCTCGAACAACGCGAACCAGAGAAGGAGGGAGGATGCCACCGGATCTGTGGGGGCGCAGCGCGGGCTGCCACCTCCCCCCACGGTCATGCATCGACGAGCCGGACCCCGGGGTGTTTGGGCATAATGCCGTGGGAAGGGCAGCAAGACAAAGGTAATGTGGGCCACCTGCGGCAAGTGGAACATAAGCGCAGCCTCAGGAGGCCGGACATCATGAGGCTCCTGTGGCAGCACACAGTCACCACCCAAACGCCTCACGAGGCGGCTTCAATGACAAAACACCCTTACGTTTGCGCCAGATGCATTCTACACATGTTTGCGCTGCGGGAGCGCAATCTTGCGGCTACGCAGGGAACAATGCATCTGGGTTTGGGTCATAAGGGCGCACAATCAAGAAGAAATGCATGGGATGGCTCTTGACAGAGTTGGGAGCTCCCAGGACCGGTGCCCGGGGGCTTGCCCAGCTATCTACGGACATGAAACTCTCACATAATAATGAGTGGGCTGTATACGCTCGGAGCCCCCCAAGGACACGGAGGGATTCCTCCCACACAATGTGGCAGCCACAGCTCCGCGCTGGCGGAGAAGTCAACAATGGCCATCAATGGCTATGCCCATGCAACGTGGATGCCCTACGCTCAGTGCTTGGGGAAGACGAAGACTGGCCTAGGTGCCAGACGCGACATTTGCTTGCTTTATTTTTGTGTTCAAGTTGCTATCTTTTGAAACGAAGTTTGAAGGGCTCAGAGCTCTAAATTTAAAAGAAAAGGGGCAGGGACTTTTATCTTGTTGCTTTCTCTTTTTATCAATCTTGAGTTCCCCTTCTTTTGGATCACCATTTTTTGCAAGGGTCCCCACATTGAGGCCCTACCGGGGACATCCCGGGCCTAGATAGTGAGACCCTGTCACCTCAGGGACTCGCAACTTTCATGGCCGACCCCCACCTGGGGGCCTAGACCGTTGCACGCCATCGTAACATGGAGTCTTAGGGGGGCCCAGAGCTTGGGCCTCCTGAGGCAAAGCCCGTCAAAACGGAATGGGGGTAGCTCGAGCGCCAAGGGGGGCTCCTGAGCACCGTGCCTTAGGAGCCTTACCGGTCACAAAGCCACTTGCAAGCCTTGATGCCGTCCTTCGTGATGCGGCCAGCATCGAGGGTGTTAGGACCTCACCTCGTGGTTGCGTCATCGGTGATCCGACTGTATACCATGGTGGTAGGGAAATGGGCAGGACTGACCCGTCGACGTATAGTTGCTTGAGTGTCGAATGGGACTCCTGAGCAATGCGCCTTAGGAGCCTCACCAGTCATATAGCCACTCGGCTCCCTTGATGTCGTCCTTGGTGATCTGGCTGACATCGAGGGTGTCGGGGTCTCACCTGATGGTCGCTACCTTGGCCAGTCTTGTACCACGACGGTAGAGAATTGCGTGGGACCAGGACCTGTAGACAAAGAGCACGAAAAATGCCCCCAATTCGCCTCGTCAGTAAGCAAGGAGGATGCGCCCCAGGCGAAGCAGCAGAGTATCTAGACAACCTGACCGCACAGCAAAATCGTTCGCGACCCGCGATCTAAGTTCACTATCAAATCAAACATGAATTTCCTAATTTAACATCGCTTCTAGGGTGAGGCGAGGCTTGTGCATACTGATGTGAGTACGCATATACTATGGGACAAATGCGCGCAATTACTAACACCACAGTGATCTAGAGCATCAAGGGAGGCGGCTTGGGAACGCTGCCGGGCTCCTAATCCGTGAGCCTGGGCTGGCAACCACAGGATTCCTCTCAGGAGGGGAGAAATCCATGAGCATCCAACTAGTTTCCGCCATCAGGCCGCACCGACGGAGGCCCCAGACGGGTAGAGAGAAATCAAATCGAACACCTACGAGCGGTTGATGGAAAATAAAAGGAGAGAAATGAAACGTAAGTAAGGTGCAAAAGATTAACGCCCACGAGGGCCAAGTTCGCTTTAAAGTGTTACAGGTACCAGGAGGAAGAAGCAGGGGGATCTATGTGGAGGAGTCGCTATCGCTACCCGAGCTGACGGCCAACATGTTGCCTGGGCAGCCCTCTTCGCCGGGAGGGGGCGCCCGGATGAACTGTGTGACCAGGGCGTCCACATGCGGACGCACCTCCTCTCTAAGAGGCCTCGGGATCCCCTTGGGCGCGTGCTCCACCACACGCTGGAGGTCGAGCTGCGAGGCGAGGCAGCGCAAGTTGGAGAAGACGTGCGTTAACGCCAGCTCCAGGAGGTCTCGGGCGTCGCCCTCACTGTCCTCGTTCACGCGGGAGACGCCGGTCTCCAGCGCCTCCACCACCCGGCAGAAGAAGTCAAGGTAACCCCCGTCGCCCTACACGTTGGGGAGTGCGGAGGCATCCCCAATGAATCATTCCATTGCTTCGGCCGCGTGGCCGGTGATGTCGGAGTACAGCTTGGTCCACTGGGACTTGAGCATTCTAGCATAGGCCGCCTCGTCGCACGTGAGCTGCACGGCGTCGGTCACTTCTTGGACCTAGGCTTGTAGAGCCTCCAGCTCCACCCTCCCCTCTGGCTCGCCGCTGAGGGCGGCCTGGAAGGAGGCATCGGCGGTCACCAGCTAGGCACGCAACGCTCCTGCCTCCTCCTCGAGCTTGACGCGCTTGTGTTTCTTGGCCGGTGGGTCCCTAGAAGAAGGAGATAGTCAAGCCCGGCGCGTTGGATGTGACGAGCAAAGAAAGAGGAAGGCGATGGAGGACTTACTCCCCCACCATGGTCCAGCGCTACTGGGCCCGTGATGACTTCGATGGCCCCCCGCCGCTGCCTCCGGGGGGAGGCAAGGGGGATGACAGACCCGCACGCTCTCCAGCACCGGCGGAGCCTCCGTCGGACGCCATGAAGAAAGGAAGAAGCAGGGAAAGGAAGAGGGTTTTCTCTGGAGTTACGGAAACATGCGGACGCTTCGAAGGAGCTGTGATATGTCACGAGAAGGAGGATTTATAGGAAAGACCAAGGCCACGAAGCGTCATGGGAGAGCAGGCAACTCTGCTGCACATTGCCTTGCCTAACGCTATCAGGTCACATCCACGTGGCCCGAGAGCAAGAATTTCAAGGAATCGACAACATTCAAGGAAGGGTAATGATGGCCGGTGCTGGCACGAGCGTCATGTCGGTTTGATTTGGGCGGCCCTTGACCCCTTCGAGGAGCAGGGGCACCGGCGCACGGGTGGCCGATGCGTGTAAATCCTGGCTCATGGGCGTTCGCCGCCCGCGGCACTCCGGACCGTCACCAAAGCTTTGCTTCGAAGCCGGCTCGAGCGTGCATTGGGCCCAGGGGCTACTGTCGACATTTTGGGAATGGGGGTACCCAATCCTGCCTGCCTATGGCCGAGGGCATGGCCCACTTCATCAGCCAGGCGAGGCCCGGCGAGGCATCACTCAACACAAGGCCCTCGCGAGAACCCTGGGCTCGCGAAGAAGAATGGCATCAAGACCCACGAGGATGAGCCTCCCTTGGCCCCTCTCCTAAGGGGTGGAGATCTCTATGAAAGGCTTAGCCTGAGGAGTTAAGGATGGCGTAGGTAAGGACAGGACAGTGTCAGCATGCCAGGCAACAAAGTTTCCCCTTTGTTGCAAAGGGAGCAAGGACATACGCGGGCTCCTGAAGCGCCGCCCAAAGGTTTCCATTCCGGTGCAACAAGACGACGACCACCAACCCCGCTGGGCGGATGTCATCGCCGAGCCCAGGGCTGCATCACCATCAGCTACTTTGCAGGCGAAGACCGCCTTTGGGCAGGGTGCATATGTACTCTTGTCCCCCTTCAAAATTGTCCGTTGTGGGATAGCTTCCCGCCATTGAGATAAGGGAAGAGGACCCAAGACACCGCTATGTATAGAAGCTAGGTCACACCATAGAAGGGATCCCATATCCGATCAAACACTTAGCCACTCCACTCACCACCGCCAGGCAGAGAGCCAAGAACACACCTTGAGCTCCCTCGCGAGGCTCAAGCCCATTGTACCAGTTCATCCACCAAAACATCCACGAGAGGCAATCCACCAAAGCAGGAGTAGGGTATTATGCTGTGCATCTGCCTGAACCTGGGTAAACGGTCGTGTTCATCTTCTTCCTCGTCATTGAACGAGTTCGTCGTCGTGTCCATCGAGTAGCGAGCTAGGTTGGGTGAAGCCACAGGGAAGCCAACAAGCAGACCCCATGTTACCGGAGCAGGGAGGTCAGGGCAAAAGCGTATAATGTGGGCGAACTCGTATTATGGCTCCTGAAGAAGCATAAGCATAAACTCAATCGCAAATGGGAGATCCCCGTCATAATTGACGAAGAACTCGCAGGAAGGGCTTACCTTCTCCGAAACCCTCCGGATAACCGCCTCGAACCAAACCGATGGAATGCAGCTCGTCTTCGGTGCTTCTACGGTTGGACCGGTGTCTTCATACTTTTCACCCACCTTTTTCTTTTTCTTTTCATTCTTTTCATTTTCCTTCCCTCCCACCTTGATTTTTTGCTGGTTTGGATTTTGTCTTCCCAAGTCTATAGTCGGCTAAATCGAGCCCGTGTTAACTTTTTCGGCATACATCCTCAAATGTTAAATCCGAATAAAACACCTGGGGGCTTCTTCCCGAAGTCGATGATTATGCATTTTAAGAATCTAATCACATTTATTGTGTATGCATGTTTCCCTTGTCGATTTTAAGCCATTATATGCATCAATTCGAACTAGGATTTTTTCCAAGCTGGGTTGCCTCGCTCCTGTGTTTACCCTCTACATTCCCGACTGTTCGTCTAGAGGGTAAAGGGAGCACCTCTACGATTGTTACGACCGGGTCATTCGGATACGTACCTCAGATAGGTGAAGCCAAAAGATAGCTATCTTAAGTAGAAAATTGATCGGCTACGACGGAAGCAAGAAATAAAATAATGGTTGTTATCACCATTACTTGGGCCTCTTGTCTCACAAAAGCCATTAGTCGCATATTAAAAGTATACGGCCTTACTATCTACGATTTACGTAGCAGCCTGAAGGAAGGTACCGATAGAGGTACTATTTTCTTTGGAAGATGTTTCTTATGTTAAGGAGTAATATAACATATCTTCCTATGCATTTTTTGTTTGTTCGCACCAAATGGCCGGATTGCCTGGTTCCTCAGAAGAATTCCCTCTTATCGATGGATATTTTATAAGGAACACTCCCAAGCTCTTAGCGGGGGAGGTCAAAGCCGATGGCCGGTTAAGACATTGTTTACAACACAAACGGAGGAATTTTTGATTTAAAGTCCATAGTTAGATAAAATCACACATCTGGCTACTGGTCAAGATTGTCTATTAAGGCATCGAGGGTGCAATCTTCGTGCGAGAGACAAACAGCGGGTATCACTTGGTCGTACACCAAATAAAGCGGCACTTCTTGCCCATCCGGCCCTGCTGGCCCAACCCGAGCCATATGCTCGGGGTTAAGGCCAATATAAGGGGTCTTGATCATCGCCCACTCCTCTCGTGCTCCCTCTCGGTAGGCCGATGTCTACCATAGATCAAACCGACTTCGGGCTCCCTTGAATCGATCAGCTAGTTCGGCCGTCCCCTCCGGAGGCTGCTCGGGAGGCCATAGCGCTTTTATCCTCCTCCTCATAGCCTTCCGAGCGCGCTCATGAATAGCGGACAGTTCCTTCAGAAGGCTCCCCTGGTAGGATCTCATCTCTTTTTTAGGCCGCCCAGTTAGGAGACCTACACACGAGACGAGGCATGTCCATTACATTTCATGTATTAAAGATACCCTTTGACGTGATAATCACACTTACCGAACATGCCCCTTTGTAACTTCTGGTTCTCTTCTTGGGTCTGGGCTAATTGAGTCTTTAAACTCTCAATTTCTTTGGCCTGCTACTTGTTTTCCGTCTGGAGACGGTTCTTCTCCTCAATATTTCGCTGCGCCGAAAGGCAACCGGCCTCATACTAGGACTCAACATACCTCTGGGATTCTTGGGCCGCATCTAAATCTTTTTGCAACTGCCCTGTAGACTAAGCTGCTACAAAGTCGCATCAACACGGGACTATATAATAAGATCGGCAAAATGGAGAATACTCACCATGCGCCTCCCGGGTAAAATTCTTTACTTGTTCCAGCTCGGCCTTCACGCCTTCCACCTATGTTCGGCTTGCCTCCAATTCAATGTGTAATTGCTCATTCTGCCGCCTTGAGACCTACATCATCAATAAAACAATATGCAGATCCTTAACTCGGTTGTCCCGACCAATTCGACGCTCAGGGGCTACTAGATTTACATGTGTGTCTGAATTCTTAAAACCAATCACTCACCTTCAGGCTGGATGATATCAGTTTCACTGCTTTCCCAAGCCCACCTCGGGCAGCTCCGATGTGCATATCTGCCGAACATAGAGAATTAACCTTTTTTCGGAAAACGTCGGGTGGCATAGTGCTTCTCGTTGCCACTGCTGGTTCATTGCACTCTCCACCTTGGATTTAGTGACCGATACCTCATCCTCGGAATCTTCAGGGACCGGATTGACCACAGGGGCCTCCGCGGCAGGTTCAGCATGAGCAGAAGATCTTGACTCATGAGTATTGCCAGGCACCTTGGCAGCTTTCTCGGCAGAACATGGTCATACATGTTTCCTAAGTATTTTGGCATGAGATCTTTTGTGAAATCCTAGCGATAATGATAACAATAGATTAAGCGGCTGAACAAAGTACCTCTTGGTTGAACGAGTGGTCGGGGTCGTCCCACTGCCAGCTCACATGAAGGATTCCTGTTGATGTCCGGTCTGGGCATTGCTGTCATAGCCGACGTTCATCGCGTGGACCAACGACACTTGGGAGCAGAAGCCGGCACATTTGGGTCGACGGACGACGCTTGCCTTTTACGAGAAGTGTCGGGGATATATCCCACGGTATGACCCGGACGGAAGTATGACCCGGCCTGGCGACTCACAGGAGACCTGGCAAAGACATGACGTTTTATTGATGACCCAGCAGGTGGGCCGCAGGACGACCAGGCTCAAGACCCTGCGTGTGAGCCGGGGCCAGACGGCTCACAAGAGAAGGCTTAAAGGAGAAAGGATTTCCTTACAAGAGAAACAAGACCCGAAATAGGATTCTAGACAGACTAGTCCTAATCCTACTCCTAGTAGGACTCTATTTGTAAACCTACCCTCTCCACTTATAAGGAGGGGTAGAGCACACCTAGAAAGACAAGTTGACAAGTCCACAAGTTTAGATGGATACAAGAGATTAGAGATAAAAAGATTAGAGGCTCTCGTGATTAGAGGTAGCAAAACAGCACCCTTGTAACCGAGAGATCTCCTTCATCATCAATACCAGACAAGTAGGACATAGTCTTTTACCTCTAACGGAGGGGCCGAACCTGGGTAAACTCCGCGTCTCTCGATTCCGACCAACCCCTTCAAGCCGTCACACAGTTGAGCTTCTGCCCCGAACCTAAGTCCGTTCACCTAGACATCTGCCGTGACAAATCCACGACAGTTGGCGCCCACCGTGGGGCGGCACGCACGGTGGTGTTGTGTTCTTGGAGGAAGTCCTTCAGGGATTGAGAAGCTCGCGATTTACCAGATGAAGACGAATCAACACGGAACCAGGGCATGGAAGGATCCGACACAGAACAACATTGGACGAAGCCGACGGTATGAGATTAGATCAAATCTAAGAAAATTAGGGTTGCGGACTATTCCGCTGCCGTCGTCCCGAAAACTCGTAAAGGCCGATAGGATTTTCATCGTGCATGGCTGCATCCGAGATTGACAGGAAGTCTGGAAGTTGTGGATTAATTACCGATTTTTGGTAGTTGCGCTAGCAAATATACGCAACGTCACGCGTGCGTCTGATCTGCCGCTGTTCCTACTTCAAACCGGCTCGAGGGATCACAAGTTCTGCAACAGTCGTGTTCCACTATGATTCAAAAAGTTTGAACAGCCGTTGATTCCTTCGCTTGGAGACCGAACCCAATGGTTAAGTACTACTCCCTCTGTCCGGAAAAGATTGTCCAGAGCGTAGTTCATTTGTCTTTTTGCAAAAAAGCCCTCGAACTTTTAAATCTCTTGCTAATTACTCCCTCCTTCTTCCTCTCGCCAGCGGAAGCACAGGGTTCCAGCCACAGCCGGCACCCAAGCCCAGCCACCTTCGCGACAGGAAGGCACACTTGCGCTGCCGCCCACCTGCACCACCGCTGCCCTCCTGCGCTTCCCCTGCCCTCTGTTCCGCCGCTGCCGCCCACCTGAGCCGCCGCCCACCTGAGCCGCCGGCCGCCGCCCGCACGGAGGAGAGCTGCGCCGCCTCCCATAGGCCGTGCCTCCCCCACGTCTGACGACGCATCCGTAGTCGCCTTGCTCGCGCACGCGGCTACCGGTGTGGGATTTGGCAAGTCCCCGGCCGCCGCATTTGAGTCCTCGCCGTCCGAGTCCTCTGATGCCCGTCTGATGATGTTGCTCATCGTCGTCCTCTGCTGCTTCCCATCTGAGAACAGCTGCCGCAAGTCCTCGCCCGATGCCCGTCTACTGCTGCTGCTCATCGTCGTCTGAGTCATCTCCACCTGATGCTGCTGCTGTTCCTCGCTGTCTGATGCTGCTGCTGTTCCTCGCCTCCGGAGTCCTCTGATGTTGAAAAGGTGACTCCTGTGCCCCGCCTCTGCAGTAGAAATTGGCACTAGAAATTCATTCGGCTTCCTAAAATTGTGCTAACTGAACATGTTAACTTACAACTTGTCACTAGTCTATCAATATTGCTAGTCTATTAACTGAACATGTCTACTGTTGTTGGCATTACTACAATAGTCCGCAATTCTGCAATATTCAGGTTCAGGTTCTTGTCTATTAACTGGACATGTCACTAGTCTATTAACTGAACATTTTACTAGTCTACAACTTACAACTTGTCACTAGTCTATTAACTGAAAATATTCAGAGTACTCTACAGCAATAATTGAAAATATTCAGAGCAATATTCAGGTTCAGGTTCTTTTAACTGAAAATATTCGGAGTAATCTACAACAATAACTGAAAAGAGTAATATGAAAGTTCAGGTTCTTTTAACTGAAAATATTCAGAGTAATCTACAGCAATAACTGAAAATATTCAGAGTAATATGCAGGTTCGGGTTCTTTTAACTGAAAATATTCAGAGTAATCTACAGCAATAACTGAAAATATTCAGAGTAATATTCAGGTTCAGGTTCTTTTAACTGAAAATATTCAAAGTAATCTACAGCAATAACTGAAAATATTCAGAGTAATATTCAGGTTCATGTTCTTTTAACTAAAAATATTCACATTTGAGAAGATCTTAGATGTCAAAAAAATCATTCAGACTTGAGATGCAAAAATATCCTCTCCCTCCTTGCTACCTTTTTACCTTTTTTATGCATCCGTTCAGCGATTCGAATGTTCTGTGCATTTCAATCTGTACTTAACATCAAAACAAATCCTCACCGCGAAGTCGATGATGAACGTCCTCCGACCGGTTATGTG
Source organism: Hordeum marinum (assembly GCA_022496015.1). Classification (NCBI taxonomy): domain Eukaryota; kingdom Viridiplantae; phylum Streptophyta; class Magnoliopsida; order Poales; family Poaceae; genus Hordeum; species Hordeum marinum. Next base: position 278,479,896 of record CM039677.1, on the reverse strand, counting down.
CACTGTCTGCTTGGTTACTCCACTCCGAAGAAAAACAAAATTCAGTTAAGAGTTCCCCTAACTTACGGTACTCCATGCATCAAAATTTCTGAGACAAATACACTAATCAGACTGAAAGACAAATACACTAATCAGACTCAGGCTCTGCAGATTTGCAGAGCACTTGGGGCACGAGGACGATGAGCATGTGGGCACTTGTACAAAGAGGAGGAGCCTAGGATGTTAAGTACACCTATCAAGCTCCCAACTTCATATAGCATCAGGATACAAAAAATTCAGCATGATAAAACACCAGGATTATCTTCGCAAACATCATATAGTCGCAACACCTCAAAGCAAATTGTTAAACATCCATGAGCTAATTGAACTCTATCAAAAATCTGTTAAACTTGCTACTCCATTAACTATCAAAATTCAGTAAAGTTTGTCTACAATATCATCCACACTAAGTAAAGTTTGTTTACTCCATTAACTGTCTTTTTTATGGTGGTTTTCTGTGTAATCAAACAAACAAAATACAGTAATCACTAGCATAAGGAAGAGGGTTCAGCTGTCACACACACATCATGCATCAGATCAAATTTAATCCAGTTGATGTAACCCAGCAAAGGTTCATAGCATGGGTTCATGGGAATTCAGAACGCAACTAGTACAAATTTCAGACAAAAGGTACAAATATTCACTGAACAGAAACAAGAGAAGAGAGGTTCAGAGACCCACCAGTACAATTTTTCCCCAGTTGTGGATGTTGCAGGCGTTGGTGACGAAGATGAACAGCAGTGGAGAATGGTTGCCGCTGGCCTCGTCGCTCGTCTCCCCGCAGCAAATTTTTCTGAACCTGAATCAAGCAAGGGAACGTTGACGAGCAGGGGAAACTTGAATCCTGCGGTCCCGGCGCCAGGACGGGGCTGGCTCGTGGACGACACTGACCAAGGTCGAACCTTGACGAGCAGGAGCACTTGGACACTTGATCATGGAGGAGGGGCTGCCATCGACTTCTGCAGCAGACGCGCGGGACTTGAGGAGGAGCTGGTCGATGAGGAGCTTTAGGACTAGGAGCGCCCGCACCATGCCGTAGCCATACCTCCCAATCGAGCGCTACCTCGTCGAAGAAGGGATTTTTAAGACAGGTGCATCGTTCGTGGAGAAGAGAGAGGAGGAGATGCACGGGGAAGCGGATAGGCTCGGTGGATGGGAACGTCGCAATGGCGCGACGCGGCGGATGGGAGCGGCGCAGCGGTACGGCGCGAAGGAGGGGATCGGGGCAGCGGCGCGGCGTAGCGGGCAGCGACTAGAAGCTGCGGGGAGACGAACGACGAGACGACACGACAGGGAGTGCGGGTTGTGTCGGAGAAACCTGGAGGGGGATTTTGCAAAAATGTCACGAGGACAACCTTTTCCGGACGGAGGGAGTACTCTAGTACAAACTCACTAGGCCACGTAAAGGCCATCAGGGAAAAGTTACTAATTATTTGCCATGTTGCATACTCTTGCACGTGAGTAAAAAAAAGGGGAAGGCCACTTCAAGATCGGATCGTGATTTGGCAGACCGTGTACGAATACTGCTCTATTTTGTTTCCGGTCTAACAACAGCAAATAGATTCCGATACTAGTATACTTTCGCACTACAAGAATATTACACGAAAATCAAGAGAGGAGAAGACCACGATCCAAAGAACGGAACGACCATCAGTTTTAAGCCAGGCGCCGAGCCGCCGCGGCCTCGCGTCTGAGCCGCCATGGATTCACCTCGCCTTGCGTCCGAGCCGTCGTGGCTTGGCCTCGCTTCGCCTTTGCCTCTGCTGCTTCGAGCTGGATTACCTTCTCCTCGCCTTGAGCCGGTCTCACCCTACTGCGCCGGTCTTGATTCGCCGGGCCTCCGCTCAGCCGCTGCCGCCAGGCCACATCCGTCGCCTCGCCAAACTCACCGCGTGCGCTCGGTTGCTGCACCTGCTGACCCTCGAGTCGGCCTTCTGCCACGGCTTGGCCTTGCCGGCTCGTCTTTGCCGCGAGCCGCCCGGCCATCGTGAGCCGCCAGCTCCGACCCGTCAGTCATCGTCGCCTGCCTCCGCCTCTGCCGCACAGCCGCTCTCGCCGTGCCTGCCGTTGCTGAGAGTCGCCGCTACCGCCACTCCCCGACAGCCGCCGCGACCTCGTGCCGCCTTGAGCCGCCTCTCCGTCGCCATCGGGCCGCCCCTTTACGGGCCTCGCGTGAGCTGGCACCAGTTCACCTTATCCACCTCGCCGCCGTGCCCGCATGGCGACACGGCGCCTGCAAACCGCCAAACCTGCGCGCCGCCCCATCGCACTTCTCGCAGCCGTCGTGGCATGCCTGGCCTGCTGGCCTCGCGCCAAGGTCGTGCTCTGTGTTGAGCCGCCATGCCTCATTGCACTTGCTGCACCCGCCGCTACAGCTGTGCCTTGCCCTCGCGTGCGCGTGCGCCCAAGCCTGCGTTCTCCCACCTTGCCCCGTTGTTGTGGCCATGGCACACCTACACCCTAGCGACCTTACCTCCACCTCGCCCGTGTTGCTTCGCCTACTGCAAGCCGCCGCGCCGCACCGCCAGGACTATGCGTCGGAGCCAGGCTGGGCCGCCGCACCTGCGCCTTGAACCGCCAAGCACCGGCCCTGCTCCTTCGCGATCGCGCCTTGAGCCACCAAGCACCGGCCCTTTGAGCCGCCCTGTGCTGCCGAGTCGCTGCCGAATCACATGGTAAATGTGGTCAGCTAAAAATTCATTAAAGCGCACACGCATTTTTTGCAAGTATTTTCTACTCGTTCGCGCGTTTGATTTCACCTGTCATCGTCAACTGCGCCACAGATAAATTGCGACAACACATATCAGGTGAAATTCATCCATTATATTTTTATTGATATATCTTTTATTTATTGAGAACAATTACTTTGTTCAGTAACATACTCTACACAGGACAATTACTTATTATTCAAGTGGCGTTGTACCACGGAGATGGAGATGCACCAACATCAACCAGGACCGGTGTTCGTCCGGGTTACGCTACACAGGTTTCAAACGTCGTGGCCAACTCTCATGTCCGCGCGACCAAGACGGCTTACAACGCCGCGGCCGACTCTTGTTCGTGTCAAGTCGTCAGACAACTCTCGCATTCAACTCAGCAAGCCGGTGTCGTGGCCGCCTATACCAGCCGCCCAATGGACATTCCTGAGCCGTCGCCCCGCAGACCAGGCTACATCAACATGCCAGAAATGACCCGTGCATCAACATCAGCTTATGAATACCATGGGTGACTCACCAACCACGCCGTCTGAACAATATCATGGCGACTTACCGTCCATGTTGATTTTCAATGCGTGAGCGACTCATCAATTGCGTCAGTTTACAACGCCATGGCTGTCTCTCAAGACCGCACAATTTTACAACGCCGCAGCTGTCTCTCACTACCGCGCCGCACTGACTTTTACGTCTACATCAACACGCCAGGGGGCGCATTTACCAGTACGAGCCGCCCAACAGATGGTTCTGAATCGCCACCCGGTGGGCCAATCTACATTGACATATCGGTGCAGTGCTCGCCTATATGAGTCGTCCAATGGATGCGCGCAAGACGCCGCCCTCAGTTTGATCTACATCAACATATCAGTGCAGTGCTCGCCTGTACTAGCCGTCCAAACGGACAACCGCGCAAGTTGCCGCCACTACAGTTTGGTTAACTTGAACAACCAGCCGGTACGAACCATCGACCGGATATTGAAACAAATGATACGGGATCATCTATAACCCGCCGCGGTCAACCTCGACCATCAGTGGAGACTCTCAAGCCACCTCTCCGAGTCAACTTACGACTCGGGGGCTACAGACATGGCGAGACTCATTTGGTCGTTTTCAACGAGAACGCCGGGTCTTTGCAAGAGAAAAACCCAATCCTAGGGGCTATTACATTATTGGCGGAAGATTAAAAAAAAGTTGCCCAAGAAGACGAACCGCCATGATGCACCATTCAAACATGGGTGCCCGGATTTATTGGATCATCATAAAGTCACTTAGAACTTTTGCCGTTTCTTCATACAAGATGGCATTTTACAAGATGGCGGCTTACAAGATTGTGCAAAAAGTTGACTCCGTCAACAAGGTCATTTGGGGGCTTCCAACCCACCGGGTTTAGCTTACATACCCTCTTGATCGGTTCTTAAGCCACCGCAAGCTCGGGTTAAACCTACCTGTAAGTTGATGCTGCTCCACTATGTGACCCGCCGAACTCTTGCCAGTTAATCTCGCCTAGAGACCCTGAGCCGGTTCAAAGAAATTGACGGCCAATCTCGATAGAGACCCTGTACCGGTTAAGGTTAAACCGGCGGTTCTTGTCACGTGAGGGCCGACTTACGGAAAGCAAGGATAAACACTCTTATCTACTGCCGACTCTCCGCTATGTGGCCCGTTCATACTCTTAGACAGTTAATCTTTTAAAGACCCTGCAGTGTTTAAGGTTAAAATGACAGATTTATGTCACGTGAGATGTAGTTTATGGGCTACTAGGGATACTCATGCCCTGCTGTGTCTCTAGCTGGGACGATGCGCTCATCAATCCTCGCCTGGAAAATGAGCATTGTGATGAGTTCAAGTGGCGAGTCCTCTCGGCGGAACTAGCGTCCGTGTCTCTTTCCGGGGCGTTGCGCTCATCAGTTCTCGCCTGGAAACCGAGTGTTGCTCTGAGTTCAAGCAATAAGTCCACCGAGTAGAACTGGCAGATGTCGTTGCGCTCTACCAGAAAATCTCATCGAGAGATCCTGCACTGGTATGAGTTCAAGCATCGAGTCCAGCCAGGAAGAACCATCATATGAGTTTTGGAAGACAAGAAGGAAAAGCAAGATCATCATACATTGCATCATACATTGCATCATACATAGCATCATACATTGCATCATACATTGCATCATATTCACATGTCATGCCGGCTTATCAAGCTGGGTCAGAGCAAGATTATGAAAGGAGCAAGGCTATGAAAGATATAACATCTCCGGGTTGTGCTTTTTCAAGCCACCCTTACAACAATGCAGAAGATAGTCTGTCTTGTTTATTTTTGCAGGTTTTATCTCTTAAGATGAGTCGCCGTTAAGTATTTTGCAAGAGCAAATGGATCTTTAATAGCCAACTTGGCTGGATCTTCATGGTTTATGATAACCAGTACTAAATGATTGGGGTTTTCAAGCCATCTCAGAGAATATTTCAAGATCCGCCCTGTCAGATATAATGCCATGTCATATAATTGACTGGCTTTCTTCAAATGTGTTCTATAGTAATCTACAACACTCATGGATTTCTCCAACATATATTTGCCGGGTTGCACCGCAACCACGAGCAGGGATTTCATGTCAAAGACAAAGGAATTATTCCAGGATATTCATTCCGGGTTATATTACAACCACGGTCAAGGATTCATTCAACAAATTGTGGTGAGTCATATTATTCTTACATAGTCCCTAGTCTCCACCGGCAGACGACCCGACACTTGGGGGCTACACTATTCAAATACAGTTTATATCAAGTATGCAAGTTCCTTGTCGCTGAAAGCACGCACCGCTGCACTTGGGGGCTAATGCAAGCCAGTTTTCAAATCATTACATTGTCAGCAAGACCCTATTGTCTCAAGGAGATGAGTCGGTCTTTCTATATTTTTCTAAGTCCTGGCCCAGTAATTCTTACTGACCCGGCACTTGGGGGCTACACCGCTCAGATCAATTTTTCAAAGTCTGAAGTCGCTGCAGGCATGCGACCCGACACTTGGGGGCTACAGTACTCAACTGTTTGAACAGATTATATTGTTCCAATTGAAGACCCGACCCATCACATACTAATGAGCCGGCCCATGGGGGCTACACCCGCCGAAGTTTTATAAGGTATAAGATAGTCACAAAGTCCCAGGTTGCTGCAGGCAGGACAACCCGACACTTGGGGGCTACACAGTCCAAAATATTATTGCAAAGCACCAAGTTATCATGGATAATCTCGGAGCTTGGGGGCTACAAGTAATATAGACATATCAAAAAGTTTGAGGAGAATTTTCAAGATGTTAATTATGGAGTTCAGTTGTTAGACCCGGCGTCACCAACATTCATGACCCGGTGTTATCAAAAGATCATAACCCGCCAGAGTTTATATAAGCCGCCCTGCTTCACAACAATGGAAGTCCGGATCTACATCATGAGGATTTCTTAATTTTCATTAAGCCAAAGTATTGGAAGCCGACTCAATGGCATATGGGTATTCTATGCCCAATATTTTTCAAAGGACGCTAACAAGCAAGACGATTTTCAAGACGACTCATTCATATGCAGAAAAGACCCAGATTTCTGAGGAGCCATTTTATAAGCCGACCAAAGGAGCAAGCAGGACACTTAACATATTTGTTACTCTTATTTCAGGAGCTTAGCATGAATAAATTCAAGCTAACCTGGGGGCTAATGTCGGGGATATACCCCGCGGTATGACCCGAACGGAAGTATGACCCGGCCTGGTGACTCACAGGAGACCCGGTAAAGACATGATGTTTTATTGATGACCCGGCAGGCGGGCCACAGGACGACCAGGCCCAAGACCCGGTGTGTGAGCCGGTGCCCGGCGACTCACAAGAGAAGGTCTAAAGGAGAAAGGATTTCCTTACAGGAGAAACAAGACCCGGAATAGGATTCTAGAGAGACTAGTCCTAATCCTACTCCTAGTAGGACTTTATTTGTAAACCTACCCTCTCCACTTATATAAGGAGGGGTAGAGCACCCCTAGAAAGACAAGTTGACAAGTCCACAAGTTTAGACAGATACAAGAGATTAGAGATAGACAGATTAGAGGCTCTCGTGATTAGAGGTAGCAAAATAGCACCCTTGTAACTGAGAGATCTCCTTCATTATCAATACAAGACAAGCAGGACGTGGGCATTTACCTCTATCGGAGGGGCCAAACCTGGGTAAACTCCGCGTCTCTCGATTCCGACCAACCTCTTCAAGCCGCCACACAGTTGCGCTTCTGCCCCAAACCTAAGTCCGTTCACCTGGACATCTGCCGTGACAAATCCACGATAGGAAGAATTTTTCTTCTTGCCTGTAATAGGGGAAGGGAGTGACCTGGGGTGATTGGCTATGATAGCCACCTTAGAACGATCAAGGCTCTCTTGGTAAAAGACCCCGTCTTCGAACTCGATTGATAGCTCCGGATCATCATGGAAACTTGGATCATCGTCACGAGAATAGTTCTCTGTACCTCCATTCCTGTTTGCACAGATTGAAAGCTTTGGTAAAAAAGGTGCAAACTAAAAACCCAAACTCAGGTCACATAATCGAAAGGCTTACCCATTCGATGGGGTTGTAACTTGAGTAGCCCTCCTTGACCGGTAGCCGAACAAAGTCTTCTTTTTCCCCTTTGAAGAGGTCGGCAAGTGCGGCTGCCAATGCCGCTTGATTGGCAGGGCCCAGCCATCGGGAGCGAGTGGTGTCACTTGTTCCGATGTAACGCCACAAAGGGTGTATCCTTTGCTGAAGAGGCTAAATGCATCAGGTGATGGCAACAACCATCACATCAATCATGGCCAGCTTGTGATGAGCCAGTAGCTTCACGTGGGCAGCCAAGCATTGCACTTCGGCACCGTCCTCTTGGGATGAACTCTTCAGTCGCCAGTTGTACCTTTTCCTCAAAGGGGCATTGGAGTATTCGGGCAAACCCCTTCGAGCTTGATTGAATAGGGGAACGTCCTCAATATAGAACCATTTCGAGGACCATTCTTCGGATCCCTTCTTCGATGTCCCCACTGGATACCCTGTTCCGGTATACGACATACTTCTTCTCCTCCGACTTCTCGAATTGTCTCACCCCAAGTACGGGGGACAAGGCAGAAGTACTTCCTCCGTATTCCAAAGTGTGTCTCCCAACCCAGAAACATCTCGCAAAGGGCAACAAAGCCCGAGATATGCAGAATAGATCCGGGGGTAATATGATGGAGTTGGATCCCATAGAACTCCAGTAATCCCCTCAGGAAAGGACGAATGGGGAACCCTAGACCCCGCAAGAGGAAGGGCACGAAGCATACCCGCTTTCCCTTGTGGGGATTATGGATGTTCTCTTTGAAGGCTTCATTATCAAAAGAAGTCAAACCGCGCGTGGGTAGTCACTAGATCCGATGAAGGAAGATACCCTTGGGTCTTGAGGTCACGCAGCCGAAGGAGGGATATAGAGCAGCTTTCCCAATCCCTCAGGACGAGAGCCGTAGTAGCTGGGGGTGCTCGCCATGTTTTTGTGGTGATCTCTCGCATGAAGTTTTTTCTGATGGGGACGAAGAGGAAGATGTGGTCCAGACCATGATTCATCTTGTTTAAATGGGTGGTGCCTCCTTTGAGGAAAGGGACGACTTGTTAAAAGCTATCGGACCGCTCGTCTTCCCTCGGTGCACAAGGACCGAGAAGAACTAAAAGTTATGACAATGGGTCCCGCAAGTTCTCGACATTTGAGATTTCACCGATGACGGGATGGTTGCCGAACAAGAAGGGATAGAGGGACTCGCCTGGCAAGTCGAAGACTTTGATGAGCAAGATTGTCCGGATAATATACCTCGGCATTGGAGGCTAGTGTGGGGGCTACTAACTAAGTCCTGGATTAAGGGGTCCTCGGACGGCCGACCTATTTCATATGGGCTGGACTCATGGGCCGCTCGCTGAGTATTGGATTGATCGAAGACCCCGTCGCCAAGGAGGAAGCCCCAAGAATCGTGGAGTGTCTTCCAAGTTTGAGATTGTAGATATGCATGTTTTTCCCTTCGATGTGAAACCCACCATGTGTAACCCTAGGGTCCCTTGACGTCTATATAAGCCGGGTGGTTTAGATTGTAGGGCAAAGAAACTCATCTATGGATTTAGCTATCTAATCTCGAGGTAAATCAACTCTGTAACCTTCATACCATCTATATAATCGAGCAATATGTAGAGTTTTCTCTCCATAGGGGACCCGAACCTGGGATAAACATCGTCTCCTTCGTCCCCTTGTTACCATCGATTCCAGACTCACAACTTAGGACCTCCTACCCAAGATTCGCCGGTTTCGACACCGAGAACGTATTCCCCCAAGCTTAGGATTTTGCCTAGCTTGGTAATCATCACATATAATAGCCGTCAAGTTCGGGAAAGTATTTCTATTGAGGTACCCGGGCGTTCCATGCCTGGGCCTCGGCCTCCGCGGCAGCCAACTCGTTTCGGTATGCAATGATGTCATCTAACAATATTCTATATCCATTCATGCAATGATAATTAAACAAAGAAGGTGCAGGCAAGGGAATAATATTGCAAGTCTTCTCGCTAAACAATAAGCTGTAACGGAGGTTTATCGGTGGTTTAGGTTTCTCAAGAAATTGCTGCTCCTCCATGGATTGGTGATCGAGATTCACCTCGGGCAACAAATAATCAGCAAGACATATAGCAACCTCAAAGCACTTTGCCAAGCGCGGGGCGTAAATACCACCATGAATCTTGCCCTTGATTCGGTTAAGATGTAAATGATGCACAACAATAGCTCCTAAGATATAAGCATTGTCACCATAAAGTGTGCGGTGTAAAATAGCAAGGGTGGGAGCACTGAGTGCACCAACCTGCTCCAAAGTGGTGATGTATTTTCCTATAAATAGAGAGAAGTAATGCACAGAAGGAGAATGCAGACTAGTGGCTCTGGCATGTGATACGCCCCTGGTTTCTCCCACAATTAAGGTTTGGAGAAAGTCCTCGAACTCCTTAGGTTTAGGGCCGCGCACTCCCCCATCAGAGGGAAGTAAGCATATTTCACAAAATTCATCTAGAGGCAATTCATAGTTTGTGGCATAAAGAGCAAAGCACACCATGGGAGCACCGGGCATATTAATGAAGTAAAAGTTTTGCACGAAGGAACTAATGAGGAGATAGTGCTACTCATAGTTATCTATGAGGAAGTTGGTTAGCCCAGCATTTGCAATGAATTGCATGAATTCTTCATAAAAACCTGCTTCACTCATGAAGAGCATATGTGGCCATTCACAAGGCCTAACCTTAGTGTTGCGAGGGAGGTTGATGTCGCCGTCCTGAGTCCTTATAGCAACTCCCTTGGGGCTCCTGCTTGAAGAACCTTTCCTTAGAAGGTTCATTTTCCTAAGACAAATTTATTTCAGCAAAACTTTGTAAAAATGATAGCAACTACTCATAGTGATGTCTAGAGGCTATATCGAGCATTCATATTACATGGAACTCAAAGAGTTTAACATGCAAGCTCATTTTCTATAGCACAAAGTGTAGTAACTTATGCAAAATTCAAAGCACTAAAACAAAAACTAATTGGAGGAATGGGAGAGTCGCATAGCAAGGAGCAATTCCCCAAAACAGTTTCGGAAATGAAGTTCCGAGCAAAGAGATTGGAAATTTTACTTTCTGGGTGAAGAACAGGGATAGAAATGGATAGGGAATTTTTGCTAGAGGTAGGAGAAGGAGTGGGACGAAAGGATGGGATAGGGGGCTGTGGATCCCACAAGCCAACAACGTGCACCCTGTTGTGTGGTGGCCCACTGGCACACCCCCTGCAATTATTTTTACATTAATTTTTTTTAAATATTCTGAAAGAAATCATATCAAAATTTGGTGGTAATCTGACACTTTTTATTTTTGGGGTATTTTTCATGCATGGAAAAACAGGAAATAGGAGTTTCATGGCATTCTGAAAAGGATCCATTCTAAACTAAGAGAAACAGAGAATAAACTTGTAATACAGAAAGTTGTGAATACTCAATTCATTAATAACATGTGCTCCGAAAAGGATCCATTAATAAGGTGATCATGTCTTATTAACATCTGTTTCTGACGAACATGAAACCGAAGAATTTTGTATACAGTATGTTACCTCAATAGGGATTTGTAGTTCCCCAACAATGAGATTATAATATTTCATCTTCTTGGTAGTATGTAGAGGAATTATAAAATCTCCAATGATAACCATGGGAATAGGATCAATGACATTAATATTATTAACCAAAGTTTGCTTCTTCGGAAAATGCACGGTATGTTGCTTGCCATTGACATGAAAGATGACTTTGCTTTTATTGCAATCAATAATAGCCCATGTAGTATTTAGAAAGGGTCTACCAAGGATGATCGACATATTGTCCTCCTCAGGCATATCAAGAATAACAAAGTCTGTTAAGATATTAACATTTGCAACAACAATAGGAACATCCTCACAAATTCCAATAGGTAAAACAATGGATTTATCGACCATTTGCTAAGATATCTTAGTAGGTGTGAGTTTACTCCATTCAATTATTTTATAAAGGGAGAAAGGCATAACACTAACACCGGCCCCTAAATCACATAAAGTAGTTTTGACATAGTTTATTTTAAAAGAGCAAGTTATTATGGGTATATCTAGATCTCCAAGCTTCTTAGGTACTCCACCATCAAAATAATAATTACAAACCATGCTAGCAATTTCAGTTTCAGGTATTTTCCCCTTGTTGGTAATAATGTTTTTCATGTATTTAGCATACAGAGGCATTTTCAATATATCAGTCAAACGAGTGTGCAAAAATATAGGTCTAATCATTTCAACAAAGCGGTCAAAATCTTCATCGTCCTTAATTTTAGAGGGGTTACGAGGGAATGGCATAGGCTTTTGAACCCACGGCTGTCTTTCCCTTTCATGTTTCCTAGCAACAAAGTCTCTCTTATTATAACATTTATTTTTAGAAGGTGGGTTATCCAGATCCTCAGCAGGATCAATTTCCACATCACTATCATTTTGCTTGTTATTATCTAGTTGAGAATCTACGTGCACATTATCATTATTATTATTTTCATTGTCACTAGGTGTATGTTCACTACCAGATTGAGTCTCAGCATCAGAAACAGAAACTTCATTATGTTTCTCAACATGTTTTTCTATAACAGGTTCACTAGAAGCATGCAAGTTCTTATCACCTTTCTTTTTCTTCTACTTAGATGAACTAGGTGTATCTTAATTAATTTTATGATAATCATGTTCAATTATTTTCGGGTGACCTTCAGGATTAAGAGGTTCTTGGGTCGTTCTACCCCCTCTAGTCATTACTCTAACAACATGATCATTCACATTATTATTTATTTCAGCAAGCAATTCATTTTGTGATTTATCCACTTGATCTAACTGGGTGTCAACCATAAAAGCATGTTTACCTAGACCTTCCACGCCATTTGTAATTCTAAACATCAAATTACTTAAAGAGTCTATCATCATGGCATTACTCTTAGTAACCGGAGAAGCCTCCCCAAGGTTGAGTGAGATTCTCTTCTTCAATTTTGAGCAAAGTTAAATATTCTCTATAAGGCAACTTTTTTCTTATGAGCAGGAAAATATTTTGCAGAGAAGTGGTGAAGCATATCTTGGGGACTACGTATACAACCAGGAACAAGTGAAAGGAACCATTCCTTGGCCTCGCCTTTTAGTGAGAAAGGAAAAATCTTAAGGATATATAGGTTAGCTATAGCGCTGGTACCCGCGCTATTGCTAGGCCTATTTCTAGAGCTACTACTAGCCTTTATCCTAGTAGTGTCCCATGGCAGCGGGGTCCTATTGGAAACTAAGGGATATTAACGCCTCCTTTTAATAGAGAATCGGAACAAAGTATTAACACATGGTGAATACATGAAGTCCTCAAACTATGACAATCACCGAAAAGAATCCCAATTATTGTCAACTTGGGGTATGAGGATCATTACACGAAATAGGTGCATACAAATTGCAAGATAGGATCCAATAACTCTTATATTCATGAAAACATATTAGGTTCAAATCTGAAATCATGGCCGCCAGGCCCTAGTGACAAGCATTAAGGGCGTGTTTGGTTTCTTGTGTCCACCTGGCTCTCACCCGCCATGCAAATCCAACATGTTTGGTATCCTGTGCGGTGTCCTCAGCCTGGCCTGACCGATGCAAAAGGATGCCTCTCAGCCAAGCTGAGGGGAATGCAAGATTTGACCATTTGCCTCGTGCAGGACCAACTGGTGCAGATTGGTTGCACCTGCAATGCAGGCGTGGGTAGCGATTCTCTCGCCGCCATGGCCCGTGGTCATGGGGGTCAGAGTATTCGCTCGCCTTTCACCTCATTTCTTACTCGTTACCCGCTCGAGCTCTCACCTTGCTACTCGTCTCCATCCCCAAATCCGCGATGGAGATCATGCAATCCTCATCATTGTCCTCTTGACGCTAGCTCCGTCAAACCCCACTGCCAAAGCTTTCTTCACAAACGGCTACTGCTATGTGAGATCCACACCCCATCGATTTGATCTAGGTGGGTGGGAACTGGAGCCCCGCCGCCAATGTCGCCTTCCTGGCACCGATGCTCTACCAGATCTACCACCCAATCGATCCAAGTATGGTGGATGGGAAACGGAGGCCAGGGAGGTGCCAAGTCGTCCCTCTAACATGCCATCAAAAAAGCAGCAGGAGCCGCCTGATGTCTCCCATGTTTCATTTTTTTCTTACAAGGTCTTGTGATTTGCTCATGAATGGTGCATGCATGTCATGTTTGTTACATGTTTGTTCTAGATCTTGTATTTGTTATTCGTAATCTCCCAATCCTGACCTTGTTTTTGTTTTGAATGGTGAGAGGCGGAGGTGGGATTCCAAGTATTGTCTCATAAACAAATGTCAACTCATGCTAATCTTTTCATCCATTATGTGTTCATTTGTATTCTCTATACTAATTTCTAGCTAGTGGTGTTTTTTGGCTTTGAATTGCCCTTTAAATGTTAATTAACAAGTCAATATGTGTACTTTACAAGTTGAGACCAAAACAGGAGGCTTAATGCATGAAATTAAGCTCTAATGTAACTTGATTTTCGGTTCACCCTTTCTTTACTTGTTTGAGGAATTTTTGATAAATACAATAATTGAATCTTATTTTTCTTCTTCAGAATTTCTAATGCAGCCTACCAAACAACATCTATGTTATACAACATCTCTCATGCATAGATATCCTACAGTCCACCAAACATACATCTCAATTCAACTTTGCATCCACCCAAACAAGCCAAGTTCAACCGGATCATCCATGTAATGCTGGTTGGAGCTATCCAAACAACCAAACACACCCTAAGCATAGCAAAGTCATAGCAACATCAATGTGAGAACATAGTGGATACTAGGGATCAAGCCCTATCAAACTTAACTCGATTACATGATCAATCTCATCCAACCCCACCACTGTCTAGAAAGCCTACAAAGGAATTACTCACTACCCCCAGTGGTGAGCATCATGGTGGTGTTGATGGATAAGGGTTGGTGATGGCGACAGTGATGATTTCCCCTCTCTGGAGCCCAAAATAGGCTCCAGATCAGCCCTTCGGAGGAAGAACAGGAGGTGACAGCGGCTCTGTCTTGTAAAACGCGAAGAAAACTTTGCTCTAATTTTTTCCTCCGTAGATATGATTTTATAGGACTGTAATTAGGGTTGGAGGGGCCACGAGGGCCCCACAAGCCATCAGGGCACGCCACTAAGGGGTGGCGCTGTTATATGTGGTGGCCCCTGGCACACCACCTACAGTAAGTCTTCGCTCCATAATTCATTATTAATCTCAAAAATAATTCACAAAAAGTTTTGCCCAATTCCGAGAACTTCTATTTCTGCACAAAAATAACACCAAGGTAGTTCTGCTGAAAACAACGTCAATTCGGATTAGTTTCATTCAAATCATGCAAATTAGAGGTCGAAACCAGAGCAAAAGTGTTTGGAAAAGTATATACATTTGAGATGTATCGTGTACCTTGCATATTAGCATAGAAAAGCATAAGAATTGTGAAATGATGTGGAATAATGGACAAGAATGAAGCAAATAGTAATAAGAATTCATGGTGCAAAATGGACTTATCAAGTGGTGGCTCCGGCTAGTCGACGGAGGTCGTGGGTCTGCGGCGAGGGAGTCTACCGATGTTGGGCTCGATTAAGCGGGGCAAATGGACGAGTGTGGCTGGGGGTTCTTATAGGGCATGTCTGGGATGGCGGGCATGTCCATAGTGCGTGCACGCGAGCATGGGGCATGCTTCGGGTGATGTGTGTGGCGGTTACAGGTGGGGGCCACCTGTCTATGGGAGAGGGGAGAGAGAGGCATGGGGCGACTGGGCTGGTTGGCTCGGATGGGTTGGCCGCTTGCTGGGCCGGCCTGGCTAGGATGAGTTCTTCTTTTTATTGAAGTTTTGTATTTTGGTGTTGTGCTTTATATTTTTCTCGTTCTTTCGAAATTCAAAAGGAGATGGAATTTGAAAACATTCCAACACAAAACAGTTTTTGAATTCTATTTGGAATATTTCTATTATGCTACATATTTTTTGGCATTTTGGGCAACTAATTTATGCACTTTCATTTTCAAAATGAATTTGAATTTTGGTTTCAAACTAATTCTGTTTTGAATCCACTTTTGAAAATATGCAAGAGGTCTAGGTCAACATTTGGTGTTGTCGAACTCTTGTTCCTATCAAATAAAAATGCAGGTCACATTTTATTAAATTCCCAATTGATTTGAATTGTTTTAAATGTAATCTTCAATTCAGGATGAATCCAAATTATTTAGGGGGGAAATCCACTTGGATATTCTTCAGAATTATTTTAAATGATTTTGCCCAATAATAGTTCAAATGGCTTGTGTCCCACATATTGGTTAGCTAGGTTTTCTCTGGTTGCCATTTGGTTTCAACTTCCTATTCAAACAATCAATTTACTAGTCAATCAATCAATCAAGGGGTTTTGTTTCGAAAGAAAAAAATCCATATAATTTGTTTTAACAGACCACTTTTGGGAAAATCTCGAATGTGACAAAAAGTGTTATGGTATAGTTATATAATTTAATTAAGAGCGAGAATATAATCACTTAGGCATGTGATGGCCTCGATTGTAGAGAGTTACACCCGGGTCCATCCATTCTATTGTAAGTTTTGGTTAGGATGAATAATGGAGTGAAATTCGAAAAATGTGTCGTGGCAAAAGCACAACATGGCTAGATATAGCAAATGTACGATGGCGCAAGTTAGATGGAGATACCTCCTATACTGGCCTCGAAATACAGACATGTGTTCGGGCATCTCCAACGTTGTGCCGCAACAAGGTTGCAAACGTCTTTACCGATGTCTAGACCATTTTTTCATCCAACGGGGTGCCGCATAAGTTAGTAAATGAGTCTACGCGTCGAATGTCCCGCAAATAGGATGCCAAACCAACGGAGGTTTGCAAGAGTTATCACCTTCGCATGTAGGCATCCTAAAACCCCGCACAGACCCATGTTGTTTCACTCTACCCCACACCCTTGTTGTGTATCTTCTCCTTCCTAGGTTGACGCCATTTTAGTACCCCAGTTGCCCTCCTAGGCCTTGGTGGACTCCACTCCACCTAGACACCGGGCGGCCATCGCACCCCTCATTCGTGTGGCACACGGGTACGCTCCGCCCCTACAGGTGCCGTCCAAAATGGATACCACGCCCGAAAAGCATTTTTCCTA
Organism: Hordeum marinum; assembly: GCA_022496015.1. Classification (NCBI taxonomy): domain Eukaryota; kingdom Viridiplantae; phylum Streptophyta; class Magnoliopsida; order Poales; family Poaceae; genus Hordeum; species Hordeum marinum. Next base: position 278,463,401 of record CM039677.1, on the reverse strand, counting down.
ATGCCATAGCCAAAGTGTTGACTTTTTTCTACACTTTGATACTTTGAACGAATGGTGATGGATTCACATGAAGAGTTCTTCTACATCAGCCTCACATATGCTGATATTCTCTACAAGGGAAATACCAGGGCCATGTCATGAAACCCAGCATCATTCTTGAGGCAGTTGCATCACAAGACCTCTAGATGTGACACGCTTAGTTTGGCATGCCCGGGTCTCACAATGGATCAATGTTCTGCGATGGTCTCCATTGTTTGCTCGGTTGACAGAAGAACAAGCTCTGATGTGTAACTATAGTATCGATGGTCATGACTACGATGTGGGATGCTATATCATTGATGTTATCTACCCTCAGTGGGCAGCCTTCGTCAAGACCATCTCTGAGCTAGTTGGTGAGAAAAGAGCTCACTTTACCCATCGACAAGAAGGAGCTATAAAGGATGTGGAGAGGTCATTTGGAGTTCTCCAAGCATGTTTGTAGTTGTTCGAGGACCACCAAAAATATGGGATCTAGTGACCTTGTCAGAGATGATGGCATATCATGTCATCATGCTCAACATGATTGTGGAGGATGAGTGTGAATGCGCCGTCGGAGCTCTGATATTTGAGAACATTGCTGATCCTATACAACTTACACCTGAGAATTTTCCCACATCTAGAGTTTGTACAAAATTATTAGGGAGGATGAGGGTGTACACTTGAGGAGTTTTTTAAAAATGCACCAACAAATTGAGCATCAAGAAACTCATGCTCAGCTTAAGTATGACCCGACTGATTATCTGTGGGAGGTTAAATGGGAGAATGAGAAGATAAATTGAGTTCAAGTTTCAGTATTTTATTTGAAAACTTGATGTTTGGAATGTAATATTTGAATTTGAACTAGCATGTTCTTTAGTATTTTCACTAGTCAAAAAATATACTCACCTATAGTTATTCGTGAGTGTTGCAGACAAACACAAAAAAAGAAAACAAGGGTCGGCCGGGTCTCTCACCTTCTCCTCTTACAAGTTGTTCCGTGAATTGCCTAGGTGCACTTTTTAGTTGCTTTCATTTGATTATCTATTTTTACAATAAAGGTTCCATAGTGTAGATGAAGAGGTGGAGGTTGATGGTCTTAAACAATACTTTGTCGGACGAGGAGGAAGAAGATGGCTTAGCTAATATGCTTGGATCAATTGATTGCATCCATTGGACATGGAAGAATTGTTTCATACAATGTAAAAGCCAACACAAAGGAAACTCAAAAGATCCAATGGTGGATCTTGAGGCAGTTGCATTAGAGGATCTATGGATTTTGCATTTGTTCATTGGATTGTCTGGCTCTCATAATGATTACAATGTGCTGTCAAGATCAGCACTATTCACAAGGCTGGTTGCCGAAGGTGCATCCTCGCCCTCTGTTAGAGTTTGCATGCCCGATGATGCATGGTACTATAACAGCCCGGGACCGACGCTCTAGAAGATTTCCCTTTTATTTTTATTCTTGTCTGTGTTTCGTTTGGTTGTTGCATTGATCATCGCATCATTCACATCATCTGCATAGCATCATCACTTGTTTTCGAAAACTTGCATCCGTTTGTAGTTGCTGGTTTTCTCCGTTCTTGTCGTTGCCCGTTTCGAGACCAACCACACACGCACGTGCCCGCGCCATTGAAAATATTGTTTTTAAAAGTGCCTTCAAAATACTCTTGGATTGGGTCGAAACCTGACGTGCGGTCTTATTATAGCGTAGGTAGACCGCCTGCCAAACTTTGTCGCATTCCGAGTTCGTTTGATACCCCTCAACCGTAGCAGTGCGATCGTCGGTTTATTTGTGAGACGTTTTTTTCTGTTTAAAACTCGTGTCATGGGCCACCATTCTCTCTCTCTTCTCAGCCCTAGCCCACTCCACACACATAGCCCACCACCATTGCCCCGATTTGGCCATTCGATTGCGATCGCATGGCCAAAATCGACTCCGAAAACCATCACCCTAGCCCCTAAACATATTAATAGAGCCCCTCCCCTTCCTAATTTGGTCCTAACCCTAATCCTCCTCGTTTCCCGTGCCAAACCAGCCTCCCACCACCCTCAACCACAGCCTCCCTCCTCCCAGCACCGCCGGCCCGCCCAGGCCCATCCTGGGCCCGGGTCCCTGCCGCCGCTCGCCCCTGCAGTCGCTCACCTCCGAGTCCCGCAGCCCTTGCGCCACCATCGCTTTGCCCGCGTCGTGCGCCTCCAGCCGCACTGCCGCCTTGCCTCCCCATCGCCGGAGCGCCGCGAGCCTCGCCGGACCTAGGCCAAAGCGCCCTCGTCCCTCTCCTCCGCCTGTTCTCTCCCTCTCCCGTAACCTCCCTTCCTCTCTCTCCTTGCAGGAATGGCCGCCGCCTGATCTCCTTGCTCCGCCGCTGCCAAGGCTCCTCATCATCGGGAATGGAGAGCCCTGCCCCAGATCTGGTCTTCCCTGGCCTTCCCATCGCCGGATCTCACCACCCCCCTGCCGGATTGCCCCGTCGTTGACTGCCGCCGCCAACGCCTCCTGCTCGTGCTCCTACCCGAGCGAGCAGGACGAGCGCCAGCGGCTCATGGGCCGTGACCTCCCCAAGGCCCAGCTGCAACCCCCACCGACCAGCCACGGGCCAAGCCCATGGTGAGCACAACCAGCCTCCCCTATCCGAATCGTAGGCGTCATATAGCTATCAATCGCTCATGCCTCTGTTTCGGGCCTATAGTTGATTCGGCCCATATTATGTTTTTTCCTGCATGCGATTTCTCTAATTATTCCAAGATAATAAGATTTACAGAAAAACCCATGATTTAAAATTGCTAATAACTAATTGTCCTTGCATCGTATGAAAATAATGTAGATATGTAAATGTCTAGAATTTCGTGTAGTTTACTAATATCATTCATGTTAAAAATATTTAAACTTGTTGTTTACATTAATTTGCGCATATGCCATTTTAAAATGATTTATTTCATAACTAATTAACTGTAGCTCCCATATAAATGTTTTACATATGTAACTTGACTAGAAAAATGTGTAGAATCACATGGTGAAATTTATTTTGCTGTCTAACAACTCTAAAATATGGTTATTATAGATCTGGACCAAATTCATAATTTACATATGGGGATGTTTCGGGAATGCTATATGTTGCTTTTGGCCCCATTTAAAATGCCTAGATGATACAGTTATTCATGCTTCACCTCTTGCCATGTTTAACAACATTTAATATTGATGAGTACCTAAACGGGAGTGAACTAAATAATTCGAACGTGGAGTTTCGTCAATATGCAACTCGTTGCATATTGAACTTCACTTAATATGTAGTAATTGGTTGTTGTGATTTTCGTGCCTTGCATATTTATACCGGACATGCATCATATTGTTTTGTGCATCATGTCATGCATATTTTGTGGTGTATTATGTGTTGATTGTTGTTTCTGGTTTGCTTCTTCTCGATAGAGTTCCGAAAGCGTTCAGAGTGTGAGGATTCGTTCGACTACGTTGGCTCATCTTATTCATGGATTCGATCTTCTTCTGAGAGGGATCTCAGGTAAGATGACACATTTCCCTAGATACCACTACTATCATTGCCATGCTAGATGTCTCGTTTTCTATCATTATGTCTCGCTACCTACCACTTGTTTGTCAATCCTCCCAACATTGCCATGATAAGCCTCTAACCCCTCCATATCCCAGCAAACCTTTGTTTGGATATGTTACCGCTTGCTCAGCCTTCTTATAGCGTTTCTAGCTGCAGGTGCAATTGCTTCCATGTGACTACATGGACACTCTTTTGTTATCACAATATTATTGCTATTTAATTTAATGCACATATATACTTGGTAAAGGGTGGAAGGCTTGGCCTTTTGCTCGCTGTTTTGTTTCGCTCTTGCCGCCCCTAGTTACTTGTGAACCGGTATTGAGCACTGCTAACATGCTCGGGGTTGTTATAGGGACCCCCTTGATCTTTTTTTAGGATAAAGCTTGTCTAGCAAGGCCCAAAATTGGTACTATTTGCTTAATAACAACTAAAATTTGCATAGGGCATGATCACCCCATGGATTAATCAACAACCCGGTCCTGTGCTCCTGATGAGTGTTGGTCCAAACTAGAGCACTGTGCGGGGCCACCCCAGGGCAACTTGGGAGATTTCTATCAGGCCACTATATGCGTCGCTTATCCGCCGTGTCCTGAGAACGAGATATGCGGATCCTATCGGGATCATCGACACATCGGGAGGCCTTGCTGGACTTTTGTTACCTTTCTCGAATGTCTTGCATGAGGAACTCTGATCTTCTTTGGGCTATCTCAAGGTGTCGGATTTCCTTTGGAATTGCTTATGAAGATCACGAGATTCGTGCTCGAGGTTATTCCCGCGGCGTGTGGTTAACTTGTGATGGATGAGTTGGAGCACCCCTGCAGGGTTAAATCTTTCAGAAATCCATGCCCGCGGTTATGTGGCAAACTTGGATACTTTGTTTAACACCCGGTCATAGCAAACTTGAAGTAAACTCTAATAAAATACACCAACTGTGTGCATAACCGTGACTGTCTCTTCTCGTGAGTTCTTATCCGAAAGAGAACACGGTGGGGTTATGTTTGACATAAGTAGGTGTTCAGGATCAGTTAGTGATCATTTCTAGTTCACGTCCATTATGCGTAGACCACCATACTTTAATTTTTGTACTCGTAAGTAAGCCACTCAACTAAATTCTTAGTCGCTGCTGCAGCCTCACCACCTAACCATACCCCACCTATTAAGCTTTAATAGTCTTGATACCCTTGGAAATGAGATTTGCTGAGTCTGTGTGGTTGACAGATTACTACAACAACAGTTGCAGGTACAATGCGATGATTGAATGTGAGCGTGATGTTTGCTTGATTTGGAGTTCTTCTTCTTCATCAATCTAGGATGGGTTCCTGGCGGCAGCATGGGATAGCAAGGGTGGATGTCATTTTACCATTTGTTTTCGTCTGTAGTCAGACGCTGCTCTTCTGTATGATGTTTGAGTATGATGTTGTATTGATGTGATCTTGTTGTAGCTCGTGGCGAGTGTAAGCCAATTCCATATACTCATCTCTTCTGTACATGTACTTGTAATGATATCCATTCTTGCAACATGACGAGATGCGCTTCTATCCCTCTCGAGGCCCTCATGCCTAAATAAGGATAGGATCGAATCTTGGGCATGACAGGTACCCCTTCAGCATCACACCTAGATCCCCTTGCCGTGGTCGTAGCACTGGACTATGCCTGACGACCTCCTCTTCGACCCGTGTTATGTCGCTTGGTATTGCTTGGAACTGGCTAGGGCGAAAGCCCTGCATCTTATGCTGGTAGCAGCGGCACCCGTGGGTGTTGTCCCCTTCTTGGTGGCACTGTCATGGCCGTTCCATGCCCGTCTTCGATTAGTAGGCGAAACTCTAGTTCTGGGTTTCTGGTTCAGACGACGATGACGCCTCGGTATCATTCTCCTTCCTGAAGGTGTTGTCTTGGCTGCTCGTGGCATCCTCAGTTCTTGCTTTAGAGGTTTGGTCGTATAGTTGTTGATTGGTTTTGCTTCCCTAGTCAGCGAGTGTAGTTGTGTTCTTCTTTTTTGGGTCAAGCATCTTCTGTCTCTGCTCTTCGGGCACCGTGTTCACAACCCTTGCGTTCATGTTATTTGTTGTACCACCTCTTGTACTCGTTATAACTTGTTTCTATCAATGCAATGATACGGAAGCTTTGCATATTCACGAAAAATGGTCATCAGTACATGATGGGTCACTACATTGCAGATGGCTTCTAGCCTCCATGGCCAAATTTTTGAAGACAATTGTGCGTCCTCAAGGTAACAAGGTGTCGGTATTAAAACTGGCGGATCTCGGGTAGGGGGTCCCAAAATATGAGACTAGAATCAACGGTAACAGGAGGCAAAGGGGGGCACAGATTTACCCAGGTTCGGGCCCTCCTATGGAGGTAATACCCTACGTCCTGCTTGGTTGTATTAATGATATGGGGGGTTACAGAGTTGATCTACCTCGAGATCGAATAGAAAACCCTAGATGAATTGTCCTGTCCCTATCCACTAAACCCTCTGGCTTATATAGACGACGAGGATGCCTAGGGTTTACACATGGTAGGTTACATGCCGAAGAGATAAACATGCCTAACTACGACTAATAACTTGGAGACTACGCCACGGTTCCTCGAAGCTTCCACCTGGCATAGGTGGTATGTGATCTTCCGATGCTCACCTTGCGGCCCATACAATCTGGCCCATAAATGATAGGTCGAGTATCCGAGGACCCCCTAATCCGGGACTTCCTCACAAGGGATGGAACTTTGCAACACGTAAGAGTCGACAAGGAAAGATGTTCAGAGAGCTTTCAGTGTGATTAAGAAGCACTTTGCAATTGTTTGTGGCCCTGCTGATCATGGGAACCCACATGTTCTATGTAAAATAATGACATGATTCATCATCTTACATAACATGATCATTGAAGATTTGAGAGGTATGGCAGGGAATTATCACTACATCACAAATGGGAATCCTATCGACTCAAAACGTGATACGATTTTTTTGCAGTGTATCGAAGTATCAAGAACTGTAAAGTTTAGACCCAGCTCCAAGAGGATCTTGTTGATCATCGGTGGCTACTCATTGGTAGGATTTGATTGTTGTGTTTCTACCATACTCTTTACATCATTTGGACCCATTCATGTGTTTGAATTTTGATAATTTGAATCGTGAACTTTAAATTTGTAATGTTCATGAATTGTATGGACTTCAATATTAAGTTTGTATATAATATATGTTCAAATATGTATTTTAAATGTAGTACATACACAAAAACTTGGGAAGAATTGGCATAGAATTTTTTTAGGGAGTTCCGTTTTGGGGCTTTGGCTAGTAACCGCCTTTTTTAGCCGGGCAAATACATGATTAAAATTAGAAGTTGACGTTTCAGTGGATAAATTTTAAAGTACCGGCTAGAGATGCTCTGACTTCTTTGAAGTTTTTTCCTCCTATTGCATGTGTCAATGTTCATGCTTTGTAGGTTCAATTTTAATATATAATATCAAGTTGAGATGTTATAGATACAGCCGATGTCATTGCATTGGGTCCTTTTCTAAGGGTCCTCTTTTGAGAGCAGTCTGATTATATTGATGAAAAATAAAGGGTCTATCTAGAGCACATCTAGATGTGTCCTATTTATTATGGAATAAATGGTTTTATGCCCCTAGTTGGGTCAAAGTCGGCTGGCTTAACCGTAGTTTCCAAATACACTCATTCCTACCCAAGCCACTTTGCTCGTCTTATGCTTTTACCTTTGATGTTTGACCGTCACTTTGAAGAATTCATAACAAATTCATACTAATTCAGAAAAATGCAAATAAGATATGAAAATGTTCATAAAAACATAACCTATATGTGCATGACATTTGCATTCATGACAAAAGTGTTTGAAAGTCCCAAACTCAGTTTTAGCTCATATAGACGGTAGAATGATGTCGGGGACTCCTTTGTTCCTCGAGAGAGCTATGTCGCGTGGGTAGATCGCCGAGAGGATGACTCGTGTGGTTCTCGAGCTTCTGACCCTGCTCGTGGCGATGATTGGTAGCTGCCTCGAGAGGATGTCCGTCGGGATGACCATTGTTCCTCTCAGGAGTATGACCCGTCATGGCGTCGGGATGACTCGATGACTGGGCGGAGCTCCCCTGGGCACTGGTCTATCAAGGCTCCGAGTGCGGTCGTCCAGTTGAAGAAGAAGAAGAAGGCGTCTGGGGTGGCCGCTTGTCCTATGTCTGTGGGGGATCCGGAGCAGGTGGCTCCGGTAGCTCCTACCCCTTGAGTCGGCCGCCCTAGATATCACGTGGAGACGATGTGCATCAACTGTGGTTGTGCAGGTCACTTCCGCTCCGAGTGTGAGGAGCCTCCCCGGTGCCCTCACGACCCTAGCTTACCTGGGCTACGGGACAGAGGTGGGTGTCTTCTATTATGTTAATGCTAAAATTGAGGAGGAGGCCGCTAGGCCGCACCTAGCGACGGTAACTCTTGCTCCTCACCAGACCTTGCTGTCGTCGCTATTGATCATGGCCGACGACATCCAGGCCGAGCTCTTCGCCTAAATTAGGGATTTCAGTGACATTGACTTCTCCTGGAAGGTGACCGAGACGGCCCTCCTCACCTTCTCGGTCCCCTTCCCCTCCACCGAGCTTCTCCGAGTCTGATCCCATGATGTCATCAAATGCCCGCTCAACAAGTTTCTGATCTCCATCTGTGAGGTGGTTGCCGAACCGACCCTGTCCCTCCTCTTGCCCTGGTGTGGGTCCTCATCTACGGGCTACCTTGGGGAGGCAAGTCTACTCCTCGGGGCGGCAAACTCACGCACATCCTCAAGGAGATCTCCGAGCTGGTGGGTCAGATGGTGATTGCTGACCTAGCGTCCTTTGAGGGTGATGGCCCTGCTCGCATCGGTATTGTATGCCCCACCCTGACCAAGATTGACGGACTGTCCTTGGTCTTCTACTTTGGCACCAAGGGCAAGCGTTTCACCTTCGAGCTTGAGTCTCCGGCTCCTGAGGGCCTACCCGGTGGCGGCCCTCACCCCCTCTTCCCCGATCCGACAATGGGGAGCGAGGGGATGGGGGTTCCTCCGAAGGTAGCTCATCTGAGGAGGAGGAGGATGACCCCCCCCCCCGCTCCATCTAACTGCCGGTGTAGTCCGGTCACCATGGGAAGGGGTCATCATGTCCTGTTGGGATGGCGTCACTGGCTGCATCGGGGGGTGGTTGCGCCGTCCATCCCCCGCTTCCCACCATGGTGGCTCCAGAAGCGGACCTGGACGCTGAGGAGGATGACTCTGTGAGTGTGGGGATGGACATGTGTCCCCCGTCATCTCCACATTTGCCAGGGGTGGTCTGCTACACTCGCTCGCCGGGGTCCCCACCTCCTTCAGCCTTGGGGTTCCCGGCCTTGGTGCCTTCGTTGAGCTTGGACTTGTCCTTGGAGTCCCCGTCTGTGGTCTGCTCCAAGGTGCAGGGCGGGCCCTCCCAGTTGCTGGCCGCACGAAAGAGCGCCCGGCTTAGCCAGACCCGGGTTCTTCTGGATGGACGAGTCCCGACCATCTCGGAGAAGGCTGCCATGCGGGCGGCTGCTCGCGACTTGTCCCCGAGTACTCTTCCCGCCCCTCTAATCCCTGATGTTCTATGTCTAGATTTTCAGTGCTTGGGTCCATTTTGCTCTCTCATTTGGCAGAGGTGGCCTCCAATAGTGATATTGTGTTTCGAGGTGAGAAGGGGCCGATCCTTGAGCGGATCTCTGCTATCTGCACCAAGGAAAGGCTCGATGGGGCTCTAACAAAAGCCCATGCTCGGTCTGACAGCGCACAGGAATTCCACAACCCTGACCACCACTAATCTTGGCCATAGGGAGGCTGAGGTTGGAGGTACACCATCTCTGGAGACCGTTGTTAGCGGCCCTGTGACAGTCCCTCCTCCGGTGAGGGTGTTGCGGGGTCGGCCGCCCACGCGTCTCAACCTCACTGAACACCGGATAAAGATGTGTGGGTCTAGCTCCAGGTCCGCCTCCCTAGGACCGGAGGCCATCGCTACCCCCCATAGGAAGGGGCGGTGTGGTCGGCCGACGAAGCCATCCCCCAACCCGCTATTGCTGGGCGGGGTAGTTCGGCCCCACCCGAGGGGCCTAGTGCTTTCCCAGTGGTGTCCATATGAAGCTCCTATGTTGGAACATTAGGGCCTTCGGCCATTCTGGCCACCGTCGGCAACTCATTGAATATATACAACAAGAAGAGATTGACATTGTGGGGTTACAAGAGACGATTTGCCAGGAATTTAGCATGTTCAAGCTTCAGGGGCTCTCCCGTCACCTGTTTTCCTGGCAGTGGTTACCCGTTGCCGGGCAATCGGGGGGCATTCTACTTGGGGTCCGGGAGGATGCCTTTTTGGTTGAGGACATGGAACGTGGGGAGTTCTTCCTTAGCATGTCCATCATGGATCAACGAGTCAACCGAAACTGGGAGGTGATCATCGTCTATGGCCTTGCTAACCACGGGCGATCCACAAACTTCCTTGCCGAGCTCAGGAATAAGGTGGAGCTGTGCACCACCCTGGTGGTGGTGGCCAGGGATTTCAACCTCATTAGTTGAGCCTTAGATAAGAGCTCGCATAATGTTGACCGATTCCGCATGCGTATATTTAATGATTGCATTGCAGAGCTGGATCTCCGTGAGATAGCCCGGGCAAGGGCTAGGTTCACGTGGACAAATAAGTAGGAAGACCCCATCCAAAGTGTTTTCGATCGGGTCTTTGTGTTGGCCCAGTGGGAACTTATGTTCCTGCTGTGCTTGCTTAACGCAGTCACTCGGATTGGTTCCTATCATGCTCGACTGCTGTTTTCTTCTAGGGATGGTTCCCCTTCTAGATCCTACCTCTTTCACTTTGAAGCATTCTGGCTGGAGCAACCGGGCTTCGTTGAGATGGTTCGTGGCCGCTTGCTAGAGGCGGTTGCATCCCCGCCCTGCGTTTTTTTGTGTTGTGCATGTCTGGTACCACTGTGTCAAAATGGCTAGATAGTTCATGATGGGTTTGGGGGGGGGCAAACCTTGGTGTTGAACTCAGGGCCCGTAAAGGGGCCTTGTCTGATCAGATTAAGGTGTTGGACGGGATCGCTGATGGGCCGGGCTTATCTCCGGATGACTGGATCAGGTGATACTCCCTTGAGGCCTTGCTCATGGATATTTATAGGAGTGAGCAGTTGTTTTGGCAATGTCAAGGGGGCATAATTGGCTTCTAAATGGGGATGCAAATACTGCTTACTTCCAGGCGATCGCTAATGGTCGCCAGAGAAAGTGTGCCATCCCTTGCCTCTTGGATGGAGATGTCCTTCTAGAGCTTCCATAGGATATTTGCTACCATATTTAATCCTTTTATAAGGAGTTGTTTTCGGCTGAGCCACGTGGAGGTGTCTCTCTCCACGAGGATTTTTGGCCGCCTGAGGCCCATGTCACCGATGCCGAGAATGCGGAGCTTACTCTCCCTTTCTCACCAGAGTAGGTGGGGCAAGCAATTGCCTCGATGAAGGCTAGCTCGGCCCCGGGTCCGGATGGCCTTCCGATGTTATTCTTCCAGAAATTCTGGGAGGTCCTGCGCCCGGTCATTATGCTTATGTTTCATGAGATCTATACTGGAATGTTGGATATGGCTCGGATAAATTATGGTGTTATTTCCCTGATCTCCAAAGTAGTTGTGGTTTCGGATATTAGGCAGTTTCGCCCCATCACGGTGATTAACGTGTTGGAGAGGATCTTTGAGAAAGTTTGCGCAATCCTCCTATTCCTCATGGCAAAGAGGATTGCACACCCTCTACAAAACGCGTTCTTGAAGGGTCGACGGATCCATGATGGGATCTTGGCCCTTCACGTGATTGTCCACGAGGTGGCTTCACAGGGGGATAAGGGTGTGTTCCTTAAATTGGACATTCAAAAGGCTTATGACCGGTTGGATTGGTCCTTATTGAGGATGGTTATGCAGCACAAAGGTTTTGATGAGAGGTGGTGTTCTTGGATCATGCAAGTGGTTGGATTTGGGAACACTGCAATTAACATCAATGGCAAGGTTGGTCCCTACTTCTAGGCCTCCTGAGGTGTGAAGCAGGGGGACCCTATTTCCCCCTACTTTTGAACCTTGCAGTCGATGCCCTTGCTAACATCTTAGATAAGGCCCAGCAGGCTGGCCACATAAAGTGGGTGGTTAGTCATCTCATCCCCGGAGGGGGTGTCACCCACTTGCAGTATTCGGATGATACCATGATCATGGTGGAGGGGTCTGACTTGGACTTGTTAATCTTAAGTTCCTTTTACTGTCCTTCGAGGAAATGATTGGATTTTAGATTAATTTTGAAAAGAGTGAGGTGGTGATCCTAGTCTACTCGAAGCTTGAGTGGCAGCAGATTGCGGACAACCTCAACTGTAGACTGGCATCTTTCCCCCTATCTTACTTGGGGATGCCTATTGTCGGTGTCAAAACCGAATGATCTCGGGTAGGGGGTCCCGAACTGTGAGACTAGGATCGATGGTAATAGGAGACAAAGGAGACAAGGTTTACCCAGGTTCGGTCCCTCCTATGGAGGCAATACCCTACGTCCCACTTGATTGTATTGATGATATGTGGGTTACACAATTGATCTACCTCAACATCGGATAGCTAAACCCTAGATGAGTTGTCCTCTCGCTACAACCTAAAATCCTTCGGATTATATAGACGTCGAAGGTCTCTAGGGTTTATACATGGTCGGTTACACACCGAAGATATAAACATACCTATTCGCTACATTAAACATGTTGGACAAGCCACGATTCCCGAAGCTTCCTTCCTGGAGACAGAGCGTTCGATCGATCAAATGTTTAGTATGCGGCCCATATAGTCTAGCCCACAAGAAACAGGTCGGCTTCCCGAGGACCACTTAATCCAGGACTCCCTCAGTAGGCCCCGAACTTGCCTCCAATGCCAAGGCTCTTAGCTTGAATCGCTCCGTATAATCATAGTCTTTGGCTTGCGAGGTGAGTTCTTCCTGCCGAGTTTAGTACGGACTCCTATAACATGTACTTTTCCGAATAGAGGCGCATACGAACGCCATGAATAGGTCAGCCCTGAAGGCCAAACGTCAAGGGGTACAATAATGTCTTCTAACAACCTTTCTGATGAAAGGTCACGGCCCACCACGACCGCTAATCCAGTTCCAAAAACACAATTCGCGGTTCGAGGCCGTTTTCATCCACACAATCTATCAATGCACAGGTCGCGTCCCATTTTATACGGGATACGTTTAATAATGCGCGTGCAATGGCACGCACATCTCGGGAAGCGGAGGGATTCACGGCATAGCAAGGGCAGGCAAACAGCGATAAGCCTCATAAAAGGGAAAGAAAACCCCAAGGCCTAACCTCACTTCCCATTCGCCTCCTCTGCTTCCCCATTCTCCTGAGCCTCCAAGCGTAGATCTAGGTTTTCCATCACCCCCCCTTGACGCTCATCCATGGCGGGCTCCGGATCCAACGACAAGTGGGAGGCTTCCACGGTCACCGACCAAGACATCCGGGACCTCAAAGACGCCGGCTACCTCCCCGCAAACATCCCTCACCATGCGTCGGAGAAGGACCAAGGGTTCCCTACTCTTAAGCCAGGTGAAAGGGTGGTCTTCCTCCCCCATTTCATCTGGGAATTGAGCTTCCCACTCCACCCCTTCGTCAGGGGGCTCATGTTCTTCTATGGCCTCGACTTCCATGATGTCCCTCCAAACTCCTTCATGCACATATCGGCCTTCATCCTCACTTGTGAGGCTTTTCTGCAGGTCGAGCCACACTTTGGTCTTTAGCTCAAAGTGTTTGACATCAAGCCAAAGTGTGTTGCAGGTGAACACAAAATGCAGCGGGGCTGTCATCGGTAAGCTCACCCGCGTCGTATGGCCCTCCGGTACCTTCATCGACACCATCAAAGTATGGTAGAAGGAGTGGTTTTACAACACCGAGCCAAGGGAGGTAGGCCAAGCTGCCCCACTAGATTCGGATCCAGTCCCCCACCAGATTAACCTCGTGGCTCCGAAAGGGCCTCAACTGGGGGTCGAGCAAGGAGGTGAGCGACCTGCAGAAGTGCATCGGCTCCATGATCGAGAATGACATCGCACTGACCAACGTGGTCTAGGTCATGCTCCGGCGGCGCATCCTCCCCTGCCAGCGCTGGGATACTCCCCTGTGGGCTCGTCAGCTGAACGATGAGCCCAGATTCGGCACCTCTTTGGCACTACTCAAGAGAAGCCGTGGAAGGCACTTTTCAAGTCTTAGAAGGATTGGCTAGCCGAAGAGGAGGATCGGGGTCTACATGCCAGCAAGCCTGCTTCGAAGGTACAACGTAGCTTTGTTTGATCGGCTCTATCCCTCATAAGAAGTTTCTAAAGCATATTTTCGATTATTCTTTGCAGACATAGTTGAGCAAAGCCATGGGCATCGACTACCCGACACCTCAGCCCGAAGACATCATGTCCGGGCTGTTAGCGAAGATGCTCATCGAGGCGCCTTACGAGGCGCTGGCGAAGAAGGAGAAGAAGACAACATGTCGAGAAGGCCTTCGCATCAGGGACCAGCCAGGTGTTGTGTCCGAGGAAATCCATGCCTCCTCCAATCAAGAGGAGCATGAGGATGAGGATGGGGACAAGGGGGAGGGAGATTCCCCCTTGCAAGAAAGAGGGCAGCGCCATCGGACGCCACAAAGAAAGTACCTCCTCCTTCCCAAAGGAAAGCACGCCGGACACAGATATCCCTGTCCGATGACAGTTCGGACTCGGATACCGAGTCCGATGACTTCGACAGGGTTCCATGAAGGAGCCTAAGGGTCAAGACCCCTACTTGAAGGTTTGGATCCGAAGAATCCTTTGGTTGTCATCGATAAGTTTAAAGTTTACTAACATGTGAACACTTATTGACATTGCACTGACCAGGTTTCGGACGGGGAGACCCCGCCCGCCGAGCTAGTGGAGAGCGGGAATCCGTTGCATCCAACACCTCCGGGCGTCACAAAGGTAAGCTTAAGTCAATATTCTGAAACCTCCAGCGTAATACTATCAATGCATTTTTTCAGAATGTTAATGATCACACAGCCTCGGTGAACAAGGTAGAGAAGCTCAAGGCCGAGCTGCGGCACGCGAGGGATGAGGCGGTGGTTGAGAGGGCGGCGTCCGAACAAGCGGCTACCGCGCTTTCAGCATTGAGAGCCACCAGCAAAAAACACGAGGCTCGAGTGCAGGAGATCCAACACGAGCTCAAGGACGCCAGCCACAAGTGTGAGGCCCTTGATCATAAAGGCAAGAAGCAGGCCACAGAAGTATCCGCCCTAAAAACCAAACTCCAAAAAGAGCGAGTGGATAGGAGGTACGTTGGGGAGCAAGTCCACCAGGCAAAGGTTATAACGGATGGTAAGCCATACATATTGCAGTGTGTCTTCGGGGATTGCAAGTTAGAGTTGCTTACCGAGGTGTGGCTTCCTCAGGAGCCTGCTCTGACCTCCAGAAGAGCGTAGTGGACGCAAATCACACTACAGGAATCAGGCAGTTTGCTGTCAGCCATCCCGGACGGCAAAGGCTCGCATCCCGGATGGCAAAGGCTTTGCCGTCCGCCAGTAGACGGCCAACCGTCCGGCTGAATATGCCACGGAAAAGGGCGCTTTGCCGTCTGCTGGTAGACGGCAAAGACCTTTGAATCTTTGCCGTCGGCCAGCGGACGGCAAAGGGCCTAGATGGCACATGTGGCACCTTAGCTCCGTTAAGGACTTAACGGCGTGCTTTGCCGTCTGCTGGCCAACGGCAAAGACCTTAGTTCTTTGTCGTCTGCCAGTGGACGACAAAGAACCCACCTAGGCCAGCCCCTGGTTGCACAGGTAGCTGCCATGTGGCATCTTTGCCGTTTGCTAGCTGATGGCAAAGGTCTTTGCCGTCTGCCAGCAGACGGCAAAGTGGCTATATAGCCCTTTTTCCGTTTTTCTTAAAATCATTCAATTTGACAGAATATAACATATATATCCAACATATCAACAATACAAGTTTCCAACAAGCATACCAACAATAAGTTTCAACAAGCATACCAACAATAAGTTCCAACAAGCATACCAAATAAGTTCCAACAACATATCCAACATGTACAAGTTTCGAACAACATATCCAACATACATATCCAAAACAAGTTTCCAACAAGTTTCCATAAACACAAAGGAAGCATAAGTAGAAGAGTACGCTCCATCAATGCAAGCTTCCTCATCTGTAGCATATCTGAAAAGTAGGAAAGATGAAAGTTAGAAGAAGAAGAAAACTAGCTAGAAGAAAAAGAAGAAAAAGAAGAAGAATTTATCTTCTGTTTCTTTTTCTCCTCTCCTCTCCTCTTCTCCAAGGTAGTAATGCCATTTTCTATCTAACTAAGCATATCAAGTCATTTTGGAGGAAAAAATGCTAAGTATAGGTCATTTTATTGCTATCCTAGGTAGAATATATCATTTTGGAGGTAAGTATGGTTATTATGTCATTTTTGAGGAAAATAAGCTAAGTATATGTCATTTTGGAGCTAAACCAAGGTTATTATGCCATTTTTACCTAAGTGAGATAATTATGTCATAAATGAACTAGCTAAGCTAGTTATAGACCATTATTGATCTATCCTAGGTAGTTATGCCATTTTTTACCTAAGTGAGCTAATTGTGTGATAAATGAACTAGCTAAGCTAGCTATAGATCATTATTGAGCTATACTAGGCAGTAATGCCATTTTCTAGCTACTAAGCATATCAAGTCATTTTGGAGGAAAAAATGCTAAGTATAGGTCATTTTATAGCTATCCTAGGAGGAATATACCATTTTCTAGCTAACTAAGGATATCAAGTCATTTTTGAGGAAAATAAGCTAAATATAGGTAATTTCTTAAGCTAAGTATGCATTTGTTAATGAAAACACTTGGGAAAACTTACCATCTACACACAGGTGAAGGACCGGTAGGGTTTACGCCAGGGTGAGACCTAGATGGACCGGTCAGGCTTGCGGCAGACACAGAAGGATCGGTCGATATATATGTACCTAATAACATAACCTAATAACATAACCTAATAACATGAACTAATTAATAATATATATGTACATAATAATAATTGAATACCTCACTATAATAATAATTAATAGTATATGTGTCGTGTCATGGTCGGGTGTCGGGGATGTCGTGTCGGGGTAGGGGTGCTGTGTCGGGGTCTGGGGTGCCGTGTCGGGGTGTCGTGTCGGGTGTCGGGGTGTCGGTGGTGTCGGGTCGGGGTAGGGTGCTGTGTCGGGGTCGGGGGTGCCGTGTCGGGATGTCGGGGTGCCGTGTCGGGGTGTCGGGGGGTGTCGTGTTGGGGTAGGGGTGCTGTGTCAGAGTTTGGGTGCCGTGTCGGTGTCGGGGTGCTGTGTCAGAGGGTCGGGGTGTCGGGGGTGTCGTGTCGGGGTCGAGGTGTCGGGGGTGTCGTGTCCGGGTCGGGGTGTCGGGGGTGTCGTTTCGGGGTCGGGGGTGTCGTGTCGTGGTTGGGGTGTCGGGGGTGTCGTGTTGGGGTCAGGGTGTCGGGGGTGTCGTGTCGGGGTCGGGGTGTCGGGGGTGTCGTGTCCGGGTCGGGGTGTCGGGGGTGTCGTGTCGGGGTCGGAGTGTCGGGGGTGTCGTGTCGGGGTAGGGTGCTGTGTCGTGGTCGGGAGTGCCGTGTTGGGGTGTCGGGGTGTCGTGTCGGGGTAGGGGTGCTGTGTCGTGGTTGGGAGTGCCGTGTTGGGGTGTCGCGGTGTCGTGTCGGGGTCGGGTGTAGGGGGTGTCGTGTCGGGGTCGGGGTGTCGGGGGTGTCGTGTCGGGGTCGGGGTGTCGGGGGTGCCGTGTCGGGGTCGGGGTGTCGGAGATGCCATGTCGGGGTCGGGGTGTCGGGGTGTCGTGTCAGGGTCGGGGTGTGGGGGGTGTCCTGTCGATCAGGGTCCTGGGTGCCGTGTCGTGGTGTCGGGGTGTCGTGCCGGGGACGGGGTGTCGGTGGTGTCGTGTCGGCTATCCTCGACCCGGTTACATCGGCGCCGACCCACCCCTCCTCTTCCTCCTCCTCCTCTTCTTCTTCTTCTACTTTTTCTTTTCTTCTTTTCTCCTCCTCCTCCTCCTCCCTTTCTTCTTCTTTTTCTTCTTCTCCTTCCTCTACTTCTTCTTCTTGATCTCCTTCTCCTCCTCTTCTTCTTCTCTCTTCTTCTAATTAACTACAACTAATTAACCTAACTATAACTAATTAACCTAACTACAACTAATTAACCTAACTACAACTAATTAACCTAACTACAACTAATTAACCTACCTAAAAAATGAAAAAATAGAGAGGGGGAGGGGGCTCACCGGAGAGGGGGAGGTGGAGGCCGGCGTTGGTGGAGGTGGAGGAGGCCGGCACCAGCGGTGGGGTGTCGGGGGCGGCGGGTGGCACGGCAGGGACGGTGGCGACGGGAGCGCGTTGCAGCGGGGGAGGGCGGCAGCGGGGGAGCACGGCGGTGGGGGCGCGGGGGCGAGGGCACGCAATAGTGGGGGTGCGTGGCGGCAGGGGCGATGCGGCGGCAGGGGCGCGCGGCAGCGGGGTTGACGGGGTGGCGGTGGGCACGGGCGATGGCGGGGGCGACGGGCTACGGCGGGAGGAGAGAGGGATCGAGAGAAAGAGAGAGAGAGAGAGAGATAGAGAGGCGGGCCGGGGGTGCGTTAGCCGTTAGCTAACCAGCCTCTTTGCCGTCCGCTATTGGATGGCAAAGAGGGGGGCGTTAGGTCAACTTGTGGGCTGGGTTGTCAGTGGGCCCCCTCCCTATTTGCCGTCTGCTAGCAGACGACAAACCTCCTTTGCTGTCCGCTAGCAAACGGCAAAGAAGTGGCTGATGGCAAAGCCCCTCTTTGCCTTTAGCTAGCTCTTTGCCGTTTGCTTTGCGCTAGCTGATGGCAAAGCCACTCTTTGTCGTCTGCTAGAAGACGACAAAGAAGTGGCAGACGGCAAATCTTCTGATCAGCTATATGCTTCGCGGGAAGAAGGAGATGAAGTTCATCTATTCTGGGCGCAGTTTGAAGCCCCCAAGCGCTCTCCTCTTCTTGTCGAGCAGCTGATGGAGCTACACCAGATGGCGGAGCCGGCCATGAAGGATCTCTGCAAATGGTTATGGCCCAACGAGCCACTACTAGGCAGCTACTTCGGCCTGGTGCAGAAGCTGACTAACGCCTCGCCCCGCCTCAACGCTCTGAAGCGCTCCTCCTGCATCGAGGGAGCCCAGATGGCCTTTGCAAAGTCCAAGGTGCACTGGCTGGGGCTGGATCCGATAAATATAGCCACCACCCCGCGTCCTCTTGGAAAGGAACATCGGCGCCGTGAGCCATACTTCGCCGAAGTAATGGTGGGTGCTCGGGCGATAGAGTCGTAGTGTTCGAAAGAGAACATGTATGATTAGATGTGTTGTAATATGTCCGAAGAGTTTTGAATGCTTGTATATTTGTTATGAATGTGTTATCATGTTTTTAATGTTCTGCATTCCTTTATAACTCCTTTGTGGCTGTTTAAACTGAAAGTTGCAAGTCATTGGCTTCAGTCCCCATGTACATACTATGTGGGGTGTCTCTAGTTACACAATATAACCCTTAGCCGAACTATCGATACCCGAAGGCGGTAGTGTGTGGTAGACCAGGCAATCATACCATAGTGCTTTATTGCTTTCACTTAGCCATAGGGGCACGAAAAGGGCCGCGGGAGGCTGCTGACTAGCCCCCGGTGACATGTGATAGTCGGACGATCCGTGGCTAAAGCCGATGTCACATGGTTTGTACTGATAGCAAACCCATCGTATGACACGGGATGCCTTCTCACGAGGTCGTGACTATAACACTTAGGCTCAGATTCGCAGACCGGTTCTCGCATACCATGATAGTTAGTTTTCGACTTTCTCCTCTGAGGTGCTTGACCAGACTAGCCGGAAACACAATCGAGAGGTTCTCCCTTTGCCCTTTTAGCCGAACTAGCGGAACGTAAAGGGGCAAGCACAGGGGCGGGGCAATCCAACTATTGACCCAAGACATAGTTCGGAACCAATGCATATAAAGTGAATTCCAAGATGTCGAATGCGATTTTGTTCGTAAGGCGATTTTGTTTTTTAAACTTGAGCCCCTGTTCTATTAGCTGGTTGCATCGCAACACACCGAACAGTTTTACGAGAAGAGGGGGAAAGAAAATATGTGCCAAAAAGGACAATGAGACAAACATGTATAATGATGTTATATTTTTCTCAACAACTCTTATTTCTCGGATTGCCGAAGCAACTGCTTACAGGTATGTGAAAAAGAAGAAATTCTACAGGACTGGTTGTACAAGGGGTCTTCGATTGGTGACCTTACGTCCTTGATGTGCCCCACCGCTTGTTTACTCCTGCGCCTTGGTGCACCCCAATGGGTGGTACAGTTCGGCGAACAGATTTTCCAAACAAGGACTTGAGAAGTCGCCGAAGTGTGGATGAGCTTTAAGCCTTTGGCAGGCCCTTTGATAGTGCCTTCATTGTGTCCGAAGACAGTGTAATGGTAATAGTTTGGTCCAGCTGAACACTTACCCATTTTTCCCACCATCGCCCAAGGGATTTTAAGTGCGAAGTTGTGCTTCCTTGGCACGTACTTTGCTGGTCCTAGGGTTGTGCAATGGGGGGCGAATCCCTATTTAAGGGGAGGGGAAGGTTCTGAGAGTTCGTATTGAATTCGTGCTCTCTTCCCCACCTTGCGTGCCTTTACGGTAGATGTCAGAGCTTGCCGATGATCGCAGTAATTAAATACGGCCGCCAGGGCCAGCGCATCTTCCTCAGTTTGGAGAGAGCTCTCTATGTTGCCGTTGATAGTAATGGCCCCCTTGGGGCCGGGCATCTTGAGCTTCAGGTATGTGTAGTGCGGTATGGCGTTAAAGCGAGCGAACGATGTTCGGCCGAGTAGGGCGTGATAGCTATTGCGGAAGGGTACAATGTTGAAGATCAAGTCTTCGCTTCGAAAGTTGTCGGGCGAGCCGAACACTAGTTCCAGGCTGACGGAGCCCGTACACCGAGCCTCGACGGCTGGAATTACTCCTTTGAAGGTAGTGTTGCTGGGTTTGATCCTTGACGGATCTATACCCATCCTTTTCACCGTGTCTGAGTAAATCAGGTTAAGGCTACTTCCTCCATCAATTAGGACTTTTGTGAGGTGATTCCCATCTATGATGGGGACTAGGACGAGGGCGTCCGAACCCCCATGACAGATACTAGTCGGGTGATCACGTCGATGAAAGGTGATCAGGTATGCCGACCATGGGTTATACTTTGGGGCTACATGCTCTACAACATAGACCTCTCGAAGGGTGCACTTCCTCTCCTTCTTCAGTATAAGGGTGGCGTATATCATGTTTACGGTTTTGACCTCTGAAGGGAATTTCTTTCGTCCACCACCAATCTGACCCCGAGACTCATTCTCATCCTCGCTATGAGGGCTCTTGCCTTGATCCTTGGCCGTGAGTTTGCCAGCCTATTTGAACACCCAACAATTGCGGTGTGTGTGGTTGGCGGGCTTCTCTTGAGTGCCATGGATTTGGCAAGGCCTTTCCATGATCTTATCCAGCAGGGTTGATCCATCGCGGTTGCCTTTATGAGGCTTCTTCCGCTACCCAGGTCGGGAATTGTGGAAGCTGGCGTTAAGGGCCATGTCATCGGCATCACTGTTGTTGTGCCGGCGCTTGTGTTTGTTGCGCTGTGGTTTCCCATTGTCGTCCCAAACTTCGGAGGTTCCGAGGTCTTCAGAGTTGTGGCTACATCTTGCCAGCCAATTATCTTCGCCCGCGCGAAACCGGGTCGTGAGTGATGTGAGGGCAGACATAGTCTGAGGTCTGTCCTGGCCGAGCTGGCGAGCCAGCCATTCATCCCGAATATTATGCCAACAGGAGGCTATTGCCTTGGCGTCTCGGTAGTCGATAATCTGGTTTTTCTTGGTCAAGAATCAATTCCAGAATTGCCGCACAGACTCTCCGGGCTTCTGAACGACATTTCTTAGGTCGGAGGAATCCGGTGGCTGAACATAGGTGCCATGGAAGTTAGATCGAAATGCATCCTCTAGGTCTTCCCATCATCCAATGGAATTTTCGGGGAGGCTGTTTAACCAGTGCCGAGGTGGCCCCTTCAGTTTTAGGGGGAGATATTTGATGGCGTGGAGATCATCTCCTCGAGCCATGTGGATGTGGAGGAGGAAGTCCTTAATCCATATTGTTGGGTCACTTGTCCCAGCGTACTACTCTATGTTCATGGGTTTAAACCCCTTTGGGAACTGATGCTGCATCACCTCGTGCGTGAAACATAGTGGGTGAGCGGCGCCTCTGACCTGAGCTATGTCGTGCCGGTATTAGGCGTCTATTCTAGCCTAGTTTCGTTCCTGGCCTCTATTGTTGCGGTCAAGCCATGATTGTACCCTTCCCGTCTATCGAGTGAGTAACCTTTGGATGCGTAGATGGATCTAGTACGACCTGCTCTATAGTCTAGGTCATCTCGCCGGTCGAACCCGTCATTGGGTTCTAATGGCTCCTTTCCCCTCCTTCGGGGCATCGCCGGCCTATAACTGGTGTCGTTAGCCATCATGTCTCGTCCTTGAGGAGGGTGGTCTGGCTTATCGTATGGCTTGTCGTATCAATGAGCTCGTCGTCAAATTGTGGCAGCAGCCTTCTGCATGGATAGCTCTTAGGTTGGTCCGACAGACCAGTACCATACCCTTCCTCGGCTGAGAGGACTCTCGTCCATTGATCATTGAGGTCATCCTGTTCGGCTTTAAGTTGTCGTTCTTTTGCTTTCAGGCTGCAGGCCGTGGCTATGAGCTGTTGCCTAAACAGTTCCTGATTCTCGAGATTATTAGGGATGTCAAAGTCATTAGCTTCCGGGATGTCCTCCTGCTCTATAGGAGGGAGGTAGCTATCATCCTCAGAATTGTTGAAGTCATCGTGGTTGCGCTGGTCTTTAGGCTTCTCTTGACCCTCTAGAAGGTATTCGGGGATATCGGGGTCACCTAGGTCCTCTGGGGCATCTCCGTCCCCGGTGCCGATGATAGCTTTCGTTCCCTTTTTTCCTTTTGACCGTTTATGCGACTTCCGATGACTTGACAGCACGTCGCCCAATTTGTCGCCATCGTTCTTAGGCGTGTTTTCGTCATTAGGGGCAGGAGTGTCCACCATGTAGACATCGTATGTGGAGGTGGCGGCCCATCGCCCAGTGTAAACAAGGGTGGGCACGCAATCCTCTTCATCCATGTATTCTGCCTCCTCGGAGGCATAGTCCAACATGTCGGTTAAGTCTTCGACTGTGGCTATCAAGTGGGTGGTGGGTGGGTTAAAAAATTCGTCTTGACCCGCTTTCTTGCCGATCTGAGCATAGATTAGGGTTGGGTCATTAGTAATATTCATCGATGAGATACGATCTAGGGCCTCGTTGAATGTCGAGAGCTCTATCGGGTCAAACTGATCGGAGCTTTCGGAGTTTATCTCCGATGTGTTTAGGCGAGTGGAGTGTTCGTCAAGAACAAGTATCTAGTCCTCTGGCACTATGGCTGGATCCGTACTAGGATTCGAGCGAACACCAGGGTTAACCCTATGGGCGTGACCGAAAAAGGAACTCAAGGTTAAAGCCTTAGAGTTGTCGGGAGTGGCAGGCGAGACTGCAAGACCGCTTAGTAACAAGTCACCCCTAGGATCTACGGAGAACCCTAGGTTCCCGAATCTGACCTCTCGACCAGGGGCGAAGCTTTGCACATGGCCTAGATGGTCAGTCGGATCGGCATGCAACACAATGCTGCCAAAGGTGAAGATCTGTCCGGGGATGAAAGTTTCCATGTTGCGGACCTCTTCCTTGATAACAAGGCGAGAAATCAATTCCTTGGGTGATCACAGTAAACTCTCAATGAAAGCTGTCACACCCAAGATGCGGTCCTATCCTTATTTTGGCACGAGGGCCTCGACGGGGGTAGAAACGCATCTCGATGCGTTCGCAAGAATGGATATCATTACAAGTACATGTACAGAAGAGATGAGTATATGGAATTGGCTTACACTCGCCACAAGCTACATTAGAGTCACAACAATACAACAACATACTCAAACATCATACAGAAGAGCAGGGTCCGACTACGTACGAAATCAAACGATAAAATGACATCCACCCTTGCTATCCCAGGCTGCCGCCTGGAACCCATCCTAGATTGACGAAGAAGAAGAAGAAGAACTCCAAATCAAACAAGCAACACGCTCACGTCAAATCATCGCATTACCTGAACCTGCAACTGTTGTTGTAGTAATCTGTTAGCCACAGGGACTCAGCAATTTTGTTTCCAAGGGTATCAAGACTATTAAAGCTTAATAGGTGAGGTATGGTTAAGTGGTGAGGCTGCAGGAAGCGACTAAGCACATATTGGAGTGGCTAACTTACCAATACAGAAAGTAAAGTATGGTGGTCTACCCATAACGGACATGAACTAGTAATGATCACTAACTGATCCTGAACACCTACTTACGTCAATCATAACCCCATCGTGTTCTCTTTCGGATAAGAACTCACGAGAAGAGACAGTCATGATTATTCACATAGTTGGCGTATTTTATTAAAGTTTACTTCAAGTTTGCTATGACCGTATGTTAAACAAAGTATCCAAGTTTGCCAGATAACCGCGGGCACGGCTTCTCGAAAATATTTAACCTTGCAAGGGTGCTCCAACTCATCCATCACAAATTAACCACACACAACGGGAATAACCTCAACCACGGATCTTGTGATCATCCTAGGCAATTCCAATGGAAATCCGACACCTCGAGATAGCCCAAAGAAAATCAGAGTTCCTCACTCAAGACGTTCAAGAAAGGTAAAACAAATCCAGCAGGGCCGCCCGACGTGCCGACAATCCCGATAGGAATCACGTATCTCGTTCTCAGGGCACGGCAGATGAGCGACGCATACAGTGGCCTGATAGAAATCTCCCGAGTTACCCCGGGTTGGCCCCACACAGTGCTCTAGTTTGGACCAACACTCATGAGGAGCACTGGCCCGGGTTGTTGATTAATTATCCACGGGGTTCGGAAAGCCCCTATGCAAGTTCATTAGTTATTAGGCAAATGTAGTACCAAAGTTGGGCCTTACCAGACAAGCTTTATACTAACCCGAAAATCAAGAGGGTCCCCATAACAACCCCGAGCATGTTAGGAGCACTCAATTGTGGAACATAACACCGGTTCACAAGTAACTAGGGCGGCAAGAGTGGACCAAAACACCGAGCAAAAGGCCAAGCCTTCCACCCTTTACCAAGTGTATAAGCACATTGAATTAATTAGCAGCAATATTGTGATATGAAAAAAGAATGTACATGTTGACACATGGAAGCTATTGCACCTACAGCTAGAACGCTATAAGAAGGGTTGAGCAAGCGGTAACATAGCCAAAACAAAGGTTTGCTGGGATTTGGAGGGGTTAGAGGCTTGTCATGGCAATGTTGGGAGGCTTGACAAACAAGTGGTAGGTAGCGCGACATAGCGATAAAAAGACGAGACAACTAGCATGGCAATGATAGTAATGGTATCCAATGAAATGAGTCATCTTGCCTTAGATCCTGCTCGGAAGAAGAACGAGTCCATGAAGAAGACGAGCCAACGAAGTCGAACGAATCCTCACACTCCGAACGCTTTCGGAACTCTATCGAGAAGAAGAAATCCGAACAAATAATCAACACAAGATACACCAAAACATATGCAAGACACGGTGCACAGACAAATATGATGCATGTCCAGTTTAATATGCAAGGCATGACAATTCACATCAAACAACTTCTACACATTAAAGTGAAGCTCAATATGCAACGAGTTGCATATTGATGAAACTTCACATTCGAATTATTTAGTTCATTCCTGTTTAGGTACACATCAATGTTAAATGTTGTTGGCATGGAAAGAGGCGAAGTATAAGTAAACTACACTATCTAGGCATCTTAAATGAGGCCGGAAACAACTTATAGCATTTCCAAAATGACCTCATATGCTAATTTTGAAATTGGTTCAGATCTGAACTAATCATATTTTATATTTATTAAATAGCATAATAAAGCATACTATGTTATTCTTCATGTCATCCTAGTCGATTTATATATATGGAACATCTCAAACGGAGCTACGGCCTAAAAGATACGAGCAACACAAGATGCACATGTCATGAACGCAAATGCATGGAAAATACAATCAAAAACATTTCAAATCATGAGTGAAGAAAGTTATTATGAAACTACATGAGATTCTAAGCAAGTTTCATATATGGCATGTCCAAAACGGAGCTACGGTTCAACCACAATCAACAAAACAAGTTTAGTTGAAATCTGCCCAAAACAGCAACTTAGCATTTTGCACACATGAAAACAACAAGTTACACTATTCTAAAATGCACAAACTAACCATAGGGCAGTAGTATATAACACACACTTCATTTCATCTTCACATATCATAAACAAAACATGCATGGATCACATGATAGGAAGCTCACAAGATGGCTACTTGAAAACAGTTTCAGACTTAGTGAAAATAGCAGTTTTGACAGTGCAGTTTTTATCACGAAGGCATATTTACAGCAGTAAAACTTTATGCTACAGGTCATATTATGGCATGAAACTTAACATCATACTAAAGGACATTACCAACTACAAATAATTCCATTACACCTACCACAAAAGGGTTCTAGATCACTAGCAAATCACATGGCAAGACAGCAACAAAATATTACAGATTCCAGACTTAGAAATATTTTGGACCCTCAACATAGCAGAATTTTTATAGGAAGTTGACAACAAGAAAACAACACCTAAACATGCATTTATATGGCAAGCAAAATGACCAGGGGCTAGGACACATATCAAAGGGCACATCTCATGTTCAAACTTATTTCAAATCATGCATGTATTAAATCACACGAAAATAACACAAGGGCATCACAACGAAAATGACATGCACACAAAATGCTCAAATGACACAACTAAATGCACAGATAATTTCTATGGATTTTTCTTCCCCGAAAACATATATAATAGGCATGGGTTCATGTAGAAAATTAATCACAATTAATTATGCAAGAATGCCTAATCACCTTATAGCAAGTCATTTATGCAAATAAAATGCAAACATCATGCCAACATTTTTATCATGCTTGAAAATGCGATGCCGATGATATGAACATTTTAATAGAAGCTTATACTTAATTCCGATGCACGAACAAATAATTATGCACAATGCGAAAATATGATATATATGCATAATGATGCAAACCACAAGATTAAGTGTTTTCAACAGAGATGAAAGTTGATTATTGTGAAACTAGATGAAATTCTACACATTTTACATGTTTAAAGTTATTACATGCGATGCACGGATTAATCAATATGAGCATTTTAAAAATGCAATAGGGGCTGGCAAAAATTAATAAAACGTGGGGGATGGCTGCTCACCATGGGCCAACATGGGCCGGCTGGAGGAGCAGCGGCTGGGCCGGCTGGGGCGCTGGCGCTGGCCCACACACGCACGAGCGGGCGAGCGGTCAACAAGGGGCTCGTCGTCCTCGTCCCGACCCGATCGGGAACGAGGAGGGCGGCAGCGCACCTGCGGCGGCCACGGCGAGGGGCAACAGGGGGGTCCAGCGCCTAGGAGGTTGGGGAAGGCTGGCTCGGCGACAGCGGCTCCATTCCCGGCGAAGAATGGCGGCGAACGGTGCTCCTGCGAGAAAGAGAGAGATCAAGGAGATGAGAGAGAGAGAGAGAGGAGCGGCGAGGAGAGGTCCGGCGAGGTCCCGGCGAGGTGCTGCGGCGGCTCCCGCGGGGGGCTGGCGACACAAGGCCCTCCGGTGGCCGGCGACGACGGGAGCCACGGGCAGGCTCGAGAGGAGCTGTGGGAGCTCGGGCAGGAGCTTGGGGACGGGCCCAGATGGGCTTCTCCGGGCTCAGATGGGCTCGGCGGGCCTGGCGGCTGGAGGAGGGAGAAGGGAGGCTGCTGGTTTGGAACGGGGAAAGAGTGGGATTAGGGTTAGCTGCCCAATTAGGAAGGGGGAGGGGACTATTTATAGCTTTAGGGGCTAGGGTTGACGGTCTTTGTCCGTTTTCGGACCGCCGGATGTCGATTCAACGGTCCAGAAGCGGAGGGGGTTTACGGTGACAGTGCAGAGGGGCTAGGTGGGGAAGAGAGGGAAGTGCAGCCCCTGACACGAAGGTTTTAAAACACCGACAAACGTCCGACGAATAATCGATGACGGTAGTGCTACGACTGACGGACGGGGTATCAAACGAACTCGGAACGCGATGAAATTTGACAGGCAGTCTACCTAGAACATAACAAGACCGCACGCCAAGTTTCGACCCAATCCAAGAATATTTTTGCATGCACTTAAAACGGTTTTATTTAAATGATGTCGCGGGCGCGTGCATGTGTGGTTGGTCTCGAAATGGGCAACGGCAAGAACGAAGAGAACCGGCAACTATGAACGAATGCAAGTTTTGAAAATGAGTGACGATGCTATGCAGATGATGCGAATGATGCGATGATGAATGCAACAACCAAACAAAACACAGACGAGAATGGAAACACAAGGGGAATCTTCTGGAATCTTCTGGAGCGTCGGTCCCGGGCTGTCACAAAAGCACCAATGTCGGTGTCAAAATCGGCGGATCTCTGGTAGGGGGTCCCAAACTGTGAGACTGGGATCGATTATAACAGGAGACGAAGGAGACAAGGTTTAGCCAGGTTCGGGCCGTCCTATGGAGGTAATACCCTATGTCCTGCTTGATTGTATTGATGATATGTGGGTTATAGAGTTGATCTACCTCGAGATCGAATAGCTAAACCCTAGATGAGTTGTCCTCTCGCTACAACCTATAACCCTTCGGCTTATATAGACGACGAAGAGATAAATATGCCTATTTGCTACATTAAACATGGAGAACAAGCCACGATTTCTGAAGCTTCCTTCCTGGAGACAGAGCCTTCGATCGATCCAATGTTCGGTAAGCGGCCCATATAGTCCGGACCATAAGAAACAGGTTGGATTCTTGAGGACTCCTTAATCCAGGACTCCCTCACCTATGTCAGAGTCTAGGATCCTGGTGAGTGGTTATGATCCGCTAGTGGGACGAGTAGTGTCCCTTGCGGAGCCCTGGTGCAGGAGGTTCACATCTAAAGGAAGCAAACTGGTACTTATTTGCTCCAACCTCACTAGCCTCCTCATGTATATGATGGGGATGTGCATCTTGCCTGAAGGTGTGCCTGGCTCCTTTGACAAGGAGCTGGCTAGGTTCTTCTGGCAGGCGGTGGATGGATGACCTAAGTACCATATGGTGAAGAAGGCCGACATCTTCTTGTCGAAGGATCGAGGTGGCTTAGGCATCCTGGCCTCATGGCACATGAACGTGGCCCTCATGCTGCGTTAGGTCTGGTGGATCGTGCGGGGTGATGGAGGTTTGTGTCTTCAACTGGTGGAGGCCAAGTACCTGCAGGGTCAACCCCTCTTAGCTTGCTCCCAATTGGCTGGATCCCAGTTCTGGAAGTCTGTCCAGGCCATCAAGGAAGACATTTGGTTGGGGGTACGCTTCTTAGTTGGCAATGGGTATGGTACTTAGTTTTGGTTGGACCCTGCCTTGATTGGGAGATGCTACATACTCCATTTCTGAGGCTCTCTGCGATTTGGGTGGATCCAAATGTGCTAGTTTGGGCGGCCACAGTGGATGATGGGTGGAACATTGAGTTCCGCTGCTCATTCGATCTGGAGGAGGTGCGGAAGTGGGCAAACTCTAGGGAAGTAGCACCATTAGGTCCATTAAGGTTGGGGAAGAGAACACTAAGTTCTTCCATGTCATGGCCTCAGAGAGATATAGAAGGAATTCTATTGCCAATTTGAGATTGGAGGATGGTACATTGGTCTCAAAACATAGCAAAATGGAAGGAATTTTATGGTCTTCTTTCAAGGTACGCATGGGCACTGCTAAGGGCATTGTCATGGGCTTTCATCTTCCAAGTCTAACTAACCAATACAGGGCCTGGACGGTTTGATAAAACCTTTCACCAAAGAACAAATGGACCAGGTGGTTAAATGTATTCCTGTTAATAAGGCCCCTGGCCCTGATGGTTTTAATGGTTTTTTTCTCAAAATATGTTGGCACTTAATATGTCAGGAATTTTATAATCTTGCTAATCATTTCTTTGAAGGAAAGGCAAATGTGGAGATTATCAATGGTTCCTTCATCACTCTGGTGCCTAAGAAATCTTCTCCAGAAAGTGTGGGGACTACAGACCAATTTCCTTGACAGGAGTAGGTATCAAGTTCCTAACTAAAATGGCTGCCAATAGGTTGAAGAAGTCATCTTGGATTGTGTCCATGAAAACCAATATGGATTTATTAAAACCAAAACTATCCAGGACTGTATTGGTTGGACTTTGGAGTATCTGCATCAGTGTCATCAATCAAAGAGGCCTATTCTCATTCTCAAATTAGATTTTGAAAAGGCATTTGACTCAATTGAACATGAAGTCATTTTGGAAATCTTGAAATACAAAGGCTTTAACTCTAAATTGATTAAGTGGATACAACAGTTCCTTACATCTGGTTCATACTTTGTGCTGCTTAATGGAGTGACTGGAAAGCGGTTTCAGTGTAGAGCTGGGGTGAGACAAGGGGATACAATTTCACCACTTTTTTTTGTCTTGGCTGCTTATGTCCTACAGTCACTAGTCAATGACATGTTGCCCCAGGGGCACATTCAGTTGCCAATAACCTGTCATGATAATGATTTTCCCATTGTTCAGTATGAGGCTGTTTGGTTGTGTTGCCATCCACCCTATGAACAGGGATAGCCCATTATACTAGGGATGCCACCCGTTTGGTTGATGAGCCAGGAAGGATATGGATAACCAGATGCCCTGGAATATTCACTCAAAATTGGCTGAGGAAAGTTGCAAAATTATCGCGGACAAGGGCAGCCACTCGCACGCGGGCGCCTCACATTCCCGCTCTGGCCACCTCCCAGCGCGTGAAAATGCCTTCTTATCCCACCCCTCACCCTAAACCCCTCACAAATCTCTCACCCAATAGAAAAGCGCCGGCGGGAATTTTTGGATCGAGGCGGCAGCGTGATTCTGGCCAGAGAAGGTGCAGATCCTCCCCATGGCTCGTTCCCCTCTCTCTCATCTGCCTCAATCCCTTCTCCTCCTCTCTGTTTTCTGCCTCTCCTGGTTGGAGCCGATGGCCAGGGTGGGCGGTGGTGTTGAGCGCCGGCGGGAGGGACCGGTTGGAGCCGATGGCCATGGCGGGCGGTGGTGTTGAGCACCGAAGGGAGGGACCGGTTGGTGCCCTTGGCCAGGGCGGGCGGTGATGTTGAGCGCCGGCGGAAGGGCCCGGTTGGAACCGATGGACACGGCAGGCGGGGGTGTTGAGCTCCGGCGGGTGGGAAGGGAGAGATCCGGGGGGATGGAGGTGGGGGGAAGGGAGATCCGTCGGGGGAACAAGATGGCCGCTGTGAACAAGGGGGTTCCATGGCAGTGGGGATTGAAAAAAGCTCTCTGTTCTTTCATGTGCCTAATGATCATCCATGTCTTTATTTTGTGCAGATCCGAAGGAGAAACACTTTGCATCCTTCCTGCCAGAGAAGATCAAAGAAGCAAGGTATAAACTATCTGCTATTGTGCATTTATCATGAAAAACTATTGTTATGTACATCTGCCATGAACATGTATTTGATTCTATGATATTTCAATGGGCATTGAGCAGGTTCATATCAATTTATTATTGTTTCAATGTTGCATTGTAGATGGACAACAAGCAAAAGAGGCTACTATTTGTGGTAGTGTCATATATGCTTGTCTCGATGATGACATTGGTAGTTCAGTCCAGAAAAAGAAAAGGCGTGCTGTCATATGTTATGGGCCAATAGATGAAAGGGATAGGATGAGAAGTGAGTACCTAGATAATAAAATATGGAGTGATGAAACAACATGTGTGAACATGCTTAGGCTTGGAAGAGGACCTTTCTTTCGATTTTGTAAACTTTTCCGGGACCATAAGTTGCTTGAAGATACGATTCATTTGTCCATTGAACAAGAAGTTGCTATGTTTTTGCACACCATTGGACACAATGTTAGGAATAGAATAATAGGTCGCAACTTTGGTAGATCCGGTGAAGTTGTATGTTATTATTTCAAGAAAGTCCTTCATGATGTTGGAGAGCTATGTGGTGACATTATTAGGAAGCCCTAGATGGAGACCCAGTCCAAAATAGAAGGCAACTATCGGTGAGATCCATACTTTAAGGTATGAGGATGAGTGACAATAAAAATTTGATTTTTTAGGCTATGATTGACTTAGATCTTAATTCCTTATCTTTTTTCTACGAAATAGGATCGTATCGGAGCTATTGATGGTACACATGTACGCGCCTCTGTTACAAAGGACATGGAGCATTCCTTTCGTGGTAGAAAGATTCATACAACTCAAAATGTGATTGCAGCTATTGATTTTGATCTTCGGTTTACAAATGTGTTAGCTGGTTGGGAGGGGTCAGCACATGATGCGCTAGTTTTACGTGACGCGTTAAACCATCCAAATGGTCTTCGTGTACCACAAGGTAACGATAGTTAGCAACATTTTGTCAATGGCACTACCGAATATAGCTAAGTAACCCGCTTGTTGATCATATGCTAGGAAAATTTTATCTAGTTGATGCTGAATATGGATCCAAGCCAGGGTTCTTGCCCCCTTTTCGTGGAGTGAGATACCATTTGAATGAGTGAGGGAAAAAATCTCCTATAAATGAGAAGGAGTTGTTTAATCTTAGGCATTCTTCTCTTCGCACGATCGTAGAACGTGGATTTGGGTCACTCAAGGGAAGATTCAAAATACTTGATGATGCAACCCCATTTTTCAAATACCCTACTCAAGTAGACATTGTTGGAGCTTGCTGCATTATTCACAATTGGGTTATCAATGATGGGATAGATGAACTTATCATACCCAAGGATGTGTGGGTTGCCAATATTAACCATGCTTCATCATCAAGTGGTCAAACAAGTGAACATACAACAATGGTCAATTTTAGGCAAGGAATCACTGATCATATGTGGGCAGATCGCGAAAACTACATGCAGCAGAATCATATGTAGTAGCTTGATTTAAACCATGGTAATGTTGTGTTCTTCTATTATGAACCCTTGTACTTGCTGGAATTTATTTGTAATGACACATTATGGGTTGTATTGAATGTTTTTACCTCTTTTACTTGCTGAAATTTATTCGTCAAGACAGATTATGTGTTGTAATGAATGTTTTTACCTCTTTTATAACCTAAAATTTATTGATGATGAGAGATTGTGTGCTGACATAAATGTTCTTGCTTCCTTTACTTGTTGTATAGTCATGACACATGTTTGCATAACCTTATAGGAAATGGAGGCTAAACAAGTTGTATGGACACCTCTGATGACTTCCTTCATGCTTTATCACCTATGCAAGGTTGTGAATGATGGACTTAAAACATCATCTAGCTTCAAGAAGTGCGAATTGGCTTGTTGTGCGACTGCTATGAATGAGCATTTTCACCTCAGTTTGACCCATGCCAACGTTGGTAATCACAATAGGACATGGAGGAGGAAATGGGGAACAATAATCAGACTTAGGGGGTTGAGTGGTGCATTATGGGATGATGAAAAGTCTATGATCGTTCTTGATCTTGAGCACTACACTAACCATGTTAAGGTATTTCTTTATGTCAAGTACTTGTTGGATATTGTTTCTATATGTCATATACTTGCTGAAAATTGTTTCTATATGCCATATACTTGCTGGAAATTGTTTGTACATGTGAAATATAAGCTGAAATGAGTTCTTATATGCCATATACTTGCTGGAAATTGTTTGTACGCATTTAATATAAGCTGAAATGAGTTCTTATATGCCATATACTTGCTGGAAATTGTTTTATCATGTGAAATATAAGCTGAAATGAGTTCTTATATGCCATATACTTGATGGAAATTGTTTGTACATGTGAAATATAAGCTGAAATGAGTTTCTTCTTGTCAAGAACTTGTTGAAATTCATTTGCTTATGCTAAATATTTTTTGTATGTATACTTGTTGATGTTGTTCTCTTTTTTTCTAGGCCCACAAAGAGGACGAACCTTTTCTGAACAAGCCTCTCAAGCACTATAATGAGATGGCTATCATTCATGGCAATACTATGGCCACGGGTCAATATACAAAAGGCTCAAATGACCCCCTTGGCACAGAGGTGAATGAAATTTCAGATAGCGAAGCTTCCCCACTTCAAGAAAGTAGCAAGTCAAACAATGGAGGTGATGCAGTGGTTCCCAATCCCAAAAGAGCTAAAACCAAGCCTAGTGTTAATGAAGGGGTGCAGTCAACCCTTATGGTAGTGGGTGAAAGGCTTGCTATTGCCATAGAGAGGAGTGTTAGCACCGACAACAACTCCACGAGCAGCTCTACGAACAACTCCACGAATAGCTCGATGGCGGGCCTTTAGGAGGGCATGAAAGATCTCCTCTTTTCGGTATTGATTTCCTTGCACATTATTTTGCCTGCTTCATTGAGAATCCAAATATTGCAATGGTGTTTCAACTCTTGGAGAAGGACCAAAAGAGTATTTGGGTTGCTAGGTATGTGAAGAACACCTTCCTTGAAATGGATGGTTGAAGATTGAAGGCATGCGTGGTATTTGCATGACCTCTTTTGATATAACACAGCATTATGGACTTTGAGTTGTATGCCTTACTTTTGATGACAACTAGACTATGAACTATGGGTTTTATAACTTAGATGATGTATTGTTTCATATCTACATCTCATGCACTACCAGTTTATTTTGTATAGTTGCTACTTGTCTCTGATGTTGGACTATGATTATGAAGATGCACCTTCCTATTTTCGAAATTATTGGTGTTAACATGTTATGTTGGTTTGTGATGTTAAAGTTTACTTGTTAATTTCAATAGCAAAGCTGGACCATATTTGATATATTCATATTGTTGAGATTAAATATTTGAGGGGTATTCTCACCACCTCAAACAAAATGGTGAGTGCAACAATCATCCCCTCTTCAATCCTCTCAACCAAACACACAAATGGCTATCCATAATCACCTCAATCCTCCATACCAAACAAAATAATGTGGTTATCCAACTCACCTAATCCCTCACAACCAAACAACAAAAAATGGCTATCCCCAGCCACCTGGGTAAGGATATCCTTAGCCAACTATCCTTGCCTATGAACCAAATGCCACCTATGTGGATGATACTTTGATTATCTTCCCAGCTGTTGAGGAAGAACTTATAGCACTGAAAGATATGTTGAAGGTTTTTTCACAATCAACTAGATTACACGTCAACTATCACAAATCATCAATGGTTCCAATCAATGTAACTCCATAAGAAACTAGGAGACTGGCTAAGGTGTTTGATTGTAAGGTTGGGGACATGCCTTTCACTTATCTTGGCTTGCCAGTTGGTACCCTCAAGCCCAGGATGGAACATCTTATGCCCCTGGTCACTTGTATGGAAAGATGGATGTCTTCTAGCTCCTATGTTTTGGCTCAGGGTGGTAGATTGCAATATTTAAATTCTGCCCTATCTTCCCTACCAATCTTTTTCCTATGTAGTTTATCTATCCCCAGAGGTATACTCAAGAAACTGGAAAGGATTTAGAGGCATTGTGTCTGGAGAAAGAACATGCAAGATCAGTCTCCATCTCTTGCTGCTTGGGAGCTGATTTGCAGACCCAAAAATAAAGGAGGCAGTGGTACTCTCAATCTTGGGTTACAGAATGCTACCATGTTAATGAAACATGCTCATAAGTTTCTAAACAGGAAGGATCTGTCATGGGTTAATTTAATTTGGACTACATATTTTCATGAGAGGGTACCCTAGGGTACAGAGCCATGTGGATCATATTGGTGGAAGAATGTGCTGAAGCCGACGGATAATTTCTGAGAGGTGACCTCGGTGCAAGTTAATCAAGGGGACATTGTGTTGTTTTGGTAGGACAAATGGCATATTGGGAATTCAGTTGTCCCCCTAAGAGAAAGATTTTTGAGGTTATTCTCTTATGTTAAGGATCCTTGGACATTGGTGAAGGATGGATTACACTGCAGTGATCTATCTGCTTGGTTTAATCCCCCTTATCAGAGCAGGCATATGATGAGCTCTCCTCGCTTCAATCCCTACTGGGAGAGCTTGACCACAATCCCAACCAGTGTGATGTATGGTCGTGGGTTGGAACTAATAAACCGTATACACCAAAATCCTTTTATTCCTATGCCCATAGAGAGCCCACTTTCAATCCATTACTCAATTGGATATGGGTTAGCTGATGTACCTTGAAGATCAAGGTGTTTGCTTGGATGCTTATCATTGATAGATTAAACACCAATGATATGATTGAGAGAAGACAATGGCATATGGATGATGGAGTCAATTACAGCTTAGGTGAGGGAAGATGGAGATCATTTGTTCTTCTCCTGCCTCTTAAGTCAAAGAGTGTGGAGTTACTTGCAAATTGATTGGGGGGACAGTAATGACATGGCCCTTGCTGCTGCTCATGCCAAAAGTTCCTTCGAGAAGACTTTTTTCTTTGAGGTGGCTTTCATTTCTTGCTGGAATGTTTGGTTGGCGAGAAACACCAAGGTTTTTCAGAACGTGCAGCCTAGATTTGCCAAATGGAAATCAGGTTTTGTGACCAATATGATGTTGCTGATATACAGGATCAAGCCGAAGTTTAAGGAAGAATTGCTGAAGTGGATTTCTTTCTTACCACCTTAATGTAATTCTCTCCTCCAGCCCCTTCCCTAGTATAGATGCATTAGTTTCTATTTTTTCTTCCTTCTGGTTACCGTGGTAACCATGTACATATTCTTCTTTGATCAATAAAATTAAAATGCTATGGGGGATTCCCTTATAGTGTCCAGTCAAAAAAACTTGAGGAAAGTAGTCCCTCCTCCGTTGTCCCAGGCTCCCGACACGGTTTCTTGGAATCTCTCTCCTTCGGGGGAATTTTTACGTTAGCTCAGCTTACCACACGCTATGTCGGACACCAGTTCTTCATTGGTTATCTCCATTGTGGAAGGCGCCGCTGCCCCTTAAGATTAAGTTTTTCGTCTGGCAGGTTCTAAAAGATCGCTTACCATCTGGGACCGAGGTGCTTAAACGCCATGGTCCGGGCAATGGTCTCTGCCCCCTTTGTCTCGTATCGGAGACGGGAGCCCACACTATGTTCTCGTGTGTCACGGCTCAGGCTCTTTGGTGCTTTGTTTGTGAGGCTTAAGGACCGGAGTGGGAGGCCCGCGACCTGACAGAGTTTCTGCAGGTTAGGGCCACTCAGGTTGGCCGCAAGCGCCGATTGTTCTGGCTTATCTTTGCGGCTATGACGTGGACCCTTTGGACTACTCACAATAAGATGGTGATTCAGCGGGTCTTCCCGCAGCGTGCTTCCGACTCGTTCTTCAAATGTCTCACTTTCTTGCAGCATTGGTATCCGCTCGCTAGACAGAGGGGCCGTGACCGGCTTGGGCTCTTCATAGATGCTCTGCTCTCCTCTGCGCGTCGGCTCGTTGACTGTACTCAGCACCGTAGCTTGCCCATGCGGGCCTTTGTTGTTTCTTCTTTCTTTATTTGGACGCATTTATGCTGTGACCCTAGCAGTTTTATTTTATAGTTGTGATTGATACTCGGCTGTATGGTCATTTGCTTTATCTATAAAGCGAGGCGAAAGCCTGTTTTGAGGTTAGGGGACTTCCCAACACTTTTCGCTTGAATGCAAATGAAATGCACATATATGTGATGTTTGTCTGAATATTTTCATATCTTATTTTATTTTTCTGAGTTAGTATGAATTTTTTATGATTTTTTCAAAATGATAGTCAAATGGTCAAAGGGCAAAAGCATAAGACGAGCAAAGTGGTTCGGGCAAGAAACGCGTGTTTTTAAAAACTAGGGGTAAACCAGCCGAGTGTGACCCAACTAGGGGCACAAAACCAATTATCTCATTTATTATACCTACATGAATCTTATGTAAGATCAATGGCATATGACTTAGAAATGCAATACTTATGACACGTCTAGATGTGTTTTAACAAAACTGAAAAATAAAATATAAAGCGATGTTGCTGTACAAGACATAATAACCACCACACACAAGAACAGAAGAAGATATGTCCTCTTAACTTCAACCACGTCGATTATAATGCCGAGGTAGCCCACTGTCATTCGCAAAAGAAAAAGGAAAAAAAAAGATAGCTCGTTGTTGTAAGCTGTTGTGTGGCAACACGATCTGGTTAAAAAGGAAAGAAACAACGACGAAATAAATAAAGAAAGAGGAAAAGGAAAGAAACGCATAGGTAAAGTTGGATTACTGGATCCAGAGAGTGACCCACGCGGTTTCCAGTTCTCATGCAGCCAATCGGGCGCAACGTGCATTCCTCGATACTAAATAGCTAGGTCGACGCCATGGCCCCTTCCCTTCATCCTCCTTCCCGGCAATGGATATCATGGATCCCTTCACCTCGGAGCTTCTTTCGGGCCCTCATATCACGGTCGCCTTATCAGGCAGCGGCGCCCAGACGACGGACATTGATGACTACCTCCGCGCCATCGGGGCACTTCCTCCGCTTCGACCCGTCGACCACTACTCCGAGGAGGAGCCCGTAACATCCCTCCTCCTGGAGAGCGCCGTCCTGGTCTCCGATTCCACTGAATCCAACAACTCGGCCACGCATCCGCCGCTCTCCGATTACGACGCAGACATCGACTTCAACCTCCACAAGCTGGAGAAGAACGTCGACGAGCCGCCGTTGCCGCACTACCTGAAGACGGTGCAGGGTGATCGGATGACCCCGTCGATGCGCGCCAACCTTGTTATATGGATGGACGGGTTTACTCGGTACTATAGCCTGGCCCCCGGCACGCTTCACCGTGCCGTCTCCTACGTCGACCGCGTCCTGTCGGAGCGAACCTTGCCTACGACTCGCATGGACTATGAGCTCCATCTCCTAGGCGCCACGGCCGTCTTCACCGCCGCCAAGTACGAGGAGCAGGCCACCATATTGAAGGTGAACGCCGCGAAAATTGCCGGCGACTGTGGGTTCGCCAGCAGCAAGGAGGTGATCGACATGGAGTGCAAGATGTTGGCGGCGCTCCGGTACGAGCTCAGCGGACCAACGGCCTACACCTTCGTGGACCACTTCACCAGATACAGCAAAGGAGAGCGCGACCTGGAGGTTCAGAAATTGGCGCATCAGCTGGCCGACACATCGCTGGTCGAGTACAGATGCCTGCAGCTCATGCCGTCTGCCGTGGCGGCGTCAGCGCTCTTTCTCGCCAGGCTGATCTTGAACCCAACGGCGAGCCAGGTTCGAAAGTGGAACAGAGAATTCACGGAGCTGACAGGGTACAAGCCCACGGACCTCATCATTGGCATTGAGTCATTGTACATGATGAATCCCGATCCTCGCTTCGCGGTCTTGTCATCTTTTTTACAAGACGAACAAGAATTGTAATAGGAGATTTAGGGGCGGACAGCCACTTGCATGATCGAATTTTGAGTTGTTAAAATAATGATGTTCAGGTGTACAATTGGCAAGCTCTCTTTGAATTATATGGCATACTAGATTAAATAATTCGATTGTACGAATTTGTTAAAGAAAGAGAGTAGTTTTGGTTGCCCACTGTTTTCGCATAAAAAAATCTAGAAGTTCACCTATAAGTGTAGTTTTGATTGTGGATACATATCTGATAATGCTTAAGGTGATGTACGGACTCGTCTTCTGATGGCTTGTTGAACCTTGAGAGGTGCCTTGAGAATGAAGATATGTAGTAGAGGCTTGCCAAGGTTTCTTTGGACAAAATAGTGAGCACATAAAGACACTTAATCAAAGTGTGGTGGGGTTCTACCCCAAAATGCGTGGGTGCCATAAAGTGACCGAGCATCACACCCAAACAAAGCATCTGAGTTTATGTCGTAGGTGAAATATGGTGCTTGCACTGAAAGAACTTCATGGACATAATCTACTAAGCCAACGAGCATACTAATGTAGCTGTAATGGG
Organism: Hordeum marinum; assembly: GCA_022496015.1. Lineage (NCBI taxonomy): Eukaryota > Viridiplantae > Streptophyta > Magnoliopsida > Poales > Poaceae > Hordeum > Hordeum marinum. The sequence continues at coordinate 278,423,714 of CM039677.1, read as the reverse complement.
TAAAGCACATTAAGGTACTTGCTATCCATATGCACATTTCTTATGTGAAGGGTGGATTGGATCGTTCTAAAATGGACTAGAAGGGGTGAATAGTCCTATTAAAAATTATATCACCAAAATTTAGGTTTGACAAGTTTTACCATTAGACTAGTTCGATCCTTAGGAAACTTCTACGCATAAAATCTAACGAGAACGGCGACAGGAAGTAAAGTGTTTGAGTTTAGGCGGATGCAAACGGCGGGTAGCTCGATGATGTAGCGAGGTTTAGATACTTGGTAGTATCCTACTCCTCGTTGGTGGAAGTTCCAACCGCAAATGCATTAAGATCATAAAGGTCTCAGCACCGTGCCCACTTGGCGGATGCTCACCTATGACACCATGATTTGTACTCAAGAGACTCACTCGGGGTAGGTCTTCGCACGAAGAAGGTGATCTTAGGACCATGGGTATCCTACTTGAAAATAATCGGTATGGGCAACACTTGGAGAGATTTTTTACCAATGGATAATGGGTATATGTACCCATAAAATATATGAGTAAGGTGTGGGTATGGAATTACGCCCATGAATAATCCAATGGATACTCAGAAAAAGTTAATAACTGAAAATAAGTCCTATGACATGTGGGGTCAACATCCAACACCTATGGCACACCCTAAGTCTCGGTTCCTTAAATAGTTCATAGCTCATAGGCCCCTAATAACCTACTCGCCACTCCTCTTACGTCATATTTGACTCCTTGAAAAGATGAAATCCTAACTCTTCGCTATTGGATTCGTGTCTAACTCTTCATCCAGTGAACCCCATTACCACCACCACCCCCCATTGCGTCGTGCTTCCACCAACCGCCTCTCATACTCACTTTATGCCTCCAAGAGGCCACAACCGTAGAAGGCTGTATCAGTGCTATACTGCTCGTCCATCGTCATTTGCATTTCAAAGCGATTTCTCGACCTTTAAAAAAATAAAATGATATATATTATACACACTGGATACCCATTGGGTATAGGATACCAGATGGGTATGGGTAGGAGTGCCAATTTATGCGCATAGGTATTGAAATGGGTGGGTAAAGAAAGTTTCTATGGGTATGGATTTGTGTAGACAAAGGTTGTATGTGTCCATACCCTGCCCATACCCTGCCCATTGCCATCGCTACTTCACAATATGATTGTTCAATGCTATCAAGTAACTCGTGACCCTCTAGGAGGAATTCACCTCTAGAAGTTACATAAAAAGTAAAGTCACTTAGTACAACTCCTAAAAAACTTAAATCAAAGCACGCTCAATAGCCCATAGATCTCTCTCTCTCTCTCTCTCTCTCTCTCTCTTTCTCTCGCGCACACACACATACACACACACATTAAGGATATGATTGAAGTAAAGATAAATGAACACGATAAATAGGGGTTCAACAAAAGAGGAGTTAGGCTTTCAAGATTCAAAAAAAATCTTGTAATTGCTCCAAAACTACTTTCTTTCTTCTTGAACGTTTTGCTCTTCAAAGGCTCTCTCATAGAATCATACAAGTTGGCTACATTTGACATGGGATGGCATGGAATAACTTGCCAAACATCTTGCAAAAACCAAGGACTCTAGAGTATATTTATCGAAAAAGTGGTAAATTGATAGTTACTTGGAAAAAGAACTTGCCTGGAAGTACCGGAGAAAAATTCTAAAAACTACTGAACATAATAAAATATTTAAATAACCATAAAAGAAACACACATTTATTAAAAGTACTCTGTATTTGGAGGTGTCGATTGTCCAGTATGCGGAAAAACCATACATACGGAAATCCAGACACGACGAAACTTTTTTGACAATTTTTTCTAGACAACAAGAGAGCCTAGAAACTACGGGAGAGGTCAGGGTAACCCACAAGCGATACACATGGACACATAGCGCAGCCAGGGTGGCCACACCAACAGCCCATGTTCCCCCCCGAGCCTCCGTTTGAGCTAATTCTGGGCCTATAAATACCCCAATGTTCCATAACCATCAGGAGTGAATCCGAAAAAAAATTATTGATGCCATAAGCCTATGTTCCGAAGTGATTCTATCTGCATCCTGTTTCATACTCTGTCGGAGGAGGAATCATTGCGGAGGCTATTTTCATCAACCGTGTGTTGTCTCCATGATGATGTGTGGGTAGTTCCACAAGACCTACGGGTACATAGTACTAGTGTCACACACTACTAGGAAAAACCTTATAGACAGGAGCCTACTAGTAGCGCTGGAAAAATAAAACCGCTGTTGCTAATTATCAGTAGCATTGTATTTCGGCATCGCTACAACTAAGGGCTTAGAAGTAGCGCTGGGCGCTAAGAAAGTGCTACTGATAAGGTGGCCCCGCCGACCCCCGCCGACACTATTTATAGTAACAGCGTTGGGTGGAAGGAAGCACTACCGCTAAGGCCACTACCAGTAGCGCTTTTTGACATGCAAGTGCTATGCTAATGTGCGACACATAGTAGCAGCGCTTTTTTGTAAGCAGCGCTACTGCTAGTTGCGGCTGCTACCACCTTTTCACCCCCTCCCTCTCTCCCCCCACTTTGCCCTCTCTCCCCTCCTTTCCCCTCTCCACTCTCCACCATTGTTGCTCTTCTTCTCTCTTCCCCTACCTCTCTAATTCCCTCCTTATTAATGTCCCCCTCCACCATAACTCTCCTCCATAAATGGCCTCTCTCACATTATCTCTCTTTCTCCTACCTCTCTTCCTCTCCCCCCATTAATGTCCCCCTCCAACATAACTCCCTCTCCATTCGTTAGCTAGCTAGATTCACCTCTCCTCCCAAAGAACTAGATCTAGCTAGCTATTTAGGCATCCACACGTCTCGATCGGTCTCTCTCATCATCTAATTAACGATATGCTCTCTCGATCGGTATCGCTCTTGGGAGATATATAGGTGAGTAAAAAGTTGTTCATTTCAAGAATGGGAATATGTGTGTGAATGCGAATATGTGTGTTTGGGATATATGGAGAGATTTGTGTGAGTGACATGCCCTTGAGTTGCTTATGTTTCGCCGAGATGTCGATTTATTTCCGTTTCGGTGAATTTCGAGAAAACTCAGTATGTCCTATTTTTAGGCAAGGTCATGCCAAAATTTTATATGACTTTGAAGCATGCATGCATTATTCATTTTATAACCCTTTTTCTTGTTATACCGTGCAGTCGGTCATGTAGGTGAGTGGATGGAAGGTGGAGCGGTACATGCAATCCGCGGTGATGGACATGTACGCAAATAATCGGACTAGGATTAGATGTCCGTGTGCAAGATGCAAGGAAGGAGTCCTTTTGGACCCTTTTGATCGTGGCACTTTGAAGGCGCACCTGCTGAAGAATGGTTTCATGGATGGCTATACTCAATGGATAAGTGAAGAAGCTGATGATGATGAGGACGTCCACATGGCAGGGAATAACGACATGGGGATCGACGAAGAGATGACCGATCGACATGATGATGGCGCCAGGGAAGAGTCTAGAAATGACGGCATCGGAGAAGATTCCGGACACAGTGAAGAAGAGTCCGGACATGGCGGAGAAGAGGTCATGTCGCAGTCTTTGACGCTACTAAGTGCGGTCGTGCAGGACCCTCATGTTCGAGAACTCCTTCGTAAGAGTACGACTAGCGAGAGAGCTGCTTCTAGAGAGGAGGCCAAGCTGGTGCAACTTGAAGTAGGCTCGAAGACTCCATTGCGGTTGCGGTCCCGAGGTGACCCGCTTGAGTGTCACACTCGAACTTCTGAAGACGAAGGCCAAAAAAATGGACAAACAAAAGCCTCGATGAGAATTTGAAGTATCTACATAATAAAGTTCTTCCCGCGGGGAACTTGTGTCCTACTAGTGTCGAGGAGGCCAAGAAAATCGTTTTCCCTTTTGATTTGCCGCACATTAGGTACCACGCATGCATCAACGATTGCATCATTTATCGGGGGGAGCACGCGGAGAAAACCAGTTGTCCAGTGTGCAATGCTTCTCGATACAAGAAGGCGGGAAAGAAAGCTCCTCAGAAAGTTGTATGGTACTTTCCGATCACTCCCCGTCTACAGCGGTATTTCATAGATCCTAAGGAAGAAAAGCTCATGCGCTGGCACGCGGAGAGGAAGAAGCTCGACGATGGAGATGATCCGAAGCTGAGACACCTCGTAGATGGTAGCCAGTGGAGAGCATTCAACGCCGTATATGGATTTGCTGCAGAAGATCCAAGGAACATCATGCGTGGTGCGAGTACCGATGGCATGAATCCGTTTGGAAACCAGAACACCAACGGCAACACATGGCCCGTGTTTGTATGGATGTACAACCTCCCCCGATGGAAGTGCATGAAGACAAGGTACGTACACATGAGCATGCAGATTCAAGGGCCGAAACAACCGGGAAATAATATTAACCTGTATATGAGGCTTCTGCAAGAGGAGCTAGACACGTTATGGAAAACACCGGCATGGACATGGGATGCCAGCAAAGGAGAGAGTTTCCATATGAGAGCCGCGCTGATGATGACGGTGCACGACTATCTCGGTTATGGGGACACCTCAGGAAATGTGTGCCACGGATACTACGGATGCACGAGGTGCATGGATGATACAACGTCTCAGCAGCTTACGTCAATGAAAGATGGCGGGTCCGGGAAAATCGTGTACATGGGCCATCGTAGATGGCTCGAGAAGGATGACCCGTGGAGAAAGTGTGGAGATCTATTACGTGGGTTGGATGAGCTTCGAGTACCTCCACGTAAGAGGAGCGGCGCAGAAATCGACAAGCTGTTGAGAAACTGGGAACAATGCCCCGCGCCTGGAAAGATCAAAAAGGCGTCGGAGCCGCTGCTAAAGGTATGGAAAACGAGGTCTGTTTTCTGGGACTTGGAGTACTGGCCCAATCACGACAGGCCTCATTGCCTTGATCAAATGCATATCACGAAGAATGTCCTGAGAGCTTGCTTGGCACACTGATGAACATGCTGGAGAAGACCAAGGATGGGCCGAAGGCAAGGAAAGACTTGGAAGATTTGAAGATCAGGAATGATCTCCACCATAAAAAGTCAACAGAGGAGACGGAGACAGAGACAGAGGAGGGGGAAAGGCGCAAAAAAGTCAATAAGAAGGAGGAGAATTATTTCCCCCCTTCTTGCTTCACCTTAAGTGCAAAGGAGATCGATCAATTCATCAAGTGCCTTATGGGAATCAAAGTCAGTTCCGGTTACTGTGGTCAAAGCCAGTCGTCGACACAGCTGATTAGAAACCATCATTTATATATATGTATCTACTTTGTGTGCGCACTTAAGTAACCGTTATCGGTCAACTAATATTTTACCACCACATGCATGGTTCCGGTGATAATATTCGCGTAGTGTGCGAGAGGGTGACACCGTCGTCGGGAGAAAAACAAAAAACAAAAAACAAAAGGGAGAAAGCAATACAAAAGAAAAGTAAAGTAAACAGAAAAGAAAAGGGAAATAATAAAAGAAAAGAAAACTAAAAACTAGAAAAGTAAAAAATAATTAAAAAAGTAAAATTGAAATATCTAGCAATAGCGCTGGTTTAGGAACCAGCGCTATAGCTACCTTATCTATAACGCAGGTTCCTAAACCAGTGCTACTCCTATTTGGGGTTAACCTCCATGCGGGCTCCCCCATAGCAGTAGCGCTGGTTTAGGAACCAGCGCTATAGCTAAGTTAGCTATAAGAGCTGGATCCTAATCCAACGCTACTGCTATTTTTAGTTAACCCCCACCACTCAGGCTCAAAATTTTGCCAACTCCTCCCCCCTCTCCATCTCTGTCGTCGCCGTTGCACTGCCCACCCTCGACCTCGGTGCCAGCCGGCACCCTCTCCCCTCTCTCCCCCGAGCACGCCCTTGACCTCACTGTCTCCGCCCTCAACCTCATCGCTGTCGCCGCCCTCTCCCCTCTCTTCCCCCTCTCCTCTGTCACCGCTGTCCGAGGCCGCCCTCAAACTCACGCCATCGCCGCCCTCTCCACTATCTCCCCCCTCTCCTCTGTCGCCGCTGCTCGAGGCCTCCCTCGACCTCACGCCGCACGCCGTCGCCACCCTCTCCCCTTCCCGCCCTCGACCTCGCCACCGGCCGACCGAGCCCACCCTCGACCTCACCACCGCCGCCACCCTTTTCCCTGCCTTCCCTTGACCTATCCGCCGTAAGTCTCTCACTCACCTCTACCCTGACCTCCTCTCTCTTTAGCTAAGGCAAAAAATTAGGAAATTAGCTAGGGAGTTTTTTAGGAAATTTTCTTGGGAAAAAATAGTAGCATTTAGTTTTCATTGATGTTCATTGTTGCTTGGTTAGCTAGGACAAAAAACTAGCTAGGGCAATTTTTTATGAAATTAGCTAGGGCAAAAAACAGTAGCCTTTAGTTTTCGTTGATGTTCATTGTTGCTTGGTTAGCTAGGACAAAAAAATAGCTAGGACAAAAAAATAGTTAGGACAAAAAACAGAATTGATGTTTATTGTTATATGATATATGTCATTGATGTTCATTGTTGCTATATGTTCATTTGCATATTCCATATTTTAGGAATGTAGTATGATATATGTTCATTGTTGTTCATTGTTGCTATATGATATATGATATATGTCATTTTGTATCTGATATATGACATTGATGTTTTGCCGGAATGTCTGAGTGGCCTATGTTTTGCCGGAATGTTGATTTATTTCCGTTCGGGCAAATTTCAGGCGCTTCATATGTCCAATTTTTAGCAAAGGTCATGCCGAAAATTTCCATGATTTTCGGCATGACTTGTGCTAGAAAGTAGGACATATGGAGTGTCCAGGATTTGCCGGAAGGGGAATTAATCAACATTCCGACCAAATATATATAGGCCCCTTTTTTATCTTCATTTTATCTTTTATTTACAATTGTTGAATAGGAAACATGTCTAACGACGCCTAAGCCAGGAGTTCTGCTCGCCTCGTAGTAAACCCCCACGAGGCAGCAGATGCATATTTCGATTAGCTGGACGAACACCAGATGGGGTTGCATGGTGGCAGCAGTGGCAGCAACCCTAACACCGACACTGGCACCAACACCGGCACCAACACTGGCACCGGCACCGACACCACCGCCGAGACTGGCAACGATGTTGTCGTAGCCGGTAAAGCACCAAAGAAGAAGAGGTCACGAAAACCAAACGAGCTCGGCATCGGACAAATTGTGGTCACGGAGATGCACCCCAAGAAGTTAGAGCCAACGACGCCGAAGGAAGCGCGCTCGTGCTAGGGCGATCAACTAGGATGTATCCTTAGGGAAACCGTTGAACATCAATGACGTTCTGTTGAAGAAGATACCACATATGGAGCACATGCTCCTAAAGAAGTTGCACAATAGGTTCTTGTTCCCGGGCCGGGATGAAAAAACATTTAAAGACCCATGGGACGATGTCGCCATGACAAAGATAAATGCCAAGGCGATGGTGACGTTCACCAACGACTTGTCCTCCTGGAAAGTTCGGGTGAAAAAAGAGATTGCGAAGAATGAACCGTGGTCCAAGATTCATGTTGATAATCCGTCAATAACGGAAGAGGACTTCAGAAAATTCAAGGAGAATTGCAGTAAAGAAGAAGTCAAGGCAAGATCGGAGAAAATGAAGGCGCTCTAGGCCAGGAACACGCCTCCCCACCACCTCGGAAGTCGTGGTTATGAGGGGAAGAGGCACGTATGGGCCAAGGAGGACGACGAACATGAAAGTCATGGAATCCCATACCCCTTGGCAAAGTTCACTGACCCGCTGGAGCATGACTGGATCAGGGCACGGTACAAGTGGGACAAAGTCAATAAGATCTTTTACACGGAACCGAACACGAGGGAGTTCAAGAGACTTCTGGTAATTGTTATATTAACACATTATCAGATTAGCTTCCAATCAGTTCGACTACAAGTTTTGTCACATTAGTAAACCATCCATGTCCCTTTTGCAAGAAGAGCAGCACCAAAAGGCAGCCGAAAGCAATGAGTCATCACAGTCGTCGGCGAGGCCCAAGTCGGACACCCCATTCAACCAGGCCGTGAACATACTTAAAAAGGTCTCGGTGGACAAGCCGCCGTCCTATGGACCTGTGCATGGTGTCGGAGATGGCGCCTCGTGGAAGACGTGCTACAGTGAGGAGCGAGAGGAAAGAAGGAAGAGACGGTCGGTTGTCACTCAGCAGACCATCGACGAGAAGATCGTGATTGCGGTCAATAAGACCAAAGTTGAGACCAAAGAAGAGTTGCGCGGGGCCATCAATGCAGCGGTCACTGATGCGGTGGCCAGCTTGATTCCGGCAATTTTCGATTTCACGAAGAACTATCCAAATGCATGACCAGAGGACTTTCCTCTTCCTAGATTTGTCGGGAGCAATTCGGCTAACACCACAACACCGGCACCTTGTCAAGCAACCGCAAAAGGTCCTGCTCATGTTCATAGAAGCCCGACCTCCATCTCTTGCATGCTCGGCGGGCCTTCATCACTGGCTAAGCTCGATGCCCTCACGGTAATTACGCGTCATACCCTTTTCATCATCATGTCTATAGTCTTTCGTTTCAGTTGCCTTTCGGATGTTTGACGTCGCAGACATGTCTTCTTCGTAGGCCGACGATACCCCGTGCACCCTACTGTATGACATCAAGGGACAAAAGGTGGCCGTGGGAAAGGCAACGATCATGAAGCCGAAGGATCGCATGTTCCACAACCAAGAGATGCCCGATGGCGTCTTCAAGGTTAACGTGGCCAGTTTCTTAGCGGGCTTTGAGGATTTGCCTCCTCAAGTACCAGCCGATGACGATGAGACCTCCCAAAGGATTGGCGCATGCAAGAGATGGTTCTTCACTTGGTCGAAGTCTCTTCTTCGTCTCGACACGCCCAGTATCACGCCAACGCCACCTTCTCAAGAAGGTATGAACACCACCCCACCTACCACATTATCAGCACCTGTCGTGGCGGGTGGTAGGGGACGATGCGAGGGAGAGCCTCCATTAGTGCCAGGCCAGATCATGTCGCCCCCGCTATCGAAGAAGCAAATGTTGATGACATGGAGGAGGATGATGATGACCCAGACAAGTATTTCAATACCGCCTACGATGATGGAAGGTTGATGGCTCAGGACGACGATGACTCAGGCTACGAGCATGGAGATGATGACTTGATGCTGCCTGATTTGCCGGAGCCGGAACATCCTAAGGCGGAATGCAAAAAGTCTCTCTTCAAGCAATCCTCATAGGAGACGCCTCCAGATGCCGCCTCTACCCAGCAACCCCCCAAGGCCCGTCCAATGTTTAGCCCGACGACACTTGGGGGGTGGTTAGGGAAGGTATGTTGGGCTCACTACCGCTGCCACCCAACAAGAAGCCAAGGAGGAGACCCGAAAAGAAAGGCCCTAAAGGCGCCAGAGCTGCTTCAAGCAACCAACTGCCTCTGAAGCCCTAGGTGGTAGACAGAATGCCTGTCGAAGGTAACAATCGTTTCCATGTCACCGGCAAGATGATCCTACCCCCCAAAGCGCTAGATAACATACTGAACAATGATCTAAGGAGACTCCATGAAGATGTGCTGGCTAGAGAAAAAATCCTTCTGATCGCGGAAAAAACAGGATACCCGCTTTACGCGGCTCAGGTGTTGGGTGAGAAGTTGTACGTCGACACCTGGCCCGCGAATCAGTTCATTCTGTGATTCGACTACATCTACAACATGTTCCACATGACCAAGCTGGATTTCCAGTTCATCCGCATGTATGCGGTGTATCTCAACTACTTCATCAGGATCGAGAACATACGATATATCTGCATCGCGGACCCGTTCTATATGCATGAGAGCTACTTGGCAGTTTGCAAAGAGCACCGTGACTATGCGAGCAAGTACCTCGGTAGATTCATGATCGCTAATAAGGACAAGAAAGCGATTCTCCTACTTATCATCCCACGTAAGTCATCCGTGCATATCCTTTCGTAAGTGTCGTTAATCATTCCTTTGCAAGCATGGAGGCTAATTAGAGGTGTGTACTTCATTTGCGCAGCAGGGGCGGTGCCATGCTCGTCGTTTTGTACCCGAAATACACCCATGCTATATACTTGGACTCATCGAAGAACATCAAGAAAAAGGATTACACGCACGTAAAGAGAGTTCTCAATAGTGTCCTGTTTACCATCAGCATGTCTGGTGGACATATAAAGGTGAAAAGGAACAGGAAGTACGGGCTGGTTTTCCACCGGAAGACCGACTTCTGCTGCATCCAGCAACCGCACAACAGTTAGGCTGATGGATTCTACCTCATGCATCACCTGCTCGAGTATAGAAGGGGTAATCAACGCCTTCGCATGTCACCTAGTACCGAAGATGCTGAGATTGTCAGCTGGGCCACAAACATAGGACAAACACCGGATCATCGACTCCGAGCTGAGTTTTATCACGTACAGTGTGAACTTGCCCAAGTGATGATGAAGCAGGTTCTCGAACCAACAGGGATGTTCTACCATGGGCCAACAATGATGTGGGATGATGTCCGAGCACTGCTACTCGCTCAGCATCTGGACCTTAAGGCTTTCACGAAGCTCGGGTGCTTCATCCCTGACTATGAAAATTGAACCGCCGACATGGAGGACTGATCGCTCTTGCTAGTTAATTAGTTTGGGTATATATGAGGAACTTCGTCACTTATGTTTACTATAAGTTGCCTGTATTTGCTAATTATGCCTCTTTTTTTCATAAGTACATTATGTTGCATATTATTGTTAAATTGATCAACTGTCGATGCAGGTACATAGATCAGAGATGGCGAAGTACTGGCACGTCGTGGTCATTGGGAGGGTTCCAGGAGTCTACGACAATTGGCCACACGCTCAGGCCCAGGTGTACAGGTACCCGGGTGCTAGCCATAGAGGGTTTCACAGCAGAGCCGACGCGGAAAGTAGTTACTTGAGGTGGACACTCCGGCATGAGCGGGGGCGGGACTACCGGTGCCTCAAGTACTAAATAGTTGCGCTCTTGCTCATGCTGATCGCTCTTCTCCTTTACATCATGGTTTTGATAGAGATGATGAAAACGTGTGTTTGTTCCATGACCATGCATTTGCACTTATTCAAGATATGACATGATCACTCTTTTGTATCGCTATTTTCGAGATGTGATGATATTTGTGTTGAATGATGATGATGGTATGACGAGAGTATTGTATGTCTATGATATGATGATAATAGTGTATGTTTAGTATGATCTGATGAAACTACTGTATAGATCCTATATAAATACATCACAAATACGTAGAGGGTGTAAACATGTGAAAGCAGGAATACTAGAAGTAGCGCTGGAAATCATCTAATAGCAGCCCTGGGTTAGTAGTAGCGCTTCGTTTGCCCAAGCACTACAGATATTTAGCAGTAGCGCTGGCCTGGCAAGCGCTACTGCTAACATCACATAGTAGTAGCGCTTGCTAGGCCAGCGCTACTGCTAAAACTTAGCTATATCGCGATAGCAGCAGTGCTGGACCCAACGCTACTACTATGCATATTTCGAGCGCTACTACTAGGGTTTTCCCTAGTAGTGACACCCTATGTTTGTATCACCTTCTTATGCTTGGATTTATAAAATTTGGAGCCAATTAAAACTTTTTCAATGCTTGAGCTTGCTTGAATTGTTGCTTGTTTACCTGGTGTGTATGGCACTCTTAGATTCTATCCCTCTCCATATTCATCTTCCTTGACCCAAACTTCTTGCCTAATGATCATGCCATGTGAATAGTGCCCAAAACTATTTTTATCAAATTTTATTTTGACCAAAAAGGATTTATTAAAATTAGGTCTTCCAAAAACCCCTGAATTGAGGTTTGCACTACAAGTCCTCAAATTGGGTGTATTCTTTCTCCCCAAAGGCTTTAATTCAAACCTACTATATATATATATGACTTCCCAAAACAACCAAATGTTAATTTGAAAGGTTACTTTAATATTTTATTTAATGGCCTTTTATTAAGACCAGAAATGCTTTTTCATAGGGAAAAATTATTTAAATGCTTTCAAAATATTTTGGAAAATTTAGGAAGACTCAATGGACATATATTTTCCACATATATGAGTTTCAACACATGGTCGTGTTCAAATCATGGACAAAGCCCCTCAAAACCTTTTCTGTCCAAATCAAGCTTTTGAAATATTTCTATAAGAAATATTCTCAATAAATTCCAGGAAAATTCTAGCAAGTCAACATTATCATAGGTGATGATCTTGCAAAGTTTCATCTCAATCCAAGTTGTATTGATCCATCAAACTATTCGAAACCCCTCCCTGTTCAGATTAAAATTTGAACAACTTTACATTGTGAAGTTTCTCCCCTTGACTTGAAACTTTGTGGACATGTTCTAATAACCAAATAATGATGCTACACTAAGTGGTGAATCAAGGGTACTTGCTTAACATAACTAGATCTACATAAACCAGATTTTGTTGATTTCTAGGGTTCCACAAAGTTACATTGTGAACTTTCATCAAACCACCTCAAACTTGGTGACCAGGCTTATTTTCAACTAGAATTTGATCCTGTCAAATATCATGGCAAGCAAAGTCCATTTGCTTGCCTTAATCTCCATGAAACACCTTCTGGTCAATTCTAGAAACTACTATTTTCACCATTTTTACTATTTCCCTTGCCTCCAAATTTTTACCACACCCTCTTACAGTGCCCAATTATCTCCAGTAAGAACCTGAGGTCCATAAACCACTGGGAGATGGGGTAAAAACCCCATTTTCACCTATGGACAGCCCTGACAGGAACATTTTTACTTTTCCCCTCTCATTTCTTTTCTCCCTTGCCTATCCCCTAGATTCTCCTAGCCCATGGGCATCTCCAGAACCCCCAAGACACTAATGGACATGTTGGTGCCCATTTTCTATGCCCTGCCGGTCATTTGGGCGCTCTGGAGCACACTACAGTGCGCTCCCGCACTGTAGCCGCCCCCATCCCGAGCCCCCCGACCACCCGGGGATGCAGGAGCATGTCCCCCGGCCGCCCTTCGACGTTCACAACGCGCCAGGAGGTTGGGCCCCTCCTCCCTCCTCCTCTGCTGCTCCCCTTAGCCCACGCACGGCACCGGCCGAGTGCCCCAATGGCCGAGCTCGCACGCGCGCACCTTTGGTCCCCCCTATGGCTACCCTCTTCTTGTTCGCGGACGCGGACCGAGTCCACAACCACCGCAGACACGGCCCGGGGAGTCCCTATGGCCCGTGGTGACGCCCTCGTCCTCACCGGCGCACCATGTGCATGGTACACTGGCGTCCGCCTATAAAGCCCCCTCCCGAGCTCCCCCTGCTCCCCTGTCGCTCCCTCTTCGCCTCAGACGCTCTCTCGTTCCCAGCCCCTCTTGTTTCTGTGGCCGGGAGCTCGAAACCGAGCCGAAACCCCCCCATCGAGCAGCTTCCCCCTTGTCGGTGATTCCCTCAACCCCGGCGACCGCTAGACCACCCACCTACGCGCGGGAAGACCCTGAGCACGCCGGTGCTCTCCGCTTGAGCCGCCGTGGCCTGAGCCCCTGCCGGTGAGCTCCCCTCCATTACATGTCACGAGGTAAGGGATGACAGGTGGGGATATTTTCTTTGGGCTGGCCTGTCATACCCTCACCCCCTCTCTCGCTGCCAGGTTGGGCCCGCGGGCAGGTTTAAAAATAAACCTGCCGCGCGCACCGCTTTGCCCTGGGCCGGTTCCCCTTTGGGCTGGCTCGACTGCGATGCTTTTGGCCCAAATAGGCACAGTGGCATATTTTCTTTTTGTTTTTCCCCTTGCTTTCCACAAATTCCACAGACCAAATAATAAATCCAATGCCCAATATTCTTTCACCTAAAATCCTAGAATATTCCATAGAATTTATTAGTGCCACTTGTAAAAATACGTGAAAACCTTTTTTTGTACCATTTCAATTTAAAACCCCTATTTGGCATTATTAGCCCCTATTTTAAATATTTTTTGAAAACCTTATTAACTTCAAAACCCTAGACAACTATTTTTAGTATAGATTTTAGTATTTAACCGAATAGGGTAGCTTTTTTGCTATTAGCTTTGTGTGCTCTGTTTTTGTGTGATGCTTATTTTTACCGCTATTTATCGCGACGATAGATTGCGCTATTGACGAGGGAGTTGGACCCGAAGACTTTGAAGACCCCGAAGACTTTGTTGAGCTAGGCAAGCAGCCCTTTGACCATGTTAACAAACTATGTTTATTGCATGTCATATAGCACTTTACTTTCATTATATTTGAGCATGTGGAGTAGTGACCACTTCGGTGGGTTGCTTCTGAAACTTTTGCCGTTGACACTTGCATCGTGCATGACCATACCACCATATGAGGGTTATGCAAGTGGGCGTAGATATGATGCTAGTAGATGCTACATAAGTGGGTTCGGGATTATGCATAGTGATGGAAAGAAAAGAGATGCTTTCAAAGACTTTTTGAAAACCCCGTCGGGTGCCACTAATGCCCGAGGGAGATGATGATGATTTGGGTGACCACTTGAGAAAGAAGTGGTGTGCCCGGACAATTTGAGGACGTGTTCTCGAAAACAGAGGGTTAAGATTTATCGGTCATCCCAACCTTACATGTGCAACCATGATACCCCTTATGGTATGGGGCTTTGTTGATTACCTTGGTGGGTACTGCCAAGGAGCCCACATTACTAGTGGCGGGAGTGGAGTGGTCACTCTCGATACCAGGTCGTGTCGGTATGGACGATCATGCGCTATCTTCACAGGCACCGGGCACACCGTTGCGTGCCCTCATGGATGGTACGAGTGATGTATATCATGAGGGATGGCACCAACGAGTGGACTCTTTGTTTAGTAGTGCCAGGGGAAAGGCATTTTTCGGGTGCTTACCTCGGGTATGTTATATACCGCGACTCATGGATGACACGGAAGTTCCCCGAGTCTTGTGGGTAAATTGTGCAACCTCTGCAGAGTGTAAAACTATTCGAATAGCTGTGTCCACGGTCAAGGACAGTTGGTGGTGTTGCTTATGACACGTCCAGTTGTTTTTACAAACTTGGTGTGTGTGAGTGTGTGTAGATACACAACGATGATACTTGAGACAAATCAGAAGGCTGGATGTGATGAATGAACATGAGATGTTCAACCCCTTCTTATGAATATATCTGTAACTTCTTCATATGGATATGTGCCAAATGTTGATGCATGCTTATCTAGTTACTAGATCATGTCAGTGCATTCAAAATTAGCTTTCTGCAAATTACCTACTTAATGCTATACCATGCATCATTATTACCTTGTTCCACAACTTGGGTTGCTTGCGAGTACATTCAAAGTACTCATTGGCTTGCCACTGGTTATTTAATTGGCCAGACATGGAAGAACAGGAGTATGGTGAAGAGTTCATTGGTGACGAACATGCGAAGTAGGACGCTTCCCAGTCAGAATGCCTATAGGTTTAAGGCAGATGGCAATGGGTTCACGCTTTCGATCAAGATTTCCGCTGTTTGTTGAGTTTATGTATCTGGTCCTTGAGGCCCTATCTATGTAAGACTAGACCACCATGGTCTTTAATTGTGTAAGACGTTAAATGTGGATGTAAGACTCTTGTTATTAAGCTTCTATGTGTTCGGTGAGCATTGATCTCTGGGATCACTGTACACGTGCATTAGGTGATCACGACTTATGAGTCGAGGTCCCCACAGAGTTGTTATCAGAGCCATCCTGACTGTAGGAAGCCCTTAGTTAGCATGGACATTAGTGAGGACAAAACTGTCCTCAAAACTACACCTAGCAGCTATACTTAGGAATTCTGTACTATATACCTCTTCTATTCTTCACATAACACTCTGCTGACTCTCCTCCATTCAAACCTTTGTAGATGGTCGTCATACCCAAAGCCTTCCTGACATCCGGCTTTCCCTTACTCCTTGGGGATAGCCTGGAGAAGTGTCAATTTTGCCAACCACCCGTTTTCCTCTCCCACGAGCACTGTGTCAATGCCGTCACGAAGGAGTACCACGTGGATGTGTTCGTCAAGGCATACGACTCCCCGACCAGTTGGTTCTTTGATGGACCACAGTTGGAGACCATGATGCTCACAGTCGAGTCAGCCTCACACAAGGCACTTCTGCACCTATGAGACATCATTTGAGAGATGGCTGATGAGTCGGCTACTCGCTACCTTCCCTTCAGAAAGGATGATCTTGGCAAGAGTTGGATGCTGATTCCATCCAAGGAGGATGGCACACCACTCAGGTTCCAGACCTACTTCAGCCTCTCTGACGATAGTTTGGTTCACCACTTGATTAAGGAGTCTGTGAAGCTCCGCGAGGAACTTCACCACACCCGAGAGCTACTTCGACAAGCCAAGAAAAAGCCAGACAAGATCAAGAAGGATGGAGCCCCTGAGGGACGACCAGCCGTCGCTTATCGAGGAGGAGTACCCCCACCTAGAGATTCACCTACACGTCGTCATCGCATGAGTGCAAAGGAGTACCGTGAGCTCTTCACCGACCCGCCGACAAAGCGTCGTCGGGATGGACCTCCTCGCTCCCCAACCCCTTCGACAGGGAATGATGCCCATTCAGATGATGAACAGGAGGAAGAACCAGAGGAGCATGACTATGAGACCGAGCAGTCCACCACCTGAGTCCGAGAACCCCTAGGGTAGGATCAGTTATGTACCCCTCATGTGAAGTCGAGTCCGTGTAATGGTTCATATGAAACCATGTGTGCTTGTTGATTGTTTTGTTGTTTGTGTTCTGATGCAAGTCATGCTTTTACCTTAGGCAACATGAAAGCAACTCCGTCATCTATCTTATCTTAATATATGTGTTGGTCTTTCGACCTTTGTTTTACCACACTTGCACTCGACCAACCCCCTTAGGCTCGCTTTTCCATTGTTGCTTTCTCTCTCGTCTATCCCAGTTGTTTGACTTGGCTAATCCAAATAGGGTGGTGACTGATACCCCCAACAGCTCCTTCGCCAACCCTGAAGTCGACAACTCAAGCCAGTAACAGGGAGCTGGTGGGACTACTCACGCTGGAGGACACCAGGAGCATCCACAAGGCGACATTCCGCCACCACCACCTCCACCGTAGAACATGACCATAGCTCAGTTTCTCCAAGTTCTCAGGGAGGAACGCTAAGCCAACAATGCTGCTATTCAGCAGATGGCTCAGGCCCTTGTGAAAAACCAGCAGCAAGGCAGGAACGACAATGGCCGCTCCACTCTGTCTGAATTCATGAGGAATTCACCCCCAACATTCACCGAGACTGCTGAACCCTTGGATGCTGACAACTGGGTCCACACCATCAAGGACCTCCTTGCACTGGTCAATTGCAATGAGGACTGTGAGAAGGTGCTTTATGCCTCTCATTGCCTTGGCGGCACCGCCGAGCTTGGGGGGATGGATTCAAGGTCATGCAAGGTGAGCATATGATAATTTTAATGATTTCAAGGAAGGATTCCTCACTGCCCATATTCCTTCTGGGATTATGGCTATCAAGAAGAGACAATTCCGAGTGCTCAAGCAAGGAAGTGGCTCTGTCAAGGAGTACCTGCAGAAGTTCAACCTACTGTCAAGGTATGCACGTGAAGATGTCAACACGGAGGCTGCCGAGAAGGAACGCTTCATGGAAGGACTTCAAGAGACCCTGGAGTATCAGCTCATCGTCTACGACTGTCGTACCTTCTTCGACCTGGTAAACAAGGCCCTCATGCTGGAAGACCTGTGTCGCGCCATAGACGACACTTGCAAGCGCAAGATGATCAGCAAGGGTAGCTCCAGCAATCAGAAGCCTCACCCCTGGCAGCTAGCCCTAGCCAAGACGACCTATCAGCCATAGCAGGCTAGACCTCCTGCTCCTCGTCCAAGCTACCAGCATTAGAAGTATGCCAATCCCAGGCCAGCTTACTACAACAACCCCAATAATAGCAACGGTGGCAGAAACTACAACAACAACCCTAGGCAAGTCACTTGTTTTGGATGTGGTCAGTCTGGACACATCTCTAAGCTTTGCCCTAACAAGAAGACCGATGCACCATGCCCGAATCGCTAGGTCAAGGTCAAGGTCTTGGAGCACCACCAAGGAACCCCGCTCCCCGCAACCAGCCCAACAATGGCAAGGGTCGTGTGAATCATGTCACCGCAGAGGAAGCCCAGGAAGAGCCGGACGTCATACTGGGTATGTTCCTCGTCAACTCAACCCCAGCAATAGTATTGTTTGATTGTGGAGCTTCGCATTCTTTTTGTCACCCAAAAGTTTGCACTAGAGAGTGGCATGAAGCCTACACCCCTGGGTAGTCGTATGTTAATACAAACCCTGGGATCTGTTATGAAGTGTGGGATAGGGTGTAAAGGAGTAAAGGTTGACATGAACGGGGTAGACTTCCTAGTAGACCTTATAGTTCTAGATTCACCAGGCTTGGATGTCATCCTTGGCATGAATTGTTTAACCAAGCACCAAGGCATGTTAGACTGTGCCAAGAGGATCGTTACCATGACCAATAGCCAAGGAGTGGAAGTCAAGTATGTTCCCAACCCTGCCACCACTCAAGCCCCTCAGGCTAACTGTCTATCGGGAGTTGAGTCGGATCAAGTGCCAGTGGTATGTGAATACCCGGATGTGTTTCTAGATGAGTTGCACGGGATGCCTCCTGATCGCGACATTGAGTTCATCATTGAGCTTATGCCCGGATCAAGGCCCATCTATAAGCAGTCCTACAAGATGGGATCAGAAGAGTTGGCTGAATTGAAGAACCAACTGGCAGAGCAGCTCAGAAATGGATTCATTCTCCCAAGTGCCTCTCCTTGGGGATCACCTGTTCTATTTGTGTCAAAGAGGGACGGAACTATCAGACTCTATGTCGATTACCGTTCTCTCAATGAAGTCACAATAAAGAACAAGTACCCACTCCCCAAGACTGAAGACATGTTCGATCAGTTGAATGGAGCCAAGGTCTTTTCCAAGACCTGAGGTCATGTCATTTGAGTTAACCAATGCCCCTGCCTACTTCATGTACCTCATGAATAGTCTTCATGGAATACCTGGACAAGTTCGTTGTCGTCTTCATTGATGACATACTCGTCTTCTCCAAGTCTGAAGAAGAGCATGAGGAACACTTGAGACTAGTCCTAGAGAAGCTTCGAGAGCACCAACTTTATGACAAGTTCAACAAGTGTGAATTCTGGCTACATGAAGTTGGATTCTTGGGTCATGTGTTGACTGCATAAGGATTATCAGTGGATCCT
Organism: Hordeum marinum; assembly: GCA_022496015.1. NCBI lineage: Eukaryota > Viridiplantae > Streptophyta > Magnoliopsida > Poales > Poaceae > Hordeum > Hordeum marinum. The sequence continues at coordinate 278,404,494 of CM039677.1, read as the reverse complement.
TCCAAGATTGAAGTCGTGACTGAATGGAAAACCCCTATCACCGTGAAGGAAGTTAGGAGCTTGCTCGGGCTCGCAGGACATTAACGTAAGTTCGTGGAAGGGTTCTCAAGCATTGCCCGACCCATGACCCAGCTTTTCAAGAAGGACAAGAAGTTCAAATGGACCGCTAAGTGTGAGGAAAGCTTCCGGGAGCTCAAGAAGAGATTGACCACAACCCTAGTTTTGGCCACGCCTGATATTCACAAGGAGTTTGTGATATATTGTGATGCACCAAGAACCGGGCTTGGAGGTGTTTTGATGCAAGAAAGCAGAGTTGTAGCATATCTGTCTAGACAACTACGACCCCATGCAGAGAACTACGCAACTCATGATCTCGAGTTGGCAGCCGTGGTTCATGCCTTAAAGACATGGCGACATTACCTTCTGGGGTAGCGATGTGAGATATATATATATAGACCACAAGAGTTTGAAGTATATTTTAACCCAAAGGTAATTGAACATGAGGCAGAGAAGATGGTTGGAGTTGATCAAGGATTACGACCTCAGTGTTCAATACCACCCCGGAAACGCCAACGTGGCAGCAGACGCCTTAAGGAGAAAGGCTTGTTCCCTTAATGTTATTATTAAGGAAAGGCTATCCGCCCTGTATGAAGAACTTCGAAGCTTCGGCTGGGCACTGGTTGCACCCGGATTCCTCTCCAACCTCGAAGCAAAGCCTACCTTGATGGATGGTATCAAAGATTGTCAGAAGGGACATGAGAGCATTAAAGGCATCAAGAGGAAGATCAAGGCAGGCAGGGCCCCAGGATTGTCAGTGGATGAGCAAGGAGTTGTATGGTTTGGGAAGCGCATCTGCGTGCCCAACCAAGAGGAGCTCAAGAACTTGATCTTGCAAGAAGCTCATGACACTCCATACTCCATCCATCCTTGAGGAACCAAGATGTATCAAGACCGCAAGGCAAGATTTTGGTGGCATGGCATGAAACAGGAAATAGGCACATTTGTCGCTAAGTGTGACATATGCCAGAGAGTCAAAGCTAAGCACCAGCGACCCGCTAGGCTATTACAACCTCTCAAAGTGCCTGAATGGAAGTGGGACAAGGTCGGGATGGATTTGATCACCGGATTACCAAGGTCAAGCAAGGGACATGATTCCAGTTGGGTCATTGTCGACCACCTGAACAAGGTAGCCCATTTCATTCCTGTCAAGACCACTTATGACAGTAACAAGCTAGCCATTCTCTGCATCGAGCGGATCGTGAGTCTTCACGAAGTTCCTAAGGAAATTGTGTCGGACCTAGGAACCCAGTTCACTTCAAAATTCTAGAAGATGTTTCAAGAAGCTATGAGAACCAAGCTCTCCTTCAGCACTACTTTTCACCGCCAGACCGTTGGGCAAACAGAATGAGTAAATCATATACTCAAAGATATGCTCCGCGCTTGTGTTTTGGCATATGGAGCCAAGTTAGAAGATTGACTACCATTCATCGAGTTCTCCTACAACAACAGCTATCAGTCATGTCTTCAGATAGCACCATTTGAAGTGTTGTATGGACGCAAGTGCTGTACTCCCCTCAACTGGTTAGAGATCGGAGAAGGATTAGATTTTGGACCAGATATCCTCCACGAGGCAGAAATGCAAGTTCAACTCATCTGAGAGCATCTGGAGGCCGCCAAATCAAAACAGAAGAGCCACGCCGACTCTCACTACCAAGAAGTGAACTTCTATGTCGGTGACCATGTCTACCTCCGAGTCACGCCTCTCAAAGGGACCAAGCGTTTCCACGTCAAAGGAAATCTTGCACCAAGATACATCGGCCCCTTCAAGATCTCCGCTACGCATGGAGAAGTTGCCTATCAGCTAGAGCTACCTTACGAGTTGTCGTTTGTGCACAATGTCTTTCATGTGTCACAACTCCAGAAGTGTCTGCAAGTTCCCAACCGCCCCGACATCTACAAGGACATCGACCATCAAGCCATCGATCTTCAGCCAGACCTCACTTATCGTGAGAGGCCAGTTCGCATTTTGGATGAAGCCGAGCACTGCACCTGAAGTCGCACCATCAAGTACTTCAAAGTCCAGTGGAGCAACCATACTGAAGCTGAAGCAACCTGGGAGTGTGAAGACTATCTTAGATATGAGTTCCCTTATCTTTTTAGCGCTTAGCCTAGGAATCTCGGGGACGAGATTCTTGTAAGGGGGTTAGGTCTTTCACACTCTGTATTTGTATCACCTTGTTATGTTTGCATTTATAAAATTTGGAGCCAACTAAAACTTTTTCAATGCTTGTGCTTGATTGAATTGATGCTTGTTTGCTTGTTGATTGTTGTTTATGGCACTCTTAGATTCTATCCTTCTTCATAGTCATATTCCTTGACCCAAACTTCTTGCCCAATGATCATGCCATGTCAATAGTGCCCAAAAATATTTTTATCAAATTTTATCTTGACCAAAAAGGATTTATCCAAATTAGGTTTTCAAAACCCCCTGAAATGATGTTTGCACTTCAAGTCCTCAAATTGTGTGGATACTTCTTGCCCAAAGGCTTTATTTCAAACCTATTATATTTATGACTTCCCAAAACCACCAAATATTAATTTTAAAGATTATTTTTATATTTTAGTTAAAGGCCTTTTCTTAAGACCAGAAATGGATTTTCATAGGGAAAAATTATTTAAATACCTTCAAAATATTTGAGAACATTGAGGGAAACTCAGTGGACATTTAGTTTCCATATATATGAGTTTCAACACATGGGCATGTTCAAATCATGGGCAAAACCCCTCAAAACCCTTTATGTTCAAATCAAGCTTTTGAAATATTTCTATAAGAAATATTCTCAATAAATTCCAGGAAAATTCCAGCAAGTCAATACTATCATAGGTGATGATCTTGCAAATTTTCACCTCAATCCACGTTCTTTTGGTTCATCAAACCATCCCAAAACCCTCGCTGTCCAAATTCAAATTTGAACAACTATACATTGTGAAGTTTCTCCCCTTGACCCCAAACTTTGTGGGCATGCTCTAATTACCAAATAATAATGCTACAATAAGTGGTGCATCAAGGGTAAAAGCTTAGAATAACTAGATCTATAGAAACCTAATTCTGTTAGTTTCTAGGGTTCACAAAGTTTCCATTGACAACTTTGCCCACTTGAGCTCAAACTTGGTGATCAGGACTATTTTTACCCACCATTTGACCCTGTTGAATATTTATCAGTAAGTTGGTAAACTTATCTTGCCCAAACACCCTGGTGAAATAGTAAACTCGCTATTTTCACCATTTTTACTATTTACCTTGCCCCCAAATTTTTACCACAGCCTATTGTAGTTACTTTGTACCTCCGGTAAACTCCTCATGGGCATAGCTCAATGATTGGGGGGGAGGGTAGAACCTCCATTTTTACCCCCCTGGACAACACCCATTTCTCTCCCTCTCACCTTTTCTTCTACCCTATGGCACCTCCAGAACACCATTGGCCTTATGTGCCTTGTTTGAGCTCCCTTGGATTCCTTGGACACATGTGGATGTGCCCAAGGGGACAAGAGCATGCCCCGGCATGCAGAGCTCGTGCTTTGGAGCGTTCTACAGTGTGCATCCGCACTGTAGTCGCCGCCCGACGGACGCTCCCGACAGCCTCGGGCCTCCCCAGCATGTCCCCCGTGTCCCCCTCGACGTCCACAACACGGAACCTGGTCAGACCCCTCCTCTCTCCCCTCTTCCCGCACGTGCCTGGAGCCGCCCGGCTCAGCCAGTGAGCGTCCTCACACATGCGAGGACCCAGCGCTTCCCCGCTCCCTCTCTCCCTTCAAATTGAAGAGGACCGTGCCTAGGAACTCCGAGGACACGGCCCGAAGCCCTCCCAAGGCCCGTGATGACGCCCCTGTACTCCCTGACGCACAGCCAGTGAGCGTGCTCACACGTGCAAGGACCCAGCGCTTCCCCGCTCCCTCTCTCCCTTCAACTTGACGAGGACCGTGCCCAGGAACTCCCAGGACACGGCCCGAAGCCCTCCCAAGGCCCGTGATGACGCCCCTATCCTCCCCGACGCACCGCGTCCATGATGCACCGGCGGCCACCTATTTACAGGCCTCCCCGAGCTCCCGCTCCTCTCCCATTGCTCTTTCCTCCCCTCTACTACACCCTAGTGCCCATCCCCCTCGCCCCCGTGGTCGGGAGCCCGTGCCTGAACCAAACCCTCAATGTCGTTGGGTCTTCTCCCTCACCGGCGATTCTCTCTACCCCGGCGCTCCCCTTGGCCACCCACCGATGCACGATAGGCCGCCGAGCGCGTCGGTGCCCTCCGCTTGGGCCACCGTGGCTGGAGATCGCGTCAGTGAGCTCCCCTCTGCTTCTGTCGCAAGGAGAGGGATGATAGGTGGCGCCCACTTGTCATCCTCTCAGCCCCCTCCCCTCTCTCTGCCATGATGGGCCCACGGGCAGGTTTCAAATTAAACCTCCCACGCGCGGTGTCTCTCCCTGGTCTGGCTTTCCTTTTGGGCCGGCTCTGCTGTGCACTTTTGGACCAAGAGGCAAAGTGCCCTTTTCTTTTTCCTTTTCTGTTTGACTTCCAAAAATTCCACAAAATTGAATATTCATCCAATGCCCAAACTTCTTTCACCTAAAATCTTGAAATATTCCATAGAATTTATTAGTGCCACTTGTAAAAACATTTGAAAATATTTTATGTGTTATTTTAATTTAAAGCCCCTATTTGGCATTATTAGCCCCTGTTTTAAATAGTTTTGAAAATCTTTTAAGTTCAAACCCCTAGACAAATATGGGCCTCTTGCTTGCCCTAGATCACTGGAGCGTCACGGAAGTTCCAAACCTCCGCCTCCTCCTCATCCACCCGTGTCTATGCCATCACCTGTCTACGTAGATACAGGGACATCGGATGCGAATGGGCTAGCCGCCGTCAGGCCCTTCTTCTTGGGGCCCTTGGCGATGATGAGTATGAAGAAAACTGGCGCCCTGATCACGAGAACGGGGTTTGCATGACCTCGTACCCCCTACCTGGTGCGCCAAAGATCTTGTGGGGAATGAGCACCTATGGGATCAGAGAGACCCCTTTCGGTTCAGCGGGGGAGAAGACTAGCGCAAAGAGCGGGTCTAATGAACAACACGCAGGGATATTTTACCCAGGTTGGGGCCGCAAGGATGCGTAAAACCCTACTCCTGCTTGGTTGTATTGAGAGTGTTCCTAGGGTTCTTGCTATAGGGGCACTATGAGCAGCTACCACGCGTGTGTTTTAGAAAGCCTAAAGATTGAAGGGTCCAAAAGCCCTCCACCGTATCGCCCTAGGTCTCCTTTTATACTCTAAAGGGGATACCAACAGCGGTGTACAGTGCGTAGATGGAATGTACAGAGCCACAGTGTTATCATACCTAACACTGACGGAGTAGGACATGCACATTTAATGCACCGTCAGGCATCTCTGTTCGTGTGTGGGATGGGACAAGAGCCCATCTCATCAGCACCGCTTATCCCTCTCCAGCACTGATGTCGCGACATGCGTCCAGGCAGATTGACACCTGGCCTATATGTTGGCAGGGCCTTGCCGGGGCTTCGCCTTGCTGGGTCTCTGTCTTCGCTTGAGGATTTGATGGTCATCATGGCAAGGTCTTGCCAGGGGTCTCAATTCTTATGCGCTGGTACCTAGCAAGTTCTTGCTGGGCTTTGTCACCGGGGTGGCTACCACTGCCCGTGCATGAGTAAAGGGGCACTTGGAAGCCCAAAACACTAGTGCATCGATAGTTGTTAAGCAAGAATACTTCTATAATTTTGTTAAGAATCAATTGCAACGTAATGCCATGATGATATGTCGTTTAAGTGACTTGGTGTTTAGAATTGCAAAAGATGTGAAAGGTCTAGCTAAACATGCTTCTATGGTTCATACCGAGTTAGATCAAGTGTCTAAATCATAGAATGATATGCTTTATGAAATAAATAATAATGTGAATGATCATGTTGTTAGAGTAATGACTAGAGGGCACAAAATGACCCATGAATCTCTTTATCCTGAAGTTCACTCGAAAAGAATTGAACAAGATTCATAGAAAATTAATGAAGATACACCTAGTTCATCTAAGAAGAAGAAAAAGAAGGATGGTTGGAACTTGTATGCTTCTACTGAACCTGTTATAGAAAAACATGTTGAGAAACATAATGAAGTTTCTGTTTCTAATGCTAAAATCTAGTCTGGTATTGAACATACACCTAGTGATAATGAAAATGATAATAATGATGATGTTCATGTAGATGCTCAACCAGATAATAACAAGGACAATGATAATGATGTGGAAATTGAACCTCTCGAGGATCTTGATAACCCACCTTCTAAAATAAACATTATGATAAGAGAGACTTTGTTTCTAGGAAGCATGGACGGGAGAGAGATCATGGGTTCAAAAACATATGCCATTCCCTCATAAACCAACTAAAAGTAGGGACGATGAAGATTTTGAGCACTTTGTTGAAATGATTAGACCTTTATTTTTGTGCACTCATTTGACTGATATATTAAAAATGCCTATGTATGCTAAATACATGAAAGATATTATTACCAACAAGAGGAAAATACCTCAAACTAAAATTGTGACAATGCTTGCTAATTATTCTTTTGATGATGGAGCACCTAACACTACTACAGAATGGTCCAAACACGACATATCAATCAGAGACCCTTCGACAAAACTCGGTGCGGTCCATCAATCGCAAACAATATAGTTCAAGCTCCGCCGCTAATGGCAAGAACTATGTGCGAAGGTGGATAAATCAAATACGATTCAGAAAGTAGTTGCGTGTGCGATATATGGCAGAAAATTTGTTCTTATGAACCATTTGTGACTAGAGAAGATCACAGAAACGGTTACCAAAACTACATACGTGTGCAAAGTATTGCATATGGTTCACTCGGATAAACTGTGTGCGTTGATTTAGCAGAACACAAATGACTCAGCATAACACGATGTGTGCAATATACAACAAACAGATGAGTGATGAGAATTGTGTGAGAACACCAAAAATAACACAAACGATTCATACCGACAAGCTGCGTGTGTTGTGGGTAGACGGTTGCTGCCAAATAATTGCCAACGATGGATGAAATCATGACATACCCTATGTTGGAAGTGTTGTTTCGTTGTATTAATATCGCAAAAGTTTTATTATTTAGACCATGTGCCTCGCATCAGTCCGTCCTCCTCTCTCACGTCTTGTCACCGCGTTGCCGCCCAAGTATTTGAGTGCATGCTTTGGCACCGCTTTTGGGCTTTCGCCACGCGCCCGATCGATGATCCCATTCCCACTCAAAACCGCACAGGTTCCCACGCACAAAACTGTGTTATGACTCTAGCTTCCCGCCATGCTCGATGAAATCCCCAATGTTTGTCGTCCTTCTATATAAACCCTCATGGCTGGAAACCCCACATTGTCTTCATCCCCTCCCCGTATCTTGTCTAGTTTTCTTATCCCCCAATCGCAAATGGCACCAGCTGTTCGTTGTTGCCCAGCCACTCTGCCAAAGAATAGCTCCAGTTGGGAGGTTTCACCACGTCGATGCGGCAGTCCTTTGAAGCGTGTAGTGCATGTGGCGTCCCTGGTTGGTGTGCGCACGTCACCCACTACACGCTCCGCTGCCCGAAGGCAGCTGTTGCCGGTTGCCGCCATGGCCGCCACCACGTCGGCCGCCGTCAGAGCCGCCACCCCACCACCGTCCATCTTTTCCACGACCATGCCATCAGGCTGCGGGGTCATAACCCACGACGCCACCAAGGCCTGAATGTGGGAGGTGGAGTCCGCCAAAGGCCCGCCGCAGGGCTTCTACATGGCAACCCTTGCATGCTACATCTACTTCATAGAGAAGGAGGTGGAGCGCCAAGTCACGCACATGAAGAAGCTCACCGATGCCGTGGCCGGAGGAGAAGCCATAGTGGCAACACAGAATGTGGAGATCTACATCGAGTCCCATCGCTTCGAGGAGGGGCATCTTGAGCGTCAAAGGACAACACTGACAGGCAACAGACACATCTCCGCTAACACGTCACCATGCTTCTCCTGCACTTGCTCTTACTGAGCATGCTCGATTCTACTGGAAGTAGTGATATGGTTGAACTGTACCACGTACTTTAATTATCTATTATATAGTTGAACTAGTTAATTCAGCACGTGATTGGCATCAATTGGGGAAAAGTTTGTTCGGTTCAGCTGTCGAGTTGAACTGTATTGTACAAAGACCAGTGCTTAATGTATTAATGAAATCCATGTTTAAAGTGATTTTTAGATGCAAAATGACACCCTAATTGTGATTTTGTTTTGCAATGCATAAGAAATGCCACTGCTGTAATGTTGACAAATGCCAGTGTTACAGGATCGACAAATGCTAATGTTTCCGATTTGAAATGTGGCAATTTATCCAGTATGATAGATGCAAATCTTCCGGTATTGTATGTACTAGGCACACAGATCATATTCGATGTCGGTGTACTAAAGTTTAGGTTGTTAGTACCCCTTACTTGTGCATAGGCAGTCGTAGCCGCACCAGTGGCAAGGCCCGGCATGCGACTGCTAGATGCAAGCACAAGGAAGTCAAGAAGGCATTCAAGTCAACAGTCAGAAGACAGAAGGCTAGGCGCCCGAAAAGATCTTGCCGGGCTGGCTGCTGAACCCTCGGCAAGGCGAAGCCCCGGCAAGATCCTGCCAACGTAGAGGCGAGGTGTTGCCTCGCCTTGGCATGTGTCGAGGCGCTGGCGATGGAGGAGGCTAAGCGGTGCCGATGGGACGGGCTCCTGTCCCGTCCCGTAGAAGGTTAGGGACACCTGATGGGGCATTAAATGCATTTGTCTTACACTATTAGTGTTAGGTATCATAACACTGTAGCAGTTTACACCTCATGTATGCATTGTACAACATTGTTGGTGACCCCTTCAAGAGTATAAAAGGAGGCCCAAGGCACAACTACATTGTGATCCTCTCGAGCCCATTCTGCATGAGTAGCAGCTATGTACTGTAGCGCTCCCAGAACCCGAGCTAGAAATCATCCAATACAACCAAGCAGGAGTAGGATTTTATGCATCTTTGCGGCCCGTACCTGGGTAAAATCCCGCGCGTTAGCCATCAGATCTCCTCTCCCTGCGAGCCTTCTTCCCTACCGAATCGTAAAGGGATCCTTCCGATCCCATAGTTGTCGATTCCCCCGACATCTTCGGTGCGCTAGGTAGGGGGCTAGGTTGTGTGGACCTGATCTGGTGACTAGCACGTCCGTTCCTTTGTTATATCCATTGTCATGGCACCCAAGAAGAAGGGTTACACAGCAGTGGAACCCTCCACGTTCGCCGCGCCCATAGCTGCCCAAGCGGGTGACGAAGTGGGCATGGGCGGAGGGAGCGGAGACCCTGTGCCGACGCGGCGCTCTGATGATCAAGGCCAAGGAAGCGGTGACGCCCATCGCGGAGACACTCACGGCGGCGACGGAAACCCCTCATCGTTGGGTCTTAGGACGGGGCTGTACCGCCTGCTAGCGGTACGATGAACTCCGGGGATGGAAGGGCACCTTCCAAGACACCCACGCTGGCGCATACGCTGCAACCTCCCTAGGACGCGCGCGAAGAGCAGCGCTACGGTGTCGGTGGTTCCCAACATCCCCGTGGAAAAGCTCATGCACATCGCTTGTGGGAGTGGCGTGCGATCGCTGGACCGCGACAGAGCTCCTTCTAACACGGTTAGGAGTCAGAGTACCTTGCGTTCTTCATGCAATTTGCTATCGACCACGTCGGAAGAAGCAATGGCACGGGCATAATTACTCCTGAACTTCCCTCCTATTGCAGAGAAGCTCGACGAGTGTAAAGCCACCATTTAGAGCCTCCTCGGCCTTGCTAACAAGTTTCGGTCCATCGAGCCAGCTCGCGCCAGTGGCGAGATGGCCAGAGGCGGTGCTACCACGGTGCACTCTCCTGCACAGCAACAACACCGGTCACAGACTCGACGGACCGATTCTTGCAATGGCTACTCGAGGGCATCGTCTGAGCCACGAACTCGCCACGATCAGCGTCAAGTTCTTCGGGAATGAAGCAAAGAAGACACTCAGACTACAATCGAGCGGAGGCGGGAAGTGCGCCATCAATCTGGTAAGCACGCGGGACCCACTATAGACAAATCCTCACGAGGGTATCCTGTCAGCCTACCTTACGAGGTGGGTTGTCCAGCATTGACCTGTGAGCTGCAGCGAGTCTAGTGGCCCAACTCCCGAACGTTCAAGCCAGAGGTCCCGGAGAAATATGATGGCAAGACTCACCCGTCGGAGTTCTTGAGCATCTACACCATTGCGGTGCAAGATGCTGGGGTTCACGACGACAAGATACTCGCCAACTACTTCGCGTTGGTGCTTAAGCCCAACATCAGGTCGTGGTTGATGCACTTCTCGGAAGGATCCATTTCTTCCTAGGTAGATCTATGCCATGAGTTCGTTGGCGCCTTTACCAGAGGTCATCAAGCTCCTGGGCTGGGAGGTGATTTACATCTCATCCCCCAGAAGGAGGGCGAGACTTCACGCAAGTACATCTAGAGGTTTAGCCGCATACACCATAGCATACCAGATGTTCATCCTGTCGTTGTTATCAGCGCGCTCCATCAAAACATGCGCAACCGCAGGATGCGGGCAGAGCTGGCGATGAACAAGGTTAGGGATGTTGCCGAGCTCTATGCTCTGGCAGATAAATGTGCTCGAGCTGAAGAAGGGAGGAGGCTCCCTAGAGAGGACGTTGGCACAGGGGTCGACTCTGAGGATGAGGACAACGCTGCCCCGGCAGAGAATGGTCGGCGGCATAATAGAAAGCGCAAGGGCAAGGCCGTGCTTTCCATCGAGGGATCCGACAACACGGGCACCGCAAAGAAGGCCAAGGTTGATGACCCCAACAGGGATGTTGCGTGGTGCGCCTCCTGTCAGGCTTTGGTAGCTATCGACAAGCCGTAAGGCTCCGTCAAGTAGTATTGCAAGATCCATCGCACCAAAGGCCACTATCTCCAGGACTGCCGGCAACTTGAGCAGCTTGACAAGAAGCAAAAAGCCGAGTACGAGAGGCAAGACAAGGAGAAGGACTAGTATGGTCCAGAGGGGTCCGGCAAGAAGCGCGGTGATCGTGGTTGTCGCCGCGGCAAGGCCAAGCAATAGAAAGACTGGCCCGCTCGTGGCCTCGACAAGCAAGAGGGGGGATGATGACATTGAAGAGGACGACCAGTCTAGCGAGCTCGAATTCCAGAGGGCTACAGACGCCATGTGCGTCGACGGAGGTGCATCGTTGCATTCTTCCCACCGCCGGCTTAAATAGTGGGTGCATGAGGTTAATGCAACTGAGCCATCTGTCGATGCCTGGAAGCCTTGAAAATGGTCCAACGTGCCTATCATTTTCAATGTTGAGGATCACACTGATCGCGTAACTGCGGTTGGGTGTTTGCCGTTATTGGTCTCACGAATGATTTGCAACCTCAAAGTGATGAAAACGTTAGTTGATAGTGGGACCGGCTTGAACTTGATCTCTCTCGAGGTGATCAAGAGTTTGCAAATTCCTGATGGAGATGTCGAGGAAACATGCTAGTTTCAGGGGGTCAATCTAGGAAGGAACCGGCCCAATGGAAAGATCATGCTTTCGGTAACATTTGGTAGCGATCTGAACTTCAGGACGGAGAAGGTTGTTTTTGACATCGCCAAAATTCTGTTACCACACAATGGGACCCTCGGCCGTCCAACGTTAGCCAAGTTCATGACAGAGTCGCACTATGCCTACAATGTATTGAAGATGCCCGGTCGAATAAGTGCCATCGCTATCAAGTCCAACAAGAAGGATGCGCTTGTCTGTGCCGATCAACTCTACCAGGAGGCAGTTGCAACATCTGCCGCCGAGGCACTTGCTCCTGCCGTTGAACCTCTCGGGAGGAAGAAGCCCGGCTAGACCTCTTGCACAGACTCCAGCAAGCGCACTTCCTTGGAGTGTTGTGCTCCTGTTGAGGATGTGCCAGAGAGTTCGACCGGCAAGATCAAGAATTCCAAGGTAGCTCCACCAGAGACTAAGAAGGTACCCGCCAAGGAGGACGGTACGGGAGGAACTTTCACCATAAGTTCCACCCTTGACGACAAATAGGAAAGTGCGTTCGTCGCTTTCCTATGGGCGAATGTCGATGTGTTTGCATGGCAACCATCTGATATCCCCAGTGTTCCCAGGAAGGTGATTGAGCACCACTTTGCCATCTGTCCACATGCGCGGCCCGTCAAGTAGAAGGTCAGGAAGAAGGCTTTGGAGTGGCAACAGTTTATTGAAGAAGAAATCAAGAAATTAGAAGCGTCTGGCTTGGTTAGAGGAGTACTTCATCCAACATGGTTGGCGAATCCAGTTGTAGTGTGCAAGGCGAATGGGGAATGGAGGCTATGTATTGACTACACAAGTATCAATAAAGCCTTCCCCAAAGATCCTTTTCCCTTGCCGCACATCGACCAGATTGTGGACTCCACCGCCGGCTGCGACTTGTTGTCTTTCCTTGACGCCTATTTAGGTTACCATCAGATTTTCATGGACAAGGAAGACGAAGGAAGACCGCATTTATCACCCCATGTGGTACGTATTGCTTTTTGCATATGCCTTTTGGGTTGAAAAGTGATGGTTGTACATTTGCAATAATGGTCCAGATTGGTTTTGAGGCCCAGCTACATAGAAATATGGAGGCTTACATGGATGATATAGTGGTCAAAACCAAGGACAAGCCGACGCTCATATCAAATTTAGAAGAAACATTTGCAAATCTACGCAAGATCAACTTGAAGCTCAACCCTGAGAAGTGTGTGTTTAGTGTCCCATCCGGCAACATTCTTGGGTTCTTTGTATCTCAACGTGGAATTGAAGCAAATCCCGACAAGATCAAAACAACTGAGCAAATTGAAGCGCCAAGACGTGTCAAGGATATGCATCATCTTGTCAGCTGTGTTGCCGCTCTGAGTAGGTTCATTTCAAAATCTGCTGAGGCACCCTGCCCTTTTTCAAAATCTTGAAGAAGGCATGTTCGAGGAAATAGACTTCGGAAGCGGAGGCAGCACTGTAGGATTTGAAGAAGTACCTATCCTCTCTGCCAGTCCTAGTCGCGCCAAAACCACACGAGTCATTGCTGCTATATCTAGCGGCAAAAAATCAATTGGTGAGTACTGCGTTAGTGTCTGAAAGAGAAGTTAATGAAGAATCAGCGGCAAAGGCAGGACCGCCAAGCGACAAGCCAGGATATTCCCCGACAGGGTCTAGTGCCGACAAAGCAGGATCTACGTAGTCGAATGAAACAATTTAGAAGAAGAAGATGGTTTAGATCCCTTTTACAGGGGGCTAGGTGAAGAAATTCTGGCATGCAAAAGTTGCTCTTCGACCTCCTTATGGCCTCGAGGAAGCTGCGCCATTAATTCCAGGCACATGAGATCATCATTATCACTCGCTTCTCATTGCAGCGGATTTTGCGGAACCCAGATGCTACCGGCAGGATTGTTGAGTGGGCTTTGGAACTGTCAAGCTTTGGTCTCAAGTTTGAAAGTACTTCGACTATCCAGAGTAGAGCCTTGGCCGAGTTCATTGCAGAATGGAACCCAACGCCAGATGAAGAAGTTCTAGAGTCAACTCTCCCCCGTAAGGAAACAAATCAAGAGTGGATCATGTATTTTGATGGGGCTTTGTCGCTACAAGACACTGGTGCTGGAGTGCTGCTTGTCGCACCCACTGGAGAGCACGTCAAATATGCGATTCAGATGCACTTTCCCCGGGAGAGGTCAACAAACAATACTACAGAATACATAGGGCTGTTTGCCGGTCTCAGGATCATGGCATACCTTGCACTACTAGAATTCAGAAATTTGTCGTCTGCCTATTCTTTGTCGTCTGTTGGCAGACGGCAAAGACAATATTTGCCGTGAGTCACCAAAAAACGGACGGCAAAGAGTACACTGATTGCAAAGATCGTCGTCAAGCAGGTGAATAAGGATTATCAGAGTCCATTGATGTAAGGTTATGTAGATGAAGTGAGAAAGTTGGAAGAACATTTTGACGGTCTGCAAATGGAGCATGTTCCGCGTGCAGAGAACAGTGTTGCTGATGGCCTGTCAAAGTGTGCTTCCCTTAAGTTGCATGTGGAACCAGGAACTTTTGTGCTCCGATTGTCTCAATCATCCGTCACACCATCAATTGGACAAGAGAAAAGAAGAAAGTTGAGTTCCGACAAGTATTTCCCGGCAGAGCTCCTAGAAGCCGCCGGCGAGGAAGTTGTCGGGAACGACGCCAGGCTTGCTTGTGGGCATCACGCTCCAACAGGGTCTCAGGATCTTGCCGTGGAAGCACATGTTCCCGCCAATCTTGCCGGGGGGCAACAGGCTCCAGCAGGGCCTCGAACCCTTGCCGTTGAGACAAATGCTTTGCCGACAGAGGATATGCCTTTAGTCCTTGTTGTCAAGCCCCAGGCTCCAGCATGGGCACATCACATCGTCCATTTCCTTCAAATAGGAGAACGCCCTGAGGAACAAGAACAAGCAGAGAAAGTAGCTCGCCACCTAATATGTACCTACTCGTGGACAACGTCCTGTATAGAAAGAGGCCGAATGGTGTGAAACTCAAGTGCATTTCTCGAGAAGATGGACTGGAGCTGTTGACAGAGATACATGGAGGCATATGTGGCTGCCACATAGGATCAAGAGCGCTTGCTGGTAAGGTATTCCAGCAAGGTTTCTTTTCGACCACTGCCCTCCAGGATGCGACTGAGCTAGTAACCAAGTGTGAAGTATGTCAGTTTCATTCGAAGAAAATGCATCAACCAGCTCAAGTTCTTTAGACAATCCCTCTCTCCTGGCCATTTTTGGTCTGGGGGCTTGACATCTTGGGTCCTTTTACCTGTGCTACCGGGCTTTGAGTACGTGTACATTGCAATCGACAAGTTCACAAAGTGGCCAGAAGTGGAAGCAATGAGAAAGGTGACAGCACAATTAACCGTCAAGTTCTTTAAGGAATAGTTTGCCGCTTTGGTGTACCAAACAGGATCACCACCGACAAAGGCACACATTTCATGAGCCGCACCTTCATGCAGTATGTCCAAGACCTTGCGGCAAGATCTGTTTTGCTTATATTGCCCACCCAAGGAGCAATGGCCAGGCGGAAAGGGTTAATGCTGAAGTGTTGCGAAGCCTCAAGACAAGAACTTTCGACAAGCTGCGCAAGTGCGGAAGGCGCTCGATTGATGAGTTGCCGAAGGTTCTTTGGTCAATTAGGACGGCTCCAAATCGAGCTACCGGCCAGACACCATTCTCCCTAGTATATGGGGTGGAAGTAGTTCTCCCCATGGAACTCACATATGGGTCACCTCGAGTGCTCGCTTATGATGAGCTTGAGGAAGAGCAACTGTGGAAAGATGACGCTACACTCCTTGAGGAAGATCGTCTTCAGGCTGCTGTGCAAACTGCGTGCTACCAGCAATCTTTGTGCCGCTATCGTAGACGCAAGGTTCATGCCCGAAGTCTTGAGGAAGGCGACCTTGTTCTTTGGCGCGTTCAGTCCGCCAAGAATTCGAACAAGTTGACCCCAAAGTGGGAAGGCCCTTATCGGGTAGTACGAGTCACCAGGCCTGGCGCAGTCCGCGTGGAGACCGAGGATGGCATCCCAGTGAGCAACTCCTGGAATATCGAACATCTTCATAAGTTCTACCCATGAGGCTCGGTTGGCAGGTCTCTTGCCAACCACCTTTTGTACAAGTCTTGCCGCCGAAGCATGTAATCCTTGGTACAAAGCCAGGCGCAGACCCTGTGCGTAGTTGAATAAAGCTAAGTGTTTTGCATATCTTGTTGATTCTCATGTTTACTTATGTACATGATTGTCTAAGATATTGTATTGCGCTTACTCCCGGCAAGAGATAACGGACCGCCAAGGTTCCATAACCCTATTTTCTCTTCTTTCATTTTTCTCAAAGAACAGAAGGTTGCCTCGCGTGCAGCATTGCTGGGGGGAATGGTGGTATGGATACCGATGGACGCCATTCAAGGAAAACATCTTGCCGGAAGGAGTACGACAACGAAAAGCTAAGTTGCAGAAACTTTAAAATAGATTTTTGCTTTATTATTCCCCCAAAACGGTTTCAACTTTTGTATGGAAAAGCTGCACGCAAAGGAACCTCGTCGTAATTGTTCGCGCCCTTACTCTGTTTCGAGTCTGCTCAACAGCTTAAGTGGCTGTACTAAAAAATTCAAGGTAACCATGTCTTGATTAGTCGCGCCCTTACTCTGCTTCGAGTCCGCTCAATATCTTAAGTGGCTGCATTAAAAATGTCAAGTATCTTGCCGGTAGCAGCACCGCCAGCAGGCTGCTAAGGATCCGCTCCTCAAAGCGCTCGCGGCAGGACTGCATGCGCCGGCAAGTTTCTGAAAAAGCGTAGGGAAAACACCATGAAAAGAGGAATCTAACGAGGAGAATAATATGCAGCCACTCAATTAGGGTGAAATTTACATGAGATGTTACCTCTTCCTAATTACATCTTTATTTGACTTTTTCCCCTAGGGGAGATGTCAGGACCCCGATCCTAAGTCATATGATTCCATACTGTAACAAGCCACATCACCTTGTGGCCTCACGCACGGTACTCCACGGCTGCCACCTTACCTTGGTCGGGACCGTTTGCGTCTTTTGGCTCACGTATGTGAACATGTCGCTGGCAATCACACAACAAAGAACCCGGGCCGACATAACTAGTCATAGAACCCAAGTGGCACATCCGTACGGAAACAGGCATACATAACCCAGCAATGCAGGTGTCGGCCTCAAGCGTGTGTAGACGAGTCGTAGCGAGTTACAAGGACTCCATTATGTTGTGAGACATGAATGTCATCACTGCACGTAGACGAGTCGTAACAGGCTACAGGGACTCCATTACACTGCGAGACATTTCCCCGAAGGGACAGACACAACAGCAAAGAAGGATACATGCCGGTCAATCAATGTGTCCGGAGCAGTAGCAAGCTACCATGGCTCGGTGGAAGCACAAAGAGGCAGTTTCCCGTAAAGAGTACTACTAAAGGCACACGACTAGGTGTCGGATCCCATGCATACCATTGCACGTCACACGTACGCACGACATGCCCGATATGCATAGATACAACTATGGCATCACAACATAACCATACAACAACATAACTTTTATTTAAGAGGCTTAGAGGAGCCTTGCATAATATGTTCTTACAGATAGGGGTCACACGACCCGGCACTCAAGTCATACAAACATAGTCATACAAACCAGCGGAAACTTAAGCTGTCTGAGTACAGACAGCAAAATATAAAAGAGGCACATGGCCTGACTATCTACGGCCCACCACACGGGCAAGATCGTAGCTGGGACACCAGCTATTCGGCATCGTCAACGTCTAGATAGAACCCACCTGATGGGTCCTGGTTCTCTTCTGCAACATTAATTAAGCAAGGATGAGTACAATCGTACTCAGCAAGTCTTTAAAATAGACCTAGTCTATTTATGCTCATGTATCAACAAGGGGGGGGTGGAGTTTATGCAGAAAGCCAGCTTTGACTCATGGCTAACCTACACTACTCAATTTTAACTCCTTGTTACAATTTTAGTTATCGCACATGAGTCCACTAACTCCATCTCAATACACCACCATGGACTCACCTTCCCCTTCCGGAAGAGTGCCATCCACGGTACACACACTTGTCTTGAGATTTTTAGAAGTCTCCATTTGATTATCTATGAACAGCATAAGTTCTCCAAGTAGTCCATATCCGAGGATGCGGCTATTCGAATAGTTTCATAACCCTGCAGGGGTGTACTTCTTCACACACGCTCTCGCCACTTATCGCTGTGTGCTTATAAAACCATGGACCTCGGCAACCTTCAAGCGGATGCCCAGCGTGGGAGTCGGCCACGACCGTCATTCACATAAGACCTCTAGTCCAGGCTACCGCCTATTTGAGACTGACCCGCACGGAAGTCCGGCCGAAGTTTTCGCTACGGTCCCAAACGATGTGCGCAGGGTTCCCAAGCCCACCATTCGGGTGACCCTTGGTACACCGTGCCACTGCCTACCGCATCGTAACCCACCCCGAGGGTCAGCGCTACGCACGGTCTCCATCATGCTATAAACACCAGAAACTACTTGCAATACCTGGACCAAAGACTAAGCGACTGATAAGTCGACAGGGGTCGAGTTACTGGAACCCAATGCGTGGTAGTAACTAGTCTTGGATCACAAACACGGAACCCAGTTCCTAAGAACGGTCCCAATGAGAAAACCCACTATGTACTCCTACATAGCCTCTCATCGCTACCTTTACCAAATCGTATTCATTATATGCTCATCACATTGGACAACACCATTTCACTCAGTTCATCACCCAGATGAAACAGACCTGACATACTCTAAGCTTAGCAAACATAGCAGGCAAGGTAATCTAAGCACATCATGGCACAAGCATCTACTAGGTATGCTAGGTTGCAAGGTTTAGCTATTTACTGTGACAAGATCAGGTCATGCATAAGAATGGGATCATCAACCGTGTATGACTGACATGTGATCGTTTGTCCTAATGCAATAAATGAGAGCAGGAGCGAGAGAGTGGGACGTTATCGGAATGATCAATGAGGTTGCTTGCCTTGCTGGGTTGCGGAAGAGTTCTCTACTTCGTCAGGGTACGGAGTAGTATCCTCCGGATTAGGGCCTACCGCAACGCAGATGAAACATTCAATACAAGCAGATGCAACAATATGATGCATGATCATGGCATGATAGTATGCATGGATGAGCTAATGTAACTAGTGATCATGTCAATTTGAAATGCATTTGAATATAGGTTCAAAGTTGTTCTCATTTCAAATTCTATATATTGACCTAATGCTAAAATGTCCATGTTCACCTACTTAGGTTTCTCTAACATGCATGAGAATAGCACCATTGGATTCATTGGATTTTTCTAATAATTTTTCATATATAAATTATTCCATTTTGACTTACAGATTAATTTATATGATTTTTCTAAGTTTTTATCTATTTCTGGAAATATTTAAAATCAGAAAATAGATTTACTGCGTCAGCCATGCGTCAACATGACATCAGCCTGGTCAACTGACCGCTCTGGGAAAAACCTGACATGGGGGCCCCACTGGTCAGTGTCACGGGTGTTAATCCCGCGCTGACCAGGGTTTGACCCAGCTCTGGGGCCCACTGTCAGCCACTAATGGGGGGGGGGGAATTAGCGTGGGGTTAATCCTAATTACTACCCCACGTCAGCGGCGCCGGAGACTCGCCGGCGATTACCAAAACGACGGCGGCAACTCGCCTGAATCGCGTAGACACGGCGGCAGAGCGTGCGAAGACCACCTGGAGGTAGCCCGCACACGTCCGCGTCCATCTAGGGGTCAGGAGGGGCTGGGGTGGCCGGAGTCGACGGCCACGTCCATTTTGGCGGCGGCCGGAGCTCGGCACCATGGGGAAACAGCAGCCAAGGCACGGGGAGGAAATCTAGAGGCAGCTACGGGCTCCTAGGGACGCATTGAGCACGGGCACATGCTCGGGTGTGGGCTGCGGCTGCTGTGGTCACGGCTATGCCATGGCCGGCGGCGAGGTCCTCTCGGGCATCGATAGCTAGCAGGGCTAGAGAAGGGAAGGAGCGGCGGGGAGAGGGGGAAACAAACTGGGAGCTCACCCCGGTGCTTCTCGCGGCGACGAGAGGGTCGGGGAGGCGCCAGGGGCGGCGAATCGACGGTGAGAGCTTCGGGAGCCGGCGACAGAGGAGATCAGAGAGGGGGGGAGAGCGAGAGGGAGCGGCGAGCGCGAGGGAGAGAGGGAGAAAGCCACGGCGACGACGCGCTGGCGCGCCCTGGGGCCTCTAGGCGGGCGACCAGGCAGGGAGGAGGTGGAGGCCTCGCCGTGCCCTCCTTTGCCTCTGCCTAGTGGCAGAGGTAGGAGACGACTGGCACATGGGCCAGATGGGCTGCCAAGTGCCAGGCCTCAGGCCTCCTCTCTCTTTTATTTTTATTTCTTTCTAATATTTGCAATCTGGTTTATTTAGTTTAGGCACTAAAACATTTTAGAAAAACCTAAAACTTTTTATGGGCACTAGGGTAATTATCTTAATGGCCCTGTATAAATTTCAAATTTATTTGAGCTCTGGTTTTATTTATAATATTTAATAGCTCCAATTCAAATAGCTATTGATTTAATTCAGTAGACCTAGTTGGCATGGAAAAATATAAATCATCTCTGGTTTAGGTTTTCACATTTTTCCAGAAATGATGAACATTTTAGAAGGCCACTTTGGATCGTTGAATATTATTATTGGATGAGCCTATTTGATTTCAATTTGGTGCTAGGGTTTGATGATCCCCATTTCAAGTTTAAAGGAATTTAAACATGATGCAAACCCAACATGGATTCTAATGCATGCCAAAGCTAGGGATGTGACAGGAGATTACAAGAAGAAAAAGATAGGAAGAGGCCCCCAATAGAAGCCCAGCCTGACCCCTCTAGACTAGCACTACCAAAGTCCACGGGCCTGTCGGGAGATCCAGCTGGAAGATGAGGCAGCGCCCGGGACAACGTCCCCCTGCAAAGTCGTCCTACAGGGAGGGGGAGAGGCATGAGGTTGACGATGGTGGTGCGGCTACCGATCATTGAGAGCTCAGGTCGTTGTATTCTGACTTGACGGCCTGGAGCTGAGACTCATTGTCGCTTTCACCAACACCGTCCCCCTCGTCGCTATAGCTCGAGGATGAGCTTTCAGCGCCACTCGAGATCTCTTCGTAACAGCTGAGACGGACGCCTGAGCACCCATAAATCTTGACGGGGAGCAGATCGGCCTCCGTCATCTTGAAGAGGAGGACGTACCCGTCCATGAGGTTGTGGGCGCGGGCGAAGGTTTTCCAACCACGCCTGAGGAACATGATGCGATGCTCCGGGTACTCAACTTCCACCCGTGCTGCACCATTGTAGGAGCCATGCGCCCGCAACCATAGGGCTGACGGCTTCTCGACCTCCATTGCCCTGGCGAAAGGGTGAGGAAGACGTAGACGACTCCGAAGGAGACCGCGCAACTCGAGGACGAACTCCAATGTCGTCCCCTTGGCGTGGGATCCTTCAAGGGGGGGGGGTCTAGCGCCGAAGGAAGAGGTGGGACGGCACTCCGCCTCCCCCGACATCGACCTCCACGCCAGCCACGACTCCTCGTGCTTCTTCCGCCAAGTGCGCTCGAGCCACCCTTTGCCTCTATGGCTGAAGCGGTGGCATGATCCCTACGGGAACTTCTCCGTGCGGAGGATGGTGTCCGTCCTCGCCCCCTATTCATGGCTAAGGGAGAACACAACTCAAAATCTAGAGAGAATAGAAGGGAAAGCTCTAGAGACCTACACTCAGTAAAGAAAGAAGGATGGATGAGCATCGCCCTTGCTACCCCTCAATTTATACGGGGAAGTGCGGAGGTTGGCATTCACCTGCTCCAAGAGTCGCTGCCCACCTCCTCCAATAGTGTCGCCCACGATCACAAGGCGAACAGTAATCACCCTGGTGCTCCAATCCACAGCGCTGAAGTTTTTGCCACGGCCAAGACTTTAATTCACGGGCGCCCATTCTCGGCTCCCCGCTATGCATGTGCTGTATGTGGCAGAAATGGCCTGACGCAACAATTGAAAAAATTAAAGCCACTCTGCGCACGTATCCCACGTCCCGCACTTAACGTGCATCGTGGGGAGGCGCAGTAAGTGGAATGGTTACAACCATAGACTCCTGTCATGCTTTCTAGTGCATTGTTTGGGCCTAGCCCACCAACGTATCGCGCCTGTGTGTGGCCTAGGCCCGGGGGCTCCAGTCGATGTACTAAAGTTTGGGTCCTTAGTACCCCTTACTTGCGCGCAGGCAGTCGTAGCCGCACCAGCGGCAAGGCCTGCCAGGAGAGTGCTGGATGCAAGCACAAGGAATTCAAGAAGGGAGGCAAGTCAATAGTCGGAAGACCGAAGGGTAGGCACCTAGCAAGATCTTGTCGGGCTGGCTGCTGAACCGCTGGCAAGGCGAAGCTCCGGCAAGATCCCGCCAGCGTAAAGGCCAGGTGTTGCCCCGCCTAGGTACGTGTCGAGGCATTGGCGATGGAGGAGGCTAAGCGGTGACGATGGAATGGGATCCTAGCCCGTCCCGTAGAAGGTCAGGGACACCTGACGAGGCACTAAATGCGTTTGTCTTACACCGTCAGTGTTAGGTATGTTAGGTATGATAACACTGTAGCACTTTACACCTCATGTATGTGCTATACACCACGGTTGGTGACCCCTTTGAGAGTATAAAAGGAGGCCCAAGGCACAGCTACAGGGGGATCCACTTGGGCCCATTCTCAATGAGTACCAACTATGTATTGTAGCGTTCCCAGAACCTGAGCTAGAACTCATCCAATACAACCAAGCAGGAGTAGGTTTTACGCATCTATGCGGCCCGAACCTGGGTAAAATCTCGTGCGTTCGCTATCAGATCTGCTCTCTATGCGAGCCTTCTTCCCTGTTGAATCGTAAAGGGATCCTTCCGATCCCGTATGTGTTGTTTCCCCGGCATACGACAAACGTTTGCGATGACGCATTGGACTAATCATTCACACCAATATTTTGACTTGGCTTATGGGCGAAGATAGTTGTCGATCTTCAAACGGGTATTCAACCTGAACCGTCTGTGTTGTGAGTTCATTCAGATAAAACTACTATTTTTTTTGCTACATGAATTCAGAGATAAATGCTTAGTTGATCAAACCATAGATTTCATTTAGTCAAGCTTTCACATTACATTCATACAATCGAGATTTGATATAAAGAAAACTAGTTGCTGCGGTGGCGGCCTCCTGCGATGGTGTTCTCGTGCTTCGGGGCGCAGTTGTACAGTTCTTCAACCGAGAATAGAATGTTATGGACTTCACAATCAAGGAGCCAGTCATCGCGCGATCGATGGGCACAGGGCTGGGGGGTGGAAACTAGCGGCGCTACGAGAAAGCTATCGACGGCAGCAGCGCAATCCGCTAAGGGGGGCGTGACGTGTGCAGGCACGCGCACGGGCACGAGCGCGGTGGGTGCAGCCACGCGCAAGAGGTCAGGCGCTGTCGCTGCAGGCACGCGCACTGCGACCAGCGTGCCGTGTGCAAGGGCGCGCACGAGAACGGGAGCAGGAGGAGGCGCTGGTGCTTGCATGTACATGAGCTCGTGCAGGTTGGCAGGGACCTTCCTGACACCCGTGGTTTCTCGTGTTGCGATGATGTTGGGTGACTAGCCCGTCAATGCCACGGGGATGGTGGCTGGCACGAGCAAGGTGATGGTTAGTGGCGAGTGCATCGGGGCAGTATCCGCTGCGGCATGAAACTCTTCTAGGGCCATGTCCATGGTGTCCCATTCATCTTTATGTTCTATCTATTCCGGCTTGATGTCAACTTCACCAAACCAGAAGACTAGTGGCATATGATCCTTCCGCACCATGGCGTAAGTCGTTGTGGAGGTCTGAAGATGGAGCGGAATGTGAGGCGAAGATATATGGAGGATTGTGAGTGAGTGGGCAGTAAAGCCGCCTATTAAACAACGGCTCGGGTGCCCTTGTTGGACTGGTTGGAAGCGAGGAGGGCGGATACAGAGGTTAAAGGCATCAATTCTCGATGAGTCTTCGGTGTACTACCTACACGCCTCCCTGTGAGCCTACATGACGGATGCCAGCTCACATGCCTCTTGTCAACTCAAGCAGTTGCTCGCATGGCAGCTCCTAAGCCCTAGCCAATAAAAGAGTGCGACTCTTGGCAGCACGTAAAGGCAGTAGAACACCAACGGTTTGAAAATAATGCAACTATTTGCGTTGAAACGTGACAATTCTTTGTTCCAAAAATCTTTTGTTTGCTATTAATGACACGAAAAATACCACAACATATCTGTGCTATATAATGACGCCATGCCAAATTTCTTGAATTTTGTGTGAGTTCTAGATTTACTATAATTTAACTAATATTCTCAATGTTGTCTCTAAAAGAAAATATATATTAAAAATGAGTATCAGATAGGGAAACAAAATGCTATGACGCCTTTATGTGTGGGATTGTGTGTGATGTACAATACGAACGGAAACATATGTTTGGGATTCACTGTGTGGGATGCTATCCACATCTCACATCATTTCTCCTAAATACATGTTTGGGATAGGTCTTCCAAACGCACACGACATAATTTTTCCTATCGTGTGTGACTGGGAGCAGGTACCACCAACAGGTTTTTTCGGGTTGTGAGCGATAGACCCCCCTATCGCCCACACATGCAAGGCGACTGTTCGAGACTATGTCACGGAAAGGGGTTAAGAACTGTTTGTATAGCAGGTGCCTACCCTAGTGTAAGAAGTTGGGAGATCCGAGTATACCCACAATAGCTTGCTCTATTAAAAGAAACTATGTCAAAACTGTTTTACGTGATTTCGGGGCCGGTGTTAGTGTTATGCCTTTCTCCCTTTATAAAAGACTTGAATTTAGTAAACTCACACCTACTAAGATATCTTTTCAAATGGCTGATAAATCCATGGCTATACCTATTGGAATTTGCGAGGATGTTCCTGTTGTGGTTGCAAATGTTACTATCTCAATAGACTTTGTTATTCTTGATATGCCTGAGGACAAGAATATGCCGATCATCCTTGGTAGACCCTTTCTAAATACTACAGGGGTTGTTATTGGTTGCAATAAAATAAAGGTCACCTTTCATTTCAATGGCAAGCAACATACCGTGCATTTTCTGAAGAAGCAAGCTTTGGTTAATAATATTAAAGTTATTGATCCTATTCCCATGATTACCATTGGATATTTTATAATTCCTCTACCTACTTCCAAGAAAAATAAATATTATTATCTCATTGTTGGGGAGATACAAATCCCTATTGAGGTAAGCAAGTGGTCTACAAAATTCTACAGTTTCATGTTAGTCGGAAACAGTTGTTAATAAGACTTGATCAACCTTATTAATTAATCCTTTTCGGAGGACACGTGATTGATGAATTGAGTATTCACAACTGTCTATATTACAAATTTATTCTCTATTGCTCTTAGTTTAATATAAATAAAATGCCACGAAATTCATGTTTCCTGATTTTCCCGTTTCATGAAAAGTACCTCAAAAATAAAAACTCTCACATTGCCATCAAATTTTGATATGATTTTTTCAAAACATTTTAGAATTTTTGGCGTACAAATAACTACAGGGGGTGTGCCAGCGGCCCACCACAAAATAGGGCACCCTGCTTGTGGCGTGCCCTATTTCCTTATGGGGCCCACAGGCCCCTGCCTTATCCCTTCGTCCCACTCATTCTCCTACCTCCAGCAAACATTCCCTATCCATCTCTCTCCCGTGTTCTTCACCCAGAAAGTGAAATTTTTGATATCTTTGCTCAGAACTTTGATTTTGAAACTCTTTTTCGGAATTGCACCTTGGTAAGTGACTCTCCCGTTCCTCCAATTAGTTTTTGTTTTTGTGGTTTATATTTTGCATAAGTTTCTTCACTTGGTGCTACAGAAAATAAGCTTGCATGTTGAATTATTTGAGTTCCAAGTAATATGAATGCTTGATATGGCCTCTAGAAATCACTATGAGTAGTTGCCGTTATTCTTACAAAGTTTTGTTGACATAAATTTCTCTTAGGAAATGAACCGTCTAAGGAAAGGTTCTTCAAGCCGGAGCCCCAAGGGAGTTGCTGAAGGACTGAGGACAGCGACATCAACCTCCCTCGCAACACGGAGGTAAGGCCTTGTGAAGTGCTAAACATGCTCTTCGTGAGTGAAGCAGGTTCGTATGAAGAATTTATGCAATTAATTGCAAATGTTGGGCTAACCGACTTCCTTGCAGATAAGCATGACCAACACTATCTCCCCACTAATTCCTTCATGCAGAACTTTTACTTCATTAATACACTCGATGCTCCCATGGTACGGTTTGCTCTTTACGCCACAAACTATGAATTAAATCTACATGAATTTTGTGCAATATGCTAGCTCCCCTCTAGCAGGGGTTGCGCGACCCTAAACTTAAGGAGTTCAAGGATTTCCTTCAAACCTTTACTATGGGAGGAACCAGGGGTGTATCACACGACAGAGCCACTAGTCTGCGTTTTCCTTATGTGCATTACTTCTCTCTTTTCATAGGAAAATGCAACACTGTTATGGAGGAGGGCGGTTGCCTTAGTGTTCCACCCTTGCTATTTTACGCTGCACACTTTATGGTGATGTTAGTGCATCTAGTGCCCCTTAGTGATTTTGGTGTATTGAAGACTTACAGGTTAAGGTACTAATGCGTTTGTGAGTGTACACAGGCTGTATAAGTCGATGAGGATTTTGATATAATCGGAGATTATCGACCCCTAAAAATGTATGTCTTCAAGTGAATACTTTGGTGAAGACTTTGGTGAAGACTTTGTGAAGACTTTGAAGATGAAGAAGTTGGTGTGACCTTGAAGATATGAACAAGGAATATGAAGCATGAAGACTTTTGTTTTCCTAGTTTCATTTCCTATATGTGAGTCATAGGAAACACCGTACTGTTAAAGGGGGCCGAGGTAATACTAAGGAAAATTTCCAACTGATGCTCACCTCAAAAATCCTCAACCAATACAATCCTTCGAGTGAAGCCTTTGGAAATCTCTTACGGTTCAGACAAGTTCTTCAGTGACAGAGACGAAGTTCTTCTCGTCTCTGAGGAAATTGATCTAACTGAGGAGTTAGGATTTCGCCAGTGCGAATTGCCTACAAGTGAGGAACATGATAAGCCGAGGACTTTCATAGTTCGAAATTCCGACCGTTGCTATGCTTAGCGCCAGCTGTCCCCAATCATTCTTATCCACATAACGGTCATATCATTGGGGGCATTTATGTCTTATCATGTGGGTTGCATCGTGGCTATAAATAGCCACCCCCCACAACCACTAGCTGGCTGGCTGCTCCGAGAGAGAGAACTGACACTTGTCATTTGAGAGCAACCCATCCTCCGAGGATTTTTGAGAGAAAATCATCAGTGAGGAAAAACCTACAATCAAACCACAAAACGCAAAGTGATTGAGCATCACTAAAGAAATTCCTGTGTGGAACCGACGCTTGTCACCTTTGAGGACTGTGCATCCTCCAGACGGTTAGGCGTCATGGTCTAGTGCTCCTGCAGTCAATTGGGGACCACGAAGTGACCTTGGTCTAGAGCATCTAGTAGTAAATTGTGGATCGCTGGGTGACCAGTTTGTGAGGGTTTTGGAAGTCTACCCTGAAGACTTACCACGAGTGTTGGGCGAGGACTCTATGACCTTAGCTCAAGGAGAATACAGTAAGGACTGTGTGTCCTGGGACTGTGTGTCCTCTGGTTTGTATACCAGGCCGCTCCAATGTTAACCTTGTGGAGGCCGAGCCGAGCCGAGAATACTTGTGATATTATTCCCTTGCATGCACCATATTTATTTAATTAACCTGCCTGGAATGGATATAGATTAATGCTAGAGGGAATTATTGCTGACTGGAATGCGATAGCTATTGTGGAGGCCGAGCCGAGGGATGGGATGCTTTGGTACCTCAGCAGAAACACTGTCCCGGACTTGACGACTATTATCAATGGTGAGTACCAAGCTAGACAAAAGCCTAAGCTTGGGGGGTATGCATTTCTCACCAACATTACATTCTTGTTTTCACACTTTATATAAATAGTCGGTGTTTCAGCCTCTTTCATTGTATATCCATCTTAGCTTTATTTTTTGCTTTATTCTTGTGTGTTTGAAAAAACCTTTGAAAGTCCAAAACATTTCTCATTTATTTTTTGGTAAATCTTTTTCTTATCTCTTCAGTTGTAGAATTAAAAAGAAAACCAAAAAAAGATTTCCCTTGCATCTTGAGAGTTTTCCCGTGTAAGTAGTTTTTCTCATTTTTGTTTTCCCGTAGTTTATTTCCTTGCTTGAGAAAAACGAGAACTCCAAAAATATTTCAGTGTGTTTCTATGAATTTCTTTTCTTGTTGTTGAATCTTTGAAATGATAAGACCAGGATGAAATTTTTGGAGTGGCTCTCACATGCTTTATTGTCGATCTAACAAAGAGCCAATTTTACCTTACCTTCTTCTTTGTCTTAAATTGCCATGCAGATTCCAACTTAGTCCACGACACTCTTGCACTATTATTATTTTTTGTGAGGGTTTTGGAAGTCTACCGTGAGGACTTGCCACGAGTGTTGGGCGAGGACTCTATGACCTTAGCTCAAGGAGAATACGGTAAGGACTGTGTGTCCTGGGACTGTGTGTCCTCTAGTTTAAATACCAGGCCGCTCCAAACCAGACGGACGACTGTCACAGCAGTTCGAACTGGGTCATCAATCCATTGTCTTCATCGAGCTATCTAGTTCTATTTCCTCAACCCCTCTATTCCTCATATACCTGTTGATGAAATTGATTGTTACTGATTGAAGAATTTGAGTGAAGACTTTCACAAATTCCTCACCTCCAATTCTTCAAGTTACCTTGTTCATCACTGCATATCCTGTATCACGCTACTCTCTATTTGTGCATGTTTCATTTCATCATGAAGACTATGCTGTTACTATGTTCCTCATGCACTTGAGTACTTATTCCGCTGCTAGTTATTCATCACATTTCAAATTCCTCCAAGTTGAAATTCCTCAAGTGATGAATTTGTAAAAATCGCCTATTCACCCCCCTATAGTCAATATAACGCACTTTCAGGTGATAATCCTTATAATTTAGGACCTACTGTTGTGCGCCATTTACATCTTAATTAATTGAATAAATGGCAAGATTCATGGTGGCATTTACACCACACGCTTGGCAAAGCGCTTTGAGGTTGCTATAGGCCCTACCGATTATTTGTTGCCCGAGGTGCATCTCAATCACCAATCCATGGAGGAGGACCAATATCTTGAGAAACCTAAACCACTTATAAAGCTCCATTACAGCTTAGTGTTTAGCGAGAATACTTGTGATATTATTCCCTTGCATGCACCATCTTTATTTAATTAACCTGCCTGGAATGGATACAGATTAATGCTAGAGGGAATTATTGCTGACTGGAATGCGATAGCTGTTGTGGAGGCCGAGCCGAGGGATGGGACGCTTGGGTACCTCAGCAGAAACACTGTCCCGGACTTGACGACTATTATCAAGGGTGAGTACCAAGCTAGACAAAAGCCTAAGCTTGGGGGGTATGCATTTATCACCAACATTACATTCTTGTTTTCACACTTTATATAAATAGTCGGTGTTTCAGCCTCTTTCATTGTATATCCATCTTAGCTTTATCTTTTGCTTTCTTCTTGTGTGTTTGAAAAAACCTTTGAAAGTCCATAAACATTTCTCATTTATTTTTTGGTAAATCTTTTTCTTATCTCTTCAGTTGTAGAATTAAAAAGAAAACCAAAAAAAGATTTTCTTTGCATGTTGGGAGTTTTCCGTGTAAGTAGTTTTTCTCATTTTTGTTTTCCCGTAGTTTTTTTCCTTGCTTGAGAAAAACAAGAACTCCAAAAATATTTCAGTGTGTTTCCATGAATTTCTTTTCGTGTTGTTCAATCTTTGAAAGGATAAGACCACGATGAAAATTTTTGAGTGGCTCTCGCATGCTTTATTGTCGATCTAACAAAGAGCCAATTTTACCTTATCTTCTTCTTTGTCTTAAATTGCCGTGCCGATTCCAACTTAGTCCATGACACTCTTGCACTATTATTAATTTGTGAGGGTTTTGCAGGTCTACCGGTAGGACTTACCACGAGTGTTGGGCGAGGACTCTATGACCTTAGCTGAAGGATAATACGGTAAGGACTGTGTGTTCTGGGACTGTGTGTCCTCTGGTTTAAATACCAGGCCGCTCCAAACCAGACGGACGACTGTCAAAGCAGTTGGAACTGGGTCATCAAACCATTGTCTTCATCGAGCTATCTAGTTCTATTTCCTTAACCCCTCTATTCCTCATATACCTGTTGATGAAATTGATTGTTACTGATTGAAGAATTTGAGTGAAGACTTTCATAGATTCCTCACCTCCAATTCTTCAAGTTACCTTGTTCATCACTGCTTATCCTGTATCACGCTACTCTCTATTTGTGCATGTTTCATTTCATCATGAAGACTATGTTGTTACTATGTTCCTCATGCACTTGAGTACTTATTCCGCTGCTAGTTATTCATCACATTTCAAATTCCTCAAAGTTGAAATTCCTCAAGTGATGAATTTGTAAAAATCGCCTATTCACCCCCCTCTAGTCGATATAACGCACTTTCAGGTGATAATCCTTATAATTTAGGACCTCTTGTTGTGCGCCATTTACATCTTAATTAATTGAATAAATGGCAAGATTCATGGTCGCATTTACGCCACATGCTTGGCAAAGCACTTTGAGGTTGCTATAGGCCCTACTGATTATTTGTTTCCCGAGGTGCATCTCGATCACCAATCCATGGAGGAGCACCAATTTCTTGAGAAACCTAAACCACTTATAAAGCTCCATTACAGCTTAGTGTTTAGCGAGAATACTTGTGATATTATTCCCTTGCATGTACCATCTTTATTTAATTAACCTACCTGGAATGGATACAGATTAATGCTAGAGGGAATTATTGCTGACTGGAATGCGATACCTGTTGTGGAGGCCGAGCCGAGGGATGGGACGCTTGGGTACCTCGGCAGAAACACTGTCCCGGACTTGACGGCTATTATCAATGGTGAGTACCAAGCTAGACAAAAGCCTAAGCTTGGGGGGTATGGATTTATCACCAACATTACATTCTTGTTTTCACACTTTATATAAATAGTCGGTGTTTCAGCCTCTTTCATTCTATATCCATCTTAGCTTTATTTTTTGCTTTATTCTTGTGTGTTTGAAAAACCTTTGAAAGTCCAAAAATATTTCTCATTTATTTGTTGGTAAATCTTTTTCTTATCTCTTCAGTTGTAGAATTAAAAAGAAAACCAAAAAAAGATTTTCTTTGCATGTTGGGAGTTTTCCCGTGTAAGTAGTTTTTCTTGTTTTTGTTTTCCCGTAGTTTATTTCCTTGCTTGAGAAAAACAAGAACTCCAAAAATATTTCAGTGTGTTTCTATGAATTTTTTTCTTGTTGTTGAATCTTTGAAAGGATAAGACCACGATGAAATTTTTTGAGTGGCTCTCGCATGCTTTATTGTCGATCTAACAAAGAGCCAATTTTACCTTATCTTCTTCTTTGTCTTGAATTGCCGTGCAGATTCCAACTTAGTCCACGACACTCTTGCACTATTATTATTTTGTGAGGGTTTTGGAAGTCTACCGTGAGGACTTACCACGAGTGTTGGGCGAGGACTCTATGACCTTAGCTCAAGGAGAATACAGTAAGGACTGTGTGTCCTGGGACTGTGTGTCCTCTGGTTTAAATACCAGGCCGCTACAAACCAGACGGATGACTGTCACAGCAGTTGGAACTGGGTCATCAAACCATTGTCTTCATCGAGCTATCTAGTTCTATTTCCTCAACCCCTCTATTCCTCATATACCTGTTGATGAAATTGATTGTTACTGATTGAAGAATTTGAGTGAAGACTTTCACAAATTCCTCACCTCCAATTCTTCAAGTTACCTTGTTCATCACTGCTTATCTTGTATCACGCTACTCTCTATTTGTGCATGTTTCATTTCATCATGAAGACTATGCTGTTACTATGTTCCTCATGCACTTGAGTACTTATTCCGCTGCTAGTTATTCATCACATTTAAAATTCCTCAAAGTTGAAATTCCTCAAGTGATGAATTTGTAAAAATCGCCTATTCACCCCCTCTAGTCGATATAACGCACTTTCAGGTGATAATCCTTATAACTTAGGGGCTATTGTTGTGCGCCATTTACATCTTAATTAATTGAATAAATGGCAAGATTCATGGTGGCATTTAGGCCACGCGCTTGGCAAAGCGCTTTGAGGTTGCTATAGGCCCTACTGATTATTTGTTGCCCGAGGTGCATCTCGATCACCAATCCATGGAGGAGCACCAATTTCTTGAGAAACCTAAACCACTTATAAAGCTCCATTACAGCTTAGTGTTTAGCGAGAATACTTGTGATATGATTCCCTTGCATGCACCATCTTTATTTAATTAACCTGCCTAGAATGGATATAGATTAATGCTAGAGGGAATTATTGCTGACTGGAATGCGATAGCTGTTGTGGAGGCCGAGCCGAGGGATGGGACGCTTGGGTACCTCAGCAGAAACACTGTCCCAGACTTGACGGCTATTATCAATGGTGAGTACCAAGCTAGACAAAAGCCTAAGCTTGAGGGGTATGCATTTCTCACCAACATTACATTCTTGTTTTCACACTTTATATAAATAGTCGGTGTTTCAGCCTCTTTCATTGTATATCCATCTTAGCTTTATTTTTTGCTTTCTTCTTGTGTGTTTGAAAAAACATTTGAAAGACCGAAAAAATTTCTCATTTATTTTTTGGTAAATCTTTTTCTTATCTCTTCAGTTGTAGAATTAAAAAGAAAACCAAAAAAAGATTTCCTTTGCATGTTGAGAGTTTTCCCGTGTAAGTAGTTTTTCTCATTTTTGTTTTCCCGTAGTTTATTTCCTTGCTTGAGAAAAACAAAAACTCCAAAATGTTTCAGTGTGTTTCTATGAATTTCTTTTCTTGTTGTTGAATCTTTGAAAGGATAAGACCACGATGAAATTTTTTGAGTGGCTCTCGCATGCTTTATTGTCGATCTAACAAAGTGCCAATTTTACCTTATCTTCTTCTTTGTCTTAAATTGCCGTGCAGATTCCAACTTAGTCCACGGCACTCTTGCACTATTATTATTATTACATCATTCGGTCGTGCAAGTGAAAGACAATAACGACAAAATTTTATGCAGTGATCGTGGCAAAGGAAGCTGGTATGAACTCTTCTTGTTTTTCGTTTTTGTAAATATGTTTGGCCAGTTTGATCCTCATTCAGTATATCATGAGTAAACATGTTTGTGATGACAATTATAGATTATAGATTCTCATGCCATGCCTAAATAGCTAGGGGTTAATAATGATTTATCTTGTGTGTCAACCTGCATTAAAATGATTATAATATGGTGTGGTAGTATGATATTTCCCTCTAAGAAATTCAAGCAGTTTGACTTGGCCCATGTGGAAGCATGTAGTTGAATAAAAACCAAGGTAGCCTTCATGATATTTAAATTCAGAGTGTTCATATCATGTTCATGCTACGTACAATGTTAATTATTCAAAATGCGTGTTCATGAGTGTTATTGCTCTCTAGCTGGTCGCCGCTCAACCTATTGATAGCTGTCACCTGTACTAAGCGGGAATTCTGCTTGTGCATCCAAAACCCTTAAACCTAGTTATCCCACATGAGTCCAGCATACATACCAATATGCGGTATTACCCTTCCATTCCAAGTAAATTTGCATGTGCCATATCTAAATATTCAAATAAACATCTATTTTGTACACTCGTCTCGCACATGGAGTGACACGACGATCGATATTTTCCATGCCAAGCAAGTTATTCTCACGACGGTCGTTTATTCACCGTCATTGCACGAGAGAGGCTGGTAAGAGGGATGCCCAGTCCCACATAATCAAAATAAATTAAAACAAACTCCTTGGGACAGTTTTATGTTGGGAGGTCTCCGTGGATTCGGCCAGCCATGGTTTGTGTATGTATGGTGGACAAGAGTAAACTTTACTATTCTGTTTGGGAACCGCTAATAAAGAGTTTAACATGGAAAATGTTGAAAAACTTTGTCGTAACGTTGATAATAAAAGTACACCACCCAAAAATTATATCTTCACTCTTGTTTTAAGCTTCGAGCTCTGGCACCTCTACAAATCAATGCTTCCCACTATGAAGGGCCTATCTATTTACTTCTATGCTGAGTCATCATCCTCTTATCAAAAGCACCAGACCCAAGAGTACTATTGTCATCCATATGCATTGAGTCTAGTTAATGTTCAATATGAGCATGACTTGATCTTTTCTATTCTGAACTATAATGTTTAGTCGCTGCTTGGATCTCAGAGGTGCTCTCCATTTTTGTTTTGTGGTCTCAGAAAGGTCTAGCGAAATACCCTATCACCCTATTGTATTATGAATGTTTTGAAAATTGTTGGCATGTAAGTTATTTTATTATTGCTTGCTAGCTGGTTATGTATTACCATCACGGAACATAATTTCTAGTTGTTGTCATGGAAGTGTACATTCATGATTTATGCCAAAAACTTGAGAACTAGCTAAGCATGTGTATAACAATGAGAACAAAAGAGTTTGTAAAAGTTTTCTTTATCACTTTCAATTTATCAACTGAATTGCTTGAGGACAAGCAATGAGTTAAGCTTGGGGGAGTTTATACGTCTCAAACGTTTCTACTTTTCCTAACGTTGTTGCTCTATTTTGACCTTTAATTTGCGTGATTTGAATGAAACTAACCCAGACTGACGTTGTTTTCACCAGAACTACCTTGGTGTTATTTTTGTGCATAAATAAAAGTTCTTGCAATTGGGTGAAACTTTTTGTGAATAGTATTTAAGACGAAAAATGAATTATGGAGCGAAGACCTGCGGAGGGGGAGCGCCAGGGGGCCAACACATATCATGGCCCTCCTAGTGACGTGTCCTGATGGCTTGTGAGGCCGCCCTTGTTCCTCTGACCCTAGTTCCAATCCTGTAAAATCACATCAGTGGAGAAAAAATTGGAGATAAGTTCTCATTGCATTTCATGAGACGGAACCACGGCACCTCCTGTTCTTCCTCTCGAGGGCTGATCTGGAGCCTGTTTTGGGCTCCGAAGAGGAGGAATCATCGTCGTCGTCACCAACCCTTCTCCATCAACACCCTCATGGTGCTCACCACCCGGAGTGAGTAGTTCCTTTGTAGGCTTGCTGGATGGTGGTGGTATTGAATGAGATTGATCATGTAATCAAGTTAAGTTTGATAGGGCTAGATCCCTAGTATCCACTATGTTTTGAGATTAACGTTGCTATGACATTGCTATGCTTAATACTTGTGACTATGGCCCGAGTGCCATGATTTCAGATCCGAACCTATTATGTTTTCATGAATATAAGAGTGATTTGGATCCTATCTTGCAAGTTGTATGCACCTATTACTTGTCATGATCCACATACCTGAAGGAGCCAATAATTGGGATTCTTTTCGGTGATTGCCGTAGTTTGAGGAGTTCATGTATTCACCATGTGTGTAATGCTTTGTTTCGGTGCTCTATTAAAAGGAGGCCTTAATGTCCCTTAGTCTCCAATAGGACCCCATTGCTATGGAAGGGTAGGACAAAAGATGGCATGCAAGTTCTTATCGCAAACACGTATGACTATATATGGAATACATGCCTACATTGCATCGATGAATTGGAGCTAGTTATGTGTCACCCTAAGGTGTAACTGTTATATAATCAATGTCATCTAAATCATTATCCATCCTCGATCCACATACCTATGCATTACATATACTTATTCTTGCTAAGTTACTACTGCTATTGCTACTGTCACTACTACTGTAACTTTTGCTACTACTATTTGTCGTGCTACTGAACTTTTATTGCACAAAGATATCCTAGGTGCGGTTGAATTGACAACTCAACTGTCAAGGACAATAAATATTCTTTGGATCCCCTTGTGTCGAACCAACAAATTAGGGTGAAATGCTACCCATGAAGACTATCGTGATCCCCTACACTTGTGGGTTATCAAGCATTAAACTAAATAACTAACATGGCAACATAGAACACATATGCTAGTAACTAAGCAGTTTTACAAACCGTGGACGGCTCAAACATAAGATAACATGCGTATAAAGTTAAACAGTTCATACAATATAGCTATTACTACGAACTCATCTAGCAAGCTACTAGCCAGAGGGGTCTGTCTCATGGTCATCCCTGGTGGACCTATGATGATGCTCCTGGGACTTAACATCCTCCTCCTCGTTATCCTGCTCATCGAGCTTATCACAATCTATTGGATCCTCCTCTGATCTCTTCGTTGATGCATACTGAAGGAGCATAATCTTGTTGGTCTCCAAGAATTTCTTGTTTGTCGTGAGCTCCCTCACTAATGGGTTGAATAACGGCATCTCGGCCTGGAGATTCTCCTTGTCCCCAGCTTTGCTACATATCCTGATGTCGTTCGGCACGAGCAACTTCGCATACTCACGACAATCAAGTAAGTTCATAATCGCATCTCCCTCATGGAACTCAACCACCCCCACATTGTAGGAGCGTGATGCTAACTCGAGGGTGCCCTAGTGGCCAAGCTCGTGGATGACATTGTCATTCCTAATGGTTGCATAGTACTTAGTCTCCTTCTGTCGGACACGATGAAACTTCGGAGTCATATTGAAGGTACATGTGCAACACCTATTTATACAATTTATATAATGTAATGAAACATATGCTACAATCTTGCACTACAAGTACACTACAAGCTTACGTTACAACTACACTACAATATTACACTACAACTATACTAGAATCTTACACTATAATCTCACTCAAAATACTACACTACAACTACACCATAATCTCACATTACAATCTCACAAAAAATGCACTGAAATCTCACTAAAATTCTACACTACAACTACACTAAAATCTTATACTATAATCTCACTAAAAAATTTACATTACAACTACACGAAAATATTAAACTATAATCTCAATAAAATTGTACACTACAACTACACTTAAAATTCTATACTGCAAACTGCACTAAAATTTTACACTATAAATATACCAAAACTCACCGACGACGAAGACGATGGGGCTGGCAGGTCCTTGACGGTGGTCGGGGGCTACCTCGTTGGCGACAGCAGTGGCGGAGACAATGACGAGGGGCAGCGGTGGACGTGGAGACCACAATATTTGTGCGGCAATGAGGGCAGAGGCCACGGCGAGGGGGGCAGAGGCAGGGGAGATGTAGTACATGCCTGAGGAGCCGCTGGCGATGGAGATGACAGGTCCTCGACATGGCGGACGAGGTGGATGCGGAGACCAAGACAACGGCCAGGGGATTGGTCGTTGTTGGTGGCGGGGAGTGGGGATGGATTTGGATGTGGGTGGAATCGGGGTGTACGTATATGTGTGGTTCGATTTGTGGCGGCGACGTAGTGTTTGGTGGCGTTGGCCCACGTGGCCAACACCATTGCTATCTTATTTTATTTCAGTTTAATTTTTTACACATTATTTATATTTCTATTTCTATTTAGTTTATTGTTTTATTATGTATTATGTATTATTTATTATTTTATTATTTCAAATTTTACCTTTTTGTAATATATATATACATACTAAAATAACAGTTGAAGGATGATATAGCTAGATGGAAGAACAACATCAGTATCATTAATCTGGCCTAGGTATGTACATTATAGTTGGATGAAAGACACTAACAAATATAAGTTCTAGGGATTTCTATTTTCGTGCCCTAGTTCCTTAGTTGTGCTCAATATTGCCCAAGCCAACTAACTTTGCTTAGTTTTGCAATCTGCCCTCCACCACCTGCTCATAAAAGGTCAAATGGAGCACCACTGTCTAGCCAAAGCCTTTGGCAGTTACCCCTGGTTTGTGGGCCGTCCTGATATCCTGACAGGTGGCGCAACTTACCTCCCGCGCAATGTATTTAATCGTGTAATGGAAGGACAACGATGTAGTTGGTAATATAAAAAGTTGTTGTGCGACATTTTACGGCAGAAAGAACCAAGGTCCTACTAGGCGATAAAATGGTCGTCAATGGAATGATCTTATATTTAAGTGAGGTTGGCCGAACTTAATAATGGTAGTGCATTAAGCCCCCATGCCAGACTGAATCCTCCCTACTCCCCTCTTTGTTCTTGGCGACAGGCTTCGGGTGGCGGTGTTATCATTCTCGGCTGCGGCATGGATAAGGTGATTAAATTTGAAAGCCTAGTCCATGCCTATTTAGATCTTGGCACGTCGCCTCTATTTTTGATGGATTTGGATTCTAGATTATCTGGGGCATGGGTGGGGTGAACGAGATGGAGTCACTGTCGATAAATAGATGGATGGTGCTGCAAGGGTTTCTGCCGTTGATTGGAATTTGGTAGAATTAGATGACCCTACAGATTTTTAAACTACACCAAGGGCCGAGAGTGAGATGGAAAAAATTATTGGATTTCCAATAAATGATATGAATAAGGAGGGTAGGGGTGAATCCAGTTTGCTTGTTGATGCTAACAGAGATTCATCTGAAGATGTGGACGGATAGGTAATGGAAGATGGTGTTAATTGTGTTGATGATGCACACGATGATGAGCTAGTGAATGTCTATGACAAAGAAAACCCTGTAATTGAACTTGGGAAGTTGTGGCCAAACATGGATGAGTGTAGGATGTGTTTAAATACTTATGCAGTCAAGCATGAGTTTGATGCCAAGACTAGAAAGAAGTTTTATATGATGTGCAGAGGTTTTGGTGAAAACATCAAGCCTTGCAAGTAGTACATATCTGCTAGACACCAACCTACTGGAAGTACCATCATGGTTAGTCAAATCCCACATCAACATACTTGTATTACAAGTTCATAGAGAGTACCAACCATGACATCACACATTTGGGTTGTCGAAAAGATAACTCCTATTTTAGCCAAGATAGCAAACACTACTTTAAAGAAACTTCTAGTAGGCCTATAAAATTAGTACCCATTAAGCTGAAATATACCACAGTGTGGAAGGGAAAGCAAATGACAACGAAACAATTAAATGGTTATTGGGCGAATACCTTTAGGATGCTTTATAACTTCAAAGTAGAGGTGGATAAGAGGCCACCTAGGAGTGTTGTTGAGATAGATATTGACGTAACATAGGATGGCAAACTAGTTTTCTCTAAGTTCTTTATGGGTGTAAATACTTGCATCGATGGCTTCAAAGCATAGTATCGTCCATAGTTGGGCATAGGCTCTTCTTCTTTGACTGGGAAGTGGAATGTCAATTGGCAACATGCAATTCTCTAGATGGCCACAATTGGATATTCCCTTTTGTTATTGGCTTGTTTTCTACATAGACAGAGTTTTCATGGATATGCTTCATGATGCAGCTGAAAAGACGCATAGGGCCAGTTTCACCTTTGGCATTCCACATAGATGCATGTAAAGAGCTAGAAATTGCAGTCAATGATGTTTTTGCCCATGTTGAGTAGGGTATTGCTTCGGCCATATGTGGATGAATTTGATCAAAGAATTCCGTGGGAAAGAATTTGAGCATATGTGGTCAGCAGCAAGATCTTACACTTATAAGACACATCGTATCATCTTGGTAAGATAATGGCAGCATGTAGTGAGTTTGGTCCATGGATGAACACCTACCATTCTCTATTATGGTACATGTCAGGATTTATTACTGCCATCAAGTGTGATTATATCAACAAAAGCTTGGTAGAGTGTTCTAGCAACAAGGTGACGCCATTTACAAACCGGCATGTGCATGACATGGTTGACCAAATAAGGATGATGATCATGTGTTTGTGGGAATTGAGAAGAAGGATTTCTGATTGCTAGCAGGGATAAGCTTCCTATAGTGGTACAACAGGAGCTTAAACGTTACACATTTTTCTATTGAAAAATCTACATTGTGGGGTGCTGAAGTTAGAGATACCAAGACTAGAAAGCGACATGTTGTTAACACCGAAATGCATAACTGCACTTGCCTTGAGTGGCAACACACTTGGAAACCATGTGAGCATGCCATGCTTTTCTTGGCCTCCCGCCTAGATATAGACATCAACAAATATTACCATCAATATTATTCAGTAGCAATATTCAAGTCTGCGTAAGCATCTCCAATTCCAGCACTTACATATCAGTCTCGGTGGCCAGAACTACAAATCGAGTTTTCCATGTGTCCTCCCTTAACGAAAAGAAAGGCTAGCAATCCTAAGGAGAGTACATTCAAGGCATCGTTTGAGAAAGTTGAGAGTAGTAAGAAGGGTGAGAAAGATACAAAGTCTAGGAGGTCACAAAAAGGTAACAAAAGTAGATGCAAGATGTGCCAGGAACTTGGGCACAGAAAAGAAACTCAAAAATGCAGTTATACTCCTGAAAGGACAAAGTATGTAGATATTTGTGATGTTTTTGATTTGCCTGCTATTTTCTATTACTAACCAAATGAAATGCTTTGTATGTCAGGAGGAAGATTGCAGGCCATCCCTAGTTGTTCAAACATTGCAGACCGAAGCTAATCCAATTAAGAAAACAAGACCATTAGTGAGCTTTCTGCTATGAATTCAAAAGCAACCTGCTATAAGAAGAACTGAATACTATGAGTATATGAGTCCCGTTTTGTGTGATATAATCAATGTTTGGGATATCCCTTATTGGAAACATATCGGTTGAGCCAGGATAATGGGTAAATCGCCCAGTTTATCAGCATATCAGCTAATTTATCGACATATCGGCCGATTTATCTTATCGATCGGACACCGATACGGGATAAATCGGCCGGTTTATCTGGATATCGAGGGATATCTTGAATAGTACATGTAATTCTACTTGTATTTTGATATGTGTTGTACTTTGAGAACTATGTGCCATTATCTAAATTTGAGGCAAATTTCAAACTTGAGCCGGCATTCAAATTTTAGGCACATTTCAAATTTGTAATTGTATGGGTATTTATGTTCCAGTGCATTCTCAAGTTTTATGCACGATAGGTGATCAATCCGATCAATTTTTTAAGTAAAACTTGTATTCATAGAAAATATCCTCCAAATGAGCTCCAAAGCTAGGGTAAACAACCCTATTTCTAAGCAATTTTCGAACTTATCTAAATGAGCCAAAAAACTAGTCATCTAGTGTGAAAATATAGGGTCCATGCCCAATGTTGGATTGTTTGAAAAAAACTATGCCATGGTTAACCCTAAACCCTACGTCAATCCCCTTGAAAACCATGCAACCTTGTTTGTGATAGCTAAGTCATGTAAAGGGAATTTCATGAAAATATTCGTAGTCATGGTTTCTTATTTTTCCTAGCAACTTAGTAACAATAAACGATGATGTGTGCAAGTTGCTTTTATTTTTGATTTTTTAAAATAGTTATGCTCAACCCTAGCCCTCAAACCCCTCTTAACACCCCCAAACCCCTCTCGAAACCTCGCACTATCAGGTCCGTTCGATTGCTATTCGGAGGCAGTTTAGATCAGGTGTTAGGGTTTGGCATGGTCAATCCGCAAGATGATGCAAGCGAGTGTTCTATGGTTGCGGAAACGAGTGGCCAACTGGCAGCTCGGGATTAGGGACATGCGATAGCGGCTATGGGCCACGTGCTTGACGCCTTTTCTAAAATGCATTCAATGTGGGTGGGACAGGCCACCCGACGCAGCATGCCATGCATGCACGCAACAACCCGACCCAGCATGCCCTGCATGTGTACCGCCACCCGACGCAGCCTGCCCTGCATGTGCACCGTCACCCAACGCAGGATGCCTTGCATGTGAGCCGCACGCAGCTTCGTCGCACCAGGGCAATTACTTCGCCCTTGGGATGCAACTTTACTGATCGACATGCCTCGATTAAGTGTGCAAAACGAAGGCTCCAATGAAAGCATTCAAACGGGTGTGTCGCACAGCGAAACACATTCAAAGGGGTTCGTCGCATTGCATCTATCATCATAATAGGTTTACTCATCAAAACATGGGGCACTAAAAATATCATCTTCATAAAACATAGCATCCCCAAGCTTGTGGCTTTGCATATCATTAGCATCATGAATATCCAGAGAATTCATACCAACAATATTGCTATCATGCTCATAATTCAAGGAACTCTCATTATGTATTTTCATAAATTCTGCCTCTACCAATTGAGAACAATTTTCCAAACCATCACTTTCACGAAAGACTTTAAAGAGACGAAACAATTGATGCAATCTAAACTCCATTTTTTGTAGTTTTATTTTATAAAACATAACTAGTGAAATACAAGAAACTACAAGATTTGATTGCAAGGTCTAAATATATACCTTCAAGGACTCACCTCCCTGACAATAGCGCCAGAAGAGAGCTTGATGTCTACTATGCAACTTTATTCTTGTAGAAACGAGTTGGGCCTCCAAGCGCAGAGTTTTGTAGGATAGTAGCAATTTTACCTCAAGTGGATGACCTAAGGTTTATCAATCCATGGGAGGAGTAGGATGTAGATGGTCTCTCTCAAACAACCCTACAATCAAATACAAGAAATCTCTTGTGTCCCCAACACACCCAATACAATGGAAAATTTCATAGGTACACTAGTTCAACAAAGAGATGGTGATACAAGTGCAATAATGATAGTAGATATTATTTTTTGTAATCTGAAAATATAAAAACAGCAAGGTAGCAAGTGACAAAAGTGAGAAAAAATGGTATTGCAATGCTTGAAAACAAGGCCTAGTGCAATCTCTCAAGAATGCTAATATAATTGGATCACATAACCATCCCTCAACGAGCAACGAATAGTCACTCCAACGTTCTTATCTAGTGGAGAACATAAGAAGAAATTATTTGTAGGGTATGAAACCACCTTAAAGTTATTCTTTGTGATCGATCTATTCAAGAGTTTGTACTACAATAACACCATATGTTACACATCAACCAACTCTAATGTCACCTAGATACTCCAATGTCACCACAAGTATCCATGAGTTAATTATACGATACGCATCAAACGATTTCAGATTCATAATACTCAATCCACACAAAGAACCTCAAAGAGTTCCCCAAGATTTCTATTGGAGAAAGTAGGACAATAACGTGTATCAACCTCTATGGAAATGTTAGTGTCACCGCGGGAATCCGCAAGTTGGGTGGCAAAACATATATCAAGTGAATCATTAGAACACCCCATTGTCACCACGGGTATCTGCATGCAAGACATATATCAAGTGTTCTCAAATCCATAAAATTATTCAATCCGGTAATGAAATCTCAAAGGGAAACTGAATTCATCACAATTAGATGGAGAGGGAAACACGTCATATGATCCGACTATATTAACAAAACCCGTGATACATCAAGATCGTGACATCTCAAGAACCCGAGAGAGAGACAGACAGAGAGAGATTGAACACATAGCTACTAGTACATGCCCTCATCCCTAAGGAGGATTACTCACTCATTATAATGGTGAGAAAGAGAGATTTGTTGATGGAGAGGTGCAGCCCCGAAGAGATGGGGGCGATGGCGGGCAAGCCACCGGCAACAGGCGGAGGCGGTGGCGACGGGCATCCGTCCCGCACCCCTCATTCTTCCTTGGTGTTGGTGCTACAATGGAGGAGCCCCTCCCCTTCTTGGTGGCTGCCAAGGGAGAGGCAAATTAGTGGCTATTTGAGGCTCTCCCAAAATTAGGGTTTTCCTCTCCTTATATGTGCCTCCGTGGTGCTCTATGGCCCTCTGATGGATGGACCCTTGATCCAATGGCTCTTAGGAACCTATAGAACCTTACAAGGGGCTCCTCACAGCCCTCATGATTTCGCAAAGTCGTGGCTTGGCTGAATATATTAGATATGGTAAGAGTTGGGCTCAATCACATCATCAATTCTCGTAATCCTGTAATCAGATATTCTCCTTCCGTAAAACGGGTCTCCATATCACATTCGAACTCCATTTTGGACGAATTCATTGTCCAGAATCATTGCCATAAAATTACCCACATTTGTCGGTGTACTAAAGTTTGGGTCTTTGAGTACCCCTTACTTGTGCACGGGCAGGTGTAGCCACACTAGCGGCAAGGCTTGCCA
Source organism: Hordeum marinum (assembly GCA_022496015.1). Taxonomy (NCBI): domain Eukaryota; kingdom Viridiplantae; phylum Streptophyta; class Magnoliopsida; order Poales; family Poaceae; genus Hordeum; species Hordeum marinum. The sequence goes on along the minus strand of CM039677.1, from coordinate 278,360,711 downwards.
GGGGACAGCTGAATACAAGTTTGAAGATATCAAGAAAACGTTGAAGACAACAATTAGAAGATAGAAGGCCAAAGGCTGGGATCCCAGCAAGATCCTTGCTGGGATGGTTGGTAGAGCCCCCGCAAGACATGCACCTGGCAAGATCTCACCATGCTATCAGCGCAGAGACCAAGTGTCATCCCTCCAGAATACGTGCCAAGGCATCTTGCGATTGTGGAGGTTAAGCGGTGCCGATGGGACGGGTTCCTGTCCCGTCCGTAGAAGGTCAAGGACGCATAATAGAGCATTAAATGCATTTCTCCTATGCGGTTATTGGTAGGTATGATAACACTGTAGCAATTGTACACCTCGTGTATGTACTATACGCCACTATTGGAGACCCTTAGTCATATAAAAGGAGGCCCAAGGTGTTACGAGAAGAGGACTTTTTTGGAGGACCTTCTGGCTGACACGCGTAGCTGCCGTGTACTGTTCATCACATGGCGCTCTTATAGCCAGAACTCAAACACTCATAATACACTAAGGTGGGAGTAGGGTTTTACGCTTCTCAACGGCCCGGACCTGGGTTAAAATCCCTTGCGCTGCTCGTTAGATCTGCTCTTTGTGCACACCATCTCCCTGCCGAAACACAAAGGGATCCATGCGATCCCATAGGTGTCGTACCCCGACATCTTTGGCGCGCCGGGTAGGGGAAAGGGTTGCGTGAACCTGATCTAACGATCAACGTGTCAGTTTCTTCATCATCTTCATCGCCATGGCCCCCAAGAATAAGGGATTTACTGCAGTTGGTCCATCCACATCCGGTGTGCCTATAGCTCCTTGGACAGGCGACAGTGTGGATGCAGGAAGAGGAGGCGAAGGTCTTGAGCTTCCGCGATGCTCTGCAGATCAAGGCCAAGCGAGCGGCGCCGTTTGCAGCAACGACGGCAACCCACACGCCGCTGGATCTCAGGATGGAGCTATACTGCCTACGGGTGGCATAGTGAACTCCAGGGACGGAAGGGCGCCTTCTAAGACACCCATACCGATGCATATGCCACAGCCCTCTCAGGACGCACGCGATGAGCAGCGTCGTGACATTGGTGGTTCTAAGTGCCCCCATGGAAAGACTCTTGAGCATCACTCCTGAGATGCGCAGGACCAACATGCACACCAAAATGCTGGTGGAAGTGGAGTGTGGTCGTAGGGCCATGCTGGAGCTCCTTATAACACGGTTAGGAGTCATAACACCTCATGTTCTTTGCACCATTCGCCGCTGACTACATCAGCAGAAGCGTTGGCGCGAGCAACGCTACTCCTGAGTTTTCCTCCTGCTGCGGAGAAGCTTGATGAGTGGAGAGCTACTATTCAGAGCCTCGTCACCTTCACTGATAGAGATGGGCTGGAACGGGCGAAGCTTTCTCAGTGGCGGTCCGTCGAGTCAGTGCGCACCAATGGCGACAAGGCCGAAGGTGGCACGACCACGGTGCACTCTCCTGCACGGCGGCCACAAGTGCCGTCGACTCGATAGATCGGTGCCCATGGTGACGATTCAACGACGTCATCTCATCTGCAAACTCGCCATGATCAACATCAAGTTCTTCGGGAGCGAAGCAAAGAAGACACTCGGACTACCATTGAGCGGCGGCGAGAAGCGTGCTATCAATCTGAGAGGCGCGTAGGACCCACTGTGGACAAGCTTGTGCTAGGGCATCCTGTTGAGCTACCTTATGAGGTGGGTTGTCTAGCTTTTACCCGTGAGATGCGGCAAGTCTAGTGGCCCAATTCCCGAATGTTCAAACCAGAGGTCCCAGAGAAATACGACGGCAAGACTCACCCATCGGAGTTCTTGAGCATCTACACCATTGCGATGCAGGCCACCAAGGCTCCCGAGGACAAGATACTCGCCAACTACTTTCCCGTTGGTACTCAAGCCCAACGTCAGGTCGTGGTTCATGCATCTGCCGGAGAATTCCATTTCTTCATGGGAAGATCTGTGTCATGAGTTTGTTGGCGCCTTTACCGAAGGCCACCAAGATCCTGGCCAGGCAAGTGATTGGCATCCCATCCCCCAGAAAGGAGGCGAAACCTTGCACAAGTACATACAGAGATTCAACCATATGCATCACAACATCCCAGACGTTCATCCTGCTGCTGTTATGAGCGCATTTCATCAAAACGTGCGCAACTGTAGGATGCGCAAAGAGCTGGCGATGAACAAAGTCAGGGATGTTGCCGAACTCTATGCTCTGGCTGATAAATGTGCTGGAGCTAAGGAAGGGAGAAGACTCCCCAGCGAGGATGCTGGCGCCGGAGACAACTCTGAAGACGTAGACACCGCCGCCCCGACAAGGAAAGTCGATGGCGGAACAAGAAACGCCAGGACAAGGTCGTGCTTGCCGTCGAGGAATTCGGCAACCTCAACACCGCCAAGAAGACTAAGGTTGACGGCCCCGGCAAGGAGGTTGTTGGGTGCATCTCCTATTAGGACTTGGCGGCTGCCGACAAGCCAGAGAGCTCCGACAAGAAGTAGTCCAAGATCCATCGCACCGAGGGCCATGATCTCCAAAACTGTAGGCAAGTTGAGCAGCTTGCCGAGAGGCAGAAAGCTCAGTATGTGAGGAGAGATAAGGAGAAGTCCCAAGATGGTGCAAAGGGGTTCGACAAGAAACACGATGGCCGAGGACGTCGCCGTGGCAATCCCAAGCCACAAGAGAGGCCCGCTCGAGGTCGCGACAAGGAAGAGGGGTGATATGATGGCAACGAGGAGGACGACGAGTCTAGCGAGCACGAATTTCAAAAAGCTATAGATGTCATGTGCGTCGATGGAGGCGCCTCGTTGCATTCTTCTCACCGCCAACTTAAACAGTGGGCATGCAAGATTAATATGACAGAGCCATCTGTCGATGCCCGGAAACCATTGAGATGGTCCCACACGCCTATCATTTTTTACGCCGAGGATCACCCTGAGCGCACAACTGCGGTCGGGTGTCTGCCATTGTTGGTTTTGCCAACAATTCGCAACCTCAAGGTGACGAAAATGTTAGTTGATGGTGGGGCCAGTTTGAACTTGATCTCGCCTGATGTGATCAAAAGGTTGCAAATTCCTGATGAAGATCTCGAGGAGACGGGCATGTTTCAGGGGATCAATCTAGGGAGGAGCCAGCCGAAGGGCAAGATCACACTACCGGTAAAATTTGGTAGTGACCTGAACTTCAGGACAAAAAAGATTGTTTTCGACGTCGCCAAGATTCCATTGCCATATAATGGGGTCCTTGTCCATCCAGCGCTGGCCAAGTTCATGGCGGCATCGCACTACGCTTACAATGTATTGAAGATGCCCATGCCGATGAGAGTCATCACCATCAACTCTAACAAGAAGGATCTGCTTATCTTCGCGGACCAAATTTATCGGGAGGCAGTTGCAGCACCTGCCGCCAAGGCACCTGCTCCTACCGCTGAAGCTCTGGGGGGAAAGAAGACCGAGAAGACCTCTAGTACACACTCTAGCAAGCACACCTCCTCGGAGTGCTACGCTCCTTTTGACGATGTGCCAAATAGCTCCACTGGCAAGAGCAAAAAATCCAAGGTAGCTCCACCAGAAACTAAGAAGGTGCCCACGAAGGAAGATGGTACGGGAAGAACTTTCACCATAAGTTCCACCCTCGATGAAAAATAGGAAAGCATGCTCATTGCCTTCCTGCGGGCGAATGTCGATGTGTTTTCATGGCAACCATTTGATATCCCAAGTGTTCCAAGGGAGGTAATTGAGCACCATCTTGTTGTCTGTCTTCATGCACGACCCATCAAGCAGAAAGTTAGGAAGCAAGCCATGGAGCGGGAAGAATTTATTGCCGAGGAAATTAGGAAGCTGGAAGTGGCAAGTTTGGTTAGAGGAGTTCTCCATCCAACATGGTTGTCCAAGCCAGTTGTAATGCGCAAGGCGAATGGAAAATGGAGGCTCTGTAGTGATTATACATATATCAGTAAAGCCAGTCCAACAAATCCTTTTCCCTTGTTGCGCGGTGACCAGATTGTAGACTCCACTGCCATCTATGATTTGCTGTCATTTCTTGACGCTTATTCAGTATACCATCAAATCTTCATGTCTAAGGAAGACGAAGAGAAGACCACATTTATCACCCCATGTGGTACATATTGCTTCGTGCGTATGCCTTTCGGGTTGAAATGTGTTGGCTCAACATTTGCAAGAGCAGTCCAAATTGGTTTTGAGGCCCAACTACATAGAAATATGGAAGCTTATATGGATGACATAGTGGTTCAACCCAAGAACAAAGCAATGCTAATAGAAGGTATAGAAGAGATGTTTACAAATCTACGCAAGGTCTATTTGAAGCTAAATCCTGAGAAGTGTGTGTTTGGCATTTCGTTTGGCAAGCTTCTCAGATTCTTTGTGTCTTAACGTGGGATCGAGGCGAACCCTGACAAGATCAAGGCAATTGAGCAGATTGATGCACCAAGACGTTTCAAATATCTGTGTCGTCTTGTCAGCTGCATTGCGGCTCTGAGTAGGTTCATCTCAAAATCTACTGAGCGTGCCCTGCCTTTTTCAAAATCTTGAAAAAGGCAGGTCCAATGAAGTGCTTGGAAATAATTGAAGATGTATGTCTCCTGTCCGCCAATACTAGGTGAAACTAAACCACAAGATTCGTTGTTGCTATACTTGGCAGCATCGAATCAAGAGGTTAGTGATGCATTAGAGGCATAGAGAGAAGTCAACGAAGAAGCAGCGACAGAGGCAGGACCACCAAGCAACGAGCCAGGATATTCCCCGGCAGAGTCTGGTGCCGACAAGGCAGGATCTAAGTAGATAAATGAACCTACATAGAGGAAGAAGATGGTACAATGCCTAGTTTATTTTGTATGCTCCCTTTTGCAGGGGGCTAGGTCCAGATACTCTGGCGTGTAAAAGATGCTCTTTGGCCTCCTTATGGCCTCGAGGAAGTTGTGCCATTATTTCCAAGCACATGAGATCACTGTCGTCACTCACTTTCTGGTGCAACGGATTTTACAAAATCCAGATGCGACTGACAAGATAGTGGAGTGGGCTTTGGAATTGTCAAGCTTTGGTATCAAATTTGAAAGTACTTCAACTATTCAGAGCAGAGCCTTAGCAGAGTTCATTGCAGAATGGACACCAACGTCGGACGAAGAGATCCAAGAAACAACTCTCCCCGGCAAGGAAACAAATCAAGAATGGATTATGTATTTTGATGGGTCTTTCTCCCCGCAAGGAGCCGCTGTTGGCATGCTGCTTGTTTCACCCACCGGAGAGCACCTCAAATATGTAATTCAGATGCACTCCTCAGGAGAGGTTGACAAACAACACCGCAGAATATGAAGGGCTCCTTGCTGATCTCAGGATCATGGCAGACCTTGGAATCAAAAAGCTCATTGTCAGAGGTGATTCACAGCTTGTCGTCAAGGAAGTCAACAAAGATTATCAAAGCTCGTTGATGGAAGCCTACGTAGATGAAGTGAGGAGGTTGGAGGGGCACTTTGATGGTCTGCAAATAGAGCATGTTCCTCGTGTAGAGAACAACATTGCCGACAAGCTATCGAAGCGTGCCGCCCTCAAGTTACCTGTGGAACCAGGGAATATTGTGCTCCAATTGACTCAGCCATCCATAGCACCATCAGTGAGGCAAAATAAGAGAAGGAAGTTGAATTCGGCCAGTACTCTCCCGTAGAGCCCCCAAAGGATGTCAGTAAGGAAGTTGCCGAGAACAACACCAAGCTTGCCGGGGGACAACAGGCTCCGACAGGACCTCGAGTCCTTGTGGTAGAGACAAATGCTCCCACGGCAGAAAACATGCCTTTAGTCCTTGCCGTCGAGCCCCAGGCTCCAGCATGGGCACAGCCCGTTGTTCAGTTCCTTCAAACAGGAGAACTCCCTGAGGAACAGGAAGGAGTGGAGAAAGTAGCACGTCAGTCTAATATGTACAAATTTGTGGACAACATCCTGTACAAAAAGAGATCGAATGGTGTGAAATTGAAGTGCATTCGTTGGGAGGATGGACTGGAGCTGTTGGCAGAGATACAAGGAGGCATACGTGGCTATCACATAGGATCAAGAGATCTTGTCGGTAAGGAAGTTGTCGGGATCAACGCGACGCCTGCCTGGGGGCTCTAAAAGTTGCCGCGATTCTAACTTAAGATAAAATTATCGTTGGCATGGAATGGTGGCGACAAGAAAAAGTGGGGCAGCTAGTCTCTGCGCTTGCCTTCAATGCTCTTGACTTGGTTCACCCTGTCGGTAATGGGCGCGACAAGTTTTCTGACTGCCTTGATGTCCACATCCTTCGGCAAGCGGTCGAGGACATTGGTGAGGTTGATGCCGGCGTTCTTGTGCACCACTTTGATGAGCACCTTGAGGAGGACGGCCTGGCAGAGTTTGCGGGATTCGTTGGCCAGATGGGTTGCTCGATCGGAATGGAGCTCCTTCAAGGCGTCAATTAGGCCCTCAAAGGACATGGTGAGCCTAGTGCTCGGAGACACCCTGTCGTCGGAATAAAGGTTGAAGTTCTGCAAATCCATAGTGGACAATTGTGCAGCAAGCCTTTCCGCCACATCCACAAGGCGCTCAATCCAAACCAGTATGCCTTTCACATAGTCATAATGAGTGGCGGTGGTGCTCTCGAGCATGTCCTCCTCATTCTGGAGAACTTTGATCAGGGCCTTCTCACGAGTCGTGCCCCTCTCGAGAGACTCATTTAGCGTGGCCAACTTCATCTCTAGATCGACAATGGAGTCATTGGCTGAGGAGAGTTGCTAGATCTTCTCGGACATTGCGACCTGTATCTCTGCCAGGCTATAGAGAGCCTTCTCTCTGTCGGTCTTGAGCGTCGACTTCTCCTTGACGTGATCCTCAAGCTCTTCTTGCAGCCTCTTCACCTTATTGGCAAGCTCATTTTTGGCGGCCTCTGCAGCTTCAGCAGCACTGACGGCTTCCTTCAGCTTGCCGGCATGGTCGGTGACCAGAGCGTCGAGGGCTTCCTTTTGTTCTTGCTCCAGCTCCTGGGTTCGTTGTGCGACAAGCTTTTCAATTTCTTCATCCTGGCGACGAATCTTGTCGGCAAGCGCCCTCTCGCGAGCAACAAGGTCCTCTTCATAAGCATCAATCCCGACACGACGTTTCATCAGACGAGCTTCGTCTGTAGCAGCCTATTGTGAGGCCTCCTCTTGTGCCCTCTCGACGTCAGACTGCTTCAAGACGAGTTCATTCATGCTTTCGCCTAGCTGCTCCCGACCAGTTTTCTGTTGGAAATATGCCCTAGAGGCAATAATAAATTAGTTATTATCATATTTCCTTGTTCATGATAATTTTTTATTATCCATGCTATAATTGTACTGATCGTAGACTTAGATGCATGTGTGCATACATAGACAAAACCATGTCCCTAGTATGCCTCTAATGGACTAGCTCGTTGATCAAAGATGGTTAAAGTTTCCTAGCCATGGACATGAGATGTCATTTGATAACGGGATTACATCATTAGGAGAATGGTGTGATGGACAAGACCCAAACTACAAATGTAGCATATAATCGTGTCAGTTTATTGCTACTGTTTTCTACATGTCAAGTATATGTTCCTATGACCATGAGATCATGCAACTCACTAACACCGGAGGAGTGCCTTGTGTGTATCAAACGTCACAACGTAACTGGGTGACTATAAAGGTACTCTACAGGTATCTCCGAGGGTGTCTGTTGATTTGGCATGGATCAAGACTGGAACGAGGTTCAACTAGGCATGGAGATAACGGGATCTTGTATTATGGAAAGAGTAAAGAGACTTGCTGACAACAAGGTTGAACTAGGTATGGAGATACCGATGATCGAATCTCGAGCAAGTAACATGCCGAAGAACAAAGGAACATCATACGGGATTAACTGAATCCTTGACATAGAGGTTCGACCGATAAAGATCTTCATAGAATATGTAGGAACCAATATGGGCATCCAGGTCCCGCTATTGGTTATTGACCGTAGAGGTGTCTCAGTCATGTCTACATAGTTCTTGAACCCGCAGGGTATGCACCCTTAAGGTTTGGTGACGTTTCAGTAGTATAGAGTTATGTATGGTGGTGACCGAAGGTTGTTCGGAGTCCCGGATGAGATCCCGGACGTCACGAGGAGCTCCGGAATGGTTTGGAGGTAAATATTCATATATAGGAAGTCCTATTTTGGTCGCCGGAAAAGTTTCGGGCTCATCGGTAGTGTACCGGGAGTGCCGGTAGTGTACCGGGAGACCGTCGGGAGGGGTGTTTCGACCCAAGAGGCTACATGGGCTACGAGAGAGTGAATACCAGCCCTTAGTGGGCTGGTGGAAGTCCCACACAAGGCCCATGCAGCTGGGAGAGAAAGCCCATAGAGAAAAAGGTGGAAAAATGCAAAAAAGGCAAAAAATAAGGAGGAGTCCTAGTCCTACTAGGATTGGAGTAGGAATCCTCCAATCCCACTAGGTTCGGCCGACCCAAGGGCTGCCTCTTTGGCAGCCAAGCCTCCTCCTCCTCTCCTCCTATATATACTAGAGGATTTCAGGGTTTTGGCACAGAATTGTCAGCCACGTGCTACCCGTTCCTCTAGTGCATAGTTTCTCCTCCAGATCGGATTTCTAAAGTGCTTAGGCGAAGCCCTGCCGGAATAGCTCCACCACCATCTCTGGAGCGCCGTCACGCTGCTGGAGAACTCTTCTACCTCTCTGCTCCCTCTTGCTGGATCAAGAAGGCAGAGATTGTCATCGAGCTATACGTGTGCTGAACGCGGAGGTGCCATCCGTTCGACGCTAGATCGGAAGGACCGTGATCAAGATCGCGAGATGGATCATGATGAGTTCGTGGGACGGATCATGATTGGATCGCGGGACAGATTGTGATGAAATCACGGGATGCTCGGCGATTTGTATCGCGGAGACGTTCGACTACACCAACCGCGTTTCTCAACGCTTCCCGCTCAGCGATCTACAAGGGTACGTAGATACACTCTCCCTCTCGTAGATGCTCAGCACCATGGATAGATCTTGCGTGTGCGTAGGAATTTTTTTGTTTCCCATGCAACGTTCCCCAACTGTGGCATCATGAGCTAGGTCTATGTGTAGATGAGATCTCGAGTAGAATACAAAAGGTTTGTGGGCATTGATGCCTAGATTGCTTCCTCCCTTGGTCGGATTTTGGTTCAGCGGTATTGTGAGATGAAGCGGCCCGGACCAACATTACTCGTACGCTTACGAGATACCGGTTCCCTCGACCGCAACTTGTTGCATAGATGGCTTGCGGGTGCCAGTTTCTCTCACTTTAGTTGGATCGGATTAGACAAAGGCGGTCCTTGAGAAGATTGAAAAGCAACTAGCGTATCACCGTTGTGGTTTTTGCGTAGATGAGAATTGTTCTTGCTAGATACCCATAGCAGCCACGTAAAACATGCAACTACAATTAAGGGACGTCTAACTTGTTTTAGCAGGGTATGTTGTGATATGATATGGCCAATTACATGATGTGATATATGTGATGTATGAGATGATCATGTGATGTATAGATTATCACTACTTGCATGTCGATGAGTACGGCAACCGCTAGGAGCCATAGGGCTGTCTTTAATTATTGTATGACCAGCGTGTCAATCATTAAGCGCTATGTAATTCTTTACTTTATCGCTAAACGGTAGCAATAGTAGTACAAGTATGATGGGCGCAACAACCCCAATGGCGACACATTGATGGATATCAAGATGATGGAGATCATGGTGTCGTGCCGGTGACGATGGAGATCATGTCGGTGCTTTCAAGGTGGAGATCAAAAGTACAAGTTCATGGCCATAGCTTGTCACTTATGATTTGCATGTGATGTTAGTCCTTTTATGCACCTTGTTTTGCTTAGGACGACGATAGCATTATAAGGTGATCCCTCACATAATTTTCAAGATGATTTGTGTTCTCCCCGAGTGTGCACCATTGCGAAAGTTCATCGTGTTGAGACACCACATGATGATCAGGTGTGATAGACTCTACGTTCACATACAAAGGGTGCAAGCCAGTGTTGCACATGTAGAACACTCGGGTTAAACTTGACGAGCCTAGCATGTAGAGACATGGCCTTGAAGCACAAGATACCAAAAGGTCAAACATGAGTCATATAGTAGATATGATCAACATGATGATGTTCACCACTGAAACCACCTCAACTCACGTGATGATCAGACATGAGTTGGTGAATTTGGATCATGTATCACTCGAATGACCGGAGGGATGTCAATTTGAGTGGGAGTTCTTAAGTAATATGATTAATTGAACTCATTATCATGAACATAGTCAGTAGTGTCTTTGCAAACTGTGTTGTAGATTACTAGCTCACGTTGTAGCTCCCTTGTATTTTTATATATTCCTAGATAAATAGAGTCGAAAGATGATGGTAGCAATATTGCGGAATGGCTCCGTGATCTGAGGATTGTCCTCGTTGCTGCACGGAAGGATTATGTCCTTAATGCACCGCTCGGTGCGCCAACCCCTCTAGCATCGTATGTAGATGTTGTGAACATCTAACAGGCACGTTCTGATGATTACTTGATAGTTTAGTGTGTCATGCATTACGGCTTAGAATTGAGGCTCCGAAACATTTTGAACGTCACAGAACATATGAGATGTTCTAAGAGCTGAAATTAGGATCTCAGACTCATGCCCGTGTTGCAAGATATGTGATCTCCAACAAGATTCTTTGCCTGTAATATGAAAGAGAATAGCTCAATCGTTGAGCATGTGCTCAGATTGTCTAGGTGCTACAATCGCTTGAATCGAGTGGGAGTTGATCTTCCAGATAAGATAGTGATTGATATCGTTCTCCAAGTCACTGTCACTAAAGCTACTAGAAGTTGCTGATGAACTATAAAACGTCAGGGATAGAAATAATGATCCCTGAGCTATTCGTGATATTTGACACCGCGAAGGTAGAAATCGAGAAGGAGCGTCAAAGTGTTGATCGTTAGTCAAAACCACTAGTTTCGAGAAGGGCAATAGCAAGGAGGGAAACTTCATGGATAGCAAGTCAGTTGCAGCTCCAGTGAAGCAACCCAAAGTCTAAACCAAACCCGAGACTAAGTGCTTTGATTATGAGGAGAACGGTTGCTGAAGCGGAACAACCCTAGATACTTGGTAGATAAGAAGGCTGGTAAAGTCGATAGAAGTATATTTGATATACGTGTTATTGATGTGTACCTTGCTAGTACTCCTAGTAGCACCTGTGTATTGGATACCGGTTCGGCTGCTAAATGTTAGTAACTCAAAGTAAAAGCTACGGAATAAACGGATACGAGCTAAGTGTGAGGTGATGATGTGTGTTGGAAATGTTTCCAAGGTTGATGTGATCAACATCGCACGCTCACTCTACCTTCGAGATTTGTGACGAACCTAAATAAATGTTATTTGGTGTTTTTACGTTGAGCATGAACGTGATTAGATCATGTTCATTGCAACACGGTTATTCATTTAAGTTAGAGAATAATGGTTGTTCTATTTACATGAATAATACCTTCAATGGTCATGCATCCAGTAAGAATGGTTTGTTGAAACTTGATCGTAGTAATACACATGTTCATAACATTGATGCAAAAAAGATACAAAGTTAATAATAATAGTACCACATACTTGTGGCACTGCCGCTAAATGTCATATTGGTATAAAACGCATGAAGAAACTCCATGATGATGGATCTTTGGACTCATTCGATTTCGAATCGGTTGAGACATGTGAACCATGCCTCTTGGTCAAGATGACTAAGGACCCCGTTTTCTGTTGTGATGAAGCGAGCAAGTGATTTATTGGAAATGATGCATGTTGATGTATGCAATCCAATGAGTCTTGTAGCGTGCGGTGGATATCGTTATTTTCTTACCTTCACTGATGATTTGAGTAGATATAGTGTATATTTACTTAATGAAACACAAGTTTGAATCATTTGAAAGGTTCAAGCATATTCAGAGTGAAGTTTAAGATCATCGTGACAAGAAGATAAAAATGTTTGCAATATGATCATGGAGGTGAATATCTGAGTTACGAGTTTGGCATACAACTTTAGACAATGTGAAAGTTGTTTCACAACTCACACCACCTGCAACGCCATAGTGTGATGGTGTGTCCGAAAATCATAGTCATGCTCTATTGGATATGGTGTGTGCTATGATGTCTATTATTGTTTTGTTACTATAATTTTGGGGTTATGCATTAGATACAACTACATTCACTTTAAATAGGGCACCATCTAAATCCGTTGAGATGACACCGTGTGAATTATGGTTTGATAGAAACCTAAGCTATCATTTCTTAATGTTTGGGGCTGCGACGCTTGTGTGGAAAATGTTTTCATCTAATGAGCTCGAACCCAAAGCGGACAAATGCATCTTCATTGAATACCCTAAGAACAGTTGGGTGAACCTTCTATCTCAGATCCAAGCATAAAATGTTTATTGCTAAAACTGGGTCCTTTCTCGAGGAAAAGTTTCTCTTGAAAGAATTGAGTGGGAGGAAGATAGAACTTGATGAGGTTATTGAACCTCTGTTTCAACCAGAGAGTAGCGCAGCAAAGGAAGTTGTTTCTGTGAATCCTACGTTAGTTGAAGAGGAAGTTAATGATAATGATCATGAAACATCGAATCAAGTTACTATCAAACTTCGTAGGTCGACAAGGATGTGTACTGCTCCTGAGCGGTACGACAATCCTGTCTTGGAGGTCATGTTGTTGGACAAAAATGAACCTACGAACTATGGAGAAGCGATGATGGGCCCGAAAACCAACAAATGGTTAGAGGCCATGAAATCCGAGAAAGGATCCATGTATGAAAACAAAGTATAGACTTTGGTTGACTTGCTCGTTGGATGGAGGTCACTAAGTACAAATGGATCTTTAAAATGAAGACAGACGCTGATGGTAAATGTCACCATTTGTAAAGCTCGACTTGTTGCAAAGAAGTTTACGACAAGTTCAAGGAGTTGACTGCGATGAGACTTTCTCACTCGTAGCAATGCTAAAGTCTGTTGAAACTATGTTAGCAGTTGCTGCACTTTCAATTATGAAATCTGGCAGATGGATGTCAAAACATCGTTTCCTTAACGGTTTACTTTAGGAAAGGTTGTATGTGATACAACCAGAAGGTTTTGTCAGTCCTAAGGATGCTAAAAGGTGTGCAAGCTTCAGTGATTCTTCTATGAACTAAAGCAAGCGTCTCAGAGTTGGAATATACACTTCAATGAGGTGATCAAAGTTTTTGAGTCTATAAATAGTTTACGAGAAACTTGTATTTGCAATAAAGTGAGTGGGGGCACTATAGAGTTTCTGATAAGTATATGTGGATGACATATTGCTATTCGGAAATGATGTAGAATTTCTGGAGAGCATAAACGGTTGTTTGGAAAGAGTTTTTCAAAGGAAGACCTAGATAAAGCTACCTAATTGTTGAGCATAAAGATCTATAAATATAGATCAAGATGTTTGATAAGACTTTCAATGAGTACAAACCTTGACAAGATTTTGAAAGAGTTCAAAATGGATTAGCCAAAGAGAAGTGTTCTCGCCTGCTTTGTAAGGTGCGAAGTTGAGTGAGACTCAAAGCTCGACAACGGCAGAAGAAAGAGAAAGGACGAATGTCGTCCCCTATGCCTTAGCCATAGGCTCTGTATAGTATGCCATGCTGTGTACCGCACCTGTGTGTGCCTTCCCATGAGTCCGTCAAGGGGTACAAGAGTGATCCAGGAGTGGATCACTGGACAGCGGTCAAGATTATCCTTAGTAACTAAAATACCAAGGAGATGTTCGTCAATTATGGAGGTAATAAAGAGTTCGTCATAAAGAGTTACGTCGATGCAAGCTTTAACACCAATTCAGATGACCCATAGTAGCAATCTAGATTCATATAGTGGAGCAACCATTTGGAATAGTACCAAGTGGAGTGTGGTAGCAGTGTTTACAATTTGACATAGAGATTTGCAATGGACATACAGATCTGAATGTCGTAGACCCATTGACTATACGACCACTCTCACATGCAAAGCATGATCGAGCCCCAGAACTCATTGGGTGTTAGATTCATAACAATGCGTATCACACAGTGATGTGAACTAGATTATTGACTCTAGTGCAAGTGGGAGACTGTTGGAAATATGCCCTAGAGGCAATAATAAATTAGTTATTATCATATTTCCTTGTTCATGATAATCGTTTATTATCCATGCTATAATTGTATTAATCGGAGACTTAGATGCATGTGTGGATACATAGACAAAACCATGACCCTACTTTGCCTCTAATGGACTAGCTCGTTGATCAAATATGGTTAAGGTCTCCTAGAAATGGACATGAGATGTCATTTGATAATGGGATCACATCATTAGGGGAATGGTGTGATGGACAAGACCTAAACTACAAACGTAGCATATGATCGTGTCAGTTTATTGCTACTGTTTTCTGCATGTCAAGTATATGTTCCCATGACCATGAGATCATGCAACTCACTGACACCCGAAGAGTGCCTTGTGTGTATCAAATGTCGCAACCTAACTGGGTGACTATAAAGGTATTCTACAGGTATCTTCGAGGGTGTCTGTTGAGTTGGCATGGATCAAGACTGGGATTAGTTACTCCGTGTGACGGAGAGGTATCTCAGGGCCCACTCGGTAATACAACATCACAACAAGCCTTGCAAGCAATGCGACTAAGTGTTAGTGATGGGATCTTATACTACAGAACGAGTAAAGAGACTTGCCGGTAATGAGGTTGAACTAGGTATGGAGATACCGAAGATCGAATCTTGGGCAAGTAACATGCCGAAGAACTAAGGGAACATCATACGGGATTAACTGAATGCTTGACATAGAGGTTCAACCGATAAAGATCTTCATAGAATATGTAGGAACCAATATGGGCATCCAGGTCCCGCTATTGGTTATTGACCGTAGAGGTGTCTCGGTCATGTCTACATAGTTCTCGAACCCGTAGGGTCTGCACACTTAAGGTTTGGTGACGTTTCGGTAGTATAGAGTTATGTATGGTGGTGACTGAAGGTTGTTCAGAGTCCTGGATGAGATCCCGGACGTCACGAGGAGCTCCGGAATGGTCCGGAGGTAAAGATTCATATACAGGAAGTCCTATTTTGGTCGCCGGAAAAGTTTCGGGCTCATCGGTAGTGTACCGGGAGTGCCGGTAGTGTACCGGGAGACCATCGGGAGGGGTATTTCAACCCAAGAGGCTACATGGGCTGTGGGAGAGTGAATACCAGCCCTTAGTGGGCTGGTGGAAGTCCCACACAAGGCCCATGCGGCTGGGGGAGAAAGCCCAAAGAGATAAAGGTGGAAAAAGGCAAAAAAAGGCAAAAATAAGGAGGAGTCCTAGTCCTACCAGGATTGGAGGAGGAATCCTCCAATCCCACTAGGTTCGGCCAACCCAAGGGCTGCCGCTTTGGCAGACAAGCCTCCTCCTCCTCACCACCTATATATACTAGAGCATTTTAGGGTTTTGGCACATAATTTTAAGCCACGTGCTACCCGTTCCTCTAGTGCATGGTTTCTCCTCTAGATCGGATTTCTGCAGTGCTTAGGCGAAACCCTGCCGGAATAGCTCCACCACCATCTCCGGAGCACCGGAATGCTGCCGGAGAACTCTTCTACCTCTCCACTCCCTCTTGCTGGATCAAGAAGGCGGAGATTGTCATCGAGCTGTACATGTGCTGAACGCGGAGGTGCCGTCCGTTCAGCGCTCGATCGGAAGGACCATGATCAAGATTGCGAGACGGATTGTGATGAGTTCGCGGGACGGATCGTGATTGGATCGCGGGACAGGTCATGATGAAATCACGGGACGCTCGACGATTTGGATCGCGAAGACGTTCGACTACACCAACCGCGTTTCTTAACGCTTCCCGCTTAGCGATCTACAAGGGTACGTAGATCCACTCTCCCTCTCATAGATGCTCTTCACCATGGATAGATCTTGCGTGTGCGTAGGAAATTTTTTGTTTCCCATGCAACATTCCCCAGCATTTTCAACTCCTGGAAAGCTTCAGCGAACCAGGCTTGCGTTACCTCAACATGCTTGTGGAAATCTGCCTCTTCCACTGTCGGATTTCGGGATCCACAAAACCCTTAAGATTCGAACACAGGGGCATTTGCGAAGATCCCCTGTAGCCTCGCCCAACCTAGCTCAGTACTCCATGAACATAGCAAAGAACTCACACGATGACGAGGAAGAGGATGAACACGACAGTTTACCTAGGTTCGGGCCGCTGCAAAGCGTAATACCCTACTCCTACTTTTGTGGATTGCCTCTCGAGGAGGTGGTGTAGATGAACTAGTACAATATTTTAGGGCCTCATGACGGCTCCCTTCGAGGTGTTCGTGCCCCTCTGCGACTTGGTGATGGATGAGTGGTGGAATGGATTCGGATCCACCTCTATGGTGCAGCCTACCCTCTATATATAGCGGTGGCTCGGGTCCTCTTCCCTTATTGCAATGTCGGGAAGGGTTCCCACAACGGACAAATTTGAAGGGGGGCAGGAGTACGAGCTCGCCCTACCCAAAGGTGGTCTTCGCCTGCAAAGTAGTTGTCGACGACGCAGGGACGGGATCAGCAATGACATCCGCCCTGTGGGGCGGATGGTTGCAGTCTTGTTACACGGGAATGGAGACCTTTGGGGGTGCTTTTGGAACCCGCATAAGTCCTTGCTCCCTTTTCACCAAAGGGGAAACTATGCCGTCTGGCATGCTGGCGCCCGCCTGTCCTTCCTTGTGTCACCCTTGACTCCTGAGGCCGGGCAATGAATAGAGATCTCCGCCGCTCCAGAGGGGGCCTAAGGAGGCCAATCCCTTGTTGGTCGTGATGTTGTTCCTCCTCCCAAGCCAAGGGCCCTCACGAGGGTCGCCTGGTCATGTTTGGTCGATGAAGTGGGCCATGCCCTATGCCATAGGCAGGCAAGTCTAGGTACCCCCATTCCTAGAACGCTGACAGTAGCCCCCAGGCCCTAGGCACACGCGAGATGGCCTCAGGGCGAAGCCTCGGGGTGGGCTCGAAGCGCCGTGGCCCCCAGCGCCTTCAGGCCAGGCTCAGCGTGCATCACATGGTTGGTGTCGGGTGTCATTCGCCCCTTCAGCCTTCGCTCGAATTGACAAGAGCCTGACATCTTGGGCTGGGCTATTACTGCTTCCCTTTCTTGCACACCTGCTCTTTCTTTCTAGGTCTCCAGCTCTAGCAGGCGCCCCTCCAGATCCGTCACCGCTCTGTCTCTCCTTGCTGCCTTGGCCCCGCGAGCTTCTCGATGGCGCCCACCGGCAAGCAGAAGCCAGAGGTCCAGGGCTCAGTCCCCGCCCCCATCTCACCAGCTCTCTTGGGGTCCACCATTGCCAAGGATGAGGACCTCCTCCCAGTTCTCCCATGGACGGCAGACGGGTCCAACGAGCAGGGAAGGACCTTGATATGGGGCATCTCCTCGACAAAATGGCCCTCGTCTGAAGTGGTCTACCCCTTCTTCCTTCATAGTGTCTTTGTCAGGCTTGTCCCGCCCTTCTCCATGTTTTTTGCCGCCATCCTCGACCACTACGGGATCCATGCCCTTCACCTCCAACCCAACTCCATCTTGCTCCTGTCCGTCTTTGCCTTCTACTGTGAGGACTTCATGGGCGTGCAGCCTTTGGTGGCCCTCTTCCGCAATTTCTTCAGCTTGCGTTTCCATGACGGCGCTCAATGGTTGGTGTGCGTCTCCTGCATCGTGGTTCAGAGTGGCAACATGCTCTTGAAGGCCGAGAAGAAGGTGGAGAACTTCAGGCACCGCTGGGTCCTCATGGATCTCAAGGGCACCAACCCTCCGTTGGATCCGTCGGAAGGGCTATCGGAGAAGACCTCTACGTGGAGCTCCGTGAAGCTTTCTGACCCCTAGGTTGGGCCCGTCCAGGAGCGCTTCTCCCACGATATCAGCGCCAGGAAGCTGACTGGGGGGGCGATAGTGAAGGAGTTCCTGGCGAAGCGCCTGGCGCCGCTCTAGGTCCATTCTAGGCCCTTGTGGGATTATCAGGTCAACGATGACAATCTTAGGATTCGGTCCACACGCATAACTCCCAAGGAATTGAGCAGGGCTGTGGCGACCCTACTCAATGGCGAACCTAACGGCCCGCCTAAGACCCACACCCCGCTGTACTGCCGTGACAACAAGGCCGATCTGGTTGTTGTGATGCCTGTCTTCAATGAATTGGGGCTTCTTCCCAAGTAGTGCGTCAGTTCCCCGGTGATGGTGTCCTCCGACAACACCTCGTGCGGGGAGGACTCAGAGAAGATTGCTGCCCACTGTCCGGCAGGGGCGTCTCCCCCGTCGTAGGGCACCCTTCTACGCGAGCTTGAGGATGAGGACGATGCTGGTGAAGCTTCTGCTACGGGCTCCTCTCGTGTTGCCAAGGCCCCCAGAGGGCTTGGGCCGGCCCCTCATGCCATGCAGTCTGCCGATGTGTTAACTCCTCGGAACCATGGAGTGGAGTCTTCTCTAGTGCGCCCTAACTCTACAAGTAAGGCGGTCGAACTATTGGCCTCACCCTCGCCTGGACCGCAACTCGTGGGAGAGACGGGCAAGGACGCGACCATGGTGATCCCCTTGGCCGCCACCCTCGCAGGCAATGCCCTGGCTCCATCGCGTGGTGGTGCCCCTGCCGAGAGAGGCTTCAACACGTCCATCGTGGCCAGAGTAAAGAGGAAGAGGAAGTGGGTCAATGTTGAGGAGTAAGGGGTCCGGCTTAACTTGGCTCGCATTATTGTGGCTTGTGCATTGATGCCCTTCATTTGTTTTGTTCTAGGGATGCCGCTATGCCGAAGATGAGAATTAAGAAGGCTGACATTAAGCCGAAGGCGACTTCCGACGCGCCGCCTGCCCCGCCGACATGTCGTCGCCTTTTGCTGAAGGCGAGGGGGCTCACGAGGCAGCCTCCCTGGTTGTCGTTGCGAACCCCCCCTGAGCCCCCAATTCTCGTAGGCGTGGTCGCTCCTGCCCTCGAGGGCGTGACAACGCTGATGTCTTGAGGGCCAGCTCCTGAGGGCGAGGCGCCTGCCAATTCGTCCATGTCTATGGTCGCCGAGTGGCCTCCGGAGCCACCTGCTGACGATCGCCCCGCGAGTGGGCTCCCAGAGCTCCTCTTAGAGTGACTCTAGGCCGTCTCCTTCGTTGTGGCGGCTTGGGGTCGGGCTAGGGCTGCCACGGCGAAGAGCAAGAAGGAAGCCACAGCCGCTCGGGCAGCACGCATAGAGGCGCTGATTGAGGTAGGATTTGCCAACAATTGTTGCGAAGAGGCAGAAGCCCGTATGAAGACCTTCCATGAGGAACGGGCCAAGCTTGCGGGGCAGCTTCATCAGCGGGAGGAAGACCTCAAGGCCCGCGAGTACAAGATTGCTATCTAGAACTCTGAGTTGTCCCGGGTGGCGATTCGCTAGGACACGTAGTGGGTGCGCCGAGACTCGGAGAGGGAGGAAATTGCTTCGAAGAAGACCCTTCTTGGAGCCAGTGAGGAAACTCTTGCCACGGCCGAGGAGAAAAAGACCACGGAGCTGAGCCCCTTCCTTCCTGTCGAGCTCATGCTTCGCTGAGCGCTCCATGCCCTTTGCCGGGATGGGTTCACGGAGCCCCTGGCGGCTACAGAGAGTGGCTTCGTGGTGCTCGCCTTGAAGCTCGTTGACGCGCTGGAGGGTGCTGTTGTCTAGGTGGAGAGGGTTCTGGAGACTGAGCGCCACAACCTCTTTTCTGAGGTTGCAGCACGCGTCTTCAGCCATCTTCATCTTCATGAGCTAGGGTTTGGCTTCGACTCCGTGATCGGCCCGGTCGCCCCAGAGGTCCGCGTCAGTGCCGTGGCGGTGGTGAAGGGCGCCGTGGAAACGCTGTTGAGGAGGTTCACCCCCATCACGGTTTCTCCACCTCCCGATGTTGCTTAGGTTGGCGGCAAGCAAGACGATGCCAACGATGTCGATGACGAGCCCCCGAGGATGGGACGAGTGGTGGCAGCGGTTCCCCTTGACTCCTCTCTCCTGCTCCTCTCCTACAATTCACATCATGCCTCACGGAGGCGTTCAACTCATTTGTGTTCACGAAATTTTTTAATGCTTGTAATAACTGTTTGACTGTGTGATTGCTCTCTTCGCCTTGTTTCCTTCTTGCTTGCTGTGATGCTCTATGCCGGTAGGGCTCGACCCGGGCATACCTCGACCATCGTTGGGCCGACTGGATAACCAAGGATGGTCCAAGGGGTGAGGGGCTACGGGTCTAGTTAGGCTCGTGAGTCGCGATGCTCAGGAGTCCCCCTTGACATGCGAGCAGTCCTCATGAAGGGGATACGGCAGAGATTGGGTTAACTTCAAACATTCGACCACCTTTAGCGCTATGCGTCGGCAGGGCCCAACCCGTGCATACCTCAACTGCCGTTGGGCCGACCAGATCACCAAGGACGGTCCAATGGGTGAGGGGCTACAGGTCCAGTTAGGCTCCTGAGTCGTGATGCTCAGGAGTCCCCCTTAACGTACGAGCCCCAACGTCCTCCTTAAGGGTTTTTAGCAGTTTTTTGAGTGCTTCGAGCTCTGCATCAGCAAGCCTGGCCCGGGCATACCTCAACCGCCGTTGGGCCGACCGGATCACCAAGGACGGTCCATGGGGTGAGGGATACAGGTCCAGATAGGATCCGAAGTTGCGATGCTCAGGAGTCCCCCTTGATGTATGAGCGGATCCCATACCTTTCCTTGCCAGCTTTTCCGAAGATGGGCGCGTGAAGACCAAGTTCGACAGACCTAGGAAGGTGGCGTGTACCAGGCTTGGCTTGGTGGCAGCCCTGTGTAGCCCCCTCCCGCGTGCATCTTTGGGGAATGCAGCGAGCAGGGGGGCACTAGGGACCTTCCGGAGGTTGCATGCAGCCGTTGGGGGCGGCCTTAGTTGTTTATCCCCCTGTGCAGGGCGTGGGGCTTCCACATTGCATGGGCATAGCTATTGTAGGACCATGTTGACTGCCAGCACAAAGTTGTGGCTTCCACATTGCATGGGCATAGTCATTGGTGGACCGTGTTGACCGCCAGCATGGGGCTGTGACTTCCACATTGTGTGCACGTAGTCATTGGTGGACCGTGTTGACCGCTAGCACGGGGCTGTGGCTTTCACATTGCGTGGGCATAGTCATTGGTGGATCGTCTTGACTTCTCCGCCAGCGATGTGTTGTGGCTGCCACATTGCGTGGGAACGGACCCCTCTGCGTCCTCCGGGGGCCCCGGGCATGTACAACCCACAGAGTTCGTGCGAGTGGCTGGCACGACAGAACTGGGAGTTGTATCTGTGGGGACCCCAACTCATAAGTCGTGGTCACCGAATGCATGTGTACAACTAAGCTGAATAAAAAGAGTCTTATATCCACATTTAACGTCTTACACAAATAAAGACCATGAAGGTCTAGTCTTACATAGATAGGGCCACAAGGGCCAAACACTTAAACAGAACAAATAGCGGAAATCTTGGTCGAAAGTGTGAACCCATGCCAACTGCTTGAAACCTACAGGCATTCTGACAGGGAAGCTTCCTAGTTCGCATGTTCGTCACCAACGAGCTCTTCACCATACTCCTGTTCTTCCATGCTTGGCCAATTAAATAACAAGTGGCAAGCCAATGAGTACTTTGAATGTACTCTCAAGCAACCCATGTTTGGAACAAGGTAATAACAATGCATGATGTAGCACTAAATAGGTATTTAGTAGAAAGTTAATTTTGAATGCAAGACATGGCCAAGTAACTTAGGTAAACATGCATTGACAGTTTTTAGATATCCATATGAACAAGTTATAGATATCATCATGATCAGGGGGTTTGTACATCTCATTCTTAATCATCATGTCAGATCGTCTGACTTATTTTAAGTGTCACCTCTATGTCAACCATACACACATACGCCAAGTTCGTGAAAACATCGGACGCAGTTTAAGCAGGACCTCCAACTGTCCATGACCGTGGATACGACTATTCGAATAGTTTTACACTCTGCATATGTTGGGCGCTTTACCCACAAGACTCGAGGAACTTCCATGTCATCCATGACTCATGGTATATTACATACCCGAGGTAAGAACCAGAACAATGCCTTTCCCATGGTGATACTAAACAAAGAGTCCACTCGTTGGTGCCATCCCTCATGATATACATCTCACGTATCATCCATGAGGGCACGCAACAGTGTGCCAGTGCCTATAAAGACAACGCATGGCCTTCCACTTCCGGGACGCCCCCATCTTGAGACTGACCACTTCACTCTCGCCACTAGTAATGCGCGCTCTCTGCAAGTACCAACCATATTAATAAACAAAGCCCCGCCCCATAAGGGATATCGTGGTCACACATGTAAGGTTGGGATGGTCAGCAAATCTTAAAACTCTGTGTTTTTCAAAAACACACACACTCACTTCCTCCGGAACACCACTTCTTTCTCAAGTGGTTACCCATCTCATTATCATCTCCCTCGAGCATTAGTGTCACCCGACGGGGTTTTGAAAAGTCTTTGAAATCATCTCCTTATATCCGTTACCATGGATAAACCCAATGCCATTTGCATAGCATCTACTAGCATCCTATCTACACCCACCCGCATAACCCTCATAAGGTGGTAAGGTCATGCAGGATGCAAGTGTCAATGGGAAAAGTATCGGAAGCAACCCACCGAAGTGGTCACTACTCCACACGCTGAAATATAACGAAAGTAAAGTGCTTTATCTCATGGAATGAAAATGGTTTCTTAACATGGTCAAAGGGCTGCTTGCCTGGCTCAACAAAGTCTTCGGGGTCTTCAAAGTTTTCTGGTCCAACTCCCTCATCGATAGTGCAATCTATCGTTGCGATAAATAGCGATAAAAATAAGCATCTCACTAAATCAAAGCACATAAAGAAAATACTAAAATGCTACCCTACTCTAATAAATACTAAAAACTATACTAAAAATATTTCTTTATGATCCTGTTATGAAAAACATTTTTGAAAATTATTTAACAGAGGCAAAAAGGGTGCCAAAATAGGTTTTAAATTAAACTAGTGTATAAATTTTTTTCAACATTTTTCACCAATGGCACTATTAAATTCATTGTAATATTGTAAGATTTTAGGTGGAAGAATATTGGGCATTGGATTTATTTTCTAATCTGTGGAATGTTTGGAAGTTACTAGAAAATGGAAAAAGAAAAAGGGGCTCTGAGCTTGGTCCAGAGCCAGCTAGCTGCTGGGCCGGCCCAGTGGACAACCAGGCTAGCGCGCTAGCGCCCCCACACACGTCAGGTTTCAAACCTGACGGGCAGGGGCCAGTGGCCAAGGAGAGAGAGCACGTGAGGGGAAGGTGAGAGGCCGATAGGTGGGCCCCCCTGTCGGATCCTTCTCCCACCTCGGGAAGAGAGGGGAGGCTCTCACCGGCAGCAATGTAGGGCACGGCGACGGCTGGCGAGCGTGGGGATGGGCTCGACGTCGAGCCGCTGATCCCCTAGAGGTTGAAGGAGCGCAAGAGGTGGCCGGAGTCGCCGGCGGCGAGCACCCGCGGTGGATGAGCTTCGGGTGGAGGACACGCCGGTCACCCTGTGCATCAAATGGAGGGGAAGAAGGAGGGGAACTGGTCAAGGCATCGAGGGAGGCCCAACGGGACAGAAATGGGGGTCGGAGGGGCGCCTCACTTGGAGATTGATGGCGAAGCTGCCGCGGCGGTCCTCGGCTCGATCCCGAGTGCACAGGGATGGAGAAGAGCTAGGGCTTAGCCGAGCATCGACTGGGCAGGGAAGGGGACCAGGGGAGAGGAGAGGGGCTTAGGGAGGCCCTTTTATAGGCGCCCGATGGTCCACCGAGCTCGGGTGCGCCGAGGAGCTCGGGGCCGGGGCCAGGGTCGAGCAGAGGAAGGCGAGGGTATGTCTGTGGTGCTTGAGGGATCGGTCTAGGCTAGGGGAGAGAGGAGAGAGGGGGCAAACGGATGGTCGAGGGTATGTCTGTGGAGCCCCGCGGTTGGTCGACTCGGGCGGCCACACCGCATGCAAGAGGGGGCCAGATGAGGGAGAGAGAGGAGGGGGGCGACAAGGTGGCGTGCCACGGACACCGAGGGCGTCTCGGGGGACACGAGGCGGAGGCTCAAGGTGGTCGGGGCAGCCAATGGGTGGTCGTTACAGTGCGGGAGCGCACTATAGCGTGCTCTAGAGCGTGCATATGGCCGGCATTGCTGTTGCCCGCACGCTCTGGGATGCCCCACCTTGTCCCGTAGCACCTGGAGGGTCTGAAGATGCTCTAGGAGCTAGGCAAGTCTAGGGAGAGAAGAAATGGAGTGGGGAGAGGGAGAGATGCTTCTGCCATGATGAAATAGTGGGTAAAATGGGGGTTTTACCCCATCTATCATTGAGCGAAGGGTGTAGGATTTTTACTGGAGGTAGGTAGTAACCCTGAGAGGTTTCGGTAAAGATTTGAGAGCAAGGGGGAGTGTGAAAGTGGTGAAAACAAATACTTTACCATTTCACCAGAAGGTGTTTGATGGCTGTTTGCGCAAGATAAATTTACCCACTTACTGTGACTTTTAATAGAATCAAATGGTGGGTAAAAATGAGATGGATCACCAGGTTTGAGCTCAAATGAGAAAAGTTGACAATAGAAACTTTGTGAACCCTAGGAACTAGCAGAATCATGTTTCTATAGATTAAGTTATGCTAAGCTAATCCCCTTGATGCACCACTTAGTGTAGCATCATTATTTGGTGATTATGACATGTCCACAAACTTTGGGGTCAAGCGAAGAAACTTCACAATGCAAACTTGCTCAAATTTGAATCTGGATAGGGAGGGTTTTGGAATAGTTTGATGAATCAATTCAACTTGGATTCAGATGGAACTTTGCAAGATAATCAGCAGTGTTGGCTTGCTGGAATTTTCTTGGAATTTATTAAGAATATTTCTTATAGAAATATTCCAAAAGATTTTTTTGGACAGAATGGGTTTTCAGGGGTTTTCCCATGAATTTGAACATGACAATGTGTTGAAACTCATATATATGGAAAATATATGTCCACTAAGTTGACCTAAATTTTCTCAAATATTTTGAAAGCATTTAAATAATTTTTCCCTACGGAAAACCATTTCTGGTCTTAAGAAAAATCCTTTAAATAAAATATAAAAATAATCTTTCAAATTAATATTTGGTGGTTTTGGGAAGTAATATATATAGTAGGGTTGAAATAAAGCCTTTGGGGAAAAAGGATCCTCCCAAGTTCAGGACTTGCGGTGCAAATCTCGACTCAGGGTTTTTTGAAAACCTAGTTTGAATAAATCCTTTTTCGTCAAAATAAAATTTGATAAAAATAGTTTTGGGCACCATTCACATGGCATGATCATTGGGAAAGAGGTTTGAGTCAAGGAAGATGAATATGAAGAGGGATAGAGTCTAAGAGTGCCATTCACCATAATCAACAAGCAAACAAGCAACACTCCAAACAAGCACAAGCACTGAAAAAGTTTTAATTGGTTCCAAATTTTATAAATCCAAACATAACAAGGTGATACAAACACAGGGTGCGACAGACCTACCCCCTTACAAGAATCTCGTCCCCGAGATTCTTAGGCTAAGTGCTAAAAATATAAGGGAACTCGGATCTAAGATAGTCTTCACGCTCCCAGGTTGTTTCAGCTTCAGAGTGGTTGCTCCATTGGACCTTGAAGTACTTCATGGTGCGGCTTCGGGTGCAACATTCTGCCTCATCCAGAATGCGAATAGGCCTCTGACGATAAGTGAGGTCTGGCTGAAGATTGCTGGCTTGATGGTTGATGTCCTTGTAGAGGTCATGGCGGTTGGGAACTTGGAGACACTTCCGAAGTTGTGACACATGAAAGACGTTGTGCACATCCGATAGCTTGGAAGGTAGCTCTAGTTGATCGGCAACTTCTTCGTGCATAATGGTGATCATGAATGGGCCGATGTACCTTTGTGCAAGCTTCCCCTTGACATGGAAACGCTTGGTTCCCTTGAGAGGTGTGACTCGGAGGTAGACATGGTCTCCGACACAGAAGCTCACTTCTCGGCGGTGGGAGTCGGTGCAACTCTTCTGCCTTGACTTGGCGGTCTCAAGGCGCTCTCGAACTAGTTGAACTTTCTCTCCTGCTTGGCGAAGGATGTCTGGTCCAAAGACTAACCCTTCTCCGGTCTCCGACCAGTTGAGAGGAGTACGACACTTGCGTCCATACAACACCTCGAATGGTGGCCTCTAAGACTCAACTGATAGCTGGTGTTGTAGGAGAACTCAACAAATGGCAAACAATCTTCCCACTGGGTTCCATAAGCCAAGACACAAGCGCAGAGCATATCTTCGAGTATCTCATTTACTCGTTCTGTCTGTTCGCCGGTCTGGGGGTGAAAAGTAGTGCTGAAGGAGAGCTTGGTGCCCATGGCTCCTTGAAACATCTTCCAAAATCTTGAGGTGAACTGGGTGCCTCGGTCCGATACAATCTCCTAGGAACTCCATGAAGGCTCATGATACGCTTGATGTAGAGGTTGGCTAGCTTGTAACCGTCATAGGTGGTCTTGACGGGAATGAAATGGGCTGCCTTGGCGAGGTGGTCGACTATGACCCAAATAGAATCATGTCCCTTGCTTGACCTAGGTAATCCGGTGATGAAATCCATCCTGACTTTGTCCCACTTCCATTCAGGCACTTTGAGAGGTTGCAACAGCCTAGCGGGTCGCTGGTGCTTAGCTTTGACTCTTTGGCATATATCACACATGGCGACAAAAGTGCCTATCTGTCGTTTCATGCCATGCCACCAGAATCTTGCCTTGAGGTCTTGATACATCTTGGTTCCCCCGGGATGGATGGAATACGGAGTGTCATGAGCCTCATGCAAGATCAAGTTCTTGAGCTCCTCTTTGTCGGGTACGCAGACGTGCTTCCCAAACCATACAACTCCTTGTTCATCCATTGAGAATCCTGGGGCCTTGCCTGCCTTGATCTTCCTTTTGATGCCTTCAATGCTCTCGTGTCCCTTCTGAGCTTCTTTGATATCATTCATCAACGTAGGCTTTGCTTCGAGGTTTTCAAGGAATCCACATGCAACTAGTTCCAAGCCGAAGCTCTCAAGCTCTTCATATATGGCGGGTAGCCTTTCCTTAATCATAGCAATCAAGGAACAAGCCTTCCTGCTTAAGGCGTCTGCTACCACGTTGGCCTTTCCGAGGTGGTATCGAACACTAAGGTCATAATCCTTGATCAACTCCAACCATCTTCGCTGCCTCCTGTTCAAATCCCTTTGGGTGAAAATATACTTCAAACTCTTGTGGTCTGTGTATATCTCACATCACTTCCCCAGAAGGTAATGTCGCCATGTCTTCAAGGCATGAACCATGGCTACTAAGTCAAGATCATGAGTAGTGTAGTTCTCTTCATGAGGACGTAGCTGTCTGGATAGATATGCCACAACTCTGCCTTCTTGCATCATAACACCTCCAAGCCTGGTTCTCGATGCATCACAATATATCACGAACTCCTTGTGAATAACGGGGGTGGCCAAAACTAGGGCTGTGGTCAATCCCTTCTTGAGCTCCTAGAAGATTTCCTCGCATTTAGCTATCCATTTGAACTTCTTGTCCTTCTTCAAAAGTTGGTTCGTGGGTCGGGCAATGCTCGAGAACCCTTCCACGAACTTGTGGTAATATCCTGCGAGTCCGAGGAAGCTCCTAACTTCCTTCATGGTGGTTGGGGATTGCCATTCAGTCACGGCTTCAATCTTGGCGGGATCCATTGACAATCCTACTACATTCAACACATGACCCAACAATCCTACTTCATGCAGCCAGAATTCACACTTGCAGAATTTGGCATAAAGCTGGTGCTCTCGAAGCTTGTCTAGGACCAATCTCAAGTGTTGCTCATGCTCTTCTTCCGATTTAGAGAAAATGAGTATGTCATCAATGAAGACGACAAAAAACTTCTCCAAGTACTCAATGAGGACTTTATTCATGAGGTACATGAAGTAGGTAGGGGCATTGGTTAACCCAAACGACATGACCGTGTATTCATACAGGCCATACCGGGTTAAAAATGTTGTCTTCCGAATGTCTTGGGGTCTGATCTTCAGCTGATAGTATGCGGACCTGAGGTCGATCTTGGAGAACACCTTGGCTCCTTTCAACTGATTGAACAGGTCTTCTATCTTGGGGAGCAGGTACTTGTACTTTATTGTGACTTCATTGAGAGAACGGTAATCGACACACAGTTTGATAGTCCCGTCCCTCTGTGACACAAATAGAACAGGCGATCCCCAAGGGGAGGCACTTGGACGAATGAATCCTTTCCTGAGCTGCTCTGCCAGTTGCTTCTTCAATTTAGCCAACCCTTCGGATCCCATCCTATAGGGCTTCTTATAGATGGGTCTTGATCCGGGCATAAGCTCAATGATGAACTCAATGTCGCTGTCAGAAG
This sequence comes from Hordeum marinum, assembly GCA_022496015.1. Taxonomy (NCBI): domain Eukaryota; kingdom Viridiplantae; phylum Streptophyta; class Magnoliopsida; order Poales; family Poaceae; genus Hordeum; species Hordeum marinum. The sequence continues at coordinate 278,332,257 of CM039677.1, read as the reverse complement.
GCATTCCGGGCAGCTCATCATGGAAGACATCCGGGTATTCACATACAAGTGGCACTTGATCCAACTCAATTCCTGATAGACAGTTAGCCTGAGGGGCTTGAGTGGAGGTAGGGTTGGGAACATACTTGACTTCCACTCCTTGACTATTGGTCATGGTAACAATCCTCTTGGCACAATCTAACAAGCCTCGGTGCTTGCTCAACCAATTCATGCCAAGGATGACGTCCATGTTGGAGATATGCCCTAGAGACAATCATGTATGATGATATTTCCTATGTGTTTATGAATATATATAGTCCTTGGACATTATCAATGATGTGTATTAACAAGTATGTGCCTTGTTTGTGAGACTATGCATTGTATGATAACTGTCCTAAATGGTCCCTAGTCGAAAGGGTTTTCTGGACATGCAACTAATGAGACTAGCATATGAGATGGTGGATGGTTCGGTCTCACTGACCATGTAGCATTGGATGCTAGCCGGATAATATCAACTCAGAAAGGTCTGGTCGGATTCGACATACTCGGATTCGAGTCTTGATAAGGTCTGAGTTGGACAGACCCAACTATGAGACGCAGCGATAGGTCATCTGTGAGTCTCTAGTACAACATAGGTTCTATGTCCTAAGACCTGAGCTGGCGCATGTACTCGGGATGGTGACAGACTTGCTTTGGGCCGACCAAATGCTACTCCATGACTCGGTAGTTACAAAGGTAAGTTTCGGGCTTGTCCAGACCCATGTTGCGAGACATGGTCGAGCAAGATGGAATTTGCCCATCCTACGAGGAGAGATATACGTTGGGCCCCCTCGGGTGATCCGACCTGGATAAGCATGGCCATGCGATGAGGATTATGAGATAATCCGAAGTGTTGGTTGGATTCACCGGAACGAGAAAGAGGCCGTGTTGCAACAACGATGACCATATCGCCTTGTGCACGAAAACATATATCGTGTGGCAAAGGGAACATAAGTGCGAAGTATAGGTTCGCCTAACCAACTTCATCAGACACTTGGAGTCGGCGCATTTTGTTAGAAGCCGCTACAGACTGGTCGAGTCGGATGTGATCTGACTCGCGACCAAGTGGATGAGAACCTAAAGGGTCGTGCGCTTAAGGGAAGGAACATGTGGGCTTTAGGATCTGTGCGAGGCCCAAGAGTTGAGCCCTGCACCGGATGCCTATATATATTGGAGGTGCGGCACACCCATCCGGTTGATCGCTTTGGCGCCGTCATTATGGCTTTGCATGAGTTGTAACTAGCCACCTCCACTTGCCACCGCCGACCGTGTCCTTGGACCTAGCAGTCCGCCGCATAGGTGTTCCTCCTACACGCGCGGATATAGTTAGAGGTAGTGCACATGCGCTGCTCTGGCGAACCTGTACGTGGGATCTGGTGACCGACTGTTCGAGGGAGATCGGAACGGGCTGTTCGAGGGAGATCGGACGAGGAGGAGACGGACCACACGAACGCGCTGCCACAACTCTACTTCCGCTGCACGGCACTACGCGTCTAGTGGTAAAGATCTGTGATCCATCTCCGTAACATGTTCTTGGTTGTTCTGCGCGTAGGAAATTTTAATTCACATGAAATGCTCCTATGGTAGAACCCAATAGTCCAAGCCTGGTAAATCCAGAACTATAAGGTCTGTTAGGAAGTCTACCCCGTTGATGTTAATCTCCACTCCTTTCCAACCTATCCTAGACTTCATAACTGATACCGGGGTTTGTATCTACATACGACTACCCAGGGGTGTAGGCTTCATGCCACTCTCTAGTGCAACTTTTTGGGTGACAGAAGAATGTGAAGCTCCACAATCAAACAATACTGCTGCTGGGGTTGAGTTAATGAGGAACGTACCCAGTATGACGTCGGAGTCTTCCTGGGCTTCCTCCGCACTGACGTGATCCACACGACCCTTGCCATTCTTGGGCTGGTTGCGTGGAGCTGGGTTCCTTGGTGGTGCTCCATGGCCTTGACCTTGAGCTAGCGCATTGGGGCACAGGGCCTCTGGCTTCTTGTTGGGGCAAAGTTTAGAGGTCTGTCCAGACTGACCACATCCAAAACTGGTGACTTGCCCGGGGTTGTTGTTGTAGTTCCTACCATCATTGTTCTTATTGGGTTTGTTGTAAGATGGCCTAGGATTGGCATACTACTGAGACTGGTAGCTCGGACGAGGCGCAGGAGGTCTAGCCTGTTGTGGCCGATAGGTTGGCTTGGTTGGGGCTCGCTCCCAGGGGCAAGGCTTCTTGTTGCGGAGCTACCCTTGCTGATCATCTTGCGCTTGCGAGTGTCATCTATGGCATGATGCTTGTCTTCCACCATGATGACCTTGTTCACCAGATTGAAGAAGGTACGACAGTCGCAGACAATGAGCTGATACTGCAGGGTCTATTGAAGTCCTTCCATGAAGCGTTCCTTCTTGGCACCCTCCGTGTTGACATCTTTAGGTGCATACCTTGACAGGAGGTTGAACTTCTGCAGGTACTCCTTGACAGAGCCACTTCCTTGCTTCAGTACTCGGAATTCTCTCTTCTTGATAGTCATGGTCCTAGAAGGAATATGGGCAGTGCGAAATCCTTCCTTGAAGTCATTCCAAGTGATCACATGATCACCTTGCATGACCTTTAATCCATCCCACCAAGCTCGGGCGGTACCTCCGAGGCAGTGAGAGGTATAAAGCACCTTCTCACGGTCATCATTGCAATTGACCAGTGCAAGGAGGTCCTCGACGGTCCAGATTCAATCGTCGGCATCCAAGGGTTCAGCAGTATTGGTGAAGGTTGGGGGTGAATTCCTCATGAACTCAGACAGAGTGGAGCGGCCATTTCCGTTCCTGCCTTGTTGCTGGTTGTTCACAAGAGCCTGAGCCATATGATGAATAGAAGCATTGTTGGCTTGGCGTTCCTCCCAGAGAACTTGGAGAAACTGAGCTATGGTCATGTTCTCCAATGGAGGTGGTGGCAAGGGAATGTCGCCTTGTGGTTGCTCCTGGTGTCCTCTAGTGTGAGCAGTCCCGCCAGCTCCCTGTTGCTAGCTTGAGTTGCTAGCTTCAGGGTTGGCGAAGGAGCTGTTGTGGGTAGCAGTCACCATCTTGTTTGGAGTAGCCAAGTCAAACAACTAGGACAGACGAGAGAAAAACCAACAATGGAAAAGCATGCCTAAGGGGGTTGGTCGAGTGCAAGTGTGGTAAAACAAAGGTCGAAGGACCAACATATATTAAGATAAACGATGGAGTCGCTTACATGTTGCCTAAGGCAAAAGCGCGAGTTGCATCGAAACACAAACAACAAAACAATCAAGAAGCACACATGGTTTCATATGAACCATTACACGGACTCGTCTTTGCATGAGGAGTACATGACTGATCCTACCCTAGGGGTTCTCAGACTCAGGTGGTGGAGTGCTCGGTCTCGTAGTCACGCTCCTCTGGGTCTTCCTCCTGTTCATCATCTAAATGGGCATCATTCCCGGTCAAAGGGGTCGGGGAACGAGGAGGACCATCCTGATGACTCTTTACTGGCGGGTCGGTGAAGAGCTCATGGTACTCCTTCGCACTCATGCGATGACGATGTGTAGGTGCATCCGTAGCTGGGGGTACTCCTCCTCGATGAGTGATAGCTGGTCGTCCCTTAGGGGCTCCATCCTTCTTGATCTTGTCTGGCTTCGTATTGTCTTGACGAAGTAGCTCTCGGGTGTGGTAAAGTTCCTCGTAGAGCATCATGGACTCCTTAATCAGGTTGTGAACCAGACTATTGGCAGAGAGGCTGAAGTAGGTCTGGTACCTGAGTGGTGTGCCATCCTCCTGGGACAGAACCAACATCCGACTCTCGCCTAGGTCATCCTTCCTGAAGGGAAGGTAGCGAGTAGCCGGCTCGTCAGCCATCTCAGGAATGATATCTTGAAGGTGCAAAACTGTCTTGCGTGCAGTTGTCTCAACTTCGAGTGCCATGGTCTCCATTTGTGGTGCTTCAAAGAACCAACTGGTCGGGGAGTCGTTTTCCTTCACGATCACATCCACGTGGTACTCCTTCGTGACGACATCGAACTAGTGCTCGTGGTAGAGGAAAACGGGTGGTTGGCAAAATTGGCACTTCTCTAGGCTAGCCCCAAGGAGTAAGGGAAACCCAGATGTTAAGAAGGCTTTGGGTACGACGTCCATTTACAAAGGTTTGAAGGGAGGAGAGTCAGCAGAGTGTTGTGTGAAGAATAGAAGAGGTAAATAGTAGAGAATTCCTAAGTATAGGTGCTAGGTGTAGTTTCGAAAATGGTTTTATCCTAACTAACGTCCATGCTAACTAAGGGTTCCTATAGTCAGAATGGCTCTGATACCAGCTCTGTAGGGACCCCGACTCATAAGCCGTGGTCACCGAATGCACATGTACTATGATCCCAGAGATCAATGCTCACTGAACACACAAAAGCTGAGTAACAATAGTCTTACATCCACATTTAACGTCTTACACAAATAAAGTCCACGAAGGTCTAGTCTTACATAGATAGGACCACAAGGTCCGAACACTTAAACAGAACAAATAGCAAAAATCTTGATCGAAAACGTGAACCCATGGCATCTGCCTTAAACCTACAGGCATTCTGATAGGGAAGCGTCCTCGTTCGCATGTTCGTCACCAACGAACTCTTCACCATACTCCTGCTCTTCCATGCCTGGCCAATTAAATAACCAGTGGCAAGCCAATGAGTACTTTGAATGTACTCGCAAGCAGCCCATGTTTTGAACAAGGTAATAACAATGCATGATGTAGCACTAAATAGGTATTTTGCAGAAAGCTAATTTTGAATGCAAGACATGGTCAGGTAACTTAGGTAAACATGAATTGATAGTTTGTAGATATCCATATGAACAAGTTATAGATATCATCATGATCAGGGGGTAGAACATCTCATGCTCAATTATCATGTCAGATCGTCTGAGTTATTTCAAGTGTCACCTCTGTGTCAACCATACACACACACGCGCACCAAGTTCGTGAAATCATCAGACGCTGTTTAAGTAGGACCTCCAACTGTCCATGACCGTGGACATGGCTATTCGAATAGTTTTACACTCTGAAGAGGTTGCGCACTTTACCCACAAGACTCGGGGAACTTCCATGTCATCCACGACTCGTGGTATATTACATACCCTAGGTAAGCACTAGAACAATGCCTTTCCCATGGTGATAATAAACAAAGAGTCCACTCGTTGGTGCCATCCCTCATGATATACGTCACACGTATCATCCATGAGGGCACACAACGGTGTGCTGGTGCCTGTAAAGACAACGCATGGCCTTCCACTTTCAGGACGCCCCCGTCTCGAGAGTGACCACTTCACTCTCGCCACTAGTAATGAGGGCTCACTGCTAGTACCAACCATATTAATAAACAAAGCCCGATCCCATAAGGGGTATGGTGGTTACACATGTAAGGTTGGGACGGTCAGCAAATCTTAAAACTCTCCATTTTTCGAAAACACACACACTCACTTCCTCCGGTAAACCATCTCTTTCTCTAGTGGTTACCCATATCATCATCTCCCTCGGGTGTTAGTGGCACCCGAAGGGGTTTCGAAAAGTCTTCGAAATCATCTCCTTATATCTGTCACCATGCAGAAACCCAATCCCATTTTCATAGCATCTACTAGCATCCTATCTACACCCACCTGCATAACCCTCATAAGGTGGTAAGGTCATGCATGATGCAAGCGTCAACGGCAAAAGTATCGGAAGCAACCCAACGAAGTGGTCACTACTCCACATGCTAAAATATAACGAAAGTAAAGTGCTTTATGCCATGCAATGAAAATGGTTTCTTAACATGGTCAAAAGGCTGCTTGCCTGGCTCAACAAAGTCTTCGAGCTCTTCAAAGTCTATGGGTCCAACTCCCTTGTCAATAGCGCAATCTATCGTTGCAATAAATAGCAATCAAAATAAGCATATCACTAAAACAGAGCACATAAAGCTAATACTAAAATGCTACCCTACTCTGATAAATACTAAAAATTATACTCAAAATATTTGTTTATGATCCTGTTTTGAAAAGGATTTTTGAAATCTATTTAACAGAGGCAAAGAGGGTGCCAAAATAGGTTTTAAATTAAACCGGTGTATTAAAAGTTTTCAACATTTTCACAAATGGCACTATTAAATTCTTCGGAATATTCTAAGATTTCAGGTGGAATAATATTGGGCATTGGATTTTTTTCCGATTTGTGGAATTTTTGGAAGTTATCAGAAAATGGAAAAAGAAAAAGGGGCACTGAGCCTGGGCCAGAGCCAGCTAGTTGCTAGGCTGGCCCAATGACCAACCTGGCCGACGTGCTAGCGCCCCCCGTGCGCGTCAGGTTTCAAACCTGACGGGTGGTAATAGTGGCCAAGGAGAGAGAGAGAGCGGGAGGGGAAGGTGAGAGGCCGACAGGTGGGCCCCCCTATCAGATCCTTCTCCCACCTTGGGGTAGAGAGGGAAGGCTCTCACCGGTGACGATGTAGGGCACGACGACGGCTAGCGAGCATGGGGATGGGCTCGGGGTCGAGCCACCGATCCCTTGGAGGTCGAAGGAGCGCTGGAGGTGGCCGAAGTCGCCGGCGGCGAGCACCCGCGGCGGAGGAGCTTCGGGTGGAGGACACGTCAATCACCCTGTGCATCAAATGGAGGGGAAGAAGGAGGGGAATGGGTCAAGGCATTGAGGGAGGTCCAACGGGACAGAAATGGGGGCCGGAGGGGCGCCTTACGGAGGGATCGATGGCGGGCTGCCGCGGCGGTCCTCGGCTCGATCCCGAGCGCAGAGGGTGGGAGAGGTGTTGAGGCTTGGCTGGGCATCGACTGGGTAGGGAAGGGGACCAGGGGAGAGGAGAGGGGCTTAGGGAGGCCGTTTTATAGGCGTCCGATGGTCCACCGAGCTCGTGTGCGTCGGCGAGCTCGGGGCCGAGGCCAGGGTTGAACAGAGGGGGCGAGACATGTCCACAGGTTCAAATGGTGGGTAAAAATGAGATGCGTCACCAGGTTTGAGCTCAAATGAGCAAAGTTGACAATAGAAACTTTGTGAACCCTAGGAACTAACAGAATCATGTTTCTGTAGATCCAGTTATGCTAAGCCAATCCCCTTGATACACCACTTAGTGTAGAATCATTATTTGGTGATCAGGACATGTCCACAAAGTTTGGTGTCAAGGGAAGAAACTTCACAATGTAAACTTGCTCAAATTTGAATCTGGACACGTAGGGTTTTGGAATAGATTGATGAATCAATTCAACTTGGATAGAGATGGAACTTAGCAAGATCCTCACCTATGATAGTGTTGACTTGATGGAATCAAAATTATTGAGAATGTTTCTTATAGAAATATTCCAAAAAGCTTTATTTGGACAAAAAGGGTTTTGAGGGGGTTTTGCCCATGAATTTGAACAAGACCATGTGTCAAATCTCACATATATGGAAAATATATGTCCACTAAGTTTCCCTAAATTTTCTCAAATATTTTGAAACATTCAAATAATTTTTCGCTGTGAAAACCCATTTCTGGTCTTAAGAAAAAGCCTTTAAATAAAATATAAAAATAATATTTGGTGGTTTTGGGAAGTAATATCTATAGTAGGGTTGAAGCAAAGCCTTTGGGGGAAAGGATCCACCCAATTTGAGGACTTGCAGTGCAAATATCAACTCGGGTTTTTTTGAAAACCTAGTTTGAATAAATCCTTTTTGGTCAAAATTAAGTTTGATAAAAATAGTTTTGGGCACCATTCACATGGCATGATCATCGGGCAAGAGGTTTGATTTAAGGAAGATGAATATGAAGAGGGATAGAGTCTAAGAGTGCCATTCACCACAATCAACAAGCAAACAAGCAACACTCCAAACAAGCACAAGCACTAAAAAAGTACTAATTGGTTCCAAAATTTATAAATCCAAACATAACAAGGTGATACAAACAAAGGGTGTGATAGACCTACGCTCTTACAAGAATCTCGTCCCCGAAACTCCTAGGCTAAGCGTTAAAAAGATAAGGGAACTCGGATCAAAGATAGTCTTCATGCTCCGAGGTTGCTTCAGCGTCAGAGTGGTTGCTCCATTGGACCTTGAAGTACTTGATGGTGCGGCTTCGGGTGCAATGTTCTGCCTCATCTAGAATGCGAACTGGCCTCTCACGATAAATGAGGTATGGCTGAAGATCGATGGCTTGATGGTTGATTCCCTTGTAGAGGTCAGTGTGGTTGGGAACTTGGAGACACTTCCGAAGTTGTGACACATGAAAGACGTTGTGCACATCCAATAGCTCGGAAGGTAGCTCTAGTTGATAGGAAACTTCTCCGCGCGTCACGGTGATCTTGAAGGGGCTGATGTACCTTGGTGCAAGCTTCCCCTTGACATGGAAACGCTTGGTTCCATTGAGATGTGTGACTCATAGGTAGACATGGTCTCCGACATAGAATCTCACTTCTCAGCGGTGGGAGTCGGCGCAACTCTTCTGTCTTGACTTGGCGGTCTCAAGACGCTCTCGAACGAGTTGAACTTGCTCTTCTGCTTCGCGAAGGATGTCTAGTCCAAAGACTTACCCTCCTCCGGTCTCCGACCAGTTGAGAGTGGTACGACACTTGCGTCCATACAACACGTTGAATGGTGCCATCTGAAGACTCGACTGATAGCAATTGTTGTAGGAGAACTCAGCTAATGGCAGACAATCTTCCCACTTGGCTCCATAATCCAATACACAAGTGCGGAGCATATCTTCGAGTATCTGATTTACTCGTTTTGTCTGTCCGCCAGTCTGGGGGTGAAACGCAGTGCTGAAGGAGAGCTTGGTGCCCATGGCTCCTTGAAACATCTTCCAAAACCTCGAGGTGAACTGGGTGCCTCGGTCCAATACAATCTCCATAGGAACTCCATGAAGGCTCATGATACGCTCGATGTAGAGGCTGGCTAGCTTGTAACCGTCATAGGTGGTCTTGACGGGAATGAAAAATGGCTGCCTTGCTCAGGTGGTCGACTATGATCCAAATAGAATCATGTCCCTTGCTTGACCTAGGTAATCCGGTGATGAAATCCATCCCGACTTTGTCCCACTTCCATTCAGGCACTTTGAGAGGTTGCAATAGCCTAGCGGGTCGCTGGTGCTTAGCTTTGACACTTTGGCATTTATCACACATGGCGACAAAGGTGCCTATCTTTCGTTTCATGCCATGCCACCAGAATCTTGCCTTGAGGTCTTGATACATCTAGGTTCCCCCGGGATGGATGGAATACGGAGTGTCATGAGCCTCATGCAAGATCAAGTTCTTGAGCTCCTCTTTGTTGGGTACGCAAATGTGCTTCCCAAACCATACAACTCGTTGTTCATCCATTGAGAATCCTGGGGCCTTGCCTGCCTTGATCTTCCTTTTGATGCCTTCAATGCTCTCGTGTCCATTCTAAGCTTCTTTGATATCATCCATCAATGTAAGCTTTGATTCGAGGTTGGCAAGGTATCCACATGCAACTAGTTCCAAGCCGAAGCTTTCAAGCTCTTCATATAGGGCGGGTAGCCTTTCCTTAATCATAGCATTCAAGGAACAAGCCTTTCTACTTAAGGCGTCTGCTACCACGTTGGCCTTTCCGAGGTGGTATCGAACACTAAGGTCATAATCCTTGATCAACTCAAACCATCTTCACTGCTTCATGTTCAATTACCTTTGGGTGAAAATATACTTCAAACTCTTGTGTTCTGTGTATATCTCACATCGCTTCCCCACAAGGTAATGTTGCCATCTCTTGGAGACATGAACCACGGCTGCTAAATCAAGATCATGAGTAGCATAGTTCTCTTCATGAGGTCATAGTTGTCTGGATAGATATGCTACAACTCTGCCTTCTTGCATCAGAACACCTCCAAGCCCGGTTCTCGATGCATCACAATATATCATGAACTCCTTGTGAATATCGGGGGTGGCCAAAACTAGGGCTGTGGTCAATCTCTTCTTGAGCTCCTGGACGCTTTCCTCGCATTTAGCTATCCATTCGTACTTCTTGTCCTTCTTCAAAAGTTGGGTCGTGGGTCAGGCAATGCTCGAGAACCCTTCCACGAACTTGCGGTAATATCCCAAGCTCCTGACTTCCTTCACGGTGGTTGGGGTTTGCCATTCAGTCACGGCTTCAATCTTGGTAGGATCCACTGACAATCCTTTGGCAGTCAACCCATGACCCAAGAATCCAACTTCATGTAGCCACAATTCAGACATGTTGAATTTGGTGTAAAGTTGGTGCTCTCGAAGCTTGTCTAGGACCAATCTCGAGTGTTGCTCATTCTCTTCTTCAGATTTGGAGAAAACGAGTATGTCATCAATGAAGACGACAACAAACTTGTCCAAGTACTCAATGAAGACTTTATTCATGAGGTACATGAAGTAGGCAGGGGCATTGGTTAACCCAAATGACATGAGCATGTATTCATACAGGCCATACCGGGTTACAAATGTCGTCTTCGGAATGTCTTGGGATCTAATCTTCAGCTGATAGTACCTAGACCTGAGGTCGATCTTGGAGAACAACTTGGCTCCATTCAGCTGATCGAACAGGTCTTCAATCTTGGGGAGCGGGTGCTTGTACTTTATTGCAAATTCATTCAGAGAAAGGTAATCGACATAGAGTCTGATAGTCCCGTCCCTCTTTAACACAAATAGAATAGGCGATCCCCAATGGGAGGCACTTGGGCGAATGAATCCTTTCCTGAGCTACTCTGCTAGTTGCTTCTTCAATTCAGCCAACCCTTCGGATCCCACCCTATAGGGCTTCTTATATACGGGCCTTGATCCGGGCATAAGCTCAATGATGAACTCAATGTCCCTGTCAGGAGGCATTCCGGGAAGCTCATCAGGAAACACATCCGGGTATTCACATACAACTGGCACTTCATCCAATTCAATTCCCGATAGACAGTTAGCCTGAGGGGCTTGATTGGAGTTAGGGTTGGGACCATACTTGACTTCCAGTCCTTGACTATTGGTCATGGTAACAATCCTCTTGGCATAGTCTAACAAGCCTTGGTGCTTGCTCAACCAATTCATGCCAAGGATGACATCCATGTTGGAGATATGCTCTAGAGGGAATCATGTATGATGATATTTCCTATGTGTTTATGAATAAAGATAGTCCTTGGACATTATCATTGATGTGTATTAGCTGTTGGAAATATGCCCTAGAGGCAATAATAAATTGGTTATTATCATATTTCCTTGTTCATGATAATTGTTTATTATCCATGCTATAATTGTATTAATCAAAAACTCAGATACATGTGTGGATACATAGTCAACACCATGTCCCTAGTATGCCTCTAATAGACTAGCTCGTTGATCAAAGATGGCTATGGTTTCCTAGTCATGGGCATGAGATGTCATTTGATAACGGCATCACCTCATTAGGAGAATGATGTGACGGACAAGACCAAAACTACAAACGTAGCATATGATCGTGTCAGTTTATTACTACTGTTTTCTGCATGTCAAGTATATGTTCCTATGACCATCAGATCATGCAAATCATGGACACCGGAGGAGTGCCTTGTGTGTATTAAACATCGCAATGTAACTAGGTTTCTATAAAGGTGCTCTACAGGTATCTCCGAGGGTGTATGTTGGGTTTGGCATGGATCAAGACTGGGATTTGTTACTCCGTGTGACGGAGAGGTAACTTAGGGCCCACTCGGTAATACAACATCATAATAATCCTAGCAAGCAATGTGACTAAGTATTAGTCACGGGATCTTGTATTACGAAACGAGTAAAGAGACTTGCCAGTAACGAGGTTGAACTAGGTATGGAGATACCGACGATCGAATCTCGGGCAACTAACATACCAAAGAACAAAGGGAACATCATACGGGATTAACTAAATCCTTGACATATAGGTTCGACCGATAAAGATCTTCGTAGAATATGTAGGAACCAATATGGGCATCCAGATCCCGCTATTGGTTATTGACCCTAGAGGTGTCTTGGTCATGTCTACATAGTTCTCGAACCCACAGGGTCTGCACACTTAAGGTTCAGTGACGTTTCGGTAGTATAGAGTTATGTATGGTGGTGAATGAAGGTTGTTCAGAGTCGTAGATGATATCCCGGATGTCACGAGGAGCTCCGGAAAGGTCTGGAGGTAAAGATTGATATATAGGAAGTCCTGTTTTGGTTGCCGGAAAAGTTTCGGGCTCATCGGTAGTGTACCAGGAGTGCCGCTAGTGTATCGGGGGACCATCGGGAGAGGTATTTCGACCCAAGAGGCTACATGGGCCGTGGGAGGAGGTAAATCAGCCCCTGGTTGGCTGGCCAAGGCCTCCTCTAAGGGCCCATGCGGATGGAGTGGTTTGAGAAGGAAAAAAATCCAAAGGTGGAGAGGTGGAAAGAGTTTCCAAGTGGAAAGGAGGAATCCTACTGCTAATAGGATTGGAGTAGGACTCCTCCACCACCAATTTCGACCTAACCTTGAGGGTTTGAGGCTGCCTCCTCCCCTCCCTCCCTACTATATATACTAGAGGATTTAGAGGAAAAGGCTAACCCTAATAGCCACGTGCTACCTCTCCTCTAGATCGCAGTTTCTCCTCTAGATCGGTTTTCAACGGTGCTTAGGCGAAGCCCTGCTGGAATAACTCCACCACCATCGCCGTAACACTGTCGCGCTGCCGGAGAACTCATCTACCTCTCCATTCCCTCTCTCTGGATCAAGAAGGCAGAGATCGTCATTGAGCAGTACGTGTGTTGTATGCGGAGGTGCCGTCCGTTCGGCGCTAGATCGGAAGGACTGTGATCAAGATCACGAGACGTATCATGATGAGATCACGGGACGGATCGTGATGAGTTCACGAGACGGATCATGATTGGATCGTGGGAGGATCGTGATGAGATCGTGGGATGCTCGGCAATTTGGATCGCGAAGACGTTTGACTACACCAACTGCGTTTCTTAACGCTTCCCGCTTAGTGATCTACAAGGGTATGTAGATCCACTCTCCCTCTCGTAGATGCTCATCACCATGGATAGATCTTGCGTGTGTGTAGGAAATTTTTTGTTTCCCATGCAACGTTCCCCAATAGTGGCATCATGAGCTTGGTCTATGTGTAGATGAGATCTCGAGTAGAACACAAAGAGTTTGTGGGCATTGATGCTTAGATTGCTTCCTCCCTTGGTCAGCTTTTGGTTCAGCGGTAATTTGGGATGAAGCGGCCCGGACCAACCTTACTCGTATGCTTACGAGAGACTGGTTCCATCAACTGACGTGTAACCTCGCTGCACAAAGATGGCTGGTGGGTGCCTGTTTCTCCTACTTTAGTTGGATCGGATTCGACAAGGCGGTCCTTGAGAAGGTTGAAAAGCAACTTATGTATCACCATTGTGGTTTTTGCGTAGGTGAGAATTTTTCTTGCTAGATACCCGTAGCAGCCACGAAAAACATGCAACTACAATTAGAGGACATCTAACTTGTTTTTGCAGGGTATGTTGTGATGTGATATGGCCAATTACATGATGAGATATATGTGATCTATGAGATGATCATGTTTTGTATAGAATATCACCACTTGCATGTCGATGAGTACAGCAACCGGTAGGAGCCATAGGGTTGTCTTTAATTATTGTATGACCTGCGTGTCAATCATTAAGCGCTATGTAATGCTTTACTTTATCGCTAAACGGTAGCAATATTAGTAGAAGCATGGTGGGCGCGACAACCCCGATGGTGATCAAGATGATGGAGATCATGGTGTCATGTCGGTGACGATGGAGATCATGCCGGTGCTTTCGAGATGGAGATCAAAAGAACAAGTTCATGGCCATATCATGTCACTTATGATTTGCATGTGATGTTAATCCTTTTATGCACATTGTTTTGCTTAGGCCGATGGTAGCATTATAAGGTGATGCCTCACTTACTTTCAAGATAAATTGTGTTCTCCCCGAGTGTGCACCATTGCGAAAGTTCGTCGTGTCGAGACACCACGTGATGATCGGGTGTGATAGACTCTACATTCACATACAACGGATGCAAGCCAGTGTTGCACATGCAGAACACTCGGGTTAAACTTGACGAGCCTAGCATGTACAAACATGGTCTTGGAACACAAGAAACCGAAAGGTTGAACATGAGTCATATAGTAGATATGATCAACATGATGATGTTCACCATTGAAACCACCTCAACTCACGTGACGATCGGACTTGAGTTGGTGAATTTGGATCATGTATCACTCGAATGACCAGAGGGATGTCAATTTGAGTGGGAGTTCTTAAGTAATATGATTAACTAAACTCATTATCATGAACATAGTCAGTAGTGTCTTTGCAAAATTATGTTGTAGATTACTAGCTCACGCTGTAGCTGCCTTGAATTTCTATATGTTCCTCGAGAAATAAAGTTGGAAGATGATGGTAGCAATATTGCGGATTGGGTCCGTGATCTGAGGATTGTCCTCATTGCTGCACAGAAGGCTTATGTCCTTAATGCACTGCTCGGTGCGCCACCCCCTCTAGCATCGTCTGTAGATGTTGTGAACATCTGACATGCACGTTCCGATGACTACTTGATAGTTTAGTGCGTCATGTATTATGACTTAGAATTGAGGCTCCAAAACATTTTGAACGTCACGGAACATATGAGATGTTCTAAGAGCTGAAATTGGGATCTCAGGCTCGTGCCCATGTTGTGAGATATGAGATCTCCAACAAGATTCTTTGCCTGCAAGATGAAGGAGAACAGCTCAATCCTTAAGCATGTGCTCGTATTGTCTGGGTGCTACAATCGCTTGAATCGAGTGGGAGTTGATCTTCCAGATAAGATAGTGATTGATATAGTTCTCCAAGTCACTTTCACTAAGCTACTAGAACTTCGTGATGAACTATAAAATGCCAGGGATAGAAATAATGATCCCTGAGCTGTTCGCAATGTTTGACACAGCGAAGGTAGAAATCAAGAAGGTGCATCAAGTGTTGATGGTTAGTAAAACCACTAGTTTCGAGAAGGGCAAGGGCAAGGAGGGAAACTTCATGGATAGCAAGTCAGTTGCTTCTCCAGTGAAGCAACCCAAAGTTGAACCCGAACCCGAGACTAAGTGCTTCTATTATGAGGAGAGCGGTCGCAGAAGCGGAACAACCCTGGATACTTGGTAGATAAGAAGGCTAGGAACATCGATAGAAGTATATTTGATATATGTGTTATTTATGTGTACCTTGCTAGTACTCCTAGCAGCACCTGGGTATCGGATACCGGTTCGGTTGCTAAATTTTAGTAACTTGAAGTAAAAGCTACGGAATAAATGGAGACTAGCTAAGTGTGAGGTGACGATGTGTGTTGGAAATGTTTCCAAGGTTGATGTGATCAACATCGCACGCTCTCTCTACCTTCAGGATTAGTGACGAACCTAAATAAATGTTATTTGGTGTTTTGCGTTGAGCATGAACGTGATTAGATCGTGTTTATTGCAACACGGTCATTCATTTAAGTTAGAGAATAATGGTTATTATGTTTACATGAATGATACCTTCGATGGTCATGCACCCAGTGAGAATGGTTTGTTAAATCTATATCGTAGTAATACACATGTTCATAACATTGATGCCAAAAGATACAATGTTAATAATGATAGTACCACATACTTGTGGCACTGCCGCTAAATGTCATATCAGTATAAAGGGCATGAAGAAACTCCATGCTTATGGATCTTTGGACTCATTCGATTTCGAATCGGTTGAGACATGCGAACCATGCCTCTTGGGCAAGATGACTAATGACCCCGTTTTCCAGATGGATGGAGCAGGCAAGTGATTTATTGGAAATGATACATGTTGATGTATGCAATCCAATGAGTCTTGTAGCATGAAGTGGATATCATTATTTTTCTTAAATACACTGATGATTTGAGTAGATATAGTGTATATTTACTTAATGAAACGCAAGTCTGAATCGTTTGAAAGGTTCAAGCAAATTCAGAGTGAAGTTTAAGATCATCGTGACAAGAAGATAAAAATGTTTGTGATGTGATCGTGGAGGTGAATATCTGAGTTACGAGTTTGGCATACAACTTTAGACAATGTGAATGTTGTTGCACAACTCACGCCACCTGGAACACCATAGTTTGATTGGATGTCCGAATGCCATAGTCGTACTCTATTGGATATGGTGCATGATATGATGTCTCTTATCTTTTTGCTACTATAATTTTGGGGTTATGCATTAGAGACAACTACATTCACTTCAAATAGGGAACCATATAAATCCGTTGAGATGACACCATGTGAATTAGGGTTTGATAGAAACCCAAGCTGTCATTTCTTAATGTTTGGGGTTGCGACGCTTGTGTGGAAAATGTTTTCATCGAATGAGCTCAAACCCAAAGTGGATAAATGCATCTTCATAGAATACCCTAAGAACAGTTGGGTGAACCTTCTATCTTAGATCCAAGCATAAAATGTTTGTTGCTAAAATTGGGTCCTTTCTCGAGAAAGAGTTTCTCTTGAAAGAATTGAGTTGGAGGAAGATAGAACTTGATGAGGTTGTTGAACCTTTGTTCAACCAGAGAGTAGCGCAGCGCAGGAAGATGTTTCTATGAAGCCTACGTTAGTTGAAGAGGAAGTTAATGATGATGACGATAAAGCTTCGGATCAAGTTACTATTGAACCTCGTAGGTTTACAAGGATGCGTACTGCTCCTGAGTGGTACGACAACCCTGTCTTGGAGGTCATGTTGTTGGACAACGATGAACCTACGAGATATGGAGAAGCAATGATGGGCCCAGTTTCCGACAAATGGTTAGAGGCCATGAAATCCGAGAACGAATCCATGTATGAAAACCAAGTATAGACTTTGGTAGACTTGCTCGTTGGACGCAGGTCGTCGAGTACAAATGGACCTTTGAGATGAAGACAGATGCTGATGGTAAATGTTGCCATTTATAAAGCTCGACTTGTCACAAAGAAGTTTCTGACAAGTTCAAAGAGTTGACTGCGATGAGACTTTCTCACTCGTAGCGATGCTAAAATCTGTTCGAATTATGTTAGCAGTTGCTGCATTTTTCAATTATGAAATTTGGTAGATGGATGACAAAACATCATTTCATTAACAGTTTACTTGAGCACAAGTTGTATGTGATACAACCGGAAGGTTTTGTCAGTCCTAAGGATGCTAAAAGGTGAGCAAGCTTCAGTGATCCTTCTATGGACTGAAGCAAGCATCTCAGAGTTGGAATATACACTTTGATGAGGTGATCAAAGTTTTTGAGTCTATACAAAGTTTATGAGAAACTTGTATTTACAATAAAGTGAGTGGGAGCACTATAGTGTTTTTGGTAAGCATATGTGGTCAACATATTGTTGATCGGAAATGATGTAGAATTTATGGAAAGCATAAACAGTTGTTTGAAAAGAGTTTTTCAAAGGAAGACCCGGATAAAGCTACCTAATTGTTGAGCATCAAGATCTATAGAGATAGATCAAGATGCTTGATGAGACTTTCAATGAGTACATAACTTGACAAGATGTTGAAAGAGTTCAAAATGGATCAGTCAGAGAAAGAGTTCTCGCCAGATTTGTAAGGTGTGAAGTTGAGTGAGACTCAAAGCTCGACCACGGATAAACAGTTGTTTCTAGAAAGAGTTCAAAATGGATCAGTTGTTTGAAAAGAGTTTTTTGAAAAGAATTTTTCAAAGGAAGACCTGGATAAAGCTACCTAATTATTGAGCATCAAGATCAATAGAGATAGATCAAGATGCTTGATGAGACTTTCAATGAGTACATACCTTGACAATATGTTGAAAGAGTTCAAAATGGATCAGTCAGAGAAAGAGTTCTCGCCTGATTTGTAAGGTGTGAAGTTGAGTGACACTCAAAGCTCGACCACGGTAGAAGAAAGAGAAAGGATAAATGTCGTCCCTTATGCCTTAGCCATAGGCTCTGTATAGTATGCCATGTTGTGTACCACACCTATCTGTGCCTTGCCATGAGTCCATCAAGGGGTACAAGAGTGATCCAGGAGTGGATCACTGGACAACGGTCAAGATCATCCTTGGTAACTAAAAGACTAAGGAAATGTTTCTCGATTATGTAGGTAAGAAAGAGTTCATTGTAAAGAGTTACATCGATGCAAGCTTTGACACCAATCTAGATGACTCTTAGTAGCAATCCAGATACGTATAGTAGAGCAGCCATTTGGAATAGCTCCAAGTGGAGTGTGGTCGCAGTGTTTATAGTTTGACATAGAGATTTGCAAAGTGAACACGAATCTAAATGTCGTAGACCCGTTGACTATAAGACCTCTCTCACATGCAAAGAATGATCGAGCCCAAAACTCATTGGGTGTTAGATTCATAACAATGCGAATCACATGGTGATGTGAACTAGATTAATGACTCTAGTGCAAGTGGGAGATGATTGGAAATATGCCCTAGAGGCAATAATAAATTGGTTATTATCATATTTCCTTGTTCATGATAATCGTTTATTATCCATGCTATAATTGTATTAATCGGAAACTCAAATACATGTGTGGATACATAGACAACACCATGTCCCTAGTACGCCTCTAATAGACTAGCTCGTTGATCAAAGATGGCTATGGTTTCCTAGTCATAGACAGAGATGTCATTTGATAACGGGATCGCATCATTAGGAGAATGATGTGACGGAAAAGACCCAAACTACAAACGTAGCATATGATCGTGTTAGTTTATTGCTACTGTTTTCTGCATGTCAAGTATATGTTCCTATGACCATCAGATCATGCAACTCACGGACATCGAAGGAGTGCCTTCTGTGTATTGAACATCGCAATGTAACTGGGTGACTATAAAGGTGTTGTACAGGTATCTTTGAGGGTGTCTGTTGGGTTGGCATGGATGAAGACTGGGATTTGTACTCCGTGTGACGGAGAGGTAACTCAGGGCCCACTCAGTAATACAACATCACAATAAGCCTTGCAAGCAATGTGACTAAGTGATAGTCACGGGATCTTGTATTACGAAACGAGTAAAGAGACTTGCCGGTAACGAGGTTGAACTAGGTATGGAGATATCGCTGATCAAATCTCGGGCAAGTAACATATGTAGGAACCAATATGAGCATCCAGGTCCCGCTATTTGTTATTGACCGTAGAGGTGTCTCGATCATGTCTACATAGTTCTCAAACCCGCAGGGTCTGCACACTTAAGGTTTGGTGACGTTTTAGTAGTATAGTGTTATGTATGGTGGTGACCCAAGGTCGTTTGGAGTCCCGGATGAGATCCCGGACGTCACGAGGAGCTATGGAATGGTCCGAAGGTAAATATTGATATATAGAAAGTCCTTTTTTGGTCGCCGGAAAAGTTTTGGGCTCATTGGTAGTGTACCGGGAGTGCCGATAGTGTACCGGGGGATCATCGGGAGAGGTATTTCGACCCAAGAGGCTACATGGGCTGTGGGAGGAGGTAAACCAGCACCTGGTGGGCTGGCCGAAGCCGTCTCTAAGGGCCCATGTGGCTTGAGTGGTTTCAGAAGGGAAAAATCCAGAGGTGGAGAGGTGGAAAGTGTTTCCAAGTGGAAAGGAGGAATCCTACTCCTAATAGGATTGGAGTAAGACTCGTCCACATCAAATTTTGACCAAACCTTGAGGGTTTGAGGCTTCCTCCTCCCCTCCCTCCCTCCTATATATACTAGAGGATTTAGAGGAAAAAGCTAACCCTAATAGCCACGTGCTACCTCTCATCTAGATCGCAGTTTCTCCTCTAGATCGGTTTTCAGCGGTGCTTAGGCGAGGCCCTTCTAGAATAGCTCCACCACCATCGCCGTAACACTGTCGTGCTGCCGAAGAACTTATCTACCTTTCCGCTACCTCTTGCTGGATCAAGAAGGCGGAGATCATCTCGAGCAATACGTGTGCTGAACGCGCAGGTGTCGTCCGTTCGGCACGTGATCGGAAGGACCGTGATCAAGATCATGAGACGGATCGTGATGAGATCGCAGGATGGATCATGATGATTTCACGGTACGGATCGTGATTGGATCGCACGACAGATCGTGATGAGATCGTGGGATGCTCGGCGATTCGGATCGTGAAGACGTTCGACTACACCAACCGCATTTCTTAACACTTCCCACTTTGTGATCTACAAGGGTATGTAGATCCACTCTCCCTCTCGTAGATTCTCATCACCATGGATAGATCTTGCGTGTGCATAGGAATTTTTTTGTTTCCCATGCAATGTCCCCTAACATTAACAAGTATGTGACTTGTTTGTGAGACTATGCATTGTATGATAACTATCCTAAATGGTCCCTAGTCAAAAGGGTTGTGTGGACGCGCAACTCATCGGACTAGCATATGACCCGGTGGATGTTTCGGTCTCACTGACCATGTAGCATTGGATGCTAGCCGGATAATATGGACCCATAAAGGTATCGTCGGATTCGACATACTCGGATTTGAGTCGAGATAAGGTCTGAGTTGGACAGACCCAACTATGAGACGCAGCGATAGGTCATGTGTGAGTCTCTAGTACAACATATGTTCTATGTCCTAAGACCTGAGCTGGCGCATGTACTCGGGATGGTGACATACTTGCTTTGGGCCGACCAAACGCTACTCCGTCACTGGGTAGTTACAAAGGTAGGTTTCGGGCTTGTCAAGACCCATGCTGCGAGACATGGTCGAGCAAGATGGGATTTGCCCCTCCTACCAGGAGAGATATACTCTAGGCCCCCTCGAGTGATCTGGCCTAGATAAGCATGGCCATGCGATGAGGATTATGAGATAATCCGAAGTGTTGGTCGGATTAACCGGAATGAGAAAGAGGTCGTGCTGCAACAAGGATGACCATATCGCCTAGTGCATGACAACATATATTGTGTGGCAAAGGGAACAGAAGTGTGAAGTACAGGTTCGCCTAGCCATCTTCATCGGACAATTGGAGTTGGCACGTTTTGCTAGGGGCCGCTACCGACCGGTCGAGTCGGATGTGATCTGACTCGCGACCAAGTGGATAAGAACCTAAAGGGTCGCGTGCTTAAGGGAAGGAACACATGGGATTTAAGATCCATGCAAGGCCCAAGAGTTGAGCCCGCGTCGGATGCCTATATATAGTGGAGGTGAGGCACACCCATTCAGTTGATCGCTTCGGCACTGTCATTAGGGATTTGCATGAGTTGTAACTAGCCACCTCCACTCGCTGCCGCCGACCGTGTGATCGTACCTAGCAATCCGCCGCATGGGTGTTCCTCCTACACCCACGGATACAGTTAGAGGCGGTGCACCTGCGCCGCTTTAGCGAACCTGTACATGGGATCCGGCGACTGGCTATTTGAGGGAGATCGGAACGGGCTATTTGAGGGAGATCAGACAAGGAGGAGACGGACCACGCGAACGTGCTGCCACAACTCTACTTCTGCTGCACGGCACTGCGCGTCTAGTGGTAAAGATCTGTGATCCATCTCCATAGCGTGTTCTTGGTTGTTCTCGCGTAGGAAATTTTAATTCGGATGCGATGCTCCTACGGTATAACCCAATAGTCCAAGCCTAGTGAATCCAGAACTATAAGGTCCCCTAGGAAGTCTACCCCGTTGATGTTAATCTCCACTCCTTTACAACCTATCCCAGACTTCAGAACTGATCCTGGGGTTTGTATCAAGATACGACTACCCAGGGGTGTAGGCTTCATTCCACTCTCTAGTGCAAACTTTTGGGTGAAAAAAGAATGCAAACCTCCACAATCAAATAGTATTGTTGCTGGGGTTGTGTTGACGAGGAACGTATCCAGTATGACGTCCAGGACTTCCTGGGCTTCCTCTGCACTGACGTGATTCACACGACCCTTGCCATAGTTGGGCTGGTTGCGGGGAGCTGGGTTCCTTGTCTTGCACGATGATGGCCTTTATTAGATCGAAGAAGGTACGATAGTCGCAGACGATGAGGTGATACTACAGGGTGTGTTAAAGTCCTTCCATGAAGCGTTCCTTATTGGCAGCCTCCGTGTTGACATCTTCAGGTGCATACCTTGAAAGCAGGTGGAACTTTTGCAGGCACTCTTTGACAGAGGCACTTCCTTGCTTCAGCGCTCGGAATTCTCTCTTCTTGTTAGTCATGATCCCAGAAGGAATATGGGCAGTGCAAAATCCTTCCTTGAAGTCATTCCAAGTGATCACACGATCGCCTTGCGTGACCTTGAATCCATCCCACCAAGATCGGGCGGTACCTCCGAGGCAATGAGAGGCATAAACCACCTTCTCACGGTCCTCATTGGAATTGACTAGTGCAAGGAGGTCCTCGATGGTGAGGATCTAGTCGTCAGCATCCAAGGGTTCAGCAATCTCGGTGAAGGTTGGGGTGAATTCCTCATGAACTCAGACAGAGTGGAGCGGTCATTGCCGTTCCTGCCTTGCTGCTGGTTGTTCAGAAGGTCTTGAGCCATCTACAGAATAACAGCATTGTTGTCTTGGTGTTCCTCCCGGAGAACTTGGAGAAACTGAGCTATGGTCATGTTCTCCAATGGAGGTGGTGGCAGAAGAATGTCGCCTTGTGGTTGCTCCTGGTGTCCTCCAGCGTGAGCAGTCCCACAAGTTCCCTATTATTGGCTTGAGTTGCCAACTTCAGGGTTGGCGAAGGAGCTATTGCGGGTAGCAGTCACCATCCTGTTTGGAGTAGCCAAGTCAAACAACTGGGACAGATAAGAGAAAAAGCAACAATGGAAAAGCGCACCTAAGGGGGTTGGTTGAGTGCAAGTGTGGTAAAACAAAGGTCGAAGGACCAACATATATTCAGATAAACGATGGAGTCGCTTACATGTTACCTAAGGCAAAAGAGCAAGTTGCATCGTAACACAAACAACAAAAGAATCAACAAGCACACATGGTTTCATATGAACCATTACACGGACTCGACTTTGCATGAGCTGTACATGACTGATCCTACCCTAGGGGTTCTCAGACTTAGGTGGTGGAATGCTTGGTCTCGTAGTCACGCTCCTGTGGGTCTTCCTCCTGTTCATGATCTGAACGAGCATCATTCCCGGTCGATGGGGTCGGGGAACGAGCAGGTCGATCCTGATGACGCTTTACTGGCCGGTCGGTGAAGAGCTCATACTACTCCTTCGCACTCATGCGACGATGACGTGTAGGTGCATCCCTTGCTGGGGGTACTCCTCCTCAATGAGCTACAGATAGTCGTCCCTTGGGGGCTCCATCCTTCTTGATCTTGTCTGGCTTCGTATTGTCTTGATAAAGTTGCTCTCGGGTGTGGTAAAGTTCGTTGCGGAGCTTCACGGACTCCTTAATCAGGTTGTGAACCAGACTATCGGCGGAGAGGCTAAAGTAGGTCTGGTACCTGAGTGGTGTGCCATCCTCCTGGGACGGAACCAATGTCCAACTCTCGCCTAGGTCATCCTTCCTGAAGGGAAGGCAGCGAGTAGCCGGCTCGTCAGCCATCTCAGTAATGATATCTCGAAGTTGTAGAAGTGTCTTGCATGCAGCTGTCTCGACTACGAATTCCATGGTCTCCATATGTGGTCCTTCAAAGAACCAACTGGTCAGGGAGTCGTTTTCCTTCACGATCAGATCCACGTGGCACTCCTTCGTAACAGCAGCGACCCAGTGCTCGTGGTCGAGGAAAACGGGTGGTTGGCGAAAGTGGCACTTCTCCAGGCTATCCCCAAGGAGTAAGGGAAAGCCGGATGTCAGGAATGCTTCGGGTACGACAGCCATCTACAAAGGTTTGAAAGGAGGAGAGTCATTAGAGTGTTTTGTGAAGAATAGAAGAGGTAAATAGTAGAGAATTCTTAAGTATAGGTACTAGGTCTAGTTTTGAAAACGGTTTTATCCTAACTAACATCCATGCTAACTAAGGGCTTCCTATAGTTAGGATGGCTCTGATACTAGCTCTGTGGGGACCCCGACTCATAAGCCGTGGTCACCGAATGCACGTGTACAGTGATCGCAGAGATCAATGCTCACCGAACACACAGAAGCTGAATAAAAAGATTCTTACATCCACATTTAATGTCTTACACAAATAAAGACCATGAAGGTCTAGTCTTACATAGATAGGGCCACAAGGGCCAAACACTTAAATAGAACAAGTAGTGAACCCATGCCATCTGCCTTAAACCTACAGGCATTCTGACAGGGAAGCGTCCTAGTTCGCATGTTCGTCACCAACGGACTCTTCACCATACTAATGTTCTTCCATACCTGGCAAATTAAATAACCAGTGGCAAGCCAATGAGTACTTTGAATGTACTCGCAAGCAACCCATGTTTGGAACAAGATAATAACAATGCATGATGTAGCACTAAATATGTATTTTGCAGAAAGCTAATTTTGAATGCAAGGCATGGTCAAGTAACTTAGGTAAACATGCATTGACAGTTTGTAGATATCCATATGAACAAGTTATAGATATCATCATGCTCAGGGGGTTTGAACATCTCATGCTCAATCATCACATCAGATCATATGACTTATTTCAAGTGTCAGCTATATGTCAACCATACAAACAACACACATGCCAATTTCACGAAATCATCGGACGTAGTTTAAGCAGGAGCTCCAACTGTCCATGACCATGGACACGGCTATTCGAATAGTTTTACACTCTGTAGTGGTTGCACGCTTTACCCACAAGACTCGGGGAACTTCCATGTCATCCACGACTCGAGGTATATTACATACCCGAGGTAAGCACCCAAAAAATGCCTTTCCCATGGTGATAATAAACAAAGAGTCCACTCGTTGGTGTCATCCCCCATGATATACATAGCACGTATCATCCATGAAGGCACACCACGGTGTGCCCGGTGCCTGTAAAGATAGCGCATGGCCTTCCACTTCCGGGACGCCCTCGTCTCGAGAGTGACCACTTCAGTCTCGCCACTAGTAATGCGGGCCCTCTGCTAGTACCAACCATATTAATAAACAAAGCCCCGTCCTAGAAGGGATCGTGGTCACACATGTGAGATTGGCATGGTTAGAAAATCTTAAAACTCTTCGTTTTTCGAAAACACACACACTCACTTCCTCTGATACACCACTTCTTTCTCACGTGGTTACCCATCTCATCATCATCTCCCTCGGCCATTAGTGGCACCCGACGGGGTTTTGATAAGTCTTTGAAATCATCTCCTTATATCCGTCACCATGCATAAACCCAATCCCATTTGCATAGCATCTACTAGCATCCTATCTACACCCACCCGCATAACCCTCATAAGGTGGTAAGGTCATGCACGATGCAAGTGTCAACAGCAATAGTATCGGAAGCAACCCACCGAAACGGTCACTACACATGCTCAAATATAACGAAAGAAATGTGCTTTATGCCATGCAATGAAAATGGTTTCCTACCACGGTCAAATGGCTGCTTGCTTGGCTCAACAAAGTCTTCGATGTCTTCAAAGTCTTCGGGTCCAACTCCCTCGTCAGCACAATCTATCGTTGCGATAAATAGCGATAAAAATAAGCATCTCCCAAAAACAGAGCACATAAAGCTAATACTAAAATGCTACCCTAATCTGATACATACTAAAAACTATACTAAAAATACTTGTTCATGATACTGTTCTGAAAAATAGTATTGTTGCTGGGGTTGAGTTGACGAGGAACGTATCCAGTATGACGTCCAGGACATCCTGGGCTTCCTCTGCACTGACGTGATTCACACGACCCTTGCCATAGTTGGGCTAGTTGCGGGGAGCTGGGTTCCTTGGTGGTGCTCCACGGCCTTGACCTTGAGCTGGCGCATTGGGGCACGGGGCCTCTAGCTTCTTGTTGGGGCAAAGTTTAGAGATTTGTCCATACTGACCACATCCAAAATAGGTGACTTGCCCGGGGTTGTTGTTGTAGTTCCTAACACCGTTGTTGTTATTGGGGTTGTTGTAAGCTGGCCTGGGATTGGCATACCGCTGAGGCTGGTAGCTCGGACGAGGTGAAGGAGGTCTAGCCTACTGTGGCTGATAGGTTGGCTTGGCTGGGGCTGGCTGCCAGGGGCGAGGCTTCTGGTTGCTGGAGCTACCCTTGCTGATCATCTTGCGCTTGCAAGTGTCGTCTATGGCATGACACTTTTCTTCCATGATGACGGCCTTCATTAGATCGAAGAAGGTACGACAGTCGCAGACGATGAGTTGATACTGCAGGGCCTGTTAAAGTCCTTCCATGAAGCGTTCCTTATTGGCAGCCTACGTGTTGACATCTTCAGGTGCATACCTTGAAAGCAGGTTGAACTTTTGCAGGCACTCTTTGACAGAGGCACTTCCTTGCTTCAGTGCTCGGAATTCTCTATTCTTGATAGTCATGATCCCAGAAGGAATATGGGTATTGCGAAATCCTTCCTTGAAGTCATTCCAAGTGATGACACAATCGCCTTGCATGACCTTGAATCCATCCCACCAAGATCGGGCGGTACCTCCGAGGCAATGAGAGGCATAAACCACCTTATCACGGTCCTCATTGGAATTGACTAGTGCAAGGAGGTCCTCGATGGTGAGGATCTACTCGTCAGCATCCAAGGGTTCAGCAATCTCGGTGAAGGTTGGGGTGAATTCCTCATGAACTCAGACAGAGTGGAGCGGTCATTGCCGTTCCTGCCTTGCTGCTGATTGTTCAGAAGGTCTTGAGCCATCTGCAGAATAGCAGCATTGTTGGCTTGGTGTTCCTCCCGGAGAACTTGGAGAAACTGAGCTATGGTCATGTTCTCCAATGGAGGTGGTGGCAGAAGAATGTCGCCTTGTGATTGCTCCTGGTGTCCTCCAGCGTGAGCAGTCCCACCAGCTCCCTATTATTGGCTTGAGTTGCCAACTTCAGGGTTGGCGAATGAGCTATTGTGGGTAGTAGTCACCATCCTGTTTGGAGTAGCTAAGTCAAACGACTGGGACAGACAAGAGAAAAAGCAACAATGGAAAAGCGCGCCTAAGGGGGTTGGTCGAGTGCAAGTCTGGTAAAACAAAGCTCAAAAGACCAACATATATTCAGATAAATGATGGAGTTGCTTACCTGTTACCTAAGGCAAAAGCGCAAGTTGCATCGGAACACAAACAACAAAACAATCAACAAGCACACATGGTTTCATATGAACCATTACACGGACTCGACTTTGCATGAGGTGTACATGACTGATCCTACCCTAGGGGTTCTCAAACTTAGGTGGTGGAATGCTCGGTCTCGTAGTCACGCTCCTCTAGGTCTTCCTCCTGTTCATCATCTGAACGGGCATCATTCCCGGTCGATGGGGTCGGGGAACGAGCAGGTCGATCCTGATGACGCTTTATTGGCCGGTCGGTGAAGAGCTCATACTACTCCTTCGCACTCATGCGATGATGACGTGTAGGTGCATCCCTAGCTGGGGGTACTCCTGCTCAATGAGCGACAGATGGTCGTCCCTCAGGGGCTCCATCCTTCTTGATCTTGTCTGGCTTTGTATTGGCTTGACGAAGTAGCTCTCGGGTGTGGTAAAGTTCCTTGCGGAGCTTCACGGACTCCTTAATCAGGTTGTGAACCAGACTATCGGCAGAGAGGCTGAAGGAGGTCTGGTACCTGAGTGGTGTGCCATCCTCCTGGGATGGAACCAATGTCCAACTCTCGCCTAGGTCATCCTTCCTGAAGGGAAGGCAGCGAGTAGCCGGCTCGTCAGCCATCTCAGGAATGATATCTCGAAGTTGTAGAAGTGCCTTGCATGCAGCTGTCTCGTCTATGAATGCCATGGTCTCCATATGTGGTCCTTCAAAGAACCAACTGGTCGGGGAGTCGTTTTCCTTCACGATCACATCCACGTGGTACTCCTTCGTAACGGCAGCGACCCAGTGCTCGTGGTAGAGGAAAACGGGTGGTTGGCGAAGGTGGCATTTCTCCAGGCTATCCCCAAGGAGTAAGGGAAAGCCGGATGTCAGGAAGGCTTCGGGTACAACGGCCATCTACAAAGAAGGGAGGAGAGTCATTAGAGTGTTTTGTGAAGAATAGAAGAGGTAAATAGTAGAGAATTCTTAAGTATAGGTACTAGGTCTAGTTTTGAAAACGGTTTTATCCTAACTAACATCCATGCTAACTAAGGGCTTCCTATAGTCAGGATGGCTCTGATACTAGCTCTGTGGGGACCCCGACTCATAAGCCGTGGTCACCGAATACACGTGTACAGTGATCGCAGAGATCAATGCTCACCGAACACATAGAAGCTGAATAAAAAGATTCTTACATCCACATTTAATGTCTTACACAAATAAAGACCATGAAGGTCTAGTCTTACATAGATAGGGCCACAAGGGCCAAACACTTAAATAGAACAAGTAGTGAACCCATGCCATCTGCCTTAAACCTACAGGCATTCTGACAGGGAAGCGTCCTAGTTCGCATGTTCGTCACCAACGGACTCTTCACCATACTAATGTTCTTCCATACCTGGCAAATTAAATAACCAGTGGCAAGCCAATGAGTACTTTGAATGTACTCGCAAGCAACCCATGTTTGGAACAAGATAATAACAATGCATGATGTAGCACTAAATATGTATTTTGCAGAAAGCTAATTTTGAATGCAAGGCATGGTCAAGTAACTTAGGTAAACATGCATTGACAGTTTGTAGATATCCATATGAACAAGTTATAGATATCATCAGGATTAGGGGGTTTGAACATCTCATGCTCAATCATCACGTCAGATCATATGACTTATTTCAAGTGTCAGCTATATGTCAACCATACAAAAAACACACATGCCAAGTTCATGAAATCATCGGACGTAGTTTAAGCAGGACCTCCAACTGTCCATGACCGTGGACACGGCTATTCGAATAGTTTTACACTTTGTAGAGGTTGCACGCTTTACCCACAAGACTCGGGGAACTTCCATGTCATCCATGACTCGCGGTATATTATATACCCGAGGTAAGCACCCAAACAATGCCTTTCCCATGGTGATACTAAACAAAGAGT
Organism: Hordeum marinum; assembly: GCA_022496015.1. NCBI lineage: Eukaryota > Viridiplantae > Streptophyta > Magnoliopsida > Poales > Poaceae > Hordeum > Hordeum marinum. The sequence goes on along the minus strand of CM039677.1, from coordinate 278,303,365 downwards.
CCACTCGTTGGTGCCATCCCCCATGATATACATCGACCGTATCATCCATGAAGGCACACCACGGTGTGCCCGGTGCCTGTAAAGATAGCGCATGGCCTTCCACTTCCGGGACACCCTTGTCTCGAGAGTGACCACTTCACTCTCGCCACTAGTAATGCGGGCTCTCTCCTAGTACTAACCATATTAATAAACAAAGCCCCGTCCCAGAAGGGGATCGTGGTCACACATGTGAGGTTGGCACGGTTAGCCAATCTTAAAACTCTTCGTTTTTCGAAAACACACACACTCACTTCCTCCGATACACCACTTCTTTCTCACGTGGTTAGCCATCTCATCATCATCTCCCTCGGGCATAACTGGCACCCGACGGGGTTTTCATAAGTCTTTGAAATCCTCTCCTTATATCCATCACCATGCATAAACCCAATCCCATTTGCATAGCATCTACTAGCATCCTATCTACACCCACCCGCATAACCCTCATAAGGTGGTAAGGTCATGCACGTTGCAAGTGTCAACGGCAAAAGTATCGGAAGCAACCCACCGAAATGGTCACTACTCCACATGCTCAAATGTAACGAAAGTAATGTGCTTTATGCCATGCAATGAAAATGGTTTCTTAACATGGTCAAATGGCTGCTTGCTTGGCTCAACAAAGTCTTCGAGGTCTTCAAAGTCTTTGGGTCCAACTCCCTCGTCAATAGCACAATCTATCGTTGTGATAAATAGCGATAAAAATAAGCATCTCCCTTAAACAGAGCACCTAAAGCTAATACTAAAATGCTACCCTACTCTGATACATACTGAAAACTATACTAAAAATATTTGTTCATGATACTGTTCTGAAAAACATTTTTGAAAACAATTTAACAGAGGCAAAAAGGGTGCCAAAATAGGTTTTAAATTAAACCAGTGTATAAAAAGTTTTCAACATTTTTTACAAATGGCACTATTAAATTATTTGGAATATTCTAAGATTTTAGGTGGAAGAATATTGGGCATTGGATTTATTTTCTGATTTCTAGAATTTTTGGAAGTTATCACAAAATGGAAAAAGAAAAAGGGGCACTGAGTCTGGGCCAGAGCCAGCTAGCTTCTAGGCCGGCCCAATGCCCAACCTACCCGGCGTGCTAGGGCCCCCGTGCACATCAGGTTTCAAACCTGACGGGTAGGGCCTAGTGGCGAGGGAGAGAGAAAGCACGGGAGGGGAAGGTGAGAGGCCGACAGGTGGGGCCGCACTTTCGGATCCTTCTCCCACCTCGAGGTACAGAGGCGAGGCTCTCACAGGCGGCGATGTAGGGCACGACGACGGCTGGCGAGCGTGGGGATGGTCTCGGGGTTGAGTCGCTGATCCCTCAGAGCTCGAAGGAGCGCTAGAGTTGGCCGGAGTCGCCGGCGGCGAGCACCCGCGGTGGAGGAGTTTCGGGTGGAGAACGCATCGGTCACCCTGTGCATCAAATGGAGGGGAAGAAGGAGGGGAACGGGTCAAGGCATTGAGGGAGGCCCAACGAGACAGAAATGGGGCCGGAGGGGCGCCTCGCCGGGAGATCGATGGCGGGGCTTCCGCGGTGGTCCTCGGCTCAATCCAGAGCGCAGAGGGAGGGAGAGGAGCTGACGCTTGGCCGGGTGTCGACTGGGCAGGGAAGGGGACCAGGGGAGAGGAGAGGGGCATAGGGAGGCCCTTTTATAGGCATCCGATGGTCCATCGAGCTCGTGTGCGCCGACGAGCTCGAAGCCGGGGCCAGGGTCGAGCAGAGGGGGCGAGGGTGTTTCTACGGTGCTTGAGGGTATGGTCTAATGCGCGCGTGCGAGTCCCATGGTTGGCAGACTCGGCCGATCGTGGCGCGTGCAAGAGGGGGCCAGAGGAGGGAGAGAGAGGAGGGGCCTGACAAGGTGGCGTGCCACGGATGCTGAGGGCGTCTCGGGGGACACGAGGGCGAGGCCCAAGGTGGTCGGGGGAAGCCATTGGGCGGTGGCCACAGTGCGGGAGCGCACTGTAGCGCGCTCCAGAGCGTGCATATGGCCGGCATTGCCGTTGCCCGCAGGCTCTGGGATGCCCCACCTTGTCCCGTAGCACCTGGAGGGTCTGAAGATGCTCTAGGAGCTAGGCAAGGCTAGGGAGAGAATAAATGGAGTGGGGGAGAGGGAGAGATGCTTCTGCCATGGTGAAACAGTGGGTAAAATGGGGGTTTTACCCCATCTATCATTGAGCTAAGGGTGTAGGATTTTTATTGGAGGTAGCTGGTAACCCTGAGAGGTTGTGGTAAAAATTTGAGATTAAGGGGTAGTGTGAAAGTGGTGAAAACAAATAAGTTACCATTTCACCAGAAGGTGTTTGATGGATGTTTGGGTAAGATAAATTTACCCACTTACTCTAACATTTAACTGGATCAAATGGTGGGTAAAAATGAGATGGATCATCAGGTTTGAGCTCAAATGAGCAAAGTTGACCATAGAAACTTTGTGAACCGTAGGAACCAGCAGAATCAGGTTTCTATAGATCCGGTTATGCTAAGCTAATCCCCTTGATTCACCACATAGTGTAGCATCATTATTTGGTGATTAGGACATGTCCACAAAGTTTGGAGTCAAGGGAAGAAACTTCACAATGTAAACTTGCTCAAATTTGAATTTGGACAGGGAGGTTTTTGGAATAGTTTGATGAATGAATTCAACTTGGATTGAGATGAGACTTTGCAAGATCATTACCTATGACCGTGTTGATTTGCTGGAATTTTCTTGGAATTTATTGACAACGTTAATTATAGAAATATGCCAAAAGCTTGATTTGGATAGAAAGGGTTTTGAGGTGTTTTGTCCATGAATTTGAACATGACCATGTGTTGAAACTCATATATATGGAAAATATATGTCCACTGAGTTTCCCAAAATTTCTCAAATATTTTGAAAGCATTTAAATAATTTTTCCCTATGAAAACCCATTTCTGGTATTAAGAAAAATCCTTTAAATATAATATAAAAAAATCACTAAAATTAATATTTTGTGGTTTTGGGAAGTAATATATATAGTAGGGTTGAAGTAAAGCCTTTGGGGAAAAATTGTCCACCCAATTTGAGGACTTGTAGTGCAAATCTCAACTAAGGGGGTTTTGAAAACCTAGTTTGAATGAATCCTTTTTGGTCAAAATAAAATTTGATAACTATAGTTTTAGGCACCATTCACATGGGATGATCATTGGGAAAGAGGTTTGAGTCAAGGAAGATGAATATGAAGAGGGATAGAGTCTACGAGTGCCATTCGCCACAATCATCAAGCAAACAAGCAACACTCCGAACAAGCACAAGCACTGAAAAAGTTTTAATAGGTTCCAAATTTTATAAATCCAAACATAACAAGGTGATACAAACACAGGGTGTGACAGACCTACCCCCTTACAAGAATCTCGTCCCCGAGATTCCTAGGCTAAGCGCTAAAAAGATAAGGGAACTAAGATCTAAGATAGTCCTCATGCTCCCAGGTTGCTTCAGCTTCAGAGTGGTTGCTCCATCGGACCTTGAAGTACTTGATGGTGCGACTTCAGGTGCAATGTTCTGCCTTATCCAGAATGCGAACTTGCCTCTCACAATAATTGAGGTCTGGCTAAAGATCGATGGCTTGATGGTTGATGTCCTTGTAGAGGTTGCGGCGGTTGGGAACTTGGAGACACTTCTGAAGTTGTGACACATGAAAGACGTTGTGCACATCCGATAGCTCGGAAGGTAGCTCTAATTGGATAGGCAACTTCTCCATGCGTGGAGATGATCTTGAAGGGGCCGATGTACCTTGGTGCAAGCTTCCCCTTGACATGGAAACGCTCGGTTCCCTTGAGAGGTGTGACTCGGAGGTAGACATGGCCTCCGACACAGAAGCTCACTTCTCGGCGGCGGGAGTCGGTGTAGCTCTTCTGTATTGACTTGGCGGTCTCAAGGCACTCTGAGACGAGTTGAACGTACTCTTCTGTTTCGCGAAGGATGTCTGGTCCAAAGACTAAACTTTCTCCGATCTCCGACTGGTTGAGAGGGGGTACGACACTTGTGTCCATACAACACCTCGAATGGTGCCATCTGAAGACTCGACTGATAGCTGTTTTTGTAGGAGAACTCAGCAAACTAAAGACAATCTTCCCACTTGGCTCCATAAGCCAAGACACAAGCGTGGAGCATATCTTCGAGTATCTGATATACTCGTTCTGTCTGTCTGTCGATCTGGGGTGAAAAGTAGTGCTAAAGGAGAGCTTGGTGCCCATGGCTCCTTGAAACATCTTCCAGAACCTCGAGGTGAACTGGGTGCCTCGGTCCGATACAATCTCCTAAGGAACTCTGTGAAGGCTCACGATACGCTCGATGTAGAGGTTGGCTATTCGATTGGGGCCGTCCCTACCTCAAAGGCGGTTTGCGCCTATGTCTTCTCATAGATGGGGCCGTCTGAGGCCCTGCTGACTTGTTCTTCTTGAGTGAGGCAGGTTTGGAGTCCTTTTGGCATTCTACGTCTACAGGTTCTGGTCCCGCGCATTTCCCCACCACCGTTAGATATGAACGGAAACCAAGGACGCACTTCACGGGGCAAGGCCGCGACACTCTTGACATTGACCGGAAACCAAGGACGACATCAGGGGGTCGAGTGGCATTATGACCAGTAAGGCTCCGAGGAGCCTCCTTTGATGCCCAAGTGGCTCTACGTCTATAGGTCCCAGTCCCGCACATTTCCCTACCACCGCAGTATATGACCGGAAACCAAGGACGCAACTATGGGGCAAGGCCCCGACACCCTTGATGCCGACCGAAAACCAAGGACGACACCAAGGTGGCGAGTGGCGATGTGACCGGTAAGGCTCCTGAGGCACGATGCTCAGGAGCCCCCTTTGATGCCCGAGCGACCCCCATTCCACCCTGTCTTCTGCTACCTCAGGAGGCCATGGGGCCTCCCGAGACTCCGTGTTGGGGCACCATGTTGCGGCCGGAGCCCCGAGCAGGGGTCGATCGCCAAAAGATGCAAGTCCCTGAGGCGATAGGGCCTTGCATCCTAGTTCCGGGGCGACCCGGGAAGGGCCTTAGCGCACAAACCCTTGCAAAACACCAAGTCAGAGAGGATGGTGTGGTGCATTTACGCCGGCAATGAGCCATGCAAGCAAGGCAGAACGTTAGAAAATATACCAGATACATGAGAAACTATTGAAATATGCATAAACGTAGCGACTGCGGAGGTGTGCCCTGATCACCTGAGGATAACGCGGCCCGGAGAGCGCCCTCAAATGAAGTAAACTAAACAATTAATTGGCAACAGCCAACAAAAAAGGTCACCTGCCGACCATGCCACTTAAGAGCCGAAGTTGTCGTCATAGCCTGATCTTTCACCTCCATGAGCGTGACCTTCATGGGTCCATCATCTCCCGAGGCTCCGAACCTTCGCCTGGTCCGAGCATCTCCTCCAACTCCTCGTTGCATGTTGCCAGGCAAGGCATAAGCATGGCCCGGTAAAGGTGCTGGAATGTGATGCCTGTGTTCGCCAGTCCGAAGGGCATGCGGACGTAGGCGTTCGGGTTGACCCATCCATGATCGGCATGCGCTGGCCAAAAGGGCCCCTGGGTCGTGACACTATTGATCGCAAGCACGTTGACGCAGAAGCGCAGCCGGTCCACCATGCCGATAAAGGCTACTATGATTGGTGGTGTTGTGCAGCCCCTGCCTTGCACGGCTTGCGCTTTTCAAAGCTCCTTGATCGCTCTGATGACGGACTCTTGCGAGCTCGGCGCCTCGTGCCGTGCTCCCGGTTTGGGCCGACTCATGCCAGACCGCACCTTCAGGTTGAACTCGAGCGCCTCTCTTGTCTCACTAGCCGAGCCTGAAGCTCCCTGGGTGGGAGTCCCAGGGCCCGCCCCAAGAGTGGCGCTGAGCACGCCTTCCTATGTGATGGGGGTGGTCCCCCATCCCTGGGTGCAGAGCCCAAGTCCCCCGGGTGCCCCATGGAAGTGAGCCGCTTCTTCTTCTTGTGCGTGTCCTCACGGGGCGGGGCGTCCTCCTCGTCGTCCGAGCGTTTGGCCGCCATGATGCGGTAAGCACGCTTGAGGGTGCAGACAACATCCTTTTCGTCACAAGCGATGGTGATGACGCCACCACTCCCTAGCATGTTGAGGACGTTGTAGCCGTGGTGGGTCACCGCCATGAACTTGGCAAGCCCCGGGTACCTGAGGATCGCATTGTATGGAAGGTGGATGTGCACGACGTCGAAGACGATGATCTAGGTGTGGTAGTTCTTGCGCCCACCGAAGGTGACAGTCAAACGCACCTACCCGATGGGTACGGTGGATCTGTCTGTGACTCCTGAGAAAGCCTTGGGTGGCATGAGATGTTTGTACAGCACCTGGAGCATCTTGAAGGCCTCAATGGATAGGACGTTGAGCCCCGCTCTGTTGTTGATGAGTGTCTTAGTGACGAGGTCGTTGTTGATGGTTGCAGTGCACATCATAGGGAGCTTTCCGACCATGGCTGGGCGCCTGAGCTGGTCCCTCGAGTCGGGTGATGGCGGTCTGGGAAAAATTGAAAGGGCGCATTGCTTCGAGCTTTGGGTGAGCCTCATTCACCTCCCGTGCGAATTTCTTGAAGGCACGGTTTGATGCGTGGGCCTGGGCGCCGCCCATGATATAGGCCACGACCCTGATTGTGACAGCCCGGGACCGACGTTCCAGAAGATTCCCCTTTTATTTCCGTTCTCGTCTGTGTTTCGTTTGTGTGTTGCATTCATCATCTCATCATTCGCATCATCTGCATAGCATTGTCACCCATTTCGGAAACTTGCATCCGTTCGTAGTTGTCGGTTCTCTCCATTCTGCCGTTGCCCGTCTCGAGACCAACCACACACGCACGCGGTCGTGGCATCATTTAAATAAAATCGTTTTTAAGTGCGTGCAAAAATATTCTTGGATTGGGTCGAAACTTAGCGTGTGGACTTCTTATATTGTAGGTAGACCGCCCGTCGAATTTCGTCGCGTTCCGAGTTCATTTGATATCCCGTCAGTCAGCCGTAGCAGTGCGGTCATCGGTATTCCGTCGGAAGTTTGTCGGTGTTTTAAAAACTTCATGTCACGGGTCACACTTCCCTCTCTTCCCCTCCTAGCCCCATCTACACAGCCACTGTAGCCCCTCTGCGCTTCCCGTCCATCGAGTCGATACACGACGGTCCGAAAACGGACAGCAAGGTCCAACCCCCAGCCCCTAGTGCCTCCCCTATATAAAGCCATGGAGAGAGCTCTCACTCCGTCTAAGGTTTCCCGCTTGCCAAATTGCAGCCACACCCTAGGAAAACCCCACCTGCTAGCCCTCCTCCCCCAGACCCCGCAGCCCTAGCCCCCAGCCAAAACCTGGCCCTCGGATCGCGATCTAGAGGCTCAGATTCGTCCATTTTCCCACCTACCAGACATGTCCGGCGACCAACCGGGGCATGTCCAGCGACCGCAGTGCAGCCCCGAGCTCCGGCAGAGCATCCCCGCGCCATGCCTGCAGCTTCCCGTGCACCGGATAGCTACAGGTGCATTTGCTTCCATGTGTCAACATGGACTTTCTTTTGTTATATCACAATATTGCTGCTATTTAATTTAATGTACATATATACTTGGTATAGGTGGAAGGCTTGGCCTTTTGCTCGGTGTTTTGTTACACTCTTGCCGCCCCTAGTTACTTGTGAACCGGTGTTATGTTCCGTAAATGAGCACTCTTAACATCCTCGGGGTTGTTATGGGGCCCCCCTTTATATTCGGGTTAGAATAAAACTTGTCTGGCAAGGTCCAACATTGGTACTACATTTGCCTAATAACTAATAAAATTGCATAGGGACCTGCCGGTACCCATGGATAATTAATCAACCCCCGGGCCAGTGCTCCTCATGAGTGTTGGTCCAAACTAGAGCACTGTAGGGGGCCAACCCGGGGCAACTCGGGAGATTTCTATTAGGCCACCGTACACTAGCTTATCCGACGTGTCCTGAGAACGAGATACGTGGCTCCTGTCGGGATCGTCGACACGTCGGGAGGCCTTGCTGGATTTGTTTTACCTTTCTCGAACGTCTTGAGTGAGGAACTCTGATTTTCTTCAGGCTATCTCGAGGTGTCGGATTTCCTTTGGAATTGCCTAGGAAGATCACGAGATCCGTGGTTGAGGTTATTCCCGCTGAGTGTGGTTAATTTGTGATGGATGAGTTGGAGCACCCCTGCAGGGTTAACTCTTTTCGAGAAGCCATGCCCGCGGTTATGTGGCAAACTTGGATATTTTGTTTAACACCCGGTCGTAGCAAACTTAAAGTAAACTTTAATGAAATACACCAACTGTGTGCGTAACCGTGACTGTCTCTTCTCGTGCCTCCTTATCCGGAAGAGAACACGGTGGGGTTATGTTTGACGTAAGTAGGTGTTCAGGATCAATTAGTGATCATTACTAGTTCATGTCCGATATGCATAGACCACCATACTTTACCTTCTGTACTCGTAAGTTAGCCATTCAAATAAATGCTTAGTCGCTGCTGCAGCCTCACCACTTAACCATACCTCACCCATTAAGCTTTAATAGTCTTGATACCCTAGGAAATGAGATTGTTGAGTCCCTGTGGCTCACAGATTACTACAACAATAGTTGTAGGTAGAGGTAATGCGATGATTTGACGTGAGCGCGTTGCTTGATTTGATTTGGAGTTCTTCTTCTTCTTCGTCAATCTTGGATGGGTTCCAGGCGGCAGCCTAGGATAGCAAGGGTGGGTGCCATTTTATTGTTTGATTTCGTCTGTAGTCGGACCCTGCTCTTATGTATGATGTTTGAGTATGTTATTGTATTGATGTGACTCTGATGTAGCTTGTGGTGAGTGTAAGCCAATTCCATATACTCATTTCTTCTGTACATGTACATGTAATTATATCCATTCTTGCGAACGCATTGAGATGCACTTCTATCCCCGTCGAGACCCTCGTGCCAAAATAAGGATAGGACCGCATCTTGGGCGTGAAAAGTTGGTATCAGAGCCTGTACAGACCTAGGAGCTCCCTTGATTGACCGAACTTGGCCGAGTTGTGTCTAGTGAAAAACTGTTTTGAGTCTAGTTATGTCGGAGAGTAGGATTCTTTTACTCCTCTTCTATGCTATGGTGAGGTATTCGACTTAGGAATTTTTTTCTACTCCTCTTCTCGCTCAATTTTTTTTAGGATTACGCGGGTATTTTGGAAACTATAAGATGCCGATGTGACAGGGTTATGTCTTGGTGCCTCCTATCTGACTTGATTTCTTTCGGGGAGTCAAGCTCCAGGGAATGTTGGCACATCGTTATGATTCAGCTTCCTTAGTATCTCAGGACGGAGGGTGTTCAAAATTGCTTCAATACTTGTCGAGGTGAGATAAGGTCGGAGTCACCCAATACTGGGGAGGCGTCCGGGGTACCACCATGATTTAGTATCATTGTGAGTTCGAGGATTCAAGATTAGACGAGTTTGCGGAGTTTCTTGAATTATGGTGTGGAAGGTTGCGGATGCAGTTGCAGCTGATTATCTAGGGTAGGTTCCTGAGTCCGCAACCCGAATCGCATAAAAAATAAAGTTTTCGGAAGTTCTTAGGTGGGAATTCATGTAGTCACGTAGGATTATCTTTCCAACAAGTACATAGTGGGTATGTATTTGTTCTGGCTTGTTTTACAAGCCTTATCCTTCGTTTTGTTTTGAATATGGTAATTGGAGTTTCTTCGATGTCAAGTGGTGATTTCATATCTTTTCGAAGTAGTATTCTCATATTTCTGTGGGAATGCTAGTTCTTGTGCTCAATCAAGTTAGCATATCAATTCCTTTCCTACCGGTGTGCTTCTCTTCAAGATAATTCTATCCTCTTCAATATTTGTAGGATCAATCCTCTTATTCTTTTCTGGAGTTTGTCTCATCTGTTCCAGGTTTTCTTTGTTTTTCCCACCCTCCCGCCCTTTTATTTCAATGATTGAATTCTCATCCAAGTGCTTTCTCTTCATGTAATGCTTCTGCTATCTTTTCTTCTATCTTGTATTCTTTTCCGGTGGATTCAATTCAAGTTCTTGGTGTTCATCATATCATTTTCATTCTCTATTTGCTCTCCCATGTTGGAATTCTTTATCAAGCCTCTCTTGTTTATTCATCCCTTTCTTTTCTATCGGGAGTGCTGAAGATTTCTCTGAAGGCAATCATTTTCTTTCTTGTCCTCTTAAATTATTTCAAGGGTCTCTTATCATCAAGTTCTTAATTTATACCGTTGCAATCTCTCTTTTAAAAAATTGTTTCAATGGTGGTTTATTTTTAGTGGGCCCATAACCCATAGGTTTTTCCCCAGGATCTTACCTGACTCTTCTATTCTTCCGGAGATGTCCTCAATTTCTCTTCAAATATGATGTAAGAATGATTTTCATCAGTCAGATTCTGCTTCCAAGTTTGCTTCTAAATCATTTTCATTGTTGGCTCAACCTTTTCTTTATTCATTGTTCCGGAGTGGCTCAGTAATTCTTGGTGGTGTTCTCGTCTTCATTCTCATCATGGAAGACCAAAGGAGTGGTTCTCTTAAATCTTTGCTCATTCTCTTAAAGATTCATGGTCTCAACTTTGTGTTGTCATCTCAAATTGTTTTTGCTCATGAGAAAATTCTCCCATATCTATCCAGTGCATTTCATAATTGTTTTCATTTCTCGATCCTCCCGAAGGCCATCATTTCAGAAGATTTCTTTGTTCTTAGCTTTTAGCTTTCGTTCTCAAATTCTTCTCAATTGTTGTTCCTTCGTTCGTATCAATTATTCCGGTGCTTCGTTCAAGTTTTCCATTAGGTGGATCATGCTCTCTTTTTTCTCATGTTATATCATTCAATTGCATTATCCTCTTTCGTTTTGAATTCTTACCGGTGTTCTCGTGCAAGACTTATTTAAGGTTGTGATCTCTTTCTCTTTCTCTTCAATTCTTTGCAACAAGAATAAGTGGTGTGTGAAATCCATTGCTTGTCCTCAATTTAACTTGATGAAGTATAATCATATCATAATTCTTATTCTTGTTTCGTCCAAGTGATCTCAATCCTTCTTCCGGAGTGGTTCAGGATATCTAATTCCTCATCCCAAGTGGCATCTTTCTTTTCCGAAGTTCCTAGTTTTGCTCAAATATCTTGCCCTGAAGCATCATCTAATTATTGGAAGGTCTCAATCCTCTTCATGTAATGCTTCTGCTATCTTTTCTTCTATCTTGTATTCTTTTCCGGCGGATTCAATTCAAGTTCTTGGTGTTCATCATATCATTTTCATTCTCTATTTGCTCTCCCATGTTGGAATTCTTTATCAAGCCTCTCTTGTTTATTCATCCCTCTCTTTTCTATCGGGAGTGCTGAAGATTTCTCTGAAGGCAATCATTTTCTTTCTTGTCCTCTTAAATTATTTCAAGGGTCTCTTATCATCAAGTTCTTAATTTATACCGGTGCAATCTCTCTTTTAAGAAATTGTTTCAATGGTGGTTTATTTTTACTGGGCCCATAACCCATAGGTTTTTCCCCAGGATCTTACCTGACTCTTCTATTCTTCCGGAGATGTCCTCAAGTTCTCTTCAAATATGATGTAAGAATGATTTTCATCAGTCAGATTCTGCTTCCAAGTTTGCTTCTAAATCATTTTCATTGTTGGCTCAACCTTTTCTTTATTCATTGTTCTGGAGTGGCTCAGTAATTCTTGGTGGTGTTCTCGTCTTCATTCTCATCATTGAAGACCAAAGGAGTGGTTCTCTTAAATCTTTGCTCATTCTCTTAAAGATTCATGGTCTCAACTTTGTGTTGTCATCTCAAATTGTTTTTGCTCATGAGAAAATTCTCCCATATCTATCCGGTGCATTTCATAATTGTTTTCATTTCTCGATCCTCCCGAAGGCCATCATTTCAGAAGATTTCTTTGTTCTTAGCTTTTAGCTTTCGTTCTCAAATTCTTCTCAATTGTTGTTCCTTCGTTCGTATCAATTATTCCGGTGCTTCGTTCAAGTTTTCCATTAGGTGGATCATACTCTCTTTTTTCTCATGTTATATCATTCAATTGCATTATCCTCTTTCGTTTTGAATTCTTACCGGTGTTCTCGTGCAAGACTTATTTAAGGTTGTGATCTCTTTCTCTTTCTCTTCAATTCTTTGCAGCAAGAATAAGTGGTGTGTGAAATCCATTGCTTGTCCTCAATTTAACTTGATGAAGGATAATCATATCATAATTCTTATTCTTGTTTCGTCCAAGTGATCTCAATCCTTCTTCCGGAGTGGTTCAGGATATCTAATTCCTCATCCCAAGTGGCATCTTTCTTTTCCGAAGTTCCTAGTTTGCTCAAATATCTTGCCCCGAAGCATCATCTAATTATTGGAAGGTCTCAATCTTGTTCTTTTTGCATCCTTCAATTCTTTCTATCATCCTTTCGTTTCAGAGTTCTTTCGAAGGTTCTTCATGGTGGTTCATCTAGATTTCTTTCATTTTCAAGTGTATTCAAGATTCTTGTTGGAGGTGCTAAGTGTTCTTTATCTTGAATATCTAAGTTCAATTCCTTCTCCATTGAATTTGAGATGGTGTTGTTAAATTTTTGATTATGAGGAGTCCCGAAGGTAAATTATCAAGAATAAGGCAAGTAAACCCATCTTATTTTCCTGGAGTTATCTTGGGTTGGTTTTCACCTAAAGCATTTCCTAAGGATTGTTACTCGCATGGTGTTGTAAATAATCCAAGTTTTCTCCTCCTCCTCTTCGTGAAAGAAGTTTTTGCATTTCTTGTTGCTCTCAAGCAATCAATTGTTTTGTTGTGGCAGGTTGTCACCTCATAATTTTGTGTTGTTTTCCATAAGCCCATAACGAGCCATTCTTTTCCTTGTGATTCTCATCAACTCCATTCAACCTTTGCTTTCAAATTCATTGGTGATAGAAGTTGTCATTTTTCTTCTTAGTTCTCTTCTCTTCAAGATCTATCTTCAATTCTTTTGTTCCGGAGGCCTTGTGATGTTGCTATATTCAATCCATCATCTTGTTTAATCAATATCATGTTCTTTCTTTGCTTATTCATTTAACCGGAGTGTTGTGCAATGTTTTCATGATCCTTCCATCTTATGAAGTTCTGATTCTAATCCAACCGAAGTGTGGAGCCTGTCTTTCAATTTGTTTCCATCATATCAAATTTCGCCCCTCTTTCCTATCGAAGTGCTATCGAAATTTCTTGTGAATTCTTGCTTGTGCATCTTGTCATTATTCATCTCTTGCATTCTTCAATGATCATGGTTTCACTCATTGCTCACGAAGCAACTAAGTTTTACGTTTCGCCCTTTCTCTTCCCCTTTTTCATTCTAGATCTCGGGACGAGATCCTCGTGTAGTGGAGGAGAGTTGTGACAGCCCAGGACCGATGTTCTAGAAGATTCCCCCTTTATTTCCATTCTTGTCTGTGTTTCGTTTGTGTGTTGCACTCATCATCGCATCATTCGCATCATCTGCATAGCATCGTCACCCGTTTTCGAAACTTGCATCCGTTCGTAGTTGCCGGTTCTCTTCGTTCTGTCGTTGCCCGTCTCGAGACCAACCACACACGCACTAGGCCGCGACATCATTTAAATAAAACCGTTTTTAAGTGCGCGCAAAAATATTCTTGGATTGGGTCAAAACTTGGCGTGTGGACTTGTTATATTGTAGGTAGACCTCCCATCGAATTTTGTCGCATTTCGAGTTCGTTTGATATCCCGCCGGTCAGCCGTAGCAGTGCGGTCATCGGTATTCCGTCGGATATTTGTCGGTGTTTTAAAAACTTCGTGTCACGGGTCGCACTTCCCTCTCTTCCCCTCCTAGCCCCATCTGCGCAGCCACCGTAGCCCCTTTGCGCTTCCCGTCCATCGAGTCGACATCCGACGGTCCGAAAACGGACAATAAGGTCCAACCCCAGCCCCTAGTGCCTCCCCTATATAAAGCCATGGAGAGAGATCTCACTCTCTCTAGGGTTTCCCCCTTGCCAAATTGGAGCCACACCCCTTGGAAAACCCCACCTGCTAGCCATCCTCCTCTAGATCCCGCTGCCCTAGCCCCCAGCCAAAATCTGGCCCTCGGATCGAGATCTAGAGGCTCAGATTCATCCATTTCCCCACCTACCAGACATGTCCGGCGGCCAACCCGAACATGTCTAGCGACCGCAGTGCAGCCCCGAGCTCCCGCAGAGCATCCCCGCGCCATGCCCGCACCTTCCCGTGCATCGGCCGGCCCTCGCCGGAGCGGCCACCGCCGGACATCACCAGGACCTTGCCGGACCCCTCTTCTTCTCCCTCCCTTCCTTTTATTCCTCCTTTCCTCTCCTTCCTCTCCCCTGCCCCGGCTCATCTCCTCCCTCTCCCTTCTCCTCCCGCAGGTCGCCATGGCCTCCTTCCGCCGCCTCCTGGAGCACGCCGCCGGCCAGATCTAGCAAGGGAGCCAGTGGATCTGGTGCTTGTTGGCCCGGAGCTGCCCATCCTTGGCCTTCCTCCTTGCCGGACTGCCTCAGCGCCCTGCCCCTCGCCGTCGTGCGTCGCCGCTGCCTTGCCTTCGAGCGGGAGGACGCGCTCCCTCTTGTGCCCGTTGACCGCAACGCCCATTGCGCGCGTGGGCCGGCCTCCCAGCCTAGTTCGGCCGAGTGCCCTGCCAGATCCCCACCGACATGGGCCTTGGCCCACGAGGTGCGCCAGCCCCTCCCCCCTTTTGTTTTTTTATTTATTTTGTGTGAAGGCCCGATGCGATTTTTAAACGTCTATATATATTTATCCGGGCATCGTATAAAAATAATTTCAACATGTAAAATGCTTAGAATAAATGTAGATTAATAATATGTCATTTTCACCGATGCCTAAAATGTTTAACATGCCTTTTCCTGCTAATTGCATATATGTCATTTTGCATTTTTGCATATTCATTTAACGTGCTTCGGGAATTAACCAAAATTCATATATTAAAAATGTTCATCTCATTGGCATCGCATTTTCATGCATGAAATAAATTGTTGGCATGATGTTTGCACATTATTTGCATATATGTTTTGCTATAAGGTGATTAGGCCTAATACTTGCATATTTAATTGTGATTAATTTTGTACATGAACCTATTCATATTATATATGTTTTCGGGGTAGAATAATCCATAGAATTATTCTGTGCATTTAGTTTTTCCATTTGAGCATTTTGTGTGCAGGTCATTATGCCGTGATGTCCTTTTGTCATTTTCGTGGGATTTAATCCATGCATGTTTGAAAATAAGTTTCAACATGAGAAATGCTCTTTGATATGTGTCCTAGCCCTTGGAAATTTTGCTTGTCATAGAAATGCATGTTTAGGTGTTGTTTTCTTGTTGTCAACTTGCTATAAAATTTTGCTATTTTGAGGGTCCAAAATATTTCTAAGTGGAATCTGTAATATTTTGTTGTTGTCTTGCCATGTGATTTGCTAGTGATCTAGAACCCTTTTTTGGTAGGTGTAATGGAGTTATTTGTAGTTGATATTGTCCTTTAGTCTGCTGTTAAGTTTCATGCCACAATATAAATGGTAGAATATAGTTTTACTGCTGTCAATCTGCCTTCGTGATAAAACTGCACTGTCAAAAACTGCTATTTTCACTAAGTCTGAAACTGTTGTCAAGTAGCTACCTTGTGAGCGTCCTACCATGTGATCCATGCATGTTTTGAATATGATATGTGAAGATGAAATGAAGTGGATGTTGTATACTACTTCCCCATGCTTAGTTTGTGCATTTTAGAATAATGTAACTTGTTGTTTTCAAGTCTGCAAAACGCTAAGTTGCTGTTTTTGGCATATTTCAACTAAAACTTGTTTTCTTGATTGTGGTTGAACCGTACCTCCGTTTTGGACATTCCATATATGAAAATTGCATAGAATATCATGTAGTCTCATAATAACTTGCTGCATTTATGATTTGAGATTTATGTGATTGCATTTCTCATGCATTTGCATTCATGACATGTGCATCTTGTGTTGCTTATATTTTTTGAACCGTAGCTTCGTTTGAGATGTTCTATATATGTAAATCGACTAGAATGACATGTAGATTATCATGGTGACATTTATTTCACTATTTAACAAATATAGAATATGATTACTTCAGATCTGAACCAATTTCGATATTAACATATGAGGTCGTTTCGGAAATACTGTAAGTTGTTTTCGACCTCATTTAAGATGCCTAGATAGATAGTTTACTTATGCTTCACCTCTTGCCATGTTTAACAACATTTAATATTGTCGTGTACCTAAAAAGAGTGAACTAAATAATTCGAACGTGGAGTTTCGTCAATATGCAACTCGTTGCATATTGAGCTTCACTTAATGTGTAGTATTGATTGTCGTGAATTGTCATGCATTGCATATTAAACCGGACATGCATCATATTTGGTTGTGCATCGTGTCATGCATATGTTGTGGTGTATCTTGTGTTGATTGTTTGTTTCGGATTGCTTCTTCTTGATAGAGTTCCGAAAGCGTTCGGAGTGTGAGGATTCGTTCGACTACGTTGGCTCGTCTTCTTCATGGATTCGTTCTTCTTCCGAGCGGGATCTCAGGCAATAATGCTCATTTCCCTAGATACCATTACTATCATTGCCATGCTAGTTGTCTCGTCTTTTATCGTTATGTCTCGCTACCTACCACTTGTTTGATAAGCCTCCCAACATAGCCATGAAAAGCCTCTAAGCCCTCCACATCCCAGCAAACCTTTGTTTGGCTATGTTACCGCTTGCTCAGCCCTTCTTATAGCGTTTCTAGCTGCAGGTGCATTTGCTTCCATGTGTCAACATGGACCTTCTTTTGTTATATCACAATATTGCTGCTATTTAATTTAATGCACATATATAATTGGTAAAGGTGGAAAGCTTGGCCTTTAGCTCGGTGTTTTCTTCCACTCTTGCCACCCCTAGTTACTTGTGAACCGGTGTTATGTTCCATAAATGAGCGCTCCTAACGTGCTCGGGGTTGTTATGGGGACCCCCTTGATTTTCGGGTTAGAATAAAACTTTTCTGGCAAAGCCCAACATTGATACTACATTTGCCTAATAACTAATAAAATTGCATAGGGACCCGCCGACACCCGTAGATAATTAATCAACCCCCGGGCCAGTGCTCCTCATGAGTGTTGGTCCAAACTAGAGCACTGTGCGGGGCCAACCCGGGGCAACTCGAGAGATTTCTATCAGGCCACCGTACACTAGCTTATCCGCCGTGTCCTAAGAACGAGATACGTGGCTCCTATCGGGATCGTCGAGACGTCGGGAGGACTTGCTAGCTTTGTTTTACCTTTCTCGAACGTCTTGAGTGAGGACCTCTGATTTTCGTTGGGCTATCTCGAGGTGTCAGATTTCCTTTGGAATTGCCTAGGAAGATCATGAGATCCGTGGTTGAGGTTATTCCCGCTGAGTGTGGTTAATTTGTGATGGATGAGTTGGAGCACCCCTGCAGGGTTAAGTCTTTTCGAGAAGCCCTGCCCGCGGTTATGTGGCAGACTTGGATATTTTGTTTAACACCCGGTCATAGCAAACTTGAAGTAAACTTTAATGAAATACACCAACTGTGTGCGTAACCGTGACTGTCTCTTCTCGTGAGTCCTTATCCGGAAGAGAACACGATGGGGTTATGTTTGACGTAAGTAGGTGTTCAGGATCAATTAGTGATCATTACTAGTTCACGTCCGGTATGCGTAGACCACCATACTTTACCTTCTGTACTCGTAAGTTAGCCATTCAAATAAATGCTTAGTCGCTGCTGCAGCCTCACCACTTAACCATACCTCACCCATTAAGCTTTAATAGTCTTGATACCCTTGGAAATGGGATTGTTGAGTCCCTGTGGCTCACAGATTACTACAACAACAGTTGCAGGTACAGGTAATGCGATTATTTGACATGAGCGCGTTGTTTGATTTGATTTGGAGATCTTCTTATTCTTCTTCATCAATCTTGGATGGGTTCCAGGCGGCAGCCTGGGATAGCAAGGGTGGATGTGATTTTATCGTTTGATTTCGTCCGTAGTCAGACCCTGCTCTTATGTATGATGTTTGAGTATGTTATTGTATTGATGTGACTCTGATGTAGCTTGTGGCGAGTGTAAGCCAATTCCATGTACTCATCTCTTCTGTACATGTACTTGTAATGATATCCATTCTTGCGAACGCATCAAGATGCACTTCTATCCCCGTCGAGGCCCTCGTGCCAAAATAAGGATAGGACCGCATCTTGGGCATGACACTGATCTCCTGGAACCCCCCACCTCCGATGTCCTGCTTGTCCTCTTCCTTCCTTTTGGGTGGAGGTGGTAGTAGTGGTAGGCTGACCTCACGAGGGCGAACCTCGCGAGGCTGGCCGCGTTGCGACCCCACTGGAGGGTCATCGCGCTAGCGGTCCTCACGAGGCTGGGCGCGCCAGCGGTCATCTCGAGCCTGATCGCTCCAGCAGTCCTCCTGGGGCTGATCGCGCCACCCTTGATGAGGTTCCTGGTTGTCATAGCGTCCTCCATCGCGGCTACCGCCACGTCCAAAGCCTTGGTTAGCTCGTCCGGGGCGCCTGCTGAAGTGCTCGGCCCGGATCATCCTCAGTTCCTAGCAATCGGCAGTTTCGTGGTTGCTGGTGCCATGGAAGATGCAGGTGGATCTTCCTCCTGGGGGGTGTTCCTCACCCTGGCTGTGCTTCACCACAGGTTCGCTCGCAAGCACTACTGGGGCCTTACGCTTCGCCTCCTTGGCCTTGGTCTTCTTTTCTTCTGGCTCCGCTGCCAGAGGCCCGCAGAGCGACACAAGATCCTCCTCTACCTTGGCGCACTTGTTTGCCAAATTGAAGATCTCCAGGGCGGAGCACAGTTCGTCATTCATGGCGAGCTCCTCCTTCATCTTGAGGGCAGTGAGTCCATTGGTGAATGCTGAGATGATGGCTTCGTCTGAAGCCCTCGGGATCTTGAGGTGCATGGTCGTGAAGCGTTGTATAAACTTATGCAGGGTCTCTCAATCATGCTGCTTGATTCGAGGGAGGTCATTGATGGTGGGCGCGCGGTCGTAGGTGCCTTGGAAGTTGGTGACACAGCATTTGTGCAGGCCTTCCCAGGAGGTGATACATGCCTCCGGGAGGTTGAAGAGCCAGGAGAGCATGCCGCCCTTGAGTGCTATGGGGAACCAGCACGCCATGACCTTGTCGTCTCATCCGGCTGCTCGGATGCTTGGGGAGTAGAGCTGTAGGAACTCGATTGGATCTAGGGTATCATCATAAAGCGGGGCCAGGTCAGGCATGAACTTGCAAGGCCACGTGGTTGAGTAGAGCTCCGGAGCGATGGCGAGGAACCCCACCGGCTCGACTGGTGCTGCGTGCGCGGGAGGGTCCTCGTCTTGACGGTCCTGTGGGGCCTCCTAGAGTGGTACCCGGTCGCGACACTAGGCCGACATCGCGGGGAACACACGTGCATCGACGCACGGCCGGGGAACCACCTGGCAGCTTACCTCATCTCCCAGCCTTGCCTGTGGTTCGCGAGGCCGGTCGGGAGGGCGTGCTTCCCGCCTGGCCTCGGGGTCGACATCACGTCGCGAAGGTGGAGGCTATGCGTCGTGCGCCATGTCATCTGCCAGGGATGGTTGGGGTCGTAGCGAGTAGGAGATCGTCGAAGTGTCGCCAGCAGCACTGATGAGCTCCGCGATGCGCCGAAGCCAGTCGAGGGTGGGGCGGTAGCGAAGCAGCTCATTAGCCATGGCGAGCGCGCCCTGGCCACGCACCGGCTCGGGATGAATATGGGAGGATGACCCGGAAGCTAGGACGATTGACGGAGTTGTGGTGTGGCTGTCGCGCTGCGTGATGACCGGCTGGGAGGAGTCCTATCGCGCGTGGACATCGGGGGCCTTGGCGGGATACTCCACAGGCGAGGGCGACCTGAGCACACCGGCATGGCCCACCGGCACCATCTGAGCGACACGGGTGGCTCGGCGCTCAGTACGGGCTCGGCGAGCGTCGGACATCAGAAAAGCGAGGTGGGAGAACATCTTGTCTTGAGGGAGACTCCAACACGCCCCCTACCTGGTGTGCCAAATGTCGGACTTTGGGCTCTGAGAACCCTTAAGATTCAAACACAGGGACGTGTGCGATGATCCCCTGCAGCCTAGCCCAACCTAGCTTGCTACTTGATGAACACAGCAAAGAACTCGCATGATGACGAGGAAGAGGATGAACACGAGAGTTTACCTAGGTTCAGGCCGCTGCGAAGCATAATACCCTACTCCTACTTTGGTGGTTTGCCTCTCGAGGAGGTGGTGTAGATGAACTAGTACAGTGTTTTAGGGCCTCATGAGGGCTTCCTTCGAGGTTTTCGTGGCCCTCTGCGACTTGGTGATGGATAAGTGGTGGAATGGATTCGGACCCCCCTCTAAGGTGCAGCCTACCCTCTATATATAGCGGGGGCTCGGGTCCTCTTCCCTTATCGCCATGGCAGGAAGGGATCCCACGACGGCCAAATTTGAAGGGAGACAGGAGTACGTGCTCGCCCTGCCCAAAGGCGGTCTTTGCCTGCAAAGTAGCTGTCGACGGTGCAGGGATGGGCTCAGCGATGACATCCGCCCTGCAGGGTGGGTGATTGCAGTCTTGTTACACTAGAATGGAAACCTTTGGGGTGCTTTGGGAACCCACGTACGTCCTTGCTCCCTTTGCACCAAAGGGGAAACTGCATTGTCTCGCACGCTGGCGCTCGCCTATCCTTCCTTGCGTCACCCTTGACCCCCGAGGCCCGGCCTTGCATAGAGATCTCCGCCACTCCGAGGGGGGTTGAGGAGGCCCATCCCTTGTTGGTCTTGACGTTGTTCCTCCTTGCGAGCCTAGGTCCCTCGCGAGGGCCTTGTCTTGAGTGAGGCCACGCCTGGCCGTGTTTGGTCGATGAAGTGGGCCATGCCCTGGGCCGCACGCAGGCAAGTCTAGGTACCCCCGATCCTAGAACGTCGACAACCCCTTGCATAACTGCTGCCCTGGAGTCCAACTTCTCCTTCCAAGTGCGGTAGAGCACCTAGAGCTTTCAAAAGTTATCGCTCATGGTTTGGCGGACATGTTCTTCTTCGGATTGGCTGCTAGCATTCGGTTCGCCGATAACTTCGAGTCCGACAGGAGTGGTGACTTCCCTGTCAAAGAATTCTCCTTCAGTTGGCACCCCGGTGTTTGTCATTCCTGGTATGTTAACGAACAGGTTCTCGCCAACCTTGATATATCTACTTGAATAGGGGACTTCGGACGTTGACGCCTGATCATCAATAGCCGCCTTACCGCCAACTGGGGGCTCTACGACCGGCACAACACCTGGCCCTCATGCGGTAGGAATGCCGTCAGTATGGTCATTGGACTCCTTTCCGGCCTTCTCAACTGATGCCTTGGCCGTGACTTCCTGTACGTCCTTGGTGGCCTCATCAGTAGCAACCCTGGTGGCCTCGGCGGCAGTGTTTCTGTCAGTCTCCTCGATGACAACATCGACATCCATTTGTTCCATCGGAGGGAGATCTGGAAGCCAAGGATGGGGAAACAAGATGAGACCACGGTTGAAGTTCGAGAAGACAAAAAAAAAAGTCAAAATGGTAAGTACTCCAAGGTGAGGGTTTACCTGTGCCAAGCTGTTGAGAGATGGTTGCTCCTTCCCTGGCGACGTCGGTTGCCGGTGTAGGAGAGCCAGTGCCTGTGCTTGCCGGCCTCCCCTCAACAAAATGGGCTCGTCGGCAGAAGCCCTTCTCGGAGATCCATCCCTAGGCGGCATAGTCAGGGACAGCCCCTAATGGCTCTCCTTGTTTCCGTTCTTATTCTACAAGCCCGATGATGTCAGCAGTGAAGATACGTGCCCCAAAGCTCGCTCGTGGGAAATGAGTAGCGAACTCACGATGAGGGCTATGTTGAGGACTATGTCGTGGGCTGGACTCCAGGCTGATGTTGATCAGCTCTGGCACACTTGTGGTGCTTGCCAGCGGCTCATCGCCCATTGAAGTATTTGCCTTCTTCCCCACCCTTTGCGCTAGCGTTTCCATATCTCTATGGGGACTGGCCAAAGTGAGGCAAACAAGTTAGGCGAAGCTATAAAATCAGAGGATAAAAGATGTGGCAGGATCCTTACTCTTCTTCTTTCGAGCTAAAGGCGGAGAGATCGAAGTCAACCTCCGCATCGGTGTCCGTGCGAGGAGGAGAAGGAGTGGTCCTAGGTCGCTTGGCTACAGCAGAAGCGGAGGGTTGCTGTTGAGCTTCTTGTCGCTGTGCAGCCTTGCCGGCCACCACCTTGCAGGGGGTTGTACCACTCGAGCAAGGTTGGAGAGCTGAGGCACCGGAGGAGGTCTTCCGAGAAACATGCTTCTTCTTCCTCTCGGGAGCTGGGGGCTCCTCATGCAGCTGCCCTTCGGTAGTATCTTTAGCAAAGGGACCCCCGGGAGCGGTGCCACTCTGCTCTCCTGCAACCACGCCCTGCCTAGCAAGTTTCCCTCTGATACTGCTTCTCCTTCACTGGCTTCCCCTTCCATGAAGCCAGCGCTCCTGGCCTCTGTGGCAAGATTCGCCTCTTCCATCCTGCTAGCGATCTGTTTCTTCCTCGGTGGTGGGGCAGATGAGGTTCGTTTCTTCTTGAATGGACTTTTCCGACAAGTTGTCAAAGAACTCTTGTGCCCGTTCTGTGGATGGCTGTTCCCAAGTTCCATCAAGGCCATGAGCATTGCACACTGACATCATGGTGAGGATTGAGGCTAGGGCAGAGTTGTTGCATAGGGGGGTTACACCAACCAACAACTTGTGTGTTGCGTCAGACCTGAACAGCTATTGGCAGCGAGCTGCATGCTGTATGACCCTCAAGTTATTGTTCAGCCCAGGGCGCAGCCTCACGATGTCTGCCGCATTTCGGCATTCCTAGGCTGGTCTCCCTTTGTTCTACAGAGGGGCGATGCGCCGGCGAAGAAAATCAGCCCCAATCATCTCTATTGTGAGCCTGACAACTTTGAGGCGGTGAATCCTGGTAACTGCAACTGTGAGATTCTCATCTTGTGGATTGAGGTTGCTCCAGCCAGTGCCGCGCACCATAGAAGGGCTGAGGATCCGTCTCCTGAATCCAACACCACCTAGCCCGCCATTCTTCCCACTTCTCGTGGAAAGCCCCATCTAGGTATATATCCTTGTTCCATGCCCTTGGGATCTAGGCGATAGAACCGGAAATGGCTTCTCCATTTTTGAATGCGAGGAATGAAGAAGTGGCGGAAGAGGGTTGTGTTGGGGACTACTCTGGCGAAGTTTTCACAGAGATGGACGAAGACTGACATACATTTCACAACATTCAGTGTGAAATCCAAGAGATGGAAGCCATATGTGTACATGATGTCATTGAAGAAATGAGAAAATGGGGTACAGAGCCCATAGTAAAAGTAATTGACAAAGAAGGGGAATTTATATGGGCCACCCTTGGAGGAACCTGGACTCACACGGGTAGCAGGATGAGCCTTTGTTTCCCTTGCCCGCATGCTCTGGTATCGCTCCTTCAAGGCGATCGCATCGATCGATGGAGTGAAGACGACACGCTCCCTCCGCATCTTCGCCAGCTCGCTCTCCATGACAGCGGCTTTCATTCCCTTGCCCTTGCTTGTCTTGCGAGGCATGGCGGCTATGGGGGCAGAGGCTAAGAACGGAGAGGGCGTGGAGGCGGAGGATGAGTGGGAGAATCTCTGTTTCGAGTTCAAGGAACGAGATGATGGCGGTTCCTAGATTGTAAAGGATAGGAGGTAAATGAGCGAGCACTTGTGCAGATTCCTTCTTATGGGGAAGGCACGAGGCTGCTTCTTTAATAATCAATGTGAAACGCTTTTGCGAGCGTGTTGCGGTTATGGCAGCTCTACGCACGTATCCCACGTCATGCACTTAGCGTGCATCATGGGGAGGCACAGTAAGCGGAATGATTACGACCGCAGACTCCTGCCATGCGTGCTCGTGCACTGTTTGGGACTAGCCCAACAATGCCACCCACCCATGTATGGCCTAGGCCCGGGGGTTTCTGTTGGTGTACTAAAGTTTGGGTCTTTTAGGACCCCTTACTTGTGCACGGGCAGTTGTAGCCACACCAGCCGCAAGGCAAGGGACACCTGAATACAAGTATGAAGATATCAAGAAAACATTAAAGAGAACAATCAGAAGACAGAAGGCCAAAGGCTGGGATCCCAGCAAGATCCTTGCCGGGATGGTTGGCAGAGCCCCGGCAAGATGTGCACCCGGCAAGATCTCACCATCCTGCGAGCGCAGAGACCAGGTGTCATCCCTCCTGAATATGTGTCAAGGCATCTAGCGATGGTGGAGGTTAAGCGGTGCCGATGGGACGAGCTCCTGTCCCGTCCATGGAAGGTTAGGGATGCCTGACGGAGCACTAAATGTGTTTGTCCTATGCTGTCAGTGTTAGGTACGATAACACTGTAGCAATTGTACACCTCGTGTATGTACTATACGCCACTATTGGAGACCCCTTAGTCATATAAAAGGAGGCCCAAGGCATTACGAGAAGATGACTTTTTTGGAGGACCTTCTGGCTCACACGCGTAGCAGCTGTGTACTGTTCCTCACATAGCGCTCCTGTAGCCAGAACTCAACACTCATAAAACACTAAGGCGGGAGTAGGGTTTTACGGTTCCAGTGGCCCGAACCTGGGTAAAAATCCCTCGCGCTGCTCGTCAGATCTGCTATTTGTCCACCATCTCCCTATCGAACCACAAAGGGATCCACGCAATCACATAGGTGTCGTACCCCGACACACACTTTCCGAGTTTTAATGTTTTCCATTTTACGCCATCTTCGGGGGTCAAACTGACGATCTGTAAAACTTGTTCGTGGACAGATTCTAGGAAAGTAAGAGTCCTCCTCCAACAAGGCTCCTTTTGCGTTTTTTCAACAATTTCCAATTAATTCCTACACATGAAAGTGTGAAACAAGAACTTGTGCATTTTTGCAACCATTAATAGGTTAGTCCCAACAAATCATAAAACAATAGTAAAAACATAGGCAATATGACATGAATAATTCATAAATTATCGATACGTTGGAGACGTATCAAGATGCATTACCCCATCGGGGTCGTCGTGGAGGACACCCTATGCATGTGGGCCATCTCAAGGTAGAGGGGCTCGACGAAGCGGGAAAACTTCTTCCTCTTTGTCGGCTACCGCCAGGACTCCACCTACCACGTGGCTCGCGGGTGATGTTCCACATGGAAGTGCTTCGTGCCAACGGGAGCCATGTGATTGGCCTCAGTGGTCCATTCACCAACTGCTTCGATGCCCACTTCCTCCTCGGCAATGTCTTCTGGTCTGGGTGTGAGTTCATTGCCTTCACCACCCACAACATATTCACCAAGTTTGGCAATGTCGTACCACCGCCAATGACATGCACACTCTCCCCTACAACGCTGAGGACGAGGAGTGAACTTAGTGGTGGAGGGGGCACACCATGCTAAGTTCTATTTTGAAGGGTGCTACTGTAAGCCCTAATATCAATTTCTATTTATGTAGTATGTGCATTCCCTACATATTAAGTGAATATATCAAGGTATATCTATCTATGTAATATATACAATTTACTTCCTAATTTTCATGTCCTAATGTTTCGATGTGCTGTCAAATAGTGGTGGAGCTACCAAAAAAATGTTGGGCAGACCGGATAGTAAAAACTCGAAATGAAATCATACAAAGTTCATGTAAATATATCAAAGAGCATGCAAACAACTCAAATAGAATCATACGACTTCATACACATTTAATTTAAAGAGAACGACAAATTAGGCACGTCCCTACTTCCAATCCTAAACTAGAACTTCTGGTTCAACTTGTGAGCGGCACGAAACAAGCATGTCGTCGAATCGTAGGCCATCCCAGAAGGCATGTCGCTCGATGATGTTAGAGTGTGGCATCAGGTTGGGGCCATCTAAGTAGTACATCCGAGCGACGCGACCCTACTCGAGGATCTATGACCATGTTGGACTGTTGGGATCGAAGCCTGGATCTGCCCTCTCCTCCGGTGGCATACCTGCACAATACCTATGGACACTGCGCTCAAAGGGCACCGTACCAACAGTAGGGATAGGTGCCACCAGAAGCCCTCCCGCACTCAAAACCCATCCTGCTGGCAGACGCATGTCCGGTGGAGCTGGGACGTTGCAGATGGCGAGGATCTTTGCTTCAGGGAGAGTGATACCGTGTGGCTACACCATGGATGCAGAAGACGAGGAGGGAGAGGATAGTCTATGGTTTGTAGTGTACTGGCGCCGGCTGTTGGGGATATGACCCACCGAAGAGGCTCCGGGTCATGTTATTGGCTCGTGAACCGGCCCAGAGGTGAGTCATAAAATTAAGTGGCCCAAGAGGATAGGCGGCTCAAGGTGTGGGCTGTACCACGGCCCGGACTGAGAAGACCCGGGCGTGCAAGCCAACTCATAGACGGCTTGGACAAGAAGATAGGGAGAGACTCGGTTAGCAATTGTAACGACCCGGATGTTCTGACCTCTTATATAAAGGCAGACCCGGGGCAACTTAGAGGACAAGCAATCGAGAACTAGGTCAAGCTTTTAACTCCTTGTAATCGATACGCAAATAATACAAACACAAGCAGGACGTAGGCTGTTACCTCGATTTGAGGGGCCAAACCTGGGTAAACCCATGTCTTTCGTCCCGACTAACCCCTTTGAGTCCACCTCATTGGCGATGGCCTCGAACCGAAGTCCGTTCACCCGGATATCTGCCATGATAAAACCACGACAGTTGGCGCCCACCGTGGGGCTTGTGCTTGGTGGTGTTGAATTCTCAAAGGGCTCTCTCTCAGGGCTCGAAGGATACGTGGTTGGAAGGATGAGCAAGAGTCACCGTGGCCGGCTCTGCATCAACGACGCCGGCTGGGGGCTTGATGCTGGTTCTGTGGAGTATGGATTCCGGGTTCCGTTTGTCAGGATCTAGGTTTTCATCGGAAAGGTTGACGGATCTACACCCGGGCCGGATGTTTGCTCCAACACCATCGAGCCAGCTCGGCATCTCCGATCTACGCGTATTGTGTAGTCGGTCCGTGCCCGTCCGGGGCAAAAGCACGTTCTCGTGGGCTTCACTCAAGGTATGGACCTAGAAGCGTCTGGGTCACAGGGAATTCTCGTTTCCTCAGAAGATGAGTCTTCCAGTGGGGAGACGGATTCAGTGTATCGGCTCAGCAACGGTGGCATTGGGGGCTACTACGACAGTATTCTGAGGTAGAGGATGTTGAGACGGATGCTCTGAGCCCCCCGGTTCACGTGGCGGTGTTCATGGCAGGATCGGCTTCAGCCGTCGGTGGCACGGCTGTGGGAGCCGCCGCAGCGCGTGACAACCCATCGCCGCCAGCTCAAGTTCTAGTGGAATTGATTGACGAACTCATAGCTCTCATGGCCACAGAGGTAACTCTGGATAATCAAGCAGCTAGGAATCTAGAGGTGGCACGGATCAAGGGCCGGATGGCAGAGGAACGACAAAGGATGGCCGAGCTGAAATTCCAGATGGAGGAAGAAGCGGAGCGTATCAAGGCAGACGCTTTTTGACTGGAGCTAGAACAGAGGTCAGCAGCTGCGGTGCACCGGAGGAGGCATCAATCCCGTCTGCCAGAATGTTACGAAGCGAGGAACGTTTTTAACACCCCTGGAGCGGGTCGGGTCATGGGTGCGCCGGAGAGCCGTCCGATGGAGCGCCCAGCGACTGATCCACCCCAGCATAACCAAATCTCACCTAGGGCTTTTCAAACACCGGCGGGTCATTATTCCAACCCGGCCGAGAACATGGTAGCAGCGGCCGCCCGTCTTGAGACAATCCCCATCCCAGATGAGGCACCCTTTGCGAAGGAAGTGCGGAACGCCATTGGGTATTTATAGACGGCCATGGCCCAGCAAGAGAAGTATACACACAGCCGAAGCCGAGTTCACTCTACCCCCCTACCTAGTCGAAGTTTCAGCCGGCGTTATGAGTTGCCGGCGGGTTCCAGCAGTCACTCGCGGCGCGGACCACCGGAGGACAGTAGGGCGGCTCTAGATGCACAAGCCGTCATGGACCAGGCAGGAGACAGGCGAGAGGCGGAGGTAGCTGCAGCCCGTCCAGAGCCGGCGCTTTCCGTGTCAATGGGAGTAGTTAGTACTAGAGCCGTAGGGGTGCCAGGTTTAACTCCGGCTCTGAGGAGCGAACTGCTGCCCAATGATTTTAAGGGGCCTCGAAAGGTTCCAAATTACACAGCTGATCTACCCCCAGAGGCGTGGGTTGAAAGTTATGAACTGGCCATGGAGATGTTGGATGTCAGTGAGGCGGTATGCGCAAAATACTTCATCTTGATGCTCGAGGGTCCGGCCCGTACGTGGCTGAAAGGTCTGCCGCCTAACACGATAAGCTCATGGGTGGAGCTGAGAGAAAATTTTATTAAGAATTTCCAGGGGACCTGTAAGCAGCCTATGACTATTGTCGATCTGGACCACTGTGTTCAGCAGGAGAATGATTCGGCCCATCATTGGGTCCGCTGGGTGTCGACCATTATTCACTCTTCAGAGTAGATCACAGCGGCTCAAGCGGTGCTTATCTTAGAGAAGAATTGTCATTTTGTTCCATTGAAGCAGAAGCTCGGCCGGCTCAAGCGCACGTCTCAGGATATGGGAGATCTCATGACGGCCTTGATGAAGTATGCTGACTCAGATAACACCAAGGATATGGGTTCAGATGATGAGAAAGCCAATCAAGTGAAGAAAAACAATCAAGGAAAAGGTTTTGTTAACAATGGAAATCAAAATAAGCGGAAGAACGCTGATGGCGGATCCGAGCTGGTGGCGAATACCAACACAGGACAAAATCATCCCAAGGGGGGTGGAAGATTCAGGCCAAGGAACAGGGGCCCTTTTAATTTAGAGGAGGCGCTTAGGAAGCCCTCTCCGGAGCACAGCATGCCTGACAAGCCGGCGTTGCATGCGTGGGATGATTGCTTTATCATGCAGAGATTCAAAAACCAACATTCCCAACCGCGTAATAACCAGGGCGGTGGCCCGCCCGGCGGCTTAGGGCACGGTGGGTCAAGGGCTGGATTCAGCGCTAGCGGTTCAGGAAACGGGCATCCGGGTCAGAGTAACCAAGGGGGGCACCAACAGCATCCTGGCAACAACGGCAATAACAACAGTCAGCAGCAGCGCAATCAGCCCAGGTTTCAGAGTAACCCGAAGCAGCTCAGTTCTGGGCAGTATCATGTATTTACGACCGGTCACAGTAAGAGAGATGAGAAGTTACGGAGGCGAGCAGTTAATACGGTTTCTCCGGCTCTTCCGCGATATTTGTCGTGGTCTGAATATGATATGATGTGGAGCCGGGAGGATCACCCACCACGGGTGGATGACCCGGGCCGGCTGGCTCTGGTTGTGGCCCCTCAGGTGAATGGCTATATGGTGAATAAAGTGCTTATGGACGGAGGTAGCAGCATCAACATCCTTTACTATGACACTTTTCGGTGGATGAAGTTGCTTGACAAGGATCTTAAGCCTTCCTCCACCGTCTTTCATGGTGTGGTCCTGGGTAAATCAGCATACCCGATGGGCCGGATTTCGTTGGAAGTAGCTTTTGGTGATGAGCATAATTACAGGGTGGAGTCTTTGTGGTTTGAAGTGGTCAAAATCAAAAGTCCCTATAATGTGTTATTTGGGAGGCCGACTTATGCTAAATTTATGGCTAGGCCTTGCTATGTTGATTTGCAACTCAAAATGCCCGGCTTAAATGGCACAATTACCGTTCACAATAACAGGAAAACGGCTCTTGAGTGTGAAGAAGGAGATGCGGCTTATGCAGAGTCTAGTTGTGCTCACGAAGAGCTGAAGTTTTACAAGGAGAACGTTGATCCGGAGGATATGACCCCACTCAAGAAGCCTACAATAGAAGTTGAGCCGCCACTCAAGTTTTCAGCGGATGACACCAAGGCAGTAGATTTCAATCTGGGTGATCCATCCAAGAAGTTCATCATTGGGGCTAACATGGATCCTAAATAGGAAAGCGCGCTCATCGAATTCATCCGTGAGAATCGGGACATCTTCGCATGGAAGCCTTCTGACATGCCGGGTGTACCGAGAGAGTTCGCTGAGCACAATCTCAATGTGGATCCAAAGTTTAAGCCGATCAAACAATTTCTACGGCGTTTCAATGAAGAGAGACGTAAAGCTATTGGGGAGGAAGTTGCTCGGCTCTTGGCCGCGGGCTTTATAGTGGCAGTTTTCCACCCGGAGTGGTTGGCTAACCCGGTGCTAGTACTAAAAAAGAATGACACGTGGCGTATGTGCCTAGATTACACGGACCTTAACAAGGCTTGCCCTGCTGACCCTTTTGCGCTCCCTCGTATCGATCAAATTATTGATGCAACAGCCGGATGCGAAAGTCTATGCTTCCTGGATGCTTATTCAGGGTATCATCAGATCAAGATGGCAATAAAGGATCAGGAGAAGACGGCGTTCAGTACACCTTTTGGCGCGTTCTGCTATGTCTCCATGCCTTTCGGGCTCAAGCGTGCCCAGACGACTTACCAACGTTGTGTGCAGAATTGCCTCCACAGTCAGATTGGCCAAAATGTCCATGCTTATGTATACGACATCGTGGTTAAATCCAGAAAGAAGGAAACTCTTTTAGAGGATTTGAAAGAAACCTTTGATAATCTCCGAGTCTACAATATGATGCTTAACCCGACGAAGTGTGTCTTTGGTGTTCCAGCAGGAAAGCTTTTGGGTTTCTTCGTCTCTGAGCGGGGCATTGAGGCTAACCCAGATAAGATTAAGGCCATGACTTCTTTGGGTGAGCCGACGTGTATTAATGACGTTCAGCGCCTTGCAGGGCGGATTGCTGCGTTGAGCCGCTTCATAAGCCGGCTTGGGGAGAAAGTTATTCCTTTATACCAGATGATGAAGAAGACACACAAGTTTAAATGGAGCGCAGCAGCGGCCGAAGCACTTGAAGCTCTTAAAAAGCAATTGACTGAGCCGCCAGTGTTAGCCGCTCCAGTTGAGAAAGAACCTTTGCTCCTTTATGTGGCGGCTAACAATAGAGCGGTCAGTGTAGCAATTGTGGTTGAGCACAAGGAGGTAGGGAAAGAGTATCCTGTGCAAAGGCCAGCTTATTACATCAGTGAAGTTTTGGCAGAGTCTAAACAGAGGTATCCGCATTGGCAGAAGTTAGTATACGGAGTTTTCATGGCCAATCGCAAGTTAAAACATTACTTTTGGGGGCACCAAATAACAGTGGTCAGTTCTGCGCCGTTGGGGGATATCATTCAAAGTAGAGAGGCTACAGGGAGGATTGCCAAGTGGGCCTTAGAGCTGAGTCCTTTCGGCATCAAGTATGTTCCTCGTACAACAATTAAGTCTCAAGCTTTGGTGGATTTCATAAATGATTGGACTAAATGTCAAGCCCCTGAAGAGAAGCTGGATAACACGTATTGGACTGTACACTTTGATGGATCCAAGAAGCTAGAAGGGTCCGGGGCAGGAGTTGTTCTCACCTCCCCCAAAGGTGACAAGTTTTGTTATGTGCTCCGGTTAATGTTCCCTTGTACTAATAATGCAGCTGAGTATGAAGCGCTGCTCCATGGTCTCAGAGTCGCTAAAGAGATGAGTTAAAGTGGGTCAGATATTTAGGCGACTCAGATCTGGTGGCTCAGCAAGTTTCAGGCACTTGGGATTCCAAGGATCCGCGGATGGCGGCTTATCGACAGGCGGTTGATATCATAGCCGGTCACTTCAAGGGGTACCAGGTGGATCACATTGATCGTCGCAGGAATGAGGCGGCTGATGCCTTGTCACGGTTAGGTTCTCAACGAAAGCCGGTACCACCTAAGGTTTTTCTGGATGTATTGCATCATCCGACTGTGGAGATACCTTCTGAGGAGGATCTGTCTATTCCTGACCCAGAGGCGGAGCTAGTGGTAGCTCTGCATGCTACCCCAGACTAGACTATTCCTTATTTGGCGTATCTAACACGCGGCGAGTTACCTCAAGAGGAGGATCTGGCCAGGAAGATCACTCTGCATTCTAAGTCTCTGACGATTGTCAATGGTGAGTTACATAAGTGTAGCGTGACGGTTGTCTTTCAGCGCCGCATCTCACCAGAGGAGGTCCGGCAAATATTAAGTGAAATTCATGCTGGCGACTGTGGGCATCACACCAGGTCAAAATCTTTGGTGGCTAAAGCTTTCCGACATGGGTTTTTCTGGTTGACGGCTCACAAGGATGCAGAGGACTTAGTTCGCAAGTGTGACGGCTGTCAGAAATTCGGCCGGCGTGCTCACGTTCCGGCTCAAGAGTTGAGGATGATACCAATCACTTGGCCATTTGCGGTCTGGGGGCTTGATATGGTAGGACCTTTCAAGCAATCTAATGATAAGAAAACGCACCTTCTGGTGGCGGTTGATAAATTTACTAAGTGGGTAGAGGCAGAGCCGGTCAGTAAATGTGATGCATCTACGGTGGTTTAATTTATCAAGAAGCTGATTTATCGCTTTGGTTACCCACACAGTATTATTACAAACAATGGGACAAATTTATCCAAAGGAGCTATGAAAACGTTATGTGAGAAAGAGCATATCCGGCTTGATATTTCAGTCGTGGCACATCCACAGTCTAATGGTTAGGCAGAGCGAGCCAATCAGGAAATTTTGAGAGGTGTCAAGCCACAGCTCATGGTTCCTTTGAAACGGACACCCGGACGTTGGGTTGAGGAGTTGCCTTCCGTCTTATGGAGCATCAGAACTACACCTAACAGGTCTACAGGTTTTACACCTTTCTTCATGGTGTACGGTGCTGAGGCGGTTCTACCCAGTGACATCCGACACGACTCACCAAGGGTGGTGGCTTATGTTGAGACGGACAATGAGGTAGCCCGCCAGGATGCGTTGGATGCCTTGGATGAAGCACGAGAGTTAGCAGCAGCCAGGTCGGCAATTTATCAACAAGATGTGCGACACTATCATAGCCGTAGGGTAAAGACCCGGACATTCCAGGAAGGTGACCTGGTGCTCCGGTTGATTCAAGACCAATCTGGAATGCATGAGTTATCTCCACCATGGGAGGGGCCTTTTGTGGTCAGCAGGAATCTTAACAACGGGTCATATTACCTCATGGATGTCAGAGATGAGTCAGAAACCGCGGGACAAGAGACGTTGCGGCCCTGGAATATCGCACATCTGCGACCATACTTTACTTAACAGGGGTTGAAAGCCACTATCATTGTATATATCATGTGCACATGAATAAAACCTAGAATTCTCGCACGAGACTGGGACCTCTGCTCTTATGTACACCTTTGTGCAGTCAAGATAAAATCTTCCGGTTAAAAAAAAGTTCTGAGTGGAAGAGGGTTGTTCGCTGTCAAAACGACTGGTCTACCCTTCGGCTTTATGCCCTATCTAGCGTTGTGGCAAGGATGCTTCTTGCCTTCGGGTATAGCTTACTTCTCCCTTGCACAGCCGGCTTTATGCCCTATTAAACACTGTTGCAAAGAGGCTTCTTGCCTTTGAGTATAGCTTACTTATCCTTTGCACAGCCAGTTGTCATTAAACTGTTGCAAGGAGGCTTCTTGCCTCCGGGTATAGCTTACTTCTCCCTTGCATAGTTGGCTTTATGCCTAGTTTGGTTACATTAAGCGTTGATTGTTAACGGAGGCTTCTTACCTTTTGGTATAGCTTAGAGTGCCCTAAGACAACAGCGTGTATACGAAATTCCAATTGCTTATCAATTGCGGCCATCGAAGGGAGCTTCTTACCGACGGGTATCGCTTATCTCACCCTAATGGCCGGCTTTATGCCACTTCCGGTTACTTATTAATCGCGGCTGTCGAAGGGGGCTTCTTACCGAAGGGTTCGCTTATCTCACCCTAACAATCGGCATTTACGCCAAAATTCAGTTGCTTATCAACTGTAGCTGTTGAAAGAGGCTTCTTACCTTCAGGTATAGCTTACTTCTCCTTTCAAACAGCCGGCTTTATGCCGTCTCAGGCTAATTATTAGCCGCGGTTGTCGATGGAGGCTTCTTGCCTTGGGGTATAGCTTACATCTCCCATTGACAGCCGGTGTTCATTATACTCTTACCAGTCAATCTCGCCTAGAGACCCTGAGCCGGTTCAAGAAATTGACGGCCAATCTTGCCTAGAGACCCTGAGCCGATTCAAATAATTGACGGCCAATCTCGACAGAGACCCTGAACTGGTATGAGTTTAACCATTCGGATCCACGTAGAAGAGCCGTCATATGAGTTTTTTGAGGAAGGAAAGATCATCATCGTGTATGGTATCATGCCGACTTATTAAAGCCAGGCAATTATAAGTCTCGGGTTGCCGCAGGCGAAACTACCCGGCACTTGGGGGCTACACAGCCGAACTCTCCTCAAAAGTTCCGGCTCATCAATAGCCGCAGTTGTCGATAGAGGCTTCTTACCATCAGGTATAGCTTACATTATCCTGAAGACAACAAAAATTAGCCTGAGATTGTCCAGCCGAAGCAATGTGGCTTCGGTCAACAAAAATTTAAGGTCTCAAAGAGATTGTCCAGCTTTAACATTCTAGAGAAAGGAATGGCGTCTTAAAAGACAGGCCCCTCATCAGAAAAAATTCAAAGGTATGTCCCTGAAGAGCCGGCAACACATTAAAACACAGAGAGGTGCAAAAATATATGGCCACCAATTGGCAGAGTCATGGTTACTCTATTACAAAAGATACTCTCAGAGAGAGCAAAAGCATTGTCAACCGCCCATAGAGGGTCATTACGTAAGTCTATGCTCAGAAAGGCTAAAAGATTACAATTCAGTTGATGGCGGCTCATCCTGCTCCGGGTCTTCTGCTGGCTTTATCTGAAGATTGCCCAAGTCCCAATAACAGTCAGCCAGAGCAGCAAATGATCCCTCAAGGAACGGAGACGCGTCAAGCTCACAAGGAAAGAGATCCTTACTGCGGGCGGGTGTCAGATCTTTCCACTCGTATAGAGGCCCACGGATTCTCTTCTCCTCTGCATCATAAGCCGCCTGATAGGTGCTCAAATCAGCTTCATCCGCTAGAACAGAGGCCAAATGGCGCGACTCTTTGACACACTGGGTATAATCTTCCTCGGTGAAATCTGAGCCGTCATCTCTTTTAGACGGATAGCCATCCATCATTGCAGCTGGCGTTAGCTCGGGAGCGAAGGCAAGAGACCGGCTCAAACCGGCAACGGCTCCTTGGCGGAAGGCGGACTTCTTCAGCTCTTCAATTTACTTAGGCATTGTAGAGAAGAGTTCCAAGACCCCTTTCAGAGCAGTGGGGATCTTCTCCTTGTACTGCACGCTCTTGATCGTGAAGATGGCGCTGCAGTATAATTGCTCTGCAAAAGTATAAATGGCCTTCAGTGGTAGAAGGCTATCAGAAGCCAACTGCCGGATCCTGGGACCTGGATGAGTCGGATAAAATTAATGAGCCGCCAGTTTTTTCACTAACAATGCTAAATAGTACAAAGTAAACAAGAAAGGTTACCAAATAGGGCGGCTCACATCTTCGCAATATGTTGTTTCAGACCTTGAAGTTCATCCACCACGGCTGTAAGCCGCTGCTCAGTGTCGTCCGCTTGTTTGGTTAAAGCGGCCTTTTCAGATTCAGCTGTCTCTTTTAAAGAGGTAAGCTCGGCGGTGACGCTAGCTAGTTCCTCTAAGAGAAGCCAGCATTTTTCATCCACGATACTTCGAGCTTCTTGCTGAGGCGCCAAGTTGGCCTTCAGATCCGTCAGCTGAGACCCGGCTTCATTCAAAGCTTCCTATAATACATCAAAATACAGGATAAGCCGCCAAAATGCGGGACAAGTGTTAAAAGCAAATACAAGTCTCAAACAGATTGCAAGCAATATATTTGATACTTGGGGGCTAATGTATATTTGATCTTGCAAGTATGCAGTTCCGGTTCATTTCTTTCGAAGTTGATCCGGAAATTGGGGGCTATATAATGGCTCTTCAATGTGCTAATAATGGAAGCACCAACTCAACTTGATCAAGTTTGAGCCGGCCCTTGGGGGCTACGATTGGCAGTTCACTTTACTTACACTACAAAGCTAAAGCAATTTTAAAGGAATTTGGCATGATAATCTCTGCAAGAGGTCACAGAAAGACCCGGCTCAACGATTCAATACGTTAAGCCGAATCTTGGGGGCTAAGAAAGGATATAGTAAAGAAGGAAAAGTACCTCATATTTTGTCTTCATGGAAGAGATCAACAGAAGTTCCAAATCCCGGCTGGTAGTAACCCGGTTTATGTACCTAGCGTGTAACTCTCAACGGTCATCTTCTCGCACGAAGAATCAAAGTTTAGTTTCTTTGAAGCTTCATCCGGCTCTGTATGTTTGGTCAACACATGAGCCGGAGGCGTTTGATGACCAGACCCGGTGATAACAACATCCGGGGTGTCGGGGGTCTTGGCAGGAGTTGCCGGCTTAGAAGGAGCCCTTGGAGGGCTCTCCATGATGACATCTTCAGTGGCCGGCTCAGCGGAGGCAGCCGGCGGGTTTTCTTCCGGTTGAGTTTCTTCCGGTTGCTCGGGCTCCGGTTCTTCAATAATTGGGCTGGAGGAGGGCTTGTTGGCCTTGCGACGTTTAGCTTGAGCACTGCAAAAAAGAAGAAGAATCAGCAGTTGAAGATATTGCTATCATAGTAACAACCGGATATCCAGATGCTTACAGCAGATTAATCTTGGGCGGTGGTATGATTGAATCCAAAGAGTCGCCAGAGGAAGGAGATTTCTGCAAAACTAAAACAGAAAGGTGAAGAGAGTATCAAGTTTACAAAGGAAAGATAAAGGAAAAGAAGGGGTTTAAACCTCGGCGAGGCGTTTCTTAGGACCCAGAGAGTTTGGCAACCCGGACATGAGCTCGGTAGAGCCGGTGCTTCGAGTCTGTCGACGCTCGATTTGCTGTTGCTTTTTTAAGAGGAAATCGGGAGCCAGATAAGCAAGAGGGTGAGAAAGGGGAACTTTTCTGATAACCCGCCGCGGCTTTCGGGGGATGAAACATTCTGAGCCGGAGGAAAAATAATTTACCTCAGGAGCATTGGCACGACTGGTCTCCACTTCATCCTGTGAGTAAAATAAGTGTTCAAAATAGGAAGGTAAAGATCAAGCAAGAGAGTTGAAACTTTACCTCTGAGCTAGACGATGGTGGCGGGTCAAACAAATTATCTTGCGGGACATGTTTTTCAGCCTTCTTAGTTGGGACCTTCTTCCTGGATTTCTTTGGAGGAGCAACATATTCCCTCTTCCAGAAGTCTGAGTCGGCCTATAAGAGTGACCCGAAAAGTGAATATCAAATCAGCAAACAATGTCTAAGAGACGGAAGAGAAGAGATTAAACTTACATCGGGAGCCGCATTGTTGGCACTAAAAGGTGCCAGGCCAATTTCGCTACATGATCCGGAAGCTTCATGGATAAGGCTCCGGATGGCGAGGGTAATGTCATTCTCTGTCAACGTAGATCGGCCGAAGCATAATGAGCTATCATACTTGCCTTTATATTCGCACATGAGCCGGCTTTTATGGCTCAAAGGCATAATCCGCCACGAAATCCAGCAGCGGATCAGGTCCAGCCCGATTAAGCCGTTGGCCATGAGAGCCTTGATTTTGGCATGGGCCGGCTCATATCTTGCACGTTCTAAAGCTGATAGCCGGCCAGGAAGCTCTGATGTTGTTGTGAGCCGGGAAGGACGATAACCCGGCAAAGGACGCTCGTTCTCAGGAGAGGTGTCCTTGCAACAGAACCAGGTCCTGTTCCAGTCCTTGGGGTGACTCGGCATCTATGTAGCTGGAAATATGATATCCCTACGCTGTTGGATGGATATGCCTCCAAGTTGTAAGCTCGGGCCGGCTTTCACTTCAGTTTGCCGGTTAGCATAAAAGAACTCCCGAAAGAATCCTATAGACGGCTTGATTTGAAGATAAGCTTCACAGAGCACTTGGAAATTGCATATGTTTGAGAAAGAATTGGGGGCCAAGTCTTGCGGGTGAAGCTTATAACAGTGAAGGACGTCCCGAAAGAATTTGGAGCCGGGAGGCACGAACCCTCATTCAATATGGTCAGAGAACACCACCACTTCACCTTCTTGAGGTTTGGGCCGCGTCTCATCGCCTGGGACCCGCCAGCTAATGACTTCCTTAGGAGGAAGAGTACCCACAGGAACAAAATCCGACAAAAAGTCCTCCGTAATGCATGACCCAACCCAGTTGCATGAGTTGGACGCACGAGACATGTTGGTGGCTTAAGTGTTGTGCAAGATAATAGGCGCGATGAGTCGAAGCGCAAGCAAATATTTTGGACGGCTTAAAAGTTTAAGGGCTCTACGGATAAAGCGAAAGACCCAACTGATAAGAGCCGGAGGAGCTTGGCGACTCAACAGGGAAAGGGAAGATCGAAAAATCGACTAAGTCCTAAAAACAGATTCCGCAAGATGTCACTATATCTGACCTAGCGATGAACAGCGGAGGAAAAAAGAAATGGACTGGGGCCATCGAGGCACGTGCATTACGCGCGACCGGCCCGCGTGCGGCGGCGGAGTAAGAGCGCATCCTAGAGATATTAGCGGCATCAAGATGCACTGGCGGTAACGGTGCTAGAGCCCAAATGACGGCGGCGGAGCACCGGCGAAAACC
Organism: Hordeum marinum; assembly: GCA_022496015.1. NCBI lineage: Eukaryota > Viridiplantae > Streptophyta > Magnoliopsida > Poales > Poaceae > Hordeum > Hordeum marinum. Next base: position 278,264,701 of record CM039677.1, on the reverse strand, counting down.
CTACTATGACAGCGACCATCTAGGGAGCAAGAAAACTTACCGGAGACGGTGCGGCAGAGGCGGACGGATCTCTGGTACATTCAGGGTGATGAAGTAGCCAAGGTCGGGGACGATGTACGGACGATGTCGGCGCAGAGCTCGAAGGCACTGGTGCGGCGACATGAAGAAGACGAAGAAACAGAGGCACGGGCAGGAGAATGGAAACCCCGACCCGCATGGGTCATATTTAAAAGGGGGTGAAGGAATGCGCGAAAATCCAGGTGATGACACCGTTCGACCTAGGCGGACGCCTAGATTCTTGGGATGACAGTTAAGTGAAAGATTTGGTGACATGTCAGCAGGTCTCATGATGTCACGCCGGTTCATTTCCGGGCGACTCGCCAAAAGTGGAAGAAAAGGATAAAGTGAGCAAGATCAGTTCAACCTGGGGCCTAATGTTGGGGATATGACCCATCGAAGAGGCTTCGGGTCATGTTATTGGCTCGTGAACCGGCCCAAAGGTGAGTCATAATATTAAGTGGCCCAAGAGGATAGGCGGCTCACGGTGTGGGCCGTACGATGGCCCGGACTAAGAAGACCCGGGCGTGCAAGCCAACTCACAGACGGCTTGGACAAGAAGATAGAGAGAGACTCGGTTAGCAATTTTAACGGCCCGGATGTTCTGACCTCTTATATAAAGGCAGACCCGGGGCGACTTAGAGGACAGGCAATCGATAACTAGGTCAAGCTTTTAACTCCTTGTAATCGATACGCAAATAATAAAAACACAAGCAGGACGTAGGCTGTTACCTCGATTTGAGGGGCCGAACCTGGGTAAACCCGTGTCATTCGTCCTGACTAACCCCTTTGAGTCCACCTCATTGGCGATGGCCTCGAACCGAAGTCCGTTCACCCGTACATCTACCATGATAAAACCATGACACCGGCGGTGGACAGGGATGTGGATACTTTTAGGGAAATGGGATGAGGGCTCCATATATAGCATGGGAAGGGGTGGGTTTGAAGCATTAAGCGACCATCAATGGGCGCCACGGCACAACTCCTCATGTGTGACAACGCGAGCGGTAGCGTATGTTGTAGGATCGAAAGTAGGTCTAGAGGGGGGGTGATTAGACTACTTGACCAAATAAAAGTTTTGCCTTTTCCCAATTTTAATTCTTGGCAAGTTTTAGCATTCATAGCATATCAAGTAACACCCCGCACATGCATGTCTAAGAGTGTAGCTGCGGAAAATAAAGACATTGCACATGTAAGTAAACAGAGGGTTAGGAATGCAAACACAAGTGATGACACGATGATTTTTCTCGTGGTTCCCATAGGTGGTGCTATCGTATGTCAACGTTCATGTAGTCTTCAACCCACGGAGGGTACGGTCGCGAGAGTCCACGGAGGGCTCTACCCACGGAGGGTTCCACGAAGAAGCAACCTTGACTATTCCATGTGGCTTCCGTCCATGAAGGACTATCCTCACTATGGGTAGATCTTCACGAAGTAGGCGATCTCCTTGCCCTTAAAAACTTCTTGGTTCACTCCACAACACGAAGTAGGAGGCTCCCAAGCGACACCTAACCAATCTAGGAGGCACCACCCTCCAAAAGGTAATAGGCTCGGTAATGACGATGAACTCCTTGCTCTTGTGCTTCAAGATGATAGACTCCTCAACACACAATCTCTCTCACACAGATTTGCCTTGGTAGAAGAGATGGGATTGGTGGAAAGCAACTTGGGGAGGCTAGAAACAAATATCCATATGATTGGAGTGGAAGATCTTGAACTCAACACAAGGGTAGGTTGTTCTCTCTCAAAAAACTAAGTAGGATGGGTATGGAATAGGTCTGAGTGCTTTTCTTTCGAGTGGGTGGTGGTGAAGGGGTATATATAGGCATCCCCAAAAATCCAACCATTATACACAATAAGTCAGACTCGGTGACACCAAAGTGACAAAAAGTGGCAACTTTTGAATCTCGGAGGGACCGATATACAACTCTCGGTTGCACCGACAAGGTGACCAACAGTCATATTTACCAGTCTAGGTGACGCCGATTCACCATTCTCGGTCAGACTGAAAATGTAGAGTTCTCTTGCTTGAAGCTTGGCCAACCTATTTCCTTGAATCTTGGGGTAATTCCACAATCCTTTAGCCATTCCCATCATTGAACTTTTCCTGAAATATACTTGGTGAAAACATTAGTTCAATGACTTATATGTTGTTATTAATTCGCAAAACCACCAAGGGAGCAAATGTGCTTTCAATCTCCCCCTTTTTGGTAATTGACGACAACATATAGATCAAAGCTTCGACAAAGATATAATCAATGAATATAGTCGTCGCTTTGAGAAGTATGTGATAAGCAAGATCTCCCCCAAAATTTGTGCATTATTTTAAATTTGCATTTGAATGCAAATGCACAATCAATTAGGTACATTGGTCACTTATCACATGTTACATACCACTTGGTTGTGTGCAAGAGTAATTGGAATGAATATCATAGCACAACACAATCGACCAAAGATGAATGATGATTACATAAGCATTTAAGATGATAGGAAATAGTAGCATCATACATCAAAGTGTATGATCAAACATCATCAAGCGTGTATCACAAGCAATACAAAGCAAGATAAAAAACCAAAAGCAATTGTTTTGAAAAAAGCAGAACACCAAACGCTTTCTCTCTCTCTTGAAGCCTAATGATCTATATACACTTCCCCCCTTTGGCAACAAGTTACCAAAAAGTTCGAAGGTATCTATCTAAGCATTCTTGGGATGATCTCCTCCGGTTGTTGATGAAGGAGTTGAGAGCAATGCGTCAGCGAAGATCTCTGCAGATGTCATCGAAGGAGCTGGAGTAGACACTGGTGGAACTGGAGCTGATGGAGCAGGAGTTGTGCTGACAGTAGCAGGAACTGATGAAGAGGGCCTCGAGTCTGGTGCAGGCACTATTGTTGATCTAGTCTAAGTGAAGAACTGGGTGCCCGACCTGAGAGGTGATCCTTCCTCATCACCATCATCATCAGAAGAAGAGTTAGAAGAAACCCGAGGATTGTGCACGGAGTCAACTTGCTTCTGGAGCTCTATCACTATCTTTGTGACCTTGTCCACCTTGTCACCAAGCACTTTGATCCTCGACTCAAAGATCCTCACAAGGCTGTTCTAGTTCTCCAGAATCCCTTTGATATCCATCTGTATACCTTGGACGGCCGTGATTAGAAGATCCATTTGCTCGTTCCTGGATCTAGGGGCTTGAGCACTAGCGGCTCGAACAGCTTCTGCATCTGCTTGTGTTGTAGCAGATGTGGGATGATCTGGGTTCATCAACACAATGTTATCCTCAAACTCTGGCTATACGGGCAGATGTGGGCGATCAAGAGCAAAAATGTTTTCTCCAACTGAGAGTTGATAAGCAACTGGATGTAGGGTGCATAATAGCATGAGCGCTTCTGGTCAGCAGCAACCCTCTTGATTGTATCAATAATCAAATCCATTACTCTAATCCTAGTGTTCCTGTCAAGGTGGATCAACATGTTGATGGAGTAGCCTCGGATCATCTTGTCATCCCTGACTTGGGCATCAATGTATGCCTGAGAATGGTATTTATAGTCCGGAGGCCTGGTTGTAGATAATAGATGGATCCTAGCTTGTGTGATTGCACCTTGTCTGTGGGGATAGGAGTATACATGTTCCAGTAGAGCTTCTGGAACTTCCAGTAGAGCAGCCTGTTCCTCAACAGTGGATTCATATCTAGCACCTTCTGTCATCCATACAATTCTACCATCTCTATAGAAATGAGCAGTGGAGTAGAATTGCATGATCATCTTGTCATACCATGCAGTAAGTTCTCTGCCAATGAACTTGTCCAGACCAATGCAATGGAAGTTTTCTTGGACACTTGGGAAGTAGTCCACATTATCTTTGATGAACTTCCAATTGACATACCTCATGTCGCTAACAGCTGGGCTCTTGTCAAGCAGAACGGTCTCATAGGAATCCTATTGCTCTCTAGTGTAAAACCTATAGTCAATAGCAGTCTTCTTCCTCTAAGCATAAGGATCTATGGCTCTCCAGGCTTAGAATCCTGAGTCTTTCCTTTTCTTGATGTCTTCGGCAACTAAGTGGCTGGCATCATGCACTGGAAGATGTGGTCTGGGCTTCATCAACGTAGTCAAGTCATCATCATCTTCCACTTTGGAGGCAGTCCCTTTGTTCTTCTCTGAAGCAGGAATGTCCCTGGTAGTCCTCTTGGACTTCTGTGCAGCAACCTTCTTAGATGTAGGCTTGGTGATCTTGGAGGTGCCAGTGTTTGGCATAGCATCAGCCATGAGCTTCTTGCCTTTCTTCTTGGGAGGGACTATCTCAGCATGTTCTTCCTCCTCCTCAGCAGCAGCACCAGCAGCCTCCTATGGATCTTCAAACATAGAGGTAGGCCTGCCAATAGCATGGACAATCCTTTTCCTGGACTTCTTCTCCCCTGCCTTCTTAGGCATAGCTTTCTTGGGGATCTCAACTGACACAGTGGCTCTTGCACTCTCATGTGCCTTGAAAGTTTCAGCAGGTGCATAGACTTTGCTGACAACTCTTCTGGAAGAAGTAGCTTCAGTTGTCGACTTCTTGGTAGCCTTTTCTTGCTTCTTAGCAAGTATGTCCTTAGGAATAAAATCTGAATCTTCTTCATCAGAGTTGAGCTTCTTCCTGGTTCTGGTGGCAGCCTTGGGCAACCCATGAGAGCTGGGGGTGCCTGGATCTGAGAAAGAACTGGCTTCTGGCTTGTTCCAGAACTCATATCAACTCCTTGCTCTTCCAAATTCTGACTATCCTCTGAGCCTGACATACTGACCCTGTGAGTAGAGTATAGGAGAGCAGAAGAAGATGAGTCATCACAAAATGAGGCTGGTTTTCGAAATTTGAGCAATGAATTTTCAAGTTTTTTGCATTCTGTCAAATAGATATCGGTGCAACTGAAACAGAATTTTCGGTAGGGCCAAGACTGACTGACTCATTAACCGAAACTTGGCAGCCCTTTCGATCAGAATGAAAAGAGCAACTCGGTTCCACCGAATCAGTTCTCAGCCACACAGAAAAGTATATCGGTGAGACCGATATTTCCGTTTCGATTCCACCAAGATTTATCGGGCGGACGGCAAAACCCTAGAAATTCATCTATCATGATATTTTGGGGGTTTGAGAGGATAGGAACATGTGCAAAGGGTGTATGAATGAATAACAAGTATCTAATGTGCAAGAATCGTATGTTGAGTGCAACAGAGGTCAAATTCATACCCTAACTTGGCGCGGATCCTCTACGACGGCGACGAGGGAGTGGATTTCATCACTGACTGCGATTCCCGGCGGCGGAGGAGCGCAGGGAGACAAGGGTGACGACTAGGGGTCTTCGGAACGTCAACCTAGGGTTTTGGAGCGTCACGTTTGAAGATAGAATTTCAAAGCGTCGGGTCCAACTTTATATACCCACCACTATCGGTGACACCGATTCTAAGTTTTCGGTGGCACCGAGTGCCTCAACTGTCAGCTGATAGGGACACTCAGTGTAACCGAGAAAATGGAATTGGTGGTACCGAGATTGAAAAACCAGATCAACCCTAGGCATTTGCTGAGACCGAGATTTTGTGGTTGGTTCCACCGAGATGCACTTGGGAGATTTTAATGGCCAGTCCTTGTCGATGCGGAACTCAGAGTGCTCCACACACAGATGGATCGAAAATCACTTGTTCAAATTTTGTGATGCAACATCAATAGAGTATGAGGTGAGAAAGAATAGGTAGCTAAAGAAGTGGTCCTAGGCATTCTTGTATATCCAATTGGCAAACAATAAATCAAAAGCCAAATAGCAACTATTGGATATCCTCGAATGAGAAAATAAATGCAGACCAACATGCTCACAAAATAAGATGTCAAATGAAATCATGGCAAACATGCAAATATACTCTAGCATCTAACAAGCATTTGGGCGATGATGAAGTCATCTATATATGAGTATTTGACTTAGGAGCCAAGTAAGAGTACTTGATCATAGGTCATACTCATCGTTTAAGCACAACTGGGGTTACCACTTTTACATAAAGCATTAAATGTTTGTCACATACTAAGAGATGCTTTGGCTCAAGTCTTAGAGTAAAGCTCCCCCTTGATGTGACATCCCCCCATAAGAGGTATAAACTAACCTTGGGTTTTCTCGATGAAGACTTCATGTTGGTGAGGTAGTGATGGATGCTCAAGGTTGATGAAGATCACCAAGAGTTTGGAGCATCTGAGTTGTTTCCTTACTCTTCTCACCTACATGGGTTAGTCCCAACACACAAGAGATAAATACAAGGATATCTATGGACATGGAGTGCAAAGCATGTGTAATGATCTCCATTGATTTGTTGATTACCTTGTCCCTTGCTTACGTTTGAGGGAATGTGTGACTCCTTAATCTATTGCATAACATAGATGTTAGATTGCAAATATATCTTGCCAATAATGAATGTGAGTGGATTTCATTGGCAGAGTCACCCCTCAAGAACTCTCTAGTTCTTCTTCTTGGGAATCCATGTCAAGTTTATGGGGATCCTTGGTGTTGAAGTAGCACTTGTAGAAGTTGAGCTTGTAGAGCCTTGGGAACCCATTTCACCAAAGCTTGGAGTTCATCTTCATAAGAGTCAAAGTCCTCTTGGGGCTTGTCCTTGCCCTTGAGCTTGGTGTCATGTGGTGGAAGGTCATCTTGAGTGTTTGTACCATTGGGAAGAGTATTTTCATACTTCTCCCTTTGAGGAACAAACTTGGGATTGGGATATTGACCTTCTTCCCATTTAACTCCATTAGCGTTGAAGTAGCCAACACCGCGATTCTTTCGGTATCCTTCGTCCTTGTGTACAATCTCATCAAATTGTTTGTAACCTTCAAGACTCTTGTAGATACCTTTCTCTATAATTCCTTTCAATAAAGCATTGTCTTTGTCAATTGTAACTTGGCTAAGAGAATCATTGTTAGTGGAATCAATAGAACTACTAGAAGCAACATCATTCGGTTTAGCATTTTTATTGTTGCTACTAGCTGAAGAACCTTTCTTTCCTTTGTTACTAGTTTGCTTAGATTTGACTCGTGGCATGAATGTAGACAAGAGTAGTCGTTTGGCAATATAAGATGAAGTCTTCTTTCGGAGATCATCATTGATAGCTTTAAGAAATTCATGTTCTTGCTCCAAATTGAGCTTCTCGAATCGTAGCTTCTCATGAGTTCTTACAAGATCCCTATGATCTTCAAGAGTAGTTTCATGAGCTAACTTAAGAGTGTTGAGTTCTTTAGTTACTTATTCTATTTTCATCTTATCATCGTCAATTGACTTATCTTGACTAGTATGAGAAATATCAAGTTCATTATGATTAACATCACTAGTTTTATCACATAGCAAGTCATCATCGTAAACCAAGTCATCTTCATCACTATCAAAATCAAGATATTCGAGGTGTGATACCTTGGGGCCTTTAGACATGAAGCAACTTCCACCTCCTTCATTTGGTGAATCAAATATATCATAGGAGTTGGTTGTCACTACTGCAATGCCGGCAACACCATGATCTTGACTGTAGTCGGAGTTGGAGTGATAGCTTCTCTCGGAGTGATTGTCGGAGTTGGAGCTGGAAACCCATTCACCAACATGAGCTTGATGCTTCCTTATTGAGTATCTCTTGGTGTGCTTGTCCTTCTTCTTCGAGTCCCTACTTCTCCTTGAGGGTCTTCATTCATAAGTATCATCCCTACTCCTTATCTCCCTTTGAGGTGATTCATCTCTTGAGCTTCGTCTTCTTGGAGACTCTTCTCTTCATTTGTAGGGAGTTGAGCACTCATTGGAGTAGTGTCTGGGATTCCCACAATTGTAGCAGTTTTGATCACGACTTGACAAACGCTTCTCTTCATACCTTGAGTTAGAGATGTGATCTTTGCTTCTATTATTGTAGAACTTGTTAAATTTCTTAACCATGAGGCTTATCTCTTCATTTGTGACAAGGTTCTCGCTTGAGGTAGCGGGAGCATCACCTGTGTCTTTGTAAGCACTGCTAGACTTGTGATGAAGGTCTTCCTTGTCGTTGAGTTTCATCTCATGAGCAACAATTCTACCAATCACTTCCATTGGTTTGAGATCTTTGTAGTTGGGCATCATTTAGATCAATCTACACACGGTGTCATATCTCTCATCCAAAGCTCGAAGTATCTTCTTGATGATGAACTTGTTAGTCATTTATTCGTTTCCTAAGCCGGCAATATCATTGGTGATGAGAGCTAGCCTAGAGTACATTTCAGCGACACCCTCACCATCCTTCATCTTGAACTCGGCAAGTTGACCTTGAAGAACATCTAACTTGGATTCTCTCATGGACTCAGTACCTTCATGCATATCAACCTAGTTATCCCAAATCTCTTTTGCATGTTCAAGATGGCTGATTTTGTTGAATTCTTGAGGACATAGGTAGTTGAAGAGTATGTCACATGCTTGAGCATTGAGTTGCAACATCTTCAATTCATCCGCAAATGCTTTACGATCCGGTTCCTTTCCATCCGCAAAGAATTTACCTTGCAAGCCAACACGAACAACAACCCAAACGACAGGATATGACCAAGCAAATGCATTTTTATTTTATGCTTCCAACTAATAAAATTAGTTCCATCAAAGTACGGACCTGTACGGTGATAATTTCCCTCACTAGATGCCATACTTCTCCTAGGTTGTGAAACCAATGCAATGCAGACCAAGGCTCTGATACCACTTGTAGGATCGAAAGTAGGTCTAGAGGGGGGATTAGACTACTTGAACAAATAATTTTTTTGCCTTTTTCCCAATTTTAATTCTTGGCAAGTTTTAGCATGCATGGCATATCAAGTAACACCCTACACATGCATGTCTAAGAGTGTAGCAGCGGAAAATTAAGACATTGCACATGTAATGTCATGGGAACGAGCCTGATAGGAGAAGGTAGGGGTACAAATGGAGAGGGCAGAGTCCTAGCTTTGGCGAGGATGTACACACGAATGTATGAGTTCAGGCCCCTCTCGTGGAGGTAACAACCCTACGTCTTAGTGCTCGGAAGCATTGTGGTGTAGAATGTAAGATTACAGTGGTTGCGAACCCTTTTGCCAGAGGGGAGGGGCGGATTATATAGAGTTCGTTGCCCCTCATAATTACCCAGCATCCTAGGGTCTGATCGTGGGTTTAAAGACTACCATTACTAGAAACGTATATAATAAAAGCTACTAATGACGAAAGGTCTAACGCCTGCCTGGGGGTGGCTTCTGGTCTTCTGTCGTCGACTGGAAATGAGGTCTTCCGAGTGACAGTCGTTTGTCGAGTGGAGGAAGAAGCCTCCGAGTGGATTGTCTGTCGAGTGTCTTAAGCGTCATCAGGAATCCAGTCGGAATCTTACTTGTGATCTTCAGGTCCTCCAATGTAGTGTCCTTAGGTAGGGTATGTAGGACAGGCCTAGGACCCTACCCTAGGTCCATATCCTCGTCATTAGCCCCTGGATGGATCAGGGTTCAAGTGGTGAATGGGGGATATCGATGTTAGTTCAGAACAAGACACCCAATCTTCTGAATGATATTCGGGGCTTCAATGAAACTTGCGTTGACTGAACTCTTCATCATTCACCCGGATCAATTCAGCCTTGTAAGTTCCCGAGTGAATGTTCAATGTCGATTTTATTCCGAGTGATCTGAAGGAATCTTTTGAGGCGACGGGTCAGTCTGTCAGACCCGGATTTTGCGGGATACGAAAATTTGGGAAGCGTGCGCACCCGCGGCAATGACGCCACGATTGAGGCAAGTGGGGGCATGACGCCTCGATTCTCGCACCGGTCATGTCGCCACGTACAGGACGCCGTCAGCGGTTGGCATGCGTGATGATCTCGTGGGCCTAACGTCAGTGAGGCACTCGGCGGGGTATTTATCCCAAAGCGTCGCGGTTTGCACAGTATTCTTCCCCAATCTTCCTCTCTTACTCCGCCTCCTCTATCTTTAGTGCAACACTCCGCCCATCTCCGACGAGCGCAGCCACCGCGATGACGAAGGGCACGACGGAGAAGTTAGAGCGCGCCAAGAAGGGGATGGTGAAGGTCAAGGGCAAGAAGCCCTTAACCACTCGGTTCACCATGCCGGCGGGATGGATGTAGGGAGACTTCCTCCCTTCGGTGGTCTCTCGAGCAGACATCAACAACCTGGTTGCCGATGGGCTCGTGGCGGATGGCTCTTGGAGGTTGTCGGAGGGAGACCGCGAGCCGGAGCCGCGCGAGGGAAAGCGGGTTCTCCTCTCCCATGTAGTAAGAGTTTTTTCCATTCGTCCCCACCCGTTCTTTAGAGAGTTTCTGAACTTCTTTGGTGCTCAGCTTCACCACTTCCCGCTGAATGCAATTTCCTACCTATATGCTTTCATTACTTTGTGCGAGTGCTTCCTGGGCTGTCCTCCTCACTAGGGACTGTTCAAGCACATTCTTACGGTTAGATCTCAGACTGTGAAGAAAGCGCTCCCAAAGGATGGGAAAACTCATGTACTGCAGCGGTGTGGGGGTTTAGGACTTCAAAAGAGAGCTCGTGGTTCTTTCCCCTCTATGACCTTTCCTGGATCTGTTAGAGGTTGGCAGTCGACTTGGTTTTATTGCAAAGATGTAGCTTCTCCCAACATGTCGACTGGTCTTTCCCCTTTCACATCCAATCGTCCAGCCGTCCCCAAATCTCTAAAGGTGTCTGGAGAGGAACATGTCCAAGTGGGAATCTTGGTGGACACCATGGTGAAACTTATCCGGGGCGGAGTGACTGGCATGGATCTCTTGGAAACATTCCTCAGTCGACGGATCCAGCTGCTCCAGGCCAGGGAGCACATCATGTGGAACTATGCAGGCCCTGAGGACTTGACCAGGACACATCCAGAAGAGGTTTCGCAAAAAACTGTCGAGCAATGGCTTCACAGCATCACCGGGGCTTGTGACAATCCCTTAGGAGCCAAGAGGATCCGACCTTACTCGGCCGAAAACCCACCGAAGAATCTGGTAAGCTGAATTTTGTCGACAGGAGTACTTGTACTGTTGAGAGATCGATTGATTTATTGACTGACTTCTTTGTTTGAATTATGCAGGAGTGGATACATATGTACTCGCCCGTACCGAACAGGAACCAACCTGAAGATGGCGGGGTGAGCGAGGGTGGTACCATGGACGGCGACAACTCTTATGACTCCGAAGACGAATACGAAAACTCGGGTGAGAACGAGGAGGAAGTCGACTCCCCTCCTCGCTACGAATGCCGCTCCAAGTCTCGCCAAGACCTTGCGACTACTGAGGACAGGGCCCCAGGCCCAAGCGAGAAGAACCCAAAGCAGAGCCGACCTTTGACTGTTGAGTCGAGTGAGCGATCAGCGAAGCAACCCAAGCCGAATGTGACCAAACCTCGCAAAGCCCTACCTCTCATGAGGATGGCTGTGCCTGTCGTCTCCACATGAGTGTTCACTTTTGAATTCTCACTATCGATTGTGACTTGGAATCCTTGTTGACCGAGTGTTATTCAATCCATCAGAGCTGCTACTTCAGTGACGTCGCCTCAACATGATGAAGGGGATGCAATGGACGTAGGCACTGCCGATGCAGCCACTTCTCACAGAGGAAATCGACTCTTTAGTTCTGCTTCTTGAATATGGTTTGTCGATTGCAAAAGCTAATACCGTCGATTGATAATTGCAGAAATCATCCAGCTAGAAAATGACGAAGAACACCTTAGGGCACGGGAGGCGGAGGCGAGACCCTAGGCATCCCACGCGTACGCACTTGAAGAACTTCATCTGCGTAGATGCCTTAGCGTCAATTGCCGGATCTTCCCAGGGGATACGCGACTCGACACGGGTCATGGCTAAATCCGCAGTGCCTCTGTCGAGTGCCCCTCTAGCTGCTTCGACTTTTGTGACATCAACTCCAACCGAACTTGCTCGCACCACCTTGATTGCCCCAACCATTACGCCGATCCCGCCAATGACTGGTTTTCGTCTGCATCGCGTTCCGGAAGAACAAACTGGAGCTGCAAAGGAAGCCATGATCTAGGCGGAGTAGATGATGTTGCGCATCAAGGAAGCGTACGAGGCCAACAAGTTGGCTTATGATGCTAGCGCAGCACTTCGCACCAATGTCCGAGTAAGTTCGATTATAAGTACATTTCCGATTGAATTCCTGTCTTCTTTGACTGTACACCCACTGGGTGTTTGTTTACCACTTGTAGAATGTTTGAAAGTCCTCTAATCGAATATATCAGGTCTTAATCGAGTAGGTTTAAGGTTAGTGGGGGCACTCTGAGTGCACCCACTGGGTGTACTCCTCAAGACCGTTGTCGAGTGCTTGCACCGGCAGTGTCGTGGTTTTGTCATGGCAGATGTCCGGGTGAACGGACTTAGGTTCAGGGCGAAGCGCAACTATGTGGTGGCTTGAAGGGGTTGGTTAGAATCGAGAGACGTGGAGTTTACCTAGGTTCGGCCCCTCCGATGGAGGTAAAAGCCTACGTCCTGCTCGTCTGGTTTTGATGATGAAGGAGATCTCTCAGTTACAAGGGTGTTGTTTCCTACCTCTAATCACGAGAGCCCATAATCTATCTATCTCTAATCTCTTGTGTTGTCTAAACTCGTGGACTTGTGAATCTTCTCTTTCTAGGGGTGCTCTACCCCTCCTTATGTAAGTGGAGAGGGTAGGTTTACAAATAGAGTCCTACTAGGAGTAGGATTAGGACTAGTCTTTCTACAATCCTATTCCAGGTCTTGTTTCTCTTGTAAGGAAATCCTTTCTCCTTTAGGCCTTCTCTTGTGAGCCGCCTGGCGCCGGCTCACACGCCAGGTCTTGGGCCTGGTCGTCCTATGACCCGCGTGCTGGATCACCAATAAAACGTCATGCCTTTACCGGGTCTCTTGTGAGTCACCGAGCCGGGTCATACCGCGGGGTATATCCCCGACATTATCCCCCAGGTTAGCTTGAATTTATTCATGCTAAGCTCCTGAAATAAGAGTAACAAATATGTTAAGTGAACAGCTTGCTCCATTGGCCAGATTATAAAATGGCTCCTCAGAAATCCGGGTCTTTTTTGCATATGAATGAGTCGTCTTGATAATCATCTTGTTTGTCAATGTCCTTTGAAAAATATTGAGAATAGAACACCCATATGCCATTGAGTCGGCTTCCAATACTCTTGGCAGGTCATCTTCGTCGGGTCATAATCATTGATGATGTCGGGTCATTATCGTTGGTGACATCGGGTCAAATAACTAGAATCCAACTAACTTGATAAAAATATTGGGATGAAAATCCATCTGATGTAAAACCAGACTTCCATTGTTGTGAACCAGGGCGGCTTATATAAAATCTAGCGGGTTACGCTCTTTTGATAACGCCGGGTCATAAGTGTTGGTGACGCCGGGTCTAATAACTGAACTCCATAATTAACATCTTGGAAATTCTCGTCAAAGTTTTTGATATGTCCATATTACCTGTAACCCCCAAGCTCCAAGATTATCCATGATAACTTGGTCCTTTGTAATAATATTTTGGACTGTGTAGCCCCCAAGTGTCAGGTTGTCCTACCTTCAGCAACCTGGGACTGATAACTGTCTTATACCTTATGAAACTTCAGCATGTGTAGCCCCCAATGGCCGGCTCATCAGAATGTGATGTGTCGGGTCTTCTTGAACCTCATAATCTATTAAACAACTGAATACTGTAGCCCCCAAGTGTCGGGTCACATGCCTACAGCGACTTGGGACTTTTAGACAGTTTGATCTGAACGGTGTAGTCCCCAAGTGCCGAGTCAGTAAGAATTACTGGGCTGGGACTTAGAAAAATATAGAAAGGCCGGCTCATCTCCTTGAGATAATAGGGTCTTGCTGACAATAGTGATTTGAAAACTGACTTGCATTAGCCCCCAAGTGTCGTGGTGCGTGCTTGCAGCGACATGGGACTTGCATATTTAATATAAACTGGACTTGAATAGTGTAGCCCCCAAGTGTCGGGTCGTCTGCCTGCGGCGACTCGGGTCTACGCAGGAATAATATGACTCACCATAATTTGTTGAATGAATCCTTGCCCGTGGTTGTAATATAACCCGGAATGAATATCCTTGGATAATTCCTTTGTCTTTGACATGAAATCCTTGCTTGTGGTTGCGGTGCAACCCAGCAAATATATGTTGGAGAAATCCATGAGTGTTGTAGACTACTACAGAGCACATTTGAAGAAATCCGAGAAGTGGTCAATTAGATGACATGGCATTATATATGACAGGGTGTCTCTTGAAAAATAATAAGTTCTCCGAGCTGGCTTGAAAACCCAATCATTTAGTACTGGTTATGATAAACCATGAAGATCCAACCAAGTTGGCTATTAAAGATCCATTTGCTCTTTGTAGAACTTTTTCATCATACTTAATGGCGGCTCATCTTAAGAGATAAAACCTGCAAAAATAAACAAGACAAAATATATTTTGCACTGTTTTAAGGGCGGCTTGAAAAAGCACAACCCGGAGATGTTATATCTTTCATAACGTTGCTCCTTCTTTCATAATCTTGCTATGACCCGGTTTGATAAGCCGGTATGACATGTGAATATGATGAAATGTATGATGCAATGGATGATGCTATGTATGATGCAATGTATGATGCAATGTTGGCTTGTCAACATTTTTGGCTTAAGAGCCGGTTGTTAGGGTTAGATAAGCTACACCCGGAGGTGGGAGGCCCCAGCGACAACCAAAGTTGACTTGTCAACTTTTTTGGCATAAAGTCGGCCGTTAGGGTTAGATAAGCTATACCCGAAGGTAGGAAGCCCCCTTCGACGGCCAATGTTGACTTGTCAACATTTTTGGCTTGAAAGCCGGTTGTTAGGGATAGATAAGCTACACCCGGAGGTGGGAAGCCCCCTTTGACAACCAAAGTTAACTTGTCAACTTTTTTGGCATAAAGCCGGCTGTTAGGGTTAGATAAGCTACACCCGGAGGTGGGAAGCCCCCTTCGACAGCCAATGTTGACTTGTCAACATTTTTCGCATGAAAGTTGGTTGTTAGGGATAGATAAGCTACACCCGGAGGTGGGAAGCCCCCTTCGACAACCAAAGTTGACTTGTCAACATTTTTGGCGTAAGAGCCGGCTGTTAGGGTTAGATAAACTACACCCGGAGGTGGGTAGCCCCCTTCGACAACTATGTTGACTGAGTCAACTTTGTGCACCGTCTTGTAAGTCGCCATCTTGTAAACCGCCATCTTGTATGAAGAAACGGCAGAAGCTCCAAGTGACATTATGATGATCCAATGAATCTGGGCACCCATGTTTGAACGGTATATCTTGGTGGTTCATCATCTTGGGCAACTTTTTAATTCTTCCGCCTATAATGTAATAGCCCCAAGGATTGGGTTTTCTCTTGCAAAGACCTGGGGTTCTCTTGAAAAATGACCAAATGATTCTCGCCATGTCTGTAGCCCCCAAGTCTTAAGTTGACTCGAAGAGGCGGCTTTGAGAGTCTCCACTGATGGTCGTGGTTGACCGTGGTGGGTTATGTATGAGTTGTTTCAATGAGTCGGTCGATGGCTCGTCCTGGCTGGTTGTTCAAGTGAACCACACTGTACTGGCGGCGACGTATGCGCCTGTCTGTCGGGCGACTCGTATAGGCGAGCACCACACTGATATGTCGATGTAGATTAGACCGTGAGCGGAGTTTTGCGCTTGTCCGTTGGGCGGCTCATATAGGCGAGCACTACACCCATATGTCAACGTAGATTGGACTGCGGACGGTGGCTTGCGTGCGTCAGCTGGGCAGCTCGTACAGGCGAGCACTGCACCAATATGTCAATGTAGATTGGACTGTGGATGGCGGCTTGCACTCGTCAGTTGGGCAGCTCGTACAGGCGAGCACTGCATCGATATGTCAATGTAGATTGGACTGTGGGGTGGTTTGCACGCATTAGTTGGGCGACTCGTACATGCGAGCACTTCACTAATATGTTGATGTAGATCAGACCAGGGGCGGCGACTCATAAGCGTCCGCTGGGCGGCTCGTACTGGTGTATGTAGCCACTAGCGTTTTGATGTAGAAAACATTTGTGGCATTGTAAACCGGCATTGTTGTGAAAGACGCCACGACGTTGTAAGCCGACGCAGATGGCGAGAGACAGCCACGGCGTTGTAAACCGTCGCGGATGGCGAGAGACGGCCATGGCATTGTAAGCCAGCGCAGACGCTTGAGACGGCCGTGACATTGTAAGTCAGTGCGGTCGCGAGAGACGGACGCGGTATTGTAAGCCGTTGCGTTGATGCAGACCTGACCGTATGAATGGCGGGTTGTATGCGTCCGTCCGGTAGCTTGTCATGACGCATATGCAGACGCGGCTTCTAATGAAAGCGCGCGTGGACCGGACCGTACTCTAGCCATGAGTTAATTTACCTGTGTAAAAACATTACAGGCAAAGTAATATTTCTAATATTTCTCAAAGAAAGAACATGTATTAATAAAAATATACTGAACGAATACGACCTGATGTATTTGAACGGAAGACGAACTGGCCGTCCCTCTCGAAAAAAGTCACACTTTTGCTAAATTGGGTGCTCCTTGATGATTGTGTCGTGGTGGACGTAGTAATTAACCAATGGTTCAAAAACTGATTTAGAGACGGCGTCACGTGGGATCAATACTCCCCCTTATATGATGTTTAGGTCAAAAGTAGGCATGATGAAAAACGCCTTATGTTTTCCCTGCTGCGTTTGCTGTAGAATTCCTCGGGACTTGTACAACTGAAGTATAAGGGGTAATCTGATCATGCGGATCCACTTTGGTAGATTGGACGAAACCTGCCGCTGGTAGAGTCCCTGAATGTAGTAGTAGCCGAATGTTATGATCTAACAGCCTTGAGCATGAACATGTCGTTGTTATCCTTGTCAACGCTATTGAACACCTCCTTGAACCCTTGAACTGATCCCCCTAGGGCTCAACGTTGATTTTTTGAAATCCATAATGACTCTGAACTCCTCCATCATCCAATCACGCCCAAATCTTGGCCCATATACGAGCAGCAGCAGCAGTAAGCACAAAAACATTCATTATACGAAGGGTATGTCTGTAGTTGCTCGGTTGCATCAACCACACGACCAACGGTTTCGTCGTCAACACACCCCGATGGCAAGCATAGCGAGTTCCAGAATCTGTATGCATTGTGAGTGACACCGTCTCGAGGGCGAGCAGCCGCGGCGGTTGAGGCGCGAGGCACTGGTGTAGGCGGAGCCAAGCAGAGCACGGAGATAAGGCGACGTTGGCGCGATTGGGTGGAGACGGCAGAGCTGACGGCGTGCAGTTGCGGCGGGGCGGAGCAGCATGCGGCGATGCGACACCTGCGCGACTAGGTGGAGAGGCGACGCGGGGCCGCTCGCGCGGGGCGGCTCAGCGGCAGGAACAGCGATGCGGGGCGGCTTGCTAGCAGGTGCGACGGCGTGACGGCGCGACGGTGCGGCTTGCCTGCAGTAGCGGAGGCGCGGTCGTAGCCGGCGGCCTGCGCAGGAGCGTAATGACTGGCGAGGTTGAGGTGTCGGCCGCAGGACGTCAAGCCGGTGGGCAAAACGGAGGCGGCTCACGCGCGGGAGATGGAGCTATCCGGGGCAGCGGCAAGCCGGCCTACAGGGCAGCTGCTGGCAATAGCGTCAGGCGGTGCACGAGGTCAAGGCAGCCATGGCGCGACGGCTTGGCAAGGTCAAGCCAAGGCGGAGCAGAACAGCGGAGGCAGCTGGCCGGCACTCGGAGGATCAGTCGAGGAGGCGAGGCGAGCCATGGAGGCCGCGGGGCAGAGGCGGATCGAGCCCACGGTGGGGGAGGCGATACTGGCTTGGACGTGAGGCAGAGACCGAGTTCATGTGTGTGTCTGTCTCCGGGTCGCGGCCTTTCTTTCCTTTTTTCCCTTTTTTATTTTTAGCATTACGATGATGGTGACCCGATAGTAGTACTTAATCCTTTATGATCGATCTCAGTTGGATCAAACAACCAGTACTAACTTGCTTTCCGACTTCAGGACTTGATCCAGTAGCTCGTAGCCCTGGGGACCGTCCGTAGAGTAGACCAACACGTGAAATCTTGTGCATCTGTGCAGTTAGCGGCCAACACACCCATCGCCTCCGTTGAAATTAAATCCACAACAGATTGTAGTCGGTCTCGGACATAAACGGGCAGCAAAAAAATTTGGTCAATCACGGTAGCTGCAGAAAAGAATGAACCTTTTGTAGGGCTCGAAGGATTGGACAGCTGAAAGAAATTCTGATCTGATCGATTGTCCGATGATTGTTCGTTCAGTCACCGAATAAATTTATTTTGCTCCCAATGTACGCCATTGCTAAAATTCTAGTCCCAACTGATGAACTCGAGGTCGATCTAAATCCTTCAGAAACACTTTTCTCCATCCTGCAAATCGCAAACTTTCTCTAACTCTAAGAGAACTCCCTTCAAGAACATAACACCACCGTGCATAGCCCCACGGTGGCCGCCAACTGTCGTGGTTTTGTCACGGCAGATGTCCGGGTGAACGAACTTAGGTTCGGGGCGAAGCGCAACTATGTGGCGCCTTGAAGGGTTGGTCGGAATCGAGAGATGCAGAGTTTACCCAGGTTCGGCCCCTCCGATGAAGGTAAAAGCCTACGTCCTCCTTGTTTGGTATTGACGATGAAGGAGATATCTCGGTTACAAGGGTGTTGTTTGCTACCTCTAATCACGAGAGCCTCTAATCTGTCTATCTCTAATCTCTTGTGTTGTCTAAACTTGTGGACTTGTGAATCTTGTCTTTCTAGGGGTGCTCTACCCCTCCTTATATAAGTGGAGAGGGTAGGTTTACAAATAGAGTCCTACTAGGAGTAGGATTACGACTAGTCTCTCTAGAATCCTATTTCGGGTCTTGTCTCTCTTGTAAGGAAATCCTTTCTCCTTTAGGACTTCTCTTGTGAGCCGCCTAGCGCCGGCTCACACGCCGGGTCTTGGGCCTGGTCGTCCTGCGACCCACCTGCTAGATCACAAATAAAACGTCATGTCTTTACCAGGTCTCCTGTGAGTCGCGAGGACGGGTCATACCGCGGGGTATATCCCCGACAGGCACGGGGCTTATAGTTTGTCGTATACGGGATATGTTTGCCCTTGACACACCACTCTGAAGCTACTTCGTAGGTTTCATGGATATCATTGACCAAGCATGATATGACGCTACATAAGGATAGACTGCACTTCACAGTTGTGAGTGCAAACCTTTCCAAGGATGCGGAGTGGGGTGGCATGTCACTCGACAGGTCGAGTGATGGATGTTCCAATGATGGATATTTTCTGCCACTCGACAGGTCGAGAGTTGGCAGGACCAATGGGGGTACGCTAAGTACACCCACTGGGTGTAGTCCCCGAGATCCCCGTCGAATGCTTGCACCGGCGAGGGTCTGATAGAGACCGTTGAATGTTCTGACAGGGCAGACCTTGTCGACTGTTTAATAACCAGTGGGGGCACGCTAAGTGCACTCACTGGGTGTAGTCCCCGAGGCTACTGTTGATCACAGGGGATGAGCAGTAGTCTTGAAAACTTGAAATCAGAATTTTTGTCATACGCGGAGTACGGTTGTCACTCAACATGTCGATTGTGCATATATATTTTCTTGACCGTCTCACACCGAAGCTATCTTGTAGGTTTCATGGATATCATTGATCAACCATTATATGACGCGGCTTCGAAGGTGCAAAATGGGGTCGATGGATCACTCGACAGATCGAGTGTTAACCGTTCTAGTGGGGGAAATCTAAGTGCACCCACTGGGTGTAGTCCCCGAGACCGCTGTCGAGTGCTTGCACTGGCAGGGGTCTGATAGAGACTATCTTGAACTCGTTTACAATATGCGGAGTACACGAGCCACTCGACGTGTCGAGTGTACTTTTGGTTGAACACTCCTCCTCCTGGATGCAGGTTTCTTGGACATCATTGATCAACCATGATATGACGCTATTCCAGGATAGTGGGGCGGGGTGGTGTGCGCCGCCCAGTCGACCGTTTTTGGTCTTCTACACTTCAGAGTGCTGACATTTTTTGTCGATTGAATTTCTTTCTTTGTTGGTTTCAGAGGGCATGTGAACTGTGCACGTAGTACATGGACCTTGAAGGTGAAAGGAACCGGTTGCGCGTGGACTCGGAGGCCTCTAACAATGCTTTGGAGCGAGTGTGGACCAAGAGGAAAAACTCCGGGAGGTAACTTCTGTCGACCCACTGCATTCTTATCCTCACTTCGCATGCTTTGAACCGAGTGCCTTCACTCGAACAGACGTACGCAATGAAAATCCTCGACTCCAAGCGCGACTCAATAATGTTGTTTCTTTAGATACCATGAAGAAAGCACTCGAGGACAAGGACAAAGCGCTCGCTGACGCCCGACGGGTAGCGAAGGAGCAAAGTGAAGCTGTCGACCAGAAACTGACTGTTGCGAAGAGGATAGAGGAAGAGAATTCGAAGCTGAAGCAAGAGCATGTGGACCTTATCAAGAAGACTGAGCAGCTAACAAAGAGGAGCAACGGCCTAGAGAAGCACTTGGGAGAGTTCTCGAGGAAGATGTATATTATGCTCGACGGTGAATATCTCTGTCGACTGAACTTTATAAAATCTTTGTCGACTGCATCTCATCCAACCTCCTCCCATTCTTTCTTCCCAACAGAATTCTTCCAAGACTTTGAAAAACAGACTGAGGACATTGAGCCCAATTTGGATCCCACCAAGTCACCTGTTGGAGATGCGATGGCCATGAGCATGCTCAGACTCAACTTCAGACTCCAGGGTGTACAAGCATATGTCCTCCGATTGAAAACTGTGATGGAGAGGATCGACAAGGAGTTGTGTCCTGAAGACACTCTTCAGGTCGACCTCACATCTGTTATGGCACGCCGTAACGACCTTCCCAGTCGAGTGCAAACCTGGAACAAATCTGCTGCTCGCTGTGGCGCTGACGTGGCACTCTCCCTTGTTAGGGTCCATTGCAAGGAGGCGAGGGAAGACAAGTTGAAGGAGCTCCGAGTGGTTAACACGAAGAAACTTCTGTTTGAAGATTTAATGGAGACCTTTATCGATGCAGCCACCAGCATCGCGGATGGCATCAACTTGGACACGTTCGTCGAGCCAGCCAGCCCGTCGGGCGCTTGGAAACTTGATCTTTGAGAGCAAAACTTTATTGGCCTTGGTATGCCAAGTGGAATTGTATCATCTTTGAAACTTCATTCAGGCCTTAAGCCTGAGCACGTTTGCTTTCTCGCGAAACACTTATCCGCTATTAAACCTTTGGATTTATCCGCATTTGGCTTTCAATCACTTGTTCGAATGATTTTGTTTTCTGACTTAGACGAAAGCATGTTCGCAAACAAGCCCCCGAGTGTGATGATAGCTCAACACTCGGAGTATTTTTCAACCTAGGCAAAGATTTATTCGCATCTAGGACATCGAGTGGACGTATTACTATCCATTCGGCAAGAATTGTAACTTAGGTGAAAATATGTTCGCAGCTAAGTCCCCGAGTGTGAGGATTGCTCAACACTCGGAGTATTATTGAACCTAGGCTAGGACTTACTCGCGGCTAGGACATCAAGTGGATGGGTTACTATCCACTCGGTGGGGATTTTAACTTAGGTGAAAACATGTTCGCAGCTAAGCCTCCGAGTGTGAGGATTGCTCGACACTCAGAGTATTATTTGAACTTAGACGAAGGCTGGTTCGTAACTAAGTCGTTGAGTGAATGGACTGCTATCCACCCGACAGAGTTTTCACTTAGGCGAATTCATGTTCGTAGCTAAGCCCAAGACTGTGAGGATTGCTTGACACTCGGAGAAGAATTTTGAACTTAGACGGAGGCTGGTACATAACTAAGTCGTCGACTGAATGGACTGCTATCCACCCGACAGGGTTTTTAACTCAGGCGAAAGCATGTTCGCAGCTAAGCCCCCGAGTGTGAGGATTGCTCGACACTCGGAGAATTCCCAAGTATGATTGGAATCGACAATAAACTGTGGAAGTCTGATTTGCATAGACAAAGTATTTTTATTACATCAAAACTTCTTCAGTTTCTAAGTGTAAAAACATCGGAGTAGATCTGCATTCCAGGCCCACGGCTCGTCCATCTGTTTCTTGAGGTTGTACAGGTGATAGGCTCCGTTGTTCAACACTTTGGTGACAACGAAGGGACCTTCCCATGCTGGAGCAAGCTTATGTGGTCGTTGTTGATCCACTCGGAGTACCAAGTCTCCCCCATGAAACGACCGACTCTTGACTCTTCACATGGAAACGCCGCAGATCCTGCTGATAAGCTGTAGTCTGGATCAGAGCCATTTCTCGCTCTTCCTCCAGGAGATCGATACCATCTTGCCTGGCTCGTTCAGCTTCAGCTTAAGAATAAAGTTCCACTCGAGGAGAATTGTGAAACAAGTCACTCGGCAGGATAGCCTTGGCTCCATAGACCAGGAAAAAAGGAGTCCGTCCAGTCGACCGATTGGGCGTCGTTCTTAGGCCCCATAAAATAGATAGTAGCTCAGTTACCCAGGAACCAGCGACATGATCCAGATCGTGCATGAGACGAGGCTTCAGACCTTGCAGGATGAGGCCGTTAGATTGCTCGACTTGTCCATTGGTTTGAGGATGTGCCACGGATGCATAGTCCACCCGAGTGCCTTGGGAGGTGCAGAAGTTCCTGAATTCTACCGAGTCAAAGTTCGTGCCGCTATCCATGACAATGCCGTGAGGAACGCCATATCGAAAAATTATTTCCCTCATGAATGTGACTGTTGTGCGGGAGTTCAACTTCTTGATGGGCTTGGCTTCTATCCATTTAGTAAACTTTTCGACTGCAACCAGAAAATGAGTGAATCCGCCTTTTCCTGCCCGAAAGGGATCAACCATGTCGAGTCCCCAAACAACAAACAGCCAGGCGAGGGGAATCGTCTTCAGAGCAGAGGCCGGCTTATGTGACAAGTTTGCATAAAACTGGAATCCATCACAATGATCCACAATGTCTTTGGCCATCTCATTAGCCCGTGGCCAAAAGAAACCAGCTCGGTATACTTTAGCGACAATTGTCCATGAGGATGCATGATGGCCGCAAGTTCCCAAGTGGATTTCATCTAGAATCACTCGACCTTCTTCGGGGGAAATGCAATGCTACATCATGCCAGTTGCGCTTTCTCTCAACAGCTGATCCTCAATCATAGTAAAGGCCTTTGACCTACGCACAATCTGTCGAGCTTCTGTTTCATATTTGGGGAGCTCTTGTCTGAGGATATAGGAAATGTAGGGCAACGTCCAATCGGGAATGACAACCAGAATCTCCATGACCAAATCAATTACCGCTGGGACATCGACTTCGGTTGGATCAGTGGAGCTCATAGCTTGTGGGGTCTCTTCAGTGAAAGGATCCTATTGCACCGAAGGAGTATGCAGGTGCTCTAAATACACATTACTGGGTACGGGCCGGCGAGTGGAACCAATCTTTGCTAGTTCGCCGGCCGCTTGATTCTTCAGTCGGGGAACATGATGAAGTTCCAGGCCTTTGAATTTCTTTTCCAACTGTCTAATAGCACTGTAATACCCAGTCATAGCAGTGTTTCGCACATCCCATTCTTTAATCACTTGATTTATCATGAAATCCGAGTTGCCACAATCCATCAGGCACTTGACGCCAAGTGAGATAGCCATGCACAACCCATACAAAAGTGCTTCATACTCATCCTCATTGTTGGAGGAATCGAAGTGAATTTGCAAGACATAACTGAGCTTGTTGCCTGTTGGAGATATCAGGACAACACCAGCACCGGACACATTCAACATTTTAGAGCCGTCGAAGAACATGGTCCAATGTGTCGAGTGAATCTGGGTTGGCTGTTGCTGTTCAATCCAGTCAGCAATAAAATCTGCAAGTGCTTGAGACTTGATTGCTTTCTTGGCTTCAAACTTAATGTCAAAGTATAAGAGTTCAATTGCCCACTTAGCCACTCGACCAGATGCGTCTCGATTGATGAGAATCTCAGATAACGGAGCATCATTAACCATGGAAATCGAGTGGTCTTGAAAATAATGTGCCACCTTCTTCGCTGATAGGTAAATACCATAAACCAGCTTCTGATAGTGTGGATATCTTTGCTTCGAGGGAGATAGAACTTCAGAAACATAATAAACTAGTCATTGGACTTTGTAAGATTTACCCTCTTCTTCTCGCTTGACAGTTAAGACCGTAATGACGACCTGATTAGTGGCCGCGATGTACAGGAGCAAGGGCTCTTTGCTGCGAGGAGCGGCAAGCACCGGCTGGGTGGAGAGCAGGGCTTTGAGTTTAACAAACGCTGCTTCGGCTTCAGGAGTCCACTCGCATGTGTCGGACTTGTTCATCAATCGGTACAAAGGTAGTGCCTTCTCACCGAGACGAGAAATGAATCGACTCAATGCCGCCAAGCAACATGTGAGTTTCCAAACATTGTGCACTCGCATGGGAGTCTTCGTTCGGGTAATGGCGCTGATTTTCTCAGGATTGACATCGATCCCTCGTTCGGAAACAAGAAAACCGAGTAACTTGCCGCCAGGGACGCCGAAAGTACGTTTGGCCGGATTCAGCTTTATGTCGTATCTCCTCGGATTGGCGAATGTTTCGGCCAAGTTAGCCAGCATGTGACAGCCCAAGTGTTGTCCCTACCTTTTATGGCATGTGTCTTGTATGAACATTGTTGCCATGAGCTTAATGAAATGATTTGCACCTTGTCATACCATGTCTTGTTTTTGCATTCATGCATCATGCATCATTTCATCCATCATGACACGCTTGCTTCTTATGTGCCCTTGTGTGGTTGGTTGTGATCTTGTGTTGTGTGGGGTGATGTGGTTGGAGTTATGTGGTGCATCTCCTTCTTCTTCCCCCTCTTTATTTCTTTTCAAACAACCCTTCCAAATTAACCTTTACCTTCTATGTTATTTTAACAGCAGATTAAGTTGCTATTTAAATTGATTAAAAATGTTCAAGAGGTAGCCCAATATGTATTATTAATTATGAGTAGGGTTCTTTTGATGTTTGGAGTTGTATGCATGTGAGGTTTAAACAACCAGAGGATGTTATTTTAAAAACTATTAATATTACTTGCTTCAAAAAAAATCTAGTCAATTTATTTAAATAGTTCTCATATTCTTTTAGTCAAATATATTTTTGTCTTTTCAAAAACCCTTCTATTTTTCTCTGGGTATTTTCCTTTTTCTTGCTGTTTTGTTTGAATGGAAAAACCCCGTGTTTTCCTTTTTCCGAGAGAGAGAGAGCAGAGAGGTGGGCCTTGCTTCCCTCGCGGCCCAGCCCGCTCAAGGGAACGGCCACCTGCCCCGTCCGTCGTCTCCCTCAAAGAGTGCAGTGAGAGCGAGCGTCTGCTGTCTCCTTTCTCTGTCCTTCGCCGTCATCCCCGGAGGTATTTAAACCCCTCGGCGTGCGTGCCTCCTCTGCTAGGGTTCCTCTCTCCCCTCGTGTCGCCGCAGCTCCCTTCTCCCTCTCCATTCTTCTCCCTCCTCTCTTCTTTCCCCTCTGTTAGGTAAGAATTTAGAGAATTCAGAGAGAGCCAGTGCCATGCTGGTCGTCTCCATCGCCGCCGCCGCGTCTCCGGCGGGCCTTGTCCCTGGTGGACATTAAATGGTGAACGCAGATCGTCCCGGTGTTCCGTTCCCGCCATTAGAATGTCGTGGCAATCTCCAAGGCGAGGTCTTCTTCCTCCTCGTCGGTGCCGTGTCTTCGACTCTTCTTCCCCGTCGTTGCGATCAGGGTCGTCATCGTCTCCCCCTCGATGAGCCTCCACGAATTCCCCCTCTCGTAGCCGTGCTTAGCTCGCTGTCGGGTGCTGTTCCCGTCGCCGCCTCCCGCTCAAGGCAGCGTCTTGCGGGTGTAGTCTCTGTCCTCCTCGTCGCAAGACGAGCAGGGGATTGGACCCCCGTAACTTCCCGTAGCCCCCGCGTCGCTCTCCCCTCATCGGAGACCCCCTGTGTCGCCGTGTAGCATCGCCGTCGTTGCCTGTCGTCGTGGGTGTCTGTAATTCTGTTTCGTTAGATATGTATATGTGTGTGCATGTATTAGTTCAGTCGAGCCCCTCCTCTGTTAACAACCGCGAGCATAGAAGAGTGGTGTGGCTTGGGGGAAACGACCAGGAGGTCGAGGGTTCGAGCCCGAACCCCTCCCCCCTTTTTTTTGCTTGTTTTCCTTTCCTTTTCTTTTGTTTTGTTTTTCCCTTTTGCTATATGTATGTGTGTGTATACTAAAACTAGCATGTTTGATTTTTCTTTTATGTTATATATATGTGTGTAGGTGGTGTATATGTGTATGTGTAGAATGTTGTGTGTGTGTGTGCTTATGCATACATACATATGTGCATGTGTATGTGAGAGTGTGTGTAGTGCAGGTGTGTTTTCACATATGCATGTGTATGTGAGTGAGAGTGTGTGTGAGTGTATAGTCATATGCATATGCATATGCATATATGCCTTGTGAATATATGTGTGCATCTGTGTGTGGATGCACACCCACACACAAGAGCATGTGTGTGCTCATGAGTGTATGTGCCATGTGCACTTGTGCATGTGTGGTGGTGTGTATGTGCCTATATGCATTATGCATATATGGTGCATGTGTGTGTGTGGATGGACACCACCCTCATAGGTGGTATGTTCATGGGTGAGTTTGTGCTCATATGCCCGTAGGCATATGGAGCCATGTGGTGCATGCTTGAGTAGTGTGGGTGTGTAGAGTGTGTGTGTGTGGGTGACAAGTGGGGCCTTTCCCTCACTTGACATACACCCTTTGTTGTAGATATGCATGTTTTGTAGGATTGTTAGTTCATTTCCATTTTAAGCTTAATTTCCAGATCTGGTTATGTCCATATGCTCATGTCCATTTAGAGTAAGTTTTAACTTATAAGAGATGGGGTGGTTTTGCTAGTATACTTGTGCCATGTTGCTTCACATGAACATATGAGTATGACACATGTTTTTGGGGTGGAAAGAGCCAAGGAATCCATTGGTACTTTCAGCTTTCACTTTTGAGCAAGTTTATAAAACTGTCATTTTCAGCTGTGATGCTACTTTGTCATTTTTGCATGAATTAATCTATGCTTGCTTTGGGACATGTGCCAACATGGAAGTGCTAGTGTTTTATGTCTATTATGCCATGGAATTTTTTTAACATGAGAATCACCCATATAAGTGGGAAACTTGCTGCAAAGTAGCTAACTTGATGTTATTGTTTTCACCATGCTAAATATTTCCAAGCCCGAGAATCTGCTGTTATTTTTATGCCATGAAGAGTGGTTGACATCTTGTTATATGTTGAGAATTAGCTCATGATCAGTGCTAGTATTTTGGAGTGGATGTTGTCTACTACCACCCTTTTAATTTTCGTGCCAAGAGGTGGTCTCTAACACCTTTAACTTCTGCTGTCAACATGCTACCAGATTAACTCAGATTCCAGAAAACTGTCTCGAAAAACTGTTTCATCATGCCAAATTGATAGCTTCATGCTTATTGATGTGTGCTTCCTTTCCAGATTGTGTAGTTGGATAATTTGATAAGCATGTTGTGTAATTTCTGTCAATACCTTGTTTTTGGCTGTAGGATTCCTGTAGCTCAAGTTGTGGGCTGTGTAAGTTGCTATGTTGCTATTTTGTGGCAGATTGTTTGTTTTGTTGTTTTGTGACTTGTGGGAGCTATACTCCATGGAATTGCTTGATCTTTGGGTCTATTGTGGTTGGTTTTTCATTGCCTAACCAGTGGCTACCGTGGAATGCCAAGGAATAGCCCAGGTCCTTGTTGTCTTGTGTTTTGCCTTCGTACCTTGTCGTGAGCGTATCGTGAGAACCGTAGCTCTGTTTCTTACGTTCTTAATATGCATTTTCATCGTTTTCACATGATGCATCCATATTTTACATGCTCATGCATGTCTAAATAACTTAACATAAGGTTCTGTTCAGATTCATTAATATCCAATTCTTGCATGTGAAACATGACTAGTTAGGATTGCCATGTTAAAACTCTTCACCTAAGCATGCATCATTCTTGTTTGTGCATTGCACTATGGTTGTTTGTTTATTCTTGCTGTTTTGGGTAGACGCGAATGTTGAACCTGAGTATGAAGAGCCAGGCGAGTACAACTACGAGGATCCCGCTACTTGTTCCACTGAAGAACCAACAGGCAAGATGATTGTACCCGGATCCCAATACTATTTTCGCTTGCTAGTTTCTCGCTCTTATTGTTACAATTGCGCTACGTACCACTTGAATATCAGCCTCCTAATTGCCATGATAGCCTCTAACCCTCCACATCCTAGCAAACCTTTGATTGGCTAAGTTACCGTTGCTCAGCCCTTCTTATAGCGTTCTTAGTTGCAGGTTCAGGTTGTTCCATGTGATAACATGGATTTGGCATATCACAATATTATCTGTTATTTAATTTAACGCACATATATATCTTGGTATTGGTGGAAGGTTTGGCCTCTTGCTAGGTGTTTTGTTCCGCTGTTACCGCCATAGTTCTTGTTACCGGTGTTATGTTTTCCATACTTTGCGCTCCTAATATGCTCGGGGTTGATATGGGGACCCCCTTGTTTATTCGGTTGAGATTAAAACTTGTCTCGCAAGACCCAACATTGGTACTACATTTGCTTAATAACTTAATAAAATTTGCATAGGGCTTTGCAACCCCGTGGATAATTAATCAACCCCCGGGCCAGTGCTCCGCATGAGTGTTGGTCCAATCTAGAGCAGCTTATTAACGCCGCCCGGGGCAACTCGATGATTGGCGTGGTAACCATTGCTCATCCGTCATGTCTTGAGAATGAGATACGCATCTCTGATCGGGTTCGTCGACACGTCGGTAGGTCTTGCTGGATTTGTTTTACCTTTATCAAGTGTCTTGCGTGTGGACTCTGACTTTCTTTGGGTTATCTCGAGGTGTTGGAATTCCTTTGGAGTTACCTATGATGATCACGAGATCCCTGGTCGAGGCTATTCCCGCAGAGTGTGGTTATTTGTGATGGACTAGTTGGAGCACCCCTGCAGGGTCAAATCTTTTCGAGAAGCCATGCCCGCGATTATGTGGCAACTTGGATATTTATTTAACACCCGGTTATAGTTAACTTGAAGTAAACTCTAAATAAAATACACCAACTGTGTGAGTAACCGTGATCGTCTCTGCTCGTGAACATGATCCGAGGGAGAACACGGTGGGGTTATGATTGACGTAAGTAAGTGTTCAGGATCTCATAGAGGTCATACTAGATTCGATCGTTCATCGCAGGCCACTCATATTTATTTTCATGTTACGTAAGTTTAGCCACCATATATGCTTAGTGCCGTTGCAAACTAAACACATACCCCTTCCCAACCTTAAGCTTGAATAGTCTTGGTACCCGGGCGCTTGATTGGTGAGTCCTTGTAGCTCACAGATTACTACAAAACTCCAGGTACAGGTATAGATGAGTTCGTGCAGGATGATATGACGCAGCTCTAGTGGGAATACGATGAGGAAAGAGGAAGGATGTACGTGACTTATCCAGACGAGTAGGAGGACCATGGTCATGATCTTTGGGATAGCGAGATAGTATCATTTGCATCTGTTTTATCGTTTGATTTCGTCCGTAGTCGGACCCTGTCTTCATCTTGATGATTTGAACTCTGTGTGGAATTGTAATTTAGTATGTGGCGAGTGTAAGCCAACTTGTATTCTCATCTCTTTTGTAATGTATGATGCAATGATACTATACTTGCGAACAACAAGATGCGCCTCTATCCCTTGCGAGGCCCTCGTGCCTTAAAATGGAGAGGCGCGCATCTTGGGCGTGACACAGCAGGTGGGAAACTTTGAAGGACTTGATAACTATATCATCCATGTACGCATCGACATTCCGAGGGATCTGGTCGAGTCAACACTTCTGAATCATGCGCATGAAAGTAGTGCCGACATTTTTCAGACCGAATGGCATAGTGATGTAGCAGAAACACCCGAATGGGGTGATGAAGGTTGTCTTTATTTCATCTGGGCCATACAGACGGATCTGATGGTTACCAGAGTAAGCATCTAGAAACGACAAACGCTCACACCCCGCAGTCGAGTCAACAATCTAATCTATGCGAGGGAGCGGAAAATGATCCTTCAGGCAGACCCGATT
Source organism: Hordeum marinum (assembly GCA_022496015.1). Taxonomy (NCBI): domain Eukaryota; kingdom Viridiplantae; phylum Streptophyta; class Magnoliopsida; order Poales; family Poaceae; genus Hordeum; species Hordeum marinum. Next base: position 278,234,488 of record CM039677.1, on the reverse strand, counting down.
GATATGTTTGAAGTCAATGCACATATGCAACGACTTATCTTTCTTGGGCACCATCACAACATTCGAGAGCCACTCGGAGTGGTAAATCTCCCAAATGAACTTGGCTTGCAAGAGACGGGCCACTTCTTCGCTGATTGCTTTACGCTTCTCCGTGGCCGATCGATGCAAATGCTCCCTGACGGGTTCAGCTTTTAGATCAACTCTCAGATGGTGCTCAGCCAGTCCCCTGGGAACTTCCGGCATGTCAGCGGGCTTGCATGCGAAGATATCCTAGTTCTCACTGAGGAACTGGATGAGCTCGACTTCCTATTTACTGTTGAGTGTTGATGATATGTTTGTCGGGGCAGCAGTTGGATCCGTCGAGTGGATGTGCACCTTCTTCACTTCCCCTGCCGATTGAAATGCTGACTCGGAAGTGGGCCTCTTTGCGTGGAGCAAATCAGCAGGGTCAGCGCTCTTCTTGTATTCTTCCAGCTTGACCATAGCCATCTGATGATCGACGATCTTGGAGCCTTGTTGGAGGCATTCTTCGGCCCGCTGTCAATTGCCAGTGACCGTGATCATACCCTTAGGGCCCAGCATCTTCAACTCGAGATACACGTAACATGGATGGGCCATGAAATGAGCATACGTGGGACGACCCAAAATGGCATGTAGGCACTCTGAAAATCCACGACTTCAAACGTCAACTTTTCTTCTCGAAATTTTTTATCGTTCCCGAATGTCACGTCCAACGCAATCTGGCCGAGTGACTTGGACTTCTTCACTGGGATGACCCCATGAATTTGCATGTTGCTTTCACTCAGTCGGGACATCGGAATGCTCATCCCTTTTAGGGTATCTGCATAGAGGATGTTCAGACCACTGCGACCATCCATGAGGACCTATTGGAGTCGAGTGCCCCCCACCACCGGATCAACCACTAGAGCCTGCCGTCCGGGTGTGGCCACATGAGTAGGATGATCTATTTGGTCGAATGTGATGGCATACTAGGACCACCCTAGGTAGGTGTGGGTGGAAGGTACGGCCATGTTGACTTCCCTGTTGATAACCTTCAATCGGCTCTTGCTCTCGACATGAGCGAAAATCACAAGCGTAGTGGTGGCATCCGGGAATGTTTCTTTATCTTGATCATCATCCTTCTTAGGAGTCTTATCACTCGGCGGAGTCTCTTTAAACTGTTGTATAAGCGTTCGACACCGCCGAGTGGTGTGCTTTGGCAAAATCACATTGCCTTCCTCATATTTCCTCGTGTGGATTACACACGGCTGATCCATAGTATTAGTCCGAGACTGATTCTTTCCTTTCTTAGGGGCATACTATCCTTTAGCCTTCCCGTTATGCTGCTTGAGTCGCGAATGCGGCTGCCTCTGCTTGGACCGGACCTTCAGCTTTCCGCTTCTGTTTCCGATTGGGATTACCGCCAGCATCACTAACGACTGCTTTACCCTTACCGCTACGGAGGCAGTCTTCCTCCTTGCCATTAGTGTACTGAGTGGCGATTTCCATCATCTTGCTGAGTGATATGTCACCCATTCGACTGAACTTCAAATAAAGCTCTCTGTATTTCACACCAGCCTTGAAGGCACACATAGCTTGGTGTTCGGAAACATTATCCACTATATGATGCAGAGTGGACCAACGCTGAATTTAATCCCTCAAAGTCTCATTTGGCTTCTAGACCCAGTGTTATAAGTCGACAAGCCCGATAGGACGCTTGCACGTGCCCTCGAAGGTTCGGACGAACCCTCGGGCAAGATCCTCCTAGCAATATATACTGGATGGAGCCAAGCGATTAAACCAAGCACGAGCTTGACCATCCAACATCAAGGACAGGTGTTTCATCGCGACGTTATCATTGCCACCACCAATCTGTACAGCCACTCGGTAATCATCTAACCAAGTATTTGTCTTTGACTCACCAGAAAACTTCCCGATCCCAGCCGCCAACATGAAGTTAGGGGAATCTCTACAGAACGGATGGCTCTCCTAAAACATTCAGGACCAGAAATCACAGCTGATCTACCACACAGAAAATCTCTGTCTTGTGCTTCTTTGTGAGCTATGCCCCTGTCGATCCGCTTGTGGGCGAGGATATCACTAGCATCAAAACCTGCATTCTGCTCACCACCGAACGAGCGCCTTTCGTTCTGGTGCTGGAGCACATGCGGACCACCCTGCGGGGGAGTGGGCACTCGACGGTGGTCTTCACGGTGAAACTAGTCCTTGCCTGTTCTTCACGAAAGCCTCCATCCCTACGGTGCAAGGGCGATCCAGGGTTGTGTGCCGACTGAATGGTTTCCACCATGGGTGAGTTGTTGTGTATCCTGTTACGCGATTGTGAAACGACAGAATTTTGATGTTGTGTTGCATCTAGCAAAGCTCTGATTTGCATCAATCCTCTTCCAGCCTCTGATCGTGATGACTGAATGGAATCTGCTATCCTAGTAGCAGACGCAAAATTTAATATAGGGGTACGATATACCTCAACGTTGTTGTGAGATCCAGTCGGAAACAGCTGTCGCTGACGTCGACCGAAAACTGTTGGGCGCTGGCGAGCATGCTCGTCAAGTTCCCTCTAGAGCTCTTCTAGCTGAATACGAGTGACCTCCAAGGCCTGAGCCTTGGTAGTCGTACCGACGATGGGAGTATGAAGGACTTCACCATCACGATGTGGCTGTTCACTCGATGCGCCGCCAGCATCGTGCTTGTCATGGCGAAAGCCCGGCGGCGGGCTTTGATGAGAACCCGCCATAAGGACCTCCACTAATGGATCGCAGCTCTCGCACTCGGAAGGAACATCGGACGGATCAGAATCCGACTCGAACACACCGTGAAGGGGCTCGACGGGCTCGAGCGTTGCAATCTGCGGAGACGCAATTTGGCGCGCCACTGCATGCTTGACCCAATGCTGGAGTCATGAGCGGCTAGACCGCTTGCAACAACGGTCAGTGAGGGGCGCAGACGCATATGGAATCCATGGCTGATGCAGCAGCACGCCGCAGGAACTCGCGTGGAAGTGTGCGGCCCCGCGGACTAGGAGCGCCTCGACATCAAGAGGCACTTCCCGAAGCCATTCCGAACCATCGGCGATGAAGGTGAGTGCTCCAAAACGGATCTCGTGGCCCAAAGCAAAAACACCGCTGGAAGACATGTCGACGGATGAAAAACGCAACCTCACAAAAACTCGCTAAGAACCCTGCCCCACGGTGGGCGCCAACTATCGTGGGAACGAGCCTAACAGTAGAAGGTAGGGGTACGAATGGAGAGGGTAGAGTCCTATCTACATCAAGGATGTACACATGAATGTATGAGTTCAGGCCCCTCTCGTGGAGGTAACAGCCCTACGTCTCAGTGCTCAAAAGCTTTGTCGTGTAGAATGTGAGATTATAGTGGTTGCAAACCCTTGTGCCAGAGGGGAGGGGCGGCTTATATAGAGTTTGCTGCCCCTCATAATTACCCGGCATCCTAGGGTCCGATCGTGGGTTAAAGACTACTGTTACTGGTAACGTATATAATAAAAGCTACTAATGACGAAAGGTCTAACGCCTGCCCATTGGCCTCCTGGGGGTGGCTTCTGGTCTTCTGGTGTCGACTGGAAATGAGGTCTTCCGAGTGACAGTCGTCTGTCGAGTGGAGGAAGAAGCCTCCGAGTGGATTGTCTATTGAGCGTCTTAAGCGTCATCAAAAATCCAGTCGGAATCTTACATGTGATTTGCAAATCCTCCAATGTAGTGTCCTTAGGTAGGGTATGTACGTCAGGCCTAGGACCCTCGTCATGTAAGTAAAAAGAGGGTTAGAAATGCAAACACAAGTGATGAAAAAATGATTTTTCCCGTGGTTCTGATAGGTGGAGCTATGATACGTCGACGTTCATGGAGTCTTCAACCCACGAAGGGTAACGGTCGCGAGAGTCCACGAAGGGCTCTAGCCACGGAGGGTTCCATGAAGAAGCAACCTTGACTATTCCATGTGTCTTCCGTCTACAAAGGACTAGCCTCACTATGTGTAGATCTTCACGAAGTAGGAGATCTCCTTGCCCTTACAAACTTCTTGGTTCACTCCACAACATGAAGTAGGAGGCTCCCAAGTGACACCTAACCGATCTAGGAGGCACTAACCTCCAAAAGGTAATAGGCTCGGCAATGACGATGAACTCCTTGCTCTTGTGCTTCAAGATGATAGACTCCTCAACACACAATCTCTCTCACACAGATTTGGCTTGGTAGAAGAGATGGGATTGGTGGAAAGCAACTTGGGGAGGCTAGAAATCAAGATCCATATGGTTGGAGTGGAACACCTTGACCTCAACACAAGGGTAGGTGGTTCTCTCTCAAAAAACTAAGTAGGATAGGTATGGAATAGTTCTGAGTGCTTTCCTTTCGAGTGGGTGGTGATGACGGGGTATATATAGGCATCCCCGAAAATCCAACTGTTACACACAATAAGTCAGACTCGGTGACACCGAAGTGTAGAACTCGATGGTACAGAAGTGACAAAAAGTGGCAACTTTAGAATCTCGGAGGGACTGATATACAACTCTCGGTTGCACCAACAAGTTGACCAACAGTAAGATTTACCAATCTCGGTGACGCCGATTCACCATTCTCGGTCGGACCAAAAATGTGAATTTGCATAACAGAAAGTTGACAACCAAATTGCAGTGTTGGTTGCACCGAAGTGTTAGGGTTTGGCTGAGTCTGTCTAGGGTTTGGAACTCGATGGCACCGGGATAGGAAAGTTGGTTGAACCGATTTGACATGTTTGGCTTAGGACAAACTTTTGTGTGAGAGTATGTGGATGTTTTGGTGACTGTCACATCTACACGTTTGAGCATATTGTTCACCATCAAAACTTTACCCCCTTTTAATAGTATTGTCTTTCCTATAGACTCAAAGTGATTTCTCACAAATGTAAAATGTAGAGTCCTCTTCCTTGAATCTTGGCCAACCTATTTCCTTCAATCTTGGGGTAATTCCACAATCCTTTAGACATTCCCATCATTGAACTTTTCCTAAAATAAAATTGGTGAAAACATTAGTTCAATGACTTATATGTTGTTATTAATTACCAAAACCACCAACGGAGCAAATGTGCTTTCATATGTGGAAACAACAGTTGACGCTGATTCAGTTTTGCATGGCCATGGGCCTCACAAGTCATCCATGGACTATGTAGGATCAACGGGCGACGCACAATATGTAATGCACGCGGCCAAATGTGGGTCCCACACAAATGTATGCACTAGCGACACGAATGCATGCGGCCTTACATGGTGGTCCCGCACCTCAGCGGGCGATTCGAATGCATGCGGCCTTACATGTCGGTCCCATGCATCAGCAACGACGGTGCGAACGAATGTTGACTTACATGCCAGTCCCACCCATCAACAGCTGCGATGCAAATGCATGTGGCCTTACATGTCAGTCCCATGCATTAGCACCGGCGATGCGAATGCATGCGGCCTTACAAGTTGGTCCCATGCGTTAGAACCGACATTGTGATGGTCAAAGGCTTTGACCCGTTGGTAAGCCTATGTTTGGCCTCTTGTGAGGCGCGGGCGAGTGGAGGAGGGGGAAAGTGAGCACGGTAAGATGGATGGGGAAAACTGAGGGGAACTACGGAACCACGACATGAAAATAGAAATCCCTAAATTCTACTACTAGTCGATCTAGACTAAGAACATCATGTGTAATGACTCCCACAAGAAGAAATGTTTCCACCGATCCATCTGGGAGAATGAGGGCATGCATAACATCGGCTAAAAGTGCAAATCAAAACATCTTGAATTCTTGGATTTGGCCTCACATCACATCATATTTGAGTTGCATCTCTTCTATATGTTATCTCGGTGGTCCAATGGAGTAGTCCAACGACTCACTTACGTACTTCCAGACAAGATCAACCCATACCCATGCGTAGGAAAACTTTTTCCATGTTGTCTATGGATCACAATATATATACACATATTAAGTGAGCAACACTAGATACAGTTGAATGGTGCAAATTAGCTGAAAATAGACCGAGAGCTATTTTCTATCATATACGTGCCTTTCCATGGTTAGCCCAGATGTAGAACTCTCGCTCTGAATTCCATTATTTGTGTGACATATGCTTTTCAAGAGGGTGTCGAAAACCGCAAAGCAGCACATGTTCTCTCGTTCGATTCCTAGCAGCTTTGACACTAGCGGCGCTGCTGTCGGATTGAATGGATGTTTCGCTACTGCCGTGGGATGATTCTCTGGATAGGACCAACTGCATTGGTCGTGGCGAGCTTGCGTAGCCAACATGGCTAGACTGGAGCTCAGCTAAGGCGGCGGAGTCCCAAACTTTGGACATGATTTGCCTACATGGGTCCATAACTATGCGGAGGTAGCTAGTTAGAACAAGAATTTTGTGGTGAATTGTTAGTGAATGTATTTGAGGAACAAAGGGGCTAACAACACTTCTATATATAGAAAACATAGTGATGGCCTTCACACAAATGACATGACCACACTGTATTTTTTATCCGTGACGTGCCTAGAAATCCAATGCTGCCAGTTTCATGTGACTCGTCAACCCAGCAGGCCCACATACTATGGCATTGCCAATTATATCCATGCTAGAACTACTTGTATAAATCTTGCATACCAATTCTGCCAACGCCGACACTATTTGAAAAACATAGTGCTGGCATTGCTTAGAAATGGCGCTCCACCAACACAAGTTGCGCTCAACCATTTCTCCATTAGTTAGGCTATATTATGGATCAAAACTACTCACAACCAAGTAAATAAAAGATGCAAGCTCGTTTTCATGGTCACCGACTGAAAGTGCGTTATATCGAGTAGAGGGTGGGTGAATAGGTGATTTTTACAAATTGATCACTATGAAATTTCAACTTGTGAAATTTGAAATGTGATGAAATACTAGCAACGAAATGTGTACTCAAGTACATGCATGATAGAGTAGTAGCATAGTCATAGTGCTGAAATGAAACATGCACAGAGTATAAGTAGCATGTAACCAAGTAATCATGTGAAGAACAAGGTGACTAAAGAATTTGAGATGAGTAAATTGAGAAATTCTTCAGGCAAATTATTTGATGACCTAGTTCCAACTATTGTGACAGTCATAAGTCTGGTTCGGAGCGACTTGGTATTTAAACCCAAGGACACACAGTCCTTACCATATTCTCCTTGAGATAAGGTCACACAGACCTCGCCCAACACTCATGGAAATTCCTCATGGTAGACTTCCAAACCTCAGAAACTCCGTCACCCGACGATCCACAATTGACTGTTGGATGCTCTGGACCATGATGCCTAACCGTTTGTAAGATACACAATCTTCAAAGTTAAAAAGAATTGGTTCCACACAGGAACAATCTCTTCAGTGATGCTCAATCACTTTGGGTTCTGGTTGTTTGGGTTTGGGTTTTTTGGGTTTTTGGGTAATATCAAAGTCTTCAGGGAAATATCAAAGTCTTCAGCAAAGTCTTTAGCTGAAGACATTCATTTTTACGGGTTGACATGCTTCATAATATCAAACTCCTCAGCAACTTATAGAGCATGTGAACACTCACAAACGCATCAGTCCCTTAACCTATAAGTCTTAAATACACCAAAATCACTAAGGGGCACTAGATGCACTTACACTGACAATAGAAAATAAGCAACGAATAAACAGCTAGAAAAAAACTAATTGGACCAATGGAGGAGTCACCTACCAAGGATCAATATTCCTCCAAAAGCTTGGAAAGTGGAGCCCCATGCAAAGAGAACAAAAATTCTTTACCAATAAGAAAGAACTTGTGCTATGAGGAAAGAACAAAAAAATTTGAAGGAATAAGAAGGCAGGGGTCGCGGGCAGCAAGTGGATGCATGTGGGCCCCACAAGCCGCCTAGGTGCACCAAGGAGGTAGGTGTGTCATGTTGGTTTGTGGACAACAGGTGCACCCCCCCTCCCCCCCACGTTGTGTGTCCAGTGCAAAAAAAATCAAATTTAGTCACGAAAAATTCATGTTAAATTTTAGGGCATTAGGATACTTTTATTTTTGCACCATTTTATTGCATAGAAAATTTTGAAATAGGATAAACTAGGCATTCTAGTCATTTAAACTTTACTAAAACTAATAATAACATATAGTAAAGTGAAGTTACAGAAAGTGGTGCTTACAGAATTCATCAACCATATGCTCCTAAAAAAGAATCCCTTAACATGGTTGATCAAGTCTTATTAACGAACTATTTCCGAGCGACATAAAATAGAAGAATTTTGTATAGCACTGATGAATCTCAAACGTATATACTTTTCCAATTTGTTCTTCTTTTGGACTCTAATTTGCACGATTTGAACAAAACTAACCCAGACTGGCGTTGTTTTTAGCCGAACTACCTTGGTGTTATTTTTATGCATAAATAAAAGGCTCGGAATTGAACGAAACTTTTATGGTTTTTTTCTGGAATATATGAAGAATTATGGATTGAAGACCTGCCGCAGGTGGGCTACCTATTGGCCACAAGCCAACAGGGTGCGCCCACCCCCCTAAGAGCGCCATATTGGCTTGTGGGGGCACGTGGCTCCCCAGACCCTAATTCCAGTTGTATAAATTAAAAATATCAGAGAAAAAATGGGAGATAAGATATCATCGCGTGTAATGAGATGGAGTCGTCCTCACCTCATGTTCTTCCTCAAGAGGGCTGGTCTGGAGTCCGTTTGGGGCTCTAGAGATGGGGATTCGTCGTTGTCATCATCACCAACCCTTCGTCATTAATAGTGCCATGATGCTCACCACCGAGAGTGAGTAATTCCTTTGTAGGCTTGTTGTGTGGTGATGGGATTGGATGATATTGATCATGTAATCGAGTTATTTTGATAGGGCTTGATCCCTAGTATCCACTATGTTCTGAGATTGATGTTGCTATGACTTTTCTATGCTTAATGCTTGCCACTAGGGCCCGAGTGCCATGCTTTCAGATCAGAACCTATTATGTTTTCATGAATATGAGAGTGTTTTGGATCGTACCTTGGAATTTGTATGCACCTATTACATGTCATGATCCGGATACCCCAAGGTGACAATAATTTGGATTCTTTTTGGTGATTGTCGTAGTTTGAGGAGTTCATGTATTCACCATGTGTTAATGCTTTGTTTTGGTTCTCTATTAAAAGGAGGCCTTAATATACCTTAGGTTCCTTATGGACCTCACTACCATGGGAGGGTGGGACAAATGATGCCAGACAAGTTCTAATCGCAAGCATGTATGACTATATACGAAATACATGCCTACATTATATTGATGAATTGGAGCTAGTTTTGTGTCGCACTAGTGTGTAACTATTACATGATGAATGTCATCTATATCTATCCATCGCTGATCCATGGCCTACGCTTTCCATATACTGAATCTTGCTAAGTTACTATTGTTTCCGCCCCCGTTACAATCACTACAAAAGTGCTACTGTTACCGTCACTACTATTATTTTGCTATGCTACTAAAATCTTTTTTGTAGAGAGATATCCTAGTTGTGGTTGGATAGGTAACTCAACAGCTAAGATCAATAAATATTCTTTGTCTCCCCTTGTGTTGAATCAATAAATCAGGGTGTAAACTACCCGTGAAGACGGTTGCGATCCCCTGCACCTATGGGTTATCAAGTCTATCTTCTGGCTCCATTGCCAGGGAGCATAGCTACATTTTATTGTGTTCACTTGAGGATATCCAATATCCACTATGAAGAATCTAGAAGATACTAGAACCAAGATTGTAACCTCTAAGATGAGGGGAAGTAACGAACTGCCATCTAGCTATGTGTTTGGTTCACCTACTATTTTGAATTAGCTTATAACATCACCACTTGTTTCTCGTTCTGAAATGTTGCATGTACTTGATGATGCTACTTCGGAAATTATTGATGATACTACTGCTACACTTTATGAAACTAAAATTGTGCCGCTTAATGAATTACTTGATGCTCATATCCCTAAAGCTAGAGAACTTGAAAATGTTGAAACTGAAAAGATTATGATAGACCTATTATACCTAGCTCTCATAATAGATATTAATTGCATCATGTACCCGAGGGTTATGTTGTGGATGGGGAGATAGCTAGATACTTTCTTGCTTGTAATGATAGAGATGATTTGAAGAAACTTCGATGCAAATTTAGAGAAAAATCTATGATGGAGAAAATGCAACAAGATCCTAAATTTGCTACTTCTCCTATACATGTTACCGACAGGAATTATGAATTTTCTATTTATCCTAAGTTAATCCCTATCGTAGAATCTGATGCTTTCCATGGCTATGAAAATAAAACCGTTGTGGGACACATCACTAAATTGAATGATATTTCTACTTTGTTTACAAGTGAGGAAAAGATACGCTATTATTATATCCTTCAGCTCTTTTCCTTTTTTGCTAAAAGGCGATGATCAGAAATGGTTCCGGACTCTTGCTCATGGTTTTGTGTGTAGCCCCCGAGACATGATATACTACTTCTCTGAAAAATATTTTCATGCTCACAAAAAACAAGATGCTTTAGAGGAAATATTTAATTTTGTGAAACTGAAGAAAAGAATCTCCCTCAAGCTTGGGGGAGGCTTCTCCAGCTATTCAGAACTTTACCTGATCAACCTCTTAACAAAATGAAATACTTGGTATCTTTTATAATGGACTAACCGATGCTTCTAAGAACTACCTAGATAGTGTTGGGCAACATTGCATGGGAAACAAAAAGTTTCGTACGCACATGCAAGATCTATCCATGGTGATGAGCATCTACGAGGGGGAGAGTGGATCTACATACCCTTGTAGATCGCTAAGCGGGAAGCGTTAAGAAATGCGGTTGATGTAGTCGAACGTCTTCGCGATCAAAATTGTCGAGCGTCCTATGATCCAATCACGATCCATTCTGCGATCCAATAATGATCCGTCCCACGATCTCATCATGATCCATCCCATGATCCAATCATGAATCGTCTCGCGATCTTGATCACTGTCCTTCCGATCTAGCGCCGAACGGACGGCACCTCCGTGTTCAGCACATATACAGATCGATGACGATCTCCACCTTCTTGATCTAGCAAGAGGGAGAGGAGAGGTAGATGAGTTCTCTGGCAGCGCGACGGTGTTGTGGCAATGGTGGTGGAGCTATTCCAGGAGGGCTTCGCCTATGCACCGCTGAAAACCGATCTGGACGAGAAACTATGATCTAGAGGAGAGGTAGCACGTGGCTATTAGGGTTCGCTTTTCCTCTAAATCCTCTAGTATATATAGGAGGGAGGGAGGGGAGGAGGCAGCCTAAAACCCTCAAGGTTTGGTCGAAATTGGAGGTGGAGGAGTCCTACTCCAATCCTATTAGGAGTAGGATTCCTCCTTTCCACATGGAAACTCTTTCCACCTCTCCACCTTTGGATTTTCCTTCTCAAACCACTCCAGCCGCATGGGCCCTTAGGGGAGGCTTTGTCCAGCCCACCAGGGGCTGGTTTACCTCCTCCCACAGCCCATGTAGCCTCTTGGGTCGAGACACCCATCCTGATGATCCCTCGGTACCCTCCCGGCACTCCCGGTACATTACCGATGAGCCCAAAACTTTTCCGGTGACCAAAACAGGACTTCCTATATATCAATCTTTACCTCTGGACCATTCCGGAGCTCCTCTTGATATCTGGGATCTCATCCGGGACTCCGAACAACCTTCGGTCACCACCATACATAACTCTATACTACCAAAAAGTCACCGAACCTTAAGTGTGCAGACCCTGCGGGTTCGAGAACTATGTATACATGACTGAGACACCTCTATGGTCAATAACCAATAGTGGGACCTGGATGCCCATATTGGTTCCTACATATTCTACGAAGATCTTTATCGGTTGAACCTCTATGTCATGGATTCAGTTAATCTCGTATGATGTTCCGTTTGTTCTTCTGTATGTTACTTGCCCAAGATTCGATCGTCCGTATCTCTATACCTAGTTCAATCTCGTTACCGGCATGTCTTTTTACTCGTTCTATAATACAAGATCCCATGGCTAACACTTAGTCATAGTGCTTTCAAGTCTTATTGTGATGTTGTATTACCGAGTGGGCCCTGAGATACCTCTCCGTCACACGGAGTGACAAATCCTAGTCTTGATCCATGCCAACCCGACAGACACCCTTGGAGATACCTGTAGAGCACCTTTATAGTCACCCAGTTATGTTGCAACATTTGGTACACACAAGGTACTTCTCCGGTGTCAGTGAGATGCATGATCTCATTGTCATAGGAACAAATACTTGACATGAAGAAAATGGTAGCAATAAACTGACACGATGATATGCTACGTTTGTAGTTTGGCTCTTGTCCATCACATCATTCTCCAAATGACGTGATCCCGTTATCAAATGACATCTCATGTCCATGACTAGGAAACCATAGCCATCTTTGATCAACGAGCTAGTCTATTAGAGGCATACTAGGGACATGGTGTTGTCTATGTATCCACACATGTATCTGAGTTTCCGATCAATACAATTATGGCCTGGATAATAAACGATTATCATGAAGGAAATTTGATAATAACCAATTTATTATTGCCCCTAGGGAATATTTCCAACAGATAGTTGTGTTGGTTGTGTTTCCAGGGAACGAACTATTGGAAAAGCTGAGGAGTTATTGAAAAATATATTGCAAAATGTTGATAATTGGACACTTCCTGAACCACTGATACATCCATTTTGCATCCTGATTTCCTACTGTTATTTATAATGTTTTTATGAATAATAATGCTTTATGGAGTAATTCTAATGTATTTTCTCTCATAATATGTAAGGTTTATACAATGCCGACAGCTGGAATTCTAGACCCGAGAAAGCATATCAGAGACACCTATTATGCACATCTCCAAATAAGCTGAAACTTCACGAAGAATTATTTTGGAATATAACAAGTGGAGGGGGCCTCATGGTGACCACAAGACACCAGGGCATGCCAGGGACCCAGGGGCGCCCTGGTGGGCTGTGGCAAGCTTGGCCCACCTACGGTGCCCATATTCTTGTATTTAAGGTCTTTTGACCCAAAAAAAAGAAAGAGAGGACTTTCGGGACGGAAACTTGCCGTCTCAAGGCGGAACTTGGGTAGAAGCACTTTTTCCCTCTAGTAGAGCAATTCCTCCAGGGGAACTTCCCTCCCGGAGGTGGAAATTGAAGCCATCATCATCACCAACAACCCTCTCATCTTTGGGAGGACAATCTTCATTAACATCTTCAACAGCACCATCTCCTATCAAACCCTAGTTCATCTCTTGTGTTCAATCTTTCTATCGGAACCTCATATTGCTACTTGTGGGTTGATACGTCTCCAACGTATCTATAATTTTTGATGATGGCATGCTATTATATTATCTGTTTTGGATGTTTTCTATGCATTAATATGCTAGTTTATATTATTTTTGGGACTAACCTATTAATCTAGAGCCTACTGCCAGTTTCTATTTTTCCTTGTTTTTGAATTTTGTAGATATGGAATATCAAACGGGGTCCAAACAGAATAAAATCTTGAGTGTGTTGTGCCATGTTATTCATTCTAAATTATTCTCGCACACCACCAAGTTGTATGTGACGTGGAAGAAGTACCCCATATACCTAATCTATTGTGCATTTGCATTCGCAAATTCAAAATAATGCACAAATTTAGGGGGAGCTCTTGCTTATCACATACCTCTCAAAGCGACGATTGTATTCATTGAATTTATCATATATCGAAGCTCTGATCTATATGTTGTCATCAATTACCAAAAAGGGGGAGATTGAAAGCACATTTGCTCCTTGGTGGTTTTGGTAATTAATAACCACATATAAGTCATTGAACTAATGTTTCCACCAAGTATATTTCAGGAAATGTTCAATGATAGGATTGGCAAAAGGAGATTGTGGACATACCCCAAGATGCAAGGAAATAGGTTGGCCAAGCTTCAAGCAAGAGGACTCTACATTCTATATTTGTGAGAAATCACTTTGAGTCCATAGGAAAGCCAATACTATTAAAAGGGGGTAAGGTTTTGTTGGTGAACAATATGCTCAAACGTGCACAAGTGATAGTCGCCAAAAACATCCACAGACTCTCCCACCAAAGTCTGTTCTATAGCTACCACTCAAAATCGGTCCAACCAACATTCCATACCGGTGCCACCGATTCTAGAACCTAGATAGACTCAAGCCAAGCCCTAGTCACTTCGGTGCAACCGATTCCATACCGGTGCCATCGAGTTTAGGTTGCAAACTTTCTGTTATGCAAATTCACATTTTCGGTCCCACCGAGAATGTTGGATCGGCGTCACCGATATTTGAAATCTGACTGTTGGTCACCTTATCGGTGCAACTGAGTTTCCTATATCGGCTTTACCGAGATCTAAAAGTTGCCACCTTTTGATCACTTCGGTACCACCGAGATTAACACATCGGTATCACCGAGTTGGTCATTTTGTGTGTAACGGTTGGGTTTTTCGGGATGCCTATATATACCCCTTCACCACCACCTACTCGAAAGAGAAGCACTCAGTACTATTCCATACCTATCCTATCAGATTTTCTGAGAGAGAACTACCTACCCTTGTGTTGAGGTCAAGATCTTCCACTACAGTCATATGGATCTTGATTTCTAGCCTCCCCAAGTAGCTTTCCACCAATCCCATCTCTTCCACCATGCCAAATCTTTGAGAGAGTGATTGGGTGCTGAGGACTCTATCATCTTGAAGCACAAGAGCAAGGAGTTCATCGTCATTACCGAGCCTATTACCTTTTGGAGGGTGGTGCCTCCTAGATTGGTTAGGTGTTGCTTGGGAGCCTCCTACTTCGTGTTATGGAGTGAACCAAGAAGTTTGTAAGGGCAAGGAGATCGCCTACTTCGTGAAGATCTACCCATAGTGAGGCTAGTCCTTTGTGGACGGAAGCCGTTATGGAATAGTCAAGGTTGCTACTTCGTGGACCCTTTTGGCTGGAGCCCTTCGTGGACTCTCGCGACCATTACCCTCCGTGGGTTGAAGACTCCATAAACGTGGATGTACGATAGCGCCACCTATCGGAACCACGGGAAAAACCATCGTGTCTAGTTTGATCTTCCTACCCTATCCCTTCTATACATGCTTGTTGTCACTTTCCGCTGCTATATACTCTTAGACTTGCATGTGTAGGGTGTACTTGACTTTCCATGAAATGCTAAAAACTGTCAACCCTAAAACTTGGTATAGGCAAAACTTTTATTTGCTCAAGTAGTCGAATCAACCCCCCCCCCCTCTAGACATACTTTCGGTCCTACAAGTGGTATCAGAGCTTTAGTCTCCATTGCTTAGGTCTCACAACCAAGGAGAAGTATGGCATCTAGTGAGGGAAGTTATCACCATAGAGGTCCGTACTTTGATGGCACTAATTTTGCTAGTTGGAAGCACAAAATGAAAATGCATATTCTTGGTCATAACCCTGTAGTTTGGGTTGTTGTTCGTGTTGGCTTGCATGGTGAGTTCTTTGCGGATGGACGGGAACCGGATCGTGAAGCGACCGCGGATGAATTAAAGATGTTGCAACTCAATGCTCAAGCATGCGACATTCTCTTCAACTGCTTATGCCCCGAAGAATTCAACAAAATCAGTCGTATTGAGAATGCAAAAGAGATTTGGGATACTTTGGTTGATATGCACGAAGGAACCGAGTCCGTGAGACAATCCAAGTTGGATGTTCTTCAAGGTCAGCTTGACAAGTTCAAGATGAAGGATGGTGAAGGAGTCGCAGAGATGGAATCTAGGCTAGCTCTCATCACAAATGAGATTGCCGGCTTAGGAAGCGAAGAAATGACCGACAAATTCATCATCAATAAGATACTTAGAGATTTGGATGAGAGATACAACACCATGTGCACATTAATCCAAATGATGCCAAACTACAAAGATCTCAAGCCTACGGAGGTCATTGGAAGGATTGTTGGTCATGAGATGACACTCAAAGATAAAGAAGAACTTCATCAAAAGTCTAGTGGTGCTTACAAAGACACAAGTGATGCCCCCGCAACTTCAAGCAACAACCTTGTCACCAATGAAGAGATAAGCCTCATGGTCAAGAAATTCAACAAGTTCTACAAGAATAGAGGCAAAGAAAGAAACTCCAACTCAAGATATGAATAGAAGCCTTCGTCAAGTCGTGACCGTGATTGTTACAATTGTGGGAAGCCCGGACACTACTAAAATGAGTGCATAGCTCCCTACAACAGAAGAGAAGAGTCACCTCGAAAACGAAGCTCAAGTAATGAGTCGCCACAAAGAGAGAGAAGGAGTAGAGATGATCGTTATGAACGAAGACACTCAAGGAGAAGTAGAGATTCGGATAAGAAGGGCAAGTACACCAAGAGCTACACGAGAAGAAAACATCTAGCTCATGTTGGTGAATGGGTTTCTGGCTCCGACTCCGACAACAACTCTGAGAGAAGCTATCACTCCGACTCCGACCATAGTCAAGATGATGGTGTTGCCAGAATTGCTCTAGTGACTACCAACTCCTATGATCTATTTGATTCACCAAACGAAGGGAGTGGAAGTTGCTTCATGGCTAAAGGCCCCAAGGTATCACACCCCAAATACCTTGATTTTCATAGTGATAAAGATGATTTGCTTTGTGATGATGACTTGCTTTGTGATAAAACTAGTGATGTTGATCAAAATGAACTTGATAATTATCATGCTAGTCAAGATGAGTCATTTGATGATGATAAGATGAAAATAGAACAACTAACTAAAGAACTAAACACTCTTAAGTTAGCTCATGAATCTACTCTCGAAGATCATAGAGAGCTTGTGAGAACTCATGATAAGCTATGCTTCGAGAAGCTCAACTTGGAGCAAGAGCATGAGTTTCTCAAAGCTATCAATGAAGATCTCCGAAAGAAGACTTCATCTTATCTAGACAAACGACTACTCTTGTCTACTTTCATGCCTCAAGTTAAAACTAAGCAATCTAGTAACAAAGGCAAGAAAGGTTCTTCATCTAGTAGCAACAATAAAAATGCTAAACCCAGTGATGTTGCTTCTAGTAGTTCTATTGATTCCACTAATGATGATTCTCTTAGCCAAGTTACACTTGCGCAATAAAATGCTTTATTGAAAGGAATTATAGAAAAGGGTATCTACAAGAGTCTTGCCAGATGTAAGCAATTTGAGGAAATTGTACGCAAGCACGGAGGATACCGGAAGAATCATGGTGTTGGCTACATCAATGCTAATGGATTTGAGTGGGAAGAAGGTCAATATCCCAAACCCAAGTTTAATCCTCAAAAGGAGAAGTATGAAAATACTCTTCCCAAGGGGATAAACACTCAAGATGACCTTCCACCACGAGACCACAAGCTCAAGGTCAAGAACAAGCTTCAAGAGGACATTGAGTCATATGAAGATGAACCCCTAGCTTTGGTGGAGTGGGTTCCCAACGCTACTTCGAGCTCGACCACTACAAAGGCTACTTCAACACCAAGGATCCCCATCAACTTGATGTGGGTCCCCAAGAAGAAGAACTAGAAGGTTCTTGAGGGGTGACTCCGCTAATGAAATTCACTCACATTCATTATTGGCAAGTAATTTTTGCACTCAACATCAACTCAATGCAATAGTTCAAGGAGTCACACATTCCCTCAAAGGTAAGCAAGGGACAAGGTAATCAACTAATCAATGGACATCATAACATATGCTTTACACTCCATGTCCATAGATATCCTTGTATTTGTCTCTTGTATGTTGGGACTAACCCATGTAGGTAAGAAGAGTAAGGAAGCAACAAGGATGCTCCCAACTCTTGGTGATCTTCATCAACATTGAGCATCCACAGCTACCTCACCAACATGAAGTCTTCATTGACAAAACTCAAGGTTAGTTTATCCCTCTTATGGGGGGATGTCACATTAAGGGGGAGCTTTACTATAAGACTTGAGTCAAAGCATGTAGCGACCCGACCTGAAAGGTCGAATCTCCGGTGTTTCCGTACCATCCCAAGATCATGCTGGTACACACACGGTACATCAATCTATATATCAAAGCGAAATCACACAGCATTATATTAATCGAAATCTCATATCGAGTCCTTTATTACAATAAAAATTACAATAAAGTGGATGAAAGCCAACTCATGAGAATATCTAAATCTTGCGGAAGCGTCGAAGGTAGATGAGTCCATCTGACTCCAAGGGCATCTCACCGAGCGTAGAACGTGTCCTCACTCCTGGTCGGAAAAGTACTCTACAACATGATAGGTTGCAGCCGTGTAGGTCAGCATATGGAATATGCCGGCAAAGTCACAAAAGAGGGGTGAAAAGATAATCATCTAGTCTACATGCTTATATGGCAGGTGGGGTGGTAAGTTTTTTGCGTAAAGCCAATTTTTCCTACATCAAGAGAGGGCTAAGCAGAAAATATTACTAAGTTGGTTGATTAATGAGATGGTTCCACCAACCAATTCTCATACCCAATTGTTAAATACCCACATCATCATATTACTTGTGTTGAGAATTCCGAATGTTTCAGTTCCTTTGGCTCAAGTCGTCCATGACCGTGGACACGGCTAATCGATTATGTTTGAGAACCCTGCAGAGTTTTGCACACGTTCCCCACAAGATTTGGTCGCCTCCGTTTAATTTCTCGCACTTCAGGGTGTTTGAGAAACGGATGACCAAAACATGGTCTTCCAAAGGGTTTCCCTGCGACTCTAACGGTGCCCATCCTTTCCTATCGTTCTTCTACATCTCGTAGCACCGCCTGTCCAGGATCACCACGATATCCAACCAAGCCAGAGCCCATAATGACTTGTGGCTGTGCAGGTAAGCCTTGGGTCTTGAAGCACCCATCCATCTCTTTGTACCTGGGTGGATCTTTCCGCGTGAATACTGGCCATCTCCAGCATCACCTAGGCAATTCCACTGGTTTCTCCAGGGTGCCGTTCAACCATCATCCACCCAGAGGTATGTTGAAAACTCGGAGTCTTGAAGTCTTGATCGTTATGTAGGTCTTGAAATTATTAACTCTCTCAACTCACATGAATCACACAACCAACCCCGTCTACTGGTAGCATAGCAAAATGTAAAACAACGTTTCCCGGGGCCAATGTGTCAAGGGTTGAGAGGGGTTCCTACTACATGATACTACTACAATGTAACCAAGTTTCCAACTAACCTATCTTGCATGCAATTGGGGAAGATGGTAGAACTATTGCATATAAAACATGGGTAAACATGATCAAAGTGACTTGCCTGATTGATGATCTTCGTACGTGAGTGACTCTAAGTAACAAGCTTCGCACTCCGGATAATCTAACGAAACAAACAAACACTCAATAAGCATACAACAGAATATTGTAACCCACAAACATCAATCAAGAACTAGTAAACAGTCAAGACAAAACAATGCACAAATCACAAGTAAGGAAAACACACAAAGTTTTGTTTACTAGGAGGTGATTGATAAAACACTACTAACATAATAAAACTATTTTGAAATAACCAAAACAATTGTTGACAGCAAGGAAACAATAAAATATTTTTATTAATAAACAGAAGAAAATCAATTTAAGTTTGTTGAGAAAACTTTTGTAAAGTTTGTAAAAGTTTTGATAAGCACTAAATGGAACAAATATAGTTTTACTAACAAGAGAGCAAAACAAAACTTATTAGTTATTAATAAAACATGTTCTTAACAGAAAAGAATTTAGAAATAAACTTGTTTTAGAAAACAAAATTAACTTATATAAAACTTTGTTTGAAAGCAAAACTATGACTAACTAGTTGTTTTAATCAAAATAAACCTATTTGAAAAGAAGTTGTGATTCCTATCTTAAAAAGGAAATAAACTAAACAATTTTATATTTTTATTAACAATAATTAAAACACTAGGTGTATAGTCAACAGAACCTACTAAACAAATTAAAACTAAATCTAAGTTAAACTAACTAAAACTAAGTAAATAAAACTATACTTTAATACTAGGCAGATTCTGTTTATAGCTAAAACACTAACAATAATCATTCTAAAAATTCTCAAACTAAACATGGAGGTAGTCCTAACTAATACCAAACAGTAGCAAAAGGATTCATGTCAAAATCTAATTTCAAACTCTAGTTATTCAGATTTGAATATTTTGAGAAAATTTGATTCAATTCAAATTTTATGGTTCAAATTTAAAATTTAAAAGTACAGGGTGAAACTACATGAAAAATGTGAGCTATTGCAAAAAGAATCAACTCCAAACATTAAACAGAACAAAAGATATTCACAAAACAAAATCGTAACAGGTTGTGTTTTCTAAACTAAATCAGAAAAAGTGAAATATCTACCGGACGGCCAGGGGGTGACGTGGCACGATCCTATTGGTTGGCTAGCACGTGTGTTGGATGGTTTTGAGCAGGCGACCGATCTCTAATGGAAAACGTTTCGGGGTTTAAAATCAATCTAATCGGGACCGTTGAGTGGGGATCCGATGGATGGGGTGAGTTCGAAGACTTTACCGGAGAGGGAGGTGGAACTCCGGCGATGGTGGCGGCAGCCGGTGGTCGAGGACGTCGCCGGAGGGGTCTCTGGTGGTCAAGGGAGGCAGCGGAGGGGTTCATACGATTGCGGTGGACGTCTTGCGTCGAATGGTGAGGTCGGAGGGGCGAGGGGAAGAGTGGAGCGACGGGCACGAGCAATGGGAGCTCCGGTGGTGGCAGGGGCTCCGGCGAGAGATTTGGCAGCGTCTAGGCGAGGGAGAGACGGGCTCGGGGGGGAAAATGGATCCGGAGAGTGGCCGGCTTATATAGGGGCGCTAGGGACTGCGGGGGAAGAGAGGGGAGAGAGATCCGGGGGAGTAACTGCCGGCGACGAGGTCGGGCAAGAGGAAGGAGGCGACCGCGCGGGCGAAACGGTCGGTCGAGGTGGGGCCCGGTGTCAGTGAGAGAGGGGGCGTCCGTTGCGCGTCGGTCGGCCGGTCGGTATTAAATCCACGAGTAACTGCCCGTGGGCCGGCCCGTTTAATACAGAAACCGTTACCGTTTCTTTTAATGATTTTCCGGCGACATTCAAAAGCTTTTAAAACATTCAAACCTTTTATAAATATAGGGGTATTATATATCAAAATTAACAGGATATTAAATGCCATTTATTGAACATTTTTATTCTGTCATTTGAATAATTTGAAAAAAAAATATTTTTAGAAATTGCCTAATTGTTTTTAAATTCTTTTTGCAAATATTTTCAAAATAACCCCTGGTTATTTTTGTTCAAATAGATCACCAAATGGGTCCTGGTGTGGAGTGTCATGTTCCTCCTCTCTTATTTGAACTTTTTACCAAGATTTCAAATAGGTGAAAGCAACACATTGAAAATAGAAAGGGCTTTCAGAAATTTAGAAAGAACATTTCAACTATTACATGTATTCAAGAAATGATGATGATGGATGCATAGCTATATTTCATAACATTCCAAAATGAAATTTTGGGATGTTACAAACCTACCCACCTTAAGATGAATCTCGCCCTCGAGATTCGGGTTGGCTAGAAAATAGGTGCGGGTGGTCTCTATGAAGATCTTCTTCGCGTTCCCACATGGCTTCTTCCTCGGTGTGGTGACTCCACAAAACCTTACAAAACTTGATAATCTTGCTGCGGGTAACTCTGTTGGCAGTCTCGAGGATTCTGACAGGTTTCTCCTCGTAGGTCAGATCATTGTCAAGTTGTATGGCCTCTAGGGGCACTGTGTCTCTCAAAGGAATATCAGCCATCTCAGCATGACATTTCTTCAACTGGGAAACATGGAAAACATCATGAACTCCGGATAATCCTTCCGGCAATTCCAGCTTGTATGCAACTTCGCCTCTTCATTCAAGAATGTTATAGGGGCCTATGCATCTGGGTGCTAATTTTCCTTTAACACCAAACCTCTTGATTCCTCGAAGCCGGGACACACGAAGATATGCTCGGTCTCCCACTTCATACGTTTTTTCTTTACGTTTGCTGTCAGCATAACTCTTCTGTCGAGATTGAGCTATCTTGAGTCTGTCGTGAATCAGCTTGACTTTCTCTTCAGAATCTCGGATAAGGTCGGGACCAAAAAGTTGTCGGTCTCCAACACCATCCCACGTCAGTGGCGTTCTGCACCTCCTTCCATATAAAGCTTCGAAAGGGGCCATCTTCAGACTGGTCTGATAACTGTTATTGTACGAAAATTCTGCGTAAGGTAAGTTGTCATCCCAACTAGATCCATAATCTAGCTCACAAGCTCTCAACATGTCTTCCAGAATCTGGTTGACTCTCTCAGTCTGTCCATCTGTCTGCGGATGAAAAGCTGTACTGAACTCCAGCCTTGTACCCAAAGTTTCATGTAACTGACGCCAAAACTTTGAGGTAAATTTTGTTCCTCTATCTGACATGATACTCCTCGGAACTCCATGCAGACATATGATCCTGGTCATATATATCTTGGCTAGCTTAGCGCTGGTATAGGTGGTTTTCACTAGAATGAAATGAGCCACCTTGGTCAAGCGATCAACCACTACCCAGATGGAATCATAACCTGAACGGGTCCTAGGTAGTCCTGTGATGAAGTCCATACCAAGCTTTTCCCATTTCCACTCGGGTATCGGCAAAGGTTGGAGTAACCCTGCTGGTTTCTGATGTTCCGACTTTACTCGCTGACAAACATCACATATTGCAACGTGTTCTGCAATATCCTTCTTCATACCTGTCCACCAGTAACTTTCTTTTAAATCCAGATACATCTTGGTATTGCCTGGGTGTATCGAGTAAGGTGAATCGTGGGCTTCCTGAAGTATCAACTTCCTGAGCTCTGGGTCATTGGGCACATAGATTCGGTTCTCAAACCACAAAGTTCCGTGTTCATCCTCACGAAAACCTTTAGCCTTACCATCTTCCATTCTCTGCTTTATCTCAGCTACCTCCTTGTCCGATTTTTGGGCTTCACGAATACTTTCGGTCAAGGTGGACTGAATCTCCAGTGTGGCAACATATCCACTTGGGACTATCTCTAGCTTGAGCTCTTTGAGATCATCGGCTAACTCTTGGGGTAATCCTCCCGCTGTGAGTGTGTTTACATAAGTTTTCCGACTCAAGACATCGGCTACAACATTAGCCTTACCTAGATGGTAATGTAATCTCATGTCATAGTCCTTGATTAACTCTAACCGTCTCCTCTGTCTGAGGTTCAACTCCTTCTGAGTGAAAATATATTTCAGGCTCTTATGGTCGGTGTAAACATCACAACTATTTCTGATAAGAAAATGTCTCCAGGTCTTGAGTGCGTGCACTACGGCTGCTAGTTCCAAATCATGGGTGGCATAGTTTCCATCTTGCATGAGTACTCCTCCAAGTCCTTGACGTGAAACATCACAATAAACCTAGAAGTCCTTCCGAATATTGGGCAAAATCAACACTGGGGCTGTGACCAAACGTTTCTTCAACTCCTAGAAACTGGCTTCACATTCCTCAGTCCAAATATACTTAGACTTTTTCTTCAACAACTCTGTCATAGGCTTGGCTATGTTTGAGAAATTCCCAATGAACCTCCGGTAATATCCGGCAAGTCCGAGGAAACTGCGGATCTCCTTAACTGAGGTGGGTGACTTCCACTCGGTGACGGCTTCAACCTTAGCGGGGTCTACGGCTATTCCTTCTCTGGAAATAACATGTCCAAGGAATTCGACTTCCGTCAGCCAAAATTCACATTTGCTGAACTTGGCATATAACTGATGCTCTCTTAGCTTTTCCAGAACTGAACGCAAATGTTCCTTGTGTTCTTCCTCGTTCTTGGAGAATATCAAAATGTCATCGATGAACACCACGACAAACTTGTCCAAATATTCCATAAACACTTTGTTCATCAAATTCATGAAGTAGGCAGGAGCATTAGTCAAACCAAAGGACATGACAGTATACTCATACAAGCCATACCTTGTGGTGAAAGCTGTTTTGGGTATATCCTGTTCACGAATTTTCAGTTGGTGATACCCTGATCGAAGATCGATCTTAGAGAATACTTTGGCGCCTACTAGCTGATCAAACAAGTCATTAATCATCGGCAGTGGGTACTTGTTCTTGATAGTCACCTCGTTCAAGGCATGATAATCGACTACCATTCTCAAGGTTTTATCCTTCTTCTCCACCAAAAAAACTGGGGCTCCCCAAGGTGATGAACTTGGGCGAATATATCCCTTGTCCAATAGCTCCTTAATCTGCTTCTTGATTTCCACTAAATCATTTGCGGGCATCCGATAGGGTCTCTTGGAAATTGGGGCTGTCCCTGGCTGTAGCTCTATTAGGAACTCAATCTCCCTATCTGGTGGCATGCCTGGTAATTCTTCCGGGAATACATCCAGAAAGTCTTTTACCACAGGTACTTCCTCCTGAACAACTCCTGTGAGGGAATTTAATCGAGCACTCATCTGGGTGCGTCGGGATACATACTTAATCCTCTTGTTTTCCGGGGTGGTGAGTGAAACAGACTTGCTGGGGCAATCAAGATTTACTTCATACTTGGTCATCCAATCCATGCCTAGGATTACATCCAATCCCTGGGATTCTAAGACGATGAGGTCGGTGGGAAAAACATGGTTTCCTATGTGAAGTTTCAGGGCATGGCATCCTATTCCTGCCATCATCATACCTCCTGGGGAACTGACCGTAATGGGATGACTAAGGGTTTTAGTGGGCAAACCATACTTATCCACAACTACCCTTGATATGAATGAATGAGTTGCACCGGAATCAAAAAGTACTGTAACTGGATGTGAATGCAATAAAAACTTACCAACCACAGTCTCGGGTTGATCATAAACTTCTTCCACGTCAAGGTGGTTCACCTAGGCACGAGGAAACGGATTTAGCTTCTGGGCTGTAGAGTTGCCGTTTCCATTTCCCTGCTTGCTCTGGGGACACTCAGTAGCATAGTGCCCTGTCTTCTGGCACTTGAAACAGGTGATGCGGCTCAGATCCTTCTGAGTAGGAGTGTGACGGTGCTGGTTGTTGTTCCCATTCCCATTGTCAGTCTTGAAATTGCCATGGTTGGGACGGGCATTCCCATTTCCTCCATGGTTGTGGCCTCCATGGTTGTGCACAGCATGAGTGTGCCTTCCAAACTTACCGGTCCCTGATCCGGTATTCCCTGAGTACGGGGAGTAGCGGGGCTTCTGATGAGCTCGAGAGTTAAACTTCCCCTGAGTGTACTTCCGCTTGCGATTCTCAATTTGCTGTTGTTTACCCTCCAAGATGAGGGCCTTGTCCACCAGCTCTTGGTAGTTGTTGAAAGTAGCCACTACCAGCTGCATGCTCAACTCATCATTGAGTCCTTCCAGAAACTTCTCTTGCTTGGCCGCATCATCGGCCATGTCTCCTGGTGCATAACGTGCCAATGTGCTGAAGTCATCCACGTACTGGGCCACAGAGCGATTTCCCTGGCGCAAGTTGCGAAACTCGCGCTTCTTCAGACTCATGGCTCCAGCTGAAACATGTGCAGTGCGGAAAGCTTGCTGGAACTGCTCCCAAGTTATATCAGCAATAGGATATGTGGTGGTGTAGTTCTCCCACCATGAAGCTGCTGGTCCATCTAGTTGATGTGCGGCAAAGCGCACCTTCTCAGCGTCAGTACATCCAACGGTGACGAGTTCTCTCTCCATCTTACGGAGCCAGTCATCTGCCACAATGGGCTCAGTGCTGCTGGAGAAAGTTGGAGGGTTCAACCTCAGAAAACGGGTGAGATTGTCAGTCTGGGGTGGATGTTGGTGGTTGTGGTTGTTCTGATTGTTGGTCTGATTCTGGATCAATAGCTGCATCAGTGCGTTCTGCTGCTGAAGGAGTTGCGTGAGTTCCGGCGGGAAAGTGAAGTCGGACTCACGTCGTGGAGGCATCTTGCTGTTTTCAGAGGGGTGAGAATTAGAATAGAACAAGGGCCTAAAAGAAGAAATTCACTACCCATATGCAATGCAACAAACATATCACACCAAATACTCATTCATTTATTCAATCAATGTCAAACATCGGGAATACAAAACTCAATCAAACTAAGCATCGACCTACGCTTTAACGACGAAAATAAAAGATACATGGAGGGCATAACTAAAGTTTTCCTCAGAAGTACATGGTGACTGAGTCTCCTCCAGTGGTGCTCTCCTCATAGTCATCATCGTCACTGATGAAAGGAGCCAAGTCTCCCTCAAGATGAAGATTTTCACCCATGTCCATCTGTTCCTCCAAAGTGGCGATACGAATGTTCAGCTTGTCGATCCTCTCTAAGAAATCCTTCACCTCATACTCATGCTCGTACTCGGCTTCTCGCAAATCAGCTTTGAGGTCAATCTCACGGTTCATCAGATTCTTGATTGTCTTCGTATTAGCATGAACTCGAAGCTCCAGAGTCCTAATGTGAGTCTCCAAGGTCTGGATATAGGAAATGGTGGTGTCTGTAGTGGGAGGGGTTATGATGTTTCCATGGACATCCCTGCGACAAACCACGCCGAGTCCTGGTGAAATGGTTACACCTCTGTATTCCTCCTGAATACGTCCAAGGGCACGATGAATGGCCATGTCTCTTCCAAGTATCCAGCTGGGTGCCACAAACTTGAAGTCGATGGGTTCCTTCCGATTCCCAAAGGTCTTCCCTGGGATGTGCACCTCGATCCTGTAGCGTCCATCTTGTGGAAATGACATGATAGGAGTCCCGGTGATGCTCGACAAAGCAATCCTCACGTCCTTGACGATCCTCATCATCTCCTTACCAAAAGGCATCGTTGCGTCAGGCTGGCAAAACTCCGTGATCAACACTGGGATGAAGGTGGCCATCTATAAATTTTGAAATAACCGGAGAGAAATCAGAAATGAGTAGATGAGAGTATAAGTATTTTAAAGACAAAGAGATACAATCCTAAGGCTTTCCAATCCAAGAGGTTACGTCCTACGGTCAACGTGTGCTCTCAAACCATTTCTGTAGCAACCCGACCTGAAAGGTCGAATCTCCGGTGTTTCCGTACCATCCCAAGATCATGCTGGTACACACACGGTACATCAATGTATATATCAAAGCGAAATCACACAGCATTATATTAATCGAAATCTCATATCGAGTCCTTTATTACAATAAAAATTACAATAAAGTGGCTGAAAGCCAACTCATGAGAATATCTAAATCTTGCGGAAGCGTCGAAGGTAGATGAGTCCATCTGACTCCAAGGGCATCTCACCGAGCATAGAACGTGTCCTCACTCCTGGTCGGAAAAGTACTCTGCAACATGATAGGTTGCAGCCGTGTAGGTCAGCATATGGAATATGCCGGCAAAGTCACAAAAGAGGGGTGAAAAGATAATCATCTAGTCTACATGCTTATATGGCAGGTGGGGTGGTAAGTTTTTTGCGTAAAGCCAATTTTTCCTACATCAAGAGAGGGCTAAGCAGAAAATATTACTAAGTTGGTTGATTAATGAGATGGTTCCACCAACCAATTCTCATACCCAATTGTTAAATACCCACATCATCATATTACTTGTGTTGAGAATTCCGAATGTTTCAGTTCCTTTGGCTCAAGTCGTCCATGACCGTGGACACGGCTAATCGATTAGTTTTGAGTACTCTGCAGAGTTATGCACACGTTCCCCACAAGATTTGGTCGCCTCCGTTTAGTTTCTCGCACTTCAGGGTGTTTGAGAAACGTATGACCAAAACATGGTCTTCCAAAGGGTTTCCCTGCGACTCTGACGGTGCCCATCCTTTCCTACCATTCTTCTACATCTCGTAGCACCGCCTGTCCAGGGTCACCACGATATCCAACCAAGCCAGAGCCCATAATGACTTGTGGCTGTGCAGGTAAGCCTTGGGTCTTGAAGCACCCATCCATCTCTTTGTACCTGGGTGGATCTTTCCGCGTGAATACTGGCCATCTCTAGCATCACCTAGGCAATTCCACTGGTTTCTCCAGGGTGCCGTTCAACCATCATCCACCCAGAGGTATGTTGAAAACTCGGAGTCTTGAAGTCTTGATCGTTATGTAGGTCTTGAAATTATTAACTCTCTCAACTCACATGAATCACACAACCAACCCCGTCTACTAGTAGCATAGCAAAATGTAAAACAACGTTTCCCGAGGCCAATGTGTCAAGGGTTGAGAGGGGTTCCTACTACATGATACTACTACAATGTAACCAAGTTTCCAACTAACCTATCTTGCATGCAATTGGGGAAGATGGTAGAACTAATGCATATAAAACATGGGTAAACATGATCAAAGTGACTTGCCTGATTGATGATCTTCGTACGTGAGTGACTCTAAGTAACAAGCTTCGCACTCCGGATAATCTAACGAAACAAACAAACACTCAATAAGCATACAACAGAATATTGTAACCCACAAACATCAATCAAGAACTAGTAAACAGTCAAGACAAAACAATGCACAAATCACAAGTAAGGAAAACACACAAAGTTTTGTTTACTAGGAGGTGATTGATAAAACACTACTAACATAATAAAACTATTTTGAAATAACCAAAACAATTGTTGACAGCAAGGAAACAATAAAATATTTTTATTAATAAACAGAAGAAAATCAATTTAAGTTTGTTGAGAAAACTTTTGTAAAGTTTGTAAAAGTTTTGATAAGCACTAAATGGAACAAATATAGTTTTACTAACAAGAGAGCAAAACAAAACTTATTAGTTATTAATAAAACATGTTCTTAACAGAAAAGAATTTAGAAATAAACTTGTTTTAGAAAACAAAATTAAATTATATAAAACTTTGTTTGAAAGCAAAACTATTACTAACTAGTTGTTTTAATCAAAATAAACCTATTTGAAAAGAAGTTGTGATTCCTATCTTAAATAGGAAATAAACTAAACAATTTTATATTTTTATTAACAATAAGTAAAACACTAGGTGTATAGTCAACAGAACCTACTAAACAAATTAAAACTAAATCTAAGTTAAACTAACTAAAACTAAGTACATAAAACTATACTTTAATACTAGGCAGATTCTGTTTATAGCTAAAACACTAACAATAATCATTCTAAAAATTCTCAAACGAAACATGGAGGTAGTCTTAACTAATACCAAACAGTAGCAAAAGGATTCATGTCAAAATCTATTTTCAAACTCTAATTATTCAGATTTGAATATTTTGAGCAAATTTGATTCAATTCAAATTTTAGGGTTCAAATTTAAAATTTAAAAGTACAGGGTGAAACTACATGAAAAATGTGAGCTATTGCAAAAAAATCAACTCCAAACATTAAAAAGAACAAAAGATATTCACAAAACAAAATCATAACAGGTTCTGTTTTCTAAACAAAATCAGAAAAAGTGAAATATCTACCGGACGGCCAGGGGGTGATGTGGCACGATCCTATTGGTTGGCTAGCGCGTGTGTTGGATGGTTTCGAGCGGGCGACCGATCTCTAATGGAAAACGTTTCGGGGTTTAAAATCAATCTAATCGGGACCATTGAGTGGGGATCCGATGGATGGGGTGAGCTCGAAGACTTTACCGGAGAGGGAGGTGGAACTCCGACGATGGTGGCGGCGGCCGGTGGTCGAGGACGTCGCCGGAGGGGTCTCTGGTGGTCGAGGGAGGCAGCGAAGGGGTTCAGACGATTGCGGTGGACGTCTGCGTCGAATGGTGAGGTCGGAGGGGCGAGGGGAAGAGTGGAGCGACGGGCACGAGCAATGGGAGCTCCGGTGGTGGCAGGGGCTCCGGCGAGAGATTTGGCAGCGTCTAGGCGAGGGAGAGAGGGGCTCGGGGGGGGGAAATGGATGTGGAGAGTGGCCGGCTTATAGAGGGGCGCTGGGGAGTGCGGGGGAAGAGAGGGGAGAGAGATCCGGGGGAGTAACTGCCGGCGACGAGGTCGGGCGAGAGGAAGGAGGCGACCGCGCGGGCGAAACGGTCGGTCGAGGTGGGGCCCGGTGTCAGTGAGAGAGGGGGCGTCCGTTGCGCGTCGGTCGGCCGGTCGGTATTAAATCCGCGAGTAACTGCCCGTGGGCCGGCCCGTTTAATACAGAAACCGTTACCGTTTCTTTTAATGATTTTCCAGCGACATTCAAAAGCTTTTAGAACATTCAAACCTTTTATAAATATAGGGGTATTATATATCAAAATTAACAGGATAATAAATGACATCTATTGAACATTTTTATTCTGTCATTTGAACAATTTGAAAAAAATAATAATTAGAAATTGCCTAGTTGTTTTTAAATTCTTTTTGCAAATATTTTCAAAATAACCCCTGGTTATTTTTGTTCAAATAGATCACCAAATGGGTCCTGGTGTGGAGTGTCATGTTCCTCCTCTCTTATTTGAACTTTTTACCAAGATTTCAAATAGGTGAAAGCAACACATTGAAAATAGAAAGGGCTTTCAGAAATTTAGAAAGAACATTTCAACTATTACATGTATTCAGGAAATGATGGTGATGGATGCATAGCTATATTTCATAACATTCCAAAATGAAATTTTGGGATGTTACAAAGCATATCTTAGTGTGTGACAACATTAAATGCTTTATGTAAAAGTGGTAACCCCACTTGTGCTTAAACGATGAGTAT
The DNA here is from genome assembly GCA_022496015.1 of Hordeum marinum. Lineage (NCBI taxonomy): Eukaryota > Viridiplantae > Streptophyta > Magnoliopsida > Poales > Poaceae > Hordeum > Hordeum marinum. Next base: position 278,203,920 of record CM039677.1, on the reverse strand, counting down.
GACCTATTATAAAGTACTCTGACTTGGATCCTAAGTCAAATAAATATATAGATGACTTCATAATTGCCCAAGTGCTTGTTATATGCTAGAGAGTTTGTGCATGTTTGTCATGATTTCTTTTGACATCTTATTGTGTGAGCATGTTGGTCTACATTTATTTTCCTATTCGATCACATCCAATTGTTGCTATTTGGCTTTCGATTTATCTTTTGCCAATTGGATGGACAAGAATGCCTAGGACCACTCTTTAGCTATCTATGTTTTCTCACCTCATATTCCATTCATGTTGCATCACAAAATTTGAACAAAGTGCTTTTTAATCCCTCTGTGTGTGGAGCACTCGGAGTTCCGTATCGACAAGGATAGGCCATTAAAACCTCCCAAGTGTAACTCGGTGGAACCAACACCATAATATCGGTCTCATCGATTGCCTAGGGTTGATCTGGTTTTCAATCTCGGTACTACCGATTTCATATTATCGGTTACACCAAGTTTCCCTGTCAGCTGACAGTTGTGGAACTCGGTGACACCGGAAACATAAAGTTGGTATCACCGACAGTGAAGGGTATATATGTTGTGGACCCCAACACTTTGAAATTCAATCTTCAAACATCGCGCCTCAAAACCCTAAGATGCCACCTCGAGACCCCTGGTCATCGCCCTTGCCCTCCTGCGCTCCTCCACCGCTGGGAATCGTCGCCGTCGACGAAATCTGCACCATCCTTTCCACCGTAGAGGATTCGTGCCAAGCTAGGTTATGGATTCGATCTCTAGTGCGCTCCCATATGATTCTTGCGCATTAGATACTTGATTATCATATTTGCACCCTTGTCTTATACATCCATCCACTTAAATCTACAAAATCTTGAATTAGATGGATTTTCTAGGGTTTTGTCGTCTGCCCGATATATCTCAGTGGAACCGAAATGAAAATATTGGTCTCACCGATATGCTTTCCAGTGAGGATGAGAACTGACTCGGTGGAACCGGGTAGCTCTTTTCGGTCTGACCGAAATGGCTGCCAAGTTCCTGTTAAAGAGTTAGTTTGTCTCGGTCTCACCAAAAAACATATTGGTTGCACCGATATGTATTTGACAGATTGCAAAACTTTTTGAAAACTCATTGCTCAAGTTTCAATAACCAGCCTCATTTTGTGATAACTCATCTACTTCTGCTCATCTACACTATATTCATAGGGTTAGTATGTCAGGCTCAGAGGACAGTCAGAATTTGCCGGAGCAGGGAGTTGATATGAGTTCTGGAACAAGCCCAAAAGCCAGTTCCTTCTCAGATCCAGGCACCCCCAGCTCTCATGGGTTGCCCAAGGCTGCCACCAGAAGCAGGAAGAAGCTGAACTTAGATGAAGAAGATTTAGACTTTGTTTCAGAAGAGATTCCTACTAAGAAGCAAGAGAAGGCTGCCAAGAAGTCAGCAACTGAAGCTACTTCCTCTCGAAGAGTTGTCAGCACGATTTATGCACATGCTTCTACCTTCAAGGCTCATGAGACTACCAGAGCAACAATTTATGTTTAGGTCCCCAAGAGAGCTATGCCTAAGAAGGCAGGGGAGAAAAAGTCCAGGAAGAGGATTATTCATGTGACTGGCAGGCCTACTTCCATGTATGAAGATCCAGAGAAAACAACTGGTGCTGCTGTTGAGGAAGAGGAGGTTGAGCCAGCTACAAAGGCTCCTCCCAAGAAGAAGGCAAAGAAACTGATGTCTGATGCTATGCCTAAGACCAGCACATCCAAGAACGCTGCTGAGAAGCCTAAGAGGAGAACTAGGCAGATTCCAGCTTCTAAGAAGAACAAAGGAACTGCTTCCAGAGTTGAAGATGTGGATGACTTGACAACATTGATGAAGCTCAGACCACACCTTCTAGTACACAATGCCAACTACCCACTAGCTGAGCACATGAAGAAGAGGAAGGATTCTGGATTGAGGGCATGGAGAGATGCAGATCCATATGCCCATAGGAAGAAAACAGTTGTGGACTACAGGTTCTATACCAACGAGCAATAGGATTTCTATGAGACTGTGCTCTTTGACAAGAGTCTAGATGTCAGTGATATGCGTTACATTGATTAGAAGTTCATCAAGGAGAATGAGGACTACTTTCCAAGTGTCCAGGACAATTTCCATTGCATAGGTCTGGATGAGTTTGTTGGCAGAGAATTCACAGCTTGGAATGATGAAATGATCATGCAATTTTACTCCACTACACACTTCTATGGAGATGGTAGAATTGTATGGATGACTGAAGGTGCAAGGTATGAATCAACTATTGAAGAATGGGCTGATATCTTAGGAATTCCTGAAGCATAGGATGGTGACTTGGATGTATACTCAGAATCCAAGGCTAGCCACAATGTTATGGCTAACATGTATAAGGAGATTCCTGCTGCAAATGTGAAGTCTCACAGGCTAGGATCAATCTACTTTCTCCACGCTAGCCTCCGCACGATGAACACCATTCTGAGGCATACTTTGATGCCCAAGTCAGGAGATGACAAGATGATCTGAGGCCACTCCATCAACATGTTGATCCACCTTGACAAACACACTAGGATTAGAGTCATGGATCTGATTGTTGAGAAAATCAAGAGGGTTGTTGCTGACCAGAAGCGCTCCTGCTGTTATGCATCCTACATCCATATGCTCATAAACTCAAGACTAGAGAAGCACATCTTTGCCCTAGATCATCCACATCTTCCCCTACAGTCAGATCTCGAGGACAATGTTGTGGTGATGGATGCTGATCATCCCACTTCAGCTACAGCTCAGGAAGAAGCAGAGGCAGTTCGAGACACTAGTGCTCAGGTACCTAGATCTAGGAATGAGCAAATAGATCTACTGATATCATCTGTTCAGGGCATGCAGAAGGACATTAAGGGAATTCTGGACAACCAGAATAGTCTTGTCAAGATCTTTGAGACCAGAATCAAGACCCTTACTGATAAGGTGGACAGGCTGACTAAGACAGTCACAGGGCTTCAGAAGGAAGTTGAGTCCATGCACATCCCTTGGGTCTCTTCTACTTCAGATGATGACGATGATGAGGAGGAGGAGGTTGAATAACCTCTAAGTCTAGGCACTCAGTTCACCACTCAGGCCAAATCAGCCACTATGCCAGCTCCATCAGCTCCATCAGCTCTATCAGCGTCTGCTCCATCAATGACCACTCTAGCTCCATCCACGAAATCTACAAAGATCATCGCCGACGTTGTCATCTCGACTCCTTCATCAACAACTGGAGGAGATATGCCCAAGAACGCTTAGATGTATGCCTTTGAACTATTTGGTAACTTGTTGCCAAACGGGGAGAAGTGTATATAGATCTTTAGGCTTCGAGCGAGAGAGTGTTTTGGTGTTTATTGCTTTTCAATTGCTTTTCAAAACATTTGGTTCTTTTCATTTGATGTGAGATACATGTGTGTTGTGCTACTATTTTACGTTGTTATGTGTGATGCAACTATTTCCTATCATCTTAATGCTTATGAGATGATCATTCACCTTTGCTTGAGTTTGTTGTGCCATGTTATTCATTCTAAATTATTCTCGCACACCACCAAGTTGTATGTGACATGGAAGAAGTACCCCATATACCTAATCGATTGTGCATTTGCATTCAAACGCAAATTCAAAATAATGCACAAATTTAGGGGGAGCTCTTGCTTATCACATACCTCTCAAAGCGACGATTTTATTTATTGAATTTATCATATGTCGAAGCTTTGATTTATATGTTGTCATCAATTACCAAAAAGGGGGAGATTGAAAGCACATTTGCTCCCTTGGTGGTTTTGGTAATTAATAACAACATATAAGTCATTGAACTAATGTTTCCACCAAGTATATTTCAGGAAATGTTCAATGATAGGATTCGCAAAAGGAGATTGTGGACATACCCCAAGATGCAAGGAAATAGGTTGGCCAAGCTTCAAGCAAGAGGACTCTACATTTTATATTTGTGAGAAATCACTTTGAGTCCATAGGAAAGACAATACTATTAAAAGGGGGTAAGGTTTTGTTGGTGAACAATATGCTCAAACGTGTACAAGTGATAGTCGCCAAAAACATCCACAGACTCTCCCACCAAAGTCTGTTCTATACCTACCACTCAAAGTCGGTGCAACCAACTTTCCCATACCAGTGCCACCGATTGCAGAACCTAGATAGACTCAAGCCAAACCCTAGCCACTTCGGTGCAACCGATTCCATATAGGTGCCACCGAGTTTAGGTTGCCAACTTTCTGTTACGCAAATTCACATTTTCGGTCCCACCGAGAATGTTGGATCGGCGTCACCGAGATTGGAAATCTGACCGTTGGTCACCTTATAGGTGCAACCGAGTTTCCCATACCGGCTTTACCGAGATTCAAAAGTTGCCACCTTTTGATCACTTCGGTACCACCGAGATTAACACATCGGTGTCACCGAGTTGGTCATTTTGTGTGTAACGGTTGGATTTTTCGGGATGCCTATATATACCCCTTCACCACCACCTACTCGAAAGAGAAGCACTTAGAACTATTCCATACCTATCCTATCAGATTTTCTGAGAGAGAACCACCTACCCTTGTGTTGACGTCAAGATCTTCCACTCCTATCATATGGATCTTGATTTCTAGCCTCCCCAAGTATCTTTCCACCAATCCCATCTCTTCCACCATGCCAAATCTATGAGAGAGTGATTGGGTCCTGAGGAGTCTATCATCTTGAAGCACAAGAGCAAGGAGTTCATCATCATTACCGAGCCTATTACCTTTTGGAGGGTGGTGCCTCCTAGATTGGTTAGGTGTCGCTTGGGAGCCTCCTACTTCATGTTGTGGAGTGAACCAAGAAGTTTGTAAGGGCAAGGAGATCGCCTACTTCGTGAAGATCTACCCATAGTGAGGCTAGTCCTTCGTGGACGGAAGCCCTTATGGAATAGTCAAGGTTGCTACTTCGTGGACCCTTTTGGGTGGAGCCCTCCGTGGACTCTCACGACCGTTAACCTCCATGGATTGAAGACTCCATAAACGTGGACGTACGATAGCGCCACCTATCGGAACCACGGGAAAATCATTGTGTCTACAATTGTGTTTGATCTTCCTACCCGATCCCTTCTATACATGCTTGTTGTTACTTTCCGCTGCTATATACTCTTAGACTTGCATGTGTAGGGTGTACTTGACTTTCCATGAAATGCTAAAAACTGTCAACCCTAAAACTTGGTATAGGCAAAACTTTTATTTGGTCAGGTAGTCTAATCTCACCCCCCCGATAGACATACTTTCGGTCCTACAACATCATGTTGTCTTACCTAATGCGTTACTCTGTTCTTCATGAACATAATACTCTAGATGCAGGTAGGAGTCTGTCGATGTATGGAGTAATAGTAGTAGATGCAGAATTGTTTCGGTCTACTTGACACGGACGTGATGCCTATAGGCATAATCATTGACTTGGACATCTACATGATCATTCTCTTTTCTATCAATTGCTTGACAATAATTTGTTTACCCTTCGTGATACTTCCCTTCAAGAGAGAAGCCTCTAGTGAAAGCTTCCCCGGGTCTACTTTCCATAATATATTTTTAGATCTATAAACCAAAAATACCAAAAATACCTTGCTGCAATTTATTTATCTTTTACTCGTTTACATCTATCTCTATTAGATCTAATCTTGCAAATAATGGTGAAGGGATGGACAACCCCTTTATAGCGTTGGGTGCAAGAGTTTGACTGTTTGTGTAGGTGCATCCATTGGTGACTTGCTTGTTCCTCCTACTGCATTGATACCTTCATTCTCATCAACTGAGGGAAATACTTATCTACTTTTCTGCATCACCCTTTCCTCTTCAAGGAAAAACCAACGCAAGCTCAAGAGGTAGCAAGAAGGATTTCTGGCACCGTTGCGAGGGAGGATACACATCAAGCCTACCAAGTACCCATCACAAACTCATCTCTTGAATTTACATTGTTTTTCATTTGCCTCTCATTTGCCTCTCCCCCACTTCTAAAACATTTTTTAGAAAATACCAAAAAGGATTTGCCTTTTTATTCGCCCTTTTTCCATTTGCCTTTTGTTTGCTCATGTGATTGGATTGCTTGAACTCATGGCTAGCCTTACTACTATAGATAGCACTCCCGAGAATGAAGTTCTTAATTTTAAGCAAAGGGAGGGAGAAAACTTAAAAGATGCTTGGTATAGAATTTGCATTGCTCAGAATAGATCTATTTGTAAGCAATCTACTACTGTTGTCCTTCGCAATTTTTATGTGGGTATTTCCCCATGGAATATACATGTTCTATATACCATCATGGGAGGAATTTTTTTGGGAAGCCATACCTTTGATTCTTATATCGCTATGATAAATTTGGTAGGTTCACCCCCAATCATGGTTAATGGAACAAACTTGACTCTCGAATATGTAATGTGAAGGCTTGATATTATTGAAGAAAAGGTTGCTACGGTTAATATTATTGAAAAAACTTGGATAAAAAGATTCATAATCACATTACTCAATATGGATCTAAAGTAGGAGTTACCTTAAAGAATCTAAAGGAAAAGAAACCCATAATTAACGAAAATTGGAACAAGATTCTTCTAGAATTGACAAGCAGCTAGAGGACATCATTACCAACTTGGGATCCGCTTTAGATTTGGTTCAAACTACTCAAATTCCTTCCCCTCATAAGGCTGCCAAGTTAGTTTATGTTCCTAAAAATAAGGGTGAATCTTCTAGTAAAGGAGATGAAGATATTAAGATGATAATTATTCACCCTAGCTTTCTCAGTATTATTAAGGAACCAATTTCTACCATTGAATCTCTTGATTTCTTGCCTAGGAGTATTATTATTGATAAGACCAACATGTTGGGGAATGTTGCATGGGAAACAAAAAATTTCCTACGCACACGCAGATCTATCCATGGTGATGAGCATCTATGAGAGGGATAGTGGATCTACGTACCCTTGTAGATCGCTAAGCGGGAAGTGTTAAGAAACGCGGTTGGTGTAGTCGAACATCTTCGCGATCCAAATCGCTGAGCGTCCCGCGATCTCATCACGATCCATCCCACGATCCAATCACGATCCGTCCCGCAAACTCATCATGATCCGTCCCGCGATATCATCACGATCCGTCCCGTGAACTCATCACGATCCGTCCCGCGAACTCATCGCGATCCGTCCCACGAACTCATCATGAACCGTCTCGTGATCTTGATCACGGTCCTTCCGATCTAGCGCCGAACGGATGGCACCTCCACATTCAGCACACGTGCATCTTGATGATGATCTCCACTGTCTTGATCCAGCAAGAGGAAGTGGAGAGGAAGAGGAGTTCACCGGCAGCGTGACGGCGCTCCGGTGATGGTGGTGGAGCAATTTCGGCAGGGCTTTGCCTAACCACTGCGGAAATCCGATCTAGAGGAGCACCGGTGGAACGGGCAGCACGTGGCCATAAAATCTAGTGCAAAACACCCAATACCACCAGTATATATAAGAGGGAGGGAGGAGGATGGCTGGCGCAAGGAGGAGAGGAGGAATCCTCCTCCAATCCTAGTAGGACTAGGATTCCTCCTTTCCTACTTGGAATCTCTTTCCACCTTGCATTTTTTCTTTCTCTTTCAACTCCAGCCGCATGGGACTCTTAGAGGACTTCCACCAGCCCACTAAGGGCTGGTTTCCACCCTCCCAGAACCCATGTCGCCTCTTGGGTCGAAATACCTCTCCCGATGGTCCCCCATTACACTACCGGCACTCCCGGTACACTACCGATGAGCCCGAAACTTTTCCGGTGACCAAAATAGAACTTCCTATATATCAATCTTTACCTCCGGACCATTCCGTAGCTCCATGTGACGTCTGGGATCTCATCCGGGACTCTGAAAAACCTTCGGTCACCACCATACATAACTCTATACTACCGAAACGTCACCAAACCTTAAGTGTGCAGACCCTGCGGGTTCGAGAACTATGTAGACATGACCGAGATACCTCTACGGTCAATAACCAATAGCAGGACATGGATGCCCATATTGGTTCCTACATATTCTACGAATATCTTTATCGGTCAAACCTCTATGTCAAGGATTCAGTTAATCCCGTATGATGTTCCCTTTGTTCTTCGGTAGGTTACTTGCCCGAGATTCGATCGTTGGTATCTCCATACCTAGTTCAACCTCGTTACTAGCAAGTCTCTTTACTTGTCCCTTAATTTAAGATCCCGTGACTAACACTTAGTCACATTGCTTGCAAGGCTTGTTGTGATGTTGTATTACCGAGTGGGCCCTGAGATACCTATCCGTCACACAGAGTAACAAATCCCAGTCTTGATCCGTGCCAACTCAACAGACACCCTTGGAGATACCTGTAGAGTACCTTTATAGTCACCCAGTTACGTTGCGACGTTTGACACACACAAGGCACTCCTTCGATGTCAGTGAGTTGCATGATCTCATGGTCATAGGAACATATACTTGACATGCAGAAAACAGTAGCAATAAACTGACACGATCATATGCTACGTTTGTAGTTTTCGGTCTTGTCCATCACACCATTCTTCTAATGATGTGATCCCGTTATCAAATGACATCTCATGTCCATGGCTAGGAAACCTTAACCATCTTTGATCAACGAGCTAGTCTATTAGAGGCATACTAGGGACATGGTTTTGTCTATGTATCCACACATGCATCTAAGTCTCCGATCAATACAATTATAGCATGGATAATAAACGATTATCATGGACAAGGAAATATGATAATAACTAATTTATTATTGCCTCTAGGGCATATTTCCAACAGTCTCCCAGTTGCACTCGAGTCAATGATCTAGTTCACATCACCATGTGATACGCATTGTTATGAATCTAACACTCAGTGAGTTCTGGGGCTCGATCATGCTTTGCATGTGAGAGAGGTCTTATAGTTAACGGGTCTGCGACATTTAGATCCGTATGTACTTTGCAAATCTCTATGTCAAACTATAAACACTACTATCATGCTCCACTTGGTACTATTCCAAATGGCTGCTCCACTATATGTATCTAGATTGCTACTACGGGTCATCCGGATTGGTGTTAAAGCTTGCATCGACGTAACTCTTTACGATGAACTCTTTGTCACCTCCATAATCGAGAAACATTTCCTTAGTCTTTTTAGTTACTAAGGATAATCTTGACCGCTGTCCAGCGGTCCACTCCTGGATCACTCTTGTACCCCTTGACAGACTCATGGCAAGGCACACACAGGTGTGGTACACAGCATGGCATACTATACAGAGCCTATGGCTAAGGCATAGGGGACGACATTCGTCCTTTCTCTTTCTTCTGCCGTTGTCGAGCTTTGAGTCTCACTCAACTTCACACCTTACAAAGCAGGCGAGAACACTTCTCTCTGACTAATCCATTTTGAACTCTTTCAAAATCTTGTCAAAGTATGTACTCATTGAAACTCTTATCAAACATCTTGATCTATGTTTATAGATCTTGATGCTCAACAATTAGGTAGCTTTATCCAGGTCTTCCTTTGAAAAACTCTTTTCAAACAACCGTTTATGCTCTCCAGAAATTCTAAATCATTTCCGAATAGCAATATGTCATCCACATATACTTATCAGAAACTCTATAGTGCTCCCACTTACTTGATTGCAAATACAAGTTTCTCGTAAACTTTGTATAGACTCAAAAACTTTGATCACCTCATCAAAGTGTATATTCCAACTCCGAGATGCTTGCTTCAGTTCATAGAAGAATCACTGAAGCTTGCACACCTTTTAGCATCCTTAGGACTGACAAAACCTTCTGGTTGTATCACATACAACCTTTCCTCAAGTAAACCGTTAAGGAAACGATGTTTTGACATCCATCTGCCAGATTTCATAATTGAAAGTGCAGCAACTGCTATCATAGTTCCAACAGACTTTAGCATCGCTACGAGTGAGAAAGTCTCATCGCAGTCAACTCCTTGAACTTGTCGTAAACTTCTTTGCAACAAGTCAAGCTTTACAAATGGTGACATTTACCATCAGCTTCTGTCTTCATTTTAAAGATCCATTTGTACTTAACGACCTACCGTCCAACAAGCAAGTCCACCAAAGTCTATACATGGTTTTCATACATGGATCCTTTCTTGGATTTCATGGCCTCTAACCATTTGTTGGTTTTCGGTCCCATCATCGCTTCTCCATAGTTCATAGGTTCGTCGTTGCCCAACAACATGACCTCCAAGACAGGGTTGTCGTACCGCTCAGTAGTAGTACACGTCCTTGTCAACCTACGAAGTTCGATAGTAACTTGATCTGAAGCTTCATGATCATCATCATTAACTTCCTCTTCAACTAACGTAGGCTTCACATAAAAAAATTCCTGTGCTGCCCTACTCTCTGGTTGAAACAGAGGTTCAATAACCTCATCGAGTTCTATCTTCCTCCCACTCAATTCTTTCAAGAGAAACTTTTCCTCAAGAAAGGGCCTAGTTTTAGCAACAAACATTTTATGCTTGGATCTGAGATAGAAGGTTCACCCAACTGTTCTTAGGGTATTCTATGAAGATGCATTTGTCCGCTTTGGGTTCGAGCTCATTAGGTGAAAACATTTTCCACACAAGCGTCGCAGCCCCAAACATTAAGAAATGACAGCTTAGGTTTCTATCAAACCATAATTCACACGGTGTCATCTCAATGGATTTAGATAGTGCCCTATTTAAAGTGAATGTAGTTGTCTCTAATGCATAACCCCAAAATTACAGTAACAAAATGATAAGAGACATCATAGCATGCACCATATCCAATAGAGCACGACTATGATGTTCGGACACACCATCACACTATGGTGTTCTAGGTGGCGTGAGTTGTGTAACAATTTTCACATTGTCTAAAGTTGTATGCCAAACTCGCAACTCAGATATTCATCTCAACAATCATATTGTAGACATTTTTATCTTCTTGTCACGATGATCTTAAACTTCACTCTGAATTTGCTTGAACCTTTCAAATGATTCAGACTTGTGTTTCATTAAGCAAATATACACTACATCTACTCAAATCATCACTGAAGGTAAGAAAATAACGATATCCACCGCATGCTACAAGACTCATTGGATTGCATACATCAACATGTATCATTTCCAATAAATCACTTGCCCGCTCCATCAAACCAGAAAATGGGGTCCTTAGTCATCTTGCCCAAGAGGCATGGTACGTATGTCTCAACCGATTCAAAATCGAATGAGTCCAAAGATCCATAAGCATGGAGTTTCTTCATGCGCTTTATACCAATATGACATTTAGTGGCAGTTCCACAAGTATGTGGTACTATCATTATTAACTTTGTATCTTTTGGCATCAATGTTTTGAACATGAGTATTACTACGATCAAGATTCAACAAACCATTCTCACTGGGTGCATGACCATTGAAGGTATTATTCATGTAAACAGAATAACCATTATTCTTTAACTTAAATGAATAACCGTGTTGCAATAAACACGATCCCATCGCGTTCATGCTCAACGCAAAACACCAAATAACATTTATTTAGGTTTGTCACTAATCCCGAAGGTAGAGAGAGTGTGCGATGTTGATCACATCAACCTTGGAAACATTTCCAACACACATCGTCACCTCACACTTAGCTAGTATCCGTTTATTCCGTAGCTTTTACTTCGAGTTACTGACATTTAGCAACCAAACCGATATCCAATACCCAGGTGCTAGTAGGAGTACTAGCAAGGTACACATCAATAACACGTATATCAAATATACTTCTGTCGACTTTGCCAGCCTTCTTATCTACCAATTATCTAGGGTTGTACTTCTTCAGCGACCGTTCTCCTCATAATCGAAGCACTTAGTCTCGGGTTTGAGTTAGACTTTGGGTTGCGTCACTGGAGCTGCAACTGACTTGCTATCCATGAAGTTTCCCTCCTTGCTCTTGCCCTTCTCAAAACTAGTGGTTTTGACTAACCATCAACACTTGACGCTCCTTCTCGATTTCTACCTTCACGGTGTCAAACATCGCGAACAGCTCAGGGATCATTATTTCTATCGCTGGTGTTTTATAGTTCATCACCGAGTTCTAGTAGCTTAGTGACAGTGACTTGGAGAACTATATCAATCACTATCCTATCTGGAAGATCAACTCCCACTCGATTCAAGCGATTGTAGCACCCAAACAATCTGAGCACATGCTCAATCATTGAGCTATTCTCCTTCATGTTGCAGGCAAAGAATCTTGTTGGAGATCTCATATCTTGCAACATGGGCATGAGCCTGAGGTCCTAATTTCAGCTCTTAGAACATCTCATATGTTCCGTGACGTTCAAAACGTCTCGGAGCCTCAATTCTAAGTCGTAATGCATGATGCACTAAACTATCAAGTAGTCATCAGAACGTGCTTGTCAGATGTTCACAACATCTACAGATGACGCTAGAGGGGTTGGCGCACCGAGCGGTGCATTAAGGACGTAAGCCTTCTGTGCAGCAATGAGGACAATCCTCAGATCACGAACCCAGTCCGCAATATTGCTACCATCATCTTTCAACTCTATTTCTCTAGGAACATATAAAAATTCAAGGGAGCTACATCGTGAGCTAGTAATCTACAACATAATTTTGCAAAGTCACTACTGACTATGTTCATGATAATGAGTTCAGTTAATCATATTACTTAAGAACTCCCACTCAAATTGACATCCCTCCGGTCATTCGAGTGATACATGATCCAAATTCACTGACTCAAGTCCGATCATCACGTGAGTTGAGGTGGTTACAATGGTGAACATCATCATGTTGATCATATCTACTATATGACACATGTTCGACCTTTCAGTCTCTCGTGTTCGGAGGCCATGTCTGTACATGCTAGGCTTGTCAAGTTTAACCCGAGTGTTCTGCATGTGCAACACTGGCTTGCACCCATTGTATGTGAACGTAGAGTCTATCACACCCGATCATCACGTGGTGTCTCGACAGGAAGAACTTTTGCAATGGTGCACACTCGGGGAGAACACAATTTATCTTGAAATTAAGTGAGGGATCACCTTATAATGCTACCGTCGTCCTAAGCAAAACAAGGTGCATAATAGGATTAACATCACATGCAAATCATAAGTGACATGATATGGCCATACACTTGTGCTTTTGATCTCCATCATGAAAGCACCGGCATGATCTCCATCGTCACCGGTATGACACCATGATCTCCATCAACGTGTCGCCATCGGGGTTGTCGCGCCCACCATGCTTCTACTACTGTTGCTACCGTTTAGCGATAAAGGAAAGTATTACATAGTGCTTAATCATAGACATGCAAGTCATACAATAATTAAAGACAACCCTATGGCTCCTGCCGGTTGCCATACTCATCGACATGCAAGTCGTGATAATCTATACATCACATGATCATCTCATACATCACATATATCACATCATGTAATTGGCCATATTACATCACAACATACCCTGCAAAAACAAGTTAGACGTCCTCTAATTGTTGGTGCATGTTTTATGTGGCAGCTACGGGTATATAGCAAGAACAATTCTCATCTACGCAAAAACCACAACGGTGATACACTAGTTGCTTTTCAACCTTCTCAAGGACCGCCTTTGTCGAATCCGATCTAACTAAAGTCAGAGAAACTGGCACCCGCAAGCCATCTATACACCAAGTTGCGGTCGAGGGAACCGGTCTCTCGTAAGCGTACGAGTAATGTTGGTCCGGGCCGCTTCATCTCACAATACCGCTGAACCAAAATACGACCAAGGGAGGAAGCAATCGAAGCATCAATGCGCACAAACCTTTTGTGTTCTACTCGAGATCTCATCTACCAATAGACCTTGCTCTGATACCACTGTTGGGGAATGTTGCATGGCAAATAAAAAAATTCCTACACACACGCAGATCTATCCATGGTGATGAGCATCTACGAGAGGGAGAGTGGATCTACGTACCCTTGTAGATCGTTAAGCGGGAAGTGTTAAGAAATGCGGTTGGTGTAGTCGAACATCTTCGTGATCCAAATCACTGAGCGTCCCACGATGTCATCACGATCCGTCCCGCGATCCGATCACGATCCGTCCCGCAAACTAATCACAATCCGTCCCGTGATCTCAGCATGATCCATCCCATGAACTCATCATGATCCGACCCGCGAACTCATCACGATTAATCCCGCAAACTCATCACGATCCGTCCCGCGAACTCATCACGAACCGTCTCGCGATCTTGATCACGATCCTTCCGATCTAGCTCCGAACAGACGGCACCTCCTCGTTCAGCACACGTGCAGCTTGATGACGATCTCCACCGTCTTGATCCGGCAAGAGGAAGTGGAGAGGAAGAAGAGTTCACCGGCAGCATGACGGCGCTCCGGCGATGGTGGTGGAGCAATTTCGGCAGGGCTTTGCCTAAGCACTGTGGAAATCCGATCTAGAGGAGCACCGGTGGAACGGGTAGCACGTGGCCATAAAATCTAGTATATATAAGAGGGAGGGAGGAGGAGGGATGGCGCACAAGGCTGCCCTTGCACAAGGAGGAGAGGAGGAATCCTCCTCCAATCCTAGTAGGACTAGGATTCCTCCTTTCCTACTTGGAATCTCTTTCCACCTTGCGTTTTTTCTTTCTCTTTCAACTCTAGCCGTAAGGGCCTCTTAAAGGAATTTCACCAGCCCACTAAGGGCTGGTTTACACCCTCCCACAGCCCATGTAGCCTCTTGGGTCGAAATACCTCTCCCGATGGTCCCCCGGTACACTATCGGCACTCCCGGTACACTACCGATGAGGCCGAAACTTTTCCGGCGACCAAAATAGAACTTCCTATGTATGAATCTTTACCTCCAGACCGTTCCGGAGCTCCTCGTGACTTCCGGGATCTCATCTCGGACTCCGAACAACCTTCAGTCACCACCATACATAACTCTATACTACTGAAACGTCACCAAACCTTAAGTGTGCAGACCCTGCGGGTTCGAGAACTATGTAGACATGACCGAGACACCTCTACGGTCAATAACCAATAGCAGGACCTGGATGCCCATATTGGTTCGTACATATTCTACGAAGATCTTTATTGGTCGAACCTCTATGTCAAGGATTCAGTTAATCCCGTTTGATGTTCCCTTTGTTCTTCGGTATGTTACTTGCCCGAGATTCGATCGTCGGTATCTCCATACCTAGGTCAACCTCGTTACCGGCAAGTCTCCTTACTCATTCCGTAATACAAGATCCTGTGACTAACACTTAGTCATATTGCTTGCAAGGCTTGTTGTGATGTTGCATTACCGAGTGGGCCCTGAGATACATATCCGTCACACGGAGTAACAAATCCTAGTCTTGATCCATGCCAGCTCAAAAGACACCCTCAGAGATACCTGTAGAGTACCTTTATAGTCACCCAGTTATGTTGCGACGTTTGATACACACAAGGCACTCCTCCAGTGTTAGTGAGTTGCATGATCTCATGGTCATAGGAACATATACTTGACATGCAGAAAACAGTAGCAATAAACTGACACGATCATATGCTACGTTTGTAGTTTTCGGTCTTGTCCATCACACCATTCTTCTAATAATGTGATCCACGTTATCAAATGACATCTCATGTCCATGGCTAGGAAACCTTAACCATCTTTGATCAACGAGCTAGTCTATTAGAGGCATACTAGGGACATGGTTTTGTCTATGTATCCACACATGCATCTAAGTCTCTGATCAATACAATTATAGCATGGATAATAAACGATTATCATGAACAAGGAAATATGGTAATAACTAATTTATTATTGCCTCTAGGGCATGTTTACAACACAACATGCCTCCAAGGGATTATAAGTGTGCAATTTAGGGATTGCATACCAAAGATGACAATACCTAGATCTATTGTGTTTTGCCTAGCTAGGGGCGTTAAACAAAAACGCTTGTTGGGAGGCAACCCAATTTTATTTTTGTGTTCTATTTTTTGCTTCTATTTTTGAGAATTTCCCACATTATTACTTCTGTAGTGATTGTGTTTTGCTGTTTTAATTAGTGTTTGAGCCAAGTAAAACCTTTGGGGTGATCTATGGTGGTTGTTGATTTGATCTTGCTGAAAAACAAAAACTTTTGAGCTCAGTCCAGCAATTTTCTAAATTTTTCAGAGCGTCGAATGAGTTTGGAATTTTTACAAAATATTGATATATAAATCGTCAGGTTTTCCAAGTTTTCAGAATTTTTTAGTTACAGATGTATACGAAGTTTTCAGATTTCTACAGACTGACTGTTTTTGACAGCTTCTGTTTTCTTTGAGTTGTTTACCTATTTTTATGAATCTATCGGTTGAATCATGAGGTATGATACATGGAGAAGTTAGAATATAGTAGATATTACACCAATATAAATAAATAATGTGTTCACAACAGTACCTAAAGTGGTTATTTATTTTCTTATACTAATGGATCTCACAACTTTTCTGTTGAGTTTTGAGTTGTGAAGTTTTCATGTTTTGGGTAAGGATTTGATGGACTAAGGAATAAAGAGTGGCAAAATCCTAAACTTGGGGATGCCCAAGGAAACCCAAGTCATATTCAAGGATGCCAAAGAACCTAAGCTTGGGGATGCCCCAGAAGGCATCCCCTCTTTCGTCTTCAATCCATCGGTAAATTTATTTGAGGCTATATTTTTGTTCACCACATGATATGTGTTTTGCTTGGAGCGTCTTGTATGATATGAGTCTTTGATTTTTAGTTTTCCACAATTATCCTTGCTACACAAATATTTTCAGAGAGACATGCTGAATCATGAATTTATTAGAATACTCTATGGGTTTCACTTGTATCTTTTGAGATAGGCAATTTTGCTCTGCATGCTTCACTTATATTTTGTTAGAGCACTGTGGTGTTTGTGCTTTATAGAAATAATTGAACTCTCATACCACATTTATATTATTTTGAGTGTCTTTAAACAACTTGGTTATTGGTCTAGGTAATGGATTTAGTCCTAACATGATAGGCATCCAAGAAGGATATAATAAAAACTTCCATATTAAGTACATTGAGTATTTTTGAGAAGTTTGATTCCTTGCATGAATTTTTAAGATGTAAAGATGGTAATTGTAACTCCCCAAAAATTTCATCTTATTTTATTAATTTAAATTTTGTCAGAAATATTTATTTCCTATTTTCTGCATTTTTTCTTAATTCCAGAGCCACATCTTTTCTCTGGATTTCAAATTTCTTCCCTCGTATCTGAAGCTTTTGATTAATATTGTGGGACTTGAATACTTTATTCAAGCATTTTATTCCATTAAGTAAAACTTGTGGAATTATTTTTATAATAAAACTTGCCAAGTTTTAATCCTTTTAATATAATTTTCATTCTTTTAAAGCCATGAGTTGCACTACAACTATTTCATAAACCCTTTTAAAAATCCCATCAAAATTTGTAGATCACATGTGTTGTCCCTGGATCACTTTCATGCTAAACCCTAACCTTGTGTTTTGGAAGTTTTGAGCAAACCATACTCTTTTTCATTCTGGTCCATATTGGTATTTTGCATTGCAGCCCTATTTTAAATTCCTCTAGTGACCTTGGGATTTTTCATGCGTGGAGTAAACCCTACCAAACTGTTAAGTCCAAGAGTTTAGGTCCATTGGGATTTTTTTCCCATGGAATAATGCCCTATAGTTTCTGTCCAGAAATGGTTTTCTCAAAAATTTGCACTAGGGAGTTTTTGATTTTGCCAATATAAACTTTCCATCATGTTATGGACCTGAAGAGGCCCCAACCTGGAAAATTTGGCAACCAGAAAGGATGTATCCAAGACCTCTAGCATTATGTCGAACACCTTGTGTGCATGACCAGTGTTGGCATGATTTTTAGTTTGTATTGTGGACCTACTCTTATGGCCAAACCAGCATATCCCTTAGCTCCCTTATACCCACTAGCATAGACCTGTTAATTTTCATGGGCATTAGTAGGTATTTGCACGCGCTGGCATTCTATCGAACGCCTGGCATGTGTGGCCAGAGCGCATGTTTTGCACGTGTGCACAATCGAGCCACCGCGTCCCGACTTTTCCCCCTCGTATGGAGTCACGACCCTCGTCCGCTCCTAGCTGCCGGAGCCGCCCCTCGGGCCGTGCAGCAACACCGTCAGAGGCCATTGGCGGCTAGCCCGTGGCCGCATCCTCGCTCTGCCATGGCCGATAACGCCCGAGCCACACCAGCGCGCCAGCTACCCCCCCCTTAAGCAGTGCGAGCTCATCCGCAGCTCATTTGCTAGCGCTTAGCCCCACCAGACACCGCCACGTCACCCAGTTCGCCGGAGTTATCCACTCCACTACGCAACCGACATATTCGCCATATAAAAGGACCCCTCCCAGCTCTAAAAAATTCAAGCCGCCCCAATCCATTCGCATTTGAACCCTCGAGACCACCAAACGACCGGAAGAGGTCATCTTCCTCGTCTCCGGTCAGTTCGGCCACCGCAGGCCTCCGGTCGATTCCGACCAAGCCAAGACCTCCCCCTCTGCCTTGTCCCCTCCAATAGCTCCACCTCGACCCCTCAAGCCCGTTCCCATCCCCATTTCCACCTGAGAAGGCCCATGGGTAGAAGCCCCTTCATGGCCGAGGCTCCCCTCCGCCATTGATGATGCTCTGGTTGATGCCGAGCTCCCTAGCGAGTCCCGTCACTGCCATGAGCTGCGTTTCTTTCCCTAAGCATGCCTATATGCTGAACGCTGGAAACGGTGACCCTAGCGCCAGGAATCATCGCCAGAGTTGAGCTCCGTCCCTGGCCAGGCGCGCGCGCGGTGGGGGAGATGAACCCGACAGGTGGCTCCCACCTGTAGGTGAGCCAGCCCAAGCCACGAGTAGCGCAACCTGGCTGAGGCGTGTCCCCTCTGGAGAGGCGTATTCGTAAATACGCTTTCGTTTTCGGAAGATGTATTTCCCCCGATACATTTTCCTTTTTCTGATTTATTAAAAATCAGAAGTTTGACACCCTTTGACTGGCTTTATCTTTTAAAATAAAACCCTAAATGAATTGATTCTTTTTCCTACCTCTCTCAAATTTCACCTAGTTTATTTTAGGATTCACTTCAAAAATATTTAAGACAACTTTTTGTGTTGTTTTTGAATTGCGTGTTGATTCAAATATGTTCAAAATAGGAAATGAAGAGAGGAGCAAACTTTCGAAAGTTATGTGATGTATCCTACCTCTCCACACATTAAAGGCAAGCATTCTGAACCCTTGTGTAGTATTTGTTGTGTGATGTTTGGTGTGACGAGTGAAACTACAACACATGAAGTGCACGTTATTTCATGTGAAGGGTGATCATGTGTGCAAGTGAAATGATGAGGATGTCTTGCTAATGATCTTGAGATGCTTGTGGCAGTAGTCACCATCTTGTTCCACTCATGCCTACCGAAAGGAATCCAGTATAAGACTCTGTCTCGGGTGGACACGAGCTTGGGCTAACATCTCGTTGGAGCGAGGATGGTCAGTCAGACATGATGGGATGTGATGAGTGGTGATTCTGTCTGGAATTGTGAAAAATATTTGTTGTGCTAATTATGCAGGGAACACATAAACCTCTTGAGTTGACCATAGATCGAGTCTTGTTCCAGTTACCCTCATACATGTTTCGTACTACCACTTGTCCCTATCACAGGTAGGGTATGGTTCTGTAAGTTGTCAACCCCTTTCTTGGCACACACACCATACAGAGAGGTCACAGTGGAAGATACCAGATGCATCTGGTAGGCAAGCCACTTGGTTCGGGGGCATGGGTGTTTTCGGTTGGGACCGAGAGGGGTGCACCCCTTAGTAGCATGCGGTATAAATTTGATCCCATGCTAATCGAGGTTGTAGCCTCCCCACTTAGAGTTTTTCTTAACGAGTGCCGTGGGTGATTCCAGGCACCGATATGTTAAGATGGTGTGTGCAGGTCAGGTGTGTTTTCAATTCAAAGACCATAAATAGAATTAGTCCCGGTGGACTAAAGGAATTCGTTACTCGTGGGTAAAGAGTACACCCTCTGCAGAGTTATTGTTTATTCGAGTAACCGTGTCCGCGGTTAAGGACTATAGTCTGGGATGGGTCGAGTGTCGGTCTTAGTGTCGGTCTTCGGAGGAAAACTTCTAAACCAGAAAATTGATCATGATGAGTGACAAATGATGATTATGATTATAATTATTGTGGACTAACCATTTGTGTTATTTGAATTATTGAGTATCCCTGGGAAGGTTCTACCTCCTGGATATTCATTGTGATTATTCTTATATAAGCCCTTTATGCGGCGTCGCACAAACGCCCGACTATGGCAAGCATACTGATTGCTTTATCATATAAGCCCTTTTTGTGGCGTCGCTCAGATGCCCGACTGTGGCATGTTGGCTATTTATTTTCTTTATAAGCCCTTTTTGTGGCGTCGCTCAGATGCCAGACTGTGGCATGTTTGTTATTTATTTCCTTTATAAGCCCTTTATGTGGCGTCGCTCAGACGCCTGACTATGGCATGTTGATTATTTATTTTTCCTTATAAGCGCTTTATGTGGCGTTGCTGAAACGCCCGACTGATGCATGCTTTATATTATTATCCTTTCGAGGCGTCACTTCAGACACCTGATCAGTCTATTTTATTTCTAATCTCTCATTGCTTATTCATGTTTAGTATGAATGACACGGTTGCGTGCATCATGAATTTTATTTTTTTACTGACTAAGTGATCATGGATTATTTTAGTGCAGAATTATCACCTGCTATATTATACATGTTTTCATGATGTTTGCGAGTACATTCAAAGTACTCGCTGGCTTGTCCCTGGCTATTGTCTTGACCAGATTCCATGCTTGGAGAGGAATGCAAGGACGATAGCTTCGGAACCTAGGCAACAAAGATAGCAGCCACGTGAAGATAGGAGTTATCCAGGTCATCTGTTCTTGTGGGAAATGGAGTCCCATAGACGCTGATGATCTGCAGCCGCTTCCGTCACCAACCACTATAAAACTTTTGTTGTACTCATAGACCACAATGGTCTTGTACATCAGCTTTTGTAATTTTGCTTGGAATTTCTATATCAAGATTGTGTCTCATCAGCTAACAGTAATCCTGAGGCTGATGAGCACAAGGGCCATTTACATGGAATTTAATATCATGGAAAACCGGTCTTGACAACCTTGGTATCAGAGCCAGGCCTACCATTGGCTAATTCTATCATAGTCAGGTCAATAAACCTAGGTTAACCCACCCACCAGACCTTACCATAACCACAGCCAAGCCTATCCTATGTTATAGCCCACAAAGTGACCCTGACAGCTTTTGGCAGTTGGTGCCCAACCTATTAGACTAGCGCAGCAAGCCACACGCCTGCGATTGACACATGAGTTATTCCATTCGGAAGCGTGCGAGGGAAGACTCCGTTCTCTTTATAAGGAGACGTTTTCCCTAACCCCGTCAACCCCAGCGGTAAAGCCCAAAGAGAAGCCCCGACGTCCGCAAGGCACGCTCGACTAGATATGAATGAAGTAGACTAAGCCACTCGAGTAGTGTCGAGTCTCAGTATCACTATGCCATGTAATAGTCCGATCATGCGTCACCAATGATAAATTTCAGGTTGTTTGTATGCCATTATCTTTAATAGTACTACAACTAACCATGCATAAATAATTTGGGTGTCTGGTCTCATATTTAATTCTGAGCGTAGCTACCATTAGGACACCTAACTGACAACCACAGTAATACATCGCATTTTGCGATATATATATCTGTGACATTGACCCCGACCACCATATAACAGAACCGACAATTAATATTCCCCCACACCGCAATATGTTATACAGCCCAGATTCTATACATGAGTCCACTCTGTGACCTTACCAAGCATCCCTCACCTTGTGCATTGCCTCCATAGCCATTTGTTTTTCAAGTCGCACTGTGGGATCCATATAAAGACCCCAGATGCAACCCCATGGAATTTTATTAAAATAACTGTGAGTTTTTAACCACGGTACCATGAGTTCTCCCCACCCATCCTGGTGCAAGCTGTTCAAATCGAGGGTCACTTTCACCTCCTAGAAATATTGGACAGTCAGGCACAACCCATAGGTAGACCCAAACCAAGACCCTATGGGAGTTACCTTCATCGGGAAAATATATACCCACTCCAGTAATGACCATAAAGATTGCTTCTTATGGAGCGGTTAGCCGTCTTCAATTCCTGGCACCCTATGCGAGTGAACGTGGGTATTATTATTTCCCGAAATAGTGCAGCAGCCAGAGAAGCCACATCCTTTCCCTACATTTGAGCAGAGAAAGATCCGGCACTAATTAAGCTGGTGCACTATGTCATCGCTCGAGAGCGCTTGACCCAACAGGTGATGGATTTTCTCCATACCCTTGTTGTATAAAACCCTAGTCGACATTAGCAGACCCCTGAGGCCAGACTAAGAGAGACCCATTTTGTGAGTCATCCATCTGCTCCCCAGTACACAAAGGATATATCCCACTAGGGGGAATAATTACTCATGAGCTATAGTTTATTACTTGGACCGTCGACGCCTTAGTTGTATTAGTTTGTGTAGCGTTTTGACTGCTTGTTGTGATATTTGTGCTGTGTTTTCAAAAAAAATATGTATGAGCTTATTGTGTTGGTTACTGTTGTTTCTTGTGATTGAAAATCGATTTTTTTCATTATAGCAAATTTTATAGCAAGGTTTTTCTTAAAAGATCACTACAATGAAAAATGTTTTCCAACAAGGATTTGATTTGCATACCCTCGCGTTATACGACTCACATATCACATACACTAAATGCAGGACCGCACACGCTTTTATCACTTAATCGATTACCTCACTAGTATACCACAGCTGCACTCTAGTCAGCGATTTTACGGTGACCCCGTCCTATCATCTGTGTGGTGTATTTGTTTTTCATGTTACGATTGCCGCGAGGTGCGAGAAATATTTTTGCAAAATGCGTCCTTTAGCAAATCTCGAGGACGAGATTTTCCTTAAGGGGGGTAGTGATGTAACACCCCAAAAAATTATCCTTGTTTTATTAATTAAAATTTTGCCGGGAATATTTATTTCCTATTTTTTGTATATTTTTATTAATTTCAGAGCCACTTCTTTTCTCTGGATTTCAAATTTCTTCCCTCGTATCTGAAGCTTTTGATTAATATTGTGGGACTTGAATACTTTATTCAAACATTTTATTCCATTTAGTAAAACCAGTGGAATTATTTTTATAATAAAACTTGCCAAATTGTAATCCTTTTAATATAATTTTCATTCTTTTAAAGCCATGAGTTGCACTACAACTATTTCGTAAACTCTTTTAAAAATTCCATAAAAATTTGTAGATCACATGTGTTGTCCGTGGATCACTTTTATGCTAAACTGTAACCTTATGTTTTGGAAGTTTTGAGCAAAACATCCTCTTTTTCATTCTGGTCAGATTGGTATTTTGCACTTCAACCCTATTTGAAATTCCTCTAGTGACCTTGGGATTTTTCATGCTTGGAGTAAACCCTACCAAACTCTTAAGTCCAAGAGTTTAGGTCCATTGGGAATTTTTTTTGCCCATGGAATAATGCCCTATGTTTTCTATCCAGAAATGGTTTATCAAAAACTTGCACTAGGGAGTTTTTGGTTTTGCCAATATAAACTTTCCATCATGTTATGGACCTGAAGAGACCCCAACCTGGAAGGTTTGGCCACCAGAAAGGATGTATCCAAGACCTCTAGCATTATGTTGAACACCTCGTGTGCATGACCGGTGTTGGCATGATTTTTAGTTTGTATTGTGGACCTACTCTTATGGCCAAACCAGCATGTCCCTTAGCTCCCTTATACCCACTAGCATAGACCTGTTAATTTTCATGGGCATTAGTAGGTATTTGCATGCGTTGGCATTTTTTCGAACGTCTTTTGTGCGTGGTCGGAGCGCGACTAGAGCTCATGTTTTACACGCGCGCGCAACCGAGCCGCCGCATCCCAACTTTTCCCCCTCATGCGGAGTTGCGACCACTGCCCCCTCCTAGCTGCCAGAGCCGCCCCCTGGGGCCATGCAGTGACGCCATCAGAGGCCATTGGCGGCTAGCTCGGGGCCGCGTCCTCGCTCTGCCATGGCCGGCGCCGCCCGAGCCGCACCAGCACGCCAGCTACCCCCCTGAGCAGTGCTAGCTCATCCGCAGCTCGTTTGCTAGCGCCCAGCCCCGCTAGATGCCGCCACGTCACCCTGTGTGAGCAGTTCGCCAGAGTTATCCACTTCACCGTGGAACCAACCTATTTGCCCTATAAAAGGACCCTTCCCAGCTCTAGGACACTGAAGCCGCCCCTATCTATCCCCATTTGAACTCCCAAGACCACCAGATGACTGGAAGAGGTCATCTTCCTCGTCTCCGGTCAGTTCGGCCGCCGCAGGCCTTCGGTCGATTCTGACCAAGCCAAGACCTCCCCCTTTGTCGTGTCCCCTCCAATTGATCCACCTCGACCCCTCAAGAATGTTCCCATCCCCATTTCCACCTGAGAAGGCCCATGGGCAGAAGCCCCTTCATGGCTGAGGCTCCCCTCCGCCATTGATGATGCTCTGGTCGACCCCGAGCTCCCCAGCGAGTCCCATCCCTGCAATGAGCTACAGTTCTTTCCTCTGAGCACGCCTATATGCAGAACGCTAGAAACGGTGACCCCTAGTGACGGGAGTCATCGCCAGAGTTGAGATCCGTCTCTGGCCAGGCGCACGCATGGTGGGGGAGATGAACCCGACAAGTGGCTCCCACCTGTCAATGAGCAGGCCCAAGCCACCAGTGGCGCAACCTGGCTAAGGCGTGTCCCCTCTAGAGAGGCGTATTACCATAAGTACGCTTTCATTTTCGGAAGACGTATTTCCCCCGATAGGTTTTCCTTTTTCTGATTTATTAAAAATCAGAAGTTTGACTCCCCTCATACTGGCTATATCTTTTAAAATAAAACCCTAAATGAATTGATTCTTTTTTCCTACCTCTCTAAAATTTCACCTAGTTTATTTTAGGATTTATTTCAAAAATATTTAAGACCCCTTTTTGTGTTGTTTTTGTATTGTGTGTTGATTCAAATATGTTCAAAATAGGAAATGAAGAGAGGAGCAAACTTTCAAAAGTTATGTCATGCATCCTACCTCTCCACACATTAAAGGCAAGCATTCTGAACCCTGGTATAGTATTTGTTGTGTGATGTTTGGGGTGACGAGTGAAACTACAACACATGAAGTGCACGTTATTTCATGTGAATGGTGATCATGTGTGCAAGTGAAATGATAAGGATGTCTTTCTAATGAACTTGAGATGCTTGTGGCAGTAGTCACCATCTTGTGCCACTCATGCCTACCGAAAGGAATACGATATAAGACTGTCTCGGGTGGACACGAGCTTGGGCTGACATCTTGTTGGAGCGAGGATGGTCAGTGAAGCATGATGAGATGTGATGAGTGGTGATTCTGTCTGGAATTGTGAAAAATATTTGTTGTGCTAATCATGCAGGGAACACATAAACTTCCTAAGTTGACCATAGATCAAGTCTTGTTCCAGTAACCCCCATACTTGTTTCATACTACCACTTGTCCCTATCGCAGGTAGGGTATGGTTCAGTAAGTTGTCAACCCCTTTCTTGGCACACACACCATATAGAGAGGCCACGGTGGAAGATACTAGATGCATCTGGTAGGCAAACCACTTGGTCCGGGGGCATGGGTGTTTCCGCTTGGGACCAAGAGGGGGGCACCCCTTAGTAGCGTGCAGTATAAATTTGATCCCATGCTAATCGAGGTTGTGGCCTCCCCACTTAGAGTTTTGCTTAACGAGTGACGTGGGTGATTCCAGGCATCGGTAAGTTAAGATGGTGTGTGCAGGTCAGGTGTGTTTTCAATTTAGAGACCATAAGAGGAATTAGTCCTGGTGGTCTACAGGAATCCGTTACTCATGGGTAAAGAGTACACCCTCTATAGAGTTAATATCTATTCGAATAGCCATCTTCATGGTTAAAGACTACAGTCTGGATGGGTCGAGTGTCGATCTTCGGAGGAAAACTTCTAAACCAGAATATTGATCATGACGAGTGACAAATGATGATTATGATTATAATTATTGTGGACTAACCATTTATATTATTTGAATTATTGAGTATCCCTGGGAAGGTTCTACCTTCTCGATATTCATTGTGATTATTCTTATATAAGCCCTTTATGCAGCGTCGCACAGACGCCCGACTATGGCATGCATACTGATTGCTTTATCATATAAGCCCTTTCTGTGGCATCGCTCAGACGCTCGACTATGGCACGTTGGCTATTTATTTTCTTTATAAGCCCTTTCTATGGCGTCACTCAGACGTCCAACTATGGCATGCTGATTATTTATTTTTCCTTGTAACCCTTTTTGTGGCATCGCTCAAACTCCCGACTAAGGCATGCTTTATATTATTATCCTTTCGAGGCGTCGCTTCAGACACCCGATCAGTCTATTTTATTTCTATTCTATCATTTCTTATTCATGTTTAGTATGAATGAACTGGTTGCGTGCATCATGAATTTTATTTTGTGACAGACTAAGTGATCATGGATTATTTTAGTGCATAATTATCACTTGCTATATTATACATGTTTTCATGATGTTTGTGAGTACATTCAAAGTACTCACTGGCATGTCCCTGGCTATTGTCTTGGCCAGATTCCATGCTTGGAGAGGAGTGCAAGGATGACAGCTCCGGAACCTAGGAAACAAAGGTAGCAGTCACGTGAAGATAGGAGTTATCTAGGTCAGTTGTTCCTGTGGGAAATGGAGTCCCATAGACACTGATGATTCGCAACCGCTTCTGCCACAAACCACTAGCAACCTTTTGCTGTGCTCATAGACCACGATCGTCTTGTACTTCAGCTTTTGTAATTTTTCTTGGAATTTCTGTATCAAGATTGTGTCTCATCAGCTAAAAGTAATCCTGGGGCAAATGAGCACAACGGGCATTTACTAGGAATTTAATATCCTAGAAAACCGGTCCTGACAGTAATGTTAAGAGTCATGTTAGAAAATAATTGTGATTTGGTAAAAATACTTGTGTAAATATTTGTGATTCTCGTAGCATGCACATATGGAGAACCGTTATGTAAGGAAGTAGGAGCTTGATTTGTTTATAGATTGTCAACCTTTGTGTGAGGGTCAGGAGTGTGTGATGGTTAACTCCTACCAACCTCACCCCTAGGAGCATGCGTCTAATACTTTGCTTCGATAACTAATATACTTTTGCAATAAGTATTTGAGTTCTTTATGAATAATGTGAGTCCATGGATTATATGCACTCTCACCCTTCCACCTTTGCTAGCCTCTCTAGTACCGCGCAACTTTCGCCGATACACCAAACACCTTCCTCAAAACAGTCACCAAACACCTTCCTCAAAACAGCCACCAAATACCTTTCCTCAAAACAGCCACCATACCTACCTATTATGGAATTTCCATAGCCATTCCGAGATATATTGCCATGTAACTTCCACCATTTCCTTTTATCATGACATGCACCATCACTTGCATATTGCATATAGAGTCATATTTTGTTCTAGGTATCGAGTTGTAATTCTCTTTTGAGTTGTAAGTAAATAAAAGTGTGATGACTATCCTTACTAGAGCATGTCCCATGTGAGGAAGGTATGATGGAAGCTATGATTCCCTCACAAGTGGGGATGAGATTCCGGACGTTATGAAAAATAAAAGAGGCCAGCGAAGCCCAAATAAAAAAGAGGCCTTCGATGCCTACCAAAAAAATGAGAGAAAATAGAGAAGGGACATTGCTACTGTCTTTTCCACACTTGTGCTTGAAAGTAGCACCATGGTCTTCATGATAGAGAGTCTCCTAATTTGTCACTTTCATATAGCTAGTGGGATTTTTCTTCATGATGCACGTCCACTTAGTTCCTTTTTGAGCTTTCATACACTTATAGATCTAGTGCATCCGTTGCATGGCAATCCCTACTCACTCACATTAATATCTATTAATGGGCATATCCATAGCCCGTTGATATGCCTAGTTGATGTGAGACTATCTTCTCCTTTTCCTTGACAACCTCCACCATATTCTATTACACCTATAGTGTTGTATCCATGGCTCACGCTCATGTATTGCGTGAGAGTTGAAAAGGTTTGAGAACATAATAAGTGTGAAACAATTGCTTGACTTGTCATTGGGGTGGTGCATGATATAAATACTTTGTGTGGGGAAGATGGAGCATAGCCAGACCATATGATGTTGTAGGGATAGCTTTTTTGCCATTATATTTCGAATAGATACAATTGCTTTGCTAGTATGCTTGAAATATTATTGTTTTTATGTCAATATTGAGATTTTGTTTTGATTCTTATGGATCTGAATATTCATGCAACAATAGAGAATATTACATGGATAAATATGTTAGGTAGCACTCCTCATCAAAAATTCTGTTTTTATCATTTACCTACTCGAGCACGAGCAGGAATTAAGCTTGGGGATTCTAATACGTCTCCAATGTATCTATAATTTTTGATGATGGCATGATATTATATTATCTGTTTTGGATGTTTTATATGCATAAATATGCTATTTTATATTAGTTTTGGGACTAACCTATTAATCTAGAGCTTAATGCCAGTTTCTGTTTTTTCCTAGTTTTCGAGTTTTGCAGATATGAAATATTAAACGGAGTCCAAACGGAATAAAATCTTCAGAATGATTTTTCTGGAAGGAAAGAGATCTACCAGACTTGGAGTGCATGCCAGGGCACCTACTAGGAGATCACAAGCCTTGTAGGCGTGGCCACCCCCTGGTCACGCCTTGCTGGCTTGTCCTCTCCTGGCATGTCTCCTAACCCTATTCTTCGTGCTATAAATACCCAAATATTCCCCAAACACCAAAAATAGCCACGCAAAAACTTTTCCACTGATAGAAGCCTACGTTCATGAGAGATCCAATCTTGGAGCCTCTTCCGGTAATCTACCAGAGGGGGATCCGATCACAGAGGTCATCTACATCAACTCCATTGCCCCTTCGATGATGCGTGAGTAGTCCACCACAGACCTACGGGTCCATAGCTAGTTACTAGATGGCTTTTTCTCTCTCTTTGATCTTCAATACCATGTTCTTCATGATCTTCATGGAGATCTATCCGATGTAATACTCTTTTGTGGTGTGTTTGTCAAGATCCGATGAATTGTGGGTTTATGTTCTGATTATCCATGAATCTTATTTGAGTCTTTTCTGAATACTTATATACATGATTTCATATCTTTGCAAGTCTCTTCGAGTTATTGGTTTGGTTTGGCCAACTAGATTGGTAATTCTCGCAATAGGAGAAGTGCTTAGTTTTGGGTTCAATCTTGCGGTGTCCTCACCCAGTGACAAAGTAGGGGTAGCGAGGCACGTATTGTATTTTTTCCATCAAGGATAAAAAGATGGGGTTTTCATCATATTTCTTAAGTTTATCCCTCTACATCATGTCATCTTACCTAATGTGTAACTTCGTTCTTCATGAACTTAATACTCTAGATGCAGGCAGGAGTCGGTCGATCTGTGGAGTAATAGTAGTAGATGCATAATCATTGCCTTGGATATCTACATGATTATTCGCTTTTCTATCAATTGCTTGACAGTAATTTGTTTACCCACCGTGATACTTTCCTTTAAGAGAGAAGGCTCTAGTGAAATCTATGGCCCCCGGGTCTACTTTCCATAATATATTTTCATATCTATAAACCAAAAATACCTTGCTGCAATTGATTTATCTTTTACTCGTTTACATCTATCTCTATTAGATCTAATCCTTGCAAATAACCGTGAAGGGATTGACAACCCCTTTATAGCGTTGGGTGCAAGAGTTTGATTGTTTGGGTAGGTGCATCCATTGGTGACTTGCTTGTTACTCCTACTAGATTGATACCTTGGTACTCATCAACTGAGGAATATACTTATGTACTTTTCTGCATCACCATTTCCTCTTCAAGGGAAAACCAACGCAAGCTCAAGAGGTAGCATGGGTGACTAGTAGTGTTGATTACATATCGTAGTTGATTACTATATGTTTTATTTGGTGGAAGATTATATGTTCAGATCCATTATGCTATTTAATACCCCTTTGATCTCGAGCATGAATATCATTTGTGAGTAGTTACATTTGTTCTTGAGGCCACGGGAGAAGTCATGTTGCAAGTAATCACGTGAATTTGATATGTGTTCGATATTTTGATGATATGTATGGTGTGATTCCCTTAGTGCTATCATGTGAATGTCGACTACATGACACTTCACCATCTTTGAGCCTAAGGGAATACATTGTGGAGTAGTTATTAGATAATGGGTTGCTAGAGTGACATAAACTTAAACCCTAGTTTATGCGCTATTTCGTAAGGGGCCGATTTGGATCCAATTATTTAATGCTACGGTTAGATTTTATCTTAATACTTTTCTCGTAGTTGCGGATGCTTGTGATGGGGTTAATCATAAGTGGGAGGTTTTTTCAAGTAATAACAGCACCCAAGCACCGGTCCACCCACATATCAAATTATCAAAGTAGCGAGTGCAAATAAAACCAACATGATGAAAGTGGCTAAATGAAATTCCCGTGTGCTCTCAAGAAGGCTTTGCTTACTATAAGAGACTATTTTGGCCTGCCCATTGCCACAAAAGGATTGGGCTATCTTGCTGCACTTTATTTACCATTACCGTTACTTGCTCGTTACCAATTACCTTGCTATCAAACTACCTATTACCTACAATTTCAGTGCTTATAGAGATTACCTTGTTGAAAACCGCTTGGCATTTCCTTCTGCTCCTCGTTGGGTTCGACATTCTTACTTATCTAAAGGAGTAAGATTGATCCCATATACTTGTGGGTCATCAAGACTCTTTTCTGGCACCGTTGCCGGGGACTGAAGCGCTCTTGGTAAGTGGAAATTGGTAAGGAAAAAATTTAGACTACATGCTGAAATTTATTGTCACTTGCTACTATGGAAAACTATCCTTTGAGGGGTTTGTTCGGGGTATCTTCACCTCAATCGGAACCACAATTAGTTTCCCTTCAACCTACCACACCTACTGAAAATATTGGTTATGAAATTCCTTCGGGTATGGTAGAACAACTGCTAGCAAATCCTTATGCTGGAGACGGAACTGAACATCCTAATATGCATCTAATACATGTGGAGGAAATTTGTGGATTATTTATGCTTGCAGGTTTATCTAGAGATGAAGTTAAGAAGAAGGTTTTCCCTTTATCTTTGAAGGGAAAATAATTGACATGGTATAGGCTAAGTGATGATATTGGATCATGGAACTAGAATCGACTAAAATTAGAACTCCACCAAAAGTTTTATCCTATTCATCTAGTTCATCGTGATCGGAATTATATATAGAATTTTTGGCCTCGTGAAGGATAAACCATCATTATAGCTTGCGTGAGGCTGAATTCAATGTTATATTCATGCCCCAATCATGAGCACTCGAGAGAAAGTATTATTCAGAATTTTATGCCCGGCTTTCTCAGAATGATCGATCCATGCTTGATACTTCTTGTTGGGGATATAACCCCATGATATGACCCGCCCTAGAGGCTCCGGGTCATGTTGCTGGCTCGTGAGCCGACCCAGGGGTGAGGCGTAAGACTGGTGGCCCAGGAAGATAGGCGGATCAAGGTGTGGGCCGTACGACGGCCCGGACGGAGAAGACCCGGGCGTGTAAGCCGTCTCAAAGACAGCTTGGACAAGAAGATAGAGAGAGACTCGGACATATAGTAAGACTCGGTTAACAATTGTAACGACCCAGTGGTCCTGGCCTCCTATATAAAGGCAGACCCGGGGCGACATAGAAGACAGGTTATCGAGAACTAGGTCAAGCTTCTAGCTCCTTGTAATCGATACACAAGCAATACAAACACAAGCAGGACATAGGCTATTACCTCGACTTGAGGGGCCGAACCTGGGTAAATCCGTGTCTTTCGTACCGATAAACCCCTTTGAGTCCACCCCGTTAGCGATGGCCTCGAATCCAAGTCCGTTCACCCGGACATCTGCTGTGATAAATCCACGACAGTTGGCGCCCACCGTGGGGCTAGCGCTTGGTGGTGTTAAGTTCTCAAAGGGATCTCTCCCAGGGCTCGAGGGATACGTGGTTGGAAGGATGAGCAAGATTCGCCGCGGCCGGCTCTACATCGACGATGTCAGCTGGGCGCTTGATGCTGATTCTATGGAGTATGGATTCTGGGTTCCGTTTGGCGGGATCCAGGTTTTCATTGGAAAGGTTGATGGATATACACCCGGGCCGGACATCTGCACCAATATTGTCGAGCCGGCTCGGCGTTTCCAATCTGCGAGTGGTGTGCAGCCTGCCCGTGCCCATCCAGGTCAAAAGCATGTTCGTGTGGGCTTCACTCAAGGTATGGACCTGGAAGCGTCCGGGTCACAGGAAACTCTTGTTTGCTCGGAAGATGAGTCCTCCAGTGGGGAGACAGAGTCAGTGTATCGGCTCAGTAATGGTGGCCTTAGGGGCTACAACGACACCTATTCGGAGGTAGAGGGCTTTGAGTAGGATGCTCCGAGACCCCCGGTTCATGCGGCGGTGTTCATGGCGGGATCGGCTCCAGCCGCCGGCGACACAGCTGCAGGAGCCGCTGGAGTGGGTGATAGCCCGCCGCCGCCGGCTCAGGTTTAGTCGAATTGATGGACGAGCTTATAGCTCTCATGGCCACGGAAGTAACACCGGATAATCAAGCAGCCCGGAATCTAGAGGTGGCACGAATCAAGGGCCGGATGGCAGAGGAACGACAAAGGATGGTTGAGCTGAAGATCCGAATGGAGGAAGAGGCAGAGCATATCAAAGCAGATGCTTTCCATCTGTAGCTGGAACAAAGGTCAGCAGCCGCGGTGCACCGGAGGAGGCATCAATCCCGTCTGCCAGAACGTTATGAAGCAAGGAACTTGTTTAATACCCCTGGTGCGGGGCAGGTTACGGGCGCGCCGGAGAGCCGCCCGATGGAACGCCTGGCAACTCATCCACCCTAGCATAACCAAACCTCACCTAGAGCTTTTCCGACACTTGCGGGTCATTACTCTAACCCGGCCGAGAACATGGTGGCGGCGGCCAACCGGCTTGAGACGATTCCTATCCTAGATGAAGCACCCTTTGCGGAGGACGTGCGAAACGCCATTGGATATTTATAGATGGCAATGGCCTAGCAAGAGAGATATGCTCACAGCCGGAGCCGGGTTCACTCTACCCCCTCCCCAGTCAAAGTTTCAGCCGGCGCTACGACTCGCCGGCGTGTTCCAGTAGTCATCCACGTCGAGGACCACCGGAGGATGAGCAGGCGGCTCTAGATGCACAAGCCCTCGCGGACCGGTCGAGGAACAGGCGAGAGGCGGAGATAGCGGCAACCCGTCCAGAGCCGGCGCTTTCCGTCTCAATGGGCGTAGTTAGTACCAGAGCCGTAGGGGTGCCATGTTTAACTCCGTCTCTGAGAAGTGAACGACTACCGAAAGATTTTAAGGGGCGTCGAAAAGTTCCGAATTACACAGCTGATCTACCCCCTCAGGCGTGGGTTGAGAGTTATGAGCTGGCCATGGAGATGCTGGACGTTAGTGAGGCGGTATGTGCAAAATATTTCATCATGATGCTTGAGGGTCCGGCTCGCACATGGCTGAAAGGTCTGCCGCCTAACACGATAAGTTCATGGGCGGAGCTGAGAGCGAAATTTATTAAGAATTTTCAGGGGACCTGTAAGCAGCCTATGACCATTGTAGACTTGGACCATTGTGTTCAACAGGAGAATGAGTCGGCCCACCATTGGGTCCAGCGGGTGTCGACCATTATTCACTCTTCGGAGCAGATCACGGCGGCTCAAGCAGTGCTTATTCTAGAAAAGAACTGTCATTTTGTTCCATTGAAATAGAAGCTCCGCCGGCTCAAGCGCACGTGTCAGGATATGGGAGAGCTCATGACGGCCCTGACAAAGTATGCCGACTCAGATAACACCAAGGATCCAGGCTCGGATGATGAGAAAGCCAATCAAGGGAAGAAGAACAATCAAGGCAAAGGCGTTGTGTACAATGGGAATCAGAATAAACGGAAGAACGCTGATGGCGGGTCAGAGCTAGTGGCAAACACCAACACGGAACAGAACCATCCCAAGGGGAACGGAAAATTCAGGCCGTTTCACCAAAGGAACGGAGGTCCTTTCAATTTAGAAGAAGCGCTTAGGAAGCCTTGTACGGAGCACAGCACGCCTGATAAGCCAGCGTTACATGCGTGGGGTGATTGCTTTATCATGCAGAGATTCAAAAACCAGCATTCCCAACCACGCAATAACCAGGGCGATGGCCCGCCTGGCGGCTCAGGAGCCAGGCATCCGAGTCAGAATAACGAAGGGGGCACCAACAGCATCCTGGCAACAACAGCAATAACAACAATCAACAACAGCGTAGTCAGTTCGGGTTTCAGAGTAACCCGAAGCAGCTCAGTTCTGGACAGTATCACGTATTCACGACTGGTCACAATAAACGAGACGAGAAGTTGCGGAGGCGAGCGGTTAATGCGGTTGCTCCGGCTCTCCCACGGTACTTACCATGGTCTGAGTATGACATAATGTGGAGCCAGGAGGATCACCCGCCGCGGGTAGATGACCCGGGCCGGCTGGCTCTAGTTGTGGCCCCTCAGGTGACTGGCTATATGGTGAACAAGGTGCTCATGGACGGAGGTAGTAGTATCAACATCCTTTATTATGATACTTTCCAGCGGATGAAGTTGCTTGACAAAGACCTTAAACCTTCCTCCACCGTCTTTCATGGTGTGGTTCTGGGTAAGTCGGCATACCCAGTGGGCCGGATTTCATTGGAAGTGGCCTTTGGCGATGAGTATAATTACAGGGTGGAGTCCTTGTGGTTCGAGGTGGTTAAAATCAAAAGTCCCTATAATGCGATGTTTGGGAGGCCGGCTTATGCCAAATTTATGTCTAGGCCTTGCTATGTTTATTTACAACTCAAAATTCCCGGCTTAAATGGTACAATTACCGTTCACGGTAATCGGAAAACGGCTCTCGAGTGTGAGGAAGGAGATGCGGCGTATGCAGAGTTTAGTTATGCCCAGGAGGAGCTGAAGTTCTAAAGGAGAACGTTGACCCGGAGGATATGACCCCGCTGAAGAAGCCTACTACGGAAGTTGAGCCGCCACTCAAGTTTTCAGCGGATGATACCAAGGCAGTAGATTTCAATTTGGGTGACTCATCCAAGAAGTTCATCATTGGGGCTCACATGGATCCCAAATAGGAAAGCGCACTCATCGAATTCATCCGTGAGAATTTGGACATCTTTGCATCGAAGCCTTCCGACATGCCGGGTGTACCGAGAGAGTTCGCTGAGCAGAACCTTAATGTGGATCCGAAGTTTAAGCCGAGTAAACAGTTTCTACGAGGTTCAACAAAGAGAAACATAAAGCTATTGGGGGGGGGGAAGTTGCCCGGCTCTTGGCTGCAGGATTTATAGTGGAAGTTTTTCACCCGGAGTGGTTGGCTAACCCTGTGTTAGTGCTCAAAAAGAACGGCACCTGGCGTATGTGTATAGATTAGACAGACCTTAACAAGGGTTGCCCAGCTGACCCTTTTGCACTCCCTCGTATCGATCAAATTATTGATGCTACAGCCGGGTGTGAAAGTTTATGTTTCCTGGATGCATATTCAGGTTATCATCAGATCAAGATGGCAATGAAAGATCAGGAGAAGACGGCGTTTATTACACCCTTTGGGGCGTTCTTCTACGTCTCCATGCCTTTCGGACTCAAGAGTGCCCAGGCGACTTACCAAAGATGTGTGCAGAACTGCCTTCATAGTCAGATTGACCGAAATGTTCATGCTTACGTAGATGACACCGTGGTTAAATCCAGAAAGAAAGAAACTCTCCTAGAGGATCTAAAGGAAACTTTTGACAATCTCTGGGTCTACAAGATGATGCTTAACCCGACGAAGTGTGTTTTTGGTGTTCCAGCAGGAAAGCTTTTGGGTTTCTTGGTCTCTGAGCGGGGCATCGAGGCTAACCCAGATAAAATTAAGGCTATCACTTCTTTAGGGGAGCCAACATGCATTAATGACGTTCAGCGCCTTGCAGGACGGATTGCTGCATTGAGCCGGTTCATAAGCCGGCTTGGGGAGAAGGCCATTCCCTTATACCAGATGATGAAGAAGACAGACAAGTTTAAGTGGAGCAAGGCAGCGGCTGAAGCACTTGAAGCTCTTAAAAAACAGTTGAGTGAGCTGCCAGTGTTAGCCGCTCCGGCTGAGAAAGAGCCGTTACTCCTTTATGTGGCGGCTAACAACAGAGCGGTCAGTGTAGCAATTGTGGTTGAGCGCAAGGAGGCAGGGAAGGAATATCCTGTGCAAAGGCCAGTTTATTACATCAGTGAAGTTTTGGCAGAGTCTAAGCAGAGGTATTTGCATTGGCAGAAGTTGGTATATGGAGTTTTCATGGCTAACCGCAAGTTAAAACGCTACTTTTTGGGGCACCAGATAACAGTGGTCAGTTTTGCCCGTTGGGAGATATCATTCAAAATAGAGAAGCCACGGGGAAGATTGCCAAGTGGGCCTTGGAGCTATGTCCTCTTAACATCAAATATGTTCCTCGTACAGCAATAAAGTCTCAAGCTTTGGTGGACTTCATAAATGATTGGACAGAATGTCAAGCTCCCAAAGAGAAGCCGGATAACACATATTGGACTATACACTTTGATGGGTCCAAGTAGCTAGAGGGGTCAGGTGCAGGAGTTGTTCTCACCTCCCCCAAGGGTGACAGGTTTTGTTATGTGCTTCGGTTAATGTTTCCTTGTACTAATAATGCAGCTGAGTATGAGGCACTAATCCATGGTCTTAGAGTCGCTAAAGAGATGAACTTAAGCCGGGTCAGATGTTTAGGCGACTCAGATCTGGTGGCTCAGCAAGTTTCAGGTACTTGGGACTCCAAGGATCCGTGGATGGCAGCTTATCGACAAGCGGTTGATATCATTGCCGTTCACTTCAAGGGGTACCAGGTGGATCATATTGATCATCGCAGGAATGAGGTGGCTGATGCCTTATCACGGTTAGGTTCTCAACGAAAGCCGGTACCACCTAATGTTTTTCTGGACGTATTGCATCATCCGACTGTCAAGATACCCTTTGAGGAGGATCTGGCTATTCCTGACCCGGAGGCGGAATTGGTGGCGGCTCTGCATGCTATCCTAGACTGGACTATTCCTTATTTGGCGTATCTAACACGCGGCAAGTTGCCTCAGGAGGAGGATCTGGCCAGGAAGATCACCCGGCATTCTAAGTCTATGACGATTATCAATGGTGAGTTACATAAGTGTAGTGTGACGGGTGTTTTTCAGCGCTATGTCTCACCGGAGGAGGGCCAGCAGATCTTGAGTGAAATTCATGCTGGCGACTATGGACATCATGCCGGGTCAAAATCTTTAGTGGCCAAGGCTTTTCCACAAGGGTTTTTCTAGTTGACGGCTCACAAGGATGCAAAAGACTTAGTCCATAAGTGTGACGGCTGTCAGAAGTTTGGCCGGCATGCTCACGTTCCGGCTCAAGAGTTGAGGATGATACCAATCACTTGGCCGTTTGCGGTCTGGGGGCTTGATATGGTAGGACCTTTCAAGAGATCCAAGGATAAGAAAACACACCTTCTGGTGGCGATTGATAAATTTACTAAGTGGGTAGAGGCAGAGCCGGTCAGCAAATGTGACGCGGCTAGAGCGGTTCAATTTATTAAGAAGCTAATCTATCGCTTTAGTTACCCGCATAGTATCATGACGGACAATGGAACAAATCTATCCAAAGGAGCTATGAAAACATTCTGTGAGAAGGAGCATATCTGGCTTGATGTTTCAGCCGTGGCACATCCACAGCCTAATGGTCAGGCGGAGCAAGCCAATCAGGAAATTTTAAGAGGAGTCAAACCACGACTCATGGTTCCTTTGAAGCGGACACCCGGATGTTGGGTTGAGGAGTTGCCTTCCGTCTTATGGAGCATCAGGACTACCCCTAACAGATCTACACGTTTTATGCCTTTCTTCATGGTGTATGGTGCTGAGGCGGTTCTACCCAGCGATATCCGGCACGACTCACCAAGGGTGGGGGCTTATGTTGAGACGGACAATGAGGTAGCATGCCAAGATGCATTGGACGCCTTGGATGAAGCACGAAAGTTAGCAGTAGCCAGGTCGGCAATTTATCAACAGGATCTGCGACGCTATCATAGCCGCTGGGTGAAGACCCGGACGTTCAAGGAAGGTGACCTGGTGGTCCGGCTGATTCAAGACCAATCTGGAATGCATAAGTTATCTCCACCATGGGAGGGGCCGTTTGTGATCAGCAGAAACCTTAAAAATGGGTCATATTACCTCATTGATATCCAAGATGAGTCGGAAACCGCGGGTCAAGAGACGTTGCGGCCATGGAATATCGGCACATCTGCGACCATACTTTACTTAGCAGGCGTTGAAAGCCGCTATCATTGTATCTATCATGTTTACATGAGTAAAAGCTAGCATCCCCACAAGGACTGGGGCCTCTGCTCCTATGTATGTCTTTGTGCAATCAAGATGAAATTTTTCCAGCTCAAAATTTGAGTTGAAGTGGTTTGTTCACCGTCAAAACGGCTGATCTATCATCCAGCTTTTATGCCCTATCAAGCGCTGTTGCAGGGAGGCTTCTTGCCTTCGGGTATAGCTTACATCTCCCCTACACAGTCTGCTTTTATGCTGTTGCAAGGAGGCTTCTTGCCTTTGGCTATAGCTTACATCTCCCTTGCACAGCCGGCGTTATGGCTAATTAAGCACTATTGCAAAGAGGCTTCTTGCCTTCGGGTATAACTTACATCTCCTTTGCACAGCCAGCTGTTATTAAACTGTTGCAAGGAGGCTTCTTGCCTTCGGGTATAGCTTACATCTCCCTTGCACAGTTGCCTTTATGCCTAGTTTGGTTACATTAAGCGTTGTTGTTGATGGAAGCTTCTTACCTTTGGTATAGCTTACATGACCCTAAGACAACAGTGTGTACACCAAATTCCAGTTGCTTATCAACTGCGGCCATCGAAGGGGGTTTCTTACCGACGGGTATCGCTTATCTCACCCTAATGGCCGGCTTTATGCCACTTCCGGTTACTTATTAACCGCGGTTGTCAAAGGGGGTTTCTTACCGACGGGTTCTCTTATCTCACCCTAACAATCGGCGTTTACGCCAAACCTTAGTTGCTTATCAACTATAGCTGTTGAAAGAGGCTTCTTGCCTTCGGGTATAGCTTACATCTCCTTTCAAACAGCCAGCTTTATGCCGTCTCAGGCTAATTATTAGCCACGGCTATCGATGGAGGCTTCTTGCCTTGGGGTATAGCTTACATCTCCCATCGACAGCTGGCGTTCGCACATACAACATTTGTTGTTAAAAGGAGGCTTTTTACCGTCAGGTATAGCTTACATTACCCTTCATACAGCTGACTTTAGGCCGCTTCTGATACATCAATAGCCGCAGTTGTCGATAGAGGCTTCTTACCATCAGGTATAGCTTACATTATCCTAAGACAACCGGCTCCTTAATGGATTCATCCGACAAGAGCCGGAGCTATGTTGCTCCAGTTGACAAAATTTGAGTTTTCAAAGATATTATCCAGCTATAATCTTCTGGAGAAGCAATGACATCTTCAAAGACAAACACCCCTCATCAGAAAAGCTCAAGGTATATTTATGCAAAGGAACGAGCAATCAATGGAGAGCCGGCAACACATCAAATTGAAACACGAAGAGAAGGAAAGTATACACAGAGAGATGAAAATACATACATCCGGCAACGGCAGGGTCATCCTTACTCTGCTACAAAAACTACTCTCAGAAGGAGCAAAAGGCATTGCCAAGTTCCAACCGCTCATGGCGGGTCATTACATGATTCAGTACATGAGTCTGTGCTCAGAAAGATTAAAAGAACAAATTTCAGTTATTGGCTGGCTCATTCCGCTCCGATTCTTCCGCTGGCTTTATCTGGAGATTTCCCAATTCCCAATTACAGTCAGCCAGAGCAGCGAAAGACCCTTAAAGGAAAGGGGACGCGTCAAGCTCACAAGGGAAGAGGTCCTTACTGCAGGCGGGTGTCAGATCCTTCCACTCGTAGAGAGGCCCACGGATCCTCTTCTCCTCTGCATCATAAGCCGCCTGATAGGTGCTCAAGTCAGCTTCATCCGCCAGCACAGAGGCCAGATAACACGACTCTTTGACACACCGGATGTAATCTTCTTCGGTGAACTCTGAGCCGTCATCTTTTTTGGACGGGTAACCATCCATCGTTTCGGTCGGCGTTAGCTTGGGGGCGAAGGCCAGAGCCCGGCTCAATCCAGCGACGGCTCCTTGGCAGAAGGCGGACTTCTTCAGCTCTTGTATTTTCTTGGGCATTGTGGAGAAGAGTTCCAAGACACCTTTCAGAGCGGTGGGGATATTCTCCTTGTATTGAACCGTCTTAATCGTGAAAATAGCGCCGCAATAAAGCTGTTCTGCAAAGGTGTAAATAGCCTTCAGGGGTAAAAGGCTATCTGAAACCAATTGCTGGCTTCTGGGGCCTGTATAGGTCAAACAAACCAAGATGAGTCGCCATCACAACAGATAAATGATACATGCTAGAAACATGAAGTGAGTAAGAACTTACCAAAGAGAGCGGCTGCCATCTTGGTTATATGACACTTTAGGCCTTGAAGCTCA
Organism: Hordeum marinum; assembly: GCA_022496015.1. Classification (NCBI taxonomy): domain Eukaryota; kingdom Viridiplantae; phylum Streptophyta; class Magnoliopsida; order Poales; family Poaceae; genus Hordeum; species Hordeum marinum. The sequence continues at coordinate 278,163,193 of CM039677.1, read as the reverse complement.
TCCGCCACGGCTATCAGCCGCTGGTCGGCGTCATCCGCTCGCTTGGTCAACACAGCTTTCTCCAACTCAGTAGATTCCTTTAGAGAAACAAGCTCCGCCTTAATATGGACCAGCTCTTCAGACAGCAGCCGACACTTTTCATCAGAGACGATGCAGGCCTCTTGTTGAGCCGCTAGGTTTGCCTTCATATCAGACAATTGAGAGTCGACTTTGTTTAAAGCTTCCTATAATACATCAAAATATAGGATAAGTCGCCAAAATACAGGACGAGTGTTAAAAGAAAACTTATGCAAGTCTCAAACAGATTGCAAGCAATATATTTGACACTTGGGGGCTAATGTATATTTGATCTTTCAGCATGTAGTGCAGTTCCGGCTCATCTTCTTCGAAGTTAAACCGGAACTTGGGGGCTACACTATGGCTCTTCAATTTACTTCTAATAGAAGATCCGACTCAACTTCATCAAGCTTGAGCCGGCCCTTGGGGGCTACGACTGGCGGTTTAAGTTATCTAAAGGAAGATCCGACTCAATTTTGGCAAATTAAGCCAACTCTAGGGGACAATGACTATGAATTTTTTTCTAACAAAAAGTTAATCAAAGACCCGGTTCAACGATTGAGTATATTGAACCGGCCCTTGGGGGCTAAGAAAGGGTATGGCAACAAGAAGAGTACCTCGTATTTTGTCTTCATTAAAGAGACCAGCCGAAGTTCCAGATCCCGGATGGTGGTAACCCGGTTTATATACCCGGCGTGGAGCTCCTCGGTTGTCATCTTTTCGTACCGAGAGTCAAAGTTCAGCTTCTTCGAGGCCTTGGCCTGCTCTATATGCTTGGTAAACACATGAGCCGGAGGAGTTTGATGACCAGACCCGGTGATAACAACATCTGGAGTTTCAAGGGTCTCGGCAGGAGTCGCCGGTTTTGAAGGAGCCCTTGGAGGGCTCTCCATGATGACATCGACAGCAGCCGGTTCTGTGAACGCAGCTAGTGGATTTTCTTCTGCTTTAGCCTCCTCCGGTTGTTCGAGCTCCGTCTCTTGGATAACAGGGCCGGGGGAGGGCTTGTTGGTCCTATGACGCTTGGCTTGAGCATTGCAAAATAGAAGGATCAGCAGTCGAAGATGTTGCTATCATATTAAGAGCCGGATGTCCGGATATCATAGTAAGGAATGCTTACAGCGGATTGATCTTGGGCGGTGGTAGAACTGACGCCGAAGAGTCGCCGGAGGAAGGGGATTTCTAAAAAGAATAAAACAAAAAGATGAGAAGGTGTCAAGTTTGCAGAGGAAAGTCAAAGGAAAAGTAGAGACATAAACCTCTACGGGGCATTTCTTTGGAGCTGGAGAATTTGGTAACCCGGACACGAGCTCAGTAGAGTCGGCGCTTCAAGTCTGTCGATGCTCGGCCTATTGTTGCTTTTTCAAGAGAAAATCGGGAGCCAGCTGAGCAAGAGGGTGAGAAAGAGGAACTTTTGTGATAACCCGCCGCGGCTTTCGAGGGACGAAACATTCTGAGCCGGAAGAAACATAATTTACCTCAGGAGCATTGGCGTGGCTGGTTTCCACTTCATCATGCGAGTAAAACAAGCATTAATAAAGCAGGAAGGTAAAATATCAAACAAAGCAATTAAAGTATTACCTCTGAGCTGGATGATGGTGGTGGGTCAAACAAATTCTCTTGTGGGGCATCTTTTTTAGCTCTCTTGGTCGCGACCTTCTTCCCGGATTTCTTTGGAGGGGCAACATCTTCCTTCTTCCAGAAGTCTGAGTCGGCCTATAGGAATGACCCGGAGAATGAATAACAAATCAACAAAGTACAAGCAACATCTAAATAGACGGATGGGAAGAGATTGACTTACGCCGGGAGCCGGATTATTGACGCAAAAAGGCGCCAAGCCGATGGCACTGCATGAGCCGGAGGCTTCGTGGACAAGGCTCCGGATGCTAGTGGTAATATCATCCTCTGTCAGTGTTGACTCGCTGAAGCACAACGAGCTATCATATTTGCCTTCATACTCGCACATAAGCCGACCTCTGCAGCTTAAAGGCATGATCCGCCAGGAAATCCAGCAGCGGATCAAATCCAATCCTATTAAACCGTTGGCCAGGAGCGTTTTGATCTTGGCGTGGAACGGCTCGTATCTGGCATGCTCCGAGGCTGAGAGCCGGCCGGGAAGCTCTGTGTCTGTCCTAAGCCGGGAGGGGCGGTAACCCGCCAACGAGTGCTCTTTCTCAGGAAAGGTCTCTTGGCAGTAGAACCACGTCTTATTCCAATCCTTTGGGTGACTCGGCATTGGAGTGGCAGGAAAGATGATGTCTTGGCGGCGTTGAATAGAAATGCTGCCCAACTCCAGACTCGGACCACCCTTCATTTCAGTTTGGCGGTTGGCATAGAAGAACTCTCGGAAGAACCCCACAGACGGCTTAGTTTGCAGATAAGCTTCGCAGAGAACTTGGAAGTTGCACATGTTTGAGACAGAGATGGGTGCCAAGTCTTGAGGATGCAGCTTGTAGAAATGAAGAATATCCCGGAAAAACTTAGAGCCAGGCGGCACGAACCCTTGCTCGATGTGATCAGTGAAGACCACTATCTCTCCTTTCTGGGGAGAAGGCCGGGTCTCTTTACCCGGAACCCGCCAATTGAGGACCTCTTTGGGAGGGAGGGTACCCGCTTCAACATAACCTGCTAAGTACTCCTCCGTAACGCAAGAACCAACCCAGTTGCATGAGTTGGATGCACGAGACATATTGGCGGCTTAAATACTATGCAAGGTAAAGGGCATGATGAGTCAAGCACAAGCATATATTTATGACAGCTTACAGGTTTAAGAGTTCTACAGATAATGTGGAAAGACCCGGTTGATGAGAGCCGGAGAAGTTTAGCGACTCAACAGAGGAAAGGAAGACTGAAAATCGGCTAAGTCCTAAAAAACAGATTCCGCAAACTACTACTATGGCTACGGATCTACAAAAGCGCAGAAAAGGATTTTAATCCTGACCTAGCGATGAACATCGGAAGAAAATAAAACGGACCGGAGCCATCGAGGTCCGCGCATTACGCGCGGCCGGCCCGCGTGTGGCGGCAAGGCGAGAGCGCAATCTAAAGGTGCCAATGGCGTCGAGATATACTCGCGACGGTGGTACCGGAGCCCGAGCGGCAGTGGGGAAGCCCTCGGTGAAAACCCTACTATGGTGGTGGGCGATCTAAGAAGAAGAAGAACTCATGGGAGATGTCATAGCGGCGGCGGAAGGTTTTTGGTACGAATCAGGATGATGCAGCGAAGACGTTGGAGCGGTGGCGATAGGAAGAAGAAGAAGAGGCACGAGCGGGAGGATGAAAAGCTTCGACCCGCACAAGTCATATTTAAAGATGGAACGAGGAAGGCGCGAAAATCCAGGCAACGACAGCGTTTGACCGAGGCGGACGCCTCGATTCTCGGGATGATAGTTAATGAAAGATTCGGTGGTACATTAGCAGATCTCATGACATCATGCCGGGTCATTTCCGGGCGACTCGCCAAGATCAGAAGAGAAGGATGAAGTGAGCAAGCTCAATTCAACCTGGCGCCTAATGTTGGGGATATAACCCCATGATATGACCCGCCCTAGAGGCTCCGGGTCATGTTGCTAGCTCGTGAGCCGACCCAGGGGTGAGCCGTAAGACTGGTGGCCCAGGAAGATAGGCGTCTCAAGGTGTGGGTTGTACGACGACCCGGACGGAGAAGACCCGGGCGTGTAAGCCGTCTCAAAGACAGCTTGGACGAGAAGATAGAGAGAGACTCGGACATATAGTAAGACTCGGTTAACAATTGTAACGACCTGGTGGTCCTGGCCTCCTATATAAAGGCAGACCCGGGGCGACTTAGAGGATAGGTTATCAAGAACTAGGTCAAGCTTCTAGCTCCTTGTAATCGATACACAAGCAATACAAACACAAGCAGGACGTAGGCTATTACCTCGACTTGAGGGGCCGAACCTGGGTAAATCTGTGTCTTTCGTCCCGATAAACCCCTTTGAGTCCACCCCGTTAGTGATGGCCTTGAATCCAAGTCCGTTCACCTGGACATCTGCCGTGATAAATCCACGACAATTCTTGTACTGGTTCTTTTATGAAGAAGACTATTGAATTCAAGTGAGGTCTCTTAGAAAGGATTAAACGCAACTCTGAAGATTGGGAACTCGATGAAGGTAATAAGTTTATTATTAATCTTAATTTGATTGTGTTAAATATTTTAGGAATACCTCTTTCTATATTAGGTAATGAAGGTAATGAGTTGTTTAACAAGTTTAGCACTAAATATGGACTTAACTCTGAGATAGTGGCCTCTTTCTATGAATCATTTGCTACTCATGTTGACCTCCCTCGGGACAAGTGGTTTAAATATCATCCCCCTATTAAAGAAGAAATTAAAGAACTGGTAAAAGCTAAATATGAAACCATCATTTACAATGTTGATCCAGTTGTGCCTACTTTTTACATTGAAAAACCACCTTTCCCTGTTAGGAAAAAGGAACATGCTAAGGTATCAAATGTGGTTCACAAAAGTAATATTAAATCACCTAATCCCTATGCACAAATCAAAGTAGAACCTAGTGTTGCTATGGTTAAACATCAGGGCATGTTATTTACTTCTGTGATGAACCTACTAGAATTGCCAAACCCGATGAAAATGATAAACATAGACCCATAGTTGGCATGCCTATTGTCTTAGTTAAAATAGGATATCATTGCTATCATGGTTTATGTGATGTGGGTGCTAGTGTGAGTGATATTCCTTTTACTTTATACCAAGAAATTATGAATGACATAGCACCTGCCGAAATAGAAGACATTGATGTTACTATTAAACTTGCTAATAGAGACACCATCACACCACTTGGGATAGTTAGAGATGTTGAAGTCTTGTGTGAGAAAATAAAATACCCTACTGATTTTCTTCTTCTTGGTTCCCCACAAAATGACTTTTGTCCATTATCTCTGGTAGACCTTTCTTGAACATTGTTAATGCTAAGATAGATTGCAAGAGAGAAACCGTCAGTGTTAATTTTGGTGATGTGTCTCATGAATTTAATTTCTCCGAGTTTAGTAGACAACCCTTTAATAAATAAATCTCTAATAAAGACGAAATAATTGGTCTTGCTTCTGTTGTTGTTCCTCCTACGGATCCACTAAAACAATATTTGCTAGATCATGAAAATGATATGCACATGCATGAAAGAAATGAAATAGATAAAAATTCCTTTGAGAAACAACCTCTCGTAAGACACAATTTGCCTATTGAAACTCTAGGAGGTCCCCCTCCACCTAAAGTTGATCCTGTGTTTGAACTAAAACAATTGTCTAACACTTTGAAGTATGCTTATCCTGATGAGAAAAATATATATCATGTTATTATTAGTGCTAACCTTTCAAAACATGAAGAAGAAAGATTATTAAAGATTCGGAGGAAGCATCGGCTGCTATTGGATCTAGTCTTGCTGATCTTAAGGGCACTAGTCCCACTCTATTTTAGCACAAGATTAATATGGAACCTGACGCTAAACCCATAGTTGATCACCAACGACGATTGAATCCTAAGATGAAAGATGTGGTAAGAACTGAAATATTAATGCTACTGGAAGCAGGTATAATTTATCCCATAGCTAATAGTAGATGGGTAAATCCTGTTCACTGTGTCCCTAAGAAGGGAGGTATTACTGTTGCTCCTAACGATAAAAATGAACTTATCCCAAAGAGAATTGTCATTGGCTATAGAATGGTAACTGATTTTAGAAAATTTAAATAAATCTACTAGAAAATATCATTACCCTCTGCCTTTCATTGATCAAATGCTAGAAAGATTATCTAAGCACACACACTTTTGTTTTCCGGATGGATATTCTGGTTTCTCTGAAATACCTATATCACAACCTGATCAAGAGAAAACCACCTTTACTTGTCCTTTTGGAACCTATGCTTATAGACGTATGCCTTTTGGTTTATCCAATGTACCTCCTAACTTTGAAAGATGTATGACTGCTATATTCTCTGATTTTTGTGATAAATCTAAATTTGATGCAATTGAGAAAATGTCATGTCCTAAAGATAATAAAGGTATTCAAAGTTTCCTTGGTCATGCTGGTTTCTATAGGAGGCTTATTAAAATCTCTAAAACTTCTAGGCCTCTTACTAATCTTTTACAAAAGTATATTCATTTGTTTTTGATGATGATTGTGTGGAAGCCTTTGAAACACTTAAGAAAGCATTAACTTTTGCACCTATTGTTCAACCACCTGATTGGAACTTGCCTTTTGAAATTAAGTGTGATGCTAGTGATTATGTTGGTGGTGTTGTTCTAGGACAAAGAGTTGATAAGAAATTAAATGTTATCCATTATGCTAGCAAAACTCTAGAAAGCGCTCAATGAAATTATGCTACTACTGGAAAAAATAGTCATTGTGTTTGATAAATTTAGATCTTACATTGTTGGTGCCAAAGTTATTGTTCACACTGATCATGATACTATAAAATATCTTATGGAAAATAAAGATGTTAAACCTAGACTCATTAGGTGGGTTCTGTTGCTTCAAGAATTTGATTTACATATCACTGATAGGAAAGGAGCTGAGAACCCCGTAGCTGATAACTTGTCTAGGTTAGAAAATATTCTTCATGACCCACTACCCATTGATGATAGTTTTACTAATGAACTGTTAGCTGCAATAAATGTTTCCCAAAACACTCCTTGGTATGCTACTTATTCTAACTACATATACCACCTAGTTTCACGAACTGTCGGTGTACTAATGTTAGGGTCTTTTAGTACCCCTTACTTGTGATTGGGCAGTTGTAGCCACACCAGTGGCAAGGCCTGTCAGGGGACTGCTAGATACAAGTACGAAAATATCAAGAAAACGTTCAAGTCAATAATCACAAGACCGAAGACCAAAAGCAGGGACCCCAGCAAGATCTTGCCGGGATGGCTTCCAGAGCCCCGGCAAGACGTAGACCCGGCAAGATCTCACCGTCCTGCCAGCATAGAGACCAGGTGTCATCCCTCCCGAATACGTGCCAAGGCGTTGGCGATGGAGGAGGTTAAGCTGTGTCGAAGGGTAGCCCGTCCCGTAGAAGGTCAGGGGCGCCTAACGGAGCATTAAATGTGTTTGCCTATGATGTTAGTGTTAGGTATGATAACACTATAGCAACTGTACACCTCATGTATGTATTGTACACCTCAGTTGGGGACCCCTTAGTCATATAAAAGGAGGCCGAGGACGTTACGAGGGAGGACTCTTTTTTAACTTTTCGGAGGACCTTCTAGCTCACACGTGTAGCGATCGTGTACTATTCATCAGACAGTGCTCCTATAGCCAGAACTCAAACACTCATAATACATAAAAGTAGGAGTACAGTTCTACGCTTCTTAGCGGCCCAAACATGGGTAAAAATCCCCTCCCGCTGCTCGTCAGATCTGCTCTTTGTGCACACCATCTCCCTGTCGAACCACAAAGGGATCCATGCGATCCCATAGGTGTCGTACCCCGACATCTTTGGCACGCCAGGTAGGGGAGAGGGTTGCATGAACCTGATCTAATGATCAGCGCACCGGTTTCTACATCATCTTCATCACCATGGCCCCCAAGAATAAGGGTTTCATGGCGGTTGATCCATCCACGTCAGGTGCGCATATAGCCACTCGAGCAGGCGACGGTGCGGATGTAGGCGGAGGAAGCAGGGATCTCCACGATGTTTTGGTGATCAAGGCCAAGCCAGCGACGTCGTTCGCAGCAACGACGGCAACCCACGCATCGCTGCATCTTAGGACGCAGTTTTACTGCCTATGGGCGACGCAGTGAACTCTAGGGACGGAAGGGCGCGTTTCAAGACACCCACGCCGGCGCATACGCCACGTCCTTCTCAGGTCACATGCGATGAGCAGCGCCGTGACGTTGGTGGTTCTAAGCGTCTCCATGGAAAGACTCCTGAGCATCACTCCCGAGATGGGCGGGACCAGCATGCATGCCAAAATGCTGATGGAAGTGGTGTGCAGTTGCGGGACCGTGATGGAGCTCCTTCTAACACGGTTAGGAGTCAGAGCCCCTCATGTTCTTCGCACCTTGCACTGCCGACTACATTAACAGAAGCGTTGGTGCGAGCAAAGCTACTCCTGAATTTTCCACCTGCTATGGAGAAGCGCTATGAGTGAAGAGCTACTATTCAGAACCTCGTCAGCTTTCCTGATAGAGATGGCCTGCAGCGGGCGGAGCCTTCGCAGTGGCGGTCCATCGAGTCAGCGCGCACCAATGGGGACAAGGCAGGAGATGGCACGACCACAGTGCACTCTCCTCCGTGGCAACAACAGCGATCTCCGACTCGACATACCGGTGCCCATGGTGATGATTCAACGGCATTGTCTGATCCGCGGACTCACTGTGATCAACGTCAAGTTCTTCAGAAGCGAAGCAAAGAAGACGCTCGAACTACCATCGAGCAGCGATGGGAAGCATGCCATCAATCTGATAGGCACGCAGGACCCACTGTAGACAAGCCTGTGCCAGGGTATCCTGTCGATCTACCTTATGAGGTGGGTTGTCCATCTTTTACCCGTGAGCCACGGCGAGTCCAGGGGCCCAATTCCCGAACGTTCAAACCGGAGGTCCTGGAGAAATATGACGGCAAGAATCACCCATCGGAGTTCTTGAGCATCTACACCATTGTGGTGCAGGCTGCTGGGGCTCGCGACAACAAGATACTTGCCAACTACTTCCCATTGGTGCTCAAGCCCAATGTTAGGTCGTGGTTGATGCATCTGCCAGAGAATTCCATTTCTTCTTGGGCAGATCTATGTCATGAGTTTGTTGGCGCCTTTCCCGGAGGCTACCAAGCTCCTGTCTAGGCAAGTGATTTGCATCTCATCCCCCATAAAGAAGGCAAAACCTTGCGCAAGTACATACAAAGATTCAGCTGCATACATCACGACATCCAGACATTCATCATGCCGTTGTTATCAGCACGTTTCATCAGAATTTGCGCAACCGCAAGATGCGCGAAGAGCTGGCAATGAACAAAGTCAGGGATGTTGCCAAGCTCTATGATGTGGCTGATAGATGTGCTCGAGCTGAAGCAGGGAGGAGACTCCTCGGCGAGGATGCTGACGCTGGAGTCAACTCTGAAGACGAAGACACCACCGCCCCAGCAAGGAAAGGCCAACAAAGGAACAAGAAACACAAGGACAAGGCCCTGCTTGCCGTCGAGGAATCCGGAAACCTCAACACCGCCAAGAAGACTAAGGTTGGTGGCCCCAGCAAGGAGGCTGTCGGGTGCGTCTCTCGTCAGGCCTTGGCGGTTGCCGACAAGCCGGAGGGCTCTGACAAGCAGTACTGCAAGATCCATCGCACCAAGGGCCACGATCTCCAAAACTGCCGGCAAGTTGAGCAGCTTGCCGAGAGGCAGAAAGTTGAATATGTGAGGTGAGAAAACGAGAAGGCCCAAGATGGTGCAGAGGAGGTCGCCGTGGCAAGGCCAAGCAATAGGAGAGGCCCGCTCGAGGCCACGACAAGGAAGAAGGGGATGATATGGCAACGAGGAGGACGACGAGTCCAGCAAGCATGAATTTCAAAAAGCTACAGACGTCATGTGCATCGACGGAGGCGCCTCGTTGCATTCTTCTCACCGCCAACTTAAATAGTGGGCACGCAAGATTAATGTGACAGAGTTGTCTATCGATGCCCGGAAACCATTGAGATGGTCTCACACGCCTATCATTTTTATGCCGAGGATCACCCTGATCGCACAATTGCAGTCGGGTGTCTGCCATTGTTGGTTTCGCAAACAATTCGCAACCTCAAGGCGACGAAAATGTTAGTTGACGATGGGGCCGGTTTGAACTTGATCTCCCATGATGTGATCAAAAGGTTGCAAATTCCTGATGAAGATCTCGAGGAGACGGGCACGTTTGAGGGGATCAATCCAGGGAGGAGCTGGCCGAAGGGCATGATCACATTATCGGTAACATTTGGTAGTGACCTGAACTTCACGACAGAGAAGATTGTTTTCGATGTTGCCAAGATTATATTGCCATATAATGGGATCCTTGGTCGTCCAACGCTGGCCAAGTTCATGCGGGCATCGCATTATGCTTATAATGTATTGAAGATGACTGGGTCGATGAGCGTTATCACAATCAACTCTGACAAGAAGGATGCACTTATCTCCGCCGACCAACTTTATCGGGAGGCAGTTGCAGCACCTGCCGCTGAAGCTCCCGAGGGGAAGAAGACCGGCAAGACCTCCAGTACACACTCCAGCAAGCGCACCTCTTTGGAGTGATGCGCTCATGTTGACGATGTGCTAGAGAACTCCACCGGCAAGAAAAAGAAATCCAAGGCAGCTCCACCAGAAACCAAAAAGGTGCCCATTAAGGAGGATGGTACGGGAGGAACATTCACCATAAGTTCCACCCTCGACAACAAATAGGAAAGCACGCTCATTGCCTTGCTGCGGGAGATGTCGATGTGTTTGCATGGCAACCATTTGATGTCCCCGGTGTTCCCAGGGAGGTAATTGAGCACCATCTTGTTGTCTGTCCTCATGTACGGCCCGTCAAGTAGAAAGTTAGGAAGCAAGCCTTGGAGCGGCAAGAATTTATTGCCGAGGAAATTAGGAAGTTGGAAGCGGCAGGTTTGATCAGAGGAGTGCTCCATCCAACATGGTTGGCCAATCCAGTTGTAGTACGCAAGGCAAATGGAAAATGGAGGTTGTGTATTGACTATGCAGATCTCAAAAAAGCCTGTCCAAAAGATCATTTCCCCTTGCCACGCATCGACCAGATTGTGGAGTCCACTGCAAGCTGTGATTTCCTGTCATTCTAGACGGTTATTCAGGATATTATTAGATCTTCATGTCTAAGGAAGACGAAGAGAAGACATTTATCACCCCATGTGGTACGTATTGGTTCGTACGCCTTTTGGATTGAAAAATGTTGGTTCAACATTTGCAAGAGTAGTCCAGATCGGTTTTGAGCCTCAGCTACATACAAATATGGAAGCTTATATGGATGACATAGTGGTTAAAACCAAGGACAAGGCAACGCTCATACAAGATCTAGAAGATAAGTTTGCAAATCTCCGCAAGATCAATTTGAAGCTCAATCCTGAGAAGTGTGTGTTTGGCGTTCCATCCGGCAAGCTTCTCGGATTCTTTGTGTCTTAGTGTGCGATAGAGGCGAACCCCGACAAGATCAAGGCAATTGAGCAGATTGAAGCACCAAGATGCATCAAAGGTGTGCGTCGTCTTGCCGGCTGCGTTGCGGCTCTGAGTAGGTTCATCTCAAAATCTGCTGAGCATGCCCTGCCCTTTTTCAAGATCTTGAAAAGGCAGGTCCAATGAAGTGGACTCCGGAAGCATAAGCAGCGCTGCAGGATTTGAAGAGGTGCATCTCCTCTCCGTCAATACTAATTGCACCTAAACTACAAGAGCCGTTTCTGCTATACTTGGCAGCAACTAATCAAGTGGTTAATGTTGCGTTAGTGGCGCAGAGAGAAGTCGATGAAGAAACAGTGACAGAGCCAGGACCGCCAAGCAATGAGCCAGGATCTTCCCGGAAGAGTCTGGTGCCGACAAGTCAGGATCTGTGTAGATGAATTAAGCGACACAGAATAAGAAGATAGTGCAACCCCCAGTTTATTTTACAGCTCCCTTTTGCAGGGGGCTAGGTCAAGATACTCTGGCATGCAAAAGTTGCTCTTCGGCCTCCTTATGGCCTCGAGGAAGTTGTGCCATTATTTCCAAGCACATGAGATCACCGTTGTAACTCGCTTTCTGCTGCAACAGATTCTACGAAATCCAGATGCGACCAGCAGGATTGTGGAATGGGCTTTGGAATTGTCAAGCTTTGGTCTCAAATTTGAAAGTACTTCAACTATTCAGAGCAAAGCCTGGGCAGAATTCATTGCAGAGTGGACTCCAACGCCGGACAAAGAGATCCAAGAAAGAACTCTCCCTGGCAAGAAAACAAATCAAGAATGGATTATGTATTTTGATGGGGCTTTCTCCCTACAAGGAGCCGGAGCTGGCGTGCTACTTGTCGCACCCATCGGAGAGCACCTCAAATATGTAATTCTGATGCACTTTCCCCGGGACAGGTCGACAAATAACACCGCAGAATATGAAGGGCTGCTTTCCGGTCTCAGGATTGTGGTAGACCTTGGAATCAAAAAGCTCATCGTTAGAGGAGATTCAAAACTTGTCGCCAAGCAAGTCAACAAATATTATTAGAGCCCGTTGATGGAAGCCTACGTATATGGAATGAAGAAGTTGGAGGAGCGCTTTGACGGTCTGCAAACAAAGCATGTTCCTCGTGTGGAGAACAACATTGCCCACGAGTTGTCGAAGCGTGCTGCCCTCAAGTTACCTATGGAACAGGGACTTCTATGCTCCAATTGACTCAACCATCCGTAGCATCATTGGAGAGGCAAAACAAGAGAAGGAAGTGGAATTCCGGCAAGTACTTTTACACAGAGCTCCCAGAAGCTGTCAGCAAGGAAGTTGTCGGGATCAACGCGATGCCTGCCTGGGGGCAACAGGCTCCAGCAGGACCTCAAGCCCTTGCCGTAGAGACAAGCGCTCCCATGGCATAAGACATGCTTTTAGTCCTTGTCATCGAGTCCCAGGCTCCAGCATGGGCACAACACATTGTTCAGTTCCTTCAAATTGGAGAACTCCCTGAGGAACAGGAAGAAGCAAAGAAAGTAGCCCTTCAGTAGAATATGTACAAGTTTGTGGACAATGTGTTGTACAGAAAGAGTTCAAACGGTGTGAAATTGAAGTGCATTCCTCGGGAGGATGGACTGGAACTGTTGGTAGAGATACATGGAGGCATATGTGGCTCCCACATAGGATCAAGAGCTCTTCTTGGTAAGTCATTCCGGAAAGGTTTCTTTTGGCCCACTTCTTTCCAGGATGCAACTGCACTAGTAACCAATTGTGAAGCATGCCAGTTCCATTCAAAGAAACTACATCAACCAGCTCAAGCTCGTCAAACAATCCCTCCTTCCTAGCCATTTTTGGTCTGGAGGCTCGACATCTTGGGCCCCTTTCCCCGTGCTACCGGGTGCTTTGAGTACGTGTATGTCGCGATCGACAAGTTCACAAAGTGGTCGGAAGTGGAAGAAGTGAGAAAGGTGATAGCACAATTAGCCGTCAAGTTCTTCAAAGGACTAGTTTGCCATTTTGGTGTACCAAATAGGGTCATCACTGACAATGGTACACAGTTCACAAGCCGCACCTTCATGCAGTATGTCCACGACCTTGGCGGCAAGATCTGTTTTGCTTCTATTGCTCATCTGAGGAGCAACAACCAAGCGAAAAGGGAAATGCTGAAGTGTTGCGAGGTCTTAAGACAAGAACTTTCGACATGCTGTGCAAGTGCGGAAGATGCTGGATTGATGAGCTATCGGAGGTTCTTTGGTTAATCAGAATGACACCAAATTGAGCCACCGGGCAGACACCCTTCTCCCTGGTATACGGGGAGGAAGCAGTTCTCCCCATGGAACTCATATATGAGTCACCTCAAGTGCTCGCTTATGATGAGCTTGACCAAGAGCAGTTGCGGTAAGATGATGTAGCGCGCCTTGAGGAAGATCGTCTTCAGGATGCTGTGTGAGCTGCATGCTACCAGCAAGCTTTGTGCCGCTACCATAGCCGCAAGGGTCATGCCCGAAGTCTTAAGGAAGGTGACCTTGTTCTTCGATGCGTTCAGTCGGCAAAGAATTCAAACAAGTTGACGCTGAAGTGGGAAGGCCCTTATCGGGTAGTACGAGTCACCAGGCCTGGCGCACTCCGCCTAGAGACCGAAGATGGCATTCCAGTGAGAAACTCCTAGAATATCGACCATCTTCGTAAGTTCTATCCATAAGGCGCGGTTGTCGGGTCCCCCGGCAACCACCTTTTGTACAAGTCTTGCCGGCGAGGCATGTAATCCTTTGTACAAAGCCAGGCGCAGACCCTGTGCATAGTTGAATAAGATCAAGTGTTCTACAACTCTTGTCGATTTCCATGTTTACTTATATGCATGTTTATCTGAGATGTTATATTACGCTTATTTCTAGCAAGTACTGACAAACGATCGAGGTTCCGTATCTCTATCTTCTCTTCTTTTTTTCTTAAAGGATAGAAGGTTCCCTTGCATACAAGTTTGTCGAGGGGTGATGGTATGGACACCGACGGGTGATGTTCGAAGTTGACATCTTGCAGAAAGGAGTACAATAACGAAAAGCTAAGTTGCAAAACTCTAAGTAAAAAATTTACTGTAAAGTTATTTTCCTTGGACGATTCGACTTTTTGTATGGGAAACCTGCACATGAAGGAACCTTGTCCTGATCGGTTGCCCCCTTACCATGTTTTGAGTCTGCTCAACAGCTTAAGTGGTTGCACTGAAAACGTCAAGGTAACCTTGTCATGATTGGTTGTGCCCTTACTCTGTTTCGAGTTAGCTCAACAGCTTAAGTGGCTGCATTGGAAATGTCAAGGTATCTTACCGGCAACAGCACCGCAAGCAGGCAGCTAAGGATCTGCTCCTTGAAGTGCTCCCAGCAAGGCTGCATGCACCGGCAAGTTTCTGATAAATCGTAGGGAGTGTACCATACACAGAGAAATCTAACAAGAGGACTAACATGTGTTCATTCAAAGGGAATGAAATTTACACAAGATGGAATATCTTCCTAAGCAAATCTTTATTTGACTTTCTCCCATAGAGGCAGGTTACAAGAAGAAAAATAGGAAGAGACCCCCGACAGAATCCCAGCCTAACCCCTGCAAGACTAGCACTGAGCAGAGGGCGGAACTTCCAAAAGGGAATGAAAAGTCGAAGTCCACGGGCCTGCCAGGAGATCTACCTAGAAGATGAGGCAACGCCCAGGACAAGGACCCCCGGCAAGGTCGCTCCGCCGGGAGGGGGAGGGGCGTGAGCTGATGGTGATGGTTCGGCCGGTGATCAGTCAGAGCCTACGACATCATATTCAGACTTGACGGCCTGGAGCTTGGACTCGCCGTCGTCATATTCACCGACATTGTCCTCCTCCTCACTGTCGCTTGAGGAGGAACTTTCAGCACCACTCGAGCTTTCCTTGCAGCAGCTAAGGTGGGCGCCTGAACGCCCGTAAATCTTGACGGAGTGCAGGTCGTCCTCCACCATCTTGAAGCGGAGAACATGCCCATCCTGGAGGTTGTGGGCGCAGGTGAAGGTTTTCTCGCGCCTAAGAAGCATGACGCGACTCTCCAGGTACTCAACGTCCACCCGCGTGGCGCCATTGCAACAGCCATGCGCCTGCACCCATAGAGCGGGTGACTTCTCAACCTCCATCACCCTGGCAAAAGGGTGAGGAAGGCGCAGATGGCTCCGAAGGGGACATGCAACTTGATGACGAACTCCAGCGTCGTCCCCTCATCATAGGTCTCTTCAAGAAGGAGGGTCTAGCATCGGATGAAGGGGTGGAACAGTGCTCAGCCTCCCCCGACCATGGCCTCCACATCACTACGACCCCACATACCTCTTCCACCACGCATGCTCGAGCCACCCTCCACTTCTATGGTTGAAGCGGTGGCATGATCCCGACGGGAACCCCTTGCCGTTGGGGCAGAGGATGGTGGCCGCCCTTGCCCCCTAGCAATAGCTAAGAGCGAGCACAACTCGAGATCGGGAAGGTGTAGAAGGGAAAGCTCTCAAGGTTCGCACTCAAGAAGGAAGGCAGGATGGATGAGCATTGCCCCTCGCTCTCCTCCGCCCCAAGATTCTCGCCCATCTCCACCAATCCCATCGCCCACGATCACCGACGAACAGGTAACTGCCCCATTACTCCAATCCATGGCACTGCGGTTTCTGTCACGATCAGGACTCTAAGTCACGGGCACCTATTGCCAACTCCCCGCTATGCATGCGGCGCACGTGGAAAAAAAGGCTTGGCGAAGGAAGCGGGATAATTACGATCGCAGACTCCGGCCACGTGTGCCCGTGCACTGTTTGGGCCTAGCTCAACAATGCCTGGTGCCAAGGTGTGGCCTAGGCCCGGGGGCTCCTGTCGGTGTACTAAAGTTTGGGTCTTTTAGTACCCCTTACTTGTGCACGGGCAGTTGTAGACACACCAGTGGCAAGGCCTTCCAGGGGACTACTAGATACAAGTACGAAGATATCAAGAAAACGTTCAAGTCAATAATCAGAAGACCAAAGACCAAAAGCTGGGACCCCTGCAAGATCTTGCCGAGATGGCTTACAGAGCCTCGACAAGACGTGCACCTGGCAAGATCTCACCTTCCTGCCGGCGCAAATACTAGGTGTCATCCCTCCGGAATACGTGTCAAGGCGCTAGTGATGGAGGAGGTTAAGCGGTGCCAATGGGACGGGCTCCTGTCCCGTCCAGTAGAAGGTCAGGGGTGCCTGACGGAGCATTAAATGAGTTTGTCCTATGCCGTCAATGTTAGGTATGATAACACTATAGCAACTGTACACCTCATGTATGTACTATACACCAATGTTGGGGACCCCTTAGTCATATACAAGGAATCCTAGGGCGTTATGAGAGAGGACTCTTTTCGGACTTTTCAGAGGACCTTCTCGCTCACACGTGTAGCGGTCATGTACTGTTCATCACACAGCGCTCGTATAGCCAGAACTCAAACACTCATAATACACAAAAGCAGGAGTAGGGTTTTACGCTTATCAGCAGCCCGAACCTGGGTAAAAATTCCCTCGCGCTACTCGTCAGATCTGCTCTTTGTGCACACCATCTCCCTGCCGAACCACAAAGGGATCCACATGATCCCATAGGTGTCCGACCCCGACACATACCAACAAAATAAAAAATCTTCTCTGATTCAAGACATTACTTTTGGGATGACCCACATCTTTATAAAGAAGGGGTAGATGGTATTATTAGGTGTTGTGTACCTGAGCATGAACAGGAACAAATCCTACGAAAATGTCATTCTGAAGCCTATGGAGGACATCATGCGGGAGATAGAATTGCTCACAAGGTATTGCAATCTGGTTTTTATTGGCCTACTCACTTCAAGGATGCTAGTAAGTTTGTCTTCTCTTGCGATGAATGTCAAATAATTGGTAATGTCAGTAAGCGTCGGGAAATGCCAATGAATTATTCACTTGTTGTTGAACCATTTGATGTTTGGGGTTTTGACTATATGGGACCTTTTCCTTCCTCTAATGGGTATACTTATATTTTTGTTGATGTTGATTATGTTACTAAGTGGGTAGAAGCTATTCCAACTAGTAGTGGTGATCATAACACCTCCATTAAAATGCTTAAAGAAGTTATTTTCCCAAGGTTTGGAGTCCCTAGATATTTAAGGACTGATGGTGGTTCACACTTTATTCATGGTGATTTCCGTAAAATGCTTGCTAAATATGATGTTAGCCATAGAATTGCATCACCCTATCATCCTCAATCTAGTGACCAAGTTGAACTTAGCCATAGAGAAATAAAATTAATACTACAAAAAGCTGTCACTAGGTCCCGAAAGAATTGCTCTAAGAAACTAGATGATGCACTTTGGGCCTATAGAACAGCTTACAAAAATCCTATGGGTTTGTTTCCATACGAAATGGTATATGGCAAAGCTTGTCATTTGCCTCTAGAGTTAGAACATAAAGCATTTTTTGGCAATTGAAGAACTCAACTATGATCTCAAACTTTCCGGCGAAAAGAGGATATTTGATATTAGCTCACTAGATGAGTAGAGAACCCAAGCTTACGCAAATGCCAAACTATTCAAAGAAAAAGTTAAAATATGGCATTACAAAAGAATCCAAAAGCAAGAATTCAAAGTTGGAGAATATGTTCTTTTGTACAACACTCATTTTAGATTTCTTGTGCGAAAACTTCTTTTGTAATGCCGAAAAAAGGTAGTAACCTGCTACCTCTTGAGCTTGCATTGGTTTTCCCTTGAAGAGGAAAGGGTGATGCGGAAAAGTAGATAAGTATTTCCCTTAGTTGTTGAGAACCAAGGTATCAATCCAGTAGGAGGAACAAGCAAGTCACAACTGGTTGCACCTACACAAACAATCAAACTCTTGCACCCAACTGTATAAATGGGTTATCAATCCCTTCATGGTTACTTGCACCTATTAGATCTGATAGAGATAGATGTAAAAGATCACGAAAAGTAAAAAAGGTAAATAAATTGCAGCAAGGTATTTTTGGTATTTTTGGTATATAGATCTGAAAATATAATATGGAAAATAGACCTAGGGGCCATAGGTTTCACTAGAGGCTTCTCTCTTGAAGGAAAATAACACGGTGGGTGAACAAATTATTGTCGAGCAATTGACAGAAAAGCGCATAGTTATGACGATATCCAAGGCAATGATTATGCATATGGGCATCACGCTCATGTCAAGTACACCAAAACAATTGTGCATCTACTACTATTACTCCACACATCGACTGACTCATGCCTGCGTCTAGAGTATTAAGTTCATGAAGAATAGAGTAACGCATTAAGTAAGATGACATGATGTAGAGGGATAAACTCAAGCAATATGATGAAAATCCCATCTTTTTACCCTTGATGGCAGCAATACAATACGTGCCTCGCCACCCCTACTTTGTCACTAGGTGAGGACACCGCAAGATTGAACCCAAAACTAAGCAGTCCTCCCATTGCAAGGATTACCAATTTAGTTGGCCAAACCAAACCAATAACTCGAAGAGACTTGCAAAGATATGAAATCATGCATATAAGGACTCAGATAAGAACCAAATAATATTCATAGATAATCTAATCATAAACCCACAATTCATCGGATCTCAACAAACACACCGCAAAAGAGTATTATATCGGATAGATCCCCATGAAGATCATGAAGAACATGGTATTGAAGCACAAAGAGAGAGAAGAAGCCATCTAGCTACTAGCTATGGACCCGTAGGTCTATGGTGGACTACTCACGCATCATCGGAGGGGCAATGGAGTTGATGTAGATGCCCTCCGTGATCGAATCCCCCTCCGGCAGATTACCGAAAAAGGCTCCAAGATTGGATCTCTCGGGAACAGAGGCTTCTGGCGGCGGAAAAGTATTTGCGTGGCTCTTTTTGTATTGGGGGAATATTTGGGAATTTATAGGCCGAAGGTTAGGGTTAGGACATCTGCTGGGGGGGCACAAGCCAGGGGCACCCCCCCTGGCCGTGCCAGGGTGGCTTGTGACCTCCTGGCAGGTCTCCTGACCGCCTCTCCAAGTCTGGTAGATGTCTTCTGGTCCAAGAAAAATCATCGCGAAGATTTTATTCCGTTTGGACTCTGTTTAATATTCCTTATCTACAATACTCAAAAACAAGGAAAAAACATAAACTGGCACTAGGCTCTAGATTAATAGGTTAGTCCCACAAATTAGATAAAATAGCATATTAATGCATATAAAACATCCAAAACAAATAATATAATAGCATGGAACAATCAAAAATTATAGATACGTTGGAGACGTATCAGCGTCCCCAAGCTTAATTCTTGTTCGTCCTCGAGTAGGTAAATGATAAAAACCGATTTTTTTATGTGGAATGCTACCTAACATATTTATCCATGTAATATTCTTTATTGTGGCAGGAATGTTCAGATCCATAAGACTCAAAACAAAAGCTTAATGTTGCTATAAAAACAATAATATTTCAAGCATACTAACAAAGCAATTGCATCTCTTCAAAATATAATGGAAAAAAAGTTATCCCTACAAAATCATATAGTTTGGCTATGCTCCATCTTCCCCACACAAAGTATTTATATCATTCACAACCCCGATGACAAGTCAAGCAATTGTTTCACACCTTTTATGTTCTCAAACTTTTTCAATTCTCACGCAATACATGAGTGTGTGCCATGGATATAGCACTATAGGTGGAATAAAATATGGTGGAGGTTGTGAAGAAAAAGGAGAAGATAGTCTGACATCAACTAGGAATATCAACGGGCTATGGAGATGCCCATTAATAGATATTAATGTGAGTGAGTAGGGATTTCCATGCAACTGATGCACTAGAGCTATAAGTGTATGAAAGCTCAAACAGAAACTAAGTGGGTATGCATCCAACTTGCTTGCTCATGAAGACCTAGGGCAATTTGCGAAAGTCCATCGTTGGAATATACAAGCCAAGTTATATAATGAAAAAATCTCACAAGTATATGAAAGTGACAAAATAGGAGACTCTCTATCATGAAGATCATGGTGCTACTTTGAAGCACAAGTGTGGAAAAAAGATAGTAGCATTGTCCCTTCTCTCTTTTCTCTCTTTTTTTATTTTTGCGGGCATCTTTGGCCTCTGTTTTTTTATTTGGGCTTCGTTGGCCTCTTTTATTTTTCATAAAGTCCGGAGTCTCATCCCCACTTGTGAGGAAATCATAGCATCCATCATCCTTTCCTCACATGGGACAATGCTCTAATAATGATGGTCATCACACTTTTATTTACTTACAACTCAAGAATTACAACTCGATATCTAGAACAAAATATGACTCTATATGAATGCCTCCGGCGGTATACCGGGATGTGCAATGATCTAGCATAGCAAATGTTATGTGATAAAGAGTACATATTGCAATAATTTATGTTTTTTTGTCCTTCCGCAATTAACTAATTGGCATGCTACTACACATGGAAACCCTAAATGATGAGTCACCCATCATTCTATTACACATCTATTGGTATCAAACCAACAATTAAATCATAAAACTTATATGGACCATTATTCGCAGTTTCTTTAGGTATGACTGATATCAGACTAAACATCTTATAACCCTAATAAGGCAAATTTTGAACCTAAAATAATTCTCTAGTAATAATTGACATGAAACTAGATATATCAACCCTTGTAATGTTTAGTTTGTTACTTGATGTTTATGTTGCGAATTACAAACATTGCACCAAATATTTGAACCAGGTAAAATAACATGTTTGGCATCGCTCACATTTTCCTTCAAAATAAATGACGTCAAATGGGATATCCAACCTTAGTAATGCATAGTTCATACCTTGGACCCTTGGAACACTGGCTAGTGACTCGAAATTCTCTTCTTCATCACTCGAATACCCCACATCGACAATAGGAACACTAACCCTCCCCCCTTACCAAACCAAAATATCGAATGACCTCCCAAAGATACGCGTATGCCCTTCACATGGATTTTCACGCATCTTCAAGAGTTAGTCCCTTACGTCATCATCTTAAACCATGTGTACACCGCTTAGTGTTGCATCTTTTATTCTCTTCTTCATTTTTATAGGAAAAAACTTCCATATATTCATCAAATATTATGATAGTACAAATAACACAAGAAGCAATAGAAATTACATCATATCTGCAAACCACCTGGCGACGACTACAAGCATTGGAGCGATCCGAAGGCACATCACTGTCCTCCCCCTCCCCTTCACCAGAGGTGGGCAAAGTTTGTTGTAGCAGACAGTTAGAAAGTTGTTGTGCCAAGGCCCCAAAGAACCAGCGCACCAAAACAGCAAGTGTCGATAATGAAGAGATGTGTAGAACAAAAGGATCCAGGCTGTAAACACACAAACGCAGACCGGATCCAAGATGATCCATCGAAGGCACAAACACAAACCAAATCCCAAAAGATCCACTGGAGACACACCTCCACATCCTACAAGTATGATAGGCCAACCATCGAGACGAGGGCTAGGCGAGGAGAACCTTATTCCATCTTTAGGGAGACGTTGTCGCCTTGTCTTCCTGACAGGACACAAACCCTAAAGAAACTAAAAAAACACCTAAAACCAAAGCAGGAGACCACCTATTGGCAAGGGTTGGGGTCCATCGTGTCTCCATGTTCTCGAGGCCACAGGAGACAAGGCAATGGGTGGCGGCACCGCCAGGAACCAGGGAAACCCTAGTCACCTGGGAAGTCTCTCGTGGAGGAGTAAAACACTTAGGCAAATGAACTTGCTGCTTGGGGCTACAGAAGATATATAGTGCCGAGAAATTGGATGAGCAACTGTTGTAAATTTTACACAATAGTATTCAAGCCACCACCTTACCCCTTCTTTTGCATGGTGGGTTCATTTCCATATCGATTTAGTAGTCCTCCATCCAACATTTTCTATTGCAAATGCTTAATGCAAAAATCACATTGAACACACTTACTGTTTGCCAATATGATTAGCACTTTTATCAACAAAAGGTCGGCAAAAAAATATAATGTATTGTCATAATTTATGTTTTATTGTTTACTTCCACAGCTCATTAATTGGCATGAACTGAACATGACAACCAAAGATGATGAGTCACCCATAATTCCATTGCTATCTAGCCATCCATTCAACCCTAGAATACATATCAACCGTTACACTCGGTCTCCTTATGAAAAAATTAACACTGATCACATCATATCATACTTGTAATAATAAGACAAAGTTGTGTTATGAACAAAGGCAATAATTAACATAGATATCTCAACCCTTATAACGGCTAGTTCGTTATTCTGAATGTCATTCGGAAATAACTAACATCGCACAGCAAATATTCTAATGCTGGTATAGCACTTTGTTTTGCGTTGCTCACATTTTCTTTCTAAACATCCGATGTCGAACTTGATATCGCAACCCTAATAATGCATAGTTGATCATTTCCAATTTCTTCGCAACCAAAAATAAAAGGAGATAAATATGATGTAGCCAAGCAGTCCGGCTGAGACAAGGGTTAACAAGGATAACCAAAAGAGAATGCTTAGCTTCAAAGCATTCATTACCGATCCATGTTTACACGATGAACAACTACCGCAACTTTTTCGTCACGACCTAAACAAAAGAAGATAAATGTGATGTAGCCAAGCAATCCGGCTGAGACAAGGGTTAACAAGGATAACCAAAAGAGAATGCTCAGCTTCAAAGCATTCATTCCCGATACATGTTTAAACGATGAACAACTACTGCAATTTTTAGACGACGGTATTCACGTCATCAACTTACCTACTCTTCTCCATGGTACTTCCACAGTTCACTACTTTGCTTGAACTAAACATGACAACCCAAGATGATGGCTCGCCCACAATTTCATTGCTCTCCATCCATCGATTCAACCCTAGAATACATATCAATCGTTACTCCCGGTTTCCTTATGCAATAATTGACACCAGACACGTTATCACATACCTGTAATAATAAGGTAAAGCTATATTTTTTTTAAAAGGCAATAATTAACATCAAACTAGATATCTCAACCCTTGTAACGGCTTGTTCGTTACTCCGAATGGCATTCGGAATAACTAACATCGCACACCAAATACCGGTATACCTCTTTGTTTTGCGTTGCTCGCATTTTCTTTCTAAATATTTGAGGTTAAACTAAATATTGCCACCCTATTAACACATAATTGATCCCTTATAATATGGTCACGACTGAAAACGAAAAGACATAAATGTGATGTAGCCAAGCACTCCGGGTGAGACAATGGTTAACAAGCACAACCAAAAGAGATTGCTCGGCTGCTGCTGGCTGTGTCTTCAAACCATTCGCTCCTGCTCCGTCTTCAGCTAGCGGCATATGTTGGCAGTGACATCCGTCGAAACCGGCTGCTCCCTGGCGGCTGCCACATCTCTTTGGAGCGTAGGAACCTGACGTGCGCCGCCTCCATCTGCTCGCGCTGACGCGTGGCCAGCTCCTCCAGCATGATCCGCCGCACCAGCGCGTGCCGCACCACCGCCCCTCTGTACGACGGCGGCACCCAAGGAGGCATACCGCCAGAATACCTCCGGCCGCTCCTCCTCCTCCTCATCGGCGTGGGCGGCGCAGCGTCGACGTGAACACCCAGCAGGACGGCCTCGTAGGAGCAAGGCGGGGCGCAGAGGCACAAAAGCCTTGCAAGCGCCAAGGCCACGGCCTTGGGAGAAGACCAGCAGCGCGGCCTCTCATCCGCTGCCGCCGCAGCCGGCGGCAGCGGGACGACAGCAGGTTGCATCCACAGGTGCAGGCAATCGAACGCCCACCCGTAGCACGAGCGCGTCTTGCCGGCGCTGCCCCCGAGCGCTTTCCTGCATCAAACACGCGCACGATCACGATCAAAACTCTCCAAAATAAGCACGATCACGATCACGCGCGTCTTGCCGGAGCACGCAGTCTGCAACTAATAACGAGTAGAACTGTGAATCCTGCCTTCCTCGCACAAAAGATAACGAAATGCATACACAAAAACAGTGATCTTACGGCCTTCCTCGTGAAAAAAAGATAACGAAACTGAATTAGAAACAAACACACTGTGACCCTCTGGTGTGTGAAACATAGTGAGATACGCACGATGAGCGGCTTGGTTGGCCGCTGTTGGAGCCATCCTGCTGCTGCTGCTGCTGCTCCATCAGGATTCAGGAGTACTCTCCCGTAAACGAACAACCAAGACAGTTCAGTACTCCTGATGTTGATGCTTGTTGCAGAGTTTTGGTGCCCTTTATAAGTTTATATAATGCTTTTAGAGATGTGCTGGAGTGATTTTCGATTGTGAAGATTTATTCACCATTAATTGACCGGGAACGATATCTATCTTTGCTTACTTCCACCATATCATTTAGATAGAGCAAACTAAAGGAGTACATTTATGATCCTCGTCGGTTTTACGTTGCAGATTGTAAGCATTTGACCAGGCTGCTGACCAGCGTTACAAGCGTAGAAGATGGAAATGCAAGGTGTGAGTTGCTAGGAAAAAAAGTCAATGGAGGGGATGTTTTGGTTAAAATAAAAAGCGTGGTCGGCAGGATTCGAACCTGCGCGGGCAAAGCCCACATGATTTCTAGTCATGCCCGATAACCACTCCGGCACGACCACTAGTTGTTGTCATGAACATACGTAACAGAAATTTAATCTAATTCTTTGAAGAAGAAAAAAATGGCACAGCATAGCTAATGAAAAGACGATTATAGTTGACTCGCTCCTTTGGGCACTGATGAGCATTGACTTGTAGCACGTAGCATGTCCAGTGATAGCATTTATGAACCAGCATTTTGTGTAGAATCAACCGATCATTCTGTAAAGTTCTTGGTGAGAATTGTTTGTCCAATGTAGTGCTCACTAAAAATCAAGATTTTAGGCATTTCTTCCTGCAAGAAATCTGTGAGATGTTTCTTCAAATATTTTTATGTTTGTAATGGGCAACTTTTGTGCCGCAATTCGATGATGGTATCCCTCAATCATGAAAAACAATATCTTTCATTTCGTACATATGTTGATAAATCTGCTATTTCTAATATATTTTGTGGTCTTTCATAAGAAATGAATGTATATTGAGTTTGGTTAGATATTTCTAGTGCGTAATATACGATGGTTAGTGGTTTAATTCAGAAATTGATATAGTTATGAGAGGAAAATGCATCTGGTTGACTACACTCAAAATGCGTGCAAATCTGAGGTCAATTGCAGTGACAAAAGTCCTACTGATTCATCAAATAAATGGTAATCGTGGCAATGTCGTGTCATAATTTTCATTGTTTATTTTATGTGTCACTCACAATTATGAATCCCTCCAAACTCTATTCCTCCACTTGATCTTAGACGTTTTTCCTAGGATGTTGGCCAGATGTGGCAGTTCGGGGCGAAACTCGGCGGCTGAGTGCGATATTTAGTGTGGCTTTTTAGTTCTCCTTGGAAGTTTTGGGTGGGCCGAGTTGTGCTGGCTCATGCCGCCTTCCGTTGTTAGGACTGTGTTATGTGTCGTTTGTGGCTTGTTTCCTTTTTTGTACTCATTTCCTCCCTTTTGGCTCCTTTGTGCTCTACTTTGAGGAGGAGGTGAAGTATGGGCAAATGGGGTAGGTTACAAGGGGCTCATGTGAGTTTTTTGGCGATTTGTAGCATTCATCATGAAGTAGCATTGACGAGGCTACACATGTTCTTCATGACATGGTGATAGAAAGAAATCATGTATAAAATCCTGATTTGACTTGTTCAACAAGGATTAGTTAGATTTTTCACATCATTACATGCATAGCACTTCAATGGATTAGATCTCTTTCTATTAAAAAATGATTAACCCTAGATGTAGGGTGTTGCATTCAAGCAAGGGCATTGCATATTTGTGCAACGTGCTCATCCACATCATGTTCATTCTAATGCCTCGCCAAGACTGAGATTTTCTCATATCAATGAGTGTTCTCTCTATGTGTTACGAAATTGCATCTGGTTGACTATGCTCAAAGTGCATGTAAATCCAAGGTCACTTGTGGTGAAAAAAGTCCTACTATGGAAATAAATGTGAATCCTGCCACCGTTGTATCATAATGTGCATTGCTTATTTGATGTGTCAGTTATAATGAGGAATCCCTCCAAACTCTATGCCTCCCAGGAATCTTAGATGTTAGATACTCCACTTGATCTCAGACGTTTGTACTAGGTTGCCGATCAGATGCAGTGGTTTGTTGCGGAAAACCGGCGGCTGAGTGCGAGAATTAATGTGGCTTTGTCGTTCCTTGTGGAAGTTTTGGGTGGGCCTAGTTGTGATGGCTCAGGTCGCTTTACTTTGTTTGGAATGAGTTATGTGTCATTTCTGGTTTCTTTCTCCTTTTGGTTTTCACCCCCCCCCCCCTGGTCATTTATGCTCCGCTTTGAAGAGGAGGCAGATGTATGGGCTTTTGGGGTAGGATAGGAGGGTTTATGTGGGTTGTTTGGCAATTTGTAATAGTGGCATTAAAGAAGGCTACCCACGTTCTTCGTGATATGGTGGCACAAAGAAAGCATGAACGACATCCTAATTTGATCTGTTCATCAAGCATTAGTTACATTCTTCAAATTAGTACATGCATACCATTTTCATGGATTATATCTCTTTCTATTAAAAATTTAACAACTCTAGATGAAGGGTAGCTTCATTCAAAAAAGGGCATTGCATATTTGTGTGACATGCTCATCCACACCATGTTCATTCTAATTCCTCAACAAAGACTGAGATTTTCTTATATGGATGAATGTTTTCTCTCTGTCTATTTTCTTCCAAAGGTTTGATAGGTTATATAAGATGATTGTTTGTCTTAAATATTTTGAATGTAAAGTTCATACTTGAAATGATATGTGCTAATTATGTTGTTTCGTCTACTCTACAAAATATTCAATGTGAAATTGTATGAGCTATGTTTTTGTTTTGATATTTAAATCATATGTCATCTTTATTTCGTGTGCATCTCTTTATTATGTTCATCTGAGGTGAATATGAAGAATTTCATTTCCCTTGTCCTATAACCTTACAGACAACATGATTTTTGTCCTTTTAATGATTACTACTCTATGTAGGAGCTAGAAGGCGTTGTCTTTTTATCCTTTCTGATGTGACAAACTAAGAGTTATTTGTGTTTTTATAGAAACATTATCATAATAATGAGGATGTAATACATTTGGTTGTACCTACAAAATGTTAAGTCGTCATAATTCTTTAGCTTCATATTGCCTTCTTAGAGGCAAACTACAGCATGTAGAGCAATGCAAGACTTCTTGAGATGGGTGCATCAAAGGGTTTTCCCGATATGATTGAAAGCATTAGTTCCATGGACTGGAAGTGGAATAACCGCCCTACTGGCTTTCATGAACAGTTCAAAGGACATTGTGAAGATGCCACTGTCATTCTTGAAGTTATGGCACCAAACGACATTTGGATTTGGCATTCAAATTTTGGTTTGCTAGGATCACACTGTGACCTAAATGTTCTCTAAAGATCTCTCTTATTTTCAAGGCTTCCTAGTGGGGAGTGATATGTCTCCAATGTATCTATAATTTTTTATTGGTCCATGCTATTATATTATCTGTTTTGGATGTTTTATATGCAGTAATATGCTATTTTATATTATTTTTGGGACTAACCTATTAATCTAGAGCCTAGTGCCAGTTTCTGTTTTTACCTTGTTTTTTAGTTTCGCGGATAAGGAATATTAAACGGAGTCCAAACGGAATAAAACCTTCGGAATGATTTTTCTGAAAAACATGGAAGTCACGAGACTTGAGAACCAAGGCATAGGAGCTGCCACGGGGCCACAAGCCCGCTTGTCGCGACTAGGGGGGCCACCCGCGCCGGGCAGGCTTGTGGGCCCCTGGCATCTCCCCTAACCCTAATCTTCGGCCTATAAATACCCAAATATCCATCATTATCAAAACGAGCCACAAAAACACTTTTCCACCGCCAAAAGCCTCTGTTCTCAAGAGATCCAATCTTGGAGCCTTTTTCGGTAATCTGCCAGAGGGGGATTCGATCACGGAGGGCATCTACATCAACTCAATTGCCCCTTCGATGATGCGTGAGTAGTTCACCATAGACCTACGGGTCCATAGCTAGTAGCTAGATGACTTCTTCTCTCTCATTGCTTCTCAATACCATGTTCTTCATGATCTTCATGGAGATCTATCCGATGTAATACTCTTTTGCGGTGTGTTTGTCGAGATCCGATGAATTGTGGGTTTATGTTCAGATTATCCATGAATATTATTTGAGTCTTTCCTGAATTCTTATATGCATGATTTCATATATTTGCAAGTCTCTTCGATTTATTGGTTTGGTTTGGCCAACTAGATTGGTAATTCTTGCAATAGGAGAAGTGCTTAGTTTTGGGTTCAACCTTGCGATGTCCTCACCCAGTGACAAAGTAGGGGTAGCGAGGCACGTATTGTATTGTTTCCATCAAGGGTAAAAAGATGGGGTTTTCATCATATTGCTTGAGTTTATCCCTCTACATCATATAATATTACTTAATGTGTTACTCTGTTCTTCATGAACTTAATAATCTAGATGCAGGCAGGAGTCGGTCAATGTTTGGAGTAATAGTAGTAGATGCAGAATCGTTTCGGTATACTTGTCATGGACATGATGCCTATATGCATAATCATTGCCTTGGATATCTTCATAATTATCCTCTTTTCTATCAATTGCTCGACTATAATTTGTTCACCCACCGTAATACTTGCCATCATGAGAGAAGCCATCTAGTGAAACCTATGGCCCCCGGGTCTATTTTCCATATTATATTTTCAGATCTAAAACCAAAAACACCAAAAAATACTTCCTGCATTGTTTTTACTTTAGTTTTACTTTCATCCTATTATATATATATATATATATATATATATCTACTAGATCTCATCCTTGTAGATAACCGTGAAGGGATTGACAACCCCTTTATAGCGTTGGGTGCAAGAGTTTGATTCCTTGTGCAGGTATATCTATTGGTGGCTCGCTTGTATCTCCTACTGGATTGATACCTTGGTTCTCAAAAACCGAGGGAAATGCTTATCTACTTTGCTGCATCAAACCGTTCCTCTACACGAGAAACCAATGCATGCTCGGGAAGTAACAAGAAGGATTTTTGGCGCCGTTGCCGGGGAGATACATAGCAAGTCAAGGATACCAAGTACCCATCACAAACTCATATCTTGCATTTACATTATTTGCCATTTTCCTCTCGTTTTCCTCTCCCCCACTTCTAAAACAATTTTTTACAAAGATTTGCCTTTTTATTCGCCCTTCTTCGTTCGTCTCCTCGTTTGCTTTTTGCTTGTGTGCTTGATTGCTTTCTTTGTCAGGATGACTCAAGAGAATACCAAGTTGTGTGACTTTTCCAATACTAATAGTAATGATTTTATTAGTACTCCGATTGCTCCCGCCACTAGTGCGGAATCTTATGAAATTAATGCCGCTTTGCTCAATCTTGGTATGAAAGAACAATTTTCCGTCCTTGCTAATGAAGATGTCGCATCCCCTCTAAATACTTTCATTGAGTTGTGTGACATGCAAAAAAATAAAGATGTGGATAATGATATTGTTCAATTGAAGCAATTTTTGTTCTCACTACGAGATCGTGCTAAAACTTGGTTTTCATCTTTGCCTAAAAATAGTATTGGTTCATGGAATAAGTGTAAAGATGCTTTTATTTCCAAGTACTTTCCGCCCGCTAAGATCATCTCCCTTAGGACCGATATAAGGAATTTGAAGCAACTTGATCATGAACATGTTGCACAATCTTGGGAGAGTATGAAACTTATGATTAGGAATTGCCCCGCACATGGTTTGAGTTTATGGATGATTATACAAATTTTCTATGTTGGATAGAATTTTGCTTCTAGGAATCTCTTAGATTCCGCCGCTGGTGGAACTTTTATGGAAATCACATTAGGAGAAGCTATTAAACTCTTAGATAATATTATGGCAAATTACTCTGAATGGCACACCGAAAGATCTCCTACTAGTAAAAAAGTGCATGCTATTGAAGAAATTAATACTTTGAGTGAAAAGATGGATGAATTGATGAAATTGTTTGCTAGTAAGAGTGCTCCTATTGATCCTAATGATATGCCTTTGTCTTCTTTGATTGGAAATAATAATGAATCTATGGTTGTGAATTTTGTTGGTAGGAACAATTTTGGTAATAACGCTTATAGAGGTAATTTCAATGCTAGACCGTTTCCTAGTAATGCCTCTAATAATTATGATAGTTCCTACAGCAATTCTTATGGAAATTATAATGATAAATCCTCTAATTTTGAGAGTAATATTAAAGAATGCATTAGTACGCAAAAAGGTTTCAATGCTATGATTGAAGAAAAATTGCTCAAGATTGATGATTTGGCTAGGAATGTTGATAAATTTTCTCTTGAGATTGATTCTTTAAAATTTAGATCTATTCCACCCAAGCATTATACTAATTGGTCTTTAAAATCTATGAGAATTTCTATTGATGTGTATAAGGAAAGAACCGCTAGAGTTCGTGCTAAGCGTGAATGGCTTGAAAAAGTATGTTCTCGTGATAATATTGATGAAGATCTTAAAGTGATTGATGTAAATCCTATTGAATCTTTGTTTTCCAATATTAATCTTGATAAGGATGGGACTGGAGATGAGTCAACTTTAGTTAAAAGGCGTCCCAATGATTCGGAGTTTTTAGATCTTGATGTAAGATTGATAAAAGTGGGATTGAAGAGGTTAAAACTTTAAATAGCAATGAACCCACTCTTTTGGATTTCAAAGACTTTAATCATGGTAGATGCTCTTTGATTGGTTGTATTTCCTTGTTGCAATACATGTTGAATTCTCCTCATGCTTATAATCAAAACAAGGCTTTTACTAAACATATAGTTGATGCTATGATGAAGGCTTTTGAAGAAAAACTTGAGTTGGAAGTTTCTATACCTAGAAAGATATATGATGAGTGGAAACCTACTATTAAGGTTAAGATTAAAGATTATGAGTGCCTTGCTTTGTGTGATTCGAGTGCTAGCGTTTCCACTATTCCAAAAACTTTATGTGATGTGTTAGGTTTTCGTGAATTTGATTATTGTTCTTTAAATTTGCATCTTGCGGATTCCACTATAAAGAAACCTGTGGGAAGAATTAATGATGTTATTATTGTTGCAAAGGAATTATGTGCCCGTAGATTTCATTGTTCTTGATATAGATTGCAATCCTACATGTCCTATTATTCTTGGTAGACCTTTCCTTAGAACGATTGGTGCAATTATTGATATGAAGGAAGGGAATATTAGATTCCAATTCCCATTAAATAAGGGCATGGAACATTTTCGTAGAAAGAAAATAAAATTACCGTATGAATCTATCATGAGATCTACTTATGGATTGCATACCAAAGATGAGAATACCTAGATCTATTGCGTTTTGCCTAGCTAGGGGCGTTAAACAATAGCGCTTGTTGGGAGGCAACCAAATTTTATTTTGCTTTCTGATTTTTGCTTCTGTTTTGGTGTGTTTGGCACATTATTACTTTAGTAGTAAAAAAGTTTTGTTTAAATTAGTGTTTGAGCCACGTAAAACCTTTGGGGCGATCTGTGGTAGTTGTTGATTTGATCTTGCTGGAAAATAGAAACTTTTGCGCTCAGTCCAGGATTTTTAAGAATTTTTCAGAGCGTCAAATTGATCTGAAATTCTTATACAGGATATATATATATACGAATTGTCCTAGTTTTCCTAATTTTTCAGAATTTTAAAAGTTCCAGAAGTATTCAAAGTTTACAGATTGCTACAGACTGTTCTGTTTTTGACAAATTCTGTTTTCTTTGTGTTGTTTGCTTATTTTGATGTATCTATGGGTCGTATCGTGGGGTATGAGTCATGGAGAAGTTAGAATACAGTAGGTATTACACAAATATAAGTAAATAATGAGTTCAAAACAGTACCTAAAGTGGTGATTTATTTTTCTTATACTAACGGATCTCATGAGTTTTCTGTTGACTTTTGTGTTGTGAAGTTTTCAAGTTTTGGGTGAAGATTTGATGGACTATGGAATAAAGAGTGTCAAGAGCCTAAGCTTGGGGATGCCCATGGCACCCCAAGTCATATTCAAGGATACCAAAAAGCCTAAGCTTGGGGATGCCCCAGAAGGCATCCCTTATTTCGTCTTCAATCCATCGGTAAATTTACTTGAGGCTATATTTTTATTCACCACATGATATGTGTTTTGATTGGAGCGTCTTGTATGATATGAGTCTTTGCTTGTTCGGTTGCCACAATCATCCTTGCTGCACACATCTTTTGAGAGAGAGACGCTGAATCGTGAATTTGTTAGAATACTCTATATGCTTCACTTATATCTTTTGAGCTAGGCAATGTTGCTCTAGTGCTTCACTTATATCTTTATAAAGCATGGTGGTGTTATATTTTATAGAAATTATTGAATTGTCGTTCCTCACTTATATTATTTTGAGAGTTTCCTAAAACAGCATGGTAACTTGTTTAGGTTATGAACTTAGTCCTAATATAATGGCATCCAAGAGGGATATAATAAAAATTCTCATATCAAGTGCATTAAAAACTATGAGAAGTTGGATTCCTTGCATATAGTTGTGAGATAATAGGGATGGTAATATAAGAGTCGTGCTAGTGAGTAGTTGTGACATGAAGAGATACGTGTGTTAAAGCTTGTGATTCCCATAGCATGCACGTATGGTGAACCAAAACACGACCAAGGGAGGAAGCAATCTAAGCATCAACGCCCACAAACTCTTTCTGTTCTACTCGAGATCTCATCTACACATAAACCTAGCTCATGATGCCATTGTTGGGAAACGTCGCATGGGAAACAAAAAAAATTCTACGCTCACACAAGACCTATCCATGGTGATGAGCATCTACGAGAGGGAGAGTGGATCTACATATCCTTGTAGATCGCTAAGCGGGAAGAGTTAAGAAACGCGGTTGGTGTAGTCAAACGTCTTCGCGATCCAAATCGCCGAGCGTCCTGCGATCCAATCACGATCCGTCCCGATCAAGCACCGAATGAAAGGCACCTTCGCGTTCAGCACATGTACAGCTCGATGACGATCTCCGCCTTCTTGATCCAGCAAGAGGGAGCGGAGAGGTTGAAGAGTTCTCCGGCAGCATGATGGCGCTCCGGTGATGGTGGTGGAGCTATTCCGGTAGGGCTTCGTCTAAGCACTGCAAAATCCGATGTAGAGGAAAAACTATGCACTGGAGGAACGGGTAGCACGTGGCAAAAATATAGTGCCAAAAACCCTAAAACCTCTAGTATATATAGGAGGAAGAGAGGAGGCTTGGCCCTCAAGGGACTAGCCCTTGGTTCGGCCGAATCAAGTGGGAGAGGAGGAATCCTCCTCCAATCCTAGTAGGACTAGGATTCCTCCCTATTTTTCCTTTTTTCCACCTTATCTCTTTGGGTTTTCTCTCCCAGCCGCATGGGCCTTATGTGGGACTTCCACCAGCCCACTAAGGGCTGGTATTCACTCTCCCACAGCCCATGTAGCCTCTTGGGTCGAAATACCCCTCCCGATGGTCTCCCGGTACACTACCGATTATCCCGAAACTTTTCCGGCGACCAAAATAGGACTTCCTATGTATCAGTCTTTACCTCTGGACCATTCCGGAGCTCCTCGTGACGTCCGGGATCTCATCCGGTACTCTGAACAACCTTCGGTCACCACCATACATAACTCTATACTACAGAAATGTCACCAAACCTTAAGTGTGCAGACCCTATGGGTTCGAGAACTATGTAGACATGACCGTGACACCTCTACGGTCAATAACAAATAGCAGGACCTAGATGTCCATATTAGTTCCTACATATTCTACGAAGATCTTTATCGGTCGAACCTCTATGTCAAGGATTCAGTTAATCCCGTATGATGTTCCCTTTGTTCTTCGGTATGTTACTTGCCCGAGATTCGATCGTTGGTATCTCCATACCTAGTTCAACCTCGTTATAGGCAAGTCTCTTTACTCATTCCGTAATACAAGATCCCGTGACCAACACTTAGCCACATTGCTTGCAAGGCTTATTGTGATGTTGTATTACCGAGTGGGCCCTGAGATACCTCTCCGTCATACGGAGTAACAAATCCTAGTCTTGATCCATGCCAACTCAACAGACACCTTCGAAGATACCTGTAGAGCACCTTTATAGTCACCT
The DNA here is from genome assembly GCA_022496015.1 of Hordeum marinum. Classification (NCBI taxonomy): domain Eukaryota; kingdom Viridiplantae; phylum Streptophyta; class Magnoliopsida; order Poales; family Poaceae; genus Hordeum; species Hordeum marinum. Next base: position 278,128,809 of record CM039677.1, on the reverse strand, counting down.
AGTTACATTGCGATGTTTGATACACACAAGGCAGTCTTTCGGTGTCCGTGAGTTACATGATCTCATGGTCATAGGAACATATACTTGACATGCAGAAAACAGTAGCAATAAACTGACACGATCATATGCTATGTTTGTAGTTTGGGTCTTGTCCAACACATCATTCTCCTAATGATGTGATCCCGTTATCAAATGACATCACATGTCAATGGCTAGGAAACCTTGACCATCTTTGATCAACGAGCTAGTTCACTAGAAGCATACTAGGGACAAAGTGTTGTCTATTTACCCACACATGTAATGTGTTTCCAATCAATACAACTATAGCATGGATAATAAACGATTATCATAAACAAGGAAATATAATAATAAACACTTTATTTATTGCCTCTGGGGAATATTCCAATAGTCTCCCACTTGCACTAGAGTCAATAATCTAGTTCACATCACTATGTGATTTACATTGTAATGAATCGAACACCCATGCAATTCTGGTGTTGATCATGTTTAGCCCTTGGAAGAGGTTTAGTCAATGGGTCTGCAACATTCAGATCCATGTGCACTTTGCAAATATTTATGTCCTTCTCCTGGATGTAATCGCAGATGGAGTTGAAGCGTCACTTTATGTGTCTGGTCCTCTTGTGAAACCTTGGTTTCTTGGCCAGAGCAATGGCACCAGTGTTGTCGCAGAACAGGTTCATTGGATTCAGTGTGCTGGGCACTACTCCAAGATCTGTCATGAACTGCTTCATCCAGACACCTTCCTTCGCCGCCTCCGAGGCTGCGATGTACTCCGCTTCGCATGTAGAATCGGCTACCACGCTTTGCTTGGAACTGCACCAGCTTACCGCTCCCCTGTTGAGAATAAATATGTATCTGGTTTGTAACTTAGAGTCATTCGCATCAGTGTCAAAGCTTGCATCGACGTAACCCTTTACGACGAGCTCTTCATCACCTCCATAAACAAGAAACATTTCCTTGGTCCTTTTCAGGTACTTAAGGATATTCTTGACCGCTTCCTAGTGTTCCATTCTAGGATCACTTTGAAACCTTCGGGCCATACTTATGGCAAGGCTGACATCGGGTCTTGTGCACAGCATTGCGTACATGATAGAGCCTATGGCTGAAGCATAGGGGATGGCGCTCATCTTTTTTCTATCTTCTGCAGTCACTGGGCATTGAATCTTACTCAACTTCACACCTTGTAACACAGGCAAGAACCCCTTCTTGGACTGATCCATTTTGAACTTCTTCAAAACTTTATCAAGGTATGTGCTCTATGAAAGTGCTATTAAGCATCTCGACCTATCTCTATAGATCTTAATACCTAATATGAAAGCAGCTTCTCCTAGGTCCTTCATTGAAAAACTCTTGTCCAAATATTCCTTCACGCTTTCCAGCATTTCTATATTATTTCCAATCAAAAATATGTCATCCACATATAATATTAGAAATGCTATAGAGCTCCCACTCACTTTCTTGTAAATACAAGCCTCTCCATAAACTTGTATAAACTCAAACGCTTTGATCACCTCATCAAAGCGCTTATTCCAACTCCGAGATGCTTGCACTAGCCCATAAATGGATCGCTGGAGTTTGCAAACTTTGTCGGCATTCTCTGGATCGACAAAACCTTCTGGTTGCATCATATAGAACTCTTCCTCAAGGAAACCGTTGAGAAACGTTGTTTTGACATCCATCTGCCAAATTTCATAATCGAAATAAGCAGCTATTGCCAACATGATTCTGACAGACTTAAGCATCACTACGGGTGAGAATGTCTCATCGTAGTCAACTCCTTGAACTTGTGAAAACCCCTTTGCCACAAGACGAGCTTTATAGACGGTGACATTACCGTCCGCATCTTTCTTCTTCTTAAAGATCCTTTTGTTCTGAATGGCCTTTTTCCCTTCACGTAATACTTCCAAAGTCCATACTTTGTTTTCATACATGGATCCCATCTCGGATTTCATGGCCTCTAACCTTGTCTCGGAATCCGGACCCATCACCACTCCTCCGTAGCTCGTAGGTTCATTGTTGTCCAACAACATGACCTCCAAGACAGGGTAGTTGTACCACTCAGGAGTAGTACGCGCCCTTGTCGACCTATGAGGTTCAATAGTAGCTTGATCCGAAGCTTCATGATCATCATCATTAACTTCCTCTTCTACCATCGTAGGTTCCACAGAAACATCTTTCTGCGCTGCACTATTTTCTTGTTGAAGTAAAGGTTCAATAACCTCATCAAGCTCTATTTTCCTCCCACTCAATTCTTTCGAGAGAAACTCTTTCTCAAGAAATGTTCTGTTCTTAGCGACAAACACTTTGCCTTCGGATCTGAGATAGAAGGTATACCCGACTGTCTCCTTCGGGTATCCTATGAAGACGCATTTCTCCGCTTTGGGTTCCAGCTTTTCAGGCTGAAGCTTTTTGACATAAGCATCACATCCCCAAACTTTAATAAATGACAACTTTGGCCTCTTGCCAAACCATAGTTCATATGGCGTTGTCTCAACGGATTTCAATAATGCCCTATTTAAAGTGAATGCAGCTGTCTCTAATGCATAACCCCAAAACGATAGTGGCAAATCAGCAAGAGACATCATAGAACGCACCATATCTAATAAGGTTTGATTACAACGTTTGGACACACCATTACGCTGTGGTGTTCCAGGCGGTGTCAACTGTGAAACAATTCCACACTGTCTTAAGTGACTGCCAAACTCATAACTCAGATATTCACCTCCTCGTCAGATCGCAGGAATTTAATCTCTTGTTACGATGATTCTCAACTTCACTCTAAAATTGCTTGAACTTTTCAAACGTTTCAGACTTGTGTTTCATTAAGTAAATATACCCATATCTACTTAAGTCATCAGTGAAGGTGAGAAAATAACGATATCCACCACGCGATGTAACATTCATTGGACTGCACACATCAATATGTATGATTTCCAATAAGTCACTCGCCCGTTCCATTGTTCCAGAGAAGTGCGTTTTAGTCATCTTGCCCATGAGGCATGGTTCACATGTGTCAAGTGATTCAAAATCAAGTGACTCCAAAAGTCCATCAGCATGGAGCTTCCTCATGCATTTTACACCAATATGACCTAAACGGTAGTGCCACAAGAAAGTGGTACTATCATTAGCAACTCTACATCTTTTGGCATCAATGTTATGAACATGTGTGTCATCACTATCAAGATTCAATATGAATAAAATCCTCACATTGGGTGCATGACCATAAAACATATTACTCATATAAATAGAACAACCTTTATTCTTTGATTTAAATGAGTAACCGTCTCGCAATAAACAAGATCCAGATATAATGTTCATGCTTAACGCAGGCACTAAATAACAATTATTTAGGTTCATCACTAATCCCGATGGTAATCGAAGAGAGAGCATGCCGACGGCGATCACATCAACCTTGGAACCATTTCCCACGCGCATCGTCACTTCATCCTTTGCCAGCCTTCGTCTATTATGTAGTTCCTGTTTTGAGTTGCAAATGTGAGCAACCGAACCGGTATCAAATACCCAGGCACTACAATGAGAGCTAGTAAGGTACACATCAATAACATGTATATCATATATACCTTGTTTGTCGTTGGTCACCTTCTTGTCAGCCAGGTACTTGGGGCAGTTCTGCTTCCAGTGACAAGTTCCCTTGCAATGAAAGCACTCAGTTTCTGGCTTGGGTCCATGCTTGGGCTTCTTTACAGGAGTAGCAACTGCTTTGCCATCCTTCTTGGTTTTACCCTTCTTGCCCTTGCCCTTGCCACTCTTCTTGAAACTAGTGGTTTTATTGACCATCAACACTTGATGTTCTTTCTGGATTTCAGACTCAGTGACTTTTAGCATCGCAAATAGCTCGGCGACTGACTTGTTCATCATGTGCATGTTATAGTTCATCATAAAGCTCTTGTAACTAGGTGGCAGTGATTGAAGAACTCTGTCAGTGATCGCCTCTGGCGGAAGGGCAATTTCCAACTCTGCTAGACGATTCGAATACCCAGACATTCTGAGTATATGCTCACTGATAGACCCGTTCTCCTCCATTTTGCAAGCATAGAACTTATCGGAGGTCTCATACCTCTCGATCCGGGCATTCTTCTGAAAGATAAAATTCAACTCCTGGAACATCTCATATGCTCCATGACGTTCAAAACGTCTTTGAAGTCCCGGTTCTAAGCCATACAATATTGCGCACTGAACTATTGAGTAATCTCCAGAACGTGCCTCCCAAGCGTTCTTAACGTCTTCGGATGACATGTCTTCTGGTTGGTCACCAAGCGGTGCATCAAGGACATATGATTTCTAGGAAGCCGTAAGGATAATCCTCAGATTATGGGCCCAGTCAACAAAGTTACTTCCATCATCTTTAAACTTAGCTTTCTCTAGGAACGCATTAAAATTTAGGGGTGCTACTGTGCGAGCCATTGATCTACAACATAAACATGCAAAGGTTACTTAACTATTGTTCAAGATAATGAGTTTAGTTAATCAAATTACTAAAGCTCCCACTCAAATTGACATCCCTCAGGTCATCTGAGTGTCACATGATCCAAATTCACCAACTTAAGTCCGATCATCATGTGAGTTGAGGTGGTTTCAATGGTGAACATCATCATGTTGATCATATCTACTATATGACTCATGTTTGACCTTTCGGTCTCTTATGTTCTAAGGCCATGTCTATACATGCTAGGCTCGTCAAGTTTAACCCCGAGTGTTCTGCATGTGCAACACTGGCTTGCACCCGTTGTATGTGAACGTAGAGTCTATCACACCCGATCATCACGTGGTGTCTCGACACGACGAACTTTCGCAATGGTGCACACTCGGGGAGAACACAATTCATCTTGCAATTTAAGTAAGGGATCACCTTATAATGATACCATCTCCCTAAGCAAAACAAGGTGCATAAAAGGATTAACATCACATGCAAATCATAAGTGACATGATATGGCCATGAACTTGTGCCTTTGATCTCCATCTTGAAAGCAATGACATGATCTCCATTGTCACCGGCACGACACCATGATCTCCATCATCTTGATCTCCATCAACGTGTCTCCATCGGGGTTGTCATGCCCATCATGCTTCTACTACTATTGCTATCATTTAGCGATAAAGTAAAGCATTACATAGAGCTTAATGATTGACACGCAGGTCATACAATAATTAAAGACAACCCTATGGCTCCTGCCGGTTGCCGTACTCATCGACATGCAAGTCGTGATATTCTATACAACACATGATCATATCATACATCACATATATCACATCATGTAATTGGCCATATCACATCACAACATACCCTGCAAAAACAAGTTAGACGTCCTCTAATTGTGGTTGCATGTTTTACGTGGCTGCTACGGGTATCTAGCAAGAACAATTCTCACCTACACATAAACCACAACGGTGATACATTAGTTGCTTTTCAACCTTCTCAAGGACCGCCTTTGTCGAATCCGATCCAACTAGAGTGAGAGAAACTGGCACCCGCCAGCCATCTATGCAACAAGTTGCAGCTGAGGGAACCGGCCTCTCGTAAGCGTACGAGTAATGTTGGTCCGGGCCGCTTCATCCCACAATACCGCTGAACCAAAACAAAACCAAGGGAGGAAGCAATCTAAGCATCAACGCCCACAAACTCTTTGTGTTCTACTCGAGATCTCATCTACACATAGACCTACCTCATGATGCCACTATTGGGGAACGTCACATGGGAAACAAAAAATTTCCTACGCTCACGCAAGACCTATCCATGGTGAGGAGCATCTACGAGAGGGAGAGTGGATCTACATACCCTTGTAGATCGCTAAGCGGGAAGCATTAAGAAACGCGGTTGGTGTAGTGGAACGTCTTCGCAATCCAAATTGCCGAGCGTCCCGCGATCCGATCACAATCCATCCCGATCAAGCACTGAATGGACGGCACCTCCGCGTTTAGCACACGTACAGCTTGATGACGATCTCCGCCTTCTTGATCAAGCAAGAGCGAGCGGAGAGGTAGAAGAGTTCTCCGGCAGCATGAAGGCGCTCCGATGATGGTGGTGGAGCTATTCTGGCAGGGCTTCGCCTAAGCACTACAGAAATCCAATCTAGAGGACAAACTATGCACTGGAGGAACGGGTAGGACGTGGCTAAAATCTAGTGCCAAAAACCCTAAAACCTCCAGTATATATAGGAGGAAGAGAGGAGGAGGCTTGGACCTCAAGGGACCAGCCCTTGGTTCGGCCGAATCAAGTGGGAGAGGAGGAATCCTCCTCCAATCCTAGTAGGACTAGGATTCCTCCCTATTTTGCCTTTTTTCCACCTTATCTATTTGGGTTTTCTCTCCCAGCCGCATGGGCCTTATGTGGGACTTCCACCAGCCCACTAAGGTCTGGTATTCACTTTCCCACAGCCCATGTAGCCTCTTGGGTCGAAATACCCATCCCGATGGTCTCCCGGTACACTTCCGGCACTCCCGATACACTACCCATTAGCCCGAAACTTTTCCGGCGACCAAAATAGGACTTCCTATATATCAATCTTTACCTTCGGACCATTTTGGAGCTCCTCGTGATGTCTGGGATATCATCCGGTATTCTGAACAACCTTCGGTCACCACCATACATAACTCTATACTACAGAAACATCACCAAACCTTAAGTGTGCAGACCCTACGGGTTCGAGAACTATGTAGACATGACCGAGACACCTCTACGGTCAATAACCAATAGCGGGACATGGATGTCCATATTGGTTCCTGCATATTCTATGAAGATCTTTATCGGTCGAACCTCTATGTCAAGGATTCAGTTAATCCCGTATGATGTTCCCTTTGTTCTTCGGTATGTTACTTGCCCGAGATTTGATCGTCGGTATCTCCATACCTAGTTCAACCTTGTTATCGGCAAGTCTCTTTACTCGTTCTGTAATACAAGATCCCATGACCAACACTTAGTCACATTGCTTGCAAGGCTTATTATGATGTTGTATTACCGAGTGGGCCCAGAGATACCTCTCCGTCATACGGAGTAACAAATCCTAGTCTTGATCCATGCCAACTCAACAGACACCTTCGGAGATACATGTAGAGCACCTTTATAGTCACCCAGTTACGTTGTGACGTTTGATACACACAAGGCACTCTTCTGGTGTCCGTGAGTTACATGATCTCATGGTCATAGGAACATATACTTGACATGCAGAAAACAGTAGCAATAAACTGACACGATCATATGCTACGTTTGTAGTTTGGGTCTTGTCCATCACATCATTCTCCTAATGATGTGATCCCATTATCAAATGACATCACATGTCAATGGCTAGGAAACCTTGACCATCTTTGATCAACGAGCTAGTTCACTAGAGGCATACTAGGGACAAAGTGTTGTCTATTTACCCACACATGTAATGTGTTTCCAATCAATACAATTACAGCATGGATAATAAACGATTATCATGAACAAGGAAATATAATAATAAACACTTTATTTATTGCCTCTAGGGCATATTTCCAACACGGTAGCACGTGATGGTTAACTCCTACTAACCTCTCCCCTGGGAGCATGCATCTAATTCTTTGTTTGATGACTAATAGACTTTTGAAATAAGTATGTGAGTTCTTTATGACTAATGTGAGTCCGTGGATTATACGCACTCTCACCCTTCTATCTTTGCTAGCCTCTCTAGTACCGCACAACTCTCGTCGGTACATCAAACCATCCCTCCTCAAAACAGCCACCATATATTCCTTAAAACAGCCACCATACCTACCTATTATGGCATTTCCATAGCCATTCCAAGATATATTTCCATGCAACTTCTACCATGTAGTTTTTCTATGACTTGCATCATCACTTCATATTGCATATAGAGTTATATCTTGTCATAGGAATCAAGTTCCAATTTATTTTTCTTTGAGTTATACGTAAATAAAAGGATGATGATTTTTCATTAATAGAGCATTGTCCCATGAGAGAAAAGGATGATAGAGGCTATGACTCCCTCACAAGTTGGGACGAGTATCTGGACTTTACAAAAAATAAAAGACCAGTGAAGCCCAAACAAAAAAATAAAAGAGGCCAAAGAAGCCCACCAAAATAAAAAAATGAGAGAAAGAGAGAAGGGACAATTTCTACTATCTTTTTCCACAATTGTGCTTCAAAGTAGCACCATGATCTCCATGATAGAGAGTCTCCTATTTTGTCACTTTCATATAACTAGTGGATATTCATTATGCACGACCACTTAGTTTTCTTTTCGAGCTTTCATATACTTATAGCTTTAAGTGCATTTGTTGCATGGCAATACCTACTCACTCACATTGATATCTATTGATGGGCATCTCCATAGCCTGTTGATACGCCTAGTTGATGTGAAACTATATTCTCCTTTTTGCCTTGCACCTCCTCCATACTCTATTCCACCTATAATGCTATATCCATGACTCACGCTCATGTATTGCGTGAGAGTTGAAAAGGTTTGAGAACACCAAAAGTGTGAAACAATTGCTTGAATTGTTCATCGGGGTTGTGCATGATTTAGATAATTTTTGTGGGGAAGATGGATCATAGACAGACCATATGATTTTGTAGGGATGACTTTCTAAGGCCATGTTATTTCGAAAGGACACGACTACCTTCTTGGTGTGCTCGAAGTATTACTATTTTTATGTCAATATTAGACTATTTTTTTGAATCTAACGGATCTGAATATTCATGCCACAATAAATAATATTACATGGATAAATATTTTGGGTAGCATTCCACATCAAAAATTCTGTTTTTATCATTTACCTACTCGAGGACGAGCAGGAATTAAGCTTGGGGATGCTGATACGTCTCCAACATATCTATAATTTTTTATTGTTCCATGCTATTATATTATCCGTTTTGGATGTTTTGTATGCATTAATATGCTACTTTATATTATTTTTGGGACTAACCTATTAATTAAGAGCCTAGTGCTAGTTTCTGTTTTTTCCTTGTTTTTCAGTTTCACGGATGAGGAATATTAAACGGAGTCCAAACGGAATAAAACCTCCGGAATGATTTTTTCTGCAAAATATGGAAGCCACGAGACTTGAGAACCAAGGCACAGGAGCTCTCACGAGGCCACAAGCCCACTTGCCACGGCCAGGGGGGCCACCCGCGCTGGGCAGGCTTGTGGGCCCCTGGAAACTCCCCTAACCCTAATCTTTGGCCTATAAATACCCAAATATTCCATCATTATCAAAACGAGCCACGAAAACACTTTTCCGCCACCAGAAGCTTCCGTTCCCAAGAGATCCAATCTTGGAGCCTTTTCTGATAATCTGCCAGAGAGGGATTCGATCACGGAGGGCATCTACATCAACTCCATTGGCCCTCCGATGATGCGTGAGTAGTTCACCACAAACCTACGGGTCCATAGCTAGTAGCTAGATGGCTTATTCTCTCTCTTTGCTTCTCAATACCATGTTCTTCATGATCTTCATGGAGATCTATCTGATGTAATACTCTTTTGCGGTGTGTTTTTCGAGATCTGATGAATTGTGGGTTTATGTTCAGATTATCCATGGATATTATTTGAGTCTTTCCTGAATTCTTATATGCATGATTTCATATCTTTGCAATTCTCTTCGAGTTATTGGTTTGGTTTGGACAACTAGATTGGTAATTCTTGCAATAGGAGAAGTGCTTAGTTTTGGGTTCAATCTTGCGGTGTCCTCACCCAGTGACAAAGTAGGGGTAGCGAGGCACATATTGTATTGTTGCCATCAAGGGTAAAAATATGGGGTTTTCATCATATTGCTTGAGTTTATCCCTCTACATCATGTCATCTTACTTAATGTGTTACTATGTTCTTCATGAACTTAATACTCTAGATGCAGGCAGGAGTCAGTCGATGTGTGGAGTAATACTAGTAGATGCAGAATTTTTTTGGTCTACTTGTCATGGACCTGATGCCTATATGCATAATCATTGCATTGGATATCTTCATAATTATTTGCTTTTCTATCAATTGCTCGATAGTAATTTGTTCACCCACCGTAATACTTGCCATCATGAGAGAAGCCATCTAGTGAAACCTATGGCCCCCGGGTCTATTTTCCATATTATATTTTCAGATCTAAAACCAAAAACACCAAAAATACTTGTTGCGTTGTTTTTACTTTTATTTTTACTTTCCGTTCAAGCATCCTATTATATCTATCTCTACTAGATCTCATCCTTGCAAATAACCATGAAGGGATTGACAATCCCTTTATAACGTTGGGTGCAAGAGTTTGATTCCTTGTGTAGGTATATCTATTGGTGGCTCGCTTGTATCTCCTACTGGATATATACCTTGGTTCTCAAAAACTGAGGGAAATACTTATCTACTTTTCTGCATCAAACTGTTCCTCTTCATGGGAAACCAACGCATGCTCGAGAAGTAGCAGGGAGGCACTACCGGTGAACTTCAAAGTCAGTGGGCAACAATACAACATGGGCTAATATCTTATTGGTCGCAAATATCCTTCATGCTATAATTTTGACAAAAACATAAGACCCTCAAGGTAACATGAGAACTCACTTTACGAGGTGTCAAGAAGCGTATAGAAAGGATGTCAAGTAGGCATTTGGGGTTTTCCTCGCTTTGCCATTGTTTGTGGCCTTGCAAGATTGTGGCATCAAATAATTTATGGCGCATCATGACCACATGTGTGATCCGACATAGCAAGATAATAGAGGATGAGCGGGAATAGCCCTAATACTTCCGCTATGGAAATGAAGGGAACAAAAATTGTATACTATCTTTTGACACCAGATTTTGGCATGGCTAAACACTTAAGTAATATGGCATCATATGGAGAAGTTACCAACATGAAAAATTTCCATATTGTCAAAATGTTCAACTTTTATGTTTGGGTCATCGCCATCTGATATGATCTCTATGGCCGAAATGTGCTCAGGATGCTAAGATATGGCATTTGGAGTATTGTTTGTCTAATTGCGCCTTCAATAGGACATCAGATGAAAAGGTGTTATACAAAAATTATCTTCATATCGTCGAGGTGCATGATTCTGATACTCGGATCATCTCAATCCAAGATCGTATGCAAATTCAACAAAAATAGTGCAATGTTGTAGAAAAAATTAAGGTGACCACACTATCCGGTCAAGCACCCAAAACCTTCTGTTGCGACCGGACTGTCCAGAAATTGGGACCAAAATATCCGTTCCGACTCGCAAAACACATGCAAACCTTCTGTTATGACCGGGCAGTCCGATCTGGTTGCTTGAACAGTCTGGTCTAAGCCAAAAGTCATGCATTTTTTCACGAATCTGATGATTGTGGAGCCGATTACACCTTCGATATGGCCTCATGTTAAAAAAATGTTCAACGTGAAAGTTGACTGTATTGTCAAAATGGTTAATTTTTGTTTAGTAAGGTATCCATCCAGAGTCGTTTGTGGCATGTGGATCCCAAGAAATGAACCGGTGTCAAAGAATTGCCTAAATCATAATTCGGTTAATTTTGGAAATATATGGACGGGACTTGGAGTCATTGTCTTGTACGAGAAGTTCAGCCACCTCATAAAATAGATAAGAGGTGATGGCCTAGTGAACAACACATAATCAAACAATCAATCTACTACTTTTTTGTGTTCATTTACATTTTATACCTCTCCCTTGTATCTTGCTTCTCGTTCTTCATCTTTCCTCAAGATTGGAGGGTAGTGCATCCATGAGGCTTTAGGGGGGAAGGTTGACCTATAACAGCCTAACAGGGTCCCTCTCGGGTGAGCGGGGTTTCGCGTCACAATAGTGTTGTCGGATTATATTTTGTAATGCACTTCCAACGAGCCTCCCTCGGCATGTGCTACCGCATATCGTGCTCGCCATAGAAGGTACAAGGGTGACGTGTTCGTGTGCGAACACACATTTTTGTGACTCGTAGGGGATGAAGCTGTGAACGGTCTTTAGTCCATTCTTTGTATGAAGAGATCATCGTCAAGTTGTTGCAATCGACATAGGTGATATGAATACCCAATTCACCTATATAGATGCAAATAATCTGTATATTATTGCAAGATGACTTAACAAATCCCTAGTTTTCACAATCACGTGTCTTGTTATGTGCAAGGGCTGATGCAATATAATTTACGTGCTTCAACTTCTTATGATATTTTTTTTAGAGACTCGAGTACACACAGCACTCAATTATGGGGGCTATATTCAGACTGCATCAGAGGCGTAATCCTATACGAAACCCTTGCACTATAATGTAAATCACCATTGCATTTTTCCTCCGCAGCCAGCTCGTGTGCCAGGACATTGCTTTTCCTTCCGGTATGATTGGTAGCAACTGAAGAAAAGACCTTCAATGCCTCCCTAATATCAGTCATCACACCGCAATATGCCAATAAACTCTGGGAGTTCTTTTCTAGCTCATTCACAACAGCCATGCAATCCATCTCTAGGATAATTGGTCCTCTGAACACCTCGGCCAGCGTTTGTATACCAATCAGCATGGCCCTCGCCTCTGCCTCCTCAACACTCGTCGAGCAACCCATTTGCTTTCCAGCAGACATCACCACCAGACCTCCGTCATCCCTCACAACGGCTCCCACCCAGCATTGTCCACTGTCGGCATCAAAGGCTGCATCCGAGTTGATCTTCACTGAACCTCTTGCAGGAGCAGACCAATTTCCTAGTTTCTTCCCTTCCTGGCCTGTCGTGGGGCTGGCTAGGGGCCACCCACCCTTCCCATTCACTGAACTAGCAGTAGTGTTGGCTGACTTAAGATCTCCTCATACTTAATTAGGAAAAGTATGGATTGTGTGATTGTTTCCTTGCCCTTCCCATGAACACAATCATCCCTCAGGTGCCACCCTCTCCATAAGAGCAGCAGCACCCTCCCACGCATCTCCTCAGATAGAGTACTTAGTAGCAGTTGCAGCCAGTAAGGGCCAGTGTATCTGAAGGAGTTTTCTGAAGGTAACTCCCACTCGTTTCTCATTTCATGCCTAAGTGCTCTACTCTTTATGCAGAAGACCACTGCATGGAACTCATCTTCCTCCCCACATCCACATATACCGCAGGTGGCATCCAGTTCCAACGTTCTCTTCCATTTATTTTTCTTTGTGGTGAGTGTGCTAGTGGCAACCCTCCAGCCAAAAAATTTAACTTTTGGTGGCACATTCGACTTCCATATGAGATCCCAAATGCTTCTATCGTTTGCATTCGCTAATGAGCTAGACGGTTCTTGAAGAGTTTGCCCTTGAATTTGTGTGGCCAGTTTATACGTGCTTCTAATAGTGAAGATGTCGTTCTTCTTGTAGTGCCACGCAACACGGTCCTATGCACCCGTTCTCGGGATGGGGACTTTACAGATTTCATCCGCGTCAAAAGGGTGAAAAATTGCCTAATGAGCTCCACATCCCACTCCTTACTATCTGAGTGTATTAGCTGGTTCACCCACCTCAATCTTGATCTTCTAATGAAAGAAGCAGTCTATAAGCCTTCCTTTCTTGGGATCCACTAGTCCCTTTGGATCTGAATGCTTTTTCCATCTCCTACCCGCCAAATAATACCTTTCTTCAAGAGCTCTAACCCGGCCTCAATCCCCCTCCACACTGGGGACGTGTGTGACGCAAACACCGTATCTAGCAGATTACCATGAGGGAAGTATTTGGATTTGATCACTCTCGCGCACCAACTGTCCGGGTTTTGAAGAAGTCTCCAACTCTGTTTCGCTAGCAAAGCAAGGTTGAAAAGATGCATATCCCTAAATCCAATACCACCCACCCTCTTGGGCCAAGTCATATGCTCCCAAGACATCCAGTGCACCTTGCGGTGGCCCTCTTTATCTCCCCACCAGAAGTCTCGAATCATCTTCTCATACTTGTCACACAAGCCCTTCTAAAGGAGGAAAACACCCATAGTGAAACAAGGGAGTGCCTGAACCACGGATTTGACATGTACTTCCTTGGCGGCATAGGCAATGAATCTTTCCGACCAATCAGTACATCTCTTCTGGAGCCTATCCATGATCGGTTGGAAATTCTCATCCTTCATCCTTCCTTCCGGAGTTAGGAGACCTAGGTACTTGCTTTCAAAAGAAGCGGACTCAACTCCTAGAATTCTCTTTATCTCTTCTCTCAACTCCACCGGGCAGTGCTCGCTAAAGAGAAGTGAGCATATATTTTTGCTCAACAATTGTCCCGTACCAAGTTGGAAGGAGGAAAACACCTTCTTTATAGTTTCATCCTGCACCCGTGATGCCTTGAAGAAAATTAAGCTATCATCTGCAAAAAGGAGGTTTGAAATTCCCGGGCTGTTCCTTGCAACTTTTATGGGTGTTAGGTTGCCTAATTCAATTTCCTTATTCATGAGATTGACCAGATGATCCGCAACAAAGAGGAATAGGTAGGGACTCAATGGATCACCTTGCCACAGTCCTCTAGATGGGGTAAATGGTTCCAGAAGTTCTCCATTACACCTGACTGAATATCTCACTGAACGGACACACCCCATTACCCAAGCAGTCCACTTCTGGTTGAAGCCCGTCTTCAGCAAAACTCCTTCAAGAAATCTCCAATCCACCTTGTCGTAAGCCTTTGCCAAATCTAACTTATATGCACAGTGAGTGTTGTGTTTATTCTTGCTGTGTTGGATCCTATGGAAGCACTCGAAGGCAATCGTGGCATTGTCCATGATCATGCGCTTGGGTATAAACGCACTTTGAGTTTCAGAAATTATCTCATTCAAGTATGGTCGCATTCGATTAACTAGGCACTTCGATATCACCTTATAGACGACATTGCAGAGGCTAATCGGACGGTAATCTTTTAGAGATTGGGGGTCTTTGCCCTTTGGAATTAGCACGATTACCATATCATTTATCCCCTCTGACATTACTCCATTTTCAAAGAAACTTAAAACTCCTTTAACCACATCATCCTTCAGAATCTCCCAATTCCTCTGGAAGAACCTAGCCGGGAGTCCATCGGGGCCCGGAGCCTTCAACGGCCCAATATGAAAAAGGGAGTCACCCACTTCTTTCGCCGTAAATGGTTTTGTCAATTCCAAATTTATCTCATCTGTTACTTTAGTGTCAACATTGTCCAGCGCGACCTGCGGATCCACATTGTCTTCTAAATCATACAGACCTTGAAAGAAGTCCTTCACAATCTCATGTATCCCTTCTCTATCCTCCTTCCACATACCACTGTTGTCTTTTAGTTTACTGATTTCATTTTTATTTTTTCTCCAATTCACCTTCATCCTAAACCACTTGGTGTTGCGGTCGCCTTCACGCAGATATGTTGCTCTTGATCTCTGCCGCCACATTAATTCCTCTCTCAGTAGCAGCTCGTCCAACTCCTCTGAACAACATTTAATCTCCTGCTCTTGTGCAGACGACTTGGGGGAACTCCACAAGATGCTCAATCTTCTTCTTCTAATTGCTGCAGTTTTTTTATTACAAACCCAAAGTCCCTCTCTGCCCAATTCTCAACAAACGTTGCATGTTATTGATTTTGGAGCTCACTTCCTGAAGATTAGTAGGTGCAGCTAACTCCTTCCATCTGTCCTCAATCATAGTCTTCCGGGAGTCCAAGCGCTCCCACATATGCTCGTAGCGGAACGAGCGTGGCGGTCTAGATCCCACGGGTCTCCACTATAATCTCTCCCCACACCTTAGTAGGACTGGCAGATGATCAGACCGGCTAGAACAGATGTGCTCCACTTTGGCTTCTCTGAAATACTCTTACCACTTCGTAGATGCTACACCTCTGTCTAGTCTCGCACGTACGTTCTTTGCTCCCTGTTGCTTATTGTTATAGGTCCAAATCGGCCCTCTGTAACCTAGGTCGAAGAGGTTACATTCTGAGAGAACTTTACGAAAAAATTTGATTTGTCGCTCTGACCTCTTTGACGCCGAGATGTGCTATGTTTCCACATCGTCTCATTGAAATCCCCTAGCATCAGCCATGGAGCAGCAGCATTATCTTTAATCCTTCTCAAAAGTTCCCACATGAGATGTCTGTCTTGTGCTTTTGGTTCTCCATAAATAAAAGTACCCCTCCACTGCAAGCCGTTCAGTGTTAACCGGATTAACACATCGATGCACCTTGGGCCAATGGCGAGCTTTATTATCTCTACACTTTCATCATAGAAGACCGCAATGCCGGCACTTTTTCCTTTGCCGGGTTGCGTGATACAATGTTTGAGGCCAAGCCTCCGTCTAAGCTTATTAACATACGAGTTGCTCTGCCGCATTTCAGAGAGGAAGACAAGCTTAGGCTTGTACGCGTGCACTAAGCACACGAGGTCCTGAACTGTCCGGGGTTGCCCAAGTCCCCGGTAGTTCCAGCTTAGGATCGTCATGGCCGCTAACGGGCACCGCCATTAGCGCCTGTCAGTATGCCGGCAGCCCCTTGGCCGATCGTTTCCGTACCACCATGTGCGCCGCTGCCATCCTCTCCATCGTCTTCTGCACCACCTCTTGCCTTCTTCTTTTACTCCCCTTCTTTATCAGAAATGCTCTTGCTGTTCTGAATTGAGTCATCCTCCCGATCAGGTCTCTTTCCTAGTACAGAGTCCACCACCGCAACCATGGTCTAGTCCCCAACTCTATTCCCATCCAAGGCTGTCAACATCTCAACCTATATGGCTTGTTGTGGATTCTTTGGACCTTCTGAATCCTCAACTCCCGTCAGCACATGCTCTGCATCTTCAGTACCTCCTAGCTTCTAAGAAATCACCCCATCACCCCTAGTCATCACTGTAGTAGAAGCCAGTACTGGGCTGCTTTGGTCATCTGGTGCAGCCAAGGTTGTTGCAGGGGTAGGCACCAGAGTTGGGTGGTGACACGGGATGGGGCAAAAACCCGGGGGGTACTCCTTTCTAGGGCCCCTGGGGTACTGGCCGCCATTTGTCGCTATCGCTGAAGGGGGCCATGCGAGGAGGGATTTTGTTGGTGTTGTCTCCCTCCCCCAATTCAGCAGGCCACGATCCCGAGGTTTGAGGGTTTATGTTGATGTTGGACCCCTCTCCCTCCAGACCACGCTCTTGTGTTGGCGTGCCCTTGGCCTTGTTTGTCCCGGGTCCAATCTTGATCGCACTTACTACCGCTATCACATCCTGCACCTGAGGATCTGCCAGCACCTCCTCAGGTATACATCCATATCTCTCTACAGCAAGCCTAGCCAACGCAATTTTTGCCTCCCCGGTGTTCTCTGACTCGAAGTGGAGGAATCAACAAGCACTACCGGCATCAGGAGCTACATAGCTCTCACTACTACTGTTATGCTTAAAGGGAGAAGCTCTCACTACATAACTTCTTATGATATTAGCACCATGCAACACATGTATCCCAACTCTCATGCATCGGTGAAAGCACAAATGCTCCCTTGGTGGTTTTGATAATTAATGACAACATACATTGTCTCTTGTACTTATAGCTTTATAAAGTATATTTCAATAAAATTCCAATGATTGGAATGGCTAGGAGATATGGTGAGAAACCCCTTGGATGCAAAGGAATCCTATTGGCAAAAGCTTCAAGAGACTACATTTTGGTTAAGTGAGTTACTCACATGGAGTCTCACCGAGATGTTTCATTGGGTCTCATCAAGACTTTTCATTCGGTCTCACCAAAAGCCAAAAGTTAGGATATATTGTACTAGTCAGAAGCAGTGAGTTTTAACTTTAGTGTCACCGAGTAGGGCAATAATGTTGTAACAGTTGGATTTTTCTAGAAGGCTATAAATACCCGTGCATCCCACTCAGTCATTGAGAGAGCCATCAGAATGAACCAACACTTCCCAGATTCATTTTATGAGGGAGAAGCACCTAGTCATGTGTTGAGATCAAGGGATTCCACTCCAACCAATAGATCCTTGATTTCTAGCCTCCCTAAGTTGTTTTCCACCCAATCATCCTCTTATACCAACCAAAATCTGTGAGAGAGTGATTGAGTGTTGAGGAGACTATCTTTTGAAGCACAAGAGCAAGGAGTTCGTCATCAACACAACATATATTACTTCTTCACTAGTGGTGTCTCCTAGATTGGTTAGGTGTCGCTTGGAAGCCTCCAAATATTGTCGAGTTAAACCAAGAAATTTGTAAGGGCAAGAAGATCACGTACCTCATGAAGGTCTACCCTGAGTGAGGCTAGTCCTTCTTAGACGTAAGCCGTGGTGAAATAGACAAGGTTGCTTATTCATGGACTCTTTGGGGGTGGAGGCCTTCGTGGACCCACATAGTCATTACCCTCCTTGGGTTGACGTCTCCATCGACGTGGACGTACGATAGCACCACCTATCGGAACCATGCCAAAAATCTCTGTGTCTTCATTACGTTTGGTCTTCTAACTCTACCATCCCTTATGTTCCTTGCAAATGCGTGATATTTAGATTCCACTTCTCCATCTCTAGATATGCATGTGTAGGACTCATTGGATGCAACTTAACTTGTGCTAAAATCTGCATGGATCTCAAGCAAATTAAAAATAGCACATTTGTCTTGTTAAGTGTCTATTCACCCCCCTCTAGATGCCACTACTCGATCCCACAATTGGTATCAGAGCTTTGGTATCCATTGCTTTGGTTTTATCACCATCGGAGGAAGATGGATATGTCTACTTTTGGGAGTATTAGATGTAGAGTGCTTATTCTTGATGGGGAGTACTATAGTCATTAGAGAGATGAAATGCTTGATATATTTTATGAATTAACGTGAGCAAGTATATTCACACTCCATATGTGCCTCCCATTGACCCCTTACATCCAAATCATGGGAAAGAAATTGACATGCTTCGTAATCTAAGAACTATCAATCCTCTCATTAGAGGATTACCTAGCTCCATGCACAACTTTACATGTGCTTACACATTGTGGAAAGATTTGGAAAACCAAATTTGACTTCAAATAATTTTCATGTTATTCTTCACAAAACTATTCCATTTAACAAGATGAGGCCTATGATTCCAAGTTTGATGAATGCATGAGCTTCGTGACCTCATGCGTGCTAAAGAAGATGTTATGACCATCAAAAATATCATTATAGAAGCCATTCACATTCATTATCCTTAATATTTTCATGATCAAAAATCTAGCGACTCACTTGATCTTTGTGACAAGGATGACTCATTTGATGATAACAATATGGAACATGGCTACTATGATGAAGATGAGGAGTTCGACATTGAATTTGAGAAGACTATGAAGAATCTTAGTCTCATGGCCAACTTCAAAGACTACATGTCCAGAGGGAAGGAATGGATTCTCGATAGTGGATGCACTAATCACATGACCGGAGATAGCGACATGTTTCGTGAGATCACACCAAATGTTGAACCATGCAAGTACGTAACGTTTGGAGACAACTCCAAGGGTAAGGTACTTGTCCTTGCTAAGGTGGTTATATCTCATGATAGCTCCATTCAAAATGTCATGCTCATTGAATCGCTTGGATATAATCTTCTTTCCTTATCTAGACTTCCCAACTTCGGTTTCAATGTGCTATTTACAAAATTACATTGCCAAGTGTCTTCTCGAGATAATCATAACATGGTATTTATTTGTTTCCATAGAGGTGATCTATACAATGTTGATTTCACTAACAGAGCCCAACATCGCACTTGTCTTATCGCAAAATCTGCCAAAGCTTGGTTATGGCATAGAATGCTAAGACATGTTGGTATGTGTAATCTAGACAAGCTTATCACAGGTGATCACATACTTGGAGATAAAGATATTATACTTGAAAAATATAGAATTTGTAGCGCTTATCAAGCAGGAAAACAAGTTGGGGGAAGTCATCCTGTAAAGAATATCATGACTACTAGGAGACCACTCGAGTTGCTTCATATGGATCTTTTTGGTCCCAATGCTTCTAAGAGCCTCGGTGAAAATTCCTTTGGTTTAGTCATAGTTGATGATTTTTCCAGATTTACATGGGTATTATTTCTTGATGACAAGTCACTGGTTCAAACGATCTTCAAAAGCTTTGCTCGAAAGGCCCAAAATTAGTTTGAAGTGAAGATTAATAAAGTTAGGAGCGACAATGGATCAGAGTCCAAGAACACATATGTGGATGCATTTCTTGATGAAGAAGGGATATCACATAAGTTCTCGTCTACGTACACGCCTCAATAAAATGGAGTTGTTGAGAGGAAGAACCGGACTCTCGTAGAGATGCCGAGAATGATGCTCAATGTGTACAAGACTCCAAGACATTGTTGGGCGGAAGCCATGGAAACAGCTTGTCATGCCAGAAACCGACTCTACCTTCACAGGCTTCTAGGTAAAACGGCATACGAGCTACTCGCCGGTAATAAACCTCAAATTGGATAATTTGGGGTATTGGGCTCAAAGTGCTACATTCTTGATAAGCTTTGCCATTCCAAATTTTCTCCCAAATCACATGACGGTTTCCTACTCAGTTACGGATCTAACTCTCACACTTACCAAGTCTACAACAACTTCACTTGAAAAGTTGAAGAGACGGTAGGTGTGAAGTTTGATGAGACTAATGCTTTGCAAGTTGAACAATTGCCAATTGATGTAGGAGAAAAAGATCCTTCGGAAGCAATCCGAGATCTATCTATAGGAAAATCCCGTCCCATGGAGGTGAAGGAAAGTACTTCATCAACTTAAGTGGAAGCCCCCACTTCACGTTAAGGAGAACCACAAAATGACTTGGAGGCATCCGCCAGTGGTACATGTCAAGATGAAAGAAATGAGAAAGTGCAACTAGAAGATCCACCTCAACCTCCCTCTCCACCACATCAAGAAAACAAACTCAAAAGCTATCTCGAGTTCGGGAAGAGTGTACAAGAATCATCCCATTGAACAAATACTTGGTGACAACAAATTGGGGAGAATCACTCGCTATAAAACTCGTTTGGCTAAAAACAATTTAGCATTACTCATTTATCTCTGGCATTGAGCTAATGAAGGTAGAAGAAGCTCTCGAATACCCGGATATGGTAAATGCCATGCACGAAGAACTACACAACTTCGAGATAAATGAAGTTTGGACACTTGTTGAGAAGCCCAATGACGAGCAAAACATCATTGGAACCAAATGGGTGCTTCTCAATAAGCAAGATGAAGATGAACAATTTGTACGCAACAAGGCTCGCCTTGTAGCTCAAGGCTACACTCAAGTCGAAGGTATGGACTATGGTGATACATATGCCCCCATTGCTAGACTTGAATCCATTCACATTCTTCTTGCTTATGAAAATCACCATGATATCACTATTTACCAAATGGAAGTCTATGTTAAGCAATCTGCCGGATTTGTCAACCCTAAGAAACACAATCACGTCTATAAACTTCGCAAAGCTCTCTATGGTCTTAAAGAAGCCCCTTCAGCTTGGTACAAATGCTTAACGAAGTTTCTTATAGAAAAGGGCATTGAAATTGGTAAAATTGATGCAACCTTACACTAAAAGGTTTAATGTTGAATTATTTGTGTGCCAAATTTATGTGGATTGTCATATTTGGATCCACTAACCCTCACTTTAGTGATAAATTTGGAAGGTTGATGTCCAAGAAATATGAGATGTCTATGATGTGCGAGCTGGACTTTTTCCTTGGTTTGCAAACCAACCAAATGAGAGATGGCATATCTATCTCTCAAACCAAGGTTACCAAGGACTTGTTCAAAAAGTTTAACATACAAGAATGCAAAGGTATGAAAAAACCCATGCCTACTAGTGGACATGTTAACCTCACTAAGGAGGACAAACCGGTTGATCAAAACGTTTACCGATCAATGATTGGTTCGTTGTTATCTATATGTGCATCTTGTCCCAATATCATGCTAAGTGTGTGCATGTGTGCCTGATATCAAGCAGCGGCTGAAGAGTGGCATCTTAAGGTCATGAAAAGAATTGTGAACTACTTGATACACACACCAAACTTTGGCATTTGGTATCCCAAACGATCTCCTTTTGACCTTATGGGCTCTTCTGACTCAGACTATGTTGGAGATAAGGTTGATAGAAAATCCACTTGAGGTAGTTTTTCAATTTCTTGGGAGATCTCTTGTGTCTCGTGATACGTCTCCAATGTATCTATAATTTTTTATTGTTCCATGCTATTATATTATCTATTTTGGATGTTTTATATGCATTAATATGTTATTTTATAATATTTTTGGGACTAACCTATTAATCTAGAGCCTACTGCCAGTTTCTGTTTTTCCTTGTTTTTGAGTTTCGCAGATAAGGAATATTAAACGGAGTCCAAACGGAATAAAACCGTCGGAACGATTTTTCTAGAACGAAAGGAAACTAAGAGACTTGAGAACCAAGGCAGAGGAGCCACCGTGGGGCCACAAGCCCTAGGGGCGCAGCCAGGGGGTAGGTCGCGCCGGGCAGGCTTGTGGGCCCACGGCAGCTCCCCTAACCCTAATATTCGGCCTGTAAATTCCCAAATATTCCATCATTATCAGAACGAGCCACGAAAACACTTTTCTGCTGCCAAAAGCCTTTGTTCCCGAGAGATCCAATCTTAGAGCCTTTTTGGTAATCTGCCAATGGGGGATTTGATCACGGAGGGCATCTACATTAACTCCATTGCCCTCCGATGATGCACGAATAGTTCACCACAGACCTACGGGTCCATGGCTAGTAGCTAGATGGCTTCTTCTCTCTCTTTGCTTCCCAATACCATGTTCTTCATGATCTTCATGGAGATCTATTCGATGTAATACTCTTTTGTGGTGCGTTTGTTGAGATCCAATGAATTGTGGGTTTATGTTCAGATTATCCATGAATATTTTTTGAGTCTTTCCTGAATTCTAATATGCATGATTTCATACCTTTGCAAGTCTATTTGAGTTATTGGTTTGGTTTGGCCAACTAGATTGGTAATTCTTGCAATGGGAGAAGTGCTTAGTTTTGGGTTCAATCTTGCGGTGTCCTCACCCAGTGACAAAGTAGGGGTAGCGAGGCACGTATTGTATTGTTGCAATCAAGGGTAAAAAGATGGGGTTTTCATCATATTTCTTGAGTTTATCCCTCTACATCATATAATATTACTTAATGTGTTACTCTGTTCTTCATGAACTTAATAATCTAGATGCAGGCAGGAGTCGGTCAATGTGTGGAGTAATAGTAGTAGATGCAGAATCATTTCGGTCTACTTGTCGCGGACGTGATTCCTATATGCATAATCATTGCCTTGGATATCTTCTTAATTATTCGCTTTTCTATCAATTGCTTGACAGTAATTTGTTCGCCCACCGTAATACTTGTCATGATGAGAGAAGCCATCTAGTGAAACCTATGGCCCCCGGGTCTATTTTCCATATTATACTTTCTGATCTAAACCAAAAATACCAAAAATAGTTGTTGCCCTATTTTTACTTTTAGTTTTACTTTCCGTTCAAGCATCCTATTATATCTATCTCTATTAGATCTCATCCTTGCAAGTAACCGTGAAGGGATTGACAACCCCTTTATAGCATTGGCTGCAAGAGTTTGATTCTTTATGCAGGTACATCTATTGGTGACTCACTTGTATCTCGTACTAGATTGATACCTTCATTCTCAAAAACTGAGGGAGTTACTTATCTACTTTGCTGCATCAAACCGTTCCTCTTCACGGGAAACCAATGCATGCTCGAGAAGTAGCAAGAAGGATTTATGGCGCCGTTGCCGGGGAGATACATAGCAAGTCAAGATAAGAACTCTCTCGTCAACTTGCCAATTTCTGGTTTGGTTGTGGGGAGATCTATATCTAGACTACCAAGTACCCATCACAAACTCATCTCTTGCATTTACTTTATTTGCCATTTGCCTCTCGTTTTCCTCTCCCCCACTTCTAAAACGATTTTCAGAAAATACCAAAAAGATTTGCCTTTTTATTCGCCCTTTTTCGTTCGCTTTTTTCTTGCTTGTGTGCTTGATTGCTTGCTTTGTCACGATGACTCAAGAGAATACCGAGTAGTTTGACTTTTCCAATACTAATAATAATGATTTTATTAGTACTCCTATTGCTCCCGCCACTAGTGCGGAATCTTATGAAATTAATGTTGCTTTTCTCAATCTTGTTATGAAAGAACAATTTTCCGGCCTTGCTAATGAAGATGCCGCATCCCATCTAAATAATTTCTTTGAGTTGTGTGATATGCAAAAGAAGAAAGATGTGGATAATGATATTGTTAAATTGAAGCTATTCCCATTCTCATTACGTGATCATGCTAAAACTTGGTTTTCATCTTTGCCTAAAAATAGTATTCATTCATGGAATGTGTGTAAAGATGCTTTTATTTCCAAGTACTTTCCGCCCGCTAAGATCATCTCCCTTAGGAACGATATAATGAATTTCCAAGCAACGTGATCATGAACATGTTGCACAATCTTGGGAGAGGATGAAACTTATGATTAGGAATTACCCCGCGCATGGTTTGAGTTTATGGATGATTATACTTTTTTATGTTGGATTGAATTTTGCTTCTAGGAATCTCTTAGATTTTGTCGTGGGTGGCACTTTTATGGAAATAACATTAGGAGAAGCTACTAAACTTCGAGATAATATTATGGCAAATTACTCTCAATGTCACACCGAAAGATCTCCTACTAGTAAAAAAGTGCATGCTATTGAAGATATTAATACTTTGAGTGAAAAGATGGATGAATCGATGAAATTGTTTGCTATTAAAAATGCTCATATTGATCCTAATGATATGACTTTGTCTTCTTTGATTGGAAATAATAATGAATCTATGGATGTGAATTTTGTTGGTAGGAACAATTTTGGTAATAACGCTTATAGAGGTAATTTCAATGCTAGGTTGTTTCCTAGTAATTCCTCCAATACTTATGGTAATTCCTATAGGAATTCTTATGGAAATTATAATAAAATGCCCTCTGATTTTGAGAGTAATATTAAAGAATTCATTAGTACGCAAAAAGTTTTTAATGCTATGATTGAAGAAAAATTGCTCAAGATTGATGATTTGGCTAGGAACGTTGATAGAATTTCTCTTGAGATTGGTTCTTTAAAATTAGACCTATTCCACCCAAGCATGATATTAATTAGTCTTTAAAATCTATGAGAATTTCTATTTATGAGTGTAACGAAAGAACTGCCTAGAGTTTGTGCTAAGCGTGAATGGCTTGAAAAAGTGTGTTCTCATGATAATATTGATGAAGATCTTAAAGTGATTGATGTGAATCATATTGAATATTTGTTTTCCAATGTTAATATTGATAATGATGGTACTGGAGATGAGTCAACTTTAGTTAAAAGGCGTCCCAATGATTCGGAGTTTATAGATCTTGATGCTAAGACTAAGATTGACAAAAGTGGGATCGAAGAGGTCAAAACTTTAAATAGTAATGAACCCACTCTTTTGGATTTCAAGGACTTTAATCATGATAGCTGATCCTTAATTTATTGTATTTCCTTGTTGCAATCCATGTTGAACTCTCCTCATGCTTATAATCAAAACCATGCTTTTACTAAACATATTGTTGATGCCATGATGAACACTTTTGAAGAAAAACTTGAGTTGAAAATTTATATACCTAGAAAGCTATATGATGAGTGGGAACCTACTATTAAGATTAATATTAAATATTATCAGTGCCATGCTTTGTGTGATTTGGGTGCTAGCGTTTCTACGATTCCAAAAACTTTATGTGATGTGTTAGGTTTCCGTGAATTTGATGATTGTTCCTTAAATTTGCATCTTACGAATTCCACTATACAGTAACCTATGGGAAGAATTAATGATGTTCTTATTGTTTCAAATAGGAATTATGTGCCCGTAGATTTCATTGTTCTTGATATAGATTGCAATCCTACATGTCCTATTATTCTTGGTAGACCTTTCCTTAGAACAAATGGTGCAATTATTGATATGAAGGAAGGGAATATTAGATTCCAATTTACATTAAGGAAGATCATGGAAAAAATTCCTAGAAATAAAATAAAATCACCTTATGAATCTATTATTAGAGCTAGTTATGGATTGCATACCAAAGATGACAATACCTGGATCTATTGTGTTTTGCCTAGCTAGGGGTGTTAAACAATAGCACTTGTTGGCAAGAAACCCAATTTTATTTTGCTTTCTGCTTTTTGATTCTGTTTTGGTGTGTTTGGCACATTATTACTTCTGTGGTAATTGTGTTTTTCTGTTTTGATTAGTGCTTGAGGCAAGCAAAACCTTTGGGGTGATCTATGGTAGTTGTTGATTTGATCTTGCTGGAAAAAAAACTGTTGCGCTCAGTCCAGAATTTTTATGAATTTTTCAGAGCATCAAATTGATCTGAAATATTTACACAAGATTTATATACAAATTTCCCTAGTTTTCCTAATATTTCAGAATTTTTAGAGTTCCAGAAGTATTCGAAGATTACAGATTGCTACAAACTATTCTGTTTTTGACAGATTATGTTTTCTTTGTGTTGTTTGCTTATTTTGATGTATCTATGGGTCGTATCGGGGGTTATGAGTCATGGAGAAGTTATAATGCAGTAGGTATTACACAAATATAAATAAAAAATGAGTTCAAAACAATACCTAAAGTGGTGATTTATTTTTCTTATACTAACGGATCTCATGAGTTTTCTGTTGAGTTTTGTGTTGTGAAGTTTTCAAGTTTTGGGTGAAGATTTGATGGACTATGAAATAAAGAGTGGCAAGAGACTAATCTTGGGGATGCCCATGGCACCAAAAGTCATATTCAAGGATACCAAAAAGCCTAAGCTTGGGGATGCCCCACAAGGCATCCCCTATTCCGTCTTCAATCCATCCGTAAATTTACTTGAGGCTATATTTTTATTCACCACATGATATGTATTTTTCTTGGAGCGTATTGTATGATATGAGTCTTTGCTTGTTAGTTTGCCACAATCATCCTTTATGAACACATCTTTTGAGAGGGACACACTGAATTGTAAATTTGTTAGAATACTCTATGTGCTTCACTTATATCTTTTGAGCTAGGCAATGTTGCTCTAGTGCTTCACTTATATATTTATAGAGCATGGTGGTCTCATATTTTATAGAAATTATTAAACTCTCATTATTCACTTATATTATTTTGAGAGTTTCTTAAAACAGCATGATAATTTGTTTAGGTTATGAATTTGGTCCTAATAGAATGGGCATCCAATAGGGATATAATAAAAACTTTCATTTTAAGTGCATTAAAATCTATGAGAAGTTTGATTCCTTGCATGTAGTTTTGAGATAATAGGGATGGTAATATGAGAGTCATGCTAGTGAGTAGTTGTGAATTGGAAGATATACGTGTGTTAAAGCTTGTGATTCCCGTAGCATGCACGTATGGTAAACCGTTATGTAACGAAGTCGGAGCATGATTTGTTTAATGATTGTCGACCTTTGTGTGAGGGTCGGGAGCACGCGAAGCTTAACTCCTACCAACCTCTCCCCTAGGAGCATGTGTCTAATGTTTTGTTTGATAACAAATAGACTTTTGCAATAAGTATGTGAGTTCTTTATGACAAATGTTGAGTCCATGGATTATACGCACTCTCACCCTTCCACCTTTGCTAGCCTCTCTAGTATCGCGCAACTTTCGTCGGTACACCAAACCCTCCTTCCTCAAAAGAGAAACCATATATTCCTCAAAACATCCAACATACCTACCTATTATGGCATTTCCATAGCCATTCCAAGATATATTGCCATGCAACTTCCACCATGTAGTTTTTTCTATAACTTGCACCATCACTTCATATTGCATATAGAGTCATATCTTGTCATAGGAATCAAGTTGTAATTTCTCTTCTTTGAGTTATAAGTAAATAAAAGTGAGATGATTTTTCATTAATAGAGCATTGTCCCATGAGAGAAAAGGATGATGGAGGCTATGAGTCCCTCACAAGTTGGGATGAGTATTCGGACTTTACAAAAAAAATAAAAGAGGCCAGCGAAGCCCAAACAAACAGATAAAAGAGGCCAAAGAATCCCACCAAAAAAAGAGAGAAAGAGAGAAGGGACAATTGCTACTACATTTTTTCCACACTTGTGCTTCAAAGTAGCACCATGATCTTCATAATAGAGAGTCTCCTATTTTGTCACTTTCATACAACTAGTCAATATTCATTATGCACGACCACTTAGTTTTATTTTTGAGCTTTCATACACTTAGAGCTCTAAGTGCATTTGTTGCATGGCAATCTCTACTCACTCACATTGATATCTATTGACGGGCATATCCATAACCCGTTGATATGCCTAGTTAATGTGAGACTATCTTCTCCTTTTTCCCTTGCACCTCCTCCATATTCTATTCCACCTATAATGTTATATCCATAGCTCACGCTCATGTATTGCATGAGAGTTGAAAAGGTTTGAGAACAGCAAAAGTGTGAAACAATTGCTTGACTTGTTCATCGGGGTTGTGCATGATTTAGATACTTTGTGTGGGGAAGATGGAGCATAGCCAGACCATATGATTTTGTAGGGATAACTTTCTAAGGCCATGTTATTTCGAAAGGACACGACTACCTTGTTGGTGTGCTCGAAGTATTACTGTTTTTATGTCAATATTAGACTATTGTTTTGAATCTTACGGATCTGAATATTCATGCCACAATAAATAATATTACATGGATAAATATGTTAGGTAGCATTCCACATCAAAAATTCTGTTTTTATCATTTACCTACTCGAGGACGAGCAGGAATTAAGCTTGGGGATGCTGATACGTCTCCAACGTTTCTATAATTTTTTATTGTTCCCTGCTATTATATTATCTGTTTTATATGCATTAATATGCTATTTTATATTATCTTTCAGACTAACCTATTAATCTAGAGCCTAGTGCTAGTTTTTGTTTTTTCCTTGTTTTTGAGTTTCGCGGATAAGGAATATTAAACGGAGTCCAAATGGAATAAAAACTTCGGAATGATTTTTTCTGGAACGAGAGGAAACTACGAGACTTGAGTACCAAGGCAGAAGAGCCACCGTGGGGCCATAAGCCCTAGGGGCGTGGCCAGGGGGTAGGCCGCACCGGGCACGCTTGTGGGCCCACAGCAGCTCCCCTAACCCTAATCTTTGGCCTGTAAATTCCCAAATATTCCATCATTATCAGAACGAGCCATGAAAACACTTTTCTATTGCCAAAAGCCTCTGTTCCCGAGAGATCCAATCTTGGAGCCTTTTTGGTAATCTGCAAATGGGGGATTTGATCACGGAGGGCATCTACATCAACTCCATTGCCCTCCAATGATGCGCGAATAGTTCACCACAGACCTACGGGTCCATAGCTACTAGCTAGATGGCTTCTTCTCTCTCTTTGCTTCTCAATACCATGTTCTTCATGATCTTCATGGAGATCTATTCGATGTAATACTCTTTTGCAGTGTGTTTGTCGAGATCCGATGAATTGTGGGTTTATGTTCAGATTATCCATGAATATTATTTGAGTCTTTCCTGAATTATTATATGCATGATTTCATATCTTTGCAAGTCTCTTCGAGTTATTGGTTTGGTTTGGCCAACTAGATTGGTAATTCTTGCAATGGGAGAAGTGCTTAGTTTTGGGTTCAATCTTGCGGTGTCCTCACCCAGTGACAAAGTAGGGGTATCGAGGCACGTATTGTATTGTTGCCATCAAGGGTAAAAAGATGGGGTTTTCATCATATTGCTTGAGTTTATCCCTCTACATCATGTCATCTTACTTAATGTGTTACTTTGTTCTTCATGAACTTAATACTCTAGATGCAGGCAGGAGTCGGTCGATGTGTGGAGTAATAGTAGTGATGCATAATCGATACTTGTCGCAGACGTGATGGCGATATGCATAATCATTGCCTTGGATATCTTCTTAATTATTCGCTTTTTTATCAATTGCTCAACAGTAATTTGTTCACCCACCGTAATACTTGCTATCATGAGAGAAGCCATCTAGTGAAACCTACGGCCCCCGGGTCTATTTTCCATATTATACTTTCCGATCTAAAACCAGAAATACCAAAAATACTTGCTGCCCTATTTTTTTACTTTTAGTTTTACTTTCCGTTCAAGCACCCTATTATATCTATCTCTATTAGATCTCATCCTTGCAAGTAACCGTGAAGGGATTGACAACCCCTTTATAGTGTTGGGTGCAAGAGTTTTATTCTTTGTGCAGGTACATCTATTGGTGACTTGCTTGTATCTCCTACTGGATTGATATCGTGGTTCTCAAAAACTGAGGGAAATACTTATCTACTTTGCTGCATCAAAGCGTTCCTCTTCACGGGAAATCAACGCATGCTCGAGAAGTAGCATCTTGGTATTCCAAGAAACAAAAAGCAATATCTCTATCTACCGCCGAAGCAGAATACATTACTGCCAGATCATGTTGTGTGCAGTTACTATGGATGACCCAAACTCTTAAGGATTATGGAATACATGTTGAACATGTCGCATTGTTTTGTGACAATGAGAGTGCTATCAAATTGCACACAATCCCATGCAACATTCTCAAACTAAGCATATTCAAGTTTGTCATCATTTCATTCGTGATCATGTTGCCAAAGGGGATATCAATCTCAAACATGTTCATACTGACAAGCAATTGGTGGATATCTTCACAAAACCGCTTGATGAGAAAGTGCTTTGTCACTTCAGGAGTGAGTTGAACATCATAGATGCTTCAAACTTGTTCTAGAGACTCACCCAGATGCATGCAAGGGCATGAGCGTACATGACTGCTCCTTGATACTATTAACATGATACTATCTCATATCTTGGAAAACTATGCTCTCTTGTATTGCATCTAACATTTTGTAGGTGCTTGGATGGACTACACTCTACAAGATTGCCATCAACTCAAATTTTTAAGAAATCTTGTCCTGGCCAAGTATCAACAATTATCCATTGTGATGAAGGGAGAGTAAACCTCAAACTACATCCTTGAGAATAGTTGACTCAAAATTTCACTCTTGTCAATTTGGATATATTCATGTTATTCCTTGCATGACTAGCCCATCTAGGAGGATTTACTTGAAAAGAAAAGAAAAAGATATCACCAAACTCCAACTCTTGAGTATCCACAACAAGTCCACCTACATGTTTTAGGGGTTAAAGACAGTAGGAGTGTCCTACACACACACACACACACACACATATATATATATATATATAATCACGTGTTAGTTAAAAGTTACATTTATGGTAAGTACTCTCAAGAAGACTAGGTACCCTAGTTCAAGCCATCCGAAAAGTCAAAAGAGACTGGGAGGATAGCTTGTGATCAAAGAGACTACAGATAGGAAGGCTTAGAGATGGATTTACACAATCATCTCTAATGGTGAGGTAACAAAGTCAACGAGCGAGGGTTTAACCTATGGCTTAGTAACACAAAGTCTATCTTCAACCTTTCCTTCCAAGAGTTGAAAGAGTGTGGGATTCTGTGAAAGATCACACTGTTATGTTCTTTCCAAATGCTCCGTGTAGATACCATGAAAACCTCCATAAATATAGGGGAATGACATCTGTCTTTTCCATGATGGATCAAAGTCCGTCCATTTCTGCTGGTTGTCCAAGAGATATCGAGAGCAGCCCATCATTGTTGGCCAAAAGGACATCTGAAGAACAGATGTTCAACCGTTTCCTCCTCCTTTTGCTTACAAAGGATGCATTCCGTTCCATCCCCACGTTATAATGTGTACTTTTTAGAATGTTTTTAGTGTTGACTCTGTCAGCTAGGAGCAGCCACGTGAAAACATTTATCTTCATAGTACCTTTAGACTTCTAGATCCAATTCAAAGCTTTCATCACCCGTCACACTTCTGAAGTAAAATTTATAGTATCTTGCGGCTATGTAGCATGGTCCCCAAGAGCAAACCCAAACATCTCTAGCAACATTGTTTGGTATTGTGTTTGCGGTCAATTCATGGAGCTCCCTTAGTTCAGTTATGGCTTGTATCAAGAGGGGCAGGTGGAAACCAGATTGTACATTATCCATCGCTAAGAAGGCGGCAACCGAGGCATCTTCTAGCTTGGAGTAAGATTTCTAGGATTTGATCTTTCCACGGGTCTTTCCAAAATAGCACCAAAGCACCATCTCCAACCTGGAGTGACATGATTCCTTGATAGATATCACTCAGACTCATGACATCATGCCACCAAAAGGATACACACGTCTCTATTGCATGGGGTACCTTGTTCACATAGTACGACTGCCAAATGAGGTGTACCCAAGGCACATCTTTTTGTTGTAGAAGTTATGTAAGCACTTCATCAGTAGGCCGCATTCCAGGTTTTGTATCTAGGATCCCCAGCCCTCTCCGATTCTTTGGTTGACACACAAGGTCCCAGGCATCGAGTGAGTTGCTGGTTTCCCCTTGCTCTGTTTTCTTTCTTCATAGACATCTTCTACAGACCATGTCTAGATGCTTGATGAGTTTGGGAGGGAATTTCAGTGTGCATGTGGAGTAAATCATCAAAGGAAACATGCTTTCGCTCCGCTTTATAGATAAAGCAAACATCCATACAACCGCATCTCGACCATGGTTAAGGAAAGAAACTATTGGGTCCATAGCACAAGCATGACCAATAGAAAGAAGAAGAAACATAAAAGGCCACAGGGGCAAGCTACGAAGCAGACGGACGGTCGGAAAGTCGGTGCGCGGAAGCCAGCGGTGCGTCCAAATAGAGTTGGAGCCGGTCACGATCTCTCGGTCTAGCGAGCGGATGCCAATGCTGCAAGAAGGCAAGAAATTTGAAAAACGAGTCAGAGGCACGCCGCGGGAATATCCGCTCAATCACCAACTTATTGCGAGTAGTCCAAAGGGTCCACGTCATAGCCGCGAAGATGAGCCAGAACAATTGGCGCTTACGGCCAACCTGAGTGGCCCTAACCTGCAGAAACTCTGCAAGGTCATGGGCCTCCCACTCCAGACCCAAAGCCTCATGAACAAAGCACCCAAGTGCCTGCGCTGCTACGCACGAAAACATAATGTGCGTTCCCGTTTCCGGAACAAGGCAAAGGGGGCAAAGGCCATTGCCTGGACCATGGCGTTTAAACACCTCGATCTCCGAAGGTAAGCGATCTCGAAGAAGCTGCCACACGAAAATCTTGATCTTCATTGCCATCGGCATCTTCCACGGTGGGGATAACCACTGGAGAACGGGCAGCCAGCACAACGCCTGATAGGCCGAACTAACGGAGAAGTCTCCCAATGGCGAAAGACTCCAAGAAACAGTGTCACGATCCTGGGACAAAGGAAGAGGGACTACTTTCCTCAAGTTTGCCCATTCCTGCACCTTGGCTGGTCCGAATGAGCGGCGGAACACAATGTTCACCCCTCATCCAAAGCAGCCGTAGAGACAAGAACAGTCGGGTCGTCACAAATCGAAAAGAGCCTCGGGAACCGAATGCGGAGAGGCTGCTTTAGCAGTGAATTTAGCAGTGTCAGTTTGATGCCATGATCAATCATGCGTAGGTAGGAGGATAGCTTGTGTTATGTGTGTTAAACAATTGGCATCATATCTGTGATCGAGGGTCTCGTTGTCCCCATCGACAGTCATAGGTAGGAGAATGGCATTGTGCCAATGGAGCATTGCCAGTGATGTGCTATCTCAACCACTAAGGCATCATCTACATTGAGCGGTACTAGCACAGATTTTTGGAAGCTTATTTTGAGTCCAATGGAGTCTGCATAATCCAGCAGGAGCTGCTTCATGTGTTTGACTTGGGCCAGACATGCGGTCATAATCAAAATAGTTTCGTCAATGTATTGTATAATCGGGTAATCCTTGCATCCTCTGGCCGGAATTGGTAGCTGAATTTTTTGTTGTCTGTGGGCGTCATTGATCGCCGCTTGCAGCAGGTCACCTGCAAGGACAAAGATCGGCGGGAAGAGCAGACCCCCCCCCCCCCTACGAACTCTACAGCAATATTAAAATTGATAACCCGCTACACCATTGACAAGTACCGAAGAAGTGTCAGAATCAAAAATCTGTTGATCCAGTTTAACCAACGGTCATCAAAACCCATGTGTTTCATGATCGCTAACACAAATGAGTGATTTATTGTGTCAAACGCTTTCGCAAAATCCAGTTTGAGCAGGATGATCAGATTCCCAGACCGATTACACTTATGGATGTACTCGGATTCCCAAGCCAGGAAATTTTGTATTGATCTAGATTTCAAGAAGCCATACTGATTCTTGTGTATGATTTTAAGAACCACTTTTTGCAGTCTGTTGGGTAGGATTTTTGTTACAAGTTTCAAACAACAATTTAGGAGTGTGATTGGTCGGTAGTTATTGGCAGTCTAAGGAGAGCTAAGTTTTAGAATGAGAGTGAGGAATCCATAATTGATACTGGTGAGATCAAGGTTACCATCATAGATCTTCGCGCAAACTTGTACACATCTGTTTTTACAATGCGTGAGCAGGATTTCAAGAATTGGCCGTTAAATCTATCAAGCCCAAGTGTTATGTCACTGGGCATTATTCTCACCACTTCATCAATTTTAGAGTGTGTAAACGGCGTGGAGACGGTTTCCCTCCCATCAATCTTTTGGATGATAGTAGGGAGGTGAAACTTCATGGTGGGTGAAGAAGAAGTCCCAAGCCTATGTTTGTACGTGTTGAAAAGAATGGCTTATTTGGAGTTGTGATCACTTACCACGCTTCCATCCGAGAGCTTGAGAGTGACAATAGAATTCTTGAGAGAGATGACCAACAAGTCCAGAAATTTCTTGAAATGCATCGGCATATTGAAAAGGGATTTCTAATTCCATGCCCTTCCTCTCTTAGTTCTGCTCAGTTTTGCCCAAGCCAACAAACATTGCTCACATCTGCCCTCCTCGCTCCATCGCGTGCTCACAAAAGGAAAAATGGAGCAACACCATCCAGTCAAACCCTTTGACCATTACCTCCTGACTAGTGGGCCGGCCTGATATCCTAACAGGTAGGTCGGCGCATTTGGGTCGGCCGAGTGTGCACCCAACCCTTGGCCGACCCATTTTATTTGTATGCGCCACGTAAATAAAAAAACTCGAATAAAGAAAGAGGAAATTAAAACTTAATACTAATTATACATTAAAATGGCGGTGAACCGCCCGCCAAACTCCATATTTACATTAATTAAAACATAAAAATCTTAATTAAGCGGTCGTTGTCCCGCGGTGCCCTAGGCGCCCGAGCCGTCTGAGCTAGGACCATCGGTCAGGTCCACCAACTCTGCTGTCGGGCCTTCCCAAGGAATGGCCACCCCCCATGCATGGGTTGCGTCCTGCGCCGGCTGCGCCGCTGGCGGGCCTCCTTCTCCGCGGGCACGGCGCTCCGACTCCTCCTCCAAGTGCTCCTCCTCCTCCTCCTCCCATGCCCAGTGGGCACGACACTCCTCCTCCTCGCGCTCCGCCTGTATGAGGCGCTCGGCCTCCTCGCACTCCACCGCTAGGTGGCACTACCTTCAGTGCTCGAGGTACACGGCCTCCTGCGACAGCATAGCCTCGTGCTACAAGGGGGGCACGTTGATCCACTCGCACACGCGACACTCCCACGCGTACTCTATCGGCTAGGGCCGCGGCAGAGGAAACGGCTCGACCTTTGGCACGGGGAGCCTTGGTGGCAAGGGGGGACGATGTAGTCGCAGGCAGTAGATAGGGCGAGGGGCTTCGCCAGCCTCGCATGGTAGTCCGCCTCCTCCGCCTTGCATCGCTCCTCATTGATGGAGGTTTCCATGGCGGCTGCCAGCGCCGCTGGTATGCCTACTCCTACTCCTCCTCTCGCTTTACGATGGAGGACGGCTGAGGGTTGGTATGGTGCTACTGGACGCCGAGATGACATTGCTCCTCATGCTCGAGCGCAAACCACCTTCCCCAGTTGGGAGAGTCCGAAGCGTATGCCGTCATCCGACGTTGCTCCTATGTAAGGAGCTTCCGCCGCCTACACACCTCCTCGGTGTGTGTCCGTTGCGACCGCGACATAGTTGGCATCAGAATCCGCTGCGGATCTAGATGCCAGTCGTGCGGCAGCGTGACATCCCGATACTGTAGTGGCTGCCTGTACACGCAGTGTTAGCGTGCCTGGTTCACTGAAATGTGCAGGCGCTGCCGCATGGGAGGCTAGGCGCCGGTGGTGGCGAAGGAGGAAGCGCATGCGAGGAGGATGCGTCGGGGGTGAACTTCCCCTTGCCTTTGCCGGAGTCGTTGAGGAAACCCATGGCTAAGGTTTGGTGGTCGCTGGCGAGGGAGGGTGTGAGGACAAGATGTGGACGGATAGTGGAAGTGGATGACCCCCCCCCCCCCCGCACGCATGGATTAAAAAAGAAGCCCCCCCCCCCCCCGCGCCTAGCTTCTAGTCGCTGGCGCATGGGTCTATGATATGTGCTCGTGTTGAATACGACCGTGTGTGGTAGGTTACTAGCAGACATGTGGGGTCGCGGCGGACATCAAAGGAACTTGTGTGCATGACACCTTTGACCAAATAAGGATCATGATCATGCATTTGTGGGAAAGAGAGATTGGTGATGTCTGCAGGCAGTGACGGTTCAACTCAATAGGCTTCAACAGGCTCTAGCCTACCCTCAAAAATTTCCACACAAAGAAACACCACATAAAATTTCTTCCCACATCAAAAAATCAGTATCCTTGAAGTTGAGTCTGCCCTGCATTTACGTCCTAGATTCGAACTTCCTGCAGTTGTACAACAGGTGGTCAACACGTGCGGAAATGTTACACATTTTTCTGTTAAAAATCTACAGTGTGAGCATGCCATGCTTTTTTTCCATGATCGTTTAGTGTGCAAATATAGGGTCCATGCCCAATATGGGGTCATCTGGACAAACTATTCCATGGTTAACACTAAACCTAACTCATTCCCCTTGAAAACCATCCAACCTTTGTTCGTGGTAGCTAAGTTCTGTGAAGGGAATTTCATGAAAACATTTGTAGGCAGGGTTTCTTATTTATTTTTCCTAGCAACTTAGTAACATAAAACAATGGTGTGCGCAAGTTTTGTATTTTTTATTTTTTTTATTTAGTTATGCTCAACCCTAGCTTTCAAAACCCCTCAATCCCCTCTAAAAACCCCGCACTATCATGGCTATTAGATCGCTGTTCCGGAACAATTTAGATCAGACGCTAGGGTTTGCCGATCCGCGAGCTAAGTCTTGATTGGTTGGATGCGGACGGGGTGTTCCGTGGTTGCGGACATGATGGCCCACATAGCAGCGGGGGAACGGGGACGCTCGTCAGACTGATGGGTCGTCGTACAAATACCAGCCTACCATGCATGCGGGCAGCCACCCAACGCAGATTGCAATTCATGTTCACAACCACCGAACGCAGCTAAGTCGCATCACGGCACTTAGTGCACCCTCGGGACACAGCTACATCGCACCAAGGCAATTAGTGCACCCTCGGGACACAGCTTTACCGATCGACACGCCTCAGTTGAGTATGAAAAATGCATTCAAACGTCAAACATTCACACGCATAGGGATCCGGTGGGCAATTAGTACCACTATTCATTGGTGCTCCAATGAACGCATTCCAACGGGTGCATCGCACCGCTGCTATTTAAATTCCTCCAATCTACATCTTCATTTCAAATCGTATCCATCTTCTTTCTCGTCAAAATCCAAAGCAAAACCAGGGACACGATGCAGTTCTATGGCCCAACCTACCACCTGCCGGCCACCGTGACGGAGATGCTATACCCCACCAGGGTCGTCGTGGAGGACACCCTTCGTGTGTGTGCCATCTCAAGGTGGAGGGGCTCGGCGGAGCTGTTGAATTTCTCCTCGCTGTCGGCTACTTCTACCTCCCACCCGGCTCTTCGGTGATGTTCCGTGTGGAGGAGGTTCGTGCCAATGCCCTTGTGATTGGCCTCACCACTCGCTTCACAAACTGTCTCGACGCCTACTTCCTCATCGGCCAAGTCTTCTAGTGTGGGTGCGAGTTCATCACCTTCGCCACCCACAATTCACCAACTTTGACAACATCTTCCCCAGCGCCGCTGGCATGCACACTCTCCCCTATAAAGCCAAGGACGAGGAGTGAACGAGCGCCCGGAGTGGCCAGGTGGTGTTCGGCGTTGTCCAATATCCTGGGCGAGGTTATTTGTAAGGGTGCTACTATAAGCCCTAATATTAATATCTAGGGAAATATTTATATATGTAATGTTCGTGTTCCCTATATATCAAGGATGATTATATATTACTTGAATTTATATTAATGTGATTGTATATTACTTGAATTTATATCATCAATGTGTGCGGCGGCGCAACTCTCTGTGTGTGAAACACGGGGCTTTGTTATATCTACGTAATGTAATCTTACGTGAAAGATGGTTTGGCATGATATGATTGGAAGAAAAAACTGTCCCGGCCCCATCACCCCAAATATAGGGGGAGAGAAGTAGATTAAGAAGATTGCGTAAGATTAACTAAATCTTTACATAGATGTAGGATTATTGGAAAATGCGAACGGTGCCTATGTTGAAACAACAGGCGACATTGACTCAGTTTTGCATGCATGTGGGTCCCACACGTCAGGTGCAGACTGTGTAGGATCAACCGGCCACGTGAAATTAGTAATGCATGCGGCCAAATGCCGGTCCGACATGACTGTATGCACGGGCGATGTGAATGCATGTGGCCTTACACGTCGGTCTCACGCGTCAGCATTGGCGATGCGAACGCATACAGTCTTACATGTCGGTCCCATGTGTCATCACCGGCGATGTGAAGGCATCGGCCTTACAAGTTGGCCCCACGCATCAGCACCGACGTAGTGACGGTCAAAGGCTTTGACCTAACGGTAAGGCATTGTTTGTCCTTTTGTGAGGCACAGACGAGTGGAGGAAGAGGAAAGTAAGCACAGTAAGATGGGTGGCATAAAACTGAGTATAACTAAGAAAGGAAGGGCATGAAAATAGAAATCTTTATTAAAAACTATGCGGCATGAACAACTTTGTGATGGCTTTGTTGAACATTTGTGGGTGCTTCTTGGACATAATTTTTTATGTTTTAAATTGAACTTTTATTTGAATTTCAATTTCAAATATAGTTTCATAAATTGTGATTTTGAAGTTATGCTCAATAATGTGTGTCTGAAATAACATTATTATTTCAAGTATTGTACCGGAAAAATAGACATGCATATGCATTTTTTTCTCGGATATGCACGAGTGTTCATATCATATATTAAAGAAGAAAGGCGCATAGTGCCTCACCATAGTTACATGTACATCGTTATTACATACTATTCCTCACTGCTCCCCACCTCTCTACTCTACTGAAAACCAGGTTACATCCACTTTCAATAGTCCTGCCGACGACCATACCAAGCCTTCTAACCTTAATCTTTGTAGAAGTAGCTCAATCGATGGAGACGCTCCGTCAAAAATAATGGCATTTCAATGCTTCCACGACTCCAAGATCACTAGTGTATAGTATGAAGATCTTTCCTGGTCATGACGTTTGTTTCTTGTTTGTCACACATCCATGCTGCAACGGAGTCATGCGGTGTCGGCGTCCACTCCGGCCTGGCATTCAAAAACAATGGCATGCGAAGAATGAATGAACCCAATGATTGCGGAGACATAGAGCGTTTTGTTGTTTTTTCATTCTTTGCCGGCGCTCAGTCCGCCACCATGTTTCGCAAACTTTACAACTTGGCCAAATCTAATACTCCATGGAGTAGCGAAACCGCATGGAAGATCCTTGTGGAGCGTCGGTTAACTACTAATTATATGGACCATCAGTTCGATAGTGGAAATGGATGCCAAAGTTCTCTTCTGATTCCGAGCTCAAATGCATCTTAATGAACAAAACAAAAAATATTGAAACAAATTTTAAAAAAATCAAACTTTTTATGGTCAATTTTACCAAAGAAAATATATGCTTGAAAATTTTCAGCACGAAATGATATTTTTGGATGCTGTGGTAAAAAAATCAACATTCCAAAATGTTTCAAAACTAGCATTTTTGTTTTTTAGAAAAGGAGGATGACCCCCGGCCTCTGCATCTGGGAGATGCATACGGCCACTTTATTGATTATACTTGAGGACCTTACAAAGTATTATAACAATATGCCTGAATCCACCATCTTGATAAAAAGTGCCGCTACTCCTATCCATATGATGAAGGGGTGCTAGCTGGGCCACTACCCAGACCACTCACCTAAGCCTAACATCAAAAGCCGGAAGCCCCAGCCGAGCCACATACCTGGTCTGGGGCACAAATCGGTCAGACGCACTCGTGTGCCGTCGCCGCCATCTTCCATCGGTCCGTCTTCAGAGCAAATATTGAGGCTTCTACCTTGTCTAGCCACTCTGCCATCTACGACACCATGACGCCACATAGCTACCTCCTCTTGCGCGAGTCCATCTTCACGTATCGGACGCCGAGTCTCCACAGTGCCATGCCGCCGATATCCGCCGCCATCAATGTGTGAGATGAAGCACCGCTCCACCATCCCTCCAGCCAGCACTTGCTCCAAAACGATGCCCCCCGGAAGGAAAGCGATAAAATGTCATCATCGTCCAATCCAGGAAGACCCGGATCTAGGGTTTTCCCCGGAGCATCCCGAGCCTCATGAAGCAAACTACAACTGGCAGTTGCTCCACCAGACGAGCGCCGCCAACGTCACCACAGCCTCCAAGATGAAGCTGGCCAAAATGCGCCGACACCGAACCGCCGCCACCTCCACCGCCGCTTAGCAGCCCCCGAGCAACGCCTTCAGGAAGGAGCATGCCACCGCGGTGTCGTTGTCGCTTGAAACAAGGGGATCTGAAGTTTTCACCTGAGCTCCTGGGAGGGGTGGAAGGAAGGGGATCCTCTTCGAAACCTCCAACAAGGGGAGCAACACCCAAAGGTGCTGCCTTCGGATTGGCCGCTGTGTCGGCCAAGGGATTCCCCCGGAACCCTTCCAGCCACTGGATCTTCAAGGCCATCACACAAGAACAGCAAGAAGCCATCAGGGGCCGGATCCGCTACAGGTCGGAGTATATCGGGGTCAAGGACGAGCATCACCATGGCCACTAGCATCCAACGGGAACCGCCGCCGCAGCCGACACCCACCACCTTCCCACCACCCACACGACCACCGAGACCCGCCAGCCGAGCATGGGAGCCATGATGATTTATTTTTTACCACAACTTACATGAATATAATTCCGAGCTGAAATTTTTCAAGCATACAAAACAGTTGTCAAAGTTTATCACAAGCAGAAATCAGATTTTTTTTCTACCGTTTTACTAATTTTACTGTTTATGAAGATCTGAGGTGAGGAGCGGATACTCCACAACGCTTCTCTTAAGAGAGGGGGAGAAAGAGAGAGCCCGAAGGATAATGATTTATCAACGAGATTCATAATACTATTTCTAAGTAAACCTAGTACAGTACTAGTCTAGGCCCGTGCCCATTCTATGTTTGCCTAATCATTGCGTAGTTTCAAGAAGAAAACTCTTTGGCTGGGGCATTAGTACTGGATAGTCTGATTGGGTTGTTACTCGTAATCTCTTTTCCTGCTATAGTGCTAACTATGAGCCGATCGCGAAGTGCATATACTAGTTTAGGGGATCCCCTAGTTTAGTGTATCATCTCTTCTAATCATTCAAGTTATCATTAACAAATAGGAAAAGATGTTTGGTTATATTAATAGTAATACATCACAATGATCAACTTAGTTATAAAATACAACTACTCCCCTCCATTCATAAATAGAAGATGTCATGTTTTGGATATTTCTATGAAAATGCAATTTTATAAAATTTTGACCTTACAAAACTATTTTTCATATCAAATCAAATAATAGTTTAAGGTTTTGACGACATTCGGGAATCGGGGCGATGGCGTGAGGGATGTCTGTACTCCTATTCACCATCGAGATGGACGACGGTGACTGACCCGGAGGGGGACATCCTTGCCGGACGACACCTCGACATAGGCGTGCAGATTACCGCAGGTATGCGCATGACGATCGATGTGTTTAAGGTTTGGGTTGTTGAATGTGTGCAGGGTTCGAGTTCATTGGAGGAACAGGTCGAGGTCGTCGATCTTACATCCGAACCGGAGCACGTGAAGCCGGAGTCGTGGTTTGGGGGCCGGTTTTGGGTCCTAGCTAACGGAGACGACGACGACATGGAGGATCAACCGTTGACTAAAAGCAAGAAAGAGCTACTGCCAGGGTTTTGGCTGGAGGAGCCACTTCCCATACTTTCTTCACCGGCGCAAGATGCTTCGGGGGAGAAGCGCAGGGAGAGGATGGTGTATGGGCCAAGGGCTGTCGCCTCCTCCATGCAGAAGATAAAGCCATGGATCGGTCCTATACCCAAGGTTAGTCTGCCGCAGACCACTTTGTCGGATTTCTTTCCACTGGATGTGTGAACGAAGGTTACTAGAAAGAAGAAGAAGAAGAAGAAGAAGAAGAAGAAGAAGAAGAAGAAGAAGAAGAAGAAGAAGAAGAAGAGGGACGTCCTGGCGGTGATGCAGCCGTCCGTGGCGACCGGCGAGATTCATGGCATACGAGCGGCTCGACGAGCTCGTTTGAATCAACTGCTAGGCCTAGGTGGACGAGCAGAAGATCTTTTGGAGTTGGGCCTGGGTCGTGATGGGTATGAGGCCCAATGCGGCTTGTAGGTGGTCGACCGGCCGGTTTTGGCCCAGGATGAGGCGCATGGCATTGTATCGGGTCGAGAGCCGATCCATGCACGTCTAGTCCCCTCGTCTATCGTGAATTTGACTGCTAGGGTTTGCCGGGAGGCTCGTCCTGGGTTCCCTCGCATCTCGCTGGGGCGTGCCACCAGAATCCCGGTTGCGGCAGCCATGGCCAGACATGGGAACGGGCAACCGACCAAGTCTGTGCCGCCACCGCCACCCAAGGTTGTGCAGCCGAAGCCGAGGGCTGCATCGCCGCCTAAGCAACCGTCGTTGCAGCAGCGGGTGGCGCCACCACTGCACTTGGCCACGTTGCCGCCGCACAAGGCCGTGCCTCCGCAGCAGTAGGCCGCACCGCTGCCTCCTTAGGGCGGGCAGGGCAGTGGTCATGCGCATCCTGGCCCCACTAAGCCTCGTGGGTGAGGCTTTGGGTATGGCA
Source organism: Hordeum marinum (assembly GCA_022496015.1). Lineage (NCBI taxonomy): Eukaryota > Viridiplantae > Streptophyta > Magnoliopsida > Poales > Poaceae > Hordeum > Hordeum marinum. The sequence goes on along the minus strand of CM039677.1, from coordinate 278,085,790 downwards.
GCGAGCATGATGGCCGGGCTATCCCCCGTAGACAGTGGGGAGATGACGGCTACAACGCCTACGGTGAAGGTCAGCATCAGGGCTCATCGTCGGGGGGCGGTGGCCGTGGTTATGCTTGGCAGAGCGATGGATCAACCGAATGCCCTTTCTATAGTCCACCCGGTGAGTTCGTAGAAGGGGCGTCGGGCCCAAATTTCCGGCAACGTGGAGGCTATAAGGGCTTCCGTGGGGGCAGAGGTGGTGGTCGTCGGCCACCTCAATACCGCCACCGTCCGCCGCCCCCATTGGTGGTGATGGATGCAGAGCCAACCGTCAAGCCGGGGGCTTTTGCAGTCGCGGCCGTTGTTCCACCCTCTTCGATGTTGTTGGGTGTGGCCCTAGATGTGGTGACTGCACTTGCAGCGGTGAAGGTGCCAGAGGCCGAGCCGGTTGCGTCTAACAATGACAAAAGCAAGTCACATGGAGATAGAGGAGCTAAGTGGGCGCACAAGAAGGATAAAATGTTATGTTACCGTTGTGGTGAGCAGGGACACTTTATCGCAGAGTGTACTGCTGAGCTTTGTGACACGTGCCTCAAACCAGTGCACGCTACGGGAGAGTGTCCGTTGTTGCGTGAGCCGTTGCTGGGAGTCACCGTCTACGGAGTATGCTGCCCCGAGTTGATGTTCTTTGAGTATCCTTATGCGATGACGGTACCAGAGGTGCCATAGAGTGCGACCATGGGGGTGGTCAAAGTGACTAAAGGTGACTTGTTGGAGGCACAGATCATACAAAGGTTAAATGAGCTTGCTCCAGGGAACTTCCAGTGGGAGCTTATTAGACTCGATGCCAATGTGTACAAGGTAGACTTTCCTTCAGCAGAGGACCTAAAGAAGCTCCTGAGCTTTGGTATGTGTTGTTGGAAATATGCCCTAGAGGCAATAATAAAATGGTTATTATTGTATTTCCTTGTTCATGATAATTGTCTATTGTTCATGCTATAATTGTGTTAACCGGAAACCATAATACATGTGTGAATACATAGACCACAACATGTCCCTAGTGAGCCTCTAGTTGACTAGCTCGTTGATCAATAGATGGTCACGGTTTCATGGCCATGGACATTGGATGTCATTGATAACGGGATCACATCATTAGGAGAATGATGTGATGGACAAGACCCAATCCTAAGCATAGCACAAGATCGTGTAGTTCGTTTGCTAAAGCTTTTCAATGTCAAGTATCGTTTCCTTAGACCATGAGATTGTGCAACTCCCGGATACCGTAGGAGTGCTTTGGGTGTGCCAAACGTCACAACGTAACTGGGTGGCTATAAAGGTGCACTACGGGTATCTCCAAAAGTATCTGTTGGGTTGGCATGAATCGAGACTGGGATTTGTCACTCCGTGTGACGGAGAGGTATCTCTGGGCCCACTCGGTAAGACATCATCATAATGAGCTCAATGTGACTAAGGAGTTAGCCACGGGATGATGTATTACGGAACGAGTAAAGAGACTTGCCAGTAACGAGATTGAACAAGGTATGGGGATACCGACGATCGAATCTCGGGCAAGTATCATACCGATAGACAAAGGGAATTGAATACGGGATTGATTGAATCCCCGACATCGTGGTTCATCCGATGAGATCATCGTGGAGTACGTGGGAGCCAACATGGGTATCCAGATCCCGCTGTTGGTTATTGGCCGAAGAAGTGTCTCGGTCATGTCTACGTGTCTCCCGAACCCGTAGGGTCTACACACTTAAGGTTCGATGACGCTAGGGTTATAGGGAAATGGTATACGTGATTACCGAAGGTTTTTCGGAGTCCCGGATGAGATCCCGTACATCACGAGGAGCTCCGGAATGGTCCGGAGGTAAAGATTGATATATAGGAAGTCCAGTTTTGGTCACCGGAAAGTTTTCGGGCTCATCGGTAGTGTACCGGGAGTGCCGGGAGGGTGCCGGAGGACCCCCGGGAGGGGTGTGACGACCAGAGGACTTCATGGGCTGTTAGATAAAGTGTGTCAGCCCTTATTGGGCTGGGAAATACTTTTGCTAAAGGCCCATGTGGCTGGAGATAAGGAGATAAGGCAAAAAGGATTTAAAAGGAGGAGATCCACCTCCCTTGTGGGAGGTGGACTCTCCCTTTAATTCGGCCGGCCATCTCCTCTTTGGAGTAGAGGCCAAGCCAGCCCTCCACGTCCCTCCTCCTATATATACTTGAGGTTTTGGATGTTTTGAGACAGGATTTGATCTCTCTCTCTCACGGCAAAGCCCTACCTCTCTTCTTCCTCCTCCGCAGCGCTTAGGCGAAGCCCTGTCGGAATACCTTGCTACTCCACCACCACCACGCCGTCGTGCTGCTGTTGGAGCCCTTCCCCAACCTCTCCTTCCTCCTTGCTGGATCAAGGTGTTGGAGACGTCACCGGGCTGCACGTGTGTTGAACGCGGAGGTGCCGTCCGTTCGGCACTTGATCGGATCTACCGCGATCTGAATCGCTGCGAGTACGACTCCATCAACCGCGTTCTTGTAACGCTTCCGCTTAGCGATCTTCAAAGGTATGAAGATCCACTCTCCCCTTGCTCGTTGCTGGTTTCTCCATAGATGGATCTTGGTGAACGCGTATGAAATTTTTGATTTACTACTACGTCTCCCAACAGTGGCATCATGAGCTAGGTCTATGCGTAGAATCTATGCACGAGTAGAACACAAAGTAGTTGTGGGCGTCGATTTTGTTAATATGCTTGCCGTTACTAGTCTTATCTTGATTCGACGGTATTGTGGGATGAAGCGGCCCGGACCAACCTTACACGTACGCTTACGTGAGACCGGTTCCACCGCCTGACATGCACTAGTTGCATAAGGTGGCTAGCGGGTGTCTGTCTCTCCCACCTTAGTCGGATTGGATTCGATGAAAAGGGTCCTTATGAAGGGTAAATAGCAATTGGCATATCACGTTGTGGTTTTGACGTAGGTAAGAAACGTTCTTGCTAGAAACCTATAGCAACCACGTAAAAACTTGCAACTACAAATTAGAGGACGTCTAACTTGTTTTTGAAGCATATGCCGTGTGATGTGATATGGCCAAAAGGATGTGATGTGATGCATTGTGATGTATGAGATTGATCATGTTCTTGTAATAGGGTTCACGACTTGCACGTCGATGACTATGACAACCGGCAGGAGCCATAGGAGTTGTCTTATATTATTGTATGACCTGCGTGTCAATCATAAACGCCATGTAATTACTTTACTTTATTGCTAAACGTTAGCTGTAGTAGTAGAAGTAATATTTGGCGAGACAACTTCATGAAGACACAATGATGGAGATCATGATGATGGAGATCATGGTGTCGTGCCGGTGACAGTGATGATCATGGTGCCCCGAAGATGGAGATCAAAGGAGCAAGATGATATTGGCCATATCATGTCACTATATTGATTGCATGTGATGTTTATCATGTTTACATCTTATTTGCATAGAACGACGGTAGTAAATAAGATGATCTCTCAATAAAATTTCAAGAAAGGTGTTCACCCTAACTGTGCACCGTTGCTAAGGATCGTCGTTCCGAAGCACCACGTGATGATCGGGTGTGATAGGTTCTAACGTTCGCATACAACGGGTGTAAGCCAGATTTACACATGCGAAACACTTAGGTTGACTTGACGAGCCTAGCATGTACAGACATGGCCTCGGAACACGGAAGACCGAAAGGTCGAACATGAGTCGTATAGAAGATACGATCAACATAGAGATGTTCACCATGGATGACTAGTCCGTCTCACGTGATGATCGGACACGGGCTAGTTGACATGGATCATGTATCACTTGGAAGACTAGAGAGATGTCTATCTAAGTGGGAGTTCATTAATAATTTGATTAAGTGAACTTAATTATCATGAACTTAGTCTAAAAATGTCCTTGCAAATTATGTCGTAGATAGCCCGCGCTGTAGCTCCACAGTTTTATTGATACAATCCTAGAGAAAAGTAAGTTGAAAGTTGATGGTAGCAATAATGCGGACTGGGTCCGTGATCTGAGGATTGTCCTCATTGCTGCACAGAAAGCTTATGTTTTTGATGTACCGCTAACTGCACCACTCCCTCAAGTGTTGTCTGTAGATGTTGTGAACATATGACAGGCACTTTTTGGTGACTACGTGATAGTTCAATGCGTCATGCATTGCGGCTTAGAATTGAGGCTCCAAAACGTTTTGAACGTCACGGAACATATGAGATGTTCTAGGAGCTGAGATTGTGATCTCAGGCTCGTGCCTATGTTGAGAGGTATGAGACCTCCAACAAGATTCTTTGTCTGCAAGATAAAGGAGAATAGCTTAATCGGTGAGCGTGTGCTCAGATTGTCTGGGTGCTACAATCACTTGAATCAAGTGGGAGTTAATCTTCCAGATGAGATAGTGATTAATGCAGTTCTCCAAGTCACTGCCACCAAGCTACTAGAGCTTCGTGATGAACTATAACATGCCAGGGATGGATAAGATGATCCCTGAGTTGTTCGTGATGTTTGACACCACGAAGGTAGAAATCAAGAAGGAGCATCAAGTGTTGATGGTTAAGTTAAACCACTAGTTTCAAAAGGGGCAAGGGCAAGAAGGGAAAACTTCAGGAATGGCAAGCCAGTTGTTGCTCTAGTGAAGAAACCCAAGGTTGAGCCCGAACCCGAGACTAAGTGCTTCTGTTATGAGGAGAATGTTCGCTGAAGCGAAAAAAACCCTAGATGCTTGGTAGATAAGAAGGCTGGTAATGTCAATGGAGGTATATTTGATATACGTGTTAGTGATGTGTACCTTGCTGGTACTCCTAGTAGCACCTGGGTATTGGATACCGGTTCGGTTGCTAAGTGCTAGCAACTCGAAATAAAAGCTACGGAATAAACGGAGACTAGCTAGGTGAAAGGTGACGATGTGTGTTGGAAGTGTTTCCAAGATTGATGTGATCACCATCGCACGCTCTCTCTACCTTCGGGATTTGTGATAAACCTAAATAAATGTTATTTGGTGTTTGCGTTGAGCATGAACGTGATTAGATCATGATTAGTGCAATACGGTTATTCATATAAGTTAGAGAATAATGGTTATTCTATTTACATGGATAATGCCTTCAATGGTCATGCACCCACTCGGAATGGTTTATCGAATCATGATCGTAGTAGTACACATGTTCATAACGTTGGTACCAAAAAATATATAAAGGTAATAATGATAGTACCACATACTTGTGGCACTGCCGCTAAATGTCATATTGGTATAAATCGCATGAAGAAACTCCATGATGATGGATTTTTGACTCACTCGATTTTGAATCGGTTGAGACATGCGAGCCATGCCTCTTGGGCAAGATGACTGAGACCCCGTCATCCAATATGATGGAGCGGGCAAGTGGCTTATTGGAAATAATACATGTTGATGTATGTGGTCCAATGAGTGTTGAAACACACAGTGGATATCGTTGTTTTTCTTTACCTTCACTGATGATTTGAGTAAATATGGGGATATTTACTTAATGAAACACGAATCTGAAATGTTTGAAAGGTTCAAGGAGTTTCAGAGTGAAGTTAAAGATCATCGTGACAAGAAGATAAATGTCTATGATATGATCATGGAGGTGAATATCTAAGTTACGAGTTTGGTATGCAATTTTAGACAATGTGGAAATTGTTTCACAGCTCACGCCTCCTGGAACACCATAGTGTGATGGTGTGTTCGAACGTCGTAGTCATGCTCTATTGGATATAGTGAGTACTATGATGTCTCTTATCGTTTTACCACTATCATTATGGGGTTATGCATTAAAGACAAATCCATTCACTTTAACAGGGCACCATCTAAGTCTGTTGAGATGACACCGTGAGAATTATGGTTTGACAGAAGCCTAAGCTGTCATTTCTTAATGTTTGGGGCTGCGACGCTTATGTGAAAATGGGTTTTTCACCTAGCGAGCTCGAACCCAAAGCAGACAAATGCATCTTCATAGAATACCCTAATGAGACATTGGGTATACCTTCTATCTCAGATCCAAGCGCAAAAGGTGTTTGTTGCTAAGAACGGGTCCTTTCTTGAGAAAGAGTTTCTCTCGAAAGAATTGAGTGGGAGGAAGATAGAACTTGATGAGGTTGTTGAACCTTTGTTTCAACCAGAGAATAGCGCAACACAGAAAGATGTTTCTGTAGAGCCTACTCAGTTGAAAAGGAAGTTAATGATGATGATCATGAAGCTTCGGATCAAGTCACTATTGAACCTCGTAGGTCGACAAGGACGCGTACTGCTCCTGAGTAGTACGACAACCCTGTCTTGGAAATCATGTTGTTGGATAACGATGAACCTACGAACTATGGAGAAGCGATGGTGGGCCCGGATTCCAACAAATGGCTAGGAGCCATGAAATCCGAGAAAGGATCCATGTATGAAAACCAAGTATGGACTTTGGTAGACTTGCCTGTTGAATGGCGGGTCATTGAGTACAAATGGACCTTTGAGATAAACATAGACGCTAATGGTGAAATGTCACCGTTTATAAAGCTCGACTTGTCGCAAAGAAGTTTCCGTCAAGTTCAAGGAGTTGACTACGATGAGATTGTCTCATCTGTAGCGATGCTAAAAGTCTATTAAAATTTTGTTAGTAGTTGTTGCATTTTTCGATTATGAAATCTGGCAGATGGATGACAAAACAAGGTTTCCGTAATGGTTTCTGTGAGGAAGAGTTGTATGTGATACAACCAGAAGGTTTTGTCAATCCTAAGGATGCTAATAATATGCAAACTCCAGCGATCCTTCTATGGACTGGAGCAAGCATCTCGGAGTTGGAATATATGCTTTGATGAGGTGATCAAAGTGTTTAAGTTTATACAAAGTTTATGAGAAACTTGTATTTGCAAGAAAGTGAGTGGGAGCACTATAGAATTTCTTATAAGAATATGTAGTTGACATATTATTGATCAGAAATGATGTAGAATTTCTAGAAGAGCATGAAGGGTTGTTTGAAAAGAGTTTTTTCAAAGGAAGACCCAGATAAAGCTACTATTTTATTGAGCATCAAGATCTATAGGGATAGATCTATTCGCTTGATAAGTTTTTTCGACGAAGACATACCTTGACAAGTTTTTGAAGGAGTTCAAAATAGATGGGTCAAAGAAGGAGTTCTTGACTGTATTGTAAGGTGTGAAATTGAGTAAGACTCAATACCCGACCACGGCATAAGATAAAGAAAAGATGAGTGTCATCTCCTATGCTTTAGCCATAGGCTCTATATAGTATGCCATGCTGTGTACCGCACCTGTGTGTGCCTTGCCATGAGTCTGTCAAGGGGTACAAGAGTAATCCAAGAGTGGATCACTGGACAGCGGTCAAAATTAGCCTTAGTAACTTGAGAACTAAGGAAATATTTCTCGATTATGGAGGTGATAAAGAGTTCATCGTAAAGTGTTACGATGATGCAAGCTTTAAAACCAATCCGGATGACTCTTAGTAGAAATCCAGCTACGTATAGTGGAGCAGCCATTTGGAATAGCTCCAAGTGGAGCATGGGAGTAGTATCTACAAATATGACATGGAAAGTTTGCAAGGTACACACGGATCTGAATGTCGCAGACCCGCTGACTAAAAAACCTCTTTCACGAGCAGAACATGAACAAACCCCAGAACTTATTGGGTGTTAATCACATGATGATATGATCACATGGTGATGTAAGTGTTAATCACATGGTGATGTGAACTAGATTATTGACTCTAGTGCAAGTGGGAGACTGTTGGAAATATGCCCTAGAGGCAATAATAAAATGGTTATTATTGTATTTCCTTGTTCATGATAATTGTCTATTGTTCATGCTATAATTGTGTTAACCGGAAACCATAATACATGTGTGAATACATAGACCACAACATGTCCCTAGTGAGCCTCTAGTTGACTAGCTCGTTGATCAATAGATGGTCACGGTTTCATGGCCATGGACATTGGATGTCATTGATAACGGGATCACATCATTAGGAGAATGATGTGATGGACAAGACCCAATCCTAAGCATAGCACAAGATCGTGTAGTTCGTTTGCTAAAGCTTTTCAATGTCAAGTATCGTTTCCTTAGACCATGAGATTGTGCAACTCCCGGATACCGTAGGAGTGCTTTGGGTGTGCCAAACGTCACAACGTAACTGGGTGGCTATAAAGGTGCACTACGGGTATCTCCAAAAGTATCTGTTGGGTTGGCATGAATCGAGACTGGGATTTGTCACTCCGTGTGACGGAGAGGTATCTCTGGGCCCACTCGGTAAGACATCATCATAATGAGCTCAATGTGACTAAGGAGTTAGCCACGGGATGATGTATTACGGAACGAGTAAAGAGACTTGCCAGTAACGAGATTGAACAAGGTATGGGGATACCGACGATCGAATCTCGGGCAAGTATCATACCGATAGACAAAGGGAATTGAATACGGGATTGATTGAATCCCCGACATCGTGGTTCATCCGATGAGATCATCGTGGAGTACGTGGGAGCCAACATGGGTATCCAGATCCCGCTGTTGGTTATTGGCCGAAGAAGTGTCTCGGTCATGTCTACGTGTCTCCCGAACCCGTAGGGTCTACACACTTAAGGTTCGATGACGCTAGGGTTATAGGGAAATGGTATACGTGATTACCGAAGGTTTTTCGGAGTCCCGGATGAGATCCCGTACATCACGAGGAGCTCCGGAATGGTCCGGAGGTAAAGATTGATATATAGGAAGTCCAGTTTTGGTCACCGGAAAGTTTTCGGGCTCATCGGTAGTGTACCGGGAGTGCCGGGAGGGTGCCGGAGGACCCCCGGGAGGGGTGTGACGACCAGAGGACTTCATGGGCTGTTAGATAAAGTGTGTCAGCCCTTATTGGGCTGGGAAATACTTTTGCTAAAGGCCCATGTGGCTGGAGATAAGGAGATAAGGCAAAAAGGATTTAAAAGGAGGAGATCCACCTCCCTTGTGGGAGGTGGACTCTCCCTTTAATTCGGCCGGCCATCTCCTCTTTGGAGTAGAGGCCAAGCCAGCCCTCCACGTCCCTCCTCCTATATATACTTGAGGTTTTGGATGTTTTGAGACAGGATTTGATCTCTCTCTCTCACGGCAAAGCCCTACCTCTCTTCTTCCTCCTCCGCAGCGCTTAGGCGAAGCCCTGTCGGAATACCTTGCTACTCCACCACCACCACGCCGTCGTGCTGCTGTTGGAGCCCTTCCCCAACCTCTCCTTCCTCCTTGCTGGATCAAGGTGTTGGAGACGTCACCGGGCTGCACGTGTGTTGAACGCGGAGGTGCCGTCCGTTCGGCACTTGATCGGATCTACCGCGATCTGAATCGCTGCGAGTACGACTCCATCAACCGCGTTCTTGTAACGCTTCCGCTTAGCGATCTTCAAAGGTATGAAGATCCACTCTCCCCTTGCTCGTTGCTGGTTTCTCCATAGATGGATCTTGGTGAACGCGTATGAAATTTTTGATTTACTACTACGTCTCCCAACATGTGTAGGGTGCCTGGCACGGAGTGCATCCTTGAGTTTGATGGGTGTAACAAGGTCGAGCCAAAGGGTACGACCCTTCTTCCGGTTTGGTTACATTTCTCGGGGGCACCGTCTAAGCCTCTGAATGATGTTTGGGTTGCGGCAAGCTTGGGGGCACTCATTGGGAAGACTGAGCAGGTGGACATGCCGTTTACCCGAGCACACGGGGTGCAAGGTTGCTCGTGAGTGTACTGGATATTGAGTTTTTACCGGATGTGCTTAGATGGACACATGCGGGCATGATATACAACCTAGAGATTGAGCTTGAGGACTCTGATCTATTCGCGGAGGCCATGGCAGGAGATGATGTGGACATGACTGATAAGGATGACGACTTAGGTAACAAGGAGCAGCATTAGGAGGACAGTGCTCGAGATAAGTCTCACACCCCGGGTGCAAAATGCACCTCGGTTGCTCCAAGGAAGGGTGCGCCTTTACCTTCCTCTACGCCCAAGAACTCGTTGAGATTTGGCTCTTTTGAGTCTGCCTTCACACCTCCTAGACTTTGGAGTGGTCGCGTTGAGAGTGACAATATTTTTCGAAAACTTGTTACCTCCGCTTGATTCTGTTGGGCCTAAGATTTTTGCTTGCGGTCACTCGGATATGGTTGCTCGAGGGGAGACCTTGGTGGAGCATACACCTAGCCCAATGGTACCTGCGGCAGTGCTTGTTCAAGATGTCGGGTTAGGCATCGAGGATGGGGAGAAGCGTGGGCAGGTGGCCCCCATTTCCCCCATTGTGCACTCTCGGGGCCATGCCTCGCCACCTATGATGAGAGGGTCAGTTTCAGGCTCTGCTGGTGGTGGTCGGGACGCTAGGATGGGCGCCAAGTCTGGAGGGGTGCGGGCAGGAGGCCCTCACTTCAGCCTCCCCCGAGGCGCCCCTTCGAAGCTCGACCGGTCTGATGGGGGGCAGGCCAGCAGAGCAGGAGGCTCTACGCGCACGTCCTCCCATTGTGAATCCGCTGATGGCTACCGCTTGCAGCCCACGGTCGACACCTCTGGGTTCTACGACACCTGTGGAGGTGGAGGTGGGCACAGCTTCTCCGATCAGGCTTATGACAGATGGCCTTCCCTCGACTGGACCGGGAGAGGTTGGCCCACTTGAGGGTTGGGCAGGAGGCCTTACCCCAAGCGGGCCGATGCGGGACGAGGTCATCACCTTCGGAGGGATCCCAGATCCCGTCTCTAAAGGTTGACAGATGAGTTGTCATCTACAGGATCAGCTGGATGTTGATGACTTGCAGCTAGGGCGCGCCATGCGGGCGGCCAAGCTTCGTGACAATGAGGTCAACACCGGTATGTCTGTCAACACCTCCAATTCCATTTTGCATTTTTCCAATGATGAGATTATACATAATGCAAATCAATTGGGAGTTTCACTAGGCACTAACGAACAAGAAATTGCTAAATCTGTTAATGATATCCTTGATCTTGAAGCAGAGCGAGCTTTAGAGATGATTCGAAATTTAGTGGTTGTTAAACCTATGACCGATTCGGATATAGATGATTTGGGTGTTAGGGTAATTGATAGATTTTGTGCGTATCTTGCACCCTCACACCCTGAAACAGAGGAGGATGAGTGTTCTATGTCTCCACGGGGTTCAAATCATGTAGATTCTCAGGCGGTTAGGCCCACTGAGCTTGATTGTGTGGACCGGGTAGAGGACCAAAACAAGCCTAAGCGCAAGTGGAACTGGAAGATTTATCCAGCTTCGGTTGTGCACAGAAATGCTAGGATCCAAACCACTAAAAAATTCATGATGAAATATGAAGGGAATCTTTTGGAATAGTAGAGGTCTAACGGACTTGGCTAAACGAAGGTTTCTGGCAGATGCTTCTATAGAACACAAGTTGGATTTTATCGCCCTCTCTGAAATTGGAAGGGGCAATTTTACCCCTCATTTTCTTAGCACCTTATCGGAAGGAGTTGATTTTGATTGGCATTGCCTACCCCCAAGAGGAAGATCCGGTGGGATTTTACTAGGGGTTAAATGCGACATGTTAGAAGTTCGGAATGTTGTCATGGGAGATTTTGCGGTTAAGTTTCGTGTCAGATCGAAGGTTGATAGTTTCCAATGGGCACTGTTGGCAGTGTATGGAGCCGCACAGCCTGAGCTCAAACCAGATTTTTTGGCGGACTTAGTTCGTATTTGCAGTAGTGAACACCTCCCAATTTTGGTTGGGGGCGATTTTAACATTATTCGAAGACGGGAAGAAAAAACAATGATAACTTTGATGGCAGATGGTCGTTTATGTTCAATACAATTATTGAAAGCATGGATCTTAGAGAGATCGAGCTTTTTGGTAGAAAATTTACTTGGGCCAACACGTTACCAAATCCAACGTATGAGAAGTTGGATCGTGTCTTCGCCGGCGTCGAATGGGAGCAAAAGTTTCCTCTGGTGACAGTCCGAGCGTTGTCGCGTGCGATCTCCGACCATACCCCGTTGCTTGTTGACTCTGGGGAGGCAACTCATGTGGGAAATTCTCTTTTGAATTAGCATGGTTTGAAAGAGAAGGTTTATCAAATCTGATAGCACGGGAGTGGGCTAAAGATTCAGGAGGGAGATCGAGAGTAGAAAGATGGCAGAATAAGATTAGGCACTTAAGATAGTTCTTACGTGGTTGGGCCAAACATTTGAGTGGGGTATATAAGGTTGAAAAGGAAAGGCTCCTTCACCTTATTAAATCCTTCGAATTAAATGTCGAGTCCTCCATTCTAGATACCAGGGAACTAGAAACTAAAATGAAGGCGGAGATGAGACTGAAAGAATTGCTTCGAGAGGAAGAATTGAAGTGGGCGCTAAGAGCTAAAGTACGAAAAGTCGTCCAAGGGGACGACAATACTCAATTCTTTCATATGATTGCGAATGGCAAGCATCGAAAGAAGAGAATCTTTCAGCTCGAGCAAGATGAGGGGACGATTTTAGGATAGGAGAACCTAAACTATACATCACAAATTACTACAAGCAACTTTTTGGGCCACCTGAGGATAATTTTGTGTCCTTAGACGAGTCGAGGGTTGAGGATATCCCTCAACTTGCAACGGATGAGAACGATATTTTGACCGCCCCATTTTCGGAGAAAGAGGTGTTTGAGGCAATTTCGCAAATGAAGAATAATAAAGCTCCTGGGCTGATGGTTTTCCGGCCGAGTTTTATAAAAAAGTGTTGGCACATCATTAAGGATGAGTTGCTTCCAATGTTCCATGATTTGTTTTCTGGACATTTGCAGCTATTTCACTTAAATTTCGGAATGATTATGTTACTTCCGAAGAAAACAGAGGCAGTGCAAATTGAGCAGTTCAGACCGATCTGTCTTCTTAATGTCAGCTTTAAAATCTTCACCAAGGTGGGAACTAACAGGCTTATGCAGATTACACATTCCGTGGGCAGCCATCTCAAACTGCTTTTATGTCGGACACAAACATCCTAGAAGGGGTTGTGATCCTACATGAAACGCTCCATGAAATCCACACGAAAAAACTAGATGGGGTGGTTTTTAAGGTGGATTTTGAGAAGGCGTACGATAAGGTTAAATGACCATTTCTACAGCAGGCCTTGCAGATGAAAGGATTCGATCAGTCCTGGAGAAACCAGGTAGATTCTTTCACACAAAAAGGGAGTGTCAGAATCAAAGTGGATGATGACATAGGTCATTATTTCCAGACACACAAGGGTGTGAGGCAAGGAGACCCAATGTCACCTATTTTGTTCAACATAGTAGTAGACATGTTGACGATCTTAATAGGAAGAGCTAAGGACAATGGCCAGGTAGGCGGGCTCGTCCCGCATTTAGTGGACGGAGGAGTGTCCATTTTACAGTACGCTGATGATACTATCATCTTCATGGAGCATGATCTAGCAAAAGCAAGAAACATGAAGCTTGTGTTATGCTTATTCGAACAGTTGTCGGGGTTAAGATTAACTTTCATAAAAATGAATTGTTCTACTTTGGAAGGGCTAAAGACGAACAAGAGGCTTACAAACAATTGTTCGGCTGTGAATTAGGTTCATTGCCCTTTACGTATTTGGGCATACCAATTCACCATCGTAAGCTTTCTAACAAAGAATGGAAGTGTATTGAGGATTGATTTGAAAAGAAACTAAGTTGCTGGAAGGGAAAGCTTATGTCATATGGAGACCGACTAATTCTCATTAATTCGGTGCTCACGAGTATGCCAATGTTTCTCTTGTCTTTTTTCGAGGTACCAGTTGGAGTTCGGAAAAGACTAGACTTCTATCAATCGCGCTTCTTCTGGCAGAGCAATGAGTCAAAACGAAAGTACAGACTCGCTAAATGGGATATTATCTGTAGGCCAAAAGACCAAGGAGGTCTTGGTATTGAAAATTTAGAGGTGAAGAACAAATGTCTTTTTAGCAAGTGGTTGTATAAGCTATCTGTAGAGACTGAAGCCACATGGGCCCAGATTCTGCATAATAAGTACCTACATTCTAAAACCTTATCCCAGGTGACGATCCGACCGACTGATTCACCGTTCTGGAAAGGACTGATGAGAGTGAAATCAGCCTTCTTCCACAGGACAAAATTTATCGTTGGAAATGGTACTACCACGAGATTCTGGGAGGATACATGGCCAGGGAAGACGCCTCTAGCTATCCAATATCCTTCTCTCTATAATATTGTTCAGCGTAGAGATGCTTACGTTGCAACAGTATTACAGTCCAACCCTCTCAATATTCAATTCAGGAGAACTTTAGCGGGCAAACCATTGGGAAGCTTGGCTCCATCTTGTGAGAAGATTGATGGATGTTCACCTTTCTCAACATCTAGATCAGTTATACTGGAAACTAACCCAGAATGGAGTGTTTTCGGTTAAATCCATGTATTTGGATATTATTAATGCTGGCGCTATCCCTCGATCGATGCATATTTGGAAAGTCAAAATGCCCTTAAAAATTAAAATGTGTATGTGGTTTGTACATAAACAAATCATTCTAACTAAGGACAATTTGGCTAAACGCAACTGGACGGGATCTCGAAGATGTAGCTTCTGTGATCATGATGAATCTATCAAACACCTCTTTCTTGATTGCCCAATAGCAAAAAAAATATGACGGTCTGTTCACATAGCATTTAACATTACTCCTCCAACTACCATCCACATGTTATTTGGGACGTGGCTTGATGGAGTAGAGTTAGAAACGGCGAAATGTATCCGTGTAGGAGTATGTGCTTTATTATGGGCAGTATGGAACTGCAGGAATGATTTGGTTTTTAACAGAACAACACATATTCATTTCTTGCAGGTTATCTTTCGGGCCACTACACTGATCCGTATGTGGTCGCTACTCACTCCGACGGATGACATGAAGCGTATGGTTACTGAGTCTGTCCGGTGGGAGATGATAACACGGGGTATTTTCAACAGGTTTGAATGACAGTCATGTAATAGGATAGGTGTTTAGTTTCCTATCTACTTTTATTCCGCCGGTTGTGGCTATCATGCTTTATGTTCTTCTTGCTCTTTGTGAGCCTTTTTACCCTTTTTTGAGACCTAGAGACTTTGTTGAACCTTTTGCTTATTAATAAGATGGACGCATGTATCGTTCTCATACAGAGGCGGGGAATAACCTCCTTTTTGGAAAAAAATCAAATAATAGTATTGTCACCTGACCAATATAAACCTTTTCATAAATCAGGTATGATTGTTTTTTGGAAAGTGTGGAAGCACCGTAACACAATTGTCTTTGATGGCATGGTATCGCTGAAAGACCATGTAATTACTAGGATCGAAAGGAAAAGAAGGATGTAGAAGCAGGCTGGGTTAATCAAAAGGGACGTGGGCTCCTTCCTAGGAGCATTGTTAACATGGGCTACGGAGAGGAACTAGGCTAGTTAGTGTTTTCCACTTCGGATGGAGTTGGGTTCATGTATTATGTAACTTCAACGTGAAGGGGTTCTTTACCCCATCCCTTTCTTTAATATAAAGTACACACATTCGTTTGTATTTGAAGAAAAATACCAGGTATGATTCATATATTAAGAGCTAAAGTTAGAAAAGTATGGACATGCTCTTTGTAGGAGGTCGCTTATTTACGAACAATGTAGTGCATATCAAATGAGTTGAGGATATGTAGCCCTAGGTCTTATACTTCATTCTAAGCTTGATGATATTTTTGCAACTTATAATTGTTTTCCCATTGTCCGGATCCAATTATCTAAGCAAAATGTCATATACATATATGGATTTTTGTGTTGAGAGTACAAGATGTAAGCACCACGAAAGGAAAGCCTTTTTGTTTCTAAAATGGGGAATGGTGATGCCAGAGCATTGACAAAGCTGGAGGATCGAATATGGTGAAAGTTTGCCCGAGGAAGATCACCATTTTTCTTTTGGAAAGAGAAACATTAACAAAATTCCTCAGTGCATTCTTTAATAAATAAATAAAAATACCGGGATATGTATGGTGAGGTAGCTAAAAACAAAAAAGGTGTACATCACATAAATTATTTAGCCAATCTAACCATGGGTAGACCGGGGATGAACTCTTGCAGTTGTATCACTTGATGCGACGTTGAGATAAATAAAATTTATTTTGTCAAAAAAAACCACATATAAACTTGTTTTCGTTTTTTAGAAGAGGATTGCTTCCTAGAAAAATCATCTTCATTCGGAGTCGTCCGTTGTCCTTGCTAGGGAGATGCCATAAGTTTCAGATTTGAAGTTGTGCGACTCTAGTCTTCGGTAGACATTATATAAGTGTGTGCGTGTGATGGCAGTGTATGTGCAGTGCATTTGTGTGTCTATGTTCTACTTTATACCTAGTCTTTCATAAAAAATTCATTTTCACATGAAACAGTCTTTCGCCTTGCTTTATATACATAAAACACAAACCATAAGTATAAGGGCAAATGATATATGATGATGAGAAATCTCTCAAACAAAGCAGAACATAGAAAGAATGGACAACATACATTGGGCGGATGCCACGATGACGCCGTTGAGCAAGAATACAGGAGGACCTAAAGACTACAACATGCCACGAGTTCCATGGCAATGCCCTCGAGAACAATATGGCACCAAGTGTCGCCGTCACCACACACGTTTGATGGAATGGACAAATGTTTTCACGAGGAACTCTAACAAGAGAAGCAAAATTGTGATGGCGTCCTCCAGAGAAGAACGTCACTCCCGTCACCATCGCCATTGACGCGGAAGCGTAGAGCTTTCACCTTGTTTCTTCCCGAGCAACGAAGGAGCATCAAAGCAACCGCCATGGCGACGCTGGGACCTCCAGAACCCAATCTAGGCACCTCCCCTGCCGCAACAAAGAAGACGCCAGGGCCATCCACCGCAACACCCCTCGCCGCCCAGAGACTCGCCAAAGAGCCAACCGAGTAACCCACCATCCGAGACCGCTGACCTGACATCCCTCTTCGAACCTTTCACTGTCGACAAAACACAAACGCCACCAACCGGTGGAGAGGCAGATACCTCCCCACCAACCCCCAATCTTTTCAAAAAATGAACCCTAGCTCCGATCCATAAAAAGAAAGCTAAACATTCTCAGTCTTCAAGAGAATCAGATAAGCATTTGGGGAGCGAGTTCCATGATGTTTCAGGATACCAATTATATTTTGGCCTTTTGGGGGTTGACACGGAGGCATTGTAAAAGCGGAGCTGGATCCTCTAACTTGCGAAGGGGAGTCCGATAAACTACACTAATCTGACTTCCCTTCCCCTCTCACTAATAGAAAACAGGACATCAGTATCGGTTTCATGAAAACTGGTTTCAAGTTTAAAAGATCGATTTCAATTTGTGACATATCTGGTTCAATTTTAATCGACTCATTTCGAAGAAAAAAACTCATTTCAGTTTTTTCAAAAGATCTATTTCAATTTCACAAGCTCCGTGACTTTCTTCTCTTATTTTTTTCTGCAGTTCCCTGACTTCCCTTGTGCAAGTCGGGGGATCCGGCTCCCGTAAAAGCCTCTCCGTGAGGCCGTGACGTGACAGGCGCGGTAGACTTTCCTGCTTTCGAGCTGCACCTCCGAACAGCTCTCCTGTACCTCCGAACCAAACACGTTGTGACGGTTGGGTGCACTTTATATGGCCGGCCAACCGATCTTTGCTTCCCTCGATTTGTCACAGCAAAGAGAGGGAGGCCATGGGCGCGCACTGCTCGTGGTTGCTGAGATCCCTCCTGCCGTCGCTGTGGGAGGCGGAGGTGGCCATCTCGGCCGTGGCACTTCTCGCCGTCGCCGTCGCGCTCCTTCTCGTCCTCGACGAAACCGCGTCCGCCACCTCCCCGCCTTCTTCGACGACTATGGGCTACGACCGAGACTGCCGGGGCCGGATGCGGGGCAGCGCAAAGATAAGCAAGGCGGTCTCCGAACCAGGATGCGCCGGCGACCAGGTGAGATCGATCGAGCATGCGTACACGGCGTGTGCATAACATTGATCCGCATTCTCTCCTCATCAAATGGTAACACAGCTTTCTCTGATGAACCCTGCAGATCACTCTTGTGGCCGACATCTCTCGCTCTCGGAGCACCACCGCGTACGTGATCAAGGTACACTTCTATCCAAGTTCTAGCGTGCTACTACTACACGGCCAGCATCTACTTAGCTAACAGAGAAGAGAAAAACGGCGCCTGTTCTTACTCCGTTTATGCGTCAGCTGGAGCTGGTGTCTGCCAAGTACCTGATCGGCGCCAACCTGAATGGGACCTCCGAACCTTACGCCGTCATCTGCCTCGGTGAGCAGAAACGCTTCAGGTGCGCAATAACATTCCCTCCTCCTCCACAATTCAAGTGAGGTGCTCATCCTGTGGTTGTGCGTGCAGTCCCATGGTGCCTAGCTCGAGAAATCCCGTGTGGGGGGAGGCGTTCAGCTTCCTAGCCGGAGAACTGCCAGCCGAGGTATGAATTATGATATGAACCAACAGCTTCCTACACATTCTTTGGTCATCTCTATCCACAGTAAGCACGATTACTACCTTTTTCTTCTCCTATAAAATGTGTTTTTTTTTTCTCTTGAGAATCTGAAAGGTGTTCTTTTGGAAACATTGTTTAGAACCCATTCGATCTTTGTCGCTTTTAATCATCGTCACACACTCACAAATAGTCCACCCGCCGTCCCTGCGGGCCCACTGCCACCGAGACTCTAATCATGGATGTCTCAGTTCAAAAAGGAACAAAAATGTCTCGGTATATACCACTACCTGTAACTTAATATATAAGACCTTTTTACAGTTCAAATTGAACTGCAAAAACGTCTTATATTAAGGGACGGGGGGAGTATATGAGTTAAATTAGCCGGCTCTTTGATCCAGTGGTGGCTCCAGTTTTAATGTCTTAAGCGTGAAAGAAGAGCAATACGGCATGATGGAGCAGATTAGACAAATGCTCCGCAAAGGAAAGCACAGGGTGTATGCCAGCCAACAATGTTACTACAAAGCAATGCTTTTGCGCCGTGCACTGCTGCTGCGTTATTTTTATACTTCTATTTCGCTCTTTCTAGGAATCTTCAGAGAGCACGGCATACATATAGTAGTGCTGGCCGGCTTCGCCGACGATCTTTCGGAACCGTGGCAGAAAGTAGTGGCATCATAAAAATTTGAAAGGCACTTTCCCACAAAGACAGTGGTCCAGATAATATAGGGTAAATTAGAGTGCACCTGACGCCATCCATCCTCGATTCAGACTTTGCATAGTGAACTGAACAATGGCCTGCAGGCTGTCAAAAGTGGTAAGCAGCATGATCAGTCAGCCATGGGAGAGTGCGGTGCGTGCATATGCTTGCATGCAGGTGCAGCATCATAGCCAGCTTCTCTGAAGCAACAACCTTCTCACTGCTCCTGTCAATGATTCAAAATGATTCAAAAGCAAAGGTATTACCTACCTGGCACAAACATTATATGAACCTTATGGGAACAAAGTGGTAAACAAAACCTGACTAGCTAGATTTATCTGCTCAGCATGTTTCTTAAACAGAAGCTGGAACACAGAGGTTTTCAGTGAAAACGGTTCGATAAGATATGCATTTGATGCCAGAGACACATGCTTGCCCAAAAGTGTGATGTGTTTTTTTTACTTTCTGGATAGGTAACCATAACAGTTTATGACTGGGACAATGCATGCAAACGCAAAGTCATCGGATCTGTAACTGTGGCCATCCTCGCCGAAGATGAAACAGGAGCCGTTTGGTACGACCTGGACAGCAGATCTGGTCAGGTAGGATATGCATTTTTATGAACAATAATAACCAGCCTTCGTCATCTCGGTGCTTCATCACAGTAGCCACCGCATGTACAATTCGGTTTACAACACAAGTATCTTGTTGCAGATCTGCTTGCGTATTAGCTCAAAGAAAGTGCCGTCGACTTCTGATAGGTAACGTTGATTTGAGAAACATGAACAGCGATATTTGTGACGGTAGGTAAACATCCTTCTTATTTCACCAAAATGTTTCCAGCTTCTTTAAGCAGTATACTGGAGCCAAGTCCCAGAGAAAGATGATATTCACCAGGCAACGGTTGGAGATGACTGAAGACGGTGGTCCTCTGCACGCTACAACCGAATTTCCTCATGATGAAGTACTAATTCTCTGCAAATGATAGTTGCACATACAGTATTGCATACTCAACTGAACCAAATGATTGCCTTTCCTACTTTCAGATTGTTCATCACGGTTACTCTTGTGCTCTGGAGAGGTCTTTCTTGCGCTATGGGCGTATGTGCATCTCCTCATGGCATCTATGCTTCCAGTCACACGCATTCTCCAAGCAATTAAATGTAAGTACATGTTCTGAAAATGCGAACCCCAAACTGATCCTTGCACGGTTTTAACTTATGAGTAAGGTATAAAGAACATCAGCCACGTCTGAAAATCCATAAGGTAATAAATTATCACTCCATTATATCAATCTTGCTAACTAACTAACATTAATCGGGCAATTGCTGCAGAAAATCGGTAACAGTATGGATATATTGACAAGCAAGTTCAGATTCTGTTCATAAATTCATCCTTATATGATTTTCTTATGTCTTCTTTTCCCTTTGAGAACTTTTGAGTTCCCTTTCTAAGACCTACAATTCTTTTTAGGTGATCATTCCGTTACAAGACATATATGAGGTATGCAACCTACAATTATTTTTATGACCTTAGTATTTGATTGTTAATGGTTGAGATGGTTGACACATGCATGATTTCTCCCCACAGATAAGGAGGAGCCAGCACTCCCTTATAAACCCAGCTATTACTATATTTCTTCATAGCGGCGCAGGTGGTCATGGAGTACCTCCATTGTGCTGCCACAATGGTAAACTATTTTCCGTTGGCGTAATCTTGGACATCTTCCTTGGAACCAAAATTCTGAATTATTTTTCGATGGCATCTTTTTCCAAAGATAGATAAATCATGCCCCTAATTGGAAAACTAGATACTATCATGGATTCGGTTTTTACGCTTTCTGAAAATTTAGAAGATCTCAGTCACATGCCTAATTGGAAAACCAGGTGTTATTATGGATTATATGTCTGATTTCTGAAATTTCAACATCAGAGAGCTTGCAGTAGACCATTTTCAATTTGATACTCCTTTACGGGTAAATCTATACTATCGAAGGCACAAACAGCGCAACGAGCCCTCGAAATATAGATCTACTGTTGTTGTTTTCATCTTCCATGTTGCAAAACTATTTATAGATTTTTCTGTTGAGCATCCTTGCCTTAATGGTTCAGGAAGCATCAGGTACAAGTTCACATCCTTCTGGAACAGAAACCGCACATTTCGAGCTCTAGAGACAGCGCTGCAGAGTTACCGAGCAACCTTGGAAGCCGAAAAGCAGGTATTCAGAAAGTAATCTTGTTTGGTCTTTTCATTTGCTTCTGGGGAAACCACCTGACAACCTGTACTTGTACAAGCAGGTGAGTGCACATTTGCTTCTTAAAGGAGAGAGTATGAATGTTATTAGCAGTAGACCAGACAACATAAAGACAGAAGACAGAAGAAGTGGACTGACTACCACATTTCAACCTTTCATCAATGAAAATGTTCTTGTAGACATACCCAGTGTGAGCATCCCAGTTTAATTTTCTATTTTTGAATATGCATAATTTACTTTTCGTTTCCCTAATTTTCAACATGGTATCGTCTTTCAGAATACCTTCCCTGGTACACCTGAGAAGTTTTTCACTGTGATACTAGGTGAGGATGCAATGTTTTTTCAGCAGTACCGAAATGCACGAAAAGATACAGATTTAAAGGTGTGTATTTTGTCAATTGGACTATTGGCATATCCTTTTCATGGTCTCAATTTTTTTACCAAGTTGGTTGCTGCTAACACTAGACGATATAACAGTCAAATGTTCTTATTTTCTCCAGCTGAGTAAGTGGCATGTCTCAGATGAGTACGGTGGAAATGTTCGAGAAGTAAATTTCAGGTCACTATGCCACAGTCCTTTGTGTCCTCCAGACACCGCAGTAACTGAATTGCAGCATGCTTTTTTCTCAAACGACAAAAGAAACCTGGTAAAAAAAAGATCACTGCAAATTAAATTTATGGTGTTATTTCATCCTTTAATGCAAGCATCTTTCTTTATTTGATTTCAGATTATTTCATCCTTTAATGCAAGCATCTGTCCTTATTTGATTTCAGATTTATGAAACAAAGCAGCAAGCACACGATGTCCCATTTGGTTCTTACTTTGAGGTATTGGCATACATCTTATGGCATATTCAACATCCATGATTCTGGCATGTAGTAAAAACAGAATAGTACCTTTTAAAGTGGTTAAATTTTTAACTTGTGCCCTTCTGGACACGATTTAATAACGTTAGCCCCCTTTCAGTTAATTGTGCACAGTATTTAGAACCTAAACCTGGAGTTTTTTTCTTAACATAATAGTATTACCCTACTAAGATATAAATGCTAGTGAACAACAAACAAAATTCCCATTTCTAACCACTTTTTTCTCGAGGTTAGACCACAAAACATTTGCTTTGGCTAGTAGATACGTAAATATTTTTCCCTGCAGGCCAACTGTAGCTGATGCCTTGGTTTCACTGTTACAGATCCACTGCAGGTGGTCTCTAAGGACAATCTCTAGTTCAACATGTCAAGTGGATATAAAGATTGGTAAGTTCAATTCCTATCAAGTATTCCTTTAGAAAATTCCTACTATGTTTATCCAGCACAAGATGTAGAAAATCCTACTATTTACATACTACATTTAACTTTGTGCACCTAATAGGTGTGAACATGAAGAAGTGGTGCATTTTGCAATCAAAAATAAAATCTGGAGCAACTGATGAGGTATGCCATACCATCTTGTTCATTTTAAGGTCTCCATGCTGGCAAGATGGAGTACTGATAATTCACACCTGTAACATGAAAGAAATGACATGGTTTAGCATTCTAACCATTCGCCCACTTTGAATAATAGCTATATTGAAATATCCAGCATTCAGAAGTTATTTCATCATAATTTAGATTAAAGGGACCAATCTGATTACAATTGATGAAAGAACAAAATGTTAGGGCTTCAGGCAACCTCTTTGTTTGTTAGGCATCACTTATTAGGAATATGACAAGAAGATGATAAAATGACTCCAAGTTGATCTGCACAACACAACTCTCAATTAATGTATATAATAGAAACGATATAGGTAACCGGAAACTGTACTTTGATCTTTTACAAAAAGCATTTGACGGTGTCTTCCTAACATGATCTGGACCTTCTGGTGCAGTACAGGAGAGAAGTTTGCAAGATTTTGGAGGCTGCCAGTGATTACGCCGTCAAAGCTGAGTCAAATGGGCAGCTAGGGAAGATATTGTGGTGACATCTTCAGCATAACGAACTGCAGAAGAAAACCACCTGCATATTTCTGTGCACGCATACATACAGGACATATTTGCAAAATCTGGAGGCTGCTTGCGCTGTAACCTGAAAGCTTCATCAAAGAGCCAAGCCAGTGATGATACTGTTGCAACATCTCCTCCATGAAAACTTGCTGTTAAAACGACCTACAAAGGTGCACTCTCGCACACAAAATGCGTCCGCCTAAGTGTTGACTGTTGAGAAGGAAAAAAATACTCCTGCAAAGTAGCATATTACTGTGAATAGCCCAACCTGGGTAGAAACCAACAAAATGAAAATGGCAGATGATCCTAATCCACCTCATCCCTGTAGATCCATGTACTTGCTCTATCATAGAAGTGACAAAACATAACTTACATCAAATTATCAACTGATCTGAAAACAAGCTGACTTTTCTACAACCTATATTTGTACATGGACAACGGACAACCGGATGGTAAACCTTATGGTAATGCTACTGATTATTTACATATACTACAATGTATGCCACCTGGTTTCCAGTAAGGCTGCAATGATGAGCTCATGACAGCAATCATTATTTCCGTGACCTAAGATCGTTCTCAAGTTTCTTCATCCTTGTTTCTTGGGCTTTGAGATCCCGTTCAAGTTTATTGATCTTTGATTCTTGTTCCTTTGTAATCAGAGTGAGGGACCTGACATCTAAAGCCCCAGCGAGTTCGTTCAATGATTGCACCTGTAATAAGGTTGACAAGAAGAATTATTCCAGGTTTATTTTCTGGAATGGTTTATGAACGATACACATTTCCCATTGAAAATTAACCACCACTTCTATTCAGAATCAAATAATAATCAAAACTATAAGTAGGATTCAACAATTACAACTTGGTGTAGAAAATAGTAGTAGATAACAGTGAGACACAAAAGTATAGCAGGTTTGTTTTGGATAGTGCATTTATTTTAGACAATGAAATGTATCATATAATATACAAGTATAAACTAGTTGATCACTTTAAGACAAAACTGAGGGGAAAAAACACTGGATATTATGGTGCAAGGGCTCTGCAATCAGGCCACTTGTGATCTTGCTTTCTCTCTGGGGTCTTATAATGAAATAAGTTGCAGTTCGAAATATCAGCAGTTGGGTGCTCTAACTCTCTAAGGGCATTTTTAACCGAATCCCTATCCGGCGCTAGAGCAGTAAAAGGTCGGTTTTACTCCTCTAACGCCCACCTAACCGAACCCCAATCGCTCGTAGAGGAGGAAAAATTATCCTCCGGGCCGCATCCCCCGCCTATATTTACTCCACCGCTCGGCGGTGGAGTAAAAATTCTGCTCACTCTCTAATCGCCTCCTCTGCCTCTCCTCCTCCCCCCTCCCCACCGCCGACACCTGCCCCCGTCATTCCCCGTCGCCCCCTCTCCTCCCAATGGCTGGACGCGGTGGCCGGAGGTCCTCGCCACCCATCCGCAGCGTGGATCCGCGCCGCCAGGTGAGCCGCGTGTCCTTCGCCGGATCCGGATCCTCCTCAAGCAGCTGCCGCCGTTGCGACGATGCCGCCTCTCCGGTTTCCTTGACCTCCCCGCATCGCGGCAGCTAGGGAAACAGTTCCACGGGGTCGCAACGGGGGTGGGGGACTTGGGTGATGGAGATCACGGATAGAGAGAGACCCACCGACGCCATTGGCCTGGGTCCTTCCACACGGCCAAACTCGCCGCGCTCGAGTACGACCAATGGGATGTCCAGTTCCATGGCTCCGCGGCGCGCCTCAACTTCCCATTGGGGATGGCACGCGTTGAGCTCCAGCCGCCGTTGTCGGGAATGGTGAGTGCGTTTATGGCCAGGGAGGACCGAGAGGCGAGGGAGCGCCTCGCGGCGAAGGCCATCGACGAGGAGTACATGGCGGACCTCCTCGACAGTACCCCGAGTTGGTGGAGGCAGAGCGGAAGCGATTCCCGACGAGACGGTGGACCAGGGGGGGTGTCTTCTCCGACGACGAGGAGGAGATCGACATCAAAGAATGGCACCGCAACTTCCCCGACTGCGGCAACGACGGCACAGGGTCGGACCCCAAGATCGGTGCTACGCCGTGGGCCAAATGGATAGCACTCTATAAGAGTGACTAGAGTTTATATTTAGGTTGAGTTTAAGTCAAAGTTTAATTTAAGTAGAATCTATGTTGAACTTTATCCAAATTTCAGTTGAGTATATGTACGTTATGTCAAATTTCGGTTGTTTAAATCGAAACTATGTTGAGTTTTATGCAAATTTGGTTTTTACTCCGTTATATATAAGGGATATGTTAGATCCGACGAAAACTTAGTGGAGTAAAAATACTCCACTAACGGTTTACTCCGCATCCTCCGCTATTTTTAGGGGATCTGTTAGAAATGCCCTAAGAGACTGAAGCAAACTTGGGTGGAGCTCATGAAATAGTGAATTTCGTAGAAGTTACCTGTAACACACAGGCCAAACCCACCGGTTCCTAGCCGACCATGCACAATGCATAGGACTACCCCCCCCCCCATTTTCAAATTTTGAATTTGAACTGGGATCTAGACTGGCCCCACAGACCAGCACTAGCCTTTATTGCGCACTTTGTCCTCATTAGTGCGCACTCGGGATCAACTTCCCAGTTGGTCACCCATCCTCAAATTGCTCCAAGCTAAGCACACTTAAAACTTTGAGGTTCCTTCCGGATGGGCTCCCGGAAAAGAAGGTGCGCCTCGTTGATATGAGTAGTTTATCATTCCTATTAAGCCAGGATGTCACATACCCCAATTTGATAATCCCGTCTAAGCTACTCCAAAGTGTGGTACTTGAGCAAGGGCATACAATTGAATTATAACAAATCATGTGTACTCTTTCACCAGTTCAAAGCTATTGAGTTGAATTATCTTCAGCTGAGTTTGCACATTAGATATCATATCGTAAAAAAAATAGCAAGCCGAATTGAGAAATGACTTCGCCTTATATCTTGAAACTACTAATGATCACCTCTATTCAAACAACGCTTGGAAGGGCCAATAACAGATTCTATCATTCTAATAAGTACTCACCTTCTCAAGAAGTTGCAGCCGTTGATCCATATCATTAACAGCATCACCCTGTCTTGTAATCACCTTGACAACATACGTCAAATGGGTGTGTAGAAACCGCGAACAATGGTTCTCAAGAGAACACTGTGGAAAGGCTGTTTCACAGCCAATTCTAAAAAACGGGCAGTTGGTAAGCTTCATAGGGCAAACTGTTGTACAATGTTTGTCCATCTCAGACCGCATAACATGTTGTTCACACAGCTGCTCGCATGGTAGGATCTTGAATGGGCAGACAGTGTCATGCTTTTCGAGATGAATAGCACAGAAAGAAGCTACACATCCATCGTTTGTGCAGTTCAGTATCCTAAATTTGCATTGACTTGTGTGCTCAGCTAGCTTATCTGGCATGTCAAATCTCTCAGGGCAATGGAAAATGCCTTTAATGTCTATGTTCTCCAGAATAGCCCCTGCAGTCGCCTTCCTTTCATCCTGGGCCCACAAGTTATCCATCTCTAACTTTTGCATGAAGTCTTTAATTTTGTTCAGGCGGCTTTCGCTAGAAAAAAGCCCAGAGACATGACTCAGCATGCCCCTTTTTGAGGTCGCAAACTCATCGATCAAGTCTGACAGGAACTCCGTCGGCCTGGAGGATGCTTTTGTTAATTGATCTGAATGATCCTCGCCTCCATCCATAGATTCGCGAACAAGTGTTTCAGATCTCTGAATCATGTACCCTGATAGTTCGGTCTTCATGCCAGTAGCTACAGATGATGGGCTCTTGAACATATCACCAGTGGTGATGTCCACTGAAGCTGTGGCCAATGCATGAAGTAAGAGCTGTGCCATGCTATGTACCACCTCTATGTCACATAGATTGCACTGAAAATTTAAGCCTTTGTCCTCTGCCGTGTTCTCAAGGTTGTCCATTGGAACACCAAGCAATATGGTTGAATCAGTAGAACGGCATCCTGAAAGAAAGAAAAAGGATCGGATGGATGAACAAAGAGTTAGGCTATCATATTGTGAAGCGATCTATTAGGTGTATATTCTGTAGCTTTGAATTTCACAAAAAATTGACCCTAATGCAATCTAAGATCCTAAAATCAACACAATCCACTATGGCAGATTCAAATTATCTTTGAAGGAGTGCAGCATAGAACCTATGAAGGCACTTTTTTCGCAAGATTTACGATAGAAATCACACTCCAGCAGTTTCAAACTCAAATGGACAAGATGAGCTATAATTTTCTGTGGGGTGTCCCCTAAGTAGAGATGCGGACAGACGCGGGACGGCCCGTCCGCATTAGTCATTTTTGTATTTGCATGATTATTAAATCAACATCGATTAGCTTATTTCCAGCCACACAGTCGTGGATTTATCCCTATACGGAAGAGACATGATGGCTCTCTACCAGTCTTGCTATGAGTAACCATATTTGAACAACATAACGCTTTTTCATGGGTGTGGCTAGGTCTCATCTAAATGAGAATTAACTGAAGTCCCATCCAACTCCTGCACCGTTTGATTTTACGTGGAGATTCGGGTATAGGTGTAAATCCTTTTCTTATGACGAAATTCCAAGTGCAGTACTACGGCACAATCAATCCGAATGGACAAAATGTCGGGGTCAATGATCATCACTCAATTAGCAACT
This sequence comes from Hordeum marinum, assembly GCA_022496015.1. Taxonomy (NCBI): domain Eukaryota; kingdom Viridiplantae; phylum Streptophyta; class Magnoliopsida; order Poales; family Poaceae; genus Hordeum; species Hordeum marinum. Next base: position 278,057,752 of record CM039677.1, on the reverse strand, counting down.
GAATTAATACCCCGCAAAGTAAATAAAATAATGTGGCATTCGACGGTCTTAACACTACACTAGCCGACGGGTTAGTCGCCATCAACGCCCACAGAAGCCTCGGTGACAACGAACTAACCTCGGGTTGAGGCGCCGACGAGGAGGATCCACCGGAAATCAGAGGCAAAAGTCCACGAGCCGCCGGACAGGAAGGTCTCACCGTCGATGGCGACAGGGAAACGATCGGCGGGGAGACTGCAGAGATCCGATGGAGCGCTCAAGAGACCACCTGAGTGAGCGGAGAGCCGGCGGCGTCAGCGCCGGGGACCAGGAGCCGGAAGCCCGGAAGCAATCGGGGACTCGCGGCTCTGTCCCGTGAGCCCGTGACGACCCTCCGTTCTGGGCTCTGGGCCGCGGGCCGCGGGCCGCGTCTATTTGGACCGTGTGGACAATCTGTCGATCGGATCGGACGGCGGGGAAAATACCGACCGTCCGCCCTTTTCCGGCGGCATCCAGGACCTTCCAGAACCCAGGTTCCAGCTTCCTGCTCCTCCTCCTCCCCATCACGCCACCGAAGCAGCCTACTCCCCCTTCCCCCGGAACCAAAAACCCTAGCAAAGGGAGGGAGGGCCCCGCCGCGCGGCGCCATGGACGCCATCCGGAAGCAGCTCGACCAGCTAATGGGCGCAAACCGCAATGGCGACGTCCGGGAGGTCAGCCGCAAGTACTACGACCGCGACGTCTGCCGCCTCTTCCTCGCCGGCCTATGCCCCCACGACCTCTTCCAGCTCACCGTGCGTTTCCTCTTCTGCTGGCAAACTGCTGCTGTAAATTCGATCGGGATTAGGCTCGCTGATATGTTTTTGTTTTGTTGGTGTTTGCAGAAGATGGACATGGGCCCGTGCCCTAAGCTGCACTCGTTGCAGCTCCGTAAGGAGTATCCTACCACTCGAGTTCCATGTCAATTTTGTGCTCGGGTAATTTTGGGGCAATATGGACGGGTTTGTGGAGATGACCTACGTTGGTTCATTTTATCTCCCCTTCGCATAGTTGCGGTTTGAGTGGAAGAAGTTTTGAGTGCTCGTGTGAGCTGAGGGTAGAATAGATTGGAGACTTTTGATTGTCTGGACTACCTGCCTTTTTTTTACTTAATACTTGGCTTGGATGATTGTATGGATTCATGGATCATGCAGTGTGAACAATACTTATTTAGCTACATTTTGTTTGTCAAGATTATGGCCTCCATATTGATTAAAATGAACCTTTGGAATTTATTCAAATGTTGATGGACTGCTAAGAACAATGTGTGTTAAGCTTGAGGTTTGCAAAAGTAGGGTGCGTTGCATGAGTGAGATTGAGCCTCCTGTTGATCGACAATTCGAATATAAATAGTAGTATTGTTATGTTATGGTGCAAGTTCAGAGGCAAAAGCCAGCAATGAACTATGAAGCATTAGGTTTGTGATATAGAGGGCTTCCCCTCTGAATCCAACCATGATATTTGATGATGTTCTAATCATGTTAGTACTGCAACCTTTCCTAATCAACCAAATCTAGGTGCCTTCTCTTATTAGGTCACATTTAATGTCATGGTGAGAAAATGAGGTTTGAATGCTTTATCTTTTTTTTAACGCTTTACTTGTCTATCATTGCAGTCTTGAGTTACAAGGAATTCCTGAAGAATTAGTGATAGTTGTTTAGTTGTATGCTATTGTTCTGATAAGTAGCAGTGAAGCACATAAACGTTTCCTTTGGTCACGTTCCCAATTTCCCATGCATATCTCTATGGCAGCATGTTTGCAGTTGGGTATGAAGGATCTGTTCTGTTGCTTCCTTAACTAAGTAATAGATATGAGGAGGCCAAAGCCAAAGGTATGGACAACTATGGTCGTGAACTGGAAGAAACTATAGAAAGACTGATAGTTGAGTGCGAGAGAAAGATTCAAAGAGCCCTTAAGCGTTTGGAGGAGGAAGATGCCAAGGCAGCTATTGCAATTTCTATCACTGAAGTTACACAGGTACCTCATATTAGTTACTCTTCTGGTCCCATTAATTCCATGTTTGATTATTTCATTGTAGAAAACTGAATGGTGAAAGATAATGTTTACTTGCAAATCCAGAGTAAAGAGGTAATTGAGTTCTGCAAACAAATTAAGGAGAAGATGAAGGAGATAGACACTTTTGGTAAGTCCTTCAATATTTCTCTTTTGTTCCTAACTTACTATAGTCTTTTATTTATGCCCAACGGTTCAGTTTCCTCTAGAGTACCATTCTTCCAATTATTTGTCTTTGTGAAACCTCTAAAAATTTATTCTACTATGAAATTACTTCCTCCATTCGGGTTTATTAAACCCCCTCGTATTTTGTGTCAAATTTGGACCGTAGATTTAACTAGCAAAATATAGGTTAATTGCCACAAAAAAAGTATCATTGAAAATTTCTTTCGATTATGAATTTAACAATATAACTTTTGTGGTATATAACTTATATTTTGTTACTCCCTCCGATCCATATTACTTGTTTTAGATTTGTCTCGATACGGATGTATCGGGAGTAGTCAAATCTGTAGTCAAAGTTTCACCCAAAATATGAGGGGGGAGGGGTGGGGGCAATAAAGCAGGGCGGGGGAAGTATGTGTTTGCAACTTAGCATTTGATTCTTTGTGCTTGTTGCTCATGTAGATTTTGAGGGAAACACTGAGGGCAAAATTAGGGCTACTGAAGAGGTTGATCAACTCAAGGAACAGAGAGCTGAAGAGCAGGTATTGCTGGGACCGCTAACATATTTTACCACACTGTGTATAGCTGAATTTAGTTCCACCATGTGCCTTCCTGTGCCTTCCTTAACGATTTTATCCTCATTTGAAGGCAAAGCTGCTCCTTGAAGCCTTTAATAAGGACCGTGTTCTGTTGGTGACTTCTCTCCAAACTGCTACACAATCAACAACACCTGCAGCTCCAGATGCTCGTACACAAGAAATGATTAACGAAAAGCTCAAAAAAGCAGAGGAACTAGGTGATTTATTAACCATACTTCTTGCAGCCTCCTTTACTTGACAACTAGAGCACAGATCATTGTTTATCTGGTGTTGTATTAATGCATAATAATGTACAAATAACATTTATTCTGAACAGGTGAAAGTGGGATGATTGATGAAGCACAAAAACTGTTGGATGAAGCAGAAGCTCTAAAGAAGGTTAATATCTATCTTTAGCTTTTAAATTTACTAGAGCAGCTGACTAGATGTTACCGTAGCTCTCTTCTGCTTTAGTTGCCAAAGTACCATTCCTCTTTCTGATGTATTATGTTTGGTTCTCTAACCAGTTGGGTGCGCGGCCACACCCTGTTCCTGACTCTGCAAAAATGTCGACTCACGTTCAAATTGTAAGTACCTCGGATTTTCCTTGTGCAATCATCCACAACAAAAATTCATTCCTTTTGCTAACTGCATGGAGACCTACTTATTGGATTCCCTTATCATGAAGTTTTCAGACAGAAAAGTTGTATAGCAATAATAACATATTTAATCTGTCTCCGTTTATTTATGTATTGATTTTGTGCATTTGTAATCTTTGTTCAGACTGATCAAAAGTTGCGCCTGTGTGACATATGTGGAGCATTCTTGAGCGTGTATGACAGGTAAATTCATTTCCTTTGGCTTAACCAGGAATTTCCACCATGGGGTCATGAGTATAGTGGTGTATGGGGTTTCAAGTGCTTCATCTTTTGACAGACGCCTGTGCCTCCTTTTTCACCAGCAGGCTTTTGGGTCCACTTTTACGAGGATTACTTTTGCAGCTAAAGAATGTGCGTGTTTATTTATACATGTTTTTATCCTTGTGGACCATACATGTCTTGTCAAGGGTTTAATGTAACTTGCAACCTTGTTTAGAACATGTTTATAGCTATGCTCTTGGCTAATTTTTCTTCCAAACAGTGATCGGCGTTTAGCAGATCATTTCGGAGGGAAACTCCATATGGGTTATATGCTAATACGTGAGAAGTTATCGGAACTGCAGGTTAGTTTTCAGAATAATCTTTCGAGTGAAGCATAGTCCTGCAGAGTTGCATGTTAGTACCAGATTTTGCTAACATGGCTGGACTGCTGGATTATTGACTTCCTTCGTTAGTACCTGAATTGTTCTGTACTTGTTTATTTGGGATTAAGGTTGGTGTTTGCTTCTGGCCTTTTTACGTGTACAGGAAGAGAAAAACAAAAGGCGCAAGGTGGACCGAACTGGACATGACAGAAGGTACTGTTAGGCTTGCTAGCTTTAAAGTCTCCTAACAGAGCAACATTTTTTGTTAATTATTGTGCTAAAAGATGCCTTGTACAAACAACTAGATCCAAGGAAAGGAGCGCAGAACGTGATAGAGCGTCAAGCAGGGACTGTCATAGAGGAGATCAAAGCAGCAGTCATGGCAGGGACAGGGATTATGACCGTAGAAGTAGCCATGATCGCTACCATGACAGAGAAAGTAGATATGACCAGGATAGAGAATCAGGGAGATCTCGTAGCTATGATTCGAGGAGTCGCCGAAGGTCACGGTCCCCAAGGGATAGTTCTAGAGACTATGACCGACACGGGTATGCTTGCATCTATTCTAGTTACCACATAAAGTTTGAATTGTGCATATGACCGACACGGGTATGCTTGCATCTATTCTAGTTACCACATAAAGTTTGAATTGTGCATATTCCTTTCTCTGTTGCTATCTCTTGCTATTCTTATTAGACAGAAACAAGTCAACTGAAACCACCAGGTTATGTTTGAAACTTAAAATTACTTGTAAGATATATATGTTCTGCTTACTTGGTGCATATAAACTTATAGATCAGATTCCTATAAAGGTCATTATTATTCTACTGTGTAATATGACTTAATTATATCACCTAGCGTGTGACATAGTGCAGCACTCATGAAATGCAGCTGACTTATTTCAGTTTCTCTGCAGGCGTCGTGACCGTTGAGATAGGCACTAGAGCAGGCAGGCTTGTATCAGATTTCTGAGGTTCTGCCTAGGAAGACAAGAATGGCCAGCTAGCAACTGGAGGAAGGCACGTGTTTCTATTAGTATATATACATATATGTGCATCTTCCTTTACCCCATGACCAATGAACCTGATATGTTGAACCATTTATCTATTATGGTATAAACCAGTGCCAACCTTATGTATTTCATGGTATCCCTTGCCAAATCGTGTTGTTAATTTCTCAAGTTATCTCAAGTTTCCTTTGTCTTGAATTCAGTTTGTTTTTGCCCTGAAACAGTAGAATAATAGTTCTACGGTATATTTTCATTAAATAAACACGTCATAACAGAAAAAGTAGTGTATCAACATTCAACCAATGACCTTTTTTTGGAAACATGATGTGCGTTAGATATTACTCTATCCGTTCCTAAATACTCCCTCCGTCCCAAAGTAAGTGTCGCAAATTGGGACGGAGGGAGTAGAAGGCATTTTAGATATTCCAATGCGGGCTACATGCGGAGCAAAATGAGTGAATTTACATTCTAAAATATGTACATACATCTGTATATTGTCCCTATTGAAATGTCTTAAAAGTCTTATTTAGAAACGGAGGGAGTAGAAGAGGTGGTCAGTCCAGAACTCAATGATTTTTGCTTTGGATGGCTTGGATCTAATCCATCTTGAACGTGGGGTACTGTCTGCCTGAAGATTTTGTCATTTCTGATGGATCAAATACCCCAGCATCCCATGATCACAATGAGGATCTGCATAGCTAGGCTGATCTCATCAAAGCAAGAAGTACCTCTATTTTTGGTGGTCATGATGTATTCCCAGCACGTGAGGGCAAACAGGCAGTCGCAGAACAAGTGCATTGAAGTTTCTTCCTCCTTTTTGGTATGGATTTTATGTTCAATAGATTCCTGGTGTTACTCTGTCATAGAGGAATATAACCATAAAATAATCTTGTATCTGATCATTGAGGAGCACTTCCATAATTGCTTGAAGATGGAATGGGTTTGGCTAGGACCAATCAGAATTTTGTACATCTTCCTTGGTAAAACATATGCATAAATAGATGCTAGAAAACTAAAACTATTGTAAAAATAAATTTGAGAATGCTTTCGGGGTATATTTTGAAAACAATAAAGTATATAAAGCATGTGTCAAACTGTTGTATGAAAAGATAAATCTATTGGATTATTGAAGCCAAACGGGGTGTTATTTTCAACAAAATTGTGTAACATGACCTACATATATTTGCTTCAAAGGTACCATGAACGAATATATGTAGGTCATGCTACAAAAATGTGTATCACAAAAATAAGTGAAACAAATTAACATGCATGGTTGCTGAGGTGACATGCTTGCATAGATAAATTAGTGCAAAAATTGTAACTTATGACCATATGCATGATTTGATGGCGTGGCATAGTTGAATGAAGGAAAAATAGGTAATGAGTTGCATCTGTTCAAGAATAGAGGATAAAGACCTGACCCGTAGGCATATCCACTTATCCATTGTATGTCCAGAAAAGTGGTGTTTAAAGAGTGAGCTGTTGGTGAGCTTGGATGGACAGTGGTCTGTGGAAGAGTTCTTCCGTAGAGAGCTTGTGTCTTGACTTATTATGATCGAAAATTACGTGTAGACTTGATCTATGTTTGCTGCGCCAGGCAAGTGATGGAAACATGATATTTTGCGTACGCATGATTGATGGATGCGCTGATAACGCACAGGGACTAATAACCTACATTTCGTGGTGTCACTTAAAACTGCCGCTTGCATCAACATGTTATCCGTTTCTCAAAAAAAAAAAAAAGAATCAACATGTTATCCCAGTCCCAGAAAATACTTGTACAACAGATAGTGCAGTTCCTTACGTCCCGTTATTTGCGAAAAAACATATGCCACCCACCTTGACTGGGGTGGTTTATGATCATCTCTTTTGTACTTCTTCCGTTTTTAAATATAATAGGGTTTTTTAGAAATTTCACTACGAATTACATTCAAAGTAAAATGAATGAATTTACACTTCAAAATATGTCTAGATACATCAGTATATGATTCATAGTAGAATCTTTAAAAAGACTTATATTTAAAAACGAAAGGATTAAGTTTTAGTGTTCAGACTGTTTTTGTCTGCTTTTGTGATTGATTCTTTACAACAAAAATACGAAAAGAAGCACGGTGCAACATGATTCGGCAACGGTGCAGGAGTCGACCATCTGCATTGGGGCTGACCTGCAACCAATGGAAAATACGTGTCTTCTAAATTTAAGCCCGTCAAACATTTTTAGGTTCACTATCAATGTAGAAACAGTATTGATAACACCAAACTGATACTGATAGATCTATCATGAGATACGCTTTCACCATGTATACTACTGTAGATAACTAGTTTCTATTTAAATCAGCGCATTTAAAAAAAATTCAATGGCCAGTATATCACGAGATACATGTATTTGGAGACGAACTGGTCACAAACTCGCAGATTAGTGTATGCAGGATTCCCGGTAGAAAAAAAAGAATACGCAGAAACAGTCACCAAGTCCCTAGAATGCACATGCAGATCGTTGTGGCAGTGCTGCTAGCTCATTAACCTGTTAACTCGGTCAATGCAACTGCGAAATGCAAGGTGTTAGATATATTATTATGTGCAATTCCAAGAGAATTATACTGTACGTGCAAGGATGGGAGGGGCAGGAAAGTAGACAGCCTTCTCGGTAAGTTGGGCAAGATGCGTTCCACGGCATGAACTAGAATGTCGCCCTTCAGGTTCTTATTATCTGCTACATTCAGCAATTCTCTAGTGTCTAGCAAAGCAACAAGAAACCAGTCGGTTTAAACTCAACTGCACATAGCATATACCTGCGAAGAGTCGTATACAGGACAACAGACAAGATACAATGACATTGCCCAACGTACCTTGTCGACCTTCAGAAACCAAGCCCCCCCCCCCCCCCCCGCGTCACCAGTTCTTGGCGGCGGTGCGATGCTCGCGGTCGGGTGCGAGGCGGCAGGCCTCGGCGAGCGGTGGCGGGGAGCAGGGCGTGCGGCGGCGGCCCTCGACAGGCGGTGGCGGGCACTGGGCTCGTGGCGGCGCTCCGGCGTGTGCAGGCGGTGGTGGCCCCTGTGCGCGGTCGGCGGCTCCCTCTTTGACCCGGACGGCGCGGGGGATGGCGGCGGCCCGGCGTGGCCGGCGATCTGGACGCGGTGGTGCCGGCGGCTCGCTGGTCTGCCGGAGCTCCAGGGGCATCATCGTCTCCGACTCGATCTGTTCCTGTTCGTGCTAACTCCGGTACAGGAAGACTGTCGTCATCTCCCGATGCTGGCTGCATGGATATGGCGGTGACGGCTGGATCCTTTTGGTCTAGTCTTCGACAGAGAAGGCGGCGGTCCATGCACAAGAAGCGGATGGAGTTCTTTGAACAGATCTGGTGAAAACCTGCTCTTGGCTAGATGCCAAAGCCGGCGGTGGCGGCGCTCTACGGTGTTGTTCCCTTCTTGAAGGCATCGTCGTGGAGAAGTTCTATATTTTTATCTACTACCTCCGGGGAAAACCCTAGATCGATAGATCAGAAGACGATGGCGCAATTGTGTCGTTTCTTCCTTGGGGGCGTCTTTCTTGGAGGTGTACGCGGGCTCGAGGGACAAGTGGACGACGTCTTTGGTGGAGTGGTGCTTCATCATACACATTGATTGTGACAGATCTCGATGGCATGGCGCCCTGGAGATTAGGCGTCTGATGTGCGATGATGGACTCGCGCAGGAGGGTGACGCTGTCTCGCATCGCGGTGGCGTTGACGGCGGCTAGACCGGGCAAGGTTGATGCAGCAGTACAGCTCTGAAGATGGATTGGTGGCAGGTGGCGACGACGGCCTCTGAGTGTGCGCTGGACCGGTGGGTGCCCCATATCCGGCAGGCGTCCTGGTTGGGGCCTCAGGTCTTAGATGTTAGGTTTGGCTGCGAGGTCTATTTGGTATTAGGTCCAGACTATCAGCATCCCTTCATCAACTGGATAGGGATAGCGACAGATGTTGTCTAGACAGTGGCTTTAGTCTTACAGTGTATTACTTTGTAAGATCTTGTGTGAATAATTTATAAAGTGGCTGCATGCTTCGTCCAGATGCTGAGGTCGGGGGTCTTCCTCCTTTTCTAAAAAAAAAAGAAACCAAGCCCCCACCAAGATACTGTCTAGTGAGCTCTTGCACTTCGCCATTCTCTACAAGTAGCCATTTATCCAAAATTTGTCCAATGAACATGTGGGCTGCATCAAAGACCTCAGAGAGATCCTTAGAGCGCACTGGCGTCTTCAAATGATTGGTATCAACAGCCTTCTCCAGAGCAAGGCTGTCTCTGTGATGTGGAGTGGCTCCAGAGTTTTCGGTTCCTTCACATGATTTCCTGAAAACCTCCTCTATTCTGGGATCTAAACGTTCTGCTTCTTGAACATGATGTGCAGCTCTGGTAGATTCAGCCGAACAACACTCGTCCATACCAACAGCTTTGGGCATACTATTCGAAGAACAAGGCTCATCAATATGCTGTTCAGAGTTATGGTGGAAATAGTTGGTCTCAGGGAGTATGAAATCATTATCTTTGCTGCAGTCGACATTCCCTAAGCTCATCAACTCGTCTTCGGCTGAACAGCCATCGGTATCATAATATGCCAAAGCTCTGAGTTGACTGCTTACATTCAATACAGAATCTACTTCAGCATTCTTCCTTCGTTCTGTCAGACAGACACTTTTACATTGAGAAATCCGATCTATAAAGGCTATGGCTTGATGGGCCTCATCTGGCAAATCACCTTCATCACATTCAAACAAGCATTCTAACAAGTACTTCCTCAAAGCTACTCTAAATTGCATCTTTCGGAATTTAAGATCTGGGTCCAATACTGGACGCAGCAATTTTAGGTCATCATGCTGGAGTCTCGGAAGCAACCAAAGAGCATTCAGGACATCATTTTGTAAAGACGCTATTTCTTTTGGAAAGGGGAAGTACTCTAACTGAGAAATACCCGTGGATCTCAACTTCTGCTTCCAGCATAGGTTCACCACTGACATGGCCTTTGCTAATTTCTTTGGCATGTAACCTTCCTCAAGCCGCGCTATAATCATTCTGCATCTTTTCCTCACTATTTCAATAAGATGCCCTCTACTGGAAGACCGAGGCACATGCCAGAATTTCGGCATACGTGTTTTTCCTATGAGTTTCCTGTTCACTGCAACAAGTGCTTGGTCAGAAAACCCATCAAGGCTGTCCAAAGCTTGGTTGATAGATGACAGAAGCAGTGGTGACACAGGCGTGACAAGGCTCAACGAATCAGATTGGTAGCTGCAAGAATTTGTCAAAATTTCAGACAACTCAAACATGATGACATCTTCATTATCCAACTTGGCTAAGTAACACGGAAGATGGTGTGTTACAATGTCTCTTAATAGTGGTCTAGTCTTATTAAAACTACACTTGGTGCGGCTGATGATTTTAGCCACTGATTGAAGTGCTCCATTGCTTAACTAATTGACCGTGCTACGCATAATGTTCAGACTTTCTGGACTCAGTGAGCCATCTTCCCCTCTTGGTAAGTTAAGAAGCCTGAGACCATCCTGAACCAAGTGATGGTTGTGGCCACCGCTCTGCAGACCATAACTTTTTGCAACACTGGCTGTCACTTTTTCGCAAGACACCTGAAAGAAAAGTTCTCAAGTCATATATATTTCTCTATAAAAAAAGCATTTTTAGGGAAGCATGAACTGAACAATGGAACTAATGCAGCCAAAGTTGCTATTAAGGTGGCTTGTCAGAAACCATGTGTCAAACATGTTTTGTATTTGTTGTAATTTCATAGTAAGTAAATAAAACTACAACGGTAGGAAATTTTGTCCGTGACTAGAAAGTAACCATGCCCATAAATCCAGAATAATATGGTAAAGTGTACAGGATATGCCATATACAGAAGATCCCAGCTAGACAACACTCAATGGGGCATTATTTACCATAGTTCTAATCATTCCGCATTATAAAAATCAAATTACTGAATATACATCCGAGTTGTTTAATGCTACCTCCGTTCCTAAATACGTCTTATATTTAGGAACAGAGGCAGTAACATTTATACAAAGGCAAGTGTCTCGTTTGATCACTTTACATAGAAATGTTCTCTAGTAACTTGTAGCTGTACAAAATGTATATCCATTACATGTTTTTTTACATCAAACATGAATCCATGTTAGTGAAATATTTTCTGAAGACCCGGCCCCCTCCCTCTCGCGTGTCCGTCGCCCCCGCGGCGGCGGCATGCAGCCCTCCCTTCGCCCCCGCCTAGCCCCCATCCCACCTCTCTCCCCCGTCGCCGCCACCGGCAGGGGCTGCTGGGCGAGGCCCGGGTAGCGCCGGCGGCGGTGGCTTGTCTTTCCCCTGGTCGATTTGGTGGAGGCGGGGCTCTCCCTAGTTGGTGTCGGTGCACCTCAGGCGGCGGCAGCCCGGCTCGGCGACGCATGCGGGCCTGCGGGGCGGCACAGTGCAGTGATGGCGACATGCAGCGGTGATGGCCGGTCAGGCCCTTTGGCCCAGATCTGGGCCCGTCGGGCCCCATCTGGGTTTGGGCGGGCCGGCCTGACCTATGGCTCGCTCTGCAGCTGGAGGTGATGACACGGATGCAGGGAACAGCGGCGACGGCGGCCGGCTTGTTGCAGCGCCGCGGCGAGCTTCAAGGGCCGGTCTTGGCCCGGCCGGACCCTTTTAGGACTGGTGTGCCTCGTGAGGGCTTTACGGGCCCGCTAGGCCCGGGCGGACCTGACAGGGACTGGTGTGCTCTGCGGCCGCGTCAGGTCGGTGACCGTCTTCAGCGGTGAAGGTTGGTCCCTCCCGCCAGCCGCGATTCTGTTGACCCAAGGTCATTCCTCTCCTCTCCTTCGGCTTGCAGGCCCCGTGACAGCTACTTCTGTGAGACGATGATGGTGGCTTCGGGATTTTTTTGGCGCATGTTGGTGGGCGGCTTGTCTGGTGGTGTCGAGGCTCGTCCTCACAGGGCTCATGTGCTACGGATCGTCCGGGGATGCTAATGGGGTGTTTCGGGAGAAATCCTTGTTAGTTCATCCGACACCGACGCGGTGCCGCCTCCGGGTGGCATCTTTCCTTCCTGAAGGGTGTCTTGGCTACCCTTGTTCACTTCCCTCTGTGTCGGGGGAAACCCTAGGACCAGTGCGCTGGTCCAGGCAGCAGCATGGCGTTCCTTCTTGAAGGTTCTGCTTGGTACTCGTTGATTCTGTGCTAGGAGCGTGGTGGTACTCTGTTGGTGAGGGCGCCTCAGTCGCGGGTCATCATCATTCAGTCGATCTGCCTATGTCTCTATTTTCTTTTCTTTTATTTTCTTTGGGTGTATGTTTGCTGCCGCCCCAGCATTGCGTCTGTTCGTTGTACCGGGTGTTTGCTATATCAATATAGCAGGGCTACGGTCTATTTCGTGAATCCATGTTAGCCCGAACGGAAATAGATACAAGCTATATAAGATATAACATGTAGTTATTCTTACGAGAGCAAGAACTTACTTCATCACTCCTTATATGTGATTCAGCCAAGAACCTGTATATAAGCACAGAAAGTTAGCAATTAGACTTTCTTGTTGCTACATACAAATGGTTAAATCTGTTGGCCAAAGAAATGCAGGCATCTTGCCATCTGGGGATTTTTTTTTTTCAAAAGACTAGGGTCTATGTCATCTTAATTATTACTCTCTCCATCCCATAATCTCAGATGTTATTATAACCAATATACAAAAATCTAAGATCTTATTACAACCAATATGATTATGGGACGGAGGGAGTATCTTTCAAGAACACGCAGGACAGCTACATGTAAATATTAAGCAGGGAGAAAGCTAAACCACCCGGAGGCGGCTGCTAGATACATCCGTTGAAGCGTAAGTTATTCTGAACGGAGGAAGTATATGCGTTTAAGCATCCAGAATAAAATATTATAGAGATAGATCACTTTTCCTAAACCATAGCGACAGCAAGCAGAATTTCCATTTAGATTGCTACGACCAGCATGACAGTATGCTAAACTGCAACAACCATTTTCTCTATGAGCAACATCCAGAAACAAAAGGAAAACCGAATTATACTATCAGAAGAAATAAGAAAGTGCCGCAAACCTACACATCAGCCAAGAACTTTGGTCGCTTCAGTCGTATGTTGCGGCCATCCGATTTGGGAGTCATCGACTCCAACCACCTTCGTTTCATGTCGACCAGGGCCTCCTGTTTCCGAGCAAGAGACCATAGCCTTTTGCCATCCTCGACGGAGAAGTCCATCGCCAGCGCTGTCCGCTTGGTCGGGACGATTGTAGAGATGGTAAGAGGAGAGAACGCAAAGCAGGAGGGAGATGGTGGTGGTGGGTGGTAACGGCGGGAGAGCCTAACGGGAGGCGAGGGAGCTCCGGGAGTTGGAGCCGCCGGCCAGGTGCCCTCGAGAGAATCCACAGACCGGCGAGTTGGGTTGCCTGCCTGCCGGCTGACGGCGGCCGGCGGCGTGAGCGACGGGTTGGAGAGCCTGACGGGCACGAGGCTCTGTTGGGCTTGGGCCGCTGAAGCTTCTCTACATGGGCCGGCCACTGGCGCGGCCCATCAGCACATATGTTCATCTCTTTTCTTCTCCATCTACCTACCTTTTTTTGGATTTGCCAACATTTTATTGACCATTGATGATGTTTAAAGAAATACAAGCTGGTCATGAGGAGAAATAAGCTGCATGTGACGAGCGTGATCAAGCATAGCAGCGTGTTTAGCAAGATTATGTGCTTCAATATTCGAAGCTCTACCTTCAAAAGTAGTTGGGCTCTTCTCAGTCGAGGACGGGAACAAGCAGAAATAACATATGGTTCATTGGCCCGATATCTGTAAGCCCCGCGACCCGGGTGGTCTCGGGATCGTACCGTCCAAATGCATGAACATTGCCATGTTGACGCGGTGGCTCTAGCGGATCGCGAATGAGGAGGGTGGCCTATGGCTCGACATCATCAGGAACAAATACCTATGAGGTCAACCGCTTGCCTTCTGTCAGGGGATTGGCGGTTCTCGGTTCTAGCAGTGAATTATTCATCTCCTCTCGGTGCTTCGCATCGGAACCTTCATCTCGATGGGGTCTTGCGCATCAACCCTATTTTGGTCCCACCGGTGGGGGGGGGGGGTCGCCCCTTCGCCATGAGATTCCCAGACTTGTTCTCCATTGCGGTGGATCCCAGGATCTCCGTTGAAGGTGGCCCTTATTTATTTAGGATGCCTTGCGTTCCGAAGGCCATTTGGGCTTCCGAAACTTGACACCTGATAGGATCTGCTTGAGTGTATTTCCCTCCAGGTAACGCATGTGGATCAGCCACACAACCGCATCTCCTAGCACTTAGAGACGTATGGCCAGTTCTCCACCAAGTCCCTTTATATGGCCATTGCGGCATCCTCCGGCACTAATGGCAATTAGGCTCCCACTGAAAATTCAAATCTTCCTTTGGCAATGGATTCGAGGTTGGGTCCCATCAGGGGTCGGGGTCCTCAAGAGGAATGGCCCTGGGCAATGGGCTTTGCCCATTATGTGGGACGATGGAGGACGTGAACCGCATCTTCTTCATCTGCGTATCCGCGTAGTTCCTTTGAAACTGCTTATGTGAGGTGGTCGGCGAACATTGGTGCAACACCAATTTCCCTAACCTCTTCGAGGAAATCAAAGCCTTTCCGCTGGTTCCTGCCACATTATGTGGCTGGATATTGGGTTCTCACGTGGATGCTATGGATGGTCCGCGGTAAGCTTGTGATTCAACGTGTGCCTCTTCGTGTAGGGGATATGCCCTAGAGGTAGTAATAACAGTTATTTTGTATCTCCGAGTTTATAATGAATGTTTATGTTCCATGCTATAACTGCAATGATTCTCAAGTCTGCAAATTAAACAAGGCTTGGAGGAAAACTCATGTGCACGTGTGGGATAATAAACGGTAAAATGTATTCCTAGTCAAGCCCTTCAATATTTTGGTAAGTCCTTCAATATTTCTCTTTTGTTCCTAACTTACTATAGTCTTTTATTTATGCCCAACGGTTCAGTTTCCTCTAGAGTACCATTCTTCCAATTATTTGTCTTTGTGAAACCTCTAAAAATTTATTCTACTATGAAATTACTTCCTCCATTCGGGTTTATTAAACCCCCTCGTATTTTGTGTCAAATTTGGACCGTAGATTTAACTAGCAAAATATAGGTTAATTGCCACAAAAAAAGTATCATTGAAAATTTCTTTCGATTATGAATTTAACAATATAACTTTTGTGGTATATAACTTATATTTTGTTACTCCCTCCGATCCATATTACTTGTTTTAGATTTGTCTCGATACGGATGTATCGGGAGTAGTCAAATCTGTAGTCAAAGTTTCACCCAAAATATGAGGGGGGAGGGGTGGGGGCAATAAAGCAGGGCGGGGGAAGTATGTGTTTGCAACTTAGCATTTGATTCTTTGCGCTTGTTGCTCATGTAGATTTTGAGGGAAACACTGAGGGCAAAATTAGGGCTACTGAAGAGGTTGATCAACTCAAGGAACAGAGAGCTGAAGAGCAGGTATTGCTGGGACCGCTAACATATTTTACCACACTGTGTATAGCTGAATTTAGTTCCACCATGTGCCTTCCTGTGCCTTCCTTAACGATTTTATCCTCATTTGAAGGCAAAGCTGCTCCTTGAAGCCTTTAATAAGGACCGTGTTCTGTTGGTGACTTCTCTCCAAACTGCTACACAATCAACAACACCTGCTGCTCCAGATGCTCGTACACAAGAAATGATTAACGAAAAGCTCAAAAAAGCAGAGGAACTAGGTGATTTATTAACCATACTTCTTGCAGCCTCCTTTACTTGACAACTAGAGCACAGATCATTGTTTATCTGGTGTTGTATTAATGCATAATAATGTACAAATAACATTTATTCTGAACAGGTGAAAGTGGGATGATTGATGAAGCACAAAAACTGTTGGATGAAGCAGAAGCTCTAAAGAAGGTTAATATCTATCTTTAGCATTTAAATTTACTAGAGCAGCTGACTAGATGTTACCGTAGCTCTCTTCTGCTTTAGTTGCCAAAGTACCATTCCTCTTTCTGATGTATTATGTTTGGTTCTCTAACCAGTTGGGTGCACGGCCACACCCTGTTCCTGACTCTGCAAAAATGTCGACTCACGTTCAAATTGTAAGTACCTCGGATTTTCCTTGTGCAATCATCCACAACAAAAATTCATTCCTTTTGCTAACTGCATGGAGACCTACTTATTGGATTCCCTTATCATGAAGTTTTCAGACAGAAAAGTTGCATAGCAATAATAACATATTTAATCTGTCTCCGTTTATTTATGTATTGATTTTGTGCATTTGTAATCTTTGTTCAGACTGATCAAAAGTTGCGCCTGTGTGATATATGTGGAGCATTCTTGAGCGTGTATGACAGGTAAATTCATTTCCTTTGGCTTAACCAGGAATTTCCACCATGGGGTCATGAGTATAGTGGTGTATGGGGTTTCAAGTGCTTCATCTTTTGACAGACGCCTGTGCCTCCTTTTTCACCAGCAGGCTTTTGGGTCCACTTTTACGAGGATTACTTTTGCAGCTAAAGAATGTGCGTGTTTATTTATACATGTTTTTATCCTTGTGGACCATACATGTCTTGTCAAGGGTTTAATGTAACTTGCAACCTTGTTTAGAACATGTTTATAGCTATGCTCTTGGCTAATTTTTTCTTCCAAACAGTGATCGGCGTTTAGCAGATCATTTCGGAGGGAAACTCCATATGGGTTATATGCTAATACGTGAGAAGTTATCGGAACTGCAGGTTAGTTTTCAGAATAATCTTTCGAGTGAAGCATAGTCCTGCAGAGTTGCATGTTAGTACCAGATTTTGCTAACATGGCTGGACTGCTGGATTATTGACTTCCTTCGTTAGTACCTGAATTGTTCTGTACTTGTTTATTTGGGATTAAGGTTGGTGTTTGCTTCTGGCCTTTTTACATGTACAGGAAGAGAAAAACAAAAGGCGCAAGGTGGACCGAACTGGACATGACCGAACGGATGTTTCCTATGCGCTAAGTGTTAGCAGTCGGTACCAAGGTGATCCAGGATTGGAACACTGGGCCACAGTCAAGGGTATTCTTAAGTACCTCAGAAGGACCAAGGATTTACTCCTTGTGTACGGAGGTGATGAAGAGCTCATTGTAAGTTGTTACACTGATGCAGGCTTCATGAATGACCCAGATGACTTCAAATCTCAATCTGGCTATGTCTTCATATTGAACGGCAGCTCAGTTGATTGAAAAAGTTCCAAACAAAAGACTATGGCGGATTCTACGACGGAGGCGGAATATGTTGCTGCTTCATAAGCCTCCAAGAAAGCTGTCGATATCGAGCAATTTCTTGAATACCTTGGTGTGGTTCCAAGTGCTCTGGACCCGGTGGAGATCTATTGTGATAATAGTGGCGTCGTGTCTCAGGCAAGGGAGCCATGTTCGCACCATAAGACAATGCATATTCAACGCAAATATAAACTCATTCGACATCATGTTGAAGAAGGTTTAGTGAAAGTACGCAAAGTTCACACGGATCTGAATGTGTCAGACCCGATGACAAAGCCTCTACCACGAGCAAAGCATGAGAAACACCGGATAGCCATTGGTGTTAGGAAAGCCATGTAACTGGATTATGACTCTAGTGCAAGTGGGAGTCTCTAGGAGATATGCCCTAGAGGCAGTAATAACAGTTATTTTGTATCTCCGAGTTTATAATGAATGTTTATGTTCCATGCTATAACTACAATGATTCTCGAGTCTGCAAATTAAACGAGGCTTGGAGGAAAACTCATGTGCACGTGTGGGATAATAAACGGTAAAATGTATTCCTAGTCAAGCCTCTATGACTGGCTCAAGTATTGCATGATGATTCTATTTTCCTGATCATGGGCATGGCTATGCCGACAATTTTGAGGGCACGATGTTGGTAGAACACTTGTGTTGAATCGACCCATAATGATGTTATGCTATGAGATACATTCGTCACAATTTAATGGTTAATAAGACAGAGATGGTTAACGTTTGCATAATTCCCTAGACCATGAGAGTATCAAGTTTCTTCATGCTTGCTTCATGAACTTTGGGGTTTGTTAAACGTCATTCGTAAATGGGTGTCTATTGCGGCGGCTTACGGGTTCATGGAAAAGTATGTCAAGTAACTTGATAGCTCAAGATTGCGATTTGCTCCTCTGACGATGGAGAGATATCTCTGGGCCCTCTCGATGTTACGGTATCCATCATCGTCTGGCCAGACACTTTGTGATTTGATAGCATGGATGTCGGAACACAGGAACGAGAAAAGAGAACAATAACGGCAACGAGGTAACTGGCATAGTGGACAAGTTGTTGATCCACGGGGATGACAACATGTCTCACCTGGGGTAATTGTAACATATTGCGAAGCAACAAGAATAGCACACGACAACTGGAGGTTCACTCGAATATTCATTCGTGTGGGTATAGGGGTCAATATGGGTGTTCACGGCTCCGATGTTGATCATTGATCGGAAGGGGTTCCGGGTCATGTCTATACTTCACCGAACATATAGGGTCACACGCTTAAGGGTCATCTATCTGCTGAATTCTAGACGGGGAGTCTGAGAGGAAGTCACCGAAAAAGTTTCGTTGACGACGGAAGAGTTCCGAAGAGAGAACACCGAAAGAGTTTCGGTAAAACCGAAAAGTTGTTTCGGAATATATGATTAGGTCAAAATGGTTTCGGCACTCACCTGAAAATTCTTAGAGGGTCTCAGAATTGGTCTGGGAACTTCTAGGATTTTTTCGGAGAAAAAACCCAGAAATGTTCCGGAGCCGCCGGAACCGCTGTTGTTGCTTTTCGCTGATGAAAACCACCATACCGGAAATGTTTCGGCATGAGCCCAGAATAATTTTAGAGGGTACCGGAAATGTTCTGGGACCTTCCGGGATTTTTCAGAAGAAATGATCGCGGAAAAACATCTTGTCTCAGCACGAGGGGACAAGATCCCACGAATCGGGGGTTGCATGTTTGGTGGCTTTTTGTCTAGGGAGCACCCATGTTTCTAGGAGACATGTTGGTGGCTTGTTTCCCCCCCCCCCCCTCATGGGGGGACAAGGGTGTGGCCGGCCATGGAGGTCTCCTTCATGGGGCCCCACTTGCCTTACCTTTTTGCCTTCCATGTGGGACATGAAGCTTGGGTAATTTTGGTATTTCCTCCTCCACCCCACCCCTTGCCTTGGCCTATAAAAGGAGGAGAGATGGCTGCCATTCTCCTCATCCCTTTGCTCTCTCACACAAGCCATGCATGATCTGGCATTCTTTCTCCCTCCCAGCGAAATAGTTTCGTAGAGCCGAAAGGCTGTCTGGTTTCCGGTGGGAACTAGTTCTGGATGGCGAAGCCCTGCCGGATAGATGACACCGTATGTGTGCAACTCTGTAGAGAAATCGTAGTTTCGGTCTTAGTTCGAGAGTGCCTCCCGAAGGGCTGTCCGAGTGACCGTCCAAGTTTCGAAGGTCCTCCCGAAGGGCTGTCCGTGACATCGTCTGAGGGACTGTCCGACCGCCTCCTGGAGGGCTGTCCGACGAGGGAAGTACATCCTCACGGTTGGGAGGTTGTAAATCCTAGCTACAGGGATTTGCACCAATGATCTCCACTGACTCTCCTTTCGCTGTGCTTCGAGTCGATACGGATCAGATCAAACCTTGTATGCAGTCTCCATAATGGTCCTGGGCGTGCTCGCTATACCGGAAATTTTTGTTTTCTGTCGTGTTCCCCAACACTTCGACATGCTACCGAAACGATCTTCAAAATGTGTGGTTATTTGCAGCTCTGGCAACCACTTAGCCACCCACAGAACTGGGATGGCATCAACATTTTTCATTGTGGATCTTCGTGCATTGACCTTCCACTTGGCACTCCCGCTTCCCACCCACCACTTCCGGAGCCAAATTAGGCACTTGGTGCCGTTGTGACCGTGGCAGGACTCGGCCTTTGCTACCTTTTTCTTGCATTTAGGGCTTATTGAGCTAAGCCCCCAGCACAACCCTATTGTATTTTGCATGTTTGCTATGTGAACTTTTATGTCAAATCTTTGTAGCTCTAATGGTTTGCTTTTTATATAAAACGGAACGAAGGCCTTTTTCGATAAAAGAAACTAGGCAACTGAATAAAGAACTAGTTCTAAATAAAAATCTTTTACAATAGCCTCATAGGAGTCTCCTCACGTCTAATATCATCCACCAGTTGCCATCACATGCAATAACAATCTTCGACGGCGAGAGATCTTCAGCTAACGCCATTGCCTCGCGACAAGCAAGCATCTCCAAAGTCATCAGGTTTTTAGTTCCAAGAAGAACAAGAGAGGAGGAACCCATGTAGCATCCATCTATATTTCTGCAGATTTCTATCCCTAAAAAAAACTATTGGAGATTTCTTGTCTAAAATGAACTACTGGAGATTTCTAGAAAAAACTGGAGTATCTAGAAATTTCGAACAACACCACCGATGCATCGGAACATGCCCAACCCTTCTAGCACGTGCCGACAAATGACGTGTGTGCGCCTCACGTGAGACATTTTCTGCTGCCCTTCTAGACCAGAAAACTTGTAGATAACCCGGGCATAGAGTATCTACTCCCGAGCTCAAATGCTTTCAAATGAACAGAAAAAACAGAAAAATAGTAAATAAATTCAAAGAATTCTGATTTTTCCCTAACTTCAAATGTTTTTTGTATATGTAAGAATTTACCATGCAATGACATTCATGGAAATCGTGGCACAAAAATCAATGTTGCAAAAGTGCTATTTACGAAAGCATTTTGGAGTATTGATTTTTTTAATGATTTCTACTAATGTCATTTTATTATGAAGATTTGCAGGCACTCAAAACATTTGTTGAAGTTTGCACCAAAAAAATTCAGAATTTTTTGAATTATGTTTACGAAGTGCGCCAAAAGAGACCAGACAGTCCGGCTCCTCTGCTGCCATCTCCTCATTTTCCGGCGCCCTTCTATATCAGGGCATTCAAATGTTTCATCATCCTGAGTACGATTTGACGGTCAACTCGACCGCTTTCAAGCACCGACCTGAAAACGACCCACCCAATATGATTCAAGGTTCACGCTGTTCAGGATAGGCTTACATCATATCATATCATAGGATTGCAGTAGGCTCCCAAGATTATACCCACAGCGAGAAGTCTGTGGCAAACCTCAACACATGAGTTCGAACACCACGCAGCCGTGTGGATTTACCGCCACTGAGATCTCTTCCTTGAGGAGACCAAGATTCCTCCCACTCCAAACTTCACTGCAGCTGCACGAGTGTTTTCGTACGAATGCTGTCCCAAGAACCTTTTCCAGGTCTGATATTCTTGCGGTTATCTTCCTGATCGTCAAGTCAAGATTGAAGAACGCGAGGTGGATTTCCCCTGCAACGCAAATAGAACCTTACACATCATGAAATACTTCTTGCAGGTCGTCATGGGCGTTCATTCAGAAAGGCACGCGCAAAAGTATAAGCACCCCAATTAGGTATCAACACAAAGAAATGTGCAAATAAACATTTGAAGACTGGAATATTCCTAATACAGTAGTAGAATAACTAGAATATCACATAATCGTAAAGACAGGCTGTATATTCATTAATGAAAAATAGTACCCCCTCTGTAACTTAATATAAGACGTTTTTTGGCACTGTCATGGACTCTAAAAACGTTTTATAAAAAGTTACAGAGGGTAGTGCCATTTTCGTAAACTCCAGCTTAAGAAGGAAGCTAATATGTCCATGTTTTCACATGACTGCTTTCTGAGGACACATAAAATTCCGCTCTACTCTTTTTCTTAAATTGTGCATACAAATGTCACGAGAATGAGCTAACACTATTGATATTACAGAACAATTATTTGATCGTTTTGTTCTGGTTTCAGCTTACAGCATTAAATTTCTGCAAACTATTCAGTTCTCTTCATTTTTTCACTAATTCTATGGTTTTATATCTCCTGGGGAAAAAGCAACTAAAAAATTATTCCTTTTTAGTAAGTACAAGCGCATAAACAAGACATCATGTATCAATGGAGCATAGTCTTCTAGAAACAGATCTAGCAAACATGTTCACTCCTATCACAATTTGAAAGGATTGGATTCGGGGTCTTCTGAGGCTGTAGGATATACATGATCACTAACCTTTACTTCCAGTTGCAATCCATGCACGAGCTCCAGTAACTACTGCATAGAGAATTGCCAACCATGTAATATTTTCCCCAACCAATTCACACAAAAAGAATGATGTCATGTTTACCTGCTTCCTTGCTGGATTCAACCGTGGCACATAATCTTGAATAGCTGCTCACAAGGTTACCCTTGTCATTCAGCTCCCACATCTACAATTATTCATAAATAATTATAGCATGAGTTAAATAGGATGCAAAAAAGCATTAGTTAAATATCAAAATAGGTCAAGAAACCAGTTTTCTAGGACTTCACTACAGTAGAATGTTTTTCTCTTGACTAAATGGCCAAGATAATTCAAAGAAAGTGGCAACTTCTTGACTGGATGGAGAAATACACTCCTAGAAAAATTAGATGTAAGACATGATGAGCTAGTTGCTATTCATTTAGAAGTGGAAGTGTGACACAAGTATAAAAAAAAAGAAAGCTGAAACATGGTTATGTGTTGGCGTTGTGAGACCAATATGGTTACAGCAGCTGCCATGAAAGTGTTATATACCAAGGAACATCACGTATTTAACACATCAGGCAACAGAAATGGGGTTTTGTGAGTAGTTTGGTTACGTACTGTAAAAACCTCTGAAAATCTAAAAGTAATTCCATCAGTCCTAATGAGAACAGTCCAAATACAAACAGGCTCATATTGGACCTTTGATATTAGGGCAAATCTGTTTGCTGTGTACCTGCTTGGCATGCCATTTGCACCTGGAGAACATGAGAAGCTTAATCTCTGAGGCAGTCCGCCGCCGACTAGCAGATGCATCCAAACAAGAATCATTAACGTCTGCAACTGCTAGATGGAACTTTGTTTGGTCTTCTTCATTTTCCATGATAACGTCATCCCTAGAACGTATAGTGTGTGATCATAAAAATTATAACACGAGGACTTCTACATTCATAATTGGGTTGCACTTACGATGCAAGAAAAGGTTTTGTTTTCCCCAAGCAAAATGAGATATTTTTGCCATTCTCTGTTTCATAGTTCCTGCATATATGATCTGACTTCCCATCTTGTGGAAATACAAACCATCCATTAGCTTGGTCACTGGTGCAGGAAGTGAGACCCATGACCATGTTATCATGTTTCTTTGTCAGGTTTACAGGATACCGAGAACTCAAGTGACCAGAATGTCCTGTATTCAAAGTCGTTTCACCATACACATGATGGAACTGAAAAAAATAATCAACAGCTCAGCTTATTGGCCATGTAAGTGTACATATTGTTGTAAACTTGTAGTAAGTAAGAATTCTAAAATGCAGGTACCTCCATGTTATTTTTACTGTAGTGGTTTATCTTCAATAGAGTAGGATTGGTTATAATGCTGAATGTACTATTGTCGAGATGCCTCAGATCTCCTCCATACATGAGAGGTGACTTAGCCATTGACCAAAGTGTCATCTGCAAGGTCATATGAAACAAAAAATTCACTGGATAAAGCAAAATGAAAATCAGGCACGAAAATTACCAAGTGCAAACCTGTGCTTTCTGTTCATCAAATGTAAGGTTACACAGCCTATGAGGGCCCTGATTGACACCTGCCTTATTAAAGGGGAAAAAGGTCTTTTCTAGTTATAAAACCACTTCATAGAATCAGAAAAATTCTCAGTACCACAGAAAATATCAGAAGATTACATGAGTTGGAAAACAGCATCGATGTGTCACTGACATGTGGCAACAGGCCCTACATATAAGCCTCACATGGATATTTTCCAGTTTACGCAATTTTGTGATGGTACAAGCTAATTTTCTTTTTCAAGGGAAACTAGTGCATAAGTTATAAGTTATAATTCAGGAATTAAGACCATGTTAGTTGAAATTTTTCAAAATTAAGTATATTGAATGAGACTGTCATATTCCAGGTCTATTTATGAAGTTGAAGACATGATTTATCGTCCCAGTCCCAATCAATGAAAACTAGCAAGCAGAGGTATCCATAATCTACAACAACGATCCATAGACGCAAATAAACATTGAGTTGGTGCAAATAAAAGCAGCATGAGTAATGCCGCATTGTGCAGTTCTTATCTAGCGTACTAAGACAATTATTTACAGCTTCTCTTTTTGGTAAGGTAAGTGACTAAGCATCTTGGTTAGCAGCCACATGGGGAAGGGGAATCATAATTATTATGATACAAAGTAAAGATACAAATCATTACCAGGATCAGTTAGCCAGCCAAATGGAAGCATGTCTAAATCTGGCCAAGATTTTCCGCGTAATCCGATGGCCCCGATCTTATTCGCAGCAGCGAAGGCACTTTGTGCAATGGGCAAACAAATAAGTTCTTATTTACTAGAGAATATAAAAAAACTGAATACAGAAATAAGGGGTATGTAATGGATATACAGAGAATATCTGTTTTGATTTACCTTGACACGGTAAAATGTGAACTAACATCTTTCCAGTTGTCCCAATCATCTCCTGTTATCCTATACATATTAACATGTTCACTGATGTTTTCAGCTAATGGTACAGTGACTTCAGTTCCTGGTGAGATGGACAGTACTATTGGGCGGTCAAGCTCTCGCAGGAGCTGCAATGTGAAAATCAACTGATTCTGAAGGTGCACCACTTTCAAAGGGACTTGTGTAACTAATCTAGGATGTGAAGCTATTTACCTGTGAAATAGTTATTACTTCTTCCGGGCTATAATCAGTACCGAAGATACAATCAACCTTCACTGCAAGAATGGTAGTTATGTCAACACTTAAGAAATGTCAACTACCCCCAAGGTGGGAGCTCTCTACCATATCATATCATATCATGTAACTAACTGAAGTACAGATTTAGAAATAGCATACCAAAATCAACACCCCAATCTGCATACTGTCGGTAAAGAGATCTTAAGAAGGCCCGTCCAGCTCCAATATCAGTATTTACACTCATAAATCCATGTGGCATCCATGCACATGTTTTATGGGTCAGGCCAATGTCACGAGCTGCCCATTGCCGACCATTCTCTACATAGGGTTTTCCCTGAAAAGGATAAGAAGACACCACACTAACAATAATAAAACGAAGTTCTAGAACATTCTTTGAAGTGCGCAGAAAATGATTTATGGACAACAACAAATGATCTCCTATGGACATCATCATTTGACACAGCACATTACTGCCTCCTTTTAATAATATGTTTATAACAGTATGGTAGATAGACCATTGAAATCCATGGAGGTATCTCCACTGCTCCCATTATCATATCCCTTCATTTCATCATATTTCACAAATAAATTTATAGATTGCAACGCATCGTCAAGAATTTTGTTTCTGTTCTGTTTTAACAGATAATTCTGAAACAACAGTATTTATAATCTAGCAGCAGAGGAGGAAGCATACCGTCACAATGTCCAAGATGGGTGTGTTCGCGTTAACAGCCTGTGTACTTATTCCTTTCATTAAATGGATGCCGAATTTCAAGCCCATCTCATGAACCTTGTTGGCAATTTGACTGAACCCTTTATCAACTTTGGATGATGGAAATCTTTGGAGGTCAGGAAACGGTCGACCCCACTCATCAATGTTGTCAAATCCATACGAATCTGTATATGCCCCATCAACATACCTCCGGTACCACAGGTAATCAACAACTGCATACTACCAGTAGATAAGGGACAGAAAGTTAATCAGATTTATCGTTGTTCATATTCTCTTACGCCATTAAGTATTAGGCAAATAAGAGAATTTTGGTAGTATACCTGATATCCATGTGGTAGTAACTTTTCTGCCAAAATCTTTGCATTTTGCAAGTATGCATCTTCATCAACTGTCCAAGAGAAAGAATCATACGAATTCCACCCTCTTGGTGGTAAGTCAGCATGTTGTTCATTTGCCTTGGAAGTACTAACCCTGAAAATGTTCAGCATGAACTAACTGGGGTCATTTCTCTTTAGATTAAAATCCGTTTGGTTGTCAAACAATTAAAAACAAAGGAAATATTTTCTTCTCAACACTCACTTAGCTCGTACTTCTTTTACATTCATACAGTTATGCCACTTTAGACTAGAACGGAAACGAGTAGACAGCAACGGAGAAATGTACTAATGAAGTAACGTTAATTTATTTTAATAATCTTCTCGAAAGTCACTAATAAGTGCAAGGCTAGGAATAATGTGACGTAAATAAGCAGAGGTGAAATCTTGATCAACGGGGGCAAACCAACTATGTCAGAGAAGAAGAAACATTCACATAGGAGCCACCCTCCTTTTCTTCATAATAATCTCCTAAAGGAAAATTGCAGGAGCTTCATAACCAAAGTCGAATATCTTAGGATATTTAGGATCTGTTTCTTTCTTTTTTCCTTTTGTTTTTGAGCCGGAATTGGTGTCCCACATGTTGTGCTAAATTATATTCAATATAATGGCACAAAATTGAGAGATATATTTCCCTACTTATTTTCGTTAAAAAAAGGAAGAAGGGAGATTTGGAGCATGTGATAATCTAAGAACAACACAATCTTGTCGACAATTAGATGCGCAATAGGAAATCTCGAATCAACTAATAATAATCGAAGGGGGCGTACTGAGCTCTGGAAATATCTGTGACCCAAGCAGAAGAGAAAGCATTTCCACCTAAAAAGACGCTAGTTGTGCGCGAGTGACACTCAGATGCGGCGAAATAATCAGGAAAGAAACGCCAGGAAAAGCGCATCGTTCTGACGCATCCAGGTTACGGGACGAGATGGGTGCGGCACCGACCAGAGGCAGAGGAAGATGACGTGCGCGCGGAAGAGGAGATGGCCACGCCATGGCGGCGGAGAGGTTGGAGCTCCCAGTCCCAGTTCCATGGCAAAACTTATGGAGGTGAGCTGAGCAGAGTGGAGTGGAGAGGCACAGGCGGCATGGTGATGAGATGGACGAGCGATGATTGATGCAGTGGAGGTTGGGAGTTGGGACTCCCTGTGCCCTGTGGTGGGGCACAGAGAGAATGTCGTGTCGTCCTGCGCGGTGCGGTGCGGTACGTGTGCGTCCCAGGTGGGAGAACTGTGACGTGTTAGCATCTTCATGGTTCAAATTTTAGCGGTTCAAAATCGGAAATGTAAAATATGAATCGTGTTTTGAAGCTTCGAAAAATGCGCAACTCCAACAAATGGTTCAAATTGGAGATGTAAAAAAAAAGCAACTTCAACAGATGGTTCAAAACGAAGATGTATTTTGAAAACAATCAACTATTACTTTATCTCAACATAGTTCAAACATGAAATTCAACTTAATTCGAACATAGATAACATAAATTTAAACTAGCAGAACTACTCGTCGTCCGAGGGCATCCAGTACGACTCTTCGGAGTCATCCAAGAGCCCCCAGAACTCCTCGTCGTCCTCCTCCGACGATGACTCGATGGGAATCACCGTCGAGGGGCCGGGCTCGTCCTCCTTCTTCACCTCCTCCTCCTTCTTCTCGGCATCACGCTTCCAGTAGAACTCCTGCTAGGCCTGGACATACTCGGGATGCTCCTACGCAAACCAAGCAATCGCCGCCTCGTCGCTCTCGCCGGGAGTGACGACAACCGCCGGTCTCTTCTTCTTCTTCTTCTTCTTCTTCTTCTTCTTCTTCTTCTTCTTCTTCTTCTTCTTCGCCGGCATCTCCTCCATCCGGATGCCCTGTGGCACGAGCCACTCCACCTCCACCTGGATCTCGATCTCAAGGAAGTTGAGGTCCGTCTTCGGCCGTTCGGCACGCCACACCGCCACGTCGTAGGCACGCGCGGCCTCATCGGGGGTGGGATACGTGCTGAGCCACCAACGCCGCCCGGCGTCGAAGAACTCCACTCCGAAGTCCCGGAGGGCTTCGCCCTCACGCCGAAGAAACCCGACTTGCCCTCCGACGTCTTCTTCGTCGCCATCGGGGAGCGGGCGCCGACCGAACGGGGGAGCGGGGCGGTGGACGGACCAGTGGCGGAGGCGACCGAAGAGGAGGCAGCTGGAGCGAAGGCGGACGGGGTTGGGGTGGAGCGGAGGCGGACGCGATGGGGCGGCGCGGCGGCAGGCGGCGGCCCAGGCGGGGTGGAATCGGTGGCGGGGGTCTGGATCTACGGCAGGGCAGCGGCCGAGCGGGGAGCTGCGGCGGGGTGACAGACGTCTGGATCGGATCTACGGCGGGGCGGCATTGAAGAGCTGCGGCGGGATGGCAAACGGATGGGGAGCTGCGACGGGGTGGCGGACGGGCGGGGAGCTGCGGCGGGGCGACGGATGGGCGGGTCGCGGGCGGGCGGGCGGGAGGCGGAAGGCGAAAGAAGTGGCGGTTGGGCGTTGGCACGCGGCCGCGGTTTTTACATCACTTACATCTCGTGATGTAAATTTGCATCACCAAGTTTTCATTTTTACATCATCGGGAGATCGCGGTCTAATTTTTTTTACATATGGACCGTCTGTTGGAACAACGTTTTTTGTTCCGGATGGTCCAAAAGTTAGGTATTTTTATATTTAGACCATTTATTGGAGATGCTCTTAATGGATGCCTGCAAATTTTGATACGCATGAATTTTAAGACATCTTCCGGTCAGATTACATAATCAAGCCAATCTTTGGGCTCCATGTGTAGCATGTTTTGCACGTACTATTTGTTTTTTACATTCGTAGTGTGTTGAACTAGTCCTGATGCTAAATTTTTTCTAAAGAAAAGGCAGACAATGATCTGCATTATGCATTCAAAACAAGTCGTAGCTTGAATGACTGAGGTCAATTATATGTAAAATTTGATTGAAGTAGGCAGCTTCAGACCGAAAGAAGAGTTACAAGAAGAGACATGGCAGAG
This sequence comes from Hordeum marinum, assembly GCA_022496015.1. Lineage (NCBI taxonomy): Eukaryota > Viridiplantae > Streptophyta > Magnoliopsida > Poales > Poaceae > Hordeum > Hordeum marinum. Next base: position 278,028,748 of record CM039677.1, on the reverse strand, counting down.
AGAAGACGCCGAAAATTACAAAGAACAACTCAAGTTATGAATTTTCCAGCCCTGAGAAGGCTCTTCTTCTGCATGTTTCTTAGCGGGCCTGCTTCACAATTTCAGCAACTCCAATGTGTTGATACAAATGTGCCTCTCTGTCCAGAAATTGGCATTAAAAATCTGGTCATTCCTGGCTTGCCAAGCTGAAACTGCGCAAGCTACAAACATGGTGTACCATAGGCGTCCAGGAATATGTGATTGAGATACTTGATCACAAAATCAGCCATATTAGACACCTCATTTGCAAGGTGGGTTAGCTGAAGCTTGTCCCGAAAAATTTGGCTAAACCGGTAGCGCAAAACTTGTGACAGATAGTTTCCATGGCTGGGCATAAATCACAATCTACCACTGAGGCAACAATAGTCCAGTGCTTTCGAACCATGTTATCCTTAGTGTTGGGACGACTCCTGAGGACAAGCTATAAGATGATTTTATGCTTGAGAGGAATAACCTTATGTCGGATATATCTTTGAACCTCCCATGTCACTCCTCAGAAAGTTAACAGATTGCAAAAGTATTTTGTTGTCAATCCTCCGAGAAAAACTGAAGAAGAACATGTGTCTTGCATATTGTTGTTAGGCTGATAGTTTGCTAGTCCAAGAAGTAAAAGCTTGAGCTCTGTGGATGCTTGTGAGGATAAATTAGCATGCAGTTTGATGGTCCAAGTATCTTGTGTGTATTGAGAAGAGATGTTGCAATGATCTTGGGCGTAGGTATATAGGTTTGGGCAAGTCAAGTATAACCTGCCCGTATGAGATCATTTGTCATGCCAAGAAGAGATAAGTGAGCGCCCACAAGGAGCAGTAGGAAGCATGTTGGACCATCGGTATAAATTCTTTGTTTGTCCTCCAAATGATAGTATATGTTCTGGAGTTCTTGATGGCGATCCTTTGTTTGCAGTATCTTTGTCCAAACCATTGACAGCAGGGGAGATTAGATGATCGGAGAATTTTTGCCGCAAACTTACATACGAGGGCAATGTTGTATGCTTTAAAGTCCCTGATCCCAAGACCACCAGCTTGAAGTCTTGATGCTAATGATTGTAGGAAACGAGCACTGAAGACTTTAGTCAGCTCATTGTCTTGTTCGAGAACCAATTCATGTCATTCTATGTTGAGCACTCCCAGCTGATGTATGAGCAAACGCCTCCTGATTCAGATGTGTTTAAGGGGGCGATTAGGCAGCCATATTTTCTGGTGGCGATGTCGAATGATTCTACTATTGTTGCACATAAGACATACATCAAGGCAGGGTCGGCCCTGACGGGCGGCTGGAGGGCGGCCACCCCGGGCCCCAAAGTAGAGCCCCTCGTATGTGTATATCTCTGTATTAATTAGTCCTTCATTGATAGCACACTAACAAAGTTTATTGAACGGGCCGATACATCCCATAGTGCACGCCTCATAAAAAGGGGAGGAACTTGAGCGAGGCAACATGCACGCATCACGCCGCCTTTCGCCTAGTGATCAATATGCGACAAATGGATAAGGAAGCCCAGATCACAAGGGAGGTGGTTGCGCCGCGGAGTTCGGTGGTGGACCAGTGCTGCGTTTGTCTATGGAGGCATGAGTGTTTGAGGTAGGTCAGGGCCTTCCATTGTTTGTATTATTATCAGCCTTCATTTTCTCTGTTTTAGTTGTGATATAATTGTGATGTAGATGTCAAACATATCAAGACGAAGAGCAAGGTTGTGGATGATGATCTCTCCCACTGTTCAAGACTCTGGATGATGACCCCTTTCGTGAATCTTGTTTTGAGATGAACTGAGCAATGACTACACTGATGAGGTAATTAACTCTTGAGTTACTTATAAGCACAATTAGGTAAGACCTTAAGAGTAAATTAACAGTATCATGTCACTGTTGATTTAATTTTTGCAGAAGTAAATGAAATATTTTCCTTCTCACTCATATGGATTGACCCATCTATCTTAATTTCTATTCGGAGTAACATGTTCCATGAACTGAAAAATGTGCATCCTTACTCTGCATTTTCGATGCAAACTTCTTTCTGGAAAATTCATGGAGTCACATGTCTGAAGCTCTTTTTTTTAAGATGATCTTTTTTGCCTCAACACATCAATTAAGAATAGTTTTACATATGATACTCGATCGAAAGGACAATGCTACAATAAACTACTCTCGCAGCATCTAAGATCCTAAACGTTTGTCCCCTGTCTTTTCCCACAAAATCGTATATTTCTTATTTGTAATTTTTGGGAAAATGCCTATTTGTTGCTTATTGTGGCAAATTTTCACGCCATCGCACAGGGAGGCGCACTAGTGAGGCGATTGGGCCTACTCATTTGACAAGTTCGTTCGTTCTGGGTTGGAACATTTTTTTCTTCCGATTTTAGTTTTTTTTTGTTTCCAATTTTCTGTTTTCAAGTGTTTTTTTTCATTTTTCCAAAAAATGTTTTAGAAATTTCAAATATTGTTCGGAATTCAAAAAGTTGTTCCTATTTTCAACTTATGTTCACAATTATCAAAAATGTTTGCTAATTTGAAAAAATGTATGGAATTTCAAAATAAATTGTGATTTCTGAATACTTTGTTTGAGATTTGTAGAAGATGTTTGAAATTTTCAAAAATGTTCTCGTTCTCAAAATTTCTTCACAACTTTAAAGAATGTTCCTATCTTGAAAAACATTCACAAGTTCAAAAGGTTTCACAATTTTGAAAACTTGTTCATGATTGTAAAAATTGTTTGAAATTTTAAAAAGTGTTCTGTTTTATAATTTTGTTCACGAATGCGAAAAAAGTTCATGTTTTCAAAATTTCTACACAAATTCACCAATTATTCCTTTTTTCAAAACTTACTTGTGATTTCCCAAAATTGTTAAGAATTTTTAAAAAATGTTCCCATGTTTCAAGATTTGTTCACAAATTTAAAAAAATCATGGTTTAAAATTTTGTTCACAAATTAAAAAATTGTTCACATTTAAAAAAAAATGTTCGTGTTTATCAAAATTGGTCGGAATTTAAAAAAATGTTCCTTTTTCAAAATTTAATCATTACTTAAAAAATTGTTCCCGCTTTCAAATTTGGTTATAAATTTGAAAAAATTTCACAGATTTTTAAAACTCATGTGTGTTTGTCAAAAACGTTCAAAATTTTCAAATAAGTATTCAAAATTTTCAAGAAATGATTAAGAAAAGGCAAAAAAAATGCAATTTGCGGTTGTAGCTAGTTCTAGATTCTTCTGTCACGTATTCACCACGAACTCTAATCAGCCGCAGTGGCTATATAAATGTGTCTACGCTGGCGCTGTCGTGAGCTCGAATCCAAGCCGACGCTTAGCATTTTTTTACACCGCTTGCAGCTCCTGCGTGGGCCCAGTCAGAGGATTGCCCTATGCGAGGCCGTAACATTCCGCCGCGAAATGTTATAGATATGAGGTCCCATGATTTTGTTCATGAGCAGTGCGCTAGTAGCGATGAGCAGAGCCGGCCCTGACAGGGGGCAGGGCGGCCTGCCAGGGGCCCAGAGTGGAGGGCCCCGGATGTGTATACTCTGCATTAACTAGGCATCTATTGGTAGCACACTAACAAAGTTTATTGGACGGCCTGATACATCCCATAACGCATGCCTCGTAAAAAAGGGAGGAACTTGAGCGATGCATGCATCACGCTACCTTTCACCTCGTGACCAATACGTGGCAGATGGGCAAGGAAGCCCAGATCATAAGGGATGGGGTTGCGCTGCGAAGCTTGACAGTGGGCCGATGTTGCATTCGTCTATGGAGGCATGAGTGTTTCAGGTAGGTCAGTGCCTTCCACTGTTTGTATTATTGACAGCCTTCAGTTTCGGCGTTTTACTTGTGATATAATTGTGATGTAGATGTCAAACAGATCAAGATGAAGATCAAGGCTCTGGATGGTGATCTCTGCCACTGTTCAAGGCTCTAGATGATGATCCCTCTCGTGAATCTAGTTTTGAGATGAACTGAGCAATGACTACATAAATGAGTTAATTGACTCTTGATTTACTTATATGCACAACTAGGTAAGACCGTAAGAGTAAATTTGCATTATCATGACACTGTTAATTTAATTTTGAAGAAGTGAATGAAATATTTTTTCTTCGCACTCATATGGATTGGTCCATCTATCTTATTTCCATTTTGCAGTAACATGTTCCATGAACTGAAAAATGTGCATCCCTACTCTGCATTTTCAGTGCAAACTTCTTCGAGAACAATTCATGGAGTCACATGTCTCTGTGAAGATTACTTTTTTGAAAAGATGAAAAAATCTTTGCCTCAACACATTGATTTACAAGAGTTTTACACATGATACTCTACCAAAAGGATGGTGCTACGATGAACTTCTCTCACGACATCAAAGATCCTAAGCGTTTGACCCCTGCCTTTTCCCACGAAAGAGCCTCTCTTTTGATCTTATCAAACACGGTACCCGTTATGGATAACAACTAAAAACCTAGACATTTCTCTCATACCTAATCTCCCATGATGTAATCATGAGAAGGGAAGCAAGTCCCTTACGGACATCGTCGTTGACATTTATCATGGAGTGCCACCAACCCTTTACCTAGTTGAAATTGTTCCAATCTTTTGAGACCTCATACATATAATGTACTCCTATAGTTGTAGTACAAGCCTCACATTATACATAGATATGCATTTATAAGAATAACTTGATAGGCACACATACATTTGTCTACCTCCCATAAGCCATGATTTCATTTCTTTATGTAAGAGCCCCCGGATTATAGTTTCGCCCTGGGCCCCCGAATTCTCAGGACCGACCCTGCATCAAGGCTGAGAAGGAAAAGATGTCTGGGAAGGGGAACACAAAGAAATGGCAACCTCACATGTCCATTTTCATGTTTAACAAGATGCGTGAGACCATATCTAGTGGGATGAGGACTGAGGAGGGCTTTAAGAAGGTGCACATCAACGATTTTGCCAAGCAGACATTTGAGCTTTGTGGCCAAAAGGACCTCAACCCAGGTCTACAATCACCTCAGGAAGTGGACTGCCAGATGGATCCAAGTGTCCAAGCTCATGGCAGCACACCATGGAATCAGTACACCTTCATGATCATGTTGGAGTTAGAGCACTGCCAAGGCCACACCATAGTAAGCTAACATGCCACTTGTTAGGCTTGTTTAGCTTCTCAAATATCCAAATCAAAACTAACAACATTGTTAGACTTGTTTAGCTTGGCTAACATATATATTAAAACTAACATACCAAGCACAAGAATTTTCTAAGATGATCCGTCGATCTAGAGTGGAAGTGTACGACCCCTCTGAGGTATCCACGTGTACCGAAGTAGTAATCTGCCAGCACTTCGCCACCTAATAAGAAGAGCTCCGAGAAAACTAGAGAGAGAAGCCCAACTTCATTATGTTTAATTAGGATTCTAATTATATTAGACCAATTAGACCGGAATTAGAGCCCATTTAACTAAGAGTCTACACCATTAGACCAATAACACCAGGATTAGAGCGTTGTTATGTGGGAGAGATCCTCTTAGGATTTGATGTCCTCTTGGGTCTTGCACGGGGGGTGGGGGTGTCAGAGCTAGATCCGGTGGATCTCCGGTAGGGGGTCCCGAGCTGGTGATCTTAACTAAATGGTAACTTGATGAATAAGGGACATGATATTTACCCAGTTTTGGGCCCTCTCGAAGATGTAAATACACAATGTCCTACTTCTGTTATATTGATTGTGTTGAAGTACAAAGTACATGATGATCTACCTCGAGGTTGCATGACTGTATCTGAAAATTTGCCTCTAGGACTAAACCCCTCGGCTTATATATGGACCGATAGGTACCTAGGGTTACAGATGGTCAGTTAGATCTAAAGATAAACATGCCAAATATTCAAATGTGTATTGGAGTATGAGCCAAGTCTTCAAAGGATTTGTCACGTCCAAGATCCTCGTCTATCCATTTTAAGACATGAGGGCCTCGCAAGGGATAGAGGCGCATCTTGCCGTTCGCAAGTATAGTAATATTGCATCATACATTACAGAAGAGATGAGTATATAAGTTGGCTTACACTCGCCACATGCTAAATTACAAACCACACCGAGTTCAAATCATCAAGATGAAGACAGGGTCCGACTACGGACGAAATTAAACGATAAAACAAATGCAAATGATACTATCTCGCTATCCCAAAGATCATGACCATGGTCCTCTACTCATCCGGGTAAGTCACGTACATCCTGCCTCTTTCCTCATCATATTCCCACTGGAGCTGAGTAAGATCATCCTGCACGTACTCATCTGTACCTGTACCCGGAGGGTTGTAGTAATCTGTGAGCCACAAGGACTCAGCAATCATGCGCCCGGGTACCGAGACTATTCAAGCTTAAAGGTTGGATGGGGTATGTGTTTGGTTTGCAGCAGCACTAAGCATATATGATGGCTAACTTACGGAACATGAAAATAAATATGAGTGGCCTATGATGAACGATCGAATCTAGTATGATCTCTATGAGATCCTGAACACTTACATCAATCATAACCCCACCGTGTTCTCTCTCGGGTCATGTTCACGAGCAGAGACGATCACGGTTACTCACACAGTTGGTGTATTTTAATTAGAGTTTACTTCAAGTTTACTATAACCGGGTGTTAAACAAATATCCAAGTTGCCACATAACCGCGGGCACGGCTTCTCGAAAAGATTTAACCCTGCAGGGGTGCTCCAACTAGTCCATCACAAATAACCACACTCCGCGGGAATAGCCTCGACCACGGACCTCGTGGTAATCATAGGTAATTCCAAAGGAATTCCAACACCTCGAGAAAACCCCGAAGAAAGTCAAACTCCACATGCAAGACACTCGATAAAGGTAAAACAAATCCAGCAAGACCGCCCGACGTGTCGACGAACCTGATAAGAGCCGCGTATCTTGTTCTCAGGACACGACGGATAAGCTAGTGTACGGTGGCCTGATAGAAATCTCCCAAGTTACCCTGGGTTGGCCCCGCACAGTGCTCTAGTTTGGACCAACACTCATGAGGAGCACTGGCCCGGGGGTTGATTAATTATCCACGGGTTTGCAAGGCCCTATGCAAATTTTATTAAGTTGTTAAGCAAATGTAGTATCAATGTTGGGTCTTGCCAGACAAATTTTAATCTCAACTGAATAAACAAGGGGGTCCCGATAACAACCCCGAGCGTGTTAGGAGCGCAAAATATGGAAACCATAACACCGGTAACAAGAACTATGGCGGTAACAGCGGAACAAAACACCTAGCATAAGGCCAAGCCTTCCACCAATACCAATATATATATGTGCATTAAATTAAATAACAGATAAATATTGGGATATACAAATCTATGTTATCACATGGAACAACCTGCACCTGCAACTAAGAACGCTATAAGAGGGGCTGAGCAGCGGTAACTTAGCCAATCAAAGGTTTGCTAGGATGTGGAGGGTTAGAGGCTTTCATGGCATTTAGGAGGCTGATATCAAGTGGTAGGTAGTGCAATTGTAACTATAAGAGTGAGAAAACTAGCAAACGAAAATAGTATCGGGATCCCGGTACGATCATCTTGCCTGTTGGTTCTTCAGTGAAACAAGTAGCGGGATCCTCGTAGTGATACTCTCCTGGGTCCTCGTACTCAGTATCAACACTCACGTCTACCCAAGAGAAACAACAATAATAAACATCCAACCAATGTGCAATGCACAACCAAGATGATGCATGCAGAATTTATGAAGAATTTAACATGGTAATCCAAAACTAGTCATGTTTCACATGCAAAGTTTGTTTATTAATGAATCTGGACAGAACCTCATGTTAAGTTATTTAATCATGCATGAACATGGAAAAAATGGATGCATCATGCAAAATCGATAGAAATGCATATAAGGAACGTAAGAAACAGAGTTACGGCTCTCACGATACGCCCACGACAAGGTACGAAGGCAAAACACAAGACAACCAATGTCATGGGCTAGTTCTTGGCATTCCAAGGTATCCACTGGTTAGGCAATGAAAAACCAACCACAATAGACTCAAATATCAATCCATTCCATAGAGTATAGCTCCCACAAATCACAAAACAATAAAACAAACAATCTGCCACAAAACAGCAACATAGCAACTTACACAACCCACAACTTTAGCTATAGGAACCCTACAACCATAAGCAAGGTATTGACAGAAACTACATAATAAATGCATCAACTTATCCAACTACACAATCTGAATAGGAGTACCACATCAATAAGCATGAAGCTGTCAAGTTGACAAGATGAAACAGTTTTCTGGGACTTAGTGAAAATAACAGTTTTCTGGAATCTGAGTTAATAAAGTAGCAAGTTGACAACAGTAGTTAAATATGTTAGAGACCACCTCTTGGCATGAAAATTAAAAAGATGGTAGTAGACAACATCTACTCCAAAACTCTAGCACTGAGCATGCTCAAGTTAACAACACATCACAAGATACCAACCACTCTACATGGCATAAAAATAACAACAGATTCTCAGACTAAGTAGTTTTTAGCATGCTGAAACAGAAACATTAAGTTGGCTACTTAACATCATGGTTCCCACTTATATGGGTGATTCTCATGTTAAACAAATATACCATGACATAATAGATATAAAACACTAGCACTTCCATGTTGGCACATGCCCCAAAGCAAGCAAGGATTAAATCATGCAAAAATGACAAAATAGCATCACAACTAAAATGACAGTTTTATAAAATTGCTCAAAAGTGAAATCTGAAAAGCACCAATGGATTCATTGGCTCTTTCTACCCCAAAAACATGTGTCATACTCATATGTTCATGTGAAACAACATGGCACAAATAAGATAGCAAAACTACCACCTATTCTCATAAGTGAATCATAACTCTAATTGAACATGGGCATAAATGATCAAAACCAGATTTGTAACTTAGCTAGAGATGGAAAAGAGCTAACAATCACAAACATGCATATATTCAACAAGGGGTATATCAAGTGGGGAAACCCACTAGTCCCCCCACACATATACACTCTACACACACACTACAAGCAAGCACACCCACATGCCCTATGTATGCCCAAGGCATATGAGCACCAACACTCATGCACATACCACCCAAGAAGGGGGGTGTTCATCCTCACACTCACACACATGCACCATGTATGCATAAGCATATGGCACACACACACACTCACTCTCACAAGTGCACTAGGCACATACACTCTCAAACACTCATGCTCATGTGTATGGGTGGTCATTCACACACATATGCCCACATACATGCACAATGCATATATGCACATGCATATGTGTATGGTAACACACACACACACTCCCACAAACACACATGCATAACACTCACACTACATGTGTGCAAATGCCACACATACACACACACAAGCATATACACCTAGGTGCATACTCACATGCACATACACACACTCACAAATCATACTTACACACATGCATATGCATGCACCACACTAAGTGGCACACACACAAGCACATACAAATGTGATAAACACTTGCACATACACACCTTATACATGCATATACATACACACATATACATCCAATATAACAGAAAAGAAAAACCAAACTTGCTGGTTTTTACATCTACACTCACATATACATAGCAATGGGAGAAAAAAAGGACTCTCAAACACTCATGCTCATGTGTATGGGTGGTCATTCACACACATATGCCCACATACATGCACAATGCATATATGCACATGCATATGTGTATGGTAACACACACACACACACTCCCACAAACACACATGCATAACACTCACACTACATGTGTGCAAATGCCACACATACACACACACAAGCATATACACCTAGGTGCATACTCACATGCACATACACACACTCACAAATCATACTTACACACATGCATATGCATGCACCACACTAAGTGGCACACACACAAGCACATACAAATGTGATAAACACTTGCACATACACACCTCATACATGCATATACATACACACATATACATCCAATATAACAGAAAAGAAAAACCAAACTTGCTGGTTTTTACATCTACACTCACATATACATAGCAATGGGAGAAAAAAAGGAAAAGAAAAAAAGAAAAACAGAATAAAAATGGGGAGGGGTTCGGATTCGAACCCGCAACCTCTTGGTTGCCTCCCCCACACCACACCACTGGGCTACGAGCGTGACAGGTAATAGAGGAGGGGCACCTGCCCTCTAGTACTAACACAGGCGCTGTCATGACTGATGAAACTGAATAAATCGACACCTGCAACTACAGAGCACGACGGCGGCCAAACGGGGGAACTCCGATGACCATACGAGAGGCGGAGGCACTCACTGGATGCCCTGCTCTTGCCCGCACACGCACACACTAGCACATCCACCTAACACAGGCGAGAATGCTACCGGCAACAATGACAGAATGGCAACGGCGGCGACCTGCACACGAATCATGCGGTGACGAACCAGACAAGGAATCGGACGGGGCGGAGCGAAAACGGGCCCTTACGAGAAGCAGGAACTCGCACGCGACGCCTAGAAGCATGAGCTCGACGGTGCACTCGTCGGAGACGAGGTCCGACGGCGGCGGAACGCTCCTAACACGGGCACGCACTACAGCTAAGCTAAAAGCTTGGGATCGGGCGAGGATGGACGGGGAGCTCACCTAAACATGACCGCGCAGCCAATTGAGCTCGAGGAAGCACGGCGACGGAGAATTGCCGCGACGGAGGAGCTCGGACGGAGGGGAAGAAGACGAAGCAGAGGCGCGGCCTTGGCGTCCCACACGGATGCAGAGGACGTTGGGGAAGCAGAAGGCAACAGCGACGCGATCCTGAGGATCCCCTGCTCGAGGGGCTCGCCGGAGAAGCTGCCACAACGACGAGCTCTCTCTCTGAATCTCACTACACCCTCTCTCGACCCTCTGAACCCATGCTTACCTAAGACGAAAGAGAGGGAGAGATGGAGGGCGGCGGCGCGAGGGGGAAGAGGGAACCCTAGGGGAGCGGCACAGACGCCGAGGGGCTTAAAAGGCTTGGGAACAGACGGCGACGGCAACGGAAAGGGGACGGCGGAGCACTCTCTCTCACTCTGAACCTGACGGCAGCAGCGACGGAGCAGGTGGCCGTCAGGTTCTGCTGGGCCTCATGGGCCGGGAAGGCCACGCGCACCCACTCTCTCAAACAAACAATCAGAAGCCCTTTTCTTTTCAAAACACCACAGGAAAGGGAAAAACCCTAGAGAAAAAATAAAAGGATTTTTGGGCAACAAAAATATTTTTGGAGGGAAAAATAATATGCTCCATTTAATAAAAATATTAGGTTGATTTTTAGGACAAGTAATTTTAAATATTTAAAATAGGCAGCCCCTCTGTTATTTAAAACTCACAAGCATACAAACTTCAAACATCAAAACAACCATTCTCACAATTCATAAAACATATATGGCCACCTCTTGAACATTTTAAAATATTTTAAATAGCAACTTAATTCTGATTATTAAATAACATGGGAATTAAGGCATTATGGTGGGGGTTTTGTTGAAAAGAAAAGAGAGGGGAAGAAAGAGGAGATTGCACACATGAGCTCCACCCACACTCAAACCACATCACAACACTCACACACATAGTCACTTCACAACATGGCATGACATGATGGATGCATGATGCATGAATGCAAGAACAAGACATGGATGACAAGTTGCAAACATTCATTAAACTCATGGCACAAGGTTCATACAATAGGTTACATGCCAAATAAGGTAGGGACAACACTTGGGCTGTCACGGGATTCCATCTTGAGCATGCCTAGGGCATCGTACTCTTGGCCCTTTGGTTGATGATCCGATGGTCCTCAGTTGGACCCATCATGATGGGACCGACGTGGTTTAAACCCCTTAATTCGGGACACCCTCAGTAGCCCACGAATCGATCCTCAAGTTGAGTACATTAAACTCTTTAGAATGATTTTGTCTTAGGTCTTCGACTTTGTAGGTGAGTTTGACAATCTTGATGCTTCATCTTGATTCCATGTCCGAGGACTCCCTTGGCTTTAGCATCTCCGGTTGTTCTTCCTGGATCCTCCCTTTTGGCATCTTCCTTAACCATAACCATGTCTAATTCACTTTTCTATCCGATAAGTGCAAACTCTTCAAACATCCGAGGAGGTCTAACCAGTAATACTCAAGCAATGATTTCATTTGGTTGGATCCGAACATCCCCACCCAGTCTGGATAGCTTATTAGATAATTTTGGCATGCTAGCGTGGCAGGTTTTATTGAGAAGTACTGTGAGATCTTTTAACTGAAGCATTGTCATGTATAGTTTAACCGAGAGGTCCCACCGATAGTCATTGTGCCGAGTTTACCATGTATCGAGGACATTTATATTGGCACGTCCCATCAAAAGAGGGATTGTGCCCCGAATTTTTGGCGATTTCATCAATAAAATCCCAAGACCCTGTTGGAAATATGCCCTAGATGCAATAATAAATTGGTCATTATCATATTTCCCTGTTCATGATAATCGTCTATTATCCATGCTAGAGTTGTATTGATCGGAAACTCAGATACATGTGTGGATACATAGACAACACCGTGTCCATAGTGAGCCTCTACTAGACTAGCTCGTTGATCAAAGATGGTTAAAGTTTCCTGGCCATGGACATGAGTTGTCATTTGATAATAGGATCACATCATTAAGAGAATGATGTGATGGACAAGACCCAACTGTAAACTTAGCATTTGATCGTATCACTTAAGTTTATTGCTATTGCTGTCTTCATGTCAAGTATCTGTTCCTAAGACCACTAGATCATGCAAATCCCTGACACCGGAGGAATACATTGTGTGTTGTCAAATGACACTTTGTAACTGGGTGATCATAAAGGTGCTCTACAGGTATCTCCGAAGGTGTCTGCTGGGTTGGCATGGATCGAGATTGGGATTTGTCACTTCGTATGACAGATATGTATCTCTGGGCCCTCTCGGTAATACAACGTCACAAGAAGCTTGCAAGCAATGTGACTAATGGGCTAGTCGCGGGATCTTGTATTATAGAACAAGTAAGGAGACTTGTCGATCGTGAGACTAGACTAGGTATGGAGATACCGACGATCGAATCTCGCGCAAGTAACATACTGATACTTGTGATCTGTGTTGGGTTTTCCGCAAAGAGGAGCGGGTGATGCAACACAGTATAGATAAGTATTTCCTTCATTAGAGAACCAAGGTTTATCTAACCAATAGGAGTAGCCTGCAACCCTCATCTTCAGCGACTGCACACAAAGAAGTAAACACTTGCACCCAACATGGGCAAGAGGGTTGTCAATCCCCTTGGACTCGTTACTTGCAAGCTAATAAGTAGTGTGGATGATAGTAGATAATTATAAATTGCAAAATAAAATAGAAAATAAATAGGAACAATAAGGTAAATGCTATTTTTGTAAATATATATTTGAATAGACCCGGGGGGCATAGTTTTCCCTAGCGGCATCTCTCATGAAGCAAGCATATGGTGGGTAAACAAATTACTGTTGGGCAGTTGGTAGAAAAGCGCATAGTTATGCAATATTCATTCACGGAAATGATCATGTGTATATAGGAATCACGTCCAAAATAAAATAGGCCGACTCCTACCTGCACCTACTACTATTACTCCACGTTGCGAGCGCTTCTATGCTTGCCTCTCTAAGTATTAAGTTCATGACAAACAGAGTAATGCTTGGAGAACGATGACATGATGTAGACAAAGAAAACTCAATCAATATGAATTAACCCCATCATTTATCCTTAGTGGGAACAATACAAAGATGTTTCTTGTCCCTCTCTATCATTGAGATATAGAGCACCGCTAGATTGAACCCACTACAACGCACACCTCCCACCGAAGAAATATCAATCTAGTTGGCCAAACTATTTCAATAGATCGGAGAGATTTAGGAAGCTATACTAATCATGCAAATAAGAATCATAATAGATTTAAGAGAATACTCAAATCTTTCATCATGAATAATCTACACATAAACCCACAATTCATCCGATCCCAACAAATGCACCGCACAAAAAGATTACATCGAATAGATCACCGCGAAGATGCGGTGAACTTTGTATTGAAGATGAAGAGAGAGAGAGAGTGAGGGAGGGAGAGAGATAGACATCTAGGTACTAAATACGGACCCGTAGGTCTGTGGTAGACTACTCACACATCACCATGGGAGGAACAAGGTTGATGTAGAGGCCCTCCATGATCGATCCCCCCTCCGGCAGGGCACCGGAATAGGGCTCCCGATGGGCACACGGCGGAACATAGACTTTTGGCGGCGGAAAAAATGTTTGCGGAGGCTCTCTAGGATTTTGGTATTTATTAGAATTTATAGGCCAGAGAGGGGGGTCGGGAGGCACCCGAGGGGGCCAACACACATCACGACGTGACCAGTTGTGTGCTGCCTCCCTCGTGTGGCCTCTGGACTTTTCCCAAAGCTTCGAGGTCTTCTTTTGGTCTAGAAAAAATCATCAAAAAGTTTCATGGCAATTGCACTTTGTTTGGTATTGTAAACCTGAAAACCTAGAAAGACGCAAAAGACAACAAATAGCATTTGGCACTTGGTTAATACGTTAGTTCTCAAAAATAATATTAATTGACATATAATTTGTGGAGACCTCGACTCATAAGTCGTGATCACCGAATGCACGTGTACAGTGATCCCAGAGATCAATGCTCACTGAAGACACAGAAGCTGAATAACAAGAGTCTTACATCCACATTTAGCGTCTTACACAAATAAAGACCATGAAGGTCAAGTCTTACATAGATAGGGCCACGAGGGCCAAACACTTAAATAGAACAAGCAGCGGAAATCTTGATCGAAAGCGTGAACCCATGCCATCTGTCTTAACCTACAGGCATTCTGACTAGAAAGCGTCCTAGTTCGCATGTTCGTCACCAACGAACTCTTCAACATACTCCTGCTCTTCCATGCCTGGCCAATTAAATAACCAGTGGCAAGCCAATGAGCACTTTGAATGTATTCGCAAGCAACCCAAGTGGTGGAAGAAGGTAACAATGACGCATGATATAGCACTACATAGGTAATTTTGCAGAAAGCTAATTTTGAATGCAAATGACATGATCAAGTAACTAGTAAGCATGCATCAACAAATAGCAGATATCCATATGAACAAGTTATAGATATCATCATCAGTAGGGGTTGAACACCTCATGTTCATTTCACCATGCTAAGTCATCGGACTTATTTCAATTCTCCTGCCAAGTCATCGGACTTAGCTCATGTGACCTCTTGTTACCATCACATCCATACTCACACCAAGTTTCACGAAAACATCCAGACATAGTTCAAGAAGGACCTCCAACTTTCCATGACCGCGGTCGCGGCTATTCGAATAGTTTTACACTCTGCAGAGGTTGCACACTTTACCCACAAGACTCGGGGAACTTCCGTGTCATCCGCGACTCACGGTATATAACATACCCGAGATAAGCACCCAAACAATGCCTTCCCATGGTGATACTAAACAAAGAGTCCACTCGTTGGTGCCATCCCTCATGATATAAATCACTCTTATTATCCACGAGGGCATGCAACGGTGTGCCTGGTGCCTGTAAAGACAGCGCATGACCTTCCACTTCTGGGACGACCCCGTCTCAAGAGTGACCACTTCACTCTTGCCACTAGTAATTCAGGATCCTTGCTAGTACCAACCATAGTAATCAACAAAGCCCTGTCCCATAAGGGGTATCGTGGTTGCGCATGTAAGGTTGGGACGGTCAGCAGACCTTAAAGCTCTCCGTTTTCGAAAACAGACACTCACTTGTTCCGGCATACCACTTCTTTCTCAAGTGGTTACCCAACTCATCATCATATCCCTCGGGCATTAGTGGCACCCGACGAGGTTTTCGAAAAGTCTTTGGAATCATCTCTTTTATTTCCATCACTATGCATAGATCCCGAACCCACTTGCGTAGCGTCTACTAGCATCCTAACTACACCCACCCGCATAACCCTCATAAGGTGGTAGGGTCATGCACGATGCAAGTGTCAATGGTAAGAGTGTCAGAAACAACCCATCGAAGGGGTCACTACTCCACATGATCAAATATGATGAAATTAAGGTGCTACATGACATGCAATAAAAATGGTTTCTTATCATGGTCAAAGGGCTGCTTGCCTGGCTTCGCAAAATCTTCGAGGTCTTCACACGCCTTTCTTCCAGCTCCGAGCACTCCGTTTATCTCGTCAACTATCGTCGGAAACAACCGTAATAAGCAACACAACAAGTGGAAAATAAAAGTGCTCTATAAATAGGAGTTTTATTTTTCTAGGACTCCTCTAGTCATGAGAAAAATAACCAAGGAGGTTTTGGTGGATGTGGGTCAAGGGGGAGTTTTGAATGGTGGGAATGATGGAAATGATGATCCTTCAATATGTCAACAGAAAATATTTTCATAAAAGTGAGTGGAGGCACTCATAAAATAGGGCATGATTTTAGAAACAAGTGGGAAGTGGTTTCACTGGATTTGGAGTTGTTATGAATTTCCTAGGGATTTGCAAAGATGAGATAAATGGAAAAGTGGGTTATTTAGTGGATCCAACAGAATAGGTGCATAGTAAAAATGTTCACCATGGCTATAAAAATAGGATATGACACTTAGAGTACCTAAAAATTCGAATTACTCCATTTGAAGATTATATGGATGCTCTGGGAATTTTACAAGGTGGCTCTCCAATAGTTCAAATTTAATTTAAATTTGAACAGTAGAGAGAAGTTTGTGGGAAAAATATGTAAGATATAATTTTGGATAGAGGAAGATATTAGGAACCTTTTGGATTTTGAATCACTAGATTTGGAGTTAAAATGAATTTAATATCTATTTTACAAATTCTGGGAAAGATAAAAGGCTAAAGGATTACCAAAAAGAAATGGGCTAAAAAGCGCACTTGGGCGAAGGATAGCTTCTGGGCCGGCCCGGTGGCTCGGCCTGGCGGGTAAGAGGCCACGTCGAAGGCGCACTTGAGGAGTGTGCCTCCCGTGGCACGGAGGCGGAAAGCGGAGGGGGCACCTCCACTTAACGAGGCCGGGTCCACCCGTCAGCTTCTCTGGCCACCCGAGAGGTGGGGCCCATGGGCTGATGGGGGCTTCTTCTTCCTCTTGCCGTCGGGGACCAAGGGAGCTTCGTCGGCGTCTGACGGCGCTACCGGCCACCGTTTCGGGCGCCCGAGCCACCACCGGGTTCAGCAGGTCGGGGTGCACCGGCCGGTGTGAGCCACGCATGGCGGGGAAGGCTGGGTCAAGGGGGGCGTCGCCCATGGCGGATGTGGCCATTAGCTTTGATGGTCAGTGGGCCACAACGACGGCTAGGGATAGCTTGGGGAGGAGGGATACCTCCATGGGTCTAGGGTCGGCTCAGGGCCACTTGCGGGGGCCAGGAGACGGAGGAGGCACGGCCGAGCTCCTGGCCATGGCGGCGGCCACGCCGGATGTTGAGGTGGGTGAAGTGTTCGGGAGGAGAATGGGGAGGTCCGGGCGGTCCATGGGGGGAGGGAGAGAGCGAAGGGAGCTAGAGGGAGGCTTGGGAACCAGCTAATAGGCGGGGGCGACCAAGGGGGAGCTCGGGTGCGCCACGGATGCCCTCGGGCGCTGAGCTCGCGCGTGCCTGGGTTCCTTCGACTGCATCCGATTATTGGGGAGAGGTGTGGGAGACTTAGAGGGATACCCTGGCGCGCGTGGGCATCCTACCGCTAACGGACGTGAGCTACCCGACGAAGACAAGTGGCAAAGTGCCGGTTTTGCCTGACGGTTCCGTGGTCACCACACTAATGTATGTCTAGGGCATCATTTTGGTCGGGAAGAGTTGTCCAGAGTATGAGTCACTCATCCGTTAGAGCATTGGTGGAGTTTCACTGCCTATGGAGCATGTTACGACGGTTTGCCACTAAGGTTAATTTTGAAGCAGCAGACTTGGGGCTGGCCTAAAGGCATTTTACTATAGGGAAATATGGCAAATACCTTTTCTAGTAGCCTTAGGTATGGATGAACTACAAGTACACCAAGTTTAAGATCAGGGAGACAAGTCTACAGGGTACTTACAGTTCAAAGTTATTTTTGTTGCCATAATCTAAGTTCAGTTGATTTGCTCATATTTTCCACATGAGCATGCCATATATGGGTTTGGGTTGATGAAAATGATGTTTTGGAAAGGTTTGGGACATTTTTATGAATAGAGTAATGGGAGAGGGGAAAGAAGAGGTCTTGCCATGGTAAAAGAGAGGGAGAATGAGGGAGTTACCCCCCAAATATTTGACCAGAGGCCAAGGCAAAGTTACTGGGGGTAGAAGAGGGATATAATATGCTGTGACAAAAAGTTGGGGGCAAGGGGAATCTTTTTGGGCCCACTTTGCTTGTCCACGAGTTTATGGCTGAAGGTGTTTGTGCTGTGATTGGGCTAGGCAGGGGAATCCTATGACCTTGAGATTTACCAGGGTAAATGGTAAGTCCATTTGGTCCTGATCACAAGTTTTCAGCTCTAATTAAGAAAGTTGATAATGTAAACTTGGTAAACCCTAGAAATGGATTTCTATAGATCTGATTATGCAATCCTATTCCCTTTGATGCACTACTTTATGTAGCATCATCATTTGGTTAATAGAGAATTCCCACAAAGTTTGGGATCAATAGGAGATACTTCACAATGTAAAGTTGATCAAATTTAGATCTGGACAGAGAGGGTTTTGGGATATTTTGGTGAACCAAAACAATTGGGATTGAGATGAAACTTGGCAAGATGACCACATATATCATATGTGACATACTAGAATTTTCTAGGATTTAATTGAGAATATTTCTTATAGAAATATTTCAAAACCTTGAAATAGACAGATATGGTCTTGAAGGGGTTTGTCCAGTATTTTGAACATGACCATGTGTTGAAACTCTTATATATGGATAATATATGTCCACTGAGTTTCCCTAAATTTTCTCAAATATTTATAAATCATTTAAATAATTTTTTCCTATGAAAAACCATTTCTGGCCTTAAGAAAAAGCTTTTAAATAAATTCTAAAAATAATCTTTTAAAATAATATCTTGTGGTTTTGGGAAGTAATATATATATATAGCGGGTTTCAAATAAAGTATTTGGGTAAAGAGGATCCACCCAATTTGGGGACTTGCAGTACAAATCTCAAATAAGGGTTTTTTGAAAACCTAATTTAAATATATGCTTTTTGGCCAAAATAATATTTTGTAAAAATATTTTTGAGTCCTATTCACATGGCATGATCATTAGACAAGATTTGGGATCAAGGAAAGGCGTTTAGAGAGTAGGAGGGATTTTATGAATATATAGCACAAGAAAGTAAACAAGCAATCAACAATCAAGTCAAACATCACAAGCACAGAAAAAGTTTTAATTGGTCCTAATTTTTGAGTCATGCTAACTTAGTCATGAGGCAAAACACAGGGTGTGACAGACCTACCCCCTTATAAGAATTTCGTTCTCGAGATTCCTAGGCTAGGCGTAGAAAGGAACGGAAATGCAGAGGTGGGGTAGTCTTCACAATCCATGCTATTTCTGCTCTGGTGTGGTTGTCCTTCTGGATCTTGAAGTTCCTGATGATATGTCTTTGAGTGCATTGTTGACTTCGTCTAAGGGTGAATGGGTCCTTCCAAGGGCCTGGCATGCGCGTGTATCCCAAAGTCGGAATATGTGGCCAAGCAGTGTGTCTGCGTGCTGGTCCTGGAACTGCTCCCAATGGTTAGTGACATCTAGGTGTCTCGCGTTAGAATAGAAGGGTCGAGTCTCAGTGTAGCTTCTCGTTGATGGGGAAGTCCTCATCTTCCTTAAAGCAGGAGGTCTTTAGTCATAGGTGGTCTCCATCCTTGAGAGTACTGAGGTGCATCATTGTGGGCTTCTCCTCGAGATCTTCTGCTTGAGTAAGTTGCCTAGGTAGATCCTTCATTCTTCTCTGGTCGCTTGTCTTCACCGTCATGAACGCACGTTTCTGGAGGGTGTTTGAGTGTTTGGTCTACTCGTCTCTCCGTGGAAAGGTCTGTGCTAAGTCTTGTCCCTAAGACTAAGCTTAGAGACTTGGTGTCAAAACGGTCTCTACCATTTGGGAAGGTTTCAGTGGGGTTTTAGATAAGCTGACTATTCAGAGTATAGATCAACCATCTAATCCCCAAGGTCTAACGCTTGGCAAGTGGGGTGAACTACCTTTGACAGGTGACTTACCATGATCGAGTTATGGTTTACGCCCTAGATTTTTTAAAAAGGGCTGATAACAAAGTCATGACAGTCATCCACTCCATTCTAGGCATCTGAAGGGAGTAGGGACGTCATGCTCATCATACACTACCAAAGTGGTGGATTGAGGGGTGTTATCAACTCCTCGGTCCCTTCCTAGTCAGGAACTAATAGGTGACCACTTAAAGCGAGGGGCTCCTTAATCCTCTTGATGTCCAAGGGCTTCATCGGGCTTGAACGTCGGTGCTTCTGGATATAGTCTAGTTGAGGTAGCTGGCAGAGGAGTGGAGGTTGACTTCTTTTGATTCTTTTTCGTTGTTGTCGTGGCTTTGCAATCGCAGTGGCGCTACATCTTGCTTGGGCAAGAAAGTCTTCTCCTATAGGGAGGGTGCTTCGCGGAGTCCAACTTCTTCAAGGTGAGACCTTATACTTGAGAGGCATGGTAGTTGGTGTTCTTGGGGCTGGTCCAAACAGGACTAAGGTGTTCCTCCTCTCATTGGGCAAATAAAGTATGTCGTCCCGGAGGACAATAACCTATTTCCCGAAGTACTACATAAGCACATTGCTCATGGGATATGTGGGAGGAGCAGGCATTTGCTCCGGATGGTCACTAGTAACAAGGGTTTGTGGTCCAACCTAATACAGGTCTTTGTGGTCACCTTCCCTTTGAACAGGATTGGTGGTGGTCAAGGTGGAGTGTCGACCGTAGTCTTATGACTGAGAGCCAAGACATATGGTAATTTCCGACCTTGTTATGGATTGGTAAAGCTTCATGGTTTCAAGGAGCTTAGGATGTGAGTGAACGTCTATCATCTTATCCTCGAGCATGGTTTTTAGATGCCAATAGTACTGCCTATTACTCCAAACAAAATCACCCTATATCCTTGAATGTATCATCTCATATAAGTCAACTACAATATTACTCATGCTATTTATCTCCAAAGTTTGAGGGAAGGACTAAACCAAAATCTCATATGTATAGTATAGCTAACTCAGGTATATCCCTATATAAAAATCCTCGGGATAATTTACAAGCCGCTAAGCTTGATCATGACGCTACCAATCCAAGTGTCCCTCTGATCTATCCAAGGTCTAAGGTATTGCATTACTATGCTAAGGAAACATGTAATAAACCAATCCAAGATCTTGTTTCCTTCCTACAAATCCAATTAACCGATCCTCGAATATCATCCACTATCACATGATCCATTACTGCTACAAATCCAGCATCGATGGTGTCCAACATAATCTCCTGAAGTTCATATATTCCACATATCATTGCAAGGACTATTGTCACGAACTTCCAATCTCATGGATAACTAAACCCCAAGGTCGAGCTTATATAGATCTCTAAATCATCCCTAACATCATCCAATTGCTTCTACTATCATCCACCGAGGGACATGGTATCATGATCAAGATCATTGGACTAAATCCAAGTTACTCTGAACCATGTGGTTTAGTTGATCTCGAGCACCTAGTAGGATCACCTATTTAAATCCAAGGTTCACATCTAGTAAGGATTCCCTACTAGTTACTCCAGCTACTATCATATCACCATCAATCCACCATCAAGCGTCACTTGCCAAAGTCAAGTCATATATCCACCAAGAATTCCATCTTGTGACCATGTTTGTCCTACTAATCCAATTTGCTCAAGGGACAAGTAAGTTATGCTACTCCATCAATCTTGATCCACCAAGCTCATCTACCAACATTAAGCCTCATAATCCACCCAAGGGTCTCAACTGCCTCCTCAAAACATCTATTATGGCTAAATCAAATTACTGTGAGCAAATAGTATATCCTCAGAATGATCCTATCTATGGCATCAAGGTCCTAGTGCTAGCGTAAGAATGAAGGATGTTTGTTCACTATGATCGTTAGCTCCATAATGAACCCAGTGCAAGGCAGGGGTTATTGATGCTCAATGAGTGCTCTGGCAAATCCGTTTATTAAACACGTGATCATAGACTTGTGCTGGGGAGCTTGTGAGGTATAGGTTGGGAAAGGAAGGGGTTTGCAATCTTGAGGGAAAAGCATAACTCTACGGGGTTGCGTCTGGTTGAGTAGGTTGTAGTTGAAGTCCTTGGCATCAGTTGTCTGTCAAGGTGGGTCCTTGGTGCATCCGATCTTGCTAGTCTTCAGTTGACAAGATTGGGGATAGAAAGTAGCATCGGGAGGAGTGCCTAAGGGGGCGGTATAGTGCAAGTGCAATCAAACAAGTTCTTAAAAGACCAAACACAAACATCAAGGTAAGGTAGGTGATATGGTCGTGCACTTGTCGCCTAGGGCAAAAGTGTGACTTACACCAAAGCACAAATAGGAAAAACAAGCAACACACATCATGGTTCCATTCAAACCATCATACGGACTCGACTTTGCATGGGTGACACACGACCTATCCTACCCTAGGGGTTCTCGGACTCATCAGTCGTGCTTGCTTCGTGTCTTGGGGAGGAGTCCTCTTAGTCTTCTGGGTTTGTTGTGTTGACGACAAAGGTGGTTCTTCATGGCTGTTGTAGATAGGGTCTTCTGGTGTCCTTGTGTTCGTGACAATGTCTTCTTGTCTTCTGAGGCATCGAGCATTCCAAGCAGGCAACCTTTTATGCAATGACATTAACAAGGCATGTTAGAGTTGTATCCTGTCGGTCTCGTTGACGGTATCATCGGCACCAAGAGCGGGGGAATGATGAGGACCGTTTTCCTGCTCACTATAGTGAGGCAGACCAAATGACAAAGTTCTCATTCACCGGTGGTTGCCGACACAACAACGAAAAGGACAGGGTTGCTTCATTAGCGATGCATATCATGACATTGCATGTCTTGTTCCCTAGTAATCGAAGGCCAGGGTGGCATCATCCTGGGGCTGTGTTGAGGGTGTCACTATCATCTAAGTCTTGACATCCTCATCCTTCGAGAAGGTGTCTTCTGCTGGTAGCTCCTTGTCTAGTGTTGCCAACTTGGGTCCAAGATATGTCGACAATCGTCTGGCAAGGTGGCTTCTTTCTAGGTTACCCACGAGTATTACGAGGAATCCAATGGTCAGGGGCACAATGGTAGTAGCGACCATTTGCAAAGTTTTGAAAAAAATAGGCGAGGAGAGTTAAGATAAAGATGGTGGAAATGCTAGGGCAAAAAACCGTGCTTCCTTTGAAAATTTAGGAGAGGTGAGAAATATAGAGGCTTCGTAAGTAATTTTGAAGGGTCTAGAAAATAGTTTTGTCCTAAATAACGTCCATGCTAACTAAAGGCTTCCTACAGTTAGGATGGCTCTGATACCAGCTCTGTGAGGACCCCGACTCATAAGTAGGGATGGCACTCGCAGGGTATGGGTACGGGTGGAGCCTCCCCATACCCTTATCCGTCCCGCATGAGCTTAACCATCACCCGTACCCATACCCATCAACGGGTATAATTTTTGCCCATACCCATTACCTGACAGGGTAGACGGATACCCGTGGGTAAAATTACCCATATTTGCACATCATCAATTTGGACAACTTATAGTCATAAACTGCATCATATAATATAGTTTGCAAAAATAGATTATAACAACAACATATACATATAAACAACATCATACAGTCATAAACAACATCACATAGACATACATTTCCAGTTCACAAATTCTTCACATAGTGTAGATTGTAGAGATAATTTTTAGTTTACATAGATTTTATATGGGTACATGGGTACATGGGTATGGGTTATATGGTCCCATACCCGTACCCGCTCTACCCGATGGGTTTCAAATTTTCCTATTTATATACCCATGGATAAATTTTTGTCCCTTACCCTTACCCTAATAGGGTTTTTACCCACAGGGTACGTGGGTAATGGGTACCCATTGCCATGCCTACTCATAAGTCGTGATCACCGAATGCACGTGTACAGTGATACCAGAGATCAATGCTCACTGAACACACAGAAGTTGAATAAAAAGAGTCTTACATCCACATTTAGTGTCTTACACAAATAAAGACCATGAAGGTCAAGTCTTACATAGATAGGGCCACGAGGGCCAAACACTTAAATAGAACAAGTAGCGGAAATCTTGATCGAAAGCGTGAATCCATGCCACTGCCTTAACCTATAGGCATTCTGACTGGGAAGCGTCCTAGTTCGCATGTTCGTCACCAACAAACTCTTAAACATACTCCTGCTCTTCCATGCCTGGCCAATTAAATAACCAGTGGCAAGACAATGAGTACTTTGAATGTACTCGCAAGCAACCCAAGTGGTGGAACAAGGTAACAATGATGCATGATATAGCACTACGTAGGTAATTTTGTGGAAATCTAATTTTGAATGAAAATGACATGATCAAGTAACTAGTAAGCATGCATCAACAAATAGCATATATCCATATGAACAAGTTACAGATATCATCATCAGTAGGGGTTGAACACCTCATGTTCATTTCACCATGCTAAGTCATCGGACTTAGTTCAATTCTCATGCCAAGTCAACGAACTTAGCTCATGTGACCTCTTGTCACCATCACATCCATACTCACACCAAGTTTCACGAAAACATCCGGACGTAGTTTAAGAAGGACCTCCAACTGTCCATGACCGCGGACGCGGCTATTCGAATAGTTTTACACTCTGCAGAGGTTGCACACTTTACCCACAAGACTCGGGGAACCTCCATGTCATCCACGACTCACGGTATATAACGTACCCGAGGTAAGCACCCAAACAATGCCTTTCCCTTGGTGATACTAAACAAAGAGTCCACTCGTTGGTGCCATCCCTCATGATATACATCACTCGTATTATCCATGAGGGCACGCAACGGTGTGCCCGGTGCCTGTAAAGACAGCGCATGACCTTCCACTTATAGGACGACCCCGTCTCATGAGTGACCACTTCACTCTTGTGACTAGTAATGCGGGATCCTTGCTAGTACCAACCATAGTAATCAACAAAGCCCCGTCCCATAAGGGGTATCGTGGTTGCGCATGTAAGGTTGGGACGGTCAGCAGACCTTAAAACTCTCCATTTTTGAAAACACACACTCACTTGTTCCGGCATACCACTTCTTTATCAAGTGGTTACCCAACTCCTCCTCATCTCCCTTGGGCATTAGTGGCACCCGACGGGGTTTTCAAAAAGTCTTTGAAATCATCTCTTTTCTTTTCATCACTATGCATAGATCCTGAACCCACTTGCGTAGCATCTACTAGCATCCTAACTACACCCACCCGCATAACCCTCATAAGGTGGTAGGGTCATGCACGATACAAGTGTCAATGGTAAGAGTGTCGGAAACAACCTACCGAAGGGGTCACCACTCCACATGATCAAATATGATGAAAGTAAGGTGCTATATGACATGCAATAAAAATGGTTTCTTATCATGGTCAAAGGGCTGCTTGCCTGGCTTCGCAAAGTCTTCGAGGTCTTCACACGCCTTTCGTCCAACTCCAAGCACTCCGTTTATCTCGTCAACTATTGTCGGAAACAACCGTAATAAGCAACACAACAAGTGGAAAATAAAAGTGCTCTATAAATAGGAGTTTTATTTTTCTAGGACTCCTCTGTTCATGAAAAAAATAACCAAGGAGGTTTTGGTGGATGTGGGTCATGGGGGAGTTTTGAATGGTGGGAATGATGGAAATGATGATCCTTCAAGATTTCAACAGAAAATATTTTCACAAAAATGAGTGGAGGCACTCATAAAATAGGGCATGATTTTAGGAACAAGTGGGAAGTGGTTTCACTGGATTGGGAGTTGGTATGAATTTCTTAGGGATTTGCAAAGACGAGATAAATGGAAAAGTGGGTTATTTAGTGGATCCAACAGAATAGGTGCATAGTAAAAATGTTCATCATGGCTAGAAAAATAGGGTATGCCACTTAGAGTACCTAAAAATTGGAATTACTCCATTTGAAGATTATATGGATGCTCTGGGAATTTTACAAGGTGGCTCTTCAATAGTTCAAATTTAAATTTAAATTTGCGTAGAGAGAAGTTTATGGGAAAAATATGTAGGATATAATTTTGGATAGAGGAATATTTTAGGAACCTCTAGGGTTTTGAATCACCAGATTTGGAGTTAAAATGAATTTAATATCTATTTTACAAATTCTGGGAAAGAGAAAAGGCTAAAGGATTGCCAAAAAGAAATGGGCTAAAAAGTGCACTTGGGCGCAGGATAGCTTCTAGGCCGGCCTGGTGGCTCGGCCTGGCAGGGAAGAGGCCACATCAAAGGCGCACTCGAGGAGTGCGCCTTCTGTGGCATGAAGGCGGAAAGCAGAGGGGGCGCCTCCACTTAACGGGGCCGGGTCCACCCGTCAGCTTCTTTGGCCGCCCGAAAGGTGGGGCCCATGGGCTGACGGGGGCTTCTTCTTCCTCTCGCCGTCGGGGACCGAGGGAGCTTCGCCGGCGTCTGCCGGCGCTACTGGCCACCGTTTCGGGCGCCTGAGCCACCACCGGGTTTAGCAGGTCAGGGCGCACCGACCGGTGTGAGCTACGTATGGCGGGGAAGGCTGGGTCAAGGGGGGATCACCCATGGTGGACATGGCCATCAGCTTTGATGGGCAGGGGGGCCACAACGGCGGCTAGGGATAGCTGGTGGGAGGATGGATACCTCCATGGGTCTAGGGTTGGCTCAGGGCCTCTTGCGGGGGCTATGAGACAAAGGAGGCATGGACGGGCTCGTGGCCATGGCGGTGGCCACGCCGGATGTTGAGGTGGGTGAAGTGTTCGGGAGGAGAATGGAGAGGTCCGGTCGGTCCACGGGGGGACGGAGAGAGCGAAGGGAGCGAGAGGGAGGCTCGGGAACGTGCTAATAGGTGGGTGGGACCAAGGGGGAGCTCGGGTGCGCCTCGGATGTCCTCGGGCGCCAAGCTCATGCGTGCCTGGGCTCCTTCGGCTACATCCAGTCATCGGGGAGATGCATGGGAGACTTACAGGGATACCCTAGCGCGCGTGGGCATCCTACCGCTGCCGGACGTGAGCTACCCGACGAAGACAAGTGGCAGAGTGCCGGTTTTGCCTATCGGTTTCGTGGTCACCACGCTAATGTGTGTCTAGGGCATCATTTTGGTCGGTAAGAGTTGTCCAGAGTATGAGGCACTCATCCGTTAGAGCACTAGTGGAGTTTCACTGCCTATGGAGCATGTTACGACGGTTTACCACTGAGGTTAAGTTTGAAGTAGCAGACTTGGGGCTGGCCTAAAGGCATTTTACTGTATGGAAATATGGCAAATAGCTTCTCTAGTAGCCTTAGGTATGGATGAACTACAAGTACACCAAGTTTGAGATCAGGGAGACAAGTCTATAGGGTACTTACAATTCAAAGCTGTTTTTGCTGCCATAATCTAAGTTCATTTGATTTGCTCATATTTTCCACATGAGCATGCCATCTATGGGTTTGAGTTGATGAAAATGATGTTTTGGAAAGGTTTGGGGAATTTTTATGAATAGAGTAATGGGATAGGGGAAAGAAGAGGTCTTGCCATGGTAAAAGAGAGGGAGAATGAGGGAGTTACCCCCCAAATATTTGACCAGAGGCCAAGGCAAAGTTACTAGGGGTAGAAGAGGGATATAATATGTTGTGACAAAAAGTTGGGGGCAAGGGGAATCTTTTTGAGCCCACTTTGCTTGTCCACAAGTTTATGGTTAAAGGTGTTTGTGCTGTGATTGGGCTAGGCAGGGGAATCCTATGACCTTGAGATTTACCAGGGGTAAATGGTAAGTCCATTTGGTCCTGATCACAAGTTTTCAGCTCTAATGAGGAAAGTTGATAATGTAAACTTGGTAAACCCTAGAAATGGACAGAAATGGATTTCTATAGATCTGATCATGCAATCCTATTCCCCTTGATGCACCACTTTTTTTAGCATCATTATTTTGTTAATTGAGAATGCCCACAAAGTTTGGGATCAATAGGATATACTTCACAATGTAAAGTTGATCAAATTTGGATCTGGACAGAGAGGGTTTTGGGATATTTTGGTGAACCAAAACAATTGGGATTGAGATGAAACTTGGCAAGATTACCACATATATCATATGTGACATACTAGAATTTTCTAGGATTTAATTGAGAATATTTCTTATAGAAATATTTTAAAACCTTGAAACAGACAAATATGGTCTTGAAGGGTTTTGTCCAGTATTTTGAACATGGGCATGTGTTGAAACTCTTATATATGGATAATATTTGTCCACTGAGTTTCCCTAATTTTTCTCAAATATTTATAAATCATTTAAATAAATTTTCCCTATGAAAAACCATTTCTGGCCTTAAGAAAAAACTTTTAAACAAATTATGAAAATAATGTTTTAAACTGATATCTTGTGGTTTTGGGAAGTCATATATATAGTGGGTTTCAAATAAAGCATTTGGGTAAAGAGGATCCACCCAATTTGGGGACTTGCAGTGCAAATCTCAAATCAGGGTTTTTTGAAAACCTAATTTAAATAAATGCTTTTTGGCCAAAATAATGTTTTGTAAAAATATTTTGAAGTCCTATTCACATGGCATGATCATTGGACAAGATTTGGGATCAAGGAAAGGAGTTTAGAGAGTAGGAGGGATTTTATGAATATAGAGCATAAGAAAGCAAACAAGCAATCAACAATCAAGTCAAACATCACAAGCATAGAAAAAGTTTTAATTGGTCCTAATTTTTGAGTCATGCTAACTTAGTCATGAGGCAAAACACAGGGTGTGACATAATTTCCCAAAAATCATCGTGAAATGATAATATTATAGCATGGATGAATCAAAAATTATATATACGTTGGAGACATATTAGCATCCCCAAGCTTAAATCCTACTCGTCCTCGAGTAGGTAAATGATAAAAACATAATTTTTCATGTGACATGATACCCAACATGTAATCTATTGCAGGTTTTATCATTGAGAAAGAATGAATTAAATAAACATCAACATAGTAATATTCATAAACATAAGTAACATAATCATCAAGTTTCAAAATATACGATCCTTAAAGAATGTTAACCCCCTATTCATTTTATCATATAAGTATAGCATGGCTCCGTCTTCACCACATAAATACAAATGTTAAGCACCACAGTGTCAAGTCAGGAAATTGGATCGTACTTTTTAATGCGTTCAGCTTTTTATTACTCACGCAATATATGAACGTGAACCATGTATATAGCATGAAGGTGGAATATAATATGGTGGTAGGTTTCAAAGGGGTAAAATTGCAAAAGAAAGTCTTGCATCAACTAGGCATATCAACGGGCTATGGAGATGCCCATCAATAGATATCAATGCGAGGAGTAGGGATTCCCATGCAACAGATGCACTAGAGCTATAAGTGTATGAAAGCTCAACTGAAGCTAAGTGGGTGTGCATCCAACTTTCTTGCTCATGATGACCTCGGGCATTTGAGAAAGCCCATCATCGGAATATACAAGCCAAGTTCTATAATGAAAAATTCCCACTAGCATATGAAAGTGACAAAACAAGAGACTCTCTATATGAAGAGCATGGTGCCATTTTGAGGCACAAGTGTGGAAAAGGAGGTAGTGGCGCTGTCCCTTCTCTCTTTTCTCACATTTTTTCCTTTTTTATATTTTCCCTTTCCTTTTTTTTCTTTTTTTATGTTTCTTTTTATTTTTCATCCACAGTCTCATCCCGACTTGTCGGGGAGTCCTTGTATCCATCATCCTTTCCTCACAGAGACAGTGCCCTTATAACGATGATCATCACACTTTTATTTACTTACAACTCTATTTGAAAAATTGATAAGATGATATGACTCGACATGAATGCCTTTGGCAGTGTACTAGGATGTGCAATGATCAAGAGTAACATGTATCAAAAATGATGAACGGTGGCTTTGCCACAAATACTATGGAAATGAAAGTACAAGTCATATAATGTAACCGTGGAAGTTGCATGGCAATATATCTCGAAATGGCAATGGAAATGCCATAACAGATAGGTATGGTGATTTTTTTGAGGAAGGTATACTGTGGCTTATGTGCAACAGAGCGTATCGTATCAACAGGTTTGGATGCACTGGCGAAGGTTGCACCGATCCTCAAGGTGAGAATGGGCATTGCAGGGCAATGAAGAGGCTAGCAAATATGAGGTGGTGAGAGTGCATATATACATGGATTCACATTAGTAATAAAGAACTCACATTCTTATTGCAAGATTTTATTAGCTCTCTTGAAGCAAAGTACTACTCGCATGCCCCTAGGGAGGAGTTTGGGAGGAGTTAACCATTGCACGCCTCTGACATAAACAACACTTGGATTACAACGAGGAATAAGAATGCTCACACATAATCACCGTGCTATAAAATATTTAGATGAACAAAAATTTAACAACCTCTAATTCATGATACTATTACTAATTAATAATCATGCATTCATGCCCATTCACATTACCACATTAATATCATTAACTCAAGATTTCTTTTTTTTGTGTGCTACATGAAGGTATTATTTTTGGACTAGTCTTATAGCCCATGCAAATTACCGTCACTTTGTATTAAATCTCAAACAAATATATGTGAAGAATGAGAGTGCAATTATTTCTTGAAAATCTACATGCCATTGTGATCTAAAATATATAAGTGAAGTACTAGAGCAACTGCTTAGCTCAAAAGATATTAGTGAAGCACAAAGAGTATTCTAATAAATCATTGTGATTTTGTATCTCTCTCAAGTGGGTGTGTCCAGAAAACAATGATTGTGTAAAAATAAAACTAAAACAAACAAATGGCACTCCAAGCAAAACTCATATCATGTGATGAATAAAAATATAGCTCCAAGTGACATACAAATGGATTGAGACGAAAGTGGGGATGCCTTCTGGGGCATACCCAAGCTTAGACGCTTGAGTCTTCCTAGAATTTGACTTGGGGTGACTTGTGCATCCCCAGGCTTAGGCTCTTACCGCCCCTTATTCCTTCATCCATAGTGATAGGACTCAAAATTTGAGAACTTCACCACACAGAACTCAACAGAAACCTTCCTGAGATCCGTTAGTATAATAAACATATCAAATAATTTAGGTACTATTGTAAATTGATTCATATTTTATTATTGCATAAGGTACTATATTCTAATTTATCCATGGGTTATACCCCCTGATACAATCCATAGCATCATCAAAACAAGCAAACTACGAAAGGAGAACAATCTATAATGATCTGTAAAGAAACCATACTTCTGAAACTCCAAAAAATCTGAAACATTAGTAGAA
The DNA here is from genome assembly GCA_022496015.1 of Hordeum marinum. Lineage (NCBI taxonomy): Eukaryota > Viridiplantae > Streptophyta > Magnoliopsida > Poales > Poaceae > Hordeum > Hordeum marinum. Next base: position 277,997,260 of record CM039677.1, on the reverse strand, counting down.
CCTAATTAATTTGTATATCAATATTGATTAAAAATTTCATATCAAAAATACGTTTAAGTAAAATCAGAGAAGTTCCGCACTGAACGCTAAAGTTTCTGTTTTTGCACCGTATCAATTCTACTCATCATGCAAATCATACCAAAGGTTATACTTGGCACAACACTAATTTAAACAAAAAACAAAATCATTAATGTATAATTAATAATTTAATAATAAACAAATAAAAAGTGAAAAGCAAAAAATCTATGATAACTATTGGGTTGCTTCCCAACTAGCGTTATTGTTTTACGCCCCTAGCTAGGCATAATTCATATGATCAAGTGTTGTCATCTTTGACACTCCACCCATAAGTAGCTCTGATGATAGATTTATAAGGTGTTTTAATTCTCTTCCTAGGTAAGTGTTCCATACCTTTATTTAGTGGAAATTGGAACCTTATGTTTCCCTCCGTCATATCAATAATTGCACCTACAGTTCGTAAGAAAGGTCTTCCAAGTATTATTGGACAAGTTGGATCGCATTCAATATATAGCACCATGAAATATAAAGGCACATAATTTATATTTGCAATTATAATCACATAATTTATTCTACCTAAAGGTTTCTTAATGTTATAATCCGTAAGATGCAAGTTAGGGGAACAATCTTGAATATTAGTGAGACCAAGCACACCACAAAGAGATTTAGGTATAGTTGACACACTAGCACCAAGGTCACACAAGGGATTGCGTTCATATTATTTAAGCTTTATTTTGATAGTAGGTTCCCATTCATCATGCAAATTTCTAGGAATAGAGACTTCTAGCTCAAGTTTCTCATCATAAGCTTTTATCATCGCTTCTACTATATGTTGAGTAAAAGCTTTATTTTGTTCATAAGCATTGGGTGAGATAATAATGGATGACAACAAGGAAATACATTCTACTAAAGAACAACTTTCATAATTAAAGTCCTTGTAATCCAAGATAGTGGGCACATCACTATTTAGTGTTTTGACCTCTCCAAACCCGCGGTTTTTCAGTTTTAGCACTAGAATCATCACCCTCCGAACAAATGGGGCGCCTTGTAGCTAAAGTTGAGTCATCTCCTGTCCCTTTATAACCTACTTTCAGATTAATAAACAAAGATTCAATAGGAGAAGTACCAAGCATTTTAAGATCTTCATCATGAATATGGTAAAAACCGGGTGGAAGAGCCTTTTCTAAGAATTCTCACTTAGCTTTCAAATTAGCGCTCCTCTCCTTACTTTCATTGATAGATATTTGGATAGATTTAATAGTCTCATTAAAATCATTTTTTGGTGGCAATTTTTTTATTTTTAAGAGTTTCCACATCAAAAGCAATGCTATCCATGTTCTTAGCCAAGTCATCAATTTTATGCAACTTTTCTTCTACCATAGTACTAAAAATCTTTTGAGAACTAATAAATTATTTAATGGTGTTCTCATGATCAGTATGTATCCTATTATTATTTGTAGAAGAATTTCCATAATTATTAGAGGAATTATCGGGATACGGTCTAGCATCAAAATTTCCTCTATAAGCATTGTTGTTGAAATTGTTTTGCGAGATAAAGTTCACCCCAATAGCATAATTATTTTTCTCAATCAAGGTAGACAAAGGAATATCATTGGGATCAACATGAAAATGCCTACTAGCAACCATATTCATAAGAGAATGCACTTTTTCACTCAAAGTAGCGATTTTCTCAACATAATTTACCTTCTTACGAGTTGGAGCTCTTTCGGTATGCCATTGAGAGTGATTTGTCTTGATGTTGTCTAGAAGTTTGGTGGCCTCTCCTAATGTAACCTCCATGAAGGTACCACCTGCAGTAGAATCTAGAAGGTTTCTAGACACAAAGTTTAGTCCAACATAGAAATTTTGTGTAATCATCCATAAGTTCAAACCATGAGTAGGGCAATTTCTAATCATCAATTTCATTATATCCCAAGCTTGTGCAAGATATTATTGATCATGTTGTTTAAAATTCATAATTTGATTTCTAGGGGAGATGATCTTAGTAGGAGAAAAATACTTGGCAATAAAAGCATCTTCACTCTTATCCCATGTTCCAATACTATTACGTGGTAAAGATGAAAACCAAGCCTTAACTTTATCTCTTAGTGAAAGAGGAAATACTTTTAATTTTACCACATCATTACCCATTGTAACATCCCAAATTTTGGAATGTTATAATAAATATTAGAATGAGTGTTTGTTTGCTTGAGTGATTGAATTGAGTGAAATTTGAAACTTTTAAAAAACTTTTGAATGAGAGGGAATGGCATGACTTTCCCATGTGCCTTTGAATTCAAATTCTTAAATTTAAAATTAGTGAGAGAAGATGACATGAATTCTTCAATATAAAAAGATTTGAAGAGTGGATTTGAAACCATCTGAAAACTTTCTGATATGGAGTTCCTTTCATATTTGAATTTCCAATTTGAAGTTTGAAAGAATTCAAACCCCTTGACCAAACTTTGAGAGGAGTAATATGACACTCCACACCAGGAGTATTTGGTGAAGTTTTTGAATCATAAAACCCATGGGGTGATTTGAAAATTTATTGCAAAAGAATTAAAACCAATTTAGGCATTTTTTGAAAATATTTTTTTAAAAGTATTTAATTTGGCCGTGGAAAAATGTTCATTAAGTGGCATTTATTTCCTTGATCATTTTGGTACATAACACTTTATTTTTGGAAAGGTTTTGAATGCCTTAATGAGATTTCAATGCTCTGAAAATTAATAAAAGGAAAAATGTTATTATTAGGAAAGTCCATCGGCCCACCTGCCTTTAACCCCTCCCCGAAACCCCTCCGAACCGGCCACCGATGCCGCGCCCTCTCTCTCTCACTGACTACGTGGTCCCACCGCCCGGTCCCGCTAACCCCGCAGTCACCTCCCTCCTCTCGCTCCCATTACCTCGCGAGCGACCACCGCGCCGGATCTCCCTCCCTTTGCCATCTGGAGCATCCCTGACCCCTCCTATAAAAGCCCCGATGAACCCCGCACCTTGTTTCCCCCATTTCCCCCTCTGCCCGTGCCCTCTCGCTGCCGTAATAGCTCGCCGGAGTTTCGGTCACCGCCGCGCCATTACTGAGCTGTCGCTCTCCCCTGACCCCTCCCCGCCTCCCGAGCCCACCAACCGTTTCCCCACTCTCGTGCGCACCTCCCCATCCCCTCGCCTGGACCCCAGACCCACCAGAGCACCCATGTCGATGACCTCACCGGAGCGGGCCACCTTCCGAAGCTCTAAGAGCTCGTGCCACTCAACTCCGACGCCCCCTCGCCTCACCGTCACCACCAACGGACGCCGGAGGTCCGCCTCCGTCGACAGGACCTCTCAGACGCCGTCCCCGACCACTGGAGCCACCTACCCGTGCACCGCCGAGCCCCTTCCTTGCCGGAATCCTCCATCGCCGGCGACCTAACCTTGTGAGCTCACCCCCTCTCCTCTGTAGACGTTGGATCTGGATCCAATGATCCATATTAGATGACTTAAACAGCGAAACGTTTTCTTCTAAGGCCCAGCCGTCCGCTCGTTAGCACCCACGCGCACACACCCGTAGCCAATAAGAAACCGCCACGTGTACCCCTGTCCGTTAGGATAATTTTTCTTTTTTCTATTTTAGTTTCTTTTACATATTTAGTTCTGTTTTTGTTTTAATCATATCTTTTATGTTTTTAACTGTTTTAATTTGATTCTTTTTGCATCATGTCACAAATTTCATCTAGTTTCCGCAGATGTAAAGTTTGAACATATTTGAATAATTTAAAATTGATTTCAAACAGATTTGTTTCAAATCTTAATATCTGAATATCTTGAGTTTAAAAATAGATTTTAAGTTGATTATTTTCGCTACTTGTGACTAGTGACTTTATTTAACAATTAGTATAAGTTGGGAATTTTTAGAATAATTTAAATTAGTAATTTCAAGAAAAACAGATTCTGTTTAGTTCTTTTTTAGGTTTATTTATGTTTCTATTGTTTTAAATTGTGTTAATTTATTTTCTTTTATATTAGTTGATAGATTTTATAAAGTTTTCTGTTAGATAACACTAGCCCTTGAAACAAATATTATTTTATTAGTTGATTTCATGAAAATCAATTCTAGTTCAATTATAACTTGTAATTGATTCCCATTTGCTAGTTTGATTTGCTATTGGAAAATATCTGTAATAAAAATTGTTTTATAAAAATATACTTTCTATTAACTTAGTTGTTATATATTTTGTTTTCTGTTATTTTAATATTTATTGTTTTGCTTGTTGTTATGTTTATTAGGCAAAAAAAACTTGTGTTGTTTATAGTATTGTTTTTCTGAGCTCTTACTTGTTCTTCAAAAGTAATCCTTTTACTAAGTAAATTATTTAGTAAAATAATTTTGCTATATTTTTCTTTGTTTTGTTTTGTTACCTTTGAAAATAGGATCATTTGTAGAGAAAACCAACCCGTGGTTGAGTTGATGAAGTTTTGTTGTTTTGAGTTTTGTCTTAAGTATTTCCTTCATCACAACCTTGTTGCTTTTGGTTTTTGTGTTACTTTTTATTGTTAGAATTGATTGCTAGTATGATTTCTTATATGAATGCAATGTTTGATTATATAGATTTCCCTCGGAGAGTGATGTATAGTTCTATCAAGTATTTTCTGAGAGCGATATTAATCTGCATCAACAGTACAGGCAAGTTCACTTTGACCATTTTGTTCATACCTATGTTTTATTGCATGTAGTGACATCATTCAACAAATCCCTCCCGTAGTGTTATTAAAAATTCTTGTAGTTGAGTAGAATGCATGAGGTAGGAACCCACCACTTGTTACTAAAGCCTCGGGAACGTTAGTTATTTCTATGCTATGCTAAAGTAGACGGGGTCTGGTATGAGTGTTCGTGAGTGGTGTGAGAAGGAGGACTCTACGTCAAGACGGCAACTTCATGAAGGCATCTTCAAGTCCTGCATCTTCAAGACCTCAAGACATTCGAGACTCGAGAAACAAGTTTTCAATACACACTACTAGGTGAAGGATGGTTTATTGGGCATCCCTGGAGTAACCGGTGGATGGCCGGGATGCATGGAGAAGCGCGATGACATCTTGTGGAAAGCTTCACCCAGACTCAAAGAGACTGTTGAATACTTCATGCTCGAAAGCTTACCTGTGTAGCCACAAGTCATTATGGGCTCTGGCTTGGTTGATCTTTGTTGTGACTCTGGCTGGGTAGTGCTTCGAGATGTAGTCGACGTTAGGAATGGATGGGCATTGATAGTAGTCAGGGAAACACTCTGAAAGACCATGTTTCGTTCATCTTGTTCTCAAACACCCGGAAGTGCGAGGACTTACAAGGAGGGAACGAATCTTGTGGGTAAAGTACACAACACTCTGCAGAGTTAAACCTAATCGATTAGCCGTGTCCCCGGTTACGGATAATTTGAGCCTCTAGACTTGGATCGATCTCTGAACTCTCAACACTGGACTGATAATTAATTGTGGGCAACTTATGATACTTGTGGGCATTAAGACATCGGTTGGCGGAACCATGTCATGTTAGGTAACTCTGTAGTGAAAATTCCTGATATTCCTTTGTTGTAGGAAAAGAAATAAAATCAGCTTTTATGCAAAAACTCAGACACAGAGCCACAAAGCCTTATTGCATATAGCATAGTATTTTATCTTCTGTTTCTGCTATGGTGATCTTGCCGGTATATTCAATGTATTGACCCACACGGCTGCAATGTCTTATGTTGCAGATAAGCTCTACGATGGGTAAGAGTACGATTCAGGGTTACGGTCTACACTCAACCTGCCGTTGGTGTTTATTGGGACTCCACTCCCGTTGACTGTTTCCGCTGAGATTTTAAGGTATATATCAACTTTACGTTAATTACATGTGATTGCACTTTCATATATACATTGATGTACTGTGTGTGCCAACATACTGATCCAGGGATGGCACAGAACACACAGAGGCTTGACTCGTTTTGAATCGGGTCACTACAGAAATGGTATCAGAGCACATGTTGACTGTAGGACGTGACCCTAGAAACTGGAAAGCCCTTAGGAAACGATTTCTCGAAAAACTTTGTTTTCAAAAGACCCTTTACTTCTCATCTTATTTGAGCTTTATCATATGATCTCTCTTAGCTCAAATAGTTAGAAACCACCCGTTCCCCTTTGGCCACTCTAAGGATCAACTGAGACCACTTTGAGAAGGACAAGATATCGAAACAACTGATGGTCACTTCAAAGTAAAGAAGATTTCACCATGCATTAGAAGAGTTGAAGCTACACGAGTTGAAGACTGTGAAGACCCGGAGAAATTGAAGACCATGAAGAATTTCCAAGATATTATGCCCTAGAAGACCAAACCCCTGTTATACTTATGTTAGATATGATGATTTGTGAGCTGTCGTTGGTGTGTAAATTTTTTCGACAACCACAAACAGATCCCATTTTCAAAACTATATTGTTTGTATTGTGTGTATCTCTCTCGACCCCTCTATTGTATCTCATCCCAAACCCTTGGACCCAATAGATGCTGAATGAAGTTGGACTCGTGTATTCCGGATCGATGGCTCGATTAGAGACAGAAGAATGGATTCAGAACATGGAGGATCATCTAAGGAGTAACCATGTTGCAAGGAACGAGATGGTCCAGTATGTTTTTTGGTACTTTGCAGAAGGTGCTGCACATTGGTGGAAGATGCATGAAGCTACCCATGATACGCAAGCAACAATCACTTGGGAAGAATTCAAGATGACTCTGCAAAAATCTCATGTTGTCACCAACACCCAGAAGCCCCGTCTCAAATATGTGAAGAAGATTTGCGCATGCAAGATATGTGGAGAGATAGGACACACCCAGGAAGAACACAAGGAAGGATGCCCTCATTGTGAAGAAAATCACCGAGCCGAGGAATGCCCAACTGGGCAGGTGACATGTTTCTTGTGTGAAGGAACTATGCATTACCTGGCTCAATGCCAAATGTACCCCAAGGTACAAGAAGTCATCAAGCAGCAGAAGGAAGCCATCAAGGAAGCCTTCAGAGAAAATTTAGGAGAACTTGTGATGAAGTAAGATGTTGAAGTCCCTAATGGAGAAGGCCTAACCAGATTTTACTCCAATGCCTGCTATTCATGTGGAGAAGAAGGACATTTCTCACAGGACTGTACGAAGGAAAGAAAAGAGTATCTGGGAAACTTTCCGACAGAAGAAGTGGAGTTTGATCCACAGGAAATTGAAAGTTTGATCGGAACAAAGAAGCCCAGGAAGAGAAACCGAAGACGTTCTCAAAACAACCCAATTTCTGCAAAGAAGGATCTGAGTCAGATCATGTGTTTCTGGTGCAAGAATTTAGGCCACTATTCCAATAAATGCCTAGAGAAGAAGGTTAAACATGAGTAGTTTGAGTTTTGGATTTTGGAAGTAATAAATGTAATAGGTAGCACTCTTACCATTTTGAAGTTGTGTAACGGAAGTCTCGGAGTTTGTAATAAAATTCATGAGATTAATGGAATTTATGATGTCATGATTCTCCTGTGTTGAATTATATGAGTTGCCACTCTAAGAACAAAGATCTCTGACCAATTTTAGAGGACATGAGAAAATATGGTCTATGCAGGCATGCATGCATTTCATTTTAAGTGTGGTAGCAACCACAGGGACAAATGAATGAAGAAAATACCATTCATGTTAAGAAGTTTGGATAAGTGAATACAGGTGAAGAGAATGTGGAACCATATCCAAACTATGTGGATGATAACCTTTGTGACAACGTGTCTTTGAAGTTGGAATATTGAGAAAAGGAATGATTGTGACGAAACCATACCCAAGGTTAAACAGACCAACGGAAAGGAAAATGAATTCCACAGAGTGGAATCTAGACAATAATAAGTCTGTGAATTGTTACCTCAAGGGTATGGTGTAGTGAACTAAAGGTAATGTTGGAATATGGAACGATAGTAACCCCAAGAGTGAGTTAAAGCTATTCAAGTATTCTAGTGAAGCCACAACTCACTAACCTCAGGATTGTAAAGGAAGAAACTTGGAAGAAGCTATGACTGATCAACAAATGTTTTTCTTAGGAGTATACGAAAACTTGAGAGTTGTGAAGAAACGATAGATGTTTTTTGCTTAGCTTGCAGAATCAATGGATTTAACCGAACTTCATTCGTTGACAAGAGAAATTTCTGCAATGCTTGTGAGGAAGCCCAAGTGTTAGAATACGAGATTCACTAAACCTTATACAAGGTAATGATTTCAGTGTGACATGGCTTGGCCACCATGATGACTTACTCTTATCATTCTCTTGCTATTCGGATTGGTAAATCTGAGTGACTTACCCATAGTAAAGAGACGACGTTCTTTGAAGCTTTTTGTTTAAGCCCTAGAATGGTATGAAGAAAACCCCTTGTACAGGACAGTTGTTGTCACATGTAGGAATTTTACGGTGAGGAATGAAGCCAAGACCCATTTCACTGCAGGGTAACCACTAATGGTAGACCACCATGAGCTCTTCGATAAGTTATTTAGAATGATCGCGAGACTTGTTAGTTAAGAAGACCCAGTATCGGAGAAAGTGCATTTTGTTATGAGAACGCAAGATTTTGATATAACGGAAGAGCCTCATCGAAAGAGCTATCATAAAGAATGTGAAGAGACAGATGCACCCAGAGGACTGTCATGACTTTTGAGGGACCAGTAACTCTCAGTTTAAGTGTGGTAGATCCCACACCCTTTGGTCAACGGAATTGCTAGAAGACCCCAAACCCTAACCTATTCTCTCTAGCCCTTTCGAATCTCGAGGACGAGATTCATTTTAAGTGTGGTAGGTTTGTAATATCCCAAATTTTGGAATGTTATAATAAATATTAGAATGAGTGTTTGTTTGCTTGAGTGATTGAATTGAGTGAAATTTGAAACTTTTAAAAAACTTTTGAATGAGAGGGAATGACATGACTTTCCCATGTGCCCTTGAATTCAAATTCTTACATTTCAAATCAGTGAGAGAAGATGACATGACTTCTTCAATATAAAAAGATTTGAAGAGTGGATTTGAAACCATCTGAAAACTTTCTGATATGGAGTTCCTTTCATATTTGAATTTCCAATTTGAAGTTTGAAAGAATTCAAACCCCTTGACCAAAATTTGAGAGGAGTAATATGACACTCCACACCATGAGTATGTTGTGAAGTTTTTGAATCATAAAACCCAGGGGGTTATTTGAAAATTTATTGCAAAAGAATTAAAACCAGTTTAGGCATTTTCTGAAAATTATTTTTTTAAAAGTATTTAATTTGGCTGTGGAAAAATGTTCATTAAGGGCATTTATTTCCCTGATCATTTTGGTATATAAAACTTTATTTTGGAAAGGTTTTGTATGCCTTAATGAGATTTAAATGCTCTGAAAATTAATAAAAGGAAAAATGTTATTATTAGGAAAGTCCACCGGCCCACCTGCCTTTAACCCCTCCCCGAAACGCCTACGAACCGGCCACCGATGCCGTGCCCTCTCTCTCTCTCTCACTGACCGCATGGTCCCACTACCCGATCCCGCTAACCCCGCGGTCACCTCCCTCCTCTCGCTCCCCTTACCTTGCCGGCGACCACCGCGCCGGATCTCCCTCCCTTTGCCATCTGGAGCATCCCTAACCCCTCCTATAAAAGCCCCGATGACCCCGCACCTCGTTTCCCCCATTTCCCCCTCTGCTCGTGCCCTCTTGCTGCCGTAATAGCTCGTCGCAGTTTCGGTCACCGCCGCGCCATTACTGAGCTACCTCTCGCCCTGACCCCTCCCCGCCTCCCGAGCCCACCAACCGTTTCCCCACTCTCGTGCGCACCTCCCCATCCCCTCGCCTGGACCCCAGACCCACCAGAGCACCCATGTCGACGACCTTGCCAGAGCGGGCCACCTCCCGAAGCTCTAAGAGCTCGTGCCACTCAACTCCGACGCCCCCTCGCCTCGCCGTCACCACCAACGGACGCCGGAGGTCTGCCTGCATCGAGAGGACCTCTCAGACACCGTCCCCGACCACCGGAGCCACCTCCCCGTGCACCGCCGAGCCCCTGCCTCGCCAGAATCCTCCATCGCGGGCGACCTAACCTTGTGAGCTCACCCCCTCTCCTCTGTAGACGTTGGATCTGGATCCAACGATCCATATTAGATGACTTAAACAGCGAAACGTTTTCTTCTAAGGCCCGGCCGTCCGCTCGTTAGCACCCACGCGCACACACCCGTAGCCAATAAGAAACCGCCACGTGTACCCCTGTCCGTTAGGATAATTTTTCTTTTTTCTATTTTAGGTTCTTTTACAGATTTAGTTCTGTTTTTGTTTTAATCATATCTTTTATGTTTTAAATTGTTTTAATTTGATTATTTTTGCATCATGTCGAAAATTTCATCTTTAGTTCTTTTTTAGGTTTGTTTATGTTTCTATTGTTTTAAATTGTTTTAATTTATTTTATTTTATATTAGTTGATAGATTTTACAAAGTTTTCTTTTAGATAACAGTAGCCCTTCAAACATATATTATTTTATTAGTTGATTTCATGAAAATCAATTCTAGTTCAATTATAACTTGTAATTGATTCCCATTTGCTAGTTTGATTTGCTATTGGAAAATATCTTTAATAAAAATTGTTTTATAAAAATATACTTTCTATTAACTTAGTTGTTATATATTTTATTTTCTGTTATTTTAATATTTTATTGTTTTGCTTGTTGTTAAGTTTATTAGGTAAAAAAAACTTGTGTTGTTTAGAGTATTGTTTTTCTTAGCTCTTACTTGTTCTTCAAAAGTAATCCTTTTACTAAGTAAATTATTTAATAAAATAATTTTGCTATATTTTTCTTTGTTTTGTTTTGTTACCTTTGAAAATAGGATCATTTGTAGAGAAAACCAACCCTTGGTTGTGTTGATGAAGTTTTGTTGTTTTGAGTTTTGTCTTAAGTATTTCCTTCATCAAAACCTTGTTGCTTTTGGTTTTTGTGTTACTTTTGATTGTTAGAATTGATTGCTAGTATGATTGATTATATGAATGCAATGTTTGATTATATAGATTTCGCTCGGAGAGTGACGTATAGTTCTATCAAGTATTTTTTGAGAGCGATATTAATCTTCATCAACAGTACAAGCAAGTTCACGTTGACCATTTTGTTCATACCTATGTTTTATTGCATGTAGTGACATCATTCACCAAATCCCTCCTGTAGTGTTATTGAAAATTCTTGTAGTTGAGTAGAATGCATGAGGTAGGAACCCACCACTTGTTACTAAAGCCCCGGGAACGTTAGTTATTTCTATGCTATGCTAAAGTAGACGGGGCCTGGTATGAGTGTTCGTGAGTGGTGTGAGAAGGAGGACTCTACATCAAGACGGCAACTTCATGAAGGCATCTTCAAGTCCTGCATCTTCAAGACCTCAAGACATTCGAGACTCGAGAAACAAGTTTTCAATACACACTACTAGGTGAAGGATGGTTTATTGGGCATCCCTGGAGTAACCGGTGGATTGCCGGGATGCATGGAGAAGCGCCATGACATCTTGTGGAAAGCTTCACCCAGACTCAAAGAGACTGTTGAATACTTCATGCTCGAAAGCTTACCTGTGTAGCCACAAGTCATTATGGGCTCTGGCTTGGTTGATCTTTGTTGTGACTATGGCTGGGTAGTGCTTCGAGATGTAGTCGACGTTAGGAATGGATGGGCATTGATAGTAGTCAGGGAAACACTCTGAAAGACCATGTTTCGTTCATCTTGTTCTCAAACACCCGGAAGTGCGAGGACTTACAAGGAGGGAACGAATCTTGTGGGTAAAGTACACACCACTCTGCAGAGTTAAACCTAATCGATTAGCCGTGTCCCCGGTTATGGACAATTTGAGCCTCTAGACTTGGATCTATCTGTGAACTCTCAACACTGGACTGATAATTAATTGTGGGCAACTTATGATACTTGTGGGCATTAAGACATCGGTTGGCGGAACCATGTCATGTTAGGTAACTCTGTAGTGAAAATTCCTGATATTCCTTTGTTGTAGGAAAAGAAATAAAATCAGCTTTTATGCAAAAAATCAGACACAGAGCCACAAAGCCTTATTGCATATAGCATAGTATTTTATCTTCTATTTCTGCTATGGTGATCTTGCTGGTACATTCAATGTACTGACCCACACGGCTGCAACGTCTTATGTTGTAGATAAGCTCTACGACGGGTAAGAGTACGATTCAGGGTTACAGTCTACACTCAACCTGCCGTTGGTGTTTATTGGGACTCTACTCCCGTTGACTGTTTCCGCTGAGATTTTAAGGTATATATCAACTTTACGTTAATTACATGTGATTGCACTTTGATATATACATTGATGTACTATGTGTGCCAGCATACTGATCCAGGGATGGCACAGAACACACAGAGGCTTGACTCATTTTGAGTCGGGTCGCTACACCCATATCCTTTTTGCATATCACATAATTCAACAAAGGTATTAAGACGAGCGGCGAGATCCTCATTAGGACTTCCCAAAAATTGTTCTTTCATCACAAGATTCAACAATGCAACATTAATATCATATAACTCTGCACTAGTGGCGGGTGGTATATGATTACTAATAGAATCATTGTTATTAGTATTTTAGAAGTCACATAAGTTAATAATATCTTGGCACATGGTGACAGAGCAAGCAAAGTAACAAGCAGGACAAGTAAACTAGCAAGTAAAGCAAGCAAAGAAGTGAACTAGCAACTAACAAAGATAAATATTTTTGTGTTTTTGATTTCTATATAGCAAGAAAAATATAACAGGAAATAAAAATGAACAAGTTAACGATAATTTATGTGAAGGTACTTGAAAGAAGGTTGGTGATACTCCACAACAACGGCGCCAGAAATCCTTCATGATACTTGTGATCTGCGTTGGGTTTTCCGCAAAGAGAAGCGGGTGATGCAACACAATATAGATAACTATTTCCCTCAGTATATGACCAAGGTTTATTGAACCAATATGAGTAGCATGTAACCCCCATATTTAAAGATTGCACACAAAGAAGCAAACATTTGCACCCAACACGGTCAAGAGGGTTGTCAATCCCCTTGGACTCATTACTTGCAAGCTAATAAGTAGTTTGGATGATAGTAGATAATTATAAATTGGAAAATAAAATAGAAAGTAAATAGGAACAGAAAGTTTAATGATATTTTTGTAAACATATATTTGGATAGACCCGGGGGCCATAGTTTTCCCTTGCGACATCTCTCGTGAAGCAAACATACAGTGGGTAAACAAATTACTATTGGGAAATTAATAGAAAAACACATAGTTATGCAATATTTATTCACGACAATGATCATGTGTATATAGGAATCACGTCCGTAATAAAATAGGCCGACGCCTGCCTACACCTACTACTATTACTCCACGTCAAGAGCACTTCTATGCTTGCCTCTCTAAGTATTGAGTTCATGACAAACAAAGTAATGCTTGGAGAATGATGGCACCATGTAGACAAAGAAAACTCAATCAATGTGAATAAGCCCCATCGTTTTATCCTTAGTGGCAACAATACGAAGACATGTCTTGTACCTCTCTGTCACTGGGATATAGAGCACCGCCAGATTGAACCCACTACAACGCACACCTCCCACCAAAGAAATATCAATCTAGTTGACCAAACTATTTCAATAGACCGGAGAGATTTGCAAAGCTATAATAATCATGAAAATAAGAATCATAATATAATTCAGAGAAGACTCAAATATTTTATCATGAATAATCTGAACATAAACCCACAATTCATCGCATCCCAACAAACGCACCACACAAAAAGATTACATCAAATAGATCACCACAAAGATGTGGTGAACTTTGTATTGAAGATCAAGAGAGAGAGAGAGAGCCATCTAGGTACTAATTACGAACTCGTAGGGCTGTGGTAGAGTACTCACACATCACCATGGGAGCAACAAGGTTGATGTAGAGGCCCTTTGTGATCGATCCCCCTCCGACAGGGCACCAGAACAGGGCTCAAGATGGGCTCATGGCGGAACAGAGACTTGCAATGGCAGAAATAGTATTTCAGGAAGCTCTCTAGGGTTTTTGGGATTTATTAGAATTTATAGGCCAGAGAGGGTTATCGGGAGGCACCCGAGGGGGCCAGCCCATGCCATGATGTGTAATGCCACCCTCGTACAGCCTCCGGTCTTCTCTCAAGCTTCCAGGTCTTCGGTCTAGAAAAAATCATCAAAATGTTTTGTGTCAATTGGACTTCGTTTGGTACTGTAAACCTGAAAAGCTAAAAACACGCGGAAAACATCAAGTGATACTTGGCACTGGGTTAATAGGTTAGTGCTCAAAAATAGTATTAATTGACAAATAATTGCCCAAAAAGCATCCTAGAATGATAATATTATATCATAGATCAATCAAAAATTATATATACATTGGAGACGTATCACATACCGATGGACAAAGGGAAGTGCATATGGGATTGACTGAATCCTTGACATCGTGGTTCGATCGATAGAGATATTCGTGGAATATGTAGGAACCATTATGGGCATCTAGGTCCCGCTATTGGTTATTGGCCGGAGAGGTGTCTCGGTCATGTCTACCCGATCCTCGAACCCGTAGGGTTTGCATGCTTAACATTCACTAACACTGGAGTAGTATTGGGATGTATATGTTTGGTGACCAAATGTTGTTCGGTGTCCCGGATGAGATCCCGGACATGACACCGATATTTGGAATGGTCTGGAGGTAAAGATTTATATATGGGAAGGTCATATTCAGGCTCCGGATTGGTTCCGGGTTCTCCTGATAGTGTATCGAGAGTGCCAAAGGGGTCTTCGGGGTCCACCGTGGGGGGGGGGGTCCCATCTGCCTCGGGGGCCACATGGGATGAGGAGGGGGGTACCATCCCCTTGTCGGCTAGGCTCCACTCCCCCAAGGCATATGTGCCTAGGGTTGAGGAGGGGAAACCCCAAGGGGGGAGGGCGCCCCCTTGCCCTGGTGGCCAAGGCTCCCCCTAGGCTGCCGCCCCTCCCTTGGAGGAGGGGCTAGGGCTAGCATGCCTCCCCCTTGCCCCTATATATGTTGGGGGGGGGGGGGGTGAGGGAGGGCATCCACATTGCAAGCTCTAGTGCATACCTCCCTCTCTCCCTCCTTCGATCGCATCTTCAGTAGAGATTGGCGAAGCCTTGCCGGGATAGCACCGCTACCATCGCCACCACATCGTTGTACTACTAGAGATCCCATATACTAATTTTCCCTCACTAGATGGATCGAGGAGGTAGATACGTCATCGAGCCACACGTGTGCTGAACGCGGAGGTTTCAACCATTCGGTGCTAGATCGGATCGCAATTGGATTGTGAAGAGTATGACTACATCAATCACATTATAAACACTTATGTTGAATTGTCTACGAGGGTACGTAGACACGCTCTCTAGTCTTGTTGCTATGCATCTCCATAAATAGATCTTGCGTGTTCATAGGTATTGTTTTTGCTTTCCATGCTTCGTTCCCCAACATTGGTATCAAATCTAGGTCCATGCGTAGATGATATGCATGAGTAGAACACAAAGAAGTTATGGGTGTTGATGTTTAGATTGCTTACCTCCATTTTCATATTTTGATTTTGTGGTATTATGGGATGAAGTAGCTCGGACCAACTTTACTTGTCCTTGCACAAGAGAACGGTTCCACCGACTGACATGCAACTTGTATTGCATAAGGTGGATGACGAGTGTTTGTCTCTCCCACTTTAGGTGAATCTGATTTGACAAAGGCGGTCCTTGTAGAAGGTTAAAAGGCAACTTGACTATCACCATTGTGTCTTTGCGTAGGTAAGAATGATTCTTGATAGTTTCCCATAGTAGCCACATAAAACTTGCAACAACAAAGTAGAGGACGTCTAACTTGTTTTTGCAAGGCATGTTGTGATGTGATATGGCCAAGACGTGATTTGATATATGTTGATATATGATAGGCTCATGTTTTTTACTATTTATTATGACTTGCATGTCGATGAAAACGACAACCGACAGGAGCCATAGGGTTGTCTTTAGTTTATCGTATGGCATGTGTGTCAATTATTAAACGCCATGTAATTGCTTTACTTTATTGCTATGCGTTAGCAATAGTTTTAGAAGTAATAGTTGATGAGACTAACATGCAATGACACGATGATGGAGATCATGGTGTCATGCGAGTGATGATGGAGGTCATGCCAGTGCTTTGGAGATGGAGATCAAAAGCACAAGATGATGATGGTCATATCATGTCACTTATTGATTTGCATGTGATGTTTATCCTTTTATGCATCTTATTTTGCTTAGGACGACAATAGCATTATAGGATGATCCCTTCACTAAATTTGAAGATAAAATGTGTTCTCCCCAAGTATGCGCCATTGCGAAAGTTCATCGTTTCGAAGCATCTCGTGATGATCAGGTGTGATAGACTCTTCGTTCACATACAACGGTTGTAAGCCAGTTTTTGCACATGTAGAATACTTGGGTTAAACTTGACGAGCCTGGCATGTACATACATGGCCTCAAAACATGGAAGACCAAAAGGTCGAACATGAGTCACATAGTAGATATGGTTAACATGGAGATGTTCACCATTGAAACCACCTCATCTCACGTGATGACCAGACTTGGGTTGATGGTTTAGGATCATGTAACACTTAGAAAACCTAAGGGATGTTGATTTAAGTGAGAGTTCATTAGTAATTTGATTAATTGAACTAATTATCATGAACATAGTCTATGGTCTTTGCAAATTATGTTGTATATCAATAGCTCGTGTTGTAGCTTCCTTTAATTTTAATACGTTCCTAGAGAAAGAAGAAGTTGAAAGATAGTGTAAGCAATTATGCGGACTAGGTCCGTAATCTAAGGATTGTCCTTACTGTCGCACAGAAGACTTATGTCCTTGATGCACCGCTCGGTGTGGCAACCCCTCCAGCATCGTTTGTGGACGTTGTGAACATCTGACATACATGTTCTGATGAATACTCGATAGTTCACTACGCCATGCTTTACGACCTAGAATCTGGACTCCAAAGACGTTTTGAATGCAACAGAGCATATGAGATATTCCAAGAGCTGAAATTGGTATTTCTGGCTCATCTATGTGTTGAGAGGTGTGAGACCTCTAACAAGTTCTTTTCCTGCAAGATGTAGGAGACTATCTCAGTCAGTGAGCATGTCCTTACAATGTGTGGGTGCTACAATCGCTTGAATCAAGTGGGAGTTAACCTTCTAGATAAAATAGTGATTGACAGAGTTCTCTAGTTACTATCACCAAGCTACTAGAGATTTGTGATGAACTATAACATGCAAGGGATGAAGAAGATGATCCCTAAGCTATTCACGATGCTTAAGGCCGTGGAGGTAGAAATCAAGAAGGATCGTCAAGTGTTGATGGTTAAAAAGACCACTAGTTTTAAGAAGGGCAAGGGAAAGAAGGGAAACTTCAAGAATGGCAAGCTAGTTGCCGCTCTAATGAAGAAACCCAATGTTGGACCCAAACCCGAGACTGAGTGCTTCTATTATAAGGGGAATAGTCACTAGAAGTGGAATTCCTCAAGTACTTGGTAGGTAAGAAGGCTGGCAACGTCAACAAAGGTATATTTGATATACATGTTATTGATATGTATCTTACTAGTTCTCGTAGTAGCGCCTGGGTATAGGTTCAGTTGCCAATATTAGTAATTCGAAACACGAGTTGCGGAATAAATAGAAACTAGCTAAGGGAATGGTGACGATCTGTGTTGGAAGTGTCTCCAATGTTGATGTGATCACCATTGCACGCTCCCTCTACCTTCGGGTTTAGTTTTAAACCTAAATAAATGTTATTTTGTGCCTACATTAAGCATGAACATTATATGGATCTTGTTTATTGCGAGACAATTATTCATTTAAGTCAAAGAATAATGATTTTTCTATTTACATAGATAATATCGCATATGATCATGCACCCAATGTGAATGGTTTATTGAATACTCGATTGTAGTTATACACATGTTCATAATATTGATGCAAAAAAGATGGAAAGTTAATAATGATATTACCACATACTTGTGGCACTCCTGCTTAGGTCATATTGGTGTAAAGCGCACGAAGAAACTCCATGGTGATGGATCTTTGGACTCATTCGATTTAGAATCGCTTGAGATACACGGACCATGCCTCTTGGGCAAGATGACTAAGAACCCGTTTTCTAGTATGATAGAGCGGGCAAGTGACTTGTTGGAAATAATACATACTAATGTGTGTGGTCCAATGAGTGTTGAAGCACGCGGTGGATATCATTATTTTCTTACCTTCACAGATGATTTGAGTAGATATGGTATATTTACTTGATGAAACACAAGTCTAAAATTGGGAAACGTTGAAGCAATTTGAAAGTGAACTTGGAGTTCATCATGATAAGAGGATAAAATGTCTACGATATGATCATGGAGGTGAATATCTGAGTTACGAGTTTGATATGCAATTTAAGACAATGTGGAAATTGTTTCACAACTCACGCCACCTATAACACCACAATGTAATGGTGTGTCCAAATGTCATAAACTTACTCTATTGGATATGGTGTGTTCTATGATGTCTCTTACCATTTTCCACTTTCATTTTGGGGTTATTGATGTCTATTATGCAACTTTATTCTTGTAGACTATGTTGGGCCTCCAAGCATAGAGTTTTGTAGGACAGTGGCAATTTTCCCTCAAGTGGATGGCTTAAGGTTTATCTATCCGTGGGAGGTGTAGGATGAAGATGGTCTCTCTCAAACAACCCTGCAATCAAATACAAGCAATATTTGTGTCCCGAACACACCCAATACAATGGCAAAATTTATAGGTGCACTAGTTCGGCGAAGAGAGGGTGATAAAAGTGCAATATAGATGGTAGATGTATAATTCTGTAATCTGGAAATATAAAAACGACAAGGTAACAAGTAGTAAAAAACAAGCAAAACGGTATATTAATGCTTGGAAACAAGCCCTAGGGTTCATACTTTCACTAGTGCAATCTCCCAACAATGCTAACATAGTTGACTCATATGATCATCCCTCAACGTGCCACAAAGAATCACTCCAAAGTTCCGATCTAGTGGAGAACAAGTAGATGAAATTGATGTAGGTAGTAGAACCACCTCAAGGTTATTCTTTCCGATTAATATTTTGAGCTATTCCTATAAGTGTCACAAACATCCCTAGAGTTCGTAGTAAAATAACACCAATGATACAAATCAATCCTCCCTAATGTCACCTAGATACTCCAATGTCACCTCAAGTATCAGTGGGTAAATTATGTGACATGCATCAAATGTCAGATCTATCATATTCAATCCAACACAAAGAACTTCATGGAGCACCCCAAGATTTCTATTGGAGAACGTGGTATGAATCATGCAATCAACCCCTATGCATAGATCGCAAAGGTCACCAAAATCCGCAAGTTGATGCGTTAACATATTTCAAGTGAATCAAGAGAATACCCCAATGTCACTACGGGTATCCCATGCAAGACGTACATCAAGTGTTCTCAAACCAAAATATTCAATCCAACATAACGAGATCTCAAAGGGAAAGATTCAATTCATCACTACAAGATAGAGAGGGAAGAACACCATATGATCCAACTATATTAACAAAGCCTGTGATACAACAAGATTGTGCCATCTCAAGAATATGAGAGAGAGAGAGAGATTGAACACATAGCTACTAGTACATACCCTCAGCCCCGAGGGTGAACTACTCCCTCCTTGTCATGGCGTCCGCCGGGATGATGAAGATGGCCACCGGAGATGATTTACCCTCTCCAACAGGGTACTGGAACGCCTCCAGATTGGTTTTCACCGATACAAAGAGTTGCGGAAACGGAATGAGGAGTCTATCTTTATTTCTAGGGTTTCTGAGATTTATAGGATTTTTCGGCGTTGGAATCATGCCAAATGGAGCCACGAGGGGCCCACCACATATCAGGGCACCCCCCCAGGGGCACGCCCTGATGGCTTGTTGCCAAAGGGTTCCTCCCTCTAGTGTCTCTTTGCTCCAATGTTGCTTATTTCCTACAGAAAAAATCACAAAAAAGTTTCGGGCAATTCCGTGAATTTTCATGTTCTGCACAAAAACAACACCACAGTAATTCTGCTGAGAACATCATCAGTCCGGGTTAGTTCTAAATAAATCATATAAAGTGCATCCAAACCATATAAAAGTATTGTAAACATAGGCAAATATGGCATGAATACTTCATAAATTATCGATATGTTGGAGATGTATCAACATCCCGAAGCTTAATTGCTGCTCGTCCTCGAGTATGTAAATGATAAAATAAAGAATTTATGAAGTGTGAATGCTAACATAGTGAATAATTTTGATCTTTGATGATTTCAGTCATTTTTCTAGCATCATAAACAACTTTTTCTCATAAAAATAATCATTTTAGAGTATCAATCAATTCACATGTCATGGTTCAAACAATTCATTCACTTGAAACTTAACAATCTATGTTCTTGGTCACCAAACAATTTCAATTCATCATCAAGTCTAAGTAAGAGCTCCACATACTCAATTATCATATAGTATTTTATGATTGCTAATTCCCAAGGCGTATTTCTAGAACAAACAACATCCATCGAACATAGAGAAAGATAGGGGCTTAATGTTTCGCCTTCCAACATACTTATCATCAAGATAATTGTCAAAAATAATGAATCATGATCAATATATTTGAGTGGATATATATGTTTGGATCTTTCCCCACCACACGATGCTTGCCAACTAATAGAATGAGGTTGGAATAAGAAGTTGATTCAACATGAAAGTAAGTAATCCTGAAAGTAAATAGATTGTCCCTTTGCAGAGGGAAGCAGAGATTTGCATAGGTGCAAGAGATCTATGTTAAGAATAGAGATGAATATGTAATTTTTAGTGGTGCACTTTTCCTGTCAACGTCACAACAGAGTTTTCAATATGTTCCATGCCAATCACATTATTGGCGGCTCCCAAATAGAATCGAAAAATTTACCCCCTCCACCATTCAAACACATTCCATGGCTGATCGAATCCACGGTTGCCCCCCAAACAATCAACATTCTAGGGGGAGTTTTGTTTATTGATTTTTGTATTATGAAGGACCGGGCATCCTTTTTACGAGCCTCTCTCTTGCAATGACAAGTTAATAAACACTCATCTTGAGAATAACTCGCTTAGCATGGAAGATAATGACCGCTCGTCGCTCCATGAGCAGTACGAGCATACAAAACGGATGTTTATTTGAATGTTTAGAGGTGTCACATGCAAATTTATTTGGAATGGCAGTGAAATACCGTATATAGGTAGGTATGGTGGAATCTTATGGAAGAAACTTGGCTCAAGGATTTGGATGCACAAGTAGTATTTCTACTTGGTACGAAGTTTTGGCTATCAAAAGGTTCTAAACAAGCACCACATGTTGGAGGATCCATAACAATATAACTTCTATGCAAATATACCCAAACATAACCATTACATTGTCTTCCTTGTCCAACTTCAACTATTTGATCAAGTTTGAAACTAATCAATGGGTATTCACAATCATAAAAGATGTCCAAGATAATATATTTGTATGTGAAAGTTCTCTTTCTTATACTAATCATTCATGAATTTCTTGTATGACCAATATGATGATTGTCAAACTTCAATAGATTTTACTGTATAAACCAAGTATGAAGCTACTACTAAGCATAAAGCACATTGATAATTTAAGATTTATGATATTTCATTGATTCACTATTTACTCATAGGATATAAGTGAAGCACAGGAGTAAACAATCAAACCACTCTCAGAACATATAAGGGAAGATCAATGAGTAGGTAAACAATCAAGTAGCCATGTGAGGGATCTCTCTCAATAAATATTTTCAGATCTGAGTATTTTATTCAAACAAAAAACTAAATAAAAATGCATTCCTAGAATAGCACATATCGTGTGGACAAATAAAAATTTAGGCTCAAAATAGGCTAACTGATATTTGTTTGATGAAGAGAGGTGGGACGAGTAGAATCCCCAAGCTTAGATTTTTTGAAAAAGGGAATATATTAATATCAAGAAGATAACAATTACACCGAGCCTTTGCACCAATGAGATGTCTATAAACATTCAGGATGCGCACAACCAAAAAATAAAATAAAAAAGGAAAATAAAAAAGACCCTGCCATGGTGATCAATCACATATAGTAGCAACACTCTAACCACCACCAAAGACAAAAACCGGACTAGAGTGCAGGTCCTCCAAAAGCAGTGCCTTCAGGAATGAAACAATGCACAAGTGTTCTTGCTGCCCGATCAAAGATCATAGGTATTCACCCTGAAGAAATACCATGTTCCTAAAACAATGCCTTCAATAAGGTCACTGCGAGGCACAACCAATAAAGGTGAGACCTTGGATTTTCACCCTGGAAATCATGCCTCAGTACTCAAAGGAATACCACCAACAAAGAAGTCCTCCAATGCTGCCGCCCCCACTTGCGTAGGCTACTACTGCAAGTCACATAACACCATACTCACATGAATTAGTGCTCGGTCTGGACAAGAACATATCCCGCAAGCCAAATCTGAACAACCGCCCATGAAGCAAAGTCTTCACTTCATCCAAGACCTTGTCTTCGCCATCTGCATGTCCTCCAATTACACCATGGCAATCTCCGCACGTGTTGAAATCTTGGAGATCTTGGTGCAAACATGTCCCAAGCGTCAAAAAAACAGAGCTTTTAAAAGCACAATGTGCTCCCTTGGTGGTTTTGATAATTCATGACAACATACATTGTCTCTTGGACTAATACTTTCATCTAGTATATTTCAGATAAAGTCCATAGAGAGAGATGGGTTGGAAAAAATGAGTGTGGAGAGTATCCCCATGAAGAAGAAGGAGAAGTAATAGATTGGCAGAGCTTCAAGCAAGAGGACTCTACATTTTACTTTGTGAGAAATCACTTTGAGTCGATAGGAAAGCCAATACTATCAAAAGGGGGTAAGGTATTGTTGGTGAACAAAATGCCCATACGTGCACAAGTGATAGTCACCACATACACCCACAAGCTCTTCCACAAAAAGTCTGTCCAAATCCAAATTCCCAAAATCGGTGCAACCAACACTTTCCACTCGGTGCCACCGATTCTCAGCCTCAGACAAACTCAGTCAAACCCTAGCTCTTAGGTGCAACCTATTCTGCTTCGGTGCCACCGAGTTTGGGTTGCCAACTTTCTATTACGCAAATTCACAAAATCGGTACATCGAGTTTGTTGAATCGGTGTCACCAAGTTTGGCAATCTAACCGTTGGTCACCTTATCGGTGCAACCGAGTTTCATGTATCGGTTTCACTGAGATTCAAAACTTTCTACCTTTGAGGCAACTCGATACCACCGATATTAACACATCGGTGTCACCGAGTTGTACTTATTAGGTGTAACGGTTGAATTTTTGGAGATGCCTATATATACCCGTCCACCACCACTCACTCGCAAGAGAAGCACTCAGAACAGATCCCCACTCATACCAACTGATTTTTTGAGAGAGAGCCACCTACTCATGTGTTGAGATCATGCCATTCCATTCCAACCATATGAATCTTGATCACTAGCCTCCCCAAGTTGCTTTCCACCCAATCAATCTCTTCCACCAAAGCCAAATATGTGAGAGAGTGATTTTGTGTTGAGGAGTCTATCATCTTGAAGCACAAGAGCAAGGAGTTCATCGACATTATCAAGCCTATTACCTTTTGGAGGGTGGTGCCTCCTAGATTGGTTAGGTGTCGCTTGGGAGCCTCCTACTTTGTGTTGTGGAGTGAACCAAGAAGTTTGTAAGGGCAAGGAGATCGCCTACTTTGTGAAGATCTACCCATAGTGAGGCTAGTCCTTCATGGACGGAAGCCGTTATGTAATAGTCAAGGTTGCTACATCGTGGACCCTTATGGGTGGAGCCCTCCGTGGACTCCGCGACCGTTATCCACCATGGGTTGAAGACTACATAAACGTGGACGTACGATAGCACCACCTATCAGAATCAAGGGAAAAATCTTCATGTACTTCATGCGTTTGATCTTCCTATCTCAACTCTTTACTTTCATGTGCAATGTCTTTATATTCCGCTGCTATACTTGTTGACTTGCATGTGTAGGGTGTGTTAGACTTGCTACAATTGCTAAAATCTGCCAACACATAACTTTGCACCTTGTGTAGATTTTAAATTCCTGCTAGTAGTCTATTCACCGCCCTCTAGGCATATTCTTCTAGTGATTCCGCAATTGGTGTCAGAGCATTGGTCTCCATTGCTTCGGTTTCATCACCATGGAGGAAGATGGATGTGTCTAGTGTGGAGAGTTTTTATTGTAGAGTACCCATTCTTGATGGAGAGTACTATAGTCGATGGAAGAATGACATGATTGATCTATTTGACAAATTCGACTTGAGAAAACATAATGAAAATCCCTATGTGCTCCCCATTGATGAATTGCATCCCACACACGAAGAGGAAATTAACATGCTTGGTCACCTTAGAACTGTCAATCTTATTGTTAGAGGCTTACCAAGATTCGTGCTTTCTCAATTGAAGAACTTTGCATGTGCTTATACTTTGTGGAATTATTTGGAGAAATGATATCCAAATCTTTCATTAAGTAATCTTGATGAAATTATTCATAAAACTATTGCTTTTCACAAAATGAATCCTAGTGATCCAATCTTTGATAAATGCCTATTTGAGCCCCGTGATCTCATGCGTGCTAAAGGAGATGTCACAATTATCAACAACGTTAATATTGAAGACATTCACATTCATAAACTTGAACATTGTCATGGTTACGATTCTAATGAATCTCTTGGTTTCTATGACAAGGAGATTCCACCAAATGATGACAATGAAGAACATGGCTACTATGATGAAGATGAGTTGTTTGACATCGAGCATGAAAAGATCATGAAGAATCAAAGTCTAATGAATTTTTTTAAGGACTACATGTCCAGTGGAAAGGAATGCATTCTCAACAGTGGATGCACAGATCACATGCCTGGTGATAAAGACATGTTCCAAGAGATCACGCCAAATCAAGGTCCTCGGAGGTACGTTACCTTTGGAGACAACTCTAAGGGTAAGGTACTTGGCCTTGGTAAGGTGGCCATATATCATGATAGCTCCATTCAAAATGTGATGCTTGTTGAATCCCTTGGCTACAATCTTCTTTCCGTATCTAGACTAGCAGACTTCGGTTTCAATGTGCTATTTACCAAAGTAGATTGCCAAGTGTTTCGATTCGATAATCATAAAATTTTCTTTACCGGTATTCGTAGAGGTGATCTATACATTGTCGATTTCACTAAAAAGGCCCAACCTCATACTTGTCTCATTGCAAAATCATATAAAGGTTGGCTATGGCATAGAAGTATAGGACATGTAGGAATGCACAATCTAGACAAGCTTATCAAGGGCGATCGCATTCTAGGTATTAAAGATGTCATCTTTGAAAAAGATAGGCTTTGTTGCGCTTGTCAAATAGGAAAGCAAGTAGGTGGAAGTCATCCGGTCAAGAACATCATGACCACTAGGAGACCACTCGAGTTACTTCATATGGATCTTTTTGGTCCCAATGCTTACAAGAGTCTCGGTGGAAACTCTTATGGTCTAGTCATAGTTGATGATTTTTCTAGATTTACATGGGTATTCTTTATTGATGATAAGTCGCAAGTACAAAAGATCTTCAAGAACTTTGCACGCAAAGCGCAAAATCAATTTGAAGTGAAGATCAAGAAGGTCCAAAGCGATAATGGATCGGAGTTCAAGAACACCCATGTGGATACCTTTCTTGACGAAGAGGGTATTTCACATGAGTTCTCGGCTACGTACACGCCTCAACAAAATGGAGTTGTTGAGAGAAAGAACTGAACCCTCATTGAGATGGAAAGAATGATGCTTGACGAATACAAGATGCCAAGACACTTTTGGGCAGAAGCCGTGGAAACAACATGTCATGCCACAAACCGACTCTACTTGCACAAGCTTCTCGGTAAAACGGCATACGAGCTTCTCACTGGTAACAAACCCCAAGTTGTATACGTTCGGGTATTCTGCTCTAAGTGTTACATTCTTGATAAGCATCACCGTGCTAAATTTGCTCCCAAATCTCATGAAGGTTTCCTACTTGGTTATGGATCGAACTCTCACACCTACCGTGTCTACAACAACTTCACTTGAAAAGTTGAAGAAATGGTATATGTGAAGTTTGATGAATCTAATGGTTTGCAAGTTGAAAAATTGCCAAATGATGCACGTGATAAAGATCCTTCGGAGGCTATCCAAGATTTTCCCATCGGCAAGATTCGTCCCATGGAGGTGAAGGAAAGTACTTCATCAACCCAAGTGGAAGCTCCTACTTCAGATCAAGGCTACCGACAAAATGACATGGAAGCATCCACAAGTGGTACACAACAAGATGAAGAGGAGGAGGAAGTACATCATGAAGATCCACCACAACTTCCTTCACCACCACCTCAAGGATATGACCACTTTGACAACAACGGAAATGAAGGAGATGATGATGAAGAAGAAGCTCCACCAACCAACAAGCCAAAGCTACCCCGAGTTCGAGCACAAGTGACCAAGAACCACCCCCTAAACCAAATCTTTGGTGACATACAAACAGGGAGCATCACTCGCTCTAAAACTCTCTTGGCTAACTTTTGTGAGCATTATTCTTTCATATCTGGCATTGAACCCTTGAAGGTTGAACAAGCTCTTGAAGATGCGGATTGAGTGAACGCTATGCATGAAGAGCTTCACAACTTCGAGAGGAATGAAGTGTGGACACTTGTGGAGAAGCCCAAGGATGAGAAAAACATCATCGACACGAAATGGATATTTCGTAACAAGCAAGATTAAGACGGCCAAGTCATTCGCAACAAGGCTCACCTCGTAGCGCAAGGATATACGCAAGTCGAAGGTATGGACTATGGTGATACCTACGCCCCCGTTGCTAGACTAGAAGCTATTCGAATTCTTCTTGCTTATGCCAATTACCATGATATCACTCTTTACCAAATGGACATTAAAAGTGCATTTTTAAATGGTGAGATTGAAGAAGAGGTCTATGTTAAGCAACCACTCGGTTTTGTAAACCCTAAGAAACCTGACCACGTTTACAAACTTCACAAAGCTTTACATGGTCTTAAGCAAGCACCTCGTGCTTTGTATAAATGCCTAACAAAGTTTGTTATAGGAAAAGGATTTGAAATTGGTAAAATTGACGCAACCTTATTCACAAAGAGAGTTAATGGTGAACTATTTGTGTGCCAAATTTATGTGGATGATATTATCTTTGGATCTACTAACCCACAATTTAGTGAGAAATCTGGAAGGTTGATGTCAGAGAAGTATGAGATGTCTATGATGTGTGAGATGAAATTATTTCTTGGTCTACAAATCAAGCAAACGACAGAAGGTACATTCATCTCTCAAACAAAGTACACCAAGGACTTGATCAAGAAGTTCAACATGCAGGAGTGCAAAGGTATGAAAACTCCCATTCCCACTAGTGGACACGATGATCTCACTAAGGAGGGTGAACTGGTTGATCAAAAGGTTTATCAATCAATGATCGGTTCATTGCTATATCTATGTGCCTCCCGTCTCGATATTATGCTTAGTGTGTGCATGTGTGCTAGATATCAAGCTGCACCCAAAGAATGTCATCTTAAGGCCATGAAACTCATTGTGAGATACTTGATACATAAACCAAACTTTGGCATTTGGTATCCCAAGGGATCTTCCTTTAATCTTGTTGGCTACACCGAATCGGACTATGCTGGTGACAAGGTTGATAGAAAATCCACCTCGGGTACATGTCAATTTCTTGGTAGATCTATTGTGTCTTGGTCTTCCAAGAAACAAAACTCGGTATCTCTATCTACTGCCGACGCGGAATACATTGCCGCTGGATCATGTTGTGCGCAATTATTAAGGATGACAGAAGCGCTTAAAGATTATGGAATCTATTTAAAAATATGCCATTACTTTGTGGCAATGAGAGTGCTATTAAGACTGGTCATAATCCCGTGCAACATTCTAGAACCAAGCATATTCAAGTTCGACATCATTTAATTCGTGATCATGTTGCCAAAGGA
Organism: Hordeum marinum; assembly: GCA_022496015.1. Lineage (NCBI taxonomy): Eukaryota > Viridiplantae > Streptophyta > Magnoliopsida > Poales > Poaceae > Hordeum > Hordeum marinum. The sequence continues at coordinate 277,969,094 of CM039677.1, read as the reverse complement.
GCTATTAATCTTAAGCACGTTCGCACTAACAAGCAATTGGCCGATATATTTACTAAGCCACTTGATGAAAAAGTATTTGTCATTTGAGGAGTGAGTTGAACATCATTGATGCTTCAAACTTGAGCTAAGCTCACTCGGATGCTTGCAAGGGGAAGAGCTTTATTGTCTATTCCATGCTAAGATTATCTTGAATATCATATCTTGGAATTCTATGCTCCCTTGTCTTGAATCTAACCCTTTTGTAGGTACTTGGAAGAATAACACTCCACAAGATTGCCATCGACTCATATCTTAAGCAATCTTGTCATGACCAAGTATACACAACCTCGCTTTGATGATGAAAGGAAGAAGACAACAAAACATATCCTTGACATATATTTCTCAATTGGTATCAACTCACAATTGGTATCAAGTCATTTGGATATATCATGTTTTTCCTTGCATGACTAACCTATGTAGGTGAAAAGTGAATGAAAGCAAAAAGGATTGCTCCCAAGTGATACGGGGCAAGCCCGTGTGAGTCGATCTTTCATGAATTGGAGGGGGATTCCATGAAGAACACGAAGAACACGAAGGGGAAATCACAAGAGGAAACACTCAAGAACAAGTCCAATCACACGTCCACTAGACTCACGACACACAAATCCACAAGGTACATGAACAACAAAGGGAAAGAAGGATACATGGTAGAGTTCTTCCCAAATCACATGGGGAGACGGGGCCTTGATATCCCGGAGTATATTCCCTCAAAAGGGGCCTTGACATCCACTAGGGGATTTTCTCCTATAGAGGCATCTCCATGGGATAGGTAGTGGAAGGATCTAGGCTCAACTTACTAAGAGAAAACCATAGCTAACCCTACAAAGGAGGAGGTGGAGGTCTATTTATAGTCTAGCCATGAAGGGTTAAGTGAGCGGAGAGATACATGTGACTTCAGCCCGCTTCTGCCTGCAAAGGGGCCGGATGTCCGGGCCAGGGGCCGGATGTCTGAGGCTTTGAGGTGGTGCCGAATGTCCGGGACAGGGGGGCAGATGTCCGGGGCTCGGGCGCTGGAATCCTGTGCAGTTCGGGTCTCCTCTGTGCCGGATATCCTAGGCGAGGTGCCAGATTTTCGGGGTCTGGGGCCGGATGTCCGGGTCGCGTGACTTCTGCTGCGACTTGCTCTTGGCGCTTGTGTGATCTTGAGGGGCCGGATGTCCGGGCCAAGGGCCGGATGTCCGGGACCTGGAAGGTGTCCTGGCTCTTCTTCCTTCTTCGTGACTCCGTCTTCTTCTGTCTCCGCTTCCAAGCTTCACTTGTGGATGGTGTAGTTGTACGTAGGTGCTGACACTCCTCATCATCCGTGAAGATCCAACAATACCTATGTATGCACACGATAGGAGTGTCAAGTAGTATACCATCCTCGAAGGGGTCAAGTGAACACGTGTAAAGGAGATGATTCACCTTTATGTATGTGAAGTAGTTGTGGCACGTGTCACTTGCCGAACGGACTCTTGTCATGGTGATGTCCGTAAGATGCTCCACATCATCCCCTCCCCCTTGGGAAAGATCCGCCCTCAGATCAAAATCCAAATCACCACGGGAAGGAGATGGTGTCACTGTGTAGAAGTGGACGATCACTAAGAACTCATAATCATCAAGCTCTAAAGGTGCACTTTCCAATGTCTCACCGTCTAGTAATTCCTTCAAAAGGAGCAAACACGATAAACACTTGGAAAAACAAATGTGGTTAGCGTTAGTGAAAAACCAAGCATTCAAGTGGTAAATCACCGCACAAGTGTCGTCATCATGCTTAATATATGGTGTGACAAGGGATTGTGTCATGGAATGTAAGCATATAAATTGAGCACACACAATGCTATCATGGGAACAAGGATGCCTAGGTGAGGTAGGGATGCCAATATGTGTGTCAATAGAACAAGCATCGATCTCAAGGTCATATCACTCATGCACGTAGCAATCTATGAAAGGTCTATGGTAGGCAAAGGAATCATTCACAACACCAAAGAAAATGACATGTCTAGACAAATGGGGCAAGTGTGAGACAATCCAAGCATAATGTGCACATGGTGTAGTGAAGATAGTGAGGCACTCAACACGATCGAAAGAGCAAGTGTTCAACATGTGGGAGGCAATCAGTTCAAGCATGTAGCAAGCAATGTGGCATGTCAATGTGAAGAATGGACATTGTTGCAACCAAGCATATGATAGGAGCAAACAATCCACAAGTTGGGTGCAACACACAAGGTGTATATGTCACGAGGCATGGAACAATGGTAATCACGAGTGAAAGCAATATCTCTAACATGTGTGCAACTAAGTGGGCCAAGATGACCAATATATGTCATGGTACAAGCAACACAAGTAGATGGGCCAAAATATCCATGCACAAGAAGGATGTCATCTCAAAAGTGTGACCTTGTGCGTCCATCACAAAGCTGATGCCCAAGCAAGTGCGATGTAGAAACTCATTGGTGTGGCAAGGCTTGCTCTCAAGTGCTCGAATCATCAACTCACGTGAAGTGGGAGTTGACATGTCGTCGAAGTGCCCTACACATACACACAACAAAGCAAAGAATGTATGTGCATGGTAGATAAACACATCATCCATCATGATGGTTCTTCGCTCTTGCACATGAACATTAGGAACAAAAGTGCATGAACAATATGATGCAACAATGGCTATATTCATGGCACGATGCATATGGTGCAAAGAAGGAATACAAGCATGCTTCACATGAAAGATGTCAAAAGCTCCAATAATATGTGAGAAAGCTATGTGGGCAATCTCATTAGCAAGAGTAGAAGCATTGTTGCACTCGGTACATGGAAAAGCGTATAGAAATAAAGAGGCAACACATGGAGATATGTGACAATATGCAATGTTAATCATGTGCAAAGCATGGCAATGGTTGTCATCAACCGCATAAAAGGAGCACATCGGTGATGCAACATAAGCAAGCATAGTGAACATGACGTGCAAACTAGTAGTGCGAAGATGCAACACACTAGAGGAAATCATGGCGATCATGTCATTTGGGCAAATAATAGGCATAGACAATGCACATGACATAACGCAAGCACGGGAACAATACATGATCAATATATCATCATAGGCATGGGGCACAAAGTAAACACGGCAATAGCAAGTAGTATCTCCACCAAGCTCGCAAATACACATACAAATACTATAGTCAAGGGTCATGTGTAATGCAAAACATGGGTCACGAATGCATGGCAAAGGCATAGAAATGAGCATATCATGCAAAGTGAACATGGCAATATGGGCAAAGGATATGTAATGCACAATAAGCCATAACCATGTGAGGGCCATGTAAAATAAGTGTGCGAAGTATTTGCGCAAAGAGGGTGGGTGGAAGGTATGCACTCCATGGTGGCTCAAGGTATGCACTCCATGGTGGCTCACGTCTTCGTTGCTCTCTAGAGCTCTTTTCGTCAACTCGTGCGCTTGCGAGGTGGACGATGAATCATGTGTACCTACACAACAAGGAGACACACAAAACAAAGTGTGTGCGTGGTAAATATACACAGCATCCATCATGATGTGTATGTGCACGTGAGAGTTAGCACAAGATAAGCAATGCTCAAAGAAATTTGAGGCATGGTATATGAATACGCCATCCATCATGCAATGATAGTTATTATGCTCAACATGATTGGGACGCAAATTGTGGCAAGTATGTGGCACAAGCATTTTATTCATATCAATGGAAAGCATATTGTGCACACAAGTATGGGGATGATGCAATGGACGGCATGGAACAAAATCTCCTAAAATGTATTAGAAAACTATGGGGGTCTCCTCATGTGCAATAGTGGTAGCAAAGGGTGGATAAGGTGAACAACATCCAAAACAATTCATGTCCAAAGTATGATGATCATGGCATGGCATATGAGAAAAATTGCGCAAATGATGCAAAGGAAGCATGGCAATATCATCACAAGAAAAGCAAATGCCAATAACCATAGGTTTGTCATCTATGCCATATGAGCAAATGGGATTTACTTTTATGGGATATGCATAGTCACTATCGTGAGATTGCAAAGATGCAATATGGGAAATTTCACGCATAGCATATGAAAAGTCAAGTGGATTGTCAAACATGATGTGACCAATAGAGTTTTCACATGATATCCTATGGAGTATAGCATCACAACTAGGCAATTCGACATGCTCATCATCATATGCATCATAAATAGGTGGCACATCTAAGAATGAAGAAGACATAGCATGTGAACTATCTAGACGGTGATTAACATCATGAAAGCAATCAATGTCAAGATACTCCACTAGTGGGACAAGAGCATCACCTTCACCTATTGTTCCTTTCTCATTCCACTCATGTCGTGTAGGTGATGTGGGAGAAACCAATTCGTGTTCATCTTCATTGTGATGGACCCATGTGGGGGGGTGCATCATCATCCACCATGGCCATCGTCTTGTCCAAAGGAAGGACAAAGTCGTTGAGGATCAGCGCGTCATCGTGTATGAGACCTAGAACCAAAGGAGAAGGCACAATAGAGCTAGAGGTTAACTTGTTAGAAATCTAAATGGCCTCACATGCCCTATCAACTACCACACTCGCTCTATGTGCTGGTGGCTCATACACTCCCTTGAAGTAGGTGCACTCAAACTCACATATGGTGGAGTCACTCGTCTCACTCAAGTGGTGGGGGTTGTGGCTCTCCTCACATGGGAATTGGGGCAACTCATCATATATGGGGCTAGTGGTGAACTCACTCTCACTAACAATATGGTGGCATAAGTCTCTCAACTCATCTCCAAACGCCGCCGTGGTCGAAGGGAAAATCCCATGCTCAACCATCTCGTCGTCGTCGTGGATGAAGGCCAAAGATGGCACATCATCACTCACCTCCATGACCGAAGGGAAAATCCCATGCTCGACCATGTTCCTTGGATGCTTCCGAAGATGGAAGGGTCATCCATGCATGTAGTCGATCGCCTTGATCTTGGCATTGAAGCTTGTCCTTGGAGGTGATCTTGGTCTTCGTGCACTTGTTTCTTCGAAGATGTGCGACTTGAGCGTCTATGCCATGGCGATGATGAAGGGGAAGAAGACATGTAGTTGGACACCATGTGTTGAAGTTGCTGCATGTTGGCGGCCACCATGACTCTTTTCTGAACTTTGGAATGTCATACGTCGATGGCGAGTCGCTCGAGCTTTTGGGTGATGTGGTTTCTCATGTCGATGTAGTCGTTAAAGACCGAGGATGATGTGCGTTGCCTAGACATCACAAGACTCGAGCAAAGGTGAGTGGGAAATGAGATAAACAATACCAAGATACCGTTTCCAAAGTTGAGGATGTATCCCGTTTCCCTCAATGTGAATTGAGAGAATAGTGGAATTGGTACTGGACTTGTTCACTCACACCTACAACGTGAAGCTTATCGAGTGGCTTGGTTAGGAAAAGTGGCACAAAATTCAAGCAACTGTTAATCCAAGATATCAAAAATGTTGAGGAAGATTCACAAAATTGCAATACAAAGCAAATAGATCAATAGCTATAGTGGCACTAGGAACACACACACAGATAGATAAATGGGATCCGCGCAACCAAGGAATGAGCACAAATGTGATAGACCCGAGAAAAGCTCGTGTTGCACAGATACTAGAAGAGACAATAGCTTGATTTCTCAAATGGGCTAGATACGCACTTGTGCACCAACCTAGAAGAGTAAAAGTGCCATTTTCAATCCCAATTATGCTATGTATGTATGATCCAAGTGTAGGAACTATGCAAAATGGCTCAATGCTATTGTTGTTGCTTATAAGCTCTTTTGTATCTCCTATTTTGCTTAAAAGCTTTTTATTCTTTCTCTTTTTTTGCTACTATGCTTGATGCTCGAACCAAGATATGAGACAAGTATGATGGATATGCACGGGAGAAACTTATGACACAATGGTGATAGCAAGATGTCTGCACGCTAGAACTAGCTATGCGGCATAAGAGTAACATTATGGTGCACAAGTAACGTGTCCTGGCAATTCTCAACTCGCTAATCTCAATAGGTAAGGTACGCAATAGGCTTGAAGCGATCAAAGCAATGGCAAGGAAATAGACAATGATGTCGTCGAGGTTACCGTCCTTGCTTACGATTGGGGTGCCAAAAGGCGAGGTGGCCGTTGTTGATGTCGAGGCTGAGGCAATGATGAGTGGCGGCATTCTTGATGTAGAACCGTCCCTAATTAGCCCAAACACCTTAGCAAATGGAAACCGCAACTCAAAATCTCAAACAAAATTGGCTTAGGATGGCGGAAGTGTATGGTGGAAAGGCTATGCGAAAGTTATGTTGGAGGCCTAGGCAAAGATGCCAAAATTTCGGAAATTTGATGTAGTCAAATGATGGTGAATCTATTTTTTTGGGAAGGAGGGTGTCAATAGCTATTCAACGAGCTAAGGAACGTCAAAATTGGACTCCAGATGAATTAGTTATTGACAAAATGGTGAAACACGAAGACTGGAAATCCCAACGGCCGGATATTCGGGGGGTTAGGCCAGAAATCCAGGACCTGATGTCCAGAATCGCCCGATTTTGCTACTCCACAGCCCGGATGTCCAGCCTTGGCCCCGGATGTCCGGCCCGACCGATCTAGATCGAGATTTGGGGCTCGAGAACTCGATTTGGGGCGGAAATTGATGATTGAAAAGCCAAAAATTGATGGGGGAAAAGGAAAATTAGGGGGATTAGGTGGTGGGAAAGCTAGATCCACTTGCCAAATACGAATTCCATGGATCAAAATCAACAAAATCTCACAAGAACCAACAAATCACAAACATCTTGGTGAGGCTATTTTTGGTGGGGATTTTCAAATTGGGACGAAATCAACAAAATTAGGCTAGAAAATGGTGGGGGGAGACTCCAAATTCGTGATCGTGGCTCATGATACCAATATGATACGGGGCAAGCCCGTGTGGGTCGATCTTTCACGAATTGGAGGGGGATTCCACAAAGATCACGAAGAACACAAAGAACACGAAGGGGAAATCACAAGAGGAAACACTCAAGAACAAGTCCAATCACACATCCACTAGACTCACCACACATAAGATCCACAAGGTACATGAACAACAAAGGGAAAGAAGGATACATGGTAGAGTTCATCCCAAATCCCATGGGGAGATGGGGCCTTGATATCCTGAAAGATCTTCCCTCGAAAGGGGCCTTGACATCCACTAGGGGATCTTCTCCTATAGAGGCATCTCCATGGGAGAGGTAGTGGAAGGAGCTAGGCTCAACTTACTAAGAGCAAACCATAGCTAACCCTAGAAAGGAGGAGATGGAGGTTTATTTATAGTCTAGCCACGAATGGGTAAGTGAGGGGGAGAGATACATGGGCCTCCAGCCCGCGTCTGCCCGCACAGGGGCCGGATGTCCGGGCCAGGGGCCGGATGTGCGGGGCTTCAAGGGGGTGCCGGATTTCCAGGGCAGGGGGCCGGATGTCCGGGGCTCGGATGCTAGAATCCTACACGGTTCGGGTCTCCTCTACGCCGGATATCCGAAGCGAGGTGCTAGATTTTCGGGACTGGCCGGATGTCCGGGTCTGGGGCTGGATGCCCGGGCTCTATGACATATGCTGCGACTTGCCCTTGGCGCTTGTGTGATCTCGAGGGGCCAGATGTCTGGGACCTGGAAGGTGTCCTGGCTCTTCTTCCTTCTTCGGGAGTCCGTCTTCTTCCGTCTCCGCTTCCAAGCTTCGCTCGCGGATGGTGTAGTTGTACGTAGGTGCCGACACTCCTTCTCGTCATCAGTAAAGCTCCAACAATACCTATGTATGCACACAAGAGGAGTGTCAAGTAGTATACCATCCTCGAAGGGGTCAAGTGAACACACGTAAAAGAGATGATTCACCTTTATGTATGTGAAGTAGTTGTGGCACATGTCACTTGCCGAATGGACTCTTGTCACAGTGATGTCCATAAGATGCTCTGCATCACCAACTCAAGATGAACTTCATCAACTTCGAGCATCCTCATCAAGTTCACGTACAAGCTTCGTCATCAACATCACTCAAAGGTATGTATTCATATACTTGAAAAAGGCTTTACTCCAAGTCATGAGATAAAGCAACTCAAGTGATATGAAGACATTAAAATGCTGAATCAAAAAATGGTAACCCCATTTAGAGCTTAACGATGAGTATGACCTATGATCAAGTATTCTTTGCTTGGATCCTAAGTCAATATACTCTAATACAGGTGACCTAGTCAGCGCCCATCATCTAGTTAAGAATCTTGTTTGGTTCATTCTCTATTGCAAGCCTTCTTGGAACCATTCAAATCTTCTCTAGTGGATATCTCTTTGTACAAATTATTTCATTTCATTTACAAATTATTTTTGACTCTTTGTTACAAATTTTCACAAATTTGCAAGTTTCTCAAACTTTCCCAACTTTCTGTTTTATGCATTAGAGCCTCCGATACAAATGACTCGGTTATACCGATTCAGCAGATGAGCTGCATAACATCATATAGGTATCACCGACAAATTTGTCTCGGAGCCACCGACTTTCTATCACATTTCAGTCTGTGTTTGTATCTATAAATCTTTGTGTTCCTTTTGTGATTTCTCAAATTCTTTGATGACCCCTTCATTAAAAAAAGGGGGAAGGGGAGAATTACATTCAAGGATCCCTACCTCAAAGGATGAGAAGTTCTACAAAATTTCAATTTAGCCAAAGGTAGAGAAATTATTTTCAATCATTCCCTCATTTTTCTCATGATTTTCATAGTCTATGAATCTTACATTCTATGACCCTTGTTCTCAAGGATCCCTTCTTAATCAATGATCCCTGTATCTGACCCCATATCTGACCTTTTTGGCAATTAATGCCAAAGGGGGGAGAAATACCAAAGCTTCGAAGCTAAAGAGGGAGATACATGCTTATGCAAAGGGGGATATATAATTTATGGGGAGAGGAGAATATCAAGGGTAGAACACCAAAGTAGGGGGAGAAAACTGTTCACAAAGGAGGATGTGTTTATTGTGTGTTTATTGCATTTGATTTTTTTTAAGTTTTCTCACCCTATCGAATCCCAATATCTACATGCTAAGATTAAGGGGGAGAGGATGTCATACTATTTCATATATATCGAGGAGAAAATTCTAAATAATCTTGGAGACATATCAATCTTCTATATGTTCTCCATATCTGTACTTTTGAGTTCTATTGCTTTTGATTGGTAGAATACTCTTGTGTTTACTAACATTGTTTTCTCAAGTGTATCTCTACTACTAGAATTCTCAAGAACTCAAGGTAAGTAAATGCATCATATATTTGATCAAGATGATCTCTTGCTTCTTGCATATATTGTTTGCAAGAGTGAAATCTTGATCAAGCATACACCTCATTCATATACATTTGATGAATATTGCAAGGATACACATGACTGATCATGTCCTTCCTACTATATGTGTGTCCATGCATTCCAAATCAACTATCCTTTAAAGGTATTGCACACATTTAGGGGGAGCAACTCTAAATCATGTGTCTCTCAAAGTCTTCATTACATACAATCATATCTTTATTTGAAGCTTCGATTGTATGTTGTCATCAATTACTAAAAAGGGGAGATTGAAAGCACAATGTGCTCCCTTGGTGGTTTTGATAATTCATGACAACATACATTGTCTATTGGACTAATACTTTCATCTAGTATATTTCAGATAAAGTCCATAAAGAGAGATGGGTTGGCAAAAAGGAGTGTGGAGAGTATCCCCATGAAGAACAAGGAGAAGGAATAGATTGGCAGAGCTTCAAGCAAGAGGACTCTACATTTTTTTGAAACTAGAACTGTACATTTTACTTTGTGAGAAATCAGTTTGAGTCCATAGGAAAGCCAATACTATCAAAAGGGGGCAAGGTACTGTTGGTGAACAAAATGCTCATACGTGCACAAGTGATAGTTACCACATACACCCACAAGCTCTTCCACAAAAAGTCTGTCCAAAGCCAAATTCCCAAAATCGGTGCAACCAACACTTTCCACTCGGTGCCATTGATTCTCAACCACACAAAAAATCAGCCAAACCCTAGCCCTTCGGTGCAACCGATTCTGCTTCGATGCCACCGAGTTTGGGTTACCAACTTTTTGTTATGCAAATTCATAAAATCGGTACCACCGAGTTTGTTTAATCGGCGTCACCGAATTTGGCAATCTGACCATTGGTCACCTTATCGGTGCAACCGAGTTTTATGTATCGGTCTCACCGAGATTCAAAAGTTGCTACCTTTGCGGCAACTCGGTACCACGGAGATTAACACATCGGTGTCATCGAGTTTTACTTATTAGGTGTAACGGTTGGATTTTTGGAGATGCCTATATATATATACCCCTCCACCACCACTCACTCACAAGAGAAGCACTCAGAACAGATCCTCACTCATGCCAACTGATTTTCTAAGAGAGAGCCACCTACTCATGTGTTGAGATCATGCCATTCCATTCCAACCATATGAATCTTGATCTCTAGCCTCCCCAAGTTGCTTTCCACCCAATCAATCTCTTCCACCAAAGCCAAATATGAGAGAGAGTGATTGTGTGTTGAGGAGTCTATCATCTTGAAGCACAAGAGCAAGGAGTTCATCGACATTATCAAGCCTATTACCTTTTGGAGGGTGGTGCCTCCTAGATTGGTTAGGTGTTGCTTGGGAGCCTCCTACTTCTTGTTGTGGAGTGAACCAAGAAGTTTGTAAGGGCAAGGAGATCGCCTACTTTGTGAAGATCTACCCATAGTGAGGCTAGTCCTTCGTGAATGGAAGCCATTATGGAATAGTCAAGGTTGCTACTTCGTGGACCCTTATGGGTGGATCCCTTCATGGACTCTCGCGACTGTTACTCTCCGTGGGGTGAAGGCTCCATAAACATGGATGTATGATAGCACCACCTATCGGAACCATGGGAAAAATCTTCATGCCCTTCATGCGTTCAATCTTTCTATCTCAACTCTTTACTTTCATGTGGAATGTCTTTATATTTTGCTACTATACTTAATGACCTGCATGTGTAGGGTGTGTTAGACTTGCTATAATTGCTAAAATCTGCCAACACATAACTTTGCACCTTGTGTAGATTTTAAATTCCTGCTAGTAGTCTATTCACCCCCCTCTAGACATACTCTTCTAGTTATCCCGAAGCTTCACGATACCCGATGAAGCTAGTTATGCCGATGTTGCGGGTGCACATGACTGGCCCCTATCCAATCAAGGTGTCCAAAGAGCACCTTATACGCTAGGCCTTGTTTTCCTTCGAAGGAGAAGTCCGAAACTCGCCAATGGGCAGATCAAAGAGGACTAATTTCACACTGAGCCCGCCGTACCACATCGATCTATGGTCCAGCTCGCCGCATGATGTAGGCACCATGTCTGCTGTCGATGGTAGCCCACAACCAGGGCCTCTGCGGCCGTCCAAGCCGATGCAGATGAATTTGCCACAGTCCAACGGAGTCCTCACGACCAGGGAACCAACCTCCCGTCACACACACCTTGGGAGGCATCGCGGATAGTGGTCAACCCCGCTAGATCGAGAGACGAACACAGTACACAAGGGCGCAAATGGCCGTATCATCTTCATGCCGCGAGCACCCTGGTGGCTTGTCAGTCGAACAGAATCAGGTGGATTGAAGGAGCCCCTACTAGTGCCTGGTGTAGTGTGCATGTGATCTCGTAGGAAAGACTCTCCTAGTGCCTGGTGTACTGTGCACCACAGAGCACATGGAAGCATCTGACGTTCACCTGGATCGTAACTTCCTAGAGGACTTGATGGCACACACCTTAATCACACATAGGATGAGGAAGCTATCAGCCACCACATGGGAAGCCGTCAGAGCATAGAGGGAAAGGCCTCGCCACCACCATCACCACACGGGCTTCGCCTGATAGTGACCTCCAGCGGCAACGAGGGAGAAGAGTAGACAATGGAGCTGAGGTGGTGTAGATGTGATAGCCGCCCGTGTTGCCTAGGTTAGGCCATACTGGGGGATCTCCTTTTTTCTCCGTGAGTTCATAAGCTTAGATGCATGAGACTTCTTGAAATATTTACTTGGAGTGCCTTGGGCATCCCCAAGCTTGAGATTTTGTATCTCGTTCAATCCTCTCATATCCCGGTTTCACCTATTCTCAAAAACTTCATCCACACAAAACTCAAAAGGAACTCATGAGATATGTTACTACACATAAGAACAAATCAACACTTCATGTAATGCAAAGACAAGTTGCACAATAATTTTCAAACATCATCTACTGTTTACTATCATTTCCAAAATTTATATCTACCAATATAGGCTATGGGAACTATAGGATAAGTAGATAACAAAACTATGACAACAATCTGTCCAAACAGAACAGTCTATATCAATCTATTAAACCATTGTACTTCTATAACTAAAAAGATTCTCAAAATTTAGGACATGACAAAGAATTCATATGAAAATACTATGTAATAATTTCAGAAACTTTCGACGTTCCAGTAAAACATGAAAATTCAGACACTATAGCATTTTTTTTGTTTTACACAACACACATCAAAACATGCAATGGAGGCATCTTAAGGAAATTCTTGGAACTTTTTATTGAAATACAAGATTATAAGTAACATATTACAGAGAAAAACAAAATTAAATGACTCTCCAAGCAAAACACATATCATGTGATGAATAAAAATATAGCTCCATGTAAGATATACCGATAGTGTTGAAGACGAAAGACGAGATGCCTTCCGGGGCATCCCCAAGCCTAGGCGCTTGAGTATTCCTTGGATATTACCTTGGGGCCGCCTTGGCCATCCAAAAGCTTGGGTACTTTCTGCTCCTTGTTCACCTCATATCCGTATCTCACCCAAAACTTCAAAACTTCAATCACACAAAACTTAACGGAACTTCGTGAGATGGGTTACTGTAGTAAAGATAGATCATTCACTTAGGTACTGTCAAGACAAGATTCATAATTGTTCTATCATAATACGTTCTGTATTATAACATTCCCACAATTTATTTCATTCAATATAAGCTATAGAAACACTTAAAACAAGCAAACTATGCATGCAAAACAGAATCTGTCAAAAACAGAACAGTCTGTGAAGACCTGAATGAACACCATACTTTCCTTACTCTAAAAATTCTGAAACATTAGTGCAACGCAAATAATTTGCATGAAATTTTTTTGTAAACATTTAATAATTTTTTGAAGCTCCAGTAAAATCAAAAAATTCTCCACTGGACGTAAAAGTTTCTGTTTTTGCACAGAATTAAACCAACAAGTATCCACACTATCCCAAAGGTTTTACTTGGCACTTTATTGAAATAAAAGCTATAAAACATGATGACTTCAGTAGCTTAATCACGTGAACACACAAAAATATAAACTAAAAGTTTTGGGTTGCCTCCCAACAAGCGCTTTTCTTTAATGCCCTTTAGCTAGGCATGATGATTCTAATTATGTTCGTATTGGAATAATAGTTGAAACATGTAAAAGAGCATCATGTATCACATGACAAGCACATTTAAGTCTAACACACTTCCTATGCATTGGGATTTTGTGATCAAACAATTCATGGGAGCAAAAATCAATTTACATAGGAAGGCAGAACATGCATGACTTCAAAAGTTTGAACACATAGGGGGGAAACTTGATATTATTACAATCCCTACAAGCATATGTTCCCCCCTCATAATAATTTAAGTAGCATCATGAAGGAATTCAACAATATAACTTTCACATACACCATTATTGTCACGATCTACAAGCATAGAAAATTTATCACTCTCCACATAAGCAAACTTCTTCTCATTCATAATAGCGGGAGAAAACTCGACTAAATAACTATCATGAGGTACTTGATTGACATAACCACTTTGAATACTAAAATCATGATGAAAATTTTCATGGTTATCATTACTCTTTATAGCATATGTATCATCACAATAATCATCATACACAGGAGGCATGCTATAATCATAGTAAATATCATCATCACAAGTAGGGGGACCAAAAATATCATCTTCATCAAACATAACATCCCCAAGCTTGTGGCTTTGCATATCATTAGCATCATGGATATATTCAAAGAATTACAAGAATATTACTATCATTCTCACCATTCAAATAATTCATATTAAACATTTTCATAAATTCTTCCTCTAACAGTTGAGCACAATTTTCCGAACCATCATTTTAACGAAAGACATTATAAAGCGAAGCAAATGAGGCAACCTAAACTCCATTTTTTTGTAGTTTTATTTTATAAAATCAAACTAGTGAAAAAATAAACTAAAAGATTTCAATACAAGATCTAAAGATATACCTTCAAGCACTCACCTCCCCGACAACGATGCCAGAAAAGAGCTTGATGTCTACTATGCAACTTTATTCTTGTAGACTATGTTGGGCTTCCAAGTGCAGAGTTTTGTAGGACACTAGCAGTTTTCCCTCAAGTGGATGACCTAAGGTTTATCAATCCGTGGGAGGTGTAGGATGAAGATGGTATCTCTCAAACAACCCTGCAATCAAACACAAGAAATCTCTTGTGTCCCCAACACACCCAATACAATGGCAAATTGTATAGGTGCACTAGTTCGGCGAAGAGATGGTGATACAAGTGCAATATAGATGGTACATATAGGTTCTTGTAATATGAAAATATAAAAACAGCAAGGTAAAAAATAGTAAACAATGAGAAAAACGGTATATTAATGCTTGGAGACAAGGCCTAGGGTTGATACTTTCACTAGTGCAATATCCCAATAATGCTAACATAGTTGAATCATATAATCATCCCCCAACGTGCAACAAAGAATCACTCGAAAGTTCCTATCTAGCGGAGAAAAAATAGATGAAATTGGTGTAGGTAGTAGAACCACCTCAAAGTTATTCTTTCCGATCAATCTTTTGAGCTATTCCTATAAGTGTCACAAACAACCCTAGAGTTCGTAGTAAAATAGCACCAATGATACATAACAATCCACCCTAATGTCACCTAGATACTCCAATGTTACCTCAAGTATCTGTGAGTAAATTATGAGACATCCATCAAACAATCTCAGATCTATCGTATTCAATCCAACACAAAGAATTTCAAGGAGCACCCCAAGATTTCTATCAAAGAACGTCGTATGAAAACGTACAATCAACCCCTATGCATAGCTCCCCAAGGTCACGGAATCCGCAAGTTGATGCCTTAACATATATCAAGTTAATCAATAGAATACCCCAATGTCACTATGGGTATCCCACGCAAGATGTACATCAAGTGTTTTGAAACCATAATATTCAATCCAACATAACGAGATCTCGAAGGGAAAGATTCAATTCATCACAACAAGATAGAGAGGGAATAACACCATATGATCCAACGATATTAACAAAGCCCATGATACATCAAGATTGTGACATCTCAAGAAAAATGTGAGACAGAGAGAGAGATTGAACAAATAGCTACTGGTACATACCCTCAGTCCCGAGGGTGAACTACTCCTTCCTTGTCATGGCGTCCGTCGGGATGATGAAGATGCCAACCGGAGATGATTTACCCTCTCCAACAGGGTACCAGAATGCCTCTAGATTAGTTTTTCGTTGATTCAGAGAGTTGCGGCGGTGGAACGAGTAGTCTCTCTTTATTTCTGGGGTTTATGGGATTTATAGGATTTTTTCAGCGTTGGAATCATGCCAAACGGAGCCACGAGGGGCCCACCATAGATCGGGGCGCCACTCCCCAAGGGCGCTCCCTGATGGCTTGTGTCCAAAGGGTGCCCCCCTCCGATGGTTCTTTACTCCAATGTTTCTTATTTCCTCCATAAAAAATCACAAAAAAGTTTCAGGAAATTCCGAGAACTTTCATTTTCTACACAAAAGCAACACCACTGTAATTCTGCTGAAAACAACGTCAGTCCAGGTTAGTTCTAAATATATCATATAAAGTGCATCGAAAACATATAAAAGTATTGTAAACATAGGCAAATATGACATGAATACTTCATAAATTATCGATATGTTGGAGACAAATCAGTTATGCATTAGAGACAACTATATTCACTTTAAATAGGGCACCATATAAATCCGTTGAGATGATACCGTATGAATTATGGTTTGCCAAGAAACCTAAGCTGTTGTTTCTTGTTTGGGGCTGCGATGCTTATGTCAAGAGGCTTCAGCCTGATAAGCTCGAACCCAAAGCGGAGAAGTGCGTCTTCATGGGATACCCTATGGAAAGTATTGGGTATACCTTCTATCTCAGATCTGAAGATAAGTTCTTTGTTGCTAATAATGGATCCTTTCTAGAGAAGTAGTTTCTCTTGAAAGATTTGGGTGGGCGGAAGGTAGATCTTGAGGAGGTTATCGAACCTTCACTTCAATTGGAGAGTACCGTAGCACATGAAGATGTTCATGTGATGTCTACACCAGTTGAAGAGGAAGGTAATGATGATGATCCTGAAGCTTCGGGTCAAGTCACTACCAAACCTCGTAGGTTGACAGGGATATGTACTTCCCCAAGTGGTACGGTAATCCTGTCTTGGAAGTCATGTTGTTGTACAACGGTGAGCCTACGGACTATGAGGAAGCGATGATGGGCTCGGAACCCAACAAATGGCTAGAGATCATGAAATTCGAGATAGGATCCATGTATGAAAACCATTGTTCAAGATATCCCTCTATATGTCAACAAATCAGCCGATTTATCGCTTGCTAGTGTCTGACCAATAAGATAAATCGGTCAATAAATTGGCCGATATGTCGATAAATGGACCGGTATGCCGATAAACCGGTCGATTTACCAGTTATCCTGAGTTGACTGATAAGTTGACGATAAGCGATATCCCCAACATTGATGAAAACCAAGTATGGACTTTGGTAGACTTGATGGATGACCGGCATGCCATTAAGTACAAATGAATCTTTAAGAAGATGACAGACGTTGATGGTAATGTTGCTATCTATAAAGCTCGACTTGTCGCAGAGGGGCTTCCGACAAGTTCAAGGAGTTGACTATGATGAGACTTTCTCACCTGTAGCGATGCTAAAGTCTGTTGGAATTATGTTAGCAGTTACTGCATTTTTTGATTATGAAAGGTAGATGGATGTCAAAAACAATGTTTCCTTAAAGGTTTCCGTAAGGAAAGGTTATATGTGATACAACCGGAAGGTTTTTGTCGATCCTAAGGATGCTAAAGGGTATGCAAGCTCCAGCGATCATTCTATGGACTAGTGCAAGCATCTCGTAGTTGGAATATACGCTTTGATGAGGTGATCAAATTTCTGGGTTTATACAAAGTTTATGAGGAAAGTTGTATTTACAAGAAAGTGAGTGGGAGCTCTATAACATTTCTGATAAGTATATGTGGATGACATATTGTTGATTGGAAATGATGTAGAATTTATGGAAAGCATAAAGGGTTGTTTTGACAGAGTTTTTCAATGGAAGACCTGGGTAAATCTACTTACGTATTGAGCATAAATATTTATGGATATATATCAAAACACTTGATAAGACTTTCATAGAGCACACACCTTGACAAGATTTTGAAGGAGTTCAAAATGGATTAGTCAAAGAAGGTGTTCTTGCCTGTATTGTATGGTTTGAAGTTGAGTAAGACTCAAAGCTCGACCATGTCAGAAGAAATAGAAAGGATGAAGGTCGTACCCTATGCCTCAGCCATAGGTTCTATTACGCATGCCATGCTGTGTACCATACCTGATGTGTGCCTTTCCATGAGTCTAGCAAGGGGGCACAAGATTGGTCCAGGAGTGGATCACTAGACAATAGTCAAGATTATCCTTAGGAACCTACATAGGACTAAGGAAATGTTTCTTGGTTATGGAGGTGATAAAGAGTTCATCGTAAAGGGTTACGTCGATGCAAGCTTTGACACCGATCCGGATGATTCTGTGTCGCAAACCGGATATGTATAGTGGAGTAGTCAGTTGGAATAGCTTCAAGTGGGGCATGATAGCAGCATCTACAGCATGACATAGAGATTTTCAAAGTACACACGGATCTGAATGTTGTAAACCCATTGACTAAAACCTCTCTCACAAGATAAACATGATAAAATCCCAAAATTCATAGGGTGTTAATCACATGGTGATGTGAACTAGATTGTTGACTCTAGTGCAAGTGGGAAACTGTTGGAAATATTCCCTAGAGGCAATATTAAATTGGTTATTATCATATTTCACTATTCATGATGATAATCTATTATCCATGATATAATTGTATTGATCGGATCTTAGATACATGTGTGGATACATGGACAACACCGTGTCCCTAGTGAACCACTACTAGACTAGCTCGTTGATCATACTTGATTATGGTTTCCCGTCCATGGGCATGAGTTGTCATTTCATGACGGGATCACATCATTAGGAGAATGATGTGATGGACAAGACCCAATCATAAGCTTAGCATTTCATCGTATCAATTAAGTTTATTGCTACTTATTTCTTCATGCCAATTATTTGTTCCTAAGACCATGACATCATGCAACTCCCTGACACCAGAGGAATGCATTATTTGCTATCGAACATTACTTCGTAACTAGGTGATCATAAAGGTGCTCTACAGGTATCTCTGAAGATGTCTGCTGGGTTGGTATGGATCGAGATTGGGATTTGTCACTCCATATGACAAAGAGGTATCTCTGGGCCCTCTTGATAATACACATCACAAGAAGCTTGCAAGCATTGTGACTAATGGGTTAGTCCCGAGTTCTTGTGTTACGGAATGACTAAAGATACTTGCCGGTAACAAGATTGAACTAGGTATGGAGATACTGATGATCGAATCTTGGGCAAGTAACATACTGATGGACAAAGGGAACTACATACGAGATTGACTGAATCCATGACATTGTGGTTCAACCGATAAATATCTTCATGTGACATGCAAGAAGCACTATGGGCATATAGCTCTCTCTATTGGTTATTGGTCGGAGAGGTATCCCGGTCATGTCTACATGATACTCGAACCCATAGGGTTCGCACACTTAACGTTCGGTGACACTAGAGTAGTATTGGGATGTATAAGTTTGGTGACCGAATGTTGTTCGGAGTCCCGAATGATATCCTATGCATGATGAGGAGCTCTGGAATGGTTCAGAGGTAAATATTTATATATAGGAAGGTCATATTCAGGTTTTTGAAAGGTTTCGGGTTCTTTCGATAGTGTATTGGGAGTGCCAAGGGGTCTCCAAGGGTCCATTGGGGGGG
This sequence comes from Hordeum marinum, assembly GCA_022496015.1. NCBI lineage: Eukaryota > Viridiplantae > Streptophyta > Magnoliopsida > Poales > Poaceae > Hordeum > Hordeum marinum. The sequence goes on along the minus strand of CM039677.1, from coordinate 277,949,853 downwards.
GGGTCCCACCTGCCCCAGGGGCCACATGGGCTGAGGAGGGGCGCACCAGTGATACGTCCATTTTGCATCATGCTTTCATATTGATATTTATTGCATTATGGGCTGTTATTACACATTATGGTACAATACTTATGCCTTTTCTCTCTTTTTTTACAAGGTTTACATGAAGAGGGAGAATGCTGACAGCTGGAATTCTGGACTGGAAAAGGAGCAAATCTGAGATATCTATTCTGCACAACTCCAAACGCCCTAAAAATTTATGAAGAATTATTTTGGAATATATAAAAATACTGGGCGAAACAGATACCTGAGGGGGCCCACCAGGAGGTGACAAGCCTGCGAGGCTCGGCCACGCCCTGGCCGCGCCTAGCAGGCTTGTGACCCACCTGGCAGGCTCCCGACGCCCATATTCTGCTATATGGAGGGTTTTGACCTGAAAAAATAAATCAGAAGAGAGATTTCGGGACGAAGCACTGCCATCTCGAGGCGGAACTTGGACAAAACCAATCTAGATCTCCGACAGGGCTGTTCTACTGGGAAAACTTCCCTCCCGGAGGGGGAAATTGAAGCCATCGTCATCACCAATGATCCTCTCACTGAGAGGGGGTCAATCTCCATCAACATCTTCACCAGCACCATCTGCTCTCCAAACCCTAGTTCATCTCTTGTATCCGAACTTTGTCTCAAACCTCAGATTGGTACCTGTGGGTTGCTAGTAGTGTTGATTAATCCTTGTAGTTGATGCTAGTTGGTTTACTTGGTGGAAGATCATATGTTCAGACCCTTTATGATAATTACTACTCCTTTGATTATGAACATGAACATGTTTTGTGAGTAGTTACGTTTGTTCTTGAGGACATGGTATAAGTCTTGTTATAATTAATCATGTGAGTTTGGTATTCGTTCGATATTTTGATGAGATGTATGTTGTCTCTCCTCTAGTGGTGTTATGTGAACGTCATCTACATAACACTTCACCATTGTTTGGGCCTAGGGGAAGGCATTGGGAAGCAATAATGTAACATCCCAAATTTTGGAATGTTATAATTAATATTAGAACGAATGCTTGTTGCTTGAGTGAGTGAAATTGAGTGAAAATTTGAAACTTTTGAAAACTTTTGAATGAGAGGGAATAAAATGACTTTCCCATGAGATTTGAATTCCATTTTGAAAATATTTCAAATTCAGAATCTTTATGCAACTCAATGATTTTCATGAGAGAAGATAAAAAGGACTTCTTAAAATTATATGAAATATGAGTTGGAAGTTTAAAGGAAGGATTTGAAAGTGCTTTTGAAAACCTCTGAATTATTCTTTTGGAATCCATGTCATATTTGGTTCCTATTCAAAATTTCAAAGCATTCAAAACCCTGGACAAATTTTTGAGCGGAGTAATGTGACACTCCAAACCAGGGGGTATTTTATGAAGTTTTTGAATCATAAAACCCAAGGGGTTATTTGAAAAATATTTGCAAAAATAAATAAAGCCACTTAGGCATTTTCTGAAAAATAAATTTTTTAAAGTATTTATTCTGGCCTAGAAAAAATGTTCACTTAATGGCGTTAATTCTCCTGGTCACTTTGGTATAAAGATAATTATTTTTAGGAAAGTAATTATTGCCATTTATTGGTTTTTATTTCGCTGGTAAATAGAATAAAGGAAAAACTTAAATGCTCTTAAAGCCCACGGCCCAGCTGCCCCTGATTCCTCTCCCGAAACTGCTCCGCATCGGCCACCGCTGCCATGCCCTCTCTCTCTCTGACGTCTCGGTCCCACCGTCCGAACCCACTAACCGCGCGGTCACCTCCCTCCTCTCACTCCCCAAACCTCGCCGACGTAATCACCGCGCCGGACTCACCTCCTCCTGCCATACCCCGACCACCCCGAGGCCCTATAAAAGCCCCGGTCCTCTCCTCTACCCATTCCCCCATTTCCCCCCTCTGCCCGACGCCTCTCACCGCCCCAAATCGCTCGCCGGAGCACTCGGTCGCCGCCACGCCATTGCCGTCGTGCCACTCCACCCTGTCGTTCCCGAGCCTTTTCGAGCCCACCAACCACCTCCCCTCGCTCGTCCGCACCTCCTCGTGCACTCGCCCGTGCTCTAAAGCTGCCGGAGCGACCTCCCCGTCGACTCCCGAACGCCGCTGCCGCCTCGGAGCTCGTCGCCAACATCTCCGACCGCTTCCGTCGACACCAAGACCACCTTCGTGATAGCCTTGCTCGCGCGCATCGACCGGACCCCTTCCCCGACGCCGAGGACCACCGGAGACGCCTCCCCAACAACCTCACCATCCCTGCCTCGCCAGCGACCTCGCCGGAGTTGACTTCCACCGCGGTGAGCCTCTCCCCTCCGTCCGATCTTGTTCAACAGTGCAGATTAGATCTATTATACCCCTTCGTTTAGATCTGGTTTATTTTAAGTGGACCGCCCGGTTTTTCTTTTCTGCTTTAGACCGAACCGATTTCTTTCAGTTATCGGTCGTCCGCTCGCAAAAGCCCGCACGCGCACCCCTTTAACCAATCAGAAGCCGCCACGTAGCCCCCCTGTCCGTTAGTTAGAATTTTCTTTTTTTTGTTTTCTGCTTTAAAACAGAATAGTTCTGTTTTTGTTTTTATCATATATTTTATGTTTTTAGTTGTTTTAATTTGATTATTTTTGCATTAGGTCAAAAATTTGTTCTACTTTTTGCAGATACCAAGTTTGAATGTTTTTGAATAATTAAATTTGAATTTAAACAGATTTGATTTAAATCTTGTTTTCTGAATAACTTGAGTTTAGTAATATATTTTTGATTGATTCTTTTTGCTACTTGTCACTAGTGATCTTAGTTATCAGTAGGTAAAGTTTGAGAATTTTTGGGAGAAATTTGATTAGGATTATTAACCAAAACATAATCTGTTTAGTGTCCTATTAGTTTAATTAGTTTGATTTCCTTTGTTTTATATTTTGAAATCTGAATTTGATTTAACTTATGTTTTAGATTTCATTAGTTGTTGTTGTTCTAAAATTTAGGATTATACTTGCTGTTAACAAAAAAATAATTTGTTTAGTTTATTAAATTATTATTGTAGGAACCTATACCTTTTTTCAAATTAGGTGTAGTTTATTAAAAACAAATTAGTTAGTAATATTTCTTTTAACAAAAGTTTTAAGTTATTAGATTCTGTTTTCAAATAAAGTTTTAGTAATTCTTTTCTGTTAAGAAATGTTTGAAATAAAAATAGTTTAGTTTTACTCTATTGTTGTAGGAAAACTATATTATTCTTCATTAGGTAATGTTTGATAAAACAACTTAGTTTTAGTAGAAATCCTTTTCACAAAAGTTTTGTATGATTTAATCCTAGTTTATAATAAAGTTTTTATTAATTCTTTTCTGTTAACTATTAGTTTGGTTACAAAAAAATAGTTTTGTTTTAGTAGTAGTTTAGCCACTAAAACTTAGAGTCCATTGCTTTGCTTTGTTTTGATTTGTTATGTTGCTAGTTGGTTTCTTATTTGAAAAATTATTTAAAATAATTGTTTTATAAGTTTTACTTTCTGTTAACTTAGTTGTTTTATACTTTGTTTTCTCTTATTTTAATATTTTATTGTTTTACTTAGCAAACACTTTTGTGTTAGGGTGTTGTTTTCATAGTTTTACTTGTTCTTCAAAAGTAATTCTTTTTGCTAGTAAAATATGTACTAAAATATTTTTGTTATATTTTACTTTGTTTTTTATTTTGTTACTATTTGAAAATAGTTGTTGTAGAGGAGAACTACCTTAGTTGTGTGCATGAAAACTTTGTTGATTTTTGAGATTTGTCTTAAGTATTTCCTTCATCAACCTTGTTACATTTGGTTTTTGTGTTACTTCTTGATTGTTAGTATGATTGCTTATGAATGCAATGTTTGATTATATAGATTTCATCGGAGAGTGACGTATAGTTCTATCAAGTATTTTGTGAGAGCGATACCTATCTTCATCAACAGTACAGGCAAGTTCACTTTGAGCATTTTGTTCATACCTATGTTTTATTGCATGTAGTGACATCATTAAACAAATTCCTCCCGTAGTGTTATTGAAATTCTTGTAGTTGAGTAGTATGCATGAGGTAGGAACCCACCACTTGTTACTAAAGCCCCGGGAATGCTAGTTAGTGCAATGCTATGCTAAAGTAGACGGGGTCTGGTATGAGTGTTCGTGAGTGGTGTGAGAAGGAGGACTCCACGTCAAAACGACGACTTCATGAAGGCTTCTTCAAGACCTCGATATTCAAGACCTCAAGACTTTGAGACTCGAGAAACAAGTTTTTCAATACACACTACTGGGTGAGGGATGGTTGGAACGGCACCCTGGAGAAGCCAGTGGATTTGCCTAGGTGTTGCTGGAGATGTGCCAGTATTCACGCGGAAAGCCTCACCCAGACTCAAAGGGAAGGATGAATACTTCATGCCCGGAAGCTTACCTGTGTAGCCACAAGTCATTATGGGCTCTGGCTTGGTTGATCATTGTTGTGACTCTGCCTAGACAGTGCTACGAGATGTAGTCGACGTTAGGATTGGATGGGCACTGTCGGATAGTCAGGGAAGCACTCTGAAAGACCATGTTTCGTTCATCCTATTCTCAAACACCATGCAGTGCGAGGACTTACCAGGAGGGAACGAATCTTGTGGGTAAAGTACACAACACTCTGCAGAGTTAAACCTAATCGATTAGCCGTGGCCCCGGTTATGGACAATTTGAGCCTCTGGACTTGGATCTATCTCTGAACTCTCAACACTGGACTGATAACAAATTGTGGGCAACTTAAGATATTTGTGGGCATTGAGACATTGGTTGGCGGAACCATGTCATGATAGGTAACTCCATAGTGAAATTCCTGATATTCCTTTGTTGTAGGGAAAATAAATCAGCTTTTACGCAAAAACTTAGACATAGATCCACAAAGCCTTTGCATATAGAATAGTCTTTATTCTTCTGTTCTTCTATGGTGATCTTGCCAGTACATTCAATGTACTGACCTACACGGCTGCAACGTCTTATGTTGCAGATACTCTTCTACGACGGGTAAGAGTACGATTCAGGGTTACGGTCCACACTCAACTTGCCGTTGGTGTTATTGGGACTCCACTCCCGTTGACTGTATCCGCTGCTATTTTAAGGTATATATCAGTTTTACGTTATTACATGTGATTGCACTTTGATATATACATTGATGTACTGTGTGTGCCATCATACTGATCCAGGGATGGCACAGAACACACAGAGGCTTGACTCGTTTTGAGTTGGGTCTCTACAAATAAGTAGATGATGGGTTGCTAGAGTGATAGAAGCTTAAACCCTAGTTTATGTGTTGCTTCGTAAGGGGCTGATTTGGATCCATATGTTTCAAGCTATGGTTAGGTTTACCTTAATTCTTCTTTCGTAGTTGTGGATGCTTGCGAGAGGGGTTAATCCTAAGTGGGAGGTTTGTCCAAGTAGGGGCATCACCCAAGCACCAGTCCACCCACATATCAAATTATCAAAGTAACGAACGCGAATCAAATGAGCATGATGAAAACTAGCTTGACAGAAATTCCCATGTGTCCTCGGGAGCTATTTGCTTTATATAAGAGTTTGTCCAGGACTGTCCTTTGCTACAAAAAGGATTGGGCTACCTTGCTGCACCTTTTATACACTTGTTACTTGTTACTCGTTACAAGTTATCTTATCACAAAACTGTCTGTTACTGATAATTTCAGTGCCTGCAGAGAATACCTTACTGGAAACTGCTTGTCATTTCCTTCTGCTCCTTGTTGGGTTCGACACTCTTACTTATCGAAAGGACTATGATAGATCCCCTATACTTGTGGGTCATCAACCATACCTTGGTAGGCTGGGTGCCACTCCCTCCTCGAGTCCCATGCGCCTAGGGTTGAGGAGGGGAAACCCTAAGGGGGGGGGCGCACCCTTGCCTTGGTGGCCAAGGCTCCCACTAGGCCACCGCCCCCTCTGTTGGAGGAGGGTCTATAGCCGGCACGCCTCCCCCTTTCCCTATATATAGTGGATGAGAGGGAGGGATGCCGCACCCCAAGCTCTAGCGCAATCCTTCCTCCCTTCCTCATTCCTTTTCACCTTCATCGCATCTTCAGTAGCGCTTGGTGAAGCCCTGATGAGATAGCACCACCACCACCGACACCATGCTGTCGTGCTGCCAGAGATCCCATTTACTACTCCACCCTTGCTCACTAGATTGAGGAGGTGGAGACTTCATGGATCCACACATGTGTTGAACGCGGAGGTGCCCTCCACTCGGAGCTAGATCGGATCAGATCGCGATTGGATCATGAAGAGTACAGCGGCATCAAATGCGTTATAAATGTTTCCACTTAACGGTCTACGAGGCACAAACGCACTCTCCACTCTCGTTGCTATGCATCTCCATATATAGATCTTTGGTGTTCGTAGGATTTTTTTTGTTTTCCATGCTTCCTTCCCCAACAAACCATTGCACAGAAAATGCACATAAGCGTGCATTACCTCTTGTCGTCGAACGAGGTCAAGTGTTGTTCCCCCTGACGAGATCCGCTTTGCCTCCTGAATTCCAGATCCCCGGGGAGGCGAGCAGGTAGTATTCATAGACCACCTCATCCGAGGTTTGGGATTTCTGACCCACCTCTTCCTTTACAACCTTCGTTATTTTTATGGCAGCCAATTCCACGATTTGCCCCCAACTTTATTTTTCACATTGCTTCCTTCATCGTGTTCTATGAGGCGTTCCTCCGCATCGAGCCACACTTCGGCTTGTGGATCAAGCTGTTCCATGACAAACCATAGAGCAAAAACCGTAAGATCACCTATTGTGGCGGGGCCATGATAATCATGTTCCCCAAAGTCAAGTGGCTAGCAGGCCAGTTCATCAAAATGGTGAAACAATGGCAAGAGGAGTGGTTTTACATGGACGATGTGCTGGTGAGAGATCAAAAGGGCGTTCCTATTTTCTCGGCAGCACCCTTGAAGAGGCTGCATTCCTGGACCGCCAAGAAATTTGATTGGTGGAGAGAGACAGAAGTCTGAGTACTCCAAGACCAGGTGAAGGTCATTATCGGCAATGGCGTCACCCTGGTGAACGTAATCCACGTCTTGCTTGCTACTTGTGATAGGCGTTGGGTTTTCCCTGAAGAGGAAGTGTGATGTAGTATAGTAGTTGAGAGGATTTGCCTCAGTTAAGAACCAAGGTTTACCGAACTAGTAGGAGACTCACGCAAATGAACGTTAACAATACCTCCACACGGACACACAACAAACACGTGTACCCAACACGTGCAAGAGGGTAGTCAATCCTCTTGTAGTCGTTAATTGCAAGGATTAACTATTATAGTGATAGATAGATAAATATAAAATATAATATAATAAATTACAGCAAGGATATTTTTACAATTTTAGTAAATATGAAGTGAATGGACTCAGTGCCATAGCGTTCACTAGAGGCATCTCTATCACGAGCATAGCAATGACGAGTAAACAAATTACTTTTGGGGAATTGATAGAAAATCGAAGGATTATGAAGACATTGATGGCATGATAAATATATAGGCATTACTTCTGAGACAAGTAGACCGATACCCATCTATATCTACTACTATTACTCTGCCCTCGACCGCTATCCAACATGCATCTTAAGGTATTAAGTTCAAAACAAACAGAGTAATGCTTGGAGCATGATGACATAATGTAGACAAAGTAAGACCAAATAATATGTGTGAACCCCTCGTTTTACCCTTAGTAGCAACAACACAATACATGCCTTGCTACTCCTCCTTTCATAGAGTGAGGATACTGCAAAATTGAACCTACTACCAAGCACCTCTCCCACTAAAGATAAAATCAATCTAAATTGCCAAATTAAACGGATAGATCAGAGAGAAATAAAAGACTATAAAATTACACATAATAAATCTCAAACATAATCAATTTTCAATGAATAATCTAATCATAAACCCACAGTTCATCGGATCCCAAGAAACACAACACAAAGATTACATCGAATAGGTCTCAAAAGAGATAATTGTATTGAAGATCGAACGAGAGAGAGAGAGAGAGAATTCTACCTACTACGATGGACCCGTAGGTCCTGTGGGAACTACTCACACATCTTTGGGAAGGTGGCAAGGTTGATGAAGAAACCTTCCATGATGGATTCCCCCACCGGGAGAGTACTGAAAAAGGCCCCTAGATGGGATCTGATATGTCTCGAACGTATCTATAATTTATGAAGTACTCATGCCATTTTTGCAATAATTTTATATGGTTTTGGTGCACTTTTATATTATTTTCATGGATTGACATATTAATCTAGTGCCCAATGCCACTTGTTGTTTTTTTGCATGTTTTTGGTTTTTAGAAAATCCATACCAAAAAAGTCCAAACACAATGATACTTTTTGAAGATTTTTTTTGGAATATAAGAGGCCCATGAAGCTTTGGAGGAGTATGGCGTGATTCTGATGCTGGAAAACTTATATATTGGGAAATCTTTGAAAGTTAACCTAGAACTTCTTAATCCGCCTCCGCAAGCCTCTTTTCCAAAGCAATCTCATTTGGATCCCTTTTCTGACGCCCTCACTGATGGGGTGAGCCATCACCGGAGGCCATCTTCATCCTCCCGGTAGTTTGCACGATGTGGAGGGTGTACTTCACCCTCGGGGCTGAGTGTATGTACGAGTAGCTATGTGCTTGATCTGTCTATCTCTCTCGTGATCTTGATATGACACGATCTTGCTATACCATGAGCTTTGTTAATATAATTGGATCTATGGTGTTCTTCCCTGTCTATCTTTGTACTGATGTATTGAGTCTTGCTCTTTGAGGTTTCATTGTTATCATATTGAATACTTTCGATTTAAGATCACTTGATATATGTCTTGCTTGTGTATTCCCGTGGTGACAATGGGGTAATTATTGAGATCACTTGACATATGTTTTGGTAATCAACTTGTGGATTCCCATCGTGACATTGGGATAATCAAGGCATAGAGGTTGATATACATTTTCATCCTACTTTCCCTGATAGGAACTTTGGAGTGATTCTATGTCGCACGTTGAGGGATTTTTATATGATTCAATTATGTTAGCACTATTGAGAGATTGCACTAGTGAAAGTATGAACCCTAGGTCTTGTTTCTGAGCATTGCAATACCGTTTGTGCTCACTTTTGTCACTTGTTTCCTTGCTATTTTTTATAATATCAAATTACAAAAACCTATATCTACTATACATTTGTATCACCATCTCTTCGCCGAACTAGTGCACCTATACTATTTACCATTGTATTGGGTGTGTTGGGGACACAAGATATTTCTTTTATATGATTGCAGGATTGTTTGAGAGAGACCATCTTCATCCTACACCTCTCACGGATTGGTAAACCTTAGGTCGTTCACTTGAGGGAAATTTGTTGTTGTCCTACAAAACTCCGCGCTTGGAGGCCCAAAAGAGTCTACTAGGACAAAGGTGCATAGTAGACATCAAGATGTGAAATGATCTAGCATAACATGTATAGCAATAATGAATGATGGCGGCACCATGAATATCATGTCAGCTCTATGATCATGCAAAGCAAAATGATAATGAATGCTCAAGTCATGTGAATACTAATGGTGGAAGTTGCATGGTAATATATCTAGAAATGTATATGGAAATATCATGATAGGTAGGTATGGTGGCGGTTTTTAGGAAATGTATATTACAGCTTATGTGTGATAGAGTGTATCATATCGGGTTTGGATGCACCAACGAAGTTTGCGCCAAGTCTTAAGGAGAGAACGGGCAATGCACGGTACTGAAGAGGATAGCAAAATATGGAAAGGTAGAAGTGCTTACAATCACAAACTTACATTAGTCATAAAGAACTTAAATACTTATTGTGAAGTCTATTAGCCCTCGAAGCAAAGTACCACTCGCTTGCCCCCAGGGAGGAGGCTGGGAAGAGTTAACCATAGCGCTCCCCTGTCCTGGACAACACAAAGGATATCAATCAGGGATACAAAACACCCCAACTTCCTCATCATATCACGATCGACATTTTAATGAAATAGTGAATCGCAAACCTTAACACCGGTATTCTTACTAACTAATGTTTACCAACTAGTATGATTCCATATTACAACTTCAATACCATTGATCAGATACATCGCATTCAGTGATCTACATGAAAGTTTTTATTATACCACTCTTGTATACCTATCATTTTTAGACTAATCATATAACCCATGCAAATTACCACTTCCGATTTAAACTCTCAAAAAGATATAAGTGAATCACGAGAGCGCATATGATTTCTATAAAATATAATTACCACCATGCTCTAAGGATATAATAGAAGCACATGAGCAAAACTGCCTTTACTCAAGAGATATAAGTGAAGCATAATGAGAATTTTCTAAAAAATTATAATGAATATGTGTCTATCATAATAGGTGTGTCCAGCAAGCAATGATTGTTGAAACCTAACAGACAAAATAAAACTATAGCACACGATGCTCCAAGCAAAACACATATCATGGGATGAATAAAAATATAGCTCTGAGTAATGTTACCGATAGATTGGAGACAAAAGAGGGGATGCCTTCCAGGGCCTCCCCAAGATTAGACGCTTGACTCTTCCTTGAATATTACCTTGGGGTGCCTTGGACACCTCCCAAAATTAGGGTATTGCCGCTCCTTATTCCTTCATCCATCATGATATGACCCAAAAATTGAAAACTTCATGACATAAAACTGAACAGAAACTTCGTGAGATTCATCAGTATAATAAAATCATCATTTACATTAGGTACTGTTATAAATAGATTCATGATTGGCCTGGCGATATAATCCATAGAATCATCAGAATAAGCACTCTATGCAATAAAAACAGAATCTGTCCAAAACAGAACAGTACGTAACACTACAAAAAAAGACACATACATGACATCATGGGCCGGACAATTTTTCTTCTGTCATGGATATGACACTTCCATGATGATTATTGTGACAAAAACACGTATCATCATATATGTGGTGGGCTCCCACTTCTATGACAGAAAATCATGATAGAAAATAGGCTTTTCATCCTGGGCAGTCCGGAGACGCACCTGCATGGCATACTTTGGGCCGTCCATGACGTAAAAACGTGGTAGAAGTGAGGGCGAGGAAATAGGGGTAGGGGGTTTCCCGATTACGGTGGGCAATAGGGGGTGGTCGTGGCTGAGCGATAAAGTTGTTTGCGCGTTTCTCTTGTACAAACACGCGCGTGTGTGTGTGAGGCGTTCGCTAGGTGCTAATTGAACCCGGATGAGCCATCGAGGCATTCTCTTACTAAACCCGAGCGATCAATCGACCCCTCACACTATGTACCGAACACAAGCGATCCATCCCTCACACTATGTACTCCAGCCGAGCGATTCCTTGGCTGCTAACTGAACCCGAGTGATTCGGTGATGCTATAACTGAACCTGAGCAGTCGATCCCCCGTGCAAGAAGTGAGTCGAGATGATAGTAGCCGGTTGTTTTTGGTTGCCTCTGGATGAACAATTCCCATTGTTGCCGAGTGCACGATACGTGGAACGAGTGTTCATCAATCGATCGAGTTCCTTGCGTGAGATGTGGTGAGTTAACCTAGCCGGTTGGTTGGCTGTGGGTGAACAATTCACATTGCTGCCGCCCGCTCATACGCCCCACCCTGTCCCGTGGGGGTTTGTGCTGGATGAGCAGGATGGACCCTAGCCGACCAAGGAGGTCGTGCCATGGTATGCCACACCCCAACCGGTGTTGGGTGGATGAAGAGGACCCTGTGGAGGCTGGAAGGAGTCAATGGTGGATGAAGAGGACCCCATGGAGGCTGGTGCAAATCGAAGATGATGAACAGTATCCTGTCGAGTCCCATTTTGCGGTACGCCAGACCCTTGGACCCCATTTCTTCGACAGTAGCTGGTCTGTTTCCTCTGTTTTGCGGTACGCGACACCCCTGGACCCTATTTCTACCTTAGCCGGTTGAACAGGAAGTCCGTTTCCCCCATTTTGAAGGATGCCACCCCCCGTATCGACCGTATCGGGTTGAACAGAAGTTCGTTTCCTCTGTTTTGCGAAATGCCACACCCCTAGCCGAGTCGCTTGGGTGCCAATGAACAGGACGTTATTGCTGTCATCCGTTGACCCCGTCACACTGCCTCTCCATTTACACAAGCCCCGCTCGTATGCACGTGTACGCGTTTGAGACCCTTCCCGTATGTACGTACATGGCTGTATTTACTTTCTTGCAGTGTGGTTGTATGTACGTGTACACGATTTAGACGGGACTGCCTCGACTGCTACGCCATGGGCTCTACTACGACACATGCCGTTTCTTACTTTGCCATGGTTCATCGTTGCAGAGAGACCTATCGACCAGTATGTACGTACATGTTCTGTGACTAGACACATAACACTACGTATGCTTCGACCTGGTGGATCCTAACTGTCAATAGGGGGGTCGTTTTCAAATATAATAAGTAGGCACTTTCTTGAATGCAAAGATGTAGCTCGTGGGTCCCAGCTGTTAGGGGGAGGAAGTATTTCTTTTCCACGTAAGAATGAGGCAGTTCCTAGCTTGCGAAAATATAGCTGGTGGGTCCCAGCTATCAGGGGAAACCATTTGTTTTGCGCAATAACGTGGCACTTCTGGTGGTTCCCAGCCGTCACAGGAAATCATTTTTTATCGTAAAAATGTGGCACTTCCCATGGGTCCTGGCTGTCAGGTGAAGGAATCACTATTTTGAGCGTACTAAGGAGGCACATCCTTGTGTGCATGTAACGCCCAAGATGCAACCCTATCCATATTTTGGCTCAAGGGCCTCGACAGGGGTAGGGGCGCATCTCGTCATTTTGCAAGAATGGATATCATTACAAGTACATGTACACAAGAGATGAGTATATGGAATTGGCTTACACTCGCCACAAGCTACACCAAGATCACATCAATACAACAACATATTCAAACATCATACAAAAGAGCAGGGTCCGACTACGGACAAAATTAAATGATAAAATGACATCCTTCTTTGCTATCCCAGGCTACCTCTTGGAACCCATCCTAGATCAATGAAGAAGAAGAAGAAGAAGAACTCCAAATCAAACAAGCATCCCTCTCACGTCAAAGCATCGCATTACCTATACCTGCAACTATTTTTGTAGTAATCTGTGAGCCACACTGTCGTGGTTTTGTCATGACAGATGTCCAGATAAATGGACTTCGGTTCGAGGCCATTGCTAACGTGATGGACTCAAAGGGGCTGATAGGGACGAGAGACACGGATTTACCCAGGTTCGGCCCCTCAACTCGAGGTAATAGCCTACGTCCTACTTATGTTTATATTGCTTGATATATCGATTACAAGGGAGCTGAAGCTTGACCTAGTATTCAACAACCTGATCTCTAAGTCGCCCCGGGTCTGCCTTTATATAGGAGGTCTAGACCACGGGTCATAGAATTGGTAACCGGCTCTCATTGTTTATCCGAGTCTTCCTCTATCTTCTTGTCCAAGTTGTCCCTGGGCAGCTTACACACCTGGGTCTTCTGGGCCACTGTCTGGCCCACCTTATAAGCCGCCAAGCTTCCTAGGCTTTAGGACCACCGACTCACCTTGGGCTAGTGTATGAACCGTCAAGCATAACCCGGAGCCCTTAAGGCGGGTCATACCGTGGGGTTATATCCCCAACATTAGGCCCCAGGTTGATTTGAGCTTCCTCACTTCATCCTCTTGTCTTGCTCTTTTGTTGAGTCGCCCGAAATGACCCGTCATGATGTCACGTTAACCCTGCAGAAAAGATTAGCTGACGTAGTCACCAAATCTTAGCATTAAGTGACCATCCTGAAAATCGAGGTGTCCGCCTCGGCCGAAACGTTTCCGTCACCTAGATTTTCACGCTCATTCTTCCTTCTCCTTTTAAATAGGACCGCCCAAGGCGGTCTATTACTTCTCCCGCTCGCTTCCTCGTCTTCCTCCTCTGACGCAACCACTTCCATCACTTCCAGTTCCGGCGCCGCCTCCGCTCCGTCAATGCCAGGCCACTACATCAACCTGTGCGAACCAGAGTTTCACCCACGCTTCGCTACGCCGTGGTCGGTAAGCCTGTGCTGCTCATTAGATCCATTACCGCACCGGTAGGGTTTGTAGGAAGCCCGTCGCCTTCACGCAGGTTCTTCCGACGCCGTTGCTTGGGGCCCTCGGATATCGGCCATACCCTTGACGCTCATCCCGACCGTGCTGTCGCACACGGAGCAGCCGTGCACAATGCACGGGCCCCTCACGACTCCTTCTTGTTGTTTCAGTTTTCCTCTGCTTCGCCTGTTCTTCGCTAGGTCTAAAAATAAGAACCTTTTTCCTGCTTTTGTAGATCCATAAATATAGCGGTAGTTTGTGAAATCTGTTTTCCAGGACTTAGTCAAATTCCCCCCCCTCTGCGCCGGCTCTCATCAGCCGGAGTATAGCATCTTATATGGAGAATCTTTAAGCTCGCAAGTCGTCATAGAGTTTAGTCTCCTATTGACCCACCATGTTTTAATTTTCACAATCTTTGAACCGGCAGAATGTCTCGTGCCTCGAACTCCTATAACTGGGTCGTGTCGTGCGTTACGGAAGAGTGTTTGATGGACTTTGTTCATTCTAGCACTCTCCCTTCCAAAGATGCCATCCACTGGCGGGTCCCAGGTGATGAACTGAAGCCCGTTCCCCAAGAAGGAGAGGTTGTCATTTTATCGGACCATATTGAGCGGGGTTTTGTGCCTCCCGGCTCAAAATTCTTCCGCGATGTCCGTCATTTTTACAAACTCCATCCTCAAGACCTCGCCCCCAATTCCATCTCAAACATCTGCAACTTTCAAGTATTGTGTGAAGTCTATCTACAAGCCAAGCCATCGGTAGTCCTGTTCCGGGAGTTCTTCCATGCCAACCGTCAAACCGAAGTGAAGGCTGGTCTGAGTCTCGAGTTGGGCGGAATTTCTATCCAGAGGCGCTGAGACATTACCTTTCCGGCTATGCAGCTGCCGAGTCACCCAAAGGACTAGAATAAAACATGGTTCTATTCCAAAGATACTTCTCCAGAGGGTGAACGCCCACTGCCGGGTTACCGTCCTTCTCGGCTCAAGACAACTTCAGAGCTTCCTGGCCGGCTGTCAGTTTCAGAGCATGCAAGATACGAGCCGGCTCATGCCAAGATTAGGGCCCTCATGGCCAATGGTTTAACCGGAGTGGACCTGATTCGCTGCTGGATCTCTTGGCGGATCATGCCGTTAAGCCACAGAAGCCGCCTTATGTGCGAGTATAAGGGCGAATACGACAACTCACTCTGCTTCAGCCGATCAACCTTGACAGAGGACGACATCACCACTACTATCAGGAGTCTCGTTCATGAGACATCCGGAGCCTGCAGCCCTATCGGGTTGATCCCCTTTAGGGCCCTTAATCCGGCCCCAAATGTAAGGCGATTTCTTCCCATCCGTCTCTTGGACCTTACTTGTACGTTGCTGATCTATTGCCCTTAACCGGCTTATTCTTTCAGGTCGACTCTGACTTCTGGAAGAAGGAGTACATCCCTACATCCCTCCCTTGAAGAAGACTAAGAAGAAAGCCCCGACCAAGAAGCCCAAGAAGGACACCCCGCAAGAGGGATGGTTTGACCCGCCACAATCATCCAGCTCAGAGGTAAAATTTTAGCTGTTTTCTGAGACCTTGTCTTCTCATATCACTAACACCTGTTTTACTCTCAGGATGATGTGGAGACCAGCCGCACCAACGCCCCTGAGGTACTCTACATTTCTTCCGGCCCAAAATATTTTGTCCCCCGGAACCCGCGGCGGGTTATTGGAAAAGTTCATCTCTCTCATCCTCCTGCTTATCTGGACCCTCAATTTCTTTTTAAAAAGCAACAACAGGCTGATCATCATCAGACCCGGAGCGCCGGCTCTACAGACCTCGTGTCCGGTTTACCAAACTCCTCGGCTCCAAAGAAGCACCCTACAGAGGTATGTATCTCTTGTTTGACTGGTTTACCTTGTCATTTCAATATTGTCCTATCTTTTCTCAACTATCTCTCAGAGGTCACCTTCCTCTGGCGACCCTACGACAACCGCCCTGCCACCTCCTAAGATTAATCCGCTGTAAGTATTTACTTTAACCGTGCATTTATGTTCCCTTTGGCGACTGTAATCCTTGGGTTCTGACGCTCATGCTCTCCAGGGCCCAAGCGAAGCATCGAAAGATGAACAAGTCCTCCCCTAACCCTATAGCCCAAGAGCCGGAGCATGAACAACCGGACGAGCCATGACTGGATGTAGATCCGCCAGCCGCATCTATTGGGCCGGCTGTTGAAGATATCATCCCAGAGATCCCTCCAAGGGATCCTTCGAAGCCACCAAGTCCTGCCCAGATGACCAAGAACGCTGCCACCCCAGACGTCGTGATCACCGGCTCTGGCTTCCAGTCTCCCCCAGCTCACGTGCTGATCAAGCATAAAGAGCCGACTGAAGCCTCGAAGAAGTTGGAGTTTGAATCTTCTGCTTTTGAGAAGATGACAGCCGAAGAGCTTCACGCTGGTTATGTGAACCGGATTTCCACCAGCCGGGATCTCAAGCTTCGACTGGTCAGTCTGATGAAGAGAAAATATGAGGTACTCCTTTCCTGTTATAACCTTCCTTAGCCCCCAAGGGTTGGCTCAATCTAATCCAAAGTTCAGCCGGGTCTTTCATGATATTCCTTGTAGAAAATCCAAATCCGTAGCCCCCAAGGGCCGGCTTAATCTAGTCCAAAGTTTAGCCGGGTCTTTCATGATCTTCCTTGTAGAAAATCCAAATCCGTAGCCCCCAAGGGCCGGCTTAATTCTAGTCCAAAGTTGAGCTGGGTCTTTCAGTGCCAAAACGTCTAAAAATAGACATTAGCCCCCAAGTGTCATACATATTGCTTGCGATCTGTTTGGAGACTTGCCTACTGATATTATGCTTTAACATACCACAAGAAACTTTAGCTAAAGCTGGGTCACAGTTGACGGATCTGAAGACTACTCTGGCGGCTCAACAAACGGCTTGAAGTGTCATAGACGAGAAGTGTCGGCTCCTTTCTGAGGAGCTGGCTACAATCAAGGATGACTTCGCCGCCTTTAAAGAGTCAGTTGATTCTGAGAAGGCCTCCTTGACCAAGTTGGCGGATGACGCCGATCAACGACTGATAGCTGTATCAGACGAAATCCAAGCCTTGAAGCGTCATATTACCAGAATGACAGCCGCCCTCTTTGGTAAGTTTCTGATAACTTGTGCTTCAATGGTCATATAATACTTGTACTGGCGACTCACCATGAAATTTTTGATTTATGCAGGCCCTAGGAGCCGACAACTGGCTTCTGATAGTCTGTTACCGTTGAAGGCGATCTATACCCTGACGGAGCAGCTATACTACGACGCCGTGTGCACTATTAAAGCCATGAAATACAAAGACAAGATTCCTGCGACTCTCAAGGGCATTTTGGAGATCTTTTCCACCATGCCCAAGCAGATTGCCGAGCTAAAGAAATCAGCCGCTCGCCAAGGGGCAATTGCGGGCATGAGCCGGGCCTTGGCTTTCTCTCCGGAGCTGACGTCAGCCGAGATGATGGATGGATTCCCTTCCAAAAAGACGACGGCTCTGAGTTCATCGATGCCGACTATAGCTGGTGCATGAAGGACTCCAGAGTGCTGGCAACCATCTTAACAGAGGAAGATGATCTGACAACCTACCAGGCGGCTTATGGCCCTGACCAGAAGAGAATCCGCGGTCCGCTTTTCGAGTGCAAGGACTTAATGCCTGCCCATAGTAAGGACGTCTTTGCACATGACCTTGACTCGTCTCCTTACTTTGAAGAAGGCTCTCTTGCGGCTCTAACAAACTGCAACTAGGACTTGGACAATCTCCAGATCGGGGTCACCGAAGAGCCGGAGCAAGATGACCCGACAGCTAGCTAATCTACTTTGAAAAACTTGTAACAGCCGACTCTCCATGACTCGCCATGTGGCGTTGAAAAGACTTGTCTGAAATTTTGGGCTCCTTAGGGAGTGTATGTAATAGACAAGATGTCACTTTTGCTTCTGCTGAATCTTGTTTTATTATGCTGTATAAAATGATCTGACTCTTCAACTGTCATTGCCTTTGTATGCTGCTTTGAGCCCTTATGCTGCTTTGTCAACATAGAAGACATCGATGGCCAAGATTAGGTAAGCTACACCCGGAGGTGGTAAGCCCCCTTGGCAATCATGGCTAATCTGGTTAGTCAGGGACGACATAAAGCCTGGCCGATAAGGCATTAGAAGCTATACCCGGAGGTAAGAAGCCGCCCTCCGCCGGTTGTTTAAGGTTAGATAAGCTACACCCGGAGGTGGGAAGCCCCCTTGACAACCATGGCTAATCTGGTTAGCCGGAGATGACATAAAGCCTGGCTGATAAGGCATTAGAATCTATACCCGGAGGTAAGAACCCGCCCTCCGTCGGTTGTTTAAGGTTAGATAAGCTACACCGGAGGTGGGAAGCCCCCTTGACAACCATGGCTAATCTGTTTAGCCGGAGATGGCATAAAGCCTGGCCAATAAGGCGTTAGAAGCCATACCCGGAGGTAAGAAGCCACCCTCCGCCGGTTGCAAGGGTTAGATACCCATCGGTAAAAACTTCCTACAACCGTGGCTAATCCTGTTAGCCGGAGATTTGGCATGAAGCTGGCCGATAGGGTGTTAGAAGCGATACCCGTCGGTAAGAAGCCCCCTTCAGCAATATGGCGTAAACGCCGGCCGATAAAGCATTAGAAGCGATACCCGAAGGTAAGAAGCCACCCTCTGCCATGGCTAATCATGTTAGCCGGAGATTTTGGCATAGAGCCGGGCCAATAAGCATTAGAAGCGATACCCGAAGGTAAGAAGCCGCCCTCCGCCGCAGTTGATCTATCAACTGGAATTTTTATGAACTCTTCTTGTATGAACAATGATGCGTGTAACAAAAGAGGTCCCGTCTTGTGGGGATGTTATCTTATTTATATATGGTATGTACAATGATAGTGTACAATGGTGAGTCTCAACGCCCTCATGTGTAATACGGCCATAGATGTGCTATGTTCCATGGCCGGCGGGTTTCCTTACCCGCCGTCTCTAAGTGACCCCTGATATCGATGAGATAGTATGATCCATTGTTGAGATTTCTACTAACCACAAAAGGTCCTTCCCAAGGAGGAGATAACTTATGCATGCCTGTCTGGTCTTGAATCAGCCGGAGCACTAAGTCGCCTTCTGGAACGTCCGGGTCTTGATTCTGCGGCTGTGGTAGCAGCGCAGGTCTTGCTGATAGATCACCGATCGGGTAGCCACCAGCTCCCGTGCTTCTTCCAAAGCATCGAATGCGTCTTGACGTGCCGTCTCATTATCCATCTCAACATAAGCCGCTACACGTGGCGAATAATGCCGGATGTCACTCGGCAATACTGCCTCGGCACCGTACACCATAAAGAAAGGTGTATAGCCTGTAGATCTGTTGGGGGTAGTCCTGACACTCCATAAGACGGAAGGAAATTCTTATACCCAACACCCGGGCGTTTGTTGTAAAGGAACCATAAGCCGTGGCTTGATGCCCCTTAAAATCTCTTGATTAGCATGCTCCGCTGACCATTAGACTGTGGATGCGCAACTACTGAAACATCCAGCCGGATGTGCTCCTTGTCACAGAACTCTTTCATAGCCCCCTTAGATAGATTTGTGCCATTATCGGTGATAATGTTATGAGGGTAACCAAAACAGTAGATCAGCTTCTTAACAAATTGAACCGTCGTAGCCGCGTCACACTTGCTAACCGGCTCTGCCTCCACCCATTTGGTGAATATATCAACCACCACCAAGAGGTGCGTTTTCTTATCTTTGGATCTTTTGAAAGGTCCTACCATGTCTAGCCCCCAGACTGCAAACGGCCATGTAATTGATATCATCCTTAACTCTTGAGCCGGAACATGAGCACGCCGGCCGAACTTTTGACAGTCATCACATTTGCGAACCAAGTCTTCTGCATCCTTGTGAGCTGTCAACCAGAAGAACCCGTGCTGGAAGGCCTTGGCTACCAGTGACCTCGAGCTGGCGTGATGTCCACAATCTCCGGCATGAATTTCATTTAAGATTTGCTGACCCTCCTCAGGTGAGACACATCGTTGAAAAACGCCAGTCACTCTGCATTTGTGCAACTCACCATTAACTATCATCATTGATTTGGAGCACCGGGTGATCTGTCTGGCCAGGTCTTCATCATCAGGTAACTCGCCCCGGGTCAGATAGGCCAGGTAGGGGACAGTCCAATCTAGGATAGCATGCAAAGCTGACACTAACTCCCCCTCCGGGTCAGGAATAGCCAAATCCTCTTCCAAAGGTAACTTAACAGTCGGATGATGTAAGACGTCCAGGAATACATTGGGCAGCACCGGCTTTTGTTGGGAGCCTAGCCATGACAGCGCATATGCCGCCTTATTCTTGCGACGATCAATGTGATCCACCTGATAGCCCTTGAAGTGTCCAATAATAATATCAGCCGCCTGTCGATAAGCTGCCATCCGTGGGTCTTTGGAGTCCCAAGTGCCCGAAACCTGCTGAGCCACCAAATCTGAGTCGCCCAAACACCTTACCTGGCTTAAATTCATCTCCTTGGCTAATCTAAGCCCATGATGCAAAGCCTCATACTCAGCCGCATTGTTAGTGCATGGGAACATCAACCAGAGCACATAACAAAAACTTATCACCTTTAGGAGACGTCAAAATAACTCCTGTGCCTGACCCTTCTAGCTGCTTGGATCCATCAAAGTGTATAGTCCAGTATGTGTCATCCGGCTTTTCCTCAGGGGCTTGACATTCTGTCCAATCATTTATAAACTCCACAAGAGCTTGGGACTTGATGGCCGTACGAGGCACATATTTTAGATTAAGAGATCCCAACTCTGATGCCCACTTAGCAATCCTTCCAGTGGCTTCTCTGTTCTGGATTATGTCCCCCAACGGAGCAGAACTAACCACGGTTATATGGTGCCCTAAAAAATAGTGCTTTAATTTGTGGCTGGCCATGAAAACCCCATATACCAGCTTTTGCTAATGCGGATACCTTTGCTTGGACTCTGTCAAGACCTCACTGAGATAATAAACCAGCCTTTGAATTGGATACTCCTTTCTAGATTCCTTGCGCTCGACTACAATCGCATCGCTTACTGCCCGATTATTAGCCGCCATGTATAAAAGTAACGGTTCTTTCTCAGCCGGAGCAGCCAGCACCGGCGGCTCAGTCAACTGTTTCTTGAGCATCTCAAGTGCTTCAGCCGCCGCCTTGCTCCAGACAAATTTATCCGTCTTCTTCATCATCTGATATAAAGGAATAGCCTTCTCTCCAAGGCGGCTTATGAAACGGCTCAACGCGGCGATCCGCCCCGCCAAGCGCTGGACATCGTTAATACAGGCTGACTCTGCCAGAGAAGTGATAGCCTTGATATTATCCGGGTTAGCCTCAATGCCATGTTCAGAAACCAGAAATCCCAGAAGCTTGCCAGCTGGAACTCCAAAGACACATTTAGTCAGGTTAAGCATCATCTTATAGACCCGAAGATTATCAAAGGTTTCCTTTAAGTGCCCAAAAGAGTCTCCTTCTTCCTGGATTTGATCACGATGTCATCTACGTAAGCATGGACGTTGCGGCCAATCTCACTGTGAAGGCAGTTCTGCACACATCGCTGATATGTCGCCTGGGCACTCTTGAGCTCGAAAGGCATAAATATATAACAGAAAGCCCCGAAAGGTGTAATAAAAGCCGTATTCTCCCGGTCTTTAACCGCCATCTTTATCTGATGATAACCTGAGTAAGCGTCCAAGAAACACAAGCTTTCACAACCCGCCGTAGCATCAATGATGATAACCTGAGGGAGGGCAAACAGATGAGCTGGGCAAGCCTTGTTAAGGTCCGTGTAGTCCACACACATATGCCACATGCCGTTCTTCTTGAGCACCAACACCGGGTTAGCCAACCACTCGGGGTGAAAAACCTCAACAATGAAACCTGCCGCCAAGAGCCGGGCAACTTCTTCCCTAATGGCCTTGCGTCTCTCCTCATTAAACCGCCGTAAAAACTGCTTAATTGGCTTAAACTTCGGATCCACATTAAGGTTGTGCTCAGCGAGCTCTCTCGGTACACCCGGCATGTCAGAAGGTTTCCATGCGAAGATGTCCCGATTCTCACAGATGAATTCGATGAGCGCGCTTTCCTATTTGGGATCCATGTGAGCTCCAATGATGAACTATTTGGATGAGTCGCCCAGAGTGAAATCTACCGCCTTAGTATCATCCGCTGAAAACTTAAGGGGCGGCTCAACCTCCATGGTGGGCTTTTTTAGCGGGGTCATATCCTCCGGGTCAACATTCTCCTTATAAAATTTAAGCTCCTCCTGAGCGCAACTGGACTCTGCATAAGCCGCATCTCCTTCCTCACACTCAATGGCCGTCTTTCAGTCACCATGAACAGTAATCGTACCTTTTAAGCTGGGCATCTTGAGCTGCAGGTATACATAGCAAGGCCTAGCCATGAACTTTGCATAAGTCGGACGTCCAAACAGTGCGTGGTAAGGACTCTTGATTTTTACCACCTCAAACCACAAGGACTCTACCCCGTAGTTATACTCGTCGCCAAAGGCCACTTCCAAAGAAATCATGCCCACTGGAGACGCCGACTTGCCTGGCACCACACCATGAAAAACGGTGGACGAGGGTTTTAAATCCTTGTCTAGCAATTTCATCCTCCGAAAAGTATCGTAGTAGAGGATATTAAAACTGCTGCCTCCATCCATTAACACTTTATTCACCATATACCCTCCCACTTGGGGGGGGCACAACTAAAGCCAGCCGCCTGGGGTCATCGACACGCGGCGGGTGATCCTCCCGGCTCCATGTTATATCATACTCAGACCATCGTAAATACTGTGGCAGGGCTGGTGCAACCGCATTGACCGCCCGCTTGTGCAACTTCTAATCCCTTTTGTTGAGGCTGGTTGTGAAAACATGATACTGACCAGAGCTGAGCTGCTTCGGGTTACTCTGATAGCCAGACTAATTACGCTGTTGCTGATTGTTGTTAACAGAATGCTGCTGGTGTCCTCCTTGATTACCTTGACCTAGGTGACTAGACCCTGAGCCGTCGGACCCAAAACCGGCCCCTGACCCGCCATGTCCAGAGCCGCCCGGCGGTTCACCGTCCTGATTGTTGGGGTGTGTAAAGTGATTCTTAAGTTTCTGCATGAAACAACACTCTCCCCATGTGTGGTTTGCCGGCTTATCGGGCTGGCCATGATCCGGACAAGGACCCTTCAGCGCCTCCTCCAAATTAAAGGCAGACCTGTCCTTATTAAAAGGTGTCCTAAACCTCATGTTGCCCCTGGGTTGATTCTGATTGGTACTTGCATTGGTCACCAGTTCTGACCCGGCCTCAGGATTCTTACGTTTGCTCTGGCTACCATTGTTTGTCTTACCCTTGCTCTGATTACGCTTCTTGCCTTGGCCGGCCTTCTCCTCGTCGGAGCCTGGATCCTCCGTGTTGTCAGAGTCAGCGTATTTCGTGAGAGCCGTCATGAGCTCTCCCATATCTTGACATGTGCGCTTGAGCCGGCCAAGCTTTTGCTTTAGCAGGACAAAGTGGCAGTTCTCCTCTAGGATTAGTACTGCCTGAGCCACTGTGAACTGCTCCAAAGAGTGGATGATGGTTGAGACCCGCCGTACCCAATGATGAGCTGAGTCATTCTCCTGTTGAACACAGTGATCAAGATCCACGATGGTCATGGGCTGTTTACACGTTCCTTGAAAGTTTTTAATTAATCTGGCTCTCAGTTTTGCCCATGAGTTGATGGTATTGGGTGGCAATCCCTTTAACCATGTGCGGTCCGGGCCTTCAAGCATCATGATGAAGTATTTGGCACAAACTGCCTCACTGACATCCAGCATCTCCATGGCTAGTTCATAACTTTCCACCCAAGCCTCTGGGGGTAAATCAGCGGTGTAATTTGGAACTTTGCGGGGCCCTTTGAAATCCTTTGGCAGCCGCTCACTCTGCAGAGACGATGATAAACACGGCACCCCCCACTCTGGTGGTTCCTCCAACTCCTACTGACACGGATGGCACGGGCTCCTGGCGAGCCGCCGCCTCGGCTAAAGCTGTCACCTCTTGCTGTCCTCTTGCATGATTTCCGACTGCTTATGTATCCGCAGCCGGCCGATGACCCGTTGGAATCTCTCGGTGCCGGTTACTGCTGGAACCCACCGGTGACTCGTAGAATCGGCTAAAACTCCGGCTAGGGAGAGGGGTTGAATGAACACGGCTCCGGCTGTAGGTGTACTTTTCCTGCTGGTCCATCATCGTCTGCAAGTATCCAATGGCGTTTCGCACATCCTCCGCAAAGGGCGCTTTATCCGCAATAGGAATTGTTTTGAGTCAGGTGGCTGCTGCCACCATCTTCTCGGCCGGGTTAGAATAATGACCCGCTGGTGTTGAAAAGGCCGTAGGCGAGGCCTGATTTCGCCGGGTCGGTTGAGTCACTGGCCGAGCCGCCGGACGGCTTCCAAGTGCATCCACTATTCGCCCTGTCCCTGGCGTGTTGAAGAGGTTTCTTGCATCATAACATTCCGGCAAACGGGATTGATGCCTCATCCGATGAACCGCGGCTACCCATTGTTGCTCCAGCCCAAGACGGAAAGCGTCTATCCTGATGCGTTCTGCCTCTTGCTCCATCTGGGCTTTTGACTCAGCCATCCTCTGCTGCTCTTCCGCCATCCGGTCCTCGATCCTTGCAATCTCCAAGTTCCTAGCCGCTTGATTGTCTGGTGTAACGTTAGTAGCCATTAGGGCCGCGAGCTCGTCCATCAGCTCCAAAAGAACTTGAGCCAGCGGCGGCGGGTTATCGCCTGAGGTGGCGCCCCCTGCGGGCGTACTATTCGTGCCTGGGACTGACCCCGCCATGAACACGGCAACATGAACCGGCGGCCCAAGATCATCCACCTCAGAGCGATCCGACTCAGGGCAGAGCTCATCGTAGCCCCCGAGCCCGCCGTTGTGAAGCCTGTAGACCGACTCTGTTTCTCCGCTTGAAGATTCGTCCTCTGAGTAAACGAGAGTTTCCTGTGATCCGGAATCTTCCAAATCCGTACCTTGAGTAAAGCCCACGAAGACGTGCTTCCAGCCTAGTCTAACGTGGGCGGGTTGCACACTACGAGTATGTTGCAGACACCGAGCCGGCTCGACGAGGTTGGTGTAGACGCCCGGCCCGGGTGTTGCTCCATCAATTTTTCCAATGAACACGTGGATCCCACCGAATGGAACCCGGAAACCATACTCCACAGAGCCGACATCAAGCCCCCAGCCGGCGTCGTCGATGTAGAGCCGGCCATGGCGACTCTTGCTCATCCTACCAACCACGTATCCCTCGAGCCCCGGGAGAGAGCCCTTTGAGAACTCAACACCACCGAGCGCAGGCCCCACGGTGGGAGCCAACTGTCATGGTTTTGTCACGACTGATGTCTGGATAAACGGACTTCAGTTCGAGGCCATTGCTAATGTGATGGACTCAAAGGGGTTGATGGGGACGAGAGACACGGATTTACCCAGGTTCGGCCCCTCAACTCAAGGTAATAGCCTACGTCCTGCTTATGTTTATATTGCTTGACGTGTCGATTACAAGGGAGCTGAAGCTTGACCTAGTATTCGACAACCTGATCTCTAAGTCGCCCTGGGTCTGCCTTTATATAGGAGGTCTAGACCACGGGTCATACAATTGGTAACCAACTCTCATTGTTTATCCGAGTCTTCCTCTATGTTCTTGTCCAAGTTGTCCCCGGGCGGCTTACACACCCGGGTCTTCTGGGCCATTGTCCGGCCCACCTTAGAGCTGCCAAGCTTCCTGGGCTTTAGGACCACCGGCTCATCTTGGGCTAGTGTATGAACCGTCAAGCATAACCCGAAGCCCTTAAGGCGGTTTATACCGCGGGGTTATATCCCCAACACACACGGACTCAGCAATATCATTTCCAAGGGTATCATGACTAGCAAAGCTTAATGGGTGAGGTATGGTTAAGTGGTGAGGTTACAACAAGCGACTAAGGATTTATTTGAGTGGCTAACTTACGAATACAAAAAATAAATATGGTGGTCTATGCATAAGGAACGTGAACTAATAATGTCACTAAGTGATCCTGAACACCTTCTTACGTCAAACATAACCCTACCTTGTTCTCTCTGGGATAAGGACTCACGAGAAGAGACAGTCATGGTTACGCACACGGTTGGTGTATTTTATTTGAGTTTACTTCAAGTTTGCTATGACCGGGTGTTAAACAAAGTTTCCACATTTCCACATAACCGCGGGCACGGCTTTTCAAAAGATTTAACCCTACAGGGGTGCTCCAACTCATCCATCACAGATTAACCACACGCCACGTTGGAATTCCTCAACCATGGAATCACCCGTAGTATTTGTGGAATCCCGATGGAAAATATCAACTTCGAGATAGCCCGAAGTGTCATCGAAATCCCATGTGCAAGACGTTCGATAAAAGGAAAACAAGTCCAGCAAGGCCTCCCGACGTGTCGACGATCCCGATAGGAGCCGCGTATCTCGTTCTCAGGACACAAAGGATAAGTGACACGTACAGTTGCCCTAGGGTGGCCCTGTAGAGTGCTCTAGTTTGGACCAGCACCAGCAACACTAACCCCCCCTGTATTATGTTGAATAACGAACCTCGAGTAGCACTAACTCCCTATGCGTCAAATTAATAATTTGTGTTATTATGTTTGGAAAATGTAGTACCAATGTTGGGCCTTGCCGACAGGTTTTATCCTAAAACGAAAATCAAGGGGGTACCAATAACAACCCCAAGCATGTTATAAGCGCTCAATTATGGAACATAACACCGGTACACAAGTAACTATGGCGGCAAAGGTGGAACAAAACACTGAGCAAAAGGCCAAGCCTTCCACCCTTTACAAAGTATATATGTGCATTAAATTAAATATCAATAATATTGCGATAACAAAAGAATGTCCATGTTGACACATGGAAGCAATTGCACCTTCATCTAGAAACTCTATAAGAAGGGTTGAACAAGCGGTAACATAGCCAAACAAAGGTTTGCTAGGATGTGGAGGGGTTAGAGGCTTATCATGGCAATGTTGGGAGGCCTGACATACAAGTGGTAGGTAACATGACATAGTAATAGAAAATAAGACAACTAGCATGGCAATGGTAGTAGTGGTATCCAGGGAAATGTGTCATCTTGCCTGAGATACCGCTTGGAAGAAGAACGATCCATGAAGAAGACGAGCCAACGTAGTCGAACGAATCCTCACACTTCAAACACTTTCGGTACTCTATCGATAAGGAACAATCCGAAAACAAAAACCAACACACGGTACACCACAACATATGCACGACATGATGCGCAAACAAATATGATGCATGTCCCTTTAATTATGCAAGGCATGGAAAGGCACATCAATCAACTCCTACACATTAAGTGAAGCTCAATATGCAACGGGTTGCATATTGACAAAAATCCACATTTTGTTTACTTAGTTCACTCGCGTTTAGGTACACATCAATGTTAAATGTTGTTAAACATGGCAAGAGGTGAAGCATAAGTAAACTATCTATCTAGGCATCTTAAGTGAGGTCAGAAACAACATATAGTATTTCCGAAATGACCCCATATGCTAATTTCGAAATTGGTCCAGATCTGAACTAACCATGTTTAATATTTGTTAAACAACAAAATAAAGTATACCATGCAATTCTACACATCATTTTAGTCAATTTGAATATATGGAACATCTCAAACGGAGTTACGGTCTAAAAGTTATGACACACACAAGATGAACATGACATGAATGCAAAATGCATGAAAATGAAAACAACAAGCACTTCAAAATATGGATGCAACATGATAATATGAATCTACATGAAATTCTAAGCAAGTTTCATATGTGGGATGTCTTGGCATTCTGGGAATGGTGGTACCCAAACCTGCCTGCCTACGGCCCACAACACGGCCCACCTCATCGACCAAACACGGAAGGGCGAGGCCCCATTTAAGACAAGGCCCTCGCGAGGGCCCCATCCTCGCAAGGAAGAACAACGACAAGACCCGCGAAGGATGGGCCTCCTCAGGCCTCCTCCAGAGCAGCAGAGTTTCCTATGCAAGGCCCGGCCTCAGGAGTCAAGGATGACGCACGAAAGGACAGGCGGGCGCCAGTGCGCCAGGTGGCGCAATTTCCCCTTTGGCGCAAATAAAGCAAGGACAAGTGTGGGTTCCCAAAGTGCCCCAAAGGTTTCCATTCTGGTTCAAGAAGACCACTACCACCTGCCGTGCAGGGCGGATGTCATCGCTGAGCCTGTCCCTGCGCTATCGACAGTTACTTTGCAAGCGAAGACCGCCTTTAGGCAGGGCGAGCACCAACCCCTGTCCCCCTTCAAAATTGGCCGTTGTGGGATCCCTTCCCACCATAGTGATAAGGGAAGAGGACCCATGCTGCCACTATCTATAGAAGGTAGGCTGCTTCATAGAGGGGGGAAACCGATCCGACCCAACACTTGGTCACACCATACACCACCACAAGACAGCTAGCCAAGAACACATCTTGAGCGCCCTCACGAGGCTCAAGCGCATTGTACTAGTTCATCCACACAAACCTCCACGAGAGGCAATCCACCAAAGAAGGAGTAGGGTATTATGCTTCGCAGCGGCCCGAACCTGAGTTCACTGTCGTGTCCATCCTCTTCCTCATCGTATTGCGAGTTCGTCGTTGCATTCATCGAGTAGCGAGCTATGTCGGGTGAGGTTGCAGGATATCTTCGCACACGCCCCTGTGTTCGAATCTTAAGGTTTTTGCGGAGCCCGAAATCTGACATTTGGCATGCTAGGTAGGGGGCGTGTCGGAGTCTCCCTCAAGCCAAGATATACTCCCACCTTGCCGCTATGATGTCTGACACCCACCGAGCCTGCACCGAGCATTGCGCCACTAGCATCGCCCACGCAGTGTCGATGGGTCACGCCACCGTGTGCAGGTCACCTTCGCTTGTGGCAAACACCGCCACGGGCCCCGATGCCCACGAGCAACAAGACACCTCCCAGCCGGTCACCGCGGACCACGACGGCCACACCGCCACTCCGTCGATCGTCCTAGCCTCTGGTTCATTCTCTCATGTTCGGCCAGGTCTGGTGCGCGGCCAAGACACGCTCATCATTACTAATGAACTGCTCCGCTACCTCCCACTCCCGACCACTACGAAGACTGGCTTCGGCACATCGCGGAGCTCGTTGGCGCAGCCGGTAAGCCTCGACGCTCTCGTACTCGCTTCGATCCCAACTATCCCTGGCAAATAACGTGGTACAAGACGCACAACCTCTGCCTCCGCGACGCGACGCCGGCCCCGAGCCCAGGCGAGAAGCGCGCCCCCGCGACCGGCCCCACGAACCGAGGGTGAGGCCGAGGGATGAAGTAAGCTGCCAAGTGGTTCATCGGCCGCATGCCAATGCATGTGCATTCCTTGCGTTGCTGACCCAGCGCCGTGACCGGATACCACTCGAGGCGGCCCCATAGGAGCATCAAGACCAGGTTGCCCTCGTGCATGCGACGCCCGTCGAGCCGGTGGGGTGCCTCGCCATCGCCCTAGAGCTCTACTCGACCGCGTGGCCCTGCAAGTTCAAGCCTGACCCGCCCCTGTGTTATGACGACATCGCAGACCCAGCCGAGTTCCTAGAACTCTACTCGCTGAGTATCCCGGCGGCAGGAGGAGACGACAAGGCCATGGCGTGCTGGTTACCCATGGCGCTCAAGGGAGGCGCACTCTCCTGGCACTTCAACCTCCCGGAGGCATGCATCACCTCCTGGGATGGTCTGTGCAAATGTTTCATCGCCAACTTCCATGGCACTCGCGACCACGCACCCACCATGAACGACCTGCGGCGTATCAAGCAGCAAGATGGCGAGAACCTGCACAAGTTCATACAATGCTTCATGAGCACATGCCTTAAGATCCCCAGGGCGTCGGATGAGACCATCATTTCGGCCTTCACCGATGGAGTCATTGACATCAAGATGAAGGAAGAGTTCACCATGAATGACGAACTGTGCTCTACCTTGGAGATGTTCGACCTAGCGAATAAGTGCACCAAGGTCGAGGAGGGCCGCCTATCGCTCCTCGGGCCTCCGGCGGCGGAGCCAGAAGAGAAGAAGACCAAGGCCACAGAAGCAAAGCGCAAGGCCCTAGCGGTACTTGCGGCCGAACCCAAGGCAATGCGTAGCCCAGGAGAAGAGCACCCCCTGGAGGAAGGCCGACATGCATCTTCCATGGCACCAACAACCACGACACCGCAGACTGCCAGAAACTTCGATTGATCTACGTCGAGCATTTCAGTAAGCGCCCCGGCCGAGGCGACCGAGGTTTCAGGCATGGCGAAGGCCATGGCAGAGGCCGCTGGGACAATCGAGAGCCGAGTCAGGGGTGGTGCGACCAGCCTCAGGAGGACTGTTGGCACGATCCACCTCAGGACGACCGCTGGCGCGACCCGCCTCATGGGGACCGCTGGCGCGACGACCCTCCGGAGGGCTCACGACGTGGTCCGCCTCATGAGGCTCACCCACGTGAGTCAGGACTACCTCCGCTGCCTCCACCACCCAGAAGGAAAGAAGAAAACATGCAGGACGACGGGCCTGGGGGCTTCCAGGAAGTCAGAGCAGTGGCCTGCATCTTGGGTGGTGCCCAGGCCCCGACATCGAACCGTGCCTTCAAGCAATTCGCACGGGAGGTGAATGTGGCTCCCCCGAAGCCTGAAGTGATGTGCCCCCTCAATTGGTCCCAGACCGCCATCACCTTCGACTCAAGCGATCAACTCAGGCTATTCGTTCATGGCCGGCAAGGTCCCCATGTTGTGTACCCCAACCATCAACAACGTCCTCGTCACCAAGACCCTCATCGACAGTGGGGCGAGGCTCAACGTCCTCTCCATCAAGACCTTCGAGACGCTCCGGGTGCCATATGAACAGCTCATGCCAACTAAGCCCTTCTCGGGGTCACAGACGGGTCCACCATACCCATCGGGTAGGTGCGTCTGCATGTCACCTTCAGCGGGTGCAAGATCTACCACACAAAGATCATCATCTTCGATGTCACGCACATCCACCTTCCGTACAGTGCGATCCTTGGGTACCCGACTCTTGCTAAGTTCATGGCAGTGACTCACCATAGCTACAACGTCCTCAAGATGCCAGGGAGTGGCGGCGTCATCACCATTGCCTGTGATGAGAAGGACGCCGTCCGCACCCGCGAGCGCGCTTACCGCGCTGCGGCGGCCGAGCGCTCGGATGACAAGGAAGACACACTACCTCGTGAGGACCCACACAAGAAGAAGAAGCAACTCCTCCCCGCAGGGCGCCCTGCAACTTCAGCCTCTGCGCTCAGCAATGGAGCCCCGCCTCCCATCGCATAGGAAAGTGCGCTCGGTGCCACTCTTGGGCCGGGTCCATTGGCTCCCACCGGGGAAGTTTCCAACCTGGTTAGTGAGGCAAGAGAGGCGCTCAAGCAGAACCTGGAAGCGCGCTCCGACGCGCGCCAGCTCAAGCTGGGATCACAATGCGTGGATCCCGGTTTGCAAGAGTCCATCCTCAAAGCAATCGAAGAACTTCGAGAAGCCTAGGCCGTGCGTGGTGGACACTTCCCTACACCACCAATCATAGTCGTCGTCATCGGCATGGTCGATCATCCGCGCATCTGCGTCAATGCACTCGTGATCAACAGGGCTGCGGCTCAAGGCCCCTTCTGGCCAGCGCATGCCGATCATGGATGGGTCAACCCGAACACCTATGTCTGCATGCCCTTCAGGTTGGCGAACGCAGCTGTCACCTTCCCGCGCCTTCATCGAGCCATGCTCATGCTTTGCCTAGAGGGGCGCAACGAGGAGTTGGAGGAGGTGCCCGGACCAAGCGAAGGTTCTGGGCCTCAGGAGACAACGGACCCGTGAAGGTCGCGCTCATAGGGGCGGAAGGTCGGGCAATGACGGAGGCTTCGGCTCTTCAGCGGCATGGCCACCAGGTGTCTTTTTGTTGGCTGCTGCCAGGTAATTTTTTGGTTCACTCTGTCCGAGGGTGCCCACTGGGCCACATGATCTTCAGGTGATCAGGGCACGCCCTTGTCATCGCTTCGTTTATGCATATTTCAGTAGTTTCTTGTGCGTCTATTCTATGCCTTGACGTTCTACCTTACTTGCATCGTTGGGCGGTCGACCCGCCGCTTGGGGGCTCTGTCTGTGGTGCGTCACATGGGGTCTCGGGAGGCCCCGCGGCCTCCCGAGGCAGAAGCCGACATGATGGAATGGGGGTCACTCGAGCATCAAGGGGGGCTCCTGGGCATTAAGCCTTAGGAGCCTTACTGGTCATAATGCCACTCGGCCTCCTGGTGTCGTCCTGGTTTTCGGCCAGCATCAGGAATGCAGGGGCCTTGCCCCGTGAAGTGTGTCCTTGGTTTCTAGTCGTACCTAACGGTGGTGGGGAAATGTATGGGACTGGGACCTGTAGACGTAGAGCCGCTTGAACGTCAAAGGGGGCTGCTCACGAGCCTTACTGGTCATAATGCCACTCGGCCTCCTAGTGTCGTCCTGGTTCCCAATTGGCATCAGGAGTTCAGAGGCCTCGCCCCGTGAAGTGCGTCCTTGGTTTCTGGTCGTACCTAACGATGGTGGGGAAATGTGCGGGACCGGAACCTGAGGACATAGAGTGCCAAGAGGGCTCCCAAGTTACCTCACTCAAGAAGAAGAAGAAGAAAGCGGGGTCTCAAATGGCCCCATCTACAAGAAGATTCATGCGCAAACTGCCTTAGAGGTAGCGATACTCGCGAGGCCAAAGCGTCCTCGCGACCTCCCGGAAACACCTCCCAATTCTACTATGCGAGCCACGCGTACGAACTCTATGGGCTGTACACGCCCGGGGGCCCCCGAGGACGAGGAGGGGTCCCTTCCCACACAATGTGCTAGCCACAGCCCATCGCTGGCGGAGAAGTCAACACGGTCCACCAATGACTATGCCCACGCAATGTGGAAGCCACAGCTCCATGCTGGCGGTCGACACGGTCCACCAATGATTATGCCCACGCAAGGTGGAAGCCCCACGCCTAGTGCAGGGGGATAAACAACTAAGGGCGCCCCCAATGGCTGCATCCAACCTCAGGAAGGTCCCTTGTGGCCCCTTTCTCGCTGCGTTCCCCAGGGATGCACGCGTGAGGGGGCTGCACGGGGGCTGCTACCTGGCCAAGCCTGGTACACGCCGCCTTCCTAGGTCTGCCAAACCCGGTCTACACACGCCCATCTTCGGAAAAGCTGTCGAGGAAAGGTATGGGAGCCTCTTGTACATCAAGGGGGACTCCTGAGCTTTGTGACTCAGGAGCCTAACTGGACTCGTAGCCCCTCACCACTTGGGCCGTCGTCGGTTTCCGGTCGGTTCAATGGTGGCTCAGGTATGAGCGGGCCGGGCCATGCCGACGCAGAGCCCAGTGCACTCAAAAAAATTCTTAAAAATTCATAGGAAGGACGTTGGAGGTTGCACGTCAAGGGGGACTCCTGAGCATCGTGACTCGGGAGCCTAACTGGACCCGTATCCCCTCACCCCTTGGTCCGTCCTCGGTTTCCGGTCGGTTCAACGATGGCTGAGGTATGCACGGGCCGGGCCCTACTGACGCACAGCGTAAAGGTGTTCAGAAGTTTCAAGTTACCTCAATCCCTAGGAAGGACGCTGAAGCTTGTACGTCAAGGGGGACTCCTGAGCATCGCGACTCAGGAGGCTAACTGAACCCGCAGCCCTTCACCCCTTGGGTCGTCCTTGGTTTTCGGTTGGTTCAACGGCGGCTGAGGTATGTGTGGTCTGGGCCCTGCCGACACAGAGCGCTAAAGGTGTTCGGAAATTTCAAGTTATCTCGATCCTCACCATGATCCCTTCATGAGGGCTGCTCGCACGTCAAGGGGGACTCCTAAGCATCGCGACTCAGGAGCCTAACTGGACCCATAGCCCCTCGCCCCTTAGACTGTTCTTAGTTTCCGGTCGGCCCAACAGCGGTTGAGGTATGCGCGGGCCGGGCCCTACCGACGCAGAGCATCACATCAAGCAAGAAGGAAACAAGGTGAAGAAAGCAATCATGCAGTCCAATAGTTATTACAAGCATTAGAAGTTTTTGCCAATGCAAATGAGTTTAACGCCTCCACGAGGCATGGTGTGCATTGCAGGAAAAGACTAGGAGGAAGGAATCAGGAGGAACCATCACTACCGTTCGTTGCACCCTCAGGGGACTCGTCGTCAACGTTGCTGGCGCCGTCTTCCCTGCCGCCAGCCTCAGCAGCATCCAGAGGCGGAGGAACCGTGACATGCGTGAACCGCTTCACGAGCATATCCACAATGCCTTTCACCACTGCCACGGCACCCGCGCGTGCCTTGGGGGCGGCCGGGAGGATCACGGAGTTGAAGTCAAACCCCAGCTCGTGAAGATGAAGATGGATGAAGACACGCGTCGCGGCCTCAGAAAAGAGATCGCGACAGTCACTGTCCAAGACCTTATCCACCTTGACGACAACACCCTCTAGAGCCTCGGTGAGCTTCGGAACAAGCACCGCGGAGCTGTCCTCCTAAGCGACCATAGGCTCCGCGAATCCATCTCGGCAGAGGGCATGGAGCGCCTTGCGAAGCTTGAGCTCGACGACAGGGAAGGCGCTCAGCTCTACGGCATTCTTCTCCCCGGCCACGGCAATAGCTTTCTCCTTGGTGTCAAGAAGGATCTTGCTCGAAGCAACCTCCTTCTCTTGTGTGTCCAGGCACGCCCACTCTGCATCCTGGCGGATCGCCACCTGAGACAGCTTGGCTTCCTGGGTGGCAAGCTTGGCCTCGTGGGACTCTAGGTCTTTCGTCCGCTGACGAAGCTGCCCCTCAAGCTTGGCCTGTTCCTCATGGAAGGTCTTTTGACAGGCCTCCACCTCTTTGCGCGTGGTGCAAGTGGTCGTGGTTTCCTTCTCGCCCTTCGCCATGCCAGCCGCGGCTTGACCCACATCGCTCGAGCGGCGGCATCAGCCTGGAGCCACCCTAAGAGGAGCTCCAGGCGTCCACCCGCGAGGCAATCATCGACACTCCCGAAAGCATCACAAACCTCACCCAGGGCAGCAAAGGCCCCGTCCAGGACGTCGTCGATGGGCACCGGAGGCGCCACGGTCTCCCCTAAGGAGCCCTCAGTGCGGTCACGGTTGGCGCCCCCGTGGAAACGGCATCACGAAGGACAAGAGGCTCCGGAGGCCGCTCGGTGACTGCGAACACGGACGAATCGGCAGGCAACACGCCCTCAGGAGTTGGCTCTCCAGATGTCGGCATCATCACATCCCCAAAGCTAGGAGAGTTCGCGTCAACGAGCATCAGGGGCTCAAGGGGTTTGGCGACGGGGGCCCGAGGGGTCGCCTCGCGAGCCCTCTCTTCTTTAGCGACATACGGCGGCGTTTTGGCGAGGGTAGGCGATGCGCCGAGAGTTGCCTTTGGCTTGACGCCCGCCTTCTTCTTCCTCATCGTCAACACGGCGACATTCCTAGTTACCAAGTGAGAGGAGGTCATCAATGCACAAGCCATAGACATGTGAGCCAAGCCAAGTCAGGTCACTTACTCCTCGACGTCGACCCACTTCCTCTTCCTCTCCATCTCGGCAACGACGGGGGCGCCTGATCTCCCCATGGAGAGGGGGCCACCGCACGGAGAAGTAGAGTTGCTGACAGCGAAGACGGCCGCGGAGGAGATCACCATGGACCTGTCCTTGCCCACCTTGCCGGCGAGTGGTGATTCGAGGGGGGGCGACGCCAATGCCTCGATCATCCCGCCAGCGGAGGCAGGACGCGTCGGAGGAGATTCGGCGCCGCGCTTCCAAGGAGTCAACATGCACGCGGACCGCGTGCCCCGAGGGGCTGGCCTTAGTCCCCTAGAGGCTTTAGCAACGTGCGAGGAGCCCGCAACCAAAACTTCACCAACATCGTCGCCATCTTCAAGCTCGTGTAGAAGGGTGCCATGCAACGGGGGAGACACTCTCGCCGGGCCGTCATCGGTGGTCCTCTTTGGGTCCTCCTTGCATGAGGTGTCACTAGAAGACAGCACCACCGGACCAAGGCCCCTGGCTGGGAAGAGCCCCAGCTCGTTGAAGACAGGCATCACGGCAACTAGGTCGGCCCCGTTGTCGCGGTAGTATAGCAGATCATGAGCCTCGGGAAGGTCGCCAGATTCACCGCCGAGCAAGGTCGCCATAGTCCTACTTAGTTCCTCGGGAGATATGCGCGCAGACCGAAGCTTGAGGTTGTTGCCGCTGCCCTAATGGTCCCACAAGGGCCTAGAATGGGCCTGAAGGGGCGCCAAGCGCTGCACCAAGAACTCCTTCACTATCACCCCACCAGTCAGATTCTTGGCGCTAATATCACGGGTGAAGCGCTCTAGAACAGGCTCGGCCCGGGGGTCGGAAAGCTTCGAAGATCCACATAGGAGCCTTTTCCGGCAATCCCTCCGGCAGATCCAACCGAGGGTTGGTGACCTTGAGATCCATAAGGACCCAGCGGTGCCTAAAGTTCTCCACCTTCTTCCTGGCTTTCAGAAGCATGTTGTCGCTCTGGACCGCGACGAAAGAGACACACGCCGACCGCTGGGCACCGTCGTGCAAGAGCAAGCCGAAGAAATGACGAAATAGAGCTACCGAAGGCCGCACGCCCATGAAGGCCTCACAATAGAAGGCGAATACAGACAAGAGCAAGATAGAGTTGGGTTGGAGATTAAGGGCCTGGATCCCGTAGTGGTCAAGAATGGCGGTGAAGAACGCAAAGAAGGGCGGAACGAGCCCGGCGAAGATGCTATGAAGGAAGAAGGGGTATACTGCCTTGGACAAGGGCCGCTTCGCCGAGGAGCCACCCCAAATCAAGGTCCGCCCATTCTCGTTGGACCCATTTGCCATCCATGGGAGCACGGGGCGGAGGTCCTCGTCCTTGGCTATGGTAAACCCCAAGAGCACCGGCGAGACAGTAGCAGAGGCAGAGCCTTGTGCCTCTGGCTTTTGCTTGCCGGCGAGAGACATCGTAGAGCTAGCGAGGCCGGAGCAACAAGGAAGAAGACGAAGCAGCGCTGGATCTGGGGAGGCGCCTGCAAGAGTGGGAGACCAGGGACGCAAGGGCAGGTGCGCATAAAGGGAAAGCAATAATGGTCAAACGCTAGAAGTCTGGCTCTTAGCAAGACAGACGGAGGCTAAAGGGGCGAGGAGCACCCGACATCAGCCTTACGAGACGCGCCAGGCCTGGCCCGCAGGTGAATGGGGCCCGCAGTGCTCCTGGCCGTCCTTGGGGATCCCCCGAGGACGGCCTGAGCATGTTGTCGGCCGAGGCGCTACTGTCGGCGTTCTAGGAATGGGGGTACCCGGACCTGCCTGCTTGCGGCCTAGGGCATGGCCCATCTCATTGACCAAACGCGGAAGGGCGAGGCTCCATTTAAGACAAGGCCCTCGCAAGGGCCCCAGACTCATGAGGAAGAACAACGACAAGACCCGCAAAGGAGGGCCTCCTTAGGACCCCTCCAGAGCGGCGAAGTTTCCTATGAAAGGCCCGGCCTCAGAAGTCAAGGATGACGCACGGAAGGACAGGCGAGCGCCAGTGCGCCAGGCGGCATAGTTTCCCCTTTGGTGCAAAGGAAGCATGGATAGGTGCGTCTTCCCAAATCTCCCCCAAAGGTTTCCATTCCAATGCAAGAAGACTACTACCACCCGCCCTGCAGGGCAGATGTCACCGTTGAGCCTGTTCCTACGCTATCGACAGTTACTTTGTAGGCAAAGACCACCTTTAGGTAGGGCGAGCACCAACCCCTGTCCCCCTTCAAAATTGGCCGTTGTGAGATCCCTTCTCGCCATAGTGATAAGGGAAGAGGACCCGGGCCGCCACAATATATAGAAGATAGGCTACTTCGTAGAGGGGGGAAACCGATCTGGCCCAACACTTGGGCACTCCATACACCACCACGAGACAGCTAGGCAAGAACACATCTTGAGCACCCTCATGAGGCTCAAGCGCATTGTACTAGTTCATACACCAAAACCTCCATGAGAGGCAATCCACCAAAGCAGGAGTAGGGTATTACGCTTCGCAGCGGCCCGAACCTGGGTAAACTGTCATGTCCATCTTCTTGCTCGTCATCGTGCGAGTTCGTCATTGCATTCATCGAGTAGTGAGCTAGGTCGGGTGAGGCTGCAAGAGATCTTCGCACACACCCCTGTGTTAAAATCTTAAGGGTTTTGCGGAGCCCGAAATCCGATAGGATATCCAAAACGGAGCTACGGTTCAACCACAACAACCAACACAAGTTTGGGTATAATCTGCCCAAAAACAATAACATGGCATTTTGCACACACGAAAACAACAAGCTAAGAGATCCTAAAATGCACAAACTAAGCACGTGGCAGTACCATATAAGACACTCTTCATTTCACCTTCACCTATCATACTGAAAAAATTCATGAATCACATGGTAGGAAGCTCACAACATAGCTAATTGAAAACAGTTTCAGACTTGGTGAAAATAGCAGTTTTGACAGTGCAGTTTTTATCATGAAGGCATATTGGCAGCAATAAAACTATATGCTACATGGCATATTATGGCATGAAACTTAACAACATGCTAGAGGAAATTATGAACTACAATTTACTCCATTGCACCAACCCTAAATGGGCGGTAGATCACTAGCAAAACACATGGCAAGACAACAACAAAATATTACAGATTCCATACTTAGAAATATTTTGGACCCTCAAAACAACAGTATTTTTATGACATGTTGGCAACAAGAAAACAACACCTAAACATGGATTATCATGGAAAACAAAATGACCAGGGTCTAGTGCACATGTCAAAGGGCATATCTCATGTTGGCAACTATTCCAAAATATGCATGGATTAATTCACACAAAAATAACCAAAGGGCATCACAGCAAAAATAACATGCACACAAACATACTCAAATGACAAAACTAAATGCACAGATAAATTCAATGGATTTTTATACCCCACAATCATATATAAAATGCATAGGTTCATGTAGGAAAATATGTCACAATTAATTAGCAAGTTTATGGCATAAACCTATTAGCAAAGTTATGTATGCAAAATAAATGCAACCAACACATGCAATATTTTTAGCATGCATGGAGAAGACCTACAAAAATTCTACACATTTTACATGCGAGGTTTGATAACTTAGATGCACGAATCAATAATTATGCGCAATGCAACAAACATGATATTTATGCAAAATAAGGAAAACAATATGTTAAATTTTAAAACATGGATGAATGTGGCATATTATGAAACTACACAAAATTCTACTCATTTTACATATACGACATGTTTAAATCCGATGCACGGTTAAATGTTTATGAACATTTTAAAACCATGCACTTACTGCAATTTAAATAAAACGCTAATGGGCCAAAGCTACCGACGCAGGATAACTATGCAACACCCTAGGAGATGGACAAGGCTGGAGGGGAGCTCACCTCATGGGCCAAGTCCCATGTCGATGAGGAGGTTGGGCCGACTGGAGGAGGGGCGAGGACTAGGCCTTGGGTGGCTGGGCGCAGCCCACGACGACAGCACAGGCGGGCGATGTGCTAGATTAGGGCCTCGTCTCCCTTGCTGATGCACGAAGCAGGAGGAGAGGCGGCCATGGCAAGGAACCGACGGCGGTTGGCAGCCCAATGACGAGAAGATGAGGTTGCCGGAGGCTGGGGCGGCCGGATCCGGGGCAAGGGACTCCATTCCCATCTTCAACCGACGGATCTGGGCAAGGGAAGAGAAGATCGGGGCATCCATGGCCTTCTCCTAACGGGACAGAGAAGAAGGAGATGGTTAGGGGAGAAGAAGAAGGAAGAGAAGAGAGGAGGAAAGGGAGAGGAAGGTCCGACGAGTGTTGGATCAAAACTAGGTCTAGAGGGGTGGGTGATTAGACTACTTGACCAAATAAAAGATTTGCCTTTTTCCCAATTTTAATTCTTGGCAAGTTTTAGCATTCATAGCATATCAAGTAACACCCTACACATGCATGTCTAAGAGTGTAGCAGCAGAAAGTAAAGACATTGCACATGTAAGTAAAGAGAGGGTTAGGAATGCAAACACAAGGGATGACACGATGATTTTTCCCGTGGTTCTGATAGGTGGTGCTATCGTACATCCACGTTCATGGAGTCTTCAACCCACAGAGGGTAACGGTCATGAGAGTCCATGGAGGGATCTACCCATGGAGGGTTCCACGAAGAAGTAACCTTGACTATTCCATGCGGCTTCCGTCCACGAAGGACTAGCCTCACTATGGGTAGATCTTCACGAAGTAGGCAATCTCCTTGCCCTTACAAACTTCTTGCTTCACTCCACAACACGAAGTAGGAGGCTCCCAAGCGACACCTAACCAATCTAGGAGGCACCACCCTCCAAAAGGTAATAGGGTCGGTAATTACGATGAACTCCTTGCTCTTGTGCTTCAAGATGATAGACTCCTCAACACAGAATCTCTCTCACATAGATTTGGCTTAGTAGAAGAGATGGGATTGGTGGAAAGCAACTTAGGGAGGCTAGAAATCAAGATCCATATGGTTGGAGTGGAAGATCTTGACCTCAACACAAGGGTAGGAGGTTCTCTCTCAGAAAACGAAGTAGGATAGGTATGGAATAGTTCTGAGTGCTTATCTTTTGAGTGGGTGGTGGAGAAGGGGTATATATAGGCATCCCCAAAAATCCAACTGTTACACACAATAAGTCAGACTCGATGACACCGATGTGTAAATCTCGGTGGTACCAAAGTGACTAAAAGTTGCAACTTTTGAATCTCGGAGGGACGGGTATACAATTCTTGGTTGCACTGACAAGGTGACCAACGGTCAGATTTAACAAACTCGTTGACACCGATTCACCATTCTCGGTCAGACCGAAAATGAGAACTTGCGTAACAGGAAGTTGGAAACCCAACTCGATGGCACCGAGTGCAGTGTCGGCTGCATCGAAGTGTTAGGGTTTGGCTAAGTATGTCCAGGGTTTGGAACTCAGTGGCACCGGGATAGGAGTGTTGGTTGCACCGATTTGTAAGTTTGGCTTAGGACAGACTTTGGTGGGAGAGTATGTGGATGTTTTGGTGACTGTCACTTGTGCACGTTTGAGCATATTGTTCACCATCAAAACTTTACCCCCTTTTAATAGTATTGGCTTTCCTACAGACTCAAAGTGATTTCTCACAGATGTAAATGTAGAGTCCTCTTGCTTGAAGCTTGGCCAACCTATTTCCTTGAATCTTGGGGTAATTCCACAATCCTTTAGCCATTCCCATCATTGAACTTTTCCTGAAATATACTTGGTGAAGACATTAGTTGAATGACTTATATGTTGTTATTAATTACCAAAACCACCA
Organism: Hordeum marinum; assembly: GCA_022496015.1. NCBI lineage: Eukaryota > Viridiplantae > Streptophyta > Magnoliopsida > Poales > Poaceae > Hordeum > Hordeum marinum. The sequence goes on along the minus strand of CM039677.1, from coordinate 277,908,328 downwards.
AGGGAGAAAATGTGCTTTCAGCGAGGTGGCGGTCATGGATGCCTCGGGCGGCTGCGGACGGTCTTGCTCGGGCGCGGGACGAGGCTCGGGCGGCTACGGGCGGAGGTTGCGGCACTATGGTCGCTGGACATTGTCCGATGGCCGCAGACATGTCCGGTAGGTGAGGTTTTTGGTCGATTTTCAGCCCCAGATCTCAAATCGGAGGGCTGAAATTGGCTAGGGACGTGGGATTTCGGGCGAGAGGGAGGTGGAGCTAGGAGGTGGAGTTTTTCTGTGGGTGGGGGAGGCTGCAATTTGGCAAGGGGGAACCATAGTGGAGTGAGAGGCTCGCTCCACAAGGTGGTTTATATATAGGGGATGGAACTAGGGTGGTTTGGACCTCGTCCGCCCGATCGCGATCCGATGACCACGAATGGAGGGGCAAGCTTGGTTCGGCTACTGGGCTGTGTAGTTGGGCTATGTGGGAATGAGAGAAAGAATTGTGTCCCATGACATGGGTTTATAACACCAAAAAACGTCCGATGAATAAATAGATGACCGCACTGCTACGGCTGACTGTTCGGGTATCCAACTAACTCGGAATGCGACAAAATTTGGCAGGCGTCATACCTACAATAAAACAAGACCGCACACCAACTTCTTGTTGGAAATATGCCCTAGAGGCAATGAATAAAGTTTTTATTATTATATTTCCTTGTTCATGATAATCGTTTATTATCCATGCTATAATTGTATTGATTGGAAACACATTACATGTGTGGGTAAATAGACAACACACTATCCCTAGTATGCCTCTAGTGAACTAGCTCGTTGATCAAAGATGGTCAAGGTTTCCTAGCCATTGACATGAGATGTCATTTGATAATGGGATCACATCATTAGGAGAATGATGTGATGGACAAGACCCAAACTACAAACGTAGCATATGATCGTGTCAGTTTATTGCTACTATTTTCTGCATGTCAAGTATATGTTCCTATGACCATGAGATCACGCAACTCACGGATACCGGAGGAGTACCTTGTGTGTATCAAACATTGCAACGTAACTGGGTGACTATAAAGGTGCTCTATAGGTATCTCCGAGGGTATCTATTGAGTTGGCATGGATCAAGACTGGATTTTGTTACTCCGTGTGACGGAGAGGTATCTCAGGGCCCACTCGGTAATACAACATAACAATGAGACTTGCAAGCAATGTGTCTAAGTGTTAGTCACGGGATCTTGTATTACGGAATGAGTAAAGAGACTTGCCGATAACAAGGTTGAACTAGGTATGGAGATACCGACGATCGAATCTCGGGCAAGTAACATATCGAAGAACAAAGGGAACATCATACGGGATTAACTGAATCCTTGACATAGAGGTTCGACCGATAAAGATCTTCATAGAATATTTAGGAAACAATATGGGCATCCAGGTCCCTCTATTGGTTATTGACCGTAGAGGTGTCTCGGTCATGTCTACATAGTTCTCGAACCCGCGGGGTCTGCACACTTAAGGTTTGGTGACGTTTCGGTAGTATAGAGTTATGTATGGTGGTGATCGAAGGTTGTTCAGAGTCCCGGAAGAGATCCAGGACATCATGAGGAGCTCTGGAATGGTCCGGAGGTAAAGATTCATATATAGGAAGTCCTATTTTGGTCACCGGAAAAGTTTCGGGCTCATTGGTAGTGTACCGGGAGTGCCGGTAGTGTACCGGGAGACCATCGGGAGGGTATTTCGACCCAAGAGGCAACATGGGCTGTGGGAGAGTGAATACCAGCCCTTAGTGGGCTGGTGTAAGTCCCACACAAAGCCCATGCGGCTAGGGAGAAAAAAACCCAAAGAGAAAAAGTGGAAAAAGGTAAAAATAGGGTGAATCCTAGTCCTACTAGGATTGGAGGTGGATTCCAGCTCTCCCACCTGGTTCAGCCAAGGGCCAAGCCTCCTACTCTCTTCCTCTTATATATACTGGAGGTTTTAGGGTTTTTTGCACAGAATTTTCAGCCACGTGCTGCTCGTTCCTCCAATGCATAGTTTCTACTCTAGATCGGTTTTCTGCAGCGCTTAGGCGAAGCCCTGCCAGAATAGCTCCACCACTATCGACGGAGCACCGTCATGCTGCCAGAGAACTCTTCTTCCTCTCCGCTCCTTCTTGCTGGATCAAGACGGTGGAGATCGTCATCAAGCTGTACCTGTACTGAACACGGAGGTGCCGTTAGTTCGGCGCTAGATCGGAAGGATCGTGATCAAGTTCGTGGGATGGATCGTGATTGGATCGCGGGATGGATCGTGATTGGATCGTGGGACGGATCGTGATTGGATTGCGAGACACAAGGCGATTTGGATCGCGAAGACGTTCGACTACACCAATCGCGTTTCTTAACGCTTCCCGCTTAGCGATCTACAAGGGTACGTAGATCCACTCTCCCTCTCGTAGATGCTCATCACCATGGATAGATCTGCGTGTGCGTAGGAAATTTTTTGTTTCCCATGCAACGTTCCCCAACAGTGGCATCATGAGCTAGGTCTATGTGTAGATGAGATCTCGAGTAGAACACAAAAGGTTTGTGGGCATTGATGCTTAGATTGCTTCCTCCCTTGGTCAGATTTTGGTTCAGCGGTATTGTGAGATGAAGCGGCCCGGACCAACATTACTCATACGCTTACGAGAGACCGGTTCCCTCGACTGCAACTTGTTGCATAGATGGCTTGCGGGTGCCAGTTTCTCTCACTTTAGTTGGATCGGATTCGACAAAGGCGGTCCTTGAGAAGGTTGACAAGCAACTAGTGTATCACCGTTGTGGTTTTTGCATAGATGAGAATTGTTCTTGCTAGATACCCGTAGCAGCCACGTAAAACATGCAACAACAATTAGAGGACGTCTAATTTGTTTTTCCAGGGTATGTTATGATGTGATATGGCCAATTGCATGATGTGATATATGTGATGTATGAGATGATCATGTGATGTATAGATTATCACGACTTGCATGTCGATGAGTACGGAAACCGGCAGGAGCCATAGGGTTGTCTTTAATTATTGTATGACCTGCGTTTCAATCATTAAGCGCTATGTAATGCTTCACTTTATCGCTAAAAAGTAGCAATAGTAGTAGAAGCATGTTGGGTGCGACAACCCCGATGGCGACACATTGATGGAGATCAAGATGATGAAGATCATGGTGTCATGCCGGTGACGATGGAGATCATGCTGGTGCTTTCTAGATGGAGATCAAAAGCACAATTTTATGGCCATATCATGTCACTTATGAATTGCATGTGATGTTAATCCTTTTATGCACCTTGTTTTGCTTAGGACGACGGTAGCATTATAAGGTGATCCCTCACTTAAATTTCAAGATGAATTGTGTTCTCCCCAAGTGTGCACCGTTGCGAAAGTTTTTCGTGTCGAGACACCACGTGATGATCGGGTGTGAAGGACTATACATTCACATACAACGGGTGCAAGCCAGTGTTGCACACGCAGAACACTCGGGTTAAACTTGATGTGCCTAGCATGTACACACATGGCCTCGGAACACAAGAGACCGGAAGGTCGAACATGAGTCATATAGTAGATATGATCAACATGAGATGTTCACCATTGAAGCCACCTCAACTCATGTGATGATCGGACTTGAGTTGGTGAATTTGGATCATGTGACACTCAGATGACCTAAGGGATGTCGATTTGAGTGGGAGCTTTAGTAATTTGATTAACTAAACTCATTATCTTGAACAATAGTCTAAGTAAACTTTGCATATTTATGTTGTAGATCAATGGCTCGCGCAGTAGCACCCCTGAATTTTAATGCGTTCCTAGAGAAAGCTTAGTTGAAAGATGATGGAAGTAACTTTGTTGACTGGGCCCGTAATCTGAGGATTATCCTCACAGCTTCCCAGAAATCATATGTCCTTGATGCACCACTTGGTGACCAACCAGAAGACATGACCTCCAAAGACGTTAAGAACGCTTGGGAGGCATGTACTGGAGATTACTCAATAGTTCAATGTGCAATATTTTATGGCTTAGAACCAGGACTTCAAAGATATTTTGAACGTCATGGAGCATATGAGATGTTCCAGGAGTTGAAGTTTATCTTTTAGAAGAACGCCCGGATCAACAGGTATGAAACCTCCGATAAGTTCTATGCTTGCAAGATGGAGGAGAACGGGACTATCAGTGAACATATACTCAGAATGTCTAGGTATTGAACTCGTCTAGCAGAGTTGGGAATTGCCCTTCCACCAGAGGCGATCACTGACAAAGTTCTTCAATCACTGCCACCTAGTTACAAGAGCTTTGTGATGAACTATAACATGCACGGGATGAACAAGTCAGTCGCTGAGCTGTTTGCGATGCTAAAAGTCACTGAGTCTGAAATCCAGAAAGAACATCAAGTGTTGATGTTCAATAAAACCACTAGTTTCAAGAAAAATGGCAAGGTCAAGGGCAAGGGCAAGAAGGGTAAAACCAAGAAGGATGGCAAAGCAGTTGCTACTCCTGTAAAGAAGCCCAAGAATGGACCCAAGCCAGAAACTGAGTGCTTTCATTCCAAGGGAACTGGTCACTGGAAGCGGAACTGCCCCAAGTACCTGGCTGACAAGAAGGCGGCCAACGACAAACAAGGTATATATGATATACATGTTATTGATGTGTACCTTACTAACTCTCGTAGTAGTGCCTGGGTATTTGATACCGGTTCGGTTGCTCACATTTGCAACTCAAAGAAGGAACTATGGAATAAATGAAGGCTGGCAAAGGACGAAGTGACGATGCACGTCGGAAATGGTTCCAAGGTTGATGTTATCGTTGTCGGCACGCTCTCTCTTCGATTACCATCGGGATTAGTGATGAACCTGAATAATTGTTATTTAGTGCCTGCGTTAAGCATGAACATTATATCTGGATCTTGCTTATTGTGAGACGGTTACTCATTTAAATTAGAGAATAAATGTTGCTATTTATATGAGTAATATCTTTTATGGTCATGCACCCAATGTTAGGGGTTTATTCATACTGAATCTTGATAGTGATGACATACATGTTCATAACATTGATGCCAAAAGATGTAGAGTTGATAATGATAGTACCACTTTCTTGTGGCACTGCCGTTTAGGTCATATTGGTGTAAAACGCACGAGGAAGCTCCATGCTGATGGACTTTTGGAGTCACTTGATTTTGAATCACTTGACACATGTGAACCATGCCTCATGGGCAAGATGACTAAAACGCCATTCTCTGGAACAATGGAATGGGCAAGTGACTTATTAGAAATCATACATACTGATTTGTGCGGTCCAATGAATGTTACATCACGTGGTGGATATCATTATTTTCTCACCTTCACCGATGACTTAAGTATATATGGGTATATTTACTTAATGAAACACAAGTCTGAAACGTTTGAAAAGTTCAAGCAATTTTAGAGTGAAGTTGAGAATCATCGTAACAAGAAGATTAAGTTCCTGTGATCTGATCGAGGAGGTGAATATCTAAGTTATGAGTTTGGCAGTCACTTAAGACAGTGTGGAATTGTTTCACAGTTGACACCACCCAGAACACCACAGCGTAATGGTGTGTCCGAACGTCGTAATCGAACCTTATTAGATATGGTGCGTTCTATGATGTCTCTTGCTGATTTGCCACTATCGTTTTGGGGTTATGCATTAGAGACAGCTGCATTCACTTTAAATAGGGCACCATCAAAATCTGTTGAGACGACGCCATATGAACTGTGGTTTGGCAAGAGGCCAAAGTTGTCGTTTCTTAAAGTTTGGGGATGTGATGCTTATGTCAAAAAGCTTCAGCCTGAAAAGCTGGAACCCAAAGTGGAGAAATGCGTCTTCATAGGATACCTGAAAGAGACAGTCGGGTATACCTTCTATCTCAGATCTGAAGGCAAAGTGTTTGTTGCTAAGAACGGAACATTTCTTGAGAAAGAGTTTCTCTCGAAAGAATTGAGTGGGAGGAAAATAGAGCTTGATGAGGTTATTGAACCTTTACTTCAACCAGAAAGTAGCGTAGCGGAGAAAGATGTTTCTGTGGAACCTACGACGGTAGAAGAGGAAGTTAATGATGATGATCATGAAGCTTCGGATCAAGCTACTATTGAGCCTCGTAGGTCGACAAGGCCGCGTACTACTCCTGAGTGGTACGGTAACCCTGTCTTGGAGGTCATGTTGTTGGACAACAATGAACCTACAAGCTATGAAGGAGCAGTGACGGGCTCGGATTCCGAGAAATGGTTAGAGGACATGAAATCCGAGATGGGATCCATGTATGAAAACAAAGTATGGACTTTGGAAGTATTACCTGAAGGGCGAAAGGCCATATAGAACAAATGGATCTTTAAGAAGAAGACAGACGCGGACGGTAATGTCACCGTCTATAAAGCTCGACTTGTGGCAAAGGGTTTTTCACAAGTTCAAGGAGTTGACTACGATGAGACCTTCTCACCCGTAGCGATGCTTAAGTCTGTCAGAATCATGTTGGCAATAGCTCCTTATTTCGACTATGAAATTTGGCAGATGGATGTCAAAACAGCGTTCTCAATGGTTTCCTTGAGGAAGAGTTGTATATGATGCAACCAGAAGGTTTTGTCGATCCAGAGAATGCTGACAAAGTTTGCAAACTCCAGCGATCCATTTATGGGCTGGTGCAAGCATCTCGGAGTTGGAATAAGCGATTTGATGAGGTGATCAAATCGTTTGATTTTATACAAGTTTATGGAGAAGCTTGTATTTACAAGAAAGTGAGTGGGAGCTCTATAGTGTTTCTAATATTATATGTGGATGACATATTGCTGATTGGAAACAATATAGAAATGCTGGAAAGTGTGAAGGAATATTTGAACAAGAGTTTTTCAATGAAGGACCTAGGAGAAGCTGCTTTCATATTAGGCATTAAGATCTATAGAGATAGATCGAGACGCTTAATAGCACTTTCACAGAGCACATACCTTGATAAAGTTTTGAAGAAGTTCAAAATGGATCAATCCAAGAAGGGGTTCTTGCCTATGTTACAAGGTGTGAAGTTGAGTAAGACTCAATGCCCAGTGACTACAGAAGATAGAGAAAAGATGAATGTCATCCCCTATGCTTCAGCCATAGGCTCTATCATGTATGCAATGCTGCGCACAAGACCCGATGTCAGCCTTGCCATAAGTATGGCCGGAAGGTTTCAAAGTGATCCTGGAATGGAGCATTGGGCAGCGGTCAAGAATATACTTAAGTACCTGAAAAGGACTAAGGAAATGTTTCTCGTTTATGGAGGTGATGAAGAGCTCGTTGTAAAGGATTACGTCGATGCAAGCTTTGACACTGATCCAGATGACTCTAAGTCGCAAACTGGATACGTATTTATTCTCAACGGGGGAGCAGTAAGCTGGTGTAGTTCCAACCAAAGCGTGGTAGCCGATTCTACATGTGAAGTGGAGTACATCGCAGCCTCGGAGGCGGCGAAGGAAGGTGTCTGGATGAAGCAGTTCATGACAAATCTTGGAGTAGTGCCCAAGGAACCAAGGTTTCACAAGAGGACTAGACAGATAAAGCAATGCTTCAACTCCATCCGCGATTACATCGAGGAAAAGGACATAAATATTTGCAAAGTGCAAATAGATCTGAATGTTGCAGGCTTGTTGACTAAACCTCTTCCAAGGGCTAAACATGATCAACACCAGAACTGGATGGGTGTTCGATTCATTACCATGTATATCACATAGTGATGTGAACTTGATTATTGACTCTAGTGCAAGTGGGAGACTGTTGGAAATATGCCCTAGAGGCAATGAATAAAGTGTTTATCATTATATTTCCTTGTTCATGATAATCGTTTATTATCCAAGCTATAATTGTATTGATTGGAAACACATAAATGTGTGGGTAAATAGACAACACACTGTCCCTAGTATGCCTCTAGTGAACTAGCTCATTGATCAAACATGGTCAAGGTTTCCTAGCCATTGACATGAGATGTCATTTGATAATGGGATCACATCATTAGGAGAATGATGTGATGGACAAGACCCAAACTACAAACGTAGCATATGGTCATGTCATGTAGCGACCCGACCTGAAAGGTCGAATCTCCGGTGTTTCCGTACCATCCCAAGATCATGCTGGTACACACACGGTACATCAATGTATATATCAAAGGGAAATCACACAACATTATATTAACGAAATCTCATATCGAGTCCTTTATTAAAATAATCATTACAATAAAGTGGCCGAAGGCCAACTCATGAGAATAACTAAGTCTTGCGGAAGCATCGAAGGTAGATGAGTCCATCTGACTCCAAGGGCATCTCACCGAGCGTAGAACGTGTCCTCACTCCTGGTCGGAAAAGTACTCTGCAACATGATACGTTGCAGCCGTGTAGGTCAGCATATGGAATACGCCGGCAAAGTCACAAGAGGGGGTGAAAAGAAAATCATCTAATCTATATGCATATATGGCAGGTGGGGTAGTAAGTTTTTGCGTAAAGCCAATTTTCCTACAACAAGAGAGGGCTAAGAAAAATTATTACTAAGTTGGTTGATTAATGAGATGGTTCCACCAACCAATTCTCATACCCAAGTTATTAATACCCACATCATCATATTATTTGTGTTGAGAGTTTCCAGAAGTTTCAATTCCTTTGGCTCAAGTCGTCCATGACCGTGGACACGGCTAATCGATTAGGTTTGAGTACTCTACAGAGTTTTGCACAAGTTCCCCACAAGATTTGGTCTCCTCCGTTTGATTTCTTGCACTTCAGGGTGTTTGAGAAACGGATGACCAAAACAAGGACTTCCAAAGGGTTTCCCTGCGACTCTGTCGGTGCCCATCCTTTCCTACCGTTCTTCTACATCTCGTAGCACCGCCTGTCCAGGGTCACCACGATATCCAACCAAGCCAGAGCCCATAATGACTTGTGGCTGTGCAGGTAAGCCTTGGGTCTTGAAGCATCCTTCCATCTCTTTGTGCCTGGGTGGATCTTTCCGCGTGAATACTGGCCATCTCCAGCAACACCTAGGAAAATCCACTGGTTTCTCCAGGGTGCCGTTCAACCATCATCCACCCAGAGGTAAGTTGAAAACTCGGAGTCTTGAAGTCTTGATCATTATGTAGGTCTTGAAATTATTAACTCTCTCAACTCTCATGAATCACACAACCAACCCCGTCTACTAATAGCATAGCAAAAAGTAAAACAACGTTTCCCGGGGCCAATGTTGTCAAAGGGGTTGAGAAGGTACCTACCACATGATACTACAACAATGTAACCAAGTTTCCAACTAACCTATCTTGCATGCAATTGGGGAGATGGTAGAACTAATGCATATAAAACATGGGTAAAACATGATCAAGGTGACTTGCCCGATTGATGATCTTCGTACGTGAGTGACTCTAAGTAACAAGCTTCGCACTCCGGATAATCTAACGAAGCAAACAAGAGCACACAATAAGCATACAACAAAATATTGTAACTCACAACCATCAACCATGAACTAGTAACCAATCAAGACAAAACAATGCACAAAATCACAAGCAAGAAAACGCACAAAGTTTTGTTTTCTAGAAGATGATTGATAAAACACTACTAACATAATGAAACTATTGGTATTAACCAAAAAAATAGTTGACAGCAAGAAAACAATAAAATATTTTATTAATAAACAGAATAAAACCAAATTAAGTTTATTGGGAAAACTTTAGTAAAGTTTTTAAAAGTTTTGATAAACACTATGTGAAACAATTATATTTTTACTAACAAAAGAGCAAAACAAAACTTATTATTTATTAACCAAAACATGCTCTTAACAGAAAAGAATGTACAAATAAACTTGTCTTAGAAAACAGAATTAAATTATATAAAACTTTGTTGAAAGAAAAACTATTACTAACTAGTTGTTTTAATCAAATTAAACCTATTTGAAAAGAAGTTGTGATTCCTATATTAACAAAGAAATAAACTAAACAATTTTATATTTTTATTAACAGTAAGTAGAACACCTACAGTTTAATCAATAGAACCTACTAAACAAATTAAAACTAAATCTAATTTAAACTAACTAAAACTAAGTAAATAAAACTATACTAACTAATAGGCAGAATATGTTTATAGCTAAAACACTAAGAAAAATCATCCGAAAAATTCTCAAACTAAACATGAAGGTATTCCTAACTAAGACCAAACAGTATCAAAAAGATTCATGTCAAAATCTATTTTCAAACTCTAGTTATTCAGATTTGAATGTTTTGAGCAAATTTGATTCAATTCAAATTTTTATAGGTCAAATTTGAAATTTAAAAGTACAGGGTGAAACTACATGAAAAATGTGAGCTATTGCAAAAAGAATCAACTCAAAACATTAAATAGATTAAAAGTTATAGCTAAAACAATTTCAGAATAGTTTCTGTTAACTAAAACAAAACAGAAAAAAAAACAAAAATCTACCGGACGGCCAGGGGGTGACATGGCACGATCCTATTGGCTGGCTAGCGCGTGCGTTGGGTGGTTTCGAGCGGGCGACCGAGCTCTAATGGAAAACGGTTCGGGAAAAAAAATGGCTTCTAATCTGGGCCGTTGAGGGGGGGATCCGACGGATGGGGTGAGCTCGAAGACTTTATCGGAGGGGGAGGAGGAACTCCGGCGATGGTGGCGGCGGCCGGTGGTCGAGGACATCGCCGGAGGGGTCTCCGGTGGTCGAGGGAGGCAGCAAAGGGTCTCGGGCGACAGCGGCGGTCCTCCGGCGTCGAACGGAGGCATCGGGGAGGCGAGAGGAGGTCGGTGTCGACCGGCACGGCGATGGGGAGGTCCGGTGGTGGTGGCAACTCCAGCAAGGAAAATGGCGGCGTTCTGGCGACGGGAGAGGGGCTTGGGGGGGGGGAATGGAGGCGGGGAGTTGGGGCTCTATTTATAGGCCGGAGAGGGGGCTCGGGAAGGAAAGGAATAGCGGATACGGCGAGAGGGGATCGCGGCGGCGGCGGCGCGCGCGGAGGTTGGGGGTGACCGTTGCGGTGCGAACGGTCGGTCGGGGTGGGACCCGGTGTCAGTGAGGGAGGGAGCGTCCGTTGCGCGTCGGTTGACCGGGTGTCAGTGAGGGAGGGAACGTCCGTTGCGCGTCGGTTGACCGGTCGGTAATAAATTCGCGAATAACTGCCCGTGGGCCAGCCCGTTTAATTACCAAACCGTTAGTGTTTTTAATAACCAGAGCAGAAAAACGTCTTTAAAAGCATTCAAAACATTTCTAAATATAGGAGTATTATATATCAGAATTAACAGAATAATAGATATCATTTATTGAACATTTTTATTCTGTCATTTGAACAATTTGAAAAAAAAATTATTTTCAGAAATTGCCTATTTGTTTTTAAATCCTTTTTGCAAATATTTTCAAAACAACCCCTGGTTTTTATTGTTGAAATAAATCTCCAATTAGGTCCTGGTGTGGAGTGTCATGTTCCTCCTCTCTTATTTGAACTTTTTACCAAGATTTTCAAATAGGTGAAAGCAACACATTGAAAGTAGAAAGGGGTTTCAGAAATTTAGAGAAGGCATTTCAACTATTACATGTATTCAAGAAATGATGATGATAGATGCATAGCTACATTTCATAACATTCCAAAATGAAATTTTGGGATGTTACAAACCTACCCACCTTAAGATGAACCTCGCCCTCGAGAGTCGGGTTGGCTAGAAAATAGGTGCGGATGGTCTCTACGAAGATCTTCTTCGCGTTCCCAGGTGGCTTCTTCCTCGGTGTGGTGACTCCACAAAACCTTACAAAACTTGATGATCCTGCTGCGGGTAACTCTGTTGGCACTCTTGAGGATTCTGACAGGCTTCTCCTCATAGGTCAGATCACTGTCAAGTTGTATGGCCTCTAGGGGCACTGTGTCTCTCAAGGGAATATCAGTCATCTCAGCATGACATTTCTTCAACTGGGACACATGGAACACATCATGAACTCCGGATAATCCTTCCGGCAATTCCAGCTTGTATGCAACTTCGCCTCTACGTTCAAGAATTTTGTAGGGGCCTATGAATCTGGGTACTAACTTTCCTTTAACACCAAACCTCTTGATTCCTCGAAGTGGGGACACACGAAGATATGCCCGATCTCCCACTTCATACGTTACTTCCTTACGTTTGCTGTCAGCATAACTCTTCTGTCGAGATTGAGCTATCTTGATTCTGTCGCGAATCAGCTTGACTTTCTCTTCAGAATCTCGGATAAGGTCGGGACCAAAAAGTTGTCGGTCTCCAACACCATCCCACGTCAATGGTGTTCTGCACCTCTTTCCGTATAATGCTTCGAAAGGGGCCATCATCAGACTGGTCTGATAACTGTTGTTGTACGAGAATTCTGCGTAAGGTAAATTGTCATCCCAACTAGATCCATAATCTAGCGCACAAGCTCTCAACATGTCTTCCAGAATCTGGTTGACTCTCTCAATCTGTCCATCGGTCTGCGCATGAAAAGCTGTACTGAACTCCAGTCTTGTACCCAAAGTTTCATGTAACTGATGCCAAAACTTTGAGGTAAATTGTGTTCCTCTATGTGACACGATACTCCTCGGAACTCCATGCAGACATACGATCCTGGTCATATATATCTTGGCTAGCTTAGCGCTGGTATAAGTGGTTTTCACTGGAATGAAATGAGCCACCTTGGTCAAGCGATCGACCACTACCCAGATTGAATCATAACCTGAACGGGTCCTGGGTAATCCTGTGATGAAGTCCATACCAAGCTTTTCCCATTTCCACTTGGGTATCGGCAAAGGTTGGAGTAACCCTGCTGGTTTCTGATGTTCCGACTTTACTCGCTAACAAACATCACATATTGCAACATGTTCCGCAATATCCTTCTTCATACCTGTCCACCAATAAATTTCTTTCAAATCCAGGTACATCTTGGTGTTGCCTGGGTGTATCGAGTAAGGGGAATCATGGGCTTCCTGAAGTATCAACTTCCTGAGCTCTGGGTCATTGGGCACATAGATGCGGTTCTCAAACCACAAAGTTCCGTGTTCATCCTCACGAAAACCTTTAGCTTTACCATCTTCCATTCTTTGCTTTATCTCAGCTATCTCGTTGTCCGATTTCTGGGCTTCACGAATTCTTTCGGTCAAGGTGGACTGGATCTCCAGTGTAGCAACATATCCTGTTGGAACTATCTCTAGCTTGAGCTCTCTGAGATCATCGGCTAACTCTTGGGGTAATCCTCCCGCTGTGAGTGTGTTCACATAAGTTTTCCGACTCAAGGCATCGGCTACAACATTAGCCTTACCTGGATGGTAGTGTAATCTCATGTCATAGTCCTTGATTAACTCTAACCATCTCCTCTGTCTGAGGTTCAACTCTTTCTGCGTGAAGATATATTTCAAGCTCTTATGGTCGGTGTAAACATCACAACTATTTCCGATAAGGAAATGTCTCCAGGTCTTGAGTGCGTGCACTACGGCTGCTAGTTCCAAATCATGGGTGGCATAATTCAACTCATGTGGTCGTAGTTGTCTGGATGCATAAGCTACAACCTTTCCATCTTGCATGAGTACTCCTCCAAGTCCTTGACGTGAAGCATCACAATAAACCTGGAAGTCCTTCCGAATATTGGGCAAAATCAACACTGGAGCTGTGACCAAACGTTTCTTCAACTCCTGGAAACTGGCTTCACATTCCCTAGTCCAAATATACTTGGATTCTTTCTTCAACAACTCTGTCATGGGCTTGGCAATCTTTGAGAAATTCTCAATGAACCTCCGGTAATATCCGGCAAGTCCGAGGAAACTACAGATCTCCTTAACTGAGGTGGGTGATTTCCACTCGGTGACGGCTTCAACCTTAGCGGGGTCTACGGCTATTCCATCTCCGGAAATAACATATCCAAGGAATCCGACTTCCGTCAACCAAAATTCACATTTGCTGAACTTAGCATATAACTAATGCTCTATCAGCTTCTCCAGAACTAAACGCAAATGTTCCTTGTGTTCTTCCTCGTTCTTGGAGAATATCAAAATGTCATCGATGAACACCACGACAAACTTGTCCAAATATTCCATAAACACCTTGTTCATCATATTCATGAAGTAGGCAGGAGCATTAGTCAAACCAAAGGACATGACAATATACTCATACGAGCCATACCTTGTGGTGAAAGCTGTTTTGGGTATATCCTGTTCACAAATCTTCAGTTGGTGATACCCTGATCGAAGATCGATCTTGGAGAATACTTTGGCGCCTACTAGCTGATCAAACAAGTCATTAATCATCGGCAGAGGGTACTTGTTCTTGATAGTCACCTCGTTCAAGGCACGATAATCGACTACCATTCTCAAGGTTTTATCCTTCTTCTCCACCAAAAGAACTGGGGCTCCCCAAGGTGAAGAACTTGGGCGAATATACCCTTTGTCCAATAACTCCTTAATCTGCTTCTTGATTTCCACTAGATCATTTGCGGGCATCCGATAGGGTCTCTTGGAAATTGGGGCTGTCCCTGGTTGTAGCTCTATTAGGAACTCAATCTCCCTATCTGGTGGCATGCCTGATAATTCTTCCGGGAATACATCTGGAAAGTCTTTTACCATAGGTACTTCCTCCTGAACAACTCCTATGAGGGAATTTAATCGAGCACTCATCTGGGTGCGTCGGGATACATACTTAATCCTCTTGTTCTCCAGGGTGGTGAGTGAAACAGACTTGCTAGCGCAATCAAGATTTCCTTCATACTTGGTCATCCAATCCATGTCTAGGATTACATCCAATCCTTGGGATTCTAAGACGATGAGGTCGGTGGGAAAAACATGGTTTCCTATGTTAAGTTTCAAGGCATGGCATCCTATCCCTGCCATCATCATACCTCCTGGGGAACTGACCTTAATGGGCTGACTAAGGGTTTTGGTGGGCAAACCATACTTATCCACAACTACCCTTGATATGAATGAATGATTTGCACCGGAATCAAAAAGTACTGTAACTGGACGTGAATGCAATAAAAACTTACCAACCACAGTCTCGGGTTGATCATAGACTTCTTCCATGTCGAGGTGGTTCACCTGGGCATGAGGAAACGGATTTGGCTTCTTGGCTGCGGAGTTGCCGTTTCCATTTCCCTGCTTGCTCTGGGGACACTCAGTACCATAGTGCCCTGTCTTCTGGCACTTGAAACAGGTGATGTGGCTCAGATCCTTCTGAGTAGGAGCGTGACGGTGCTGGTTGTTGTTCCCGTTCCCATTGTCAGTCTTGAAATTGCAATGGTTGGGACGGACATTCCCATTTCCTGCATGGTTGTGGCCTCCATGGTTGTGCACAGCATGAGTGTGCCTTCCAAACTTACCGGTCCCTGATCCGGTATTACCTGAGTATGGGGAGTAGCGGGGCTTCTGATGAGCTCCAGAGTTAAACTTCCCCTGAGTGTACTTCCTCTTGTGGTTCTCAATTTGCTGCTGCTTTCCCTCCAAGATGAGGGCCTTGTCCACCAGCTCTTGGTAGTTGTTGAAGGTAGCCACTACCAGCTACATGCTCAAGTCATCGTTGAGTCCTTCCAGAAACTTCTCTTGCTTGGCCGCATCATCGGCCACGTCTCCTGGTGCATATCGTGCCAATGTGCTGAAATCATCCACGTATTGGGCCACAGAGCGATTTCCCTGGCGCAAGTTGCGAAACTCGCGCTTCTTCAGACTCATAGCTCCAGCTGAAACATGTGCGGTGCAGAAAGCTTGCTTGAACTGCTCCCAAGTTACATTAGCAATAGGATATGTGGTGGTGTAGTTCTCCCACCATGAAGTTGCTGGTCCATCCAGTTGATGTGCAGCAAAGCGCACTTTCTCAGCATCAGTACAGCCAGCGGTGACGAGTTCTCTCTCCATCTTACGGAGCCAGTCATCTGCTACAATGGGCTCAGTGCTGCTGGAGAAAGTTGGAGGGTTCAACCTCAGAAAACGGGTGAGATTGTCAGCCTGGGGTGGATGGTGGTGGTTGTTGTTCTGGTTGTTGGTCTGATTCTGTATCAATAGTTGCATCAGTGCATTCTGCTGCTGAAGAAGTTGCGTGAGTTCCGGCGGGAAGGTGAAGTCAGACTCACGTCGTGGAGGCATCTTGCTGTTTTCAGAGGGGTGAGAATTAGAATAGAACAAGGGCCTAAAAGGAGAAATTCACTACCCATATGCAATGCAACAAACATATCACACCAAACACTCATTCATTTATTCAATCAATGTCAAACATCGGGAATACAAGTCTAAATCAAACTACACATCGACCTACGCTCTTAACGTTGAAAATAAAAGATCCATGGAGGGCATAACTAAAGTTTTCCTCAGAAGTACATGGTGACTGAGCCTCCTCCAGTGGTGCTCTCCTCATAGTCATCATCGTCGCTGATGAAAGGAGCCAAGTCTCCCTCAGGATGAAGATGTCCCCCCATGTCCATCTGTTCCTCCAGAGTGGCGATGCGAGTGTTCAGCTTGTCAATCCTCTCTAAGAAATCCTTCACTTCATACTCATGTTCATAGTTGGCTTCCCGCAAGTCAGCTTCGAGGTCAATCTTACGGTTCATCAGATTCTTGATTGTCTTCGTATCAGCACGAACTCGAAGCTCCAGAGTCCTGATGTGAGTCTCCAAGGTTTGGATATAGGAAATGGTGGTGTCTGCAGTGGGAGAGGTTATGATGTTTCCATTGACATCTCTACGACAAACCACGCTGAGTCCTGGTGAAATGGTTCCACCTCGGTATTCCTCCTGAATACGTCCAAGGGCACGATGAATGGCCATGTCTCTTCGAAGTATCCAGCTGGGTGCCACAAACTTGAAGTCGATGGGTTCCTTCCGATTCCGAAAGGTCTTCCCTGGGATGTGCACCTCGATCCTGTAACCAATCAAGACAAAACAATGCACAAAATCACAAGCAAGAAAACGCACAAAGTTTTGTTTTCTAGAAGATGATTGATAAAACACTACTAACATAATGAAACTATTGGTATTAACCAAAACAATAATTGACAGCAAGAAAACAATAAAATATTTTATTAATAAACAGAATAAAACCAAATTAAGTTTGTTGGGAAAACTTTAGTAAAGTTTTTAAAAGTTTTGATAAACACTATATGAAACAATTATATTTTTACTAACAAAAGAGCAAAACAAAACTTATTATTTATTAACCAAAACATGCTCTTAACAGAAAAGAATGTACAAATAAACTTGTCTTAGAAAACAGAATTAAATTATATAAAACTTTGTTGAAAGAAAAACTATTACTAACTAGTTGTTTTAATCAAATTAAACCTATTTGAAAAGAAGTTGTGATTCCTATATTAACAAAGAAATAAACTAAACAATTTTATATTTTTATTAACAGTAAGTAGAACACCTAAAGTTTAATCAACAGAACCTACTAAACAAATTAAAACTAAATCTAATTTAAACTAACTAAAACTAAGTAAATAAAACTATACTAACTAATAGGCAGAATCTGTTTATAGCTAAAACACTAAGAAAAATCATCCTAAAAATTCTCAAACTAAACATGAAGGTATTCCTAACTAAGACCAAACAGTATCAAAAAGATTCATGTCAAAATCTATTTTCAAACTCTAGTTATTCAGATTTGAATGTTTTGAGCAAATTTGATTCAAATCAAATTTTTATAGGTCAAATTTGAAATTTAAAAGTACAGGGTGAAACTACATGAAAAATGTGAGCTATTGCGAAAAGAATCAACTCAAAACATTAAATAGATTAAAAGTTATAGCTAAAACAATTTCAGAATAGTTTCTGTTAACTAAAACAAAACAGAAAAAAAGAAAAATCTACCGGACGGCCAGGGGGGTGACGTGGCACGATCCTATTGGCTGGCTAGCGCGTGCGTTGGGTGGTTTCGAGCGGGCGACCGAGCTCTAATGGAAAACGGTTCGGGAAAAAAAATGGCTTCTAATCTGGGCCGTTGAGGGGGGATCCGACGGATGGGGTGAGCTCGAAGACTTTATCGAAGTGGGAGGAGGAACTCGGGCGATGGTGGCGGCGGCCGGTGGTCGAGGACGTCGCCGGAGGGGTCTCCGGTGGTCGAGGGAGGCAGCAAAGGGGCTCGGGCGACAGCGGCGGTCCTCCGGCGTTGAACGAAGGCGTCGGGGAGGCGAGAGGAGGTCGGAGTCGACCGGCACGGCGATGGGGAGGTCCGGTGGTGGTGGCAACTCCGGCGAGGAAAATGGCGGCGTTCTGGCAACGGGAGAGGGGCTCGGGGGGGGGGGAATGGAGGCGGGGAGGTGGGGCTCTATTTATAGGCCGGAGAGGGGGCTCGGGAAGGAAAGGAAGAGCGGATCCGGCGAGAGGGGATCGCGGCGGGGGCGGCGCGCGCGGAGGTTGGGGGTGACCGTTGTGGTGCGAACGGTCGGTCGGGGTGGGACCCGGTGTCAGTGAGGGAGGGAGCGTCCTTTGCGCGTCGGTCGACCGGTCGGTAATAAATTCGCGAATAACTGCCCGTGGGCCGGCCCGTTTAATTACAAAACCATTATTGTTTTTAATAACCAGAGCAGTAAAACGTCTTTAAAAGCATTCAAAACATTTCTAAATATAGGAGTATTATATATCAGAATTAACAGAATAATAAATTTCATTTATTGAACATTTTTATTCTGTCATTTGAACAATTTGAAAAAAAATATTATTTTTCAGAAATTGCCTAATTGTTTTTAAAGCCTTTTTGCAAATATTTTCAAAACAACCCCTGGTTTTTATTGTTCAAATAAATCACAAATTAGGTCCTGGTGTGGAGTGTCATGTTCCTCCTCTCTTATTTGAACTATTTACCAAGATTTTCAAATAGGTGAAAGCAACACATTGAAAGTAGAAAGGGGTTTCAGAAATTCAGAGAAGGCTTTTCAACTATTACATGTATTCAAGAAATGATGATGATAGATGCATAGCTACATTTCATAACATTCCAAAATGAAATTTTGAGATGTTACATGTCAGATTATTGCTACTGATTTCTACATGTCAAGTATATGTTCCTATGACTAGGAGATCATGCAACTCACGGATACCGGAGGAGTGCCTTGTGTGTATCGAACGTCGAAACGTAACTGGGTGACTATAAAGGTGCTCCATAGGAATCTCCAAGGGTGTTTATTGAGTTGGCATGGATCAGGACTGGGATTTGTTACTCCGTGTGACGGAGAGGTATCTCAGGGCGCACTCGGTAATACAACAGCACAAATAGACTTGCAAGCAATGTGTCTAAGTGTTAGTCACGGGATCTTGTATTACAAAACGAGTAAAGAGACTTACGGATAACGAGATTGAACTAGGTATGGAGATACCGACGATCGAATCTCGGGCAAGTAACATACCGAAGAACAAAGGGAACATCATACGGGATTAACTGAATCCTTGACATAGAGGTTCGACCGATAAAGATCTTCGTAGAATATGTAGGAACCAATATGGGAATCCAGGTACCGCTATTGGTTATTGATCATAGAGGTGTCTCGGTCATGTCTACATAGTTCTCGAACCCGCAGGGTCTGCACACTTAAGGTTTGGTGACGTTTTGGTAGTATAGACTTATGTATGGTGGTGACTGAAGGTTGTTCGGAGTCCTAGATGAGATCCAGGATGTCACGAGGAGGTCCGGAATGGTCCAGAGGTAAAGTTTCATATATAGGAAGTTCTATTTTGGTCGCCGAAAAAGTTTCGGGCTCATCGGTAGTGTACCGGGAGTGCCGGTAGTGTATCGGGAGACCATCGGGAGGGGTATTTCGACCCAGCAACATGGGCTGTGGGAGAGTGAATACCAGCCCTTAGTGGGCTGTTGGAAGTCCCATAGAAAGCCCATGCGGCTAGGGAGAAAAAACCCAAAGAGAAAAAGTGGAAAAAGGCAAAAATAGGGTGAATCCTAGTCCTACTAGGATTGGAGGTGGATTCCACCTCTCCCACCTGGTTCGGCCGACTCCTAGAGGCTTGGCCCTTGGACCAAGCCTCCTCCTCTCTCCCTCTTATATATACTGGAGGTTTTAGGGTTGTTTGCACAGATTTTTCAGCCACGTGCTGCCCATTCCTCCAGTGCATAGTTTCTCCTCTAGATCGGTTTTCTGCAGTGCTTAGCCAAAGCCCTGCGGGAATAGCTCCACCGCCATCGCCGGAGTGCCGTCACGCTGCCGGAGAACTCTTCTTCCTCTCCGCTCCTTCTTGCTGGATCAATATGGCGGAGATCGTCATCAAGCTGTACGTGTGCTGAACGCGGAGGTGCCATCCGTTCGGTGCTAGATCGGAAGGATCGTGTTCAAGTTCGTGGGATGGATCGTGATTGGATCGCGGGACGGATCATGATTGGATCGTGGGACGGATCGTGATTGGATTGCGGGACACACGGCGATTTGGATCGCGAAGACGTTCGACTACACCAACCGCGTTTCTTAACGCTTCCTGCTTAGCGATCTACAAGGGTACATAGATCCACTCTCCCTCTCGTAGATGCTCATCACCATGGATAGATCTGCGTGTGCATAGGAAATTTTTTGTTTCCCATGCAACTTTCCCCAACACTTCCGACCTAGTCCAAGAACATTTCATACGCACTTTAAAAAAATATTTTTATCGATGTTGTGGGCGCGTGCATGTGTGGTAGGTCTCAAAACGGGCAACAACAAGAATGGAGAGAACCGGCGACTACGAACGGATGCAAGTTTGAGAACTCACTTTGAAAAATGCCGATGCTATGTAGATGATGCGAATGATGCGATGATGAATGCAACAACCAAACAAAATACAAGACGACAATGGAATAAAAGGGGAATCTTCTGGAGCGTCGGTCTCGGGCTGTTACAACTATCCTCCACTACACAAGGATCTCGCCCCGAGATCTTAGAAAGAGAAGGGGAAGAGAAAGAGAAGAGGTAAAACTTGGTTGCTTCTACGAAAAACCAGCGAAACCACATGAACTTGAAGGATTGCAAGAGATAAAGAAAGATATGAGAAACAAGCACGAATTCAAAAGAAATTTCGGAAGCACTTCGATAGAAAAGAGAGGCAAAACCTGATAAGATGGAAGGAATTTGAACATAGAACACAACACTCCGGTAAAATGAATAAGAAAGAAAGAACATGATATTTATAAAACAAGATGATGGTTGAAAGAGAGCAACATGACAACGCCTTCGGAAGTATAGAGTAGAAACTAGATCATTGGAAGGAAAAGAACGGATAAGAAAATAACAACTTCCACCACCATTGAACTTCAGAAGCATATCGTGAATAGAGTTTATGGAGAATCAACAACGAAAAGAATAGCTTGTTATGGACTTGTGGAAAACATCTCAAAATTATGAGGTGACAACCTTCCACAACAGAAACAATTGATTGCTTGAGAGTAACAAGAGTTGAAAACTTCTTTCACCAAGAGTAGGAGGAGAAAACTTGGATCATTTATGACACCATGACAGCAACTAACATAAGGAAATGCTTTAGGTGAAATCCAACCCAAGATAACTCCGAGAAACCAAGATGGGTTTACTTATCTCATTCTTGACAATTTTCCTTCGAGACTCCTCATAATCAAGAATTTAATAACACCATCTCAAAAGACAATGGAGAAGGAATTGAATTTATACATCCAAGATAAAGAACACTTGATCACCTCCAACAAGAATCTTGAAGAACAATTCGAGAAGAATTACATCCTTAACAAACCACCATGAAGGACCTCTTGGCAAACACCGGGATGAAAGGACGATCAAAAAATGTGATTGAAAAGAATAGATTATCATGTTGCAAAGATTTAGATGAAGCTTCACGAAGAGATGCTTGAGAGAAACATGGAACTCCGGAAAGAAAAGATGAACAATGTTAAACCAAGAATTTGATGCCATGAACACTCTGGAAGAAGGATTGAAATCACCTTGGTGATACTATAATAAGAATTATGTTATGCTTATCCTTCATCAAGTTAAATTGATGACAAGCAACGGATTTCGCACACCACTTATTCTTCTTGCAAATAATTGAAGCGTGAAAGATAGATCACAAACTTGAAGAAGTCTTGAACAAGAACATCGGTAAGAATTTGAAATTAATGGGGATACTACAAATGAATGGAGATAGATGGCATGAGGATGAAGAGATCATGATCCGCCTAATAGAAAACTTCACAAGGCACCGGAATATTTGAGATACGAACGAAAAGACAACAATTGAGGAGAATTCGAGAACGAAAGCTGAAAGCCGAGAACGAAGAAATATTCTGGAATGATGGCCTTCGGAGGATCGAGAAATGAAAAATTTGTGAAATGTTCCTGATAGATATGGAAGGGATTACTCATTATCAAAAACAATTCAGGAGGATAGCATGAAGCTGAAACCATGAATCTTCAAGAGAATGAGCAAAGATTTAAGAGAAACTCTTCTTCAATCTTCAAATACAGAGAATGATGACGAGAAACAACACCATGCATTACTAAGACACTCTGAAAGAATGAATAAGGAAAGATTGAGACAACGACAAAAATGATTTAGAAACGATCTTGGAGAAGGAATATGGCCGATGAAAATTATTCTTACGTCATATTTGAAAAGAACTTAGAAGAGCCAGGTAAGATCCTGGGGAAAACCTGTGGGTTATAGGCCCACTGAAAGGAAACCACTGTTGAAACAATTGCTTAGAAATATATATTGCACTGGAACAAATTAAGAACTTGATGAGGTGAGACTCTCAAAATAATTCGAAAGGATTCTGAAAGAAAACAGAAGATTTCTGAGATATCTTTGGCACTCCGGATAGAATAGCGAGGGATGAAAACCACGAGATACATAGACATGAATTTCCAACACGGGAAACCATATAAAGGATGAAAGGATATGATGAAGACTGAGATCTTGAATTGAATCCACCGTGGAAGAAAACAAGAATGAAGAACGATGAACTTGAAGCTTCTCAGCATCTTCACACTCACTCAGCGGATACGATACAGAAGAAAAGATAGCGGAAGCATCAATAAGATAAAGGCACTTGGATGAGATTTGGTTAATGAAGAAAAAGGGAGAGAGGGTGGGGAAAAACAAAGACAACTTGGGATAGATGAGACGAACATCAGAAAGAAATATGAGGATTGATCTTGCACATATTGAAAAGGATAGAATTATCTTGAAGAGAAGCGCACCGGTTGAAAATAATTTCATGACCACTCCGGTTGATCCAAAGGATTAGCAATCACATGGAAATACGCGAACATCATTTTGGAAAGATATGAAATCACCACTTGACATCGAAGCAACTCGAATTACCATATGCAAAAATCAAACAAAGGATGAGGCTTTCGTAAGCCAAAAACAATACATAACCCACTATGCATTTGTTGGAAGGATAATCCTAGATAGCTACCTGAATTCCCACCTGAAAACTTCTGAAATCTTTGGTTATGCAATTGGGTGTTGGGGATACAGGGAGGCAAATTATCTCACACAAATAACAAGCCCTACACTCCAACTGTATCCATCTGTCAACACATAACCAAGAAAACCTCCGAAATCATGTTCCTCAGAATTTCGAAAAACATCCGATATACTAGCTATGGCAATACGTCTGATCGCTCTCCCCAGTACTGGGTGGCACCAAATTATTCTCACCACAAAGAGTATAGAAGTGTTTTTGATGTCAGGGACCTCTGCTATTCCGGAACTGCAACGATATAAATGTGACGAAAAAACCTCGGAGCTCAACTCCCCGGGACACTGCCACAACCCCTAAATGTCAAGAGGCACCAAGAACAATGTTCTCGTCACAAACATATCGGAACGATCCCAACAATACCCGCGTTATCCTAAAAACTTTTGAGCGAGAAGAGGAGTAGAATAAAATTCCTAAGTCGAATACCTCACCAGAGTATAGAAGAGGAGTAAAAGAAACCTACTCTCCGATATATAAATAGACTCAAAATATATTTTTCACTAGACTCGACTCGACCAAGTTCGATCAATCAAGGGGGCTCCTAGGTTGGAACCTGGCTCGGATACCAACTTGTAACACCCAAGATGCGACCCTATCCATATTTTGGCTCGAGGGCCTCGACAGGGATAGGAGCGCATCTCGTTGTTTTCCAAGAATGGTTATCATTACAAGTACATGTACAGAAGAGATGAGTATATGGAACTAGCTTACACTCGCCACAAGCTACATCAAGATCACATCAATACAACAGCATATTCGAACATCATATAGAAGAACAGGACCCGAATACGGACAAAATCAAACGATAAAATGACATCCATCCTTACTATCCCGGGCTGCCTCCTCGAACCCATCCTAGATCGATGATGAAGAAGAAGAACTCCAAATCAAACAAGAATCGCTCTCACGTCAAAGCATCGCATTACCTGTACCTGCAACTGTTGTTGTAGTAATCTGTGAGCCACATGGACTCAGCAATCTCATTTCCAAGGGTATCAAGACTAACAAAGCTTAATGAGTGAGGTATGGTTAAGTGGCGAGGCTGCAGCAAGCGACTAAGCATTTATATGAGTGGCTAACTTATGAATACAGAAAATAAATATGATGGTCTACGCATAACGGACGTGAACTAATAATGATCACTAAGTGATCCTGAACACCTACTTACGTCAAACATAACCCCACCATGTTCTCTCTCGGATAAGGACTCACGAGAAGAGACAATCCTGGTTACGCACACGGTTGGTGTATTTTATTTCTGTTTACTTCAAGTTTTCTATGACCGGGTGTTAAACAAAGTTTCCATGTTGCCACATAACCGTGGGAATGGCTTTCCAAAAGATTTAACCCTACATGGGTGCTCCAACTCATCCATCACAAATTAACCGCATGCCACGCTGGAATTCTTGAACAACGGAATCACCCGTAGTATTTGCGGAATCCCAATGGAAAATCTCAACTTCGAGATAGCCCGAAGTGTTGTCGAAATCCCACGCGCAAGAAGTTCGAGAAAGGGAAAACAAGTCCAGCAAGGTCTCCCGACGTGTCGACGATCCCGATAGGAGCCACACATCTTGTTCTTAGGACACAAAGGATAAGCGACACGTACAGTGGCCTGATAGAAATCCCCCGAGTTGCCCCGGGGTGGCCCCGCACAGTGCTCTAGTTTGGACCAGCACCAGCAGCCCGGTCCCCTCTATTATCTTGAATAACGAACCTTGGGTAGCGCTAACTCCCTATGCGTCAAATTAATAATTAATGTCATTATGTTGGGCAAATGTAGTACTAATGTTGGGCCTTGCCAAACAGGTTTTATCCTGAAACGAAAATCAATGGGGTCCACATAACAACCACGAGCATGTTAGGAGCGCTCAATTATGGAACATAACACTGGTACATAAGTAACTATGGCGGCAAAGGTGAAACAAAACACCGAGCAAAAGTCCAAGCCTTCCACCCTTTAAAAAGGGCATCACAACAAAAATAACATGCACACAAACAAACTCAAATGACAAAAGTAAATGCACAGATAAATTCAATGGATTTTTCTACCCCACAATCATATATATAATATGCACAAGTTCATGTAGGAAAATATGTCACAACAAATTAGGCCACTGTATGGCATAAACCTATTAGCAAAGTTATTTTTAGCATGCAACCAACACATGAAATATTTTTAGCATGCATGGAAAATACCTATAAAAATGCTACGCATTTTACATGCAAGCTTTGATTACTTGGATGCACGAATCAATAATTATGCGAATGCAACAAACATGACATTTCTTCAAAATAAGAAAAACAACATGTTAAACATTTCAAAACACGGATGAATGTGGCATATTATGAATCTACACAAAATTTTACACATTTTACATATACAACATGTTTAAATCCGATGCACAGTTAAATGTTTATGAATATTTTAAAATCATGCACTTACTGCAATTTAAATAAAACGCTAATGGGCCAAAGCTACCAGCGCAGGATAACTATGCAACACCCTAGGAGATGGACAAGGCTAGAGGGGAGCTCACCTCGTGGGCCAAGGCCCATGTCGGTGAGGAGGTTGGGCCGGTTGGAGGAGGGGCGACGACTGGGCCTTGGGTGGCTAGGCGCGGCCCACGATGATAGCGCAGGCGGGCAAGGCGCTTGATTGGGGCCTCGTCTCCCTCGTGTGCCGATGCATGAAGCAGGAGGAGAGGCGACCATGGCAGGGAATCGGTGGCGGTTGGCAGCCCAACGACGAGCAGATTAGGACGCCGGAGGCTGGGGTGGCCGGATTCGGGGCAAGGCACTCCATTCCCGTCATCGACCGACGGATCCAGGCAAGGGCAGAGCAGATCGGGGTGTCCATGGCCTTCTCCTGATAGGACAGCGAAGAGGGAGATGGTTAGGGGAGAAGGAGAAGGAAGAGAAGAGAGGAGGAAAGGGAGAGGGAGGTCCGACGGGGTTGACATGGTCCGGCGAGGCGGCGGCCTCCAGGGCGGCGGCCATGGATGCCTCGGGCGGTTGCGGACGGTCTTGTTCGGGCCCAGGATGAGGCTCGGGCGGCTACGGGCGGAGGCTGCGGCTCTATGGTCATCGAACATTCTCCGGTGGCCGCGGACATACCCGGTAGGTGAGGGATTTGGGCGATTTTTAGCCCCAGATCTCAGATCCAAGGGCTGAAATTGGCTAGGGAGGTGGGATTTCGGGGGAGAGGGGGTGGAGCTAGCAGGTGGAGTTTTTCTGGCGGGTGTCTACAATTTGGTAAGGAGGAAATCCTAGTGGAGTGAGAGGCTCTCTTCATAAGGTGGTTTATATATAGGGGATGAAACTAGGGTGGGTTGGACCTCGTCCGTCCGATCGCTATCCGATAACCAGGAATGGAGGGGCAAGCTAGGTTGGGCTACTAAGCTGCATAGTTGGGCTAGGTGGGGATGAGGGAAAGAACTATGGCCCGTGACATGGGTTTAAAAGACCGAAAAACGTCCAACGAATAAACCGATGATTGCACTCCTATGGCTGACCGTCCGGGTATCCAACTAACTCGGAACGCGACGAAATATGGCAGGTGGCCTAGCTACAATAAAACAAGACCGCACGCTAACTTCCTACCCAATCCGAGAATATTTGATATGCACATTAAAAACAATATTTTTATCGATGTCGCGGGCGCGTGCATGTGTGATAGGTCTCAAAACAGGCAACAGCAAGAACGGAGAGAACTAGCGACTACAAACGGATGCAAGTTTGAAAACTCATGTTGACAAAATGCCGATGCTATGTAGATGATGTGAATGACGCGATGATGAATGCAACAACCAAACGAAACACAAGACGACAATGGAATAAAAGGGGTATCTTCTGGAGCATCGGTCCTGGGCTGTTACAGTGCAGCTATGGACATGGTGGGTCCCAGCTATCAGCCACTCCATGCACAATCGTCTTCCCATGGTTGTCGTTCGTTGACCTCGTAAACCATGCCGCGTCGAGAGCACCAAGGTGGTGAATGAAGAAAGTACCTCGGAAGGGAATGGGTCAGAGCCGTAGAAGAAGCAGCAGTGGATACCCATGCGGAGGGGAGTACGGGGGTTGACTGGTTCGGCTCCGGGGTGAGGCTACCATCGCCGGAGAAAAACATAAGGTGTGGCTGAGTAGAGGGATGGCCTGGCCAACGGTGAGGCCTGCGCAGTAGCACATCCGACCATAGCAGGGGGAGCAAGAGATCCCACCGGTGCTGGTTTGGGCGACTTGAGGAAGAAAATCAGAGATTGTAGAAGCACGACGACCGTTGGATGTCAATCCAATGGTTAATTCTGCCAGAATCGTTTGTTGACTAATTTGATAAAGCGTTGCTTCCACGTCAACTTAGTAGGCCCACATGTGAGCCTCTAAATGTGGGTAAAATAGAATACAACCCATTTCCTATTTTTTTGTAATTACAACCCATTTAATAATTCTTAAGGAATTTATTGCAGCCCATGTTCTTTTTCCATAGAATTACAACCCATATTATTGCGTGGGTTAAAAATTTCAACGAAATTTTGCATACTTCGGTGGGGTTCAAACTATTTCTAATCCCGAAATTTTGACTAAGATTCAAACTAATATCAAAATAATTGGATTAATTTAAAATATAATGGAATTATTTCCGCATAAAAGTCAATGAAATTTAGACTATCACATCGAACAAAAACAAATGTTTCCACACAAAAAATGAAATGTTGAAAATAATTGGCGGTTTGTAGTATTTTATATATTTAAAACCCATTTCTTATTACTTATAACCCTTTTCTGGGAAGACCAAATGCATCTCTCGCCGTCTTGCCAGATTTGCAGCCCAACAGGGCGGAGAAAAGTATGTCAGCCTTGGTTGGGTATTCTTGAAATAAAATAAAGCTAGGCTAGCCATTTTCACAAAGAAAAATATAGTTGGGTTGTTCATGTGGTAAACATAAAATAAAAGCCCGGGCTAGACGGGCCAAAGACCCCACATAGCCCAGTTGACACCCTTCTTCGAAAAGACCAAAAACAACCGCGCGAGCTGCCGGGTCCCTATTGTCAGCATCTCCTTGCGCAGTTCTCTCATTTTGTTACTATGTTAACAATGGTGTGGGACCCAGATGTTAGCAAACCATTAGGTGGAAGCATTTTTTTTCTTGTAATAATGAGTCACCTGCTTGCTACTGACGATGATGACCCTGGTGGGTCCCTACTATCATCCTCTCCACGTACAATCATCTCCTGATTCCTCTCGGCTGTTCACTGTGTTGACAACACGAGACGGCTCCGTGACAAGTGTACTTTGGTGGAGGACAACGGCGAGGCCTGAGTCGCGAACAAATAGGAACTAGGAAATGCAACAATGTAGTCGTAGGTGGCGGGGAGTATGCAGGTGATTAGTTTGGGTGCGGTTGGGGCTGACATCGTCAAAAATTAACATGAGGTGTGGGAGAGTAGAGAGATGGTCTCGCAAAATTTTTAGGGTACGATGAGGCGATGATGTGTAAGCGGAGTCGCAATTGGACATAGGAGGCATGAGCAAGCGGTCCCAATGGTGTGATGTGGTTTGGGCGGCTGGAGTAATAATACAAGAGGTAGAAGAAGCACGACAAATGTTGGATGTCAATCTAACAGCTGTTGACTAAGTCGACACCACCTTGTAACCACACCTTAGACTAATTTACTTTTGGTCTTGGAAATAAAATAACCATCTAGAAATAAACTATGTTGTGTTGTATCTAGGAAGTAAATAAACCTACATTGCGCGTGACCAAACATAGTTGGTACTTGCTTGATCTAAACCAAAAAATGTTGATAGTTGTTCGGTCCCAGATATCAGAAACTAGTTGGGTTTATCTCAAGAAAAAAGAAAAACCTATTGGGTATAACTAACAAGAGGGTATATGTTGCAATATAATCATAAACTTGGTGAAGAAAGAGTGCAAACGAGGAGCACCATCTAACTCTAGTTTACAAATGGTACAAAAGCACGAAGGTTAATTGTTCTTCGGGTTTACATAAAACCCAGATTGAAAGGGCAGCAACATCTAACTCCACCACTGTTTTCGGCAACCACATTTAAATGGATAGGCCAGATCCATAAAATGAGCATCATGGGTCGTAAAATTTAATGGAATATGACCAAAAGATGTTGTAAATAGAAGGCCTTTTGTCCACGTGAAACTCCTTTTTTTGCTCTTTGACAAATCCATCAGTCCAAATTTACATGTTCATAAACTTAAGCCTAATGGACAATAGTACATTTGCATTTAGCATGAATAATGTGACAAATCTAGTTTTTGCATGGTTGGTTGCATATCCTTCCAGCGTTATTGTCTTCAAACGAATGACATGAGAATTGAGATAATGTCGGTGCTTACGAGACCAACGATTGGTTATAAATTTGCACCCTTCCTGTTACCTAAATAGACATGAAGATTGAAAACATTTAAGGTCTAGAAAAATAGTATGTTGAAAGAGCAACAACTAAATGTATAATTCTAGTACACTATATATGTGCTTCCAATGTGCATGAAGTAATCACCTTTATATACAACTTCCCCAGACATGGAAAAAGCATCACAACAAACCAATAATCTTGTTCAGATCAAATGTATTCATACAGATATATAACATCTTGAAAGAATTCAGCAACACTGATAAGCTAACCATGGACAAACTCTTCATTGGGCATAGAACAAATATTAGTACAAAAAGTGTACTCCAAGATTATATAAGACTTATGCGCACAAATGAAAAATGAAGCCTATAATTACAAAAGTCTAGATGAGAATATACAATACCTGAACAACCGTGGAGCCACACACCATCTTGAAATCATCTCAAAGATCATGAATTACACTCATGGTCTCTAGTCTAGGCACAAACACCACAATTAGTTGTGAAGGTGAATAACAAGAATCAAGGATCAACCTTTGAAGTGAAGGGGCATCTTCGATGAAGAGATCCCGTCCTTCGAAACTAACTCCAATCCTTACAAGGTTAGGCGACTTTATTCGGACAACCGATGTTAATTGTTGAAACAAGGAGCACACACTCCAGGGAGGGCAACTGGAGTGGATGATGCTGTGTAGTGAGGCCTTTGACGTACAACCGTCATAATTGTAATTTTTTTGAGAAGTGGGTTCGAAGCTTTTGCACTAGATTGCCAGGTATGTTGCAGTGGGCAAACGTGGTTGTGTGGAGAGAGAGGAGGAAAACCTCGAGATGGACGTCGATGGCGACAACACAAATACCTGCCATTTTGTTCGTGGTATGCGATTTTAGTAGGTATGGTAGAACTCAAGAAACCAAAGTTTGTGGAATTGTGGGGATGTCACATGAGATTACCATCCTACCTCCAGAAAACATTCATACACCATCAGCGGCTAATCACCCACGTGCTCGGCTAAAATTGCTCCTGCACAATATTTGGGACACATGAGATTACCATCCGAAATTTTATATGGGGGAAAACTTTCTAACTTTCCACAAATTTCAAACAAACGTGTCCCAAAAAAATGGCCCCCATTAGCTCCTCCTCCCTCCTTCCTCCCTATGTTTCCCCATTCATACTTAGCTTCCTCCACCCGCCATGCCATCGCACCTGATGGTAACACTCCAAAAAAATTGGATTTGCTTTTTATCAAATTCTTTATTTGATTTGAAGGAGGTTAATTGAATTTGCCAAAAGTTTCTCTTTCTAAAAAACTTTTGATGACAAATCTTTCATGAAACCTTTCTCAAACTTGATTCTGGTCTTGAGGGTTTTTCAACACATGTTGGTTCAACACAAATACCCTTGGGATAGTTTGCAAGTTCTTTTATTAAAAACAATTTCTATGAAATGGGATTTTACTTTTTCCTATTCAAAAATACCCCTATGCTACTCTCTTGCCATGACTTACATTTCAAAATTTCTTCCTAAACCCTCCCCACTACTTTCGGTCAAGCCAAGCATGCTATTCCAGCAAGGTTCAACCTACTCTCAACATTCTTTTCTATTTATTCATCCTCAAATCATTTTCTATGATTTATTTTGGACCCCTCTAGTTTACAAAGGAAGTACCAAATTCCTTTGAGATTTTGTTCCCAAATAAATTACCCTAGCTACTCCTTGGTACCCTCAACCTATATCACCAAAGATCTCCTGGTCCCCAGTTCAAAAATTTCAAAGTTTCTTTACTTCAAATTTGGACTAGATTTGCCATTTTGATGCATTCATTCTTCCACCCTTCCAAAAATTCTAGGAAAATTCAGGGGGACTCTGGATGCATCAAGAGGCCACCCCTCCAAGTTTCATCTCAAGAAAAAAATTCCACGTGCCTCAAACATTTCATCAAACAAGTGGCGAACACTATTTCAGTCAAGGTTCAGAAGTTCAGTGTCGATCTTCGGAGTTTCTGCGTCGTTTTCGTTAGTCGTCAGTGACAATCTTGCCAGTGCTCGCATTGGCTCGTTGCTCACTACTCCTCCTTCTTATCTAGTGCGCCGCATGGTCGGTTGGCTTCTTCCCTGTGCCAACGGTGAGCTGGCAGGAGAGCATCATCCCCGTGAGCAGCGGCAGCGATGCCCGCCACGGTAGGCAGAAAGCTCAGCGAGGAACGGCGCCGTCCAGCACCGCCCACTCCACCAAGAGCCTCCGTGTGACCATCCTCTTCTCTGTGTGTGTGGCAGAACTGTCGCCATGGCCTGAGAAGCACAGAGTGCGCTCTCTGCCACCGACGTGCCCGTGAGCACCCTTCCGTCGAATCCTGGAGTGTCACGAAAGTTTGGCTAAGATTAGACCATGAATGGAGCCCTATTGGTCATAGCAACCTGCCCCGCAGCCGTAACCTCCTGCTAGCCTTGCCGACCACCGTGATCCGCACCGGAGATATTTTCCCGACGCGGCAACCGCCTCGCCTGCCTATAAATAGGAGGCCCCGAGCCATCCATCGACCCAACACTACTCCACAACAGCCCTAGATTTCGCCCAGCCTCTGGGAGGACCTCGAGGAGGTCTTCTTCCTCACCTACGGCCACCCTGATCCGTTTCGGGCGCCAGCAAAATTCGCCCTGGTGAAGGCATGTTCTCGTCCCAAACCTCGTTGGCTCTCTCCTCGTTGATCCCCCCTTCTGACCCGCGCGTCAATTTGGCGTCTGCAGCTTTGTCCGGCTATCCACCATCTCCTGAAGCTGTCGTCCGCCGGAGAGGAAGTGGCTGTCGCTGTGGTGCTCTCCGACGCCTCCTTCCACCTCTCATCAACGCGAAATATACATGTGAGTGCAACCCTCGCCTTTCCCTCCTCTGGATCATCGTCGATCGTCGCCGGTGGCCACCGCGAGCCTCTATCGCCGGTGGGATTTTTAAACCTGACGGGTGGGACCCTCTCGTCAGGATTTTATTCTTTTTGAACCGTTTTCTAGAGACGCCTTCGGGCAGAATTCGTTTTCTACTTGAATTGGTGTATTTCTTACGAAGAGTTTTCTGTTTTTATCAAACTAACCCCCTCGATAGTTTTCTGTTTATAACAGATGTCACAACCCTAGCAAGTGTCCTAGGTTAGCATTGTGATTGCATCATCACCATCATCATTGCATCAATGTGAAATGGGGAGAAAGAAAAGAAACCCCAAGCACTTAATGAATTAAAGAAATTCAAGATAAATGAAATTTCAACAAATCCAAAATGCCCATCAAAAATGTTCCCTATGTCTGATAATTGAGGGCATGGATATACCAGGGATCATTCTAATTATTTGAACATTTCAAATAATTTAAATTAAAGATTTAAGCCTCTGAAATTTATAAATAAAACATTATCATTACTACTGTTTTCAAATTAACCTGAAACTTTTTATACAGGTTTGGAATATTCAAACTTGAATATACAAAAGTTTTGGAATATTTGAAAGGTTATTTGGACCTGCAATAAAATAAACAAATGTTAGAAAAGAAAACAGAAAACAGAAATAAAAAGAAAAGGAAGAAGAGTACCTGGTCAAGTGGGAGGCCTAGCCCAGCCCACCAGGGGTGGGGAGGTCATCTCCCACCTCGCGCCAGTAGGCATCGAGGTGGTGACCGAGCGCTCGCCGGCCTCCACCTCCTGCTTGCCATGGAGCAGGTTACTCCCGTGCTTCCCCTGCGCCTGGAAGACGCGAGAGCCCTCTCTCCCGAGCTCATTCCTCCCCCTCCCTTCCTCCTGTCTCTCTCTTTCGTTCCCTGCCGAGAGCCGCCGTCGCCGGCCGTCGATTTGTCGCCGTCGCTGCCTCCCCGAGATCGCTGACCAGCTCCCCGGAAGCGCCGTGAGCTCCTCTTCCTCCTCCCCTTGCTTCCCCTCTCTCTAGCGCTCCCTAGCTAGCCCGGCCGCCGGACCCGAAGACCTCCCGCCGCCGTGATCGGTTGTCGCCGTGCGTGCAGTCCCCCGAGCTCACGTGCGAGTGCATGGTTGAACTCCTGGAGTTCCCAGGAGCTTGTAGAGCCAATTGCCGAGTCGCCCCGTGCCCTGTATCATGTTTTGGTCCGAGCCTGAGCTCCGGCCGCCGCCACGAGCTCGTTTCCAGCGAGCTCTAGCGACCCCTTAGCCTCCTGTGGCCTCCGTTGGATGCGGTCGTGCACGGGCTACGCGCCGGTGGTCTCAGCTCGTTGAATGAGCGCCTGTGGGCAAAACCCGATAGTCGCCGCCGTCTCTGTTGGTCACCGACGACGAGCCATCGACCAACTCCGGCGGGTTTGACCCCCGTGGGCCCTGGCTTGACTCTGTGAGTCAATGACAGGTGGGCCCCGTCCCTGACTAGTTTTAGGATAATTAGTAATTAGTTTTAAGCGGTTTATTAACTAAATGTAACATTGACAGTGGACCCTACTAGGTTAATTAGATAGGATAATTAGTTTATTTAAAACTGCTTAGTATTGAGTCTATAACAGATGGGCCCCACCGGTCAGATTTGACCTGGAACGGGTCTGTTGACCAGCTGACGTCAGGATGACGTTAGTCTGATGTCATAATACCATTTTCCTATTTAAAAATAATTCCAGAAATTATTTAAAACTTTGAAAAATCATATAAATTAATCTGTAAGTCAGATGAAAATAATTTATATATGAAAATTTATCAGAAAAATCCAATGAATCCAAAGGTGCTATTCTCATGCATGCTAGAGCAACATAAATAGGTGAACATGGACAATTATCATTATGTTAATATATGGAATTTGAAATGAGAACAACTTTGAACCTATATTCAAATCTATTTTAAATTGACATGATCACTAGTTACATTAGCTCACCCATGCATATTACTATGCCATGATCATGCATCATATTGTTGCATTTGCTTGTATTGAATGCTTTTATCTGCGTTGCGGTAGGCCCTAATCTGGAAGATACCACCCCGTATTCCGACGAAGGAGAGAACTCCTCCGCAGCTCAGCAAGGCAAGCAACCCCATTGATCATTCCGATAACATCCCACTCTCTCGCTCTTGCTCTTGTTTATTGCATTAGGCCAAATGATCACATGTCACTCATACACGGTAGATGATCCTATTCTTATGCATGACATGATCTTGTCACAGTAAATAGCTAAACCTTGCAACCTAGCATACCTGGTAGATGCTTGTGCCATGATGTGCTTAGCTTACTTTCATGCCATGCTACTATGCTTAGATTTGTGTCACGTCGGATTCATCTGGTTGACGAACTGAGTGGAACGGTGTTGTTTGAGGTGATGAGCACATAATGAATACGATTTGGTAAAGGTAGCGATGAGAGGCTATGTAGGAGTACATAGTGGGTTGTCTCATTGGGACCGTTCTTAGGAACTGGGTTCCGTGTTTGTGATCCAAGACTAGTTACTACCACACATTGGGTTCCGGTAACTCGACCCCTCTCGACTTATCAGTCGCTTAGTCCTTAGTCCAGGAGTTGCAAGTAGTTTCTGGTGTTTATAGCACGCTGGAGGCCGTGCGTAGCGCTGACCCTCGGGGTGGGTTACGACGCGGTAGGCAATGGCACGGTGTACCAAGGGTCACCCGAATGGTGGGCTTGCGAACCCTGCGCACATCGTTTGGGACCGTAGCGGAAACTTCGGCCGGACTTCCGTGCGGGTTCAGTCTCAAATAGGTGATAGCCTGGACTAGAGGTCTTATGTGATTGACGGTCGTGGCCGACTCCCTCGCTGGGCATCCGCTTGAAGGTTGCCGAGGTGCGTGGTTTATGGCACACAGTGATAAGTGGCGAGAGCGTGTGTGAAGAAGTACACCCCTGCAGGGTATGAAACTATTCGAATAGCCGCGTCCTTGGATATGGACTACTTGGAGAACTTATGTTGTTCATAGATAATCAAATGGATACTTCTAAAAATATCAAGACAAGTGTGAGTACCGTGGATGGCACTCTTCCGGTAGGGGAAGGTGAATCCATGGTAGTGTATTGTGATGGAGATAGTGGACTCGTGTGTGATAACTAAAATTGTAACAAAGAGTTTAAAACTGAGTAGTGTAGGTTAGCCATGAGTCAAAGCTGGCATTGCTGCTTAAACTCCACCACTCCCCCTTGTTGATACATGAGCATAAATAGACTAGGTCTGTTTTAAAGACTTGCTGAGTACGTTTGTACTCATCCTTGCTTAATAAATGTTGCAGAAGAGAGCCAGGACCCATCAGGTGGGTTCTATCTAGACGTTGATGACGCCGAATAGCTTGTGTCCCAGCTACGATCTTGCCCATGTGGTGGGAGGTAGATAGCCAAGCCGTGTGCCTCTTTTCTATTTTCGCCGTCTGTACTCAGACAGTTTAAGTTTCCGCTGGCTCGTATGACTTTGTTTGTATGATTTGAGTGTCGGGTCATGTGACCCCTATCTGTAAGAACATATTATGCAAGGCTCGTCTGAGCCTCTTAAATAAAAGTCATGTTGTTGTATGGTTATGTTGTGATGCCATAGTTGTATCTATGCATATCGGGCATGTCGTGCGTACGTGTGACGTGCAACGGTATGTATGGGATCCGACACCTAGTCGTGTGCCTTTAGTAGTACTCTTTACGGGAAACTATCTCTTTGTGCTTCAACCGAGCCATGGTAGCTTGCTACTGCTCCGGACACATTGATTGACCGGCATGTATCCTTCTTTGCTGTTGTGTTTGTCCCTTCGGGGAAATGTCTCATAGTGTAATGGAGTCCATGTAGCCTGCTACGACTCGTCTACGTGCAGTGATGACATTCGTGTATCGCGACGTAATGGAGTCCTTGTAGCTTGCTATGACTCGTCTACACACGCTTGAGGCCGACACCTGCATTGCTGGGTTATGTATGCCTGTTTCCGTATGGATGTGCCACTTGGGTTCTATGACTAGTAATGTCGTCCCGGGTTCTCTGTTGTGTGATTGCCAGCGACATGTTCACATACGTGAGCCAAAAGACGCAAATGGTTCCGGCCAAGGTAAGGCTGCAGCCATGGAGTTACCGTGCGTGAGGCAGCAAAGCGATGTGATGTGTTACAGCCTGGATTCATATGACTTAGGATCGGGGTCCCGACAACAGATTAGTCCCAGGACTAAAACCTTTACAACTTTTAAACAAAAGATTATTTGGAGTTGGTTATTTTTCTGTCATCTCTATTTTTCTGTCTAGTTTTTTAATCATATTTATTTGAAAATTATTTGGAACAATTTTTGTGCACGCATGGTATTTACGTTAGAACTAGATATTTTATGTGACGTAGATACCGAAGGAGGTGACGGTGTCGTCAATTTCGCCGAGCTAGACTCCGACTACTCTGAACCAGGCAAGCATATTTGAACCTTTGATATGATGAGTGTTTTTATGTTTGCTTGAGTGGATATTCTCATGGCATGTTTATATAAGCATTTGCTGAATGTTATATTTCATGCATAGTAAGTTGCAAGTGAGCTACAAACTTGATGTGATCATGAAATGATGAAACAACCTAGTCATGTGGTTGCATGATATGTTGTAGGCTGGTATTGTTGGATCATGCCAGTTCTATGACAAACTGTTTAACTCCAGTGTTGACATAGATCAAGTCTTGTCCCCATTCTCCTTCTTTTCGTATTGCCACATTCTTTCTGCAAAGAATACGGTTTAGTAAGTTGCAAACCTCTTTCCATGTACACACCAAATAGAGGGGCTGTGGTGAGGGTTCCATGGCCCTGGATTAAAGCCCGTCATCTGGTTAGGGGGCATGGGTGTTTCCGGTTGGGACTGAGAGGGGGGCAACCCTTAGAGTGTGCGATATAAATTTTATCCTATGCTATTCGAGGTATTGGCCTCCCCGTCTTAAAGTTTTTCTTAAACGTTGCTTAGGGTGATACCTGGCATCGGGAGGTGGAATGGGTGTGTACTAGTTAGGTGTGTATTCTGCAAAAATATCGTAGACAGAACTAGTCCTTTGTGAGTACTAAAATCTGTTGGCTGTGGGTAAAGAGTACAACCTGTGTAGAGTCAAAACTATTCGAATAGCCGTGTCCACGGTCAAGGACATTGGTTGACAGGTCAAGTGTCGGTCTTAGTGTCAGTCTTTGGAGAACTAATATGTTAAATAACGGAAGAAAACTTGGCTGAATATTATTCCTGTGGATGGACTAACTTGTTTACTATTTTTTATCGAGTATTCCTTGGGATGCTGCTACCTCCCGGATTACTCGTATTTGAATGTTGAAATATAAGCCTTTTATGTGATGTTGCTCAGACGTCCGACTGTGGCATTCCTATTATTTACTTTTGATATGAGCCCTTTATGTGATGCCGTTTAGACGTCCGACTGTGGCATTCCGTTATTTACTTTTGATATAAGCCCTTTATGTGATGTCGCTCAGACGTCGGACTGTGGCATTCTTGTTGTTTATTTTCATTATAAGATCTTTATGAGATATCGCATCAGACGTTCGACTGTGGCACGCACTGTTATTTATTTTTCAATATCAGCCCTTTATGAGGTGTTGCCCCAATGCCCGACTGTGGCATGTTAATTTATTTTTTCCTTTCGAGGCATTGCTTCAGACACCCGATCGGTCTTCTCATATTTTATTGGAATTTCGGGAGGATTACCGCCCGACTTCCTTTTATTTATCTTGTAGTGCAAATTTATTACCTGAGTGTGTATTACTAGTTTTGCTCATGTGCATCATGGTTGCATTTGTTATATCTTATGTCCAAACTATCTTGTGAGTACATTCAAAGTACTCACCTAGTTTGTTGATTTGGCCAGATATTGACGAAGGCGATCTTATGGATGAAGAGTACGATGGCGAGTCTGACGCCTAGAGGAGTCCTAGTCAGTCTCTTGTGATCCTGGAGTTGGTCACTTGTATTATATTCGCTTCCGCTACCCAAATAAATCATCGAGCCTCACTCCGACGCTTGATGAATTGTGAGATATTAGAATCATGTCACCCACTCCACTGTGACATATCCACCACCACCTTTTATTGCCAGTCAGTAGCTATCCCGCCATACCCATTGTGTCATATTCGCCTTTATGTGTAATATTGGCGTGCCTATAATAACTTGTTGAGCAGCCTTAGCTCAACCCTGTAGTATTAAGTATTACTGGATTTTTGTATTAAGGATTTATCTACCAGTAAGAAGGATTTTCTGTACTGGTCAGACATAAGGGGCAATTTTTCAATAAATGTTTGATTGAAAAACCGGTCCTAACACTGATCCACTGCTGCCCTCCTCCATCACACCGGAGCCGATACCCTGATGTTGTTGTCCACCGTGACCACAACCAAAATGCTCTCAATGACTTAGCAGTTGAAGCCGGGTCAGATCTGCCTCCATGACCCGACGTGTGCCTTACCCGAGACACTTCAACCATGTCGTCCTGCGCCTCACCACTGCCGCTCCATCATCGCAACCGTCCGCTGCACCAGAGCTCTCCCTGTTACACCATCGTTGGCTACCTCAAATATCCTTACCTATTGCTAACAGATGGCCACCTCAACACACTCAACAAATTGCCCATGGGTTCGTCCAAGGTTCGACCGTCCTCCACAACATCTGGTTTCCCACAACGCACAAGAAGATCATCAAAAAAAAGGAGGACACAACAACGCCAGCCAAAATTGGTACTCCTCTTCCCTTATTCATGCAAATCTTACATGTCTGCTCGCACATTATTCATCCCACGGCAAAAACGAGTTGACCGCTTCTTACCATGCCTTCTTCCTGATACCAGATGTTCCAAGTTACTCGCGATGCACAAGGTTTCCCCCATTTACTACTTCACTTTAGCTAGAGGTCCGTCGCCCACCTAGATTTCAATTCAGGGCCAGTAGATTCCCAATTAGAGGAAGCACCACCTGTGGAGACACGTTGAGCATCTAGTTGGCCTTCGCCTTGGTGTCTATCTTATGTGTGTATGTATGTGTATGTGTGTGTGTGTGTGTGTGTGGCACAGGAGCTGTTGTCGCCCGATCTGGATGACGATCGACCTTAAAGGGATGAATAGAGGGATGGTGCCAAGCACAATGGTGTGGTGATGTCGAGGGGAGGGGAGGGCGGCTAAGGCAGAGGGCTAGGCCTGTGGTCGCTGTCGGTTCGAGGATGATCATCAACTATGACCGACAAGGGGTCGATGAAGGCCATCTGCCCGTCCTTTCTAAATCGAGCGATGCAAAAAAATTGACTAACCTATTTGTTTTTAGACGATTATTATTTTCATTGGACCACACTTTGTGGTTTGCCGGAGGATTACCTGCACTTCCAAACCACCCCTGCTCACATTTCAAAAGCCTAGAATCTAGTAATTTTGTGTCCCATGCATATTCTAGAGCTATCATATGTGTGTCGTCATTTATTTTTGACCCACCTACTATCTGGTACTTTACAGTGTACTACTTGTACACACACTTCACCCATACTCTTACTATTGCTTTTTATGCATGAGTATTTCAAACTCTGAAGCACTATTGTTAATTTCACAATAGAAAAGAGAGCAGTCGCTTAACACAAACTAAATGATTGGCTGTAAGAGGTTGAACACTCTACAATGTGAAGTGTCAGCAAACCAAGACAGTAAATTAGGCATGTAGTTGATAATCTCATTCTCCATAACCACCATCCCAGGTGCTTGCCTTAACTTCGTGGTGTCATATGTGGTTGCATGTTGCATACAATATCTAGCTTGTATTGCTTCTAATTTTACTGTATTGCATCTGCTTAGTTTACCGATTATACGTGTTAATATGACACGTGTTCCTGTTTCTAGAATATACTATATCTGTCTATCATGCCATGTGCTTACATGAAACTATTGTTCTTGTGTATCCCACATCAATAACTTAATACGAGACACTTTGAACTTGATAGTGTGATATTTGTTGCATCTTGCATAAGCATGTACCGCCTCTAATTTTTTGAAATGTCAACTATGATGAGACTCTTTTAACTTGGTAGAGTGATATTGGTTGGATCTTTCATCTAGTGTCTAGCTAGGATTGCTTCTAATGTGTTGAAATACCTTCTGGTTAGCATTTTTTGTAAATATTCCACCTTCCTTCAATATGGTTGCCATACATAAAATGTATTGTTCATTAGTATCATGCAGCAATCAATTCTCAATAGCGAATTTCATTCCTTTACCCTTGGGGTTTGACTTTTCAAAGTAAAATAAAAAGGACGAAGCTATGGGAGGATGGTGGTCCTTCCAAGCAACTGAAACAAATGTTCTCTAGAGATTCTCCTGCTACTCCTAGTGCAG
Source organism: Hordeum marinum (assembly GCA_022496015.1). Taxonomy (NCBI): domain Eukaryota; kingdom Viridiplantae; phylum Streptophyta; class Magnoliopsida; order Poales; family Poaceae; genus Hordeum; species Hordeum marinum. The sequence continues at coordinate 277,867,217 of CM039677.1, read as the reverse complement.
TACAGTTTCCAAGTCTCATCTCCCCTACTCCACCATCCGAGGTGCTTGCTCTAACTTGGTTGTTTGATATGTGATTGCATGTTGCATATGTTGTCTAGCTTGTATTGCTTCTAATTTGTGTAAATTGGATCCGCTTAGTTTACACATTATACCTGTGAATATGACATCCCTTCCCGATTCTGGTACATACTACATTGTCTATTAATCATGTTCTAACATCAAGCTAATGTTCTTATGTATCCCGCATCAATCACTTATGATAGACAGTCATTACTGTGGGTTAGTGTGGAATGCCCTACACTTTTAAAGAGTGCAGTGTCAACCTCGCCATACAATTCTCAAGAAACAACAATGCTAGATGAAGATAGTCAACGTAGCTTTGTAGTTGATAACCACATTTCCGCTACACCACCATCACAAGTGCTTGCTCTCACTTGGCAGTTTGATATGTGGTTGCATGTTGAACATGGTGTCTAGATTGTATTGCTTCTAACTAGTGTAAATTGCATTTTCTTAGTTTACACCTTACACCTGTGAATATGAGATTTCTTCCTATTTTTGGTACATACTAGATCTGTCTATTAACCATGTTCTTACATCAAACTAACATTCTTGTGTATCCGATACGTCTCCAATGTATCGATAATTTTTGATTGTTCCATGCTATTATATTATCATTTTATGATACTTTTTGAGTAATAATTTACCAATTTATATTATTTTTGAGCACTAACCTATTGACACACTGCCCAGTGCCAGTTGTTGTTTTCTTCTTGTTTTTTTTACTTTTCATGTTTACAATACTAAACGAAGTCCAATTGCCCCAATTTTTTATGATTTTTTCTGAACCAAAAGAAGACTTGGAAGCGTGGGGAGAAGGCCGAAGGCCGAAGGCTGATGTCTTGTGCCTCCTTGGTGCCCCTCCTGACCCTGTTCTCTGCCTGTAAATTTACATATATTCCAAAATGCCTAGGGGCATCTTGAAACAGTTTTTTTTGCCACCGCAAGTCTTTGTTCCATCACGATCTCATCTGGAGCTCCATTTCGGCACCCTGCCGGAGCGGTGATCGTTCACAAAGGGACTATTCATCAACCTTGCCGCCCTCATGATGATGTGTGAGTAGTTCACCGTAGACCTTCAGGTCCGTATTTAGTAACTAGATCGCTCTCTCTCTCTCTCTGTTGATCTTCAATATAATGGTCATCGCATCTTCGCTTTGATCCATCTGATGTAACTCTTTCGTGCAGTGCGTTTGTTGGCATCCGATGAATTGTGGGTTTATGTTCTGATTATTCATGAAAAGTATTTGAGTCTTCTCTGAAATTATTATGATTATTAATTGCATGATCATTATACCTTCATAATTCTCTCAGATCTATTGATTTGGTTTGGCCAAGTAGATTGATCTTTGTTCCGTGAGAGAGGTGTGTTGTAGTGGGTTCAACCTGACGAGTTTCTACATCCCAGTGATGTAACAGGACAAGTTGCATCTTTGTGATGTTGCCACTACGGATAAAACGATGGGGTTTATTCACTTTTCTTGAGTTTAGTTTGTCTACATCATGTCATCGTTCTCCATGCATTACTCTATTTTTCATGAACTTAATACGTAGAGGGGCAAGCATAGAAGCGCTCTCGATGGGGAGTAATAGTAATAGGTGCAGGCAGGAGTTGACCTATTTTTCTTGGACATGATGCCTATATACACATGATTATTGCCATGAACATCGCATAACTATCTACTTTTCTATGAATTGCCCAATAGTAATTTGTTTACCCATTGTATGCTTATTTTCAAGAGAGATGCCGCCAGGGAAAACAATGCCCCCAGGTCTATTCAATTATATATTTACAAACTTATCAATACCTTTCTGTTCTTATTTAAATTTTATTCTATTTTTCAATTTACAATTATCAACTATCATTTATACACTTCACTTGCTCGCAAATAACGAGATCAAGGGGATTGACAACCCTGTTGCCCATCTTGGGTGCAAGTTGTTTGCTCTTTTGTGTGCAACCTTTGAAAACGGTTGTGGATTGATATTCTTATTTTTTCTATACACCTTGATTTCATAACTAAGGGAAATACTTACCTGTATTGTGCTGCAATTACCCATTCCTCTTCACGGAAAAACCAACGCAGATCAGAAGTATCAGGAACGATTTCTGGCGCCGTTGCCAGGGAGTATCATCACCAACTATCAAGTAAATTCACACGAATTATAATTCACTTCTTCTTCTCTTTATTTGATGTTATATTTAGTTTGTATCTTATAAATCAAAAATACAAAAGTATTTATCTTTGCTAGCTACCAATTTACTCTTTTGCTTCCTAGTTTACTTGTCCTAGTTTACTGTTCAGTCACCATGTCTCAAGAGAGTACCAAGTTGTGTGACTTCTCAAATACTAATAACAATGATTTTATTAGTACTCCTAGACCACCCTCCACTAGTTTGGATGCTTTTGATATTAATGTCGTGTTACTAAATCTTGTGATGAAAGATCAATTTTTTGGAAGTCCTAACGAGGATCCCGCTTACAAGGTTAATACTTCTCTTGAACTTTGTGATATGCAAAAGAAAAAGGACATGGTTAATGATGTTGTGAAATTAAAATTATTTTCGTTTTCACTAAGAGATAGAGCTAAGGCTTGGTTTTCATCTTCACCAGGTAATAGTATTGGAACATGGGATAAGTGTAAAGATGTTTTTATTGCCAAGTATTTTCCTACTCCTAAGATCATCTCCCTTATAAATCAAATAATGAATTTTAAACAACATGAGCAAGAACATGTTGCACAATCTTGGGAAAGGACAATTAGAAATTTTGCTACTCACGGGTTAAACTTGTGGATGATTATCCAAAACTTCTATGCTGGACTAAACTTTGTGTCTAGAAATCTTCTAGATTCTGCTGCAGGTGGTACCTTTATGGATGTGACCTTGGGAGAGGCCACAAAAATTCTGGACAACATCATGACAAATTATTCTTAATGGCACACCGAGATAGCTCTAACTGGTAAGACGGTAAATTTCGTTGAAGGAATCACTACTTTGAGTGAAAAAGTGCATGCTCTTATCAATATGGTTGCTAGCAAAAATGCTGATGTTGATCCCAATATTATGCCTTTGTCTATTTTGATTTAGCGGAACAATGATGCTGTTTATGTGAACTTTATTTGGCGAAATAATTTCGACAACAATGCTTAGAGGAAATTTTAATGCTAGGTTGTATCCTAGTAATTACTCTAACAATTATGGAAATTCTTATGGTAATTGTTATGGAAATTCATATACAAATTCTAATAGGATACCCTACGATCTTGATAACACAATTAAAGAATTTATTGTTTCTCAAAATACTTTTAATACTATGGTAGAAGAAAAGCTGCATACAATTGATACTTTGGCTAAAAAACATGGACATAATTGCTCTTGATGTAGAAAATCTTAAAATTAAAGCTTTACCACCTAAGCATGATTTTAATGAGACTATTAAATCTATCCAAATATCTTTTAATTCAAGTAAGGAGAGGACCGCTAAGTTGAGAGCTAAGCGAGAATTTTTAGAAAAAGCTCGTCCACCCGGTTTTTATCGGAATCATGACGAAGATCTTAAAATGATTGGTACTTATCGTATTGAATATTTATTTGACTATATGAATATAAATGTTAAAGGGACTGGAGATGAGTCAACTTTAGTTAGTGAGCATCCCATTTGCTTGGAGGGTGATGATTTTATTGCTAAAACTGGAAAAGCTGGGTTTGGAGAGGTCAAAACTTTACATAGTGATGCGCCCACTATCTTGGATTACAAGGAATTTAATTATGAAAATTTCTAATTCATAGAATGTATTTAATTGTTGCAAACCATCATTAGCACACCCAATGCTTATGAACAAAACAAGGCTTTCACTAACAATATAGTGGAAGCGATGATAAAAGCTTACGATGAGAAAATTGAGCTTGAAGTTTCTATTCCTAGAAAATTGCATGATGAGTCGTAACCTACTATAAAAATAAAGATAAATAAATATGAAGGCAATGCTTTGTGTGACCTTGGTGCTATTGTTTCAACAATACCTAAATCTCTTTGTGATGTGCTTGGTCTCACTGATATACAAGAATGTTCCCTAAACTTGCATCTTGTGGATTCTACCATCAAGAAACCTTTAGTTAGAATTAATGATGTTATTATTATTGCAAATAAAAATTATGTGCCTTTATATTTCATTGTTCTTTATATTGATTGCAATCCTACTTGTCCAATAATACTAGGATGACATTTCTTACGAACTATAGGTGCAATCATTGATATGAAAGTGGGTAACATAAGGATCCAATTTCCATTAAATAAAGGGATGGGAAAATTACCTACAAATATAATTAAAACATCTGATGAATCAATTGTGAGAGCCACTTATGTGTTTAGTGTCAAAGATGACAATACTTGAAACTATGCGTTATGCCTAGCTAGCGCCATAAACAATAGCACTTGTTGGGACGCAACCCAATAGTTATCTTTATTTTTGCTTTTTACTTTCTGTCTTGGTGTGATAACATGATTATTGACTCTTTAATGATTGTGTTTTTATATTTTACTTAGTGTTTGTGCCAAGTAAAGCCTCTGGGATGACTCAAAAGATGAGTAGAATTGATACGGTGCAAACACAGAAACTTTAGCATCAAATGTAGAATTTCTATGATTTTACCAGAACATCTTTTTGATCTTAATTTTTACACAATATTTCTATAAAAATTCTTCAAGTTTTCCTGTTTTTTCCTAATTTTTGAAGTTACACAAGTATATGCTCTCTACAGATCATTATAGACTATTTTGTTTTAGACAGATTCTGTTTTTGCTTGCATACTTTGCTTGTTTTGATGATGCTATGGATTGTATCGGGGGTATAAGCCATGTAGATGTTAGAATACAGTACCTATTTTGGAATAGTGAAATAGGAATCAATTTATAATAGTACCTAAAGTGTTTGATATGTTGCTTATACTAACGAATATCATGAGGGTTTGTTGAGTTTTGTGTGATTGATTTTTTTAAGTTCTCAGTGTTATCACGATGGACAATGGAATAAGGAGTGGCAAGTGCCTAAGCTTGAGGATGTCCCAGGAACCCCAAGGTAATATTCAAGGAAGACTCGAGTGTCTAATCTAGGGGATGCCCTAGAAGGCATCCCCTCTTTCATCTCAATCCATCAGTATGTCACTTGGATCTCTTCTTCAAGAATTCGTCCGATTAACCAGTTAACTTCCCGATTAATCCCAACTTTTAGGGTCATCGAGTAGCTGATTAACTAATAAGCTGATTAACTAATAAATTGCAAGATTAATTTATTAAATGGCTCATTAACTTGCCTATTAGCCTATTGGTACCCTACTCGCAAGCCAACCGAGCATCTACCAGTTAACAATTTCCTCAACAGTGCTTGGAGCTATATTTTTATTGGTCATATGATATGAGTTTTGCTTGGAGCATCGTTTGATTTTAATTTTAGTTTGCCACAATCATCATTCGCTGGACACACCTTCATAATTTGCAAGAATACTTTATGTGCGTCACTTATATCTTTTGAGCATAGCAGTTGCTGTAGTACTTCACTTATACCTACATGATGGCTTCACATATATTTTATATAAATAATTGCACTCTTGTTCTTCACTTATATTTGTTTGAGAGTTAATAAAAAATTATGGTATTTTGCATGGGTCATAAGACTAGTCCAAAATAATAGGTATTCAATGAGTGATAATCGAAACCATCATGTAGTACATAAAAGAGAAATTATGCGTTAATTATATTGATGTGTTAATATGAAAAGGTGTGAGTGCATAAGGGTTCATTCTTATAAGTGTTGGTATTAAGAGGTGTTAACTTCTTGTTTGTATAAAAGTTAAAAGGCATCGTGAGGATATGTGAACATTTCTATTCCTCATTAAAATCTTAGTGTTCTTTCGGGTCAGAGGCGTGTGATATGTCTCCAACGTATCTATAATTTTTGCTTGTTCCATGATTTTATATTATCAATCTTGGATGTTTTAGAATCATTTTATAGCAAATTTATATCATTTTTTGGGACTAACCTACTGACATAGTGCGAAAGTGTCAGTTGTTGTTTTTGCTTGTTTTTTACTTCGCAGAAAATCAGTACCAAACGAAGCCCAAACGTCACGGAGATTTTTGTGGATTTTTTATAGACCAGAAGGAAGCAAAAGGGCCAAACAACACCAGAAGAGGGGACCCAGAGTGGCCACCCTCCACCAGGGTGCGCCAGAGGTCACTAGCGTGGCCTGGTAGAGGGTGGGCACCTAGGGCAGCCCCTCAATCAACTATCGAGCCTATAAATTCGCAGAAAATCCAAGAACCCTAAGGGAGTCGACGAAACACAAATCCATCCGTCGCAAGTTCTAGAACCTCGAGATCCAATCTAACACCATGACAGAGGGGTTTATCTTCCTTATAGGTGCCTCCCCAATGATGCGTGAATAGTCCACCATAGAACCACGAGTCCGTAGGCAGTAGCTAGATGGCTTCCTCTCTCTCTATTTCTATCTTTCTCAATACAATGGACTCTTCGAGATCTATTTGATTTAATGACTTTTGCGGTGTGTTTGTTGGGATCCGATGAATTTTGAGTCCTTGATCAGTATCTATCCATGAATATGATTTGATTTTCTTTCATCTCTTATTTGCATTATTACTTATAGCCTCCTATTTCTTCTTCAAATCTTTGGTTTAGTTAGGCCACCTAGATTGATTTTTCTTTCCATGGAAGAGGTGCTTTGTGACGGGTTCGATCTTGCGGTATTCTTTCCCAGTGACAGAAGGGGAAGCAAGACACACATGTATCGTTGCCATTAGGGTTAACAAGATGGGGTCCATTCCTACATGAATAGACCTTGTCTACATGATGTCACCATTCTTATTGCATTACTCCGTTTTCCCATTGACTTAATACACTAGACGCATGCCGGATAGCGGTCGATGTGTGGAGTAATAGAAGTAGATGCAGAATCATTTCAGTCTACTTTTCTTGGACATGATGCGTATATAATGATCACTGACTGGATATCATCATGATTATTTGATCTTCTATCAATTGCCCAACAGTAATTTGTTCACCCACCGTGTGCTATACTCATGAGAGAAGCCACTAGTGAAACCTATGGCCCTCGAGTATACTTTTCCAACATATTGCTTTCCGATCTACTATTTGCAACTTTTGTTTTCAGATCTATTTATCCAAAAAAACCAAAAATACCTTGCTTCACTATTTGCTTATTTATTTTACTTTGTGTTCTTGCAAGATCTATTTGCCAAAATTATCATTACCTAATCTATCTTATTACCGTGGAGAGAATGACAACCTCTCTTTCGCGTCGGGTTGCAAGTATTTGTTGTTTGTGTGTAGGTGTTGTTTACGTGGGCGCGTGATATTATTCTATGGATTGAAACCTTGGTTTCATAACTTAGGGAAATACTTACCGTCGTTGTGTTGCATCATCCCTTTCTCTTTGGGGAAATATCGACGCAGTCTGAAGCCATGTCAGTGTGTGATCGTTAACTCATACCAACCTTCTCCCTCGGGGCATGCGATTAGTACTTTGATTTGTGATAAAACTAATAGAACTTTGCAATAAGTATATGATTCCTTTATGACTAATGAGAAACCATGTACGTACGTGATCTCACCTCCTCATATTTTGCTAGCCTCTACGGTACCGTGCCTTGCCATTTCTCACCTCGAGGATCGGTGCAACCTTCGCCGGTGCATCCAAACCCCGTGACATGATATGATCTATCACACATGGGCCTCATTATATCTTCCTCAAAACAACCACCATAGATATCTACTATGGTATTTCCATAGCCATTCTGAGATATATTGCCATGCAAATTCCATCGTCACATCATATGAATAGGTTCATTCATCATCATATTGCTTTGCATGATCATATAGAGATGACATAGTATTTGTGGCAAAGCCACCATTCATCATATTTCTACATGTCATGCTAGATCATTGCATATCCTGGTACACTGCTAGAGGCATTCATATTGAGTCATATTGTTCCATGGTTCTTCATATCGAGTTTCATATTGAGTTGTAAGTAAATAAAAGTGTGATGATCATCATTATTAGAGCATGGTACGTGAGGAAATAAAAATGGGTGAGGCCAAATGATCCCATCATTCAAAAAATGAGGGAAAAGAGAGAAGGGACTTTTGTACTATCCTTTACCACACTAGTGCCTCAAAGTGGCACTACAAGGATTCCGGTCTATTGCAACAAAATTTATTGCTATATCTATGGCACCTTGTTTTTCATATAAAGAGTCTCATGTTACGACATTTTCATATGCTAGTGGGAATCACTTTTTCATTATTATAAACTTGGCTTGTGTGTTCCGATGATGGACTTCCTCCGATGCCCGAGGTCTTCATGAGAAAGCAAGTTGGATGCACACCCCAGTTAGCTTCAGTTGAGCTTTCACTCAGTTATAGCTCTAGTGCATCATGTGCATGGCAATCCCTACTCCTTGCATTGACATCTATCGGTAGGCATCTCCATAGACCATCGGTACGCCTAATTGATGTGAGATTTCCTTCTCCACTTTTTACCCCTTTTATATCTACAACCATATTTTATTCCACCCATATGTACATGGTGAACGCTCATGGATTGCGTGATGAATAAAAAGGTGATGCATATTGAAAATGTATGATCCAACTGACTGACTTGGACACCATGGTTCTTGAAATTTGTATTAATGTGGTGAAGATGGAGCCATGCCTTGCTAATATAATAAGATGAACGAGGGTAAACATTCTTTGAGGATCGTGTACTTTGAAAGATTGATGATTTTGTTGCTTATGCTTATAAGTATTACCATGTTAATGTTTGTCAATTCATCATTTCTCTGTGAGCATACATGCAAAATATTACATATTGGGTAGCATGTCACATCAAAATTATTTTTTTCTCATTTACCTACTCGAGGACATGCAGGAATTAAGCTTGGGGATGCTTGATATGTCTCCAATGTATCTATAATTTTTGATTGTTCCATGCTATTATATTATCATTCTAGGATACTTTTTGAGTAATAATTTACCAATTTATATTATTTTTGATCATTAACCTATTGACACAGTGACCAATGCAGTTGCTATTTTCTGCGTGTTTTTTACTTTTCAGGTTTGCATTACCAAACGAAGTCCAATTGCCCCGAAACTTCCGTCGCCGCAAGTCTCTGTTCCACTGTGATCTCATCTGAAGCTCCATTGTTGCACCCCGTCGGAGGTGGGGTTGATCACGGAGCGCCTCTTCATCAACCCTGCTGCTGTCATGATGATGCGTGATTAGTTCACCACAGACCTACGAGTCTATAGTTAGTACCTAGATGGATATCTCTCTCTCTCTCTTTTCATCGTCAATGCAATGGTCATCGCATCTTCGCTTTGATCCATCAGATGTAACTCTTTTGTGCAGTGCGTTTGTTAAGATCCGATGAATTCTGGGTTTATGTTCATATTATCCATGGAAAGTATTTGAGTCTTCTCTAAAATTATTCCGATTCTTAATTGCATCATCATTATAGCTTCGTAATTCTCTCCGATCTATTGATTTTCTTTGGCCAAGTGGATTGATCTTTCTTCACCGAGACAACCACACCAATTACTGATCTGGATAATAATCCAATTACTGATCAAGTGATAAGTGATGTTTCACTAATGCAAGACCTAAAGATTGAGGAGTTGAGGAGGAGCTGATTAATGTGACATGTACGTGTGCACATCTACAAGGATTGCGCGCCATCTAATTTGCATGGCAACAAAGAGAAGTTGGAGTCCGTGACTATGCCACATTCCAAAGTAATTAAAAAACAAAATTGTTTTCATTGAGCCAAGTACCCGTGCATGCAATCCAAGGTGTATGTAGATATGAGGAAACAAAAGATTTGTAGCAAAATCATACATGTGCTAGTGCCTGTGGAAATAAAGTATGTTATTTCTTCATGTTTCCACGTCCACCAGGGAATAGATACATGGCTAGGACTCTGCTGCCTTGGGAGTTTCTTTCCTTGTGCGCTACTGGATGGGGAACTCCTCTTGTTACCACGTACCTGATGTCTAGTACACAACCTTCTTCTTGTAGACTCGTGTTGGGCCTCCAAGCGTAGAGTTTTGTAGGACAATGACAATTTTCCCTCAAGTGGATGACCTAAGGTTTATCAATCCGTGGGAGGTATAGGATGAAGATGGTCTCTCTCAAACAACCCTGGAACCAAATAACAAAGAGTCTCTTGTGTCCCCAACACACCCAATACAATGGTAAATTGTATAGGTGCACTAGTTTGGCGAAGTGATGGTGATACAAGTGCAATATGGATGGTAGGTATAGGTTTTTGTAATCTGAAAACATAAAAACAGCAAGGTAACAAATAGTAAATAGCGAGCAAAACATTGTATAAATGCTTGGAAACAAGTCCTAGGGTCCATACTTTCACTAGTGCAATTTCTCTCAACAATACTAACATAGTTGAATCACATCTAAATACCTCTCATGCGACAAAGAGTTCGCTCCAAAGTCACAAATAGTGGAGAACTAACGAAGAAATTATTGTAGGGTATGAAACCACCTCAAAGTTATCTTTTCTGATCAATCTTATGAGATATCCCTATAAGTGTCACGGACAACCCTAGAGTTCGTACTAAAATAACACCTTAAGATACACATCAACCAAAACCCTAATGTCACCTAGATACTCCAATGTCACCACAAGTACCCATGGGCTTGATTATATGATGTGCATCACACAATTTCAGATTCATCATGTTCAATCCAACACAAAGAACTTCAAAGAGTGCCCCAAAGTTTCTACCAGAAAGTCAAGACAAAAATGTGTGCCAACCCCTATGCATAGATTCCCAAGGTCATGGAACCCGCAAGTTGATCACAAAAACATACATCAAGTGGATCAAATCCTTAAAGACTCAATCCGATAAGAAAAATTCAAAGGGAAAATTCAATTCATCACAACAAGATAGAGAGGGGAAAACTCGATACGATTCAATCTATATCAATAAAGCTCGCGATACATCAAGATTGTGTTGTTAGAAATATGCCCTAGAGGCAATAATAAATTAGTTATTATCATATTTCCTTGTTCATGATAATCGTTTATTATCCATGCTATAATTGTGTTGATCTGAAACTCAGATACATATGTGGATACATAGACAACACCATGTCCCTAGTATGCCTCTAATAAACTAGCTCGTTGATCAAAGATGGCTATGGTTTCCTTGTCATGGACATGAGATGTCATTTGGTAACGGGATCAGATCATTAGGAGAATGATGTGATGGACAAGGCCCAAACTACAAACGTAGCATATGATCATGTCAATTTATTGCTACTGTTTTCTGCATGTCAAGTATATGTTCCTATGACCATGAGATCATGCAACTCACTAACACCGGAGGAGTACCTTGTGTGTATCAAATGTCGCAACGTAACTGCGTGACTATAAAGGTGATGTACAGGTATCTCCGAGGGTGTCTGTTGGGTTGGCATGGATCAAGACTAGGATTTGTTACTCCGTGTAACGGAGAGGTATCTCAGGGCCCACTCAGTAATACAACATCACAATAAGCCTTGCAAGCAATGTGACTAAGTGTTAGTCACGGTATCTTGTATTACGGAACGAGTAAAGAGACTTTCCGGTAATGAGGTTGAACTTTGTGTGGAGATACCGACGATCGAATCTCGGGCAAGTAACATACTGAAGAACAAAGGGAACGTCATACGGGATTAACTGAATCCTAGACATAGATGTTCGACCGATAAAGATCTTTGTAGAATATGTAGGAACCAATATGGACATCTAGGTCCCGCTATTGGTTATTGACCGTAGAGGTGTCTCGGTCATGTCTACATAGTTCTCGAACCCGCAGGGTCTGCACACTTAAGGTTCGGTGATGTTTCGGTAGTATAGAGTTATGTATGGTGTTGACCGAAGGTTGTTCGGAGTCCCGTATGATATCTTGGACATCAAGAGGAGCTCCGGAATGGTCCGGAGGTAAATATTGATATATAGGATGTCCTATTTTGGTCGCCGGAAAAGTTTTGGGCTCATCGGTAGTGTACCGGGAGTGTTGGTAGTGTACTGGGAGACCATCGAGAGGGGTATTTCGACCCAAGAGGCTATGTGGGCTGTGGGAGGATGAATACCATCCCTTTGTGGGCTGGTGGAAGTCCCACACAAGGCCCATGTGGCTGGGACGAAAAGTCCAAAAGGAAAAAGGTGGAAAAAGGCAAAAGGGCTAAGATAAGGAAGGAGTCCTAATCCTACTTGGAGTGGAGGAGGAGGACTCCTCCCTCCTGGTTCGGCCGACCCAAGGGCTGGATCCTTGGGATCCAAGCCTCCTCCTCCTGTCCTCCTATATATACTAGAGGGTTTTAGGGTTTTGGCACAAGATTTCCAGCCACGTGCTACCTGTTCCTCCAATGCAAAGTTTCTCCTCTAGATCGGATTTCTACAGTTCTTAGGTGAAGCCCTGCCAGAATAGCTCCACCACCATCGCCGGAGTGCCGTCATGCTGCCGGAGAACCCTTCTACCTCTCCGCTCCCTCTTGCTGGATCAAGTAGGCGGAGATCGTCATCAAGCTGTACGTGTGCTGAACGCGGAGGTGCCGTCTGTTCGGAGCTAGATCGGAAGGACCGTGATCAAGATCGCGAGACGTATCCTGATGAGATCGCAGGACGGATCATGACGAGTTCAATGGACGGATCGTGATGAGATCGCAGGACGGATCGTGATGAGTTCACGGGACGAATCGTGATTGGATCGCGGGACGGATCGTGATGAGATCACGGGTTGCTCGGCTTTGGATCGCGAAGACGTTCGACTACACCAACCCCATTTCTTAACGCTTCCCGCTTAGTGATCTTCAAGGGTATGTAGATCCACTCTCTCTCTTGTAGATGATCATCACCATGGATAGATCTTGCATGTGTGTAGGAAATTTTTTGTTTCCCATGCAATGTTCCCCATCAGTGGCATCATGAGCTAGGTCTATGTGTAGATGAGATCTTGAGTAGAACACAAAGAGTTTGTGGGCGTTGATGCTTAGATTGCTTCCTCCCTTGGTCGTGTTTTGGTTCAGTGGTATTGTGGGATGAAGCAGCCCGGACTAACCTTACTCGTACGCTTACGAGAGACCGGTTCCATCGACTGACGTGTAACCTTGTTGCACAAAGATGGCTGGCGGGTCTGTTTCTCCTACTTTAGTTGGATCATATTCGACAAAGGCGGTCCTTGAGAAGGTTGAAAAGCAACTTATGTATCACCATTGTGGTTTTTGCGTAGGTGATAATTGTTCTTGCTAGATATCCGTAGCAGCCACGTAAATCATGCAACAACAATTAGAGGAGATCTAACTTGTTTTTGCAGGGTACGTTGTGATGTGATATGGCCAATTACATGATGTGATATATGTGATGTATGAGATGATCATGTTTTGTATAGAATATCACGACTTGTGTGTCGATGAGTACGGCAACCGGCAGGAGCCGTAGGGTTGTCTTTAATTATTGTATGACCTGCGTGTCAATCATTAAGCTCTATGTAATGCTTTACTTTATCGCTAAACGGTAGCAATAGTAGTAGAAGCGTGGTGGGAGTGACAACCCCGATGGCGACACGTTGATGGAGATCAAGATGATGGAGATCATGGTGTCATGCCAGTGATGATGGAGATCATGCCGGCGCTTTCAAGATGGAGATCAAAAGCACAAGTTCATGGCCATATCATGTCACTTATGAATTGCATGTGATGTTAATCCTTTTAGGCACATTGTTTTGCTTAAGATGACGGTAGCATTATAAGGTGATCCCTCACTTTAATTTCAAGATAAATTGTGTTCTCCCCGAGTGTGCACCGTTGCAAAAGTTCGTTGTGTCGAGACACCACGTGATGATTGGGTGTGATAGACTCTACGTTCACATACAAAGGATGCAAGCCAGTGTTGCACACGCAGAACACTTGGGTTAAACTTGACGAGCCTAGCATGTACAGACATGGTCTCGAAACACAAGAGACCGAAAGGTCGAACATAAGTCATATACTAGATATGATCAACATGATGATGTTCACCATTGAAACCACCTCAACTCACGTGATGATCGGACTGGAGTTGGTGAATTTGGATCATGTATCACTCGAATGACCGGAGGGATGTCAATTTGAGTGGGAGTTCTTAAGTAATATGATTAATTGAACTCATTATCATGAACATAGTTAGTAGTGTCTTTGCAAATTATGTTGTAGATTACTAGATCACGTTGTAGCTCCCTTGAATTTTTATATGTTCCTAGAGAAATAGAGTTGAAAGATGATGGTAGCAATATTGCGGACTAGGTCCGTGATCTAAGGATTGTCCTCATTGCTGCACAGAAGGCTTATGTCCTTAATGCACCGCTCGGTGTGCCAACCCCTCTAGCGTCGTCTGTAGATGTTGTGAACATCTGACAGGTACATTCTGATGACTACTTGATAGTTTAGTGTGTCATTCATTACGGCTTAGAATTGAGGCTCCAAAACGTTTTGAACGTCACGGAACATATGAGATGTTCTAAGAGCTGAAATTGGGATCTCAGGCTCGTGCCCATGTTGTGAGATATGATATCTCCAACAAGATTCTTTGCCTGCAAGATGAAGGATAATGGCTCCATCGTTAAGCATGTGCTCAGATTGTGTGGGTGCTACAATCGCTTGAATCGAGTGGGAGTTGATCTTCCAGATAAGATAGTGATTGATATAGTTCTCCAAGTCACTGTCACTAAGCTACTAGAACTTGGTGATGAACTATAAAATGATAGGGATAGAAATAATGATCCCTGAGCTGTTCGCGACGTTTGACACCGCGAAGGTAGAAATCAAGAAGGAGCGTCAAGTGTTGATGGTTAGTCAAATCACCCTTTTCTACAAGGGCAAGAGCAAGGAGGGAAACTTGAGGAATAGCAAGTCAGTTGCTGCTCTAATGAAGCAACCCAAAGTTGAACCCAAACCCGAGACTAAGTGCTTCAATTATGAGGAGAGCGGTCGCTGAAGCAGAACAACCCTAGATACTTGGTAGATAAGAAGGCTGGCAACGTCGATAGAAGTATATTTTATATACGTGTTAATGATGTGTACCTTGCGAGTACTCCTAGTAGCACCAGGGTATTGGATACCGGTTCGGTTGCTAAATGTTAGTAACTCGAAATAAAAGGTACGGAATAAACGGAGAACTAGCTAAGGGTGAGATGACGATGTGTGTTGGAAATGTTTCCAAGGTTCATGTGATCAACATCGCACGCTCTCTCTACCTTCGGGATTAGTGACAAACCTAAATAAATGTTATTTGGTGTTTTGCATTGAGCATGAACGTGACTAGATCGTGTTTATTGCAACACGGTTATTCATTTAAGTTAGAGAATAATGGTTATTCTGTTTACATGAATAATACCTTCAATGGTCATGCACCCAGTGAGGATTGTTTGTTGAATCTTCATCGTAGTAATACACATGTTCATAACATTGATGCCAAAAGATACAAAGTTAATAATGATAGTACCACATACTTGTGGCACTGCCGCTAATGTCATATTGGTATAAAGCATATGAAGAAACTCCATGTTGATGGATCTTTCGACTCATTCGATTTCGAATCGGTTGAGACATGCAAACCATGCCTCTTGGGCAAGATGAGTAAGGACCCCGTTTTTCGGATTGATGGAGCGGGCAAGTGATTTATTGGAAATGATACATGTTGATGTATGCAATCCAATGAGTCTTGTAGAGTGCGGTGGATATCATTATTTTCTTACCTTCACTGATGATTTGAGTAGATATAGTGTATGTTTACTTAATGAAACACAAGTCTGAATCTTTTAAAAAGTTCAAGAAAATTCAGAGTGAAGATTAAGATCATCGTGACAAGAAGATAAAAATGTCTGCGATATGATCGTCGAGGTGAATATCTGAGTTATGAGTTTGGCATACAACTTTAGACAATGTGAAAGTCGTTTCACAACGCATGTCACCTTGAACACCATAGTGTGATGGTGTGTCCGAACGTCAGAGTCGTGCTCTATTGGATATGGTGCGGGCTATGATGTCTCTTATAGTTTTGCTACTATAGTTTTGGGTTTATGCATTAGAGACAACTACAATCACTTTAAATAGGGCACCATCTAAATCCGTTGAGATGATGCCGTGTGAATTATGGTTTGATACAAACCTAAGCTATCATTTCTTAATGTTTGAGGCTACGACGCTTGTGTGGAAATATGTTTTCACCTAATGAGCTCGAACCCAAAGCGGACAAATGCATCTTCATAGAATACCCTAAAAAAAGTTGGGTGAACCTTCTATCTCAGATCCAATCATGAAGTGTTTGTTGCTAAAACGGGTCCTTTCTCGAGAAAGAGTTTCTCTCAAAAGAATTGAGTGGGAGGAAGATATAAATTGATGAGGTTGTTGAACCTTTTTTCGACCAGAGAGTAGCGCAGCATAGGAATTTGTTTCTGTGAAGCCTACGTTAGTTGAAGAGGAAGTTAATGATGATGATCATGAAGCTTCATATCAAGTTACTATCAAACCTCGTAGGTCGACAAGGATGTGTACTGCTCCTGAGCGGTATGATAACCCTGTCTTGGAGGTCATGTTGTTGGACAACGATGAACCTACGAGCTGTGGAGAAGCGATGATGGGCCCGGATTCCGACAAATGGTTAGAGGCCATGAAATCCGAGAAAGGATCCATGTATGAAAATGAAGTATAGACTTTGGTAGACTTGCTCGTTGGATGGCAGGTCGTTGAGTATAAATAGATGTTTAAAATGAAGACAGACGCTCATGGTAAATGTCACCATTTGTAAAGCTCGACTTGTTGCAAAGAAGTTTACGACAAGTTCAAGGAGTTGACTGCGATGAGAATTTCTCACTCATAGAGATGCTAAAGTCTGTTGGAATTATGTTAGCAGTTGTTGCATTTTTCAATTATGACATCTGGGAGATGGATGTCAAAACATCGTTTCCTTAATGGTTTACTTGAGGAAAGGTTGTATGTGATACAATCAGAAGGTTTTGTCAGTCCTAAGGATGCTAAAAGGTGTGCATGCTTCAGTGATTCTTCTATGAATTGAAGCAAGCATCTCGGAGCTGGAATATTTACTTTGATGAGGTGATCAAAGTTTTTGAGTCTATAAAAAGTTTACGAGAAACTTGTATTTACAATAAAGTGAGTGGGAGCACTATAGAATTTCTGGTAAGTATATGTGGATGACATATTGTTGATCGGAAATGATGTAGAATTTCTGGAAAGCATAAACGGTTGTTTGAAAAGAGTTTTTGAAAGGAAGACCTGGATAAAGCTACCTAATTGTTGAGCAACAAGATCTATAGAGATAGATCAAGATGCTTGAAGAGACATTCAATGAGTACATACCTTGACAAGATTTTGAAAGAGTTCAAAATGGATCAGTCAGAGAAAGAGTTCTCGCCTGATTTGCGAGGTGTGAAATTGAGTGAGACTCAAAGCTCGACAACGGCAAAAGAAAGAGAAAGGACGAATGTCGTCCCCTGTGCCTTAGCCATAGGCTCTGTATAGTATGCCATGTTGGGTACCGCATCTGCGTGTGCCTTGCCATGAGTCCGTCAAGGGGTACAAGAGTGATCTAGGAGTGGATCACTGGACAGCGGTCAATATTATCCTTAGTGACTAAAAGACTACGGAAACGTTTCTCGATTATGGATATGATAAAGGGTTCATCGTAAAGAGTTACGTCGATGCAAGCTTTAACACTAATCCGGATGACTCTTAGTAGCAATCCGGATACATATAGTGGAGCAGCCATTTGGAATAGTACCAAGTGGAGTGTGGTAACAGTGTTTACAGTTTGACATAGAGATTTGCAAAGTACATACGAATCTGAATGTCACGGACCCGTTGACTATAAGACCTCTCTCACATGCAAAGCATGATCGAGCCCCAGAACTCATTGGGTGTTAGATTCATAACAATGCGAATCACATGGTGATGTGAACTAGATTATTGACTCTAGTGCAAGTGGGAGACTGTTGCAAATATGCCCTAGAGGCAATAATAAATTAGTTATTATCATATTTCCTTGTTCATGATAATCGTTTATTATCCATGCTATAATTGTGTTGATCGAAAACTCAGATACATGTGTGGATACATAGACAACACCATGTCCCTAGTATGCCTCTAATAGACTAGCTCGTTGATCAAAGATGGCTATGGTTTCCTAGTCATGGACATGAGATGTCATTTCGTAATGGGGTCACATCATTGGGAGAATGATGTGATGGACAAGACCCAAACTACAAACATAGCATATGATTGTGTTAGTTTATTGCTACTGTTTTGTACATGTCAAGTATATGTTCCTATGACCATGAGATCATGCAACTCACTGACACCAGAGGAGTACCTTGTGTGTATCAAACATCGCAACGTAACTGGGTGACTATAAAGGTGCTCTATAGGTATCTCCAAGGGTGTCTGTTGGGTTGGCATGGATCAAGTCTGGGATTTGTTACTTCGTATGACGGAGAGGTATCTCAGGGCCCACTCGGTAATACAACATCACAATAAGCCTTGCAAGCAATGTGACTAAGTGTTAGTCATGGGATCTTGTATTACGGAACGAGTAAAGAGACTTGCCGGTAATGAGGTTGAACTTTGTATGGATATACCGACGATCGAATCTCGGGCAAGTAACATACCGAAGAACAAAGGGAAAATCATACGGGATTAACTGAATCCTAGACATAGAGGTTCGACCGATAAAGATATTTGTAGAATATGTAGGAACCAATATGGACATCCAGGTCCCGCTATTGGTTATTGACCGTAGAGGTGTCTCGGTCATGTCTACATAGTTCTTGAACCCGCAGGGTCTGCACACTTAAGCTTCGGTGACGTTTCGGTAGTATAGAGTTATGTATGGTGGATACCGAAGGTTGTTCGGAGTCCCAGATGAGATCCTCGATGTCACAAGGAGCTCCGGAATGGACCGGAGGTAAAGATTGATATATAGGAAGTCCTATTTTGGTCGCGGAAAAGTTTTGGGCTCATCGGTAGTGCACCGGGAGTGTCGGTAGTGTACTGGGAGACCATCTGGAGGGGTATTTCGACCCAAGAGGCTACATGGGCTGTGGGAGGATGAATACCAGCCCTTTGTGGGCTGTTGTAAGTGCCACACAAGGCCCATGCGACTGGGAAGAAAAGACCAAAAGGAAAAAGGTGGAAAAAGGCAAAAGGGATAAGATAAGGAAGGAGTCCTAACCCTACTAGGAGTGGAGGAGGAGGACTCCTTCCTCCTGGTTCGGCCGACCCAAGGGCTGGCTCCTTGGGAGCCAAGCCTCCTCCTCCTCTGCTCCTATATATACTAGAGGGTTTTAGGGTTTTGGCACAAGATTTTCAGCCACGTGCTACCCGTTCCTCCAGTGCATAGTTCCTCCTCTAGATCGGATTTCTGTAGTGCTTAGGCGAAGCCCTACCGAAATAGCGCCACCACCTTCGCCGGAGCGTCGTCATGCTGCCGGAGAACTCTTCTACCTCTCCGTTCCCTCTTGCTGGATCAAGAAGGCGGAGATCATCATCAAGATGTAGGTGTGCTGAATGCAGAGGTGATGTCCATTCGGCGCTAGATCGGAAGGACCATGATCAAGATCGCGAGACGGATTGTGATGAGATCGCGTGACGGATCTTGATGAGTTCACGGGACAGATCGTGATGAGATCGTGGGACGAATCGTGATGAGTTCGCGGGGCGGATCGTGATTGGATCACGGGACGGATCGTGATGAGATCGCGGGATGCTCGGGGATTTGGATCGCGAAGACGTTCGACTACACCAACCGCGTTTCTTAACACTTCCCGCTTAGCGATCTACACTGGTATGTAGATCCACTCTCCCTCTCATAGATGCTCATCACCATGGATAGATCTTGCGTGTGAGTAGGAATTTTTTTGTTTCCCATGCAACGTTCCCCATCACGTGCCATCTCAGGAACACGAGAGAGAGAAAGATCAAACACATAGCTACTGGTACATACCCTTAGCCCCGAGGGTGAACCACTCCCTCCTCATCATGGAGAGCGTCGGGATGATCAAGATGGCCTCAGGTGATGGTTTCTCCCTCTGACAGGGTGTCGGAACGGGATCCTGATTGGTTTTTCCTGGCTCTGGAGGCTTGCGGCGACGGAACTCCCTATCTAGGATTCTTTCTTGGGGTTTTAGTATTTTTAGGAATTTTTGGAGGTTGTCCCACTTCCAGAAGGTTCCCGAGGAAGTCTCAAGCCAGGGGGACGCACCCTAGGGGGGCACCCCTGTGGCTTGTGGCTTCCTCGGCCTTGCTCTCCAGTGACTCTTCGCTGCAATATTTTTTATATTTTCCAAAAATATTCTCCATAAGTTTTCAGCTCACTCCAAGAACTTCTATTTCTGCACAAAAACAACACCATGATAGTTCTGCTGAAAACAGCGTCAGTCTGGGTTAGTTCTAATAAAATCATACCAAAATCATATAGAATTATTGTAAACATGGCATGAATACTTTATAAATTATAGATACGTTGCAGACGTATCAGTACCCAGTTACATCAAAAGAGTAACGAGAGTTTAGGTCAGTCACGTAATTTAACTAGACAGTTGAGATCTTGCCGAGATGTAAAAGGCAAGATCAGATCTGGAAAAGTCTGAATTAGCTTTTTCATTTGCGTTTAACTCAAGGGTCAAGATATAAAGGTACGATCAACTTGAGGGCCAAGTCTGGCTAGATAGTTCACGACTATAAAAGTCATGTGTGCATGTGTTGTAAAGGGACATGTTAGTTTATATGAAATAGATACGATGTGTTTTTAGGGTAGACACCCGTATCAAGTTTTAGAGGGATCTTTAGAAAACCTTTGTGTTGCGATTTTTTGTAGAAATTGTTTTGCGCGTGAGTACCGTCGTCGAGATTGGTTTTCTCGTGTTGAGCCGCAAGGTTCAAACCCTCTACTTCATGTACATCGCGTGCGCGGGCAAGACGTTGCTATTGGTGGTGGTGGAGTGTCGTGAAAGATTGGGCCACAACAACAGATCGGATGTTGCCATCGATGTTCTGTTCCATCAGGTGGTATTCAGAGCATCAGGTTGTTCACGACACTATGGAGAAGATGGCGAGGGCATCGTCATTTAGTAAGTTAATTTATGGATTTCAGTTGGAGGAGGAAGGCCGTTGGGTCGGGCTTTTTCATACCCGTGTGGTGGTGAGAGAGAGATCATGAGCCATGACAATCGACCACATGAATTTGATTAACGCTGAAAGCATTGAGATGGTGGAGAAGCTGGACCTACCAATGATATCATGTCCACAACCATACCTATTTCGTTGGGTCATGAAGAACTCACTGTCACGCACCAAACCAATTTACCGTTTTTGTTGGGAAATTATTTTTGCGAGGTTTTGTGCGACGTGATTCCGGCATCGATGATATCATGTCACTTGTTATTGGGCAAGCCTTGGTACCAAGAGCATGATGTGGTGTATGATGGCAAAACACACATATGTACTGTCAAGAGGGATAAGAAGAGCAGCCTCGCGCCAATGGATGATGAGCGCTTTCTTTCTTGGAGAAAAAAACATCTTGAGAAGATAAAAGAGCAGGAAGAAGAAAAGAAGAAGATCGAAGCTGTTTAAATTTTTTCTGTCATCGTTCAGCCCGCAAATAAAAATATTACTGAAGAGATCAACTTGAAACAGCGGGCGGTTTCGTTTCAAGGAGGAGAGGATGATACAGCCACACCAATTATTGATCTGAATAATAATCCAATTACTGATCAAGTGATAAGTGATGTTTCAGTAATGCAAGACCTAAAGATTGATGATAAACTGTACAAAGTTGAGGAGGAGCTGATTAATGTGACATGTACGTGTGCACATCTACAAGGATTGCGTGCCGTCTATTTTGCATGGCAATCAAGGAAAGTTGGAGTCCGCGACTATGCCACATACCAAAGTAATTCAAAAATAAAATTGTTTTCATTGAGCCAAGTACACGTGCATGCAATCCAAGGTGTACGCACATATGAGGAAACAAAAGATTTGCAGCAAAACCGTACATGTGCTAGTGCATGTGAAAATAAAGTATGCTATTTATTCATGTTTCCACGTCCACCAGGGAATAGATACACGGCTAGGACTCTGCTGCCTTGGGAGTTTCTTTCCTTGTGCGCTACTGGAATGGGACCTCTTGTTACCACGTACCTAGGTGCATCAAAAGAGTAACGAGAGTTTAGGCCTAGTTTAATTAGACAGTTGAGATCTTGCCGAGATGTAAAAGGCAAGATTAGATATAGAAAAGTCTAAATTAGCTTTTTCATTTGTGTTTAACTCAAGGGTCGAGAGATAAAGGTATGATCAACTTGAGGGCCATGTCTATCTTGATAGTTCATCAATATAAAAGTCATGTGTGCATGTGTTGTAAAGGGAAAGGTTATTTTATATGAAATAGATACGATGTGTTTTTAGGGTAGACATCCGTATCAAGTTTTAGAGGGATCTTTAGAAAACCTTTGTGTTGTGATTTCTTTGTAGAGATTGTTTTGCGCGTGAGTACCGTTGTCGAGATTGGTTTTCTTGTGTTGAGCCGCAAGGTTCAAACACTCTACTTCGTGTACATCGCGTGCGCGAGCGAGAGGTTGCTAGTAGTGATGGTGGAGTGTCGTGAAAGATCAGGCCGCAACAACAGATCGGATCTCGCCATCAATGTTCCGTTCCATCAAAGTGGAGTAATAGTAATAGGTGCATGCAATAGTCGGAATATTTTTCTTGGACATGATGCCTATATACACATGATCATTGATGTAAACATCACATAACTATCTGCTTTTCTATCAATTGCCCAACATTACTTTGTTTACCCATCGTATACTTATTTAAATAAGAGATGCCTCTCTAGGGAAAACTATGGCCCCTGGGTCTATTCACTTATATATTTACAAGCTTACCAATACCTTGCTGCTCTTATTTATCTTTTTTATTTTAAAATTTACAATTATCAACTATTATCTATACACTTCACTTGCTTGCAAATAACGAGATCAAGGGGATTAACAACCCTATTGCCCACGTTTGGTGCAAGTTGTTTGCTCTTTTGTGTGCAGCTGCTGAAGACGGTTGTGGATTGATATTCCTATAGGTTCAATAAATCTTGGTTTCATAACGGAGGGAAATACTTACCCTTATTGTTCTGCTATTGCCTTTTCCTCTTTATGGAAAACCTAACACGGATCAAAAGTATCAGTATCCTGCATCAATCACTTATGATGAGACGGTCACGCCCGTGGGTTAGTGTGAGATGCCCTACTCTTTTAAATAGTGTATTATTATCCTCCCCTCATGATTCTAAAGAAACAACAAGGTTATATGAAGATATTCAATGTAGCTCTGTAGTTTATGACCACATTTCTGCTACACCATCATCGCATGTGCTTTCTCGAACTTGGCACTGTGATATGTGGTTGCATGTTGCATATGGTGTCTAGCTTGTATTGCTTTTAATTAGGGTAGCTTGCATTTTCTTAGTTTACACATTATACCTACAAATATGACATGCCTACCTGTTTTTTGTATTTATTACACATGTTTATTAACAATGTTCTTACATCAAACTATTTCCTTGTGTATCCAGCATCAATCACTTACAATTAGACACCTTTATTCGTTGTATATTGGATATGATTTCTAGCATGTAACCATGTATTGCTTTTAATTTGTTCAAATGCCCTTATGATGACACACTTTTAATTTGGCAGAGTGATATTGGTTGCATCTTTCATATGGTGCCTAGCTTGCATTGCTTCTAGTTAGTTGAAATGCCCTCTACTTAGTCTACACATCATATGTTTCAATATGTCATTTCGTCCTTTTTTCCATACATATTCTATCTTTCTATCATTTGGTTGTCTTACATCAAACTAGTGTTCATCAGTATCATGAATAAATGAGTTCTGAAGAGCAAATTTTGTTACTTTTTCTTGTGGGTTTGACTTGACAAGGCAAAATCACAGAAGGGGAAGGAAAAGAGTTGGGAAGGGGATGCTGATGGTCTTCTGCTACAACATAAACGGGTCATCTCTACATATTCTCCTAGTACTTCTAGTGCAACACAAGTTCCAAGTCTCATTTACCCTACTCCATCATCCAAGGTGCTTTCTCTAACTTGGCAATGTGTTATTTGTCTGCATGTTGCATATGGTGACTAGCTTGTATTGCTTCTAATTATGTTATATTTTCATCTGCTTAGGTTACACATTATACATGTAAATATGACACGCTTTCCTGTTTTTGCTCCATACTACATCTGTCTATCAAACTATGTTCTTACATCAAACCAATGTTCTTGTGTATACCACATCAATCTCTTCTAATTTGTCGAAATGCCTTATGTTTAGTTTCCACATCATAGGTGACAATATGTCATTCCGTCCTATTTTTCATACATATATCATCCTCGTATCATGTGTTTGCCTTATGTCAAAGTAGTGTTCATCAGTATCATGCATCAATGAGTTCAGAAGACCAAATTTTATTCATTTTTTTGGTCGTTTGACTTCAGAACATGAAATTAGTTAAGTGGAAGGAAGTTAGTAAGGCAGTGGATGACGGTGGTCCTTTCAAGCAACTGAAGCACATGGTCTGTGTAGATTCCACTCCGCCTTCCTCCCAACAATATTTGTAAGACAACGCAAGACTAGACAATCAACGTAGTTGTGTAGATGATGAGCACATCTTCCCTACTCCACCATCACACCATCAGAGGACAGCTCTAGCTGGGAGGCTTCACCCCGTAGGCACATCAGTCCTGTCAAGCGTGTAGTGCATGTGGAATCCCTTGTGGGTGTGTGCTCGCCACCCACCACACGCTTCGCTCCGTTGCCTGAAGGCAGCTGCTGCCAGTGGCCGTTGACCATGCCACCCCACTGACGGACGCCACCCTAGCGGCGACATCCTTGGCCGTGATCCCATTGTCAAGCATCGGGGCCATCACCTACTCCACCATCACATCCTGAATGCGGGAGTTGGAGGCCGCCGAAGGCTCGCCGCTAGGATTTTATGTCTGAGACCTTGCATGCTACATCTACTTCTTTGAGAAGGAGGTGGAGCGCCACGTCGCACACACAAAGAAGCTCACCAATGTCGTGGCCACAAGAGAAGCCGCTGAGATCTACGCCGAGTATTGCCTCTTCCAGGAGGCGCGTCTCGAGCCGCGGAGGGCAACATTGGCAGGCAACATATTCGACTGCACTAGCTCATCAGTAGCCTCCTCCTCCGCTACTGAGCGTGCTCGGCAGAGGAGAGGCTACTATAAGTAGTGCAAAGCCCCTTCCGTAGTAGTATTTAGGGGCAATTTTATTTAGTTCATTTAACTATGGTATGGTTGAACTGTACCATGTACTTTAAATTAGCTAGTATATATAGTTGAACTAGCTATTTTAGTACGTGGTTGGCAGCAATTGGGGAGAAGTTTGCTCGGTTCAGCTGTCGAGTTGAACTATTTTGTATAAAGAATGTCTGCGTAATCTATGAATAAAATCTATGTATTTCTGAATGCCAGTTGGAAAATTATGCCATACTAGTGATTTTGTTCCTGCTAAATTTGACAAATGTCAGTGTTACAATGATGACAAATGATAATGTCACTGCATTGGAAAATGCCAATGTTTCCAATTTGACAAACGATAATTTACCCAATATGACAGATGCAAATCTTACCAAATTGACAAATTCCAATGGTACCCATTGATAAAGCACAAGGGTCATCACATAGAATCATTTGTGATGAAGCGATCCACCAATCCGTTCGCGCCAAATTTTCACTTGGCTTACTGGCGAAGGAAGCATAGCTCTTCATCTCAATACTGGTATTCAATCTGAAACGTTTGCAATGTGTGTTTATTCACAGAAAAACATTGAAGTTATTGATTTACATTGATGACCATGTGCGTTTAGAGATAAATACTGAGTTGCTCAAACCATAAATTTCATTCAGTCAAACTGTGACTTTACATTCATCTAATCGACATACAATATAAAGAAAACTAATTGCGGCGGCGGCGGCAACGGTGTCTTGGGCCGGAGTTGTCTTCCTCCTAGATGCCATTGTTCAAGTCGTCAAACGAGACTAGAATGTTATGGACTTCCCAATCAAAGAGTCGGTCATCGTGTGATCGACGGGCGAGGTCGTGGGAGTGGTGACTAGTGGCGCCCCACGCAGCTGAGGGAGCCGCCATGGGTGCAAGCGTGTGTACATGCACAGACGCGGCGGGTGCATGCGCGCGCACGAGCACATGTGTGGTGGGTGCGAGCATGGACATGGGACCAGCGTGGCATGTGCAGGGGCGCGCGCAAGCATAGGCGCGGGAGGAGGCACTGACACTTGCATGTACACGAGCTCGCACAGGTCCGTGGGGACCTCGCTGACACTCACAGTTTCCAGCATTGTGATGATGCTCGGTGACCAACCCATCAATGCAACGCGTATGGTTGCTGGTGCGAGCATGGTGATGGTTGTTGTCGAGTGTGCAGGGGCAACATCCACTCCATCCTGCAGCTCGTTCCATGGCCATGTTAATGACTTGCTATTGTTCTTTATGTTCTATCTCCTCCGGCTCGAGGTCGACTTCACCAAACCGAAAGACTAGTGGCATATGATCCTTCTCCACCATGGCGTAGCCGCGTAGGTGGAGATCATGATGATAGAGGGGAATGGGATGCGAATAGAGAGGATTGTGAGTGAGTGGTCGGTAATGACGTGTATTAAATAGCGGCTTGAGCGCCATTGATGGACATGTTGGAAGCAAGGCGGGCGGATATGGAGGTCAAAGGGCTCGCTTCCCGGTGAGCTGGCAACGTATTGCTTGCATGCCCCGGTGAGCCCGCATAGCGGAGGCCAGCTCACACGCCTCCCATTGATACGTCTCCGACGTATCTATAATTTATGAACTATTCATGCCATGTTTACAATAATTCTATATGATTTTGGTATGATTTTATTAGAACAAACCCGGAATGACGTTGTTTTCAGCAGAAGTACCATGGTGTCATTTTTTGTGCAGAAATAGAAGTTCTCGGAATAGGCTGAAAATTTACGGAGAATATTTTTGGAAAATATACAAAATAATAGAGCAAAAAGATACCAGAGAGGAGTCCCGAGGAGGCCACAAGCCACCAGGGCGCCCCCTAGGGCGCGCCCCTGGCTTGTGGGCCCCTCGGGAGTCCCCTTGACGCGATTTCAATGCCAAGTACTCCTATAAATCTAGAAACCTCCAGAAAGAAACCTAGATCGGGAGTTCCGCCACCGCAAGCCTCTGTAGCCACGAAAAACCAACCGGGAGCCCGTTCGGGCACCCTGTCGAAGGGGAAACTACCACCGGAGGCCATCTTTATCATCCCAGCGGTCTCCATGACGAGGAGGGAGTAGTTCTCCCTTAGGGCTGAGGGTATGTACCAGTAGCTATGTGTTTGATCTCTCTCTCTCTCTCGTGTTCTTGAGATGGCACGATTGTGATGAACTGCGATCTTTATTAATATAGATGAATCATATGGAGTTTCCCCCTCTCTATCTTCTTGTGATGAATTGAGTTTTACCTTTGAAGTATTCTCATCGTATTGAGTCTTTAAGGATTTCAGAACACTTGATGTATGTCTTGCCATGGGATATCCATGGTGACAATGGGATGTTCTATTGATCCACTTGATTTATGTTTTGGTGATCAACCTGCGGGTTCCATGACCTTGGGAATCTATGCATAGGGGTTGGCAAATGTTTTCGTCTTGACTCTCCGGTAGAACTTTTGGGGCACTCTTTGAAGTTCTTTGTGTTGGATTGAACATGATGAATCTTAAATTGTGTGATGCATATCGTATAATCAAGCCCATGGTACTCGTGGTGACATTGGAGTATCTAGGTGACATTAGGGTTTTGGTTGATGTGTATCTTAAGGTGTATTTTAGTATGAACTCTAGGGATGTTCATGGCACTTATAGGGATAGCTCATAAGATTGATCGGAAAAGATAACTTTGAGGTGGTTTCGTACCCTACAATAATTTCTTCATTTGTTCTCCGCTATTTGTGACTTTGGAGTGAATTCGTTGTCGCACGTGAGGGATTTACATATAATTCAACTATGTTAGTATTATTGAGAGAACTTGCACTAGTGAAATTATGGACCCTAGGCCTTGTTTTGAAGCATTGCAATACCATTTTTGCTCACTTTTTTACTTGCTACCTTGCTGTTTTTATATTTTCAGATTACAAAAACCTATATCTACCATCCATATTACACTTATATCACCATCTCTTCGCCGAACTAGTGCATCTACACAATTTACCATTGTATTGGGTGTGTTTGGGACACAAGAGACTCTTTGTTATTTGGTTGTAGGGTTGTTTGAGAGAGACCATCTTCATCCTACGCCTCCCACAGATTGATAAACCTAAGGTCATCCACTTGAGGGAAAATTGCTACTGTCCTACAAAACTCTACGCTTGGAGGCCCAACAAAGTCTACAAGAATAAAGTTGGGTAGTAGACATCACCCATCTACTCACACAACTACTCGCACAACATCTCCTAGAGAGTAAAGAGTGCGACGTGTGGCAGCACGTAAATGTGCACTAGAACACCCATGATCTATAAATAATACAACTGTTTGTGATGGTCACGTGACATTTCTTTGTTCCAAAATGCTCTTGTTGGCTATTAATGTGTGCGCCTTTTCCCAAAGTGGACACGAAAAATACCACATCATATTTGTGCTATATCATGACACCATGCCCAATTTCTTGAATTTTGTGTGAGTTTTATATTTACTATAACTTAAATGAATATTCTCAATGTTGACTCTAGAAGAAAATATATACATCGAAAAATGTGTTTCAAATAGGAAAACAAAATCCTATGATGCCTTTACGTGCCATGCCATGACACCATGCCAAGTTTCATGAACTTCTGAGGAGTTTTTGATTTACATGAATTTAAAAGCCAAGTTTCTCAATGTTTGTGGCCGAATCAAGATGCCGAGATGTTTGTAATTTCTTCCTATTTTCTTGCATGGGACCTAAAGATCCAACCAACTTATATGATTTTCAACCCATTTTGATGCATCAGACAATGTGATTGTATTTCAAATTTGAATTATGCTCATTAAATGCCTATAAAATTCAATGAATGTATAAAAATGCCAAAGAACCATGAATAATTCCATCGGTTTTAGCATGACACTCCTATTGGGATACGTTGCCTCTAGAAAAAGTTCAAGGCGAGAAGAGGTAACAGATGTCGTTTCGCCCACATAAGGTGACAAGTTCCCTATCGGAACCACAAATCTTCCAATGAGAAGCTTCAGTTTCTAAGGGGCTTGTACCAAAACATGTCCCAAATTGGACATTTTTTTACCATGGCTGCTACTTGTGAGTTGCATTGGGATTTCCCATGAAGAGAAGAGGAGATGCAACACAATAGAGATAAGTATTATCCCCAGTGAGAACCAAGGTTATCGAACCAATAGGAGAACCAAGCAAACACCTTTCAACAACACCTACACACACAAAATCAAACACTTGTACTCAACGCATGCAAGAGGGTTGTCAAGCTATCGGCGCACTAGAGTTTTGGGCTCTCCAATGCCCCTTACTCGTGCACGGGCAGTAGTAGCCACCCTGGCAGCAAGGCCCAATAGGGACTTACCAGATACCAGCACAGGAAAATCGAGACTACTGGCAAGGTCTTGCCGAGTGGGCTATTGAACCCCCAGGCAA
Organism: Hordeum marinum; assembly: GCA_022496015.1. NCBI lineage: Eukaryota > Viridiplantae > Streptophyta > Magnoliopsida > Poales > Poaceae > Hordeum > Hordeum marinum. Next base: position 277,837,306 of record CM039677.1, on the reverse strand, counting down.
AGCAAGGCCCCATCAAGATAAGGCCTCGACAAGGCGAAGCCCCGGCAAGACCCTGTCAGCGCACAGCGCAGGTGTCAATCCACCTGGACGCGTGTCGCGGCGTCGACGTTGGAGGGAGCTAAGCGGCACTGATGGGACGGGCTCCCCTCCCATCCCACTAACGGACAGAGATGCCTTACGGTGCATTAAATGTGCCTGTCCTACACCGTCAGTGGTAGTTATGATAGCACTATAGCTCTGTACACCCCGTGTACTCACTATACGCCACTGTTGGGATCCCCTTCGGAGTATAAAAGGAGGCCCAGGGCGATACGGCAGAGGACTTTTCGACTTTTCGGCTTTTGCTCTCTCGACTTTTGGGGCTTTCTAGCCCACTTACGTGACAGCTACTCATAGCGCCCCTGTAGCTAGAACCCTAAGAACACTCTCAATACAACGAAGCAGGAGTAGAGTTTTACGCATCCGTGCGACCCGAACCTGGGTAAAGATCCCCGCGTGTTGTTCATCAGACCAGCTCTTTGCGCGAGCCTTCCCCCCGCCAAACCGAAAGGGGTCCCCATGATCCCATAGGTGTTCGTTCCCACGACATCTTTGGCGTGCCAGGTAGGGGAGATACGGTCGTGCGAACCTGTTCTAGTAATCAACGCGCCAGTTTCTTCGCGCTCATCATCGCCATGCACCCCAAGAAGAAAGGCCTGACAGCAGTTGGCTCGTCCGCGTCCGCCATCCCTGTATCTGAGCAGACAAGAGAAGGCATAGACGCAAGCGGAGGAGGAGGAGGTGGAGGTTCTGAACTTCCGCGACGCTCCAGCGACCAAGGCCAAGCAAGCGGCAACGCTCGCCGCGGAGACGCCCATGGCAACGGTGGGAACCCGCATGCCCTTGGGTCTTAGGATGGAGCGGTACCGCCTGCGGGTAGTACGGCGAACTCCGGGGGTGGAAGAGTATCTTCTAGGTCACCCACGCCGGTGCCGCCGCGACCTTCTCAGGACGCGCGCGGAGAGCCACGCCATTGTGCCCGCAGTTCTCAACACCCCCTTGGGAAAGCTCTTGCGCATCATTCCCAAGATATGTGGGACCAGCACGCTCGCCAGCATGCAAGCGGAAGTGGCATGCCGACATGAGACCACGGCAGTGCTCCTTCTAATAGGATTAGGAGTTAGAGCACCTTGTGTTCCTCCCACCGTTTGCAACCAACCACGTCGGAGGAAGCGATGGCGTGAGTGAAACTACTCCTAAACTTCCCTCCTACTGCAGAGAAGCTCGACGAATGGAGAGCAACCATTCAGAGCCTCCTCAGCCTCACAGATAAGTTTCATTCCACCGAGCCGGCTCACACGAGTGGTTAGAGGGCCGGAGCCGGCGTGACTTCAGTGCATTCTCCTCCACAGCAACATTGCCGGTCGCCGACTCGGTAGACCGATTCTTACAACGGTTACTCGACGGTGTCGTCTGACCCACGGATATGTCGCGATCAGCATCAAATTCTTTGGGAACATGGCAAGGAAGATGCTCGAACTAAAATGCAGCAACGACGGGAAGCGGGCCTCCAGTCTGATAGGCGCACGGGGCCCACTGTAGACAAGTCTATGCCAGGGTATCATGTGAGCCTACCTTATGAGGTGGGTTGTCCGGCATTTACCCGTGAGCTGTGGCAAGTCAAGTGGACCAATTCCCACACGTTCAAGCCAGAAGTCCCAAAGAAGTATGACGACAAGATTCATCCGTTACAGTTCCTAAGCATCTACACCATTGCGGTGCAGGCTGCCGGGGGCCACGACGACAAGATACTCGCCAACTACTTCCCATTAGTGCTTAAACGCAATGTCAGGTCATGGTTGATGCACTTGCCAGAGGGGTCCATCGCCTCATGGGCAAACCTGTGCCATGAGTTTGTTGGCGCCTTCACGAGAGATCATCAAGCTCCTGGCCAGGAAAGTGATCTTCACATCATCCCTCAGAAGGAGGGTAAAACTTTACGCAAGTACATCCAAAGGTCCAACCGTGTGCATCACAACATCCTATACGTTCATCTTGCCGCTATTATCAGCGCGTTCCATCAGAACATGCGCAACCGCAGGATGCGGGAAGAGCTGGCGATGAACAGAGTCAGGGACGTCACCGAGTTTTATGCTTTGGTAGACAAATGCGCTCGGGCCGAAGACGGGAGGAGACTCCCCAGCGAAGATGCCAACGCAGGGGTCGAATCTGAAGATGAAGACACTACTACCCCGACAAAGAAGGGTCGGCGGTGGAACAAGAAGCACATGGGCAAGGCCGTACTTGCCGTTGAGGGATCCGGCAACCCCAATACTGCCAAGAAGGGCAAGGTTGAGGACCCCATTAACGATGTTTCCGGGTGTGCCTCCTACCACGCCCTAGCAGCTTCCGGTAAGCCAAAAGACTACTACAAGCAGTATTCCAAGATCCATCGCACCAAAGGCCACAATCTCCAAGACTACCAGCAAGTTGAGCAGCTTGCCAAGAAGCAGAAGGCTGAGTACGAGAGGCGAGGCAAGGAGAAGGGACAGGATGGTGCCGAAGGGTCCGACAATAAGCGTGTCGTCAGAGGGGGTCGCCGTGGCAAGCCCAAGCAACAATAGACCGGCCCTCCTGTGGCCGCGACAAACAAGAGGGAGATGATGATGACGTCGAAGAGGACGGCGTGTACAGTGAGCATGAGTTTCAGAAGGCTATAGAGATGATGTGCATAGAGGGAGGCACCTCATCGCATTCCTCTCACCACCAACTCAAACAATGGGCACGTGAAGTTAACGCGGTAGAGCCCTCTATCGGTGCATAGATACCTCTGAAATGGTCCAACACTCCTATCATCTTTGATGTCGAGGATCATCCTGACCGCGTAACTGTGTCCGAGTGCTTGCCGTTGTTGGTTTCGCCAACAATCCGCAACCTCAAGGTACCAAAGATGTTAGTTGACAGTGGGTCTAGCCTGAACCTGATCTCACCCGATGTCATCCAGAGGCTGCAAATTCCTGAGGAAGATCTTGAGCTGACAGGCACTTTCCAAGGGGTCAATTCAGGAAGAACTCAGCAAAAGGGCAAGGTCACGCTGTCGATGACGTTTGGCAGCGATATCAATCTCGGAACGAAGATGATCGTTTTTGACGTCGCCAAGATCTCGTTGCCGTATAACGGAATTCTTGGCCGCCCTACACTAGCCAAGTTCATGGCGGCCACTCTTCGCTTACAACGTGCTGAAGATGCCCGGGCCAATGAGCGTCATCACCATCAACTCCGACAAGAAAAACGCACTTATCTGCGCCAACCAACTCTACCGGGGTGCAGTCACAGCACCTGTTGCCAAGGCACTTGCTCCTGCTGCTGAAGTTCTTGAGGGGAAGAAGACCAGCAAGTCCTCGGGCGCACATTCCGACAAGCGCACCTCCTCGGAGTGTTGCGCTCCCGTTGAACATGTGCTAGAGAGCTCCACCGGCAAGAGCAAAAAGTCCAAGGCTGCACCACCAAATACCAACAAGGTGCCCGCCAAGGAGGACGGCATGGGGGGGGGGGACTTTCACCATAAGTTCTAGCCTTGACGACAAATAGGAAAGCGTGCTCATTGCCTTCTTGTGGGCGAATGTCAATGTGTTTGCCTGGCAACCATCTGATATCCCTAGTGTTACCATGGAGGTGATTGAGCACCACCTTGCCGTTTGCCCACACATGCGGCCCGTCAAGCAGAAGGTCCAGAAGCAAGCTTTGGAGCGGCAACAATTTATTGCCGAAGAGATTAAGAAACTAGAGGCAGCTCGCTTGATCATATGAGTACTCCATCCAACATGGTTGGCCAACCCGGTTGTAGTGCGCAAGGCGAGTGGAAAATGGAGGATGTGCATTAATTTCACAGATATCAACAAAGCCTAACCCAAAGATCGTTTTCCCTTGCCACGCATCGACCAGATTGTGGACTCCACCGCCGGTTGCGATCTGTTGTCTTTCCTTGTGAAAGCACATTTGCTCCCTTGGTGGTTTTGGTAATTAATAACAACATATAAGTCATTGAACTAATGTTTCCACCAAGTACATTTCAGGAAATGTTTAATTATAGGATTGGCAAAAGGATATTGTGGACATACCCAAGATGCAAGGAAATAGGTTGGCCAAGCTTCAAGCAAGAGGACTATATATTTTATATTTGTGAGAAATCACTTTGAGTCCATAGGAAAGCCAATACTATTAAAAGGGGGTAAGGTTTTGTTGGTGAACTATATGCTCAAACGTTCACAAGCGATAGTTGCCAAAAACATCCACAAACTCTCCCACCAAAGTCTGTTCTATACCCAACACTCAAAATCGGTGCAACCAACTTTCCCATAACGGTGCCACCGATTCCAGAACCTAGACAAACTCAGCCAAACCCTAGCCACTTCAGTGCAACCGATTCCATACCGGTGCCATCGAGTTTAGGTTGCCAACTTTCTGTTACGCAAATTCACATTTTCGGTCACATCGAGAATGTTGGATCGGCGTCACCAAGATTGGAGAACCTAGACAAACTCAGCCAAACCCTAGCCACTTCAGTGCAACCGATTCCATACCGGTGCCATCGAGTTTAGGTTGCCAAATTTCTGTTACGCAAATTCACATTTTCGGTCACATCGAGAATGTTGGATCGGCGTCACCAAGATTGGAGATCTGACCGTTGGTCACCTTATCGGTGCAACCGAGTTTCCTATATCGGTCTCACCGAGATTCAAAAGTTGCCACCTTTTGGTCACTTTGGTACCACCGGGATTAACACATCGGTGTCACCGAGTTGGTCATTTTGTGTGTAACGGTTGGATTTTTGGGGATGCCTATATATAACCCTTCACCACCACTTCTTCAAGAGGGAAGCACTCAGAACTATTCCATACCTATCCTATCAGATTTTCTGAGAGAGAACCACCTACCCTTGTGGTGAGGTCAAGATCTTCCACTCAAATCATATGCATCTTGATCTCTAGCCTCCCCAAGTAGCTTTCCACCAATGCCATCTCTTCCACCGTGCCAAATCTGTCAGAGAGTGATTGGGTGCTGAGGAGGCTATCATCTTGAAGCACAAGAGCAAGGAGTTCATCGTCATTATCGAGCCTATTACCTTTTGGAGGGTGGTGCCTCCTAGAATTGTTAGGTGTCGCTTGGGAGCCTCCTACTTCGTGTTGTGGAGTGAACCAAGAAGTTTGTAAGGGCAAGGAGATTGCCTACTTCGTGAAGATCTACCCATAGTGATGCTAGTACTTCGTGGACGGAAGCCATTATGGAATAGTCAAGGTTGCTACTTCATGGACCCTTTTGGGTGAAGCCCTCCGTGGACTCTCACCACTGTTACCCTCCATGGTTTGAAGGCTCCATAAACGTGGATGTGCGATAGCGCCACCTATCGGAACCACGGGAAAAATCATCATGTCTACAATTGCGTTTGATCTTCCTACCCTATCACTTCTATACATGCTTGTTGTTACTTTCTGCTGCTATATACTCTTAGACTTGCATGTGTAGGGTGTACTTGACTTGCCATGAAATGCTAAAATATGTCAAACCTAAAACTTGGTATAGGAAAATCTTTTATTTTGTCAAGTAGTCTAATCACCCCCCTCTAGACATACTTCCGGTCCTACAAGTTGTATCAGAGCTTTGGTCTCCATTGCTTAGGTCTCACGACCTAGGAGAGTATGGCGTCTAGTGAGGGAAGTTATCACTCTAGAGTTCTGTACTTTGATGGCACTAATTTTGCTAGTTGGAAGCACAAAATGAAAATGCATATTCTTGGTCATAACCCTGCCGCTTGGGCTGTTGTTCGTGTTGGCTTGCAAGGTGAGTTCTTTGCGGATGGACGGGAACCGGATCGTGAAGCGACCGCAGATGAGTTGAAGATGTTGCAACTCAATGCTCAAGCATGCGGTATTCTATTCAATTGCTTATGCCCTGAAGAATTCAACAAAATCAACCGTCTTGAGAATGCAAAAGAGATTTGGGATACTTTGGTTGATATGCACGAAGGGACCGAGTCTGTGAGAGAATCGAAGTTAGATGTTCTTCAAGGTTAGCTTGACAAGTTCAAGATGAAGGATGGTGAAGGAGTCGCAGAGATGTACTCTAGGCTAGCTCTCATCACAAATGAGATTGCCGGCTTAGGAAGCGAAGAAATGACCGACAAATTCATCATCAAGAAGACACTTAGAGCTTTGGATGAGAGATACGACACCATGTGCACATTGATCCAAATGATGCCAAACTACAAAGATCTCAAGCTTACGGAAGTCATTGGAAGGATTGTTGCTCATGAGATGACACTCAAAGATAAATAAGAACTTCATCACAAGTCTAGCGATGCTTACAAAGCCATAACTGATGCTCCCGCAACTTCAAGCAACAACCTTGTCACCAATGAAGAGATAAGCCTCATGGTCCAGAAATTCAACAAGTTCTACAAGAATAGAGGCAAAGAAAGAAACTCCAACTCAAGATATGAAGAAAAGCGTTCATAAAGTCGTGACCGCAATTGCTACAATTGTGGGAAGCCCGGACACTACTCAAATGAGTGCACGGCTCCCTACAAAAGAAGAGAAGAGTCACCTCGAAGACGAAGCTCAGGGAATGAATCACCACAAAGAGAGAGAAGGAGTAGAGATGATCGTTATGAACGAAGACACTCGAGGAGAACTAGAGATTCAGAGAAGAAGGACAAGTACACCAAGAGCTACATAAGAAGAAAACATCAAGCTCATGTTGGTGAATGGGTTTCCGGCTCCGACTCCGACAACAACTCTGAGAGAAGCTATCACTCCAACTCCGACTATAGTCAAGATGATGGTGTTGCCGGAATTGCTCTAATGACTACCAAATCCTACAATCTATTTGATTCACCAAACGAAGGGAGTGGAAATTGCTTCATGGCTAAAGGCCCCAAGGTATCACACCCCGAGTATCATGATTTTGATAGTGATGAAGATGATTTACTTTGTGATGATGACTTGCTTTGTGATAAAACTAGTAATATTGCTCAAAATTAACTTGATAATTCTCATGCTAGTCAACATGAGTCATTTGATGATGATAATATGAAAATAGAACAACTAACTAAAGAACTAATCACTCTTAAGTTAGCTCATGAATCTACTCTCGAAGATCATAGAGAGCTTGTGAGAACTCATGAGAAGCTATGCTTCGAGAAGCTCAACTTGGAGCAAAAGCATGAGTTTCTCAAAGTTATCAATGACGATCTCCGAAAGAAGACTTCATCTTATCTAGCCAAACGACTACTTTTGTCTACTTTCATGCCTCAAGTTAAAACTAAGCAGTCTAGTAACAAAGGAAAGAAAGGTTCTTCATCTAGTAGCAACAATAAAAATGCTAAACCTAATGATGTTGCTTCTAGTATTTCTATTGATTACACTAATGATGATTCTCTTAGCCAAGTTACACTTGAGCAAGAAAATGCTTTATTGAAAGGAATTATAGAAAAAGGTATCTACCAGAGTCTTGCCGGATGTAAGCAATTTGAGGAAATTGTACACAAGCACGGAGGATACCAGAAGAATCGTGGTGTTGGCTAATTCAACGCTAATGGAGTTGAGTGGGAAGAAGATCAATATCCCAAGCCCAAGTTTGTTCCTAAAAAGGAGAAGTATGAAAATACTCTTCCCAAGGGGACAAACACTCAAGAGGACCTTCCACCACAAGACCACAAGCTCAACGGCAAGAATAAGCTTCAAGAGGACATTGACTCATATGAAGATAAACCCCTAGCTTTGGTGGAGTGGGTTCCCAAGGCTACGTGAAGCTCAACTACTACAAAGTCTACTTCAACACCAAGGATCCCCATCAACTTGATGTGGGTCCCCAAGAAGAAGAACTAGTAAGTTCATGAGGGGTGACTCCACCAATGAAATTCACTCACATTCATTATTGGCAAGGACTTTTTGCACTCAACATCAACTCAATGCAATAGTTCAAGGAGTCACACATTCCCTCAAAGGTAAGCAAGGGACAAGGTAATCAACTAATCAATGGACATCATAACATATGCTTTGCACTCCATGTCCATAGATATCCTTGTATTTGTCTCTTGTGTGTTGGGACTAACTCATGTAGGTGAGAGGAGTAAGGAAACAACAAGGATGCTCCCAACTCTTGGTGATCTTCATCAAAATTGAGCATCCACAACTACCTCACCAACATGAAGTCCTCATCGATAAAACCCAAGGTTAGTTTATCCCTCTTATGGGGGGATGTCACATTAAGGGGGATCTTTACTCTAAGACTTGAGTCAAAGCATCTCTTAGTATGTGAAAACATTAAATGCTTTATGTAAAAGTGGTAACCCCACTTGTGCTTAAACGATGAGTATGACCTATGATCAAGTACTCTTACTTGTCTCCTAACTCAAATACTCATATATAGATGACTTCATCATCGCCCAAGTGATTGTTAGATGCTAGTGTGTTTGTGCATGTTTGTCATGATTTCTTTTGACATCCTATTGTGTGAGCATATTGGTCTGCATTTATTTTCTCATTCGAGGACATCCAATTGTTGCTATTTGGTTATTGATTTTCTATTTTGCCAATTGGATGGACAAGAATGCCTAGGACTACTCTTTAGCTATCTATGCTTTCTCACCTCATATTCCATTCATGCTGCATCACAAAATTTGAACAAGTGCTTTTCGATCCCTCTGTGTGTGGAGCACTCGGAGTTCCGTATCGACAAGGACTGACCATTAAAACCCCCCAAGTGCATCTCGGTAGAACCAACCCAACAATCTCGGCCTCACCAAATGCCTAGGGTTGATCTGGTTTTCAATCTCGGTACTACCGATTTCATATTCTTGGTTACACCGAGTTTTCCTGTCAGCTGACAGTTGTGGAACTCGGTGACACCGAAAACATAAAATCGGTATCATCGATAGTGGAGGGTATATATGCTATGGACCCCGATGATTTGAAATTTTTATCTTCAAACATAGCGCCTCAGAACCCTAAGCTGCCGCCTCGAGACCCCTGGTCGTCGCCCTTGTCTTCCTGCGCTCCTCCGCCGCTGGGAATCGCCGCCGTCAATGAAATCTACTCCATCATCGCCGCCGTAGAGGATCCGCGCCAAGCTAGGGTACGGATTCGATCTCTAGGGAGCTCCCCATCCGATTCTTGCACATTAGATACTTGTTAATCATCTATGCACCCCTTGCTCATATATCCATCCACTTAAAACTCTAATATCTCGAGTTAGATGGATTTTCTAGGGTTTTGCCGTCCGCCCGATAAATCTCGGTGGAACCGAAACGAAAATATCGTTCTCACTGATATTCTTTTCAGTGAGGTTGAGAACTGACTCGATGGAATCGAGTAGCTCTTTTCGGCCCTACTGAAAAGGCTAACAAGTTCCTGTTAAAGAGTTAGTTTGTCTTGGCCCCATCGAAAATTTCTTTTCGACTGCACCAATATCTATTTGATAGATTGCACTTTTTTTTGAAAACTCATTGCTCAAATTTCAAAAACCAGACTCATTTTGTGATGACTCATCTTCTTCCGCTCTCCTATACTCTATTCATAGAGACAGTATGTCAGGCTCAGAAGAAGTCAGAATTTGCCGGAGCAGGGAGTTGATATGAGTTCTAGAACAAGCCTAGAAGCCAGTTCTTTCTCAGATCCAGGCACCCCTAGCTCTCATGGGTTGCCCAAGGCTGCCACCAGATCCAAGAAGAAGCTGAACTCAGATGAAGAAGACTCAAATTTCATTCCTGAGGAGATTCTTGCCAAGAAGCAAGAAAAAGCTGCCAAGAAGTCTGCTACTGAAGCCACTTCTTCCAGGAGGGTTGTCAGCAAGATCTATGCACCTGCCTCAACCTTCAAGGCTCATGAGACTACCAGAGCAACTATCTCAGTTGAGGTCCCCAACAAAGCTATGCCTAAGAAGGCAGGAGAGAAGAAAGCTAGAAGGAGGGTTATTCATGTTATTGGCAGAAAAACCTCCATGTATGAGGATCCTGAAGAAGCCGTTGGTGCTGATGCTGAAGAGGAGGAAGAGCATGTTGAGAAGGCCCCTCCCAAGAAAAAGCAAAAGAAGCTTATGGTTGATGCTATGCCAAAGACTAGCACATCCAAGAAGCCTGCTGTTGAGAAGCCTAAGATGGCATCTAGGCAGATTCCAGCTTCTGAGAAGAACAAAGGGACTGCTTCCAGGGTTGAAGAGGATGATGACTTGACAACCTTGATGAAGCTCAGACCACATCTTCCAATACACAATGCCAGCTACCCACTAGCAGAAGATATGAAGAAGAGGAGGGATTCAGGATTGAGAGCTTGGAGAGCTATAGATCCTTATGCCCAGAGGAAGAAGACAACTGTGGACTGTAGATTTTATACCAAGGAGCAACAGGATTTCTATGAGACCGTGCTCTTTGACAAGAGTTCAGATCTGAGTGATATGCAATATGTTGATTGGAAATTCATCAGGGAGAATGAGGATTACTTTCCAAGTGTCCAAGACAATTTCCATTGCATAGGTTTGGATGAGTTTGTTGGCACAGAATTCACTACTTGGAACGATGAGATGATCATGCAATTCTACTCCACTGCACACTTCTACGGAGATGGTAGAATTGTATGGATGACTGAAGGTGCAAGATATGAATCAACTATTGAAGAATGGGCTGCTATCTTAGGAGTTCTTGAAGCACAGGATGGTGACTTGGATGTATACTCAGAATCCAGGGCTAGCCACAATGCTATGGCAAATGAGTACAAGGAGATCCCTGCTGCCAACGTGAAGTCTCACAGGCTAGGATCTATCTACTTTGTTCAGGCTAACCTCTGCACGATGAACACCATTCTGAGGCATACTTTAATTCCCAAGTCAGGAGGTGACAAGATGATCTGAGGCCACTCCATCAATATGTTAATCCACCTTGACAAACACACCAGGATCAGAGTCATGTATTTGATTGTTGAGACAATCAAGAGGGTTGCTGCTGACCAAAAGCGCTCTTGTTGTTATGAACCCTACATCCAGATGCTTATCAATTCAAAATTGGATAAGCACATTTTTGCTCTAGATCATCCACATTTACCCATATAGCCAGATCTCGAGGACAATGTTGTGGTGATGGATGCTGATCATCCCACTTCAGCTGCAGCTCAAGCAGAAGCAGAGGCAGTTAGAGCCACTAGTGCTCAAGCCCCTCGATCCAGGAATGAGCAAATGGATCTGTTGATATCATCAGTTCAGGGCATGCAGAAGAACATTAAGGGGATTCTGGACAACCAGAACAGTCTTGTTAGGATCTTTGAAACTAGGATCAAGACCCTTAATGATAAGGTGGACAGGCTGACTAAGACAGTCACAGAGCTTCAGAAGGAAGTTGACTCCATGCACATCCCTCGGGTCTCTTCTACTTCAGATGACGACTACGATGATGATGATGATGATGATGATGATGAATCACCTCTAAGGCCGGGCACTCAGTTCACCACTCAGGCCAGATCAGCCATAGTGCCTGCACCAGACTTGAGGCCCTCTTCATCAGCTCCTGCTACTGTCAGCACAACTCCTGCTCCATCTGCTCTAGTTCCTCTAGCTGCCACTCCAACTCCATCTACGACATCTGTAGAGATCTTCGCCGAAACTGTTCTCTCGACTCCTTCATCAACAACCGGAGGAGATCAACCCAAGAACGTTTAGATGTATGCCTTTGAACTTTTTAGTAACTTGTTGCCAAAGGGGGAGAAGTGTATATAGATCTTTAGGCTTCGAGCGAGAGAGCGTTTTGGTGTTTGTTGCTTTTCAAAACATTTGGTTCTTTTGGTTTGACGTGAGATACTTTTGTGTTTATGTGTGATCATACGTTGTTATGTGTGATGCTACTATTCCCTATCATCTTAATGCTTATGAGATGATCATTCACCTTTGCTTGATTGTGTTGTGCGTTGTTATTCATTCTAATTATTCTTGCACACCACCAAGTTGTATGTGACATGGAAGAAGTGCCCCATATACCTAATCGATTGTGCATTTGCATTCAAACGCAAATTCAAAATAATGCACAAATTTAGGGGGAGCTCTTGCTTATCACACACCTCCCAAAGCGATGATTATATTCATTGATTTTATCATATGTCGAAGCTTTGATCTATATGTTGTCATCAATTACCAAAAAGGGGGAGATTGAAAGCACATTTGCTCCCTTGGTGGTTTTGGTAATTAATAACAACATATAAGTCATTGAACTAATGTTTCCACCAAGTATATTTCAGGAAATGTTCAATGATAGGATTGGCAAAAGGAGATTGTCGACATACCCCAAGATGCAAGGAAATAGGTTGGCCAAGCTTCAAGCAAGAGGACTCTACATTTTATATTTGTGAGAAATCACTTTGAGTCCATAGAAAAGCCAATACTATTAAAAGGAGGTAAGGTTTTGTTGGTGAACAATATGCTCAAACGTGCACAAGTGATAGTCGCCAAAAACATCCACAAACTCTCCCACCAAAGTCTATTCTACACCCAACACTCAAAATTGGTGCAACCAACTTTCCCATACCGGTGCCACCGATTCCAGAACCTAGACAGACTCGGGCAAACCCTAGCCACTTCGGTGCAACCGATTCCATACCGGTGCCACAGAGTTTAGGTTGCCAACTTTCTGTTATGCAAATTCACATTTTTCGGTCCCATCGAGAATGTTGGATCGGCGTCACCGAGATTGGAGATCTGACCGTTGGTCACCTTATCGGTGCAACCGAGTTTCCTATATCGGTCTCACTGAGATTCAAAAGTTGCCACCTTTTGGTCACTTCGGTACCACCGAGATTAACACATCGGTGTCACCGAGTTGGTCATTTTGTGTGTAATGGTTGGATTTTTGGGGATGCCTATATATACCCCTTCGCCACCACTTACTCGAGAGAGAAGCACTTAGAACTATTCCATACCTATCCTATCAGATTTTCTGAGAGAGAACCACCTACCCTTGTGTTGAGGTCAAGATCTTCCACTCCAATCATATGGATCTTGATCTCTAGCCTCCCCAAGTAGCTTTCCACAAATCCCATCTCTTCCACCATGCCAAATCTGTGAGAGTGATTGGGTGCTAAGGAGTCTATCATCTTGAAGCACAAGAGCATGGAGTTCATCGTCATTACCGAGCCTATTACCTTTTGGAGGGTGGTGCCTCCTAGATTGGTTAGGTGTAGCTTGGGAGCCTCCTACTTCGTGTTCTGGAGTGAACCAAGAAGTTTGTAAGGGCAAGGAGATCGCCTACTTAGTGAAGATCTACCCATAGTGAGGCTAGTCCTTCGTGGACGGAAGCCATACTGGAATAGTCAAGGTTGCTACTTCGTGGACCCTTTTGGGTGAAGCCCTCCGTGGACTCTCGTGACCGTTACCCTCCGTGGGTTGAAGACTCCATAAACGTGGATGTACGATAGCGTCACCTATCAGAACCACGGGAAAAATCATCGTGTCTACAATTGCGTTTGATCTTCCTACTATATCCCTTCTATACATGCTTGTTGTTACTTTCCGCTACGATATACTCTTAGACTTGCATGTGTAGGGTGTACTTGACTTGCCATGAAATGCTAAAAACTGTCAACCCTAAAACTTGGTATAGGCAAAACTTTTATTTGGTCAAGTAGTCTAATCACCCCCCTCTAGACATACTTCCGGTACTACACCTTGATGCCTATTCCGGTTATCATCAGATTTTCATGGCCAAGTAAGATGAGGAGAAGACCGCATTAATCACCCTGTGTGGTACATATTGCTTTTTGTGTATGCCTTTCGGGTTGAAAAGTGCTGGTTCTACTTTTGCAAGAGCGGTCCAGATTGGTTTTGAGCCCCATCTACATAGAAATATGGAGGCTTGTATGGATGACATAGTGGTCAAAACCAAGGACAAGGCTATGCTCATATCAGACCCAGAAGATACATTTGCCAACCTACGCAAGATCAACATGAAGCTCAACCCTGAGAAGTGTGTGTTCGGCCTCCCATCCAGCAAGATTCTTGGGTTATTTGTATCTCAACGAGGAATCAAAGCAAATCCCGACAAGATCAAAGCAATTGAGCAAACTGAAGCACCAAAACGAGTCAAAGACGTGCGATGTCTTGCCGGCTGTGTTGCTGCTCTGAGTAGGTTCATCTCAAAATTGGCTGAGCGCACCCTGCCCTTTTTCAAAATCTTGAAGAAGGCAGGACCAATGAAATGGACTCCGGAAGCGAAGGCAACGCTGCAGGATTTGAAGAAGTACCTCTCCTCTCCACCAGTCCTAGTCGTGCCAAACCACAAGAGTCGTTGCTGCTGTATCTGGCGGCAACTAATCAAGTGGTGAGTGTTGCACTAGTGGATGAAAGAGAAGTTGACGAAGAAGGAGCGGCAATAGCAGGGTTGCCAAGCGACAAGCCAGGACACTCCCCTGCAGGGTCTGGTGCCGGCAAAGAAGGATCCGCGAAGTTGAATGAGGCAATTCAGAAGAAGAAGGTGGTGCAACGACCAGTCTATTTTGTCAGCTCCTTGTTGTATGGGGCTAGGTCAAGATATTCCGACAGGCAAAAATTGCTCTTCGGCCTTCTTATGGCCTCGAGGAAGCTGCGCCTCTACTTCCAAGAACATGAGATCACTATTGTCACTCTCTTTCCACTACAGCGGATCTTGCGAAGCCCAAAAGCTACCGACAAGATTGTGGAATGGGCTTTGGAACTATCAAGCTTTGGTCTTAAGTTTGAAAGCACTTCGACCATTCAGAGCAGGGCCTTGGCAGAGTTCATTGTAGAATGGACCCCAACGCCCGATGAAGAGGTTCCAGAGTCAACTCTCGCAAGCAAGGAAACTGGTCGAGAATGGATCATGTATCTTGATGGAGCTTTCTCGTTGCAAGGCGCCGGTGCAGGAGTGCTGCTTGTCGCACCCAATAGAGATCACCTCAGATATGTGCTCCAGATGCACTTTCCCCGGGAGAGATCAACGAACAACACTGCTGAGTACGAAGGGCTGCTTGCCGATCTCAGGATCGCGAAAGACCTTGGGATCAAGAAACTTATTGTCACGAGTGATTCTCAACTTGTCATCAGGCAAGTGAACAAAGATTACCAGAGCCCATTGATGGAAGCCTATGTAGGTGAAGTGATGATGTTGGAAGAGCATTTTGATGGCCTGCAAATGGAGCACGTTCCACGTGCGGAGAATAGCGTTGCCGATGGCCTGTCGAAGTGTGTTGCCCTTAAGTTACCTGTGGAACCAGGAACTTTCATGCTCCAGCTAACTCAACCCTCCTTGACACCATCAAATGGACAAGAGAAGAGAAGGAAGTTAAGTTCCAGCAAGTATTTCCCGGCAGGGCTCCTAGAAGCCGCTGGCGAGAAGGTTGCCAGAGAGAACGACAGGTTTGTCGGTGAGAACTATGCTTCTCCAGGGCCCTCGGGTCTTGTCGCAGTAGTGCATGCTCCCGCTAGGCTTGCCGGGGTGCAACAGGCTCCGGCAGGCCCTCGGGCCTTTGTTGTTGAGACAATTGATACCCCAACAGAGGATATGCCTTTAGTCCTTGCTGTCGAGCCCCAAGATCCAGCATGGGCACAACACATCGTCTGTTTCCTTTAGACAGGCGAACTTCCCAGGGAACAAGAGGAAGCAGAGAAAGTAGCCCGCCGGTCTAGTATGTAGCAGTTTGTGGACAACGACCTATACAGGAAAAGGCCAAACGGTGTGAAACTCAAGTGCATTTCCAAGAAGATGGACTTGAGCTGTTGGCAGAGATACATGGAGGTATATGTGGCTCCCACATTGGATCAAGAGCCCTTGCCGGGAAGGCATTCTGGCAAGGCTTATTTTGGCCCACTGCCCTCCAGGATGCAACGACATTAGTAACCAAGTGTGAAGCATGCTAGTTCCATTCGAACAGATTACATCAACCATCTCTAGCACTTCAAACGACCCCTCTCTCCTGGCCATTTTCGGTCTGGGGGCTTGACATATTGGGCCCCTTTCCTAGCACTGTCGGGGGCTTTGAGTACTTGTACGTTGCAATAGACAAGTTCACAAAGTGGCCGGAAGTGGAAGCAGTGAGAAAGATGACAAAACAGTCAGCCGTCAAGTTCTTCAAGGGACTAGTTTGTCACTTTGGTGTTCCCTATAGGATCATCACAGACAATGACACACAGTTCACGAGCCGCACCTTCATGTAGTATGCCCAAGACCTTGGTAGAAAAATCTGATTTGCTTCCATTGCCCACCCGAGGACCAACGGCCAAGCGGAGAGGGCTAATGCTGAAGTGATGCGAGGCCTCAAGACAAGAACTTTTGAAAGGTGGCACAAGTGTGAAAGGAATTGGATTGATGAGTTGTCGGTGGTTGTTTGGTCCATCAGAACGACACCAATCAAGCTACCGGCCAGACACCTTCTCCCTTGTCTATGGGGCGGAGGCAGTTCTC
Source organism: Hordeum marinum (assembly GCA_022496015.1). Classification (NCBI taxonomy): domain Eukaryota; kingdom Viridiplantae; phylum Streptophyta; class Magnoliopsida; order Poales; family Poaceae; genus Hordeum; species Hordeum marinum. The sequence continues at coordinate 277,820,874 of CM039677.1, read as the reverse complement.
CCCATGGAACTCATATACAGATCACCTCAAGTGCTCACTTATGATGAGCTTGAGCAAGAGCAGTTGCGGCAAGACGACGCAACGCTCCTTGAGGAAGACCGCCTTCAGGCTGCTATGACAGTTGCATGCTACCAGCAAGCTTTGCGCTGCTACCATAGCTGCAAAGTTAATGCCAGAAGTCTTGAGGAAGGCGACATTGTTCTTCGGCAAGTTCAATCCGCCAAGAATTCCAACAAGTTAACACCAAAGTGGGAAGGCCCTTATCAGGTAGTAAGAGTCATGAGGCCTGGAGCAGTCTTCTTGGAGAACGAAGATGGCATCCCAGTGAGCAACTCCTGGAATATCGAACACCTTCGCAAGTTCTAACCATAAGGCGCCTTTGCCGGGCCTCCCAGCAACCACCTTTTGTAGAAGTCTTGCCGCTGAACCATGTAATCCTTGGTACAAAGTCGGGCTCAGACCCTGTGCGTAGTTAAATAAAGATAAGTGTTCTGCAATCCTGATCAATTCTCATGATTACTTATGTGCATGTTTATCTGAAGTATTGCATTGCACTTAATCCCGGCAAGGGCTAATGGACCGCCAAGGTTCCATACCCATATTTTCTCTTCTTTCTTTTTCTCAAAGGATAGAAGGATACCTCGTGTGCAGCTTCGCCGGGGGGAAGGGAATGGAGGTACGGATACATATGAGAGATGTCCCAAAAAACCTGCCGGAGGGAGCACGGCAACAAAAAGATAAGTTGCAAAAAACCCAAATAAATTCTTGCTTGGGCGATCTCCACTTTTGTATGGAAAACCTGCACGCGGAGGAACCCTATTGCGATTAGTTGCGCCCCTATTCTTTTTCGAGTCCGCTCAACAGCCTGGGTGACTAGACTAGAAGCACCACGGTCTCTTGCCGGCGGCAATTTCGCTAGCAGGCTGCTAAAGTCCCACACCTAGCGCTCGTGACTGAGATATGCGCGCCGACAAGTTTCTAATCAAGCGTAGGGTGAACACATACAGAGAGAAATCAAGCAAGAGAGATAACATAATGGTTGTCCAGAGCATATCAAGCAATATTGCATTGGCCTTGCCGAGAGTCTAACATAAAATAAATTGTTTTTGACATATGCGGCAGCAAGGAGTGAGGCAGCTAATCCCGGCGATTGCATTCGACCCGCTTGACTTGGCTTACCCTCTCGACGATGGGCATGACGAGTTCCTCGAGCGCCTTGAAGTCTGCGTCCTTTGGCAAGTGGTCGAGGACGTTGGTGAGCTTGAGGTTAGGGTTCTTGTACGCCACCTTGACAATCACCTTGCTGAGGACGGCCTGGCAGAGCTTACGCGATTCACTGGCCAAGTGGGATGCCCGTTCGGAGTGGAGCTGCTCCAAGGCTCCAAGCAGGCTGTCAAAGAACATGGTCACCTTGGCGCTCGTGGACACCCTGACGTTGGGACAATATGTGGGGGCTTCTAGGCCCATGACGGTCAGCTGCTCGGAAAGCCTCTCCGCGATATCGACGAGCTTTTCGGTCTAGATCTCCACTTCGTGCACATAATCGTTGTGAGCGATGGTGGCGCTCTTGACCCGCTCCTTCTCGTCGTTGAGATCCTTGACCAGAGCTCTCTCCTGGGCCTTGGTGGTCTCGAGAGTCCCGGTCAGCGTGACCAGCTTCAGGTTCAGGTCACTGATGGACTCATTGGCCAGGGAGAGCTGCTTGGTCTTGTTAGAAATTGCGACCTGCGTCTCCATCAAGCTGGCGACAACCTTGTCCATTTCAGCTAAAAGCGAGAAGACCTCCTTGCCGAGATCCTCAAGATCGGCCTCCAGTTTCTTCACCCGCTCCTCCTGTAAGTTCCTGGCGGCCTCGGCAGCTTCAGCTGTGTCGACGAACCCTTTTAGCTTGACGGCTTGGTTCACTGTTAGGGCCTTGAGCGCCTCCTTATGCTTTTGATCTAGCTCTTGGGTCCGCCGCGTGATGAGATCCTTGAGCTCCACTTCCTTGTCACGGAGCCTCACGGCAATCACCTTCTCGTGAGTGGTGAGGTCCTCCTCATCGGCATCGAGCAACACACGACGCTTCGTCAAGCGAGCATCCTCTGCGGCGACCCGTTGTTTGGCCTCTTCCTATGCCTGCTCGGCATCGAACTGCTGCATGAAGAGTTGGCTCTAGCCCTGGCTCAACTGCGTCTGTCCAGTCTTCGGATCATGGGAAGCTTGGGCGAACCAAGCCTGGGTTTCCTCGATGCACTCCTGGAAGTTGGCCTTGGCATCTTCCATGACTGCTTCCCTAGAGTCCAGTTTCTCCTTATGGGCATGGTGGAGCGTTCGAAGCTTTCGGAAGCTATCGCCCATACTCTAGAGGAGCCGCTCCTCTTTGGATTTGCTGCCGGAGCTTGGCTCTTCAACGATGTCGAGCCCAGCAACAGTGATGGATTCCTCAGCAAGAACTCCCCCTTCAGGTGGCACCCCAGTGCTTGCCGTGATGGGGATGCTAATGAACCGGTTGTCATCGACCTTGAAGTATCTGCTTGACGAAGGGGTTTTAGAAGGAGGTGGCTGGTCCTCGACAATCGCCCCCTGGTGGTTGGGGGCTCGGTGGTCGGCATAGTGCCTGGCGCTCCTACGGCAGGGGTGCCATTAGTGTGACCACTGGCCTTCTCACCGACCTTCTCAGTGGATTTCTTGGCAGCCTCTAGTTCTTGTGCAATCGTGGCGGCCTTGGCGCTGGCAGCCTCGGCGGCAGTGTTCTTCGCAGCTTCAGCGGCCTCGGCAGCAGCACTCTTGGTGGCCTCCTCGGCAACAATCCTGTCAGCTTTGGCGACAACACTCTTAGTGGCCTCCTCGGCAACGATCCTGTCGGCCTCGGTGGCAGCATCCCTGGCGGTCTCCTCAATGATGGTGTTGACGTCCATGCCCTCCATTGAGGGAACGTCTGAAGGCCGAGGAAACAAAATAGACGAAGCTCAGGTGGAAGTTCAAGAAGAAAAAATGAGAGAGAGAGAGAGAGAAACATAACAAAGGATACCTGCACCAACAACGGTCGCCGGTGAAGACCTGCCGGTGCCTGTGCTTGCTATCTCCCCCTCGTCATGATAAAGCGCACTAGAGGAGGTCCTTGTCGGAGACCCGTCTCTGGGTGGCGTAGATGACAGGGGCAGCGTGTTCAGGACGGTCGCCGGTGGTTCTCTCTGCCGTTGTCCTCCGCTTGCTCGTCTGGTGATGTCAGTAGTAAAGATGCACACCCCGGCACTTGCTAGCGGGAAGTGAGTGATGGGCTCACACTAGGGGCTCCATAGGGGACAGAGTCGAGGGCTGCATTATGGGCTAGCCTTCGGGCTGACGGTGGCCATCCTTGGCATGCCTGAGGCGCTTGCCGACGACTCCTTGGCCGTCGCGATCCTCGCCCTCTTCGCTACCCGTTGCGCCAGTGTTCCCGCATCCCTGCAGAGACAGACCAAAGCGAACCAAATGAGTAAAGTAAAAACCAGAAAATGGAAAAAGTGAAACATGCAGCAGGACTCTTATTTCTCATCTTCTTCTCCCGAGATAAGGGCGACAAGGTCGAAGGCGACCTCTGTCGTGGTGCCCATGGGAGGAGGTGGAGTGGTTCTCCTAGGTCGCTTGGCCGTGGCAGGCGCGGGTTGCCGGCGGGTTTCTTGCCGCCACGTGGCTTTGCCGGTCGCCCTCTTGCCGGAGGCTGTGCTGCTTGAAGAAGCTTGGCGGATGGGGAGCCCGGTGGCAGCGCTCTGGAGGACGCGCCTTTTCGCTTGCATGAGGGACGGGGCCTCCTCGGACTGCTCCTCCTCAGCTGCGTCTTCGGCAGAACAGCCCCAGGCGGACATGCCGCCTTGCTCCCCGACAGTCCTGCCCTATCCGGCAAGGCCTTCATCCGGCAGTGTTTCCCCTTCGTCGGCTTCGTCTTCCAAGAAGCCAGCGCTGCTAGCCTCCGCTTCTTCCACCCGGCTGGCGATGTACGCCAACTCCTCCTCTGTGGTGTCGCGGACAAGGCCCTCTTCCTCGTGGATGGCCCTTTCCACTAGATTATCAAAGAATTCTTGCACTTACTTGGCAGGCGGCTCGATCCAAGACGCGTCGAGGCTATGGGCATTGAACACCGGCATAATAGCGATGATTCTCCCGACGGCGACATTGTTGCATAGGGGGACTATGCCTGCCGGCAGCTCAGGTACCGGGGCACTCTTGAACAGCTTCTGACAGAGGGCCCCGTGCTACATAACGGTCAGGTTGTGGTTCAGCCCGGGGCGCAATCTCATGAACTCCGCCGCGTTCCGGAAATCCCAAGCCAGCCTCCCCTTATTTTGTAGGGGAGCAATGCACCGGCGAAGAAATCGGCGCCTACCATCTCTACGGAAAGGCTAGCGTCCCTAAGGCGGAGGATCCTGGTGGTCGCGTCTATGTTTCTCGTTCTCGGGGTCGACGGCACCCCAGTCCTCGCCGCACACCATTTTGGCCTGCTGCGGCAAGCAGAAGGGCGGGACTTTCTCCTCCCAAATCCAGCACCATCTGCCCTGCCACTCGTCCCACCTATCATAGTAGGCCCCGTCGGGGTAGACCTCCTTGGTTCCCGGCCGGGGAATCCAAGTGAATGCACCGGAAAGGGGTTTGCCTGGTTGAATGCGAGGGGAAAAGTAGTGGCAGAAAAGAGCAGTGATGGGGACTACTCCGGCAAAGTTTTCACAAAGGTGAGTGAAAACTGCCATGGACATCATGGCATTCGGTGTGAAATCCAAGATATGGAAGCCATAGGTGAACATGGGGTCGTTGAAGAAGTACGAAAAGGGGGGATAGAGCTCGTAGTAAAAGTAATCGGCAAAGAAAGGGTATTTGCCTGGGCCGTCCCTAGAGAGGCCTAGACTCACGCAGGTGGCGGGATGCGTAGTTGTCCTCGTTTCCCACATCCACCGATATTGATTCTTTAGGACGTCCAAGCTAAGGACCGGCGGAAAGATGGCGTGATCCTTCCGCACCCTCACCATCTTGTTCTCCGAGACAACCTCTACTTCCTTGCCCTTGCTACATTTAGGCGGCATGGTGGTGACAAACGCGGGGGCTAAGGACGAAGAGATAGCAGGGGCGTGGATAGGAGGGAGGGGCTCTATTTCAGGCTCAAGGAAGAAGACAACAACAATTCTCAGATTGGGAAAGGTGCGAGGTAAATGAGCAGCGCCTCTGCAATTTCCTCTTTTATGGGGAAGGCGTCGGGCGGTCTCTTTACTAAAATAAGCTAACATAGAAACGTTTCGCGGGCGTGCTGTTGTAACGGCTGCATCGCGCACGTATCCCATGTCTCTCATTCAATGGACGTCATGGGGAAGCGCAGCGAATGCAATGATCACAATTGCAAGCCCCTGCCATGCGTGCCAGTACATTGATTGGGCCAAGCCCAACAGCGTCTCATGATGTGTGTGGCCCAGGGCCGGGGGCTCCTATCGGTGCACTAGAGTTTTGGGCTCTTCAGTGCCCCTTACTCGTGCACAGGTAGTAGTAGCCACCCTGGCAGCAGGACCCAGCATGGTCTTATTAGATACCAGCACAGGAAAATCGAGCCTACCGGCAAGGTCTTGCCGGGAGGGCTATTGAACCCCCCGGCGAAGCAAGGCCCAAGCAAGACAAGGCCCCAGCAAGGCGAAGCTCCGGCAAGACCCCGCCAACGCACAGGTTAGGTGTCAATCCACCTGGACGTGTGCCGCGGCGTCGACGTTGGAGGGAGATAAGCGGTGCCAATGGGACGGGCTCCTATACCGTCCCGCTGATGGACAGAGATGCCTGACGGTGCATTAGATGCTCCTGTCCTACTCCGTCAGTGCTAGGTATGACAACATTGTACCTCTGTACACCCCATGTACGCAATGTACGCCACTGTTGGGATCCCCTTCGGAGTATAAAAGGAGGCCCAAGGTGATACGGTACATGACTTGTAGACTTTTGGGCTTTTGCTCTCTCGACTTTTGGGACTTTCTAGCCCACTTACGTGGCAGCTACTCATAGTGCCCCTGTAGCTAGAACCCTACGAACACTCTCAATACAACAAAGCAGGAGTAGGGCTTTACGCATCCGAGCGGCCCAAACCTAGGTAAAGATCCCCGTGTGTTTTTCATCAGACTGGCTCTTTGCATGAGCCTTCTCCCCGCCAAACCGAAAGGGGTCCCCATGATCCCATAGGTGTTCGTTCCCACGACACAAGCCCCTTGAACTCGTTACTTGCAAGGATTAAATCTCGATAGAGATAGACAATATACATGCAAAATAAAAGTGAAGTAAAAAAATTGTAGAAACGTATTTTTTAGGTTTTTTATATTTATGTTTAAGTAGACCCGGGGCATAGTGTTTGCTAGAGGCTTCTCTATCAAAAATAGCATATGGTGGGTAAACAAATTACTGTCGGGAAATTGACATAATTGTGCATAGTTATGACATGTTATTCATGACAATGGTCATGTATATAGGCATCACATCCATAAAAAAGTAGACCAAAATGATTTTGCATGTACTACTATTATGCCACCAAGCAACCAACTCCTACGTGCATGTATGGTATTAAGTTCATAACAAATAGAGTAATGCTTGGAGCAAGGTGACATGATGTAGACAAAATAAGACAAGCAATATGTTGAGATCCCATCGTTTTATCCTTAATGGCAACAATAAAAATACATGTCTTGTCCCCTTCTTTCACTGGGATATAGAGCACCGCAAGATTGAACCCATCATAACACAAAACTCCCTCTTTAGATAATCAATCTAGTTGGTCAAACCAAACTGATAGGTCAGAGGGAAATACAAAGCTATAACAATCATGCATAATAGAATTCAGAAAATATTTAGTTACTTCCTAGGAATAATCTGATCGTAAACCCAAAATTCATCAGATCCCAGCAAACACATTGCAAAACAAGATTACATCAGATAGAGTACCACGAGGATCGGTGAACATGGTATTGAAGATCAAAGACAGAGAAGAAGACATTTAGGTACTAGATATGGCCCCGTAGGTCTATGCTAGAATACTCACGCGTGATCATGGAAGTAGCAAGGTTGATGTAGATGGCCTCCATGGTCAATTCCCCTTCCGACAGAGTACTGGAAAGGTGTCCAGATGGCCACCCATTGGAACAGAGCCTTGCGGCAGTGGAAAAAGTGTTTCGGGTGGCTATCTCTTGGTTTCCCAATTTTAGAGAATTTATGGAGGTGGAATTAGGTTAGACGGAGCCACGAGGGGCCCACAAGGTAACATGGACCGTCTACCCTCCAGGCGCCACTGTTGCCTTTCCATTTACTCGTCTCACTTCCTAACTCCTCCCGAAGCTTATTGGGTCTCTTTTGTCCAGGAACAAATTGCCAAAAAGTTGTGTACCGTTTGGACTTTGTTTGGTATGGATTTCCTGGAAAACCAAAAACAGGCAAAAAACAACAACTCGCACTCGACACTAGGTTAATAGGTTAGTTCCCCCAAAATGATATAAAATAGCATATAATTTCATATAAATATCCTAGATTGATAATATAGTAGCATGGAACAATAAAAAATTATAGATACGTTGGAGACATATCAATGGCCCATATGTGACATGTCATCACAACATGCCAGTTTCATGAATTTCTAACAAGTTTTGGATTTATAGTAATGTAACAACCAAGCTTCTTAATGTTTGTGGCCGAGCCAAGACCCTGAGATGTTTGAAATCCATTCCCATTTCTTGCATGGGACCTAAAGATGCAGCCAGGTACACTTATATGATTTTTCATCCTATTTTGGTACACCGGACCTTGTGATTGTAGTTCAAATATGAATTATGCACATTAAATGTCTATAAAACTTAATTAATATATAAAAAATGCCAACCAAACCCTGAATAATTCCATATTTTAGCACGACACTCCTATTGGTCTATGTTGTCTCAAGAAAAAAAATTGAAGGTGAGAAGAGGCCGCGCATGTCGTTTCACCCACATAAGGTGACACGTTCCCTATCAGAACCACAAAGCTTCTTGTGAGAAGCTCCGGTTTGTAAGGGGCTTGTGCCAAAACTTGTCCCAAAATGGACACTTTTTTACCATGACATATATGTGCCATGTCATGATAACATGCCAAGTTTCATGAATTTCTAACGAGTTTTGGATTTACAATAATTTAAAAAAAAGTTTCTCAATGTTTGTGGCCGAACCAAGACTCGAAGATGTTTGAAATGCATTTGCATTTCTTGCATGGGACCTAAAGACACAACCACGCATACTTATATGATTTTTCAACCCATTTCAACGCATCAGACCTTGTGATTATAGTTCAAATTTGAATTATGTACATTAAATGCCTATAAAAACTCAATTAATGAATAAAAATGCCAAACAAACCCTGGATAATTCCTTATTTTAGCACAACACTCCTATTTTTCTATGATTCCTCTAGAAAAATTCAAGGTGAGAAGAGGAATCAGATGTAGTTTCGTTCACATAATGTGACATGCTCCCTACCGAAACCACAAAGCTTCCCGTGAGAAGCTCCAATTTGTAAGAGGCTTGTGCCAAAACTTGTCCCAATGTGTACAATATTTTTACCACAGCACATATGTGACATGTCATGACTACATGCCAAGTTTCATGAATTTCTGACAGGTTTTGGATTTACAATAATATAAAAAACAAGTTTCTCAATATTTGTGGTCATGCCAAGATGTTGAGATGTTTGAAATTCATTCCCACTTTCTGCATGGGACCTAAATATGCAGCCATGTACACTTATATGATTTTTTAACCCATTTTGATGCACCAGACCTTGTGATTGTAGTTTAAATTTTAATTATACATATTAAATTCCTTGAAAAATCAACTAATGTATAAAAATGCCAAACGAACCCTGCATAATTTCATACTTTAGCACAACACTACTACTGGTCTATAATACCTCTACAAAAAGTTCAAGGCGAGAAGAGGAAGCGGATGTCGTTTTGCCCACATAAGGTGACACGTTCCTTGTCAGAATGACAAAGCTTCCCGTGAGAAGGTCCGGTTTGTAATGGGCTTGTGCCAAAACTTGTCCCAAATTGGACTTTTTTTACCATGACACATATGTGCTATGTCGTGAAAACATGCCAAGTTTCATCAATTTATGACGAATTTGGAATTTAGAATAATTTGAAAATAAAGTTTCTCAATGTTTGTGGTTGTGACAAGATGCTGAGATGTTTAAAATTCATTCCCATTTCTTGCATGTGACCTAAAGATGCAGCCATGTACACTTATATGATTTTTAAACCCATTTTGATGCACCGGACCTTGTGATTGCAGTTCAAATTTGAATTATACACATTAAATGTGTAGAAAACTCAGTTATGTATAAAAATGCCAAACAACCCCTGAATAATTCCATATTATAGCACGACACTACTATTGATCTATGTTCACTACAAATATATTTTATTGCAATACAAACACCATCATTTACCGGAGTAACCACATTTTTCGTTTTAAAAAAAATATGAAAATCAGGTATATCACAAAAAGTTCATGATCATGGATCGTGTGTGTTGTAGTTCAAAATATCTTGGGCCAATCCTCATATATGGTTTAGGTTGGAAGCATCGTCGGCTACAGTCCACGGCAGAAGAGTTAACCGCACTAGTTCCCCAAGATCATTTTACCATTCAATCCTCACTAGTCAAAGATGGAGACGTGGATCCACGTCGTGAGGGCAACTTCAACAACCCACTCGGGCTCGAGCACGACCACATCAACCATGGGCGTGCTCAACACCTGCATGAGCAAGGTCGCCATCTTTGACAGGGCGGCTGCAATAGTCGAAAGGCAGTTGTTGCAGCTGAGACGGTGGCAAAAACAACTGCGAAATGGATAGCTAATGGCGAGAACGACACAACAACTATTAGTTTCTCGATGGTCATTGTAGCCCTAATGGTGGACACCCATGCCCATCTCGAGGTCGCCAATGCCCAGCTCGTGTCGTTCACTACACAAATCACAACGACCTGCTCTGACACTAGTCAACAAGCCATGTCCGACGAATTGGTACTTGATGAGTGTTCGAGTATGAGTTTGTTCATCAACGGCGTCCCTAAGTAAGATGATGGTCGTCGATGCCCAAATGTAGGCCGCCCATGCTCGGCTCGTGGTGGCCTAATCAAAAGAGATGGAAGATGAGGACTATGAGATGCTAATAGAGTATGTGGCGATGGATGCCATGGAGTCGCTTCCCCGGAGGTCGTCGAGCGGGAGCTGGTCATGGAGGAGGCATCGGAGATCGATGAGAGCCAAGCAGAATATTAGTTCTTGTTTAGAGCATTGGTATTTTGTTAGAGTAATTTTTTGGTCAGCTAACTCTGTTTCATTGCTCGATTAACTAAGTGTGGGTAGTGTTGTAGGCTCTTTTGTGCAGTACTCAAATTTGTAAGTGATATTAAATTAATCAATGACATGTATGACCACTATGGAAATTCAGACCAAAATTTGCCACCGTATTGCCATTTTGTCTTCCGAATGAAAATGAAATGGAAGTACCATGTGCAATGTAGTATCCAATATCTTACGTCGGAAGCTTGGAGACCAAAATTTCCACATTCAGTCTCATCACACATAGGGCAAACTGTAGGATTCGTTTGTGATGTTAGATATCGCACACAGTTCTAATAAAGGGACCGTCTGAGATGTGACTCTGCGCGCTAGTTTTTTGGTGAACCGAACACATTTTTTTGGGCTGCTACGCAAATATCTACCTCCCCCACCCCTCGTACCAACCAAAAGCCACATTTCCTTGTGCCCCCTTCCTTTCCTTAGTTTAAACTTTCATTGCTAGCTTGTATTGCCGCATCCTCACCTATGACGCTCCTTTCTGCTGCTCAACCTCATCCATCTCGTTGCTAATCCACACCTTCCCCATACCACCTCTCCTTCCACCCCATCCTCCTCCATCCCACATGCCCTGACCGCCGGTGTGACACCTTCACAAAAATCACCACCCATCCCCCAAATAATCGTTGTCGGAAGACATGGCGCACTCAGTATAGCCAGGATCTAATGTAGAATTTGACAGCAGAGAAGAAAATCGTGGCCGCACGAGCGGATGATGCCATGATGGCTGCCATGTGTGTTGACCCCCAAATCTTGGAGTAGTACCTCTCCATCGAGGCTACAAACAATGCCTCACATCTGGACACTGCCATGCGATTGGCTGCTTTAAACAATAGCTCATGGTGTTTTCTTGAGGGCTCCATTGGTGCCTTCGACGAAGACTACGATTTGTTTTCACGGTATGTATGTGCTTTCCTCAGCTCTAGAATCAGCAAGTTGGTGCCCGGACAGGCTCAATACACTCACCACTACGAGGAGCGCACCCATGATGTGGAGGACCCACCCTCTTCCAAGCCCATCATTATCGATATCTCCGACGATGATGCATAGCTTCTTTTTAGCTTAATTACTAATTACATATGTTCAGCTAGCTATGCCGGTTAAGAATGTTTGGTTTACTTGTTTCATGTGCTGCTCCTGCCTTTCCTTAAGAAATTCTATTGAAATATACAATGTGATGCAACTATCCAATCTAACCTTTTAGTATGTTCTATTGTGCATTGTGATGCTCAGTTAACTGTTTGGTTCATTTGTTGTGGTGGTCATTTAACTATTTGGTTAAATTCTACAATGTGGTGTTCAATTGTTGTTGGTATAATTTTGTATTGTTATGCATGTGAGGAGTAAATCAAATTTGGATGTACTAAATACATGTGAAACAAAGAATTTCTATATTTCATAGTTCTTAGCACGCTTGGCTTTTCCATGTGGCTCGAATTAATATGTTGGATCTGCAATGCGATTATTTTTCATTAACATAGTTTACTAATAGCACGGAAAATATCACTTATAACCTAATCAATATCTATCTTAAATATGTTACATGGGGAAACTATGGGAGACACTGAAGTTTACCGTCGAGGTTTGCACATTCATGATCCTTTGGCTAATAGCACATCATTGTGCAATTACAGGAACCATCCTAATATTTAAGTTTCTAATAATTTGGTATTGGACATGTAGGCCCTACTGTACGAGGTTTAGACCCACTGTTTGACCCATTTTGCATGTGGGGAAATGGGGTGTTCATGAACATCTCTCAAATCAAGAAACTCAGAAAGATTGTTAAGATAAAGAAACTTGTGACGAAAAATAACAAGATGTTTATGTGCACAATGAAGAACACATCAATCAAACTATAGGATGGTACTATATCTTGTACCTTGTCTTTTTTTTCCTTTGTGCTATTTCAAATTTTAGAAAGGATATTTATGCATATATGTGTTTCCAGTCCATTCCAAAGCAGTTTATCGATGAATGCGTATCAAACCATATGTATGGTCAAGAGGCAAGGAAGGTATCCATACAACACACAGTATAATCTTGAAGTCTTCCTCAAGAGGATGAAGGATGAGCGGGCATCATCCGTAGGCACTAGCCTAAAGTTGTAAGGAGCTTCGACACTAGTGAAGGATCAACATTTGCATTCCAATTCAACAGTTTTATAGACGAGATTCATCTTTCTATTTACCGTCTATGATGGTAGTTTCCAAAGGTTTTAGATGTTACATGTGAAACTTTGGTATTGTTGTTGTTATTGGGTAGCTAGGTATATGTCCATATTGTGTAACTCAGTGCTGAAGCTATATGATGTTATACTCTGATGTGATTTCCATTATGAAATCCTAGTTGCCGTAATATGAATATCAACTGTCAATTTGATTACTAAGTGTATTATAAATAATAGGGCAATCATGGTGCTTATTGCGTTTTTCTATTGCGGATGGTTTCTCAGACAACACCGTGGGTGATGACCTCAACAAACCCACATGACTTCTAGAAAGTTGGCGTGTTGGATCAGTCAAAATCACACACGACTTCCGACCATGTACTGTGTGCGTTAGGCCACATATCACAAACATTTCTTCTAGGTACCATGCGCGATGTATTGAGTAACACAATCGACGGAATTATAACAATCGTGTGTGATGGGCACACGTATCATAGATGGCGTTCTGTAGAAAATTGTGTGTGATCTACCATACGAACAAAAACGTATCTTTGGGATTCACTGTGTGGGATGCCAAGTACATCTCACATGACTTCTACAATATGTCTGTTTGCAATGGGCCACCCAATACCACACGAGCTCATTTTGTCCAGCGTGTGTGACCAAAGGGCGCATCACCGATGATTTATCTATGTTGTGTGGGATATGACCCCCCTATCACACATAGATGCAAGGTGACGATTTAAAACTATGTCACGGAAAAGGGTTAAAAACTATATGTATAGGAAATGCCAATACTAGTGATAATGTATGTCTATATCTACCTATCACACCATGTTCTTACATCAAAGTACATATGTTGTGTATCTTGCAACAATCACTTACCATAAGACACAGTTAACTTGGGATTGTGATATAGGTTGCATCTTGCATTGTTTTCTAGCTTGTATTGCTTCTAAAATGTTGAAATAACACTTATGAGTAGACACTTTCAACTTGGTAGAGTGATATTGGTTACATCTTTCATATGGTGTCTACCTTGTAGTGCTTCTACTTTGTTGAATTCCTTCTGCTTAGCGTTTTTCATGCATATTCCATCCTCCTATCATAGGTGTGAATATGCAATGTCGTCCTTTTTTCGTACATATTCCATCCTCCTATCATGTTGTTTCCTTACATCAAAGTAGTGTTCGTTTGTATGATGAATCAATGAGTTATGCAGAGCAATTTTACCCCTTTCTTGTGTGTTGGACTTGAGAAGACAATATAAAAAAAGAGTAAGTTCGGGCATGTTGGTGGTCCTCCGAACCAATGCAAACGAAGGCTATCTAGTTTTTCAACTTCTACTACTACTGCAGTTGAAATTCCAAATCTATATGATGAGTACATCTCCCCTACTCCAGCATCGCGGGTGCTTCGTCTAACTTGACAGTGTCATGATGAATTTCTTGCATGTTGGACATGGTGTGTAGCTTATATTTTTTCTGATTTTATTAAATTGCATCTGTTGAGTTTATACGTTATACTTGTGAATATGACATGCCTTTCTATTTCTAGAATACACTGCATCTATCTTTCACACCATGTTCTTAGATCAAAGTATTGTTGTTGGGTATCCCTCATCAATCACTTATGATGAGACACGTTTAATTTGGCAGTGTGATATTGGTTGCATCTTGCATTGTTTTGTAGCTTTCACTTCTTCTAATTTTTCGAATTGCCAATTATGACAAGACACTTTTAACTTGGCATAGTGATATTGGTTCCACATTTCATGTGGTGTATAGCTTGAATTGGTTCTAATTTGTCAAAATTCCTTCTGCTTAGTCTACACATCATAGGTGTGAATATGTCATGAGATCATGTTTTCGTACATGTTCCATCCTCATTATACGGTTGTCTTACATCAAAGTATAGTTCATCTATATCATGCATCAACGAGTTCTGAATAGACCTTTCATTCTTTTGTCTTGTGGGTATGGCTTGACATTGCAAAGTCAAAAGGAGCAAGGAAAATATTATGGTAGGAGATGGCATCAATTGTCAGGAGAAACGGAAAAGGAGCACCCCTCGAGATTACGTTGTTACTTATAGTGAAGTAGATGTTCAAAGTCCATCGTCTAAATCGACAAACACAGTATCCCCTGCTCCCCCAGCTACAGTACCATTAGACAAAGCATGAACCAAATGAACAGGTGCCACAAAACAAGCTACGATAGCCCTAGTGGCTGCAACACCTCCTTCCATAGTACCAACATCTCAACAAGTTGCTTGTTCGAATGCTCCGCAAGTGGCATATTCCCAAGGTACCTTACCACCTAACACTCCTTCCGAAGCACCGCCGATACCATAGGACTTGGCAAGATCATGTGAACCTGATGAGCATCAACACCAAGAAGGTACATGACCGAGTCAAGTTTTAGTTACATGCTGCTTTATATGTGTACTAACAATTTCCATATTCGTTCTTGAACTAGCACCTCGGCACGAGAGGAAACAAACATAAGGGATAATGCTTGACAGGTTATCAAAATCTAAAGGTGGAAGAATGGAGATCCATTTTGTGGCAGGTTTAAAAAGGCCAAGTGATGCTACGGAGTCAGCCAAGTTAGTATCAGAGACATCCATTGTTGTTAGGTGTTACACATGTATCCTCCCAACGTGGATCCAGTACATGAGTGACAAAGATAAAATCTAGTTAACACCTTCATTGACCATTTATCCGTAATTAATATTATTCATCATAATTTGTAATATTTTCTTGCTCTGTCCCATACTTTCTAGCTTGCTCTTAATGGGAGTCCCATTCTTTTTTCAACAGATGAGGTTCAAGTTGGATCCGAAAGATGATGCAACCAAAGAAGTATGCACTAATGTTTTTCTAGTCTGCTCTGCAACGATATCAATATCACCTTAGAAAAACTCACTATGAAGGCAAGCCTAACAGTGAAATCTTCCAAACATCTCCAATGGAATATATTATGGAGGAAGACTGGACAACCCTTGTGAAACACTGGTTTGATCCGAAGTATCAGGTACGGTATATGTATGTGACCAGTATCACATATTGAACTCGTATTTGCGCATGTTCCTTACATTTCTATCTTATTCTAGGCTAACTGTTTGAAAAACAAGACCAACCGTTCTTAAGTCAAATTACAACAGACAACGGGATGTCGCAACTATATTACACCCTTCGAGGCTCTTGTAAATATCCGATATTTCCTTATTTTTGTTGTGCAAATTATCGTATCTGTATTAACTTGTTCCAAATACAGAGGAAAACCCAAGCGGAACAAAAAGAACCTAAACAAATGCAGTGCAAATCTTCAAGGATTGTCACACCAGCAAGGTGAAGGGTATGACTACATAATTCAAAGCAGCTGTTGTAAGTTCGTACTCCACATGCCTTTGAACTACGTGTTACTGTGACGTGTGCATTGTAACTGCTTGGATTGCAACCAATGACAGTTACTCTGTTCACTTTTACACACACTTGTATTAAGGTATCATTTTACCTTACATGGTTTAAAAGAAAGGAATGGTATTCTTTTGTTCTTGATTTGTAATCTAGTTGTGATGTTCACATGCGCACACAATGATACAATAGTCTGTTTATTTAATATCTCCCTTGATATAAAAGATGCCATACTATGTTCATCGTATCTTAAACCTTGTCTCTTTATCCTTAGATGTCAGTAAATGTGAGGCAATAGACAATATATTAGGCATGCTACATGGACAAATGTTCATAACGATGTTATTACTTATGTACTTAGCACTAAAATACATGCTCATGAATTACGGTGGTTCACCAAATAAGTTATGTCTAAACATGAAAGCTATTTTATTTGTTTATATATCATTAGAAACTTATTATTTGGTACAACCAATATGAAAATTCAAACTTTCAGCAAGCTATGGAACAAATGACTGAACAACCATAACCTCCTAACGTTGATGAGACAACCACATGCACAATGTCACCTCTTCCTGCAGTGCATTAGTATCTCCACTAACAGTGCCAAAAGCACCATCCTACGTAATTCTGGGTTGGTTGTTAAGGTAACCTCATCGAAATTTCCTCTGGAACAAGATCTTCCGGCTAGATAGAGTGATATATCTGTGCTCCAAACACAAGTACAGTCCCTAAAGGAGGTCATTTATGAAACAAGAATAGTGGTTGACAAATGTCGTCAAGATATGAATGGTTTTGAAATTAGAATATTATACATTTGCTTCTTTGTTCAAGAGAAATGGCTTGGAAAAAGGGAAGGTCATACTCCTCCATGAAATTTAATAGCCTGAAACATTACGACTCGGGTCTAATGATCTCTGCTTCCATATTTCTCATGGTGAATTTATTTGCACGGGCTGTAAACTTGTATGCCAACCGGCCTTTTGTTGTGTGGATTTAAGTTATTTTGTTGCGATACAACATTTACCATGTTGCCAAAGGCTGTATAAATTTGCAAGCCATTTTTGTATAGTGTAGGTTTTTTCTTCATAATGTATCTGGCATCATCGATCTCTTTTAGGTCCATATTCGATTGGCCCAACTCGAATGCTGCTAAAAATGAGTATGTTCCATCATAGATAATAACTGGGCTCAAATCAACATAATCTTTTCATATTTCCCATCATTTCATTGGAAGGCCCGTGATAGACCCATAGCAATATGGGCCATTAACAGGCCTGTTCCGTTGTTGGCTCATTAACAGACCCATAAAAATATGTGCCTTTAACAGGCCCGTTCCACCTCTAGGCCCATTAACAGGCTATAGTAATATGGGCCTTTAACATTTCTAATTATCTTGTAGGCCATATTAGGCGCATAAATCCCATGGGCAATTACCGGGCCTAAATGCCTATTGGGACTATATTGGTCCAGATGATACTCAGGGCTCGCAAAAGGCCAAAATATGATTGGGCCTAAAGGTTGCCAAAATAGCCCACTAGGAATTAGCAAAATGAAATGTATCTCATCCTAGGGTGGCACATTTACATGGCCGATCGTTAACAGGATGAAAGTTAAGACGGGTCGCATTTGTGCCGACCTACTATACGGGCCATTAATAGGCCAAAAATACATCGGGCTGGATTTATGTCGTTGAGATTATGAGCCTTTAATAGGCCTGATTTGACATCAGACAATATATGGGCCATGTGTTGCATCGGCAATTAATGGACTGAAAAAGACTGACGGGCTATAAGTGGCCCAACTCTATAGTGCACTAACAAACCGAAAGTCAGACCTAGTCAAAAATAGCGCGATTCCATCATTACCCCTTTATGGGCCGAAAGTATCGTCGGGCAACAAATGGGCCAAAATGTAGTAGGGCATTAAACATGCCGGAAACAAACTATAATTGGGCAAAAATAATTAGCGGACTATTAAGGGGCTAGAAGTGGCCATTGGCCGCAATGATGAACAATCCATAACAGGCCGAATTGACACAATTTTTATGGGACGTACTTGTAAATTGGCCTTGTCCATGAAGGTCGTTAATGGGCCAGCCTGCTAACTTTGACTAGATCGACCTTTTAATCTAAATGGGTCGATGTTGGGTCATGCCAGGTGGCAACGTTTGATAGGCGTGTCTCAACCATCGGGTGGATTACATTTGGCGAATGAGAAAATGACACGTGGAAAATCGTCACTGATCTTGGTTGTTAACGGGCATCGTATCCAAAACCGACACCCGATAGCTTAACGGCGAGCCGTTGCGATGGCTGCCACATGTCAGTTACCCTTGACGAAAGCACTTCAATGATGAACCATTTATCATCATGGAAGTGGACACTTCCGTGATGATAGTTTGATCATTATCATGGAACAATTCTACGATAGGACATGTATGACTATCTTGATTCTGTCATTAAATCATCATGGATGTACATGTGTGAAAGGAAATGTGACCTAATGGGACAAACACATATCATCTCAGAAGTGGATTTTTTAGTGTAATAATCTCGACCAAACCATACTTCTTTAACACCGAAAATTCTAAAAAATTAGGACAATGTAAACAATTTGTATCCCAATATTTTGTAAAAAAATCAGCAAATGATCACATTCCAACTAAACTTATAAATTCAAATACTAGGCATAAAAGTTTTCTTTCTTCACAACATCAATTCAAGGCTTTACTTGGCAATACTAGGCATAAAAGCATTCCTCAGCAGGGTGATTTTCTTCACAATAAGGACATCCTTCCTTGTGTTCTTTTTGGGTGTGTCCTATCTCTCCACAGATTTTGCATGCTCGGGTCTTCTTCATCGGGATAACACAATGCTTCTGAATGAGACGGGATCTTAACAGAGTCTTCTTGAGTTCTTCCCAATTCTTTGCTCCATTAAATCCTTGTATGGCATGATGCATTTTCCACCAAGTTGCGGCACTTTGGGTAAAGTGCTGGAGAGCATATTGAACCTTATACTTCTGTGCTATCGAGTTGCTCCTGAAGTGATTCTCCATATTGTGAATCCATACTTCTGCCTCTAACTAGGTCATTGGTCCAGAAAGTACAAGACCAGCTTCATATGCCATCTATTGAGTTCAAGGTTTTGGGATGAGATGGTAGAGAGAAAGGAGGAGATACACACAATACAAACAATGGTTTTGAAAATAGATTTTAGTTGTGGCCGTCGAAAACAAAACTTACACTCAAATGACAGCTCACAAATCCTCGTATCTAACGTAAGTATACAACAGGGGTTTGGTCTTCTAGGGGCATAATATCTTGGAAAATTCTTCATGGTCTTCAATTTCTTGAGGTCTGTATAGTATTCAATCCTTTTGTAGCTCTTCCATAATGGAATACATCTTTGTCTGAGTTGGTCACCAGTTGTCTGATATCTTGTCCTTCTTGGAGGGCTTCAGTTGATCCTTCGTGTGGTCAAGGGGAAAAGGGTATTTTCTAACTCTTGATAAAACTCAGAAGGGATGAGAAGTAGAAGGTCTTTTGAAAACAAAGTTTTTCAAGAAATCATTTCCTAAGGCTTTCCAGTTTCTAGGGTCACGTCCTACAGTCAACATGTGCTCTGATACCATTTCTGTAGCGACCCGACTCAAAATGAGTCAAGCCTCTATGTTTTCTGTGCCATCCCTAGATCAGTATGCTGGCACACACAGTACATCAATGTATATATCAAAGTGCAATCACATGTAAATAGCGTAAAACTGATATATACCTTAAAATAGCAGCGGATACAATCAACGGGAGTGGAGTCCCAATAACACCAACGGCAAGTTGAGTGCAGACCGTAACCCTGAATCGTACTCTTACCCGTCGTAGAAGAGTATCTGCAACATAAGACGTTGCAGCCGTATAGGTCAGTACATTGAATGTACTGGCAAGATCACCATAGTAGAACAGAAGAATAAAGACTACTCTATATGCAAAGGCTTTATGGCTCTGTGTCTAAGTTTTTGCGTAAAAGCTGATTTTATTTTCCTACAACAAAGGAATATCAGGAATTTCACTATAGAGTTACCTATCATGACATGGTTCCGCCAACCAATGTATCAATTGCCCACAAGTATCATTAATTTGCCCACAATTAGTTATCAGTCCAGTGTTGAGAGTTCAGAGATAGATCCAAGTCTAGAAGCTCAAATTGTCCGTAACCGGGGACACGGCTAATCGATTAGGTTTAACTCTGCAGAGTGTTGTGTACTTTACCCACAAGATTCTTTCCCTCCTGGTAAGTCCTCGCACTGCCTGGTGTTTGAGAACAGGATGAAAGAAACATGGTCTTTCAGAGTGCTTCCCTGACTGTCCGACAGTGCCCATCCCAATCCTAACGTCGACTACATCTCGTAGCACTGCCCAGCAGAGTCACAACAAAGATCAACCAAGCCAGAGCCCATAATGACTTGTGGCTACACAGGTAAGCTTCCGGGCATGAAGTATTCATCCTTCTCTTTGAGTCTGGGTGAAGCTTTCCGCAAGATGTCATGGCGCTTCTCCATGCATCCCGGCCATCCACTGGTTTCTCCAGGGATGCCCAATCAACCATCCTTCACCCAGTAGTGTGTATTGAAAACTTGTATTCTCGAGTCTTGAAGTCTTGAGGTCTTGAAGATGCAGGACTTGAAGATGTCTTCATGAAGTCGTCGTTTTGACGTGGAGTCCTTCTTCACACCACTCACGAACACTCATACCAGACCCCGTCTACTTTAGCATAGCATTGCACTAACTAGCGTTCCCGGGGCTTTAGTAACAAGTGGTGGGTTCCTACCTCATGCATTCTACTGAACTACAAGAATTTCAATAACACTATGGGAGGGATGTGTTGAATGATGTCACTACATGCAATAAAAACATAGGTATGAAATAGATGGTCAAGGTGAACTTGCCTGTACTGTTGATGAAGATAAAGATCGCTCTCAGAAATAACTTGATAGACTATTCGTCACTCTCCGATGAAAATCTATATAGCAAACATTGCATTCATAAGCAATCATACTAGCAATCAATTCTAACAATCACAAGATAACACAAGAAACAAAACCAACAAGGTTGATGAAGGAAATACTTAAGACAAAATTGAAACACAAAACTCCAACAAATTCAAAAGTAACACAAAACCCAAAACAAAGTAAAATATAATAAAAGGATTTTAGTAAATATTTTACTAGCAAAAAGAATTACTTTTGAAGAACAAGTAAAACTATGAAAACAATATTCTAAACAACATAAGTGTTTGCCTAATGAACTTAACTACAAGCACAACCATAAACTAAGAGAAAACAAATTATGAAACAACTAAGTTAACAGAAAATAATTAATAAAATCTTTATTATAAAACAGAATTAAGTCATTTAAAACTTTGTGAAAATAATTTCTATGAAAAACTAAATTGTTTTATAAGACATTACCTAATGATTAAGGATATAGTTTTCCTATCATAATAGCGCAAAACTAAATTATTTTATTAACAAAACATTACTTAACAGAAAGGAATTACTACAAATTTTATTTGAAAACAGAATCTAATTATATAAAACTTTAGTTAAAAGTACTAGTACTAACTAATTTGTTTTAAATAAACTATACCTATTTGAAAGAGGATATAGATCCCTACAACAAAATTTATAAACTAAACAAATTAACTTTTGTTAACAACAAGTAAATTACTAAGGTTTGGAACAACAAAACTAAATGAAATCTAAAACATAATGTAAATCATATTCAGATTTTCAAAATAAAACAAAGTAAATCAATTTAATTAAACTAATAGGAAACTAAACAGATTCTGTTTGGTTTGAAAATACTATTTAAAATTATTATAAAATTCTCAAACTCTACCTAATGATAGCTAATATCACTAGTGATAAGTAGGAAAAAGAATCATTCAAAAATTCATTTTAAAACTCAAGATATTCAAAAAACAAAATTTAAATCAAATCTGTTCAAATTCAAATTTAAATGTTCAAACATAGTCAAATTTGGTATTCACAGAAACTAGATTAAATTTGTGATCTAATGCAAAAGAAATCAATTAAAAACATTAAGTAGTTTAAAAGATATAAAGAAAATAAAATCAAAACTATTCTGGAAATAGAACAAAAAAAATGGGTTTCTACCGGACAGGGGGTACACGTGTCGCTCTGTGATTTGTCAAGGGGTGTGTGTGCTAGGGAGTTTCGGGCGGACGACCGGTACTTAGCAGAAAACGGTTCGCGATTTAAATGTTATGATCTGGATCGTTGGATCCAGATCCAACGCACACGGAAAGGAGGAAGGGCTCACAGTGGAGGGGGTCGACGGCGGGGGTCTTCTCCGGCGGGGCCGAGACGTCGAGGTGGTCGGGGCGCGTCTCCGGTGGTCAAGGGGGTCATCAGAGGGCTCCAACTGACGGCGGCGAGGTCCCGGCGACGGGTGGTGGTGTTGGAGGGGCGCGAGGATGACCGTGGCGACGTCCGCGAGCTCGAGAAAAATCCGGTGGGGATCCGAATCTCCGGCGAGGTCCATTTGCGGTGTACTGGCGGTGTCCGGTGGAGGTGAGGAGTCGGGGAGATACGCACGGTGGTGGGGAAATCGTCGGAGGCTCGGGAGAGTGCGGGGAGGTCAGGGTGATGCGGTGGCGTGTTAATGGCGCGGCGGCGCTTGAGAAGTCCGGCAAGGAATAGCGGCAAGGGGAGGGCACGGCAGAGGGGGAAAACAGGGGAAATGGGAATAGGGGAAGCGGGGCTTCTTATAGGGGGTCGGGGAAGTAAGGAGGGAGGGGGTCCGCGGCGAGGGGGTCCAGCGACGGCGTCGGCGCGTGGGAGGAGGAAGGCGACCGAGCGAGGCTAACGGTCGGTCGGGTGGGACCCGGTGGCAGTGAGAGGGAGGGCGAGGTTTCCGCGTCGGTCGGACGGCGCGTATTGAATTCGCGAAATAAAGCCTGTGGGCCGGCCCGTTTTAATTCTAAAACCGTTACCGTTTCTATTTAATGTTTTTCCGGAGCGTTTCAAAAACCTTTAAGGCATTCGAATAAATTCCAAATATAGTCAAATTTTACATCAAAATTAACATAATAATAAATGCCATTTAATGGACATTTTTATTCTGGCATTTGAATACTTTGGGAAAAATATTATTTTCAGAAATTGCCCTTTTGCTTTTAAATCCCTTTGCAAATATTTTTTTCAGAATAACCCCTGGTTTTTATTATTCAAATAAATCACCAAGAAGTCCCTGGTGTGGAGTGTCATGTTACTCCTCTCAAATTTTTGTCAGGGGTTTGAGTACTTTGAAAATTGGAATAGGAACCAAATATGAAATGATTCCAAAAGAAAATCCAGAGATTTTCACATTCACTATTCAAAGATTTATTTTAAACTTCCAACTCATATTTCATATAATTTGAAGAATTCATTTTATCTTCTCTCATGAAAAACATTGAGTTGCATAAAGTTTTCTGAATTTGAAATATTTTTCAAATGAAATTCAAATTCTTTTCAAATCCCTTTTCATTTCTTTAAATGGAAGAAGTCGTGTCATCTTCACTCTAGGGTTTTGTGATGAAATGAATTTGAATTCCTGGTGATCAAAATGCAAAGTGAAAGTGTGGGAAAGTCATTTCATTCCCTCTCATTAAACTTTCAAAAAGTTTCAAATTTCACTCACTTTCAATCATTCAAGCAAACAAACAATCATTCTATATTTATTATAACATTCCAAAGTTTGGGATGTTACAAACCTACCACACTTAAAATGAATCTCGTCCTCGAGATTCGGAAGGGCTAGAAAGAAAGGTTAGGGTTTGGGGTCTTCTAACAAATCCATTGACCAAGAAGGTGAGGGGTCTTCCAACAAAATTCCATTGACCTGGAAATGTGGGTCTACCACACTTGAAATGAGAGTTACTGGTCTCTCAAAATGTTGGCAGTCCTCTGGGTACATCTGTCTGTTCACCTTCTTCATGATAGCTTCTTCGGTTATGCTCTTCCGTTATATCAAAATCTTGTGTTCTCATAACAACATGTATTTCCTCTGATACTGGGTCTTCTTAACTGATAGGTCTCGTGATCATTCTAAATAACTTATCGATGATCTCATGGTGGTCTACCATTAGTGGTTATCCTGCAGTGAAATGGGTCTTGGCTTTATCCTCACCGTAAAATTCCTACGTGTGATAAAAACTGTCATGTACAAGGGTTTTCATCATACCATTCTAAGGCTTAAACAAAAAGCTTCAAAGAACGTCGTCTCTTTATTATGGGTAAGTCACTCAAATTTACCAATCCGAATAGCAAGAGAATGATAAGAGTAAGTCGTCATGGTGGCCAAACCATGTCGCACTGAAATCATTACCTTGTATAAGGTTTAATGAATCTCGGATTCTAACACTTGGTCTTCCTCACAAGCATTGCAGAAATTTCTCTTGTCAATGAACGAGGTTCGGATAAATCCATTGATTCTGCAAGCTAAGCAAAAACATCTATCGTTTCTTCACAACTCTCAGGTTATCGTATGCTCCTAAGAAAACGTTTGCTGATGAGTCGTAGCTTCTTCCAAATTTCTTCCTTCACAAAGGTGGGGCTTGATCCTTCTCAATCCTGAGGTCAGTGACTTGTGGGTTCACTTAAATACTTGGATCGCTTTAACTCACTCCTGGGGTTACTATCGTTCCATATACCAGCATTACCTTCAATTCACTACACCATACCCTTGAGGTAAAAATTTACAGACCTATTATTGTCTGGATTCCACTCCATGGAATTCATTTTCCTTTCCATTGGTTTGTTTAACCCTCAAAAGTACTTTGTCACCAGGTTACCCTTCTCATAGTTTTGAGGAGGTTCCACATTCTCTTCAACTGCATTCACTTATCCAAATTACTTAACCGGAAGGTACCTGTGGTCACTACCACACTTAAAATGAAATGCACTCAGGTCTGCTTAGACCAAATTTTTCTCATATCCTCGAAAATGGTAGGAGACCTCGGGTCATAGAGTAACAACTCATGAAATGCAACATAAGGTAAATCATGACACCATAAATTCCATTGACTCATGAATTTATTACAAACTCTGAGACTTCCGTTACAAGATAAGCTCATGAAATCAAAAGTGCTTCATGATACAGGTATTTCCATCTTCGAAATTATCCCATTCTTCTCATATTCAATCCTTGGTTACATTCTCAATCACTTATTAAAACTCCTAGAAAATACTTTATTACAAATGCTGCCATCCACATAGTTTGGTATGGTCTAGCATCCACTCTCAACTTTATTCATTCATCTCCCCTTGGATATATTTTAGTACCACTGAAAATTTCCGATGTGCTCCTTGAAATCCTCCATCTTTTGCTTGATTAGGGTGGACATGAGCTTCATCTCCATCATCTCCGTATGCACCTCTTGCAGGTATTCCTGAGTATGACGGAGTCTTGCTTCAAGTATTTCTCCAATATGGCGTATGGCTTCCATGGCAGCTTCACGAATAGCGTCAAAGAAAATAGCTTGTGGTACACGAGATATGTAAAAGTATCGTCCAGTAGTCTTTGGGCAAACTCCCTTTGCACGGTGAAGGTGTACCTCCACATACCAAAGTTTCACTCCATTATCCATGAATGGGTAGCCTTTGTAGACTGCATCTCCTTCAAGATGGATGTGCTTCATCATATCCTTCAGGATCCTTGGGTAGTCATGATCACTGGTCAGGGTCATGATTGTTTCCGGGCCTTTGAGGAAAGACTCATAAAGGGTGGTCATCTGCGTGTGTCAGAAAAGGTACTCAGAATTGACATATGTCTCGACTTGGGTAAACATCCATGTTATTCAAAGTCAAACTTCAATTTCACTTTCCAACATCTTTAGAGAGTATTGTCAACCTTAAAACAAATGGATTATCCATTACATAACCTCAAAGGATAAGAGTGCTACCTATTACATTTATTACTTCCGAACTCAAACTACTCATGCTTAGCATTCTTCTCTGGGCAGGTATAGGAGTAGGGTCATGTCTTCTTGCACCGAAAACAGATGATTTCTGACAAATCTCGGGGCTTCTTGATGTTGGTGCTTGCTCCTTGGGTTCTTGATTCCTTTCTTGGGCACTTATCGGCGTAGTGGCCCATATCCTTACACTTGTAACATCTAATATGACTCAGGTCCTTCTGTTCAGGGGTTCGTCCCTTCCTAAGGTTCTTTGTTCCGATCAAAGCTTCAATTTCCTATGGATCAAACTCCACTTCTTCTATCGGGAAGTTTCCCAGATACTCTTTTCTTTCCTTCGTACAGTCCTGTGAGAAATGTCCTTCTTCGCCACATGAATAGCAGGTATTGGAGTAAAATCTAGTTAGGCCTTGTCCATCAGGGTCTTCAATATCTTTCTTCATTACAAATTCTCCAAATTCTCCACTGAAGGCTTCCTTCATGGCTTCCTTCTGTTGCTTGATGACTTCCTGTACCTTGGGGTATATTTGGCATTGAGCCGGGTAGTGGTTGGTTCCTTCACACAAGAAACATGTCACCTGCCCAGTTGGGCATTCCTCAGCAGGGTGATTTTCTTCACAATAAGGACATCCTTCCTTGTGTTCTTTTTGGGTGTGTCCTATCTCTCCACAGATTTTGCATGCTCGGGTCTTCTTCATCGTGATAACACAATGCTTCTGAATGAGACGGGATCTTAACAGAGTCTTCTTGAGTTCTTCCCAATTCTTTGCTCCATTAAATCCTTGTATGGCATGATGCATTTTCCACCAAGTTGCGGCACTTTGGGTAAAGTGCTGGAGAGCATATTGAACCTTATACTTCTGTGCTATCGAGTTGCTCCTGAAGTGATTCTCCATATTGTGAATCCATACTTCTGCCTCTAACTGGGTCATTGGTCCAGAAAGTACAAGACCAGCTTCATATGCCATCTATTGAGTTCAAGGTTTTGGGATGAGATGGTAGAGAGAAAGGAGGAGATACACACAATACAAACAATGGTTTTGAAAATAGATTTTAGTTGTGGCCGTCGAAAATAAAACTTACACTCAAATGACAGCTCACAAATCCTCGTATCTAACGTAAGTATACAACAGGGGTTTGGTCTTCTAGGGGCATAATATCTTGGAAAATTCTTCATGGTCTTCAATTTCTTGAGGTCTGTATAGTATTCAATCCTTTTGTAGCTCTTCCATAATGGAATACATCTTTGTCTGAGTTGGTCACCAGTTGTCTGATATCTTGTCCTTCTTGGAGGGCTTCAGTTGATCCTTCGTGTGGTCAAGGGGAAAAGGGTATTTTCTAACTCTTGATAAAACTCAGAAGGGATGAGAAGTAGAAGGTCTTTTGAAAACAAAGTTTTTCAAGAAATCATTTCCTAAGGCTTTCCAGTTTCTAGGGTCACGTCCTACAGTCAACATGTGCTCTGATACCATTTCTGTAGCGACCCGACTCAAAATGAGTCAAGCCTCTATGTTTTCTGTGCCATCCCTAGATCAGTATGCTGGCACACACAGTACATCAATGTATATATCAAAGTGCAATCACATGTAAATAGCGTAAAACTGATATATACCTTAAAATAGCAGCGGATACAATCAACGGGAGTGGAGTCCCAATAACACCAACGGCAAGTTGAGTGCAGACCGTAACCCTGAATCGTACTCTTACCCGTCGTAGAAGAGTATCTGCAACATAAGACGTTGCAGCCGTATAGGTCAGTACATTGAATGTACTGGCAAGATCACCATAGTAGAACAAAAGAATAAAGACTACTCTATATGCAAAGGCTTTATGGCTCTGTGTCTAAGTTTTTGCGTAAAAGCTGATTTTATTTTCCTACAACAAAGGAATATCAGGAATTTCACTATAGAGTTACCTATCATGACATGGTTCCGCCAACCAATGTATCAATTGCCCACAAGTATCATTAATTTGCCCACAATTAGTTATCAGTCCAGTGTTGAGAGTTCAGAGATAGATCCAAGTCTAGAAGCTCAAATTGTCCGTAACCGGGGACACGGCTAATCGATTAGGTTTAACTCTGCAGAGTGTTGTGTACTTTACCCACAAGATTCTTTCCCTCCTGGTAAGTCCTCGCACTGCCTGGTGTTTGAGAACAGGATGAAAGAAACATGGTCTTTCAGAGTGCTTCCCTGACTGTCCGACAGTGCCCATCCCAATCCTAACGTCGACTACATCTCGTAGCACTGCCCAGCAGAGTCACAACAAAGATCAACCAAGCCAGAGCCCATAATGACTTGTGGCTACACAGGTAAGCTTCCGGGCATGAAGTATTCATCCTTCTCTTTGAGTCTGGGTGAAGCTTTCCGCAAGATGTCATGGCGCTTCTCCATGCATCCCGGCCATCCACTGGTTTCTCCAGGGATGCCCAATCAACCATCCTTCACCCAGTAGTGTGTATTGAAAACTTGTATTCTCGAGTCTTGAAGTCTTGAGGTCTTGAAGATGCAGGACTTGAAGATGTCTTCATGAAGTCGTCGTTTTGACGTGGAGTCCTTCTTCACACCACTCACGAACACTCATACCAGACCCCGTCTACTTTAGCATAGCATTGCACTAACTAGCGTTCCCGGGGCTTTAGTAACAAGTGGTGGGTTCCTACCTCATGCATTCTACTGAACTACAAGAATTTCAATAACACTATGGGAGGGATGTGTTGAATGATGTCACTACATGCAATAAAAACATAGGTATGAAATAGATGGTCAAGGTGAACTTGCCTGTACTGTTGATGAAGATAAAGATCGCTCTCAGAAATAACTTGATAGACTATTCGTCACTCTCCGATGAAAATCTATATAGCAAACATTGCATTCATAAGCAATCATACTAGCAATCAATTCTAACAATCACAAGATAACACAAGAAACAAAACCAACAAGGTTGATGAAGGAAATACTTAAGACAAAATTGAAACACAAAACTCCAACAAATTCAAAAGTAACACAAAACCCAAAACAAAGTAAAATATAATAAAAGGATTTTAGTAAATATTTTACTAGCAAAAAGAATTACTTTTGAAGAACAAGTAAAACTATGAAAACAATATTCTAAACAACATAAGTGTTTGCCTAATGAACTTAACTACAAGCACAACCATAAACTAAGAGAAAACAAATTATGAAACAACTAAGTTAACAGAAAATAATTAATAAAATCTTTATTATAAAACAGAATTAAGTCATTTAAAACTTTGTGAAAATAATTTCTATGAAAAACTAAATTGTTTTATAAGACATTACCTAATGATTAAGGATATAGTTTTCCTATCATAATAGCGCAAAACTAAATTATTTTATTAACAAAACATTACTTAACAGAAAGGAATTACTACAAATTTTATTTGAAAACAGAATCTAATTATATAAAACTTTAGTTAAAAGTACTAGTACTAACTAATTTGTTTTAAATAAACTATACCTATTTGAAAGAGGATATAGATCCCTACAACAAAATTTATAAACTAAACAAATTAACTTTTGTTAACAGCAAGTAAATTACTAAGGTTTGGAACAACAAAACTAAATGAAATCTAAAACATAATGTAAATCATATTCAGATTTTCAAAATAAAACAAAGTAAATCAATTTAATTAAACTAATAGGAAACTAAACAGATTCTGTTTGGTTTGAAAATACTATTTAAAATTATTATAAAATTCTCAAACTCTACCTAATGATAGCTAATATCACTAGTGATAAGTAGGAAAAAGAATCATTCAAAAATTCATTTTAAAACTCAAGATATTCAAAAAACAAAATTTAAATCAAATCTGTTCAAATTCAAATTTAAATGTTCAAACATAGTCAAATTTGGTATTCACAGAAACTAGATTAAATTTGTGATCTAATGCAAAAGAAATCAATTAAAAACATTAAGTAGTTTAAAAGATATAAAGAAAATAAAATCAAAACTATTCTGGAAATAGAACAAAAAAAATGGGTTTCTACCGGACAGGGGGTACACGTGTCGCTCTGTGATTTGTCAAGGGGTGTGTGTGCTAGGGAGTTTCGGGCGGACGACCGGTACTTAGCAGAAAACGGTTCGCGATTTAAATGTTATGATCTGGATCGTTGGATCCAGATCCAACGCACACGGAAAGGAGGAAGGGCTCACAGTGGAGGGGGTCGACGGCGGGGGTCTTCTCCGGCGGGGCCGAGACGTCGAGGTGGTCGGGGCGCGTCTCCGGTGGTCAAGGGGGTCATCAGAGGGCTCCAACTGACGGCGGCGAGGTCCCGGCGACGGGTGGTGGTGTTGGAGGGGCGCGGGGATGATCGTGGCGACGTCCGCGAGCTCGAGAAAAATCCGGTGGGGATCCGAATCTCCGGCGAGGTCCATTTGCGGTGTACTGGCGGTGTCCGGTGGAGGTGAGGAGTCGGGGAGATACGCACGGTGGTGGGGAAATCGTCGGAGGCTCGGGAGAGTGCGGGGAGGTCAGGGTGATGCGGTGGCGTGTTAATGGCGCGGCGGCGCTTGAGAAGTCCGGCAAGGAATAGCGGCAAGGGGAGGGCACGGCAGAGGGGGAAAACAGGGGAAATGGGAATAGGGGAAGCGGGGCTTCTTATAGGGGGTCGGGGAAGTAAGGAGGGAGGGGGTCCGCGGCGAGGGGGTCCAGCGACGGCGTCGGCGCGTGGGAGGAGGAAGGCGACCGAGCGAGGCTAACGGTCGGTCGGGTGGGACCCGGTGGCAGTGAGAGGGAGGGCGAGGTTTCCGCGTCGGTCGGACGGCGCGTATTGAATTCGCGAAATAAAGCCTGTGGGCCGGCCCGTTTTAATTCTAAAACCGTTACCGTTTCTATTTAATGTTTTTCCGGAGCGTTTCAAAAACCTTTAAGGCATTCGAATAAATTCCAAATATAGTCAAATTTTACATCAAAATTAACATAATAATAAATGCCATTTAATGGACATTTTTATTCTGGCATTTGAATACTTTGGGAAAAATATTATTTTCAGAAATTGCCCTTTTGCTTTTAAATCCCTTTGCAAATATTTTTTTCAGAATAACCCCTGGTTTTTATTATTCAAATAAATCACCAAGAAGTCCCTGGTGTGGAGTGTCATGTTACTCCTCTCAAATTTTTGTCAGGGGTTTGAGTACTTTGAAAATTGGAATAGGAACCAAATATGAAATGATTCCAAAAGAAAATCCAGAGATTTTCACATTCACTATTCAAAGATTTATTTTAAACTTCCAACTCATATTTCATATAATTTGAAGAATTCATTTTATCTTCTCTCATGAAAAACATTGAGTTGCATAAAGTTTTCTGAATTTGAAATATTTTTCAAATGAAATTCAAATTCTTTTCAAATCCCTTTTCATTTCTTTAAATGGAAGAAGTCGTGTCATCTTCACTCTAGGGTTTTGTGATGAAATGAATTTGAATTCCTGGTGATCAAAATGCAAAGTGAAAGTGTGGGAAAGTCATTTCATTCCCTCTCATTAAACTTTCAAAAAGTTTCAAATTTCACTCACTTTCAATCATTCAAGCAAACAAACAATCATTCTATATTTATTATAACATTCCAAAGTTTGGGATGTTACAAACCTACCACACTTAAAATGAATCTCGTCCTCGAGATTCGGAAGGGCTAGAAAGAAAGGTTAGGGTTTGGGGTCTTCTAACAAATCCATTGACCAAGAAGGTGAGGGGTCTTCCAACAAAATTCCATTGACCTGGAAATGTGGGTCTACCACACTTGAAATGAGAGTTACTGGTCTCTCAAAATGTTGGCAGTCCTCTGGGTACATCTGTCTGTTCACCTTCTTCATGATAGCTTCTTCGGTTATGCTCTTCCGTTATATCAAAATCTTGTGTTCTCATAACAACATGTATTTCCTCTGATACTGGGTCTTCTTAACTGATAGGTCTCGTGATCATTCTAAATAACTTATCGATGATCTCATGGTGGTCTACCATTAGTGGTTATCCTGCAGTGAAATGGGTCTTGGCTTTATCCTCACCGTAAAATTCCTACGTGTGATAGAAACTGTCATGTACAAGGGTTTTCATCATACCATTCTAAGGCTTAAACAAAAAGCTTCAAAGAACGTCGTCTCTTTATTATAGGTAAGTCACTCAGATTTACCAATCCGAATAGCAAGAGAATGATAAGAGTAAGTCGTCATGGTGGCCAAACCATGTCACACTGAAATCATTACCTTGTATAAGGTTTAGTGAATCTCGGATTCTAACACTTGGTCTTCCTCACAAGCATTGCAGAAATTTCTCTTGTCAACGAACGAGGTTCGTATAAATCCATTGATTCTGCAAGCTAAGCAAAAACATCTATCGTTTCTTCACAACTCTCAGGTTATCGTATGCTCCTAAGAAAACGTTTGCTGATCAGTCGTAGCTTCTTCCAAATTTCTTCCTTCACAAAGGTGGGGCTTGATCCTTCTCAATCCTGAGGTCAGTGAATTGTTGGTTCACTTAAATACTTGGATCGCTTTAACTCACTCCTGGGGTTACTATCGTTCCATATACCAGCATTACCTTCAATTCACTACACCATACCCTTGAGGTAACAATTTATAGACCTATTATTGTCTGGATTCCACTCCATGGAATTCATTTTCCTTTCCATTGGTTTGTTTAACCCTCAAAAGTACTTTGTCACCAGGTTACCCTTCTCATAGTTTTGAGGAGGTTCCACATTCTCTTCAACTGCATTCACTTATCCAAATTACTTAACCGGAAGGTACCTGTGGTCACTACCACACTTAAAATGAAATGCACTCAGGTTGCTTAGACCAAATTTTTCTCATATCCTCGAAAATGGTAGGAGACCTTGGGTCATAGAGTAACAACTCATGAAATGCAACATAAGGTGAATCAGTGACACCATCTAGGCCGCATCGATACGTGTGCTCTGAACTGGGTCATCATGTTCGAAAGTTTGGAGTACGCCGCTGATGCTTGAGGTGATCTAGTTCTATCAGAATAGATCACAATCCAATCTAAGACCCCTCAGGCGTAGACACTCTAGATCGAGTTCCCGATCTGATCCTCAGATCCATCCCCCCGGCAAAAATAACCCTAAAGATGGATATGGGGACGGCCACGTCGAAACCAACTCATGCCTCCTTGGATAATAGCCCAGAGCCGAGCCCATATTTGATCTACAAACTTTCCCATAGGAAGCCACTCTAGTCTTCAAACTGGACCCGACCCACAGGGTCCCAGAAAACGTACCTGCCTCAGGCAGTCCAAGCAAACCTTTTCATATCAACCCGAGTTATCGCTACGCCCTCGACCCGGAGGATCTCTCCCAGATAAATGAGGTGTTGGAGTGCGATCTCATCTGCGGTTTACAAACAAATAAGATGTGAAGTCGATGGTCGAGAAATTGTCATCCCACCCACCACCCACCTAGTCACCACGGTCAAAGATTTGACTGATGGGCTTGGCTATGGATCTGATGAGTCCATTGACATGGACGATGACCACGGTAATTCCGGATCAAACTCACCCACGACCATTCCCCGAACTAGAAAGTGGTCTGGAACGTCAAGTTATGACATTTACATGGTAGGTACTCCTAAGGAAGATCGTGATGAGAAGCCTAAGGCGAGTTGCAATCGCTGCATTCCCAAGAGAAAAAAATGAAGTTACCCCCGTGGATAACACGACTAGCCTTGCTACAGACGAAAACAGACAGACCGAGACTGCAGAGTAAAACGAGCCTATGAGTACACATGCCAAAGAGGATCATGAGGAAAAGGAAAACTACAAAAGAGAGACAGATCGGGACTACATGCCGAAATCTGAGGGCGATAACAACCTCAGACCCTATGACTTTGTGGTGCCTGGTAGCCCATCCGAACAGATACACTTTCAACGTCGTCTAGCTGCAACCACGCGGACCATGAAGATAAAACAATAGGAGTTGTACTCCGACGAAGCCACACTCAGTGCGAAGTAGGAACAAGTACTTTAGGCTGAAGCGGACCTCAAAGCATGATACACGACAGCCAAGTCATTCCCAAGACGATCCATGTTGCCTGAATTCTAATATGAGGTGGACATCGTTCCTCACGCATACGGCCACAAGGAGCAAGATGATCGTCCCCTAGAGGGTGAGATCGGCTAACAGGGGCATACAAAGAACCCCCGATGAAGCCTTGCCCTCATGACAAGAGCCCGGTCAACAATCCCGGGCCCTATGACCTACACACTAAAAACACAGGGAGAAATCAGCTCTCTGCTCCATCTATGGAGTGCGAGACCATGTGCCCACCAACGTGGAAGGGTATGATGCCTAGGTGGACAGGCCAGGCTGAGCTTGTGAACTGCGAAGAGAGCGGGTGATCGTCAAAACACCTGGCATGATGCATTTCGATACCGAGCTCCTGCATACCTAGTCTATTTTATAGACGAGGTTATGGAACATCAGTTGCCAAAAGGGTTTAAACCCACAAACATCAATCAGTATGGTGGCACGATAGATCCAGCTGTTTGGATAGAAGATTTCCTTCTGCACACAACATGGCCCGAGGATATGATCTTCATGCCATAAAATACTTGCCACTCAAGCTTAAGGGCCTGGCACGAAATTTTGATCCATAGCCTACCCAGAAATTCGATCAGAAGCTGAGAAGAGATGGAGGACGCTTTTAGGTCCAACTTTCAAGGTACCTATGTCCGTCCTCTGGATGCCAATGACCTCAGCCACATCATCCAGAAGGAGGGAGAATTAGCAAGAAATTTTTGGAATCGGTTCTTAACTAAGAAGAACCAAATAGTTGTTTGCCCGGACACTGAGGCCATTGTAGCATTCAAACACAACATCTAGGACAAATGGTTAACACGA
Source organism: Hordeum marinum (assembly GCA_022496015.1). NCBI lineage: Eukaryota > Viridiplantae > Streptophyta > Magnoliopsida > Poales > Poaceae > Hordeum > Hordeum marinum. The sequence continues at coordinate 277,786,066 of CM039677.1, read as the reverse complement.
TAGCTCAGACATGATAAGACAAGGACCTGGACAGGCGAGGATAGATGGTTGTCCCGTAGCTCTCATAGCAGCGACCCCGACGCCTCAAAAGTCCGAGATGGGAATGCAAGCCCAGGCGCAATAAACATAAGCACCGAAACAAGAACAATGATAGTGACGCCAAGGACCCAGCAGTCAATGTAGGATTCAATAGTTCACGGGTCGGACCCAAAAAGAGATCCTTCAAAGGAAACCAGGATGTCCCAAGTGCTCTTCATAAAATATTCGACAAGTCCTACCAAATCCATGGCACCCCACAGAAGCCTACCAACCACACAATAGAAACTGTTGCGTGTTCAAGAAGGCCAGAAAATCTCTAGCCGAGGAGTCACACAAGTGTCATTCCTGGAGTGATGACTACAAGGATGAACCTCGGTATCTGAATAGTGGTGGACAAAAATAGTTTCTCTCTAAGGTGAAGGACATGAACATGATTTATGTCATCCACATCCCTAAGAAGGAACAAAAATGGGCACTTCCGGACGTCTATGCCTTAGAGCCTGTAGCCCTGAGGTGTACCCCTTGGATGGCCTTCCCGGTCACTTTCTATAAGAAAGACCATTAGACCAATATCTGTCATGGTGGGTTAGTCGCCCTAGTTCTAGACCACATTATCGATGGGTTCCACCTCACCTGCATCCTTATGGACGACGGGAGTAGTCTGAACCTAATATACATGGGTATGATGCAAAAAATGGGTATTGACTCATTTAGAATCAAACATAGTACAACCACGTTCAAGGGAGTAATATGTACGGGAACTATAATATTACAAGTTGTTTTTGGCTCCCTCGACAACTTCCGCTGCGAGGACTTCATTTTTTATAGTCCCTTCCCCACAACGGCTACCATGCATTGCTTGGTCATACTTCATATGCCAACTTTAAGGCGGTGCCGCTCAACACATACCATAAGCTACAAATGTCGAGGCCCAATAGGGTCATTACTACAATATGCAACGTGGAACGCTACCTCCGTACAGAGGAGCACACAGTGGCTTCTGCAGCCTATTCCCAGGCGGCCTAAGAGGCTACAAGAAAGGAAGCTCGACGTGATCTTCTGGGCTCTTCCAAACGCATCCGCACGACCACTTTTCGAACCCGCATCCCTCCTAAATAGGTATATGCGCTCTCGTGTCCCTACTATCTGGTAGCAGATTACGTACCTCGAGCACTCAACTTTGTGCTTAAAACTCTGGGCTCTTCCAAACGCATCCGCACGACCACTTTTCGAACCCGCAGTGGGAGAAAAATTTATCATACCAGGAGTGTCATCTCAGATAATCCGAACACACTTGACGCTTGGTGATCTCTTCACACATGAAGTCCCACCATAAGAACATATCGGCAACATCAATCTATCAAACTCATGGCTCCACCCTCTTTGGAGGCCCCGCCTTTCAAATGTCTTCAACACCACGGCGATCGGTCGTATGCATTAGCGTTCGAATAGACAAGGACTAGCTCGTAAACAACTTGGAGGCGCAAACATGCGGCAGGGAAGCAATGAGACAAAAAGACCGCTTAATTAACTCTGTACTACTCTCCCCATCTATATTTTTCTTCAAAATACTCTATGTATCTGCTTACAGCTTGGTCCGCATGGTCCAGCCATACGAATAAGAAAACATACCGATTTTTGGTCCCTGCACATTTTTACGTGTTGTTTTGTGTTTCATAATTGCACCGAGGTGGTTTAATTCCACATATAGTAGAGTCCGGCTTCGGACCAGGGGCTCAGATCTATAGACGAGCCCATGTTCAAGTCCGATGTCTGGTCAACGTCTTGGATATTGCGTTATATGCATATATTTCGAGTTGTGATTTTGGTCAAAGATTGGGTCGCCTAGCTCACATGCTTACCTCTTACGTTCCACTTTGTTCAGCTAAGAGTGTAAAGGGAGAACCACTTCGATTGTGCTTCCATCCTGGATGGTTAAGAACCTCAGTGGATAAAGCCAAAATTGGATAGTCGTGATAAGCGTAAGCAGTTCAAGCGATTTAAAGATAGTGTACAACCAATAAGCAGTTTGTGGTTAATCCGTGCTAAATGAAGGATTCTTATTATAAGAACAGAGGTGTTCAAAGTGGCATAGTTCGGCTGGTCCGATCACCACTACGCGAGGGCTAATTCAGCCAGGGAGTTGCATGATTCCATGTTCTTAGGAACATATACTTGACAGGAAGAAAGAAATAGAAACAAACTAAGTGATACGATCAAATGCTATGCTTATGATTGGGTCTTTTCCATGACATCATTCTCCTAATGATGTGATCCCATTATCAAATGACAACTCATGTCTATGGTTGGGAAACCCTAACCATCTTTGGTCAATGAGCTAGTCTAGTAGAGGCTCACTAGGGACACTATGTTGTTCATGTATTTAAGTTTTCGGTAAATACAATTCTAGCATGGATAATAAATGATTATCATGAACAAAGAAATATGATAATAACAACTTTATTATTGCCTCTAGGGCATATTTCCAATAGTCTCCGACTTGCACTAGAGTCAGTAATCTAGTTCACATCGCCATGTGATTCACACCCAATGAGTTTTGGGGTTTGATCATGTTTTGCTTGTGAGAGAGGTTTTAGTCAACGGGTCTGCACATTCAGATCCATGTGTACTTTGCAAATCCTTATGTCATATTGTATATGATGCTATCATGCTCCACTTGGAGCTATTCCAAATGACCGCTTCACTATACGTATCCGGTTTGCTACTCAGAGTCATCCGGATCAGCGTCAAAGCGTGCATCGATGTAACTCTTTACGATGAACTCTTCATCACCTCCATAACCAAGAAACATTTTCTTAGTCCTTTTTAAGTACCTACGGATAATTTTGACCGATGTCTAGTAATGCACTCCTGGATCAGTCTTGTACCCCTTTGCCAGACTCATGTCATAAAATATAGAGCCTATAGTAGAGGCATAGGGGACGACCTTTGTCCTTTCTCTTTCTTCTACTGTGGTAGACCTTTGAGTCTAACTCAACTTACACCTTGCAATATAGGCAAGCATCCTTCTTTGACTGATCCATTTTGAACTCCTTCAAAATCTTGTCAAGGTATGTGCTCTGTGCAAGTCTTATCACGCGTCTTGATCTATCTCTATAGATCTTGATGCCCAGTATTTAAGAAGCTTTATCCAGGTCTTGATTTCAAAAATTCCTTTCAAATAACCCTTTATGCTTTCCAGAAATTCTACATCATTTCCAATCAACAATGTGTCATACACTATACTTATCAGAAATGATATAGTCTCCCACTCACTTTCTTGCAAATACAAGTTTCTTCATAAACCCGAAAGCTTTAATCACCTCATCAGAGCCCATATTCCAACTTTGAGATGCTTGCACAGTCCATAGAAGGATTGTTGGAGCTTGCATACCTTTTAGCATCCTTAGGATCGAAAAAAAACTTCTGGTTGTATCACATACAACCTTTCCTTAAGGAAATTGTTAAGGAAATGATGTTTTGACATCCATCTGCCAGATTTCGTAATTGAAAAATGCAGCAACTGCTAACATAATCCCAACAGATTTTAGCATCGCTACGGGTCAGGAAATCTCATTGTAGTCAACTCCTTGAACTTGTCAGAAACCTCTTTGCGACGAGTCGAGCTTTATAAATGGTGATGTTACCATCATCGTCTCTCTACTTGTTAAATATCCATTTGTCCTTAATGGTCTGTTGGTCATCGGACAATTCTACCAAAGTCCATACTTAGTTTGGTTACATGGATCCTATCTCGGATTTCATGGCCTCTTGCCATTTGTCAGAATCCGAGCCAATCATCATTTCTTCATAGCTCGTAGCTTCACCGTTCTCCAACAAAATGACTTCCAAGACATGATCATCATACCACTCGGGGCAGTACATGTCCTTGTCGTCCTACGAGGTTTGGTAGTAACTTGATCTGAATTTTCATGATCATCATCATTAGCTTCCTCTTCAATTCATTTACATGTCATAGGAACATCTTTCCGTGTTGCGCTACTTTCCAATTCAAGTGAAGGTTCAATAACCTTATCAAGTTCTACCTTCCTCCCACTCACTTCCTTCGAGAGAACTTCCATCTCTAGAAAGGATCCATTCTTGGTAGCAAAGACCTTGCCTTAGGATTTGTGATAGAAGGTATACCCAATCGTTGCTTTAGGGTATCTTATAACGATGCACTTTTTCGCTTTGGATTCGAGCTTATCAGACATAAGTGTCGCGTTTCCAAACTCTAAGAAACGACAGCTTAGGTTTCTCGCCAAACCATAATTCATACGGCGTCGTCTCAATGGATTTAGATTGTGTCCTATTTAAAGTGAATGTAGTTGTCTCTAATACATAACCCCAAAACGATAGTGGCAAATAGATAAGAGACATCATAGAACTCACCATATCCAATAGAGTATGGTTACGACGTTCGGACACACCATTACACTAAGGTGTTCCAGGAGGCATGAGTTGTGAAACAGTTAGCACATTGTCTTAAATACATACCAAACTCGTAATTCAGATATTCACCTCCACGATCATATCAGACTTTTTATCTTCTTTTCACAATGATCTTCAACTTCACTCTGAAATTTCTTAAACTTTTCAAAATTTACGCACTTGCATCTAGTAAATATACCCATATCTACTCAAATCATATGTGAAGGTAAGATAATAACAATATCCACCGTGTGCTTCAACACTCATTGGAGTGCATACATCAATATGTATTATTTCCAATAAGTCACTTGCCCACTCCATCAAACTGGAAAACAGGGTCTTAGTCATCTTGCCCATGAGGCATGGTTCACATGTCTCAAGCGATTCAAAATCGAGTGAGTCCAAAGATCCATCGGCATAGAGTTTCTTCATGCGCTTTACACCAATATGACCTAAGCGGCAATGCCACAACTATGTGGTGCTATCATAATTAACTCTGCATCTTTTGGCATCCATATTATGAACATGTGCATCACTACGATCGAGATTCAATAAACCATTCACATTGGGTGCATGATCATAAAAGATACTATTCATGTAAACAGAACAACCATTATTCTCTGACTTAAATGAATAATCTCCCGCAATAAAAAGATCAATATAATGTTTACTCTCAACAAGGGCACCAAATAACTTCTATATAGGTTTAAAACTAATCCTGAAGGTACAACGAGCATGCCAATGGTGATCACATCAACCTTGGAGACACTTCCAACGCATATCATCACCTAGTTCTTAGCTAGTCTAATTATTTCGTAGCTCCTGTTTCGAGTTACTAATATTAGCAACTGAATTGGTATCAAATACCCAGGGGATACTACGAGCACTAGCAAGGCACACATAAATAAGATGTATATCAAATATGCATCTGTTCACACTGCCAGCCTGCTTGTCTATCAAGTATCCGGGGCAGTTCCGCTTCCAATGACCGTTCCCCTTTACAATACAAGCACTTAGTCTTGGGTTTGGGTCCAATCTTGGGTTTCTTCAGTAGAGCGGCAACTCGCTCTTCTTGGAACTCGTGGCCCACTTAACCATCAACACTTAATGCTCCTTCTTGATTTCTACCTCCGTGGCCTTAAGCATCGCGAATAGCTCAGGGATCATCTTCTCCATCCCTTGCACGTTATAGTTCATCACAAAGCTCTAGTAGCATGGTGACAGTGCTGGAGAACCCTGTCAATCACTATATTATCTGGAATATAAACTCCCACTTGATTCAAGCCATTGTAGCACCCAGACGTTCTGGGCACGTGCTCACCGGCTATTCTCCTCCATCTTGCAGGCAAAGAACTTTTCAGAGGTCTCTTACCTCTCAACATGGACATGAGCCTGAAATACCAATTTCAGCTCTCGGAACATCTCATATGCTCCATGGTGTTCAAAACGTCTTGGAACGATTCCAAGCCGTAAAGTATGGTGCATTGAACTTCAAGTAGTCATCAGAACGTGTCTGCCAGACGTTGACAATATCCATAGATGACGCTTGAGGGGTTGGCACACCGAGTAGTGAATGAAGGACATAAGCCTTTTGTGAAGACGTGAGGATAATCCTTAAATAACGGACCCAGTCCGCATAGTTGCTTACGTTATCTTTCAACTTAGTATTTCTCTAGGAGTATATTAAAAACAGGCAGTTATAGCGTGAGCTATTGATCTACAACCTAATTTGCAAAGACACTTGACTATGTTCATGATAATTAGTTAATTTAATCAAATTACTAATGAACTCCCACTCAAATCAACCTCCCTCAAGTTGTCTAAGTGATACATGATCCAAATCCACCAACTCAGGTTCGATAATCACGTGAGATGAGGTGTCTTGAATGGTGAACATCTCCATGTTGATCATATCTACTATATGACTCATGTTCGATCTTTTGGTCTGTGTGTTCTGAGGCGATGTGTGTAGATGCTAGGCTTGTCAAGTTTAACCCAAGTATTTTGCATGTATAAAACTGGCTTACATCTATTGTATGCGAACGAAGAGTCTATCAAACCCGATCATCAAGAGGTCCTTCGAAACAAAAAACTTTCACAACAGTGCATACTTGGGGAGAACACAATTTTTCATGAAATTAGGTGAGGGGTCATCTTATAATGCTACTATCGTCCTAAGCAAAATAAGATGCATAAAAGGATAAATATCACATGCAAATCAAATAAGTGACATGATATGGCCATCATTGTCTTGTTCTTTAGATCTCCATCTTCAAAGCACTGGCATGATCTCCATCGTCACCGGCATGACACCGTGATCTCCATCATTGTGTCATCATGTGTTGTCGCGCCAACTATTGCTAACTCATAGTGATAAAGTAAAGCAATGCATGAGATAAATTAAAGAAAACCCTATGGCTCCTGCCGGTTGCTGTATTAGTCGACATGAAAGTCGTGATAACTATACAAAACATGATCATCTCATACATCACATATATCAAATCATGTCTTGGCCATATCACATCACAACCTGCCCTGCAAAAACAAGTTAGATGTCCTCTACTTTGTTGTTGCAAGTTTTACGTGGATGCTATGGGCAACTAGCCAGAACCGGTCTTACCTACGCAAAGCCACACCAATGATAATCAAGATGCCTTTTAACCTTCTACAAGGACCGCCTTCGTCGAATCCAATTCAACTAAAGTGGGAGAGACAGACACCTGCCAGCCACCTTTATGCAAAACAAGTTGCATGTCAATCGGTGGAACTGGTCTCTTGTGTGAGAACAAGTAAGGTTGGTCCAAGCCGCTTCATCCCACAATACCCCTGAATCAAAATAAGACTATGGAGGTAAGAACTCTAAACATCAATGCCCACAAACACTTTGTGTTCTACTCGTGCATATCATGTATGCATAGACCTAGCTCATGATGCCACCGTTGGGGAATGTTGCATGGGAAACAAAAAAATTCCTACACACACGAAAGATCTATCCATGGAGATGCATAACTACGAGAGGGGGAGTGTGTCTACGTACCCTCATAGACCATGAAGCGGGAGCATGTATCACACAGTTGAAGTAGTCGTACTCTTCATGATCCAATCACGATCCAATCCGATGAAGCGCCAAATGAACGAGACTCCGCGTTCAGCACATGCGTGGCTCGATGACGTCTCCTCCTTGTTGATCCAGCAAGAAAGGGATGAGAAGTAGATGGGATCACGACCAGCACACCTCGTTGTGGTGATGGTGGTGGCGCATGTTTCGGCAAGGCTTCGCCAAGCACTACTAAAAACTGATCTATGGAGGAAGGGGCTAAAGAAAGGAAGAGGGTTGTGGCTAATGCGTGGGGATTGCGTGAGGAAGAGGCAAGGTCAGGGTCGGGGTGCAACCCTTGGCCCCTCCCTCTAAGGAGCATCGGCGGCTAGTGTCGTGGTTTTGTCACGGCAAGATGTCCGCATGAGAGAAATTAGGTGTGAGGCCATCGCAACTAGGTGGCGGTTTGAGAGCGGTTGATTAGAATCGAGAGACGCGAATTTACCCAGGTTCCACTCCTCCGATGGAGATAAAAGCCTATGTCTTGCTTTGTGTGCATTGATGATGATGATGATCTCGATTACAAGGGTGCGGAATCGCTACCTCTAGTCCCCGAGCGTTTCTTATGTCTATCTCTAATGACTTAACTTTTCCTCTCTTGGGGTGCCTTGCCCCTCCTTATATAAGTTGAATGGGTAGGCTTACATGTAGAGTCCTACTAGGACTAGGACAAGAACTAGTCTCTCTTGAATCCTAATTTGGGTCTTGTTTCTCTTGTGAGGGAATTCCTCCTCTTCGTGGACCTTCTCTATGAGCCGGCCCTCCAGGCCTCTCTATGAGATGCCTTCTACTAGGCTACACACTGGGCCTTAGGCCTTGTCATCCAGGTCGACCCGGTAAACAGGGGGACCTTATGAGCCGCCAAATAATGGGCCGGGTCATTCCTCCTGGCCGGGTCAAACCATGGGGAATATCCCTGGCATTACCCCCTAGGTTAGCTTGAATTTATGCAGGGTAAGCTCCTGAAATAAGAACAATAAGTATGCTAAGGGACCGGCTTGCTCCCCTGGACGGCTTATTTCAATTAAGTGGCTCCTCGAAAATCCAGGTCTCTCTTCATATCAACGAGACGTCTTCAGAATCATCTTGTTGGTCCGTGTCCTTTGAAATAAAATATTGGGAATAAAACACCCATATGTCGATGAGTCAGCCTCCAATGCTTTGGCTTGATAAAAATATTAGAGATAAGAAAACCATATGAAGTTGAGTCGGCTTCCATTACTTCGGCTTTGATGAAAATATTGGGAACAGAAATTCGTTAGTTGTTAAACCACTTCATGGGACGCAGGGATCTTGCTGGGTCATTAGATGTAGTGGATGCCAACTTAGGATAAAAATATTTCTGATTTATAGATGTAGAACTTAACACCTTGTGAAGCCGGATCACTTATATAGATTCTGCTCAGACATGATCTTTGATCATGCCGGGTCATGATCGTTGGTGACGCTAGGTCAAACAACTGGACTCCGGTTGACTTGATAAAATTATTGGGAATAAAGACATCCATGTGATGTTGGGTTGGCTTTCTGGGCCTTTGTATGAATAAATCGGATAAAATGATCTTGGCAAACCTCCTTCAAGATGAGACCAGTCTTGCTCACAATTGACAACTTGAAAGTGTTCTTCACTTTTTGATATATCCATATTACCCATAGCCCCCAAACTCCAAGTTTATCAGTTCATGATGACTTGGTGATTTCCAATAATATCTTTGACTGTGTAGCCCCCAAGTGTCGGGATGTCTTGCATGTAGCAGCTTGGGACTTGTAATTATCTTATACTTTATAAAGCTTCAGCCAGCATAGCCCCCAAGGGACATGTTGTTTTGCCTCAACAACCTGGGACTTTGAACTTGGTTTTGAATGTTGTAGGTAGATAGCTTTGCAAAATCTGGGTTGACATGTGAATCGCCAGATATGGACTGAATGTCTTGAATTTCACATGTGTAGCCCCCATGGGCTGGCTCATCAGTATGTGATGGGCCGGGTCTTCAAATTGGACCTTATAATCTGTTTAAACAGCTGAATACTATAGCCCCCAAGTGTCGGGTGACATGCCTGCGGTGACTTGGGACTTTAGTAAATTTGATCTGAGTAGTGTATCCCCCAAGTGTCGGGTTGTCTACCTACAGCGACTCGGGACTTACATGTACTTCTCCTTTTGAAGATAAAACATCATATGATGTAGCCCTCAAGTGTCAAGTCACATGCCAACAACGGCTTCGGACTTTGTGAGAATAATATAACCCTTCATAATGCACTTCATAAGTTCTTTTGAACTGATATTGGTCTAACTTGGATGAATCCTTGCCCATGGTTATAATGTAACCTGATATTTTATTTTCTGTACGGATATCTTGGAATAATGCCTTTGTCCTTGAAATGAAATCCCTCCTCGTGGTTGCGGTGCAACCCGGCAAATATATGTTTGATAAATCCATAAGTGTTGTGGTTTACCACAGAGCACAAGTTGAAAAAATCCAAGAGCCGATCAATTAAATGACCTAGCATTATATGTGATCAGATGTCTCAGCAATTTGTAATATACCAGCTCAACAATAGGTGATAGACCAACTCTTTTGAGAATAGTCATTTCTTCTGAGCTTGTTTGAAAAAAACCCAATCATTTAATAATGGTTATGATAAACCATGATGAAGATCCGGCCATTATGTTTGTCAGAGATTTATTTGTTCCTGCATAAGTTTATGCTTTAACCCGGTTTAAAGACCGACATGATATGTATATATGATGCATGATGCAATGCAGGATGATGTATATATATGACAACAGAATATGAAGTGCTAGTTTTCAAGGCATGACATAAAGACCAGCTTTCGAGGCTCGAGTCTTGCTTCAATGAAGCGGGTGTGATAACACATTGTTTGTCCTTGCTCTGTGTAAGCTAGCTCTCACGTGACTCAAGCCAATGTTTTAACCTTGATAAGTTCAGGGTCCAGATGGATTGACTTGTCAAGAGTACATGGGGTCACCTGATCGAAGTCGCATCAAGCATACATGCAGGTTTAACCATTTTGTGGTGTTTTTACCGGATCAAGAGGGTGAGAAAGCTAAACTCGATGAGTTGGAAGCCTCCAAGTGACCTATGATCATGGAAAAGCTCAGCATAGGATATACATGAGACAATGCTACTACTGCAAATCATATGGGGTCCAGATAAGCCGTCTTTATTCCATTGATCATAATATGATAATATGATGATCCAATAAGGTAGGATACATATGTTGAGCAGCACATCATGGCAGCTGGTCCTGTTTGGCAACCGTAAGTTTTTCGCCCATATGGCAGGGCACCCATGTTTGAACTACGCATCGTGTTATCTAGTCCCCTTGGGCGACTTTTAATTTTTTCCAATAAGGCAGGGCACCCATGTTTGGATTGTGCATCGTGGTAGCTAGTCCTGTTGGGAGACTTTAATTTTTTCGCCAATAAGGCAAGGCGCCCATGCTTGAACAATTCATCATGGCGGCTAGTCCTCTTGGGTGACTTTTAGTTTTCCACCAATAAGGCAGCAGCCCTCGGGACCGAGTTGTCTTCCTTGTAATGACCTAGGATTATTGTATTTGTTGAAACCGATCAAGTTTGCCGAGCCATGTCCGTGTAGCCCTCCAGTCTTAAGTCGACTCAAGGAGGTGGCTTAAGAGTCTTCATACGTGGTTGTGGCATAAGCTGGCAGAAGGTTAACGGCTCAACGATGGAATTTATTGATACTGAAGATGATGTGGCAAGTTGATGATTCCCGTTATTCTCATCATATGTCTTTGGCAAATGTCATGGCCAAATTGTGTTCATGTGTCTCTTGACCCAATCTTTGCTATTCTCACTTGGTCTAGATTTTCTGGCTCCTCCATGGCCATTTTTCCTTTGCTGCTGACTTTTGAATTGTCGGCTCAATAACGACCGACTCAAATTGTACCTTCTCCAAGGATGTTTTCTTCATGGAAAGCTCTCTTGTTTCTTTTGATATGTGGAACTAGATCATATTGCTGGGATAACAGGCCAATGTGTTTATCCATTGAGCAAAATGGTGCTAGTGGAGGCTGGCACATGTTTTGGTGATGTTGCATAAGACATGATTCTAAATGTCATTTTGTCCTTTGCTCCAATGTTGTTGGAGGAGACAGGCCGTGGGGACGGCTTGCGTGCGTCCATAGGATGCCTCGAGTGAGAATACGCGGCACCAACGTGTTGATGTAGACCGAACCACGGGGGCGGAGACTTGAGCGCGTCCATTGGGCGGCTCGTACGGGTGTATGCGGCCCTGGTGTATTGATGTATACATGGAAGTCAACTACGGCATTCGAAACCGGCTTGATAGCGCGGATGCAAGAGTTGGTTGCGGCATTTGTAAGCCGGTGTTGACAATTGTATCGACTACGGCATTGGAATCCTACACGGATGGCGAGTTGACTATGGTGTTGTAAGCCAGTGCAAATGACGAGACGCCCATGGCGTTGTAGGACGGCGTGAACGGCGAGTCGCCCATGGCGTTTGTAGGCCGGCGCGGACGGAGAGTTGGTCGTGGCATTTGTAGGCCGACGCGAATGGCGAGTTGGTCGTGGCATGTTGATGTAGCCTGGACCAATGTGGGGGGCTTGAGCGCTTCTGTTTTGTGGCATGGACGGAGGCTGGTGCATGATGATGTTGGCGCGAGCTCTGTATTCACGATATAATGCCACTTTTGTAATGAATAATTGTCCTATTGTATTTGGATGATAGATAATCTGTATATGGACTCTACATCAGATAGTAATTGAACAGACTTTTTGAGCTACGCTTTTGTCTTGATTTGTGGCTACCAGAGTACTGGGCTATTTGTTCTGTTAGTGACGCAGGCTAAGCCGTTGAAGAGTTGAAAGCGACTCATCGAAGTAACCCGATGTGGTGTCAACCACAACAGAGTCAGTGTAGCCAAAGCCGGTGTGTCGGCGATGAAAAGGTTGAAGCTAACCGTATTATCGATGGAGATGATATCCAAATTTGGTATTTGGATTCGTGAACTCGCCTAGATATTAAACTTATTGTAGTGTGCGAGTCACTGACATAGATCTAGCCATTGGAATTGGCTGAAATTTTGAGGAGAGGTGCGGAATTATATTCAACATGACTTCACGAGAGGGATCTTCTAGTTGATATCTGAGTCAACCTCAGTAATTATTTTCCTACGATCGGGTCGAGTTCCGTCAGGTTCCGATAGGGCTTCAGTGTTTGACTCGGTCTGGGAGATCCAAACGTCGGAACGTGATGAAATTTTAATAACTGATAAAAACTTGATTTCGCATCTTTCCACCGAAGGGATCATCGAGATAATTTACGAGTCGCCCTCAGTGATGGTCACAACAAGGACGTTTGTAAGGGCATATTTCTCCATGTGTGGTTTTGGTAATTGATGACACCCCTATGGACTAATGGTTGCCTTGAGTTATATTACAAGGATTTGTCCGTAAGGTACTTCTTGAAGTCCATCTATTGATTTCAAGGAGTTTATATGGTGACCAAGGTGGTATTCAAGGTGTTATCCAAAGATTGGTCATGTAAGAATTGGGCCTACTCCAAGCATGTCTTGAAGAAGAAGACTGTGTGAGCATTCATGTGTACCTTCAAGGCATCATCTTTATGAAGAGAGAAGATACGATACAAGGTTGATCAAGACTAAGTCAAAGAGTGAACCAAGTTCATCAACACACAAATCTTACAAGATGTACCGAGAAGGATCAAGTGATCCCATGGTATGGTAAGCATTGTCCATTATGCTTTGTATAATAACCCATGGTCTATGTGAGTGTTCTTTGTAGGGTTAGGTATATTTCCATGGGATTGCATCGAGAGGAAGATCCCATACAACCCACGGAAGATGATATCAAGTGGTGATCATCATCAAGGTTGTAGAGTGAAGCATCATGCTTGTAGCTTGTCGTCCATTGTGGCTACAATGGACTTGTGAAGGTGTGACGAAGGGTGACTCACCCATAGTGGAGTATGGGGGAGCAATCAACTAGCCTTCATCGAGCCAATGCAATCACGAAAGGTGGTCCAACTTGAGGGAGTCAAGATCGACAACATCTAGATCAAGTGGATTTCATGCAAGGCAAAGGTTTGCCCTTGATAGGTTTTCTATTTTACCGGTCTCATGGTGATAGTTTGGAGACCGGGTTATAGGATTGATAGCCGTACTATCAAGGGGGGCTCTCAAGTGAGTAGCTTCATCGTATCATTCGTTAAGAGCTCAAACCATTGCATCCTTGCATCATATTTCTTGATTCTTATTTGTATTTTATCTTTTTAGGTTTTAGAGCTTGTGGTTATATTCATGACAAGCTCTAGTACATCAAAAACGGACTTCATATGCTTCTTCTATTGCATTTTCGGTGTTGGAGGTTTTACCGGTCTTATCCGAGGAAGGGTTCTCATCATTTTCTTATGGGACTTTTCTCATTTTCTTATTATTTATATTTCTATCAAGATTGTGTTAGCCCATGTCGTTAGATTTCCAACAAACTTGGTTTCGTTGAATTCGGAGTCCATTTGCAGAAGTTGTGGCAGTTTTGGTGTTCTTAAAAGGCTATAGCGGTACTACCGCGGCTACTACCGCTTGGAGCGGATGTAATTTTTTTATTATGGCTCGAGAGCGGTACTACCGCGGCTCCGGAGCGGTACTACCGCTCCGGACTAAAATCTCGTGTTAAGTCCAGCGGTGGTAGGCACAGATGTATTTTTTAGTCCGCTCGCAAGCAGTAGTACCGCTACCTTAGCGGTAGTACCGGTATCCCTAGCGGAAGTACCGTGAGGACGAGTGGTAGTACGGCTCCAGCGGTTTTACTGGCCTTTTGCCTCTTCGCTGTTGTTTTTCAGAGGGATTCCATCGCCCTAGTGGTAGTACCGGTCCCATGATCGGTAGTACCGCTCTGTGCGGGCTATGAGCATAATAGTTGGATTTTTCCCCACCTATAAAAGGGGTTCTTCTTCCGCATTGAACCCTATCTATTTAGCTCGAGTTTTCCCCCATTGTTGACCTTCTTCGAGCTTGCTAACTCTCAATCCCTCCAATGATTCTTGCTAGTTCTTGAGGGAAAATAGAGAGGAGATCTAGATCCACATTTCCACCAATCACTTTCTACTCTAAGTGAGGGGAACCCCTTGGATCTAGATCTTGGAGTTCTTCGTGTTCTTTTGTGTTCTTTCTCTCATTTCCTCCATAACATTTGTTGTAGTGGTGGGATTTGGGAGAGAAGGACTTGGGCACTCCGTGTGCCCTTGCCATTGCATTTGGTGCATAGGTTTGACTTCTCCACGGTGATACATTGAAGTGAGAAGTTGAGAAGCTTATTACTCTTGGATGTTTGAGCACCCTTGAGCTTGTTCCTCTTGGGTGCTTTGGCTCCCTAGAAGGTTGGTGATGCCTCGGAGCTCAATCATTGTGGTGCATAGCTCCGGGCAAGCTTCGGGGTCTCCAATTAGGTTGTAGAGATTGCCCCGAGCATTTGAGGTCCCCTTGGAGCCACAGTCCAGTGTGGTGAAGCTTCGTGGTTTTGTTGGGAGCTTCCAATTAAGTTGTGGAGTTTGCCCCAACCTTGTTTGTATGGGTTCGGTGACCACCCTCAAGGGTCCCTTAGTGGAATCACGACGTCTTGCATTGTGCGAGGACGTGAGGATATTACGGTGGCCTTAGTGGCATCTTGGGAAGCATTGTGCCTCCACACCGCTCCGAACGGATATTAGCATCTGCCAGGGTGTGAACTTTGGGATACATCGTCGTCTCCGCGTGCCTCAGTTACTCTTACCCGAGCCCTTTACTTATGCACTTTACTTTGTGATAGCCATATTGTTTCTTGGTATATATCTTGCTATCACTTAGTTGTTTATCTTGCTTAGAACAAGTTGTTGGTGCACATAGGTGAGCCTAGTTGTTTTAGGTTTTGTGCATGACATATTAAACATTAGTTTTATTCCTCATTTGTTCAAGCCTAAACCATAATTATTTTAAAGCGCCTATTTCACCCCCCCCCCTCTAGGCGACATCCATGTCCTTTCAATTGGTACCAGATCCAGGTTTCTCATTATTAGGTTTAACAACCTAGAGAGTAAGGATGTCGACTTGGGGGTTAGGATTCTCTAATACTCTTAGTTTCAATGGCACAAATTTTGATGCTTGGGTAATTCGCTTGGGTAATTCGCATGCTTAATCTCTTTAGGGTCATGGACCCGTCTTTAGAGCGAGTTGTTGATATGGTTTTTCTCCTCCAGAGGATTCTCAACACCTATCTTTGGAGGATGAGAAAAACTCTTATATCAATGCTCAAGCTTCTAATGTGCTTTTTGATGCTTTGAGCAATGTAGTTATATTTGAACTCATGCCATTACGGGATGCTCATGAGTTGTGGACAAAGCTTCAAGATAAATTTGGTGAGTCCAAGATTTGTAGGGATGGTTGTTTTCCCTCCACCTCCGGTCGAGTTGTCTTCTCAACTTCATCTACTTGACCTACATGTGGATTGCCACAAGGTAATTATATGATGAGTAGTGATGATCATTGTAATGATGATAGTGGGATTGTTGTTGATAATTCTTCTTCACTATCTTATTGCAATGCTTCATCTTTGGACTTTAACACCTCGAGCACTTTAAATGTTTCACATGCTTGTGTTGATAGTACTTGCATATCATGTAAAAAATTGTTGACTAGATCTCTTGATGATATGCTTGCTATATCTTGTTTCCATGATAAAAATGTATCTATTTCCTCGAGTTGTTGTGCTAACAATGTGGAGGAAACCCAACACTCCATGGAACAAGATGTGGTCTTGAATAGTACTTCAAGGGATCCTACATCATCATCTATTGTTTCTCACTTTTGCCTTATGGCTAAGGCTTCAAAGGTATCCCCTACATTGAATCCCGATATATCTCACGATGATGATGTTGATGATAATGATGAAGAGAGTGATAATATTGCTTACTTAAAAATTAAGGGAGAAATGGTTTTTAAAGCTCTTCATAAGAATAAAATTGCTCGTTCCAACTTCATGGAAATCATGTCTATTGCCATTGAGGGCAAGAAATATATTGAGGAGTTGGAATCTCATCTCAAGAAGCATGAGGCCACCTTTGAGAAAATGGAAGGTCACGAGCGTGATTACGCTAATGAGATCGTGGAGCTATCTCAAGCTCTTGAAAATGAACAAACCACCAAGGAATCTCTTGAGGAGACCTTTTCTCTAGAATTATCTAGATTAAAGGAATCCCATGAAAGAGCTCTCAAGGTGGCTAATGATTTTAGAACTAAAAATGATAAGCTTGCTGTTGCACATCCTAAACTCCTTGAGGACTTTGAACACCTTTAAAATGGCTCAAGGGTCATTAAGAGTTTGCTCATTAAACTCACGGAGTCTCATTCTCAACTTGAAGTTGCATATGCTAAAGATCTTGCCAAGTTGCCTTCTCCTTTTTTTGTTAATGATGATGCTTGTGCTACTAACTCTATTTCTTGTGAAGCATCCATTTTGAAGGAGAATGTTGAGCTGAGGGCTCAACTTGAGTTGCTATCTAGCAATTATGGGAAATTGGAAGAAAGTCATGAAAAGCTCTCAAGCTCTCATGGTGATCTTCTAGTATCCCATAATGTGTTAAACATAGCTCATGAGGCTAGTACTACTAAGGAAACATCTAGTGAGCCTCATGTGGACATTAGCACTACATCTAGTAGAAATGCTTTATTGCCATGTGCTAGTCCTCGTAGTTCATATACTCATAATGTTGCTACATCTCGTGATGAATTACTTTCCTTGGCTTGTTGCTCTAACGATGAAGTGTATACGTCCTCTAGTACTTGTGTTCATACTAACCATGTAGAGGAAATCAATGAGATCAAGGCCCAAGTCACTTCTTTGAATAAAGACTTGGAAAAGGGTCATGAAGGGAAATCCACACTCAACAATATCTTGAGTGTGCAAAAATCTCCAAATGAAGTGGACTTGGATTCAACTCAAATAAGAATAAGAAGTCCAATAGAAACAAGAAGAAGGGCCAAGAAAAATTCAAGAACTCAGCCAAGATTGTTTGCTTCAAGTGCAAAATAGATGGGCACCATGTTAGATCCTTCCCATTGAATAAGAAGCCCCATAGTGACAAGCAACAAGGGAAGTGGCCACAAGTTCAATCTCATGCTCAATGTCAAGTTGAAGAAAGGCCTCTTCCCAAGAAGACCCAAGTCAACGCTTCTCAAGTTGAGAAATCAATTGAGAAGAAAGTAAAGAGGAGGTGTTGCTACTTATGTCGTGAGAAGGGTCACTTTGCTTCTTCATGCACTAATGGTAAAGTATCCAACCCCATTGTCATTGATGACATCTATTCTCTTGGGAAGGATAAGGTTGGCAATGTGTTTGCCAAGTTTGTTAGTACTCAAAGTGGTGTCAAGAAAAGAACCATTTGGGTAGACAAGCCTATTGTGACTAACCTCTAAGGACCCAACTTGGTTGGGGACCAACAAGCTCAAACTTGATCAATAGGTAGTGTTGGAGGGCATTGGAGACTTGGATACATTATGAAGAATTAAGGGATCTTCATCATTCATATTATCTCAAGACAAGTCATTTTGACTATCTAATTTCTATCCTATATACAATGTCCTCCTTGCGGTAACTTGTACTTAAACTGTTTACATTAATAGTTACTTGCCCCTTTGCATGTTGTGGTTTTGTACCTTGCATGTGTTTGTATATGGTGTGCCTCCGTCTTGCTTATATTGAGTAATCAAGTATGGGTATGTTGGTTTCCACATCATGTACGTGTGTGTATTGTGTTGAGAGCCTTTTTTGTATTTTGTTTGTATCTTTGTCGGCTCTTTTGAGAGATTAATGGATTAACCCATTTTGGGGGAGTGATGTGCTTTGTGCACTTCACGATCCTAAAAATGTGTGTACATGAGGAATACCACTTAGTATTGATATTACAGGATTATCTAGCTTCTATGTGGTATGTCTTCTCATGGGAAATTCAAATTCTAAATGCTCCATTAATCATCTCTTGTTGGATTTCATTTGCCACTTCTTATTAACGTTGGGTTACCACATTTTGGGGGAGTAATATGCTAAGTGCATATTACAAACCAAGAGAATGTGTACATTTGAGATATTGCCACTTAGATTTGATATTATAATTTATCTTGTTCTTAGGTGGCATGCTAGCTCTACAAGTGTCATTTTCTTGTGATTTAGGAGTAAAGACGATGTTGGATCTATTTGTAATCTACCAATGGGAATTATTTCCAAATACTTCTTGTCCTTTGACAATTGGTTTTACTTTTAAGTGGTAGAATTTTCTAATCATCTTTACATAGGTTTTTGTTTATTGTTTGTCTTCCTTGCCTCTTGTGGATCGTTTTGAGCATGTCTAGTGTTTCTGTAGATATAGGGAAAGTGATGATCCCATCGTGTGCATTTTGTATGCAAATGCAATTTCTATATAATTCACATCTCTTGGGGGAGATATCATATTTTCATTAGAACACTCTCTTTATGTGTTTATCATAAAATATTTTGATCTTCATAAAGTGTGTGTTAGTGGGAGGCAAGCCTTTTCTCTATGGTGCTTTGTGCCATCATGAAAATTTTCGGAGGGTTTGGTTGTTTGGAACCTAGCTCTCTTTTGGTAACTTGATACCTCTTCTTTTCCTTCAATTGGTATCTTGTTTCCTTCTATTTGGCATGTGTCAATGGATACTCATTCCTTGATGTATCTTTTAGTTGGTATCCGTCAAGTGATATTTTTTTGTTTGGTATCTTATTTTCACTTGATACCTTATCTTTCGGTATCTTATCAACTGTGTGTTGATTTGATTCTTGAAAGCCTTGAGCATGCATATTTACTACATGTACTTTTGTTGGCATGTTCCATTTCCTTGACCCAATATATAGGGGAAACTCCACTATGACATAAATTGGCTAAAGTGTGCATGAAATTCGATTTCATATCTATATGCACATGTTTATGTGGAGTTTGTCCTATGTGTTGTTGGTCCTCTAACTCTTTGGTCCCAATAAGTTTGGGTACCACTTTGTTTGTGGTGTTGTTCTAGGAACAATTGGAGATACATTAGGCACTCGGCTCACTTACAAGGAAGGTGTTGACACCATGTGCTTATTGGAGCCATTCTAGGATGATCGAAGAACCATTGTCTACCGCATCAATCCAATGATATCTTAGTAATAAGTATCTACTTCATGCATACATTTCTCGCATTCAACCTTTTATAGGTTGCATCATGGCATGGATTTCTTGAGTCATTCTTGTGGTACTTGTTTCCTTTCTCAAAGCGTCTCAACGATGACGTCATATTGCTAGTTGTGATGTCTTTGATGTTCGTGTATTGGGAGTTCATTTATGTACAATAAGAAAATATTAGGCTATGTGCTATGCTTTCAAGCAAAGATCTTATTGGTATATTTATGACTTCCTTTTGGATATCTTGTTTGTTCCTTCTTGTAACTATTTCATGTGTACATCATTCTTTGTGGATATATCATCATGATTTCCCTCTACCTAGAATCTTATCCACATGAGAGAACTTACATCTCTAGTTGATATCCTCTTTTCTTTCACGTCCACCATTGCATTTCCTTTTTATTTACTTGGTGGTTTCGTGAAAGAATCTTTCTTGAGTGCTGATCTTATATCCTTGCATCTTGATGCACTCTTTGGTGGTGAAGATTATTTTCCTCATGCTTGTCTTCACGAGGGTTTTGCCATTTCGAATTGTATCCCTCCTCCTGACAATGCTATTATTTCCTATCTTCACCAGGGGTTGTCACAAGCGTTGGTTTTTAATTCTCTTATTAGTAGGCTTGTGGACCCATTTGCCACTGGTTTGTGTATGTGGGAAGGATATGACTTGCACTTTGTGTCTCATTTCATCAAGACTATGGTGATGCTTAATGCTCATCATTATACTAGTATTCTCAAGTGCTTTTCCATGACTCACGGACATCATTTTGGTTGAGCCTATTCTTAAGATTGCCTCTTTTACATGTTGCTCAGCCATATTTTTAGTGCAAGTACTATGCTCATTGCCTTATCTACTTGCTTGCACTTGTTGTGTGTTTATATGTATTTTGGGGGAGTCATGATCCTATTTTGTGCACTTGTATTCAAATACAAAAATTCGTATTTGTGCACAAATCATGGGGAGCTCCTCTAGTTTCTTTATGAACACTCTTTTGCCCATACCATAATATATTTTATTCATGTGGCTGGTAGGACCATGTGATTGATTGTTCCAATTGATATCTTTTGATTACTTGCTTCACTCTTGTGTATGTCTTTGTGCCATACGACCCTTTTTGCAATCTTTGGATCCTCAATATAGTTTGTTTTCCTCCAACTACTTATCATTGGATATGTGTATTTCATTGCACTCAGATTTTGAGAAATACAGACGTTTTGGAGGAACACCTATTATATTGACTTTGTATGCTTTTCGCCCATTTTAGAAATGGATGCCAATGTGGGAGAAGTTTAGAGAGTTTAGTTTGGAAAGCTTAGAGAGTTTTGCTTTTATTGCTTAAGCAGTTGCATCTCACACCCATGCATTCTCTGCATGTGTGTGTGCTTGGTTGTGCTTCTTTCCTTATATAAACTCTCTTGAAAGTGGTTGTCACCAATGCCAAAATGGGGGAGATTGTAAGAGCACATTTCTCCATGTGCGGTTTTGGTAATTGATGACAACCCTATGGACTAATGGTTGCCTTGAGTTATATTCGAAGGATTTGTCCGTAGGTACTTCTTGAAGTCCATCTGTTGGTTTCAGGGAGTTTATATGGTGACCAAGGTGTTATCCAAAGATTGGTCATGTAAGAGTTGATCTTACTGCAAGCATGTCTTGAAGAACAAGACTGTGTGAGCATTCATGTTTACCTTCAATACATCATCTTTATGAAGAGAAGATATGATACAAGGTTGATCAAGACTAAGTCAAAGAGTGAACCTAGTTGACCAACACACAAAGCATACAAGATGTATCGAGAAGGATCAAGTGATCCCATGGTATGGTAAGCATTTTCCATTATGCTTTGTGCACTAAACCATGGTCTTCGTGATTGTTCTCTATAGGGTTGGTTATATTCCCATGTAATTGCATCGAGAGGAAGATCCCATACAACCCATGGAAGATGACATCAAGTGGTGATCATCATCAAGGTTGCGATGTGCATGTTCAAGTGAATCATCATGGAGAAATCATGCTTGTAGCTTGCAGTCCATTGTGATTACATTGGACTTGTGAAGGTGTGCTGAAGAGTGACTCACCCATAGTGGTGTATGGGGGAGCAATCAACTAGCCTTCATCGAGCCAACGCAATCACGAAAGGTGGTCCAACTTCAGGGAGCCAAGATCGTCATCATGTAGCTCAAGTGGATTTCATGCAAGGCAAAGGTTTTCCCTTGATAGGTTTACTATTTTACCGGTCTCATGGTGATAGTTTGGAGACCGGGTTATAGGATCGATAGCCATACTATCAATGGGGGCTCTCAAGTGAGTAGCTTGATCGTATCGTTCGTCGAGAGCTCAAACCATTGCATACTTGCATCATCTTTCTTGATTCTTATTTGTATTTTCTCTTTTTGAGGTTTTAGAGCTTGTGGTTATCTTCATGACAAGCTCTAGTACATCGAAAACAGATTTCATATGCTTCTTCTATTACGTTTTTAGTGTTGGAGGTTTTACCGGTCTTATACGAGGAAGGGTTCTCACCATTTTCTTATGGGAATTTTCTCATTTACTTATTATCGATATTTCTATCAAGACTGTGTTAGCCCATGTCATTATCTTTCCAACAAACTTGGTTTCGTTGAATTCAGAGTCCGTTGCAAAAGTTTTGGCGGTTTTGGTGTTATTAAAAGGCTGCAGCGGTACTACCGCGACTACTACCGCTTGGAGCGGATGTAATTTTTACTACGGCTCTAGAGCGGTACTACTATGGCTCCAGAGTGGTACTACCGCTTCGGACCAAAATCTCGTGTTAAGTCCAGTGGTGGTATGCAGGGATGTATTAGTACCGCTCGCGAGTAGTAGTACTGCTACCTTAGCGATAGTACTGCTATCCCTAGCGGTAGTACCGTGAGGACGAGCGGTAGTACCGCTCCGGTGGTTCTATTGTCCTTTTGCCTCCTCGCTGTTGTTTTTGAAATGGCTTCCACCGCCCTAGCGATAGTACCGCTCTGTGTGGGCTATGAGCACAACGGTTGGATTTTTCCCCACCTATAAAAGGGGGCTTCTTCCCCATTGAACCTTATCTATTTAGCTCGAGTTTGCCCCCATTGCTGACCTTCGTCGAGCTTGCTAACTCTCAATCCCTGCAATGTTTCTTGCTAGTTCTTGATGGAAAAGAGAGAGGAGATCTAGATCCACATTTCACCAATCAATTTCTCCTCTAAGTGAGGGGAACCCCTTGGATCTATATCTTGGAGTTCTTCGTGTTTTTCTTTGTCCTTCCTCTCATTTCCTCCATAACATTTGTTGTTGTGGAGGGATTTGGGAGAGAATGACTTGGGCACTCCGTGTGCCCTTGCCATTGCATTTGGTGCATAGGTTTGAGTTCTCCACGGTGATACGTGGAAGTGAGAAGTTGAGAAGCTTATTACTCTTGGGTGTTTGAGCAAACTTGAGCTTGTTCCTCTTGGGTGCTTTGGCGCCCTAGACGGTTGGTGGTGCCTCAGAGCTCTATCATTATGGTGCATAGCTCCGGGCAAGCTTCGGGGTCTCCAATTAGGTTGTGAAGATTGCCCCAAGCATTTGAAGTCACCTTGGAGCCACAATCCATTGTGTTGAAGCTTCGTGGTGGTGTTGGGAGCCTCCAATTAAGTTGTGGAGTTTACCCCAACCTTGTTTGTACGGGTTTGGTGACCGCCCTCAAGGGTCCCTTAGTGGAATCACAACATCTTGCATTGTGCGAGGGCGTGAGGATATTACGGTGGCCTTAGTGGCATATTGGGGAGTATTGTGCCTTTACACCGCTCCGAACGGAGATTAGCATCTGCAAGGGTGTGAACTTCGGGATACATCGCTGCCTCCATGTGCGTCGATTATCTCTTACTCGAGCCCTTTATTTATGCACTTTACTTTCTGATAGCCATATTGTTTCTTGGTATATATCTTGCTATCACTTAGTTGTTTATCTTGCTTAGCATAAGTTGTTGGTGCACATAGGTGAGCCTAGTTTTTTTAGGTTTTGTGCTTGACATATTAAACATTAGTTTTATTCGGCATTTGTTCAAGCCTAAACCGTAATTATTTTAAAGCGCCTATTCACCCCCCTCTAGGCAACATCCACGTCCTTTCAACGTTCCTGCTGCCCTCTAGACTGCACGTGAGAGACATTCCTGATGTCAAGCACCAAACACTAGCACGACGTGTCATTTGCTTATTGCTGATGTTTGTTGATGAAGATTGAACCCATCAAAATAAGAATCCACGACCCACGTAGATCACTCCGAGTCGACTTTTCTTCACCCGGCCAATTTTGAGCTTCCTGATCCCTGGGGAAATCCCTTCAAGAACTTAACAACACCGTACTAAGCCCCACTATGGGCACCAACTATCATGGTTTTGTCACGGCAAGATGTCCTCATGAGAGAACTTAGGTGTGAGGCCTTCGCAACTAGGTGGTGGCTTGAGAGGGGTTGATCGGAATCGAGAGACGTGAGTTTACCAAGGTTCGGGCCCTTTGATGGAGGTAAAATCATATGTCCTACTTTGCGTGTATTGATAATGATGATGATCTTGATTACAAGGGTCCAGAATCCCTACCTCTAGTCTCGTGGGTTCTAATTTATGTATCTCTAATGAATTAGCTTGTCCTCTCTTGGGGTTCCTTGCCCCTTCTTATATAAGTTGAAGGGGTAGGTTTACATGTAGAGTCCTTCTAGGACTAGGACTAGGACTAGTCTCTCTTGAATCCTAATTCAGGTCTTGTTTCTCTTGTTAGGGAATTCCTCCTCTTTGTGGGCCTTCTCTATGAGCCGGCCCTCCAGGCCCCTCCATGAGATGCCTTCCGCCGAGTTACACACTGGGCCTTAGCCCTTGTCATCCAGGTCAACCCGGTAAACAGGGGGACCTTATGAGCTGCCAAATATGGGTCGGGTCATTCCTCCTAGTCGGGTCAAACCATGGGGAATATCCCCGATAGCTATGGAGGAGTCCTCCCTCCACAAGGAAGGGAGGAGTCCCCTTCCTCCAAGGAACCTATGGGGTGCCTTGTCCCTTTGGGAATCTTGCCCCCCCAGACCCATGCGCCTCTAGGGCCTGGTGCCCCTGGCCTAGGTTGGCTAGGGCGCCACCCCTATAGCCCATGTGGGCCCAAGGGGCAGGTGGACACCCTGGAACCTTTCCGGCACCCCGGTACATTACCAGTAAGCCTGAAACTTTTCTAGCGACCAAAATAGGACATCCCGTATATAAATCTTCATCTCAAGACCATTCTAGAACTCCTCGTGACGTCCGGGATCTCATCCAGGACTCTAAACAACATTCGGTCACCAACGTGAATATCCCAATACTACTATAGTGTCACTGAACGTTAAGCTTGCGGACCCTACGAGTTCGAGAATCATGCGTACATGACCGAAACACCTCTCTGATCAATAACCAATAGAGGGACATGGATGTCCATACTTGTTCCACCATATTCCATGAAGATCATTATTGGTCGAACCACGATGGCAAGGATTCAGTCAATCCTGTATTCAGTTCCCTTTGTCTATCGGCATGTTACTTGCCCGAGATCCGATCGTTGGTATCTCTATACCTAGTTCAATCTTGTTGCAAGCAAGTCTCTTTACTCATTCCGTAATACAATATCCAATGACTAACTCCTTAGTCACATTTCTTGAAAGCTTCTTGTGATGTTGTACTAGCGAGACGGACGAGAGATACCTCTCTGTCATACATAGTGACAATCCCAGTTAGGATCCATGCCAACCCAACAGACACCCTTGGAGATACCTGTAGAGCACCTTTATGATCACTCAGTTATGAAGTTACATTTTATGCACAAAAGGCATTTCTCTAGTGTCCCGGAGTTGCCTTATCTCATGGTCTTAGGAAGATATACTTGACATGAGGAAAGGAATACCAACAAACTAAGTGATACGATCAAATGTTATGCTTACGGTTGGGTCTTGTCCATCACATCATTCTCTTAATGATCTGATCCCGTTATCAAATGATAACTCATGTATATGGCTAGGAAACATTAACCATCTTTGATCAACGAGCTAGTCTAGTAGTGGCTCACTAGGGACACTGTGTTGTTTATATATTCACACATGTATTTAAGTTTCCGGTCAATACAATTGTAGCATGGATAATAAACGATTATCATGAACAAGGAAATATGATATGAACAACTTTATTGTTGCCTCTAGGCTCTCAAGGAGAATGGTTGGATCTTCGAAATAAAGCTTTCTCACAATATATCTTGGGTTGCCATGAACGAGTTCATTGACCTTTGGACACTTCTCACTGATTTCAACCTGGACTACCTCACAGAGGATGACATTGTTTGGAAGCATACGAATGAATGAAGGTTATTGCATGGTGACTTATGCTTACAAAGCGCAATACTTGGGAAACATACTTTCCCCTATGGAGCACACGGTTGGAAGGCTTGGGTACCTCAAGTTCTTCGCATGTCCGACTATTCAATATATGATTTGGACCGCTGATTGTTTGGCCAAGCATGGATGGCCATGGTCCTCGCCCGCTTTGCAAAAGGGAAGTCGAATGTGAAACACGCTAATACGTCTCCCACATATTTACTTTTCCTAACACTTTTTCTCTTGTTTTGGACTCTAAATTGCATGATTTGAATGAAACTAACTCGGACTGACAATGTTTTCAGCAAAACTACCATGGTGTTGTTTTTGTGCAGAAATAAAAGTTCTCGGAATGGAACAAAAAAATGGAGATTTATTTTGGAATACTTATGGAATTATGGAGCCAGAAGCTACCTGAGAGGGGGCCCAGGGGGCCCATGCTCCACCAGGGTGCGTGATGCCCTTCTGACGGGGCCTGGTGGAGGGTGGACACCTCCTGGGTCCCCTGATCCTAATTCCAACGCTATAAATTCACAATTCTCTGGAAAAAAATCCAGAGAGAAGGGTTGACCTTGTTTCACCATACGGAGCCACCGCCACCTCTGGTTCTTCATCGCGAGGCTAGATCTGGAGTCCGTTTGGGGCTCCGGAGAGGGGGATCTTTGGTCTTCGTCATCATCAACCCTTTTCCATCACCAATTCCATGATGCTCCCCACCGGGAGTGAATAATTCCTTCATAGGCTTGCTGGTTTGTGAGGAGTTGGATGAGATTCATCATGTAATCGAGTTAGTTTTGTAAGGGCTTGATCCCTAGTATCCACTATGTTCTAAGATTGATGTTTTTATGACTTTGCCATGCTTAATGCTTGTCACTAGGGCCTGAGTGCCATGATTTTAGATCTGAACCGTTTATATTATCATTATTATATCTATGTTCTTAATCCGATCTTGCCTAGTCATATGCACCTATTATGTGTTATGATCCGTCAACCCCATAGTGACAATATTTGGGATACTTCATGGTGATGATCGTAGTTTGAGGAGTTCATGTATTCACTAAGTGTTAATGTTTTGTTCCGATTCTCTATTAAAAGGAGACATTAATATCCCTTAGTTTCCTTATGGACCCCACTGCCACGGGAGGGTACGACAAAAGATGCCATGCAAGTTCTTTTTCATAAGCATGTATGACTATATATGGAATACATGCGTACATTACATTGACGAACTGGAGCTAGTTCTGTGTCGCCCTAGGTTATGACTGTCATATGATGAATATCATCCAACGAATACTCTGATCCAGTGCGTACGATCTTTTCACATATTGTTCTTGCTAAGTCTCTACTATTATTGCTACTATTACACTTGCTACAAAACCACTGCTGCTATTGTTACCGCTACTATTATTGTCACCACTGCTATCAAACTATCATATTACCGTGCTACAGATCACTCTGCTGTAGATATTTATCTTCAGGTGTAGTTGAATTGACTACTCAACTGCTAATACTCGCAAATATTCTTTGGCTCCCCTTGTGTCGAATCTATAAATTTGGGTTGAATATTGTATCCTCGAAAACTGTTGTGATCCCCTATACTTGTGGGTTATCACACACCTCTTCTACAAGTTGTTTAAGGTTTGACCCGCTTTGCAAAAGGGAAGTCGAAGTTGGATACCCAAGCCTTTGGTATCCAAATTGCGGTCCTCACTGCTTTGCAAAAGGGAAGTCGAAGTTGGATACCGAACGGTGCCCCATCGAGATTGAAGAATGCCAAAGGCATGCTCTACATCTTTTCTAACACTATCTTGTTCCTGGCCAAACCTCTTTCTCTTCTCTCCTATGGGATTGGATATTGTCTTCACAAGAGTAGACTAATGTGGATAGATACCGTCATCTAGATAGTATCCATTGGTGTACTGCTGGCCATCGATCTCAACATTGACCTCTGCGCAATTGCCTTCTGCCATTCTAGCAAACACGGGAGATCACTGGAGCACATTGATATCGTTGTGAGATCCGATCATGTCGAAGAAAGCGTGCCAAATCCAGAGATCTTCGGAAACCATGGCCTCAAGTATGACAGTGCAAGCTCGGACATGACCCTTATACTGCCCTGGCCAAACAGAAGGGCAGTTTTTCCACTTCCAGTGCATACAATCTATGCTACCAAGCATCCCCGGAAACCCCCTACTAGCATTTATCGACAACAGCCGTGTTGTATCGACATCTGTTGGCTCTTTCAAGTACCCCGGATCAAACACAACTATGACAACCTTGCAGAATCTATACATGAACTCAAGGCAGGTGGACTCACTCATCCGGACATACTCATCAATCAGATCGCCGGGGACTCCATATGCAAGCATCCGAATGGCAGTAGTGCATTTATGACAAGAGGAGAAGCCAATATTTTCAAGGGCATCCGTCTTGCACTCGGAATACTTATCGTACGCAACCACCACCCCTCGAATACGGTTGAAAACATATCTAGACATTTGAAAACGGCGACGGAACAAGTGATGTTTGAAGAGAGGATTTTGGTTCTCAAAGTAGTCTTTCCAGAGTAGGAAATTGACACTCTCCCGGTTGCGATTCATTGCAGGAGTGTGTCCTGGCATGGAGCCCTTAAACAGTGGATGCTCCATATTTACGTGGTCATTGACGACCAACGCAGCCGCCACCATTTCCTCATCATCAAATGAAGAATCATCCGACTCCAAAAGAACGTTGTAGAAAAATACTCATCATCGAAGCCCATTTGAACGACGTCGAACACCTTGCGGGCGTTTTTGAAAGACTCCGGCCGGAGAGGAGCCTCAGCCTCACCGAGAGGAAGTGGCTGAGCTGGGCGGTGGCGACGGGAGAGGAGGCTGCCGGGAGGGTGAGTCCGTGGGCGGATGGCTGGCGGGGACAACGAAACTGGGAGGCGGGGGTGGGAGACCGGGGCCGGGCGGCTAATTTGGAGGCGAAGGGGGAAAAGAAGACTGACGTACGAGTCACCGACTGGCGGGCTAGAAAATAAAATGTAGGTGTCACGCGTGTTCGCTTCGTGTCCGTACCGATGCAAATGTGATCTAAATTTAGGCTTAAAATAAGTAACGAACAGACAAAATATGACAAACATCTGGGACGATTAAATAGACGCATACGGATGAAATAGATTGTCGGTTGAAGTTGCTCTAAAGCAAATCGCAGGGCCTCTGGTTGGATCTCACCCGGCCATGACCCGTGCCTACCGACTTTGGGTTTCGCACAAGCTACAGGCTGCTGATTTACAGTGGGGTGTAGGGCGGTTTGGCTGGGCATCCTCCTGCTCTATAGCCAGCATGTGCACGGGCGGGCGCAGGGTCAACGGCGAACTGTCCCTTGCTGCAGAGCCACACATGATTAAAGCGATGTTAGTTAATTGTTAATTCCAGCATTACCATGTCGCGGCACAACATGCGTGATTTGCGACCCTCGGGCCCGGCGCCGGCAGAAAATCGCCCAAAGCTCAGATGTTCGCAGGCTTCGATCGGCGATGCGGTCCGAACAGAGCAGCTGCAAACTCGCGAGTAAATCCAAGCGCATCTGCCCATCTGCGTGGCTTCCCTTCGATCCCTGCGCCGTACTAGCTCACGTGCATGCATGCATGTAATTGATTAACTTGTACGTAAAACTAGTAGGGGTTGAAATCCCGGTTACTCTATACAAGTAGCCTAAGCTACTTAATTAGCAATCGCTTCACCCTGGATCTGCTCATGCTGAAACCGAGAGACCGGACTTGTCTTGCTGGAAGTCAGAGTGCTGCCTGACAGTTTTCTCGGTAACATATGACAGTATGTTGAATATGTCATGTCACCATGTGCCATATATATATATGACCCCTACTACTACTCCCTCCGTTCATAATATAGTCCGTTCATAATATAATCATGAATTTAACCAACGAGACTGATTACGGCGGGAGTAAAAATTATACCATAAAAAACTCCATTCGAATATGAATTCAATGATATAATTTTTACTTCCGTCGCAATCAATTTTCTTGGTTAAATTTATGGTCAAAGTTAAATTTGAAAAAGTATGAACGCACTACGTTATGAAACGGAGGAAGTACTACTCAAGTTCAAGATGCACTGCGTAGACTGTGCACAAGATAGTGGCCTACTGGCTTCCTGGTTTTCTCACTGCAATTAAGGCATCCATGCAAGCTCGCATGGATCGCGCAAGGAACCGTTGTATACACTACAGACAAACATGTCCGACCTGCTAGCTAGAAGTTTTCTCTAGTCCAGGAACAATGAAACCCGGTCTAGCGCCTTGGGTTTATATAACCACGGCCGGCAATGGCAATCGGCTGAGCCTCTAACTACCACTCCAGTGCACTCGCCGAGCTAGTTGTGCATGCTGCTAGGCATAGGCTACGTCCAGCTCTCCCCATTGATCCCAACAACTCGCCTATGAGGTCCCGGCGGTTAGCAACTCCGGCGCCCATCTCCCTGCTCATCATAGCCGCACTCCTTTGCGCTGCCCCTATGGCCGTCGACGCGGCAAGACAGGTCCCGGTCCCGGATGGCGGGGGGCTTCTCCACAGCCACGACACCGCCGCGTACACGACGCTGCACGAAGGAACGGCGTCGACGGTCATGGCGTGGACGGCGCAGCTACCGGCGGGGCCGAGCCCCAGGGGCCCCGGTCACTAGCGACCTACCTAGCTTAGCTAGATATATGGCAGCAGTCAGCACAGCAGTAGCAGCATCGAGGCTGCCCTGCCCTGCCCTGCCCTGACAAACTAAGGCCAAGGGCTCCCTTTGCACGGCGGTTGTTTTTCCTTGATCCGTGCATTTGGAAGAAGCTCGGTCTCTTTTTTCCCCTCTAGTCGCTTTGGAATTTTGGTAGTCTTCTTCCTTCTTTTAATCCATGGTCAATATATGTTTTGCGGACAGTATGGACAAGTATGATCACGATCGGTAATTCGCTAGATCAAGGATGTATTCATTGCCCTGGAGTAGCTTGTTAGTACCTGTTCAGGTTGTCAGATGCTGAACGAGCTGCGCCACGCGCGCAGCGGCGCATGGATGATGAGGAAGGGCTGACCACCAAGCAGCACGATCTGCGTCTGCCGGCTACGGACGATCCCGCATAACCGTCTACGCGTCCCTCATCTGCTTCTTCCGGCAAGAAAAGTAGAGGAAAAAAGGACAAATTCTGGGAATCCTCATGATGGAATGATTTACGACCCAAAGATGTCTCCTAAAATCTACTCCTTGCGTCTCAAAATAAGTGATTCTTATATTAGCTTTAGTATGAAACTACTATAAAGTTGGGTCATTTATTTTAAAACGGAAGGAGTATAATAAGATTAAAAAAGAAAAAATTGCGTGGTTAGTAAGGCTCTGGACCATAACTATTGGATTCGGCAGATTTATACCGCATAGGGCCTCATCTTGACTCAT
This sequence comes from Hordeum marinum, assembly GCA_022496015.1. Lineage (NCBI taxonomy): Eukaryota > Viridiplantae > Streptophyta > Magnoliopsida > Poales > Poaceae > Hordeum > Hordeum marinum. The sequence goes on along the minus strand of CM039677.1, from coordinate 277,754,454 downwards.
TTACGGGAGTTTGCCAACCTTTGGAAGATGGTTGTTGGTGTTAATCTAAATCAAGATAGACAAGACACTATTCTTGAAAATTCACATCCACTAAAGAGTATTCGACATCCACGGCATATTTGGCACAGTATGCGGGGATCATCCTTAGTTCCAACGATTTCATAATTCTAATAGAATTAGTGGGCTCCCCTGAAATGTAAGTTCTTTACTTGGTTAATTCTTTAGAACCGAGTTTAGACGGCCGATCGATTGACTCGACGGGATGGCCTAATTGTGGCCTTTGCCCCTTTTGCAAGCAAGTTCAAGAATCTGCAGCCCACTTACCATTTCATTGCAAATTCACGATTACAGTTTGGAATGAGATCACCGTTTAGCTGGACATCCATGACTACTCGCCAATGACTTGGCGAAATGAAGAATCTGTTCGAGCTTGGTGGAAAAAGACGATGTACATGTCTGACCATTGCAAAAAGGCCATTGCTTCAACCATAATGCTGGTCTCCTGGGAAATATGGAGGGAGCAAAATGCTAGAATTTTTCAAAGCACTACGACGCTAACCGCACTTATCGTCACGAGAATCAAAGAGGAAGCCCATCTTTGGGCCTTGGCTGAGACCAGCCACTTGAGCACCCTGATGTCTCAAGAGTAGACTTTTTTTTGTCGCTTGGCGGCCTATATCTAAACCTTCTTCTTATTAATGAAAATGAAAAATCTTTTACCTTGTTTTAGAAAAGAAAAAAAGGTAGAGGTGATCTACGGATGATCAAAAACTAGGCTGATGCTTGCATACCTAACATAGGTCCCTGTTTGTCGAGACAGAAGAAACCTCTGATTTTTCAATGAGGTAAATAAACACTACTAGGGAAAATCCTATAGGTGAAGATTTAGTAGTAGCGCGTGCTAGGAAAACTAGCTACTTCTACATAGTAGTAGCGCGACGCAGTAAAATGCGCTACGGGTCCGGACTTATCAATAGCGCGGGAGAATAAAACTCACTGCTGGTATGGTTACCCACCCAATCATTCATATAGTAGCGAGCGTTGTGGAAGCGTGCTACTGCTATTTAGTTTAGTAGTAGCACATTTTAAAAAGACGTGCTACAAGTACGGTCGCGTTGTGCCACCCGATCGGCCACGCTTAGCGGCAACACGTCTTTCCAAAACGTGCTACTGATAATGGTCATAGAAGTAGGGCGGTCTGGAGAAACACGATACTGCTAAGGCGCATAGCCACCATCTTCTCCCCTTCCCCTCCCCCTCCCCCTTCCTCTCTCCCTCACTTTCTCTCTTACTTTCTTCTCCCCCATTTCTTCTCTCTTCCTTCTCCTACCTTTCTTCTCTCTACTTTAATGCCTCCTCCATCATATCCATTAATGCACCCCAACTAGATCTATTCCCTTCTCCCTCCACTTTAATGCTAGCTTTCCTCACTTTTCTCTCCTCCCTCCACTAGTTAGAGCTAGCCAAATCATGCATATACCTCCTCTACTAGGTAAATCTATCCATTTAGTAAGTGGAACCTATCAACTCCACAACTAGATCACCCTTCTTTAATGAAGTATAAAGTCATCATCTAGTCACTGTGCTTCTCTCTCGACATAGCTAGGTGAGAAAAAAAATGTGCTTTGGAAGAATTAATAGAAAATATGTGTGTGATATTACCGATAATAATTATGGCGAAGTGTTGCCGCCTATATGTGTATTTGCATAATTGTGTGTGACATGAGAGTTGCTTGTGATTTTCCAAAATGTCGATTTATTTCCGTTTCGGTGAATTTTGGGAAAACTCTATATGTCCCGTTCTAGGAAAGGTCATGCCGAATTTTCGTATGACTTTGACGCATGCATGCATGGATGCGTTTATAATCCGTTTAATTATACCACGCGGGCGATCATGAATGTCACCGGAACAATGGTGGATAGATGGTTCCAATACGCGGTGCACGACATGTATGAAAATAACCGGAAGGAGATTTTATGTCTGTGTCGAAGATGCAAAGGAGGAGTCTTGCACAACTACTTCAAGGCAGGCCGTGTGAAAGCGCACCTGCTCATGACTGGTTTCATGAATGGCTATACTAAATGGATAAGTGAAGATGATGACATTCGATGGGACAGTTAGTGAGGACATTGGACCTCACGAAGAGATGACCAATAATGGCAGCAGAGAAGAGGACGGACATGGCGGCGGAGAAGAGGTCGGATATGACCATGAAGAAGAGGCCGGACATGGTGGCGATGGACATGGCAGCGGAGAAAAGATAGGACAGGACATCGCGAACACACTACATCATTCTTCGCTACTAAGTTCAATCATGTAGGACCATCATGCCCGAGACCTAATTCGAAAGAAGACGGCTAACGACAGCAGTGCTTCTAGATCTAGAGAGGAGTCTGAGAGAGTCCTGGACTAAGGGGTTCTCGGACCGTCGGCCTATCTCTTAATAGGCCCGCTTGGTGGGCCATTCTCTGATTGTCGCAGGGAGGGGCGGATACATTGAGAGCCCACATTCCAGAAGGAAGTCTCGAAGGTGCATCGTGCAAGTCAAGATGAGGAAATCGGCATCTCCATCATCGACAGGAGACCTACCATGTGTAAACCCTAGTACCCCCCCAGTGTCTATATAATCCGGAAGGGTTTAAGATCGCAGGGTAGAGAAACTCGTCTAGGGTTTAGCTAGACGATCTCGAGGTAGATCAACTCTATAACCTTCATACCATCAATATAATCAAGCAGGACGTAGGCTTTTTACCTCCATAGGAGTGCCCGAACCTGGGTAAACATCATCTCCTTCGTCCCCTGTTACCATCGATCCTAGTCTCACAGCTCGAGACCCCTTACCCGAGATCCGCTGATTTTGACACCGACATTGGTGCTTTCATTGAGAGTTCCACTGTGATCGCCCAAGGAGTCAATGGCTCGCGTTGTCATCAACTAAGAAGTCCGCAACATGGACACCTTTGTCCTCGGACAGATCATCGCTTTCGGCAGTATTGTGCTGCACGCTGACCCGACCTGCCATCTTGGCCGGGTCGGGAGTTTCGCCCCTGATCAAGAGGTCAGATTCGGGAACCTAGAATTCTCTATAGACTCTCGGGGCAATCTTTCGCTAACTGGGCTCGCAGTCTCACCTTTCGTGCCCGAAGACTCCAAGGCTTTAACCTCGGATTCCGCTTTCGGTCCAGCCCACGGGATCCACCCTGGCGATGACCTGGCTTTTAGTCCGGATCGGGCCATAGCGCCAGACATCCGGAGACCTGTTCCTACCAAATACTTCCCTCGCGCGGAAGCATCGGAGGTTAACTCCGAAAGCTCTAAGAAGGTAGACCCGATCGAGCTCTCGACACTCAACAAGGCCCTAGATCGGATCTTGTCAATGAAAAGTATCAACGACCCAACCCCGATCCATGCTCAGATCGGTCTCAAGACGGGTCAAGAAGATTTTTTTCATCCCACCAACCACCCACTTGATAGCCACTGACAAAGACTTAACTGACATGTTGCACTATGCCTTCGAGGAGGTAGTAGACATGGATGACGAAGATTGCGCTCCCACCCCCGTTAACACAGGGAAATGGACCACGACCTCCACCTGTGACATCTACATGGTGGACACTCCAGCCGATAATGGCATACACACACCCAAAAACTATGGCGACAAATTGGGTGAAGCACCGTCAAGGCTCCAGAAGCCACAAAAACGATCAAAGGCAAAAAAAGGGAAGAAAAGCTATCGCTGGCACCAGGGACGGAGATACCCCGGAAGACCTCGGCGATCCTGATATCCCCGAACATCCGCTAGAGGATCAGGAGAGGCCGGAAGATCAGCGCAACCCTGATGATCTAGACGATTCCAAGGACGACAACTACCTCCCCCTGTCGAGGAGGAGGACATCCCGGAAGCCGATGACTTCGCCATCCCCGAAAACCTTGAAGATTAGGAACAGTTCAGGCAACAACTTATAGCCACGACCTGCAGTCTGAAGGCAAAAGAATGACAGCTTAAGGCTGAACCGGACAACCTCAGCGATTGATGGACGAGGATCCTATCAGCTGAGGAATGATACGGTGCCGGTCTATTGGACCAACCCAAAAGCTATCCATGCAGAAGTCTGCTGCCACAATTCGATGACAAGCTTACTGATACACCGTCTCCCAAACATACTCCATACGACAAGCCAGACCGCCCTCCTCGAGGACGAGATAGGGCGGCTGATGGCACCGATTATAGGCTGACAATACCCTGAAGACGGGGAAAAGAGCCAACAGAGCCCGATGACAGGTTTGACTTGCGACATGACCTAGACTATAGAGCAGGTCATACGAATCTACAAATCCAATGGGTACTTACCCGATAGACGGGAGGGGTACCGGCCTTGGCTCGACTGCAACAATAGAGGTCGGGAACAAAATCGGGCCAGAACAGACACCGATCGGCGCGGCATAGGTCGGGTCAGAGGCGCTACCCACCCATTGTGCTTCACCGACAAGGCGATGTAGCATTAGTTCTCGGAGGGATTTAAACCTGTGAACATAGAGCAATATGATGGAACAACTGACCCAACAGTATGGATTGACGATTTCCTCCTCCACATCCACATGGTGCAAGGAGATAATCTCTACGCTAATAACCCACAAGTATAGGGGATCGCAACAGTTTTCGAGGGTAGATTATTCAACCCAAATTTATTGATTCGACACAAGAGGAGCCAAAGAATATTCTCGAGTATTAGCAGCTGAGTTGTCAATTCAACCACACCTGAAAGACTTAATATCTACAGCAAAGTGTTCAGTAGCAAAGTAATATGGTAGTAATAGTAACGGTGGCAAAGTGATAGTAGCAGTTTGTAGAGTTTGTAACAGTAGCAGCGTAAAAGTAACTGAGCGAAGATCAATATATGAAAAGCTCGTAGGCAATGGATCAGTGATGGGTAATTATGTCGGATGGCATTCATCATGCAACAACTATAACATACGGTGACACAGAACTAACTCCAATTCATCAATGTAATGTAGGCATGTATTCCATATATAGTCATACGTGCTTATGGAAAAGAACTTGCATGACATCTTTTGTCCTACCCTCCCGTAGCAGCGGGGTCCTATTGGAAACTAAGGGACCTTAATGCCTCCTTTTAATAGAGAACCGGACCAAAGCATTAGCAAGTAGTAAATACATGAATTCCTCAAACTACGGTAATCACCGGAAAGAATCCCAGTTATTGTCACCTTGGGGGATGCGGATCATAACTCGTAATAGGTGTCTACAACTTGCAAGATAGGATCAAGAACACACATATATTCATGAAAACATAATAGGTTCAGATCTGAAAGCATGGCACTCGGGCCCTAGTGACAAGCATTAACCATATCAAAGTCATAGCAACATCAATCTAAGAACATAGTGGATACTAGGGATCAAACCCTAACCAAATTAACTCGATTACATGATAAATCTCATCTAACCCATCACCGTCCAGCAAGCCTACAATGAGATTACTCAAGAACGGTGGGGAGCATCATGGAATTGGTGATGAAGGATGATTGGTGATGACGAAGCCATCGATTTTCCCTCTCTGGAGCCCAAAACGGACTCCCGATCTGGTCTCCTGAGGAAGAACTGGCGATGGCCGCGGCTCCGTATCATGAAACACGATGAACTCTTATCTTTGATTTTTTTCCTCAACAAATAGGGTTATATGAAGCTGGAGAGGAGGTCAGAGGAGCCACGAGGGGCCCACAAGCCTGCTCCACGCGGCCAGGGGGTGGACGCGGCTAGCAGGCTTGTGGCCTGCTGGTGGACCCCTTTGGTCAAACCTTGTGCCAGTATCTTTTATTAATTCCAAAAATATTCTTCGTAAATTTTCAGGACAATCCGAGAACTTTTATTTCTGCATAAAAATAACACCAAGGCAATTCTGCTAAAAACATCGTCAGTCTGGGTTAGTTCCATTCAAATCATGCAAATTAGAGTCCGAAACAAGGGCAAAAGAGTTTGGAAAAGTAGATACGCTGGAGACGTATCAACTCCCCCAAGCTTAAACCTTTGCTTGTCCTTAATTAAGCAATTCAGTTGATAAACTGAAAGTGATAAAGAAAAACTTTTACAAACTCTGTTTGATCTTGCTGTTGTAAATATGTCTAACTTATGTTCAGATTTTCGGTAAAGATTATAGACTAACCACATTCACAATAACATTTAGGTCTCACATTTACTCATGTCAATGGCATAACCAACTAGCAAGCAATAATAACAAGTCTTGGATGACAAAAATTTATCCAAACAATCATGATAGAATAAGACATAATGTTATCTCGCTAGCCCTTTCTGAGACCACACAACATAAATGCACAGCACCTCTGGAGAACAAGGACTGACTAAACATTGTAATTCACAGTGACAGAGATCCAGTCATGCTCACACTCAACATCAATTAATAGAAAGGCATACAAATGACAATGGTGCTCTCTAACTGGTGCCTTTTATAATAGGATGATGACTCAACAATAAAGTAAATAGATAAGCCCTTCGTACAGGAAAGCATTGGTTTGCAGACACTACAGGAAACAGGTACTTTGCCATCCGCCATCCCGGATGACAAAGGCATGAATCCTGGACGGCAAAGGCTTTGCCGTCCGCTGGCGGACGGCAAACCGTCCGGCTAAATGAGCCACGGTAAAGGCCTCTTTGTCATCTGTTGGCGGATGACAAAGACCTTTGAATCTTTGTCGTCCGCCAGCGGACGGCACAGGTGGCCACTTAGCTCCGTTAGGGGCTTAACGGTGTGCTTTGCCGTCCGCTGGAAACGGCAAAGACCTTAGGTCTTTGCCGTCTACTAGCGGACGGCAAAGAACCCACCTAAAGTGGCCATATAGCCCCTATTTTTTTGTTTTTCTTAAAATCGTTCAATTTGAAAGAATATTCATATATAGCCAACATATACATATCCAAAACATACATATCATTCAACAAGTTCCAACAAGCATACGAAATAAGTTCCAACAACATATACAAGTTTAGAACAACATATCCAACATACATATTGAAAACAAGTGTCCAACATACATATCCAAAACAAGTTTCCAACATATCCAATAAACACAAAGGAAGCAGAAGTAGAAGAGTACACTCCATCAATGCAAGCTTCCTCATCTATAGCAAATCTTGAAAGTAGGAAAGATGAGAGTTAGAATAAGAAGAAGACTAGGTAGAAGAAAAAGAAGAAAAAGAAGAAGAATTTATCTTCTCTTTCTTTTTCTCCTCTCCTCTCCTCTTCTCCAAGGTAGTAATGTCATTTTCTAGCTAACTAAGCATATCAAGACATTTTGGAGGAAAAAATGCTAAGTATAGGCCATTTTATAACTATCGTAGGTAGAATATATCATTTTGGAGCTAAGTAAGGTTATTATGTATTTTTGAGGAAAATAAGCTAAGTATAGGTCATTTTGGAGCTAAACCATGGTTATTTTGCCATTTTTTACCTAAGTGAGGATATTATGTCATAAATGAACTAGCTAAGCTAATTATAGATCATTGAATACGTAATAACAAAGAGTGAACGAAATTAGTTCAACATAAAAAAATTGAATACGTAATAACATATATATGTACGTAATAATAATTGAATACCTCACATTACAAATATTAATCTGCATCGTCTATATATGCTCCGGGATCAATAAATGCATAATCATCATCACTATCAGTAATGACGTGCTCATCAGCATCATCAATAAATGCATCAACACGTGGAAGGCCTCTATGTAATCGGTCAAGCATTGTCAGGTCATCCGCAGCAGTAACCTCTTCTTCTTCTTCCGTCTCTTCTTGTTCCTGCTCAGGGGTGAAGTTGGGTTCACTGTCGCCGTCGACCTCAATGTTCTGGGGTGAAGTAGAGCGGTTCTTGAAACGTTTTTTGGAAACACGTATTTCTTGGAAGAATTATCCTTCATATGTGTCTGGGTTAATGTGAGGTTTATAATCATCTTCATTGAGGGGAGGTGGTCTAAAATGTGGCAGCACATCATAAACGACATCCCAACCATTCAAATTTGGATCCGTTTGGTAGGCCCATGGTAGATAGAAAACTTGGGTCGTCTGTTGAGCCGTAATATAGACATCTGGAACATCCAAATGGGTGCTTTGTTTGATTTCGACTAGCCCTATATGTTCATGAGTCCTTCTAGTCTCCTTCGGCTGGAACCAATAACATTTGAAGACTACTACGTTTGGTGGGTTTTCACCAAAGAATGTAAGTTCATAAATTGCTTCAACTCTTCCATAATACTTGACCCCTCATTCGCCGACAACGGAGACACAACAATTTGTAGTCTTTCGGTCAGCCATAGATAGCTCTTTGCCAAAAGTACGAAAGCGATACCCATTGATGTCGTATTTGTCAAATGAACGGACCTTAAAGTCAAAACCATTAGCGACTTGTCTCAATTCGGAGTCCATAGACTCTGCATTAGCCTACAAGTTTAATACCAAAGGATTGTTGCATTAGCCGCAAACTAGGCGAAGAAATGAAATCGTCTAATTAATGGAAATTACCGTTTGCTTGAACCAAGAGATGAAACCAGGATAGCCGCCTCCATGCTTTGCCAGAAGCTCATACTCTTTGATGGAATCCTTTTGGATCACCGCTCCAGCCGAGAATTTGGCGACGTATCGACTGTATCACATATCCGGGAATAAGAGCATTTCAAAGGAATTAGAAGTTGCGAAACAATGTATCAAGAACTTACTCGATGTACGGCCGCACTTTTGTTAGGTTGTTGAGGATATACAACAAAATGGTCTGCCATTCTTCGACATCCAACCCTATTGATTTCGAAGCACCGGCTGGTGCGAGCTTCCCTTTGAATAGGCTGAGGTTGGATCGACCTTTTTCATGGTCGCCATCATTGTACAGAGGCTTCGGATTATGCAAATGACGATTCTGGGTTGTGTAGTGTGCTGTCACAAAGTTTGCCGCCTCCTCAGTAATGAATGCCTCGGCCATCGATGCTTCAACTCTACGTTTATTTTTACATTTTGCTCGAAGCGTCTTCTTCATCCTCTCAGTTGAGAAGCACCAACGATTTTGCACGGGCCCCCCCAATCTTGCCTCGGTCGGGAGATGCAAAATCAACTGTTGCATTGGATTAAAGAAGCCCGGTGGAAAGATCTGTCCTAACTTGCAGATCAACTCCGGCGCCAACTCTTCCAGTTTGTCTAGCACGTCAGGCGATAGTTCTTTCACACAAAGAGCATGGAAGAAATAGCTCAACTCTGCCAGTACTAGCCATTCATCCTCAGGGATAAAGCCATGCAACATCACCGGCATTACCCGCTCAAGCCATATGTGCCAATCATGACTCTTGAGACCAAATATTTTCAATTTTTCAAGACTCGCTCCCCTCTTTAGATTCGCTGCATACCCATCGGGAAACATCAACTGCATTTTCACCCATAAGATCATTTCCCTCATAGCTGGCCTTCCAAGATTGAACCATGCCTTTGGCTTCCTCCAGTTCTTCTTTCCTTTCGGTTGTCGAATGTTTTGTAACGGTCTATCACATAGAGCCTCCTGGTCGATTCTAGCCTTAGGATTATCCTTCGACTTCCCCTCTATGCCGAACAATGTACCAAAAAGGGCCTCCACGACATTCTTTTCAGTGTGCATCACGTCGATGTTGTGTGGGCAAAGGAGCTCTTTGAAGTAAGGCAGATCCCACAAACATATCTTGTGAGTCTAGGCGTGTTTCGTATTATACCCTTTGAAATACCCTGGACGATTTGGATCCGGCTCGAGAGCGTTTATCTGATCCAAGATCTGTTGGCCTGTCAACGTAGGTGGTGCAATGTTTTTGACAACTCTACCTTTGATGAAATTCTTCTTGTCTTTTCTAAACTTATGGTCAGGATCCAGGAACTGTCTATGCATGTCAAAGCAAGAAAACTTGTGACCCGCCTCCAGCCAATGGAACTAAAGAGCTGCCTTGCATGTGGGACACGGAAACCTTCCATGCACACACCAGCCAACGAATAGCGCATACGCCGGCAAGTCATGCATCGAGTACATACCACACATGCATTTTGAAGTTCTTTTTTGTAGTGGCGTCGTATGTCTTGATCCCATTATCCCAGGCTTCTTGCAATTCATCCTTAAGCGGTTGCATGTACACATTCATATTCTTCCCCGGATATTTGGGCTCTGGAATTATCAGGGTTAGGAAAATGTTCTTTATTTTCATAATCTCTTGGGGGGAGATTGAGTGGAATGACAAATACAGGCCAACAACTATATTGTGCTGTCGTCATACCATACACATTGAACCCATCCGTGCTGATGGCAACTCGAGGATGCCTTGGTTCTGCCGCTTTATCCTTATGTAATGCATCGAAGTGCTTCCACGCAAAAGCATCCGAAGTGTGTCCCAACATCGGATTCCCATCTGCATCCAGTTCTGTTCTTTTGCCCAATTTATGCCACGTCATCTGTCTAGCTGTCTCTTCGACCATGAAAAGTTGTTGAAGTCTTGGTATGATTAGCAGATACCAAAGAACATTAATGGGGATTTTGGTCTGACTCTTCTCACCCATACCGTTGTCTACCAGAACATACCTGGAAGCATTGCAAATGGGGCAATAGTTCAAGCCCGCATACTGAAGCCTAAATAAGGCACATCCATTCACACAGGCATCTATCTTCTCATAAGGCATCTTAAGCGCACGCAGGATTTTGTCCGACCGGTATAGGTTTGGTGGCAATACATGGCCTTTGGGTAGAAAGCATCCAAATATCGTCATAATCGCGTCGTAGCATTCTCTGCCCAGGTTGAACTGAGCCTTTAGAGCCATTACTTGCACGATGTCATCCAGCTGACAAAGCTCGGTGTGCTCATGGAGAGGATGTTTTGAAGACTCCAACATTTCATAAAAGGCCTTTGCAGATTCCTCCATCTCATCTTTCGAATCCCGAGCATCATCAAGGTCTTGCACCATGTCTTCGATCCCGGTACCATGCTCGTCGGTGCGACGACGAAGCACCTCAGCTCTGGCACGTTGGGCAGACTCACCATGAAATGTCCAGACCGTATAATTAGGCATAAAACCCCACTTCTGCAGGTGTTTGATCATTTCAAACTCTGAGTTCTTCTTACAGTTGTCGCAATCGACACAAGGGCACCAAGTTGTTTTCTATCCATTTGCAAATGCGACTCTCACAAACTCCTTGGTTTTTGTTAACCATTCACGGGTCATGTCTTTCTGACTAGTGTGACCGGTGTACATCCACCCACGATCACTCATCCTGCCTAGTGACTGGACACACACAAAATATATACATAATTCAGCAAACCATATTCATTAGTTAATAGAGTTTGCCAGTTTCAAGTTTCATTACGTCGATGCAACCCTAGACGCTAGTAGGTAAATATAGGTCCTAATCCCACCCGAGTATGTGTAGATTGGATTCGTTTTCCCATGCTCCGCTCCGGACCCGATGCACAATTTCGGCAACACCTCCCCTTTGTCCTCCTGATACACGTCTCGGCAATAAGCAGAGAGAATGTGTACCCCAAGAACAACAGGGAGGCACTAACGAAATTGTGCATCGGATCCGAAGCAGAGCATACGGGAAAACGAACCCAATCTACACATACTCAGGTTGTCCATGGATAACGTTGGACAATTCGAAAGAATCACGGTTATAAATATGCTAATGAATGCATATTTATAGATGTAACCCTTTCGAACGGGAGACGCATAGTGGTTACGCATACTGATGATTCAAGACACCTATAGCTAGCAAGTTTCATCGGCACAAAGACCGGAACAGAGGAAATAAAGGGTGCAAGAGGAGATGTAATTTGTGCTCACCAGCGAATGCAGGGGCGAAGCTCGTCGAACGCACGGGGAGGTCGTCGAACACCAGACCCTCGCAGCGACAAAACAACTGCACATTTAAATCCACCTGATCAATATAAATATGATGTTCTGTATAACAAAATCGAAAAATATATTACCTAGCTAACTCACAATTCACAAATATATGAGGTGGGGTCGGCGTGTCGGGGTGTCGTGTCGGGGTCGGGGTGTCGGGCTTGTCGTGTCGGGGTCGGGGTGCTGTGTCGTGGTCGGGGGTGCCATGTCGGGGTGTCGGTGTTACGTCGGCGCCGACGCACCCCTCCTCCTCCTCTTCTTCTTCTCCTTCTTCTTTTTCTTCTTTTCTTCTGCTCCTCCTCCTCCTCCTCCTTTTCTTCTTCTTTTTCTTCTTCTCCTTCCTCCTCTTCTTCTTCTTCATCTCCTTCTCCTCCTCTTCTTCTTACTAAACTAAATTACTAACTAACTAACCTAACTACATTACTAAATTACTAACTAGACTAAACTATTAACTACAGCTAACTAACTAAATTACTAACTAAACTAGTTAACTACAACTAATAACTGACTAAATTACTAACTAGAATATTAAAAAATAAAAGTAGAGAGGGGGAGGGGGCTCACCGGAGTGGGGTAGGTGGAGGCCGGTTGTGGGGCGTCAGGGGGCAGGGGGCACGGGCGGGCGGCGGGCGGGTGGGCGTGGGCGGCCGGCAGGGCGAAGGGGCGCTGGCGGGGGCGGGGTGGGGCGGACGGCGGGCGGAGGGCGCTGGCGGGGCGGGGTGGGGCATACGCGGCGAGGGTCGGCGGCGGGCGGGGCGGCCACGGGCGGATGGCGCCGGCGGGGACGAGGCGGGTGGGCGGGGCGGCCGGTAGCGAGGGCACTGGCGGGGCGTGGGCGGCTGGTGCGGGGGGCCACTGGCGGGTGCGGGGGAGGGGCGGCCGGCGCGGAGGGGCGCGGGAGGGCTGGGCGACTACGGTCTGTGGCGGGTGGGGTGCGCAGCGGTCGGCAGGCGGAGTGGAGCTGGCGGCCGGCGGGCGACAGCAGGGGATCGTCGGCACTGGCGTGGCGGGCAGGGGGCGGGTGGGCGGGCGTGCCGGCGGGGGGGGAATACTATGGGGGCGACGGGCATGGGGTGCGTCGTTAACGTTAGGTTAGGTATACTCTTTGTCGTCCGCTCTCTTTGCCATCCGCTAGCGAACGGCAAAGAAATGGGGTGGTGGGCCGTTGCAGTTGTGTCGTCAACTGGACCCCACCCCAGCTCTTTGCCATCCGCTAGCGGACGGCAAAGAGCTGACAAATGGCAAAGCACCTCTTTGCCGTCCATCTTCTCTTGCCGTCCGCTTCGAGCTAGCTGCTGGCAAAGGCTCTCTTTGCCGTCCGCCAGCGGACGACAAAGAACTGGCAGACGGCAATTTGTCTGATTCCAGTAGTGAGAGGTGCGAGAGCTCAAGCTTTTAAAACAGAGATAGGTAATGATTTTGGAGCGGTATGCTTTCGTTGCTCACATAACGACCAAGAGGTTTTCAATATCTTCCATGCTAAATACATTATAGGCGGTTCCCAAACAGAATGGTAAAGTTTTTACTCCCCCTCCACCAATCAATCACACTCCACGGAGGGCCGAATTCACGGGTACCGTCCATACAAACACATTCATGGGGGAGTTTTGTTTAATTATATTTTGCTTTTTATTGCGAGCAAGGAATTGGGTATCCCGATTATCAGCCACTTTCTCGTTAATGATAGTGAATCAACACATATCGTGAGAATAACCCACCTAACATGGAAGATACTGACAGCCCCCAATCGCCACATGAGCGATTTGGGCATACAAAACAAAAGGTTTATTTGAAGGTTTAAAGTTTAGCACATGCAAATTTACTTGGAACGGCAGGTAAATATCGCATATAGGTAGATATGGTAGACTTATATGGAACAACTTTGGGTTTATTGAGATGGAAGCACAAGCAGTATTCCCGCTTAGTACAAGTGAAGGCTAGCAAAAGAGTGGGGAGCAACCAACTAGAGAGCGACACGGTCATCAACATGCCTTGAGATTAACCAACATTGAATGCAAGCATGAGTAGGATATAATTCACTGTGAACATAAATATCGTGGAGGCTAAGTTGATTTGTTTCAACTACATGCGTGAACATGTGCCAAATCAAGCCACTTGAATCATCCAGAGAAGGATACCATTCTATCATACTACATCACAACCATTTTAATGTGCATGTTGGCACTCAAGAAGAACCATTATCTAATCTTAGCTAAATAAGCATGGCATGAATAACTATAATCTCTAATTGTTATTGCAAACATGGTCAACCCATAATGTACTGAATTCGAAATGATGAGCTAATCATATTTACAAAAGCAAGATAGGTCGAGTTCATACCAGCTTTTCTCCATCTCAATATTTTCATCAAATATCATCATTATTGCCTTTCACTTGCATGACCAAACAATGTGAATAATAATAAGAGTGCGCGCGCATTGGACTAAGCTGGAATCTGCAAACAATAAACCAAAGGGGAAGACGAGGCAATATGGGCTCTTTTTAATATAAACAATAGTGCATATGAGAGCCACTCAACACGTCATCGTGGTCTTCTCCTTACGACCAAAAGAAAAGAAAGGAAAGTTATTTACACGGGAAAGCTCCCAACAAGCAAAAAAGAAGAACGAGAAATACTTTTGGGTTTTCTTTTTAATGCTACAACTAAGCAACTAGGAAATAAAGATAGAACTAATTTTTTTGTATGTTCCTCAAAGTTAATTAAACACACAAGAAGAAATCAAAACAAGAATATAAACTACCATGGATAGTACAATGAAAAAGTATGAACACTAACAACTGAAATAAGTGTGTGAACATGAACGTAATGTCGGTGAGAAATACGAACTCCCCCAAGCTTAGGCTTTTGGCCTAAGTTGGTCTAGGGCCATGACTGGAAATAACCTTCTCCAGGGTACTCCAGAGGACACTAAGGGTTCCACTGATTAGAGATCTCTTGTGGCTCCCACTGAAAAACCGGGGTCTGATATGGATCTAGAGTCGGTGCTGGCTCAGGTGCTGGGGATTGCTCCAAACCCCAATATTGGTAGATGTCATCGGGCATAACAGTGTACCTGCCTGAATAAATATCGAACAGAGAAGAAGCGGGAAAAGTAATAATCTCACAAGTACCCTGGCTAAATACTAAGTTGTAAAGTATCCTCCTATCATCATTCTTCTTAATAAAATCATGGGCTACATACAGTCATAATCTAAAAACTTCGTGGGTATTAGCTTTTCATCTTTCTCGTGAAGCCTAATGGGTATCTCAAAATGTTTAGCTAAATGAGATGCATAGATACCTCCTAATATGGGCCCCTTCGAACGGTTGGTGTTCAACCGTTGGGCCACCATAGAGCCCAGACTAAAAGTTCTATCAGTAAGTACAACATGGTGCAAAATAGCAAGGTTAGGAGCACTAAGGCTACCACTCTCCTAGCGACCAACTAAACATCTCCCCGCAAATAATGAATAGTAGCATAACACAGGAAAATGTAAACTAGCTGCTCTTGCATTTGACACGCCTCTCTCTTCTCCTACAGTGACTGAGGCAATATAATCTTCCATGTCTCGAGGACGTGTTCCCTGATGCTGCCCTCATAGGGTATCTTGCAAACTTTGCAAAAATCATAAAGATTCATTTTCTTAGGCACATCATATAAATGAAATTCTACTGTAGGAGGGTCTTCCCTAGGATGAAAGTGAAAAATTTGCACAAAGGTATTAGTGAGCAAGAGGTACTGGTCACACTTATCGTTGAGGAAGTTGGTGATGCTTGCATTCTCAGCCAATAATATAAATCTTCATAAATTCTAGCCGCCCTCAAGAATGTGTCGCATGGCCATTCATATGGTTAGATTTCTGCGACGCGAGGAAGATTGTATTTGGGTTTCTCCTTCATTTCATTTTCATCTTCCTTAGAACCCCAGCTTGAAGAACCTCTTAGTAACCTTCTCAACATTTTCGAAAAATTCTGAATTTTTTAGTGAGTGAAAATAAAGGTGCACAAAACTCAACAAAACTCGTAGCAACTACTCCCTAAAGTGCCTAGAGACCATATCATGCATCAAAACTACTTGGGACCATAAAATTTTGACATGCAAGCTCAAGAACGGGGTCACCATAGCAGCAAAAATTTATAATATATAAGACACTAGAACAAAAACTAATTGGACCATTGGAGGAGTCACATACCAGTGAATAATCCCCTAAAACAGTTTTGCAAATGGAGCTTTGAGCAAGGAGATCGATAATGGCAGCAAGATGAGCTAGGACATGGGTTTGAGAAATGGTGGGATTTTTTCTAGAGGAAGATGAAGTGAATGGGTGCTGGAATAAGTGGAGGAGGGCCACATGGGACCCACAAGCTTGCTAGGCGTGGCCAGGGGGTGGCCTCGCCATGTAGGCTTGTGGCCCACTAGTGCAGCCCCCTGATGCATTCTTAATTATTCCAGAAAAAATCATACTAAATTTTCAGGGGATTCTAGGAACTTTTATTTTTAGGTCATTTTTCTATTGCACGGAAAACTCAGAAAGCAGAAAAAAATAGTAGCATTTTTACTTAATTTCATCTAGGTAATAGAAAGTAAAAGTTAGGTGCAGAAAGTTGTGCTTTCTAAATTCATCCATCTCATGCTCCTCAAAAGGAATCCATCAATAAGGTTGATCAAGTCTTATTAATGAACTTCTTTCAAATGACATGAAACCGAAGAATTTTCGAATAACACTAAGTTACCTCAATGGGGATATGCATTTCCCCAAAAATAAGTATATCATATTTCTTCTTGACAGTAGGAAGAGGGAACTCAAAGTCTCCAGTAATAATTGTTGGAATTTTTTCAATAGAGTTGATACTATGAACTTGAGGTTGTTTCTTCGGAAACTGTACTGTATGCTCATTACCATTAACATGAAAAGTGACATTGCCCTTGTTGCAATCAATAACAGCCCCTGCAGTATTGAAGAAGGTTCTACCAAGGATGATAGACATACTGTCGTCCTCGGAAATATCAAGAATAACAAAGTCTGTCAAGATAGTAGCATTTGCAACTACGACAGGTACATCCTCACAAATACCGATAGGTAGAGCAGTTCATTTATCAGCCATTTGCAAAGAGATTTCAGTAGGTGTCAACTTATTCAAATCAAGACTATGGTATACAGAGAAAGGCATAACACTAACACCAGCTCCAAGATCACATAAAACAGTTTTAACATAATTTCCTTTAATAGAGAATGGTATAGTAGGTACTCCGGGATCTCCTAGTTTGTTAGGTATTCCAACTTTAAAAGTATAATTAGCAAGCATGGTGGAAATCTCAGCTTCCAGTAAGTTTCTTTTATTTGTCACAGTATCTTTCATATACTTAGCATAAGGAGACATTTTCAAAATATCAGTCAAGTGCATATGTAAAAAGACAGGCCTAAGCATTTCAGCAAAGTGCTCAAAGTCCTCATCATCCTTTTTCTTGAATGGTTTAGGAGGAAAGGGCATGGGTTTCTGAACCTATGGTTTTCTTTATCTATCATGTTTCCTAGCAATAGAGTCTCTTTTATCATATCTTTTATTCTTAGGTTGTGGGTTATCAAGCTCATCAGCAGGTTCAATCTCCACATCATTATCATTACTAGGTTGAGCTCAACATGAACTTCATTATTAATGTTATCACTAGGCTCATGTTCATCATCAGATTGAGTCTCAGCATCAGAAATAGAAATATCATTTGGATTCTCAGATTTATCTATAATAGGTTCACTAGCAGCATGCAAAGTACTATCATCATTCTTTTTCCTACTCTTATTGGAAGGAATAGGTGCATCAGTATTAACTCTTTGAGAATCTTGTTCAATTCTCCTAGGACGGCCCTGAGGATACAAAGGTTCTTGAGTCATTCTACCACCTCTAGCCACAACTTTAACAGAATGATCATTGTATTTACTATTCATCTCATTAAGCAAATCATTTTGAGCCTTAAGTACTCGTTCTACTTGAGTGGTTACCATGGAAGCATGTTTACTAATAAGCTTAAGATCATTGATAGTTCTACTCAAGCAATCACCCAAGCGATCAAGCATATAAGCATTATGTTTCAATTGTCTACTAACATAGGCATTGAAATTTTCTTGCTTCATAATAAAATTATCAAATTCATCAAAGCCTTGGCTAGCAGATTTATTATCAGGAATATCGCTTTTATCATATCTGCAAAGAGAATTAACCTCTACTACCTGTGTCGGGTTATCAAGACCATGTATTTCTTCAATAGCTGGTAGATTCTTAACATCTTTAGCTTTAGTACCTTTTGTTTCATAGATTTATTTGCCTCTTGCATATCTTCAGGACTGAGGAATAGAATATCTCTTTTCTTCGGAGTTGGCTTTGGAGGTGGTTCGGGAATAGTCCAATCATTATCATTGCTCAATATGTTATTCAATAGTAATTCAGCTTGTTCAACAGTTCGTTCCCTGGAAACACAACCAGCACAGCTATCTAGGTAGTCCCTAGAAGCATCGGTTAGTCCATTATAAAAGATATCAAGTATTTCATTTTTCTTGAGAGGATGATCAGGCAAAGCATTAAGTAATTGGAGAAGCCTCCCCCAAGCTTGTGGGAGACTCTCTTCTTCAATTTGCACAAAGTTAAATATTTCCTGCAAGGCAACTTGTTTCTTATGGGCAGGAAAATATTTTTCAGAGAAGTAATAAACCATATCCTGGGGACTACGAACACAACCAAGATAAGGAGAAATAAACCATTTCTTAGCATCACCCTTTAATGAGAAAGGAAACAACTTAAGAATATAGTAATAGGGATTTTTTCCTCATGAGTAAATAGGGTGGTTATATCATTCAATTTGGTAAGATGTGCCACGACAGTTTCAGATTCATAACCATGGAAAGGATTAGATTCAACCAAAGTAATTAACTCGGGATCGACAGAGAATTCATAATCCTTATCAGTAACAAAGATGGGTGAAGTAGCAAACTTAGGATCATATTGCATTCTATCATTCACAAATATTTCCTTCCACTTGTGAAGCAATTTCTTAAGATCATCTCCATCCTTACAAGCAATGAAGTCCCTAGCTACCTCTTCTTCCATAACATAACCCTCAGGTATACCAGGCAATTCATATCTAGGAGAGCTAGGTCTAGAAGCTGAATCATAGTGTCCAGTTTCAATAATTTCATTAGATTCAGAAATATTATCAGTTTCAGCATTGGCTCTACCAATTTGTTCATCAAGAAATTCACCCACTGACACAGTATCATCAAACAAAGTATTATCATAAGCATCATGTAGAGCAGAAGTAGCATCATCAATTACTTGCGACATATCAGAATTACTAGCAGGTGGTGGTGTTGCATTTACTCATAACAGAAGGTGAATCAAGTGCAGAGCTAGATGGCAGTTCCTTACCTCCCCTAGTAGTAGAGGGATAGATCTTGGTTTTTGGATCGTTCAGATTCTTCATAGTGATCAACAGATATATATCCCAAGTGACTCAAAGAATAAAGCTATGCTCCCCGGCAACGGCGCCAGAAAAAGGTCTTGATAACCCACAAGTATAGGGGATCGCAACAGTGTTTGAGGGTAGAGTATTCAACCCAAGTTTATTGATTCGACACAAGGGGAGCCAAAGAATATTCTCGAGTATTGGCAGCTTAGTTGTGAATTCAACCACACCTGAAAGACTTAATATCTGCAGCAAAGTGTTTAGTAGCAAAGTAATATGGTAGTAATAGTAACGGTGGCAAAGTGATAGTAGTAGTTTGTAGTGTTTGTAACAGTAGCGGCTGAAAAGTAACTAAGCCAAGATCAATATATGAAAAGCTCATAGGCAATGGATCACTGATGGATAATTATGTCGGATGGCATTCATCATGCAACAGTTATAACATAGGGTGACACAGAACTAGCTCCAATTCATCAATGTAATGTAGGCATGTATTCCATATATAGTCATATGTGCTTATGGAAAAGAACTTGCATGACATCTTTTGTCCTACCCTCCCATGGCAGCGGGGTCCTATTGGAAACTAAAGGATATTACAGACTCCTTTTAATAGAGAACCATACCAAAGCATTAGCACTTAGTGAATACATGAACTCCTCAAACTACGGCAATCACCGGAAAGAATCCCAGTTATTGTCACCCTGGGGGATGCGGATCATAACTCGTAATAGGTGTCTACAACTTGCAAGATAGTATCAAGAACACACATATATTCATGAAAACATAATAGGTTCAGATCTGAAATCATGGCACTCGGGCCTAGTGACAAGCATTAAGCATAGCAAAGTCATAGCAACATCAATCTAAGAACATAGTGGATACTAGGGATCAAACCCTAACCAAATTAACTCGATTACATGATAAATCTCATCCAACCCATCACCGTCCAGCAAGCCTACGATGAGATTACTCATGAACGGTGGGGAGCATAATGGAATTGGTGATGAAGGATGGTTGGTGATGACGAAGGCATCGATTTCCCTTCTTCGTAGCCCAAAACAGACTCCAGATCTAGTCTCCCGAGGAAGAATTGGCGATGGCGGCGGCTCCATATCGTGAAATGCGATGAACTCTTCTCTCTGATTTTTTCTCAACAAATAGGGTTATATGGAGCTAGAGAGGAGGTCGAGGGAGCCACAAGGGGCCCACAAGCCTGCTCCACGTGGCCAGGGGGTGGCCGCGGCTAGCAGGCTTGTGGTCTGCTGGTGGCCCCCTCTGGTCAATTCTTGCGCCAGTATTTTTTACTAATTCCAAAAATATTCTCCATAAATTTTTAGGATGGTCCAAGAAATTTTATTTCTGCACAAAAATAACACCAAGGCAATTCTGCTGAAAACAGCATCAGTCCGGGTTAGTTCCATTCAAATCATGCAAATTAGAGTCCAAAACAAGGGCAAAAGAGTTTGGAAAAGTAGATACATTGGAGACGTATCACACGCCATCAAATATTAAGGGGCCATCTCGGCACTGGTTAAATAGACTCCTTGAAAATTCCATCGGGTGCTGGGAGGATCTAGAGGATGCATTCGCATGTAACTTCCAAGGCACCTATGTTCGGCCGTCAGACTCCTCCGACATGAGCAACATCGTCCAGAAGGTAGGAAAGTCCACTCAGCAATTCTGGAATCGGTTCTTGACCAAGAAAAAATAGATTGTTGATTGCTCAGACGCCGAGGCAATAGCCTCCTTCAGGCACAATATTCAGGGTGAATGGCTGGCTCGCCAGCTCGGTTAGGATAAACCTAGGACAATGTCCCCCCTTACATCACTCATGACTCGCTTTTGCATGAGCGGGGATAACCGGCTAGCAAGATAGAGCCACAACCCCAAAGACCCGGGAACCTCCGAAGTTCGAGACGAAAACGGGAAACCAAAATGCAGCAAGAATAAGCATCGGCACAGCAATAGTGATACCGATGACATGGCCGTTAACTTCGGCTTCCGCAATCCCTGACCCAGGTAGCGGAACAAGCCTCCTAAAGGCAATTGCAATGGACCTGCCCCACTAGACAAAATCATGGAGAGTCCTTGCCAGATCCATGGCACTCAAGAGAAGCCCGCCAACCACACGAATCGTAACTGCTGGGTGTTCAAATAGGCCGGCAAACTCGTAGTCGAGGATCAAGGCAATGGCCCACGTAGCGAGGACGAGGATGAACCCCGCGGTCTGATCATTGGCGGATAGAAGCAGTTCCCTCCAAAGGTAAAAAATGTGAATATGATATACGCCACTCATATACCCAAAAAGGAGAGGAAGCGCGCCCTTCGCGAGGTCTACGCGGTAGAGCCTGTAGCTCGAAGTACAACCCATGGTCGGCGTACCCGATCACCTTCGATCGACACGACCGCCCGACCAGTATCCATCATGGGATTTCAGCAGCCCTCATCCTAGACCCCATCATAGATGGGTATCACCTAACTAAAGTCCTAATGGACGGAGGAAGTAGCCTTAATCTGATTTACTCAGACACGGTGAAAAACATGGGTATAGATCCGTCAAGGATCAAACCCGGCAACACTACCTTTAAAGGAGTGATCCCAGGCGTCAAAACCTCATGCACGGGCTCTGTAAACCTAGAATTAGTGTTCGGCTCGCCCGATAACTTTTGAAGCGAAGACTTGATCTTCGACATTGTACCTTTTCGCAGCGACTATCACCCCCTGCTAGGCCGTACAACGTTCGCTCGCTTTAACATCGTCCCACACTACACATACCTCAAGCTCAAGATGCCCGGGCCCAAGGGGGTCATTACTGTCAACGGCAACACAAAGCGTTCCCTCTGAACAGAGGAACATGCATTGGCCCTGGCAGCTGAATTCCGTTACAATGATGATCGGCAAACGCCGACATCTGTCATAAAGGCATGTAAGGTTGAGAAGCGAGCTTGGTTTCAGCCTGAACTCACAGAACCTTCTCCTCCCTAGAAATAGGGACTCGCTCCCCATTGCACAACCCTAATGCCAGCAAAGCACTTGCCAAGAAGGCACAACTTTGCACTTAAGATTCCATGGGCCGCAGTGGGGAACAACTAGTAAAGCACAAGTGTTCGGCTGGACCGAACTACCAGCAATATAAGTCTTCAGACATACAACAGGTACCATCAAGTACCTGCTAAAGCATAAAGCCCATCAATAGTTCGATGACTTCTCAACATACTCTTTCCAAGGTCCGCTCACCGACAACATTACCCATAAAGGAATGCAACCCCCTAGGAGGCACGGGAGTGGACAGGCGATAGGGCACAACCCCTCCTGTAAACTTCATATTTCATCTTCAAGTACCTGTAAACAGTTGCCTTGGCAATTCGAGCTATAAGAGTTATTGAGCAAAATATAAGACCCTTATGCATGGCCGCTTCACTATTTTTTTGCTACATACTATATTTCCTCCCTTCTTAACGCTCCTTGTGAAACTGTTTGGTACACATTACGACACAACCGGCTAATAGACCGGGGGCTCGAGTTTAAAATATCGCCCTAAGCACAATCGATCATGTGCTTGGCATCTTAGAGTTTGCTTTATATGACTTGGTTCCAAACTATGTCTTGGGTCAATAGTTGGGTTGCCCTGCTCCTGTGCTTGCCCCTTTACGTTCCGCTCGTTCAGCTAAAAGGGCAAAGGGAGAACCACTGTGATTGTGTTTCCAGCTAGCCTGGTCAAGCACCTTAGGGGAGAAAGCTTCATAGTACGCGAGAGCCGGTCTGCGAATCCGAGCATAAGTGTTATACTAAAAACTTCGTTAGAGGTTATTCCATGTCATATGATGGGTTTAGTATTCGTACAAACCATGTGATGCTGGCTTTAGCCGCGGTTCATCCGAACATCACAAACCACTGGGGGCTAGTCATCAGCCCCCGCATTCCCTTTTCATGCTCCTACAGCTAAGTGAAAGCAATAAAGGACTATGGTCTGATTACCTCATCCACCTCACATTGCCTCCTTCGGGTACTGATAGCTTGGCTAAGGGTCACAGTGCAGAGGCAGAGACACCTCGTGTAGTATCTACACGGGGGCCGAAGCCGACGACTAGCAACTTTCAGCTTAAACGGTCACACGGGAGTTATAGTGAATGAAAAATATAAAATACATGATAAGCCATGCATCATAACCATAAAGCGTTAAAAGGTCTTCGGACATATTACAACGCGTTTACTCATAAAAGTTGTCTTTTGAGCACTGAGCCTCTATCGCCCGAGCACCCTCCATCACTATGGAGAAGTATCGCTCACGGCACCTGTGCTCCTTTCCTAGGGGCGGTGGAGCGGTAGCTATCTTTGTGGGATCAAGCCCCGGCCAGTGCACCTTGGCCCTTGCAAAGTCCATCCAAGCTCCCTCGATACAGGAAGAACGCCTTAGTGCGTCAATCCGAGGCGAAGCATCTCTCAGCTTTCGCACCAGGTGGAAATAACTGCCCGACAATGGCTCGTCGGGCCATAGCCGGATGCAGAGATCCTTCATGGCCGGCTCCGCCATCCGGTGCAGCTCCATAAGCTGCTGCATCTTCTCGATAAGGAGAGGAGAGCGCTCAGAGGCTTCAAATTGTGCCCGAAAGAGCCGAGCCTCATCTCCCTCTTCTCTGAAGCGTAGAACTGGTTTGCGTCTGCTACACTCTTTAGGAGGTCTGAGCTAGCACTTGAGGAATACCACACCTAGGTGAGAAATGCGAACTTGCTATCATCAAAGGCACACTGTAGTAAATATGGCTTACCATCTGTGATAGCCTTGACTTGGCAAATCTGTTCTTCAAAGAACCGCCTATCCACCCACTCCTTTTGGAGGTCGGCTTTCAGCGCAGATAGCTCGATAGCTTGTTCCTTGCTCTCCTGCTCAAGGTCCTCATATTTTTGGTTGGCGTCCTTAAGCTCCTGCTGAACCTCCCCCACCCGAGCCTCATGCTTTTTGCTCATGGGTTTTAAAGTGGAGAGCGCGGCTGCTGCCTGTTCAGCTGCTGCCTTCTCTTTCGTGGCCTCTTGCTTCATCTGTCGCAGCTCGGCCTTGAGCTTCTTGACTTCCTTCACCGAGGCTATGTAAGCAATATAACATATAATTATAATAAGTCAACAGTGTGAATCACTAATGTTTAATAACTTGGATATTCCAAGACGGTTTACCTTGCGCCTCATCAAACCTCTTGTTCAGAGCGTCAAGCTCCTTTTCGAAGCTCTTGAGCTTCCGGTTCGGCTTGTCAAGATCTGTGGCATTAATGGCCACCGCTGATGACGAAGCCTGCAAATAGCACATATTTATCAATTTATATGAGTACAAACACCTAAACTGTCAAGACCATAACCCTATGTCAGTCGTCTTAAGGATTGTTAGAACATTATAGGATGAATAATGTCGCATACATTGTTTGGTTATTTCTTTGTATTTGACCCCCGAGTGAGTTTTTCTAAACTCACCCAAGGCTCGGGAGCTACTATATATAACCTAATAAATTAATACTTCAGGAAAAGAACATTCGTGGCTCACCAGAAGCCAGTCAGGAGACCGTTGAAGGCCTCCTTTAGTCCGCTATCAACAGACTGAATGCTTTGCCAAACCGCACCCATGAGGGTGTTGTGATCCTCGAAGATAGAGGCGCTTGATAGAGCCTCCTCCATGACGGGCCACCCAGTCATCGGTGGCGCCGGTGGTGATCGGTTAGCCCGATCTCCAACCGGGGATTGAATCGGTGCCTCCTGAGCCGTGGTGCACTCCGGAGATGACCTCGAAGGGGACTGGACATCCCTTTGTCCGGTCTCCTCAGTCTGGGAGGGGATCCTCCTCCCGGTCTTCAGCAGCTGAGGCATTAACCTCAGCCATGATATCATCACCCCCACCTCCTATGTCCGGCTCCAAAGGAGCATGGTGGGATGACACCTCCGCGACATCCTTCGCGGCCCGTCGAGGTGTGGGATGCGACACGGTCCCACTCTCCGCTAGCTCGGTGGGTGGAGTCTCCCCATCCGAAACTTGGTCGGTGGGGAGAACACATGTGGGTTGCGGATCAAAATGCGCTCACACGTTAATAACATTAAAACCTTGGAAGAAATAGCTCAGAGAGTCTTCAGATTCTTACCTTCGAGCTAGGGGCTTCACCCTTAGGTTCCGTTGAGGAACCTTTTTGAAGTCCTCGGACTTGATATCTGAGTCCGAACTATCGTCAGGCATGACCAACATCGACCGACATGCCC
Source organism: Hordeum marinum (assembly GCA_022496015.1). Lineage (NCBI taxonomy): Eukaryota > Viridiplantae > Streptophyta > Magnoliopsida > Poales > Poaceae > Hordeum > Hordeum marinum. The sequence continues at coordinate 277,728,830 of CM039677.1, read as the reverse complement.
TTTTTGGGGCAGGAGGAGGTACCCCCTACGCGATGTCTGATGACACCGCCCTCTTTCTTGTGAGAGGGGATTCCCCCTCCTCATCCTCATGCTCTTCCTCATGGTTAGAGGAGGCATGGGTTTCCTCGGACGCAGCGTCCGGTTGGTCCTTTATGCGGAGACCTCCTCTGACCTTATTCTTCTCTTTCTTTTTTGGCGCCTTGTAAGGCGCCACGACGAGCATCTCCGACAACAGCTTTGACCTAGGGTATTTGGGTTGTGGTGACGGGCAGTTGATTCATTTGGCTTTGCTCAACCATATTTGCAAAGATGAGGGGAAAGGTGTTTAGATCTTTTGTCGGAAAACAAAGCCGATCAATTGAAATTATACTATACCTGGGTAGGAGGGTTATCGGCATGTAGGCCCCGATCTTCCTCCTCGGCTGACCAGCTCTTCCGAGGCTTGAACAGCGCCTTCCACGGTTTCTCCAGAGTGGTGCGGAAGAGCTGACAAACGGTAGGCTCATCGTCAGGCTGATAAGCCCACATGGGGGAGTCCCAGCGCTAGCAGGGAAGGATGCGGCATCAAAGCATGATCTGGACCATGTTAACCAGCTCAATCTTGGCCTTGATCATCGAGGTTATGCACTTCTGCATCTTGTCCACCTCCGCATCCGACCCCCAGTCAAGTCCCTTTCGGAGCCATAAGGTTAATCTTGTGGGGGGTCCAGATCTGAAGTCGGCCGGAGCAACCTGACTTTCTTCCCTTGGCTTGGTGATATAAAACCACTCCTTTTGCCAAGCCTTGATGGTGTCGATGAAGGTGTCGATCAGCCATCCGACATGGGGGAGCTTGTTGTTGAACGCCTGATACGTCTCCAACATATCTATAATTTATGATAATGGCATGCTATTATATTATCTGTTTTGGATGTTTTATATGCATTAATGTTCTATTTTATACTATTTTTGGGACTAACCTATTAACCTGGAGCCAAGTGCTAGTTTCTGTTTTTCCTTGTTTTTGAGTTTTGTAGATATGGAATATTAAACGGAGTCCAAACGGAATAAAACCTGCGGAAGGAATTTTTCTAGAAGTCCAAGTTTGGAGTGCATGTCAGGGGAGGTGCAAGGGCACCACAAGCCTGCTAGGCACGAGCTCCCACCCCCTGTCCGTACCTAGCAGGCTTATCGCCTCCTGGCAGGTCTCCTAACCCTATTCTTTGGCCTATAAATACCCAAATATCCCTGCAACATCAAAAATAGCCACGCAAATACTTTTCCGCCACCGGGAGCCTCCGTTCCCGAGAGATCCAATCTTGGAGCCTTTTCCGGTAATCTGTCAGAGGGGGTTTCAATCATGGAGGGCATCTACATCAACTCCATTGCCCCTCCGATGATGCGTAAGTAGTCCACCACAGACCTACCGGTCCATAGCTAGTAGCTAGATGGCTTCTTCTCTATCTTTGATCTTCAAAACCATGTTCGTCATGATCTTCATGGAGGTCTATCCGATGTAATCCTCTTTTGTGGTGTGTTTGTCAAGATCCGATGAATTGTCAGTTTATGTTCAGATTATCCATGAATCTTATTTGAATCTCCTCTGATTTCGTATATGCATGATTTCATATCCTTGCAAGTCTCTTCGAGTTATTGGTTTGGTTTGGCTAACTAGATTGGCAATTCTTGCAATGAGATATTTGCCTTTTTATTTGCCCTTCTTCCGTTCGTCTTCTTGTTTGCTATGTTTGCTTGTGATGCCATGTGCCTTCTATTTGCTAGCATCTTTGTTGCTAAAAATCTATTGATATGGATCGTCATCCACTTGCCAATCTTTTCAAAAGACAAAATTATGATGAACCATTTGCTAGTGAGTTGAGTGCACTTGATTATCTCTATGAAGTTTTGCTTGAAAATCATGAAAATTTTGATGAAGTGTTGAAAGAGGGAAATTATAACTGATTCATGACATCTCCTTGAAGGAAAAGCATGATTGCCATGTTGTTACTATGAATTCTCTAAATATCCATGATACAAATGATATGCAAAACCACAAGCTTGGGGATGCTAAGCTTGATAAAGATGATATTTTTTGTTCCCCAAGTTTTGGTGATGAAACTTATGCTATAATTGCTCATGAAAACAATCCTTTATGTGATAGTTATATTGTGAGATTCCTTCATGATGCTACAGAAAATTATTATGAGGGGGGAACATATGCTTGTAGGAATTGCAATAATATCAAGTTTCCTCTCTATGTGTTCAAAGTTTTGAATTTATGCTTGTTTTGCCTTCCTATGCTAATTGATTCTTGTTCCCACAAATTGTTTGCTCACAAAATCCCTATGAATAGGAAGTGTGTTAGACTTAAATTTTCTTATCATGAGATTCATGATTCTTTCTTGCATATTTCAACTTTTTATGTGAGCATCATTGAAATCATTATGCCTAGCTAGGGGCGTAAAACAATAGCGCTTGTTGGGAGGCAACCCAATTTTATTTTTGTATTCTGTTTTTTCTTATGTTTTTGAGTGTTTAACATATTATTACTTATGTAGTAGTTGTGTTTTGGTGTTTTAATTAGTGTTTGAGCCAAGTAAAACCTTTGGGGTGATCTATGGTAGTTGTTGATTTGATCTTGCTAAAAAACAGAAACTATTGCACTCAGTGCAGGAATTTTATAATTTTTTAAGAGAGTATAATTCATCTGAAATTTTTACAAATGATTTATATATAAATTTCCCAGGTTTTACTAAATTTTAAGAATATTTTGAGTTACATAGTTATACTAAGTTTCCAGATTTCTACAGACTGTTCTGTTTTTGACAGATTCTGTTTTCATTGAGTTGTTTGCCTATTTTGATGAATCTATGGCTTGTATCATGTGGTATGAGCCATGGAGAAGTTATATCAAAGTAGTTAAAACACCAATATAAATAAAGAATGAGTTTAAAACAGTACCTAAAGTGGTGATTTATTTTCTTATACTAACGGATCTCACAAGTTTTCTGTTAAGTTTTGTGTTGTGAAGTTTTCAAGTTTCGGGTAAAGATTGGATGGACTATGGAATAAGGAGTGGCAAGAGCCTAAGCTTGGCGATTCCCAAGGCACCCCAAGTCATATTGAAGGATGCCAAAGATCCTAAGCTTGGGGATTCCCCCGGAAGGCATCCCCTCTTTCGTCTTCAATCCATCGGGAAATTTACTTGAGGCTATATTTTTTTTCACCACATGATATGTGTTTTGCTTGGAGCGTATTGTATGATATGAATCTTTGCTTTTTAGTTTGCCACAATCATCCTCGCTGCACGCATATTTTGAGAGAGACACGCTGAATCGTGTATTTATTAGAATACTCTTTGTGCTTCACTTATATCTTTTGAGTTGGGCAATTTTGCTCTATATGCTTCACTTATATGTTTTAGAGCACGGTGGTGTTTTCTTATAGAAATACTTGAAATATCGTACCTCACTTATATTATTTTGAGAATTTCTAAAAACAGCATGGTAGTTGGTCTAGGTCATGAATTTAGTCCTAATATGATAGGCATCCGAAAGGGATATGATAAAAACTTCCATATTAAGTGCATTGAGTATTTATGAGAAGTTTGATTCCTTGCATAAAGTTTTGAGATATAAAGTGTTGGAAATATGCCCTAGAGGCAATAATAAATTGGTTATTATCATATTTCCTTGTTCATGATAATCGTTTATTATCCATGCTATAATTGTATTAATCGAAACTCAGATACATGTGTGGATACATAGACAACACCATGTCCCTAGTATGCCTCTAATAGACTAGCTCGTTGATCAAAGATGGCTATGGTTTCCTAGTCATGGACATGAGATGCCATTTGATAGCGGGATCACATCATTAGGAGAATGATGTGATGGACAAGACCCAAACTACGAACGTAGCATATGATCGTGTTAGTTTATTGCTACTGTTTTCTGCATGTCAAGTATATGTTCCTATGACCATGAGATCATGCAACTCACTGACACCGGAGGAGTACCTTGTGTGTATCAAATGTCGCAATGTAACTGGGTGACTATAAAGGTGCTCTATAGGTATCTCCGAGGCTGTCTGTTGAGTTGGCATGGATCAAGACTGGGATTTGTTACTCCGTGTGACGGAGAGGTATTTAGGGGCCCACTCGGTAATACAACATCACAACAAGCCTTGCAAGCAATGTTACTAAGTGTTAGTCACGGGATCTTGTATTATGGAACAAGTAAAGAGACTTGCCAAAAACGATGTTGAACTAGGTATGGAGATACCGACGATCGAATCTCGGGCAAGTAACATACCGAAGAACAAAGGGAGCATCATACGGGATTAACTGAATCCTTGACATAGAGGTTCGACCGATAAATATCTTCATAGAATATGTAGGAACCAATATGGGCATCCAGGTCCCACTATTGGTTATTGACCGTAGAGGTGTCTCGGTCATGTCTACATAGTTCTTGAACCTGCAGGGTCTGCACACTTAAGGTTCTGTGACGTTTCGGTAGTATAGAGTTATGCATGGTGGTGACTGAAGGTTGTTTTGAGTCCCAGATGAGATCCCATACGTGACAAGGAGATCCGGAATGGTCTGGAGGTAAATATTAATATATAGGAAGTCCTATTTTGGTCGCCGGAAAAGTTTCGGGCTTATCGGTAGTGTATCGGGAGTGCCGGTAGTGTACCGGGAGACCATCGGGAGGGGTATTTCGACCCAAGAGGCTACATGGGCTGTGGGAGAGTAAATACCAGCCCTTAGTGGGCTGGTGGAAGTCCCACACAAGGGCCATGCGGCTGGAAAGAAAAGCCCAAAGAGAAAAAGGTGGAAAAAGGCAAAAAAAAGGCAAAAATAAGGAGGAATCCTAGTCCTACTAGGATTGGAGGAGGAATCCTCCTCTCCTCCTTGGTTCGGCCGACCCAAGGGTTGGCTCCTTGGGAGCCAAGCCTCCTCCTCTCTTCCTCTTATATATACTGGAGGTTTTAGGGTTTTTGGCACCAGTTTTTTAGCCACGTGTTGCCCGTTCCTCTAGTGCATAGTTTCTCCTCTAGATCAGAGTTCTGCAGTGCTTAGGTGAAGCCCTACCGGAATAGCTCCACCACCATCTCCGGAGCGCCGTCACACTTCCGGAGAACTCTTATACCTATCCGCTCCCTCTTGTTGGATCAAGAAGGCGGAGATTGTCATCGAGCTGTACGTGTGTTGAACGCGGAGGTGTCGTCCGTTCGGCGCTAGATCGGAAGGACCGTGATCAAGATCGCAAGACGGATCGTGATGAGTTCGCGGGACGGATCGTGATGAGTTCACGGGAAGGACCGTGATGAGTTCGCGGGACGGATCATGACGAGATCGCAGGACGTATCATGATGAGTTCACGGGACGGATCGTGATGAGATCGCGGGACTGATCATGATGAGCTAGCGGGATGGATCGTGATTGGATCGCGGGACGGATCGTGATGAGATCGCGGGACGCTTGGCGATTTGGATCGCGAATACGTTCGACTACACCAACCACGTTTCTTAACGCTTCCCGCTTAGCAATCTACAAGGGTACGTAGATCCACTCTCCCTCTCGTAGATGCTCATCACCATGGATAGATCTTGCGTGTGCGTAGGAAAATTTTTGTTTCCCATGCAACGTTCCCCAACAGTGGCATCATGAGCTAGGTCTATGTGTAGATGAGATCTCGAGTAGAACACAAAAGGTTTTTGGGCGTTGATGCTTAGATTGCTTCCTCCCTTGGTCAGATTTTGGTTCAGGGGTATTGTGAGATGAAGCGGCCCGAACCAACATTACTCGTACGCTTACGAGAGACCGGTTCCCTCGACCGCAACTTGTTGCATAGATGGCTTTTGGGTGCCAGTTTCTCTCACTTTAGTTGGATCGGATTCGACAAAGGCGGTCCTTGAGAAGGTTGAAAAGCAACTAGTGTATCACCGTTGTGGTTTTTGCGTAGATGAGAATTGTTCTTGCTAGATACCCGTAGCAGCCATGTAAAACATGCAACAAAAATTAGAGGACGTCTAACTTGTTTTTGCAAGGTATGTTGTGATATGATATGGCCAATTACATGATGTGATATATGTGATGTATGAGATGATCATGTGATGTATAGATTATCACGACTTGCATGTCGATGAGTACGGCAACCGGCAGGAGACATAGGGTTGTCTTTAATTATTGTATGACCTGCGTGTCAATCATTAAGCGCTATGTAATGCTTTACTTTATCGCTAAACGGTAGCAATAGTAGTAGAAACATGTTGGGCGCGACAACCCTGATGGTGACACGTTGATGGAGATCAAGATGATAGAGATCATGGTGTCTTCCCGATGACGATGGAGATCATGCCGGTGCTTTCAAGATGGAGATCAAAAGTGCAAGTTCATGGCCATATCATGTCACTTATGATTTGCATGTGATGTTAATCCTTTTATGCACCTTGTTTTTCTTAGGACGACGGTAGCATTATAAGGTGATCCCTCACTTAAATTTCAAGATGAATTGTGTTCTCCCCGAGTGTGCACCGTTGCGAAAGTTCGTCGTGTTGAGACACCACGTGATGATCGGGTGCGATAGACTCTACGTTCACATACAACGGGTGCAAGCCAGTGTTGCACATGCAGAACACTCGGGTTAAACTTGACGAGCCTAGCATGTACAGACATGGCCTTGGAACACAAGAGACCGAAAGGTCGAACATGAGTCATATAGTAGATATGACCAACATGATGATGTTCACCATTGAAACCACCTCAACTCACGTGATAATCGGACTTGAGTTGGTGAATTTGGATCATGTATCACTCGAATGACTAGAGGGATTTCAATTTGAGTGGGAGTTCTTAAGTAATATTATTAATTGAACTCATTATCATGAACATAGTCAGTAGTGTCTTTGCAAACTGTGTTGTAGATTACTAGCTCACGTTGTAGCTCCCTGGCGTTTTATATGTTCCTAGAGAAATAGAGTTGAAAGATGATGGTAGGAATATTGCGGACTGGGTCCATGATATGAGGATTGTCCTTGTTGTTGCATAGAAGGCTTATGTCCTTAATGCACCGCTCGGTGCGCCAACCCCTCTAGCGTTGTTTGTAGATGTTGTGAACATCTGACAGGCACGTTCTGATGACTACTTGATAGTTTAGTGCGTGATGCATTACGGCTTAGAATTGAGGCTCCGAAACATTTTGAACGTCACGGAACATATGAGATGTTCCAACAGCTGAAATTAGGATCTCAGGCTCATGCCCGTGTTGCGAGATATGAGATCTCCAACAAGATTCTTTGCCTGAAAGACGAACGAGAATAGCTCAATCGTTGATCATGTGCTTAGATTGTCTGGGTGCTACAATCGCTTGAATCAAGTGGGAGTTGATCTTCCAGATAGGATAGTGATTGATATAATTCTCCAAGTCACTGTCACTAAGCTACTAGAACTTGGTGACGAACTATAAAACGCAAGGATAGAAATAATGATCCCTGAGCTGTTCGCAATGTTTGACACCGTGAAGGTAGAAATCGAGAAGAAGCATCAAGTGTTGATGGTTAGTCAAAACCACTAGTTTCGAGAAGGGCAAGAGCAAGGAGGGAAACTTCATGGATAGCAAGTCAGTCGCAGCTCTAGTGAAGCAACCCAAAGTCTAACCCAAACCCGAGACTAAGTGCTTCGATTATGAGGAGAACGGTCGCTGAAGCAGAACAACCCTAGATACTTGGTAGATAAGAAGGCTGGCAAAGTCGACAGAAGTATATTTGATATATGTGTTATTGATGTGTACCTTGCTTGTACTCCTAGTAGCACCTGGGTATTGGATACCGGTTCAGTTGCTAAATGTTAGTAACTCGAAGTAAAAGCTATGGAATAAACGTATACTAGCTAAGTGTTAGGTGACGATGTGTGTTGGAAATGTTTCCAAGGTTGATGTGATCAACATCGCACGCTCTCTCTACCTTCGAGATTAGTGAAGAACCTAAATAAATGTTATTTGGTGTTTTTGCGTTGAGCATGAACGTGATTAGATCATGTTCATTGCAACACGGTTATTCATTTAAGTTAGAGAATAATGGTTATTCTATTTACATGAATAATACCTTCAATGGTCATGCACCCAGTAAGAATGGTTTGTTGAAACTTGATCATAGAAATACACATGTTCATAACATTGATGCCAAAAAGATACAAAGTTAATAATAATAGTACCACATACTTGTGGCACTGCCGCTAAATGTCATATTGGTATAAAACGCATGAAGAAACTCCATGCTGATGGATATTTGGACTCATTCGATTTCGACTCGGTTGAGACATGTGAACCATGCCTCTTGGTCAAGATGACTAAGAACCCCGTTTTCTGTTTTGATGAAGCGGGCAAGTGATTTATTGGAAATGATACATGTTGATGTGTGCAATCCAATGAGTCTTGTAGCATGCGGTGGATATCATTATTTTCTTACCTTCACTGATGATTTGAGTAGATATAGTGTATATTTACTTAATGAAACACAAGTCTGAATCGTTTGAAAGGTTCGAGCGAATTCAGAGTGAAGTTTAAGATCATCGTGACAAGAAGATAAAAATGTTTGCGATATGATCGTGGAGGTGAATATCTGAGTTACGAGTTTGGCATACAACTTTACACAATGTGAAAGTTGTTTCACAACTCACGCCACCTGGAACACCATAGTGTGATGGTGTGTCTGAACGTGATAGTCGTGCTCTATTGGATATGGTGCGTGCTATGATGTCTATTATCATTTTGTTACTATAATTTTGGGGTTATGCATTAGAGACAACTACATTCACTTTGAATAGGGCACCATCTAAATCTGTTGAGATGACACCGTGTGAATTATGGTTTGATAGAAACCTAAGCTGTCATTTCTTAATGTTTGGGGCTGCGACGCTTGTGTGGAAAATGTCTTCACCTAATGAGCTCGAACCCAAAGCGGACAAATGCATCTTCATAGAATACCCTAAGAACAGTTGGGTGAACCTTCTATCTCAGATCGAGGCATAAAATGTTTATTGCTAAAACTGGGTTGTTTCTCGAGGAAAAGTTTCTGTTGAAAGAATTGAGTGGGAGGAAGATAGAACTTGATGAGGTTATTGAACCTCTGTTTCAACCAGAGAGTAGCGCAGCGCAGGAAGTTGTTTCTGTGAAGCCTATGTTAGTTGAAGAGGAAGTTAATGATGATGATCATGAAGCTTCGGATCAAGTTACCATCAAACTTCATAGGTTGACAAGGACGTGTACTGCTCCCGAGTGGTGCGGCAACCCTGTCTTAGAGGTCATGTTGTTGGACAACGATGAACCTACGAACTATGGAGAAGCGATGATGGGCCCGGATTCTCACAAATGGTTAGAGGCCATGAAATCCGAGAAAGGATCCATGTATGAAAACCAAGTATAGACTTTGGTAGACTTGCTCGTTGGATGGCAGATCGTTGAGTACAAATGTATGTTTAAAATGAAGACAGACGCTCATGGTAAATGCCACCATTTGTAAAGCTCGACTTGTTGCAAAGAAGTTTACGACAAGTTCAAGGAGTTGACTGCGATGAGACTTTCTCACTCATAGCGATGCTAAAGTCTGTTGGAATTATGTTAGCAGTTGCTGCATTTTTCAATTATGAAATCTGGTAGATGGATATCAAAACGTCGTTTCCTTAACGGTTTACTTGAGGAAAGGTTGTATGTGATACAACTAGAAGGTTTTGTCAGTCCTAAGGATGCTAAAAGGTGTGCAAGCTTCGGTGATTCTTCTATGAACTGAAGCAAGCATCTCGGAGTTGGAATATACACTTTGATGAGGTGATCAAAGTTTTTAAATCTATACAAAGTTTATGAGAAACTTGTATTTACGATAAAGTGAGTGGGAGCACTATAGAGTTTTTGATAAGCATATGTGGTTGACATATTGTTGATCGGAAATGATGTAGAATTTCTGGAAAGCATAAACGGTTGTTTGAAAAGAGTTTTTCAAAGGAAGACCTGGATAAATCTACCTAATTGTTGAACATCAAGATCTATAGAGATAGATCAAGATGCTTAATGAGACTTTCAATGAGTACATACCTTGACAAGATTTTGAAAGAGTTCAAAATGGATCAGTCAGAGACAGAGTTCTCGCCTGATTTGCGAGGTGTGAAGTTGAGTGAGACTCAAAGCTCGACAAGGGCACAAGAAAGAGAAAGGACGAATGTCGTCCCCTATGCCTTAGCCATAGGCTCTGTATAGTATGCCATGCTGTGTACCGCACCTATGTGTGCCTTGCCATGAGTCCGTCAAGGGGTACAAGAGTGATCCAGGAGTGGATCACTGGACAGCGGTCAATACTATCCTTAGTGACTAAAAGACTAAGGAAACGTTTCTCGATTATGGAGGTGATAAAGGGTTCATCGTCAAGAGTTACGTCTATGCAAGCTTTAACACTAATCCGGATGACTCTTAGTAGCAATCCGGATATGTATAGTGGAGCAGCCATTTGGAATAGTACCAAGTGGAGTGTGGTAGCAGTGTTTACAGCTTGACATAGAGATTTGCAAAGTACATACGGAGCTGAATGTCGCAGACCCGTTGACTGTAAGACCTCTCTCACATGCAAAGCATGATCGAGCCCCAGAACTCAGTGGGTGTTAGATTCATAACAATGCGAATCACATGGTGATGTGAACTAGATTATTGACTCTAGTGCAAGTGGGAGACTGTTGCAAATATGCCCTAGAGGCAATAATAAATTGGTTATTATCATATTTCCTTGTTCATGATAATCGTTTATTATCCATGCTATAATTATATTAATCAGAAACTCAGATACATGTGTGGATACATAGACAACACCATGTCCCTAGTATGCCTCTAATAGACTAGCTCGTTGATCAAAGATGGCTATGGTTTCCTAGTCATGGACATGAGATGTCATTTGATAGCAGTATCACATCCTTAGGAGAATGATGTGATGGACAATACCCAAACTACGATCGTAGCATATGATCGTGTCAGTTTATTGCTACTGTTTTCTGCATGTCAAGTATATGTTCCTATGACCATGAGATCATGCAACTCACTGACAGCGGAGGGGTACCTTGTGTGTATCAAATGTTGCAACATAACTGGGTGATTATAAAGGTGCTCTGTAGGTATCTCCGAGGGTGTCTGTTGAGTTGGGATGGATCAAGACTGGGATTTGTTACTCCGTGTGACGGAGAGGTATCTCAGGGCCCACTCAGTAATACAACATCACAACAAGCCTTGCAAGCAATGTGACTAAGTGTTAGTCACGGGATCTTGTATTACGGAATGAGTAAAGAGACTTTCCGTAAACGAGGTTGAAATAGGTATGGAGATACCTACGATTGAATCTCGGGCAAGTAACATACCGAAGAACAAAGGGAGCATCATACGGGATTAACTGAATCCTTGACATAGAGGTTCAACCGATAAAGATCTTCGTAGAATATGTAGGAACCAATATGGGCATCCAGGTCCCGCTATTGGTTATTGACCGTAGAGGTGTCTCGGTCATGTCTACATAGTTCTCGAACCCGCAGGGTCTGCACACTTAAGGTTCGGTGACGCTTCGGTAGTATAGAGTTATGCATGGTGGTGACTGAAGGTTGTTTGGAGTCCCATATGAGATCCCGGACGTCACGAGGAGCTCCGGAATGGTCCAGAGGTGATGATTAATATATAGGAAGTCCTATTTTGGTCGCCGGAAAAGTTTCGGGCTTATCGGTAGTGTACCGGGAGTGCCGATAGTGTATCGGGAGACCAGTGGGAGGGGTATTTCGACCCAAGAGGCTACATGGGCTGTGGGAGAGTAAATACCAGCCCTTAGTGGGCTGGTGGAAGTCCCACACAAGGCCCATGAGGCTAGAAAGAAAAGCCCAAAGAGAAAAAGGTGGGAAAAGGCAAAAAAGGCAAAAATAAGGAGGGATCCTCGTCCTACTAGGATTGGAGGAGGAATCCTCCTCTCCTCCTTGGTTCGGCCGACCCAAGGGCTGGCTCCTTGGGAGCCAAGCCTCCCCCTCTCTTACTCTTATATATACTGGAGGTTTTAGGGTTTTTGGCTCTAGATTTTTAGCTATGTGTTGCCCGTTCCTCTAGTGCATAGTTTCTGCTCTAGATCAGAGTTCTACAGTGCTTAGGTGAAGCCCTACCTGAATAGCTCCACCACCATCTCCGGAGCACCGTCAAGCTGCCGGAGAACTCTTCTACCTATCCGCTCCCTCTTGCTGGATCAAGAAGGTGGAGATCGTCATCGAGCTGTACGTGTGCTGAACACAGAGGTGTCGTCTGTTTGGTGCTAGATCGGAAGGACCGTGATCAAGATCGCGAGATGGATCGTAATGAGTTCGCAAGACGGATCGTGATGAGTTTGCGGGACAGATCGTGATGAGTTTGCGGGACGGATCGTGATGAGATCGTGGGACGGATCGTGATGAGTTCGCGGGACGGATCGTGACGAGATCGTGAGACGGATCGTGATGAGTTCGCGGGATGGATCGTGATTGGATCGCGCGACGGATCATGATGAGATCGCAGGACGCACGGCGATTTGGATCGCGAAGACGTTCGACTACACCAACCGCGTTTCTTAACGCTTCCCGCTTAGCGATCTACAAGGGTATGTAGATCCACTCTCCCTCTCGTAGATGCTCATCACCATGGATAGATCTTGCGTGTGCGTAGGAAAATTTTTGTTTCCCATGCAATGTTCCCCAACATAAATGTGGTAATGTTAAGAGACTTGTTAGAAAGTAAATTGTGATTTGTTAAAAATACTTGTGTAAAGGTTTGCGATTCCGGTAGCATGCACTAATGGTGAACCGCTATGTAAGGAAGTCGGAGCATGACTTGTTTATAGATTGTCGGCCTTTGTGTGAGGGTCGGGGGCGCACGATGGTTAACTCCTACCAACCTCCCCCTAGGAGCATGTGTTTAATGCTTTGCTTAAATGACTAATATACTTTTGCAATAAGTATGTGAGTTCTTTATGACTAATGTTGAGTCCATGGATTATACGCACTCTCACCCTTCCACTTTTGCTAGCCTTTCTATTTATCGCGCAACTCTCGCTGGTATACCAAACACCTTCCTCAAAAACAGCCACCATATACCTTCCTCAAAACAACCACCATATATCTTTCCTCAAAACAGCCACCATACCTACCTATTATGGCATTTCCATAGCCATTCCGAGATATATTGCCTTGCAACTTGTACCGTTTCCTTTTATGACATGCACCATCACTTCCATATTGCATATAGAGTCATATTTTATCATAGGTATCGAGTTGTAATTTTCCTTTTGAGGTGTAATTAAATAAAAGTGTAATGATTTTCATTATAGAGCATGTCCCATGTGAGGAAAGGATGGTGGAAGCTATGATTCCCTTATTAGTAGGGATGAGAGTCTGGACTTTATGAAAAATAAAAGATGCCAATGAAGCCCAAATAAAAAAATGAATAAAAGAGGCCTTAGATGCCCAACAAAAAAATGAGAGAAAAGAGAGAAGGGACATTGCTACTACCTTTTGCCACACTTGTGCTTCAAAGTAGCACCATGATCTTCATGATAGAGAGTCTCCTATTTTGTCACTTTCATATAGCTAGTGGAATTTTTCTTCTTGATGCACGTCCACTTAGTTCCTTTTTGAGATTTCATACACTTATAGCTCTAGTGCATCCATTGCATGGCAAGCCCTACTCACTCACATTGATATCTATTGATGGGCATCTCCATATCCCGTTGATACGCCTAGTTGATGTGAGACTATCTTCTCCCTTTCCTTGACAACCTCCACCATATTCTATTCCACCTATAGTGCTATATCCATGGATCGTGCTCATGTATTGTGTGAGAGTTGAAAAAGTTTCAGAAAATAAAGGAGTGAAAACAATGGCTTGACTTTTCATCGGGGTTGTGCATGATGTAAATACTTTGTGTGGGGATGATGGAGCATAGCCAGACCATATGATATTATAGGGATAACTTTCTTTTGCCATTATATTTTGAAGAGATACAATTTCTTTGCTAGTATGTTTGAAATGTTATTGTTGCTATATCAATATTAAGCTTTTGTTTTGAGTCTTACGGATCTGAATATTCATGCCACAATAAAGAATATTACTTGGATAAATATGTTAGGTAGCACTACACATCAAAAATTCTGTTTTTATCATTTACTTACTCGAGGACGAGCAAGAATTAAGCTTGCAGATGCTGATACGTCTCCAACGTATCTAGAATTTTTGATGATGGCATGCTATTATATTATTTGTTTTGGACGTTTTATATGCATTAATATGCTATCTTATACTCTTTTGGGTCTAACCTATTAACCTAGAGCCAAGTGATAGTTTCTGTTTTTTCCTTGTTTTTGAGTTTTGTAGATATGGAATATTAAACGGAGTCCAAACGGAATAAAACCTGTGGAAGGAATTTTTCTGGAAGTAAACAAGTCATCCAAGCTTGGAGTGCATGTCAGGGTAGGTGCCAGGGCGCCACAAGCCTGCTAGGCACCATCCCCCTGGCCACGCGTAGCAGGCTTGTCGCCTCCTGGCAAGTCTCCTAACCCTATTCTTTGGCCTATAAATACCCAAATATTCATGCAACATCAAAAAGAGCCACACAAATACTTTTCCGTCGCTAGAAGCCTCCGTTCCTGAGAGATCCAATCTTGGAGCCTTTTCCAGCAATCTGTCGGAGGGGTTTTTGATCACGGAGGGCATCTACATCAATTCCATTGACCCTCCAATGATGCATGAGTTTTCCACCATAGACCTACGGGTCCATAGCTAGTAGCTAGAAGGCTTCTTATCTCTCTTTGATCTTCAATACCATGTTCTTCATGATCTTCATGGAGATCTATCCGATGTAATCCTCTTTTGTGGTGTGTTTGTCAAGATCTGATGAATTGTGAGTTTATGTTGAGATTATCCATGAATCTTATTTGAATCTCCTCTGATTTCTTATATGTATGATTTCATATCCTTGCAAGTCTCTTCGAGTTCTTGGTTTGGTTTGGCCAACTAAATTGGTAATTCTTGCAATGGGAGAAGTGCTTGGTTTTGGGTTCAATCTTGCGGTGTGCTCACCCAGTGACAAAGTAGGGGTAGCAAGGCACGTATTGTATTGTTGCCATAAAGTGTAACAATATGGGGTTTTCATCATATTGCTTGACTTTATCCCTCTACATCATGTCATCTTTCTTAATGCGTTACTCTGTTCTTCATGAACTTAATACACTAGATGCAGGGAGGAGTCGATCGATGTTTGGAGTAATAGTAGTAGATGCAGAATCGTTTCGGTCTAATTGATACGGACGTGATGCCTATATGCATGATCATTGCCTTGGATAACTACATGATTATTCGCTTCTCTATCAATTGCTTGACAGTAATTTGTTTACCCACCATGATATTTGCCTCTAGTGAAACCTATGGCCCTCGGGTCTATTTTCCATCATATATTTTCAGATCTATACTTGCTGCAATTTATTTACCTTTTACTTTTCACACTCATTACATCTATCTCTATCGGATCTACTCCTTTCAAATAACCGTGTAGGGGTTGACAACCCCTTTATAGCGTTGGGTGCAATAGTTTGATTATTTGTGTAGGTGCATCCATTGGTGACTTGCTTGTTCCTCCTACTGGATTGATACCTTGGTTCTCAAAACCTGAGGGAAATATTTATCTACTTCGATGCATCACCCTTTCCTCTTCAAGGGAAAACCAACGCATGCTCAAGAGGTAGCACCGCCCCTCCGAAGTCCGTGTGCTCGCTCGCAACGGTCTTCGGCTTGACGTTGAAGACCTTGAGCCACAGGCCGAAGTGCGGTTTAACCCGCAGGAAGGCCTCGTAGACGATGATGAATGCCAATATGTGCATAAAGGAGTTCAGGGGGAGGTCGTGGAAGTCTAGTCCATATAAGAACATGAGACCCCTAACAAAGGGATGGAGCGGAAAGCTTAGTCCTCGGATGAAGTGGGGGACGAATACCACCCTCTCGCCTGGCTTGGGGGTGGGAACCACCTGGTTCTTCTCCGGAGCATGGTGGAATACGTTGGAGGGGAGGTAACCGGCTTCCTTTAGGTCCTGGATGTCTTTGTCGGTGACTGTGGAGGCCTCCCACTTGCCGTTGGAGCCCGAACCCGCCATGCCTATAGCTCGGAGGAGAAGTTGAGGAAGAACTGGATCTGGGCTCCTGGAGCTTGGGAATATTGAGAAAGCGGAGGATGTGAATGAGGAGCGTGAATACGCCTTGAGGTTTTTTTCCTTTTATGAGGCATGATGACGATTAGCCTCCCTTTACAATGCCGCAAAATCCCTCCGCTTCCCAAGACTTTAGTGCCGTTATACACGTGTAAAGAAACTTGATATGATAAATCATATCCCGTGTGAAACAGAGCATGATTTATGCATTGATGAATTGTGTTAAGGTAAAAACAACCTCGAATCGCGAATCAAGTTTTCATAACTGGTTTAGTGGTCGTGGTGGGTCGTGACCCTTTGTTAGAAAGTTTGTTAGTATACACTGTTTACACTTTGACGTTTGGCCTTCGGGACTAAGCGATTCGCGGTGTTCGGTCGATCATATGATCGGAAACATTATGTGACATCGGAGGCCAAACTAATCTCAGATGATCATTAAATGGGAAGAAGAAATCACCCCGCAAGCCAAAGACTCTAGTCACGTGGAGAAGTCGAAGCTAAGACCCTTGGCGTTGGGGGATACTGAGGGAGTCCTGGACTAAGGGGTCCTCGGGCCATCGGCCTATCTCTTAATAGGCCGTCTTGGTGGGCCATTCTCTGATTGTCGTAGGAAGGGTCGGATACATTGAGAGCCCACATTCTAGAAGGAAGTCTCGAAGGCGCGTCGTGCACTCCAAGTCAAGATGAGGAAATCGGCATCTCCATCCTCGACAGGAGACCTACCATGTGTAAACCCTAGTACCCCCGGGTGTCTATATAAACCAACAGGGTTTTAGATCGTAGGGCAGAGAATCTCGTCTAGGGTTTAGCTAGTCGATCTCGAGGTAGATCAAATCTGTAACCTTCATACCATCAATATAATCAAGCAGGACGTAGGGTTTTACCTCCATAGGAGGGCCCGAACCTAGGTAAACAACGTCTCCTTCGTCCCCTGTTACCATTGATCCTAGTATCACATCTCGGGACCCCCTACCCAAGATCCACCGGTTTTTACACGGACAGAGTCCAAGCTGGAGAAACTGGAGGGAGACTCGAAGACTCCATTGTATGGTGGTTATGATCCAGAGGTGACTCGCTTGAGTTTCATGCTCGAACTTCTAAAGACGAAGGCTAAGAACAAATGAACCGATAGAATCCTCGATGAGCTTCTCAAGTATCTAAAGAAGGTTCTCCCTAGAGGGAATCTGTGTCCTACTAGTGTCGATGAGGCCAAGAAAATCGTGTGCCCTCTTGATTTGCCATGCATCAGATACCATGCATGCATCAACGGTTGTATCATTTATCGGAAGGAGCACGCAAAAAAACAAGTTGTCCTATGTGCAATGCTTCTCGATACAAGAAGAACGGAAGGAAATGTCCTCAGAAAGTTGTATGGTACTTACCAAGCACTCCCTGTGTGCAACGTTATTTCGTAGATCCTAAGGAAGCAAAGCTAATGCGTTGGCACGCGGGGAGAGTGAAGCCCGACGATGGAGATGATCCAAAGTTGAGACATCTCGTGGGTGCAAGCCAGTGGAGAGTGTTCAACGCCGAATATCCATATTTCATAGCAGATCCAAGGAACATCATGCAGGGCACGAGTACCGATGATATGCATTTGTTTGGAAACTAGAACAACAACCATAGCACATGGCCTGTGTTTGTGTGGATCTACAACCTCCCCCTGGTTGTGCATGAAGTCAAAGTACATACACATGAGCATGTTGATTCAAGGGCCAATAACAACCAAGAAATAATATTAATATTTATCTGGGGCTACTGCAAGAGGAGTTAGACACGTTATGGAAAACACTGGTCAAGACATGGGATGCGAGCAAAGGAGAGTATTTCTATATGAGAGTCGCTCTGATGACGATAGTGCACGACTATCTCGATTACGGATATGTCGCAGGACAGGTGTGCCACAGATTTTAGGGATGCACCCAGTCCATGGATGATACAACGCCTCAGCAGTAACATCGATGAAAGATGGTGGGTCTGGGAAAATCGTGTACATGGGGCATCGAAGATGGCTCGAGGAGGATGACCCATGCAGAAACCATGGAGATCTATTGATTGGTGAGGCTGAGTATCGAGGACCACCATGTAAGAGGAGCGGCACCGAAATCTATGAGTTGTTGAAAAACTCGGAAGAGTGCCCCACGCTAGGAAAGATGATCAAAAAACACCGGAGTGATACTTGTGATCTACATTGGGTTTTCCTTGAAGAGGAATGGGTTATCGCAGCACAATGTGGGTAAGTATTTCCCTCAGTAATGAAACCAGGGTTTATCAAAGCAATAGGAATACCGATCCTCAATGTCTTCAGCGGTTGCACACAAAAAAACAAATAACTTGCACCCAACGCCGGCAAGAGGGTTGTCGATCCCCTTGATCTCATTATTTGCAAGCAAGTGACTTCTATAGATAATTGTAGATAATTGTAAATTGGAAAATAAAATAACAGCAGGGTAATAGTAGTGTTTGTAAATATATAGGTGAATAGACCCGGGGGTCGTAGTGTTCTCTAGTGGCATCTCTCATAGAAATAGCATACGGTGGGTAAACAAATTACTTTTGGGCAATTGATAGAAAAGAGAATAGTTATGAGATTTTCACGGCAATGATCATGTGTATATAGGCATCACGTCCATAAGCAAATAGGCCAAATCTTACATGCACCTATTACTATTACTCCACTCATCGATCACTATCTAGCATGCATCTAGAGTATTAAGTAAAACAGAGTAATGCTTGGAGAACAATGACATGATGTAGACAAAGTAGACTCAATCAATATGAGTTAAGCCTGTCGTTTTATCCTTAGTTGCAGCAACACAAAGACGTATCTTGTCCCCTACTTTGTCACTAGGATATACAAACTCGTCAGGTTGAACCTACCACAACACACCACTCCCATCAAAGAAATATCAATCTAGTTGGCCAAACTATCTCACTAGATCGGAGAGCATTACAAAGCTATAATGATCATGCAAATAAGAACCTTAGTATTCAGCTTTGACTCAAATAATTTTCATGAATAATCTAAACATAAACTCACAATTCATCGGATCCCAACAAACGCACCATACAAAGGGATTACATCGGATAGATCAAGGCAAAGATGCGATGAACATTGTATTGAAGATCAAGAGAGAGAGAGAGAGATTCCCATCTAGATACTACCTACGGACCCGTAGGTCTGTGGTGAACTATTCATTCATCATCATGAGGGCAGCAAGGTTGATGAAGAGGTCCTCCATCATTGATCACCCCTCCGGCAGGGTGCCGGAACGGAGCTCAAGATGGGCTCCCTTCAGAACAGAGACTTACGGCAGCGTGATGTGGCTTGAGACTGCATCGGTATTTCCCCAAAGAGGAAGGGATGATGCAGCACAACGACGGTAAGTATTTCCCTCAGTTATGAAACCAAGGTATCAATCCGTAGCGGAAGATCATGCACCCACCTAAATAGCACCTGCACACAAATAATAAATACTTGCGACCTGACGCGAAAGAGAGGTTGTCAAGCTCTCTACGATGATAAGATAGATTAGGTAATGATAGTTTTGGCAAATAGATCTCGCAAGAACACAAAATAAAATAGGTAAAAAAAAGTGCAGCAAGGTATTTTTGGTTTTTTGGATTAATAGATCTGAAAAAAAAGGAAAAATAGTAGATCGAAAAGCAATATGTTGGAAAAGTAGATCTGGGGGCCATAGGTTTCACTAGTGGCTTCTCTCATGAGTATAGCACACGGTGGGTGAACAAATTATAGTTGGGCAATTGATAGAAGATCAAATAATGATGAAGATATCCAGGCAATGATCATTATATAGGCATCACGTCCAAGATAAGTAGACCAAAATGATTCTCCATCTACTTCTATCACACCACACATCGATCGCTATCCAGCATGCATCTAGTGTATTAAGTTCATGGGAAAACGGAGTAATGCAATAAGAACGGTGATATGATGTAGACAAGATCTATTCATGTAGGAGTAGACCCTATCTTTTTATCTTTAATGGCAACAATACATGCGTGTCTTGCTGCCCCTTCTGTCACTAGGAAAGAACACTGCAAGATCGAACCCATCACAAAGCACCTCTTCCCATGGCAAGAAAAAAAGATCTAGTTGGCCTAACTAAACCAAAGATTCTAAGAAGAAATACGAGGCTATAAGTAGTCATGCAAATAAGAGATCAAAGAAGACTCAAATCATATTCATGGATAGCAACTAATCATGAACTCAAAATTCATTGGATCCCAGCAAACACACCGCAAAAGTCATTACATCAAATAGATCTCCAAGAGACCATTGTATTGAGAATCATAGAGAGAGAGAGAGAGATGAAGCCATCTAGTTACTACCTAGGGACCCATAGGTCTATGGTGGACTACTCACGCATCATCGGAGAGGCACCTATGACGAAGATGAACCCCTCTGTGATGGTGTTAGATTGGATCTCGAGGTTCTCAAACTTGCGGCGGCTAGAATTGTGTTTCGTCGACTCCCCTAGGGTTTTCTAAATATTTGGGAATTTATAGGGTAAATAGTTAGTTGAGGGGATCCCTGAGGAGGGCACACTCCACCAGGCCGCGCCAAGGGCCTCTAGCACCCTAGTGGAGGGTGGCCACCCTGGGTCCCCTCTCTTGTGGTTGTTTGTCCCATCCTGGCTCTTCTGATCCATAAAAAATCTCCAAAAATTCCCGTAGCGTTTGGGCTCTGTTTGGTACTGATTTTCTGCGAAGTAAAATATAAGCAAAAACAGAAAGTGGCACTTTGGCACTTTGTCAATAGGTTAGTCCCAAAAATAATACAAAGTTGCTATAAAATGATTGTAAAACATCCAAGATTGATAATATAACAACATGGAACAAGGAAAAATTATAGATATGTTGGAGACATATCAGCATCCCCAATCTTAATTCCTACTCATCCTCGAGTAGGTAAATGATAAAAACAAAAAAATTGATGTGGAATGTTGCCTAACATGTTCATCATATATTCTTTTCTTTGTAGCATGGACATTTGTACTTTTAGATGGTTCAAAGCAATAGTCTAGTTTTGACATGAAAACTTTAATACTCAAGAATATCAACAAGGAACCATGTTATTCAAAATATCAACGCTAAAACAAGTTATCCCTAGCCCATCATGCACAATCATTGATCCATTCTTAATACACACTAAAATATTAGCTACACCTAATGCTCAAGTATGATCATAGTGCCTCCTAGTTGGTGCTTTATAAGAGAATATGGAGACTCAAATAGAAATAAAAATTGCATAAAGTAAATAGATAGGCCCTTCGCAGAGGGAAGTAGGGATTTGTACAGGTGCCAGAGCTCAAGTGTTTAAATTGATATATAAAAATATTGTCGGTGGCATAACTTTCCAGTCAACGAAAATGACTGAGAGATTTCAATATCTTTCCATGCTAGATACACCATAGGCGGTTCCCAAACAGAAAATAAAGTTTATTCCTTTTTCCACCATACTTTCACTTTCCATGGCAAGCCGATTCCATGGTTGCCTTCCATACCAACATTTTCCAAGGAATTTATAATTTGACAACATAAAGTAAAAAAATCTTTTTCATTTTGGGACTGGGCATCCCTATTACCGCCCTACTCTCGTGCAATGACAAGTGAATAAACAATCATCTTGAGAATAACACATCTAGCATGAAAAAAAATGGTCACCCCCTACTGTTTCATGACCGGTACGAGGACACAAAAAGGAAATTTCATTTTGAAATATAGAGATGGCACATACAGATTTGCTTGGAACGGCATGGAAATACCATTATAGGTAAGTATGGTGGACTCATATGGCAAAACTGGTTTAAGTATTTTGGATGCACAAGTAGTGTTTATACTTAGTACAAGTGAAGGCTAGAAAATAGATTGAGAAGCATCTAACTAAGAAGCGAAAAATCACATGAGCGACCATTAAGCATAACTAACACCGAATAATGCACCACAAGTAGGATATAATTTCGTAGAACAACTATTGACTTTCGTGCTTGCATAGGGAATCACAAACCTTAACATCAATATTCTTACTTAGCATAATTACTCAGCAACATAACTCACATATTACTGTCATCATATCTCAAACCTATTACAAAGAATCAAGTTTAATTTGTCTAATGATCTTCATGAAAAATTTTATTATATCCCTCTTGAATAGCTATCACTTTGGGACAAGATTCATATATTGCAATTGCTCTTGATAAGCTCACATGGATATAAGTGAAGAACATGAGCATACAAGTTTCATCTCTCAAAATGGTATAATTGAAGAATGATAGGATTTCTTCAAAATTACTAACTCTAAAATTAATATAAATTAACCATGAGAGCATTTCTTCAAAATTGTAAAAGCACGCCGTGCTCAAAAAGATATAAGTGAAGCACTAGTGCAATTCCTTTTCTCAATAGATTTAAGTGAAGCATAAAGAGAAATTCTAGCAAATAATAGAATATTTTTGTCTCTCTCAAATAGTTGTATGAAGCAAGGATAAAAGCAAAACAAGCATAGATACAAGATGCTCCAAGCAAAACTCATGAGATGTGATGAATAAAAATATAGTTCCAAGTAAAATACCGATGTTTGTTAGAAGAAAGAGGGGATGCCACTCGGGGCATCCCCGAGCTTAGTTGCTTGTTAATCTTTGAATATTAACTTGGGGTGCTTGAGCATACCCAAGCTTAGTATCTTCTTACTCCTTATTCCTTCATCCATCGTGATCTCACCCAAAACTTGAAAACTTAAATCACACAAAACTTGACAAAATTCTCGTGAGATCCGTTAGTATAACAAAGCAAATTACCACTTTGGGTACTGTTCTAAACCCATTCATATTTTATTATTGAATTTTAACTACTGCATTCTATCTTTACCATGACTTATACACCCCGATACAAGCCATATATTCATAAACAAGCACACAATGCAACGAAAACGGAATCTATTTCAGACAGAACAATCTGTAGTAATCTGTACTCTAGACATACTTATGGAACTCTGAAAATTCTGAAAAATAGGAAAACATAAAGAATTTGTATATAAATACTGTGTTAAAATTTCAGCTTAATATCACGTTTCAATAAAAAGTGAAAATTCGTGCACTTGGAACAAAGTTTCTGTTTCACATTCAGCATTGTTTCTACTCATCTTATGGATCATCCTAAAGGCATTACTTGGAAAAACACTAAATAAAACATAAAAACACAATCATAATAGAATCATGATTTTTCAAACACTCAAAAACAGAAAGGAAAAGATAAAAATATTTTATTCATTGGGTTGCCTCCCAACAAGCGCTATCTTTTTACGCGCCTAGCTAGGCATAACACATAGTTTCAAGTATTGTCATCCTTGGTTTTCACTCAATAAAAGGCCCTCATGATTTATTAATATGGTGGAGTAATTCTTGTTCTAGGGAAGTGTTCCGTACCCTTTCTAACAGGAAACTAAAACATAATATTGCCTTCTTTCATATCAATCATGGCACCTATAGTGTGCAAAAACGGTCTACCAAGTATGATGGGACTAGACGGATTGCAATAAATATCAAGAAAAATAAAATCAATGGGCACATAGTTCCTGTATGCTAGAAAAATAACATCATTAATTCTTCCCAAAGGCTTTTTATTAGTAGAATCCGCCAAGTGCAAATTAAGAGAACATTCTTCAATTTTGGTAAGACCAAGCACATCACATCGAGATTTCAGAATTGGGAAACACTAGCACCCAAATCACACAAAGCAAAGCATTCATAACTTTTAATATTGACTTTAATGTTAGGTTCCCACTCATCATGAAATTTTCTAGGAATTGAAATATCTAATTCCAACTTCTCTTCTAAGGATTTCATCATGGCATCAACAATATGTTTAGTAAAAGCTTTATTTTATTCATAAGCATGGGGTGAATTTTTCATAAATTGAAACAAAGAAATACAATCAACCAAGTAGCAACTCTCATAATTAAAGTCTTTGTAATAAAAAATAGTGGGCACATCACTAGTTAAAGTTTTGAACTCTCCAAACCCACTTTTATCAAAATTTTCATCAAGATTTTCACTCTCCAAATCATTGGGACGCCCTCTAACTAAAGTTGAATCATATTCAGTGCCTTTATAATAAATTTTAACATTACTAAATAAGGAATCAATAGAACAAACACCAGTCATCTTAAGATATTCATCATTGTTATGAAAGCAATTACTATAAAACGTTTTTTCTAAAAATTCTATTTTCGCTTTAAGCATAGCGATTCTTTTCTTACTTTAATCCATAGAAACATATAAGTCTTTAATTGATTCATTAATATTAGTTAGAAAAGCATGCAACTTGAGATTTTCTACATCATTGGATATTCTATCAATGGTTCTAGACATATCATCAATCTTATTCAATTTTCTTATATCGTAGTATTGAAAGACTTTTAAGCATTGATAAATTCTTTAAAATTACTCTCAATATCAGAGGTGTTCCTATTATTATTATTATAAGAATTACCACAATTATTAGAGGAATTTCCAGGAAAATGCCTAGGATTAAAATTACCTCTATAAGCATTGTTATTGAAGTTGTTTCGTGAGATGAAATTCACATCTATAGAATCATTATTTTCTCAATCAAAGTAGACAAAGGCACATCATTAAGATCAATAGGAGCATTCTTACTAGCAACCAACTTCATAAGCGCATCAACCTTTTCACTGTACTAATTTCTTCTACCGAATTAACCTTTTTACTATTAGGTGCTCTTTCAGTATGCCATTGTGAATAATTTGCCATAATATTATCTAGCAATTTAGTAGATTCACACAAAGTAATTTCCACAAAACTACCACCCACAATGTAATCTAAAAGATTTCTACAGAAAACATTCAATCTCGCATAAAAAAATTGTATGATCATCCAAAGATTTAAACCATGAGTAGGACAATTTCTTAGCACCAGTTTCATTCTTTCTCAAGATTGTGCAACATGTTAATGCTCATGTTGCTTAAAATTCATGATTTGAGTTCTAATGGAAATAACTTTCGTGTGTGGAAAATACTTAGTAATAAAAGCGTCCTTGCACTTATCCCAAGAATTGATACTATTGCCAGGCAAAGAAGAAAACCAAATTTTTGCACGATCCCGCAAGTAAAAAGGAAATAATTTCAAATTACAATATCATTGTACACATCTTTTGTATTTTGAATATCGCATAATTCCATGAAGGTGTTTAGATGGGACGCGACATCCTCATTAGGAGTATTGGAAAAAAATTGATCTCTCATGACAAGATTCAACAAAGCGGCATTAATATCACAAGACTCCGCACTAGTGGCGGGAGGAGCAATAGGAGTGCTAATAATATCATTGTTATTGGTATTGGAAAAATCACATAACTTGGTGTTTTCTTGAGTCATCGTGACTACGCAAACAAGATTGCAAGCAAACAAGATATCTGACGAGAAAAAGGCAAACGAAAGAGAGAGGGTGAATAAAACGACAAATTTGTGAAGTGGGGGAGGAAAATGAGAGACAAATGGAAAATAATGTAAATTGCAAGGAAATGATATTTGTGATTAGAAACCTGGTAGATGAGATTGCTTCCTCCCCGACAATGGTGCCAGAAATTCCTTTGACGTGGCTTCAGACTGCATCAGAATTTCCCCAAAGAGGAAGGGATGATGCAGCACAATGACGGTAAGTATTTTTCTTATTTATGAAACCTAGGTATCGATCCGTAGAGGAAGATCACACACCCACGTAAATAGCACCTGCACACAAATAACAAATACCTGCAACCCGACCCGAAAGAGAGGTTGTCAAGCTCTCTACGGTAATAAGATAGATTAGGTAATGATAGTTTTGGCAAATAGATCTAGCAAGAACACACAAAAAAATAAGCAAACAAAAAGTGCATAAAGGTATTTTTTGGGTTTTTTGGATTAATAGATCTGAAAACAAAAAGGCAAAATAGTAGATCGGAAAGCAATATGTTGGAAAAGTAGACCGAGGGGTCGTAGGTTTCACTAGTGGCTTCTCTCGTGAGTATAGCACACGGTGGGTGAACAAATTACTGTTGGGCAATTGGTAGAAAATCAAATAATCATGATGATATCCAGGCAATGATCATTATATAGGCATCACGTCCAAGATAAGTAGACCGAAATGATTCTGCATCTACTTCTATTACTCCACACATCGACCGCTATACAACATCCATCTAGTGTATTAAGTTCATGGGAAAACAGAATAATGCAATAAGAACGGTGTCATGATGTATATAAGATCTATTCATGTAGGAATAGACCCCATCTTGTTATCCTTAATGCACCGATACATGTGTGTCTTGCTGCCCCTTCTATCACTGGGAAAGAACATTGCAAGATCGAACCCATCACAAAGCACATATTCCCATGGCAAGAAAAATTGATCTAGTTGGCCTAACTAAACCAGAGATTCAAAGAATAAGTATGAGGGTATAAGTAATAAGGCAAATAAGAGATCAAAGATGACTCAAATCATATTCATGGATAGAAACTAATCATGAACTCAAAATTCATCAGATCGCAACAAACACACCGCAAAAGTCATTACATCAAATAGATATCCAAGAGTCCATTGTATTGAGAATCATAGAGAGAGAGGAACCCATCTAGCTACTGCCTACGGACCCGTATGTCTATGGTGGACTACTCACGCATCATCGGAGAGGCACCTATTATGAAGATGAACCCCTCCGTGATGGTGTTAGATTGGATCTCGGGGTTCTAAAACTTGCGGTGGCTGGAATTGTGTTTCATCGACTCCCCTAGGGTTTTATGAATATTTGGGAATTTATAGGGAGAATATTCTGTTAAGAGGAGCTCCTTGGCCCACTCCAAAGTATCTATAATTTTTGCTTGTTCCATGTTGTTCTATAATCATTCTTAGATGTTTTGCCATCATTTTATTACCAATTTATATCATTTTTTGGTACTATCCTATTTGATATAGTGCCAAAGTGCCAGTTGGTGTTTTTGCTTGTTTTTTTACTTGATAGAAAATCAATATCAAACGGAGTCCAATCGTGACGAAACTTTGTGGAGATTTTTCTCGCCCAGAAGACACCCAATGGACCAAAGAAGTGCCGAGGGAGTGGGCCGAGGAGGCCACAACCCACCAGGTCACGCTAGGGGGGCCTGTCCGTGCCCTGGTGGGTTGTGCCCTCCTCGGGACCCCTCTCCACCACCTATGATGCCTATAAATTCCCAAATATTCCAAAAACCATAGGGGAGTCGATGAAACACAATTCTAGCCGCCGCAAGTTCCAGAACCTCGAGATCCATTCTAGACACCATCACGGAGGGGTTCATCTTCATCATAGGTGCCTCTCCAATGATGCGTGAGTAGTCCATCATAGACCTACCGGTCCGTAGGCAGTAGCTAGATGGCTTCCTCTCTCTATATATATCTATCTCTCTCTCTTATGATTCTCAATACAATGGTCTCTTGGAGATCTATTTGATGTAAACTTGTGGTGGGAATCGACACCTATGGGATCCGAAGGATCCCTTTGTGGTTCGACGGGGGAGAAGGATCACACAGAGAGCACATATGATGATTAGCATGCGGGATTTTACCCAGGTTCGGACCACAAAGATGCGTAAAACCCTACTCTTGTTTGGTTGTATTGGATGAGTTCTAGCTCAGGTTCTGGGAGCGCTACAGTACACAGCTGGTACTCATGTTGAATCGGCTAGAGAAGATCCCCCTGTAGTTGTGCCTTGGGCCTCCTTTTATACTCTCGAAGGGGTCACCAACAGTGGCGTACAGTGCATATATGAGGTGTAAAGTGCTACAGTGTTATCGTACCTAACACTGACGGTGTAAGACAAACGCATTTAATGCTCCGTCAGGCGTCCCTGGCCTTCTACGGGACGGGACAAGAGCCCATCCCATCGGCACCGCTTAGCCTCCTCCATCCTCGGCGCCTCGACACATACCCAGGTGGGATGACACCTGGTCTCTGCGCTGGCAGGATGGCGGGGCCTTGTCGGGTGCACTTCTTGCCGGGGCTCCATAGGCCATCCCGACAAGATCTTGCCGGGCTCCCAGCCTTCGGCCTTCTAGGTCTTCTCGGTGACCTGCCTGGAGGTCTTCTCTCAGTAAGGCTTGCTTCCGGGAAACTCTATCTTGATCTTGTCGGCCTTGAGCTTGTCGGCGATGCGTAGACCTGTTCCCGGCAAATAATCCTTGCCAGAAATTTGGGTCCTGGATATGTCCTAGAAGTGGATTTCTTCTCTGCCATGCCCTTCCCGCCTGTAGGCTGCGACTTGCCAGTGTGTGTCCAGGGTAGCGAACACCCCCCTGTTCACTACACCAACAAAACTTTTGTGATGTGTTTGTTGGGATCTGATGAATTTTGAGTTCATGATCAATCTATCCATGAATATTATTTGAGTCTTCTTTGATCTCTTATATGCACGATTGCTTATATCCTCGTATTTATTCTTCAAATCTTTGGTTTAGTTAGGCCAACTAGACCGATTTTTCTTGCCATGGGAAGAGGTGCTTTGTGATGGGTTCGATCTTGTTGTGTTCTTTCCCAGTGACAGAAGGGGCAGCCAGACACGCATGTATTGTTGCTATTAAGGTAGCAAGATGGGGTCTATTCCTACATGAATAGATCTTGTCTACATCATGTCATCGTTCTTATTGTGTTACTCCGTTTTTCCATGAACTTAATACACTAGATGCATGCTGGATAGCGGTCAATGTGTGGAGTAATAGTGGTAGATGCAGGCAGGAGTCGGTCTACTTATCTTGGACGTGATGCCTATATAATGATCATTACCTTGGTATCATCATGACTATTCGATTTTCTATCAATTGCCCAATAGTAATTTGTTCACCCACCGTGCGCTATACTCATGAGAGAAGCCACTAGCGAACCCTGCGGCCCCGGGGTCTACATTTCCATCATATTGCTTTCTGATCTATGTGTTTGCAATCTTTGTTTTCAGATCTACAAAACCAAAAAACCAAAAATATATTTCCGCATATTTACTCTTTTATTTTGTATTCCTTAGAGATCTATCTCTCCTATCTATCATTACCTAGTCTATCTTATTACCGTAGAGAGCGTGACAGCCTCTCTTTCGCGTCAGGTTGCGAGTATTTGTTGTTTGTGTGCAGGTGCTGTTTATGTGGGTGCGTGATCTTCCTCTATGGATTGATACCTTGGTTTCTTAACCGAGGGAAATACTTACCGTCGTTGTGTTGCAGCATCCATTCCTCTTTGGGGAAATACCGACACAGTCTCAAGCCACGTTAGGCATCTCCTATGCCGCAACGAACAAGACGCCAGAGCCTCCCAACACAGCACCCCCCGCCGCCCACACGACCGAGATACATCGTCACCACCACTAACCGGTGATGCCTCGGAGGACCAACTAGATAGCCCGCCACCCAAGGCCGTCGCCCCCGCATCCCTCTCCACAACACTCCCTAACGGCACAACACGCACACATCACAACAAGGAGGGGAAGCAAACACCTCCCCGCCAACTCGCAAAGTCCCATCACACAGCTGAACGGAGGGGGCCCATAACCGGGCAACGCCACCATCACAGCTGCCCCATGACAAAGCACCAAGCCTTCAAAGTAGGGAAAGCCCAACCAAACGGGCCCGTGCCACCGATCCTCTACCGACAACACCTCAAATTGTCCAATGAAATGTTGTTGATCTCCCTTGAATAAGCGTTGGGCCGAAACTGTTAGATTGTGTGAGTGATCTGTACTGTTTAGAGAAAAGGTTTGGACCAATTAAAAATGGAATGAATAAAAGGGTTGCACATTGCCTCAGCTAAAGAACAAACATTAACAGGTGATATGATGGGCTCGATCCATGGTTGTGGCCCAAAAGTAAATCTAAAAATGGACTGAACTAATGGGCTTGGCCCATAGTTGTGGACCAAAATTAAATCTAATAATGGGATAATTGTTGGGCTTGTCCCATTAAAACAATTGATTTTGACCAATCCTACATGGCGTCCACGTCATCATTTTTGCCATGTCATCGCATGTGCCACGTCGGCATCGTGTTGGCTCCTCCACATCAGATCCTACATGTTCCAGGCTCATCAGTAATGACCATTATTTTGGTCATAGATTTTACGACCAAAAATTTGGTCATGGGCTGCCATAACCAAAATTTCGAAGAAGTTCACGTTTGTTCGCTCTTGACGGCCAACTGTTGACCTTATGAATTTGGTCAAAACAGGGTTAATAAATGATAACAATGACGAATCAACGAGCAAAATGGGGAGTCATAATTGAATGTATTTCTTGTAGCACATCAGGACCCTACATGCCCTGCATCTTTGATCTCTCAATTTTCTCCTCCTGTCAAGGGGGGCATCTCGCGCACTGGCCTCGTCCACCTCTCGTTGTCTCCCTCTCCGAGATATAGGGTCTCTCTTCCAAAATTAATTCCTTATTTGACCAACTCCTTCAATTTGTAAGGTCTAGAGTTCGATCCTAACCAGCGCAATTAACTTTACTGGTTTTTTGGACCACGATGCAGAGGCCCAAGCGGTAACATCTCAACCACGCGAGACAGCGACGCATAGGGTTACGTCAGACAATCACATATGGAGGGTTTTTTCGGAAGGTCATAGGGAGAGGATTAACATAACTATAGAAAAAAATTAAGGAGCAAGAAACACCAACCCCTTTATTAATAGGTATCTCTACTCCTAAATGGGCAGTCTACGGTCGTGATGGTAGGTTCGTCTGGTACGCGAGTTTTTTTCGTCTAGTTTTATTTCGTCCCACCTCCCACCATCCCCTCCCACTGGTTTTCTTATCCATCGAATTATTTTCCTCTTCACTCTTTTCTTCCAAATCAACACTTTCTTAACATACAAAAGATCACAGATCTAACTTTCCTAACTTATCCAAATCAACTGATTTCTCCAATTAATGCAATTTACTTTAGGAAAAATATAGTTTTACAGGAAACAAAGAACAAAATTTAAGAAAATCAACCTTTCTAAACAAATTTTAGATTGTCTCATATCCCACCACCACTTTTTCACCCTCTCAAAAAAAACTTTCCTAACCAGCCATGTTACAAACGGAAATGTTACCAAACAATGAAATCCAATTTTATAGCAATTTATTTCAAATCCTAACTTTCCTATTAATTCTTCACTCAGGTGTTGTCTAATCAGAGATTGAGTACCATAAAGTAAAAAATAAATCACAATCAATAAAGCATTGATGAGATGTTTTCTTTCTTATTATCATTCACTGTCTTATACAATCATCAATCATACATGGCGGCCAACTGCAAATACATCACCCCGAGATCGTGCGTACATGCCTTATAAATCACCAGCTCGTCACACGAACCCGTTCACCATCAGGTCATACTAGTGGGTAGGCGCACCTTAGCCATGGAGGTATGATGGTGGAAGGGACAATGGAGGCATCACCACGGTCACCAGTATGATCCTATGCACCCTCTCCTCTCCCTCTGTCCTGACTCTACTTCCTTAGTTTCTTATTATCTCTCTCTCCATCTCTCTGTGTGTTGCAGGAGATCGACAACTGACGTCATAGGCCTTCCCCACTCGCCACCGGTCACCTCACCTCGCCATTTTGTCCCACCATCAGATCTGCACGACTCTGCCGCCCTGTGTCGTCCTTGTTGGGTACACATCATGATGGTGGCACAGATACTGAATGCAGCGAATACAATCGACGGTCGATTTGGCAGCATGGTGGGCACTCATGACCTGATAATCGTGTTGGCTGTTGTCCGTTGCAGCGTCTACCAGGCAATGAACATCTATCTACGAAGGCGGTCTGTACCTAGAGCTCGTCGTGGCACTCCGTGCAGCTTCCTTCATGTCGGCTAACTCAGGCATGCATCCACAATCTAGTTACTCATGCATGCATCCACAATCTGGCTAGCTAATTCGTCTCTTGACTGCTACTTTTTCTGGTTGTACCGTTCCACAACTTAATTAGGGACCATTTGCACAATTCATCATCTCATGCATGCACAATCTAACTAATTTCTAAAGGGACAGTCTGCGGTCGTGATGGTAGGTTCGTCTGGTACGCGGGTTTTTTTGTTCGGTTTTATTCGTCCTACCTCCCACCATCCCCTCCCACTGGTTTTATTATCCATCGGTTTATTTCTCTCTCCATTCTTTTCTTTCAAATCAAAACATTCTTAATGTACAAAAGATCGCAGATCTAACTTTCCTAACTTATCAAAATCAACTGATCTCTTTAATCAATGCAATTTATTTTAGGAAAAAATTATAGTTTTACAAGAAGCAAATAACAGAATTTAAGAAAATTAATCTTTCTACAAATATTGTAGATTGTCTCATATCCCACCACCACTTTGTTCACCCTCTCAAAAAAAACTTCTGTAACCTTTCTAAACATTCCTAACTAGCCATGTTACAAATGGGAACGTTGCGAAACAATGAATTCTAGTTTTGTAGCAATTGATTTCAAATCCTAACTTTCCTACTAATTCTTCACTTGGGTGTTGTATCATTAGAGATTGATTACCATATAGTAAAAAAATCACAATCAATCAAGCACTGATGAGATATTTCCTTTCTTATTACCATTCACTACCATATACAATCATCACTCATAAAACTCATAACAACACACATCATAGTTTTTTTGTTTCATGATAATACCCGACATTCTTGTACATTTTCATGTTAGGATAGAAGGGGAAATTCATTGTTGGTTGTTTCAAGAGTTAATAACGGTGACAGTGGCGTCTTAGTTGCACGCCCAACAACGGTCATCACATTTTTTTCATGGTAATGAGCAACATTCAATTGTATGTTATAACATGTCAAAGACTTAGGAGATATCGTATATGTAATCTTTGCTCGAGGCGCATCATGGGTGGCTCACGCCTCCTATCCCCTGATGGTTGTGGCGGACCGACACAAACACGAGCGATTGGCAGGGGATTCCTCATTGGTGGTTCATGGGCAAGTATGGTGTAAAGAAGACAGGGTGCCATGGAAAATGTGAGGTGATAGTTATCCGAGTTTTAAAAGAGAGACTCACTCCGGTCCTTTTTACTTCGCGTATTAGATTTTGGTCAAGTCAAACTTTGCAAAGTTTGACCAAATTTGTTTTAAAAAATATCAATATCTACAATGTCAAATAGATATACTGAATCTAACAACATTGATTTGGCCTTATGAATGTTAATAGTTTTTTCTAAAAGTTTGGTCAAAGTAGAGATACTTTGACTTTGACCAAAACGTATATGCAGACTAAAAAGGACCGGAGGGAGGAGCGAGAAATGTCCCGCTATGACGGGAAACCAAACGGGAAGGGGAGGGTCTAGTAGAAAAAGGCAAGGTTGCATCGTGGGGTGGCGGGCTTGCTGGCCACCCATTTGATATCAAGCATGCCGAGCGTATGAGGAAGAAGTGACTTTCGAAAATTATTTGTTTGATTCGTTTATGAGACAGGACTTTTGACACTCACGTGACCCTGCACCCTCTGTGAAGAGTAAATTCAAACAAATAAAATCTGAAACTTTGGAACATCAAACAAAAATGATTAAACATTCGATGTTCTTGTAAATTTTCAGCCTCAAATGACATCCGAGGAGACCTAACCTAAAAATATCAATGGTCAAAGTTTATGTGCACTTTTAAGTAGTAATTATTTTGGTGAGGGCTCCTCGACTATTATTTGTGATTGAAAATTTGCAAGAACATCAAAAGTTTGCTCATCTTTGATCCTTTAAAGTTTTTATTTTTTTTATTTTTTCATTTTATTTTACATTTACTGCTCATGAGGGTGTAGGGCCATCCGAAAGCTATCACATCTTTCTCATCATTTATTTTTATTTTAGGCCGTAGCAACGCACGGTCGTTCTACTAGTTGATATAGGATGTCAATAACGTGCATATGTTCGTCCTTGGGATGTCCGAGACAGAATGAAAGCTCGGTACGAGGGATCAGCCCCCATGAACAATTTCATTCGGTAGGGGGACCCCCCGCCCGAACGCCTCCCCATAGTCGGCCTTTTCCTTTGCAAAAACAGAAAAAGGAACAAAATCCCAGTATAAGAAAACAAATGAAAAAAGCTGAGATTCTTTTGCCCACTTTTGCTCTGCTCAGAGAAGATTGACATCAACTTTGCCAAGGTTAATAAATTAATAATCATGGTCCACGCAAGTTAAATTTTGCATGACAAAATAAACATAATTTGCCATGATGGACCAAAGTAAATTTTTGACATGTATGTTAAAATAATTTTGCCATAATTTTCCTGCAATAAATCTAAACTTTCCATGGAAAGAAAAACATAAAAATTGCCATGGCAATAAAATGTAAAACTTTACATGGCGATACAGGTAAATTTGCCATGTCAATGAAGGTCAATTTTCCATGACAACATAGAAAAGTAGAATTAACTTTTCATGGTCGACTAAAGTAAAATATTGACTTGTATGTAAAAGTAAATTTTGCCATGATAGTAAATCTAATTTTCCATGGAAAATAAAAGTAGAACTTTTCATGCCAATGTAGGTAAATTTGGTGTGTCAATGAAGGTGAATTTGCCATGGCAAAACAGAAAAGTAAATTTAATTTTCCATGATCAACCAAAGTAAATTTTTGACATGAATGTAAAAGTAAATTTGCCATGGCAGTATAGATAGTGCTGGCGAAATGAAAAGCTAGCGGTCCAGGTTTCTACCGGGTGGTGGGATGCCACACATTTCCTTTGAGGATATGTGCGTACACAGTCAGATATGAAGTATTTCACTCATTTTGCTTTAACACATGTGATTTCTTCTTCTTTTTCTGGCCCCCAATCGTTGTTTGATAGAAGACATTTAGTGCACTTAACCTGTTTTATTTCTTCATCCCAGGATCACCTGCCCATACTTTTAACTGGATTCCACACTCTGTATCAATTTTAACTCTTGAACCAATGATCCATTTTTCAGTCCGTTTGCAGAT
Source organism: Hordeum marinum (assembly GCA_022496015.1). Classification (NCBI taxonomy): domain Eukaryota; kingdom Viridiplantae; phylum Streptophyta; class Magnoliopsida; order Poales; family Poaceae; genus Hordeum; species Hordeum marinum. The sequence goes on along the minus strand of CM039677.1, from coordinate 277,693,599 downwards.
CTGGGTTCATGACATTTAAATCATTAAAACAAGATCAATTTTGGAGATTGTTTGAACAAGTTCAAAATTTAAATGTTGATATAATAATGAAACTTATATGATACATCTTGCATCCACATATACAGGGACTAATACATCTTCCGAGATAGTCTTCGACCAATGATAAGATTATTAATAGATGAGATGTTTGATATAAAAATTATATCATCACAAACTCCTTTCACATATGAATTAGAGGGTATGATTTGTGTGACATGCATGTCATATAATATTATGGATGGAGGGAGTATACTGGATGGTACATGGCATTTAAATCTTTAAAATAAGATCAATTTTGGACATGGTTTGAACAATTCAAATTTGAATGTTGATACAATAATGAAACTTACATGATACTGCCTTCATCCATGTATATAAAGCTTAATACGCCTTTCGTGGTAGCCTTTGACCCATGATAAATCTATAAACATATGAGATGTATTGTATAAAAATTATATCATCAAAAACTCCTTTCACATACGAGTTTAAGGATATGCTTTTTGTCACATGCATGTCATATAATATCGTGGATTGGGAACGTATACCAGATGGTACAATAACGAAACATGCAAAAGAGAGTGCATGAAAAAAGCATGTAAAATAGTTGTGCCGCAGAAATGAAATCGTATGAAAAACTCAGCCTAACCATGAAAAATAATTTGCCAAAATTGGTGTGAAAATTGTATTTCAAGACTTCAAAATTAGAAACGAAACCTCACTGAAATAGTACCCGATATCCGGAATGAAAAAGTAATGAAAGCATGCAACGAAAAAATAATGTGAATTTGAAAAAATCAACTATGTCCAAAATTTATCTTGTTTTGAAGATTTAAATATCATGAGTATTAATATCCAAACGGTTTGCCAATCGGATATTTTGTTTAAAATATATAATTGATACAAAATACGTAATCAGACTGAAAAGCATTTGTTGATGGGATGTAATACAACATTTTTTACTTCAAACATACCCACTAGTCACTCTGTCGTGGACCCTCCTCGCTAGTTGTCCCACACGTCATCGATGTGGGTAAGAAATTAGCTAGAGTGAAGAAGAAAGAAAAGACAATATGATGTATATTTCTCAGCCCATACGTGTATTGCCATAATAGAGCAATACATGCACACATCACCAGCCAATATGTGTAGCATCGCAGTACCCGGTAGAAGCCGGGAGCGTTAGAAAAACCATTCTCATAGTGTTGCCATTGTAAAATAAGTGTGAAGATGTCATGGAAAATAAAAAGTAGAAATTGCCATGGCAAGAAAATTAAAAATTTGACATGACGATATTGGTAAATTTGCCATGTCAATGAAGGTGAATATGTCATGGAAAAAGAGAAAAGTAAAATTAATTAGGCATGATTGACTAAAGTACAAAAAATGACATGTATATAAAACTAAAAGTTCCATGGATGTATAGATAATTTTGCCATGGCAAAAAATGTATAATTGCAAAGAAAAATAAAGATTAGAAACTGCCACAACAATAATAGTTAAAATTTGACACGGCGATTTAGGAGAAATTGTTGTGTCAATAAATGTAAATCTGACATGGCAGATGCAAAGGTAAATATTGGCATGCCCAATAAACAAAAATTGACATGCTACAAATTAAAAAATAGTGATGTTCTTAAAAAAGGTAAAATGTTGATGTGTGTGCACAAATCACATGGCAAGTTTAGAAATTTTTTGCAATCTTACAATGATGGCAAATGTACATATCATGCTGGAATGCATTTTTGGGGGTACTAATCACAAAGGAAAATTTGAAAAAAAATCATAGCATGGCAAGTTTCATATCTGATCACATGGCAAATTCATAAAAAAAACTATTTTCCCAGAAAAATCATGGCAAAAGTGTATAAATGTTTAAAATGTCCACATGACAAATCTAGGAAGTTTAAAACTTGTCACCCTGCAAATTTATATATTCTTCTACATGGAAAATTTACACATATTTTGGTGTATACAAAAACATCATAAAAATTTCCATGTGACTACGATACAATTCTTCAATATCTACAGATATGCCATGGTCTTAATCAAATTTTGCCATAGGCCTAGTCAAATACATGTACCATGAGGGACATCGCTAAAATGACGAACAAAAATTGCCATGGCATATGCATATTAAAATATGCCGTGGCGTTCTAGTTATAACTGTCATTCTTTTTCTATGAAAATTACCATGAATTGCAGTTTGCCATAGCAACTATTTACTTAAGAAAACCTAGCATGGCAACCATTTACTAAACATGATGGATGAGACGAACTCTTTTATAAATTGACATGTGATTCAGTCCAAACATTGTTAGAAAACAAATTTTCTTCAAGTTGCCATTTCACTGTTAGAAAACCTACGAACCTTTGCAATGATGTAGTAAGCAAAAATTTGCAAACAAAATCTAGGGAACAAATTGCCATTCCGTCCTGGAAGACTAGTATGCATCTCTGTTTTGTTCAGATCACAAAAAAATTGATTTCAGTCACTAGAATAGTAAAAAATACACAAAAGGTTGTTCTATTGGTTCAGTTGACACATTCCAAAAATGTCCTCCCTAGATTCACGTCTGCCCAGCCGATGCGCTTGTGAATTTCTGATGTATGCGTCGCTAGAAAAAAACGAAGAAATGGTGGAATTCTGGGCTGGGGATTACCGAGCAGAGAGAGGGGGTAGCTCGCGTTCGTGACCTCGTCCGGGAGAGTTATAAAAGTGCATGTTCTAGCCAATGCAACCAAAAGACCGATACATTTATACGTCAACACTTCCCCTCACGTGTGGCTTCTTCGGGCCTAAACGTGAATCAAAAGTGGGCTGCAATTTAATTGCGCCAGCCGGGTCTTGAACTCAAGACCTTTTGGCTCCGATACCATGTAGAAGTGCATGCTCTACCCAATGCAATCAAAAGACCGATCCGATGGAAGAGACTATGCAATACATTTATACGTCAACAGTCGTCCTCACGGCCGTCATCGAAGCGTGATCCCATGTTGGAAGCGGCAGATGCCTGGACGTGGTGGTTGACGCCGCGAGAGTCGTTGATGCGCAACCCCCCTAATGTGGTTGCGGCCTCCCCTCGGCTAGGTCCGGCAACGAGAAGACGACCCCTGCCATCCATCCCAAGCCCTTGGCGCCGGGCTCCGGTAGATCCCATGCCCTTCGCTTCATCTGGATGCGCGGGGAAGCCTGAGACCCAACCATCCATCGATCCCACGACGACATGCACACACACAAACGGCTTCCGGCTTAAAAAACGATGGAGGCACCCATGAATGTGACAACCAGCATCTCGGCCGGTGTCCAGCGACACTCTTTCCGCCATCGTCGTGGGCGACCGAGTAGGGGTATAAGAGCATCTCCAGCCGTTGCCCCCAGGGACCGATTTTTAGCGCTGCCTTGGGGGCCAGCCGGCGCTAAAATCGGTCCGAGGGGCTCAGCTTCCTAGTCGCAGCCCCGGGGTCGCCCCCCAACCGCCGCTTTCGGCCCATTACGGTCATAAAATCGGCCTAATACGAGCATAAAAGTTCGATTTTTCATTAAAAATATATTACAAAACTAAAAAAAACTACGTCAACTATGTCATTGTCCGTCGCCGCCGTCCCGTGCCGCGTCACCGCATACTACATGCCGAGGAGCTTGTAGAAGTTGGTGTAGTCGCCGTCGTCGTCACCGTCGCCGTCCTACGCGTCGCGGCCGCCGTCCCTGCTGTAGCCCTGCCCTACGTCGCCGAAACGATGCAGGTCGGGGTTGGAGGGCCCTGGCGCCTCGCAGTTGTTGTTATCATCGAGGATGATCAGGCCGGCGAGCTCCTCCTCACGGCGGGCACGGTGGCAAGCCTCGATCTCCTCGAGGGACCGGCGTTGCCGCTCCATCTCCGCGCGGACGTAGTCGTCACGCGCCCACTTCATGGTCGTCTCGTCGGCGACGGCCATGTCGAGGTGCTCCTGCTTCACCACCGCCGTGCCAGGCTCCGTCCTCGGCCTGACAAGGCGGAGGTGGCCGCGGGAAGGTGAGGGCTCGCGATGGCGGCCCTCGTTGATGGTGATGCCCCCGCCGCTGCGACCGCTGCGCCGAAGTGGGGTCAAGTCGGGCTCGACCTTCACGACGACGGGCGATGGGCGGCATGCGCGCTGCGTCGGAGGAGTGGGAGGTGGGAGGACGACGAGGACGGTATCTCCATGCGCCGTGGCTGCCACAACGAGCCCCGCCAGCGGGAGATGGAGGTCGGCTCCGTCAGGTACTCAAGGTGCGGCATGTTGTCGCCCTCGATGTGCTCGAGGACGGCCTCGAGCGTGCGCCCGGCGACGCCCCACCAAAGGCAGCGGCCCTCGTTGTTGTTGCGGCCGCACGCAGGGCCGCCGTTGGTGGAGGCGAGCTGCTCCTCGCAGCGGCGCTCGAAGTACGCCTTCCAGAGCTTGTGGTGTCTGGGGCGTACCTCGGCTGCCGGCGCACTTCCTAAGAGAGGGAGGACCGGATCCGGGCGATCTCAGTGCATCGCTCAGCTCTGGTGGGCACCGGTGGCACGGGAACGCCGCCGGCGCTAAGCCTCCAGACGCCCGGCGCCCGCATGTCGGGCGGCGTCGGGTACTCTGCCTCGTACAAGAGGCGGGCCTCGTCCTCGTGGAGGTGCCGCTGGCCGAAACCGCTGCAGGTCGCGTTGTCGCCTGGGCAGCGCTTCGCCATCGGGGAAAGAAAAGGGAGAGAAGATCGCCGCGATGGGAGAGAAGGGCATCGACGGCGGGTGTTTGGGGCAGGCGAAGGTGTGGCGGGGGCACCGGTGAGGGGTCGGCTTTTATAGGGGCAATGGTGTGCGTGGAGAGGCGAGGTGTGAACGCGCGTCGCCCCGTACTGATGGCGCCGCCCGTGAACGCCACCTCGTGAACCCGCCGCATCAATGGAAGGCTGACCGGCGACAGCCTTGCATTGATTCCCCGCGGGAAACCGAGGCGATAGGACGACGACGACGCGCGGTCGCTTGGTGGACCCATCCTTTTTCGCTCCAAAAACGTTTCGCCCGGCACGCCCAGGCGTCCCCCAGCGCGCCGGGTTCGGGCTGGATACGCCGACGCAAAATTCGGCCCAAACCGACGAAAAATGTGCTCCTGAGGACGCGAGTGGGCCGATTTTTGCCCGCAGGCAATGAAAAATGCCCTTGGGGGGCTCTTGGGGGGGAGGGGGATGGAAATCCTCTAATGGGGAGGAGGTAGTGGGGCACGGACTGGGGTGGATTGTGTGGGGTGGGAAGAGAATGAGGGAGGAGTGGGTGACAGAGTGCGTTCGGAGCTATTTCAAAAGGAGGGGGGCTAACGTGGCGTGCTGTAAGATTCGTGCAGCCATGTTACGGTTTAGAGGGCATTTGGAACTAGATGAGAAAAAATGACACATTTAGAATTTATAGATTTCGTAGGTATATAGATAATATATCACACTTAAGAAAAAGAATCTGATAAATCACGAAGATTTTAAGCATACTGTCAAAACGTTTTTTCATGGTAATTTTAGTTGACGCGAGGTGACGATTTTAGTTGTTAACACATGATAATTTTGTCTTAATACATTTTTGTTAAAATATTGTCATGTTTGCCAACCTCGCGTAAACTAAAACTTGTCATAAAAATATTCGGGTTGTCATCTTTAAAGTCTGAACATTCAGGATTTATCATTTTCGTAAAATAATATAATCTCAAACCCGAAAGCAAATATTTCCTGAAGGGACTTTCCTGAATATGTCCGTCCGAATGAGATGCACGCACATATCCTGAATAGTGAATACTGTAGTGAGCTTAGCAGGTGAGGCTGGTCCCGGGGTCGACGCCGAACTGCTGGCAGAACTGCTTGTAGTAGGCGACGCGGTCGTTGACGGCGTTGGGGTTCTTGCCGTTGCACTCGAGCGCGCCGTTGATGGCCCTGATGGTGGCGCCGAACCCCTGGCCGGAGACGATGACGTCGTGCACGCTGTTCATCCAGTACCAGAGCGCCGCTTGGAACGCCAAGACGGGGCTCCGCGCCACCGCGTCCGGGTCGTTGAGCCCGTCGAAGCCGAGGCTCTGCCCTGCCGCCCCGTAGTTGTAGTTCCACGAGATCTGCAGCGGCCCGCGGCCGTAGTAGCCCTTCCCGACGGCGCACGGCCACTCCGCGTTCGTCGGGTCGCAGTAGTTCTTGCTCGGCCCGTTGATCTCGTCGATGTAGCAGAACTCTGAGATTCATTTCGTAGTGCAAGCTCACTCGTCAGGACTATATATATAGGCGTGGTGAAGTACTGGACTCGAGTACGTAAAGTGGGCGTGCGTGGTGAGCTTACTTATGGTCTCGTGGTTGACGTGGGCGAAGAAGGCGGCGATTTCGCGCTTGGAGTCGTCGTCGGAGCCGGTGCGGCCGAAGGCGGGGTACCCGCCGAGCGCCGTGAGGAAGGCGTCGCGGGTGTAGAAGCCCTTGGCGGCGCAGTCGTCGGCGGCCTGGGCGACGAGCGCGCCGAAGAAGGCCGGCGTGACGATGGCGGGCACGGACACGTTGTTGGTGACGGGCACGGTGCAGGGACCCGAGCGGCAGCCCGTGCCGCAGTACTCGCTGGTGACGCCGCAGTACCCCCAGCGGCTGCAGCACTCGCTCGCCGCGCACCCGCAGTTCTGCGCGGCCGCCATGGTCGACGCTAGGAGGAGGAAAGCCGCGGCGGCTGTCACAGCCAGCACCCGCGCCATGGCTCGCTGCTGATGACCCACCCGAGGGACGAATCGAGTTCGTTGGCTTTCTGGCTACTAGCTCGTGTCGTGTGAAGTGATCCTGATCGATGTCAAACCTCCGATTGTTCGCTGCTGTTTATATAGAGTTCTCCGGATGGCGGGGGACAGTGATTGACGTAACATCTTTGTGTGAGCGTCTGACCCTTTTCGTCCAAGTCCAACGAGGGTTGGTCAAACTGCAGTCGGCGCGTGCACGTTGTGAATTGGTACGTGAACGTCAACCGCGTCTACGTTTGCGGGCTTCACTCACTCCCCAGCTGCGTACGCAGCCTGCGTTTTGACGTTCTATTTTTTGATGATGATGGGCAGCCTGCGAGCGCCACACGCTCCCGGAGCATCTAGAGAACAGAAGCGTCCTAGTATGTCGGGCTAGCCAAAAATAAGCAACCGGCTGCCGCATTTTGCCGTGGAGGAGAGGGCGTCACGATTGCAATAGCAACCGGTTGCTTTCCCCGTTACGTACAAGCAAAACTGATACGGCTTAGATCTCACCTTCGCAAGAAAAGAAAATAAAAAGATGGACATCAGCTCGCCGGGAACGCCCGTGGTTTTTTTTTTTTTTTGAGGGACGCCCGTGGGTTTCTTGATGCGACAGGCGACGGCCAATACTGATGAGTGGAGCATTTTCATTAGTAAGATATAAGTATACACCTTTGTTCGCGAGAGAACGGCTACCATACACCTTCAGCCGCTGAAATGGTTACCTTCAGCTCGGTGGGTTGGGGTTGGGGGTTAGAGTTGTCATGGTTGACAATAGAGCTGAAAACACGCAGCCGCTGAAATTTCGTGTTTGCCCTACGTGACACGGTGGTAATGTTTGACTCGGCACGTACGGCTATGAGTTACGACTATTCAGTTTCTAGCAATCTGCCCGGTCTGACTTTGGTGAAAGAAGTCAGCTGCTCCGCTGGCTGCCTCTCAGGTCTCCCGCGCGCGCCATTGTAGAATCTTCTTTTTTTGAAAGATCTAACAAACTGCTGGCTTAATTCAGATTTAGCAGAAAGTAACGAAAGAACAACGTGGTGAAGATCCAAAGATCCAATAGACATTTAGGAAGGACTCTCTGTTACCCACCTCCAACAATTTATCCAACTTTGGACAAGTGTTCAGGACGTGCAACTGCTGGAGGGCAACGACGACACCATCAGGTGGAAATTTGCGACCAATGGTCAATACTCTGCAGCCACGGCATACAAGATGTAATTCGCTAGCATGATCAAGTCTGACATGTCCAAACTGGTCTGCAAGGTCTGGGCGCGGCCAAAAATAAAATTCTTCTCCTGGCTAATTATCCAGGACAGAGTATGGACGGCCGATAGACTCACTCGCAGGGGATGGTCCAACTACAGCCTTTGCCAGCTCTGCAAAAGGGAACCGGAATCGGTTGCACATTTAATGTTTAAGTATTGCTTCACAGTTAGAATTTGAAACTTGATCAACACCTGGCTGGGGCTACAGCTACATCCGACGGATTGGGCGGATCTAGCATCCTTTCAAAGATGATGGGAAGAGCCAACCCACCTCCATGGCACAAGTGCAAAGGCTTTCCGCCTGCTGAAGATGTTAACATGTGGGGCAATCTAGAATGAAAGGAACGCAAGAATTTTCAGAAGAAGGCCTCCATGCCCAATGATGTTAATTTCATCCATCAAGGTGGAGGCGCGGCCTTATGAATTGGATGGGTACAGCGAGAGATGAGGAGAGGGAGATGCTCATGCAAGGTTTATATGGATTATGGATGGCAAAAAAATGAGGCTCGGGATGGTATTAAAATTAAGGGGCAATTGATTTTATGTCCCTAGTTGGGTCACACTCGGCAGGTTTACCTCTAGTTTCCGAAAACACTCGTTCCTGCCTAAACCACTTTGCTTCTCTTATGCTTTTGCCCTTTGACCGTTTGACCGTCACTTTGTAAACTTTATAAAAAATTCAAACTAAATCAGAAAAATTCAAATAAGATATCAAAATGTTCATAAGAACCTCACCTATATGTGCATGCAATTTGCATTCTTGACAAAAATGTTGGAAAGTCCCCATCGCAGATGATAGCTGAAACTCGGATGGGGACTTTCCAACATTTTTGTCGTGAATGTGAATGCATGCACATATAGGTGATGTTTCTCTAAACATTTTGATATCTTATTTGAATTTTTTCGAGTTAGTATGAAATATATTTTTGAAGTTCTCAAAATGATGGTCAAACGGTCAAAGGGCGAAAGCATAAGAGGAGCAAAGTGACTTGGGCAGAACCGAGGGTTTTTGGAAATTAGGAGTAAAACTGCCGAGTGAGACACAACTAAGGGCACCAAATTAATTATCCCTAAAATTAAACAACCACATGAAATATCAATCTCTGTATCTAGATTTATAGACGAATGGAATGAGACTGTCCAGAAGAAATCGAGTATGCCGAAGATGGTGCCTTTTGAGAGATGGAATCCACCAGAATATGGTTGTAATTCGGATGGTGCTATTTCCGAAATAAAAGGTAATGGGGGAGGTGGGGTGGTCCTTCGATATCACAATGTAGCCTTTAGGGGTGCTAGGGCTCACTTCTTTCCAAATATTTCTAATCCAGAGAAGGCAGAACTATTGGCATGTCGGAAGGCTTTGCTACTTGGACAGGAATTGGGAATTCAGAAAATTCATGTTGAACTTGACTGTCGTCAGGTTGTATGTATGATCAATGATGCTAGCAAGAACCTGTCTATGGCGGGTCCGTTGGTGGAAAAAAAAGACTTATGCAGGGCTGACAGGGATGTAAGATCACTTGGAGAAGATCAACAAATAGAGTTGCTCATATTTTAGCTAAGTTAGTTGTAGGCGATGAAGTGTGTGTTGTGTGGCATTCTATAGCGCCTAATTGTATCCAAAATATAATAGAGGCAGAGATTCCTATCTTTAACTAAATAAAGTTATAAGTTTCTCTCAAAAGAAAGGTGGAGGCGTGGCTATGAGTGAAAGCAGGGGCTAAGCATCTAGGGAATCTAATTTCGGGAGAGTAAACATGCAATTTGCTTCGGGCCTGTGTGTGTCCATGTAACAGACAATATCTTTCTATCCTACTTAATTAATGAGATGAGGCAAATATTTTGCCTCCGTTAAAGAAAAGATCAAAGAAAAGAAAAGCAATAGCCCTATTAGCTGCAGAATGACATCTACACTCACAAGAGGGGACGTCATCCACTCGCGGCAAGACAACGCAGCTCCGACTCAGACGGAGAACTACGAAGAACTAGGCTAGGTTGGCATCGCGGGAGATTGCCAAACGGACCACATGTTGCGCGCCACTATAGAATCCAAACAATCAGATCCCGCAAAAAAGGATTTTTTTTGTATAGTCAGCTTTGCAAAAGCGGACTTGGATCGCCGGATATTTGAAGCGGCATGGTTGGAAAATTGTGGCATTTGCCCTCTTTGCAAAAAGAAACAAAAAACAGGCGTTCATCTCTGCGTCAAATGCCTTCACTACTAGGCTTTGGAGATTGGTCATGGAAAAATTCGGGCTTCTGCACATGAACACCTCGGCTGGCACAAGGAATCCCTTTGCAAATGGTGGGATAAGAGAATTGACTTGAGAAAACCTAATAGACGAGATATGGCCTCTTTTATTATGCTTGCGTCTTCGACAACATGACGTAAGAGAAATTCTAGAGTGTTCTCCACAAGAATGCGCTGCTACAAATGCTCCTTACAATTATAGTTGACGAGGCTAACGTTGGGGTTACAGAGTGCTAAAAACTAGGGAATATTGTTTTGCGTGAGTAATTCTCATACCGTAATTGTGGGTCCCTTGTAAAACTCTAAAACTATATTCTTTTCTCATTTAAAGGATGAGGCGAATCGCATGCCTCCGTTTTGGAAAAATAAATCGGTTTCTAAGAAAATAGACAAAAAGAAAAAGAAAGGTAACACTAAAATCCAAAAATGACAATTCAAAATTTTGTGATTTTTTGGCAAATATTGACAAATGGTTTATGTGCTTACCAAATTTCATCATGAAATGACATCCTTGAAGTCATGGCAAAAAAATCCAAAATGCTTTCGAAAATTGCATATTTAGAGCATCGATTTTGTTTGCCACAACTTCCATGAATGCCTTTTAATGATACAATTTTGCAAACGTACATAATACTTGTCAAAAATTACCAAAAAAATCAGTTTTTTAATATTGTTTTTTATTTTTACTGTTCATCGGGAGCATATACTCCGCGTCCCAAAAAAACCCACTTCCTCTTCATCTATGGAAAGATGGCCCTACCCATAAAAGTGTCACATCAACACGCCACCTACCATCGTCTTCATTGGCGGTGCTTTGGAGTGTTATCCTAGACACTACAAACTATTATGAATATTTTAGTTATTGAGCATGTCATCTTGCTGCAATTGTTGGATGCCATTTACAAAGTTTATGGATTTGTACATCAGTGAAAAGTGATTACTACTACCTCCGTTTCTAAATATTTGTTTTTTTAAAGATCCAACTATGGACTACATACGAAACAATATGAATGAATCTATACTCTAAACTATGTCTATATACATTTGTATGTAGTCCATAGTGAAATCTCTAAAAATACAATATTTAGGAACGGAGGGAGTGGATTGGAAGAGCACGTCAGCATTGAAGAGTTGGCGGCTTGCCTTGGTATCTTGGCGCATTGGTTATCTATTCGCCTCCTCCAGATCCTAATTAACTTTATATCTCGTTCCTTTATGTTTGGCCATTGTTGAGTTCTTGCCCCAGCACGTACCTCTTGTGTCTTCATGTTTTATGTATTTGGTTTTGGTTGGCTAGATTTTAAGCATGTTGTATTAGATTGGTGATTGTGTTGTTTGTTTTAGCTATAAAGCGGAGCGAAAGTCTTCTTCGGTTAAACTGCCACCGACATGGGTCAACTAAATAATTTAACATATATGTGTTGCATTTTTCTTTGTTTATGAAATATAGGATGTATGGAAAATATATCGCTTCAAAGTCTTTTTTATTGAGCCGGCAACATGATTTCATTGATTAACTAAGGAAAATAACATCACATGGTGCAAACTGAAACTTTTATAGACAAATTCATTTTTTAAATGATAAATTATATAGAGAAGTCTGAAATTATCGTCTCTAGCTTTGTTATTTTATACCTTTATGCTTATCCAAACCTCCCGTGAAGAGCGATTTACAACTGAACTATTCTTTTTCACATTGGATGGTTGTTTTTTCGAACTTTCAGTAATTTGGCCCCCTTCAATCCACAAGAATTTTGTAACTTTTCATATGATATGAAACATATATTTTTCATACAAAAGGTGCTTCATTTACAATATTACTTTTGTTAGCATCCTTTCTTATGTGGAATGCTGGAAACTTTCGATTAGGGTCAAGATCTTGGAAAAAAATTGGCAAGCAGAAAAGTGTGTGTGCACCTCTTTTGCTTGTCAACATGCTCTCTTCTATTTGACGCATTGAAAAATCAATTATGGATCATCTTCCCGACACTATCCTCCAACCAAACTCTCCTTCCTCACGCCTCTGTCTTGCCACATCCCCCTTTATAGTAGCTTCATGGGTAGTAAGAGAAGTGGTGGTCTACCCCTTGCATTTTTCTTAGTCCTCATAAGTCATAGTTTCTATTAGGTTTTCATTTCCCGGCACATCATCGAAGGTATCTGTATGATGACATGTTGGAATAGTTTATCTCCAACTGCTCCAACCCTTGACAATGTCCTATGCGACAACGATGAAGGGCTTGTGAGGATATGTGTTGCTAGATATGTTGGCTCTCTTCAATTATTGGCAGCTGGTGTCAGAGCTAAATTCGGCAGATCCCTTGGTAGGGTATCCTAGCTAGCTATGGGAACAAAGACAAGGGCTTTACCTAGGATCGAACTCTCATGGAGGAGATAACACCCTATGTCATTGCTACTTGTGAGTTGCGTTGGAATTTTCCCCGAAGAGGAGGAGATGCAAAAAATAGACATCTTTTAGGGATTCCAAACTTTATTAAAATTAAACAACATTCAGCAGGATACAAAGAGGGTCATGGGGATATAAGCCACATATGGCGACCCCGAGGAAGCGATACATCAAATTTTGTAAGATTGTGCGCCTCCTGATTCAAAGCTTGACCTTCAAACATAAAATCACAGCTAGCAAAACAGGCTCCTCTCCTGTTTCTCTCTTTCACAATAGCTATATGGGGCCCTCGCAACCCCTTTTTTATGTCGTCCACAATTGGTTTGCAGTCGCTGACAATTAACAAACGTTCCAAACATAGATCGACTGCAAGTGCCAAGGCCTCGCGACATGCTATGGCCTAAAGAACGAATGGGTTAATAACACCATGTAGAACAATAGTTGAAGACCCAAGGTATTGACCGTATTCATCTCTGCAAACTGCAGCAGTAGCTCCAGTAGTCCCATCAGGAGACAATCCACCGTCTACATGGATTTTAACATGTTCGATCGAAGGCGGTTCCCAAGATCTTTGCATATTGACAGCATAGCTTTTTATCGCTAGATTGGTCAAACTTGCCATTGTGTTCAAGCCATCCAACTCATAGATGAATTTTCCGATGAATAGATGAGTGACGTGTCTTGAGACTGCGTCGGTATTTCCCCAAAGAGGAAGGGATGATGCAGCACAGCGACGATACGTATTTCCCTCAGTTTACGAAACCAAGGTATCAATCCGCAGAGGAAGATCACGCACCCACATAAACATCACCTGCACACAAACAACAAATACTTACAACCCGACGCGAAAGAGAGGTTGTCACGCTCTCTACGGTAATAAGATAGATTAGGTAGTGATAGTTTTGGCAAATAGATCTCGCATAAACACAAAGTAAAATAAGTAAACAAAAAGTGCAGCAATGTATTTTGGGGTTTTTGGAATAATAGATCTGGAAACAAAAGTTGCAACTAGTAGATCGGAAAGCAATATGTTGGAAAAGTAGACCCGAGGCCGTAGGTTTCACTAGTGGCTTCTCTCATGAGTATAGCATACGGTGGGTGAACAAATTACTGTTGGGCAATTGATAGAAGATAAAATAATCATGACGATATCCAGGCAATGATCATTATATAGCCATCATGTTCAAGATAAGTAGACTGGAACGATTCTGCATCTACTTCTATTACTCCACAGATCGACCGCTATCCAGCATGCATCTAGTGTATTAAGTTCATGGAGAAACGGAGTACTCAATAAGAATGGTGACATGATGTGGACAAGATCTATTCATGTAAGAATAGATCCCATATTATTATCCTTAATGGCAATGATACATGCATGTCTTGCTGCCCCTTCTGTCACTGGGAAAGAACACCGCAAGATCAAACCCATCACAAAGCACCTCTTCCCATGGCAAGAAAAATCGATCTAGTTGGCCTAACTAAACCAAATATAGGAAGAACAAATATGAGGCTATAAGTAATCATGCAAATAAGAGATCAAAGAAGACTCAAATCATATTCATGGATAGAAACTGGTCATGAACTCAAAATTCATCGGATCCCAACAAACACACCGCAAAAGTCATTACATCAAATAGATCTCCAAGAGGCCATTGTATTGAGAAACATAGAGAGAGAGGAATCCATCTAGCTACTGCCTACGGACCCGTAGGTCTCAGGTGGACTACTCACGCATAATCGGAGAGGCGCCTATGAGCAAGATGAACCCCTCCATGATGGTGTTAGATTGGATCTCGAGATTCCGGAACTTGCGGCGTCTAGAATTGTGTTTCCTCAAGTCCCCTAAGGTTTTTGGATTTCAGGGAAATTATAGGCTTGATAGTCTGTTGGGGGGTGCCCGGGGTGCCCACCCTCCACCAGACCGTGCCATGGGCCTCTAGCATGCCCTGGTGGAGGGTGGCCACCCTGGGCCCCCTCTTATGGTGTTGTTTGGCCCATCTTTCTTCTTCTGGTCCATAAAAAATCCACAAAAATCCCCTCAGCATTTGGGCTCCATTTGGTACTGATTTTCTGTGAAATAAAAACAAGCAAAAACAGCAACTGGCACTGTGTCACTATGTTAATAGGTTAGTCCCAAAAAATGATGAAAATTTGTTATAAAATGGTTGTAAAACATCCAACACTGATAATATAACAGCATGGAACAAGCAAAAATTATAGATACATTGGAGACGTGTCAGTATCCCCAAGCTTAATTCCTACTCGTCCTCGAGTAGGTAAATGATAAAAACAGGATTTTTGATGTGGAATGCTGCCTATCATGTTCATCGCATATTATTTTCTTTATAGCATGGACATTTGGACTTTTCATATGGTTCAAAGCAATAGTCTAGTATTGACATGAAAACTTTAATACTCAAGCATATCAACAAGCAACCATGTCGTTCAAACTATCAACACTAAAGCAAGTTATCCCTAGCCCATCATGCTCAATCATTGATCCATTCACAATGCACACTCAAATTTTAGCTACACCTAATGCTCAAGTACGATCATAGTGCCTCCTAGTTGGTGCTTCATAAGATAAGATGGAGACTCAAATTGAAAAATAAAAATTTCTTAAAGTAAATAGATAGGCCCTTCACAGAGGGAAGTAGGGATTTGTAGAGGTGCCAGAGCTCAAGTGTTTAAATTTATAGAGAAAAATAATTTGAGTGGCATGCCTTTCCTGTTAACGAAAATGACTGAGAGATCTCAATATCTTTCCACACTAGATGCATCATAGGCGGTTCCCAAACAAAAAATAAAGTTTATTCCTTTTTCCACCATACTTTCACTTTCCATGGCTAGCCGAATCCACGGTTGCCTTCCATACCAACACTTTTCAAGGAATTTATTATTTGACAACATAAAGTAAATTTTTTCTTTTTCATTTTGGGACTGGGTATCCCTATTAACTCCATACTCTCTTGCAATTACAAGTGAATAAACACTCATCTTGAGAATAACACATCTAGAATGAAAAAATATCGGCCACCCCCTACCGTTTCGTGAGCGGTACGAGCACGCAAAAAGGAAAAATTATTTTGAAAGTTTAGAGATGGCACATACAAATTTTCTTGAAACGGCATGGAAGTACCATATATAGGTAGGTATAATGGACTCATATGGCAAAACTTGGTTTAAGGATTTTGGATGCACAACTAGTATTTCTACTTAGTAAAAGTGAAGGCTAGCATGATATTGAAAAGCATCCAACTAAGAAACGAAAAATCACATAAGCGAGCATTAAGCATAACTAAAACCGAATAATGCACCATAAGTAGGGAATCACAACTATTGACTTTAGTGCTTGCATAGGGAATAACAAACCTTAACACCAATATTCTTACTAAGCATAATTACTCATCAACATAACTCACATATCACTATTGTCATGTCTCAAAACTATTACAAGGAATCAAGTTTAATTTGTCCAATGATCTTCATCAAAGTTTTTATTATATCCTTCTTGAATATCTACCACTTTGAGACTAGTTTCATATGTTGCAATTGCTTTTGATAAGCTCACATGGATATAAGTGAAGAGCATGAGCATACAAGTTTTCATCTCTCAAAATAATATAAGTGAAGCATGAGAGGATTTGTTCAAAATTATTAGCTCTCAAATTAATATAAGTTAAGCATGAGAGCATTTCTTCAAACATGTAAAAGCACTTCATTCTCAAAAATATATAAGTGAAGCACTAGAGCAATTCCTCTGCTCAAAAGTTTTAAGTGAAGCATAAAGAGCAATTATAACAAATCGTAGCACAATTTTGGCTCTCCAAAATAGGAGTGTGCAGCAAGGATAAAATCAAACAAAGCAAAGATACAAGACGCTCCAAGAAAAACTCATGATATGCGACGAATAAAAATATAGTTCCAAGTAAAATACCGATGGTTGTTAGAAGAAGAGGGGATGCCACTCGGGGCATCCCCAAGCCTAGTTTCTTGTTACTCTTTGGATATTACCTTGGGGTGATGTAGCATACCAAATCTTAGGCTCTTCTTACTCCTTATTCCTTCATCCATCATGATCTCACCCAAAACTTGAAAACTTCAATCACACAAATCTTGACAAAATTCTCGTGAGATCCGTTAGTATAATAAAGCAAATTACCACTTTAGGTACTGTTTTAAACACATTCATATTTTATTATTGCATTATATCTATTGTATTCTAACTTTACCATGACTTATACCCCCCGATGCAAGCCATAGATTCATCAAAACAAGCACACAATGCAACAAAAACAGAATCTATTTCAGACAGAACATTCTGTAGTAACCTCCACTATACCCATACTTCTGGAACTCTAAAAATTCTGAAAAATTAGGACAACGTAAAGAATTTGTATAGAATACTATGTTAAAATTTCAACCCAATATCATGTTCCAGTAAAACATGAAAATCCGTGCACTGGGAACAAAGTTTCTGTTTCAGATTGAGCATTGTTTCTACTCATCTTATGGATCATCCTAAAGGCATTACTTGGCACAAACACTAAATAAAACATAAAAACACAATCATAACAGAATCATAATTGTGCAAAACACTCAAAAACAGAAAGCAAAAGATAAAAATATTTTATTCATTGGGTTGCCTCCCAACAAGCGCTATCATTTTATGCCCCTAGCTAGGCATAATGGTTTCAATGATGCTCACATAAAGGTAAAGAATTGAAACATAAAGAGAGCATCATGAATCACTTGGCAAGCATATTTAAGTCTAATTCACTTCCTATGCATAGGGAGTTTGTGAGAAAACAAATTATGGGAACAAGAATCAATTAGTATAGGAAGGCAAAACAAGTATAACTTCAAAATTTCCAACACATAGAGAAGAAACTTGATATTATTGCAATATGTGAAAGAATATGTTCCTCTCTCATAGTAACTTTCAGTAGCATCATGAATAAATTAAAAAATATAACTATCACATGAAGCATTGTTTTCATGATCCACATGCATAAAAGTCTTACATTCTTCCAAGGTAGTGGGATTAACATTAACTAAAGTCATGACCTCTCCAAACCCACTTTTATCAAAAAAAATCATAAGATTGAAAACTCTCCAAACATGTGGGATTCTTTTTACCTAAAGTTGATGCTCTCCCAAACCCATTATCGATACTATTGCAAACATTATTATCAATAACATATTAAACATGAGGCTTAAATAAATTTTCAAGATCAAAAGAAGCATTATCACCCCAATCATGATCATTGCAATAAGAAGTGGATATGACAAAATTATCATCACCAAGGTTGTAGTTTTGCATATCATTAGCATGATTGACATTAATAGAATTTATAGTAACATCATTGCAATCATGATTTTCGATCAAGGAGCTATCATGAATCACCTTATAAATTTCTTCATTCAACACTTCATCAAAAATTTCAGATTCATGATTTTCAAACAAAAATTCATAGAGATAATCAAGTGCACTCAACTCACTAGCAGTTGGTTCATCATAATTTGTTCTTTTGAAAATATTAGCAAGTAGATGAGGATCCATATCAATAGATTTTTAGCAAGCAAAGATGCAAGCAAATAGAAGGCACATGGAAACACAAGCAAACGTAGCACACAAGAGATCTAACGAGAAAAATGCAAACGAAAAGGAGAGGGCGAATAAAACAGAAAAATTGTGAAGTGGGGGAGAGGAAAACGAGAGGCGAATGGAAAATAATTTAAATTGCAAGGAGATGAGATTTGTGATTAGGAACCTGGTAGATGAGATCGCTTCGTCCCCGGCAACAGCGCTAGTAATTCCTTTGACGTGGCTAGAGACTGCGTTGGTATTTCCCCAAAGAGGAAGGGATGATGGAGCACAGCGACATTAAGTATTTCCCTCAGTTTATGAAACCAAGGTATCAATCCGTAGAGAAAGATCACGCACCCACGTAAACAGCACCTGCACACAAACAACAAATACTTGCAACCCGACGCGAAAGAGAGGTTGTCATGCTCTCTACGATAATAAGATAAATTAGGTAGTGATAGTTTTGGCAAATAGATCTCGCAAGAACACAAAGTAAAATAAATAAACAAAAAGTGCATCAAGGTATTTTTGTCTTTTTGGAATAATAGATCTGAAAACAAAAGTTGCAACTAGTAGATCGGAAAGCAATATGTTGGAAAAGTAGACCCGGGGGCAGTAGGTTTCACTAGTGGCTTCTCTCATGAGTATAGCACATGATGGGTGAACAAATTAGTGTTGGGCAATTGATAGAAGATCAAATGATCATGACGATATACAGGCAATGATCATTGTATAGGCATCATGTCCAAGATAAGTAGACCGAAACAATTCTGCATCTACTTCTATTACTCCACACATCGACCGCTATCCAGCATGCATCTAGTGTATTAAGTTCATGGAGAAACGGAGTAATGCAATAACAATGGTGACATGATGTAGACAAGATCTATTCATGTCGGAATAGACCCTATCTTGTTATCCTTAATGGAAACCATACATGCGTGTCTTGCTGCCCCTTCTATCACTGGGAAAGAACACCGCAAGATCAAACCCATCACAAAGCACCTCTTCCCATGGCAAGAAAAATCAATCTAGTTGGCCTAACTAAACCAAAGATTCGAAGAACAAATATGAGGCTATAAGTAATCATGCAAATAAGAGATCAAAGAAGACTCAAATCATATTCATGGATAGAAATTGATCATGAACTCAAAATTCATCGGATCCCAACAAACACACCGCAAAAGTCATTACATCAAATAGATATCCAAGAGACCATTGTATTGAGAAACATAGAGAGAGAGAGAGGAATCCATCTAGCTACTGTCTACGAACCCGTAGGTCTATGGTCGACTACTCATGCATCATCGGAGAGGCACCTATGAGGAAGATGAACCCCTCTGTGATGGTGTTAGATTGGATCTCGAGGTTCTGGAACTTGCGGCGGCTGGAATTGTGTTTTGACGACTCCCCTAGGGTTTTGGAATTTTCAGGGAATTTATAGGCTCAATAGTCGATTGGGGGTGCCCAATGTGCCCACCCTCCACCAGATCGCGCCTAGGGCCTCTAGCGTGCCCTGGTGGAGGGTGACCACCCTAGTCCCCCTCTTCTGGTGTTTTTTGGCCCATCTTTCTTCTTCTGGTCCATAAAAAATCCATAGAAGTCCCCGCAGCGTTTGAGCTCCGTTTGGTACAGATTTTCTGTGAAGTAAAAAACAAGCAAAAATAGCAATTGTCACTTTGGCACTATGTCAATAGGTTAGTCTCAAAAAATGATATAAAGTTGCTATAAAATGATTGTACAATATCCAAGATTGACAATATAACAACATGGAACAAGCAAAAATTATAGATACGTTGGAGACATATCAATGAGTTGACAATGGGCTCTAAAAAATCGACTCATGAATAGATTTTCTACATGCAGTCCAGATTGCCCAAAGTGTGTCAGCCATCTTCACAAAGTCGACATGCGATAATGAATCCATCATGTTAAAAAGCCTATTTTTTGCATTGGATTCATGAGTCTCAGTGATATTTTCAGTTAACTCAAGCAGTGAGTACCTCCATGAATCAGTGGCTCCGCACATCTGACAAGAATCCATGTCACACATATTACGATGATGTCTCACATCCTCCGATAGCAACGAATGTTTTGCCAATCTCCAAAGAAATGTCCTGATCTTGCCAGGAACTTTGGTGTTCCATAGGGATGTCCAACACCTCTCTTCTGCAGCAACATTAGAAGTAGCCCCTCTCTGACCTAGCAAATCATCCCTAGTGTTTCTTAAGTTGACTAACAAACAGTATGCTGACCTAACCGAAAATTCACCTTTCTTTTCAAAATGACATGCCCAGAAATATGCCATCGGAATTGTAAAAAGTGGTATGTCCTTTATTGATTGGACATCAGAGGGAAGAAAGAACTGTTGTAACTTATCAACTCTTCATACTGTCGAGGTACTATCAATCAAATCGCTCACAAGAGTTGGAGTGTCACTAGCCAGACAGGCTACTGGCCTCATTGACGAGTCTCTCGGTATCCAATTGTCGTCCCAAACTCGGGTATTTGTGTCGTTCCCAATGCGCCTTATGATGCCATGTAACGACCAAGATGCGGTACTATCACAATTAAGGCACGAGGACCTTGATGGGGATAGAAGCGCATCTAGGCGTTTCACAAGTACAAAATCATTGCATACATTTATTGAGAAGAAGAGTATGAGAGTTGGCTTATGCTCACCACATGCTAAATTACAATGTCACATAACATTCATACATTCATCCATAAAGCAGGGTCCGGCTATGGATGAAAACAAATGATAAAATTCGCAATGAGACTGCCTTGCTATCACAGGAACACGACCACACTGCCTCTCTACTCATCTGGATACGTAACATACATCCGACCACGTTCTTTATCAAACTCCCACTGGAGCTGGGACGCCTCAACTGGATAGACATCATCGGAACATGTACCTGTAGTGTTGTAATATGTGAGCCACAGGGACTCAGCAATCTTGTAACTCAGGTGCCGAAACTATGTAAGCCTTTTGGGTGAGGAAGGTTAAGTGGTGAGGTTGCAGCAAGCATCTAAGCATATGTTTGAGTAGCTAACTTACGAGAACAAGAAGTAAATATGGTGGACTACGCATAACGGACGTGTACTAGTATGATCACTAAGTGATCCTGGACACCTACTTACGTCAATCATAACCCCACCGTGTTCTCTCTCGGGTCATGTTCACGAGTAGAGACAATCAGGTTACGCACATGGTTGGTGGATTTTATTTGAGTTTACTTCAAGTTTGCTATAACTAGGTGTTAAACAAATTTTCAAGTCTCCACGTAACCGTGGGCACGGCTTCTCGAAAAGATTAAACCCTGTAGGGGTGCTCCAACTCATCCATCACAAACTAAGCACACGCCATGCTGAAATAACCTCGACCGCAGAAAACCCGTGATCTCCTTGGAAATTCTGTTGGAACACCTCAACCTCGGGATAGCCCAAAGTATCCTCAGATTTCCGTGCACAAGACATTCGAGAAAGGTAAAACAAGTCCATCAAGACCGCCCGATGTGTCGACAAATCAGATAGGAGCCACGTATCTCGTTCTCAGGACACGACGGATAAGCAAAGCATACGGTGGCCAGATAGAAATCTCCCGAGTTGCTCGGGTTGGCCCCACTCGGTGCTCTAGTTCGGACCAACACTCATGAGGAGCACTGGCCCAGGTTGTTGATTAATTATCCACGAGGTTGCAAAGCACTATGCATTTTTATTAGGGATTTTTATTTCGGTGACCCTATTTCATTAGTTGTACTCATTCATCCCCACGCTCTTGACTTTTGCTCATTTTTCCCCACTCCTTTGCCCAAAACCCTCAGAACAGGTTACAACGGACGTTGTCGTCGGGTTAATGCCTTTGACCGTTAACTCTGATGAGTGGGACCGCTCCCGCGCATGCAACTGACCGCGGTCGTGGGGTAGCACGTGTCCATGGGACATGCCCGAAACGTCCCATCGTATAAAGAGGGGGAACCACCTCCTGGCGCATCGCCCCTACCATTTCCCCCAAATCCCCTTCATGCCGCATCGTCTTCCTCTCCCCCATCGTGTTGTCTCACTTTCCTCTACCGCCTCCACCGCGCCATCTCGCTCTCCCCCATCGCATCCTCTTCGTCACCTTCATCGCCTCCATCTGTCCGATGGCGGATGCTCATGGCGATGCCAGAGCAGCGACCGGAGATCTAGTAGTGGAGTTGTAGGGTGCGGTTACCGCGGATGAAGTGAAGGACGTTGGCGGCATCCACGGTGGTGCGGGGAAACTCGCAACCACTATAGATGTGGAGAAGGAGGTGGGGGGCTCCGCCTTAGTGCTGTCGGAGCTGAACGTGACGGCGTCGAGCAGCGCAGTCCATCCCGATGCGTAGCCTAGCGAGGAGCATGAGGTATTTGCACTTTCTTGTTAGTTCTAATATTTAGCTTGTAGAGTTAGTTGCATTAGTTAGATTGTGATTCGTACGGTAGTACAGATGGTTAGAGTAGTTGGTTTGACGGATGGGCTGGGATTTTTTGTATGGGGGGATTGGGGTTTTTGTACTAGGTTTATTGGATTGCATTATTTGCAAAAATGTTAAATAGATCTGTATGAGAGATAGGGATCTCTGTGCTTCAATGCTACATAGATGT
Source organism: Hordeum marinum (assembly GCA_022496015.1). Taxonomy (NCBI): domain Eukaryota; kingdom Viridiplantae; phylum Streptophyta; class Magnoliopsida; order Poales; family Poaceae; genus Hordeum; species Hordeum marinum. The sequence continues at coordinate 277,670,683 of CM039677.1, read as the reverse complement.
ATGCTTATTAGATTTGTTTTTAATGCTACACAGATTGGGGTTTTTAAAGCTACAGACATGTGTGCTTATTAGATTGGTTCCCTATTAGATTTGTTTTTGAATGCTACGCAGATTGGGGTTTTGAATGTCATATGCCCAAATGGAATCCATTGATTAAGAAGGCATTTGATTCATTAGTATATAAATTTGTCCACAATATGTAGTTATATTAGCTCTGTTGTTCAATGTGTGTGCATGACAAGGGAAAATGCAAATAGGATCATAGTATATTAGCCCTATGATCAATGTGCCATGTGTGCATATCTAAATTTTCAATTGGCTTCTGTATTTACTAGTGATGGTTGTAATTGTATATTCAGGAGGATGATGGTTGGGGGAAAAGGAAGCTGAACCTTACTAGGTTCAACGACCCGTATTATCCAGGGTATAGTGATGACGAAGAGTATGAGGTAAGCCTAGTTGAAATTTAGATTGTTCATTTAGTTCCTTTGACATGGTGTATATGAATCTATAATGTATTAATGTAATTCATTCGTGTGTGCAGTATGTCTCTGGAGAAGATGTGGATGTGGACGACGGCAACTTCTCGTCCTTCAAAGCGAAGGAAGAGGAGAAGATTAGGGCCAAGGGAGATGATTACTACTACAAAATCAAGACCAACACTTGGCACTGCCCCTACTGCACCACCAAGCCAAAGCCAAAGTCCGCCCGCTTCGTTCACCTTCTAGCTCATGCAGAAGATGTAGCCATCTACGGCGAGGACTACAAGATCAGGGGCAGCATGGTGCCCTCGCGAAAGTCCTGACTCCCCTTCCCAAGTGATGTGATGATGTGATGATGTGTTTTACTTACTTTTGGTTGTTTGGTGAACTTTGTGTGTGAACTATCTATGGATGGTATGGTACTATGATGGTATGTCTATCTATATTGGGTATTTGTGTGTTTGTAAATTTGTCTGCTATGATTTGTTTTAGTGTTTATTTTCTGAGTTTAGGTGTTGCAATGATCACACATGCTATGATGGTATGGCTATCTATATAGTCCATCATTTTATCAAATATTCCAATAACAGAGTAAAAAACAAACATTTGAATGAAGATGTAATGATTGTTTGTAATAAAGGAGTATTATCCTAATTATTTGTCTCATGTTTATTAATCAAATGCATATTTTTCGCACCATGTCTCATTATCCGATGTTTTGAACTAACATTCAATAGGACAGTATAAATTTAAAAAAAAGATTAAAAAAATAAAACCTTGGCAACCTATCTATGTTTGTGTAGGAGATCATGTGTGCAAAATTTGAGGTGATTTAGAGGAGGTCAAAGAAATTTGAATTTGAGAAATGTGCTCCAAATGAGCTCCCAGGCTAGGGTAAACAGCCCCGTTTGTAATCAAATTTTTTTTGGACCTACTCTAAATGAGACAAATGTTTTTATTAACACCTATTCAATCTATATAGTGTAGATTCGAAGTCTCGCTATTTTTTAATTAATCTTCATGTTTTTACATTTTCTTTTGAAAAAATATGCTTTAATATAAAAACTATTAAAACACGTTTAAAAAATGAAAATGGAAAACTAAGTTCACATCCTTCTTATTCACATTGAAATAAAGCTTTGGTGATTTTTTTTTTTAAATTTCAAAAACAGAAGGTAATCCTACCTCCTCTCCTTGAACTCTATGAAATGTTGTATGTGATAGCTCATATGTGTGAAGGTTTTTTCATAAAAATGACCATATACCAAGCTTATGATTTTACTCGGTAACATGTCACATAAGACAAAATTATGCGCAAGTTTTATAAAAAAAATTATTTTCTTTTTAAATTAATGGTGCTCATTTGACCTCGATCGTGCCAGCTAGGTTTTTTTTCAAAATGTCTGTATACCAAGTTTAGTATTTTTCCTTGTTAGTGTGTCTTATAAAATGACGAATGACGAAGGTTTCATATTTTTCATTTTTTAAATTATTTATGCTCAGTCAAAGCCTTGGAAACCCCGTTGGCCAGCTCAAAACCCCTCTAAACCCCACGAGGTTTCGCCTAACCCTAGCTCCGAATGTCAGTCGTCCGGTCATATGGACGGCTCTGCATCGTTTGATCGTGGGGACGATCCGTGAGATGTGATCATGTTGGTTGTGCTCAGCTGCTCATCCACCATTGACTCCGCGAAAAAAACATAGTTATTGGGCCCAAAAGGAAACCAAGCCCTGGTTAGGCCGTCTAATTGCGTCATTTTTTGCATCGTTTGCTCTACTTTTAGTGAATGTGTTGGCTCTATTTTTTTGCATCGTTTGAAATTACACAACAATTGACATTGCCTAGAAAATTTAGTTCTTTTTTTCAATACAAATGCAAAATGACCAAATTTATAAGGGCCAAATTTATTTTTATCATGCAGAATGGCCACAAACTATTCAAAATTTATCTCATTTTGTTCATATAATATATATGACCACGGATTCCCACGCGTATAATTAGCTTCTTTTTCTTCTTATTTTCAAACCACGGTTTCCCGCGCGTGTACACTCCTGATGCCGCGGTGGGTGTGAAAACGGGCTTCTTCACATTTGACCCCGTTATTGCCACGGCAAAATAACACGTAGCACTATGGCTATTTAAGCCACCCTCTGCCTTTGCCATCCCTCATCCATCTCCCATCCTCTGCCATCTGCCCTTCTTGCTCTTCGACCCCTTCTCCTTCTTCTGCACATCCCTCAGCCATGCAGTACAACGGACCAACCTACCGCTTCCCACCCATCGTGCCGGAGAGGCTCTACCCTACCGGCGTGTACGTTGAGCACACACTACGTGTGTGGGCGATATCAAGGTGGAGGATCGCAAGGAACTTCACCGAGTTCTTTCTCGCGTCCGGCTATCGCCACCTCCCGCAGGGATCTCTAACGATGTACCACATCGAGGAGGTCATCCAAAACAGGGTGGTGGTTGCTCTCCTTGCTCACTTCACCAACACATTCGACGCCTTCTACCTCCTCGGCCGGGTGTTTTGGTGTGGCTGCGAGTTCATCGCTTTCACCAGCCACAACAGGTTCACGGAGTACACCAACATCTTCCCCACTGCGTCGTGCATGCACACTCTTCCGTACCCCATCGACAACGCCCCGGAGAAGAAGTAAAGGGCGCCCGAAGGAGGAGCTAGGTGGAGAAGGCGACGGCTAGGGTTCTAAACCCTCTATCTATTTTTCTTTTTTTTGAATCTATGTTATGTTAATTAAGTTGTAATTGAACTATGTTGGCTATGGGCTTGTTGTCCCTTTTATTAAGTTTTCTATCTATTATATTATTAAGTTCTTGCTAGTTTGAACTATGTGATCGTGTTATGGGCTTGTTGGACCTATCTACATATTTGTTGATTGTTTTCTTAGAGAGCTCGCTTTGTTAGTAACCACCTAGTGCATGCAGCCACAATGAACCCTTCTCTTTTTTTACACAAGCCACAAATATGTAACCACCTAGATAGTGCATGCAGCCACAAAAATATAAAACATATTGTTCAATTTATTTGTCATAGCAAAATGGGTGTAGATGCGAGTGGATCGAAAAGGCTGAAACTGATCATAAAAAATGATGCTCTAAATCGAGGAGACAAGCGTGCGAGAAGAGAGGAACCAGCGGCAGCGACCGTCGCTGCATCCATGGTGGTTGGCGTGCATGAAAGCAGCTCGGTCAATGCATCGTGCCAGCATGCATCAGCGCATGCAGGCTCGATCGGCGTGCATTGACCCATGCACGCAGGCTTGCTGTTGCATGCATAGCAGGCTTCTATCGTGGTGGCGCGCGCAGACGTTTAATGAAGGGACAGCCCAACGAAACCACGGCCCAACTGTCGAACAAAGACACCGCCCAACGCGGCCCCACTTGTCAGGTCCAACGGGCGACACAGTCCAGCGTGGCTCCACTCGTTAGAGTTAATGGTCAAGCTATTGACCGATGGCAACATCCGTTGTGACCTGTTCAAAGGGTTTCGGGCAAGGGAGTGGGGAAAACTGAGCAAAAGTTAAGAGCGCGGGGATGAATGAGTAGAGCTAAGGAACCAGGGGCACAGATGTAAAAAAGTTTATACTAGGTTATTAAGCAAATGTAGTACCAAAGTTGGGTCTTGCCAGACAAGCTTTAACCTAAAATGAATAGTCAGAGGGGTCCCCATAACAACTCTGAGCATGTTAGGAGCGCAAAATATGGAGCATAACACCGGTAACAAGTAACTATGGCAGCAAAACTGGAACAAAATACCGAGCAAAAGGCCAAGCCTTCCACCTTTACCAAGATATATAGGTGCATTAAATTAAATAACAATAATATTGTGATATCCCCAGATATCCATGTTATCACATGGAAACAACCTGCACCTGCATCTAAGAACGCTATAACAGGGGCTGAGCAGCGGTAACTTAGCCAAACAAGGTTTGCTAGGTAGTCGAAGAGTTATAGTCTTTCGTGGCAATTTAGGAGGCTTGACATGTAAGTGGTAGGTAACGAAACATAACGGTAAGAGTGAGACATCTAGCAAAGCAAAAATAGTGTCAGGATCTGGGTATGATCATCTTGCTTGTTGGGTCTTTAGGGGGATAGAGAGATGGGTCCTCGTAGACGTTCTCTTCGGTATCCTCATACTCAGGCTCGTCACTCGGGTCTACCCAAATAGAAACAACACCAATAAACATACAACCAAAGTGCAATGCGCAACCAAGATGATGCATGATCATATTGATGCAAATAACATGACAAACGTATGCTAGTCATGTTTCACATGCAAATATTTAAGTTATTTAGTATTCTTGACAAAACCTAATGTTTAGTTGTTAGAATATGCATGAACATGGCAAATATTGATGCATCATGTAAAATCGATGCAAATGCATATGTAGAACGTCGCAAATGGAGTAACAAAGCTCACAGTACGCTCACGGCAAGGTATGAATGTTAACGGAGACAAAAGCAAAGATAAAGAAGGCCATGGGATATTCCTTGGTATTCCAAGGATGCCATTGGATAGTAAATGAAAATCTACCAAGATTAGACACAAATATCATGCAAAACAATGGAGTATAGCTCCCACAAGTCACAAAACACTCAAACACACAATCTGTCCACAAACAGCAACATGTTATCTTGTAACACAAATAACCAGAGCTACAACAAGTTTCAGATCACAACCAAGGCATGTACAGGAAATATACAGCATGCTCAACAATTCTTCTATCCACAGAAACATGAAAGGAAGCATGGATCAATGGCAATGGAGCTCACAAGATGGCATGTTGAAACAATTTTTAGGGACTTCGTGAAAATTCTAGTTTTAATTACATTATGGCAATGGAGCTCACATGATAGCATCTTGACAGCAACAAGTATATGTGCTAGAGGGCATTTCATGGTATGAAAACTAACAAGGTGATAGAGGACAACATGTACTACAAATAATTACATTATGGCAACATCAGAATATGCATATATCAATGGCTAGCATCCTCTCAACATGGCATGATGAAACAACCAAACTTCCAGACTTAGAGAAAATCAAGGGGGTGCAACAGTGCAATTTTTTTAACAGATTGACATATTGGATAGCAAAACTAACTATGATGCATAACTCTTGCTTACAAACCAAATGCACAAGATGACAAAGGGTAACATGCTCTACAAAACATAACATTGTGCCAAACTCAATAGAGCAATAGATTCATTGGAATCATCATGAGAACATGGCTAGAAAATAACAAATTCTAACACTTAAGAATTTTGCGAACTTGAAAAGAACATTTTGGTTGCATGTTGGTAGCAAGAATACCACCCATATAATGATCTAACATTGCATGCAAAAATACCAGGGGCAAGCACATACACAAATGAGCATATTTCATGTTGACAAGTTCATCATACAATGCAAGAATTAATTCATGTGAAAAATACAAAATGAGACATTATCACAAAACAACCTTTTCACAAACTTGTCCAAATGATAAAACCAACATCACCATTGGATTCACTGAAATGTTTTTACCCCAAAATATGTATTACAAGCTCATAGTATTGTTGATAAAACTCCCACAATTGCAGGCACAAAATTGAAAATGCCACGTATATCAACTTATATGCCAAAAATGGCATGTACTAGAATTATAGACAGATTAGGAAAAAGTCAAAACTAGAATATTTCCCTAAATGGAAATAACTGAAACAGAGAAAAAACAAGGAAACAAAATATATATAAAAAGTGGGGCCACTTGGTAGTGACACCAGGGCCCTCCAAGGATGACAGGTGGGCCCCATGGCCCACTATCAGGGCCCAGCGATATAATTGGAAAAGGGGGGAGCCGGGGTTTGAACCCACGACCTCTTGGTCGTTCCCCCTGGCGCAATACCATTGCCCCACTAGCCGTTGCTCGTGAGAAGTGGGGGGCCAAGCGTCTCTAATACAGATAGCAAGGGGCGGTCTTCTCCGCCTGGCAATAGAGGAGCCAGCTACGTTGCCGCCGGCAACGGCGGCGGTCTCCGTCAAGGATGACCACCGGAGGGAGCTGCGGATGCTGTGGGGGTCAAATCCCGAGGCTACGAACGGCTACACGCGCGCGGCAACAGGGGCTCGAGCTCGAGATGCTTCTCATCTCGGCCATGATGACAAAGGAAGGCGGGGACTACAGCGAGGCTAGGCGAGGCACGATGAGGCGAGTTGCAGGTCACCCAACTCTGCGAGGTGCCGCGAGCGTGCGGGCATGCACGGAAGGATCCGGCAAGGGGCTCGAGCTCTCACTGAGATAACATCTATGAAGGAAAACTACAACTTGTCGGAGCATGGGGAGCGCGAGGATGGCATGAACGCTAAGAGTTGCTCGGGACGCAAACAAGGATGAAGGAGGACCAGGGCGGAGGCACTGCTCACCTAGCGTCCACTGGACATGAAGAGGAAGCCGAGAACGGGACGAAGATGATGCGGATGATGACGAAGCACGGCGAGCTTGCGGGTCCGAGAAGCAGAGGAAGAAGAGGCTTGGGGCAGCTCCGATCCAGAGGTCCTGGCACTCCCTTGGTCGACGAGGAAGAATAGGATGAAGGAGAGGGTCCTTCCCGCTTCACTAGCATGCTGGAGAACGGCCGAGGAGGTGACCTCATGCACGAGCAGAAGCTCGGCCGGACATCATGGGCGCGAGACGGCGGGAGCTTGGAGATGCTTACCTGGCGGCGGTGAGGCGAGGCAAAGGAGGGAATGGGAGGGATAGGGATAGGACTCCGTGGGGGACATGTTAAATAGGAGGCTAGGTGTGACGCCCCCAATTTCGACCGTACACTAAACATACACGCAATGCGTACGACCAAGATTAGGGACTCACTAATCAATATCACAACACAACTCTAGACACAAATTAAAGTCATACAGCTTCATATTACAAGCTAGGGGCCTCGAGGGCTCGAATACAAAGCTCGACAAGCACGAGTCAGCGGAAGCAAATAATATCTGAGTACACACATAAGTTAGACAAGTTTTGTCGAAGGCTAGCACAAACATAACACGGATCGAAAGAGGCGAGGCCTCCTTCCTGGGAACCTCCTAACTACTCCTGAGCATCGACACTCTCCACGTAGTAGTAGGCTCCTGCGGTGGTGTAGTAGTCGTCTCCGGCGTACTCCATCTCTTGGGCTCCATCGTCTGAACGCAGAATCGTATCGAGGGGGAAAGAGAAAGCAAAGCAGCGGTGAGTACTCATCCAAAGTAATCGCAAGACTGACATCAGAAATATGCTAAGTATGCATCATTATCAAGGAATGCGTTATATCTGGACTGACTATAGAAAGCAAGGAATATGAGGAAGGCCTAGTCGTATCGAAGACTAGCATCTCTAGCATCTTGCAGCATTAGAAGAGAGTAGACTGGTAGCTCATATATAGTCATATTATTGTAGCAATTTTATTAAATAACCACGCCCAGAGATTCTTCCTCAACTCCCTGCGAGGAAGTAATCTTGGAGCCAACCTTCATTTCAATTTAAAGTCACAATTATAGTTGTAGAAGGTCAAAGTACAAATCCAAGTCATCCTGTTATCGTGGACACAACTATTCGAATAGATGAATTCATCCCTGCAGGGGTGCACCGCATTTCCAACACGCTTGATCACCTTCGGCCGAACACACTTTCCTGGGTAATGCCCGTCCTCGGGATCCAAAATGTCGTCGCCCCACCTAGGCTCAACAAAGAGGCCAGCCCGCCGGTCTAAATCCTAAGCATGTAGGTTCGTGGGCCCACTTTCCCTTGCACTCCTGCACGATGCGAAGGCGGCCGGAAGCAGACCTAGTACACTCAGTCCGAGAGTTGTACCTTCCAGCCCAATCCGGCGCGCGCCGCTCCATTACTGACGTCCGAAGAGCTTTGGCTGATACAACGATGCTGAGTACCCATAACTTCTCCCACGTGAAGGTTTGGTACGTAAAAGATCAAATGACCAGCTCAAATCAAATACCCAACCCAATAGAATTTTATTAATGCGGGGCAAGCGTGACCCATGAGGGGCGATCCCGTCGCCCCGTCTCGAGGATGTGCGGCAAGGGCATCTCCTGCCCGTCCACGCCTCATTAGCAAACCGTGGGTACCCCTCAGGGCCGACCCATCACCAACATGTTTCTGTAACCAGGTCATAGTAACTGTGTGTATGAAACATCAAGGCGGGAACTGAGGAATCACCCTCAATGGTCCCCGCTCGATGTAACCGTCAAGGTGGACTTTAGAGGAATCACCCTCGAGGGACCCACACTTGAGGGGTTACACGATAGAGACATCACCGGGAATGGTGAAGAAGGAATCATCCTCGATAACCACGACCGACTAGCTGCACTACAGGGCTAGCATCATGAGTACTTCATGAGGTGTCACCCTCGGTACTCGATAGTAGCACTGCAGAGTCGTACAACTAAGGGGAGTGCGGTGATGTGAGGGGCCTGGCTTGTCGGTCGGTTGAGCGTGTCTTTGAGTCATCGAGTCGTCGGGTTGTTGATGAAGAAGTAGGGGCAACTGGGACTAAGGGGGGTCACTGGGGATTCACTAACCAACCTATAGTGAGCAGTTGGTATGATTGCAGGTATAGTAGCAGTTTATCAAAACCAGGCGGGCCCCACTTGTATGATTGCAGGTATAATAGCAGTTGGTATGATTGCAACCTATACTAAGCAACCTATACACGGCGGACCGACTTGTCATACAGGAGGGGGTCGGGCCCCACCTGTCAGTGACTGTTTAGTTTAATTAGTAGGTTAATTAAGGTAATTAAACTTAATTAGTTAATCTAAATAGACTTAATTAAGTTAAGTAATTATTAAATTAATTAATTAACTAATTATTATTTATTACTTTTTTTATTAAACGTTCTGGAGGGGGGTTTGGGCCCCCACTGTTAGTGGGAGTGAGGGCGGCCTCACCTGACAGTTGGCCAACCCAACACACGCACACACAACGCACGCACGCACGCACACGGCCACGGCCGTGGCCATGGCCGGCGGTAGCGGTGGTGGCCGGACGTGGCGCCAGGGGGCGATGGCGCCGATCGCACGGGGCCCATAGGGGCGACAGCAGGGCGGGCGACGCCCGACAGCGAGTGTAGATGCGACACGGGGCGCACAGGGGTGCGGGACACACACACAGGGGTGCGGGGCACACATAGGGACGCGGCCGTGGCGAGCGGCGCATGGTGGCACTAGCGGGGAGGGTGCGGGGCACGGCGGTGGCCGACGCGGGCAGCAGCGAGGGCCGCGGAGGCCAGCGGTCAGGACAGGAACGACGTGCGGGGTGCGCCGATGCACAGCCGCGGTGACCCAGGGGCGCGGTGGCCGACGCGCATGCGCGTGTGGGCGCGCACATACATGGGGGAGAGCGAGGGGCGGCCGGAGGCAGCAACAGGCACGGCAAGCATGGGGTAAGGAAGGGGAGGGGCGCCTCACATCTCCTGTAGAGGGGGCAATGGGCTCGGGAGGTGCGACGGGGCGGCGTCAGCGACGGTTGTTCGGGGAGGAGGAGGCGACGGTGACGGGGTCCGATGGTGGCAGGGAGGCGACGAGGCGGAGGCGGGCGGAGGCGGGTGCCGGTGGGACGGCGGGGCGGCGACGGGGCGCCGGGCGCATAGGGCGGCGACGGTCGCAGCCCCGATCCAGTTCTGGATCGGGGGAGAGAGTGAGCGGCCTGGGGGAAGTGAGTGAGCGGTGGTCTAGGGTTTGGTCGCCCCACCTCTTGTGGGCGTCGGCTGGGCCAGTGGACCGGCCGGTTGGGCCAATGATCATGGGGGACAGGGTTGGATGGGCTTGTCCAGTGGAAGGGGGGTTTCTTTTCCTCTTTACTTTTGTTTGTTTTTAGCTTTAGTTATGTTCTCTACTTTTAATTATTTGAGTAATAATTTAATTTCTGTAAAAGATGTGACCGAACCCAATATTACATTTGTAATATTTGGTAGATCCACAAAAAGTCTGATGACTTTAGAATTGTTTTGAAAACAACAAAAACCAAAAGGTATAATATTAATTGATTTTGCCACTGTTATAAATGTATTAGAGGCACTAAACCAATTGATAAAATGTTGTTTACAATTTTAGAGTAGCTTAGGGAATATTTGCAACCCAAGCAAGATTTTTAATTTGAGGTTTTGCAAAACTTTTAATTCCACTTTTCAAAAGATTTCGAATTGCGAAGGAATTTGAATCAGGGTTGATTCCAACAGCGATCATAACTGGATTAGCAAAATGGATTAGCATAATCCTCAGGTTACTGTAGCTTGATTACAGAGTTTACTGTAGCGCTTAATCCAGGGCGTCACAATTCTCCCCTACTAATAAGAACTCTCGTCCCGAGAATTAAGAAGTAGAAGGAAAGAGCCCAGGGTGTTCTGCACGAAGATGATCTTCGCATTCCCAAGTGGCTTCATCTTCAGAATGATTTGCCCACTGCACTTTGAAGAACTTAGTAACCTTCTGACGAGTCAGGCATTCAGTTTCATCGAGAATGAGGACTGGTTGCCCTTGGTAAGAGAGTTCTTGTTGCAGCTCAACCAAATCATGATCCACTGCTCGGATAGGATCCTTGAAGTGGCAACGAAGCTGTGACACATGGAACACATCGTGAACCTGAGAAAAAGGTTTGGCGATAGCTCCAATTGATATGCCACTTTACCACGCCTTTCGATAATGGTGAAAGGACCAATATATCGAGGAACCAGCTTGCCCTTGATTCCAAAACGGTGTGTACCTCTCATTGGCGTGACTCGAAGATAAGCCCTTTCTCTAGGTTGATAGACCATATCCTTGTGATCACGGTCATACTGACTCTTCTGACGAGACTGAGCAGCCTTCAGATTTGCATGAATAATACGGACTTGATCTTCGGCATGATGGATAATATCTAGACCGATAAGTGCACGTTCCCCGGGTTCTGATCAATTCAGAGGAATCCGACACTTACATCCATATAACACTCCAAAGGGAGCCATCTTCAGACTAGCTTGATAGCTATTGTTGTAGGAGAACTCAGCATACGTGAGAGATTCCTCCCATTTCTTGCCAAAAGAAATGACAGAAGCTCGAAGCATGTCTTCGAGAATCTGATTGACTATTTCAACTTGTCCCTGGGATTGAGGATAAAAGGCGGTGCTAAAAGACAAATGAGTTCCCATAGCCTCTTGGAAACTTTCCCAAAATCTCAAAGTGGATAAGCTAACACGGCCTGAACTAATCACCAATGGAATACCATGGAGTGAGACAACTCTGGACATATATAGATCTGCCAGCTGACTAGCAGTGATAGTTTCATTGACGGCCAGAAAGTGTGCAACCTTGGATAGTCGGTCAATGACGACAAGAATAGTATCATTACCTTGGACGGCGACTCAGGATTTACATATGAAGCTAAATATAACAAAAACTTTGGATTTAGAGATGTACATGAGAGTCAGGTTTCTATCCTATGGAACTTTGGGTTATGGGCCCGCCATGCAGGTTAAGAGTAGGAAGAGCGGTGACATCTTGCACGGTCATGGTAGCAAGATCTACCAGAGGAGAGCCCATCAATTAAGTTGGCAACACCGTCGATGCCAAGGGTGGGGGACGAATAGAACCATTTTCCTGCTCGTTGAAACAAGGCGGACCAATAGGCAAAGTTCTCGTCCACCGGCGGTTACCGAAATGTTATCAACAATAGTAACAGGGCCTTACTCACAGAGTTGATCACCAAGGTGTTTACCTAAGCAGGGGATTACCACTGTTCAGATAAGTTAGATTACAAGAAAGGGGTAAACAGACCAATGGAAATGGAGATGTGTTTATACCCAAGTATTATGAGTATATCCTTCCCACGGGTAAGCAGAGCTCGTAAAACATCACAGGGCAGCAAATGCGTAACCCCTTGGATAAAAGGGGCAAGGAGAAACATGATGTTTACCCATTCAATGAGGTTTGGGAAATGATCAAGAAACATTTAGCATTGATCTTCCAATGTTCTTGTTGATGATTGGAGTATCGCAGCCATGCTTCGGGGAAGCATCGACATGGTCATTAGATAAAGGTCGGACTTTAAGAACTCAAAGGATCCATCAGGAACAACTTATAAAATAAGTCTTACAATTTCCTCATGGGAGAAAAGGTGAATCTTTCTCAACAAGATACTATAACAATAGGTCTTCCGGGCGGGTATGCTAGCCACATCACCTTACCGAGTAACATAGAGACCAACGTTATAATTCTTGGGAAAAGTTCCAACCATCATATCCGCTGAGATTCAGATATGGTTGGTGTTAGGATCTTCAGACTTAGCTAGCCCAAGAAGAAAAGGGGATGCAACATTGATCTATGAGATGATGTTGCAAGAATCGCGTAATGAGTGACGGAAGCAAGCCTTGAATCATGAGTCAGATTGCAAGACATATGAACACAATGTCAAGACATTTGTGCCCACATGGAAGTTTTTTAGAATGGAATGCAAACAAGTTCTAGTTGGTAATCATCACACAGGATATCAAAGTTCCATGTGTAAGTCTGGATTAGCTCTTATGAAGGAAACTCTTCCCCTTTAACAAATCAATCAGTGGCTTAGCGTGTTAGGAAAATACATATGGAGTAAAGGTAGCAAATCTTCAAACCATATAATACTTTTCACATGTATAAGTGATTTGGAATGATTCCATAGGAAGCAAAACAAAAATTTCTCACAACCACGGCGGCAAAAATGCACGTGAACTTAGAGAAAAACGAGTCTTTCATCAAACATATCCTTCATGAGCTAGGCACAAAGATAATGCTTTCATGGTTTCCAACACTAGCTTAAATGTTCATCATGAACCACAAATAAGAAGAGGAGGTGGTTTATGGGCTAAGCAACAACTCGTCGAGATTTCCACAAAGATGGATTTCCACGATAGGGTGAACAAGGTGATAGCATTGGTCAAACCAGAAGATATATTGAGGTATGCCCGAGGGAAAACATCCATAATTAAATATTAATCGAAAGGTGCAACCAAAATCCGGACTAAGTAGCACGGACAATGATAGAATGTTGATTCAACAGCCAACACACTAAGAATGGGCTTATTGTTCATTTACTCCAAGGTAATAGAGTTGTTATGCCATAAGTATTGAATTTACACAACACAGTCCATTGGACGGTATTCCAGTTAGGAACAACATGAAAACCAAGAATGAAAGGTGATGGCAGGAAGTATCATTATATCAAGAATTCTTAAGACGTGTGCAATTCTCATGACATTCTTATCAAAAGATGGCAATACTCCAATATAGAACATAACACAAGATGGCTAGCAAAGAACTTAAGTTTCAGCCAAAGCAAGACCAAGTCTGCGTTTGGAAAGAAGGCAAGGATGTCGTCAACAACAATATCAATTACCAAGGGGCAAGGATGCAACTCATCATCATGAATCCAAATGATATTCTGGAAGAGCTGGGAATGTTGATGATGACCACAACACAATTGTCGAGAAGTCTCTTGGAGATGTAATCGATTAGCAACGACATCAAGCAAAGAAATGGTGAAGCGAATGGTTGTCGAAACCACATGTTAGAGTGCGAGCTAAGAACCAAAATTGCCTTTCACGACAACCAACATGACGTTCAAAGCTCGATAAGCTTAATGCACTGTCGGAATGGTGCTTCAGGGATGAAAGACATAGATAGTATGGTCAAGCTTTAGCATGACGATGATGGTGTAGCCTAGCAGCTTGGAAAAGGCATGACCGAGTACAAACTCATAAGCAAAGATGATTACTATGAGTTGTTTAATCAGAATGCAGACTCGATTCAATTATCGTTGTCCTTGAGTGTCCAACAACTCAGAACTCGAGGGAACTAGAATCAGTGAAGGAAACATAGCTGATGAGGAGCTAATAAGAAGTTATAAAGCTCCGTGATATTTATCAAGATACCAGGGATAATACCCGGAGGTAGATCAGAATTAAAGCTTGGACCGATGTATTGATCTACAGAAGAAAAGAGCTTTAACTTGTCCAAAAATGAGATCAAAGAAGAACAATCATGGTCGGAACCATGGTTGCAAGGGACCAAATCACAGATACAAGATCAACTCAAACAAAGGGAAGATTATTGTTAGGAGAAGCTTCTATGATAAGATCAACACTGTCTCCATGGGCATGAACACAAGGTTCAAGGTCGACTCCCACTTTATCAATGCATCACCTTCCATTTACACCTCGCCTTTGGTGAAATTATAATTTTGAAGGATTATCTGAAAAAACACCAGAAAAGTATGACTCGTGAAAACTGTCGGGTTCACACGGATCAAGGAAGGCATAGGTTCAACCCATCGGGGCACCTTAGGAACATATACCACAAGCTTCAGGAGTAATTAACACATGCTTGACAATAGAGCATGGTTGAAAAAGCATATGATACAACTTATCAGAGGAAGAAGACACAATTTACCAATGGCATCATGTATCTGGGGAAGAACATCACAATAATTTAGAATGTGAAGGGTGCTATCAGATAATAACCCATCAATGGGTCTGGCGGTCCACAAAGGACCTGATGTTAGTATCGGTAATCAATCAGAGGGAGAAAGAATGCAAGGCATGAGATTATAGAACATCCAATAATTTGATGCTTAAATAACCAAGGGAATTAATACTTCCAAATTGGTGTATCATAAATAGATGCTCTGATCAAATACAAGTAACTTAAATGGATTTAGATGGACAATCAATCAAAGTTGAATTGTCGAGAACCAACTCATGTTTGAAAAGACGCCTGAGCCGGACAGATAATTTATGAGAAACAACTGATGACTGTGTGCATTCACACACACAAGTGGAATCAATAAAATCAAATGACAAACACAAAGGATTTAAAGAATTTTGCTAGCCATATGGAGTTAACCATAATGGAAGCAGGTGAGAAAGGTCAAGAGAAATAGGCTACTCTAGATTTCGAAAGATCGAATAGCAATTTGAAGGACTTCTGAAACCCATGACAACCAAGGACGGACGAATCCCCGATAATAAAATTTGATGTCCCTTGTAATAACAAGAGCAACTGGATACGAAAGTAAGAGGGACAAATGTATGCAATCATCCATAGGGGTTGACGGTGGAAGGGAATCACAAAAGCGAGGAGCACAAGTTCTCGGGAGAACATCAGAGAATATCTTCAAAGTCTTCTGACGAATCAAGTCATCGTCTAGAATGAGGGGCTCTCCGGGAGTAGTAGTTACGAGAAACTAGGGTTAGAGTTAATAAAATCTTCAACCTGAAAGAGAAGAGAGATAAGAACCCAGAGCATAGACGAGGAATAAAAGATCCTAATACCACCCGATTGAGATGTGGGACCGTAAGCCACACAACTATGTTAGTAAAGGTTTTTCAATGACTAGACTCATCTTCGGCCAAGGAGTTGGAAAGGAGGCTACCTACAGGCAGTCGGCTCTGATACCAACTCGTGATGCCCCCAATTTTGACCGTAAACTAAACATACACCCAATGGATACAGCCAAGATTAGGGACACACAAATCAATATCACAACACAACTCTAGACAAAAATTAAAGTCATACAGCTTCATATTACAAGCCAGGGGCCTCAAGGGCTCGAATACAAAGCTCGACAAGCACGAGTCAGCGGAAGAAAATAATATCTGAGTACACACATAAGTTAAACAAGTTTTGCCTTAAGAAGGCTAGCACAAACATAACACGGATCGAAACAGGCGAGGCCTCCTGCCTGGGAACCTCCTAACTACTCCTGAGCATCGACACTCTCCACGTAGTAGTAGGCTCCTACGGTGGTGTAGTAGTCATCTCCGGCGTACTCCATCCCCTGGGCTCCATCGTCTGAACGCAGAATCGTATCGAGGGGGAAAGAGAAATCAACGCAACGATGAGTACTCTGTTGGAAATATGCCCTAGAGGCAATAATAAATTAGTTATTATCATATTTCCTTGTTCATGATAATCGTTTATTATCCATGCTATAATTGTATTGATCGGAGACTTAGATGCATGTGTGGATACATAGACAAAACCATGTCCCTAGTATGCCTCTAATAGACTAGCTCATTGATCAAAGATGGTTAAGGTTTCCTAGCCATTGATATGAGATGTCATTTGATAACGGGATCACATCATTAGGAGAATGGTGGGATGGACAAGACCCAAACTACAAATGTAGCATATGATCGTGTCAGTTTAATGCTACTGTTTTCTGCATGTCAAGTATCTCTTCCTATGACCATGAGATCATGCAACTCACTGACACCGAAGGAGTGCCTTGTGTGTATCAAACGTCACAACGTAACTGAGTGACTATAAAGGTACTCTACAGGTATCTCCGAGGGTGTCTGTTGGGTTGGCATGGATCAAGACTGGGATTTGTTACTCCGTGTGACGGAGAGGTATCTCAGGGCCCACTCGGTAATACAACATCACAACAAGCCTTGCAGGCAATGTGACTAAGTGTTAGTCATGGGATCTTGTATTACGAAACGAGTAAAGATACTTGCCGGTAACGAGGTTGAACTAGGTATGGATATACCGACGATCGAATCTCGGGCAAGTAAACATACCGAAGAACAAAGAGAACATCATACGGGATTAACTGAATCCTTGACAAAGAGGTTCAACCGATAAAGATCTTCGTAGAATATGTAGGAACCAATATGGGCATCCAGGTCCCTCTATTGGTTATTGATCGTAGAGGTGTCTCGATCATGTCTACATAGTTCTCGAACCCGCAAGGTTTGCACACTTAAGGTTTGGTGACCTTTCGATAGTATAGAGTTATGTATGGTGGTGACCGAAGGTTGTTTGGAGTCCCAGATGAGATCTCGGACGTCACGAGGAGCTCCGGAATGGTCCGGAGGTAAAGATTGAGATATAGGAAGTCCCATTTTGGTCGCCGGAAAAGTTTCGGGCTAATCGGTAATGTACCGAGAGTGTCGGTAGTGTACCGGAAGACCATCGGGAGGGGTATTTCGACCCAAGAGGCTTCATGGGCTGTGGGAGAGTTAATACCAGCCTTTTGTGGGCTGGTGGAAGTCCCACACAAGGCCCATGCGGCTGGGATAAAAATCCCAAAGGGAAAAAGGTGGAAAAAGGCCAAAAAAAAGGAGGAATCCTAGTCCTACTAGGATTGGAGGAGGAGTCCTCCTCTCCTCCCCACTTTGGCCGACCCAAGGGCTGTCTTTCTGGCAGCCAAGCCTCCTCCTCCTCTCCTCCTATATATACTAGAGGATTTTAGGGTTTTGGCACAGAATTTTCAGCCACGTGCTACCCGTTCCTCTAGTGCATAGTTTCTCCTCTAGATCGGTTTTCTGCAGTGCTTAGGCGAAGCCCTGCCGGAATAGCTCCACCACCATCGCCGCAGCGCCATCACGCTGCCGGAGAACTCTTCTACCTCTCCGCTCCCTCTTGCTGGATCAAGAAGGCAGAGATCATCATCAAGCTGTACGTGTGCTGAACGCGAAGGTGTCGTCCGTTCGGCGCTAGATCGGAAGGACCGTGACGAGATCGCGGGACGCATCGTGATGAGATCACGGGAAGGATCATGATGAGTTCGCGGGACGGATCGTGATGAGATCGTGGGACGGGTCGTGATGAGTTCACGGGACGGATCATGATTGGATTGCGGGACGGATCGTGATGAGATCCCGGGACGCTCGGCGATTTGGATCGCGAAGACGTTCGACTACACCAACCGCGTTTCTTAACGCTTCCCGCTTAGCGATCTACAAGGGTATGTAGATCCACTCTTCCTCTCGTAGATGCTCATCACCATGGATAGATCTTGCGTGTGCATAGGAAATTTTTTGTTTCCCATGCAACGTTCCCCAATATACTCATCCAAAGTACTCGCAAGACTGACATCAGAACTATGCTAAGTATGCATCATTATCAAGGAATGGGGTATATCTGGACTGACTGCAGAAAGCAAGGAATAGGAGGAAGGCCTAGTCCTATCGAAGACTAGCATCTTCAGCATCTTGCAGCATTAGAAGAGAGTAGACTCGTAGCTCATATATAGTCATATTATTATAGTAATTTTATTAAGTAATCACGCCCAGAGATTCTTCCTCGACTCCCTACGAGGAAGTAATCTCGGAGCCAACCTTCATTTCAATTTAAAGTCACAATTGTAGTTGTAGAAGGTCAAAGTACAACTCCAAGTCATCCTGTTACCGTGGACGCGGCTATTCGAATAGATGAATTCATCCCTACAGGGGTGCACCACATTTCCAGCATGCTTGATCACCTCCGGCCGGACACACTTTCCTGGGTAATGCCCGGCCTCGGGATCCAAAACATCGTCGCCCCACCTAGGCTCAACGAAGAGGCCAGCCTGCCGATCTAAATGCTAAGCGCACAGGTTCGTGGGCCCACTTGCCCTTGCACTCCTGCACAATGTGAAGGAGGCCAGAAGCAAACCTAGTACACTCAGTCCGAGAGATGTACCAACGCCCGAAGAGCTTCGGCTGATACAATGACGCTGAGTACCCATAACTTCTCCCACGTGAAGGTTTGGTGTGTAAAAGATCAAACGACCAACTCAGATCAAATACCCAACCCATTAACATTTTATTAATGCGGGGCAAGTGCGACCCATCAGGTGCGGTCCCGTCGCCCCGTCTCGAGGATGTGCGGCAAGGGCCTCTCCTGCCTGTCCACGCCTCAACATCAGCAAACTGTGGGTACCCCTCAGGGCCGACCCATCGCTAACATGTTTCTATAACCAGGTCATAGTAATTGTGTGTATAAAACATCAAGGCAGGAACTGGGGAATCACCCTCAATGGTCCCCGCTCGATGTAACCGTCAAGGTGGACTTTAGAGGAATCTGCCTCGAGGGTCCCCCACTTGAGGGGTTGCACGACAAAGACATCGCCGGGAATGGTGAAGGAGGAATCACCCTCCATAACCACGACTGACTAGCTGCACTACAGGGCTAGCATTATGAGTACTTCACGAGGTGTCACCCTCGATACTCGATAGTAGCACTACAGAGTGGTACAACTAAGGGGAGTGCGGTGATGTGAGGGGCCTGGCTTATCGGTCGGTTGACCGAGTCTTCGAGTCGTCGAGTCGTCAGGTCGTTGATGGAGAAGCAGGGGCAACTGGGACTAAGGGGGCTCACTGGGGATTCACTAACCAACCTATACTAAGCAGTTGGTATGATTGCAGGTATAGTAGTAGTTTATCAAAAACAAGCTATGAATCAGAATATGAGCTAACTAATATAGTAGAAAAAAATCTAATGCAAGAATAAGAGGGAAAGGAATAGGCGATATCGGAATGCTCAAGGGGGGTTGCTTGCCTTGCTGCTCTGCGGCAAAGGCCTGATCGTCAATAGCGTAGTCGTACCCGGCAGCACCGTCAGTCTCGGGGTCTACCGAAGAGAAGAGGGGGGAGAAACAATAAATATAAAGCAGACAAATGCATCACAATGCATGACATGGCAATATGTAGAGCTAGGCATGCACTAACGCAGTATTACACATCGCAGACGGATCGGAAGAATATCTGACGATATTTCCCGGGTTTCTCGCTATTACCAGACAGATGAAATCGATGGAAAAGTTCCATGTTTGCTATGCTAGGAGCACGTGACAGACTAATGGACTACGTATTCGGATTCCTGGGATTTTTCTGAACAACTTTCATGTATAAATTATTTTCATCCGAGTTATGGATTATTTTATATTAATTTTGAAAGTTTTATTAATATGCTAAAATTAATAGATTTAAAATTAATTTGAAAAAGCCTTTATGACGTCATCATGACATCAGTACGACTCTGCAGTCAACAATGGGGTTGACTGGTCAAACTGACCAGTGGACCCCACTTGTCATACTCTCATTATTATAAGAGAGGGGTTTTATTTAATCTAATCTAATGGACCCCACATGTCAGTGACTGTTGCTAATTAATTAAAAACATATTGGCCCTAATCTAATTTCTTACACGGCGGACCCACTTGTCATACACAGGAGGGGGTTGGGCCCCACCTGTCACTGACTGTTTAGTTTAATTAACACGTTAATTAAGTTAATTAAACTTAATTGGTTAATCTAAATTGGCTTAATTAAGTTAAGTAATTATTAAATTAGTTAATTAACTCATTATTATTTATTTTTACTTATTACTTTTTTTATTAAACGTTCTGGAGGGGGTTTGGGCCCCCGCTGTCGGTGGGAGTGGGGGCGGCCTCACCTGACAGTGGGGCGACCCAACACACGCACACACAATGCACACACGCACGCACACGGCCACGGCCGTGGCCATGGCCGGCGGTAGCGGCGGTGGTCGGACGTGGCGCCAGGGGCCGATGGCGACGAGCGCGTGGGGTGCACAGGGGCGGTAGCAGCGCGGGCGACGCCCGACATCGAGCGTAGACGCAACATGGGGGCGCATAGGGACGCGGCCGCGGCGAGTGGCACACGGTGGCACTAGCGGGGAGGGTGCGGGGCACGGCGGTGGCTGGCACGGGCAGCAACAAGGGCCGCGAAGGCCAGTGGCCAGGACAGGAACGGCGTGCGGGGCGCGCCGATGCGCAGCCGTAGTGGCCGGCGCGCGTGCGCGTGTGGGCGCGCGCATAGACGTGGGGGAGGGCGAGCGACAACATTGCGAGGGGAGGCCGGAGGCCACAATGGGTGCGGTGAGCGCGGGATAAGGAAGCAGGAGGGCGCCTCACATCTCCTGCAGAGGGGGCAATGGGCTCGGGGAGGTGCAATGGGGCGGCGCCGACGACGATGGTTCGGGGAGGAGTAGGCAACGGCGATGGGGTCCGGTGGCGGCAGGGAGGCAACATGGAGGCGTCGGGCGACATCGGGCGCAGGTGGGACGGCGAGGCGGCGATGGGGTGCCGGGCGCGCAAGACGGCGGCAGTCGCAGCCCCGATCCGGTTCTGGATCGGAGGGAGGGAGAGAGCCAGCGGGGTGAGGGGAAGTGAGTGAGGGGTGGGCTAGGGTGTTCGAAATATGCCCTAGAGGCAATAATAAAATGGTTATTATTGTATTTCCTAGTTCATGATAATTGTCTATTGTTCATGTTATAATTGTGTTAACCGGAAACCGTAATACATGTGTGAATACATAGACCACAACATGTCCCTAGTAAGCCTCTAGTTGACTAGCTCATTGATCAATAGATGGTCACGGTTTCATGACCATGGACATTGGATGTCGTTGATAACGGGATCACATCATTAGGAGAATGATGTGATGGATAAGACTCAATCCTAAGCATAGCACAAGAACGTGTAGTTCGTCTGCTAAAGCTTTTCAATGTCAAGTATTGTTTCCTTAGACCATGAGATTGCGCAACTCCCGAATACCGTAGGAATATTTTGTGTGTGCCAAACGTCACAACGTAACTGGGTGTCTATAAAGGTGCACTACGAGTATCTCCGAAAGTATCTGTTGGGTTGGCACGAATCGAGACTGGGATTTGTCACTCCGTGTGACGGAGAGGTATCTTTGGGCCCACTCGGTAAGACATCATCATAATGAGCTCAAAGTGACTAAGGAGTTAGCCATGGGATGATGTGTTACGGAATGAGTAAAGAGACTTGCCAGTAACGAGATTGAACAAGGTATAGGAATACCAACGATCGAATCTCGGGCAAGTATCATACCGATAGACAAAGGGAATTGTATACGGGATTGATTGAATCCCCGACATCGTGGTTCATTCGATGAGATCATCGTGAAGCATGTGGTAACCAACATGGGTATCCATATCCCGCTGTTGGTTATTGACCGGAGAGGTGTCTCGGTCATGTCTATGTGTCTCTCGAACCCGTAGGGTCTACACACTTAAGGTTCGATGACACTAGGGTTATAGGGAAATGTTGTACGTGGTTACCGAAGGTTGTTCGGAGTCCCGGATGATATCCCGGACATCACGAGGAGCTCTGGAATGGTCCGGAGGTAAATATTGATATATATAGGAAGTCCAGTTTTGGTCACCGGAAAGTTTTCGGGCTCATCGGTAGTGTACCGGGAGTGCCGGGAGGGTGCCGGAGGACCCCCAGGAGGGGTGTGACGACCATAGGACTTCGTGAGCCCTTAGAGGAGGTGTGCCAGCCCTTAGTGGGCTGGCCAAGACCTTCTAGAAAGGCCCATGCGGCTGGGATCAAGAGATAAAGGGAAAAAAGGATTTAAAAGGAGGAGATCCACCTCCCTTGTGGGAGGTGGACTCTTCCCCACCTTCGGCCGAAGCTCTCCTCCTTGGAGGAGGGGCCAAGGCAGCCCTCCCTCTCCCTCCTCCTATATATATGCAAGGGTTTGGGCTGATTTGAGACACGACTTCTCTCTCTCGGCGCAGCCCTACCCTTCCTCTTCCTCGTTCTCCGTAGCGCTTGGCGAAGCCCTGCCGGATTTCACGTAGCTCCACCGTCACCACGCCGTCGTGCTGCCGGAGCTCTCCCTCAACCTCTCCTTCCTCCTTGCTGGATCAAGGCGTAGGAGACGTCATCGGGCTGCACGTGTCTTGAACGCGGAGGCGCCGTTGTTCGGCGCTGAGATTGGAATCCACCGCGATCTGAATCGTTGCGAGTACGACTCCACCAACCGCATTCTTGTAACGCTTCCGCTTAGAGATCTTCAAAGGTATGAAGATGCAATCTCTCCCCACTCGTTGGTTTCTCCATAGATACATCTTGGTGATACGTAGGAAATTTTTCGATTTACTACTACGTCTCCAACAGTGGCATCATGAGCTAGGCCTATGCGTAGAATCTATGCACGAGTAGAACACAAAGCAGTTGTGGGCGTAAATCTTGTTAATTTGCTTACCACAACCTTGATTCGGCGGTATTGTGGGATGAAGCAGCCCAGACCGACTTTACACGTACGCTTACGTGAGACTGGTTCCACCGCGTGACATGCACTTGTTGCATAAGGTGGCTAGCGGGTGTCTGTCTCTCCCACCTTAGTCGGATTGGATTCGATGAAAAGGGTCCTTATGAAGGGTAAATAGCAATTGGCATATCACATTGTGGTTTTGGCGTAGGTAAGAAACGTTCTTGCTAGTAACCTATAGCAGCCACGTAAAAACTTGCAACTACAAATTAGAGGACGTCTAACTTGTTTTTGCAGCATATGCCTTGTGATGTGATATGGCCAAAGAATGTGATGTGATGCATTGTGATGTATGAGATTGATCATGTTCTTGTAATAGGATTCACGACTTGCATGTCGATGAGTATGACAACCGGGAGGAGCCATAGGAGTTGTCTTATTTTATTGTATGACCTGCGTGTCAATCATAAACGCCATGTAATTACTTTACTTTATTTCTAAACATTATCCATAGTAGTAGAAGTAATAGTTGGCGAGACAACTTCATGAAGACACGATGATGGAGATCATGATGATGGAGATCATGGTGTCGTGCCAGTGACAGTGATGATCATGGTGCCCCAAAGATGGAGATCAAAGGAGCAAGATGATATTGGCCATATCATGTCACTATATTGATTGCATGTGATGTTTATCATGTTTACATCTTATTTGCTTAGAACGACGGTAGTAAATAATATGATCTCTCAATAAAATTTCAAGAGAAGTGTTCACCCTAACTGTGCACCATTGCTAAGGATCGTCGTTCCGAAGCACCACATGATGATCGGGTGTGATAGGTTCTAACGTTCGCATACAACAGGTGTAAGCCAGATTTACACACGTGGAACACTTAGGTTGACTTGACGAGCCTAGCATGTACAGACATGGCCTCAGAACACGGAAGACCGAAAGGTCGAACATGAGTCGTATAGAAGATACGATCAACATGGAGATGTTCACCATGGATGACTAGTCCATCTCACGTGATGATAGGACACTGGCTAGTTGACATGGATCATGTATCACTTGGATGACTAGAGAGATGTCTATGTAAGTGGGAGTTCATTAAATAATTTGATTATGTGAACTTAATTATCATGAACTTAGTCTAAAAGTGTTTTTGCAAATTATGTCATAGATAGCTCGCGCTATAGCTCCCCTGTTTTATTGATACGGTCCTAGAGAAAAATAAGTTGAAAGTTGTTGGTAGAAATAATACGGACTGGGTCCGTGATGTGAGGATTGCCCTCATTGCTGCACAGAAATCATATGTCTTTGATGCACCGCTAAGTGCACCACTCCCTCAAGCTTGTCTGTAGATGTTGTGAACATATGACAGACACTTTTTGATGACTACGTGGTAGTTCAGCGCGTCATGCATTATGGCTTAGAACTTAGGCTCCAAAACGTTTTGAACGTCACGGAACATAAGAGATGTTCTAAAGAGCTGAAATTGGGATTTCAGGCTCATGCCT
Organism: Hordeum marinum; assembly: GCA_022496015.1. Classification (NCBI taxonomy): domain Eukaryota; kingdom Viridiplantae; phylum Streptophyta; class Magnoliopsida; order Poales; family Poaceae; genus Hordeum; species Hordeum marinum. The sequence continues at coordinate 277,645,859 of CM039677.1, read as the reverse complement.
ATGTTGAGAGGTATGAGACCTCCAACAAGATTCTTTGCCGGCAGGATAAAAGAGAATAGCTCAATCAGTGAGCATGTGCTCAGATTGTCTGGGTGCTACAATCACTTGAATCGAGTGGGAGTTAATCTTCCAGATAAGATAGTGATTAATACAGTTCTCCAAGTCACTGCCATCAAGCTACTGGAGCTTCGTGATGAACTATAAAATGCCAGGGATGGAGATAATGATCCCTGAGCTATTCGCGTTGTTTGACACCACGAAGGTAGAAATCAAGAAGGATCATCAAGTGTTGATGGTTAAGTGGAAACCACTAGTTTCAAGAAGGGCAAGGGTAAGAATGGGAAAAGTTCAGGAATGACAAGCTAGTTGCCACTCTGGTGAAGAAACCCAAGGTTGAGCCCAAACCCGAGACTATGTGCTTCTATTATGAGGAGAATGGTTGCTGAAGCGGAACAACCCTAGATACTTGGTAGATGAGAAGGCTGGCAATGTCGATAGAAGTATATTTGATATACATGTTATTGATGTGTACCTTGCTAGTACTCCTAGTAGCACTTGGGTATAAGATACCGGTTCAGTTGCTAAATGTTAGCAACTCGAAATAAAAGCTACGGAATGAATGGAGGCTAGCTAAGTGAAAGGTGACGATGTATGTTGGAACTGTTTCGAAGGTTGATGTGATCACCATCGCACGCTTTCTCTACCTTCGGGATTAGTAATGAACCTAAATAAATGTTATTTGGTGTTTGCGTTGAGCATGAACATGATTGGATCGTGTTTAGTGCAATACGATTATTCATTTAAGTTAGAGAATAATGGTTATCCTGTTTACATGAATAATGCCTTCAATGGTCATGCACCCAATGGGAATGGTTTATTGAATCTTGATCGTAGTAACACATATGTTCATAACGTTGGTACCAAAGATACAAAGTTAATAATGATAGTACCACATTCTTGTGGCACTGCCACAAATGTCATATTGGTGTAAAGCGCATGAAGAAACTCCATGTTGATGGATCTTTGGACTCAGTCGATTTCGAATCGGTTGAGACATGCGGACCGTGCCAATTGGGCAAGATGACTAAGACCCCGTCTTCTGGTTTGATGGAGCGGGCTGGTGGCTAATTGGAATTGATACATGTTGATGTATGTGGTCCAATGAGTGTTGAAACACGCAGTGGATATCGTTATTTTCTTTACCTTCACTGATGATTTGAGTGAATATGAGGATATTTACTTAATGAAACACGAGTCTGAAATGTTTGAAAAGTTCAAGGAGTTTTAGAGTGAAGTTAAAGATCATCGTGACAAGAAGACAAAATGTCTACGATATGATTGTGGAGGTGAATATCTGAGTTACGAGTTTGGTATGCAATTTTAGACAATGTGGAAGTTGTTCACAGCTCACGCCTCATGGAACACCATAGTGTGATGGTGTGTCCGAACGTTGTAGTCGTGCTCTATTGGATATAGTGAGTACTATGATGTCTCTTATTGTTTTGCCACTATCGTTGTGGGGTTATGCACTAAAAACAAATCCATTCACTTTAATAGGGCACCATCTAAGTCTATTGAGATGACACCGTGTGAATTATGGTTTGACAGAAGCCTAAGCTGTCATTTCTTAATGTTTGGGGCTGCGATGCTTATGTGAAAAGGGTTTTCACCTAGTGAGCTCAAACCCAAAGCAAATGAATGCATCTTCATAGAATACCCTAAGGAGACTTTGGGTATACCTTCTATCTTAGATCCAAGCGCAAAAGTGTTTGTGGCTAAGAACGGGTCCTTTCTCGAGAAAGAGTTTCTCTCGAAAGAAATGAGTGGGAGGAGATGGAACTTGATGAGGTTGTTGAACCTTTGTTTCAACCAGAGAGTAGCGCAGCACAGAAAGATGTTTCTGTGGAGCCTACGTCAGTTGAAGAGGAAGTTAATGATGATGATCATGAAGCTTCATATCAAGTTACTATCGAACCTCGTAGGTCGACAAGGACGCGTACTGATCCTGAGTAGTACGTCAACCCTGTCTTGGAGGTCATGTTGTTGGACAACGATGAACCTATGAACTATGGAGAAGCGATGGTGGGCTCGGATTCCAACAAATGGCTATGAGCCATGAAATCCGAGAAAGGATCCATGTATGGAAACCAAGTATGGACTTTGGTGGACTTGCCCGTTAAACGGCAGGTCGTTGAGTACAAATGGACCTTTAGAATGAACTCAGACACTAATGGTGAAATGTCACCATTTATAAAGCTCGACTTGTCGCAAAGAAGTTTCCGCCAAGTTCAAGGAGTTGACTGCGATGAGATTTTCTCATCCGTAGCGATGCTAAAAGTCTGTTAAAATTATGTTAGCAATTGCTACATTTTTCGATTATGAAATCTGGCAGATGGATGTCAAAAATAAGGCTTCCTTAATGGTTTCCGTGAGGAAGAGTTGTATGTGATGCAACTAGAAGGTTTTGTCAATCCTAAGGATGCTAAAAGGTATGCAAACTCCAGCGATCCTTCTATGGACTGGAGCAAGCATCTCGGTGTTGGAATATGAGCTTTGATGAAGTGATCAAAGTTTATGAGTTTATACGAAGTTTATGAGAAACTTGTATTTACAAGAAGGTGAGTGGGAGCACTATAGAATTTCTGATAAGAATATGTAGTTGACATATTATTGATCGGAGATGATGTAGAATTTCTGGAAAGCATAAACGGTTGTTTGAAGAGAGTTTTTCAAAGGAAGGCCTGGATAAAGCTACCTAATTGTTGGGTGTCAAGATTTATAGAGATAGATCAAGATGCTTGATAATACTTTCAATAAGTACATGCCTTGACAAGATATTGAAGAATTTCAATATGGATCGGTCCGACAAAGGGTTCTTGTCCGTATTACAAGGTGTGAGATTGAGCACAGCTCAATGCCCAACCACGGCAGAAAATAGAGAAAAGATGAGTGTCATCTCCTATGCTTCAGCCATAGGCTCTATATAGTATGCCATGTTGTGTACCGCACATGTGTGTGCCCTGCCATGAGTCTGTCAAGGGGTACAAGAGTGATCCAGGAGTGGATCACTGGACAGCGGTTGAAATTATCCTTAGTAACTACAGGACTAAGGAAATATTTCTCGATTATGGAGGTGATAAAGAGTTCGTCGTAAAGGGTTACGATGATGCAAGCTTTAACACCAATCCGGATGACTCTGAGTAGAAATTCGGATACGTATAGTAGAGTAACCATTTGGAATAGCTCCAAGTGGAGTGTGGGAGCAGTATCTACAGTAGGGCATAGAAGTTTGCAAGGTACACACGGATCTGAATGTCGCAGATCCGTTGACTAAAACCTCTTTCACAAGCAAAACATGATCAAACCCCAGAACTGATTGGGTGTTAATCACATGATGATATGATCACATGGTGATGTAAGTGTTAATCACATGGCGATGTGAACTAGATTATTGACTCTAGTGCAAGTGGGAGACTGTTGGAAATATGCCCCAGAGGCAATAATAAAATGGTTATTATTGTATTTCCTAGTTCATGACAATTGTTTATTCTTCATGCTATAATTGTGTTAACCGGAAACCGTAATACATGTGTGAATACATAGACCACAACATGTCCCTAGTGAGCCTCTAGTTGACTAGCTCGTTGATCAATAGATGGTTACGGTTTCATGACCATGGACATTGGATGACGTTGATAACGGGATCACATCATTAGGAGAATGATGTGATGGATAAGACCCAATCCTAAGCATAGCACAAGATTGTGTAGTTCGTCTGCTAAAGCTTTTCAATGTCAAGTATCGTTTTCTTAGACCATGAGATTGTGCAACTCCCGGATTCCGTAGGAATATTTTGGGTGTGCCAAACGTCACAACGTAACTGGGTGGCTATAAAGGTGCACTACGGGTATCTCCGAAAGTATCTGTTGGGTTGGCACGAATCGAGACTGGGATTTGTCACTCTGTGTGACAGAGAGGTATCTATGGGCCCACTCGGTAAGACATCATCATAATGAGCTCAAAGTGACTAAGGAGTTAGCCACAGGATGATGTGTTACGGAACGAGTAAAGAGACTTGCCGGTAACAAGATTGAACAAGGTATAGGAATGCCGATGATCGAATCTCGGGCAAGTATCATACCGATAGACAAAGGGAATTGTATACGGGAATGATTGAATCCCCGACATCGTGGTTCATCCGATGAGATCATCGTGGATCATGTGGGAACCAACATGGGTATCCATATCCCGCTGTTGGTTATTGACCGAAGAGGTGTCTCGGTCATGTCTACGTGTCTCCCGAACCCGTAGGGTCTACACACTTAAGGTTCGATGACGCTAGGGTTATAGGGAAATATTGTACGTGGTTACCGTAGGTTGTTCGTAGTCCCGGACGAGATCCCGCAGGTCACGAGGAGCTCCGGAATGGTCCGGAGGTAAAGATTGACATATAGGAAGTCCAGTTTTGGTCACCGGAAAGTTTCGGGCTCATCGGTAGTGTACCGGGAGTGTCGGGAGGGTGCCGGAGGACCACCGGGAGGGGTGTGACGACCATAGGACTTCGTGGGCCCTTAGAGGAGGTCTGCCATCCCTTATTGGGCTGGCCAATACCTTCTATAAAGGCCCATGCGGCTGGGATCAAGAGATAAAGGGAAAAAGGATTTAAAAGGAGGAGATCCACCTCCCTTGTGGGAGGTGGACTCTTCCCCACCTTCGGCCGAAGCTCTTCTCCTTGGAGGAGGGACCAAGGCAGCCCTCCCTCTCCCTCCTCCTATATATATGCAAGGATTTGGGCTGATTTGAGACACGACTTCTCTCTCTCTCGGCGCAGCCCTACCCTTCCTCTTCCTCGTTCTCCGTAGCGCTTGGCGAACCCTGCCGGAGTTCACGTAGCTCCACCGTCACCACACCGTCGTGCTGCCGGAGCTCTCCCTCAACCTCTCCTTCCTCCTTGCACGTGTGTTGAACGCGGAGGCGCCGTTGTTCGGCGCTGAGATCGGAATCCACCGCGATCTGAATCGCTGCGAGTATGACTCCACCAACTGCGTTCTTGTAACGCTTCCGCTTAGCGATCTTCGAAGGTATGAAGATGCAATCTCTCCCCACTCGTTGCTGGTTTCTCCATAGATAGATCTTGGTGATACGTAGAAATTTTTTTGATTTACTACTACGTCTCCCAACATAGGGTTTGGTCGCCCCACCTCTTGTGGGCGTCGGCTGGGCCGGTGGACCGACCGGTTGGGCCAATGCCCATGGGGGAGGGGGTTGGATGGGCCTGTCCAATGGGAGTGGGGTTTTCTTTTCCTCTTTACTTTTGTTTGTTTTTAGTTTTAGTTATTTTTATCTGCCTTTAATTATTTGAGTAATAATTTAATTTCTATATAAGATGTGACCAAACCCAATATTACAATTGTAATATTTGGTAGATCCACAAAAAGTTTGATGACTTTTAGAATTGTTTTGAAAACAACCAAAACCAAAAGGTATAATATTAATTTATTTTGACACTATTATAAATGTATTAGAGGCACTAAACCAATTGATAAAATGGTGTTTACAATTTTAGAGTAGCTTAGGGAATATTTGCAACCCAAGCAAGATTTTTAGTTTGAGGTTTTGCAAAACTTTTAATTCCACTTTTCAAAAGATTTCGAATTGCGAAGGAAATTAAATCAGGGTTGATTCCAACAGCGATCATAACTGGATTAGCAAAAATGGATTATCATAATCCTCAGGTTATTTTAGCTTGAATACAGAGTTTACTGTAGCGCTTAATCCAGGGCGTCACACTAGGGTGGTCTCCAGTCGTCAAATCACCGGACTTGGCGACGTGGCTCTCTGGATTCGTTGTCGTACAAGAGGTGGAAGACGCGAACGCGCTGGAGGGCTTGGCGGGATAGCTGACTAGCTGGGCTGGCTTCGGGGAGGAATAGCGGCCAGGTGGGCTGAGCTCTCTCTCTCTCTGGAAAAGGGTTTTCTTTTATTTTAAAACAAAAAAAGAAAATAAAAGCCAGGGGAAATGGGTAGGGTTTTTGAGAAAACTAAAAATTTATTGGTACTCACAAAATAATGCCTTGCTTTATATAAGTAGTCTTGGCATTTTTTTGCAACAAAATAAACCACATATATAAGCATATCAGTTTGTTTGCAACATTTTAAATAGGCGGATATGGTAGAACATGTTTGAGAACTAAACAACAATTCATATCAGATTTTATAGAAGAAGCACAACATTTTTATACAAGTGACTAAGCAAGTGAAATCACCCCATTTGTAATATTGAAAAGAAAAGAAGTGGGCAAGGTTGTTGAGAAATTTAGGAGAGGGAAACAACAAAGTAACACTAGGTTGCAAGCACTCATACCACACCACACTCACACAACATCACCACATAAAAACAAGCATGAGGCAAAACATGAATGATAATATGATGATTATGATGCCATGATGCAAAAAAATGTCATGAGGAAAAATGATTCTAATACAAGCCACATAATGGCAATAAGAAGGTACACACATGACCCATTACAAATATGGTGAGGGGATGCACTTGGGCTGTTACGACTCTCCTCCACTACATGAGGATCTCGTTCTGAGATCTATGAACGGAAGAATTCAGGAAATTCAGAACAGAGAAGATCCTCACTTACCCAAGGGGCTTATTTGTCGGAGTGATGAGACCACTCCACCTTGATAAACTTGATTGATTTACTGCGAGTCTTACGCTCAGTTTCTTCAAGAATAGCAATTGGATGCTCATGATAGATAGGTCTTCTTGGAGATCAATGTCTTGAAGGTCAACGGTACGCTCGAGAGTCTTGAAGCACTTCCAGAGCTGAGAGACGTGAAACACATCATGCACATTTGAGAAATTGGGGGGAAGCTCGAGTTGGAAGGCAAGGTATCCCCTCTTTCCCACAATCTTGAAAGGACCCACAAAGCGAGGAGCAAGCTTTCCTTTGATGGCAAAGCGCCGAGTGCCCTTCATGGGAGACACTCTCAGATAGACAAAATCATCGATCTTAAAGGTCATATCACGATGTTTGTTATCATAATAGCTCTTATGACGGGATTGAACTGGTTTAAGATTTTCACGAATGACACGGCTCATTTCTTCTGCTTCAGTGATCATGTCATTCCCAAGGATTTGACGCTCACCGGTTTCAGACCAATTGAGCAGGGTGTGGCATTTCCTGCCATAGAGAATCTCGAATGGGACCTTTCCCAAACTTGCTTGAAAAATGTTGTTGTATGAAAACTCAGCAAACGGGAGGTAATCTTCCCACTTCATGCTGAAAGAAATCACACAAGCTCTGAGCATATCTTGAAGGATTTGATTGACTCTCTCAACTTGACCACTAGTCTGAGGATGGAAAGTTGTACTGAAATGGATCTTGGTACCCATTGCAGTCTGGAAGGAATCCCAGAACTTGGAAGTGAAGAGGCTTCCACGATCTGAGGAAATGAGTTGAGGAATACCGTGCAAAGAAACTATCCTTGAAGTGTACAACTCTGCTAGCTGAGCTTCCAAGATAGATTCTTTGACCGCAAGGAAATGGACAACCTTGGTGAGCTTGTCGATAAACACAAAGATGGAATCGTTCCCTCTCTTGGGCTTAGGAAACCCAGTGATGAAATCCATCTCAACATGATAGTATTTCCACTCTAGAATAGGCAAAGGCTGAAGGAGACGTGGTGAACGTTGATGTTCTGCCTTCACTGTGCGACAAACATCACACTCGTTCACGAACTGAGCAATCTCGTGTTTCATACGAGTCCACCAGAAGGTTTGCTTGAGACCCTGATACATTTGGAACTGCCTGGATGAATGGAGAGGAGAGAATTATGCGCTTCATCCATGATAAATTTCCCGAGTTCTCCCTTGGGAACCACTAGACGATCCTCAAAAAACAAGGTGTCCTTGTCGTCAATACGGAAGCACTTATACTTTGGAATGCTTTTGGCCATAACTTTCTTCACTTTCTTCACCATGGCATCAAGAAGCTGAGCTTGGTGAATCTGATCTTCCAAAGCCGGAGAGACTTGAAGATTGGCAAGAAACCCTTGAGGAACAATTTGAAGATTGAGCTTGTGGAAAGCTTCACAAAGCTCGGGTTGAAGAGGCTTGAGGATAAGACTATTGTAGTATGCCTTTGGGCTAAGCGTGTCTGCAATGACATTTCCTTTTCCAGGAGTATATTCAATGCTCAGATTTTACTCCTCAATCATTTCCACCCAACGCGTTTGCCGAAGATTGAGATTCGGTTGAGTGAAAATGTACTTCAAGCTCTTGTGGTCGGTGAACACCTCAACTGGTCTTCTCATGTGTGGTATAAGCCACAACGTTCTTATCTTGCATGAGAACGCCACCAAGACCTTGGAGGGAAGCATCACAGAACACTTGGAAAGGATTGGATTGCTCGGGAGGAACAAGAACTGGAGCTGAAGTCACCTTCTCCTTGAGCGTATTGAACGCCACATCACACTCAGGAGACCACACATACTTGACACTCTTGTGAAGGAGGTTAGACAGAGGCTTAGCAATTTGAGATAAGTTCTCCATGAATCTTCTGCAGTAACTTGCAAGCCCGGGGAAGCTACGAAGTTGCTTGACATTCTGAGGAGGCTCTCACTTCAAGATGGCCTCAACTTTCTCAGGGTGCACCTTGATGCCCTCGGCAGAGATGATGTGCACTAGGTAAACCACTTTATTGAGCCAAAACTCACAATTCGAGAACTTAGCATCAAGTTGATGCTCTCTTAACTTGCCAAGCACGAGTCGGAGATGCTCTGCATGCTCTTCTTCAGTCTCTGAGAATACAAGAATGTCATCCAAATACACCAAGACGAACTCATTTCTATAGGAAGACAAGACAAGGTTCATCAATCTGGAGAAGGTCGGAGGTGCATTTGCGAGACCAAAGGACATGATGGTGTACTCATAAGAGCCAAAACTCGTCCTAAAAGCAGTCTTTGGAATATCTTCTTCACGGATGCGGATCTGACGATAGCCCATGTGAAGATCTAGCTTTGAGAAAATCTTGGCCCCTTTCAGTTGCTCAAACAACTCATTGATGTTGGGAAGTGGGTACTTGTTTCTGATTGTCTTCTTATTCAATGGACGGTAGTCGACACAAAGTCGGTCCGTGACATCCTTCTCCTTGACAAACAGAACACCACAACCCCATGGTGAAGAACTTGGTCTGATCAGACCCAGACGTTCTTGTTCAACTAGCTGCTTCTTCAATTCTTTCAGCTCTTCGGGGGCAAGCTTATAAGGGCGCTTGCACACCGATTCAGTTCCAGGCTCGAGTTCAATCACAAACTCTACTGGACGGTGAGGACGCATTCCAAGCAATTCTTTTGGAAAGACATCTTCATACTCACAAACAACCGGAATATGAGAAATGGCTGAGATCTCACCCTTCTTATTGAGAGAAAAGAGATGAATTGTGTCATCGCGAGCAGCGAAAATGATCACGTCTTCTGAAGGATGAGTCAATTTGACTTCTTTGGCTTCACAATCGATGAATGCCTTGTTCATCTCCGGGAAATCCATGCCGAGAATTAGATCAATATTGGAATTGCCGAGAACATAAGGAGAAGCCATGAAGGAATAATTGCCCATCTTGATAGAAACATCTGGAACCAACGAATTGGTTCTCATAGTTGAGCCCGGAGAAACAATACCCAATGGTCTATTCAATAATGTCGAAGGAAAATCATGCTTGAAGAAAAATGGCTTTGACATGAAGCAATGCGGTGCACCTGAATCAAACAACACTTTTGTAGGAATAGAATTAATCAAGAGATTACCCATTATCACTTGAGAAGAATCCTCTGCTTCAGCTACATTGACCATGTTCACTCTTGCTGACTTGGGGTTGTGCCTCACCATAGCATTGCTTGGAGGTCTGACTGGAGGAGGAGGCGGAAGACGCTGCTGGTTGGTGCACTTGTTTGAGTAGTGACCCTTCTGACCACACTTGTGACAAGTAACCTCTCAGAGCGGGCGGAAGTTTCCTGGAGGAGCATTTGCTGACTTGGGCGCCTGAGGCCTCTGCTGAAATCCTGGGTTGGGTGGGTGGGAAGGACCACGATGACCGTGTTGCTTCTACTTCTAAGGAGGACAAAATGGAGGTGGAGGAGGAACCCAATACTTCTGCTGCTTGGAAACAATCTGGGAGTTGGAGTCCCTAAATCACTTCCTTGAGTTCTCCAACCTAAGTTGAGTTGCCTCGAACTTTAGAGCCATGTGGCAGAACTAATCAAACTCACGAGGCTCGTGCAGGACTAGACCCGACTGAAGTTCATCCTTGAGACCACCTCTGAACTGATAAATCTTGCACTTGTCATCAGGAACATCTTGCTTAGCATAGCGGGCCAGATTTTGGAACTCGATGTTATACTGATAGACAGACTTGCTTCCTTGCTTCAAATTCCTGAACTTCTCACACATCTCCTCAACAAAGCTCGTCGGGATATGATGAGCTTTGAAGTCACACAGAAATCACCCCAGCTGATTGCACGATCACCCCTGGAATCCTTGTACTGCTGCCACCAATCTGCTGTCTGACCCTTGAGCTGGAAGGTCGCGAACCTGATATAGTCCGTAGGCCTGACATTGCTGCACTCAAAATGCTTGTTCATGTCGCGGAGTCAATCATATGCATCAAGAGGCTTCTCACAACAAGTGAAGTACTTGGGATGGTTGGTGCGGAACTGGTTGAGAGTCACGAACTGGGGCTGATTCAGGAAATTCCCTTGATGACCTTGTTGTCCCTGATCCCTCTCTTGCAACAACCTGAGCAGCATCTGAGTATTCGTATTAGTTGCGGCCATCACAACTTGCCAAGCTTCTGGACGAGGAGGTAGGGGTGGTGGAGGGTTATACTGATCCCCATCATTACGCCCTAGGTGTCCATGAGTTGCTAGAGCCATCCAAAAGATGGACAAGAACATCAACACACCATTGACAAAGATGGTTGAAATAAGCTGAATCAAATGGCTTGAAAGAAATTTGCAACGGAACATCATCAATTGCATTCAAACTGAAAATTAGTAAGAATGCCTTCTTCGGGTTTGTGATAACATCATAAGATCTTGAAGCCATTTGGATAATCACAACAAGGTATTGAGCTCAGATTTGCTCGGAACAAATGTATAAACCCTCATACATCTGACAGAAGATGATCCTAGGCAACTGCTAGAATTCCCACCTAAGAACTTCCGAAATACTTTCTTGGTTGTGTAATCGGATTGTGGGTCTAGGAACCTACTCAATGTAATCAGCTGCAAGACCGCACCCGCAACCTTCAACACATATCCAAGAAGTTCCACAAGCTCGTCTACCTCAGACCCTCGTAATCGCAATGATACCAAGAATGGCAGTACATCTAGACGTTCTCCCCAGTACTGGGTGACGCCAAACTCCTCTTGGCACAAATAGTATTGAAGCAATTTGGAACATCCTCCATACTGAGATACTAAGGAAACTGAATGATAACGATGTGGCCAGAATTCCCTAGAGCTCTACTCCTCGATAACAGGAGGCGCCAAGACAAAACCCCGTCACATCGGCATCATATAGTTTCCAAAATACCCGCGTGATCCTAAAAAAATTGAGCGAGAAGAGGAGTAGAATCAAAATTCCTAAGTCGAATACCTCACGAGAGTATAGAAGAGGAGTAAAAGAAACCTACTCTCCGATATAAGTAGACTCAAAATATTTTTTTTTCACTAGACTCGACTTGGCCAAGTTCGATCAAGCAAGGGGCTCCTATGGTCGTATGGCTCTGATTACCAACTTGTAACGACCTAGATGCGCTTATATCCCCATCGAGGTCCTCGTGCCTTAATTGGTATAGTGTCGCATCTTGGTCGTTACATGCCATGTGAGAGCGTGTCTCTTTCCTCCAAGATTGATCTCCATACTTGAGACGGATGTGATCCCATCTCAGCATTGAGAATATCATTGTTTGGATAATAGACAGATTTAAGAAGACGGACACAAAGAGAGACTATGTACTGTAAGGAGGCGCCATGATTGCCGAGCTAACAAAGCTATGTTGAATAATTCGATATCCCTAAAACCCAATCCGCCACACTTCTTGGGTTGAGTCATAGCTCTCCAATAAACCCAGTGTGGTTTGCGTTGTCCTTCTTTAATGCCCCCAAAAAACTGGCGGATAAGTTTGTTCAGCTTTTCACATAAACCTCTTGGCAACTTGAAGCATGACATCGAAAAAACTGGAACGTCCTGTGCAACTGATTTGATAAGAATTTCTTTGCCTGCTGCTGAAATAGTTTTCTCAATCCAACCCTTCACCTTAGACCATAACCTGTCAATTAGGTACTTAAAAGCACCCATCTTGGAAGAACCAATGTGAGATGGCATGCCCAAATACTTCTCATTAAGAGTCTCAGTATGTACATTAAGAACTCCTTTCACTTCTTGTATGATATTGTCTGATGTTCCCTTACTGAAATAAACTGAAGACTTGCTTGTGTTAATCCTTTTCCCCAAAGCCTGGCAATAGGAGTCTAATAGGTTTGACACCTCCGTCGCCCCAGAACCATTTGCCTTAAAAAACAGCAGGCTATCGTCAACAAATAACAAGTGGTTAACTTGTGGCGCTGAAGGAGCCACTTGAATCTCACTCAAATGCAACGAATAATCTCTTTTGAGGAGGCCAGAAAGGCCCTCTGCTGCTAATAGGAAAAGGTAGGGTGATATTGGGTCTCCCTACCGGATACCTCTTGAAGGTTTGAAATCCTCTAGTTTCTTGCCATTGAAGAGAACTGAGTATGAGACGGGTTTTACCACATTCATGACAATTGAAACCTACCTCTCTGAGAAACCAAGCTTTAGCATGACAGCCTCCAGGTATGTCCATTCAACTCTATCATATGCCTTTGTCATATCTAGCTTCAAGGCATAGTGACAATGTTTTAGAGCTTTATCTCGTTTCATAAAATGCAAGCACTCATAAACAATGATGTTGTGAGTGATAAGCCTCCCTGGAACGAAGGCAGACTGCTCTGCAGTAATAATATCTCGGAGGATCTCTTTTAGATAGTTAACAATAACTTTAGATGCTATCTTGTATAAAACATTGCACACGCTGATTGGTCGAAACTGGGTTAAAGAAGAGGTAAGTATTTCTCCCAGTGAGAACCAAGGTCATCGAACTAGTAGGAGAACCAAAAAAACTCCCTTCTACGGCACCTACACACAAAACCAAACAATTGCACCCGACGCAAGCAAGAAGGTTCACAAACCCCTTGAACTCGTTACTTGCGAGGATTAATTTTTTAGATTTTGTTCATTTCTTCATATAATGTTCCAGTTTTGAATTTTTTTCAAAAATTCCAAAATCGTTTAGAATTTCAAATCTTTGTTCGGTTCTTTAATAAAATTATGTTGGAAATTCAGAAAAAATAGAATTTACAATTCTAAAAATGATCAAATTTTCAATTTTTTGCTCACAAAAATAAAAAAACGTTCTTGTTTTGAAAATTTGTTCATAAACTCATAAAAATCTTGAGTTTCATTAAATGTTGGCACATTCTGTTCTCAAATTCAGCAAGTGTTCTGGTAAGTTTTTTTGCATCTTTTTTGTACAGAATTTCAAACAAAGTTCTGGAATTTCGAAAAGTGTTTCAGCTTTCCAAATTTATTCAGAAATTAAAGAAATGTTCTTATTTTCAAATATATTCAAAAATTCAAAAAATGTACAGGGAATTTCAAAAATTGTTCCTATTTCGAAAAAATGTAACTTCCGAAATATACTCATTTTCAATTTGTTTTGCAGTTTTTCAGAAAATATTTTCATTTTCAAAAATGTTGTTTGTAATTTCAGGAATTGTTCTCGTTTTCAGTTGTGTCCCCTTTTCCAAAAAATGATTGGGTTTTCACAAAATGTTCATGGTTCAAGAATTTGTCCACAATTTTTAAAATGTTCGCATTGAAGAAAATAATTTCTTTTTTCAAAAAGAAAGTAACACCTGAAATTTCAAAAAACTTCAATTATATTTTAAAGATTTTTTGACAAATTGATAACTTGTTAATAAATTTCAAAAAATGTTCACGTTTTCTTATTATTTAGGTGTTTTAACAAATGTTCTAGTTTTAAAAATATTTTTTTCTTAAATTTTGTTCGGAAGTATTAAATTTTGTTCGCGTTTCCAACTTTCATTCTGGAATTTCAAAAAATGTTCCCGATTCTAAAAAAAGTGGTCGTTATTTGCAAAAATCTTCCTGTTTTTCAAAAATGTTTATGTTTTTAAAATTTGTTCAAAACTTGAAAACTTGTTCATAAATTCCAAAAAATGTTCATGTTTCTTATTCTTTAGGTGTTTTAAAAAATGTTATAGTTTAATTTTTTTTCACAAATTTAAAAACTATTCGTGTTTTAAAATTTTCTTCTGAAGTTTCAAATATATTCGCCTTTCCAACTTTTGTTCAGGAATTTGAAAAAATGTTCCCATTTCAAAAAAAAATGTTCATTTTTTGCTAAAAATGTTTCTGTTTTTCAAAAATGTTGCTGTTTTTTTTTATACACAAATTTTGTAACTGTTTGCGTTCGACAGAACACGTCGTTTCTTTTCCAAAAATAAAACATGCTTTTAAAAAACTAAAAATAATTTGGATATGCGTTGGAGGTTCGTTCTTTAAGGTTTGTGCTGTTTTGTGAGCAGGACTGGTTGCTAGCTCAACTGGTGCTATTGTGTCGCGTATAGCTCGAGATCCTGTGTTTGAATACTCTTGACAGGGACTTTTTTTAGGGCATGGATTCAAATTTGTTTGGGAGTTTTAAAAAATGTTCCTGTTCGCAAAAAAGTGTTTGCGTTTTCCTATAATGTTCCCATTTAAAATTATTGTACGCAATTTTCAACATATGTTTGTGTTCTAAATTATATTGCGAGAGTTTCAGAAAAGGTTCCTTTCATAAAAAAATGAGCGCTACTCCAAACATTGTTCGTCTTTTCAAAAATAATGAAAAATTGTTCCCATTTTAAAAACGTGTTCATATATTCATGGAAATGTTCATCATTTTCGATAATGTTTGAGTTTTTAAATAATTAGGTCACAAAATTTGAAAAGTGACTGCATTGCGTAAAAGATTTATATTTTCCAAAAAAAATATAAACATGAGAAAACAATTATGTTTTCAAATATTGTTCGCAAAATTCAAAAAAAATTGTGTTTCCAAAAGATTGCTCACATGTCCAAAAAAAGTTTGTGTTTCCAAAAGATTGCTCACATGTTCAAATTTGTTTGGAGATCTGAATTGTTCTCTTTTCCAGAATAGTCTTAAATTGTTTAAATTTGTGAAAATATTCAAAATATATTCTTGTATTTTAAAACAAATCCTGTTATAAAAAAATCACAAATACAAAAAAATGTTCATGTTTTCAAAGTTTGTTCGCAAATTTAAAAAATTGTATGCTTTTCCAAGTTTTGTTTATGAGTTTCTACAAACATGTCTTTTTAATTTAGAAAATATCGTTGTTTTAAAAAATTGTTCACGTTTTAGAATTTTCTTCAGAATTTCAAACCTTGTTCACAGATTCAGTAAAATTCTGTTTTTTCTAAAATTGATGAGTTTTCTGGAAAGAAAATCAAAGATTTGAAAAGTGTTCGCGTTTTTAAAATACTCTATTTTTGAAAGGAAGAAAACATGTTTAAATTTTTAAAAAGTTTCAGATTTGCAGCCGCCGTTAGTTCTTAGGGACTCGCACTGATGCATTGTCAAGTTCGGTTAGTAGCTCCCTTAGCTAGCAATATTCACACAGAAACATGAGATCTTGTGATCGAATCCAAGCGAGCGCATAATTTTTTCAAGTTTTGGCGCTGCGGTGTTGAAGCTGATTTAGACTACCCATAATGAAAAGTAACATGCATATGTTACTAGACTAAATTATTACCTTCATAGTAGGTAGTAACATATTCTATAATTATTCAAATTTTTGGAAAAGTGTTTCCAGATTTCACTAAATTTTCACTAATTTGAAAATTATTCCATATTTCAAAAAATATTACTATATTTCAGAAAAGGTCCTTGAATTTTTAAAAATATCCCATAATTTTTAAATATTCCCAAATTTTTAAAAATATTCTAGTTTTCAAAATCAAGAAATGAATATAAAATTAAAGGAAAAAATAAAAACCTGAACGGAAAAGCATAAAAAAGATAAATTGGTTCGGAAAATAAAAATAAAGCGGTCGAGGAAAGGTCTTAGAACCTTCGCAAAAATCGGGTGTGCGTGTTCTACCAATGACACTGTGAACGGTGATATCGCTAAATAGGAAGCAAATAGCAAAAAGGTCCATGTGTTGCATCGAGAGAAAAAAATATCACACATTTTTAATTTATAAAAAATAGTTATAATCTGAGAATTTATAGTTACGACCGAACAAAGATGTTTTTAACCTACAAAAGCGCAGTTTAAGATTTTACAGGTCTTCTATTTCAACACGCCTTGCATTTAGATTTAATATGTATAAAGAAACGGGCAAGTGACCTTTATTTCGTCTTCAATCCTGTTTTTGCTGAGGTGTTCATCCCCAATCCCGATCAGTACCGGTATAAAAGAAAGACGGATAATGCATTGTTTATTAAGATTGCATCCTAGATAGTATTTTTTACATGATTAACATGCAAAATAACATCATATTTAGATTTACATATTTTTCTAATCAAAATCCATATATAACATGTTAAATTTGGGTTACGGTTTAGAAGATATGAGTATTTAAAAAAAATATTTACTATGTACTACTCCCTCCGTTTCTAAATATAAGTCTTTTTAGATGTTTCACTAGATGGCTACATACGGAGCAAAATGGATGAATCTATACTCTAAAATATGTTTATATATATCCGTATATACATCCGTATGTAGTTTCCTAGTGAAACATCTAAAAGAACTTATATTTAAGAACAAAGGGAGTACGAATTTAATGTCAGAAACATCTGGGATTTTTATAAAAGTATAACAAATTAAGAATACATATTTCTTTTATTAATATGTATAGACTTTCCCGACCCACACGCAAGGAATAGGAGAGTTTCACCACTTCCCGGCCCACCCCTCACAAAAATATAGAAACTTCCCGACCCGAGTGTTCTACTATGTTTTTTTTAGCACTTAAAAAAGAGTGTTCTACAAAAAAAACTTACCGAGCCGAGGCGAGTACGATGACCCCAATCCAAATCGCCTCTTTCCCTTCCTCCTTCCTTGTTCCCCGTCCCACATCTTCTCCTGCGCCCCCTCGCACGCGGTAACTCCGCCTCGCCTCCACCCACCGCCGTGGTCCAGCCTTCCGCTTCCGCCGCCGTGGTGCTCGAGGTAAGCGACCGTGACGCCTGCTCCGCCTCCCCCGTTTTCCTCTCGCGTATTCACATGATCCGAGACCCTCGCCTTCGGCGCTCGCCTGCTCCCCTGCGCTCGTCTCCGTTTGGTTTGCCCGTCTCATGGTCGTCGTGTTCGTGGCTTGTGCCTAGCGCCACCTTCCACTTTGATTAGGGTTCGTTAGGATGCTCTGCCTTCCCCTGCGGTTCACCCCCCCTCGATACCTGATCGTACAACTTGCCGCGGAGATGGGGGGAAAGGCATGGTGGGCCTCTACCCTTAGGGAGATTTGATTATAACCCCCCCAGCTCGCTTGCCTTAGATCATATGCCCCTTTTTTGGTCTGCCTCGCTTTGAAGCCCCCCACGCCTCTGTACCTGTTGCCGATACCCCCCCTTTGGCATGATTAACACATATGTTAACATATAACCATCAAATAAAAATACAAACAGACAAAACTACCCTTCAGCTCAAAAGACACACATCTGTACATGACCCAGCCGCAATATTGCTTCAGTTTAGCTTTGTTTCAAAAATAAAAAGGTATAACTCTGCTATAATACATGAAGATTCTGAAGATTCACACAAGCTCATTGCAAAATAATATAGTATACAAACAGATTGCAAATAATATAGCTCAGAATGGTTTCATGATAGCATAGATATTAGTTCAATAATATTCGAAATGAGCGCATGACAACAAAATAATGTGAGTTTCCAGCTCACATACACACAATAAGTTCAGCTTGGTTCTAAATGAGTGCAAGACAGCACATAAAACTGAGTCTCCAGCTCACGTACAAAGCTAAATAAAGTGAGTTTTCACCTCACATACACAGCAATAGAAGGGAGTTCAATGACAGCCACAAACAAGATCACAGTTCACTTAATTTCTTCTTCTTTGGAGTCATTTTCTTCTTTTTCCCTTTTGTTGGAGACTTCGGGGGTGGAGTAGCAGCTTGAGCTGCAGCTTGGCTCCTAGTGACAGGTCCAGGGCTGCTACTTGTGGAAGCAATGTTGCTCTTAGTTGGTGTAGATGGGACTGCATTGCTAACCGAGACATCGAACCATGGAGATGCATTCTTTTTGCCCCGACTTTTCCTATGAGAAGAAGCAATTAGAACAAGTTCATGTAAAACAACTATGGTGTTAGAACTGGACAGAAGCAAGTAATTTCTTACCTTTTCTTTGTTCCATTTGTAGGACAACCAGCTTCTCTATGTCCTATCTCTTCACATTTTTTGCATTTGTTCAAAGTCCCCTTCTTGATCCACCTTCCCACCAGCCCTTGAACCTTTGTTTCCTAGTTCTTCCAGCACCTTTTTTCTTGCCGGTTGGAATTGGTCCAAGCAACACAAAGCATGTATCCACTTGTGGCCACTGATTCTTGTCCGTTAGGGGCTCAATTACGCCTTCATATGCTGCCTTGAATCTACTAACTGAGTAGTACTCATGGACATAATCCTCCATGTTAACAAAGTCGCGAGCTTGCAAGACGTTAATGAAGGCTAGCGCATGGTCACAAGGCTTGCCAGTGTGCTGCCATTGTAGACATGTACACTCATGTGTGAGTGTTTTCACCACATGCCTTTCATCCTCTTTGTTAACATTTCTCACTTCCCCACTCCAATCAGCTGCTGCTTTGGCCTTGAGATGTCCTAGTCCTCTAGTCTTTGCATTCAATTGGTGTATGACAAATGGCAGAATTTTCCCATAAAATCTTTCTCCAATCATTCTCCTCTTTCTAAATAGCTCCATAATCATCTCTCTTATCTTGTCAGCTAGCTGAACAATAGGCAAGTCCTTGATTTCTCGCACCCAAGCATTAAAGCACTCGGCAAGATTGTTGTTTATGTAGTCACACTTGATGGCCGGGTTGAACATGCACCTCGTCCATAGCAGATTGTGGTAATCCCTAAGGTAAGGAAACACCTTATCAGATGCTGCAAACACCTTAGCCATGTGATGGTTATATTCATCCAACCCATATGCCCTCGCAGCAGGCCACAACCGTCCAAATACGTCACCATGAAAATATTTCTGAAAATTGTGCCACATATGCCTAAAGCACTCACGCTGCTCAGCTTGAGGAAATACCTTCTTAACAGCATTTTCAAGACCCTTGCAAGCATCAGTACAAACAGCCAATACCGGTGGGTCCCCTATTGCCTTCTTCACTTGATTCATGAACCAAGCCCAGTTGTCCCCATTTTCAGACTCAATAAAGCCATACGCTACCGGAAACATCCAATTATGACCATCCAAAGCGGTGACTACAGCTAGCTGACCATTCCACTTGCCTGTTAAGTGAGTTGAATCTATGCTAATATATGGCCTACATCCATTGAGAAAACCATCTATGCAAGGCTTGAAAGCAATAAATAGCTTGCTGAAATGTACTTGACCTTCAATTGTGGTGGTATCAATCTCAACAATACTCCCCGGAGACCGCAATTCTATCTCAGCTTTGTAGTTGTGCAACATCCGAAAGCTTTCTTCCCAACTCCCATATAAGCTAGTTGCTGCCCTTTGTTTGCCTTTCCACACTGTGTGATAGTCAAGTGTGACATGATGCTCCTCTTGCAAGTCTTTCAGTATCTTCACAGCACCAATGCTTGGATCATTCTTCAACATAGCCGCTGCCCTATCAGCCACCCAAGATTGAGTTGTCATACTTGTCACTTTTCCACTCGTTGAACTACAAATGTGCTCAGTTTGATGCCTTCACAACCTGCAGCAAAAAAAGGCACAAAATCTGAAGTTTATTATCATGACAAACAATATGAAGGAATAAGAGTAGAAATCACAAAAAAATTATTACCATCACACAATTTTGATCCCTCTTCCAACTAGCACTTAAGGACCATTTGCAAGGGTCACTTTTTATGGATACACCTTTGCAAAAAGCCCGAAACCTTTCCGGCTCATTTTTTTTAGTGCCATATTCGAACTCTCCATTGATAGCCCACTGTTTTAAAGCCTTCCTAAATGCAACCATATTAGGATAAGGGGTGCCTATATCCATAAAAGGGTTGCGTTCATCCCAAGCAATTAGTGGCTCCTCTGGAGCTTTATCATCCACAACAATAGCTGCCCCTTTAATATCATCCAAGTCAGCATTATGAGTAGGAACAACCATAGGACCAACCTCAGTTTCCCTCTCGTTGGGTTCAGTTTTTAAACCCAACAGAGAAAACATGGCCGTCTCATCCACCGGCTGTTCATCCCCATCGTTTTCAGTTTCAATCACAAGACTTGACCAATCAACAATGGTACTAACTTTTTCTACTTCATTGCATGAGATCGTCCCCGGGGTTAAGTTTGTGAGGCTGGATTGATTAGAATCATGCACGGACATTGCATCGATCCTAGTCAATATAAACAGAAATAATCAGAAATTTGCACACACAAAAAAACATGCATACATCAGATTAAAACAAGGGAATGTGATGTTACCTTTTCAGATCCATCACAACCCTTCGTTAATCAAGTCCCTCCCAGTCAAATCCCCATGTCAATCTCATTAACAACCTAGGGTTTTAGGGATTTAGAAACGGAGCCGGAGGAAGAGCACAAATCCATGAAAAATAGAAGGGAGAAAGGATGCCTTGCCTTGGGCATCAATGGAGGACGGCGGCTGGGGGGGAGACGCAGCAGAGCAGGGGCGGCGGATGGCGGGGCGCAGCTGCTCTTCTCGCTGGCGGCTGGGTCGGGACGAACAGGAGACGAACGGGGGCGGACAAAATAGACGAACGGGCTGGCCCTCCTCTGTCTCACGTGTTGGAGAAACTGGACGAGGGCATATTTGTCTTTTTAAAATATATTAAGTCAAGCTCTCCTTGTTTATTATCTAAGGCAAGAGATAACAGCCAGAGAGGAGAAATCAGCAAAGATTACGCCGCTGCGGGGGCTTCAAAGCGAGGCAGACCAAAAAAGGGGCATATGATCTAAGGCAAGCGAGCTGGGGGGGTTATAATCAAATCTCCCCTACCCTTATCTGAGCCCCTCGCTGTTTCAGCATCAAGAAACATGCTGCTTCTCTTACCGCCAATTTGGACCCTTTCTGGCCCGCTGCGTTTCCGCATGTGATTTCTGATGACGGAGTTCCTGGAGAAGGTTCATTATGTTGTAATATGGGAGGGACGAGAGAATCCTCGTAGCTGTGTGTCCTGTAGCTTTTATCGTTCCGCGTCATCATTCCTGACGCGGAATTTTATATCCACTTAACCTGTGGTTTTCCGATAGTTGGTTTGAGCATGAGCAAGGTAGTGCATGTTTAGTTGTGAATTCCGTATTAAATGATTGGCATTTGGCATTATATACTCATCATAGGATTAATTGAGATCTGAGATTGTGGGAATCACGCTAAGGCCGCGCTTGGAAGCGGTGTAATCTAATACAGACGTATTTATTTTACACGTGTATCTTACCGGCCACGAGCAGATTTCCAGCTGGAAACAGAACTTATTTTACACGTGTATCTTACCGGCCACGAGCAGATTTCCAGCCGGAAACAGAACTTATTTTACACGTGTATCTTACCGGCCACGAGCAGATTTCCAGCCGGAAACAGAACGATGGGCAGAGATCATCTGTATTTTTTACAGGCATATCTGAGACGAAAACGGTAGTCCAAACAAGGCCTAAATGTTTCCTCCAGGTGTTTATTAAACCACAAGGGAGCATCTTACACATTTACTTCTATTTACCATCTGGAGAAGAGAATTTGTCTTGTTCAAGATTACCACTTTACTTCTTATTTGAATATGTCTCCACTTGTACGATTGAACTATGGTGACTACAAGAACATGGATTGGTTTATTGCTCCTACTTCATTTATTGTTCCGTACTTGTTTCTGCTTCTGATGGATCAACCCATCTTTGTGTATTCAAGAAAAATCTCATGCTGGCTGTAAATCTACAGGCTTGTCTCCGGTGAATTCAGCAATTCAAGCAAAAGAAAATCATGAGCTACTTCCAAGCTACAACTTGCAAGCCTCATACTGGGCTCATTGTGGACAGACCCATAACGGGTCTTGGAAAGACCTGCAGATTACTACCTGTCCCCCAGTATTCCCTACGATCACGTCCTCTCGGATTTCGCAAGCTTGATAAGCATATCTACCCACGCCTTGTTCTTGTTGCTGCTAGCCACACAAGGCTTACTCCTGTATGTGCCTCAAGTGGAAAAGGGAACCCTGAGCTTGACAATGATGTAAGCATATTCCGTGTCTCTATGCTTGATTATGCATGATGGGAGTATGTGTCTGAACCCATAAATAGTTATGAATGCTATCTGTCATTATTTATTTCAACCTTGCTCCACCTTCTCCCAAAACATGCTTATGGCATGCTCCTGAAACTAAGATATTTAACACGTCTAATCTGGGTTGGTCGAAAGGCTATTTTTCCTTGTGGCTGATGTTGCTCTGTTGAAAAAAAACTGATGATTGCTTATTTGATCAGAATGGAGCATATGTGGGACCATCCAAGTTATTGTAACCGGCACAGTTTTGTATTCACATCGAAACAATATTCTGGGTTTCTAATTAGGAGCATGATCTGGCTTGGTCATAGAAGTAAAAGTTAGCTGTATGGGGCAAAAATAGGGTTCTATTTTCTCAATTTATGCACTGGATGATTTGTGCTGGAAAGGTGCACATACATGCATTTGATTTGGTTTCTATTAGGAGTGTGGTAGGACAGTCTGCTTAACTTGTTTGTTGCCTTGTTACAGCCCTTTATGGATCATTTGAAGAAGGCCATGGCTGATGCAAAAAAGCCACGACCCATACAAGATGTGCTGAAAGAGAAGTTCGCCAAGCTGAGAGAACAAGCATCTGGTGGAGGTGGAGGGAATGGAAACAGGCGTGGAGGCAATGGTGGTTCCGGTGGCCCAGAAGATGAATCATTCAAGGAATCATTGGATGAAGTAGTCCAAGTTATCTTAGCAACTGTTGCTTTTATACTTGTGGTAACTATCACTGCTTTCTTGTTGTGTTTATCCTTTCGTTCAGAATGCTATTTCTTTCCATCTACCGCTCCTGATTTGTAAACTGTAGTGTAAGCTCCACTTTCTAGTTATGTTATAATAATTAATGGCTATTCAGCAAATAATTTGGTCATGCTTTAGGAAATTTCTTGTTATATAGTTATTTTTTAGTACAATAACCATGCCATCTAGCATTTTCCTTGTAACTAGAGCTAGCGTCGGACCATTTGTACCAAAATAGTTTTGTCTGAGTATGTTTTAGTCATCAAGTGCTGTATGTTGACAGATAGTTTATTGCTGGTCGCTGTTTGGTTCAGGTTGTATTGAAAGATTTTAGTTCATTGCTGGTCGCCTGCTTGGTTCAGGTTGAAATATTTTGGTTCATTGCCGATCGCTTGCTTGGTTCGGGTTGTATTGAAAGGTTTAGTTCATTGTTGGTCGCTGTTTGGTTCGGGTTGTATTGAAAGATTTTAGTTCATTGCCTGTCGTCTGCTTGGTTCAGGTTGAAATTTTTGGTTCATTGCCGGTCACTTGCTTGGTTTGGGTTGTATTGGAAGGTTTAGTTCATTGCTGGTCGCTGTTTGGTTTTAGTTGTATTGGAAGATTTTAGTTTATTGCTGGTCACTTGGTTCAGGTTGAAATATCTTGGTTCAGGATTGGAGTATCACCAAAGAACTAGCCATGGACAGGGGTGCGTGAAAGCTTGCTATCCATGTGCCAGAACCTTGAGTTGGTCACGAGATCTTATGTGTTTCACCTCTAGCCTACCCCAACTTGTTTGGGACTAAAGGCTTTGTTGTTGTCGTTGTTGCTGGTGGTCGCTTACTTGGTTCAGGTTGAAATATTTTGGTTCATTGCCGGTCTCTTGCTTGGTTCAGGTTGTATTGAAAGGTTTAGTTCATTGCTGGTCGCTGTTTGGTTCTGGTTGTATTGAAAGATTTTAGTTCATTGCTGGTCGCTTACATGGTTCGGGTTGTATTGAAAGTTTGTGTGTTAATTATGTAGTGCATACCATGTGCTTATGAAGTAATTTTCTTGCCTATGAATAGGTTGCATCCTCCACATGCAATATGGGAATGCCAAGTGACTTATATCTGTAGAAAGTCTCATAGTTGTGTATTTGTGCTTAGCTTGATCCTTAACATTAAGCACTCATGACCTTAATCTAAATCACTTGTATTTTGTGTAATGGTGTGCAGTACATTCATATTATCAGAGGGGAGGAGCTGTACCGTCTTGCGAGGGACTACACTAGATATCTGGTTACCGGTAAGCGAACTGCCCGGCTGAAGCGCTCCATGCAACAATGGCGCAGTTTTTCAGAGAAATTCATGCAAAACGAGGGCTCTCAGGAAGAGCGGTATGAAAGGCCAGCCACTTCGGAACCCATGTGGTGGCAACAGCCTCAAAAGTTTGTTCATCTTATGGAGGAGCTTTGCAGAGGGAATTGGCGTCCGCATGCGCAGAAGTCTTAGTTCTTTTTTTGACACTTGAAAGAATATGATGGGTGTGTAGGTGAGATGGGTACCGGTTGCTTGGCTGGCGCAAAGGTTTTACATGGATGGAGTTTTTTGATGGGGCAGATGGTGTTGTTCTTTGTTCTTTAGCGTGTATTTTTGTCTCTGGTTTGTTAACTATCTTAATGTGGGTATAAGTAAGTTGTTGGAAATTTTGTAGTTGAAGAGACCGAATATTCCTTATTTATTATGGTTAGCATGCTAATCAGATGTAGGTGAGGACCGGTCACCTGTTTTGCGAATTGCGATAGACCGGAACTGCAAAAGCCATATGAGAAAACCAATGTGGCTAAATTGAAGATTGATCTAAGCACTTGGTCCTTGGATGTCATTGCCATCCTTTGCATCGGTTTACAAGCCTCTAATACAAGAAAAGAACATGGAAGATTGGTACCACTGTGCAATGAATATCGTGAGCCGATGTTTCAAGACCAGTTAATAAGTTTTCACTGTCATGTATTCCATCAGCTCTTCTATCTGTTTTTTTTTTTGAAAAGGAGGCAAAAGAGTTGCCTCATCGATTAATTAAGCAGAGGAGAATTACCCAGTTAATCAACGAAAAACCGGGTAAAAACCGATACAAGCCAACCACATGTGAATTACTCACGGACCTTGCAACCCCGTGAACACGTGATCAACTCGACAACCAACCAACACATAAAGACCACCAACCCCACACCGCTACATCGCAAGGAAATCTTCGACGAGAGTAACCCTACCGAAGGTCACAAACATCACCAAGTCCACGGTGACAACTCAACAATCCAAGAGACTGGTGACCATCCATCAAGCAGCTGCAGACGCCTTTCTTGTGGCGTCACTTTTCATTCGCTTGCTCCTGAGAGCCTCCTTCACAATTGCCTTGCCAGATCCAGGGCTAGCCGCCTCCAAACGTTTGAGCAAGATGTGAGTCTCTGTATGAAAGAGAATATCATTGACCTTGTCATGCACAGAAACCTGCCCAACACTCTCATGTGAATGAGTGACTGTAACATCGGAACCTTCACGCTCCACAATGGCGAGCGGCTAGCTGGGCTCCAAAGGATCAGACGCCAATATACTGACCGTCCCAACATTATCAATCACAGATACCACCGGCACGATGGACTCAGACACCTCTAGTTGCTCACATGACCTAGGCGAATCATGCCCCTCACCCGGGGTCACCGGCGAGACGACCTCCACATGCTCCATAGGCTGAAGCGAAGCAGATGTCACACATAGTTGTTGAAGCTCGGGCATAATCTGTAACACAGGGGCGACGACCACAGCGATAGCCTCGCTTACAGCAGCAGACATCGACGACAAGTTGCCTCCAGCTCGAGGGGAGAAACAACCATAGAGCTCTTCATCCCTGTTCTCCACTGAGCCACCACCAACATCAACCCAAGGAAGCGACGGAGGAGTGGACTGCAACACAACTGACACAAGAGAAAGCTTGTACATGGTCACCTCCGCCTGCTCTAGAAAGCTCCCAACACGCATCAGCAGCTTGGCCTGAGATGCTAGAGTGGACTGCAGCAGCACATCGGTTGGGGGTGCCAAGCCAACATCATCAGAAACGATCGACGCACAGGATCCACGGTGAAGTGCCTCGTAGGGAAGCGTGGATTTCATCGGACCCTCACAAGAAGCTGGAGCTCGACAATGCTCGGTACTGAGACAAGACAGCGGTGGCGAGACAAGGCATGCCAAAGAGCTGAGCGGACGCCAAGGATTGCGGCACCCGTGCGTCGAATGTTCATTCTCCAAGGAGCGGGAGCACCGCAAAGGATCTCTTCAAACTGCCGCACGGTGTCCAGGGGCAAGGCATCGATAACATCGACCGTGGAGCCAGGCGGGGATGAGACGAGGAGCAAATGCCGGTGTTGGTGACGCCTGACAGCACCGACCACGCCGAGGCAAAACCTCTTGCCATCCATCACGCATCTCCTCTCTTGCCGAACGCATGGAATAGTCGGGTGAGCAACCGGGACCAGGCTTTTGGAAGCCGGCGGCGTCAGCGGAGCCAACTCTTCTTCGTCATCTTCATTGTCCTCGTCGGCGAGGGAGGCCCAGGACACAGGCCGTCTCGAGTTCAAACCAACGGTCTTCATCATTGAAGAACTGGATGCAGCGAGTTCCTGATGAAGCCGTGTCGCTGCAGGCAACGAGATGGAGTGGGGCTCTGCGGGGGGGGGGGGGGGGGGGACGGGATGAGCCGGGTAGGCTGGAGGCGGCAGCGGCAAGTGGAGCCGGAGCAAAGGGCGCAGTTGAAGTCGTGGACGATCTCGCCTCCTTGGTGAGTAGCGTGAATGGCTGGGTCGGAGCGACGGGAGGCGAGGGCGGCCGCGGCGAGAGCGGCAACGGTTGCTGGAGCAGTGGGCGGCCGGGAGCCGGCGCACGGCACGACGGGATAGGCTGCCGCCGTCACGGCCGACATGGATGCGGGCCGAGGTCGAGGATCAGCAGCCATGGCGTTGCTGCGCGAAGAGAAGCACACGGATGGAGAGCTGTCCAGATCCGGGATTCTATCTGTTTGTCATGCTCTTGCTGCTGTCAACTATTGTCTGGAAAGAATAGGGATGCTACCAACGAATGAGTGTGTGGGTGTCGTCAATCTTGGTCGCATCATGGCGTGGAATGTCCTCGTGATGGTCATTGCCATGCACACAAGGCGGGCTTCTCTCTACGTCGGAGTAGATCAAAGCTCTCAGGGGGGTGCTGGACGAAATAGCCGGTTTTAAAGCTCAGGGGCAATGTGATCGTTTCCTGAAACCTCTTCTCTTCAACTTAATGAATAACCAGAGCTGCTGATGCGTTTCCCAGAAGAAAATAAAATACTTGCATACACAAACTGTCCATGCGTTCAGCGCCAAGAGTGAAGTGAAATTCTATGGTCATTCTTGTGCAATACTCTGACTCGTGTCTCACATATTACAATGCAACTGGAAAGCGTCATTTCACATTCACAAGATAAATATGAAGGAACTATTTGTCACCATGAATTTCACTCGGCGGCAAAAAAAGCCAAAACAAGCCACTGGATCAGCTGTCATCAGCGGAAGAGCCTTCCCCAGCCTTTTTCTCCTTCTGCTTCTCCCTGCGCTTCTTATTTCTCAATGCAGTTTTGCTCATCTCCCCTCTGTTTCATTTCCAAGGTTGGTGAGTTATGCATAGAGCCAAAAGAGGCATAAGATAAAAACAAGAAAATGCAGGTTGGGAGGAAGAAACTGACCCGGTAGAAGCAAGGCCGCCGAAAAGCTGTTATTCAACAAAAGAATGCGGAAAGTCAGTATATGATATAAGAGCAATGAGAGCTGCTTTCTCACCCACTTGGAACTACAAACAGAGTGTGCTGCAGGTAGTACAACTTACAAAATAATAATTAATTGAAAACTGCAGTATATTAACCTGTGGTACAAGATACTGCAGTTTTTAGATATCAAAGTTTTTTGAAGTATCAATAATACAGAGGACCTGTTTGGCTAGGGCCGTGCGTAACAACGTAAAAATTGCTGGCTAGCCGTTAGTTGTTGAAAACATGCGCGTTCTTGAAGCTAGCTGGCCGCTGCGTGCAAATGTACTAGCTAGCTAAGATCAACTCTAGCAGACCCCGCAAAAGCCGTGAACCCGCAAAATTCCGGCAAGTATGCGGGCTCGGCCCAATTTTCCGGCCAGAACCGGCCCGTATTTTTTTTGCCGCAGCCCGCAAACCGCACGCCCCGACCACTATATCTGCGGGTTCGCGGCGCGTTTGCGGGTCGAAACCCTATCCCCTGCCGCCGCCGAGCTACGCAATCCCCCCCTCTCCACATTTCTCGTCGCCGGCGACCCCCTTCTGCCTCCAGCCGCCATGTGGGGCCGCATGTGGAGCTCCGGACACGGCTCCGTCAGCAGATCCGGCGGCGGCAGCGACCCCGAGCGCGAGTCGCGCGTCCGGTCGGACGCCACGAGGAAGAGCGGGGCGAGGAAGTGGACCAACCACGGCCTCTCGCCGTCGCAGAGCTTCCGCGTCCGTGAGACGGACGAGTACGACCGTCGGCACGGCCGTACCCCATCCTCTGCCGCGTCCTTCTCCTCTGCGACGAGATCTTCCTACGCCGGGAGCTCCTCCTCTTCCGGCGCGGGCCTTCTCCCCGGGCCTTCTCCCCGTGAAGAGGGAGTGGTCGGAGGAGCCCGAGGAGCCGGAGGACGTCGAGTTCGTCCCCATCAAGGAGGAGCCCGAGGGGCTCGGCCGTCGCGGAGTCGTCAGGCCGGAGGACTTCGTCGCCGATGTCGACGCTGTTGCGGCCACCATTGCCGAGCGGAGCGTGCGCGAGGAGACAGAGCACCGGCGCCACCACGAGGAGCTCGAAGACCTCGAGTTCCGGCAGGCGGTCGCGGCCAACCTCGCCGCCAAGGAGAAGGACGACGAGTGGCGGCACATCCGCGAGGAGCAGAGGGCGAAGTACATCGACCTCGGCAGCTCCGGCGAGGAGGATTGAGCTCCTCCACGGCGTCATCCATGGCCGCGAGCTCGCCGCCATGAGATCCCTACCCCTCTAGTACTAGTACTGATGTAGTATGTAGTATGACCTAGTGTTTGTAGTGTTTGATCATGTAAAATATATGTAGTACGTGATGAACTATGAGGTGCAATTTCTCCCGCGAAACTGTGTTTTAAAATTATGCAGTTTCGTCTACGGTTTCTGTTCGGCCGCGCTCGTTCTCGACCCGCAAACGAGATCTTCATCGAACTGCAAACGCGTTTTGCGAGTCGAGATTTTGCGGGGTCTGCTAGAGTTGCTCTAACCGGGCACATGCAAAGGGCAGTGGCTAGCTAGCCGTCATGACCAGGCAAGAGGACGGATCAGCGCGGACACGCGGAACTCAGGGCCGACGGCCGGTGCAAGAGGCGGGAGAAGAAGAAAAGAGGCGCCTTTGTTCTCGTTGTTGTCATCCACCGGCGGAGACATATCTGGAGACAATACGGCGGCGCCGTGTGAGTTGTTGCAAACAATCATCGAAGAAGATTACGATCGACTGTGACGGGCTAGTTCTTTTTGCTTGCTCTATTTGAAAAAAAGAGGTTCTGGGTTCTTTTTTTTAAACAGAGAAAATACTTTGGTTTTAGGAATACTCTGGTTTTAATACCACAGTTTTTATTGGTGGCCAAACAGGTCACAGTAATTAAAACTACAGTAACTAAAAATACTATGGTATTATCAAAATACTTTGAAAAAACTTTGCTATCAAACAGGGTCTTAAGTGTTTGGTTCCAGATTGGTAACGCAAACGTAATTGGATTACGCCTTAACGTAAACGGTATGGGCAAAGATCATATTTTGTTTGGCTACCTACGTTGTAACATTAATGAATACCAGAGTTTGGTATGCATCAGCCAAGGATGACGTAACCACCGGCTGGAAGCATGGTGTCCAGGTACAAGCCGAGAAGGAACGGACACAGGGAGACACCGGCATAGCTTCCCTACCACGCATGGGCAACGAGGAAGGAGGCCACATCGTTCATGTCTTGGGGAAGATGTCAAATTGTACAGAACAAGGACCTGAGAGCGAGGCCAGCAGCTTGCGACAGCGACGGCAGCTGCAAAGACAGCAACTGGTTGCGGCGGCGCCAGCAATGACGGAGCGTCGACGGCTGGTGGCGGTGGCACCGCGGCAGCGACGCTTTAACCAGAGTAAATCGCAGAGGAGATAACGAGGGGGGAGACGGCTGTAGCGGCTTTTCATTACGGACGATTTCGACCGTAACAAATTTGTACTAGTCTGGGATCTAATACCATGTTATGGGATTACAGAGCAATCAAAACAAACAAGATCTGATGGTATCCGTTAACGCTGTAATCAGGTTACAATACAAAATCACGAACCAGCAAACAATATTGTTTAAGTGAAATGTCGTAGAATGCTTAATGTAATTGCAGATGCTGGTACTCTAACCTGCGGGGTGCAGGAAGCAATGGTATACCCTTTCTAGTATATTAAAAATACTCGGCAGGAATAAACAAACAAATGCCAAAATGTCAACTTATTTCTCTAGGTAAAAAATGAGTTGGTTGTTTGACCACAACACTATGCACATGCAGTGTGCTGCATGGCAGGATTTCAGGAGCGACCAGAAATAGCTCAGTTTGAGAGGAAGGCGAAACAGTTCAGGTTTGTTTTATTAACCTGGCACCTATTCATTTACTAGTACACTTAGCAAGTTCGCTTTGAAGAATGGATTCATCCTAGGATGCCCATCATGATTATTCATATAATTTTTTGGCATCACGTTTTTTCTTTTCTTTCGACATTCTAGTCCACATATCAAAGATCCCAATTTTTATGAGGACGTCTGCACAGTGTGCTCAGATAGCACCATACCCTTCAGTATGTATAAAGTGGCAAGCGAGGAAAAGAAATCAAGATATGTTTCCCCCAAAAATATCAATATTTGATCAGCACAGGGTCAGTGATGCGTATAACAGATGTGATTCATTCTATAGTTTGTGATTGCAAGCCCAGCATTTGAGGATAACTAGAATCTGATGTATCTTTAATATTTACCTTATCTTGAAGCGCTGCAGTGTGCTTTGATTGAGGTGGACGGTACGCTCCTGCAGGTTTTGGCGCTACATTTACAGGAGCCTTGCTTGATGTTTGTGCTGATTTAGAACCTTGTCCTGAAACTAGACAAGTCAATAGGAGAAAATAGTTTGTCCAGACTTGCTAGCATGGAGCATAAGATAATACTGGAACCTTGCTTCTTTGGTTCTTCAATTTTTATGCTATTCAAAGATATCGTGAGGTCAGCAATGTCACCAAATCTTTCAGGAGATTCTGGTTTCCAGTCAACCTGCACAATTCAAAAGCAACAATCATGAGCGCAACGTGAGGGCTTGCATATTTATTTCTTTGACATGTTACTAATTGTTGAGGACCAACAAGGAGTACAGATTACAGAGAAGTGGTTATGCTATCGACATACCTGATACAGTTTTTCAAAATCCTTCTTAAACTGCAGAGATCCAGTGTAGTCAAATATTTTTATTCTGCGCCAGGTAATATGAAGAATCATGCAAGGATCGTAAACCATTTCCACTAGCATGCTAAAGCTGCATGAAATGTACCGATTGTCTATTTGAAGCCTTGGAGCTGTTGTAGCAGTCATAAAATGGCGACCATCAGGGGACCATTCACTTATGACAGACCATTCAGCCTTTGCTTTCTGTATCAACTTCTTTTCTGTATAATCCCAGAAAGCCTGGACACAAAAATACCTCGTGAGCTATGCGGCAACCACTTGAAGAAATATTAAAAGATGTCCTTTTCTGCTTTATAGTTTGTCATAGGTTCTCTTAAACCAGACAAGACTTTCCCAGTCAAAATGTTTACTCATTCTAACAGTTAAGGCTATTGCCTAAACAAATTTTAGTGGAATAACATACCATATCACCAGGCAAATTACCAAATCCAGCTATAACAATAACTGGTGGAGAAACTTGGGTCAAGGGTATCACCAAGCTAAACATGATTTATTTTTTCTTAAATGAAAGCTATCAATAACAGAACATTAATAATTTGTTAGACCCATATTGCTATGCTAATAACGAAACTATCACAAAAAGGTATGCATATATATCTACACCCACTCAAACCAGAGAACACAGCATGACTGGCTGATCAAATCATTGCAAGGATACATCGCCCTTTGGGGTTCCATCTTATCGTATTATAAGGGCCTTCACCAAGCTCATGAAGAGGATTGCACTTTTTGTTGAATATTGTTGCTTTGGCCGGCATAACTGAGATTCAGTCAAGGAACACTTGTGCAGAAAACAGCAAGACATTAGATCTGAAATATTATGATTCATGTAAGAAATATGTAAGGATACATCCATAGACCACAGCAAACTCTGAACCTGAAGAAGACCACTGAACATCATGCACTGGCCCCTCCTTTTCTGCAAATTGCTGATAGAATTAGTGAGCAGACTTTAAAAAGTAGTCTTGTAAAGAATTTAAACAAGTAAGAACTTACTGAGAGGAACAATTCCTTCAAAGGCCCTATCAGTTGTCAAGTAGTGCAACTTGGTTTCACCATAGTAACTCTGGTTGGTTTTATCCACATCAGCTTGGGAAACAATAAGAAGTCCAGTAGACCCCTTGTTCCAGTGAAACTGAACAGTTGAACAGCGAAAAAAGCTCCTGCGGGCAACAACTTGATTTTGTGCATCCTTGTCACAAGAAAAGATCTGAACACTAGCTGGAACACCCTACTTACAAGAAAAAGGGAAGGAGAAAGATAAGAAAACCATTGAGTTTGTGAAATTAATTCACTGTAGAAACACCGTGAAAGTCAAAAGCAAGCAAGTCATACCTTTGCCTCTGGGACAAATCCGGCAACATGAGATCCTGGAGCACTTGCTAGCTGCATTGCAGCTATGCCTGGTAATCTTCTCTTGTACACAATCCCTTTAGTGAAATCATTTGTGTCAAAGAACTGCATCTCGTTAGTCGCCATCCGACAAGCGACTGACTCATCCGCAGAAAATTGAACCATTGGCCTGTGAATTTAATCAACATTTCATGTACCAGTAAGCTTTATGCATCTCATTACCCATTCCAAAGTATGGATAGATGAAATTAGCAGTCCTAGGTGCACAGGTCGTTTAGATTACGCAGCATCCTAGCAACAAGAGTTGCGCAAATTATGAAGCATCCAAGGCCTGACTAGTTGGAATTATTGCCCTACGGTGTAAGTCAATATTTGTGGAACTACACTACGTCATAGAAATACCACTCTTAGAAGTTAAACCTATAGCACCACAAATCTAGGATAGTCATACCTACTCAGTAATGATTTCAAACATTACGAAGGCCGAAGGGTGATAGGAGATATTTCTATGTATATGCAGCTTTGGAGCATTCATATACGTCTATTGTAATTTATCAATGAAATGTTTGACAAGCGCATATGAAGTGTTCAGTCTGATAAGCGCATATTAAAAGTTGTACAGGTATAATTAAGCAACCAGGTTCATGAATCGTAATTTAAGCACCAAAGTTCTAGTAGCACGAACCAATTCGCCTTGGACAAGTTCTTCTGGTAGTGCTGGTAGAGCGCAGTGGCGGTGTCAACGTGCCAGACCGTGACATTCTTGACCTGCGGCGAAGACGACTTCTGGAAGGTCTGCAGGTAGGAGCCAGTCGGCGAGAGCGCCGCGGCGGTCAGGCCTGGGAGATCGAAGGACCTGATGACGGAGAGCGAACTGCAGTCGTAGACGGTGGCCGAGGCCTGTGCCACTGTCACGAGGAGGCGGGAGCCGTCGCTGGAGAAGGACGTGGCGCTGCACGCCGTCTTGGGGAGCCTCTGCGGCGGGCTGGAACCAGGCGGATAGGGAGGACCGGGCCACACCGTGAAGCCGTCGGGCTCGCGCACTGCGGTTGGTCCCAGTCGCGCGTTACGTCAGACGGGCGTAAGATTAGGGGAAAGCACCGCGAGGGGAAGAGGCAGCGTACCTAGGATGGCCAGGGATGGCTGCTGGGATGCCATGGCCGAGTGCGCGAGAAGGTCGCGGCGACCGGCGGAGAGATCGGAAGCGGAGTTGCGGTGGAGGCGGCGGCGCGGCGAGGGGACTTTACTGGATGCGGGTGGTGCCTATGTCATGGCTTCCTCACTGACACATGGGGGTTCATTAGTTTGTGGGCCTTACTTTTTTTAAAGTATTGTGGGCCTTAGTTACAGAAACGAAAGAAAAACATCAGCAGGCCAATAAACAGATTGCGCTTCATTCCAGTTTGGCGTCAAACAAGAAGGCTACGCCTGAAATTCTGGGGAAATGGCCCGGCCCATTCTTGCGCGAGCGCTTTTTCTCTCTCTTCGTTTTCTCAACAAAAGACCGGGTTTGCCTAAAAAACAGTTTCTTTTAAGGAGCTAAATATGTAAAATCCATATTAAAAAAAGACATATTTACGAAAAAACATATGTTCACCAGTATAATTTGTTTGAACGGGTTTAGTATAATTTTTAAAAAGGTTTAGTGTATCTTTAAAATATGTTCACCCTATATTAAAAGAGTTGATTATATATTAGAAAAATCTTCATTGTTTATTTAAAAAATCAATGTATATTACAAAATAATAAGTGTGTATTCTAAAAATGCTCACTGTATGTTAAAGAATGGTTCACCATGTATTAAAAAGAAAAGAAAAAATAAAGAAAACCAAACAAAAAAACTACAAAACCCGGAAAGAATAAACCAAAAAGAAAAAAATGGTGCAATGAAAACAACTACAGTCTGCAAACAACAAATGCAGTGGCACAATGAACTAGACCCATCCCACCTCGCCCGCCAACTAGCGTTGGCTCCTCTAGTTGATTTGACATCCTGGTTTGCGTGTACGTCGGGGGATGGATAGCGACCAAAGCACTGCCGCGGTAATGGGCCGCCCCACTTGGCTGTTATGCATCTTTTCTCATCGATTTTGGTGAAGTGCCCCTGGTCCTGTAATCGATAGTTTTGTTTGAAAAGTTGATCCATCTTGAAGGTACCATACAAGTCACAGTTATCATTACTCGCGGTGAAAATATATATTGAGCATATTCATTTGATCCTGACTGCCTTCGTCCTGATAACGGTATAGAAACAAGACCACTGGAGTTGTTTTTTAAATATTATGATGATATCATGGCCTGAGCTATTGAAGGAATCCGACTTAGAAAGTGTGAACATGTATCCCATGCCAAAAGAACCAGTGTAGTATCTTTCTTTGTTCATCTCTTGTTACTGATGTATTTCTTACCCATACAAAATATAGCATATGAAGTACAAAAAAAAATCTCCGGGAATGGGCCGAGGGTGATTGTGCCATTGAGACATAGCAACACAAGAACCTTCCAGGGATGCACATGAGATTTCGCTCACCTGGACATTGTACTTAGGCTCAAAATAATGGGTACACTTTTCTGTTTAATTTTTCTTGCACTATCGGCTATGGATTTTGCTACAATATAACAAGAGAACTACACGATGTGTGTTTCAATATATTGCACATATTTCTCCTTCAGTAACCGGAGCATCTAGCAAGCAGTCCGGTTGTATTGATTAGAGATCTCTATTAGTTAACCTAAAAGTTTATTAGATTAAAGAAACTAGAATAGGACTTAAAAAGCCAAAACAGAATCCAACAACACAGAGCCATGATAAAGAAGAAAAAAAACTTTGCATGCGGTCCATTGTTACAGGTGTAGCTTCCGTGCGGAAAGAGCTCTATTGTGTTTGCGGGAAGTGTTTATGTTTGTGATAACGCGTCATCATTTTGCTTTGTCTTTTGATCCATATGAGTTATCATCTTGCTGGTTTACTTTGTCTTTGACTGGTTTATCATTTTGCTCTTCTGTCGGAGTGCACTTTTCCTTCCATCCATATGGACCCTTCTTTCTTTGGCTCGACAGTCTCATGACGCTCAATTTCCTTTGCCGATCGAGTTCGGCCGCACACAATATCAAATGACAAAAACACTTTACATGGCTGGCGTTATCCATCCAAAACCCAAGTGTTGTTTTCTGGATCAGCCATAGGCATTGCAACTTGCAGTTGCAGCCAGTGATTTTCTCCATGTCACCCTCTGTTCATCAATGCACTGCAGAGAGGAAACAGACCTGCCATTCAGCGCCAGCCACGACCCTGGGCCGCCAGTCCCGATGCAACCGGTGACCCTAGAGGCAGCTCTGATTCAGATTTGTCAGCTCGGCTAGCCTGGGTCTGGGTGGATGGAGCACAGGGCTTCAGCGGTCGGCAGATCCGGCCGTAAATGCAGGCTTCTGACTCAGCAGCGTACGTGCGGCTGGTGTTGCTTCTCAAATGTGGTTTCGCGGATACTGCTCGTTTGTAAATTCTGCGGCATATATATCTCTGAACCGCACAGCCGTTTTGACCACAAGGGCTAGGGATGAACACGGGAAAGATAAAAATAAGCGAGGCGATGGTGTGGCACCTTAGCAGCCGTGACTTCTGACGAATTAACATATCGGGAGAAGATCTGCCCACTGGATGAAAGCAGTCTTGTCTGATGATGTGCTCAACGATGCAACTAATTCCCGAGAAAACAAAAGCGGGAGCTTCTACTTCTTTATGGGGTCTGGATCGTCTGCCCAGTTGCGGCACCAGCAAACAAACGCACAAAGTTGCGGCCAAAAACTTTTCGGCCATGATATTTCAGAAAAGATAAACGGGAGTTTTCGGCAGCAGTCAGCTTATCTTCATCGACAGCAACGACTGTTTAGGTTTTCTTTTCCAGTGAAATACAGGATCGAAATGGTTATTTTGCCTGTTGGAGCCTCTCTCGGGAACCACGCGCATGAATTGTTCTCATGACCATGTGGCGAGCATGATATGTGCGATATGAAATTACCCATGGGAAAGCTTCACCGCCAGAAATGTCGTGCAGATTTCTTCATGATTAATTCCTTACTTTGTTTACATCAGTGGTCTCAAGGGGATATGAAGAAGGCCAAGATGATAGTGCAGATTGACGCCCCGAAGCAGCATCCAGAAGTGCCCAGTAAGATGGACCAGCGCTGGGATATGCCCCCTAATGGTTGGGCGAAGTTGAATGCAGATGGCAACTATGTTCCTGCTACAGAAGCTGCAGGAGGTGGCATGGTTCTCCGTTCGGATCGCGATTCATTGCTTATAGGGAGATTCATGCGACAATAGTCTTCATGCCGAACTAGCGGCTTGCAGGGAGGACCTTGAGTTTGCATTGCATCTTTTTTTTTCCGAATACGCACGAGTGTGCATATCATATATTATAGAAAGAAAAGGAAAAAGGCCCTCCACGGTTTGGTTACAATCGGGTTACATGACGTTACGTCTCCCTCCGCCTCAAAGGTGTTCTACGGACTACTCACTATGGGTTCACACCAGTGCCGTCCCCAAAAATGCCTTCAGATTTACTTTGATTAAGCTCGCATGCATCCACACCCTGCTCTTGCTCGCGATCCGGCACAGAACCTGCTGTGGCGCCATCAAAGACAATAGCGTTTCTATGCTTTCATAATCCCCATATGGTGAGTAGGCATATAGTCCAGACCATCCTCGCGCTGCGCTCCTGCGTTCCTTGCCGAGCACACCATCCCGACGGAGTCTCTCCAGCTTGCATTGCACCTGACTGAGCTCCCTATTACGATCGGTATGGATGCAAAATGATAAAGGCCACGATGGTGAAATATTTCAGAAAAGATAAACAAGGGTTTTCAGCAGTAGTCTGCTATCATCGTCGACAGTCTCGACTGTTTAGGCATTTTTTTTCTAGTGAAATATTTGTATTACTCAACCATCAAGAGTTTACGATCAATAGAAGCTAGCTCAACCGCAACACATGGTCCAATTCATGGTTTTGTCCTCTATACAAGCAACAATTGCTAGGCAATCAGAGCATCTATGAACATGGGCATCTCAAACAGGTCTCGAACGTCGGGGCGGTCGGTTCGATCATTGCCGAGTAAAAAGTCTCCACCCACACGCGCGTTTAAAACCGACCTCAAACGCCCGGACTGACCGACACACATCGTATCCAGTCCAAATCTAGGACGAATATGGATCGGTCATGGTGCGTTGGGGCACATTCGCCACGTTGGATTGACGATGTAACATCCCAAAATTCCATTTTGGAATGTTATGAAATATAGCTATGCATCATCATCACATTGTTTGAATGAATATAATGGTTGAAGTGTTTCTTTTGAATTTCTGAAATGTCACTTTCATATTTCCCTTTTCTTGTTTCGCCTCTTTGAAAACCTCTGAAAAAGTTCAAAGAAAAGAGGGGAGTAACATGACACTCCACACCAGGGGCATCTTGGTGAAATAATTGAGCAATAAAACCAGGGGTCTATTTGAAAAGTTTATCTCAAAAAGGATTTAAAATCAAATAGCAATTTCTGAAAATATATTTTTTCAAAGTATTCAATATGACAGAGGAAAAATGTTCATTGAATATCATTAATTCTCCTGATCATTTTGATATATATATTTCCTATATTTGGAAATGTTTTGAATGCTTTTAAAAGAGTTTTACTGCTCTGGATATTAAAAAGGAAACGTTTTAATTTAAAACTGGCCGGCCCACAGCAGTTAATTCCCGAAACCGCTCCGAGCCGACCGACCGACGCGCTGACGCCGCCTTTTCTCTCTCTGACCCCCCGGCCCCACCGTTCGATCCCGAAGACGCCGCGGTCGCCTTCCTCGTCGCGCCAGACAGAGCTCGCCAAAGATTCCTTCCGCGACGGATCCGCCTCCTCTTTCCTTCCCCAACCAGCGCACCGGCCCTATAAGTAGCCCTGACCCTCCGCTCCTCATTCCACCCCCGAGCCCCCACTCTACCTCGCCAGAGCGCTGCACCACACCCTCGCCGGAGCTCCACCCCCAGCCGAAGCTCCCAGAGCTCGTGCCCGTCGCCTCTGTCGTCCCCACTCCCCTCCGACACCACCAGAGTACGCCGGAGACCCACCGCCGTCGTTTGAAGCCCTCGGACGCCGTCCCCAACCACCGGAGCACCGCCCCCGACAACCTCGTCGCCTCGGCCTCGCCGGCGACCCCTTCTCTGTGAGCCCCCTCTCCCTCTCTTAACCGTTAGATCGTAGATCAACGCTTAGGATTAGATCATTTTAAATCCGAACCGATACGCGCTAAGCTTCGGTCACCTGTCCGCAAACGCTCGCACGCCCGCCCTCTCGACCAACCACAACCCGCCACGTCACCCTGTCCGTTCGATCAGTTTTTCTTTTCTTTTCTTTTCTGTTTTAGAAAATAGAATGTTTTTTGTTTTTGTTTTTGTTGTAACTTTTAAACTATTTAGTGTTTTTAGTTGATTCTTTTTGCATTAGTTCACAAATTTGATGTAGTTTATGTCTGTATGCTTAGTTTTCAAATTTGGCCTTTAAATTTTGAATCTAATCAAATTTGTTAAAATTACTAAAATTTGTATAACTATAGTTTAAAAATATGTTTTCAGTGAATCTTTTTGCCACTGTTTGGTATTAGTTAAACCTATCATTCTACATGATTTGAGTATTTTTTGAGTAAATTTAGTTACTGTTTTTAACAAAAACAGAATCTGTTTATTTCTTATTGTAGTTTAGTTATCTTAATTTTAATTTAATTTGAACCTGAATTAGTTTAACTTTTGTTAATAGTTTTCATAAGTTTCTGTTGTTTCAAACATTTAGGTAACATTACTTGCTAATATTTAGAATGATTGTTTAGTTTTATACCATGTTGTTATAGGAATATTTATATCTTTTCATTAGGTATAGTTTTATAAAACAATTTAGTTTTACTTTCACAAACTAGTTAGATGATTAAGTTAGATTTCTAATAAATAATTTTAGTAATTCTATTCTGTTAAGTAATATGATGATAATAATATTAGTGTTAATAATATTATTGTTTTGGTTTCCTATTCCAAAGTTATAAGAACATTCTAGTTATTTTCATTTTAGTAGTGTTTCTTTACACAAAAGTTTTAGTGAATTTGATTCTGTTTACTAAAATTGATTTTCTTTACTAATTCTTTTTCTACTAGCTATTGCTTGGTTGTTTGTCTTAAAATGGTAGTAGTAGAAGTTTTTGACACTAAAAATTTTTGTGAGTCAAATTTTTTATTTTAATTTCTTTCTGTTGATTGATACTATTGAATGGTTTTAGTATTGTTTGTTTAACCTTGCTGAATTGTATGAATTGTTTTGTATTTATGCTTATGGTGTGCTCTTGTTTGATTCGTTAGATCATCCGGAGTGCGAAGCTAGTTATCTAGAGTCACTTGATTACGAGGATCGTCAGCAAGGCAAGTCACTTTGACCATGTATACCTATGTTTTATTGCATTAGTTCTTCCATCTTCCCAATTTCATGCAAAGTAGGTAATTGGAAACTTGGTTACTTGTTGTAGTATCATGTGGTAGGTACCCCTCAACCCTTTGACACATTGGCCCCGGGAAACGTTGTTTTACATTTTTGCTATGCTATTAGTAGACGGGGTTGGTTGTGTGATTCATGAGAGTTGTGAGTTAATAATTTCAAGACCTACATGATGATCAAGTCTTCAAGACTCCAAGTTTTCAACATACCTCTAGGTGGATGATGGTTGAACGGCGCCCTGGAGAAACCAGTGGTTAGCCTAGATGATGCTGGAGATGTGCCAGTATTCATGCGAAAAGGTCTACCCAGGCACAAAGAGATGGATGGATGCTTCAAGACCCAAGGCTTACCTGCACAACCACAAGCCATTATGGGCTCTGGCTTGGTTGGATATCGTGGTGACCCTGGACAGGCGGTGCTACGAGATGTAGAAGAACGGTAGGAAAGGATGGGCACCGACAGAGTCTCGGGGAAACCCTTTAAAAGACCATGTTTTGGTCATCCGTTTCTCAAACACCATGAAGTGCGAGAAATCCAACGGAGGCGATCAAATCTTGTGGGGAACGTGTGCAAAACTCTGCAGAGTACCAAAACCTAATCGATTAGCCGTGTCCACGGTCATGGACAGTTTGAGCCAAAGGAACTGAAACTATCTAGAACTCTCAACACAATTAATTATATTGATGTGGGTTATTAATGTCAACTTGGGTATGAGAATTGGTTGGTGGAACCATCTCATTAATCAACCAACATTGTAGTAATTATGCCTTTGCCCTCTCTTGTTGTAGGAAAAATTTGGCTTTATGCAAAAACTTACTACCCCACCTGCCATATTTGCATATAGACTAGATGATTAATTTACCCCCTCTCTTGTGACTTTGCCGGCATATTCAATATGCTGACCTATACGGCTGCAACATATCATGTTGCAGAGTACTTTTCCGACCAGGAGTGAGGATACGCTCTACGCTCGGTGAGATGCCCTTGGAGTCAGATGGACTCATCTACCTTGGAGCTTCCGCAAGTTTATGGTTTAGTTTATCTCATGAGTTGGCCTTCGGCCACTTTATTG
This sequence comes from Hordeum marinum, assembly GCA_022496015.1. NCBI lineage: Eukaryota > Viridiplantae > Streptophyta > Magnoliopsida > Poales > Poaceae > Hordeum > Hordeum marinum. The sequence continues at coordinate 277,604,029 of CM039677.1, read as the reverse complement.
TAATCATTATTGTAATAAAGGACTCGATATGAGATTTCGATTAATTTATGTTGTGTGATTTCCCTTTGATATATACATTGATATACCATGTGTGTACCAGCACGATCTTGGGATGATACAGAAACACCGGAGATTCGACCTTTCAGGTCGGGTCGCTACAGACGACCAGGTCACACGCGTAATCGCCTGAAAACCCAACGGCCCAACAAGAGTCTCCTTTGGTGGAGGTCTGAATGTCGTGTGGCGCCGCTCCGATGCGCCTCCCGAGGGCCAAGGTCTGACTATTTAAGTCGGACGACGTTCCCCAGAACTTGCACTGACAGCCCAAGCCCATCCGCCTCTCTTCCTCTCCGCCTCCCTCTTCCCTCGCCGTCCGCCTCCGCCATAGTCCAGCAGAAGAAGACCACCTATGTTATGCTCATGCCCGAGCGGCGTTTCTAGATGCTTGAGGAGACCCGGGAGAAAGGATCGATATGGTTGACTAGAGGGGGGAGGTGAATAGGCAACTAACACTTTTTAACTTTTCTTTAACAATTTAGGCTTAACAACAAGTAGGTTGGCTAGATGTGCAACTAGGTGAGCAACCTATATGATGCTAATCACAACAACCACACAAGCAAGCAAGGGATACAACACAATAATAACTTGCAATAAGTAAAGGCAAGAGGTAACCAAAAGTGGAGCCAGTGGAGACGAGGATGTGTTACCAAAGTTCCTTCCCTTGTGAGGAAGTACGTCTCCGTTGGAGCGGTGTGGAGGCACAATGCTCCCCAAGAAGCCACTAGGGCCACTGTATTCTCCTCATGCCCTCACACAATGCGATATGCTATGATTCCACTATTGGTGCCCTTGAAGGCGGCGACCGAACCTTTACAAACAAGGTTGGGGCTATCTCCACAACTTAATTGGAGGCTCCCAACGACACCACGAAGCTTCACTATAATGGAATGTGGATTCAAGGTGACCTCAACCGTCTAGGGTGCTCAAACACCCAAGAGTAACAAGATCCGCAAGGGATTAGTGGGAGGAATCAAATTTTTCTTGGTGGAAGTGTAGATCGGGGCCTTCTCAACCAATCCCTAGAAAATCAACAAGTTTTATTGGCTAGGGAGAGAGATCGGGCGAAAATGGAGCTTTGAGCAACAATTGAGCTTGGGGAAGGAAGAGGTGATCTTCTTGAGGAAGAAGACCTCCTTTTTACAGTGGGAAGGTGGATCCAACCGTTATCCCCACACTCAAACCATGCACTGTGGTACTACCACAAACAAGCCACGATACTACCGCAAGGGATTGCGGTACTACCACTGCAGGGTGCGGTACTATCGTTTGCACGGTAGTGACCAGACGTAGGCCGATTGCACTAGGCAGCTAGCGGTAGAACCGCCGGAGCGGTACTTGTTGGGGAACATTGCATGGGAAACAAAAAAATTCCTACGCACACGCAAGATCTATCCATGGTGATGAGCATCTATGAGAGGGAGAGTGGATCTACATACCCTTGTAGATCGCTAAGCGGGAAGCGTTAAGAAACGCGGTTGGTGTAGTCGAACGTCTTCACGATTCAAATCACTGAGCATCCCGCGATCTCATCACGATCCATCCCGCGATCCAATCATGATCCGTCCTGCAAACTCATCACGATCCGTCCCGCGATCTCATCACGATCCGTCTCGCGATCTTTATCATGGTCCTTCCGATCTAGCGCCGAACGGACGACACCTCCGCGTTCAACACACGTACAGCTCGATGACGATCTCCGCCTTCTTGATCCAGCAAGAGGGAGCGGAGAGGTAGATGAGTTCTCCGGCAGCGCAACGGCATTGCGGTGATGGTGGTGGAGCTATTCTAGCAGGGCTTCGCCTAAGCACCGCTGAAAACCGATTTAGAGGAGAAACTGCGATCTAGAGGAGAGGTAGCACGTGGCTATTAGGGTAAGCTTTTTCCTTTAAATCCTCTAGTATATATAGGAGGGAGGGAGGGGAGGAGGCAGCCTCAAACCCTCAAGGTTTGGTCGAAATTGGAGGTGGAGGAGTCCTACTCCAATCCTATTACGAGTAGGATTCCTCCTTTCCACTTGGAAACTTTTTCCACCTCTCCACCTTTGGATTTTTTTTCCTTCTCAAACCACTCCAGCCACATGGGCCCTTAGAAGAGGCTTCAGCCAGCCCACCAGGGGATGGTTTACCTCCTCCCACAGCCCATGTAGCCTCTTGGGTTGAAATACCTCTCCCGATGGTCCCCTGGTACACTACCGGCACTCTCGGTACACTACCGATGAGCCCGAAACTTTTTCGGCGACCAAAACAGGACTTCCTATATATCAATCTTTACCTCCGGACCATTTAGGAGCTCCTCGTGACGTCCGGGATCTCATCCGGGACTCCAAACAACCTTTTGTCACCATCATACATAACTCTGTACTACCGAAATGTCACCGAACCTTAAGTGTGCAGACCCTGCGGGTTCGAGAACTATGTAGACATGACCGAGACACCTCTATGGTCAATAACCAATAGCGGGACCTGGATGCCCATATTGGTTCCTACATATTCTACGAAGATCTTTATCGGTCGAACCTCTATGTCAAGGATTCAGTTAATCCCCTATGATGTTCCCTTTGTTATTCGGTATGTTACTTGCCCGAGATTCGATCGTCGGTATCTCCATACCTAGTTCAACCTCGTTACTGACAAGTCTCTTTACTCGTTCTATAATACAAGATCTCGTGACTAAAACTTAGTCACATTGCTTGCAAGGCTTATTGTGATGTTGTATTACCGAGTGGGCCCTGAGATACCTCTCTGTCACATGGAGTAACAAATCCCAGTCTTGATCCATGCCAACCCAACAAACACCCTCGGAGATACCTGTAGAGCATCCTTATAGTCACCCAGTTACGTTGCGATGTTTGATACACATAAGGTACTCCTTCGGTGTCAGTGAGTTGCATGATCTCATGGTCATAGGAACAAATACTTGACATGCAGAAAACAGTAGCAATACATTGACACGATCATATGCTACGTTTGTAGTTTGGGTCTTGTCCATCACATCATTCTCCTAATGACGTGATCCCGTTATCAAATGACATCTCATGTCCATGACTAGGAAACCATAACCATCTTTGATCAACGAGCTAGTCTATTAGAGGCATACTATGGACATGGTGTTGTCTATGTATCCACACATGTATCTGAGTTTCCGATCAACACAATTATAACATGGATAATAAACGATTATCATGAACAAGGAAATATGATAATAACCAATTTATTATTGCCTCTAGGGCATATTTCCAATAGTCTCTCACTTGCACTAGAGCCAATAATCTAGTTCACATCACCATGTGATTCGCATTGTTATGAATCTAACACCCAATGAGTTCTGGGGCTCGATCATGCTTTGCATGTGAGAGAGGTCTTATAGTCAACGGGTCTATGACATTTAGATCCGTGTGCACTTTGCAAATCTCTATGTCAAACTGTAAACACCGCTACCACACTCCACTTGGAGCTATTCCAAATGGCTGCTCTACTATACGTATCCGGATTGCTACTAAGAGTCATCCGGATTGGTGTCAAAGCTTGCATCTACGTAACTCTTTACGATGAACTCTTTCTTACCTCCATAATCGAGAAACATTTCCTTAGTCTTTTAGTTATTAAGGATGATCTTGACCGTTGTCCAGTGATCCACTCCTGGATCACTCTTGTACCCCTTGATGGACTCATGGCAAGGCACACACAGGTGCGGTACACAACATGACATACTATACAGAGCCTATGGCTAAGGCATAGGGGACGACATTCGTCCTTTCTCTTTCTTCTGCCGTGGTCGAGCTTTGAGTCTCACTCAACTTCACACCTTACAAAGCAGGCAAGAACACTTCTCTCTGACTAATCCATTTTGAACTCTTTCAAAACCTTGTCAAGGTATGTACTCATTCAAAGTCTCATCAAGCATCTTGATCTATCTCTATAGATCTTGATGCTCAACAATTAGGTAGCTTTATCCAGGTCTTCCTTTGAAAAACTACTTTCAAACAACCCTTTATGCTTTCCATAAATTCTACATCATTTCCGATCAACAATATGTCAACCACATATGCTTATCAGAAACTCTATAGTGATCCCACTCACTTTATTGTAAATACAAGTTTCTCATAAACTTTGTATAGACTCAAAAACTTTGATCACCTCATCAAAGTGTATATTCCAACTCCGAGATGCATGCTTCAGTCCATAGAAGGATCATTGAAGCTTGCTCACCTTTTAGCATCCTTAGGACTGACAAAACCTTTTGGTTGTATCACATACAACTTTTCCTCAAGTAAACTGTTAAGGAAACAATGTTTTGTCATCCATCTGCCAGATTTCATAATTGAAAAATGCAGCAACTGCTAACATAATTCCAACAGACTTTAGCATCGCTACGAGTGAGAAAGTCTCATCACACTCAACTCTTTGAACTTGTCGGAAACTTCTTTGTGACAAGTCGAGCTTTATAAATGGTGACATTTACCATCAACGTCTGTCTTCATCTCAAAGGTCCATTTGTACTCGACGACCTGCCGTCCAACGAGCAAGTCTACCAAAGTCTATACTTGGTTTTCATACATGGATCCTTTCTCGGATTTCATGGCCTCTAACCATTTGCCGGTATCCGGGCCCATCATCGCTTCTCCATATCTCATAGGTTCATCGTTGTCCAACAACATGACCTCCAAGATAGGGTTGTCGTACCACTCAGGAGTAGTATGCATCCTTGTCGACCTATGAGGTTCGATAGTAACTTGATTCGAAGCTTCATGATCATCATCATTTACTTCCTCTTCAACTGACGTAAGTTCCACAGAAACATCTTTCTGCGTTGCGTTACTCTCTGGTTGAAACAAAGGTTCAACAACCTCATCAAGTTCTATCTTCCTCCCACTCAATTCTTTCGAGAGAAACTTTTCTCGAGAAAGGAGCCGTTTTAGCAACAAACACTTTATGCTTGGATCTGAGATAGAAGGTTCACCCAACTATTCTTAGGGTAATCTATGAAGATGCATTTGTCCGCTTTGGGTTCGAGCTCATTAGGTGAAAACATTTTTCCACACAAGCATCGCAGCCCCAAACATTAATAAATGACAGATTAGGTTTCTATCAAACCATAATTCATACGGTGTCATCTCAACGGATTTAGATGGTGCCCTATTTAAAGTGAATGTAGTTGTCTCTAATGCATAACCCCAAAACTATAGTAGCAAAACGATAAGAGACATCATACCTCGCATCATATCGAATAGAGCACGACTATGATGTTCGGACACACCATCACACTATGGTGTTCGAGGTGGTGTGAGTTGTGAAACGACTTTCACATTGTCTAAAGTTGTATGCCAAACTCGTAACTCAGATATTCACCTCCACGATCATATCGCGGACATTTTTATCTTCTTGTCATGATGATCTTAAACTTCACTCTGAATTTGCTTGAAGTTTTCAAACGATTCAGACTTGTGTTTCATTAAGTAAACATACACTATATCTACTCAAATCATCAGTGAAGGTAAGAAAATAACGATATCCACCGCACGCTACAAGACTCATTGGATTGCATACATCAACATGTATCATTTCCAATAAATCACTTGCCCGCTCCGTCAATCCGGAAAACGGGGTCCTTAGTCATCTTGCCTAAGAGGCATGGTTCGCATGTCTCAACCGATTCGAAATCGAATGAGTCCAAAGATCCATTAGCATGGAGTTTCTTCATGCGCTTTATACTAATATGACATTTAGCGGCAGTGCCACAAGTATGTGGTACTATCATTATTAACTTTGTATCTTTTGGCATCAATGTTATGAACATGTGTATTACTACGATCAAGATTCAACAAACCATTCTCACTGGGTGCATGTGTTGGAAATATGCCCTAGAGACAATAAATAAGTGTTTATTATTATATTTCCTTGTTCATGATAATCGTTTATTATCCATGCTATAATTGTATTGATTGGAAACACATTACATGTGTGGGTTAATGGACAACACTTTGTCCCTAGTATGCCTCTAGTGAACTAGCTCGTTGATCAAAGATGGTCAAGATTTCCTAGCCATTAACATGTGATGTCATTTGATAACGGGATCACATCATTAGGAGAATGATGTGATGAAAAAGACCCAAACTACAAACGTAGCATATGATCGTGTCAGTTTATTGCTACTGTTTTCTGCATGTCAAGTATATGTTTCTATGACCATGAGATCATGCAACTCACGGACATCGGAGGAGTGCCTTGTGTGTATCAAACATCGCAACGTAACTGGGTGACTATAAAGGTGCTCTACAGGTATCTCCGAGGGTGTCTGTTGAGTTGGCATCGATCAAGACTGGAATTTGTTACTCCGTGTGACGGAGAGGTATCTCAGGGCCCACTCGGTAATACAACATCACAATAAGCCTTGCAAGCAATGTGACTAAGTGTTAGTCGCAGGATCTTGTATTACAGAACGAGTAAAGAGACTTGCCGGTAACGAGGTTGAACTAGGTATGGAGCTACCGAAGATCGAATCTGGGGCAAGTAACATACCGAAGAACAAAGGGAACATCATACGGGATTAACTGAATCCTTGACATAGAGGTTCGACCGATAAAGATCTTCGTAGAATATGTAGGAATCAATATGGACATCCAGGTCCCGCTATTGGTTATTGACTGTAGAGGTGCCTCGGTCATGTCTACATAGTTCTCGAACCCGCAGGGTCTGCACACTTAAGGTTTGATGACGTTTCAGTAGTATAGAGTTATGTATGGTGGTGACCAAAGGTTGTTAGGAGTCCCGTATGAGATCCCAGATGTCATGAGGAGCTCCGGAATGGTCTGGAGGTAAAGATTCATATATAGGAAATCCTGTTTTGGTCGCCGGGAAAGTTTCGGGCTCATCGGTAGTGTACCGGGAGGCCTCCGGGAGGGGTATTTCGACCGAAGAGGCTTCATGGGATGTGGGAGAGTGAATATCAGCCCTTAGTGGGATGGTGCAAACTCCCACACAAGGCCCATGTGGCTGGAGAAGAAAACCCAATAGGAAAAGATGGAAAAAAGGCAAAAAAAAGGAGCAATCCTAGTCGTACTAGGATTGGAGGAGGAGTCCTCCTCTCCTAGTAGGTTCAGACAAACCATAGGAGCCTTGGCCCTTGCGCCAAGGCTCTCCTCCTCTCCTTCTATATATACTGGTGGGTTTTAGGGTTTTGCACTAGTTTTTTCAGCAACGTGCTGCCCGTTCCTCCAATGCATAGTTTCTCCTCTAGATCGGATTTCTGCAGTGCTTAGGCGAAGCCCTGTCGGAATTGCTCCACCACCATCGCCGGAGCGCCATCACTCTGCCGGGGAACTCTTCTACCTCTCCGCTCCTTCTTGCTGGATCAACACAGCGGAGATCGTCATCAAGTTGTACGTGTGCTGAACGTGGAGGTGCCGTTCGTTCGGCGCTAGATCAGAAGGATCATGATCAAGTTTGTGGGACGGATCATGATCAAGTTCGTGGGATGGATCGTGATTGGATTGCGGGACGGATCATGATTGGATCGCGGGACAGATCGTGATTGGATCGCGGGACGCACGGTGATTTGGATCGCGAAGACGTTCGACTACACCAACCGCGTTTCTTAATGATTCCCGCTTAGCGATCTACAAGGGTATGTAGATCTACTCTCCCTCTCGTAGATGCTCATCACCATGGATAGATCTGCGTGAGCGTACGAAATTTTTTGTTTCCCATGCAACGTTCCCCAACAGTGGCATCATAAGCTAGGTCTATGTGTAGATGAGATCTCGAGTAGAACACAAAAGGTTTGTGGGCGTTGATGCTTAGATTGCTTCCTCCCTTGGTCGGATTTTGGTTCAGCGGTATTGTGAGATGAAGCGGCCCGGACCAACATTACTCGTACGCTTACGAGAGGCCGGTTCCCTCGACCGCAACTTGTTTCATAGATGGCTTGCGGGTGCCAGTTTCTCTCACTTTAGTTGGATCGGATTCGACAAAGGCGGTCCTTGAGAAGGTTGAAAAGCAACTAGTGTATCACTGTTGTGGTTTTTGCGTAGATGAGAATTGTTCTTACTAGATACCCATAGCAGCCACGTAAAACATGCAACAACAATTAGAGGACTTCTAACTTGTTTTTGCAGGGTATGTTGTGATGTGATATGGGCAATTACATGATGTGATATATGTGATGTATGAGATGATCATGTGATGTATAGATTATCACAACTTGCATGTCGATGAGTATGGCAACCGGCAGGAGCCATAGGGTTGTCTTTAATTATTGTATGACCTGTGTGTCAATCATTAAGCGCTATGTAATGCTTTACTTTATCGCTAAACGGTAGCAATAGTAGTAGAAGCATGTTGGGCACGACAACCCAGATGGCGACACGTTGATGGAGATCAAGATGATGAAGATCATGGTGTCATGCTGGTGACAATGGAGATCATGCCGATGCTTTCTACATGGAGATCAAAAGCACAAGTTCATGGCCATATCATGTCACTTATGAATTGCATGTGATGTTAATCCTTTTATGCACCTTGTTTTGCTTAGGACGACAGTAGCATTATAAGGTGATCCCTCACTTAAATTTCATGATGAATTGTGTTCTCCCCGAGTGTGCATCGTTGTGAAAGTTCGTCGTGTTGAGACACCACGTGATGATCGGGTGTGATAGACTCTACATTCAAACACAATGGGTGCAAGCCAGTGTTGCACGTGCAGAACACTCGGGTTAGACTTGACGAGCCTAGCATGTACAGACATGGCCTCGAAACACAAGAGACCAAAAGGTCGAACATGAGTCATATAGTAGATATGATCAACATAATGATGTTCACCATTGAAGCCACCTCAACTCACGTGATGATCGTACTTGAGTTGGTGGATTTGGATCATGTGACACTCAGATGACCTGAGGGATGTCAATTTGAGTGGGAGCTTTAGTAATTTGATTAACTAAACTCATTATCTTGAACAATAGTCTAAGTAAACTTTGCATATTTATGTTCTAGATCAATGGCTCGCGCAGTAGCACCCCTAAATTTTAATGCGTTCCTAGAGAAAGCTAAGTTGAAAGATGATGGAAGTAACTTTGTTGACTAGGCCCGTAATCTGAGGATTATCCTCACGGCTTCCCAGAAATCATATGTCCTTGATGCACCACTTGGTGACCAACCAGAAGACATGACCTCCGAAGATTACTCAATAGTTCGGTGTGCGATATTGTATCGCTTAGAACCGGGACTTCAAAGACGTTTTGAACGTCATGGAGCATATGAGATGTTCCAGGAGTTGAAGTTTATCTTGCAGAAGAACGCCCGGATCGAGAGGCATGAAACCTCTGATAAGTTCTATGCTTACAAGATGGAGGAGAACGGGTCTATCAGTGAACATATACTCAGAATGTCTGGGTATTCAACTCGTCTAGCAGAGTTGGGAATTGCCCTTCCGCCAGAGGCAATCACTGACAGAGTTCTTCAATCACTGCCACCTAGTTACAAGATCTTTATGATGCACTATAACATGCACGGGATGAACAAGTCAGTCGCCTAGCTGTTTGCGATGCTAAAAGTCGCTGAGTCTGAAATCCGGAAAGAACATCAAGTGTTGATGGTTAATAAAACTACTAGTTTCAAGAAAAATTTCAAGGGCAAGGGCAAGGGCAAGAAGGTTAAAACCAAGAAGGATGGCAAAGCAGTTGCTACTCCTGTAAAGAAGCCCAAGCATGGACCCAATCCAGAAACTGAGTGCTTTCATTGCAAGGGAACTGGTCACTAGAAGCGGAACTGCCCCAAGTACCTGGCTGACAAGAAGGCGGCCAACGACAAACAAGGTATATATGATATACATGTTATTGATGTGTACCTTACTAGCTCTCGTAGTAGTGCCTGGGTATTTGATAACAGTTCGGTTGCTCACATTTGCAACTCAAAGCAGGAACTATGGAATAATCGAAGGCTGGCAAAGGACAAAGTGACGATGCACGTGGGAAATGGTTCCAAGGTTGATATGATCGCCGTCGACACGCTCTCTCTTCGATTACCATCGAGATTAGTGATGAACCTGAATAATTGTTATTTAGTGCCTGCGTTAAGCATGAACATTATATCTAGATCTTGTTTATTGCGAGACGGTTACTCATTTAAATCAGAGAATAAAGGTTGTTCTATTTATATGAGTAATATCTTTTATGGTCATGCACCCAATGTTAGGGGTTTATTCATATTGAATCTTGATACTGATGACACACATGTTCATAACATTGATGCCAAAAGATGTAGAGTTGATAATGATAGTACCACTTTCTTGTGGCACTGCCGTTTAAGTCATATTGGTGTAAAACGCATGAGGAAGCTTCATGCTGATGGACTTTTGGAGTCACTTGATTTTGAATCACTTGACACATGTGAACCATGCCTCATGGACAAGATGACTAAAACACCGTTCTCTGGTACAATGGAACGGGCGAGTGACTTATTAGAAATCATACATACTGATGTGTGCAGTCCAATGAATGTTATAGCGCGTGGTGGATATCGTTATTTTCTCACCTTCACTGATGACTTAAGTAGATATGGGTATATTTACTTAATGAAACACAAGTCCGAAACGTTTGAAAAGTTCAAGCAATTTTAGAGTGAAGTTGAGAATCATCGTAACAAGAAGATTAAGTTCCTGCGATCTGATCGAGGAGGTGAATATCTAAGTTATGAGTTTGGCAGTCACTTAAGACAGTGTGGAATTGTTTCACAGTTGACACCGCCCGGAACACCACAGTGTAATGGTGTGTCCGAACATCGTAATCGAACCTTATTATATATGGTGCGTGCTATGATGTCTCTTGCTGATTTGCCACTATCGTTTTGGGGTTATGCAATAGAGACAACTGCATTCACTTTAAATAGGGCACCATCAAAATCCGTTGAGACGACGCCATATGAACTGTGGTTTGGCAAGAAGCCAAAGTTGTCGTTTCTTAAAGTTTGGGGATGTGATGCTTATGTCAAAAAGCTTCAGCCTGAAAAGCTGGAACCCAAAGCGGAGAAATGCGTCTTCATAGGATACCCGAAAGAGACAGTCGGGTATACCTTCTATCTCATATCCGAAGGCAAAGTGTTTGTCGCTAAGAACGGAACATTTCTTGAGAAATAGTTCCTCTCGAAATAATTGAGTGGGAGGAAAATAGAGCTTGATGAGGTTATTGAACCTTTACTTCAACTAGAAAGTAGCGCAGTGCAGAAAGTTGTTTCTATGGAACCTACGACGGTAGAAGAGGAAGTTAATGATGATGATCATGAAGCTTCGGATCAAGCTGCTATTGAACCTCGTAGGTCGACAAGGCCACGTACTACCCCTGAGTGGTACGGCAACCCTGTCTTGGAGGTCATGTTGTTGGACAACAATGAACCTACGAGCTATGAAGGAGCAGTGATGGGCCCGGATTCCCAAAAATGGTTAGAGGCCATGAAATCCGAGATGGGATCCATGTATGAAAACAAAGTATGGACTTTGGAAGTATTACCTGAAGGGTGAAAGGCCATTCAGAACAAATGGATCTTTAAGAAGAAGACAGATGCGGACGGTAATGTCACCGTCTATAAAGCTCGACTTGTGGCAAAGGTTTTTTTACAAGTTCAAGGAGTTGACTATGATGAGACTTTCTCACCCGTAGCGATGTTTAAGTGTGTCAGAATCATGTTGGCAATAGGTGCTTATTTCGACTATGAAATTTGGCAGGTGGATGTCAAAACGGCGTTCCTCAACGGTTTCCTTGAGGAAGAGTTGTATATGATGCAACCCAAAGGTTTTGTCGATCCAGAGAATGCTGACAAAGTTTCCAAACTCCAACGATCCATTTATGGACTGGTGCAAGCATCTCGGAGTTGGAATAAGCGCTTTGATGAGGTGATCAAGGCGTTTGAGTTTATACAAGTTTATGGAGAAGCTTGTATTTACAAGAAAGTGAGTGGGAGCTCTATAGCGTTTCTAGTATTATATGTGGATGACATATTGCTGATTGGAAATAATATAGAAATGCTGGAAAGCGTGAAGGAATATTTGAACAAGAGTTTTTCAATGAAGGACCTAGGAGAAGCTGCTTTCATATTAGGCATTAAGATCTATAGAGATAGATCGAGACGCTTAATAGCACTTTCACAAAGCACATACCTTGATAAAGTTTTGAAGAAGTTCAAAATGGATCAGTCCAAGAAGGGGTTCTTGCCTGTGTTACAAGGTGTGAAGTTGAGTAAAACTCAATGCGCAGTGACTGCAGAAGATAGAGAAAATATGAGTGTCATCCCCTATGCTTCAGCCATAGGCTCTATCATGTATGCAATGTTGTGCACAAGACCCGATGTCAGCCTTGCCATAAGTATGGCCGGAAGGTTTCAAAGTGATCCTGGAATGGAGCACTGGGCAGCGGTCAAGGATATCCTTAAGTATCAGAAAAGGACTAAGGAAATGTTTCTCGTTTATGGAGGTGATGAAGAGCTCGTCGTAAAGGGTTACGTCGATGCAAGCTTTGACACTGATCCGGATGACTCTAAGTCGCAAGCCGGATACGTATTTATTCTCAATGGTGGAGCGGTAAGCTGGTGCAGTACCAAGCAAAGCATGGTAGCCGATTCTACGTGCGAAGCGGAGTACATCGCAGCCTCGGAGGCGGTGAAGGAAGGTGTCTGGATGAAGCAGTTCATGACATATCTTGGAGTAGTGCCCAGTGCACTGAATCCAATGAACCTGTTCTGTGACAACACTGGTGCCATTGCTCTGGCCAAGGAACCAAGGTTTCACAAGAGGACCAGACACATAAAGCGACGCTTCAAACTCCATCCGCGATTACATCGAGGAGAAGGACATAAATATTTGCAAAGTGCACACGGATTTGAATGTTGCAGACCCGTTGACTAAACCTCTTCCAAGGGCTAAACATGATCAACACCAGAACTGCATGGGTGTTCGATTCATTACAATGTAAATCACATAGTGATGTGAGCTAGATTATTGACTCTATTGCAATTGGGAGACTGTTGGAAATATGTCCTAGAGGCAATAAATAAAGTGTTTATTATTATATTTCCTTGTTCATGATAATCGTTTATTATCCATGCTATAATTGTATTGATCGGAGACTTAGATACATGTGTGGATACATAGACAAAACCATGTCCCTAGTATGCCTCTAATAGACTAGCTCGTCGATCAAAAGATGGTTAAGGTTTCCTAGCCATGGACATGAGATGTCATTTGATAACGGGATCACATCATTAGGAGAATGATGTGATGGACAAGACCCAAACTACAAACGTAGCATTTGATCGTGTCAGTTTGTTGCTACTGTTTTCTGCATGTCAAGTATATGTTCCTATGACCATGAGATCATCCAAATCACGGATATCGGAGGAGTGCCTTGTGTGTATCAAAGGTCGCAACGTAACTGGGTGACTATAAAGGTGCTCTACAGGTATCTCCGATGGTGTCTGTTGAGTTGGCATGGATCGAGACTGGGATTTGTTACTCCGTGTGATGGCGAGGTATCTCGGGGCCCACTCGGTAATACAACATCACAATGAGCCTTGCAAGCAATGTGACTAATTGTTAGTTGCAGGATCTTGTATTATAGAACGGCTAAAGAGACTTGCTGGTAACGAGGTTGAACTAGGTATGGAGATACCGACGATCAAATCTCGAGCAAGTAAACATACCGACGAACAAAGGGAACATCATACGGGATTAAATGAATCGTTGACATAGAGGTTCGACCGATAAATATCTTCGTAGAATATGTACAAACCAATATGGACATCCAAATCCCGCTATTGGTTATTGACCATAGAGGTGTCTTGGTCACGTCTACATAGTTCTCGAACCCGCAGGGTCTGCACACTTAAGGTTTGGTGACGTTTGGGTAGTATAGAGTTATGTATGGTGGTGACCGAAGGTTGTTCGGAGTCCCGGATGAGATCCAGGACATCACGAGGAGCTCCGAAATGGTCCGGAGGTAAAGATTGATATATAGGAAGTCCCATTTTGGTCGCCGGAAAAGTTTCGGGCTAATCGGTAATGTACCGGGAGTGCCGGTAGTGTACCGGGAGACCACCGGGAGGGGTATTTCGACCCAAGAGGCTTCATGGGCTGTGGGAGAGTAAATAATAGCCTTTTGTGGGCTGGTGGAAGTCCCACACAGGGCCCATGCGGCTGGGAGAAAAAGCCCAAAGGGAAAAAGGTGGAAAAAGGCCAAAAAAAGGAGGAATCCTAGTCCTACTAGGATTGGAGGAGGAGTCCTCCTCTCCTCCCCACTTTGGTCGACCCAAGGGCTGGCTTTTTGGCATCCAAGACTCCTCCTCCTCTCCTCCTATATATACTAGAGGATTTTAGGGTTCGAGAACTATGTAGACATGACCGAGACACCTCTACGGTCAATAACCAATAGCGGGATCTGGATGCCCATATTGGTTCCTACATATTCTACGAAGATCTTTATCGGTCGAACCTCTATGTCAAGGATTCAGTTAATCCTGTATGATGTTCCCTTTGTTCTTCGGTATGTTTACTTGCCCGAGATTCGATCGTCGGTATCTCCATACCTAGTTCAACCTCGTTACCGGCAAGTCTCTTTACTCGTTCTGTAATACAAGATCCCGCAACTAACAATTAGTCACATTGCTTGCAAGGCTCATTGTGATGTTGTATTACCGAGTGGGCCCCGAGATACCTCTCCGTCACACGGAGTAACAAACCCCAGTCTCGATCCATGCCAACTCAACAGACACCATCGGAGATACCTGTAGAGCACCTTTATAGTCACCCAGTTACGTTGCAACGTTTGATACACACAAGGCACTCCTCCGATATCCATGAGTTGCATGATCTCATGGTCATAGGAACATATACTTGACATGCAGAAAACAGTAGCAACAAACAGACACGATCATATGCTACGTTTGTAGTTTGGGTCTTGTCCATCACATCATTCTCCTAATGATGTGATCCCGTTATCAAATGACATCTCATGTCCATGGCTAGGAAACCTTAACCATCTTTTGATCGACGAGCTAGTCTATTAGAGGCATACTAGTTACATGGTTTTGTCTATGTATCCACACATGTATCTAAGTCTCCGATCAATACAATTATAGCATGGATAATAAACGATTATCATGAACAAGGAAATATGATAATAACTAATTTATTATTGCCTCTAGGGCAAATTTCCAACAGTCTCCCACTTGCACTAGAGTCAATAATCTAGTTCACATCACCATGTGATTTGCATTGTTATGAATCTAACACCCAATGAGTTCTGGGGCTCGATCATGCTTTGCATGTGAGAGAGGTCTTATAGTCAACGGGTCTGCGACATTCAGATCCGTGTGTACTTTGCAAATTTCTATGTCAAACTGTAAACACTGCTACCACACTCCACTTGGTACTATTCCAAATGGCTGCTCCACTATACGTATCCAGATTGCTACTATGAGTCATCCAGATTGGTGTTAAAGCTTGCATCGACGTGACTCTTTACGACGAACTCTTTATCACCTCCATAATCGAGAAACATCTCCTTAGTCTTTTAGTTACTAAGGATAATCTTGACCGCTGTCTAGTGCTCCATTCCAGAATCACTTTGAAACCTTTCGGCCATACTCATGGCAAGGCTGACATCGGGTCTTGTGCACAACATTGCATACATGATAGATCCTATGGATGAAGCATAGGGGATGACACTCATCTTTTCTCTAGCTTTTGTAGTCACTGGGCATTGAGTCTTACTCAACTTTATACCTTACAAATCAGGCGAGAACTCTTTCTCTGACTGATCCATTTTGAACTCTTTCAAAATCTTGTCAAGCTATGTACTCATTGAAAGTCTCATCAAGTATCTTGATCTATCTCGATAGATCTTGATGCTCAACAATTAGGTAGCTTTATCCAGGTCTTCCTTTGAAAAACTCTTTTCAAACAACCCTTTATGCTTTCCAGAAATTCTATATCATTTCCGATCAACAATATGTAACCACATATGCTTATCAAAAACTCTATAGTGCTCCCACTCACTTTATTGTAAATATAAGTTTCTCGTAAACTTTGTATAGACTCAAAAACTTTAATCACCTCATCAAAGTGTATATTCCAACTCCGAGATGCTTGCTTCAGTTCATAGAAGGATCACTGAAGCTTGCACACCTTTTAGCATCCTTAGGACTGACAAAACCTTCTGGTTGTATCACATACAACCTTTCCTCAAGAAAGGAAACGATGTTTTGGCATCCATCTGCCAGATTTCATAATTGAAAAATGCAGCAACTGCTAACATAATTCTAAAAGACTTTAGCATCGCTACGAGTGAGAAAGTCTCATCGCAGTCAACTCCATGAACTTGCTGGAAACTTCTTTGCGGAAAGTAGAGCTTTATAAATGGTGGCATTCACCATCAGCGTCTGTCTTCATTTTAAAGATCCATTTGTACTCAACGACCTACCGTCCAACGAGCAAGTCTACCGAAGTCTATACTTGGTTTTCATATATGGATCCTTTCTCGTATTTCATGGCCTCTAACCATTTGTCGGAATCCGGGCCCATCATCGCTTCTCCATAGCTCGTAGGTTCATTGTTGTCCAACAACATGACCTCCAAGACAGGGTTGTCGTACCGCTCAGGAGCAGTACACATCCTTGTCGACCTATGAGGTTCGATAGTAACTTGATCCGAAGCTTCATGATCATCATCATTTACTTCCTCTTCAACTGACGTAGGTTCCACAGAAACATCTTTCTGCGCTGCGCTACTCTCTGGTTGAAACAAAGGTTCAACAACCTCATCAAGTTCTATCTTCCTCCCACTCAATTTTTTCGAGAGAAACTTTTTCTCGGGAAAGGACCTGTCCTAGCAACAAACACTTTATGCTTGGATCTGAGATAGAAGATTCACCCAACTGTTCTTAGGGTATTCTACGAAGATGCATTTGTCCGCTTTGGGTTCGAGCTCATTAGGTGAAAACATTTTCCACACAAGTGTCGCAGCCCCAAACATCACGAAATGGCAGCTTAGGTTTCTATCAAACCATAATTCACACGGTGTCATCTCAACGGATTTAGATGGTGCCCTATTTAAAGTGAATGTAGTTGTCTCTAATGCACAACCCCAAAATTATAGTAGCAAAACGATAAGAGACATCATAACATGCACCATATCCAATAGAGCATGACTATGACGTTCGGACATACCATCACACTATGGTGTTCCAGGTGGCATGTGTTGTGAAACAACTTTCACATTGTCTAAAGTTTTATGCCAAACTCGTAACTCAGATATTCACCTCCACGATCATATCGCAGATATTTTTATCTTGTCACGATGATCTTAAACTTCACTCTGAATTTGCTTGAACTTTTCAAATGATTCAGACTTGTGTTTCATTAAGTAAACATACATTATATCTACCCAAATCATCAGTGAAGATAAGAAAATAACGATATCCACCGCACGCTACAAGACTCATTGGATTGCATACATCAACATGTATCATTTTCAATAAATCACTTGCCCGCTCCGTCAAACCAGAAAACGGGGTCCTTAGTCATCCTTGACAAAGAGGCATGGTTCGCATGTCTCAACCGATTCGAAATCGAAAGAGTCCAAAGATCCATCAACATGGAGTTTCTTCACGCGTTTTAAACCAATATGACATTTAGCAGCAGTGCCACAAGTATGTGGTACTATCATTATTAACTTTGCATCTTTTGGCATCAATGTTATGAACATGTGTATTACCACGATCAAGATTCAACAAACAATTCTCATTGGGTACCTGACCATTGAAGGTATTATTCAGGTAAACACAATAACCATTATTCTCTAACTTAAATGAATAACCGTATTGCAATAAACATGATCTAATCATGTTCATGCTCAACGCAAAACACCAAATAACATTTATTTAGGTTCGTCACTAATCCTGAAAGTAGAGAGAGCGTGTGATGTTGATCTCATCAATCTTGGAAACATTTCCAACACATATCGTCACCTCATCCTTAGCTAGTTCTCCGTTTATTCCGTAGCTTTTATTCCGAGTTACTAACATTTAGCAACCGAACCGGTATCCAATACCCAGGTGCTACTAGGAGTACTAGCAAGGTACACATCAATAACTCGTTATATCAAATATACTTCTGTCGATGTTGCCAGCCTTCTTATCTACCAAGTTTCTAGGGTTGTTCCGCTTTAGCAACCGCTCACCTCATAACAGAATCACTTAGTCTCGGGTTTGAGTTCAACTTTGGGCTGCTTCACTGGAGCAGCAACTGACTTGCTATCCATGAAGTTTCCCTCCTTGCTCTTGCCCTTCTCGAAACTAGTGGTTTGATTAACCATCAACACTTGATGCTCCTTCTTGATTTCTACCTTCACGGTGTCAAACATCGCGAACAGCTCAGGGATCAATATTTCTATCCCTGGCGTTTTATAGTTCATCACTAAGTTCTAGTAGCTTTAGTGACAGTGACTTGGAGAACTATATCAATCACTATCTTATCTGGAAGATCAACTCCCACTTGGTTCAAGCGATTGTAGCACCCAGACAATCTGAGCACATGCTCAACGATTGAGCTATTCTCTTTCATCTTGCAGGCAAAGAATCTTGTTGGAGATCTCATATCTCGCAATACAGGCACGAGCCTGAGATCCTAATTTCAGCTCTTAGAAACATCTCATATGTTCTGTGATGTTCAATACGTTTTGGAGCCTCAATTCTAAGCCGTAATGCATGACGCACTAAACTATCAAGTAGTCATCAGAACGTGCCTGTCAGATGTTCACAACATCTACACACGACGCTAGAGGGGTTGGCGCACCGAGCGGTGCATTAAGGACATAAGCCTTCTGTGCAGCAATGAGGACAATCCTAAAATCACGGACCAAGTCCACAATATTGCTACCATCACCTTTCAACTCTATTTCTCTAGGAACATATAAAAATTAAGGGAGCTACAGCACGAGCTAGTAATCTACAACATAATTTGCAAAGACACTATTGACTATGTTCATGATAATGAGTTTAGTTAATCATATTACTTAAGAACTCCCACTCAAATTTACATCCCTCCGGTCATTCGAGTGATACATGATCCAAATTCACCAACTCAAGTCCGATCATCACGTGAGTTGAGGTGGCTACAATGGTGAACATCATCATGTTGATCATATCTACTATATGACTCATGTTCGACTTTTCGGTCTCTTGTGTTCCGAGGCCATGTCTGTACATGCTAGGCTCGTCAAGTTTAACCCGAGTGTTTTGCATGTGCAACACTGGCTTGCACCCGTTGTATCTGAACGTAGAGTCTATCACACCCGATCATCACGTGGTCTCTCAACATGACGAACTTTCGCAACGGGGCACACTCGGGGAGAACACAATTTATCTTGACATTAAGTGAGGGATCACCTTATAATGCTACCGTCGTCCTAAGCAAAACAAGGTGCATAAAAAGGATTAACATCACATGCAAATCATAAGTGACATGATATGGCCATGAATTTGTGCTTTTGATCTCCATCTAGAAAGCACCGGCATGATCTCCATCGTCACCGGCATGACACCATGATCTCCATCATCTTGATCTCCATCAATGTGTCGCCATCGGGGTTGTCACACCCTGCATGCTTCTACTACTATTGCTACCATTTAGCGATAAAGTAAAGCATTACATAGCGCTTAATGATTGACACGCAGGTCATACAATAATTAAAGACAACCCTATGGCTCCTGCCGGTTTCCGTATTCAACGACATGCAAGTCGTGATAATCTATACATCACATGATCATCTCATACATCATATATATCACATCATGTAATTGGCCATATCATATCACAACATACCCTGCAAAAACAAGTTAGATGTCCTCTAATTGTTGTTTGCATGTTTTACGTGGCTGCTATGGGTATCTAGCAAGAACAATTCTCATCTATGCAAAAACCACAACGGTGATACACTAGTTGCTTTTCAACCTTCTCAAGGACCGCCTTTGTCGAATCCGATCCAACTAAAGTGAGAGAAACTGGCACCCGCAAACCATCTATGCAACAAGTTGCGTCGAGGGAACCGGTCTCTCGTAAGCGTACGAGTAATGTTGGTCTGGGCCGCTTCACCTCACAATATCGCTGAATCAAAATACGACCAAGGGAGGAAGCAATCTAAGCATCAACGCCCACAAACTCTTTGTGTTCTACTCGAGATCTCATCTATGCATAGACCTAGCTCTGATACCACTGTTGGGGAACGTTGCATGGAACAACAACAAAATTCGTACGCACACGCAATATCTATCCATGGTGATGAGCATCTACGAGAGGGAGAGTGGATCTACATACCCTTGTAGATCGCTAAGCGGGAAGCGTTAAGAAACGCGGTTGGTGTAGTCGAACGTCTTCGCGATCCAAATTGCCGAGCGTCCCGCGATCTCATCACGATTCGTCCCGTGATCCAATCATGATCCGTCCCGCGAACTCATCACAATCCGTCCCGCGATCTCATCACGATCCGTGCCGCAAACTCATCACGATCCGTCCCGCGATCTCGTCACGGTCCTTCCGATCTAGCGCCGAATGGACGGCACCTCCGCGTTCAACACACGTACAGCTTGATGACGATCTCCGCCTTCTTGATCCAGCAAGAGGGAGAGGAGAGGTAGAAGAGTTCTCCAGCAGCGTGACGGCGCTGGGGCAATGGTGGTGGAGCTATTCCGACAGGGCTTTGCCTAAGCACTGTAGAAAACCGATCTAGAGGAGAAACTATGCACTAGAGGAACGGGTAGCACGTCGCTGAAAATTCTGTGCCAAAACCCTAAAATCCTCTAGTATATATAGGAGGAGAGGAGGAGGAGTCTTGGATGCCAAAAAGCTAGCCCTTGGGTCGACCAAAGTGGGGAGGAGAGGAGGACTCCTCCTCCAATCCTAGTAGGACTAGGATTCCTCCTTTTTTTGGCCTTTTCCCACCTTTTTCCCTTTGGGCTTTTTCTCCCAGCCGCATGGGCCTTGTGTGGGACTTCCAC
This sequence comes from Hordeum marinum, assembly GCA_022496015.1. Classification (NCBI taxonomy): domain Eukaryota; kingdom Viridiplantae; phylum Streptophyta; class Magnoliopsida; order Poales; family Poaceae; genus Hordeum; species Hordeum marinum. The sequence continues at coordinate 277,582,935 of CM039677.1, read as the reverse complement.
CAGCCCACAAAAGGCTATTATTTACTCTCCCACAGCCCATGAAGCCTCTTGGGTCGAAATACCCCTCCCGGTGGTCTCCCGGTACACTACCGGCACTCCCGGTACATTACCGATTAGCCCGAAACTTTTCCGGCGACCAAAATGGGACTTCCTATATATCAATCTTTACCTCCGGACCATTTCGGAGCTCCTCGTGATGTCCCGGATCTCATCCGGGACTCCGAACAACCTTCGGTCACCACCATACATAACTCTATACTACCCAAACGTCACCAAACCTTAAGTGTGCAGACCCTGCGGGTTCGAGAACTATGTAGACATGACCAAGACACCTCTATGGTCAATAACCAATAGCGGGATCTGGATGTCCATATTGGTTCGTACATATTCTACGAAGATCTTTATCGGTCGAACCTCTGTGTCAACGATTCATTTAATCCCGTATGATGTTCCCTTTGTTCTTCGGTATGTTTACTTGCCCGAGATTCGATCGTCGGTATCTCCATACCTAGTTCAACCTCGTTACCAGCAAGTCTCTTTAGCCGTTCTATCATACAAGATCCCGCAACTAACAATTAGTCACATTGCTTTAAAGGCTCATTGTGATGTTGTATTACCGAGTGGGCCCCGAGATACCTCGCCGTCACACGGAGTAACAAATCCCAGTCTCGATCCATGCCAACTCAACAGACACCATCGGAGATACCTGTAGAGCACCTTTATAGTCACCCAGTTATGTTGCGACGTTTGATACACACAAGGCACTCCTCCGATATCCGTGATTTGCATGATCTCATGGTCATAGGAACATATACTTGACATGCAGAAAACAGTAGCAACAAACTGACACGATCAAATGCTACGTTTGTAGTTTGGGTCTTGTCCATCACATCATTCTCCTAATGATGTGATCCCGTTATCAAATGACATCTCATGTCCATGGCTAGGAAACCTTAACCATCTTTTGATCGACGAGCTAGTCTATTAGAGGCATACTAGGGACATGGTTTTGTCTATGTATCCACACATGTATCTAAGTCTTCGATCAATACAATTATAGCATGGATAATAAACGATTATCATGAACAAGGAAATATGATAATAACTAATTTATCATTGCCTCTAGGGCATATTTCCAAAAGCCCGTTCCTCCAGTGCATAGTTTCTCCTCTAGATCGGATTTTTGCAGTGCTTAGGCGAAGCCCTGCCGGAATTGCTCCACCACCATCGCCGGAGCGCCGTCACGCTGACGAAGAACTCTTATACCTCTCTACTCCTTCTTGCTGGATCAACACGGTGGAGATCGTCATCAAGCTGTACGTGTGCTGAACACGGAGGTGTCGTCCGTTAGGCGCTAGATCGGAAGGATCGTGATCAAGTTCGTGGGACGGATCGTGATCAAGTTCGTGGGACGCTTCCCGCTTAGCGATCTACAAGGGTATGTAGATCCACTATCCCTCTCGTAGATGCTCATCACCATGGATAGATCTGCGTCCGCGTAGGATTTTTTTCCCCATGCAACGTTCCCCAAAAGCATGACCATTGAAGGTATTATTCATGTAAACAGAATAACCATTATTCTCTAACTTAAATGAATAACCGTGTTGCAATAAACACAATCTAATCACTCATGCTCAACGCAAAACACCAAATAACATTTATTTAGGTTCGTCACTAATCCCGAAGGTAGAGAGAGCGTGCGATGTTGATCACATCAACCTTGGAAACATTTCCAACACACGTCGTCACCTCACCCTTAGCTAGTTCTCCGTTTATTCCATAGCTTTTATTTCGACTTACTAATATTTAGCAACCAAACCGGTATCCAATATCTAGGTGCTACTAGGAGTACTAGCAAGGTACAAATCAATAAATTGTATATCAAATATACTTCTGTCGATGTTGCCAGCCTTCTTATCTACCAAGTATCTTGGGTTGTTCCGCTTCAGCGTCCGCTCTCGTCATAATCGAAGCACTTAGTCTCGGGTTTGGGTTCAACTTTGGGTTGCTTCACTTGATCAGCAACTGACTTGCCATCCATGAAGTTTCCCTCCTTGCCCTTGCCCTTCTTGAAACTAGTGATTTTACTAACCATCAACACTTGACGCTCCTTCTTGATTTCTACCTTCGCGGTGTCAAACCTCGCGAACAGCTCAGGGATAATTATTTCTATCCCTGGCATTTTATAGTTCATCACCAAGTTCTAGTATCTTAGTGACAGTGACTTGGAGAACTATATCAATCACTATCTTATCTGGAAGATCAACTCCCACTCGATTCAGGCGATTGTAGCACCCAGACAATTTGAGCACATGCTCAACGATTGAGCTATTCTCTTTCATCTTGCAGGCAAAGAATCTTGTTGGAGATCTCATATCTCGCAACACGGGCATGAGCCTGAGATCCTAATTTCAGCTCTTAGAACATCTCATATGCTCCGTGACGTTCAAAACGTTTCGGAGCCTCAATTCTAAACCATAATGCATGACACACTAAACTATCAAGTAGTCATCAGAACGTGCCTGTCAGATGTTCAGAACATCTATAGACGACGCTAGAGGGGTTGGCGCACCGAGCGGTGCATTAAGGACATAAGCCTTCTGTGCAACAATGAGGACAATCCTCAAATCACAGACCCAGTCCGCAATATTGCTACCATCATCTTTCAACTCTATCTATTTAGGAACATATAGAAATCCAAGGGAGCTACAACGTGAGCTAGTAATCTACAACATAATTTTGCAAAGACACTATTGACTATGTTCATGATAATGAGTTCAATTAATCATATTACTTAAGAACTCCCACTCAAATTGATACCCTTCGGTCATTAGAGTGATACATGATACAAATTCACCAACTCAAGTCCGATCATCATGTGAGTTGAGGTGGTTTCAATGGTGAACATCATCATGTTGATCATATCTACTATATGACTCATGTTCACCTTTCGATCTCTTGTGTTCCGAGGCCATGTCTGTACATGCTAGGCTCATCAAGTTTAACCCGAGTGTTCTGCATGTGCAACACTGGCTTGCACCCATTGTATGTGAACGTAGAGTCTATCACACCCGATCATCACGTGGTATCTTGACACGATGAACTTTCGCAACGGTGCACACTCGGGGAGAACACAATTTATCTTGAAATTAAGTGAGGGATCACCTTATAATGCTACCGTCGTCCTAAGCAAAACAAGGTGCATAAAAGGATTAACATCACATGCAAATCATAAGTGACATGATATGGCCATGAACTTGTGCTTTTGATCTCCATCTTGAAAGCACCGGCATGATCTCCATCGTCACCGGCATGACACCATGATCTCCATCAACGTGTCGCCATCGGGGTTGTCGCGCCCACCATGCTTCTACTACTATTGCTACCATTTAGCGATAAAGTAAAGCATTACATAGCGCTTAATGATTGGCATGTAGGTCATACAATAATTAAAGACAACCCTATGGCTCCTGTCGGTTGCCGTACTCATCGACATGCAAGTCGTGATATTCTATACAACGCATGATCATCTCATATATCACATATATCTCATCATGTAATTGGCCATATCACATCACAACATACCCTGCAAAAAACAAGTTAGACGTCCTCTAATTGTTGTTGCATGTTTTACGTGGCTGCTACGGGTATCTAGCAAGAACAATTGTCACCTACGCATAAACCACAACAGTGATACATAAGTTGCTTTTCAACCTTCTCAAGGACCGCCTTAGTCGGATCCAATCCAACTAAAGTAGGAGAAACAGACACCCGCCAGCCATCTTTGTGCAATGAAGTTACACGTCAGTCGATGGAACCGGTCTCTCGTAAGCGTACGAGTAAGGTTGGTCCGGGCCGCTTCATCCCACAATACCGCTGAACCAAAACACGACCAAGGGAGGAAGCAATCTAAGCATCAACGCCCACAAACTCTTTGTGTTCTACTCGAGATCTCATCTACACATAGACCTAGGTCTGATACCACTGTTAAGGAACGTTTCATGGTAAACAAAAAATTTCCTACGCACACGCAAGATTTATCCATGGTGATGAGCATCTACGAGAGGGAGAGTGGATCTACATACCCTTGTAGATCGCTAAGCAGGAAGCGTTAAGAAACGCGGTTGGTGTAGTCGAACGTATTCGCGATTCAAATCGCCGAGCATCCCACGATCTCATCACGATCCGTCCCGCAATCCAATCACGATCCGTCCTGCAAACTCATCATGATCCGTCCCGCGATCTCATCACGATCCGTCTCGCGATCTTGATCACGGTCCTTCCGATCTAGCGTCGAACGAACGGCACCTCCGTGTTCAGCACACGTACAGCTCGATGACGATCTCCGCCTTCTTGATCCAGCAAGAGGGAGCCGCTAGTGCAACGGCATTGCGGCGATGGTGGTGGAGCTATTCCAGCAGGGCTTCGCCTAAGCACCGCTGAAAACCGATCTAGAGGAGAAACTGCGATCTAGAGGAGAGATAGCACGTGGCTATGAGGGTAAGCTGTTTCCTCTAAATCCTCCAGTATATATAGGAGGGAGGGAGGGGAGGAGGCAGCCTCAAACCCTCAAGGTTTGGTCGAAATTGGAGGTGGAGGAGCCCTACTCCAATCCTATTAGGAGTAGGATACCTCCTTTCCACTTGGAAACTCTTTCCACCTCTCCATTTTTGGATTTTTTCCTTCTCAAACCACTCCAGCCACATGGGCCCTTAGAGGAGGCTTCGGCCAGCCCACCAGGGGCTCTTTTACCTCCTCCCACAGCCCATGTAGCCTCTTGGGTCGAAATACCTCTCCCGATGGTCCCCTGGTACACTACCGGCACTCCCGGTACACTACCGATGAGCCCAAAACATTTCCGGCGACCAAAAAAGGACTTCCTATATATCAATCTTTACCTCCGCACCATTTCTGAGCTCCTCGTGACGTCTAGGATCTCATCCGGTACTCCGAACAACCTTCGGTCACCACCATACATAACTCTATACTACCGAAACATCACCGAACCTTAAGTGTGCAGACCCTGCGGGTTCGAGAACTATGTAGACATGACCGAGACACCTCTACAGTCAATAACCAATAGCGGGACCTGGATGCCCATATTGGTTCCTACATATTCTATGAAGATCTTTATCGGTCGAACCTCTATGTCAAGGATTCGGTTAATCCCGTATGTTGTTCCCTTTGTTCTTCGGTATGTTACTTGCTCGAGATTTGATCGTCGGTATCTCCATACCTAGTTCAACCTCATTACCGGCAAGTCTATTTACTCGTTCCTTAATACAAGATCCCATGACTAACACTTAGTCACATTGCTTGCAAGGCTTATTGTGATGTTGTATTACCGAGTGGTCCCTGAGATACCTCTCCGTCACACGGAGTAACAAATCCCTGTCTTGATCCATGCCAACCCAACAGACACCCTCGGAGATACCTGTAGAGCACCTTTATAGTCACTTAGTTACGTTGCGATGTTTGATACACACAAGGTACTCCTCCGGTGTCAGTGAGTTGCATGATCTCATGGTCATAGGAACAAATACTTAACATGCAGAAAACAGTAGCAATAAATTGACATGATCATATGCTACGTTTGTAGTTTGGGTCTTGTCCATCACATCATTCTCCTAATGATGTGATCCCGTTATCAAATGACATCTCATGTCCATGACTAGGAAACCATAGCCATCTTTGATCAACGAGCTAGTCTATTAGAGGCATACTAGGGACATGGTGTTGTCTATGTATCCACACATGTATCTGAGTTTCCGATCAACACAATTATAGCATGGATAATAAACGATTATCATAAACAAGGAAATATGATAATAACCAATTTATTATTGCCTCTAGGGCATATTTCCAATAGTACTACCGCATGCCCATACGGTACTACCGCATGGTCGGTAACACTCTGGCACAGGAGATGTACGGAAGTAAAAATTACTTCCGTGCCTACATCCACTCAGATTGGGGCTACGCAAAAGTTAGGCATGGTAGTACCGGAAACAAATCGTTGTACTACCGCAGGAGGGCGGATGTAAAAATTACATCCGCGCCTACTACCGTACCAGGGCTGAGAATAGCGGTACTACCGCTCCTCCGAGCGGTACTACCGCGGGCCCCTGCGGTACTACCGCTACCATGAGCGGTACTACCGCTAGACACTGAAAGCAAGCACCATGAAGTCTTCACTTTGCACAGACAAGGAAAGCGGACTGGAGCTCCATTGAAGCGAAGGAAAGGTGGTGCAATAGAATAGATGTGTACGTGTTGATTCCACCCAAACCTTTCCAAAGTGGACCCCCTCTTAATAGTACGACTTTCCTACGACTCAAATCCACCGAAAGGAAACGTAGAGAACAACCGTCTTCAATAAACTCCGAGGGGCACCGAATCGTCTTGTGCCTAGATATGAGATATCTGAAATGCTCAGTGCACACGATTAGTCCGCATAAGCATTTTCATCAATCACCAAAACCACTTAGGCAGAAATATGCCCTTAAAATATCCCCCTTTTTGGTGGATTGATGACAATACAAGATTTGCACATAAAGATATAAAATGAGCATATGCAAACCCAAAATCTATAATATATAGACAGGCTCCCCCTAGATGTGTGCACTCTATAGATATGCTTTGGACCGCAAAGCACACACACTAGGATCAACACTCCCCTTATATTTTATAAACATGACAATCCTTGTAATAGAATGAATAACACTAAGTACGGAAACAAGGCATAGCATGTGAGCATGAAGATAAGGGTACATAAGAGATAGACTCACAAGTTACAAATCATACTGGACAATAATAAGATAAGAGTGATAGCATATGTGTCACACCATATGATAGAAGAAGTCTCCTGGTCTCACACACAAACGACATAAAACAAAGTTTAACACAAGCAAGGAGACGATGAAAAACAACGCAAACACTCGCAAATCCTACACTCTATACCCTTTGGCATCAAGACGCCAAAAAGGCAGAGAGGACACCTAAGACACAGGTGGTAGCTCCCATGCAGAAAGATCAGTCATCAAGCTCCTCCTCTGATGCAGCTGGAATGGACTCCTCATCTGAATCAGCCCACTAGCACTTCTTCTTCTCCATCCAAGTAGCCTTGGGAGTCAGGAGTGATGTCCTTCTCAGACCCACTTGAGATGGTCTCGCCAAGATTCCTCAGAATCCGCTTGTCATGCTGGTGACTCTCCTTCTGAGCAACGTGAGTCTGATACTGTCCCTTGGCCTGCATGCAGAACAATGTCTTCATCCTATGTGAGAGGTTCTTGGCCCAAGATGCTTCAGAAGACGGTGGCACATACATCTCAGAACTGTCATCTTCCTCCTCTTCGATCTCATCCTCATCAACCTCCATATGGGCAGGAGCTGGCTTAGTGGTAGTGTTAGCCCACTTGTCCTTCTGACGCAGTCGAATAGGCTCATGAAGAAACCAGTGAGCCTCAAAGTCCTCACCCGAAAGGGTCTTCTCCCAAGTTGTACGAATCAAGAGGAACAAGTAGGGCCCATAAATAGGGACCTTACGGTAGAACACAGCAGTGTGAAGCTCAGTCCACATAATGTGAGAAACATCAAGGGGGTCAAGACTTTTAGTTCGTCCTTTCTCACAGAGTAGCAGCATATCCACTAGATAGGAGTGCACCTTGTCCTTGTCTCCCATGCGAGGAAATAGAGTGTTGCGAAAGATCCGGTGCATGACATCGAGGAACGGGTTGAGCACATAAGCTTTCTGACCAGAGGGTAAAGTCTTCTCAATATAGTAGGGCAAAAGCTTCTCCTTGCGTGCATGTTGTGGGTTGCCGTGAGGGCACAAACCAACGGGCTCATCAAGCCCCTCATCACGAATGTGCAACAGATCCATGAACTCCTTCCAGTCAGCAGACAACCTCTCTCCATTGGTCATCCAAGTCATGGTCCGCTTCTCATCAGAGTGGAAGTGGACAGAAGCAAATAACTGACCCACAATCTCGGGATCAAAGTCAATATGGAACGAGATGATTTCCTCGATAGCAAGTTGCTCCACCATACTCAGAGCCTCACCAAAATATGTGTGGTTCTTCCTCATATGAGCCATGTCAATCCACTGGACAGGAACATAGAGATTCTTCTTGCCCTTGATCACATCAATATGGATGAGATTTTGTTTCTTGGTCCAAAACAATTCATTGGCCCTGGAATGTTCCCTTGGTTTGTTATAGGGGTCGATCATCCGACGAGACTGAAACTCAGCTTGAGGCATGTCTTCCCAATTGTCAACTAGCTCCTTGATCTTGGATGCGGTTTTCTTGAACCTGCGTTTTGGGGCATCGGACCCCTCATGAGCATCTGGATTGCATAGACGCTTTGAACTGGTGTCGCGAGAGGGATTCAAGCATCTTGGACCGGAACCGGAGCCACCACCTATGACACACAACGCAAACACAAGAGACGAACGAAAAGGAGTCATTGCAAAGTCCAAAGCAAGCAATAGAACCATATAGAAGTGAGAATGGATAGGACAAAGCAAGGGAGCTGGAGATCAAGCGGTAGTACCAGGGGGTCATGCGGAAGTAAAATTTTACTACTGCTCCGGACGCGGTAGTACCGCTGCGGGCGGTAGTACCGGGGTCGGAGCGGAAGAAATGTTTTACATCTGCCCGACGAGCGGTAGTACCGCACCAGGTGCGGTAGTACCACACGGGGCGGATTTCACATGAACACCGGATGTGAAAATAAGATCGGTACTACCGTGGATCAAAAGCTATCACATTGTATCCTACCAATTAGCACTTTTACCTCACACACACTCTCAAAACACCCCCTCATGCATAGATTTGGCCAAAAATCACAAGACCAACTTATATTTCCCCCTTAAGCATAGATGCAAAAATAGAGAGGCAAAGAGAGGAGAACTCGAGGAAATACCAGGGTCCATGGCAAGAGGACGAGGTGGGGAACGATCCCACCGGTTGGAATGAGAGGAGAGTGGCCAGAGACGGAGATCCGACGAGGTCCTCCGGTGCCGGTTGTGGGGAGGAGAGAGAGACGTGAGGGGAAGAGATGAATGGGTATGTGGGAATTTGAACTCCCCCTGCCGACTCTTAACCCCACGCGGAATTGACGGCACGGTAGTACCCAGGTCATTACGGTAGTACCGCTCATCGAGCGGAAGTAATTTTTTTTACTTCTGTGCTTGAGGCGGTAGTACCGTGATGGGGACGCTCCTGTGCAAGCACAGGAGCAGTCCAACTCCAACAATAGTACCGTGGTTTACCATGGTAGTACCGTGCTACCCACAAAGTGCTGGTTTTCAGAGAGAAATGCAAACTGAAACTTTACGTGCAACAATGAAGGAAATAAGAAAGACACCAAGGCACGAAGATAAGTTATTGGGCTACATGCAGCAAGGACGCATACGAAAAAGCACAAAAAGGTGCGAATCCAACCAAGAACATGGTCCAACAGATTTGAAAGGAGAAATGAGGACCAAACACTAAACCACTACCTCTAAATTAAGAGAGTGTTGGAAATATGCCCTAGAGGCAATAATAAATTAGTTATACTTCCTTGTCCATGATAATCATTTATTGTATTGATCGGAGACTTAGATGCATGTGTGGATACATAGACAAAACCTTGTCCCTAGTATGCCTCTAATAGACTAGCTCGTTAATCAAAGATGGTTAAGGTTTCCTAGCCATGGACATGAGATGTCATTTGATAACAGGATCACATCATTAGGAGAATGGTGTGATGGACAAGACCCAAACTACAAACGTAGCATATGATCGTGTCGGTTTATTGCTACTGTTTTCTGCATGTCAAGTATATGTTCCTATGACCATGAGATCATGCAACTCACTGACACCGGAGGAGTACCTTGTGTGTATAAAATGTCGCAACGTAAGTGGGTGACTATAAAGGTGCTCTACAGGTATCTTTGAGGGTGTCGTTGGGTTGGCATGGATCAAGACTGGGATTTGTTACTCCGTGTGACGGAGAGGTATCTCAGGGCCCACTCGGTAATACAACATCACAATAAGCCTTGCAAGAAATGTGACTAAGTGTTAGTCATGAGATCTTATATTACGAAATGAGTAAAGAGACTTGCCGGTAACGAGGTTGAACTAGGTATTCAGATACCGACGATCGAATCTCGGGCAAGTAACATACCGAAGAACAAAGGGAACATCATACGGGATTAACTACATAGAGGTTCGACCGATAAAGATCTTTGTAGAATATGTAGGAACCAATATGGGCATCTAGGTCTCGCTATTGGTTATTGACTGTAGAGGTGTCTGAGTCATGTCTACATAGTTCTCGAACCCGCAGGGTCTGCACACTTAAGGTTCGGTGACGTTTCAGTAGTATAGAGTTATGCATCATGGTGACTGAAGGTTGTTCGGAGTCCCTGATGAGATCCTGGACGTCATGAGGAGCTCCGGAATGGTCTGGAGATAAAGATTGATATATAGAAAGTCCTATTTTGGTCACCGAAAAAGTTTTGGGCTCATCGGTGGTATACCGGGAGTGCCGGTAGTGTATCGGGAGACCATCGGGAGGGGTATTTCGACCCAAGAGGCTACATGGGCTGTGGGAGAGTGAATACCAGCCCTTAGTGGGCTGGTGGAAGTCCCACACAAGGCCCATGCGGCTGGGAAGAAAAACCCAAAGAGAAAAAGGCGCAAAAAGGCCAAAAGGCCAAAATAAGGAGGAGTCCTAGTCCTACTAGGATTGGAGGATTCCTCCTCTCCTCCCACTTCGGCCAAAGCCTATAGGGCTTGGCCCTTGCTCCAAGTCTCCTCCTCTCTTCCTCTTATATATACTAGAGGTTTTAGGGTTTTTGCACTTGATTTTCAGCCACGTACTACCCGTTCCTCTAGTGCATAGTTTCTCCTCTAGATCGGTTTTCTGAAGTGCTTAGGCGAAGCCCTGCCAGAATTGCTCCACCACCATCGCCACGGCGCCGTCACGCTGCCGGAGAACTCATCTACCTCTCCGCTCCCTCTTGCTGGATCAAGAAGGCAGAGATCGTCATCGAGCTGTACGTGTGCTGAGCGCGGAGGTGCCGTCCGTTCGGCGCTAGATCGGAAGGACCGTGATCAAGATTGCGAGACGGATCATGATGAGATCGCATGACGGATCGTGATGAGTTTGTGGGACGAATCGTGATGAGATCACGGTTTTCTCGGCGATTTGGATCGCGAAGACGTTCAACTACACCAACCGCGTTTCTTAACGCTTCCCGCTTAGCGATCTACAAGGGTATGTAGATCCACTCTCCCTCTCGTAGATGCTCATCACCATGGATAGATCTTGTGTGCGCGTAGGAAATTTTTTGTTTCCCATGCAACATTCCCCAACAGTGGCATCATGAGCTAGGTCTATGTGTAGATGAGATCTCGAGTAGAACACAAAGAGTTTGTGGGCGTTGATGCTTAGATTGCTTCCTCCCTTGGTCGTGTTTTGGTTCAGTGGTATTGTGGGATGAAGCGGCCCGGACCAACATTACTCGTACGCTTATGAGAGACCGGTTCCCTCAACTGCAACTTGTTGCAAAAGATGACTGGCGGGTGGCAGTTTCTCCTACTTTAGTTGGATCGGATTCGACAAAGGTGGTCCTTGAGAAGGTTGAAAAGCAACTTATGTATCACCATTGTGGTTTATGCGTAGGTGAGAATTGTTCTTGCTAGATACCCGTAGCAGCCACGTAAAACATGCAACAACAATTAGAGGACGTCTAACTTGTTTTTACAGGGTATGTTGTGATGTGATATGGCCAATTACATGATGTGATATATGTGACGTATTGGATGATCATGTGTTGAATAGAATATCACGACTTGCATGTTGATGAGTACGACAACCAGCAGGAGCCATACGGTTGTCTTTAATTATTGTATGACCTGCGTGTCAATCATTAAGCGCTATGTAATGCTTTACTTTATCGCTAAACGTTAGCACTAGTAGTACAATCATGATGGGCGCGACAATCCCGATGGCGACACGTTGATAGAGATCAAGATGATGGAGATCATGGTGTCATGCCGGTGACGATGGAGATCATGCCGGTGCTTTCAAGATGGAGATCAAAAGCACAAGTTCATGGCCATATCATGTCACTTATGATTTGCATGTGATGTTAATCCTTTTATGCACCTTGTTTTGCTTAGGACGACAGTAGCATTATAAGGTGATCCCTCACTTAATTTCAAGATAAATTGTGTTCTCCCCGAGTGTGGACCATTGTGAAAGTTCATCGTGTCGAGATACCACGTGATGATCGGGTGTGATAGACTCTACGTTCACATACAACGGGTGCAAGCCAGTGTTGCACATGCGGAACACTCGGGTTAAACTTGACGAGCCTAGCATGTACAGACATGGCCTCGGAACACAAGAGACTGAAAGGTCGAACATGAGTCATATAGTAGATATGATCAACATGATGATGTTCACCATTGAAACCACCTCAACTCACATGATGATAGGACTTGAGTTGGTGTATTTGGATCATGTATCACTCGAATGACCGGAGGGATGTCAATTTAAGTGGGAGTTCTTCAGTAATATGATTAATTGAACTCATTATCATGAACATAGTCAGTAGTGTCTTTGCAAATTATGTTGTAGATTACTTGCTCGCGTTGTAGCTCCCTTGAATTTTTATATGTTCCTAGAGAAATAGAGTTGAAATATGATGGTAGAAATATTGCAAACTGGGCCCGTGATCTGAGGATTGTCCTCATTGTTGCACAGAAGGCTTATGTCCTTAATGCACCGCTGGGTGCGCCAACCCCTCTAGCGTCGTCTGTAGATGTTGTGAACATCTGACAGACACGTTCTGATGACTACTTGATAGTTTAGTGCGTCATGCATTACGGCTTAGAATTGAGGCTCCAAAACGTTTTGAACGTCACGGAACATATGAGATGTTCTAAGAGCTGAAATTAGGATCTCAGGCTCATGCCCGTGTTGCGAGATATGAGATCTCAAAGAAGATTCTTTGCCTGCAAGATGAAGGAGAATAGCTCAATCGTTGAGCATGTGCTCAGATTGTCTGGGTGCTACAATCTCTTAAATTGAGTGGGAGTTGATCTTCGAGATAAGATAGTGATTGATATAGTTCTCCAAGTCACTGTCACTAAGCTACTAGAACTTGGTGATGAACTATAAAACACTAGGGATAGAAATAATGATCCCTAAGCTGTTCACGATGTTTGACACCGCGAAGGTAGAAATCAAGAAGGAGCGTCAAGTGTTGATGGTTAGTCAAACCACTAGTTTCGAGAAGGGCAGGAGCAAGGAGGGAAACTTCATGTATAGCAAGTCAGTTGCTGCTCCAGTGAAGCAACCCAAAGTTGAACCCAAACCCGAGACTAAGTGCTTCGATTATGAGGAGAGCGGTCGCTGAAGCGGAACAACCCTAGATACTTGGTAGATAAGAAGGCTGGCAACGTTGACAGAAGTATATTGGATATACGTGTTATTGATGTGTAACTTGCTAGTACTCCTAGTAGCACCTGGGTATTGGATACCGGTTCGGTTGCTAAATGTTAGTAATTCGAAATAAAAGCTAATGAATAAACGGAGAACTAGCTAAGGGTGAGGTGACGATGTGTGTTGGAAATGTTTCCAAGGTTGATGTGATCAACATCGCACGCTCTCTCTACCTTCGGGATTAGTGACGAACCTAAATAAATGTTATTTGGTATTTTGCGTTGAGCATGAACGTGATTAGATCGTGTTTATTGCAACACGATTATTCATTTAAGTTAGAGAATAATGGTTATTCTGTTTACATGAATAATACCTTCAATGGTCATGCACCCAGTGAGAATAGTTTGTTGAATCTTGATCGTAGTAATACACATGTTCATAACATTGATGCCAAAAGATACAAAGTTAATAATGATAGTACCACATACTTGTGGCACTGCCGCTAAATGTCATGTTGGTATAAAGCGCATGAAGAAACTCCATGCCGATGGATCTTTGGACTCATTTGATTTTGAATCGATTGAGACATGCGAACCATGCCTCTTGGGCAAGATGACCAAGGACCCCGTTTTCTGGATTGATGGAGCGGGCAAGTTATTTATTGGAAATGATACATGTTGATGTATGCAATCCAATGAGTCTTGTAGCGTGCGGTGGATATCATTATTTTCTTACCTTCACTGATGATTTGAGTAGATATAGTGAATATTTACTTAATGAAACACAAGTCTGAATCATTTGAAAGGTTCAAGCAAATTCAGAGTGAAGTTTAAGATCATCATGCCAAGAAGATAAAAATGTTTGCGATATGATCGTGGAGGTGAATATATGAGTTACGAGTTTGGCATACAACTTTAGACCATGTGAAAGTTGTTTCATAACTCACGCCACCTGGAACACCATAGTGTGATGGTATGTCCAAACGTCATAGTCATGCTCTATTGGATATGGTGCGTGCTATGATGTCTGTTATCGTTTTGGTACTATAGTTTTGGGGTTATACATTAGAGACAACTACATTCACTTTACATAGGGCACCATCTAAATCCGTTGAGATGACACCGTGTGAATTATGGTTTGATATAAACCTAAGTTGTCATTTCTTGATGTTTGGGGCTGCGATGCTTGTGTGGAAAAATGTTTTCACCTAATGAGCTTGAACCCAAAGCGGACAAATGCATCTTCATAGAATACCCTAAGAACAGTTGGGTGAACCTTCTATCTCAAGATCCAAGCATAAAGTGTTTGTTGCTAAAACTGGGCCCTTTCTCGAGAAAAAGTTTCTCTCAAAAGAATTGAGTGGGAGGAAGATGGAACTTGATGAGGTTGTTGAACCTTTGCTTCAACCACAGAGTAGCACAGCGCAGAAAGATTTTTCTGTGAAGCCTATGTTAGTTGAAGAGGAAGTTAATGATGATGATCATGAAACTTCAGATCAAGTTACTATCAAACCTCGTAGGTCAACAAGGATGTGTACTTCCTGAGCGGTACGACAACCCTGTCTTGGAGGTCATGTTGTTGGACAATGATGAACCTACGAGCTATGGAGAAGCGATGGTGGGCCCGGATTCCGACAAATGGTTAGAGGCCATGAAATCCGAGAAAGGATCCATGTATGAAAACCAAGTATAGACTTTGGTAGACTTGCTCATTAGACAGCAGGTCATCGAGTACAAATGGACCTTTGAGATGATGACATACGCTGCTGGTAAATGTCACCATTTATAGAGCTCGACTTGTCGCAAAGAAGTTTCCGACAAGTTCAAGGAGTTGACTGCGATGAGTCTTTCTCACTCATAGCGATGCTAAAGTCTGTTGGAATTATGTTAGCAGTTGCTGCATTTTTCAATTATGAAATCTGGCAGATGGATGTCAAAACATTGTTTCCTTCCTTAAGGAAAGGTTGTATGAGATACAACCAGAATGTTTTGTTAGTCGTAAGGATGCTAAAAGGTGTGCAAGCTTCAGTGATCCTTCTATGAACTGAAGCAAGCATCTCGGAGTTGGAATATACACTTTGATGAGGTGATCAAAGTTTTTGAGTCTATACAAAGTTTATGTGAAACTTGTATTTACAACAAAGTGAGTGGGAGCACTATAGAGTTTCTGGTAAGCATATGTGGTTGACATGTTGTTGATCGAAAATGATGTAGAATTTCTGGAAAGCATAAACGGTTGTTTGAAAAGAGTTTTTCAAAGGAAGACCTGGATAAAGCTACCTAATTGTTGAGCATCAAGATCTACAGAGATAGATCAAGATGCTTGATGAGACTTTGAATGAGTACATACCTTGACAAGATTTTGAAAGAGTTCAAAATGGATTAGTCAGAGAGAAGTGTTCTTGCCTGCTTTGTAAGGTGTGAAGTTGAGTGAGACTCAAAGCTCGACCAAGGCAGAAGAAAGAGAAAGGACGAATGCCATCCCCTATTCCTTAGCTATAGGCTCTATATAGTATGCCATGCTGTGTACCGCACCTGTGTGTGCCTTGCCATGAGTCCGTCAAGGGGTACAAGAGTGATCTAGGAGTGGATCACTGGACATCGGTCAAGATCATCCTTAGTAACTAAAAGACTAAGGAAATGTTTCTCGATTATGGAGGTAAGAAAGATTTTGTCGTAAAGAGTTACATTTATGCAAGCTTTAACACAAATCCGGATGACTCGTAGTAGCAATCTGGATACGTATAGTGGAGCAGCCATTTGAAATAGTACCAAGTGGGGTGTGGTAGCAGTGTTTACAGTTTGACATAGAGATTTGCAAAGTACACACAGATCTGAATGTCACAGACCCGTTGACTATAAGACCTCTCTCACATGCAAAGCATGATCGAGCCCCAGAACTCATTGGGTGTTAGATTCATAACAATGCGAATCACATGGTGATGTGAACTAGATTATTGACTCTAGTGAAAGTGGGAGACTATTGGAAATATGCCCTAGAGGCAATAATAAATTAGTTATTATCATACTTCCTTGTTCATGATAATCGTTTATTATCCATGCTATAATTGTATTGTCAGAGACTTAGATGCATGTGTGGATACATAGACAAAACCATGTCCCTAGTATGCCTCTAATAGACTGGCTCGTTGATCAAAGATGGTGAAGGTTTCCTAGCCATGGACATGAGATGTCATTTGATAACGGGATCACATCATTAGGAGAATGGTGTGATGGACAAGACCCAAACTACAAACGTAGCATATGATCATGTCAGTTTATTGCTACTATTTTTTGCATGTGAAGTATATGTTCCTATGACCATGAGATCATGAAACTCACTGACACCAGAGGAGTACCTCGTGTGTATCAAACGTCGCAATGTAACTGGGTGACTATAAAGGTGCTCTACAGGTATCCCCGAGGGTGTCCGTTGGATTGGCATGGATCAAGACTGGGATTTGTTACTCCGTGTGACGGAGAGGTATCTCAGGGCCCACTCGGTAATACAACATCACAATAAGCCTTGCAAGCAATGTGACTAAGTGTTAGTCATGGGATCCTGTATTACGGAACGAGTAAAGAGACTTGCCGGTAACGAGGTTGAACTAGGTATGGAGATACCGACGATCGAATCTCGGGCAAGTAACATACCGAAGAACAAAGGGAACATCATACGGGATTAACTACATAGAGGTTCAACCGATAAAGATCTTCGTAGAATATGTAGGAACCAATATGGGCATCTAGGTCCTGCTATTTGTTATTGACCATAGATTTGTCTCAGTCATGTCTACATAGTTCTCAAACCCGCGAGGTCTGCACTCTTAAGGTTTGGTGACGTTTCAGTAGTATAGAGTTATGCATGGTGGTGACCGAAGGTTGTTCAGAGTCCCGGATGAGATCCTAGACATCATGAGGAGCTCTGGAATGGTCCGAAGGTAAATATTGATATATAGGAAGTCCTATTTTGGTCACCGGAAAAGTTTCGGGCTCATCGGTGGTATACCAGGAGTGTCGGTAGTGTACCGGGAGACCATCGGGAGGGGTATTTCGACCCAAGAGGCTACATGGGCTGTGGGAGAGTGAATACCAGCCCTTATTGGGCTGGTGGAAGTCCCACACAAGTCCCATGCGACTGGGAAGAAAAACCCAAAGAGAAAAAGGTGGAAAAAGGCCCAAAGGCCAAAATAAGGAGGAGTCCTAGTCCTACTAGGATTGGAGGAGGATTCCTCCTCGCCTCCCACTTCGGCCAAAGCCTAGAGGGCTTGGCCCTTGCGCCAAGTCTCCTCCTCTATTCCTATTATATATACTAGAGGTTTTAGGGTTTTTGCACTTGATTTTCAGCCACGTGCTACCCGTTCCTCTAGTGCATAGTTTCTCCTCTAGATGGGTTTTCTGCAGTACTTAGGCGAAGCCCTGCCGGAATTGCTCCACCACCATCGCCACAGTGCCATCACGCTGCTGGAGAACTCGTCTACCTCTACGCTCCCTCTTGCTGGATCAAGAAGGCGGAGATCGTCATCGAGCTTTACGTGTGCTGAGCGCGGAGGTGTCGTCCGTTCGGCGCTAGATCGGAAGGACCGTGATCAAGATTGCGAGACAGATTGTGATGAGATCGCGGGACGTACCGTGATGAGTTTGCGGGATAGATCGTGATGAGATCGTGGGATGCTCGGTGATTTTGATCGCGAAGACGTTCGACTACACCAATCACGTTTCTTAACGCTTCCCGCTTAGCGATCTACAAGGGTATGTAGATCCACTCTCCCTCTCGTAGATGCTCATCACCATGGATAGATCTTGCGTGCGCGTAGGATTTTTTTCCCCCATGCAACGTTCCCCAACAGAGAGGGCGATGGCTCTAGAGCCACCTATGTTTGAGTCAATTGGTATGGCACCACGAAGACTTATCCTTGGGCCCATGACCAAGACTCGTCTTTGAAGCACAATAACCATCAGAAAAATGGTGGATGTGAAAGACTTTTATTAGTTTATGCATAATAAGGGGAGGGATAGTTCATTGAGAGAACTAGACTCCCCCTTAATCCATGCCTACACCTAGACAAGACATAATGATGAGTGTGGTGAGGTGTGCACTAAGTCAATCCACATTGCTCGAATCAATGATATTTAGCTCATGCCTTAACTCGCGAAATCTTGCTTCATCCAATTGCTTCGTAAATATATCTGCAAGTTGCTCATTAGTGCTTAGATGAATAAGATTGATGTCTCCTCGCTTGACGTGTTCTCGGAGGAAGTGATGACGAATATCAATATGCTTCGTCTTGCAGTGTTGAACCGGGTTGCTGGAGATCATAATGGCACTTTCATTATCACAATAAAGAGGCACTTTGTCACAATTGACACCATAATCCTTTAAAGTTTTCCTCATCCAAAGAATACGTGCACAACAACTAGAAGCAACTACATACTCGGCTTCGGTGAACGAGAGAGAAACACAATTTTGTTTCTTTGAAGACCAACTTACCAAAGACCGGCCAAGAAATTGGTAGCCTCCGGAAGTGGACTTCCTATCCACACGGTCTCCTGCCCAATCCGAGTCAGTATATCCAATGAGATCAAACGAAGCCCCCTTGGGATACCATAAGCCAAAGTTTGCGGTATGAACCAAATATTGAAATATTTGCTTGACAACCACATGGTGACTCTCCTTAGGTGTGGATTGAAATCATGCACAAATACTGACACTTAACATGATATCCGGTCTAGATGCACAAAGGTAAAGCAAGGATCCAATCATGGAGCAATATACCTTTTGATCCACAGCTTTACCGTTGGGATCACTGTCAAGATGGCATTTGAGAGGCATAGGGGTGTTGGCCTTGGGAGGATTGAGCTCATCCATATTGAACCTCTTGAGCATGTCTTGAGTGTATTTAGCTTGATTGATGAAGGTACCTTGATTTCATTGCTTGACTTCAAAACCAAGGAAGAACTTCAACTCTCCCATCATAGACATCTCAAACTTATTTGTCATTAGAGTGGCAAATTCTTCATTGAAAGGTTTGTTAGGAGAACCAAATATAATATCATCAACATATAGTTGGCATATGAACAAGTTCCCGTTGAACCTCTTTGTAAAAAGAGTGGGATCGATTTTCCCAAATTCAAACCCACAGTCTTGTAACATCTCGGTAAGGTGCTCATACCATGCGCGTGGGGCTTGCTTAAGGCCATAGAGAGCCTTATCAAGAACGTATACATGATTGGGGAACTTGGGATCCTCGAACCCCGGGGGTTGCTTGACATATACCAACTCCTTGAGAGGACCATTAATAAAAACACTCTTAACATCCATTTGATATAATTTAAAGTTATGATGAGAAGCATGTGCAAGCAACATGGGAATAGATTCAAGGCGAGCAACAAGAGCAAAGGTTTCATCGTAGTCGATACCCTCGACTTGGGAGTAGCCTTGTACCACCAATCTTGCCTTGTTGCGAATGACGATACCGTTCGCATCTTGCTTGTTTTTGAAGATCCATTTAGTTCCAATAACATTGTGGTTCTCCTTAGGTCTTGGCACCAATCGCCACACTTGGTTGCATTCGAAGTTGTTGAGTTCATCGTGCATAGCTTTAACCCACTCCATGTCCTCGAGCGCATCTTGTACCTTGAGGGGCTCAATGCAAGAAACAAACGCGTGATGTTCACAAAAGTTTGTTAATTATCTATGAGTGGTTAACCCTTTTTGCAAGTCACCGTAGACATTTTCCAACAAATGTTGTCTAAGTTTGAGCTTGGCAGCATTCTTGGCGGCTCGTCTCTCTAAGATTTCCTCCATGGAAGATTGAGGGACAACATTCTGAGAAGCATCTTCTTGATGATCTTGAGCTCCTTTGTGAGATTGCTATTGATCTTGAAGAAGATCTTGAGCTTGAGCTTGCTCGGGGACATGGACTTGATCTTGGGAATCACTTGGTGAGACGCCATCATCAGTAGATTGATCTTGCCCTTGATCTTGTACATGTGGTAGAGGACCTGCATTTTGTTCTTCGAAAGCATGTGGGTCTTGCATCGGTGATGGTTCCACTTGAGTGGAACATTGTCCTTATCCTTTAGCCACAAGGGGTTCCTCAACGGGTAGGAAGTATCCCACACCCATTCTTCTTATGGCTTGGGGAGGAATTTCATCACCTACATCACAAAGACCACTTTGCTCCACTTGGGAGCCATTATTTTCATCAAACTCTACGTTACTCGTCTCCTCAATGAGTCCCGTGGACTTGTTGAGGACACGGTAAGCATGAGAGTTTGCAGCATAACCAACAAATATGCCCTCGTGAGCTCTAGATTCAAATTTGGACAAACGAGCACCTTTATTGATAATGAAACACTTACAACCGAACAACTGGAAGTATTTGAGGTTGGGTTTGTTTCTGGTAAGAATCTCATAAGGAGTCTTGTTCAAGCCTTTGCGGAGATAGAGCCGATTTGATGCATGACACGCTATGTTGATGGCTTCGGCCCAAAAGTTGTAAGGAGATTTAAACTCCGCCATCATGGTTATTGCCGCATCCATCAACGTCCGGTTCTTCCTCTCCACAACACCGTTTTGTTGAGGGGTGTAAGGCGTGGAATATTGGTGCTTTGTCCCTTCATCACTAAGAAACTCATTTAGGGTGTAGTTCTTGAACTCAGTGCCGTTATCACTTCTGATCATCAAAATCTTTGCATCATGTTGACATTGGACTTCATTTGCAGAGTCGATGACGGTCTATTGGGTCTCACTCTTCCTCTTGAAGAAATATACCCAAGTGTATCTCGAGTAATCATCTACAATCACCAAGCAATATCTTCTTCCTCCAAGGATGTCAAAAGATGGAGGCCCAAAGAGATCCATGTGAAGGAGCTCTAAGGTCCTCTTTGAGTAGATTGTTGTAGTTGGACGATGAGCCTTTTCATGTAGCTTTCCTTCAATACACGCACTGCAAGCACGATCTTTGGCAAAACTCACGTTTGTTAGTCTAAGAATGTGATCCCCTTTGAGGAGGCTTTGCAAAGATATCATATTGATATGGGCTAGCCGGCGATGCCAGAGCCATCCCACATCAACTTTAGCCATTAGGCAAGTCGCGGTCTTAGTGGGTCGCTCCGAGAAGTTCACCACATAGAGACCATTCTCGACATGGCCAACAAAATCTACTTTAAGAGTCTTGCTCCACAAAAGGGTCACAAAATCAATACCAAAGAAGGTACTAAAACCCATGATTGCGAGTTGATGAACAGAAAGTAAATTGTATGCGAGGGTCTCAACAAGCATAAAATTCTCTATGGAGAGTTCCGGAGAGATTACCACCTTGCCAAGACCCAATACCTTTGAAATTGTATCATCACCAAACGAGACTTGGGTGGCCACACATGGGTCAGGATGAACGCCCACCACCAAGTACTTGCTTCCGGTCATATGATTTGTCGCTCCACTATCGAGCAACCATGACGTTCCTCCAGAAGCAAACCCCTACAAGAGATCAATGCTTGGTTTTAGGTACCCATTCTTTAATGGGTCCTTTCATGTTAGCAACAAGGGTCTTAGGAACCCAAATACACCATTCAATGTACTCATAAGAAGAACCAACATATTTGGCATAAACATGCCCATCACTAGCACGACACAAAACATAAGAGGGGTTAAAGTCGCTGGTGTTGTTGGGGTGGGTGATCTTTTCCTTCTTGGCATTACCAACCACAACTTTGTATTTCTTCTTCTCATGAGGACCATCTCGTGCTCTTAGAAAGGTTTCCTTGAGCGGTGGAACTTCCTTGGTGTCCACCTTCTTCTTGTTGTTGTTGTTTGGGTGCAAACCCAACTCCTTCTTTTGCCACAACTTCCTTCTGATTACTCAAAAGGTCACTGAGCGTCTTCTCACCTTGGATACACGTCACCAAACCCTTCTCAAGCTGCTCTTTTAGCTTAGCATTTTCCTCCACAAGATGTGCATGCTCACAACACGGGTTAGTAGCAGATGCACTATCAATTAGAACAAAAGGAGGACACGTGGCAATTTCCTTAGTGAGTTTCACTTGGAGTTGATCATGTGACTCCTTAAGAGAGGCATGAGCACACTTCAATGCCTTGTGAGCACTGTTAAGTGTGTCAAGCTCAACCTTGAGTCGATCATGGCCTACCCCAAGTGTGACCTTTTCAGACTTGAGCACATGGTTAAGAACACTAGCATGATCATAATATTTACGTAATTTAGCAAGGTCATCATTTTGTGACTCCTCAAGATTCATACAAATACCTTGCTCTTCCTCAAGAGAAATAGATAGATCTGCTATCTCGTCGGCATAATCACGACTGTGGCCTCTCAAATCCTCAAGATATTCTTCTTGAGACTCAATAGTTTCATGGGCCTCACCAAGTTGTTCCAAGAGAGCAACGAAGTGCTTCTTGGATTCTCCCTTGAGTTTACACAAGAATTGGTCAAACTCATTTTTATCCTCTTTTGCCTCCTCAAGTTCATCCACACATTCTAACAAAGACGGAGTGGAAGAAATAGAAGTCTTAATGTTTGAGGTTTTGGCGTTTGAGGTTACCTTGGTGATACCTTTAGCCATGAGGCACCTAACGACGATGTTCTCATTGGGGGCATCGAAGAGTGACACCTTTGTCGGAGTAGAGGAAGCAATTTCCACAGATGCCATTGCCATTCCTTCACCGCTTATGTCTTCATCATCACCATCATCATCCGAGGCATACTCTTCTTCAGCTGCCAATACTTTGTGAGGAGCATTCTTGGTGAAGTTGGTTTTGTTGGGGAAGGACTTGGCCTTATCTTTGCGAATGAGCTTGCCACCATTGTCTTCCCTCTTCTCATACGGGCAATCCACCACAAAGTGACTCACATTACCACAGTTGTAGCATGTTCTCACATGTTACTTGCCCTTTGACCCGTTTGAGTTGTTCTTGGAGAAGTTGGGCCTTGTGTTTCTCTTGTTGCCCCAAAATTGCCTGGACGCAAGAGCCATATGATCATGATAAGCATATTTAGTGTCCTCAGGGCAACCCTCTTCTTCTTCTTCTTCTTATTCCTCTTGACTGGCCTTGCACTTCAAAGCAAGGTTGGGGAAGTTCTCTTTGACCGTTGCACGTGGGCGAGAGCATTGTCAGCTGTTGTGTTCAGGATGTTCATTGCAATAAATTCATCCAACACATCACCACGGGACAAGGTGTGAAAGTCCGGTCTTTGACGAATGATAGCGGACATGACCTTGTCGTAGGGCATCATGGCCTTCAGAAACTTACACTTGATCCAAGTATCATCCTTCTATAGAGCTCACGTGGTTCCTCATCCTCTATCATTACAAACTCATCTGACTAACCAAGGACAACTTCGTAGTTTGACCGTTGAATGCTT
Organism: Hordeum marinum; assembly: GCA_022496015.1. NCBI lineage: Eukaryota > Viridiplantae > Streptophyta > Magnoliopsida > Poales > Poaceae > Hordeum > Hordeum marinum. The sequence continues at coordinate 277,559,108 of CM039677.1, read as the reverse complement.
GAGCTGCCCTTGTACATGGAGACAATGTGTTCCCAACACAACTTAGCAACAGTCAAAGGACGCAGGTGAGGTAGGTCTTCATAGGGAACATCAGCTTGAAGAATTTAGCTATTTATCCGCTTGTTCTCTTGGAGTGAGGTTGCGTGGATCACGAGGGTAGTATCCTTCTTTAATGATTCTCATGCGGTGAATTGAGTGTGATCTAAATGAGACTTGATACTGAAAACCCAGTTAGCAAAATCATTCTTAACAAGTTTAGGAGGAGGACAGTGATTAACTATATGAGATGGATGCACCGGTCCTCCATAGACCACAGGAGGGGAAACTGAGGCAAATCTCCCCGACCCATTAATTCCTTGAGAGCGATTATCCTTATCAGTACTAGCCCCCTCCTTATCAGAGTTGACATCCAATGTCGAGTTAGTGGGATTAACCACTTGAATCGCATTGGTGGAAAGTTTAAGATTATCAACGAATTCTTTGAACATGGATTTGACCTCGGTCGTTACGGAAGATTTGAGATAGGACATGGCCTCATTCAAATCCTCACGAGAGACCGTGTTCACTCCCACGGACTCGGGAAGTTCTCCCACACGAGCCTCTTCGCCAGCCATACTCTTCGGGTGGTGAAACCCTTAATAAAGAGACATGGCTCTGATACCAATTGAAAGGATCGATACGGTTGACTAGAGAGGGGGGGTGAATAGGCAACTAACACTTTTTAACTTCTCTTTAACAATTTAGACTTGACAACAAGTAGGTTGGGTAGATGTGCAACTAGGTGAGCAACCTATATGATGCTAATCACAACAACCACACAAGCAAGCAAGGGATACAACACAATAATAACTTGCAAGAAGTAAAGGCAAGAGATAACCAAAAGTGAAGCCGGTGGAGACGAGGATGTGTTACCGAAGTTCCTTCCCTTGTGAGGAAGTACGTCTCCGTTGGAGCGGTATGGAGGCATAATGCTCCCCAAGAAGGCACTAGGGCCACCGTATTCTCCTCACGCCCTCACACAATGCGAGATGCCATGATTCCACTATTGGTGCCCTTGAAGGCGGCGACCGAACCTTTACAAACAAGGCTGGGGCTATCTCCACAACTTAATTGGAGGCTCCCAACGACACCACGAAGCTTCACCACAATGGAATGTGGCTTCGAGGTGACCTCAACCGTCTAGGGTGCTCAAACACCCAAGAGTAACAAGATCCGCAAGGGATTAGTGGGGGAATCAAATTTCTGTTGGTCGAAGTGTAGATCTAGGCCTTCTCAACCAATCCCTAGAAAATCAACAAGTTTGATTGTCTAGGGAGAGAGATCGGGCGAAAATGGAGCTTTGAGCAACAATGGAGCTTGGGGAAGGAAGAGGTGATCTTCTTGAGGAAGAAGACCTCCTTTTTATAATGGGGAGGTGGATCCAACTGTTATCCCCACACTCAGCCCGCATGCTGCGGTACTACCGCAAACGAGCCACGGTACTACCGCAAGGGGTTGCGATACTACCGTTGCAGGGTGCGGTAGTACCGTTTGCACGGTAGTGACCAGACGTAGGCCGACTACACTAGGCAGCCAGCGATAGAACCGCCGGAGCGGTACTACCGCAAGTCCATACGGTACTACCGCATGGTCGGTAACACTCTCGCACTAGACATGCACGAAAGTAAAAAATTACTTCCGTGCCTACCTCCACTGAGGTCGGGGCTGCGCAAAAGTTCAGCACGGTAGTACCAGAAACAAATCGCGGTCCTACCGCAAGAAGGCGGATGTAAAAAATTACATCCGCGCCTACTACCGTACCAGGGCTGAGGACAACGGTACTACCGCTCCTCTGAGCGGTACTACCGCGGGCCCCTGCAGTACTACCGCTACCATGAGCGGTACTACCGCTAGCCACTGAAAGCAAGCACCATGAAGCCTTCACTTTGCACAGACAAGGAAAACGGACTGGAGCTCCATTGAAGCGAAGGAAAGGTGGTGCAATAGAATAGATGTGTACGTGTTGATTCCACCCAAACCTTTTCGAAGCGGACCCCCTCTTAATAGTACGACTTTCCCGACTCAAATCTACCGAAAGTAAACGTAGAGAACAACTGTCTTCGATAAACTTCGCGGGGCACCGAATCGTATTGTGCCTAGATATGAGATATCTGAAATGCTCAATGCACATGATTAGTCCACATAAGCATTGTCATCAATCACCAAGACGTCTTAGATTTTTTAGCTTAAAACAATGCATTATTAAGGACCGAGTAGAGGTGTTCCCTTGGCACATGGACGTGGCACAAATCCTGCTGATTTGTCCTTCGCCTCGTCGCAGGAATGATATTTTGGCATGGCAGCCGAAACGGGGTAGTTCCTTCACGGTCTGCAGCGCGTACGGACTGGCTACCTCTGATCATGACGAAGTGTTTGCGGGAGTATCATCTAGCTCACACCCGGGTGGCGAGCAATCGATGTGTATGGTTTTGTGGTGGACCTTGGTTCGGCAATTTTTTAAGAAGGAAGAGATTCATGATACGGTGTGGAATGCCTGTTACTGTTGCTTGCGGGATGCTCTGACATGGTACGTAATATGGTCATCATCCTCGTCTGGAGGATTTGTCACTTATGATCAGATTTAAGCCATGAGTGAGCACGCCGCCCATGTATCGTTTTTTTGAAGAGTTAGTTGAACTCTATCATAGATGCTTGCATTTATTCAACTGATGAGTTGATAAAAGGGAGGATGCTAGTTGATATTTCTTGGGATCGACAAGTGCTATTGCGTTATCGGTGTATGGTTTGTTCATGGAGTTTGACGGAACCACAATAGTGGGAGTGACTTTAAGAGACATGACAGATCGGCTATTTTCATTGCATACCAGTTCATGTTCAACTACACCGAGGCTATCAAGGTGGATATACATGTGCTAATGATCGACATGGCTCTTGCTTGTCAGCATACCGAGCTCCTGGTGTTGGTACATTCTAACTCTTCGAATGCTCTCTGAGGCCTCAAGGGATCAAGTTTGGACTGCTCTGTGTATGATCATTTAGTAGCTGAAATTAAGTCCCCTATAGTCGACAGAGAGTTTATTCGACATAAATTAGATACGTCATAGAATATGGTGCGGATTGCGTGACAAGGTATAGTCGATCTAAAAGAGGCAAGACTGTGTGGCTTGACGGGGGCCATGTATTGAAGATCTCTTGCCTTGGATTCTAACTCTATCATTATGAAATAAATTAGCACTGAACCCACACAAGAAAGATTGATATGTATACAAGATAATCTCCTAGTTGAGTGAAAATAACAAACAAAATTGTTCTACATAAGGCTATAGTGTCTTACCGTATGAATTCACAATTTTCAAAACTTAGAAATCCGTTTATACTCCCTCCATTTCATAATGTAGTGCATATTTTTTTTTGAAAAGTCAAACCTCGCGAACTTTGAGCAAATTTTTGAAGAAAAACATTTATATCTAAAATGTCCAACCTATATCATAAGATCATCATAGGATGTAGTTTCATACTAAAAGGGTTGGGCACGCTTTCCTGCATTGTTGATGTTTTGGGATTTTCATTTGTACTCAATCTATTTAAAATATAAGGTGTATTAGTTTTTTTGAAAAGTTAAACCTCTTTAAATTTGACCATATTATTCTAGAAACATATCAACATCCATAATATCAAGTCGGATTCTTAGATTCGTCTTGAAATCAATTTTCATATTTTATTATTTAGTATGGTGGATGTCGATTTTGAAGTTGATCAAAGTTTTAAAAAAGTTTTCAACGAACTAATACACCTTAGATTTTAAAACGGAGTGAGTATTAGGTTTGGTTAGTGGGAAAGATGATGGAGTGTCTTTTTTTATTCCATAAGCGTTGGTGGCCGCATATACTATATTGATGCTACAATATCCCATGTTAACGTCATTTTTCCAGGTGTTGAGAGGATGCCTAGAATTAATAAGTTTTTATAGGCTGATTGCTTCCAATTGATTAAAAAAATTGTTGACTCAGCCAAAATCCTTAACGAAATCTAATATTTAATTTCTCATTGAAATAAAAGAAAATAGTTAATTAAAATAATTGAGTGAGAGATTGTTAACCCGGTCTAAATCGGTTTCTCAATTCTAAATTAGCGACCTCAATTGAATGAGAGACCTTCAATTCTTAAAAGATTAGTGATATAGTGTATCATATATAAAAATAGATATTAGGTGATTTAGATATAAATAATTTTATCTATAAACTCGATCAAAGTTCGCAAAGTTTAACTTTAAAAATAATAATATAAACACTACATTATGAAACAGAGGAGTACTCGTACTAAATAACAATAATCAAATATCATAATAATAATAATCATACGATACCAAATCCGTTTGATATTTGTCACATGCAGCGGGCCTTACGTGTAACTCCTCCATCCCGAGTCCCGACTTCAAGCAAGCAACTCGGTTGTCTCAAAAAAGAAAAGAAAAAAAGAACAAGCAACTCGCAACAAAGAAAAAAGAAAACACACTAGAGGCAAGGAGGCAGCAGACTGCTACGACCACACGTTCCTCCCAGATTTTTATCAAAGGAATTCCCCTCTTCGGTGCATGTGCCGAGTCAGCAGAGAGCGGATCAAAATATCAAACCAAATCAAAATCTTGGCCCGTACCCTGTTGCTTTTCGGTGGGGTGCAAGTGCAACGCCCCCGAGAAGCGCCCGCGTCCACGAGTTTCCCGCGGCCAGCTTCCCACCACAAGCTCCATCTCCCTCTTGCTCGGTGCGGCGCTCTCTGATTGTCTGTCCTGTCCCCGTGCGGTTGCGTGCTCGGCCCTGCGCTTATATGCACCACTCGCGCCCGCCTGCTTCTGGATCCCTCTCCTCCTCCTTGCCAATCCCACCTTCCTTTCTTCCTCGCAGCAGCCTTATCTCTCCTCCGGCTCACCCTAGCAAAAGCGCTCTCCGGCCGGCGAGAAAGCAAGATGAAGATCCAGTGCGACTCGTGCGGGGTCGCGGCGGCCACGGTGGTGTGCTGCGCGGACGAGGCGGCGCTGTGCGCGCGCTGCGACGTGGAGATCCACGCCGCCAACAAGCTCGCCAGCAAGCACCAGAGGCTCCCGCTCGACGCGCTCGGCGCCAAGCTCCCGCGCTGCGACATCTGCCAGGAGAAGGCCGCCTTCATCTTCTGCGTCGAGGACAGGGCGCTCTTCTGCCGCGACTGCGACGAGCCCATCCACGTCCCCGGCACGCTCTCCGGGAACCACCAGCGCTACCTCGCCACCGGCATCCGCGTCGGCCTCGGCCCCGTCTCCGCCTGCGCCGCCGGGGACCACGGCGCCGGCCACGACGCCGATCACCACGCTCCGCCCAAGGTCGCCTGCGAGCCCCAGCCGCCGGCCCAGCCCGCCGCCAGCGCGCAGCAGGTTCCCTCGCCGCCGCAGTTCCTGCCGCAGGACTGGGCCGTCGACGAGCTCCTGCAGTTCTCGGACTACGACTCCAGCGACAAGGTAACAATCCAACTCCACCGCCGATACGATGATCTCGGTGCTCTGTGCTTGCCTACCTTAGGGTTCAGTATCGATCTTGTCCTCATCGTATACTCGTGTTAATTAATTAATTTGCAGCTGCACAAGGACTCGTCTCTCGGCTTCAAGGAGCTGGAGTGGTTCACCGCGGACATGGAGCTTTTCCACGATCACGCGCCCAAGGGCGGCAGGGCGACCATGGAGGTCCCCGAATTCTTCGCCTCGCAGGCGGCAGACGACGCCGCCTACTACAGGCCGAGCAGAGTCGCCGCCACCGCCGGCGTGCGCCAGAGCAAGAAGGCCCGCGTCGAGATCCCCGACGACGAGGACTTCTTTATCGTACCTGATCTTGGCTAAGATACTCCTAGATTCTACTCTAGTACTCCCTCGTGTGATTTTGCAGTGTTGCTGTATACAGAGAGGAGCTGTGTACAAAAGCTAGTGTTCTGTCGAACTGTGCCCTGTGCATCTTGACGTAGCATCGCTGAACTGTGACATATAATAATTATTATAAGATCTGAGCTTTCTAAAAATGCATGTTTTTTGATGTGCCTCTCTACTTTTGCACTAGTTAAAATCACAACTAGTACAAAAGTAAAATGATGGACTGATGATGAAACACTAGTGACCAACAAGACAAAGTGCAAGCATGGGGACAGATGATGGGCTGGACCAAACAATTAGACAACAGCATAACTGCGCAACTGTACAGTTCTGAAACTAAAACAGAGAACGGTGATCATTTTATTTTTCGATGCTAACTGCAGCGCTGACGGAAACACACAGCATAGTTGCACACAAAAGTAAAATTTAGAAGTAGGTAGACGTAGTTTTTAGAAGTAGGTAGACGTAGTTTTTTTTTTTTTTTGGAAAAGAAGTAACGGAGCCCTTCGCCTCTGCATCAATCGATGCATATAGCCAACTTATTAAACAAGTTCAAAACGAGGTCTTAGATTCACATACCCGTGTGACCATTTCTCATCGGTTGCACCCAATAGCCATAAGCTTCCTGGAGTCCGCATGACTGAGTAACGACCACGTACGGATCGAAGACGTTGCTCTGAAGATAATCTGTAAAAAGTTACTAAAATTCTTGCCATTAAAAATCATATCATTCCTGGTATTCCATATAGCCCAAAATAAAGTACATATACCAATCCGAATAAGGTTCGCTATAGTAACGTCTACTCCATCGAGCCACATTCCAAACAACGACCTAATGCTTGTTGGTGGACTAACATTAAAGGCTATATGAACAATTTGCCATAATAATTTTGCAAGAGGATAATCAAGAAAGAGGTATCTTATTGTTTCATTTTGATCACAATAGCAACAATTAGGCCTGCCTACCCATCTTCGTTTTGTCAAGTTATCTTTGGTTAATACAACGCCCTTCTGTATAAACCACATGGAAATTTTAATCCTAAGCGGCACTTTGATTCTCCAAATATGTAATGATCTCGAGAGAGGTCCAATGTTTATCAGACCCGTGTATATGGACTTTACTAAAAATATATCATTCGTAGTTAAAGTCCAACGAACACTATCTGGCTGGTCAGACAGTTGAACATGCATTAGTCGCCTGACCAGGTGTAACCATGAATTCCAACGTGTTCCCATTAGAGCTCGCCTGAATTGCATATTTAGAGGTACCGATTGTAGTACTGTGGCCACATAGTCCTCCTTACGTTGTGCAATATTGTAAAGAAAAGGGTATTGAAATGCTAATGGAGTATCCCCAAGCCACGTGTCTTCCCAAAATCTTATAGTGGAACCATCACGAACTACAAATTTCACCTTCTGAAAGAAAGTTACCTTCATCTTCATTAACCCCTTCCAGAAAGGTGAGTCATTTGGTCTAGCTGTTACCTGGGCCAATGTTTTGGATTGTAGGTATTTATTCTTCAATATTTGAACCCACTTCCCTTTGGTCTTCATAGATAGCCTGTATAGCCATTTGCTAAGTAAGCATATGTTCTTCACTTCTAGATTTTCAATGCCAAGATCCCCTTGGTCTTTGGGTTTGCATATAATATCCCACCGTGTCAATCTGTATTTCTTCTTAGCCTCATCACTTTGCTAGAAGAAACGAGACCGGTAAAAGTCTAATATTTTTCATACCCCTACCGGTACTTCAAAGAAAGACAAGAGGAACATCAGCATGCTTGTTAAAACCGAATTTATTAACACTAGCCTCCCTCCATAAGACATTAGCTTGCCCTTCCAACAACTTAATCTTTTTTCAAATCGTTCCTTAATACATTTCCACTCCTTATTCGTCAATCGTCTATGACGAATAGGAATCCCAAGGTAGCTAAACGGTAATGATCCCATTTCACATCCAAATAGCTGCTTGTAAGCATCTTGCTCCTTCTTTGCCTTCCCAAAGCAGAACAGTTCGCTTTTGTTAAAATTATTTTTTAGCCCAGATAACTGTTCAAATAAACAAAGAAAAAGTTTCATATTCTTTGCTTTTGCCATATCGTGTTCCATGAAGATGATCGTATCATCCGCGTATTGTAATATGGACACTCCCCCCTCTACCAGGCGTGGAAGAAGTCCTTCTACTTGGCCCTTTTCTTTAGCCCTACCAATGAGTATTGCCAACATATATGCCACTATGTTGAACAGCACCGGAGACATGGAGTCACCCTGTCTCAATACCTTGTGTGTTTTAAAGAAATGACCTATGTCATCATTAACTTTAACCCCCACACTACCTTTCTGAATGAAAGCGTCCACCTGTTCTCTTCAGGATTCGCTGAACCCCTTCATACGTAAGGCCTAATGAAGAAATGACCATTTGACTTTATCATACGCTTTCTCGAAATCCACTTTAAAGATAACCCCATCAAGTTTCTTTGTATGAATTTCGTGCAACGTTTCATGCAAGACCACAACCCCCTCTAAGATGTGTCTCCCAGGCATGAATGTTGTCTGTGTCGGTTGGACTACCGAATGAGCTATCTGCGTCAATCTATGTTGGAAATATGCCCTAGAGGCAATAATAAATTAGTTATTATCATATTTCCTTGTTATGATAATCATTTTATTATCCATGATAGAATTGTATTGATCGGAAACGCAGATACATGTGTGGATACATAGACAACAAGATGTCCTTAGTATGCCTCTAATAGACTAGCTCGTTGATCAAAGATGGTCAAGGTTTCCTAGCCATAGACATGAGACGCCATTTGATAACGGGATCACATCATTAGGAGAATAATGTGATGGAAAAGACCCAAACTATAAACATAGCATATGATCGTGTCAGTTTATTGCTATAGTTTTCTACATGTCAAGTATCTGTTCCTATGACCATGAAATCATGCAACTCACTGACACCGAAGGAATACCTTGTGTGTATCAAACATCGCAACATAACCGGGTGACTATAAATATGCTCCACAGGTATCTCCGAAGGTGTCTGTTGAGTGGGCATGGATCAAGACTGGGAATTGTTACTCCGTGTGAAAGGACGTGGATGTCACCTAGAGGGGGCGGGGGGTGAATAGGCGCTTTAAAATAATTACGGTTTAGGCTTGAACAAATGCGGAATAAAACTAACGTTTAATAAGCCAAGCACAAAACCTAAAACAACTAGTCTCACCTATGTGCACCAACAACTTATGCTAAGCAAGATAAACAACTAAGTGATAGAAAGATATATAGCATCTAACAATTAGCTATTACAAAGTAAAGTGCAGAAGTAAAGGGCTCGGGTAAGATATAACCGAGGCACGAGGAGACGATGATGTATCCCGAAGTTCACACCCTTGCATATGCTAATCTCCATTCGGAGCGGTGTGGAGGCACAATGCTCCCCAAGAAGCCACTAGGGCCACCATAATCTCCTCACACCCTCACAAAATGCAAGATGCCGTGATTCCACTAAGGGACCCTTGAGGGTGGTCACCGAACCCATACAAACAAGGTTGGGGAAATCTCCACAACTTAATTGGAGGCTCCCAACGACACCACAAAGCTTCACCACAATGGATTATGGCTCTGAGGTGACCTCAAATGCCCGGGGCAATCTCCACAACCTAATTGGAGAGCCCGAAGCTTGCCCAGAGCTTTGCACCTCAATGATTGAGCTCCGAGGCACCACCAACCGTCTACGGCGCCAAAGCATCCAAGAGGAACAAGCTCTAGGGTACTCAAACACCCAAGAGTAATAAGCTTCTCAACTTCTCACTTCCACGTATCACGGCGGAGAACTCAAACGTATGCACCAAATGCAATGGCAAGGGCACACAGAGTGCCCAAGTCCTTCTCTCCCAAATCCCACCACAACAACTAATGCTACAGAGGAAAGTGAGAGGAAGAACGAAGAAGAACACGAAGAACTTCAAGATCTAGATCCAAGGGGTTCCCATCACAAAGAGGAGAAAGTGATTGGTGGAAATGTGGATCTAGATCTCCTCTCTCTTTTCCCTCAAGAACTAGCAAGAATCATTGGAGGGATTGAGAGTTAGTAAGCTCGAAGAAGGTCAACAATGGGGGGCAAACTCGAGCTCAAAGGATGAGGTCCATTGGAGAAGAAGACCCCCTTTTATAGGTGGGAAAAATCCAACCGTTATCCTCACAGCCCGCACAGAGCGGTACTACCACTCCAAGGGGAGGTACTACCGCTAGGGCAGTAGTAGCCATATGAAACACTACTGCAACTAGGCAACGGGGGCGGTAGTACCGCGTGCCCTCGCGGTACTACCACGGGGTAGTATTCAATGACCACTCACGTGCAGCACACGACAGAAGACATCATGAGGTAGTCGTACTACCACTGGGGGTAGCGGTACTACCGTGTGTGCATGGTTGTAAAAAATTACTTCCGGGCTACATCCGCTGGAGCTAGCTTCAAGAAAATATCCGGCACGGTAGTACCAGAAGTAATTTGCGGTACTACCGCCCAAGGGGCGGAAGTAAAAAATTACTTCCGTGCAACTACCGTAGGTGTACACTACAGGTGCTGGAGACAGCGGTACTACCGATGGCACCTTGCGGTACTAGCGCTAGCCACTGTACTGCAGCACCTTGCTGCCTTCAACTACTCATCTAGGAAAATGGAAGGATACAGTAAAAACAGAAGTGCCATACCTTCTGCAAATGAGCTCCGAATTGAGCAAACTCAAGCTTGTTGGATCCAGGACGACAAGAGCTATCCAACAGCAAAGAATCGGCAATGATATGGAGATGTGAAAGCTCTTTCAATGAAGAATCAACAAAAACTCCAACATCGAAAACATCATAGAAGATGCATATGGACTCCATTTTCGATGAACTTGAGCTTGTCATGAAGCTAACCATAAGCTCAAGAAACCTCAAAGAGAAAAACCAACCAAGAACCAAGAAATATGATGATGCCAAGAATGCAATGGTTTGAGATCTTAACGAACGATACGATCAAGCTACTCACTTGAGAGACCCCTTGATAGTACGGCTATCTATCCTATAACCCAGTCTCCCAACTACCACTATGAGACCGATAAAATAGAAAACCCTATCAAGGTCAAACCTTAGCCTTGCGCATAGTCCACTTGAGCTAGATGATGACGATCTTGACTTCCTCAAGATGGAGCACCTTTCTTGATTGTGTTGGCTTTATGAAGACTAGATGATTGCTCCCCCATACTTCACTATGGGTGAGCTACTCTTCGGCACATATTCACAAGTCCATTGTCACCACAATGGACAGTAAGCTTCAAGCATGATCTCTCCGTGATGCTTCACTTGAACTTGCACACCGCAACCTTGATGACGATCACCACTTGATATCATCCTCCATGGCTTGTATGGGATCTTCTTATTGATGATCGCCCATGGAAACATACCTAACCTCAAAATAACACTCACAGGGAACATGGGTTAGTACAGAAAGCGTAATGGACAATGCTTACCATACCATGGGATCACCTGATCCCTCTCGGTACATCTTGTACGCTTTGTGTGTTGATCAACTTGATTCACTTTTTGACTTAGTCTTGATCAACCTTGTATCTTATCTTCTCTCTTCATAAAGATGATGTATTGAAGGTAAACATGAATACTTACACAATCTTCTTCTTGAAGACATGCTTGCAATAAGCTCAAGTCCCACATGACCAATCTTTGGATAAAACTTTGAATACCACCTTGGTCACCATATAAACTCCTTGAAACCAACAGATGGACTTCAAGAAGTACCTACGGAGAAACCTTCGAATATAACTCAAGGCAACCATTAGTCCATATGGGTGTCATCAATTACCAAAACCACACATGGAGAAATGTGCTCTTACACCGTGTGACAGAGAGGTATCTCACGACCCACTCGGTAATACAACATCACAACAAGCCTTGCAAGCAAAGTGACTAAAGTGTTAGCCACGAGATCTTGTATTACTAAATGAGTAAATAGACTTGCCGATAACGAGATTGAACTAGGTATGGAGATACCGACGACCGAATCTCGGGCAAGTAACATACCGATAAACAAAAGGAACATAATACGAGATTAACTAAATCCTTGAAATATAGGTTCAACCGATAAAGATCTTTGTAGAATATGTAGGAACCAATATGGGCATCCAGGTCCCACTATTGGTTATTGACCGTAGAGTTGTGATACGTCCATTTTGCATCATGATTTTATATTGATATTTATTGAATCATGGCTGTTATTACACATTTTGGTACATACTTATGCCTTTCTCTCTTATTTTACAAGGTTTACATGAAGAGGGAGAATGCCGACACCTGAAATTCTGGACTGGAAAAGGAGCAAATTTGAGATACCTATTCTGCGCAACTCCAAAAGTCCTGAAAATCGACGAAGAGTTATTTTAGAATATATAGAAAATATTGGGTGAAAGAAATACATAGGGAGGCCCACCAGGGAGCCACAAGCCTGCAGGCCGCGTCCCCTGGCCACGGCTAGCGAGCTTGTGGCCCACATGGCAGCCCTCCGGTGCCCATCTTCTGCTATATGGAGGGTTTCGTCGAGGAAAAAATCATAAGAGACCTTTCGGGCCGAAGCGCCGCCGTCTTGAGGCGGAACTTGTGCAGAACCAATCTAGAGCTCTAGCAGGGCGATCTTGCTGGTGAAACTACCCTCCGTGAGGGGGAAATCGAAGCCCTCGTCATAACCAACGATCCTCTCATCGAAAGGGCGCCAATCTCCATCAACATCTTCACCAGCACCATATCCTCTCCAAACCCTAGTTCATCTCTTGTATCCGATCCATGTCTCAAAACCTCAGATTGGTACCTGTGGGTTGCTAGTAGTGTTGATTACTCCTTGTAGTTGATGCTAGTTGATTTACTTGGTGGAAGATTATATGTTTGGATCCTTGATCATCACTTATACTCCTCTGATTATGAACATGAATATTTTTGTGAGTAGTTACGTTTGTTCCTGAGGACATGGGATAAGTCTTGTTATAAGTAATCATGTGAATTTGGTATTCGTCCGATATTCTGATGAGATGTATGTTGTCTCTCCTCTAGTTGTGTTATGTGAACGTTGACTACATAACACTTCACCATTGTTTGGGATTAAAGGAAGGCATTGGGAAGTAATAAGCAGATGATGGGTTGCTAGAGTGACAGAAGCTTAAACCCTAGTTTATGCGTTGCTTCGTAAGGGGCTGATTTGGATCCACATGTTTCATGCTATGGTTAGATTTATCTTAATTCTTCTTTCGTAGTTGCGGATGCTTGTGGGAGGGGTTAATAATAAGTGGGAGGTTTGTCCAAGTAAGGACAGCACCCAAGCACCGGTCCACCCACATATCAAATTATCAAAGTAGTGAACGCGAATCAAGTGAGCATGATGAAAACTAGCTTAACATAAATTCCCATGTGTCCTCGGGAGCGCTTTGCTTTATATACGAGTTTGTCCAGGCTTGTCCTTTGCTATAAAAAGGATTGGGCCACCTTGCTGCAGCTTTGTTACTATTGTTACTTGCTACCCATTACGGATTATCTTATCACAATACTATCTGTTATCGATAATTTTAGTGCTTGCAGAGAATACCTTACCGAGAACCGCTTGTCATTTCCTTCTGCTCCTCATTGGGTTCAACACTCTTACTTATCGAAAGGACTACGATAGATCCCCTATACTTGTGGGTCATGAAGACACTTTTTTGGCACCGTTGCCGGGGAGTGAAGCGCCTTTGGTGACTGGAACTTGATAAGGAAAAAAATTATACAGTGTGCTGAAATTTACTATCACTTATTACTATGGAAAGTAATACTTTGAGGGGCTTGTTCGAGGTATCTTCACCTCGACCAGAAACACAAAGAGTTGTCCCTCAACCTATTGAACCTACTGAAAATATTTATTATGAAATTACTTCGGGTATGATAGAGAAACTGCTAGCTAATCCTTATGCAGGAGATGGAACACTACATCCTGATTTGCATCTAATCTATGTGGATGAAGTTTGTGGATTATTTAAGCTTGCAAGTCTGCCTGAGGATCACGTCAAGAAGAAGGTATTTCCTTTATCTTTGAAGGAGAAGGCATTGACATGGTATAGGCTATGTGATGATATTGGATCATGGAGCTACAACCGGTTGAAAATGGAATTTCATCAAAAGTTCTATCCTATGCATCTTGTTCATCGTGATCGGAATTATATTTATAATTTTTGGCCTCGTAAAGGAGAAAGAATCGCTCAAGCTTAGGGGAGGCTTAAGTCAATGTTATATTCACGCCCCAATCATGAGCTCTCGGGAGAAATTATTATTCAGAATTTTTATGCTCGACTTTCTCGTAATGATCAATCCATCCTCGATACTTCTTGTGCTGGTTCTTTTATGAAGAAAGATATTGAATTCAAATGGAATTTATTGTAAAGAATTAAATGCAACTCTGAATATTGGGAACTCGACGATGGTATGGAGTCAGGTATAAATCTTAAGTTTGATTGTGTTAAATCCTTCGCGGACACCGATGCTTTTCGTGAATTTAGCACTAAATATGGACTTGACTCTGAGATAGTAGCTTCTTTCTGTGAATCTTTTGCTACTCATGTTGATACCCCTAAGGAGAAGTGGTTTAAATATCATCCTCCCATTGAAGTGAGAGTAGTGGAACCTATTAAAGTTGAAGAGAAAATTATTACTTACAGTGCTAATCCTGTTATCCCTACTGCTTACATCGAGAAACCACCTTTTCCTGTTCAACTGTGGTTCGTAAGAGTTGTATTAGAACACCTACACCCCCTGAACAAATTAAAGTTGAACCTAGTATTGCTATGGTTAAAGATCTCTTGGTTCATAATATTGATGGGCATGCTATTCATTTCTGTGATGAAGCTGCTAGAATTGCTAGACCTGACACTAAGCATAAACATAGACCAGTTGTTGGCATGCATGTTGTTTCTGTTAAAATAGGAGATCATATTTATCATGGCTTATGTGATATGGGTGCTAGCGTAAGTGCAATTCCCTATTCCTTATACGAAGAAATCATGCATGATATTGCACCAGTTGAACTAGAGGATATTGATTTTACTATTAAGCTTGCTAATAGAGACACTATTGCACCAATGGGGATTGATAGAGATGTTGAAGTCTTGTGTGGGAAAGTAAAGTATCCTACTGATTTTCTTGTTCTTGGTTCCCCACAAGATAATTTTTGTCCCATTATATTTGGCAGACCCTTCTTGAATACTGTTAATGCGAAGATTGATTGTGAGAAGGAAGTAGTTACTGTGAGCTTTGGGGATGTGTCTCATGAATTTAATTTCTCTAAATTTCATAGACAACCCCATGACAAGGAATTGCCTAGTAAATATGAAATTATTGGTCTCTCTTCTATTGTTGTGCCTCCTACTGACCCCTTAGAACAATATTTATTAGACCATGAAAGTGATATGCATATGAATGAGAGGAATAAAATAGATGAAATTTTCTTTGAGCAGCAACCTATTTTGAAACATAGCTTACCAGTTGAAATACTTGGGGATCCTCCTCCACCCAAGGGTGATCCCGTGTTTGAGCTCAAGCAATTACCCGATACGTTGAAATATGCTTATCTTGATGAAAAAGAGATATATGATGTTATTAATAGTGCTAACTTTTCAGAGCATGAAGAAAAGAGATTATTGAAAAATCTGAGGAAGCACCGTGCTGCTATTGGCTATACTCTTGATGATATTAAGGGCATTAGTCCCACTCTATGCCAGCATAAAATTAATATGGAGCCTGATGCCAAACCAGTTATTGATCACCAACGAAGATTGAACCCTAAGATGAAAGAAGTGGTAAGAAAATAAGTACTAAAGCTTCTGGAGGCAGGTATAATTTATCCTATTGCTGATAGTAGATGGGTTAGTCCCGTCCATTGTGTCCCTAAGAAGGAAGGTATTACCGTTGTTCCTAATGATAAAAATGAATTGATCCCCCAAAGAATTGTTACAAGTTATAGAATGGTAATTGATTTTAGGAAATTAAATAAAGCTACTAAGAAAGATCATTACCCTTTACCTTTTATTGATCAAATGCTAGAAAGATTATCCAAACATACTCATTTTTGCTTTCTAGATGGTTACTCTGGTTTCTCTCAAATACCTGTATCAAGCCAGGATCAAGAAAAAACCACTTTCACTTGCCCTTTCGGTACCTTTGCTTATAGACGTATGCCTTTTGTTTTATGCAATGCACCTACTATCATTCAAAGATGTATGACGGCTATATTCTCTGACTTTTGTGAAAAGATTCTTGAGGTTTTCATGGATGATTTTTCCGTTTACGAAACTTTATTTAATGATTGTTTGAGCAACCTTGATTGAGTTTTGCAAGGATGTGAAGAAACTAATCTTGTCTTGAATTGGGAAAAGTGCCACTTTATGGTTAATGAAGGTATTGTCTTGGGGCACAAGATCTCCGAAAGAGGTATTGAAGTTGATAAAGCTAAAGTTGATGCTATTGAAAAAATGTCGTGCCCTACAGATATCAAAGGTATAAGAAGTTTCCTTGGTCATGCTTGTTTCTATAGGAGGTTTATCAAAGATTTCTCTAAGATTTCTAGGCCTCTCACAAACCTTCTGCAAAAAGATGTTCTGTTTGTTTTTGATGATGATTGCGTAGAAGCATTTGAAATTCTTAAGAATGCCTTGATTACCACACCTATTGTTCAACCACCCGACTGGAACCTACCTTTTGAAATTATGTGTGATGCTAGTGATTATGTTGTTAGTGCTGTTCTAGGACAAAGAGTCGATAAGAAATTAAATGTTATCCATTATGCTAGTAAAACTCTAGACAATGCTCAAAGAAACTATGCTACTACCAAAAAGGAATTTTTAGCAGTTGTGTTTGCTTGTGATAAATTTAGACCTTATATTGTTGATTCCAAAGTAACCGTTCACACCGATCATGCTGCTATTAAATATCTTATGGAGAAGAAAGATGCTAAACCTAGACTTATTAGGTGGGTCCTTCTGGTACAAGAATTTGATTTGCATATCATTGATAGAATGGGTGCTGACAACCCTGTAGCAGATAACTTCTCTAGGTTAGAAAATGTTCTTGATGACCCACTACCTATTGATGATAGCTTTCCTGATGAACAATTAGTTGTCGTGAATACTTCACATAATTCTCCTTGGTATGTTGATTACGCCAATTACATTGTTGCTAAATTTATACCTCCTAGTTTCACATACCAACAAAAGAAAAAGTTCTTCTATGATTTAAGGCATTACTTTTGGGATGACCCACATCTTTATAAAGAAGGAGTAGATGGTATTATAAGACGTTGTGTACCTGAGCATGAACAGGAACATATCTTATGCAAGTGTCACTCCGAAGCCTACGGAGGACATCATGCTGGAGATAGAACTGCACACAAGGTACTATAATCTGGGTTTTATTGGCTTACTATCTTCAAGGATGCTCGTAAGTTTGTCTTATCCTATGATGAATGTCAAAGAATTGTTAATATTAGTAGACGTCAGGAAATGCCTATGAATTACTCTCTTGTTATTGAACCATTTGATGTTTGGGGCTTTGATTATATGGGGCCTTTTCCACAATCTAACGGGTATATTCATATTCTAGTTGCTGTTGATTATGTCACTAAGTGGGTAGAAGCTATTCCAACTAGTAGCGCTGATCATAACACTTCTATTAAAATGCTTAAAGAAGTTATTTTCCCTAGATTTGGAGTCCCTAGTATTTGATTACTGATGGTGGTTCACATTTTATTCATGTCGCTTTCCGTAAATTGCTTGCTAAATATGATGTTAATCATAGAGTTGCATCTCCTTATCATCCTCAGTCTAGTGTTTAAGTAGAGTTGAGTAATAGAGAGATTAAATTGATTTTGCAAAAGACTGATAATAGATCTAGGAAGAATTGGACTAAGAAACTTGATGATGCATTGTGGGCTTATAGAATTGCTTACAAAACTCCTATGGGTATGTCTCCGTATAAGATGGTTTATGGTAAAGCATGTCACTTACCTCTAGAGCTAGAACATAAGGCTTATTGGGCAATCAAAGAGCTCAGTTATGATTTCAAATTTGCTGGTGAGAAGAGGTTATTTGACATTAGCTCACTTGATGAATGGAGAACCCAAGCCTATGAGAATGCTAAGTTGTTTAAAGAAAAGGTTAAGAGATGCATGATAGAAGGATACAAAAGCGTGAATTTAATGTAGGTGATCCTGTCTTGCTATACAATTCTTGTTTAAGATTTTTTGCAGGAAAACTTCTCTCTAAATGGGAAGGTCCTTACGTCATCGAAGAGGTATACCATTCCAGTGCCATCAAGATTAACAACGCTGAAGGCACACACCCGAAGGTGGTGAACGGTCAAAGAATCAAACATTATATCTCAGGTACTCCCATAAATGTTGAAACAATATCATCAATACCATAACTCCGGAGGAGTACATTAGGGAGACTTACCAAAATGTTTCAGACTCCGAAAAGGAATAGGTACGTGGTACGGTAAGTAAAAAGACTCCAAAACTTTTTCTATGGCAATTTTCATCTGTTTTGGAATATTTAAAAAATTAGGAAAATTTAAAGCAGTCTGAATAGTGCACGAGGAGGCGACAAGCCTGCTCGGCGTGGCCACCCCTAGCCGTGCCCCTAGGGCTTGTCGCCACCTGGTGCACCACCCGGAGTTCGTTTTCTTGTGGCATACTCCTTCGGGTCGGTAAAAATTCATTATATAATCTCCCGAAGGTTTTGACTCTCGTATCATGACAATACCTCCCGTTTTCTCTTTTGATCTGTTTCTGCAGCAGATTTAGGTCAATATGGCGTCCCCAAGTGTTTCGAAGGACAAGTCCTCCGAGAAGGCCATCAGCCCCTACCTTGCGGAGGTGATGCAACACCCTCAAACCATTGAGGTGTGTGAGGGGGTGCTGCACATCCGTGATGTGGAGGGGCCAGAGAAAACCGGAAGCATGGAGACAAGGCTCGAAGCAATGTAACAACAGGTCTTCAAGTGCCAAGGGATGGTGGAACGGGGACTTGATGCTAATCAAATGATGATCGCAGAGTTTACCCATAAACATAAGATGGACGCCAACGATGTTGTAGATCACATCTTCAAGCTTTACGAGAGAATCGAGCACCTCCAAGCCCAGATCTACGACCTGCAAAACCAAAACTATGAGTATGAATACAAATTTAAGAGAATGAGTTTGGCTGCAGATTTGAGGATCCCGAAGACTCGTTCATCCTTTTATGATGGTGAGCCTATGCCTTGTAAGATGGAGGACAAGCTTCCAACCTCATCAACAACTCCCACATCATCACCTCCGAAGCCAGACAACTAAACACATGGGTATGGGCACTCCCCTTGGTTTGTGCCAAGCTTGGGGGAGGCGCCCCGGTATCGTATCACCATCACATCTTTCGTTTTTATTTTTATTTTCATCATCTTTTCTTAGTTCAATACTTTTGGTTATGTCTTGATCTAGTATAATATAGTTTTCGTGTGATCTACTCCCTCTGCCCCACAATGTAAGACATTTTTCACACTAGTGTAGTGTCAAAAAACGTCTTACATTATGGGATGGAGGGAGTAGCTTTGAGTCTTTGCTTTGTGATTCCCCCTATGTAAGCAAGTCCGTGAGTTCTATAATGAAAAGTGCTTTTGAGTTGAGGGCCTTGCTTGGTATGGTTTTAATCTTGAGAAAGATGAAGTAGAAAGAAGTGTAGAATAAAAGCAAAGAGTACATATGAAAATCTTATGGGGAGTGATGACTTCACATATAAAAAATATGTCGATTGAAACCTATTGTGGGTTGACAAACATAGCTGTTGGTGTTTGGGGCAATTAAAAGGAAGTGATAAAGAAAGAGAGGTTCACATATAAATATATTATCTTGGACATCTTTTATGATTATGAGCACTCATTAAAATATTATATGCTAAGAAGTTGATGTTGGACAAGGAAGACAACATAATGGGTTATGTTTGTTTATTTCCAAATAGAAGTTATATTGTTATAGATCCCTCAACATGTGTCGCTTGCTTCCACCTCATATCAGCCAAACTTCCGCACTAAGTAGAGATACTACTTGTGCATCCAAACACCCTTAACCTAGTTTTGCCATGAGAGTCCACCATACCTACCTAAGGATAGAATAAGATCCTTCAAGTAAGTTGTCATCGGTGCAATCAATAAAAAATGCTCTCTAAATATGTGTGATGTATTAATGTTAAGAAAATAAACTTTATACGAACTTGTGATAGCGAAGACATAAAAAGCGACGGACTGCATAATAAAGTTCTCTATCACAAGGGGCAATATAAAGTGACGTTCTTTTGCATTAAGAGATTGTGCATCCAATTATAAAAGCGCATGACAACCTCTGCCTCCCTCTGCGAAGGACCTATCTGTTACTTCTATTTTCTAGTACTTACCTTTATGCAAGAGTCGTGGTGATCTCAATCACCTTTGTTATTTTCGCCTTTATCTTCTGGCAAGTGCCACATGTTGGGGAATGATCTAGGCACATATATCCACTCAGAAGTGGGTGAGCATGAGTTATTACTGTTGACGTTACCCTTGAGGTAAGTAGTTGGCAGGCAACACTATAAGCCCCTATCTTTCTCTTTGTCCGATTGAAACTTTGAACTCATAGGTACCTCGTGAGTGTTAGCAATTGTGAAAGAATAAAATATGATTGAGTATGTGGGTTTGCTATACAAGCTCTTATATTGACTCTTTCCTACATTATGATAAATTGGAATTGCTTCAATGACTCAGATCATAGTTCGTCAGTTCTCAATAGAGTTCTTGATTCATACTTTATCATTGTGAATGAATTGTTACTTTAGCATAAGAAATTATATGTCAAAATATATTTCTGTTCTAAAGATGATCATGATGCCTTCATGTTCGTATTTTATTTGATCGACACCTCTATCTCTAAACATGTGGGCATATTTATTGATTTCGGCTTCCGCTTGAGGACAAGTGAGGTCTAAGCTTGGGGGAGTGGATACGTCCATTTTGCATCATGATTTTATATTGATATTTATTGCATTATGGGATGTTATTACACATTTTGGTAAAATACTTATGCCTTTTGTCTCTTATTTTACAAGGGTTACATGAAGAGAGAGAATGCCGGCACTTGGAATTCTGGACTGGAAAAGGAGCAAATCTGAGATACCTATTCTACACAACTCCAAAAGTCCTGAAAACCTATGGAGAATTATTTTGGAATATATAAAAAATACTGGGTGAAAGAAATACATCAGGAGGCCCACCAGGGAGCCACAAGCCTGTTGGCTGCGCCCCCCCTGATCGCAGCTAGCGAGCTTGTGGCCCACCTGGCAGCCCTCCGGTGCCCATCTTCCGCTATATGGAGGGTTTCATCAAGGAAAAAATCATAAGAGACCTTTCAGGATGAAGCGCTGCCGTCTCGAGGCGGAACTTGGGCAAAACCAATCTAGAGCTCCGGCAGGGCGATCCTGCCGGTGAAACTTCCCTCCAAGAGGGGGAAATCGAAGCCTTCGTCATCACCAATGATCCTCTCATCGAGAGGGGGTCAATCTCCATCAACATCTTCACCAGCACCATCTCCTCTCCAAACCCTAGTTCATCACTTGTATCCAATCTTTGTCTCAAAACCTCAGATTGGTACCTGTGGGTTGCTAGTAGTGTTGATTACTCCTTGTAGTTGATGCTAGTTGATTTACTTGGTGGAAGATTATATGTTCGGATCCTTGATCATCACTTATACTCCTCTGATTATGCACATGCATATGTTTTGTGAGTAGCTACGTTTGTTCCTGAGGACATGGGATAAGTCTTGTTATAAGTAATCATGTGAATTTGGTATTCGTCCGATATTCTGATGAGATGTATGTTGTCTCTCCTCTAGTTGTGTTATGTGAACGTTGACTACATAACACTTCAGCATTGTTTGGGATTAAAGGAAGGCATTGGGAAGTAATAAGCAGATGATGGGTTGCTAGAGTGACAGAAGCTTAAACCCTAGTTTATGCGTTGCTTCGTAAGGGGCTGATTTGGATCCACATGTTTCATGCTATGGTTAGATTTATCTTAATTCTTCTTTCGTAGTTGCGGATGCTTGTGGGAGGGGTTAATAATAAGTGGGAGGTTTGTCCAAGTAAGGACAGCACCCAAGCACCGGTCCACCCACATATCAAATTATCAAAGCAGCGAATGCGAATCAAGTGAGCATGATGAAAACTAGCTTGACATAAATTCCCATGTGTCCTCAGGAGCGCTTTGCTTTATATAAGAGTTTGTCCAGGCTTGTCCTTTTCTATAAAAGGATTGGGACACCTTGCTGCACCTTTGTTACAATTGTTAGTTGCTACCCGTTACGGATTATCTTATCACAAAACTATCTGTTATTGATAATTTCAGTGCTTGCAGAGAATACCTTACTGAGAACCGCGTGTCATTTCCTTCTGCTCCTCATCGGGTTCGACACTCTTACTTATCAAAAGGACTACGATAGATCCCCTCCCTTGGCCTTTTCTTGATTCAACGATATTGTGGGATGAATCGGCCTGGACCTACCTTACTCGTACGCTTACGAGAGACCGGTTCCATCGAATGACATGTGACTTTGTTGCATAAAGATGGCTGGTGGGTGTCTTGCTCTCCTACTCTAGTTGGATCGGATTTGACAAATACGGTCCTTGAGAAGGTTGAATAGCAATTTTTGTATCACCATTGTGGTTTTTTCGGAAGTAAGAATTGTTCTTTCTAGATACCTGTAGCAGCCACGTAAAACATGCAACAACAATTAGAGGATGCCTAACTTGTTTTTGCAGGGTATGTTGTGATGTGATATGGTCAATTACATGATGAGATATAGATGATGTATGAGATAATCATGTTTTGTATAGAATAATCACGACTTGAATGCTGATGAGTACGGCAACCGGCAGGAGCCATAGGGTTGTATTTAATTATTGTATGACCTGCGTGTCAATCATTAGGCGCTATGTAATGCTTTAATTTATCGCTAAGTGGTAGCAATAGTAGTAGAAGCACGGTGGACACGACAACCCTGATGGCAACACAATGATGGAGATCATGATGATAGGGATCATGGTGTTATGCCGGTGATGATGGAGACCATGTCGGTGCTTTGGAGATGGAGATAAAAAGCACAAGTTCATGGCCATATAATGTCACTTATGATTTGCATGTGATGTTAATACTTTTATGCATCTTATTTTTCTTAGGACGATGGTAGCATTATAAGGTGATCCCTCACTAAAATTTCTAGATAAAATTGTGTTCTCCCCGAGTGTGCACCATTGCGAAAGTTCGTCGTTTCGAGACACCACGTGATGATTGGGTGTGATAGACTCTATGTTCACATACAATGGGTGCAAGCCAGTATTGCACGTGTAGAACACTCGGGTTAAACTTGACGAACCTAGCATGTATAGACATGGCCTTGGAACACAAGAGACCAAAAGGTCAAACATGAGTCATATAGTAGATATGATCAACATGGAGATGTTCACCATTGACACCACCTCATCTCACGTGATGATCGGATTTGGGTTGGTTGGATCATGTAGCACTCAGATGACCGGAGGGATGCCAATTTGAGTGTGAGTTTTTAAGAAATACGATTAACTAAACTCCTTATGATGAACATAGTCTAAAGTTGTCTTTACAAATTATATTGTAGATCAATAGCTTGCACCATAGCTCCCCTGTGTTTTTAATACGTTCCTAGAGAAAATAGAACTGAAATACGATGGTAGCAATTATGCGGACTAGGTCCGTAAACTGAGGATTGTCCTCATTGCTGCACAGAAGGCTTGTGTCCTTGATGCACCGCTCGGTGCACCACCCCCTCTAGCGCCGTCTGTGGATGTTGTGAACATCTAACAGGCACATTGTGATGACTACTTGATAGTTCAGTGCATCATGCATACGGCTTAGAATTGAGGCTCCAAAGACGTTTTGAACATCACAGAGCATATGAGATGTTCCAAGAACTAGAATTGAGATTTCAGGCTCGTGCCCGTGTTGAGAGGTATGAGACCTCCAACAAGATTCTTTGCCTGCAAGATGAAGGTGAATAGCTCAATCAGTGAGCATGTACTCAGATTGTCTAGGTGCTATAATCGCTTGAATCGAGTGGGAGTTGATCTTCTAGATAAGATAGTGATTGATATAGTCCTCCAAGCCAGTGCCACCAAGTTGCTAGAGCTTTGTGATAAACTATAACATGCCAGGGATGGAGAAGATGATCCTTGAGCTGTTCGCGATGTTTGACACCATGAAGGTAGAAATCAAGAAGGAGCATCAAGTGTTGATGGTTAGTAAAACCACCAGTTTCAAGAAGGGCAAGGGCAAGAAGGGAAAACCTCAAGAACGGCAAGTTGCCGCTCCAGTGAAGAAACCCAAGGTTGAACCCAAACCCGAGAGTGAGTCCTTCTATTATGAGGAGAACGGTCACTGAAGCGGAACTTCCCTAGATACTTGGTAGATAAGAAGGCTGGCAACGTCAACAAAATTAATTTGATATATGTTTTATTCATGTGTACCTTTCTAGTACTCCTAGTAGTACTTGGGTATAAGATACCGATTCAGTAGCTAACTGTTGGTAACTCGAAATAAAAGGTACGGAATAAACATAGACTAGCTAAGGGCAAGGTGATGATGTGTGTTGGAAGTGTTTCCAAGATTGATTTGATCACCATCGCACATCCTCTCTACCTTCGGGATTAGTGATGAACCTAAATAAATGTTATTTGGTGTTTGCATTGAGCATGAACATGATTAGATCGTGTTTATTGCAATACGGTTATTCATTTGAGTTAGATAATAATGGTTATTCTATTTACATGAATGATACCTTCAATGGTCATGCACCCATTGAGAATGGGTTATTGAATCTTGATCGTAGCGATACACATGTTCATAATATTGATGCCAAAAGATGAAAAGTTAAGAATGATAGTTCCACGTACTTGTGGAAGTGCCGCTACATGTCATATTGGTGTAAAGTGCATGAAGAAACTCCATGCTAATGGATATTTGGACTCATTCGATTTTGAATTGGTTGATACATACAGACCATGCCTCATGGGCAAGATAACTAAGACCCCATTTTCCGAAATGATGGAGAGGGCAAGTAACTTATTGGAAATAATACTTGTTGATGTATACGGTCCAACGAGTGCTGTAGCGTGCGGTGGATGTCATTATTTTCTTACCTTCACTGATGATTTGAGTAGATATGGGTATATTTACTTAATGAAACACAAGCCTAAAACATTTGAAAAGTTCTAGCAAATTCAGAGTGAAGCTTGAGATCATCATGACAAGAAGATAAAATGTCTACGATGTGATCATGGAGGTGAATATCTGAGTTACGAGTTTGGTATACAAGTTAAGACAATGTGGAAGTTGTTTCATGACTCACGCCACCTGGAACACCATAGTGTGATGGTGTGTCCGAACGTCGTAGTCGTGTTCTATTGGATATGGTGCGTACTATGATGTCTCTTATCGTTTTTCCATTATCATTTTGGGGTTATGCATTAGATACAACTACATTCACTTTAAATAGGGAACCTCTAAATCCATTAAGATGACATCGTATGAATTATGGTTTGGGAGAAACCTAAGTTGTCATTTCTCAAATTTTGGGACTGCAAAGCTTATGTCTGATAAGCTCGAACCCAAAGCAGAGAAGTGCATCTTCATAGGATACCCTAAGGAAACAGTTGGGTATACCTTCTATCTCAGATCCGAGGGCAAAATGTTTGTTTCTAAAAATGGGTCCTTTCTCGAGAAAGAGTTTCTCTCGAAAGAATTGAGTGGGAGGAAAGTAAAACTTGATGAGGTTGTTGAACCATCACTTCAGTTGGATAGTAGCACGACACAAAAAGATGTTTTTACAATGCCTACACCAAGTGAAGAGGAAGCAAATGATGATGATCATTAAGCTTCAGATCAAGTTACTATTGAACCTCGTAGGCCGAAAAGGATTCGTACCACCCCTGAGTGATACATCAATCCTATCTTGGAGGTCATGTTGTTAGACAATAGTTAACCTACGAGCTATGAAGAAGCGATGGTGTGCTCGTATTCCAACAAATGGCTAGGAGCCATGAAATCCAAAAAGGATCCATGTGCGAAAACCAAGTATGGACTTTGGTAGACTTACCCGTTGAATGGCATGCCATTGAGTACAAATAGACCTTCAAGAAGAAGACGAGTGCTGATGGTAAATGTCACCATTTATAAAAGCTCATCTTGTCGCAAAGAAGTTTCCGACAAAGTTCAAGGAGTTGAGTATGATGAGACTTTCTCACCCATAGCGATGCTAAAGTCTGTTGGAATTATGTTAGCAGTTGCTACATTTTTTAATTATGAAATCTGACATATGGATGTCAAAACATCATTTCCTTAACGGTTCCCTTGAGGAAAGGTTGTATATGATACAACCATAAGGTTTTGTCAGCCCTAAGGATGCTAAAAGGTATGCAAGCTCGAGCGATCCTTCTATGGGCTGGAACAAGCATCTCGGAGTTGGAATATGTGCTTTTATGGGGTGATCAAAGTTTTTAGGTTTATACAAAGTTTATGGGAAACTTGTATTTACAAGAAAGTTAGTGGGAGCACTATAAATTTCTGATAAGTATATGTGGTTAACATATTGTTGATAGGAAATGATGTAGAATGTCTGGAAAGCATAAACGGTTGTTTGAAAAGAGTTTTCAAAGGAAGACCTGGATAAAGCTACCTAATTGTTGGGCATCGAGATCTATAGACATAGATCATGATGCTTGATAAGACTTTCAATGAGTACATACCTTGACAAGATTTTGAAAGACTTCAAAATGGATCAGATAAAGAAGGATTTCTTGCCTGATTTGTAAGGTGTGGAGTTGATTAAGACTCAAAGCTCGACCACGACAGAAGAGAGAGAAAGGACAAAGGTCGTCCCCTATGCCTTAGCCATAGGCTCTATATATTATGCCATGATGTGTACCACAGCTGTGTGTGCCTTGCCATGAGTCTGTCAAGGGGTACAAGAGTGATCCAGGAGTGGATCACTGGACATCGGACAAAATTATCCTTAGTAACTGGAGGACTAAGGAAATATTTCTCTATTATGGAGGTGATAAAGAGTTCATCGTAAAAGGTTACATTGATGCAAGCTTTAACACCAATCTGGATGACTCTTAGTAGCAATCCGGATACGTATAGTATAACAACCATTTGGAATAGCTCCAAGTGGAGCATGGTAGCAGTATCGATAGTATGACATAAATATTTGCAAAGTACACACGGATCTGAAAGTCGCAGACCCGCTGACTAAAACCTCTCTCACATGCAAAACATGATCGAACCCCAGAATTCATTTGGTGTGAGATTTATAACAATGTAAATGACATAACGATGTGAGCTAAATTATTGACTCTAGTGCAAGTGGGAGACTGTTGGAAATATGCCCTAGAGGCAATAATAAATTAGTTATTATCATATTTCCTTGTTCATGATAATCTTTTTATTATCCTTGCTAGAATTGTATTGATCGGAAACTCACATACATGTGTGGATATATAGACAACACCATGTCCCTAGTATGCCTCTAATAGACTAGCTCGTTGATCAAAGATGGTCAAGGTTTCCTAGACATAGACATGATATTTCATTTGATAATGGGATCACATCATTAGGAGAATGATGTGATGGACAAGACCCAAACTATAAACATAGCATATGATTATGTCAGTTTATTGCTATAGTTTTCTACATGTCAAGTATCTGTTCCTATGACCATGGGATCATGCAACTCACTGCCACTGAAGGAATACCTTGTGTGTATCAAACTAAGCAACATAACTGGGTGACTATAAAGATGCTCTACAGGTATCTCTGAAGGTGTCTTTTGAGTGGGCATGGATCAAGACTAGGATTTGTTTCTCCATGTGACGAAGAGGTATCTCAGGGCCCACTGGGTAATACAACATCACAACAAGCCTTACAGGAAAAGTGACTAAAGTGTTAGCCATGGGATCCTATATGACAGAACAAGTAAAGATACTTGTCGGTAATGAGATTGAACTAGGTATGGAGATACCGATGATCGAATCTCGAGCAAGTAACATACCGATAAACAAAGGGAACAACATACGAGATTAACTAAATCCTTGACATAGAGGTTCAACCGATAAGGATCTTTGTAGAATATGTAGGAACCAATATGGGCGTCCAGGTCCCGGTATTGGTTATTGACCATAGAGGTGTCTCGGTCATGAGTGCATAGTTCTCAAACCCACAGGGTCTACACACTTAACGTTTGGTGACTATATAAGTATAATTGAGTTATTATGTTGGTAACCAAAAGTTGTTCGGAGTCCTAGATGAGATCCCGTACATGACGAGGAGCTCCGGAATAGTCCTGAGGAAAAGATTGATATATGGGATAATAGTGTTTGGTCTCCAGAAGGGTTCCGGAATTCACCAGAAGGTGTTTCAGATGTTTCTCGAAATGTTCGGGTATGAGAACACTTTATTTGGGCCAAGTGGTAAAGCCCACGAGGCTTTAGGAAGGTGCAAAAGGAGTTTTGCGAAGGCCAGGGGCCAGACGCCAGGAACTGTAGCGTCTGGTCCTGGAGTTCGAGGAGGACTCTTGCCTTGCATGCCAAACAAACTTCGAGGAGGCTCTTTCTCCAAGTTTTGACCCCAGGGCTCAACATATAAATAGAGGGGCAGGGCTAGCACCCAGAACACATCAAGAATCCCCCAAGCCATGTGTTGGCAACCGAGCCCCTCTAGTTTAACCTCTATCGTAGTTTTCGTGGTGCTTGGCGAAGCCCTGCGGAGACTGTTCTTCACCACCACCTTCACTATGTCGTCGTGCTGCCGGAACTCATCTACTACTTCGCCCCTCTTGCTGGATCAAGAAGGCGAGGATGTCATCAAGCTGCATGTGTGTTGAACGCGGAGGTGCCATCCGTTCGGTGCTAGATCGTGATTGGATTGCGGGACGGCTTGCGATTTGTATAGCGAAGACATTCGACTACATGAACCGTGTTTCTTAACGCTTCCACTTAGCGATTTACAAGGGTATGTAGATGCACTCTCCCTCTCGTAGATGCTCATCACCATGGATAGATCTTGTGTGTGCGTAGGATTTTTTTCCAATGCAACGTTCCCCAACAATCTATTTGTGCCAACCTTTGTAAATTTTTGGAAACTAACATCGAGCAAACAAATCGGCCTGAACTACTCAATGCGAACAACCTCCACCTTCTTTGGACTCTCTGAGAAGGTGCCTATTCCAAAGTTGAGGTGGAAGAGTTGTAGCTGACTGTTAAATAAATCATGGAACATAGGCAAAATATCACCCTTAATAATATGCCAGCATATTTTGTAGAATTCCGCTGGAAACTCATCCAGCCCCGGCGCCTTATTTTGTTAGATTTGTGCTATTGCGTCGAACACCTCTTTCTCAGTAAAGGGAGCTGATAAAACCTCATTCTCATAGGAAATGAGCTGAGGTATGTCATGTGTTGTGCTCTCATCCAAAGAGACAAATTTCTCTTCGGGTGCACCAAATAATTTCTTATAATATTCATAAATGTACAATTTTAGGTTCTCATGTCCTACAATTGTACCCTCATCTTGCTCAAGTTGAATTATTTTCCTCTTCCGGTGTTTACCATTTGCAATCATATGAAAGAATTGTGTGTTATCATCCCCATGAACCACCTTCATCACCTTAGCTCGAAGTGCCCATTTCATCTCTTCCTCTCTGAGAAGAGTTTGCAATTTCTTCTTAGCCCCAATCTTATTATCCCGATATGACATATTGAGAAGATTAGACTCAACTTTCACATCGAACTCATCAATCAGCCAAACAAGTCTCTCTTTTTTCCACTTGGTAAATTCCGCTTTGATTCTTGGACCAGGCTCTCAAGAACTAGCGCAAGTGGCGGATTTTGTTTGGCTATATTTCCATGTTGGAGGATCCACCAGATTCCCTAGCCCATTCGGTATCTATGAGATTCATGAATCCTTCTCTCTCAAACCAACTTAATTCAAAAGAGAAGATATTTCTATTACCCGCATGATTCGCTTCCCCAGAGTCAACCATGAGTGGTGTGTGATCTGAGATGGATCTTTGTAAGGCATGTGTTGAAACCAACGGGTACTTCTATTCCCATTCTACACTAGTCAGTACCCGATCCAACTTCTCATATGTTGGCATGGGTAGCGAGTTTTCCCAGGTGAATTGTCTACCAGTGAGGTCAATCTCCCTCAAATTGAGACTCTTGATAACCATGTTAAACATAAGTGACCATCTTCCATCGAAGTTGTCATTATTTTTATCGTCTTGTCTTCTAATGATATTAAAGTAGACGTAGGTAGATCCTATTGCATGGAAACTTTTGCGTTCTTTGCATCTCTAGACTCCACGACATCGATGCGTCATAGGGAACATCGCTCCATCCTAGATGTTCTCCACCGGTCCCTCGAGCCTATGCACACCTTTAAGAATGATGCCCCCAAGGGGGTACGACAGAAGAGCGTCACCGTCATCCAATCGACTGATTTATTGTTCCCCCCGAAGGTAGCAGATAGGGGTACAGAGCTTCTCCACAACGATGCCTTCAAGAAGGGATGTCAGCCTTAGCAACGAGCCAAGAGTAGGGATTTCATCTAGGTATGCTCGAGGAACCTCCATATAACCTCGTTCGCAGGGACCATCACCGATCTCGAACGCCACACAAGGAGTAGGCAACACCGGTCAGATCAAATCTGACCGGAAACTAGTCCATGCGTTCAGCCGATCCGTCCACCGGCCCTTCATGCCACCGCTGCTGTTTCGAGATCAGATCCGCTGCCACAGAATCCTCCGCCGTCGCAAACCGTGGACATCGTCGTCGCCCGCAATAGGGCCGACCATCACGCCACAAGGACCCAACCGGTCGTGCCTCCTCTTGCCGTGGGCCTCACACCACCCCAAGCCACGGGAGACAAGGAGACCCCCACCACTACCCACCACCACTGTCTACCCCTGGGCTTAGTCCAACAACGTCACATGGCGACAACGAGGGGAGTGGGGGAAGTAGATCGTGCCCCGGCGGCTAGGGAGTGACTTGGGGGCGTTCAATTCCTTGTGAGGTAATCAAATGAAACCCCGGGTTCATACATTAGATCAAAAGATAGTTGTCCAAGCAGGAAAGTAAACAATTCTTTTTAAAGCAAAGGAAAGGATTACACATGAAACACATCTAGTTCTCTGCAACTAGAGTAGAGGAGAGAAAAGCAGTCGAAGGTCACGGCCTCCCCAAGGCTTCAGTAGCTTAGCGACAAGCACACCTCACACATTGGTTTCCTAAACTTCAACGGTGGTGTGGTACAGATGACCCCCGAGGTGACCATCACAGTTTTAGAGTGGACACGGGGCTGGAGAAGATCATCTTGTGATATGATATTTTGAACTTGTGCCAGAAATCTCTAGTGGAGGGGAGGGGAGGGGGTATCTCAGGGTCTCACCTCATTGTTAGAGGAGCAACGTGACCAACTTAGGTTGCCGTGTCGGGCAAAAGCATTAAGCTACTCTCTCTTAGTAGGGTCTATGAATACTTGTTTTGTAAAGTTTAAGCTACTCTCTCCTAGTAGGGTCTATGAATAGTCATTTTATGAATCGTTAGTGCTAACGTACGATTGTGAATGCGAAAATCAGCTAAATAGCTTATTTTTAATTGTACACTTGCAGAAATCTCAGATCTTACAAACTATAGTAGAACCATAAAGCTCATGATTTGACTCCTATAGGGCACTTTGCACTTTAGTATGACTATAATAATTTGATTTAGTATCACATATTCCATTACCTTTCTAACTCAATAACATTCAAGAAGGTCACTAAATAAAACCAAAAAATCCTTTCAGTATTAGACTGTGGGAAAGTTGAGACTGTGAAACCACAAGGTAATATTTAGAGAAGGTTCTTTACTTTTTATAGAAAAACACAAATCTTTATACCTAAAAGATCAGAGAAGGTTTTTTTCCAATCTTTAGAAAAATTAAAATATATCTAAATCATCAATCCCAACCTAAACTAATAAAATCAAATTGCCTACTCAATCCAGCCTCAAGAGTACATAGTGCTCCCTCCCTCCAGAATTACTTGTCTTAGGTCTGTCTAGATATAGATGTATCTAAAAAATGTTTTAGTGTTAGACACGTCTATATCCGGACAAATCTAAGACATGTAATTTGGATGGAGGTAATACTAAACAAGAACGAGATGGATGAAAAAATTAAGCCATCGGACTTTAGTGCTGCAACACATGAGAAAAGATAATCGTTACAACTGACATATGACGTATCCATCGCACATCATCCCAAATAATTAAGATTTCGTCTTAGCCGCAATGACACCAGATCAAGGACGGGTCGGCTAGCACGTGTGCGTACCATGCCCAAAGTAAAGGCAATGTTGCGATGTGGAGCCTAGGTGGTTGGCTTCCTTGATCCATGTGGTGCCATGATACTTGTGATAAGCGTTGAGTTTTCCGTGAAGAGGAATGGGTAATTAAAGCATAATGCGGAGAAGTATTTTTCTTAGTTAGGAACCAGGGTTTATTGAACCAATAGTAATATCAATCCACAACCTTCTTTAGCGTCTGCACACAAAAGAACAAACACTTGCACCCAACGCGACAAGAGGGTTGGCAATCCCCTTGATCTCGTTATTTGCAAGCAAGTGAAGTGTGTAGGTAATATTAGATAATTGTAAATTGAAAAATAAAATAAAAGATAAATAATGGCAGCAAGGTAATGATAGCTTTTGTATATATATATAAGTGAATAGACCTAGGGGCCATAGTTTCCCTAGCGGTATCTCTCATGTAGGCAACATACGGTGGGTAAAGAAATTATTGTTGGGCAATTGATACAAAGCGATAGTTATGTGATATTCACAGTAATGATCATGTATATATAGTCAACATGTACATAAGAAAATAGGCCGACTCCTGTATGCACCTATTACTATTACTCCACCCATCGACCACTATCCATCATGAGTCTAGAGTATTAAGTAAAACAAAGTAATGCTTGGAGAACATTGCCATGATGTAGACAAAGAGAGTTCAATTAATATGAACTAACCCCTTCGTTTTATACTTAGTGTCAACAATACAAAGATGTGTCTTGTTCCTTTTTGTCACTAGAATATAGAGCACCGCCAGATTGAACCCTCTACAATGCACCCCTCTCACTGAAGAAATAACAATCTAGTTGGCCAAACTATTTCAATAGATCGGAGAGATTTACGAAGCTATAATGATCATGCAATTAAGAATCATAATATATACTAGAGGTGACTCAAATATTTTTCATGAATAATATAAAACATAAACCCATAATTCATCCGATCCTAACAAACACATCATACAAAAGAATTACACCAGGTAGATCAAACGATGATGGGATGATAATTATATTGAAGATCAAGAGAGATTGAGAGAGAGATAGTCATCTAGGTACTAACTACGGACCCATAGTTCTATGGTGAACTACTCACACATCATCATGAGGGCAGCAAGGTTGATGAAGAGGCCCTTCGTGATCGATCCCCCCTCCGACAGGGTCCCGGAACAAAGCTCTAGATGGGATCACGGCGGAACAGAGACTTGAGGCGGCGGAAAAAGTGTTTCGGGATGCCCTCTATGGGTTTTGGAATATGTGTGAATTGATAGGCCAGAGAACGAGGGTAGTAGGGCCACCAGGGAGGGACAAGCCATCAGGGCGCGCCGACACCCCCTGGGCGCGCCTTATTGGCTTGTGCCTCCCTCGTGCGGCCTCCGATCTTCTCCCGAAGTCTACAAGTATTATTTTGGTCCAGAAAAAATCATAAATTTTTTTTGGGGCAATTGGATTTCGTTTGGTACTGTAAACTTGAAAAGTAAAAAACACACGCAAAAAACTACAACTAGCACTGGGCACTGGGTCAATAAGTTAGTGCTAAAAATGATATAAATTGGTAAATTATTACTCAAAAAGTATCCTAGAATTATAATATAATAGCATGGAACAATGAAAAATTATAGATACATTGGAGACGTATGAACATCCTCATGTTTAATTCCCGCTCGTCCTTGAGTAGGTAAATGATAAAAAGAGATTTTTTATGTGACATGCTACCCAATATGTAATCTTTTGCATGTATGCTCATTGAGAAACAATGAATTAAAAACATCAACATAGTTATATTTATAAGCATAAGCAATAGAATCATCAATCTTTCAAAGTATACGATCCTAAAAGAATGTTTACCCCCATTCATTTTATCATATTAGCAAGGCATGGCTCCGTCTTCACCACATTAATACAAATGTCAAGCACCATATGAACGTGAACCATGGACAATTGGATCGTACTTTTTCAATGCGCATTAACTTTTTATTCTTCAGGCATTACATGAGCGTGAACCGTGGACATAGCATAAAGGTGAAATAAAACATGGTAGATATCAAAGGGGTAAAACGTGGAGAAGAATTTCTCACATCAACTATGCATATCAACAGGCTATGGAGATGCCCATCGATAGATGTCAATGCAAGGAGTAGGGATTGCCATGCAAATGATGCACAAGAGCTATAAATGTATGAGAGCTCAACTTAAGCTAAGCGGGTGCACATGCAACTTGGTTGCTCATGAAGACCTTGGGCATTTGAGAAAGCCCGTCATCGGAATATAAAAACCAAGTTTGTAATAACGAAAAGTAATTCTCACTAGCATATGAAAATGACATAACATGAGACTCTCTATATGAAGAACAAGGTGCCACTTTGAGGCACAAGCGTGGTAGAGGATAGTTGCAAAGTCCCTTCTCTCTTTTACTCTCATTTTACTTTTTATTTATTTATGGTGGGATCATTTGGCCTCCTCCATTCTTATTTACTCACTCGTACAATGCTCTAATAATGATGATCATCACACTTTTATTTACTTACAACTCAATATGAAAACTCGATATGAAGAACTGTAAAACAATATGACTCAATATGAATGCCTTTGAAAGTGTACCGGGATGTGCAATGATCTAGTGTGGCATGTATCAAAAATATGATGAACGATGGATTTGCCACAAATACTATGTCATCTCTATATGATCATGCAAAGCAATATGATGATGAACTAGTCATATGATGTAAGAGTGGAATTTGCATGGAAATACATCTCGAAATGGCTATGGAAATGCCACAATAGGTAGATATGGTGGATTTTTGAGGAAGATATAATAAGACTTATGTGTGACAGAGTGTATCATTCCATGGGGTTTGGATGCACCAGCAAAGTTCGCACCGATCCTTGAGGTGAGAATGGGCAATGCACGGTATCGAAGAGGTTAGCAAAATATGAGGTGGTGAGATTGCGTATGTCCATGGGCTCACATTAGTCATGAAGAACTCATATACTTATTGCAAAGTTTTATTAGTTTTATCACAAATCAAAGTACTACTTGCATGCCCTGAGGGAGGAGGTTGGGAGGAGTTAACCATCGCGCGCCTCCGATCTGAAACAACAGTAGGATTTGAACAAGGAATAAAAATGCTCACACATCCCCACCATGAATTTTCAATATTTAGACAAACGGGAAATTAACACTTATTAATACCGACACTTCTATGAATCAATAATGATGCACTCACACCTTTTTCACATTACCACATCATTATCATTAACCCACAATTTCTCTTTTATGTGCTACATGATGGTTTTGATTATCACTCATTGAATACCTATTATTTTTGGACTAGTCTTATGACCCATGCAAATTACCATCACTATTTATTATTAAGTCTAAAAAAATATAAGTAAATCCATATGCCATCATGCTTAAAAAGATATAAGTGAAGTACTAGTGCAACTGCTAAGCTCAAAAGATATAAGTGAAGCACATTGAGTATTCTAATAAATTATGATGAAGGTGTGTCTCTCTCAAATAGGTGTGTACAAGAAATTATGGTTGTGGCAAATGAATAATAAAAGCAAACAAAATCAAATGACGCTCCAAGCAAAACTC
This sequence comes from Hordeum marinum, assembly GCA_022496015.1. Lineage (NCBI taxonomy): Eukaryota > Viridiplantae > Streptophyta > Magnoliopsida > Poales > Poaceae > Hordeum > Hordeum marinum. The sequence continues at coordinate 277,523,064 of CM039677.1, read as the reverse complement.
ATATCATGTGACGAATAAAAATATAGCTCCAAGTGACATACCGATAGATTGAGACGAAAGAGGGGATGCCTTTCGGGGCATTCCCAAGATTAGAAGCTTGAGCCTTCCTAGAATATTACCTTGGGGTGCCTTGTGCATCCCCAAGCTTCGGATCTTGCCACTTCTTATTCCTTTGTCCATCGTTATAACACCCACAACTTGAAAATTGCAATCACACAAAACTCAACAAAACTTCGCGAAATCCGTTAGTATAAGAAACATATCAAATACTTTAGGTACTGTTATAAATTGATTAACATTTCATTATTCCATAATAGGTACTGTATTCTAACTTCTCCATGGATTATACCCCCCTGATATAATCCATAGCATCATCAAAACAAGCAAACTATGCAAGCAAAAACATAATCTGTCTAAAAGAGAACAGTCTGTAAAGATCTTTAGAGAACCTATACTTCGGTAACTCTAAAAATTCTGAAAAATTAGGACAAACCGAATAATTTATATATCAATACTTTATAAAAAATATATATCAAAAAGACATTCTAGTAAAATCATAGAAATTCTTCACTGGACATTAAAGTTTCTATTTTTGCATTGTATCAATTGTACCCATCTTGTAAGTCATCCCAAAGGCTTTACTTGGCACGAAAAATAATTAAAACATAAAAAATAATAATTACATAGTAAATAATCATGTTATCACAAACAAACAGAAAATAAAAAGTAAAAACAAAGATAACTATTGGGTTGCCTCCCAACAAGCGCTATTGTTTTATGCCCCTAGCTAGGCATAATGCATAGTTTCAAGTGTTGTCATCTTTGACACTCCACCCATAAGTAGCTCTCATGATTAATTCATAATGTGGTATAATTATCTTCCTATGTAAGTGTTCCATCACTTTCTTTAATGGGCATTGGAACCTTATGTTTCCCTCTTTCATATCAATAATTGCACCTATAGTTCGTAAGAAAGGTCTTCCGAGTATTATTGGACAAGTAGCATTGCAATCAATATCAAGCACAATGAAATATATAGGCACATAATTATTAGTTTAAACAACAAGAAGATAATTTATTGTTCCTAAAGGTTTTTAATTGTAGAATCCGCAATATGCAAGTTTAGGGAACAATCTTGAATATTGGTGAGACCAAGCACATCACAAAGAGTTTTAGGTATAGTTGAAACGCTAGTACCAAGGTCACACGAAGCATTAAATTCATATTTATTTATACTTATTATAATATTAGGTTCCTACTCATCATGCAATTTTCTAGAAATAGAAACTTCAAGCTCAAGTTTCTCATCATAAGCTTTTTATCATCGCTTCCACTGTATGATTAGTGAAAACCTTGTTTTGTTCATAAGCATTGGGTGAGCTAATAATAGTTTACAACAAGGAAATAAATTCTACTAAAGATAAACTTTCATAATTAAAGTCCTTGTAATCCAATATAGTGGGCGCATCACTAGTATAAGTTTTAACCTCTCCAAACCCACTTTTTTAGTTTAAGCATTAGAATCGTCACCCTCCAAGCAAACGGGACGCTCTCTAGATAGAGTTGACTCATATTCAGTCCCTTTATCATTTAATTTCATATTATTAAATAAATATTCAATATTATAAGTACCAATTATTTTAAGATCTTCATCATGATTCCGGTAAAAACCGGTCGGGGGAGCTTTTTCTAAGAATTCCCGCTTAGCTTTCAACTTAGCGGTCCTCTAGTTAATTTCATTAATAGATATTTGTATAGATTTAATAGTATCATTAAAATCATACTTGGGTGGCAAAGTTTTACTTTTAAGAGTTTCAACATCAAGAGCAATTCTATCCATGTTTTTAGCCAAACCATCAAGAGCAATTCTATCCATGTTTTTAGCCAAAGCATCAATCGCATGCAACTTTTCTTCTACCATAGTATTAAAAATATTTTGAGAACTAATAAATTCTTTAATTGCGTTCTCAATATAAGAGGACATCCTATTAGCATTTGTAGAAGAATTTGCATAGGAATTACCATAAGAGTTTTCATAGTTGTTAGAGGAGTTACTGGGATACGGTCTAGCATTGAAATTTTCTCTATAAGCATTGTTGTTGAAATTGTTTCACGAGATAAAGTTCACAACAATAGCATTGTTATTTTTCTAAATTATTGTAGACAAAGGTATATTAGTTGGATAAACATCAGTATTTTTCCTAGCAACCATATTCACAAAGCATCCACTTTTTCACTCAAAGTAGCGATTTCCTCGACATAATTTACCTTCTTATCAGTTGGAGCTCTTTAGGTATTCCATTGAGAATAATTTGTCATGATGTTTTACAGAAGTTTTGTGGCCTCTCCTAAGGTCACATCCATAAAGGTACCATGTCCAAGAGAATCTAGAAGATTTCTAGACACAAAGTTTAGTCCAACATAGAAGTTTTGGATAATCAACCACAAGTTTAACCCATGAGTAGGGCAATTTCTAATCATCAATTTCATTCTCCGCCAAGCTTGTGCAACATGTTCTTGATCATGCTATTTAAAATTTATAATTTGATTTCTAAGGGAGATGATCTTAGCAGGAGGAAAATACTTGGAAATAAAAGCATCTCTACACGTATCCCTGATACGCATCCAATGTATCTATAATTTTTCATTGTGTCATGATATTATATTATCTGTTTTGGAAGTTTTATATGCATTAATATGCTATTTTATATTATTTTTGGGACTAACTTATTAATATAGAGCCTAGTGCCAGTTTCTCTTTTTTCCTTGTTTTTGAGTATTGCAGATATGGAATATTAAACGGAGTCCAAACAGAATAAAATCTTTGGAATGGTTTTTTCTGGAACGAAAGAGATCTACCAGGTTTGGAGTGCAAGGCAGAGACTCTACCAGGAGGTCACAAGCCAGGGGGAGCGACCACCCTCCTGGTCGCGCCTGATAGGCTTGGCACCTCCTGGCAGGTCTCCTAGCCCTAATCTTCATCCTATAAATACCCAAATATTCCCCCAATACCAAAAATAGCCATGCAAATACTTTTCCGCCACCATAAGCCTCCGTTCCCGAGAGATCCAATCTTGGAGCCTTTTTCGGTAATCTGCCAGAGGGGGATCCGATCACGGAGGGCATCTACATCAACTCCATTGCCCCTCCAATGATGCATGAGTAGTCCACCACAGACCTACGGGTCCATAGCTAGTAGCTAGATGGATTATTCTCTCTCTCTTTGTGCTTCAATACCATGTTCTTCATGATCTTCATGGAGATCTATCCGATGTAATACTATTTTGTGGTGTGTTTGTCGAGATCCGATGTTGTGGGTTTATGTTCAGATTATCCATGAATATTATTTGAGTCTTTTCTAAATTCTTATATGCATGATTTTATATCTTCGCAAGTCTCTTCGAGTTATTGGTTTGGTTTGGCACACTAGATTGGTAATTCTTGCAATAGGAGAAGTGCTTAGTTTTGGGCTCAATCTTGCGATGTCCTCACCTAGTGACAAAAGTAGGGGTAGCAAGGCACGTATTGTATTGTTGCTATCAAGGGAAAAAAGATGGGATTTTCATCATATTGCTTGAGTTTATCCCTTTACATCATGTCATCTTACCTAATGCGTTACTCTATTCTTCGTGAACTTAATACTCTAGATGCAAGCAGGAGTCGGTCGATGTGTGGAGTAATAGTAATAGATGCATAATCATTTCGGTCTACTTGACACGGACGTGATGCCTATATGCATAATAATTGCCTTGGATATCTTCATAATTATTCTCTTTTCTATCAATTGCTCGACGATAATTTGTTCACCCACCGTGATACTTTCCATCAAGAGAGAAGCCTCTAGTGAAACCAATGCCCCCCGGGTCTACTTTCCATAATATATTTTCAGATCTATAAACCAAAAATACCAAAAATACCTTGCTGCAATTTATTTAATTTTTACTTTCCGCAATCTATTACATCTATCTCTATTAGATCCAATCCTTGCAAATAACCATGAAGGTATTGACAACCCTTTTATAGCGTTGGGTGCAAGAGTTTGATTGTTTGCGTAGGTGCATCCATTGGTTAATTGCTTGTTCCTCCTACTGGATTGATACCTTGGTTCTCAACAACTGAGAGAAATACTGATCTACTTTGCTGCATCACCCTTTCCTCTTCAAGGGAAAACCAACGCAAGCTCAAGAGGCAGCAAGAAGGATTTGTGGTCCTATTGCCGGGGAGGATACACATCAAGCCTACCAAGTACCCATCACAAACTCATATCTTGAATTTAATTTATTTGGAATTTTCCTCTTGTTTTCCTCTCCCCCACTTCTAAAATGATTTTCAGAAATACCAAAAATGTTTGCCTTTTTATTCGCCCGTCTTCCTTTCGCCTTTTCGTTTGCCTTTTGTTCGCTCGTGTGTTGGATTGCTTGAACTCATGGCTAATCTTACCACCATAGATAATACCCACAAGAATGAAGTTCTTAATTTTAAGCAAAGGGAGGGGGAAAACTTAAAAAATGCTTGGTATAGAATTTGCAATGCTCAAAATAGATCTATTTGTAAGCAATCTACTACCGTTCTCCTTCAAAATTTGTATGTGGGTATTTATCCATGGAATAGATATGTTCTAGATAATATTATGGGAGGAAATTTCTTGGGAAGTCATACCTTTGATTCTTATAGCGCTATGATAAATTTGGTAGGTTCACCTACAATCATGGTTAATGGAACAATATTGACTTTGGAACATGTGATGCGAAGGCTAGATATTATTGGAAAAAAAGGTTGCTACTATTGAGCTCATTGAAAACTTGGATAGAAAGATTCATAATCACATTACTCAATATGGATCTAAGGTAGGAGTTACTATAAAATATGTAAGGGAAAAGGAACCCATAGTTAATTAAAAATTGGATCAGGATTCCTCTAGAATCGGCAAGCTAGAGGATATTAATACCAACTTGGGATCCGCTTTTGCCTTGGTTCAGACTACTCCAAATCCTTCTCCTCCTAAATCTGCCAAGTTTTTTTATGTGCCTAAAAATAAGGGTGAATCCTCTAGTAAGGGAGGTGAAGATCTTAAGATGATAAGTATTCACCCTAACTTTTTCAATATTGTTAAGAAACCAATTGCCACAACTAAATCTCTTGAATTCGTGACTAGCATTATTGATAGGAACAACGAACCTCCTAGGACTTATAATCGTGCAATTGAGGAGATGCATACCAAATATGACAATACCTAGATCTATTGCGTTCTGCCTAGCTAGGGGCATTAAACAATAGCGCTTGTTGGGAGGCAACCCAATTTTATTTTTATGTTCTATTTTTGTTCTATATTGAGTGTTTCCCACATTAATACTTGTGTAGTAATTGTGTTTTGGTGTTTTAATTAGTGTTTGAGCCAAGTAAGACCTTTGGGATGGTCTATGGTGGTTGTTGATTTGATCTTGTTGAAAACCAGAAACTTTTGCGCTCAGTCCAGGAATTTTGTAAAATTTTCAGAGCATCGACTGAGTCTGAAATTTTTACACAAGATTGGTATAGAAATGTCCCAGGTTTTACTATTGTTTAAAAAAATGAGTTACATAAGTTTACAAAGATTTCAGATTACTACAGACTGTTATGTTTTTGACAGATTCTGTTTTCTTTGTGTTATGTACCTATTTTGATGTATCTATGGGTTGTATCGGGGGGTATGAACCATGGAGAAGTTAGAATACAGTAGGTATTACACCAATATAAATAAATAATGAGTTAGCAATAGTAACTAAAGTGGTGATTTATTTTCTTATACTAACGGCTCTCACATATTTTCTATTAAGTTTTGTGTTGTGAAGTTTCAAGTTTTGGGTAAAGATTTGATGGACTATGGAATAAGGAGTGGCAAGAGACTAAGATTGGGGATGCCCAAGGCACACCAAGTCATATTAAAGGATGCCAAAGAGTCTAAGCTTGGGGATGCCCAGGAAGGCATCCCGTCTTTCGTCTTCAATCCATCGGTAAATTTACTTGAGGCTATATTTTTACTCACCACATGATATGTGTTTTGCTTGGAGCGTCTTGTATGATACAAGTCTTTGATTTTTAGTTTGCCACAATCATCCTTGCTGCACACATATTTTGGGAGACACACGCATTAATCGTGAATTTATTAGACTACTCTATGTGCTTCACTTATATCTTTTTAGATAGGCAATTTTGCTCTAGTGCTTCACTTATATCTTTTTAGAGCACAACAATGTTTGGTTTTATAGAAATAATTGAACTCTCGTACCTCACTTATATTATTTTGGTAGTATTTAAACAGCATTGTAATTTTTTTTAGGTTATGAATTTTGTCCTAATATGATAGGCATCCAAGAGGAATATAAGAAAAACTTCCATATTAAGTGCATTGAGTATTATGAGAAGTTTCATTCCTTTCATAAAGTTTTGAGATATAAAGATGGTAATGTTAAGAGTCATGTTAGGAAGTAATTGTGAATTGGTAAAAATACCTGTGTAAAGATTTGTGATTCCCGTAGCATGCACGTATGGTGTACCGTTATGTAAGGAAGTCGGAGCATGATTTGTTTATAGATTGTCGACCTTTGTGTGAGGGTCGGGAGCGCGCGATGGTTAACTCCTACTAACCTCTCCCCTAGGGGTATGCGTCTAGTGCTTTGCCTCAATGACCAATAGACTTTTGCAATAAGTATGTGAGTTCTTTATGACTAATGTGAGTCCATGGATTATACGCACTCTCACCCTTCCACCTTTGCTAGCCTCTCTAGTACCGCGCAACTTTCGTCGGTCCAATAAACCCACCTTCCTCAAAACACCACCATATATCTTTCCTCAAAACATCCACCATACCTACCTATTATGGCATTTCCATAGCCATTCCAAGATATATTGCCATGCAACTTCCACCATTCCGTTTATTATGACATGCACCATCATTTTCATATTGCTTTGCATCATCGTAAGATAGCTAGCATGATGTTTTCATGGCTTGTCTGTTTTTTGATGCCATTCTCTATGCTAGATCATGGCACATCTCGGTACACCACCGAAGGCATCCTATAGAGTCATATTTTGTACTAGTTATCGAGTTGTAATTCTTGAGTTGTAAGTAAATAAAAGTGTGATGACCATCATTATTAGATCATTGTACCATGTGAGGAAAGGATGATGGAAGCTATGATTCCCTCACAGGTGGGGCTGAGACTCTGGACTTTATGAAAAATAAAAGAGACCAGCAAAGCCCAAATAAAAAAAGAGGCCTTAGATGACCACCAAAATAAAAAATGAGAGAAAAGATAGAAGGGACAATGCTACTATCCTTTTCCACACCTGTGCTCCAAAGTAGCACCATGATCTTCATGATAGAGAGTCTCCTATTTTGTCACTTTCATATACTAGTGGGAATTTTTCATTATATAACTTGGCTTGTATATTACAATGATGGGCTTCCTAAAATTGCCTTAGGTCTTCATGAGCAAGCAAGTAGGATGCACGCCCACTTAGTTTCCTTTTGAGCTTTCATACACTTATAGCTCTAGTGCACCCATTGCATGGCAATCCCTACTCACTCACATTGATATCTATTAATGGGCATCTCCATAGCCCGTTGATACGCGTAGTTGATGTGAGACTATCTTCCCCTTTTCCTTCACAACCTCCACCATATTATATTCCACCTATAGTGCTATATCCGTGGCTCACGCTCATGTATTGCATGGGAGTTTAAAAAATTTGAGAAAATAAAAGTGTGTAACAATTACTTGACTTTCATCGGGGTTGTGCATGATATAAATACTTTGTGCGGGGAAGATGAAGCATACCCAGACTATATGATATTGTAGGGATAAGTTTCTTTTGCCATTATATCTTGAAGAGATACAATTGCTTTGCTAGTATGCTTGCAATATTATTGTTTTTATGTCAATATTAAGCTTTTGTTTTGAGTCTTACGGATCTGAATATTCATGCCAAAATAGAGAATATTACATGGATAAATATGTTAGGTAGGAGTCCACATCAAAAATTCTGTTTTTATCATTTACATACTCGAGGACAAGCATGAATTAAACTTGGGGTTGGTGATACTTCTCCAACTTATCTATAATTTTTGATTGTGTCATGCTATTACATTATCTGTTTTGGATGTTTTATATGCATTAATATGCTATTTTATATTATTTTTGGGACTAACTTATTAATCTAGAGCCTAGTGCCGGTTTCTATTTTTCCTTGTCTTTGAGTATTGCAGATATGGAATATTAGGCGGAGTCCAAATGGAATAAAATCTTCAAAATGTTTTTTTTCTGGAACGAAAGAGATCTACCAGGCTTGGAGTGCAAGGGAGGGACTCTGCCAGGAGGTCACAAGCCAGGGGCGCGGCCACCCCCTAGCCGCGCCTGGTAGGCTTGCCACCTCTTGGAAGGTCTCCTAGCCCTAATATTTGTCCTATAAATACCCAAATATTCCCCCAATACCAAAAAGAGCAACACAAATACTTTTTACCACCAGAAGCCTTCGTTCCCGAGAGATCCAATCTTGGAGCCTTTTCCGGTAATCTGCCGAAGTGGGATCCAATCATGAAGGGCATCTACATCAACTCCATTGCCCCTCCAATGATGCGTGAGTAGTCCACCACAGACCTATGGGTCCATAGCTAGTAGCTAGATGGCTTCTTCTCTCTCTTTGTGCTTCAATACCATTTTCTTCATGATCTTCATGGGGATCTATCCGATGTAATACTCTTTTACAGTGTGTTTGTCGAGATTCGATGGATTGTGGTTTTATGTTCAGATTATCCATGAATATTATTTGAGTATTTTATGAATTCTTATATGCATGATTTCATATCTTTGCAAGTCTCTTCGAGTTATTGGTTTGGCTTGGCCAACTAGATTGGTAATTCTTGCAATGGGAGAAGTGCTTAGTTTTTGGTTCAATCTTGCGGTGTCCTCACCCAATGAAAAAGTAGGGGTAGCGAGGCACGTATTGTATTGTTGCCATCAAGGGTAACAAGATGGGGTTTTCATCATATTGCTTGAGTTTATCCCTCTACATCATGTCATCTTACCTAACGCGTTACTCTGTTTTTCATGAACTTAATACTCTAGATGCAGGCATGAGTTGGTTGATGTGTGGAGTAATAGTAGTAGATGTAGAATCGTTTCGGTCTACTTGACATAGACGTGATGCCTATATGCATAATCATTGCCTTGTATATTTTCATAATTATTCGCTTTTCTGTCAATTGCTCGACAGTAATTTGTTCACCCACCGTGATACTTTCCTTCAAGAGAGAAGCCTCTAGTGGAACCTATGGCCCCCGGGTCTACTTTCCATAATATATTTTTAGATCTACAAACCAAAAACACCAAAAATACCTTGATGCAATTCATTTACCTTTTACTTTCCACAATCTATTACATCTATCTCTATCAGATCTAATCCTTGCAAATAACCGTTAAGGGGTTGACAACCCCTTTATAGCGTTGGGTGCAAGAGTTGGTTGTTTGTGTAGGTGCATCCATTGGTGACTTGCTTGTTCCTCCTACTGGATTGATACCTTGGTTCTCAACAACTGAGGGCAATACTTATCTACTTTGCTGCATCACCCTTTCCTCTTCAAGAGAAAACCAACACAAGCTCAAGAGGTAGCAACCCCATGTACTAATACTATTACATGGGAAAGATGAAAACCAAGCCTTAGTTTTATCTCTTAGCGAAAAAGGAACTAATTTTAGTTTCACAAAATCATTATCAATATCCTTTTTATTTTTCATATCACAGAGTTCAAGAAAAGTAGTAAGATGAGCAGCGGGATCCTCATTAGGACTTCCCAAAAATTGATCTTTCATCACAAGATTAAGCAATGCAACGTTAATATCAAAATCCTCTGCATTAGTGGCGGGTGGTATATGAGTACTAATAAAATCATTGTTATTAGTGTTTGAGAAGTCACATAACTTAGTAGTATGTTGAGACATGGTGACCCTGCAAGCAAAGTAACAAGCAGGACAAGTAAACTAGCAAGCAAAGAAGTAAACTAGTAACAAGCAAAGATATTTTTTTTGTTTTTTTATGAAGAAAAATAAATATAACAGAAAATAAAAACAAGAACAAGTGAATCATTGTGAACTTACTTGATAGTTGGTGATGATATTCCCGGGCAGCGGCGCTAGAAATCCTTCTTGATACTTGTGATCTGCTATGGGTTTTCCATGAAGAGGAACGGGTAATTGCAGCACAATACACATAAATATTTCCCTCAGTTAAGAACCAAGTTTTATCAAGACAATAGGAATATCAATACACAACCGTCTTCAGCGGTTGCACACAAAAGAACAAACTCTTGTACCCAACGCGACAAGAGGGGTTTCAATCCCCTTGATATCATTATTTGCAAGCAAGTGAAGTGTGTAGATAATAGTATGTAAATTGAAAAATAAAATAAAAGATAAATAATGGTAACAAGGTAATGATATATTTTGTAAATATATAAGTGAATAGACCCAGTGGTCATAGTTTTCCCTAGCGGCATTTCTCATGTGGGCAACATACGATGGGTAAACAAATTACTGTTGGGCAATTGATAGAAAAGCACATACTTATGTAATATTCACAGAAATGATCATGTATATATAGTCATCACATCCATAATAAAATAGACCGACTCGTGTCTACACCTATTACTATTACTCAACCCATCGATCGCTATCCAACATGCATCTGGAGTATTAAGTAAAACAGAGTAATGCTTGGAGAACATTGACATGATGTAGACAAAGAGAATTTAATTAATATGAACTAACCCCATCGTTTTATCATCAGTGGCATCAATAAAAAGACGTGTCTTGTCCCTTTTTGTCACTGGGATATTGAGCACCGCCAGATTGAACCCACTACAACGCACCCCTCTCAATGAAGAAATATTTAAATAGTTAGCCAAACTATTTCAATAGATAGAAGATATTTGAGAAGCTATAATGGTCATGCAATTAATAATAATATATATTAGAGGTGACTCAAATATTTTTCATGAATAATCTAAAACATAAACCCACAATTCATTGGATCCCAACAAACGCATCGTACAAAAGAATTACATCAGATAGATTAAAGTGAAGATGCAATGATCATTGTATTGAAGATCCAAAGAGAGAGAGGGATAGCCGTCTAGGTACTAACTACGGACCTGTAAGTTTGTGGTGAACTACTCACACATCATCATTAGGGATTGATGAACATGCCCTCCGTGATCAATCCCCCCTCCGGCAGGGTGCCAGAATGAAGCTCCAGATGGGATCATGGCAGAACAGAGACTTGCAGCAGCAGAAAAGGAGTTTTAGGATGCCCTCTAGGGTTTTTGGAATATATGTGAATTTATAGGCCAAAGAACGGTGGTAGGAGGGCCACCAGTGAGGGACAATCCATCATGATGCACTGACACCCCGGGGCGTGCCCTGTTGGCTTGCGCCTCCCTCGTGCGGCCTTCGGTCTTCTCTCGAAGCTTCCAAGTCTTCCTTTTGTCCAGGAAAAATCATATAAAAGTTTCGGGGAAATTGGATTTCGTTTGGTACTGTAAACCTGAAAATTAAAAAACACGTAGAAAACAACAAGTGACATTGGGCACTAGGTCAATAGGTCAGTATTAAAAAAATATAAATTGGTAAATTATTACTCAAAAAGTATCCTAGAATGATAATATAATACCATGGAACAATAAAAAATTATAGACACATTGGAGACATACCATGCCATGATGGCTACTCCGGTCCTGGCACCGATAGAGTCGGCGGTCCAATAAATTTAGGGTGTGGATATAGCTCTAGAGGAAGTACACATCCGACACATCGAGCTTGGTAGTGTGGAGCATGGAGATAGGTGAGTTGTAGACCAGGAGTTGGTGGGCAGCAGAACAAGCACGCACATCAAAAAATAGATCTGAGCCATGCCCCTGCTTCTACTAGTTTCTATAGATAGTGGCTGCTTAGATCTTAGACCAGCCGGTCGCTGTCGAGGTCACCAAGGTGATCTCACAACACCGACATGGGGATTTCTCATGATTTAAGTAGGAAAGTCGTAAGCAGTGGTGGTGATTGGTTGGGTTGTATCATTTTCCTTAGGGAGAGATGAAGTGATGGTAAAAGCAAGCATGATCCGATGGTGCTACCATGGGGATAGCTAAAGTCAAGACATCGACTACAGACTTGTTGTAGACTCTAAGCAAACATGGATGCGGCAAGCCTGATTCATGGATCGATGGCGGGTCTTGATGTTGTTAGGACTAGGATTGGATGGATGTGGAGGATGGTGTGCTTATTGGGTTCCCATGAAATATTGTAGCCTCCCCATTGATCTGGCCATCGCCATCGTAGACAAGATTGTGGTCCTGCCATGACGAGCAGGGGTAGTGTAGGCGACAACATGGGGTAGGGATAGATGGGGAGAGGGATGTCGGTGGCTGCTTGAGGTCGCATGAGGAAAGCCTTGACAACCCGTCTTTATGAATGGAGGTGGAAAAGCAGGAAGTCGAGACCGGATAGGAGTTCGAGTACTTGTTGGCCCCAGCTGGTTCCTCATTTTTAGATGTATTTTTTCGTGTGCGAGTGGACTCTCGGTTGATTCAAAAAGGGAGGGGAGATTTTTGACAGATGCGCATGACAGACCGAAAATATCACCTTCTTTTATTAATAGGATATATATTATGTTCTTCATGTTTGTTGGTTTGTGTAAATAATCACATTCGGCAAAATTTCTTAATACTTGATTGTTGTGTTTCTAATTAGAGCACCCACATTCAGTCAACATGAAGGGGTGATAATAGGAAGTTACTGATTATAAATTTTGGAAATCATGTGGCAACACACGGACGTTCTACTAGTATTGTCCTAAAAATGTAGTAAAATTTGGCATCAAACTCAAACAAGACACATACAAAGAGGTAAAAAACGATCAACCACAAAGGCATCAACCAAACATTGCCCAAAGTTTTTTGAACTTTTTTTGTAAACACTAAATTAAATTTCAGTCAAACAAAATTTGCCAAATGAAGTGGCAGGTACATATGATCGAGCAAAAATTACTCTGAATCAAGCAAAAGTGGTCCCACCACACCATCATTGGAAGCGGGCTAGAACAACTGCTCTGGACTACTCGCCGATGACCAATCTACATCACCTCAGTGGGAAGAAACCTTCGACAACTTCGGGCACGGGTGTGGGATCTTGACAAGGAGTGCCCTTGCACCCGCACTAGGCCGTTACCATCCATGCCATCTCAGAGCCCGACGATATCGAGGATCCTTCCATGAAGGAGAGTGCGATCTTTGTGGTCCGACCCCGAGGATCCGGCCACCGGTCATCTCCTTCCGATGTCGCCTCTTTCCTCTAGATCCTTGGTCGAGGGGAAAGACGAGGTGCAGGAGTGCGCCGACAGTGAGAGATGAGTGGGATGGAGGCTGGGCGCATGGCTTGTCGAGGGAGATAGATGCGGGCATATGTCATGGGTGGCTGGGGCGTTGGAACATGGAGTGGTGAGTTGGGGAGTAGGTGAGAGATGTGAGGCATTCTGCATGATTCCTATGATTTGGGGGTATGAGCACATTTAGAGCTCCTTTGATTTAAAGGAATTTTATACGGTTTTTGGAGGACTGAGATCCTTAGGAATTTTTCCTACATTGGCCTTTGATTCATAGGATTTAATCCCATAGAATTTTTCCTATGGAATCTTTTGTACTACATTTCCTATGAAATCTAACATCCATTCCAACCTCTTTTTGATTTGGTGAGAAGATTTATTCCGGTGTGGTAAAGGGGGCTCATTCAAAGACTAGACATGCTTGTGCTTGTCAAATCTGTGATTTCCGCAAGACTGGTGCATCAACTCATGGTTCTAGAGCCCCTAACTAGGTTTTTTACGACGTAAACTCTTGGATGTGATCCTTCTTCTAGCAGGTAAAACAAAGCGAACGATGGACAATGTTTGGTGGCGTGGAATACCATTTGCAGACCAGTCAAGTTCGGAGGGCTTGGGTTGAAGAATCTGAAATTGCAGGCTCTTGCTTTTAGGGTTCGATGGGAGTGGCTCAAAAGAGTGGATCTTAATAGACATGGAATGGACTTGCATTGGTCATCGACAGAGATACCCGAGTGGTGTTTGACAGTCTGGTTACCACCTAGGTGGGGCGTGGAGACTGAGTTCTTTTCTAGAGGTACATATGGATACACAGGTTCACTGTGGCTGACATCGCGCCATGCATCTTGGCCATGGTCGGGACTCGAGTCATCACCCACAGAACGGTCAAGCAGGCCACTAGGGATGATCCTTGGATGTTGGACATCATCGGTGACATCTCCTTCATGGCACTAATCAATTCATGCACTTACGTCATGCCATTGCCACGGTGTAGTGGGAGACTCATAGTCCGGAGAGCTTTTGGTGGCCATGTGCCATAGAGGAGGGTAAGTACTCGGCCAAGGCCACATATGGCAGACTATGTGAGCGTCTGACTTGGGCCCCGACGACGGCTGTGATTTGGCGAAGGTATGCACTATTTGGGAACGTTGCATGGGAAACAAAAAATTTCCTACGCACACGCAAGATCTATCCATGGTGATGAGCATCTACGAGAGGGAGAGTGGATCTACATACCCTTGTAGATCGCTAAGCAGAAGAGTTAAGAAATGCGGTTGATGTAGTCGAACGTCTTCGCGACCCAAACCGCAAGCCGTCCCGTGATCCAATCACAATCTAGCGCCGTACGGACGACACCTTCGTGTTCAACACACGTACAGCTTGATGATGCCTTCACCTCCTCGATCCAGCGAGCGATGGTGAAGTAGTAGATGAGTTCCGATAGCATGACGGAAACTATGTGAAGAACAATCTCCATAGGGCTTTGTCAAGCACAACGGAAACTATGTCGAAGGATAAACTAGAGGGATTGGGTTGCCGGCACACGGCTTGGAGAATTCTTGATGTCTTCCGGGTGATAGCCCAGCCCCTCCATTTATATCTTGAGCCCTGCGGTCGAAACTTGGAGAAAGAGACTCCTCAAAGTAGGTTTGGCCCGCAAGGCAAGAATCCTCCTCGGACTCCTGTACCAGACGCCAGGGTCCTCGGCGTCTGGCCCCACACACTAGGGATCCTGGCATCTGGCCCCTGGCCTCCGCAAAAGTCCTTTTGCACCTTCCTAAAGCCTCGTGGGCTTTACCCCTTGGCCCAAGTAAAGTGTTCTTGTACCCGAACATTTCGGGAAACATCCAAAACCCCTTCTGGTGAATTCCGAAACCCTTCCGGAGACCAAACACTATTATCCCATATATCAATCTTTACCTCTGGACTATTCCGGAGCTCATCGTCATGTCCGGGATCTCATCCGGGACTCAGAACAACCTTTGGTCTCCAACATAACAACTCAACTATACTTATATCATCACCAAACGTTATGTGTGTAGACCCTGCGGGTTCGAGAACTATGCAGACATGAACGAGACACCTCTACGGTCAATAACCAATAGCGGGACCTGGATGCCCATATTGGCTCCTACATATTCTACGAAGATATTTATCCGTTGAACCTCCATGTCAAGTATTCAGTTAATCCCGTACGTTGTTCCCTTTGTTTATTGGTATGTTACTTGCCCGAGATTCCATGGTCGGTATCTCCATACCTAGTTCAATCTCGTTACCGGCAAGTCTCTTTACTTGTTCCGTGAATAGAAGATCCCGTGGCTAACACTTTAGTCACTTTGCTTGCAAGGCACGTTATTATGTTGTATTGCCGAGTGGGTCCAGAGATACCTCTCCGTCACACGAAGTAACAAATCCCAGTCTTGATCCATGCCAACCCAACCGACACCCTCGGAGATACCTGTAGATCACCTTTATAGTCACTCAGTTACTTTGTGACGTTTGATACACACAAGGTATTCCTTCAGTGTCACTGAGTTGCATGATCTCATGGTCATAGGAACTGATACTTGACATGTAGAAAACTGTAGCAATAAACAGACACGATCATATGCTATGTTTATAGTTTGGGTCTTGTCCGACACATCATTCTCCTAATAATGTGATCCCTTTATCAAATGACATCTCATGTCCATGGCCAGGAAACCTTAACCATCTTTGATCAACGAGCTAGTCTATTAGAGTCATACTAGGGACATGGTATTGTCTATGTATCCACACATATATTTGAGTTTCCGATCAATACAATTCTAGCATGGATAATAAACAATTATCATGAACAAGGAAATATGATAATAACTAATTTATTATTGCCTCTAGGGCATATTTGCAACATGAACCCCTAAAGCTAAATCTTTTTGCTTGGCTAGCCTCGCAACATCGCCTTTGGATGGCTGATCGTAGGGCACAACATGGAATACAAGATCAAACTTTAGCGTGCTTTACATGCTTGCAAAGTGAAGACACGATGGAACACATCACCATGCAATTCACATATGCACGGGAGGTTTCACATTGTTGCTTCGACATGCTCCGGCTTCCTATCGAGATGCCTTTGGAGATCGATACGCTTATTGACTGGTGGCTCCTCAACAGAGCTAATTTTAGACCAGTTTGTTGGAGATATGCCCTAGAGGCAATCATGTATGATGATATTTCCTATGTGTTTATGAATAAAGATAGTCCTTGGACATTATCATTGATGTGTATTAACAAGTATGTGACTTGTTTGTGAGACTATGCATTGTTTGACGACTGTCCTAAATGGTCCCTAGTCGAAAGGGCTATGTGGACACGCAGCTAGTTAGACTAGCATATGACACGGTGGATGGTCCAGTCTCACTGACCATGTAGCATTGGATGCTAGCCGGATAATATGGACTCAGAAAGGTCTGGTCGGATTCGACATAGTTGGATCCGAGTCGAGATAAGGTCTGAGTTGGACAAACCCAACTATGAGACGCAACGATAGGTCATCTGTGAGTCTCTAGTATAACATTCGTTCTATATCCTAAGACCTGAGCTGGCGCATGTACTCGGGATGGTGACAGACATGCTTTGGGCCAACCAAACGCTACTCCGTGACTGGGTAGCTACAAAGGTAGGTTTCGGGCTTGTCCACACCCATGCTACGAGACATGGTCGAGCAAGATGGGATTTGCCCCTCCGATCAGGAGAGATATACTCTGGGCCCCTCGGGTGATCCGACCTGGATAAGCATGGCCATGCGATGAGGATTATGAGAAATCCGAATGTTGTTCAGATTCACCAAAACGAGAAAGAGGTCGTGCTGCAACAAGGATGGCCATATCGCCTTGTGCACGGCAACATATATCGTGTCGCAAAGGGAACACACTTGTGAAGTACATGTTTGCCTAACCAGCTTCATCAGACACTTGGAGTTGGCACGTCTTTCTAGAGGCCGTTACCGACCGGTCTAGTCGGATGTCATCTGACTCGCGACCAAGTCGATGAGAACCTAAAGGGTCGCGCGCTTAAGGGAGGGAACATGTGGGCTTTAGGATCCGTGTGAGGCCCAAGAGTTGAGCCCGCGCCGGATGCCTATATATAGTGGAGGTGGGGCACACCCATCCGGTTGATCGCTTCGACGCCTCATGCATGTGTTGCAACTAGCCACCTTCACTCACCGCCGCTGACCTTGTGATCAGACCTAGCAGTCCGCCGCACGGGTGTTCCTCCTGCACGTGCGGATACCTTTAGAGGCGGTGCACTTGCGCCGCTTAGGCGAACCTGTATGTGGGATCTGGCGATCGTCTATTCGAGGGAGATCGGACGAGGAGGATACGGACCACACGAACGTGCTGCCCTAACTCTACTTCCGCTGCACGGCACTACGGTCTAGTGGTAACGAACTGTGATGCATCTCCGTAGCATGTTCTTGGATGTTCTGCGCGTAGCAAAAATTTAATTAGCATGCAATGCACGTACGGTAGATCCCAACAGTGGTATTAGAGCCTCTGTTATAGGATTTGGATTCAGGTCGGATGCTTATTTGATATATGGAGGCGGCGGATGAGATTGGTCATCGTTCATGAGATCGGCTATGTGCACGGTTGATGAGATCAACTGCACATCGGGATAGATTGGGGCTATGTTTTCTATCAATCATAATCGATGAGGTCGTGACACGGCCTACCCCTACCGATCGGTATCCGCCATGAGGGTTAACTGTGAAACGTAAATCTGAATCGGGTTCGCAATGATCGATGAGATCAGTCATATCAGAAAATCCGGCGTGATCAGAGTGCAGATGCGATCTGTGATTTCCGAAAATCTAGGACCACCGTGTGCGTAGCGCCTTGTATTTCGTACACGATCACACAAACCGGTAGAATGCAATTCTATGCATAAGTTTGTTTTGCAGGTTTGATGGGAATAGTATGGCACATATGTATGTGATACATGTGTGTAATTTAACATGATCTGCGTGTCATGATTGTCAGCCGACAGGAGCCAAAGTGTTGTCATTATATTGTATAACGACCTGCGTGTCGACTTGTGATTCTCTAAAAATTCATTACTAGTCTTAGTAGTTGGAGGACAAAGATCAAGTTTGAGGCTTTGGCATCCTGACGAGACGGACAAGATGGATTTCCTCCCTGGTCATCAGAGTTGGAGCCGACCTGGAAGGATGTCCATGAAGGAGCCATCCTATTTCACATATTTATGTTTATATGTGATTTATATTGTGTCGGGACCCCGATCCTAAGTCATATGAATCCAGACTGTAACATATCACATCACTTTGTGGCCTCACGCATGGTAAGCTCCACGGCTGTAGCCTTACCTTAGCCAGGACCGTTTGCGTCTTTTGGCTCACGTATGTGAACATGTCGCTGGCAATCAAACGACAGAGAACCCGGGCCAACATAACTAGTCGTAGAACCCAAGCGGCACATCTGTACGGAAACAGACATACATAACCCAGCAATGCAGGTGTCGGTCTCAAGCATGTGTAGACGAGTCATAGCAAGCTATAGGGACTCCATTACGTCGTGAGATACGAATGCCATCACTGCACGTAGACGAGTCGTAGTAGGCTACAGGGACTCCATTACATCGCAAGACATTTCCCCGAAGGGACAGACACGGCAGCAAAGAAGGATACATGCCGGTCAATCAATGTGTCCGGAGCAGTAGCAAGCTACCATGGCTCGGTGGAAGCACAAAGAGGCAGTTTCCCGTAAAGGGTGCTACTAAAGGCACACAACTAGGTGTCGGATCCCATACATACCGTTGCACGTCACACGTACGCACGACATGCCCGATATGCATAGATACAACCATGGCATCACAATATAACCATACAACAATATGACTTTTATTTAAGAGGCTCAGATGAGCCTTGCATAATATGTTCTTACAGATAGGGGTCACATGACCCGACACTCAAGTCATACAAACATGTTCATACAAGCCAAGCGGAAGCATAAAGCTGTCTGAGTACAGATAGATGAAAGGGGTAAAAAGGCACATGGCCTGACTATCTACCGCCCGCCACAGGGCAAAGGTCGTAGCTGGGACACCAGCTATTCGGCATCGTCGACATCTAGAAAGAACCCACCCGAAGGGTCCTGGGTCTCATCTGCAACATTTATTAAGCAAACATGAGTCCGAATGTACTCAGCAAGTCTTTAAAGTAGACCTATGCTAACTATGCTCATGTATCAACAAAGGGGGAGGTGGAGTAATGCAGCAATGCCAACTTTGACTCATGGCTAACCTACACTACTCAATCTTAACTCTTTGTTTACATTTAGATATCGCACACGAGTCCACTAACTCCATAACAATACACCACCATGGATTCACTTCCCTCCTGGAAGAGTGCCATCCACGGTACTCACACTTGTCTTGGTATTTTTATGAGTATCCATTAGATTATCTATGAACAACATAAGTTCTCCAAGTAGTCCATATCCGAGGACGCGGCTATTCGAATAGTTTCATACCCTGCAGGGGTGTACTTCTTCACACACACTCTCGCCACTTATCGCTGTGTGCTCATAAAACCATGCACCTCGGCAACCTTCAAGCGGGTGCCCAGCGAGGGAGTCGGCCACGATCGTCAATCACCTAAGACCTCTAGTCCAGGCTATCGCCTATTTGAGACTAAACCCGCACGGAAGTCCGACCGAAGTTTCCGCTACGGCCCCAAACGATGAGCGCAGGGTTCCCAAGCCCACCATTCGGGTGACCCTTGGTACACCATGCCACTACCTACCGCGTCGTAACCCACCCCTAGGGTCAGTACTACACACGGCCTCCAGCATACTATAAACACCAGAAACTACTTGCAACTCCTGGACTAAGGACTAAGCGACTGATAAGTTGGGAGGGTCAATTATGTATCCCAACGTGTGGTAGTAACTAGTCTTGGATCACAAACACGGAACTCAGTTCCTAAGAACGGTCCCAATGAGACAACCCGCTATGTACTCCTACATAGCCTCTCATCGCTACCTTTACCAAATCGAGTTCATCATAACATCATTACATCAGGCAACATTGTTTCACTCAGTTCATCACCCGGATGAATCCGACCTGACACAACTCTAAGCATAACAAGCATAGCAGACAAGTAAGCTAAGCACATCATGGCACAAGCATCTACGAGGTATGCTAGGTTGCAAGGTTTAGCTATTTATTGTGACAATGTCAGGATATGCGACAGAATAGGACCATCTACCGTGTATGACTGACATGTGATGGATTGTCCTAATGCAATAAACAAGAGCAGGAGCGAGAGAGTAGGATGTTATCGGAATGATCAAAGGGGTTGCTTGCCTTGCTGGGTAGCGGGAAGGTTCTCTCCTTTGTCGGGATACTCGGGGGTATCCTCAGAAGTAGGGCCTACCGCAATGCAGATAAAAAACAATCAACACATGCAAGTGCAACAATATGATGCATGATCATGGCATGATAGCATGTATGGATGAGCTAATGCAATTAGTATTCAAGTTAATTTGAAATGAGTTTGAATATAGGTTCAAAATCATTCTTTATTTTGAATTCCGAATACTAACCTACTAGTAAATGTCAATGTTCACCTATTTAGATTGCTCTAACATGCATGACAATAGCACCATTGGATTCTTTGGATTTTTCCGATAATTTTTCATATATAAATTATTTCCACCTGATTTACAGATTAATTTATATGAATTTTATAAAATTTGAACATTTCCTGGATTTATTTATAATCATGAAAACCTTTTATTGCATCAGCCTTAGGTCAGCATGACGTCAGCAGGTCGGCTGGCCGTTGACAGTTCAAATCTGACCAGTGGGGCCCACTGGTCAGTGCACAGTCAATAACCAGAAGATTAGTTTTAATTTAAACTCTAATCAACTAACTAGACCCACATGTCAGTGACTAATTAGGATAATTGATTTAATTATTTTAGTTTTAAACTTTAAGTAACTAAAACAGGGTCGGGCCCACCTGTCAATGACACATCACCTAATAGTTTTTTAATTAAACTAACTACTAATTAGCAGGGCTAGGCCCACCTATCAATGGCATAGGGGGGGTTAATTAACCTGACAAGGGGGCCCACCTGCAGGGCTCAGGCGACGTGCTCGTCGCCGGCGACCTCTGGTCATGGCGTCATCCGCGCTGCCGGCCACGGGAGCGGCAACCGGAGGCACTGGGGCGAAGCCCCTGCTCGCCCGCACCCAGGGAAGCCAGCGGAGGGCACGGGGAACGCCGGAGCTCGCGGCTACGACGCCGGAGGCGGCCACCGGAGCTCGGCCAAGGAAGGCCTCGACGCTAGGGCCTGCGGGAGGGGGCGCTGGAGGTCGGGGTGGCACCTATGGGCCCGCGCAAGCACGCCGGGGTGCTCAACTGAGCACGGCGGGTGCTCTGGCCGCGGTGGCCATTAACGCTGACGGCGGGGAGCTTCGGGCACGACGGGAATGGCGGCTACGACAGCTAAACGGCAAAGGGAAGGGGGGAATTGACGGAGGGGCTCATGACGCAGCTGGTGATGGAGCTCGCGGGCTCGGGGAGGCGTCGGGGCGACGAATCGGCGGCAACGACGACTTCGGATGCCGACGGGGAGAGAAGAACAGAGAGGGGAAAGCGAGAGGGAGAGCGGTGGCGGAGAGAGAGAGAGAGGGAAAAGGCCACGATGACAGAGGGAGGGGGCACTGGCGCTCCGAGGGGGCTCCACGACAGCCAGGCAAGCAGGAGCTGGCCGGCGCACCGCTGCCACACGCCCTCATGCCTACTGGCAGGAGGTTGAAGACGGTGGGGCTGGCTGGGCCAGCTGGGCCAACTCCACCTGGGCCTCCCCTTCTTCTTTTTCTTTCTTTTCTTCTTTCTGTTAAATAATCTGACATTTATTTATTTATTTGCAGGTACAAATGACTTTGCAAAATATCCCATATATTTTCTATAATGAAGTTTGAATATTTCAAACTTGTCTAAAAAGTTTCAGGATATTTTGAAAACAAAAATAATGATGGTGCTTTATTTAATGATTTCAGGAGCCTTATCAATTATTTTTTAATTACTTTGATTGTTCAAATAATTAGAATGGTCCCTGTTATAGACATGCCCAAATTTACCAGACATAGGGAACATTTATAGTGGGCATTTTGGATTTGTTGAATTTTCACCAAGCTTGAGTTGTTTTGATTCAAAGTTAGCTTGGGTTTTCTTTTTGTTCCCCATTTCATGTTGATGCAAAATGAAACATGATGCAAGCACAAAACTATTCCTAGGACATCTAGTTAGGGTTGTGACATATTGCTTCTTGTTTCTATGCATGTTAGTATGGTACAAAGATCCCTCATTAATATCAAGCACATTGCCATTCTGGATGTTGGACCTTTGCACGTCAAGTACGTCTAGTGGTGGGCTCATAAAATTGAGGTCCTACTGGGTGTCCTTGAACTGGAGGGTTCGTGTCGGACACGGACATGCACTACATCAGGTTAACTTGGCAAGGCTATCAAAACAGTTTTGGGCCTTGTGGCAAAGAAGGTTGGGAGCTGGGTATAAGATACCTACCCGACCGACATGAGTCGTATAGAGATACGATTAGCAAGGAGTTTCTTAACGAATATGCAAGTTGGCTAGCAGTGATGCTAAATCTCACTAGTCGCTCGCGCTAGACGGGTCCTAAACCACTGAGAGTTTGCAGAGGGATGCTGAATTCAGTGGGAGTAGTTCTGTTTAAGGCTTGAATTACTCTACATAAACACATTACTTAGTGATTGCATATTTTCTGTTGTAGATCAATGGCACCACCTGCTCAACCCAACTTTGCATTGAAATCAATTCTGGAAAAGGATAAACTGAATGGAAAAAACTTTACCACCTGGTATAGAAATCTGAGAATTGTTCTCAAGCACGATAAAAAGGAACATGTTCTAGAGGATCCACTTCCAGAGGAACCTGCTGAGAATGGTAATGCCACAATCAAAATGCCCACCAGAAACTCGTTGATGAATCAAACGAGATTAGATGCCTCATGCTGGCTTGTATGGAGCCCGATTTGCGACAACATTTTGAAAACATTCAGGCTTTTGATATGATCGAAAGTTTGAAGAGCATGTTTTAGGTGCAGGCTAGGATCGAAAGGTTCAACGTCTGGCAGTCCTTGACGGATTGTAAGCTGAAGGAGGGTGATCCATTAAGCCCGAATGTGATCAAGATGATCGGGTACGTGCAAGCTTTGGATCGGTTAGGCTTCCCACTTGGGGATGAGCTGTCCACGGATGCAATTTTGGGTTCTCTTCCACCTAGCTATGGGACGTTCGTCTCGAACTATCATATGCACGGCATGGATAAGAAGCTCACTGAATTGCATGGGATGCTCAAGGTGTCAGAGCAAGATATTAAGAAAGGCACGCATCAAGTGTTGATGGTGCAGAACTTGGCTAAATTCAAGAAGAGTTGGTCCAAGAAAAAGGGTAATGCAAAGGGCACGGAGAAGGCTGTCTCCGCCGTTGAGCCAAAGTCCGGAACGAACTCAAAGACCATTTCCTTTCATTGCAAGGAACCTGGTCACTGGAAGAGGAGCTGTAGCAAGTGGCTTGCTGAGCACGGCAAGAAGGCCGGAGATGCTTCTTTAGGCAAAGGTACACTTGTTACATATGTTATAGACATTTACCTTGCTGACTTACCTAGTAGATCTTGGGTATTTGATACCGGATCGGTTGTTCATATTTGCAACTCGATGTAGGGGCTGGTAAGAACTAGGCATGTGGCACAAGGGGAGATTAATATCAGGGTAGACAACAAAGCAAGAGTTGCTGCGTTGGAGGTCGGCATGATGCAGCTCTAGCTTCCTTCTGGATTTATTTTGGAATTGAATAATTGTTATTACATTCCCGCACTTAGTCGGAACATTATTTCTGCCTCATGCTTGATGAGTCAAGGTTACGAATTCAATATAAAGGACAATGGTTTTTCATTTTATTTGAATGGAATGTTCCATGGCTATGCACCCATAGTAAATGGGCTATTTTTTTAAATCTAGACACGGAACGAGTCTATAACATGAATCTCAAGAGGCATAAGCCTAATGAGATAAATCCGACATACTTCTGGCATTGCCGTCTTGGACACATTAGTTTGAAATGCATGAAGAAGCTCCATGATGATGGACTCCTAACTTCGTCCGACTTCAGGTCGTTCGAGACATGCGAATCATGCTTGCTAGGCAAGATGACTAAGTCTCCTTTTGCAAAGAGTTGCGAGAGGGCGTCCGAGCTATTGGAGCTTATACACAGTGATGTGTGTGGTCCAGTGAGCACAACGGCCAGAGGTGGCTATTGGTACTTCGTGACTTTTTCCGACGACGTGAGTATATATGGATATATCTATTTGATGAGGCACAAGTCGAAAACTTTTGAAAAGTTCAAAGAGTTCCAGAACAAGGTTGAAAATCATCTTGGCAAGACGATAAAACTTCTACGATCAGATCGTGGAGGTGAGTACATGAGCCAGGAGTTCGATAATCATCTGAAAAGCCGAGGTATAGTACCTCAGCTCAAACCTCCTGTTACGCCGTAGAGAAATGGTGTCAAAACGGAGAAATCGAACCTTGTTGGACATGGTCCGGTCGATGATGAGCAAATCAGATTTACCCTTGTCATTCTGGGGATACGCTCTAGAAACTGTAGCTTTCACACTTAATAGGGTACCAACAAAATCCGTAGACAAGACACCACATGAGATGTGGTCTGGGAAGAGTCCTAGCTTGTCATTTCTAAAGATTTGGGGTTGTGAAGCATTTGTCAAGCGACTCATGCCAGAGAAGCTTACACCCAAGTTGGATAAATTCATATTCGTGGGATATCTGAGGGAAACCTTGGGATACAACTTCTACAACCGAGAAGAGAACAAAGTGTTTGTTGCTCGGAACGGGGTTTTCCTAGAGAAAGAGTTTCTCAATCGGGAGGCCAGTGGGAGAACGGTGCGACTCGAAGAAATTCGAGAGCCACTCGGGGACGACTCGACTAGTGATGAGATCATACCGGAGTTGATCAGGGAACCCATAGTGGAGTCGGCACCGGAGCCACGAATATCGGAAAGATTGTGCAGAGTGCGAGATGTATTGTTGCTGGAAAGCGATGAGCCGGTCACGTATGCGGAAGCAATGGTGAGCCCAGATTCTGAAGCATGGCTCGAGGCCATGAGATCCGAGTTAAAGTCCATGGATGACAATCAAGTCCGGGACTTGGTTGATCCGCCACCTGGCATAGTAGCCATTGGTTGTAAATGGGTCTTTAAGAAGAAAACCGATGTGGATGGAAATGTTCAGATCCACAAAGCTCGGCTTGTCACTAAAGGTTATGGACAAGTTCAAGGAATTGACTACGATGAGACCTACTCACCGGTAGCGATGCTAAAGTTGGTGAGGATCATACTAGCTATAGCTGCATATTTCAATTATGAGATATGACAGATGGATGTCAAAACGGCTTTCATTCATGGAAATTTAAAAGAGGTTGTATACATGATACAACCTGAAGGTTTTGTCGATCCAACTAATGCTGGTAAAATATGCAAGCTCAAGAGATCCATTTATGGATTGAGGCAAGTAGCTCAGAGTTGGAACATTCATTTTTATGAAGTCAATGTTGACCTTGGTTTCATCAAGAATGAAGAGGACTATTGTTTACACAAGAGTCTAGTGGGAGCTTTGTAGTATTTTTTGATCTTGTATGTGGATGACATACTGCTGATCGCAAATGATGTTTTGATGCTGAACTCAGTCAAGGAATCATTGAATGGCAAGTTTTCGATGAAAGACCTTGGAGAGGAAGTGTACATTTTAGGCATCAAGATCTATAGATATAGATCTAGGAGGCTGCCCGGCTTAAGCCAGTGCACGTACATAGACAAAGTGTTGAAGAGGTTCAACATGAGTGAGGCCAAGAAAGGGCTCTTGCCTGTCTCACATGGTGTAAGGCTAGGCAAGACTCAAAGTCCTATGACTTCTCATAAGCGAAACTGGATGAGTAAGATTCCATATGCCTCGGTAATTGGATCCATCATGTATGGCATGCTATGTACACGGCCTGATGTTGCCTATGCAATAAGCTTAAGAAGCTGATACTAGGCTGACCCAGGTGAGAGTCATTGGGCAGCGGTGAAAACTATCTTGAAGTACCTGAAAAGGACTAAACAGATGTTCCTAGTTTATGGAGGTGAGGAGGAGCTCTGTGTAAAGTTTTAAGCTGATGCTAGTCTCCAAACCGACAGGGGATATTGTCGATCGCAAACTGGACTCGTGTATGTCATGAATGGAGGAGCAGTGAGTTGGACGTGTTCCAAGCAAGATACGATGGCCGACTCCACAATAGAGGTCGAATACATTGCGGCTTGTGAAGCTGCAAAGGAAGGTGTTTGGATTCGAAAGTTCCGGGAAGATGCTGGTGTGTTCCTGGGCTGGTCAAAACCAGTGGACCTTTATTGCGATAATTCAGGTGCCATCGCACAAGCCAAAGAGCCGAGACAACACCACAAGACCAGGCACATAGACCAAAAATATCACTTGATACGAAAGTGTTGGAAATATGCCCTAGAGGCAATAAATAAAGTGTTTATTATTATATTTCCTTGTTCATGATAATTGTTTATTACCCATGCTAGAATTGTATTAATTGGAAACATGGATACATGTGTGGATACATAGACAAACACAATGTCCCTAGTATGCCTCTAGTGAACTAGCTCGTTGATCGAAAGATGGTTAAGGTTTCCTAGCCATGGACATGAGATGTCATTTGATAATGGGATCAAATCATTAGGAGAATGATGTGATGGAAAAGACCCAAACTACAAACGTAGCTTATGATCGTGTAAGTTTATTGCTACTGTTTTCTGCATGTCAAGTATATGTTCCTATGACCATGAGATCATGTAACTCACGGAAATCGGAGGAGTGCCTTGTGTGTATCAAACGTTGCAACGTAACTGGGTGACTATAAAGGTGCTCTATAGGTGTCTCCGAGGGTGTCTGTTGAGTTGGCATGGATCAATACTGGGATTTGTTACTCCGTTTGACGGAGATGTATCTCAGGGCCCACTCGGTAATACAACATCACAATAAGACTTGCAAGCAATGTAACTAAGTGTTAGTTACGGGATCTTGTATTATGGAACGAGTAAAGAGACTTGCTAGTAACAAGGTTGAACTAGGTATGGAGATACCGACGATCGAATCTCGGGCAAGTAACATACCGAAGAACAAAGGAAACATCATACGAGATTAACTCAATCCTTGACATAGAGGTTTGACCGATAAAGATCTTTGTAGAATATGTAGGAACCAATGTGGACATCCAGGTCCCGCCATTGGTTATTGACCGTAGAGGTGTCTCGGTCATGTCTACATAATTCTCGAACCCGAAGGGTCTGCACACTTAAGGTTTGGTGACGTTTCGGTAGTATAGAGTTATGTATGGTGGTGAGAAAAGTTTGTTCGGAGTCCCGGATGATATCCCGGACGTCACGAGGAGCTCCGGAATGGTCTGGAGGTAAAGATTCATATATAGGAAGTCATGTTTTGGTCGCCAGAAAAGTTTCGGGCTCATCGGTAGTGTACCAGGAGGCCACCGGGAGGGGTATTTCGACCCAAGAGGCTACACAGACTGTAGGAGGGTGTAAACCAGACCTTAGTGGGCTGGTGGAACATCCACAAGAGGCCCATGCGGCTGGAGGAAAAAGGCCTAAGAGAAAAAGTGGGAAAAAGGCAAAATAGGGTGAATCCTAGTCCTACTAGGATTGGAGGTGGACTCCACCTCTCCCTCTCTCCTTCGGCCGAAGCAAGGAGGCCTTGGCCCTTGTGCCAAGGCCTCTCCTCCTCTCCTCTTATATATACTGGAGGTTTTAGGGTTTTTGCACTAGTTTTACAGCCACATGCTACCCGTTCCTCCAGTGCATAGTTTCTCCTCAAGATCGGATTTCTGCACTGCTATATGTGATGTATGAGATGATCATGTGATGTATAGATTATCACGACTTGCATGTCGATGAGTACGGCAACCGGCAGGAGCCATAGGGTTGTCTTTAATTATTGTATGACCTGCGTGTCAATCATTAAGCGCTATGTAATGCTTTACTTTATTGCTAAACGGTAGCAATAGTAGTAGAAGCATGTTGGGCCCGACAACCCCGATGGTGACACGTTGATGGAGATCATGGTGTCTTGCCGGTGACGATGGAGATCATGCCGGTGCTTTCAAGATGGAGATCTAAAGCACAAGTTCATGGCCATAGCATGTCACTTATGAATTGCATGTGATGTTAATACTTTTATGCACCTTGTTTTGCTTAGGACGACGATAGCATTATAAGGTGATCCCTCACTTATATTTCAAGATGAATTGTGTTCTCCCCAAGTGTGCACCGTTGCGAAAGTTCGTCGTGTCGAGACACCATGTGATGATCGGGTGTGATAGATTCTATGTTGACATACAACGGGTGCAAGCCAGTGTTGCCCACGCAGAACACTCAGGTTAAACTTGACAGGCCTAGCATGTATAGACATGGCCTCGGAACACAAGAGACCGAAAGGTCGAGCATGATTCATATAGTAGATATGATTAACATAATGATGTTCTCCATTGAAGCCACCTCAACTCACGTGATGATCAGACTTGAGTTGGTGGATTTGGATCATGTGACACTCAGATGACCTGAGGGATGTCAATTTGAGTGGGAGCTTTAGTAATTTGATTAACTAAACTCATTATCCTGAACAATAGTCTAAGTAAAATTTGCATATTTATGTTTAGATCAATGGCTCGCGCAGCAGCACCCCTGAATTTTAATGCGTTCCTAGAGAAAGCTAAGTTGAAAGATGATGGAAGTAACTTTGTTGACTGGGCCCGTAATCTAAGGATTATCCTCACGGCTTCCTAGAAATCATATGTCCTTGATGCACCGCTTGGTGACCAACCAGAAGACATGACCTCCGAAGACGTTAAGAACTTTTGGGAGGCACGTACTGGAGATTACTCAATAGTTCAGTGTGCAATATTGTATGGCTTAGAACCAGGACTTCAAAGACGTTTTGAACGTCATGGAGCATATGAGATGTTCTAGGAGTTGAAGTTTATCTTTCAAAAGAATGCCCGGATCGAGAGGTATGAAACCTCCGATAAGTTTTATGCTTGCAAGATGGAGGAGAATGGGTCTATCAGTGAACATATACTCAAAATGTCTGGGTATTCAACTCGTCTAGTGGAGTTGGGAATTGCCCTTCCGCCAAAGGCGATCATTGACAGAGTTCTTCAATCACTGCCACCTAGTTACAAGAGCTTTGTGATGAACTATAACATGCACGGGATGAACAAGTCAGTCGTCGAGCTGTTTGCGATGCTAAAAGTCGCTGAGTCTGAAATCCAGAAAGAACATCAAGTGTTGATGGATAATAAAACCACTAGTTTCAAGAAAAATGGCAAGGTCAAGGGCAAGGGCAAGAAGGGTAAAACCAAGAAGGATGGCAAAGCAGTTGCTACTCCTGTAAAGAAGCCCAAGCATGGACCCAAGCCAGAAACTGAGTGCTTTCATTGCAAGGGAACTGGTCACTGGAAGCGGAACTGCCCCAAGTACCTGGCTGACAAGAAGGCAGCCAACGACAAACAAGGCATATATGATATACATGTCATTGATGTGTACCTTACTAGCTCTCGTAGTAGTGCCTGGGTATTTGATACCGGTTCGGTTGCTCACATTTGCAACTCAAAGCAGGAACTATGGAATAAACGAAGGCTGGCAAAGGACGAAGTGACGATGCGCGTGGGAAATGGTTCCAAGGTTGATGTGATCGCCGTCGGCACGCTCTCTCTTCGATTACCATCAGGATTAGTGATGAACCTGAATAACTATTATTTAGTGCTTGCGTTAAGCATGAACATTATATCTGGATCTTGTTTATTGCGAGACGGTTACTCCTTTAAATCAGAGAATAAAGGTTGTTCTATTTATATGAGTAATATCTTTTATGTTCATGCACCCAATGTTAGGGGTTTATTCATATTGAATCTTGATAGTGATGTTACACATGTTCATAACATTGATGCCAAAAGATGTAGAGTTGATAATGATAGTACCACTTTCTTGTGGCACTGTCGTTTAGGTCATATTGGTGTAAAACGCATGAGGAAGCTCCATGTTGATGGACTTTTGGAGTCACTTGATTTTGAATCACTTGACACATGTGAACCATGCCTCATGGGCAAGATGACTAAAACGCCGTTCTCTGGAACAATGGAACGGGCGAGTGACTTATTGGAAATCATACATACTGATGTGTGCGGTCCAATGAATGTTACAGCGCGTGGTGGATATCATTATTTTCTCACCTTCACTGATGACTTAAGTAGATATGGGTATATTTACTTAATGAAACACAAGTCTGAAACGTTTGAAAAGTTCAAGCATTTTCAGAGTGAAGTTGAGAATCATCGTAACAAGAAGATTAAGTTCCTGCGATTTGATCGAGTAGGTGAATATCTGAGTTATGAGTTTGGCAGTCACTTAAGACAGTGTGGAATTATTTCACAGTTGACACCGCCCGGAACACCACAGCGTAATGGTGTGTCCGAACATCGTAATCGAACCTTATTAGATATGGTGCGTGCTATGATGTCTCTTGCTGATTTGCCACTATCGTTTTGGGGTTATGCATTAGAGACAGCTGCATTCACTTTAAATAGGGCACCATCAAAATCCGTTGAGACGACGCCATATGAACTGTGGTTTGGCAAGAAGCCAAAGTTGTCGTTTCTTAAAGTTTGGGGATGTGATGCTTATGTCAAAAAGCTTCAGCCTGAAAAGCTGGAATCCAAAGCGGAGAAATGCGTCTTCATAGGATACCCGAAAGAGACAGTCGGGTATACCTTCTATCTCAGATCCGAAGGCAAAGTGTTTGTCGCGAAGAACGGAACATTTCTTGAGAAATAGTTCCTCTCGAAAGAATTGAGTGGGAGGAAAATAGAGCTTGATGAGGTTATTGAACCTTTACTTCAACTAGAAAGTAGCGCAGTGCAGAAAGTTCTTTCTATGGAACCTACGACGGTAGAAGAGGAAGTTAATGATGTTGATCATGAAGCTTCGGATCAAGCTGCTATAGAACCTCGTAGGTCAACAAGGCCGCGTACTACCCCTGAGTGGTACGACAACCCTGTCTTGGAGGTCATGTTGTTGGACAACAATGAACCTACGAGCTATGGAGGAGCAGTGGTGGCTCGGATTCCGAGAAATGGTTAGAGGCCATGAAATCCGAGATGGGATCCATGTATGAAAAGAAAGTATGGACTTTGGAAGTATTACCTGAAGGGCGAAAGGCCATTACGAGCAAATGGATCTTTAAGAAGAAGACTGACGCGGACGGTAATGTCACCGTCTATAAAGTTCGATTTGTGGCAAAGGGTTTTTCACAAGTTCAAGGAGTTGACTACGATGAGACTTTCTCACCCGTAGCGATGCTTAAGTCTGTCAGAATCATGTTAGCAATAGTTTCTTATTTCGACTATGAAATTTGGCACATGGATGTCAAAACAGCGATCCTCAACGATTTCCTTGAGGAAGAGTTGTATATGATGCAACCCGAAGGTTTTGTCGATCCAGAGAATGCTGACAAAGTTTGCAAACTCCAGCGATCCATTTATGGACTGGTGCAAGCATCTTGGAGTTGGAATAAGCGCTTTGATGAGGTGATCAAAGTGTTTGAGTTTATACAAGTTTACGGAGAAGCTTGTATTTACAAGAAAGTGAGTGGGAGCTCTATAGCGTTTCCAGTATTATATGTGGATAACATATTGCTGGTTGGAAACAATATAGAAATGCTGGAAAGCGTGAAGGAATATTTGAACAAGAGTTTTTCAATGAAGGACCTAGGAGAAGCTGCTTTCATATTAGGCATTAAGATCTATAGAGATAGATCGGGACGCTTAATAGCATTTTCACAGAGCACATACCTTGATAAAGTTTTGAAGAAGTTCAAAATGGAACAGTCCAAGAAGGGGTTCTTGCCTGTATTACAACGTGTGAAGTTGAGTAAGACTCAATGCGCAGTAACTGCAGAAGATAGAGAAAAGATGAGTGTCATCCCCTATGCTTCAGCCATAGGCTCTATCATGTATGCAATAATGTGCACAAGACCCGATTTCAGCCTTGCCATAAGTATGGCCGGAAGGTTTCAAAGTGATCCTGGAATGGAGCACTGGCAAGCGGTCAAGAATATCCTTAAGTACCTGTAAAGGACTAAGGAAATGTTTCTCGTTTGTGGAGGTGATGAAGAGCTCATCGTAAGGGGTTACGTCGATGCAAGCTTTGACACTGATCCGGACGACTCTAAGTCGCAATCCGGATATGCATTTATTCTTAACGGGGGAGCGGTAAGCTGGTGCAGTTCCAAGCAAAGCGTGGTAGCTGATTCTACGTGCGAAGCAGAATACATCGCAGCCTCGGAGGCGGCAAAGGAAGGTGTCATGACATATCTTGGAGTAGTGCCCAGTGCACTGAATCCAATGAACCTGTTCTGTGAGAACACTGGTGCCATTCCTCTAGCCAAGGAACCAAGGTTTTACAAGAGGACCAGACACATAAAGCGACGCTACAACTCCATCCGCGATTACATCGAGGAGAAGGACATAAATATTTGCAAAGTGCACATGGATCTGAATGTTGCAGACCCGTTGACTAAACCTCTTCAAGGAGCTAAACATGATCAACACCAGAACTGCATGGGTGTTCGATTCATTACAATGTAAATCACATAGTGATGTGAGCTAGATTATTGACTCTAGTGAAAGTGGGAGACTACTGGAAATATGCCCTAGAGGCAATAAATAAAGTGTTTATTATTATATTTCCTTGTTCTTGATAATTGTTTATTATCCATGCTAGAATTGTATTAATTGGAAACATGGATACATGTGTTGATACATAGACAAACACAATGTCCCTAGTATGCCTCTAGTGAACTAGCTCGTTGATCGAAAGATGGTTAAGGTTTCCTAGCCATGGACATGAGAGGTCATTTGATAACGGGATCATATCATTAGGAGAATGATGTAGCTTATGATCGTGTCAGTTTATTGCTACTGTTTTCTGCATGTCAAGTATATGTTCCTATGACCATGAGATCATGCAACTCACGAACATCGGAGGAGTGCCTTGTGTATATCAAACGTCACAACATAACTGGGTGACTATAAAGGTGCTCTATAGGTGTCTCTGAGGGTGTCTATTGAGTTGGCATGGATCAATACTGGGATTTGTTACTCCGTGTGACGGAGAGGTATCTTAGGGCCCACTCGGTAATACCACATCACATATGCCTTGCAAGCAATGTAACTAAGTGTTAGTTACGGGATCTTGTATTACAAAATGAGTAAAGAGACTTGCCAGTAACAAGGTTGAACTAGGTATGGAGATACCGACGATCGAATCTCGGGCAAGTAACATACCGAAGAAGAAAGGGAACAACATACGGGATTAACTGAATCCTTGACATAGAGGTTCGACCGATAAAGATCTTCGTAGAATATGTAGGAACCAATGTGGACATCCAGGTCCCGCCATTGGTTATTGACCATAGAGGTGTCTCGGTCATGTCTACATAGTTCTCGAACCCGCAGGGTCTGCACACTTAAGGTTTGGTGACGTTTCGGTAGTATAGAGTTATGTATGGTGGTGACCAAAGTTTGTTCGGAGTCCCGGATGAGATCCCGGACGTCACGAGGAGCTCCGGAATGGTCCGGAGGTAAAGATTCATATATAGGAAGTCCTGTTTTGGTCGCCGGAAAAGTTTCGGGCTCATCGGTAGTGTACCGGGAGTGCCGGGAGTGTACCAGGAGGCCACCGGGAGGGGTATTTCGACCCAAGAGGCTACATGGGCTGTAGGAGGGTGTAAACCAGCCCTTAGTGGGCTGGTGGAACATCCACAAGAGGCTCATGCGTCTGGAGGAAAAAGGCCTAAGAGAAAAAGTGGAAAAAGGCAAAATAGGGTGAATCCTAGTCCTACTAGGATTGGAGGTGGACTCCACCTCTCCCTCTCTCCTTCGGCCGAAGCAAGGAGGCCTTGGCCCTTTTGCTAAGGCCTCTCCTCCTCTCCTCTTATATATATTGGAGGTTTTAGGGTTTTTGCACTAGTTTTACGGCCACGTGCTACCCGTTCCTCCAGTGCATAGTTTCTCCTCAAGATCGGATTTCTGCAGTGCTTAGGCGAAGCCCTGCCGGAATTGCTCCACCACCATCGCCGGAGCACCGTCACACTGCCGGCGAACTCTTCTACCTCTCCGCCCTCTCTTGCTGGATCAAGACGGCGGAGATCGTCATCAAGTTGTACGTGTGCTGAACGCGGAGGTGTCGTCCGTTCAGCGCTAGATCGGAAGATCGTGATCAAGTTCGTGGGACGGATTGTGATCAAGTTTGTGGGACGGATCGTGACCTATTTCGTGGGACGGATCGTGATTAGATCGCGGGACGGATCGTGATTGAATCGCGGGACGCACTGGGATTTTGATCGCGAAGACGTTCGACTACACCAACCTGTTTCTTAACGCTTCCCGCTTAGCGATCTAAAAGGGTATGTAGATCCATTCTCCCTCTCGTAGATGCTCATCACCATGGATAGATCTGCGTGTGCGTAGGAATTTTTTTGTTTCCCATGCAATGTTCCCCAACAGAAAGCTCGTAGAGAAAGGTGATACCAATTTATGCAAGATTCATACGGATGAAAATGTTGCAGATCCGTTGACTAAGCCGCTTCCACAACCCAAGCATGAGGGGCATGTTAGAGCTATGGGCATTCGATGTCTATTTGATTGACTCTAGTGCAAGTGGGAGATTGTTGGAGATATGCCCTAGAGGCAATCATGTATGATGATATTTCCTATGTGTTTATGAATAAAGATAGTCCTTGGACATTATCATTGATGTGTATTAACAAGTATGTGACTTGTTTGTGAGAGTATGCATTGTTTGACGACTGTCCTAAATGGTCCCTAGTCGAAAGGGTTGTGTGGACACGCAGCCAGTTAGACTAGCATATGACACGGTAGATGGTCCGGTCTCACTGACCATGTAGCATTGGATACTAGCCGGATAATATGGATCCAGAAAGGTCTGGTCGGATTCGATATAGTCGGATCCGAGTCGAGATAAGGTCTGAGTTGGACAGACTCAACTATGAGACACAACGATAGGTCATCTGTGAGTCTCTAGTACAACATACGTTCTATGTCCTAAGACCTGAGCTGGCTCATGTGCTCGGGATGGTGACAGACTTGCTTTGGGCCGACCAAACGCTACTCCCTGACTGGGTAGTTACAAAGGTAGGTTTCGGCCTTGTCCAGACCCATGCTACGGGACATGGTCGAGCAAGATGGGAATTTCCCCTTCGATCAGAAGAGATATACTCTGGGCCCCTCGGGTGATCCAACCTGGATAAGCATGGCCATGCGATGAGGATTATGAGATAATCCGAATGTTGGTCGGATTCACCGGAACGAGAAAGAGGTCGTGCTGCAACAAGGATGACCATATCGCCTTGTGCACGACAACATATATCGTGTGGCAAAGGGAACACACGTGTGAAGTACAGGTTCGCCTAACCAACTTCATCGGACACTTGGAGTCAGCACGTCATGCTAGAGGCCGCTATCGACCGGTTGAGTCAGATGTCATCTGTCTCGTGACCAAGTGGACGAGAACCTAAAGGGTCGTGTGCTTAAGGGAAGGAACACGTGGGCTTTATGATTCGTGCGAGGCCCAAGAGTTGAGCCCGCGCCGGATGCCTATATAGTGGAGGTGCGACACACCCATCCGGTTGATCGCTTCGGCGCCGTCATTAGGGTTTGCATGTGTTGCAACTAGCCACCTCCACTCGTCGCCGCCGACCGTGTGATCGGACCTAGCAGTCCGCCGCACGGGTGTTCCTCCTACATGCGCGGATACCGTTAGAGGCGGTGCACTTGCGCTTCCCAGGCAAACCTGTACGTGGGATCCGGCAACCGGCTGTTCGAGGGAGATCGGACGAGGAGGAGACGGACCACACGAACGTGCTTCCCCAACTCTACTTTCATTGCACGGCACTGCGCGTCTAGTCGTAACGAGCTGTGATCCATCTCTATAGCATGTTCTTGGATGTTTCGCGCGTGCAATTTTTTAATTGGCATGCGATGCACCTACGGTAGAACCCAACACAGTTGACAAAAGAGGTTTTGACAGTCTAGTCATCTACACGACCTAGGTGCTTTGGAAGCAACGCAACGCTAGAATCCTTAGTAGGACACATCAGCAGGTCAACGCTAAGAGATTAGTTTCCTTCATCCCGGACGAGATCAAAGATTGAAAAACGGCATACGACGGAGTAGGAGTTTTACGACGTTTTGTGAAAGAGTAGTCTAGTTAGAGTGTTGAAATGGGCGTACCTTTGTGGATGTTCACATCTACTAGATGACTCTTGTAACTATTTCTCCCCCTCTATAATACACAATTACGTACTCTCGAAAAAACATTTTTTTGTTTTTCCTGTGGCATTAAACACTTTTTACTAATCCTATAGGGTTCAAATGGATATGCCACTCCAATCCTATACTTTTTTTTTATTCATGTGTTTTCAAAACCTACGAATGAAAGAGACCCTCAAGATATGAGAGAATATATTTGTTTGTGAGAATTGGCGGATTCTGATTCTCCACTACTACCAAATACAAGGATGCGACTCAGGTATTGAACACACACATTACATTTCAGCCGGTCACGTTAACCAAAACATCATTCAAATTTGGAGAAGCCGAGATGGAAAAGAAATTGATAACCGAGTATAACTGTAGCATCACATCCCCTCGATGGGATTGCGTCATAGTAACAAGGTAACACGATACACACTTGATCGATTTTCTTCACCGGGACAGCCAACTAATTTTACCATAACAGCTAACTACCGACGAGCTTGCGATCAAAAACACAAATGGGAAACCACACAACACAAGAGACAAGATAACTCGGGATCACGACGACCAACTCGCAAGATGACTGCCCGCGTGGGGTCGTCCCCTCAGTTCCTTCAGTATCCGTCGGAGTTGCCTCCGCGGCCGTAGCCGCCGTCACGCCGCCCGCCGTACCCCCTGCCACCGCCATAGCGTCCGCCTCCGTAACCCCGGCCACCGCCGTAGCCGTCATCCCCGTAGCCATCGTCGCGGCGCTGGCCATACCCGCCACCACCGCCGTACCTGCCACCACCTCCGCCGCCGCCGCCGTACCTGCCGCCACCCCCGCCGCCGTACCCGCGGGACTGGGCCTCGTTGACGACGATGCTGCGGCCGTCGAGCTCCTTACCGTTCATCCCCTCGATGGCGTCCTGCATCGCCTGCTCGCTGGAGAAGCTGACGAACCCGAAGCCGCGAGACCTCCCCGTTTCGCGATCGTTGATGATCTGCACGCGCCATGCATGCATTGTCGAGTCAGAAAGCAGCAAACAATATCGAGAAGAGCGAGAACGATGGGTGTGCGGCGGACCTTGGCGTCGAGGACCTCGCCGTAGGGGCTGAAAGCAGCCTCGAGGCCGCGGTCGTCGGTGTTCCATGACAGGCTGCCGACGAAGCAGCGGTACTCGGCGCCGTCCGACTCTGCCATTCCCACGGAAACCTCACACGAGCCAAACGTACCAGGTGGAGAGAAGAAGATGACACACAACACTCTGCGAGAGCAATGAGAGGAAGGCGCCGCGCGCGGCCGAGCTTTATAGCGACGTTGACGCATCGCCCGGATCGCGTCCAAGTCACACCGAGCATGGCAGAATGCCCAACATAGTGACGACATACATATAGCAAACTGAACCATGGTGTCGACACTGCAATGATCTGCTCTGATCGATCGAAAAAGAGATATATCCACCTCGGACACCTGTGTGAATGAATATGGTCTACGTTATTCAATGGACGGGATGTTTTAACCGGATATAAACGGTGTCACAAATTTATACAAACAAACAGTAAAAAGGGAATTCCAATCGTATTCTTACGGTAATGCTATTAAGCGAACGTTCGGTTCGGGACCATGGCAAGCAAACGTTTTTCGCAGCAATTTATGTGTCGGGACTATGACAATTCTTTCAAGCGACACTACAATTTTCACAGGAAATCCCCTGTCTGCCAGAAGTTGGCATCTGTCTTCGAAGACATGATTGTTATATCCACTAGATCACCTGGACTAGAAGGTTCCGATAGTAGGGATGGAGATGGGGTGATTACCTTCTCCTTGGTGAGACGAATTGCCGCCGGTGGCCATCGATGAAGGGCAACGGCGGTGGCGGCAGAGAGATCGAAGGTGTTGAGGTCGACGGTGAAGTGGCTGGTGGCGCTTCCCATCGCTTCAGTGCCTCCCTCTCGATCGGACTAGGGTTAGGAGTGGAGAATAGTGGCGGCGGCGAACCTCGTTCCTTGTGCCGTAGTCCCCACCTCCTCTATATGGCACTACGCGATAGGGGCCCACCAGCCTTGCTTGGGCTGGACGCCCCCGATCAGGGCGTGGGTCAAGGGTCCAATAGGCCGTTGGGCCCATTGGGGAAGAGATCATCCTAACATTCTTCTCCTTGATCTCAACTTTTACTTTTGACCTTATACTTTTACTTTACTCGTTTCATAACAGATCAATACATAGGACATGTTTCACCGTCACAGCTCAATTGCCGATAGAATCAGACAGCCACAACGTACCTCTCTGTTTTGAAACAAATTCTTTAACCTTGGGTCCTTTATTATTCGGAAATCTTAGACTATACCATAAAACTCATGTCGACTGTGTGTTCTCCGAACATACTGGGCGGTAAGCCTTTAATAAGCAGATCTGCAAACACTTGTCTATTGCTTTTATGCTTCAAGCATTTCTACATAATTCCGGACTTTCTCCTTTACAACGCATAACTCTGTGTCAGTGTGTTTGGCATCAACACTTGACTTGTTGTCATAGGAGCGAAAAACTTAAAATGGTTATCATTGTTGTCAACCATTATCAACTCCGGGTACAGGTCTCCTTAACCATTTTGCCTGTCCCTCAGCCTCATATCAAGCTATAACATATCTTTGCATCACATTGATGATAATTATTTCATTCTTTGGAGCTTTTCCGCACAAAAAACTCAAGTGTGAAAGTTAGCGACAATTGTGGGTTTCGTATACATTTCACAAGTCTTGTCTGTGTACTCACAATCTCTTTAGAGCACTTATTTCTTTCAGCATGAGGCTGATATCTTTGACTCCATTCCAGTGATCTATATATGGACTGGGCTTTGCCAAAATAACCCGGATACGTGAACTGTGTCAGGGTAATATATTGAGCTTCAAACAGCTGAAGCATATGACACCATATCCGTTTTTTCAATCTTTTCTCATCAACTTTTGGAACACCATAGTTTCCAGTTCCATTACCCTTGACTATAAGAACAGACGTAGGTTTTCTCGCATGCATACTTTAGAGACCTTTCTTAGCATGTCCATTCGACATTCCTAATACCCCCTTTTATTCCTTTCTTAGTGAATCTCGATACTTATAACGAGAGACACTCTATAGAGAACATTCTTTTGAACTTTGAGGACAAAA
The DNA here is from genome assembly GCA_022496015.1 of Hordeum marinum. Lineage (NCBI taxonomy): Eukaryota > Viridiplantae > Streptophyta > Magnoliopsida > Poales > Poaceae > Hordeum > Hordeum marinum. The sequence goes on along the minus strand of CM039677.1, from coordinate 277,482,995 downwards.
ACTTCTTTTCTCCTGCTGCAATAGATTGACATCACCACTAGCAAGTAGGACGTCATCCACATGCACAGGAATTAGGAAATGAATTTCCCATTCTATAACTTCGCATGAATACAATTGTCCTCTCGTTTTCTTTAACCCAAAATAACATCTTATACTTTTAACTTTAAATGCCACTGTCTAGAGACTTGCTCTAGTCCATACAAGACTTCTTGAAGCAATATCCCTTGTGTTCTTTACTTTCATCTGATGTAACTCAGATCATGATGTCGATCATGATGTGCCACCTACACTCATTGTTATCTATTCATTCTCTTTGCACACAATCTTTCGATTTAAGTAGTGCTTTACACCTTTACATATTTACTTTGGAGTCAACTTACCATTGTAGACCCTTTACAGCCTACTGTTTTGGCTCCATTGGAAATTACTTATGAGTCCCAAACATCGTCGGGATTCACCAATTTTATTTCGTCTCACATAGTCCCTTATCATTTAGACAAACAAACACTTCTCAAAGCTCGATTGAGCGCTTTAAATGAGGTGGTATCAACCTCCATTTGAATTTCACTAACATCGACTTTATAGTAATCAGAAGTATCTGATTTTCTCATTCCTTGAGACCATGTGTGTCTCAGGTACTGGCACTTCTTTTCATATGGGACTGTTGTTGCTCTGTCATTGCCAAGAGGCAAAATAATTGTATAGTCTTTCATTTCCAAGAGGCAATAGGTTTTACAGGGAACTTTATCACAAGATCCACGTTTACTCATTCCTCCTTTATAGAGCTAACAATAGCTGTTGTATAGGTCATACAACATGCTCCCCCAGATTACTCCATCTTCACAAAAAATGGTGTATCTTTAAACTTTATTATTTGGGTTTATTCTGTTAAAACTTTCTTCTTTATGGCACTTTAAGCACCGTCTTAGTATTCCTTAGTCTGCTTTCGGAACTGTAAAAGATCTAGAAATACATCTATTTCTTTTCTTTAGAGGTATTATTATTTATCTCATATTTCTTTCTCCCCCTCGAAATGTGGCAAGAACTTTTCTGCCACAATTTCGAAAAACCAGTCATAACTCTTGTGAATTGAGGAAACTTCGATTATCTACTTCATTTATACGAAATTAATTTATCTGTTAACTGGTATTGGAGTACTTTTTCCTCATTCCATTTCAGAAAATCAATAGAGTTCTTTATCATTAGTACTTTTGCAAGTCACACTTGCATATTATTCTTATCTTTAGGTTCGTCTATAACTTTTATTCTTTTTGGATTTATTGAGTGCTTAATGACCGTTACACTTAAGTTGTACGGTCGATACTAGGAAAGCATAATAGCTACTCCATACTTTTCTCCCAGGGTGGGACACATTGAAACGCACATGAGTCATCATATCTTTCTCCCATCGTACAGGATAAGTCCTTTGCCAAAATTGCTCCCGCCATACAGGATTTTTGACATAATACTATGTCAACTTTACTTAGTTACGCAAGTATTTTCCCGGACTTTTCCCACCATGTGGGTTTTATCATAATCATCTTTTCCCGCTATGTGGGTAATTCCCTATAAGGGATATAAATGCCAGAATTGCCTCTTTTAACTGCATATTCAATCACCAAATTCAGAAATAAATCCGAATGCTCTTTGACAGACATGCTTGATCTGACATTGGTCAAATTAAACACGCATGTTGCTTGGTCCATCTAAAGTCATGTTGATGGGAAAATCTTCTTCATAGAGAGTACATGAAAGACATTCGTCAACCAAGACTCTCAATGATCTATTTATTTTATTTTCTTGGATCAATATCCAAGGATTCTTTTCTTTTGAAGCCATTCTTTAGAGAGAACATACTCCCTCACGTTATGACATTTCTTGGTCATCTTTCGGGTCACAAATACCCAGCCATTCGCTTTCACGAATGATGGTAAGGAAAACTTTTAGTCTGAGAAAACTTAGACAATTATCAACAATAATGAGCATAAAAAATAACCCTACGTTGATCTGGTTAAAAATATGCACATTAAATCTTTTAAAACTTTCTTTTTATATTCTAGATCACCGTTGTGGTAGAATTAGAATAAAACATCATCCTTCTACATTAATTCCATATCACCGTTGGGCGGAAATGGAAATAATGCATATAACTCATAAACAATGTGATGATAGTATTTTTATTAAACAACTTTGCTAAGAAATAATCATCATCAACAACTTTATTGCATCGGGAACAAGAAATATACATTTGTCTAGCTCAAGAGCATTTCTTGATCTTTATCTGTTCTGTGAAAATTGATCACTTTGATACAAAATTTATCAGAGATTTAAGCTTTGAACACAAGACTCATAGAATTATAGTACTATTATCATCAACGTTGGTCAGAAAATAACAATATCATATTTTAACTTTAAAACAAATATCTTTCTTTTGTCATAGCGGAAACTATCTGAAACTGATTTCACCCACAGGGAAAAAAATGCTAAGAACAGTTCTTCCAATTAAATTTTCCCGTTGGTTCCAATTCAATTGGAAGATTAAACTTTTACTTTGCAGCGGAAACTTCGAATATAAAATTCATGACTTTTTTTATATATACTTTACAGAAACTTTCCTTTTACTAAATAATAATTCATGAACTTTTACTTCCTTTAGAAAATTCATGAACTTTTTCTTTTTCTGAAAATTTTCTGTTTTTATTTTTCGGAAACTTTTCTTTGCAGAAACATTTTTTTATTTTCTATTTTCTAAACAAAAACGAACTGTCGGAAATGGCCTATTGGGCGCATCGCGCCGCGCGAGCCGGCCCCACCTCGGCTTGGGCCGACCCACCTCCTCTTTTGGCCCAAAAGCCCGCAGCGGGTTAGGTTTTGCATCCTGACCGTCCATTCAATCAGGTGGTTGCCCGGTCTCCTCGCTAGAGAAAAACAGGTGAGCGAGGGGAGACCGACCGAAACCCTCGGTCATTCCCGTCCTCCTCCCGCGTCGCTCGCTCTGCTCTCTGCGCTAGCGGGGACTGTTCTTGCGTCCACGCCCGCTGCCGGTGAGCCGGTGACGGATGCAGTCGGACCCTCCCGATGCCGCGCGCCGTGCTCTCTTTCTCGCTCTTTTCTTCCTTTCCCCTCGCTGCTCTGTAGCAGAGAGGATGAGCCGAGCCACCGCGCCGTATCGTGCTGCCAGAGACAGCGACGAGCGCCGTATCTCTGTGCCAAGCCCCTTCTCTATCCCCTGCTCCACCTCTGTGACAGAGAGTGGGAGGGTCCTGGTTGCGGTTTCCTCTGCTCCCGTGGAGCTCCTAACGGTGGCGTCGTCGCCTCCCCTTCTCCGGTAGAGCGTTTTCCCTTGCGGGAAGCGCTCCACCGTCGAATGGCATGGCTGCGGTGCCCTTTGCCCCTTGTGGGGTTGCGTTCTTCGTCTGGTGCCCCTTCTGGTGCGCATCGGATCGAGAGGAACAATGCGGCTCGGAGGCGGCGCATAACTCTGGTGAGCTGTTCTTTTCCCTCTTGCCCTTTTCTCTGTTAAGGTTAGGGTTCTTTGGGAGGGGATTCTTTCTTTGTTTGTTTCTTTCTACCGAAAATACAACTAGAACCCAGTGGCCTCTGATACCATTTTTATATCCACTAGATCACCTGGGCTAGAAGGTTCCGGTAGTAGGGATGGAGATGGGGTGATTACCTTCTCCTTGGTGAGACGAATTGCCGCCGGTGGCCATCGATGAAGGGCAACGGCGGTGGCGGCAGAGAGATCGAAGGTGTTGAGGTCGACGGTGAAGTGGCTGGTGACGCTTCCATCGCTTCAGTGCCTCCCTCTCGATCGTACTAGGGTTAGGAGTGGGGAACAGTGACGGCGGCGAACCTCGTCCCTTGTGCCGTAGTCCCCACCTCCTCTATATGGCACTACGCGACAGGGGCCCACCAGCCTGATGCCCCCGATCAAGGCGTGGGTCAAGGGTCCAATGGGCCGTTGGGCCCATTGGGGAAGAGATTATCCTAACAATGGTCATTTGTTTTTGAGGAATTTGCCCTAAAAACCGTTCACTCCCATGTCATCCCGTGAAAGTTTATTGGCTACTGCGCTGCTATTTTTAAATCAATGCTAAGAACCATCCGGTGCAAGCATGTCATCGGGATGCATAGACCTTCATTGCACGGCTATGAATATAGATCGAGAAATAACGCTCTCTAAAAGCACATACTATTGTGATGCTACGTTCACACTACCCATGAAACCCCTGGAAAGCAAAATGGCAATGGGTTCAAAGAGTTTCTCATGTATATCGTGCTCAAGGTGTTGCATGTAAATTGACACAAACAGCTGCGATGTAGTTGATGATATTGCCTTCAGCGACATGGAGATCAACATCACCGTGGAAGATATCATGAATTTTGATGCGCTTGTTATTCTGAAGAGCTTTATTCTCAAATTCAACAATAAAGACTTGCACATCACCCCCTCGAACACCAGAACATGCACAAGCATTTAACTCTGGTCCTGAGATTTCAGGGGCGAAAATCAAAAAACATGAGGGGCTTTAATATAAACATCAAAGTAACAATCAATACACACACGCACACACGAATATTGTGATAAAACACCCCAGTATTATTAATAATATGGGCTGGTTAGACTCATAACCAAAAATATTACCAACCATGGAATACATGCACGCATGATAGAGCACAAGAGTATAACTGAAGATTTCTGTCAAGAAGAGCCAGAACTACTACAGAATGCATGGCTTAATTGTACAAACATCAAGGCATGCAAATGGTGTTAGCTTGTGTAAATAACAATGCATATAGTTTCGCATGCAAGTAATGAAGTTGAGATATTTGGTTGGTTTGTACATCCAGCCACCTTATAAGAATATTTTACCATGCAACGGGAAGTCAGAATTTCAGCCACGACAAAGTCTTTGTTCTAGACAAAGTTCTTAGTTTGGACAAAAGTATCATTCTGGACAAAGTTTTCTGTCTGGACAAAAATATTAGTCTACTATGTGAATCGTGCAAGGCTTGATTGTGCAAACATTGAGGCAATTCAGCGGTGTCTAAGGCGTGTCAAGCTATGGTATACCCCAGGCTCCAACTGTGACAAAGAAGAATAAAGAAGGGACCTTGCAGCATCCCTCGCACACTATAAAAGTAGGAGGACTGGGCGCTCTGAAGGACACACACACACACACGACAGCAGACCCCACAACATCGCAACACTCAAGCACCACAACACTCACACTCCTCATTTTTCCAATAGTAGTCTCTATCAACACTTGTAATAAAGCCTTTGAGGCAATGTATCATTCCATGGTGGAGGTAGGCACAAGGTAGTCTTCTTTTTCTCTTTGTAATCCCTTCGGAGTCTCCTAAAAGAAAAAACCTTATGTAAATTATGTTCTGAAATGAAGTAGTTGCGTGTTTCACTTGGTATTTTCGAGGTTGTCAGAATGGCGATTCTATTATACAATTCTACGACTTTATGATCCAAAGTAACACCTCTAATTCTATGATTTTAGTTTACAGAATCTATAATTCTAATATCCTAATAGTTAAGATTCTACGATTTGCGATCCTACCATCGGAGTTCCGGCCGATTCAAAAGCACGATTCAAACAACCTTGGGTATTTCCATTCTGAATTTATGGGAACAATTTTTACGCTAAGGATCCGATGAAAGAAACCTCTGCCAATAGTTTTTTGTTATATCCATGTATGCAGCTCTCGAGAACTTTGTAGTCGTAAACAAGTGTTCCCTTCGGACGAAACTGTCTGGGAAGACGGTATGAATTTATCCCATAATTTTTCGATACAAACATCAAGTGAACAAACTTAGCTACTTCTCAAGCAACATAGTGAAAAATATGATGAGCACCGGATAGGAATAACACAACTTCTGTGCACCCGTAGGTTGTTTCATTGGTTTCTCCAACCGATAAAAGATCCTGCATAAACACATAAAATACGATAATTAGAAAATCTAATTAAACTACGTCAATCACAAATTCACTACTTAGTAAATTTTCACTATTAATTTTTTTCAAATTTTTAGTTAATTACATTTCTATACTAAATAATTTTGTATTAGCATATTAAGTTTTTAATAACATTTATATTTATATATTTGTGTTACATATATAGTTATATATACATATAATATCACCCATAAAGATAGAGACTACCGACATTGGTATATTTCTTGTGAATCGCGAACTTGGGGATTGGCGAGAAGGGAAACATGGAACCTCTTACATACATGAAGAGGTGTTATGCTAAATACATATTTTTTACTTTATACACTCCTAGAAAAAGGTATCACGCCGGGTCCTATCCTTGCGGGAACTTGAAAGCCTCAATAAGGATACAAGCGCATATTGAAGACGTTTGAACAATGTGCATATCATCACAAATACATGTATTAAAAAGAAGAGTATACAAGATATTGGCTTACTCGCCACAAGCTACAACATGTATATTTTAATACATTAATACATAGCAATCATCATATAGAAACAGCATGATCCGACTATGGATGAAATTAGACAAAAAAGAAGACGATGTCCACCCTACTAATTCCAGACTACCGACCTGGAACCCGTCCTATGATCGATGAAGAAGAAGAAGAAGAACTCCAATTAGAACAAGCATCGCTCTCACATCAAATCATCCCATTACATATACATGCATCTGTTGTTGTAGGAACTTGTGAGCCATATGGACTCAACAATCACATTACCAAGGGTATCAAGACTAGCAAAGCTTAATAGATGAGGTATGGTTAAGGGATGAGGTTGCAGTGATACGTCTCTAACGTATCTATAATTTTTAATTGTTCCATGCTAATATGTTGTCATTCTACGATACTTTTTGGATAATTATTTACCAAATGATTATATTTTTGAGCACTAACCTATTGACCCAGTGCCAGTTGTTGTTTTCTTCGTGTTTTTGCCTTTTCAGATTTACAGTACCAAACGAAGTCCAATTGCCCCGAAACTTTTTGATGTTTTTTTCTAGATCAATACAAGACCTAGAAGCTTCGGAGGAAGGCCGAGAGCTGCACTAGGGCCGCACCACATATCAGGTCGTGCCACCAAGGGGCGCAGCCAGATATGTGGTGGCCCACTGGCACCTCTTCCGGCGTCGTTCTCTGGCCTATAAATTCACATCTATGCTAAAAACACCAGAAGCGCTCCCGAAACACTTTTTCCGCCGCCACAAGTCTCTATTCCGACGGGAGGCCATCTACACCTCCGTTCCGGCACCCTGTCGGAGGGGAGATAAATCATGGAGGGCCTCTTCATCAACCTTGCTACCCTCACCATGATGTGTGAGTAGTTCACGACAGATCTACGGGTCCGTAGGTAGTACCTAGGTGGTAATCTCTCTTTCTCTCTCTCTTTCTTTCTCGATCTTCAATACAATGTTCATCGCATCTTTGCCTTGATCTATCCAATGTAATCCCTTTGTATGGTGTGTTTGTTGGGATAGGATGAATTGTGTGTTTATGTTCATATTATTCATGAAAAGTATTTGAGTCAAATCTGATTACTATGGTTCTTATTTGCATGATCATCATAGCTTCGTAATGCTCTCCATATTGAGATAGTTTGGCTAACTAGATTGATATTTCTTCGGTGGGAGTAGTGTGTTGTAGTAGGTTCAACCTGGCGAGTTTCTATATCCCAGTGACAGAAGGGGACAAGTTGCGTCTTTGGGTTGCTGCTACTAAGGATAAAACGATGGGGTTTATTCATACTGATTGAATCTACTTTGTCGACTTCATGTCAATGTTCTCCAATCATTACTCTGTTTTACTTAATACTCTAGATGCATGCTGGATAGCGGTCGATGGGTGGAGTAATAGTAATAGGTGCAGGTAGGAGTCGGCCTATTTGCTTATGGACGTGATGCATATATACACATGATCATTGCCGTGAAAATCGCATAATTATTCGCTTTTCTATCAATTGCCCAATAGTATTTTGTTTACCCATTGTATGCTTTGCTTATGAGAGATGCCACTAGAGAACTCTATGGCCCCCGGGTCCATTCACTTATATATTCACGAACGCTATCGTTACCTTGTTGTTATTTATTACCTTTTATTTTATTTTGCACTTTACTATTATCTACAATTATCTACACAACTCACTTGCTTGTAAATAATGAGACCAAGGGGATTGTCAACCCTCTTGCCGGCGTTGGGTGCAAGTTGTTTGATATTTTGTGTGCAACCGTTGAAGATGGTTGAGTATTGGTATTCCTGTTGGTTCGATGAACCTTGGTTTCATAACTGAGGAAAATACTTACCCACTTTGTACTGCGATAACCCGTTCCTCTTGACGAAAAACCCAACGTAGATCACGAGTATCAAGCAGCACTAAATATTTTTATCTAGCTAACTTACGAGTACAAGCACAAGAAGAGTGATCTATGCATAAACGAGCGTGAACTAGTAATGATCAAGAAGTGATCCTGAACACCTACTTATGATCAGACATAAATCCACCGTGTTCTCTGTTGGAAATATGCCCTAGAGGCAATATTAAATTAGTTATTATCATATTTCCTTGTTCGTGTTAATCGTTTATTATCCATGCTATAATTGTATTGATCGGAGACTTAAATGCATGTGTGGATACATAGACAAAACCATGTCCCTAGTATGCCTCTAATGGACTAGCTCGTTGATCAAAGGATGGTTAAGGTTTCCTAGCCATGGACATGAGATGTCATTTGATAACGGGATCACATCATTAGGGGAATGATGTGATGGACAAGACCCAAACTACAAACATAGCATATGATCGTGTCAGTTTATTGCTACTGTTTTCTGCATGTCAAGTATATGTTCCTATGACCATGAGATCATGCAACTCACGGATATCGGAGGAGTGCCTTGTGTGTATCAAACGTCGCAACGTAACTGGGTGACTATAAAGGTGTTGTACAGGTATCTCCAATGGTGTCTGTTGAGTTGGCATGGATCGAGACTGGGATTTGTTACTCCGTGTGACGGAGAGGTATCTCAGGGCCCACTCGGTAATGCAACATCACAATAAGCCTTGCAAGCAATGTGACTAATTGTTATTTGTGGGATCTTGTATTACGGAACGAGTAAAGAGACTTGCCGGTAACGAGATTGAACTAGGTATGGAGATACCGACGATCGAATCTCGGGCAAGTAACATACCGAAGAACAAAGGGAACGTTATACGGGATTAACTGAATCCTTGACATAGAGGTTCGACCGATAGATCTTCGTAGAATATGTAGGAACCAATGTGGACGTCCAGGTCCCGCCATTGGTTATTGTCCATAGAGGTGTCTCGGTCATGTCTACATAGTTCTCGAACCCGTAAGGTCTGCACACTTAAGGTTTGGTGACGTTTCGGTAGTATAGAGTTGTGTATGGTGGTGACCGAAGGATGTTCGGAGTCTCGGATACGATCCCGAACATGACGAGGATCTCCGGAAGAGTTTGGAAATAAAGATTGATATATGTGATAATAGTGTTTTGATCTCTGAAAGAGTTCTGGAATTAACCGGAAGGGGTTCCGGATGTTTACCAAAGTGTTCGGGTACATCAACACTTTATATGGACCAATGGGGTAAAACCCACGAGGTATTGGAAAGGGCAAAAGGAAGTTTTGCTGCTGCCTTAAGCAGTAAGGCAGTACTACTGCTTGTGAAGAGGTACTACCGCTCAAGCGGTACTACCGCTTGTGAAGAGGTACTACCGCTCAAGCGGTACTACCGCTTGGGAAGCGGTACTACCGCTCAAGCGGTACTACAGCTCGTGAAGCGGTACTACCGCTTGTGTGTAGGACTGCAGGGATCCGAGTTGGACTCTTTTCTTGCGGGCCAAACCGACCTTGTGCGGGCAAAATCGACCTTGTAGAGGTTTTTGCTCCAAGTTTAGACCCCAGGGCTCAACATATAAATAGAGGGGCAGGGCTAGCACACGGGACACAACTTACGACCACGTGCTACCCGTTCCACCGGTGCTCCTCTAGATCGGTTTTCTGCAGCGCTTAGGCGAAGCCCTGCCGGAATTGCTCCACCACCACCATCACCGGAGCACCGTCACGTTGTCGGTGAACTCTCTCTCCTCTCCACCTCCTCTTGCTGGATCAAGACGGTTGAGATCGTCATCAAGCTGCATGTGTGTTGAACGCGGAGGTGTCGTCCGTTCGGCGCTAGATCGGAAGGACCGTGATCGAGATCGCGAGACATTTCGTGATGAGATCGCGGAACAGATCGTGATGAGTTCGCGAGACAGATCGTGCTCAAGATCGCGGGATGGATCGTGATGAGTTCACAGGACGGATCGTGATTGGATCGCGGGACGGATCGTGATGAGATCGCGGGAAGTTCGGCGATTTGGATCGCGAAGATGTTCGACTACACCAACTGCGTTTCTTAACGCTTCCCGCTTAGCGATCTACAAGGGTACGTAGATCCACTCTCCCTCTCGTAGATGCTCATCACCATGGATAGGTTTGCGTGTGCGTAGGAAATTTTTTGTTTCCCATGCGACGTTCCCCAACAGTGGCATCATGAGCTAGGTTGATGGTTCGATGAGATCTCGAGTAGAACACAAAAGGTTTGTGGGCGTTGATGCTTAGATTACTTCCTCGCTTGGTCATATTTTGGTTCAGCAGGATTGTGAGATGAAGCGGCCCGGACCAACATTACTCGTACGCTTACGAGAGACCGGTTCCCTCGACGCAACTTGTTGCCTAGATGGCTTGCGGGTGACAGTTTCTCTCACTTTAGTTGGATCGGATTCGACAAAGGCGGTCCTTGAGAAGATTGAAAAGCAACTAGTGTATCACCGTTGTGGTTTTTGCGTAGGTGAGAATCGTTCTTGCTAGATACCCGTAGCAGCCATGTAAAACATGCAACAACAATTAGAGGACGTCTAACTTGTTTTTGCAGGGTATGTTGTGATGTGATATGGCCAATTACATGATGTGATATATGTGATGTATGAGATGATCATGTGATGTATAAATTATCACGACTTGCATGTCGGTGAATACGGCAACCGGCAGGAGCCATAGGGTTGTCTTTAATTATTGTATGACCTGCGTGTCAATCATTAAGCGCTATGTAATGCTTTACTTTATCGCTAAACGGTAGCAATAGTAGTAGAAGCATGCAGGGCGTGACAACCCCGATGGCGACATGTTGATGGAGATCATGGTGTCATGCCGGTGACGATGGAGATCATGCCGTTGCTTTCTAGATGGAGATCAAAAGCACAAGTTCATGGCCATATCATGTCACTTATGATTTGCATGTGATGTTAATCCTTTTTATGCACCTTGTTTTGCTTAGGACGACGGTAGCATTATAAGGTGATCCCTCACTTAATTTCAAGATAAATTGTGTTCTCCCCGAGTGTGCATCGTTGCGAAACTTCGTCGTGTTGAGACACCACGTGATGATCGGGTGTGATAGACTCTACGTTCACATACAACGGGTGCAAGCCAGATTTGCACATGCAAAACAGTCGGGTTAAACTTGACGAGCCTAGCATGTACAGACATGTCCTCGGAACACAAGAGACCGAAAGGTCGAACATGAGTCATATGGTAGATATGATCAACATAATGATGTTCACCATTGCAGCCACCTCAACTCACGTGATGATCGGACTTGAGTTGGTGAATTTGGATCATGTATCACTCGAATGATCGGAGGGATGTCAATTTGAGTGGGAGTTCTTAAGTAATATGATTAATTGAACTCATTATCATGAACATAGTCAAAGTGTCTTTGCAAATTATATTGTAGATTACTAGCTCACGATGTAGCTCCCTTGTAAATTTTATATGTTCCTAGAGAGATAGAATTGAAAGATGATGGTAGCAATATTGCGGACTGGATCCGTGATCTGAGGATTGTCCTCATTGCTGCACAGAAGGCTTATGTCCTTATTGCACTGCTCGGTGCGCCACCCCATCTAGCGTCGTTTGTAGATGTTGTGAACATCTGACAGACACGTTTCGATGACTATTTGATAGTTTAGTGCGTCATGCATTACGACTTAGAATTGAGGCTCCGAAACGTTTTGAACGTCATGGAACATATGAGATGTTCTAAGAGCTAAGATTGTGATCTCAGGCTCGTGCCCATGTTGCAAGATATGAGATCTCCAACAAGATTCTTTGCCTATAAGATGAAGGAGAATAGCTCAATCATTGAGCATGTACTCAGATTGTCTGGGTACTACAATCGCTTAAATCAAGTGGGATTTGATCTTCCAGATAAGATAGTGATTGATATAGTTCTCCAAGTCACTGTCACTAAGCTACTAGAACTTGGTGATGAACTATAAATTGCCAGGGATTGAAATAATGATTCCTGAGCTGTTCGCGATGTTTGACACCGCAAAGGTAGAAATCAAGAAGGAGCGTCAAGTGTTGATGGTTAATCAAAACCACTAGTTTCGAGAAGGGCAAGAGCAAGGAGGCAAACTTCATGGATAGCAAGTCAGTTGCTGCTCTAGTGAAGCAACCCAATGTTGAACTCAAACCCGAGACTAAGTGCTTCTGTTATGAGGTGAGCGGTCACTGAAGCGGAACAACCCTAGATACTTGGTAGATAAGAAGGCTGGCAACATCGATAGAAGTATATTTGGTATACGAGTTATTAATGTGTACCTTGCTAGTACTCTTAGTAGCACCTGGGTATTGGATACCAGTTTGGTTGCTAAATGTTAGTAAGTCGAAATAAAAGCTACGGAATAAACGGAGAACTAGCTAAGGGTGAGGTGACGATATGTGCTGGAAATGTTTCCAAGGTTGATGTGATCAACATCGCATGCTCTCTCTACCTTCAGGATTAGTGACGAACCTAAATAAATGTTATTTGGTGTTTTGCGTTGAGCATGGACATGATTAGATCATGTTTATTGCAAATACGGTTATTCATTTAAGTTAGAGAATAATCGTTGTTCTGTTTACATGAATAATACCTTCAATGGTGCGTCATGCACCCAATGAGAATGGTTTGTTGAAATCTTGATCGTAGTAATACACATGTTCATAACATTGATGCCAAAAGATACAAAGTTAATAAAGATAGTACCACATACTTGTGGCACTGCCGCTAAATGTCATATTGGTATAAAGCACATGAAGAAACTCCATGTTGATGGATCTTTGGACTCATTCGATTTCGAATCGGTTGAGACATGCGAACCATGCCTCTTGGGCAAGATGACTAAAAACCCCGTTGGATGGAGCGGGCAAGTGATTCATTGGAAATGATACATGTTGATGTATGCAATCCAGTGAGTCTCGTAGCGTGCAGTGGATATCGTTATTTTCTTACCTTCACTGATGATTTGAGTAGATATAGTGTATATTTACTTAATGAAACACAAGTCTGAATCGTTTGAAAGGTTCAAGCAAATTCAGAGTGAAGTTTAAGATCATCGTGACAAGAAGATAAAAATGACTGCGATATGATCGTGGAGGTAAATATCTGAGTTACGAGTTTGGCATGCAACTTAAGACAATGTGAAATTTGTTTCACAACTAAAACGCCACCTGGAACACCATAGTGTGATGGTGTGTCTGAACATCATGGTCATGCTCTATTGGACATGGTGCTTGCTATGATGTCTCTTATCGTTTTACTACTATAATTTTGGGGTTATGCATTAGAGACAACTACATTCACTTTAAAGAGGGCACCATCTAAATCTATTGAGATGACACCGTGTGAATTATGGTTTGATAGAAACCTAAACTGTCATTTCTTAATATTTGGGGCTGCGACACTTGTGTGGAAAATGTTTTCACCTAATGAGGTCGAACCCAAGGCGGACAAATGCATCTTCATAGAATACCCTAAGATCAGTTGGGTGAACCTTCTATCTCAGATCCAAGTACAAAGTGTTTGTTGCTTAAACGGATTCTTTCTCGAGGAAATGTTTCTATCGAAAGAATTGAGTGGGAGGAAGATAGAACTTGATGAGGTTGTTAAACCTTTGTTTAACCAGAGAGTAGCGCAGCGCAGAAAGATGTTTCATGAAGCTTCAGGATCAAGTTACTATCGAACATCGTAGGTCGACAAGGATGTGTACTGCTCATAAGTGGTACGACAAGCCTGTCTTGGAGGTCATGTTGTTGGACAACGATGAACCTACGAGCTATGGAGAAGCGATGATGGGCCTGGATTCCGACAAATGGTTAGAGGCCATGAAATCCGAGATAGGATCCATGTATGAAAACCAAGTATAGACTTTGGTAGACTTGCTCGTTGGACGACAGGTCATTGAGTACAAATGGATCTTTAAAATGAAGACAGACACTGATGGTAAATGTCACCATTTCTAAAGCTCGGCTTGTCACAAAGAAATTTCCGACAAGTTCAAAGAGTTGAGTGTGATGAGACTTTCTCACTCGTAGCGATGCTAAAGTCTGTTGGAATTATGCTAGCAGTTGCTGCATTTTTCAATTATGAAATCTGGGAGATGGATGACAAAACATCATTTCCTTAACAGTTTACTTGAGGAAAAGTTGTATGTGATACAACCAAAAGGTTTTGTCAGTCCTAAGGATGATAACGGGATCACATCATTAGGGGAATGATGTGATGGACAAGACCCAAACTACAAACATAGCATATGATCGTGTCAGTTTATTGCAACTGTTTTCTTCATGTCAAGTATATGTTCCTATGACCATGAGATCATGCAACTCATGGATATCGGAGGAGTGCCTTGTGTGTATCAAACGTCGTAACGTAACTGGGTGACTATAAAGGTGCTCTACAGGTATCTCCGATGGTGTCTGTTGAGTTGGCATGGATCGAGACTGGGATTTGTTACTCCGTGTGACGGAGAGGTATCTCAGGGCCCACTCGGTAAAGCAACATCACAATAAGCCTTGCAAGCAATGTGACTAATTGTTAGTTGCGGGATCTTGTATTACGGAACGAGTAAAGAGGCTTGCCGGTAACGAGATTGAACTAGGTATGGAGATACCGACGATCGAATCTCGGGCAAGTAACATACCGAAGAACAAAGGGAACGTTATACGGGATTAACTGAATCCTTGACATAGAGGTTCGACCGATAGATCTTCGTAGAATATGTAGGAACCAATGTGGACGTCCAGGTCTCGCCATTGGTTATTGGCTGTAGAGGTGTCTCGGTCATGTCTACATAGTTCTCGAACCCGCAGGGTCTGCACACTTAAGGTTTGGTGACGTCTCGGTAGTATAGAGTTGTGTATGGTGGTGACCGAAGGATGTTCGGAGTCTCGGATACGATCCCGGACATGACGAGGATCTCCGGAAGAGTATGGAGATAAAGATTGATATATGTGATAATAGTGTTTTGATCTCTTGAAGAGTTCCGGAATTAACCGGAAGGGGTTCCGGATGTTTACCGAAGTGTTCGGGTACAGCAACACTTTATATGGACCAATGGGGTAAAACCCACGAGGTATTGGAAAGGGCAAAAGGAAGTTTTGCTGCTGCCTTAAGCAATAAGGCAGTACTACTGCTTGTGAAGCGGTACTACCGCTCGTGAAATCTCTCTCCTCTCCACCTCCTCTTGCTGGATCAAGACGGTGGAGATCGTCATCAATCTGCACATGTGCTAAACGCGGAGGTGTCGTCCGTTTGGCGCTAGATCAGAAGGACCGTGATCGAGATCGCGAGACAATTCGTGATGAGATCGCGGAACAGATTGTGATGAGTTCGCGGGATAGATCATGATCAAGATCGCGGGACGGATCGTGATGATTTCACGGGACGGATCGTGAGTGGATCGCGGGACGGATTGTGATGAGATCGCGGGACGTTCAGCGATTTGGATCGCGAAGATGTTCGACTACACCAACCGCGTTTCTTAACGCTTCCCGCTTAGCAATCTACAAGGGTACGTAGATCTACTCTCCCTCTCGTAGATGCTCATCACCATGGATAGGTTTGCGTGTGCGTAGGAAAATTTTTGTTTGCCATGCGACGTTCCCCAACATTCTCTTCATGAACTCCCTCGAAAAAAGGCGGTCATGGTTACGCACACGTTGGTGTATTTTAATTAGGTTTACTTCAAGTTTTCTATAACCATGTATTATAAAGTTTCCAAGTTGCCACATAATTGCAGGCACGACTTTCCGAAAGATTTAACCTGCAGGGGTGCTTCAACTCATTGATCACAAACTAACCAAAACCTGCGCTGGAAAACCTCAACCACGGGATAGCCCGAAGTGTCCTCGAAATCCCGATGCACAAGACATTTGTCAAAGGTAAAACAAATCTAGGAAGACCGTATCTAGGAAAACCTCAACCACGGGATAGGAGCCGCACGTATCTCGTTTTCACGGCACTACCGAATGAGGAGTACATACAATGGCAAAATTAAACACCCAATTTGCCCCGGGGTCGCCCCACAAGTGGCTCATGTTTGGACAAACACTCATGAGGATCACCGGCCCGGTTTGTTGATTAATTATCCACAGGGTCCAGAAAGTCACTATGCAAGTTTTATAGGTTGGCGAATTGTAAAACTTATTTTTGGCCTTGTTGAAAGAGTTTGATTCTAAAACGAATTATCAAGGGGGTCCCCATAACAACCCCACACATGTTAGGAGCGCTCAATATGGAATATAACAATGATAATCAGACACTAAGGCGATAAGAGTGGAACAAAACAACAAGCAAAAGGTCAAGCCTTCCACCCTTTACCAAGTATGTAGATGCATTAATTAAATAACAAAAATAATGTGATATTCCAAGATATACATGTCCCAACATGGAACAAACTGCACCTACAACTAGCAACACTATAAGAGGGGCAGACCCAGCGGTAACATAGCCAAACAATGGTTTGCTAGGATGTGGAGGGTTATAGGATTATCATGGTATTTTTGGGAGGACAAACAAGTGGTAGGTAGAGAGACATAAACTAACATAGCAATGATAGTAGCGATATCCAAGGTAATGATCATCTTTCTTGTAATATCGCTTAGAAGAAGATCGAATCCATGAAGTAGACGAACGGGCATAGTCGAACGAATCCTCACAATTTGAATCATTATAGGAACTCTAGCGAGAAGAAGCAATCCAAAAACAAACAAATAACATGGTAAACACCACAACATAGCCATGATACGATGCACAATAAAATATGATGCATGTCCGTTTAAATATGCATAGCATGGAAAAGTGCAACAAACAACTACTACACATTAAGTGAAGCTCAATATGCAACTAGTTGCGTATTTACGATACTCCACATTTGAATTATTTAGTTCACTCTCGTTTAGGTATGTAACAAGTTTAAATGTTGTTTATCATGGCAAGAGGTAAAGCATAATTTAACTATCTATCTAGGCATTTCAAATGAGACCGAAAAAACATATAGTATTTTTAAAATGACCCCATTTCCATTTCTTGACAGAGACATATCCACCTCGGACACTGATACAGTATTAAAAATGTGTGGTTATTTGCAGCTTTGGCGGCTGGTTAGCCGTCACTAGGACCAGGACGCCATCAACACCATTACTGCTAATCTCAGCATGACGGCCCTTCTTTTGGTGCCGCTGCTCCCTCCGCCACCACCTGAGCCGGATTAGCCTCTTCAGTTGTGGTCATCCCTCCTTTGTTTTTTTATTTTCATGGTTTGTTGAGCTATGCCCTCAGCAGAAACAAAAATTAAAAGGGGAGTTCCGCTCTTATTCTTATGCTAATGTTATTCATCACACGTTTGCTGAGGGACTATGACAAATGAACATTTTTCTTGAAAATTTGTGTGTCAGGACCATAACAATCCTTTCAAGAGAACACTGCAATTTTCACAGTAAATCCCTTGTCTGCCAGAAGTAATTGGTACCCGTCATTGAAAAAATTGTCACATGTTTTTGAAGAATTTTCCTAACACAAATACCATGTCATCCAACAAAATTTCATTGTCTATTGCACTGGTATTTTTTAATGAATTCTAAGAACCATCTGGTGCAAGCATGTCATGGGGATGCATAGATCTTCATTGCATGGCTACGAGTGTAGATCGAGAAATAACGCTCTCTAAAAGTAGATAATATTGTGAAGCTACGTTCACACTACCCATGAAACCCATGGAAGGGTCAAGGAGGGTTCGCTATCATAGAAAGCAAAATATCAATGGGCTCAAAGAGTTTCTCATGTTTGTTGTGCTCAAGGGGATACATGTAAATCGACACAACTAGATGTGATGTAATTGATTTTATTGCCTTCGGCGACACGGAGAATATCATCTGCGTGGAAGATAGCATGAATTTTGATGCACTTGATATTTTGAAGAGCTTTATTCTCAAATTCAACCATAAATACATGCACACCATCTCCTCCAACACTAGAAAATGCACAGGCAGTTAACTCTGACCCTGAGATTTCAGGGACTATGGAAGACCAAAAACCAAGGGGGCATTAATATAAACATCAAAATAACAATCAATACAGATACATGTAAAATATTATCAATAAAAATAGAGAACTTCTGACGTTGGTATATTTCTTGTGAATCGCCAACTTGGGGGTCGGCGAGAAGGGAAACATGGAACCTTTTACATACATGAAGGGGTGCTATGCTAAAGACATTTTTATTTTAGAGACTCCTGGAAAGAAGTAAGATCGATATGTGTGGGATCACTAGAAGAGGCGTCTAGAGGGGAGTGAATAGACTACTTGACAAATTAAAAATCTAACATTTTCCCAAGTTAATTGGTTTGCAAATTTTAGCAATTTTAACAAGTCTAATGCAGCCTACACATGCTAGTCAAAAAAATATGGCAGCGAAGGTAAATACAAGCATATGTAATAGAGTTGAGATAGGAAGATCAAACACAAAGTTGACACACGGATTTTTCCCGTAGTTCCGACAGGTGGTGCTATTGTACATCCATGGTTATGGAGACTTCAACCAACGGAGGGTAACGGTCGCGAGAGTCCGTGGAGGGCTCCACCCACAAGGGGTCCTTGAAGAAGCAACCTTGTCTATTCCATGATGGCCTACATCCACGGAGGACTAGCCTTACTCAGGGTAGATCATCACAAAGTAGGTGATCTCCTTGCCCTTACAAACTTCTTGGTTCAACTCCACAATGTAAAGTAGGAGACTCCCAAGCGACACCTAACCAATCTAGGAGGCACCACCCTCCAAAAGGTAATATATGTGGTAAGTATGATAAACTCCTTGCTCTTGTGCTTCAAAAGATAGTCTCCTCAACACTCAATCACTCTCTCACAGATTTGGCCTGGGTAGAATAGATTGATTGGGTGGAAAGCAACTTGGGGAGGCTAGAAATCAAGATCCGTATGGTTGGAGTGGATGATCTTGATCTAAATGCATGAGTAGGTGGCTCTCTCCCACAAAATTGGATATGGCAAGTGGCCGTGTGTTCCGAGTGCTTCCTCTACGAATGAGAGGTGGTGGAGGGTATATATAGGCATCTCCAAAAATCCAACCGTTACAACATTATTGCCCAACTCGGTGAAACCAAAGTGAAAACTCGATTTCACTGACTAGTGCAAAATGTGGCAACTTTGGCCTTTTCGTTGAGACCTATATCTCTCGGTGGTACTGATATGGGTGTCCTATGCAGTTACCAAGACTCGGTGTCATGGATTCTTCAAACTCGTAAATTCCGATTTTGAGAAATAGGACAGCAGAAGGTTGGTCACTGGTTTTGGTTTCACCAAATGGGAACTTGGTGTTGATAACCCATGAGTATAGGGGATCACAACAGTTTTCGAGGATAGAGTATTCAACCCAAATTTATAGATTTGACACAAGGGGAGTCAAAGAATATTTCAGAGTATTAGCATTTGAGTTGTCAATTCAACCACACCTCGAGATAAATAACTATAGAAAGGTGACCAGTAGCACAATAATATGATAGTTTGATAGCAGTAGTAATAGTAACAGTAGTGGTAACAGTAGCAGTAATAGTTTTGTAGCAAGTGCAATAGTAACAACGACAGTAGTAACTTAGCAAGAACAGTATGTGGAAAACTCGTAGGCACTAGATCGGTGTATTCATTGGATGACACTCATAATATAACAGTCATAACCTACGGCGACACAGAACTCTCTCTAGTTCGTCAATGTAATGTAGGCATGTATTCCATATATAGTCATACGTGCTTATGGAAAATAACTTGCATGACATCTTTTGTCCTACCCTCTCATGGCAGCGGGGTCCATAAGGAAACTAAGGGATATTAAGGCCTCCTTTTAATAGAGTACCGGAACAAAGCATTAACACATGGTGAATACATGAACTCCTCAAACTACGGTCATCACCGTGAAGTATCCCAAATATTGTCACTATGGGGTTGACAGATCATAACACATAATAGGTGCATATGACTAGGCAAGATCGGATCAAGAACATAGATATAATAATGATAATATAAATGATTTGGATCTGAAATCATGGCACTCGGGCCCTAGTGACAAGCATTAAGCATGGAAAAGTCATAGCAACATCAATCTTAGAACATAGTGGATACTAGGGATCAAGCTGTAACGAAACTAACTCGATTACATGATGAAGCTATAAAATAATTCTCCAAAAAGTTTCGTTTTGTTCCGAGAAATTTTATTTGTACACAAAAACAACACCATGGTAGTTCTGCTGAAAACAGCGCCAGCCCGGGTTAGTTTCATTCAAATCATGCAAATCAGAGTCCAAAACAAGAGCAGAAGTGTTAGGAAAAGTAGATACGATGGATACGTATCAACTCCCCCAAGCTTAAACCCTTGCTTGTCCTCAACCAATTCAGTTGATACACTAAAAGTGAGACAGAAAAACTTTTACGAACTCTTTTGTTCTTGTTTACATACATATGCTTAAGTAGCACCTAGGTTTTCAGCAAGGATTATGACTAACCATGTCAACGATAACTTTTAAAGATTATATTAACTCATATCAATGACACAAGCAACTAGCGAGCAATAATAAAACATCTCAAGTGCAAACATTTGTCAAAACAATCATGATATAATATGACAATAATGGTATCTCGCTAGCCCTTTCTGAGACCGCAAAAGATAAATGTAGAGCACCTCCAAAGTTCAAGTAGCGACTAAACATTGTAATTCATGGTAGAAAAGATCCAGTCATGCTGCAACCAACATTCACTACACATAATGCATGAGGATGACAATAGTTTTCTTAGATCTGGCACTTATTTGAGAAGGTGACGACTCAACATAAAAGTAAATAGATAATCCCTTCGTTGAGGAAAGCAAGGATTTGTAGAGGTGCTAGAGCTCAAGGATTCAATAAGAGGTAAGTATGGTTTTGAGAGGTACACCCTTCCTGTCAATGTTACGACCAAGAGCTATCAATATCTTCCATGTTAAAAAAATTAGCGGTGGTTCCCAAGCGATAAAAGTAAATGTTTAATCCCCCTCCACCAACAAACACATTGCTCGTAGAGCTGAATCCACGGTGCCGTCCAAACCAACAACATTCCTAGGGTAGTTTTGTTTAATTATTTGCATTTCTTTTGATTTCGGAACTGGAATCCCTATTACCGCCCTTGTCGTGCAAGGACGAGTGAATAAACACTCATCATGAGAATAACCCGCTTAACATGGAAGATACTGACCACCCCATGTCGCTCCATGATCGGTCCAGGCACACAAAACAGATGTTCATTTGAAATTTTAGAGGTGGCACATGCAAATTTACTTGGAACGGCAGGGTGATACCACGTATAGGTAGATATGGTGGACTCATCTGGAATAACTTTGGTTTAAGGATTTTGATGCACAAGCAGTATTTACGCTTAGTACAGGTGAAGGCTAGCAAATAGATTGAGAAGCGGCCAGCTAGAGAGCGAATACGGTCATAAAGAGGCATTACGAATAATAAACATTGGATGTTATCATGAGTAGGATATGGACACCATGAACATAAATATCATGAAGGTTATGTTGGTTTTGATTCAACTGTTGGAAATATGCCCTAGAGGCAATAATAAATTAGTTATTATCATATTTCCTTGTTCATGATAATCGTTTATTATCCATGCTATAATTGTATTGATCGGAGACTTAAATGCATGTGTGGATACATAGACAAAACCATGTCCCTAGTATGCCTCTAATGGACTAGCTCGTTGATCAAAGGATGGTTAAGGTTTCCTAGCCATGGACATGAGATGTCATTTGATAACGGGATCACATCATTAGGAGAATGATGTGATGGATAAGACCCAAACTACAAACATAGCATATGATCGTGTCAGTTTATTGCTACTGTTTTCTGCATGTCAAGTATATGTTCCTATGACCATGAGATCATGCAACTCACGGATATCGGAGGAGTGCCTTGTGTGTATCAAACGTCGCAACGTAACTGGGTGACTATAAAGGTGCTCTACAGGTATCTCCGAGGGTGTCTGTTGAGTTGGCATGGATCGAGACTGGGATTTGTTACTCCGTGTGACGGAGAGGTATCTCAGGGCCCACTCGGTAATACAACATCACAATGAGCCTTGCAAGCAATGTGACTAATTGTTAGTTACGGGATCTTGTATTACAGAACGAGTAAAGAGACTTGTCAGTAACGAGGTTGAACTAGGTATGGAGATACCGACGATCGAATCTCGGGCAAGTAACATACCGAAGAACAAAGGGAACGTTATACGGGATTAACTGAATCCTTGACATAGAGGTTCGACCGATAAAGATCTTCGTAGAATATGTAGGAACCAATGTGGACGTCCAGGTCCCGCCATTGGTTATTGACCGTAGAGGTGTCTCGGTCATGTCTACATAGTTCTCGAACCCGCAGGGTCTGCACACTTAAGGTTCGGTGACGTTTCGGTAGTGTAGAGTTATGTATGGTGGTCCCGAAGGTTGTCCGGAGTCCTGGATGAGATCCCGGACATCACGAGGAGCTCCGGAATGGTCCGGAGGTAAAGATTCATATATAGGATGTCCCAGTTTGGTCGCCGGAAAAGTTTCGGGCTCATCGGTAGTGTAACGGGAGTATCGGTAGTGTACCGGGAGTGCCGGTAGTGTACCGGGGGACCTCCGGGAGGGGTATTTCGACCCCAAGAGGTCCATGGGCTGTGGGAGAATAATAACCAGCCCTTAGTGGGCTGGGAAAACAGCCACAAAGGCCCATGGCGCAGGAGAGAAAGTCCTAAAGCAAAAGGTCGAAAATCAGCCAATAGGAGGCAATCCTACTCCAACTAGGATTGGAGGTGAAGTAGGATTGCTCCCACCTCCTATTTCGGCCGACCCAAAGGCCTTGGCTGCCTATCCTCTCCTCTCCTCCTATATATACTAGTGGATTGGGTGGTTTTTGGACAGAATTTCTGGCCACGTGCTACCCGTTACACCGGTGCATAGTTTCTCCTCTAGATCGGTTTTCTGCAGCGCTTAGGCGAAGCCCTGCCGGAATTGCTCCACCACCATCACCGGAGCACCGTCACGCTGCTGGTGAACTCTCTCTCCTCTCCACCTCCTCTCGCTGGATCGAGACGGTGGAGATCGTCATCAAGCTGCACGTGTGCTGAACGCGGAGGTGCCGTCCGTTCGGCGCTAGATCGGAAGAACCGTGATCGAGATCGCGAGACGGTTCGTGATGTGATCACGGAAAGGATTGTGATGAGTTCGCGGGACAGATCGTGATCAAGATCGTGAGACGGATCGTGATGAGTTCGTGGGACGGATCATGATGTGTTCGCGGGACGGTTCGTGATTGGATCGCGGGACGCTCGGCGATTTGGATCGCGAAGAAGTTCGACTACACCTACCGCGTTTCTTAACGCTTCCCGCTTAGCGATCTACAAGGGTATGTAGATCCACTCTCCCTCTCGTAGATGCTCATCACCATGGATAGGTTTGCGTGTGCGTAGGAAAATTTTTGTTTCCCATGCGACGTTCCCCATCATCAACTACATGCGTGAACATGTGCCAAGTCAAGCCACTTGAAACATTCAGAGGAGGATACCATATCATCATACTCCATCACAACCATGTTGGCATTGGTCACGTGGGTGGCGGTGTCGTTGGCAAGCCTGGTGCATGGCCTTGGGGTCGGCGCAGATGTCGGATTGGCAGCTCCGTATATGGTTGTTGGGTGTCGGCTTCGGTTGCTCCGGTGGCGAAGCTGGCGGCTCGCCTAGTGCGTAGCCTCGGGGTCAGCATGTGTGGTTTCCATCTGTACATCGGAGTGGCGGCTCCGGAGATGGTTGTAGGGTGTCAGCTCTAGTTGCTTGGGTGGCAGAGCAGGCGGCGCGCCTGGTGCGCGGCCTCAGGGTCGGCATGGACGCCGGAGCATTCGGCTTCGGCTTTTGTTGTAGGGTGTCGGCTTTGGGTTGCTCGGGTGACGGAGCCGGCGGCTCGGCTGGTGCGTGGCCCCGGGGTCGGCGTGTGTTGGTGGTGCCCTTTTGGGGGCGTGTTGTAACTGTTTTTGTCTGGGTTTCCGTTAATTAGCCAGGCAACTCTCTTCTTCTTAATCAATGAAAGTGGCAAATCTTTTGGCCCGTTTAAAAAAAACCATTTCAATGCATATTGACATCTAAGATAAATCATTATCTAGTCCTAGCGACTTGAGCATGGCATGAGCAACTATAATATCTAATTGTCATTGCAAACATGTTTAATTATAATATGTTGAATCATGGATACTAGGTTAAACATATTTACAAAAACAAAAACAAGTTGAGTTCATACCCGCTTTTCTCTGCCACTACCACTTCATCAAGTATCGTCATTATTGCCTTTCACTTGCATCATTGAATGATATAAAAATAATAATAGTGCAAGAGTGATGTGGACTAAGCTAGAATCGGCAAGCATTTTATTCAAGAGGAGAAGACAAAGTAATATAGGTCCTCTGTTAGATCAACCGTAATGCATATGAGAGCCACTCAACATTTTCATCGTGGTCTTCTCCTCGGTACGACTCAATAAAAGGAAGAGAATTTAAGAGAAACACACTGAAATATTTTTTGGAGTTTTTAGTTTTTCTTGAAGAAGACAAATTAAAGAAGGAAAAACAAAAACCGGAAAAACTATTTACACGGGAAAGCTCCCAACAAATAAAATAAGAAACAAGAAATCTTTTGGGGTTTATTTTAATACTACAACTAATTAAACTAAAAAGAAAAACCAAAAAGAAGCAAGAAATATTTTTGGATTTTCTCAAAGTTTTTCAAACACACAAGAAGAAAGCAAGAAAATAGATCTAGCATTGATAATACAATGAAAAAGTGTAAACACCGACAGCTGAAATGAAATGTGTGAACATGAATGTAATGTCGGTGGAAATACGTACACCCCAAGCTTAGGCTTTTGGCCTAGCTTGGTAATCACCATCCGTAGCCCGGATAATAGTCTGAGTCGATGCGAGGTGGAGGTGGGACCTAAGCATCCCACTCCTGGAGTTCTTCCGCAACCTCTGCTAGGCTGTTCCGGTAGGCGGTAATGTCGTCTCGCATAATCTTGTATCTATTCCTATCAATAGAATTAAACAAGGCACGTGCATGGAACAAGATGACATCACAGGTTTCGACGCTGAATACTAGATTGTAGCAAATATTATGAAAGAAATCAGATTGTCAGTAAATTGATGATCTACCAACGACCTATGATCTAGATAAACCTTGGGCAAAAGATAATCATGTGGGCGTATCTGAATTTTAAAACGACTCGCTAAATGAGTAGCATAAAGGAAACCATGTATCTTGCCCTTACTCCTGTTAAGGTGTAGGCGTCGTGCAACAATAGCTCCTAGGCTAAAAGTATGATCATTGAGTATGCACGATGTAAAATAGCGAGGTCAGGGGCACTGAGTGAACTGACCTTCTCCTTAGTATTTAAACATTTCGCGATGAATAGAGCAAAGTAGTGCATACTGGGAAACTGCAAACTGGTAGAAGTGGCTTTTGACACGCCTCTTTCGTCACCCACTTATAAAGTAAGGAGAAAGTCCTCAAACTCTGTTGGTCTAGGCTCTCCTAATTTCCCGTCAGAAGGAATTAGACATATGTCATAAAAGTTGGCAAGCGATATCTTAAAGGTTTCAGCATAAAGATTAAACTCTACCTCAGGAGGATTATTCTTACTCAAAAAATGAAAACTTTGCATAAAGGAATTTGTAAGGATGTGGTATTGGTCACACTCATCTGCGAGGAAGTTGGTAAGCCCATCATTTTCAATGAATTGGGAAAATTCTTGATGGAACCCTGCCTCCTCCATAAAGGGAGTATGTGGCCACTCGCATAGCCGTAATTCCGCCTTCCTTGGAGTGTTGAGGTCGTTGTCAGACGATTCCCCACTGACTCCTCTAGCATTCTTCTTGGTGGAGTACTTCCCAAAGAAATTCATCTTATTTCTACAAATAAATTTCTGAAAATTTTAGTCCACAAAAAAAAATTCAACTAAACTTAATGAGATTGATAGCAATTACTCATAAGGATGCCTAGAGACCATATCAAGCATTCGAACTACTTCAAACTCTAAGAATTCAACATGCAAGATCATCTACAACAGCACCAAGAGTAGATAATTATTCTAAAAATAAACCACTAAATCAAAAACTAATTGGAGCAATGGGGGTGTTACATACCAAGAAGCAATCCCCTAAAATAGTTTCGGAAATGGGGCTTCGAGCAAAGAGATCGAAATCCACGGGTTGTTGAGCAAGAACACGAGGGAGAGAGCAATGGTGATTTTTTTCAGGAGGTAAGAGGTGACATGGGCTAAGGGAATAAGTGAGGAGACCCACATGGGGCCCACCACCCACCAGGCCGCGCTAGGGGTGGTTGGCGCGCCCTGGTATCTCGTGGGCACCAAGTGCACCCCCTCTGGTGTTATTTGTACCAAAAATTCAGAAATAATCAGAAAAAAATCGTATTGAATTTTTAGGACATTCTGATAACTTTTATTTTTGGGTCATTTTTTTTACGGGAAAAACAGAAAACATGATAAACTTGGCATTTTATTTTATTTAACTAAGAAAAACATAAAACAGAAGGTGGATACAGAGAATCATGTCTACTAAATTCATCAACTTCATACCTCTCAAAAAAATTCATTAATAAGGTTGATCAAGGTTTATTAACAACCACTTTCAATTAGCATGAAACCGAAGAACTTTCGTGAAACATTAGGTTACCTCAACGGGGATATGCATATCCCCAACTATAATTATATCATATTTCTTTTTAGTAGTAGGTAGAGGTAGATGAAAACTCCCAATAGTGAGTGTGGGAGAATTTTGAATAACATTCACACCATTCTCTTGGAATTGTTTCTTCGGAAAGTGTAGTGTATGCTCATTACCATTGATATGAAAAGTGATCTTCCTTTTATTGCAATCAATAACAGCCCCTGTAGTATTCAAAAAGGGTCTACCAAGGATAATCGACATCTTGTAGTCCTCGGGCATCTCAAGAATAACAAAGTCCGTTAAGATAGTAACATTTGCAACAACAACGGTTACATCCTCACAAATATCGATAGGTATGGCCGTTGATTTGTCAGCCATTTGCAATGATATTTCAGTAGGTGTGAGTTTATTCAAATCAAGTCTTTTATATAAATAGAAAGGCATAACACTAACACCAGCTCCCAAATTACTCAAAGTAGTTTTGACATAATTTCTTTTAGTGGAGCAGGGTATAGTTGGTATTCCAGGATCTCCAAGTTTTTAAGGTACTCCATCCTTAAAAGAATAATTTGCAAGCATGGTGGAGATTTCAACCTTAGGTATCTTTCATTTATTATTGATGATGTCTTTCATGTATTTAGCATAAGGAGGCATCTTTGAGATATCAGTTAAGCGGGTACGCCAAAATACTGGCCTAATCATTTCAGCAAAGTGTTCAAATTCTTCATAATCCTTTTTCTTAGATGATTTAGGTGGAAAGGCATGGGTTTCTGAACCCATGACTCTCTTTCTTTACCATTTCTTCTATCCACAAAGTTTTTTTTATCATATCGTTTATTTTTTACATTGTGGGTTATCAAGAGCAATAGCAGGTTCTATTTCTACATCATTGTCTGGTTCTTTGTCATTACTAGGTTGGGTATCCTTAGGAACATCAGTATCAATATCATTATCACTAGGTGGATGTTCATTGCCAGACTGAGTTTTAGCATCACAAATAGAAACATCATTATTATCTCCACGAGGTTTTTCTACCTCGGGTTCACTAGTGGCATGCATAGTCCTATCATTTTTATTTTTTATTTTTCTTCTGAGAAGGACTAGGTGTATCAGCATTAATTCTTTTAGAGTCTTGTTTAATACTTTTAGGATGACCTTCAGGATAAAGAGGTTCTTTGATCATTGTTCCTCATCTAGTCACCAATCTAATAGAATGATCATTCATATTATTATTCATTTCAACAAGAAATTCTTGTTAGATTTAGCAACTTGTTCTAACCGAGTTTGAACCATAGAGGCATGTTTTCCTACACCTCTAACATCATTACTGATTCTAAATCATAAGTCACTCAAGCGGGCAATCATATCAGAATTATATTTCAATTGTTTCAAAACATTTGCATTGAAGTGAACTTGTTTTCTAATGTAGTTATCAAACTCATATAAGCATTGACCAGGATGTTTATTGTAAGGAATGTCACCTTCATCAAACTTTAATAAAGAATTTACCTCTACCACGTGTGGAGGTGGTGGTGTGTTAAGTCAGTGTATTTCTTCAATAGGTGGTAAATTCTTAACACCCTCGGCCTTAATACCTTTTCCCTTCATACATTTATTTTCCTCTTTCATATCTTCAAGACTAGGAAATAATATACCCCTCTTCTTCGGAGTAGGTTCAAGTGGTTGTTCAGGGAGAATCCAATCATCGTAGTTTTTTAACATATTATTCAATAGTTCCTCAGCTTGTTCAACAGTTCGTTCTCTGAAAACACAACTAGCACAACTATCTAGGAAGTTCCTAGAAGCATCAGTTAGTCCATTATAGAAGATATCAAGTATTTCATTTTTCTTTAAAGGGTGATCAGGCAAAGCATTAAGCAATTGGAGAAGCCTCCCCCAAGCTTGTGGGAGACTCTCTTCTTCAATTTGCAAAGTTAAATATTTCCTGTAAGGCAGCTTGTTTCTTATGAGGATGAAAATATTTTCCAGAGAAGTAGTAAATCATATCCTGGGGACTACACACACAACGAGGAGTAAGAGTATTGTACCATATCTTAGCATCACCCTTTAATGAGAGCGAAAATAATTTGAGAATAAAATAATAGTGAATCTTCTCATCATGAGAAAATAGGGTGGCTATATCATTCAGCTTAGTAAGATGTGCTACCACAGTTTTAGTTTCATAGCCATGAAAAGGATCAGATTCAACCAAAGTAATTAACCGTGGGTTGATAGAGAATTCATAATCCTTATCGGTAACAAAGATAGGTGAAGTAGCAAACTTAGGATCATATTTCGTTTTGGCATTCAAAGTCTTTTCCTTATACTTGCATAGTAGTTTCTTAAGATAATCTCTATCCTTACAAGCAAGAATCTCTCTAGATATTTCTCCATCCAAAGCATAACCCTCGGGTATCTTAGGCATTTCAAATCTAGGAGAGCTAGGCCTAATAAGTGTTTCATAATTATCAGTTTCAAAGACCTCGTCAGTTTCATCAGTTTGAATGATTTCATTCTCTCTAGCTCTAGCAATTTGTTCATCAAGAAATTCACCTAATGGCACATTATCAACAAGCATGGTACTATCATCATCATAAGCATCATTCATAGTAGAAGCAGCATCATCAATATTAGGATCAATAGCATGTGGTGGTGTTGCAAACTTACTCATAACAGAAGGTGAATCAAGTGCACAGTGTGATGGCAATTCCTTACCTCCCCTCATAGTAGAGGGAAAAATCTTGGTTTTAGTATCCTCAGATTCTTCATAGTGATAGATTGATATAAATCCCAAGTGATTCAACAAATATAGCTATGCTCCCCGGCAACGGCGCGAGAGAAAGGTCTTAATAACCCACAAGTATAGGGGATCGTAATAGTTTTTGAGGGTAGAGTATTCAACCCAAATTTATAGATTCGACACAAGGGGGGCCAAAGAATATTTGAGAGTATTAGTAGTTGAGTTGTCAATTCAACTACACCTAGAGATAAATATCTGCAGCAAGGTGATCAGTAGTACAATAATATGATAGTTTGATAGCAGTGTTAATAGTAACATTAGCGGTAACAGTAGCAATAATAGTTTTGTAGCAAGTGCAATAGTAACAGCAACAGTAGTAACTTAGCAAGAACAGTATGTGGAAAACTCGTAGGCACTGGATTGGTGTATTCGTTGGATGATATTCATCATATAACAGCCATAACCTAGGGCGACATAGAACCAGCTCCAGTTCGTCAATGTAATGTAGGCATGTATTCCATATATAGTCATACGTGCGTATGGAAAAGAACTTGCATGCCATCTTTTGTCCTACCCTCCCATGGCAGCGGGGTCCATAAGGAAACTAAGGGATATTAAGGCCTCCTTTTAATAAAGTACTAGAACAAAGCATTAAGACATGGTGAATACATGAACTACTCAAACTACGGTCATCACCGTGAAGTATCCCAAATATAGTCACTATGGGGTTGATGGATCATAACACGTAATAGGTGCATATTACTAGGCAAGATCAGATCAAGAACATAGATATAATGATGATAACATAAACGGTTCAGATCTGAAATCATGACACTCGAGCCCTAGTGACAAGCATTAAGCATGGCAAAGTCATAGCAACATCAATCTTAGAACATAGTGGATAATAGGGATCAAGCCCTAACAAAACTAACTTGATTACATGATGAATCTCATGTAACTACTCACTGCCCAGCAAGCCTACGAAGGAATTACTCACTCTCGATGGGGAGCATCATGGAATTGGTGATGAAGGAGGGTTGATGATCACAAAGACCGAAGATTCCCCTCTCTGGATCCCCAAACGGACTCCAGATCTAGCCTCCCGAAGAAGAATAGGAGGTGGCAGCAGCTTCATATCGTGAAACGCGATGAAACTTTCTCCTTGATTTTTTTCTAGAGAAATAGGATTTTACAGCGCTGGAATTAGGGTCGGGGGCTCCACAAGGTGAGCACATCCCACCAAACTGCGTCATGGCGGCGTGGCGCGCCTTGGTGTATCGCGCCCAACCAGGGCACCCCCTGGCGATGTTTCTGGCTCCAATAATTCTCAAATATTCTAAAATAATTCTCCAAAAAGTTTCGCTTCATTTCGAGAACTTTTATTTCTGCACAAAAATAATATCATGGTAGTTCTGCTGAAAACATCATCGGTCCGAGTTATTTTCATTAAAAGCATGCAAATTAGAGTCCAAAACAAGAGCAAAAGTGTTAGGAAAAGTAGATTCGATGGAGACGTATAAGGTGTCACCGAGATGCTAGGGTTTGGCATAGGTTCTGTGTGAGGCAAAACTTGGTGGGACCGAATGGGAAAAGTTGGTGTCACCGATTTTGGACTTTAGGCTTTGGACAAAGAATATTTGTCGTAGGATGGGTGAGTATTTTTGGTGGTTAATCTCTAAGCACTTGAGCAACCAGATCATCATAATTCCTCATCCCCTTTTAATAGTATTGGCTTTCCTATGGACTCAAAAGTGATTTCTCACAAAATATGAAATGTAGAGTCTTGTAGCTTGAAGCATGGCCAAACCTGTTTCGTCCCTTCTTTTTCTTGTTGTTGGGAATTCTCCTCACAATCCTTAGCTAATCCTCTTTGTGGAGTAAACTTGAAATAAGCTAGGTAAAACTATTAGTCCAAGAGACAATGTATGTTGTCATAAATTATCAAAACCACCAAGGGAGCATATTTGCTTTCAATATGCTGGAGGGGACTTCACTTTGATGGCGAAGGCATGGTAGTGAGGGAGGGTACCATCATAGTTGATGCTAGCTGGAAATAGTGTCACGCGGATGACAAGAGGATCACATTGAGAACGCCAACGTCTATCACCCACCACCACCATCTCGTCCATATTTGTGCACCTATCTCCACCCCACCATAGGTTGTGACCAAGATGATGACCAAATTTGAACCAACTCACACCAAAAATGTCGTACATAGTCGCCCGTCCACTAGGAAGGTGATCAACCAAAATCATTGCCGCATATCTAATATTAATCCAACCCAGTTGTAACAGCCAAAGTAAGTCCCTACCTGAAATAATGTTTGTTATTCATTTTGCATCATCATGGTACCATGTCGTCACTCCACTGTGCATCAAGCTCACTTACGCAACAAAAATATTAAACGCCCAAAACCAGAATTTATTATCTCATTTAATTATTAGGGCTGTATTAACACCATGTTCCATTTTGATCTTGTACATTTTGATAGAGTCCCAAATTTTGAACATGATCTTTCACAATATTTGGAGCCTCACAAATTATTTCACTATTTTAGCACAAGCCTAACATGTAGCCCTAGTTCAAATCAACATTATGCCTTTCTGCAATCTATTTGCCAAACAAATACCAAACCATATCCTAAAACCCTGATTTTCTTTATGGAGCTTTCAGATACCACATTTAAAATAATGATTTGAACCCCCCCCCCAAATAATTTTTAACCAACCCCTATCCTATTTCTGCAGAAAGGAAAAGAATGAAATAGAGAGGTACCTGGGCTGACTTACTGATTTGCACCACCCCATGGCCTTGCCCACTCTTCCTCCTTCTACCCTCCATTATCATCTACATATGTGAGAGAGGCAGTGAACGGTGTGACCCCACTCCTTGCAAACATCAGCCGAGACAACCATGTGCAAACACCATAGCCCTAGCCTCCCCTTCACTCAGTCGTCACCAGGTAGGTCTTTATCCTTATTACTCCACACCAAGCGAGAATCGGTCATCACCATTGCCATGGTCACTGCTCCATCATGGCCAATGACCTCATAGGTCATTGTCTTCATGTTCGGGAGCTCCGCGCGGTCGAGTACATCCTCTATGCATATGAACACAAGCCAAGAATGACAGATGTTGTATAATTAATCGTTGTCTTCCTCTCTGTCCACCATGCTTATTTGTTAAAAATTGCCACAGATAATTCTTCCAGGAATCGCACAGCTACAACGATGACCTCCCTGTTGGCTTCCAACCAAAAGCCTCAAAATCTACCCCTCAATTTCGTCCTTCGTCTTTGTACGCCATGGATGTCGCAACGCTGCACCACCATTTCGCCAGCCACACTCCAGGGACCTACTGGTCGCACGCTCGGCATAGCCTGCACTGCATGAACACATAGACGCCATCGCATGCCTTGGATTGCTCGAATTCAAGCCCGATCACACATCACTCGCACACACTTGATAGCACCACCGTAGTACTTCACCATCAACGTCGATTCCGTCATTCTCTAATCATGATCCTTGTACAATTGCATGCACCACACACGTACGAAAGCACCTACATGCACATCCCATGGGAGATCGAAATGTCGTTTCAGCACCGCCATCTTCTTGGCGCACTTCTGGCGTGCCACCATGGATTGAGTCACTTACATGTGGCCCTATCCTCTATGCCAGTTGTGTAAAATTACAACAAGCCCTTCGTTGACATGTATTTGAGCATACCCATATGGTTTTTTCCCTGTCGATTGAATGACAGGTCACGAGTTCAAATCCCCTATGTCATGGTTCGATGCACCTTTTTCCCAATTTGTTTTATTATGGGCCACTAGCATGTGGGTCCCACTTGTCATATATGTGTGCCGTAGCCGGATCAGTAGTGCTACACCACACTCGGTGAGTGTCACCTTGCTAAGTTTTGCCCATGCGCAACCTAGTGCACGATGGCATGTAGCTCGTTGTACTGCAACACTCTTCACGACTCAATGAATGATGAATAGCCGACCCAATAACCTTTCAATCCTTGAGCTTTTTGTTTACTTTCCTTTTCCAAATTTCAAATACTTTTCAATAAATTTATCTCAAACCCAAATCATGCATGTTATAGGTCCGTCCACATCATAAAAATGTGAGGAATCCAAATCCATTCGTACTTTGTACTCTTCAACACCTTAAACTTGGTGCACCTAATTAATTTGCATTAATTCATTTCAAACTTGCATAAACATAATAATTCATTTTATTCCAGAAAAATGCAAAGATTATTTCACTTTTTATCAAAAAATGCATATAATCCATTCACGACAGCATCATGCATGACTTAGAATTTTTAACTCATTGCTCATTAGTAATTCAATTTTAACTTCAAAATGCATATGGAGTTGTTCTGGCAACCAATTGTACTATGGTTTCCAGCTCCATTTAATTTGGTTAGTGTAGTTGTGGCTCAGTTCAATCACTTTGAAGTGACATACATTGGAGATTATGTATGTTTTATTTTCCTTGTCGGTGTTTGCTTCTTCATCGTTTAGACTATGTTATCGATACCTCCAATGAAACCACGTTTGTACACTTATGATCCCGCTTATGACACCACTTTTGAGGATAATCTATGGTGCTAGACTATTGTAGCTCTAGGCAAATAAATCCCCTTGACATTCCTTACCGATGCCCCCCTCCATTTATTGCATTAGGGTTTTATGATGCTTTAGTGATTCTTGATGCCTATTCCGTGCATGACCTGATTTTGCGTCCTAGTTATACTGCATTTGATTACATGTCCTAGCATGACCCTTCTTGTTTTAGAATCCATGTCCAGCCTGCCTTGCAATAGTATGCATGCTTAGGATTCATGCTTCATCATGTTGCTACATGTTTATCATGATTAAAGTTAGTTGAACCTGGCTCTCATACATTCATGGCGTCCTTTTGGAGATTGTTATATATTTTTATATAGTAAAGGCAACGGTAGGAGGCCATGCTTTTATGCACCAGTCTTTTGTTCCACTTGGCCCGCACTAGGACTCAATTTTTTGTTATTTTGATCGAAGATGGAGTGTGTCAACCTTTCGTTGGGGGGGGGGGGTAAATGGGACTCTCTCACAACCTAGTGTCTGGTCGGTTTGATCAAATGGTAGAAAAACATTTTTTCTTCATGACTTTTGTGATTTTAGGAAATTTCCTACGGAGAGAAAATTGTGGAGAAAAATTCAAGCGACCATATGTACGTAAATCACAGAGCCTTGTGGAAAGAGGGGCCTAGTGGGACATGTCGTGGAAACGAGCCTGACAGTAGAGCTTAAAGGTACACAAGGAGAGGGCAGTGTCCTTGCTACGACGAGATTGTACACACGGATGTATGAGTTCAGGCCCCTCTCATGGAGGTAACAGCCCTATGTCTCAATGCTCGGGAGCTTCTGTCGTGTGGAATGTGTGAGTTACATGGGATGCGAGCCCTTGTGGCAAAGGGGAGGGGTGTCTTATATAGAGTGTGCTGCCCCTCATGAATACCCGGCAACCAAGGGTTCGATCGTGGTAACAAAGGTGAACGTTACTGATGACGTATGTAATAAATGCTACATATGGCGACCTGTTGAACGCCTGACCGTTGGCCTCCCTGAAGTGACTTCTGGTCTTCTGCGATCGACTGACTGCTGGTTCTTCTGAGTGAAAGTTGGCTATCGAATGGAGGGAGAAACCTCCAAGTGAATTTTCTGTCGAGTGACTCATGCGCCATGGTGATTTCAGTTGGAGTATTCCTTGTAATCTTGTAATATTTAAGTTCTCCAATGTAATGTACTTAGGTAGGGTATGTAGGTCAAGCCTAAGACCCTACCCTAGGTACATATCCCCATCATTAGCCCCTGGATGGATCCGGGTTCGAGTGAAAAAGGGATCTATGTAGGTTCTGATAAGACACAAAAATTCCGAATGCATTTTAGGGCTTCACAGAAGTCTGTGTCGATTGGAGTCTTTGTCATTCACCCTGATCGATTCTGTCTTGATATGCATCCGAGTGAACTTGAGCACGGACTCAGATCCGAGTGGTCCGTAGGATCTCTTGATGCGACGGGACGCTTCGCTAGGCCCGGATTTTACGGGATTTGAAAATTTGGAAAGAACGCGTCGCGCGACGATGACGCAATGACCGGGGAAAGTGGTGGCATGATGCCTCGATTTTCACGCCTGTCCTTAACGCCACGTATTGCGCTTCCTCTACAACTGGGATACACAGAGATCCGGCGGGCCCGCAGGTCAGCGACCCACTCGAGCAGTTATAAGACGGGACGGCGCAAGGGTCGGTACAGTGCTCCTCCCCCATTCCCCTATTTTCCTCTACCTCCTCTACTCCATGCGCGCCGCTCGGCCCCGCCTCGACGAACGCTGCCGCGATGACGAAGGGGAAGACGAAGAAACTCGAGAGCACCAAGAAGGGAGCCAAGGCGAAAAAACCGTCGGGCGCCCGGTCCACGGCGCCGCCGGGGTGGGTCCAAGGAGATTTCCTTTGGTCGACTATCATGGCGGAGGATGTCCAGAACCTCGCCGCTAACGGGATAATAGCCGGCGGGTCGTGGAGGCTGTCGGAGGAAGAGACCGAGCCGAAGCCACGCGAATGCGAGCGAGTCCTCCTCCTCACCCACGTCGAGCGAGGTTTTTCTCTACCTCCCCATCCATTCATCCATGGGTTCTTGAATTTCTTTGGAGCACAACTTCACCATTTCCCTCTGAATGCCATTGTGTATCTTGCTGCGTTCATAACAATGTGTGAGTGCTTCTTGGGCTGTCCCCCTCACTAGGGCTTGTTCAAACACATCTTCACCATCCGGTCTCAGCTAGTCAAAAAGGCCAACACCAATGATAATAAGACCCACGTCATCCAGCTATGCGGTGGCCTGAGACTCCAAAAGACGAGCATGAGTGTGTTTCCGTCAATGACCTTTCCAAAATCCGTTCGGGGATGGCAATCAACTTGGTTTTACTGCAATGATGTTGCATCTCCCAACATCTCGAATGGCCTTCCCCCCTTCACATTGGAGCGACCCACTGCTCCCAGATCATTGTCCGTGACAGAGGGAGAGAAAATCGTGGTAGGAATTTTAGTGGATGCGGTAGTAGAGTTGGTCCGTGGTGGAGTGAATGGTATGGACCTACTAGAGGCGTTTCTCGATCGGCGAATCTAGCCCCTTCAAGCGAGGGACCACACTATGTGACATTATTCGAGCGTTGGAGACACCACTCAGACACATCCAGAGGAAGTCTCTGAGAAGACTGTCGCACAGTGGCTCCCAAGCATCACGGAGCCTGTGACAACCCTCTTGGAGCCAAGCGAATCTTGCCCTTCTCTGTCGCGAACCCGCCACCAAACCTGGTGAGTTATATCTTTGTCGAATGCTTTCATGTTTTGTCAAGTGATTGGGTCTTCAGCCAACTGACTTTACTGTTTGTATCTTGCAGTAGTTTACGAACATGTATTCGCCCATGCCGAATGGAGGGCAGCCTGATGATGGAGAAGAGAGCGTAGACGGCAGCGCAAACATTGATTACGCCAAGTTTTAGCACGCTCTCGTAGTGAGAATGGAAATAGCTTCAATTTAACAATATCATTATCCACATTTTTCTTCTCTTGCATGTCACACAACTCAATGAAAGTATTTAGATGGTATGCGACAGCTTCGCTAGGAAGGCCAGAAAAAATTTCTTTCATAACAAGATTAAGCAAGGCAGCATTAATTTCATAAGATGCCACACTAGTGGCGGCAGCAATCGTAGTACTAATGAAATCATTATTATTAGTATTGGAAAAGTCACACAACTTGGTATTCTCAAACATCGTGACAAAGCAAGCAATCAAGCACACAAGCGAACAAAAGGCAAACGAAAAGACGAACGGAAGAAGGGTGAATGAAAAGGCAGATCTTTTTGGTATTTTCTGAAAATCGCTTTAGAAGTGGGGGAGAGGAAAATGAGAGGCAAATGGCAAATAATGTAATCTTAAGAGATGGGTTTGTGATGAATACTTGGTAGGCTTGATGTAGATCTCCACGACTACGGCTTCAGAAGTCGGCAAGTTGACGGAAGAGATCTTGTCTTGACTTGCTATGTATCCTCCCCGGCAACGGCGCCAGAAATCCTTCTTGCTACCTCTTGAGCGTGCATTGGTTTTTCCTTGAAGAGGAAAGGGTGTTGCAGCGAAGTAGATAAGTATTTCCCTCAGTTGTCGAGAACCAAGGTATCAATCCAGTAGGAGGAACAAGCAAGCTACCAATGGAAGCACCTACACAAACAAGCAAACTCTTGCACCCAACGTTGTGAAGGGGTAGTCAATCCCTTTATGGTTATTTGCAAGGATTAGATCTGATAGACATAGATGTAAAATATTACGGAAAGTAAAAGGTAAATAAATTGCAGCAATGTATTTTTGGTATTTTTGGTTTATAGATCTAAAAATATATTATGGAAAGTAGACCCGGGGGCCATAGGTTTCACTAGAGGCTTCTCTCTTGAAGGCAAATATCATGGTGGGTGAACATATTACTGTTGAGCAATAGATATAAAGCAAATAATTATGAAGATATCCAAGGAAATGATTATGCATATAGGCATCACATCTGTGTCAAGTAGACCGAAACAATTCTGCATCTACTACTATTACTCCACACATCGACCAACTCATGCCTGCATCTAGAGTATTAAGTTCATGAAGAACAGAGTAACGCATTAGGTAAGATAACATGATGTAGAGAGATAAACCCAAGCAATATAGTGAAAACCCCATCTTGTTACCCTTGATGGCGACAATACAATACATGCCTCGCTACCCCTACTTTGTCACTGGGTGAGTGTCGTGGGGAACAAGCACCTATGGGATCGGAGGGACCCCTTTCGGTTCGGCGGGGGAGAAGGCTTGCACAAAGAGCATGTCTGATGAACAACAATGGGGGATTTTATCCAGGTTCAGGCCACAAATATGTGTAAAACCCTACTCCTGCTTAGTTGTAGTGTGGTTGTTCTTAGGGTTCTAGCTACAGGAGCGCTATGAGCCTGTGGGGACCCCGACTCATAAGTTGTGATCACAAAATGCACATGTACAGTGATCCCTGAGATCAATGCTCACCGAACACACAGAAGTTGAATAACAAGAGTCTTACATACACATTTAGCGTCTTACACTTATAAAGACCATGAAGGTCTAGTCTTACATAGATAGGGCCACAATTGCCAAACACTTAAATAGAACAAGCAGCGGAAATCTTGATCGAAAGCGTGAACCCATGCCATCTGCCATAACCTACAGGCATTCTGACTGGGAAGCATCCTAGTTCGCATGTTCGTCACCAACGAACTCACTCTTCAACATACTCCTATTCTTCCATGCCTGGCCAATTAAATAACCAGTGGCAAACCAATGAGTACTTTGAATGTACTCGCAAGCAACCCAAGTTGTGGAACAAGGTAATAATGATGCATGATATAACACAAAATAGGTAATCTGCGTAAAGCCACTTTTGAATGCAATGACATGATCAAGTAACTATGTAAGCATGCATCAACAGTTGGCAAATATCCATACGAACACGTTATGGATATCGTCATAAGCAGTGGTTGAACATCTCATGTTCATCCATCACATCAAGTCCTCTGACTTGTATCAAGTACCGTCTCTGTGTTAACGACACACACACACACCAAGTTCTGTGAAAACATCGGGACATAGTTTAAACAGCACCACCCAACTGTCCTTGACCGTGGACACGGCTATTCGAATAGTTTTACACTTTGCAAAGGTTGCACACTTACCCACAAGACTCGAGAAACTTCCGTGACATCCATGACTCGTGGTATATTACATACCCGAGGTAAGTAGCCGAACAATGCCTTTCCCCTAGTGATACTAAACAAAGAGTCCATTCGATTGGTACCCAGCCCTCACGATGTACATCACACGAGCCTCGCTCCAGATCGTACCATCCATGAGGGGACCAACGGTGTGTCCGGTGCCTGTGAAGACAGCGCATGATCGTACATACCAGTATGACCCCGTATCAAGAGTGACCACGCCACTCCCGCCACTAGTGATGCGGGCTCCTTGCTAGTACCCACCAAGGTAATCAACAAAGCCCCATCCCATAAGGGGTATCGTGGTTGCGCATGTAAGGTTGGTACGATCGACAAATCTTAAATCTAATCCGTTTTCAAATACACACCCTCAACTTGTTCTGGCACACCACTTCTTTCTCAAGTGGTCACCCATCTCATCATCATCTCCCTTGAGCATTAGTGGCACCCGACGGGGTTTTCAAAAGGTCTTTGAAATCATTTCTTCCTTTCCATCACTATGCATAAATCCCAAACCCACTTGCATAGCATCTACTAGCATCCTATCTACACCCACCCGCATAACACTCATAAGGTGGTAGAGTCATGCATGATGCAAGTGTCAATAGTAAAAGCATCGGAGGCACCCCACCGAAGGGGGAGCACCACATCATGATCAATCATTGAAACAACAAGTGCTATATGTCATGCATGAAAAAGATTCTTAACATGGTCAAAGGGTTGCTTGCCTGGCTCAAAAAAGTCTCTGGGGTCTTTGAAGTCTTCGGGTCCAATTTCCTCGTCAACAGTGCAATCTATCGTCGCTATAAATAGCGATAAAAATAAGCATCACACAAAAACAACGCACACAAGCCATTATTAAAAATGCTACCCCACTCTGATAAATACTGAAGACTATATTAAAAATATTTGTCTAGGGTTTTGAACTTCAAAATAATTTCAAAACTATTTAAAACAGGAGCTTATAATGCTAAATAGGGGTTTTAAATTAAAACAGTACACAAAATGTTTTCAAACATTTTTACAAATGGCACTAATAAATTCTAGGGAATATCCTAGGAATTTAGGTGGAAAAATTATTGTCATAGGTTTATATTGACCTCTGTGGGATTTTCGCAGAATCCCACAGAAAAATAAAAACAAAAGGGCCACGGGGAGCTGGGCCAGAGGCGGCCAGTGGCTGGGCCGGCCCAGTAGGCCAACCAGCCGGCCTCGTGCGTAGTCAGGTTCAAACCTGACGCGCAGGGCCCAGCCATCACCGACGCGAGGGGGAGAAAGAGAGGGAGAGGGAGAGAGAGAGGCCGACAGGTGGGTCCCACCTATCGGATCCTTCTCCCACCTCGGGGCAGAGGG
Source organism: Hordeum marinum (assembly GCA_022496015.1). Classification (NCBI taxonomy): domain Eukaryota; kingdom Viridiplantae; phylum Streptophyta; class Magnoliopsida; order Poales; family Poaceae; genus Hordeum; species Hordeum marinum. The sequence goes on along the minus strand of CM039677.1, from coordinate 277,441,917 downwards.
GGAAAGGCTCACCAGCGACGGAAGGAAGCATGGCGAGGGGACCTGGAGGCGGGGATGGGCTCTACATCGAGCCGCCGGTCTCCTGGAGGTGGAAGGGCAGCCAAAGGTGGCCGGAGTCGCCAGCGGGGAGAAGGCCGCAGCGGAGCCACTTTGGGTGGGGGTCGCCGGTGTCGTTTCTCGCAGCAAAGAGGTTGGGGAGGAAGTGCAAATGATGCGGAAGCTCTCTGGGGGCTCAATGGAGGAGGAAGGAAGCCGAAGCGGGCCGGTAACCCAAGATCGACGAAACCCCGATGCGGCGGTGCCTCGGTCGATCCCGAGCACAGGAGCTTCGGGCGGTCACCAGGGTGGCTCAGGGGTTTTTTAAGGTGGCAGGGGGCCAGAGGAGGAGAGAGGAGGGCTCGGGGCCCTTTTTATAGCCAGGTGCGAGTCCACCGACGAACCGTGCGTCGGAGAGGACGTGGCCGAGGCCAGAGGGAGAGGGGGCTTGTGGGGCTGCTCAGGGGTGTACCTGGGGTTGGTCCATGACGAACGGGAGCAAGGGAGAGAAGGGAGGGCGCGCGTGTTAGGCTGCTCACTGGCCGAGCCGGGCGGCGCTCGGCACACGCGGAAGGAGGGAGAAGGAGGAGGAGAGAGGAGGAGGCTGACCGCGTTGCGTGTCACGGACGCCGATGGCGTCTCGGGGGACACGAGAGGGAGGCCCAAGGTGGTTGGGGGCTCTCATTGGGCGAGGGCTACAGTGCGGGAGCGCACTATAGCATCCTCTAGAGTGTGCACATGGCCGGCATGGCCGTTGCCCGCGCGCTCTGGGGTACCCCACGTTGTCCAGTAGCCCGTGGAGGGTCTGGAGATGCCCCTTGGATGCTATGGGTCTAGGGAGAGCTAGGGATAAAAGAAAGGGGAGGGAGTAAGCTTCTACCATGATGAAACAAAGGTAAAAATGGGGGTTTTACCCCACTTACCTTTTGAGTCTTGGCTAGGGAGAGTTACTGGAGGTGACTGGTAACCCTGAGGGGTTGTGGTAAAAGTTATCTGGCAAGGGGAATAGAAGAGATGGTGAAAATAAGATTTTTAGAATGGACCAGAAGGAGTTTGATGGGATTTAGGAGAAGAAAATGGCCCTGGCTTGCCCTGAGATTTGATAGGATCAAAAGGTGGTTAGAAATAGGCTGGATCTCCAAGTTTGAGCTCAAGTGGGAAAAGTTGACAATGGAATCTTGGTAAACCCTAGAAACTAACAGAATCATGTTTCTATAGATCTAGTGATGCTAGGCTTTTACCCTTGATGCACCACTTAGTGTATCATCACTATTTGGTTAATAGAGCATGCCCAGAAAGTTTGGGGTCAAGGGAAGAAACTTCATAATGTAAAGTTGCTCAAATTTGAATCTGGACAGAGAGGGTTTTGGGATGGTTTGATGAACCTAATCAATTTTGATTGAGGTGAAACTTTGCAAGATCATCACCTATGATGGTGTTGACTTGCTGGAATTCTCCTGGAATTTATTGAGAATATTTCATGTAGAAATATTTCAAAAGCTTGATTTGAACAGGAAGGGTTTTGAGGGGTTTTGCCCATGATTTGAACATGCCCATGTGTTGAAGCTCATATATATGGAAAATATATGTCCATTGATTTTCCCTAAAAAAATCAAATATTTTGAAAGCATTTAAATAATTTCTCCCTATGAAAAACCATTCCTGGTCTTAAGAAAAAGCCTTTAAATAAAATATAAAATTAATATTTAAAATTAATATATGGTGGTTTTGAAAAGTTTTATATATAGTAGGTTTAAAGTAAAGCCTTAGTGGAAGAAGGATCCACCCAATTTGGGGAGTTGTAGTGCAAACCTCAACTCAGGGGTTTTTGAAAACCTAATTTGAATAAATCCTTTTTGGTAAAATAAAATTTGATAACAATAGTTTTGGGCCCCACTCACATGGCATGATCATTGGGCAAGAAGTTTGGGTCAAGGAAGATGTATATGATGAGGGATAGAATCTAAGAGTGTCATACACCACAATCAACAAGCAAACAAGAAACCAATCAATCAAGCACAAGCATTAAAAAGGTTTTAGTTGGCTCCAAATTTTATAAACCCAAACATATCAAGGTGATACAAACACAGGGTGTGACAGACCTACCCCCCTTACAAGAATCTCGTCCCCGTGATTCCTAGGCTAAGCACTAAAAAGATAAGGGAACTCCAATCTAAGATAGTCTTCACACTCCCAGGTTGCTTCAGCTTCAGTGTGGTTGCTCCACTGGACCTTGAAGTACTTGATGGTGCGACTTCGGGTGCAGCGCTCGGCTTCATCCAAAATGTGAACCGGCCTCTCATGGTAAGAGAGGTCTGGCTGAAGATCAGTGGCTTGATGGTCGATGTCCTTGTAGAGGTCGAGGCGGTTGGGAACTTGGAGACACTTCCGGAGTTGTGACACATGAAAGACGTTGTGCACATCCGACAGCTCGGATGGTAGCTCTAGCTGGTAGGCAACTTCTCCTCGTCTTGCGGTGATCTTGAAGGGGACGATGTATCTGGGTGCAAGATTTCCTTTGACGTGGAAACGCTTGGTTCCTTTAAGAGGTGTCACTCGAAGATAGACATGATCTCCATTGTTGAAGCTCAGTTCGTGGCGGTGAGAGTCGGCGCAGCTCTTTTGTCTTGATTTGGCGGCCTCCAGACGCTCTCGGACGAGTTTAACTTGCTCTTCTGCTTCGCGGAGGATATTTGGGCCAAAGACTAGTCCTTCTCCGGTCTTTGACTAGTTGAGGGGAGTACGGCACTTGCGTCCATGCAACACCTCAAATGGTGCCATCTGAAGACTCGACTGATAGCTGTTGTTGTAGGAGAACTTGTCGAATGGTAGGCAATCTCCCCACTTGGCTCCATATGCCAAAACACAGGCGCGGAGCATATCTTTGAGTATCTGATTTACTCGTTCTGTTTGCCCACTGGTCTGGGGGCAAAAAGCAGTGCTGAAGGAGAGCTTGGATCCCATAGCTTCTTGAAACTTCTTCCAGAATCTTGAGGTGAACTGGGTTCCTCGATCCGACACGACCTCCTTTGGAACTCTGTGAAGACTTACGATGCGGTTGATGTAGAGGTTTGCGAGCTGGCTTCCATCATAGGTGGTCCTAACGGGAATAAAGTGGGCTACCTTGGTCAGGTGGTCGAAAATGACCCAAATGGAATCATGTCCTTTACTCGACCTTGGTAATCTGGTGATGGAATTCATCCCGACTTTATCCCACTTCCATTCAGGCACTTTGAGAGGTTGCAATAGCCCAGCGGGTCGCTGATGCTCAGCCTTGACCCTCTGACATATGTCACACTTAGCAATGAACGTGCCTATCTCCCGTTTCATGCCATGCCACCAAAATCTTGCCTTGAGGTCTTGATACATCTTGGTTCCTCTAGGGTGGATGGAGTAAAGAGTGTCATGAGCTTCTTGCAAGGTCAAGTTCTTGAGCTCCTCTTTGTTGGGTACGCAGATGTGATTCCCAAACCATACCACTCCTTGTTCATCCACTGAGAATCCTGAGGCCTTGCTTGCCTTGATCTTCCTCTTGATGCCTTCGATGCTCTCGTGTCCCTTCTGAGCTCCTTTGATATCATCCATCAAGGTAGGCTTTGCTTCGAGGTTGGTGAGGAATCCGGGTGCAACCAGTTCCAAGCCGAAGCTCTTAAGCTCTTCATACAGGGCGAGTAGCCTTTCCTTAATCATAGCATTCAAGGAACAAGCCTTTCTGCTTAAGGCGTCTGCTACCACATTGGCCTTTCCTGGGTGGCATTGAACACTGCGGTCGTAATCCTTGATCAGCTCCAACCATCTTCGCTGCCTCATGTTCAATTCCCTTTGGGTGAAAATATACTTCAAACTCTTGTGGTCTGTGTATATCTCACATAACTTCCCCAGAAGGTAATGTCTCCATGTCTTCAAGGCATGAACCACGGCTGCCAACTCTAGATCGTGAGTTGCGTAGTTCTCTTCATGCGGTCATAGTTGTCTAGATAGATATGCTACAATTCTGCCTTCTTGCATCAGAACACCTCCAAGCCCGGTTCTTGATGCATCACAATAAATCACAAACTCCTTGTGAATATCGGGGGTGGCCAAAACTGGGGCGGCGGTCAATCTCTTCTTGAGCTCCTGGAAGCTTTCCTCGCACTTAGTTGTCCATTCGAACTGCTTGTCCTTCTTCAAAAGGTGGGTCATGGGTCGGGCAATGCTCGACAACCCTTCCACGAACTTGCGGTAATATCTCGCGAGTCCGAGGAAGCTCTTGACTTCCTTCACGGTGGTTGGGGTTTGCCATTCAGTCACGGCTTTAATCTTGGCAGGATCCACTGATAATCCTTCTGCAGTCAACACATGACCCAAGAATCCAACTTCATGCAGCCAGAATTCACACTTTCTAAACTTGGCATAAAGCTGGTGCTCTCAAAGCTTCTCTAAGACCAATCAAAGGTGCTCTTCATGCTCTTCTTCAGACTTGGAGAAGGCGAGTATGTCATCAATGAAGACGACAACGAACTTGTCCAAGTACACCATCAAGACCTTATTCATGAGGTACATGAACTAGGCAGGTACATTGGTTAACCCAAATTACATGACCGTGTATTCATAGAGGGCTTACCGAGTTACAAATGTCGTCTTCGGAATGTCTTGGGGTCTGATCTTTAGCTGATAGTACCCGTACCTAAGGTCAATCTTGGAAAACACCTTGGCTCCATTCAACTGATCAAACAAGTCTTCAATCTTGGGGAGTGGGTACTTGTTCTTTATTGTGACCTCATTGAGGGAACGCTAATCTACAGAGAGTCTGATAGTTCCGTCCCTCTTTGACACAAATAGAACAGGCGATCCCCAAGGAGAGGCACTAGGGCGAATAAATCCTTTTCTGAGAGGCTCTGCTAGTTGCTTCTTCAATTCAGCCAACTCTTCGGATCCCATCCTGTAGGCCTTCTTATAGATGGGCCTTGATCCGAGCATAAGCTCAATGATGAACTCAATGTCGCGGTCAGGAGGCATCCCGGGCAGCTCGTCAGGAAACACATCCGGGTATTCACATACCGCTGGCACGTGATCCAACTCAACTCCCGATAGACAGTTAGCCTGATGGGCTTGAGTGGAGACTGGGTTGGGAACATACTTGACTTCCACCCATTGGCTATTAGTCATGGTGACAATCCTCTTGGCACAGTCTAACAAGCCTTGGTGCTTGGTTAACCAGTCCATGCCTAGGATCACATCCAAGCCTTCTGACTTCAGGATGATAAGGTCTGCTAGGAAATCTACCCCGTTGATGTTAATCTCAACTCCCTTACAACCTATCCTAGACTTCATAATCGATCCCAGGGTTTGTATCAACATACGACTACCCAGGGGTGTAGGCTTCATGCCACTCTCTAGTCCAAACCTTTGGGTGACAAAAGAATGTGAAGCTCCACAATCAAAAATACTGTTGCTGGGGTTGAGTTGACGAGGAATGTACCCAGTATGACGTCCGGGTCTTCCTAGGCTTCCTCTGCGGTGATGTGATTCACACGACCCTTGCCATCGTTGGGATGGTTGCAGGGAGCGGGGTTCCTTGGTGGTGCTCCATGGCCTTGACCTTGAGCGGTGCATCTAGCTTCTTGTTGGGACACATCCTAGAGATGCGTCCTAGTTGACCACATCCAAAGCAAGCGACTTGTCCAGGGTTGTTGTTGTAATTCCTGCCATTGTTGTTATTGGGGTTTTTGTTGTAAGCTGGCCTAGGATTGGCATACTGCTGAGGCTGGTAGCTCGGACGAGGCACGGGAGGTCTAGCCTGCTGTAGCTGATATGCCGGCTTCGCTGGGGCTGTCTACCAGGGGCGAGGCTTCTAGTTGCTAGAGCTACCCTTGCTGATCATCTTGTGCTTGCGAGTGTCGTCTATGGCACGACGCTTGTCTTCCAGCATGAGGGCCTTGTTCACCAGGTCAAAGAAGGTGCGACAGTCGCAGACGATGAGCTGATACTGCAGGGTCTGTTGAAGTCCTTCCATGAAGCGTTCCTTTTTGGTAGTCTCCGTGTTGACATCTTCAGGTGCATACCTTGACAGCAGGTTGAACTTCTGTAGCTACTCCTTGACAGAGCCACTTCCTTGCTTCAGCGCTCGGAATTCTCTCTTCTTGATAGCCATGATCCCGAAAGGAATTTGAGCAGTGTGGAATCCTTCCTTGAAGTCATTCCAAGTGATCACACGCTCACCTTGCATGACCTTGAATCCATCCCACCAAGCTCGGGCGGTACCTCCGAGGTAGTGAGAGTCATAAAGAACCTTCTCACGGTCCTCACTGCAATTGACCAGTGCAAGGAGGTCCTGCATGGTGCGGATCCAGTCATCAGCATCCAATGGCTTAGCAGTCTCGGTGAAGGTTGCAGGCGAATTCCTCATGAACTCAGACATCATGGAGTGGCCATTGCCATTCCTACCTTGTTGCTGGTTGTTCACAAGGGCCTGAGCCATCTGCTGGATAGCAGCATTGTTGGTTTGGCGTTCCTCTCGGGGAACTTGGAGAAACTGAGCTATGGTCATGTTCTCCGGTGGAGGTGGTGGGCGGGGAATATCGCCTTGTGGCTGCTACTGGTGTCCTCCAGCGTGAGCAGCCCCACCAGCTCCCTGTTGATGGCTTGAGTTGTCGGCCTTAGGGTTGGCGAAGGAGCTGTTGCAGGTAGCAGTCACCATCCTGTTTGGAGCAGCCAAGTCAAAGAACTGGGGCAGACGAGAGGAAAAGCAACAACAAAAAAGCGTGCCTAAGGGGGTTGGTCAAGTGCAAATGTGCTAAAACAAAGGTCGAAAGACCAACATATATTAAGATAGACGATGGAGTCGCTTACATGTTGCCTAAGGCAAAAGCGCGACTTGCATCAGAACACAAACAACAAAACAAAAATCAAGCATACATGGTATCATATGAACCATTACACGGACTCGACTTCGCATGAGGGATACATGATTGATCCTACCCTAGGGGTTCTCAAACTCAGGTGGTGGAGTGCTCGGTCTTGTAGTCATGCTCCTCTGGGTCTTCCTCCTGTTCATCATCTGAACGAGCATCATTCCCGATGGAAGGGGTCGGGGAACGAGGAGGTCCATCCTGATGATGCTTCGTTGGCGGGTCAGTGAAGAGCTCACGGTACTCCTTCGCACTCATGCAATGACGATGTGTGGGTGCATCATTAGTTGGGGGTACTCCTCTTCTGTAAGCGACAGCTGGTCATCCCTCGGGAGCTCCATCCTTCTTGATCTTGTCTGGCTTTGTCTTGTCTTGCTAAAGTAGCTTTCGGGTGTGGTGAAGTTCCTCGCAGAGCTTCACGGACTCCTTAATCAAGTGGTGAACCAGACTATCAGCGGAGAGACTGAAGTAGGTCTGGAACCTGAGTGGTGTGCCATCCTCCTGGGTCGGAACCAGTGTCCAACTCTTGCTGAGATCATCCTTCCTGAAGGGAAGGTAGCGAGTAGCTGGCTCATCAGCCATCTCTGGAATGATGTCTCGAAGGTGCAGAAGTGCCTTGCGTGCAGCTGTCTCGACTGCAAGTATGATGGTCTCCATCCATGGTCCTTCAAAGAACCAACTGGTCAGGGAGTCGCTTGCCTTCATGACCACATCCACGTGGTACTCCTTCGTGACGGCATTGACCCAGTGCTCGTGTTAGAGAAAAATGGGTGGTTGGCAAAACTGGCACTTCTCCAGGCTATCCCCAAGGAGTAAGGGAAAGCCGGATGGCAGGAAGGCTTCAGGTACGATGGCCATCTACGAAGGTTTGAAAGGAGGAGAGTCAACAGAGTGTTGTGTGAAGAATAGAAGAGGTAAATAGAGCAGAATTCCCTAAGCTAGGTGTAGTTTGAAAGCGGTTTTATCCTAACTGACGTCCATGCTAACTAAGGGCTTCCTACAACCAGGATGGCTCTGATACCATCTCTATGGGGACCCCGACTCATGAGTCGTGATCACTGAATGCACGTGTACAGTGATCCCAGAGATCAATGCTCATTGAACACACAGAAGCTGAATAACAAGAGTCTTACATCCACATTTAGCGTCTTACACAAATAAAGACCATGAAGGTCTAGTCTTACATAGATAGGGACATAAGGGCCAAGCACTTAAATAGAACAAGCAGCGGAAATCTTGATCGAAAGCGTGAACCCATGCCATCTGCCATAACCTATAGGCATTTTGACTGGGAAGCGTCCTAGTTCGCATGTTCGTCACCAACGAACTCTTCAACATACTCCTGTTCTTCCATGCCTGGCCAATTAAATAACCAGTGGCAAGCCAATGAGTACTTTGAATGTACTTGCAAGCAACCCAAGTTGTGGAACAAGGTAATAATGATGCATGATATAACACAAAATAGGTAATTTGCGGAAAGCCACTTTTGAATGCAATGACATGATCAAGTAACTATGTAAGCATGCATCAACAGTTGGCAAATATCCATATGAACACGTTATGGATATCGTCATAAGCAGGGGTTGAACATCTCATGTTCATCCATCACATCAAGTCCTCTGACTTGCCTCAAGTACCATCTCTGTGTTAACCACACACACACACACACCAAGTTCTGTTAAAACATCAGGACATAGTTTAAGCAGCACCACCCAACTGTCCTTGACCGTGGACACGGCTATTCGAATAGTTTTACACTCTGCAGAGGTTGCACACTTTACCCACAAGACTCGGGAAACTTCTGTGTCATCCACGACTCGCGGTATATCACATACCCGAGGTAAGTACCTGAACAATGCCTTTCCCCTAGCGATACTAAACAAAGAGTCCACTCGATTGGTACCCAGCCCTCACGATGTACATCACACGAGCCTCGCTCCAGATCGTACCATCCATGAGGGGACCAACGGTGTGCCCGGTGCCTGTGAAGACAGCGCATGATCGTGCATACAGGTAAGACCTCATATCGAGAGGGACCACGCCACTCCCGCCACTAGTAATGCGGGCTCCTTGCCAGTACCCACCAAGGTAATCAACAAAGCCCCGTCCCATAAGGAGTATCATGGTTGCGCATGTAAGGTTGGGATGGTCGACAAATCTTAAATCTAATCTGTTTTCAAAAACACACCCTCAACTTGTTCTGGCACACCACTTCTTTCTCAAGTGGTCACCCATCTCATCATCATCTCCCTCAGGCATTAGTGGCACCCGACGGGGTTTTCGAAAGGTCTTTGAAATCATTTCTTTCTTTCCATCACTATGCATAAATCCCAAACCCACTTGCGTAGCATCTACTAGCATCCTATCTACACCCACCCGCATAACCCTCATAAGGTGGTAGGGTCATGCACGATGCAAGTGTCAATGATAAAAGCATCGGAGGCACCCCACCGAAGGGGGAGCACCACATCATGATCAATCATCGAAACAACAAGTGCTATATGTCATGCATGAAGAAGTTTCTTAACATGGTCAAAGGGCTGCTTGCCTGGCTCAACAAAGTCTCTGGGGTCTTCAAAGTCTTCGGGTCCAACTTCCTCGTCAACAGCGCAATCTATCGTCGCGATAAATAGCGATAAAAATAAGCATCACACAAAAATAGAGCACACGAGCTACTATTAATAAGCTACCCGACTCTGATAAATACTGAAGACTATATTAAAAATATTTGTCTAGGGTTTTGAACTTAAAAAGAATTTCAAAACTATTTAAAACAGGAGCTTATAATGCTAAAAATAGATGTTTTAAATGAAAACAACACATAAAATGTTTTCAAACATTTTTACAAATGGCACTAATAAATTCTAGGGAATATCCTAGGAATTTAGGTGGAAAAATTATTGTCATAGGGTTTATATTGAGCTCTGTGGGATTTTTGCAAAATCCCACAGAAAAAGAAAAACAAAAGGGCCACAGGGACCTGGGCCAGAGGCGGCCAGTGGCTGGGCCAGCCCAGCAGGCCAGCCGGCCGGCCTCGCGCGCGGTCAGTTTCAAACCTGACGCGCGGGGCCTGGCCGTCAGCGACGCGAGGGGGAGAGAGAGAGCGCGGGAGAGGAAGAGAGAGGCCGATAGGTGGGTCCCACCTGTCGGATCCTTCTCCCACCTTGGGGCGGAGGGGGGAGAGGCTCACCGGCGATGGAAGGAGGCACGGCGAGGGGAGCTGGAGGCGGGGATGGGCTCTGCGTCGAGCCGCCGGTCTCCTTGAGGTGAAAGGGCGGTCGGAGGTGGTCGGATTTGCCGACAAGGGGAAGGCCGCGGCAGAGCCGCTTCGGGTGGGGGTCACCGGCGTCGTTTCTCACAGCAAATAAGTCGGGGAGGAAGGGGAAACGAAGCGAAAGCTCTCTGGGGGCTCAATGGAGGAGGAAGGAAGGCCAGAGCGGGCCGGTAGCCCGAGATCGATGAAGCCCCGATGCGGCAGTGCCTCGGTCCATCCCGAGCACAGGAGCTCCCGGTGGTCACCAGGGCAGCTCAAGGGGGTTTTGAAGGTGGCTGGGGGCCAGAGGAGGAGAGAGGAGGGCTCGGGGCCCTTTTTATAGTCGGGGCGCGAGTCCATCGACGAGCCGTGCACCGGAGAGGACGTGGCCGAGGCCAGAGGGAGAGGGGGCTTGCGGGGCTGCTTGGGGGTGTACCTAGGGTTGGTCCATGACGAGCGGGAGCAAGGGAGAGAGAGGGGAGGACGCGCGTGTGAGGTTGCTTACTGGCCGAGCCGGGCGGCGCTCGGCACGCGCGGAAGGAGGGAGAAGGAGGAGGAGAGAGGAGGGCACTGACCGCGTTGCGTGTCACGGACGCCGAGGGCGTCTTGGGGGACACGAGAGGGAGGCCCAAGGTAGTCGGGGGCGCTCATTGGGTGACGGCTATAGTGCGGGAGCACACTATAGCGCGCTCCAGAGCATGCATATGGCCGGCATGGCCGTTGCCCGCGTGCTCTGGGGTGCCCCACCTTGTCTAGTAGCCCCTGGAGGGTCTGGAGATGCCCCTCGGATGCTATGGGGATAGGGAGAGCTAGGGAGAAAAAAGGGGCGGGAGGAAGATTCTGCCATGGTGAAATAGAGGTAAAAATGGGATTTTTACCCCACTTACCTATTGAGTCTTGGCTAGGGAGAGTTACTGGAGGTGGCTGGTAACCCTGAGGGGTTGTGGTAAAAGTTATATGGCAAGGGGAATAGAAGAGATGGTGAAAATATTGATTTCTAGAATGGACCAGAAGGTGTTTGATGGGGTTTAGGAGAAGCAAATCGCCCTGGCTTGCCCTTAGATTTGATAGGATCAAAAGGTGGTTAGAAATAGGCTGGATCACCAAGTTTGAGCTCAAGTGGGAAAAGTTGACAATGGAAACTTGCTAAACCCTAGAAACTAACAGAATCAGGTTTCTATAGATCTAGTGATGCTAGGCTTTTACCCTTGATGCACCACTTAGTGTAGCATTGCTATTTGGTTAAGAGAGCATGCCCACAAAGTTTGGGGTCAAGGGGAGAAACTTCATGATGTAAAGTTGCTCAAATTTGAATCTGGACAGAGAGGGTTTTGGGCTGGTTTGATGAACCAAATCAATTTGGATTGAGGTGAAACTTTGGAAGATCATCACCTATGATGGTGTTGACTTGCTGGAATTTTCCTGGAATTTATTGGGAATATTTCATATAGAAATATTTCAAAAGCTTGATTTGAACAGGAAGGGTTTTAAGGGGTTTTGCCCATGATTTGAACATGCCCATGTGTTTAAACTTGTATATATGGAAAATATATGTCCACTAAGTTTCCCTATTTTTTTCAAATATTTTGAAAGCATTTAAATATATTTTCCCTATGAAAAACCATTCCTGGTCTTAAGAAAAAGCCTTTAAATAAAATATAAAAATAATCTTTAAAATTAATATATGGTAGTTTTGGAAAGTCTTATATATAGCAGATTTGAAGTAAAGCCTTAGTGGAAAAAGGATCCACCCAATTTGGGGACTTATAGTGCAAACCTCAACTCGGGGGGTTTTGAAAATCTAATTTGAATAAATTCTTTTTGGTTAAAATAAAATTGGATAAAATAGTTTTGGGCCCCATTCACATGGCATGATCATTGGGCTAGAAGTTTGGGTCAAGGAAGATGAATATGAAGAGGGATAGAACCTAAGAGTGCCATACACCACAATCAACAAGCAAACAAGCAACCAATCAATCAAGAACTAGCATTGGAAAAAAATTAGTTGGCTCCAAATTTTATAAACCTAAACATATCAAGGTGATACAAACACAAGGTGTGACAGAGCTGCTGCCACACGTGTGAGCTAGAAGGTCCCCAATCGAAAAGCCAAAAGGCTAAGAGTCCAAAAGTCCACTACTGTATTGCCGTGGGCCTCCTTTTATAATCTAAAGGGGATCCCAGCAGTGGTGTATAGTGCGTACATGGGGTGTAAAGAGTGTTGGAAATATGCCCTAGAGGCAATAATAAATTAGTTATTATCATATTTCCTTGTTCATGATAATCGTTTATTATCCATGCTATAATTGTATTGATCGGAGACTTAGATGCATGTGTGGATACATAGACAAAACCATGTCCCTAGTATGCCTCTAATAGACTAGCTCGTTGATCAAAATATGGTTAAGGTTTCCTAGCCATGGACATGAGATGTCATTTGATAACGGGGTCACATCATTAGGAGAATGATGTGATGGACAAGACCCAAACTGCAAATGTAGCATATGATCGTGTCAGTTTATTGCTACTGTTTTCCGCATGTCAAGTATGTGTTCCTATGACCATGAGATCATGCAACTCACAGATATCGGAGGAGTGCCTTGTGTATATCAAATGTCGCAACGTAACTGGGTGACTATAAAGGTGCTCTACAGGTATCTCCGATGGTGTCTGTTGAGTTGGCATGGATCGAGACTGGGATTTGTTACTCCGTGTGACGGAGAGGTATCTCGGGGCCCACTCGGTAATGCAACATCACAATAAGCCTTGCAAGCAATGTGACTAATTGTTAGTTGCGGGATCTTGTATTACGGAACGAGTAAAGAGACTTGCCGGTAACGAGGTTGAACTAGGTATGGAGATACCGACGATCGAATCTCGGGCAAGTAACATACCGAAGAACAAAGGGAACGTTATACAGGATTAACTGAATCCTTGACATAGAGGTTTGACCGATAAAGATCTTCGTAGAATATGTAGGAACCAATGTGGACGTCCAGGTCCCGCCATTGGTTATTGACCGTAGAGGTGTCTCGGTCATGTCTACATAGTTCTCGAACCCGCAGGGTCTGCACACTTAAGGTTCAGTGACGTTTCGGTAGTGTAGAGTTATGTATGGTGGTGACCGAAGTTTGTTCGGAGTCCCGGATGAGATCCCGGACGTCACGAGGAGCTCCGAAATGGTCCGGAGGTAAAGATTCATATATAGGAAGTCCCAGTTTGGTTTCCGGAAAAGTTTCGGGCTCATCGGTAGTGTACCGGGAGTGCCGGTAGTGTACTGGGAGGCCTCCGGGAGGGGTATTTCGAACCCAAGAGGTCCATGGTCTGTGGGAGAATAATAACCAGCCCTTAGTGGGCTGGGAAAATAGCCACAAAGTCCCATGGCGCAGGAGAGAAAGTCCTAAAGCAAAAAGTGGAAAATCAGCCAATAGGAGGCAATCCTACTCCAACTAGGACTGGAGGTGAAGTAGGATTGCTTCCCACCTCCTATTTCGGCCGACCCAAAGGCCTTGGCTGCCTCTCCTCTCCTCTCCTCCTATATATACTAGTGGATTGGGTGGTTTCTGGACAGAATTTCCAGCCACGTGCTACCCGTTACACCGGTGCATAGTTTCTCCTCTAGATCGGTTTTCTGCAGCGCTTAGGCGAAGCCCTGCCGGAATTGCTCCACCACCATCACCGGAGCACTGTCACGCTGCCGGTGAACTATCTCTCCTCTCCACCTCCTCTCGCTGGATTGAGACGATGGAGATCGTCATCAAGCTGCACGTGTGCTGAACGCGGAGGTGCCGTCCGTTCGGCGCTAGATCGGAAGGACCGTGATCGAGATCGCGAGACGGTTCGTGATGTGATCACGGAACGGATCGTGATGAGTTCGCGGGACAGATCGTGATCAAGATCATGAGACGGATCGTGATGAGTTCGCGGGACGGATCATGATGTGTTCGCGGGACGGTTCGTGATTGGATCGCGGGACGCTCGGCGATTTGGATCGCGAAGAAGTTCGACTACACCAACCGCATTTCTTAACACTTCCCGCTTAGCAATCTACAAGGGTACGTAGATCCACTCTCCCTCTCGTAGATGCTCATCACCATGGATAGGTTTGCGTGTGCGTAGGAAAATTTTTGTTTCCCATGCAACGTTCCCCAACAAAGAGCTACAGTGGTTGACATGCGCATTTAATGCACCGTCAGGCATCTCTGATTGTCCACGAGACGGGATAGGAGCCCGTCCCATTGGCATGCTTAGCCCCTCCATCACCGACGCCGTGACACGTGCCTAGGTACTGGTGAGGCCTTGTCGGGGCTTCGCCTTGCCGGGTCTTGCCAGGGCTTTGTCTTGCCTGAGGGTCCGATAGCCATCCCGGCAAGGTCTTGCCGGGGGTCTTGATCCTTCTGTGTTTGTACCTGGCAACTCCCTGTCGTACCTCGTTGCCATGGTAGATACTACTGCCCGTGCGCGAGTAAGGGGCACTAGAGAGCCCAAAACTCTAGTGCACCAATAGGAGCCCCCGAGCCTGGGCCACACACGGTGCGAGGTGTTTTTGGGCTAGGCCCAAACAGTGCATGGGAAGGCGTGGCAGGGCCTTGCAGTCGTGAGCATTGCACTTGCTGCACCTCCCCACGATGCCCACTGAATGCGGGACGTGGTATACGTGCACGGCACAATTCGTTACAGCAGTGCGCCCGCAAAACTTTTTTATATTATTTTAGTAAAGAGGCCGCCCCGCGCCATCCCCATAAAGAGGAAATTGCAGAGGCGCTGCTCATTTACCTCTTGTCTTTCCCAATCTGAGAACCACCGTCGTCTTCTTCCTCAAGCCCGAAACAGAATTCCCATTCATCCGCGCCCCCATGCCCTCTCTGTCTTCAGCCCCCACCCCCATAGCCACCATGCCGCCCAAGGCTAGCAAGCGCAAGTATGCATAAGCCGTCCCAGAGAACAAGCTAGTGAGGATGTGGAAGGAGCACATCGTCTTTCCACCGGGGCTTGACGTGGACGCTGTGAAGGAGCGATACTGGTGGATGTGGGCGATGGGGACGACGGCGCATCCAGCCACCTACGTGAGTCCAAGCCCTTTCGGGAGCGGCCCAGGCAAATATCCTTTCTTCACCGATTATTTTTACTGCGAGCTCTGCCCCCCTTTCTCGGATTTCTTCAACGACCTCATGTTCACTTACGGCTTCCAACTCTTGGATTTTACGCTGAATGTCGTGACATGCATGTCAGTTTTTGCTCATCTTTGTGAAAACTTCGTCGGAGTAGTCCCTAGCACAGCTCTTTGCCGCCACTACTTTACCCCCCCCCCCCGCATTCAACAAGGCAAAGCCCTTTCTGGTGCCATCACTTGGATTCCATGGCAAGGAACCAAGGAGGTCTACCCAGACAGGGCCTACTGCGAGAGGTGGGACGAGTGGCGAGGCAAATGGTGCTGGATTAGGGAGGAGAAATTCCAGCCTTTCTGCTTGCCACGACAAACCAAGATGGTGCGTGGCGACGACTGGAGTGCCCTTGACCCTAATGATGGGAAGCTCGTGGTCGCGACCACCAGGATTCACCGCCTCAGAAACGCCGGCCTCACCGTAGAGATGATAGGCGCTGATTTGAGTTGGTTGTTGTTGTTCTATCCTCTCGGCCATGAAATCAGCAAGCGCTTGAGATTTGATTTCCTTCTTTGCTTCAAAATTGGTATCAAAGTAGAGGAGCTCAATAGCCCATTTGGCCACTCGACCAGTCGCGCCTTGATTGTTGAGGATCTTAGACAATGGAGCATCACTAACGACTAAGACTAAGTGATCTTGGAATTAGTGTGCCACCTTCTTCGCTGATAGATATATACCATAGACGAGCTTCTGGTAATGAGGGTACCTTTGCTTTGAAGGAGTCAACACTTCAGAGATATAGTAAACTGGACGTTGGACTTTATAAGCCTTGCCCTCTTCTTCTCGCTCGACAGTTAGAACTGTACTGACAACTTGGTTAGTGGATGCAACGTATAGAAGCAGGGGTTCTCAGATGTGCGGAGCAGCAAGCACCGACTGGGTGGAAAGCAAGGCTTTGAGCTCGACAAACGCTGCTTCTGCCTCAGGAGTCCACTCGAACTACCATATTTTTTCATCAGTCGGTATAAAGACAGTGCCTTCTCTCCAAGACGAGAAATAAACCTACTCAATGCTGCTAGGCAACCCGTGAGCTTCTGGACATCGTGCACACGCTCAGGGCGTTTCATTCGGACAATGGCACCGATATTATCGGGATTGACGTCGATCCCTAGTTCGAAAATGAGGAAACCGAGCAACTTGCCACCGGGAACTCTAAAAGTGCGCTTGGATGGGTTTAACTTGATATCATATTTACTTAGGTTGGCGAATATTTCTGCCATGTCAGTCAGCAGGTCGAAATCTTTGCGAGACATGACTACAATATCATCCATATAAGCCTCGGCATTCCGACTGATTTTCTCGAGCATGCATTTCTGAATCATACGCATGAAAGTAGCGCCAGCATTTTTCAGACCAAAAGGCATAGTGATATAACAGAAACACCCGAAAGGGGTGATAAAGGCCGTCTTTATTTCATTTGGACCAAACAAACAGATCTGATGGTAACCGAAGTCTGCATCGAGAAAAGATAAATGCCCGCAGTTGAATCGACAATCAGATTGATGTGGGGGAGCAGAAAATGATCTTTCAGGCGGGCCCGATTGATATGTTTAAAGTCAATACACATGCGGAGTGACTTGTCTTTCTTGGGGACCATGACGACGTTCGTGAGCCACTCGGAGTGGTAAACCTCGCGTATGAACATAGCCGCCAAGAGTCGAGCCACCTCCTCGTTGATTGCCTTCCGATTCTTTGCCGCCGACCGACGGAAGTGCTCTTTGACAGTATTGTCCTTTGGGTCAACTCTTAATCGATGCTCAGCCAGTTCCCTGGGTACTCCCGGCATGATAGAAGGCTTCCATGCGAAGATGTCCCAGTTCTCACGGAAGAACTGGATGAGTGTGGCTTCCTATTTGCTGTTGAGTGTCGTCGAGATGTTGGTCGGGGCGGCATTAGGATCTGTCGGGTGAACGTCCACTTGCTTCATGTCACCTGCCGACTAAAAAGCATACTCAGAGGCGGGCTTCTTGGAAAGCAGCAAATCGGCAGGATCAGTATTCCTCGTGTATTCTTCTAACTCGACCGCAGCCACTTGCTGGTCGGCAATCTTGGAGCCTTGCTGAAGGCACTCCTGAGCCCTCTGTCGAATCCGTATGACTATGATCACGCCTTTGGGCCTGGGCATCTTCAGCTTGAGGTACATGTAACATGGACGAGCCATGGAACGGGCATAAGTCGGTCGACCAAGGATGGCGTGATATGCGCTCTGGAAGTCTACAACTTCAAACGTCAACTTTTCCTTGTGAGAATGCCTGTCGGTGCCGAACACCACATCCAATGCAATCTAACCGAGTGACTTGGCCTTCTTCCCAGGGATGACTCCGTGGAACTGCATGTTGCTCTCACTGAGTCCGGACATCGGAATGCCCATCCCCTTGAGGGTCTATGCATACAAGATGTTCAATCCACTCCCTCCGTCCACGAGAACCTTGCGGAATCGAGTGCCTCCTACAATAGGATCCACCACCTAAGCTTGCCGACCGGGGGTAGCGACATGAGCAGGCTTGTCTGACTGGTCAAAGGTGATAGGAGTCTGAGACGACTTGAGGTACATGGGGGTGGCAGGAACAGCCATGTTGACCTCCCTGTTAATAACTTTCAGTCGACTTTTGCTTTCTACATCGGCAAAAATCATCAAAGTGGCATTGACCTCAGGAAAATCCTCTTTATCTTCATCATATTCCTTTTCAGGAGTTCTCCCGCTCGATTGTCCTTCCTTGAATTGTTGGACCAGTAATCTGCATTGTCGAGTGGTCTGCTTTGGCAATATCAAATTGCCTTCCTCGTCCCTCTTCATGTGGATTGCAGACGGCATATCCAGGATGTCCGTTCCTGACTGATTCTTTGATTTCTTGGGGGTAAATTGCCCTTTGGGTTTCCCCTTATTCTCTCCTTGTGCCGCCAGAGCAGCTGCCTCTACCTAAGCAGAATCATCGGCTTTGCGCTTTTGTTTCCAACTGGAATTGTTGCCACCAGCATCATTATCGACTGCCTTTCCCTTGCCGCTGTGGAGGCGGTCCTCCTCTTCGCCATTGGCATACTAAGTGGCAATCTCCATCATCTTGCTCGGAGACATATCTCGTGTCCGACCCAACCTCAAATAGAGCTCTCTGTACTTAACACCGGACTTGAAGGCGAAGATGGCTTGGTGCTCGGAAACATTTTCCACCGTGTGATGGAGGGTGGTCCAACGTTGAATGTAATCCCTCAAAGTTGCATTTGGTTTCTGCACACAGTGTTGCAGTTCAGACAAACCAGCGGGACGCTTGCATGTGCCCTCCAAAGTTCTGATGAACACTCAGGCAAGATCCCCCCAGCAGTACATGCTAGAAGGAGCTAACTGATTTAGCCACGCTCGGGTCGATCCATCCAACATCAAAGACAAATGCTTCATGGCTATATTGTCATTTCCTCCACTAATCTGCACCGCCACTCGGTAATCGTCTAGCCATGTTTCTGGCTTCGACTCACCAGTGAACTTGCTTACTCCAGCCACCAACCTAAAGTTGGGGGAATCTTAGCGGATCAAATGGCTCTGCTAAAACACTCGGGCCCAGAGACAACGGCACCACTTCCACTCGGATGATCTCTATCATAACCATCCCTGTGAACCCTGCCCCTATCAATTCGATTCTGTACAAGGACAAACTTCTCGTCAAACCCAGGAATCCGCTCAGCGTTGTACGGGCGCCTATCATCATAGTGTCGTGGCACATATGAACCACTCCGTGGAGGAGTAGGCACTAGATGGCGGTCATCACGGTGATAATGAGGAGCAAACTAATCCCGCCCCTGATCTCGGTACTGATCTTCACGGTAACCTTCGCCCCTGCAACATAGAGGTGACCCCGGGCTATCAGCCGACTGAACTGTGTCTGCCTTGGGCGAATTACTGTGTAACCTATTACGCGACTGAGAAATAGCCGAATTCTGCTGTTGCGCTGCCCCAAGCAATGCTCAGATCTGCTGCAAACCTTTGCCAGCCTCTGAACGTGATGGTTGAATGGAATCTGCAATCCTAGCAGCGGCTACCACATTCTGAACTAGAGTACGGAATACCTGGACGTTGTTCAGAGATCCACTCGGAAACAACTGTCGCTGACGTCGACTGGAAACTAGTGGATGCTGGCGAGTATGCTCGTCAAGTGCCCTCTGCATCTCTTCAAGCCGAAGGCACGTGGCCTCCAAGGCCTAGGCCTTGGTAGTCGCACCGACGATGGGCGTATGGAGAATCTCCTCATCTTGGCGCTTCTGCTCATTCCATGGTCCTCCAACCTCGTGTCCACCACGGCCGTAGCCAGGCGGGCTTTGCTGTGAACCTGCCATAAGAACTTCCGCCGCTCGATCATAGCTCTCGCACTCGGAAGGAACATCAGACTGATCCGGCGTCGAGTCGAACACGCCGTGAAGTGATTCGGCAGGCTTGATGGCCGCAATCTGCGGAGATGATGCTTGGCGAGCCACCGCATGCCTCACCCAATGCTGGAGCCGTGAGCAACCAGATCGCTTGTGGCGATGAACAGCGGGGAGAGCAAAAGATGCTGGAGTCGACAGGTACGAAGTCGATGGCTGCCAAAGAAGAACGTCGGAAGAGCTTGCACGGAAGTGTGTCGCTCGCGGATCAGGCGTGCCTCCACGTCTAGAGGCGCTTCCTGAAGCCATGTTGAGTCGTCAACGACGAAGGTGAGTGCACCGAGATGGATCTCGTCGCCCAAGAACAAACCGCCGCCGGAAGACATGACGAAAAAGAAAATTGCAAACTCGTCGGAAGTCGCTTAGACGCCTGCCCCACGGTGGGCTCCAACTGTCATGGGTACGAGTCTGGCAGTAGAGGTTAAGGGTACATAAGGAGAGGGCAGAGTCCTAGCTACGGCAAGATTGTACACACAGATGTATGAGTTCATGCCCCTCTTGTGGAGGTAATAGCCCTATGTCTCAGTGCTCGGGAGCTTCTATCGTGTGGAATGTGTGAGTTACAGGGGATGCGAACCCTTGTGCCAGAGGGGAGGGGTGGCTTATATAGAGTGCGCTGCCCCTCATGAATACCCGGCAACCAAGGGTTCGATCGTGGTAATAAAGGTGAACGTTACTGATAACGTATGTAATAAATGCTACTTATGGCGGCCAGTCGAACGCGTGTCCATTAGACTCCCTAGAGTGGCTTCTGGTATTCTTTGGTCGACTGACTTCTAGTTCTTCCGAGTGAAAGGCGGCTATCGAATGGAGGGAGAAACCTCCGAGTGGATTTTTTGTCGAGTAACTCATGCGCCATGGTGATTTCAGTCGGAGTCTTCCTTGTAATCTCGTAATCTTTAAGTTCTCCAATGTAATGTCCTTAGGTAGGGTATGTAGGTCAGGCCTAAGACCCTACCCTAGGTACATATCCCCATCAGGACCCATGAGGGGATTGTGTGGCCTTGCCTAGGCTACACAACTCGCATACTCTAGTGTCTGGGCCACCCCTCCCCATAGGGTGTGCTTCAGCTGCATTCCTTATATATACATGGAAAACCTACCCTAAATTGGGAAGATTTTTTCCCTCACTGCCGTAGAAAGATATTCGCAATACAGAGGCGAAGGTAGAAGCAATTTGAGTCCCAGGGGCTTCACACTTAACTTCAGCAAGATCATCGCCATGACACTTCTGAATGATGCGTGACTGCTACTCCATTCCACGTACTACAGGTTTGTAGTGGGAGCTATGTAGTAATCTCTCATGTCTTCTACCATGTCTACATCATATCATTGAGTTGCCTATCATGATTATGATCCTCTATGCAATTCTTCTGGTGTGCATTTTTTATGTGGAGACTAATTCCATTATGGTGTTGTTATCATGGTTGCTTGATTTATTTGCAGATGTATATTGGTCCTCTATTTGGTTAGTATAATCACTAACCAGTTTAGATGAAAGAACGATACATAGAATAGTGTAAATTGAATGGAGTCACTATTATACATTCCAATAGCCTTGACCCCTCATCATTGACCGGTGGCTGGCAAGTCAGTGTCCGGACTAGGGGCCTATCACCATGACCCCTTGAATCGGTCATCGAGTCTGGACGCACCTCGGTTTACCAAAGTTGCATGTCTATGTTGGTTGCTGATCTTGAATATGGTTCACTGACAACATTCCCTGATCGGTGTCATCTTGCAATTGAGATTCAATGTCGGATTGCATCTCAGGTGACGTAGACCACCTCAGTCTTGAAAAGGTTGAAGGAGTTTAGTCGGGCTACACGCCGGAAAGGTTTCCTGTGCACCCGGCTTCTTGCAACCTTTCTCCATGTCAGACTTCTTCCGAAGTGGATTGTACCATCTTGGTCTTGAGTTGTAGATGTAAACGGTTGGTATTCATGGAAAAAAAACAACCAAGACAGTTTTCGGAGGCCAATTTTCCGCGGACTATTTTCCAATTGATGCAATTTACTCTATGCTGAGATATATAGCAAGTAGCCCTCAAGGTGTGGTCGTCTGAAAATCCGATATGCAACTGAAGGATAAAATAAGACTACGGATACGTCTCCAACATATCTATAATTTTTGCTTGTTACATGTTGTTATATTATCGATCTTGGATGTTTTACAATCATTTTATAGCAACTTTCTATCATTTTTTGGGACTAACCTATTGACGTAGTGCCCAAGTGCCGGTTGCTGTTTTTGTTTGTCTTGTACTTCGCAGAAAATCAATACCAAACAAAGCCCAAACACTGAGAAAAAATTTGGAGATTTTTTTTATCAGAAGACACTAAATGGGTCAGACAAGTGATAGAGAGGAGGCCTAAGGTGGGGCACTGTTGGGGAACGTTGCATGGGAAACAAAAGTTTTCCTACGCACACGCAAACCTATCCATGGTGATGAGCATCTACGAGAGGGAGAGTGGATCTACGTACCCTTGTAGATCGCTAAGCGGGAAGCGTTAAGAAACGCGGTTGGTGTAGTCGAACTTCTTCGCGATCCAAATCGCCGAGCGTCCCGCGATCCAATCACGAACCGTCCCGCGAACCAATCACGAACCATCCCACGATCTCGTCATGATCCGTCCCACAATCCAATCATGAACGTCTCGTGGCCTTGATCACGATCCTTCCGATCTAGTACCGAACGGACGGCACCTCCGCGTTCAGCACACGTGCAGCTTGATGACAATCTCCACCGTCTTGATCCAGCAAGAGGGGTGGAGAGGAGAGAGAGTTCACTGGCAGCGTGACGGCGCTCTGGTGATGGTGGTGGAGCAATTCCGACAGGGCTTCGCCTAAGCACTGCGGAACTACGATCTAGAGGAGAAACTATGCACCGGTGGAACGGGTAGCACGTGGCCGGAAATTCTGTCCAAAAACCACACAATCCACTAGTATATATAGGAGGAGAGGAGAGGAGAGGCATACAAGGCCTTTGGGTCGGCTGAAATAGGAGGTGGGAGCAATCCTACTTCACCTCCAATCCTAGTTGGAGTAGGATTGCCTCCTATTGGCTGATTTTCCACTTTTTGCTTTAGGACTTTCTCTCCTACGCCATGGGCCTTTGTGGCTGTTTTCCCAGCCCACTAAGGGCTGGTTATTATTCTCCCACAGCCCATGGACCTCTTGGGGTCGAAATACCCCTCCCGGAGGTCCCCCGGTACACTACCGGCACTCCCGGTACACTACCGATACTCCCGGTACACTACCGATGAGCCCGAAACTTTTCCGGCGACCAAACTGGGACATCCTATATATGAATCTTTACCTCCGGACCATTCCGGAGCTCCTCGTGACGTCCGGGATCTCATCTGGGACTCCAAACAACCTTCGGTCACCACCATACATAACTCTATACTACCGAAACGTCACCGAACCTTAAGTGTGCAGACCCTGCGGGTTCGAGAACTATGTAGACATGACCGAGACACCTCTACGGCCAATAACCAATGGCGGGACCTGGACGTCCACATTGGTTCCTACATATTCTATGAAGATCTTATCGGTTGAAGCTCTATGTCAAGGATTCAGTTAATCCCGTATAACGTTCCCTTTGTTCTTCGGCATGTTACTTGCCCGCGATTCGATCGTCGGTATCTCTATACCTAGTTCAATCTCGTTACCGGCAAGTCTCTTTACTCGTTCCGTAATGCAAGATCCCGCAACTAACAATTAGTCACATTGCTTGCAAGGATTATTGTGATGTTGCATTACCGAGTGGGCCCCGAGATACCTCTCCGTCACACGGAGTAACAAATCCCAGTCTCGATCCATGCCAACTCAACAGACACCATCGGAGATACCTGTAGAGCACCTTTATAGTCACCCAGTTACGTTGCAACATTTGATACACACAAGGCACTCCTCCGATATCCGTGAGTTGCATGATCTCATGGTCATAGGAACATATACTTTGACATGCAGAAAATAGTAGCAATAAACTGACACGATCATATGCTACGTTTGTAGTTTGGGTCTTGTCCATCACATCAGTCTCCTAATGATGTGATCCCGTTATCAAATGACATCACATGTCAATGGCTAGGAAACCCTGACCATCTTTGATCAACGAGATAGTTCACTAGAGGCATACTAGGGACATAGTGTTTGTCTATTTATCCACACATGCAATGTGTTTCCGATCACTACAGTTATAGCATGGATAATAAACGATTATCATGAACAAGTAAATATAATAATAAACACTTTATATATTGCCTCTAGGGCATATTTCCAACAGTCTCCCACTTGCACTAGAGTCAATAATCTAGTTCACATCACTATGTGATTTACATGGTAATGAATCGAACACCCATACAGTTCTGGTGTTGATCATGTTTAGCCCTTGGAAGAGGTTTAGTCAACGGATCTGCAACATTCAGATCCGTGTGCACTTTGCAAATATTTATGTCCTTCTCCTCGATGTAGAACCGGATGGAGTTGAAGCGTCGCTTTATGTGTCTGGTCCTCTTGTGAAACCTTGGTTCCTTGGCTAGAGCAATGGCACCAGTGTTGTCACAGAACAGATTTATTGGATTCAGTGCACTAGGCACTACTCCAAGATCTGTCATGAACTGCTTCATCCAGACACCTTCCTTCGCTGCCTCCGAGGCTGCGATGTACTCCGCTTCGCACGTAGAATCAGCTACCACGCTTTGCTTGGAACTGCACCAGCTTACCGCTCCCCCGTTAAGAATAAATACGTATCCGGTTTGCGATTTAGAATCGTCCGGATCAGTGTCGAAGCTTGCATCGACGTAACCCTTTACGACGAGCTCTTCATCACCTCCATAAACGAGAAACATGTCCTTAGTCCTGTTAAGGTACTTAAGGATATTCTTGACCGCTTGCTAGTGCTCCATTCCAGGATCACTTTGAAACCTTCCAGCCATACTTATGGCAAGGCTGACATCGGGTCTTGTGCACAGCATTGCATACATGATAGAGCCTATGGCTGAAGCATAGGGGATGACGCTCATCTTTTCTTTATCTTCTACAGTCACTGGGCATTGAGTCTTACTCAACTTCACACCTTGTAACACAGGCAAGAACCCCTTCTTGGCCTGTTCCATTTTGAACTTCTTCAAAACTTTATCAAGGTATGTGCTCTGTGAAAGTGCTATTAAGCGTCTCGACCTATCTCTATAGATCTTAACGCCTAATATGAAAGCAGCTTCTCCTAGGTCCTTCATTGAAAAACTCTTATTCAAATATTCCTTCACGCTTTCCAGCATTTCTATATCGTTTCCGATCAGCAATATGTCATCCACATATAACACTAGAAATGCTACAGAGCTCTCACTCACTTTCTTGTAAATACAAGCTTCTCCATAAACTTGTATAAACCCAAACGCTTTGATCACCTCATCAAAGCGTTTATTCCAACTCCGAGATGCTTGCACCAGTCCATAAATGGATTGCTGGAGTTTGTAAACTTTGTCAGCATTCTCTGGATCGACAAAACCTTTGGGTTGCATCATATACAACTCTTCCTCAAGGAAACCGTTGAGGAACGCCGTTTTGACGTCCATCTGCCAAATTTCATAGTCGAAATAAGCAGCTATTGCCAACATGATTCTGACAGACTTAAGCATCGCTACGGGTGAGAAAGTCTCATCGTAGTCAACTCCCTGAACTTGTGAAAAACCCTTTGCCACAAGTCGAGCTTTATAGACGGTGACATTACCGTCTGCGTCCGTCTTCTTCTTATAGATCCATTTGTTCTGAATGGCCTTTCGCCCTTCAGGTAGTAATTCCAAAGTCCATACTTTGTTTTCATACATGGATCCCATCTCAGATTTCATGGCCTCTAACCATTTCTCGGAATCCGGGCCCATCACTGCTCCTCCATAGCTCGTAGGTTCATTGTTGTCCAACAACATGACCTCTAAGACAGGGTTGCCGTACCACTCGGGAGTAGTACGCGTCCTTGTCGACCTACGAGGTTCAATAGCAGCTTGATCCGGAGCTTCATGATCATCATCATTAACTTCCTCTTCTACCGTTGTAGGTTCCACAGAAACATCTTTCTGTGCTGCGCTACTCTCTGGTTGAAGTAAAGGTTCAATAACCTCATCAAGCTCTATTTTCCTCCCACTCAAATCTTTCGAGAGAAACTCTTTCTCAAGAAATGTTTCGTTCTTAGCGACAAACACTTTGCCCTCGGATCTGAGATAGAAGGTATACCCGACTATCTCTTTCGGGTATCCTATGAATACGCACTTTTCCGCTTTGGGTTCCAGCTTTTCAGGCTGAAGCTTTTTGACATAAGCATCACATCCCCAAACTTTAAGAAACGACAACTTCGGCTTTTTGCCAAACCACAGTTCATGTGGCGTCGTCTCAACGGATTTTGATGGTGCCCTATTTAAAGTGAATGCAGCTGTCCCTAATGCATAACCCCAAAACGATAGTGGCAAATCGGCAAGAGACATCATAGAACGCACCATATCCAATAAGGTCCGATTACGACGTTCAGACAGACCATTACGCTGTGGTGTTCCGGGCGGTGTCAACTGTGAAACAATTCCACACTGTCTTAAGTGATTGCCAAACTCATAACTCAGATATTCACCTCCTCGATCAGATTGAAGAAATTTAATCTTCTTGTTACGATGATTCTCAACTTCACTCTAAAATTGCTTGAACTTTTCAAATGTTTCAGACTTGTGCTTCATCAAGTAAATATACCCATATCTACTCAAGTCGTCAGTGAAGATGAGAAAATAACGATAACCACCGCGCGCTTCGACATTCATTGGACCGCACACATCAGTATGTATGATTTCCAATAAGTCACTCGCCCGTTCCATTGTTCCAGAGAACGGTGTTTTGGTCATCTTGCCCATAAGGCATGGTTCACATGTGTCAAGTGATTCAAAATCAAGTGACTCCAAAAGTCCATCAGCATGGAGCTTCCTCATGCGTTTTACACCAATATGACCTAAACGGCAGTGCCACAAGAAAGTGGTACTATCATTAACTACTCTACATCTTTTGGCATCAATGTTATGAACATGTGTGTCATCAGTATCAAGATTCAATATGAATAAACCCCTAACATTGGGTGCATGACCATAAAAGATATTACTCATATAAATAGAACAACCTTTATTCTCTGATTTAAATGAGTAACCGTCTCGCAATAAACAAGATCCAGATATAATGTTCATGCTTAACGCAAGCACTAAATAACAATTATTTAGGTTCATCACTAATCCTGATGGTAATCGAAGAGAGAGCGTGCCGACGGCGATCACATCAACCTTGGAACCATTTCCCACGCGCATCGTCACTTTGTCCTTTGCCAGTCTTCGTTTATTCCGTAGTTCCTGTTTTGAGTTGCAAATGTGAGCAACCGAACCGGTATCAAATACCCAGGCACTACTACGAGAACTAGTAAGGTACACATCAATAACATGTATATCATATATACCTTGTTTGTCGTTGGCCGCCTTCTTGCCAGCCAGGTACTTGGGGCAGTTCTGCTTCCAGTGACCAGTTCCTTTGCAATGAAAGCACTCAGTTTCTGGCTTAGGTCCATGCTTAGGCTTCTTTGTAGGAGTAGCAACTGCTTTGCCATCCTTCTTGGTTTTACCTTTCTTGCCTTTGCCTTTGCCGTTTTTCTTGAAACTAGTGGTTTTATTGACCATCAACACTTGATGTTCTTTCTGGATTTCAGACTCAGCGACTTTCAGCATCGCAAACAGCTCGGTGACTGACTTGTTCATCCCGTGCATGTTATAGTTCATCACAAAGCTCTTGTAACTAGGTGGCAGCGATTGAAGAACTCTATCAGTGATCGCCTCCGTCGGAAGGGTAATTCCCAACTCCGCTAGACGGTTTGAGTACCCAGACATTCTGAGTATGTGCTCACTAATAGACCCGTTCTCCTCCATCTTCCAAGCATAGAATTTATCGGAGGTCTCATACCTCTCGATCCGGGCATTCTTCTGAAAGATAAACTTCAACTCCTGGAACATCTCATATGCTCCATGACGTTCAAAACGTCTTTGAAGTCCCGGTTCTAAGCCATACAATATTGCACACTGAACTATTGAGTAGTCTCCAGCACGAGCCTCCCAAGCGTTCTTAACGTCTTCGGAGGTCATGTCTTCTGGCTGGTCACCAAGCGGTGCATCAAGGACATATGACTTCTGGGAAGCCGTGAGGATAACCCTCAGATTACGGGCCCAGTCAACAAAGTTACTTCCATCATCTTTCAATTTAGCTTTCTCTAGGAACGCATTAAAATTCAGGGGTGCTACTGCGCGAGCCATTGATCTACAACATAAATATGCAAAGGTTACTTAGACTATTGTTCAAGATAATGAGTTTAGTTAATCAAATTACTAAAGCTCCCACTCAAATTGACATCCCTCAGGTCATCTAAGTGTCACGTGATCCAAATTCACCAACTCAAGTCCGATCATCACGTGAGTTAAGGTGGCTTCAATGGTGAACATCATTATGTTGATCATATCTACTATATGACTCATGTTCGACCTTTCGGTCTCTTGTGTTCCGAGGCCATGTCTGTACATGCTAGGCTCGTCAAGTTTAACCTGAGTGTTCTGCACGTGCAAATCTGGCTTGCACCCGTTGTATGTGAACGTAGAGTCTATCACACCCGATCATCACGTGGTGTCTCGACACGACGAACTTTCGCAACAGTGCACACTCGGGGAGAACACAGTTCATCTTGAAATTTAAGTGAGGGATCACCTTATAATGCTACCGTCGTACTAAACAAAACAAGGTGCATAAAAGGATTAACATCTCATGCAATTCATAAGTGACATGATATAGCTATCAACTTGTGTTTAAGATCTCCATCTTCGAAACACCGGCATGATCTCCATCGTCACCGGCATGACACCATGATCTCCATCAACGTGTCGCCATCGGGGTTGTCACGCCCTGCATGCTTCTACTACTATTGCTATCATAGCGATAAAGTAAAGCATTACATAGCGCTTAATGATTGACACGCAGGTCATACAATAATTAAAGACAACCCTATGGCTCTTGCCGGTTGCCATAATCACCAACATGCAAGTCGTGATAATCTATACATCACATGATCATCTCATACATCACATATATCTCATCATGTAATTGGCCATATCATATCACAACATACCCTGCAAAAACAAGTTAGACGTCCTCTAATTGTTGTTGCATGTTTTACATGGCTGCTACGGGTATCTAGCAAGAACGATTCTCACCTACGCATAAACCACAACGGTGATACATAGATTGCTTTTCAACCTTCTCAAGGACCGCCTTTGTCGGATCCGATCCAACTAAAGTGAGAGAAACTGTCACCCGCAAGCCATCTAAGCAACAAGTTGCGTCGAGGGAACCGGTCTCTCGTAAGCGTACGAGTAATGTTGGTCTGGCACAATCCCGCTGAACCAAAATCCGACCAAGGGAGGAAGCAATCTAAGCATCAACGCCCACAAACCTTTTGTGTTCTACCCGAGATCTCATCGAACCATCAAACTAGCTCATGATGCCACTATTGGGGAACGTTGCATGGGAAACAAAAAATTTCCTACGCACACGCAAACCTATCCATGGTGATGAGCATCTACGAGAGGGAGAGTGGATCTACGTACCCTTGTAGATCGCTAAGCGGGAAGCGTTAAGAAACGCGGTTGGTGTAGTCGAACTTCTTCGCGATCCAAATCGCCGAGCGTCCTGCGATCCAATCACAAACCGTCCCGCGAACCAATCACGAACCGTCCCACAATCTTGTCACGATACGTCCCACGATCCAATTACGAACGTCTCGTGGCCTTGATCACGATCCTTCCGATCTAGTACCGAACGGACGGCACCTCCGCGTTCAGCACACGTGCAACTTGATGACGATCTCCACCGTCTTGATCCAGAAAGAGGGGTGGAGAGGAGAGAGAGTTCACCGGCAGCGTGACGGCGCTCCGGTGATGGTGGTGGAGCAATTTCGGCAGGGCTTCGCCTAAGCACTGCGGAACTACGATCTAGAGGAGAAACTATGCACCGGTGGAACGGGTAGCACGTGGCCGGAAATTCTGTCCAAAACCACCCAATCCACTAGTATATATAGGAGGAGAGGAGAGGAGAGTCATCCAAGGCCTTTGGGTCGGCCGAAATAGGAGGTGGGAGCAATCCTACTTCACCTCCAATCCTAGTTGGAGTAGGATTGCCTCCTATTGGCTGATTTTACACGTTTTGCTTTAGAACTTTCTCTCCTGCGCCATGGGCCTTTGTGGCTGTTTTCCAGCCCACTAAGGGCTGGTTATTATTCTCCTACAGCCCATGGACCTCTTGGGGTCGAAATACCCCTCCCGGAGGTCCCCCGGTACACTACCGGCACTCTCGGTACACTACCGATACTCCCGGTACACTACCGATGAGCCCGAAACTTTCCCGACGACCAAACTGGGACATCCTATATATGAATCTTTACCTCCGGACCATTCCGGAGCTCATCATGACGTCTGGGATCTCATCCGGGACTCTGAACAACCTTCGGTCACCACCATACATAACTCTATACTACCGAAACGTCACCGAACCTTAAGTGTGCAGACCCTGCGGGTTCAAGAACTATGTAGACATGACCGAGACACCTCTACGGCCAATAACCAATGGCGGGACCTGGACGTCCACATTGGTTCCTACATATTCTACGAAGATCTTATCGGTTGAAGCTCTATGTCAAGGATTCAGTTAATCCCGTATAACGTTCCCTTTGTTCTTCGGCATGTTACTTGCCCGAGATTCGATCGTCGGTATCTCTATACCTAGTTCAATCTCGTTACCGGCAAGTCTCTTTACTCGTTCCGTAATGCAAGATCCCGCAACTAACAATTAGTCACATTGCTTGCAAGGCTTATTGTGATGTTGCATTACCGAGTGGGCCCCGAGATACCTCTCCGTCACACGGAGTAACAAATCCCAGTCTCGATCCATGCCAACTCAACAGACACCATCGGAGATACCTGTAGAGCACCTTTATAGTCACCCAGTTACGTTGCGACGTTTGATACACACAAGGCACTCCTCCGATATCCGTGAGTTGCATGATCTCATGGTCATAGGAACATATACTTTGACATGCAGAAAACAGTACCAATAAACTGACATGATCATATGCTACGTTTGTAGTTTGGGTCTTGTCCATCACATCAGTCTCCTAATGATGTGATCCCGTTATCAAATGACATCACATGTCAATGGCTAGGAAACCCAGACCATCTTTGATCAACGAGCTAGTTCACTAGAGGCATACTAGGGACATAGTGTTTGTCTATTTATCCACACATGCAATGTGTTTCCGATCACTACAGTTATAGCATGGATAATAAACGATTATCATGAACAAGGAAATATAATAATAAACACTTTATATATTGCCTCTAGGGCATATTTCCAACAGGCACACCCACCAGGGCACGCCAGAGGCCCCTAGCACGGCCTGGTGGGTGGTGCCCACCTAGGGAACCCCCCTCCACCGACTATTGCCTCTATAAATTCACAAATATTTGGAAAACCCTAGAGGAGTCGACGAAACACAATTCTGACCTCCACAAGTTCCAGAACCTCGAGATCCAATCTAACACCATCACGAAGGGGTTCATCTTCATCAAAGGTGCCTCTCCGATGATGCGTGAGTAGTCCACCATAGACATACGGGTTTGTAGGCAGTAGCTAGATGGCTTCCTCTCTCTCTTATGATTCTCAATACAATGGTCTCTTGGAGATCTATTTGATGTAATGACTTTTGTGGTGTGTTTGCTGGGATCCAATGAATTTTGAGTTCATGATCAGTTTCTATCCATAAATATGATTTGAGTCTTCTTTGATCTCTTATTTGCATGATTACTTATAGCCCCGTCTTTCTTCTTCTAATCTTTGGTTTAGTTAGGCCAACTAGATCATTTTTTCTTGCCATGGGAAGAGGTGCTTTGTGATGGGTTCAATCTTGCGGTGTTCTTTCCCAGTGACAGAAGGGGCAGCAAGGCACGCATGTATCGTTGCCATTAAGGATAACACGATGGGATCTATTCCTACATGAATAGATCTTGTCTACATCATGTCAATGTTCTTATTGCATTACTCCATTTTTCCATGAACTTAATACACTAGATGCATGGTGGATAGCGGTCAATGTGTGGAGTAATAGAAGTAGATGCAAAATTGTTTCGGTCTACTTATCTTGGACGTGATGCCTATATAATGATCATTGCCTGGATATCATCATGATTATCTGATCTTCAATCAATTACCCAATAGTAATTTGTTCACCCATCGTGCGCTATACTCATGAGAGAATCCACTAGTG
Source organism: Hordeum marinum (assembly GCA_022496015.1). Classification (NCBI taxonomy): domain Eukaryota; kingdom Viridiplantae; phylum Streptophyta; class Magnoliopsida; order Poales; family Poaceae; genus Hordeum; species Hordeum marinum. Next base: position 277,409,778 of record CM039677.1, on the reverse strand, counting down.
AAACCTACCGCCCCCGAGTTTACTTTTCCAACATATTGCTTTCCGATCTACTACTTTGCCATTTTATTTTCGGATCAATTAATCCAAAAAAAACAAAAATACCTTGCTGCACTTTTTGTTGACCTATTTTATTTTGTGTTCTTGCGAGATCTATTTACCAAAACTATCACTACCTAATCTATCTTTTTATCGTTGAGAGCTTGACAACCTCTCTCACGCGTCGGGTTGCAAGTATTTGTTATTTGTGTGCAGGTGTTGTTTACGTAGGTGCTTGATATTCTTCTACGATTGATACCTTGGTTTCATAACTGAGGGACATACTTACCATCGTTGTGATGCATCATCCCTTCCTCTTTGTGGAAATACCGACGCAGTCTCAAGCCACGTCAACTACTAATCCCAGTATCCCCTGAGATTGAAGTGTGCTTTCAAAACCAGCCCAAGAGTCAAATCCGATCTCAAGTAGTTTACTTAGGACATAAATGTGATAAGGAGCAACACCTCAAACTCAGGTCGGACGCGGTTCGACCGATGTGAGGATCAAAATCTCCTTGAAACTGTATTGCATTTTGAATTTTCTACATTGAGACGTCAATGAGATAGGCCCTGAAAATAGGGTCGAGCAACATGAACGGCCAAGGATCATATCTCCTCATGAAATAGCTTCAACTGATAATCGGCATTTGGGCATAAGCGGCCCTCAAGGTGTGTACCAATTTAAAAAAATGTGAAGGCCAAAGGTTTCCAAATATTTAGATCACTAAGAATCCTTGGAATTTGTTGTGTATAGTATGTCCATGTTGGTGGCGATTCATAAGGTTGCGTACGTGAATAAACATGAGAGAGAAACCAAGAAAATCTTCTTTGAGACACACATGCCGATAATAATCTGAACAAAACACAACAAAAAACTACAGTAACACGCAAATATAGTTCACTAACTACTCAGGTTGTTCATCCGTCTCACTTTTCTTTGGGTTGTGAAATAAAATAAAATAGACAGTCAGCCCAGTTTTGATATGCAGTATCAATAAAAGATGCAACTAATCAACCACAAACAACGAAGACAGCAAACTAAAGCAGCCGAAATTGGTTGTACTAAAATTGTGTACTTTTATATAAGATCTTCTTCACATCTATCCTTTTGTAAATTCTTTTTCGGTATATGCCAATTTTTTGTGACCATTCAATTTGCATGTTTAATCTTATCGATTGTATTGTATTATTGACTTGTATATGTTTTCCTTCTTGTTTGTACTTCAATCCAAGCTGAGCATATTGACTTATTGTTGTGTTATTTATGTTGAACCTTATTGTGTTTCTAAGAAGTACAAGAGGCTCGGCTTAATTATGGAAATTTACTGGTTGTGAGTTATTAAAACATGAGGTTACCCCGGTGAAGAAGACGAAAGGTCAGTAGTGGTCCCCTTATAATCTTGACCACTTGTAGGGACAGACGATCCAACAGATATGTCTTCCCCTCCTCCCAGTCCTTGAGGAGCCTCAGGATACAAAGACAAACCTTCTTCAAGTTTGACCAGGTTTTACCATCAAAACGGTATCATTTCTGTCATTCCACAATCCCCAAACAGCTGCAGATGTAGCACAACTGAAACTATGAAATCTCCCCCTCGGCCAGAACCTAGCCTGGAATTACTTTTCCCACCATTGACTTGCCATGTTTAATCTTATCGAGTGTATTATATTGTTGACTTCTATCCATTTTCCTTATTGTCTGTACTTTAGTCCAAGCTGGACATATTAGTTGTATTGATAATTTATGCTTCTATGAAGGAAAGAAACTCAACCTATGTTGAGTGTTCTTCAAATTTTTCTGGGGCAACTTTTTCAGGATACTATTCTCACTTGATATATCATGAAGCAAAAGAATAGGGATGGTAACCCAAAGTGTTCTTTTAGTAATGATAGACAAACATCCCAGCATCTTTTCTTCTTATGTCCGATGGACAGAGTGGCCTATCATACGGTTAGTTCGATGCTTGGCACTAATCTATACTCAACTTACATTTGGCAATATTATTCCTGGTGTTATATATTTCTACCTCATGGTGGGAAGTTTTATACGGTTGGTATTGCAATTGTTTGCTAGGAAATTTGGAACTGCCGTAACCATGCTACCTTTGAATGTAAGCATCCTAAAACTTCTTTTGACAAATCTTTGCGGTCGCGGTAAACTTAATTTCTTGGCACGTGCGTGGAGTAGCAATGTTAAAGGGAACGCTAAGAACACGACAAGAATTTGGGCATATACACACATCTATGAGAGGATGGAATGATGCTACAACTAGTCTACTTTGTTGGTAGCATAGTGCTCTTCTAATACTTTAGTTTATTTCTATTTTATGTAGCTCTAAGCTATGTACCTCTTGAACTTTGCTCCTGCGTTAGCGTTTTTCTAGTGATGTGGAACTTGTTAGGATCGTTTTGGTATCACTAGGTTTTCTCCCCATGGTAGATGTTCCAATTGCGAGCATCTACAGTGGGTTTCCCGGTGTTGGGTTGGACCCGCTTTTTCCCTTTTTCGTACAGTTGGATCGATGATGTATTTCGGTTATGCTTTAACGGAAAGGAGTTTAGCCCGGCTCAAAAAATCAACCAAAGTATGAAAATTCACTCATAAACTATGAGATATTAAAATATAAGCTTACCTTGCTTAGACGACTCGGTAAGAGATGGACTGTGCACACTTGGCATATTATTTGTGTTGCTATCACGGTCTTCGGTGTACCATCTCCAGCATGCTTTAGTAATGTCCACACCATTGTCATTAGCTCGCCACCATGAGTGACGGTCTCTTCATGATCTTTAAGGTGGGTGGCATGTTCGGGCAATGTGCAGGATTAGTACTGACCATAATTACTTAAGACGGTCCACATGTTCTCCATTGATGATGGATCCTTAATGTGTTCCATCAACTCCTTGCATATACATAGGCTCTCTAGAACCATCCCTAGGGCATGGAAAAAGGTTTGGCGATCTAGGATCCATCTTAAATAAGGGTCTATATATCTACATACCTAAATAAATTACAGAAAAAAATTGATTTGCACACATAAAATCAACATGGACAGGGGCATATGCCCCCCCCCCGGCGCACTTCATCATGTTGTATTTATTCCACAGTTATTTAAAGTCGAGTAAATGTATCTTATAATCATTATTTGCATCGTATAATCACATATAGACGGTGCATTGAGACTTTATTTGCTAACTAAAATCATGTTTTTTTATGTTTAGGCCTTTATATTTTTCATGATATATATATATATATATATATATATATTGTTGTAGGTATATATATTGTTGTAGGTATATATGTTGCTCTGTTAAGGTTCATTGTGTCTCGATCGCACTAGGGTCTCCATAATGCTAGGGATGGTCCTGGCTCTCGTTAATAATGCCACTTGTCAATTTTTGTTCTAACGGTGGCATCACTTGCTGATAAGTAGGCATCATTGTTGATGCCATAGCAGCACCGTCGAGACAATTCATTGAGTCCTTTATGACAGCCTTGTATATGATCATGCATCATCTGGTCTCGTCTGGGAGTATTTTTGGAAAAGACCCAACCAAGTATGCAGAATACTTTGATAAGCAGATACTTGCAATCTTGTCATCAGAAGTTACAGAGTCAAATTGTAGGTGCCTTAACCCAAAAATGCTTGTGGCGATGTGCCATTTTGGTATTAACGCAACGATGCATTTGTCTTTGCAAGTACATAGTAAGTGCCTGTTCGGCAGGCCTCCACTCTGTAGCTCCGCTCCTGGAGCGCCTCGAGTAGTTGTGGAGTGGCACCGAACACGTTGGCTTCATGCTCGCCCAGAGCGGAGCAGAACGGCTTGTAGGTAATTTTTTCAGAGATGCACAAATGACGCTCTGCACGCTCCGTGTAGCGACCCGACTCTAAAACGTGTCAAGTCTTTGTGTGTTCTGTGTCATCCCTGGATCAGTATGCTGGCACAGACAGTACATCAATGTATATATCAAAGTGCAATCACATGTAATTAACGTAAAACTGATATATACCTTAAAATAGCAGCAGATACAGTCAACGGGAGTGGAGTCCCAATAACACCAACGGCAGGTTGAGTGCGGACCGTAACCCTGAATCGTACTCTTACCCGTCGTAGAAGAGTATCTACAACATAAGACGTTGCAGCCGTGTAGGTCAGTACATTGAATGTACTGGCAAGATCACCAGAGAAGAACAGAAGAATGAAGACTATTCTATATGCAACGGTTTTGTGGCTCTATGTCTAAGTTTTTGCGTAAAAGCTGATTTTATTTTTCCTACAACAAAGGAATATCAGGAAATTCACTATGGAGCTACCTATCATGACATGGTTTCGCCAACCAATGTCTCAATGCCCACAAGTATCTTAAGTTGCCCACAATTTGTTATCAGTCCAGTGTTGAGAGTTCAGAGATAGATCCAAGTCCAGAGGCTCAAATTGTCCATAACCGTGGACACGGCTAATCAATTAGGTTTAACTCTGCAGAGTGTTGTGTGCTTTACCCACAAGATTCGTTCCCTCCTGGTAAGTCCTCGCACTGCCGGATTGTTTGAGAACAGGATGAACGAAACATGGTCTTTCAGAGTGCTTCCCTGACTATCCGACAGTGCCCATCCAATCCTAACGTCGACTACATCTCGTAGCACTGCCTAGATAGAGTCACAACTAAGATCAACCAAGCCAGAGCCCATAATGCCTTGTGGCTACACAGGTAAGCTTCCGGGCATGAAGTATTCATCCTTCTCTTTGAGTCTGGGTGAAGCTTTCCACAAGATGTCATGGCACTTCCCCATGCATCCCGGCCATCCACTGGTTACTCCAGGGTGCCCATCAATTCCATCCTTCACCCAGTAGTGTATATTGAAAACTTGTTTTCTTGAGTCTCGAAGTCTTGAGGTCTTGAAGATGCAGGACTTGAAGATGCCTTCATGAAGTTGTCATCTTGTCGTGGAGTCCTTCTTCACACCACTCACGAACACTCATACCAGACCCCGTCTACTTTAGCATAGCATAAATATAACTAACGTTCCCGGGTCTTTAGTATAAAGTGGTGGGTTCCTACCTCATGCATTCTACTCAACTACAAGAATTTCAATAACACTACGTGAGGGATCTGTTGAATGATGTCACTACATGCAATAAAACATAGGTATGAAATAGATGGTCAAAGTGAACTTGCCTATAATGTTGATCAAGAATAGGTATCGCTCTCAGAAAATACTTGATAGAACTATACGTCACTCTCCGATGAAATCTATATAATTCAAACATTGCCTTCATAAGCAAACACTTCTAGCAATCAGTACTAACAATCACAAGGTAACACAAGAACCAAAAGTAACAAGGTTGATGAAGGCAATACTTAAGACAAAAATAAAAATCAACAAGGTTTTCATAAACACAACTAAGTTGATAGAAAGTAAAATTTATAAAACAATTATTTTAAATATTTTCAAATAAGAACTCAACAAGCAATACTAGAGCAACACAACAGAACAAAACAAAGCAAGGCAATGGACTCTAAGTTTTAGTGGCTAAACTACTACTAAAACAAAACTATATTTTTTTAACCAAACTAATAGTTAAAAGAAAAGAAATAAAAAAAATTATTATAAAACAGGATTAAATCATACAAAACTTTTGTGAAAAGGATTTCTAGTAAAACTAAGTTGTTTTATCAAACATTACCTAATGATGAAGAATATAGTTCCCTATAATAATAGAGTAAAACTAAACTATTTTTATTAACAAAATATTTCTTAACAGAAAAGAATTACTAAAACTTTATTTGAAAACATAATCTAATTACTTAAATTTTTGTGAAATGAAATATTACTAAAACTAATTTGTTTTATAAAACATTTCTTTATGAAAAAGAATATAGTTCCTATATCATTTGAATATAGAAAAACAAAGTAAAACTATTTTTATTAACAGAGAAATTAAGTCACCTAATATTTTACAACAGAACTAAAGAAAACTAAAACAAAAGTTAAACTAATTCAGATTTAAAATAATTTACAAATAAAACCAAACTAATTAAACTCTAGTATGAACTAAACAGAATCTGTTTTAGTTAAGAACCCTAAGCAAATTTATTCTTAAAATTCTCAAACCTTACCTACTGATAACTAAGATCACTAGTGACAAGTAGCAAAAAGAATCAACTAAAAATAAATTTTTAAACTCAAGTTATTTAGAAAATAAGATTTGGATCAAATCCGTTTGAATTCAATTTTAAGATATTAAAATATAGTCAAAATTGGTATCTACAGAAACTAGAGGAAATTTTTGATACAATGCAAAAAGAATCAAATTAAAACACCTAAAAACATAAAAGATATGCTAAAAAAAACTAAATCTGTTTTTAAAACAGAAACAGAAAAATAACATTTTTCTAATTAACGGACATGGCTACGTGTCGGCTTCTGATTGGTCTAGGGGTGTGCGTGTTGGAGCTAAATGGACGAACGGCCGACACTAAAAGAAAATGGTTCGGCGATTTAAGTCATCTAATCCTAGCCGATGGATCGAGATCTAACGGAGGGGAGAGGGTGAGAGGCTCACCGAGAAGGGGTTGCCGGCGGTGGTGGACTCCGACGACGGCGACGGCGGCGGCTGGATGCGGCCGAGCTCTCGGGTGTTCCTATGGCGACGGCGATGGCACCAATTGACGCGGGCGAAGACGGCGAGTCGGGTGGTGGACTTGGCGCAGCTCGGGGTCGACCGTGGCGACGGCACGGAGCTTCGAGGCGGCGATGGCCTTCGGTGGTCGTCGGGGGAGGTGGCGCTGGTGGGTGTGGAGCTTGGGTGAGAGGTTGGGGAGGTGCGCATGAGCGTGGGAGGATGGATGGTGGGCTCGGGAGGTGGCGGGGTGGTCAGAGGCGAGCGGCAGCTCGGCAATGGCGTGGCAGTGGCCGGGAACTCCGGCGATGGATTGCAGCGGCGAGAGGCATCGGCAGAGGGGGAAAAGGGGTGGAACGGGTGCGAGAGGGGCAGGACTTTATATAGGGGGCCTCGGTGGTCGTTGAAAGGAAGGAGGAGAGGATTCCGGCGCGAGGTCGCCGGCGATGTCCTCGGGGAGGAAATGGAGGAGATGACCGCGACGTTAGTGGAATCGGTCGGTGGGTCTGGCATGTCAGAGGGAGAGAGAGAAGCGGGCGCGCGTCGGTTGGCCCATTAGAAGGAAGGTCGGGAGGGGAGTAAAGGAAAGTGGGCCAGCCGGCTATTAAACGCATTAAAACCTTTCCTATTTTCTATTTCCAGCGTAATAAAAACCAATAAATTGCCATAAATACATTCCAAAAAAACAAAAGTATTATACCAAAATTATCAGGAGATTTAATTCCATTTAATGGACATTTTTCCCCGGCCAAATTAAATACTTTAAAACAATATTGTTTTCAGAAAAATGCCTAGATGGCTTTATTTATTTTTGCAAATATTTTTCAAATAACCCCATGGGTTTTATGGTTCAAATACTTCACAAAAATACCCCTGGTTTGGAGTGTCATATTACTCCTCAAAAACTTTGTCAAGGGGTTTGAATGCTTACAAATTCAAATAGGGAATTCAAATATGGAAAAATGAAGCTCCATATGAGAATTTCTCAAATAGTTTTCATATCTTTCCTTTAAACTCCCAACTCATATTTCATATAACTTGAGGAAGTCCTTTTATCCTCTCTCATGAAAATCATTGAGTTGCATAAAGTTTGTGAGTTGGAAATATTTTCAAATGAAATTCAAAGCATATTCAAATCCCTTTTCATTTCTTTAAATGGAAAAAGTCTTTTCATCTTCACTCTGGGGTTTTGTGATGAAATGGATTTGAATTTCCTGAGGATCAAAAATGCAGAGTAAGAGTTTTGGGAAAGTCATTTTATTCCCTCTCATTCAAAAGTTTTTCAAAAGTTTCAAATTTTCACTCACTTTCAATCACTCAAGCAAACAAACAATCATTCTAATATTCATTATAACATTCCAAAATTTGGGATGTTACACTCCGCATGTAGATGGAACTGGGAGTTGAAAAGTGGGCAATGAAGGCCTACCGAACAGGCTCTAAGTTGTCGAAGTTTGTAGGCTTCAAGGTGAAAGGTCTTTACCATCCCTTGTTATCTCGTTGATGTTCTTTGGGGTCTCTAGGGTGGCGGATTTCAAAGATAATGGTATTTTTTTATTTTGGGCTGAGAAAATTAAGAAAGCATCCAAGACGAGGAATTCTTGTTGGGTGGAACACCATCACTAAGCATTGATGCATCCAAGACGAGGAATTCTTGTTGGGTGGAACACCATCACTAAGCATTGACGCATCTTGCTTACACGATGCTTCTCAAATCTTCTAAACAAACAGGTAAAAACAGTTTCTATCTTGGTAGAATCGTGCCAACTGTTGTGACTTACTGTTGCTGCATGGAGGCATATGCGGTCCACTATGTTTTGAAACAAGTCCTTTAGGCCTGATTCATTAAAAGGTAAAATAGAGTTGTCCGGTTAATTTATAGAAACCCGGGCAAAAATTGTTACAACACGCCCTCAAGAAAGGGCATCTCGCCGAGCTGACACCAACAAGACCACACACACAACCGAAAAGAGGACACCTTTGAGGCTGCATGCATTGTCATCGCCATCACCACTCCTCGAGCAGGCGACTCTGACTACGCTGCAGACGGCCCTTCAAGACCCCTTCGAACGAACGACACACGATGACCTTGCTAGGCAAAGCCAAACAATCGACCGAAGTCGTCGAGGACCGGCAGCTCCGATTTTGTTGATCAGCTTCACAGAAGAAAGTTGCAACCCAGGGCAACCTCTGAAGAGCACTATCCGCTCAAACCACCCTCATGGAGTCATCGTTGTCACACGGGCGCCGCCACACGTAACTCTGACTTCTCTGTCACAGTGAGAAACAAGTATAGGCACACTCGTTGGCGAACCAAACCGTCGACATCAGAAGGAGAAGTCGTGACCCAGCTCTGCACGCCATCATCGTCGCCACACAAGTCGCAACGCCAACCACTCGCATCACCGGTTGGGCACCTGCCAACCGTGATGCCGTGCACGTCCAGCCCAAGGGAAGCACACGGTAGGATCACCAATCTTCAAAGCAACGCCCGTCCACTTTGAACCAATTGGAGATGACAAGGCAAGCAATGTGTCTTGTATCAATATACACAATTGGTGCAACAATCTAAAACATTGTCGCTGCATCATTTAGCAAGCATCCAATGTAAACATGTGCAAGATCTCCATTCTTTTCACTATACGCCACTTCACATTCATATTGGGCATGTGAAATCTCTATTGGTTTCAACAAACGACTATAGTCAGCGCTAAGAACCGGTATCCAATACCCAGGTGCTACTAGGAGTACCAGCAAGGTACACATCACTAACACGTATATCAAATATACTTCCATTGACATTACCAGCCTTCTTATCTACCAAGCATCTAGGGGTTTTCCGCTTCAGCGAACATTCTCCTCATAACAGAAGCACTTAGTCTCGGGTTCGGGCTCAACCTTGGGTTTCTTCACTAGAGCAACAACTGGCTTGTCATTCCTGAAGTTTTCCGTTCTTGCCCTTGCCCCTTTTGAAACTAGTGGTTTCACTTAACCATCAACACTTGATGCTCCTTCTTGATTTCTACCTTCGCGGTGTCAAACATCACGAACAACTCAGGGATCATCTTATCCATCCCTGGCATGTTATAGTTCATCACGAAGCTCTAGTAGCTTGGTGGCAGTGACTTGGAGAACTGCATTAATCACTATCTCATCTGGAAGATTAACTCCCACTTGATTCAAGTGATTGTAGCACCCAGACAATCTGAGCACACGCTCAGCGATTGAGCTATTCTCCTTTATCTTGCAGACAAAGAATCTTGTTGGAGGTCTCATACCTCTCAACATAGGCACGAGCCTGAGATCACAATCTCAGCTCCTAGAACATCTCATATGTTCCGTGACGTTCAAAACGTTTTGGAGCCTCAATTCTAAGCCGTAATGCATGACGCATTGAACTATCATGTAGTCACCAAAAAGTGCCTGTCATATGTTCACAACATTTACAGACAACGCTTGAGGGAGTGATGCAGTTAGCGGTACATCAAAAACATAAGCTTTCTGTGCAGCAATGAGGACAATCCTCAGATCACGGACCCAGTCCGCATTATTGCTACCATCAACTTTCAACTTACTTTTCTCTAGGATTGTATCAATAAAACTGTGGAGCTACAGCGCGAGCTATCTACGACATAATTTGCAAGGACATTTTAGACTAAGTTCATGATAATTAAGTTCACTTAATCAAATTATTAATGAACTCCCACTTAGATAGACATCTCTCTAGTCTTCCAAGTGATACATGATCCATGTCAACTAGCCCGTGTCCGATCATCACGTGAGACGGACTAGTCATCCATGGTGAACATCTCTATGTTGATCGTATCTTCTATACGACTCATGTTCGACCTTTCGGTCTTCCGTGTTCCGAGGCCATGTCTGTACATGCTAGGCTCGTCAAGTCAACCTAAGTGTTTCGCATGTGTAAATCTGGCTTACACCCGTTGTATGCGAACGTTAGAACCTATCACACCCGATCATCACGTGGTGCTTCGGAACGACGATCCTTAGCAACGGTGCACAGTTAGGGTGAACACCTTTCTTGAAATTTTATTGAGAGATCATCTTATTTACTACCGTCGTTCTATGCAAATAAGATGTAAACTGATAAACATCACATGCAATCAATATAGTGACATGATATGGCCAATATCATCTTGCTCCTTTGATCTCCATCTTCGGGGCACCGTGATCATCACTGTCACCGGCACGACACCATGATCTCCATCATCATGATCTCCATCATTGTGTCTTCATGAAGTTGTCTCGCCAACTATTACTTCTACTACTATGGCTAACGCTTAGCAATAAAGTAAAGTAATTACATGGCGTTTATGATTGACACGCAGGTCATACAATAAATAAGACAACTCCTATGGCTCCTGCCGGTTGTCATAATCATCGACATGCAAGTCGTGAATCCTATTACAAGAACATGATCAATTCATACATCACAATGCATCACATCACATCCTTTGGCCATATCACATCACAAGGCACATGCTGCAAAAACAAGTTAGACGTCCTCTAATTTGTAGTTGCAAGTTTTTACGTGGCTGCTATAGGTTACTAGCAAGAACGTTTCTTACCTACGTCAACACCACAACGTGATTTGCCAATTGCTATTTACCCTTCATAAGGACCCTTTTCATCGAATCCGATCCGACTAAGGTAGGAGAGACAGACACCCGCTAGCCACCTTATGCATCTAGTGCATGTCAGGCGGTGGAACCGGTCTCACGTAAGCATACGTGTAAAGTTGGTCCGGGCCGCTTCATCCCACAATACCGCCGAATCAAGATAAGACTAGTAGCGGCAAGCAAATTAACAAACTCGACGCCCACAACTGCTTTGTGTTCTACTCGTGCATAGATTCTACGCATAGACCTAGCTCATGATGCCACTGTTGGGAGACGTAGTAGTAAATCAAAAATTTTCCTACGCGTTCACCAAGATCCATCTATGGAGAAACCAGCAACGAGCAAGGGGAGAGTGGATCTTCATACCTTTGAAGATCGCTAAACGGAAGCGTTACAAGAACGCGGTTGATGGAGTCGTACTCGCAGCGATTCAGATCGCGGTAGATCCGATCAAGTGCCGAACGGACGGCACCTCCGCGTTCAACACACGTGCAGCCCGGTGACGTCTCCAACACCTTGATCCAGCAAGGAGGAAGGAGAGGTTGGGGAAGGGCTCCAACAGCAGCACGACGGCGTGGTGGTGGTGGAGTAGCAAGGTATTCCGACAGGGCTTCGCCTAAGCGCTGCGGAGGAGGAAGAAGAGAGGTAGGGCTTCGCCGTGAGAGAGAGAGATCAAATCCTGTCTCAAAACATCCAAAACCTCAAGTATATATAGGAGGAGGGACGTGGAGGGCTGGCTTGGCCTCTACTCCAAAGAGGAGATGGCCGGCCGAATTAAAGGGAGAGTCCACCTCCCACAAGGGAGGTGGATCTCCTCCTTTTAAATCCTTTTTGCCTTATCTCCTTATCTCTAGCCACATGGGCCTTTAGCAAAAGTCTTGACCAGCCCAATAAGGGCTGGCACACTTTATCTAACAGCCCATGTGGTCCTTTGGTCGTCACACCCCTCCCGGGGGTCCTCCGGCACCCTCCCGGCACTCCCGGTACACTACCGATGAGCCCGAAAACTTTCCGGTGACCAAAACTGGACTTCCTATATATCAATCTTTACCTCCGGACCATTCCGGAGCTCCTCGTGACGTCCGGGATCTCATCCGGGACTCCGAACAACCTTCGGTAATCACGTATACCTTTTCCCTATAACCCTAGCGTCATCGAACCTTAAGTGTGTAGACCCTACGGGTTCGGGAGACACGTAGACATGACCGAGACACCTCTCCGGCCAATAACCAACAGCGGGATCTGGATACCCATGTTGGCTCCCACGTACTCCACGATGATCTCATCGGATGAACCACGATGTCAAGGATTCAATCAATCCCGTATACAATTCCCTTTGTCTATCGGTATGGTACTTGCCCGAGATTCGATCGTCGGTATCCCCATACCTTGTTCAATCTCGTTACCGGCAAGTCTCTTTACTCGTTCCGTAATACATCATCCCGTGACTAACTCCTTAGTCACATTGAGCTCATAATGATGATGTCTTACCGAGTGGGCCCAGAGATACCTCTCCGTCACACGGAGTGACAAATCCCAGTCTCGATTCATGCCAACCCAACAGATACTTTCGGAGATACCCGTAGTGCACCTTTATAGCCACCCAGTTACGTTGTGACGTTTGGCACACCCAAAGCATTCCTACGGTATCCGGGAGTTGCACAATCTCATGGTCTAAGGAAACGATACTTGACATTGAAAAGCTTTAGCAAACGAACTACACGATCTTGTGCTATGCTTAGAATTGGGTCTTGTCCATCACATCATTCTCCTAATGATGTGATCCCGTTATCAATGACATCCAATGTCCATGGCCATGAAACCGTGACCATCTATTGATCAACGAGCTAGTCAACTAGAGGCTCACTAGGGACATGTTGTGGTCTATGTATTCACACATGTATTATGGTTTCCGGTTAACACAATTATAGCATGAACAATAGACAATTATCATGAACAAGGAAATACAATAATAACCATTTTATTATTGCCTCTAGGGCATATTTCCAACAGTCTCCCACTTGCACTAGAGTCAATAATCTAGTTCACATCACCATGTGATTAACACTTACATCACCATGTGATCATATCATCATGTGATTAACACCTAATAAGTTCTGGGGTTTGTTCATGTCCTGCTCGTGAAATAGGTTTTAGTCAACGGGTCTGCGACATTCAGATCCGTGTGTACCTTACAAACTTTCCATGTCATATTTGTAGATACTACTCCCATGCTCCACTTGGAGCTATTCCAAATGGCTGCTCCACTATACGTAGCTGGATTTCTACTAAGAGTCATCCGGATTGGTTTTAAAGCTTGCATCATCGTAACACTTTACGATGAACTCTTTATCACCTCCATAATCGAGAAATATTTCCTTAGTTCTCAAGTTACTAAGGCTAACTTTGACCGCTGTCTAGTGATCCACTCTTGGATTACTCTTGTACCCCTTGACAGACTCATGGCAAGGCACACACAGGTGCGGTACACAGCATGGCATACTATATAGAGCCTATGGCTAAAGCATAGGAGATGACACTCATCTCTTCTTTATCTTCTGCCGTGGTCGGGTATTGAGTCTTACTCAATTTCACACCTTACAATACAGTCAAGAACTCCTTCTTTGACCCATCTATTTTGAACTCCTTCAAAAACTTGTCAAGGTATGTCTTCGTCGAAAAAACTTATCAAGCGAATAGATCTATCCCTATAGATCTTGATGCTCAATAAAATAGTAGCTTTATCTGGGTCTTCCTTTGAAAAACAAAACTTTTCAAACAACCCTTCATGCTCTTCCAGAAATTCTACATCATTTCCGATCAATAATATGTCAACTACATATTCTTATAAGAAATTCCATAGTGCTCCCACTCACTTTCTTGCAAATACAAGTTTCTCATAAACTTTGTATAAACTTAAACACTTTGATCACCTCATCAAAGCATATATTCCAACTCCTAGATGCTTGCTCCAGTCCATAGAAGGATCGCTGGAGTTTGCATATTATTAGCATCCTTAGGATTGACAAAACCTTCTGGTTGTATCACATACAACTCTTCCTCACAGAAACCATTACGGAAACCTTGTTTTGTCATCCATCTGCCAGATTTCATAATCGAAAAATGCAGCAACTGCTAACAAAATTTTAATAGACTTTTAGCATCGCTACAGATGAGACAATCTCATCGCAGTCAACTCCTTGAACTTGGCGGAAACTTCTTTGCGACAAGTCGAGCTTTATAAACGGTGACATTTCACCATTAGCGTCTATGTTTATTTCAAAGGTCCATTTGTACTCAATGACCCGCCATTCAACAGGCAAGTCTACCAAAGTCCATACTTGGTTTTCATACATGGATCCTTTCTCGGATTTCATGGCTCCTAGCCATTTGTTGGAATCCGGGCCCACCATCGCTTCTCCATAGTTCATAGGTTCATCGTTGTCCAACAACATGATTTCCAAGACAGGGTTGTCGTACTACTCAGGAGCAGTACGCGTCCTTGTCGACCTACGAGGTTCGATAGTGACTTGATCCGAAGCTTCATGATCATCATCATTAACTTCCTTTTCAACTGAGTAGGCTCTACAGAAACATCTTTCTGTGTTGCGCTATTCTCTGGTTGAAACAAAGGTTCAACAACCTTATCAAGTTCTATCTTCCTCCCACTCAATTCTTTCGAGAGAAACTCTTTCTCAAGAAAGGACCCGTTCTTAGCAACAAACACCTTTTGCGCTTGGATCTGAGATAGAATGTATACCCAATGTCTCATTAGGGTATTCTATGAAGATGCATTTGTCTGCTTTGGGTTCGAGCTCACTATGTGAAAAACCCATTTTCACATAAGCGTCGCAGCCCCAAATACTAAGAAATGACAGCTTAGGCTTCTTTCAAACAATAATTCACACGGTGTCATCTCAACAGACTTAGATGGTGCCCTATTAAAGTGAATGGATTTGTCTTTAATGCATAACCCCATAATGATAGTGGTAAAACGATAAGAGACATCATAGTACTCACTATATCCAATAGAGCACGACTATGACGTTCGAACACACCATCACACTATGGTGTTCCAGGAGGCGTGAGCTGTGAAACAATTTCCACATTGTCTAAAATTGCATACCAAACTCGTAACTTAGATATCACCTCCATGATCATATCATAGACATTTATCTTCTTGTCACGATGATCTTTAACTTCACTCTGAAACTCCTTGAACCTTTCAAATATTTCAGATTCGTGTTTCATTAAGTAAATATCCCCATATTTACTCAAATCAGTGAAGGTAAAACAACGATATCCACTGTGTGTTTCAACACTCATTGGACCACATACATCAACATGTATTAATTCCAATAAGCCACTTGCCCGCTCCATCATATTGGATGACGGGGTCTCAATCATCTTGCCCAAGAGGCATGGCTCGCATGTCTCAACCGATTCAAAATCGAGTGAGTCAAAAATCCATCAGCATGGAGTTTCTTTCATGCGATTTATACCAATATGAAATTACGTGGCAGTGCCACAAGCATGTGGTACTATCATTATTAACTTTGTATCTTTTGGTACCAATGTTATGAATATGTGTACTACTACGATCATGATTCGATAAACCATTTCGAGTGGGTGCATGACCATTGAAGGCATTATCCATGTAAACAGAATAACCATTATTCTCTAACTTATATGAATAACCGTATCGCACTAATCATGATCTAATCACGTTCATGCTCAACGCAAACACCAAATAACATTTATTTAGGTTTATCACAAATCCTGAAGGTAGAGAGAGCGTGCGATGGTGATCACATCAATCTTGGAAATACTTCCAACACACATCGTCACCTTTCACCTAGCTAGTCTCCATTTACTCCGTAGCTTTTATTTCGAGTTGCTAACACTTAGCAACCGAACCGGTATCCAATACCCAGGTGCTACTAGGAGTACCAGCAAGGTACACATCACTAACACGTATATCAAATATACTTCCATTGACATTACCAGCCTTCTTATCTACCAAGCATCTAGGGGTTTTCCGCTTCAGCGAACATTCTCCTCATAACAGAAGCACTTAGTCTCGGGTTCGGGCTCAACCTTGGGTTTCTTCACTAGAGCAACAACTGGCTTGTCATTCCTGAAGTTTTCCGTTCTTGCCCTTGCCCCTTTTGAAACTAGTGGTTTCACTTAACCATCAACACTTGATGCTCCTTCTTGATTTCTACCTTCGCGGTGTCAAACATCACGAACAACTCAGGGATCATCTTATCCATCCCTGGCATGTTATAGTTCATCACGAAGCTCTAGTAGCTTGGTGGCAGTGACTTGGAGAACTGCATTAATCACTATCTCATCTGGAAGATTAACTCCCACTTGATTCAAGTGATTGTAGCACCCAGACAATCTGAGCACACGCTCAGCGATTGAGCTATTCTCCTTTATCTTGCAGACAAAGAATCTTGTTGGAGGTCTCATACCTCTCAACATAGGCACGAGCCTGAGATCACAATCTCAGCTCCTAGAACATCTCATATGTTCCGTGACGTTCAAAACGTTTTGGAGCCTCAATTCTAAGCCGTAATGCATGACGCATTGAACTATCATGTAGTCACCAAAAAGTGCCTGTCATATGTTCACAACATTTACAGACAACGCTTGAGGGAGTGATGCAGTTAGCGGTACATCAAAAACATAAGCTTTCTGTGCAGCAATGAGGACAATCCTCAGATCACGGACCCAGTCCGCATTATTGCTACCATCAACTTTCAACTTACTTTTCTCTAGGATTGTATCAATAAAACTGTGGAGCTACAGCGCGAGCTATCTACGACATAATTTGCAAGGACATTTTAGACTAAGTTCATGATAATTAAGTTCACTTAATCAAATTATTAATGAACTCCCACTTAGATAGACATCTCTCTAGTCTTCCAAGTGATACATGATCCATGTCAACTAGCCCGTGTCCGATCATCACGTGAGACGGACTAGTCATCCATGGTGAACATCTCTATGTTGATCGTATCTTCTATACGACTCATGTTCGACCTTTCGGTCTTCCGTGTTCCGAGGCCATGTCTGTACATGCTAGGCTCGTCAAGTCAACCTAAGTGTTTCGCATGTGTAAATCTGGCTTACACCCGTTGTATGCGAACGTTAGAACCTATCACACCCGATCATCACGTGGTGCTTCGGAACGACGATCCTTAGCAACGGTGCACAGTTAGGGTGAACACCTTTCTTGAAATTTTATTGAGAGATCATCTTATTTACTACCGTCGTTCTATGCAAATAAGATGTAAACTGATAAACATCACATGCAATCAATATAGTGACATGATATGGCCAATATCATCTTGCTCCTTTGATCTCCATCTTCGGGGCACCGTGATCATCACTGTCACCGGCACGACACCATGATCTCCATCATCATGATCTCCATCATTGTGTCTTCATGAAGTTGTCTCGCCAACTATTACTTCTACTACTATGGCTAACGCTTAGCAATAAAGTAAAGTAATTACATGGCGTTTATGATTGACACGCAGGTCATACAATAAATAAGACAACTCCTATGGCTCCTGCCGGTTGTCATAATCATCGACATGCAAGTCGTGAATCCTATTACAAGAACATGATCAATTCATACATCACAATGCATCACATCACATCCTTTGGCCATATCACATCACAAGGCACATGCTGCAAAAACAAGTTAGACGTCCTCTAATTTGTAGTTGCAAGTTTTTACGTGGCTGCTATAGGTTACTAGCAAGAACGTTTCTTACCTACGTCAACACCACAACGTGATTTGCCAATTGCTATTTACCCTTCATAAGGACCCTTTTCATCGAATCCGATCCGACTAAGGTAGGAGAGACAGACACCCGCTAGCCACCTTATGCATCTAGTGCATGTCAGGCGGTGGAACCGGTCTCACGTAAGCATACGTGTAAAGTTGGTCCGGGCCGCTTCATCCCACAATACCGCCGAATCAAGATAAGACTAGTAGCGGCAAGCAAATTAACAAACTCGACGCCCACAACTGCTTTGTGTTCTACTCGTGCATAGATTCTACGCATAGACCTAGCTCATGATGCCACTGTTGGGAGACGTAGTAGTAAATCAAAAATTTTCCTACGCGTTCACCAAGATCCATCTATGGAGAAACCAGCAACGAGCAAGGGGAGAGTGGATCTTCATACCTTTGAAGATCGCTAAACGGAAGCGTTACAAGAACGCGGTTGATGGAGTCGTACTCGCAGCGATTCAGATCGCGGTAGATCCGATCAAGTGCCGAACGGACGGCACCTCCGCGTTCAACACACGTGCAGCCCGGTGACGTCTCCAACACCTTGATCCAGCAAGGAGGAAGGAGAGGTTGGGGAAGGGCTCCAACAGCAGCACGACGGCGTGGTGGTGGTGGAGTAGCAAGGTATTCCGACAGGGCTTCGCCTAAGCGCTGCGGAGGAGGAAGAAGAGAGGTAGGGCTTCGCCGTGAGAGAGAGAGATCAAATCCTGTCTCAAAACATCCAAAACCTCAAGTATATATAGGAGGAGGGACGTGGAGGGCTGGCTTGGCCTCTACTCCAAAGAGGAGATGGCCGGCCGAATTAAAGGGAGAGTCCACCTCCCACAAGGGAGGTGGATCTCCTCCTTTTAAATCCTTTTTGCCTTATCTCCTTATCTCTAGCCACATGGGCCTTTAGCAAAAGTCTTGACCAGCCCAATAAGGGCTGGCACACTTTATCTAACAGCCCATGTGGTCCTTTGGTCGTCACACCCCTCCCGGGGGTCCTCCGGCACCCTCCCGGCACTCCCGGTACACTACCGATGAGCCCGAAAACTTTCCGGTGACCAAAACTGGACTTCCTATATATCAATCTTTACCTCCGGACCATTCCGGAGCTCCTCGTGACGTCCGGGATCTCATCCGGGACTCCGAACAACCTTCGGTAATCACGTATACCTTTTCCCTATAACCCTAGCGTCATCGAACCTTAAGTGTGTAGACCCTACGGGTTCGGGAGACACGTAGACATGACCGAGACACCTCTCCGGCCAATAACCAACAGCGGGATCTGGATACCCATGTTGGCTCCCACGTACTCCACGATGATCTCATCGGATGAACCACGATGTCAAGGATTCAATCAATCCCGTATACAATTCCCTTTGTCTATCGGTATGGTACTTGCCCGAGATTCGATCGTCGGTATCCCCATACCTTGTTCAATCTCGTTACCGGCAAGTCTCTTTACTCGTTCCGTAATACATCATCCCGTGACTAACTCCTTAGTCACATTGAGCTCATAATGATGATGTCTTACCGAGTGGGCCCAGAGATACCTCTCCGTCACACGGAGTGACAAATCCCAGTCTCGATTCATGCCAACCCAACAGATACTTTCGGAGATACCCGTAGTGCACCTTTATAGCCACCCAGTTACGTTGTGACGTTTGGCACACCCAAAGCATTCCTACGGTATCCGGGAGTTGCACAATCTCATGGTCTAAGGAAACGATACTTGACATTGAAAAGCTTTAGCAAACGAACTACACGATCTTGTGCTATGCTTAGAATTGGGTCTTGTCCATCACATCATTCTCCTAATGATGTGATCCCGTTATCAATGACATCCAATGTCCATGGCCATGAAACCGTGACCATCTATTGATCAACGAGCTAGTCAACTAGAGGCTCACTAGGGACATGTTGTGGTCTATGTATTCACACATGTATTATGGTTTCCGGTTAACACAATTATAGCATGAACAATAGACAATTATCATGAACAAGGAAATACAATAATAACCATTTTATTATTGCCTCTAGGGCATATTTCCAACAGTATGACGTTGTGGTTGTCATTTGACTTTATTCATAAAATCGGGCATGTGCCTTTCCTTTAAAAAAGAGAGGATGATGTTCGCCCTTGGCAACCAACTCTTTGAAATGCTATGGGTAGGGAAGAAAAATAATAGTCACTGAAGAACGAAAGTTCACCTTCAATCAGCCTGAATACCATTTTCAGCATCAATATCATGGAGAAAATTATACTCAAAAAAATTGTGTACTTGGTCAAAGCCATCTCCATCCGTCTGCCAGGCCAAAAATGCACTATTTTTTTTCTTTTTGACAATCAATACCATGATATATATTTATAGTAGTGAAAAGTACATGGTAGAGATACACGAGTGGACTACAACAATTACAAAATAAAGTCTAAAAGAACCAAGCAAATCTTCGAGAACTTCTATATTTTTTCTTTTTTCATGACATAATCTTGTACTTTTGTAAAGACAGTCATAGAAAAATAACAAAGATATCAAACCCAAACTTGTAAATACCAATGAGGATTCTCCCATAATTTTAGTTTTGAACCGTAACCATTAACGTAATCAACAAACATTGACAAGAGTAGCAACACCAGAATTCTAGGAAAAAACAACTGAGCGACCTGGTCGACGTTGTTGGGAGCTGAGAGTACGAATCACCTTTGTTGAGGACATAGCAACCGGGACAAATATTGCAAGGACAATCCTCCTCGTGGCAATCATGAGAAAAAAAAACTGGCGAAGTAAGATATGAAGGACCATACCTAGACACATTTAATCTTCCAACACCACCATTGACATCGGGAGGAGATCTCGTCGTCGAACGAATGACCGAAGATTACTTATTATAGACAATGGCATCTCCATTGATGAAGAAGATGGCTACCAAAACCTTAACCCAATCTATTGAAAACACTACTTTTATTATGAACTCTACTCATAGATCTGAGTTCACCGGCAAGGCCAGCCAAAGGAGGGGGAACCAACCTATGGTGAAGGCAGAAGTGATGGCGGCAGCTAGGTATTCAGGAGGAGCTCTCGTAAACAATCCCCTATCCTGAAGCTTTTATTTGTCCCATATCAAAAAATACACTATAGATACATTCGTTTGAGCAACAAGTAATATGGAGCTCTCGCAAACAATCCCCTATTCTGAACCATATTACTTGCTCAAACAGATGTATCTAGCACTAAAATACATTGATCTAGATACATTTGTTTGAGCAACAAGTAATATGGATGTAATTATCATTATCATGCTAGGCCTAATTCTCGTCTTGCGGAAGGTCTCTGACTCTGGCCGACAGCATTGCTAATTTGAACTGCCGTGGTAACAACACAAGACACAGCCTCGCATAAAACTGTATTTCTATCTTTTCCGTTTTGCAGTCAGCGTTGCATGTTATAACTAGCGTGACCTACATTGAAGATATGAAATTGATAATGTTCAAAGTGCTAACATTTCGGATTTCATCACGATTCAATTACAAGGTAAAAAAAAACTTCGAAACTGGAAACCAATCTCTGCACTTACGTGAAGCCTTACAAAACCACGTAACAACAACTTCACTGCTTGCTCGTGTAAGCAGGACTCGAGTCAGTGCTAAATTTCAGCCCCGAACAAGCACCTCTCAGGTTAAATCTGACAAAACATCCTATATTCCTATTAATTCCTCTTGATCATGAAATGGTGATTCAGTTCAGACTGCACTGCATAGCTCGAAGATTACTAGGACGACTCTCATTTCTTCAGCAAACCTCTTAAAGTGTACCAGGAAACAGCCGTAGCTTCAGAAG
This sequence comes from Hordeum marinum, assembly GCA_022496015.1. Classification (NCBI taxonomy): domain Eukaryota; kingdom Viridiplantae; phylum Streptophyta; class Magnoliopsida; order Poales; family Poaceae; genus Hordeum; species Hordeum marinum. The sequence continues at coordinate 277,387,843 of CM039677.1, read as the reverse complement.
CAACGTATGGAAGAAGGCTAACCGTCAACTGATGGAATGTGATCTTCAGTTTCCTCCTTAAGACATTCCACGGGCAACCTAAAACTTAGGCAAAACATAGCCTGCAACAAAGGTCGAACATCATAACAAGTCCAGGCAAGGTTTACCATGTGTCCATTAATCAACGTGAACTAGCAAAACTAGTACAGGTGGCCAAAAAGATACAATCGCATAGATGATTTTGCACTAATCAATCCATGCTTCATGTCTAAATAGAGCTCATCTTCGCCTACCCTTGTATTCCATTCATGGCAGAAATAAATATCACTGTTTAAAGACCATTCCCAATGAGCAATTTTGGTCTGGGTCTTACACTCTGCTTAAATCAGGAGAAAGGGGAAATGAGGGGAAAATGCATGTGCTAAGATCAACAAAACAAAACAAAGCACGCACAAAAATTTGCAGACAATTAGTATGAATCTTTTACTAGATAATCTACCTTGTTAGGAGCAACATCACGAACCCTATGGAATATTGGTTCTGCTATCTTGGCATTAAGTTTATTTTGTGCTTCCTGCACAGAGGGAAAGAGCTGTCAAAAGAAATGCAGACACCTCATAACACAGATATGAGCATATGGAAACTGTCAACACTGTTGTGCAGAGTGGACCTATGGTATGATCAAATGGAACATTTATCCCTTACTGAGAAATAACCAATGAGGATAGACTTACACATAATATCGATTCTTCAGATTCACTAGAACGGATGAAACAATAACAGTGGATCCAAGGTAATGACCCTTTCCAGTATCTCTTTTGAATAAGACCACTAAAACAATCTGCAGAATAGATATACAAATAATGAAACTAAAACATAGAGCAACTGTATTGTCTGCAACTGTTAAATAATATAAAATCAATTCCACCAGATATTAAGAATAGAACAACTACATGTTTGTTACTTACAGGCAGCAACCCCAAGGTATTTTACACAGGAGGGAAATCCTATCGCAAGGGGGGGAAATCTCTTGTTTCCAACGGACTGAACTGAAATGTGCATACTGACGCAGGACCAGGATCTAAGAGGTGAAAGTGGCTGACAGGTTGCGAGATTTTCCAGAAGCAGAGATGTTATGTTTATGTAGGGAGCCAGTTTATCACAACCACATTCACAATGGCGTTGGAGTTCAAAAGGCAGAGGAAAAGTTCATATAAGAGGAGATATGATTTAAGTCCTTAGCAAAAGTGATTAATGCATGCGAAACAAATTCTGCTGTGCAGAAATGCTATGATAAAGTTACGATAAGACAGAACATTACCGAGAAACTGCAGTGCAGAAGCAGGGAGATTCATTAATACATGGTCAATGTGCTCCCAAGGCTTGACAGGTAGTGGCCCTGAACTTTTTACTTTCTTATTGCTCCTCTTTTTTGTTTGATTGGCATCTTCTTGGCAGGAAACATCACCTATATAGGAAGCATAACAGTGTAACTCTACCACAAGAAACATAATAGCTAAACTTGCCACGCTTATCAAGCTGCTGACCTCACTCATACGGCAGTTTCGTTAAGATAAACTACCACGCTATAAACACTTTGACATTAAGAAGGCAAATAGACTTCTAGCAAGGTTCTTACAGACATTACATACAATGAACTTACCTTCGTTAGAGGTTTCTTGACGCCTTTTGGCGTTAGTGTTTACCATGGAGGAGCCATCCAAACTCTCCTGCCAGATCTCTTGTGCATCTATTATACAGTAGCCTTACCGTGAGTTGAGCAAAAAAAATCACCATAAACTACAGGGGGGGGGGGGGGGAGGAGGTGTAGAAAGTACCATTATGATTTCCATTTGACGTAGAATGTTCATTACCAGAAACCATTTCTTCAGAACAACGATTAGCAGCAGCAAATTGACAGTCGGACTTAGTTTCTGGGTCAGGTACTGCCATTAAACTTTGCATGAATACTCTAGCATCCTTATTATATGTGAAGATATAATCCTCCACCTTGTTAATCTTTGCATTTGTCTTCAGATAATAAATACTGTCTGGATTTAAATCATTTGCATATACAACACATCCTTTCTGTCCGGCTGGGATAGAAAATGGGCCAATACCAGCAAACATGTCACAGATAACATCTCCTTTCTTGAAAAGGGAAACCAATCTGATGTGTTCGTGCTCAAGTCTCGAATTCCAGTAGACCAAACTATAGTCAAGTCTAAATGTAGCACCATACTGTTTGACTTCAGTCACCATATCGTTTTTCCCTGCTAGAATCTCAAACTTTGGAACTCTAAATTCATTTGAAATTGCCCCAACTTTATTCACCACTGTTTGAATCCTTGGATAATTTTTCTACATATAAGCACAACAGAAAATGTTAACTGAATAATAGAAGTAGGCAGACTATTCTAGAATGTTCTCAATCGTCCTAGATGATCACATATTCATTACACTGTTTTTACAGTGCCTACCGCTTTACAGGTCTGATGACAGCCTTTTTAGCCTATTTATCGTGTGCAAGTTGCTTCGTCAGCTCATATGCTGAAAATGAGTAAAGCTTTAAGAGCAGTATAATGGTTAAAGTGAAAGTATGGGCAAGAACTTGCACTTATATGAAGTATATGCTGAAAACAAGTAAGCGTTTAGGAGCAGTAAAGGTAGAAGTAAAGTATGAGCAGGACCTTCCATTTTGTGATATATGAAGTAATAAAGTATGTAAATGCAACAGAATGCTAGGTGGTTTTTTTGTTTTGTTTTTTGCACATCACGACTTTACGAGTAGTGCTACTTGAGATGTGTTGTCCTTATACATTCAGAGGTAAATTCGAGCTGTGGTTAATGTACACGAACAAGCACTTTGCTCAAAATTAAGTGTCCCTGATTGCGTAGGAATTAGTATAAGAGCAAGTTACTCAGGAATAAAAATAGGAAAAGCAGCCTTACGTCATAGATAACCTTTGCTACGACATCTTTGTATGCTAGCAAGTCATCAGGTATGTTTAAGTGAGCAACATGGCCTGCAAAATTCATACAAAGCACTATTAGTAACAAGATCAAACAAAAATGAAACAACAGAAAGGAAGCATCATGAAGTAAAGTTTATTATACTTAACAATTGTTTCAAAAGAAGAGGGCACCTCTACTCCTTCGGGCAATATTTGCTTCAGAATATGATCTGTGCAAAATAAAAAGATAAGCATCTAACCAAAGACATGAAGCACATTTACTGGGTAAAATTAACTCTTGCAAGATGAAATCCTAAACTATAAAGAGTGGGGTTATTAGCAATATTCCTGATTCCTTATGAGCAAGACAGAATGTTCAAGAAGTGCTTGATTTCAATTAAGAAAACTAATTTACCATCTGCACTTGTAGAAAGAATGACATACAAGAACACAATAGATCATGACTAAGGAGCACACCACAACAAAATTATGGGAATCAGATGACCTAGAACAGAAGAGAAACTTACCAGCACTCCAGTAAGAATAACCAAGAGTCAACATGTAAGGTACAACATCAATACTGCACAGTTGCTTCAAGGAATTGTGAACCTGCTCCGGAATGTCGGACAAATCTGCATACCAGATACAATGACGTAAGATTCTTCGATGGAGCATAAAAGAGGAGAAATGTTAATACATTTAGGACGTGTTTGGTTACTTCTTTTGTAAGATATAATAATCCAATTACAGCATTAAGAGATACCGTGAAATCATGTTTAGTTCGGTTGCTCTGTAATCTAATAACATGGTATCAATTCCCAGCCCAATGCAAATCTGATTTGGCCAGAAATCCTCCATAACAGAAAACATTACAGGCTACAACTATTTCCTCTCCATATTCCCTTCTCCTCACACACAAGCAAGGTCGCCATGGCCGAAGCATGACCGGAGGATCAGGCCGTCGGTGGCTAGGCACTCGAACAGATTCTCCCCTCTGGACAGCCATGCGTCACTACACTCTGGTTCAGGAACTCAAGGCCCCGCGGGTGGCGGTCAGTCATGCTCCTGTCCAGACGGTGGTGGACCGACGCCGACAGCGGCGGGCGGCTCGTACCCCTCTTTGACGACGACGTGATGCGCCTCAGCTCGCCCTTCAGCCTTGATGAAAGGCCACAGTGCCAGACACCACCGGTGGTGGCCGCTCACCACCCCAGACCAGCAGCCATATCACCAGTGTTCAACTCTGTATGGCCACCGCATCATCGCCAATAACATCCAGCATGACCTCTACGTACTAGTTCTCCTTCTCATCCTCCTTCAACCGCATGCTCCCCCTGCTCACACTACTCCACTGGCACCTCCAACAGATGAGTTTTTTCTTCAAGCCATCCAGCAGATAAGTTGATTCACGGCAAACTCCGGTATTTATTGCCGTTACAGTAGGTAACCAAACATATTTCGATTTTTGCCCATTACATGTACGCTAGCAGTGTAAAGTCATTGCGTTTACGTTTGCGTTACCAATCTGGAACCGAATCACGTCCTTAAGTTTTCTCGTTTGACAACAATAGAACCCAACAAGCACAAAATAGTACAGCAATAGCAATGGAGACATGGGCGACCAAACTCACAAGTCTAAATTCTTGCTATGGTATTCAAGCTTTGACAGTAACTAGAAGTTCCTGGTTAATTCACTGAAGCAGGTTTGGTATCATTTTTATAGTTCTCACAAACAACAGACAAGCACCTCACAAGTTCAAAAAATCTGCTTGGTTCCAGGGAGAGGTTAAGGCGTACCTGGGTTCTGGATCTTCTCCGACAGCACCACCAGTCTGTTCTTGTCACTCCCAGGGTCCTCAACTACAGGCTTGACCCGCGGCATGTCCAGTAGGAACCTGAAGCAGAGAAGCAAGAAAATTCAGCTCTGCACTACTACTCCGATATGGCTACTGCTACTAAACATGACGGCTACTTGGAACCCTCAAGATGTTGTGCAACCCTCCAACTTGGATAATTATATCATAGAGTGTGCGGCGGGTGTTACCCGGAGCGGAGCAGGCGGGTGACGGCGGAGGCGAGCTCGCGGGGGATGCGGAGCGCCCAGAGCTGCAGCTGCTGCTCGAACTTGCTCTCGTCCAGCTTCTCCATTGCCGCCGACCCAGACACTTCCCCCTCCTTCCTCTGAGGTTTCTAGGGTTTTGGACGCCGTGGGGAAAAGGAGAGACGGCGGTCGGTTTCTAGGCAGACCACGCGCTCGGCCGGGGACGAGAGGCTAACCGTCGTGGGTCAGGATGCTTAATGGGCTGGATGAAGCATTACTCGGCCCAAATGTGTGTGGAGCCGGAATAGGCATTGAGCGAAATCACTAATTAAGAGGATATTTTTAACACAAAAAAGAAGAGGTTCTTCTCACCTTAAACAAAAATACTAGTAAACATAACCGTGCGTTGTAACCGAAGAAAAAAAAACTCCTCATACACATTGATGATATTAGCAAAGGGAAATGACTTGCCTAAGGCATTGAGAAAACCAAATCCTCCCCAGCTCCCCTTAAAGACAGGCAGATGTGAACAGTAAAAGCGAGCTATGAAAAAGTGAATCTACTAGTTGCAGCTTTAGACTGACTAAATGATCTCTTGGTTCCAAACTTTAGTTATCTTGTTCTCGAACTTTTTTTTTTTTTGCCTTCTCAACGAAAGCTTTTAGCCCATCCAGCTCGAATGAAGCTAGCTCTTCCCATATAATATGCTTTCCTTCGGGTCAGGTTCTTTAAAAAGAAAAGAAGAAAATGTGAGACCGGTTGACTTCTCCGTCCTCAGCTTGTTGAATTGCATGGTGAAGTTAGTGCTCCCATATAAACATATAGTCATTGGGTTGATTGACTTTTCCGTCCTCAGCTTGTTGAATTGCATGATGGAGTTAGGGCTCCCATATAAAACGTATAGTTAGTGAGTTGAGTGCTATCAACAACCATTGTGAAAGTTCACCACTTGCTTTGGTTTAGAATTTAGGAAAAGAAGGAACGGATTTCTTTGATGAGGAATCATGGTAATTAATTTCTAGGTCTGGCTAATACATACGCCTTGGCAGTGTACCTTGTGCAACTAGCTAAGGTTGGAGACACACTTACCCGTCTACAGATAAGCTTTGTATCAATCATGCCTAATTCTTAGGTGGTGGATTTGCCTCAAATACTACACTATTGCAAAAGCGCAACCTCATCTTGATGCTCCCATTGATACCTAATCGATAACGAAGCTGGCATGCAAAGGGTTCCTCGGGCTTGATCCCTTGAAATCTTCGTACAACCAACAATGATAACAGGTGTTGCGTAAAAACATAATGATTGGACGATTTTTAAAGTGTTCGAGGTGTTTAAAAAAAATTATGGGCACGATTTCAAAAAATATGGAGATCAATGTTAAGCCACTTGTTTACATGCATGTATCAACAGTCTATTGTACATCTTCGTATATTGACTGGTTATTCTACACGATGAAGAATAGGATGACTATGTACATATTGCAACCTTGAGCATATGCTAGGTAGTAAGAACCACTATAGTGTCAACATTATCTTTTGTGAGAACATTAAACTTTCATATCTACTCAGGTTAAATGGCATAGAAAACATATGTAATAAGCATTTTCAAATTAACCAATATAGAGAAGATATTAATTAAGGTTGCCTCATAGACTTTATTTGAAAAGTGAGTAACATGAAATCTACATATTTTTCTAAGCGATTTTCATATATAACATGTTAGACTTGGTGTTAGTGTTTTTGAAAGCATTTGGATTTAGAAAAAGAAGTGAAAAAAAGGCAAGGTGGAGTCAAACTCTGGTCGCCTAAGTGGTGGAGCTAAGACCTCGGCCATTGGGCTAGTTCTCTATGTTTTTTTGAGGGCTAGTTCTCTATTTGTTTATAATTAGGGATCACATGGTATATAAACAAAAAACAACGACCCATGTAGCAAAGCAAATCGGTTTTTTATTTATGGGTGGTGTACTGGGTAATTTATGTTGACTTTGAGATAGTTTTAATGACATACGGGCAGAAACGATTCGTCTTTTATTAGTAGGTAAAGAATGAAAAGGTTTTTCTGAAAAATAATAATTAAGCGATACCTCTGCAAAATATCATTCTCACTTTTTCGGATTGACAAATGACGCGCCGCAATCTGATTTTTTTTCTTTCTTTCGCAGATTCGTTATTCAAAAAGGTTTATATCTTAATTCATGAACCGTTTTCGTTTTGAATTTGTTGCGTCGATATCTTTAAAATTGGATGTCATATTAATAGGTTTCGACAAACCTTTTCTCGTAAAAAATAACAGAATAAAAAAGAGCCTGGAGCATTTTTTTTCTTTCTAAGAGGCATAGTTGTGTTTCTTGTGAAAGCAAACTCGTGTCTCTCGTGGAAAAAAAGTGTGTCACTCTTCCTTTTTCTGAGAGTCTTCATGAGAATCAAATACGTGTCTTTCGTGAAAGAAAAAAAATTATTTTACGAAAAAAGATTTTGCAGATTTTTTGTCCGAAACGTAGTGGAAAATAGACAAAACAAAAAATCTAAAAAATGAAACAACATCCCCATAAAACATTTAGCAGGAGACACTTGGTGATGACTGAGAGCACGTGCTCTTAGTGCATCAAAAAGTGGCACTTGAAAGGCTTCCATAAGAAGTATCCCTTAGACCTCAGTTAGTTGCTCTTGGCATCGGAAGTTTCTCACCCATATGGGTTTCCAATCACGAAATCACTAGTTAGCAAGTACAACTTTCAACCATTACTCCCACCTCCTCATGTTGCGACAAGTGGCGCATTGCATACGTGACACTTGTCGCAACCTGGGAGTTTTCCCTTTTTTCGTGTATCCGTATTTTCAAAACATTTTATCGCCTAAACTGTGCGTCCAAATATCAAACCTTTTTACCGTTGGCTTTCTCGCGTCGAGATCTTCAAAAGTAGATCCCATGTTGTTAGGTTTTGGCGAACTTTTTTTCACGAAAAAAGCCGTGCCTCACGCAAAAAAAAATAGAAAATGCGTTTTCCCCCTTTCCGAGAGGCACGGGTCGTGCCTGCCGCGAAGGCAAAACCATGCCTCTCGCGGAAGCAAAACCATGCCTCTCGTGAAAAAAAAGAGAAAGAGTAGAAAACGTGTTTTTTCCCTTTCGGGAGTGGCACGGCCGTGCCTCTCGCGGTAGCAAAACCATGTCTCTTACGGAAGCAAAATTGTGTCTCTCACGAAAAAGAGAGAGCAGAAAATACATTTTTTTCCTTTCCGAGAGATACGGTCCGCGAAGGCAAAACCGTGCCTTTCGCAGAAGCAAAACTGTGCCTCTCGCAAAAAAAACGAAAACATGTTTTTTTCCTTTCCGAGAGGCACGACCGTGCCTCTCGCGAAGACAAAACGATGCAAAAGAAAAACAGAAACCAACGTTTCTCACAGGGAAAAAAGAACAGAAACCACGTTTTTTCACGCAAGAAGCTACGAAAGACCGGTGAAAACCGAAATACCAAACAAATTCCCAAAAAACCATTCCAAAAAGGCGAAAACACGTGCGGAAAATAAAAAAAATAAAATCCAAAAAAACGCTCAGAATGCGACATGTGGCGACGAGTAGGAACGTGCCAAGTGACGGCACGTGAGAACGATCGTTGGAATGCTTGTAAGACTCGTTAACTAGTTGCTCCCTACCAATCAAGGTATCGGCTTTGCCTCTCGGACTGGGCCAGCCAGCGCATCTGGGCCACAACAAATACGAAACCTAACCAAGCCCAGCCCACTACCGAGCCTGCTTGCGTGCGTCGTGGCCCAACGACACTTTCCCGCACCGCCCATCCAAATCCGACCGTTGCGCTCTCCTCGCCTTTTGCCTTCTTCCCCACCGCGGCGCTCCCGCAGCCCTAGAAGTTTTCCCCAATTCATTTGGTTCCAATCCATCCCCCAACAAGGCAAGCCAAGAACTCGATTCTTTCCTGCGCACGGACAAGCCAAGAACAACAACTCCCCCGCGCATCCGGCGAGGTACTCCTCTTTCTCCCCCCTTCTTCTCGAGTCTTGACCTCCGCCGCCGCCCCCGCCTCCCACCTCTCACGCACGCGCGTCGCCGTTCCCGCTCTTTCCGCCGAGGGGTTCCGCAGCCTTTGGCCGTAGGGTTTTGATTTGAGGTCTGTACGAGGCTGCTCTCATCTAGCGATTACCGAGATCCCGCCAACCTTCGCGATTTCCGGGCGCACCATCTAGATCCGCCATCCATCCATCCATCTGGTTCGCGTCTTCTTCTTTTTTCTTGGGCTGGGTTTTTCTTTTTCCTGAGGAATCTTGGGCGGGGTTATGAGCATCGACGTTTATATCTTCCGATCTGTTTTTTAGACACGCCAAGCGCGGTCTTTTCGAATACGCGTTGCATATTTCATAGCGGAATTGCTGTTAACCTAAATAAAATCTTTATGTGGCGGTCCGATGTGTAAATCCTGCGCAAGTTGCAGTTTCTGTACCGTGCAATAGGACGGGGAAGTCCTTGATTCGTAATCTGTGAGCGGAATCTTGGTTGCCTACACAAAACAACGTGGTCCGATGTGTTAAAATAGATAAATAAATCATATGCTGATTGCAAGTTTCGTTGCATCACAATAGCATTGGGAACTCGTTGTATATTGCTTCTGTTGTCTGATTGATTTCCCTCTGCACAGCAGCATTTGACTCCATCCAGGCTTTCGAGGTACAAGAAAGGCTTCTCTTCTGCCATGGCTTTCCCAGCTCCGGCTGCTGTATTCCTTGATGAGAACCTGCCAATCCATAGAGGTGAGGCTTCTTTTTCTCAAACTAGTTCTTGGTATGGAAGTTTCCTGTTCTAAGCGTCAGACATACTTGTTCCTGGTGTGCAGGCAAGAGGGCTGATGGGCTGAACGCCAGGCCACTGAAACCATCAGCAAAGCCATCAGCAAGGAAGGCCCTGCGGGATGTGTCCAACACCAGCAAGCCCCAAGCGCCTAGCATTCAAAAAGGCCACCCCTTGAAGGACAGGTCCGTCCTGAAAGACAAGTCTGCTCTTCGCAGCCAAGAAGCCATTAAGAAGAACCCACTGAGCAAGACTACAATCTATGCTGATGAAGCCACCAAAAAATGTCATGAATGGGCTAAGGGTGGGGTGGAAGGCACCCACTTCACTGGGAATGATGCTCAGAGGTTGGACAATGACAAGATAGACAAACGTAAGAATTTGTGTCTTGTAGTTTGCTTCATTTGCGTGTTCGTATGTCAGCGGACCTTTTCGATATGTGCATGTAACTGGTTATATCATGTCTGTGCAGGTGTCAAGAAGAAAGTGGAGAAAATAACATCAGCATTGCATGACTGGTCAGATGTGATATTTGATCCTCTGCTGTTTCCAGCTAAGGTAGGCCACACACATACTTCTCTAGGCATTTTGCCAGTTCATATGTAAGCATTCTGTTAGTATTGGTCTCTTGGTTTGATAAACTGCTAAATTTACATCCAGCCTAACTAAGTATCGTAGCAGGAAGAATGTTTATCTCAGAACGCCATTACTCAACTTTCTTTCATAACCGAATGCACTATCTACCTATTGAACTAGCTATGCCTTTTCCTATGACATAAGCATAGAAACAGAAATTGCATGATCACCTGTTTCACTGTTTATTTTAGCTAATGTTGGTAAATCAATCAGAAGAATTTGATGTGTATCATGTCTTTACAACAAAAGAAATATTTGTCATTGTTGGTTGCTCCAAGCTTGTTCTTTTCATCTGTAGAAGCAATTAAGAAGTAGTAAAAATGTGGACTAGGCAACAAACATGTATGTTCTTTGGATTTTGCTTCTGAGTTCATATAATTCTCTGTTGGATACTTCCCTTGCAACACTTGACAACTAGCTATAGTTATACTTGTGGATGACACCGCTGATAATTCTCAATCTGTATATTCCCTACAATATTTTTTTAAGCTCTGCACTGCACTGTTATCTGTTTTTTCTTTTGGAAGATGTGTTTATGTATATTAGAAATTTAGAATATTCAAATTTGCTAATTGCTAGTAGCACTGAAAGAATTTGCTTCCATTATGCTGTGGACGGGTGTCCTGTCCTGTTGCAGTTTTACTTTGAATTTATCCACAATGATCAATGGTGTATATATTATCTTCCTGCATCTGTTGTGTGTAAATAACACATGACATGTATAAACAACTGTTGGAAGAAATGATCCGACAGAGAGGAAATATGCGCGAGAGGGATAAGTTTTGTGCAGTGAAATCGTACTGCTTCTGTTCTTCTCCTTTATTTATTCTTCAGTTACGAACTAACTTGAGCTAAAAACGGGAGTTAGACCGAGTTTAACGACCATGCCATCCCATAGCCAGCCCCCCTCCCCTACATAGCCGCCACAATCACCTTGATCTGTGTCAACCCACGGAGTGAACCAGCCCTACTTCTAAGGAAACAACCAAGAGGTGCACATGCACATGTTACATGGCTCCTTATTCAGCTGCCTGAAAATCAAACTAGCTAAGGGAAATTGCAACAGGACTATAGGCTAACATAAACCAACAGTTGTTGCTTAGTCGTCTAGTATGTTCCCGTTCCTGAGTTTGCCTGGTATGTATATGTATGTCCTTGTTATCGGTCTTTACATGCGATTGAACTATATTTGTTGTTTCTGTTCATTTGCTCATGCTCCAGTGAACTATATTTGTTGTTTCTGTTCATTTCCTCCTCTCTTTTAACACATTATGTTGATACCAGAAATGCAATATCTGTTTGTTAATGATTCAGGCAGTTGCACCATTTTATGAAGAAGTAAACATGCTGGAACTGGAGCATGAGATTCTTCCAGACATCAGTAGGCGTCTCTCGATTTCAGGTCTCTTTTCTCCCTCGCACATTCGTAGGCTCACTCTATTTTGCCTAACGTGTCACACAACGCATTACGTGGCAATCTGCAATCTTGTTTCAGTTTTCTCACATGTAACTTGTGTACATTTTGCATCCAGGCGATAAGGCAAAGCTGACTGAAGACACTTTTGATGAAGTTGCGCTTGACAGCTACTCATTCCTGGAGGACAAGCCTGTTGAGTTTCAGCTGAGAGAAGAGATAAGTCGTCATCCGTGGAGCCTGGGGTCAGTGAACTGAAGGGTCCCTCTGCCCACCTGAAAAAACTTCAAACTCTGCTGCTGTCACTGCCTTTGCAACACTGCTTGCTCAGGAGCAGTGGACTGTAGAATTAGAATGCTAGATGTTGCTGTTCTTTTCTCCCGTCTGTTGTGATGGATGAACCTAACGTACTATAGGGTTTCAGGATTGCAGTGGAAGCAGCTTAGCTTCCTGTTTGTTTTGGCTGAGATGCTTTTTCAGTCAGTGGTGTATAAATGGTCGCGTAAGATGGGAAATCGTAGTTGTTTTCGCTCCTCTATTGTGAGCTGTGCGGGTTTGATCTCCTCATCGGTTAACCGTGTGTCTTTCCCAAAATTGAAAGTTTCATAACACATACACAGTTTGATGAGAGGAATGGTTCTGGAATAAAACTTTGTTTTGTGCAGAGAAAACATCTTGCTTAGTGGATAAACGAGTCAGACAGAGTCACTTCAACCTTTAGTAAGAGTAGAACGCATTAACAGGTAAAGACCTTATGTCTCTTTTAAAGTTTACTAGCGCCGGAAATGAAAGTTTCCTTTGTTGCGCTCATGGTAAACCTTCTTATTAGTAGTAGTTCATTCTTTTATTACATCCAAGTCCCTTCTTTTACTTGATCGGTAACAAAAATGTAAATAGAGAGTTCGCGTGCTGTGAAGAGAGCGCGAGATGTCTATATGCTAGTGCATCACGTGCACAGTAAATCTAAGCGACACTTATTTTGCTTTTTTCTTTGGGAAATTTTGTAATTATGCACTCACCTCTACATGAATTGTAGTTACATGGAATAGGTTGTATAACCTGCAATGTTATATTTTGTCTCTTTATACATAGTAAGAAAATCAGCAGTGTAGCATGCATCTGATGCCTGTGCCGAAAAGCTAACAACAGGCAAGAGTAACTTGCAGAATTTCAGAAAAGAATATTAAAATGTAAGTAAGGTCACAAAAGAGGAAATACAGCTGGTCTTTAAACCGATATTTTGATATCTAGTCAACTGTACGAACAGAAGACCCTCTCCTTGTATATCAAGTAAAAGAGAAGAAAATAAACACACATAAAAAGGTACACTGACAGAAACACGCATATAATATACCTAGTTCAGCGTCTCTAACCATAACCAAATAAGAAATGCAAGCAGTCCAGCCGATGAAGCAGCATAAGCAACAAAATAGATTAGCTCCAGTCTAGTTCTCAGTGTATATGATCTGACAGGCATGAACACCAAAATTCAGTCTTCCTTGCAGTCCTTGTCATGTCAAAAGAGAAAACAAAATCTGTTAGTAAAAGAATAGAATAAAGATTATTCAAAAGGAAACCACTGAACAAAACAGAAGGCTTGTCTAGCCAATTAACTTGTTCCTAGTTACCTGTAAAGAATTAACTGTTTCCGTGTAAACAATATTTGTAGTGATATTCATTGGAACACCTTTCACATCTTCAATGAGAACTTTTAAACCTTGTCGTGATGTCACCCATGAGAGGGCCACATACAGTTGTCCCTGAGAGAACACCGGATTCCGAAGGTAACACATAACTTAGGGAGTGTTCGGAGTCCCTCCGCTCCAGACTCAGCTCGCGGAGCTACAGGCTAAATTTGTGGAGCTGGAGAATAGGTGCTTTGCAGATTCTGTAATTCTGACTCAGCTCGCGGAGCTACAGGCTAAATTTGTGGAGCTGGAGAATAGGTGCTTTGCAGATTCTGTAATTCTGCGGAGCTGGCGGATGGCCCAACAGGCACTTAGTAAGTGTTTGTCCTTGACTTTTATTAATTGTCATTGCATAACACAACCGAACCGGAAACTGGCAATGTCGTAGAGTGAATGGCCACTTAGAATGGGATACAGACACGCCCCTTATTAGTCCCAACAATGACTTCTTCGAAGACTCTTTTCACCAAGCTTAGTCACCAACAGACGTGTCTGATTACATAAGTCAAGAGATTGATTCATATTTCTCAATAACATGGCAGGAATGGCAGTTTTTAAACCAATCTCATACTCTAGAAAATTATTGATAGAAATAGAATGCAGAAATTCTGGAGGAAATGAAATTTCTGCATCTCCAACACGATCAGTGCTCTTTCAAATGGAATCACAACTTAAATAAGCCTTAGAATGGCCAGGTACCCGTTTGTAAACAGAATGATTAGTATCATTAACCACTGCATTAGTTGGTCATACGGTGGCACGGTTTGCAAGATTTGCTGCAGCAGAATAATTGAAGAAAAAATAATCATACACATAGTCAATATAGGATTTAGCTCTTATCTAAGCTGCCATAAATTATCTCAGCAACATATTTTGTTTTCTTAACTCTATAAGTTTCTTTTGAGAAGATGCACATAACAGGAACCAAAATTTCTGTTTTTTCTACTTCATTTCAAGTTTGTATGAGAAAAGTGTGACCTTAAAACCGCTATGTCATACATATCGGAAGCAAAGCATCAGGAGGTGGGAGGAGCAGGTGCTGAAATTGATTTTATTAACTCAGAAAACATCTCTTTCCTATCACAATTTCTATCGGTGAGAAACATATAATTATGAAGCGGAGTAAACAATGCATTTCTCATAACTCATAACTCGATAGTTAGACTATCTACACCTTTAAGTATAATGTGAAACAAAGAAATCGCAATGTAGAGTGCACTTCACATATCTATTATTTTGTAAATCAGTAGGTCATGCGCCAAAAAACCCAGGTTTAGTATGCATCACAAAAAATACAACTCGGTGAAATTTGAACTTCCTTTTAACTGAAAAAATAACAAAGTTTTATAACTTATACTGGTTGTTCAACCAATAGTTTCTTATCTATTTACTTGAAACAGGAACTTATATGACTTCCTTTGACCAAAAGAAGAAAGAGAAGATCATCTGATGCGGTGGCCATGAGTATGATTTTTTTGAACTGCACAACCAGAAGACACAGGGTCACAGGCCAGAACAAACTAAACATAAATGTGTCAAATTCTCTGAATGCCCAAATCTAAAGCATATTTCATCTCCTGGAAGAAGAAAGGACATAATAGCAAAGGATAAAAATAGCTTACTTGTCATTTGCAGGCTCATATGGCCGAAGTGGTAGGTTAACTACGGTAGTACTCTTGCTAGGCCAAGATGTGTCAAACTGCATTTGTAGTACTTCTGAGAATTCAGATATATGAAAGCACCATTCTGGATATCTTACAATTGCAATTACTCCTTTTGGATACGTGGTGGATTCAGTCTTCTCAGATTTGTTCCTCCAAATTAAGAGTTACCTACTAAATTAAAATCAAACGCAAGATTAGAAATTAGGTCAAATGGCAAGGGACGTGAGCAGGCAGTATTCAGGCCGAGCAGTGTCGTACAGTAAAATCACAGGTTCTTGTAACCTGCTTCGCTGCTTCGTGTCTATTGCCCGCACCAGCAATTCATGAACATCTGAATCAAAATTAGAGGTAGGGGAAAAGGAAAAACTTGGAGGGGTAGAAAGATTGAAGTGCAGATGAAAAGGAAATGGACCGAAAAAAACAAAAGAGGTGCGTTGCAAGGGGATGAGGATTGTGAAGGGGGAGAAAAAAGGTTCGAGGAAACCGGGCTCACCTGTTTCAAAGAGGAATTTGTGGTGGTGGAAGAGCCTGAACCCGCCCCGCCGTCTTGGGATTTTTTGTCGCAAGAGACTATTTGCCCAACGAAATTGTTAGAAAAGACCCCCTCGGATTGAAATTGACAGAAAAGACCCCTTGGACCGTGACGGCAGGCAACACGTGACACATGTCGCCACGATGCGGGGCGACAGCCCCTGCCGCCACCAGGCCAGGCGGCAGGCTCCCCCATAACCGGAATCGGCAATCGCGACGGAACGGGGCTGGCTTGGTGGGCCCCTGCCGCCTCAGGGGCTGGCGGCAGCACTGTAGCTGTTGGGCCCTGCCGCCTCACTAGCTGGCGGCAGCAGTGCATTGGACTGATCATCCATGCATGGAGCTCATCTTCTTTCCTTGGTTTTACTACTTTCCGGTTTCTACTCATAAACAAACTACTGCCTTCTTCCTCGTGCAATATCATGCATGTGACATGAAGTGCAAGACCAGCTGCTGCATGGAAGCAGGCACGTCCTGCCATGCTAGTTGTTAGCTAGCTTAAACGTACTAATTATTATATAATATATTTGGAAATTAAAACGATCGAAACAATAGGTCGACTAATCGTCGCTGGTACTTGATCTTCTGTATGTAGTTTTTGTATGTACATGCACTGCACTGTATGTGTATATACGTAAATCAAATAGATATATATGCACTGCTCATGCAGTCGACCGACTGCTAGCCAGCTAGCTGTCTGATCAGCAACAATACGATATATATGCACTGCTCATGCAGTCGACCGACTGCTAGCTAGCTAGCTGTCTGATCAGCAACAATACGTACGTACATAGAGACAGCAGGACTGAAACTTGAGTGCTGCCGCCAGCCAGTGAGGCGGCAGGGCCCAGAAGCTACAGTGCTGCCGCCAGCCCCTGAGGCGGCAGGGCCCACCACACCAGCCCCCTTCCGTTGCAATTGCCGATTCCGGTTATGGGCAGCCTGCCGCCTGGGTTGGTAGCGGCAGGGGTTGCCGCCTCGTATCGTGGCAGTATGTGTCACGTGTTGCCTGGCGTGTCTATCGCCACGGCTCAAGGGGTCTTTTTTGCCAATTTCGTTGGGCAGATGGTCTCTTTCGATAAAAAATCTTGTCATGGGTCGTGCCCCTTGAGCCACAGCCGTTCCCCACCATACAGAAGTAGCATGGGGCAAGGGCTGAAGGGCAAGAAGGTCAAAGATGGAGGAGCAAGGCCAGCACATAGCGTAGTCGCCAGCTCGCCCATCGCCGGCTGAAGGTCGGATTCCGGGACAGGGCTCCTGCTTCCATCGCAGGTTAGGTGGAGACAACGAAGTGATGTGGACGAGATTGGGAAGAGGCTGAAGAATCTCCAGAGCATTCAATGTGAGAGGAAACAAACATAGGGTGGAGGTGGACGCATTGGAAGACTGGTCGACCGCCTTCACAAAGCGTTGTGCCAAGCGGCAAGAATATCTCGTGCGATGAACGACCGAGTGCTGCAGCACGTGACGTGATAGCCAGTTTCTTTTTTGAGCTTGTACAGGTAAGCCTAGCCATGTAACTTTCCATTACTCAGTAAAAGAAAGTCAAAAAATCAGGAAAAACGAAAGCTTCACGCATTAGTATTGTTACTAGCGGCATGTGCCACATGTTGCATGGCGCGCCTGCCTGCCGCCACGACCCAAGGGGTCTTTTCTGCCAATTTCAACCTGAGGGGGTCTTTTCTACCAATTTCGTCGGGCAGGTGGTCTCTTTCGACAAAAAATCCCGGCATGGGTCGTTGCTACTTCTCGAGTGCGTTGGTTTCCCGTGAAGAGAAACGGTTTGATGCAGCAAAGTAGATAAGTATTTCCCCCAGTTTTTGAGAATCAAGGTATCAATCCAGTAAAAGATACAAGCGAGTCATCAATAGATATACCTGCACAAGGAATCAAACTCTTGCACCCAACGCTATAAAAGGGTTGTCAATCCCTTTACGGTTATTTGCAAGGATGAGATCTAGTAGAGATAGATATAATAAGATGCTTGAACGGAAATTAAAACTAAAAGTAAAATCAATGCAACAAGTATTTTTGGTGTTTTTTTGTTTTAGATCTAAAAATATAATATGGAAAATAGACCCGAGGGCCATAGGTTTCACTAGATGGCTTCTCTCATGATGGCAAGTATTACGGTGGGTGAACAAATTACTGTCGAGCAATTGATAGGAAAGCGAATAATTATGAAGATATCCAAGGCAGTGATTATGCATATAGGCATCATGTTCGTGACAAGTAGACCGAAACGATTCCGCATCTACTACTATTACTCCACACATCGATCGACTCCTGACTGCATCTAGAGTATTAAGTTCATGAAGAACAGACTAACGCATTAAGTAAGATGACATGATATAGAGGGATAAACTCAAGCAATATGATGAAAACCCCATCTTTTTACCCTTGATGACAACGATACAATACGTGCCTCGCTACCCCTACTTTGTCACTGGGTGAGGACACCGCAAGATTGAACCCAAAACTAAGCACTTCTCCTATTGCAAGAATTACCAATCTAGTTGGCCAAACCAAACCAATAACTCGAAGAGAGTTGCAAAGATATGAAATCATGCATATAAGAATTCTGGAAAGACTCATATAATACTCATGGATAATCTGAACATAAACCCACAATTCATCGAATCTCGACAAACACACCGCAAAAGAGTATTACATCGGATAGATCTCCATGAAGATCATGAAGAACATGGTATTGACAACCAAAGATAGAGAAGAAGCCATCTAGCCACTAGCTATGGACCCGTAGGTCTGTGGTGAACTACTCATGCATCATTGGAGGGGCAATGGAGTTGATGTAGATGCCCTCCGTGATCGAATCCCCCCGACAGATTACCGGAAAAGGCTCCAAGATTGGATCTCTCGGGAACGGAGGTTTCTGGCGACAGCAAAATGTTTTCGTGGCTCATTCTGATAATGCTGAAATATTTGGGTATTTATAGACCGAAGATTAGGGTTAGGGGAGGTGCCAGGGCCCGCAAGCCTACCCGACGCAGGTGGCCCCCCTAGTCGCGGCAAGTGGGCTTGTGGCCTCGTGGCGGCTCCTCTGCCTTGGTTCTCAAGTCTCGTGGCTTCCATATTTTCCAAAAAAAAATCATTCCGGAGGTTTTATTCGTTTGGACTCCGTTTAATATTCTTATATGCGAAACTCAAAAACAAGGAAAAAATAGAAACTGGCACTAGGCTCTAGATTAATAGGTTAGTCCCAAAAATAATATAAAATAGCATAATAGTGCATACAAAACATCAAAACAGATAATATAAAAGCATGGAACAATCAAAAATTATAGATACGTTGGAGACGTATTAGCATCCCCAAGCTTAATTCCTGCTCGTCCTTGAGTAGGTAAATGATAAAAAACTGAATTTTTGATGTGGAATGCTACCCAACATATTTATCCATGTAATATTCTTTATTATGACATGAATATTCAGATCCGTTAGATTCAAAACAATAGTCTAATATTGACATAAAAACATTAATAATTCGAGCACACCAACAAGATAGTCATGTCCTTTCGAAATAACATGGCCTTACAAAGTTATCCCTATAAAATCATATGGTCTGGCTATGCTCCATCTTCCCCACACAAAGTATCTAAATCGTGCACAACCCCGATGAACAAGTCAAACAATTGTTTCACATTTTTGGTGTTCTCAAACCTTTTCAACTCTCATGCAATACATGAGCGTGAGCCATGGATATAGCATTATAGGTGTAATAGAATATGGTGGGTGTGCAAGGGAAAAAGGAGAAGATAGTCTCACATCAACTAGGCGTATCAACGGGCTATGGAGATGCCCACCAATAGATATCAATGTGAGTGAGTAGGGATTACCATGCAACAAATGCACTTAGAGCTATAAGTGTATGAAAGCTCAAAAAGAAAACTAAGTGGTCGTGCATAATTAATATCCACTAGTTATATGGAAGTGACAAAATAGGAGACTCTCTATCATGAAGATCATGGTGCCACTTTGAAGCACAAGTGTGAAAAAGACAGTAGCAATTGTCCCTTCTCTCTTTCTCTCATTTTATATATATATATTTATTTTGGTGGACTTCTTTGGCCTCTTTTTTTTTGGGCTTCGCTGGCCTCTTTTATTTTTTGTAAAGTCTGGATAGTCGTCCCAACTTGTGAGGGAGTCATAGCCTCCATCATCCTTTTCTCTCATGGGACAATGCTCTATTAATGAAAAATCATCACACTTTTGTTTACTTATAACTCAAAGAAAAAGAAATTACAACTCGATTCCTATGACAAGATATAACTCTATATGCAATATGAAGTGATGATGCAAGTCATAGAAAAACTACATGGTGGAAGTTGCATGGCAATATATCTCGGAATGACTATGAAAATGTCATAATAGGTAGGTATGGTGGTTGTTTTGAGGAATAGATGGTGGCTGTTTTGAGGAAGGAGAGTTTGATGTACCGGCGAAAGTTGCGCGGTACTAGAGAGGCTAGCAAAGATGGAAGGGTGAGAGTGCGTATAATCCATGGCCTCACATTAGTCATAAAGAACTCACATACTTATTGAAAAAGTCTATTAGTCATCAAACAAAGCATTAGACGCATGCTCCTAGGGGAGAGGTTGGTAGGAGTTAACCATTGTGCGCTCCCGACCCTCACACAAAGGTCGACAATCATTAGACAAGTCATGCTCCGACTTTGTTACATAGCGCTTTACCATACGTGCATGCTACGGGAATCACAAGCTTTAACACACGTATCTCTTCAATTCACAACTACTCACTAGCATGACTCTCATATTACCATTCCTATTATCTCAAAACTATATGCAAGGAATCCAACTTCTCATAGTTGTTAATGCACTTAATATGAAAGTTTTTATTAATCCCTCTTGGATGCCATTATATTAGGACTAAATTCATAAAATAAACAAATTACCATGCTGTTTTAAGAAACTCTCAAAATATTATAAGTGAGGAACGAGAGTTCAGTAATTTCTATAAAATATAACACCACCATGCTCTAAAAAGATATAAGTGAAGCACTAGAGCAACATTACCTTGCTCAAAAGATATAAGTGAAGCATATAGAGTATTCTAACAAATTCACAATTCAGCGTGTATCTCTCTAAAGATGTGTGAAGCAAGGATGATTGTGGCAAACTAACAAGCAAAGACTCATATCATACAAGACGCTCCAATCAAAACACATATCATGTGGTGAATAAAAATATAGCATCAAGTAAATTTACCGATGGATTGAAGACGAAAGAGGGGATGCCTTCCGGGGCATCCCCAAGCTTAGGATTTTTGGTATCCTTGAATACGACTTGGGGTGCCATGGGCATCCCCAAGCTTAGGATCTTGCCACTCTTTATTCCATAGTCCATCAAATCTTCACCCAAAACTTGAAAACTTCACAACACAAAACTCAACAGAAAACTCATGAGATCCGTTAGTATAAGAAAAATAAATCACCACTTTATGTACTGTTGTGAACTCATTATTTATTTATATTTGTGTAATTATTAATTTATTCTAACTTTTCCATGACTCATACCCCTATGACCCATAGATACATCAAAATAAGCAAACAACACAAAGAAAACAGAATCTGTCAAAAACAGAACAGTCTGTAGAAATCTGTAAACTTAGAATACTTATGAAACTGTAAAAATTCTGAAAAATTAGTAAAACCAGGGAAATTTGTATATAAATACTGTGTAAGAATTTCAGATCGATTTGACGCTCTGAAAAATTCATAAAAATCCTGTACTGGGTGCAAAAGTTTCTGTTTTCCAGCAAGATCAAATCAACAACTATCATAGATCACCCCAAAGGTTTTACTTGGCTCAAACACTAATTTAAACACAAAAAAACAATTAATAAAGAAGTAATAATGTGCCAAACACACCAAAAAAGAAGCAAAAAGAAGAAAGCAAAATAAAATTGGGTTGCCTCCCAACAAGCGCTATTGTTTAACGCCCCTAGCTAGGCATAACGATTTCAATCATGCTCACATAAAAATGTAGTAATTGAGATATGCAAAAGAGCATCATGAATAGCATGAAAAACACATTTAAGTCTAACCCACTTCCTATGCATAGGGATTTTGTGAGCAGATAATTTATGGGAACAAGAATCAACTACCATAGGAAGGCAAAACATGCATAACTTCCAAACTTTGAACGCATAGAGATGAAACTTGATATTCTTGCAATATGTAAAATCATATGTTCCTCTATCATAGTAATTTTCAGTAGCATAATGAAGGAACCTCACAATATAACTATCACACAAAGCATTCTTTTCATGATCAATTATAGCATACGTGTCATCACCAAAACTTGGGGAACAAAAAATATCATCTTCATCAAGCATAGCATCCCCAAGGTTGTGGTTTTTCATATCACTAGTATCATGGATATTCAGAAATTCATACTAACAACATGACAATCATGTTTTTCATTCAAGGAGATATCATGAATCACTTTATAATTTTCTTCTTTCAATACTTCATCAAATTTTTTAGATTCATGATTTTCAAACAAAACTTCATAGAGATAATCAAGTGCACTCAACTCACTAGCAATGGGTTCATCATAGTTGGCATTTTGAAATGATTAGCAAGTGGATGAGGATCCATATCAATAGATTTTTAGCAAGCGAAGATGCAAGCAAATAGAAGGCACATGGCAACACAAGCAAACATAGCAATGAAAAGGCGAACAGAAGAAGGGCGAACAAAAAGGCAAATTGGTGAAGTGGGGGAGAGGAAAACGAGAGGCAAATGGCAAATAAAGTAAATGCAAGAGATGAGTTTGTGATGGGTACTTGGTAGGCTTGATGTAGATCTCTCCGGCAACCAAACCAAAAATTGGCAAGTTGACGAGAGAGTTCTTATCTTGACTTGCTATGTATCTCCCCGGCAACGGCGCCAGAAATCCTTGTTGCTACTTCTCGAGCATGCGTTGGTTTCCCATGAAGAGGAATGGTTTGATGCAGCAAAGTAGATAAGTATTTCCCTTAGTTTTTGAGAACCAAGGTATCAATCCAGTAGGAGATACAAGCAAGCCACTAATAGATATACCTGCACAAAGAATCAAACTCTTACACCCAACACTATAAAGGGGTTGTCAATCCCTTCACGGTTATTTGCAAGGATGAGATATAGTAGAGATAGATATAATAAGATGCTTGAACGAAAAGTAAAACTAAAAGTAAAAAACAATGCATCAAGTATTTTTGGTGGTTTTGGTTTTAGATCTGAAAATATAATATGGAAAATAGACCCGGGGGCCATAGGTTTCACTAGATGGCTTCTCTCATGATGGCAAGTATTACGGTGGGTGAACAAATTACTGTTGAGCAATTGATAGAAAAGAGAATAATCATGAAGATATCCAAGGCAATGATTATCCATATATCACGTCCGTGACAAGTAGACCGAAACGATTCTGCATCTACTACTATTACTCCACACATCGACCGACTCCTGCCTGCATCTAGAGTATTAAGTTCATGAAGAACAGAGTAACGCATTAAGTAAGATGACATGATGTAGAGGGATAAACTCAAGCAATATGATGAAACCCCCATCCTTTTACCCTTGATGGCAACAATACAATACATTCCTCGCTACTCCTACTTTGTCAATGGGTGAGGACACCGCAAGATTGAACCCAAAACTAAGCACTTCTCCTATTGCAAGAATTACCAATCTAGTTGGCCAAACCAAACCAATAACTCGAAGAGACTTGCAAAGATATGAAATCATGCATATAAGAATTTTGGAAAGACTCAAATAATATTCATGGATAATCTGAACATAAACCCACAATTCATCGGATCTCGACAAACACACCGCAAAAGAGTATTACATCGGATAGATCTCCATGAAGATCATGAAGAACATGGTATTGAGAACCAAAGAGAGAGAAGAAGCCATCTAGCTACTATCTATGGACCTGTAGGTTTGTGGTGAACTACTCACGCATCATCGGAGGGGCAATGGAGTTGATGTAGATTCCCTCTGTGATCGAGCCCCCCCCGGCAGATTACCGAAAAAGGCTCCAAGACTGGATCTCTCGGAAATGGAGGTTTCTGGCGGCGGAAAAGTGTTTTCGTGGCTTGTTATGGTAATGATGGAATATTTGGGTATTTATAGGCCAAAGATTAGGGTTAGGGGAGGTGCCAGGGGCCCACAAGCCTACCCGGCACGGGTGGCCCCCCTAGACGCGGCAAGCGGGCTTGTGGCCCCGTGGCAGCTCCTCTGCCTTGGTTCTCAAGTCTCGTGGTTTCCATATTTTCCAGAAAAAATCATTCTGGAGGTTTTATTCCGTTTGGACTCCGTTTAATATTCCTGACATGTGAAACTCAAAAAAAGGAAAAAATATAAACTGACACTAGGCTCTAGATTAATAGGTTAGTCCCAAAAATAATATAAAATAACATAATAGTGCATACAAAACATCGAAAACAGATAATATAATAGCATGGAACAAACAAAAATTATAGATACGTTGGAGACGTATCAGTCCCCACCATACAGAAGTAGCATGGGGCAAGGGCTGAAGGGCAAGAAGGTCAATGATAGAGGAGCAAGGCCAACACATAGCGCAGCCGCCAGCTCGCCCATCGCCGGCTGAAGGTCGGATTTCGGGACAGGGCTCCTGCTTCCATGGCAGGTTAGGAAGAGGCTTGGTGCAGATAACGAAGTGATGTGGACGAGATTGGGGAGAGGCTAAATAATCTCTAGAGCATTCAATGTGAGTGGAAACAGACATGGGGTGGGGGTGGACGCATTGGAATACTGGTTGACCGGCTTCACGAAGCGTCGTGGCAAGCGGCAAAAATATCTCGTGCGATGAACGACCGAGTGCTGTAGCACGTGACAGCCAATTTCTTTTTTGTGCTTGTAGATGTAATCCTAGCCATGTAACTTTCCACTACTCAGTAAAAAAAGTCAAAAAAATCAGGAAAAACGAAAGCTTCGCGCATTAGTATTGTTACTGATGTAGATAGTGATGTTGTCCCTATTCCTCCAGCTTATGTAGATAGTGATAAGTCAGACAGAGTCACTTCAACCTTCACGGATTCTACCTTGCATGCAGCAACTAAGAGCACATCTGTCCTATCTGTTTTAAAAAAAACTATCCTATAAGGCCTTTCAAAACTGTCCTAACCGGTGCCCACTGCCTAGTACCTCAAAAGATTTTTTTAAAGGAACAATACCACAAAATCTTCTAAGCTCATCAGTAGCATGTGTAAGAGCAACTCCAATGCGCCGACCCAAATGGATGACGCTTCTGTTTGCTTTTTGTCCATTTGGATCAGCCGCCCGCTCGACGTATACCCTATTTAACATTTGAGTCGGTAGTGTGCCCAACGCCAGCGACGCCTTTCATGTCCGCACACAAATTTAAAAGGCCCACGGACGTCGATCAAGACAGCAGCCATGCCGTCGCCCAAAGTTCATGCTGGTACCATGCCAGCGGTCGGCATACAATGCCAGCTTCAAAAACCACCACATAGTTCATGCTGGCGCACTTGCTGGCGGCCAGCACACATGCCAGCACAGAATAAGGGGCAAGAGTTCGACCACGCCATGGCGGCCATGGTCATGCCAGCACACTTGCCGACATACAAAAAAGGATGGCATTCACCGCCATAGATCACTCATTGTTTAACTTGAGCATGTCGGCCTGCATCTTCTCGAACCATGGCCTCTTCCTTGGCGACAGGGTGTTAAGATCCACCTTCATAATCTCCACCCCCGTCATCATGCTAGCGAGAGCCACTTCTTTTGCCTTGGTATTGGCATTAACGACCTCGATCTCTAACATCTTGCCTTGCTTCTCCGCCTCCAACTCAAGCATCTTGGCTCGCTTCTCCACATCCATCTCAAGCCTCTTCCTTTGGATCTACATGAAGGCGTTCATTTGCTCTTCCTTGTCTTTTCGGCGCTTCTCCTCCCTTCAGTCCTTATTGGTCGTCATGTCCTTCACGGTTGCAATCAAGGCGATCGACGCCGCATCCCTCTTGTCCTCCTTCTTGGAGTTGGTCTTCCCCCACGGTCGTGTCTTCTCGCCCTCCCCAACCTCCTCCATGGTGTTCTCCCCCTATGCGTCATGAGGACGGCATATTGCTCCTTTAACTTCTCCTCAGCTTTGACGATCCTCCAACAATGAGAGTGGTGGAAGGACTTGCCATCATGTTGGGCCTCGAATGCCTCCAAAGCTTGGAATGCCTACAAATTAATTGCAAATAAGGAAATGGATATGGAAATGGACATGCAAGCATAAACGAAATGAAATAAAAGAAGGGTGCATGCGTGCATACCATGTCTTGTAGGACGATGCCACTCACGGGGCATGCCTTGATGCGCTCAAAAGCGGCACAAAACTTGTTGCACTCTTGTTGGATCACCTTCCATCGCTTCGAAATGGACACCCGCCCGCGCGTGCTATGATTTTTTACGGCAGAAACTTCTTGTGATCATGAAACTCTCGATGGACACGAATCCAAAAGGTTGATGCCTTTTGTTCGGGGCCGACCTTGGGGTCTTGCCCAATGTCCCTCCAACACTCACAAAGGAGCTTGTCCTCAAGCCCCGTGTATGCCTTCGTCCGTCTGCTCTTGCGCTTCGGCTTCACCCCAGCGGCTTGGTTGGCGAGCTCGTCCTCAAACGAAAGTGCCCCGTCGATGTGCACCTCATCCTCTTTGTAAGGGCATATTTATACCCTAATGGTTTTGGTGATTGATGAAAATGCATTTGTGGACTAACCATGTGCATTAAGCTTTCAGAGATTATCAGGTGGCACGAGATGGTTATTTTCTCCTCCGGTTGATAAATGAGAAGACAGTTATTTTTTGATGATTTAGTGTTGGTGGACTTGAGTCATAGGAAAATCCGTACTATCAAGAGGGGTTCCACATTTAGAAAGGTTGAGTGGAATCAATATGTACACTTATGCACCCGTCCTTTCTCAGCAACTAGAGCTCTGCCATGTGCCCTTGGTTGCCTCAGAAGTGTCTGGGCGGTAGTATCGCTGACCAGAGCGGTAGTACCGGTTGGTTCTATGGTAGTACCGTTGGACGACCCTCGCAACTCACACGAGGCACCAGACACTCCCTTGTCTGGTTTCTGATGACCCACGCCTCCAGAGCAGCAGCAGTGGCCTGCTACTACTACTACCTCTATGAGGACGGTAGTATTGCTGTCAGAAGCGGTAGTACCACTGGGGGGGGTCCAGCTCCTTACGCAGTGTTGGAAATATGCCCTAGAGGCAATAATAAAATGGTTATTATTATATTTCCTTGTTCATGATAATTGTTTATTATCCATGCTATACTTTTATAGATTGGAAACACATTGCATGTGTGGATACATAGACAACACTGTGTCCCTAGTATGTCTCTAGTGAACTAGCTCATTGCTCAAAGATGGTCAAGGTTTCGTAGCCATGGACATATAATGTCATTTAATAACGGATCACATCATTGGGAGAATGATGTGATGGAAAAGACCCAAGCTTAAAC
This sequence comes from Hordeum marinum, assembly GCA_022496015.1. Lineage (NCBI taxonomy): Eukaryota > Viridiplantae > Streptophyta > Magnoliopsida > Poales > Poaceae > Hordeum > Hordeum marinum. The sequence continues at coordinate 277,360,601 of CM039677.1, read as the reverse complement.
ATAGCATATGATCGTGTCAGTTTATTGCTATAGTTTTCTGCATGTCAAGTATCTGTTCCTATGACCATGAGATCATGCAACTCACTAACACCGGAGGAATACCTTGTGTGTATCAAACATCGCAACATAACTTGGTGACTATAAAGATGCTCTATAGGTATCTCCGAGGGTGTCTATTGAGTGGGCATGGATCAAGACTGGGTTTTGTTACTCCGTGTGATGGGAAGGTATCTCAGGGCCCACTCGGTAATACAACATCACAACAAGCCTTGCAAGCAATGTAACTAAAGTGTTAGCCATGGTATCTTGTATTACGAAATGAGTAAAAAGACTTGCCAGTAACGAGATTGTACTACGTATAAGATATGGACGATCGAATCTCGGGCAAGTAACATACCGAAGAACAAAGGGAACATCATACGGGATTAACTGAATCCTTGACACAGAGGTTCGACCGATAAAGATCTTCATAGAATATGTAAGAACTAATATGGGCATCGAGGTCCCGCTATAGGTTATTGACCGTAGAGGTGTCTCGGTCATGTCTACATAGTTCTCGAACCCACAAGGTCTACACACTTAACGTTCGGTGACGTTTCGGTAGTATAGAGTTATGTATGATGGTGACCGAAGGTTGTTCGGAGTCCCAAATGAGATCCTGTATGTCACAAGGATCTCAGGAATGGTCCGGAGGTAAAGATTGATATATAGGAAGTCCCATCTTGGTCATCGGAGAAGTTTCGGGTACTTCGGTAGTGTATCGGGAGTGCCGGGAGGTTACCGGGGGACCATCGGGAGGGGCCTCTCGCCCCAAAGGGCCTCATGGGCTGTGGGAGGAGGTAAACCAGCCCCTGGTGGGCTGGACAAAGCCCCCACTAAGGCCCATGCGGCTGGGGTGGAGAAACCCAAAGGTGGAAAAGGTGGAAAAGGTTTCCAAGTGGGGGAAGGAATCCTACTCCTAGTAGGATTGGAGTAGGACTCCTCCCTCCTCCACTTCGGCTGAAGCCCAGGGGGCAACCCTACGGTGCAAGCCTTCCTCCCCCTCCTCCTATATATACTAGAGGGAGAGAGGGCAGCCACACCAGAAAACCCTAAGCCACGGTGCAACCCTCTCTCCCCGATAGATCGTTCCTTCTAGTTTCGACAGTGCTTAGGCGAAGCCCAGCCGGAATAGTTCCACCATCACCGCCGCCGCGCCATTGCGCTATGCAGCCCTGTCTCCCTGATAGATCGTTACTTCTAGTTTTGATAGTGCTTAGGCGAAGCCCTACCGGAATATTTCCACCACCATCGCCGCCGTGCCATCGCGCTGCCGGAGAACTCATCTACCTCTCCGCTCCCTCTTGATGGATCAAGAAGGCGGAGATCGTCATCGAGCTATACATGTGCTGAACGTGGAGGTGTTGTATGTTTGGGGCTAGATCGGGACGGATCATGATTGAATCGCAGGACGCTCAACGATTTGGATCGCGAAGACGTTCGACTACATCAACCGCGTTTCATAACGCTTCCCGCTTAGCGATCTACAAGGGTATGTAGATTCACTCTTCCTTTCATAGATGTTCATCACCATGGATAGATCTTGCGTGTGTGTAGAATTTTTTTGTTTCCCATGCAACGTTCCCCAACAGTGGCATCATTAGCAAGGTCTATGTGTAGATGAGATCACGAGTAGAACGGAAAGGAGTTTGTGCGCGTTGATTCTCAGATTGCTTCCTCCCTTGGTCGTGTTTTGATTCAGCGGTATTGTGGGATGTAGCTCCCGGACCAACCTTACTCGCATGCTTACTAGAGACCGGTTCCATCAAGTGACATGTGACTTTGTTGCATAAAGATGGCTGGCGGGTGTCTGTCTCTCCTACTCTAGTTGGATCGGATTCGACAAAGGCGGTCCTTGAGAAGGTTGAATAGCAATTTGTGTATCACCGTTGTGGTTTTTGCGTAGGTGAGAATTGTTCTTGCTAGATACCCATAACAGCCACATAAAACATGCAACAACAATTAGAGGACGTCTAGCTTGTTTTTGCAGGGTATGTTGTGATGTGATATGGCCAATTACATGATGAGATATACATGATGTATGATATGATCATGTTTTGTATAGAATATAACGACTTGCATGTCGATGAGTATGACAACCGGCAGGAGCCATAGGGTTGTCTTTAATTATTCTTGTCGTTTTTTTTCTTTACTTTATCGTTATGAGTTAGCAATAGTCGTAGAAGCAACAATTGGCGTGACAACTTTATGGCGACACATTGACGGAGATCAAGATGATGGAGATCATGGTGTCATGCCGGTGACGATGGAGATCATGCCGGTGCTTTAGACATGGAGATCAAAAGCATAAGTTCATGGTTGTACCATGTCACTTATGATTTACATGTGATGTTAATCCTTTTTATGCATCTTATTTTGCTTAGGATGATTATAGCATTATAAGGTGATCCCTCACTTAAATTTCAAGATAAAATTGTGTTCTCCCCAAGTGTGCACTGTTGCGAAAGTTCGCCGTGTCGAGACACCACGTGATGATCGGGTGTGATAGACTCTACGTTCACATACAACGGGTGCAAGCCAGTGTTGCACGTACAGAACACTCGGGTTAAACTTGACGATCCTAGCATGTACAGACATGGCCTCGGAACACAAGAGACCGAAAGGTCGAACATGAGTCATATAGTAGATATGATAACCATGAGGACGGCATATTGCTCCTTTAACTTCTCCTCATCTTTGACGATTGTCCAACAATGAGAGAGGTGGAAGGACTTGCCATCGCGTTGGGAATCGAATGCCTACAAATGAATTGCAAATAAGGAAATGGATATGGAAATGGACGTGCAAGCATAAACGGAATGAAACAAAAGAGGGGTGCATGCGTGCATACCATCTCTTGTATGCCGATGCCACTCACGGGGCGTACCTTGATGCGCTCAAAAGCGGCACAAAACTTGTTTCACTCTTGTTGGATCACCTTCCATCAATTCGAAATCGACACCCGCCTGCGTGTGCTATGATTTTTGCACGGCGGAAACTTCTTGCATTCATGAAACTCTCGATGGACACGAATCCAAAAGGTTGATGCCTTTTGTTCGGGGCCGACCTTGCGGTCTTGACCAATGTCCCTCCAACACTCACAAAGGAGCTTTTCCTCAAGCCCCATGTACGCCTTCGTCCGTCTGCTCTTGCGCTTCGGCTTCACCCCAACGGCTTGGTTGGCGAGCTCGTCCTCGAACAAAGGCTCCCCGTCGATGTCCACCTCATCCTCTTTGTAAGGGAATATTTATACCCTAATGGTTTTGGTGATTGATGACAATGCATTTGCGGACTAACCATGTGCATTAAGCTTTCAGAGATTATCAGGTGGCACGAGATGGTTATTTTCCCCTCCGGTTGATAAATGAGAAGACAATTATTTTTCGACAATTTAGTGTTGGTGGATTTGAGTCATAGGAAAATCCGTACTATCAAGAGGGGGTCCACATTTGGAAAGGTTGGGTGGAATCAACACGTACACTTATGCACCCGTCCTTTCTCAGCAACTGGAGCTCTGCCCTGTGCCCTTGGTTGCCTCAGAAGTGTCCGAGCGGTAGTATCGCTAACTAGAGCGGTAGAACCGCTTGGTTCTACGGTAGTACTGTTGGACAACCCTCACAACTCACATGAGGCGCCAGACACTCCCTTGTCCGGTGTCTGATGACCCGCGCCTGCTACTACTACTACCTCTATGAGGCCGGTAGTATCGCTGTTAGAAGCGGTAGTATCGCTGTTAGAAGCGGTAGTACCGCTAGGGGGTGGCGGGGGGTCCGGCTCCTTATGCAGTGTTGGAAATATGCCCTAGAGGCAATAATAAAATGGTTATTATTATATTTCCTTGTTCATGATAATCGTTTATTATCCATGCTATAATTGTATAGATTAAAAACACATTGCATGTGTGAATACATAGACAATACTATGTCCCTTGTATGTCTCTAGTGAACTAGCTCGTTGCTCAAAGATGGTCGAGGTTTCCTAGCCATGGACATAATATGTCATTTGATAACGGGATCACATCATTGGGAGAATGATGTGATGGACAAGACCCAAGCTTAAACATAGCATATGATCGTGTCAGTTTATTGCTATAGTTTTCTGCATGTCAAGTATCTATTCCTATGACCATGAAATCATGCAACTCACTGACACCGGAGGAATACCTTGTGTGTATCAAACATGGCAACATAACTTGGTGACTATAAAGATGCTCTATAGGTATCTCCGAGTGTGTTTGTTGAGTGGGCATGGATCAAGACTGGGATTTGTTACTCCGTGTGATGGGGAGGTATCTCAGGGCCCACTCGGTAATACAACATCACAACAAGCCTTGCAAGCAATGTGACTAAAGTGTTAGCCATGGTATCTTGTATTACGGAATGAGTAAAGAGACTTGCCAGTAACAAGATTGTACTAGGTATAAGATACTGACGATCGAATCTCAGGAAGTAACATAGCGAAGAACAAAGGGAACATCATACGGGATTAACTAAATCCTTGACACAGAGGTTCGACAGATAAAGATCTTCATAGAATATGTAGGAACTAATATGGGCATCCAGGTCCCACTATTGGTTATTGACCGTAGAGCTGTCTCGGTCATGTCTACATAGTTCTCGAACCCGCAGGGTCTGCACACTTAACGTTTGATGATGTTTTGGTAATATAGAGTTATGTATGGTGGTGAAAGAAGGTTGTTCGGAGTCCTAGATGAGATCCTGGACGTCACTAGGAGCTCCAGAATGGTCTGGAGGTAAAGATTGATATATAGGAAGTCCTGTTTTAGTCATTGAAAAAGGTTTGGGGGTACTTCGGTAGTGTACCGGGAGTGTCGGGAGGGTACCGGGGGACCATCGGGAGGGGCCTCTCGCCCCAATGGGCCTCATGATCTGTGGGAGGAGGTAAACCAGCCCCTGGTGGGCTAGACAAAGACCCCACTAAGGCGCATGCGGCTGGGGTGGAGAAACCCAAAGGTGGAAAATGTTTCCAAGTGGGGGAAGGAATCCTACTCCTAGTAGGAATTGAGTAGGACTCCTCCCTCCTCCACTTCGGCTGAAGCCCAGGGGGAAACCCTAGGGCGCAGGCCTCCCTCCCCTTGTCCTATATATACTGGAGGGGAGAGAGGGCAGCCGCACCAGAAAACCCTAAGCCACGGTGCAACCCTCTCTCCCCGATAGATCGTTCCTTCTAGTTTCGACAGTGCTTACGCGAAGTACTGCCAGAATAGTTCCACCGCCGCCGCTGTCGCTCTGCCGGAGATCTCATCTACCTCTCCGCCCCCTCTTGCTGGATAAAGAAGGCGGAGATCGTCATGGAGCTGTACGTGTGCTGAATGCGGAGGTGTCGTCCGTTCAGCGCTAGATCGGGACGGATCATGATTGGATCGCGGGACGCTCGGCGATTTGGATCGCGAAGACGTTCGACTACATCAACCGCGTTTCTTAAAACTTCCATCTTAGAGGTCTACAAGTGTATGTAGATCCTCTCTCCCTCTCGTAGATGCTCATCACCACGGATAGATCTTGCGCGTGCATAGGAATTTTTTTGTTTCCCATGCAATGTTCCCCAACACACAGGGCACCAGACACTTGCCTATATGTTGTCTGGTGACCAGCGCCACTAGAGTGGTAGTAGGGGCGGTAGTACCAAGCAGTACTACCGCTGCCCCTAGTACTGCTGAGATCTGCTCCTTGAGTCGTGGCTCTGTGTCGGGATCTTCCATATGGATGGTAGTACCTCTTCACGGAGCGGTACTACCGCTGATGTGCGGCTGATAAGTGGGTAACAGGCAGAGTCCCTTCCCACTATATAAGGGGGGGTCTTCTTCCCCAAAGAGACCTATCTCTTATCTTTCCAAAAGCTCCATTGTTGCTCCCAAGCTCATTTTCGCCCGATCTCTCTCCCTAGCCAACAAAACTTATTGAAACTCTAGGGTTTGGTTGAGAGAGCCCTGATATACACTTTCACCAAGAGAAATTTGATTCCCCCACTAATCCCTTGTGGATCTTGTTACTCTTGGGTGTTTGAGCACCCTAGACGGAAGAGGTCACCTCGTAGCCATATTCCATTGTGATGAAGCTTCGTGGTGGTGTTGGGAGCCTCCAATTAAGTTGTGGAGATTGCTCCAACCTTGTTTGTAAAGGTCCAGTTGCCGCCTTCAAGTGCACCACTAATGGAATCATGACATCTCGCATTATGTGAGGGCATGAGGAGAATAAGGTGTCCTTAGTGGCATCTTGGGGAGCATTGTGCCTCCACACCATTCCAACGGAGACGTACTTCCCCTCAAAGGGAAGGAACTTTGATAACACATCCTCGTCTCCATCGGTTCCACTTGTGGTTACTTCTTACCTTTAATTGTGCAAGTGTTATTTAGAGTGTATCATTTACTTGCTTGTGTTGTTATTGTTGTTAGCATCACATAGGTTGCCTACCTAGTTGCATATCTAGACAACCTATTTGTTGCTAAGCCTAATTTGCTAAAGAAAAGTTAAAAACTGGTAGTTGCCTATGTTGGAAATATGCCCTAGAGGTAATAATAAATTAGTTATTATCATATTTCCTTGTTCATGATAATCGTTTATTATCCATGCTATAATTGTATTGATCGGAGACTTAGATGCATGTGTGGATACATAGACAAAGCCATGTCCCTAGTATGCCTCTAATAGACTAGCTCGTTGATCAAAAGATTGTTAAGGTTTCCTAGCCATGGACATGAGATGTCATTTGATAACGGGATCACATCATTAGGAGAATGATGTGATGGACAAGACCCAAACTACAAACGTAGCATATGATCGTGTCAGTTTACTGCTACTGTTTTCTGCATGTCAAGTATATGTTCCTATGACCATGAGATCATGCAACTCATGGATATCGGAGGAGTGCCTTGTGTGTATCAAACGTCGCAACGTAACTGGGTGACTATAAAGGTGCTCTACAGGTATCTCAGATGGTGTCTGTTGAGTTGGCATGGATCGAGACTGGGATTTGTTACTCCGTGTGACGGAGAGGTATCTCAAGGCCCACTCGGTAATACAACATCACAACAAGCCTTGCAAGCAATGTGGCTAAGTGTTAGTCACGGGATTTTGTATTACGGAACGAGTAAAGAGACTTGCCGGTAACGAGGTTGAACTAGGTATGGAGATACCGACGATCGAATCTCGGGCAAGTAACATACCGAAGAACAAAGGGAATGTTATAAGGGATTAACTGGATCCTTGACATAGAGGTTCGACCAATAAATATCTTCATAGAATATGTAGGAACCAATGTGGACGTGCAGGTCCCGCCATTGGTTATTGACCGTAGAGGTGTCTCGGTCATGTCTACATAGCTCTCGAACCCGCAGGGTCTGCACACTTAAGGTTTGGTGACGTTTCGGTAGTGTAGAGTTATGTATGGTGGTGACCGAAGGTTGTTCGGAGTCCCGAAATGGTCCGAAGGTAAAGATTCGTATATAGGAAGTCCCAGTTTGGTCGCCGGAAAAGTTTCGGGCCCATCGGTAGTGTACCGGGAGTGCCGATAGTGTACCGGGAGACCTTCGGGAGGGGTATTTCGACCCCAGACGGTCCATGGGCTGTGGGAGAATAATAACCAGCCCTTAGTGGGCTGGTGGAACAGCCACAAAAGGCCCATGGCGCCAGGAGGAAAACTGCCTAAAGAAAAAGGTGGAAAAAAGGCAAAAAGGAAGAGTCCTACTCCTACTAGGAGTGGAGGAAGGAGTAGGACTCCTCCTCTTGTGGCTCGGCCAAACCAACAAGGCTTGGAGGCCAAGGCTGCGCCCTCCTCCTCCCTCCCTCCTATATATACTAGTGGAATAGAGGGGTTTTGCACAGTTTTTTACGGCCACGTGCTACCCGTTTCACCGGTGCTCCTCTAGATCGGATTTCTGCAGCGCTTAGGCGAAGCCCTGTCAGAATTGCTCCACCACCATCACCGGAGCGTCGTCACGCTGCCTGTGAACTCTCTCTCCTCTCCACCTCCTCTTGCTGGATCGAGACGGTGGAGATCGTCATCAAGCTGCACGTGTGCTGAACGCGAAGGTGCCGTCCGTTCGGTGCTAGATCGGAAGGACCGTGATCGAGATCGCGAGACGGTTCGTGATGAGACCGCGGAACGGATCATGATGAGTTCGCGGGATAGATTGTGATCAAGATCGTGAGACGGATCGTGATGAGTTTACGGGACGGATCGTGATGAGATCGCGGGATGCTCGGCGATTTGGATCGCGAAGATGTTCGACTACACCAACCGCGTTTCTTAACGCTTCCCGCTTAGCGATCTACAAGGGTACGTAGATCCACTCTCCCTCTCGTAGATGCTCATCACCATGGATAGGTTTGCGTCCGCGTAGGAAATTTATTGTTTCCCATGCGACGTTCCCCAATAGCCAATTCACCCTCCTCTAGTCAACCATATTGATCCTTTCAACTGGTATTAGAGACTCGTCTCTTTATTAAGGGTTTCACCACCCGAAGAGTATGGTTGATGATAGAGAGAGGTAGGTTAAAATTCCCGAGGCCATGGGTGTGAACAAAGTCTCTCGCGAGGATTTGAATGAGGTCATGTCCTCTCTTAAATCCTCCATGACGACCGATGTCAAATCCATCTTTAAAGAATTCCTTGAGGGTCTGAAACTTTATACCGATCCGTTGCAAGTGGTTAATCCCACTAATTCTCCATCGTATGTCCACTCCGACAATGAGGGGGCTAGCACTGAGAAGAACAAGCTACCTCAAGGACCTAGTGGGACAGGTACCTTTGCCTTGGTGCCCCCTTCCGTGGTCTATGGAGAACCAGTGCACCCACCACATATAGTTAATCTTGGTCCTCCTAAGCTTGTTAAGAATTATTTTGCTAATTGGAGTTTTCATATGAAGTCTCATTTGGATCACATCTCAACACAACTTGGGAGAATCATTGAGCAAGGGTACTACCCACATGATCCAAGCAACCTCACTCCAAAGAAGAGGCGGACAATCAACTCAATCACTCCTCCTTGTTCATACTTCAAGCAGTTGTCCCCATTGAAGATCTTGCTCACTTGCGTCCTTTCACTCGAGTTGAGGATTGTTGGAAACACATTGTTTCCATGTACAATGGTAGATAAAGTATTCAACGGTCCAACTTACAGGTGGTTCTTGATGAGGTCAATGAATTTGTGATGCTTGATGGTGAACACCCACGTGAGCTCTACTAGAGAGAGACAACTCTTGCCGTTGCTCTTAAAGATCATGGAAATAAGGATGTGGATGGCAATTGTATCAAGCAGAAGTTCCTCAAGTCCATCATGCCATTCAACAAGTCCATGTCCTTCGTCATCCATCAAAGGTCGGACTTTCACTCTTTGTCCCCGAGTGATGTGTTGGATGAATTCATTGCAATGAATATCTTGATACGACCGCCATCAACACTCTAGCTCATGTTCAACGGTCAATGAAGTCTTCACCCAACCTTGCCTTGAAGGCCAAGGTCATCCAATAAGAAGAAGAAGATAGTTGCCCTGAAGACACCAAATATGCATACCATGAGCACATGGCTCTTGCGTCAAGGCAATTTTGGGGGCAACAAGAGGAACTCGAAGCCCAACTTCTCCAAGAACAACTCAAGTGGATCAAAAGGCAAGCAATGTGTGAGAACTTGCTACAACTATGGTAATGTGAGTCACTTCATGGTGGATTGTCCATATGAGAAGATGGAAGACAATGGTGGTAAACTCATTCGCAAAGATAAGGCCAAGTCCATGCCCAACAAGAACAACTTCACCAAGAAGGTGCCTCACAAGGTGTTGGTGGCTCAAGAAGAGTATGCCTATGATGATGACGTTGATGACAAAGATACTAGTGGAAAAGGGATCACAATGGCTAATGTGTCTATTGTGTCCTCTACCCCAACCAAGGTGCCACTCTTCGGTGACGGTGTCCTGGACTGGGGCACTCAACACGTCGCCTCCTGACCTATGGGTCGGGCCGAGGACCCCCATGATGATTCACTAATGGGCCACTTCGGGCAGCCCATGCCGAATACAAGGAGGATTCCACAAGACTTGGCACACAAGACAAGCACTCCTTTGAACCCTAGGCCTACGATGCATATATAAACCGAGGCCAGGCTAGTCAATAGATCAATATATTCATTACTACAATCTCGTGGTAGATACTTGTACTATGTAATATCCCCATATCAATACAATCAAAAGCAGGACGTAGGATATTATCTCTTTGAGAGAGCCCGAACCTGGGTAAAATCCTATGTCCATGTTACCATCGCTCCAAGACGCCTAGCTTAGGACCCCTACTACGATATATGCCAGTTTTGACACAGACAATGGTGCTTTCATTAAGAGCCTACTCGGTAGTCGCCATGGTGCGATGGGAATTCAGATCGGCTCCATCGTGATCTACGCGTCGGAACCGAGCTACATCATCAACGTCGGCATCTTCGTTGCCGGCTTGACTGGTCACCTCAGCTATGCCGAGGACTGCACTCCACGTCGGATCATATAGATCGGACGGGTGTCTTCATCAACATCAACTCCAATCTCAACCAAGATCATGGAAGAATCCTCCATGGTTCTCGGGGGCTCAACGTCAACATTGCCCTCGCACGATCATGCAGTTTTTCTGGACAACGGACCCGTGTTCGTCGTCCCTGCCTCCTCGAGTGTTGTTTTGACGATTGCTTCAGTGGAATTTTGTGGAATTGAGTCTAGAACAACCCTGCAAAATTTTGTCGCAGTCCGGTGGAGGAATCTCCGACGATCTATAATATACCGGAGCCCTGTCAAATCTTGACGGGAATCTGGATGACTTTAGGGCGAGGGGTCCAGTATCTAGCTCGGACATCCATTGAAAAATCCCACCGTTCATCGTCTGCGGAATGCTTATACAGATTGCACCTCAAAATTTCAGCTCGATCCGACCATTTAAACTCCGAGAAATATCCGATGAGTACAACGAATTTTGGATCTATTTTCTGCGTGAAAACAAATTCGACCTGAGTTCATCTTTTTCATGAACGAGTTGTCGGACGTCCTTTTTGAAGGAAATGTTCTCATCATCTTGGTCATCCGACCAGAATTCACCATCGCAAGGGCCGAACTGTCATTAATAAAACCTTGCTGCCCCATGGGTGGAACGGGAAGTGCACGTTGTTGCTTCATCAAGCCAGCATCGACCTTGTCACAAATTCCAACCTGCGTCGGCTTCGCCGCGCTTTTATTTTTCAAACTGACGTCCACCACGCCGACCTTCTTTGACACGTCGGATGTCATGGGGCTCTAGCGCCACCTAGCTGACCTTCTTCTTCATCTCGGCTAGACCGGGGCTTTGGCATCCCTTCATGAACCTGCTCTGGGGACTTCGGCGTCACCAAGCGACCTGCTTCAACACCTCGGTTGGCATGAGACTTCGACGTCACCAGCCGACCTGCAAGAGACTTCGGCATCCGCCGATCATGGCCTCGCCATGTTAACTGGACTGATGACTTCATCTCGCCACATCGACCGTGCAGCGTCGCCACTTCGTCAAGCCGAACTCTTCGTTCAGGCACCTCGGCGCCCAGGCCATATTCCTTTACTTATTTGCTTCACCTAAATTAATTAAGTAGAAGATTTAAAAAAAATTTATTATCTTTATTTGTTATTACTCATGGTTTGCACTATATTGTGTGCATAGGTAATCGACTTCAGCTATGTCACGCGGTCACCTTGGCATGCCTACATCGTTGTCTCGCCTCCATCAACCAAACTGTGTCGTCGACATGGCTGTCGGACTGGGGGCTTCGCCGTCACGCTGCTGAACTACTCTGTCTGCTCGACTCGCCTGGGGGTTTCTCCCCGGCCTTCGGAAGTGTTGTGTTGTCACTTCATCAAGCTGAGCCCTTCTTCGGCTACCTTGTGACTGGCTTGGGGGATGGGACCTTGACCCACCGCAAGCTCGGACCACGTCATCAACACCGAGCACATTAATCAGCTAAGTTGCTTTCATGCTCAACTTTTTTATTATTATTTTTGTTCGGTTCGACCAAGCATTATACTTTTTTTACCAAAAGTTGTTTGCAAAAAACTTTGTTTGTTACAAACAAATTCAAATATCTCGTTTACTTGGGGGGTTCCTTTATGAAGCCATTCCTCTTGCATACGATTATTAATGTATCACACCCTTCCTTGTTCGTGTTTACGCCAATATATGCATCATGTTGACTTAAGTGTTCCGCAAATCTAGGTTGCCTTGCTCCTGTGCTTACCCCTATGTTCCCGATTGTTCGGCTAGGGAGTAAAGGGAGCACCTCTGCGATTGTTATGACCGGGTCATTCGAACTCGTACCTTAGATGGGTGAAGCCGAAAGCTAGCGCTCTTACTGTTTTCAACTATGGTCAGCCACGACGGAAGACAAGCATACATAAATATATTGCACACCCCTCATGGTAATCATGAGAACCCAAAGAAAGGAACCGTTGGCGGAACTATTTTCTTTGAAGATGCTTCTTACGTTAATTAGTAATATAGCATAAGTTCCCTGGGCACGCTTTGTCTGTTATAGCCTAATGGACTGGTTGCTTGGTTATTCGAAACACCTCCAATATCCTCGAATGGCGTAGTAGATAACACCTTTTGGCCCTTGGCCGAAGAGGGAGAAGCCGACGGTCGGTTAAGACGCATTTAACGTTCGGGCGAACACATATATGATATAAGTACTTTGGTACATACAATCACTATACATAAAATTCTTTTACCCAAGTCACTTGGGGGCTCTTAAATTTATATGAGCCATTTTATAATAAATTTTGTTTTCTTCTTGGTCATTGCAAAGTCTTTCTCTACTACTCCTTTTTTTCGACCCCGAGTGTTCGGTCAATAGCCAGGTAGCCTAGTTTCTCTCTAAAGCCGCTTGAATTTAGTTTGCTAAACAGGCTTCGGAGAAACATTCCACCCTCGGGATATGGAGGTTGAAGCCAAAGGCTGACCCACTTGAAGTCTAAGAGATCGGATGTATCATGTTAAAGCATGACCGGAGGACATGTTAATTTTAAGACCAATTTTCAGATTGGCACCAAAACACTTGATTTTGTTCGAACGTCAAAGTTTTTACATAAGTTTTTTTGACTTTTCGAGTTTATGGTACTTTTAAATTATTTGTATGTTGTTTTTTCGGAGGAGGGATATCATCTTGACCGAGGTGCCCTACGGAATAATTCAGCTCGGGAAATCTTTTTTGACCCGCTGTTTGGCATCTTTCCTACCGACCTCCACCTCGGCGTCTCGGATATTGCTCTATATGCATCATCTTCGAATTGTGTATTCGATCAATAGTTTGGTTGCCCGACTCCTGTGCTTGCCTCCTACGTTTCGCTTTGTTCGGCTAGGAGTGCAAAGGGAGAACCAATGTGATTGTACTTCCGGTTTAACTGGTCAAGTACCTTAGTGGAGAAAGCCGAAAACTGACTATCATAATGAGCGTAAATTGGTTGGCGATCCGATGACCGTATTAAACAACGGGCCTTTCATAAGATTGGCTGAAGTATCACTAGTTTGACCTCGGCTGATGCCGAACACTATTCGGGGGCTAGTAACTGGCCTCGAACTTTAAACTCCCATGACTAAGTGGAAGTTATAAAGCCTGCATATCTGATTGTCTCGTTTCCACTAACACAACCACCTTCAGGCACCGAGACGTCGTCTAAGGGTTGTATTGTTAGTATGGAAACACCCTGTGTAGCATCTACAAAGGGGTGGAAGCGGATGATGGGCCACTCTCAGGTTATAAACAGTCTCAATGGGGAATTTTCCTTCCATAATTATCTTAATAAAGCCATAAATATGCATCAATTTGACTTAAGATTTTGGCCAAGCTGGGTTGCCTGGATCCTGTGCTTACCCCTATGTTCCCGATTGTTCGGCTAGGCGGTAAAGGGAGCACCTCGGTGATTGTTACTACCGGGTCATCCGGGTTAGTACCTCATATTGGGTGAAGCCGAAAGCTAGCCATCTTAAAGGATATAATTGGTCGGCAATGATGGAAGTGAAAAATTCGGTTCATTATGAACCACAGAGTTCGGGAACTTTCCCCCAACTAAATCCTAAATATTTTCCTCCCACATTGATCGAAGATGAGGTTTCATGATCATGGTCAGCGTGACAAACCCAAAGAAAGGGACCGATAATGGGACTATTTTCTTTGGAAGATGTTTTTTACGTTAAATTGTAATATAACATATCTCTCCGCGCACCTTTGTTTATAAAACCGTATGGCCAGATTGCCTTGTTTGCCATAAATCTTTGCCTTCTTAAAGGCTTCATAAAGTAGGATAAACACTCCCTGGCCACTGGTCGAGGAGGTTGAAGCCGATGGTCGGTCTACAAAGTTTTGTACAATGCGGATCCGAGCATTAATGATGTAAAGTACTTGGATACATAGAATCATTACACATAAATTGTGATTAAAGTCAATTTACTACGGATACCGATCCTTAATTCGTCCATCCGTGCCCACATTAAGTCTCAGGGGCTACTAGGCTTCGCACTTATCATTTACAAATATTAAAGGGGCACATCGATCCCCTGATCTGGTGTTGCCACCCGACTAGTGGCTCGGGGGCTACTACATTTCCTATTCGATGCAGCAAATTCAAAGTGCAATAAGGAGATTATGATCCTTGGATTGGTCGAGCGCACCCAACCTGAGTATCGAGGTCTGTGCACACCGCTTTTGTGTTCCGAAGTATGTTGCCGATCTAGGAGTTGATCCTCAGGATGATTTTGCAAATCGACCCGAATCTCAGGGGCTACTAGGATCAGCGGTTTTATGTCATGCTTCATGTGCATCTCGGGTTTTAGACTGACACACACCTTGAGGGCTACTGGCTATATATCTCGGCAAAGAATAAATTGCACCAATCGAATATATCCACAAAAAATCAGCCCACGGTCGGGGTGGTGCACCAGCTCGAAAGCAGTCCGGCATAAAGCTCGGGCGCAAGTGGCTGGCTCCATAGAGAGCATTTCCGACATTAAGCTCAGATGAATTCCTTCAATTTTTAAGGTCCAATTTAGTTTATGATACCTAGGATGCTGACCATCGTTAGAGCGCGGATGCAGTCCGGCGTTGGAGCTCGGAAACAGTTCGACATAAAGCTTGGATGTGAATCACTAGCTCCATAAAATACTAATTCTGACATTTAAGCTCAAATGGCTCCTTCAATTTTTCAGAGACCAAGGTAATCTATGACACCTTGAATACTGAATAGTGTTGGAACTCGGCTGCAAAAAGACACCTTGGACGCAGTCCAGCGTTGGAGCTCGGACGCAAGAGGATACCTTGAACGTCGAATAGTGTTGGAGATCGGTTGTGAAAAGATGCCTCAGATGTAGTTCGGCGTTGGAGCTCGGACGCAAGAGGACGCCACTGCACGGGAAACACTTCGAACCCCAGGTGTGGTGTAAAAAATTATAAGGCATTGATAAAAGCCGATAACTTCAAGGGGCTCCTCGGATGCCCGACGTGTGAACTCTTCTGATACAGTTCGGCGATCCTCAAGATCGAAGATGGGAAGATTTATTGAACCAATGTTCAAGACCGACAACCGAAGACAAAGAGGTGTTCGGAAGAACTGAGGAGCGTCCCCAACTTGAAGACCGGTTCAGGGGTCTACTAACGGTGTCTTGGACTAGGGGGTACTCACTACGTCGCCTCTTGACCTATGGGTCGGGCCGAGGACCCCCATGATGATTCACTAATGGGACACTTCAGGCAGCCCATGCCGAATACAAGGAGGATTCCGCAAGACTTGGCGCACAAGACAAGGACTCCTCTGAACCATAGGCCTACGGTGCATATATAAACCGAGGCCAGGCTAGTCAATAGATCAATATATTCATTACTACAATCTCGTGGTAGATACTTGTACTATGTACTATCCCCATATCAATACAATCAAAAGCAGGACGTAGGGTATAATCTCCTTGAGAGAGCCCGAACCTGGGTAAAATCCCGTGTCCATGTTACCATTGCTCCAAGACTCCTAGCTTAGGACCCCTACTACGAGATATGCCGGTTTTGGCACCGACATCCGATGCCCCGAACGAGAACCACATTGCTAGGTGCCTTATGGACAAAGGTATCACCAAGGTAACCTCCAACGTCAAAACCTCAAACATTAAAATTTCTATTTCTACCACTCATTTGTTGAATTGTGTGGATGAACATGAGGTGGCGAAGGAGGATGAGAATGACTTCGACAAATTCTTGTGTAAACTCAAAGGTGAATCCAAGAAGCACTTTCTTTCTCTCTTGGAACAACTTGGTGAGGCCAATGATATCATTGAGTCTCAAGAGGAATCTCTCAAGGAGTTGAGGAGGCATAGTCATCACTATGCCGATGAGATAGCAGATCTTTCCATTGCTCTTGAGGAAGAGCGATGTCTTCGTTTGACTCTTGAGGAGTCACAAAATGTTGACCTTGCTAAATTACGTAAAGATCATGATCATGTTGTTGTCCTTAATCGTGTGCTTAGATCTGATAAGGATGCACTTGGGGTTGGCCATGATAGACTTGACGAAGAGTTTGACACTCTTGACAATGCTCACAAGGCATTGAATAGTGCTCATGCCTCTCTCAAGGAGTCTCATGATCAAGTCCAAGTAAAACTTACTAAGGAAATAACCACATGTTCTCCCTTTGTGTTAATTGATAGTGCCAATGCTACTAACCCTTGTTGTGAGCACGCACACCTCATGGAGGAGAATGCAAAGTTGAAAGAGCAACTTGAGAAAGGCCTTGTGACATGTATCCAAGGTGAGAAGAACCTCAATGACCTTTTGAGTAATCAAAAGGAAGTTCTAGCAAATGAAGGAATTGGGTTTGCACCCAAAACTAAGAATAAGAAGAAGAATAATAATAAGAAGAAGAAGAAGGTGAAGACCAAGCAAGTTTCCCCGCTCAAGGAAACCTTTGTCAAAGCGGGGAATGTCTCTCATGAGAATAAGAAGTACAAGGTTGTGGATAGTAATTCCAAGAAGGGCAAGACCACCCACTCCAACAAGGCCGACGATTTTAACCCGTCTTATGTTTTATGCCATGCTAGTGATGGGCATGTTTATGCTAAATATGTTGGTTCTTCTTATGAGTGCATTGAATGGTCTATTTGGGTTCCTAAGACCCTTGTTACTAACATGAAAGGACCCATTAAAGAATGGGCACCTAAATCCAAGCATTGATCTATTGTAGGAGTTTGCTTCCAGAGGAGTGCCATGGTTGCTTGATAGTGGAGCAACAAACCATATGACCGAAAGCAAGGACTTGGTGGTGGACGTTCATACCAATCCATCTTTGGCCACTCAAGTCACCTTTGGTATGATACAAGTTTAAAGGTATTGGGTATTGGCACGATGGTAATCTCTCCGGACTTGCCCATTGAGAATGTTATGCTTGTTGAGACCCTTGCATACAATTTACTTTCCGTTCGTCAACTTGCACTCATGGGTTTTTGTACCTTCTTTGGTGTTGACACCGTGGCCCTTTTGTGGAGCAAGACTCTTAAAGTAGCCTTTGTTGGGCATGTTGAAAATGGTATCTATGTGGTTACTTCTCGGAGTGACCCACTAAGACCGCGACTTGCCTAATGGCTAAAGTTGATGTGGGTTGGCTTTGGCATTGCCGGCTAGCCCATGTCAATATGAGATCTTTGCAAAGTCTCCTCAAAGGGGATCACGTTCTTGGACTAACAAATGTGATTTTTACCAAAGATTGTGCTTGCAGTGCTTGCATCAAAGGAAATCTACATGAGAAGGCTCACCGATCCACGACTATGATCTACTCGAAAAGGCCCTTGGAGCTTCTTCACATGGATCTTTTTGGTCCTCCATCTTTTGATAGTCTTGGAGGAAGAAAGTATTGTTTGGTGATTGTGAATGACTACTCAAGATACACTTGGGTATACTTATTCAAGAGGAAGAATGAGACTCAACAAGTCGTCATTGACTTTGCCAATCAAGCTCAACGACAACATGAGGCAAAGATATTAATGATAGGAAGTGACAACGACACCGAGTTTAAGAACTTTGAATGAGTTCCTTAGTGATCAGGGGATCAAGCATCAATACTCCGCACCATATACCCCTCAACAAAATGGTGTTGCAGAAAGGAAGAACCGGACGTTGATGGACGCGACAAGAACCATGATGGTGGAATTTAAATCTCCGTACAACTTTTGGGCCAAAGCCATCAACACCGCATGTCATGCATCTAATTGTCTCTATCTCCTCAAAGGCTTGAAGAAGACTCCTTATGAAATTCTTACCGGTAACAAGCCCAACCTCAAGTACTTTCGTGTGTTCGGGTGTAAGTGTTTCATTCTCAAAGAGGGTGTTCATTTGTCTAAATTTGAACCTAGATCTCAAGAGGGCATATTTGTTAGTTATGCTACAAACTCTCACGCTTACCGTGTCATCAACAAGTCCAATGGACTCATTGAGGATACGTGTAACATGGAGTTTGATGAAAATAATGGCTCCAAGTGGAGCAAAGTGGTCTATGTGATGTAGGTGATGAAATTCCTCCCCAAGCCATAAGAAGAATGGGTGCGGGACACTTACTACCCATTGAGAAACCCCTTGTGGCCGAAGGAGAAGGACAATGTTCCACTAAAGTGGAACCATCACCAACCCAAGACCCACACGCTTGCGAAGAACAAAGTTCAGGACCTCAATCAAGTGAACAAGATCAAGGGCAAGATCAACCTTATGATATTGGTGATACACCAAGTGATGCCCAAGGTCATGTTCACACCCCCGAGCAAGCTCAAGCTCAATATCATGTTCAAGATCGAGAGCAAGATCATGATGATGCTCAAGGTCATCAAGACGATGCTTCTCCACCATCCCAAAATGGTGCTCCACAACCTTCCATAGAGGACATCTTAGAAATACGAGCCGCCAAGATAGTTGTGAAGCTTAAACATAAACAACATGTTTTGGAGAACGTCTACGACAGCTTAAATAGAGGGCTAACCACTCGTAAACAATTAATAAACATTTTTGCACAACACACGTTTGTTTCTTGAATTGAACCCCTTAAGGTACAAGAGGCGCTCGAGTACAGGAAATGGCTTGAAGCCATGCACGATGGACTCAACAACTTCGAGCGCAACAAAGTGTGGCGTTTGGTTCCAAGACCAACGTAGAACCACAGTGTCATTGGAACTAAGTGGATCTTTAGGAACAAGCAAGATGTGAACGGTGTAGTCATTCGCAACAAGGCAAGATTGGTGGCTCAAGGATACTTCCAAGTATCGACTAGGGTGAAACCTTTGCTCCCGTTGCTCACCTTGAATCTATTCGCATGTTGCTTGCATTTGCATCTCATCATGATTTTAAATTATATCAAATGGATGTGAAGAGTGAATTTCTTATTGGTCCACTCAAGGAGTTGGTATATGTCAAGCAACCCCCGGGGTTTGAGGATCCCAAGTTCCCCAATCATGTATATGTTCTCGATAAGGCTATCTATGTCCTTAAACAAGCCCCACATGCGTGGTATGAGAACCTTACCGAGATGTTGTAAGACCGTGGGTTTGAAATTGGGAAAATTGATCCCACTCTTTTCACGAAGAGGGTTAATGGGAACTTGTTCATATGCCAACTATATGTTGATGATATTGTATTTAGTTCGCCTAACAAAGCTTTCAGTGATGAGTTTTCCGCACTAATGACCAAACAGTTTGAGATATCTATGATGGGAGAGTTGAAGTTCTTCCTTGGATTCAAAGTCAAGCAACAAAGTCAAGGAACCTTTATCAACCAAGCTAAATATACTCAAGACATGCTCAAAAGATTCAAGATGGATGAGCTCAATCCTCCCAAGGAGAACATTCTTATGTCTCTCAAATGCTATCTTGATAGTGATCCCAATGGTAAAGCCGTGGATCAAAAGGTATACCACTCCATGATTGATCCTTGATTTATCTTTCTACACCTAGGCTGGATATTATGTTAAGTGTGGGAATTTGTGCATGTTTTCAATCCGCACCTAAGGAAATACACTTTGTGGCGGTCAAGTGAATCTTTCGATATTTGGCTCATACCCCAAACTTTGGCTTATGGTACCCCAAAGGTTCTTCATTTGATCTCATAGGATATTCGGACTCGGATTGTGCGAGAGACCGTGTGGAGAGGAAGTCATCTTCTGAGAGTTGCCAATTTCTTGGTCGGGTAAGTTGGTCTTCAAAGAAACAAAATTGTGTTTCTATCTCATCCACCGAGACCGAGTATGAAGCCGCCGCAAGTTGTTGTGCACAAATTCTTTGGATGAGGCAAACTTTAAAGGATTATGGTGTCACTTGTGACAAAGTGCCTATCTATTGTGGCAATGAAAGTGCAATCAAGATCTCCAACAACCCAGGTTCAACATTGCAAGATGAAACATATTGAGATTCGTCATCACTTAATCCAGGAGCATATAAAGCGTGGGGAGATTGACCTTATTCATCTCAATACTAATGAACAACTTGCAGACATCTTAACGAAGCCATTGGATGAAGAATGATTTGGCGAGTTAAGGCATGAGATAAATATCATTGATTCGAGCAATTTGGATTGAAAGTTTGCACACCCCACCATACTTATCATTGTATCTTGCTTAGATGTAGTCATGGACATAGGGGGAGTGTTGTTCTCTCAATGAAATCTCCCTCCCCTTATTATGCATAGATTGATGAAGTCTTTCACATTAGTCATCTTTTATGACACTTGTGCTTCAAAGACGAGTTTTGGTCATGGGCCCAAGGTTAAAATGTTTGCGGTGCCATACCAAGTGACTCAAACATAGGTGGCTCCGGCCACCGCCCCTCCTCGTGAGGTATTTGATTTTGAAGAGCGTATTCATGTTTTGTGTCACTCCAAGTGTTTGTTTTCCTTTTCCATTTTTCCTATGCTTGGAGTGTTACATACCATTTGTTGGTCTTTCTATCCCCAACTCTTCAAAATTTGCATAAGCCACTCCTTTGTATTGTCTTTTTGCCTTGTGGTCACCAAGAGCTGTGCTACCACTGGCCGAGGCGGTAGTACTAAGCGATACTATCGCTTCCGCTGGCGGTACTACCGCTGGAACGGTTCTACCAGGCCTCCTATCGCGCTAAAGCACCGGGCGGTAGTATCGCCCAACATGGCCGATACTACCGCGTGTGAGTTCCCATGAAGGGTTATGGGGCAGGGTAGGGGAGGTTTCCACTTACCCATACCCATTCATCCGCTCTCTTGTGGGTCTCTCTCTCATGGGTCTCTCGCTCCAGGCGCCTCTAAGGCCGCTGTGGCCGCCGTTGGATCTCCGTTTGCGGCCAAACTTCCGTGATTCCAACCAGTGGAATCGATCCCCACCCTCTCCTCTTGCCATGGACGCTGGTATTGTCCCCGTTTTTCTCTCCTACTGTTATCTTCTTTTGAATCTAGGTCATGGACAATACGTGTTGCTTTTGTTGATTTGTAGTCAAAATGAAGCATGAGATTATTGTGGAAAATGGCTTGGGAGTAGTTCTGTAGTTCTAGTGGACAATATGCGCATTTGACATCATCGATAGTACCAGATCTGACTGGCGGCTGTAGGTGCCCCGTGGTTTTCACTTGCACGGTACTACCGCTCCCTTGAGCAGTAGTACCAAGCGGCACTACCGCCCATGTCAGCGGTACTACCGCTTGTGCTACCAAATGCCCCTATTGTCTCACTTTTTACTTCAGATTTGCTCGTTTTTTATTTTTGGCTTATGCAACTGTTTTACACTGGTTTCTCCTTGCTTGGTGTTTTTGGGCTTCAGGTGGTAGCAATTCTTCTCATAAGGAGCATCGTAGGAACCCCATCCACGAGGGTGTCTCTAAGTGCCCTCGCACCTCAGAGGAGGACAGTTCTGTCAACCCCAATGCACCTCCCAAGCAGCAGTCAAACAAGGCCGCTTCCAAGAGGACACAACCATCCCTGAATAAGATGCCTGCCAAAGAGTTCTAGGAACTTTGCCATCAAGATCAATATGTCACTCCTCAAGAATATGATGTTCGCAACCGTCCCTTCTAGACCAGCAGCAATTGTGTATCTACAATGAGGTGCTACTAAATAAGGAAAATCTCTGTTCGTCGAATGCCAAGTCTATTGATATGGGTTTCTTGGAAAAGAATGCCCAATACTTTGGGGAGGCTATTGAGATCTGTCTGAAGCTTGGACTCACCCATCTTATTGAGTTTAACAAGGACTTTGATGCTGAGATGGTAGCTGTGTTTCATGCTACCGTTCACTTTGAGACTGATGATGACCGGACATTGACATGGATGACCAATGGGAGGAAGCTGACTACTACATGGAAGGAGTTCATGGACCTAATACACATTGAGGATAAGGGGCTCCATGACCCAGCCGGATTTCGACCCCACAAGGAAACTCAAGCCACTCACAAGCACCATCTCTAGCCCTACTGCACTAAGAAGGTATCCTCCACCATTGGAAAAGTTACTCATGTGCTGTAGCCATTCTTTGATATTACACACTCTTCCTTCCTGTTGGAAACTTTGACATGGTGCACTCCTACCTGGTTGATCTACTGTGCTTTTATAAGAATATGAAGGGGTCTGCTGAGGTGCCTGTTGGAAATATGTCCTAGAGGCAATAATAAATTAGTTATTATCATATTTCCTTATTCATGATAATAGTTTATTATCCATGCTATAATTGTATTGATTGGAAACTCAGATACATGTGTGGATACATAGACAACAGAGTGTCCCTAGTAAGCCTCAACTAAACTAGCTCGTTGATGAAATATGGTTAAGGTTTCCTAGCCATAGACATGAGTTATCATTTCATAATGGGATCACATCTTAGGAGAATGATGTGATGGACAAGACCCAAACAATGAACGTAGCATATGATCATGTCAGTTTATTGCTATTGTTTTCTGCATGTCAAGTATCTGTTCCTATGACCATGAGATCATACGACTAACTGACACCGGAGGAGTACCTTGTGTGTATCAAACATCGCAACATAACTGGGTGACTATAAAAGTGCTCTACAGGTGTCTCTGAGGGTGTCTGTTGAGTGGGCATGGATCAAGACTGTAATTTGTTACTCCGTGTGATGAAGAGGTATCTCAGGGCCCACTCAGTAATACAACATCAAAATGAGCCTTGCAAGCAAAGTGACTAAAGAGTTAGCCACAAGATCTTGTATTACGAAACGAGTAAAGAGACTTGCTAGTAACTAGATTGAACTAGGTATGGAGATACCGATGATCGAATCTCGGGCAAGTAACGATGAACAAAGGGAACTGCATACCGGATTAACTGAATCCTTGACATAGAGGTTCAACCAATAAAGATCTTCATATAATATGTAGGACCCAATATGGGCATCTAGGTCCCGCTATTGGTTATTGGTCGTAGAGGTGTCTTGGTCATGTCTGCATAGTTCTCGAACCTGCAGGGTCTACACACTTAACGTTTGGTGACAATATAAGTATAGTTGAGTTATTATGTTGGTGATTGAAAGTTGTTCGGAGTCCCGTATGAGATCCCTAACATGACGAGGAGCTCTGGAATAGTCCGGAGGTAAAGATTAATACATGGGATAATAGTGTTTGGTCTCCGGAAGGGTTCCGGAATTCACCGGAAAGGGTTTCGGATGTTTCCCAAAATGTTCGGGTACAAGAACACTTTATTTGGGCCAAGGGGTAAAGCCCACGAGGCTTTAGGAAGGTGCAAAAAGGAGTTTTGCGGAGGCCAGGGGCCAGACGCCAGGGACCCTGGTGTCTAGGGCCAGACGCCGAGGACCCTGGCGTCTGGTCCTTGAGTCCGAGGAGGACTCTTGCCTTGCGTGCCAAATCGAATTTGAGGAGGCTCTTTCTCCAAGTTTAGACCCCAGGGTTCAACATATCAATAGAGGGACAGGGCTAGCACCCAGAACACATCAAGATTTCCCCAAGACGTGTGTCGGCAACCCCGCCCCTCTAGATTATCCTCCGTCATAGTTCACGTTGTGCTTGGTGAAGCCCTACGGATATTGTCCTTCACCACCACCGTCACCACTTCGTCGTGCTGCCGAAACTTATCTACTACTTCGCCCCTCATGCTGGATCAAGAAGGCGAAGAAGTCATCAAGTTGTATGTGTGTTGAACGCGGAGGTGCCATCTGTTCGGTGCTAGATCATGATTGGATCGTGGGACGACTTGCGATTTGGGTCGCAAAGACGTTCGACTACATCAACCACGTTTCTTAACGCTTCCGCTTAGTGATCTACAAGGGTATGTGGATCCGATCTCTCCTCTCATAGATGCTCATCACCATGGATAGATCTTGCGTGTGCGTAGGAATTTTTTTGTTTCCCATGCAACATTCCCCAACAGTGGCATCTGATACGTCTCCGTCGTATCTATAATTTTTGATTGTTGCATGCCAATATTCTAAGACTTTCATATACTTTTGGCAACTTTTTATACTATTTTTTGGACTAACATATTGATCAAGTGCCCAGTGCCAGTTCCTATTTGTTGCATGTTTTTTGTTTCACAGAAAATCCATAACAAACAAAGTCCAAACGTGATCAAAACTTACGAAGATTTTTTGGAATATATTTGATTGTTGGGAAAAAGAATCAACGTGAGACGATGTCCGAGGTGACCACAAGCCAGGGGGCATGACCTACCCCTTGGCCGCACCCTGGGCCCTTGTGGCCACCCTGTAAGGCGGTTGGTGCCCTTCTTTCACCGCAATAAATCTAATAAATGGATAAAAGTACCCTCAAAATTTCAGCCCGATTGGAGTTAAGATCTCCAGATATTTAAGAAACGGTGAAAGGCCAGAATCTGGGAGTGAAGAAACAGAAGGAAACAGAGAGAGAGGTCCAATCTCGGAGGGGCTCTTGACCCTCCACCGCCATGGAGGACAAGGACCAGAGGGGAAACCTTCCTCCCATCTAGGCGGAGGTCAAGGAAGAATAAGAAGGAGGGGCTCTCTCCCCCTCTCTCCCGGTGGCACCGGAACGCCGCCGGGGCCATCATCGTGACGACGATCTACTCCAATAACTCCGTCATCTTAACCAAAACCTCCATCACCTTCCCCCATCTATCTACAACGGTCCACTCTCCCACAACTCGCTGTACCCTCTACTTGAACATGGGGTTTTATGGTTCATATTATTATCCAATGATGTGTTGCCATCCTATGATGTCTGAGTAGATTTTTGTTGTCCTATGGGTTGATTGATGATCATGATTGGTTTGAGTTGCATATTTATTATTGGTGCTGTCCTATGGTGCTCTCCGTGTTGCGCAAGCGTGAGGGATCCTCGTTGTAGGGTGTTGCAATGTGTTCATGATTCACCTATGGTGGGTTGCTTGAGTGACAGAAGCATAAACCCGAGTAGGTCGGTTGTTGCATATGGGAGTAAAGAGGACTTGAAACCTTATAATGCTATGGTTGGGTTTTACCTTAATGATCTTTAGTAGCTGTGAATGCTTGCTACAGTTCCAATCATAAGTGCATATGATCCAAGTAGAGAAAGTATGTTAGCTTATGCCTCTCCCTCATATTAAATTGCAATAATGATGACCGGTCTAGTTATCGATTGCCTAGGGACAATTCCTGAACTCCTACCACCACTTTTCCACACTCGTTAAACTAACTCAATTTTTTACTTTATCTTAACAGCCCCTAGTTTTTATTTACGTTCTCTTTATTATCTTGCAAACCTATCCTGTTACACCTACAAAATACTTCTAGTTTCATTCTTGTTCTAGGTAAAGTGAACGTTAAGCATGCGTAGAGTTGTATTGGTGGTCGATAGAACTTTAGGGAATATTTGTTCTACCTTTATCTCCTTGTTGGGTTCAACACTCTTACTTATTGAGAAAGGCTACAAGTGATACCCTATACTTGTGGGTTATCAAGACCTTTTTCTGGCGCCGTTGCCGGGGAGCAATAGCGTGGGGTGAATATTCTCGTGTGTGTTTGTTTGCTTTATCACTAAGTAATTTTTATTTTCTGTTATAAGTTGTTTTCTATCTTTAGATATGAGTAGGAAACATAAAATATCAAAAAAAAAATAGTTGTACTTGCTGCTCCAAAAGTTGAGGAACCACTAGTGTTTCGTACCACCGAAGAATATTACTTGGGCCATATTCAATCCACTTGTGCTCGTGCTGAAAACCCAACTAGCTTAGTTGAGGGAAAGTCATTAAATGAGCATGCTCATTATGTGCAACACCGAATATCTCAAAAGGGGAAACTCTTGTGGCATCAAATTAATACATTATGTTGTTATGCTTGGAACTTGTGTGAATTGCATGGTTTTACTTGTTGTTCTAAACAAGCTAAAAAAACACCTTCCCTACCAATGTGTGTTTAATGATAATGAAATATTATCCTCTTATGCCAAGGAGGCCTATTGCTATAATGATGTTGAATAAATTGAAGTATTTGTTGCTTTTAAGGGTGCCTATGAGATTGCTTCTTTCATTGAAAAGTATGATGCTACCCTTTACAATTCTGAAAATTTTTCCATACTTAAATATTGCTATGAAAACTATGCTTCTAATGCTTATGTTAAAGATTTTATTGAAAGAATGACCGCTTCCTTGGAAGAGACTAATATTTTGCAGGAATCTATGGAAGAGGAAGTTGCTGAAATTGTAAGCTCATTAGATGAAGAAGATGAGGAGGAGAGCGAAGAACAAAAGGAAGAAGAGCGGACTAGCTACCCGTTCCCACCTTCTAATGAGAGTAACTCTTAAACTCATACATTGTTTAATTTCCGTTCGTTCTTACCGAAGGATGAATGCTATGATAATTGCTATGATCCCTTGGATTCATTTGACATATCCCTTTTTGATGAACTTGATGCTTGCTATGCTTGTGGCCATGATGCCAATATGCATTATGCTTATGAAGATGAACTTGATATAGTTCCTTATGTTAAGCATGAAATTGTTTCTATTTTTCCCACACATGATAGTCCTATTATCTTTTTGAATTCTCCAAACTACACTATATCGAAGAAGTTTGCACTTATTAAGGATTATATTGATGGGCTGCGTTTTCCTATTGCACATGATGATTTTAATGAATCTAATATGCATGTGCTTGCTTCTCCTACTTTCATTTATTATGATAGAGAAACTACATCTTCACCTCTCTATGTTTCCAATACGATAAAATTGCAAGAAACTGTTTATACTATGCATTGGCCTTTACTTTGTGTGCATGAATTGTTCTTTTATGACATGCCGATGCATAGGAAGAGAGTTAGAATTCATTGTGTCATAATATATGTTACTTTGTGCTCACTACTAAATTACAAATCATTGTTAATAAAAATTGGCTTTGATATACCTTGGGATTCGGGTGGATCCATCACTTGAGCACCATATGCCTAGGTTAATGGATTTAAAGAAAGCGCTGCCTGGGAGGCAACCCGGAAGTTTAGAGAGTCATTTTATTCTTTTGTGTGCTTTTATAGAGTTTAAAAAACAAAAAAAATAAAGTGGGGAACTTAAAAAAAATTCAAAAAGAAAAGTGAAAGTGAGAAAGACAAGCAACGTTGAAGTGGGGGCTAGCCTTGAACTTTGTTCATGCCCATGGAAACTTTGTGAATCTTGATTACAGAAAATTTTCAACAAAAATAATTACCCCCTTGTACAAATCCTTTGAATTATAAAAATAATGTGCCAAGAATTACCTTTAGGATGTTTAAATTGCTTGTTTGATATGTGCTGTGTAAAAACAGAAACTTTTGCTGCAGTGTTTGAATTTCTATATTTTACTGGAGCGTGAAAAAATTCTGAAAAGTTTACACAATACTTCTATACAAATTCTTGACCACGTCCTAATTATTAAGAATTTTAAGAGTTACATAAGTACGGTGAATGTTCAAATTACTACAGACTCTCCTGTTTTTTAAAGATTCTATTTTTGATGCATTGTTTTGCTCCTTTTGATGAAACTATCGATTGTATTGGTAGTATAAGCCATGGAAGAGTTATATTACAGTAGCTAAAATGAAAAAACAAAATATTAATTGGTTGGAAATAGTACCTAAAGTGGTGATTTGTTTTATATTATACTAACGTATCTCATGAGGGTTTTGTTAAGTTTTGTGTGATCGAGGTTTTCAAGTTTTGGGTGAGATCACGATGGATGAAGGAATAAGGAGTGGAAAGAGACTAAGGTTGGGGATGCCCGAGGAACCCAAAGTTAATATTAAAGGACTCCCAATAAACTAAGCTTGGGGATGCCCCGGAAGGCATCCCCTCTTTCTTCTAACAACCATCGGTAATTTTACTTGGAGCTATATTTTTATTCGTCACATGATATGCGTAAATCTTAGAGCGTCATGTGCTTTTTATTTTTATTTTAATACACCATGCTAGTATGATAAAGTCCTTGGTTGATTTATAGAAGGATCTTTGCACCTCACTTATATCTTTTGAGTATGGCTTTATAGAATGCTTCATGTCCTTCACTTATATCATTTGAAGTTTGGATTGCCTGTTTCTCACACATAGAAAACCGCCATTTGTAGAATGCTATTTTGCTTCACTTATGTTTGTTAGAGCGTGGGCATATCTTTTGTAGAAAGAATTAAACTCTCATGCTTCACTTATATCTATTTAGAGGGCTAACAGGAATTGGTCATTCACATGGTTAGTCATAAAATCCTACATAAAAGTTGTAGATCACTGAATATGATATGTTTGATTCCTTGCAATAGTTTTGCTATATAAAGATGGTTATGTTCATGCTAGCGAGTAATTGTGAATTGGTAAAAAATACTTGTGTAAAGGTTTGCGATTCCTGTAGCATGCACGTATGGTGAACCATTATGTAAGGAAGTCAGAGCATGATTTGTTTATTGATTGTCAGCCTTTGTGTGAGGGTCGGGAGCGCGCGATGGTTTACTCCTACCATGCTCTCCCCTAGGGGCATGCATCTAATACTTTGCTTCGATGAATAATAGACTTTTTCAATAAGTATGTGAGTTCTTTATGACTAATGTGAGTCCATGGATTATACACACTTTCACCCTTTCACCTTTGCTAGCCCTTCTAGTACCACGCAACTTTCGCCGGTGCATTAAACCCACCATATATCCTCCCTCAAAACATCCACCATACCTACCTATTATGGCATTTCCATAGCCATACCTACCATGCAACTTCCACCGTTCCGTTTATTATGCACGCACCATCATTTTCATATTGCTTTGCATGATCGTAAGATAGGTAGCATGATTGTTGCATGGCTTGTCCATTTTTTGATGTCATTTGCTATGCTTGATCATTGCACATGCCGGTACACCATCGGATGCATTCATATAGAGTCATATTTTTTTCTAGATATCGAGTTGTAATTCTTGAGTTGTAAGTAAGTGTGACGACCATCATTATTAGAGCATTGTCCCATGTGAGGAGAGGATGATGGAAGCTACGATTCCCTCACAAGTTGGGATGGGACTCTGGACTTTATGAAAAATAAAAGAGGCCAGCTAAGCCCAAAAAAATAAAATAGGCCAAATATGCCCACCAAAATAAAAAAAATGAGAGAAAGAGAGAAGGGACAATGCTTGTGCTTCAAAGTAGCACAGTGATCTTCATGATAGAGACTTTCCTATTTTGTCACTTTCATATACTAGCAGGAATTTTTCATTACATAACTTGGCTTGTATATTCCAATGATGGGCTTCCTCAAATTGCCCTAGGTCTTCATGAGAAAGCAAGTTGGATGCACACCCACTTAGTTTCTTTTTGAGCTTACATACACTTATAGCTCTAGTGCATCCATTGCATGACAATCCCTACTCACTCACATTAATATCTATTAATGGGCATATCCATAGCCCGTTGATACGCCTAGTTGATGTGATACTATCGTCTCCTTTTTATTCACAACCTCCACCATATTCTATTCCACCTATAGTGCTATATCCATGGCTCACGCTCATGTATTGCGTGAGAGTTGAAAAAGTTTTAGAACATAAAAGGTGTGAAACAATTGCTTGACTTATCATCGGGGTTGTGCATGATGTAAATACTTCGTGTGGGGAAGATGGAGCATAGCCAGACTATATGATATTGTAGGAATAACTCTCTTTTGCCATTATGTTTTGAAGAGATACAATTGCTTTATTAGTATGCTTAAAGTATTATTGTCTTAATGTCAAATGATAGACTATTGATTTGAATCACTCGTGTCTTAATATTCATGCCATGATTAGATTATATGATCAAAATTATGCTAGGTAGCATTCCACATCAAAAAATTGTCTTTTTTATCATTTACCTACTCGAGGACGAGTAGGAATTAAGCGTGGGGATGCTGATACGTCTCCGTCATATCTATAACTTTTGATTGTTTCATGCAAATATTCTACAACTTTCGTATACTTTTGTCAACTTTTTATACTATTTTTGGGACTAACATATTGATCGAGTGCCTAGTGCTAGTTCCAGTTTGTTGCATGTTTTTGTTTCGTAGAAAATCCATATCAAACGAAGTCCAACCGCGATAAAAAATTACAAAGATTTTTTTGGAATATATTTAATTTTGAGGAAAAAGAATCAACATGAGACGATGCTCGAGGTGACCATAAGCCAGGGGCGCGACCTACCCCCTAGCCGCGCCCTGGGCCCTTGTGGCCACCCCGTAAGGCGGTTGGTGCCTTTCTTTTGCCGCAAGAAAGCTAATATCCAGATAAAAATCCCCTCAAAATTTTATCACGATCAGAGTTACAGATCTCTGGATATTTAAGAAAAGGTGAAAGGCCAGAATCTGGGAGTGCATAAACATAAGGAAACAGAGGGAGAGAGATCCAATCTCGGAGGGGCTCTCGCCCCTCCGCCGCCATGGAGGCCAAGGACCAGAGTGGAAACCCTCCTCCCGTCTAGGGGGAGGTCAAGGAAGAATAATAAGGAGGGTGCTCTCTCACCCTCTCTCCTGGTGGCACCAGAACGCCGTCGGGGCCATCATCATGATGGCGATCTACTCCATCAACTCCGTCATCTTCACCAACACCTCCATCACCTTCCCCCATCTATCTACAATGGTCCACTCTCCCGCAACCCGTTGTACCCTCTACTTGAACATGGTGCTTTATGCTTCATATTATTATCCAATGATGTGTTTTCCATCCTATGATGTTTGAGTAGATTTTTGTTGTCATATGGGTTAATTGCTGATCATGATTGGTTTGAGTTGCATGTTTTATTATTGGTGCTGTCCTATGGTGCTCTCCATGTTGCTCAAGCGTGAGGGATCCTCGATGTAGGGTGTTGCAATGTGTTCATGATTCGCCTATGGTGGGTTGCTTGAGTGACAGAAGCATAAACCTGAGTACGTGGGTTGTTGCATATGGGAGTAAAGAGGACTTGATACCTTATAATGCTACGGTTTGGTTTTACCTTAATGATCTTTAGTAGTTGCAGATGCTTGCTACAGTTCCAATCATAAGTGCATATGATCCAAGTAGAGAAAGTATATTAGCTTATGCCTCTCCCTCATAAAAAATGCAATAATGATGACTGGTCTAGTTATCGATTTCCTAGGGACAATTCCGCAACTCCTACCACCACTTTTCCACACTTGTTAAATTAACTTAATTGTTACATTATCTTAGCAGCCCCTAGTTTTTATTTATGTGCTCTTTATTATCTTGCAAACCTACCCTGTTACACCTAAAAAGTAAAGCGAACGTTAAGCGTGCGTAGAGTTGTATCGGTGGTTGATAGAACTTGAGGGAATATTTGTTCTACCTTTAGCTCCTCATTGGGTTCGACACTCTTACTTATCGAGGAGGGCTACAACTGATCCCCTATACTTGTGGCTTATCAGCATCATGAGCTAGGTCTATGCGTAGATGAGATCATGAGTAGAACACAAAGGAGTTTTGGGGCGTTGATGCTCAGATTGCTTCCTCCCTTGGTCTTTTCTTGATTCAGCGGTATTGTGGGATGAAGCGGCCCGAACCAACCTTACTCGTCCATGTATGAGAGACCGGTTCCATCGACCGACATGTGACTTTGTTGCATAAAGATGGATGGCGGGTGTTTGTCTCTCCCACCTTAGTTGGATAGGATTCGACAAAGGCGGTCCTTGAGAAGGTTGAATGGCAATTTGTGTATCACCACTGTGGTTTTGCGTAGGTAAGAATCGTTCTTGCTAGATACCCATAACAGCCACGTAAAACATACAACAACAATCAGAGGACGTCTAACTTGTTTTTGCTGGTTACGATGTGATATGATATGGCCAAAGACATGATGTGATATATGTGATGCATGAGATGATCATGTTTTGTATAGATTATCATGACTTGCATGTCAATCAATACGGCAACCGACATGAGCCATAGGGTTGTCTTTATTTATTGTATGACCTGCGTGTCAATCATTAAGCGTTATGTAATGCTTTACTTTATCGCTAAGCGGTAGCAATAGTGGTAGAAGCATGGTGGGCGCGACAACCCCGATGGCAACACAATGATGGAGATCATGATGATGGATATCATGATGTTGTGCTGGTGACGATGGAGATCATGCCGGTGCTTTGGAGATGGAGATCAAAAGCACAAGGTCATGGCCATGTCATGTCACTTATGATTTGCATGTGATGTTAATACTTTTATGCATCTTATTTTTCTTAGGACGATGGTAGTATTATAAGGTGACCCCTCACTAAAATTTCAATATAAAGTTGTGTTCTCCCCGAGTGTGCACCATTGCGAAAGTTCGTCGTTTCGAAGCACCATGTGATGATCGGGTGTGATAGACTCTACGTTCACATACAATGGGTGCAAGCCAGTGTTGCACATGCGAAACACTCGGGTTAAACTTGACGAGCCTAGCATGTACAAACATGGCCTCAGAACATAAGAGACCTAAAGGTCAAACATGAGTCATATAGTAGATATGATCAACATGGAGATGTTCGCCATTGAAACCACCTCGTCTCATGTGATGATCGGACTTGGGTTGTGATATTTGGATCATGTAACACTCGGATGATCGAAGGGATGTCAATTTGAGGGGGAGTTTTTTAAGTAATATGATTAACTAAACTCCTTATCATGAACATAGTCTAAAGTTGTCTTTGCAAAATTATGTCGAAGATCAATAGCTCGCATTGTAGCTCCCCTGTGTTATTGATACGTTCCTAGAGAAAATAGAGTTGAAAGATGATGGTAGCAATTATGCGGACTAGGTCCGTGATCATAGGATTCTCCTCACTGTTGCATAGGAGGCTTATGTCCTTAATGCACCGCTCGGTGAGACACCCCCTCAAGCGTTGTATGTAGGTGTTGAGAACATCAATCAGGCACGTTTTTGATGACTACTTGATAGTTCAGTGTGTCATGCATTACAACATAGAATTGAGGCTCCAAAATATTTTGAACGTCACAGAACATATGAGATGTTCTAAGAGCTGAAATTGGGATTTCAGGCTCGTGCCCGTGTTGAGAGGTATGAGACCTCCAATAAGATTCTTTGCCTGTAAGATAAAGGAGAATAGCTCAATCGATGAGCATGTGCTCAGATTGTCTGATTGCTACAATCGCTTGAATCGAGTGGGAGTTAATCTTCCAGATAAGATAGTGATTGATATAGTTCTCCAAGTCACTGCCACAAAGCTACTAAAGCTTCGTGATGAACTATAAATATGCTAGGGATGGAAAAGATGATCCTTGAGCTATTTGCGATGTTTGACACCGCGAAGGTAGAAATCAAGAAGGAGTGTCAAGTGTTGATGGTTAGTAAAACCACTAGTTTCGAGAAGGGAAAGGGCAAGAAGGGAAACTTCATGGATGGCAAGCCAGTTGCCACACCAGTGAAGAAACCTGACATTGAACCCAAACCCAAGACTAAGTGCTTCTATAATAAGGGGAACGGACACTGGTAGCGGAACTGCCCCTGATACTTGGCAGATAAGAAGGTTGGGATAGAAGTATATTTGATGTACATATTATTGATGTGTACCTTGCTAGTACTCCTAGTAGAACTTGGCTAATGTTAGTAACTCGAAGTAAAAGCTACGGAATAAACGTAGACTAGCTAAGGGTGAGATGACGATGTGTGTTGGAAGTGTTTCCAAGGTTGATGTGATCACCATCGCACGCTCCCTCTACCTTCGGGATTAATGTTGAACCTAAATAAATGTTATTTGGTGTTTGCGTTTAGCACGAACATGATTAGATCGTGTTTATTGCAATACGGTTATTCATTCAAGTCAGAGAATAATAGTTATTCTATTTACATGAATAAAACCTTCAATGGTCATGCACCCAATGTGAATGGTTTATTGAATCTCGATCGTAGTGATACACATGTTCATAATATTTATGCCAAAAGATGCAAAGTTAATAATGATAGTACCACATACTTGTGGCACTGCCGTTGAATGTCATATTGGTGTAAAGAGCATGAAGAAAACTCCATGCCGATGGATCTTTGGACTCACTCAATTTGGAATTGGTTGAGACATGTGGACCATGCGTCATGGACAAGATGACCAAGACCCCGTTTTCTGGTATTATGGAGCGGGCAAGTGACTTATTGGAAATGTTACATGTTGATGTATGCGGTCCAATGAGTGTTGTAGTGTGAGGTGGATATCGTTATTTTCTTACCTTCACTGATGATTTGAGTAGATCTGGGTATATTTACTGAATGAAACACATGTCTGAAACGTTTGAAAAGTTCAAGCAAATTTAGAGTGAAGTTTGAGATCATCATGACAAGAAGATAAAATGTCTACAATATGATCGTGGAGGTGAATATATGAGTTACGAGTTTGGTATACAACTCAAGACAATGTGGAAGTTGTTTCACAACTCACGCCACCCGGAACGCCATAGTGTGATGGTGTGTCCGAACGTCGTAGTCGTGCTCTATTGGATATGGTACGTACTACGATGTCTCTTATCGTTTTGCCACTATAGTTTTGGGGTTATGCATTAGAGACAACTACATTCACTTTAAATAGGGCACCATCTAAATCTGTTTAGATGACAACGTATGAATTATGGTTTGGTAGAAACCTAAGCTATCATTTCTCAGAGTTTGGGAATGCAACGCTTATGTCTGATAAGCTCGGACCCAAAAGAAGAAAGGTACATCTTCATAGGATACCCTAAGGAAACAGTTGGGTATACCTTCTATCTCAGACCCGAGGGCAAAGTGTTTGTTGCTAAAAACGGGTCCTTTCTCAAGAAAGAGTTTCTCTCAAAAGAATTGAGTGGGAGGAAAGTAGAACTTGATGAGGTTACTGAACCATCACTTCAGTTGGATGGCAGCACGACGCAGAAAGTTGTTCCTGCGATGCCTACACCGAATGAAGACAAAGTTCATGATAATGATCATCACACTTCAGATCAAGTTACTACTGAGCCTCGTAGGTTTACAAGGAATCGTATCACCCCTGAGTGGTACAACAGTCCTGTGTTGGAGGTCACGTTGTTGGACAACAGTGAACCTACGAGCTATGAAGAAGTGATGGTGGGCCCGGATTCCAACAAATGGTAGGAGCCATAAAATCCAAGAAAGGATCCATGAATGAAAACCAGGTATGGACTTTCGTAGACTTTCTCGTTGAACGACAGGCCGTTGAGTACAAATGGACCTTTAAGAAGAAGACAAACACTGATGGTAAATGTCACCATTTATAAAAGCTCGACTTGTCGCAAAGAAGTTTCCGACAAGTTCAATGAGTTGACTATGATGATACTTTCTCACCCAAGCGATGCTAAAGTCTGTTGGGATTATGTTAGCAGTTGCTGCATTTTTTTATTATGAAATCTGGCAGATGGATGTCAAAACATCGTTTCCTTAACGGTTTACTTGAGGGAAGGTTGTATGTGATACAACCAAAAGGTTTTGTCAGTCCTAAGGATGCTAAAAGGTGTGCAAAGTCCAGCAATCCTTCTAACAGGCTGGAGCAAGCAACTCGGAGTTGGAATATATGCTTTGATGAGGTGGTCAAAGTTTTTGGGTTTATACAAAGTGTATGAGAAACTTGTATTTACAAGAAAGTGAGTGGGAGCACTATAGAATTTCTGATAAGTATATGTGGTTGACATATTGTGGATCAAAAATAGTTAGAATTTCTAGAAAGCATAAAGGGTTGTTTGAAATGAGTTTTTCAAACGAAGACCTGGAATGAAGCTACTTAAATATTGGGCATCAGGACCTATAGAGATAGATCAAGACGTATGATAAGAATTTGAATGAGTACATACCTTGACAATATTTAGAAAGAGTTCAAAATGGATCAGTCAAAGAAAGAGTTCTTGCCTGATTTGAAAGGTGTGGAGTTGAGTGAGACTCAAAGCTCGACCATGGCAGAAGAAAGAGAAAGGACTAAGGTCGTCCCCTATGCTCTGTCCATAGGCTCTATATAGTATGTCATGCGGTGGTGTGTGTGCCGTGCCACGAGTCTGTCATGGGGTACAAGAGTTGTCCAGGAGTGGATCACTGGACAATGATCAAAATTATCCTTAGTAATTAGAGGACTAAGGAAATGTTTCTCGGTTATGGAGGTGATAAAGAGTTCGTCATAAAGGGTTACGTTGATGCAAGCTTTGAAACCAATCCGGATGACTCTGAGTAGCAGTCCGGGCATGTATAGTGGAGCAGCCATTTGGAATAGCTCCAAGTGGAGCATGGTAGAAGCATCTACAGTATGACATAGAGATTTGCAAAGTACACACGGATCTAAATGTTGCATACCCATTTACTAAAACCTCTCTCACAAGCAAAACATGATCAAACCCCAGAACTCATTGGGTGTGAATCACATAGTGACGTGAACTATATTATTGACTCTACTGCAAGTGAGAGACTATTGGGAATATGTCCTAGAGGCAATAATAAATTAGTTATTATCATATTTCCTTGTCCATGATAATCGTTTATTATCCATGCTATAATTGTATTGATTGGAAACTCAGATACATGTGTGGATACATAGACAACAAAGTGTCCCTAGTAAGCCTCTACTAAACTAGCTGGTTGATCAAAGATGATTAATGTTTCCTAGCCATATACATGAGTTGTAATTTGATAACGGGATCACATCATTAGGATAATGATGTGATGGACAAGACCCAAACAATGAACATAGCATATGATCGTGTCAGTTTATTGCTATTGTCTTCTACATGTCAAGTATATGTTCCCATGACCATGAGATCATGCAACTAACTGACACCGAAGGAGTACCTTGTGTGTATCAAATGTCGCAACATAACTGGGTGACTATAAAAGTGCTCTATAGGTGTCTCCGAGGGTGTCTGTTGAGTGGGCATGGATCAAGACTGGGATTTGTTACTCCGTGTGACGGAGAGGTATCTCAGGGCCCACTCGGTAATACAACATCACAATGAGCCTTGCAAGCAAAGTGAATAAAGAGTTAGCCACAGGATCTTGTATTACAGAACGAGTAAAGAGACTTGCTGGTAACAAGATTGAACTAGGTATGGAGATACCGATGATCGAATCTCAGGCAAGTAACGATGAACAAAGGGAACTGCATACGGGATTAACTGAATCCTTGACATAGAGGTTCAACCAATAAAGATCTTCATAGAATATGTAGGAACCAATATGGGCATCCAGGTCCCTCTACTGGTTATTGGCCGTAGAGGTTTCTCGGTCATGTCTGCATAGTTCTCGAACCCATAGGGTCTACACACTTAAAGTTTGGTGATGATATAAGTATAGTTGAGTAATTATGTTGGTGACTGAAAGTTGTTCGGAGTTCCGGATGAGATCCCGGACATGACGAGGAGCTCCGCAATAGTCCGGAGTTAAAGATTGATATATGGGATAATCGTGTTTGGTCTCTGGAAGGGTTCCGGAATTCACTGGAAGGGGTTTCAAATGTTTCCCGAAATGTTTGAGGTACAAGAACACTTTATTTGGGCCAAGGGGTAAAGCCCACGAGGCTTTAGGAAGGTGCAAAAAGGAAGTTTGCGGAGGCCAGGGGCCAGACGCCAGGGACCCTGGCATCTGGTCCTAGAGTCCGAGGAGGACTCTTGCCTTGCGTGCCAAACCGACTTTGGGGAGGCTCTTTCTCCAAGTTTCGACCCCAGGGCTCAACATATAAATAGAGGAGCAAGGCTAGCACCCAGAACACATCAAGATTTCCCCAAACCCCTCTAGGTTATCCTCTGCCATAGTTTCTGTTGTGCTTTGGAAGCCCTACGGAGATTGTTCTTCACCACCACTATCACCACGTCGTCGTGCTGCCGTAACTCATCTACTACTTCGCCCCTCATGCTGGATCAAGAAGGCGAGGACGTCATCAAGTTGTACGTGTGTTGAATGCGGAGGTTCCATTCGGTGCTAGATCATGATTGGATCGCGAATACGTTCAACTATATCAATTGCGTTTCTTAACACTTTCGCTTAGCGGTCTACAAGGGTATCTGGATCCGATCTCTCCTCTCGTAGATACTCATCACCATGGATAGATCTTGCGTGTGCGTAGGAAAGTTTTTGTTTCCCATGTAACGTTACCCAACAGTGCCAGCTCTAGATGTTTCTCACATTATGTGGTTTGAACTACTCTATGTTGTTGCTGACCGCAAGTTTCCTATTTATGGCACATACTTGAAGCTTCTTCTTGAGAGCACTTGGGCTAAGACCTATCCAGGCATCAACTTTGAGCACAGTGAGTTGGTTTCTCATAAGGTTGTGCAGCTCTGCCAGAAGAACAAGTGGGCAAAGTATTTTGCTCCCGAGGCTGACTTTCTTGATGATGATGTTGAGGATGAGGATGGAGATAACAAGGATAATGAGGACTTTGTGGTCCAGGGTGGTGCTGCTACTCGTTCTGTGCTCTCTACTGCTGAACCATCTTGGGCTAAGAAGCTCAAGGAGAAGATGAAGAAGCTTTTCTGCATACAATCTTATGGTCAGTACAAGGCCCAAGTGGCAAACAAGGAGGCAAGGGGCCGTCATAAGGCTTTGGGCAGGCATGTTGGTATGGAGATTCGGAGTGGATCTGAGGACTCCATCACAGATGAGGATGTCTTGATTTCTCGTCACTATCAGTGGGATTCTGTAGGAGCGATAGTATGTCTAGAGGGGGGTGATTAGACTACTTGACCAAATTAAAGTTTTGCCTTTTCCCAAATTTTAGTGTTTACTTTTAGAATTCATGGCAAGTCAATTTCACCCTACACATGCAAGTCTAAGAGTATAGCAGCGGAAAATAACAACAAGCATGAGTAAAAGGGATAGGGTAGGAAGATCAAATGTAATTGTAGACACGATGATTTTTCCCGTAGTTTCGATAGGTGGCACTATCGTACATCCACATTTATGGAGTCTTCAACCCACGGAGGATAATGGTCACGAAGTCCACGGAGGGCTCCACCCATAAGGGTCCACGAAGTAGCAACATTGACTATTCCATATGGCTTCCGTCCACAAAGGACTAGCCTCACCATGGGTAGATCTTCACGAAGTAGGCGATCTCCTTGCCCTTACAAACTTCTTGGTTCATTACACAACACGAAGTAGGAGGCTCCCAAGCGACACCTAACCAATCTAGGAGGCACCACCCTCCAAAAGGTAATAGGCTTGGTAATGACGATGAACTCCTTGCTCTTGTGCTTCAAGATGATAGACTCCTCAACAAACAATCACTCTCTCACATTGGCTTGGTGGAAGAGATGGGATTGATGGAAAGCAACTTGGGGAGGCTAGAAATCAAGATCCATATGGTTGGAGTGGAAGATCTTGATCTCAACACAAGGGTAGGTGGTTCTCTCTCAGAAAATCTGATAGGATAGGTATGGAATAGTTCAGAGTGCTTCTCTTTCGAATAGGTGGTGGTGGAGGGGTATATATAGGCATCCCCAAAAATCCAACCGTTACACAAAAAATGACCAACTCAGTGACACCGATGTGTTAATCTCGGTGGTACCGAAGTGATCAAAAGGTGGCAACTTTTGAATCTCGGTGAGACCGATATATGAAACTCGGTTGCACCGATAAGGTGACCAATTGTCAGATTTCCAATATCGGTGATGCCGACCCAACAATCTCGATGGTATCGAAAATGTGAATTTGCATAACAGAAAGTTGGCAACCTAAACTGGCACCGGTATTGAATCGGTTGCACCGAAGTGGCTATGGTTTGGCTGAGTCTATCTAGGTTCTGGAATCAGTGGCACCGGGATAGGAATGTTGGTTGCACCAATTCTGAATGTTTGGCTATATACAGACTTCAGTGGGAGAGCTTGTGGATGTTTTTGGTGACTATCACTTGTGCACGTATGAGCATTTTGTTCACCAAGAAAACCTTACCCCCTTTTAATAATATTGGCTTTCCTATGGACTCAAAGTGATTTCTCACAACTGTAAAATGTAGAGTCCTCTTTCTTGAAGCTTGGCCAACCTATTTCCTTGCATCTTGGGGTAATTCCACAATCCTTTTGCCATCCCTATCATTGAACTTTTCCTGAAATATACTTGGTGGAGGCATTAGTTCAACGACTTATATGTTGTTATTAATTACCAAAACCACCAAGGGAGCAAATGTGCTTTCAATTTCCCCCTTTTTGGTAATTGATGAAAACATAT
This sequence comes from Hordeum marinum, assembly GCA_022496015.1. NCBI lineage: Eukaryota > Viridiplantae > Streptophyta > Magnoliopsida > Poales > Poaceae > Hordeum > Hordeum marinum. Next base: position 277,319,942 of record CM039677.1, on the reverse strand, counting down.
AGATCAAAGCTTCGACAAAGATATAATCAATGAATATAATCGTCGCTTTGAGAAGTATGTGATAAGCAAGAGCTCCCCCTAAATTTGTGTATTATTTTAAATTTGCGTTTGAATGCAAATGCACAATCGATTAGGTACATGGGTCACTTCTTACATGTCACATACAACTTGGTGGTGTGCGAGAATAATTAGAATGAACATCATAGCACAACACAATCAAGCAAAGATGAATGATCATCACATAAGCATTAAGATGATAGGAAATAGTAGCATCACACATTAAAGCGTATGATCAAACATCATCAAACGTGTATCACAAGCAACCAAAAGAGTATTGTTTTTGAAAAAGCAATAAACACCAAGACACTCTCTCACTCGAAGCGTAAAGATCTATATACACTTCTCCCCCTTTGGCAACAAGTTACCAAAAAGTTCAAAGGCATATATCTAAGCGTTCTTGGGCTGATCTCCTCCGGTTATTGATGAAGGAGTCGAGAGAACAGCGTCGGCGAAGATCTCTGCATATGTCGTGGATGGAGTTGGAGTGGCAGCTGGAGGAACTGGAGCTGATGGAGCAGGAGCTGAGGTGACAGCAGCAGGAGCCGATGAAGAGGGCCTCAAGTCTGGAGCAGGCACAATGGCTGATCTGTCCTGAGTAGGAAATTGTGTGCCTGTCCTAAGAGGTGATCCATCCTCCTCCTCCTCCTCATCATCATCATCATTCCATGCAGTAAATTTTCTACCAACAAACTCATCCAAACCAATGTAGTGGAAATTGTCTTGGACACTTGGAAAATAGTCCTCATTCTCCTTAATGAATTTCCAGTCTACATACCTCATGTCACTCACAGCCGGACTCTTGTCAAATAGCACAGTCTCATAGAAATCATGTTGCTCTTTGGTATAGAATCTGTAGTCCACAGTTGTCTTCTTCCTTTGGGCATATGGATCTATAGCTCTCCATGCCCTCAAACCCAAGTCTTTCCTCTTCTTCATATCTTCAGCAAGTGGATAGTTGGCATTATGTACTGGAAGGTGTGGTCTGAGTTTCATCAAGGTTATCAAGTCATCATCATGCTCAGCTCTGGAGGTAGTTCCTTTGTTCTTTTCAGAAGCTGGAATTTACCTGGATGTCCTCTTAGGCTTTTCAGCAGCAGCCTTCTTGGATTTGGTGCTCTTGGATGTGCCTGACTTAGGCATAGCATCAGATAGAAGTTTCTTGGCCTTCTTCTTGGGGGAGCCTTTGCAGCTGGCTCAGCCTCCTCTTCAGCAGCAGTTGCCTTCTCTGGATCTTCATACATAGATGTAGGCCTGCCAGTCACATGGATTATCCTCTTTTTGGCTCTCTTCTCCCCTGCCTTCTTAGGCATAGAATTCCTTGGGGGATCAATGGTCACTATATCCCTAGCACTCTCAAGTGCTCTCATAGCTTCAGAGCTAGCATAGACTTTGCTGTCAACTCTCCTGGAAGAAGTGGCTTCAGTAGCAGACTTCTTAGTAGCCTTCTCTTGCTTCTTGGCAAGAATCTCCTCAGGGACAAAGTCTGAATCCTCCTCATCTGAACTCAGCTTCTTCATGGTCCTTGTAGCAGCCTTGGGCCACCCATGGGAGCTGGGGGTGCATGGATCTGAAGATATACTAGGCTTAGGGCTAGTGCCTGAACTCATGTCAACACCCTGCTCTGGCAGATTTTGACTGTCCTCAGCATCTGACATATTGAACCTCTAAATAGAGTATAGAAGAGCAAAATAAGCTGAGTCATCACAAAATGGGGCTGGTTTTTGAAAGATCGAACAAAAGATTTCCAAGGTTTTGTGTTCTGTCACATGAAAATCGGTACAGCCGAACCAAAGTTTTCGGTGCTACCGAGACTGACTACCCCATTAACACAAACTTGGCACTCTTTTCGGTGAGACCGAAAATAAGTACTCGGTTTCACCGAGATAGTTCTCAGCAACGCAGAAAGACAAATCGGTGACATTGATTTGTTTGCTTCGGTTCCACCGAGTTCCATCGGGCGAAAGGCAAACCCTAGTAAATTGATCATTTGCTAGACTAGGAATTTCTTGTGGATAGGAAGACGTGCAATAGGTGGCTCATAGATAAAAACAAATCCAGTGCGTAAGAATCAGACGGGGAGCACAAAGGAGGTTGAATCTGTACCCTAACTCGGCGATGGATCCGCTACGACGGCAACGATGGAGAAGATTTCGTCGACGGCGACGATTCCCAGCGGTGGAGGAGCGTAGGGGGACAAGGGCGATGACCAGGGGTCTCAAAAATGGCAGCTTATGGTTTTGAGGCGCGTTGGTTTGAGGATGAATTTTAAAGCGTCAGGATCCACAGTATATATACCCACCACTATCGGTGGCGCCGATTCTATATTGTCGGTGTCATCGAGTTCCTCAACTATCAGTTGACAGGGAAACTCGGTGTAACCGAGAATATGGAATCGGTAGTACCGAGATAGAAAACCAGATCAACCCTAGGCATTTGGTAAGACCGAAATTTTGGGGTTGGTTCCACCGAGATGCACTTGGGAGGTTTTAATGGTCAGTCCTCGTTGATACGAAACTTCGAGTGCTCCACACATAGTGGGATCGAAAAGCACTTGTTCAAATTTTGTGATGTAGCATGAATAGAGTATGAGGTGAGAAAGCATAGATAGCTAAAGAGTGGTCCTAGGCATTCTTGTCCATCCAATTGGCAAAATATAAATCAAAGACCAAATAGCAACAATTGGATGTCCTCGAATGATAAAATAAATGCAGACCAGCATGCTCACACAATAAGATGTCAAATGAAATCATGACAAACATGCACAAACACTCTATCATCTGACAAGCACTTGGGCGATGACGAAGTCATCTATATATGATTATTTGACTTAGGAGCCAAGTAAGAACACTTGATCATAGGTCATACTCATTGTTTAAGCACAAGTGGGGTTACCACTTTTACATAAAGCATTTAATGTTGTCACATACTAAGAGATGCTTTGACTCAAGTCTTAGAGTAAAGCTCCCCCTTGATGTGACATCCCCCCATAAGAGGGATAAACTAACCTTGGGTTTTGTCGATGAATACTTCATGTTGGTGAGGTAGTGGTGGATGCTCAAAGTTGATGAAGATCACCAAGAGTTGGGAGCATCCTTGTTGTTTCCTTACTCTTCTAACCTACATGGGTTAGTCCCAACACACAAAGAGACAAATACAAGGATATCTATGGACATGGAGTGCAAAGCATGTGTGATGATGTCCATTGATTTGTTGATTACCTTGTCCCTTGCTTACCTTTGAGGGAATGTGTGACTCCTTGAACTATTACATAGGGTTGATGTTGATTGCAAATAGATCTTGCCAATAATGAATGTGAGTGAATTTCATTGGTGGAGTCACCCCTCAAGAACTTTCTAGTTCTTCTTCTTGGGGAACCACATCAAGTTGATGGGGATCCTTGGTGTTGTAGTAGCCTTTGTAGACGTTGAGCTTGAAGTAGCCTTGGGAACCCACTCCACCATAGCTAGGGATTCATCTTCATATGAGTCAATGTCCTCTTGAAGCTTGTTATTGCCCTTGAGCTTGTGGTCTTGTGGTGGAAGGTCATCTTGAGTGTTTGTCCCCTTGGGAAGAGTATTTTCATACTTCTCCTTTTGAGAAAAAAACTTGGGCTCAGGATATTGACCTTCTTCCCATTCAACTCCATTAGCGTTGAAGTATCCAACACCACGATTCTTCCGGTATCCTTTGTGCTTGCATACAATTTCCTCAAATTGCTTACACCCGACAAGACTCTTGTAGATACCCTTCTCTATAATTCCTTTCAATAAAGCATTTTCTTGCTCAAGTGTAACTTGGCTAAGAGAATCATCATTAGTGGAATCTATATGACTACTAGGAGCAACATCATTGGGTTTAGCATTTTTATTGCTACTACTAGATGAAGAACCTTTCTTGCCTTTGTTACTAGTTTGCTTAGATTTAACTTGTGGAGTGAATGTAGACAAGAGTAGTCGTTTGGCAAGATAAGGTGAAGTCTTCTTTCGGAGATAATCATTGATAGCTTTAAGAGATTCATGTTCTTGCTCCAAATTGAGCTTCTCAAAGCGTAGCTTCTCATGAGTTCTTACAAGCTCTCTATGATCTTCGAGAGTAGATTCATGGGCTAACTTAAGAGTGTTAATTTCTTTAGTTAGTTCTTCTATTTTCATCTTATCATTGTCAATCGACCTATCTTGACTAGCATGAGAATTATCAAGTTCATTTTGATCAACATCACTAGTTTTATCACATAGCAAGTCATCATCACAAAGCAAATCATCTTCATCACTATTGAAATCAAGATATTCGGGGTGTGATACCTTGGGCCCTTTAGCCATGAAGCAACTTCCACTCCCTTCGTTTGGTGAATCAAATAGATCAAAGGAGTTGGTAGTCACTAGAGCAATTCCGGCAACACCATCATCTTGACTATAGTCGGAGTCGGAGTTATAGCTTCTCTCGGAGTTGTTGTCAGAGTCAGAGCCGGAAACCCATTCACCAACATGAGCTTGATGTTTTCTTCTTGTGTATCTCTTGGTGTACTTGCCCTTCTTTTCTGAATTTCTACTTCTCCTTGAGGGTCTTCATTCATAATGATCATCTCTACTCCTTCTCTCTCTTTGAGGTGATTCATTCCTTGAGCTTCGTCTTCTAGGTGACTCTTCTCTTCATTTGTAGGGAGTCGTGCACTCATTGGAGTAGTGTCCGGGCTTCCCACAATTGTAGCAATTGCGGTCACGACTTGACGAACGCTTCTCATCATATCTTGAGTTGGAGTTTCTTTCTTTGCCTCTATTCTTGTAGAACTTGTTGAATTTCTTGACCATGAGGCTTATTTCTTCATTGGCGACAAGGTTGTCGCTTGAAGTTGCGAGAGCATCACTTGTGGCCTTGTAAGCACCACTAGACTTGTTGCGGAGCTCTTCTTTGTCTTTGAGTGTCATCTCATGAGCAACAACCTTCCAATGACTTCCATAGGCTTGAGATATTTGTAGTTGGGCATCATTTGGATTAACTTGCACACGGTGTCATATCTCTCATCCAGAGCTCTAAGTACCTTCTTTATGATGAATTTGTCGGTCAGTTCATCGCTTCCTAAGCCGGCAATCTCATTGGTGATGATATCTAGCCTAGAGTACATCTCTGCGACTCCTTCACTATCCTTCATCTTGAACTTGTCAAGATGACTTTGAAGAACATCTAACTTGGATTCTCTCACGGACTCGGTTCCTTTGTGCATATCAACCAAAGTATCCCAAATCTCTTTTGCATTCTCAAGACGGCTGATTTTGTTGAACTCTTCGGGGCATAAGCAGTTGAAGAGAATGTCGCATGCTTGAGCATTGAGTTGCAACATCTTCAATTCATCCGCGGTCGCTTCACGACCCGGTTCTCTTCCATCGCCAAAGAATTCACCTTGCAAGCCAACACGAACAATAGCCCAAACGACGGGGTTATGACCAAGAATATGCATTTTCATTTTGTGCTTCCAACTAGCAAAATTAGTACCATCAAAGTACGGACCTCTACGGTGATAATTACCCTCACTAGATACCATACTCTCCTAGGTTGTGTGACCAATGCAATGGAGACCAAAGCTCTGATACCACTTGTAGGACCGAAAGTATGTCCAGAGGGGGGTGATTAGACAACTTGACCAAATAAAAGTTTTGTCTTTTCCCAAATTTTAGTGTTTGCAGTTTTAGCATTCATGGCAAGTCAATTTCACCCTACACATGCAAGTCTAAGAGTATAGCAGCAGAAAATAACAACAAGCATGAGTAAAAGGGATAGGATAAGAAGATGAAACGCAATTGTAGACACGGCAATTTTTCCCGTGGTTCCGTAGGTGGCGCTATCGTACATCCACGTTTATGGAGTCTTGAACCCACGGAGAGTAACAGTCGTGAGATTCCACAGAGGGCTCCACCCATAAGGGTCCACGAAGTAGCAACCTTGACTATTCCATATGGCGTCCGTCCACGAAGGACTAGCCTCACTATGGGTAGATCTTCACGAAGTAGGCGATATCCTTGCTCTTACAAACTTCTTGGTTCACTCCACAACACGAAGTAGGAGGCTCCCAAGCGACAACTAACCAATCTAGGAGGCACCACCCTCCAAAAGGTAATAGGCTCGGTAATGACGATGAACTCCTTGCTCTTGTGCTTCAAGATGATAGACTCCTCAACACACAATCACTCTCTCACAGATTTGGCTTAGTGGAAGAGATGGGATTGGTGGAAAGCAACTTGGGGAGGCTAGAAATCAAGATCCATATGGTTGGAGTGGAAGATCTTGATCTCAACACAAGGGTAGGTGGTTCTCTCTCAAAAAATCTGATAGAATAGGTATGGAATAGTCATGAGTGCTTCTCTTTTGAGTAGGTGGTGGTTGAGGGGTATACATAGGCATCCCCAAAAATCCAACTGTTACACACAAAATGACCAACTCGGTGACACCGGTGTGTTAATCTCGGTGGTACCGAAGTGATCAAAAGGTGGCAACTTTTGAATCTCGGTGAGACCGATATACGAAACTCGGTTGCACCGATAAGGTGACCAATGGTCAGATTTCCAATCTCAGTGATGCCGACCCAACAATGTCGGTGGTACCAAAAATGTGAATTTGCGTAACAAAAAGTTGGCAACCTAAACTCGGTGGCACTAGTATGGAATCGGTTGCACCGAAGTGGCTAGGGTTTGGCTGAGTCTGTCTAGGTTCTAGAATCGGTGGCACCGGGATAGGAATGTTGGTTGCATTGATTTTGAATGTTTGGCTATAGACAGACTTTGGTGGGAGAGCTTGTGGATGTTTTTGGTGACTATCACTTGTGCATGTATGAGCATTTTGTTCACCAACAAAACCTTACCCCCTTTTAATAGTATTGGCTTTCCTATGGACTCAAAGTAATTTCTCACAAATGTAAAATGTAAAGTCCTCTTTCTTGAAGCTTGTCCAACCTATTTCCTTGCATCTTGGGGTAATCCCATAATCCTTTTGCCATCCCTATCATTGAACTTTTCCTGAAATATACTTGGTGGAGACATTAGTTCAATGACTTATATGTTGTTATTAATTACCAAAACCACCAAGGGAGCAAATGTGCTTTCAGATTCTAATGATGCTAGGCCTGGTTCATCTGCCCCGTCTAGCACTTCCGCTCCACCCAGCACCACCAGCTACAACTCTGAGTCTGGAGAATATTGATGATGGGTCTATGAGTTGCTGCCACCTCGAGTCATCTTAGTTCTCTCTTCCCTTTTGGTGTCCCGCTGCCAAAGGGGGAGAGTGTAGGGTATTGGCTAAGTCAAGAGTGTGTGTTTTAGTTGGTGGTGTTTATTCGCTCATGAACTCTTTTATCGTTTGCTTTTCTTTGGTTTGTGTTTGCGAGATTTTTAAGGCCAAGTCATATGGTATGAGACATATGCTACCCTACTATTATCCTTTAATGTCTTATATATAATGTGAGTCATCCTTATCATGTGCCCTTTACCTTTACTCACACATCTTGTCTTGCAATCATACTTCACTCTGATATCTATTATTGCAAGTAGTTGTCGATCTGTACAATATAGGGGGAGTGTTGATCTTAGTGTGTGCACTTTGCTTTCCAAAAGCATATCTAAGAATAGTGCACACATCTAGGGGGAGCCCGTCTATATTTTCTAGACTTTGGGGTATGATTTTACTTATTATACTGTCCTCTGTGCAAATCTCGTGTTGTCATCAATCCATCAAAAAGGGGGAGATTGTAAGGGCATATTTATACCCTAATGGTTTTGGTGATTGATGACAATGCATTTGCGGACTAGCCATGTGCATTAAGCTTTGAGAATATGAGGTGGCACGATACGGTTATTTCCCCCTCCGGTTGATAAATGAGAAGACGGTTATTTTTCGACGATTTAGTGTTGGTGGACTTGAGTCATAGGAAAATTCATACTATCAAGAGGGGGTCCGCATTTGGAAAGGTTGGGTGGAATCAACAGGTACACTTATGCACCCATCCTTTCTCAGCAACTGGAGCTTTGCCCTATGCCCATGGTTGCCTCAGAAGTGTCCGGGCGGTAGTACTGCTGACTAGAGTGGTAGTACCGCTTGGTACTACCGCTTGGTTCTACGGTAGTACCGCTGGACGACCCTGGTAACTCACGCGAGGCACCAGCCACTCCCTTATCTGGTGTTTGATGACCTATGCCTCTAGAGCAGCAGCAGTGGCCTGCTACTACTACTGCCTCTGGGAGGGTGGTATTACAGCTGTCAGAAGCGGTAGTACCGTTGGGGGGTTCCGGCTCCTTACGCAGGGCACGAGACACTTGCCTGTGTGACAAGCGCCACCAGAGCAGTAGTAGGGCCAGTAGTACCAAACAGTACTACCGTTGCCCCTAGTACTGGTGAGATCTACTCTATCCAGCCATGGCTCTGTGTGGGGATCTTCCATATGGAGGCCGGCAAAATCTGGGACCCTGTGCGAAACTAAAAAATGAGGCCCTATCTCATTTAAAAAAATGAGCTAACGAGCAATCATATGAACCAGACTAATGTTTCTCTTTATGACTCAAATATGTATAATTAAAACATAGGATAAAAAGACAAATAAAATAAAATTGAAGTTATAAAGTAGCATATATCAATTGGAGATCATGCTTAATGTTTTGATATTAGACAAACAGTATGACTTGTCTAATTTTGGATCCTCTTCGGTTGAACTGCTAAACTATAATCTTTAACCGAGGAGGTAAAAACAATCTCTAACGAAGTATAGTTCCCTATCAAATATTAACTAGGAAAATCAGAATTAGGAGTAGGAACCAAAGTTAATCGGAAAGGAGGACTCTCTAAGCAACTCGAGGCTAGAGTCGGTCATGGATCTATCTAACAAGGAGACGACTCTAAAATTTGGGAGAGGAAACTATGAAGGCAACAGCGGCAGCAGCCTGAATCCGAGCGATCTGATGAGGCAAAGTCGATGAGACGATCCTGTTTCTGTTGGAAATATGCCCTAGAGGCAATATATAAAGTGTTTTTATTATATTTCCTTGTTCATGATAATCGTTTATTATCCATGCTATAATTGCATTGATTGGAAACACATTGCATGTGTGGGTAAATAGACAACACTGTGTCCCTAGTATGCCTCTAGTGAACTAGCTCGTTGATCAAAGATGGTCAGGGTTTCCTAGCCATTGACATGTGATGTCATTTGATAACGGGATCACATCATTAGGAGAATGATGTGATGGACAAGACCCAAGCTACAAACGTAGCATATGATCGTGTCAGTTTATTGCTACTGTTTTCCGCATGTCAAGTATATGTTCCTATGACCATGAGATCATGCAACTCACGGATATCAGAGGAGTGCCTTGTGTGTATCAAATGTTGCAACATAACTGGGTGACTATAAAGGTGCTCTACAGGTATCTCCGATAGTGTCTGTTGAGTTGGCATGGATCGAGACTGGGATTTGTTACTCCGTGTGACGGAGAGGTATCTCAGGGCCCACTCGGTAATACAACATCACAATAAGCCTTGCAAGCGATGTGACTAATTGTTAGTTGTGGGATCTTGTATTATGGAATGAGTAAAGAGACTTGCCGGTAACGAGGTTGAACTAGGTATGGAGATACCGACGATCGAATCTCGGGCAAGTAACATACCGAAGAACAAAGGGAACGTTATACGGGATTAACTGAATCCTTGACATAGAGGTTCGACCGACAAAGATCTTCGTAGAATATGTAGGAACCAATGTGGACGTCCAAGTCCCGCCATTGGTTATTGACCGTAGAGGTGTCTCGGTCATGTCTACATAGTTCTCGAACCCGCAGGGTCTGCACACTTAAGGTTCGGTGATGTTTCGGTAGTGTAGAGTTATGTATAGTGGTGATCGAAGGTTGTTCGGAGTCCCAGATGAGATCCTGGACGTCACGAGGAGCTCTGGAATGGTCCGGAGGTAAAGATTCATATATAGGAAGTCCCAGTTTGGTCGCCGGAAAAGTTTCAGGCTCATCGGTAGTGTACCGGGAGACCTCCGGGAGGGGTATTTCGACCCCAGAGAGTCCATGGGCTGTGGAGAGTGATAACCAGCCCTTAGTGGGCTTGAGGAACAGCCACAATAAGGCCCATGGCGCAGGAGGTAAAAATCCTAAAGGAAAAAGGTGAAAAAAAGGCGAAAAAGGAGGAGTCCTACTCCTACTAGGAGTGGAGGAGGAGTAGGACTCCTCCTCTCTAGCCGGCCGAATCCTAGAGGCCCTTGGCCTTGCTCCAAGGTATGCCTCTCCCTCCCTCCTTTATATACTGGTGGATTGGGGCTGTTTAGACACAGTTTACGGCCACGTGCTACCCGTTCCACCGATACTCCTCTAGATCGGTTTTCTGCAGTGCATAGGCGAAGCCCTGCCGGAACCACTCCACCACCATCGCCGGAGCGCCGTCACGCTGCCGGTGAACTCTCCCTCCTCTCCGCCTCCTCTTGCTGGATCAAGACGGTGGAGATCGTCATCAAGCTGCACGTGTGCTGAACGCGGAGGTGTCGTCCGTTCGGTACTAGATCGGAAGGATCGTGATCAAGGCCACGGGTAGTTCGTGATCGGATCGCGGGACGGATCGTGATGAGATCGCGGGACGGTTTGTGATTGGTTCGCGAGACGGTTCGTGATTAGATCGCGCGACACTCGGCGATTTGAATCGCGAAGAAGTTCGACTACACCAACCGCGTTTCTTAACGCTTCCCGCTTAGCGATCTACAAGGGTACGTAGATCCACTCTCCCTCTCGTAGATACTCATCACCATGGATAGGTTTGCGTGTGCATATGAAATTTTTTGTTTCCCATGCGATGTTCCCCAACAGTGGTATCAGAGCTAGGTTGATGGTTCGATGAGATCTCGAGTAGAACACAAAAGGTTTGTGGGAGTTGATGCTTAGATTGCTTCCTCCCTTGGTCGGATTTTGGTTCAGCGGGATTGTGAGATGAAGCGGCCCGGATCAACATTACTCGTACGCTTACGAGAGACCGGTTCCCTCGATGCAACTTGTTGCTTAGATGGCTTGCGGGTGACAGTTTCTCTCACTTTAGTTGGATCGGATCCGACAAAGGTGGTCCTTGAGAAGGTTGAAAAGCAATCTATGTATCACCGTTGTGGTTTATGCGTAGGTGAGAATCGTTCTTGCTAGATACCCGTAGCAGCCACGTAAAACATGCAACAACAATTAGAGGACGTCTAACTTGTTTTTGCAGGGTATGTTGTGATGTGATATGGCCAATTACATGATGAGATATATGTGATGTATGAGATGATCATGTGATGTATAGAATTTCACGACTTGCACGTCGATGAATACGGCAACCGGCAGGAGCCATAGGGTTGTCTTTAATTATTGTATGACCTGCGTGTCAATCATTAAGCGCTATGTAATTCTTTACTTTATCGCTAAGCGGTAGCAATAGAAGGAGAAGCAGGGCTGGCGCCACAACCGCAATGGTAGCACGTTGATGGAGATCAAGATGATGGAGATCATGGTGTTGTGCCGGTGACGATGGAGATCATGCCGGTGTTTCGAAGATGGAGATCTTAAACACAAGTTCATGGCCATATCATGTCACTTATGAATTGCATGAGATGTTAATCCTTTTATGCACCTTGTTTTGCTTAGCACGGCGGTAGCATTATAAGGTGATCCCTCACTTGAATTTCAAGATGAACTGTGTTCTCCCCAAGTGTGCACCATTGCGAAAGTTCGTCGTGTCGAGACACCACGTGATGATCGGGTGTGATAGACTCTACGTTCACATACAACGGGTGCAAGCCAGATTTGCACGTGCAGAACACTCGGGTTAAACTTGACGAGCCTAGCATGTACAGACATGGCCTCAGAACACAAGAGACCGAAAGGTCGAACATGAGTCATATAGTAGATATGATCAACATAATGATGTTCACCATTGAAACCAGCTTAACTCACGTGATGATCGGACTTGAGTTGGTGAATTTGGATCATGTGACACTCAGATGACCTGAGGGATGTCAATTTGAGTGGGAGCTTTAGTAATTTGATTAACTAAACTCATTATCTTGAACAATAGTCTAAGTAACCTTTGCATATTTATCTTGTATATCAATGGCTCGCGTAGTGGCACCCCTGAATTTTAATGCGTTCCTAGAGAAAGCTAAGTTGAAATATGACGGAAGTAACTTTGTTGATTGGGCCCGTAATCTGAGGATTATCCTCACGGCTTCCTAGAAACAATATGTCCTTGATGCACCGCTTGGTGACCAACCAGAAGACATGACCTCCGAAGACGTTAAGAATGCTTGGGAGGCTCGTGCTGGAGACTACTCAATAGTTGAGTGTGCAATATTGTATGGCTTAGAACCGGGACTTCAAAGAAGTTTTGAACGTCATGGAGCATATGAGATGTTCCAGGAGTTGAAGTTTATCTTTCAGAAGAATGCCCGGATCGAGAGGTATGAGACCTTCGATAAGTTCTATGCTTGCAAGATGGAGGAGAACGGGTCTATCAGTGAGCATATACTCAGAATGTCTGGATATTCAAACCGTCTAGCTGAGTTGGGAATTGCCCTTCCGCAAGAGGCGATCATTGATAGAGTTCTTCAATCACTGCCACCTAGTTACAAGAGTTTTGTGATGAACTATAACATGCACGGGATGAGCAAGTCATCATCCGAGCTGTTTGCGATGCTGAAAGTCGCTGAGTCTGAAATCCAGAAAGAACATCAAGTGTTGATGGTCAATAAAACCACTAGTTTCAAGAAGAATGGCAAGGGCAAAGGCAAGAAGGGTAAAACCAAGAAGGATGGCAAAGCAGTTGCTACTCCTACAAAGAAGCCTAAGCATGGACCTAAGCCAGAAACTGAGTGCTTTCATTGCAAAGGAACTGGTCACTAGAAGCGGAACTGCCCCAAGTACCTGGCTGACAAGAAGGCGGCCAACGACAAACAAGGTATATATGATATACATGTTATTGATGTGTACCTTACTAGTTCTCGTAGTAGTGCCTGGGTATTTGATACCGGTTCGGTTGCTCACATTTGCAACTCAAAGCAGGAATTACGGAATAAACGAAGACTGGCAAAGGACGAAGTGACGATGCGCGTGGGAAATGGTTCCAAGGTTGATGTGATTGCCGTCGGCACGCTCTCTCTTCGATTACCATTAGGATTAGTGATGAACCTGAATAATTGTTATTTAGTGCCTGTGTTGAGCATGAACATTATATCTGGATCTTGTTTATTGCGAGACGGTTACTCATTTAAATCAGAGAATAAAGGTTGTTCTATTTATATGAGTGATATCTTTTATGGTCATGCACCCAATGTTAGGGGTTTATTCATATTGAATCTTGATAGTGATGACACACATGTTCATAACATTGATGCCAAAAGATGTAGAGTTGATAATGATAGTACCACTTTCTTGTGGCACTGCCGTTTAGGTCATATTGGTGTAAAACGCATGAGGAAGCTCCATGCTGATGGACTTTTGGAGTCACTGGATTTTGAATCACTTGACACATGTGAACCATTCCTCATGGGCAAGATGACTAAAACGCCGTTCTCTGGAACAATGAAACGGGAAAGTGACTTATTGGAAATCATACATACTGATGTGTGCGGTCCAATGAATGTTGCAGCGTGCGGTGGATATCATTAATTTCTCACCTTCACTGATGACTTGAGTAGATATGGGTATATTTACTTGATGAAACACAAGTCTGAAATGTTTGAAAAGTTCAAGCAATTTCAGAGTGAAGTTGAGAATCATCGTAACAAGAAGATTAAATTTCTGCGATCTGATCGAGGAGGTGAATATCTGAGTTATGAGTTTGGCAGTCACTTAAGACAATGTGGAATTGTTTCACAGTTGACACCGCCCGAAACACCACAGCGTAATGGTGTGTCTGAACGTCGTAATCGAACCTTATTAGATATGGTGCGTTCTATGATGTCTCTTGCCGATTTGCCACTATCGTTTTGGGGTTATGCATTAGAGACAGCTGCATTCACTTTAAATAGGGCACCATCAGAATCCGTTGAGATGACGCCATATGAACTTTGGTTTGGCAGAAGGCCAAAGTTGTCATTTCTTAAAGTTTGGGGATGTGATGCTTATGTCAAAAAGCTTCAGCCTGAAAAGCTAGAACCCAAAGCGAAGAAATGCGTCTTCATAGGATACCCGAAAGAGACGGTCGGGTATACCTTCTATCTAAGATCCGAAGGCAAAGTGTTTGTCGCAAAGAACAGAACATTTCTTGAGAAAGAGTTTCTCTCGAAAGAATTGAGTGGGAGGAAAATAGAGCTTGATGAGGTTATTGAACCTTTACTTCAACCAGAAAGTAGCACAGCGCAGAAAGATGTTTCAGTGGAACCTACGACGGTAGAAGAGGAAGTTAATGATGATGATCATGAAGCTTTGGATCAAGCTGCTATTGAACCTCGTAGGTCGACAAGGACGCATACTACTCCCGAGTGGTACGGCAACCCTGTCTTGGAGGTCATGTTGTTAGATAACAATGAACCTACGAGCTATGGAGGAGCAGTGATGGGCCCGGATTCCGAGAAATGGTTAGAGGCCATGAAATCCGAGATGGGATCCCTGTATGAAAACAAAGTATGGACTTTGGAAGTACTACCTGAAGGGCGAAAGGCCATTCAGAACAAATGGATCTATAAGAAGAAGACGGACGCGGACAGTAATGTCACCGTCTATAAAGCTCGACTTGTGGCAAAGGGTTTTTCACAAGTTCAAGGAGTTGACTACGATGAGACTTTCTCACCCATGGCGATGCTTAAGTCTGTCAGAATCATGTTGGCAATAGCTGCTTATTTTGACTATGAAATTTGGTAGATGGATGTCAAAACGGCGTTCCTCAACGGTTTCCTTGAGGAAGAGTTGTATATGATGCAACCCGAAGATTTTGTCGATCCAGAGAATGCTGACAAAGTTTGCAAACTCCAGAGATCCATTTATGGACTGGTGCAAGCATCTCGGAGTTGGAATAAGCGCTTTTGATGAGGTGATCAAAGCGTTTGGGTTTATACAAGTTTATGGAGAAGCTTGTATTTACAAGAAAGTGAGTGGGAGCTCTATAGCGTTTCTAGTGTTATATGTGGATGACATATTGCTGATTGGAAACAATATAGAAATGCTGGAAAGCGTGAAGGAATATTTGAATAAGAGTTTTTCAATGAAGGACCTAGCAGAAGCTGCTTTCATATTAGGCATTAAGATCTATAGAGATAGATCAAGACGCTTAATAGCACTTTCACAGAGCACATACCTTGATAAAGTTTTGAAGAAGTTCAAAATGGAGCAGTCCAAGAAAGGGTTCTTGCCTGTGTTACAAGGTGTGAAGTTGAGTAAGACTCAATGCCCAATGATTGCAGAAGATAAAGAAAATATGAGCGTCATCCCCTATGCTTCAACCATAGGCTCTATCATGTATGCAATGCTGTGCACAAGACCCGATGTCAGCCTTGCCATAAGTATGGCCGGAAGGTTTCAAAGTGATCCTGGAGTGGAGCACTGGCAAGCGGTCAAGAATATCCTTAAGTACCTTAACAGGACTAAGGACATGTTTCTCGTTTATGGAGGTGATGAAGAGCTCGTCGTAAAGGGTTACGTCGATGCAAGCTTTGACACTGATCCAGACGATTCGAAGTCGCAAAACGGATACGTATTTATTCTTAACGGGGGAGTGGTAAGCTGGTGCAGTTCCAAGCAGAGCGTGGTAGCTGATTCTATGTGCGACGCGGAGTACATCGCAGCCTCGGAGGCAGTGAAGGAAGGTGTCTGGATGAAGCAGTTCATGACAGATCTTGGAGTAGTGCCTAGTGCACTGAATCCAATAAACATGTTCTGTGACAGCGCTGGTGCCATTGCTCTAGCCAAGGAACCAAGGTTTCACAAGAGGACCAGACACATAAAGCGACGCTTCAACTCCATCCGGTTCTACATCGAGGAGAAGGACATAAATATTTGCAAAGTGCACACGGATCTGAATGTTGCAGACCCGTTGACTAAACCTCTTCCAAGGGCTAAACATGATCAACACCAGAACTGTATGGGTGTTCGATTCATTACCATGTAAATCACATAGTGATGTGAACTAGATTATTGACTCTAGTGCAAGTGGGAGACTATTGTAAATATGCCCTAGAGGCAATATATAAAGTGTTTATTATTATAAATCCTTGTTCATGATAATCGTTTATTATCCATGCTATAATTGCATTGATTGGAAACACATTGCATGTGTGGGTAAATAGACAACACTGTGTCCCTAGTATGCCTCTAGTGAACTAGCTCGTTGATCAAAGATGGTCAGGGTTTCCTAGCCATTGACATGTGATGTCATTTGATAACGGGATCACATCATTAGGAGAATGATGTGATGGACAAGACCGAAACTACAAACGTAGCATATGATCGTGTCAGTTTATTGCTACTGTTTTCCGCATGTCAAGTATATGTTCCTATGACCATGAGATCATGCAACTCACGGATATCGGAGGAGTGCCTTGTGTGTATCAAACGTCGCAACGTAACTGGGTGACTATAAAGGTGCTCTATAGGTATCTCCGATGGTGTCTGTTGAGTTGGCATGGATCGAGACTGGGATTTGTTACTCCGTGTGACGGAGAGGTATCTCAGGGCCCACTCGGTAATACAACATCACAATAAGCCTTGCGAGCAATGTGACTAGTTGTTAGTTTCGGGATCTTGTATTACGAAATGAGTAAAGAGACTTGCCGGTAACGAGGTTGAACTAGGTATGGAGATACCGACGATCGAATCTCGGGCAAGTAACATACCGAAGAACAAAGGGAACGTTATACAGGATTAACTGAATCCTTGACATAGAGGTTCGACCGATAAAAATCTTCGTAGAATATGTAGGAACCAATGTGGACGTCCAGGTCCCACCATTGGTTATTGACCGTAGAGGTGTCTCGGTCATGTCTACATAGTTCTCGAACCCGCAGGGTCTGCACACTTAAGGTTCGGTGACGTTTCGGTAGTGTAGAGTTATGTATGGTGGTGACCGAAGGTTGTTCGGAGTCCCGGATGAGATCCTGGATGTCACGAGGAGCTCCGCAATGGTCCGGAGGTAAAGATTCATATATAGGAAGTCCCAGTTTGGTCGCCGAAAAAGTTTCGGGCTCATCGATAGTGTACCGGGAGACCTTCGGGAGGGGTATTTCGACCCCAGAGGGTCCATGGGCTGTGGAGAGTGATAACCAGCCCTTAGTGGGCTGGAGGAACAGCCACAATAAGGCCCATGGCGCAGGAGGTAAAAATCCTAAAGGAAAAAAGGTGAAAAAAGGCAAAAAAGGAAGAGTCCTACTCCTACTAGGAGTGGAGGAGGAGTAGGACTCCTCCTCTCTAGCCGGCCGAATCCTAGAGGCCCTTGGCCTTGCGCCAAGGGCTTCCTCTCCCTCCCTCCTTTATATACTGGTGGATTGGGGCTGTTTAGACACAGTTTACGGCCACGTGCTACCCGTTCCACCGATACTCCTCTAGATCGGTTTTCTGCAGTGCATAGGCGAAGCCCTGCCGGAACCACTCCACCACCATCGCCGGAGCGCCATCACGCTGCCGGTAAACTCTCCCTCCTCTCCGCCTCCTCTTGCTGGATCAATACGATGGAGATCGTCATCAAGCTGCACGTGTGCTGAACGCGGAGGTGCCGTCCGTTCGGTACTAGATCGGAAGGATCGTGATCAAGGCCACGGGACGTTCGTGATCGGATCGCGGGACGGATCGTGACGAGATCGCGGGACGGTTCGTGATTGGTTCGCGGGACGGTTCGTGATTAGATCGCGGGACACTCGGCGATTTGAATCGCGAAGAAGTTCGACTACACCAACCGCGTTTCTTAACGCTTCCCGCTTAGCGATCTACAAGGGTACGTAGATCCACTCTCCCTCTCGTAGATACTCATCACCATGGATAGGTTTGCGTGTGCGTAGGAAATTTTTTGTTTCCCATGCGACGTTCCCCAACAGTTCCTATAGTGAAGTCAACGTGACTGCTATTGTGGTCTCCGTATTGAGAGACGAGACGATCCTGATAAACTTTTGTAGTGATCCCGTATTTTTTAGACCAACGGTAGCCTTTCCATATTATCCATCAAGTTGTTTCCTTTTTTGAAATATCGATCGAGCACCAACGCTCATGCGCTCGATGGCCTTAACTCAGGTCCAGATCTAGTGTGTAGGATTTTTTATAAGAAATACTACAACGCCTATGTATAAAATTTAGGGGGGGGGATTGTGGGTCCTGTGTGGGCCGCAAATTTTGTACCATTATTGGCCCGGCCCTATGGACGGTAGTATCGCTCCCCGGAGTAGTACTACCGCTGATGTGCGGCTGGTAAGTGGGTAACGGGAAAATTCCCTTCCCACTATATAAGGGGGTCTTCTTCCCCAAAGAGACCTACCTCTTATCCTTCCAAAAGCTCCATTGTTGCTCCCAAGCTCATTTTCACCCGATCTCTCTCCCTAGCCAACAAAACTTATTGAAACTCTAGGGTTTGGTTGAGAGGGCCCCGATATACACTTCCACCGAGAGAAATTTGATTCCCCCACTAATCCCTTGCGGATCTTGTTACTCTTGGGTGTTTGAGCACCCTAGATGGAATAGGTCACCTCGTAGTCATATTCCATTGTGGTGAAGCTTCGTGGTGGTGTTGGGATCCTCCAGTTAAGTTGTGGAGATTTTCCCCAACCTTGTTTGTAAAGGTCCGGTTGCCGCCTTTAAGTGCACCACCAGTGGAATCACGGCATCTCGCATTGTGTGAGGGCGAGAGGAGAATACGGTGGCCTTAGTGGCAAGTGGCATCTTGGGGAGCATTGTGCCTATAGACCGCTCCAAGAGAGACGTAGTTCCCCTCAAAGGGAAGGAACTTCGGTAACACATCCTCATCTCCATCGGTTCCACTTGTGGTTACTTCTTACCTTTACTTGTGCAAGTATTATTAGAGTGTATTATTTACTTGCTTGTGTTGTTATTGTTGTTAGCATTATATACGTTGCTCAACTAGTTGCATATCTAGACAACCTATTTGTTGCTAAGCCTAATTTGCTAAAGAAAAGTTAAATACTGGTAGATGCCTATCCCCCCCCCCTCTAGTCAACCATATCGATCCTTTCACTCTTCCTTGAGGTCGTAGTCCTCTAGAAACTAGTGGTTGAGCAGGAAGCCGTCCAGGTCCAGGCCGACCTGATCTTGCATGAAGGCGGCCTGCATGCCAGCTTGATCATAGGTCGACGACCCTCGCCCGTCCTGGCTTTGGGTCTCATCGTGATCGTAGCCAGCCGCAGTGGCACTGCCAGCGGCCGCCGTAGCACCCTTGAATATGATGTTGTGCATGAAATGGTTGGCTGTCTCGTCATCGACGGCCACCGGCATTTCGTCGAACAGGTTCGGGCGTCGAGGAGCATGTCGGCTGGCATCTTCTGCGCGCGTTTCCTCGGCCCATCGGATTACGAGCCACCTGCTATTAGTGTAGCATTGAGGTCAATGGGCGCTGGCGTGGGCGTGGAAGGGGCCACCACGCTCACCTCCGATGAGCATTCCCCGGAGATTCAGGAGGCTTGCGGGTAGACGTGGAAGCGGGAAATCGGGTGAGTCGCCGATGCGCGGGGCGACTCGGGCAGCACCATCGGGTGAAACGCAGACGAGTCGGTGCTGGCCACGGCCATGGCGGCGTTGACCAGCTCGTTTTGGCTAGGGTTTATTCTTAGGTACAATAGCGCCTCCCTCGTTGTCGTCGCGATGCGGGCGTGGTGTCATGCTGCTGCTCGGTTGCGGCTATGGCTGCGGCAGCCGTTGCTTCGTCCCTTGCGTCCGCCGCATGCCTACGGTTCTTTCTCCTTGACGACTCCTTGGCCCGCTCCTCGGGCGTCAGCTCCTTCTTCTTCGTGGGCGCGGCGGTGGTCTTGCGAGGGGCGCGTGGTTTGCCTTTGCCGGAGGGGGCGGTCCTGATGCGAGACGAGGAGAGTGAGGCGAGGCCTGCGACGGCAATGAGGTCGTTGTCCATGGCGAGCGGACGGGAGGGTTTGGGAAAATTGGAGGGAAATGGTGAAGGATTTGCCATCGACTGGCGGGCCATGGAGAGTAGTTGGTGCGCGGTACGCGCGTCCGTCTCATGTCCGCACTGACACAAATCGGGCTAAAAATGGGCCGGGAATGTGTTCGCAAGCGGACGAAAAGCGGACGCGCATCCATTCTGATAGAGGCGAAGTTGTCTCTGTCTTTCGATGAGATGGTGGCTATCGTTTTGGTAGAGTAGACTTTGACGATCCAACTATGATCGTGTGAAGACGTTGCGCCTTAGCAATCGCTAAACCAACTCCGAGAGGTTATTGACCACGCCGGAGCACGATCAACCTGACCACGAGGGTTTGTTTCCTGCACGCAAACGAAGAACAAGCAAGAAACTAAGATTGCAATCTGTATATTGTGAATATAAGAGGAAAGCTTTATTGATGGAAGTGGGGTTCTGTGACGCCTTTGTCTGGTCGTGGAACACAAACAAGAACGCGAAGTTGCAGCTATGGCGAACTTGTAATCTAAACAAAATCCAAACCTAAAACGAAGCCATTAGGTCTGTATATATGGAGGAATAGAGGGAAATTTCGTGGCCCCTTGGAGGAGGGGTCCGAAACCGACCCTAACTCAGTTTCCCCATACATACGGACTCTAAAAACAGCCTATAATATGGTATTTCGAAATTACATGGGCTTGGCCCAAAAATAAGGTGGCGCAACACCTATATTAGCCTATGTACGAATTTTATAAAGTGGCAGCATGCATATTTCGTCCAAGGCTTCCCGCTCCCATTATGGTGGCTTCAATGTGCGAAAATCATCACTAGAAGCTCCATTGTTCTTTTCCGCGCGCGTACCTTCTCCTCCATGCTTGATCCCATTCCAATGGTCATCCTTCTTGTCCATGCTAGGTCATTCATTCATAAGTAAAACAAAAGTATCTAATTTAGGCAGCATCATATGTTCATGAGCATTAGAAGGATTTTTAAGAAACGAAAGTAGCTAGTAATTCAATTGATGTGCGCGAGCTCTAGTAATTGGTTCTGTATGTATAGCAGTCGAGGTTGTGGGTGTAACATTAGTAGGGATGTCCTCATCACATTCGGCATAAAAATAGTTGACGTGGCCATCTTTCCTCCACACATGAGAGCATCCTAGCAGAAAAAAAATCTAAAGGGATCCTAGCAGTCAAAATACTAATATTACTATCAACCAAAAAAAACTAATATTACTACTCTCCATCTGTTCGTCGCTGATCCATCCCATTCGAGGGGTTATTTACGTAACGTGGGTCGTGCGTCGGATTATGGTGATACTCCCTCCGTCCGGGTTTATTAGGGCTAAAAGCAACACATGCATGTCCCTTTTTATAAGGCCTCTCTTTGGGAACCTACATGCATGCAACCATTTCATTAGCCGTAGCGAGAGGCATTATTACTAGTCTCATAGCTGAACAATAAATACATTGCATCCATGTTGTTTCATTGGTTGCATGTGAGAATTGACATATGAGAGGGATTGAGATCCAGTGCCTTGACAGAGCCAAGGCACCGGTGAACAGTGTGGTGCCTTGTCGACTTGACCGTTGGATTGAAAATGAACAGACAAGATCACACACTGTAGCTCATGTGATGTGACAGTCCTGTACCACATGCGTGGATGAGTCATGTAGCAGTGGCATGTTCATGTTCATCCGACCATCTATTCTCGATCCAACGGACAGAAATGAGGGGCAAGGCACCACATTGTTCACCGGTGCCTTGGCTCTGTCAAGGCACTGGATCTCATTGGGAGTGAGATGGAAGAATTAATATAATCAAATTACTATGTACCTTGGTTTAATAAAAATGATCTCCGGGCCTAATAAAACCGGACAAAGAGTAGATAACAATGACGGTGATACGTTGTGCGACCAATCCACATGATAGTCTCGTCACAAAATTAAACCTAAACCTGGCGTGTCAATCACACCGCGAATCAGCTCGGCGCCTTCGCACTCACTCCAACCACTTCTTTGATGTGGGCTTTATTGGTTGTTTTCGCGAAGTTGTTCGCTAATCCTCTTTCGCACGTAGTCCTTTTTTTCTATCATTATTTTATCAAGCCAATGCACCAGGTGGACCAATGAATTTCCACTTCTCATTTGTTGGATTGGATGCTGGTTTGACTAAGTTTTCCGATCCGGGTCCCACCGCCTGTCACCGGGGTTCCCCCTCGAGAAAGATTACAAAAAGTGGGCCTCGTGACGGCTGCTTGACCGGATTGATCGGGACCAGTCAAACCCAAACCACCAACCGCCCCTTCCCTTCCCTTCCTTCACGCACGCATCTCCATGGGGTCCGAAGCCAACGGCGGCGCCGCCGCGATTGACCTGCTACGCTCGGCGGCGCCCGTCCTGCCGGACGCCGACCTCCCCCTGACGCCCGGTACCGGGCTCGTCCTCGTCGACCTCGTCAACGGCTTCTGCACCGTCGGCGCCGGGAACCTCGTGAGCTCCTGCTCCCCCTCCTCTCTTCTCTTTCTGAGTACTATAGGTAGTATATTGGTGTTGATCGGCTCTTGCGGGGGCTCGGTTGGTGCATGCCATGCCACCATGCTGAAAGACTTGGAGTTTTGCTGGTTGCTCTACGATGGGGACGCGAGTGAACGGACCAGATGTCCTCACCCAGCTGCTTCCCCTGCCTCGCTTCTTGGCTTTCTTGTTGCTCTCTTCTTGCCACGCACTTGTCGCTCCGTCTCGTGCTTATTTCTTGCCTCTTTTCTCTTTCTGGAAATCTCCACTTCCCTCTTCTTCCTCCCATGAATTAACATCAATACATGAAGTATCATAAGAAAGATGCATGGCGTCTGTCTGCAGGCCCCTGTCACGCCGAATAAGCAGATCGACAAGATGGTGGAGGAGTCTGCTAGGCTTGCCAAGGTGTTCTGCCAGAGGAACTGGCCGGTCTTTGCCTTCCTCGATACCCACTACCCCGATAAGCCCGAGCCGCCGTTTCCGCCGCACTGCATCATCGATTCCGGTGAAGAAAACTTTGTTCCAGGTTAAACACCAGATCAACACTTTTCTTATTATTGTTATACTTCTCTTGAGCCTATCGCAGAGCATGTTCAGTTTCTATGAAGTGATGCTCTCATGCTGGACTGGAATGCTAATTACTAAATCGATGGTTTTGGCAACCTGGTATTGGTATGGGAGAATGACAACAAAATATGTTCCATATCTGGATTCTGACGAAGTTCAATATGCCATATGCAGCTCTGGAGTGGCTGGAGAATGACCCAAATGTGACAATGAGGCGCAAGGACTGTATTGATGGTTATCTTGCTTCATTTGAGAAGGATGGGTCCAATGTTTTCAGCGAGTGGGTTGCAAAGTTCCAGATCAAAACCGTAAGGGATACTTCCTATTGAAGTGTTCGGTGGAAAAAGAAAGTCTTATCCCATTTATATATGACTCGTGAATTTGCTTGATGCAGGTTTTGGTTGTAGGAATATGCACAGACTACTGTGTTTTGGACTTTGTGAGCTCAACTCTGGCTGCAAGAAACATTGGCCGAGTGGCCCCGTTGGAAGATGTTGTGATCTACTCTGAGGGATGTGCCACGTTTGACCTCCCTGTCGAAGTAGCCAGGAGTATCAAAGGAGCTTTGGCCCATCCACAGGTACTCAGCCACTAAAATCTACTGTGCATGATCTGTAGACTTTAGAAACAGAATAGATAGCTTTCATATTCTGGAGCATGTAATTTAGCTAGTATTGGGTTTTGTAAAGCACAGGACATTGACGGAGTTCCTAGCGTCCAGAGTTTAGACCATACTAGAAACCTAGGACATATTATAGCAATATAAAACATCAACAAAGAGGAAAATTGTGTTCTGCCTAAAAAAGGGCACTAGTTGTACACGGAAAATACATTGTCTTGTTGGCTGCGAAGTATTTACGCGTAGAGTTAAGCCCATTTTCTCTTGACCTGAAAGTTAGTGCATAGACACAATGGTAGCAACTTTGCTTTGATATCTTGTGCGTTTCTTTGCTCGCTAAAAGAAAGAAACATGGACCAACAGTTAACCTTTTATTATGATGCAGGATATTATGCATCACATGGGACTTTACATGGCTAAATCAAGGGGTGCAAAGATAGTTGACAGAATAATTCTTGAAGAATAAGGCTGGATCATTCATCAAGTCTGATAGTCTTGCTGGAAGGACCGTGTTATAGTTCTATGTAGTCCTCCTGTTTATCCACTCTATGTAGAATAATCAGATGTTGTATCTGCCGCCTGGTGCCCTTGACCCGTTCTATGGGCCATGCATGGTTATCTGTAATTATCCAAAGAGTAAGGTTAACAAGCATTTACTTTCCAGTGTGCGCGTCCACCCTGTGATTTGGTGCCGTCTAGTTTGTATATATTATTTTTTCTATGGGAACATTGCATTCCATTAAGCTTCAGCCAGATCGCTGGCAATAATGTTCAGAATACAAGGGAGCATCACCCTTCTAGAATGAGTCTACACTCTCACTACTCACACAAAACTTTGCCAACTCATGAGCTGCAGTGTTACAAGCATGCCGACACGGGGGGAACCCTAGCCGCCGCCGCTCGCAGGCCTCTCTGCCGCCCACCCGGAATCGCCGCCGCCGGAGGGCCGGCCGGCGAAGCCGCGCCGGACCCCAGGATGGTGGCGCCGGGGCGGATCTGCCTCCTCACGCCCATGGATTAGGCCCCCCATCCCTTCGCCTCGTGCCATGCCCCCACCCCTGCGGTGGCAGCCTCCTGCTGGCCCGACGACGTCAGATCCGGTTCTTCCCGACGGCCGGCCCGCGCGGCTCCGGCCAACCCCGCTCCCCCGTTCATCCTCGGCCGTTGCGAACGTCACCACCTCTACACCGCGCGCCACGCCCACACCCCCGCGGCAGCAGCCTCTTGCTGGTCCGGCAACGCCGGTCCCGGTCCCGCCGGCCTGCCCGCACGGCCCCGGCCAGCCCCGCCCACATCCATCCTCGGCTGCTGCCGGCACCACCACCTCTCGTGCGCCTCCCCACCCCCTCCGCCCGCGGCCCCGGGACACCTCTCGGCGCGCCCTCCTCCAGCTGTTGCACGAGCTTGCCGGCTAGCGGCCCTCCTCCCCCCTTAGCCACGGTGACTGCTTTCGTGGGATGCGGCGACGCATCTCTGGTTGTGGCAGATGTGGAGCTCCTCGCGGCGGGCACTCGCTGACGTTGTTCCAGCCCCGGCGGCCTAGGCCCGCGTCTCTCCGGTGTCCTTCATTGTCTGTGTCTCTGTGGCAGCTCCGGCCTCGGTCACCAGGTAGTTGCGGCCCTTCCAGCTTACCTGGCTCGCCGACGTCTCGATGGCTAAGGCCCTGGCAGCTCGGATCTGCGTCTCTCCAGTCCCAGTTTGTCGGTGTTGCTGGATGTCGTTGCCCCAAGCCCTCCGTGTGGTTCACTTTGTCATTTGCCCCATCCCATATGCCTCAAAGCCTACCCCTTTTGCCGGATCCAACACTCATGGGTTTGGAGGCGGTGCCAAACCCTCCAACTGCAAGTGCAGCCCTGCCAATCCCCTCCCGACTTGGCGGTTCCGAACAACGCGGACTTCCCCATCTTCGATTCCAGACTCAGTGGCTATGGGATTGCTCAGCTTCAGGCCAGGGAGAGATCTCTGCTCGGCTTGCCGATGCTGGTAGCGACGGTGCCCGCGGGTGTCGTTTCCTTCTTGGAGGCTTTACCAAGGCTTTCAGCTATGCCCCTCTTCGAGCTTAGGGGAAACCCAAGGTCTGCTTTCCTCGGACCGGATGGCGACTGAAAGGATCAATATGGTTGACTAGAGGGGGGTGAATAGGCAACTACCACTTATTAACTTTTCTTTAACAATTTAGGCTTAGCAACAAATAGGTTGGCTAGATATGCAACTAGATGAGCAATCTATATGATGCTAACAATAATAACCGTACAAGCAAGAAGATAAACAATATAAATAGCTTGCACAAAGTAAGGGAAAGGAGTAACCACAAGTGGAACCAATGAAGACGAGGATGTGTTACCGAAGTTCCTTCTCGGTAAGGGGAAGTACGTCTCCGTTGGAGCGGTGTGGAGGCACAATGCTCCGCAAGAAGCCACTAGGGCCATCGTATTCTCCTCACACCCTCACACAATGCGAGGTGTCGCGATTCCAGTAGTGGTGCCCTTGAAGGTGGCAACCGGACCTTTACAAACAAGGTTGGGGCCCTCTCCACAACTTAATTGGAGGCTCCCAACGATACCACGAAGCTTCACTGCAATGGAATATGGCTTCGAGGTGACCTCTTCCGTCTAGGGTGCTCAAACACCCAAGAGTAACAAAATCCACACAAGAAACAATGGGGGAATCAATTTTCCTTTGGTGGAAGGGTAGATCTAGATCTCCTCCTTCAATCCCTAGAAAGACAACAAGTTTGGGTGGCTAGAGAGAGAGATCGGGTAAGAAAGCTCAAGGGGCATCAATGATGGAGAGAGAGAGGTAAGAGATAAGGGAGAGGTGGAACAAGCACCTCCTAATATAGCCCCCCTTTCCAACCATTACATCCCGAAACACATGGGAGTGGTACAACCAGAGTGGTTGGCGGTACAATCGGTATAACCAGTAAAACCGGTACAACCGGCCAACCACCGGACCACAACAAAATGGTGGATCGGACGTAGCAGCCATGCCTGAGCCCCGGACCAGGCAAAGTCCCAAGCAGTACAACCGCTTGGAACCCCGGTTGTACCGGGCTATACGAATATAGTTGTACAAACGGTCCAGGTCCGCCCAACAACCGGGGCTAGACAGAACCAAGTCCGGTAGTAGCCCGGTACTGGGCCAGTTTAATCGCCCAGAGCTGCCACCCTGAGTCACCCAGTCTTTGGCGGTACAACCGCCCGGGGGCAGCAGTACAACCGCTGGGGACAACTTAGTGGCAGCACCCCCAGGGTATCACCCCTAGAGTGGTGGTCGAACCGGAAGCTTAGAGCGAGTTGTGCATTAGGTCGAGACCGCGGGTTACCTGGCACGCAACTAAGGAAAGAGGGGACTCTCTCTCTCTCTATGATGCGGAGAAGTGAGTTGGGTGAAGACGGATGTGTGAAAGAACTGATTCACCCGAGACTTTCCAATGTGGATTTCCTCTTAATAGTACGGGATACCTATGACCAAATAAAATAAACACGTAGAAAACCTCGTCTTCGATCTTTTCCATTTGGAGGGTCCACCTAACCGTCTTGCGTTCCACATACAATCCATGTATAACTTGACACACGGTTAGATCATAGTGAGTTTTCATCATCGCCAAACACCAAGGTAAGAGAATGCCCTTACAACGACGGTGTCTCGACGTCGTCTTCCTTCTTGAAGGCGCTATCTTGCTTGCTCGCGGTGTCCCCGGTGTTGGTTCGGGTGATGTTGGAATTGTTGTTGGTTTAGCATTGTCGCTCATGATTCGGGCTTGGTAGGTGTTAGTGCATCTAGTGCCCCTTAGTGATTTTGGTGTGTTGAAGACTTATAGGTTAAGAGACTAATGCGTTCGAGAATGTACACAGGTTCTATAAGTCGATGAGGAGTTTGATACAACCGGAGATTACCGACCCCTAAAAATGTATGTCTTCAACTGAAGAATTTGTGAAGACTTTGCTGAAGACTTTGTGAAGACTTTGTGAAGACTTTGCTGAAGACTTTGTGAAGACTTTTAAACTAATAAAGTCGGTGTGACCTTGAAGATATGAACGAGGACTATGAAGCATGAATACTTATGTTTTCGTAATTTCATTTCCTTTATTTGAGTCATAGGAAACACCGAACTGTTAAAGGGGGTTGAGGTAATACTGAGGAAAATTTTGAACTGATGCTCAACTCCAAAATCCTCAACCTACACATTCCTTTGAGTGAAGCTTTTGGAAATCTCTTACGGCTCAGTCAAGTTCTTCAGTGACAGAGACGAAGTTCTTCTGATCTCTGAGGAAATTGTTCTGGCTGAGGAGTTAGGATTTCGCCAGTGCGAATTGCCTACAAGTGAGGAACGTGATATGTTTGGGGACTTTCATTGTTCGAAAATCCGACCGTTGTTGTGCTTAGCGCCAGCTGTCCCCAATCATTCCTATCCACATAACGGTCATATCATTGGGGGCATTAATGTCATATCATGTTGGGATGCTCCCCCAGCTATAAATAGCCACCCCCCACAACCACTAGCTGGTTGGCTACTCCGAGAGAGAACTGACACTTGTCATTTGAGTGCATCCCATCCTCCGAGGGCTTTTGTCCGAAAATCATCAGTGAGGAAAAACCAACAACCAAACCACCAAAACCCCAAGTGATTGAGCATCACTGAAGAAATTCCTGTGTGGAACCGACGCTTGTTACCTTTGAGGACTGTGCATCCTCCAGACGGTTAGGCGTCATGGTCTAGTGTATCCTGCAGTCAATTAGGGAGCACGAAGTGACCTTGGTCTAGAGCATCCAGCAGTAAATTGTGGATTGTCAGGTGACCAGTTTGTGAGGGTTTTGGAAGTCTACCCTGAAGACTTACCACGAGTGTTGGACGAGGACTGTGTGACCTTAGCTCAAGGAGAATACGGTAAGGACTGTGTGTCCTGGGACCGTGTGTCCTCTGGTTTAAGTACCAGGCCGCTCCAAACCAGACGTACAACTGTCACAACAGTTGGAACTAGGTCATCAAATCATTGTCTTCATCAGGCTACCTGGTTCTATTTCCTCAACCCCCTTATTCCTCGTTTACATGTTGATGAAATTGATCTTTACTGTTTGAAGAATTTGACTGAAGACTTACACAATTTCCTCACCTCAAATTCTTCAAGTTTCCTTGTTCATCACTACTTATCCTGTATCACGCTACTCATAATTTGTGCATGTTTCATATCATCATGATGACTATGCTGCCGCTATGTATTCCATGCACTGAGTACTTATTCCGCTGTTAGTTACTCATCACATTTCAAATTCCTCAAGTGATGAATTTATAAAAATCGCCTATTCACCCCCCCTCTAGTCGATATAACGCACTTTCAATTGGTATCAGAGCAGGTACTCCTTGTCTCTGTGTGATTTTGGTTTAACCACCTGGAGTTTTAGTTATGTCGACTGCAGGTATGATCAAGGTTTCTGCGGGTTGTCCTACCTTCGATGGGACGGACTACCCCTACTGGAAGAACAAGATGCGTATGCACCTTGAAGCTATTGACAACGATCTCTGGTACGTTGTGGAAAATGGTGTGCCCTCTGTCACTCCCACTGTTACAGCTGCTGATGTGAAGAGATTCAAGCAACTCGACTCTCAAGCGAAGAATATCATCTGCGGCCATCTGAGCAAAGGTCAGTATGGCAGAGTGAGTGCTCTGGAGACTGCAAAGCTTATCTGGGATAGGATGTCCAAGGTAAATGAAGGTGTCTCCACTCAACGTGACTCTCGTGTGGATGTTCTTTGCAATCTCTTCAACCGCTTCAAGAGGCTTGACAATGAAAATGTCCAACAAATGTTTGATCGCCTCACTGATATTTCCAATGAACTTCGAGCACTGGGTGCCACTGATATCACGGACCATGAAGTGGTGAAGAAACTGCTAAGATCACTCGATTCCTCATTTGATACTTTGGCTTTGATGATTCAAGAACGTGGAGATTACAAAGCTCTTGATCCTGTTGATATTCTCGAAAGACTCAATACTCATGAATTCCAACAAGCTGAGAAGAGAGACCTCTACGGACCAAGCTATGGAAGATCTCGTGCTCTGAAGGCAAAAGCAATTTCCTCATCTGAAGAAGAAGATTCTGACAACAGTCTTGGAGATCTTGAAGAACTAAGTCAGGAACTAGCTATGCTTGTGAGGAAATTCCAGAAGTTCTCTAGGAGAGGCGGATTTGGAAAGTCATCAAAAAGTGGCTTGAGGAAATCAGATTCCTCAGAAGATTACAAGAAAAGAACATGTCATCGTTGCAAGAAGCCAGACCACTTTATCTCTGACTGTCCTCTATGGGAAAAAGACTCAAAGAAGAAGAAGAAATACAAAGATGATAGTTCTGATGACTCGAAGAAAAAGTAGAAATCTTCAAAGTCCTCATCTGCAAAATCCTCATCTTCAAAGTCCTCAAGACACAAGAAGAATGGTTCCAGAAAGGCTCGAGCATTCATCGGCAAAGAAATGGATTCTGAGGACGAAACTGAAGAATATGAAGAAGAGGAAGAATCTGAAGAAGATTCAGAATCTGGTGTTGCTAGCCTTGCTCTCGTTACTGCTTTCGTCAACAAGTCTATTTTCAACGCTGATGAATCTGACTACACCAACGACTCCGATGTCAGCAATGATGACTACGCTCCCACCTATTGCTTCATGGCAAAAGGTTCAAAGGATGATACTCCAAAAGCTATTGGGACTCGGTAAGGTTGCTATCTCAAAGGACCGAACCATGGATAAGGTGATGCTTGTCGAATCCCTTGGGTTCAACCTCATGTCTGTCTCAATGCTTTGTGATCTTGATATGGTTGTGGTATTTGGAAAATATCATTGTGTTGTCATCATGGAATCTGACAATTCCAAAGTCTTCGAAGGCTTTAGGAGAGGAACTTGTATATTGTTGATTTCTCTACAGGACCTCAGCCTGCCACATGCCTACTTGCAAAGTCCTCAGAAGGATGGTTGTGGCATCGACGACTTGGTCATGCGGGTATGAGGAACTTGCACACGCTCGTGAAGAAGAAGCATGTCATTGGCATCGAAGGCGTCAAATTCCTCAAGGACCACCTTTGTGGGGCTTGTGAATCTGGAAAGATGACCAGATCCAAGCATCCCTCGAAAACAATCATGACCACTACTCGTCCCTTTGAATTACTTCACATGGATCTCTTTGGTCCCACTCACTATTCCGTACTAACAAATGCTTCAAGTTTGTATGGATTCGTCATTGTAGATGATTACTCTCGCTACACATGGGTGCATATCATTCTGTACAAAAATGAAGTACATGATGTCTTCAGACGATTTGCTTCAAGAGCCTCCACCTACTTTGGCGTCAAGATCAAGCATATCAGGAGTGATAATGGGATTGAGTTCAAGAACACGAATCTTGATGAATATCTTGATGAACTTGGTATTACTCATGAATTATCTGCCCCTTATACTCCTCAGCAGAATGGCGTCGTGGAAAGAAAGAACAGGACTCTCGTCGAGATGGCCCGAACCATGCTTGATGAATACAAGACTCCTCGTCGCTTCTGGCCTGAAGCAATCGACACTGCATGCCACATCATCAACAGGGTATATCTTCACAAATTCTTCAAAAAAACCTCATACGAGCTCATGACAGGCAATAAACCCAATGTAAGTTATCTCAAAGTCTTCGGTGCAAAATGTTGGATCAGAGATCCTCACCACAGTTCTAAGTTTGCACCGAAAGCACATGAAGGTTTCATGCTTGGTTATGGAAAGGACTCGCACACCTACAAAGTCTTCAACACCTATCACCACAAGGTTGTTGAAACTATAGATGTGCGGTTCAATGAAACTAATGGCTCGCAAAGAGAGCACCTGCCTTCTGTGATAGATGAACAGTCTCCTGAGGAATCCATCAAGCTGAAGGCAACTGAAGATGTTATTCCTACTGAAGAAATCATCCCTACTAGTGAAGACTCTCATGTAGAGATACCTGAAGAAAATGGTGCTGATGAAAGTCCTCAGACAAGTCAACCTGCACATCCAAGAGTGGCAAATGAAGTTCAGATTGACAAAATCATTGATAACATCAATGCACCAGGTCCTCTCACACGGTCTAGGGCTTCTCATTTAACTAACTTTTGTGGGCACTTTGCCTTTTTCTCTATCATAAAGCCCACCAAAGTTGATGAAGCATTCAAGGAGCCAGAGTGGATTCAAGCTATGCAAGAGGAATTGCATCAATTCAAGCTCAACAATGTGTGGGAACTTGTCAAGCGGCCAGATCCTCGCAAACATAACATCATAGGTACAAAGTGGATCTACCGCAACAAGCAAGATGAAAACGGCCTTGTGGTGAGGAATAAGGCTCGGCTTGTAGCACAGGGGTACACACAGGTTGAAGGAATTGATTTTGATGAAACTTTTGCACCTGTTGCTAGACTTGAAGCTATTCGAATACTACTTGCTTATGCTAACCATCATAATATCATCTTATATCAAATGGATGTGAAAAGTGCATTCCTCAATGGTAAGATTGAGGAAGAAGTATATGTTCCTCAATCCCCAGGTTTTGAAGATCCTAAGCATCCTGACAAAGTCTTCAGACTCAACAAAGTTCTCTATGGCCTCAAGCAGGCCCCACGAGCGTGGTATGACACTCTGAAGGAATTCCTCATGAAGAAAGGCTTCAAACCCGGTTCACTCGACCCAACTCTTTTCACAAAATCCTATGACAATAACTGTTCATATGCCAAATATATGTTGATGATATTATCTTTGGATGTACTGACAAATGCTACAGTGATGAATTTGCCTATATGATGAGTGAAGAATATCAAATGTCTATGATGGGAGAACTGAAATTCTTCTTAGGTCTTCAAATTCGTCAGCAAGACAATGGCATTTTCATCTCACAAGAGAAATACCTCAAAGATGTTCTGAGGAAATTCGACATGCAAGACTGCAAAGGCGTCAAAACTCCAATGCCTTCAAAAGGACACCTCTGCACTGACCAAAATGGTAAAGATTTCGGTCAGAAGGTATACCACTCCATGATTGGCTCTTTATTGTATCTATGTGCATCTAGGCCTGATATAATGCTAAGTGTTTGCATGTGTGCTCGATTCCAAGCAACACCGAAGGAATCACACCATAAGGCTGTGAAACATATTCTTCGATACTTAGCTCACACACCAATGCTTGGATTGTGGTATCCCAAGGGTTCAAATCTTCACCTCGTCGGATACTCTGATGCTGACTATGCTAGAGATCGCGTGGATCGCAAGTCAACCTCAGGCACATGTCATTTCCTCGGACGATCATTAGTCTGTTGGTCCTCAAAGAAGCAGAATTGCGTGTCACTCTCCACTGCAGAAGCTGAGTACATTGTTGCTGGCTCGTGTTGTGCTCAGTTACTATGGATGAAGCAAACCCTCAAAGACTATGGCATCAATTGAAGAACGTGTCTCTCTACTGTGACAACAAGAGTGCCATCAAGATAGCGTACAACCCTGTTCAGCACTCCAAGACCAAGCACATCCAGATTCATCATCACTTTCTCCAAGATCATGTACTTAAGGGCGACATCTCCATCAACCACATTCCCACTGAAGAACAACTGGCTGATATCTTCACAAAGCCCTTGGATAAAAAGAGATTTTGCAAGTTGCGGTGTGAGCTAAATATCTTAGAATCTTCGAATGTTCATTGAAAAAGAACACACATCCTAACACTTATGCAAAATTGATGACTTAGATGTGCAACACACGAAGTAACGTTTTCTTCAAAACTATGAAGAAAAACTCTCTAAGTGTGAAGAAATTAATGAAGAATTTGGTTCTCAGAACCCTATGACAATTGTACGCGGTGTCTGAAATCATCATTCTTATACGGTGGGTAACGCCACCAACCAAAAGTTGAGATTCTTCAAAATTGAATTTTTCATCATTCCTTCAAATTCTTCAACTTTCAACTTCCTCAAGTTTTCAAATTCCTCAATTTTTCAAATTCTTCAAAACTTTGAGAGACTTATTTTCATTGACTATATATATATATATGAGTTTTCAATGTCCTCAACAGCATTCACTTATTGCTAAATTCTTCAAGTTTGATTTTCATCTAAGTGAATGTGATCGGACCCTATTCCTCATCTATGCTAAACTCAATCCAGTCTGTTCTCAAATTCTTCATATGTGTTCTACTTTGAAACGTGTTCAAAGTCTTCACTATGTCCTTGCCAGCTGAAGAATTTGCGAACAAACTTTAAAATCCTCACTGCCAAAACATTCGGCGGTTCCCGCTCAAACGGTTCCTATTCCTGCGCCTGGATAACCCACGACCTCCACTAACATCACCGCTGAAATCGTGGGTGACACCTGTCGCGAGGAGAGTAAGGGTCAGGGGTAAATCTGTCTGAATTCCTTGGGGGAATCAGTTTTCACTCCGACTATAAATACCCCCTCCCCTTCACCTGAGCTCGGTTACTCCTCATCTCCTACCTCTCCCGAGCTCCTGCCCAGCGCCGCCGCTGAAATCATCGTCGCCGGTGAGGAAGAGCTTCGCTGCCTCAACCTCGTCGTCGCCGTACTCACACCGGTCACGAAAGTCTTCATCCCGCCACCACTGTAGCTGTCTCTCGCTGCCAAGTTAGGGTGTGGGAGATCTGAACTGACGAGCTTCTCTGTTCCACCTCTGTGTTCGTCGTGTTCTTCACCAGGGTAATTAAAATTATTTTTACTGCCCTAGTTTGATCTTCATTGGATTCAAATATTCCTCAAAAGGTGTTTACTTGTTATAGATTCATTTTTTCACACACCTTACATCTCCTCATACTTGATGATTTTCCTAAGTAATGATTTTCTTCAAGATTCCTCAATTGTGCGAATTTCCAAATTTGCACAACTCTGGAACCTAAGACAAAGAACACTTAGTGAAACTCCTCAGGACATCCATGGTCAATTTCCTCAAACCTATTTTTCTTCAAATTTCTGAGAACGCATATGACCTCTTCAAATTCCTCGCACCTATACTCTGTTCACAGGTACAGATATGTCTGCTGATGAATCACTAGGTTCTCATCAAGTTAACTCATTTGCAGCACTTCTTGAAGAAAAGCTGTGTACCTCCTCAGAATCATCAAGAGTTCAAGATCCTCATTTGAAGAAAATGGTAGACAAAAGAACTCAGAAAGGAGGAAAGAAACCCGATGTGCATACAACATTTGAAATCCCTGATGAAATATATGATGACTATTGCACGCCAGATGAAGAAACTCATGGCAAGGAGACAACGAAACAGAGGAAAATCCGTTTGCAGAAGATTGAACGGAGGTGGGCTAAGGAGTGGAAAGAATATCGTTATGTTACTCCCAAGTACATGATGAAATTCGTTGTGAAGCCTCCTTGCAGCAGGTCTCCCCTTGCTAAAAATCAGATAGCTGATCCTACTAGTCTCAAGACTGGTGAGGACTTTCCTGCTTTGTGGGAAAAGCAGCAGGCCAAGCTGGCGAAGAAAGCCAAAGATATTGTGAAGAAATTCAATGAAGACTCTGCTGCTGCTGCCACTGCTGGTGCATCCGCAAGTGGTCCGAAGAAATCAATGTTGAAGAAGTCAGCTGTGAAACAAATTTCTTCATCCTCAAAGTCATCACAGCCAATCCCTCAAGTTAAAAGGCCTCAATCTTCTAAGGCCTCTGCTGCTGGAACAGTTGCTGCTCAGTCTTCAGCAGCTGTGAAAAAGTCCTCAACCCCAGTACACTTGGCAACATGCAAGAGGACTGAGGGTTTTACAAGAAAGCTGAAGAGCTCTGCAAGCCCTTCTGTTACAAAATCTTCAACCAGCCCCTCAGGATTGAAGCTGAAGAAAGCTGCTGGTAGAGGTCAATGACCAAGTTCCAGCAAGGCCATTGCGACAATTCCCTCAAAATCTGAGGAAGATGATGAAGATGATGTTGATGATGCAGAACTTGAAGAAATCATCAGACAAAGTCAGCTGAAGGCTTCCACTGCTAAGGATAGCTCAATTCCTCTACTATTGGATCCAAAGACGATCCTAGATTTCATCGACATCTGGCTTGAGGATCCACAGACACCTCTCTCTGCACTGAAGTTGCCTCCCAACGTGGACCATGTCCTCACACACTTCATCGCTGAAGAAAAGTGGAAGAGAGAGAAAGCCAAGAGAGCCAAGGCAAACATTGCACGCAAAGAGAAGTTTCTGCGCGACAATGTGATGAATTTGACTCCGAAACAGCTTGTCATTGTTCAGTCTGAGATCCACAACCTCTCTGAAGAACAAGAAAAACTTGATAAAGAATGGAAAGGCACAAAAGACAGATTCATCAAGGTTGCTCAAGCTGCAGTGAAGGATTACAACATATCCACTGCTGCTCGTACTGCTGCTCGTACTACTGCTCCTCAGCCTCCGACTACTGAAATTCCTCAAACTGCTGAGGAATCTGCATCTGAAACTCCTCAACCTGCTGAGGAATCTGCACCAGAAAAAGCCCCACCTGCTGATGACACTGCTTCTGCACCAAAAGCTGCTACCAGTGCTGCTAAGGAAACTCACATCATTGATGAACCTGCTAGGACAACTGCCATTGTTGTGCCTGAGGAAAGTGAGAGGCCAGCTGAAAATTTAGCTGCGCCTGAAGAAAATGATGCTGCTGAAGAAACATCTCTCAAAAGGAAGGCATCAGACTCTGAAGATCCTGCTGGGAAAAGATTGAAGACTTTGACAAGTTCTTCAACGATGCCAATTGATGCCATCCCCATTTCCTCAGCGCCATCTCTGGAAATAGTTCCCTATGGCGTAGAATACGCCATTCCCATGGAAGATGATGATATCCATTCTGCTGCTTCCACAGAGCAGATGGACGAAGAAATTGAGGTCGAAGACATTTCTTCACCTCCCAAAGAACCATTACTTTAGCTTCAGTACAATGAAGAAAATGCTCCAGCTGAAGACATGGATGAAGAAGTTGATGTTGGTAGCACCACACCTGTCATCCATGATGAATTCTAGGAAACTGCTCATCCCACGTCCCCAATGACAACTCCGTTATCCATTATTCCTCAGTTGTCTGTGCAAGCTGAGGATGTACAAACAGACTCTAAACCTCTGTATCTTCCAGACCCTGAAGACATTCCAGCTGGTGAAGATATTGATGTCCATATCACTGATGAAGCTCCAGCTGCTGATGCTGATGAAAATGAGGAAGTTCACATTACTGATGAAGATCCAACTCCTATGGCTGATGAAGTTCCAACAACTGAGGAACCTGCCCTCCACCTTGTTCCTCATATCCTTGAGGAAATCAAGGGGAGTGTCATGCCAAATCTGCAACCTGTGCAGCGAATGCCATTCAAAGGCTCTGATCGTCCCAAATTCATCAAATCCAACTTCTTCAACGAGCATATGTTCTTCTTAGGTCCCAACCCATATGACAATGCTCGAGTTGGTCGCTCACGGTTCTGGACTGCTTCCGAGATGAATTACTATGCATCTGTCCTCTGTGAGAAGAAGAATATATTTGAGCATCATCATATTCCTCACGTGGACATGGAATCAATTCCCTCATACACACCTATGCTTCAAGTCATGTATGATGCTGGCTTACTGCCTTTCTGCGTTGATATCTGCGATTGGAACAAGGAACTAATTCTTCAGTTCTATGCAACCCTGTTCATGAGTGGAAATTCCTCACACATCAACTCTTGGGTTCTAGATTGGATGACTAGATCAAAGCACTACACAACCACTTCATCTGAATTGCTTCAAACAGTTCCTCTTCCAATTCCATCAGAAGAATCTCGCTGTCTGTTTAATGATCCACCATTGCCAAATCAACTGATGAATGTGCTAATGAAGAAATTGGCACCTGGACAACCTCCAAGAACCACCTTTCTAGTGAAGGACTTACTTTATGTGGCAAGGACTGTATACAGAATCCTCACCCACACTATGTGTCCTCAAAAAGGGCATAATTCTGAAGAAGAAGAAGTTGAAGGAATCATGAAGAATGTGTTGTTCAACATCATCCATGGGATTCCCATCAACTTCCATGATTTCTTCATGAGAACACTCGCTGAATCTGCAATGGCTTCATTTGAATTAAAGATCTTCGCTCCATGGATCATGAACTTCATAAGGTCCAAGTCTTCAATTCCCTACCAAGCTGACTTTCAGAATCACTTTGCATTCCTTCCATCGATCGAAGTCCTCAAGAGTACCATTGATGAAGGAAAAGGCAAGGACATCATTGATGAAGGAACTCGTCCCATGGATGGACAGTTTCGTCAAGCAGCATCCTACTCAACAAATGATGATTCTGCTACAAAGGACTCTACGGCAAAAGCCTCAGCTCCAAAGCCTCGTGCCACTGCTCCTCGTGTAACGACTGACCAAGAACTTCTCCTCAGTCTTCATCAGAAAGTTGACAGAAATCACAAGTGGGTCAAGCGACAGTTGGGTGCTATTCTTCACAACATGACAGTAACTCAAAACTCTGTGAAGAAGAATCACTATTATGCTCATGAAATCTTCAAGCGCACTTGGGACACTATGTCTGCTGTTTTGCCTCCTAATGAACTTGATGAGCTAAATCTTCAAGAAAACTTTGACTGGGCTCGTCAACCTCCGAAGAAGTTCAAGAAAGTCCAAGTTCCTCAGCTGGTCACAAGCTCATATTCCTCATCGCACGAATTGGATGAAGCTGAGGACACTGAAGATACTGCTGCGGGCCCTGCTTCAACGAACAACCCCGACAACGCTAATGCTCCTTCACCAACACGATGAATTTTTCAAGGGCGTTAGTCCTCAGTTTTCGTCCCTTTTTGTCTTCAATGACAAAGGGGGAGAAAATTTGAGTTAGTCTTCAAGCGGGTCTATATAAATGGGCTATTTTTGTTTAAGTTACAACTCTCGTTCTTCTGATACTTTTGATTGAGTTGTAAACTTAAGTCCGATGGTGGTCTGACTCTTTTGAACTATTTCCTCGCATGTTTAATTCCTCAAGTATCTTAATGCATGCATGCTGAATTTCGTCAGACCCCATCTTCTTCACGCATTTCAAATTCTTCATATCATATATTCAATTGCGTGCATGAATTACAAGATATAGGGGGAGTTCCTCATGTTCTACCCTGCTATGTGCAATTTGCAATCCAAAGCAAATTCCTCAAATGTGCACATCTTCAGGGGGAGCTCATCCATATCGTGCAATAAACTTCCTCATACTCTGCACTTACATTTCATATCTTTAATCCCTGTTGAAAACTTAACCTATTTGTCATCAAACACCAAAAAGGGGGAGATTGTTAGTGCATCTAGTGCCCCTTAGTGATTTTGGTGTGTTGAAGACTTATAGGTTAGGAGACTAATGCATTTGTGAGTGTACACAGGCTCTATAAGTCGATGAGGAGTTTGATACAACCGGAGATTACCGACCCCTAAAAATGTATGTCTTCAACTGAAGAATTTGTGAAGACTTTGCTGAAGACTTTGTGAAGACTTTGCTGAAGACTTTGTGAAGACTTTGCTGAAGACTTTGTGAAGACTTTTAAACTGATAAAGTTGGTGTGACCTTGAAGATATGAACGAGGACTATGAAGCATGAAGACTTCTGTTTTCGTAATTTCATTTCCTTTATTTGAGTCATAGGAAACACCGAACTGTTAAAGGGGGTCG
This sequence comes from Hordeum marinum, assembly GCA_022496015.1. NCBI lineage: Eukaryota > Viridiplantae > Streptophyta > Magnoliopsida > Poales > Poaceae > Hordeum > Hordeum marinum. The sequence continues at coordinate 277,280,448 of CM039677.1, read as the reverse complement.
AGGTAATACTGAGGAAACTTTCGAACTAATGCTCAACTCCAAAATCCTCAACCTACACATTCCTTTGAGTGAAGCTTTTGGAAATCTCTTACGGCTCGGTCAAGTTCTTCAGTGACAGAGACAAAGTTCTTCTGATCTCTGAGGAAATTGTTCTAGATGAGGAGTTAGGATTTCGCCAGTGTGAATTGCCTACAAGTGAGGAACGTGATATGTCTGAGGACTTTCATTGTTCGAAAATCCGACCGTTGTTGTGCTTAGCGCCAGCTGTCCCCAATCATTCCTATCCACATAACGGTCATATCATTGGGGGCATTAATGTCATATCATGTCGGGATGCGCGCCCAGCTATAAATAGCCACCCCCCACAACCACTAGCTGGTTGGCTACTCCGAGAGAGAACTGACACTTGTCATTTGAGAGAATCCCATCCTCCGAGGGCTTTTGTCTGAAAATCATCAGTGAGGAAAAACCAACAACCAAACCACCAAAACCCAAAGTGATTGAGCATCACTGAAGAAATTCCTGTGTGGAACTGACGCTTGTTACCTTTGAGGATTGTGCATCCTCCAGACGGTTAGGCGTCATGGTCTAGTGTATCCTGCAGTCAATTGGGGAGCATGAAGTGACCTTGGTCTAGAGCATCCAGCAGTAAATTGTGGATCGCCGGGTGACCAGTTTGTGAGGGTTTTGGAAGTCTACCCTGAAGACTTACCATGAGTGTTGGGCGAGGACTGTGTGACCTTAGCTCAAGGAGAATACGGTAAGGACTGTGTGTCCTGGGATTGTGTGTCCTCTGGTTTAAGTACCAGGCCGCTCCAAACCAGACGTACGACTGTCACAACAGTTGGAACTGGGTCATCAAATCATTGTCTTCATCAGGCTACCTGGTTCTATTTCCTCAACCCCCTTATTCCTCATTTACATGTTGATGAAATTGATCTTTACTGTTTGAAGAATTTGACTGAGGACTTACACAATTTCCTCACCTCAAATTCTTCAAGTTACCTTGTTCATCACTACTTATCCTGTATCACGCTACTCATAATTTGTGCATGTTTCATATCATCATGATGACTATGTTGCCACTATGTATTCCATGCACTGAGTATTTATTCCGCTGTTAGTTATTCATCACATTTCCAATTACTCAAGTGAAGAATTTATAAAAATCGCCTATTCACCCCCCCTCTAGTCGATATAATGCACTTTCAGTAGGTTTAGCTATGATGTATCTTCTATTTGGGCCGAGCATCCCTTGTCTCTCTGCTCCGTGCACTATGTTCACGCCTCTGCGTTTGTGTCATGTGTTGTATCCCTATGTACTCATTCTAATCCTTCTATCAATGGAAAGATATGCAAGCTTTGCGTATTCGCAGAAAAAAACAGGCACGCCGACTTAAAGAAAACCGAAAAGAATCAATATTTAAAATACTTAAGATTCCTAGCTTCTTTCACGAGCACACCAATTGTAGACTTGTCATACTCATAGCTGTTGAGAGCTTGTACTAGGATTGTCGGGGATATACCCCACGGTATGACCCGAGAGACAGTTACGACCCGGCCGGCTGTAAGTCCCCGGATGACTCTCCAGTGAGTCCCTGGATGACTCTCCGGTTGAGAGTCCCCGGATGACTCTCCGGTGAGTCCCCGGATGACTCTCCGGCTGTAAGTCCCTGGATGACTCTCCGGTTGAGAGTCCCCGGGTGACCCTCCGGTGAGTCCCTGGATGACTCTCCGGTTGAGAGTCCCCGGATGACTCTCCGGTGAGTCCCCGGATGAATCTCCGGCTGTAAGTCCCTGGATGACTCTCCGGTGAGTCCCTGGATGACTCTCCGGCTGTAAGTCCCCAGATGACTCTCCGATGAGTCCCTGGATGACTCTTCGGCTGTAAGTCCCTGGATGACTCTCCAGTGAGTCCCTGGATGACTCTCCGGCTGTGAGTCCCCGGATGACTCTCCGGTGAGTCCCTGGATGACTCTTCGGTTGAGAGTCCCCGGGTGACCCTCCGGTGAGTCCCCGGATGACTCTCCGGTTGTGAGTCCCCAGATGACTCTTCGGCTATGAGTCCCCGAATGACTCTTCGGCTATGAGTCCCTAGATGACTCTCCGGTTGTAAGTCCCTGAAGATGAGTCCCTGAAGATGAGTCCCTGAAGATGAGTATCCAGTGTAAGCCGCCCGACGTAAGCCGCCCGGTGTAAGCCGCCCAGTGACTCAAAAGCCCACGAAGAGAAGCCCACGATGGGAAGTTGCAAAAGGAAGTCTCAATCCGACTCAGACTCTACATGTAAACCGCCCCTTCAGCTTATATAAGGAGGGGCGGGTCACCCTGAGAGGGTCAAGTTTTTAGACGTCTCAATAGACAGGTCTTAGATAGACAAGAGATTAGAGACTCTCGAGATGAGAGATAGCAAATCAGCACCCTTGTAATAGAGGGATCTCCTTCATCATCAATACCAGACAAGTAGGACGTAGGCTTTTACCTCCATCGGAGGGTCCGAACCTGGGTAAAACTCCACGTCTCTCGATTCCAATTAACCCCTCTCAAGCCGCCACCTAATCGCAATCGCTCCGAACCTAAGTCCGTTGACCCGGACATCTGCCGTGACAAATCCACGACAGTTGGCCCCCACCGTGGGGCTCCCGCACGGTGGTGTTGTTCTTGGAGGGAGCTCTTTCAGGGATCAATAAAAGTGGCAATTTGTGAGATGAAGAAGAACCGGCATGGAAGGTCTACATCGAATCTGAGTCCATCAGTTTACATAGCCCATGGATCTGTGACCCGTCCAAAGAAGATACCCAAAAAAAGGGCCACGACACGACCCGAAAACGGCTCCACCTCCCCGCCGCGTGCCAGCTCCCTTCGCTATGTCCCGCGCAAGATGCCTCCCCTGTAAGCCGCCTCCGCTGCGCCCCTCCGGCATGCTGCTGGTACTGAACCAACTCGCTATGAGCCGCTGTGCCCTCTGGCCCTCCACAGCGCTGCCGCGCCTCACCTGCGATGACCCGACCCCTTCACACATACCCCGGCTAGCTTCCTCTGCTGAGGCTTCTCCTTGCCGTGAGCCGCCGCTCGCGAGCCGTCGCTGAGGCTTCTCCCCGCCGTGAGCCACCACTCGGGAGCCACCGCTGGGGCCTCTCCGCACCCACGCCCGTGCCCTTCGCCTCAGATCCGTCTACAACCGACCTGCTCCCGCACCGTGCCGACGCGTGACCATCCCCTCATGTGTCTGTTGACGTCGCCATGGGCCACACCGGGTCTCTGTCGTACCTCTGCTCTCCTCCGTCGCCACGGAGTCGCCCGAGCCGCCGCTCTAGCCTGCCGACTCTACTGCGCCTCGCTGGCGAGGCCTCACCTCGAGTTGGTTCTCCCTCCAGCATGCCACTACGTCTCACCTCATGAGCCAACCCGCGCAACCCGCCGCCGCCTCTAAGACGCCTTCGTCATGGCAGAGCTGCCACCACGCCCCGCGGGCGACCATCGCCTCGTGCCCGACTGGCTCGGCTGACGCCTCACCTCGGCCGGCTCCTGCCTCACCTTGAGCCGCCATGACCTTGCCATGAGCCGCCTCCATGCGCTCGCCGGCTCATTACGCCCGCCTTCGCTCGCCCATCCCCTAGTTCCACTTCCCGCGGCAGTGAGCCGCCTGGCCGTTTTGGTCGTTGCGCCTGCTGACGCACCCGCTGCACCCCGCGTGCCTGCTGCACCTCGCCTGAGCTGGCCCTTGGCGTGCATCCGAGCCAGATTTCGCGGCCGGTTCCTACAGTCTATGGTCGCCTCGGCTCCGCAAGGTGACCCGCCAGTTTGGATAAGAATAAAGTGGGGAGCCAGTTGAAAAAAAAGAGGGAGCCCCGGTCTAGCACCGTCTCAGAGCCGCCATGGCCAAGTCACCACCTCCGCTGCGGCCTCGAGAGAGTGCCTCAATCTCTGTTGAAATTACGGGAGGTGATCCACGGATGCTATATATGACTCAGCTGGTCGTTAGGACGAATCAGGTGAAATCCATCAAATACGGAGCTTGTGTCAGCATCATCATGCACCGGCGTCCGCACCTGCTCAACGGACGCACGCGAGCCGCTGCTCCTGCGGTTTGGTCTACATCAAGTTGTTGGGACCGCAATCGTTTGCACAAGCTGCTCAACGGACGGGCGTAACCTGTCACTTCTACATCAACACGGTAGTGGCTGCATACACCAGTATAAGCCGCCCAACGGATGTTTCTGAATCGCCGTCCATGGTCCAATCTAGATTGACATCGATGCAGTGCTCGTTGATACGAGTCGCCCAACGGACAGGCACACAAATCGCCGCCATTACAGTTTGGTTCACTTCAACAACCAGCCGGGACGAACCATCGACCGGATTATTGAAACAAATCATACGGGATCATATATAACCCGCCACGGCCAACCTCAACTTTCAGTGGAGATTCTCAAGCCGACTCTCCGAGTCAACTTAAGACTCGGGGGCTCCAGACAGGACAAGACTCATTTGGTCGTTTCCAACGAGAACCCTGGGTCATGGTAAAATTAACCCGGCCCTGGGGGCTACTACATCTTTGGCGGAAGATTAAAAGTTGCCCAAGAGGATGAATAGCTATAATGCACCATTAAAACATGGGTGCCCGGATTTATTGGCTCATCATAAAGTCACTTGGAGCTTCTGCCGTTTCTTCATACAAGATGGCGGCTTACAAGATGGTGCACAAAAGCCCGGCTCAGGGAAATGAGTCACGGCACCAGGCGTTATGCCACACAAAAAAATCAGCTCAGGAAATGAGCCATGGCGAGGGCGGCTTCTTACCTTTGGGTACAGCTTCTAACGCCTACCCGCCGGTGTCAAACACCGTATAAATCGGCTCAGGAAATGAGCCGCGGTGAGGGCGGCTTCTTACCTTCGGGTACAGCTTCTAACGCCTACCCGCCGGTGTCAAACACCATATAAATCGGCTCAGGAAATGAGCCGTGGCGAGGGCGGCTTCTTATCTTCGGGTACAGCTTCTAACGCCTACCAGCCGGTGTCAAACACCATATAAATCGGCTCAGGAAATGAGCCGTGGCGAGGGCGGCTTCTTACCTTCGGGTACAACTTCTAATGCCTACCCGCCGGTGTCAAACACCGTATAAATCGGCTCAGGAAATGAGCCGCGGTGAGGGCGGCTTCTTACCTTCGGGTACAGCTTCTAATGCCTATCCGCCAGCGTTTACGCTGTATTATTACCTTCGGGTACAGCCACGGTTGTCAAAGGGGGCTTCCCACCTCCGGGTATAGCTTATATGACCCTAAAACAACCGGCGTTCGTGCCAAAAATGTTGATAAGTTAACATCACATTACACATTGCATCATACATTGCATCATACTTTGCATCATACATTGCATCATATTCACATGACATGTCGGCTTATCAAGCCAGGTCAGAAACAAGATCATGAAAGAAGGAGCAATGTTACAACATCTCCGGATTGTGCTTACTCAAGCCGCCCTCATAACAATGCAAAATATATTCTGTCCTATTTTTGCAGGTCTTATCTCTTAAGATGAGCCGCTGTTAAATGAAAAACTTCTGCAAGGAGCAAATGGATCTTTAATAGCCAACTTGGCTGGATCTTCATGGGTTATCATATCCAGTATTGGGGTTTTTAAGCCAGCGCGGAGAAGTTATTTTTCAAGAGCCGCCCCTGTCAGATGTAATACCGTGTCATCTAATTGACCGGTTCTCGGATTTCTTTAAATGTGCTATGTAGTAATCTACAACACTCATGGATTTCTCCAACATATATTTGCCGGGTTGCATTGCAACCACGAGCAGGGATTTCATGTCAACGACGAAGGAATTATTCCAGGATATTCATTCCGGGTTATATTACAACCACGGTCAAGGATTCATTGAACAAATTGTGGTGAGTCATATTATTCTCATATAGTCCCGAGTCGCCGCAGGAAGACAACCCGGCACTTGGGAGCTACATTATTCAAAATCCAAGTTTATATCAATTATGCAAGTCCCATGTCACTACAAGCACGCACCACGGCACTTGGGGCTAATGCAAGCCGATTTTCAAATCATTACATGGTCAGTAAGACCATATTATCTCAAGGAGATGAGCCAGTCTTTCTATATTTTTTAAAGTCCCAGCCCAGTAATTCTTACTGACCCGGTACTTGGGGGCTACACCACTCGGATCAAATTTTATAAAGTCCCAAGTTGCCGCAGGCGTGCGACCCGACACTTGGGGGCTACAGTATTCAGCTATTTCAAACAGATTATGAGGATCAAATTGAAGACCCGGCGCATCACAATCTGATGAGCTGGCCCTTGGGGGCTACACCTGCTGAAATTTCATAAGGTATAAGACAGTTATAAGTCCCAGGTTGCTGCAGGCAGGACAACCCGGCACTTGGGGCCTACACAGTTCAAAATGTTATTGCAAAGCACCAAGTTATCATGGATAATCTCGGAGCTTGGGGGCTACAGGTAATATGGAGATATCAAAAACTTTGAGGAGAATTTCCAAGATGTTAGTTATGGAGTTCAGTTATTTGATCCGGTGTCACCAACACTTATGACCTGGCGTTATCAAAAGAGCGTAACCCGCCAGATTTTATATAAGCCGCACTGCTTCACAACAATGGAAGTCCGGTTTTACATCGGATGGATTTTCGTCCCAATATATTTATCAAGTCAGCTGGATTCTAGTTATTTGACCCGGCGTTACAAACAATAATGACCCGGCATCATCAATAATTATGACCCGGCGGAGATGACCTGCCAAAGAGTATTGGAAGCCGACTCAATGGCATATGAGTATTCTATTCCCAATATTTTTCAAAGGACATTGACAAGCAAGACGATTTTCAAGACGGCTCATTCATATGCAGAGCTTACCATGAATAAATTCAAGCTAACCTGGGGGCTAATGTCGAGGATATACCCCGCGGTATGACCCGGGAGACAGTTATGACCCGGCTGGCTATAAGTCCCCGGATGACTCTCCGGTGAGTCCCTGGATGACTCTCCAGTTGAGAGTCCTCGGATGACTCTCCGGTGAGTCCCCGGATGACTCTCCGGTTGTAAGTCCCTGGATGACTCTCCGGTGAGTCCCTGGATGACTCTCTGGTTGAGAGTGCCCGGGTGACCCTCCGGTGAGTCCCTGGATGACTCTCCGGTTGAGAGTCCCCGGATGACTCTCCGATGGGTCCCTGGATGACTCTCCAGCTATAAGTCCCTGGATGACTCTCCGGTGAGTCCCTGGATGACTCTCCAGCTGTAAGTCCCCGGATGACTCTCCGGTGAGTCCCTGGATGACTCTCCGGCTGTAAGTCCCGGGATGACTCTCCAGTGAGTCCCTGGATGACTCTCCGGCTGTGAGTCCCCGGATGACTCTCTAGTGAGTCCCTGGATGACTCTCCGGTTGAGAGTCCTCGGGTGACCCTCCGGTGAGTCCCCGGATGACTCTCCGGTTGTGAGTCCCCGGATGACTCTCCGGCTGTGAGTCCCCGGATGACTCTCCGGTTGTGAGTCCCTGGATGACTCTCTGGTGAGTCCCCGGATGACTCTCCGGTTGTAAGTCCCTGAAGATGAGTCCCTAAAGACGAGTATCCGGTGTAAGCCGCCCGGCGTAAGCCGCCCGGTGACTCAGAAGCCCACGATGGGAAGTTGCAAAAGGAAGTCTCAATCCGACTCAGACTCTACATGTAAACCGCCCCTTCAACTTATATAAGGAGGGGCGGGTCACCCCGAGAGGGTCAAGTTTTTAGACGTATCAATAGACAGGTCTTAGATAGACAAGAGATTAGAGACTCTCGAGATGAGAGATAGCAAATCAGCACCCTTGTAACAGAGGGATCTCTTTCATCATCAATACCAGACAAGCAGGACGTAGGCTTTTACCTCCATCGGAGGGGCCGAACCTGGGTAAAACTCCACGTCTCTCGATTCCGATTAACCCCTCTCAAGCCGCCACCTAATCGTGATCGCTCCGAACCTAAGTCCGTTGACCCGGACATCTGCCGTGACAAATCCATGACAAGGATTGAAGCATCAAACTCAAAAATGATCTTGTTTGCGCCCAACAGGATGGCGCCATCAATAGCAGCAAGACAAGCAACCTCTTCAGAATGTAGAGGAGACCTCAAATGCATTGAATTACCCATGCGAGTAGCAACAAAAACGCCCGCCTAATCGCGAATGACATAAACCCATCCTCCAGAATCAGTGATCTGGGGGAAAGCCCCATCAAAGTTCACTTTCACAAAGTTTTTGAAAGACACGACAACTGTCGTCGTTTCATATATTAAGTAGGGAGAGGTCGAAAAAGCTGGTCATGATCAATTGATCATGTTGGATTACAAGATATTGGTGAAGGGTCACCAAAGTGGAGATATCGTTTCATGGAGTTAGCCCAGGTCACCGAGCGAAGTCTGTAAGCATTTCGCTCCAGCAATTCTCCAACAGTCTGTCGCCTCTAATCGCCGTGATCACTCCGTTGATCTGATTTTCCTTTCGCCTGAAGATGTGATTGTTAAGCTCGGTCCATATATGCGAAGCAACAAGGAAGAGCATTGTTTTCAGCTTTTGCTTTAGGATCGGTCTTGATTGTTGTAGCATGTTGTGCACCCGTTGAGAGGTCGTGGTGGTTCCATTTTGCACAGCTAGAGCAGTGAGCCTAGCACAACCTGGCGAAGTAGCGACGTGATGACATATTTCCTTCGAGACAGGGCATTCCCAGAATAGATGAGCTGAGGACTCCAAGTTTCTTGTGCATATGGGGCAGAAATAACTGTTTTCCCAGCCCCGTCGTTGCAGTCTATCTTGCATCAAAGTCTGTCTCGCAACAGCAGCCAGGAGAAGAATTTGATCTTTCAAGGGGCTTCTCTGGCACCCTGAGTTGAGGTCGGGGGGTTTAGCCCATCTGCTGAGGTCAGGTGGTTTTGGTGGCTTCTCTCGCACCCTCAGCATCAAAAAGTACACTCCCAGCCTTTCCACTCCGTGGCAAATAGTTTGGATATTTGGAACACCCTCCCAGCGTTGGCCTTGTTTCTCACATTCCATCATTCCCACATAAAGGTTGTAGCTTTCAACTGGGTGTTTTCTTCGAACTTCCAGAGCTCCTCAAGAATATGGTGAGCCGAGCTGCAAGACTGGAGTTTCTCATGCGTCTCCCTCAGACCCAGCCTCTGTTGGGGAACATTGCATGGGAAACAAAAAATTCCTATGCACACGCAAGATCTATCCATGGTGATGAGCATCTACGAGAGGGAGAGTGGATCTACAAACCCTTGTAGATTGCTAAGCGGGAAGTGTTAAGAAACGCGGTTGATGTAGTCAAACGTCTTCGCGATCCAAATTGCCGAGCATCCCGCGATCCCATCACGATCCATCTCGCGATCCAATCATGATCCATCCCACGATCCCATCATGATCCGTCCCGTGATCAAATCACGAATCGTCTCGTGATCCTGATCATGATCCTATCGATCTAGCGCCAAACGGACGACACCTCCGCGTTCAGCACACGTACAGCTCGATGACGCTCTCCGCATTCTTGATCCAGCAAGAGTGGTCGGAGAGGTAGATGATTTCTCCAGTAGCGCGACGACGCGATGGCGGTGGTGGTGGAACTATTCCGGCAGGGCTTCGCCTAAGCACCGCCAAAACTAGACTAAAGGAGAAAACGATCTAGAGGAAGTAGATGGAGCACGTGGAAATTAGGGTTAGCTCTCCCCACTAAATCCTCCAGTATATATAGGAGGGAGGGAGGGGAGGAGGCAGCCTCAAACCCTCAAGGGTTGGCCGAAATTGGAGGTGGAGGAGTCCTACTCCAATCCTACTAGGAGTAGGATTCCTCCTCTCCACTTGGAAACCCTTTCCACCTTTCCACCTTTGGGTTTTTCCCACTCCTAGCCGCATGGGCCTTAGTGGGGGGTTCGACCAGCCCAATAGGGGATGGTTTGACTCCTCCCACAGCCCATGAGGTTCTTTGGGTTGAGACACCCCTCTCGATGGCCCCCTGGTACCCTCCCGGCACTCCCGGCACACTACGGAAGTACCAGAAACTTTTCCGACGACCAAAACAGGACTTCCTATATATCAATCTTTACCTCCAAACCATTCCGGAGCTCCTCATGACGTCCAGGATCTCATCCGGGACTCCAAACAACCTTCGGTCACCATCATACATAACTCTACTATACCGAAACGTCACCGAACCTTAAGTGCGCAGACCCTGCGGGTTCGAGAACTATGTAGACATGACCGAGACACCTCCACGGTCAATAACCAATAGCGGGACCTGGATGATCATATTGGTTCCTACATATTCCACGAATACCTTTATCAGTTGAACCTCTATGTCAAGGATTCAGTTAATCACGTACGCTGCTCCCTTTGTTCCTCGGTGTGTTACTTGCCCGAGATTCGATCGTCGGTATCTCTATACCTAGTTCAATCTTGTTACCGGCAAGTCTCTTTACTCGTTCTGTAATACAAGATCCCGTGGCTAACACTTAGTAACACTGCTTGCAAGGCTTACTGTGATGTTGTATTATCGAGTGGGACCTAAGATACCTCTCCGTCACATGGAGTAACAAATCCCAGTCTTGGTCCATGCCCACTCAACAGACACCCTCGGAGATACCTTTAGAGCATCTTTATAGTCACCCAGTTATGTTGTGACGTTTGATACACACAAGGTATTCCTCCGGTGTCAGTGAGTTGCATGATCTCATGGTCATAGGAACAGATACTTACATGCAGAAAACTATAGCAATAAACTGACAAGATCATATGCTATGTTTATAGTTTGGGTCATCATTCTCCTAATGATGTGATCCCGTTATCAAATGACATCTCATGTCTATGGCCAGGAAACCTTGACCATCTTTGGTCAACGAACTAGTTAGCTAGAGGCATACTAGAGACACAGTGTTGTCTATGTACCCACACATGTATTTGATTTTCCAATCAATACAATTATAGCATGGATAATAAACGATTATCACGAACAAGGAAATATAATAATAAGCAATTTATTATTGCCTCTAGGGCATATTTCTAACAGCCTCCCCCAACACTCCTTAGCTTGTTTACACTTTAGCAAAATATGATCACCGTCTGCATTCTGCCTATGGCAAATCGGACAGGAAGTGTCCAGATCAATCCCAAGCCTCTCAATTTTGATCATGTGCGCCAAACTATTGTGGTCTAGCCACCACACAAACATCTTCAGCTTGTTTGGGGCTCTCAGCTTCCAAATGTGGTTCCAAACAATTTTTATCGAGCTCTTTCCCGTACTCACTATTGAGCAGGCAGCACCACTGCCTCGACTTCTATCCCTGAGCATTACACCCACTTTATAGGAAGACTCCACTAAAAATTACCCTTTGTATCAAAATGCCAAGCCAGATTGTCTTCCATGTCACCACAGATGCTAATGGACAAGATAGCCTTCACATCCTCATGTGGGAACATACCTTGAATCATGGTCTCGTCCCAGGCTCGGGTAGCAGGGTTGATCAGATCAGCCATCGTTTCAACAATAGAAGGGGCCCTCAAAGAGCATGGCCTCCAGGTATCCCTTCGGGTAACCGTGGATCTTCCCAGACTTTGATCTTTCACCCATGCACCACTCTCCACCCCAGGCCCTCCTTTAGAAGGGCAACACCCCTCAAAATGTTGCGCCACGTGTAAGAGATTCCTGGCTTCATAGTGGCCTCTAAGATGTTGCCTTCAGGGAAATATTTGGCTGGCAACACTCTCCCACACAAGGAATCCTGCTCCTGAAGTAGTCTCCAGCCTTGACACGCCAGCATGCCCATGTTGAATATACGAAGATCCCTAAAGCCGAGCCCACGCTCGCACTTGGGCTTTGTCAGACACTGCCACCCGTCCAGTGGTGTCTCTCCTCCTCCTGATTGTTCCACCAATAATGGCACACCATAGAGTTGATCTCATCATAAAGAGTTTTAGTCAGATCAAAGCAGGACACCGCTCTAGAGAGAAACTTTTCCTTCCATCCTTGTATCTTCTTCCACACCTTCTCCATTAAGTAGACAAAAGCCTTCCTCTTGGATTTACCCAAGTAAATAGGCAGACCAAGGTACCTTTCATTGTAGCCTCATCACTAATTTGGCGGGGATTATTAAACTTCCTCTTTGTAGCCTGAGTAGTCCCCTTACTAAACATGACAGACGATTTGCCTTTATGAGTCACCTGCCCCGACGCTTCCTTATACAAGGCCAAAATTCTCATCAACTTTCCTACACTAGCCTTGTTTGTATGTATTCTTGGTTCCAAGTTTGTGCATCATAGAAAGACTCTTCATGCCATAGGCGAGCTTCGTAATGATTATATACGGCCACCATCATTGGAGACCCCCGCAAAAATTGAAGGAAATCATCGATTTGACCCATATTTTAAGGTAATTTCAGAAACTATTAGGCTATATGATATGACATTTAATACTTGTCACTATATAGGATTGAATTGGAGCTATCAATGGTACACATGTGCGAGCAGGTGTTACCAAAGATGTCGAACATTCTTTTCGTGGTAGGAAGGCCTTTACAACCCAAAATGTGATGGCAGCGGTAGATTTTGATCTCCGCTTCACATATGTGTTGGCTGGTTGGGAAGGGTCAGCACACGATGCGACCGTTTTAGCTGATGCATTAACCTGCGAGAGAGGTTTACAAGTACCACCAGGTAAGAAGTTGCCTTAGATAGTTATTGTCCATATGTTACTGCCTATAGAAACCATTGCCACGAATATTTGTTTTCACTTTTTAGGAAAGTTCTACCTAGTTGACGCCGGTTATGAAGCCAAGCCCGGGTTCTTACCACCTTTTCGTGGTGTGAGATACCATTTGAATGAGTGGGGCAACAATCCAGTCCAAAATGATAAGGAGCTATTCAACCTTAGGCACTCATCTCTACGGGTGACAGTTGAGAGGGCTTTTGGATCTCTCAAGAGGCGTTTCAAAATATTAGATGATGCCAAACCATTCTTTACTTTCCCGGTACAAGTTGACGTTGTTATAGCTTGTTGTGTTCTTCACAATTATGCACTATCACAAGGGATTGATGAATTTATTATACCGGAAGTGACATGGACCACCCAACCAATTAGAACATCAAGATAACAAGCAAGTGACACTAGGGTCATGGTAGACCGTAGGCTTCAAATGGCAGCCCAAATGTGGGAAGATAGGCAACTCATGTATGCTAATGTATGAGTGTGGCACACTCCATGTATTTGTGATTTTTATGCAACTACATTTCAATTTACTTGATGGCTGGACATATTGTATCATTTACCCTATTTGAACCATGTATTTTGATGTTTATGCAACCATATTTGAAATTATTTCATGGTTGGACAGATTGTATCATTTACCATATATGAACCATGTATTTTGATGTTTATGCAACTATATTTGAAATTATTTCATGGCTGGACAGATTGTATCATTTACCATATTTGAACCATGTAGTTTGATGTTTATGCAAACATATTTGAAATTATTTCATGGATGGGCAGATTGTATAATTTACCCTATTTGAACCATGTATTTTGATGTTTATGCGACCATATTCAAAATTATTTCATGGCTGGACAGATTGTATCATTTACCATATTTGAACTATGTATTTTGATGTTTATACGACTATATTCGAAATTATTTCATGGCTGGACAGATTGTATCATTTACCATATTTGAACAATGTTATAATCCATGTTTTGGCAATATTTTGTTGGCTGGATAGAAAAGGAGGGTGCTGAAGTCACCGTTGCAAGTGCGAGCTCGGGGAGAGCTGGGATCATTGCGTGGAGCAATTTCATGACGAAAACCATGCTTGTTTTTTTAGCTGGTCTTGTTGCTGATGGGAAGAAGACTTCAAGTGGATTCAGGGATGCGCATCATAGACAATGTGTTGCTGTTTTGAACGAGCAATTCAAGCTTTCTGTCATCGGGGATCAAGTCAAAAACCATCTCAAGAAGTGGAGGAAGATTTGGGAAAGGGTAGTCAACTCGAAGAATTTAAGTGGAGCTCTATGGGATGAAGATACTTGCACAATTAGGCTCAGCGAGGAGCACTATGCAGGGCATTGTATGGTATGCTTCTCAACCCCCAAATATGATGCCACTTTATGTTTGCATTGTGCTAATCATTTTGAACACTGTTTGTAGACCCATAAAGCTGATGCCCCCTTCTTGAATACCCCAATTGAATACTATCATGCCTTGGCTTCCATTTATGGGACAATCGAGGCTAAGGGGTTGGGTTCTAGGTCTGGCAATGATCTTCTTTCTATTGATATCGAAGACGGGGAGAATGGTGAGGTGAACACGTCACCAAATGTTGGTGAGTCTTCTAACCCCAAAGAACCACCCAAAAAGAAGGCTAAGGTAAAGCATGTGGTTGATGATCCACTAGTTATCACTCTCAAAGATGGGTTCAAACTTGTGGCTGAAGCGCTTGTGAAGTCTAGTGGAGATGATGATGATATACCCGATGACCTTTGGGATGTAGTCTCTGTATTGCCAGATTTTGATGAAGAGCACCTAGCCCACTACTATGCTCATCTTGTGGACAACCCCAAGACAGCAAGAGCCTTTATGAAACTTACCCAAATCAACAAGTCTGTTTGGGTGAGTAGGTATGTGAAGAAGAACTTCTAAATTCGATATGGTTGTATGGTTGACAAGTATGTGAACCTGACGCATGACTCTTATGCACTTTGGCTGCTTTTGGAGATTTCGTATGTGAACTTGATATGTATGGCTATTGCACTTTGATGTTTTTGAAAATTTCATGTGTGACCTATATGGTTGTATGTGTACCTAGTGGAAAATTATGTTATATGTGTTGTCATTTATGTGTTATAAGCTTGTCAATATATATTGTCATATTATTTTTCTTCAAATTACAAACAAAATGCTGCCAAAATTTTGAATTATGTCATTCCATTTTTCATTACATGCTTCCAACCAAACACCGGAACACCGGAACGGAACCAACCCATTCTACTCTTGTACTCCTACCAAACACAAGAAACACAAGAATGGAACAGAGTGTTCCTGTGAAATGGAACCATTCCATTCCATGACAATTGGTCCCCCAACCAAACAACCCATATTGGACCACGACGTCTCCTTACAATTACAGTTCTTCAAACAAGATCCTTTAGCTCCGCCATAGGAGCAAAGCAAACAAACGCCACAATGCACAAACGTTTTATCATAAACAAAGCTATTATCTTGCTATATTGCTTCCCCTGCCACCGCCACAGGGAAATCTTTTGCGGTCAACTATTTTCTCATTAGACAAAAGACAAAAAAACATAAATGTACTCAATACGGGTCAATATATTATTACAGTAGTTTTTACAACACTTGTACAACACTACAACAGGTTAGTCCATGCATCGGCAATGCCCCCTCAAACAAGACAAGAGGGCTGGGTGCTAGTTATATACAAACGAGCCATGATATTTGAGTGAGGCTGCTGGGGCATCGTCGGTTAACAGACAACCAGGACACAAAAAATTCTACCTCTTTAGTTTTTGCTGCGCTTCCAGTGCAGCAGAGTCTCTATTTCCACCCTCTCGTTTTTCCCTGCCCTAGAGGCCATGTGCCTCTAGGCATGCACAGGACAGGGGGTTCCAGTCCAATTGAATCCATATGTTCAATGCTTGACAAGATCTACCGGTGCTGCTGATGGTCACAAACCTGGCAGCTCCTAGCAGATCTAGGGTTCGCAAATGTGCACTGATCACAGGCCCAGATGTTGCCATCATCCATGCCACGGGTTGAGCTGCCTGACTTCGAGGCACCGACAGGTGCCTTGTTCTTGCCACTCTTGCTCTTACCGCCAAGGCTCTTGGAACTTACGGCCTTGCTACATGCACCTTGGCCACTATGAGCTCCGACATCATTCAATCCAGACTCCAATGCACGAACCAGGTTTTCGAAATAATTGCGAGTTACGCTGTTAAATAGACAAAGAATTGTTGGAAAAGAAGCATATAGCAATGACATGACAAGTACTGAATTATGGAAAACAAAAGCTCAAGCTGCAAGATGTTTTGCAGTTAAACGTAGGGAGAAAAGACCGCCACATAGGTACATCATGGAACCCGGTACCTTTAAAAGATTGTGGGAAACGCTATTTTGATGTCCATATTAAGGATGATGACGCCAGTTAGACAGAAACAACACTGACCAGAACAAATACACTAGGATTTTCATTACCTGGTCAATCCAGCCAACTTTGTACGGAAGTCATTGAAATCTTTAGATGGGCAGTCTGCATCGAGATAGATCTGAAGTTCTTTCTCCGCACACTGATGAAGGCGTTCCAGACCAGATTCTGCTTCACCTGAATAAGCAATAGCAAAATGATACCCTTTAGGGCCAGTTCTTTTGGACGGCTTAAAAAATAAGCTGCCTCTCCCAGCTTAAAAAATAAGCCGCTCTAAAAATTTGTCGAGGCTTCTAAATTAGTTATCCCATAACTAGTTCAGAAGCCCCAAGAAATGATTGAGGCGGCTTATGGAAAAAACTGGGGAGAAGCTAGCTTAATTTTTAAGCCGCCAAAAGAACTGACCCTTAGTGATAGATACTTCGAATGGAATCTACAGTATGAAAAATACGAACCTTGAACATATTCAAAAAACTGCCTTTTGGCATGCTCATGGTCTGGAAGGTAATAACCATATGCGTAAGTCCACTTCAATACCCGCCTACATTCAACAATCTGCAAAATGAGATCATACAGCCTGAGTGAGATGCTAAGATAACTGAACAAAGTACTGGCAACACTTGGTGACTCGAGTGTCATTCATACCTGTAACCATGCTTCAATTATGAACTTAAGCTGTGACTCAGGTTGGCTTTGTATGTCACTTAGCTTTTCAAGCTGTAAGGTTTACCAAACAAAATAACAATCATTAGGTGTTGGAGAATTTTAGCATTAAATTGTGAATCCCTTCTGATGATACTGCCCTGAATGACATTGCTCAGATAAAAAAAACGATGCAACTTGTAATATCAATGATGTTAAAGGTATGAATGCCAGCTACCTTATCATTCTGCAGACTCTGCAGATCCCCAAGCGCTTTTTGCCTCGACTACATCATAATGAAAATAGTGTGTAAATATTGTATATTACATGCAAAAGAAGAGTTGCTAGTAGTACATTAACTATTTCATCATCAAAATGAAAAAAATGAAGCAACAAAAAATATATTTAGATCTTTATGTTCCTTAGCTTGGCCTACGGAGAATTAGGCTCTTTCCAATGGCGAGGAGTGGCTGCGGAAGAAACTTTAAATTGCATTGTCTTTGGTTTGGCTTCCCACGATCACACTATCGCACGGCTGCGGTCCCGTGTTATTCATCTTCATGATGGCGATGCTAATACCTCTTTCTTCCACCAACATTCCAGATATTGTAAGAAGAATTTTATAGCCAAGTTGAAGGTTGGTGATCAGGTTGTTAAAAAGCAAGGGGATAAACATTGAGGCTGTGCTGAATTACTATGAAAACCTCCTTGGTTCATCTCAGGTTCGGGATTTTTCCTTGGACCTCTCAGTTTTTCACTTCCAGCAGCATGATTTGGTTTCTTTGGAGGAGCCTTTTTCGGAGGATGAAGTGTGGTTAAGCATCAAAGACTTGCCTTTCGATAAAGCACCTGGACCTGACAGGCTTACTGGTCATGTTATAAGTCGTGTTGGGAAATTATCAAAGTGGACCTGCTGCTAGCTCTCTCAGATGTTCATCATGTTCATGTGTCCAAATCCGGACTTCTCAACTCTGCTCTCATCTCCCTTCTGCCGAAGAAGGTCGATGCCATCCAGGTGAAAGACTTCCGGCCCATAAGCCTTATCCACAGGTTTGCCAAACTGGTTGCTAAGCTCATGGCCAATCGCCTTGCACCCTTGCTGCCTGATTTGGTGCCCGTAAACCAATCTGATTTTGTCAAGGGAAGGAGCACTCATGACAATTTTCTCCTTGTTCAACAAATGGCAAAATGTTTACAGCAACGAAAGGAGCCTCACATTTTACTCAAGCTGGATATATTGAAAGCCTTTGATTCTGTATCTTGGCCTGTTCTAATTGAGGTTTTGAAGCATTTAGGTTTTGGTCAACGTTGGTGCAATCTCACATATTTGCTGCTCGCCACATCTTCCTCTCAGTTCCTAGTCAATGGTGGGCTGGATGAGCACATCTTCCATCGTCGTGCCCTCCATCAAAGTGACCCCATATCCTCTATGTTATTATCCTTGTGATGGATGTCTTGAACTCTTGTGAACTGGGCTGCTCATGTGCTGCTCATGTGGGTTTGCTGCAACCAGTTGCTGTGCAGCGAGCTCAACACCTGATCTGATGATGTAGTTATTTTTCTCTGGCCTGCTGCACATGACCTCACTAACATCAGGCAACTTCTAGACATTTTTCGTCATGTCTCGGGTCTTGTGATCAATATGTCCAAGAGCTCGTTACCCCAATTCAGTGTAAGGATGGAGATATGGAGGCCGTATCCAGCAGTTTATCTTGTGATATTAAGCACTTCCCTTGCACCTATTTGGGTCTCCATTGACGGTCAAGAAGCCTTCCAAGGCAGCCCCCACCCTCTTATTGACAAGGTTGCTAACAATCTCCCTGGACGGAAGGCATCACTCATGAATCGTACTGGTCGGTTTGTTGCGACTGTATGAGTTGTACTGCTAACAATCACCCTGGACGGAAGGCATCACTCATGAATCGTACTGGTCGGTTTGTTGTGACTATGAGTTGTACTTTCTGCCATTCCTATTTATCTCATTATTGCTTGGGACTTCCCAAATGGGCTATCAAGGCCATTGATAAGCGGCGTAGGGGTTTTCTTTGGAAGGGACAGGAAAAGGCTAATGGGGGCAACTGCCTTGTTTCCCGGGAGCGAGTCCAGGGACCAATCCAATAGGGTGGTCTTGGTATTCCTATCCTAACCTTCAACGTTGGGTTGGGCGCTCTGCTGCGATGGTTATGGCTGCAGAAAACTAGCGCAGATAGCTCATGGTCTGGTTTGCCCATCCATGTTCCTCGAAATGCTCTGGCTTTGTTTTTTGCGCTGTTCAATTGTTGGAAATGGGCAGACCACTTTGTTCTTGTCTGATCGGTGACTTCAGGAGATCTCCAAACCTTTTCAAGCTGATCTCCAAAAGAGCGGTCAAGCAGCACACTGCGGGTCAAGCTCTAACGGAGCGGAGATAGGTCGCAGACATCAAGGGCGTCCTTACTGTCCAAGTGCTAACTGAATACCTTCAGTTTAGGGATTAAATGGAGGGACTGCACCTTCAACAGGAGGTTCCTGATCAGCACCGTGCGGTCGGGATTGTACTCGTGCAAATCAGCATATGAAGCTTTCTTTATTGGTGTGATCAGATTCGCCCCTTGGAAGAGAATCCGGGGGACCTGGGCTCCTTTGCACTGTAAGCTATTTATTTGGCTTGCCATGAATAATCGGTGCTGGACGGCAGACCGCCTGGCCAAAAGGGGGTTGCCGCACCCGGCTGCTTACCCCTTGTGCGACCAAGTTGAGGAGTCAATTCAGCATATCCTTGCATCGTGTGTCTTTTCCAGGCAGGTCTGGTCTCATATTCTCCAAAGATTAGGCCTAATTGCTATTGCAACCCACCACTGGCCAGTTCTCAAGCTGGTGGGGTCAAGCTCTCATTCAAGTTCACAAAAAATTATGGAAAGGGCTTAACTCCTCATTGTCTTGTTGGTGTGGGAAATACGGAAGCACCTGAACGATTGTGTTTTCAATGGCGCTAGGCTAAATGTTTCTGTGTTGTTGCTGACAGTTGCTAACGAGTTCGCCCTCCGGTGTTCAGCTGGAGCTTTGGTGCTTCGGGGGCTCTTGTCTGGGATGCTTACCTTGGACATTAAGCTCGTCCTTTGTCTGAGTTTTGGTCGTTTGTTTTATGTGTGGTGAGAGTTCTTATTTGTTCCTTAGGGTTGTGTCTTGAGGTGTGTTTGGGTCAAGGGAGTATCTGCCCTCACCCTTGTACTTATTTCTTTCTTCTTAATGAAATGACATGCAACTCTCCTGCGTTTCGAGAGAGAAACAAGCATCAGTATTCTATTCCTTGACCCTATCACAATGAGGTCTTAAAAACTCGAAATATCCTACATACAGCATTGTCTTCGACCATAAATGAACTCCTGGCAAGTTTGACAAGAAAAGAAACCACCACTGCAACTAAGAACAGTATAGCAGTCATTCAAGCACCACTTGCAACTTCCAAGTTGGCTTAGTACTGATTCATACATTATGCACCCATGATATTCATGAGCTTATCGCCGCAGAAAAAGCCGACAACGTATATTACCACCCAAAGGTTCACTCACAATGTACCACTACACAATAAGAAATTATCTCATCAGTTGGATTGGGAGTTAGTACATGCCTAGGCTACCTTGCGTACATAGGAATTCTTTAGGAGTTTAGCTCACTAGTTACCCACATAAGATCTGACATTAAAGGAGTGTCGATGCTGCTAACTGAGTTGAAAATCACTTACTGACTGATTGGCTGCCCATCGCTCATAGTAATGTGTATATCTCTCGAGGGAGTTCTTTGCCATTTCTCTTCTCCTTTCAGAATCGTCAAACTGAAACAGAAATGTAGAAGGAATTAGCATAAATAATTTAATGATACAATAAACTTGATACTCGTGACTAGGTGAACCATTACCGCTCCCTCTTGCCTTGCTGCCTCATATCGATTACAAGCATAAAAACCACCTGTCCTCTCACCATGATCTGACCATGGACCAAGACAAAGCCTGCATTCACAGCATACTGCGTCAACTATCTAAAATGGCAAAAAACTATAAGCAGAAGTGTAGCCGCAATGTGATTATGTACCAGCAGAATTCAAATTTACATGGCGGTGTGCACGTAATGTGCATGCAGCCCTGATTTTTTTCAATAGGCCGCTTGCACTTGGGACAAGGCTTCGAATTAGCTAGTATCCTGAAAAACAGAACCAACAGGTGGTGAAGAAAGAAAGAAAAAGGTATAGCTGATACTCAAAACAACTCGAAGCAAAAACATACTAATCTGCACAGATGCACATTCCATTGACTGAACTACAACACCATTATGTTAGTAAAGAAATGGGACAAGAATAGCACAGACTAAGCAAAAAGGTTTAGAGAGTGCCCATCAGACCCTAGAAGGATACATGTTAGAAAGAACACTGGTGTGGGTGAAATGGAACAATTTAGAGAAGCCAAAGATAGAGATATGTGAGAGAGAGAAAAGGCTTTGCAGTCTAATTTGCGGATCATATAAGCTGGGTATCTACTGCAAGCATTTTTGTGAAGAAACCTAAATTGGTTCAGTGAGGAAATATGACAAGTAGAATTTCAAAAGAGAAGCAAGGTAGTAACTGGTAAGCAATAGGGAAGTGGAGAGAATGAGCAAATTAGACGACTTGCTAGTCCCAACTGTGCGTCTTACTCCATTAGCAATTAGATATAGCAAAGAAGATGGTTAAGGACCAGATGGGCCGGCATACATGTTACACAACATACCCATGTCAAAGCTTGGCACACTTGCAAATCAGAGATAGTAATGCTTCATTGACATGACCATGCTGTTGGACAGACAATGCAAAATTTGGGAGAAGACGTACCAGTTCATATTCTCAGATTCCGCACTATTTTTGAGAATCCATTTGGAAACTGTGGAACAGTCTACAGGGCGATGAGCTTCCTCAGTGCACTGAACAAAAATCACACAACTTCTTAATTCTAAGCTCGACCGAACATATCACAAATAAGCTACAGCCAGAAATACTCACGTTCCAACAGAACCCGTAAGAACAGCCACAAGAAACATCGTAACTGCCACTGCCAACGACAAATTCCACAGCATATTCGCAGCCAGGAGCAGGACACCATTTTGTCTATTCAACATAAATGACACACTGTGATACTTGAGCTATAAATCAAAAGGTAATAGTAGACAGCAGTGAAATACATAAGACTAAGCAATTTTTTTTGCAGATTCTGATATATAAAATCAAATACAAAGAAGAGAATAGGTGCCAGAACAAAGGATTGTGCAGTTACCATCCTTTGCTAACTGAGCAGCACTTGATGCTCGGAAAAGAAAATATGAATTCAGATAAAATTCAGAAAGATATAGACTTACTTTTCTATTATCTTCAATGTAAGATCTGCAAAGATATCGTTCATACTTTCCCTTATCCTCGTCACTGGCGAATAAATTAACCATATCTTGTCCAACAGCAGCAGAACAGGATGGATCAGGACATCTCAACATCAAACATCCTGGACCATCGTTTATAGCTGTGCCAATATAGCCTGTCAATGAAACCAAAAATTTAATCAGCACCACCTAAACATTAAAAGCTAAAAACTTCAAACATTGCATTTAATTACAAGAAAAAGGTTATATTAGAAGATGTAAAATAAACTGAAATCATTCCATGAAAAGATGGAACAAAAACTCAAATCGTTCAGGAAATGATAAATGAAACAAAGGGGCATACAGAGTAAATAGTTCACGAAGTATGCAAAAAAGCTAAAAAGGAACCAAATTCCAAGAGGAGAATAAGGATGGCATCAAGTTGAAACACTGGAAAACTGATATTTCTCTTTGGACATGACATTTGGTTTTGTTATGAGTCATTCTAGATTTCTAGTCAAGTGACCAAGTAAAAATATAGAATGTTAAATTGGAAATCTATAGACTTTTTATCTACTCAATTTCAAAATGGTTCAAACAGGTAATATACTATCCAACATAGAACTCCAAACGGCTAGATCCTAGAGCATTCAAATACAGCACATATGCCCAACAAGTGATATTATTGCATATAAGAAATGAGAACCACAAAAAAAAAAAAACTGTTATCAATTTGGAGGAGCATGGCCAATGTTGTGCAACAATAAAACTGCAGGCTTGCAAACTATCAGGAAAAAGCATAATACATTTGTCTGCGTTGACACTACAGGAAAAAGCATAATACACTTGTTTGTGTTCACGCATGACTATAAATTGCCAGCAATGCTTCTTTCAGAAAAAAAAAAAACAGATTCAGGAAGACACTCCAGTAAAATGCCCACATGCTCAACTTTGATTGAGGAAGATATGCTCAGATGTAGCTACGGTAAACATCTATGTGTTCAGTCACAAGGAAAATAAAGGGTAACTTAATAGATAGTTAGGCACACTTGAACCATCACCAAGCGTATTCATGGCACAATTATCCAGGCAAGGGCAGTGTAAAGCATGACCATCCAAAAAAAGGGGATACAAAAGAACGAACCTCTCCAACATACACCACAGAAAGGATGCCCACATGAAGCAGCACCCATTGACTCACGTGGACAATTTTCGAAGCAAATCCCACACGTAAGCTGTTAAAAGATAGAGAAGTAATGTAAGTGGAGTTTATATACACATTGACCTACATGTAACAGGAATGTTTTCATTAGCACATCTAGTCTAGAACATAAAAAGGTGCAAGCCCATCCCTTTGCCACAAGCATTCAAAATAACAAGCCTACTGTTCAACATTTTTCTCCAGTAAAATACAGGTTACCAGGCAGATCATACTAACTCCCTGGGTGGCTACAAGATATACAGGCAACCCAATAATATAAACGTCAACTAGAAGAATACTATATTGTCCAAAGGGGGGAATATGCTTCGGCAATAGAGCAAAAATAAATAAATATGAGCCTTACTTCTCTTTCATTTGGCATTTCATTTTGCTTCTCCGGCAAACCAACGGCAGTACGAACTCGTGCTTCATCAACAAACCACTCATCATGCACCTTACTAACGCTCCTGCAAGAAGAAACTTTATAATGCCTTTACAGAAAGGAAATATTTCGAGCAACCTAAATTAAACATCACCACCTACAGAAGCTGTCACATAAAAGAAGATACAAGCAGCACTGCCATTGAAAAGGAAGGGCCAAAGAAGTATGATCCTAATATAGCAGTATCTCATTCGCCTGCGCCTATTTCGTGCCTGAACTTGGATAAAATTTAACTATTTAAGCATGCAACTACCATGCCAGATGTAATGATGCCTATTACCAGTTATAATTGCGAAGAAGGGCGCATGCTTCTGATTTCGAAATTGAAAGAACAGTTGAAACCCGATTCATGTCATCTGCTTGATGTTGCTTTATGTCAGTTTCACTCAGTACACTGTAGTTTTGCTGGAATATAAACAAGAAAATAGTAGTAAGATAAACATAGATAAAAGGTGAAATGAACACCTAAGAACCACATAAGCTGAGTACTGCCAGTTCATCACTAGATTAAATGGAGAGAAAGAAAGTTAATCTTGGTCAAACCAGCATGCAGTTACTAAATAAAAAATCCTTTGACAGTAAAATCTGACTATTTAACAGGTACATACACCAAAAATCACAAACTCATGGAGTACATAACCAGAAAAAATCTTGGCAAAAGAAAGAAACATAAGAATTCTGTTGGTTGTATCTTCCACGTCCAGGAAGGAATTTGCTACAACCTTATGATTTCTAGTATATTATTCAGCCTCGAAGAACACATGGAAGCATGCACAGAGAGAGAAGCTTGGACTACTTGTGACTGATGACATGCGTTTACATGTTAATAGCCCAAACCTCGATACATTGTCGACCAAAATGTACCCTGGAGGCCCGGACTATACGTGTCAAAGGTCCCACGAAAAAATCGGTTTGTTATAACTCTATTAGGCCCGGACTCAAGTACGCAGCTTGAGTACTAAAGCTGCGTCAATTAATTTGGATCGGAGGGAGTACCAATTTAAGCATTGTGTGCACAGTAGCACACTCAGTGAGGTGGGCCACCCAAAAGTGTCGTCAAATTTGGCTACGAATCAAACAGCCTCAAATCTAGCTCCATGGCTTTTCACTTCTTTGCTAACTACTCCCTCCGTTCCTTTATGTAAGGTGTATTATGTTTAGCACGGTGACCAAGGCGCATTATTATAAACATGTAAAGACTAAATTACCCTTGGCAAATTTGTTGTTTAGTGGAAAGTGAATCAATTAGTCCAGGATACATGAAATCGATAAGGAGATAGTTTCCTTCTTTTGCTATAAAAAGAGATACAGACAATCTGAAAATAGATTCTTTCCTTTTTTCGAAGGGCTAACAAGGGAATTATGGAGAATCAAAAGAAATGCACCTTACATTCTGAAATTTTATCAAAAAACAAATACACCTTATATAGAGGAACGGAGGGAGTATATATTAACTGGAGTTTGTAAGGAACTAAGAACAACAAGAGGAGAAGAGTGGATATTGGAGGATGGGGGGCGATGGTAGAGGAAGATGGAAACGAGGTATTAAAAGCTGGACATTTCATTTATCATAGAAACTTTCTAGAGGCTAAATTGGTTCAATTTTTATAAAAGATTGAATGCTCAATGTCCAAATCAATAGATCTTGCACTTGCTATAATTTACATCATCATGCAAGGTGAACGCTTATGGTAAGTTAACTGCGAGCACTTCCAAACAATATTTATTAACCAGTACAGTAAATTGTCGGGTTACATGATCGCGTAAACAAAGAAAATACCAGTCCTTTAGTATTCTATATGTTAAGCAACACTGGAACACTTTACACGATCGGCTATTGCAGATTGGACAGCACTTGATGCACTCACATCACATCGCTTCAGAATGCAAGTACATCATCCGGAAGTGTGAATAAAATCTAGAAAACGTATCATGACAAAATGATGGTATACTGAGTGTCAATTCTGTTTCACGAAGAAAGGCATACACCAAAAAGTATATCAGAACATTGAACATTTTTCTGTTTACATCTGCTTAAAACTGAAAATCAGTATGAATGGGAGGTGCACTAACGAATGTAGATATATTCGATCCTATCAATTTAAGTTCTGCATAAGGGAGGTACAAAAACTTAACCCCGAATCAACACGCTAGAGTTGTGTACATAAGCTTTGAATGCTTTTCTTCCCTTAATCGTTTCATCTCTTGATATTTAGACAGAATATCACTACAAATAGTGAATCAAAACCAAATGAATTTAGCGACCTGTGCCAAGATCATGCAAGGTACCCTATTTCATAATTTGAAGCTAGAAAAGTACTCCCTCCGTAAAGAAATATAAGAGCGTTAGTGATCTAAACGCTCTTAAGTTTCTTTACAGAGGGAGTACTTGTATCCCACATAGAAATTTCCATCGATTGTGAATAAGTAAACACTAAGTAGACTCGTGTATTCACCTAATTGGCATGATCTGCGAATTAATCACCATCTTTTGGCTAGAGCTATGAGATCATACATTAAAAAACTGCCAGCTCCAAACAAACCAGCAAGCTTCAGGAAACCTCCCAAAAATCAGATTCGGAAACATAACAATTAGACTGGTATATGCTTGCATCAGGGTAGCATGTCAGTACATGCCTAATACATACTCGCCATTATTTACTCCCCAGTTCAGAAGTTTTCCTTTGCATGCTTTCCTACAGTTGTACCTAAGGAACGCTCTCCCTATCATACTACATTCATTACCACTTATTACCAGCAACCAAAACTAGAGTCAAAACTGACAAGCAATGCAACACACTGTGAATTACAAGCTACAACACAAAGTGAATTTGGCACGCCAGGACACCAGTCACAGCTAGTACCTATCCGACAACCAGAAGTAATTTATCGGGAATGCTCGGCTTGTCTTTTCCTACAGTAGGACATGCATAAACAGAACCGCCCTCCAGTTTCTATAAACACATTTCATCCATGGACAAGACTCTGATCGAGCTCTTCGTCAATGTCAGGCAATCACACAGGCAACCGAAAGCAATATCTAGATCATCCAACCAGTCACATTCCTATCCACTATATATATAATATAGTAGTATGCGCGAGAGCATTTCTGTCCACATCATCCATCCTATCGTCAAGGGAGAGACAGAACCACCGATACGTGGCCGCTCGGGCGCTGCTGCATCTCCCATTCCGATTATCTTTTTTTTTTTGCGGGTCCATTCCGATTATCTTGAACAAGCAATTTCTATATACCGGGACCGACCGAACGCCAATCGATGATCACCTGCTGCCTGTGGGAGATTAGGTCATCCGAGTCATCGGAGTCGCGGTCGGCGAAGTCGTAGTCCGCGTCCCCGTCGTCGCTGAGGGCGAGGCCCGCCTCGCCGCCGCTGTAGAAGTCCTCGTCGGCGGAGTCACGCGTGTCGTCCTCTGAATCCATCGCCGCCGCCGCCGCGCGCGCCGGAGCCTCGAGAGCGACCCGGATCGGGCGGATCGGAGCCGCGCCCCACCGTTTGGACGGAACAGGCGGCTCGGATTCGGGGGAGGGACGGGAGCTGGGAGGGGGAAAGGGGTGGAGCGGAGGAAGACGTGGGGGGGGGGGGGGGGGGGGGACAGGGGAGGAAGAGGATGGGTGGGATTCGCTCGGGGGCAGAGGAGGCCGCGAGCTTTCTTCTTCCTTGTTTGTTTCCGCACGTTTTCTTTCTCGCGTGTAATTGCTCCCCTATTTTCTGCTGCTTCTCGAACAGTGCTTTTCAGACGGAACCTTTCCCTTTCACGGCAAGGAATCTTACGCTGCACCAAGAAAGGGAGAATCTTCACTTCACAAACAGGAGTGACGCGTTCCTCTGTGTCCCAATACATACTTGCAACACCAGGGCAACGGTCTTTCATGTCATGGCTCAGCCAGCAGCCGCAAACGCAAAATGTGTGTGCCTTTTTTAAGGCCCATATCTGTCATGGATTTGGATCGAATTTGGTCTATAAAGATTCGAGACGGTGCGTCCTCTTTGTGTCTCGGATCCACCGGTCCCATTTATTTACTCTCTTCATTCAGAAATACTTGTCACATAAATGGATACAAATGGATGCATCTAAAACTAAAATATATCTAAATACATCCATTCCTATGACAAGTATTTCCGGACGAAAGGAGTATTTCACTCGGAGTGCCCAGCCCTCCTCCACCAGGTCCTTTTCAATGCCACGAGTGCGGGTGGAGGGACCGAACAGTCCACTTCCCGATCTTCTTCAACTCATGTGCCCCTCCCCCCTAGCCATCGCTACCTGTCGGCCAAAATGTCGTGGAAGTGGATCCCGATAAAACCGGGGAAGCACGACCACGAGGCTAACTCATCCTTTGGGTCCTCATGGCGCCACCTGCAACACCGTGACAACGCATCTACGTTGATGTCGAGCAATGCCGGCGGTACTAGGATGAGGCCATCCCGGTGTCGTGACTCGACGTCCACCTGTCGGATGGCTGGCACCTCAACCTAGAGAGGGTGCATGTGCGATGTAGGGTAGGGACCCTAGGATTTCCAATCTTTCACGCTTGGAGGTGGAGAAGGATAAACACGAGAAGAGGAATAAGAGGAACGTTCAAAGATAAGAACACTAGTCACACATCTACCAACTCCACAGATCTCATACAAACACATAGATCCACAATCAATAAGAGGAAACAAGTAAAAAGGCAGTTCTTCCCAAATCCATGGAGGAATTGGGCCCTTGATGGGGGGTATTCTTCTCCAACCCTAAGGGAGGAGGTTGTTGGGTACCCATTATGGGTAGGGGCATGGGAGTCCATTTCTAGATTAAACAAAGGGCCCACAACTGCAAGCATTAAAGGACCTTAGGGTCCCGATTTACCCGAATGAAAGTAGAGTTCGCATTCACTCGGATGACGTTCATTCACTCGGGCAGCAAATCCACTCGGATAGTCATTCATCCACTTGGTTGTCGTACAAGCTACTCGGACAAAAGGAGTTGAACACTCAACATGGATACCGGAGCGTCAGGAGGCGCACGTCTTCAAGCGTTACTAGCATTTATTACATCAGTTGCCACATGTATTACTCACCATCAACACTATCATGCAATCCCTTGTAGCGTGGCTATGATAGGGGTCGACGCACTCTATATAAGTCACCCCTTAGCACGAACAAGGGTTAGCACTCATTGTAACACTCATACGCAAGAAGCAAAGCAAAGATCTAGAGCTTGAGGCGTAGGGCTATTACCTCCTCCGAGAGGGGCCTGAACTCGTAAAACACTTGTTTCGCACGTGTGTCGTAACTAGGATCAACCCTTTTTCGTACCCTAGTACTCACTGTCAGATTAAGCCCCACGAAAGTTGGCGCCCACCATGTCGGTGTATTTCTGATTCCGTCCAGGGGGGATCGGCTCAGTTACATCCTACAGATCCACTTCGCTTACTCCAACAATGAGGCCAAGTGTGAAGCCCTTCTATATGGTTTGTGCATTGTCTTTTCACTCGGTATTCGTCGATTGATGGTTTACGGTGATTAGGATCTAGTGGGTTAGCAGGTGATGAAAGAATGGGATATCAGAAGTCCCACCATGACCGCATATTGCAACGCGGTCAGGAAACTTGAGAAGAATTTTGAAGGACTGGAATTACACCATGTGCCACGAGCTCAAAACCAAGCATCTGGCGACTTGGCTAAACTGGGTTACACTCGGAAAGTAGTGCCAAGAGTGTGTTCCTTGATCACCTTCACTTCCCAATGTAGGATCTAAAGTATGTCTAGAGGGGGATGATTAGACTACTTGGCCAAATAAAAATCTAGCATTTTCCAATTTTAATTGTTGGCAAGTTTTATCAATTGTACCATGTCAAGCACACCCTATACATGCATGTCTAAGAGTATGGCAGCGGAAAGTAAAGACAAGCACATGAAAGTAGAGGGAATGGATAGGAGGATCAGAGGCAATTCGAGACACGAAGATTTTTCCCGTGGTTCCGATAGGTGGTGCTATCGTACTTCCACGCTGATGGAGACTTCAACCCACGGAAGGTAACGGTCG
The DNA here is from genome assembly GCA_022496015.1 of Hordeum marinum. Classification (NCBI taxonomy): domain Eukaryota; kingdom Viridiplantae; phylum Streptophyta; class Magnoliopsida; order Poales; family Poaceae; genus Hordeum; species Hordeum marinum. The sequence goes on along the minus strand of CM039677.1, from coordinate 277,250,548 downwards.
CGAGAGTACATGGAGGGCTCCACCCATAAGGGTCCACAAAGTAACAACCTTGTCTATTCCATCACGACTTTCGTCCACGAAGGACTAGCCTCACTATGGGTAGATCTTCACGAAGTAGGCGATCTCCTTGCCCATACAAACTTCTTGGTTCAACTCCACACACGAAGACAGAGGCTCCCAAGCGACACCTAACCAATCTAGGAGACGCCACTCTCCAAAATGTAATATATGTGGTAGTATGATGAACTCCTTGCTATTGTGCTTCAAAAGATAGTCTCCTCAACACTCAATAATTCTCACACAGATTTGGCTTGGTAGAAGAGGATGATTTGGTGGAAAGCAACTTGGGGAGGCTAGAAATCAAGTTCATATGGTTGGGGTAGAAGATCTTGATCTGAACATATGAGTAGGGGGATCTCTCTCAGAAAAATGGATATGACAAGTGTTGGTCTATTTTGAGTGCTTCCTATGTGAGTGAGAGGCTGGTGGAGGGTTTTATATAGGCATATCCAAAAATCCAACTATTACAACATTATTTCCCAACTCGGTGAAACCAATCCAAAAACTCGGTTGCACCGACTAGTGCAAAATGTGTCAACGTTTGGCGTTTCGGTGAGACCAATATATAAATCTCGATGGGACTGAATTTGACTGACCTAGGCAATTACCAATCTCGGTGTCACCGATTCCTAAAGCTCGCAAATTCTGATTTTTAGAAATGGGACAACAGAAATTTGGTCACTGGTTTCGGTTTCACCGAAATGAAAGTTGGTATCACCGAAATGCTAGGGTTTGGCTTTGGATCTGTCTGAGGCAAAACTCGGTAGGGCCAAATGGAAAAAGTTGGTGGCACCGAATTTGGACTTTGGGGTTTGGACAGAATATTTGTGGGAGAATTTCATGAGTATATTTGGTGGCTACTCTCTAAGCACTTGAGCAACCAGATCATCATATTTACCCCATGCCCTTTAATTAGTATTGGCTTTCCTATGGACTCAAAAGCGATTTCTCACATAAAACAAAATGTCGAGTCTTCAAGCTTGTTTCCAAAAAATGTTCCTTGCATCTTGGGAATCTTCTCACAATCCGTTGCCAATCCATCATTGAACTTTTCATGTAATATACTTGGTGGAAACATTAGTCCAATGAAATATATGTTGTTATTGATTACCAAAACCTCATAGGGAGAAGTGTGCTTTCAATCTCCCACTTTTTGGTTATTGATGACAACATATAGATCAAAGCTTCGATGGGGATAAAACAATGAATATCATCGTTGCTTTGAGAGGTATGTGATAAGCAAGAGCTCCCCCTACATTTGTGCACTATTTCTAAATTTGCGTTTGAATGCAAATGCACAATCGATTAGGATCACATGTCACTCTTCCATGTCACATGCAACTTGGTGGTGCACATAAATGATATGAATGAATAAAAGTGCACATAACACCAATCATAAGTGAATGACCATCACATAGATATATCAAAAATAGGAAATAGTAGCAACATCAATCAAAGCGTATGATCAAACACGACGAAGTTTCTATGATAACAAAAGATAAACCCATTGTTCTTGAACGAACACTATTGTAGGATGGTCCAAACATGACACATCAATCAGAGACCCTTCGACGAAATTGTGTGCGATCCATCAATCGCAAACGGTATAGTTCAAGCTCTGCCTCCAATGACGAAAACCGTGCGTGATGAAGAAACGAGCAAATACGGTTCAAAATAAAGTCACGTGTGTGATGTGTTGCATACAATTTGTTCTTTATGAACTGTTTGTGATTATGGAAGATAACATAAACAGTTAACAAACAATATACGTGTGCATACAGTTCACTCAGACAAACTGTTTGCGCTGATCCATCAGAACACAAACGAGTTAGCCTAAGAAGGCGTGTGTGATACCCGGCAAACAGTTCATTCATCAGAATTGTGTGTGAAGACCAATAATAACCCAAATGATTCATATGGACAACTATTTGTCTTGTGGGTACCCGGCAAACAGTTCATTCATCAGACATGTGTGGGAAGGCCAATAATAACCCAAATGATTCATCCTGACAACCCGTGTGTGTTGTGGGCACACGATTGCTGCTAATAATTGTATGAGATGTGATTTGCTCTATTTGCACAACATCTGTATGCTCTGTCTACAGAACACCAACATTATTGTTGCATAACCAACTTGAACATAGAGTTCCATAAGTGACTACACAATACATGTACATTCCTCAATATAAATTTACAAGAAGTAGACGTTCGTCAAATCATATTGTTCTTCTAATGACGGTTGCCAACACTCTCTGCTTGTGGCTATCCCTCATCGTCTGTAGGAAGGAGGCACTTCATCATGTCAACGATCCTCCTGTACATCTCGTAGCTGGTGTACGCGCCCTTGGTCATGTACTTGATGTGTTCTTCATCCAGTTCGTCCACCCATGCCGCGTGCCAGGCAGTCTTGTGCTTGTGGCACTCAGCCTTCATGTCTCTGTAGTAGGGGCCGATGATGGCCGTAGCGAGGTCAACCAGGGAGTCCTTCAGCTTCTTCTTCTCGCCGCCCCAGACCCTGTACTGACCTTGGATGTTGACAAGCTTCTGGCAGGACAAGCCCGAAGTCTTGAGCACCTTTAGATCGTTGGTGGTGTCCACTATTGCAAACCTGTAGTTGGAGCTATTGACAAACCTGGCGAAACGCTCTCAAGGCTTTGTGGCCAGGCAGTAGTGGTAGACGAGCACGTGATGGCGCACGCATAACTGGGCGACGACAACCTTATGATCATGCCCTGCATGACCACCGGTATACTCGAGGTGGAAGCCGACCACTTTGTACTTGTCATCCTCAGCAAGCAGCTGCTCCAACGTATAGAGTTCACCACCACGACTGGGTCGTTGGTGTACACCACCGAGAGGTCTGTCTTCATGTTGTGTGTGTCCACTTTGACAATAGTGGCGAACTGCCGCTCGGCGCCGGCAACCGCCATTGGATCCGCACGGGAAGGTTGAAGCGATGAAGAGATGTACATCCTCTCTATATTTTTTGCTGTTGTGGGTGTGCTTCTTGGGTTGTGTGGCGCGATCGGAAGGTAGAAGAGACGAAGATAAATGGTTGCATCAACCGCATGGCAGTTTTTGCAGCGCTTAATTACATGGTGGCGCCGAGAGCGGCGCAACCGCTTGCATATGGTTCACCGGACATGCCTGATCGTTCGCGCATGGACGCCAGTAGAGCGGCGGGGCGCGCACTGACGCGAGCACAGTGTGCCGAGGCCGCATCAACCGCCTAAGACGTACATGATACGTCTCCAACGTATCTATAATTTTTGATTGTTCCATGCTATTATATTATCTGTTTTGGATGTTTTATATGCATTAATATGTTATTTCTATTATTTTTGGGACTAACCTATTAACCTAGAGCCCAATGTTGGTTTTTGTTTTTTCCTTGTTTTTGAGTATTACAGAACATGAATATCAAACGGAGTCCAAACAGAATAAAATTCTATAGAGATTTTTCTTGGACCAGAAGGAACCTACCAGACTTGGAGAAGAGGCCAGGAGAGCCACGGGTGGGCCACAAGCCACCCTGGCACGGCCAAGGGGCGCCCCTGGCTTGTGGGCTCCCCATAGCTCCTCAAACCCTAATCTTCGTCCTATAAATTCCCAAATATTCCCTCAATACCAGAAAGAGACACAATAATACTTCTCCGCCGCCGGAAGCCTTCGTTCCCGAGAGATCCAATCTTGGAGCCTTTTCTGGTAATCTGCCGGAGGAGTATTCGATCACGGAAGGCATCTACATCAACTCCATTGCCCCTCCGATGATGCGTGAGTAGTCCACCATAGACCTAGATGGCTTATTCTCTCTCTTTGTTCTTCAATACCATGTTCTCCATGATCTTCATGGGGATTTATCCGATGTAATACTCTTTTGCGATGTGTTTGTCGAGATCCGATGAATTGTGGGTTTATGATCAGCGTATCTATGAATATTATTTTGTTCTTATCTGAATTCTTATATGCATGATTTCATATCTTATCAAGTCTATTCGAGTTATTGGTTTGTTTTGGCCAACTAGATTGGTAATTCTTGCAATGGGAGAAGTGCTTAGTTTTGGGTTCAATCTTGCGGTGTACTCAGCCAGTGACATAGTAGGGGTAGCAAGGCACGTATTGTATTGTTGCCATCAAGGATAAAAAAATGGGGTTTTCATCATATTGCTTGAGTTTATCCCTCTACATCATGTCATCTTACTTAATGAGTTACTCTGTTCTTCATGAACTTAATACTCTAGATGTAGGCAGGAGTGCGTCAATGTGTGGAGTAATAGTAGTAGATGCAGAATCGTTTCGGTCTACTTGACACGGACGTGATGCCTATATGCATAACCACTGCCTTGGATATCGTCATAACTATGCGGTTTTCTATCAATTGCTCGATAGTAATTTGTTCACCCACCATATTATTTTCCTTCAAGAGAGAAGCCTCTAGTGAAACCTATGGCCCCCAGGTCTATTTTCCATATTATATTTTGAGATCTATATACCAAAAATATGAAAAATACCTTGCTAAAATTTTATTTAATTTTTACTTGTCGCAATATTTTATATCTATCTCTATCAGATCTAATCCTTGCAAGTAATCGTGAAGGGATTGACAACCTCTTTATAGCATTGGGTGCAAGTGTTTGATTGTTTGTGTAGGTGCATAAATTGGTGACTTGCTTGTTCCTCCTACTGGATTGATACCTTGGTTCTCAACAACTGAGGGAAATACTTATCTACTTTGCTGCATCACCATTTCCTCTTCAAGGGAAAACCAACTAAGCTCAAGAAGTAGAAAGAAGGATTTCTGGCGCCATTGCCGGGGGGGATTTTTGGCGCCATTGCCGGGGTGGATACACGTCAAGCCTACCAAGTACCCATCACAAACTCATCTCTTACATTTACATTATTTTCCATTTTCCTCTCATTTTCGTCTCCCCCACTTCTAAAATGAGTTTTAGAAAAAACCAAAAAGATTTGCCTTTTTATTCGCCCTTCTTCCATTCGCCTTTTGTTTTTCTTTTTGTTTGCTTGTGTGCTAGATTGCTTTCTTTGTCATGATGTCTGAGAATACCAAATTGTGTGACTTCTCCAAAACTAATAATAATGTTTTTGTTAGTACTCTGATTTCTCCGTCCACTAGTGTGGAATCTTATGAAATTAATGACACTTTGCTTAATCTTGTTATGAAAGAACAATTTTCTGGCCTTCCTAGTGAAGATGCTGCATCCCATCTAAATATTTTCATTGAGTTGTGTGACATGCAAAAGAAGAAAGATGTGGATAATGATATTGTTAAATTGAAGCTATTTCCGTTCTCACTACGAGATCGTGCTAAAACTTGGTTTTCATCTTTGCCTAAAAACAGTATTGATTCATGGAATAAGTATAAAGATGCTTTTATTTCCAAGTACTTTCTGCCTGCTAAGATCATCTCCCTTAGGAATGATATAATGAAAGCATGTTGCACAATCTCGGGAGAGGATGAAATTAATGATTAGAAATTGCCCCGCACATGGTTTGAGTTTATGGATGATTATACAATTTTTATGCGGGATTGAATTTTGCATCTAGGAATCTTCTAGATTCTGCCACGAGTGGTACTTTTATGGAAATCACATTAGGAGAAGCTACTAAAGTCCTAGATAATATTATGGCAAATTACTCTCAATGGCATACCGAAAGATCTCCTACTAGTAAAAAAGTGCACGCTATTGAAGAAATAAATACTTTGAGTGAAAAGATGGATGAATTAATGAAATTGTTTGCTAGTAATAGTGCTCCTGTTGATCCTAACGATGTGTCTTTGTCTTCTTTGATTGGGAATAATAATGAATCTATGGATGTGATTTTGTTGGTAGGAACAATTTTGGTAATAACGCGTATAGAGGTAATTTCAACCCTAGGCCGTTTACTAGTAATTCCTCTAATAATTATGGTAATCCCTTCAAAAATTCATATGGAAATTATAATAAGATGCCCTCTGATCTTGAGAACAATATTAAACAATTTATTAGTTCACAAAAGGTTTTTAATGCTTCAATTGAAGAAAAATTGCTCAAGATTGATGGTTTGTCTAGGAACGTTGATAGAATTTTGCTTGAGATTGATTCTTTGAAAATTAGATCTACTCCACCCAAGCATGATGTTAATGAGTCTTTAAAATCTATGATAATTTCTATTTATGAGTTTAAGGAAAGAACCGCTATAATATGTGCTAAGCGTGAATGTCTTGAAAAAGTGTGTTCTCGTGATAATAATGATGAAGTTCTTAAAGTGATTGATGTGACTCCTATTGAATCTTTGTTTTCTACTTTAAATCTTGATAAAGATAGGACTGGAGATAAGTCAACTTTAGTTAAAAGTCATCCCAATGATTCGGAGTCTATAGGTCTTAATGCTATAATTGATAACAGTGGGATTGAAGAGGTGAAAACTTTAAATAGCAATGAACCCACTCTTTTGGATTTCAAGGACTTCAATTATGATAGCTGTTCTTTGATTGATTGTATTTCCTTGTTGCAATCCATGTTGAATTCTCCGCATGCTTATAATCAAAATAAGGCTTTTACTAAACATATCGTTGATGCTATGATGAAATCTTTTGAAGAAAAACTTGAGTTGGAAGTTTCTATCCCTAGAAAGCTTCATGATGAGTGGGAACCTACTATTAATATTAAAATTAAAGATTATGAGTGTCATGCTTTGTGTGATTTGGGTGCTAGAGTTTCCACGATTCCGAAAACTTTATGTGATGTGCTAGGTTTCCATGAACTTGATGATTGCTCTTTGAATTTGCATATTGCGGATTCCACTATTAAGAAACCTATGGGAAGGATTAATGATGTTCTTATTGTTGCAAGTAGGAATTATGTGCATGTAGATTTCATTGTTCTTGATATAGATTGCAATCCTACATGTCCTATTATTCTTGGTAGACCTTTCCTTAGAACGATTGATGCAATTATTGATATGAAAGAAGGAAACATTAGATTCCAATTTACATTAAGGAAAGGCATGGAACACTTTCCTAGAAATAAAATAAGATTGCCTTATTAATCTATTATGAGAGATAGTTTTGTATTGCATACCAAAGATGACAATACCTAGATCTATTGCGTTATGCCTAGCTAGGGGCGTTAAACAATAGCGCTTGTTGGGAGGCAACCCAATTTTATTTTTATGTTTAGTTTTTTGCTTCTGTTTTTGAGTGTTTCACACATTATTACCTCTATATTAATTGTGTTTTTGTGTTTTAATTAGTGTTTGAGCGAAGTAAGACCTTTGGGATTTCCTGTGGTGATTGTTGATTTGATCTTGCTGAAAACAGAAACTTTTGCACCCAGTCCAGGAATTTTATAAATTTATCAGGACTCCGAATGAGTCTGGAATTTTTACACAAGATTGATATATAAATTTCCCAGGCTGTCCTAGTTTTTCATAATTGTTGGAGTTACATAAGTATACGAAGTTTCCAGATTGCTACACACTGTTCATTTTTTGACAGATTCTGTTTTCTTTGTGTTGTTTACCTATTTTGATGTATCTATGGGTCGCATCGGGGGGGGGGGGGGTAATGAACCACGGAGAAGTTGGAATACAGTATATATTACACCAATATAAATAAATAATGAGTTGACAACAATACTTAAAGTGGTGACTTATTTTTCTTACACTAACGGGTCTCACGAGTTTTCTGTTGTGAAGTTTTCAAGTTTAGGGTAAAGTTTTGGGCAAGGCTGCGTACAATAGACCCAAAGTGGTCGGACCCTTCCCTAGACCCGACACAAGCGAGAGCTAGATGCACTGGGCTGCCCTTGCCCTAACGGATCTCACGAGATTTCTGTTGTGAAGTTTTCAAGTTTTGGGTAAAGATTTGATGGACTATGGAATAAGGAGTGGCAAGAGCCCAAGCTTGGGGATTCCCAAGGCACCCCAAGGAATCAAGGATGCCAAAGAGCCTAATATTGGGGATTCACTGGAAGGCATCCCCTCTTTCGTCTTCAATCCATCGGTAAATTTACTTGAGGCTATATTTTTATTCACCACATGATATGTGTTTTGCTTGGAGCGTCTTGTATGATATGAGTCTTTGCTTTTTAGTTTGCCACAATCATCCTTGATGAACACATCTTTTGATAGTGACACACATGAATCGTGAATTTATTATAATACCTATGTGCTTCACTTATATCTTTTGAGCTAGGAAATTTTGCTCTAGTGCTTCACTTATATGTTTTTAGAGCACGATGGTGTTTTGTTTTATAGAAATAATTGAAACTCTCGTACCTCACTTATATTATTTTGAGAGTCTTTAAACATCATGGTAATTGGTTTAGGTTATGAGTTTAGTCCTAATATAATGGGCATCCAAGAGGTATATAATAAAAACTTTCATACAAAGTGCATTAAATATTATGAGAAGTTTGATTCCTTGCATAAAGTTTTGAGATGTAAAGATGGTGATATTATAGTCATGCTAGGAAGTAATTGTGGATTGGTACAAAAACTTGGGTAAAGGTTTGTGATTCCCATGGCATGCACGTATGGTGAACCATTATGTAAGGAAGTCAGAACATGATTTGTTTATTGATTGTCAACCTTTGTGTTAGGGTCGGGAGCGTGCGATGGTTAACTCCTACCCACCTCTCCCATACTAGCATGCGTCTAATACTTTGCTTCGATAACTAATAGACTTTTGCAACAAGTATGTGAGTTCTTTATGACTAATTTGAGTCCATGGATTATACGCACTCTCACCCTTCCACCTTTGCTAGCCTCTCTAGTACTGCGCAACTTCCGCCGGTGCATTAAACCTACAATATCATATGGTCTGGCTATGCTCCATCTTCCTCACACAAAGTATTTATATCATGCACAAACCCGATGACAAATCAAGCAATTGTTTCACACTTTTATTTTCTCAAACCTTTTCAACTCTCATGCAATACATGAGCGTGAGCCATGGATATAACTATAGGTGGAATAGAATATGGTGGAGGTTGTCAAGGAGAAAGGAGAAGATAGTCTCACATCAACTAGGCGTATCAATGGGCTATGGAGATGCCCATTAATAGATATAATTGTGAGTGAGTAGGGATTGCCATGCAACGAATGCACTAGAGCTATAAGTGTATGAAATCTCAAAAAGAAACTAAGTGGACGTGCATCATGATGAAAAATTCCAATAGTTATATGAAAGTGACTAAATAGGAGACTCTCTATTATGAAGATCATGGTGCTACTTTGAAGCACAAGTGTGGAAAAAGATAGTAGCAATGTCCCTTCTCTCTTTTGTCTCATTTTGTTTGGTGGGCATCTAAGACCCCTTTTATTTTTTTTATTTTTATTTGGGCTTCGCTGGCCTCTTTTATTATTATAAAGTCCGAAATCTCATCCCCACTTGTGAGGGAATCATAGATTCCATCATACTTTCCTCACATGGGACATGCTCTAATAATGATGGTCATCACACTTTTATTTACTTACAACTCAAAGAAAATTACAACTCGATACCTAGAACAAAATATGACTCTATATGCAATATGAAAGTGATGGTGCATGTCATAACAAAAGGAAACACTAGAAGTTGCATGGCAATATATCTCAGAATGGCTATGGAAATGCCATAATAGGTAGGTATGGTGGCTGTTTTGAGGGAAGGTATATGGTGGCTGTTTTGAGAAAGGTATATGGTGGTGTGACAGCCCAGTGCTGCCCCTACCTTTTATGGCATGTAACCTATGTGGACCCTTGTTGCCATATGTTGAATGCTATGAGTTTGCTCTTTTGCCATGCCATTGTTCCATGCATCATGCATCACATCATTTCATCATCACGTCGTGCATATTATTTTGCCCCTTGTGATTTTGTTGAGAGGTGGAGTGCATCTTGTGTGGTCTTGTGTATGTGTGTGCTTGTATGGGATCAAACTCCTTCCCTCTCTCTTATTAATTCAAAACCAAAACCAAAACCCTTTTATTCCTATTATCATTAATCAATAGAATTTTGCTTTATAAATCTGTTAAAAAATTCAAGTTGTAGTTAATGTGAATTTGAGCCTATGTGTGTTGTCCTTTTGGAGTTTTGAGCCTTATGAGTTTGGGGTTTTAAAATAACAGAGGTGTTGTTTTCATAATATTATTAAAAAATGCTTGCTTTAAAAATCCTATTGTTAATTTTATTAAACAGTTCACATTTCTCTTTCATGCAAAAGTATTTTTGTTCTTGCAAATACCCTTTTATTTTTCTCTGGTTTTTTATTTGTATGGCTGTTTGATTATAGGAAAAAAACTGTTGTTTTTCTTTGTCTGCGAGAAGAGTGTTGCTGGGCCCTTCTTCTCCCTCGCGGCCTAGCTAGCGCGCGGTAGCTGGCCCACCCGAAGTGGACGGCTATCTGCTCCGTCTCCCCCCTTTTCCGTCAGGTTCGGAGAGAGAGAGAGCGAGCGTGTTGCCGCCGTGTCCTTCCACCATCCTGTCGCCATCAGCCTGGTCCTATTTAGTCCCCTCGGCATGCGTGGCTTCCCCTCTAGGGTTCCTCACGCCGCCGCCATCTCCTCTCCTCTCCTTCCTCTCCCTTCTTCTTCTTCTTCTTCTTCTCTCGGGTTTAGAGAGAGCAGAGGTAAGTTCAGAGAGTTGCCGCCATCTTCCTCGCCGTCGCCTTCGCGCCTCCGGTGGCCCTTGTCGCCGATGAAGATGGCGTGGAGCATGAGGTCGTCGTCCGTGTTCCATTCCCGCCGCTAGGGGGTGAGGAGCACCCCCCCGCGGTGCAGCTTCGCGTCGTTGTCGTCTGCAAGGGAGCAGGTCGTCACCTGGGTTCTTCTTCCTTTTCGTCGCCGCCGCGTCTTCGCCGCTTCTTCCTCCTCTTCGCCGCGTTCAGGCCTTCATCGTCCCCCCCTTGGTGAGCCGTGCATCCCCGCTCCGTAGCTTGCTAGGTCCGTCGCCATAGCCAGCACGTCGCCGCTGTTCTTCCAAGGCAAGGCCTTGAGGGCCGTTGCCTCCGCCCCCTCGTCACGAGACGAGCTGAGGATGGACTCCCAGTAGTTCCCACAGCCCCGCGTCTGTTTCCTATCGCCGGAGATGCCTCGTAGCCGTCGTACTCGCCGCCGCCGTTCGTTGTCGCCGGAGTGCAGGTTTCTTCAGTTTCGTCAGATATGCGCGGTCAATTAGAATAAAAGTGCTAGTGCCCCTCTTCCATCGAATGCCAAAGCGTAGCATAGTTGTAGGGAGATGGGGATGAGACTGCAAGGTCCGGGGTTCGAATCCCAGCCCTCCCGTAGGTTTTCTTTTTTCTGGTTGGCCGGTCATGGTGTTGTGTGTTTGGATTCGGTGTGATGGCCGGATCCCGTGCGCGTGTTGTATGTGTGTCTAGATCTGGTGCGGCTGTGGCCAGATCCAGGTGTGGCTGTGTATGTGCTGTGTGTGTGCCTGTGTGTGTGAGAGAGAGTGAGGATCTCGTGTGGTGCCAGATCCATAGTGCAGTGTGTGTGTGTGTGTGTGATGTGTGTGTGTAGTTGAGTGTGTGTGTGTGTGGTGTGAGTGTGACAAGTGGGCCCAGACCCCACTTGTCATACCCTATCTTTTATTGTTATATTGTTTTAATTGTTATATTAGGTCATTTACATTTCTAGCAATATTTCCAAATCTGGACATGATCATATATGCACATGGGTATTTTTAGTAAGGTTCACTTATAGGATTGGTGGGCAATTTGCTATCTAGTGTTTTGCCATGATGCTCCATATTAACATATGTGTATGATACATGAATTTGGGGTAGAAAAATATCAGGAATCCATTGGTGCAATTGGTTTGGTCTTTTGAGAAAGTTTGAAAAAATGTCATTTTGTCTCAAAGTGCCCTTTTGTCATTTTTGTTATATTTAATCCATGCATGCTAGGATATTTTTGCCAACATGAATATGGTAGTCCTTGATGAGTAGAATGCCATGGTATTTATTTTTGTCATGATAAACTTGCATATAAGTGGGAACCATGCTCTAAAGTAGCCACTAAAATGTTGCTGTTTTCAAACATGCTAAATATTTCTAAGTCTCAGAATCTGTTAATATTTTTATGCCATGTAGAGTGGATGCTACCAAGTGATATCTTGAGAATTAGCTCAATCTCAGTGCTAGTGTTTTGTAGTAGATGTTATCTTCTATCATCCTGTTAATTTTCATGCCATGAGGTGGTCTCTATCAACATTAGTTTTTGTTGTCAACTTGCTATCAGCTTAACTCAGATTCCAGAAAACTGTTATTTTCACCAAGTCCTTAAAAATCCGCTTCATCATGCCAACTTGTGGGCTTCATGCTTATTGATGTGTGCCTCCATTCCAGGTTGTGTAGTTGGATAAGTTGATAAGAATGCTGTGTGGTTTCTGTCAATGCCTTGTTTGTGGTTGGAGACTTCCTGTAGCTCTAGTTGTTGGCTGTGAAAGTTGCTATGTTGCTGTTTTGTGGCAGATTGTTTGATTTAGTGTTTTGTGACTTGTGGGAGCTATACTCCATGGAATATCTTGATCTTTGGCTCTATTGTGGTTGGTTTTTCATTGTCTATCTAGTGGCTACCTTGGAATGCCAAGGAATAGGCCATGGTCTTCATTGTCTTGTGTTTTTCCTTCATAACTTGTCGTGAGCGTAGCGTGAGAACTGTAACTCCATTTCCTACGTCCTACATATGCATTTGTATCGATTTTGCATGAAGCATCCATATTTTCCATGTTCATGCATGTTTAAATAACTTATCATGAAGTTTTGTCCAAAATCATAAATAACTAATCTATTGCATGTGAAACATGACTAGTTAGGATTGCCATGATAAATTCTTCACATAAAACCATGCATCATTCTTGATTGTGCGTTGCACCTTGGTTGCTTGTTTATTCTTGTTGTGTCTTTTGGGTAGACGCGAACATTGAACCAGAGTATGAAGATCCAGGAGAGTACCACTACAAGGATCCCGCTACTTGTCCCTTTGAAGAACCAACAGGCAAGATGATCGGACCCAGATCCCGATACTATTTTTGCTTGCTAGTGTCTCGCTCTTATCGTTACTTTTGCGCTACCTACCACTTGAATGTCAAGCCTCCTACATTGCCATGATAGCCTCTAACCCCTCCACATCCTAGTGAACCTTTGTTTGGCTAAGTTACCGCTGCTCAGCCCCTCTTATAGCGTTCTAGTTGCAGGTGCAGGTTGTTTCCATGTGATAACATGGATTTCTGGCATATCACAATATTATAAGCTGTTATTTAATTTAATACACATATATATCTTGGTATTGGAGGAAGGATTGGCCTTTTTCTAGGTGTTTTGTTTCGCTTTTACCGCCATAGTTTCTTATTACCGGTGTTATGTTTCCATACTTTGCGCTCCTAACATGCTCGGGGTGGTTATGGGGACCCCCTTGTTTATTCGGTTGAGATTAAAACTTGTCTGGCAAGACCCAACATCGATACTATTTGCTTAAACAACTTAATTAAATTTGCATAGGGCTTTGCAACCCTGTGGATAATTAATCAACCCCCGGGACAGTGCTCCTCTTGAGTGTTGGTCCAAACTAGAGTCGTGTGCGGGGCCAACCCGGGGCAACTCGGGAGATTCTATCAGGCCACCGTACGCTGCGCTCATTCGGTCGTGTCCTGAGAACGAGATACGCGGCTCTTACCGGGTTCGTCGACACGTCGGGGGGCTATCTCGAGGTGTTGGAATTCCTTTAGAGTTGCCTAGGATGATCACGAGATCGGTGGTCGAGGTTATTCCCGCGGAGTGTGGTTAATTTATGATGGACTAGTTGGAACACCCCTGCAGGGTTAAAACTTTCGTAAAGCCGTGCCCGCAGTTATGTGGCAACTTAGATATTTGTTTAACACCTGGTTATAGTTAACTTGAAGTAAACTCTAATAAAATGCACCAATAGTGTGAGTAACCGGGATTGTCTCTGCTCGTGAACATGAACCGAGAGAGAACACGACGGGGTTATGATTGACGTAAGTAGGTGTTCAGGGTCTCATAGAGGTCATTCTAGATTCGATCACTTATCGTAGACCACATATTTACTTTCATGTTTCGTAAGATTAGCCACCATAAATGCTTAGTGCTGTTGCAAACTAAACACATACCCCTTCCAAACCTATGAGCTTGAATAGTCTCGGTACCCGGGCGCTAGATTGCCGAGTCCCCGTGGCTCACAGATTACTACAACAATCCAGGTGTAGGTACATATGAGGTCATGCCAGATGATATGAAGCAGCTCCAGTGGGAGTATGACGAGGAGCGTGGCAGGATGTACGTGACTTATCCAGACGAGTAGAGGATCGTGGTCGTGATCTTTGGGGTAGCAAGTCAGTGTCATTGCAACATTTTAGCATTTGTTTTCGTCCGTAGCCGGACCTTGTCTTTGCATTGATGATTGAGATAATTGTGTGGCTTTGTAATTTAGTATGTGGCGAGTTTAAGCCAACTAATTTACTCTTCTCTTCCTAAATGTATGTAATGATGCTGTACTTGTTAACGACAAGATGCGCCTCTATCCCTGTTGAGGCCCTCATGTCTTAATATGGATAGGCACGCATCTTGGGTGTGACAGATGGCTGTTTTGAGGAAGGTAGGTTTAGTGCACCGGCGAAAGTTGTGCGGTACTAGAGAGGCTAGCAAAGGTGGAAGGGTGAGAGTGCGTATAATCCATGGACTCAACATTAGTCATAAAGAACTCACATACTTATTGCAAAAGTCTATTAGTCATCTAAGTAAAGTATTAGATGCATGTTCCTAGGGGAGAGGTTGGTAGGAGTTAACCATCGTGAGCTCCCGACCCTCACACAAAGGCCGACAATCTATAAACAAATCATGCTCCGACTTCCTTACAGAACGGTTCACCATACGTGCATGCTACGGGAATCACAAACCTCTACACAAGTATTTCTACCAATCCACAATTACTCACCAGCATGACTCTAATATCACCATATTTATATCGCAAAACTATTGCAAGGAATCAAACACATCATATTCAGTGATCTGCAAGTTTTATGTAGGATTTTATGACTAACCATGTGAATGACCAACTCCTGTTAACTCTCTAAACAGATATAAGTGAAGCATGAGAGCTTAATTCTTTCTACAAAAGATATGCCCACGCTCTAAAAAATATATGTGAAGCAAAAGAGCATTCTACAAATGGCGGTTTTCTATGTGTGAGAAACAGGAAATCCAAACTTCAAATGATATAAGTGAGGCAAAGCATTCTATAAAGCCATACTCAAAAGATATAAGTGAGGTGCAAAGAGCCTTCTATAAATCAACGAAGGACTTTATCATACCATCATTGTGCATTATTAAAATAAAAGCACACGACGCTCCAAGATTTACGCATATCATGTGACGAATAAAAACGTAGCTCCAAGTAAAATTGCCGATGGTTGTTAGAAGAAAGAGGGGATGCCTTCCGGGGCATCCCCAAGCTTAGTTTCTTGGGAGTCATTTAATATTACCTTGGGGTGCCTCGGGAATACCCAATCTTAGTCTCTTTCCACTCCTTATTCCTTCATCCATCGTGATCTCACCAAAAACTTGAAAACTTCAATCACACAAAACTTAACAAAACCCTCGTGAGATCCGTTAGTATAATAAAGAAAATTACCACTTTAAGTACTGTTGACAACCAATTCATATGTTGTTTTTGCATTTCAACTACTTTAATATAACTTTTCCATGGCTTATACCACCGATACAATCGATAGTTTCATCAAAACGAGCAAAACAATGCATCAAAAACAGGATAGTCTGTAGTAATCTGAACATTCACCATACTTCTGTAACTCTAAAAATTCGGATAATTAGGACAAAATAAACATTTTTCATAGAAGTACTGTGTAAAAATTTGATAAACTTTGGACATTCCAGTAAAAATGTAAATTCACTCACTACAACCAAAGTTTTTGTTTTTGCACTACACACACCAAACAAGCAATCTAATCATCCTAAAGGCAAATCTTGGCACATTATTTTTATAATAACATGGATTTATACAAGGGGATAATTATTTTTGTTGAAAAAGTTTTTGTAATTAAGATTCACAAAGTTTCCATGGGCATGAACAAGTTCAAGGCTAGCCCCCACTTCAACGATGTTCGTCTTTCTCACTTTCACTTCTCTTTTTGAAAAAGTTTTATGTTCCCCACTTTATTTTTTATTTTTAAACTAAATAAAAGCACACAACAGAATAAAATGACTCTCTAAAACTTCCGGGTTGTCTCCGTGGCAGCGCTTTCTTTAAAGCCATTAAGCTAGGCATAAAGTGCTGGAGTAGTGGATCCACCCGGATCCCAAGGCATATCAAAGCCAATTTAATTAACAATGTTTTTTAATTTAGTAGTGTGCACAAAGTAACATATATCATGCAACAACGAATTCTAACTCTCTTCCTATGCATTGGCATGTCATACAAGAACAATTCATTCACGCCAAGAAAAGGCCAATGCATAGCATACATAGTTTCTTGCAATTTTATTGTATCGGAAACATAGAGAGGTGAAGATGTAGTTCCTCTCTCATAATAATGGCAATTAGGAGCAACAAGCACATGCATATTATGTCTATCAAAATCATCATGTGTAATAGTAAAAGGCAACCCATCTATATAATCCTTAATAAGTGCAAACTTCTCCGATATAGTGTAGTTGGGAGAATTCAAAAAGATAATAGGACTATCATGTGTGGGTGCAATAGCAACAATTTCACATTTAACATAAGTAACTATAGCAAGTTAATCTCCATAAGCATCATTCATATTGGCATCATGGCCACAAGCATAGCAATCATCAAGTTCATCAAAAAGGGACATTTCAAACGAATCCAAGGGATCATAGCAATTATTATAGCATTCATACTTCGGTAAGAACGAAGGGAAATTAAACAATGTATGAGTTGAAGAGTTACTCTCATTAGAAGGTGGGCATGGGTAGCTAGTCTACTCTTCCTCCTTTTGTTCTTCGCTCTCCTCATCTTTTTCATCCAATGAGCTCACAATGCCATCAATTTCTTCTTCCATAGATTCCTGCAAAATATTAGCCTCTTCTTGGATAGCGGAGACTTTCTCAATAAATTGATCAATATAGGAATTATAT
The DNA here is from genome assembly GCA_022496015.1 of Hordeum marinum. Classification (NCBI taxonomy): domain Eukaryota; kingdom Viridiplantae; phylum Streptophyta; class Magnoliopsida; order Poales; family Poaceae; genus Hordeum; species Hordeum marinum. The sequence goes on along the minus strand of CM039677.1, from coordinate 277,233,368 downwards.
TAATAATTGGCATAACAATAAAGAAGCATAGCCAAATTTTGGGATCGGTAAATAACATCATCATAATCTTCATACTTTTCAAACAAAGCTTCAATTTCATAAGCACCCTTAAAAGCAACAAACTCTTCTATTTGTTCCACATCATGGTAATCATATATACCATTAGCATAAGAAGCCAAGGTTTCATAATCATTTAATTTACATGAAAAGGGAAGGTGTTTAGCCTTCATCCTAGAGCAACAAGTAATATCATATCTCAAGCATAGATTCCAAGCATACCATTTCAACATATGAATTTGATCCCATAACAATTTCCCTTTTTGAGTCAAGCTATAATCCCTAAAGTATTCACGTTGATCCAATGTGTATCCCATTATATAATTGAATGGTGTTTTCTCAGGATTATTAAAGTAGTGCATAATATCATTCACATAACGTGCATCGAGGGTTTTAGGAGGTTCCCCATCTCCATGAGTAGCAACTACACCTATATTTTTTTGGTATTTCGTGTTCCATATCCATAACTAAAGATAGATAACAACTTAGAACAACAAATAAAATCTACTTAGTGATAAAGCAAACAAGCACACACAAGAATATTCACCCCACACTATTGCTCCCCGGTAACGGCGCCAGAAAAAGGTCTTGATAACCCACAAGTGTAGGGGATCAATTGTAGCCTTTCTCGATAAGTAAGAGTGTCGAATCCAATGAGGAGCTAAAGGTAGAACAAATATTCCCTCAAGTTCTATCGACCACCGATACAACTCTATGCACGCTTAATGCTCGCTTTACCTAGAACAAGTATGAAACTAGATGTACTTTGTAGGTGTACCGGGATAGGTTTGCAAGATAATAAAGAGCACGTAAATAAAAACTAGGGGCTACTTAGATAAAGTAACAACTAAGATAGTTTAACGAGTGTGAAGAAGTGGTGGTAGGAGTTGTGGAATTGTCCCCAGGCAATCGATAACTAGACGGTCATCATTGCAATTTTATATGAGGGAGAGGCATAAGCTAACATACTTTCTCTACTTGGATCATATGCACTTATGATTGGAACTCTAGAAAGCATTCGAAACTAATAAAGATCATTAAAGTAAAACCCAACCATAGCATTAAGTATAAAGTCCTCTTTACTCCCATATGCAACAACCCAGATACTCGGGTTTATGCTTCTGTCACTCAAGCAACCCACCATAGGCAAATCATGAACACGTTGCTACACCCTACAACGAGGATCCCTCACGCTTGCGTTACACGGAGGGTTCCATAGGACAGAACCTAAAATAAAACATGCAACTCAAACCAAGCATGATCATAAATCAACCCACAGGACAACAAAAATATACTCAAACATCATAGGATGGCAACACATCATTGGATAATAATATGAAGCATAAAGCACCATGTTCAAGTAGAGGGTATAGCGGGTTGCGGGAGAGTGGACCGCTGTAGATAGATGGGGGAAGGTGGTGGAGGTGTTGGTGAATATGACGGAGTTGTTGGAGTAGATCGCCGTCACGATGATGGCCCCGACGGGGGTTCTGGTGCCACCGGGAGAGAGGGGGAGAGAGCCCCCTCCTTCTTCTTCTTCCTTGACCTCCCCCAGATGGGAGGAGGGTTTCCCCTCTGGTCCTTGCGCTCCATGGCGGTGGAGGGGTGAGATCCCCTTCGAGACTGGATCTCACTCTCTGTTTCCTTCTGTTTCTATGCTCCCAGATTCTGGCCTTTCACTGTTTCTTAAATATCCGGATATCCCTAACTCCGACCGGGCTGAAATTTTGAGGGGATCTTTATCGAAAAAATAGCTTTCTTGCTGCCAGAGGACAACTCCAACCGACCTAAGGGGTGGCCATAAGCCTGCCAGGCGCGGCCAGGGGGGTGGGTCGCGCCTAGCAGGCTTGTCACCTCCTCGGGCATTGTCTCGCATTGATTCTTTTTCCCCAAAAATCACATATATTCCAAAAAAATCTCAGTATGTTTTTATTGCGTTTAGACTTCATTTGGCATGGATATTTTGTGAAACAAAAAACATGCAACAAACATGAACTAGCACTGGACACTGGATCAATATGTTAGTCCCGAAAATAGTATAAAAAGTTACCAAAAGTATATGAAAGTTGTAGAATATTGGCATGAAACAATCAAAAACTATAGATATGACAGAGACGTATCATCACGCACCCACGTAAATAACACTTGCACACAAACAAGAAATACTTGCAACCCGACGCAAAAGAGAGGTTGTCACACTCTCTACGGTAATATGATAGATTGGTTTATGATTGTTTTGGCAAATAGATCTAGCAAGAACACACAATAAAATAGATAAACAAGGCATTTTGGGTTTTTTGATTTGTAGATCTGAAAACAAAGATTGCAAAATGTAGATCAGAAAGCAATATGATGAAGAAGTATACCCAGGGTCGTAGGGTTCACTTGTGGCTTCTCTCATGAGTATAGCGCACGGTGGGTGAACAAATCACTGTTGGGAAATTGATAGAAAATCAAATAGTCATGACGATATCCAAGGCAATGATCATTATATAGGCATCATGTCCTGCCTGCATCTACCACTATTACTCCAATCATCGACCGCTATCCAGCATGCATCTATTGTATTAAGTTCATGGAAAAACGGAGTAATGCAATAAGAACGATGACATGATGTAGACAAGATCTATTCATGTAGGCATAGACCCCATCTTGTTATCCTTAATAGAAATGATACATGCGTGTCTTGTTGCTCCTTCTGTCACTTGGAAAGAACACCACAAGATCAAACCCATCACAAAGCACCTCTTCCCATGGCAAGAAAAAAATGATCTAGTTGGCCTAACTAAACCAAAGATTCGAACAAGAAATATGAGGCTATAAGCAATCATGCATATAAGAGATCAAAGAAGACTCAAATAATATTCATGGATAGAAACTGATCATGAACTCAAAATTCATCGGATCCCAACAAACACAGCACAAAAGTTTATGTCAAATAGATCTCCAAGAGACCATTGTATTGAGAATCATAAGATAGATAGAGAGAGAGAGGAAGCCATCTAGCTACTGCATACGAACCTGTAGGTCTATGGTGGACTACTCACGCATCATCGGAGAGGCACCTATGATGAAGATGAACCCCTACGTGATGGTGTCTAGATTGGATCCCGCGGTTCTGGAACTTGCGGCAGCTGGAATTGTGTTTCATTGATTCCCCTAGGGTTTATGGAATATTTGGGAATTTATAGGCATCAAAGGTGGTGGAGAGGGGCCCCGAGGAGGGCACAACCCACCAGGGCATGGGCGGCCCCCCTGGTGCGCCCTGGTGGGTTGTGGTCTCCTCGGCCCACTTCCTAGCACTTCTTTCATCCATTGGCTGTCTTTTGGTCCAAAAAAATCTTCAAAAAGTTTCATTGCGATTGGACTCCATTTGGTATTGATTTTCTGCAAAGTAAAAAACAAGCAAAAAACAACAACTCACACTTTGGCACCATGTCAGTAGGTTAGTCCCAAAAAACGATATAAAGTGGTAATAAAATGATAGTAAAACATTCAAGAATGATAATATAACAACATGGAACAAGCAAAAATTATAGATATGTTAGAGACGTATCAGCATCCCCAAGCTTAATTCCTACTCGTCCTCGAGTAGGTAAATGATAAAACAAATTTTTTGATGTGGAATGACGCCTATCATGTTCATCACATTCTTTTCTTTTGTATAGAATGGACATTTGGTCTTATAATGATTCAAAGCAATAGTCTAGTTTTAGCATAATGATTTCAATACTGAAGCATGTCAACAAACAACCATGTCTTTCAAAATATCAATACTAAAGAAAGTTATCCCTAGCCCATCATGCTCAATCATTGATCCATTCATTAAACACACTCAAATATTAGCTATGCCAATGCTCAAGTACGATCATAGTGCCCCTTAGTTGGTGCTTATAAAAGAAGATGGAGATTCAAAGGAAAAATAAAAACTGCATAAAGTAAATAGATAGGCCCTCCACAGAGGGAAGTAGGGATTTGTAGAGGTGTTAGAGCTCAAGTGTTTAAATTGAGAGAGATTTTTTTGGGTGGCATGCTTTTCCTGTCAACGAAAACGACCGAAAGATCTCAGTATCTCTCCACACTAGATGCATCATAGGTGGTTCCCAAACAGAAAATAAAGTTTATTTCTTTTTCCACCAAACTTCCACAATGGTTGCCTTCCATACCAACACTTTCTAAGGAATTTATTATTTGACACAAAGTAATTTCTTTTCTTTTTGATTTCATTTCTGTACTGGGAATCCCCATTACCGCCATACTCTCATGCAATGACAAGTGAATAAACACTCATCTTGAGAATAACACACCTAACATGGAAAAATGTCGGTCACCCCCTACCATTTCATGAGCTGTACAAGCACACAAAAGAGAAAATTTGTTTCGAAAATTTAGAGATGGCACATACAAATTTTCTTGGAATGACATGGAAATAACACATAGAGTTAGATATGGTGGATTCATAAGGCAAAACTTGGTTTAAGTATTTTGGATGCACAAGTAGTATTTCTACTTAGTACAAGTGAAGGCTAGCAAATAGATTGCGAAGCAACCAAACCAAGAAATGAAAATTCACATAAGTGAGCATTGAACATAACTAACACCAAATAATTCACCACAAGTAGTATGTAACTTCATTGCATAACTATTGACTTTCGTGCATGCATAGGGAATCACAAACCTTAACACCAATATCCCTACTAAGCATAATTACTCATCAACATGACTCACATATTACTATCATCATGTTTAAAAACTATTAAAAGTAATAAAACTTAATTTGTCCAATGATCTTCATGAAAGATTTTATTATATCCTCCTTGGGACTAGTTTCATATATTGCCATTGCTTTTTGGCAAGCTCAAACAAATTTAAGTGAAGCACATGAGCATACAAATTTAAACTCTCAAAATAATATAAGTGAAGCATGAGATGATTTCTTCAAAATTTACTAACTCTCAAATTAATCTAAGTGAAGCATGTGAGTTTTTCTTCAAAAGTTTCCAAACACGCCGTGCCCAAAAAGATATAAGTGAAGCACTAGAGGAATTCCTTTGCTCAAATAGATTTAAGTGAAGCATAAAGAGCAATTATAACAAATGATAGAATAATTTTGGATCTCTCTAATAGGTGTGTGAATCAAGGATAAAAGAAAATAAAGTAAAGATACAAGACGTTTCAAGCAAAACACATGATATGTGACGAATAAAAATATAGTTCCAAGTAGTATACCGATGGTTGTTGGAAGAAAGAGGGGATGCCACTCGGGGGCATCACCAAGCTTAATTGATTGTTTCTCTTTGGATATATCTTGGGGGTGAGGTAGAATCCCCAAGCTTAGGCTCTTTCTACTCCTTATTCCTTCATCCATCGCGATCTCACCCAAAACTTGAAAACTTCAATCACACAAAACTTAACAAAAAAATCGTGAGATCCGTTGGTATAAGAAAGCAAATCACTACTTTAGGTACTGTTGCAAACCCATTAATATTTTGTTATTGCATTATACCTACTGTATTTTAAATTTACCATGGCTTATACCCCCCAATACAAACCATAGATTCATCAAAACAAGCACACAATGCAACGAAAACAGAATCAATTTCAAACAGAACAATGTGTAGTAATTTGTACTCTAACCATACTTATGGTACTCTAAAAATTATGAAAAATTAGGACAACGTAAAGAATTTGTATAGAAACATTGTGTTAAAATTTAAGCTCAATATCATGTTCCATAAAAAATATTAAAATTCATATACTGGACACAAAGTTTCTGTTTCAGATTCAGCATCACTTCTACTCATCTTATGAATCATCCTAAAGGCTTTACTTGGCACAAACACTAAATAAACAATAAAAACACAATCATAAAATAAGAATAATTTTGTCAACACACAAAAACAAAAAGGAAAAAAGGAAAAAATTATTTATTCATTGGGTTGCCTCCCAACAAGCGCTATCGTTTAACGCCCCTGGCTAGGCATAACGGATGGATTCAAGTATTGTCATCTTTCTTCATTTTCTTCATTGATGAATTTTAATCAAAGGATTTTGTGAATACAACTTGTAACACATTATCCATGGAAATTTTGGTATTATCAAGTTGTCCATGTATATATCCCCTTTTATTACCGGCTACGATCCAAGAGTACCGTTGATTAACATCATTAAAAGTTTGTTGGATCATATCTAAAACGGGAATTTCCTTACTAAGATTCTCATGAAAAATTTGATTATTCCCAAGAAAATGTCTCAACATATAATCACTTTAATAAAGGATTTCATCTACTACCGATTTTCATGACTCTTACCAAAATGATCAAAAAAATTCCTAGCTTCTCGCACGGTGTGATCAAATTCATTCATGAGAAATAGGGAAGTGGCAAGGGATATTGCTGAGGGATTTGGGTGTGAGGTTGGAAAAATGTTGTTCACATATCTTGGCTTACCACTAGGCACCACCCAACCCTCAGTGACCGATCTAATGCCATTGGTAGATCGAGTTGAGAGAAAATTGTCCAACACTTGCTCTTTGTTTTGCCATGCCTCGAGAATCACACCTGTGAATTCCCTTGCAACATCTATGATGAATTTTGCAATGTGTACCCTCAATCTAAACCCAAAGTTCATGCAATATTTTGGCAAGGTCGGAAGGCGTTTTATTTGGACCAAAAAATTAGAACAAGGCACCTCATGTAACTCTTTGGTTGCATGGAGCAGAGTATCTTGTCCTAAATGCTCAGTTGGTTTGGGGGTAATTAACATCAAGGTCCAAAATCAAGACCTTCTTCTCAAGTTCTTGGATAAATTCTATAACAGAGCTCAACTTCCATGGGTACAGTTAATCTGGGGCACTTACTACACCTCATCCATTCCACATGCTTCTCCATCTTGTGGATCCTTTTGGTGGAAACAAATATACAGGTTGATGCCCATTTTCAGAGGTGTTTCTTCTTGTGTGGTTGGTAATGGGAAAAACATTGCCATGTGGCATGACAAGTGGAATGATGCTACTTTTGCCACTCGGTTCGCTTGCATGTTCTCCCATGTCATCAATGAGGATTCTTCGGTGTATCTCTTCTATTCCTCTGAGGCTCTTGAGAACTTATTTTGCTTTCCACTATTCCCAAAAGAATTTGTAGATTTTTAATAGGTACAATCTCTTAGGAAGAATCTAGATCAAAATGATATTCTGGACACCTGGAAATATGAATGGGGATCTGCATACTCATCCAAGAAGTTTTATATGAATAGCCAGAAAGACATCATTGCTCCACCCCCCTTTAGGTGGATTTGGAGCTCAAAACTTCAGATGAAGCTCAAAGTTTTTATGTGGTTTCTTCTTGCTAATAGACACAATACAAGAAATATGTTAAGAAGAAAACACTTTAATATCGATGATGGGTTTGCTTGTCTTCTATGTGATTCTGGTGCTGAGGAAACAATTGACCACCTGATTTTTCAATGCACCTTCAGTTCTACTTGTTGGACCAGGGTTGGAATCACTTGGAGTCACACTCAAGCAAGGATGTAGGACCTCCAAGCTGTCAAACAAAGTTTTACAAGTGACCTATTCTTTGAAATTGTGGGCATTGTGGCCTGGAATATATGGAAGGAGAGAAACAATCTAATTTTCAGGCATATACACCCCACCATGACAGCTTGGCGAGAGAGAACAAAATCAGATTTACTCTGGCTTAAATACAGAGTAGCTAAAGCTCTGTGGGACTACATTACACTCCTAGCTATTTCCTCTTAATAGCTGTTTTCCCTTCTTCTGCTTATTTACCTCTGTGTTGTTTGAAAGCCTTTTTTACTACTACCCCCCATTAGTGGGAACCGCCCGTGGATCTCATCCAGGGGATTGTAAATCTGATGTAATTTTTTAGCTTTAATATACCACAGTAGGAGCCTCTCCTACTATTTCATGGTCAAAAAGAAATTCATTCATGAGAACAAGGGTGGCTGACTTTTTAGCTCTAGGATCTTCTAAAATAGGTAGCTCATAAAACAATATTTACAAAGTACGATGTGTGTGGATAAACCTATTTTGAAGTTTCAAAACTAATGCCGAGATAGCTTCCATGTAGGTTTTAAGTATAGGAGCATCATCAAGAGTTAAGCTTCCAACACAATTAAAAAAATCCTGGATAGTTCCTTTCCTATAACATTTCCTTGCCCCAAGACAAAAGTTTTAGAATCTAGATTACAAGAACGTCCAATTTTAGAAGTCCTGCGATCATCTGTTTCTACCATACCAAAATCACTCATGATGACAAGTAAACAAGAGATCTGACGAGAAAAGGCAAACGGAAAAAGAAAGGGCGAATAAAAGCGGCAAATTTGTGAAGTGGGGGAGAGGAAAACGAGAGGCAAATGGCAAATGATGTAATTTCAAGGATATGAGATTTGTGATTAGGAACCTGGTAGATGAGATTGCTTCCTCCCCGGCAACGGCGTCAGAAATTCCTTTGACGTGGCTTGAGACTTCATCGGTATTTCCCCAAAGAGGAAGGGATGATGCAGCATAACGATGGTAAGTATTTCCCTCAGTTATGAAACCAAGGTATCAATCCGTAGAGGAAGATCACACACCCACGTAAAAAACACCTGCCCACAAACAACAAATACTTGCAACCTGACGCAAAAGAGAGGTTGTCATGCCCTCTACGGTAACATGATAGATTGGTTTATGATAGTTTTGGCAAATAGATCTCGCACGAACACAGCATAAAATAGATAAACAAAAAGTGCAGCAAGGTATTTATGGGTTTTTGGTTTTGTAGATCTGAAAACAAAGATTGCAAAAATGTAGATCGGAAAGCAATATGATGGAAAGGTAAACCCGGGGGCCATAGGGTTCACTAGTGGCTTATCTCATGAGTATAGCACACGGTGGGTGAACAAATTACTATTGCGCAATTGATAGAAAATCGTATAGTCATGACGATATCCAAGGCAATGATCATTATTTAGGCATCACGTCCAAGATAAGTAGACCGACTCCTGCCTGCATCTACCACTATTACTCCACACATTGACCGCTATCCAGCATTCATCTAGTGTATTAAGTTCATGGAAAAATGGATTAATGCAATAAGAACGATGACATGATGTAGACAAGATCTATTCGTGTAGGAACAGACCCCATCTTGTTATCCTTAATAGCAATGATACATGTGTGTCTTGCTGCCCCTTCTGTCACTGGGAAAGAACACTGCAAGATCGAACTCATCACAAAGCACCTTTTCCCATGGCAAGAAAAATCGATCTAGTTGGCCTAATTAAACCAAAGATTCAAAGAAGAAATAAGAGGATATAAGCAACCATGGATATAAGAGATCAAAGAAGACTTAGATAATATTCATGGATAGAAACTGATCATGAACTCAAAATTCATCGGATCCCAACAAACACAGTGCAAAAGTTTACATCAAATAGATCTCCAAGAGACCATTGTATTGAGAATCATAAGAGAGAGAGAGGAAGGCATCTAGCTATTGCCTATAGACCGTAGGTCTATGGTGGAATACTCATGCATCATCGGAGAGGCACGTATGATGAAGATGAACCCCTACGTGATGGTGTCTAGATTGGATCTCACGGTTCTGGAACTTGCGACGGCTGGAATTGTGTTTCGTCGACTCTCATAGGGTTTTTGGAATATTTGGGAATTTATAGGCATCATAGGCGGTGGAGAGGGGTCCCGAGGAGGGCACAACCCACCAGGGCGTGAACAGGCCCCCCCTGGCGTGCCCTGGTGGGTTGTTGTCTCCTCGACCCACTTCCCCAGCACTTCTTTGGTCCATTGGGTGTCTTTTGGTCCAAAAAAATCTCCAAAAAGTTTTGTTTCGATTGGACTCCATTTGGTATTGATTTTCTACGAAGTAAAAAACAAGAAAAATAGCAACTAGTACTTTGGCACTATGTCAATAGGTTAGTCCCAAAAACTGAAATAAAGTGGTAATAAAATGATAGTAAAACATCCAAGAATGATAATATAATAGCATGGAATAAACAAAAATTATAGATACGTTGGAGGCGTATCAGAATATTAGTCGTTGTTTAGAGCACCGGTCTTTTGTTTGAGTAATGTTTAGGTCAACCAACTCTGTTTAATTGCTTGATTAAGTAAGTGCAGGCTATGGTGTAGGATCTTTTGTGCAGTACCCAAATTAGCAATAGATGTTAAATTACACGACGACGTGGATGACCACTGTAACCAGGGAAATTCGGACCAAAAATTTGCCGCCATATCCCCATTCCATGTTCCAATTGAAAATGAAATTGAAGTTCATCACACACACTTTTTTTGAATGAACCGTGTGCAATGTAGTACCCAATCTTACATCCGAAGCTTGGAGACAAACATTTGCACATCCAAGTTCATCACACACGGGGTATATCACGGGCTTCATTTGTCATGTGTTGATATCGAGAACTATTCTGAAAAAATTGCACGTTCAAGTTCATCACACACGGTTTATAAACCAGGCTTCGTTTGTGGTGTTTTGATATCGTACATGGTTTCGAATAAGGGATTGTGTCCGACGGTGCTTTCTGCGCCAGGTTTTCGCTGAACCGAATGAAAATTTTGGGGTGCAACAGAAATATCTACCTCCCTCGCCCCCCGGTACCAATCAAATGCCTCATTTCCCCCTTTTCCTCAACCTTTCCTAGTTCAAACCTTCATAGCTTGCTTACAGCGCCACCTCCTCGCCGATGATGCTCCTTCTTCTGATCGGCCCTGTCTGTCTAGTCAGGTAATCCACACCTCCCCAATACTCCCTCACCACCTCCTCCTCCATCCCACATGGCCCGACCGCCGGCGCGACACCTTCCACCCAAATCACCACCCCATCCTCCAAATAAGCGCCGCCGAAAGCCATGGTGCACATAGTATAGCCAGGATCTCAAAGAGCATTTGGTTGTGGAGAAGCAAATCGTGGTTGCACACACAAATGAGGCAGCTATGGCTTCCATGCATGCTGACCCCCAAATCTTGGAGGAGCACCTCGTCGTCGAGGCCACCGTTGATGCCTCGCGCGCTGACGTCGTGCTACCTCTTGAGCGTGAGTTGGTTTCCCCTTGAAGAGGAACAGGTGATGCAACGAAGTAGATAAGTATTTCCCTCAGTTGATGAGAACCAAGGTATCAATACAGTAGGAGGAACAAGCAAGTCACCAATGTATGCACCTACACAAACAATCAAACTCTTGCACACTATGATATAAAGGGGTTGTCAATCCCTTCACGGTTATTTGCAAGGATTAGATCTGATAGAGATACATGTAAATGAGTGCAGAAAGTAAAAGATAAATAAATTGCAGCAAGGTATTTTTGGTATTTTTGGTTTATAGATCTAAAAATATATTATGGAAAGTAGACCCCGGGGCCATATATTTCACTAGAGGCTTCTCTCTTGAAGGAAAGTATCACGGTGGGTAAACAAATTACTGTTAAGCAACTGATAGAAAAGAGAATAATCATGTAGATATCCAAGGCAATGATTATGCATATAGGCATCACATCCATGTCAAGTAGACCGAAACGATTCTACATCTACTACTATTACTCCACACATCAACCGACTCCTGCCTACATATAGAGTATTAAGTTCATGAAGAACAGAGTAACACATTAGGTAAGATGACATGATGTAGAGGGATAAACTCAAGCAATATGATGAAAACCCCATCTTGTTAGCCTTGATGGCAACAATACAATACGTGCCTCGCTACCCCTACTTTGTCACTGGGTGAGGACACTGCAAGATTGAACCCAAAACCAAGCACTTCTCCCATTGCAAGAATTACCAATCTAGTTGGCCAAACCAAACCAATAAATCGAAGAGACTTGCAAAGATATGAAATCATGCATATAAGAATTCAGAAAAGACTCAAATAAGATTAATGGATAATCTGAACATAAACCCACAACTCATTGGATCTTGACAAACACACTGCAAAAGAGTATTACATCGGATAGATCTCCATGAAGATCATGAAGAACATGGTATTGAAGATCAAAGCGAGAGAAGAAGCCATCTAGATACTAGCTATTGACCCGTAGGTTTTTGCTGGACTACTCATGCATCATTGGAGGGGCAATGGAGTTGATGTAGATGCCCTCCATGATCGGATCCCCCTCCGGCAGATTACTGGAAAAGGCTCCAAGATTGGATCTCTTGGGAACAAAGGCTTCTGTCAGCGGGAAAGTATTTGCATGGATCTTTTTGGTGTTGGGGGAATATTTGGGTATTTATAAGACAAAGAAGAGGGTTAGGAGACCTGCCAAGAGGTGGTAAGCCTGCTAGGCATGGCCAGGGGGTGGCCGCGCCTCCCTAGCTTGTGACCTCCTGGCAGGTGCCCTGGCGTGCACTCCAAGTCTGGTAGATCTCTTTCCTTCCAGAAAAAATCATTCTGAAGATTTTATTCCGTTTGGACTCCGTTTTATGTTCCATATCTGCAATACTCAAAAACAAGGGGAAAACAGAAACTAACACTGGGCTCTAGATTAATAAGTTGGTCCCAAAATAATCTGAATAACATATTAATGCATATAAAACATCCAAAACAGATAATATAATAGCATGACATCATCAAAAAAATATAGATACGTTGGAGACGTATTAGCATCCCCAAGCTTAATTCCTGCTAGTCCTCGAGTAGGTAAATAATAAAAACGGAATTTTTGATGTGGAGTGCTACCTAACATATTTATCCATGTAATATTCTCTATTGTGGCATGAATATTCAGATCCATTAGACTCAAAACAAAAGCTCAATATTGACATAAAAACAATAACATTTCAAGCATACTTGCAAAACAATTGTATCTCTTCAAAATATAATGGCAAAAGAAGTTATCCCTACAATATCATATGGTCTGGCTATGCTCCATCTTCCCCACACAAAGTATTTATATCATCCACAACCCCGATGACAAGTCAAGCAATTGTTCCACACTTATTATGATCTCAAACCTTTTCAACTCTCACACAATACATGAGCGTGAGCCATGGATATAGCACTATAGGTGGAATATAATATGGTGGAGGTTGTCAAGGAAAAGGAGAAGATAGTCTCACATCAACTAGGCGTATCAACGGGCTATGGAGATGCCCATTAATAGATATCAATGTGAGTGAGTAGGGATTGCCATGCAACGGATGCACTAGAGCTATAAGTGTATGAAGGCTAAAAAAGAAACTAAGTGTCGTGCATCATGAAGAAAAATTCCACTAGTTATATAAAAGTGACAAAATAGGATACTCTCTATCATGAAGATCATGGTGCTAATTGATACGTCTCCATCGTATCTACTTTTCCAAACTCTTTTGCCCGTGTTTTGGACTCTAATTTGCATGATTTGAATGGAACTAACCCGGACCGATGCTGTTTTCAGTACAATTGCCTTGGTATTATTTTTGTGCAGAAATAAAAGTTCTCGGATTGACCTAGAAATTTACAGAGAATATTTTCATAATTAATAAAAAATAGTGGCGAAAGAATCAACCGGAGGGGGGCCACCCACAGGTCACAAGCCTAAGGGCGCGGCCACCCCCTGGCCACACCTAGCATGGGGCCCCTGTTGCTCCCCCAACCTCAGTTCTACTCCTATTTATTCCTATCCACGGAGAAAAAATCAGGGAGAAGAGTTCATTGCGTTTCACGATACGGAGCCACTAGCACCTCCTGTTCTTCCTTGGGAGGCCAGATCTGGAGTCCGTTTTGGGATCTGGAGAGGGGAAATCGACGCCATCGTCATCACCAACTATCCTTCATCACCAATTCCATGATGCTCTCCGCCGTTTGTGAGTAATCCCATCGTAGGCTTGTTGGACGGTGATGGGTCGGATGAGATTTATCATGTAATCGAGTTAGTTTGGTTAGAGTTTGATCCTTAGTATCCACTATGTTCTGAGATTGATGTTGCTATGACTTTGCTATGCTTAATGCTTGTCACTAGGGCCTGAGTGCCATGATTGCAGATCTGAACCTATTATGCTTTCATGAATATATATGTGTTCTTGTTCCTATCTTGCAAGTAGTAGACACCTATTATGAGTTATGATCCGCATCCCCCAGGGTGACAATAACTGGGATTCTTTTTGGTGATTACCGTAGTTTGAGGATTTCATGTATTCACTAAGTGCTAATGCTTTGGTCTAGTTCTCTATTAAAAGGAGGCCTTAATATGCCTTAGTTTCCATTAGGACGTTGCTTCCATGGGAGGGTAGGACAAAAGATGTCACGCAAGTTCTTTTCCATAAGCACGTATGACTATATATGGAATACATGCCTACATTACATTGATGAATTGGAGCTAGTTCTGTGTCACCGTATGTTATAACTGTTGCATGATGAATGCCGTCCGACATAATTATCCATCATCAATCCATTGCCTACGAGCTTTCCACATATTGATCCTTGGTAAGTTACTCTTTCGGTGCTACTGTTACAATCACTACAAAACTGCTACTGTCACTTTTGCCACCGTTACCGTTAGAATTGACAACTCAGCTGCGAATACTCAAGAATATTCTTTGGATCCCCTTGTGTCAAAACAATAAATTTGGGTTGAATACTCTACCCTCGAAAACTGTTGCGACCCCTATACTTGTGGGTTATCAAGACCTTTTTCTGGCACCATTACCGGGGAGCATAGATCTATTTTCCGAGTCACTTGGATTTTATATCTATTGATCACTGTGAAGAATCTGAAAGATCCAAAAACCAAGATTGATCCCTCTACTACGAGAGGAGGTAAGGAACTTCCATCTAGCTTTGCACTTGATTCACCTTCTCTTATGAGTAAGTTTTCGACACCACCACCTGCTAGTAATTCTGATATGTCGCAAGTAATTGATGATGCCACTTCTTCTATGCATGATGCTTGTGGTGATACTTTGCTTGATAATACTGTGCCACTAGGTGAATTTCTTGATGAACAAATTGCTAGAGCCAATGCTGAAAATTATGATACTTCTGAAATTGATGAAATTATTGAAACTGAACACTTTGAGACACCTGCTAGACCTAGCTATCCTAGATATGAATTGCCTGATATACCCGAGGGTTATGTTATGGAAGGAGAGGTAGCTAGGGACTTTCTTGCTTATAAGGATAGAAATGATCTTAAGAAATTATTATGCAAGTGGAAAGAAAAATCTTTGAATGCTAGAATGAAATATGATCCTAACTTTGCTACTTCACCTATCTTTGTTACTTATAAGTATTATGAATTCTTTGTCGATCCTGAGTTAATTACTTTGGTTGAATCTGATCCTTTCCATGGTTATGAATCCGAAATTGTTGTGGCACATCTTACTAAATTAAATTATATAGCCACCCTGTTTACCCATGAGGAAAAATTCATTATTACTATATTCTTAAGTTGTTTCCTTTCTCATTAAAGGGTGATGCTAAGATATGGTTCAATTCTCTTGCTCCTGGTTGTGTGCGTAGTCCCCAGGATATGATATATTACTTCTCTGCAAAATATTTTGCTGCCTATAAGAAACAAGCTGCCTTGCAGGAAATATTTAACTTTGTGCAAATTGAAGAAGAGAGTATCCCACAAGCTTGGGGGAGGCTTCTCCAATTGCTTAATGCTTTGCCTGATCATCCTCTTGAGAAAAATGAAATACTTGATATCTTTTATAATGGACTAACCGATGCTTCTGGGGACCACCTGGATAGTTGTGCTGCTTGTGTTTTCAGGGAGCGAACTGTTGAAGAAGCTGAAATACTATTGAATAATATATTGATCACTGATCATGATTGGGCTATCCTCGAACCACCTTCGAAGCCAACTCCGAAGAAAAGAGGTATTCTGTTTCTAAGTCCTGAAGATATGCAAGAGGCAAAGAAATCTATGAAAGAAAAAGGTATTAAAGCTGAAGATGTTAAGAATCCACCACCTATTGAAGAAATACATGGTCTTGATAACCCGACACAAGTAGTAGAGGTAAATTCTGTTCGTAGATTTGATGAAAGCGATATTGCTTATAATAAGTCTGCTAGCCAATGCTTGGATGAGTTCGATAATTTTGTTGTTAAGCAAGAAAAATTTAATGTTTATGTTAGTAGACAATTGAAACATAATGCTTTCATGCTTGATCGCTTAGGTGACTATATGAGTAGAACTATCAATGATAAACTGATTAGTAAACATGCTTCCATGGTAACTGCTCAAGTAGAACAAGTGCTTAAGGCGCATAATGAATTACTTAATGAGATGAATAGTAAGAACAATGATCATTCTATTAAAGTTGTGACTAGAGGTGGAAGAAGGACTCAGGAACCTTTGTATCCTGAGAGCCACCCTAAGAGAATTGAGCAAGATTCTCAAAGGAGCAATATTGATGCACCTAGTCGCTCCAGTGATAAGAGGAATAAGGATGATGATAGAACTTTGCATGCTGCTAGTGAACCTGTTATAGATACACCTGAAAACCCAAATGATATTTCTATTTCTGATACTAAGACACAATCTGGTGATGAACATGAGCCTAGTGATAATATTAATGATGATGTTCATGTTGATGCTCAACCTAGTAATGATAATGATTTGGAGATTGAACCTGCTGTTGATCTTGATAACCCACAACCTAAGAATAAAACATATGACAAAAGAGATTTTATTGCTAGGAAGCATGGTAAATAAAGAGAACCATGGGTTCATAAACCCATGCCCTTCCCTCCTAAGCCATCCAAGAAAAAGGATGATGAGGATTTTGAGCGCTTTGTTGAAATGCTTAGACCTGTCTTTTTGCGTATACGTTTGACTGATATTCTGAAAATGTCTCCTTATGCTAAGTATATGAAAGATATTGTGACTAATAGAAGAAAGATACCGGAAGCTGAAATTCCCACCATGCTTGTTAATTATAATTTTAAGGGTGGAGTACCAAAGAAATTAGGAGATCCAGGAATACCAACTATACCATGCTCTATTAAAGGGAATTATGTTAAAACTGCTTTGTGTGATTTGGGAGTTGGTGTTAGTGTTATGCCTTTCTCTTTATATCGTAGACTTGATTTGAATAAGTTGACACCTACTGAAATCTCTTTGCAAATGGCTGATAAATCAACTTCTCTACCTATTGGTATTTGTGAGGATGTACCTGTCATAGTTGCAAATGCTACTATCTTAACAGACTTTGTTATTCTTGATATTCCCAAGGATGACAGTATGTCGATCATCCTTGGTAGACCCTTTTTGAATACTACAGGGGCTGTTATTGATTGCAACAAATGCAATATTACTTTTCATATTAATGGCAATGAGCATACGGTACACTTCCCGAAGAAACAACCTCAAGTTCATAGTATCAACTCCATTGAGAAAATTCCAACGATTATTATTGGAGACTTTGAATTCCCTCTTCCCACTGTCAAGAAGAAATATGATATACTTATTGTCGGGGATATGCATACCCCCATTGAGGTAACTTAGTGTTATTCAAAAATTCTTCGGTTCCATGTTATTCATAAGAAGTTTATTAATAAGACTTGATCAACCTTATTGATGGATTCCTTTTGATGAACATGAGATGGTTGAATTTAGAAAGCACAACTGTCTGTACCCTACTTTTACTTTATGTTAGTTAGATTAAATTAAGTAAAAATGCTATTATTTTTTCCGTTTTATGAGTTTTCTGAGCAATAGAAAAATGACCTGAAAATAAATGTTCTTCAAATGCCCTGAAAATGTAGTCTGATTTTTTATGGAATATTTAAAAATATCTGGGACTGAACACACAACAGGGGCTACACCAGTGGGTCACAAGCCCACAAGGCGCGACCACCTCCTGGCCGCGCCTAGCAGGCTTGTGGGTCCCATGTGGCTCCCCTTCACTTATTCCAGCACCCATCCACTTCATCTTCCTCCAGGAAAAATCCCACCATTGCTCAAACCCGTGTTCTAGCTCATTTTGCTGCCATTTTTGATCTCCTTGTGCAAAGCTCCATTCGCAAAACTGTTTTGGCAGATTGTTCTTCGGCATGTGACTCCTCCAATGGTCCAATTAGTTTTTGTTCTAGTGCTTTATATATTGCAATTTTTTGCTGCTGTGGTGACCTTGTTCTTGAGCTTGCATGTCAAATTTGTATGGTCCCAAGTTGTTTTGATGCATGATATAGACTCTAGGCACGTGTGGGAGTAGTTGCTATAAGTTTTGTTGAGTTTGGTTCACCTTTATTTTCGAGTCATTAAAAAAATTCAGATTTTTTCAGAAAAAGAAAAATGTTGAGGAGGGTGTTTCAAGGGGGTTCCTCGAGCAAGAAGGCCCCGAGACTCGCGATATGTGAGCCCGACCTGAACCACGGAGGGAAGCACAAGTACGACCTTGTGAATGGCCATCGGATCAATTTATGAGTGATGCCGGTTTCAAGGAAGAATTCCACGCATACACAAGAAATGCTGGCCTTGAGGAATTCGTTTCGGACAAATGCAAGCAATACTATCAACTCACGGATTCATTCGTGCGAAGGTTTAAATTTTTGTTCAATCGTAATAAACCTTCCGTCCTATTTGACCTTTATGACAAATCATATACTTTGGACATAGAGGACTTTAATCATGCATGCAAACATCCACAATGGGGCGGTTATAGCGATCTGCACAAAACTGAATATAATGTTTTTCTTGCTAGCATCACCGTCGGAGAAACTAGAAATATTACACAGGCTATCGTGGGGGAGCTGTTGGAAATATGCCCTAGAGGCAATAATAAATTAGTTATTATCATATTTCCTTGTTCATGATAACCGTTTATTATCCATGCTATAATTGTATTGATCGGAGACTTAGATGCATGTGTGGATACATAGACAAAACCATGTCCCTAGTATGCCTCTAATAGACTAGCTCGTTGATCAAAAGATGGTTAAGGTTTCCTAGCCATGGACATGAGATGTCATTTGATAATGAGGTCAGATCATTAGGAGAATGATGTGATTGACAAGACCCAAACTACAAACATAGCATATGAACGTGTCAGTTTATTGCTACTGTTTTCCGCATGTCAAGTATGTGTTCCTATGACCATGAGATCATGCAACTCACAAATATCGGAGGAGTGCCTTGTGTGTATCAAATGTCGCAACGTAACTGGGTGACTATAAAGGTGCTCTACAGGTATCTCCGTTGGTGTCTGTTGAGTTGGCATGGATCGAGACTGGGATTTGTTACTCCGTGTGACGGAGAGGTATCTCAGGGCCCACTCGGTAATACAACATCACAATGAGCCTTGCAAGCAATGTGACTAATTGTTAGTTGCGGGATCTTGTATTATGGGACGAGTAAAGAGACTTGCCGGTAACGAGGTTGAACTAGGTATGGAGATACCGACGATCGAATCTCGGGCAAGTAACATACCGAAGAACAAAGGGAACGTTATACGGGATTAACTGAATCCTTGACATAGAGGTTCGATCGATAAAAATCTTCGTAGAATATGTAGGAACCAATGTGGATGTCCAGGTCCCACCATTGGTTATTGACCGTAGAGGTTTCTCGGTCATGTCTACATAGTTCTCGAACCCGCAGGGTCTGCACACTTAAGGTTTGGTGACGTTTCGGTAGTGTACAGTTATGTATGGTGGTGACCAAAGGTTTTTCGAAGTCCCAGATGAGATCCTGGATGTCACGAGGAGCTCCGGAATGGTCCGGAGGTAAAGATTCATATATAGGAAGTCCCAGTTTTGTCACCGGAAAAGTTTCGGGCTCATCGGTAGTGTAGCGGGAGTGCCGGTAGTGTACCGGAAGACCTCCGGGAGGGGTATTTCGACCCTAGAGGGTCCATGAGCTGTGGAGAGTGATAACCAGCCCTTAGTGGGCTGGAGAAACAGCCACACCAAGGCCCATGGCATAGGAGGCAAGAGTCCTAAAGGAAAAGGTGGAAAAAAGGCTAAAAAGGAAGAGTCCTACTCCTACTAGGAGTGGAGGAGGAGTAGGACTCCTCCCCCTCTAGCTGGCCGACTCCTAGGAGGCTTTGGGCTGGCGCCAAGGCTGCCTCTCCCTCCCTCCTTTATATACTGGTTGATTGGGTGCTATTTAGACAGAATTTACGGCCACGTGCTACCCGTTTCACCGGTGCTCCTCTAGATTGGTTTTCTGCAGTGCTTAGGCGAAGCCCTGCCAGAATCACTCCACCACCATCACCGGAGAGCCGTCATGCTGCCGGTGAACTCTCTCTCCTCTCCACCTCCTCTTGCTGGATCAAGACGGTGTAGATCGTCATCAAGCTGCACGTGTGCTGAACGCGGAGGTGTCGTCCGTTCGGCGCTAGATCGGAAGGACCGTGATCGAGATCGCGAGACAGTTCGTGATGAGATCGCGGAACAGATCGTGATGAGTTTGTGGGACAGATCGGGATCAAGATCGTGAGACGGATCATGATAAGATCGCGGGACGGATCGTGATGAGTTCACGGGACATATCGTGATTGGATCGCGAGACGGATCGTGATGAGATCGCGGGACGCTCGGCGATTTGGATCGCGAAGATGTTCGACTACACCAACCACGTTTCTTAACGCTTCCCGCTTAGCGATCTACAAGGGTATGTAGATCCACTCTCCCTCTCGTAGATGCTCATCACCATGAATAAGTTTGCGTGTGCGTAGGAAATTTTTTGTTTCCCATGCGACGTTCCCCAACAGTGGCATCATGAGCTAGGTTGATGGTTCGATGAGATCTCGAGTAGAACACAAAAGGTTTGTGGGCGTTGATGCTTAGATTGCTTCCTCCCTTGGTCGTATTTTGGTTCAGCGGGATTGTGAGATGAAGCGGCCCGGACCAACATTACTCGTACGCTTACGAGAGACCGGTTCCCTTGACGCAACTTGTTACCTAGATGGTTGCGGGTGACAGTTTCTCTCACTTTAGTTGGATCGGATTCGACAAAGGCGGTCCTTGAGAAGGTTGAAAAGCAACTAGTGTATCACCGTTGTGGTTTTTGCGTAGGTTAGAATTGTTCTTGCTAGATACCTGTAGCAGCCACGTAAAACATGCAACAACAATTAGAGGACGTCTAACTTGTTTTTGCAGGGTATGTTGTGATATGATATGGCCAATTACATGATGTGATATATGTGATGTATGAGATGATCATGTGATGTATAGATTATCACGACTTGCATGTCGATGAATACGGCAACCGGCAGGAGCCATAGGGTTGTCTTTAATTATTGTATGACCTGCGTGTCAATCATTAAGCGCTATGTAATGCTTTACTTTATCGCTAAACGGTAGCAATAGTAGTAGAAGCATGCAGGGCGTGACAACCCCGATGGCGACACGTTGATGGAGATCAAGATGATGGAGATCATGGTGTCATGCCGGTGACGATGGAGATCATGCCGGTGCTTTCTAGATGGAGATCAAAAGCACAAGTTCATGGCCATATCATGTCACTTATGATTTGCATGTGATGTTAATCTTTTTATGCATCTTGTTTTGCTTAGGATGATGGTAGCATTATAAGGTGATCCCTCACTTAATTTCAAGATAAATTGTGTTCTCCCTGAGTGTGCACCGTTGCGAAAATTCGTCGTGTTGAGACACCACGTGATGATCGGGTGTGATAGACTCTACGTTCACATACAATGGGTGCAAGCCAGTGTTGCACATGCACAACACTCGGGTTAAACTTGACGAGCCTAGCATGTACAGACATGGCCTCGGAACACAAAAGACCGAAAGGTCGAACATGAGTCATATAGTAGATATGATCAACATAATGATGTTCACCATTGAAGCCACCTCAACTCATGTGATGATCGGACTTGAGTTGGTGAATTTGGATCATGTGTCACTCAGATGACCTGAGGGATGTCAAATTGAGTGGGAGTTCTTAGGTAATATGATTAATTGACCTCATTATCATGAACATAGTAAAGTGTCTTTGCAAATTATGTTATAGATTACTAGCTCACGCTGTAGCTCCCTTGTATTTTTGTATGTTCCTAGAGAAATAGAATTGAAAGATGATGGTAGTAATATTGCGGACTGGGTCCGTGATCTGAGGATTGTCCTCATTGCTGCACAAAAGGCTTATGTCCTTAATGCACCGCTCGGTGCGCCAACCCCTCTAGCGTCGTCTGTAGATGTTGTGAACATCTGACAGGCACGTTCTAATGACTACTTGATAGTTTAGTGCGTCATGCGTTACGGCTTAGAATTGAGGCTCCAAAACGTTTTGAACGTCACGGAACATGTGAGATGTTTCTAAGAGCTGAAATTAGGATCTCAGGCTCGTGCCCATGTTGCAAGACATGAGATCTCCAACAAGATTCTTTGCCTGCAAGATGAAAGAGAATAGCTCAATCGTTGAGCATGTACTCAGATTGTCTGGGTGCTACAATCGCTTAAATCAAGTGGGAGTTGATCTTCCAGATAAGATAGTGATTGACATAGCTCTCCAAGTCACTGTCACTAAGCTACTAGAACTTGGTGATGAACTATAAATTGTTAGGGATAGAAATAATGATTCCTGAGCTGTTCGCGATGTTTGACACTGCGAAGGTAGAAATCAAGAAGGAGCGTCAAGTGTTGATGGTTAACCAAACCACTGGTTTCGAGAAGGGCAAGAGCAAGGAGGGAAACTTCATGGATAGCAAGTCAGTTGCTGCTCCAGTGAAGCAACCCAAAGTTGAACTCAAACCCGAAACTAAGTGCTTCTGTTATGAGGTGAGCGGTCGCTGAAGTGGAACGACCCTAGATACTTGGTAGATAAGAAGGCTGGCAACATCGACATAAGTATATTTGATATACGAGTTATTGATGTGTACCTTGCTAGTACTCCTAGTAGCACCTGGGTATTGGATACCGGTTCGGTTGCGAAATGTTAGTAACTCGAAATAAAAGCTACGGAATAAACGGAGAACTAGCTAAGGGTGAGGTGACGATATGTCTTGGAAATGTTTCCAAGGTTGATGTGATCAACATCGCACGCTCTCTACCTTCAGGATTAGTGACGAACCTAAATAAATGTTATTTGGTGTTTTGCGTTGAGAATGAACATGATTAGATCATGTTTATTGCAATACGGTTATTCATTTAAGTTAGAGAATAATGGTTATTCTGTTTACATGAATAATACCTTCAATGGTCATGCACCCAGTGAGAATGGTTTGTTGAAATCTTGATCGTAGTAATACACATGTTCATAACATTGATGTCAAAAGATACAAAGTTAATAATGATAGTACCACATACTTGTGGCACTGCCGCTAAATGTCATATTGGTATAAAGCGCATGAAGAAACTCCATGCTGATGGATCTTTGGACTCATTCGATTTCGAATCGGTTGAGACATGCGAACCATGCCTCTTGGGCAAGATGACTAAAGGACCCCGTTGGATGGAGCGGACAAGTGATTCATTGGAAATGATACATGTTGATGTATGCAATCCAGTGAGTCTTGTAGCGTGCAGTGGATATCGTTATTTTCTTACCTTCACTGATGATTTGAATAGATATAGTGTATAATTACTTAATGAAACACAAGTCTGAATTGTTTGAAAGGTTCAAGCAAATTCAGAGTGAAGTTTAAGATCATCGTGACAAGAAGATAAAAATGACTGCGATATGATCGTGGAGGTGAATATCTGAGTTACGAGTTTGGCATACAACTTAAGACAATGTGAAATTTGTTTCACAACTAATGCCACCTGGAACACCATAGTGTAATGGTGTGTCCGAACATCATAGTCATGCTCTATTGGATATGGTGTGTGCTATGATGTCTCTTATCGTTTTACTACTATAATTTTGGGGTTATGCATTAGAGACAACTCCATTCACTTTAAATAGGGCACCATCTAAATCCGTTGAGATGACACCGTGTGAATTATGGTTTGATAGAAACCTAAGCTGTCATTTCTTAATGTTTGGGGCTGCGGCGCTTGTGTGGAAAATGTTTTCACCTAATGAGGTCGAACCCAAGGCGGACAAATGCATCTTCATAGAATACCCTAAGATCAGTTGGGTGAACCTTCTATCTTAGATCCAAGTGCAAAGTGTTTGTTGCTTAAACGGATCCTTTCTCGAGGAAATGTTTCTCTCGAAAGAATTGAGTGGGAGGAAGATAGAACTTGATGAGGTTGTTAAACCTTTGTTCAACCAGAGAGTAGCGCAGCGCAGAAAGATGTTTCTATGAAGCCTACGTTAGTTGAAGAGGAAGTTAATGATGATGATCATGAAGCTTCAGGATCAAGTTACTATCAAACTTCGTAGGCCGACAAGGATGTGTACTTCTCCTAAGCGGTACGACAACCCTGTCTTGGAGGTCATGTTGTTGGACAACGATGAACCTACGAGCTATGGAGAAGTGATGATGGGCCCGAATTCCGACAAATGGTTGGAGGCCATGAAATTCGAGATAGGATCCATGTATGAGAACCAAGTATAGACTTTGGTAGACTTGCTCATTGGACAGCAGGTCGTTGAATACAAATGGATCTTTAAAATGAAGACATACACTGATGGTAAATGTCACCATTTGTAAAGCTCGACTTGTTGCAAAGATGTTTGTGACAAGTTCAAGGAGTTGACTACAATGAGACTTTCTCACTCGTAGCGGTGCTAAAGTCTGTTGGAATTATGTTAGCAGTTGCTGCATTTTCAATTATGAAATTTGGTAGATGGATGTCAAAACATCGTTTCCTTAACGATTTACTTGAGAACGGTTGTATGTGATACAACCAGAAGGTTTTGTCAGTCCTAAGGATGCTAAAAGGTGAGCAAGCTTCAGTGATCCTTCTATGGACTGAAGCAAGCATCTCGGAGTTGGAATATACGCTTTGATGAGTTGATCAAAGTTTTTGAGCTTATACGAAGTTTACGAGAAACTTGTATTTACAACAAAGTGAGTGGGAGCACTATAGAATTTCTGATAAGTATATGTGGATGACATATTGTTGATCGGAAATAATGTAGAATTTCTGGAAAGCATAAACAGTTATTTGGAAAGTGATTTTCAAAGTAAAACCTGGATAAAACTACCTAATTGTTGAGCATCAAGATCTATAGATATAGATCAAAGATGACTTGATGAGACTTTCAATGAGTACATACCTTGACAAGGATTTTGAAAGGAGTTCAAAATGGATCAGTCAGAGAAAGAGTTCTCCCCTGATTTGTAAGGTGTGAAGTTGAGTGAGAGTCAAAGCTCGACCACGGCAGAAGGAAGAGAAAGGACGAACATCGTCCCCTATGCCTTAGCCATAGGCTCTATACAGTATGCCATGCTGTGTGCCGCACCTGTGTGTGCCTTGCCATGAGTCTGTCAAGGGGTACAAAAGAGATCCAGGAGTGGATCACTGGACAGCGGTCAAGATTATCCTTAGTAACTGAAAGACTAAGGAGATGTTTCTCGATTATGGAGGTGATAAAGAGTTCGTCGTAAGGAGTTACGTCGATGCAAGCTTTAACACTAATCCGGATGACTCGTAGTAGCAATCTGGATACGTATAGTGGAGCAGCCATTTGGAATAGTACCAAGTGGAGTGTGGTAGAAGTGTTTACAGTTTGACATAGGGATTTGCAAAGTACACACGGATCTAAATATCGCAGACCCGTTGACTATAAGACCTCTCTCACATGCAAAGCATGATCGAGCCCCAGAACTCGTTGGGTGTTAGATTCATAACAATGTGAATCACATGGTGATGTGAACAAGATTATTGACTCTAGTGCAAGTGGGAGACTGTTGGAAATATGCCCTAGAGGCAATAATAAATTAGTTATTATCATATTTCCTTGTTCATGATAATCGTTTATTATCCATGCTATAATTGTATTGATCGGAGACTTAGATGCATGTGTGGATACATAGACAAAACCATGTCCGTAGTATGCCTCTAATAGACTAGCTCGTTGATCAAAAGATGGTTAAGGTTTCCTAGCCATGGACATGAGATGCCATTTGATAATGAGGTCACATCATTAGGAGAATGATGTGATGGACAAGACCCAAACTACAAACGTAGCATATGATCGTGTCAGTTTATTGCTACTGTTTTCCGCATGTCAAGTATGTGTTCCTATGACCATGAGATCATGCAACTCACGAATATCGGAGGAGTGCCTTGTGTGTATCAAACGTCGCAACGTAACTGGGTGACTATAAAGGTGCTCTACAGGTATCTCCGATGGTGTGTGTTGAGTTGGCATGGATCAAGACTGGGATTTGTTACTCCGTGTGACGGAGAGGTATCTCAGGGCCCACTCGGTAATACAACATCACAATGAGCCTTGCAAGTAATGTGAATAATTGTTAGTTGCGGGATCTTGTATTACAGGACGAGTAAAGAGACTTGCCGGTAACGAGGTTGAACTAGGTATGGAGATACCGACGATCGAATCTCGGACAAGTAATATACCGAAGAACAAAGGGAACGTTATACGGGATTAACTGAATCCTTGACATAGAGGTTCGACCAATAAAAATCTTCGTAGAATATGTAGGAACCAATGTGGACGTCTAGGTCCCGCCATTGGTTATTGACCATAGAGGTGTCTCGGTCATGTCTACATAGTTCTCGAACCCGCAGGATCTGCACACTTAAGGTTTGGTGACGTTTCGGTAGTGTAAAGTTATGTATGGTGGTGACCGAAGGTTTTTAGGAGTCCTGGATGAGATCCTGGACGTCACGAGGAGCTCGGGAATGGTCCGGAGGTAAAGATTCATATATAGGAAGTCCCAGTTTGGTCGCCGGAAAAGTTTCGGGCTCATCGGTAGTGTACCGGGAGTGCCGGTAGTGTACCGGGAGACCTCCGGGAGGGGTATTTCGACCCCAGAGGGTCCATGGGCTGTGGAGAGTGATAACCAGCCCTTAGTGGTCTGGATAAACAGCCACACCAAGGCCCATGGCGCAGGAGGCAAGAGTCCTAAAGGAAAAGGTGGAAAAAAGGCTAAAAAGGAAGAGTCCTACTCCTACTAGGAGTGGAGGAGGAGTAGGACTCCTCCCCCTCTAGCCGGCCGACTCCTAGGAGGCTTTGGGCTGGCGCCAAGGCTGCCTCTCCCTCCCTCCTTTATATACTGGTGGATTGGGTGCTGTTTAGACAGAATTTACGGCCACGTGCTACCCGTTCCACCGGTGCTCCTCTAGATTGGTTTTCTGCAGTGCTTAGGCGAAGCCCTGCCGGGATCACTCCACCACCATCACCGGAGAGCCATCACGCTGCCGGTGAACTCTCTCTCCTCTCCACCTCCTCTTGCTGGATCAAGACGGTGTAGATCGTCATCAAGCTGCACGTGTGCTGAACGCGGAGGTGTCGTCCGTTCGGCGCTAGATCGGAAGGATCGTGATCAAGATCGCGAGACAGTTCGTGATGAGATTGCCGAACAGATCGTGATGAGTTCATGGGACAGATCGTGATCAAGATCATGAGACGGATCGTGATAAGATCGCGGGACGGATCGTGATGAGTTCGCGGGACAGATCGTGATTGGATCGCGAGACGGATCGTGATGAGATCGCGGGACGCTCGGCGATTTGGATCGCGAAGATGTTCGACTACACCAACCGCGTTTCTTAACGCTTCCCGCTTAGCGATCTACAAGGGTATGTAGATCCACTCTCCCTCTCGTAGATGCTCATCACCATGGATAGGTTTGCGTGTGCGTAGGAAAATTTTTGTTTCCCATGCGACGTTCCCCAATAGGAGCATTCACTTTCCTGCTATACATTATTTTGCTCTATTCATAGGTAGATGTATTAACGGTAAAACTGAGCATAGCCACCTTTGTGCAACCGATCTCAGTATTCTTAAGAGCGTAGCAATGGGTGATAGGCGATATAACTTAGGAGCCATTATTGCTAGAAGGTTGAATAATAATGCTAAGGATGGAGATTTCTTTGGTGGAATTTATGCCACTCTTATATATAATTATCTTGGGGTGCCCATACGGGGAAATGATATTGAACTACCACCTGCTTTTCTTGATTATTAGGCTTTGGTATGTTTTCAGGTTCTTGAAAGGAACGAAGAGTCCCTCCAGTACCGACTAATTTTTGATAGACAACACGCTGCCCATGTTACCCTTCCTGTTCCTGCTTTCTTTAACTTTCAGGAAAAACAGAGATACTATATAACCAGAGAGGAGGCAAACGAGTACGAGAGAAATGCGTATGCAGCTCGCCTTCACGCTGCAGTCGTTCGGGCAGTAGCCGCCGCAGCCCAGTACAACCCCGACTATGACTTCGGATATTACCCGGGCCAGCCATGGCCCTAGACCAACTTAGGCCAAAAGCCTAAGCTTGGGGGAGTACATATTTCTCACCGACATTACATTCATGTTCACACATTCATTTTAGTAGTCGGTGTTCATACTCTTTCATTTTACTATCCATGGTAGTTCATTTCTTTTTCCGTTTTCTTCTTGTGTGTATAATTAACTTTGAGAAAAACAAAAAAAATTAGTTCTAGCTTTACCTTCTAGTTGCTGAGTTGTAGCATTAAAGGAAAACCCCAAAAGATTTTTCGTTCTTCTTTTGCTTGTTGGGAGCTTTCCCGTGTAAATAGTTTTTCTCGTTCTTGTTTTGGCTTTTCTTCCTTTGGGTCATAAGGAGAAGACCACAATGAAAATGTTGAGTGGCTCTCATATGCATTATTGTTTATCTATCTGAGAGCCCATATTACCTTCTCCTCTCCTTTGAGTTATTGTTTGCAGATTCCAGCTTAGTCCAATGCACGTGCACTTTTATTATTATCCACACCGTTCGGTCGTGCAAGTGAAAGGCAATAATGATGATATTTGATGAAAATATTGAGATGGAGAAAAGCTGGTATGAACTCGACCTATCTTGCTTTTGTACATATGATTAGCTCATCGTTCCGAATTCAGTTCATTATGGGTGAAACATATTTGCAATGACAATTAGAGATTATAGTTACTCATGCCATGCTTAATTAGCTAAGAGTGGATAATGGTTTGTCTTGGGTGCCAACATGCATATTAAAATGGTTGTGATGTAGTATGATGGGATGGTATCCTCCTATGAACGATTCAAGTGGCTCTACTTGGCACATGTTCATGCATGTAGTTGAAACAAAATCAACATAGCCTCTACGATATTTATGTTCATAGTGATTTATATCCTACTCATGCTTGCATTCAATGTTGGTTAATCTCAAAGCATGTTGATGACTGTGTCGCTCTCTAGTTGGTCGCTCCCCAGTCTTTTGCTAGCCTTCACTTGTACTAAGTGGGAATACTGCTTGTGCATCCAATTCCTCAAACCCAAAGTTGTTCCATATGAGTCCGCCATACCTACCTATATGCAGTATTTACCTACCGTTCCAAGTAAATTTGCATGTGCCACACTCTAAACCTTCAAATAAACATTCTGTCTTGTATGCCCGAATTGCTCATGTGGCGACTAGGGGCTATCAGTATCTTCCATGCTAGGTGGGTTATTCTCACAATATGTGTTGATTCACTATCATTCATGAGAAAGTGGATGTTATTCAGAATGCCTAGTTCCATGCTCTAAATAAAATCAAAATATAATGAAACAAAACTCCCCCAGGATTGTGTCTGTATGGATGGTACCCATGGATTTCGCCCGCCATGGAGTGTGATTGATTGGTGGAGGTGGAGTAAAAACTTTATCATTCGGTTTGGGAACCGCCTATAATGTATCTAGCATGGAAGATGTTGAAAACCTCTTGGTCATTATGTGAGCAATGAAAGCGTACCGCTCAAAAATTATTCATCTCTTTTAAAAGCTCGAGCTCTGGCACCTCTTCAAATCAATGCTTCCCTCTACGAAGGGCCTATCTATTTATTCTATTGTTGAGTCATCCTCCTCTTATAAAAGGCAATAGTTAGAGAGCACCACCGTCATTTGTATGATTTGCTCTTAATTGATATTGAGTGTGAGCATGACTGGATCTCTTTTAACGTGAATTACAATGTCTAGTCAGTCCTTGTTCTTTAGAGGTGCTCTGCATTTATGTTTCGCGGTCTCAGAAAGGGCTAGCGAGATACCATTTTTTCATATTGTATCATGATTGTTTTGATAAAAGTGTTGCCACCCAAGAGTTATTATTATTGCTTGCTAGTTTATTAAGCCATTTTTATGAGTAAACATGAGACCTAAATGTTATTGTGAACGTGGTTAGTCCATGATCTTTGCTGAAAATCTAAACATCAGTTAAACATATTTACAACAACAAGATCAAACAGAGTTTGTAAAAGTTTTTCTTTATCACTTTCAGTTTATCAACTGAATTGCTTGAGGACATTCAATGGGTTAAGCTTGGGGGAGTTGATACGTCTCCATCTATCTACTTTTCCAAACTCTTTTGCCCTTATTTTGGACTCTAATTTGCATGATTTGAATGGAACTAACCCGGACTGACGCTATTTTCTGCAGAATTGCCTTGGTATTATTTTTGTGCAGAAATAAAAGTTCTCAGATTGACCTGAAAATTTACGGAGAATATTTTTGGAATTAATAAAAAATATTCGCGAAAGAATCAACCGGAGGGGGGCCACCCACAGGTCACAAGCCTGTAGGGCGCGGACACCCCCTGGCCACGCCTAGTAGGCTTGTGGGGCCCCTGTTGCTCCATCGACCTCAATTCCACTCCTATTTATTCCTATTCGTGGAGAAAAAAATCAGGGAGAAGAGTTCATCGCATTTTACGATACGGAGCCGCCACCACCTCCCATTCTTCCTCGGGAGGCCAGATCTGGAGTCCGTTTTGGGCTCTGGAGAGAGGGGAAATCGACGCCATCATCATCACCAACCATCCTTCACCACCAATTCCATGATTCTCTCAACCGTTTGTGAGTAATCCCATCGTAGGCTTGCTGGACGGTGATGGGTTGGGTGAGATTTATCATGTAATCGAGTTAGTTTGGTTAGGGTTTGATCCCTCGTATCCACTATGTTCTGAGATTGATGTTGCTATGACTTTGCTATGCTTAATGCTTGTCACTAGGGACCGAGTGTCATGATTTCAGTTCTGAACCTATTATGTTTTCATGAATATATATGTGTTCTTGATCCTATCTTGCAAGTTATAGACACCTATTACGAGTTATGATCCGCACCCCCAAGGTGACAATAACTAGGATTCTTTCTGGTGATTACCGTAGTTTCAGGAGTTCATGTGTTCACTAAGTGCTAATGCTTTGGTCTGGTTCTCTATTAAAAGGAGGCCTTAATATCCCTTAGTTTCCATTAGGACCCCGCTGCCACGGGAGGGTAGGACAAAAGATGTCACGCAAGTTCTTTTCCATAAGAACGTATGACTATATATGGAATACATGCCTACATTACATTGATGAATTGGAGCTTGTTCTGTGTCACCCTATGTTATAACTGTTGCATGATGAATGCCATGTGACATAATTATCCATCACTAATCCATTGCCTACGAGCTTTCCACATATTGATCCTTGCTAAGTTACTTTTCCGTTGCTACTGTTACAATCACTACAAAACTGCTACTGTCACTTTTTCTATTGTTACCGTTACTTCCATACTACTTTGGAACTGAATACTTTGCTGTAGATATTAAGTATTTCAGGTGTGATTGAATTGACAACTCAGCTGTGAATACTCGAGAATATTCTTTGGCTCCCCTTGTGTTGAATCATCAAATTTGGGTTGAATACTCTACCTTCGAAAACTGTTGTGATCCCCTATACTTGTGGGTTATCACTAATTTGAAGCACAAGTGTGGAAAAATATAGTAGCAATGTCCCTTATCTCTTCTCTCTTTTTTGTGGTGGGAATCTAAGGCCTCTTTTATTTTTTTATTTGGGCTTCGTTGGCCTCTTTTATTTTCATAAAGTCTGTAATCTCATCCCCACTTGTGAGGGAATGATAGCTTCAATCATCCCTTCCTCACATGGGAGATGCTCTAATAATGATAGTCATCACACTTTTATTTACTTACAACTCAAAAGAAAATTACAACTCGATACCTATAACAAAATATGAATCTATATGCAATATGAAAGTGATGGTGCATGTCATGATAAAAGAAAACGATGGAAGTTGCATGACAATATATCTCGAAATGGCTATGGAAATGCCATAATAGGTAGGTATGGTGGCTGTTTTTAGGAAATATATTTGGTGGCTAATTTGAGGAAGGTGTTTGGTGGCTGTTTTGAGGAAGGTTGGTTTATTGTACCGGCGAAAGTTGCGCGGTAGTAGAGAGGCTAAAAAAGATGGAAGCGTGAGAGTGCGTATAATCCATGGGCTCAAACATTAGTCATAAAGAACCCACATACTTATTGCAAAAGTCTATTAGTCATCAAGACAAAGTATTAGATTCATGCTCCTAGGGGAGAGGTTGGTAGGACTTAACCATCGCGTGCTCCCAACCCTCACACAAAGGTCAACAATCTGTAAACAAATCATGCTATGACTTCCTTACATAACGGTTCACCATACGTGCATGCTACGGGAATCGCAAACCTTTACAGAAGTATTTTTACCAAATCACAATTACATCCTAATATGACTCTTAACATTACCATCTTTACATCTCAAAACTTTATGCAAGGAATCAAACTTCTCAAAAATACTCAATGCACTTAATATGGAAGTTTTTATTATATACTTCTTGGATGTCTATCATATTAGGACTAAATTAATAACCTATACGAATTACCATGCTGTTGAAAGACTCTAAAAATAATATAAGTGAGGTATGAGAGTTCAGTCATTTCTATTAAAGACAAACACCACCGTGCTCTAAAAAATAATATAAGTGAAGCATATAGACCAAAATTGCCTATCTCAAAAGATATAAGTGAAGAACATAGAGTATTCTAATAAATTCACTATTAATGTGTGTCTCTCTCAAAATATGTATGCATCAAGGATGATTGTGGCAAACTAAAAATCAAAGACTCATATCATACAAGACGCTCCAAGCAAAACACATATCATGTGGTGAATAAAAATATAGCCTCACGTAAATTTACCGATGGATTGAAGACGACGGAAGGCATCCCCAAGCTTAGGCCCTTTGGCATCCTTGAATATGACTTGGGGTTCCTTTAGCATCCCCAATCTTAGGCTCTTGCCACTCCTTATTCCATAGTCCATCTGTCACGCCCAAGATGCGGTCCTATCCTTATTTTGGCACGAGGGCCTCGACAGGGATAGAAGCACATCTCGTCGTGTTGCAAGAGTGGATATCATTACAAGTACATTTACAAAAGGGATGAGTATATGGAATTGGTTTGAACTCTCCACAAGCTACATCAATATCACATCAATACAACAACATAGTCAAATATCATACAGAACAGCAGGGTCCGACTACGGACGAAATCAAATGATAAAATGATATCCATCCTTGCTATCCTAGGCTGCCATCTAGAACCCATCCTAGATTGATGATGATGAAGAAGAAGAACTCCAAATCAAATCAAGCATCGCGCTCACGTCAAATTATCGCATTACTTGTACCTGCAACTATTGTTGTATTAATCTGTGAGCCACAGGGACTCAGCAATCTCATTTCCAAGGGTATTAAGACTATTAAAGCTTAATGTGTGAGGTATGGTTAAGTGGTGAGGCTACAGCAAGCGACTAAGCATTTGTTTGAGTGGCTAACTTACAAGTACAAAAATGAAAGTATGGTGGTCTACGCATAACAGACGTGAACTAGTAATGATCACTAACTGATTCTGAACACCTACTTACGTCAAACATAACCCCACCGTGTTCTCTCTCGGATAAGGACTCACGAGAAGAGACAGTCATGGTTACGCACACAGTTGGTGTATTTTATTTCAGTTTACTTCAAGTTTGCTATGACCGGGTGTTAAACAAAGTATCCAAGTTTGCCACATAACCGCGGACATGGCTTTGCGAAAGATTTAACCCTGCAGGGGTGCTCCAACTCATCCATCACAAATTAACCACACGCCGTGGGAATAACCTTGACCACGGATCTCGTGATCATCCTAGGCAATTCCAAAGGAAATTTAACACCTCGAGATAGCACGAAGAAGATCAGAGTTCCTCACACAAGATGTTCAAGAAAGGTAAAACAAGTCCAGCAAGGCCTCCCAACGTGTCGACGATCCCGATAGGAGCCGCGTATCTCGTTCTCAGGACACGACGGATAAGCTATGCGTACAGTGGCCTCATAGAAATCTCCCGAGTTGCCCCGGGTTGGCCCCGCCTAGTGCTCTATTTTTGACCAGCACTAGCAGCACTGCCCCCTGTATTATCTTAAATTATTCCATGAGGGGGCGACCCTCTATGCTTTAATAAGGTGATCAGTATTATTATGTTGGGCAAATGTAGTACCAAAGTTGGGCCTTGCCAGACAAGCGTTATCCTAAAACGAAAATCAAGGGGGTCCCCATAACAACCCCGAGCATGTTAGGAGCGCTCAATTATGGAACATAACACCGGTTCACAAGTAACTAGGGGCGGTTAGAGTGAAACAAAACACCGAGAAAAAGGCTAAGCCTTCCACCCTTTACCAAGTGTATACATGCATTAAATTAGATAGCAATAATATTGTGATAACAAAAGAATGTCCATATTGACACATGGAAGCAATTGCACCTGCAGCTAGAAATGCTATAAGAAGGGCTGAGCAAGCGGTAACACGCCAAACAAAGGTTTGCTGGGAAGGTGGAGGGTTAGAGGCTTTCATGGCAATGTTCGGAGGCTTGTCAAACAAGTGGTAGGTAGCGAGACATAGCGATAGAAAACGAGACATCTTGCATGGCAATGATAGTAATGGTATCCAGGGAAATGTGTCACCTTGCCTGAGATCCCGCTTGGAAGAAGAACGAATCCATGAAGAAGACGATCCGCGAAGTAGATGAACGAATCCTCACACTCCGAACGCATTTGAAACTATATCGAGAAGAAGCAATCCGGAACAAACAATCAACAAACGAGACACCACAACATATACATGACATGATGCACAAACCAATATGATGCATGTCCATTTTAAATGTTGTTAACATGACAACATAATATATGAAGTTTAAATGAAGCCTTGGTCCACTAGTGGAGTGAATCAAGTGGTACTTCATGTGCATTTAGGTAAATTATATAATCTGATCAGAACATGAACATAGTGATGATATGATGCATGACATGGCAATCTTCATGTTCTACGCTCAATTCTACCACAAATGCATATGAAGAACGTTGTAAACGGAGCTACGGGTCTATCAGAGCGAAAGAAATGAATACGAGATGGAAAACATGGTAACCAGAAAGGGGAATTGGGTATAGGCAAAATCTTGGCAACCCAAGTGTGCCACTGGATGGACTGGGAAGAGTAGCGCCAAATGCATATAAAATTTATATGATTTGAGGCTACTATGCAAAAGTTGTGCTCGGTGTAAGATAAGAGGTGTTCTGCACAAATCTGAAATAAACACGAGGTTGGCTTGCTCAAACCTGAGAACAAAACACCCCACTGAAAAGTACACAAAGTACTGATGGGAATACACATCAAGATCATGCCAAAGTGTTTAGTAAATCTCAAATTAAGATCATGCAAAAATCTATGTTAAATCTGCCGTTAACTTAATCATGCCCTCTTTAATGCAACATAACAGCGGGACGAAAGGAGGCAGGGGAACTACGCGGGCGAGCACGAGTACACAACAGAGGAAGCGAAGCAGAGCAGGGGTGCTGCCCTTCTCTGAAGATGATCTTCAGAGATCCGCTCAGAGCCCGGGGAGCACTGGTGTGGCACGGCTACGGCAACGTCTACGATGGCCTAACGGCGATGGAGAAGGCACGGATCGGGAGCAGGGCTCACCTAGGGCTCGAATGACAAGAAGAAGATGCTGGAGGGGGGGTCGGGGATGACGCAGGGAAGCACCAAAGTCCCACTCGACTCGGATCCGAATGCAGCGACAAAGACGACGACGGTGAGGGAGCTTCGGGGTTGGTGGCGTTGCGTGCGTAGATGAAGCAGACTTCCGGGACTCCGGGGTGTCGATCCACGCCGTCAGGGAGGAAGAGGACGATGCAGAGGGGCTACCCCGAGCACGAGCTCGAGCTCGGCCGGAGCATGGCAGATAGGCGACGTCTATGGCGTGGGCTCTAACCTGAGCGGTGACGCGAGGTGGGAGAGGGGCTGAATGGGGCGAGGGATGCTATGGCTAGGTCGGGGACACCTTTTATAGCGGCTAGGGACGACGGTCGGCCGTCAAATCACTGGACTTGACGACGTGGCGCTCGGGATGGACGCCATACATGAGGAAGGAGAGGAACACGTCGATGGGGCTGGCTGGGTTGGGGCTCTGCGCTGGCTGGTGCTGTTGGGCTTCTACTGGATGATGAGGTCCAGAGGCTCTCCTCACTCTCTCTCTCTCAGGAAAAGTTTTCACATACTATTTTAAACCGAAAGAAAACAAAATCAAAGAGGAAGACAAAGATTCTTTTTGTATAAAATTAAAATACATTTGGAATCACAGAAATATGCACTATTTTATAAAAATGGTCTTGGTATTTTTAGAGAAAACAAATTAATACACTTATCATTAGCATACTACTCGGTTTTACAAAATATTAACATGCAAACATGCTTAAACAGGTTTGGGAGCTAGTTTAAAATCACTACCAGATTATATAAAAGGAGTGCAACTATTTAAT
This sequence comes from Hordeum marinum, assembly GCA_022496015.1. Lineage (NCBI taxonomy): Eukaryota > Viridiplantae > Streptophyta > Magnoliopsida > Poales > Poaceae > Hordeum > Hordeum marinum. The sequence goes on along the minus strand of CM039677.1, from coordinate 277,196,676 downwards.
GGAATTAATCAGCAAGTAAAATACCACATGTGCATTTATTTTTGAAATGGGATAGGTGGGCATAGTTTGAAGAAAATAGAGGAGAGGCTTCACACCAAAGTTTTGCACACCAAAACACACATGCCTCCTAGCACAACAACACCTCAAACACACACTCACAACAACATCACCACATGCAAGGCATGATGCAAAACATGAAATGATGCTATGATGCGATGATGCAAGAAATGACATGAAGCAAAATAATATTACTCAAACCACATGAGGCACAACATGAAGGTTCACACATGCATATATTACAAATAAGTCCAGGGGTCCACTTGGGCTGTTACAACTCTCCCACACTACACGAGGATCTCGTCCCGAGATCTAAGAATGAGAACGGGAAGAGAAAGAGCAAGAGGTAAACTTAGTTGCTTTTGTGACAAGCGAATGAAACCAAAGATCATTGAAGGTTTCAACGAGATGAAGGATGACACAGGGAACAAGGAAGAATTCATATGAAATTTGGGCAGCACTTCGGTAGGATAGAGGGACAAAATTGATAAGATAGAAGGAAATTGAAGGAGAGACACCAAACTTCAGTTGAATTAGAATCAAAACTTCATGAGACCGAAGGATCATGAAAAATTTCGCAGCACTCCGGTTAATGGACAAGCAAGGGAAGAACAAGATCTTAAAAAGAGAAGATGATAGATTGAAGAAAGCAACATCACAAGGCCTACAGAACAAACGAATAGAAGCCAGATCTTGAAGAGAAGAGAACTGAGAAGAAAATGACAACTTCTACCACCAATGAACTTGAAAAGCATAGATGAACGGAGTTGATGGAGAATCAACAATGAAAAGAATAGCTTGTTATGGGCTTATGGAAAACATCTCAAAATTATGAGGTGACAACCTGCCACAACAAAATCAATTGATTGCTTGAGAGCAACAAGATATACAAAACTTCTTTCACCAAGAAGAGGAGGAGAAAACTTGGTTCATTTATGACACCATGACAACAACAATCCTTAGGAAATGCTTTAGGTGAAATCCAACCCAAGATAACTCCGAGAAAGACATGATGGGTTTACTTATCTTGTTCTTGCCAATTTTCTTTCGAGAACCTCATAATCAAGAATTTAATAACACCATCTCAAAAGACAATGGAGGAGGAATTAAACTTACAAATCCAATATTAAGAACACTTGAGCACCTCCAACAAGAGTCTTGAAGAACAATTCGAAAAGAATTACATCCTTAACAAACCACCATGAGGAACCTCAGGCAATCAGATGATGATAGAAAGAATTAAAGGTTGAAAAGAACAAAATTGGGGCCTTGCTATGAATTAGATAAAGCTTAACGACAAGATACTTGAGAAAACTAGGAACTCCGAAAAAGGAAAGATGACCACTTGGGATAAGTAATTTGATATCATGAACAACTCCGGAAGAAGGACTGAAATCACTTCGATGAAACAAGAATAAGAATTATGATATGACTATCCTTCATCAAGTTAAATTGATGACAAACAACGTATTTGGCATACCACTTATCCTTATGGAAAAGATAGGAAAGATAGATAGAGCACAAACTTGAAGAGGTCTTGCACGAGAACACCAGTAAGAATTAGAAACTAAAGAGGATAATACAAAACAATGATATAACATGAGAACAAAGAGAGCATGATCCACCTAATGGAAAAATTCACAAGGCACCGGAATAATTGAGATACGAACGAAGAGACAACAATTCAGAAGAATTTGAGAACGGAAGCTGAAAGCTGAGAACGAAGAAATCTTCTGAAATGATGGCCTTCGGGGGATCGAGCAATGAAAACAATTTTGAAATGCACCGGATTGATATAGGAGGAATACTCATGATGACAAAATTTTTGAGATGATAGCAACAAGCTGAAACCATGAATCTCTAGAAGAATGGAATAAGATTTAAGAGAACTCTCCTTCGGTCTTCAATGCAGAGAATGATGACGGGAAACAACACCATGAATTGCTGAGACACTCCGGAATAATGAATAAAGAAGGTTGAGCCAATAATGAAAATGATTTAGAAGCGATCTTCGAGAAGGCACATGACTGATGAAATTCATTCTTACGTCATATATTAGAAGAGAACTTGAGAACATCTTCAGAAAAGATTAGAAGAGTCAGGTAAGATCCTGGGGGAAACACCTGTGGGTTATGGGCCCACTCAAAGAAAACTCCATCAAAACAATTGATTAAAAGAGAGATTGCACCGGTACAAATTAAGAACTTGATGAGGTGAGAACCTCGAAATAATTGAACAGATACTGGATGCAAGCACGAACTTCTGAGATATCTTCAGCACCCTGGATAGAACAGGGAGATATGAAAACCAAGAGAGGCTTGATTAAGAATTTCCAACATGGGAGAGCAAATAGAGAATGAAAATGATATGATGAACACCGAGAACTTGAATTGAATCCACCGGAGAAGAATGACAACAAGAACTAAGAATATGAGGATAGATCTTGAAACTAAAACTCCTGAGAATCTCTACAAGAACTCACTGGATACAAAACGGAAGAAAAGATAGCTGAAGCATTACATGAATAGAAAAGAAAGTTGGATGAGTATTTAGTCACTGAAGAAGAAAAAAAGGGCGGGAGGGTGGGGAAAAACAAAGACAACTTGAGACGGATGAAATGAACTCCGGAAAGAATAAGAGGATTGATCTTGTAATATTGGAGATGATAGAATTATCTTGAAGAGAAGCACACCTGTGGAAAAACAATTGATATGATAACTCCAGTTGATCAAAAGAATTAGCAATCCCACAGACATATGAGAACACTTAGGAAGATATGAAATCACCACTTGACATCGAAGCAACTCGAATTGCCATATTCAAAACAAAACGAAGGATGAGGCTCACGAAACAAGCTAGAACAAATACATACCCACTATGCACTTGTTGGAAAGATAATCCTAGGTACCTACTTGAATTTCCACCTAAGAACTTCCGAAAACTTTCTTGGTTATGCAATCGGGTGTTGGGGATACAAGGAGGAAATATCTCACACAACTAACAAACCTACACCCCAACTGTATCCATCCTTCAACACATAACCAGAGGTTTCCGGAAATCCATCTAACTCGGATCCTCGAAAGCACAACGTTACTAACCATGGTGGTACCCCAGACGCCTCCCCAGTACTGGCTGACTCCGACCTTATCTCACCACGACAAGTATTGAAGCAATTCCGAACATCCTCTGTCCTGACATACTAAGGAAACTGGATGATAACGATGTGTCAAGAATCCCCTGGAGCTCAACTCCCCGGAAGAAATCAATTCAGACAGGAGGCACCAAGACAGAACTCCGTCACATCGGCATCATATTGTTTCCAAAATACCCGCGTGGTCCTAAAAAAATTGAGGGAGAAGAGGGTAAAATCAAAATTCCTAAGTCGTAATTCCTCACCACAACATAGAAGAGGAGTAAAAAGAATCCTGCTCTCCGATATAACTAGACTCAAAATAGTTTTTCTCTAGACTCGACTCGGCCAAGTTCGATCAATCAAGGGGGCTCCTAGGTCGGTACAGGCTCTGATACCAACTTGTCACGTCCAAGATGCGGTCCTATCCTTATTTTTGCACGAGGGCCTCGATAGGGATAGAAGCGCATCTCGTCATGTTGCAAGAATGGATATCATTACAAGTACATTTACAGAAGGGATGAGTATATGGAATTGGTTTACACTCGCCAAAAGCTACATCAATATCACATTAATACAACAACATAGTCAAATATCATACAGAAGAGCAGGGTCCAACTATGGACGAAATCAAATGATAAAATGATATCCATCCTTGCTATCCCAGGCTGCCGTCTAGAACCCATCCTAGATTGATGATGATGAAGAAGAAGAACTGCAAATCAAATCAAGCATCACGCTCATGTCAAATCATTGCATTACCTGTACCTGCAACTGTTGTTGCAGTAATCTGTGAGCCACAGTGTCGTGGTTTTCTCACGGCAGATGTCGGGGTGACCGAACTTGAGTTCGGAGCCATCGCCATGGTAGTGGACTCAAAGGGGTTGATTGAGACAAAGGACACGAGTTTACCCAGGTTCGGCCCCTCAAGTCGAGGTAAAAGCCTACGTCCTGCTTGTGTTGTTATTGCTTGTTGTATCGATTACAAGGGGCTAGAAGCTTGACCTAGTTCTCGATAACCTACCTCTTAGTCGTCCCGACTCTGCCTTTATATAAGAGGTCAGAACCGTCGGGTCTTACAATTACACAATCAAATCATGTTTACATCTTTGAGTCTATCTCTATCTTCTTATCCAAGTCATCCTTGCACATCCGGGTCTCCGCCGTCCGGCCCACGCCAAGAGCCGCCAATCTTCTTGGGCCTTCAGTTGACACCTGTCTTCGTGGGCCGGCTCACAAACCAATGCTAACAACCGGAACCTTCCAGCCGGGTCATATCACGGGGTTATATCCCCAACATTAGGCCCCAAGTTGAAGTGAGCCAGCTCATTTCATCCTTCTCTTACAATCGTGTGAGAGTTGTTGGGAGACGTAGTAGTAAATCAAAATTTTCCTACGTTCACCAAGATCTATCTATGGAGAAACCAGCAACGAGAGGGGAGAGATTGCATCTTCATACCTTTGAAGATCGCTAAGCGGAAGCGTTACAAGAACGCGGTTGATGGAGTCGTACTCGCAGCGATTCAGATCGCGGTAGATCCGATCAAGTGCCGAACGGACGGCACCTCCGCGTTCAACACACGTGCAGCCCGGTGACGTCTCCAACACCTTGATCCAGCAAGGAGGAAGGAGAGGTTGGGGAAGGGCTCCAACAGCAGCACGACGGCGTGGTGGTGGTGGAGTAGCAAGGTATTCCGACAGGGCTTCGCCTAAGCGCTGCGGAGGAGGAAGAAGAGAGGTAGGGCTTCGCCGTGAGAGAGAGAGATCAAATCCTATCTCAAAACATCCAAAACCTCAAGTATATATAGGAGGAGGGACGTGGAGGGCTGGCTTGGCCTCTACTCCAAAGAGGAGATGGCCGGCCGAATTAAAGGGAGAGTCCACCTCCCACAAGGGAGGTGGATCTCCTCCTTTTAAATCCTTTTTGCCTTATCTCCTTATCTCCAGCCACATGGGCCTTTAGCAAAAGTATTTCCCATCCCAATAAGGGCTGACACACTTTATCTAACAGCCCATGAAGTCCTCTGGTCGTCACACCCCTCCCGGGGGTCCTTCGGCACCCTCCCGGCACTCCCGGTACAATACCGATGAGCCCGAAAACTTTCCGGTGACCGAAACTGGACTTCCTATATATCAATCTTTACCTCCGGACCATTCCGGAGCTCCTCGTGATGTCCGGGATCTCATCCGGGACTCCGAACAACCTTCGGTAATCACGTATACCTTTTCCCTATAACCCTAGCGTCATCGAACCTTAAGTGTGTAGACCCTACGGGTTCGGGAGACACGTAGACATGACCGAGACACCTCTCCGGTCAATAACCAACAGCGGGATCTGGATACCCATGTTGGCTCCCACGTACTCCACGATGATCTCATCGGATGAACCACGATGTCAAGGATTCAATCAATCCCGTATACAATTCCCTTTGTCTATCGATATGATACTTGCCCGAGATTCGATCGTCGGTATCCCTATACCTTGTTCAATCTCGTTACTGGCAAGTCTCTTTACTCGTTCCGTAATACATCATCCCGTGGCTAACTCCTTAGTCACATTGAGCTCATTATGATGATGTCTTACCGAGTGGGCCCAGAGATACCTCTCCGTCACACGGAGTGACAAATCCCAGTCTCGATTCGTGCCAACCCAACAGATACTTTCGGAGATACCCGTAGCGTACCTTTATAGCCACCCAGTTACGTTGTGACGTTTGGCACACCCAAAGCATTCCTACGGTATCCGGGAGTTGCACAATCTCATGGTCTAAGGAAACGATACTTGACATTGAAAAGCTTTAGCAAACGAACTACACGATCTTGTGCTATGCTTAGGATTGGGTCTTGTCCGTCACATCATTCTCCTAATGATGTGATCCCGTTATCAATGACATCCAATGTCCATGGCCATGAAACCGTGACCATCTATTGATCAACGAGCTAGCCAACTAGAGGCTTACTAGGGACATGTTGTGGTCTATGTATTCACACATGTATTATGGTTTCCGGTTAACACAATTATAGCATGAACAATAGACAATTATCATGAACAAGGAAATACAATAATAACCATTTTATTATTGCCTCTAGGGCATATTTCCAACAGTCTCCCACTTGCACTAGAGTCAATAATCTAGTTCACATCACCATGTGATTAACACTTACATCACCATGTGATCATATCATCATGTGATTAACACCCAATAAGTTCCGGGGTTTGTTCATGTTCTGCTCGTGAAAGAGGTTTTTAGTCAATGGGTCTGCGACATTCAGATCCATGTGTACCTTGCAAACTTTCCATGTCATATTTGTAGATACTACTCCCATGCTCCACTTGGAGCTATTCCAAATGGCTGCTCCACTATACGTAGCCAGACTTCTACTAAGAGTCATCCGGATTGGAGTTAAAGCTTGCATCATCGTAACCCTTTACGATGAACTCTTTATCACCTCCATAATCGAGAAATATTTCCTTAGTTCTCAAGTTACTGAGGATAACTTTGACCATTGTCCAGTGATCCACTCTTGGATTACTCTTTTACCCCTTCACAAACTCATGGCAAGGCACACAGGTGCGGTACACAGCATGGCATACTATATAGAGCCTATGGCTAAAGCATAGGAGATGACACTCATCTTTTCTTTATCTTCTGCCGTGGTCGGGTATTGAGTCTTACTCAATTTCACACCTTACAATACAGTCAAGAACTCCTTCTTTGACCCTTCTATTTTGAACTCCTTCAAAAACTTGTCAAGGTATGTCTTCGTCGAAAAAACTTATCAAGCGAATTGATCTATCCCTATAGATCTTGATGCTCAATAAAATAGTAGCTTTATCTGGGTCTTCCTTTGAAAAAACTCTTTTCAAACAACCCTTCATGCTCTTCCAGAAATTCTACATCATTTCCGATCAATAATATGTCAACTACATATTCTTATAAGAAATTCTATAGTGCTCCCACTCACTTTCTTGCGAATACAAGTTTCTCATAAACTTTGTATAAACTTAAACACTTTGATCACCTCATCAAAGCATATATTCCAACTCCGAGATGCTTGCTCCAGTCCATAGAAGGATTGCTGGAGTTTGCATATTATTAGCATCCTTAGGATTGACAAAACCTTCTGGTTGTATCACATACAACTCTTCCTCACAGAAACCATTACGGAAACCTTGTTTTGTCATCCATCTGCCAGATTTCATAATCGAAAAATGCAGCAACTGCTAACAAAATTTTAATAGACTTTTAGCAATGCTACAGATGAGACAATCTCATCGCAGTCAACTCCTTGAACTTGGCGGAAACTTCTTTGCGACAAGTCGAGCTTTATAAACGGTGACATTTCACCATTAGCGTCTATGTTTATCTCAAAGGTCCATTTGTACTCAATGACCCGCCATTCAACAGGCAAGGCTACCAAAGTCCATACTTGGTTTTCATACATGGATCCTTTCTTGGATTTCATGGCTCCTAGCCATTTGTTGGAATCTGGGCCCACCATCGCTTCTCCATAGTTCGTAGGTTCATCGTTGTCCAACAACATGATTTCCAAGACAGGGTTGTCGTACTACTCAGGAGCAGTACGCGTCCTTGTCGACCTACGAGGTTCAATAGTGACTTGATCCGAAGCTTCATGATCATCATCATTAACTTCATTTTAAACTGAGTAGGCTCTACAGAAACATCTTTCTGTGTTGCGCTATTCTCTGGTTGAAACAAAGGTTCAACAATGTTATCAAGTTCTATCTTCCTCCCACTCAATTCTTTCGAGAGAAACTCTTTCTCAAGAAAGGACCCGTTCTTAGCAACAAACACCTTTTGCGCTTGGATCTGAGATAGAAGGTATACCCAATGTCTCATTAGGGTATTCTATGAAGATGCATTTGTCTGCTTTGAGTTCGAGCTCGCTAGGTGAAAAACCCATTTTCACATAAGCGTCACAGCCCCAAACATTAAGAAATGACAGCTTAGGCTTCTGTCAAACCATAATTCTCACGGTGTCATCTCAACAGACTTAGATGGTGCCCTATTAAAGTGAATGGATTTGTCTTTAATGCATAACCCCATAACGATAGTGGCAAAATGATAAGAGACATCATAGTACTCACTATATCCAATAGAGCACGACTACGACGTTCGAACACACCATCACACTATGGTGTTCCAGGAGGCGTGAGCTGTGAAACAATTTCCACATTGTCTAAAATTGCACACCAAACTCGTAACTTAGATATTCACCTCCATGATCATATCATAGACATTTATCTTCTTGTCACGATGATCTTTAACTTCACTCTGAAACTCCTTGAACCTTTCAAACATTTCAGATTCGTGTTTCATTAAGTAAATATCCCCATATTTACTCAAATCATCAGTGAAGGTAAAGAAAAACAACGATATCCACTGTGTGTTTCAACACTCATTGGACCACATACATCAACATGTATTATTTCCAATAAGCCACTTGCCCGCTCCATCATATTGGATGACGGGGTCTTAGTCATCTTGCCCAAGAGGCATGGCTCGCATGTCTCAACCGATTCGAAATCGAATGAGTCAAAAATCCATCATCATGGAGTTTCTTCATGCGATTTATACCAATATGACATTTAGCGGCAGTGCCACAAGTATGTGGTACTATCATTATTACCTTTATATATTTTTGGTACCAACGTTATGAACATGTGTACTACTACGATCATGATTCGATAAACCATTCCGAGTGGGTGCATGACCATTGAAGGCATTATCCATGTAAATAGAATAACCATTATTCTCTAACTTATATGAATAACCGTATTGCACTAATCATGATCTAATCACGTTCATGCTCAACGCAAACACCAAATAACATTTATTTAGGTTTATCACAAATCCCGAAGGTACAGAGAGCGTGCGATGGTGATCACATCAATCTTGGAAACACTTCCAACACACATCGTCACCTTTCACCTAGCTAGTCTCCGTTTATTCCGTAGCTTTTATTTCGAGTTGCTAGCACTTAGCAACCGAACCGGTATCCAATACCCAGGTGCTACTAGGAGTACCAGCAAGGTACACATCACTAACACGTATATCAAATATACCTCCATTGACATTACCCGCCTTCTTATCTACCAAGCATCTAGGGTTTTTCCGCTTCAGCGAACATTCTCCTCATAACAGAAGCACTTAGTCTCGGGTTCGGGCTCAACCTTGGGTTTCTTCACTAGAGCAACAACTGGCTTGCCATTCCTGAAGTTTTCCCTTCTTGCCCTTGCCCCTTTTGAAACTAGTGGTTTAACTTAACCATCAACACTTGATGCTCCTTCTTGATTTCTACCTTCGTGGTGTCAAACATCACGAACAACTCAGGGATCATCTTATCCATCCCTGGCATGTTATAGTTCATCACGAAGCTCTAGTAGCTTGGTGGCAGTGACTTGGAGAACTGCATTAATCACTATCTCATCTGGAAGATTAACTCCCACTTGATTCAAGTGATTGTAGCACCCAGACAATCTGAGCACACGCTCACCGATTAAGCTATTCTCCTTTATCTTGTAGACAAAGAATCTTGTTGGAGGTCTCATACCTCTCAACATAGGCACGAGCCTGAGATCACAATCTCAGCTCCTAGAACATCTCATATGTTCCGTGACGTTCAAAACGTTTTGGAGCCTCAATTCTAAGCCGCAATGCATGACGCATTGAACTATCATGTAGTCACCAAAAAGTGCCTGTCATATGTTCACAACATCTACAGACAACACTTGAGGGAGTGGTGCAATTAGCGGTACATCAAAAAACATAAGCTTTCTGTGCAGCAATGAGGACAATCCTCAGATCACGGACCCAGTCCGCATTATTGCTACCATCAACTTTCAACTTACTTTTCTCTAGGATTGTATCAATAAAACTGTGGAGCTACAGCGCGAGCTATCTACGACATAATTTGCAAGGACATTTTTAGACTAAGTTCATGATAATTAAGTTCACTTAATCAAATTATTAATGAACTCCCACTTAGATAGACATCTCTCTAGTCTTCCAAGTGATACATGATCCATGTCAACTAGCCCGTGTCCGATCATCACGTGAGACGGACTAGTAATCCATGGTGAACATCTCTATGTTGATCGTATCTTCTATACGACTCATGTTCGACCTTTCGGTCTTCCGTGTTCCGAGGCCATGTCTGTACATGCTAGGCTCGTCAAGTCAACCTAAGTGTTTCGCATGTGTAAATCTGGCTTACACCCGTTGTATGCGAACGTTAGAACCTATCACACCCGATCATCACGTGGTGCTTCGGAACGACGATCCTTAGCAACGGTGCACAGTTAGGGTGAACACCTTTCTTGAAATTTTATTGAGAGATCATCTTATTTACTACCGTCGTTCTATGCAAATAAGATGTAAACATGATAAACATCACATGCAATCAATATAGTGACATGATATGGCCAATATCATCTTGCTCCTTTGATCTCCATCTTCGGGGCACCATGATCATCACTGTCACCGGCACGACACCATGATCTCCATCATCATGATCTCCATCATTGTGTCTTCATGAAGTTGTCTCGCCAACTATTACTTCTACTACTACAGCTAACGTTTAGCAATAAAGTAAAGTAATTACATGGCGTTTATGATTGACACGCAGGTCATACAATAATATAAGACAACTCCTATGGCTCCTGCCGGTTGTCATAGTCATCGACATGCAAGTCGTGAACCCTATTACAAGAACATGATCAATCTCATACATCACAATGCATCACATCACATACTTTTGGCCATATCACATCACACGGCATATGCTGCAAAAACAAGTTAGACGTCCTCTAATTTGTAGTTGCAAGTTTTTACGTGGTTGCTATAGGTTTCTAGCAAGAACGTTTCTTACCTACGTCAAAACCACAACGTGATATGCCAATTGCTATTTACCCTTCATAAGGACCCTTTTCATCGAATCCAATCCGACTAAGGTGGGAGAGACAGACACCCGCTAGCCACCTTATGCAACTAGTGCATGTCAGGCGGTGGAACCGGTCTCACGTAAGCGTACGTGTAAGGTTGGTCCGGGCCGCTTCATCCCACAATACCGTCGAATCAAGATAAGACTAGTAACGGCAAGCATATTAACAAAATCGACGCCCACAACTACTTTGTGTTCTACTCGTGCATAGATTCTACGCATAGACCTAGCTCTGATACCACTGTTGGGAGACGTAGTAGTAAATCAAAATTTTCCTACGTTCACCAAGATCTATCTATGGAGAAACCAGCAACGAGAGGGGAGAGATTGCATCTTCATACCTTTGAAGATCGCTAAGCGGAAGCGTTACAAGAACGCGGTTGATGGAGTCGTACTCGCAGCGATTCAGATCGCGGTAGATCCGATCAAGTGCCGAACGGACGGCACCTCCGCGTTCAACACACGTGCAGCCCGGTGACGTCTCCAACACCTTGATCCAGCAAGGAGGAAGGAGAGGTTGGGGAAGGGCTCCAACAGCAGCACGACGGCGTGGTGGTGGTGGAGTAGCAAGGTATTCCGACAGGGCTTCGCCTAAGCGCTGCGGAGGAGGAAGAAGAGAGGTAGGGCTTCGCCGTGAGAGAGAGAGATCAAATCCTATCTCAAAACATCCAAAACCTCAAGTATATATAGGAGGAGGGACGTGGAGGGCTGGCTTGGCCTCTACTCCAAAGAGGAGATGGCCGGCCGAATTAAAGGGAGAGTCCACCTCCCACAAGGGAGGTGGATCTCCTCCTTTTAAATCCTTTTTGCCTTATCTCCTTATCTCCAGCCACATGGGCCTTTAGCAAAAGTATTTCCCATCCCAATAAGGGCTGACACACTTTATCTAACAGCCCATGAAGTCCTCTGGTCGTCACACCCCTCCCGGGGGTCCTTCGGCACCCTCCCGGCACTCCCGGTACAATACCGATGAGCCCGAAAACTTTCCGGTGACCGAAACTGGACTTCCTATATATCAATCTTTACCTCCGGACCATTCCGGAGCTCCTCGTGATGTCCGGGATCTCATCCGGGACTCCGAACAACCTTCGGTAATCACGTATACCTTTTCCCTATAACCCTAGCGTCATCGAACCTTAAGTGTGTAGACCCTACGGGTTCGGGAGACACGTAGACATGACCGAGACACCTCTCCGGTCAATAACCAACAGCGGGATCTGGATACCCATGTTGGCTCCCACGTACTCCACGATGATCTCATCGGATGAACCACGATGTCAAGGATTCAATCAATCCCGTATACAATTCCCTTTGTCTATCGGTATGATACTTGCCCGAGATTCGATCGTCGGTATCCCTATACCTTGTTCAATCTCGTTACTGGCAAGTCTCTTTACTCGTTCCGTAATACATCATCCCGTGGCTAACTCCTTAGTCACATTGAGCTCATTATGATGATGTCTTACCGAGTGGGCCCAGAGATACCTCTCCGTCACACGGAGTGACAAATCCCAGTCTCGATTCGTGCCAACCCAACAGATACTTTCGAAGATACCCGTAGCGTACCTTTATAGCCACCCAGTTACGTTGTGACGTTTGGCACACCCAAAGCATTCCTACGGTATCCGGGAGTTGCACAATCTCATGGTCTAAGGAAACGATACTTGACATTGAAAAGCTTTAGCAAACGAACTACACGATCTTGTGCTATGCTTAGGATTGGGTCTTGTCCATCACATCATTCTCCTAATGATGTGATCCCGTTATCAATGACATCCAATGTCCATGGCCATGAAACCGTGACCATCTATTGATCAACGAGCTAGCCAACTAGAGGCTTACTAGGGACATGTTGTGGTCTATGTATTCACACATGTATTATGGTTTCCGGTTAACACAATTATAGCATGAACAATAGACAATTATCATGAACAAGGAAATACAATAATAACCATTTTATTATTGCCTCTAGGGCATATTTCCAACAAGAGTCGCCACAGAATGACCCGGCGTGACGTCACAAGATCTGCTGACGTATCACGAAATCTTTCGCATTTAACCACTTACCGAGAATCAAGGCGTCCGCCTCGGCAAGACCATTGTCGCCGCCTGAGATTCTGCACCGTCCTCATATCACCTGTTAAATAGGACCCGCACGGGTCAAACGTTTCATTCCCGCTCGTGCGTCTGTCTTCTTCCTCGTGCCGCCGCCCGTCGACCCGAGCCCTGCTCCGCTCCGACGCCGTCGCTCTTCGTCGTCAACGTTGGCCGCTGCATCAACCTGTTCGGATTAGAGTCTCGTCCACCGCCGTCTCCAACTCCGGAACGCCCCTCTTCCCGTAGGTCTAGGTCTTTAGGAATAGGGTTTCTCCGGCGGTCCTCCGTCGCGCCCCGGCCTCCGTCGCGGCCCCACGGGCAAGTCTCGGGGCCCTCTGCGCGTCTTTAGATCGCGCCGTCGCCACCGCCGCCGTATTTGGACCGGCCGCGCGTATTGCGCGGGCCGTTAGGGCTGTAAACGATCCTTTCATTTCTCGCTGTTCGTCGGCTAGGTCGGAATAGAACCTTATTTCACCGCCTCGGTAGATCCAAAATTTTAGTAACAGTTTGTGAAAGTTGTTTGTCCGGGTCTTAACCGACTTCCGGCTCTTCCGTCCATAGCGAGCCGCTGGACTCCCCCCGGCTCTAATCAGCCGAGTCTTTCAAAGCTTAATTTTGTAGAACCCTGTAAACTGTAAGCCGCTGTAGCCATTTGCTTTTGTTTGACTAGTCACCATTTTCTTTTGCACAGTACTTTTAAGCCGGCAATATGACACGCGCCACGAACTCATGCAATTGGGTCGGCTCTTGCATGACTGAAGAGTATTTATCAGACCTTGTAACTGCTGGCACCCTTCCCCCAAAGGAAGTCATCAACTGGCGGGTTCCGGGTGATGAGACCCGCCCCGCACCAAAGAAAGGGGAAGTTATAGTTTTCACGGATCATATCGAGCGGGGGTTTGTGCCACCCGGCTCTAAGTTTTTCCACGACATTCTCCACTTATACAAACTGCATCCCAAAGACCTGGCACCGAATTCAGTATCCAATATTTGTCACTTCCAAGTCCTTTGTGAGGCATACCTTCAGTCCAGGCCGTCAGTCGGCTTCTTCCGTGAGTTTTTCTACGCCAACCACCAAACAGAGTATAAGAGTGGGCCAAGTCTGGAACTCGGAGGGATCACCATCCAGCGCCGAAGGGGCATCACCTTTCCGGCTATTCAGATGCCCAGCCACCCCAAAGATTGGAACAAAACGTGGTTTTACTAGAGAGACACGTCTCCTGAAGCAGAACATCGCCTGCCGGGTTATCGCCCTTCCCGGCTCTCGACTGATACAGCGCTGCCCGACCGGCTCTCAGCTGCTGATCGCGCCAGATATGAGAAGCCTCATGCCAGAGTGAAAGCTCTCCTGGCCAACGGCCTTATTGGAACTGATTTGATCCGCTGTTGGGTAGAATGGCGGATCATGCCTCTAAGCCGTAGGAACCGGCTCATGTATGAATATCCAGGGCAGTATGACAGCGAACTATGCTTCAGCAAGGTTACGTTGACTGAGGACGACATCTGCATGACCGTCCGAAGCCTTGTGCATGAAACCTCCGGCTCTTGCAGCACCATCGGGCTGGCACCCTTCTGTGCGACCAACCCGGTGCCCCTTGTAAGTACATTTGTCTTTCTTCCGTCTGTTGCATGTTTACCTGTTCTTCTTACTTGGTTTGATATCTTTTCCTCCAGGTCAGTTTGAACAGGCTGACTCGGACTTCCGGAAGAAGGAATTTGTACCTCCTCCGAAGGCAACCAAGAAGAAAGCCGCCACCAAGAAGCAAAGAAAGGCAGCTCCCCAAGAGAACTGGTTGGAACACCTGGCCTCTTCAGACTCGGAGGTAAAAAAATTAACTTACTTACTTGACTCTTTGTCTTGCCGGCTCTTTATTAATGTTTACTGTGTTCGCAGGACGAAGTAGAAACCAGTCACGCCAATGCTCCTGAGGTAACTTACATATACTCCGACTCAGAATATTTCATCCAAAAGCCGCGGCGGGTCATTAGGAAATTCCCTCTTTCTCACCCTCTCGCTCATCTGGCTTCTGATTTCTTCTTAAAAAAGCAACAGCAGACTGAACGCCGCCAGACCCAGAGCGCCGGCTCTACGGAGCTTGTATCTGGACTTCCAAACTCGCCGGCTCCCAAGAAGCGGCTTGCAGAGGTTAGTACCCTTATTTTCCTTTGGTTTCTCTTTGTGTCTAAGTGTCTTCTCATTTCTGTGTCTTACTCTTTCAGAAGACACCCTCTTCGGGCGATTCTTCAACATCAGTCATACCTCCTCCAAAAATCAATCCTCTGTAAGTATTCAAATATCCAGATGTTTTGACGAAATACTAGTCTCCTTCAAACGCTGATCCTTCACCTTGCAGTGCTCAGGCGAAACGCCGCAAGACCACCCATCCTTCTTCTGGCCCTGTCCTTGAGAATCAAGAGCCTGAACAGCCGGCCCCGGCTCAACCGGATCTTGAACAGCCAGAGGAAACTCCAGCAGAAGAAGCTCCACCAGCGGCTTCCATAGGGCCAGCAACGGACGACGTTATAATGGAGAACACCCCAGCTGCTCCTTCAAGGCCGGTTACACCCGCCAAGACTCCTGCGACTCCAGATGTCATCATCACCGGGTCTGCTCAGAAGTCCCCTTCACCAACACATGTGCTAACCCGGCATCCTGAGTCGTCCGAAGCCTCACGAAAGCTTCAATTCGACTCAGCATATGACAAGATGACAGCCGAAGAACTCCACTCTGGCTATATGAATCGGGTCAACACCAGCCGAGACTTAGAACTCCGGCTGGTCGTCATGATGAAAAGTAAATACGAGGTATGTCATCCTTCTTCAGCCATAACCTTCCCCAGCCCCCAAGAGCCGGATTTAATCTAGTGCATAGTTGAACCGGGTCTTCTTTGAAGGTTATGTAGGAAACACTTTTGCTTAAATACTGTATACACATACTGCACACTGTAAATACTTGCATACTGCCAAGTGTAGCCCCCAAGGGCCGACTCAAAAACGTATTTGAGTCGGGACATTCGTAGCTGAACAAAGGCTTAGTGTAGCCCCTAAGGGCCGGCTCAAATTTTATTTGAACCGGGACTTTCTGATCTGAAAAGAGCCATAGTGTAGCCGCCAAGGGCCGGCTCAAAATCTATTTGAGTCGGGACTATCTTATGTGAAAAGAGCCACGTTGTAGCCCCCAAGTTCTGGGTCAATTTCAAGGAAGATGAACCGGAGCTGTATACTTGAATAGATGAAATGTACATTAGCCCCCAAGTGTCAAATATATTGCTTGCAATCTATTTGAGACTTGTATAACTTGAACCGTGAACTCTTGTTTATATTAACACCCTTGCTGCTGTAACAACTCACGTTTTGCTTTGACATGTGCAGGATGCTCTGAACGCCGCCGGTTCTCAGCTGGCGGATCTTAAAGTTAACCTGGCAGCTCAACAAGAAGCGCGAAGCATGGCCGATGAGAAATGCCGGCTCCTAGCCGAAGAATTATCTAAGGCCACTGCCGAGTTAACGTCTCTAAAAGAGGTAGCAGAGTCAGAGAAAGCCGCTCTGACGAAACGGGCGGATGATGCCAATCAGCGGCTCATCGCCGTTGCTGAAGAGCTCCAAGGCCTAAAACGACATATCGCCAAGATGTCTGCCGCCTTATTTGGTAAGTCATCCTTATCATATTCCTTATACTATCATCTTTCACAAACAGCTGGCGACTCACATATCTTGTCCGGGTCATGCAGGCCCCTTGAGCCAGCAGCTTGCGACGGACAACATCCTCTCACTAAAGGCAATCTATACACTCACAGAGCAGCTGTACTGTGGGGCGATGTTCACCATTAAGAGCATACAATACAAGGAAAAGATTCCCAATGCCCTGAAAGGGGTGTTAGAACTGTTCTCGATGGTGCCCAAGCAGATACATGAACTGAAGAAGTCAGCTTTCCATTCTGGAGCCGTCGCAGGTTTGAGCCGGGCTATGGCCTTCGCGGCGGATCTCACACCGGCTGAAATGATGGGCGGGTATCCTTCGAAGAAGGTCGACGGCTCAGAATTTTCCGAGGCAGATTATTTCAAAGTCGTCAAGGACTCTCGCTTCCTGGCGTCTGTCATGGCGGATGAGGCGGACCTGACGAGCTATCAAGCCGCATATGACCAGGAAGACAAACGGATCCGCGGGCCTCTTTATGAGTGCAAAGACCTAACACCCGCCCGTAGCAAGGATCTTTTCCCTGGTGAGCTCAACGTCTCACCTTTCTTTGAAGGGACCTTTGCTGCCGTCTCTAACTGCAATTGGGAACTTGGCAACCTTCAGACTTCAGATTCAACCCACGGGAGAGGCGGAGCAGGGTGAATCGGCCGAGTGATGTAACTTTATTCAGAGCAAGAACGGCTCTTGTAATTACCCGCCAATGGCGTTTTGAAACTTGTTAGAAACACCGTTTGTTCCTTCTGAGAAGATCTTTTGTAACAACCTTATAATATCTAAGTGCACTTGTCGGCTGTTTTATATTGCTTTCAACAATCTTTCTCAGCTCTGTACTTCCAGCTTTATAAACTTGCCAATTATTCATGAGAGGTGCTTTTATGTCTTCATAGTCTTTAGAACCGGATAACACCTCTAAAGACACTGATCTTATAAAGGCAACCAACATAGCTCCAACTCTTGGTAATGGAATATGAACTTGCTCCAGCTGTCCTTTGGATAAGATAAGCTATACCTGTTGGTAAGAAGCCTCCATAAACAAAACAGCGGCTATTGATGAGCCAATATGTAATCTTTCTGAGATGTCCTTCCTTCACCCGGACCCATTAGACCCGAGGAGTTTTTATTCCATCAGCCGGAGCATGATGACTTCTTCTCTTATAATGTGATGCCATGGAAAAGCCGGCTGTCATAGGATAAAGTAAGCTATACCTGACGGTAGGAAGCCTCTATGTGATAACGACGACTGTTGAGAACTTAAAGCAGCCTACAACTGGCTGTATGAAGGGTGATGTAAGCTGTACCATGATGGTAAGAAGCCTCCTTTTAACAGTAAATACTTATCCATTGTATTCCAACACCGGTTGTCAATAGGTTTATGTAAGCTATACCAAAGGTAAGAAGCCTCTACTGACAACCGCAGCTCGAAAAGCCTGCTGTTGGAGGGTGATGTAAGCTATACCGAAGGCAAGAAGCCTCCTCCAATCAGCCAATGTTGTATAGGGCCGGCTGCCGATGGGTTTATGTAAGTTATACCTTATGGCAAGAAGCCTCCATTTGACAGCCGCGACTAGTAATTGTACTAGCCGGCTGTGTGAAGGGTTTATGTAAGCTATACCCAAGGGTAAGAAGCCTCCTTCCATAACTATTTTTGCCGTAAACGCCGGTTGTTAGGGTGAGATAAGCGAACCCGTCGGTAAGAAGCCCCCTTCGACAATCGCGGTTAATAAGTAACCGGAAATGGCATAAAGCCGACCATTAGGGTGAGATAAGCGATGCCCGTCGGTAAGAAGCCCCCTTCGATGGCCGCAGTTGATAAGCAACTGGAATTTGATGTATACGCTGCTGTCTTAGGGTCATATTATGCTATACCAAAGGTAAGAAGCCTCCATCAACAACAGCGCTTAATGTACTCAAACTAGGCATAAAGCCAACTGCGCAAGGGAGATGTAAGCTATACCCAAAGGTAAGAAGCCTCCTTGCAACAGTATAAAAAGTGGACCGCACAGGGGAGATGTAAGCTATACCCGTGGGCAAGAAGCCTCCCTGCCAACGGTGTTTTTGAAAGGGCATAAAGCCAACTGCGCATCATACCAGTTCAGGGTCTCTAAAGCAAGATTGGCCGTCAACTGTGTGAACCGACTCAGGGTCTCTATAGCGGGATTGACTGATAAGAGCTTTATTGTATTGACATCAGTTCAGGGTCTCTAAAACGAGATTGGCCGTCAACTGTATGAACCGGCTCAGGGTCTCTAAAGCGAGATTGACTGGAATAAATTTAGCAGGTCACTATAAACTTTAACTGGTTCAGGGTTTCCAAACGAGATTAACTGGCAAATCTTCGGCGGGTTAACGAACCACATCAACTGCAAACTCGTTGAACCGAAATTTTTCATCCTTATAGCATAAAGATACACATAAGAGCTAGGGCTCCAGTCTTTGGTAGAAATACTACTCTATACTGATATAGATATGATATGTACAATGATGATGGATCTTCATCACCTATTAAGTATAATATGGCCGCAGGTGTGCGACATTCCATGGCTGCAAAGTCTCCTGACCCGCTGTGTCCGACTCATCACGAATATCAATGAGATAGTATGACCCATTGTTGAGGTTTCTGCTAACCACAAAGGGCCCTTCCCACGGCGGAGAGAGCTTATGCATCCCAAATTGGTCTTGAATGAGCCGGAGCACCAGGTCTCCTTCCTGGAACGTCTAGGTCTTCACCCTACGGCTGTGATAGCGTCACAGGTCTTGTTGATAAATCGCCGATCTGGCCGCTGCTAACTCTTGTGCTTCATCCAAGGCATCCAACGCATCTTGGCGTGCCGTCTCATTGTCCGTCTCAACATAAGCCGCCACTCTTGGTGAATCATGCCGGATGTCACTGGGTAGAACCGCCTTAGCCCCGTACACCATGAAGAAAGGTGTAAAACCTGTAGACCTATTAGGTGTAGTCCGGATGCTCCATAAGACGGAAGGTAACTCATCAACCGAACATCTGGGCGTCCGCTTCAAAGCGACCATGAGCCGAGGTTTAACCCCTCGCAAGATTTCCTGATTAGCCCGTTCAGCTTGGCCATTGGACTGCAGATGTGCCACGGCTGAAACATCAAGCCGTATATGCTCCTTCTCGAAGAACGTCTTCATAGCCCCCTTGGACAAGTTTGTTCCATTATCAGTAATGATGCTGTATGGATAACCAAAACGGTAGATCAATTTTTTAACAAATTCAACCGTTGTAGCCGCATCACACTTGCTAACCGGCTCAGTCTCAACCCACTTAGTAAACTTATCAACCGCCACCAAGAGGTGCATTTTCTTATCCTTGGATCGCTTGAAAGGTCCCACCATATCAAGCCCCCAGACCGCAAACGGCCAAGTGATTGGTATCATCCTCAACTCTTGAGCTGGAACATGAGCACGTCGGCCAAACTTTTGACAGCCGTCGCATTTGCGGACCAGGTCCTCTGCATCCTTGTGAGCCGTCAACCAGAAAAAACCATGCCGAAAAGCTTTGGCTACTAAAGATCTTGACCCGGCATGATGTCCACAGTCTTCAGCATGAATTTCATTTAAGATCTGCTGACCCTCCTCTGGTGACACGCAGCGCTGGAAAACACTTGTCACACTGCATTTGTGCAGCTCACCATTGATAATTGTCATGGACTTAGAACGGCGCATGATTTCCCTGGCCCGGCTCTCATCATCCGGCAACTCGCCGCGTGTTAAGTACGCTAAATAAGGAGTATACAATCTAGAATAACATGTAGAGCCGCCACCAAAGCCGCCTCCGGGTCAGGAATTGCCAGATCCTCCTCAGAAGGCATCTTGACAGTCGGATGATATAACACATCAAGAAAAACATTAGGCGGTACCGGCTTACGCTAAGATCCGAGTCTTGATAATGCATCAGCCGCCTCGTTCCGCCGACAATCAATATGATCCACTTGATAACCTTTGAAATGACCTACAACAATATCAACCGCCTGTCGATAAGTCGCGATACGTGGGTCCTTAGAATCCCAAGTACCTGAAACTTGCTGAGCCACAAGGTCTGAGTCACCCAGGCATCTAACCCGGTTTAAATTCATCTCTTTAGCGACTCTCAAACCATGGAGCAAGGCCTCATACTCAGCAGCATTGTTAGTACAGGGGAACATCAACCGGAGCACATAGCAAAACTTGTCACCTTTGGGGGAAGTGAGAACCACTCCAGCACCAAACCCCTCAAGCTGCTTAGACCCGTCAAAATGTATAGTCCAATATGTGTTGTCCGGCTTCTCTTCAGGTGCCTGGCATTCTGTCCAGTCGTTTATAAAATCCACCAAGGCTTGAGACTTGATTGCTGTACGAGGGGTATAGGCGATGTTAAGAGGCCCCAACTCTAAAGCCCACTTAGCAATCCTCCCTGTAGCTTCTCTATTTTGAATGATATCTCCCAATGGGGCAGAGCTTACGACAGTTATCTGATGGCCCAAAAAGTAGTGCTTCAGCTTACGGTTAGCCATGAAAACTCCATACACCAGCTTCTGCCAATGCGGATACCTCTGTTTAGACTCTGCCAAGACCTCACTGATATAGTAAACCGGCCTCTGAACGGGATATTCTTTCCCTGCCTCCTTACGCTCTACCACAATCGCCACACTGACCACTCGGTTGTTAGCTGCCGCATAAAGGAGCAACGGCTCTCTCTCAACCAGAGCGGCTAATACTGGCGGCTCAGTCAATTGCTTTTTAAGAGCTTCAAATGCCTCTGCGGCTTCCTTGCTCCACTTGAACTTGTCTGTCTATTTCATCATCTGATACAAAGGAATAGCCTTCTCCCCAAGTCGGCTTATGAACCGGCTCAACGCAGCAATCCGCCCTGCAATGCGCTGAACATCATTGATGCACGTCGGCTCTCGTAGAGAGGTGATAGCCTTGATTTTATCCGGGTTAGCCTTGATGCCACGCTCAGAGACCAAGAACCCCAAAAGCTTTCCTGCAGGAACACCAAAAACACACTTTGCCGGGTTAAGCATCATTTTGTAGACCCGGAGATTGTCAAAAGTTTCCTTTAAGTCCTCCAAGAGGGTTTCCTTCTTCCTAGACTTCACCACCATGTCATCTACATAAGCATGAACGTTACGGCCAATCTAACTGTGGAGACAATTCTGCACGCACCGCTGGTAAGTCGCCTGGGCACTCTTGAGCCCAAAAGGCATTGAGACATAGCAGAACGCCCCAAAAGGTGTAATAAATGATGTCTTCTCTTGATCCTTGACCGCCATCTTAATCTAATTGCACCCTGAATAAGCATCTAGAAAACACAAGCTCTCACAACCAGTTGTTGCGTCGATGATTTGATCAATACGGGGGAGCGCGAAGGGATCAGCCAGACAAGCCTTGTTGAGGTCCGTGTAATCTATGCACATACGCCAAGTACCATTCTTATTAAGCACCAACACCGGGTGAAAAACTTCAACTATAAACCCTGCGGCTAAGAGCTGGGCAACCTCTTCCCCAATGGCCTTTCGCCTCTCCTCATTGAACCGTCATAGAAATTGCTTGATCGGCTTAAACTTCGGATTCACATTAAGATTGTGCTCAGCGAACTCTCTTGGTACACCCGGCATGTCAGAAGGTTTCCATGCGAAGATGTCCCGATTCTCACGGATGAATTCGATGAGCGCGCTTTGCTATTTAGGATCCATGTGAGCCCCAATTATGAACTGCTTGGACGAGTCGCCCGGAGTAAAGTCCACTGCCTTGGTATCATCTGCTGAAAACTTAAGTGGCGGCTCCGCCTCTGTAGTTGGTTTCTTCAAACGGGTCATGTCCTCCGGGTCAACGTTCTCCTTATAGAACTTAAGCTCCTCCTGTGCACAGCTAGCCTCGGCATAAGCCGCATCTCCTTCCTCGCACTCAAGAGCCGTCTTTCGATTGCCATGAACTGTAATCGTACCATTTGGGCCGGGCATTTTAAGCTGCAAATAAACATAACATGGCCTAGCCATGAACTTGGCGTAAGCCGGCCGCCCGAACAATGCATTGTAGGGGCTCTTGATTTTGGCAACCTCAAACCATAAGGTCTCCACCCTGTAGTTGTATTCATCGCCGAAGGCCACCTCCAAAGAAATTTTACCTACAGGATATGCTGACTTACCAGGAACCACACCGTGAAACACAGTAGAAGAAGTTTTAAGATCCTTGTCGAGCAACTTCATCCGCCGGAAGGTGTCGTAATATAAGATGTTGATACTGCTACCTCCATCCATGAGCACCTTATTCACTCCATAACCATGTATCTGAGGGGCTACTACCAGAGCTAGCCGGCCTGAGTCGTCCACCTACGGCGGGTGATCCTCCCTACTCCACATTATGTCATACTCCGACCATGGTAGATATCGTGGGAGAGCCGGCGCAACCGTATTAACCGCTCGCCTCCGTAGTTTCTCATCTCGTTTGCTGTGACCCGTCGTAAACACATGATACTGCCCTGAACTGAGCTGCTTCGAGTTACTTTGGAATCCAGACTGATTGCGCTGCTGCTGTTGCTGCTGCTGATTGTTATGGTTGTTGTTGCCAGGGTGTTGTTGATGTTGCTGATTGTTGTGACCCGGATGCCCCGCTCCTGAGCCGCCAGCACCAAAGCCAGCACCTGACCCGCTGTGGCCTGAACCGCCAGGCCCTGAGCCGCCGGGCGGCCCGCTGCCCTGATTATTAGGTGGTTGAAAGTGTTGGTTCTTAAATCTCTGCATGATAAAACAATCGCCCACGCATGCATTGATGGCTTATCAGGCGTGCTGTGCTCTGGGCAGGACTTCCTAAGAGCCGCCTCCAAATTGAAAGGGGGCCTATTGCCACGCTGGTACAGCTTATATTGTCCGTTCGCCTTAGGAATATTTGGCCCTGTGTTAGCATTCGCCACCAGCTCTGACCCGCCGCCAGCGTTCCTCTATCTGTTTTGATTCCCATTGTTCCCAAAACTCTTGGCTTGGTTGTTCTTCTTCCCCTGAGTTGACTTCTCCTCATCCGAGCCCGGATCTTTGGTGTTGTCTGAGTCAGCATATTTCGTCAGAGCCGTCATGAGCTCCCCCATATCTTGACACGTGCGTTTAAGCCGGCCAAGCTTCTGTTTCAGCGGAACGAAGTGACAATTCTTCTCCAAAATGAGCACCGCCTGAGCCGCCGTGATCTGTTCTGATGAGTGAATGATGGTTGACACCCGCCGGACCCAATGATGAGCCGACTCATTCTCCCGCTGAACGCAATGATCCAAATCCACAATGGTCATAGGCTGCTTGCAAGTCCCTTGGAATTTTTTGATGAACTTTGCCCTTAACTCGGCCCAGGAACTTATAGTGTTGGGTGGTAAACCCTTTAACCATGTGCGAGCCGGACCCTCGAGCATCATGATAAAATATTTCGCAAAAACAGCTTCACTGACGTCTAACATCTCCATAGCTAGCTCATAGCTCTCGACCCAAGCCTCAGGAGGGAGATCCGCTGTGTAATTTGGAACCTTACAGGGTCCCTTGAAATCCTTGGGCAACCTCTCGCTCCGTAGAGCCGGAGTCAAGCATGGGACTCCCACGGCTCTAGTGCTACCAATGGCTCCGGCCTCCGTTAACACCGAGTGTCCATGACCCGGATGAACCATCGCTGCCTCTTCTTCTCGCCTGTTCCTCGCCCGGTCCACAAGGGCCTGCGCGCGTAGCGCTGCTCGCCCCCCTTCCGGCCCATGGTGTGGACCGCTGCTGGAAACCGCCGGCGACTCTTAACGCCGACTGAAGCTTTGACTATGGAGAGGGGTGGAGTGGACCCGGTTCCGGCTGTGAGTATATTTCTCCTGTTGAGCCACGGCCGTCTGTAAGTATCCAATAGCATTCCTCACCTCCTCCGCAAAGGGCGCTTCATCTGGGATAGGGATCGTTCCAAGATGGGTAGCCGCTGCTACCATATTCTTGGCTGGGTTGGAATAATGACCCGCCGGTGTTGTGAACCCTCTGGGTTGGGCCGTTTGAGCCATTGCTCGCCCTTCCTCAGGGGCAGCCGCCGCTCTCCCAGAGCTGGGGGTGTTGAAGAGATTCCTCGCCTCGTAGTGCTCTGGCAGACGAGATTGATTCCTCCGGCGGTGCACAGCCGCCGCTGAAATCTGTTCCAGCCCCAAACAGAAAGCGTCGGCCTTGAGCCGTGCGGCCTCTGCCTCCATCTGGGTATTTAACTCAGTTATCCTCTGACGCTCCTCGGCCATCCGGCCCTTGATCCTTGCGATCTCCGCATTATGAGCCGCTTGATTATCTGGTGTAACCTCCGTAGCCAACAAGGCCTCAAGCTCATCCATCAATTCTGCAAGACCCTGAGCCGGCGGCTGGGGGGGGGGGGGTAGCTCCTGACCCGGCCGCCCCAGGCCCTTCCATGAATACCGCCACATGAGACGGACGCTCCGGCCCATCTGACCCGCCGCACTCTGACTCGGGGCGGGTGTCACCGTAGCCCCTGAGGCCACCGTTGCTGAGCCGGTACACAGATTCTGTTTCCCCACTCGACGACTCATCGTCGGAGTGCACAAGAGTCCCTTGAGATCCGGATGCTTCCAGATCCATACCTTGAGTGAAACCCACAAAGACATGCTCCTGACCCGGATTAACACGGGCAAGTCCTACCTTGCGTGTGGGATGGAGACGCCAAGCCGGCTCGACGATGTCGGTGCAGACGTCCGGCCCGGGTGTAGATCCGTCGATCTTTCCAATGAACACCTGGACCCCGCCAAACGGAACCCGGAAACCATACTCCACAGAAGCAGCGTCAAGCCCCCAGCCGGTGTCGTCGATGTAGAGCCGGCCGCGGCGACTCTTGCTCATCTTTCCAAGTACGTATCCCTCGAGCCCTGGAAGGGAGCCCTTTGAGAACTCAACACCATCGAGCGCTAGCCCCACGGTGGGTGCCAACTGTCGTGGTTTTCTCACGGCAGATGTCCGGGTGACCGAACTTGAGTTCGGAGCCATCGCCATGGTAGTGGACTCAAAGGGGTTGATCGAGACAAAGGACACGAGTTTACCCAGGTTCGTCCCCTCAAGTCGAGGTAAAAGCCAACGTCCTGCTTGTGTGGTTATTGCTTGTTGTATCGATTACAAGGGGCTAGAAGCTTGACCTAGTTCTCGATAACCTACCTCTAAGTCGCCCCGACTCTGCCTTTATATAAGAGGTCAGAACCGTCGGGTCTTACAATTACACAATTGGATCATATTTACATCTCCGAGTCTATCTCTATCTTCTTATCCAAGTCATCTTTAAGACGCCTTGCACATCCGGGTCTCCGCCGTCCGGCCCACGCCAAGAGCCGCCAATCTTCTTGGGCCTTCAGTTGACACCTGTCTTCGTGGGCCGGCTCACAAACCAATGCTATCAACCGGAACCTTCCAGCCGGGTCATATCACGGGGTTATATCCCCAATACACAGGGACTCAACAATCTCATTTCCAAGGGTATCAAAACTATTAAAGCATAATGGGTGAGGTATGGTTAAGTGGTGAGGCTGCAACAAGCAACTAAGCATTGTTTTGAGTGGCTAATTTACGAGTACAGAAATTAAAGTATGGTGGTCTTCGCATAACGGACGTGAACTAGTAATGATCACTAACTGATCCTGAACACCTACTTACGTCAAACATAACCCACCGTGTTCTCTCTCGGATAAGGACTCACGAGAAGAGACAGTCACGGTTACGCACATAGTTGGTGTATTTTATTTGAGTTTACTTCAAGTTTGCTTTGACCGGGTGTTAAACAAAGTATCCAAGTTTGCTACATAACCGCAGGCACGACTTTCCTAAAGATTTAACCCTGTAGGGGTGCTCCAACTCATCCATCACAAATTAACCACACGCCATGGGAATAACCTCGACCATGGATCTCGTGATCATCCTAGGCAATTCCAAAGGAAATCCGACACCTCGAGATAGCCCGAAGAAGATCAGAGTTCCTCACGCAAGATGTTCGAGAAAGGTAAAACAAGTCTAGCAAGGCCTCCCGACGTGTCGACGATCCTGATAGGAGCCACGTATCTCGTTCTCAGGACATGGCGGATAAGCTACACGTACAGTGTCCTGATAGAAATCTCCCGAGTTTCCCCGGGTTAGCCCTGCGTAGTGCTCTATTTTGGACCAGCACCAGCAGCACTGGCCCCCTGTATTATGTTAAATTAATCCACGAGGGGGCGACCCTCTATGCTTTAATAAGGTGATCAGTATTATTATATTGGGCAAATGTAGTACCACAGTTGGGCCTTGCCAGACAAGTTTTATCCTAAAATGAAAATCAAGGGGGTCCCCATAACAACCCCGAGCATGTTAGGAGCGCTCAATTATGGAACATAACACCGGTTCACAAGTAACTAGGGGCGGTAAGAGTGAAACAAAACACCGAGAAAAAGGCTAAGCCTTCCACCCTTTACCAAGTGTATACATGCATTAAATTAGATAGCAATAATATTGTGATAACAAAAGAATGTCCATATTGACACATGGAAGCAATTGCACCTGCAGCTAGAAATGCTATAAGAAGGGCTGAGCAAGCGGTAACATGCCAAACAAAGGTTTGCTGGGAAGGTGGAGGGTTAGAGGCTTTCATGGCAATGTTCGGAGGCTTGTCAAACAAGTGGTAGGTAGCGAGACATAGCGATAGAAAACGAGACATCTAGCATGGCAATGATAGTAATGGTATCCAGGGAAATGTGTCACCTTGCCTGAGATCCCGCTTGGAAGAAGAACGAATCCATGAACAAGACGATCCGCGAAGTAGATGAACGAATCCTCACACTCCGAACGCATTTGAAACTATATCGAGAAGAAGCAATCCGGAACAAACAATCAACAAACGAGACACCACAACATATACATGACATGATGCACAAACCAATATGATGCATGTCCATTTTAAATGTTGTTAACATGACAACATAATATATGAAGTTTAAATGAAGCCTTGGTCCACTAGTGGAGTGAATCAAGTGGTACTTCATGTGCATTTAGGTAAATTATATAATCTGATCAGAACATGAACATAGTGATGATATGATGCATGACATGGCAATCTTCATGTTCTACGCTCAATTCTACCACAAATGCATATGAAGAACGTTGTAAACGGAGCTACGGGTCTATCAGAGCGAAAGAAATGAATACGAGATGGAAAACATGGTAACCAGAAAGGGGAATTGGGTATAGGCAAAATCTTGGCAACCCAAGTGTGCCACTGGATGGACTGGGAAGAGTAGCACCAAATGCATGTAAAATTTATATGATTTGAGGCTACTATGCAAAAGTTGTGCTCGGTGTAAGAGAAGAGGTGTTCTGCACAAATCTGAAATAAACACGAGGTTGGCTTGCTCAAACCTGAGAACAAAACACCCCACTGAAAAGTACACAAAGTACTGATGGGAATACACATCAAGATCATGCCAAAGTGTTTTGTAAATCTCAAATTAAGATCATGCAAAAATCTATGTTAAATCTGCCGTTAACTTAATCATGCCCTCTTTAATGCAACATAACAGCGGGACGAAAGGAGGCAGGGGAACTACGCGGGCGAGCACGAGTACGCAACAGAGGAAGCGAAGCAGAGCAGGGGTGCTGCCCTTCTCTGAAGATGATCTTCAGAGATCCGCTCAGAGCCCGGGGAGCACTGGTGTGGCACGGCTACGACAACGTCTACGATGGCCTAACGGCGATGGAGAAGGCACGGATCGGGAGCAGGGCTCACCTAGGGCTCGAATGACAAGAAGAAGATGCTGGAGGGGGGGGGTCGGGGATGACGCAGGGAAGCACCAAAGTCCCACTCGACTCGGATCCGAATGCAGCGACAAAGACGACGACGGTGAGGGAGCTTCGGGGTTGGTGGCGTTGCGTGCGTAGATGAAGCAGACTTCCGGGACTCCGGGGTGTCGATCCACGCCGTCAGGGAGGAAGAGGACGATGCAGAGGGGCTACCCCGAGCACGAGCTCGAGCTCGGCCGGAGCATGGCAGATAGGCGACGGCTATGGGGTGGGCTCTAACCTGAGCGGTGACGCGAGGTGGGAGAGGGGCTGAATGGGGCGAGGGATGCTACGGCTAGGTCGGGGACACCTTTTATAGCGGCTAGGGACGACGGTCGGCCGTCAAATCACTGGACTTGATGACGTGGCGCTCGGGATGGATGCCATACATGAGGAAGGAGAGGAACACGTCGATGGGGCTGGCTGGGTTGGGGCTCTGCGCTGGCTGGTGCTGTTGGGCTTCTGCTGGATGATGAGGTCCAGAGGCTCTCCTCACTCTCTCTCTCTCAGGAAAAGTTTTCACATACTATTTTAAACCGAAAGAAAACAAAATCAAAGAGGAAGACAAAGATTCTTTTTGTATAAAATGAAAATACATTTGGAATCACAGAAATATGCACTATTTTATAAAAATGGTCTTGGTATTTTTAGAGAAAACAAATTAATACACTTATCATTAGCATACTACTCGGTTTTACAAAATATTAACATGCAAACATGCTTAAACAGGTTTGGGAGCTAGTTTAAAATCACTACCAGATTATATAAAAGGAGTGCAACTATTTAATGGAATTAATCAGCAAGTAAAATACCACATGTGCATTTATTTTTGAAATGGGATAGGTGGGCATAGTTTGAAGAAAATAGAGGAGAGGCTTCACACCAAAGTTTTGCACACCAAAACACACATGCCTCCTAGCACAACAACACCTCAAACACACACTCACAACAACATCACCACATGCAAGGCATGATGCAAAACATGAAATGATGCTATGATGCGATGATGCAAGAAATGACATGAAGCAAAATAATATTACTCAAACCACATGAGGCACAACATGAAGGTTCACACATGCATATATTACAAATAAGTCCAGGGGTCCACTTGGGCTGTTACAACTCTCCCACACTACACGAGGATCTCGTCCCGAGATCTAAGAATGAGAACGGGAAGAGAAAGAGCAAGAGGTAAACTTAGTTGCTTTTGTGACAAGCAAATGAAACCAAAGATCATTGAAGGTTTCAATGAGATGAAGGATGACACAGGGAACAAGGAAGAATTCATATGAAATTTGGGCAGCACTTCGGTAGGATAGAGGGACAAAATTGATAAGATAGAAGGAAATTGAAGGAGAGACACCAAACTTCAGTTGAATTAGAATCAAAACTTCATGAGACCGAAGGATCATGAAAAATTTCGCAGCACTCCGGTTCATGGACAAGCAAGGGAAGAACAAGATCTTAAAAAGACAAGATGATAGATTGAAGAAAGCAACATCACAAGGCCTACAGAACAAACAAATAGAAGCCAGATCTTGAAGAGAAGAGAACTGAGAAGAAAATGACAACTTCTACCACCAATGAACTTGAAAAGCATAGATGAAAGGAGTTGATGGAGAATCAACAATGAAAAGAATAGCTTGTTATGGGCTTATGGAAAACATCTCAAAATTATGAGGTGACAACCTGCCACAACAAAATCAATTGATTGCTTGAGAGCAACAAGATATACAAAACTTCTTTCACCAAGAAGGGGAGGAGAAAACTTGGTTCATTTATGACACCATGACAACAACAATCCTTAGGAAATGCTTTAGGTGAAATCCAACCCAAGATAACTCCGAGAAAGACATGATGGGTTTACTTATCTTGTTCTTGCCAATTTTCTTTCGAGAACCTCATAATCAAGAATTTAATAACACCATCTCAAAAGACAATGGAGGAGGAATTAAACTTACAAATCCAATATTAAGAACACTTGAGCACCTCCAACAAGAGTCTTGAAGAACAATTCGAAAAGAATTACATCCTTAACAAACCACCATGAGGAACCTCAGGCAATCAGATGATGATAGAAAGAATTAAAGGTTGAAAAGAACAAAATTGGGGCCTTGCTATGAATTAGATAAAGCTTAACGACAAGATACTTGAGAAAACTAGGAACTCCGAAAAAGGAAAGATGACCACTTGGGATAAGTAATTTGATATCATGAACAACTCCGGAAGAAGGACTGAAATCACTTCAATGAAACAAGAACAAGAATTATGATATGACTATCCTTCATCAAGTTAAATTGATGACAAACAACGTATTTGGCATACCACTTATCCTTATGGAAAAGATAGGAAAGATAGATAGAGCACAAACTTGAAGAGGTCTTGCACGAGAACACCAGTAAGAATTAGAAACTAAAGAGGATAATACAAATCAATGATATAACATGAGAACAAAGAGAGCATGATCCACATAATGGAAAAATTCACAAGGCACCGGAATAATTGAGATATGAATGAAGAGACAACAATTCAGAAGAATTTGAGAATGAAAGCTGAAAGCTGAGAACGAAGAAATCTTCTGAAATGATGGCCTTCGGAGGATCGAGCAATGAAAAAAATATGAAATGCACCGGATTGATATAGGAGGAATACTCATGATCACAAACAATTTGAGATGATAGCAACAAGCTGAAACCATGAATCTCTAGAAGAATGGAATAAGATTTAAGAGAACTCTCCTTCGGTCTTCAATGGAGAGAATGATGACGGGAAATAACACCATGAATTGCTGAGACACTCCGTAATAATGAATAAAGAAGGTTGAGCCAATAATGAAAATGATTTAGAAGCGATCTTCGAGAAGGCACATGACTGATGAAATTCATTCTTACGTCATATATTATAAGAGAACTTGAGAACATCTTCAGAAAAGATTAGAAGAGTCAGGTAAGATCCTGGGGAAAACACCTGTGGGTTATGTGCCCACTCAAAGAAAACTCCGTTGAAACAATTGATTAAAAGAGAGATTGCACCGGTACAAATTAAGAACTTGATGAGGTGAGAACCTCGAAATAATTGAACAGATACTGAATGCAAGCACGAACTTCTGAGATATCTTCAGCACCCGGATAGAACAAGGAGATATGAAAACCAAGAGAGGCTTGATTAAGAATTTCCAACATGGGAGAGCAAATAGAGAATGAAAATGATATGATGAACACCGGGAACTTGAATTGAATCCACCGGAGAAGAATGACAACAAGAACAAAGAATATGAGGATAGATCTTGAAACTAAAACTCCTGAGAATCTCTACAAGAACTCACCGGATACAAAACGGAAGAAAACATAACTGAAGCATTACATGAATAGAAAAGAAAGTTGGATGAGAATTTAGTCAGTGAAGAAGAAAAAAAAGGCCGGGAGGGTGGGGAAAAACAAAGACAACTTGGGACGGATGAAATGAACTCTGGAAGAATAAGAGGACTAATCTTGCAATATTGCTGATGATAGAATTATCTTGAAGAGAAGCACACCGGTAGAAAAACAATTGATATGATAACTCCAGTTGATCAAAAGAATTAGCAATCCCACAAACATATGAGAACACTTAGGAAGATATGAAATCACCACTTGACATCGAAGCAACTCGAATTACCATATTCAAAACAAAACGAAGGATGAGGCTTACGAAACAAGCCAGAACAAATACATAGCCACTATGCACTTGTTGGAAAGATAATCCTAGGTACCTACTTGAATTCCCACCTAAGAACTTCCGAAAACTTTCTTGGTTATGCAATCGGGTGTTGGGTATACAAGGAGGAAATGTCTCACACAACTAACAAACCTACACCCCAACTGTATCCATCCTTCAACACATAACCAGAGGCTTCCGGAAATCCATCTAACTCGGATCCTCAAAAGCACAACGATACTAACCATTGTGGTACCCCGGACGCCTCCCCAATACTGGGTTACTCCGACCTTATCTCACCACAACAAGTATTGAAGCAATTCCGAACATCCTCCGTCCTGAGATACTAATGAAACTGGACGATAACGATGTGTCAAGAATCCCCTGGATCTCAACTCAGATAGGAGGCACCAATACAGAACTCGGTCACATCGGCATCATATAGTTTCCAAAATACCCGTGTGATCCTAAAAAAATTGAGGGAGAAGAAGGTAGAATCAAAATTCCTAAGTCATAATTCCTCACCACAGCATAGAAGAGGAGTAAAAAGAATCCTGCTCTCCGATATAACTAGACTCAAAGTAGTTTTTCTCTAGACTCGACTCGGCCAAGTTCGATCAATCAAGGGGGCTCCTAGGTCGGTACAGGCTCTGATACCAACTTGTCATGCCCAAGATGTGGTCCTATCCTTATTTTGGCACGAGGGCCTCGACAGGGATAGAAGCTCATCTCGTCATGTTGCAACAATGGATATCAGTACAAGTACATTTACAGATCAGATGAGTATATGGAATTGGCTTACACTCTCCACAAGCTACATCAATATCACATCAATACAACAACATAGTCAAATATCATACAGAAGAGCAGGGTCCGACTATGGACGAAATAAAATGATATCCATCCTTGCTATCCCAGGCTGCCGTCTAGAACCCATCCTAGATCGATGATGATGAAGAAGAAGAACTCCAAATCAAATCAAGCATCACGCTCACGTCAAATCATTGCATTACCTGTACCTGCAACTGTTGTTGTAGTAATCTGTGAGCTACAGGGACTCAGCAATCTCATTTCCAAGGGTATCAAGACTTTTAAAGCTTAATGGGTGAGGTATGGTTAAGTGGTGAGGTTGCAACAAGCAACTAAGCATTTGTTTGAGTGGCTAACTTACGAGTATGGAAATTAAAGTATGGTGGTCTACGCATAACGGACGTGAACTAGTAATAATCACTAACTGATCCTGAACACCTACTTACGTCAAACATAACCCCACCGTGTTCTCTCTTGGATAAGGACTCACGAGAAGAGACAGTCACGGTTATGCACACAGTTGGTGTATTTTATTTGAGTTTACTTCAAGTTTGCTATGACCGGGTGTTAAACAAAGTATCCAAGTTTGCCACATAACCGCGGGCACGACTTTCCGAAAGATTTAACCCTACAGGGGTGCTCCAACTCATCCATCACAAATTAACCACACGCCGTGGGAATAACCTTGACCACGGATCTCGTGATCATCCTAGGCAATTTCAATGGAAATCCGACACCTCGAGATATCCCGAAGAAGATCAGAGTTCCTCACGCAAGATGTTCGAGAAAGGTAAAACAAGTCCAGCAAGGCCTCCTGACGTGTCGTCGCTCCCGATAGGAGCCGCGTATCTCGTTCTCAGGACACGGCGGATAAGCTACGCGTACAGTGGCCTGATAGAAATCTCCCGAGTTGCCCCGGTTTGGCCCTGCATAGTGCTCTATTTTGGACCAGCACCAGTAGCACTGCCCCCCTGTATTATGTTAAATTAATCCACGAGGGGGCGATCCTCTATGCTTTAATAAGGTGATCAATATTATTATGTTGGGCAAATGTAGTACCAAAGTTGGGCCTTGCCAGACAAGCTTTATCCTAAAACGAAAATCAAGGGGGTCCCCATAACAACCCCGAGCATGTTAGGAGCGCTCAATTATGGAACATAACACCGATTCACAAGTAACTAGGGGCGGCAAGAGTGGAACAAAACACCAAGCAAAAGGTCAAGCCTTCCACCCTTTACCAAGTGTATACGTGCATTAAATTAGATAGCAATAATATTGTGATAACAAAAGAATGTCCATGTGGACACATGAAGCAATTGCACCTACAACTAGAAATGCTATAAGAAGGGCTGAGCAAGCAGTAACATAGCCAAAAAAAGGTTTGCTGGGAAGGTGAAGGGTTAGAGGCTTTCATGTCAATGTTAGGAGGCTTGTCAAACAAGTGGTAGGTAGCGAGACATAGCGATAGAAAATGAGACATCTAGCATGGCAATGATAGTAATGGTATCCAGGGAAATGTGTCATCTTGCCTGAGATCCCGCTTGGAAGAAGAACGAATCCATGAAGAAGACGATCCGCGAAGTAGACGAACAAATCCTCACACTCCGAACGCATTCGAAACTCTATCGAGAAGAAGCAATCCAGAACAAACAATCAACACACGATACACCACAACATATACATGACATGATGCGCAAACCAACATGATGCATGTCCATTTTAAATGTTGTTAACATGACAACATAATATATGAAGTTTAAATGAAGCCTTGGTCCACTAGTGGAGTGAATCAAGTGGTACTTCATGTGCATTTAGGTAAATTATATAATATGGTCAGAACATGAACATAGTGATGATATGATGCATGACATGGCAATCTTCATGTTCTACGCTCAATTCTACCACAAATGCATATGAAGAACGTTGTAAACGGAGCTACGGGTCTACCGGAGCGAAAGAAATGAAGACGAGATGGAAAACATGGTAACCAGAAATGGGAATTGGGTATAGGCAAAATCTTGGCAACCCAAGTATGGCACTGAATGGACTGGGAAGAGTAGCGCCAAATGCATATAAGGTTTATATGATTTGGGGCTACGATGCAAAAGTTGTGCTCAGTGTAAGAGAAGAGGTGTTTTGCAAAAATCTGAAACAAACACGAGGTTGGCTTGCTCAAACCTGAGAACAAAACACCCCACTGAAAAGTACACAAAATACTGATAGGAATGCACATCAATATCATGCCAAAGTGTTTAGTAAATCTCAAATTAAGATCATGCAAAAATCTATGTTAAATCTGCCGTTAACTTAATCATGCCCTCTTTAATGCAACATAACAGCAGGTAATGAATTTTAACATGAAAACAAATTACATAATCTGAAAATAGACGTAAAACTGAGCAACATTCAGAATTAACTTATCTCCAAATGATGCACGGTTGATTTTACATGGATTTTACAAAATGAACCACTATACTGAAAGCTGCAGCAAAAAAAAAAAAAAAAACAGGGGCCAAGTGTGATTTGAACCCTAGACCCCTGGTTTAAACAAAGTGGAGCTAACCACTATTCTCCAGGAGCTCGTTTGAAATAAAGCTTGCAGTAGGTCCTTTGAAATAACGCAAAACGCCACATATGTGGTGAAAAAGAAACAACAGAAAACGCAAGAGATAAAAAAAACGAAAAGGAGGAGACAGAGGGATTTTAACCCAAGACCTCCTTCATGTAACCCAATGTCAAAAGCCAACATTCTACTTATGCGGTTAACAGAAGAAATTGCTACATCACGGTTGATATGCAAAGCAAAGTGGATCCTCATCTGAAGAGCAAATAAGTACAGAACAAAAAGAATGCGGCCACGTGGATTTGATCCCTGGCCGCGTGGGTGAAATGAAACGGTGCTAGCCAGTGCGCTGGGGCTGGTTTGTTGAACAAGGGAATCAACAACTTATAAAACTAGACTTGACCGAGCCCGCACACAGGAAGAAGGACCGGCGGCGCCGGCGAGGAAGAAGCAACGGCAAAGGCCATGGTGCACCGGCGGGGTTGCGGGATCCCGCGGGGATTCCATTCCCGGCTGCTCCTTATAGGGCGGCGCACACGAGCATTACCTCGAGGACGAGCTCGTGTTCGTCCCAGCAGCGAAGGCGCGGGGCTGCAGCGAGGCCCTGGTGCTCGCGTTCGAGCAGGGCATGGGCGAGCAGGGCTGCAGCGAGCAGGTGATGATGCGCTGGCGTTTATGTGCGTGTGAAGGAGTAGGGGACGACGTAGGGAAGCACCGAAGTCCCGCTCGCCTCGGATCCGAATGCAGCCACAAAAACGACGACGGTGAGGGAGCTTGAAAAAGGCCCATTTGTCCCGCGTCTAGAGGGTCATTTGTCCCGGTTTCGAAACCGGGACTAAAGGGTCGTTACTAATGCCTAAAATCTTTAGTCCCGGTTTGCCCACGAACCGAGACAGATGGGGCTCCACGTGGCCTCTGCGGCTTGCCCTGGTAGGAGGGCCTTTTGTCCCGGTTGGTAGCACCAACCGGGACCAAAATGCATCCACGTGTCAGCAGTTTCTGGGCTGGGTTTTTTTTGAGAGGGGGGATGGGGGTTTTGTAGGATTAATTTTGGGGTTTAATATATTGTGTTAGCTAGCTAATAGAGAGAGGTGTCATCTCTTATCTCCGTGCTTGGTCGACGCTACGTACTATACGTATACGTATAGAGAGGACTCGACATGCTAGCTAGTAAGCAAATGAAGGAATTAAACCATTAAGTACAGAAGATCGTCATGAACATATACAGAGAGAAGTGAGATTGTTCGAACAACAAGTTTTCGTATATCTATCCGACGCTACTGGCTACATATATACAATATAAGATCTCTTACAATACCCTAACATCTGAAATCAAGTTTCATATGGTATTCTCCCTCTTTCCTGATGACGTGTTCAAGAAAGAATCCCGCTAATTCCTCTTGAATAGCTATTATGCGATCTTGTGGTAGGAGTTGTTCCTGCAGCTCCCAAAGCTAATTCGAAAAGGGGGTCAATACATATATATGAATGAAACTCAACACAAATGATGGTAATAAAATAAAATTGTGAATATTATTGCTTACGCACATCAAAATCTTTTTTAGAGTAGCCGCCCTGCTTAAAGATCGTCGCGTTGTAGATGAACTCGCATACGTAGTATCCACAAAGATTAGTCCCTGGTTGCTGCCACAACCACTTTACGAGAAATAGAGGTCAATCAAACTGATAATCAAGCATTATATAAATGGTATTGATGAAACTAGCTAGAATCAATATAATGGGAGATGCGCGGAACTAGCTAGTAGTACTTACTTTCGGGCGTGTAAATTTCAGCTCCTTCGGCAGTCCCGGAGATTTTGTGGTGAACGGTATCCAAACCCTGCCAGACATAGAAAATAATTATTACCTGATATCAGGAAATGAACAAAGTTGCCGAAATGGTGCGATAATGATCGATTGAACTTACTTCTTAAGCATTTCAGTGATGATCGCATACGTCTTGGGATCTTTTCGTCTTGAGTCTAAGACGGTTGCTAGTCCCTCCTCAAGCATAATCTCTAGGAGAATAAAGTGGAAGCTGCGCACGCATGCATAACTCATCAATTACATTACTATAACCTCAAGTAAATAAAGGAAAACCGAATATGCACAGTATAACACTCACTCGAAGTTGTAAGGAAAGATTATTTTTTTTTGTTTTGATGTTGAAGCAACGATTATAGCAAGTTGGCCTCGGCTTGTTTGAGATTCTTTTTCATCTCCCATTCATCAAAGAGATTTAGGTTAATGAACCCAATATTATAGATTTCTCTTTGCTTGCATTCGACGATCTTCAATCTGCATGATATAGTGAATTATATGTACATGCAATGAAAGAGCTGAGCTATGTATAGAGACTTAATTAAAGAAGTAGTACTTACAGACAGTAGCAAGTGACGATTACTTTATCGATGGCCTTTTGATTGAAAAGCTGGAATAACTCCTCAAATGGAACACACAACACGTCAATTCCAACGAGGTCATGCTTGTCTTTAACCATAATCATCACATTATCCAACCCAAAGTTCTTGCAGGTGTCCATGTACCACTGATGGAATTTTTGCATCATCGTTGGTAGCTGTTGATCAGGTCTGACGAGAGGATACCCGTGCCGGAATTTGTGTTCGTCCACCTCCAGTGCATCAAAATGTGTATCGTCGGGCACGTAAGCAGCAGCATTGGTACCGGGCACCATCCCGTCCGGCAAATTTGCGACGACGATATCGCTAGACACCTGCAGCGGGGGGCACGATTGTTTCGCCTGTTCGCCGAGCTGGGGAATTTTTTCCCTATTGCAATTTGTTGTTCTCTGCTTTTGTCAGTTGCAGTGGTTCTGGACCGGCGCGCTTCTTGCACTTTCTTTTTAAGAGCGTGGACATGGTTGTCATCCAGCGGAGCCGGTGCTGGTCGCTTTAGGGCATCCAAAGTGCGCTTCAATTTCACCTCATCTATCTTCTCCTCCGGAGGTGGATTTTTCTTTTTAAAAAAGGCATCCACTTCGCCTTTAGAGATCTTCGCGTTTTCCTCATCGCTCCTCTCGTATGGTAACGACTCAAGAGGCTTGAGAGGATGGACCGTATTGGTATCGCCTCCCGCCACTGATTGTAGTGCTAGACGCCGAAGCGACGGCTGCTATTTTCCTTTGTTGCTTAAGAGGTGTCGGAGCAGCCGGAGCGGCGATGGTGGCCCTCTTCTGCCCTTGCTGACGAGGCGGGGGAGGTGACGGGCTGCTCGGACGCGCCGACGCAGGCGGAGAAGGAGGCGTGCACCGATCACTCGCCGGAGGAGGAGGCGGAGGAGGAGGCGTGCCCTGATCACTCGCCGGTAGAAGCCCCCTTCTGAGAGATTGCATTGAGGAATGCACATAGCTTAACAATGGATAATCGAACGTTTTCCGGTAGAAGCCCCCTTAATGCAACCGGAAGCAGTTGCATCATAATCACGTGGCAGTCATGAGACTTTAGGTTCTGAAACTTTTTCTCGGCCATATTTATTATTCCCTTTATATTCGACGAGAAGCCAGACGGGACCTTCATACTGAGAAGGCATTCAAAGAAGATTTCCTTCTCTTCTTTGGTAAGAGCGTAGCTGGCAGGACCATCATACTGCTTTGGAGGCATGCCGTCTTTTTCGTGCAAACGTTGCAGGTCCTCCCATGCCTCCGGTGTATCTTTTGTCTTCCCATACACGCCCAAGAAGCCTAGCAGGTTCACGCAAAGGTTCTTCGTCATGTGCATCACGTCGATTGAAGAGCGGACATCTAGGTGTTTCCAGTAGGGTAGGTCCCAAAATATAGATTTCTTCTTCCACATGGGTGCGCGTCCCTCGTTGTCATTCGGAACAGATAGTCCGCCGGGACCCTTTCCAAATATTACGTGTAAATCATTGACCATAGCAAGTACGTGATCACCGGTACGCATGGCGGGCTTCTTTCGGTGATCTGCCTCGCCTTTGAAATGCTTGCCTTTCTTACGACATTGATGGTTGGTCGGAAGAAATCGACGATGCCCCAAGTACACATTCTTCTTGCATTTGTCCAGGTATATACTTTCGGTGTCAGCTAAACAGTGCGTGCATGCGTGGTATCCCTTGTTTGTCTGTCCTGAAAGGTTACTGAGAGCAGGCCAATCATTGATGGTTACAAACAGCAACGCATGCAGGTCAAATTCCTCCTGTTTGTGCTCATCCCACACACGTACACCGTTTCCATTCCACAGCTGTAAAAGTTCTTCAACTAATGGCCTTAGGTACACACCAATGTCGTTGTCGAGTTGCTTAGGGCCTTCGATGAGAACTGGCATCATAATGAACTTCCGCTTCATGCACACCCAAGGAGGAAGGTTATACATACATAGAGTCACGGGCCAGGTGCTATGATTGCTCCTCTGCTCCCCAAAAGGATTAATGCCATCCGCGCTTAAACCAAACCATGCGTTCCTTGGGTCATCTCCAAACTCAGCCCGGTACTTTCTCTCGATTTGTCTCCACTGCGACCCATCAGCGGGGTGTCTCAAATTCCCGTCTTTCTTACGGTCTTCATTGTGCCATCGCATCAACTTGGCATGCTCTTTGTTTGAACAGACGTTTCAACCGTGGTATTATAGGAGCATACCACATCACTTTGGCAGGAACCCTCTTCCTGGGGGGCTTGCCGTCAACATCACCAGGGTCATCTCGTCTGATCTTATACCGCATTGCACCGCATACCGGGCATGCGTTTAAATCCTCGTACGCACCGCGGTATAAGATGCAGCCATTAGGGCATGCATGTATCTTCTGCACCTCCAATCCTAGAGGGCATACGACCTTCTTTGCTGCGTACGTACTGTCGGGCAATTCGTTATCCTTTGGAAGCCTCTTCTTAAATATTTTCAGTACATCCTCAAATCCCTTGTCAGGTATACCATACTTTGCCTTCCACTGCAGAAATTCCAGTACGGTATCGAGCTTTGTGTTACCATCTTCGCAATTGGGGTACAACCCTTTTTTGTGATCCTCTAACATCCGATCGAACTTCAGCTTCTCCTTTTCACTTTCACACTGTCTCCTTGCATCAACAATGACCCGGCGGAGATCATCATCGGGCACATCGTTCGGTTCCTCTTGATCTTCAGCTTCCCCCATTGCAGCATCACCGTATTTAGGGGGCACATAGTTGTCATCGTACTCTTCTTCTTTGCCGTCTTCCATCGTAACCCCTATTTCTCCATGCTTGGTCCAAACATTATAGTGTGGCATGAATCCCTTATAAAGCAGGTGGGCGTGAACGGTTTTCCGGTCAGAGTAAGACTTCGTATTCCCACATATAGAGCATGGACAACACATAAAACCATTCTGCTTGTTTGCCTCAGCCACTTCGAGAAAATCATGCACGCCCTCAATGCACTCGGAGGTGTGTCTGTCACCGTACATCCATTGCCGGTTCATCTGCGTGCATTAAGTGTGTCAAAACCATTACAGAACATCATGAATAGATAAGTGACCAAATTAATAGAAGTTCATCATCACATTAAAACCAAAGTACATACATAGTTCTCATTGAACAACATATAGCTCTCCAGAGCATCTAATTAAACCATACATTGAAACTATGTAAAACATTTCAATGCAACAACAAATACGATCATAATCGCAACCAAGGTAACAATTGATCCAACGACATAATGATACCAAGCCTCGCTATGAATGACATATTTTCTAATCTTTCTAATCTTCAAGCGCATTGCATCCATCTTGATCTTGTGACCATCTACGACATCCGCAACATGCAACTCCAATATCATCTTCTCTTCTTCAACTCTTTTCTTCTCTTCTTCAACTCTTTTTAATTTTTCTTTTAAATACTCGTTTTCTTCTTCAACTAAATTTAACCTCTCGACAAGAGGGTTGTATGTAATATCCGGTTCACATACCTTCTAGATAAAGACATCTATGTCAAGTTGGTGTCGGCATAATTACCATAAACACTAAATGAAACAAATAGTTATAAAAGATAATATATACCACATCCAAATCATAGATAGGACGAGGGCCGACGGGGGCGGATACCAAGACCATCGCACTATATAATAACAAGCAATAATACAAGTAAGAAAATTAGACAATTATCTATCAAATCATACAAGTATTTTTATTTATTTTATAAAGAAGATAAGAACAAGAGGCTCACCACGGTGGTGCTGGCGACGAGATCGGCGCGGGCGATCGACGGCAGTGAAGACGGGGATGGGACGTGACAGACCGCTAAATCTGGACAAATCTTGAGGAAAATGGAGCTTGGAGGTCGAGTTTGGAGAGGAGAAAGCTTAAGTAGTGTGGCTCGGGCATTTCATCGAACACCTCATGTGCATAAGAGGTGAGCTAGAGCACCACAAAGCCCTCTCCTCGTCGGCCAGGAAAAAACAGAGCAGTGGCTCGCAGGCGAGGGGTATATATAGCCAATTCATTGGTCCTGGTTCGTTTCTGGAACCGGGACTAAAGGCCATCCTTTAGTCCCGGTTCCAGCTATGAACCGGGACCAATGGTTGTGGGCCAGGAGCGAGGCACATTGGTCCCGGTTCGTGTCTGGAACCGGGACTAATGGGTCCAGACGAACCTGGACCAATGCCCCACGAGGCCCGGCCGGCCCCCTGGGTGCACGAACCGGGACGTATGCCCCCATGAGTCCCAGTTCGTGACTGAACCAGGACTAATGGGCTGGCCAGGCCTGAACCAAAGCCCTGTTTTCTACTAGTGAGGGTTGCTGGCGTTGTGTGCGTAGATGAAGCAGACTTCAGGGACTTCGGGGTGTCGATCCATGCCGTCAGGGAGGAAGAGGACGATGCAAAGGGGCTACCCCGAGAGCATGGCAGACATGCGACGGCTATGGCATGGGCTCTAACCTGAGCGGCGACGCGAGGTGGGAGAGGGACTGAATGGGGCGAGGGATGCTAGGGCTAGGCTGGGGACACCTTTTATAGCGGCTAGGGACTACGGTCGGCCGTCAAATCACCGGACTTGGTGACGTGGTGCTCGGGATGGATGCCATACAGGAGGAAGGACAAGAACGCGTCGATGGGGCTGGCTGGGCTGCTGCTAATGGGCTTCTGCTGGATGATGAGGCTCAGGAGGCTCTCCTCACTCTCTCTCTCTCTCTCTGAGGAAAAGTTTTCACATAGTATTTTAAACCGAGATAAAATAAAATCAAAGAGGAAGACAAAGATTCTTTTTGTATAAAATTAAAATACATTTGGAATCACAGAAATATGCACTATTTTATAAAAATGGTCTTGGTTTTTTAGAGAAAACAAATTAATACACTTATCATTAGCATACTACTCAGTTTTACAAAATATTAACATGCAAACATGCTTAAACAGGTTTGGGAGCTAGTTTAAAATCACTACCAGATTATATAAAAGGAGTGCAACTATCTAATGTTTACCCAAAACTTGAAAACTTCACAACACAAAACTCAACAGAAAACTTGTGAGATCCGTTAGTATAAGAAAATAAATAACCACTTTAGGTATTGTTGTGAATTCATTCTTTATTTATATTGGTGTAATACCTACTGTATTCTAACTTCTCCATGGTTCATACCCAACAATACAACCCATAGATTCATCAAAATAGGTAAACAACTCAAAGAAAACTGAATGTGTCAAAAACAGAACAGCCTGCAGAAATCTGAAAACTTCATATAATACTGTAACTCAAAAAATTCTGAAAAATTAGGAAAACTTGGGAAATTTATATAAAAATATTTTGTATAAAATTCAGACTCATTCAACCCTTTGAAAAGTTTAGAAAATTCCTGGACTGAGCGCAGAAGTTTCTATTTTTCAGCAAGATCAAATCAACAACCATCATAGATGACCCCAAAGGTGTTACTTGGATCAAACACTATCTAAAACACCAAAACACAATTACTACAGAAGTAATAATTTGTGAAACACTCAAAAACAGAAGCAAAAAGCAGAACACAAAAATAAAATTGGGTTGCCTCCCAACAAGCGCTATTGTTTAACGCCCCTAGCTAGGCAAAACGCAATAGATCTAGGTATTATCATCTTTGGTATGCAATCCAAAAGTAGCTCTCATAATAGATTCATCAGGCAATCTTATTTTATTTCTAGGAAAGTGTTCCGTGCCTTTCCTTAATGGAAATAGAAATCTAATGTTTCCCTCTTCCATGTCAATAATTGCACCAATCGTTCTAAGGAATGGTCTACCAAGAATAATAGGACATGTAGGATTGCAATCTATAGCAAGAACAATCAAATCTACAGGCACATAATTCATATTTGCAACAATGTGAACATCATTAATCCTTCCCATAGGCTTCTTAATAGTGGAATCCACAAGATGCAAATTTAAAGAGCAATCATCAAGATCATGGAATCCTAGCACATCACATAAAGTTTTCGGAATCGTGGAAACACTAGCACCCAAATCACACAAAGCATGGCCCTCATAATCTGTAGTTTTAATCTTAATAGTAGGTTCCCACTCATCATGGAGCTTCCTAGGGATAGAAACTTCTAACTCAAGTTTTTCTTCAAAAGATTTCATCGTAGCATCAACGATATGTTTAGTAAAAGCCTTATTTTGACTACAAGCATATTGAGAATTCATCATGGATTGTAACAAGGAAATTAAATCAATCG
Organism: Hordeum marinum; assembly: GCA_022496015.1. Classification (NCBI taxonomy): domain Eukaryota; kingdom Viridiplantae; phylum Streptophyta; class Magnoliopsida; order Poales; family Poaceae; genus Hordeum; species Hordeum marinum. The sequence continues at coordinate 277,152,209 of CM039677.1, read as the reverse complement.
AAGATAAACTATCATAATTAAAGTCCTTGAAATCCAAAAGAGTGGGTTCATTGCTATTTAAAGTTTTGACCTCTTCCACCCCACTTTTATCAATCTTAGCATTGGCTCCGAATCATTGGGACGCCTTTTCACTAAAGTTGAATTATCTCTAGTTCCATACTTATCAAGATTTATTTTGGAAAACAAAGATTCAATAGGAGTCACATCAATCACCTTAAGACCTTCATCATTATTATCACGAGAACACACTTTTTCAAGCCACTCACTCTTAGCACGAATTCTAGCAGTTCTTTCCTTACTTTCATCAATAGAAATTCTCATAGGTTTTAAAGATTCATTAATATCATGCTTGGGTGGAGTAGATCTAACTTTCAAAGAATCAATGTCAAGCGAAATTCTATCAACGTTCCTAGTCAAATCATCAATCTTGAGCACTTTTTCTTCAATCGTAGCATCGAAAACCTTTTGTGAACCAATAAATTCTTTAACAATATTATCAAGATCAAAGGGCATATTATTATAATTTCCATAAGAATTGTTGTAGGAGTTACCGTAATTATTAGAGGAATTACTAGGAAACGACCTAGGGTTGAAATTACCTCTATACATGCTATTACCGAAATTGTTCCTACCAACAAAATTCAAATCCATAGAATCATTATCATTTACAATCAAAGAATACAAATGCATATAATTGGGATCAATAGGAGCATTCTTACTAGCAAACAATTTCATCAATTCATCCATCTTTTCACTCAAAATATTTATTTCTTTGATAGCATGCTCTTTTTTACTAGTAGGAGATCTTTCGGTATGCCATCAAGAGTATTTTATCATAATATTATCTAGGATTTTATTAGCTTCTCCTAATGTGATTTCCATAAAAGTACCACCCGCGGCGGAATTTAAGAGATTCCTAGACGCAAAATTCAGTCTTGTATAATTTTTTTGTATAATCATCCATAAACGCAAACAATGCGCGGGGCAATTTCTAATCATTAATTTCATGCTCTCCCAAGATTGTGCAACATGCTCATGATAAAGTTGCTTAAAATTCATTATATCATTCCTAAGGGATATGATCTTAGCGGGTGGAAAGTACTTGGAAATAAAAGCATCTTTACACTTATTCCATGAATCAATACTCTTTTTAGGCAAAGATGAAAACCAAGTTTTAGCACGATCTCGTAGTGAGAACGGAAATAGATTCAATTTAACAATATCATTGTCCACATCTTTCTTGTTTTTCATATCATACAACTCGATAAAAGTATTTAGATGGGAAGCGGCATCTTCACTAGGAAGGCCAGAAAATTGTTCTTTCATAACAAGATTAAGCAAAGCCGCATTAATTTCATAAGATTCCGCACTAGTGGCAGGTGCAATCTAAGTACTAATAAAATAATTATTATTAGTATGGGAAAAGTCACACAACTTGGTATTATTAGACATCGTGACAAACAAGCAATCAAGCACACAAGCGAAAAGGCAAACTAAAAGGCAAATGAAAGAAGGGCGAATAAAAAGGCAAATCTTTTTGGTATTTTCTAAAAATCATTTTAGAAGTTGGGGAGAGGAAAACGAGAGGAAAATGGAGAATAATGTAAATGCAAGAGATGAGTTTGTGAAGGGTACTTGGTAGGCTTGATGTGTATCCTCCTCGGAAACGGCGCCAGAAATCCTTCTTGCTAGTTTCCCCTTAAAGAGGAAAGGGTGATGCATCGAAGTTGATAAGTATTTCCCTCAGTTGATGAGAACCAAGGTATCAATCCAGTAGGAGGAACAAGCAAGTCACCAATGGATGCACCTACGCAAATAATCAAACTCTTGCACCCAACGCTATAAAGGGGTTGTCAATCCCTTCACGGTTATTTGCAAGGATTAGATCTGATAGAGATACATGTAAACGTGTGCGGAAAGTAAAAGATAAATAAATTGCAGCAAGGTATTTTTGGTATTTTTGGTTTATAGATCTGATAATATATTATGGAAAGTAGAACCGAGGGCCATATATTTCACTAGAGGATTCTCTCTTGAAGGAAAGTATCACGCTGGGTAAACAAATTACTATCAAGCAATTGATAGAAAAGAGAATAGTTATGTAGATGTACAAGGCAATGATTATGCATATAGGCATCACGTCCATCTCAAGTAGACCGAAACTATTTTGCATCTACTAGTATTACTCCACACATCGACCGACTCCTGCCTGCATCTAGAGTATTAAGTTCATGAAGAACAGAGTAACACATTAGGTAAGATGACATGATGTAGAGGGATAAACTCAAGCAATAAGATGAAAACCCCATTGTAAGAGCACATTTTTCCATGTGTTTTTTTGGGTAATTGATGACAATCCCTATGAACTAATGGTTTCCTTGAGTTATAGTCGAAGGATTTGTCCGTAGGTACTTCTTGGAGTCCATCTGTTTGTTTCAAGGGGTTTATATGGTGACCAAGGTGGTATTCAAGGTTTATCCAAAGATTGGTCATGTGGAAGTTGAGCTTATTGCAAGCATGTCTTGAATAAGAAGATTGTGTAAGTATTCATGTTTACCTTCAAGACATCATCTTTATGAAGAGATAAGCTAAGATACAAGGTTGATTAAGACTAAGTAAAAAAGTAAATCAAGTTGATCAACACACAAAGCGCACAAGATGTATCGAGAGGGATCAAGTGATCCCATGGTGTGGTAAGCATTGTCCATTACACTTTGCATACTAACCCACGCTCTACATGAGAGTTCTTTGGGGGGTTAGGTATATTTCCATGGGTTTGCATCAAGAGGCAGATCCCATACATCCCATGGAAGATGACATCAAGTGGAGATCATCATTAAGGTTGCGATGTGCAAGCTCAAATGAAGCATCACAGAGAGATCATGCTTGAGGCTCTCCATTCATTGTGGTGATAATGGACTTGTGAAGATGTGCCGAAGAGTGGCTCACCCATAGTGGAGTATGGGGGAGCAATCATCTAGTCTTCATGAAGCCAACGCAATCAAGAAAGGTGGTCCATCTTGAGGAAGTCAAGATCGTCATCATCCAGATCAAGTGGACTATGCGCAAGGCTAAGATTTGACCTTGATAGGGTTTTCTATTTTACTGGTCTCATGGTGGTAGTTGAGAGACCGGGTTATAGGATTGATTGCTTTACTATCAAGGCGGGCTCTCAAGTGAGTAGCTTGATCGTATCATTCGTTGAGATCTAAAACCATTGCATTCTTGGCATCATCATATTTCTTGGTTCTTGTTTGGATTTTCTCTATGTGGGTTATTGTGCTTTTTGTTATCTTCGTGACAAGCTCTAGTACATCGAAAACGGATTTCATACGCTTCATCTATTGCGTTTTCGGTGTTGGAGGTTTTACCGGTCTTATTCGAGGAAGGGTTCTCACAATTTTCTTATGGGACTTTTCTCATTTGCTTCATATTGATATTTGAATCAATATTGTGTTAGCCCATGTCGTTAGCTTTTCAACAAACTTTGTTTTGTTGAATTCGGAGTCCGTTCGCAAAAGCTGTGGCAGTTTTGGTGTTCTTAAAAGGCTGCATCGGTACTATCGCGGCTAGAGCGGATGTTATTTTTACTACTGCTCCGGAGCGGTACTACCGCGGCTCCAAGAGCGGTACTACCATTCCGGCCCAAAAGCTCGTGTTTTGTCCACCGCTGGTAGGCACGGATGTATTTTTTAGTACTGCTCGCAAGCAGTAGTACCGCTACCCTTTGCGGTAGTACCGCTCTGTGCGGGCTGTGAGCATAACGGTTGGATTTTCCCCAATTATAAAAGGGGGTCTTCTTCCCATTGAATCTCATCCTTTGAGATCGTGTTCTTCCCCCATTGTTGACCTTCTTCGAGCTTGCTAACTCTCAATCCCTCTAATGATTCTTGCTAATTCATGAGGGAAAAGAGAGAGGAGATCTAGATCCACATTTCCACCAATCACTTTCTCCTCTATGTGAGAGGAACCCCTTGGATCTAGATCTTGGATTTCTTCGTGTTCTTCTTCGTTCTTCCTCTCATTTTCCTCCCTAGCATTAGTTGCTTTGGTGGGATTTGGGAGAGGAGGACTTAGGCACTCCGTGTGCCCTTGCCATTGCATTTGGTGCATAGGTTTGAGTTCTCCGCGGTGATACATGGAAGTGAGAAGTTGAGAAGATTATTACTCTTGGGTGTTTGAGCACCCTAGAGCTTGTTCCTCTTGGGTGCTTTGGCTCCCTAGACGGTTGGTGGTGCCTCAGAGCTCAATCATTGTGGCGCAAAGCTCCGGACAAGCTTCGGGGTCTCCAATTAGGTTGTGGAGATTTCCCCGGGCATTTGAGGTCACCTTGGAGCCACAATCCATTGTGGTGAAGCTTCGTGGTGTCATTGGAAGCCTCCAATTAAGTTGTGGAGATTTCCCCAACCTTGTTTGTACGGGTTCGGTGACCACCCTCAAGGGTCCCTTGTGGAATCACAGCATCTTGCATTGTGCGAGGGCGTGAGGAGATTACGGTGGCCCTAGTGGCTTCTTGGGGAGCATTGTGCCTCCATATCGCTCCGAACGGAGATTAGCATCCGCAAGGATGTGAAATTCGGGATACATCATCATCTCCGCATGCCTCGGTTATCTCTTACCCAAGCCCCTTTACTTATGCACTTTACTTTGTGATAGCCATATTGTTTCTTGTTATATATCTTGCTATCACTTAGTTGTCTATCTTGATTAGCATAAGTTGTTGGTGCACATAGGTGAGACTAGTTGTTTTAGGTTTTGTGATTGACTAATTAAATGATAGTTTTATTCCACATTTGTTCAAGCCTAAACCGTAATTATTTTAAAGCGCCTATTCACCCCCTCTAGGCGACATCCATGTCCTTTCAATTGGTATCAGAGCTAGGTCTCTCATTATTAAGTTTAACCACCTAGAGAGTAAGGATGTCGACTAGGGGATTAGGATTCTCTGACACTCTTAGTTTCGATGGCACAAATTTTGATGTTTGGGTAATTTGCATGCTTAATGTCTTTAGGGTCATGGACCCGTCTTTAGAGCGATTTATAGATATGGGGTTTTCTCCTCCAGAGGATTCTCAACACCTATCTTTAGAGGATGAGAAAAACTCTTATCTCAATGCTCAAGCTTCTAATGTGCTTTTTGATGCTTTGAGAAATGTAGTTATATTTGAACTCATGTCGTTCCGGGATGCACATGAGTTGTGGACAAAGCTTCACGATAAATTTGGTGAGTCCAAGATTTGTAGGGAAGATTGTTCTCCCTCCACCTCCGGTCGTGTTGTCTTATCAACTTCATCTACTTCACCTACATGTGGATTGCCACAAGGTAATTATATGGTGAGTAGTGATGATCATTGTAATGATGATAGTGGTCTTATTGTTGATAATTCTTCTTCACTATCTTATTACAATGCTTCATCTTTGGACTTTAACACCTCGAGCACTTTAAATGTTTCACATGCTTGTGTTGATAGTCCTTGCATATCATGTACAAATTGCTTGACTAAATCTCATGATGATATGCTTTCTATATCTTGTTGCCATGATAAAAATGTTTCTATTTACTCGAGTTGTTGTGCTAACAATGTATAGGAAACCCAACACTCCATGGAACAAGATGTGGTCTTGAACGGTGCTTCAAGGGATCCTAGATCATCATCTATCGTTTCTCACTTTTGCCTTATGGCTAAGGCTTCAAAGGTATCTCCTACTTTGAATCCCAATACATCTCATGATGATGATGTTGATGATAATGAGGATAATCATGAAGAGTGTGATAATGTTGCTTCCTTAAAAATTAAGGGAGAAATGATTTTTACAGATCTTCATAAGAATAAACTTGCTCGTTACAACTTCATGGAAATCATGTCTATTGCCATTGAGGGCAAGAAATATATTGAGGACTTGGAATCTCATCTCGAGGAGCATGAGGCCACCATTGAGAAAATGGAAGGTCATGAGCGTGATTACGCTAATGAGACCATGGAGCTATCTCAAGCTCTTGAAAATGAAGAAACCACCAAGGAATCTCTTGAGGATACCTTTGCTCTATAATTATCTAGATTAAAGGAATCCCATGAAAGAGCTTTCAAGGTGGCTAATGATTTTAGAACTAAAAATGATAAGCTTGAAGTTTCACATGCTAAATTTCTTGAGGACTTTGAGCACCTCGAAAATGGCTCAAGGGTCATTAAGAGTTCAGTCATTGAACTCACCGAGTCTCATGCTCAACTTGAAGCTTCATATGCTAAAGAGCTTGCCATGTTGGCTTCTCCTTGTGTTGTTAATAATGTTGCTTGTGCTACTAACTCTATTTCTTGTGAAGCATCCATATTAAAGGAGAATGTTGATCTAAGGGCTCAAGTTGAGTTGCTATCTAGCAATTATGGGAAATTGGAATAAAGTCATGAAAAGCTTTCTAGCTCTCATGGCGATCTTCTAGTATCACATAATGTGCTAAAGATAGCTCATGAGGCTAGTACTACTAAGGTAACATCTAGTGAGCCCCATATGGACATTAGCACTACATCTAGTAGAAATGCTTTATTACCATGTGCTAGTCCTCGTAGTTCATCTACTCATAATGTTGATACATCTTGTGATGAATTACTTTCCTTGTCTTGTTTCTCTAACGATGAAACTTATACTTCCTCTAGCACTTGTGTTGATTCTAACCATGTAGAGTAAATCAATGAGCTCAAGGCCCAAGTCACTTCTTTGAAGAAAGACTTGGAAAAGAGTCATGAAGGGAAGTCCACACTCAACAATATCTTGAGTGTGCAAAAATTCACAAATGACAAAGGTGGACTTGGATTAAACTCCAAGAAGAAGAAGATGTCCACGAAGTACAAGAAGAAGGGCCAAGAAAAAGTCAAGAATTTGGCCAAGATTATTTGCTTCAAGTGCAAAATTTTCACGTCCAACATGCGCGCCTATCCATTTTAAAACACGAGGGCCTCGCAAGGGATAGAGGTGCATTTTGCCATTAGCAAGTATAGTAACATTGCATCATACATTACAGAAGAGATGAGTATACAAGTTGGCTTACACTCTCCACATGCTAAATTAAAATTCCACTCATAGTTCAATCATCAAGATGAAAACAGGGTCTGACTACAGACGAAATCAAACAATAAAACGGATGGAAATGAAACTATCTCGCTGCCCCAAAGATCATGACCAGGTCCTCTACTTATCCGGATACGTCACGTACATCCTGCCTCTTTCCTCATCGAACTCCCACTGGAGCTGGGTAGGATCATCCTTCACGTACTCATCTGAACCTGTACCTGGAGTGTTATAGTAAACTATGAGCCATAGAGGACTCAACTATCATGTCCCCGGGTACCGAGACTATTCAAGCTTAAAGGTTGGGAAGGGTGATGTTTAGTTTGCAGCAGCACTAAGCATATAAGGTGTCTAGCTTACGCAACATGAAATGAATATGAGTGGCCTACGAAGAACGATCGAATCTAGTATGATCTCTATGAGATCCTGAACACTTACTTACGCCAATCATAACCCCACCGTGTTCTCTCTCGGTTCATGTTCACGAGCAGAGACGATCACGGTTACTCACACAGTTGGTGTATTTTAATTAGAGTTTACTTCAAGTTTGCTATAACTGGGTGTTAAACAAATACCCAAGTTGTCACATAACCGCGGGCACGACTTTCCGAAGGATTTAACCCTATAGGGGTGCTCCAACTAATCCATTACAAAATTAACCACACTCCATGGGAATGCCTCGATCGTGGGTCTCACGATCATCATAGGTAATTCCAAAGGAATTCCAACACCTCGAGTAAACCCGAAGAAAGTCAGACTCCACACGCAAGACACTCGATAGAGGTAAAACAAATCCAGCAAGACCACCTGATGTGTCAACGAACCCGATAAGAGCCGCGTATCTCGTTCTCAGGACACGACGGATAAGCATAGTGTACGGTGGCCTGATAGAAATTTCCCGAGTTGCCCCGGGTTGGCCCTGCACATGGCTCTAGTTTGGACCAACACTCATGAGGAGCACTGGCCCGGGGGTTGATTAAATTATCCACGGGTTTGCAAGACCCTATGCAAATTTTATTAAGTTGTTAGGCAAATGTAGTACCAATGTTGTGTCTTGCCAGACAAGATTTAATCTCAACCGAATAAACAAGGGGGTCCCCATAACAACCCCGAGCATGTTTGGAGCGCAAAGTATGGAAAACATAACACTGGTAACAAGGAACTAATGGCGGTAATAGCAGAACATATCACTTAGAAAAAGGCCAAGCCTTCCACCAATACCGAGATATATATGTGCATTAAATTAAATAATAAAATTTATTGTGATATCCAAATCCATATTATCATATGGAACAACTTGCACCTGCAACTAAAATTCTATAAGAGGGGCTGAGCTGCGGTAACTTAGCCAATCAAAGGTTTGCTAGGATGTGGAGGTTAGAGGCTGTCATGGCAACATGGGGGCTGATATCAAGTGGTAGGTAGCACAATTGTAATGATGAGAATGATAAACTAGCAAGCAAAAATAGTATCGGGATTTGGGTACGATCATCTTGCCTATTGGTTCTCCAACGGTACAAGTAGCGGGATCCTCGTAGTGGTACTCTCCTGGGTCCTCGTACTCAGTATCAACACTCGCGTCTACCCAAGAGAAATAGCAACAATAAACATCCAACCAAGGTGCAATGCACAAACAAAATGATGCATGATCATTTATGAAGAATTCCAACATGGCAACCCTAAACTAGTCCTGTTTCACGTGCAAAGTTGGTTGTTAATGAATCTGGACAGAACCTCATGTTAAGTTATTTAGACATGCATGAACATGGAAAATATGGATGCAACATGCAAAATGATAGAAATGCATATAAAGATCGCAAGAAATGGAGTTACGGTTCTCACGATACGCTCACGAAAAGGTACGGAGGCCAAATCACAAGATCACCAAGCCATGGCTGATTCTTGGCATTGCAAGGCAGACACTGGATAGGTGATGCAAAATCATGCATAATAGACTCAAGAATCAATCAATTCCATGGAGCATAGCTCCCACAATGCACAAAACACTAAAACACCCGAACTGCCACTAAACAGCATCATAACAACTTGTAAAGCTCAGAACTTGAGCTACAGGAACCCTACAGCCACAAACAAGGCATGAGCAGAATCTAGTCAACACTCACATCAAATCATCCAATTACACCACCAGCAAAGGAGACACACATCAATAAGCAAGAAGCCATCAAGTTGGTAGTATGAAACAGTTTTTAGGGACTTAATGAAAATTCCAGTTTTCTCGAATCTATGATTATAAAGTAGCAAGTTGACAGCAGTGGATAATATGCTAGAGAGCACCTATTGACATGAAAATTAACAGGATGGTAGAACGCAATATACACTAAAAATAACTAGCAATGAGCATGCTCAAATACCCAACATATCAATAGCTACAACCAACTCTACATGGCAAAACAATAACAACAGTTTTCCCCGACTTAGTCATTTTTAAGCAGGCTGGACAGAAACATAAAGTTGCTCTCTAAACAGCAAGGTTCCCACTTATCTGGAGACTTAGCACAAATAAAAAAAATACTGGGACATTCCAAAAAACTTTAACTAGCAATCTCGTGTTGACAAGAACTTAAAATCATGCATAGATTAAATCATACCAAATAGACAAAAGGGCATCACAGCATAAGAATGCACTTTTGTGAAGTTGCCCCAAAGTCAAATATGACTTCACAGATGCATTAATGGGTTGATTCTACCCCAAATGCATTACTCATACCCATATACTTGCTTGGAGCAAGAGGGAGAAACCCTAGGTCGAAATTTGACCCATTAAGCCATGGGTGACTTAAGTCACTTATGCATATGAATGAAAAAGGCACAAAATGGCATGAACTCTATATACACATGTTGGAAATGGTTCAATAGCATCCTAGTAACATGATATCATGGCATAGCGTCAATAACAAGGATGAAACTAACTAGACGTGAAACTATGCTCATATCCCCAAAAGAGAGAAACCTACACATGGAGCTACTCCTACACATACACATCACTCCAAAGTGAGTGGATGTGGAGCACACACCACAACCACTAGCATGCCACACTCAAGCATGAGTGCACATAGGCACACATGCATTTCATGCATGTATGCCCACATACACACACACCTACACACTACACTCACTCACACACAAGAGCACACACATGTATGGGTGTGCAAAGAGCACACACACATGTGTCATGCATGGTGCACCACACACCTACATGCACACACACACTCACAAGGCAAAACTCACACACACATGTAGGTATGTATGCATAGCATACACCCACACCCACAACTCACTAACACACACACAAACATACATACAAACTCTCATGTATGTGTATGCATCACCATGACACATACACACACAACATGCTCACACACACAAACATGTATGTTCAAGCACTAAACACACACACAAACATATCTCACGTGTATGCATACATGTGCATATGTACCACTTGGTACATACACACACCACCATACACATGTGCAAACACACACACATGGCAAGGAGTCCAACACACATACATACATATGCTGAAATGCACACACACATATGTATAAGCAAGAGAAAAGAAAAACAAAGAAGAAAAGAAAGAAAATAAAGAAAAAAAGAAAAGGGAGGTTCACGGGGTCGAACCCCTGACCTCTGGGTCGAACGCACGCGCACCACACCACTGCGCTACGGCGCCGATTCTCAATAGAGAGGGGGATCCACAGCTCTAATACACACACGCGCCCATCCTAACTAATGAAACTGAACCTACACACGCACATGGATGCAGAGCAACAACGGCAGCGACAGTGGCGGGGCGACGACGATCCCTGGCGATGCAAGGGGTCTCCGGCGACGGGGAGTGGCGGAATCGAAAGAGGAACCTACGGGGGCTACATCCCTCACCTCATCTTGCGACGAGGGGGACCGGAGGTGAGCCTAGGCTCGGAGCTTTCGAGCGGCGGTGACGGCACTACGGCGACAAACCTACGAATTACGGTGAGGGGAAGGGGCGGCGAGGACGGGCTGCTCACCGAGGGGCTCACGGAGACACGGGGACACGAGCGACGGCGACGAAGGGGAAGAAGATTTGGAGATGACTCGCACGGAGAGGAAGAATCCCGGCGACGCTCCGGCAATGACGAGGAAGAAGAAGAAGGCCTCCCGAGGCCTCCTAGCACCGGGAACGAGGCGCAGACGGCAGCGGCGAACTCCACGCCATCACCAGCGGGGATGAGGTCGTCGGAGGCGACGACGATGACGAGCACCGCTCCTCTGAACTCTCTAAACTCACCTGCGCCCTCGACAGAGAAGGGGGAGGAATGAGGAAGAAGGAGAGGGAGAGAGTAGTTGCAGCGGCGGAGGGAGGAAGAAGAAAGCCTAGCGGAGCGACACGGACGCCGAGGGGAGGCTTTATAGCCCCAGGCTGACGGCGACGGCGACGGAAAAGCGATGGCAACGCACGCTCTCTCTCTGAAGCTCACTGACGGAGAAGGAGATGGGAGCAGGTGGCCGTCCCTGCTCATGTGGGCTGGGCCGCGGCCCACTCCCTCTCTCACACTCACACTCAAAATAAAACAGAGAAATAAAAAGGGGTTTTCCCATTTATCAAAAACAGCCACAAACAAAATAATCCCTAGAGAAATTTAAAAGGGTTTTGAGAAAAACAAAAATAATTTGGAGGAGGAAATAATGTGCACCTATTATTAAAAATATTAAGTTGAATTATAAAACAAGTAATTTATTTAATATTTAAAATGACAACTCCTGTTAATTTAAAACACAATTCAAACCAACCCCAAACTTTAAATCCAACATACTCACATTTCATAAAACACTTGGGGCCACCTCATGAACATTTTTAAACAATTTTAAAACAACTTAAAATCTGGTGATAATAATAATAGGGAGAAAAAGGGGTTTTGGAGGGGATGTTGCAAAGGAAAAAGAGAGGGGAAAGAAAAGGAGATGCACACATGGATCCAACCACTCAGAACATCTCACACATCACAACACACCATCACATCAAGCAAGCACAAGAAAAACCAACATGGCACATAGAATGAAATGAGAATGATGCATGATGATGCACGAATGCAAACACATGAATGTCAAGGAGGAAACATACATGTCATAGATCATGACACAAGGTTAATACATTGGGGTTGCATGCCAAATAAGGTAGGGACAACACTTGGGCTGCCACAACTCTCCCACACTACAAGAGGATCTCGACCCGAGATCTAGGAACGAAAAAAGTCCGAGAATTCGGAACGGAGAAGGTCCTCGCGTTCCCAAGTAGCTTCTTTGTCGGAATGATGAGACCACTTCACCTTAAGGAACTTGATAGACTTGTTGCGAGTCTTACGCTCAGTTTCTTCAAGAATTGCAACTGGGTGCTCACGATAAGAGAGATCTTCTTGGAGATCGATGTCTTGGAGGTCAATGGTCCGCTCAGGAGTCTTGAAACATTTTCCGAGCTGAGAAACATGGAAGACATTGTGCACATTTGCGACATTCGGAGGAAGCTCTAGTTGATATGCAAGACTTTGAAAGGACCGACAAAACGAGGAGCTAGCTTCCCTTTAATTCCAAACCGCTGAGTGCCTTTCATGGGAGAGACTCTGAGATAGACTAGATCACCCACTTGGAAAGAAACATCCAGATGTTTGTTATCATAATAACTGTTCTATCGGGACTGAGCTGCTTTGAGGTTCTCACAAATGACATGGCACATTTCTTCCGCTTCAGTGATCATGTCATTCCCCAATATCTGACGCTCACTGGTTTCAGACCAGTTAAGTGGGGTACGACACTTTCTGCCGTAGAGAATATCGAAAGGGGCCTTGCCTGAGCTTGCTTGAAAGCTATTGTTGTATGAGAGTTCTGCATATGGAAGGCAGTCTTCCCACTTCATGCCGAACGAAATCATACAGGCTCTAAGCATATCTTCCAGGATCTGATTAACTCTCTCAACTTGACCACTTGTGTGCGGATGAAACGCCATGCTGAAACGGATCTTGGTTACCATAGCAGTCTGGAAGGACTCCCAAAACTTGGAAGTAAAGAGACTTCCACGGTCAGAAGAGATGAGCTGAGGAATACCATGCAAAGACACTATTCTTGACGTATACAACTCTGCAAGCTGAGCTGCCGAGATAGATTCTTTGACTGGCAGGAAATGAGCAACTTGTGACAGCTTGTCGATAACCACAAAGATGGCAACGTTGCCTCTCTTGGACTTGGGAAAGCCAGTGATGAAATCCATCTCAACGTGATCGAATTTCCACTCTGGGATAGGCAAAGGCTGAAGAAGACCTGCTGGACTTTGATGTTCCGCCTTCACTCTGCGACAAACATCACACTCGTTCACGAATTGAGCAATTTCACATTTTATGCGAGTCCACCAGAAGGTTTGCTTGAGATCCTGATACATCTTTGAAGTGCCTGGATGAATGGATAGCAGAGAATTATGTGCTTCATCCATGATAACCTTTCTAAGATCACCTTTTGGAACCACAAGACGATCCTCGAAGAACAAGGTATCTTTGTCATCAATACGAAAGCACTTATACTTTGGAATGCTCTTGGCCACCCCTTTCTTCACTTTCTTCACCATAGCATCAAGAAGCTGCGCTTGGCGAACATGATCTTCCAAAGTTAGAGAGACTTGAAGATTGGCAAGAAATCCCTACGGAGTCATCTGAAGGTTGAGCTTGCGGAAGGCTTCACAAAGCTCGGCCTGAAGAGGCTTCAGAATGAGACTATTGCAGTACGCCTTACGGCTGAGCGCGTCTGCAATGACATTTGCTTTCCCCGGAGTATACTCAATGCTTGGGTTGAAGTCTTCAATCATTTCCACCCAACGAGATTGCCGAAGATTGAGATTTGGTTGAGTGAAAATATACTTCAAGATCTTGTGATCGGTGTACACCTCAACTGGTCTACCCAACAACAAATGCCTCCAAGTCATTAGAGCATGCACAACTGCCGCCAACTCAAGATCATGAGTGGGGTAGTTCTTCTCGACAGGCTTCAACTGACGCGAGGTATAAGCAAAAATCTTCTTTTCTTGCATGAGAACACCACCAAGACCTTGGAGAGAAGCATCACAGAAAACTTGGAAAGGCTTGGACTACTCAGGAGGAACAAGAACTGGAGTTGAAGTCAGTCTCTGCTTGAGTGTATTGAACGCGACATGACACTCAGGAGACCAACCATACTTCACGCTCTTCTGGAGGAGATTGTACAGAGGCTTAGCAATTTGAGAGAAGTTCTCCACGAATCTTCTGCAATAACTAGCAAGCCCGAGGAAGCTCCGAAGCTGCTTCACATTCTGAGGAGGTTCCCACTTCAAGATTGCCTCAACTTTCTCATGGTGCACTTTAATTTCCTCGGTAGAGATGACATGCCCAAGGTACACCACTTCATTGAGCCAAAACTCACACTTGGAAAACTTGGCATAGAACCGATGCTCTCTTAACTTGTAAAGCACAAGGCGGAGATGCTCTGCATGATCTTCTTCTGTCTTCGAGAACACAAGGATATCATCTAGATAAACCAATACGAACTCATTCTTGAAAGGAGAGAAAATGAAATTCATCATTCTTGAGAAGGTTGGAGGAGCATTAGCAAGGCCAAACGACATGACAGTGTACTCATAAGAGCCAAAACTTGTCCTGAAAGCGGTCTTGGGAATGTCTTCTTCGCGAATGCGAATCTGATGATAACCCATTCGAAGATCCAACTTGGAGAAAACCTTGGCACCTTTCAGTTGTTCAAATAACTCATTGATGTTGGGAAGTGGATACTTGTTTCTAATTGTCTTCTTGTTCAATGGCCGGTAATCAACACAAAGACGATCCGTGCCATCTTTCTTCTTGACAAACAAAACACCACAACCCCATGGAGAAGAACTTGGTCTGATCAGACCCAGACGTTCTTGCTCATCTAGCTGCTTCTTCAACTTTTCAGCTCTTCGGGGCCAAGTTTATACGGGCGTTTGCAGACCGGTTCAGTTCCAGGCTCGAGATCAATCACGAACTCAACTGTCCGGTGCGGAGGCATTCCTAGCAATTCTTCTGGAAAGACATCTTCATACTCATTCACCACCGGAATTTGAGAAATCGCCGAGATTTCACCCTTCTCATTAAGAGCAAAGAAACGGATTGTGTCATCGCGAGCCGCGAAAATAATCACGTCTTCAGAAGATCAATATCAGAATTCCCGGACAATAGGAGAAGCCAGAAAAGAATAATTCCCCATCTTGATAGAAACATTCGGCACCATGCAATTGGAATTCATTAACTTCCCAGGGGACACCACTGACATAGGTCTAAGGAGATCTTGACAAGCAAACTCATGCATTGCAAAGAATGAACGGGACATGAAACAATGCGATGCACCAGTATCAAACACAACTTTTGCTAGAATAGAATTAACTGAGAGATTACCCATGATCACTTGAGAAGAATCCTCTGCCTTTGCTGCATTCACCATATTCACTCTTGCGGACTTGGGATTATGCTTCACCATAGCATTGCTTAGAGGCTTGACAGGAGGAGGAGGTGGAAGACGCCGCTGGTTGGACTTGTTTGCATAGTGGCCCTTCTGACCACACTTCTGACAAGTCACCTCAGAAAGCGGGCGAACATTGCCTGGAGGAGGAACAAGAACACCCTTGGATGCCTGAGATCTCTGCTGGAATCCTGGGTTGGGTGGGTGGGAAGAACCACGACCACCAAACTGCTTCTGCTGCTGAGGATGACGAAGCAGAGGAGGATTAGGCGCCCAATACTTCTGCTGCTTTGGAACCATCTGAGAGCCAGAAGAAGAAGAATATGAATCCCTTGAATGCTTCTTAGAGTTCTCCAACTTGAGCTGAGCTGCTTCAATCTTCAAAGCCATGTTATAGAACTGATCAAACTCACGAGGCTCTTGAAGAACTAAGCCTGGCAGAAGCTCATCCTAGAGACCACCTCTAAATTGATAGATCATAGCTTTGTCATCTGGAACATCTTGCTTGGCATAACGGGCTAGATTCTGGAACTTGACGTTGTACTGGTAGAAAGACTTACTTCCCCGCTTTAGGTGCCTGAACTTCTCACACATTTCCTCGACAAAGCTTGTCGAAATGTAATGAGCCCTGAAGTCACGACCGAAATCGTCCCAAGTAACAACACGATCGCCCCTGGAATCCTTGTACTATTGCCACCAATCAGCTGCTTGACCCTTTAGCTGGAATGATGCAAACCTGACAAAGTCCTTTGGCCTGACATTGCTGCACTCAAAATGCTTACTCATATCACGAAGCCAATCATCAACATCTAGAGGCTGCTCACAACAGGTGAAAGTCATGGGCTGGTTGGCATGGAACTGATTGAGTCTCGCAAATTGAAGCTGATTCTAAAAATTGCCTTGAAAACCCTGCTGATTCTGCTCTCTTTCTTGCAGTAGCCGGAGCAACATCTGAGTGTTCGCATTGGTTGCGGCCATCACAGCTTGCCAAGCTTCTGGAGGAGGAGGCGGAGGAGGCGGTGGCGGGGGTGGCGGTGGAGAATCAGTCTGCTCCTCACCACAACCCGGATTGCTGCGAGTTGGTGGAGCCATCCTGAAGATGGACAAAACGCATCGGCACCTCATTGATCAGATGAATCATAAGCTGAATCAAATGCTTGAAAGAAATTGAACAATTAACAACATAGCCTTCCTACTGAAAAATTAGTAAGAATGCTTCTTCGGTTATGATAACATCATCAGAAATTAGAAGGCACTTGCAATAACACAAAAGTATTGAGCTAAGCGCTCGGAACAAATGTACATGCCCATATACATCTGAAGAAGATAAACCTAGATGACTACAGATTTCCCACCTATGAACTTTCGAAAACTTTCTTGTTTATGCGATTTGGGTTGCGGAATCAAGAACCTGCCCTAGGCAATCAGCTGCAACTGCATCCGCAACCTTCCACACCATAATTCAAGAAATTCTGCAAATTCGTCTAATCTCGAATCCTCGAACTCACAAAGATACTAAACCATGGTGGTACCCTGGACGCCTCCCCAGTACTAGGTGACTCCGACCTTATCTCACCACGATAAGTATTGAAGTAATTTCGAACATTCTCCGCCCTGAGATATCAAGGAAGATGAATGATAACGATGTGCCAACATTCCCTGGAGCTCGACTCCCCGGAAGAAATCAAGCCAGACAGGAGGCACCAAGACAGAACCCTGTCACATCGGTATCATATAGACTCCAAAATATCCGCGTGATCCTAAATTTTTTTGGTGAGCGAGAAGAGGAGTAGAATCAAAATTCCTAAGTCGGGAATCTCACCAGAGCATAGAAGAGGAGTAAAAAGAATCCTACTCTCCGATATAACTAGACTCAAAATAGTTTTCACTATACACGACTCGGCCAAGTTCGAACAAGCAAAGGCTCCTATGGTCGTATGGCTCTGAATACCAACTTGTCACGCCCAAAATGCGCGCCTATCCATTTTAAGACACGAGGGCCTCGCAAGGGATAGAGGCGCATTTTGCCGTTAGCAAGTATAGTAACATTGCATCATACATTACAGAAGAGATGAGTATACAAGTTGGCTTACACTCGCCAAATGCTAAATTACAATTCCACTCAGAGTTCAATCATCAAGATGAAAACAGGGTCTGACTATGGATGAAATTAAACGATAAAACGGATGCAAATGAAACTATCTCGTTGCCCCAAAGATCACGACCAGGTCCTCTACTCATCCGGATACGTCACGTACATCCTGCCTCTTTCCTCACCGAACTCCCACTGGAGCTGGGTAAGATCATCCTGCACGTACTCATCTGAACCTGTACCTAGAGTGTTATAGTAAACTGTGAGCCACAGAGGACTCAGCTATCATGTCCCCGGGTACCTAGACTATTCAAGCTTAAAGGTTGGGAAGGGTGATGTTTAGTTTGCAGCAGCACTAAGCATATATGGTGGCTAGCTTACGCAACATGAAATGAATATGAGTGGCCTACGAAGAACGATCGGATCTAGTATGATCTCTATGAGATCCTGAACACTTACTTACGCCAATCATAACCCCACCGTGTTCTCTCTCGGTTCATGTTCACGAGTAGAGACGATCACGGTTACTCACACAGTTGGTGTATTTTAATTAGAGTTTACTTAAAGTTTGCTATAACCGGGTGTTAAACAAATATCGAAGTTGTCACATAACCGCGGGCACGGCTTTCCGAAAGATTTAACCCTGCAGGGGTGCTCCAACTAATCCATTACAAAATTAACCACACTCCGTGGGAATATGTCGATCGCAGGTCTCGCGGTCATCACTAATGGCGGTAATAGCGGAACAAATCACTTAGCAAAAGGCCAAGCCTTCCACCAATACCAATATATATATGTGCATTAAATTAAATAACCGAATTTATTGTGATATCCAAATCCATGTTGTCACATGGAACAACCTGCACCTGCAACTAAAATGCTATAAGAGGGGCTGAGCAGCGGTAACTTAGCCAATCAAAGGTTTGCTAGGATGTGTAGGTTAGAGGCTGTCATGGAAACATGAGGGCTGATATCAAGTGGTAGGTAGCGCAATTGTAATGATAAGAGTGAGAAACTAGCAAGCAAAAATAGTATCGGGATCCGGGTACGATCATCTTGCCTGTTGGTTCTTTAGCAGTACAAGTAGCGGGATCCTCGTAGTGGTACTCTCCTGGGTCCTCGTACTCAGTATCAACACTTGCGTCTACCAAAGAGAAACAACAACAATAAACATCCAACCAAGGTGCAATGCACAAACAAAATGATGCATGATCATTTATGAAGAATTCCAACATGGCAATCCTAAACTAGTCCTGTTTCAAGTGCAAAGTTGGTTGTTAATGAATCTAGACAGAACCTCATGTTAAGTTATTTAGACATGCATGAACATGGCAAATATGGATGCAACATGCAAAACGATAGAAATGCATATAAAGATCGCAAGAAACGGAGTTACGGTTCTCACGATACGCTCACGACAAGGTACGGAGGCCAAATCACAAGATCACCAAGCCATGGCTGATTCTTGGCATTCCAAGGCAGCCACTGGATAGGTGATGCAAAATCATGCATAATAGAATCAAGAATAAATCAATTCCTTGGAGCATAGCTCCCACAATGCACAAAACACTAAAACACCTGAACTGCCACTAAACAGCATCATAACAACTTGTAAAGCTCACAACTTGAGCTATAGGAACCTTACATCCACAAACAAGGCATGAGTAGAATCTACTCAACACCCACATCAAATCATCCAATTATACCACCAGCAAAGGAGACACACATCAATAAGCAAAAAGCCATCAAGTTGGTATGATGAAACCGTTTTTAGGGACTTGGTGAAAATTCCAGTTTTCAGGAATCTGTGATTATAAAGTAGCAAGTTGACAGCACTGGTTAAATATACTAGAGAGCTCCTATTGACATGAAAATTAACAGGATGGTAGAAGGCAATATAAACTAAAAATAACTAGCACTGAGCATGCTTAAATACCCAACATATCAATATGTACAACCAACTCTACATGGCAAAACAATAACAACAGTTTTCCCAGACTTTCATTTTTAAGCAGGCTGGACAGAAACATAAAGAAGCTCTCTAAACAGCAAGGTTCCCACTTATCTGGAGACTTAGCACAAATAAGAAAAATACTGGGACATTCCCAAAAACTTTAACTAGCAATCTCATGTTGACAAGAACTTAAAATCGTGCATAGATTAAATCATACAAAATGGACAAAAGGGCATCACACCATAAAAAGGATGAGTCAGCTTGACTTCTTTTGCTTTGCAATCAATATGAGCCTTATTCATAGCCAAGAAGTCCATGCCCAGAATGAGATCAATATCAGAATTCCCGGACAATAGGAGAAGCCAGAAAAGAATAATTCCCCATCTTGATAGAAACATTCGGCACCATGCAATTGGAATTCATTAACTTCCCAGGGGACACCACTGACATAGGTCTAAGGAGATCTTGACAAGCAAACTCATGCATTGCAAAGAATGAACGGGACATGAAACAATGCGATGCACCAGTATCAAACACAACTTTTGCTAGAATAGAATTAACTGATAGATTACCCATGATCACTTGAGAAGAATCCTCTGCCTTTGCTGCATTCACCATATTCACTCTTGCGGACTTGGGATTATGCTTCACCATAGCATTGCTTAGAGGCTTGACAGGAGGAGGAGGTGGAAGACGCCGCTGGTTGCACTTGTTTGCATAGTGGCCCTTCTAACCACACTTCTGACAAGTCACCTCAGAAAGCGGGCGAACATTGCCTGGAGGAGGAACAAGAACACCCTTGGATGCCTGAGATCTCTGCTGGAATCCTGGGTTGGGTGGGTGGGAAGAACCACGACCACCAAACTGCTTCTGCTGCTGAGGATGACGAAGCGGAGGAGGATTAGGGGCCCAATACTTCTGCTGCTTTGGAACCATCTGAGAGCTAGAAGAAGAAGAATATGAATCCCTTGAATGCTTCTTAGAGTTCTCCAACTTGAGCTGAGCTGCTTCAATCTTCAAAGCCATGTTATAGAACTGATCAAACTCATGAGGCTCTTGAAGAACTAAGCCTGGCAGAAGCTCATCCTAGAGACCACCTCTAAATTGATAGATCATAGCTTTGTCATCTGGAACATCTTGCTTGGCATAACGGGCTAGATTCTGGAACTCGACGTTGTACTGGTAGACAGACTTACTTCCCCGCTTTAGGTGCCTGAACTTCTCACACATTTCCTCGACAAAGCTTGTCGAAATGTAATGAGCCCTGAAGTCACGACCGAAATCGTCCCAAGTAACAACACGATCGCCCCTGGAATCCTTGTACTATTGCCACCAATCAGCTGCTTGACCCTTTAGCTGGAATGATGCAAACCTGACAAAGTCCTTTGGCCTGACATTGCTGCACTCAAAATGCTTACTCATATCACGAAGCCAATCATCAACATCTAGAGGCTGCTCACAACAGGTGAAAGTCATGGGCTGGTTGGCATGGAACTGATTGAGTGTCGCAAATTGAAGCTGATTCTAAAAATTGCCTTGAAAACCCTGCTGATTCTGCTCTCTTTCTTGTAGTAGCCGGAGCAACATCTGAGTGTTCGCATTGGTTGCGGCCATCACAGCTTGCCAAGCTTCTGGAGGAGGAGGCGGAGGAGGCGGTGGTGGGGGTGGCGGTGGAGAATCAGTCTGCTCCTCACCACAACCCGGATTGCTGCGAGTTGGTGGAGCCATCCTGAAGATGGACAAAACGCATCGGCACCTCATTGATCAGATGAATCATAAGCTGAATCAAATGCTTGAAAGAAATTGAACAATTAACAACATAGCCTTCCTACTGAAAAATTAGTAAGAATGCTTCTTCGGTTATGATAACATCATCAGAAATTAGAAGGCACTTGCAATAACACAAAAGTATTGAGCTAAGCGCTCGGAACAAATGTACATGCCCATATACATCTGAAGAAGATAAACCTAGATGACTACAGATTTCCCACCTATGAACTTTCGAAAACTTTCTTGTTTATGCGATTTGGGTTGCGGAATCAAGAACCTGCCCTAGGCAATCAGCTGCAACTGCATCCGCAACCTTCCACACCATAATTCAAGAAATTCTGCAAATTCGTCTAATCTCGAATCCTCGAACTCACAACGATACTAAACCATGGTGGTACCCTGGACGCCTCCCTAGTACTAGGTGACTCCAACCGTATCTCACCACGATAAGTATTGAAGTAATTTCGAACATTCTCCGCCCTGAGATATCAAGGAAGATGAATGATAACGATGTGCCAACATTCCCTGGAGCTCGACTCCCCGGAAGAAATCAAGCCAGACAGGAGGCACCAAGACAGAACCCTGTCACATCGGTATCATATAGACTCCAAAATATCCGCGTGATCCTAAATTTTTTTGGTGAGCGAGAAGAGGAGTAGAATCAAAATTCCTAAGTCAGGAATCTCACCAGAGCATAGAAGAGGAGTAAAAAGAATCCTACTCTCCGATATAACTAGACTCAAAATAGTTTTCACTATACACGACTCGGCCAAGTTCGAACAAGCAAAGGCTCCTATGGTCGTATGGCTCTGAATACCAACTTGTCACGCCCAAAATGCGCGCCTATCCATTTTAAGACACGAGGGCCTCGCAAGGGATAGAGGCGCATTTTGCCGTTAGCAAGTATAGTAACATTGCATCATATATTACAGAAGAGATGAGTATACAAGTTGGCTTACACTCGCCAAATGCTAAATTACAATTCCACTCAGAGTTCAATCATCAAGATGAAAACAGGGTCTGACTATGGACGAAATTAAACGATAAAACGGATGCAAATGAAACTATCTCGTTGCCCCAAAGATCACGACCAGGTCCTCTACTCATCCGGATACGTCACGTACATCCTGCCTCTTTCCTCACCGAACTCCCACTGGAGCTGGGTAAGATCATCCTGCACGTACTCATCTGAACCTGTACCTAGAGTGTTATAGTAAACTGTGAGCCACAGAGGACTCAGCTATCATGTCCCCGGGTACCGAGACTATTCAAGCTTAAAGGTTGGGAAGGGTGATGTTTAGTTTGCAGCAGCACTAAGCATATATGGTGGCTAGCTTACGCAACATGAAATGAATATGAGTGGCCTACGAAGAACGATCGAATCTAGTATGATCTCTATGAGATCCTGAACACTTACTTACGCCAATCATAACCCCATCGTGTTCTCTCCCGGTTCATGTTCACGAGTAGAGACGATCACGGTTACTCACACAGTTGGTGTATTTAATTAGAGTTTACTTAAAGTTTGCTATAACCGGGTGTTAAACAAATATTGAAGTTGTTACTCACATAGGCACACATGCATTTCATGCATGTATGCCCACATACACACACACCTACACACTACACTCACTCACACACAAGAACACACACATGTATGGGTGTGCAAAGAGCACACACACATGTGTCATGCATGGTGCACCACACACCTACATGCACACACACACACACACACACTCACAAGGCAAAACTCACACACACATGTAGGTATGTATGCATAGCATACACACACACCCACAACTACTAACACACACAAACGTACATACAAACTCTCATGTATGTGTATGCATCACCATGACACATACACACACAACAAGCTCGCACACACAAACATGTATGTGCAAGCACTAAACACACACACAAACATATCTCACATGTATGCATACATGTGCATATGTACCACTTGGTACATACACACACCACCATACACATGTGCAAACACACACACATGGTAAGGAGTCCAACACACATACATACATATGCTGAAATGCACACACACACATATGTATAAGCAAGAGAAAAGAAAAACAAAGAAGAAAGAAAGAAAATAAACAAAAAAAGAAAAGGGAGGTTCAGAGGGTCGAACCCCTGACCTCTGGGTCGAACGCACGCGCACCATACCACTACGCTACGACGCCGATTCTCAACAGAGAGGGGGATCCACAGCTCTAATACACACACGCGCCCGTCCTAACTGACGAAACTAAACCTACACATGCACATGGATGCAGAGCAACAGCGGCAGCGACACCGGCGGGGCGACGGCGATCCCCTGCGATGCAAGGGGTCTTCGGCGACGGGGATCGGAGGAATTGAAAGAGGAACCTACGGGGGCTCCACCCCTCACCTCATCTCGCGACGAGGGGGACCGGAGGCGAGCCCAGGCTCGGAGCTTTCGAGCGGCGGGGACGGCACTACGGCGACGAACCTTCGAATTACGACGAGGAGAAGGGGTAGCGAGGACGGGCTGCTCACCGAGGGGCTCACGGAGACATGGGGACGCGAGAGACAGCGACGAAGGGGAAGAAGAGGCGGAGACGACGCGCACAAAGAGGAAGAAGCCCGGCGATGCTCTGGCGATGAGGAGGAGGAAGAAGAAGCCCTCCCGAGTCCTCCTAGCGTCGAGAACGAGGCGCAGACGGCAGCGGCGAACTCCACGCCATCACCAGCGGGGATGAGGTCATCGGAGGCGACGACGATGACGAGCACCGCTCCTCTGAACTCTCTGAACTCACCTGCGCCCTCGACAGAGAAGGGGGAGGAAGGAGGAAAGGGGAACTCTAGGCGGGGACGCACGCATGTCGAGGAGGCTTTATACCCGCGGGAATTGACGGTGATGCGACGGAAAAGGTGAGGCGGACGCGGGAGCTCCTCTCTGAACCTGACGGAGAAGGACGACGGGGCAGGTCGCCGTCTACTGTGCGGCTGGGCCGGGCCTCGGCCCACCTGCACTCTCTCTCTCTCAGACTAAACAGAAAACATGGTTTTCTTTTAAAATAAACAGTCACAACAAATAAAAACCCCAGAGCAATAAAAGGAGTTTTAAAGTAAAACAAAAATAGTTTTGAGAAGGGAAAATTATGCTCCTGTTAAATAAAATATTAGGTTGATTTTATTAACAAGTTATTTTATTAATATAATAATAAAACAGCCCCTGTTTTGAATAGTTTCCAAAACCAAACATATCCAAATAGCAAAAGCATCACTCCCAATATTAATAACAATATTAGGGCCACCTTATGGACATTTTTAAAAGATTTTTAAAATAACTTAAATCTGCCAAGTTTCATTTAGGGAAATTAAATCAAAGGGAGGGATTTTGAAAGAGAAGGAAGAGAAGGAGGTAGAAGAGGGAGAGATGCACACAAGCCATCCAACACTCTCAAGCCACAACAAGACAAGGCACATATGCATGCATATGATCCAATACAAGACCCACAAACACAAGCAAAACATGAAAGGCATGATGATGAAATGATGGATGCCATGATGCATGAATGAATGAATGCAAGAACAACACATGAATGACAAGGAGAAAACATCTCATAGCTCATGTCACAAGGTCATACATAAGTATTACATGCCAAATAAGATAGGGACATCACTTGGGCTGTCACAACTCTCCCACACTACATGAGGATCTCGACCCGAGATCTAGGAACGGAAGAAGTCTGGAAATTCGGAACGGAGCAGATCCTCACGTTCCCAAGTAGATTCTTTGTCGGAATGATGAGACCACTTCACCTTGAGGAACTTGATAGACTTGTTACGAGTCTTACGCTTAGTTTCTTCAAGAATTGCAACTGGGTGCTCACGATAAGAAAGATCATCTTGAAGATCAATGTTTGGAGGTCAATGGTTTTCTCGGGAGTCTTAAAGCATTTCCGGAGCCAAGAAACATGGAAGACATCATGCACGTTCGTGAAATTTGGAGAAAGCTCAAGTTGATATGCAAGACCACCTCTCTTGTCAACAACTTTGAATGGACCAACAAAACGAGGAGCCAACTTCCCTTTGATCCCAAATCGCTGCATGCCTCTCATAGGAGAAACTTTGAGCTAGACAAGACCATCCACTTGGAAGGAAACATCCCGATGTTTGCTATCATAATAGCTCTTCTGACGGGACTAAGCTGCTTTGAGGTTCTCATGAATGACATGGCATATCTCCTCTGCTTCAGTGATCATGTCATTGCCCAATATCTGACGCTCACCGGTTTCAGACCAGTTAAGCGGGGTATGGCACTTTCTGCCGTAGAGAATCTCGAACGGGGCCTTGCCTGAACTAGCTTGGAAGCTATTGTTGTATGATAATTCAGCATATGGAAGACAGTCTTCCCACTTCATGCCGAACGATATCACATAGGCTCTGAGCATATCTTCAAGAATCTGATTGACCCTCTCAACTTGACCACTTGTCTGCGGATGGAACGCCGTGCTGAAACGGATCTTAGTACCCATAGCAGTCTGGAAGGACTCCCAAAACTTGGAAGTGAAGAGACTTCCACGGTCATAAGAGATGAGTTGAGGAATGCCATGCAAAGACACTATTCTTGACATATACAACTCTACAAGCTGAGCTGCCAAAATAGACTCCTTGACTGGCAGGAAATGAGCAACTTTTGACAGCTTGTCGATAACCACAAAGATGGCATCGTTTCCCCTCTTGGACTTAGGAAACCCAGTTACGAAATCCATCTCCACGTAATCGAATTTCCACTCTGGGATAGGCAAAGGCTGCAAAAGACCTGCTGGGCGCTGATGCTCCGCCTTCACTCTGCGGCAAACATCGCACTCGTTGACAAACTGAGCAATTTCACTTTTCATATGAGTCCACCAGAAGGTCTGCTTGAGGTCCTGATACATCTTGGAACTGCCTGGATGAATGGATAGAACAGAATTGTGTGCTTCGTCCATGATAACCTTTCTGAGATCACCTTTTGGAACAACAAAATGCTCCTCAAAGAACAAGGTATCTTTGTCATTGACACGAAAGCACTTATACTTCGGAATGCTCTTGGATACACCTTTATTCAGTTTCTTCACCATAGCGTCTAGCAGCTGCGCTTGGGGAACCTGATCCTCCAGAGTCGGAGAGACTTGAAGATATGCAAGAAATCCTTGCGGAATCATCTGAAGGTTGAGCTTGCGGAAGGCTTCACAAAGCTCGGGTTGAAGAGGCTTCAAGATCAGACTATTGAAGTACGCCTTACGGATGAGCGCGTCTGCAATGACATTTGCTTTCCCCGGAGTATACTCAATGCTTGGATTGAAGTCTTCAAGCATTCCCACACTACAAGATTGCCGAAGATTGAGATTGGGTTGAGTGAAAATGTACTTCAGGCTCTTGTGATCAGTGTACACCTCAACTGGTCTACCCAACAACAAATGCCTCCAAGTCATAAAAGCATGCACAACTGCCGCCAACTCAAGATCATGAGTGGGGTAGTTCTTCTCGGTAGGCTTCAACTGACGCGAGGTATAGGCCACAATCTTCTTGTCTTGCATAAGAACACCACCAAGGCCTTGGAGAGAAGCATCACAGAAAACTTGGAAAGGCTTGGACTGCTCAGGAGGAACAAGAACTGGAGTTGACGTCAGTCTCTGCTTGAGCGTATTGAACGCATCATCACACTCAGGAGACCAAACGTACTTGACACTCTTCTGGAGGAGATTTGACAAAGGCTTGGAAATTTGAGAAAAGTTCTCCATGAACCTTCTGCAATAGCTAGCAAGCCCGAGGAAACTCCGAAGCTGCTTGACGTTCTGAGGATGTTCCCACTTCAATATAGCTTCAACTTTCTCAGGGTGCACTTTAATTCCCTCGGCAGAGATGACATGCCCGAGGTACACCACTTCATCAGCCAGAACTCACATTTGGAAAACTTGGCATAGAACCGATGTTCCCTTAACTTGTCAAGCACAAGGCGGAGATGCTCTGCATGATCTTCTTCTGTCTCCGAGAACACAAAAATATCATCAATATAAACCAAGACAAACTCATTCTTGAAGGGAGAGAAGATGAAATTCATCATCCTTGAGAAGGTTGGAGGGGCATTCGCAAGACCCAACGACATCACGGTGTACTCATACGAGCCAAAACTCGTCCTGAACGCGGTCTTGGGAATGTCTTCTTCACGAATGCGGATTTGATGATAACCCATTCGAAGATCCAACTTGGAGAAAACTTTGGCACCCTTCAGTTGTTCAAACAACTCGTTGATGTTAGGGAGTGGGTACTTGTTTTTGATTATCTTCTTATTCAATGGCCGGTAGTCCACACAAAGACAATCCGTGCCATCCTTCCTTTTGACAAACAAAACTCCACAAACCCACGGAGAAGAGCTTGGCCTGATCAGACCCAGACGTTCTTGCTCATCTAGCTGCTTCTTCAACTCTTTCAGCTCTTCGGGGCCAAGTTTATACGGGCGCTTGCATACCGGTTCAGTACCGGGCTCGAGATCAATCACGAACTCGATTGGCCGGTGCGGAGGCATTCCTGGCAATTCTTCCGGAAAGACATTTTCATACTCACAAACCACCGGAATTTGAGAAGTTGCCGAGATTTCACCCTTCTCATTGAGAGCAAGGAGACGGACCGTGTCATCGCGAGCCGCGAATATAATCACGTCCTTTGAAGGATGAGTCAGCTTGACTTCTTTAGCTTGACAATCAATGTAAGCCTTATTCATAGCCAAGAAGTCCATGCCCAGAATGAGATCAATATCAGATTTCCCAAGAACAATTGGAGAAGCCAGAAAAGAATAATTGCCCATCTTGATAGAAACATCCGGGACCAAGCAATTATAATTCATCAACTTCCCACGAGACACCACTGACACAGGTCTAAGGAGGTCTTGACAAGCAAACTCATGCATTGCAAAGAATGAACGGGACATGAAACAATACGATGCACCAGAATCAAATAACACTTTTGCAGGAATAGAATTAACTGAGAGATTACCCATGATCACATCATTGGACTGATCTGCTTCAATTGCATTCACCATATTCACCCTTGCGGACTTGGGATTATGCTTCACCATACCATTGCTTGGAGGCTTGACAGGAGGAGGAGGCGGAAGACGCCGCTGGTTGCACTTGTTAGCATAGTGACCCTTCAGGCCACACTTGTGAAAAGTCACCTCAGAGAGCGGACGAACATTGCCTGGAGGAGGAACAGGAACAACTTTGGACACCTGATTCTTCTGCTGGAAGCCTGGGTTGGGTGGGTGGGAAGAACCACGACCACCAAACTGCTTCTGCTGTTGCTAAGGACGGAACAGAAGAGGATTTGGCGCCCAATACTTCTGCTGCTTGGGAACAACCTGGGAGCTGGAAGAAGAATATGAATCCCTGGAACGCTTCTTAGAGTTCTCCATCTTGAGCTGAGCTGCTTCCACCTTTAAAGCCATGTTGTAGAACTAATCAAACTCACGAGGCTCTTGGAGAACAAGACCTGGCAGAAGCTCATCCTTGAGACCACCTCTGAACTGATAGATCATAGCCTTATCATCTGGAACATCTTGCTTGGCATAACGAGCTAGATTCTGGAACTCAATGTTGTACTGGTAGACTGACTTCGATCCCTGATTCAGGTGCCTGAACTTCTCACGCATCTCTTCGACAAAGCTTGTCAGAATGTAATGAGCCCTGAAGTCACGACAGAAATCGTCCCAAGTAACAACACGATCACCCCTGGAATCCTTGTACTGCTGCCACCAATCAGCTGCTTGACCCTTGAGCTGGAAAGAAGCAAATCTGACAAAGTCCTCTGGCCTGACATTGCTGCACTCAAAATGCTTGCTCATATCACGAAGCCAATCATCCGCATCGAAAGGCTGGTCACAACAGGTGAAAGACTTTGGCTGGTTGACAAGGAACTGGTTGAACGTAGCAAACTGAGTGTGATTCTGGAAAACTCCTTGATAACCTTGCTGACCTTGCTCTCTTTCTTGCAGCAGCCTTAGCAACATATGAGTGTTTGCATTGGTCGTGTCCATCACAGCTTGCCAAGATTCTGGAGGAGGAGGTGGAGGAGGCGGTGGCGAGGATGGGGGTGGAACATCAGTCTGCTCCTCACCATGACCCGGATTGCTACGAGTTGGCGGAGCCATCCTAAAGATGGCAAAACGCATTAGCCTCATTGATAAGATGAAACAAAGCTGAATAAAATGCTTGAAAGAATTTAACAACAACAACATAGCCTTCCTACTGAAAAATAAGTAAGAATGCTTCTTCGGATCATGATAACATCATTAGACATAACAAGCTACTTGCAATAACACAACAAGTATTGAGCTAAGCGCTCGGAACAAATGTACATGCCCAATACTTCTGGAGAAGATGATCCTAGATGACTACAAGAATTCCCACCTATGAACTTCCGAAAACTTTCTTGTTTATGCAATTCGGGTTGCGGAATCAGGAACCTGCCCGAGGCAATCAACTGCGACTGCATCCGCAACCTTCCACGCCATAATTCAAGACATTTCGCAACTTCATCTAATCTCGAATCCTCGAACTCACAACAATACTAAACCATGGTGGTACCCCGGACGCCTCCCCAGGACTGGGTGACTCTGACCTTATCTCACCACGATAAGTATTGAAGCAATTCCGAACATTCTCCATCCTGAGATATCAAGGAAGCTGAATGATAACGATGTGCTAACATTCCTCGGAGCTCAACTCCCCGGAAAATATCAAGTCATACAGGAGGCACCAAGACAGAACCCTGTCACATCGGCATCATATAGATTCCAAAATATTCGCATGATCCTAATTTTTTTTAGCAAGAAGAGGAGTAGAATCAAAATTCCTAAGTCGGGAACCTCACCAGAGCATAGAAGAGGAGCAAAAAGAATCCTACTCTCCGATATAACTAGACTCAAATAGTTTTCACTATACACGACTCGGTCAAGTTCGAACAAGCAAAGGCTCATATGGTCGTATGGCTATGAATACGAACTTGTCACGCCCAAAATGCGCACTTATCTATTTTAATACATGAGGGCCTCGCAAGGGATAGATGCGCATTTTGCCGTTAGCAAGTATAGTAACATTGCATCATACATTACAGAAGAGATGAGTATACAAGTTGGCTTACACTCGCCACATGCTAAATTACAATTCCACTCAGAGTTCAATTGTAACATCCCAAAATTTCATTTTGGAATGTTATGAAATATAGCTATGCATCATCATCACATTGTTTGAATGAATGGAGTGGTTGAAGTGCTTCCCTTGATTTTCTGAAAGGCCACTTTCATCTTTTTCATTTCTTTGTTTCACCTATTGGAAAACCTCTGGAAAAGTTCAAAGAAAAGAGGGGAGTAACATGACACTCCACACCAGGGGCATCTTGGTGGAATATTTGAACAATAAAACCAGGGGGTCATTTGAAAATTATTTGCAAAATGATTTAAAATCAAATAGGCATTTTTCTGAAAATAATTATTTTTCAAAGTATTCAATATGACAGAGGAAAAATGTTCATTAAATAGAATTAATTCTCCTGATCATTTTGATATATATATTTCCTATACTAGGAAATGTTTTGAATGCTTTAAATGTATTTTAAACGCTCTGGAAATAATTAATAAAACGGATTTATGACAAATGGGCCGGCCCACAGCCTTTAAGACCCGAAATCCCTCCGGGTCGGCCACCGACGTGCTAACCACGCCTCTCCCTCTCACTGACGCGCCGGACGCACCATCCGACCATAGAGGCACCGCGCTCCTCCCCTTCCCCGCGCCTCCTCCCTCGCCGGAGATCCCTCCGTCGTGGATCACGCCCCTCGTGCCTCCCTCGGCCACCGCACCGCCCCTATTAATAGCCTCGTCCCTCCGCTCTCCATTCCCCACCCGAAACCCCCTCCTCATTCGCCGGAGCGCTGCTCCACAACCTCGCCGGAGTTCAGCACTCGACCGAACCTCCCGAAACTCGCGCCTGTCGCCACACACACACCCGACCCCCTCCTACGCCACCAATCGACGCCGGAGCTTTGCCGCCATCGCCTGAGCACCTCAGACGTCGCCCCCGACCAACGCACCGCCGCCCACGACTACCTTCGACCTCCGGCCGTCGTCGACCTCGCCGGAGACCTCGACCCCTCCTCTGTAAGCTGCCATCCCACTCTTAGCCGTCGGATCTGCAGTCAACGCACGAGATTAGATCACTTAAATACCCGAACCGGTACGCACTAAGTCTCGGTCGTTCGCTTGCTAGCTCTCGCACGCACGCCCTCTCGGCCAATCACAGCATGCCACGTAGCCCCTGTCCGATCGTTAGCAAATTTTTCTTTTTCTTTTCTGTTTTAGAAAACAGAATGTTTTCTGTTTTTTTATCATGTCTTTTAAAATATTTGGTGTTTTTAATTGATTCTTTTTGCATTAGCTCACAAATTTGTTGTAGTTCATGTCTGCGTGCTTAGATTTCGAATTTGAGCTTTAAAATTTGAATATAACCGAATTTGCTTAAATTACTAAAATCTGTATAACATGAGTTTAAAAATTTATTTTTGAGTGAATCTTTTTGCCACTGATTTGCATTAGTTAGAACTATCATCCGACATAGTTTGAGAATTTTTAGAATAAATTTGATTAGAGTTTTTGACAAAAACAAAATCTGTTTAGTTCTTAATATAGTTTAGTTATTTTAATTCTAATTTATTTTGAACCTGAATTAGTTTCACTTTTGTTAGTAGTTTTCATTAGGTTCTGCTATTTCAAATATTTAGTTGACATTATTCGCTAATAATAAAAAGGATTGTTTAGTTTTATACTCTAGTGTTATGAGGAAATATTTATTCTTTTCATTAGGTAGAGTTTTGTTAAAAACAATTTAGTTTCACTTCCACAAACTATTTAGAAGATTAAATTATGTTTTCTAATAAATAATTTTAGTAATTCTTTTCTATTAAGTAATATGATTATAATAATATTAATGATGATAATAATATTGTTTTGTTTCCTACTCTAATGTAATAGGAAATTCTAGTTATTTTCATTTAGTAATGTCTTACAAATTATAAAATTTTAGTAGTTTTTATTTACACAAGAGTTTTAGTGAATTTGATTCTGTTTACAAAATCTATTTTTACTATTTCCTTTCTACTAACTATGGCTTGGTGAACTAAAATAGTTGTTTGTCTTTAAGTAGTAGTAAATTTGTCACTAAAAATTTGTGAGTCAAACATTGTTTGATTTATTTCTCTTGGTTGTTACTATTGAATGGTTTTAGTATTGTTTGTTAAACCTTGCTGAATTGTGTGAATTGTTTTGTGTTTATGCCTATGGTGTGCACTTGTTTGATTTTGTTAGATCATTCGGAGTGCGAAGCTTGTTATCTAGAATCACTCGAGTATGAGGACCGTCAGCAAGGCAAGTCACTTTGATCATGTCCAACCATGTTTTATTGCATTAGTTCTACTATCTCCCCAATTGCATGCAAAGTAGGTAATTTGGACACTTGGTTACTTGATGTAGTATCATGTAGTGGGGATCCCTCAAACCTTGACACTTGGCCCCGGGAACGTTGATTTCTTTTGCTATGCTATTAGTAGACGGGGTTGGTTGTGTGGATCATGAGAGTTGTGAGGTAATAATTTCAAGACATGCAAGATGATCAAGACTTCAAGACTCCGAGTTTTCGACATACCTCTGGGTGGATGATGGTTGAACGGCGCCCTGGGGAATCCAGTAGTTAGCCTAGGTGTTGCTGGGGAAGTGCCAGTATTCACGCGGAAAGGTCCACCCAGGCTCAAAGAGATGGATGGATGCTTCAAGACCCAAGCCTTACCTGCATAGGCACAAGTCATTATGGACTCTGGCTTGGTTGGACACTGTGGTAACCCTGAACTGTCGGTGCTATGAGATGTAGAAGAATGGTAGGACAGGATGGGCACCGACGTAGTCTCAGGGAAACCCTTTAGAAGACCATGTTTTGGTCATCCGTTTCTCAAACACCCTGAAGTGCGAGAAGTCCAATGGAGGCGATCAAATCTTGTGGGGAACGTGTGCAAAACTCTGCAGAGTACCCAAACCTAATCGATTAGCCGTGTCCACGGTCATGGACAACTTGAGCCAAAGGAAATGAACTGTCTAGAATTCTCAACACCCAGTACTATATTGATGTGGGTAATAATAACTTGGGTATGAGAATTGGTTGGAGGAACCATCTCATTAATCAACGAACATTGTAGTAATAACTTTTGCTTTGCCCCTCTTGTTGTAGGAAAAATTGGCTTTACGTAAAACTTACCACCACTGCCATATTTGCATATAGAATAGATGATTACCTTCTCCCTCTTCTCTTTGGTGACTTTGCCAGCATATTCAATATGCTGACCTACACGGCTGCAACGTATCATGTTGTAGAGTACTTTTCCGACCAGGAGTGAGGATTACGCTCTACGCTCGGTGAGATGCACTTGGAGTAGGATGGACTCAACTACCTCGATGCTTCCGCAAGACTTTGATTTAGTTCATCTCATGAGTTGGCCTACAACCACTTTATTGTAATTCCTATTGTAATAAAGGACTCGATATGAGATTACGATTAATAAATGCTGTGTGATTTCCCTTTGATATATACATTGATGTACCATGTGTGTACCAGCATGATCTTGGGATGGTACGGAAACACCGAAGATTCGACCTTTCAGGTCGTGTCGCTACAGAAAATTGTATCAGATCACACGCTGACCGTAGGACGTTACCCCTAGGATTGGAAAAGCCTTAGGATCAATTTTTCCCTCTCGTCTTAAAATCTTTATTCTCTCATCTGTTCACTTCTGACTTCTCTCCAATTTATTTCAACTTTCTCTAGATTGCGACCTTCACCCCAGTTCACTTCATGGAGTTTTGCTAGCCTGATGCTACCATGCCTTTTGGCAAGGAGCTAATACGGGTCGTCAAGGACTTAAGGATTGCTCTTCCAACCATCACCGGGAATGCGATCATGTCTTACCCTCAAGACGATCGTTACAGGATCGAAGTGCATATTCCCGGAAGGACTTTTGGTTATCGCACAAAGCCTCTCGACTTCAAGTTTGTGGCATCCAGCTGTATTCTTGGGAGGAACATGGCGATACACTGTGCCCTCGGACGTATTCAGAAGGAATACAGAGGTAGTCCCATTTCACCAGGAGTCAGCATGGTTTGTCGCAGGGATGCCAATGGAAATATCATATCCACCCCCTCTGAAGACTCCAACATTTCCTCTATCCAGACCTTGGAGACTCACATCGGGACTTTGGAGCTTCAGATACGTGCTAACACGAAGACGACCAAGAAACTGATGAACCGCAAGCTCGACCTTGAGGCTGACCTACGGGAAGCCAAGTAAAAGCATGAGCATGAAGCAAAGGATCTCTTGAAGAGGATCGGGAAGCTGAACACTCGCATTGCGACTCTAGAGGAACAACTGGACATGGGAGAAAACCTTCACCCAGAGGGAGATGAGGCCCCTTTGATCAGCAACGATGACGACTATGAGGAGAGCACCACCGGAGAACCCATGACCATTTGCTTATGAGGAGAACCTTAGTCATGCCCCCCATGTATCTTTTATTTTCAACGTTAAAGCGTAGGTCGTTGCTTAGCTTTATTGGAGATTTGTATCTCGATGTTTGAACCTTGAGTTGAATAAATGAATGAGTGTTTGGTGTGAAATGTTTGTTGCATTGCATTTGGGTAGTGAACTTTCTTCTAGGCCCCTATTCTATTCTAATTCGCATCCCTCTGAAAACAGCAAGATGCCTCCTCCACGTGAACCCGAATTCACCTTTCCTCTGGAATTCGCTCAACTCCTCCAGTAGGAGAATGCCCTGATGCAACTGTTGATCCAGAATCAGACCAACAATCAGAACAACACCCACCACAACAACGCTCCACCTCAGGGTGACAATCTCACCCGTTTTCTGAGGCTGAGACCACCAACTTTCTCTAGCAGCACTGAGCCCATTGTGGCCGATGATTGGCTCCGCAAGATGGAGAGAGAACTCATCACTACTGGATGCACTGATGCTGAAAAGGTGCGTGTAGCGACCCGACCTGAAAGGCCGAATCTCCGGTGTTTCCGTACCATCCCAAGATCATGCTGGTACACACACGGTACATCAATGTATATATCAAAGGGAATTCACACAGCATTATATTAATCGAAATCTCATATCGAGTCCTTTATTACAATAAAAAAATTACAATAAAGTGGCTGAAGGCCAACTCATGAGAATGTCTAAATCTTCCGGAAGCGTCGAAGGTAGATGAGTCCATCTGACTCCAAGGGCATCTCATCGAGCGTAGAACGTGTCCTCACTCCTGGTCGGAAAAATACTCGACAACATGATACGTCGCAGCCGTGTAGGTCAGCATATGGAATATGCCGGCAAAGTCACAAGAGAGGGGTGAAAAGATAATCATCTAGTCTACATGCTTATATGGCAGGTGGGGTGGTAAGTTTTTGCGTAAAGCCAATTTTTCCTACATCAAGAGAGGGCTAAGCAAAATTTTTACTAAGTTGGTTGATTAATGAGATGGTTCCACCAACCAATTCTCATACCCAAATTGTTAATACCTACATCATCATATTACTAGTGTTGAGAATTTCGAATGTTTCAGTTCCTTTGGCTCAAGTCGTCCATGACCGTGGACACGGCTAATCGATTAGGTTTGAGTACTCTACAGAGTTTTGCACACGTTCCCCACAAGATTTGGTCGCCTCCGTTTGATTTCTCGCACTTCAGGGTGTTTGAGAAACGGATGACCAAAACATGGTCTTCTAAAGGGTTTCCCTGCGACTCTGTCGGTGCCCATCCTTTCCTACCGTTCTTCTACATCTCGTAGCACCGACTGTCCAGGGTCACCATGATATCCAACCAAGCTAGAGCCCATAATGACTTGTGGCTGTGCAGGTAAGCCTTGGGTCTTAAAGCATCCATCCATCTCTTTGTGCCTGGGTGGACCTTTCCGCGTGAATACTGGCCATCTCCAGCATCACCTAGGCAATCCACTGGTTTCTCCAGGGTGCCGTTCAACCATCATCCACCCAGAGGTATGTTGAAAACTCGGAGTCTTGAAGTCTTGATCATTAGGTAGGTCTTGTAATTAATCTCACAACTCTCATGAATCACACAACCAACCCCGTCTACTAATAGCATAGCAAAAAGTAAAACAACGTTTTCCGGGGCCAAATGTGTCAAGTGTTGAGGGGGTACCTACCACATGATACTACAACAAATGTGACCAAGTTTCCAATTACCTACTTTGCATGCAACTGGGGGGAAATGGTAGAACTAATGCAATAAAAACATGGGTAAAGATGATCAAAGTGACTTGCCTGATTGATGATCTTCGTACGTGAGTGACTCTAAGTAACAAGCTTCGCACTCCGGATAATCTAACGAAGCAAACAAGAGCACTCAATAAGCATACAACAAAATATGGTAACTCACAACCATCAACCATGAACTAGTAACCAATCAAGACAAAACAATGTATAAAAATCACAAGCAAGAAAACACACAAAGTTTTGTTTTCTAAAAGATGATTGATAAAACACTACTAACATAATGAAACCTATTTTTAATAACAAAACAATTGTTGACAGCAAGGAAACAATAAAAATATTTTATTAATAACAGAATTGAATTTATTAAAGTTTGTTGGGAAAAACTTTAGTAAAGTTTTTTTTTAAAAAGTTTTGATAAACACTATATGAAACAACTATAGTTTTACTAACAAAAGAGCAAAACTTATTATTTATTAACAAAACATGTTCTTAACAGGAAAGAATGTACAAATAAACTTGTCTTACAAAAACAGAATTAAATTATATAAAACTTTGTTGAAAGAAAAACTATTACTAACTATTGTTTTAATCAAATTAAACCTTTTTGAAAAGAAGTTGTGATTCCTATATTAAAAAAATAAACTAAACAATTTATATTTTTATTAACAACAAGTAAAACACTAAATGTTTAAACAACAGAACCTACTAAACAAATTAAAACTAAATCTAATTGAAACTAACTAAAACTAAAAAAATAAAACTATACTATAATACTAAGCAGATTCTATTTATAGCTAAAACACTAATAAAAAACATTCTAAAAATCCTCAAACTAAGCATGGTTATAGTCCTAACCAATATCAAACAGTAGCAAAAAGATTCATATCAAAATCTATTTTCATACTCTAGTTATTCCGATTTGAATGTTTTGAGCAAATTTGATTCAATTCAAATTTTATAGTTCAAATTTGAGATTTAAAATAACAGGGTGAAACTACATGAAAAATGTGAGCTATTGCAAAAATAATCAACTCAAAACATTAAATAGATGAAAAGTTATTCACAAAACAAAATCAGAACAGGTTCTATTTTCTAAACAAAATGAGAAAAGGGTGAAATATCTACCGGACGGCCAGGGGTGACGTGGCACTATCCTATTGGCTGGCTAGCGCGTGTGTTGGATGGTTGCGGGCGGTCGACCGGACCGAAGAGGAAAACGATTCGTGGATTAAGGGTTCTAATCCTAGCCGTGGATTTTAGATCCGAGGTGTGGAGATGGATCCGATGACTTACCGGAGAGAGAGGGGATCTCCGGCGAGTGGTGACGGTGGCCGGTGGTAGGAGATGTTAGGGGAGGCGTCTCTAGTGGTTGAAACAGGGCGCGGACGATCCCAGACGGCGGAGGAGGTCCTCCGGTGCCGATTGGTGGTGTCGGAGAGGGGCGAGGATGACCGAGGCGATGGCTACGGGCGATGGGAGCTCCGGTGGTGGAAGCAACTCCGGCGGGGAATTTGGTAGCGCCTCGGCGAGGGAGCGAGGGGGCTCGGGGGGGGGGGGGGAATGGAGAGAGGAGGGGCAACGCTACTTATAGGATGCTCGGGGGGTGCGGGGAAGGAGAGAGGAGAGAGATCCGGGGGGAAAGAAACTGCCGGCGGCGGCGCGCGCGGGAGGAAGAAGGCGACCACGCGGGGCGAACGGTCGGTCGGGGTGGGACCCAGTGTCAGAGAGAGAGGGAGCGAGGACTGCATGTCGGTCGGCCGGCTCGTATAAATTTCGCGAGTAACTACCGTGGGCCGGCCCGTTTAATACTAAAACCGTTACTCTTTTTATTAACCAGAGTAGTAAAACGTCTTTAAAAGCATTTAAAACATTTTTAACAATAGGAGTATTATATATCAAAATTAACA
This sequence comes from Hordeum marinum, assembly GCA_022496015.1. Taxonomy (NCBI): domain Eukaryota; kingdom Viridiplantae; phylum Streptophyta; class Magnoliopsida; order Poales; family Poaceae; genus Hordeum; species Hordeum marinum. The sequence goes on along the minus strand of CM039677.1, from coordinate 277,113,551 downwards.
GAATAATAAATGCCATTTATTGAACATTTTTATTCTGTCATGAACACTTTGAAAAATATAAAATTTTCAGAAATTGCTTAATTTTTTTAAATCATTTTTGCAAATATTTTCAAAATAACTCCTGATTATTTTTGTTCAAATAGATCACCAAATGGGTCTTGGTGTGGAGTGTCATATTCCTCCCCTCTTATTTGAACTTTTTACCAAGATTTTCAAATAGGTGAAAGCAACATATTGAAAATAGAAAGGGCTTTCAGAAAGTCAGAAGAAACATTTCAACCAATTGTATATATTCAAGCAATGATGCTGATAGATGCATAACTATATTCATAACATTCCAACCAATTGTATATATTTAAGCAATGATGATGATGATGATAGGTGGCTTCTTCCTCAGTGTGGTGACTCCACAAAACCTTACAGAACTTGATGATCCTGCTGCGGGTAACTCTGTTGTTAGTCTCGAGGATTCTGACAGGCTTCTCCTTGTAGGTCAGATCATTGTCAAGTTGTATGGCCTCTAGGGGCACTGTGTCTCTCAAAGGAATACCAGCCATCTTAGCATGGCATTTCTTCAGTTGGGACATATGGAACACATCATGAACTCCGGATAATCCTTCCGGCAATTCCAGTTTGTATGCAACTTCGCCTCTACGTTCAAGAATTTTGTAGGGGCCTATGAATCTGGGTGCTAACTTTCCTTTAACACCAAACCTCTTGATTCCACGAAGCGGGGACAAACGAAGATATGCTCGGTCTCCCACTTCATACGTTACTTCCTTGCGCTTGTTGTCAGCATAGCTCTTCTGTCGAGATTGAGCTATCTTGAGTCTGTCGCGAATCAGCTTGACTTTCTCTCCAGAATCTCGGATAAGGTCGGGACCAAAAAGTTGTCGGTCTCCAACACCATCCCATGTCAATGGTGTTCTGCACCTCCTTCCGTATAAAGCTTCGAAAGGGGCCATCTTCAGACTGGTCTGATAACTGTTGTTGTACCAGAATTCTGCGTAAGGTAAATTGTCATCCCAACTAGATCCATAATCTAGCGCACAAGCTCTCAACATGTCTTCCAGAATCTGGTTGACTCTCTCAGTCTGTCCATCGGTCTGCGTATGAAAAGCTGTACTGAACTCCAGTCTTATACCCAAAGTTTCATGTAACTGATGCCAAAACTTTGAGGTAAATTGTGTTCCTCTATCTGACACGATACTCCTCGGAACTCCATGCAGACATACGATCCTGGTCATATATATCTTGGCTAGCTTAGCACTGGTATAGGTGGTCTTCACTGGAATGAAATGAGCTACCTTGGTCAAACGATCTACCACTACCCAGATGGAACCATAACCTGAACGAGTCCTGGGTAGTCCTGTGATGAAATCCATACCAAGCTTTTCCCATTTCCACTCGGGTATCGGCAAAGGTTGGAGTAACCCTGCTGGTTTCTGATGTTCTGACTTTACTCGCTGACAAACATCACATATTGCAACATGTTCCGCAATATCTTTCTTCATACCTGTCCACCAATAACTTTCCTTTAAATCTAGATACATCTTGGTATTGCCTGGGTGTATCGAGTAAGGTGAATCGTGGGCTTCCTGAAGTATCAACTTCCTGAGCTCTGGGTCATTGGGCACATAGATTCGGTTCTCAAACCACAAAATTCCGTGTTCATCCTCACGAAAACCTTTGGCTTTATCATCTTTCATTATCTGTTTAATCTCAGCTATCTCCTTGTCCGATTTCTGGGCTTCTCGAATTCTTTCGGTCAAGGTGGACTGAATCTCTATTGTGGCAACATATCCGCTTGGAACTATCTTTAGCCTGAGCTCTCTGAGATCATCGGCTAACTCTTGGGGTAATCCTCCCGCTGTGAGTGTGTTTACATAAGTTTTCCGACTCAAGGCATCGGCTACAACATTAGCCTTACCTGGATGGTAATGTAATCTCATGTCATAGTCCTTGATTAACTCTAACCACCTCCTCTGTCTGAGGTTCAACTCCTTCCGTGTGAAGATATATTTCAAGCTCTTATGGTCGGTGTATACATCACAACTATTTCCGATAAGAAAATGTCTCGAGGTCTTGAGTGCGTGCACTACGGTTGCTAGTTCCAAATCATGGGTGGCATAATTCAACTCATGAGGTCGTAGTTGTCTGGATGCATAAGCTACAACCTTTCTATCTTGCATGAGTACTCCTCCAAGTCCTTGACGTGAAGCATCACAATAAACCTGGAAGTCCTTCCGAATATTGGGCAAAATCAACACTCGGGCTGTGACCAAACGTTTCTTCAACTCCTGGAAACTGGCTTCACATTCCTCAGTCGAAACATACTTGGATTCTTTCTTCAACAACTCCGTCATGGGCTTGGCAATCTTTGAGAAATTCTTAATAAATCTCCGGTAATATCCGGCTAGTCCAAGGAAACTGCGGATCTCCTTAACTGAGGTGGGTGACTTCCACTCGGTGACGGCTTCAACCTTAGCGGGGTCTATGGCTATTCCTTCTCCGGAAATAACATGTCCAAGGAATCCGACTTCTGTCAGCCAAAATTCACATTTGCTGAACTTGGCATATAACTGATGCTCTCTTAGCTTTTCCAGAACTAAACGCAGATGTTCCTTGTGTTCTTCCTCGTTCTTGGAGAATATCAAAATGTCATCGATGAACACCACGACAAACTTGTCCAAATATTCAATAAACACTTTGTTCATCAAATTCATGAAGTAGGCAGGAGCATTAGTCAAACCAAAGGACATGACTGTATACTCATATAAGCCATACCTTGTGGTGAAAGCTGTTTTGGGTATATCCTGTTCACGAATCTTCAGTTGGTGATATCCTGATCGAAGATCGATCTTGGAGAATACTTTGGTGCCTACTAGCTGATCAAACAAGTCATTAATCATCGGCAGAGGGTACATGTTCTTGATAGTCACCTCGTTCAAGGCACGATAATCGACTACCATTCTCAAGGTTTTATCCTTCTTCTCCACCAAAAGAACTGGGGCTCCCCAAGGTGATGAACTTGGGCGAATATATCCCTTGTCCAATAACTCCTTAATCTGCTTCTTGATTTCCACTAAATCATTTGCGGGCATCCGATAGGGTCTCTTGGAAATTGGGGTTGTCCCTGGTTGTAGCTCTATGAGGAACTCAATCTCCCTATCTGGTGGCATGCCTGGTAATTCTTTCGGAAATACATCCAGAAAGTCTTTTACCACAGGTACTTCCTCCTGAACAACTCCTGTGAGTGAATTTAATCGAGCACTCATCTGGGTGCGTCAGGATACATACTTAATCCTCTTGTTCTCCGGGGTGGTGAGTGAAACAGACTTGCTAGGGCAATCAAGATTTCCTTCATACTTGGTCATCCAATCCATGCCTAGGATTACATCCAATCCCTGGGATTCTAAGACGATGAGGTCGGTGGGAAAAACATGGTTTCCTATGTGAAGTTTCAGGGCATGGCATCCTATTCTTGCCATCATCATACCTCCTGGGGAAGACCTTAATGGGCTGTCTAAGGGTTTTAGTGGGCAAACCATACTTATCCACAACTACCCTTGATATGAATGAATGAGTTGCACCGGAATCAAAAAGTACTGTAACTGGACGTGGATGCAATAAAAACTTACCAACCACAGTCTCGGGTTGATCATAAACTTCTTCCACGTCAAGGTGGTTCACTTGGGCACGAGGAAACAGATTTGGCTTCTTGGCTGTGGAGTTGCCGTTTCCATTTCCCTGCTTGCTCTGGGGACACTCAGTAGCATAGTGCCCTGTCTTCCGACACTTGAAACAGGTGATGTGGCTCAGATCCTTCTGAGTAGGAGCGTGACGGTGCTGGTTGTTGTTCCCATTCCCATTGTCAGTCTTGAAATTGCCATGGTTGGGACGGGCATTCCCATTTCCTCCATGGTTGTGGCCTGCATGGTTGTGCACGGCATGAGTGTGCCTTCCAAACTTACCAGTCCCTGATCCGGTATTCCCTGAGTACGGGGAGTAGCGGGGCTTCTGATGAGCTCCAGAGTTAAACTTCCCCTGAGTGTACTTCCGCTTGCGATTCTCAATTTGCTGTTGTTTTCCCTCCAAGATGAGGGCCTTGTCCACCAGCTCTTGGTAGTTGTTGAAGGTAGCCACTACCAGCTGCATGCTCAACTCATCATTGAGTCCTTCCAGAAACTTCTCTTGCTTGGCCGCATCATCGGCCACGTCTCCTGGTGCATAACGTGCCAATGTGCTGAAGTCGTCCACGTACTGGGCCACAGAACGATTTCCCTGGCGCAAGTTGCGAAACTCGCGCTTCTTCAGACTCATAGCTCCAGCTGACACATGTGTGGTGCGGAAAGCTTGCTTGAACTGCTCCCAAGTTACATCTGCAATAGGATATGTGGTGGTGTAGTTCTCCCACCACGAAGCTGCTGGTCCTTCCAGTTGATGTGCGGCAAAGCGCACCTTCTCAGCGTCAGTGCATCCAACGGTGACGAGTTCTCTCTCCATCTTATGGAGCCAGTCATCTGCTACAATGGGCTCAGTGCTGCTGGAGAAAGTTGGAGGATTCAACCTCAAAAAACGGGTGAGATTGTCAGCCTGGGGTGGATGGTGGCGGTTGTTGTTTTGGTTGTTGGTCTGATTCTGGATCAATAGCTGCATCAGTGCATTCTGCTGTTGAAGGAGTTGCGTGAGTTCCGGCGGGAAGGTGAAATCAGACTCACGTCGTGGAGGCATCTTGCTGTTTCCAGAGGGGTGAGAATTAGAATAGAACAAGGGTCTAAAAGGAGAAATTCACTACCCATATGCAATGCAACAAACATATCACACCAAACACTCATTCATTTATTCAATCAATGTCAAACATCGGGAATACAAGTCTAAATCAAACTACACATCGACCTACGCTCTTAACGTTGAAAATAAAAGATACATGGAGGGCATAACTAAAGTTTTCCTCAGAAGTACATGGTGACTGAGTCTCCTCCAGTGGTGCTCTCCTCATAGTCATCATCGTCGCTGAAGAAAGGAGCCAAGTCTCCCTCAGGATGAAGATTTTCACCCATGTCCATCTGTTCCTCCAAAGTGGCGATGCGAGTGTTTAGATTGTCGATCCTCTCTAAGAAATCCTTCACCTCATATTCATGTTCATAGTTGGCTTCCCGCAAGTCAGCTTCGAGGTCAATCTCGCGGTTCATCAAATTCTTGATTGTCTTCATATCAGCACGAACTCGAAGCTCCAGAGTCCTGATGTGCGTCTCCAGGGTCTGGATATATGACATGGTGGAGTCTCCAGTGGGGTTGGTGATGATGTTGCCATGGGCATCTCTGCGGCAAACCATGCTGAGTCCTGGTGAAATGGTTCCACCTCTATATTCTTCCTGAATACGTCCAAGGGCACGATGAATGGCCATGTCTCTTCCAAGTATCCAGCTGGGTGCCACAAACTTGAAGTCGATGGGTTCCTTCCGATTCCCAAAGGTCTTCCCTGGGATGTGCACCTCGATCCTGTAGCGTCCATCTTGTGGAAAGGACATGATAGGAGTCCCGGTGATGCTCGGCAAAGCAATCCTCACGTCCTTGACGATCCTCATCAGCTCCTTACCAAAGGGCATCGTTGCGTCAGGCTGGCAAAAATTCGTGATCAACACTGGGATGAAGGTGGCCATCTATAAATTTTGAAATAATCGGAGAGAAGTCAGAAACGAGTGGATGAGAGTATAAGAATTTTAAAGATAAAGAGATACAATCCTAAGGCTTTCCAATCCTAGAGCTTACGTCCTACGGTCAGCGTGTGCTCTGATACCATTTCTGTAGCGACCCGACCTGAAAGGCCGAATCTCCGGTGTTTCCGTACCATCCCAAGATCATGCTGGTACACACACGGTACATCAATGTATATATCAAAGGGAAATCACACAGCATTATATTAATCGAAATCTCATATCGAGTCCTTTATTACAATAAAAAAATTACAATAAAGTGGCTGAAGGCCAACTCATGAGAATGTCTAAATCTTGCGGAAGCGTCGAAGGTAGATGAGTCCATCTGACTCCAAGGGCATCTCACCGAGCATAGAACGTGTCCTCACTCCTGGTCGGAAAAATACTCTGCAACATGATACGTGGCACCCGTGTAGGTCAGCATATGGAATATGCCGGCAAAGTCACAAGAGAGGGGTGAAAAGATAATCATCTAGTCTACATGCTTATATGGCAGGTGGGGTGGTAAGTTTTTGCGTAAAGCCAATTTTTCCTACATCAAGAGAGGGCTAAGCAAAAATTTTACTAAGTTGGTTGATCAATGAGATGGTTCCACCAACCAATTCTCATACCCAAATTGTTAATACCCACATCATCATATTACTAGTGTTGAGAATTCCGAATGTTTCAGTTCCTTTGGCTCAAGTCGTCCATGACCGTGGACACGGCTAATCGATTAGGTTTGAGTACTCTGCAGAGTTTTGCACACGTTCCCCACAAGATTTGGTCGCCTCCGTTTGATTTCTCGCACTTGAGGGTGTTTGAGAAACGGATGACCAAAACATGGTCTTCTAAAGGGTTTCCCTACGACTCTGTCGGTGCCCATCCTTTCCTACCGTTCTTCTACATCTCGTAGCACCGACTGTCCAGGGTCACCACGATATCCAACCAAGCCAGAGCCCATAATGACTAGTGGCTGTGCAGGTAAGCCTTGGGTCTTAAAGCATCCATCCATCTCTTTGTGCCTGGGTGGACCTTTCCGCGTGAATACTGGCCATCTCCAGCATCACCTAGGCAATCCACTGGTTTCTCCAGGGTGCCGTTCAACCATCATCCACCCAGAGGTATGTTGAAAACTCGGAGTCTTGAAGTCTTGATCATTAGGTAGGTCTTGTAATTAATATCACAACTCTCATGAATCACACAACCAACCCCGTCTACTAATAGCATAGCAAAAAGTACAACAACGTTTCCCGGGGCCAAATGTGTCAAGTGTTGAGGGGGTACCTACCACATGATACTACAACAAATGTGACCAAGTTTCCAATTACCTACTTTGCATGCAACTGGGGGGAAATGGTAGAACTAATGCAATAAAAACATGGGTAAAGATGATCAAAGTGACTTGCCTGATTGATGATCTTCGTACGTGAGTGACTCTAAGTAACAAGCTTCGCACTCCGGATAATCTAACGAAGCAAACAAGAGCACTCAATAAGCATACAACAAAATATGGTAACTCACAACCATCAACCATGAACTAGTAACCAATCAAGACAAAACAATGTATAAAAATCACAAGCAAGAAAACACACAAAGTTTTGTTTTCTAAAAGATGATTGATAAAACACTACTAACATAATGAAACCTATTTGTAATAACAAAACAATTGTTGACAGCAAGGAAACAATAAAAATATTTTATTAATAACAGAATTGAATTCATTAAAGTTTGTTGAGAAAAACTTTGGTAATGTTTTTTTTAAAAAAAAGTTTTGATAAACACTATATGAAACAACTATAGTTTTACTAACAAAAGAGCAAAACTTATTATTTATTAACAAAACATGTTCTTAACAGGAAAGAATGTACAAATAAACTTGTCTTAGAAAAACAATATTAAATTATATAAAACTTTGTTGAAAGAAAAACTATTACTAACTATTGTTTTAATCAAATTAAACCTTTTTGAAAAGAAGTTGCGATTCCTATATTAAAAAAATAAACTAAACAATTTATATTTTTATTAACAACAAGTAAAACACTAAATGTTTAAACAACAGAACCTACTAAACAAATTAAAACTAAATCTAATTGAAACTAACTAAAACTAAAAAAATAAAACTATACTATAATACTAAGCAGATTCTGTTTATAGCTAAAACACTAATCAAAAACATTCTAAAAATCCTCAAACTAAGCATGGTGATAGTCCTAACCAATATCAAACAGTAGCAAAAAGATTCATATCAAAATCTATTTTCAAACTCTAGTTATTCAGATTTGAATGTTTTGAGCAAATTTGATTCAATTCAAATTTTATAGGTCAAATTTGAGATTTAAAAGTACAGGGTGAAACTACATGAAAAATATGAGCTATTGAAAAAATAATCAACTCAAAATAATAAATAGATTAAAAGTTATTCACAAAACAAAATCAGAACAGGTTCTGTTTTCTAAACAAAATCAGAAAAGGGTGAAATATCTACCGGACGGCCAGGGGTGACGTGGCACTATCCTATTGGCTGGCTAGCGCGTGTGTTGGATGGTTGCGGGCGGTCGACCGGACCGAAGAGGAAAACGATTCGGGGATTAAGGGTTCTAATCCTAGCCGTGGATTTTAGATCCGAGGGGTGGAGATGGATCCGATGACTTACCGGAGACAGAGGGGATCTCCGGCGAGTGGTGACGGCGGCCGGTGGTAGGAGATGTTAGGGGAGGCGTCTCCGGTGGTCGAAACGGGGCGTGGACGATCCCAGACGGCAGAGGAGGTCCTCCGGTGCCGATTGGTGGTGTCGGAGAGGGGCCAGGATGACCGAGGCGATGGCTACGGGCGATGGGAGCTCCGGTGGTGGAAGCAACTCCGGCGAGGAATTTGGTAGCGCCTCGGCGAGGGAGAGAGGGGGCTCGGGGGGGAATGGAGAGAGGAGGGGCAACGCTACTTATAGGATGCTCGGGGGGTGCGGGGAAGGAGAGAGGAGAGAGATCCGGGGGGAAAGAAACTGCCGGCGGTGGCGCGCGCGGGAGGAAGAAGGCGACCGCGCGGGGTGAACGGTCGGTCGGGGTGGGACCCAGTGTCAGAGAGAGAGGGAGCGAGGACTGCACATCGGTCGGCCGGCTCGTATTAATTTCGCGAGTAACTGCCGTGGGCCGGCCCGTTTAATACTAAAACCGTTACTCTTTTTATTAACTAGAGTAGTAAAACGTCTTTAAAAGCATTCAAAACATTTTTAACAATAGGAGTATTATATATCAAAATTAACAGAATAATAAATGCCATTTATTGAACATTTTTATTCTGTCATTTGAACACTTTGAAAAATATAAAATTTTCAGAAATTGCTTAATTTTTTTTAAATCATTTTTGCAAATATTTTCAAAATAACTCCTGATTATTTTTGTTCAAATAGATCACCAAATGGGTCTTGGTGTGGAGTGTCATATTCCTCCCCTCTTATTTGAACTTTTTACCAAGATTTTCAAATAGGTGAAAGCAACATATTGAAAATAGAAAGGGCTTTCAGAAAGTCAGAAGAAACATTTCAACCAATTGTATATATTCAAGCAATGATGATGATAGATGCATAACTATATTCATAACATTCCAAAATGGAATTTTGGGATGTTAGAGTGCGCTTTGCCGCACATCAACTTGAGGGACCCGCAGCTGCATGGTGGGAGAATTACTCCACCACATACCCCATTGCGGATGTGACTTGGGAGCAGTTCAAGTTAGCTTTCCACACCGCTCATGTCTTAGCTGGAGCCATGAGTCTGAAGAAGCGTGAGTTTCATAACTTACGCTAGGGAAGTCGTTCAGTGGCCCAGTATGTGGATGAATTCAGCACGTTGGCACGTTATGCACTAGGAGACGTGGCCATCGATGCAGCCAAGCAGGAGAAGTTCCTGGAAGGACTCAACGATGAGTTGAGTGTGCAATTGATGGTAGCAACTTTCAACAACTACCAGGAGCTAGTAGACAAGGACCTCATCTTGGAGAGGAAGCAACAGCAAATAGAGAACCACAAAAGGAAGTTTTCACAGGGGAAGTCTCACTCAGGAGCTCAGCAGAAGCCCCGCTACTCCCCATACTCCATGAACACCGGGTCAGGAACCGGAATGTACGGAGGGCACACTCATGCCGTGCACAACCATGGAGGCCATAACCATGGAAGCCACAACCATGGAAGCAATGGGAATAATCGTCCCAGCAATGGCAACTCCCAGAATGGGAATGGAAACGGGAATGACAACCAACACCGTCCCGCCCCGGTCCAGAAGGATCTGAACCATGTCACCTGCTTCAAGTGCAGAAGACCGGGCACTATGCCAACGATTGCCCTCAGAACAAGACGGGAAATGGAAATGGCAACAACAACGGAAACACAGCAGCCAAGAAGCCCAACCCTTTTCCCCGGGCTCAAGTGAACCACCTGGATGTGGAGGAAGTCTATGACCAGCCAGAGACTTTGGTTGGTAAGTTCCTTTTGAACTCCCGTTCAGTTACGGTACTTTTTGATTCTGGTGCAACACATTCATTCATATCAAGGGTAGTTGTGGAAAAGTACGGTTTGCCCACCAAAACCCTTAGTCAGCCCATTAAGGTTAGTTCCCCAGGAGGGCATGATATTGGCATGTATAGGATGCCACGCATTGAAACTCAATATAGGAAAACATGTTTTCCCCACCGACCTCATCGTCTTAGAATCCCAGGGGTTGGATGTAATCCTAGGTATGGATTGGATGACCAAGTATGAAGGAAACCTGGATTGCCCTAGCAAGTCTATCTTGCTCACCACCCCAGAGAACAAGAGGATTAAGTATGTATCCCGACGGACACGGATGAGTGCTCGGTTAAATGCTCTCTTAGGAGTTGTTCAAGAGGAAGTACCAGTGGTACAAGACTTTCTAGATGTATTTCCGGAAGAATTACCAGGCATGCCACCAGATAGAGAAATTGAGTTCCTGATAGAGTTACTGCCAGGAACAACCCCAATTTCCAAGAGACCCTATAGGATGCCCGCGAATGATTTAGTAGAAATCAAGAATCAGATTAAGGAGTTGTTGGACAAGGGGTATATTCGCCCAAGCTCTTCACCTTGGGGAGCCCCAGTTCTTTTGGTGGAGAAGAAGGATAAAACCTTGAGGATGGTAGTCGATTATCGTGCTTTGAACGAGGTCACTATCAAGAACAAGTACCCGCTGCTGATGATAAATGACTTGTTTGATCAAGTGGTGGGAGCCAAAGTGTTCTCCAAGATCGATCTTCGATCAGGGTATCACCAATTGAAAATTCGTGAACAGGATATACCCAAAACAGCTTTCACCACCAGGTATGGCTTGTATGAGTATACCGTCATGTCATTTGGTTTGACAAATGCACCTGCCTATTTCATGAGTTTGATGAACTAAATATTCATGGAATACTTGGACAAGTTTGTCGTCATGTTCATCGATGATATTTTGATTTTCTCCAAGAACGAAGAAGAACACAAGGAACACTTGCGTTTAGTCCTTGAGAAGCTTAGAGAGCATCAGTTATATGCTAAGTTCAGCAAATGTGAATTTTTGCTGACGGAAGTTGGATTCCTTGGACACATTATTTCCGGAGATGGAATAGCTGTGGACCCCGCTAAAGTTGAAGCAGTCACCGAGTGGAAATCACCCACCTCAGTTAAGGAGATTCGTAGTTTCCTCGGACTTGCCGGATATTACCGGAGGTTCATTGAGAATTTCTCAAAGATTGCCAAGCCCATGACGGCGTTGGTAAAGAAAGATTCTAAGTACATTTGGACTAAGGAATGCGAGACCAGTTTCCAGGAGTTGAAGAAACGTTTGGTCATGGCCCCAGTGTTGTTCCTGCCAAACATTCGGAAGGATTTCTAGGTTTATTGTGATGCATCACGACAAGGACTCGGAGGAGTACTCATGTAGGAGGGTAAAGTTGTGGCATATGCATCCAAGAAACTACGACCCCATGAGTTGAACTATGCCCCCCATGATCTGGAGTTAGCAGCCGTAGTGCACGCACTCAAGACTTGGAGACATTTCCTCGTCGGGAACAGTTGTGATGTTTACACTGATCAGAAGAGCGTGAAGTATATCTTCACGCAGAAGGAGTTGAACCTTAGATAGATGAGATGGCTAGAGTTAATCGAGGACTATGACATGAGATTACACTACCATCCAGGAAAGGCAAATGTTGTAGCAGATGCCTTGAGCCGGAAGAGTTATGTGAACACACTCATAGCGGGAGGATTACCCCACGAGTTAGTCGAAGATCTCAGAGAACTCCGGCTAGAGATAGTTCCAAGAGGATTTGTTGCCACACTAGAAATCTAGTCCACCTTGACCAAAAGAATTCGGGAAGCCCAGAAGTCGGACAAGGAGATAACAGAGATAAAACAGAGAATGAAGGGTGAAAAGGCTAAAGGTTTTCGTGAGGACGAACAAGGAACACTGTGGTTCGAGAACCGAATCTATGTGCCTAATGACCCAGAGCTCCGGAAGTTGATACTTCAGTAAGCCCACGATTCATCTTACTCGATACACCTAGGCAACACCAAGATGTATCTGGATTTGAAGGAAAGTTACTAGTGGATAGGGATGAAGAAGGATATTGTCGAACATGTTGCTGTATGCGATGTTTGCCAGCGAGTAAAGGCAGAACATCAGTAACCAACAGGGTTACTCCAACCATTGCTGATACCCGAATGGAAATGGGATAAGCTTGGTATGGACTCCATCACAGGATTACCCAGGACCCGTTCCGGTTATGATTCCATCTGGGTAGTGGTCGATCGCTTGACCAAGGTGGCTCATTTCATCCCAGTAAAGACCACCTATACCAGTGCTAAGTTAGCTAAGATATATATGACCAGGATCGTGTGTATGCATGGAGTTCCGAGGAGTATCATGTCAGATAGAGGAACCCAATTTACCTCAAAGTTTTGGCATCAACTACATGAAACTTTCGGAACGAGGCTATAATTTAGTACAGCTTTTCATTCGGAGACCGATGGACAGACTGAAAGAGTCAACCAGATTTTGGAGGACATGTTGAGAGCTTGCGTTCTAGACTATGGGTCCAGTTGGGATGACAACTTACCCTACGCAGATTTCTCATACAACAACAATTTTCAGACCAGTTTGAAGATGGCCCCTTTCGAAGTTTTATACGTAAGGATGTGTAGAACACCATTGATGTGGGATGGTGTTGGAGACCGAATTTTTTTTAGTCCCGACCTTATCCGAGATTCTGAAGAGAAGGTCAAGTTGATTCGTGACCAACTCAAGATAGCTCAGTCCTGGCAGAAGAGCTACGCTGACAAAAAACGCAAGGAAGTGGCCTATAAAGTAGGAGACCGGGCATACCTTCGTGTGTCCCACTTCGAGGAATCAAGAGGTTTGGTGTTAAAGGAAAGTTAGCACCCAAGTTCTTAGGTCCCTACAAAATCCTTGAACATAGAGGCGAAGTTTCCTATAAACTGGAACTGCTGAAAGGATTGTCCGGAGTTCATGATGTCTTCCATGTTTCCCAGTTGAAGAAATGCCACGGTGAGATGGCTGATATCCCTTTGAGAGAAACAATACCTCTAGAGGCCATACAACTTGAAAGTGACCTGACCTTCGAGGAGAGGCCCATCAGAATCCTCGAGACTGCCAATAGAGTTACCCGTAGCAGGATCATCAAGTTCTGTAATGTTCTGTGGAGTCACCACACCAAGGAAGAAGCCACCTGGGAACGTGAGGAAGATCTTCGTAGAGACCACCCTCACCTATTTTCTAGCCAACCCGAATCTCGAGGGCAAGATTCATCTTAAGGTGGGTAGGTTTGTAACATCCCAAAATTTAATTTTGGAATATTATGAAATATAGCTATGCATCATCATCACATTGTTTGAATGAATGGAGTGGTTGAAGTGCTTCCCTTGATTTTTTGAAAGGCCACTTTCATCTTTTTCATTTCTTTGTTTCACCTATTGGAAATCCTCTGGAAAAGTTTAAAGAAAAGAGGGGAGTAACAGAAATCCTCTGGAACAATAAAACCAGGGGGTCATTTGAAAAATATTTGCAAAAGGATTTAAAATCAAATAGGCATTTTTCTGAAAATAATTATTTTAAAAGTATTCAATATGACAGAGGAAAAATGTTCATTAAATAGCATTAATTCTCCGGATCATTTTGATATATATATTTCCTATACTTGGAAAAGTTTTGAATGCTTTAAATGTGTTTTAAACGCTCTGGAAATAATTAATAAAATAGATTTATGACAAACGGGCCGGCCCATAGCCTTTAAGACCCGAAATCCCTTCGGGTCGGCCACCGACGCGCTAACCACGCCTCGCTCTCTCACTGACGTGCCGGACCCACTGTCTGACCATGGAGACACCGCGCTCGTCCCCTTCCCGTGCCCCCTCCATCGCCGGAGATCCCTCCGCCGTGGATCACGCCCCTCATGCCAACCCCGGCCACCGCCCCGCCCCTATAAATAGCCCCATCCCTCCGCTCTCCATTCCCCTCCCGAAACCCCCTCCTCCCTCGCCGGAACGCTGATCCACAACCTCGCCGTAGTTCGGCACTCGACCGAACCTCCCGGAGTTCGCGCCCGTCGCCACACTCACCCCCGACCCCCTCCGACGGCACCAATCGACGCTGGAGCTTCGCCGCTGTTGCCTGAGCACCTCGGATGTCGCCCCTGACCACCGCACCGCCGCCCACGACCACCTCCGACCTCCGGCCGCCGTCGACCTCGCCGGAGACCTCGACCCCTCCTTTGTAAGCGGCCACCCCACTCTTAGCCGTCGGATCTGTAGTCAACGCACGAGATTAGATCACTGTAACATCCCAAAATTTCAGTTTGGAATGTTATGAATATAGTTATGCATCTATCATCATCATTGCTTGATTGTATGTAATAGTTGAAATGTCTTTTCTGACTTTCTGAAAATCCCTTCTACTTTTCCCTATGCTGCTTTCCCTATTTGAAATTTTGGTTAAATGTTCAAAATAAGAGAGGAGTAACATGACACTCCACACCAGGGTCAAATTGGTGAATTATTTGAACAAAAATAACCAGGATTTATTTTGAAAATATTTGCAAAAAGGATTTAAAAACAATTAGGCAATTTCTGAAAATAATATTTTTTTTAAAAGTGTTCAAATGACAGAATAGAAATGTTCATTTAATAGAATTTATTATTCTGTTAATTTTGATATATAATACCCCTATATTTAGAGACGATTTGAATGCTTTAAATGTATTTGAATGTCTCTGGAAAATTATTAAAAAGAAACGGTAACCGTTTCCGGTATTAAACGGGCCGGCCCACGACAGTTACTCGCGTATTAATTAGAAGCCGGCCGAACGAGCGCAGTAACGCCTCCCTCTCTCTCTGACGCTGGGCCCCACCCGACCGCCCGAAATCCCCGCGTCGGTCATCTTCAACGCGCGCGCGCCGGCGCCGGCGAAATCCCTCTCGCCGGATCTCCCGTACCCCTTCCATCCCGAGCCCCCTCTCCAGGCTATATAAGAGCCCCGGCACCCCGCATCCATTCCCCACCCCGAGACCTCTTCCTAGTCGCCAGACCGTCACAGATCTCTCGCCGGAGTTGACACCACCACCGGATCTCCCCATCGCCATTGCCGACGACTCCGACCTCCCCTCCCCTTTCTGACACCACCAACCGGCGGAGGAGGACCACCGCCACCGTCCGGACTTTTTCGACGTCGCCAACGACCACCAGAGACGCATCCCCGAGCATCTCCGACCACCGGCCGGCTTCACCACTCGCCGGAGATCCCCTCCCCCCACCGGTAAGTCGCCGTCGTCACTCCCCTCCCTCCGATTCGAATCCGACGGCCCCGATTAGAAGTCACTTAAAACCGAACCGGTATTCTCCTAGCATTGGTCGTCCGCCCGTAATCATCTAACGCCCGCGCTAGCCAGCCAGTAGGATCGCGCCACGTCACCCCCTGGCCGACCGGTAGAATTTCACCTTTTTCTAATTTTTATTTAGAAAACAGAACCTATTCTAATTTTGTTTTAGCTATATCTTTTAATCTATTTAGTGTTTTAAGTTGATTCTTTTTGCATTAGTTCACATTTTTCATGTAGTTTCACCCTGTACTTTCAAATTTCAAATTTGAACTAGAAAATTTGAATTGAATCAAATTTGCTTAAAATCTTCAAATCTGAATAACTAGAGTTTGAAAATAGATTTTGATATGAATCTTTTTGCTACTGTTTGGTATCAGTTAGGACTACCTTCATGTTTAGTTTGAGGATTTTCATGATATATTTGATTAGTGTTCTAACCAAAAACAGAATCTGTATAGTATTATAATATAGTTTTATAAACTCAATTTTAATTAGTTTGTTTTAGAATTTGGTTTTATTTGTTTATTAGGTTCTATTAGTAAACATTTAGTGTTTTCACTTACTGTTAATAAAAATATAAATTTGCTTAGTTTAATTTTATTTAACATAGGAATCACAACTTTTTTTTCAAATAGGTTTATTTCAACTAAAACAACTAACTAGTAATAGTTTTGCTTTCAAACAAAGTTTTGTATATTTTAATTCTGTTTTCTAAGACAGATTTAATTGTAAATTATTTTCTGTTAAGAACATGTTTTACAAATAAATAATAAGTTTAGTTTTTCATTCTTTTGTTAGTACAACTATAGTTGATTCATATAGTGTTTATCAAAACTTTTATAAACTTTACTAGAGTTTTCCCAACAAACTTAAATTGACTTTGTTTACTTTAATAGTAAAATATTCTATTGTTGCCTTGCTGTCAACAATTGTCTTGTTATTTCAAAATAGTTTTATTATGTGGAAGTGTTTTCATCATCCCCTTTGGAAAACAAAACTTTGTGTGTTTTACTTGCTAGAGACTTTTGTGCATTGTTTGCCTTGTTTGTTTAGTACTTCTTTGCTGAATGTTATGAGTACTTATTTTGGTTGTATGCTTATTTGAGTGCATTGTTTGTTTCGTTAGATTATCCGGAGTGCGAAGCTTGTTACTTAGAGTCACTCACGTACGAAGATCATCAATCAGGCAAGTCACTTTGATCATGTTTTACCCATGTTTTATATGCATTAGTTCTACCATCTCCCCAGTTGCATGCAAGATAGGTTAGTTGGAAACTTGGTTACATTGTAGTAGTATCATGTGGTAGGTACCCCCCCTCAACCTCTTTGACACATTGGCCCCGGGAAACGTTGTTTTACCTTTTGCTATGCCATTAGTAGACGGGGTTGGTTGTGTGATTCATGAGAGTTGAGAGAGTTAATAATTTCAAGACCTACATAATGATCAAGATTTAAGACTCCGAGTTTTCAACATACCTCTGGGTGGATGATGGTTGAACGGCACCCTGGAGAAACCAGTGGATTTGCCTAGGTGATGCTGGAGATGGCCAGTATTCACGCGGAAAGGTACACCCAGGCACAAAGAGATGGATGGATGCTTTAAAACCCAAGGCTTACCTGCACAGCCACAAGTCATTATGGGCTCTGGCTTGGTCGGATATCGTGGTGACCCTGGACAGGCGGTGCTACGAGATGTAGAACAACGATAGGAAAGGATGGGCACCGACAGAGTCGCAGGGAAACCCTTTGGAAGACCATGTTTTGGTCATCCGTTTCTAAAACACCCTGAAGTGCGAGAAATCAAACGGAGGCGACCAAATCTTGTGGGGAACGTGTGCAAAACTCTGCAGAGTACAAAACCTAATCGATTAGCCGTGTCCACGGTCATGGACGACTTGAGCCAAAGGAATTGGAACTTCCGGAACTCTCAACACAAATAATATGATGATGTGGGTATTTAATAATTTTGGGTATGAGAATTGGTTGGTGGAACCATCTCATTAATCAACCAACTTAGTAATATTTTGCTTAGCCCCTTTCTTGATGTAGGAAAAATTGGCTTTACGCAAAACTTATCACCCCACCTGCCATATATGCATATAGACTAGATGATTATTTTCACACCTCTACTGTGACTTTGCCGGCATATTCCATATGCTGACCTACACGGCTGCAACGTATCATGTTGCAGAGTACTTTTCCGACCAGGAGTGAGGACACGTTCTATGCTCAGTGAGATGCCCTTGGAGTCAGATGGACTCATCTACCTTCGACGCTTCCGCAAGACTTAGTTATTCTCATGAGTTGGCCTTTTGGCCACTTTATTGTAATAAAGGACTCGAAATGAGATTTCGGTTAATATATTGTTGTGTGATTTCCCTTTGATATATACATTGATGTACCGTGTGTGTACCAGCATGATCTTGGGATGGTACGGAAACACCGGAGACTTGACCTTTCAGGTCGGGTCGCTACAATCACTTAAATACCTGAACCGGTTCGCACTAAGTCTCGGCCGTCCGCTCGCTAGCTCACGCACGCACGCCCTCTCGACCAATCACAGCATGCCACGTAGCCCCTGTCCGATCGTTAGCAAATTTTTCTTTTTCTTTTCTGTTTTAGAAAACAGAATGTTTTCTGTTTTTGTTTTTATCATATCTTTTAAAAAACTTGGTGTTTTTAATTTATTCTTTGTGCATTAGGTCACAAATTTGTTGTAGTTCATGTCTGTATGCTTAGATTTCAAAATTGAACTTTAAAATTTGAATCCAACCGAATTTGCTTAAATTACTAAAATCTGTATAACATGAGTTTAAAAATTTATTTCTGAGTGAATCTTTTTGCCACTGATTTGCATTAGTTAGATCTATCATCCTACATAGTTTGGGAATATTTAGAATAAATTTGACTGGAGTTTTTTGACAAAAATAAAATCTGTTTAGTTCTTAATGTAGTTTAGTTATTTTAATGCTAATTTATTTTGAACCTGAATTAGTTTAACTTTTGTTAGTAGTTTTCATTAGGTTCTGCTATTTCAAACATTTAGGTGACATTATTTGCTAATAATAAAAAGGATTGTTTAGTTTTATACACTAGTGTTATAAGAAAATATTTATTCTTTTCATTAGGTAGAGTTTTGTTAAAAACAATTTGGTTTTACTTCCACAAACTATTTAGAAGATTAAATTATGTTTTCTAATAAATAATTTTAGCAATTCTTTTCTGTTAAGTAATATGATGATAATAATATTAATGATGATAATAATATTATGTTGTTTCCTACTCTGATGTGATAGGAAATTCTGGTTATTTTCATTTAGTAATGTTTTACAAATTATACAATTTTAGTAGTTTTACTTTACACAAGAGTTTTAGTGAATTTGATTCTGTTTACAAAATCTATTTTTACTATTTCCTTTCTACTAACTATGGCTTGGTGAAGTAAAACAGTTGTTTGTCTTTAAGTAGTAGTAAATTTGACACTAAATTTTTGTGAGTCAAACTTTGTTTGATTTCTTTCTCTTGGTTGCTACTATTGATTGGTTTTAGTATAGTTTGTTAAACCTTGCTGAATTGTGTGAATTGTTTTGTGTTTATTCTTATGGTGTGCACTTGTTTGATTTCGTTAGATCATTCGGAGTGCGAAGCTTGTTGTCTAGAATCATTCGAGTACGAGGACCGTCAGCAAGGCAAGTCACTTTGATCATGTCCAACCATGTTTTATTGCATTAGTTCTACCATCTCCCCAATTGCATGCAAAGTAGGTAATTTGGAAACTTGGTTACTTGATGTAGTATCATGTGGTAGGCACCCCTCCAACCTTGACACTTGGCCCCCGGAACGTTGGTTTATTTTGCTATGCAATTAGTAGACGGGGTTGGTTGTGTGGGTCATGAGAGTTGTGAGGTAATAATTTCAAGACCTGCAAGATGATCAAGACTTCAAGACTCCAAGTTTTCAACATACCTCTGGGTGGATGACGGTTGAACGGCGCCCTGGGGAATCCAGTGGTTAGCCTAGGTGTTGCTGGGGAAGTGCCAGTATTCACGCGGAAAGGTCCACCCAGGCTCAAAGAGATGGATGGATGCTTCAAGACCCAAGGCTTACCTGCACAGGCACAAGTCATTATGGACTCTGGCTTGGTTAGACACTGTGACAACCCTGAACCGTCGATGCTACGAGATGTAGAAGAACGGTAGGACAGGATGGGCACCGGCGTAGTCTCAAACACCCTGAAGTGCGAGAAGTCCAACAGAGGTGATCAAATCTTGTGGGGAACGTGTGCAAAACTCT
This sequence comes from Hordeum marinum, assembly GCA_022496015.1. NCBI lineage: Eukaryota > Viridiplantae > Streptophyta > Magnoliopsida > Poales > Poaceae > Hordeum > Hordeum marinum. The sequence goes on along the minus strand of CM039677.1, from coordinate 277,093,676 downwards.
GCAGAGTACCCAAACCTAATCGATTAGCCGTGTCCACGGTCATGGACAACTTGAGCCAAAGGAAATGAACTGTCTGGAATTCTCAACACCCAGTACTATATTGATGTGGGTAATAATAACTTGGGTATGAGAATTGGTTGGCGGAACCATCTCATTAATCAACCAACATTGTAGTAATAAATTTTGCTTTGCCCCTCTTGTTGTTGGAAAAATTGGCTTTACGCAAAACTTACCACCACTGCCATATTTGCATATAGAATAGATGATTACCTTCTCCCTCTTCTCTTTGGTGACTTTGCCATCATATTCAATATGCTGACCTACACGGCTGCAACGTATCATGTTGCAGAGTACTTTTCCGACCAGGAGTGAGGATTACGCTCTACGCTCGGTGAGATGCCCTTGGAGTAGGAGGGACTCAACTACCTCGATGCTTCCACAAGACTTTGATTTAGAACATCTCATGAGTTGGCCTATAGCCACTTTATTGTAATTCCTATTGTAATAAAGGACTCGATATGAGATTACAATTAATAAATGCTATGTGATTTCCCTTTGATATATACATGGATGTACTGTGTGTGTACCAGCATGATCTTGGGATGGTACGGAAACACCGGAGATTCGACCTTTTAGGTCGGGTCGCTACATCAATCATCAAGATGAAAATAGGGTCCGACTACGGACGAAATCAAACGATAAAACACATGCAAATGAAACTATCTCGCAACAAAGATCACGACTAGGTCCTCTACTCATCTGGATACGTCACGTACATCCTGCCTCTTTCCTCATCGAACTCCCACTGGAGCTGGGTAAGATCATCCTGCACGTACTCATCTGAACCTGTACCTAGAGTGTTATAGTAAACTGTGAGCCACAGAGGACTCAGCTATCATGTCCCCGGGTACCGAGACTATTCAAGCATAAAGGTTGGGAAGGGTGATGTTTAGTTTGCAGCAGCACTAAGCATATATGGTGGCTATCTTACGCAACATGAAATGAATATGAGTGGCCTAAGAAGAACGATCGAATCTAGTATGATCTCTATGAGATCATGAACACTTACTTACGCCAATCATAACCCCACCGTGTTCTCTCTTGGTTCATGTTCACGAGCAGAGACGATCACGGTTACTCACACAGTTGGTGTATTTTAATTAGAGTTTACTTCAAGTTTGCTATACCCGCATGTTAAACAAATATCCAAGTTGTCACATAACCGCGGGCACGGCTTTCCGAAAGATTTAACCCTGCAGGGGTGCTCCAACTAATCCATTACAAAATTAACCACACTCCGTGGGAATGCCTCAATTGCGGGTCTCGCGATCATCAGGGGTAATTCCAAAGGAATTCCAACACCTCGAGTAAACCCGAAGAAAGTCAGACTCCACACACAAGACACTCGATAGAGGTAAAACAAATCCAGCAAGACCACCCGACGTGTCGACGAACCCGATAAGAGCCGCGTATCTCGTTCTCAGGACACGATGGATAAGCACAGCGTACGGTGGCCTGATAGAAATCTCCTGAGTTGCCCCGGGTTGGCCCCACACACAGCTCTAGTTTGGACCAACACTCAAGAGGAGCACTAGCCCGAGGGTTGATTAAATTATCTACGGGTTTGCAAGACCCTATGCAAATTTTATTAAGTTGTGAGGCAAATTTAGTACCAATGTTGGGTCTTGCCAGACAATTTTTAATTTCAACCGAATAAACAAGGGGGTCCTCATAACAACCCCGAGCATGTTAGGAGCGCAAAGTATGGAAACATAACACCGGTAACAAGGAACTAATGGAGGTAATAGCAGAACAAGTCACTTAGCAAAAGGCCAAGCCTTCCACCAATACCAATATATATATGTGCATTAAATTAAATAACAGAACTTATTGTCATATCCAAATCCATGTTATCACATGGAACAACCTGCACCTGCAACTAAAATGCTATAAGAGGGGCTGAGCAGCGGTAACTTAGCCAATCAAAGGTTTGCTAGGATGTGGAGGTTAGAGGCTGTCATGGCAACATAAGGGATGATATCAAGTGGTAGGTAGTGCAATTGTAATGATATGAGTGAAAAACTAGCAAGCAAAAATAGTATCGGGATCCGGGTACGATCATCTTGCCTGTTGGTTCTTCAGCGGTACAAGTAGCGGGATCCTCGTAGTGGTACTCTCCTGGGTCCTCGTACTCAGTATGAACACTCACATCTACCCAAGAGAAACAGCAACAATAAACATCCAACCAAGGTGCAATGCACAAACAAAAGGATGCATGATCATTTATGAAGAATTCCAACATGGCAACGCTAAACTAGTCCTGTTTCATGTGCAAAGTTGGTTGTTAATGAATCTGGACAGAACCTCATGTTAAGTTATTTAGACATGCATGAACATGGAAAATATGGATGCAACATGCAAAACGATAGAAATGCATATAAAGATCGCAAGAAACAGAGTTACGGTTCTCACGATACGCTCACGACAAGGTACGGAGGCAAAATCACAAGATCACCAAGCCATGGCTGATTCTTGGCATTCCAAGGCATCCACTGGATAGGTGATGCAAAATCATGCATAATAGACTCAAGAATAAATCAATTCCTTGGAGCATAGCTCCCACAATGCACAAAACACTAAAACACCTGAACTGCCACTAAACTGCATCATAACAACCTGTAAAGCTCTCAACTTCAGCTACAGGAACCCTACATCCACAAACAAGGCATGAGCAGAATCTAATCAACACTCACATAAAGCATCCAATTACACCACCAGGAAAGGAGACACACATCAATAAGAAAGAAGCCATCAAGTTGGTATGATGAAACAGTTTTTAAGGACTTAGTGAAAATTCCAGTTTTCTGGAATCTGTGATTATAAAGTAGCAAGTTGACATCACTGGTCAAATATGCTAGAGAGCTCCTATTGACATGAAAATTAACATGATGGTAGAAGGAAATATACACTAAAAATAAATAGCATTGAGCATGCTTAAATACCCAACATATCAATAGCTACAACCAACTCTACATGGCAAAACAATAACAACAGTTTTCCCAGACTTAAGGTTCCAACTCTAAATAGCATTGAGCATGCTTAAATACCCAACATAAACAATAGCATTGAGCATGTCATTTTTAAGCAGGGTGGACAGAAACATAAAGTTGCTCTCTAAACAGCAAGGTTCCCACTTATCTGGAGACTTAACACAAATAACAAAAATACTGGGACATTACCAAAAACTTTAACTAGCAATATGATGTTGACAAGAACTTAAAATCATGCATAGATTAAATCATACAAAATGGACAAAAGGGCATCACAGCATAAAAATGCACTTTTGTGAAGTTGCCCCAAAGTCAAATATGACTTCACAGATGCATTCATGTGTTGATTCTACCACAAATGCATTACTCATACCCATATGCTTTCTTGGAGCAAGAGGGAGAAACCCTAGGTCGAAATTTGACCCATTAAGCCATGGGTGACTTAAGTCACTTATGCATATGAATGAAAAAGGCACAAAATGGCATGAACTCTATAGACACATTTTGGAAATGGTTGAATAGCATCCTAGGAACATGATATCATGGCATAGCATCAATAACAATGATGAAACTAACTAGAAGTGAAACTATGCTCATATGCCCAAAAGAGAGAAACCTACACATGGAGCTACTCCTACACATACACATCACTCCAAAGTAAGTGGATGTGGAGCACACAGCACAACCACTAGCATGCCACACTCAAGCATGAGTGCACATAGGTACACATGCATTTCATGCATGTATGCCCACATACACACACACACCTACACACTACACTCATTCACACACAAGAACACACACATGTATGGGTGTGCAAAGAGCACACACACACATGTGTCATGCATGGTGCACCACACACCTACATGCACACACACACACACTCACAAGGCAAAACTCACACACACATGTAGGTATGTATGCATAGCATACACACACACAACTCACTAACACACACACAAACATACATACAAACTCTCATGTATGTGTATGCATCACCATGAAACATACACACACACAACATGCTCATACACACAAACATGTATGTGCAAGAACTAAACACACACACACAAACATATCTCACATGTATGCATACATGTGCATATGTACCACTTGGTACATACACACACCACCATACACATGTGCAAACACACACACATGGCAAGGAGTCCAACACACATACATACATATGCTGAAATGCATACACACATATGTATAAGCAAGAGAAAATAAAAACAAAGAAGAAAAGAAAGAAAATAATCAAAAAAAAGAAAAGGGAGGTTCAGGGGGTCAAACCCCTGACCTCTGGGTCGAACGCACACGCACCACACCACTGCTCTACGGCGCCGATTCTCAACAGAGAGGGGGATCCACAGCTCTAATACACACACGCACCCATCCTAACTAATGAAACTAAACCTACACATGCACATGGATGCAGAGCAACAGCGGCAGTGACACCGACAGGGCGACGACGATTCCCAGCGATGCAAGGGGTCTCTAGCGACGGGGAGCGGCATAATCGAAAGAGGAACCTACGGGGGCTCCATCCCTCACCTCATCTCGCGATGAGGGGGGCTGGAGGCGAGCCCAGGCTTGGAGCTTTCGAGCGGCAGCGACGACACTACGACGACGAACCTACAAATTACGGCGAGGAGAAGGGGCAGCGAGGACGGGCTGCTCACCAAGGGACTCACGGAGACACGGGGACGCGAGCGACGACGACGAAGGGGAAGAAGAGGCGGAGACGACGCGCACGGAGAGGAAGAAGCCCGGCGACGCTCCGGCGACAAGGAGGAAGAAGAAGAAGGCCTCCCGAGTCCTCCTAGCGCTGGAAACAAGGCGCGAACGGCAGCGGCGAACTCCACGCCATCACCAGCGGGGACGAGGACGTCGGAGGCGACGACGACGACGAGCACCGCTCCCCTGAACTCTCTGAACTCACCTGCGCCCTCGACAGAGAAGGGGGAGGAAGGAGGAAGAAGGAGAGGGAGAGAGGATCTGCAGCGGCGAAGGGAGGAAGAAGAAACCCTAGCAGAGCGACATGGACGCCGAGGGGAGGCTTTATAGCCCCAGGCTGACGGCGATGGCGACGGAAAAGCGACGACGACGCACGCGCTCTCTCTGAAGCTCACTGACAGAGAAGGAGACAGGAGCAGGTGGCCGTCCCTACTCACGTGGGCTGGGCCGCGGCCCACTCCCTCTCTCACACTCACACTCAAAATAAAACAGAGAAATAAAAAGGGGTTTTTCCATTTATCAAAAACAGCCACAAACAAAATAATCCCCAAAGAAATTTAAAAGGGTTTTGAGCAGAACAAAAATAATTTTGAGGAGGAAATAATGTGCACCTATTATTAAAAATATTAAGTTGAATTATAAAACAAGTAATTTATTTAATATTTAGAATGACAACTCCTATTAATTTAAAACACAATTCAAACCAACCCAAAACATTAAATGCAACATACTCACATTTCATAAAACACTTGGGGCCACCTCATGAACATTTTTCAACAATTTTAAAACAACTTAAAATCTGGTGATAATAATAATAGGGATAAAAAGGGGTTTTGGAGGGGATGTTGCAAAGGAAAAAGAGAGGGGAAAGAAAAGGAGATGCACACATGGATCCAACCACTCACAACATCTCATACATCACAACACACCATCACATCAAGCAAGCACAAGAAAAACCAACATGACACATAGAATGAAATGAGAATGATGCATGATGATGCATGAATGCAAACACATGAATGGCAAGGAGCAAACATACATCTCATAGCTCATGACACAAGGTTCATACATTGGGGTTACATGCCAAATAAGCTAGGGACAACACTTTGTCTGTCACAAAAATAGAAGGGCACCATGTAAGATCTTGCCCATTAAAGAAGAAGCCTCAAAGTAACAAGCAACAAGGGAAGCGACCACAAGTTGAATCACATGCTCAACCACAAGTTGAAGAAAGGCCTCTTCCCAAGAAGACCCAAGTCAACTCTCCTCTAGTTGAGAAATCAATTGAGAAGAAAGTAAAGGGTAGATGTTGCTACTTATGTCATGAAAAGGGTCACTTCGCTTCTTCTTGCACGAAAGGTAACTTATCCAACCCAATCATTATTGATGTTATCTATTCTCTTGGGAAGGATAAGTTTGGCAATGTGTTTGCCAAATGTGTTGGTACTCAAAGTGGTGTCAAGAAATGAACCATTTGGGTAGCCAAGCCTATTGTGAGTAACCTCTCAGGATCCAACTTGGTTGGGGACAAACAATCTCAAACTTGATCAATAGGTGTTGATGGAGGGCATTGGTGACTTGGCTACAATATGAAGAATTGAGGGTTCTTCATCATTCATATTCTCTCAAGACAAGTCATGTGGATCATCAAGTGTCTATCATATACCAATCTTCGTCCTTGCGATAACTTGTACTTAAATTGAATACATTGTTAGTTACTTGCCCCTTTGCATGCTGTAGTTTTGTACCTTGCATGTGTTTGTATATGTTGTGCTTCCTATTTGTTTATCTTTAGAAATCAAGTATGTATGATGGGTTGCACATCATGTATGTGTGAGTCTTGTGTAGGGCCTTTTTGCATTATGTTTTGTATCTTAGTTGGCTCTTTGTGAGAGATTAATGGATTATCCCATTTTGGGGGAGTGATGTGCTTTATGCACTTCCCGACCCTAAAAATGTGTGTTCGTGAGGAATACCACTTAGTATTGATATCACAAGATTATCTAGCTTCTATTTGGTATGTCTTCTCATGAGAAATTCAAATTCTAAATGGTCCATTAATCATCTCTTGTTGTATTTCATTTGACACTTGTTAATAACGTTGGATTACCACATTATGGGGGAGTAATATACTATGTGCACATTACAAGCCGAGAGAATGTGTACATTTGAGATATTACTTGGGCTGCCACAACTCTCCCACACTACAAGAGGATCTCGACCCGAGATCTAGGAACGAAAGAAGTCCCGGAATTCGGAACGGAGAAGGTCCTCGCGTTCCCAAGTAGCTTCTTTGTTGGAATGATGAGACCACTTCACCTTGAGGAACTTGATAGACTTGTTGCGAGTCTTACGCTCAGTTTCTTCAAGAATTGCAACTGGGTGCTCACGATAAGAGAGATCTTCTTGGAGATCGATGTCTTAGAGGTCAATGGTCCGCTCAGAAGTCTTGAAACATTTCCGGAGCTGAGAAACATGGAAGACATCGTGCAAATTCGTGAAATTCAGAGGAAGCTCTAGTTGATATGCAAGACCACCTCTCTTGCCAATAACTTTGAAAGGACCGACAAAACGAGGAGCTAGCTTCCCTTTAATTCCAAACCACTAAGTGCCTTTCATGGGAGAGACTCTGAGATAGACTAGATCACCCACTTGGAAAGAAACATCCCGATGTTTGTTATCATAATAACTCTTATGTTGGGACTGAGCTGCTTTGAGGTTCTCACGAATGACATGGCACATTTCTTCCGCTTCTGTGATCATGTCATTGCCCAATAACTGACGCTCACCGGTTTTAGACCAGTTAAGCGGGGTACGACACTTTCTGCCGTAGAGAATCTCGAAAGGGGCTTGCCTAAGCTTGCATGAAAGCTATTGTTGTATGAGAGTTCAGCATATGGAAGGCAGTCTTCCCACTTCATGCCGAACGAAATCACACACGCTCTGAGCATATCTTCCAGGATCTGATTGACTCTCTCAACTTGACCACTTGTCTGTGGATGAAACGCCATGCTGAAACGGATCTTGGTTCCCATAGCAGTCTGGAAGGACTCCCAAAACTTGGAAGTAAAGAGACTTCCACGGTCAGAAGAGATGAGCTGAGGAATACCATGCAAAGACACTATTCTTGACGTATACAACTCTGCAAGCTGAGCTGCCGAGATAGATTCTTTGACTGGCAGGAAATGAGCAACTTGTGACAGCTTGTCGATAACCACAAAGATGGCATCGTTGCCTCTCTTGGACTTGGGAAACCCAGTGAGGAAATCCATCTCAGCATGATCGAATTTCCACTCTAGGATAGGCAAAGGCTGAAGAAGACCTGCTGGACTTTGATGTTTCGCGTTCACTCTGCGACAAACATCACACTCGTTCACAAACTGAGCAATTTCACGTTTCATGCGAGTCCACCAAAAGGTTTTCTTGAGATCCTGATACATCTTTGAAGTGCCTGGATGAATGGATAGCAGAGAATTATGTGCTTCATCCATGATAACCTTTCTGAGATCACCTTTTGGAACCACAAGACGATCCTCGAAGAACAAGGTATCTTTGTCATCAATACGAAAGCACTTATACTTCGGAATGCTCTTGGCCACCCCTTTCTTCACTTTCTTCACCATAGCGTCAAGAAGCTGTGCTTGGCGAACCTGATCTTCCAAAGTCGCAGAGACTTGAAGATTGGCAAGAAATCCCTGCAGAATCATTTGAAGGTTGAGCTTGCAGAAGGCTTCACAAAGCTCGGGTTGAAGAGGCTTGTGAATGAGACTATTGCAGTACGCCTTACGGCTGAGCGCGTCTGCAATGACATTTGCTTTCCCCGGAGTATACTCAATGCTTGGGTTGAAGTATTCAAGCATTTCCACCAAACGAGATTGCCGAAGATTGAGATTCGGTTGAGTGAAAATGTACTTCAAGATCTTGTGATCGGTGTACACCTCAACTGGTCTACCCAACAACAAATGCCTCCAAGTCATTAGAGCATGCAAAACTGCCGCCAACTCAAGATCATGAGTGGGGTAGTTCTTCTCGCCAGGCTTCAACTGACGCGAGGTATGAGCAAAAATCTTCTTGTCTTGCATGAGAACACCACCAAGACCTTAGAGAGAAGCATCACAGAAAACTTGGAAAGGCTTGGACTGCTTAGGAGGAACAAGAACTGGAGCTGAAGTCAGTCACTACTTGAGTGTATTGAATGTGACATCACACTCAGGAGACCAACCATACTTGACGCTCTTCTTGAGGAGATTGGACAGAGGCTTAGCAATTTGAGATAAGTTCTCCACGAATCTTCTGCAATAACTAGCAAGCCCGAGGAAGCTCCGAAGCTGCTTCACATTCTGAGGAGGTTCCCACTTCAAGATTGCCTCAACTTTCTCATGGTGCACTTTAATTCCCTCGGCAGAGATGACTTGCCCAAGGTACACCACTTCATTGAGCCAAAACTCACACTTGGAAAACTTGGCATAGAACCGATGCTCTCTTAACTTCTCAAGCACAAGGCGGAGATCCTCTACATGATCTTCTTCTGTCTCCGAGAACACAAGGATATCATCCAGATAAACCAAGACGAATTCATTCTTGAAAGGAGAGAAAATGAAATTGATCATTCTTGAGAATGTTGGAGGAGCATTAGCAAGACCAAATGATATGATGGTGTACTCATAAGAGCCAAAACTTGTCCTGAAAGCGGTCTTGGGAATGTCTTCTTCGTGAATGCGAATCTGATGATAACCCATTCGAAGATCCAACTTGGAGAAAACCTTGGCACCTTTCAGTTGTTCAAACAACTCATTGATGTTGGGAAGTGGATACTTGTTTCTGATTGTCTTCTTGTTCAATGGCCGGTAATCAACACAAAGACGATCCGTGCCATATTTCTTCTTGACAAAAAATGCACCACAACCCCATGGAGAAGAACTTGGTTTGATCAGACCCAGACGTTCTTGCTCATTGAGCTGCTTCTTCAACTCTTTCAGCTCTTCGGGGCCAAGTTTATACGGGCGCTTGCAGACCAGTTCAGTTCCAGGCTCGAGATCAATCACGAACTCAACTGGCCGGTGCGGAGGCATTCCTCGCAATTCTTCTGGAAAGACATCTTCATACTCATTCACCACCAGAATTTGAGAAATCGCCGAGATTTCACCCTTCTCATTAAGAGCAAAGATACGGATTGTGTTATCGCGAGCCACGAAAATAATCACATCTTCTGAAGGATGAGTCAGCTTGACTTCTTTTGCTTTGCAATCAATATGAGCCTTATTCATAGCCAAGAAGTCCATGCCCAGAATGAGATCAATATCAGAATTCTCGAGAACAATAGGAGAAGCTAGAAAATAATAATTCCCCATCTTGATAGAAACATCTGACACCATGCAATTGGAACTCGTTAACTTCCCAGGGGACACCACTGACATAGGTCTAAGGAGATCTTGACAAGCAAACTCATGCATTGCAAAGAATGAACGGGACATGAAACAATGCGATGCACCAGTATCAAACACAACTTTTGCTGGAATAGAATTAACTGAGAGATTACCCATGATCACTTGAGAAGAATCCTCTACCTATGGTGCATTCACCATATTCACTCTTGCAGACTTGGCATTATGATTCACCATAGCATTGCCTAGAGGCTTGACAGGAGGAGGAGGCGGAAGACGCCGCTTGTTGCACTTGTTTGTATAGTGGCCCTTCTGACCACACTTGTGACAAGTCACCTTAGAAAGTGGGCGAACATTGCCTGGAGGAGGAACAAGAACACCCTTGGACGCCTGAGATCTCTGCTGGAATCCTGGGTTGGGTGGGTGGGAAGAACCACGACCGCCAAACTGCTTCTGCTACGGAGGATGACGAAACAGAGGAGGATTAGGCGCCCAATACTTCTGCTGCTTTGGAACCATCCGAGAGCCAGAAGAAGAAGAATATGAATCCCGGATTGCTGCGAGTTGGTGGAGCCATCCTGAAGATGGACAAAACGCATCAGCACCTCATTGATAAGATGAATCATAAGCTGAATCAAATGCTTGAATGAAATTGAACAATTAACAACATAGTCTTCCTACTGAAAAATTAGTAAGAATGCTTCTTCGGTTATGATAACATCATCAGAAATTAGAAGGCGCTTGCAATAACACAAAAGTATTTAGCTAAGCGCTCGGAACAAATGTACATGCCCATATACATCTGAAGAAGATAAACCTAGATGACTACAGATTTCCCACCTATGAACTTTCGAAAACTTTCTTGTTTATGCGATTCGGGTTGCGGAATCAGGAACTTGCCCTAGGCAATCAGCTGCAACTGCATCCGCAACCTTCCAGACCATAATTCAAGAAATTCCGCAAACTCTTCTAATCTCGAATCCTCGAACTCACAACGATACTAAACCATGGTGGTACCCCGGACGCCTCCCCAGTACTGGGTAACTCCAACCTTATCTCACCACGATAAGTATTCAAGTAATTTTGAACATTCTCCACCCTGAGATATCAAGGAAGCTGAATGATAACGATGTGCCAACATTCCCTAGAGCTCGACTCCCTGGAAGAAATCATGCCAGACAGGAGGCACCAAGATAGAACCCTGTCACATCGGTATCATATAGACTCGAAAATATCCGCGTGATCCTAAATTTTTTTGTTGAGCGAGAAGAGGAGTAGATTCAAAATTCCTAAGTCGAGAACCTCACCAAAGCATAGAAGAGGATTAAAAAGAATCCTACTCTCCGATATAACTAGACTCAAATAGTTTTCACTATACACGACTCGGCCAAGTTCGAACAAGCAAAGGCTCCTATGGTCGTATGGCTCTGAATACCAACTTGTCACGCCCAAAATGCGCGCCTATCCATTTTAAGACACGAGGGCCTCGCGAGGGATAGAGGCGCATTTTGCCGTTAGCAAGTATAGTAGCATTGCATCATACATTATAGAAGAGATGAGTATACAAGTTGGCTTACACTCGCCACATGCTAAATTACAATTCCACTCAGAGTTCAATTGTAACATCCCAAAATTTCATTTTGGAATGTTATGAAATATATCTATGCATCATCATCACATTGTTTGAATGAATGGAGTGGTTGAAGTGCTTCCCTTGAATTTCTGAAAGGCCACTTTCATCTTTTTAATTTTTTGTTTCACCTATTGGAAAACCTCTGGAAAAGTTCAAAGAAAAGAGGGGAGTAACATGACACTCCACACTAGGGGAATCTTGGTGAAATATTTGAACAATAAAACCAGGGGTCATTTGAAAAATATTTGCAAAAGCATTTAAAATCAAATAGGCATTTTTCTGATAATAATTATTTCTCAAAGTATTCAATATGACAGTGGAAAAATGTTCATTAAATAGCATTAATTCTCCTGATCATTTTGATATATATATTTCCTATGCTTGGAAAAGATTTAATGGTTCAAATGTGTTTTAAACGCTCTAGAAATAATTAATAAAACGGATTGATGACAAACGGGCCGGTTCATAGCCTTTAAGACTCGAAATCCCTCCGGGTCGGCCACCGAAGTGCTAACCACGCCTCTCCCTCTCACTGGCGCGCCGGACCCACTGTCCGACCGTGGAGACACCGCGCTCGTCCCCTTCCCCTCGCCTCCTCCCTCGCCGGAGATCCCTCCGCCGTGGATCACGCCCCTCGTGCCTCCCCGACCATCGCACCGCCCCTATAAATAGCCCCATACCTCCGCTCTCCATTCCCCACCCGAAACCCCCTCCTCCCTCACCGGAACGCTGCTCCACAACCTCGCCGGAGTTCGGCACTCGACCGAACCTCCCGGAGCTCGCGCCCGTCGCCACACTCACCCTCGACCCCCTCCGACGCCACCAATCGACGCCGGAGCTTCGCCGCCGTCGCCTGAGCACCTCGGATGTCGCCCCCGACCACCGCACCGTCGCCCACGACCACCTCCAACCTCCGGCCGTAGTCGACCTCGGCGGAGACCTCGACCCCTCCTTTGTAAGCCGCCAAGCCACTCTTAGCCGTCGGATCTGCAGGCAACGCACGAGATTAGATCACTTAAATACCCGAACCGGTATGCACTAAGTCTTGGCCGTCCGCTCGCTAGCTCTCACAAGCACGCCCTCTCGGCCAATCACAGCATGCCACGTAGCCCTTGTCCGATCGTTAGCAAATTTTTCTTTTTCTTTTCTGTTTTAGAAAATAGAATGTTTTCTGTTTTTGTTTTTATCATATATTTTAAAATATTTGGTGTTTTTAATTGATTCTTTTTTCATTAGGTCACAAATTTGTTGTAGTTCATGTTTGTATGCTTTGATTTCAAATTTGATCTTTAAAATTTGAATATAACCGAATTTGCTTAAATTAATAAAATCTGCAGAACATGAGTTTAATTTTTTTTTGAGTGAATCTTCTTGCCACTGATTTGCATTAGTTAGAACTATCATCCTACACAGTTTGAGAATTTTTAGAATAAATTTTATTAGAGTTTTTGACAAAAACAGAATTTGTTTAGTTCTTTATATAGTTTAGTTATTTTAATTCTAGTTTATTTTGAACCTGAATTAGTTTAACTTTTGTTAGTAGTTTTCATTAGGTTCTGATATTTCAAACATTTAGGTGACATTATTTGCTAATAATAAAAAGGATTGTTTAGTTTTATACTCTAGTGTTATAAGAAAATATTTATTCTTTTCATTAGGTAGAGTTTTGTTAAAAACAATTTAGTTTTACTTCCACAAACTATTTAGAAGATTAAATTATGTTTTCTAATAAATAATTTTAGTAATTCTTTTCTGTTAAGTAATATGATGATAATAATATTAATGATGATAATAATATTGTTTTGTTTCCTACTCTAATGTAATAGGTAATTCTAGTTATTTTCACTTAGTAATGTTTTACAAATTATAAAATTTTAGTAGTTTTTCTTTACACGAGAGTTTTAGTGAATTTGATTTTGTTTACAAAATCTATTTTTACTATTGCTTGGCTTGGTGAATGCTTGGTGCTATGGCTTGGTGAAGTAAAATAGTTGTTTGTCTTAAAGTAGTAGTAAATTTGACACTAAAAATTTGTGAGTCAAACTTTGTTTGATTTTTTTCTCTTGGTTGTTACTATTGAATGGTTTTAGTATTGTTTGTTAAACTTGCTGAATTGTGTGAATTGTTTTGTGTTTATGCTTATGGTGTGCACTTGTTTGATTTCGTTAGATCATTCGGAGTGCGAAGCTTGTTATCTAGAATCACTCGACTACGAGGACCGTCAGCAAGGCAAGTCACTTGGATCATGTCCAACCATGTTTTATTGCATTAGTTCTACCATCTCCCCAATTGCATGCAAAGTAGGTAATTTGGAAACTTGGTTACTGGATGTAGTATCATGTGGTAGGCACCCCTCAAACCTTGACACTTGGCCCCGGGAACGTTGATTTCTTTTGCTATGCTATTAGTAGACGAGGTTGGTTGTGTGGATCATGAGAGTTGTGAGGTAATGATTTCAAGACCTGCAAGATGATCAAGACTTCAAGACTCCGAGTTCTCAACATACCTCTGGGTGGATGATGGTTGAACGGCGCCCTCTGGAATCCAGTGGTTAGCCTAGGTGTTGCTGGGGAAGTGCCAGTATTCATGCGGAAAGGTCCACCCAGGCTCAAAGAGATGGATGGATGCTTCAAGACCGAAGGCTTACCTGCACAGGCACAAGTCATTATGGACTCTGGCTTGGTTGGACACTGTGGCAACCCTGAACTGTCGATGCTACAAGATGTAGAAGAACGGTAGGACAGGATGGGCACCGGCGTAGTCTCAGGAAAACCTTTAGAAGACCATGTTTGTCATCCGTTTCTCAAACACCCTGAAGTGCGAGAAGTCCAACGGAGGTGATGAAATCTTGTGGGGAACGTGTGCAAAACTCTGCAGAGTACCCAAACCTAATCGATTAGTCGTGTCCACGGTCATGGACAACTTGAGCCAAAGGAAATGAACTGTCTGGAATTCTCAACACCCAGTACTATATTGATGTGGATAATAATAACTTGGGTATGAGAATTGGTTGGCGGAACCATCTCATTAATCAACGAACATTGTAGTAATAACTTTTGCTTTGCCCCTCTTGTTGTAGGAAAAAATGGCTTTATGCAAAACTTACCACCATTGCCATATTTGCATATAGAATAGATGATTACCTTCTCCCTCTTCTCTTTGGTGACTTTGCCAGCATATTCAATATGCTGACCTACACGGATGCAACGTATCATGTTGCAGAGTACTTTTCCGACCAGGAGTGAGGATTACGCTCGGTGAGATGCCCTTGGAGTAGGAGGGACTCAACTACCTCGATGCTTCCGCAAGACTTTGATTTAGTTCATCTCATGACTTGGCCTACAACCACTTTATTGTAATTCCAAATGTAATAAAGGACTCGATATGAGATTACGATCAATAAATGCTGTGTGATTTCCCTTTGATATATACATTGATGTACCATGTGTGTACCAGCATGATCTTGGGATGGTACGGAAACACCGGAGATTCGACCTTTTAGGTTGGGCCGCTATAGAAAATTGTATCAGATCACACGTTGACCGTAGGATGTAACCCCTAGGATTGGAAAAGCCTTAGGATCAATTTTTCCCTCTCGTCTTAAAATCTTTATTCTCTCATCTATTCACTTTTGACTTCTCTCCAATTTATTTCAACTTTCTCTAGATTGCCACCTTCGCCGCAGTTCGCTTCACGGAGTTTTGCCAGCCTGATGCTACCATGCCTTTTGGCAAGGAGCTGATACAGATCGTTAAGGACTTAAGGATTGCTCTGCCAACCATCACCGGGAATGCGATCATGTCTTACCCTCAAGACGATCGTTACAAGATCGAACTGCATATTCCCGGAAGGACTTTTGGTTATCGCACAAAGCCTCTCGACTTCAAGTTTGTGGCACCCAACTAGATTCTTGGGAGGAACATGGCGATACACCATGCCCTCGGACGTATTCAGGAGGAATACTGAGGTAGTCCCATTTCACCAGGAGTCAGCATGGTTTGTCACAGGGATGCCAATGGAAATATCATAACCACCGCCTCTGAAGACTCCAACATTTCCTATATCCAGACCTTGGAGACTCACATCAGGACTCTGGAGCTTCAGATACGTGCTGACATGAAGACGATCAAGAAACTGATGAACCACGAGCTCGACCTTGAGGCTGACCTACGGGAAGCCAAGTACGAGCATGAGCATGAAGCAAAGGATCTCTTGAAGAGGATCGGGAAGCTGAACACTCGCATTGCGACTCTGGAGGAACAGCTGGACATGGGAGAAAACCTTCACCCAGAAGGAGATGAGGCCCCTTTCATCAGCAACGATGACGACTATGAGGAGAGCACCACCGGAGAACCCATGACCATGTACTTTTGAGGAGAACCTTAGTCATGCCCCCATGTATCTTTTATTTTCAACGTTAAAGCGTAGGTCGATGCTTAGCTTGATTGGAGATTTGTATCTCGATGTTTGAACCTTGAGTTGAATAAATGAATGAGTGTTTGGTGTGAAATATTTGTTGCATTGCATATGGGTAGTGAACTTTCTTCTAGGCCCCTGTTCTATTCTAATTCTCATCCCTCTGAAAACAGCAAGATGCCTCCTCGACGTGAACCCAAATTCACCTTTCCTCCGGAATTCACTCAACTCCTCCTGCAGCAGAATGCCCTGATGCAACTCTTGATCTAGAATCAGACCAACAATCAGAACAACACCCACCACAACAAACCTCCACCTCAGGGTGACAATCTCACCCGTTTTCTGAGGCTGAGACCACCAACTTTCTCTAGCAGCACTGAGCCCATTGTGGCCGATGATTGGCTCCGCAAGATGGAGAGAGAACTCATCACTACTAGATGCACTGATGCTGAAAAGGTGCGCTTTGCCGCACATCAACTTGAGGGACCCGCAACTGCATGGTGGGAGAATTACTCCACCACATACCCCATTGCAGATGTGACTTGGGAGCAGTTCAAGTTAGCTTTCCACACCGCCCATGTCTCAGCTGGAGCCATGAGTCTGAAGAAGCGCGAGTTTCGTAACTTACATCAGGGAAGTCATTTAGTGGCCCAGTATGTGGATGAATTCAGCACGTTGGCACATTATGCACTAGGAGATGTGGCCAACGATGCAGCCAAGCAGGAGAAGTTCCTGGAAGGACTCAACGATGAGTTGAGTGTGCAATTGATGGTAGCAACTTTCACAACTACCATGAGCTGGTAGACAAGGCCCTCATCTTGGAGGGGAAGCAGCATCAAATAGAGAACCACAAAAGGAAGTTTTCACAGGGGAAGTCTAACTCAGGAGCTCACCAGAAGCCCCGCTACTCCCCATACTCCGTGAACACCGGGTCAGGAACCGGAAAGTACGGAGGGCACACTCATGCCGTGCACAACCATGGAGGCCATAACCATGGAAGCCACAACCATGGAAGCAATGGGAATAATCGTCCCAGCAATGGCAACTCCAAGAATGGGGATGGAAACGGGAATGGCAACTAGCACCGTCCCGCCCCGGTCCAGAAGGATCTGAACCATGTCACCTGCTTCAAGTGCCAAAAGATCGGGCACTATGCAAATGATTGCCCTCAGAACAAGACGGGAAATGGAAATGGCAACAACAATGGCAACACAACAGCCAAGAAGCCCAACCCTTTTCCCTGGGCTCAAGTGAACCACCTGGATGTGGAGGAAGTCTATGACCAGCCAGGGACTATGGTTGGTAAGTTCCTTTTGAACTCCCGTTCAGTTACGGTACTTTTTGATTGTGGTGCAACACATTCATTCATATCAAGGGTAGTTATGGAAAAGTATGGTTTGCCCACCAAAACCCTTAGTCAGCCCATTAAGGTTAGTTCCCCAAGAGGCATGATGTTGGCAGGTATAGGATGCCAAGCATTGAAACTCAATATAGGAAAACACGTTTTTCCCACCGACCTCATTGTCTTAGAATCCCAGGGGTTGGATGTAATCCTAGGTATGGATTGGATGACCAAGTATGAAGGAAACCTGGATTGCCGCAGCAAGTCTATCTTGCTCACCACCCCAGAGAACAAGAGGATTAAGTATGTATCCCGACGCACACGGATGAGTGCTCGGTTAAATGCTCTCACAGGAGTTGTTCAAGAGGAAGTACTAGTGGTACAAGACTTTCCAGATGTATTTCCAGAAGAATTACCAGGCATGCCACCAGATAGAGAAATTGAGTTCCTGATGGAGTTACTGCCAGGAACAGCCCCAATTTCAAAGAGACCCTATAGGATGCCCACAAATGATTTATTAGAAATCAAGAAGCAGATTAAGGAGTTGTTGGACAAGGGGTATATTCGCCCAAGCTCTTCACCTTGGGGAGCCCCAGTTCTTTTGGTGGAGAAGAAGGATAAAACCTTGAGGATGGTAGTAGATTATCGTGCTTTGAACGATGTCACTATCAAGAACAAGTACCTGCTGCTTATGATAAATGACTTGTTCGATCAACTGGTGGGAGCCAAAGTGTTCTCCAAGATCGATCTTCGATCAGGGTATCACCCGTTGAAAATTTGTGAACAGGATATACCCAAAACAGCTTTCACCACCAGGTATGGCTTGTATGAGTATACCGTCATGTCATTTGGTTTGACAAATGCACCTGCCTATTTCATGAGTTTGATGAACAAAATATTCATGGAATACCTGGACAAGTTTGTCATGGTGTTCATCGATAATATTTTGATTTTCTCCAAGAACGAAGAAGAACACAAGGAACACTTGCGTTTAGTTCTTGAGAAGCTTAGAGAGCATCAGTTATATGCTAAGTTTAGCAAATGTGAATTTTGGCTGACGGAAGTTGGATTCCTTGGACACATTATTTCCGGAGATGGAATAGCTGTTGACCCCGCTAAGGTTGAAGCACTCACCGAGTGGAAATCACCCACCTCAGTTAAGGAGATCCATAGTTTCCTCGGACTTGCTGGATATTACCGGAGGTTCATTGAGAATTTGTCAAAGATTGCCAAGCCCATGAGACGTTGTTAAAGAAAGAGTCTAAGTACATTTGGACTGAGGAATGCGAGACCAGTTTCCAGGAGTTGAAGAAACGTTTGGTCATGGCACCAGTGTTGATCATGCCAAACATTCGAAAGGATTTCTAGGTTTATTGTGATGCATCACGGCAAGGACTCGGAGGAGTACTCATGCAGGAGGGTAAAGTTGTAGCATATGCATCTAGGCAGCTACGACCCCATGAGTTGAACTATGCCACCCATGATCTGGAGTTTGCAGCCGTAGTGCACGCACTCAAGACTTGGAGACATTTCCTCGTCGTGAACAGTTGTGATGTTCACACTGATCACAAGAGCCTGAAGTATATCTTCACGCAGAAGGAGTTGAACCTCAGACAGAGGAGATGGCTAGAGTTAATCAAGGACTATGACATGAGATTACACTACCATCCAGGAAAGGCAAATGTTGTAGCATATGCCTTGAGCCGGAAGAGTTATGTGAACACACTCATAGCGGGGGGATTACCCCAGGAGTTAGTCGAAGATCTCAGAGAACTCCGTCTAGAGATAGTTCCAAGAGGATTTGTTGCCACACTAGAAATCCAGTCGACCTTGACCGAAAGAATTCGGGAAGCCCAGAAGTCGGACACGGAGATAACTGAGATAAAACAAAGAATGAAGGGTGAAAAGGCTAAAGGTTTTCGTGAGGACGAACAAGGAACACTGTGGTTCGAGAACCAAATCTATGTGCCGAATGACCCAGAGCTCCGGAAGTTGATACTTCAGGAAGCCCACGATTCACCTTACTCGATACACCCAAGCAACACCAAGATGTATCTGGATTTGAAGGAAAGTTATTGGTGGACAGGGATGAAGAAGGATATTGCCGAACATGTTGCTGTATGCGATGTTTGCCAGCGAGTAAAGGCAGAACATCAGAAACCAGCAGGGTTACTCCAACAGTTGCCGATACCCGAATGGAAATGGGATAAGCTTGGTATGGACTCCACCAAAGGATTACCCAGGACCCGTTCCGGTTATGATTCCATCTGGGTAGTGGTCGATCGCTTGACCAAGGTGGCTCATTTCATCCTAGTAAAGACCACCTATACCAGTGCTAAGTTAGCTAAGATATATATGACCAGGATCGTGTGTCTGCATGGAGTTCCGAGGAGTATCGTGTCAGATAGAGGAACCCAATTTTCCTTAAAGTTTTGGCATCAGCTACATGAAACTTTGGGAACAAGGCTGGAATTTAGTACAACTTTTCATCCGCAGACCGATGGACAGACTAAAAGAGTCAACCAAATTTTGGAGGAGATGTTAAGAGCTTGTCCGCTAGACTATGGGTCCAGTTGGGATGACAACTTACCCTACGCAGATTTCTCGTACAACAACAGTTTTCAGACAAGTCTGAAGATGGCCCCTTTCGAAGCTTTGTACGGAAGGAGGTGTAGAACACCATTGATGTGGGATGGTGTTGGAGACCGAAAACTTTTTAGTCCCGACCTTATCCGAGATTCTGAAGAGAAGGGAAAGTTGATTCGTGACCGACTCAAGATAGCTCAGTCCCGGCAGAAGAGCTATGCTGACAACAAACGCAAGGAAGTGGCCTATGAAGTAGGAGACTGGGCATACCTTCGTGTGTTCCCACTTCGAGGAATCAAGAGTTTTGGGGTTAAAGGAAAGTTAGCACCCAGGTTTATAGGTCCCTACAAAATCCTTGAACATAGAGGAGAAGTTGCCTATAAGCTGGAACTTCCGGAAGGATTGTCCAGATTTGATGATGTCTTCCATGTTTCCCAGTTGAAGAAATGCCACGCTGAGATGGCTGATATCCCTTTGAGAGACACAGTACCTCTAGAGGCCATACAACTTGACAGTGACCTAACCAACGAGGACAAGCCCGTCAGAATCCTCGAGACTGCCAATAGAGTTACCCGTAGCAGGATCATCAAGTTCTGTAAGGGTCTGTGGAGTCACCACACCGAGGAAGAAGCCACCTGGGAACGTGAGGAAGATCTTCGTAGAGACCACCCTCACCTATTTTCTAGCCAACCCGAATCTCGAGGGCGAGATTCATCTTAAGGTGGGTAGGTTTGTAACATCCCAAAATTTCATTTTGGAATGTTATGAAATATAGCTATGCATCATCATCACATTGTTTGAATGAATGGAGTGGTTGAAGTGCTTCCCTTGATTTTCTGAAAGGCCACTTTCATCTTTTTCATTTCTTTGTTTCACCTATTGGAAAACCTCTCGAAAAGTTCAAAGAAAAGAGGGGAGTAACATGACACTCCACACCAGGGGCATCTTGGTGAAATATTTGAACAATAAAGCCAGGGGTCATTTGAAAAATATTTGCAAAAGGATTTAAAATCAAATAGGCATTTTGCTGATAATAATTATTTTTCAAAGTATTCAATATCACAGAGGAAAAATGTTCATTAAATAGCATTAATTCTCCTGATCATTTTGATATATATATTTCCTATACTTGGAAATGTTTTGAATGCTTTAAATGTGTTTTAAACGCTCCGGAAATAATTAATAAAATGAATTTATGACAAACGGGCCAGCCCACAACCTTTAAGACCCGAAATCCCTTCGGGTCGGCCACTGACGCGCTAACCATGCCTCTCCCTCTCACTAACGCGCCGGACCCACCGTCAAACCGTGGAGACACCGCGCTCGTCCCCTTCCCCATGCCTCCTCCCTTGCCGGAGAGCCCTCCGCCGTGGATCACGCCCCTCGTGCCTCCCGTGGCCACCTCACCGCCCCTATAAATAGCCCTGTCCCTCCGCTCTCCATTCCCCACCCGAAACCCCCTCCTCCCTCGCCGGAGCGCTGCTCCACAACCTCGCCGGAGTTCTGCACTCGACCGAACCTCCCGGAGCTCGCGCCCGTCGCCACACTCACCCCCGACCCCCTCCTACGCCACCAATCGATGCCGGAGCTTCACCGCCGTCGCCTAAGCTCCTCGGACATTGCCCTCGACCACCGCACCGCCGCCCACGACCACCTCCGACCTCCGGCCGCCGTCGACCTCGCCGAAGACCTCGACCCCTCCTCTATAAGCCGCCACCCCACTCTTAGCCGTCGGATCTGCAGTCAATGCACGAGATTAGATCACTTAAATACCCAAACCGGTACGCACTAAGTCTCCGCCGTCCACTCACTAGCTCACGCACGCACGCCCTCTCGGTCAATCACAGCATGCCACGTAGCCCCTGTCCGATCGTTAGCAAATTTTTCTTTTTCTTTTCTGTTTTAGAAAACAGAATGTTTTCAGTTTTTTTTATCATATCTTTCAAAATATTTGGTGTTTTTAATTGATTATTTTTGCATTAGGTCACAAATTTGTTGTTGTTAATGTCTGTATGGTTAGATTTCAAATTTGAACTTTAAAATTTGAATCTATCCGAATTTTCTTAAATTACTAAAATCTGTATAACATGAGTTTAAAATTTATTTTTGAGTCAATCTTTTTGCCACTGATTTGCATTAGTTAGAACTATCATCCTGCATGGTTTGAGAATTTTTAGAATAAATTTGATTAGAGTTTTGACAAAAACATAATCTGTTTAGTTCTTAATATAGTTTAGTTATTTTAATTCTACTTTATGTTGAACCTGAATTAGTTTAACTTTTGTTAGTAGTTTTCATTAGGTTCTGCTATTTCAAACATCTAGGTGACATTATTTGCTAATAATAAAAATGATTGTTTAGTTTGTACTCTAGTGTTATAAGAAAATATTTATTCTTTTCATTAGGTACGTTTTGTTAAAAACAATTTAGTTTTACTTCCACAAACTATTTAGAAGATTAAATTATGTTTTCTAATAAATAATTTTTGTAATTATTTTCTGTTAAGTAATATGATGATAATAATATTAATGATGATAATAATATTGTTTTGTTTCCTACTCTAATGTAATAGGAAATTCTAGTTATTTTCATTTAGTAATGTTCTACAAATTATAAAATCTTAGTAGTTTTTCTTTACATGAGAGTTTTAGTGAATTTGATTTTGTTTACAAAATCTATTTTTACTATTGCTTGGCTTGGTGAATGCTTGGTGCTATGGCTTGGTGAAGTAAAATAGTTGTTTGTCTTAAAGTAGTAGTAAATTTGACACTAAAAATTTGTGAGTCAAACTTTGTTTGATTTCTTTCTCTTGGTTGTTACTATTGAATAGTTTTAGTATTGTTTGTTAAACCTTGCTAAATTGTGTGAATTGTTTTGTGTTTATGCGTATTGTGTGCACTTGTTTGATTTCGTTAGATCATTCGGAGTGCGAAGCTTGTTATCTAGAATCACTCGAGTACGAGGACCGTCAGCAAGGCAAGTCACTTTGATCATGTCCAACCATGTTTTATTACATTAGTTCTACCATCTCCCCAATTTTATGCAAAGTAGGTAATTTGGAAACTTGGTTACTTGATGTAGTATCATGTGGTAGGCACCCCTCAAACCTTGACACTTGGCCCCGGGAACGTTGATTTCTTTTGCTATGCTATTAGTAGACGGGGTTGGTTGTGTGGATCATGAGAGTTGTGAGGTAATAATTTCAAGACCTACAAGATGATCAAGACTTCAAGACTCCGATTTTTCAACATACCTCTAGGTGGATGATGGTTGAACGGCGCCTGGGGAATCCAGTGGTTAGCCTAGGTGTTGCTGGGGAAGTGCCAGTATTCACGCGGAAAGGTCCACCCAGGCTCAAAGAGATGGATGGACGCTTCAAGACCCAAGGCTTACCTGCACAGCCACAAGTCATTATGGACTCTGGCTTGGTTGGACACTGTGGCAACCCTGAATTGTCGATGCTATGAGATGTAGAAGAATGGTAGGACAGGATGGGAATCGGCGTAGTCTCAGGGAAACCCTTTAGAAGACCATGTTTTGGTCATCCGTTTCTCAAACACCCTGAAGTGCGAGAAGTCCAACGGAGGCAATAAAATCGTGTGGGGAACGTGTGCAAAACTCTACAGAGTAGCCAAACCTAATCGATTAGCCATGTCCACGGTCATGTACAACTTGAGCCAAAGGAAATGAAATGTCTGGAATTCTCAACACCCAGTACTATATTGATGTGGGTAATAATAACTTGGGTATGAGAATTGGTTGGCGGAACCATCTCATTAATCAACCAACATTGTAGTAATAACTTTTGCTTTGCCCCTCTTGTTGTAGGAAAAATTGGCTTTACGCAAAACTTACCACCACTGCCATATTTGCATATAGAATAGATGATTACCTTCTCCCTCTTCTCTTTGGTGACATTGCCAGCATATTCAATATGCTGACCTGCACGGCTGCAACGTATCATGTTGCAGAGTACTTTTCCGACCAGGAGTGAGGATTACGCTCTACGCTTGGTGAGATGCCCTTGGAGTAGGATGGACTCAACTACCTCGATGCTTCCGCAAGACTTTGATTTAGTTCATCTCATGAGTTAGCCTACAATGACTTTATTGTAATTCCTATTGTAATAAAGGACTCGATATGAGATTACGATTAATAAATGTTGTGTGATTTCCCTTTGATATATACATTGATATACCGTGTGTGTACCAGCATGATCTTGGGATGGTATGGAAACACCGGAGATTCGACCTTTCATGTCGGGTCGCTACATCAATCATCAAGATGAAAACATGGTCCAACTACGGATGAAATCAAACGATAAAACGGATGCAAATGAAACTGTCTCGCTGCCCCAAAGATCAAGACCAGGTCCTCTACTCATCCGGATACGTCACGTACATCCTGCCTCTTTCCTCATCGAACTCCCATTGGAGCTTGGTAAGATCATCCTTCACGTACTCATCTGAACATATACCTGCAGTGTTATAGTAAACTATGAGCCACAGAGGACTCAGCTATCATGTCCCCGGGTACCGAAACTATTCAAGCTTAAAGGTTGGGAAGGGTGATGTTTAGTTTGTAGCAGCACTAAGCATATATGGTGGCTAGCTTATGAAACATGAAATGAATATGAGTGGCCTACGAAGAACGATCGAATCTAGTATGATCTCTATGAGATCCTGAACACTTACTTACGCCAATCATAACCCCACCGTGTTCTCTCTCGGTTCATGTTCACGAGCATAGACGATCACGGTTACTCACACAGTTGGTGTATTTTAATTAGAGTTTACTTCAAGTTTGCTATACCCGCATGTTAAACAAATATCCAAGTTGTCACATAACCGCGGGCACGACTTTCCGAAAGATTTAACCTTGTAGTTGTGCTCCAACTAATCCATTACAAAATTAACCACACTCCGTGGGAATGCCTCGATTGCGGGTCTCACGATCATCAGAGGTAATTCCAAAGGAATTCCAACACCTCGAGTAAACCCGAAGAAAGTCAAACTCCACACGCAAGACACTCGATAGAGGTAAAACAAATCCACCAAGACCACCCGACGTGTCGACGAACCCGATAAGAGCCGCATATCTCGTTCTCAGGACATGATGGATAAGCACAGCGTACAGTGGCCTGATAGAAATCTCCCGAGTTGCCCCGGGTTGGCCCCCCCCACAGCTCTAGTTTGGACCAACACTCATGAGGAACACTGGCCCGGGGGTTGATTAAATTATCCACGGGTTTGCAAGACCGTATGCAAATATTATTAAGTTGTTAGGCAAATGTAGTACCAATGTTAGGTCTTACCAGACAAGTTTTAATCTCAACCGAATAAACAAGGGGGTCCCCATAACAACCCCGAGCTTGTTAGGAGCGCAAAGTATGGAAAACATAACACCGATAACAAGGAACTAATGGCGGTAATAGTGGAAAAAATCACTTAGCAAAAGGCCAAGCGTTCCACCAATACCAAGATATATATGTGCATTAAATTAAATAACAGAATTTATTGTCATATCCAAATCCATGTTATCACATGGAACAACCTGCACCTGCAACTAAAATGCTATAAGAGGGGCTGAGCAGCGGTAACTTAGCCAATCAAAGGTTTGCTAGGATGTGGAGGTTAGATGCTGTCATGGAAACATGAGGGCTGATATCAAGTGGTAGGTAGCGTAATTGTAACGATAAGAGCGAGAAACTAGCAAGCAAAAATAGTATCGGGATCCGGGTACGATCATCTTGCCTGTTGGTTCTTCAACGGTACAAGTAGTGGGATCCTCGTAGTGGTACTCTCCTTGGTCCTCGTACTCAGTATCAACACTCACGTCTACCCAAGAAAAACATCAACAATAAACATCCAACCAAGGTGCAATGCACAAACAAAATGATGCATGATCATTTATGAAGAATTCTAACATGGCAACCCTAAACTAGTCTTGTTTCACGTGCAAAGTTGGTTGTTAATGAATCTGGAAAGAACCTCATGTTAAGTTATTTAGATATGCATGAACATGGAAAATATGGATGCAACATGCAAAAAGATAGAAATGCATATAAAGATCGCAAGAAACGGAGTTACGGTTCTCACGATACGCTCACGACAAGGTACGGAGGCCAAATCACAAGATCACCAAGCGATGGCTGATTCTTGGCATTCCAAGGCAGCCACTGGATAGGTGATGCAAAATCATGCATAATAGACTCAAGAATGAATCAATTCCGTGGAGCATAGCTCCCACAATGCACAAAACACTAAACACCCGAACTGCCACTAAACAGCATCATAACAAATTGTAAAGCTCACAACTTGAGCTATAGGAACCGTACAGCCACAAACAAGGCATGAGAAGAATCTACTCAACACCCACATCAAATCATCCAATTACGCCACCAGCAAACGAGACACACATCAATAAGCAAGAATCCATCAAGTTGGTATGATGAAACTGTTTTTAGGGACTTGGTGAAAATTCCAGTTTTCTGGAATCTGTGATTATAAAGTAGCAAGTTGACAGCACTGGTAAAATATGCTAGAGAGCTCCTATTGACCTGAAAATTAACAGGATGGTAGAAGGCAGTATACACTAAAAATAACTAGCACTGAGCATGCTTCAATACCTAACATATCAATAGCTACAACAAACTCTACATGGCAAAACAATAACAACAGTTTTCCCAGACTTGAAGTCATTTTTAAGCAGGGTGGACAGAAACATAAAGTTGCTCTCTAAACAGCAAGGTTCCCACTTATATGGAGACTTGGCACAAATAACAAAAATACCGGGACATTCCCAAAAACTTTATCTAGCAATACCATGTGGACAAGAACTTAAAATCATGCATAGATTAAATCATACAAAATGGACAAAAGGGCATCACAACATAAAAATGCACTTTTGTGAAGTTGCCCCAAAGTCAAATATGACTTCACAGATGCATTCATGGGTAGATTCTACTCCAAATGCATTACTCATACCCATATACTTGCTTGGAGCAAGAGGGAGAAACCCTAGGTCGAAATTTGACCCATTAAGCCATGGGTGACTTAAGTAAATTACGCATATGAATGAAAAAGGCACAAAATGGCATGAACTCTATAGACACATGTTGGAAATGGTTGAATAGCATCCTAGGAACATGATATCATGGCATAGCATCAATAACAAGGATGAAACTAACTAGAAGTGAAACTATGCTCATATGCCCAAAAGAGAGAAACCTACACATGGAGCTACTCCTACACATACACATCACTCCAAAGTGAGTGGATGTGGAGCACACACCACAACCACTAGCATGCCACACTCAAGCATGAGTGCACATGGGCACACATGCAGTTCATGCATGTATGCCCACATACACACACACCTACACACTACACTCACTCACACACAAGAACACACACATGTACGGGTGTGCAAAGAGCACACACACACATGTGTCATGCATGGTGCACCACACACCTACATGCACACACACACACACTCACAAGGCAAAACTCTCACACACATGTAGGTATGTATGCATAGCATACACACACCCACAACTCACTAACACACACACAAACATACATACAAACTCTCATGTATGTGTATGCATCACCATGAAACATACACACACACAACATGCTCACACACACAAACATGTATGTGCAAGCACTAAACACACACACACAAACATATCTCACATGTATGCATACATGTGCATATGTACCACTTGGTACATACACACACCACCATACACATGTGCAAACACACACACATGGCAAGGAGTCCAACACACATACATACATATGCTGAAATGCACACACACATATGTATAAGTAAGAGAAAAGAAAAACAAAGAAGAAAAGAAAGAAAATAAACAAAAAAAGAAAAGGGAGGTTCAGGGGGTCGAACCCCTGACCTCTGGGTCGAACGCACGCGCACCACACCACTGCGCTACGGCGCCGATTCTCAACAGAGAGGGGGATCCACAGCTCTAATACACACACGCGCCCATCCTAACTGATGAAACTGAACCTACACACGCACATGGATGCAGAGCAACAGCGGCAGCGACACCGGTTGGGCGACGGCGATCCCCGACGATGCAAGGGGTCTCCGGCGACGGGGAGTGGCAGAACCGAAAGAGGAACCTACGGGGGCTCCATCCCTCACCTCATCTCGCAACGAGGGGGACTGGAGGCGAGCCCAGGCTTGGAGCTTTCGAGCGGCGGCGACGGCACTACAGCGACGAACCTATGAATTACGGCGAGGAGAAGGGGCGGCGAGGACGGGCTGCTCACCAAGGGGCTCACGGAGACACGGGGACGCGAGCGACGGCGACGACGAGCACCGCTCCCCTAAACTCTCTGAACTCACCTGCGCCCTTGACAGAGAAGGGGGAGGAAGGAGGAAGAAGGAGAGGGAGAGAGGAGCTGCAGCGGCGGAGGGAGAAAGAATAAACCCTAGCGGAGCGACATGGACGCTGAGGGGAGGCTTTATAGCTCCAGGGTGACAGCGACGACGACGGAAAAGCGATGGCGACGCACGCGCTCTCTATGAAGCTCACTGACAGAGAAGGAGACGGGAGCAGGTGGCCGTCCCTGCTCACATGGGCTGGGCTGCGGCCCACTCCCTCTCTCACACTCACACTCAAAATAGAACAGAGAAATAAAAAGGGGTTTTCCCATTTATCAAAAACAGCCACAAACAAAATAATCCCCAAAGAAATTTAAAAGGGTTTTGAGCAAAACAAAAATAATTTTGAGGAGGAAATAATATGCACCTATTATTAAAAATATTAAGTTGAATTATAAAACAAGTAATTTATTTAATATTTAAAATGACAGCTCCTGTTAATTTAAAACACAATTCAAACCAACCCGAAACATTAAATCCAACATACTCACATTTCATAAAACACTTGGGGCCACCTCATGAACATTTTTCAACAATTTTAAAACAACTTAAAATCTGGTGATAATAATAATAGGGATAAAAAGGGGTTTTGGAGGGGATGTTGCAAAGGAAAAAAGAGAGGGGAAAGAAAAGGAGATGCACACATGGATCCAACCACTCACAACATCTCATACATCACAACACACCATCACATCAAGCAAGCACAAGAAAAACCAACATGACACATAGAATGAAATGAGAATGATGCATGATGATGCATGAATGCAAACACATGAATGGCAAGGAGCAAACATACATCTCATAGCTCATGACACAAGGTTCATACATTGGGGTTACATGCCAAATAAGCTAGGGACAACACTTTGTCTGTCACAAAAATAGAAGGGCACCATGTAAGATCTTGCCCATTGAAGAAGAAGCCTCAAAGTAACAAGCAACAAGGGAAGCGACCACAAGTTGAATCACATGCTCAACCACAAGTTGAAGAAAGGCCTCTTCCCAAGAAGACCCAAGTCAACGCTCCTCTAGTTGAGAAATCAATTGAGAAGAAAGTAAAGGGTAGATGTTGCTACTTATGTCGTAAAAAGGGTCACTTCGCTTCTTCTTGCACAAAAGGTAACTTATCTAACCCAATCATTATGGTTGTTATCTATTCTCTTGGGAAGGATAAGCTTGGCAATGTGTTTGCCAAATGTGTTGGTACTCAAAGTGGTGTCAAGAAAAGAACCATTTGGGTAGCCAAGCCTATTGTGAGTAACCTCTTAGGATCCAACTTGGTTGGGGACAAACAATCTCAAACTTGATCAATAGGTGTTGATGGAGGGCATTGGTGACTTGGCTACAATATGAAGAATTGAGGGTTCTTCATCATTCATATTCTCTCAAGCCAAGTCATGTGGATCATCAAGTGTCTATCATATACCAATGTTCGTCCTTGCGGTAACTTGTACTTAAATTGAATACGTTGTTAGTTACTTGCCCCTTTGCATACTGTAGTTTTGTACCTTGCATGTGTTTGTATATGTTGTGCTTCCTATTTGTTTATCTTTAGAAATCAAGTATGTATGATGGGTTGCACATCATGTATGTGTGAGTCTTGTGTAGAGCCTTTTTGCATTATGTTTGTATCTTAGTTGTCTCTTTGTGAGAGATTAATGGATTATCCCATTTTGGGGGAGTGATGTGCTTTATGCACTTCACGACCCTAAAAATTTGTGTTCGTGAGGAATACCACTTAGTATTGATATCACAATATTATCTAGCTTCTATTTGGTATGTCTTCTCATGAGAAATTCAAATTCTAAATGGTCCATTAATCATCTCTTGTTGTATTTAATTTGCCTCTTGTTAATAACGTTGGGTTACCACATTATGGGGGAGTAATATACTTTGTGCACATTACAAGCCGAGAGAATGTGTACATTTGAGATATTGCCACTTAGAGTTGATATTATAATTTATCTTATTCCTAGGTGGCATGTTAGCTCTACAAGTGACATTTGCTTGTGATTTAGGAGTAAAGATGATGCTGGATCTATTTGCAATCTACCAATGGGAATTATTTACAAATACTTCTTGTCCTTTGACAATTTGTATTCCTTTTAAGTGGCAGAATTTGCTAATCTTCTTTACATAGGTTTTTGTTTATCGTTTGTCTTCCTTGCCTCTTGTGGATCTTTTGGAGCATGTCTAGTGTTTATATATATATAGGGAAAGTGATGATCCCATCATGTGCATTTTGTATTCAAATGCAAATTCTATATAATGCACATCTCTTGGGGGAGCTATCCTATTTTCTGTAGAACACTCTCTTTATGTATTCATCATAAAATCTTTTGATCTTCATCAAGTGTGTGTTGGTGGGAGGAAAGCCTTATCTCTATGGTGCTTTGTGCCATCATGAAAATTTGCGGAGGGTTTGGTTTGTTTGGAACCTGGCTCTCTTTTGGGAACTTGATACCTCTTGTTTTCCTTCATTTGGTATCTTGTTTCCTTCTATTTGGCATGTGTCGATGGATATCTCATTCCTTGATGTATCTTTTAGTTGGTATCCGTTAAGTGATAATTTTTCATTTGGTATCTTATTTTCACTTGTTACCCTATCTTTCGGTATCTTATCAACTGTGTGTTGATTTGATTCTTAAAAACCTTGAGCATGCGTATTTTCTACATATACTTTCGTTGGCATGTTCTCTTTCCTTGACCCAATATATAGGGGAGACTCCACTATGACATAAATTGGCTAAAGTGTGCATGAAATTCAATTTCATATCTATATGCACATATTTATGTGGAGTTTTGTCCTATGTATTGTTGCTCCACTAAATTTTTGGTCCTAATGAGTTTGGGTGCCATCTTGTTTGTGGTGTTGTTATAGGAACAATTGGACATAAATTGGACACTCGACTGACTTACAAGGAAGGTGTCGACCCCATGTGCTTATCAGAGCCTTGCTAGGATGATCGAAGAACCATTGTCCACTACATCTATCCAATGCTATCTCGGTAACAAGTATCTACTTCATGCATACATTTATCGCATTCAACCGTTTATAGGTTGCATCATGGCATGAATTTCTTGAGGCATTCTTGTGGTACTTGTTTCCTTTCTCAAAGTGTCTCAACGATTATGTCATATTGCTAGTTGTGATGTCTTTGATGTTCGTGTATTGGGAATTCATTTATGTACAATAACAAAATATTAGGCTATGTGCTATGCTTTCAAGCAAAGATCTTATTGGTATATTTATGACTTCCTTTTGGATATCTTGTTTGTTCCTTCTTGTAACTATTTCATGTGTAC
The DNA here is from genome assembly GCA_022496015.1 of Hordeum marinum. Taxonomy (NCBI): domain Eukaryota; kingdom Viridiplantae; phylum Streptophyta; class Magnoliopsida; order Poales; family Poaceae; genus Hordeum; species Hordeum marinum. The sequence goes on along the minus strand of CM039677.1, from coordinate 277,061,810 downwards.
GTTATTCTTTGTGGATATATAATCATGATTGATCTCTACCTAGAATCTTATACACATGAGAGAAGTTACATCTCTAGTTGATATCCTCTTTTCTTTCACGTCTACCGTTGCATTTTCTTTTTATTTACTTGGTGGTTTCATGAAAGAATCTGTCTTGAGTGCGGATCTTATATCCTTGCATTTTGATGCACTCGTTGGTTATGAATATTATTTTCCTCATGCTTGTCCTCACGAGGGTTTTGCCATCTCGATTGGTATCCCTCCTCTTGACAAGGCTATTATTTCCTATCTTCACCAGGGGTTGTCCCAAGCTTTGGTTTTTCATTTTCTTATTAGTAAGCTCGTGAACCCAGTTGCTAGTGGTTTGTGTGTGGGAAGGATATGTCTTGCACTTTATGTCTGATTTCATCAAGACTATGTTGATGTTTAATGCCCATCCTTATATTAGTCCTCTCAAGTGCTTTGACATGACTCACACACATCATTTTGGTTGAGACTATTCTTTAACCTCTTCTACCTTTTGCTCAACCATATGTTTGGTGCAAGTACTATGCTTATTGGCTTATCTACTTGCTTGCACTTTGTTGTGTGTTTATATTGATTTTGGGGGAGTCATGATCCTATTTTGTGCACTTACATTCAAATACAAAAAATCTTAATTGTGCACAAATCATGGGGAGCTCCTCTAGTTTCTTTATAAACACTCTTTGACCATATCATAATATCTTTTATTCATGTGGCTCATAGGTTCATGTGATTGTTTGTTCCAATTAGTATCATTTGATTGCTTGCTTCACTCCGGTGTATGTCTTTGTGCCATATGACCCTTTTTGCAATCTTTGGATTCTCAATATAGTTTGTCTTCCTCCAACTACTTATCATTGGATTTTTGTATTTTTTTTGCACACGTATTTTCAGAAATACAAACCTTTTGGAGGAACACCTATTATATTGGCTTTCTAAGCTTTTCGCCCATTTTAGCAATCAATGCCAACGGGGGAGAAGTTTAGAGAGTTTAGTTTGGAAAGCTTGGAGAGTTTTTCTTTTATTCGTTAAGCAATTTGCATCTCACATCCATGCATTGCTTTGCATTTGTGTGTTCTTGGTTGTGCTTATTTCCTTATATGAACTGTCTTGAAAGTGCTTGTCATCAATTACCAAAATGGGGGAGGTTGTAAGAGCACATTTCTCCATGTGTGGTTTTGGGTAATTGATGACAATCCCTATGGACTAATGGTTGCCTTGAGTTATATTCGAAGGATTTTGTCCATAGGTACTTCTTGGAGTCCATCTGTTGGTTTCAAGGAGTTTATATGGTGACCAAGGTGGTATTCAAGGTTTATCCAAAGATTGGTCTTGTGGGAGTTGAGCTTATTGCAAGCATGTATTAAAGAAGAAGATTGTGTATGCATTCATGTTTACCTTCAAGACATCATCTTTATGAAGAGAGAAGCTAAGATACAAGGTTGATCAAGACTAAGTCAAAAAGTGAATCAAGTTGATCAACACACAAAGCGTACAAGATGTACCGAGAGGGATCAAGTGATCCCATGGTGTGGTAAGCATTGTCCATTACACTTTGTGTACTAAACCATGGTCTAGGTGAGAGTTCTTTGGGGGGGTAGGTATATTTCCATGGGCTTGCATCAAGAGGCAGATCCCATACATCCCATGGAAGATGACATCAAGTGGAGATCGTCATCAAGGTTGCGATGTGCAAGCTCAAGCGAAGCATCACAGAGAGATCATGCTTGAGGCTCGCCGTTCATTGTGGTGACAATAGACTTGTGAAGATGTGCCGAAGAGTGGCTCACCCATAGTGGAGTATGGGGGAGCAATCATCTAGTCTTGATCAAGCCAACGCAATCAAGAAAGGTGGTCCATCTTGAGGAAGTCAAGATTGTCATCATCTAGCTCAAGTGGACTATGCGCAAGGCTAAGGTTTTACCTTGATAGGGTTTTCTATTTTACCGGTCTCATGGTGGTAGTTGAGAGACCAGGTTATAGGATCGATTCTCGTACTATCAAGGGGGGCTCTCAAGTGAGTAGCTTGATCGTATCATTCGTTGAGAGCTCAAACCATTGTATTCTTGGCATCGTCATCTTTCTTAGTTCTTGGTTGGATTTTATCTATGTGGGTTATTGAGCTTGTAGTTATCTTCGTGACAAGATGTAGTACATCAAAAACTGATTTCATATGCTTCGTCTATTGCGTTTTCGGTGTTGGAGGTTTTACCGGTCTTATTCGAGGAAGGGTTCTCACCATTTTCTTATGGGTCTTTTCTCATTTGCTTTTTATTTATATTTCAATCAATGTTGTGTTATTACATGTCGTTAGCTTTCCAACAAACTTTGTTTCGTTAAATTCGGAGTCTGTTTGCAAAAGTTGTCGCAGTTTTGGTGTTCTTAAAAGGCTGCAGCAATACTACCGCGGCTAGAGTGGATGTAATTATTTACAACCGCTCTGGAGCGGTACTACTGCTCCGGACCAAAATCTCGTGTTTTGTCCAACGGTGGTAGGCACGGATGTATTTTTTTAGTACCGCTCGCAAGCAGTAGTACGTCACACGAGAGTGATATTATGGATCAGCCGTGTGTAATTCACACGAGAAAAGATGAGGAGGGCAATGTGATTCTGCCCAAGCACACCACTCGGCAGTGTCGAACACTCATTCAGCAGTTCAAAGAGACTCTGCCAAGTGACAAGACTCCTGAAAAGGGAGAAGATGAAGATAAAGAAACATTCCCAGATGTCACTTCTAGACTTGTGATTTTCGCTGATGTCGAGAGCAAGGGTCGACTGAAGGTCATCAATAGAAAAGTCAACATGGCTGTACCTGCTACCCCCACCTACCTCAAGTGGTCCCAGTACGCTATCACATTCGACCAAACAGACCATCTTGCTCATGTGGCCACTCCTGGTCGACAGGCCCTGGTAGTTGATCTGGTGGTGGGGGGCACTCGACTCAGAAAGGTCCTCATGGACCGTGGAAGCGGTCTGAACATCCTCTATGCGGATACCCTGAAGGGCTGGGCATTCCGATGTCCCGACTGAGTGAAAGCAATAGGCAATTTCACGGAGTCATCCCAGGGAAGAAGGCCAAGTCACTCGGCCAGATTGCGTTGGACTTGACGTTCGGGAACGATAAAATTTTTCGAAAGGAAAAGTTGATGTTTGAAGTTGTGGATTTCCAGAGTGCCTATCACGCCATTTTGGGTCGACCCATGTATGCTCGTTTCATGGCCTGTCCATGTTACGTGTATCTGAAGTTGAAGATGCCGGGCCCTAAGGGTGTGATCACGGTCATTGGCAATCGACAGAGAGCTGAAGAATGCCTCCAGCAAGGCTCCAAGATCGCTAATCATCAGATGGCCATGGTCGAGCTGGAGGAGTACAAGAAGAGCGCTGACCCTACTGATTTGCTCCGTGAAAAGAAGCCCGCTTCTGAGTCGGTGTTTCAGTCGGCAAGGGAAGTGAAGAAGGTGCACATCCACCTGACGGATCCAATCGTTGCCCCGACAAATATATCATCAACACTCGACAGCAAATAGGAAGCCGAGCTCATCCAGTTCCTTCGTGAGAACTAGGATATCTTTGCGTGGAAGCCTGCTGACATGCCGGGGGTTCCCAGGGGACTAGCTGAGCACCGTGTGAGAGTTGATACGAAAGCTAAGCCCGTCAAGGAGCATGTGCATCGATCGACGGCGAAGAAGCGCAAAGCAATCGGTGAAGAAATGGCCCGTCTCTTACAAGCCAAGTTCATTCGGGAGATTTATCACTCCGAGTGGCTCTCGAATGTCGTGATGGTGCCCAAAAAGGATAAGTCATTGCGCATGTGCATTGACTTCTAACATATCGATCGGGTCTGCCCAAAGGATCATTGTGCGAGGGCATGACGAGATTACGGTGGCCCTAGTGGCTTCTTGGGGAGCATTGTGCCTCCATACCGCTCCGAACGGAGATTAGCATCCGCAAGGATGTGAACTTCGGGATACATCATCGTCTCTGCATGCCTCGCTTATCTCTTACCCGAGCCCCTTTACTTATGCACTCTACTTTGTGATAGCCATATTGTTTCTTGTTATATATATTGCTATCACTTAGTTGTCTATCTTGCTTAGCATAAGTTGTCGGTGCACATAGGTGAGCCTAGTTGTTTTAGGTTTTGTGCTTGACTAATTAAACGATAGTTTTATTCCGCATTTGTTCAAGCGTAAACCGTAATTATTTTAAAGCGCCTATTCACCCCCCCTATAGGCGACATCCACGTCCTTTCACCCATCTTGTTAGCCTTGATGGCAACAATACAACATGTGCCTCGCTACCCCTACTTTGTCACTCGGTGAAGGTCACCGCAAGATTGAACCCAAAACCAAGCACTTCTCCCATTGCAAGAATTACCAATCTACTTGGCCAAACCAAACCAATAACTCGTAGAGACTTGCAAAGATATGAAATCATGCATATAAGAATTCAGAAAAGACTCAAATAAGATTCATGGATAATCTGAACATAAACCCACAATTCATCGGATCTTGACAAACACACTGCAAAAGAGTATTACATCAGATAGATCTCCATGATGATCATGAATAACATGGTATTGAAGATCAAAGAGAGAGAAGAAGCCATCTAGCTACTAGCTATGGACCCGTAGGTCTGTGGTGGACTACTCATGCATCATTGGAGGGGCAATGGAGTTGATGTAGATGCCCTCCGTGATTGGATCCCCCTCCGGCAGATTACAGGAAAAGGCTCCAAGATTGGATATCTCGAGAACGGAGGCTTCTGTCGGCGGAAAAGTATTTGCGTGGATATTTTTGGTGTTGGGGGAATGTTTGGGTATTTATAGGACAAAGAATAGTGTTAGGAGACCTTCCAGGAGGTGGCAAGCCTGCCAGGCGCGGCCAGGGGGGTGGCCGCGCCTCCCTGGCTTGTGACCTCCTGGCAGGTGTCGTGGTGCACTCCTAGTCTAGTAGATCTCTTTCCTTCCAAAAAAATCATTCTGAAGATTTTATTCCGTTTGGACTCCATTTAATGTTCCATATCTTCAATACTTAAAAACAAGGAAAAAACAGAAACTGGCACTGGGCTCTAGATTAATAAGTTATTCCCCAAAATAATATAAAATAGCATATTAAGGCATATAAAACATCCAAAACAGATAATAAAATTGCATGACATCATCAAAAATTATAGATACGTTGGAGACGTATCACGCCGCCACGCGGTTGTCTGCTATAAACGACAACTTGTGGTCTTTTTTCGAGGGCACCATCGGTGCATTCCATGAAGACTTCGTTGTGTTTTCTCAGTGTGCTCGTGTGACGAGGATATGTACCTAAGGTAGGGTCCCAGGCATGACCTAGACCCCCTACCTAAGGGCATGACATTGGAGGACTTGAAGATCACATATAAGCTTCCGACTGGATTCCTGGTGGCGCTCAAGTCACTCAACAAGCAATCCACTCGGAGACTTGTTCCTTCTCTCAACGGTCGACGATCACTCGGAAGACATCATTTCCACTCGACGCCAGAAGACCAGAAGCCACCTCCAGGAGGCGAATGGGCAGGCGTTAGGCTTTTCGTCATTAGTAGCTTTTATCATGTAAGTTACTAGTAACGCTAGTCTTTAAACCCATGATCGGACCCTTAGATGCCGGGCAATTAGGAGGGGCAGCGAACTCTATATAAGCTGCCCTCCCCTCTGGCCCAAGGGTTCGCAACCACTGTAACTTCAACATTCCACACGATAAAGCTCCCGAGCACTGAGACGTAGGGTTGTTACCTCCACAAGAGGGGTCTGAACTCATACATCCGAGTGTACACCCTCGCCATAGCGAGGACTCTGCCCTCTCCTTTCGTACCCCTACCTTCTACTGCCAGGCTCGTTCCCACGACAGTTGGCGCCCACCATGGGGCAGGCGTCTAAGCGACTTCCGGCGAGGTTGCGTTTTTCGTCCTTCGACATGTCTTCCGGCGGTGTTTTTTTGCTCTAGGCCACAAGATCCGTTTTAGAGCGCTCACCTTCATCGTCGATGATTCGTCATGGCTTCAGGAAGCGCCTCTCGATGTCGAGGCGCTCTAGGTCCGTGGGGCCGCGCACTTCCGCATGAGTTCATGTGGCGTGTTGCTGCATCAGCTGTCGACTCCCTATTCATCGGCAACCCTCGTTGTTCGCAGTTGCAAGTGGTCCGGCCGCTCACGACTCCAGCGTTGGGTCAAGCATGCAGTGGCGCGTCAAATTTCTTTTCTGCAGATCGCAGCACTCGAGCCGGCCGAGTCTCTTCACGGCATGTTCGAGTCGGATTCCGATCTGTGCGATATCCCTTCCGAGTGCGAGAGCTGCGATCCAACAGTGGAGGTCCTTATGGTGGGCTCTCATCAAAGCCACGCGCCGGGCTTTGGCCTCGGAAAGCATGATGTAGGCGGTGCAACGAGTGAACATCCCCATCACGATGGTGAAGTTCTTCATACTCCCATCGTTGGAACGACCGCCGAGGCTCATGCCTTGGAGGCCACGTGTATTCAGCTGGAACAACTGTAGAGGGAACTCGACGAGCGTGCTCACCAGCGCCCATCAGTTGCCGGTCGACGACAGTGATAGCTGTTCCCGACTGGATCCCGCAACGACGTCGAGGTATATCGTACCCCTGTGTTAAATGTAGCAGCTGCTGCTAGGATAGCAGATTCCATTCAGCCATCGTGGTCAGAGGCTGGAAGAGGGTTGATGCAAATCAGAGCACTGCTAGATGCAACATAGTGTCATAATTCCGTTGTTTCACAGTCCCGCAACAGGATACACAGCAACTCACCCAGGGCAGAAACCGTTCAGTCGGCACACATCCCTGGATCGCCCTTGCGTCGTATGGCTGGAGGCTTTGTGAAGACCATCATCGAGTGCCCACTCCTCCACAGGGTGGTCCGCACGTGCCCCGGCACCAGGACGAAAGGCGCTCATTCGGTGATGAGAGGAATGCAGGCTTTGATGCTCGTGATCTCCTCACCCAGAAGCGAATCAACAGGGGCAGAGCCCACAGAGAAGGACAAGATAGAGATTTTCCGAGTGGTAGCTCAGTCGTGATTTCTGGTCCTCAGTGTTTCAGCAGAGCCATCCGTTCTGTAGAGATTCCCCCCAACTTCAGGTTGGCGCCTGGGATCAGAAAATTTTCTGGCGAGTCAAAGCCAGAGACTTGGTTGGATGATTACCGAGTGGCTGTACAGATTGGTGGCGGCAATGAAAACGTTGCAATGAAGCACCTGTCCTTGATGTTAGATGGTTCAGCTCATGCTTGGCTGAATCGCTTGGCTCCTTCCAGTATATATTGCTGGGAGGATCTTGCCCGAGTGTTTATCCGAACCTTTGAGGGAACTTGCAAGCGTCCTGTACGTCTGGTCGACTTACATCATTGTGTCCAGAAGCCCAATGAACTTTGAGAGATTATATTCATTGGTGGTCCACTCTGCATCATATAGTGAAGAATGTGTCCGAACACCGGGCTGTGTGTGCTTTCAAGGCCGGTGTGAGATACAGAGAGCTTTATTTGAAGTTTGGTCGAACGAGTGATATTTCACTCGGCAAGATGATGGAAATCGCCACCTGGTACGCCAATGGCGAGGAATAAGACCACCTCTATAGCGATAATGGAAAGGCAGTCGTTAGTGATAATGGTGGCCACTCCAATCGGAAACAGAAGCAAAAAGCTGAGGGTCCAGTTCAAGCAGAACCAGCCGCACTGGTGACCCAAGCAAAGAATAAGGGGAATGCTAAAGCATAGTATGCCCCAAGAAAGGAAAAAATCAGTCAGGGACTGATATTATGGATCAGCCGTGTGTAATTCACACGAGAAAAGATGAGCAGAGCAATGTGATTCTGCCCAAGCACACCACTCGGCAGTGTCGAACACTCATTCAGCAGTTCAAAGAGACTCCGCCGAGTGACAAGACTCCTGAAAAGGAAGAAGATGAAGATAAAGAAACATTCCCAGATGTCACTTCTACACTTGTGATTTTTGCTGATGTCGAGAGAAAGGTTCGACTGAAGGTCATCAACAGAGAAGTCAACATGGTTGTACCTGCTACCCCCTGTTGGAAATATGCCCTAGAGGCAATAATAAAATGGTTATTATTGTATTTCCTAGTTCATGATAATTGTCTATTATTCATGCTACAATTGTGTTAACCAGAAACCGTAATACATGTGTGAATACATAGACCATCACATGTCCCTAGTGAGCCTCTAGTTGGCTAGCTCGTTGATCAATAGATGGTCACGGTTTCATGACCATGGACATTGGATGTCGTTGATAACGGGATCACATCATTAGGAGAATGATGTGATGGACAAGACCCAATCCTAAGCATAGCACAAGATCGTGTAGTTCGTTTGCTAAAGCTTTTCAATGTCAAGTATCATTTCCTTAGACCATGAGATTGTGTAACTCCCGGATACCGTAGGAATGCTTTGGGTGTGCCAAACGTCACAACGTAACTGGGTGGCTATAAAGGTACGCTACGGGTATCTCCGAAAGTGTCTGTTGGGTTGACACGAATCAAGACTGGGATTTGTCACTCCGTGTGACGGAGAGGTATCTCTGGGCCCACTCGGTAAGACATCATCATAATGAGCTCAATGTGACTAAGGAGTTAGCCACGGGATGATGTGTTACGGAACGAGTAAAGAGACTTGCCGGTAACGAGATTGAACAAGGTATGGCGATACCGACGATCAAATCTCGGGCAAGTACCATACCGATAGACAAAGGGAATTGTATACGGGATTGATTGAATCCCTGACATCGTGGTTCATCCGATGAGATCATCGTGGAGTAAGTGGGAGCCAACATGGGTATCCAGATCCCGCTGTTGGTTATTGGCCGGAGAGGTGTCTCGGTCATGTCTACGTGTCTCCCGAACCCGTAGGGTCTACACACTTAAGGTTCGATGACGCTAGGGTTATAGGGAAAAGATATACGTGATTACCGAAGGTTGTTCGGAGTCCCGGATGAGATCCCGGACGTCACAAGGAGCTCCGGAATGGTCCGGAGGTAAAGATTGATATATAGGAAGTCCAGTTTTGGTCACCGGAAAGTTTTCGGGCTCATCGGTAGTGTACCGGGAGTGCCGGGAGGGTGCCGGAGGACCCCCGGGAGGGGTGTGACGACCAAAGGACCACATGGGCTGTTAGATAAAGTGTGCCAGCCCTTTATTGGGCTGGGCAAGACTTTTGCTAAAGGCCCATGCGGCTGGAGATAAGGAGATAAGGCAAAAAGGATTTAAAAGGAGGAGATCCACCTCCCTTGTGGGAGGTGGACTCTCCCTTTAATTCAGCCGGCCATCTCCTCTTTGGAGTAGAGGCCAAGCCAGCCCTCCACGTCCCTCCTCCTATATATACTTGAGGTTTTGGATGTTTTGAGACAGGATTTGATCTCTCTCTCTCACGGCGAAGCCCTACCTCTCTTCTTCCTCCTCCGCAGCGCTTAGGCGAAGCCCTGTCGGAATACCTTGCTACTCCACCACCACCACGCCGTCGTGCTGCTGTTGGAGCCCTTCCCCAACCTCTCCTTCCTCCTTGCTGGATCAAGGTGTTGGATACGTCACCGGGCTGCACGTGTGTTGAACGCGGAGGTGCCGTCCGTTCGGCACTTGATCGGATCTACCGCGATCTGAATCGCTGCGAGTACGACTCCATCAACCGCGTTCTTGTAACGCTTCCGCTTAGCGATCTTCAAAGGTATGAAGATGCAATCTCTCCCCTCTCGTTGCTGGTTTCTCCATAGATAGATCTTGGTGAACGTAGGAAAATTTTGATTTACTACTACGTCTCCCAACAGTGACATCATGAGCTAGGTCTATGCGTAGAATCTATGCACGAGTAGAACACAAAGCAGTTGTGGGCGTCGAGTTTGTTAATTTGCTTGCCGCTACTAGTCTTATCTTGATTCGGCGGTATTGTGGGATGAAGCGGCCCGGACCAACTTTACACGTACGCTTACGTGAGACCGGTTCCACCGCCTGACATGCACTAGATGCATAAGGTGGCTAGCGGGTGTCTGTCTCTCCTACCTTAGTCGGATCGGATTCGATGAAAAGGGTCCTTATGAAGGGTAAATAGCAATTGGCAAATCACGTTGTGGTGTTGACGTAGGTAAGAAACGTTCTTGCTAGTAACCTATAGCAGCCACGTAAAAACTTGCAACTACAAATTAGAGGACGTCTAACTTGTTTTTGCAGCATGTGCCTTGTGATGTGATATGGCCAAAGGATGTGATGTGATGCATTGTGATGTATGAATTGATCATGTTCTTGTAATAGGATTCACGACTTGCATGTCGATGATTATGACAACCGGCAGGAGCCATAGGAGTTGTCTTATTTATTGTATGACCTGCGTGTCAATCATAAACGCCATGTAATTACTTTACTTTATTGCTAAGCGTTAGCCATAGTAGTAGAAGTAATAGTTGGCGAGACAACTTCATGAAGACACAATGATGGAGATCATGATGATGGAGATCATGGTGTCGTGCCGGTGACAGTGATGATCATGGTGCCCCGAAGATGGAGATCATAGGAGCAAAATGATATTGGCTATATCATGTCACTATATTGATTGCATGTGATGTTTATCATGTTTACATCTTATTTGCTTAGAACGACGGTAGTAAATAAGATGATCTCTCAATAAAATTTCAAGAGAAGTGTTCACCCTAACTGTGCACCGTTGCTAAGGATCGTTGTTCCGAAGCACCACGTGATGATCGGGTGTGATAGGTTCTAACGTTCGCATACAACGGGTGTAAGCCAGATTTACACACGCGAAACACTTAGGTTGACTTGACGAGCCTAGCATGTACAGACATGGCCTCGGAACACGGAAGACCGAAAGGTCGAACATGAGTCGTATAGAAGATACGATCAACATGAAGATGTTCACCATGGATGACTAGTCCGTCTCACGTGATGATCGGACACGGGCTAGTTGACATGGACCATGTATCACTTGGAAGACTAGAGAGATGTCTGTCTAAGTGGGAGTTCATTAATTTGATTAAGTGAACTTAATTATCATGAACTTAGTCTAAAATTGTCTTTACAATCTATGATGTAGATCCAATGGCCAACGCGAATGTCACCCTCAATTTCAACGCGTTCCTAGAGAAAACCAAGCTGAAAGATGATGGAAGCAACTATGCGGACTGGGTCCGTAGCTTGAGGATCATCCTCATAGCTTCCAAGAGATTGTATGTCCTAGATGCACCGCTAGGTGACGCACCCGTTCTCCCAGCGGAACAAGATGTTATGAACACTTGGCAATCACGCTGCGATGATTACTCCCTTGTTCAATGCGGCATGCTTTACAGTCTAGAACCGGGGCTCCAAAAGCGTTTTGAGCAACACGGAGCATATGAGATGTTCCAGGAGCCGAAACTGGTTTTTCAAGCTCATGCCCGGGTCGAGAGATATGATGTCTCCGACAAGTTCTTCAGCTGTAAGATGGAGGAGCATAGTTCTGTCAGTGAGCACATCCTCAAGATGTCTGGGCTACACAGCCGCTTGACTCAGCTGGGGGTTAATATCCCGGATGACTCGGTCATTGACAGAATCCTCCAGTCGCTTCCACCTAGCTTCAAGAGCTTTGTGATGAACTACAACATGCAAGGTATGGAGAAGTCCATTCCTGAGTTGTACTCGATGCTGAAATCAGCGGAGGTCGAGATCAAAAAGGAGCATCAAGTGTTGATGGTGAATAAGACCACTAGTTTCAAGAAAGGCAAGGGTAAGAAGAACTTCAAGAAGGACGGCAAAGCTGTTGCCGCGCCCGGTAAGCAAGTTGCCGGGAAGAAGAAGAAAAATGGACCCAAGCCTGAGACTGAGTGCTTTTATTGCAAGGGTACCGGTCACTGGAAGCGGAACTGCCCCAAGTATTTAGCGGATAAGAAGGACGGCAACATTAAAGGTATATGTGATATACTTGTTATTGATGTGTACTTGACCAGCGCTCGTAGTAGCTCCTGGGTATTTGATACCGGTGCAGTTGCTCACATTTGTAACTCCAAGCAGGAGCTGCGGAATAAGCGGAGGCTGGCCAAGGATGAGGTGACGATGCGTGTCGGGAATGGTTCCAAGGTCGATGGGATCGCCGTCGGCACGTTACCTCTACATCTACCTTCGGGATTAGTTTTAAACCTTAATAATTGTTATTTAGTACCAGCTTTGAGCATGAACATTGTATCTGGATCTCGCTTGATGCGAGATGGCTACTCATTTAAATCCGAGAATAATGGTTGTTCTATTTATATGAGAGAAATGTTTTATGCTCATGCCCCGCTGGTCAATGGTTTATTTTTGATGAATCTCGAACGTGATGTTACACATGTCCATAGTGTGAGTACCAAAAATGTAAAGTTGATAACGATAGTCCCACTTACATGTGGCACTGCCGTCTTGGCCATATTGGTGTCAAACGCATGAAGAAGCTCCATGCTGATGGAATTTTGGAGTCACTTGATTTCGAATCATTTGACACATGCGAACCATGCCTCATGGGCAAGATGACCAAGACTCCGTTCTCCGGAATAATGGAGCGAGCAACTGACTTGTTGGAAATAATGCATACCGATGTATGCGGTCCAATGAGCGTCGAGGCTCGCGGTGGCTACCGTTATGTTCTCACCCTCACTGATGACTTGAGTAGATATGGTTATGTCTACTTAATGAAACACAAGTCTGAAACTTTTGAAAGGTTCAAGGAATTTCAGAGTGAGGTCGAGAATCAACGTGACAGGAAAATAAAATGCCTACGATGTGATCGTGGCGGAGAATATTTAAGTCACGAGTTTGGCACGCACCTTAGGAAATGTGGAATTGTTTCACAACTCACGCCGCCTGGCACACCCCAGCGAAATGGTGTGTCTGAACGTCGTAATCACACTCTATTGGATATGGTGCGATCTATGATGTCTCTTACCGACTTACCGCTATCATTTTGGGGATATGCATTAGAGACTGCCGCATTCACTTTAAATAGGGCACCGTCTAAATCCGTTGAGACGACACCGTATGAATTGTGGTTTGGAAAGAAACCTAAGCTATCGTTTCTAAAAGTTTGGGGATGCGATGCTTATGTGAAGAAACTTCAACCTGAGAAGCTCGAACCCAAAGCGGAAAAGTGCGTCTTCATAGGATATCCCAAGGAGACTATTGGGTATACCTTCTACCTACGATCCGAAGGCAAAGTCTTTGTTGCCAAGAATGGGTCCTTTCTCGAGAAAGAGTTTCTCTCGAAAGAAGTAAGTGGGAGGAAAATAGAACTTGATGAGGAAATTGTACCTCCACTCGAACCGGAGAGTAGCGCAGCACAGGAAGTTGTTTCTGTGGAGCCTACACCGGCTAGAGAGGAAGTTAATGATGATGATCATGAAACTTCAGATCAAGTTGCTATTCGAAGGTCCACCAGGACACGTTCCGCACCAGAGTGGTACGGCAATCCTGTCCTAGAGATCATGTTGTTGGACAACAGTGAACCTTCGAACTATGAAGAAGCGATGGCGGGCCCGGATTCCAACAAATGGCTTGAGGCCATGAAATCCGAGATAGGATCCATGTATGAGAACAAAGTATGGACTTTGGTGGACTTGCCTAATGATAAGCGAGCCATTGAAAACAAATGGATCTTTAAGAAGAAGACTGACGCGGACGGTAATGTCACCGCCTATAAAGCTCGGCTTGTCGCTAAGGGTTATCGACAAGTTCAAGGAGTTGACTACGATGAGACTTTCTCACCCGTAGCGATGCTAAAGTCAGTCCGAATCATGTTAGCAGTTGCCGCATTTTATGATTATGAGATCTGGCAAATGGACGTCAAAACGGCATTCCTTAATGGCTTCCTCAAGGAAGAACTGTATATGATGCAGCCAGAAGGTTTTGTCGATCCTAAAGATGCTAACAAGGTATGCAAGCTCCAGCGCTCCATCTATGGGCTGGTGCAAGCATCTCGGAGTTGGAACATTCGCTTTAATGAGGTGATTAAAGCGTTTGGGTTTGTACAGGTTTATGGAGAACCTTGTATTTACAAGAAAGTGAGTGGGAGCTCTATAGCATTTCTTATACTGTATGTGGATGACATGCTGATAATGGGAAATAATATAGAACTCTTGGAAAGTATCAAGGCCTACTTGAATAAGTGTTTTTCAATGAAGGACCTTGGAGAAGCTGCTTACATATTAGGTATTAAGATCTATAGAGATAGATCGAAACGCCTCATTGGTCTTTCACAAAGCACATACCTTGAAAAGATATTGAAGAAGTTCAATATGCATCAGTCCAAGAAGGGGTTCTTGCCTGTGTTGCAAGGTGTGAGATTGAGTACGACTCAATGCCCGACCACGGCAAAGGATAGAGAAGAGATGAGTGTCATCCCCTATGCTTCAGCGATAGGCTCTATCATGTATGCCATGCTGTGTACCAGACCTGATGTGAACCTTGCCATAAGTTTGGTAGGGAGGTACCAAAGTGATCCCGGAGCGGAACACTGGACAGCGGTCAAGAATATCCTGAAGTACCTGAAAAGGACAAAGGACATGTTTCTCGTATATGGAGGTGCCGAAGAGCTCGTCGTAAAGGGTTACGTCAACGCTAGCTTCGACACAGATCCGGACGACTCTAAGTCGCAAACCGGATACGTGTATATTTTGAATGGAGGGGCAGTCAGCTGGAGTAGCAGCAAGCAAAGCGTCGTGGCGGCATCTACATGTGAAGCGGAGTACATAGCTGCTTCGGAAGCAGCAAAGGAGGGAGTCTGGATGAAGGAGTTCATCACCGACCTAGGAGTGATTCCAAATGCGTCGGGCCCGATGACTCTACTCTGTGACAACACTGGAGCTATTGCCCTTGCGAAGGAGCCCAGGTTTCACAAGAAGACAAGACACATCAAGCGCCGCTTCAACTCCATCCGTGATTACATTCAGGAGGGAGACATAGATATTTGTAAAGTGCATACGGATCTGAATGTCGCAGATCCGTTGACTAAACCTCTCTCACGAGCAAAACATGATCAACACCATAACGCTATGGGTGTTCGATTCATCACAATGTAACTAGATTATTGACTCTAGTGCAAGTGGGAGACTGTTGGAAATATGCCCTAGAGGCAATAATAAAATGGTTATTATTGTATTTCCTAGTTCATGATAATTGTCTATTATTCATGCTACAATTGTGTTAACCAGAAACCGTAATACATGTGTGAATACATAGACCATCACATGTCCCTAGTGAGCCTCTAGTTGGCTAGCACGTTGATCAATAGATGGTCACGGTTTCATGACCATGGACATTGGATGTCGTTGATAACGGGATCACATCATTAGGAGAATGATGTGATGGACAAGACCCAATCCTAAGCATAGCACAAGATCGTGTAGTTCGTTTGCTAAAGCTTTTCAATGTCAAGTATCATTTCCTTAGACCATGAGATTGTGTAACTCCCGGATACCGTAGGAATGCTTTGGGTGTGCCAAACGTCACAACGTAACTGGGTGGCTATAAAGGTACGCTACGGGTATCTCCGAAAGTGTCTGTTGGGTTGACACGAATCAAGACTGGGATTTGTCACTCCGTGTGACGGAGAGGTATCTCTGGGCCCACTCGGTAAGACATCATCATAATGAGCTCAATGTGACTAAGGAGTTAGCCACGGGATGATGTGTTACGGAACGAGTAAAGAGACTTGCCGGTAACGAGATTGAACAAGGTATGGCGATACCGACGATCGAATCTCGGGCAAGTACCATACCGATAGACAAAGGGAATTGTATACGGGATTGATTGAATCCCTGACATCGTGGTTCATCCGATGAGATCATCGTGGAGTAAGTGGGAGCCAACATGGGTATCCAGATCCCGCTGTTGGTTATTGGTCGGAGAGGTGTCTCGGTCATGTCTACGTGTCTCCCGAACCCGTAGGGTCTACACACTTAAGGTTCGATGACGCTAGGGTTATAGGGAAAAGGTATACGTGATTACCGAAGGTTGTTCGGAGTCCCGGATGAGATCCCGGACGTCACGAGGAGCTCCGGAATGGTCCGGAGGTAAAGATTGATATATAGGAAGTCCAGTTTTGGTCACCGGAAAGTTTTCGGGCTCATCGGTAGTGTACCGGGAGTGCCGGGAGGGTGCCGGAGGACCCCCGGGAGGGGTGTGACGACCAAAGGACCACATGGGCTGTTAGATAAAGTGTGCCAGCCCTTTATTGGGCTGGGCAAGACTTTTGCTAAAGGCCCATGCGGCTGGAGATAAGGAGATAAGGCAAAAAGGATTTAAAAGGAGGAGATCCACCTCCCTTGTGGGAGGTGGACTCTCCCTTTAATTCAGCCGGCCATCTCCTCTTTGGAGTAGAGGCCAAGCCAGCCCTCCACGTCCCTCCTCCTATATATACTTGAGGTTTTGGATGTTTTGAGACAGGATTTGATCTCTCTCTCTCACGGCGAAGCCCTACCTCTCTTCTTCCTCCTCCGCAGCGCTTAGGCGAAGCCCTGTCGGAATACCTTGCTACTCCACCACCACCACGCCGTCGTGCTGCTGTTGGAGCCCTTCCCCAACCTCTCCTTCCTCCTTGCTGGATCAAGGTGTTGGATACGTCACCGGGCTGCACGTGTGTTGAACGCGGAGGTGCCGTCCGTTCGGCACTTGATCGGATCTACCGCGATCTGAATCGCTGCGAGTACGACTCCATCAACCGCGTTCTTGTAACGCTTCCGCTTAGCGATCTTCAAAGGTATGAAGATGCAATCTCTCCCCTCTCGTTGCTGGTTTCTCCATAGATAGATCTTGGTGAACGTAGGAAAATTTTGATTTACTACTACGTCTCCCAACACCCCCACCTACCTCAAGTGGTCCCAGTATGCTATCACATTCGACCAAACAGACCATCTTGCTCATGTGGCCACTCCTGGTCGACAGGCCCTGGTAGTTGATCCGGTGGTGGGGGGCACTCGACTCAGAATGGTCCGCATGGACCGTGGCAGCGGTTTGAACATCCTCTATGCGGATACCCTGAAAGGGATGGGCATTACGATGTCCTGACTGAGTGAAAGCAACATGCAATTTCACGGAGTCATCCCAGGGAAGAAGGCCAAGTCACTCGGATAGATTGCGTTGGACTTGACGTTCGGGAACGATAAAAAATTTCGAAAGGAAAAGTTGTCGTTTGAAGTTGTTGATTTCCAGAGTGCCTATAATGCCATTTTGGGTCGACCCGCGTATGCTCCTTTCATGGCCCGTCCATGTTACGTGTATCTGAAGTTGAAGATGCCAGGCCCTAAGGGTGTGATCGCGGTCACTGGCAATCGACAGCAAGCTGAAGAATGCCTCTAGCAAGGCTCCAAGATCGCCGATCATCAGATGGCCATGGTCGACCTAGAGGAGTACAAGAAGAGCGCTGACCCTACTGATTTGCTCCGTGAAAAGAAGCCCGCTTCTAAGTTGGTGTTTCAGTCGGCAAGGGAAGTGAAGAAGGTGCACATCCACCTAACGGATCCAATCGTTGCCCCGACAAATATATCATCAACACTCGACAACAAATAGGAATCCGAGCTCATCCAGTTGCTTCGTGAGAACTGGGATATCTTCGCATGGAAGCCTACTGACATGCGGGGGGTTCCCAGGGGACTGGCTGAGCACCGTCTGAGAGTTGATACGAAAGCTAAGCCCGTCAAGGAGCATTTGCATCGATCGGCGGCGGAGAAGCGCAACGCAATCGGTGAAGAAGTGGCCCATCTCTTGCAAGCCAAGTTCATTCAGGAGATTTACCACTCCGAGCGCCTCTCGATTGTCGTGATGGTGCCCAAAAAGGATAAGTCGTTGCGCGTGTGCATTGACTTCTAACATCTCGATTGGGTCTGCCCAAAGGATCATTTTCCCCTCCCCCGCATAGATCAGATTGTTGACTCGACTATGGGATGCGAGCGTTTATTGTTTCTAGATGCTTACTCTGGGTACCATCAGATCCGTCTGTATGGCCCAGATGAAATAAAGACAACCTTCATCACCCCATTCGGGTGTTTTTGCTACATCACTATGCCATTCGGTCTAAAAAATACCGGCGCTACTTTTATGCACATGATTCAGAAGTGTTTACTCGACCAGATCCCTCAGAATGTTGAGGCGTACATGGATGATATAGTGGTCAAGTCCCGCAAATGTTCCGACCTGCTGGCTGACTTGGCCGAAACATTCGTCAATCTAAGGAGATACGACATAAAGCTGAATCCAGCCAAGTGTACTTTCGGCGTCCCTGGCGGCCAGTTACTCGGTTTTCTCGTTTCCGAACGAGGGACCGATGTCAACCCTAAGAAAATCAGTGCCATTACCCGAATGAAGACTCCCGTGCGAGTGCATGATGTTCAGAAACTCACAGGTTGCCTGGTAGCATTGAGTTGATTCATTTCTCGTGTTGGTGAAAAGACGCTACCTCTATACCAATTGATAAATAAGTCCGATACATTCGAGTGGACTCTATAAGCCGAAGCAGCATTTGCTGAGCTCAAAGCCCTGCCCTCCACCCAGCCGGTGCTTGCCGCTCCATGCAGCAAAGAGCCATTGCTCCTGTACATCGCGGCCCCTAATCAGGTCATCAGCATGGTGCTAACTGTCGAGCGAGAGGAGGAGGGTAAAGCTTACAAAGTCCAATGGCTAGTTTATTATGTCTCTGAAGTTCTGTCCCCCTTGAAGCAAAGATATCCACACTACCAGAAGCTGGTTTAATGTATATACTTGTCAGCGAAGAAGGTGGCGCATTATTTTCAAGACCAGTCAATTTCAGTTGTCAGTGATGCTCCATTGTCCGAGATTTTCAACAATCGAGACGCATCTGGTCGAGTGGCTAAGTGGGCAATCGAACTCGAACATTTTGACATTAAATTTGAAGCCAAGAAAGCAATCAAGTCCCAGGCACTTGCAGATTTTATGGCCGAGTGGATTGAAAAACAACAGCCAATCCAAGTTCACTTGGCACATTGGACCATGTTCTTCGACGGCTCTAAAATGTTGAATGGGTCCGGTGCTGGTGTTGTCTTGATATATCCCAAGGGCGACAAGCTCATCTATGTCTTGTAAATTCACTTCGATTCGTCCAACAATGAGGCAGAATATGAAGCACTTTTGTATGGGTTGCGCATGGCTATCTCACTTGGCGTTAAGTGCCTGTTGGTTTATGGCGACTCAGATTTGGTGGTGAATGAAGTGATGAAAGAGTGGGATGTTCGAAACCCCGCTATGACTGGGTACTACAATGCTGTCAGAAAGTTGGATAAGAAAGTCAAAGGCCTGGAACTTCATCATGTTCCCCGACTGAAGAATTAGGCGGCTAATGAACTAGCAAAGATTGGGTCCACTCGACGGTCTGTCCCCAGTGATGTGTTCTTAGAGCACATGCACACTCCTTTGGTGCAAGAAGATCCCTTCACTGAAGAGCCCCCGCAAGCTATGAGCTCTACTATCCGACTGAAGTTGATGTCCTTGCAGTAATTGATTTGGTCATGGAAATTCTGGTTGTCATTCCTGATTGGACGGTACCTTACATTGCTTATATCCTCCGACAAGAACTTCCTGAAGATGAAACAGAGGCTCGACAGATTGTACGCAGGTCCAAGGCCTTTACTGTGATGGGAGACTGGCTATTCAGAGAAAGCGTGACTGGCGTGACGCAGCATTGCATCTCCCTCGAAGAAGGTTGAATGATTCTGGATGAGATCCACTCGGGAACCTGCGGCTATCATGCGTCCTCACGGACAATCGTCGCTAAAGCATTCCGAGATGGTTTCTTCTGGCCACGGGCTAATGAGATGGCCACAGACATTGTTGATCATTGTGATGGATGCCAGTTCTATGCAAACTTGATTCATAAGCCGGCCTCTGCTCTAAAGACAATTCCCCTCGCCTGGCCATTTGTTGTTTGGGGACTTGACATGGTTGGTCCCTTTCGGACCGGAAAAAGCGGTTTCACTCATTTGCTGGTTGCAGTCGTCAAGTTTACAAAGTGGATAGAAGCCAAGCCCATCAAGAAATTGAACTCCCGCATGGCGGTTACATTCATGAGAGAAATAATTTTTCGGAATGGCGTTCCTCAGAGCATTATCACGGATAATGGCACCAACTTTTACTCGGAAGAGTTCAGAAACTTCTGCACATCTTAGGGCACTTGGGTGGGTTATGCGTCTGTCGCACATCCGCAAACCAATGGGCAAGTCAAGCGAGCCAATGGCCTCACCCTGCAAGGTCTGGAGCGTCGTCTCATGCACGATCTAGATCATGCCGCTGGTGCGTGGGCAACTGAGCTGCCATCTGTGTTATGGGGCCTGAGAACTACGCCAAATCGGTCGACTGGACGAACTCTTTTTTCCTGCTCTACTGTGCCGAAGCTATCTTGCTGAGTGACTTGTTTCACAATTCTCCCCGAGTGGAACTTTATTCTGAAGCTGAAGCTGGACAAGCTAGGCAGGATGGCGTTGATCTCTTGGAGGAAGAGCGAGAGATGGCTTTGAACCAGACAACAACTTATCAGCAAGATCTGTGGTGCTTCCTTGCGAAGAATGTCAAGAGTTGATCGTTTCATGAGGGAGACTTGGTGCTCCGAGTGGATCAACATCGACCTCATAAGCTTGCTCCTGCATGGGAAGGTCCTTTCGTCATCACCAAAGTGCTGAACAACGGAGCCTATCACTAGTACAATCTCAAGAAGCGAATGGACGAGCCACGAGCCTGGAATGCAGATCTACTCCGATGCTTTTATACCTAGAGACAGAAGAGTTTTGATGTAATAAGAATACTTCATTATGCAAATTAGACTCCCACAATATATTATCGATTCCGATCGTACAGTTTCGCTCTTGCGAATACTCCAAGTGTCGAGAAATCCCCACACTCGGGGGCTTAGCTGCGAACATGCTTTCGCCTAAGTTAAAAACCCTGTCGGGTGGATAGGAGTCCATTCACTCGACGACCTATTTGTGAATCAGTCTTTTCTTAGGTTCAAAAATACTCTGAGTGTCGAGCAATCCTCACACTCGGGGGTTTAGCTGCAAACATGCTTTTGCCTAAGTTAAAAACCCCGTCGGGTGGATAGCAGTCCATTCACTCGACGACCTATTTGCGAATCAGTCTTCGCTTAGGTTCAAAACTACTCCGTGTGTCGAGCAATCCTCACTCTCGGGGGCTTAGCTGCAGACATGCTTTCGCCTAAGTTAAAAACCCTGTCGGGTGGATAGAAGTCCATTCACTCGACGACCTATTTGCGAACCAGTCTTTGCTTAGGTTCAAAAATACTCCGAGTGTCGAGCAATCCTCACACTTGGGGGTTATCTGCGAACATGCTTTCGCCTAAGTTAAAAACCCTGTCAGGTGGATAGCAGTCTATTCACTCGACAACCTATTTGCGAATCAGCCTTCGCTTAGGTTCAAAAATACTCCGAGTGTCGAGCAATCCTCACACTAGAGGGCTTAGCTATGAACATGCTTTCGCCTAAGTTAAAAACCCTATCAGGTGGATAGAAGTCCATTCACTCGACGACCTATTTGCGAATCAGTCTTCGTTTAGGTTCAAAAATACTCTGAGTGACAAGCAATCCTAACACTCGGGGGCTTAGTCGCGAACATGTTTTCGCCTAAGTTAAACTCTCCATCGAGTGAAAAATAATACATCCACTTGGTGCCCTAGTTGCCAAGGAATCTTTGCCTAGGGTCAAAAATATTTCGAGTGTTGAGCAATCCTCACACTCGGGGGCTTAGCTGCGAACATGTTTTCACCTAAGCCTAAAAACAAACTCAGTCGAGCAAACGATTGAAAGCCAAATACGAATAAGTCCAAAGATTTAATCACAGGTAAAAGTTTCGCGAGAAAGCAAAGGGCCTAAGGCCTAAATGAAGTTTTAAGCTGATACAGTTTCACTCGGCATACCGAGGCAAATACAGTTTTTCTTCCAAAGATCAAGCTTTTAAGCGCTCGATAAGCTAGTTGGCTCGACGAAAGTGTCTAGGTCGACGCCGCCCGCGATCCTGGTGGCTGCGTCGATGAAAGTCTCCATGAAATATTCAAACTGGAGTTTCTTCATGTTAACCACTCGGAGATCCTTCATCTTGTCTTCCCCCACCTCCTTACAATGGACCCTCACAAGGGAGAGCGCCACGTCAGCACCGCAGCGAGCAGCAGATTTCTTCCAGGCTTGCACTCGACTGGGGAGGTCATTCAGGCGTGCCATCATGGATGTGAGGTCGAGATGAAGAGTGTCTTCGGGCCACAGCTCCTTGTCGATCCTCTCCGTTGCAGTTTTCAATCGAAGGACATGCTATTGAACACCCTGAAGCTTGAAGTTGAGTCTAAGCATGTTCATGGCCACCGCGTCTCCCACGGGTGACTTGGTGGGATCCAAGTTGGGCTCGATTTCCTCAGTCTCTTTCTCAAAGTCTTGGCAGAATTCTAGGAAAGGAGAATGAGAGAATGGGAGGAGGACTGATGAGATACAGCCGTCAAAAATTTCATAAAGTTCAGTCGACAGAGCAACTCACCGTCGAGCAGAATATACATCTTCATCGAGAACTCTCCCAAGTGCCTCTCCAGGCCGTTGCTCCTCTTGGTTAGTTGCTCAGTCTTCTTGATAAGGTCCACACGCTCTTGCTTTAGCTTCAAGTTCTCTTCCTCCATCCTGTTCGCAGCAGCCAGCCTCTTGTCAGCAGCTTCAATTTTCTCCTTCGCCACGCGCTGGGCGTCAGCGAGCGCTTTGTCCTTGTCCTCTAGCATTTTCTTCATGGAATCTAAAGAAACAACATTGTTGAGTCACGCTTGAAGTCGACAGTTTTCATTGCGTACGTCTGTTCGAGTGAAAGCACTCGGTTCAAAGCATGGAAAGTGAAGATGTGAATGCAGTGGGTCGAAGAAAGTTACCTTCCAGAGTTTTTAGCTCGGCACGCACTCTCTCCAAAGCATTGTTGGAGGATTCCAAGTCCATGCGCAACCGGTTCCTTTCATCTTCAAGATCCTTGTACTCTCTTCCAAGTTCACAAGCCCTCTAAAATCAACAAAGAAAGAAATTCAATCGACAAAGAATATCAGCACGGAAGTGCAGAAGAACAAAAATGGTCGATTGGGTGGCGCACATCACCCTGCCCCACTATCCTGGAATAGCGACATATCATGGTTGATCAATGATGTCCATGAAACCGGCGTCCAGGGGAAAGAGAATTCAACCAAAAGTACACTTGACATGTCGAGTGGCTCATGTACTCCGCGTACCGTAAACGAGTTGAAGACAGTCTTTATCAGACCCCCGCCAGTGCAAGCACTCGACGGCGGTCTTGGGGACTACACCCAGTGGGTGCACTCAGAGCGCCCCCACTGGAACGGTTAACACACGATCTTCGAGTGTTCCGTCGACCCCATTCCGCACCTTTGAAGCAGCGTCTTCGGAGCGGGATGGTCAAAAAAAATATACACTCGACATGTTGAGTGGAGCTCGTACTCCGCATACGACAGAAATTCCGATTTCAAGTTTTCAAGACTGCTGTTTATCGTTTGCAATTAACAGTAGCCTCGGGGACTACACCTAGTGGGTGCACTTAGCGTGCCCTCACTGGTTATAAAATAGTCGACAAGGTCTGCCCTGTCAAACTTCCGTCACTCCATCTGTCGAGTAACGTGGCCCCCACTCAATGAAGTGCAGTGTATCCTTATGTAGCATCATATCATGGTTGATCAATGATATCCATGAAACCTACAAGGTAGCCTTGGAGTGGTGAGATGAAAGGCAAACGTATCCTGTATATGACAAACTCTAAGACCCCTGCCGGTGCAAGCACGCGACAGCGGTCTCGGGGACTACACCCAGTGGGTGCACTTAGCGTGCCCCCACTAGATTTGCCAGCTCTCAACCTGTCGAGTGGTAGAAAATATCCATCAATGGAACATCCGTTGCTCGATCTGTCGAGTGAACCCCCTACACTCCGTGAAGTGCAGTCTATCCTTATGTAGTGTCATATCATTGTTTATAAATGATATCCATGAAACCTACAAGGTAGCCACGGAGTAGCAGGATCAAGGGCAAACGTATCCCGCATACAGCAGACTCTAAGACCCCTGCCGAGGCAAGCACTCGACAGCGGTCTCGGGGACTACACCCAGTGGGTGCACTTAGCGTGCCCGCATTGACCCAAAACCTACTCGACTAAGACATAATATATTCGAGTGGAGAACTCCAAGACATTTTATAAGTGGAAAATAAACACCCAGTGGGTGTACAGTCAAAGAAGACAGGAATTAAATTGGAAATGTACTTACAATCGAACTTACTCGGACATTCGTGCAAAGCGATGTACTGGCATCATAAGCCAGCTTGCTGGCCTCGTATGCCTCCTTGGTGTGCAGCATCACCTGCTCCGCCTGGATCATGGCCTCCTTTGCAGCTCCGGTCAGATCTTCCGGAACACGATGTAGAGGAAAAGCCGTCATCGGTGTGAGCGGCGTAATGGATGGGGCAGTCGAGGTAGTCTGGGTAGGTCCGGTTGGAGTTGATGTCACGATGGTTGAAACAGCTGGAGGGGTGCTCGCCAGAGGCACTGTTGGGTCAGCTTTGATCCGTGTCAAGTCGCTCATCCCCTGGGAGGACTCCGTGGTCGACCGCTGAGGCGTCTGCATAGATGAAGTTCTTCGAGTGCGTATGCACGAGATGCTTAAGGTCTCAGCTCCGCCTCCCAAACCCCTAGGGTGTTCTTCATCATCTTCCAGCTGGGTGATTTCTGCAATTTTCAATCGACCAAATTAGCTTTGGCAGTCGACGAACCATATTCAAGAAGTAGAATTGAAGAGTTGGTTACCTCTATGAGAAGTGGCTGCATCAGCAGTGTCTACATCCATTGCATCCCTTCTGTCACGTTGAGGCGACATCGTTGAGGTAGCAACTCTGATGGTTCGAGTAACATTCACTCAATAGAGATTCAAAGTCGCAATCGAAAGTGAAAATTCAAAAGTAAACACTCACGTGGAGACGACAGGCACAACCATATTCATGCGAGGTAGGGCTTTGCGAGGCTTGGCCACATTCGGTTTGGGCTGCATCGCTGATCGCTCGTTTGATTCGATAGTCGAGGGTCGGCTCCGCTTCGGGTTCTTCTCGCTTGGGCCCGGGGCCCTGTCCTCAACAGCCGAGAGATTTTGTCGGGACTTGGAGCAATGTTCGGAGCGAGGAGGCGACTCGACTTCTTCCTTGTTTTCGTCCGAGTTTTCGTACTCGTCTTCGGAGTCTTTCGAGTCGTCGCCGTCCACACTACCACCCTCGCTCACTACACCATCTTCAGTTTGGTTCCCGTTGGGAACAAGCGAGTACATGTTCATCCACTCCTGCATGATTCAAACAAGTAAGTCAATCCATAAGTCAATCTATCACTTGACATTACAAGTTATTCAGTCGACAAAATGCAACTTACTTAATTCTTTCATGGGTTTTTAGCCGAGTAAGGTTGAATCCTCTTGGCTCCCAAGGTATTGTCACATGCCCCAGTGATGCTGCGAAGCCACTGCTCGACTGTTTTTTGCGGAACCTCTTCTGGATGCGTCCTGGTCGAGTTCTTAGGGCCTACATAGTGCCACATGGTGTGGTGCCTAGCTTGGAGCGACTGAATCCGTCGATTGGGGAATGTCTCCAACAGGTCCATGCCAGTCCTTCCACCTCGAATCAGTTGCAACACAGCTTCCACCAAGACTCCCACTTGGACATGTTCTTCTTCAGTCACCCTCAGAGACTTGGGGACAGCTGGACGGTCAGTTGTAAAGGGGTCAAGACCAGTCGACATGTTGGGAGATGCTACATCCTTGCAATAGAACCAAGTCGTCTGCCAGTCTCTAACAGATTCAGGAAAGGTCATAGAAGGGAAAGAACTACGAGCTCTTTTCTAAAGTCCTAAACCCCCACACAACTACAGCACATGAGTCTTCCCATCCACAAGGAGAGCTTTCTTCACAGTCTGAGATCTGACCATAAAGATGTGCTTGAATAGCCCCCAGTGAGGAGGACAGCCCAGAAAACACTCGCACAAGGTAATGAAGGCAGACAGGTAGGAAATTGTATTCGGTGGGAAGTGGTGGAGCTGAGCGCCAAAGAAGTTCAGAAAACCTCTAATGAATGGGTGGTCAGGCAAAGAAAAACCTCTTTCGACGTGGGAGAGGAGGAGGACTCGCTCCCCATCGCGCGGCTCTGGTTCGCGCTCTCCCTCCGGCAACCTCCAGGTGCCGTCTGCCACAAGCCCATCGGTGACCAAGCCGTCCATGTCCTCACGAGTGACCACAGAGGGGAGAAAATCTCCCTGCATCCATCCCGCTGGCGCGGTGAACCGAGCGGTCGAGGGCTTCTTGCCCCTGCTCTTTAACGCCCCCTTCTTGGCACGCTCCAGCTTCTCCGTGGCGCCCTTCGTCATCGCGGTGGCAGTATCGTCAAAGAAGAAAAAGGTGTGGCGCTGGAGACAAGGGAGGCGGAGGAAGATAGGAAGTTTGGGGAAAGATACCGTGCAATCCGCGGCGCTTCAAAATTTATATCCTGCCAAGGGCCTCGCTGACTGGTGGACCCGCGAGATCACCGCACACACTAACCGCAGTTTGTGCCCACTACATGGCAAAATGATCGTGCGAAAATCGAGGCGTCATGCCCCCACTTGCTCGGGTCATGGCGTCATCATCGCACGCGTGCGCGCTTCCCAAATTTTCGTATCCTGCAAAATCCGGGTCTGACAGATTGACTCGTCACCTCCAAAGATGCCTTTGTGTCACTCGGAACAAAATTGACGCTGAACATTCACTCGGGCACTTTCAAGGCTGAACGAATCCGGGCGAATGATGAAGAGTTCAGTCAACGCAAGTTTCATTGAAGTCCCGAATATCATTCGGAAGGTTTGATGCCTTATGTTGAACTAGCATCGATATCCCCATTTCACCACTCGAACCCCGATCCATTTGGGAGCTAATGATGATGATATGTACCTAGGGTAGGGTCCTAGGCATGACCTAGATCCCCCTACCTAAGGGCATGACATTGGAGGACTTGAAGATCACAGATAAGCTTCCGACTGGATTCCCGGTGGTGCTCAAGTCACTCGACAAGCAATCCACTCGGAGACATCTTTCTCCTCTCGACGGTCGACTGTCACTCAGAAGACCTCATTTCCACTCGATGCCAGAAGACCAGAAGCCACATCCAGGAGACCAATGGGCAGGCTTTAGGCTTTTCGTCATTAGTAGCTTTTATTATGTACGTTACCAGTAACAACAGTCTTTAAACCCACGATCGGACCCTTAGATGCCGGGCAATTATGAGGGGCAGCGAACTCTATATAAGCCGCATGTCCCCTCTGGCACAACGGCTCGCAAACACTGTAACTTCAACATTCCACATGAAAAAGCTCTCGAGCACTGAGACGTAGGGCTGTTACCTCCATGAGAGGGGCCTGAACTCATACATCCATGTGTACACCCTCGCCGTAGCTAGGACCCTACCCTCTCCTTTCGTACCCCTACCTTCTACTGTCAGGATCGTTCCCACGACACCATGCTTACCTCAACTCCAGAGCCGGCATGTTGGTGCCGGGGCAGGATTAGGCCACTCACCACTACGAGGGGTGCACCCACGGTGTGGTGGTCTCGCCCTCTTCCAAGTTGACGGAGCCCATCATCATCGGTATCTCCGACGATGAGGAATATCTTGTTTTTCTTAGCTTTATCACTTAGGACCTATGTTCTCCTAGCTATGCGGGTTAAGCACATTTCGGTTAGCTGTTGCATGTGCCACTACTGCCTTTCATTTAGAAATTCTAGTGAGATGTCCAATGTAATGCTACTGTAATCTGACCTTCTAGTATGTTCTATTGTGCAATGTGGTGCTTAGTTAACTGTTTCGTTCATTTGTTGTGGTGATCATTTAACTATTCAATTCAATTCTGAAATGTGATGTACGATTGTTGTTGGTACAATTTTGTATTTTTATGCATGTGAAAAATAAATCAAATTTAGATGTACTAAATACTTGTGCAACACATAGAATTGCTACATTTCCTAGTTCTTAGCACACTTGGTTTAGATAACTGGATTTTTAATGTGGCTCGAACTAGTCTGTTCGATCTGCAATGTGTTTATTTTCCATTAACATATTTCAGTGATAGTATGTCGAATATCACTTGTAACCTGATCAATATTTGTCTTAAATATGTTGCAGGGGAAAACAATGGGGGACACCGAAGTTTACCATCGAGTTTTGTACATCCATGGTCGTTTGGCTAATAGGACATTATTGTGCAATTACAGAAACCATTGTAATATGAATGTTTTTATTAAAAATTTGTTCTTGCACATGTAGGTCCTGCTATAAGAGGTTTAGACCCACTATTCGACCCTTTTTGCATGTGGGGGAAATGAGGCGTCCTTGAATATCAGTCAAATCAAGAAACTTCGAAAGATTGTTAAGATAAAGAAACTAGCTACAAAAAACAACAAGTTGTTTGTCTTCACAATGAAAAAGACACCAGTCAACTATAGGATGGTACCATCTCTTTCACCTTGTCCTTTTCCCTTTGCCTCATTCCAAATTTTAGAAAAGATATTTATGCGTATGTTTGTTTTTAGTCGTTCTCAAGGTAGTTCATCGATCATTACGTCTCAAACCACCTGTATGATCAAGAGGCGATGAAGTACTCATACAAAACCCACGGTATAATCTTGAAATCTTCCTTAAGAGGAAGAAGGATGGGCGGGCAATCATCCACATGCACTGGTCTAAAGTTGCCAGGACCTTCAACATAATTGAAGGTTTAGCATTCACCTTCCGCTTTAACAATTTTCTAGATGAGATTCATCTGTCTATTTACCATCTATGATGATACTTAATTTCCAAAGGTTTTAGATGTTGCATTTGAAACTTTGTCTTGTTGTGCAATTGGGTAGCTAGGCAATATATGCCTATATGAGGTTGTGCCCTGATGTAATTCAATTATGAAATCCTGGTTGCCATACTAAGAATAAGAAATATATTCTATGGTTGATATGAAATGTTAATTTTGATTACTAAATGGATTATAAATAATTGATCAATGAGGCTAATTGTTGTGGTTCCCATTGCAGACGGTTTCTAAGAAATAACTGTGGGCGATGACATGAACAAACCCACACGGTTTCTAGAAAGTTGGCGTCTTGGATCATTGAGCAATCACACACTAATTCTGGTCGACAACTGAAAGCACAATGTGCTCCCTTGGTGGTTTTGATAATTCATGACAACATACATTGTCTCTTGGACTAATACTTTCACCTAGTGTACTTCAGAGAAAGTCCCTGGAGAGAGATGGTCTAGCAAAAAGGAGTGTGGAGAGTATCCCCTTGAAGAAGAAGGAGAAGGAATAGCATTGGCCAAGCTTCAAGCAAAGGACTCTACATTTTACCTTTTGTGATAAATCACTTTGAGTCCATAGGAAAGCCAATACTATCAAAAGGGGGTAAGGTTTTGTTGGTGAACAAAATGCTCATGCGTGCACAAGTGATAGTCACCACATACACCCACAAGCTCTTCCACAAAAGCTTGTCCAAAGCCAAATATCCAAAATTGGTGCAACCAACACATTCCACTCGGTGCCACCATGCAACCGATTCTGCTTCGGGTCCTCCGATTTTGGGTTGCCAACTTCCTATTATGCAAGTTTACAAAATTGGTCCCTCTGAGTTTTGCGAATCGGCATCACTGAGATTGGCCATCTGACCGTTGGTCACCTTACCGGTGCACCCGAGATTTATGTATCGATCTCACAGAGATTCAAAAGTTGCTACCTTTGAGGCAACTCGGTACCACCGAGATTTACACATTGGTGTCACGGAGTCTGACTTATTAGGTGTAACGGTTGGATTTTTGGAGATGCCTATATATACCCCTCCACCACCACTCACTTGTAGGAGAAGCACTCAGAACAATTCCCCACTCATACCTACTGATTTTCTAAGAGAGAGACACCTACTCATGTGTTGAGATCATGCCATTCTATTCCTATCATATGAATCTTGATCTCTAGCCTCCCCAACTTGCTTTTCACCCAATCAATCTTTTCTACCAACCAAATCCATGAAATAGTGATTGTGTGTTGAGGAGTCTATCATCTTGAAGCACAAGAGCAAGGAGTTCATCGACACAATGAAGCCTTTTACCTTTCGGAGGGTGGTGCCTCCTAGATTGGTTTGGTGTCTCTTGGGATCCTCCTACTTCGTGTTGTGGGGTGAACCAAGAAGTTTGTAAGGGCAAGGAGATCGCGTACTTCATGAAGATCTACCCCGAGTTAGGCTAGTCCTCCGTGGACGTAGGCCATCATGGTATAGTCAAGGTTGCTTCTTCGTGGAACCCTTCGTGGGTAGAGCCCTCCGTGGACTCTCGCGACCGTTACCCTCCGTGGGTTGAAGACTCCATAAACATGGACGTACAATAGCACCACCTATCGGAACCACGGGAAAAATCTCCATGTCCTTCTTATGTTTGATCTCTCTATCTCTAATCCTTACTTTCATGTGCAATGTCTTTACTTTCCACTGCTATACATGATGACTTGCATATGTTGGGTGTCATAGACTAGTTATACATGCTAAAACTGCCAACCCTTGAACTTATGCTTGAGGTATTTTAAATTCCTGCTTGTAGTCTATTCACCCCCATCTAGACATACACTTCTAGTGATCCCGCAATTGGTATCAGAGCATTGGTCTCCATTGCTTTGGTTTCAACACCATTGAGGAAGATCGATGTGTCTAGTGTGGAGAGTTTGTATTGTAGAGTGCCCATTCTTGATAGTGAGTACTATAGTCGATGGAAGAATGCTATGATTGATCTATTTGACAAATTCCTTTTGAGAAAAGATATTGAAAATCCCTATATGCTCCCCATTGATGAATTGCATCCCACACATGAAGAGGAAATTGACATGCTTGGTAACCTTAGAACTGTCAATCTTATCGTTAGAGGCTTACCAAGATTCGTGCTTTCTCAATTGAAGAACTTTTCATGGGCTTATACCTTGTGGACTGATTTGGAGAAACGATATCCAAATATTTTATTAGTTCATCTTGATGAAATTCTTCATAAAACTATTGCTTTTCACAAAATGAAGCCTAGTGATCCAAATTTTGATAAATTCCTATTTGAGCTCTGTTATCTTATGCGTGCTAAAGGAGATGTCACAACTATCAATAATATTATTATTGAAGCCATTCACATTCATAAACTTGAACATTGTCAGGGTTATGATTCTAATGAGTCTCTTTGTTTTTATGACGAGGAGATTCCACCAAATGATTGCAATCAAGAACAAGGCTATTATGATGAAGATGAGCTGTTCGACATCAAGCATGAAAAGATCATGAAGAATCTAAGTCTAATGGCAAACTTCAAGGATTATATGTTCGGCGGAAATGAGTGGATTCTCGATAGTTGATGCACGGATCACATGAGTGGTGATAAAGACATGTTTCAAGAGATCATGCCTAATCAAGGTCCTCGAAGGTACGTGAGCTTTGAAGACAACTCTAAAGGTAAGGTACTTGGCCTTGGTAAGGTGGCCATATCTCATGATAGCTCCATTCAAAATGTGATGCTTGTTGAATCCCTTGGCTACAATCTTCTCTCCGTATCTAGACTAGCAGACTTCGGTTTCAATGTGCTATTTACCAAAGTATATTGCCAAGTATTTCGATTTGATAATCATAAAATTGTCTTTACCGGTATTCTTAGAGGTTATTTATACATTATTGATTTCACTAAAAAGGCCCAACCTCGTACTTGTCTCATTGCAAAATCATCTAAAGGTTTGCTATGGCATAGAAGGCTTGGACATGTAGGCATGCACAATCTAGATAAGCTTATCAAGGGAGATCATATTCTCAGTTTTAAATATGTTATATTTGGTAAAGATAGACTTTGTAGCGCTTGTCGAGATGGAAAGCAAGTAGGTGGAAGTCATCCGGTCAAGAACATCATGACCACTAGGATATCACTCGAGTTACTTCATATGGATCTCTTTGGTCCCAATGCTTACGAGAGTCTCGGTGGAAACTCTTATGGTCTAGTTATAGTTGATGATTTTTCCAGATTTACGTGGGTACTTTATTGATCAAAAGTCACAGGTACAAAAGATCTTCAAGAACTTTGCACTCAAAGCGCAAAATCTGTTTGAAGTGAAGATCAGGAAGGTTCAAAGTGATAACGGATCGAAGTCGAAGAACACCCATGTGGATACCTTTGTTGACGAAGAGGGTATTTCATGTGAGTTCTCGGCTACGTATACACCTCAACAAAATGGAGTTGTTGAGAGAAAGAACCGAACCCTCATTGAGATGGAAATAATGATGCTTGACGAATACAAGACGCCACGATACTTTTGGGTAGAATTCGTGGAAACATTATGTCATGCGATGTCTACTATGCAACCTTCTTCTTGTGGACTCGTGTTGGGCCTCCAAGCACAGAGTTTTGTAGGACAGTGGCAATTTTACATAATGTGGATGACCTATGGTTTATCAATCCGTGGGAGGTGTAGGATGAAGATGGTATCTCTCAAACAACCCTGCAACCAAATAACAAAGATCTCTTGTGTCCCCAACACACCCAATACAATGGTAAATTGTGTAGGTGCACTAGTTCGGTGAAAAGATGGTGATACAAGTGTAATATGGATGGTAGATATAGGGTTTTGTAATCTGAAAATATAAGAACAACAAGGTAACAAATAGTAAACAATGAGCAAAACGTGGTATAAATGCTTGGAAACAAGACCTATGGTCCATATTTTCACTAGTGCAATTTCTCTCAACATTATTGACATAGTTGAATCATATGTAAATACATATTGTGAGACAAAGAGTTCACTCCAAAGTCACAAATAGGGGAGAACTAACGAAGAAATTATTGTAGGGTACTAAACCACCTCAAAGTTATCTTTTCTGATCAATCATATGAGCTATGCCTATAAGGTCACGAACAGCCCTAGAGTTCATACTAAAATAACACCTTAAGACACACATCAACCGAAACCCTAATGTCACCTAGATACTCCAATGTCACCACAAGTACCCATGGGCTTGATTTTACGATATGCATCACACAATTTCAGATTCATCATGTTCAATCCAACACAAAGAACTTCAAAGAGTGCCCCAAAGTTTCTACCGGAAAGTCAAAACAAAAACATGTGCCAACCCCTATGCATAGATTCCCAAGGTCACGAAACCCGCAAGTTGATCACCAGAACATACATCAAATGGGTCAATAGAACATCCCATTGTCACCACGGATATCCCATCGCAAGACATACATCAAGTGTTCTCAAATCCTTAAAGACTCAATCCGATGTGAAAACTTCAAAGGCAAAACTAAATTCATCACAACAAGATAGAGAGGGGAAAACTCCATATGATTCATCTATATCAATAAAGCTCGAGGTACATCAAGATCGTGCCATCTCAAGAACACAAGAGAGAGATCAAACACACAACTACTGGTACATACCCTCAACCTCAAGGGTGAAC
Organism: Hordeum marinum; assembly: GCA_022496015.1. Taxonomy (NCBI): domain Eukaryota; kingdom Viridiplantae; phylum Streptophyta; class Magnoliopsida; order Poales; family Poaceae; genus Hordeum; species Hordeum marinum. Next base: position 277,028,226 of record CM039677.1, on the reverse strand, counting down.
TACTCCCTCCTTGTCATGGAGAGCGTCGGGATGATGAAGATGGCCTCCGGTGATGGTTCCCCCCTCCGGAAGGGTGCTAGAACGGGCTCCCAATTTGTTTTTCGTGGATCAAGAGGTTTGTGGTGGCGTAATTCTCGATTTAGGTTTCTTATTGGAGGTTTCTATATTTATAGGAATTTTTGGTGTCGATCTCACGTCAAGAGGTGCCACGAGGCGGTAACAGGCCTACTGCTAGAGGGCTAGGGGGTGGCCGATCCTAGCAGGCTTTTCGCCTCCTCGTGGCTTTTCTGGCCCAGCTCCAATACTCCAGGGGTCTCTTTTGGTCCACAAAAATCATACTAAATTTCCAGTCGATTCCGAGAACTTTTTTTCTGCACAAAAAACGACACCATGGTAGTTCTGCTGAAAACAGCGTTAGTCCGGGTTAGTTCTAATAAAATCATACCAAAATCATATAGAATAATTGTAAACATGGCATGAATACTTCATAAATTATAGATACGTTGGAGATGTATCAGCATCCCCAAGCTTAATTCTGGCTCATACTCAAGTAGGTAAATATTAAAAGAATTAATTTATGAAGTGTGAATGCTAGAAAGTGCACAAGTTGGATCGATGATAATTCCAATCACTTTTTCTAGCATCATTATGTATCATAAACAGTATCTCATCTCATAAAACTTCTCATGATAAAATAACAAGCTATCCACATGTTAAATTATAGACTAACAAACTATGCTTTCAGTCACCAAACAGTTGCAATTCATCTTATTTTCAGGAAGGGTCTACGTAAAAGCTTTGATTTAGCAAATTTCACATACTCAACTATCATATAGTCTTCCATGATTGCTTGCACTCAAAACATATTTTTAGAACAAATAGCATCCATCAAACAAAGAAAAAGATAGGGGCTTAATGTTTCGCCTCCCAACTTATTTATCATATAGATAATTGTCAACAATAATAATTCATGATCAAATATATTTGAATGGACATATATGCTTGGATCTTTCCTCAACACATGACACTTGCCAAGAGAACTAAAACGAAATAGGTGAAGTGGTGAAGATCACCATGACTCTTGCATAAAGGTAAGTATTGGGAAGTAAAATATATGCCCTTCGTAGAGGGAAGCATTGATTTGCAGAGGTGCCAGAGCTCGAGCTTTTAAAACAGAGATGAATAATAATTTTGAGTGGTATGCTTTCAATGTCACCATAACAACCGAGAGATCTCGGTATCTTCCATGCTAGATACATTATAGGCGGTTTCCAAATAGAATGCTAAAGTTTTTACTCCCCCTCCACCAATCAATCACACTCGACGACAAGCTGAAACCACGGGTACCGTCCATACCAACAACAATCCTGGGGAAGTTTTGTTTAATTATTTGCATTTCCCTTTGATTTCGGCACTATGAATCCCTATTAGCAGCCACTTTCTCGTGAATGATAGTGAATCAACACATATCGTGAGAATAACCCACCTAGCATGGAAGATACTGACTGTTGGAAATATGCTCTAGAGGCAATAAATAAAGTGTTTATTATTATATTTCCTTGTTCATGATAATTGTTTATTATCCATTCTATAGTTGTATTGATTTGAAACACATTGAATGTGTGGATATATAGACAACACTTTGTCCCTAGTGTGCCTCGTTTATCAAAGATGATCAAGGTTTCCTAGCCATCGACATGAGATGTCATTTGATAACGGGATCACATCATTAGGAGAATGATGGGATGGCCAGGACCCAAACTATAAATGTAGCATATGATCGTGTCAGTTTATTGGTACAGTCTTCTACATGTCAAGTATATGTTCCTATGACCATGAGATCATGCAACTCACTGACACCGGAGGAGTGCCTTGTGTGTATCACACATCGCAACGTAACTGGGTGACTATAAAGGTGCTCTACAGGTATCTCCGAGGGTGTCTGTTGGGTTGGCATGAATCAACACTGGGATTTGTTACTCCATGTGACGGAGAGGTATCTTAGGGCCCACTCCGTAATACAACATCACAACAAACCTTGCGAGAAATGTGACTAAGTGTTAGTCACGGGATCTTGTATTACGTAAACGAGTAAAGAGACTTACCGGTAACGAGGTCAAACTAGGTATGGAGATACCGATGATCGAATCTCGGGCAAGTAACATACCGAAGAACAAAGGGAACATCATACGGGATTAACTGAATCCTTGACATAGAGGTTTGACCGATAAACATATTCGTAGAATATTAAGGAATCAATATGGGCATCCAGGTCCCGCTATTGGTTATTGACCGTAGAGGTGTCTCGGTCATGTCTACATAGTTCTCGAACCCATAGGGTCTGCACACTTAAGGTTTGGTGACGTTTCGGTAGTATAGAGTTACGCATGGTGGTGACCTAAGGTTATTCAGAATCCTGGATTAGATCCCAAACATCACGAGGGGCTCCAGAATGGTCCTGAGGTAAAGCTTGATATATAGGAAGTCCTGTTTTGGTCATCAGAAAAGTTCCGAGCTCATCGGTAGTGTACCGGGAGTGCCGGGAGGGTACCGGGGGACCATTGGGAGGGTTATTTCGACCCAAGAGGCTACATGGGCTGTGGTATAAGGAATACCAGCCCTTAGTGGGCTGTTCGAAGGCCCACCGGAAGCCCGTGTGGCTAGGGAAGAAACCCAAGGTGGAAAGAAAGGCAAAAGTGGAAAAAGGAAGGAGTCCTAATCCTACTAGGAGTGGAGGAGGAGGACTCCTCCCTCCACTTAAGCCGAAGTGGATTTGGCTCCCTTGGGAGCCAAGTCTCCTCCCTCCTCTCCTCCTGTATATACTAGAGGTTTTGATGGTTTTTGCTATAGAATTTTAGCCATGTGCTGCCCTCTCCTCTAGTCCGTAGTTTCTCCTCTAGATCGGTTTCAACAGTGCTTAGGCTAAGTCGTGCTGGAATTACTCGTCCACCATCGTCGCAACGCCATCACACTACAGATCATAATTGGGTCGCGGGACGCTCGGCGATTTGGATCGCGAAGGCGTTCGACTACATCAATCGTGTTTCTTAACGCTTCTCGCTTAGAGATCTACAGGGGTATGTAGATCCACTCTCCCCTCTCGTAGATGCTCATCTCCTAGATTGATCTTGGTGAAGCGTATACTTTTTTTGTTTCCCATGCAACATTCCCCAATAGTGGTATCAGAGCTAGGTCTATGTGTAGATGAGATCTCGAGTAGAACACAAATAGTTTGTGGGCATTGATGCTTAGATTGCTTCCTCCCTTGGTCATGTTTTGGTTCAGCGGTATTGTGGGATGAAGCGGCCCGGACCAACCTTACTCATATGCTTACGAGAGACCAGTTCCATCGACTGACAAGTAACTTCGTTGCACAAAGATGGCTGGCGGGTGTCTGTTTCTCCTAGTTTAGTTGGATCGGATTCGACAAAGGCGGTCCTTGAGAAGGTTGAAAAGCAACTTATGTATCACCGTTGTGGTTTTTGCGTAGGTGAGAATTGTTCTTGCTAGATACCCGTAGCAGCCACGTAAAATATGCAACAACAATTAGAGGACGTCTAACTTGTTTTTGAACGGTATGTTATGATGTGATATGGCCAATTACATGATGAGATATATGTGATGTATGAGATGATCATGTGTTGTATAGAATATCACGACTTGCATGTCGATGAGTACGGCAACCGGCAGTAGCCATAGGGTTGTCTTTAATTATTGTATGACCTGCGTGTCAATCATTAAGCGCTATTTAAGGCTTTACTTTATCGCTTAATGGTAGCAATAGTAGTAGAAGCATGGTGGGCGCAACAACCCCGATGGCGACACGTTGATGGAGATCAAGATGATGGAGATCATGGTGTCATGCCGATGACGATGGAGATCATGCCGGTGCTTTCAAGATGGAGATCAAAAGCACAAGTTCATGGCCATATCATGTCACTTATGATTTGCATGTGATGTTAATCCTTTTATGCACCTTATTTTTCTTAGGACAACTGTAGCATTATAAGGTGATCCCTCACTTAAATTTAAAGATGAATTGTGTTCTCCCCGAGAGTGCACCATGCAAAATTTCGTCGTGTCGAGACACCACGTGATGATCGGGTGTGATAGACTCTATGTTCACATACAATGGGTGCAAGCCAATGTTGCACATGCAGAACACTCGGGTTAAGCTTGACGAGCCTAGCATGTAAGACATGGCCTCGGAACACAAGAGACCGAAAGTTCGAACATGAGTCATATAGTAGATATGATCAACATGATGATGTTCACCATTGAAACCAGCTCAACTCACGTGATGATCGATCTTGAGTTGGTGAATTTGGATCATGTGTCACTTAGATGACCCGAGGGATGTCGGTTTGAGTGGGACCTTTAGTAATTTGATTAACTAAACTCATTTATCTTGAACAATAGTCTTAGTAACCTTTGCATATTTATGTTGTAGATCAATGGCTCACGCAGTAGCACCCCTGAATTTTAATGCGTTCCTAGAGAAAGCTAAGTTGAAAGATGATGGAAGTAACTTTGTGGACTAGGCCTGTAATCTGAGGATTATCCTCATGGCTTCCCAGAAGTCATATGTCCTTGATGCACCGCTTGGTAACCAACCCAAAGACATGTCATCCGAAGACGTTAAGAACGCTTGGGAGGCACGTTCTGGAGATTACTCAATAGTTCAGGTGCAATATTGTATGTCTTAGAACTGGGACTTCAAAGGCGTTTTGAACGTCATGGAGCATATGAGATGTTCCAGGAGTTGGAGTTTATCTTTAAGAAGAATTCCCGGATCGAGAGATATGAGACCTTCGATAAGTTCTATGCTTGCAAAATGGAGGAGAATGGGTCTATCAGTGAACATATACTGAGAATGTATGGGTATTCAACTCGTCTGGCAGAGTAAGGGATGCCCCTTCCACCAGAGGCGATCACTGATAGAGTTCTTCAATCACTGCCACCTAGCTACAAGAGCTTTGTGATGAACTATAACATGCACGGGATGAACAATTCAGTCGCCAAGCTTTTTGCGATGCTGAAAGTCGCTGAGTCTAAAATCCAGAAAGAACATCAAGTGTTGATGGTCAATAAAACCACTAGTTTCAAGAAAAATGTCAAGAGAAACAAGGGTAAATCCAAGAAGGATAGCCAAGCAGTTGCTCCTCCCGTGAAGAAACCCAAGGCTGGACCCAAGTCAGAAACTGAGTGCTTTCATTGCAAGGGAACTAGTCAGTAGAAGCGGAACTGCCCCAAGTATCTGGCTGACAAGAAGGCGGCCAACAACAAACAAGGTATATATGATATACATGTTATTGACGTGTACCTTACTAGCTCTTGTTGTAGTGCATGTGTATTTGATACCGGTTCGGTTGCTCACATTTGCAACTCAAAACACAAACTACGGAATAAACGAAGGCTGGTGAAGGACGAAGTGACGATGCGCATGGGAAATGGTTCCAAGGTTGATGTGATCACCGTCAACACGCTCTCTCTTCTATTACCATCGGGATTAGTGATGAACCTGAATTATTGTTATTTAGTGCATGCGTTAAGCATGAACATTATATCTAGATCTTGTTTATTGCGAGATGGTTACTCATTTAAATCAGAGAATAATGGTTGTTCTATTTATATGAGTGATATCTTTTATGGTCATGCACCCAATGTGAGGGGTTTATTCATATAGAATCTTGATAGTGATGATACACATGTTCATAACATTATTGCCAAAAGATGTAGGGTTGATGATGATAGTACCACTTTCTTGTGGCAGTGCCATTTGGGTCATATTGGTGTAAAACGCATGAGGAAGGTCCATGCTGATGGACTTTTGGAGTCACTTGATTTTGAATCACTTGACACATGTGAACCATGCCTCATGGGCAAGATGACTAAAACGCCGTTCTATGGAACAATGGAACAGGCAAGTGACTTGTTGGAAATCATACATACTGATGTGTGCGGTCCAATGAATGGAACAGGTAAGTGACTTGTTGGATATCGTTATTTTCTCATCTTCACTGATGACTTAAGTAGATATGGGTATATTTACTTAACGAAACACAAGTCTAAAACGTTTGAAAAGTTCAAGCAATTTCAGAGTGAAGTTGAGAATCATAGTAACAAGAAGATTAAATTCCTACGATCTAATCGAGGAGGAGAATATCTCAGTTATGAGTTTGGTAGTCACTTAAGATAGTGTGGAATTGTTTCACAGTTGATACCTCCTGGAACACCACAGCGTGATGGTGTGTCCGAATGTCGTAATCAAACCTTATTAGATATGGTGCGTTCTATGATGTCTCTTGCCAATTTGCCACTATCGTTTTTGGGTTATGCATTAGAGACAACTGCATTCACTTTAAATAGGGCACCATCAAAATCCATTGAGACGACGCCATATGAATTGTGGTTTGGCAAAAGGCCAAAGTTGTCATTTCTTAAAGTTTGGGGATGTGATGCTTATGTCAAAAAGCTTTAGCCTAAAAAGCTGGAACCCAAAGCGGAGAAATGCGTCTTCATGGGATACCCGAAAGAGACAATTGGGTATACATTCTATCTCAGATCCGAAGGCAAAGTCTTTGTAGCTAAGAACGGTACATTTCTTGAGAAAGAGTTTCTCTCGAAAGAATTGAGTGGGAGGAAAATAGAACTTGATGAGGTTATTGAACCTTTACTTCAACCAGAGAGTAGCACAGCGCAGAAATATGTTTCTATGGATCCTACGACAGTTGAAGAGGAAGTTAATGATGATGATCATGAAGCTTCGGATCAAGTTACTATTGAACCTCGTAGATCGACAAGGGCGCGTGCTGCTCCTGAATGGTACGACAACCCTATCTTGGAGGTCATGTTGTTGGACAATAATGAACCTACGAGCTATGAAGGAGCGATGATGGGCCCGAATTCTGAGAAATAGTTAGAGGCCATGAAATCTGAGATGGGATCCATGTATGAAAACAAAGTATGGACTTTGGAAGTATTACCTGAAGGGCAAAAGGCCATTCAGAACAAATGGAACTTTAAGAAGAATACGGATGCACACGGTAATGTCACTGTCTATAAAGCTCAACTTGTGGCAAAGGGTTTTTCACAAGTTCAAGGAGTTGACTACGATGAGACCTTCTCACCCGTAGCGATGCTTAAATCCGTCAGAATCATGTTATCAATAGCTGCATATTTCGACTATGAAATTTGGCAAATGGATGTCAAAACAGCGTCCCTCAACGGTTTCCTTGAGGAAGAGTTGTATATGATGCAACCAGAAGGTTTTGTCAATCCAGAGAATGCTGAGAAAGTTTGCAAACTCCAGCGATCCATTTATGGACTGGTGCAAGCATCTCGGAGTTGGAATAAGTGCTTTGGTGAGGTGATCAAAGCGTTTGGGTTTATACAAGTTTATGGAGAAGCTTGTATTTACAAGAAAGTGAGTGGGATCTCTATAGCGTTTCTAATATTATATGTGGATGACATATTGCTGATTGGAAACTATATAGAAATGCTGGAAAGCATGAAGGAATATTTGAACAAGAGTTTTTCAATGAAGGACCTAGGAGAAGCTGCTTTCATATTAGGCATTAAGATCTATAGAGATAGATCAAGACGCTTGATAGTACTTTCACAAAGCACATACCTTGATAAAGTTTTGAAGAAGTTCAAAATGGATCAGTTAAAGAAGGGGTTCTTGCCCGTGTTACAAGGTGTGAAGTTGAGTAAGACTCATTGCCCAGTGACTGCAAAAGATAGAGCGAAGATGAATGTCATCCCCTATGCTTCAGCCATAGGCTCTACCATGTATGCAGTGTTGTGCACAAGACCCATGTCAGCCTTGCCATAAGTATGGCCAGAAGGTTTCAAAGTGATCCTGGAATGGAACACTGGACGGCGTTCAAGAATATCCTTAAGTACTTGAAAAGGACTAAAGAAATGTTTCTCGTTTATGGAGGTGATCAAGATCTCGTCGTAAAGGGTTACGTCGATGCAAGCTTTGACACTGATCCGGATGACTCTAAGCCGCAAACCGGATACGAATTTATTCTCAATGGGGGAGCGGTAAGCTGGTGCAGTTCCAAGCAAAGCGTGTAGCCGATTCTACATGCGAAGTGGAGTACATCGCAGCCTGAGAGGCAGCGAAGGAAGGTGTGTGGATGAAGCAGTTTATGACAGATCTTGGAGTAGTACCCAGTGGATTGAATCCAATGACTCTATTATGTGACAACACTGGTGCCATTGCTCTGGCCAAGGAACCAAGGTTTCACAACAGGACCAGACACATAAAGCGACGCTTCAATTCCATCCGCGATTACATTGAGGAGAAGGACATAAATATTTGCAAAGTACACATGGATCTGAATGTTGCAGACCCATTGACTAAACCTCTTCCAAGTGCTAAACATGATCAACACCAGAACTACATGGGTGTTCGATTCATTACAATGTAAATCACATAGTGATGTGAACTAGATTATTGACTCTAGTGCAAGTGGGAGACCATTGGAAATATGCCATATAGCCAATAAATAAAGTGTTTATTATTATATTTCCTTGTTCATGATAGTTATTTATTATCCATGCTATAATTGTATTGATTGGAAACACATTGCATGTGTGGATATATAGAAAACACTTTGTCCCTAGTGTGCCTCTAGTAGACTAGCTCGATTATCAAAGATGGTCAAGGTTTCCTAGCCATTGACATGAGATGTCATTTCATAATGGGATCACATCATTAGGAGAATGATGGGATGGACAAGACCCAAACTATAAACGTAGCATATGATCTTGTCAGTTTATTGCTACGGTTTTCTGCATGTCAAGTATATGTTCCTATGACCACGAGATTATGCAACTCACTGACACCGGAGGAGTGCCTTGTGTGTATCAAATGTTGCAACGTAACTGGGTGACTGTAAAGGTGCTCTACAGGTATCTCCGAGGGTGTCCGTTGGGTTGGCATGAAACAACACTGGGATTTGTTACTCCGTGTGACGGAGAGGTATCTCAAGGCCCACTCGGTAATACAACATCACAACAAGCCTTGCAAGCAATGTGACAAAGTGTTAGTCATGGGATCTTGTATTACGGAAACGAGTAAAGAGACTTGCCGGTAACGAGGTTGAACTAGGTATGGAGATACCGACGATCGAATCTCGGGCAAGTAACATACCGAAGAACAAAGGGAACATCATACAGGATTAACTGAATCCTTGACATAGAGGTTCGATCGATAAAGATCTTCGTAGAATATGTAGGAATCAATATGGGCATCCAGGTCCCGCTATTCGTTATTGACCGTAGAGGTGTCTCGCTCATGTCTACATAGTTCTCAAACCCATAGGGTCTGCACACTTAAGGTTTGGTGACATTTCGGTGGTATAGAGTTATGCATGGTGGTGACACCGAAGGTTGTTCAGAGTCCCAGATGAGATACCGGACGTCATGAGGAGCTCCGGAATGGTCCGGAGGGAAAGATTGATATATAGGAAGTCCTGTTTTGGTCATCGCAAAAGTTCCGGGCTCATCGGTAGTGTATAGGGAGTGCTAGGAGGGTACCGGGGGACCATCAGGAGTGGTATTTCGACCCAAGAGGCTACATGGAGTATGGGAGAAGGTGTACCATCCCTTAGTGGTCTGGACGAAGGCCCACAGGATGCCCATGCGGCTAGGGAAGAAACCCAAGGTGGAAAGAAAGGCAAAAGTGGAAAAAGGAAGGAGTCCTAATCCTACTAGGAGTGGAGGAGGAGGACTCCTCCCTCCACTTCGGCCGAAGTGGATTTGGCTCCCTTGGGAGCCAAGTCTCCTTCCTCCCCTCCTCCTATATATACTAGAGGTTTTGACAGTTTTTGCTACAGAATTTTAGCCACGTGCTGCCCTGTCCTCTAGTCCGTAGTTTCTCCTCTAGATCGGTTTCACAAGTGCTTAGGCAAAGCCCTACTAGAATTACCCCACCACCATCACCGCAGTGCCATCGTGCTGACGGAGAACACGTCTACCTCTCCACTCCTTCTTGCTGGATCAAGAAGTCAGAGATCGTCATCAAGCCGTACGTGTGCTGAACGCGGAGGTGCCGTCCGTTCGATGGTAGATCGGGACGGATCGTGATTGGACCGCGGGACGCTCGGCGATTTGGATCGCGAAGACATTCGACTACATCAACCGCGTTTCTTAACGCTTCCCGCTTACTGATCTACAAGGGTATGTAGATCCACTCTCCCCTCTCGTAGATGCTCGTCTCCTAGATCGATCTTGGTGAAGCGTAGGAATTTTTTTGTTTCCCATGCAACGTTCCCCAACACTAACAGCCCCTAGTTACTATATGAGCTATTCGGGAAGACAAAACCGAATATTATTTGAAGGTTTATAGTTTGGAACCTGCAAATTTACTTGGAACGGCAGGTAAATACCCCATATAGGTAGGTATGGTGGACTCATATGTAACAACTTTGGGTTTAAGGGTGTTTGGATGCACAAGTAGTATTTCTACTTGGTGCGGAAGTTTTTGCTAGTATGAGGTGGAAGCAAGCACCACATGTTGGAGGATCCATAACAATATAACTTCTATAAAAATATACCCAAGCATAACTCATTACGTTGTCTTCCTTGTCTAGTTTCAACTAATTTTCTCAAGTTTGAAAATAATTAATGGGGGTCACAATCATAGAAGATGCCCAAGATAGTATATTTATATGTTAAATCTCTCTTCCATCAATATTGTTTCATGAATGGTTCAAGTGACCATTGTGGTGTTTGCTAACCTTCAATAAATTTTACCACCTATACTTCCTATATGTGAAGTCATTACTCCCCATGGGATAAGCATATAAAACATATATATTCAGATTTATGATATTCAATTCATTCAGCCATTTACTCATAGGATATAAGTGAAGCACAAGCGTAAATGATAAAACTACTCCAAAACATATAAGCGAAGATCAATGAGTAGTCAAAGAATTAAGTAGCACTCAAAGAATAGGATGCATTATGTGAACGAATAAAAATTTAGGCTCAACATAGGCTAACCGATAATTATTGAAGAAGAGAGGTGGGATGTGTAGCATCCCCAACCTTAGATGCTTGATACTTCTTGAAATATTTACTTGGGGTGCCTTGGGCATCCCCACTCTTGATCTTTTGTATCTCGTTCAATCCTCTCATATCATGATTTCACCTACTCTCAAAAACTTCATCCACACAAAACTCAAAAAGAACTCGTGAGATAGGTTAGTACACATAATAATAAATCAACTTTTTATATACTGCCAATACAAGTTGCACAATAATTTTCAAACATTAGGTACTGTATACTATCATTTCCACAATTTATTTATACCAATACAGGCTATGGAAACTATAGGATAAGTAGATAACAAAACTATGACAACAATCTGTCCAAACAGAATAGTTTGTAGAAATTTATGAAAACAGTGTACTTATGTAACTTAAATTTTTTGAAAATTTAGGAAATGATAAGGAATTTATATGAAAATACTGTGTAAACATTTCAGAAACTTTTCACGTTCCAATAAAATATGAAAATTCAAATACTATAGCAGAAGTTTCTGTTTTTACCCAGCACATATCAAAACATGCAATGCAAGCATCCTAAAGGAAATTCTTGGAACTTTTTTATTGAAAAACAAGATTGTAAATAAAAATTAACAGATAAAAACAAAATAAAATTATGCTCCAAGAAAAACTCATATTATGTGATGAATAAAAATATAGCTCTAAGTAAGATATACCGATAGTGTTGAAGACGAAAGAGGGGATGCCTTCCGGGGCATCTCCAAGCTTAGACACTTGAGTCTTCCTTTAATATTACCTTGGGGGTGCCTTGTGCATACCCAAGATTAGGTTCTTGTCACTCCTTATTCTCCTTATATCGGTGTCTCACCCAGAACTTGAAAACTTCAATCACACAAAACTTAACAGAACTTTGTGAGAAGGGTTAGTGTAATAAAGATAGACCATTCACTTAGGTACTGTCAAGACAAGATTCATAATTATTCCCAAATGATACATACTGTATTACATTATTCCCACAATTTATATTACTCAATATAAGCTATAGGAACACTTGAAACAAGCAAACTATGCATGCAAAACAGAATCTGACAAAAACAGAACTGTCTGTAAAGATCCGAATGATCACCATACTTCCCTGACACTAACAATTGTGAAAAATTAGGACATATCACATAATTTGCATAGAAATATTTTTTAAAATTTAAAAAAATTGAAGCTCCAGTAAAATCATATAATTCATATAGTGGACGCAAAACTTTCTGTTTTTGCATAGAATCAAACAAGCAAGTATCCACCCTATCCCAAAGGCTTTACTTGGCACTTATTTGAAATAAAATACACAAAAAATGATTACTAAAGTATATTAATCATGTTAACACACAAAAATAGAAGGTAAAAGTGTTGGGTTGTCTCCCAACAAGCGCTTTTCTTTAATGCCTTTTAGCTAGGCATGATGATTTCAATGATGCTCGTATAGGAATAATAATTTAAACATGCAAAAGAGCATCATGAATCTCATGACAAGCACATTTAAGTATAACCCACTTCATATGCATAGGGATTTTATGAGCAAACAATTTATGGGAGCACGAACCAACTAGCATAGGAAGGGAAAACCAGAATAACTTCAAAACTTTTAACACATAGAGATGAACTTGATATTATTGCAATTCCTACAAGCATATGTTCCTCCCTCATAATAATTTTCAGTAGCGTCATGAAGGAATTACACAATATAACCAGCACATAAAGCATTATTTTCATGATACACAAGCATAGAAATTTTTTCACTCTTTGTCACGCCCAAGATGCGACCCTATCCTTATTTTGGCTCGAGGGCCTGGACAGGGATAGAAGTGCATCTCGTCGTCTTGCAAGAATGGATATCATTACAACTACATGTACATAAGAGATAAATATATGGAATTGGCTTACAGTCACCACAAGCTACATCAAGATCACATTAATACAACAACATATTCAAACATCATACAGAAGAGCAGGGTCCGACTACTGACGAAAACAAATGACAAAATGGCATCCATCCTTGCTATCTCAGGCTGCTGCCTGGAACCCATCCTAGATTGATGATGAAGAAGAACTCCAAATCAAACAAGCATCACTCTCAGATCAAAGCATCGCATTACCTGTACCTGCAACTGTTGTTGTAGTAGTTTGTGAGCCACAGAGACTCAACCATCTCATTTCCAAGGGTATCAAGACTAGCAAAGCTTAATGGGTGAGGTATGGTTAAGTGGTGAGGCTGCAGCAAGCGACTAAGCATATATTTGAGTGGCTAACTTACGAATACAGAAAGTAACATGGGTGGTCTACGCATAACGAATGTGAACTAGTAATGATCACTAAGTGCCTACTTACGTCAAACACAACCCCACCGTGTTCTCTCTCGGATAAGGACTCACGAGAAGATACAGTCATGGTTACGCACACGGCTGGTGTATTTTATTTGAGTTTACTTCAAGTTTACTATGACCGGGTGTTAAACAAAGTTTCCAAGTTGCCACATAATCGCGGGCACGGCTTTCCAAAATATTTAACCCTGCAGGGATGCTCCAACTCATCCATCACAAATTAACCACACGCAGCGGAAATAACCTTGAGCACGGATCTCGTGATCTTCCTAGGCAATTCCGCAGGAAATCCGGCACCTCGAGATAGCCCGAAGAATAACCAGAATTCCTCACTCAAGATGTTCGAGAAAGGTAAAACAAATCCAGCAAGGCCGCTCGGCGTGTCGACGATCCCGATAGGAGTCGCGTATCTCGTTCTCAGGACACGACAGATTTTCCAAACTTCCTGTAGGCCAATCGTAGAGTTGCCTCCTGTAGCCACCGGTGGTTGACAGGTTGGACCAGCACTCACGACGATCACTGGCCCGGGTTGTTGATTAAAAATCGTCAGGTTAATTACTCCCTATACAGGTTTATTAGTTATTAGGCAGATGTAGTACCAATGTTTGGCCTTGCTAGACAAGCTTTATCCTAAAACGAAAATCAAGGGGGTCCCCATAACAACCCCAAGCATGTTAGAGGCGCTCAATTATGGAACATAACACCGGTACACAAGTAACTAGGGGCGGCAAAAGTGGAACAAAACACCGACCAAAAGGCCAAGCCTTCCACCTTTTACCAATTATATAAGTGCATTACATTAAATAGCAATAATATTGTGATATGACAAAAATATCCATGTTGTCACATGAAAGCAATTGCACCTGCAGCTAGAAACGCTATAAGAAGGTCTAAGCAAGCGGTAACATAACCAAACAAATGTTTGCTCGGAAGGTGGTGGGTTAGAGGCTTTTCATGGCAATGTTGGGAGGCTTGACAAAGAAGTGGTAGGTAGCGAGACATAACGATAAAAAGCGGGAAAACTAGCATGGCAATGATAGTAGTATCCAGGGAAATGTGTCATCTTGCCTGAGATCCCGCTTGGAAGAAGAATGAATCCATGAAGAAGACGAGCTAACGTAGTCGAACGAATCCTCACACTCCGAACACTTTTAGAACTCTATCGAGAAGAAACAATACGGAACAAACGATCAACACATGGTACACCACACATGTGCATGACATGATGCGCAAACAACTATGATGCATGTCCGGTTTAATATGCAAGGCATGGGATGGAAAGAACAACAAACAACTGCTACCTGTTAAGTGAACTTCAATATGCAACGAGTTGCATATTGATGAAATTCCACAATCGATTATTTTGTTCACTCTCGTTTAGGTACACAACAATATTAAATGTTGTTAAACAAGGCAACCGTTGAAGCATACACAACTACAACATCTAGGCATTTTAAATGAGGTCGAAAGCAACATGTAGCATTTTCGAAATGTCCCCATATGCAAATTATGAATTTGGTACAGATCTGTCTCAAACATATTTTATATTTGTTAAACATGATAATAAAGTGTGCCATACTATTCTAGGCATTTTTCTAGGCAAGTTACATATGTGGAACGTTAAAATCGGAGCTACAGTTAATTAGTTATGAGACAAACATTTTTTAACATGACATTTGCAATTTAAATGCAACAACAAGTTCACACATGTTTATCATGTATGAAAGTAGAATATTGTGATTCTACACAAAATTCTAAGCATAGAACATATTTGAAATATGTTAAACCGATGCACGGTTATTTAATTATAAGCAATGCAAATTAATGACATTTTCTAAACATGCAAAACCCTGAATAGATCATATATTTGCAGTGGACAGGAAGGCCAAATGCAGGGCACTGGGCAAGCCCAGCAATAGACCTGACCCAAAAGACTGAGTGTATGTATGTGTGTGAAAAAAAAGGAAAAAATAGGAGTGCTTGGGACTCGAACACAGAACATCCCTGATGTGTTGAATCGATGCTAAGATACTGAGCTAACTGGTCACCGTGGCAAAGAAGCAGATGCGGATTTCGTGTAGCATATGTTATTTCTTTGGACAAAAGATTTCGTGTAGCATATGTGATTTGTTTGTACAAAAGGAAAAAAGGATAACAGAGGCAAAACAATGGAGGCGTCCTAGGACTCAATCCCAGGACCTACTACTTGTGGGAAAGCTAGAATGACCAGCTCCGCTGAGGCTATGATAGTGACAGAATTGGGGTTTGACACCACATGAAACAGAGAAGAGAGCTAATCCACTTGAGAGGCAAAAATCAGCACAAGGGAAATGAGGCTCCCTGGGATTCAATCCCAAGACCTCTGCATGTTGCTCCACTAGGCTAACCAGTAGGGCTAGCTGTGTGTTTGTGAATAGGATGGTGACCGACGTTACTTGAAAAAGGTGAAGCCCAGATCGTGAAAACGCCATGGACGCACAACAGATTTCCGACGACGCCGGCGAGCAAAGCCGGTGGCTTCTACAACACAGGAGCACCGGCGGGGGTGCGGGATTGACATGGGAATGTGGGTGCGGTTGTTCGTGTGAAAACACTCGAGTACGAGCTCATGCTTGTCTCGGGTGTGGTGGCAGCAAGAGCAGAGCATGGCGGGGTTGCGTCGTTGCTGCATGTAGAGTGGTGCTCGGGTTCGGCTACGCGTGAGGGCACGGCTCGTGTGCTCGCATGGATGAGCGTGTGTGCGGATGTGCGTGGGTACAACAACGTCAATGGGCATGATCTTGCTCGCGCCATGATCATCCATGGCGGACGTGGCTTTGGGCGTGACGGAATCGATAGCTACAACGAGAAAATTGAAAAGAGCTGGGACGAGCGTCTGCTCACCGAGGGGATTCTTATGGAACTGAACAAGGTCGACGAAGACCGTAGAAGGCGAGAAAATGCGTTGAACATGAAGGTCGAGTTTGCGTCCGTGAGGCCGAGGAAGCAGGGGAAGAAGAATTCGTCGAGGAGGAAGCTCTCCAGGTCCTTGATGAAGCGTCCGAGGGTGTGGAAGACGGTGACGAGGTTCGAGGCACTCCCCACGAAAGAGGACGACGACGACTGCAGGATCATATCGAAGAAGAGCTTGGACTCTCCCTGACCATGGTGTCGGCGTGAGCGTGGAAGAGCTCACCTCGACGGCGGGAGACAGAGGAGAAGGTGGGAATGGAGAGGGGCTAGGGTTAGGAAGCCTCTTGGAGATTTATGGGGCTCAAGGGGGCGCCGAGAGGCCGTCTGATCAAGGTCAAGAGGAGATCAAAGGTGATCCTCTGGTTCGTACAGAGATGACGAAAGGAAGAAGGAGGTAGCAAGGTGGGCTTTGGGCTGAAAGGAAGTGGGCTTCAGGTAAGGTTTTCAACCCTTTTGTTCTTCTCCAAACTTCTGTTTATTTACAATAAATAGTAAAAAGAAAGGGAAACCAAGGAGTCTAGAGAAGAGTTCTCGATATATACAAATATATATATATATATAGATATAGATATATATATAGAAAGTCTATTCATCACCCAGGGTCTAGAATAAGTTATTCTTCACCCGAGGTAGTATTACGATCGTTTCATAAAAAAATTACATTTCAAATGCAAACTGTTACATTTATATTGATTCACTACGTAAAGTTTGACATAAAAAAATAAAAATATAAGTCATAAGTCTAGAAAAATCACATTTTATGTATGTTTTACACTATGTTTTTATGTTTGTAAATTTACATGACATAAATAGTTTTTACCGTGACTATATATTTTCTTACGGTCTCTTTTTACGTATGGAATACGATAAAATTTACTGAACGTAAAATTACGGTGCATTGATGTGAAAATAGAGGGGGGTTAAGAATAACTATTCCTCACCCTAGAAATATGCCCAATTTAAGAAAAATAGTTTGGTGATTTTACAGACAGTAAATTAAACAAGTTTGAATTTGAATTCAAATTGTTTAATTCGAAAAGTAAAACCAAACCAACTCTAAGAAAATGATGAAATTATCAGGAAAGGGTTTTCATATCCTAAGTTAGGTATGGACATTTTGGAAGGATATTTGGAAGAAATATAATCGAAACATGTTGAAATAAATTCAATATGTTTGTATTTGAAAACCCCATTCAAATGAATTCTAAATAGGTTGAAAATTTAGATGATGGCTGGACACACAATAGATGATTTATGGGCACGGTTTTCCCAAGAATTGAAGAAGCGAAAAAAGAAAAAAACACACCTCAAAATAAATAAATAAATAAATAGGGAAAAGAAGGAAGTTGCACTACATGGAGTTGTAAATAAAACAACATGGACAAGATAAAAGATGATCCCGGATTCAGGGTCATATGTACGTTGAGTATGAACTTGGTGAAGGTGATCGAGGCATGAAGTGGAGTAGTCGAGATGGAGGAATGGAACAAAGATGGCATGCATAAAAGAAACACCAGACAAGCTATGGGTTTGAAGCCTTAATGAAACAAAAATAAAACACCCATATAAGCATGCAAGAACTAAGATAACAAAATTAATAAATGAAGGTCTTCGTCTCGAACCGGTCAACAACGACAACAGGAAGAAACGACAACTACGAACGGATGCAAGTTTTTGAAAACAAGCGACGATGCTATGAAGATGATGTGAATGATGCGATGATGAATGCGACACCCAAACGAATCACACGACGACAATGGAATAAAAGGGGAATCTTTTGGGGCGTCGTTCTCGGGCTGTTACAACTCTCCTCCACTACACAAGGATCTCGTCCCGAGATCTAAGAATGAGAAGGGTAAGAGAAAGAGCAAGAGGTAAACTTAGTTGCTTCTCTGACAATGAGTGAAACCAATGATCATTGAAGGTTTCAATGAGATGAAGAATGACATGAGGAACAAGCAGGAATTCACAAAAAAATTCGGCAGCACTTCAGTAGGAAAGAGAGGCAAAACTTGATAAGAAGGAAAAGAACTTGAACATATAACAGAATACTCCCATAAAATGAATAAGCAAAGAAGGAACATGATCTTAATCAACTAGATGTGAGTTTAAAAGAGCAACACCAGAATGCCTCCGGAAGAAAAGAGTAGAAGCTAGATCTTTGGAGAGAAGAGAACGGAGAAGAAAATGACAACTTCTACCACCAATGAGTTTGAAAAGCATGGTTGAATGGAGCTGATGGAGAATCAACAACGAAAAGAATAGCTTGTTATGGGCTTATGCAATCACCTTGATGAAACTAGAACTAGAATTATGTTATGCTTATCCTTCATCAAGTTAAATTAATGACAAGCAACAGATTGCACACACCACTTATTCTTCTTGAAAAAGATTGATGAGAGATGACACGAACTTGAAGAAGTCTTGAACGAGAACATCGGTAAGAATTCACAAATGAATGAGGATCCGATGAATGAATGGAGATACCTAAGAATGAAGAGATCAAGATCCACTTAGCAGAAAACTTGAATGAAGCACCAGAATAATTGAGATATGAACGAAGGAACAACACTTGATAAGAATTTGAGAATGAAAGTTGAAAGCTGAGAACAAAGAAATCTTCTGAAACGATAGCCTTCGGGAGGATCGAGAACAACTCTGAAATACACCGGATAGATAAGGATGGAATTACTCATGATCAAAACAATTTGAGATGATTGCAACAAGCTGAAACCATGAATGTTTGGAAGAACGAACAATGATTTAAGAGAAACTCTCCTTCGGTCTTCAATGCTAAGAATGATTACGAGAGACAACGCCATGAATTACTGATATACTCCAGAATAATGAATAATTAAGGTTGAGCCAATGATGAAATTATTTAGAAGCGATCTTGGAGACGGAATATGACTGATGAAAATCATTCTTAAGTGATATTGGAAACAACTTGAGGATATCTCAAGAAAGATTAGAAGAGCCAGGTAAGATCTTGGGGGAAAACGTGTGGGTTATGGGCCCACTCAAAATAAAACACTGTTGAAATGATTGCTTAGAAAGAGAGATTGCACAGGTACAAATCAAAACTCAATGAGGTGAGAACGTCAAAATATTTTAGAAGGTTTGAAATAAAAACATAAATCTTCTGAGATATCTTCAGCACTCTAGATAGAATAGAGAGAGAGACAAAAACAAGAGACTTTGACAGAATTTCTGACATGGGGAAGCATTTCGCGATTGAAAAGGATATGAAGAACACCGAGATCTTGAATTGAATGCACCAGGAAGGAAAACAAGAATAAGGAAATGAAGAATTCGAATCACTAAGGATCTTCACAATGAATCACCGGATGCGATACAAAAGGAAAGATAGCAGAAGCATTGATGAAAAGGAAGACATTTGGATGGGAATTTAATCACTGAAGAAAAGGGCGGGAGGGTGGGGAAAACAATGAAAACTTGGGACAGACTCCGGAGAAGAATAAGAGGATTGATCTTGCAATATTGAAGAGGATAGAATTATCTTGAAGAGAAGCACACCGCATAAATAGAATTGATATGACAACTTGATTGAGCAAAATAATTAGCATTCCCATAGAAATATGAGAACACCGCTCCGGAAGATATGAGATCACCAGTTGACATCGAAGAAAATCAAATTACCATACTCCAACAAAACAAAGGATGAGGCTTACAAAACAAGCGAGAACAAATTCATGACAAAGATTTCGCTCGATATTTTCGTGGTAAGGTTTGCACGGGCTCGATTGTACATTGGATTGTCATATTAAAATGACGCTCTAATATGCTCCCTAGGCGTAGCAAACTACAAGGCTTGATGAAGCATATCCTATGACATATATCAAGACTATCCTCTGTAAGAAAGACCGTGAACAAACAAACCCACTAGATGTCGAACCTCAACCTCACATCATGATCTGTTGGAAGATAACCTAGGTAACTACTTGAATTCCCACGTAACAACTCCCGAAACTTTATGGTTATGCAATTGGGTGTTGGGGATACAGGGAGGCAAAATATCTCACACAACTAACAAGCCCTACACTCCAACTGTATCCATCCGTCAACACATAACCAGAGGCTTCGGAACTCCATCTATCTCGGACACTTGAAAACACAACGATACCAAACATGGCAGTACCCCGGATGCCTCCCAAATACTGGGTGACTCCAGCCTTATCTCGCCACGAAAAGTATTGAAGTAATTTAGAACATCCTCCGTCCTGAGATACTAAGGAAACTGAACGATAACGATGTGTCAAGAAACCCCTGGAGCTCTACTCCTCGATAACAGGAGGCACCCAGTACAGAACTCCGTCACATCGGCATCATATAGATTCCAAAATATCCGCGTGATCCTAAGAAAATGTAACAGCCCCTGACCGACGCTCCAGAAGATTCCCCTTTTATTTCCATTCTCGTTTGTGTTCCCTTTCGTTGCTGCATTCATCATTGCATCATTCGCATCATCTACATAGCATCATCACTCGTTTTCAAAAACATGCATCCGTTCATAGTTACGGGTTCTCTCCGTTCTTGTCGTTGGCCGTTTTGAGATTAACCACACACATGCGCGCTCGCGGCATTGGAAAATATTGTTTTTTCGAAGTGCCTTTAAAATATTGTCGGATTTGGGTTGAAAGTTGGTGTGCGGTCTTATTATATTGTAGGTGGACCGCCTGCCAAATTTCATCGCATTCGGAGATCGTTTTATAACCCAACGGTCAGTTGTAGCAGTGCGGTCATCAATTATTCGTCGGACGTTTTTTCGGTGTTTTAAAACTTCGTGTCACGGGACGCAAACCTCCCTCTCATCTCCTCTTAGCCCACTCCACACATAGCCACCACCCTTGCCCCGATCCGGCCAGCCGATTACGATCGCACGGATGAAATCAGCTCTGAAAACCATCAACCCTAGCCCATAAAACTATAAATAGACCCCTCCCCTTCCTAATTGGGACCTGAACCCTAATCCTCCTTGTTTCCGCAGCCTCCCTCCTCCCAGCGCCGCCAGGCCCGCCGAAGCCCATCTGGGCCTGCCCCAGGCCAGAAGTGTCGCCGCCGCTCCCCGCAGGTGCACAAGCGAGCGCCCGTTCCCGCAGGTCCTCCCGAGCCCCGTCGCGTCGGATGGCGTCCGCTCGCCGAAGGTCCCCCGCTGCTCCTCCTTCCGTTGTCGGAGCGCCGCCAGTCTCGCCGAACTCCGGCCAGCGCCGCCGGACCTCCTCTCCTTCCACCCCCTTCTCCATTTCTCTCCTTCCTCTCCTCTGCCCGAGCTCACCCCGAGTGTCTCTCTTCCCACAGGTCCCGACCGCCATGGCCCCGCAGCTTGCCGCCAACCACGTCTCCGACCAGATCCGAGGGAAGCGCCAGATCCAGTCGTCCCCGCCCCGTTCTCGGCCTCCTCTCCGCCGTCTGCTGCCTCCCGCCGGAGCCCAAGCGCCGCCGCCGCCCTCTAATCGGGTATGAATAGGAGGACGAGCGCTCGTGTTGACTGCACGCTTCGGTCGCGTGGGCCTCGCCCCTTCGTCGGCCCAGATCCGGCCCCCCTCTGGCCCAGCCGCCCCTCCAGCAGGCCCATGGCCGTCTGGTGAGCCCCCGCTAAGCCCCGCCCGGTGCGCTATGTACTATCTTGCGCCCACCTCCATGCAGTATCCTATTGCAGATTCGGCCCATAGGTGTTTTTTTCCTGCGTGCAATTTTGTCTAATATCGAGTGAATTGCAGTTTTGCAGAAAATCCCCTAAACTTCATGCATTAATAACTTTCACCCGTGCATCATATGTAAAAACTTTATATATGAAACTTGACTAGAATTTTAGGTAGTTTCACAATTTCCAACTTTCACACATGATAAAAATACTTAAACTTGCTGTTTGCATGAATTTGCGTAAATGCCATGTTAAAAATGATTTATTTCGTAACTCATTAACCGTAGCTCCGATAAAAATGTTCCACATATGTAACTTGGCTAGGAAAATGTGTAGAATCACATGTCGACATTTATTTTACTGTTTCACAACTCTAAAATTGCGTTAGGACAGATCTGGACCAAAATCGTAATATGCATATGGGGTTGTTTCGGAAATGTTATATATTGCTTCCGGCCTCATTTAAAATGCCTAGATGTTGTAGTTGGTTGTGCTTCACCTCTTGCCATGTTTAACAACATTTAATATTGATGAGTACCTAAAGAGAGTGAACTAAATAATAAAAGCGTGGAGTTTCGTCAATATGCAACTCGTTGCATATTGAGCTTCACTTAATGTGTAGGAGTTGTTTGTTGTTCTTGCCATGCCATGCCTTGCATATTAAACCGGACATGCATCATATTTGTTTGCACATCGTGTCTTGCATATGTTGTGGTGTATCTTGTGTTGATTGTTTGTTTCAGATTGCTTCTTCTCGATAGAGTTCCGAAAGCGTTCGGAGTGTGAGGATTCATTTGACTACGTTGTCCCGTCTTCTTCATGGACTCGATCTTCTTCCGAGCGGGATCTCAGGCAAGATGACACATTTCCCTATATACCACTACTATCATTGCCATGCTAGTTGTCTCGTTTTTCTATCGCTGTGTCATGCTACCTACCACTTGTTTGTCAAGCCTCCCAACATTGCCATGATAAGCCTCTAACCCCTCCAAATCCCAGCAAACTATTGTTTGGCTATGTTATCGCTTGCTCAGGCCTTCTTATAGCGTTTCTAGCTGCAGGTGCAATTGCTTCCATGTGTCAACATGGACATTCTTTTGTTATCGCAATATGATTGCTATTTAGTTTAATGCATATATACACTTGGTAAAGGGTGGAAGGCTTGGCCTTTTGCTCGGTGTTTTGTTCCGCTCTTGCCGCCCCTAGTTACTTGGGAACCAGTGTTATGTTCCATAATTGAGCGCTCCTAACATGCTCGGGGTTGTTATGGGGACCCCCTTGATTTTCGTTTTGGGATAAAACTTGTCTGGCAAGGCCCAACATTGGTACTACATTTGCCTAATAATTAATAAAATTTCATAGGGACCCACCGGCACTCGCGGATCTTAATCAACAACCTAGGCCAGTGCTCCTCATGAGTGTTGGTCCAAACTAGAGCACCGTGCGGGGCCAACATGGGGCAACTCCGGAGATGTCTATCAGGTCACCGTACGATTCGCTTATCTGCCGTGTCCTAAGAACGAGATACGCGGCTCCTATCGGGTTCGTCGACATGTCGGGCGGCCTTGCTGGATTTGTTTTACCTTTCTCGAATGTCTTGAGTGAGGAACTCTGATCTTCTTCGGGCTATCTCGAGGTGTCGGATTTCCTTTGGAATTGCCTAGGATGATCACAAGATCCGTGGTCGAGGTTATTCCCGTTGCGTGGGGTTAATTTGTGATGGACGAGTTGGAGCACCCCTGCAGGGTTAAATCTTTCCGAAAGCCGTGCCCACGGCAAACTTGGATACTTTGTTTAACACCCGGTTATAGCAAACTAGAAGTAAATTCAAATAAAATACACCAACTTTGTGCGTAACCGTGACTGTCTCTTCTCGTGAGTCCTGATCCGAGAGAGAACACGGTGGGCTTATGTTTGACGAAATAGGTGATCAGGATCAGTTAGTGATCATTACTAGTTCACGTTTGTTATGCATAGACCACCATACTTTACTTTCTGTACTCGTAAGTTAGCCACTCAAATAAATTCTTAGTCGCTTGCTGCAGCCTCACCACTTAACCACATCTCACCTATTTAGCTTTAATAGTCTTGATACCCTTGGAAATGAGATTGCTGAGTCCCTGTGGCTCACACGTTACTACAACAACAGTTGCAGGTACAGGTAATGCGATGATTTGACGTGAGAGCGATGCTTGTTTGATTTGGAGTTATTCTTCTTCTTCTTCATCAATCTAGGATGGGTTCCAGGCGGGAGCCTGGGATAGCAAGGGTGGATGTCATTTTATCGTTTGATTTCGTCCGTAGTCGGACCCTGCTCTTCTGTATGATGTTTGAGTATGTTGTTGTATTGAGTGACTCTGATGTAGCTTGTGGCGAGTGTAAGCCAGTTCCATATACTCATCTCTTCTGTACATGTACTTGTAATGATATCCATTCTTGCAACACGATGAGATGCGCTTCTATCCCTGTCGAGGCCCTCATGCCAAAATAAGGATAGGACTGAATCTTGGGCGTGACAAGTTGGTATCAGATCCTGTACCGACCTAGGAGCCCCCTTGATTGATCGAACTTGGCTGAGTCGAGTCTAGTGAAAAACTATTTGAGTCTAGTTATATCGGAGAGTAGGATTCTTTTTACTCCTCTTCTATGCTCTGGTGAGGTAATCGGCTTAGGAATTTTGATTCTACCCTCTTCTCACTTAAATTTTTTTAGGATCATGCAGGTATTTTGGAAACTATATGATACCAATGTGACGGAGTTTTGTATTGGTGCCTCCTATCTGACTTGATATCTTTCGGGGAGTTGAGCTCCAGGAAATTCTTGGCACATCGTTATCATTGAGCTTCCTTAGTATCTCTGGACAGAGGATGTTCGAAATTGCTTCAATACTTGTCATGGTGAGATAAAGTCAGAGTCACCCAGAACTGGGGAGGCGTCCAGGGTACCACCATGGTTAGTATCGTTGTGCTTTCGAGGATCTGAGTTAGATGGACTTTCAAAATCCTCTAGTTATGTGTTGAAGGATGGATATAGTTGGGGTGTAGGTTTGCTAGTTGTGTGAGATATTTCCTCCTTGTATCCCCCACACCAGATTACATAACCAGAAAGTTTTCGGAAGTTCTTAGGTGGGAATTCAAGTAGGTACCTCGGATTATCTTTCCAACAAGTGCATAGTAGGTATGTATTTGTTCTGGCTTGTTTCGTAAGCCTCATCCTTTTTTTTGTTTTGAAAATGGTAATCTGAGTTGCTTCGATGTCAAGTGATTTCAAGTAGTGTTCTCATGATTCTGCGGGAATGCTAATTCTTTTGCTCAATCAAGTTGTCATATCAATTTTTTCTTATCCGGTGTGCTTCTCTTCAAGATATTTCTATCATCTCCAATATTTGCAAGATCAATCCTCATATTTCGTTCCGGAGTTTGTCTCATATGTTCCAAGTTTTCTTTATTTTTCCCACCCTCCCCCCTTTTTCTTCAATGATTAAATTCTCATCCAAGTGCCTTTTCTATTCATGTGATGCTTCCGCTATCTTTTCTTCTATCTTGTTTCCGGTGATTCTTTGTGAATATTCTCAGGAGTTTCTATTTGAAGGTTTATCCTCATATTCCTTGTTCTCGTTGTTATTCTTCTCCGATGGATTCAATTCAAGCTTTGGGGCTCATCTTATCCTTTCTCATTCGCTCAATGGTTTCCATGTTGGAATTTCTTTTCCAAGCCTCTCTTGTTTATTCATCTCTATTTGTTCTATCCGGAGGCTGAAGATATCTCAGAAGATTCGTGTTTTCTTTCATTCCTTTCAAATTATTTCAAGGGTCTCATATCATCAAGTTCTTAATTTGTACCGGGGAAATCTCTCTTTTAATCAATTGTTTGAACGGTGGTTTCTTTCAGCGGGCCCATAAACCACAGGTTTTTTCCCAGGTTCCTACCTGACTCTTCTGATCTTTCCGAAGATGTCCTCAAGTTCTTCTCAATATGATGTAAGAATGATTTTCATCAGTCTTATTTCTTCTCCATGATCGCTTCATATTTCTTTTCATCATTGGCTCAACCTTTCTTAATTCATTATTCCGGAGTGTCTCAGTAATTCATGGTGTTGTTTCTCTCCATCATTCTCAGCATTGAAGACCAAAGGAATGGTTCTCTTAAATCTTTGCTCGTTCTCTTGAAGATTCATGGTTTCAGTCTGTTGCTATCATCTCAAATTGTTTTGTTCATGACTTACTCCTCCCATATCTATCCGATGCATTTTATAATTGTTTTTTTCTCGATCATCCGAAGGCCATCATTTCAGAAGATTTCTTCGTTCTCAGCTTGCAGCTTTCGTTCTCAAATTCTTCTCAATTGTTGTCTCTTCATTTGTCTCTCAATTATTCTGGTGGTTCGTTCAAGTTTTCTATTAGATGGATCATGCTCTCTTCATTCTCATGTTATCCCATTGATTCATTGTATCCTCATTCATGTGCAATTCCTACCGGTGTCTCGTTCAAGACCGCTTCAAGTTTGTGATCTATCTATCTTTCCTATCTTTTCCAAAAGAATAAGTGGTATGCCAAATCCGTTGTTCGTCATGAATTTAACTGGGTGAAGTATAGGCATAACATAATTCTTATTCTTGTTTCATCAAGTGATTTCAATCCTTCTTCCGGAGTTGTTTATGATATCTAATTCTTGACTCTAAGTGGTTCTTCTTTTCTTTTCCAAAGTTCAAGTTGCTCAAATATCTCTTTTCGAAGCATCATCTAAATCATTGGAAGGCCCCAATCTTGTTCTTTTTGCATCCTTCAATCCTTTCTACCATCCTTTCATTTCAGAGTTCTTCCGGAGGTTCTTCATGGTGGTTCATCAAGATTTCTTTAATTTTCAAGTGTTCTTCAATATTCTTGTTGGAGGTGCTTAAGTGTTATTTTCTTTGATTTGTAAGTTCAATTCCTTCTCCATTGTCTTTTGAGATGGTGTTATTAAATTCTTGATTATGAGGAGTCTCGAAGGATAATTGTCAAGATAAGATAAGTAAAACCATCATGTTTTCTCGGAGTTATCTTGGGTTGGATTTCACCTAAAGCATTTCCTAAGGAGGTTGCTATCATGGTGCCATAAATATTCCAAGTTTTCTCCTCCTCTTCTTGGTGAAAGAAGTTTTCCATATCTTGTTGCTCTCAAGTAATCAATTGTTTCTGTTATGGCAGGTTGTCACCTCATAATTTTGAGATGTTTTTCATAAGCCCATAACAAGCTATTATTTCATTGTTGATTCTCCATCAACTCCGTTCAACCATGCTTTTCAAATTCAATGGTGATAGAACGTGTTATGTTCTTCTCCGTTCTTTTCCTTCCAATGATCTAGTTTCTATTCTTTTCTTCCGGAGGCGTTGTGATGTTGCTCTCTTCAATCTATCATCTTGCCTTCTTAAGGTCATGTTCTTTCTTGCTTATTCTTTACCGAAGTGATGTGAAATCATTTCATGATCCTTCCATCTTATGAAGTTCTGATTCTAATCCAACCAAAGTTTGGTGTCTCTTGTTCAATTTCTTTCCTTCATATCAATTTTGATATCGAAGTGCTGCCGATTTTTTCTGAATTCTTGCTTGTTCCTCATATTGTTCTTCATCTCCTTGTAACCTTCAAGGTTTGTGGATTTCACTCATTTGTCAAAGAAGAAATAAAGTTTTACATCTTCCTCTTGCTCTTTCTCTTCCCCTTCTCATTCCTAGATCTCGGGACGAGATCCTCGTGTAGTGGAGGACAGTTGTAATAGCCCGGGACCGACGCTCCAGAAGATTCCCCCTTTATTTCCATTCTCGTCTGTGTTCCCTTTCGTTGCTGCATTCATCATTGCATCATTCGCATCATCTGAATAGCATCGTCACTCGTTTTCAAAAACTTGCATCTGTTCGTAGTTCCCGGTTCTCTTCGTTCTGGCCGTTGGCTGTTTTGAGACCAACCACAAACGTAAGCGCCAGTGGCATTGGAAAATATTTTAAAAAAAATTGCCTTTAGAATATTCTTGGATTGCGTTGAAAGTTGGTGTGCGGTCTTATTATACTGTAGGTGGACCGCCTGCCAAATTTCGTCGCATTCCGAGGTCGTTTTATAACCCATCGGTCAGTCGTAGCAGTGCGGTTATCGGTTATTGGTCGGACGTTTTTTCGGTGTTTTCAAACTTCGTGTCACGGTCCGCAAACCTCTGTCTCATCTCCTCTTAGCCCACTCCACACACAGCCACCACCCTTGCCCTGATCCGGCCGTCTGATTACGATCGCACGGCCAAAATCGGCTCCGAAAACCATCAACCCTAGCACCTAAAACTATAAATAGACCCCTCCCCTTCCTAATTGGGACCTAAACCCTAATCCTCCTTGTTTCCCATGCCAAACTAGCCTCCCACCACCCTCAGCCGCATCCTACCTCCTCCCAGCGCCGCCAGGCCCGCCAAAGCCCATTTGGGCCTGCCCCGGACCCGAAGCGCCGCCGCCGCTCCCCGCAGGCGCACGAGCGAGCGCCCGTTCCCGCAGCTCCTCCCGAGCCCTGTCGCGCCCAATGGCCTCCGCTCACCGGAGGTCCCCCGCTGCTCCTCCTTCCGTCACCGGAGCGCCGCCAGTCTCGCCGGACTCCGGCCAGGGTCACCGGACCTCCTTTCCTTACTCCCCCTTCTCCATTTCTCTCCTTCCTCTCCTCTTCCCAAGCTCACCCCGAGTGTATTTCTTCCCGCAGGTCCTCGCTGCCATGGCCCCACAGCTCGCCGCCGGCCACGTCTCTGGCCAGATCCGGTGAGGGAATCGCCAGATCCAGTCGTCCCCGCCCCGTTCCCGATCTCCTAGCCGTCGTCTGCTGCCTCGCGCGAGAGCCCTAGCGCCGTCACTGCCCTCTGCTTGGTCATGAGCAGGTGGACGAGCGCTCGCGTTGACCGCATGCTTCGGTCGCGGGGGCCTCGCCCCTCCGTCGGCCTAGATCCGGCCTCCCTCTGGCCCAGCCGCCCCTCCAGCCGGCCCATGGCCGTCTGGTGAGCCCCCGCTAAGCCCCGCCCGATGCGCTGTGTACTATCTTGCGCCCACCTCCGTGCAGTAGCCTATTGCAGATTCGGCCCATAGGTGTTTTTTTCCCTGCGTACGATTTTGTCTAATATCCAGTGAATTGCAGTTTTGCAGAAAATCCCCTAAACTTCATGCATTAATAACTTTTCACCCGTGCATCATATGTAAAAACTTTATATATGAAACATGACTAGAATTTTATGTAGTTTCACAATTTCCAACTTTCACACCTGATAAAAATACTTAAACTTAATTTTTGCATGAATTTGTGTAAATGCCATGTTAAAATGATTTATTTCGTAACTTATTTACCGTAGCTCCGATAAAAAATGTTACACATATGTAACTTGGCTAGGAAAATGTGTAGAATCACATGGTGACATTTATTTTGCTGTTTAACAACTCTTAAATTGCGTTCGGACATATTTGGACCAAAATCATAATATGCATAGGGGGTTGTTTCGGAAATGTTATATATTGCTTCCGGCCTCATTTAAAATGCCTAGATGTTGTAGTTGGTTGTGCTTCACCTCTTGCCATGTTTAACAACATTTATTATTGATGAGTACCTAACAAGAGTGAACTAAATAATTAAAGCGTGGAGTTTCGTCAATATGCAACTCGTTGCATATTGAGCTTCACCTAATGTGTAGGAGTTGTTTGTTGTTCTTGCCATGCCATGCCTTGCATATTAAACCAGACATGCATCATATTTGTTTGCGCATCGTGTCTTGCATATGTTATGGTGTATCTTGTGTTGATTGTTTGTTTCGGATTGCTTCTTCTTGATAGAGTTCCGAAAGAGTTCGGAGTGTGATGATTCGTTCGACTATGTTGGCCCGTCTTCTTCATGGACTCGATCTTCTTCCGAGAGGGATCTCAGGCAAGATGACACATTTCCCTGGATACCACTACTATCATTGCCATGCTAGTTGTCTTGTTTTTCTATCGTTGTGTCACCCCACTTGTTTGTCAACCCTCCCAACATTGCCATGATAAGCCTCTAACCCCTCCAAATCCTGGCAAACCATTGTTTGGCTATGTTACCGCTTGCTCAGGCCTTCTTATAGCGTTTCTAGCTGTAGGTGCAATTGCTTCCATGTGTAAACATGGACATTCTTTTGTTATCGCAATATGATTGCTATTTAATTTAATGCACATATACACTTGGTAAAGGGTGGAAGGCTTGGCCTTTTGCTCAGTGTCTTGTTCCGCTCTTGCCGCCCCTAGTTACTTGGGAACCGATGTTATGTTCCATAATTGAGCGCTCCTAACATGCTCGAGGTTGTTATGGGGACCCACTTAATTTTCATTTTGGGATAAAACTTGTCTGGCAAGGCCCAACATTAGTACATTTGCCTAATAATTAATAAAATTGCATAGGGACCCGCCGGAACCCGCGGATCTTAAGCAACAACCCGGGCCAGTGCTCTTCATGAGTGTTGGTCCAAACTAGAGCACCGTGCGGGGCCAACCCAGGGCAACTCGGGAGATGTCTATCAGGCCACCGTACGATTCGCTTATCTGTCGTGTCCTGAGAACGAGATACGCGGCTCCTATCGGGTTCGTCGACATGTCAGGCGACCTTGCTGGATTTGTTTTACCTTTCTCAAATGTCTTGAGTGAGGAACTCTTATCTTCTTTGGTCTATCTCGAGGTCTCGGATTTCCTTTGGAATTGCCTAGGATGATCACGGGATCTGTGGTCCAGGTTATTCCCGCTGCGTGTGGTTAATTTGTGATGGATGAGTTGGAGCACCCCTGTAGGGTTAAATCTTTCCGAAAGCCGTGCCCGCGGTTATGTGGCAAACTTGGATACTTTGTTTGACACCCAAAACTTTATGGTTATGCAATTGGGTGTTGGGGATACAGGGAGGCAAAATATCTCACACAACTAACAAGCCCTACACTCCAACTGTATCCATCCGTCAACACATAACCAGAGGCTTCGGAACTCCATCTATCTCGGACACTTGAAAACACAACGATACCAAACATGGCAGTACCCCGGATGCCTCCCAAATACTGGGTGACTCCAGCCTTATCTCGCCACGAAAAGTATTGAAGTAATTTAGAACATCCTCCGTCCTGAGATACTAAGGAAACTGAACGATAACGATGTGTCAAGAATCCCCTGGAGCTCTACTCCTCAATAACAGGAGGCACCTAGTACAGAACTCCGTCACATCGGCATCATATAGATTCCAAAATATCCGCGTGATCCTAAGAAAATGTAACAGCCCCTGACCGACGCTCCAGAAGATTCCCCTTTTATTTCCATTCTTGTTTGTGTTCCCTTTCGTTGCTGCATTCATCATTGCATCATTCGCATCATCTACATAGAATCGTCACTCGTTTTCAAAAACATGCATCCGTTCGTAGTTACGGGTTCTCTCCGTTCTTGCCATTGGCCGTTTTGAGACTAACCACACACATGCGCGCCCGCGGCAATGGAAAATATTGTTTTTTCGAAGTGCCTTTAAAATATTGTCGGATTTGGGTTGAAAGTTGGCGTGCGGTCTTATTATATTGTAGGTGGACCGCCTGCCAAATTTCATCGCATTTCGAGGTCGTTTTATAACCCAACGGTCAGTTGTAGCAGTGCGGTCATCAGTTATTCGTCGGACGTTTTTTCGGTGTTTTAAAACTTTGTGTCACGGGACGCAAACCTCCCTCTCATCTCCTCTTAGCCCACTCCACACACAGCCACCACCCTTGCCCCGATCCGGCCGGCCGATTACGATCGCACGGATGAAATCAGCTCTGAAAACCATCAACCCTAGCCCATAAAACTATAAATAGACCCCTCCCCTTCCTAATTGGGACCTAAACCCTAATCCTCCTTGTTTCCGCAGCCTCCCTCCTCCCAGCGCCGCCAGGCCCGTCGAAGCCCATCTGGGCCTGCCCTAGGCCCGAAGTGTCGCCGCCGCTCCCCGTAGGTGCACGAGCGAGGGCCCATTCCCGCAGCTCCTCCCGAGCCCCGTCGCGTCGGATGGCGTCCTCTTGCCGAAGGTCCCCCGCTACTCCTCCTTCCGTTGTCGGAGCGCCACCAGTCTCGCCGGACTCCGGCCAGCGTCGCCGGACCTCCTCTCCTTCCACCCCCTTCTCCATTTCTCTCCTTCCTCTCCTCTGCCCGAGCTCACCCCGAGTGTCTCTCTTCCCACAGGTCCCCACCGCCATGGCCCCGCAGCTTGCCGCCAACCACGTCTCCGACCAGATCCGAGGGAAGCGCCAGATCCAGTCGTCCCCGCCCCGTTCCCGGCCTCCTCTCTGCCGTCTGCTGCCTCCCGCCGGAGCCCAAGCGCCGCCGCCGCCCTCTAATCAGGTATGAATAGGAGGACGAGCGCTCGTGTTGACTGCAAGCTTCGGTCGCGTGGGCCTCGCCCCTTCGTCGGCCCAGATCCGGCCCCCCTCTGGCCCAGCCGCCCCTCCAGCCGGCCCATGGCCGTCTGGTGAGCCCCCGCTAAGCCCCGCCCGATGCGCTATGTACTATCTTGCGCCCACCTCCATGCAGTATCCTATTGCAGATTCGGCCCATAGGTGTTTTTTTCCTGCGTGCAATTTTGTCCTATATCGAGTGAATTGCAGTTTTGCAGAAAATCCCCTAAACTTCATGCATTAATAACTTTCACCCGTGCATCATATGTAAAAACTTTATATATGAAACTTGACTAGAATTTTATGTAGTTTCACAATTTCCAACTTTCACACATGATAAAAATACTTAAACTTGCTGTTTGCATGAATTTGCGTAAATGCCATGTTAAAAATGATTTATTTCGTAACTCATTAACCGTAGCTCCGATAAAAATGTTCCACATATGTAACTTGGCTAGGAAAATGTGTAGAATCACATGTCGACATTTATTTTACTGTTTCACAACTCTAAAATTGCGTTAGGACAGATCTGGACCAAAATCGTAATATGCATATGGGGTTGTTTCGGAAATGTTATATATTGCTTCCGGCCTCATTTAAAATGCCTAGATGTTGTAGTTGGTTGTGCTTCACCTCTTGCCATGTTTAACAACATTTAATATTGATGAGTACCTAAAGAGAGTGAACTAAATAATAAAAGCGTGGAGTTTCGTCAATATGCAACTCGTTGCATATTGAGCTTCACTTAATGTGTAGGAGTTGTTTGTTGTTCTTGCCATGCCATGCCTTGCATATTAAACCGGACATGCATCATATTTGTTTGCACATCGTGTCTTGCATATGTTGTGGTGTATCTTGTGTTGATTGTTTGTTTCAGATTGCTTCTTCTCGATAGAGTTCCGAAAGCATTCGGAGTGTGAGGATTCATTCGACTACGTTGTCCCGTCTTCTTCATGGACTCGATCTTCTTCCAAGCGGGATCTCAGGCAAGATGACACATTTCCCTGTATACCACTACTATCATTGCCATGCTAGTTGTCTCGTTTTTCTATCGCTGTGTCATGCTACCTACCACTTGTTTGTCAAGCCTCCCAACATTGCCATGATAAGCCTCTAACCCCTCCAAATCCCAGCAAACTATTGTTTGGCTATGTTATCGCTTGCTCAGGCCTTCTTATAGCGTTTCTAGCTGCAGGTGCAATTGCTTCCATGTGTCAACATGGACATTCTTTTGTTATCGCAATATGATTGCTATTTAGTTTAATGCATATATACACTTGGTAAAGGGTGGAAGGCTTGGCCTTTTGCTCGGTGTTTTGTTCCGCTCTTGCCGCCCCTAGTTACTTGGGAACCAGTGTTATGTTCCATAACTGAGCGCTCCTAACATGCTCGGGGTTGTTATGGGGACCCCCTTGATTTTCGTTTTGGGATAAAACTTGTCTGGCAAGGCCCAACATTGGTACTAAATTTGCCTAATAATTAATAAAATTTCATAGGGACCCACCGGCACTCGCGGATCTTAATCAACAACCTAGGCCAGTGCTCCTCATGAGTGTTGGTCCAAACTAGAGCACCGTGCGGGGCCAACATGGGGCAACTCCGGAGATGTCTATCAGGTCACCGTACGATTCGCTTATCTGCCGTGTCCTAAGAACGAGATACGCGGCTCCTATCGGGTTCGTCGACATGTCGGGCGGCCTTGCTGGATTTGTTTTACCTTTCTCGAATGTCTTGAGTGAGGAACTCTGATCTTCTTCGGGCTATCTCGAGGTGTCGGATTTCCTTTGGAATTGCCTAGGATGATCACGAGATCCGTGGTCGAGGTTATTCCCGTTGCGTGGGGTAAATTTGTGATGGACGAGTTGGAGCACCCCTGCAGGGTTAAATCTTTCCGAAAGTTGTGCTCGCGGTTATGTGGCAAACTTGGATACTTTGTTTAACACCCGGTCATAGCAAACTTGAAGTAAACTCACATAAAATACACCAACTCTATGCGTAACCGTGACTGTCTCTTCTTGTGAGTCCTTATTCGAAAGGGAACATGGTGGGGTTATGTTTGACATAAGTAGGTAATCAGGATCAGTTAGTGATCATTACTAGTTCATGTACATTATGCGTAGACCACCATACTTTACTTTCTGTACTCGTAAGTTAGCCACTCAAATAAATGCTTAGTCGCTTGCTGCAGCCTCACCACTTAACCATACCTCACCTATTAAGCTTTAATAGTCTTGATACCCTTGGAAATGAGATTGCTGAGTCCCTGTGGCTCACAGATTACTACAACAATAGTTGCAGGTACAGGTAATGTGATGATTTGACGTGAGAGCGATGCTTGTTTGATTTAGAGTTATTCTTCTTCTTCGTCAATCTAGGATGGGTTCCAGGCGGTAGCCTGGGATAGCAAGGGTGGATGTTATTTTATCGTTTGATTTCGTCCGTAGTCGGACCCTGCTCTTCTGTATGATGTTTGAGTATGTTGTTGTATTGATGTGACTCTGATGTAGCTTGTCGCGAGTGTAAGCCAATTCCATATACTCATCTCTTCTGTACATGTACTTGTAATGATATCCATTCTTGCAACACAACGAGATGCGCTTCTATCCCTGTCGAGGCCCTCGTGTCGAAATAAGGATAGGACCGCATCTTGGGCAAGACAAGTTGGTATCAGATCCTGTACTGACCTAGGAGCCCCCTTGATTGATCGAACTTGGCCAAGCCGAGTCTAGTGAAAAACTATTTGAGTCTGGTTATATCGGAGATTAGGATTCTTTTTACTCCTCTTCTATGCTCTGGTGAGGTAATCGACTTAGGAATTTTGATTCTACCCTCTTCTCACTCAAAAATTTTTAGGATCACGCGGCTATTTTGGAAACTATATGATACCGATGTGACGGAGTTCTGTCTTGGTGCCTCCTGTCTGTCTTGATTTCTTCCGGAGAGTTGAGCTCCAGGAAATTCCTGGCACATTGTTATCATTCAGCTTCCTTAGTATCTCAGGATGGAGGATGTTCGAAATTGCTTCATTACTTGTCATGGTGAGATAAGGTCAGAGTCACCCAGTACTGGGGAGGCGTCCGGGGTACCACCATGGTTAGTATCGTTGTGCTTTTGAGGATCTGAGTTAGATGGACTTGCGAAAGCCTCTGGTTATGTGTTGAAGGATGGATACAATTGGGGTGTAGGTTTGCTAGTTGTGTGAGATATTTCCTCCTTGTATCCCCCACACCGGATTACATAACCAGAAAATTTGAGCGTGACAAAAAATTTGAGCGAGAAGAGGAGTAGAATAAAATTCCTCAGTCATAATTCCTCACCAGAGTATAGAAGAGAAGTAAAAAGAATCCTACTCTCTGATATAACTAGACTCAAAATAGTTTTTCACTAGACTCGACTCGACCAAGTTCGATCAATCAAGGGGGCTCCTAGGTCGGTACAGGCTCTGATACCAACTTGTCACGCCCAAGATGCGACCCTATACTTATTTTGGCTCGAGGGCCTCGACAAGGATAGAACCGAATCTCATCGTGTTGCAAGAATGGATATCATTACAAGTACATGTATAGAACAGATAAGTATATGGAATTGGCTTACACTTGCCACAAGCTACATCAAGATCACATCAATACAACAACATATTCAAACATCATACAAAAGAGCAGGGTCCGACTACGGATGAAAACAAACAACAAACGGCATCCATCCTTGCTATCCCACGCTGCCTCCTAGAACCCATCCTGGATTGATGATGATGAAGAAGAACTTCAAATCAAACAAGCATCGCTGTCACGTCAAAGCATTGCATTACCTGTATCTGTAACTGTTGTTGTAGTAATCTGCGAGCTACACGGATTCAACTAACTCATTTCCAAGGGTATCAAGACTAGCAAAGCTTAATGGGTGAGGTATGGTTAAGTGGTTAGGCTACAGCAAGCGACGAAGCATATATTTGAGTGTCTAACTTACGAATACAAAAAGTAACGTGGGTGGTCTATGCATAACGAATGTGAACTAGTAATGATCACTAAGTGATATTGAACACCTACTTACGTCAAACATAAACCCACCCTGTTCTCTCTCGGATAAGGACTCACGTGAAGAGACAGTCACGGTTACGCACACGGTTGGTGTATTTTATTTGAGTTTACTTCAAGTTTACTATGACCGGGTGTTAAACAAAGTTTCCAACTTGCCACATAACCGCGGGCATGGCTTTTCGAAAT
Organism: Hordeum marinum; assembly: GCA_022496015.1. Classification (NCBI taxonomy): domain Eukaryota; kingdom Viridiplantae; phylum Streptophyta; class Magnoliopsida; order Poales; family Poaceae; genus Hordeum; species Hordeum marinum. The sequence goes on along the minus strand of CM039677.1, from coordinate 276,991,574 downwards.
ATTTAACCCTGCAGGGATACTCCAACTCATCCATCAGAAATTAACCACACGCAGCGGGAATAACCTCGACCACGGATCTTGTGATCTTCTTAGGAAATTCCATAGAAATCCTCCACCTTGAGATAGCTCGAAGAATAATCGAAATTCCTCACTCAAGACATTCGAGAAAGGTAAAACAAATCCAGCAAGGCTACCCGGCGTGTCGACAATCCCAATAGGAGTCGCGTATCTCATTCTCAGAACACGACGGATTGTCCAAACTTCCGGTAAGCCAATCGCAGAGTTGCCCCTGGTAGCCACCGGCGGTTGACAGGTTGGACCAACACTCATGAGGAGCACTGGCCCGGGTTTTTGATTAAAGATCCTCGGGTTAATTACTCCCTATGCACGTTTATTAGTTATTAGGCAGATGTAGTACCAATGTTGGGCCTTGCCAGACAAGCTTTATCTGAAAACGAAAATTAAGGGGCTCCCCATAACAAACCCGAGCATGTTAGGAGCGCTCAATTATGGAACATAACACCGGTACACAAGTAACTAGGGGCGACAAAAGTGGAACAAAACACAGAGCAAAATGCCAAGCCTTCCACCTTTTACCAAGTGTATAAGCGCATTAAATCAAATAGCAATAATATTGTGATATGAAAAAAATATCCATGTTGTCAAATGAAAGCAATTGCACCTGCTGCTAGAAATGCTATAAGAAGGGCTGAGCAAGCGGTAACATAGCCAAAGAAATGTTTGCTGGGAAGGTGGTGGGTTAGAGGCTTTTCATGGCGATGTTGGTAGCCTTGACAAACAAGTGGTAGGTAGCGAGACATAACGATGATAGTAGTTGTATCCAGGGAAATGTGTCATCTTGCCTGAGATCCCGCTTGGAAGAAGAATGAATCCATGAAGAAGACGAGCCAACGTAGTCGAACGAATCCTCACACTCCGAACACATTCGAAACTCTATCGAGAAGAAATAATCCAGAACAAACAATTAACACATGGTACACCATACATGTGCATGACGTGATGCGCAAACAACTATGATGCATGTCCGGTTAAATATGCAAGGCATGGCATGGCAAGAACAACAAACAATTGCTACATGTTAAGTGAAGTTCAATATGCAACGAGTTGCATATTGACAAAACTCCACAATCGATTATTTAGTTCAGTCTCTGTTTAGGTACATGACAATATTAAATGTTGTTAAACAAGGCAACCGTTGAAGCATACACAACTACAACATCTAGGCATTTTAAATGAGGTCGGAAGCAACATGTAGCATTTTCAAAACGTCCTAGTATGCAAATTATGAATTTTGTACAGATCTGTCTTAAACATATTTTATATTTGTTAAACATGAAAATAAAGTGTGCCATGCTATTCTAGGCATTTTTCTAGGCAAGTTACATATGTGAAACATTAAAATCGGAGCTACAGTTAATTAGTTATGAGACAACCAGTTTTAACATGGAATTTGCAAATTAAATGCAACAACAAGTTCAGACATGTTTATCATGCATGAAATTAGAATATTTTGATTCTACACAAAATTCTAAGCATATAACATATTTGAAATATGTTAAACTGATGCACGTTATTTAATTATAAGCAATGCAAATTAATGACATTTCGTAAACATGCAAAACCCTGAATAAATCCTATATTTGCAGTGGACAGGACAAACGTATACGGCCAAATGCAGGGCACGGGGCAAGCTCAGCAACAGACCTGACCCAAAAGACTGAGTGTGTGTGTGCAAAAAAAAAAAGGAAAAGAATGGCAAGAAATAGGAGTGCTTGGGGCTCGAACACAAAACATCCCTGATGTGTTGAATCGATGCAAGATACTGAGCTAACTTGTCACCGAGGCAAAACAAATTAATGACATTTCGTAAACATGCAAAACCCTGAATAAATCCTATATTTGCAGTGGACAGGAAAAACGTATACGGCCAAATGCAGGGCACTGGGCAAGCTCAGCAACAGACCTGACCCAAAAGACTGAGTGTGTGTGCAAAAGAAAGGAAAAAATGGCAAATAATAGGAGTGCTTGGGGCTCGAACACAAAACATCCCTGATGTGTTGAATCGATGCAAGATACTGAGCTAACTTGTCACCGAGGCAAAACAAATCAATGACATTTCGTAAACATGCAAAACCCTGAAAAATCCTATATTTGCAGTGGACAGAAAAAACGTATACGGCCAAATGCAGGGTACTGGGCAAGCTCAGCAACAGACCTGACCCAAAAGACTGAGTGTGTGGAAAAAAAGGAAAAAATGGCAAAAATAAGGAGTGCTTGGGGGCTCGAACACAAAACATCCTGATGTGTTGAATCGATGCTAAGATACTGAGCTAACTTGTCACCGAGGCAAAACAATTGAGGTGCCCTAGGACTCGATCCCAGAACCTGCTGATTGTGGGAAAGCTAGAATAACCAGCTCGGCTGAGGCTGTGATAGCGACAGAAAAGGGGTTTGACACCACATGAAACATAGAAGAGAGCTAATCCACTTGAGAGGCAAAAATCAACACAAGGGAAATGAGGCTCCCTGGGATTCAATCCCAAGACCTCTGCGTGTTGCTCCGCTAGGCTAACCAGTAGGGCTAGCTGTGTGTTTGTGAATAGGATGGTGACCCATATTACTTGAACAAGTTGAAGCCCAGATCGTGAAAACGCCATGAACGCATAGCAGATTTCCGACGACGATGACGAGCAAAGGCGGCGGCTTCTACAGCACAGGAGCACCGGCAGGGGTGCGGGATTTACATGGGAATGTGGGTGCGGTCGTTCATGTGAAAACACTCAAGTACGAGCTCGTGCTTGTCTCGGGTGCGGTGGCAGTAAGAGCAGAGCATGGCGGGGCTGCACCATTGCTGCGTGCAGAGTGGTGCTCGGGTTCGGCTGTGCGTGAGGGCGCGGCTCGTGTGCTCGCATGGATGAGCGTGTGTGTGAATGTGCGTGGGTACAACAGCGGCAACGGGCATGATCTCGCTTGCTGCCATGGTCGTCCATGGCGGACGTGGCTTCAGGCGCGACGGAACCGACAGCTACAGTGACGAAATTGAACACAGCTGGGACGAGCGGCGGCTCACTGAGGGGATTCTTCTGGAGCTGAACAAGGTCGATGGAGACCGGAGAAGGCGAGAAGATGCGTTGATTAAGGAGGTCGAGTTTGCGTCCGTGAGGCCGAGGAAGCAGGGGAAGAAGAATTCTTCGAGGAGGAAACTCTGCATGTCCTTGATGAAGCGTCTGAGGGTGAGGAAGACGGCGACGAGGTTCGAGGCACTCCCCACGAAAGAGGACGACGGCGACTGCAGGATCATATCGGAGAAGATCTTGGACTCTCCCTGACCATGGCTTCGGCATGAGCATGGAAGAGCTCACCTCGGCGGCGAGAGACAGAGGAGAAGGTGGGATTGGAGAGGGGCTAGGATTAGGAAGCCTCTTGGGGCTTTATGGGGTTCAAGGGGGCGCCGAGAGGCCGTCTGATCGAGGCCAAGAGGAGATCAAAGGTGATCGTCTGGTTCGCACAGAGATGACGAACGCAAGGAAGAAGGAGGTAGCAAGGTGGGCTTTGTGTTGAAAGGAAGTGGGCTTCAGGTAAGGTTTTCAACACTTTTGTTCTTCTCCAAACTTCTGTTTATTTACAATAAACAGTAAAAAGAAAGGGAAACCAAGGAGTCTAGAGAAGAGTTCTAGATATATACAAATATATATATATATATACATATATATATATATATGGAACCCTGGAAATATGCCCAATTTAAGAAAAATAGTTTGGTGATTTTACAGACAGTAAATTAAACAAGTTTGAATTTGAATTCAAATTCTTTAATTCGATAAGTCAAACCAAACCAACTCTAAGATAATGATAAAATTATCAGGAAAGGGTTTTCATATGCTAAGTTAAGTATGGACATTTTGGAAGGATATTTGGAAGAAATATAATTGAAACATGTTGAAATAAATTCAATATGTTTGTATTTGAAAACCCCGTTCAAATGAATTCTAAACATGTTGAAAATTTAGATGATGGCTGGACACACAATAGATGATTTATGGGCACGGTTTTGAAAAGAATTGAAGAAGCGAAAAAAACACCTCAAAATAAATAAATAAATAGGGAAAAGAAGGAAGTTGCACTACATGGAGTTGGAAAGAAAACAACATGGACAAGATAAGTGGAGCAGACGAGATGAAGGAATGGAACAAAGATGGCATCCATAAAAGAAACACCAGACAAGCTATGGGTTTGAAGCCTTAATGAAACAAAAATAAAACACCCATACAAGCATGCAAGAACTAAGATAACAAAATTAATACATGAAGGTCTTTGTCTCGAAACGGTCAACGACGACAACAGGAAAAACGACAACTACGAAAGGATGCAAGTTTTTGAAAACAAGCGACGATGCTATGAAGATGATTTAAATGATGCGATGATGAATGCGACACCCAAATGAATCACACGACGAAAATGGAATAAAAGGGGAATCTTCTGGGGTGTCGGTCTCGGGCTGTTACACTCGCCACATAAGCAATTTTCTTCTCATTCATAATAGTGGGAGCAAACTCAACAAAATAACTATCATGTTACACTTGATTGACATAACCACTTTGAATATCAAAATCATGATGACAAGTTTCATGGTTGTCCTTACTCTTTATAGCATACGTGTCATCACAATAATCATCATAGATAGGAGGCATGTCATAATCATAATAGTTTTCCTCATCAAAACTTGGGGGACTAAAAATATCTTCTTCATCAAACATAGCATCCACAAGCTTGTGGCTTTGCATATCATTAGCATCATGAGTATTCAGAGAATTTATACTAACAACATTACAATCATGCTCATCACTCAAAGATTTAATGCCAACAATTTTAATAACTTCTACTTCTAACACTCGAGCACAATTTTCCTTTCGATCATTTCCACGAAAGACATTAAAATTGTGAAGCATATGAGGCAACCTCAATTCCATTTTTTTGTAGTTTTATTTTATAAAACAAAACTAGTGAAGAACAAGAAACTAAAAGATTTGATTGCAAGACCTAAAGATATACCTTCTAGCACTCACCTCCCCGACAACGTCACCAGAAAAGAGCTTGATGTCTACTATGCAACCTTCTTGTAGAGTTGTCAGTGGGGACGAACACCTATGGTATTTTGAGGGTCACTTTACGGTTCGGCAGGGAGCTGGTATGCGCAAAGAGCAGATCACACGAGCGGCGCGAGGGATTTTTACCCAGGTTCAGGCCGCTGAGAAGCGTAAAACCCCACTCCTGCTTTGTGTATTACTGATGTCCTTGGGTTTCAGCTACAGGAGCGTTGTGTGGCAAACGGTGCACAGCTGCTACGCGTGCGAGCTGGAAAGATGGAAAAAAGATCCTTCCCTATAACACATCGGTCCTTCTTTTATATGACTAAGGGGATCCCAACAGTTGCGTACACTACGTACATGAGGTGTATAGTGCTATAGTGTTATCGTACCTAACACTAACGGTGTAATACAAGCACATTTAATGCTCCTTCAGGCGCCCCTGACCGTCCACGGGACGGGACAGGACCCCGTCCCATCGGCACCGCTTAGCTCCTTCCATCGCCGATGCCTCGACACTTACCCAGGTGGGATGACACCTGACCTCTGCGCTTACTAGGTGGTGTGGTCTTGCCGGGTGCACTTCTTGTCGAGGCTTCGCAGGGCGTCCCAACAAGGCCTTGCCGGGGGTCCGACCCTTGCTCTCCGATCTTGATCGTTGGATTGACTGCCTTCTTGACGTCCTTGTACTTGCGTTCTGTAGCTCCTTGGCAGGTCTTGCTGCTGGCATGGATACTACTGTCCATGCACTAGGAAGGGGTACTAAAACACCCAAACTTTAGTACACCAACAAGAGCCCCCAGCCTGGGCCACACACGGGTGCGAGACGTTGTTGCGCTAGGCCCAAACAGGGCACGGGCACGCGTGACAGGAGCCGGCGGTTGTAATAATCCCACGCAATGCACCTCCCCACAGCGCATGTTAAGTGCGCGACGTGGGACGTGTGCACGGAGTGGGAGCAATTATTTCAATTACCGTGTCAGGCCGTTTCCACCACATGCGCCGCATGCAAAGCGAGGAGGCGGCAACGGGCACCCATGACTTAAAGTCTCTGGTTATGGAAGAAACCATAGCGTCATGGATTGGGGTAATGGGGCGGTTGCTCTTCGCCCCGTGACCGTGGACGACGCTATTGGAGGAGGTGGGCGGCGACTCTTAGAGCGGAGGGGAGCCAGCCCCCGCACTCCCCCTTATAAATTGAGGGGTGGCAAGGGCGATGCTCATCCATCCTCCCTTCTCCTTGAGTTTGAGTTTCCAGAGCCTGCCTTTCTACACCTTCCCAACTTTGAGTTGTGCCATCCCTTAGCCATGAATAAGGGGCGAGGGCGTCCACCGTCTTCCGCACCAAGGAGGAGTTCTCGTCTGGATCATGGCACCGCTTCAGCCACAGAGGTGGAGGGCGGCCCGCGCATGCGTGGCGGGAGAGGCGCGAGGGATCGTGGTCGACGTGGAGTCCGAGGCCGGTGGAGGCGGAGCACCATTCGACTTCTCTCTCCGACACCAGGCCTCCTTGTTGAAGAGACCCATGCTGAGGGGACGACACTGGAGTTCGTCTTCAAACTGTGCGGTCCCCTTCAGGGTCATCTGCAGTTCCCTCACCCTTTTGCCAGGGCGATGGAGGCCGACGAGCCGCCCGTTCTGCGGTTGCGAGCACATGGCTGCTATAATGGCGCCACACGGGTGGACGTTGAGTATCCGGAGAGTAGTGTCATGTTCTTTAGGTGCGTCTGGAAAACCTTCGCCTGCGCCCACAACCTCCAGGATGGGCATGTCCTCCGTTTCAAAATGACGGAGGATGACCTCCTCTCCATCAAGATTTATGGGCACTCAGGCGTCCGTCTCAGCTACTGCGAAGAGAGCTCGAGCGGGGCTGAAATCTCCTCCTGGAGTGACAATGACAAGGAGGACGGTGTCGGTGAAAGCGACGACGAGTCCGAGCTCCAGGACGTCAAGTCGGAATATGATGACTTGAGCTCTCACTGATCGATGACTGCACCATCATTGTCAGTTCACGCCTCTCCCCCTCCCGACAGGACGATCTTGCAGGGGTCCTTGTCTCGGGCGCTGCCTCATCTTCCAGCTGGATTTTCTGGCAGGTCCATGGACTTCGGCTTAGTCACGCCTTCTGGGGACCCCTCATCTCGTCCGCATAGTGCTGGTCTTCTCTTCTGCGCAATGCAGGCCCTCTCCACTGTGCAATGCTTGTCCAGGAGGGGCCAGGCTCTTGTCGGGGGCCTCTTGCTATTTTTTTATTCTTGTAATCTGCCCCTAGGGGATAAAGTCGAATAAAGATGTATTTAGGAAGAGGCGTCACCCCATGTAAATTTCATTTCGTTTGAATGATTGCATACTATTCCCCTTGCTAGATTCCTCTCTGCATGGTACTTTCCCTATGCTTTTTCGGACAACTTAATGGCACTTGCAGCCCCTATCGCGAGCGCTTTTGAGGAGCGGGTCCTTAGCAGCCTGCCGGCGGTGCTGCTACCAGCAAGATACCTTGACATTCTTGGTGCGGCCACCTAAGCTGTTGAGCAGACTCGAAATGGAGTAAGGGCGCAAGTGCAGCCACTTAAGCCATTGGCTAGGACTCAAAACAGGGTAAGGGCGCAGCCTGTCACGGCAAGGTTCCATTGCATGCAGGTTTCCCATACAAAATTCGAAATCGTCCAAGGAAAATAACTTCACAGTAAAAAATTTCTTAGGGTTTTACAACTTATCTTTTTGCTACCGTACTCCTTCCCGCAAGATGCCAATTTCGAACGTCGCCCGTTTGGTATCCATGTCATCTCATCCCCCTGGCAAATTTGTGTGCGAGAGAACCTTCTATCCTTTGAGAAAAAGAAAGAAGAGAAAATAGAGACACGGAACCATGGCGGTTCGTGAGTACCTGCTAGGAATAAGCGTAATGCTACACCTCGGATAAACATGCACATAAGTAAACATGGAAAACGACAATAGATGTAGGATGCTCAATCTTATTCAACTATGCACACGGTCTGCGCCTGGCTTTGTACAAAGGATCACATGCCTTGCCGGCAAGACTTGTACAAAAGGTGGTTGCCGGGGGGCCCGGCAACCGCGCCTTACGGATAGGACTTACGAAGATGTTTGATGTTCCAAGAGTTGCTCACCGGAATGCCATCCTCGGTCTCCAGGCGAACTACACCAGGCCTGGTGACTCGCAGTACCCGATAAGGGCCTTGCCACTTCGGCATCAACATGTTTGAATTCTTGGCTGACTGAATGCGCCGAAGAATAAGGTTGCCTTCCTCAAGACTTCAGGCATGAACCTTGCGGCTATGGTAGCGACACAAAGCTTGCTGGTAGCGTGCAGCTCTCACAACAGCTTGAAGACGGTCCTCCTTAAGGAGCGTCGCGTGATCTTGGTGCAACTTCTCTTGCTCAAGCTCATCATAAGCGAGCACTCGAGGCGACCCATATATGAGTTCCGTGGGGAGAACCGCTTCCGCCCCGTACACTAGGGATAAGGTTGTTTGGCCGGTGGCTCAATTTTGTGTTGTTCTGATTGACCAAAGAACCGCTGGCAGTTCATCAACCCAGCGTCTTCTGCACTTGCGTAGCTTGTCGAAAGTTCTTGTATTAAGCCCTCGCAGCACTTCCGCACTTGCTCTTTCCGCTTGGCCGTAGCTCCTCGGGTGAGCGACAGAAGCAAAACAGATCTTGCTACCAAGGTCGTGGACATATTGCATGAAGGTGCACCTTGTGAACTGTGTGCCGTTGTTGGTGATGATCCTGTCTGAAACACCAAAGCGACAAACTATTCCTTTGAAGAACTTGATGGCAGACTGTGTTGTCACCTTTCTGACTGCTTCCACTTCCAGCCACTTTGTGAACTTGTCGATTGCAACATACAAGTACTCAAAGCCCCTGATAGCATGGGTGAAGGGGACCAAGATGTCGAGCCGCCAGGCTGAAAATGGCCAGGAGAGAGGGATTGTCTGAAGAGCTTGAGCTGGTTGATGTTGTTTCTTTGAATGGAACTGGCATGCTTCACACTTGGTTACTAGTGTCGTCGCATCCTGGAGGGTGGTGGGCCAAAAGAAACCTTGTCGGAATGCCTGGCCGGAAAGTGCCCTTGACCCCATGTGGGAGCCACATATGCCTCCATGTATCTCTGCCAACAGCTTCGGTCCATCTTCCTGAGGAATGCACTTAATTTCACACTGTTCGGTCTCTTTCTGTACAGGACATCGTCCACGAATTGGTACATACTGGACTGACAAGCTACTGTCTCCGCTTCTTCCCGTTCCTCAGGGAGTTCTCCTGTTTGCAGGAACTGAACAATGTGCTACGCCCATGCAGGAGCCTGGGGCTCGAAGGCAAGGAATAAAGGCATGTCTTTGACCATGGGAGCATTTGCCTCTACAGCAAGGACTCGAGGTCCTGCCGGAGCCCGTTGCTCCCCGGCACGCTTGGCGTCGTCCCCGACAACTTCCTTGCCGACAGCCTTCGAGAGCTCTGCTGGAAAGTACTAGCCAGAATTGAACTTCCTTCTCTTATCTTGTTTCACCGATGATGCTACGGATGGCTGAGTTAGCTTGAGCACAAGGATGTCGGTGGGAACGAACACCTATGGCATTTTGAGGGTCCCTTTATGGTTCGGCAAGGAGCTATTATGCACAAAGAGCAGATAACATGAGCGACGCGAGGGATTTTTACCCAGGTCCGGGCCGCTGAGAAGTGTAAAACCCTTCTCCTGCTTTGTGTATTATGGGTGTCCTTGGGTTCTAGTTACAAGAGCGCTGTGTGGCAAACAGTACACAGCTGGTACGCGTGCGAGCTAGAAAGTTGGAAAAAAGGATCCTTCCCTGTAACGCCTTGGGCCTCCTTTTATATGACTAAGGGGATCCTAGCAGTGGTGTACAGTACGTACATGAGGTGTACAGTGCTACGGTGTTATCGTACTTAACACTGACGGTGTAAGACCAGCGCATTTAATGCTCCATCAAGCACCCCTGACCGTCCACGGGATGGGACATGACCCCGTCCCATCGGCACCACTTATCTCCTTCCATCGCCGACGCCTCTACATATGCCCAGGTGGGACAACACCTGGACTCTGAGCTAGCTGGGTGGCGTAGTCTTGCCGGGGCTTCGTAGGGCATCCCAGCAAGGACTTGCCGGGTGTCCGGCCCTTGTGCTCCGGTCTTGATCGTTGGATTTACTACCTTCTTGACGTCCTTGTACTTGTGTCCTGCAGCTCCCTGGCAGGTCTTGCCACTGGCATGGCTACTACTATCCGTGCACAAGAAAGGGGTACTAAAACACCCAAACTTTAGTACACCGACAGGAGCCCCCGGGCCTTGGCCACACACGGGTGAGAGACATTGTTGGGCTAGGCCCAAACAGGGCACGGACACGTGTGGCAGGAGCCAGCGATTGTAATCATCCCACGGACCACACCTCCCCACGACGCACGTTAAGTGCGCGATGTGGGATGTGTGCACGGACGGGAGCAATTATTTCAATTACTACGTCGGGCCATTTCGCCACCCGTGCCGCATGCATAGCGGGAAGGCGCAAACGGGCGCCCGTGACTTAAAGTCTCTGGTTATGGCGGAAACCATAGCGCCATGGATTGGGGTAATGGGGCGATTGTTATTCGCCCCATGATCGTGGGCGACGCAATTGGAGGAGGTGGGCGGCGACTCTTGGAGCGGAGGGGAGCCAGCCCCCGCGCTCCCTTATAAATTGAGGTGTGGCGAGGGCGATGCTCATCCATCCTCCCTTCTCCTTGAGTTTAAGTCTCCAGATCCTGCCTCTCTACACCATCCCAACTTTGAGTTGTGGCCCCCCTTATCCATGAATACGGGGTGAGGGCGGCCACCGTTTTGCGCACCAAGGAAAAGTTCTCGTTGGGATCATGTCACCGCTTCAGCCACAATGGTGGAGGGTGGCCCAAGCGCGCACGGCCAGAGAGGCGCGAGGGGTCGTGGTCGACGTGGAGGCCGAGGCTAGGGGAGGCGGAGTGCTATTCCACCTCCCTCTCCGACGCCAGGCCACCTCCTCAAAGATACCCATGCCGAGGGGATGGCGCTAGAGTTCATCCTCAAACTGCGCGGTCCCGTTCGGGGTAATCTGCACCTCCCTCATTCTTTCGCGAGGGCGATGGAGGACGACGAGCCACCTATTCTATGGTTGCGTGCGCGTGGCTGCTGTAATGGCGTGACGTGGGTGGGCGTCGAGTATCCGGAGAGTCGTGTCATGTTGTTTAGGCACGGCTGCAAAACCTTCACTCACGCCCACAACCTCTAGGATGGGCACGTCCTCCGTCATTTGGTGTACTGAAGTTTGGGTGTTTTTGTACCCCTTCCTTGTGCATGGACAAGACTCGTTGAAAGCACAACATGCTCCCTTGGTGGTTTTGATAATTCATGACAACATACATTGTCTGTTGGACTAACACCTCTATCTAGTGTATTTCAGCTAATAGTCCATGGAGATTTCAGTTGGCAAAAAGGGTTGAGGAGATTGTGGAATGACCCCAAGTTCAAGGAAATAAGTTGGCCAAGCTTCAAGCAAGAGGACTCTACATTTTACATTTATGAGAAATCACTTTGAGTCTATAGGAAAGCCAATACTATTAAAAGGGGGTAAAGTTTTGATGGTGAACAATATGCACAAACGTGCACAAGTGACAGTCACCAAAACATCCACAAACTCTCCCACCAAAGTGTATCCTAAGCCAGACATGTCAAATTCATGCAACCAACATTCCTGTCCCGGTGCCACCGAGTTCCAAACCCTAGATAGATTGAACCAAACCTTAACACTTCAGTGTAGCTGACACTGCACTCGGTGGCACCGAGTTGGGTTGCTAAGATTCTTTTACGCAAGTTCACATTTTTGGTCCGACTGAGAATGGTGAATCAGCGTCACTGAGACTGGTAAATCTGACCGTTGGTCACTTTATTGGTGCAACCGAGAGTTGTATATCGGTCTCTCCGAGATTCAAAAGTTGCCACTTTTTGTCACTTCGGTACCACCAAGATTTACACATCGGTGTCACCGAGTCTGACTTTTGTGTGTAACGGTTAGTTTTTTGGGAATGCCTATATATACCCCTTCACCATGACCCACTCGCAAGAGAAGCACTCAGAACTATTCCATACCTATCCTACTCAGTTTTTTGAGAGAGAACCACCTACCCTTGTGTTGAGGTCAAGATCTTCCACTCCAACCATATGGATCTTGATTTCTAGCCTCCCAAGTTGCTTTCCACCAATCCCATCTCTTCTACCAAGCCAAATCTGTGAGAGAGTGATTGTGTGTTGAGGAGTCTATCATCTTGAAGCACAAGAGCAAGGATTTCATCGAAATTACCGAGCCTATTACCTTTCGGAGGGTGGTGCCCCCTAGATTGGGTAGGTGTCGCTTGGGAGCCTCCTACTTCGTGTTGTGGAGTGAACCCAGAAGTTTGTATGGGAAAGGATATCGCCTACTTTGTGAAGATCTACCCATAGTCAGGCTAGTCCTTCGTGGACGGAAGCCGCATGGAATAGTCAAGGTTGCTTCTTCGTGGAACCCTCCGTGGACTCTCGCGACCGTTACCCTCCGTGGGTTGAAGACTCCATGAACGCGGATGTACGATAGCACCACCTATCGGAACCAGGGGAAAAATCCTTGCGTCTCCTATTGTGTTTGATCTTCCTATCCCTTCTCTTTACTTACATGTGTAATGTCTTTACTTTCCGCTGCCATACTTTTAGACATGCATGTGTAGGGCTGTTTGACTATCTAGACTTGTTAAAACTATTAAAATCTGCCAACCAATTAACTTGAGAAAAGGTTAGGTTTTAAATTTCTGCTAGTAGTCTATTCCCCTCCTCTAGACACGCCTCTCTTGATCCTACAAGTGGTATCAGAGCTTTGGTCTCCATTGCTTCGGTTTAATCACCGTTGAGGAAGATGGCTGTGTCTAGAGTAGAGAGTTTGAGTTGTAGAGTGCCCATTCTTGATGGAGAGTACTATAGTCAATGATTGATCTATTTGATAGATTCCATTTGACTAAATACATTGAAAAACCATATGTGCTCCCATTGATGAATTGCATCCCACACACGAAGAGGAAATTAACATGCTTGGTAACCTAAGAGGTGTCAATTTTATTGTTAGAGGCTTACCAAGATTCATGCTTTCACAAATGAAGAACTTTGCATGTGCCTATACCTTATGGACTGATTTGGAGAAACGATATCTAAATCTTTCCTTAGGAAATCTTGATGAAATTCTTCATAAAACTGTTGCCTTTCACAAAATGAAGCCTAGTGATCCAAACTTTGATAAATGCCTATTTGCACTCCGTGATCTTATGCGTGGTAAAGGAGATGTCACCACTATCAACAACATTATCTTTGAAGCCATTCACATTCATAAACTTGAACATTGTCATGATCACTATTCTAACAAATCCCTTGTTCTTTATGATGATGATTTCCCACTTGGTGATGACAATGTGGAACATTGATACTATGAATAAGATGAGTTGTTTGACATCGAGTATGAGAAGATCATGAAGAATCTGAGTCTTATCACAAACTTTAGAGTTTACATGTCCGGAGGAAAAGAGTGGATTCTTGACAGCGGATGTACGGATCATATGACTGGTGATAGAGACATGTTCGAAGAGATCACACCTAATCAAGGTCCTTGACGGTACGTGACCTTTGGAGACAACTCTAAGGGTAAGGTACTTGGAGTTGGTAAGGTGGCCATATCCCATGATATCTCTATTCAAAATGTCATGCTTGTTGAATCCCTTGGCTACAAACTTCTTTCCGTATCTAGACTTGCCGATTTCGGTTTCAATGTTTTATTCATGAAAGTAGATTGCCAAGTGTTTCGTCAAGATAAACATAAAATGGTCTTTACCAGTTTCCGTAGAGGTGATCTATACATTGTTGATTTCACTAAAATATCCAACCTCACACTTATTTAATTGCAAAATCTTCTAAAGGTTGGCTTTGGCATAGAAGACTTGGACACGTAGTCATGCGAAATTTAGATAAGCTAATCAAAGGTGATCATATACTTGGAGTTAAAGATGTTATCTTTGACAAAGATAGACTTTGTAGTGATTGTCAAGCTGGAAAGCAAGTAGATGGAAGTTGCCCCGTTAAGAATATCATGACTACTAGGACCACTCAAGTTACTTCACATGGATATTTTTGGTCCCAGTGCTTACAAGAGTCTCGGTGGAAATTCCTATGGTCTAGTTATAGTTGATGATTTTTCTAGATTTATGTGGGTATTCTTTCTTGATGATAAGTCGCAGGTTCAAAAGATCTTCAAGAACTTCACTCGCAAAGCACAAAATCAGTTTGAAGTGAGGATCAAGAAAGTTCAGAGCGATAACGGATCGGATTTCAAGAACACCCATGTGGATACCATTCTTGACGAAGAAGTTGTCTCACATGAGTTCTCGGCTATGTACACACCTCAACAAAATGGAGTTGTTGAGAGGAACAACCGGATGCTCATTGAGATGGCAATAACGATGCTTGACGAATACAAGACACCCAGACACTTTTCGGCAAAAGCCACTGAAACAGCAGGTCATACCACAAACTGACTTTACTTGCCCAAGCTTCTCGGTAAAACGGCATACGAGCTACTCACCGGTAACAAATCCTAAGTCGGATACTTTCGGGTATTTGGCTCAAAGTGCTACATTCTTGACAAGCATCATCGTACTAAATTTGCAACTAAATCTCATGAAGGATTCCTACTTGGTTACGGATCGAACTCTCACACTTACCGTGTCTACAACAACTTCACTCAAAAAGTTGAAGAGACGGTAGATGTGAAGTTTGATGAATCTAATGGTTCGCAAGTCGAACAATTTCCAAATGATGTAGGTGATAAGGATCCTTTGGAAGCCATACTAGATCTACCCATCGGCAAGATTCGTCCCATGGAGGTGAAGGAAAGTACTTCATCAACTCAAGTGGAAGCCCCCACTTCACGTCAAGGCGAACCTCAACACAACAAGGAGGCATCCACGAGTGGTACACGATGAGATGATGATGAGGAGGAAGTGCATCATTAAGATCCACCACAACCACCTTCACCACCACCTCAAGGGAACGACACCTTCAACAACAACGAAGATGAACGAGATGATGATGATGAAGAAGAAGCTCCACCATCCAACAGTTGGAAGCTGACCCATGTTCGAGCTCAAGTGACCAAGAACCATCCCCTAAACCAAATCTTTGGTGATATACAAACAGGGAGAATCACTCGCTCTAAAACCCGTCTAGCTAACTTTTGTGAGCATTATTCTTTCATCTCTAGCATTGAGCCATTAAAGGTAGAACAAGCTCTTGAAGACGCGGATTGGGTGAACGCAATGCATGAAGAGCTACACAACTTCGAGAGGATTGAAAAGTGGACACTCGTGGAGAAGCCTAAAGATGAACACAACATCAATGGAACCAAATGGGTGTTTCAGAACAAACAAGATGAAGATGGTCAAGTCGTACGCAACAAGGATATACGCAAGTCAAAGATTGCCATCAACTCCAATCATAAGAAATCTTGTCATTACCAAGTATCCACAACCCCTCTTGATGATGGAAGGAAGAAGACAACAAAAATATCCTTGACATATCCTTGACCTTAATTGCAAATCTTAAGTGGTGCATTGTCTATTGGATATATCCATTGTACTTCCTTGTAGGACTAACCTTTGTAGGTGATGAGAGTACTAGAACAAGAAGGACAACTCCAAACTCAAGATGATCTTCACCAACCTCGATCATCCTCAACAAAGTCCACCTACGAACAGCGTCATCAACATCATTCAAAGGTATGTACTCATATCCTTGAAAAGGCTTAACACCAAGTCATGGTCTAAAGCAACTCAATTGATATGAATACATCAAAATGCTTAATCGAAAAATGGTAACCCCATTTTGAGCTTAAATGATGAGTATGACCTATGATCAAGTATTTTTGCTTGGATCCTAAGTCAATATACTCTAATATAGGTGACCTAGTCACCGCCCTTAATTTAGTTAAGAATCTTGCGTGATTTGATCTCTTATTGCATGATCTCTCGTAACCACTCAAAACTTATCTATTCGATGACCTTTGCAAAATTTTCGCATTTTTCCTTTTGAAACAGTTTCATTTGTCTCTCTGAAAACAGAAACTTGGTTTATCTTCCGGAGTCACCGATTTAGATAAGCTGCATTACACAATCTCGGTATCACTGATTTGTCTATCCCAGAGTCACTGATTTCTCTTTTCTCTCAAATTCTATGTTTACTTGACATAGTTTATTTGTTTCTATTCTCGTGATAATCTTGTTCTTTCAATGATCCCTTCTCAAAAAAAGTGTTTTAGGGGGAGAAGAACAAACACCACTTTGAGGGAGAAATTCTTTATTCCAGGATTCCTAGATCCAAGGAGAAGAAAACTCAAATTTGCCAAAGGGAGAGAAGTTACCTTCAATGATTCCCTTAGTCTTTCCATGAACTCTAATTTCAATGACCCTTGATCTCCAGGATCCCTTCCTTGTCAATGATCCCTGTCACTACTTCCAAGTTTGACCTTTTTGGTATTTTATGCCAGAGGGGGAGAATATAAAAGCTTCATGCTAAAGGGAGATTTACATGCTTATGCAAAGTGGGAGATATGATTTAGGGGGAGAGGAAAATATCAAAAGTTCACACTTATATAATCAAGGAGAAGAACAACAATGTAGGGGGAGAAAACTACTTTTGGAGAAATTATTTGGAGTGAACATAGGATCACTTTTCTCACCCTATCCAATCCCAATATCTACATGCTGAGATTCAGGGGGAGAGGATGTACTACCATATCATATCAAAGGGGAGAAAAGATACAATAGATTAATGCTAAAGGTGGATACATATCAATCTCAATGATTATTATATTTGATATGTTCTCCACATCTTGGTACTCGCTGAGTTCTATTGCTTTTGTTTAGTAGAATACTCTCATGTGTCCTAACATTGTTTTCTCAAGTGCGTCTCTACTACTAGAATGCTCAAGAACTCATGGTAAGTGTATGCATCATATCTTTTATCAATATGACCTCTTGGTTCTTGCACATATTGTTTGCAAGAGTGAAGTTTCGATCAAGGATATACATTTCATTCACTGATGCATATAGCCAAGATACACATGACTCTTATATCCCTTTCATCCATATGTGTGTCCATGCATTCCAAAGCAAATATCCTTTAAAGGACTGCACACATTTAGGGAGAGCAAATCTAGGTCATGTGTTTCTCAAAGTATTCATTGCATCCATGCATATATTTAATTGAAGCTTTGATTGTATGTTGTCATCAATTACCAAAAAGGGGGAGATTGAAAGCACAACATGCTCACTTGGTGGTTTTGATAATTCATGACAACATACATTGTCTCTTGGACTAACACCTCTATCTAGTGTATTTCAGATAATAGTCCATGAAGATTTGAGTTGGCAAAAAGGGTTCAGGAGATTGTGGAATGACCCCAAGATTCAAGGAAATACATTGGCCAAGCTTCAAGCAAGAGGACTCTACATTTTACATTTGTGAGAAATCACTTTGAGTCTATAGGACAGCCAATACTATTAAAAGGGGGTAAAGTTTTGATGGTGAACAGTATGCTCAGGCGTGCACAAGTGACAGTCACCAAAACATCCAAAAACTCTCCCACCAAAGTCTGTCCTAAGCCAAACAAGTCAAGTCGGTGCAACCAACATCCTATCCCGGTGCCACCAAGTTCCAAACCCTAGACAGACTCAGCCAAACCTTAACACTTCGGTGCAGCCGACACTGCACTCGGTGCCACCGAGTTGGGTTGCCAAGATTCTGTTACGCAAGTTCACATTTTCGGTCCGACCGAGAATGGTGAATCGGCGTCACCGAGACTGGTAAATCTGATCGTTGGTCAACTTGTCGGTGCAACCGAGAGTTGTATATCGGTCCCTCTAAGATTCAAAAGTTTCCACTTTTTGTCACTTCGGTACAACCAAGATTTACACATCGGAGTCACCGAGTCTGACTTTTTGTGTGTAACAGTTGGATTTTTGGGGATGCCTATATATACCCCTTCACCACCACCCACTCTGTGAGAGGGTGATTGTGTGTTGAGGAGTCTATCATCTTGAATCACAAGTGAAAGCACATTTACTCCCTTGGAGTGAAAGAACATTTGCTCCCTTGGTGGTTTTGGTAATTAATAACAACATCTAAGTCATTGAACTAATGTTTCCACTAACTATATTTCAGGAAATGTTCAATGAGAGGATTGGCAAAAAGGAGATTGTGGAGAAACCCCAAGATGCAAGGAAATAGGTTGGCCAAGCTTCAAGCAAGAGGACTCTACATTTTATATTTGTGAGAAATAACTTTGAGTCCATATGAAAGCCAATACTATTAAAAGGGGGTAATGTTTTGTTGGTGAACAATATGCTCAAACATGCACAAGTGATAGTCGCCAAAAACATCCACAAAACTCTCCCACCAAAGTCTGTTCTATACCCAACACTCAAAATCGGTGCAACCAACTATACCACTTCGGTGCCACCGATTCCAGAACCTAGACAGACTCAAGCCAAACCCTAGCAAATTCGGTGCAACCGATTCCATACTGGTGCCACCAAGTTTAGGTTGCCAATTTTCTGTTACGCAAGTTCACATTTTCGGTCCCACCGAGAATGTTGGATCGGCATCACCGAGATTGGAAATCTGACCGTTGGTCACCTTATCGGTGCAACCGAGAATTGTATATCGGTCTCCCCGAGATTCAAAAGTTACCACCTTTTGGTCACTTCGGTACCACCGAGATTCACACATCGGTGTCACCGAGTTGGTCATTTTGTGTGTAATGGTTGGATTTTTGGGGATGCCTATATATACCCCTTCACCACCACTCACTCGAAAGAGAAGCACTCAGAACTATTCCATACCTATCCTATCAGATTTTCTGAGAGAGAACCACCTACCCTTCTGTTGAGGTCAAGATCTTCCACTCCACTCATATGGATCTTGATTTCTAGCCT
This sequence comes from Hordeum marinum, assembly GCA_022496015.1. Classification (NCBI taxonomy): domain Eukaryota; kingdom Viridiplantae; phylum Streptophyta; class Magnoliopsida; order Poales; family Poaceae; genus Hordeum; species Hordeum marinum. Next base: position 276,972,419 of record CM039677.1, on the reverse strand, counting down.
CCCCAAGTTTATTTCCACCAATCTTATCTCTTCTACCAAGCCAAACCTGTGAGAGAGATATTGTGTGTTGAGGAGTCTATCATCTTGAAGCACAAGAGCAAGGAGTTCATCATCATTACCGAGCCTATTACCTTTTGGAGGGTGGTGTCTCCTAGATTGGTTAGGTGTCGCTTGGGAGCCACCTACTTCATGTTGTGGAGTGAACCAAGAAGTTTGTAAGGGCAAGGAGATCGCCTACTTCGTGAAGATATACCCATAGTGAGACTAGTCCTTCGTGGATGGAAGCCGTATGGAATAGTCAAGGTTGCTACTTTGTGGACCCTTTTGGGTGGAGCCCTCCATGGACTTTCGTGACCGTTACCCTCCGTGGGTTGAAGACTCCATAAACGTGGATGTACGATAGCGCCACCTATCAGAACCATGGGAAAAATCATCGTGTCTACATTTGATCTTCCTACCCTATCCCTTCTATACATGCTTGTTATTACTTTCCGCTGCTATATACTCTTAGACTTGCATGCGTAGGGTGTACTTGACTTGCCATGAAATGCTAAAAACTGTCAACCCTAAAATTTGGTATAGGCAAAACCTTTAATTGGTCAAGTAGTCTAATCAGCCCCCCTCTAGACCTACTTTTGATCCTTCAAGTTGTATCAGAGCATTGGTCTCCATTACATAGGTCTCACAACCTAGGAGAAGTATGGCGTCTACTGAGGGAAGTTATCATCGTAGAGGTTCGTACTTTGATGGCACTAATTTTGCTAGTTGGAAGCATAAAATGAAATGCATATTCTTGGTCATAACCCCGCCGTTTGGGACGTTGTTCGTGTTGGCTTGCAAGGTGAATTCCTTGCGGATGGACGAGAACCGAATCGTGAAGTGACCGATTGAAGATGTTGCAATACAATGCTCAAGCATGTGACATTCTCTTCAACTGCTTATGCCCTGAAGAATTCAACAAAATCAGCCGTCTTGAGAACGCAAAGGAGATTTGGGATACTTTGGTTGATATGCACGAAGGAACCGAGTCCGTGAGAGAATCCAAGTTAGATGTTCTTCAAGGTCAACTTGACAAGTTCAAGAAGAAGGATGGTGAAGGAGTCACAGAGATGTACTCTAGGCTAGCTCTCATCACCAATGAGATTGTCGGCTTAGGAAGCAAAGAAATGACTGACAAATTCATCATCAAGAAGATACTTAGAGATTTGGATGAGATATACAACACCGTGTGCACATTAATCCAGATGATGGCAAATTACAAAGATCTCAAGCCTACGAAAGTCATTGGAAGGATTGTTGCTCATGAGATGACACTCAAAGATAAAGAAGAGCTTCATCAAAAGTTTAGCGGTGCTTACAAAGCCACAAGTGATGCTCCCGCAACTTCAAGCAACAACCTTGTCACCAATGAAGAAATAAGCCTCATGGTCAAGAAATTCAACAAGTTCTACAAGAATAGAAGCAGAGAAAGAAACTCCAACTCAAGATATGAAGAGAAGCGTTCGACAAGTTGTGACCGAAATAGCTACAATTGTGGGAAGCCCGGACACTACTCAAATGAGTGCACGACTCCTTACAAAATAAGAGAAGAGTCACCTCGAAGACGAAGCTCAAGGAATGAATCACCACAAAGAGAGAGAAGGAGTAGAGATGATCGTTATGAATGAAGACACTCAAGGAGAAGTAAAGATTCAGAGAAGAAGGACAAGTACACCAAGAGCTACACAAGAAGAAAACATCAAGCTCATGTTGGTGAATGGGTTTCTAGATCTGACTCCGACAACAACTCTGAGAGAAGCTATCACTCCGACTCCGACTATAGTCAAGATGATGGTGTTGCCGGAATTGCTCTAGTGACTACCAACTCCTACGATCTATTTGATTCACCAAATGAAGGAGTGGAAGTTGCTTCATGGTTAAAGGCCCCAAGGTATCACACCCGAGTATATTGATTTTGATAGTGATGAAGATGGTCTACTTTGTGATGATGACTTGCTTTGTGATAAAACTAGTGATATTGATCAAAATGAACTTGATAATTCTCGTGCTAGTCAAGATAAGTCAATTGATGATCTTAAGATGAAAATAGAACAACTAACTAAAGAACTAAACACTCTTAAGTTAGCTCATGAATCTACTCTCGAAGATCATAGAGATCTTGTGAGAACTCATGAGAAGCTACGCTTCGAGAAGCTCAACTTGGAGCAAGAGCATGAGTTTCTGAAAGCTATCAATGATGATCTTCGAAAGAAGACCTCAACTTATCTAACCAAACGACTACTCTTGTCTACTTTCATGCCTCAAGTTAAAAGTAAGCAATCTAGTAACAAAGGCAAGAAAGATTCTTCATCTAATGGCAACAATAAAAGTGATAAATCCAATGATGTTGCTTCTAGTGGTTCTATTGATTCAACTAATGATGTTTCTCTTAGCCAAGTTACACTTGAGCAGGAAAATGCTTTATTGAAAGGAATTATAGAAAAAGGTATCCACAAGAGTCTTGCCGGATGTAAGCAATTTGAGGAAATTGTATGCAAGCACGGAGGATACCGAAAGAATCGTGGTGTTAGCTACTTCAACGCTAATGGAGTTGAGTGGGAAGAAGGTCAATATCCCAAGTCCAAGTTTGTTCCTCAAAAGGATAAGTATGAAAATACTCTTCCCAAGGGGACAAACACTCAAGATGACCTTCCACCACAAGACCACAAGCTCAAGGGCGAGAACAAGCTTCAAGAGGACATTGACTCATATGAAGATGAACCCCTAGCTTTGGTGGAGTGGGTTCCCAAGGCTACTTCAAGCTCAACTACTACAAAGGGCACTTCAACACCAAGGATCCCCATCAACTTGATGTGGGTTCCCAAGAAAAAGAACTAGTAAGTTCTTGAGGGGTGACTCCGCTAATGAAATTCACTCACATTCATTGACTGGCAAGAAATTTTTGCACTCGTCATCAACTCAATGCAAAAGTTCAAGGAGTCACACATTCCCTCAAAGGTAAGCAAGGGACAAGGTAATCAACAAATCAATGGACATCATAACACATGCTTTGCACTCCATGTCCATAGATATCCTTGTATTTGTCTCTTGTATGTTGGGACTAACCCATGTAGATGAGTGGAGTAAGGAAACAACAAGCATGCTCCCAACTCTTGGTGATCTTGATCAACATTGAGCATCCACAATTACCTCACCAACATGAAGTCTTCATCGACAAAACCCAAGGTTAGTTTATCCCTCATATGGGGGGATGTCACATTAAGGGGGAGATTTACTCTAATTCTTGAGTCAAAGCATCTCTTAGTATGTGACAACATTAAATGCTTTATGAAAAAGTATTAACCCCACTTGTGCTTAAACGATGAGTATGACCTATGATCAAGTACTCTTACTTGGATCGTAAGTCAAATACTTATATATAGATGACTTTGTCATCGCCCAAGTGCTTCTAAGATGCTAATACGTTTGTGCATGTTTGTCATGATTTCTTTTGACATCTTATTGTGTGAGCATGTTGGTCTGCATTTATTTTCTCATTCGAGGATATCCAATTGTTGCTATTTGGCTGTTGATTTATATTTTGTCAATTGGCTGGACAAGAATGCCTAGGACCACTCTTTAGCTATCTATGCTTTCTCATCTCATATTCCATTCATGTTTCATCACAAAATTTGAACAAGTGCTTTTCGATCCCTCTGTGTGTGGAGAATTCGGAGTTTCGTATCGACAAGGACTGACCATTAAAACCTCCCAAGTGCAACTCGGTGGAACCAACACCAAAATCTCGGTCTCACCGATTGCCTACGGTTGATCTGGTTTTTCAATCTCGGTACCACCGATTCCATTTTCTCGGTTACATCGAGTGTCCCTGTCAGCTAACAGCTGAGGCACTTGGTGACACCGAAAACTTAGAATCGGTGTCACCGACAGTGGTGGGTATATAACTATGGACCCCGACGTTTTGAAATTTCATCTTCATACGTCGCGCTCCAAAACCCTAAGCTACCGCTCCAAAGACCCCTGGTCATCGCCCTTGACTTCCCGAGCTCCTCCGCCGCTGGGAATCGCCACCGTCGACGTAATCTTCACAAACGTCGCCGCCGTAGAGGATCCGTGCCAAGCTAGGGTACGGATTTGATCTCTAGTGTGCTCCCAATATGACTCTTGCGCATTGGACTTTTTTTCTCTATAAGCCACCTATTGCTCATACATCTATCCACTCGAAATTGCAAAATCTCGAGTTAGATGTATTTTCTAGGGTTTTGCTGTCCGCCCGATACATCTCGGTGGAACCAAAACGGAAATATCGGTGTCACCGATATGTGTTTCTGTGAGGGCAAGAACTAACTCGGTGGAACCGAGTAGCACTTTTCGGTCCTACCGAAAAGGCTGTCAAGTTTCTGTTAATGAGTTGGTCAGTCTCGGTCTCACCGAAACATTCTTTTCAGCTTCCCCGATATGTATTTGACAGACTGCAAAATCTTTTGAAAACTCATTGCTCAATTTTCAAAAATAGCCTCATTTTGTGATGACTCATCTCCTTCTGCTCATCTACACTCTATTCACAGGGTCAGCATGTCAGGTTCACAAGACAGACATAACAGGTCAGAGCAGAGAGCAGACATGAGTTCAAGCGCAAGCCCAGAGCCCAGTTCTTTCTCAGATCCAGGCACCCCCAGCTCACATGGGTTGCCCAAGGCTGCCACCAGAACCAGAAAGAGGTTGAACTCAGAAGAAGCAGATTCAAACTTTGTCCGTGAGGAGATTCTTGCCAAGAAGCAAGAGAAGGCTACCAAGAAAGCTGCAACCGAAGCTACTTCCTCTAGAAGGGTTGTCAGTAAGGTATATACACCAGCTTCTACCTTCAAGGCTTATGAGACTGCCAGAGCAACTGTTTCTGTTGAGATCCCTAAGAAAGCTCTGCCTAAGAAGGCAGGAGAGAAAAAGGCCAGGAAGAGGATCATTCATGTGACTGGCAGGCCTACCTCCATGTTTGAGGATCCAAAAGCTGCTGCTGCTGAGGAAGAGGAGGTTGAGCCAGCTGCAAAGGCTCCTCCCAAGAAGAAGGCAAAGAAGTTGATGTCTGATGCTATGCCCAAAACCAGCACATCCAAGAAGGCTGCTGAGAAGCCCAAGAGGACCACCAGGCAGATTCCAGCCTCTAAGAAGAACAAAGGGACTGCCTCTACAGCTGAAGCTGATGATGATCTGACAACATTAATGAAGCTTAGACCACACCTCCCTGTTCATAATGCCAGCTATCCAGTAGCTGAGGACATGAAGAAGAGAAAGGACTCAGAACTGAGGGCATGGAGAGCTATTGATCCTTATGCCCAAAGAAAGAAAATAGCTGTGGACTACAAGTTCTATACCAAGGAGCAGCAGGACTTCTATGAGATTGTGCTCTTTGACAAGAGTCCATCTGTCTACGATATGCGATACGTTTATTGTAAGTACATCAAGGAGAATGAGGACAACTTTCCAAGTGCCCAGGAAAACTTCGATTGCATTGGTCTTGATGAATTCATAGGCAGAGAATTCACAACATGTAATGCTGAGATGATCATGCAGTTCTACTCCAATGCACACTTCTACGGAGATGGTAGAATTGTGTGGATGACTGAAGGTGCCCGATATGAATCAACTATTGAGGAATGGGCAGATATCTTAGGAATTCCTGAAGCACACGATGGTGACCTGGATGTCTACTCAGAATCCAAGGCTAGTCACAATGCTATGGCCAACATGTATAAGGAGATCCCTACTGACAAACTGAACTCTCACCAGCTAGGGTCCATTTACTTTCTCGAGGCTGGCCTACGCACTGTCAACACCATTCTGAGGCATACCCTGATGCCCAAGTCCGAGATGACAAGATGATCCGAGGCCACTCCATCAACTTGTTGATCCATCTTGACAGTCACACTAGGATCAGAGTCATGGACTTGATTGTATAAACAATCAAGAGGGTTGCTGCTGATCAGAAGCGCTCATGTTGTTATGCACCCTACATCTAGATGCTCATCAACTCAAGACTAGAGAAGCATATCTTTTACCTGGATCACCCACATTTTCCCCTACAGCTGGATCTAGAGGACAACGTCGTGGTGATGGACGTTGATCATCCCACTTCTGCTGCAGCTCAGGAGGAATTAGAGGCAGTGAGAGCCGCTAGTGCTCAAGTCCCACTGTCCAGGAGCGAGCAAATGGATTTACTGATATCATCTGTTCAGGGCATGCAAAAGGACATTAAGCAGATTCTGGACAACCAAAACAGTCTTGTTAGAATATTTGAGACCGGCATCAAGACCCTTACTGATAAGGTGGACGGGCTGATGAAGATAGTCACATAACTTCAGCATGAAGTTGACTCCGTGAAGATCCCTCGAGTCTCTTCTACTTCAGAGGATGAGGATGATGATGATGAGCAGGAGGAATCACCTCTAGGGCCAAGCACTCAGTTCACTACTCAGGCCAGATCAGCCATAGTGCTAGCTCCAACAGCTCCATCAGCTCCATCTGTGACCACTACAGCTCCATCTATGACATGTGTAGAGATCTTCGCCGACGCCATCATCTTGACTCCTTCATAAACAACCGGAGGAGATAAGCCCAAGAACGCTTAGATATATGCCTTTGAACTTTTTGGTAACTTGTTGCCAAAGGGGGAGAAGTGTATATAGATCTATAGGCTTCGAGCGAGAGAGTGATTTGGTTGTTTTATTTCTTTTCAAAAACATTTGGTTCTTTTGATTTGATGTGAGATACTTTTGTGTTTGTGTTATGCTACTATATTATGGGTGATGCTACTATTTCCTATCATCTTAATGCTCATGAGATGATCATTCACCCTTACTTATGTGTGTTTTGCCATGTTATTCACTCTAATTATTCTCGCACACCTCCAAGTTGTATGTGACATGGAAGAAGTGCCCCATATACCTAATCGATTGTGCATTTGCATTCAAATGCAAATTCAAAATAATGCACAAACTTAGGGGGAGCTCTTTCTTATCACATACCTCTCAAAGCACCGATTAATTTCATTGATTTTATCATATGTCGAAGCTTTGATCTATATGATGTCATCAATTACCAAAGAGGGGGAGATTGAAAGCTCATTTGCTCGCTTGGTGGTTTTGGTAATTAATAACAACATATAAGTCATTGAACTAATGTTTCCACTAAGTATATTTCAGGAAATGTTCAATGAGAGGATTGGCAAAAAGGAGATTGTGGAGAAACCCCAAGATGCAAGGAAATAGGTTGGCCAAGCTTCAAGCAAGAGGACTCTACATTTTATATTTGTGAGAAATCACTTTGAGTCCATATGAAAGCCAATACTATTAAAAGGGGGTAATGTTTTGTTGGTGAAAAATATGCTCAAACATGCACAAGTGATAGTCGCCAAAAACATCCATAAAACTCTCCCACCAAAGTCTGTTCTATACCCAACACTCAAAATCGGTGCAACCAACTATACCACTTCGGTGCCACTGATTCCAGAACCTAGACAGACTCAAGCCAAACCCTAGCCACTTTGGTGCAACCGATTCCATATCGGTGCCACCGGGTTTAGGTTGCCAATTTTCTGTTACGCAAGTTCACATTTTCGGTCCCACCGTTAATGTTGGATCGGCATCACCGAGATTGGAAATCTGACCGTTGGTCACCTTATCGGTGCAACCGAGAATTGTATATCGGTCTCATCGAGATTCAAAAGTTACCACCTTTTGGTCACTTCGGTACCACCGAGATTCACACATCGGTGTCACCGAGTTGGTCATTTTGTGTGTAATGGTTGGATTTTTGGGGATGCCTATATATACCCCTTCACCACCACTCACTCGAAAGAGAAGCACTCAGAACTATTCCATACCTATCCTATCAGATTTTCTGAGAGAGAACCCTCCATGGACTCTCGCGACCGTTACCATCCTTGGGTTGAAGACTCCATAAATGTGGATGTACGATAGCGCCACCTATTGGAACCATGGGAAAAATCATCGTGTCTACAATTGCGTTTGATCTTCCTACCCTATCCCTTCTATACAGGCTTGTTATTACTTTCCGCTGCTATATACTCTTAGATTTGCATGCGTAGGGCGTACTTGACATGCCATGAAATGATAAAAACTGTCAATCCTGAAATTTGGTATAGCCAAAACCTTCAATTGGTCAAGTAGTCTAATCACCCCCCTCTAGACCTACTTTCGATCCTACAACTAGAGCAAGGAGTTCATCGTCATTACCGAGCCTATTACCTTTTGGAGGGTGGTGCCTCCTAGATTGGTTAGGTGTCGCTTGGGAGCCTCCTACTTCGTATTGTGAAGTGAACCAAGAAGTTTGTAAGGGCAAGGAGATCACCTACTTCGTGAAGATCTACCCATAGTGAGGCTATTCCTTCGTGGACGGAAGCTGCATGGAATAGTCAAGGTTGCTTCTTCATGCAACCCTCCGTGGGTAGAGCCCTCCGTGGAATTTCGCGACCGTTACCCGCCGTCGGTTGAAGACTCCATGAACGTGGACGTACGATAGCACCACCTATCGGAACTACGGGAAAAATCCTTGCGTCTCCTATTGTGTTTGATCTTCCTATCCCTCCTCTTTACTTACATGTGCAATGTCTTTACTTTTCGCTGCCATACTTGTAGACATGCATGTGTAGGGCTGTTTAACTATCTAGACTTGTTAAAAATATTAAAATCTGCCAACCAATTAACTTGGGAAAAGGTTAGGTTTTAAATTTCTGCTAGTAGTCTGTCCTCCCCTCTAGACACGCCTCTCTCGATCCTAAACTCGTGTTGGGCCTCCAAGCACAGAGTTTTGTAGGTGTGGGGACCCCGACTCATAAGTCGATATCACCGAATGCACGTGTACAGTGATCCCAGAGATCAATGCTCACTGAACACACAAAAGTTGAATAACAAGAGTCTTACATCCACACTTAATATCTTACACAAATAATGACCACGAAGGTCTTAGTCTTACATAGGTAGGGCCACACGGGCCAAACACTTAAAATATAACAAGCAATGGAAATCTTGGTCGAAAGCGTGAGCCCATGGCATCTGCCTTAACCTATAGGCATTCTGACTAGGAAGCGTCCTAGTTCGCATGTTCATCTCCAACGAAGTCTTCAACATCCTCCTGTTCTTCCATGCCTGGCCAATTAAATAACTAGTGGCAAGCCAATGAGTACTTTGAATGTACTCGCAAGCAACCCAAGTTGTGGAACAAGGTAACAATGATGCATGATATAGCACTAAGTAGGTAAGTTTGGGAAAGCTAATTTTGTATGCAAATGACATGATCAAGTAACTAGTAAGCATGCATCAACAGTTAACAGATGTCCATGTGAACAAGTTACAAACATCACCATAAGTAGGGGTAGAACATCTCATGTTGATTCATCATGCTAAGCCATCAGACTTAGTTAAATTTCCTTGCTAAGTCATCGGACTTAGCTCATGTGACCTATTGTCACCATCACATCCATACTCATACCAAGTTTCACAAAAACATCTGGACGTAGTTTAAGAAGGACATCATACTGTCCATTACCGTGAATGCGGCTATTCGAATAGTTTTACACTCTGCAGAGGTTGCACACTTTACCCACAAGACTCGAGGAACTTCCGTGTCGTCCATGACTCGCGGTATATAACATACCCGAGGTAAGGACCCGAACAATGCCTTTCCCCCAGCGATACTAAACAAAGAGTCCACTCAATTGGTACCCAGCCCTCATGATGTACATCACACGAGCCTCGCTCTAATCATACCATCCGTGAGGGGACCAACAGTGTGCCCGGTGCCTATGAAGACAGCACATGATCATACACACCGGTACGACCCCGTATCGAGAGTGACCACGCCACTCCCGCCACTAGTAATGCGGGCTCCTTGCTAGTACCCACCAAGGTAATCAACAAAGCCCCGTCCCATAAGGGGTATCGAGGTTGCGCATGTAATGTTGGGATGGTCAGCAGACCTTAAATCTAATCCGTTTTCAAAAACACATACTCAACTTGCCCCGGCACACCACTTCTTTCTCAAGTGGTCACCCATCTTCTCATCATCTCCCTCGGGCATTAGTGGCACCCGACGGGGTTTTTGAAAAGTCTTTGAAATCCTCACTTTCTTGCCATCACTATGCATAAGTCCCATCCCATTTGCGTAGCATCTATTAGCAACCTAAGTACTCCCACTCACACAACCCTCATAAGGTGGTAGGGTCATGCATGATGCAAGTGTCAAAGGAGAGGTACCAGAGGCATTCTACCGAAAGGGGAACACCACATCACATGATCAGTTATGATGAAAGTAAAGTGCTATATGACATGCAATAAAATGGTTTCTTATCATGGTCAAAGGGCTGCTTGCCTGGCTCAACAAAGTCTCCAGGGTCTTCAAAGTCTTCGGGTCCAACTTCTTCATCAACAGCGCAATCTATCATCGCAATATAATAACGATAAAAATAAGCAACACACAAAACAGAGTACTCAAACTATTATCAAAAATGTTAACCTACTCTGATAAATACTAAATGTCATACAAAAATATTCTCCTATGGTTTTGTTGTGAAATTTTTTTTGGAAACAAAATAACAGGGGCAAAAAGGTGCCTATATATAGGTTTAAATTAAAACAGTACTAAAAATATTTTTAAACATTTTTACAAATGGCACTATTAAATCGTAGGGATTATTTTATGAATTTAGGTGGAAGAAATATTGGCATTGGATAAATGTTCAAATCTGTGGGATTTTTGGAAATCTACAGAAAAAAGAAAAAGAAAAGGGCCATTGTGCCCTGGGCTATGTGCCCACCGCACTGGGCCAACTGGCCAGGCCGGCCCAGCTGAGCTGCGGTGCACGCACGACCAGGATTGAACATGAAGCGCGAGCCCCAGTGTTAGAGAGAGAGAAGGAGAGGGAGAGGGACGTGGGGATGACAGGTGGGGTCCACCTGTCATCTCCTTTCTCTCGACAGGAGGGGGAGGACGCTCACCGGTGGCGAAGGAGGGCACAACAAGAGGATCTGAGAGCGGGGATAGACTCAGGAGGCTGCCGCCGATCGGGAGGTGCCGGAGATGGTCGATGGGGAGGCTCATGTCGCTGGCGACGAGGCCCTATGGTGGAGGAGCTTCAGGAGGGGGTCATTGGGGCCGATTTAGCTTGCAAAGACGACAGGAAGGAGGGGGTCGCGTTAGATTGCAGAGGGAGGAGCAACCGAAGGGAGAGAGAGGCCGAAGGGGCTCGGTACCTGGAGATCGACGGTGAGGTGGCCGCGGCGATCCTTAGGGGGGATCAGGGAGGTTGCTGTGGAGAGAAGAGGGGGACCAAAGGGGAGAGAGGGGCTCGAGAGGCCCTTTTATAGGAGGGGGCGAGTCCATTGAACGCTGGTATGGCAGCGAGCTCGTGGCCGAGGCCAGAGGGCACGGGGGGAGACGGGGGTGAGTCTGGGGTGCTCCTGGGATCGGTCTAGGCCAGAGGGAAGGAGGAGAGAGGGAGAGATGCCCGCATGTGTGAGCTCCCTGGTTGGCCGAACCAGGCGGCTCCGGGCACGCGTGTGGGAGGGTGGAGGAAGGCGAGAGAGGAGGGGGCCAACAGCTTGGCGTGTCACGAACACCAAGGGCGCCTCGGGGGACACGCGGGGGAGGCCCAAGGCTGTCAAGGCCGGCCATTGGGCGGTAGCTACAGTGCGGAAGTGCACTGTAGTGCGCTCTAGAGCATGCGTATGGCCGGCATTGCTGCTTCCTGTGCGCTCTGGGGTGCCCACCTTGTCCACTAGCTCCTGGGGGCCTAGAGATGCTCTTGGATGCCTTAGAGGCTAAGAAGAGCTAGGGGAGAAAAGAAATGGACAGGGGAGGATAGAAAAAGATGCTGCCAGGGTAGAAATAGGGGTTTTTCCCCACCTTACAATTGGGCTTCGGCCATGGAACTTTTACTGGAGGTAAAATGCATCCACATGAGGCTGTGGTAAAAAGTTGGGGCCAAGGGTAAATGGGAAAGGGGTGGAAATGGGGGTTTTACCAAATCACCAGAAGGTGTTTGATGGTGTTTTGGGCAAGAATATGCTTCCACCTTACTGAGATATTTACCAGGGTCAAAGGCTAGGTAGAAATGAGGGGATTCACCAAGTTTGAGCTCAAGAGAAAAAAGTTGACAATGGAAATTTGATGAACCCTAAAAATTGGCAGAACCAAATTTCTGTAGATCCATAGATGCTAGGATTTTACCATTGATGCACCACTTAGTGTATCATCACTATTTGGCCAATGAGAGCATGCCCACAAAGTTTGAGGCCAAGGGGAGATACTTCACAATGTAAAGTTGCTCAAATTTGATTCTGGACAAGAATGGTTTTAGAATGATTTGATGAATCAAACCAACTTGGATTGGGATGAAACTTTGCAAGATCATCACCCAGGATAGTGTTGACTTGCTAGAATTTTCTTGGAATTTATTGAGAACATTTATTATAGAAATATCCCAAAAGATTGAGTTGAACAGAAAGGGTTTTGAGGGGTTTTGCCCATGATTTGATCATGCCCTTGTGTTGAAACTCTTATATATGGAAAATATATGTCTACTGAGTTTCTCTAATTTTTCTCAAATATTTTCAAAGCATTTAAGTAATTTTCCCCTAGGAAAATCCATTTCTGGCCTTAAGAAAAAGCCTTTAAATAAATTATGAAAATAATCTTTAAAAATAATATTTGGTGGTTTTGGGGAGTCATACATATAGTAGGTTTGAAATAAAGCCTTTGGAAAAGAAGGGTCCACCTAATTTGAAGACTTGTAGTGCAAACCTCATTTCAGGGGGTTTTGAAAACCTAATTTGAACAAATCATTTTTGGTTAAAATAAATTTTGATAAAAATAGTTTTGGGTAGTATTCACATGGCATGATCATTGGGCAAGAGGTTTGGGACAAGAAAGATGAGGATGAAGTGGAATAGAATCTAGGAGTGCCATAAAACACAATCAACAAGCAAGCAAATAACATAGCAAGCAAGCACAAGCACATAGAAAAGTGTTCGTTGGCTCCAAATTTTATAAACCCAAACATAAAAATGTACTACAATCACAGGGTGTGACAGTAGGACAATGGAAATTTTCCCTCAAGTGGATAACCTAAGGTTTATCAATCCATGGGAGGTGTAGGATGAAGATGGTCTCTCTCAAACAACCCTACAACTAAATAACAAAGAGTCTCTTGTGTCCCTAACACACCCAATACAATGGTAAATTGTATAGGTGCACTAGTTCGGTGAAGAGATGATGATACAAGTGTAATATGGATGGTAGATATAGGTTTTTGTAATCGGAAAATATAAAAAACAACAAGGTAACAAATAGTAAACAACGAGCAAAACGTGGTATAAATGCTTGGAAACAAGGCCTAGTGTCCATACTTTCACTAGTACAATTTCTCTCAACATTATTGTCATAGTTCAATCATATGTAAATACCTCTCGTGTGACAAAGAGTTAAATCCAAAGTCACAAATAGCGGAGAACTAACGAACAAATTATTGTAGGGTACGAAACCACCTCAAAGTTATCTTTTCTGATCAATCTTATGAGCTATCCCTATAAGTGTCATGAACAGCCCTAGAGTTCATACTAAAATAACACCTTAAGACACACATCAACCAAAACCCTAAAGTCCCCTAGATACTCCAATGTCACCACAAGTACATATGGGCTAGATTATACGATATGCATCACACAATTTCACATTCATCAAGTTCAATCCAACACAAAGAACTTCAAAGAGTGCCCCAAAGTTTCTACCGGAAAGTCAAGACAAAAACATGTGCCAACCCCTATGCATAGATTCCCAAGGTCACGGAACCCCCAAGTTGATCACCAAAACATACATTAAGTGGATCAATAGAACATCCCATTGTCACCATGGATATCCCATCGCAAGACATACATCAAGTTTTCTCAAATCCTTAAAGACTCAATCCGATAATAAAACTTCAAAGGGATAACTCAATTCATCACAACAAGATAGAGAGGGGAAAACTCCATATGATTCATCTATATCAATAAAGCTTGTGGTACATCAAGATCGTGCCATCTCAAGAACACGAGAGAGAGATAGAGATCAAACACATAGCTACTGGTACATACCCTCAGCCCCAAGGGTGAACTACTCCCTCATTGTCATGGAGAGCATCGAGATGATGAAGGTGGCCTCCGGTGATGGTTCCCCCTCCGACAAGGTGCCGGAACGGGCTCCCTATTCGTTTTTCGTGGCTCTAGAGATTTGCGGCGGCGGAACTCCCGATCTAGGTTTGTTTAGGAGTTTTCTATATTTATTGGAATTTTTGGCGTCGATCTCACATCAAGAGGTGCCACAAGGCGGTGACAAGCCTGCTGCTAGTGGGCTAGGGGGGTGGCCGTGCCTAACAGGCTTATTGCCTCCTCGTGGCTCTTCTGGCCCAGATCCAATCCTTCGTGGGTCTCTTTTGGTCCACAAAAAATCATACTAAATTTTCAGCCTATTCTGAGAACTTTTATTTATGCACAAAAAATGACACAATGGTATATCTCCTCAAAACAGTGTTAGTCCGGGTTAGTTCTAATAAAATCATAACAAAATTATATAGAATTATTGTAAACATGGCATGAATAGTTCATAAATTATTCCAACGTTGGAGAGCTATCATCATGCCACAAACCGACTCTACTTGCACAAGCTTCTCGGTAAAACGACATACGAGCTTCTCACCGGTAATAAACCCCAAGTTGGATACTTTTGGGTTTTTGGCTCCAAGTGTTACATTCTTGATGAGCATCACCGTGCTAAATTTTCTCCTAAATCTCATGAAGGTTTCCTACTTGGTTATGGATCGAACTCTCACACCTACCAGGTCTACAACAAATTCACTCGAAAAGTTGAAGAGACGGTGGATGTGAAGTTTGATGAGTCTAATGGTTCGCAAATTGAACAATTGCCAAATTATGTAGGTGATAAATATCCCTCGGAATCTATCCAAGACTTGCCCATCGGCAAGATTTGTCCCATGGAGGGGAAGGAAAGTACTTCATCAACCCAAGTGGAAGCTCCTACTTCGGACCAAGGGTAATGACAACACGACATGAAATGATCCACAAGTGGTACATGACAAGATGAAGAGGAGGAGGAACTACATCATGAAGATCTAGCACAACCTCCTTCGCCACCACCTCAAGGAGATTATCACATCGATAATAATGGAGATGAAGGAGACGATGAAGAAGAAGAAGATCCACCAACTAAGAATCCAAAGCTACCCCGAGTTCGAGCTCAAGTGACCAAGAACCATCCCCTAATCCAAATCTTTGGTGACATACAAACAGGAAGGATCACTCGCTCTAAAACTCGCTTGCCTAACTTTTGTGAGCATTATTCTTTCATCTCTGGCATTGAACCTTTGAAGGTTGAACAAGCTCTTGAAGATGCGGATTGGGTGAATGTTATGCATAAAGAGCTTCACAACTTCGAGAGGAACGAGGTGTTGACACTCGTGGAAAAGCCTAAGGACAAACAAAACATTATCGGCACGAAATGGGTATTTTGGAACAAGCAATATGAAGACGGTCAAGTCGTTCGCAACAAGGCTCGCCTCGTAGCTCAAGGATATACACAAGTCGAAGGTATGGACTACAGTCAGACCTACGCCCCCGTTGCTAGATTAGAAGCTATTCGAATCCTTCTTGCTTATGCTAATCACCATGATATCACGTTTTACCAAATGGATATTAAAACTGCATTTTTAAATGGTGAGATAGAAAAAGTAGTCTTTGTTAAGCAACCAGCTGGTTTTGTAAATCCTAAGAATCCTGACCATGTTTACAAACTTCGCAAAGCTTTAGATGGTCTTAAGCAAGCTCCTCGTGCTTGTTATAAATGCCTAACGAAGTTTCTCATTGAAAAAGGATTTGAAATTGGTAAAATTGACGCAACCTTATTCACAAAGAGAGTTAATGGTGAATTATTTGTCTGCCAAATTTAAGTGGATGATATTATCTTTGGATCTACTAACCCACAATTAGTGAGAAGTTTGGAAGGTTGATGTCAGATAAGTATGAGATGTCTATGATGTGTGAGATGAAATTCTTTCTTGGTATACAAATCAAGCAAATGAGAGAAGGTACATTCATCTCTCAAACTAAGTACACCAAGGACTTGATAAAGAAGTTCAACATTCAAGAGTGCAAAGGTATGAAAACTGCCATGCCCACTAGTGTACACGATGATCTCACTAAGGAGGGTGAACGGGTTGATCAAAAGGTTTATCGATCAATGATTGGTTCATTGCTTTATCCATGTGCCTCCCGTCCCGATTTCATGCTTGGTGTTTGCATATGTGCTAGATCTCAAGCTGCTACTAAAGAATGTCATCTTAAGGATGTTAAACGCAATGTGAGATACTTGACACATACACCAAACTTTGGCATTTGGTATGCCAAGGGATCTTATTTTAATCTTGTTGGCTACTGTCAGGGTACGACACCTATGGGATCGCATGGATCCCTTTACAGTTCCGCAGGGAGAAGGAGTGCACAAAGAGCAGATCCAACGAGCAACGCGAGGGATTTTTACCCAGGTTCGGGCCGTTGCGAAGGGTAAAACCCTACTTATGCTTTAGTGTATTATGATTCTTTGAGCTCTGGATCTAGGAGCACTATGTGGTGAACAATACACAGCCGCTACGCATGCGTCTAGCTCCAAAGGTCCTTTTTATGTAGTAACGCCTTGGGCCTCCTTTTATATGACTAAAGGGGTCTCCAACACTGGCGTACAGTACATACATGAGGTGTAAAGTTGCTACAACGTTATCATACCTAACACTGACGGCATAGACAGACACATTAAATGATCCGTTTAGCTATCCCTAATCTTCTTGGGCACGGAAACAGAGGACGTCCCATCAACACTACTTAACCCCATCATCATTATCGCCTCGACACATACTCAGGAGGACAAGGCCTGTATGCCAGGCTAGTCGCTGCGTTGGACCGGTGACAGGTTGGCGAGGTCTTGCTAGGTGCAGGTCCCGCCGGGGCTCTGTAAGCCATCCGGCAAGATCTTTCTAGGGTCCTAGCTTTTGGTCTTCTGTCTTCTAATTATTGACTTGAACGCCTTCTTGACATTCCTGCATTTGCATCCAGCTGTCCTCTGACAGGCCTTGCCGCTCGTGTGGCTACAACTGTCTGTGCACAAGTATGGGGTACTCAAAAGACCCAAACTTTAGTACACTGACAGGAGCCCCCGGGCCTAGGCCATACATGGCTGTGAGGCATTGTTGGGCTAGGCCCAAATGGTGCATGGGCACGCATGGTAGGAGACAACAATTGTAATCATTTTGCTTACTATGTGCCCACGATGCATGCTGAGTGTGCGACATGGGATACGCGCGCGAAGCGGCCAAAACTGCAACGCGCTCGCAAAAGCGTTTCTAATTGATTAGTAAAGAGGCATCCTCGCGCTTTCCCCATAAGAAGGAATCCATAGAGGCTCTTGCTCATTTACCTCCTGTCCTTTCCAATCTGGAAACCTTCGTCATCTCTTGGCTCGAGCTTGAAACAGAGCCGCTCCCATTCATCCGCCGCCTCCACGCCCTCTCTGTTCTTGTCCTATGCTCCCATAGCCACCATCCTGCCCAAGGCGAGCAAGGGCAAGGAGGTGAAAGCCGCTGCCATGGAGAGTGAGCTGGCGAAGATGCGGAGGGAGCACGTCGTCTTCACTTCGGTGCTCGACGCGAGCGCCTTGAAGGAGCGATACTAGTGCATGTGGGCGAGGGAGATGAAGGCTCATCCTGCTACTCGCATGAGTCTAGGTTCATCCAGGGGTGGCCCAAATAAATTCCCCTTCTTTGCCGATTACTTTTACCGCGGGCTCTGTCGCCCGTTTTCTGATTTCTTCAACGACATCATGTACACATACGACTTCCGTCTCTTCGATTTCACGCCGAATGCTGTGACATGCATGTCAGTCTTCGCCCATCTTTGTGAAAACTTTGCCGGAGTGGTTCCCAACACAGCCCTCTTCTGCCACTATTTCATTCCTTGCATTCAAAGGGGAGAAGCCCTTTCTGGTTCTATCGCTTGGATCCCAAGGTCATGGAACAAGGATATATGTCCAGACGGGGTCTTCCGTAAGAAGTGGGAAGAATGGCGGGCCAAGTGGTGCTGGATTCAGCAGAAAGATCCTGAGCCCTTCTATTCGCCTCGACAAACAAAAATGGTGTGCGGAAATGACTGGAGTGATCTCAATCTTCAAGATGACAAGCTCACAATTGCAATTACCAGGATCCACCGTCTTAAAGTTGTCGGGATCATAATAGAGATGATTGGGGCTGATTTCCTTCACCGACACATTGCCCCTCTACTGAACAAAGGGAGACCAACCTGGGAATTCCGAAATGTGGCAGATATCATGAGGCTGCGCCCTGGGTTCAACAACAACTTGACGGTCATGCAACACTTAGGCCTCTGCCAAAAGTTGTTCAGGTCTGACGCGAAACACAAGTTGCTGGCCGATGTAATTCCCCTGTGCAACAACTTGCAGGCTTCAAACATCGCCATGATGCCGGTGTGCAATGCTCACGGCCATGACGGAAGTTGCAAAGAGCCATCCGCAGAGCAGGCACAAGAGTTATTTGACAACTTGTCGGAGAAGGCCGTTGGGGAAGAAACACACCTCATCTGCCCCACTACTAAGGAGGAAATGACATATATCGCCAGCAGGACGGAAGAGGCGAATCTTGCCACGGAGGTTGGCAGCGCTGGCTTCGTGGAAGGGCAAGCCAATGAAGAAGAAGTGATATCAGAGGGAAAAATTGCCAGGCACGGCGAGGTTGCCGGAGAACAGAGTGGCACCGCTGTCGGGGGTCCTTCCGAAGATACAACCGAGGAGCAGCTGCATGAGGAGCCCCGAGCTCCCGAGAGGAAGAAAAAGCGTGTTCTTCAGAAAAGCCTCCTCCGGTGTGCAGCCCCCGGCAAGGGGGAGGCCGGCAAGGCTGTGTAGTGGCAAGAAGCTCAATAGCAACCCTCCGCTTCTGCTGCAACCAAGCGACCCAGGACCACTCCTTATCCTCCTTGCACATACACCATGGTGGAGGTCGACTTCGACCTCTCCGCCTTTAGCTCAGAAGAAGAAGAGTAAGGATCCTATCACATCTTTTATCCTCTGAATTTCCAGCTTCGCTTAACTTGTTTGCCTCTCTTTGGCCTGTCCCCGCAGAGATACGGAAACGCTGGCGCAAAGGATGGTGAAGAAGGCAAAGACTTCAACGGGCGATGAGCCGCCAGCAAGCACCACAGGTGCGCCAGAGATGATCTAGATCAGCCCGGAATCCAGCCCACGACGCAGTCCTCAACACAGCCCCCAGCGTGAGTTCGTTATTCATTTCCCACTGGCGAGTGTTGGGACGTGTATCTTCGCCACTGACATCACTGGGCTTGTAGAAGAAAAGCAACAACAAGGAGAGCCATCGGAGGCTGCCCCTGATGCACCGCCTCCATTGACTACGCCGCCCAACAATGGATCTCTGGCAGGGCTTCTGCTGACGAGACCATTCTTGCTAAGGGGAGGATGGAAAACACAGGCACCGACAGTCCTACACCGGCAACCAACGTTGTCGGGAAAGGAGAAACCACCTCTCAACAGCTTGGCGCGGGTAAACCCTTGCTTTAGACTACTTGTCATTCCGTCTTCACATATTTTTTTGTCCTCTTGAACTTCAACTTTGGTCTCATCTTGTTTCCCCTTGTTTGGTTTTCAGATCTCCCTTTGACGGAACAAATGGATGTCGATGTCGTCATCGAGGAGACCACCAGAAATGCTACCGCCGAGGCCGACAGGGTTGCCGCTGACGAGGCTGCCAAGGGCGTACAGGAAGAAATTGCCAAGGAATCTGCTAAGAAGGCCCACAAGGAGTCTAGTGACCATACTGACGGCATTCCTATCGCAGGAGCGCCAGGCGCTATGCTGGCCATGGGGCCCCCCAGTTGCCGGTGAGGCGGCTGTTGAAGACCAGCCATCAACATCTGAAGCCCCCTCTTCAAGCAGATATCTCAAGGCTGACGAGGACATGTTCGTTAACATACCAGGAACGACAAGCACTGGGGTGCTAATTGAAGGAGAAATCTTTGACAGGGAAGTCATCACTGCTACCGGACTCAAAGTTATCAATGAACCAAGCACCAACAGACAATCCAAGGAAGAACACTCCTCCAAACCATGAGCGACAACTTTCAAAAATTCCAGGCGCTCTATCACACTCGAAAGGAGAAGTTGGACTCCAAAGCAGTAGTTATTGGAGCAGCGGAGGCTGATTTCCAGAAGAGCGTTGGGGAAATGCAAGCCTGGTTCGGCGAAGCTTTCCGAGAGTTGAAAAATGGTCAGGAGAAGCTGAGAAAAAAAATTGAAACTAGCTCCTCTTAAAGCAGTCTGACATCGAGAGGGCGCAAGAGGAGGCCTCACAACAGGCTGCTGCAGTGGAAGTTCGCCTGACGGAATGCCGTTTGGGGCTTGACGCCTATGAAGAGGACCTTGTCTCTCGCAAGAAGGTGCTCGCCGACAAGCTTCACCGCAAGGATGAAGAAATTGAGCAGCTTGTCGCGCAGCAAACCCAAGAGCTAGAGCAGAAACACAAGGCAGCCCTCTAGGCTGTTGTCACAGACCACGCCGGCAAGATGAAGGAAGCCGTTAATACTGCCAAAGTGTCACATCCCTAGCTAGATGTCATAGGACAGCATGTCTGTGTGCATCATATTTCAATTTTGCATTGACATGAAATGGGGATTAAAAGAAACCCCATGCTCACATTGGAATCAAATGAATTAAAAGTTTGTGAAAACTCAACAAACTCAAAATTCCCATACAAAATGTTCCCTATGTCTGATAAATATGGTATGAATGTATCATGGGCCATTTTAAATATTTGAACAATTATAGCAATTTAAAAATAAATAATAAAGCCTCTGAAAATGCCAAATAAAGCATTATCATTACTTTACATTTCAAAATATCCTGAAACTTTTTATAGGAGTTTGAAATATTCAAACTTAATTATATAAAACTTTTGGAATATTTTATAAAAGCATTTGTTTCTGAAAAAGAAGTAAAACAAATGTCAGAATTAGAAAACAGAGAGAAAAAGGAAAAAAAGAGGGAAAAGGCCCAGGAGAAGCCGGCCCAACTAGCCCATGCCTGTCGTCCCTGTCCTCTCGCTAGGAGGACAGGGGCACGCGCTCACCGCGCGCGGGCACGCACCAGGCTAGCTCCTCCCTGCCTGGTTGCTGGCCTGGAGGCCGCTGAGAGCGCCAGCGCGAGGCCCCCTCGTCGTGGCCCCTTTCTCCTCTCCCTCTTTCCCTCATCGCACTCTCTCTCGCTTCTCCCCTCTCTGCCGCCATGGCCAAGCCCTGCTCGAGCTCGCCGCCGTCGCTCTAGCCACCCCCTCATGTCGTAGAGTAACCATCAAGATCCGCCGCAACCCCCTCGTCCTCCTCATCAAGCTAGAAGGCGCTAGGAGCCCCTCTACGCCGCGCCATCGCCGTTCCTCCCTTCAGGCCACCGGAGCCCCGCCTCGGCGTTTCGCTCCGTTTGGACCTTCCCCGACCTCGTAGTCGTCTCTGCTAGAACCGCGGTGAGCCGCTGGTGCTCCTCCCCCTTCCCCCCTTCTCTTTCGTGCCCTCTAGCACCGTAGCCGGTCCTGCCCGAGCTCCGGCCACCGCTGCCCTCGCCGGCGTCGATTCCGACCACCCCAGCCTCTGGTTTGGGGCTAGATCGATGCACGCTTGAGCGTAGGTCCTCCCGATGCTCTCCGCCGTCCGTTTGGTTGTGAGAGGAGGGGTTCTGACCCCCTCCGCCGTCTCGGACGTCACCGGCGGCTCAACACCGGCGAGTCAACCGGTGTTGACCACGGGGTTTGACCCCAGGTCAACTGGCAAGTGGGCCCGACCCTTTTAATTATAATTAGATTAAGAAAAAAATTAATTAACCTAATTAGTCACCGACCAGTGGGCCCAGTGTTAATTAAGTAATGAGGATTAGTTTTAATTCTCTGGTTAAGTAATTGAGTCACTCACATGAGGGCCCCACCCTATCAGGTTTGACCTGGCCTGGTCAGCCGACCTGCTGACGTCATAGTGATGTCAGGCTGATGCTCTACTTCATTTTCTAGTTTAAAATAATTCTAGAAAATGTTGAAAACTTCAAAAAATCATATAAATTAATCTGTAAATCAGATGAAAACAATTTATATATGAAAAATTATCAGTAAAATCCAATGAATCCAATGGTGTTATTATCATGCATGTTAGAGCAAGACATGTAGATGAACATTGACATTTACTAATAGGTTAATATATGGAAAATGAAATGGAGAATGATTTTGAACCTATATTGAAACTCACTTCAAATTAACTTGGACAATAGTTGCATTAGCTCATCCATACATGCTTCCATGCCATGATCATGCATCATATTGTTGCACTTGCGTGTATTGATTGCTACTTATTTGTATTGCGGTAGGCCCTGCTTCTGAGGATACCTTCGAGTATTCCAACGAAGGGGAAAACCTTCCCGCTACCCAGCAAGGCAAGCAACCCCATTGATCATTCCGATAACATCCCACTGTCTCGCTCCTGCTCTTGTTTATTGCATTAGGACAAACATTCACATGTCTGTCATACATGGTAGATGAACCTATTCTTTTGCATGACCTGTCATTGTCACAGTAAATAGCTAAACCTTGCACCAAGCATACCTGGTAGATGCTTGTGCCATGATGTGCTTAGCTTACTTTGCCTGCTATGCTTGCTATGCTTAGAGTTGTGTCAGGTCTGATTCATCTGGGTGATGAACTGGAGTGAAACAAAGTTGTTCTCATGTGATAAGCTTATGACGAACCCAAGTTGGTAAAGGTAGCGATGAGAGGCTATGTAGGAGTACATAGCGGGTTGTCTCATTGGGACCATTCTTAGGAACTGAGTTCTGTGTTTGTGATCCAAGACTAGTTACTACCACATGTTGGGATACTTAATTGACCCTCTCGACTTATCAATCGCTTAGTCCTTGGTCCAGGAGTTGCAAGTAGTTTCTGGTGTTTATAGCATGTTGGAGGCCGTGCGTAGCGCTAACCCTAGGGGTGGGTTTTGGCACGGTCGGCAGTGGCATGGTGTACCTAGGGTCACCTGAATGGTGGGCTTGGAAACCCTGCGCACATCGTTTGGGGCCGTAGCGGAAACTTCGGCCGGACTTTCGTGCGGGTTCAGTCTCAAATAGGCGATAGCCTGGACTAGAGGTCTTATGTGATTGACGGTCGTGGCATACTGCCTCGCTGGGCTTCCGCTTGAAGGTTGCTGAGTTGCATGGTTTTATGAGCACACAACAATAAGTGGCGAGAGCGCGTGTGAAGAAGTACACCCCTATAGGGTATGAAACAATTCGAATAGCCGCGTCCTCGGATATGGACTACATGGAAAACTTATGTTGTTCATAGATAATCAAATAGATACTCATAAAAATATCAAGACAAGTGTGAGTACCATGGATGGCACTCTCCTGTGAGAGGGAAGTGAATCCATGGTGGTGTATTGTTATGGAGTTATTCCATGAGTCAAAGCTGGCATTGCTGCATAAACTCCACCACTCCCCTTGTTGATACATGAGCATGAATAGTCTAGGTCTGCTTTAAAGACTTACTGAGTACGTTTGTACTCATGTTTGCTTAATAAATGTTGCAGATGAGACTCACGACCCATTAGGTGGGTTCTATCTAGATGTCGACGATGCCGAATATCTGTTATCCAAGCTACGACTTGATGTCCTATGGCGGGCTGTAGATAGCCAGGCCATGTGCCTTTTTACCCTTTCATCTGTCTGTGCTCAGACAACTTTATGCTTCCGCTTGGTTTGTATGAACTTGTTTGTATGACTTGAGTGTCGGGTCATGTGACCCCTATCTTTAAGAACATATTATGCAAGGCTCGGTTGAGCCTCTTAAATAAAAGTTGTGTTGTTGTATGGTTATGTTGTGATGCCATAGTTGTATCTATGCATATCGGGCATGTCGTGCGTCTGTGTGACGTGCAACGGTTTGTATGGGATCCGACACCTAGTCGTGTGCCTTTAGTATTACTCTTTACGGGAAATTGCCTCTTTGTGCTTCCATCGAGCCATGGTAGCTTGCAACTGCTCCAGACACATTGATTGACCGGCATGTATTCTTCCTTGCTGCTGTGTCTGTCCCATCAGGGAAATGTCTCGCAGTGTAATGGAGTCCCTGTAGCCTTCTACGACTCGTCTACGTGCAGTGCTGGCATTCATGTCTCACGATGTAATGGAGTCCTTGTAGCTTGCTATGACTCGTCTACACACGCTTGAGGCTGACACCTGCATTGCTGGGTTACGTATGCTTGTTTCTGTACGGATGTGCCACTTGGGTTCTATGACTAGTCATGTCGGCCCGGGTTCTCTATGTTTGATTGCAAGTGACATGTTCACATACGTGAGCCAAAAGACGCAAACGGTCCCGGCTAAGGTAAGGCTGTAGCCGTGGAGCTTACCGTGCGTGAGGTCCCAAAGTGATGTGATATGTTACAGTCTGGATTCATATGACTTAGGATCAGGGTCCCGACAGCGTTGGTATCAGATCCTGACTGACTGTACGACTACCAAGCCAAACCGGTCGAAGTTGAGTCTAGAAACACTATAGAAAAGTAGGGGAATTGATTGTGGAAGGGAACATAAGGCTCTTTTTACTCCTCTTCCCAAGTTATTCTATTCTGAGTCATTCTCATCTTTTCTACGGGGATAAGAGCTAGGCTTCTCATCTATTGCTTAGGATGACATGTTACTAACCAAGGACTACTAGCTATCTTGTTTGCAAGTGAATGTCGGTACTAGAGTATTGTTGGTGTGACAAACAGATGGAGAAGAGATTTGAGTCTAGAAAGTCGAGTGGTTATGCTTTTCCAATGTTTTGCAGTTGTCTCAAAATCCTTTTTGAGCAATTACAACCATTATGTTGTCCAATTTCCGCTAGAGTCTCTGATGTCTTTGCATCATTCTCTATTTCAGATGCCCCCTCGTCCTTCCCGTCAGGTGGTCCGTCTGACCAGGTGCATCGATGTACGAGGTCACACGAGCATGTTGGTTAGAGTTATGATGGAGGCTGGCTACTGTTGGTACCCAGAGTACACAGTGGAGGAACAATATCGAGATTTCAACCAGAGCCAATATCTGAGTACTGTTAAGATATATCCTTCATATCCTGGAGCTCCAGAGCCGCTTCACTTGACTTACGGGTTAGGTGTCACCATAGACATGGCAGTTCAGGAGGCCACCCATATCATGCTGACTATCATGAGGCTTCACCATGGTCTGCTTCAGAACACAGGGTTCTGTTATGTTCCTGCTTCTCTAGGAGGAGAGGCTAGCTATCTTAGCGCAACCTACTATGATCATTCTCATGAGGACACTAGGCTGCAGGTGACCGTTCAGATGGTGGAGAACAGGGATCGTGATGCACGTGCCCTTCGCATGGAGCTCTACGCTACCCGTGCACGTCTTTGGACAGCCCTGACGCAGTTGGCACCTGTCGTGCAGACAGGCTATGAAGATTTGGAGATGCTAACCCCATCGCAGACTCATCTGCCAGCACACGTAGACTGGCCCGATGATGGAGGCATCACCCCTCTTCGAGGACCGCTGTTGCCACCAACAAGGGGACCAAGGCCACATCCGTGCCCTTACGGTTTCTAGGGATCATAGGCTAGAGTGATTCTAGATCCTCAGGTTCAGCTCCCGGGCCACGGGGGTAACCTATTGTGACATCCCAAGTGATGTCCCTTCCTTTTATGGCTTGTATCCATCTATGTATGAACCTTGTGTTATGAGTTATGTATGAGATGCACCTTGATTTCCATGTGTGGTTAGCATACTTGCATCATGACATTCATTCATGCCATTCATCATCATCATCATGCATCCATCTTGTCATCATCCTTAGTTCTCCATGTCCATCATGATTTTCTTGTGATGTGGTTTGATATTGAGTCAAGTGCCTTGTGTGGTTTTGGTGTGAGAGTGGGGTTATGTTTGTGCTTGTATCGCTCTTCTACCCCTCTTATTTCATCTCATCTAAAAACCCTACCTATCATGTTTTATTCCCATGTTATTTAATTGGCAGATTTAGTTGTTTTTAAAAATCCTTTAAAAAATGTTCATGAGGGTGCCCTTTTAAGATTAGGATTATTGGGGTACTAGTTCTTGGTATTTGCTCATGGATGGATGTTGTTAACTTCCTAAAACAGGGGCTGTTTTATTAAAAAGATTCAATTAACTTGTGGAATAATTCCATCCAATATTTTTGAAAACAGGACCTAAATATTTCTTTCCCAAAAATATTTTATACTCTCCCAAAACCCTTTTCTTTTTCTCTGGCTTTTAGCTTGCCTCTGCTTATTTCAAAAATAGATAAGTTCTGTGTGTGTGAGAGTGAGTGAGCAAGAGAGAGACAGCGGCAGGCCCACTTGGCCCATAGCGCCAATAAACGGCAACCTTCCCCGTCGCCCTCTTTCCGTCAGTCGAGAGAGACAGAGTGCAAGGAAGCAGCGCCAGCCGCTCCTTTCCGTCGCCGTCGCCGTCTGCCTGGGGGGTTATAAGCCCTCGGCATGCGTGCCCCTCCGCATTAGGTTTTCCCTCTCTCTCTAGCCGCCGCCGCAGCTCCCATCTCCTCCATCTCACTTCCTCCCCTCCTCTTCCGAGCGGCGCCCGAGTGGGTTCAGGTAAGTTCAGTGTCGTCGCCGGCGGCCTCGTTGCCCTCTCCGTCGAGCTCCGCTCCAGCCATGGCGTCCAGGAGCTCAGGGAAGGTCCCCGAGTTCGATCCCCGTCGTTGATTGCAAGGAGGGTGCCGGATTCGTGGACCCCGTCGTCGTCTTCGTCGGCTCCGTCCGCTCCGCCATCACCCCTACTTCCCCTTCGTCGTCGCCTCGCCCCGAGCCCTCTCGAAGACCGGGTCGTCGCTGCTAGCCTTCCCCAAGGTGAGCCGCCGGTGCCCCGTAGCTTCTCCTCCGCGTTTGACCGTAGAATGCCGCCGTCGTTCCCTGTCGCCGCCGCGAGTAATCGATCGCCGGCCGCTCCATTCCGTCCCTCTCACCGCGAGGTGAGCACAGGAATGGATTCCCGGTTTGAAAGAGAGTGTGTGTGCGCATTCGTGTCGCCGGAGTAGCACTGAGTCGCCGGAACCGCGCCGTCGAACACCTCTGTTTCCCCGCTATGCCTGTTGCTTTCTTTCAGTGTCGTCAGAGGCTTGTGTGTGTGTGTGTGTATAGAAGGACTGCCTCCCCTATACTAGTAAGCTTCGAATCGATAGCACAGTGGTGTGTGCGCATGTGTGCGATCGAGAGATCGTGGATTTGATCCCCAGCCCCACAGTGGGTTCCTTTTTTTGCATTGGCTGGGAAACACTGTCCGCTATTCGGATCCGGTGCGGGATCTAGATCCCATGCACGTGTGTGCGTGTGTGGACGCCAGGATCGGCTGTGGTAGCCAGATCCGTGTGTGTGTGTGCCCGTGTGTGTTTTAGGTATGTGTGTGTATTATATACACACATACATGTCGTAAATACGTATGCTTGTGTCTTATGCACGTATGTATGTATTTTGTGTTGAGTTAGTGTATGTGGGTGTGTTCCCTAGTGTATATGTGTGTGTATGCTTACATACACATATATGTGCATGTGTGTGTTGATATGAGTGTGTGTATGTGTGTTTTCATACACACATATGTATGTTGTGTGTTGCTAGTTGTTAGTATGAGTAGGTATGTGCATGTGTGTGTTTCTTATACACACATAAGCATATGTATGTTTGCATTTGAGTGTATGTAGGGTTGTTTTGGTCTTGTGAGTGTGTGGGTGTAGCATATGTATGTGTGCATAAGCACCTTGTGCGTATGCCCACATATATATGTTTGTGTGTGTTAGTAATTTGCAAGTGTGGGTGTATGTGCATGTGTAGATGATCTATATGTGCAAGTATGTAGGTTTGGTGGAGAGTATGTTATACTTACACTCTTCCATGTCCTTGTAGCTCCATGTGTAGTGCCACCTAATGACCGTATGAGCATGATTCCAATTCTAGCTAGTTTCATTCTTGTTCTATGTGCTATGCCATATTCTCATGTTCCCACCATCTAAATAAACCTTTTCAACATGTATCTATGGAGCACTTGTCATTTTAGTGCCCTTTACATCAAGTTACTTAGTGTCATAGGTCATACATGGGAAAGGTGGTCAAAATTCGACCTAGCTTTTCTTCCTCATGTTCCATGAAAGCATATAGGATGAGTAATGATTTTGGGGTGTTTTCAACCCCTCTATGCACCTGTGAAGTCAGATTTGACTTTGGGGCAAGTTGACAAAAGTGCATTTTTATGCTGTGATGCCCTTTCGTGTTTTTCATATGATTTAATCTATGCATGCTTTCATGTTCTTGTCAACTAGAGATTGGTTGTCAAAGTTACTGTTAACATCCCAGTATTTTTCTTATCCTTGATAAGTTCCCAGATCAGTGGGAACCATGCTGTTAAGTTGCCTACTTTCTGTTTCTGTCCAGCTAGTCTGAAAATGGCCAAGTCGGGAGATTCTGCTGTTATTAAGTTGCTGTATAGAGTGGCTTGTAGTTAGATCTGTGATTGGATTCTCATATTGATCAGTGTAAGTTAATTGAAGTATATCTTATCATGTTCCATCCTGTTAATTTGCATGCCATTTGGATCTTCCTAGAATATCTAACCAGTGCTGTCAACTTGCTACTTTATTAACCCAGATTCCAGAAAAACTGGAATTTTCACTAAGTCCCTAAAAATCTGTTTCATCATGCCTACTTGCCAGCTCCATGCATAGTGATGGGTTGCTCTTTTGTTGATTGTGTAATTGGATGAATTGATGTGGGTGTTGAGTAGAACCTTTTCATATCTTGTTTGTGGCTGTAGAGTTCCTGTAACAATAGTTGTGAGCTTTTCAAAGTGCTATATTGCTGTTTGTGGCAGATTTGAGTGAAATAATGTTTTGGTTGTTGTGAGAGCTATACACCATGGAATTGAGTGATTCTTGAGTCTATTGTGCTTGGTTTTTCATTACATATCCAGTGGATACCTTGGAATGCCATGAATTAGCCCAGATATTTGATGGTGGTGTGGTTTGCCTTCGTACCTTGTCGTGAGCGTATCTCGAGAACCATAGCTCCGTTTCTCGCGATCCTTATATGTATCTCCATCGATTTTTCATGATGAATCCATATTTGCCATGTTCATGCATGTCTAAATAACTTGACATGAGGTTCTGTCCAGATTCATTAATCGACCACCTTTGTATGTGAAACTTGACTAGAATGGGGTTGCCATGTTTAAATTCATTAAAATGATCATGCATCATCTTGATTGTGCATAGCACCTTATTTGGTTATTTATTTTCTGTTTCTCTTGGGTAGACGCGAGTGTCGAATCTGAGTTCGAGGAACCTAGAGAGTACCACTACGAGGATCCCGCTACTTGTTCCGCTGAAGAACCAACGGGCAAGATGATCGTACCCGGATCCCAATACTATCCTTGCTTGCTAGTTTCTCGTTCTCACCGCTACAATTGTGCTACCTACCACATGATATCAGCCCCCATGTTACCATGACAGCCTCTAACCTCCACATCCCAGCAAACCGTTGAGTGGCTAAGTTACCGCTGCTCACCCCTCTCATAGCCTTCTTAGTTGCAGGTTGTTCCATGTGATAACATGGATTGGATATCATTTAAATTCTGTCAAATTAAATTAATGCACCTATATATCTTGTATTGGTGGAAGGCTTGGCCTTTTGCTAAGTGATTTGTTCTGCTCGTACTCTCACTAGATTCTTGTTACCGGTGTTATGTTTTCCATATTTTGCACTCCTAACACGCTTGGGGTTGTTATGGGAACCCCCTTGTTTGTTCGGTTGAGATTAAAACTTGTACGGCAAGACCCAACATTGGTACTACATATGCTATAACTTAATGAACCTGCATAGGGCTTTGCAACCCCGTGGATAATTTAATCAACCCCCGGGCGAGTGCTCCTCATGAGTGTTGGTCGAAACTAGAGCCGTGTGCGGGGCCAACCCAGGGCAACTTGGGAGATTTCTATCAGGCCACTATACGCTGTGATTATCCATCGTGTCCTGAGAACGAGATACGTGGCTCCTATCGGGTTCGTCGACACGTCGGGTGGTCTTGCTGGATTTGTTTCACCTTAATCAAACGTCTTGCGTGTGGACTCTGACTTTCTTCGGGTTTACTCGAGGTGTTGGAAATCCTTTGGAATTACCGATGAAGATCATGAGAACCGTGGTCGAGGAATTCCCGCGGAGTGTGGTTATTTGTGATGGACTAGTTGGAGCACCTCTGCAGGGTTAAATCTTTCGGAAAGTCGTGGCCGCGGTTATGTGGCAACTTGGATATTTGTTTAACACCCGGTTCTAGTTAACTTGAAGTAAACTCTAAATGAAATACACCAACTGTGAGAGTAACCGTGACTGTCTCTGCTCGTGAACATGATCCGAGAGAGAACACGATGGGGTTATGACTGACGTAGGTAGGTGTTCAGGATCTCTTAGAGAACATGTTAGAGACCGACCGTTTACCGTAGACCACTCTTTTAAGTTCTTGTTACGTAAGTTAGCCACAATACATGCTTAAGCTGCTGCAACCTTAAACATCACCATTCCCAACCTAAAGTAATGATAGTCTTGGCACCCGGGGTTACTTGATTGCTGAGTCCTCTGTGGCTCATAGTTTACTACAACCATTCAGGTACAGGTTCAGATGATTGTGTTCAGGATGATCTTACCCAGCTGCAATGTGAATATGATGAAGAGAGAGGACGCATGTACGTGACGTACCCCGATGAGTAGAGCACTTGGTTGTGATCCTGGCAGCTAGATGATATCGTCGCATTGTGTTTCTCTCGTTTGTTTTTGTCCGTAGTCGGGCCCTGTCTTAAACTTGATGTATTGACTTGTGTAAACTTGTAAGCTAGCATGTGGTGAGTGTAAGCCAATTCCCTATTCCTATCCTTTTCTGTATGTATGATGTGATGATATCGATCTTGCTAACGGCAAGATGCGCATCTATCCGATGCGAGGCCCTCGTGCCTTAATTGGATAGGTGCGCATCTTGGGCGTGACAACTTGGTATCAGAGCCATACGACCATAGGAGCCTTTGATTGTTCGGTCTTGGTCGAGTTGTGTCTAGTAAAACTATTTTGAGTCTAGTTATATCGGAGAGTAGGATTCTTTTTACTCCTCTTCTATGCTCTGGTGAGGTTTCTGACTTAGGAATTTTGTTTCTACTCCTCTTCTCGCTCAAAAAAATTTTTAGGATCACGCGGGTATTTTGGAATCTATATGATGCCGATGTGACAGGGTTCTATCTTGGTGCCTCCTGTCTGACTCGATTTCTTCCGGCGAGTTGAGCTCCGAGGAATGTTGGCACATCATTATCATTCAGTTTCCCTGATATCTCAGGACGGAAAATGTTCAGAATTACTTCAATACTTATCGTGGTGAGATAAGGTCGGAGTCACCCAGTACTGGGGAGGCGTCCGGGGTACCACCATGGTTCAATATCGTTTTGAGTTCGAGGATTCGTGTTCAGACGAGTTTGCGAAATGTCTTGAGTTATGGTGTGGAAGGTTGCGGATGCAGTCGCAGATGATTGCCTAGGGCAGGTTCCTGATTCCGCAACCCGAATCGCATAAACAAGAAAGTTTTCGGGAATTCATAGGTGGGAAATCTGGTAGCCATCTAGGATCATCTTCTCTAGATGTATTGGGTGGTACATTTGTTCCGAGCGCTTAGCTCAATACTTGTTGTGTTATTGCAAGTAGCTTATGTCTAATGATGTTACCATGATCCAAGAAGCATTCTTACTAATTTTTCAGTAGGAAGGCTATGTTGTTGCTGTTCAAATCTTTCAAGCTTTTGATTCAGCTTTGTTCATTTTATCAAGTGGTGCTGATGATTTTTGTCCATCTTCAGGATGGCTCCTCCAACTCGCGGCAATCCGGGTCGTGCTGAGGAACAGGCTGATGTTCCACCACCACCCCCGCCACCGCCGCCTCCTCCTGCAGAAGCTTGGCAAGCTGTGATGGCCGCGACCAATGCAAACACTCAAATGTTGCTAAGGTTGCTGCAAGAAAGAGAGCAAGGTCAGCAAGGTTATCAAGGTGGTTTCCAGAATTAGAATCAGTTTGCTATGAGCAACCAATTCCTTGCCAACCAGCCGAAGTCGTTCACCTATTGTGATCAGCCTTTCGATGCGGATGATTGGCTTCGTGATATGAGCAAGCATTTTGAGTGCAGCAACATCAGACCAGAGGACTTTATCAGATTTGCTTCTTTCCAGCTCAAGGGGCAAGCAGCTAATTGGTGGCAGCAGTACAAGGACTCCAGGGGTGATCGTGTTGTTACTTGGGACGATTTCCGTCATGACTTCAGGGCTCATTACATTCCGACAAGCTTTGTCGAAGAGATGCATGAGAAGTTCAGGCACCTGAAGCAGGGATCGAAGTCAGTCTATCAATACAACATTGAGTTCCAGAATCTAGCTCGTTACGCCAAGCAAGATGTTCCAGATGATAAAGCCATGATCTATCAGTTCAGTGGGGGTCTCAAGGATGAGCTTCTGCCAGGTCTTGTTCTCTAGGAGCCTTGTGAGTTTGATCAGTTCTACAACATGGCCTTGAAGGTGGAAGCAGCTCAGCTCAGGTTGGAAAACTCCAAGAAGCGTTCCAGGGACTCTTATTCTTCTTCCAGTTCTCAGGTTGTTCCCAAGCAGCAGAAGTATTGGGCGCCAAATCCTCTTCCGTTCCGTCCTCAACAGCAACAGAAGAAGTATGGTGGTCGTGGTTCTTCCCACCCACCCAACCCAGTTTTCCAGCTGAAGAATCAGGTGTCCATGGCTATTCTTATTCCTCCTCCATGCAATGTTCGTCCGCTCTCTGAGGTGGTTTGTCACAAGTGTGGCCTGAAGGGTCACTATGCTAACAAGTGCAACCAGCGGCATCTTCCGCCTCCTCCTCCTGTCAAGCCTCCAAGCAATGCAATGGTGAAGCATAATCCCAAGTCGCACAGGGTGAATATGGTGAATGCAGCAGAAGCAGAGCAGTCCAGTGATGTGATTATGGGTAATCTCTCAGTTAATTCTATTCCTGCAAAAGTGTTATTTGATTCTGGTGCATCGCATTGTTTCATGTCCCAATCTTTATTTGCAATGCATGAGTTTGCTTGTCAAGACCTCCTTAGACCTGTATCAGTGGTGTCTCCTGGGAAGTTGATGAATTCTAATTGCTTGGTTCCAGATGTTTCTATCAAGATGGGAAATTATTCTTTTTTGGCTTCTCCAATTGTTCTTGGGAAATCTGATATTGATCTCATTCTGGGCATGGACTTCCTAGCTATGAATAAGGCTTATATTGATTGTCAAGCTAAAGAAGTCAAGATGACTTATCCTTCAGAGGACGTGATTATATTCGCGGCTCGCGATGACACAGTCCGTCTCTTTGCTCTCAATGAAAAGGGTGAAATCTCGGCGATTTCTCAAATTCTGGTGGTTTGTGAGTACGAAGATGTCTTTCCAGAAGAATTGCCAGGAATGCCTCCCCACCGACTAGTCGAGTTTGTGATTGATCTCGAGCCCGGGACTGAACCGGTTTGCAAGCGCCCGTATAAACTTGGTCCCGAAGAGCTGAAAGAGTTGAAGAAGCAGCTAGATGAGCAAGAACGTCTGGGTTTGATCAGGCCAAGCTCTTCTCCGTGGGGTTGTGGAGTTTTGTTTGTCAAAAAGAAGGATGGCACGGATCGTCTTTGTGTGGACTACCGGCCATTGAATAAGAAGACAATCAGAAACAAGTACCCACTCCCTAATATCAACGAGTTGTTTGAACAACTGAAGGGTGCCAAAGTTTTCTCAAGGTTGGATCTTCGTATGGGTTATCATCAAATCCGTATTCGTGAAGAAGACATTCCCAAGACCGCGTTCAGAACGAGCTTTAGCTCATATGAGTACATCGTTATGTCATTTGGTCTTGCGAATGCCCCTCCAACTTTCTCAAGGATGATGAATTTCATCTTTTCTCCGTTCAAGAATGAATTCGTCTTGGTTTATCTTGATGACATTCTGGTGTTCTCGGAGACAGAAGAAGATCATGCAGAGCATCTCCGTCTTGTGCTTGACAAGTTGAGGGAACATAGGTTCTATGCCAAGTTTTCCAAATGTGAGTTCTGGCTTGATGAAGTGGTGTACCTCGGGCATGTCATCTCTGCCGAGGGAATTAAAGTGCACCCTGAGAAAGTTGAAGCTATATTGAAGTGGGAACCTCCGCAGAACGTCAAGCAGCTTCGGAGTTTCCTCGGGCTTGCTAGCTATTGCTGAAGGTTCGTGGAGAACTTTTCTCAAATTGCCAAGCCTTTGTCAAATCTCCTTCAGAAGAGTGTCAAGTATGCTATGCTTGGTCTCCTGAGTGTGATGCTGCATTCAATACGCTCAAGCGGAGACTGACGTCAGCTCCAGTTCTTGTTCCTCCTGAGCAGTCAAAGCCTTTCCAAGTTTTCTGTGATGCTTCTCTCCAAGGCCTTGGTGGTGTTCTTATGCAAGACAAGAAGATTGTGGCCTATACCTCGCGTCAGTTGAAGCCTGTGGAGAAGAACTACCCCACTCATGATCTTGAGTTGGCGGTAGTTGTGCATGCTCTTATGACATGGAGGCATTTGTTGTTGGGTAGACTAGTTGAGGTGTACACCGATCACAAGAGCCTGAAGTACATTTTCACTCAACCAAATCTCAATCTTCGGCAATCTCGTTGGTTGGAAATGCTTGAAGACTTCAATCCGAGCATTGAGTATACTTCGGGGAAAGCAAATGTCATTGCAGACGCGCTCAGCCATAAGGCGTTCTGCAATAGTCTGATCTTGAAGCCTCTTCAACCCGAGCTTTGTGAAGCCTTTCGCAAGCTCAACCTTCACATGATTCCGCAGGGATTTCTTGCAAATCTTCAAGTCTCTCCGACTCTGGAAGATCAGGTTCGCCAAGCGCAACTGCTAGACGTGATGGTGAAGAAGGTGAAGAAAGGTGTGACCAAGGGCATCCCGAAGTATAAGTGCTTTCATATCAATGACAAAGATACCTTGTTCTTTGAGGACCGCCTTGTTGTTCCTAAAGGTGATCTCAGAAAGGTTATCATGGACGAAGCACACAATTCTCTTCTATCCATTCATCCAGGCAGTTCCAAGATGTATCAAGACCTCAAGCAAACCTTCTGGTGGACTCGTATGAAACGTGAGATTGCTCAGTTTGTCAACGAGTGCGATGTTTGCCGCAGAGTGAAGGCGAAGCATCAGCGTCCAGCAGGTCTTTTGCAGCCTTTGCCAATCCCAGGATGGAAATTCGATCATGTTGAGATGGATTTCGTAACAGGGTTTCCTAAGTCCAAGAAGGGCAACGATGCCATCTTTGTGGTGATCGACAAGCTGTCAAAAGTTGCTCATTTCCTGCCAGTCAAGGAGTCTATTTCGGCAGCTCAGCTTGCAGAGTTGTATACGTCAAGAATAGTGTCCTTGCATGGCATTCCTCAACTCATCTCTTCTGACTGTGGAAGTCTCTTCACTTCCAAGTTTTGGGAGTCCTTCCAGACTGCAATGGGTACTAAGATCCGTTTCAGCACTGCGTTCCATCCGCAGACAAGTGGTCAAGTTGAGAGAGTCAATCAGATCCTTGAAGATATGCTCAGAGCTTGTGTGATATTGTTCGGCATGAAGTGGGAAGACTGTCTTTCATATGCTGAATTCTCATACAACAATAGCTTCCAAGCTAGTTCAGGCAAGGCCCAGTTCGAGATTCTCTACGGCAGAAAGTGTCGTACCCCGCTTAACTGGTCTGAAACCGGTGAGTGGCAGGTATTGGGCAATGACATGATCACTGAAGCAGAAGAAATGTGCCATGTCATTCGCAAGAACCTCAAAGCAGCTCAGTCCCGTCAGAAGAGCTATTATGATAGCAAGCATCGGGATGTTTCTTTTCAAGTGGATGATCTTGTCTATCTCAAAGTTTCTCCCATGAGAGGCACGCAACGTTTTGGAATCAAAGGGAAGTTGGATCCTCGTTTCGTTGGTCCATTCAAAGTTGTTGACAAGAGAGGTGGTCTTGCATATCAACTTGAGCTTCCTCCAAATTTCGCGAACGTGCACGATGTCTTCCATGTTTCTCAGCTCCGGAAATGCTTCAAGACTCCCGAGCGAACCATTGACCTCCAAGACATCGATCTTCAATCTGATCTTTCTTATCGTGAGCACCCAGTTGCAATTCTTGAAGAAACTGAGCGTAAGACTCGCAACAAGTCTATCAAGTTCCTCAAGGTGAAGTGGTCTCATCATTTTGACAAAGAAGCTACTTGGGAACGTGAAGACCTGCTCCATTATGAATTTCCAGACTTCTTTCGTTCCAAGATCTCGGGTCGAGATCCTCATGTAGTGTGGGAGAGTTGTGACATCCCAAGTGATGTCCCTTCCTTTTATGGCTTGTATCCATCTATGTATGAACCTTGTGTTATGAGTTATGTATGAGATGCACCTTGATTTCCATGTGTGGTTAGCATACTTGCATCATGACATTCATTCATGCCATTCATCATCATCATCATGCATCCATCTTGTCATCATCCTTAGTTCTCCATGTCCTTCATGATTTTCTTGTGATGTGGTTTGATATTGAGTCAAGTGCCTTGTGTGGTTTTGGTGTGCGAGTGGGGTTATGTTTGTGCTTGTATCCCTCTTCTACCCCTCTTATTTCATCTCATCTAAAAACCCTACCTATCATGTTTTATTCCCATGTTATTTAATTGGCAGATTTAGCTGTTTTTAAAAATCCTTTAAAAAAATGTTCATGAGGGGGCCCTTTTAATCTTAGGATTATTGGGGTACTAGTTCTTGGTATTTGCTCATGGATGGATGTTGTTAACTTCCTAAAACAGGGGCTGTTTTATTAAAAATATTAAATTAACTTGTGGAATAATTCCATCCAATATTTTTGAAAACAGGACCTAAATATTTCTTTCCCAAAAATATTTTATACTCTCCCAAAAACCTTTTCTTTTTCTATGGGTTTTAGCTTGCCTCTGCTTATTTCAAAAATAGATAAGTTCTGTGTGTGTGTGTGAGTGAGTGAGCGAGAGAGAGACAGCGGCAGGCCCACCTGGCGCATAGCGCCAGTAAACGGCAACCTTCCCCGTCGCCCTCTTTCCATCAGTCGAGAGAGACAGAGTGCAAGGAAGCAGCGCCAGCCACTCCTTTCCATCGCCGTTGCCGTCTGCCTGGGGGGTTATAAGCCCTCGGCATGCGTGCCCCTCCGCGCTAGGTTTTCCTTCTCTCTATAGCCGCCGCCACAGCTCCCATCTCCTCCTCCATCTCTCTTCCTCCCCTCCTCTTCCGACCGGCGCCCGAGTGGGTTCAGGTAAGTTCAGTGTCGTCGCTGACGGCCTCGTTGCCCTCTCCGTCGAGCTCCGCTCCAGCCATGGCGTCCAGGAGCTCAGGGAAGGTCCCCGCGTTCGATCCCCGTCGTTGATTGCAAGGAGGGCGCCGGATTCATCGACCCCGTCGTCGTCTTCGTCGGCTCCGTCCGCTCCGCCGTCGCCCCTGCTTCCCCTTCGTCGTCGCCTCGCCCCGATCCCTCTCCAAGACCGGCTCGTCGCTGCTAGCCTTCCCCAAGGTGAGACGCCGGTGCCCCGTAGCTTCTCCTCCGCGTTTAACTATAGAATGCCGCCGCCGTTCCCTGTCGTCGCCGCGAGTAATCGATCGCCGGCCGCTCAATTCCGTCCCTCTCGCCGCGAGGTGAGTGCGGGAATGGATTTCCGGTTTGAAAGAGAGTGTGTGTGCGCATTCGTGTCGCCGGAGTAGCCCTGAGTCGCCGGAACCGCGCCGTCGAACACCTCTGTTGCCGCGCTGTGCCTGTTGCTTTCTTTCAGTTTCGTCAGAGGCTTGTGTGTGTGTGTAGAAGGACTGCCTCCCCTATACTAGTAAGCTCCAAATCGATAGCGTAATGGTGTGTGCGCGTGTGTGCGATCGAGAGATCGTGGGTTCGATCCCCAGCCCCGCACTGGGTTCCTTTTTTTGCGTTGGCTGGGAAACTCTGTCCGCTGTTCGGATCCGGTGCGGGATCTGGATCCTGTGCGCGTGTGTGCGTGTGTGGACGCCAGGACCGGCTGTGGTAGCCAGATCCGTGTGTGTGTGTCCCCGTGTGTGTTTTAGGTATGTGTGTGTATTATATACACACATACATGTTGTAAATATGCATGCTTGTGTCTTATGCATGTATGTGTGTATTTTGTATTGAGTTAATGTATGTGGGTGTGTTCCCTAGTGTATATGTGTGTGTATGCTTACATACACATATGTGCACGTGTGTGTTGATATGAGTGTGTGTATGTGTGTTTTCATACACATATATGTATGTTGTGTGTTGCTAGTTGTTAGTATGAGTAGGTGTGTGCATGTGTATTTGTCTTATACACACATAAGCATATGTATGTTTGCATTTGAGTGTATGTAGGGTTGTTTTGGTCTTGTGAGTGTGTGGGTGTAGCATATGTATGTGTGCATAAGCACCTTGTGCGTATGACCACATATATGTGTGTGTGTGTGTGTGTCTTAGTAATTTGCAAGTGTGGGTGTATGTGCATGTGTAGATGATCTATATGTGCAAGTATGTAGGTTTGGTGGAGAGTATGTTATACTTACACTCCTCCATGTCCTTGTAGCTCCATGTGTAGTGCCACCTAATGACCATATGAGCATGATTCCAATTCTAGCTAGTTTCATTCTTGTTCTATGTGCTATGCCATATTCTCATGTTGCTACCATTCAAAATAAACCCTTTCAACATGTATCTATGGAGCACTTATCATTTTAGTGCCTTTTACATCAAGTTACTTAGTGTGATAGGTCATACATGGGAAAGGTGGTCAAATTTTGACCTAGCTTTTCTTCCTCATGATCCATGCAAGCATATAGGATTAGTAATGAATTTGGGGTGTTTTCAACCCCTCTATGCACCTGTGAAGTCAGATTTGACTTTGGGGCAAGTTAACAAAAGTGCATTTTTATGCTGTGATGCCCTTTTGTCTTTTTCATATGATTTAATCTATGCATGCTTTCATGTTCTTGTCAACTACAGATTGGTTGTCAAAGTTACTGTCAACATACCAGTATTTTTCTTATCCTTGATAAGTTCCCAGATCAGTGGGAACCATGCTGTTAAGTTGCCTACTTTCTGTTTCTGTCCAGCTAGTCTGAAAATGGCTAAGTCTGGAGATTCTGCTGTTATTAAGTTGCTGTATAGAGTGGCTTGTAGTTAGGTCTGTGATTGGATTCTGATATTGCTCTGTGTAAGTTAATTGAATTATATGTTATCATATTCCATCCTGTTAATTTTCATGCCATTTGGAGCTTCCTAGCATATTTAACCGGTGCTTTCAACTTGCTACTTTATTAACCCAGATCCCAGAAAAACCGGAATTTTCACTAAGTCCCTAAAAATCTGTTTCATCATGCCTACTTGCCAGCTCCATGGATAGTGAAGTGTTGCTATTTTGTTGATTGTTTAATTGTATGAATTGATGTGGGTGTTGAGTAGAACCTGTTCATATCTTGTTTGTGGCTGTAGAGTTCCTGTAGCAATAGTTGTGAGCTTTCCAAAGTGCTATATTGCTGTTTGTGGCAGATTTGAGTGAAATATTGTTTTGGTTGTTGTGGGAGCTATACTCCATGGAATTGAGTGATTCTTGAGTCTATTGTGCTTGGTTTTTCATCACCTATCCAGTGGCTACCTTGGAATGCCAGGAATTAGCCCAGATATTTGATGGTGGTGTATTTTGCCTTCGTACCTTGTCGTGAGCGTATCTCGAGAACCGTAGCTCCGTTTCTCGCGATCCTTATATGTATATCCATAGATTTTTCATGATGCATCTATATTTGCCATGTTCATGCATGTATAAATAACTTAACATGAGGTTCTATCCAGATTCATTAATCCACCACCTTTGTATGTGAAACTTGACTAGAATGGGGTTGCCAGGTTTAAATTCATTAAAATGATCATGCATCATCTTGATTGTGCATTGCACCTGATTTGGTTATTTATTTGCT
Organism: Hordeum marinum; assembly: GCA_022496015.1. Classification (NCBI taxonomy): domain Eukaryota; kingdom Viridiplantae; phylum Streptophyta; class Magnoliopsida; order Poales; family Poaceae; genus Hordeum; species Hordeum marinum. The sequence goes on along the minus strand of CM039677.1, from coordinate 276,932,180 downwards.
TTTTCTCTTGGGTAGACGCGAGTGTCGAATCTGAGTTCGAGGAACCTGGAGAGTACCACTACGAGGATCCCGCTACTTGTTCCGTTGAAGAACCAACAGGCAAGATGATTGTACCCGGATCCCAATACTATCCTTGATTGCTAGTTTCTCGTTCTCACCGCTACAGTTGCGCTACCTACCACATGATATCAGCCCCCATGTTACCATGACAGCCTTTAACCTCCACATCCCAACAAACCGTTGAGTGGCTAAGTTACCGCTGCTCACCCCTCTCATAGCGTTCTTATTTGCAGGTTGTTCCATGTGATAACATGGATTGGATATCATTTAAATTCCGTTAAATTAAATTAATGCACCTATATATCTGGTATTGGTGGAAGGCTTGGCCTTTTGCTAAGTGATTTGTTCTGCTCGTACTCCTACTAGATTCTTGTTACCGGTGTTATGTTTTCCATATTTTGCGCTCCTAACACGCTTGGGGTTGTTATGGGAACCCCCTTGTTTGTTCGGTTGAGGGTAAAACTTGTCCGGCAAGACCCAACAATTGGTACTACATTTTCTATAACTTAATGAACCTGCATAGGGCTTTGCAACCCCGTGGATAATTTAATCAACCCCCGAGCGTTGGTCCAAACTTGGGCCTTGTGCGGGGCCAACCCATGGCAACTTGGGAGATTTCTATCAGGCCACTGTACGCTGTGCTTATCCGTTGTGTCCTGAGAACGAGATACGTGGCTCCTATCGGGTTCGTCGATACGTTGGGTGGTCTTGCTGGATTTGTTTCAGCTTTATCGAACGTCTTGCATGTGGACTCTGACTTTCTTCGGGTTTACTCGAGGTGTTGGAAATCCTTTGGAATTACCGAGGAAGATCACGAGAACCGTGGTCGAGGAATTCCCGTGGAGTGTGGTTATTTGTGATGGACTAGTTGGAGTACCCCTGTAGGGTTAAATCTTTCGGAAAGCCGTGCCCGCGGTTATGTGGCAACTTGGATATTTGTTTAACACCCGGTTCTAGTTAACTTGAAGTAAACTCTAAATAAAATACACCAACTGCGAGAGTAACCATGACTGTCTCTGCTCGTGAACATGATCCGAGAGAGAACACGGTTGGGTTAGGACTGATGTAGGTAGGTGTTCAGGATCTCTCAGAGATCATGTTAGAGACTGACCGTTTATCGTAGACCACTCTTTTAAGTTCTTGTTACGTAAGTTAGCCACCATACATGCTTAAGCTGCTGTAACCTTAAACATCACCATTCCCAACCTAAAGTAATGATAGTCTTGGCACCCGGGGTTACTTGATTGCTGAGTCCTCTGTGGCTCACAGTTTACTACAACCATTCAGGTAAGGGTTCAGATGATTGTGTTCAGGATGATCTTACGCAGCTACAATGGGAATATGATGAAGAGAGAGGACGCATGTACGTGACGTACCCCGATGAGTAGAGCACTTGGTCGTGATCCTGGCAGCTAGATGATATCATCGCATTGTCTTTCTCTCGTTTGTTTTCGTTCGTAGTCGGGCCCTGTCTTAAACTTGATGTATTGACTTGTGTGAACTTGTAAGCTAGCATGTGGCGAGTATAAGCCAATTCCCTATTCCTATCCTTTTCTGTATGTATGATGTGATGATATCGATCTTGCTAACGGAAAGATGCACATCTATCCGATGCGAGGCCCTCGTGCCTTAATTGGATAGGCGCGCATCTTGGGCATGACACCTATATGAGGCATTCTACAGCAATGCTTGAGTACGTGGATGTTAGTACTAGTATGGTAGTAGTCGTATCGCCATAGTCCTGCGTGTCTTGTGGGATATGACTGAGGTTGACAGTTGAGTTCCGAAGGTGTAGATAGATAATGTATAGGAAGCTTGTAATACCTTCGATGAGTTGTGTCATCTCTCTGTAGTTTGTATTCAGCTTGGGCTTGTACTGAACTTTGTCATGGTGTGTATGAATCATGGTGTTCATATGGCGGTTGTTTTACTATGATGATTGGGTGTTTACCCTGCATGCCATGTTGTCCAGTACATTCCTTATGTCATGTCTTAGAGATGATGTCCTCTATGTCTAAGATGTGGGTTTGTTTTCCCAGGATGGTGGCCACTAAGAATAACCCCGTGCGTGCCCCTGAGCAGGGCGAAGGAAGCCAGCTAAGGCAAGAGAACCTGCCACATGCGCCCTCTTTGTCAGAAGTGATGCTTGAAGCTGAATGGAATAAAAGGGAGACCAACAGGCTGTTGGAACGAATTGAGCAGAACACAACATGTGCTCCCCGCAATGATCACAATGATGGCGTGTCTCTCGGTGATTTTGTCAAGCTGTGCCCACCTAAGTATCATCATTTGGTCGACCCACTCGACGCGGATGACTGGCTGACCAGCATGTCCTGCAAGATCCCGGTTGCCAATGTATCCGAGGCCAACAAGGTGACCTTTGCTACTTACTTTCTGGAAGGACCCGCCAACCTGTGTTGGGAAAGCTATGAAGCCATGCGTCCCACAGGCCCCACACCAACTTGGGCAGAATTCAGCACGACATTCTGTACCCATCACATCCCGGAAGGGCTGATGGATCGTAAGAGAGAGGAGTTCTGTGCTTTCACCCAGGGCAGACTATTAGTGGATGCCTATAGCTGTGAGTTCGGCAATATTGCTCACTATGCTCCGGAGGAAGTTTCAACTGATGCCAATAAATAGGCCAGGTTCCGTAAGGGACTTAATCCTGAGGTCCGACGAGATCTGCGCCTACATGAGCGCACAACCTTCTAGGCTCTTGTCAACAAGGCTATCAATGCCGAGACTGGACAGACTGACTATGAGGCCACGAGGAAGCACAACCGTGACTTCAGCCCCACATCTGGCTCGGGCTCCAACAAACGCCGGGTGTGGGAGCCCAACGCAGCTCTGCCGCCAAGGTACACCACAAGGCCATCCTTCCAGGCGCCTCACCCAGCTCAGCCCAACCCTCCAGCCAGGCCATTTGGAGGTCCTCCTGCCAATGCTGCTCCCCATGCCACCATGGTGTACTACAAATGTGGGGAACCAGGACACTACTCCCATGAGTTTCCTCAGAACAATGCTAAACCGGCTAGACGTGGGAAGCCAGGAAAAGCCTTCTATGTGAAGCCAACTCTTGCTGGTGGACGAGTGAATTATGTTTCGGCTGAGGAAGCTCTTGAGGACCCTGATGTTATCTTAGGTATGCTCCTTGTCAATAGTCATCCAGTATCTGTTCTATTTGATACCGGGGCATCTCATTCTTTCATCTCAGAAAGTTATGCATAGTTGCATAACATGTCTTTTTGTGATATGCCTACTCCTTTAGTAGTTTAGACTCCTGGTTCAAAGTGGCAAACTTCTAGAGTGAGCCATGATAATGAGATTCTTGTGGATAGGCTAGTCTTCCTAGCATCTTTGATAGCCCTCAAGTCTTCGGACATCAATATCATCTTAGGCATGGATTGGATGAAAGCCCACTATGCTAAGATTGATACTCATTCTAGGAATGTTCAACTTACACATCCATCGGGTGAGATAGTTAATGTCTCCACGTGAGCAGCCAGTGCCAACTCTATTCCCTCAATGCTAGACCTGTTCCTGAATTAGAAGATATTCCGATAGTCTATGACTTTCCGGATGTCTTTCGAGAAGAACTGCTAGGAATTCCACCTGTCAGAGATGTTGAGTTTGTGATAGAGCTCATTCCAGGGACTGTCCCAATAGCGAGAAGACCCTATAAGATGGCACCCTTAGAACTAGTCGAACTTAAGATTCAACTCGATCAGGCTTTGAAGAAAGGTTTCATCCATCCTAGTTCTTGTCCTTGGGCTTGCCCCGTCCTCCTCGTAAAGAAGAAGGATGGATTGGATCGGATGGTTGTGGATTATCGGCCAGTGAATCTGGTCACCATAAAGAACAAGTATCCGCTCCCCAGGATCAAGATTTGTATGATCAACTCGCTGGATCCTCTGTCTTCTCCAAAATGGACTTGTGGTTGGGATACCATCAAATCAGAATTAGAAACAGGGACATTCCAAAAACGACTTTTGTTACTCATTATGGCCAATACGAGTACACCATCATGTCCTTCGGTTTAACCAATGCCCCAGTCACCTTCTCTCGCTTGATGAATTCGATATTCATGGAGTATTTGGATAAATTCGTCGTGGTTTACCTCGACGATATACTCATCTACTCAAAGAATGAACAGAAACATGCCGAGCATCTAAGGCTGGTGTTGATGAAACTTCGAGAGCATCGTTTGTATGCCAAATTCTCCAAGTGTGAATTTTGATTGCCAGAAGTGACCTATCTGGGCCACGTGATCTTTGGTAAAGGTATTGCTGTCAATCCCGAGAGAGTTTAGGCCATCCTTGATTAGACTCAACCTCGATCGGTTAAGCAAGTTCGGAGTTTCCTTGGCTTAGCGAGCTATTCTCGCCGCTTTGTTGAAAATTTCTCCAAGGTTGCGAAACCTATGACTGAACTCCTCAAGAAAGATAAAAGGTTCGAGTGGACTCCACAATGCGAGCACAGTTTTCAGGAGTTGAAAAGACGACTATCCTCTGCTCCCGTTCTCGTGCCACCAAATTTCTCTAAGGACTTTGTTATCTATTGCGACGCCTCGTGACAAGGTTTAGGTTGCATTGTCATGCAAGATCGTCATGTGATTGCATACTCATCTTGACAGTTGCGTCCACATGAGGATAATTATCCAACACATGATCTTGAGCTTGTAGTTGTGGTCCATGCACTGAAAACCCGGCGACATCACCTTCTGGGTAATCGTTGTGAAATCTACACTGATCACCAAAGTTTGAAATATATTTTCACCCAACCGGATTTGAATCTCAGGCAAAGACGGTGGGTTGAGTTGATTATGAATTACGACTTAGGGATAACTTACACCGCGGGGAAAGCCAATGTCATGGCTGATGCACTAAGTCGTAAGTCTTATTGTAACAACCTGATGTTACAACAAGGTCAACCACTTCTCTACGAGGAATTTCGGAAGTTGAACCTTCACATTGTTCCTCAAGGATTCCTATCCAACTTGGTGGCCTAACCTACTCTTAAGGATCAAATAGTGGCTATCCAGAGGTATGACAAGCGTATATCTCGGATCAAGGAGAATATTGCTAGCGGAAACGCTAAGTATTTCTCCAAGGACGATGAGGGTGTTTTGTTCTTCTAGAACCGGTTGGTGGTTCCCAAGAGCACACGCTTAAGACAGCTGATCCTGAAGGAGGCTCGTGATTCTCCTCTCACAATTCATCCGGGCAGTACCAAGATGTATCAGGACATACGCCAGAGGTTCTGGTGGACTAGGATGAAGAGAGAAATTGCTCAGTTCGTTGCTAACTGCAACGTTTGTCGTCGCGTGAAAGCAGAACATCAAAGGCCTCATGGCACCCTTCAACCTTTAGCTATTCCTGAATGGAAATGGTATAAGGTAGATATCAATTTCATTACTGGATTTCCCAGGACTAAGAGAGGGAATAATGTTATCTTTGTGGTCATCGACCGCCTTTCCAAAGTGGCTCATTTTCTTCCTATTCGGGAGAGTATAACTGCTAACCAGCTAGCGGAGTTATATATTTCTCAAATAGTTTCTCTTCATGGTGTTTCGTTGGAGATTAACTTAGACCGCGGAAGTATCTTTAGTTACCGATTTTGGGAAAGTTTTCAAACCGCTATGGGGACTCATCTATCCTTTAGCACTGCTTTCCACCCGCAATCAAGTGGCCAAGTTGAGCGAGTCAATCAAATTCTCGAAGACATGCTCCGAGCTTGTGTTATATCCTTCGGTATGAATTGTGACAAATGTCTTCCATTTGCCGAATTTGCTTATAACAATAGTTATCAATCAAGCTTGGGTAAAGCCCCTTTTGAAGTTCTCTATGGACGAAGGTGTTGAACACCTCTTAACTAGTCAAAAACCGAAGAGAGGCAACTCTTTGGCCCGGATATGATCCAGGATGCAGAGGAGCAAGTTCGAATTATTCGTGAAAAGTTTAAAACAGCCCAATCTCGTCAAAAGAGCCAATATGATGGTCATCATAAGACTGTGACCTATGAAGTTGACGAGAAGGCTTACGTGCGGGTTACACCTCTAAAGGGTACCCATCGATTCGGTATCAAGGGCAAGTTGGCTCCTCGTTACATTGGACCTTTTTGCATTTTTGCTAAATGAGGACAGGTTGCCTACCAATTGGAACTTCCGCCACATATTTCCAAGGTTCATCATGTCTTCCACGTCTTGCAACTCAGGCGTTCCTTCTCGGACCCTATCCATGAAGTAGACCACGAAGCGCTTGATCTCCAAGATAAACTTACATATCGGGAATACCCTGTTCGTATTCTTGATCAAGCTGAGCGAACCACTCGGCATCGAAACATCAAGTTTCTCAAGGTTTAGTGGTCACACCATTCTGAAAAGGAGGCCACATGGGAAAGAGAAGATCGTCTTCGACTAGAGTACCCCGCGCTCTTCCCGACGACTTCAAAATCTCGGGACGAGATTCTTTTGAGTGGGGGTAAGTTGTCACATCCCTAGCTAGACGTCATAGGATAGCATGTGTGTGCATCATATTTCAATTTTGCATCAACATGAAATGGGGATTAAAAGGAACCCCAAGCTCACATTGGAATCAAATTAATTAAAAGTTTGTGAAAACTCAACAAACTCAAAATGCCCATACAAAATGTTCCCTATGTCTGATAAATATGGACATGAATATATCAGGGGCCATTTTAAATATTTGAACAATTATAGCAATTTAAAAATAAATAATAAAGCCTCTGAAAATGCCAAATAAAGCATTATAATTACTTTATATTTCAAAATATCCTGAAACTTTTTATAGGAGTTTGAAATATTCAAACTTAATTATATAAAGTTTTGGGATATTTTATAAAAGCATTTTTTCCTAAAAAGAAGTAAAACAAATGTCAGAATTAGAAAAAAGAGAGAAAAAGAAAAAAAAGAGGGACAACGCCCAGGAGAAGCCGGCCCAGCTGGCCCATGCCAGTCGTCCCTGTCCTCTCGCCAGGAGGATAGGGGCACGCGCTCGCCGTGCGCGGGCACGCGCCAGGCCAGCTCCTCCCTGCCTGATTGCTGGCCTAGAGGCTGCTGAGAGCGCCAGCGCAAGGCCCCCTCGTCGTGGCCCCTTTATCCTCTCCCTCTCTCCCTCTCCACGCTCTCTCTCGCTTCTCCCCTCTCTGCCGCCATGGCCGAGCCCTACTCGAGCTCGCCGCCATCGCTCTAGCCGCCCCCTCACCTCGCAAAGTAGCCACAGAGATTCGCTGCGACACCCTCGACCTCCCCGTGAAGCTAGAAGGCGCCAGGAGCCCCTCTACGCTGCACCATCGCCGTTCCTCCCCGCCATCCACCGGAGCCCCGCCTCGACGTTTCGCCCCATCCGGACCTTCCCCGACCTCACCGTCGCCTCTGCTGGAACCACGGTGAGCCCCTGGTGCTCCTCCCCCTTTCCCTCTTCTCTCCTGTGCCCTCTAGCGCCATAGCCGGTCCTGCCCAAGCTCGGGCCGCCCTTGCCCTCGATGCTGACATCGATTCCAACCACCCAGCCTCTGGTTTGGGGCTAGATCGACGCGCGCTCAAGCGTAGGTTCCCCCAGTGCTCTCCGCCGTCCATTTGGTCGCCGGAGGAGGGGTTCCGACCCCTTCTGCTGTCTAGGACGTTGCCGGCGCCTCAATGCCGGTGAGTCAGCCGGTGTTGACCATGGGGTTTGACCCCAGGTCAACTGGCAACTGGGTCCGAACCTTTTAATTATAATTAGATTAAGAAAAAAAATTAATTAACCTAATTAGTCATTGACTAGTGGGTCTAGTGTTAATTAAGCAATTATGATTAGTTTTAATTCTCTAGTTAAGTAATTGAGTCACTGACATGAGGGCCCCACCCTGTCAGGTTTGACCTGGCCTGGTCATCCGACCTACTGACGTCGTAGTGACGTCAGGCTGACGCCCTAATTCATTTTCTAGTTTAAAATAATTCCAAAAAATGTTTAAAACTTCAAAAATTTATATAAATTTATCTGTAAATGAGATGAAAACAATTTATATCTGAAAATTTATCAGAAAAATCCAATGAATCCAATGGTGTTATTATCATGCATGTTAGAGCAAGCTATGTAGATGAACATTGACATTTACTAATAGGTTAATATATGGAATATGAAATGGAGAATGATTTTGAACCTATATTCAAACTCACTTCAAATTAACTTGGACAATAGTTGCATTAGCTCATCCATACATGCTGCCATGCCATGATCATGCATCATATTGTTGCACTTGCGTGTATTGATTGCTACTTATTTGTATTGCGGTAGGCCCTGCTTCTGAGGATACCTCCGAGTATTCCAACGAAGGGGAAAACCTTCTTGCTACCCAGCAAGGCAAGCAACCCCTTTAGTCCGATAACATCCCACTCTCTCGCTCATGCTCTTGTTTATTGCATTAGGACAAACGTTCACATGTCTGTCATACACGGTAGATGAACCTATTCTTTTGCATGACCTGTCATTGTCATAGTAAATAGCTAAACCTTGCAACCTAGCATACCTGGTAGATGCTTGTGCCATGATGTGCTTAGCTTACTTTGCCTGCTATGCTTGCTATGCTTAGAGTTGTGTCAGGTCTGATTCATCTGGGTGATGAACTGGAGTGACCGTCATGGACTAGAGGTCTTATGTGATTGACGGTCGTGGACGACTCCCTCGCCCAACTTCCGCTTGAAGGTTTCCGAGGTGCATGGTTTTATGAAAACACAGTGATAAGTGACGAGAGCGTGTGTGAAGAAGTACACCCCTCCAGGTTATGAAACTATTCGAATAGCCGCGTCCTCGGATATGGACTACTTGGAAATATTATGCTGTTCATAGATAATCAAATGGATACTTATAAAAATGTCAAGACAAGTGTAAGTACCGTGGATGGCACTCTCCCGTGAGAGGGAAGTGAATCCATGGTGGTGTATTGTTATGGAGTTAGTGGACTTGTGTGCGATATCTAAAATCTAAACAAAGAGTTAAAATTGTGTAGTGTAGGTTAGCCATGCGTCAAAGCTGGCATTGCTGCATAAACTCCACCACTCCCCTTGTTGATACATGAACATGAATAGTCTAGGTCTGCTTTAAAGACTTGCCGAGTACATTTGTACTCATGTTTGCTTAATAAATGTTGCAGATGAGACTCAAGACACATCAGGTGGGTTCTATCTAGATGTCGACGATGCCGAATAGCTGGCGTCCCAGCTACGACCTTATGTCCTATGGCGGGCTATAGATAGTCAGGCCATGTGCCTTTTTACCCTTTCATCTGTCTGTACTCAGACAACTTTATGCTTCCGCGTGGTTTGTATGAACTTGTTTGTATGACTTGAGTGTCGGGTCATGTGACCCCTATCTGTAAGAACATATTATGCAAGGCTCGTGTGAGCCTCTTAAAGAAAAGTTGTGTTGTTGTATGGTTATGTTGTGATGCCATAGTTGTGTCTATGCATATCGGGCATGTCGTGCGTACGTGTGACGTGCAACGGTATGCATGGGATCTGACACCTAGCTGTGTGCCTTTAGTTGTACTCTTTACGAGAAACTGCCTCTTTGTGCTTCCATCAAGCCATGGTAGCTTGCTACTGCTCCGCACACATTGATTGACCGGCATGTATCCTTCTTTGCTGCTGTGTCTATCCCTTCGGGGAAATGTCTCGTAGTGTAATGGAGTCCCTGTAGCCTGCTACGACTCATCTCCGTACAGTGATGGCATTCATGTCTCACGGCGTAATGGAGTCTTTGTAGCTTGCTATGACTCGTATACACATGCTTGAGGCCAACACCTGCATTGCTAGGTTACATATGCCTGTTTCCGTATGGATGTGCCACTTGGGTTCTATGACTAGTCATGTCAGCCCGGGTTTTCTGTCGTTTGATTGCCAGCGACATGTTCACATACGTGAGCCAAAACACGCAAACTGTCCCGGCTAAGGCAAGGCTGCAGCCGTGGAGCTTACCGTGCGTGAGGCCGCAAAGTGATGTGATATGTTATAGTCTAGATTCATATAACTTAGGATCGGGGTCCTGACACAAAGCTGCAACAGCCGCCCAGAACGAGCTTATCGATAAGGTGAAGAGGCTGGAGGCGGACCTTGAGGGTCACGGCAAGGAGACTTCGACGCTCAAAACTGAAAGAGAGAAGACTCTTTACATGGTGGAGATGCAAATTGCCATATCCGACAAGACCAAGCAACTCTCTTTAGGCAATGAGTCCATTGCCAATCTAAAACTAAAGCTAACCACGCTCAAAGAATCCCTTCAGAAAAGCATGGCTCGTGAGAAGGCCCTAGTCAAAGATCTCCGGAACAAGGATGACCTGCTCAGGAGTGTCGTCGCCAATCATAACGACTATGCGTCAGGTGCGCAGATCCTGACTGATCACCTTGTTGATGTGGCCGAAAGGCTTGCAGCATACTTGTCCACCATGGGCACGCAGAACTTCAACCTTTCTTCCAATGACAGGGTGTCTCCGAGCGCCAGGTTGACCATGTTCTTTGAGCGCCTAATTGACGCCCTAAATTTGCTCCATTCTGACCGAGCATCCATCTAGCCAACGAATCCCGTAAACTCTATCGGGCTGTCCTCCTCAAGGTGCTCGTCAAAGTGGTGCACAGAAATCCCAGCATCAACCTCACCAACGTCCTCGACTGCTTGCCGAAAGATGTGGACGTCAAGGCACTCGAAGAACTTGTCACGCCCATCGCCGACAAGGTGAACCAAGTCAAGAGGATCGAAGGCCAGCGTAGGGACTAGCTGCTTCACTTCTTGTAGCCACCATTCCATGCCAAAGACAAATTTATCTAACGTTAGAATCGCGACAACTTTTAATGTAATATAACTAGCTGTGTTTTGAATGAATGCACGTTATTCCTCTTATCGGATTTATCTCTGTATGGTACATTCCCTATGCTTTATCGGAAACTTGCCGGTGCACATAGCCCTGCCACGAGCTCTTTGAGGAGTGGGTCCATAGCAGCCCGCTCGAGGTGCCGCTGCTAGCAAGATACCTTGACGTTTTCAGTGCAGCTAGTTAAGCCATTGAGCGGACTCGAAACAGAGAAAGGGCGCAACCAATCATGACAAGGTTCCTTCGTGTGCAGGTTTCCCATATAAAATTCAAAATCGTCCAAGGAAAAATAACTTTATAGCAAAAAAATTACTTAGAGTTTTGCAACTTAGCTTTTCGTTGTAGTACTCGTTTCTGCAAGATGTCAATTCTGAACATCGCCTACTGGTGTCCATACCATCATCCTCCCGACAAACTTGTACATGAGGGAACCTTTTATCCTTTAAGAAAAAGAAAGAAGAGAAAATAGGAATATGGAACCTTGGTGGTTCATTAGTACTTGTTGGAAATAAGCATAGCACAACATCTCAAATAAACATGCATATAAGGAAACATGAAAATCGACAAGAATTGTAGAACACTTGATTGTATTCAACTATGCACAGGGTCTGCGCCTGGCTTTGTACGAAGGATTACATGCCTTGCCGGCAAGACTTGTACAAACGATGGTTGCCAGGGGCCCCGACAACTGCGCCTCATGGATAGAACTTACGAAGATGATTGATATTCCAAGAATTGCTCACTAGAATGCCATCTTCAGTCTCCAGGCGGACTGTGCTAGGCCTGATGACTCGTACTACCCGATAAGGGCCTTCCCACTTTGGCGCCAACTTGTTGGAATTCTTGGCCGACTGAATGCGCCAAAGAACAAGGTCGCCTTCCTCAAGGCTTCGGGCATGAACTTTGCGGCTATGGCAGAGGTGCAAAGCTTGCTGGTAGCGTGTAGCTTGCAGAGCAGCCCGAAGACGATCTTCCTCAAGGAGCGTAACATCATCTTGCCACAACTGCTCTTGCTCAAGCTCATCATAAGCGAGCATTCAAGGTGACCCATATGTGAGTTCCGTGGGGAGAACTGTTTCTGCTCCATATACTAGGGAGAAGGGTGTTTGGCCGGTGGCTCGATTTGGTGTCATTCTGATTGACCAAAGAACCTTTGTCAGCTCATCAATCCAGCGTCTTCTGTACTTGCGCAGCTTTTTGAAAGTTCTTGTCTTAGGACCTCGCAACACATTAGCATTTGCCCTTTCCGCTTGGCCATTGCTCCTCGGATGAGCGACAGATGCAAAACAGATCTTGCCGCCCAGGTCTTGGACATATTGCATGAAGGTGCGGCTTGTGAACTATGTGCTGTTGTCAGTGATGATCCTATTTGGTACCCCAAAACGACAAACTAGTCCTTTGAAGAACTTGACAGCTGATTGTGCTGTCACCTTTCTCACTGCTTCCACTTCCGGCAACTTTGTGAACTTGTCGATTGCAACGTCCAAGTACTCAACGTCCCCAGTAGCACGGGGAAAAGGGCACACGATGTCGAGCCACCATACTAAAAATGGCCAGGAAAGAGGGATTGTCCGAAGAGCTTGAGCTGGTTGATGCAATTTCTTTGAATGGAACTAGCACGCTTCACACTTGATTACTAGTGCAGTTGCATCCTAGAGAGTAGTGGTCCAAAGGAAACCTTGCCAGAATGGCTTACCAGAAAGAGCTCTTGATCCTATGTGGGAGCCACATATGCCTCCATGTATCTCTACCAACAGCTCCAATTCGTCCTCCCGAGGAATGCACTTCAATTTCACACCGTTCGATCTCTTTCTGTACATGACATTATCCAAAAACAGGTACGTGTTAGATTGACAGGCTACTTTCTCCGCTTCTTCCTGTGCTTTAGGGAGTTCTCTTCTTTCAAGGATCTAAACAATGTGTTGTGCCCATGCTGGAGCCTGGGGCTCGACAACATGGACTAAAGGCATGTCTTCTACCGCAGAAGCGTTTGTCTCTACGGCAAGGGGTCAAGGCCATGCTGGATCCTATTGCCCCTGACATGCTTGGCATTGTCCCCGGCAACTTTCTTGTCGACAACTTTTGGGAGCTCTGTGGGAAAGTACTGGCCGGAATTCAACTTCCTTCTCTTATCTTGCCTCGCTGATGGTGCTACATATGGTTGAGTCAATTGGAGCACAAAAGTCCTTGGTTCCACAAGTAACTTAAGGGCAGCATGATTTGATAGCTCATTGGTGATGTTGTTCTCTGCACGAGGAACATGCTCTGTTTGCAGACCGTCAAATTGCTCCTCCAACTTCCTCACTTCATATATGTAGGCTTCCATCAATGGGATCTGGTAATCTTTGTTGACTTGCTTGATGACAAGCTATGAATCACCTCTGACGATGAGCTTCTTAATTCCAAGGTCTGCCGTGATCCTGAGACCGACAAGAAGCACTTCATATTCCCCGGTGTTGTTTGTCGACTTCTCCCGGGGAAACTGCATCTGAATTACATATTTGAGGTGCTCTCCGGTGGGTGCGACAGGCACCATGCCAGCACCGGCGCCTTGCAGGGAGAAAGCCCCATCAAAATACATAATCCATTCTTGATTTGTTTCCTTGCCAGGGATAGTTGTTTCTTGGATCTCTTTGTCTGGCGTTGGGGTCCATTCTAGAATGAACTCTGCCAAGGCCCCGCTCTAAATAGTTGAAGTACATTCAAATTTGAGACCAAAGCTTGATAATTCCAAAGCCCACTCCACAATCCTGCCGGACGCATATGGATTTCTTAAAATCCATTGCAACGGAAAGCGAGTGACAGTGGTGATCTCATGTGCCTGGAAATAATGGCACAACTTCCTCAAGGCCATAAGGAGGCCGAAGAGCAACTTTTGCAAGCCAGAGTATCTTGACCGAGCCCCCTGCAAAAGGGAGCTCACGAAATAAACTGGGCGCTACACCATCTTCTTCCTTTGTGTTGCTTCATTTATCTGCGCAGATCTTGTCTTGTCGGCACCAAACTCTACCAGGGAATATCCTGACTCGTCGCTTTGCGGTCCTGCCTCTACCGCTGCTTCTTCATTGATTTGTCTCTATGCCACTAACGCAGCACTAACCACCTGATTCATTGCTGCCAGGTATAGCAACAACGGCTCTTATGGTTTAGGTGCAACTAGTGTTGGCGGAGAGGAGAGGTACCTCTTCAAATACTCCAGCGCTGCCTCCGCTTCCGGAGTCCACTTCATTGGAACCGCCTTTTTCAAGATTTTGAAAAAGGACAGGGTGCACTCAGCAGATTTGGAGATGAACCTACTCAGAGCCGCAACGCAGCCGGCAAGACGATGCACATCTTTGAAGCTCTTGGTGCTTCAATTTGCTCAATTGCCTTGATCTTGTCGGGGTTCGCCTCGATCCCACGCTGAGACACAAAGAATCTGAGAAGCTTGCCGGACGAAACGCCAAATGCACACTTCTCAGGATTGAGCTTCAAATTGATCTTGCATAGATTTGCAAATGTCTCTTCTAGATCTTGTATGAGTGTTGCTTTGTCCTTGATTTGCAAATGCCATCCATATAAGCTTCCATATTTCTATGTAGCTACTCTCAAAACCGATCTGGATTGCTCTTGCAAATGTTGAACCAACACTTTTCAACCTGAAAGGCATACGTATGAAGCAATACATAGCACATGGGGTGATAAATGTGGTCTTCTCTTCGTCTTCCTTAGCCATGAAGATCTGATGATATCCTGAATAAGCATCAAGAAATGATAGCAAATCACAATCAGCAGTGGAGTCCACAATTTGGTCGAGGTGCAGCAAGGGAAAAGGATCTTTTGGATAGGCTTTATTGATATCTGTATAATTGATACACAACCTCCATTTTCCATTCTCCTTGTGCACTACAACTGGATTGGCTAACCATGTTGGATGGAGCACTCCTCTGACCAAACCTACCGTGTCCAACTTCGTGATTTCCTCGGCAATAAATTCTTCCCACTCCAAGGCTTGCTTCCTAATTTTCTACTTGATGGGCCACGCATGAGGATATATAGCAAGATGGTGCTCAATTAACTCCCTGGGAACACCGGGGATACCAGATGGTTGGCATGCAAACACATCGACATTCTCCCGCAGGAAGGCAATGAGCGTGCTTTACTATTTGTTGTCGAGGGTGGAACTTATGGTGAAAGTTCCTCCCATACCATCCTCCTTGACGGACACCTTCTTAGTCTTCGGTGGAGCTGAATTGGATTTCTTTCTCTTGCCGGTGGAGCTCTCTGACACATCCTCAACGGGAGCGCAGCACTTCGAAGAGGTGCGATTGCCGGAGTATGTACCAAGGTCTTGTCGGTCTTCTCCCCCCAGGGAGCTTCAGCGGCAGGAGCAAGTGCCTTGGCGGCGAGTTCTACAACTGCTTCCCGGTAAAGTTGGTCGGTGGCGATAACCGCACCCTTCTTGTCGGAGTTGATAGTGATGACGCTCATCGGCTCGGGCATCTTCAATACATTGTAAGCATAGTGCGATGCCGCCATGAACTTGGCCAGCGCTGGATGACCAAGGATTCCATTATATGGCAATGGCACCTTGGCGACGTCGAAAACAATCTTCTCTGTCCTGAAGTTTAGGTCACTACCAAATGTTACCGGTAGTGTGATCTTGCCCTTCGGCTGGCTTCTCCCTGGATTGATCCCCTAGAACGTGCCGGTCTTATCGAGATCTTCATCATGAATTTGCAACCTTTTGATGACATCAGGTTAGATCAAGTTTAAACCGGCCCCATCGTCGACTAACATTTTCATCACCTTGAGGTTGCAAATTGTTGGCGAAATCAACAATGCAAACACCCGACAGCAGTTGTGCGATCAGGGTGATCCTCGGCGTAAAAATTGATAGGCGCGTTGGACCATTTCAATGGTTTCCAAGCATTGACAGATGGCCCTGTTGCATTTATCTTGCGCGCCCACTATTTAAGTTGTTGGTGAGAAGAATGCAACAAGGCACCCCCATCAATGCACATGATCTTTGTAGCTTTTTGAAATTCATGCTCGTTGGACTCGTCGTCTTCCTCATTGCCATCGCCATCCCCCTCTTCCTTGTCGCGGCCTCGAGCGGGCCTCTCCTTCTGATGCTTGGCCTTGCCATGGTGACCTCCTTGGCCACTGCGTTTCTTGCCGGACCCATCTTGACCATCTTAGGCCTTCTCCTTATCTCGCCTCACATACTCAGGTTCCTGCCTCTCGACAAGCTTCTCAACTTGCCGGCAGTTTGGAGATCGTGGCCCTTGGTGCGATGGATCTTGCAATAGTGCTTGTCGCAGCCCTCCGGCTTGTCGGCAACTGCCAAGGTCTGACAGGAGGCTCACCCAGAAACCTCCTTGCCGGGGCCGTCAACCTTGGCCTTCTTGGCAGTGTCGAGGTTGCCGAATTCCTCGACGGCAAGCACGGCCTTACCCTTCCGTTTCCTGTTCCATCGTCAGACTTTCTTTGCTGGAGCGGCATCATCTTCGTCTTCACAGTTGACTCTAGCGCTAGCATCCTTGCCGGGGATTCTCCTCCCTTCTTCAGCTCGAGCACATCTATCAGCCAGAGCATAGATCTCGACAACATCCCTGACTTTATTCATCGCCAGCTCTTCGTGCATCCTGCGGTTGCGCACGTTCTGATGAAATGCGCTGATAACAACAACATGATGAATGTGTGAGATGTTGTGATGTATCTGTCTAAATATATGACTGTACTTGTGCAAGGTTTTTCCTTCTTTCTGGGGGATGAGATGCAAATCACTTTCCAAACCAGGAGCTTCATGGCCTCCGATAAAAGCTCCAATAAACTCATGACACAGATCTGCCCAGGAAGAAATGGAATTCTCTGGCAGATGCATCAACCATGACCTGACGTTGGGCTTGAGTACCAACGGGAAGTAGTTGACGAGTATATTGTCATCGCGAGCCTCGGCAGCCTGCACCACAATGGTGTAGATGCTCAAGAACTCCAACGGGTGAGTCTTGCCGTCATATTTCTTCGAGACCTCCGGCTTGAACCTTAGGGAATTGGGCCACTGGACTCGCCGCAGCTCACTAGTAAAAGCTGGACAACCCACCTCATAAGGTAGATCGAGAGGATACCCCGACGCATGCTTGTCTATAGTGGGTCGTACACGCCTATCAGATTGATACCACGCTTGCCGCCGCTGCTTGATGGTAGTCCGAGCATCTTCTTTGCTTCGCTCCCGAAGAACTTGACATTGATCGCGGTGAGTTTGCGGATCAGATGACACCGTTAAATTGTCACCACAGGCACCCATCTGTCCAGTCGGCGACCACTATTGCCGCCACGGACGAGAGTGCACCGTTGTCGTGCCACCTCTAGCTTTTTGCCATCGGTGCACGCTGGCTCGATGGACTGCCACTACGAAGGCTCCGCCCGCTGTGGCCCATCTCTATCAGCGAGGCCGAGGAGGCTCTGAATAGTAGCTCTCTACTCTTCAAGCTTCTCCGTGGAATGAGGAAAATTTAGGAATAGTTGTGCTCGCGCCAACACTTCTACTGATGTAGTCGGCAGTGAAGGGTGGGAAGAACGTGAGGTTCTCTGACTCCTAACCGTGTTAGAAGGAGCTCCATCACGGTCCCATGACTACGCGCCATTTCCACCAGCATTTTGGCGTGCATGCTAGTCTCGCGCATCTCAGGAGTGATGCTCATTACCCTTTTCATGGGGACGCTTAGAACCACCAACGTCGTGGCGCTGTTCATTGCGCGCGATCTGAGAAGGCCGCGGCGCATGTGCTAGTATGGGTGTCTTAGAAGGTGCCCTTCCTTCATTGGAGTTCACTATGCCACCCGTAGGTAGTATAGATCTGTCCTGAGATCCAACGGCGTGTGGGTTGCCATCGTCACCGCGGACATTGCCACTCGCTTGGCATTGATCACCAGAGCATCATGGATACTCAAGATTTCCACCTACATCGACACCGTCGCCCGTCCGAGTTGCTACAGGCACACCGGACGTGGATGGATTAACCGCCGTAAAGCCCTTCTTCTAGTGGGCCATGGCGATGAAGATGATGAAGAAACTGACACGCTAATCGTTAGATCAGGTTCATGCAACCCTCTCCCCCACCTGGCACACCGAAGATGTCGGGGTACGACACTAATGGGATCACGTGGTTCCCTTTATGGTTCGACGGGGAGAAGGAGTGCACAAAGAGCAGACCCAACGAGCAACGCGAAGGATTTTCACCCAGGTTCAGGTCGCTAAGAAGTGTAAAACCCTGCTCCTGCTTTAGTGTATTATGAGTCTTTGAGCTCTAGATTCAGGAGCGCTATGTGGTGAACAGTACACAGCCGCTATGCATGCATCTACCTCTGAAGGACCTGTTTCTGTTGTAATGCGTTGGGCCTCCTTCTATATGTCTAAGGGTCTCCAACAGAGGCGTACAATACATACATGAGGTGTAAAGTTGCTACAACGTTACCATACCTAACACTGACGGCATAGGACGGACACATTCAAAGGACTCGGTTCTACTGATTTAGCAGATAAGCTGCACAACATTATATCGATATCACCGACAAAATTGCCTCGGAGCCACCAACTTTCTGTTTTATTTCAGTCTGTGTTTGTATGTGTAAATATTTGTGTTCCTTTTGTCATTTCTCAATCCTTGAATGATCCCTTATTAAAAAAAGGGGGAGAAATATATCCAAGGATCCCTAACTCAAAGGACGAGTACAGATTCTCAATTTATCTCATAGGAGAGCAATTATTTTCAAATAATTCCCTCATTGTTGCTCATGATTTTCATATTCTATGAGTCCTACTTTCAATTACCCTTGTTCGCAAGGACCCCTTCTAAATCAATGATCCCTGTATGTGACCCTATGTGTGCCTTTTTTGGAAATTAATGCCAAAAGGGGAGAGATATACAAGCCTCAAAGCTAAAGAGGGAGATACATGCTTATGCAAAGGTGGACAGAAGAATATCAAAGTCTATACTTATATAAACAAGGGGAGAATACCAAAGTAGGGGGAGAAAAATATGTTTTGGAGAAAATCTATTTATTGCATTTGATTCTCTCAAGTTAAATTTTTCTCACCTTATCCAATCCCAATATCTACATGCTAAGATTCAGGGGGAGAGGATGTCCTACATTTTCATATCTAAGGGAGAAAGTTCTAAATGATCATGGAGACATATCAATTCTAAGGAATACTATCTTTATATGTTCTCCATATCTTGGTATTTTTGAGTTCTATTGCTTTTGATTGCTAGAATACTATTATGTTTCCTAACATTGTTTTCCCAAGTGTATCTCTACTACTAGAATGCTCAAGAACTCAATGTAAGTATATGCATCATATCTTTGGTCAAGATGATCTCTTGCTTCTTGCACATATTATTTGCAAGAGTGAAGTCTTGATCAAGGATACACCTCATTCATATACATTTGATGCATATAGCCAAGATACACATGACTTATCATATCCCTTCCACTACATGTGTGTCCATGTATTCCAAAGCAACTATTCTTTAAAGAGATTGCACACATTTAGGGGGAGCAAGTCTAAGTCATGTGTCTCTCAAAATATTCATTATATACATGCATGTCTTTATTTGAAGCTTCGATTGTATGTTGTCATCAATTACCAAAAACGGGGATATTGAAAGCACAATGTGCTCCCTTGATGGTTTTGATAATTAATGACAACATACATTGTCTCTTGGACTAATACTTTCACCTAGTGTATTTCAGATAAAGTCCACTGAGAGATATGGACTAGCAAAAAAGGAGTGTGGAGAGTATCCCTTTGAAGAAGAAGGAGAAGGAATAGCATTGGCCAAGCTTCAAGCAAAGGACTCTACATTTTACCTTTTGTGAGAAATCACTTTGAGTCCATAGGAAAGCCAGTACTATAAGAAGGGGGTAAGGTTTTGTTGGTAAACAAAATGCTCATAAGTGCAGAAGTGATAGTCACCACATACATGCACAAGCTCTTCCACAAAAGTTTGTCCAAAGCCAAATATCAAAAATTGGTGCAACCAACACATTCCACTCGGTGCCACCAATTCCAAACCTCTGACAGACTCAGCCAAACCCTAGCTTTTCGGTGCAATCGAGTCTACTTTGGTGCCTCCGAGTTTGGGTTGCCAATTTCCTGTTATGCAAGTTTACAAAATCGGTCCCTCCGAGTTTTGTGAATTGGCATCACCGAGATTGGCAATCTGACCGTTGGTCACCTTAACAGTGCAATTGAGATTTATGTATCGATCTCACAAAGATTCAAAAGTTGCTACCTTTGAGGCTACTCGGTACCACTGAGATTTACACATCGGTGTCACGGATTCTAACTTATTAGGTGTAACGGTTCGATTTTTGGAGATGCCTATATATACCCCTCCACCACCACTCACTCGCAGGAGAAGCACTTAGAACAGTTCCCCACTCATACCTACTGATTTTCTAAGAGAGAGCCACCTACTCATGTGTTGAGATCATTCCATTCCAACCATATGAATCTTGATATCTAGCATCCCCAAGTTGCTTTACACCCAATCAATCTCTTCCACCAAGCCAAATCTGTGAGAGAGTGATTATGTGTTGAGGAGTCTATCATCTTGATGGACAAGGGAAAGGAGTTCATCGACACTATCGAGCCTATTACCTTTTGGAGGGTGGTGCCTCCTCGATTGTTTAGGTGTCTCTTGGGAGCCTCCTACTTCGTGTTGTGGAGTGAGCCAATAAGTTTGTAAGGGCAAGGAGATCGCCTACTTCGTGAAGATCTACCCCGAGTTAGGATTGTGCTCCGTGTACATAGGCCATCATGGTATACTCAAGGTTGCTTCTTCGTGGAACCCTCTGTGGAATCTCGTGACCGTTACCCTTTGTGAGTTGAAGACTCCATAAACGCGGACGTACGATAGCACCACCTATTGGAACCACGTGAAAAATCTTCGTGTCCTTCTTGCGTTTGATCTATCTATATCTACTCCTTACTTTCATGTGAAATGTCTTTACTTTCCGCTGCTATACTTGATGACTTGCATCTGTTGGGTGTCCTAGACTAGTTATACATGCTAAAATTCCCAACCCTTGAACTTATGCTTGAGGTCGTTTTAAATTCATGCTTGTAGTATATTCACCCCCCTCTAAACATACACTTCTAGTGATCCCTCAACAACTGTGTGTGTTAGGATACCCAATCACAAACGTTTTCACATAGCTAGTGTGTGTGATGGGCAGCCCAATGCCAAACAGTTTCTTTTAGACACCGTGAGTGATGTTTTCAGTAACGCAAACGACCGAATTATAACTATCGTGTGTGATCAACACACATATCACAAATGATGTTATGCAGGAAATTGTGTGTGATCTGCAATACGAACGGAAACATACCCTTGGGATTCCCTATGTGGGATGCTAAGTCATTTCACACGTCTTCCCCAATATGTATGTATGTGATGGTCCTTCCAATCGCGAACGATATATTTTTGCCCATCGTGTGCGACCAGGTGCAAGCATCGCCGCCGGGTTTTGCCTGTTGTGTGGGATAGGCCCCCCATCGCCCACACAGGGAAGGCGACGGTTTAAGACTACGTCATGGAAAGGGGTTAAAAATCATTTGTATAGCACGCAGCTGCACTAGTGGAAGAGAGCTAACAAAAGTAAGACACACTCTCTCAGGGCCCTATGATCTATACACTTCTCCTCCTTTAGCAATAAGTTACCAAAAAGTTCAAAGCTATAGAGCTAACCGTCGCTTTGGGCAAGGCCTCCTCCGGTAGTTGATGCAGGAGTCGATAGAATCACGTCCACGAAGGCTTTAGTTAATGTCTAGGAAGGTGGAGGTGTAGACACTAGAGGTGCTGATGGAGCTGAAGGAACTGATGGAGCTGTAGCCAGAGCTGATGCTGATGGTCTTGACTTTGGAATTGGCACGACAAACAATCTGGCCTGAGTGGTGAATTGAGTATGTGCATGGAGAGAAGCATCAACATCATCATCACTAGAGATGGGGCTAGGCACAACATCCACTTCCTACTTCAACTGGTTGACCGTGGTGGTCAACTCAGTCACCTTCACATCCAAGTCATGAAAGTTCGTCTCCACAATCCTCTCTAAGCTTGCCTGATTCAGCAGAATCTTCCTGATATCTGTCTCCATCACTTGGATGGTGCTGATGAGATAGGTCATTTGATCGCTCTTTGTTCTTGGAATATGAGCACTAGTGGCTCTGGCTGCCTCTGCCTCGGCCTTAACCTGTGTTGTAGCTGAAGTGGGATGAGTAGGATCCATCACCACAACGTTCTCCTGGAATTCTGGCTAGAATGGCAGGTGTGGACGATCAAGTGCGTATAGGCTCTTTCCAACTTTGGAATTGATGAGCATCTGAGTATATGGAGCATATCCACACGACCACTTCTGATCAGAAGTAGTCCTCTTGATTGTCTCTACAATAAAATCCATCACTCTAAATCTGGTCTGGGTGTCTATATGGCGCAACATGTTGTGGGAGTACCCCCTGATTATCTTGTCATCTTCTGACTTTGGCATCAAAGTATGCCTCATGATGGTGTTGGTGGTGGGTAGTCCCGGTTGCAGGTAGTAGACAGAGCTAAACTTGTGAGTATTCACATATGAAGTGGGGATAGGATTATACATGTTGCTCAAAGAATTTTGACTCATCTTGGCTTAAGCATATACGTCAAGATCTCCTTCTTCAACCTTTGGGGCTCCTAAGATGGTAGACCACTCATCAATCAAAGATAGGTATCAGATGCCCTTAGTCATCCATACAATTCTTCCATCTGAATAGAAATGAGACGTGGAGTAGAATTGCATGATCATCTCCTCATTCCATGCAGTGAACTCTGTGCCAACAAATGCATCAATATCAATGGCCTTGAAGTGCTCTAGCACATGAGGGAACTAATCTTCATTATCCTTGGTAAACTTGTAGTTAACATATCTCATGTCGCGAACTGCTTGACTCTTGTCTAATAAGACAATCTCATAGAAATCTTCTTGCTCCTTGGAGTGGAAGCGTCAACTACAATAGTCTTTCTCCTAATAGAATATGGATCCCATGCTCTCCGTTTCCTCATCCCTTGATCCTTTCTCTTCTTCATGTCTTCTTCTACGGGATGATCATCATTGTGTTCAACCAGATGAGGTATTAGCTTCCTCAAAACTTCAGCATCTTCCTCTTCTTCCATAGTGGAAGATCCCTTGTTCTTCTCAGATGGAGGAATGTCTCTGGTGGTCCTCTTGGGCTTGGGGGTGGCGGGTTTCTTGCGTGCAGTTGCCTTAGACTTGGAGGGAGGCTTGCTAGGCATGGAATTTGCCAACAACTTCTTGGAAGGAGGAGGTTTTGTAGCTGGTTCTTCCTCTCCTTCTTCCTCACTCTGCTCAGGTGTCCTAACCATGGAATTTGATTTCCTAGACACATAGATGGTTATTTTCCTCTCTCTCTTCTTTGCTGGCTTCTTGGCCATAGACCTGATTTGCTTGGAAGAGGTAGGTGATAACCCACGATTGCAGGGGATCATTTGTAGCCTTTTTCGATAAGTAAGAGTATCGAACCCAATGAGGAGCTAAAGTTAGAACAAATATTGCCGCAAGTTCTATCGACCATCGATAGAACTCTACGCACGCTAATGCTTGCTTTACCTAGAACAAGTATGAAACTACTTTGCGGGAATAAAACTAGAAGTACTTTGCAAGATAATAAAGAACATGAAAATAAAAGTTAGGTGATGTTTTAATAAATAACAATAAAACCAAATAGCTTAGTAGAAATATTTTTGTGTAACGCAAGAGAAAGATCGATACGGGGCATGCCCGTGAGTCCCGATTCTTTCACACTTGGAGGGGAAAGGGAGGAAATCAAGAGTCAAATAAACACTCAATGATGATCCTCAATTCACACATCCACTAGATCCAATGAATCATGAGATACAAGGTTCAGAATCAACGAATGGATACATGTACGGGTAGCCTTCCCACTCCGGAGAGATGGGTCTTGATATCCATGAGGGGATCTTCCCTTGAGAGGGGCATTTGCATCCGCTTCAGATATCTCACATAGGTGTCTCACCACACGAGGAAAGGAAGTAGATGGAGCTATGCTCAACAATGGTCTTTGCTAAACATAAGCTGACCCTAACTCGAGGTGGAAGAGGACTACTTATAGTCTAGGTCGAAAAAGGGGCGAAGGGGCACATGGTCTCTTGGGTCGAGTTACTGCGTGTAGGTAGACCAGAAGTTCCGGGTCATGCTAGAAATTCCGTGTAGGTTCCGGCTGGGGTCCGGGCTAGGCAGAATGTTGGCGCCGGGTCGTGAGGCTGGGATGGAGGCATGCCACAAGTTCTAGGCCGGCCGGAAGTTCTGGGGTCAGAGGTTCCGGGGCAGGGTTCGGGCAGGTTCTAGGCTAATCCAAAAGTCTGCGCGCCCGGGCTGATTCCTGGGTCGCTGGGAGGCCAGAGGTTCCGGGCTGGACGGAAGGTCCGGGTTGGCCAGAAGTTTCGGGCCAGCCAGAGTGGTTCCCTTGGTGTTGGATCCCTCTCCTTCTAGGCCTTGGTATTGGGGGTGCTTCCTTGATCCTTTGTGGTCGTCTTCCTCACACCCGAGGGTGCATCGGGTTTCATTGTGAGGTATCATCCATGTCCCATTGATATCAAAGTCTAGCTCAAAGAGGAGTGAGTTCACCTTAGCTTCCATGGCATGTGTGCAGGCTCTAGTCATGGGACCAATTGGTGCTTGATGTGATGGTGTAGACTCCATGGTGGGATGCTTCGCATCATCTCACCCCTTGGGGAAGATCCGTCCTAGGATCAAGATCTTCATCACCATGGAAAGTGGAGAGGTCCTTGACATTGAAGATGTCGCTCACGTTGTACTTGTAGCATGGAATGTCGATATTGTAGGCATTGTTGTTATAGCGCTCGAGCAACTTGAAGGGTCCATCGGCTCGGGGTAGGAGTTTGGACTTGCGCTCATTGGGAAGCGCTCCTTGCAAAGGTGGATCCATACAAGGTCACCGGTCTTGAACACCACGAGGTGCTTGTTGATGTTGCGCTTGGCGGTGACGCATTCCACCTGACGTTCGATTGAGCTCCTTGTATCTTCATGCATTTTCTTGATAAAGCTTGACCTTGTACTTGTGTCCATGTTGACGCGCTCTTGGAGTGGTATAGGTAGGATGTCCAATGGGGACAAGGGGTGAAGCCATAGACCACTTTGAAAGGAGACTTTCCGGTGGTGAAGTGTCTTGCACAGTTGTAGGTGTACTCGGTGATGGGGAGGCAATCTTCCCATTCCTTGAGATTCTTCTAGATCAACACGCATAGTAGAGTTGAAAGCATCTAGTTCGTCACCTCTATTTGGCCATCGGTTTGTGGGGGATAGGCTGACACGTCCATTTTGCATCATGCTTTTATATTGATATTTATTGCATTATGGGCTGTAATTACACGTTATTGTCCAATACCTATTCATTTTCTCTCTTATTTCACAAGGTTTACATGAAGAGGGAGAATGCTGACAGCTGGAATTCTGGACTGGAAAAGGAGCAAATCTGAGATACCTATTCTGCACAACTCCAAAAGTCCTGAAAATTTACGGAGAATTATTTTGGAATATACAAAAGTTACTCGGCAAAATAATTACTAGAGGGGGGCCATCAGGAGGTGAAAAGCCTGCCAGGCGCGGCCACCCCCTGGCCGCGCCTAGCAGGTTTGTGTCCCACCTAGCAGGCCCCCGACATCCATCTTCTGCTATATGGAGGTTTTTGACCTGGAAAAATCAGGAGAGAGATTTCGGGATAAAGCACTGCCGTCTCGAGGCGGAACTTGGATAGAACGTATCTAGAGCTCCGACAGGGCTGTTCTGCTGGGGAAACTTCCCTCCAAGAGGGGGAAATCGAAGCCATCGTCATCACCAACGATCCTCTCCTCGAGAGGGGGTGAATCTCCATCGACATCTTCAGCAGAACCATCTCCTCTCCAAACCCTAGTTCATCTCTTGTATCCGATCTTTGTCTCAAACCTCAGATTAGTACATGTGGCTTGCTAGTAGTGTTGTTTACTCCTTGTAGTTGATGCTAGTTGGTTTACTTGGTGGAAGATCATATGTTCAGATCCTTTCTGATAATTAATACTCCTCTGATTATGAACATGAACATGATTTGTGAGTAGTTATGTTTGTTCCCGAGGACATGGGATAAGTCTTGTTATAAGTAGTCAGGTGAATTTGATATTCGTTCGATATTTTGATAAGATGTATGTTGTCTCTCCTCTAGTGGTGTTATGTGAACATCGACTACATAACACTTCACCATTATTTGGGCCTATGGGTAGGCATTGGGAAGTAATAAGTAGATGATGGGTTGCTAGAGTGACATAACCTTAAATCCTAGTTTATGCATTGCTTCGTAAGGGGCTGATTTGGATCCATATGTTTCATGCTATGGTTAGGTTTACCTTAATTCTTCTTTCATTGTTGCGGATCCTTGTGAGAGGGGATAATCATAAGTGGGAGGTTTGTCCAAGTAAGGGCATCACCCAAGCACCGGTCCACCCACATATCAAATTATCAAAGTAACGAACACGAATCAAATGAGCATGATGAAAACTGGCATGACAGAAATTCCCATGTGTCCTCGGGAGCGCTTTGCTTTATACACGAGTTTGTCTAGGTTTGTCCTTTGCTACAAGAAGGATTGGGCTACCTTGGTGCATCTTTGCTACACTTTTTACTTGTTACTCGTTGCGAATTATCTTATCACAAAACTAGCTGTTACCGATAATTTCAGTGCTTGCAGAGAATACCTTACTAGAAACTGCTTGTCATTTCCTTCTGCTCCTCATTGGGTTCGACCCTCTTACTTATTGAAAGGACAACAATAGATCCCCTATACCTGTGGGTCATCATAGGCCGAAGAGAATAGTAGATTGATCCCGAGCTTGGCGCATAGTTTCTTCCAAAAGTAGCTCAGGAACTTGACGTCACAATCCGAGATGATTGTCTTGGGCACTCCATGTAGTCGTAAGATGTCCCTACAAAATAGATTTGCAATATGTGAAGCATCGTTGATCTTATGGCATGTAATGGAATGAGCCAATTTGGAAAAACGATCTACAACAACAAAGACAGAATCATGACCATATTTAGTGCGTGGCAAGCCAAGCACAAAGTCCATACTAATGTCTTCCCAAGGTTGAAATGGTATTGGGAGAGGCATGTAAAGACCATGGGATTGAGCTTTTGACTTAGCTTTGTGACATGTAGAGCATTGATTGGTGAAGCATGCCACATCACGAAACATCTTTGGCCAAAAGTACTTGTTGGAGAGGGTGGCATATGTCTTGTCTTGTCCAAAGTGGCACATAAGCCCTCCACCATGAGCTTCTTGCAAAAGCAACAAACAAAGACAAGAATCGGGTATGCAAAGTTTTTGAGCACGCATAAGATAGCCATCTTTAATGTAATAGGATTCCCAACAAGTTTTCGCTTGACATTTGGCATACGGAGTAGCAAAGGAAACATGATACTCACATAAGTCTTTGATGTGCTCAAAACTAATAACATTCAATTCAAGTTGAGTAACGAGCATGCATTTGCAGGAAAGAGCATCCACCACAACATTTTCTTTACCCTTAATGTATTTGATGATATAACGAAAGAACGCAATGAATTCACTCCATTTAGCATGTCTTTTGTTCAACTTAGTTTGACCTTTAAGATACTTGAGAGTTTCATGATCGGTATGAACAACAAATTCATATGGATGGAGATAATGCTCCCAAACATGTAAAACTCTCACAAAAGCATAGAATTCCTTATCATAGATGGGATAGTTAAGTTGAGCGCCGGAAAGTTTCTCACTAAAGTACGCAATTGGGCGCTTTTCTTACATTAGGACACCACCTATGCCATTATCACTAGCGTCACAATGCACTTCAAAAGTTTTATCAAAGTTGGGTAATGCAAGCAAAGGTGCATGAGTAAGCAAATTTTTAAGCTCAAGGAATGTGGTTTCTTGCATTGGTCCCCAAATGAAAGGTGCATTTTTCTTGCTCAAAGCATATAGAGGAGATGCAATAGTGTTAAAATACTTCACAAAACAATGGTAGAAATCGGCTAGTCCTCGGAAGCTACGCACTTGTTGCAAAGTTGTGGGTGTGGGCCAAGTTTAATTGCTTCAATTTTAGTTTCGTCCACATGGACACCCTTTTCAACACCAAAAGTGCATTTTTCCATGTTAGCATACAATTGTTCCTTCCTAAGAACTTGCAATACTTCCCTAACGTGTTTAGCATGCTCCTCAAGAGATTCACTAAAAACAAGAATGGGATCAAAGTATACCACAACACAATATCCAATGAATGGGCGTAAGACATGATGCATGATATGCATAAATGTACCCGGTGCTTCAGATAAGCCCATGGGTATCACTAGCCATTCATATAGACCAAACTTAGTTTTAAAAGCCATTTTCCACTCATCACCCTCTTGTATGCATGTTTGATAGTAACCACTTTTCAAGTCAATCTTGGAAAATATAGTGGCACCAATAAGTTTATCTAGCATATCATCTATGAGAGGAATAGGGTGGCGATATCTAGTTGTTATAGCATTGATAGGGCAGCAATCCGAACACATTCGCATACTACCATCTTGCTTAGGTACTAGCATCACGGGAACCGCACAAGGACTTAAACTCTCGCGTACATGCCCTTTACCTAGGATTTTTTGAAGTTGCCTTTGGATTCCTTAGTTTATTCAGGGTTGACGTGGTAGGGTGCCTTGTTGGGGAGTGGTGCGCACGAAATGAGGTTGATGCGGTGTTCGATCCCTTGTTTTGGTGGTAGACCCAGAGGTAGATCATCGGGAAATACGTCTAGAAATTCCTGCAACAATTGAAACAACACAAGCGTAGGGGAGAACAACATCATCCTTTCACACGAGCACGTAGTGAAGAACGGTCTATGGGCTCTCACTCACATCCCTCAAATCTCTTTTGGTGGCTGATAGAACTAGATCTCTCATGTACCTCATCGTGGAGTCACTCATTTTTGGCTTGTGGCTCTCACTCTCTTTGAGGTGGATCACTTTCACACTTTTATCGCCATCATGGGATGAAGCTTGCTTGTCAGCAGTCACTTGACTTGGAGACATTGGTCGAAGCACATATTCCTTACCCTTCATTTTGAGGCTATAGTGATTGGTGATAACCCACAAGCATAGGGGATCGTTTCTAGCCTTTTTAAGTAAGAGTGTCGAATCCCAACGAGGAGCTAAAGGTAGAACAAATATTCCCTCAAGTTCTATCGACCACCGATACAACTCTACGCACACTCAATGTTTCCTTTATCTAGAACAAGAATGAAACTACTTTGCAAGAATAAAACTACGAGTACTTTGTAAGAAAATAAACTTAGTAGTGCAGTAGCCAGCTTTTTGTAACACAAGATAAAGATTGTCCCTAGGCAATCAAATATGATTCGACAGATACTTGTTATATGAAATGAGGGAGATGCATGAGCTAACATACTTTCTATACTTGGATCATATGCACTTATGATTGGAACTCTAGCAAGCATCCGCAACTACTAAAGATCATGAAGGTAAAACCCAACCATAGCATTAAGTATCAAGTCCTATTTACTCCCATACAGAACAACCCACCTACTCGGGTTTGTGCTTCTGTCACTCACGCAACCCACCATAGGCAAATCATGAACATATTGCAACACCCTACAACGGGGATCCCTCACGTTTGCACGACATGGAGGGAACCATAGGACAACACCATATCAACATACAACTCACATCCATAACATCATACCACAATTAACCCATATGGAAAAATAGGTCTACTCAAACTTCATAGGATAGCCAAATATCATTGGGAAATAATATATGGAGTTGAGCACCATGTTTAAGTAGAGATTACAGCGAGGAAGAGGGGTGTTACAGCGCTGCAAGATGGGGAGAGTGTTGGTGTTGATGGCGACAAGATTGTTTATGTAGATCTTTGTCATGATGGTTGTGTCGGCGGCGTTTCGACACTGCCAGGAGAGAGGTGGAGAGATCCCCCTACTTCTTCTTCTTCCATGGCCTCCCCATAAATGGGAGGAGATTTCCCCCTCTGGTCCATGGCCTCCATGGAGGCAGAGGGGCGGGAGCCCCTCCGAGATTGTATCTCCCTCTCTGTTTTCTTCTGTTTCACGTTCCTGTTTTCTGGCCAACTCCGACCGGGCTTAAATTTTGAGGAGGTTTTTACCCAAAAATTATCTTTCTTGCGCTTGAAGGATAGCTCCAACCGATATACGAGGCGGGAACGGTCCACCAGGCTGCGTTTGAGCCCTGGCCCGCGCCCTGGTAGAGGGTGGTGGCCGTGGGACTCTGATTGTGGTGATTCCACTTCTCAAAATTCATAAATATTCCAAAAAAATCTTCATAAATGTTTATCGCATTTGGACTTCGTTTGATATGGAATTTATGCGAAACCAAAAATAGGAACTATCACTGGGCACTAGATCAATAGGTTAGTCCAATAAATTATATAAATTGCCAAAAGTATGTGAAAGTTTTATAATATTGGCATGAATCAATCAAAAGTTATAGATAGGACGGAGACATATCAGCACCCCCAAGGTTAATTCCTGTTTGTCCTTGAGTAGGTAAATGATAAAAAAGATTATTTTTGATGTGGAATGCTACCTAGCATAATCTTGATCATATATCTAATCATGGCATGAATATTAAGATACATGTGAGTTAAGGCAATAGTCTAGTTTTGACATAAAGAAATTAATACTCAGGCATCCCAACAAACAATCATGTTTTTCAAAATATCAAGGGTAAAGAACACTATCCCTACAAAATCATATGACCTTGCCGTGCTTTGTCTTCTTAACAAAAAGTATAAATCATGTACAACGCCAGTGTCAGCCAAGCAATTGGTTCATACTTTTTAACGCGCTTCATCATTTTCAACTCTGACCCAACACATGAGCACAAGCCATGGATATAGCACTATGGGCGGAATAGAATGCGGTGGTAGGTTTCAAAGGGTTAAAAGTGAAGAAGATAGTCTCTCATCAACTCAATGTATCAAAGCGCTATGGAGATGCCCGTCAATAGATATCAATGTGAGGAGTAGGGATTGCCATGCAACGGATGCACTAAGAGCTACAAGTGGATGATAGATCAATATGAAAATTAAGTGGGTATGCATCTAAGTCTAAAATGAAGAAATTTTCCACTAGTATATGAAAGTGACAACATAGGAGACTCACTATATGAAAAACATGGTGCTACTTTGAAGCACAAATGTGGAATTAGCATGCCCTGTCGTGGGAACGATTATGACATTAGAGAGGGGTAGGATAATGGAGCATGATCTATCGAGATGCAAATGGGTGACATGGTGGTTTTAGCGAGTTCGGGCCTCTCTCGGTGGAGATAACAACCCTAAGTATTTTGCTCCGGAGAGGCTTTGCTTATTTGTCATGAACACAGAGTTACATGGTGTATTTGAGAGAGAGAGAGAGGGAAGGGAGAAGAAGGAGCCCCCTTAGTCTAGTGGTGGGGGTGACTTACATAGAGTGAGCCATGCAACCGAGTGATTGATTGTCTTCCGAGTGGACGGTACGATGATATGTCCGAGTGGATAATACGTCTGTATGAGATTTATCTGGACCCACATGATGTGTGGACCCCATGCTTTATGAAACTTCGACCCTTCATGGGCTTACCTATTTTGTCTATCCCCGACAGTAGCCGTGAGACTTTGACTGATTGCCGGCGGTCGGTTGGAGTCTGCAGAGTTTGTTAAACTTGAATGTTGTTGTAGGAACTAACCGAGCAGAATGTTTCTTTTATTTCTCTTCCAGTGGGGGCATGCTGAGTGCACCCACTGGGTGTAGTCTTTGAGCCTCTGTCAGACTAGACGAGTCGGGTAGAGGGTTTATGTCTTCCAGTGTGGAACTGAACTAAACAGGTGAACTCTCATGCGCTTGGCGTAGTAACTTGTTGCCATATGGAGCTGAATCTGTCGGACTGATCCTTGTGTGTTGGGCACAGTAAAAAGATATAATGTGGAACTGGTCCAGTCAGGTAAATCTTCGTGTGGTTGGCATGCTGAATGCTTATTGAGTCTGCCTTATATGATTTCTGGATCAAGGATAAGTCCCCGAGTGTGGATGTTGTCCTCACTTGGAGTAGTTTCTAACTTAGGCGAATCAGGTTCACAACTAAGCCCCTGAGTGTGGAT
This sequence comes from Hordeum marinum, assembly GCA_022496015.1. Taxonomy (NCBI): domain Eukaryota; kingdom Viridiplantae; phylum Streptophyta; class Magnoliopsida; order Poales; family Poaceae; genus Hordeum; species Hordeum marinum. The sequence goes on along the minus strand of CM039677.1, from coordinate 276,899,987 downwards.
CATGTCCTCACTCGGAGTAGTTATTGACTTAGGCGATACGAAATCGCAGCTAAGATCCCGAGTGTAAAGGATGTTCGCACTCGGAGTAGTTTTTGACTTAGGCGATATAGAATCTCAGCTAAGCCCCCGAGAGTGGAGGATGTCCGCACTCGAAGTAGTTTTTGACTTAGGAGATACGGAATCGCAGCTAAGCCTCCGAGTGTGGAGGATGTCCATGCTCGGAGGAGTTTTTCACTTAGGCGATACGAAATCACAGCTAAGCCCCCGAGTGTGCAGGATGTCCGCACTCGGAGTAGTTTTTAACTGAGGCGATACAGAATCGCAGCTAAGCCCCCGAGTGTGGAGGATGTCCGCACTCGGAGTAGTTTTTTACTTAGGTGATACAAAATTGCAGCTAAGCCCTCGAGAGTGGAAGTTGTTTGCACTCGGAGTAGTTTTTGACTTAGGCGATATGTAATCGAAGCTAAGCCCCCGAATGTGGAGGATGTCCGTGCTCGGAGGAGTTTTTGACTTAGGTGATGCGGAATCGCAACTAAGCCCTCGAGTGTGGAGGATGTCCGCACTCAAAGTAGTTTTTGACTGAGGCGATATGGAATTGCAGCTAAGCCCCTGAGTGTGGAGGATGTCCGCACTCGGAGTAATTTTTGACTGAGGCTATACAAAATCGCAGCTTAGCCCCCGAATGTGGAGGATGTCCATACTCGGAGTAGTTTTTGACTTAGGCGATACGGAATTGCAGCTAAGCCCCCGAGTATGCAGGATGTCCGCACTCGAAGTAATTTTTGACTTAGGCGATACAGAATCGCAGCTAATCCCCCAAGTGTGGAGGATGTCCGCGCTCGGAGGAGTTTTTGACTTAGGCGATATGGAATCGCAGCTAATCCCCCGAGTGTGGAGGATGTCCGTGTTGTGTTCTACCATAGGTGCATCGCATGCCAATTAAAATTTTCCTACGCGCAGAACATCTAAGAACTTGCTACGGAGATGGATCACAGATTGTTACCACTAGACGCGTAGTGCCGTGCAGCTGAAGTACAGTTGGGGCAACACATTCCTGTGGTCCGTCTCCTTCTCGTCCCATCTCCCTCGAACAGCCATTCCGATCTCCCTCGAACAGCCGGTCGCCGGATCCCACGTGCAGGTTCGCCGGAGCGACGCAAGTGCACCGGCTCTAACGGTATCCGCGCGTGCAGGAGGAACACCCGTGCGGCAGACTACTAGGTCCGATCACACGGTCGGCGGCAATGCGTGGAAGTGGCTAGTTGTGACTCATGCAAAGCCCTAATAATGGTGCTGAAGCAATCAACCGGATGGTTGTGCTGCACCTCCACTATATATAGGCATCCAGCGCGGGCTCAACTCTAGGGCCTCGCACGAATCCTAAAGCCCACGTGTTTTGTCCCTTAAGCGCGCGACCCTTTAGCTTCTCGTCCACTTGGTCACGAGTCAGATGACATCCGAATCGACCGGTCGGTAGCGGCCTCTAGCAAGACGTGCTGACTCCAAGTGTATGATGAAGCTAGTTAGGCGAACCTGTACTTCACACTTATGTTCCCTTTGCCACACGATATATGTTGTTGTGCACAAGGCGATATGGTCACCCTTGTTGCAGCACGACCTCTTTCTTGTTCTGGTGAATCTGACCAACACTTCGGATTATCTCATAATCCTCATCGCATGGCCATGCTTATCCAGGTCGGATCACCCGAGGGGCCCAAAGTATATCTCTCCTGATCGAAGGGGCAAATCCCATCTTGCTCTACCATGTCTCGCAACATGTGTCTGGATAAGCCCGAAACCTACCTTTGTAACTACCCAGTCATGGAGTAGCGTTTGGTCAGCCCAAAGCAAGTATTTCACCATCTGGAGTACATGCGCCAGCTCAGGTCTTAGGACATAGAACGTATGTTGTACTAGAGACTCACAGATGACCTATCACTGCGTCTCATAGTTGGGTCTGTCCAACTCAGATCTTATCTCGACTCGGATACGACCACGTCGAATCCAACCAAACCTTTCCGAGTCCATATTATTCGGCTAACATCCAATGCTACATGGTCAGTGAGACCGGACCATCCACTGTGTCATATGCTAGTCTAACTTGCTTGGCATCCAGAGAACCCTTTCAACCAGGGACCATTTAGGACAGTCATCATACAATGCATAGCTCACAAACAAGTCACATACTTGTTAATAGACATCAATGATAATGTCCAAGGACTATCTTTATTCATAAACACGTAGGAAATATCATCATACATGATTGCCTCTAGGGTATATCTCCAACTGGCTCCCACTTGCACTAGAGTCAATCAAATAGACATCGAATGCCCATAGCTCTAACGTGCCCCTCATGCTTGGCTTATGGAAGCGGCTTAGTCAATGGATCTGCAACATTTGCATCCGTATGAATCTTGCACAAATTGGTATCACCTTTCTCTAAGAGCTTTCGTATCAAGTGATATTTTCGGTCTATCTGCCTGGTCTTCTGGTGTTGTCTTGGCTCCTTGGCCTGTGCGATGGCACCTGAATTATCGCAGTAAAGGTCCAACGGTTTTGACCAGTCCGGGAACACACCAACATCTTCCAGGAACTTCTGAATCCAAACACCTTCCTTTGCGGCTTCACAAGTCGCAATGTATTCGGCCTCTGTTGTGGAGTCGGCCACCGTATCTTGCTTGGAACTCGTCCAGCTCAGTGCTCCTCCATTGATGACATACACGAATCCAGTTTGCGATCGACAATCATCCCTATCGGTTTGGAATCTAGCATCAGCGTAACCCTTTACGCAGAGCTCCTCCTCACCTCCATAAACAAGGAACATCTCTTTAGTCCTTTTGAGGTACTTCAAGATAGTTTTCACCGCTGCCCAGTGACTCTCACCTGGGTCGGCCGTGTATCTGCTTGTTAAGCTTATTGCATAGGCAACATCAGGCTATGTACATAGCATGGCATACATGATTGATCCAATTGCCGAGGCATATGGAATCCTACTCATCCAGTTTTGCTCATCATAAGTCGTAGGACTCTGAGTCTTGCTTAGCCTTATACCATGTGAGACAAGCAAGAACCCTTTCTTGGCCTCAATCATGTTGAACCTCTTCAACACTTTGTCTATGTACGTGCTCTGGCTTAAGCCAAGCAGCCGCCTCAATCTATCTCTATAGATCTTGATGCCTAAAATGTACACTGCCTTCCCAAGGTCTTTCATCGAAAACTTGCCATTCAATGATTCCTTGACTGAGTTTAGCATCGAAACAGCATTTCCGATCAGCAGAATGTCATCTACATACAAGATTAAAAATACTACCGAGCTCCCACTAGACTTCTTGTATAAACGATAGTCCTCATCGTTCTTGATGAAACCAAGGTCAACGATGACTTCATCAAAACGAATGTTCCAACTCTGAGCTGCTTGCCTCAATCCATAAATGGATCTATTGAGCTTGCATATTTTACCAGCGTTAGTTGGATCGACAAAACCTTCGGATTGTATCATGTATACATCCTCTTTTAGATTTCCATGAAGGAAAGCCGTTTTGACATCCATCTTCCATATCTCATAATCGAAATATGCAGCTATAGCTAGTATGATCCTCACCGACTTTAGCATCGCTATCGGTGAGTAGGTCTCATCATAGTCAATTCCTTGAACTTGTCCATAACCTTTAGCGATAAGCCGAGCTTTGTGGATCTGAACATTTCCATCCACATCGGTTTTCTTCTTAAAGACCCATTTGAAACCAATGGCAACTACGCAAGGTGGCGGATCAACCAAGTCCCAGAATTGAATCTCATCCATGGACTTTAAGTCAGATCTCATGGCCTCTAGCCATGCCTCAGAATCTGGGCTCACCATTGCTTCTGCATACGTGGCCATCTTGTCGCTTTCTAGAAACAAAACATCCCACACTCTACGCAATCTTTCTGACCTCCACGGCTCCGGTGCCGACTCCACTACGGGTGCCCTGATCAACTCCGGTATGATCTCATCACCAGCCGAGTCGTCCCCGAGTGGCTCTCAAATTTCTTCGAGTCGCACCGTTCTCCCACTGGCCTCCCGACTGAGAAACTCTTTCTCTAGGAAAACCCCATTCCGTGCAACAAACAATTTGTTCTCTTCTCGGTTGTAGAAGCTGTATCCCAAGGTTTCCCTCGGATATCCCACGAATATGCATTTGTCTGACTTGGGTGTAAGCTTGTCCGACATGAGTCGCTTGACAAATGCTTCACAACCCAAATCTTTAGAAAAGACAAACTAGGAGTCTTCCCAGTCCGCATCTATGTGGTGTCTTGTCAACGGATTTTGATGGTACCCTATTAAGTGTGAAAGCTGCGGTTTCTAGAACGTATCCCCAGAATGACAAGGCTAAATCCGATTTGCTCATCATCGACTGGACCATGTCCAACAAGATTTGATTTATCCGTTCTATCACACCATTTCTCTGCGGCATACCCAGAGGTGTGAGCTGAGGTACTATCCCTCGGCTTTTCAGATGATTATCAAACTCCTGGCTCATGTACTCACCTCCATGATCTGATCGTAGAAGTTTTATCGTCTTGTTGAGCTGATTTCAACCTCGTTCTGAAACTCTTAGAACTTTTCAAAAGTTTCTGACTTGTGCCTCATCAAATAGATATATCCATATCTACTCAAGTCGTCGGTAAAAGTCACGAAGTACTGATAGCCACCTCTGGCCGTTGTGCTCATTGGACCACACACATCACTATGTATAAGCTCCAACAGCTCGGACGCCCTCTCACAACTCTTTGCAAAAGGAGACTTAGTCATCTTGCCTAGCAAGCATGACTCACATGTCTCGAACGACACGAAGTCGGACGAAGTTAGGAGTCCATCATCATGGAGCTTCTTCATGTGTTTCAGACTAATGTGTCTAAGCCGGCAATGCCAGAAGTAAGTCAGATTTATCTCATTAGGTTTATGCCTCTTGAAATTCACGTTATAGATGGGTTTTGTTTCTAGATTTAAAATAAATAACCCATCTACTATGGGTTCATAGCCATGGAACGTTCCATTCAAATAAAATGAACAACCATTGTTCTTTGTATTGAATTCATAACCTTGACTCATCAAACATGAGGCATAAATAATGTTCCTACTAAGTGCGGGAATATAATAACAATTATTCAATTCCAAAATAAATCCAGAAGGAAGCTTGAACTGCATCGTGCCGACCTTCAACGCAACAACTCTTTCTTTGTTGTCGACCCTGATGTCAATCTCTCGTTGTGCCACATGCCTAGTTCTTACCAGCCCCTGCATCGAGTTGCAAATATGAACAACCGATCCGGTATCAATTACCCAAGAGCTACTAGGTATGTTAGCAAGGTAAATGTCTATAACGTATGTAACAAGTGTACCTTTGCCTGAAGAAGCATCTCCGGCCTTCTTGCTATGCTCAGCAAGCCACTTGCTATAGTTCCTCTTCCAGTGACCTGCTTCCTTGCAATGAAAGCAAATGGTATTTGAGTTCGGTCTAGACTTCGGCTTAGCGGCGGATACAGCCTTCTCCATGCCCTTTGCCTTACTCTTTTTCTTGGACCAACTCTTCTTGAACTTAGTCGAGTTCTGCACCATCAACACTTGATGCATGCCTTTCTTAATATCTTGCTCTGCCACCTTGAGCATCCCATGTAATTCAGTGAGCTTCTTATCCATATCGTGCATATGATAGTTCGAGACGAACGTCCCATAGCTAGGTGGAAGAGAACCTAGAATTACATCTATGGACAGCTCATCCCCAAGTGGGAAGCCTAACCGATCCAAAGCTTGCACATACCCGATCATCTTGATCACATGTGGGCTCAGTGGATCACCCTCCTTCAGTTTACAATCCATCAAGGACTGTCAGACGTTGAACCTTTTGGTCCTAGCCTGTACCTGAAACATGCTCTTCAAACTCTCGATTATATTGAAAGCCTGAATGTTTTTGAAATGCTATTGCAAATTGGACCCATACAAGCCAGCATGAGGCAGTTGATCTCGTTTGATTCATCAACGAGTTTTTGGTGGGCATTCTTGGTGTGGCATTAGCATTCTCGATAGGTTCCTCTAGAAGTGGATCCTCTAGAACAGGTTCCTTTTTATTGTGCTTGAGAACTATTCTCAGATTTCTATACCAGGTGGTAAAGTTTGTTCCATTCAGTTTATCCTTTTCCAGAATTTATTTCAATGCAAAGTTGGGTTGAGCAGGTGGTGCCATTGATCTACAACAGAAAATATGTAATCACTAAGCAATGTGTTTATGTAGAGTAATTCAAGCCTTAAACAGAACTACTTCCACCGAAGTCAGCATCCCTCCGCAAACTCTCAGTGATTCAAGACCCGTCTAGCACGAGCGACTAGTGAGCTTTAGTATCACTGCTAGCCAACTTGCCTATTCGGTAAGCAACTCCTTGCTAATCGTATCTCTGTATGACTCCTATCGGTTGGGTAGGTATCTCATATCCCGGCTCCCAACCTTCTCTTCCACAAGGCCCAAAACCTTTTTGATAGCCCTGTCAAGTTAACCCGATGCAGTGCATGTCCGTGTCCGACACGAACCCTCCAGTTCAAGGACACCTAGTAGCACCTCAATTTTATGAGCCCACCACTAGATGTACTTGACGTGCGAAGATGCAATATCCGGAATGGCAATGTGCTTGATATTAATGAGGGATCTTTCTACCATATGAACATGCATAGAAACAAGAAGCAATATCAATCACATATAAACATACATATGTGAAATAGTATGGATCCTTCATGGACATCCTTCCAGGTTGGCTCCAACTCCGATGACCAAGGCGCAACTCCATCTTGTCCGTCTCGCCAGGACGCCAAAGCCTCGAACTTGATCTCTATCCGCCAACTACTACAACTAGTAATGAATTTACGGAGAATCACAAGTCGACACGTAGGTCGTTATACAATATAATGACAGCACTTTGGCTCCTGCCAGCTGACAATAATGACATGCAAGTTGTGTTAAATTAGACACATGCATCACATACATATGAGCCATACTATTCACATCAAATCTGCAAAACCAACTTATGCATAGAATCGCATTCTACTGGTTTGTGTGATCGTGTACGAAATACAAGGCACTACATACACGGCGGTCCCGCTAGGGGTTGGTTGTGTCACGACCTCATTGATTCCGATTGACAAAAAACATAGCCTCAACGATCCCGATGTGCAATTGATCTCATCAACCGTGCACATAGCCTATCTCATGAACAACGATAGATCACATCCGCGACCGCCACATATCACATATGCTACCAATCTGAATCCAAAAGCTATAGTAGAGGCTCTGATACCACTTTTGTCTTCTACCGTAGGTGCATCGCATGGCAATTAAAATTTTCCTACGCGTAGAACATCCAAGAACTTGGTACGGAAATGCATCACAGATTGTTACCACTAGACGCGTAGTGCCGTGCAGCAGAAGTAGAGTTGGGGCAGCGCGTTCGTGTGGTCCATCTCCTCTTTGTCCGATCTCCCTCGAACAACCGTTTCAATCTCCCTCGAACAGCCGGTCGCCGGATCCCACGTACAGGTTCGCTAGAGTGGCGTCAAGTGCACCGCCTCTAACGGTATTCGCGCGTGCAGGAGGAACACCCGAGCGGCAGACTGCTAGGTCCGATCACACGGTCGGCGGCGGCGCATGGAGGTGGCTAGTTTCAACTCATGCAAAGCCCTAATGAGGGTGACAAAGCGATCAATCGGATGGTTGTGCTACACCTCTACTATATATAGGCATCTGGTGCGGGCTCAACTCTTGGGCCTCGCACGGATCCTAAAGCCCATGTGTTCCTTCCCTTAAGCACGTGACCCTTTAGTTTCTCGTCCACTTGGTCGCGAGTCAGATGACATCTGACTCAACCGGTCGGTAGCGGCCTCTAGCATGACGTGGCGACTCCAAGTGTCCGATGAAGCTAGTTAGGGGAACCTATACTACACACTTCTGTTCCCTTTGCCACACGATATCTGTTGTCGTGCACAAGGCAATATGGTCACCCTTGTTGCAGCACGACCTCGTTTTCATTCTGGTGAATCCGACCAACACTTCGGATTATCTCATAATCCTCATCGCATGGCCATGCTTATCCAGGTCGGATCACCCGAGGGGCCTAGAGTATATCTCTCCTGATCGGGAGGGGCAAATCCCATCTTGCTCGACCATGTCTCACAACAGATGTCTGGACAAGCCCGAAACCTACCTTCGTAACTACCCAGTTACAAAATAGCGTTTGGTCAGCCCAAAGCAAGTCTTTCACCATCCTAAGTACATGCGCCAGCTCAGGTCTTAGGACATAGAATGTATGTTGTACTAGAGACTCACATATGACCTACCGCTGCGTCTCATAGTCAGGTATGTCCAACTCAGACCTTATCTCGACCCGGATCCGACCACATCGAATCCGACTAGACCTTTCTGAGTCCATATTATCCGTCTAGCATCCAATGCTACATGGTCTGTGAGACCGGACCATCCACTGTGTCATATGCTAGTCTAACTGGCTGCGCGTCCACACAACCCTTTCAACTAGGGACCATTTAGGATAGTCATCATACAATACAAAGTCTCACAAACAAGTCACATACTGTTAATACACATCAATGATAATGTTCAAGGACTATCTTTATTCATAAACACATAGGAAATATCATCATACATGACTGGCTCTAGGGCATATCTCCAACAGTCCGCACTCGGAGTAGTTTTTGACTTAGGCGATAGAGAATCACAGCTAAGCCCGCGAGTGTGGAGGATGTATGCACTCAGAGAAGTTGTTGACTTAGGCGAAGTCAGGTTCTCTAAGCCGAGCGATGGCGCGTGGGGCGGTCGAGTGATGAAGACGTGCCACAAGGAGTGGCGATGCGCGAGGCATCCGAGTGATGTAGACGAGTCTAGCCGAGTGGCGACGCGCGGGGCGGCCAAGTGTTGTATGACGAGGAGGCGTGTGACCCAGTGACGGTATGTGAGGCGGCCGTGTCCAGTACATCATCGAGGTGGCGTCCGAACACGTGACGACGCGTGGGGAAACCGAGTCAAGCATGTCGTCGTGGAGGCATACGAACAAGTGACGGCGCACGGGACGACAAGACCAGCATCCATCAAGGAGGTGTCCGAACAAGGGGAAACACACAAATGGATGTTGCGTCGACTGAGCCTGAGTAGCGACGAAGATGGCACATAGATGTGTCGAGTGATCTTGTAACCTATGTATGAAAAATAGCACAAGACCACATAAAAATTGATCAAAGTAATTTGAAATTTTCTAAAATAATTTGTGTAAATAACATCCATAGACACACGCTGGGTGTGTTAGGTGCTTGTTGGTTCGGGACCAACAAGGGTCTAATAGAGTGCAGGATCCGACTGTACTTGTGCAAGTGAAGGATCCGACTGAACTCTTTTGAGTACTGGACCCAAGCGAAGCAGAAGTGAAGTGTTCTCACATAAAAATAAACAACCGAGTGCAGAGGTACACTCGGTGGCGTGGCCTCCAAGTGACCGTCATGTGCGACTTCCTCGACACTAGGTGATGCGGAAGCAAATATTTAATTGAATGCAACATATGAAGAATGACTTAGATGTCTGATGGCGTAGGAGCACCCGAGTGATGAAGGAGTGTCCAGCTGAGTGACGGCGCGCGGTGCGACCGGGTGATGAAGGAGTGTCTAGTTGAGTGATAGTGTGTAGAGCGACTGAGTGATGAAGGAGCGTTCAGCTGAGTCACAGCGCGCGGAGCGGCCGAGTGTTGAAGAACTGTTCAGTTGAGTGACAGCACGAGAAGCAACCGAGTGACGAACATCGTCCAGCTAAGTAACGTACGCGGAGCGACCGAGTGATGCAGGTCTGTCTCACCGACTGGCTATGCGCGGGGCGGCTGGGTGATGAAGATGTGCCACACGGAGTGGCGGTGCGCGGGACATCGGAGTGAAGTAGATGTGATTGGCTGAGTGACGAAGCGCGGGGCGGCCAAGTGATGTAAACTGATCCAGCACAGTGGCGATGCATGGGGCATCCGAGGGAGGTAGATATGTCTCACTAAGTAACAACGTGCGGGGCAGTCGAGTCGAGATTGTTGTCGCGGAAGTGTCCGACCAAGTGACTAAGCACGGGGCTGCCAAGTCCAGCATGTCCTCGAGAATGGTGCACAGAGGCATCCAGGTAACCTGTGTATGAAAAATAACGCAAGCTAATGTAAAAAATTCTCGAAGTAATTTAATGTTTGTTGAAATGATTCGTGTCAATTACAGCCATAGACACCCACTTGGTGTGCCTGGTGCTTGCTCATCAAAAACCAGCAAGAGTCTAAAGGGTGAAGGATCCGACTAAACTTGTGAAAGTGAAGGATCCGACATGAAGATAAGGAACCGAGCACATAGGTAAACTCGGCAACGTGGCCTTCGAGTGAACGTCATGTGCGACTTACTTGACACTCAGTAATGGATATATAATTATTTAATTGAATGCAACGTGTGAAAAATGACTTAGCTGTCTAAGAGTGTGCGAGTGGCCGAGTGATGAAGACGTGCCACACGAAGTGACGGCGCGCGGAGCGGCCGAGTGATCAAGGAGCGTCTCGCCGAGTGGCAATGTGCAGAGCTGTCGAGTGATGACGACGCGTCCAGTAGAGTGATAGCGCGTGGGGTGGCCAAGTGACGATGGAGTATCCGACTGAGTGGCGATGCACGGAGCTGCCGAGTGATGACGACGCGTCCAGCAGAGTGACGACATGCGGGGTTGGCGAGTGACGATGGAGCGTCCGGCTGAGTGGGGATGCACGGAGCTCCCGAGTGATGACGACACGTCCAGCAAAGTGACGACACGCGGGGCGGTCGAGTGACGAAGACGTGTCTCGCCGAGTGGCGATGCGCGAAGCTGCCGAGTGATGACGACACGTCCAGAAGAGTGATGGCGCGTGGGGTGGCCGAGTGATGATGACGCGCGCAGTAGAGTTACGGCACGCGGGGCGGTCGAGTGACGAAGACACGTCTAGCCGAGTGGCGATGCATGGAGCTGCCGAGTGATGACGACACGTCCAGTAGAATGATGACGTGCGGGGCGGTCGAGTGATGATGGAGTGTTCAGTAGGGTGACGGCGCGCGGGGCGGCTGAATCAGTACATGTTGGTCGTCAGTATGTAAATTTCATCTGCTTGTCATCGTATTAGTAGCTCGAACTTAGTGTCCGTCCGAGTAAACTACTGTCCGGGGACGATGATGGACGAATGCCCGTGCAAGTTAGTAGCAAGCATAGCTACGAATATTTTTTGGTGAATTGAGTGTTCCTACCTGCATGCTATTTTTTGAGGATTAAAGACCATATATGGTTATGCATGCATGCATGCACGATTACCTGACGCATTTTGATCATCTGATGAGCACTTAATGAGGCAGCCGAGTAACTTCTCGTAGAGTTATGAGCTTTTACCACCTTCCATTTCTTCTCCTGCATGCACTCACTCATCAGAGAGGTGGCCCATGCAGTCGGAGACCACGTCCAAACCATGTTTTCACCGTGACTAGTCCCTAGAGAGACTTACTAAATGGCTGATTAATTAGGCGGCTAATTAATCCACCATTGAAGATCGCCACGTCCTTCAGTTTTTGTTTTTCCTGCATGCGGTTAATGAATCAAGGAAGAGTCCTACGTAATGCATGCACTTACGAGGAATTGAACGGCCATTGGTTGTAGCCTTGCAGGTCGATGCTGATTCATAGGACATCGTTGTTGCGTGCTTCGACCACGGAGACCTCGCTGGCGACTAGCACCGGAGGAAGGAACATTGCATGCCCATGCCGCGCGGCGCCTGCACCGCAGCCGCGGGGGTCGCCTCCGAGCGGCCGAGAACACGAGGATGTTTCGTAGGTCGGCGTTGTTGCGTGCCTCGACCATGCACACCACGTCGACGATCGACGCCGGAGACAGGAGCGCTGCGTGCCCACGCCACCGTGGAGGTCACCCCCGAGCAGCCAAGAACACAAGGCCAGAGTCGATGATGAGACGAACGGTGGCGGAGTTCGTGCATGGGGGCTTAACCAGGTGGTTGGAGACGACGTTGAGGCAGATGAAGTCGGCGGCCGCGCACAATGATGATGAGGTGGGCGGTGCTGATAGCCGCGTGTGGGCGCTTAACGACAATGTCAGAGACGAGGTGCAGTCGGCTGTGCCGATGTCAATGACAACGCCAACGGCCATGCATGACGACCATGAGGTGGATGATGCCGACGGCCATGCGTGACGACCATGAGGCGGATGACGCTGGTGATTGAATAAATAACCATATGCATCATGGCTCGATAGACGCCATGCCCCATGGTGGGCGCCAAATATCGTGGGAACGATTCTGACATTAGAGAGTAGTAGGATAACGGAGAATGATCTATCGAGATGCGAATGGGTGACACAATGGTTTTAGTGAGTTCGGGCCTCTCTCGGTGGAGATAATTACCCTATGTCTCGTGCTCTAGAGAGGCTTTGCTTATTTGTCGTGAACACATAGTTACATGGTGTATTTGAGAGAGAGAGGGAAGGGAGAAGGAGCCCCCTTAGTCTAGTGGTGGGGGTGGCTTATATAGAGTGCACCACCCCTTCACCTCCTATGTTACAAAGTGGGGCATTGATGCCGCAACGCCAGATGCTGCTTTGATTGTCTTGTCGACTACCGGTCTTCGCATATCTGAGTGAGCCATACGATCGAGTGATTGATTATATTCCGAGTGGCCAGTACAATGATTTGTCCGAGTGGATAATACGTCTGTATGAGATTTATCCGGACCCACATGATGTGTGGACCCCAGGCTTTATGAAACTTCGACCCCTCATGGGCCTATCTATTTTGTGTATCCCCGACATGCCCCTTCTCTCTTTGTCTCTCTTTTTTTACATTATTTTTATTTTTTGGTTTACTTTTTTTCTTTTTTTGTTTGTCTGGAGCCTCATCCCGACTTGTGGGGGAATCATAGTTTTCATCATCCTTTCCTCACCCGGACATGCTCTAGTAATGAATAATGATGATCATCACACTTCTATTTACTTATAACTCAATATTACAACTCGATACTGAGAACAAAGTATGACTCTATATGAATGTCATTCAAAAATCTAGCATAGCAAACATATCGAAAAACGGACAAGCCATGGAAGCATCATGCTAGCTATCTTACGATCATGTAAAGCAATATGACAATGAATGCTCAAGTCATCAAAAAAGAAGCGGTGGAAGTTACATGGCAATATATCTGGAATGACTATGGAAATGCCATAATAGGTAGGTATGCTGGCTGTTCCGAGGAAGATATAATAAGGCTTATGTGTGATAGAGCGTATCATACCACAGGGTTTGGATGCACCGTCAAAGTTTGCGCCGACTCTCGAGGTGAGAATGGGCAATGCGCGGTACCGTAGAGGCTAGCAAATTGCTGAAAGGTAAGAGTGTGTATAATACATGGAATCACATAGGTCACAAAGAACTCATATACTTATTTCAAAAGTTTATTAGCCCTCGAATCAAAGTATTACTATGCATTCCCCTAAGGGGGAGATTGGTAGGAGTTAACCGTCGTGCGCCCCCTACCTTCACACAAAGATAGACAATCAAGAATAAATTGTGCTCGAACTTCCTAGCATAACAAGAGACTATACATGCATGCTTCAGAAATAACAAGCCTTAACACCAATATCTTACTAAACACGGTAATCCACTAATACCTCCGACATATTATCATCTCTATATCATAGAACTATTGCAAGGAATAAAAAATAATATTCAATGATCCCTAAGTTGTATGTAGGATTTATTACTAACCATGCAAATGACCAATTCCTATTGACTCTCTAAATAGATATAAGTGAAGCAAGAGAGTTTAAATGTTTCTACAAAATACCATGCTCTAATAAATATAAGTGAAGAAAAAGATCATTCCTCAAATAATGGTTTTCTATGTGAAGAGAAACAGGTGACACAAACTTCAAACGATATAGGTGAAGCACATGAAGAATTCTATGAAGCCATACTCAAAATGTATAAGTGAAGTGCAATGAGCATTCTATGAATAAACCATGGACTATCTCATACCAGCATGGTTGTAGCGACCCGACTCAAAACGAGTCAAGCCTCTGTGTGTTCTGTGCCATCCCTGCATCAGTATACTGGCACACACAGTACATAAATGTATATATCAAAGTGCAATCACATGTAAACGTAAAACTGATATATACCTTAAAATAGCAGCGGATACAGTCAACGGGAGTGGAGTCCCAATAACACCAACGGCAAGTTGAGTGCAGACCATAACCCTGAATCATACTCTTACCCGTCGTAGAAGAGTATTTGCAACATAAGACGTTGCAGCCGTATAGGTCAGTACATTCAATGTACTAGCAAGATCACCATAGCAGAATAGGAGAATAATGAATATTCTATATCCAAAGGCTTTGTGGCTCTCTGTCTGAGTTTTTTTGCGTAAACGCTGATTTTATTTTTCCTACAACAAAGGAATATTAGAAATTTTCATTATAGAGTTACCTAACATGACATGGTTCCGCCAACCAATGTATCAATGCCCACAATTATCATAAGTTGCCCAAAATTAAATTATCAGTCCAGTGTTGAGAGTTCAGAGATAGATCCAAGTCCAGAGGCTCAAATTGTCCATAACCGTGGACACGGCTAATCGATTAGGTTTAACTCTGCAGAGTGTTGTGTACTTTACCCACAAGATTCGTTCCCTCCTAGAAAGTCCTCGCACTGCATGGTGTTTGAGAACAGGATGAACGAAACATGGTATTTCAGAGTGCTTCCCTGTCTGTCCGGTAGTGCCCATCGAATCCTAACGTCGACTACATCTCGTAGCACTGCCCAGCAGAGTCACAACAAAGATCGACCAAGCCAGAGCCCATAATGACTTGTGTCTACACAGGTAAGCTTCCGGGCATGAAGTATTCATCCTTCTCTTTGAGTCTGGGTGAAGCTTTCCGCAAGATTGCATGGCGCTTCTCTATGCATCTCGGCCATCCACTGGTTTTTCCAGGGATGCCCAATAAACCATCCTTCACCCACTAGTGTGTATTGAAAACTTGTTTTCCCGAGTCTCGAAGTCTTGTGGTCTTGAAGATGCAGGACTTCAAGATGCCTTCATGAAGTTATCGTCTTGACGTGGAGTCCTTCTTCACACCACTCATGAACACTCATACCAGACCCCGTTTACTTTAGCATAGCATTGCACTAACTAGCGTTCCCGGGGCTTTAGTTAGAAGTGGTGGGTTCCTACCTCATACATTCTACTCAACTACAAGAATTTCAATAACACTACGGGAGGGATTTGTTGAATGATGTCACTACATGCAATAAAAACATAGATATGATATAGATGGTCAAAGTGAACTTGCCTGTACTGTTGATGAAGATAAAGATCGCTCTTGGAAATAAGTTGATAGACTATTCATCACTCTCCGGTGAAAATCTATATAACAAACATTGCATACATATAAGCAATCATACTAGCAATCAATTCTAACAATCACAAGGTAACACAAGAAACAAAAGCAACAAGGTTGATGAAGGAAATACTTAAGACAAAACTCAAAGTCAAAACAGAATTGAATCATCTAAAACTTTGTGAGAGTCTAAAACTTTGTGAAAATAATCTCTACTAATACTAAGTTGTTTTATCAAACACTACCTAATGATGAAGAATATAGTTTCCTACAATAGAGTAAAACTAAACCATTTTCATTAACAAAACCTTTCTTGACAGAAAAGAATTTACTAAAATCTCTTCTTAGAAAACAGAATTTAATTATATAAAACTTTGTTAAAAGAAAACTATTATTAAGTAGTTTGTTTTAATCAAATTAAACCTAATTGAAAAGGGGTTGTGATTCTTATATCAATAACGAAATAAACTAATGAAATTTATATTTTTTATTAACTGTAAGTAAAACACTTAACGTTTAAGCAACATCACCTACTAAACAAAATAAAACCAAATCTAATTGAAACTAACTAAAACTAAGTAAATAAAACTATACTATAATACTAGGCAGATTCTGTTTATAGCTAGAACACAAATCAAAATCATACTAAAAATCCTCAAACTAACAATAAGATAGTCCTAACTAATACCAAGCAGTAGCAAAAAGATTCATATCAAAATCTATTTTTAAACTCTAGTTATTCAGATTTGAGTGATTTGAGCAAATTTGATTAAATTCAAATTTTAAGGTTCAATTTGAAAATCTAAGACTACACAGTGAGACTATATGAAAAATGTGAGCTTATGCAAAAACAATCAACTCAAAACATTAAACAGATAAAAAGATATACACAAAACAAATTTAGAAAACAATTTGTTAACTGAAAAAAAGAAATAGACTACGGAACGGTCAGTGCTACGTGGCAAGATCCTATTGGCTGAGAGGGCGAGCGCTGAGTGATTTCGGGCGGTCGACCGGACCGAAAATAAAACGGTTCATGGAGTTAATAAGTTCTAATCTGGATCGTAAGATCCAGATCGAACGGTTGGGGATGCTCACCGTGGATGGGGTCGCCGGCGATGGAGATCTCCGGCGGATCCGAGGCGGCGAGGTCGTCGGCGAGGAGCTCCGGTGGTCGAGGGGGGCGATGGAGGGGCTCAAACGACGGCGGCGGACGTCCGGAGTCGAAAGGTGGGGTCGGAGGGGGGAGGGGGCAACCGAGGCGACGTGCCGGAGCGGAGGGAGGTTCGGTCAAGGCCGAACTCCAGCGAGGCTTGGCCACGGCATTCTGGCGAGGAAGAGAGGGGCTCAGGAGTGGGAATGGGGCGCGGGGACTGCCCGCTCTTATATAGGGCCGGAGAGGGGTCGGGGATAGGAAAGGGGCGCGGATCCCGGCGAGGAGGAGCGTCGGCGGCGGTGGCGCGTGCGGGAGGAGGGAGATGGATGGTGCGAAGTTTGCGGCGGTCAGGTGGGTCCCGCTGTCAGTGTGAGAGGAGAGGATTGCGGGGCATCGGTCGGCCGGAAATTAGGGGATTCGGCTTTGAATGAGGTGGGCCGGCCCGATCCGTTTCAATACTTTCCTATTTTTACTAAACAGAGTAATAAAAACCTTTTTAAAGCATTGATTTAGTTCCAAGTATATGGTTATTATATATCAAAATTAACAGAATAGAATATGCCATTTAAGAACATTTTGATTCTGTTATTTGAATGTTTGAAAAAAATATTATTTTCAGAAATGGCCTATTTGCTTTTAAATCCTTTTGCAAATATTTTCAAATAACCCCATGGGTTTTATTGTTCAAACATTTCACAAAGATGCCCCTGGCTTGGAGTGTCATATTACTCCTCTCAAAATATTTGACAAGGGGTTTTGAATATGTTGAAATTTGAATAGGATCCAATATGAAATAATTCCAAAAGAAAATCCAGAGGTTTTTCACATTCACTTTTCAAAGCTTTATTTTAAACTTCCAACTCATATTTCATATATTTTAAGAAGTCATATTATCTCCTCTCTCATGAAAATCATTGAGTTGCATAAAATTTCTGAATTTGAAATACTTTCAATGGAATTCAAACCATTTTCAATCCCTTTTCATTTATTTAAATGGAAGAAGTCATGTCATCTTCACTCTGGGGTTTTGGGATGAAATGGGTTTTGAATTACCTAAGGACCAAAATGCAGAGTAAGAGTTTTGGGAAAGTCATTTCATTCCCTCTCATCAAACTTTCCAAAGTTTCAAAAAGTTTCAAATTTCACTCACTTTTAATCACTCAAACAAACAAACAATCATTCTAATATTTATTATAACATTCCAAAGTTTGGGATGTTACAAACCTACCACACTTAAAATGAATCTCGTCCTCGAGATTCGGAAGGGCTAGAAAGAAAAGGTTAGGGTTTCGGGGTCTTCTAACAAATCCACAGACCAAGAAGGTGTGGGGTCTTCCAACAAGAGTCCATTGACCTGGAAGTGTGGGTCTACCACACTTAAAATGAGAGTTACTGGTCCCCAAAATCATGGTAATCTTGTGGGGCATCTGTCTATTCCCATTCTTCACGATAGTTTTCTTTGTTGATGCTCTTCCGTTATATCAAAATCTTGAATTCTCACATCAAAATGTATTTCTTCAAATACTAGGTCTCTTAACTGACAGGCCTCGTGTTCATTCTAAATAACCTATCGATGATCTCATGGTGGTCTACCATTAGTGGTTACCCTACAGAGAAATGGGTCTTGGCTTCATTCCTCACCATAAAATTTCCTACGTGTGACAACAACTGTCATGTACAAGGGTTCTTCATCATACCGTTCTAAGGCTTAAACAAAAGCTTCAAAGAACTTCGTCTCTTCACTATGGGTAAGTCACTCAAATTTACCAATCCGAATAACAAGAGAATGATAAGAGTAAGTCGTCATGGTGATCAATCCATGCCGCACTGAAATCATTACCTTGTATAAGGTTTAGTGAATCTCGTATTCTAACACTTGGGCTTCCTCACAAGCATTGCAGAAATTTCTCTTGTCAACGAACAAAGTTCGGATAAATCCATTGATTCTGCAAGCTAAGCAAAAACATCTATTATTTCTTAACATCTCTCAGGTTATCGTATGCTCCGAAGAAATCTTTTGCTGATCAATCGTAGCTTCTTCCAAGTTTCTTCCTTCAAAAGGTAGGACTTGATCCTTATCAATCCTGAGGTCAGTGAGCTATGGGGTCACTTGAATACTTGAATAGCTTTAACTCACTCCTGGGGTTACTATCGTTTCCTATTCCAGCATTACCTTCAGTTCAATACATCATGCCCTTGAGGTAACAAATCACAGACTTATTCTTGTTTAGATTCCACTGTGCGGGATCCATTTTCCTTTCCATTGGTCTGTTTAACCTTGGGTATGGTTTCACCACAATCATTATTTTTCCAATATTGCAACTTCAAAAGTACTTTGTCACAAAGGTTATCATCCATAGAGTTTGATATGGTCCCACATTCTCTTCAACTGTATTCACTTATCCAAACTCCTTAATCTGGAAAGGTACCTGTGGTTACTACCACACTTAATATGAAATGCACTCATGTCTGCATAGACCATATTTTCTCATATCCTCGAAAATGGTAAGAGATCTTTGTTCTTAGAGTAACAACTCATGTATTACAACATAAGATAAATCATGACACCATAAATTTCCATTCACTCATGAATTTATTACAACTCTGAGACTTCCGTTACATAACTTCAAAATGATAAGAGTGCTACCTATTACATTTGGTACATCCAGAATCCAAAACTCAGACTACTCATGTTTAGCCATTCTTCTCTGGACAGGTATAGGAGTAGTGTCCTGTCTTCTTGCACTGAAAACAAATGATTTCTAACATATCTCGAGGCTTCTTGATGTATGTTTTTGCTCCTGGGAGTTCTGGTTCCTTTCTTGGACATTTATTGGCATAGTGGCCCATATCCTTACACCTGAAACATCTAATATGACTCAGGTCCTTCTGTTCAGGGGCTTATCTCTTTTCGAGCTTCTTTGTTCTGATCCAACTTTCAATGTCCTGTGGATCAAACTCCACTTCTTCTGCCGGGAGTTTCCCAGATACTCGTTTCTTTCCTTCGTACAGTCCTGTGAGAAGTGTCCTTCTTCTCCACATGAATAGCAGGCATTGGAGTAAATCTGGTTAGGCCTTCTCCATCAGGGTCTTCAATATCTTCCTTCATCACAAGTTCTCCTAACTTTCCTCTAAAGGCTTCCTTCATGGCTTTCTTCTGCTGTTTGCTTCTTGTACCTTGGGGTACATTTGACATTGTGCAGGGTAGTGATTGGTTCCTTCACACAAGAAACAAGTCACCTGCCCAGTTGGGCATTCCTACGTAGGGTGTTTCTCTTCACAGTAAGGGCATCCATCCTTGTGTTCTTCCTGGTTGTGTCCTATCTCTCCACATATCTTGCGGGCACAAATCTTCTTCACAACTTTGCGACAGGGCTTCTGGGTGTTGGTGACAACATGCTATTTTTGCAGGGTCATCTTGAGTTCTTCCCAAGTGATTGATGCTTTCCTATCATGGATATCTTCATACATCTTCCACCCCATGTGTAGCACCTTCTGCAAAGTACCGAAGAGCATACTGGACCATCTTGTTCCTTGCAACATGGTTACTCCTTAGGTGATCCTCCATGTCCTGAATCCATTCTTCTGTCTCTAACCGAGTCATTGATCCAGAATACACGAGTCTAGCTTCATTCGTCATCTATTGGGTTCAAGGTTTTGGGGATGAGAGGGAAAGGAGGGGATACACACAATACAAACAATGGTTTTGAAAATAGATTTTAGTTGTGGCTGTCGAAAATTTACACACAGATGACAGCTCACAAATCATCATATCTAACGTAAGTATCCAACAGGGGTTTGGTCTTCTAGGGGCATAACATCTTGGAAATTCTTCATGGTCTTCAATTTCTTCAGATTTGTATAGTCTTCATCTTGTGTATCTTCAATTCTTCTAATGCATGGTGAAATCTTCTTTACTTCGAAGTGGCCATCCTTTGTTTCGATATCTTGTTTTTCTCAAAGAGGTCTCAGTTGATCCTTAGCGTGGTCAAAAGGGAAGGGGTATTGTCTAACTATTTGAAGTAGGAGAGATCATTTGATAAAGCTCAAATAAGAGGAGAAGTAAAGGGTCCTTTTGAAAACAAAGTTTTCGAGAAATCATTTCCTAAGGGCTATCCAGTTTCTAGGGTCACGTCCTACAGTCAACATGTGCTCTGATACCATTTTCTTTAGCGACCCGACTCAAAACGAGTCAAGCCTCTGTGTGTTCTGTGCCATCCCTGGATCAGTATGCTGGCACACACAGTACATAAATGTATATATCAAAGTGCAATCACATGTAAACGTAAAACTAATATATACCTTAAAATAGCAGCGGATACAGTCAACGGGAGTGGAGTCCCAATAACACCAACGGCAAGTTGAGTGCATACCGTAACCCTGAATTGTACTCTTACCCATCGTAGAAGAGTATCTGCAACATAAGACGTTGCAGCCGTATAGGTCAGTACATTGAATGTACTAGCAAGATCACCATAGTAGAACAGGAGAATAATGACTATTCTATATGCAAAGGCTTTGTGGCTCTGTGTCTGAATTTTTTTTGCGTAAAAGCTGATTTTATTTTTCCTACAACAAAGGAATATCAGAAATTTTCACTATAGAGTTACCTAACATGACATGGTTCCGCCAACCAATGTCTCAATGCCCAAAAGTATCATAAGTTGCCCACAATTAAATTATCAGTCCAGTGTTGAGAGTTCAGAGATAGATCCAAGTCCAGAGGCTCAAATTGTCCGTAACCATGGACACGACTAATCGATTAGGTTTAACACTGCAGAGTGTTGTGTACTTTACCCACAAGATTCGTTCCCTCCTGGAAAGTCCTCGCACTGCATGGTGTTTGAGAACAGGATGAACGAAACATGGTCTTTCAGAGTGCTTCCCTGTCTGTCTGGCAGTGTCCATCCAATCCTAACGTCGACTACATCTTGTAGCACTGCCCAGCAGAGTCACAACAAAGATCAACCAAGCTAGAGACCATAATGACTTGTGGCTACACAGGTAAGCTTCCGGGCATGAAGTATTCATCCTTCTCTTTGAGTCTGGGTGAAGCTTTCCGCAAGATGTCATGGCGCTTCTCCATGCATCCCGGCCATCCACTGGTTTCTCCAGGGATGCCCAATCAACCATCCTTCACCCAGTAGTGTGTATTGAAAACTTGTTTTCTCGAGTCTCTAAGTCTTGAGGTCTTGAAGATGCAGGACTTGAAGATGCCTTCATGAAGTTGTCGTCTTGACGTGGAGTGCTTATTCACACCACTCACGAACACTCATACCAGACCCCGTCTACTTTAGCATAGCATTGCACTAACTAGCGTTCCCGGGGCTTTAGTAACAAGTGGTGGGTTCCTACCTCATGCATTCTACTCGACTACAATAATTTAAATAACACTACGGGAGGGATTTGTTGAATGATGTCACTACATGCAATAAAAACATAGGTATGATACAGATGGTCAAAGTGAAGTTGCCTGTACTGTTGATGAAGATAAAGATCGCTCTTAGAAATAACTTGATAGACTATTCGTCACTCTCCGATGAAAATCTATATAACAAACATTGCATACATATAAGCAATCATACTAGCAATCAATTCTAACAATCACAAGGTAGCAAAAGAAACAAAAGCAACAAGGTTGATGAAGGAAATACTTAAGACAAAACTCAAAGTCAACAAAGTTTTCATAAAAGCAACTAAGGTAGTTTTCCCCTACAAACAATTATTTTCAATAGTAACAAAACAATAACAAGGTAAAATACAACAAAAGTACTTTTTTGTAAATATTTTACTAGCAAAAAGAATTACTTTTGAAGAACAAGTAAAACTATTGAAACAACCTCCTAAACAACATAAGTGTTTGCCCACTAAGCTTAACAATAAGCAAAACAATAAATATGAAAAATAATATAAAACAAAGTATAAAACCATTAAGTTAACAGAAAATAAAACTTGTAAAAAAATTATTTTTAAATATTTGTAAATAAGAACCAACTAGCATTACTAGAGAAACATGTCAAAACATAACAAAGCAAAGCAATGGACTCTAAGTTTTAGTGGCTAAACTACTACTAAAACAAAACTATTCTTTTGTAACCAAACTAATAGTTAACAGAAAAGAATTAATAAAATATTTATTATAAAACATAATTGAATCATCTAAAACTTTTGTCAAAATAATCTCTACTAATACTAAGTTGTTTTATCAAACATTACCTAATGATGAAGAATATAGTTTCCTATAATAGAGTAAAACTAAACCATTTTCATTAACAAAACCTTTCTTAACAGAAAAGAATTTACTAAAATCTCTTCTTAGAAAACATAATTTAATTATATAAAACTTTGTTAAAAGAAAACTATTACTAACTAGTTTGTTTTAATCAAATTAAACCTAATTTAAAAGGGGTTGTGATTCCTATATCAATAAAGAAATAAACTAATCAAATTTATATTTTTTATTCACTGTAAGTAAAACACTTAATGTTTAAGCAACAACACCTACTAAACAAAATAAAACCAAATCTAATTGAAACTAACTAAAACTAAGTAAATGAAACTATACTATAATACTAGGCAGATTCTGGTTATAGGTAGAACACTAATCAAAATCATCCTAAAAATCCGCAAACTAAGCAATAAGATAGTCTTAACTAATACCAAGCAGGAGCAAAAAGATTCATATCAAAATCTATTTTTAAACTCTAGTTATTCAGATTTGAGTGATTTGAGGAAATTTGACTAAATTCAAATTTAAAGTTCCATTTGAAAATCTAAGACTACACGGTGAAACTATATGAAAAATGTGAGCTTATGCAAAAAGAATCAACTCAAAACATTAAACAGATAAAAAGATATACACAAAACAAATTTAGAAAACAATCTGTTAACTAAACAAAACAAAAACAAAAGAAATAGACTATGGAACGGTCAGTGCTACGTGGCAAGATCCTATTGGCTAAGAGGGCGAGCGCTGACTGATTTCAGGCGGTCGACTGAACCGAAAAGAAAACGGTTCGTGGAGTTAATAAGTTCTAATCTGGATCGTAAGATCCAGATGGAACGATTGGGGATGCTCACCGTGGATGGGGTCGCCAGCGATGGAGATCTCCAGCGGATCCGAGGCGGCGAGGTCGTCGGCGAGGACCTCCGGTAGTCGAGGGGGCGATGGAGGGGCTCAGACGACGGTGGCGGACGTTCGGAGTCGGAAGGTGGGGTCGGAGGGGCGAGGGGGCAACCGAGGCGACGTGCCGGAGCGGAGGGAGGTTCGGTCGAGGCCGAACTCCGGCGAGGCTTGGCCGCGGCGTTCTGGAGAGGGAGAGAGGGGCTCGGGGGTGGGAATGGGGTGTGGGGACTGCCCGACCTTATATAGGGCCAGACAAGGGTCGGGGATAGGAAAGGGGCGCGAATCCGGGCGAGGAGGAGCGTCGGCGGCGGTGGCGCGTGCGGGAGGAGGGAGATGGCTGGTGCGACATTTGCGGCCGTCGGGTGGGTCCTGCTGTCAGTGTGAGAGGAGAGGATTGCGGGGCGTCGGTCGGCCGGAAATTAGGGGATTCGGCTTTAAATGAGGTGGTCCGGCCCGATCCGTTTCAATACTTTCCTATTTTTACTAAACAGAGTAATAAAAACCTTTTTAAAGCATTTATTTAATTCCAAGTATAGGGTTATTATATATCAAAATTAAGAGAATAAAATATGCCATTTAATGAACATTTTTATTTGGTTATTTGGATATTTGAACAAATTTTTTTTTCAGAAATGGCCTATTTGCTTTTAAATCCTTTTGCAACTATTTTCAAATAACCCCATGGTTTTTATTGTTCAAACATTTCACAAAGATTCCCCTGGCTTGGAGTGTCATATTACTCCTCTCAAAATATTTGACAAGGGGTTTCGAATATGTTGAAATTTGAATAGGATCCAATATGAAATAATTCCAATAGAAAATCCAGAGGTTTTCACATTCACTTTTCAAAGCTTTATTTTAAACTTCCAACTCATATTTAATATATTTACAGAAGTCATATTATCTCCTCTCTCATGAAAATCATTGAGTTGCATAAAGTTTCTGAATTTGAAATACTTCCAAATGGAATTCAAACCATTTTTAATCCCTTTTCATTTCTTTAAATGGAAGAAGTCATGTCATCTTCACTCTGGGGTTTGTGATGAAATGGGTTTTGAATTACCTGAGGACCAAAATGCAGAGTAAGAGTTTTGGGAAAGTCATTTCATTCCCTCTCATCAAACTTTCAAAAGTTTCAAAAAGTTTCAAATTTCACTCACTTTTAATCACTCAAACAAACAAACAATCATTCTAATATTTATTATAACATTCCAAAGTTTGGGATGTTACAATGGTGCATAAAATAAAAGTTATATACGCTCCAAGACTTGCACATATCACATAAATGAAATGAATCCGAAAACATACTGATACTTGTTGAAGAAAGATGGGATGCCTTCCGGGGCATCCCCAAGATTAGAGGCTTGAGTCTCCTTCGATATTTACTTGGTATGCCTTGGGCATCCCCAAGCTTGAACTCTTGCCTCTCCTTCTTCTCCTCATATCGAGACCTCCTTGATCTTCGAACACTTCATGCACACCAAACATAACAAAAGACTGGTAAGATCCGTTAGTATAATAAAGCAAAATACTACTTTAAGTACTGTTGCAAACCAATTCATATTTTATATTTGCATTATACCTGCTATATTATTACTTTTGTATTGCTTACACCACCAATAAAATTGATAGTTTCATCACAACAAGCAAAACAATGCATCAAAAACAGAATTTGTCTTAAATAGGACATTCTGTAGTAATATGAACTTTGACCATACTTATGTAACTCCAACAATTCTTAACCATTAGGAAGAAATAAAAAAATTCTATACAAATACTATGTAATAATTTCAGAAACTTCTAACCTCCAGTAAAAAATGAAAATTTGCGCACTACACCACAAGTTTCTATTTTTATACCACACATACCAACAAGCAATCTAATCATCCTAAAGGAAAATATTGGCACATTATTTTTATAATACACTGGATTTGTACAAGGGGATAATTATTTTTATTGGAAAATCTTCTATGATTCAAGATTCACAAAGTTTCCATCGGCATGAACGAAAGTTCAAGGATGTCCCCCACTTCAACGATGCTCAGCATCTCTCTCACTTTCACCTTTCCTTATGAGAAGTTTTAGGTTCCCCTCTATATTTTTTTGCTTTTAAACTTTATAAAAGCTGACAACAGAAATAAATGAGTCTCTAAAACTTCTGGGTTGTCTCCCTGACAGCGCTTTCTTTAAAGCCATTAAGCTAGGTATATAGTGCTCAAGTAATTGATCCACCGGGATCTCAAGGTATATCAAAGCCAATTTTAATTAACATTGATTTCTAATTTATTAGTGAGCACAAAGTGATATATGTCATGCAATGACAAAGTCTAACTCTTTGCTATTCATCGGCATGTCATAAAAGAACAATTCATTCACATTAAGTAAAGGCCAATGCATAGCATAAGTAGTTTCCTGAAATTTTATAGTATTGGAAACATAGAGAGGTGAAGATGTAGTTCCGATCTCATAATAATTGCAAGTAGTATCAGCAAACACATGCATATTATATTTATCGAAATCATCATGTGTAGTAGCAATACACAACCCCTCAATATAATCCTTAACAAGAGCAAACTTCTCCGATATAGTGTAGTTGGGAGAATTCAAAAAGATAATAGGACTATCATGTGTGGGTGCAATAGCCACAATTTCATGCTTAACATAAGGAACTATAGCAAGTTCATCTTCATAAGCATAATTTATATTGGCATCATGGCCACAAACATAGGAAGCATCAAGTTCATCAAAAAGGGATGTTTCAAATGAATCCACGAGATTATAGCAATTATCATAGCATTCATCCTTTAGTAAGCACGAATGGTAATTAAACAATGTATGAGTTGAAGAGTTACTCTCATTAGAAGGTGGACATGGGTAATCAATCCGCTCTTCCTCCTTTAGTTCCTCTCTTTCCTCCTCATCTTTTTCATACAATGAGCTCACAATTTCAGCAACTTCTTCTTCCATAGGTCCCTGCAAAATATTAGTCTCTTCCAAGGTAGCGGACATTCTCTCATTAAATTCAATAATATCAGCATTCCATTCATAATTATAATAACAATATTTAAGTATGGCAAGAATTCCACATTCATAAGAAACATCATCATCATACTTTTCAATCAAAGAAGCAATTTCATAAGCACCTTTAAAAGTAACAAATTCTTCTATTCGTTCCACATCATACTAATCATAAATACCTTTAGCATGAGAAGCCAAGGTTTCATTATCATTAAACTTACATTGAAAGGGAAGGTGAAGAGGCTCTATCTTGGAGCAACAAGTATAATCACATTTCAAACATGCATCCTAGTATTCTAATTTGATCCCATAAGTATTTCCCTTTTTGAGATAAGCGATAATCCCTAAAGTACTCACGTTAATCCAATGTGTATCCAATTATAAAGTTCCTTGAGGATTTCTTAGGATTATAAAAGGAGTAATTAACATGTTTCACATAACTAGCATCGAGGGTTTTAGGAGGTTCCCCATCTCCATGAGTAGCAAGTACCACTATTTTTTGGCTGTTTAGTGTTCCATATACATAACTAAAGATATAAAACAACTAAAAACAGAAAATAAAAATTACTTAGTGATAAAGCAAATAAGCACACATGAAAATATTCACCCCACGCTATTGCTCCCTGACAACGCTGCTAGAAAAGGTTCTTGATAACGCACAAGTGTAGGGGGTCATTTGTATCCTTTTTTGATAAGTAAGAGTGTCGAATCCCAACGATGAGCTAAAGTTAGAACTAATATTCCCTCAAGTTCTATCGACCACCGATACAACTCTAAACACACTTAACATGTGCTTTATCTAGAACAAGAATGAAACTACTTTGCGGGAATAAAACTATGAGTACTTTGCAAGAAAATAAACTTAGTAGTGCCATATCATGCTTTTTGTAATACAAGATAAAGATTGTCTGTAGGAAACTGAATATGATACGATAGATACTTGTTATATGCAATGAGGGAGAGGCATGAGCTAACATACTTTCTCTACTTGGATCATATGCACTTATGATTGGAAATCTAGCAAGCATCCTCAATTACTAAAGATCATTAAGGTAAAACCCAACCATAGCATTAAGTATCAAGTTCTCTTTACTCCCATACGCAACAACCCACCTACTCGGGTTTGTGCTTCTGTCACTCACGCAACCCACCATAGGCAAATCATGAACATATTTCGACACCCTACAGCGGGGGTCCCTCATGTTTGCGCAACATGGAGGGCACCATAGGATAACACCATATCAACATACAACTCACATCCATAACATCATACCACAATTAACCCATAGGACAAAAGAGATCTCCTCAAACATCATAGGATAGCCAAATATCATTGGGAAATAATATATGGACTTAATCACCATTTTGAAGTAGAGATTACAGTGGGGAAGAGAGGTGTCACACCGCTGCAAGTGGGGGAGAGATTTGGTGTTGACGGTGGCAATACTGTTGATGTAGATTGTCGTCATGATGCTTGACCCAGCGTCGTTCTGATGCCGCCGGGAGAGAGGGGGAGAGAGCCTCCACCTTATCTACTTCCTTGGCCTTCCCCTAGATGGGAGAAGAGTTCCCCCTATGTTCCATGGACTCCATGGCGGCAGAGGGGCGGGAGCCCCTCCGAGATTGGATCTCCCTCTTTATTCTCTTCTATTTCCCGTTCCTATTTTCTAGCTGAAAATTGTTTCTTATATTCCCGGAGATCCGTAACTCTGACCAGGCTGAAATATTGAGAGCATTTTTATCAAAAAATTATCTTTGTTGCGGCCTAAGGAGAGCTCCAACTGACATACAAGGTGGGTACGGTCCACTAGGCCGTGTTTGGGCCCTGGCCAGCGCCCTGGTAGAAGGTAGATGATGTGGGACTCCATTTGCATTGATTCCACTTCTCAAAATTCATAAATACTCTAAAAAAATCTCCATAAATTTTTATTGCTTTTGTCCTTCATTTGATATGAAATTTCTGCAAAACAAAACACACACAAAAAGCAGGAACTGACACTAGGCATTGGATCAATAGGTTAGTCCAATAAATCATATAAATTGTTGCCAAAAGTATGTGAAAGTTGTATAATATTGGCATGAAACTATCAAAAATTATAGATAAGGAAGAGATGTATCAATTGGTCTGCCCATTGTGGATGATGCCACGGTCGAATTGCCAAGGTCTCCGAAGGAGTAGATGGCAAACGGACATGGGAACCACATCACGCTCCAAGGTGTCTTCATAAGCGGCTATCTTGAATGAAACTTGCACCATGTGATGAACTTGGATACTGCCAGAGTCACTAAGCCATTGGACCTTGTAGGGGCAACGGTGGTTCTTCTTGACCAATTGAAGCTTGGAACAAAGGTCTTCACTAGCCAAATTGTGGCAACTTCCTCCATCTATGATGACCTTGACGGATTTGCCTTGGATAATCGCCTTGGTATGGAAGATGTGGAAACCTTGGTCCTCATATTCTTGTTGTTGGAGATTCGGAACCTTGGAAACAACGAGAGTGGGGCTCAGAACGTTGTCACAAAAGATTTGTGAATCTTCATCTTCATTGAATTGTCGATGCATGGCAACATGCTCCAGCACTTGCATCTCGTCATCGCGCATAGAGTCATAGGTCCCATCATCTTGAAGAATCATGATTCATCTTGTTGGACACTCATAGGTTTTGTGGCCGTGGGCTTGGCACATGAAACACTTGATGGAGCTTGATTTAGCGGTGTCATCCGGTGTTGGTGTAGAGGATGAATCCCTTGGCTTGTAGTTGCTTCAAGTAGTATGAAGTCTTGGTGAAGTCATCTTATCCTTGGAATTTGACTTGTCACCGGTAGGTGTTGTAGATTTCATGGTCGAAGGTGTTGTCGTCGTAGAAGTTTGCGCACTTGAAGAGTAGGTCTTGGAAGAGAACTTGGAATACTTGTAGTCATCTTGCACTTGACATTCCTCCTTGGTTGATTGATGAACTAGCTCAAGTAAGTTGGAGTATGGTTGGAAATCCGCGATTTTCTTGACTTGGTAGTTGAGACCATTCAAGAAGCATGCCATTGTTTGCTCGCCATCTTCCTTAACATTGGCTCGGATCATGGTAATTTCCATTTGTTGATAGTATTTTTCTACGGATTTGGTGCCTTGCTTGATTAATTGGAGTTTCTTGAAGACAACCGGTTGTAGTATTTAGGCACAAAGCGAGCTCTCATGATATCCTTCATTTGAGCCCAAGTGGTGATAGGAGGTTCAACTCTCTCTCTTTTATTTTCTCAATCACTTGTTCCCACCAAATTAGAACATGGTCTTGGAACTCAAGAGAGGCCATGGTAATCTTCTTCTCTTCCTCAAAGTTGTGCAAGAAAAAAATCTTGTCAACTTTGAGTGTCCATGAAAGGTAGTCTTCAGGGTCGTTGCTTCTGGAGAACTTGGCATGGTGAACTTGAGCTTGCCTAAGCGTTGTTCGCCATTGTATCCCTTGACAAGGAGGAGGTGCATCAATGTTGTTGTCGAGTTGACGTTGTGGTTGCCTTCGGGCGTTGTCTTCATTGTGCTTGACGTGATGTGCTTGAGGCTGTTGATGAGGTCCTCGTGCGTGGCTTCGTCGTTCTTGTTGCTTCTCTTGGCGAGCGGCTTCTTGTCGTTCACGTTGTTCCTCTTGGTGAGCGGTTTCTTGTTGTTCTCACCGAAGTCCTTCTCTTTCGCGATGAGCTTGGCAGTTGGGCTCCTCCAAGGCGCGAGTAGCTTCTTCCAAGGCTCGGTGTGCTTGAAGTGATTGTTCATGGTGAAGATGATCTTCTTCTTCTTGGCGACGTTATTCTTGCTCCCAATCATCTTGATCTTGTTGACGACGACGACCGTGAACGTGGACACGACCTTGAAATCCATTGCCATGGAATGGATTTTCAGTAGCTTGACATTGTCGACCTTGAGGTGAGCTTGGGCCGAAGCGCTCGGCTTGGTGATGAACTCGTTCTCGCCGAGGGCTTGCTTCGAAAGATTACTCCGACGAGTGTCAACACGAGCGTCGTCTGGACGTAGTCGAAGTAGAGGGAGCATGGTTGACCATCAAGGACCAAAACTCCTCCATTTGGCTTGATAGGTTGGTATCAAGGTAGTCCCATGTGTGCGCCTTAGATTCGTGCAAGTTGGTGGCAAGATTCTCGATGTTGTCATTCAAGGCATTTTGATCTTGAGTAATTGCCTTGTTTGCGCCGAAGAAGTGTTGGGTGTTTGTGTTGTCGTCGTGCTCCTCAAATGTCGGGTTCGACATGATGTTCCTATCTATAGCGCTCAAGAAGATGTAAGTGGAAGAGTGAGAAGACAAACCGAGTACCATTCCAAAAGTAACAACTAATTGAGCACTCAATTATCAATTGGAAATAGTAGAATTGGTACCGAAGATCGTCCTTCTCACACCTACACAAGTAATGCTTATGGAGTAGCTTGGTTAGGATGGTGGCACCAAAATTCAAGTAATTAGAGAGTATGATTCAATAAAGTTGAAAAAGTTCCGCAAATTTGCAAGTAAGACAATGTAGATTAATAGAAATGAGTGGACACGGAAACACACACACGAATAGATAAGTGGAGTTGAGAAACTAAGAAATGAGCACAAAATATGGAATCCATGGAAATCGCTCGTGTTGCACAACACTAGATAGACGCTAGCACGATTACTCAAATGGGCGTGATACGAACTTGTGCACAAGCTATAATAAACAAAATGTGTCGTCTTTCTATTCCCGACTTGCTATGTATGTATGAGGCACGAGCCACTCACTCAAGTGATCCAAGATGATCAAGTTATATATGCAAATTTGACGATGCTATTGCTCTTGTTCTTTTGTCCTTGATTAAAATCTTTTCTTATCTTTCTTTCAGCAATGATATTTGGATTGTCACTATGCGGGACGTGCACACCAAGATAGCAATTATGTATGCGGGTACTTTGTAACACAAGAGATTATACTAGGATGTATATGCATGCAATTGTAGCTATGCGGAGTATGTATCACTAAAGTGCGCAAGTAGCATCTCCCGACAATACTCACTCGACAGTCTCGATAGGCAAGTAATGCAAAAGGTTCGGGGTAACAATGCAATGGTAAGGGTACGTGTCAAGAGTGTCGTCACGATTACCATCCTTGCTTATGGTTGGTGTCAATGAAGAGTTGGTTGGCGACGATCCGGGGCGACAGTGAGTGGCGATGTCCATGAAGAACCAATCTTAATTAACCGAAACAACTTAGGAAGTGGTGAAGCTCGCGACTCAAAATCCCAAATGCAAAGGGTTGCGGACGAAAATGATAGAAGGTTGCAGAAAATCTGAGGTGAGAAAAACCAAGGAAATGGAAAATTACTGAGGGGAGACTTTCTATAAAGGCAGGAAGGTATGGGCCGGCCGGAGGTTTCGTGGGCCGAAAGGTCCGGGGTGGACAGAGGGTCCGAGGGTCGGAAGTCCGAGAGGGGCCGGAGGTTCCGTGGGTCGGGAAAATTAGGATGAACCCTAATTTTTAGATCTTGGACTTGGGCGGGAAATCATGAGGACAACCCAAATCAGACGGGGGAAAAGAAAAATTGCTGGGGATTGGCTGGATGGAAAGCTAGATCCACACGTCCACAACGAAATCGACGGATCCAAATCAACAAAATCTCCTCGAATCCAACGAATCCAAGAAATTTTGGGTATGGCTATTTTTGTGGGGATTTTCGAAATTAGGTAAAATCAAAGCACAAATTGGCTAGAAAATGGAGGGAGAGACTACAAGGTGTGAATCAACGTGGCTCTAGTACCAATATGATACGGGCACGCCCTCGAGTCCCGATTCTTTCACACTTGGAGGGGAGAGGGAGGAAAATCAAGAGGCAAATAAACACTCAAAGACGATACTCAAGTCACACATCCGCTAGATCCAACGAATCATGAGATACAAGGTTCAGAATCACCAAACGGATACAAGTACTAGTAGCCTTCCCACTCCGGAGAGATGGGTCTTGATATCCATGAGGTATCTTCCCTTGAGAGGGGCCTTGGCATCCACTTCGAATCTTCTCACGCACAGGTGTCTCACCCCACGAGGGAAGGAAGTAGATGGAGCTATGCTCAACAATGGTCTTTTCTAAACCAAAGCTAACCCTAACTAGAGGTGGAAGAGGACTACTTATAGTCTAGGTCGTAATAGGGGCGAAGGGGTACATGGTCCCTTTGGCCGAGTCACTGCACACTAGTAGGCCGGAAGTTCCGGACAGATTTGTTGGGGAACGTTGCGTGGGAAACAAAAAAATTCATATGCACACGCAAGATCTATCCATGGTGATGAGCATCTATGAGAGGGAGAGCGGATCTACATACCCTTTTAGATAGCTAAGCGGGAAGCGTTAAGAAACGGGGTTGATGTATTTGAACATCTCCGCAATCCAAATCATCGAGCATCCCACGATCCAATCACGAACCGTCCCGATCTAGCGCCGAACGGACGACACCTCTGCATTCAGCACATGTACAACTCGATGACGATCTCTGCCTTCTTGATCCATCTAGAGGGAGCGGAGAGGTAGATGAGTTCTCCAGTAGCGCGACGACGTGGCGGTGGTGGTGGTGGAACTGTTCCGGCAGGGCTTCCCCTAAGCACTGCCGAAAACTAGAAGGAACAATCTATTGGGGAGAGGGGGCTGCAACGTGGCTTAGGGTTTTCTGGTACGTCTACCCTCTCTCCCCTCCAGTATATATAGGAGGAATGGGAGGGAGGCCGACACCCTAGGGTTTCCCCTAGGCTTTGGCCGAAGTGGGAGAGGTGGAGGAGTCCTACTCCAATCGTACTAGGAGTAGGATTCCTCCCCCACATGGAAAATCTTTACACCTCTCGGGTTTTTCCCGCCCCTAGCCACATGTGACATAGTGGGGGCTTCGGCGTGACCACCAGGGGCTGGTTTGCCTCCTCCCACAGCCCACGAGGCCCATTGGGACACGAGGCCCCTGCCAATGGTCCCCCGATACCGTCGCAGCACTCCCGTTACACTACCGAAGTACCCAGAAACTTTACCGGTGACCAAAACAGGACTTCCTATATATCAATCTTTAGCTATGAACCATTCCAGAGCTCCTCATGGCATCCTGGATATCATCCAGGTCTCTTAACAACCTTCGTTTACCACCATACATAACTCTGTACTACCGAAACGTCACCAAACATTAGGTGTGGAGACCCTGCGGGTTTGAGAACTATGTAGACATGACCGAGACACCTCTACTGTCAATAACCAATGGAGGACCTAGATGCCCATATTGGTTCCTACATATTGTACAAAGATGTTTATCGGTTGAACCTCTATGTCAAGGATTTAGTTAATCCTGTATGCTGTTCCCTTCGTTCTTCGGTATATTACTTGCCCGAGATTCGATCGTCGGTATCTCTATACCTAGTTCAATCTCGTTACCGACAAGTCTCTTTACTCGTTCCATAATACAATATATCGTGGTTCAAAATTTATTCACATTACTTGCAAGGCTTATTGTGATGTTGTATTACCGAATTATTGTGATGTTGTATTACCGAATGGGCCTTGAGATACCTCTCCGTCACACAGAGTTACAAATCCCAGTCTTGATCCATGCCCACCCAACAGACCCCCTCAGAGATACCTGCAGAGCATATTTATAGTCACCCATTTACGTTGTGACGTTTGATACACACAAGGTACTCCTTTGGTGTCAGTGAGTTGCATGATCTCATGGTCATAGGAACAGATACTTGACATGCAGAAAACATAGCAATAAACTAAAACGAGCATATGTTACGTTCAGACTACGGTTCTTGTTCATCACATCATTCTCCTAATGATGTGATACCTTTATCAAATGAAATATCATGTCTATGGCCAGGAAGCCTTGACCATCTTTGATCAACAAGCTAGTCTACTAGAAGCATACTAGGGACACAATGTTGTCTATGTATCCACACATGCAATGTGTTTCCAATCAATATAATTATAGAATGGATAATAAAAGATCATCATGAACAAGCAAAGATAATAATAACCATTTATTATTGCCTCTAAGGCATATTTCCAACAGTCTCCCACTTGCACTAGAGTCAATACTCTAGCTCACATAACTATGTGATTTACATTGTAATGAATCTAACACCCATATAGTTCTGGTTTGATCACGTTTAGCCCTTGGAAGAGGTTTAGTTAGTGGGTCTATAATATGCAGATCCATGTGCATTTTGCAAATATTTATGTCCTCCTCCTTGATGTAATCGCGGATGGAATTGAAGCGTCCATGATCTATGATGAACTCGTTCATCCAGACACCTTCCTTCGCTGCCTCGGAGGCTGTGATGTACTGCGCTTCGCATGTAGAATCGGCTACCTCGCTCTGCTTGGAACTGCACCAGCTTACCACTGCGCCATTGAGAATAAATACAGATCCGTTTTGCCACTTAGAGTCATATGGATCAGTGTCAAAGCTTGCATCGATGTAACCCTTTACGATGAGCTCTTGATCACCTCCATAAACGAGAAATATTTCCATAGTCCTTTTCACGTACTTAAGGATATTCTTGACCGCCATCATGTGCTCCATTGCTGGATCACTTTGAAACCTTTTGGCCATACCTATGGCAAGGCTGACAACGGGTCTTGTGCACGACAATGCATACATGATCGAACCAATGGCCGAAGCATAAGGGATGGCACTCATCCTGTCTCTATCTTCTGCAATCACTGGGCATTGACTCTTACTCAACTTCAGACCTTGCAATACATGCAAGAACCCCTTCTTGGACTAATCCATTTTGAACTTCTCCGAAACTTTGTCAAGGTATGTGCTATATGAAAATCCTATTAAGAG
Organism: Hordeum marinum; assembly: GCA_022496015.1. Classification (NCBI taxonomy): domain Eukaryota; kingdom Viridiplantae; phylum Streptophyta; class Magnoliopsida; order Poales; family Poaceae; genus Hordeum; species Hordeum marinum. Next base: position 276,864,389 of record CM039677.1, on the reverse strand, counting down.
AATCGATCTATCTCTATAGTTCTTAATCCCTAATATGAAAGCAGCTTCTCCTAGGTCCATCATTGAAAAACTCTTGTTCAAATATCTCTTCATCCTTTCCAGCATTTCTATATTGTTTCTAGTCAGCAATATGTCATCACATATAATATTAGAAACGCTATAGAGCTCCCACTACTTTCTTGAAAATACAAGCTTCTCCGTAAACTTGTATAAACCTGAACACTTTGATCACCGCATGAAAGTGAAGATTCCAACTTCGAGATGCTTGCACCAGTCCATAAATCAATCGCTAGAGTTTGCAAACTTTGTTAGCATTCTATGGATCGAGAAAACCTTCTGCTTGTATCATATACAACTATTTCTTAAGGAAACAGTTAAGGAACGCTATTTTGACATCCATCTACCAAATTTTATAATCGAAAAATGCAGCTATTGCTAACATGATTGTGATAGACTAAACATCTCTACGGGTAAGAAAGTCTCATCGTAGTCAACTCCTTGAACTTGTGAAAAACCCTATACCACAAGACGAGCTTTATAGACACTAACTTTACCATTCGCGTCTTTCATCTTCTTAAAGATCCATTTGTTCTGAATGACCTTACGTCCTTCAGGTAATACTTCCAAAGTCCATACTTTGTTTTCATACAGGGATCCCATCTTGGATTTCATGGCCTCTAACCATTTCTCGGAATCCGGGCCAATCATCACTTCTCCATAGATCTTAGGTTCATTGTTGTCCAACAACATGACCTCTAAGACAGGGTTGCCGTACCACCGAGGAGCAGTACGTGCCCTTGTCGACCTACGAGGTTTGATAGTAACTTGATCCAAAGCTTCATGATCATCATCATTAACTTCCTCTTCAACTAATGTAGGCTCCATAGAAACATCTTCTTGCGCTGCGCTATTCTATGGTTGAAACAAAGGTTCAACAACCTCATCAGTTCTATTTTCCTCCCACTCAACTCTTTTTAGAGAAACTCTTTCTCAAGAAATTTTCCATTCTTAGCGACAAACACTTTTTCTTCGGATCTAATATAGAAGGTATACCCAAATGTCTCATTTGGGTATCCTATGAGGACGCATTTCTCCGCTTTGGGTTCCAGCTTTTCAGGCTAAAGCTTTTTGACATAAGCATCACACCACCAAACTTTAAGAAACGACAACTTTGGCTTGTTGCCAAACCACAGTTCATATGGCATCGTCTCAACGGATTTTCATGGTGCCCCATTTGAAGTGAATTTAGCTATCTCTAATGCATGACCCCAAAAGGATAGTGGCAAATCGGCAAGAGACATCATATAACACACCATATCTAATAAGATTCCGTTACGATGTTCGGACACAGCATTACGCTATGGTGTTCCAGGTGGTGTCAATTGTGAAGCACTTCCACACTGTCTTAAGTTACTGCCAAACTCATAACTCAGATATTCTCCTCCTTGATCAGATCGTAGGAATTTAATCTTCTTGTTACGATGATCTCAAGTTCACTCTGAAATTGCTTGAATTTTCAAATGTTTCAGACTTGTGCTTCAACAGGTAAATATACCCATATCTACTTAATTCATCAGTGAATGTGAGAAAATAACGATATCCACCGCGCGGCTCAATGCTCATTGGACCGCACACATCAGTATGTATGATTTCCAACAAGTCACTTTCCCTTTCCATTGTTCTAGACAACGGGGTTTTAGTCATCTTGCCCATGAGGCATGGTTCACATGTGTCAAGCGATTCAAAAGCGAGTGACTCCAAAAGTCCATCAACATGGAGCTTCTTCATGCGTTTTACACCAATATGACCTAAGGGGAAGTGCCACAAGAAAGTGGTACTATCATTATCAACTCTACATCTTTTGGCATCAATGTTATGACATGTGTATCATCACTATCGAGATTCAATAAGAATAAACCCCTCACATTGGGTGCATGACCATAAAAGATATTACTCATATAAATAGAACAACCATTATTCTCAGATTTAAATGAGTAACCGTCTCGCCATAAACAAGATCCAGATATAATGTTCATGTTTAACGCAGGCACTAAATAACAATTATTCAGGTTCATCAGTAATCCCGATGGTATTTGAAGAGCGAGCGTGCCGATGACGACCACATCAACCTTCGAAACTTTTCCCACGCGCATCGTCACATTCTCCTTAGCCAGCCTCCGTCTCTTCTGTAGGTCCTTCTTTGAGTTGCAAATGTGAGCAACCGAATCAGTATCAAATACCCAGGTACTACAACGAGATCTAGTAAGGTACACACAATAACAGGTATATCATATATACCTTGTTAGGTGTTTGCCGCCTTGTTGTTGGCCAGATACTTGGGGCAGTTCCGCTTCTAGTGACTAGTTCACTCGCAATGAAAGCACTCAGTTTCTAGCTTGGGTCCAGCCTTTGGTTTCTTAAAAGGACGGGCAACTTCTTTGCCACTATTCTTGGGGTTACTCTTCTTGCCCGTGCCTTTCTTCTTGAAACTAGTAGTTTTATTGACCATCAACACTTGATGCTCCTTCTGGATTTTAGACTCAGCGACTTTCAGCATCGCAAACAGCTCGGTGACTGACTTTTTCATCCCTTGCATGTTATAGTTCATCACGAAGCTCTTATAGCTAGGTGGCGATGATTGAAGAACTCTGTCAGTAATCGCCTCTAGCGGGAGAAAAATTCCCAACTTATCCAGACGGTTCGAATACCCAGACAATCTGAGTACATGTTCACTGATAGACCCGTTCTCCTCCATCTTGCAAGCATAGAACTTATCAGAGTTCTCATACCTCTCGATCCGGGCATTCTTCTGAAAGATAAACTTCAACTCCTAGAACATCTAATATGCTCCTTGATGTTCAAAACATCTTTGAAGTCCCGGTTCTAAGCCATACAACATTGCACATTGAACTATTGAGTAATCTCCAGAACGTGCCTCCCAAACGTTCTTAACGTCTTCGGACAACACGGGAGAGGTTGGATCACCAAGCGGTGCATCAAGGACATAATCCTTTTGGGATGCCATGAGGATAATCCTCAGATTACGGGCCCTATCCACAAAGTAATTCCATCATCTTTCAACTTGGCTTTCTCTAGGAATGCATTAAAATTCAGGGGAACTACTACGCGAGCCATTGATCTACAACATAAATATGCAAAGGTTACTCAGACTATTGTTCAAGATAATGCATTTAGTTAATAAAATTACTTAAAAAATCCCACTCAAATTGACATACCTTCGGTCATCCAGTGATACATCATCCAAATTTACCAACTCAAGTCCGATCATCACGTGAGTTGAGGTGGTTTGAATGGTAAACAACCTCATGTTGATCATATCTACTATATGACTCATGTTCGACCTTTCGGTCTCTTGTGTTCCGAGGCCATGTATGTACATGCTAGGCTCATCAAGTTTAACTTGAGTGTTTTGCACGTGCAACACTGGCTTGCACCCGTTGTATGTGAACGTAGAGTCTATCACACCCGATAATCACGTGGTGTTTCGACACGACGAACTTTCGTAATGGTGCACACTCGGGGAGAACACAATTTATCTTGAAATTTAAGTGAGGTATCACGTTATAATGCTACTATTGTCCTAAGAAAAACAAGGTGCATAAAAGGATTAACATCACATGCAAATCATCAGTGACATGATATGGCCATCAACTTGTGCTTCTGATCTCCATCTCCAAAGCACGGGCATGATCTCCATCGTCACTGCCTCATTGGCACAACACCATGATCTCCATCATCTTGATCTCCATCAACGTGTCTCCATGAGGTTGTCGCGCCAACTGTTGCTTCTATGACTATTGCTAATTCATAGTGATAAAGTAGAGCTAAAACGACGAATATAATTAAAGGCAACCCTATGACTCCTGCCGGTTGCTCTACTCATTGACACACAAGTCATGATATTCTATACAAAACATGATCATCTCATACATCACATATATCTCATCATGTAATTCGCCATATCATATCATAACATACCCTGCAAAAACACGTTAGACGTCCTCTACTTTTTGTTGCATGTTTTACGTGGCTGCACGGGTATCTAGCAAGAACAATTCTCACCTATGCAAAAACCAAAACGGTGATACACAAATGGCTATTCAACCTTCTCAAGGACCGCCTTTGTCGAATCTGATCCAACTAGAGTAGGAGAGACCGGCACCCGCCAGCCATCTTTATACAATAAAGTCACATGTCAGTCAATGGAACCTGTCTCTCGTAAGCATACGAGTAAGGTTGGTCCGGGCCGGTTCATCCCACAATACCGTTGAATCAAAAAAGGACTCAGCGAGGAAGCAATATGATCATCAATGCCCCCAAACTCCTTTGTGTTCTACTCATGATCTCATCTACACATAGACCTAGCTCATGATGCCACCGTTGGGGAACGTTGCATGGGAAACAAAAAAATTCCTACGCACACGCAAGATCAATCCATGGTGATGAGCATCTACAAGAGGGAGAGAGGATCTACATACCCATGTAGATCTCTAAGAGGGAAGCGTTAAGCAAAGCGGTTGATGTAGTCGAACGTCTTCGCGATCAAAATCACCGAGCGTCCCGCGACCCAATCACGACCCGTCCCGATCTAGCGCCGAATGGACGACACCTCCGTGTTTAGCACACGTACAACTCGATGACAATCTCCAACTTCTTGACCCAGCAAGAGGGAGCGGACACGTAGATCAGTTCTTCGGCTTCACGACGGCGCGGCGGCGCTAGTCGTGGAACTGTTCTGGCAGGGCTTCGCTAAGCACTGCCGAAAATTAGAGGGAACGATCTATCGAGGAGAGAGGGCTACACCGTGTCTTAGGTTTTTTTGGTACGGCTTCCCTCTCTCCCCTCCAGTATATATAGGAGGAAGGGGAGGCAGGCTGGCACCCTAGGGTTTCCCCTAGGCTTTGGCTGAAGTGGGCGAGGTGGAGGAGTCCTACTCCAATCCTACTAGGAGTAGGATTCCTCCCCCACTTGGAAAATCTTTCCACCTCTTGGGATTTACCCACCCCTAGCAGCATGGGACTTAGTGGGGGGTTCGGCCAGCCCCAGGGGCTGGTTTGCCTCCTCCCATAGCCCATGAGGCCCTTTGGGGCATGAGGCCCCTCCCGATGATCCCTCGGTACCCTCTCGGCACTCCTGGTATACTACCGAAGTACCCGAAACTTTTCTGGTTACCAAAACGGGATTTCATATATATCAATATTTACCTCCGGACCATTCCGAAGCTCCTCGTGACGTCCGGGATATCATCCGGGACTCTGAACAACCTTTTGTCACCACCATACATAACTCTATACTACCAAAACGTCACCGAACGTTAAGTATGCAGACCATGCGGGTCCTAGAACTATGTAGACATGACCGAGACACCTCTACAATCAATAACCAATAGCGGGACCTGGATGCCCATATTGGTTCCTACATATTCTATGAAGATCTTTATCGGCTAAACCTCTATGTCAAGGATCTAGTTAATCCTGTATGTTGTTCCCTTTGTTCTTCGGTATATTACTTGCCCGAGATTCGATCGTAGGTATCTCTATACCTAGTTCAATCTCGTTACTAGCAAGTCTCTTTACTCGTTCCATAATACAAGATACCATGGCTAACACTTCAGCACATTTCTTGCAAGGCTTGTTGTGATGTTGTATTACCGAGTGGGCCCTGTGATACCTCTCCGTCTCACGCAGTAACAAATCCCAGTCTTGATCCATGCCCACCCAACAGACACCCTTGGAGATACCTATAGTGCATCTTTATAGTCACCCAGTTACCTTGCGACACTTTATACACACAAGGTATGATAAAGGCGAGGGTCCCAATCTTTCGATGAGATGATAACTATCAATTTGGTGGAGATGACTTTGACGATCCGACTACGAACGTGCACGACGTTGCGCCATAGCAATCGCTAAACCAATCTCCAAGAGGTTATTGACCACGCCGGAGAACGATCAACCTGACCATGAAGGTCTATTCCTGCAAGCAATCGAAGAACAAGCAAGAATATGATAATGCAATCTGAATATTGCGAATATATATGAAGTATTGATAAGGGTGGGGTTCTGAAAGCGGTCTTGGTCTGGTCGTTGGACACAAACGAAGTACACGAAGTTGCAATGGCTAACTTTTAACTAAACAAAACCCAACCCTAAAACGAAGCCCTAAGGGCTGTATATATGGGGGAATAGAAGGGAATTTCGTGGCCCCTTGGAGGAGGGGTCCGAAACCGACCCTAAGTCAGTTTCCCCATATATACGGACTCTAAAAACAGCCTATAATATGGTATTTCGAAATTACATGGGCCTGGCCCAAAAATAAGGTGGCGCAGCACCTATATTAGCCTATGGACGAATTTTATAAAGTGGCATCATGCATATTTCGTCCAAGGCTTCCCGCTCCCATTATGGTGGCTTCAATGTGCGAAAATCATCACTGGAAGCTCCATTGTTCTTCCCCGCACGCGCACCTTCTCCTCCATGCTTGATCCCGCTCCAATGGTCATCCTTCTTATCCATGCTAGGTCCTTCATTCATAAGTAAAACAAAAGTATCCAATTTAGGCAGCATCATATGTTCATGAATATTAGAAGGATTTCCAAGAAACGAAAGTACCTGGTAATTCAATTGACGTGCGCGAGCTCTAGTAATTGGTCCTGTATGTATAGCAGTCGGGGTGGGTGTAACATTAGTAGGGATGTCCTCATCAAGGTACTCCTCCGGTGTCAGTGAGTTGCATGATCTGATGGTCATAGGAACATATACTTGACATGGAGAAAACAATAGCAATAAACTGACACGATCATATGCTATGTTCATAGTTTGGGTCTTGTCCATCACATCATTATCCTAATGATGTGATCCTTTTATCAAATGACATCTCATGGCTATGGCTAGGAAACCTTGACCATATTTGATCAAAGAACTAGTCTACTAGAGGCATACTAGGGACATAGTGTTGTCTATGTATCCACACCTGCAATGTGTCTCCAATCAATACAATTATAGCATGGATGATAAAAGATCATCATGAACAAGCAAAGATAATAATAACCATTTATTATTGCCTCTAGGGCATATTTCCAACAAGTTTCTGGCTGGGGTCCGGGCTGGACAAAGTGTTAGCGTCGGGTCCTGAGGCTGGGTTGGAGGCAGGACGGATGTTCTGGGCCAGCCGGAAGTTCCGGGGGCCAGAGGTTCCGGGCCAGGGTCCGGGCAGGTTCCGGGCTAAGACGAAAGTCCATGTGCCCGGGCCGGCTCCTGGGTCGCTGGGAGGCCGATGGTTCCGGGCTGGCCGGAAGTTTCGGTGAAACCAGAGTGTTGCACTTGGTGTTGGCTCCCTCTCCTACATGGCCTTGGTCTTGGGGGTGCTTCCTTGATCCTTTGTGGTCGTCTTCCTCGCACCTGAGGATGCACAGGTTTTCATTGTGAGGTAGCATCCAAGTCCAGTTGATATCAAAGTCTAGCTCAAAGAGGAGGGAGTTCACCTTAGCTTCCATGGCACGTGTGAGGGCTCTATTCATGGGATCAATTGGTGCTTGATGTGATGGTGTAGACTCCATGGTGGGATGCTCTGCATCAAAGATTGTCCCTAGGGCATTGAATATAATATGATAGGTACTTGTTGTATGCAATGAGGGAGAGGCATACACTAACACACTTTTCATACTTGGATCATACGCACTTATGATTGGAACTCTATCAAGCATCCGCAACTACCAAAGTTTATTTAGGTAAAACCCAACCATAGAATTAAGTATCAAGTCCTCTTTAATCCCATACGCAACAACCAACCTACTCGGGTTTATGGTTATGTCACTCACGCAAACCACCATAGGCAAATCACGAACATACCGCAACACCCTACAATGGGGATCCATCACGTTTGCGCGACATGTAGGACACAATAGGACAAAACCATATCAACATACAACTCATATCCATAACATCATACTACAATTAACCCATAGGACAAAAAAGATCTACTCAAACATCATACAATAGCTAAATATCATTGGGCAATAATATATGGAATTGAGCACCATGTTTAAGTAGAGATTACAGCAGGGAAGAGATGTCTTACACTACTGCATAGAGGGGGAGTGAGTTGGTGTTGACGGCGGCGAAGTTGTTGGTGTAGATCTCCATACGATGATTGCCCCGACGACGTTCCGACGCCACCAGGAGAGAGAGGGAGAGAGCTCCCCTACTTCTTCTTCCTTAGACCCCCATAGATGGGAGGAGAGTTCCCCCTCTAGCCCATGGCCTTCATGGTGGCGCAGGGGCAGGAGCCCCTCTGAGATTGGATTTCCCTGTCTGTTCTCTTCTGTTTCGAGTTCCTATTTTCTGGCCAAAAACCATTTCTTATATTCCCAGAGATCCATAACTCTGATTTCACTCAGATTTTAACATAGCTTTTTTCTGGATATAAGATTCCTTGCACCTGAAGGAGAGCTCCAACTGACTTACAAGGTGAGAACAATACATCACCACGCGCGTGGGCCCTCTGGCGCGCCGTGGTATCTCATGGTGGCTTTGGGCCTCCGTTTGCATTGATTCCAACTCCCAAAGTTCAAAATATTCCAAAATAATTCTCCGTAATTTTTTTATCTTGTTTGGACTTCGTTTGATATGGAATTTTTGCGAAACCAAAAGACACGCAAAAAACAGGAACTGGCACTGGCCACTGGATCAATATGTTAGTACAATAAATCATATAAAATTTTGCCAAAAATATGTGAAAGTTGTACAATATTGGCATGAAACAATCAAAAATTATAGATATGATGGAGACGTATCAGCATCCACAAGCTTAATTCCTACTCGTCCTCGAGTAGGTAAATGGTAATTTTTTTTGATGTGGAATGCTAGCTAAGGCGCAACGTCGAAGCGGCTAATCAATGGGCTATGGAGATACCCATCAAATGATATCGATGTGAGGAGCATGGATTGCCATGCAACGGATGAACTAATAGCTATAAGTGTATGAAAGCTCAAGTGAAACTAAGTGGGTGTGCATCTAACTCTACAATGAAAAATTCCCACTAGTATATGAAAGTGACAACATAGGAGACTCTCTATATGAAAAACATGGTGCTACTTTGAAGCACAAGTGTGGAATTTGGCATGCCCCTTCTCTCTTTGTCTCTTTTTTTATTTTTATTTCCTTTTTTTATTTGTTTGGAGCATCATCCCGACTTGTGGGGGAATCATAGTTTTCATCATCCTTTCCTCACCGGGACATGCTTTGATAATGAATAATGATGATCATCACACTTTTATTTACTTACAACTCAATATTACCACTCGATTGTAGAACAAAGTATGACTCTATATGAATGCCTCTGGCAGCGTACCAGGATGTGCAATGATCTAGCGTAGCAAATATATCAAAAAAAGGACAAGCCATGGAAACATCATGCATTCTATCTTACGATCATGTAAACCAATATGACAATAAATGCTCAAGTCATCAAAACGGAAGCGGTGGAAGTTGCATGGCAATATATCTAGGAATGGCTACGGAAATGCCATAATTGGTATATATGGTGGATGTTTTGAGGAAGATATAATAAGTCTTATGTGTGATAGAGATTATCATATCACCTGTAGAGCACCTTTATAGTCACCTAGTTACGTTGCGACGTTTGATACACACAAGGCACTCCTCCAGTGTCAGTGAGACGCATGATCTCATGGTCATAGGAAAAGATACTTGACATGCAGAAATACTATAGCAATAAAATGACACGATCATATGCTATGTTAATACTTTGGTTCTTGTCCATCACATCATTCTCCCAATGATGTGATACCATTATGAAATGATATCTCATGTCAATGGGTAGGAAACCTTGACCATCTTTGATCAACGAGTAGTCTACTAGAGGCATACTAGGGACAAAGTATTGTTTATGTATCCACACATGCAATGTGTTTCTAGTCAATACAATTATAGCATGACTAATAAACAATTATCATGAACAACGAAATATAATAATAACCATTTTATTATTCCCTCTATGGCATATTTCCAACAGTCTCCCGCTTGCACTAGACTCAATAATCCAGCTCACATCACTATGTGATTTACATTGTAATGAATCGAACACCCTTACAGTTCTAGTGTTGATCATGTTAAACCCTTGGAAGAGGTTTAGTAAACGGGTCTGCAACATTGAGATCCATGTGCACTTTGCAAATATTTATGTCCTCCTTGATGTACTCGTAGATGAAATTGAAGCGTCGCTTTATGTGTCTGGTCCTCTTGTGTAACCTTGGTTCCTTGGCCAGGGCAATGTCACTAGTGTTATCATAGAACAGATCCACTGGATTCAGTGCACTAGACACTACTCCAAGATCTGTCATGAACTCCTTCATCTAGACACATTCCTGCGCTGCCTCCGAGGCTGCGATGTACTCTGCTTCGCATGTAGAATCAGCAACCACACTCTACTTGGAACTGCACCAGCTTATCACTCCACCATTGAGAATAAATACGTATCTGGTTTGCGACTTAGATTCATCCGGATCAGTGTCAAAGCTTGCATAGACGTAACCGTTTATGAGGAGCTCTTGATCACCTCCATAAATGAGAAACATTTCCTTAGTCCTTTTCAGGTACTTAAGGATATTCTTGACCGCCGTCCAGTGCTCCATTCCTGGATCACTTTGAAACCTTCCGGCCATACTTATGGCAAGTTTGATATTGGGTCTTGTGTATAGCATTGCATACATAATAAAGCCTATGGCTAAAGCATAGGGGATGACACTCATCTTCTCTCTATCTTCTGCAGTCACTAGGCATTGAGTCTTACTCAACTTCACACGTTGTAACACAGGCAAGAAACCCTTCTTGGACTGATCCATTTTAAACATCTTCAAAACTTTATCTAGGTATGTGCTTTGCGGAAGTCCTATTAAGCATCTCGATCTATCTCTATAGATCTTAATGCCTAATAAGAAAGCAGCTTCTCCTAGGTCCTTCATTGAGAAACCATTGTTCAAATATTCTTCACGCTTTCCAGCATTTCTATATTGTTTCCAATCAGCAATATGTCATCCACATATAATATTAGAAACGCTAAAGAGCTCCCACTCACTTTCTTATAAATAAAAGCTTCTTTGTAAACTTGTATAAAACCGAATGCATTGATCACCTCATCACAACGCAGATTCCAACTCCGAGGTGCTTGCACCAGTCCATCGATGGATCACCGGAGTTTTCAAACTTTGTCAGCATTCTCTAGATCGACAAAACCTTCCTGTTGTATCATATACAACTCTTCCTTAAGGAAACCATTAAGGAACGTTGTTTTGACATCCCTCTGCCAAATTTCATAGTAAAAATATGCAGCTACTGCTAACATGATTCTGACAGACTTAAGCATCGCTACAGGTGAGATGGTCTCATCAGAGTCAACTCCTTGAACTTGTGAAAAAACCCTTTGCCACTAGTTGAGCTTTATAGACGGTGACATTACCGTCCGCGTCCATCTTCCTTTTAAAGATCCATTTGTTCTCAATGGCCTTTCGCCTTCAGGTAATACTTCCAAAGTCCATACTTCGTTTTCATACATGGATCCCATCTCAGATTTATGGCCTCTAACCATTTCTCGGAATTCAGGCCCATCATCGCATCTCCATAGCTCATAGGTTCATCAAATGACATGACCTCTAAGACAGGGTTGTTGTAACACTCAGGTGCAGCACACGCCCTTGTTGACCTACGAGGTTCAATATTAACTTGATCCAAAGTTTCATGATCATAATCATTAACTTCCTCTTCAACTGTCGTAGGCTCCACAGAAACATCTTTCTGCGCTGCACTACTCTCTGGTTGAAACAAAGGTTCCACAACCTCATAAAGTTCTATCTTCCTCCTAGTCAATTCTTTCAAGAGAAACTCTTTCTCAAGAAATCTTCCATTTTTAGCGACAAACACTTTGCCTTAGGATCTGAGATAGAAGGTATACCCAACTGGCTCTTTTTGGAATCCTATGAAGATGCATTTCTCCGCTTTGGGTTCCAGCTTTTCAGAATGAAGGTTTTTTGACATAAGCATCACATCCCCAAACTTTAAGAAATGAAAACTTTGGCTTCTTGCCAAACCACACTTCATATGGCGTGGTCTCAATGGATTTCGATGGCGCCCTATTTAAAGTGAATGCAGCTATCTCTAATGCATAACCCCAAAAAGATAGTGGAAAATCGACAACAGACATCATAGAATGCACCATATCTAATAAGGTTCGATTACGATGTTCGGACACACCATTACGCTGTGGTGTTCTGGGCGGTGTCAATTGTGAAACAATTCCACATTTTCTTAAGTGACTATCAAATTCTTAACTCAGAGATTCACCTCCTCGATCAGATCACGGGAATTTAATCTTCTTGTTACGATGATTCTCAACATCACTCTGAAATTGCTTAAACTTTTCAAACGTTTCAGACTTGTGTTTCATTAAGTAAATATACCCATGTCTACTTAAGTCATCAGTGAAGGTGATAAAATAATGATATCCACCACGCGCCTCAATGCTGATCGGACTGCACACATCAGTATGTATGATTCGCAACAAGTCACTTGCCCGTTCCATTGTTCCAGAGAACATCGGTTTAGTCATCTTTCCCATGAGGCATGTTTCACATGTCTCAAGTGATTCAAAATCAAGTGACTCCAAAAGTCCATCAGCATGGTGCTTCTTCATGCGTCTTACACCAATATGACCTAAACGACAGTGCCACAAGAAAGTGGTACTATCATTATCAACTCTACATCCTTTGGCATCAATTTTTTGAACATGTATATCATCACTATCGAGATTCAATATGAATAAACCCCTCACATTAGGTTCATGACAATAAAAGATATTAATCATATAAATAGAACAACCATTATTCTCTGATTTAAATGATTAACCATCTCGCAATAAACAAGATCTAGATATAATGTTCATGCTTAACGCGGGCACTGAATAACAATTATTCAGGTTCATCACTAATCCCAGTGGTAATTGAGTAGCAAGCTTGTCGACGGCGATCACATCAACCTTGAAACCATTTCCTACGCGCATCGTCACTTCGTCCTTTGCCAGTCTTCGTCTATTCCGTAGTTCCTGTTTTAAGTTGCAAATGTGAGCAACCAAACCGGTATCAAATACCAAGGCACTACAACGAGAGTTGGTAAGGTACACATCAATAACATGTATATCATATATACCTTGTTTGTTGTTGGCCGCCTTCTTGTTGGCCAGATACTTGGGGCAATTCCTCTTCTAGTGACTAGTTCCCTTGCAATGAAAGCACCTAGTTTCTAGCTTGGGTCCAGCCTTGGGTTTCTTCACGGGAGGGGCAACTGCTTTGCCACTCTTCTTAGAGTTACCCTTCTTGCCCTTGCCATTCTCCTTGAAACTAGTGGTTTTATTGACCATCAACACTTGATGCTCCTTCTGAATCTCAGACTCAGCAACTTTTAACATCGCAAACAGCTCGGCGACTGACTTGTTCATCGTGTGCATGCTATAGTTCAACACAAAGCTCTTGTAGCTACGTGTCAATGATTGAATAACTCTGTCAGTGATCGCCTCAGCCGTAAGGGGCATCCCCAATTCAACCAGATGGGTACAATACCCACACATTCTATGTATGTGTTCACTGACAGACCCGTTCTCCTCCATTTTGCAAGCATAGAACTCATCGAATGTCTCATACCTCTTGATGTGGACATTCTTCTGAAAGATAAACTTCAACTCCTGGAACATATCATATGCTCCTTGATGTTCAAAGCATCTTTGAAGTCCCAGTTCTAAGCCATACAACATTGCACATTGAACCATTGATTAATCATCAAAACGAGCCTGCTAGGCATTCCCAATGTCTGCCAGGCATTCCCCGAGTGTTCTCCACGTGCAACACCGGCTTGCACCCATTGAATGTGAACATAGAGTTTATCACACCCGATCATCACGTGGTGTCTCGACACGACTAACTTTCGCAACGGTGCACACTCGGGGAGAACACAATTTATCTTGAAATTTAAGTGAGGGATCACCTTATAATGCTATCGTCGTCCTAAGAAAAACAAGGCCCATAAAAGGATTAACATCATACGCAAATCATAAGTGACATGATATGGCTATGAACTAGTGCTTTTGATCTCCATCTTGAAAGCACCGGCATTATGTCCATCGTCACTGGCATGACACCATGATCTCCGTCATCTTCCTATCCATCAACGTGTCTCCATTGGGGTTGTCGCGCCGACTGTTGCTTCCATGACTATTGCTAACTCATAGCGACAAAGTAAAGAAAAATGGCAAAAATAATTAAAGACAACCCTATGGCTCCTGCCAGTTGCCGTACTCATCAACATGCAAGTCCTGATATTCTATACAATATATATGATCATCTCGTACATCATGTATATCTCATCATGTAATTGGCCATATCACATCACAGCATACCCTGCAAAAACAAGTTAGACGTCCTCTAATTGTTGGTTCAAGTTTTACGTGGCTGCTACGGGTATCTAGCAAGAACAATTTTCACCTATGCAAAAAGCACAATGGTGATACATAAATTGCTTTTCAACCTTCTCAAGGACCGCCTTTGTCGAATCCGATCCAACTAAAATAGGAGAAATAGACACCCGCCAGCAATCTTTGTGAAACGAAGTTACACGTCAGTCGATGGAGCTGGTCGCTCTTAAGCATACGAGTAAGGTTGGTCCGAGCCGCTTCATCCCACAATACCGCTGAACCAAAACACGACCAAGGGAGGAAGCAATCTAAGCATCAACACCCACAAAATCCTTTGTGTTCTACTCGTGATCTCATCTACACATAGACCTAGCTCTGAAACCAATGTTGGGGAACGTTGCATGGGAAACAAAAATTATCCTGCACGCACGCAAGATCTATCCATGGTGATGAGCATCTACGAGGGGTAGAGTGGGTCTACATACCCTTATAGATTGCTAAGCGGGAAGCGTTAAGAATCGCAGTTGATGTAGTCGAATGTCTTTGCGATCTAAATCGCCGAGCGTCCCACGATCCATCCCCATCTAGCGCCGAACGGACGGCACCTCCGCGTTCAGCACACATACGGTTCAATGACGATCTCCGCCTTCTTGACCTAGCAAGAAGGAGTGGAGATGTAGATGAGTTCTCCGGTAGCACGACAGCATGGTGGCAATGATGGTGGAACTACTCCAGCAGGGCTTCACCAAAGCACCACTTAAACGATCAAGAGGAGAAACTATGATCTAGAGGAGAGGTTAGCACGTGGCTGATTTATGTTGTGAAAACCCTCAATACATCCAATATATATAGGAGAAGGGAGGGAGGAGACTTGTCCCCCAAGGGGCCAACCCTTGCTTCGACCGAAGTGGGAGGAGGAGGAGTCCTCTTCCAATCCTAGTAGGATTAGGAGTCCTTCTCTCCCACTTGAAACCCTCTTTCCACCTTGGGTTTCTCCCCCAGTCGCATGGGCCTGTTTTGGGGCTTCGTCCAGCCCACTAATGGCTTGTATACTTCATCCCACAGCCCCTGTAGCCTCTTGGGTCGGAACACCCCTCCCGATGGTCCCCTGGTAGCATCCCGGCACCATGGTACACTACCGATGAGCCTGAAACTTTTCCGACGACCAAAACCGGACTTCCTATATATCAATATTTACCTCCAGACCATTACGAAGGTCCTCCTGATGTCTGGGATCTCATCTGGGACTCTAAACAACCTTCGGTCACCACCATACATAACTTCGTGATATGACCCGGCTGAGAGGCTCCGATAGATAATATTGGTTCGTGAGCCGGCCCAAGAGCGAAGTTGTCAACCGAAGGCCCACGATGATAGGCAGCTCTAGGTGTGGGCCGGACGACGGCCTGGACGGTGAAGACCTAGACGTGGAAGACGTCTTAATGATGACTTGGGCAAAAAGATAGAGATAAACTCGGAGATGTAAACATGATCCGATTGTACAATTGTAAGACCCGGCGATTCTGACCTCTTATATAAAGGCAGTCGGGGCGGCTTAGAGGTTAGGTTATAGAGAACTAGGTCAAGCTTTTGGCCCCTTGTAATCGATACAACAAGCAATAACAACACAAGCAGGACGTTGGCTTTTACCTCGACTTGAGGGGCCGAACCTGGGTAAACTCATGTCCTTTGTCCCGATCAACCCCTTTGAGTCCACTACAATGGCGACAGCTCTGAACTCAAGTTCGGTAATGTGGACATTTGCCATGATAAAACCACGGCTGGTGTTCTAAATCCCGGCTGGTGTTGACCCAATTCAGATAGCCAGAATGGAGTTCTTCGGCCGTCATCTTTTCATACGAGGAGTGAAATTGAAGCTTCCGTGAGGCTTCAGACGGCTCAGGATGCCGGGTCAATACATGCTCCGGAAGAGGAGACTTTTGGACAGACCTAGTGATGATGACATCCGGAGTTGCGGGAGTCTTGGCGGGTGAGACCGGCCTTGAAGGAGCCTTTGGAGAGTTTTCCATTATGACATCATCCGCCGCTGGCTTTGTGGAAGCCGTTGGTGGAGCTTCTTCCGCTGGAGTTTCTTCCGGCTGTCCAAGGTCCGGTTGAGCCGGGGCCGGCTGTTCGAGCTCTTGGTCTTCGGGGACTGGGCCGAAGGAAGGATGATTGGTTTTGCGGCGCTTCGCCTGAGCACTGCAGGATAAAGGGTCAGCGTTTGAAAGAGACTAGTATTGCATCAACAGCCGGACCTTTGAATACTTACAGAGGGTTGATCTTGGGTGGAGGTATAACTGACGCCAAAGAGTCTCCAGAGGAGGGGCTCTTCTGAAAGAATAAAGACAGGAAAATGAGAGGACACCTAAGCACAAAGGAGAAATCCAACGAAAATAGAAACACAAACCTCTGCAGACTGTTTCTTGGGAGCCGGCGAGTTAGGAAGCCCTAACACAAGCTCGCTAGAGCCGGTGCTCTGGGTATGGCGACGTTCGGCCTGCTGTTGCTTTTTTAAGAAGAAATCGGGAGCCAGATGAGCGAGAGGGTGAGAAAGAGGAAATTTTCTAAAAACCCGCCGCGGCTTTCGGATGAAATATTCTGAGTCGGAGTATATGTAAGTTACCTCAGGAGTATTGGCGTGACTAGTCTCCACTTCTTCCTGTGAGCACAGTAAACATTAATAAGGGGCAGGAAAAGTAAGGAGTCAGATAAGCAAATTAAGATCTTACCCCTGAGTCTGAGGAAGCCGGTTGTTCAAGCCAGTTCTCTTGGGGGGCAACTTTCTTCTGTTTCTTGCTATCGGCTTTCTTCTTGGCTGCCTTCGGAGGAGGGACATACTCCTTTTTCCAGAAATCCGAGTTGGCCTGCACAAAGTAACCCGAAAGAAAAGATAGTAAACCAAGAAAAAAGGATAAGTAAACATGCAAGAGACGGATGGGAAAGAAATTAAAAGCTTACAAGGGGAGCCGGGTTGGTAGCACAGAAAGGTGCTAAGCCGATGGCGCTGCAAGAGCCAGAGGCTTCATCGACGAGGCTCCGAACGGTCATACAGATGTCATCTTTGGTCAAAGTAACCTTGCGGAAGCACAACGAGTTGTCGTACTTCCCTGCATATTCATGCATGAGCCGGCTCCTGCTGCTCAGAGGCATGATCCGCCATTCCACCCAGCAGCAGATCAAATCGGTTCCTAATAGTCCGTTGGCCAAGAGAGCCTTCACCCTGGCGTGAGTTGTCTCATACTTGGCGCGATCTGCGGCCGAGAACTGGTCAGGGAGTGCCGTGTCAGTCGAGAGCCGGGAAGGGCGATAACCCGGCAGGCGATGTTCAGTCTCTGGAGGCATGTCTTTGCAATAAAATCATGTTTTGTTCCAATCCTTGGGGTGGCTTGGCATCTAGATAGCCGGAAAGATGATGCCCCTTCGGCGCTGGATGGTGATCCCTCCGAGTTCCAGACTCGGACCACTCTTGTACTCCGTCTGGCGGTTGGCATAGAAGAATTCACGAAAGAAGCCAACCGATGGTCTAGATTGAAAATATGCTTCGCAGAGTACTTGGAAGTGGCAGATGTTTGACACTGAGTTCGGCGCCAAGTCTTCGCAGCTTATACAAGTGGAGGATGTCGCAAAAAAACTTAGAGCCGGGTGGTACGAACCCCCGCTCAAAGTGATCCGTGAATAGTATCACCTCCCCCTTCTTAGGTGCGGGGCGGGTCTTATCACCCAGAACCCGCCAGTAGATGACCTCCTTTGGGGGAAGGGTGCCAGCAGCAACAAGATCTGACACGTGCTCTTCGGTGACGCAAGAGCCGACCCAGTTGCATGAGTTGGTGGCACATGTCATACTGACGGCTTAAAGTATTGTGCAAAGTAAAATGGCGACTAGTTAAATGAAGCAGGTGGTCATGACGGCTTACAGTTTAAAGGGCTCTAAGAATAAATCTTGAAGGCTCGGCTAATGAGAGCCGGAGGGAGTTTAACGGTTCACAACGGAAGGGATAGTCAAAAAATCGGCTAAGACCTGGACAAATAGTTTTTACAAACTACTACTTAAATTACGGATCTACAGAGGCAGTAAAATAATTTTTACTTCGACCTAGTGATGAACAGCAGGAAAAGGAAAGGCGGACTAGAGCCCGAACGGTCCGCGCATTACGCGCGGCCGGCCCGCGTATGGCGGCAGTGGTGATAGCGCAATCTAAAAGGCACCGAGGGCGTCGAGGAGCGTACGTGATGGCCGCGCCGGAGCCCGAGCGCGCGGCGGCGGAGCTACCGGAAACCCTACTCGTAATGGCCTTAGTTTACGGGGCGGAAAGACTCATCGGAACAGGAGACGGAGGCGGACGAGAATCTGGACCGGGGAGGGTGATGCAGCGGCCAAGGTTGAGGACGAGGTGCGACGGCGCCGGAGCGAAGCGACGCTCGGGGTCAATGGGCGGCGACAGGAGGAAGACGAAGGGCGCACGAGCGGGAAGGAGTGAGAAATATTGACCCGTGCGGGTCCTATTTAAGAGGAGAATGAGGAAGGTGGGGAATCCCAGGGGAGGACACCAATCTAACCGAGGGGGATGCCTCGCTTCTCAGAGTAAGTGGTTAAATGTGAAGATTTGGTGATACGTCAGCAGATCCCGTGACGTCATGCCAGGTCATTCTGTGACGACTCTCAGACGACTGAAAAAGAAGGATGAAATGAGCTGGCTCACTTCAACCTAGGGCCTAATGTTGGGGATATAACCCCGTGATATGACCCGGCTAAGATGCTCCGGCTGATAATATTGGTTCGTGAGCCGGCCCAAGAGAGAAGGTGTCAACCGAAGGCCCAAGATGATAGGCGGCTCTAGGTGTCGGCCGGACGACGGCCCGGACGGCAAAGACCCAGACGTGCAAGACGTCTCAAGGATGACTTGGGCAAAAAGATAGAGATAAACTCGTAGATGTAAACATGATCCGGTTGTACAATTGTAAGCCCCGACGATTCTGACCTCTTATATAAAGGCAGAGTCGGGGCGGCTTAGAGGTTAGGTTATCAAGAACTAGGTCAAGCTTTTAGCCCCTTGTAATCGATACAACAAGAAATAACAACACATGCAGGACGTAGGCTTTTACCTCGACTTGAGGGTCCGAACCTGGGTAAACTCGTGTCCTTTGTCCAGATCAACCCCTTTGAGTCCACTACAATGGCGACAGCTTCGAACTCAAGTTCGATAATCTGGACATGTGCCGTGATAAAACCACGACACTACCTAAACGTCACTAAACTTTAAGTGTGCAGACCCAACGGGTTTGAGAACTATGTAGACATGACCGAGACACCTCTACGATCAATAACCAATAGCGGGACCTGGATGCCCATATTGATTCCTACATATTCTACATAGATCTTTATCAGTTGAACCTCTATGTCAAGGATTCACTTAATCCCATATGTTGTTCCATTTGTTCTTCGGTATGTTACTTGCCCGAGATTCAATCGTCGATATCTCTATACCTAGTTCAATCTCGTTACCGGCAAGTCTATTTACTCGTTCTGTAATACAAGATCTCGTGGCTAACACTTTAGTCACATTGCTTGCAAGGCTTGTTCTGATGTTGTATTACCGAGTGGGCCCCGAGATACCTCTCCGTCACATAGAGTAACAAATCCCAGTCTTGATCCATACCCACTCAATAGACACTCTCGGAGATACCTGTAGAGCACCATTATAGTCACCTAGTTACGTTGGGACATTTGATACACACAAGGCACTCCTCCAGTGTCAGTGAATTGCATGATCTCATGGTCATAGGAACAGATACTTGACATGCAGAAATACTATACCAATAAACTGACACAACCATATGCTATGTTTATAGTTTGGGTCTTGTCCATCACATCATTCTCCCAATGATGTGATCCCATTATGAAATGACATCTCATATCAATTGCTAGGAAACCTTGACCATCTTTGATCAACGAGCTAGTCTACTAGAGGCATAGTAGGGACAAAGTGTTGTCTATGTATCCACACATGCAATGTGTTTCCAGTCAATACAATTACAGCATGCACAATAAACAATTATCATGAACAAGTAAACATAATAATAACCATTTTATTATTGCCTCTAGGGCATATTTCGAACACATACCAGCCAAAAGTTCCGCACCAAGTAGAAATACTAGTTGTGCATCCAAACACCCTTAAACCCAATGTTGTTCCATATGAGTCCACCATACCTACCAATATGCGGTATTACCTACCATTCCAATGTAAATTTGCATGTTTCCGAGATCAATAGAAGTGTATGTCTAGAGGGGCGTGAATAGATTACCTTCAGTAATTTAAAATTACCTCAAGCACAAGTTTAAGGGTTGGCAGATTTTAGCATATATAGCAAGTCTAGAACACCCAACAAATGCAAGTCACCAAGTATAGAAGTGGAAAGTAAAGACATTGCAGATGGAAGTAAGGAGTAGAGATAGAGACATCAAACACATGAAGGACACAAAGATTTTTCCCGTGGTTCCGATAGGTGGTACTATCGTATGTCCACGTTTATGGAGACTTCAACCCACGACGGGTAACGGTTGCGAGAGTCCACGGAGGGCTCTACCCACGGAGGGTTCCACGAAGAAGCAACCTTGGCTATACCATGATGGCCTACGTCCATGGAAAACTAGCCTAACTCAAGGTAGATCTTCACGAAATAGGAGATCTCCTTGCCCTTACAAACTTCTCGAAGCAACACCTAATCAATCTAGGAGGCACCACCCTCCAAATGGTAATAGGCTTGATAATGTCGATGAACTCCTTGCTCTTTTGCTTCAGGATGATAGACTCCTCAACACACAATCACTCTCTCGTAGATTTTCCACTGGTGGAAGAGGTTGATTGGGTGGAAAGAAACTTGGGGAGGCTAGAGATCAAGATTCATATGGTAGGAATGGAATGCCATGATCTCAACACATGAGTAGGTGGCTCTCTCTTAGAAAATCAGTAGGTATGAGTCGGGAACTGTTCTGAGGGCTTCTCTTTAGAGTGACTGGTGGTGGATGGGTATATATAGGCATCTCCAGAAATCCAACCGTTACACCTAAAGTCAGACTTGGTGACACCGATGTGTTAATCTCGATGGTACCAAGTTGCCTCAAACTTAGCAACTTTTGAATCTCGGTGATACCGACACATATAATGTCACACCCCGTGTTTGTATCACCTTGTTATGCTTGGAGTTACAAAATTTGGAGCGAATTAAAACTTTTTTAGTGCTTGTGCTTGTTTGATTTGGTGCTTGTTTGCTTGTTTGGTTGTTTGTGTATGGCACACTTAGATTCTATCCCTCTCCATATTCATCTTTCTTGACCCAAACTTCTTGACCAAAGATCATGCCATATGAATAGCACCAAAAACTATTGTTATCAAATTTTATTTTGACAAAAAAGGATTTTTCAAACTAGGTTTTCAAACACCCCTGAGTTGAGGTTTGCACTGCAATTCCTCAAATTGGGTGGATCCTTTTTCCCCAAAGGCCTTACTTCAAACCTACTATATCTATGACTTTCCAAAACCACCAAATATTATTTTTAAATATTATTTTTATTTTTTATTTAATAGATTTTCCTAAGGCCAGAGATGTTTTTTTGTAGGGAAAAATGATTTAAATGCGTTCAAAATATTTGAGAAAATTTAGGGAAACTCACTGGACATATATTTTCCATATGTATGAGTTTGAACACATGGTCATATTTAAAATCATGGGCAAAGCCCCTCAAAACCCTTTCTGCCCAAATCAAGCCTTTGGAATATTTCTGTTACAAATATTCTCAATAAATTCGAAGAAAATTCTAGAAAGTCAACACTATCATAGGTGATGATCTTGCAAATCTTCATCTCAATCCAAGTTTATTCGATTCATTAAGTTATTCCTAAACCCTCCCTGACCAGATTCAAATTTGAGCAACTTTACATTGTGAAGTTTCTTCCCATGACCCCAAACTTTGTGGACACGTTCTAATCACCAAATAATGATGTTACCCTAAGTGGGGCATCAAGGGGACTAGCTTAGCATGACTAGATCTATAGAATACAAATTCTGTTAATTTCTAGGGTTTCACAAAGTTACATTGTGAACTTTCATCAATAAACCTCAAACTTGGTGATCAGGCCTAATTCCGACCACCATTTGATCCTGTCAAATCTCATGGCAAGCAAAGCCCATTTGTTTGCTCTAATCTCCATCAAACACCTTCTGCCAGTATGGCAAAAACTCTATTTGACCCCCTTCCTCTATTTTTCTTGAGCCCAAATTTTTACCACATCATGTTGCAATGGTATTTTACCTCCAATAAACATTGCTTTGCCACAACTCCATGATTGGGGGGGTGAAAACCCCATTTGTAGCCTCTGGACAGCAGTACAACACCTCTCTCTCCCCTGTCCTCTTATTCTATCTTCCTCCCGGGGCATCCAATGCACTTTCCCCCTAGCCTAGACGCATGTAGATCCCCTAGACACCTTTGGCCACGCACAAAACACCGTTTGCATGCCGTGGCATGCCATGCGCGGGCTCTGGAGTACGCTATTGTGCCGACAGGCATTGTAGCCATTGCCCACTTCATGGCTCCAGTGGCCTCGAGCCTCCCCCTCTCGCCACTTGCCCCCTTGGCGTCCGTGCCATGCCACCGTGTCGGCCCCCTCCTCTCTCCCCCTCCTCTGCCTCCTCCCGCACGTGTCGAGCGCTACCCGGCTTGGCCAGTGAGCTGCCTCACGCGCGCGATCCTCTCCTTATATCTTCCGTCCCCTGGACCTAGACTAGCCCCAGGAACACCCCAAACTCGCCCCCCATTCCCTCCTGTGGCCTGTGGCCTAGGCCCCGAGCTCGCCGGCGCACCCGAGCTCGGTGGACCACCAGGCGCTTATAAAGAGGGCCTCCCCACGCCTCCTCTCCACTCTAGAACCTCCCTCTCTCCCCCCTTAGACTGTCCCGAGCCCCCATTGGAGTCCCTGAGCATTAGTGCTCAAGGTCGATCGAGGTGCCGCTGCGGTAGAGCTCCATCGATCTCGGGACATAGGCCCGCTCCGGTGCTCTCCTCTCCTCCATTGAGCCCACAGCTATCTCCTAGCCCGTTCCCCCTCTCCTCTATTCTTTTTGAGGCAAGAATCACCAGCTCCGACACTCTCCCGAACCTCCTCCGCCGCGGGTACTCGTGGCCAGCGAGCCAGGCCACCTTGTGCCATCCTTCCACCTCTAGGAGACTAGCGACTCGATACTAGGTCCATCCCCGCCCTATGCTTCCCTCGCCGTGCCCTCTTTCGCCACCAATGAGCATCACCGCCCTCCTGTCCAGAAGTGCGAGATGACAGGTGGGACCCCCCTATCATCCCCACACCTCTCTTCCTCCTTCTCTCTCGCTAATGCTGGGGCCTGCGTGTCAGGTTCAAACCAGGCCACGCGCACGCCCGTAGCTCAACTGGGATGGCCTGGCCAGTTGGCCCAGTGCGGCTGGGCATTTGGACCAGGGCACAGAGCTCCCTTTTCCCTTTTTCTTTTCTATTGAGATTTCGAAAAATCCCTCAGATCAAAATAAAAATCCAATGCCAAATATTTTCCACCATAAATCCTAGAATATTCCATATAATTTAATAGTTCCGTTTGTGAAAAATGTTGAAATATTTTATGTACTGTTTTATTTTAAAACCCCTTTTTGGCATTTTTAGCTACTGTTAAAAATAGTTTTGAAAACCTTTTCCATACCAAAACCATAGGAGAATATTTTTATTATACTTTTAGTATTTATCAGAATAGGGTGGCATTTTAATTGTAGCTTTTTGTGCTCCATTTTTGTGTGATGCTTATATTTATCGCTATTTATCACGACGATAGATTGCGTTGTTGATGAGGAAGTTGGACTTGAAGACTTCGAAGACCCCGAAGACTTTGTTGAGCCAGGCAAGAAGCCCTTTGACCATGTTAAGAGACCATTTTTATTGCATGTCATATAGCACTGTACTTTCGTTACATTTGATCATGTGGAGTAGTGACCGCTTCTATGGGTTGCTTCCGATACTTTTTGTCGTTGATACTTGCATCGTGCGTGACCCTACCACCTTATGAGGGTTATCCGGGTGGGTGTAGATAGGACGCTAGAAGATGCTACGCAAGTGGGTTTGGGATTATACATGGTGACTTATATAAGGAGATTATTTCAAAGACTTTTCGAAAACCCCGTTGGGTGCCACTAATGCTCAAGGGAGATGATGATGACTTCTTTGGTGACCACTTGAGAAAGAAGTGGTGTGCTGGAACATGTTGAGGGTGTGTTTTCTAAAACGGATTAGATTTAATGTCTGCTGACCATCCCAACCTTAGATGCGCAACCACGATACCCCTTATGGGACGGGGCTTTTTTGATTACCAGTGGCGAGAGTAAAGTGGTCACTCTCGAGATGGGGTCATCCCAGAAGTGGAAGGTCAAGCGATGTCTTTACAGGCACCGGGCACACTGTTGCGTGCCCTCATGGATCATATGGGTGATCTATATCATGAGGGATGGCACCAACGAGTGGACTCTTTCCTTAGTATCACCATGGGAAAGGCATTGTTTGGGTGCTTACCTTGGGTATGTAATATACCGTGAGTCGTCGATGACACGGAAGTTCACCGAATCTTCTGGGTAAAGTGTGCCACCTTTGTTGAGTGTAAAACTATTCAAATAGCCATGTCCACTGTCATGGACAATTGGAGGTCCTTCTTAAACTACATCTTGATGTTTTCGCAAACTTTGTGTGTGTGTGTATGGATGACAAAGAGATGACACTTGAGATAAGTCAGATGACCTCATGTGATGATTGAGCATGAGATGTTCAACCCCCTGATCATGACGATATCTATAACGTGTTCATATGGATATCTACCAACTGATAATGCATGCTTACCTAGTTACTTGATCATGTCATTGCATTCAAAATTAGCTTTTTGCAAAATACATATTAGTGCTATATCATGCATTTTTATACCTTGTTCCACAAAATGGATTGCTTGCGAGTACATTCAAAGTAAGCATTGGCTTGCCACTGGTATATAATTGTCTAGGTATGGAAGAACAGGATTATGGTGAAGAGTTCGTTGGTGATGAACATGCGAACTAGGACGTTTCCCAGTCGCAATGCCTATAGGTTTAAGTCAGATGGCATGGGTTGACACTTTCCACCAAGAATCCTGCTGCTTGTTGAGTTTAAGTATTTGGCCCTTGTGTCCCTATCACTTTAAAACTAGACCTCCATGGTCTTTATTTGTGTAAGACACTAAATGTGGATGTAAGTCTCTTGTTATTCAGCTTCTCTGTGTCCAGTGAGCATTGATCTCCGGGATCACCGTACACGTGCATTCGGTGATCACGACTTATGAGTCGGGGTGCCCATAGATCTGGTATCAGTGCCATCCTGATTGTAGGAAGCCCTTAGTTAGCATGGATGTTAGTTAGGATAAAAACCCGTTTTCAAAACTACACTTAGCACCTATACTTAGGAATTATGTACTATTTACCTCTTCTATTCTTCACACAACACTCTGCTGACTCTCCTCCCTTGAAATCTTGGTAGATGGCCATCGTACTCGAAGCCTTCCTGACATCCAGCTTTCCCTTACTCCTAGGGGATAGCCTGGGGAAGTGCCAGTTTCACCAACCACCCGTTTTCCTCTACCACGAGAACTGGGTCGATGCCGTCATGAAGGAGTACCACGTGGATGTGGTCGTGAAGGAAAACAAATCCCCAACCAGTTGGTTCTTTGAAGGACCACACATGAAGACCATAGTACTCGCAGTCGAGTGAGCTGCACGCATGGCACTCCTACACATTCGGGATACCATTCTAGAGATGGCTGACGAGCCGTCTACTCGCTACCTTCTCTTCAGGAAGGATGACCTTGGAGAGAGTTGGACATTGGTTCCGTCCGAAGAGGATGGTATGGCACTTAGGTCCTAGACCTACTTCAGCCTCTATGCCGATAGTCTGGTTCATCACTTGATTAAGGAGTCCGTGAAGCTCTACGAGGAACTTCACCACAACCGAGAATTACTTCGGCAAGCCAAGACGAAGCCAGACAAGATCAAGATGGATGGAGCCCCCAAGGGACAACCAGTCGTCACTTATCGAGGAGGAGCACCCCCAGCTAGTGACGCACCTACACGTCGTCATCGCATGAGTGTGAATGAGCACCGTGAGCTCTTCATCGACCCGCCGACGAAGCGTTGGCAGATTTTAGCATATATAGCAAGTCTAGAACACCCAAAAAATGCAAGTCACCAAGTATAGCAGTGGAAAGTAAAGACATTGCAGATGGAAGTAAGGAGTAGAGATAGAGACATCAAACACATGAAGGACACGAAGATTTTTCCCGTGGTTCCGATAGGTGGTGCTATCGTATGTCCACGTTTATGGAGCCTTCAACCCATGAAGGGTAACGGTTGCGAGAGTCCACGGAGGGCTCTACCCATGGAGGGTTCCACGAAGAAGCAACCTTGGCTATACCATGATGGCCTACGTCCATGGAAAACTAGCCTAACTCAAGGTAGATCTTCACGAAATAGGAGATCTCCTTGCCCTTACAAACTTCTCGAAGCAACACCTAAGCAATCTAGGAGGCACCACCCTCCAAATGGTAATAGGCTTGATAATGTCGATGAACTCCTTGCTAGTTTGCTTCAAGATGATAGACTCCTCAACACACAATCACTCTCTCATAGATTTGCCACTGGTGGAAGAGGTTGATTGGGTGGAAAGCAACTTTGGGAGGCTAGAGATCAAGATTCATATGGTAGGAATGGAATGCCATGATCTCAACACATGAGTAGGTGGCTCTCTCTTAGAAAATCAGTAGGTATGAGTCGGGAACTGTTCTGAGGGCTTCTCTTTAGAGTGACTGGTGGTGGACGGGTATATATAGGCATCTCCAGAAATCCAACCGTTACACCTAAAGTCAGACTCGGTGACACCGATGTGTTAATCTCGATGGTACCAAGTTGCCTCAAACTTAGCAACTTTTGAATCTCGGTGATACCGATACATATAATGTCACACCCCGTGTTTGTATCACCTTGTTTTAGTGCTTGTGCTTGTTTGATTTGGTGCTTGTTTGCTTGTTTGGTTGTTTGTGTATGGCACTCTTAGATTCTATCCTTCTCCATATTCATCTTTCTTGACCCACACTTCTTGCCAAATGATCATGCCATGTGAATAGTACCAAAAACTATTTTTATCAACTTTTATTTTGACCAAAAAGGATTTATTCAAACTAGGTTTTCAAACACCCCTGAGTTGAGGTTTGCACTGCAATTCCTCAAATTGGGTGGATCCTTTTTCCCCAAAGGCTTTACTTCAAACCTATTATATCTATGACTTTACAAAACCACCAAATATTAATTTTAAATATTATTTTATATTTTATTTAAGAGATTTTCCTAAGGCCAGAGATGTTTTTTCGTAGGGAAAAATGATTTAAATGTGTTCAAAATATTTGAGAAAATTTAGGGAAACTCAGTGGACATATATTTTCCATATATATGACTTTCAATGCATGGTCATCTTTAAAATCATGGGCAAAGCCCCTCAAAACCCTTTCTGCCCAAATCAAGCCTTTGGAATATTTCTGTAAGAAATATTCTCAATAAATTCCAAGAAAATATCGACAAGTCAACACTATCATAGGTGATGATCTTGCAAATCTTCATCTCAATCCAAGTTTATTCGATTCATCAAATTATTCCTAAACCCTCCCTGTCCAGATTCAAATTTGAGCAACATTACATTATGAAGTTTCTTCCCATGACCCCAAACTTTGTGGACACGTTCTAATCACCAAATAATGATGTTACACTAAGTGGGGCATCAAGGGGATTAGCTTACCATGACTAGATCTACATAATACAAATTCTGTTGATTTTTAGGGTTTCACAAAGTTACATTGTGAACTTTCATCAATCAACCTCAAACTTAGTGATCAGGCCTAATTCCAACCACCATTTGATCCTGTCAAATCTCATGGCAAGCAAAGCCCATTTGTTTGCTCTAATCTCCATCAAACACCTTCTGCCAGTATGGCAAAAACTCTATTTGACCCCCTTCCTCTATTTTTCTTGAGCCCAAATTTTTACCACATCATGTTGCAATGGTATTTTACCTCCAGTAAACATTGCTTTGCCACAACTCCCTGATTGGGGGGGGGGGGTAAAACCCCCATTTGTACCCTCTGTATAGCAGTAACACACCTCTCTCTCCCCTCTATTCTATCTTCCTCCCGGGGCATCCAATGCATTTTCCCCCAAGCCTAGATGCATGTAGATCCCCTAGACACCTTTGGCCATGCACAAAACACCGTTGGCATGCGGTGGCATGCCATGCGCGGGCTCTGGAGTACGCTACTGTGCCGACAGGCATTGTAGCCATTGCCCACTGCATGGCTCCCCCTCACGCCCCTTGCCCCTTTGTGTCCGTGCCACGCCACCGTGTCGGCCCCCTCCTCTCTCCCCCTCCTTCTCCCTCCTCCCGCACGTGCCGAGCAGTGAGCTGCCTCACACGCGCGCGCTCCTCTCCTTATCTCTTCCCTCCCCTGGACCTAGACAAGCCCCAGGAACACCCCAGACTTGCCCCCGTTCCCTTGTGTGGCCTCTGGCCTAGGCCTCGAGCTCGCCGGCGCACCCGAGCTCGGTGGACCACCGGGTGCTTATAAAGAGGGCCTCCCCGCGCCTCCTCTCCACTCTGGAACCTCCCTCTCTCTCCCCTTAGACCGTCCCAAGCCCCCATTGGAGCCCCCGAGCAATAGTGCTCGAGATCGATCGAGGCGCCGTTGCGGCGGAGCTCCGTCGATCTCGGGACACAGGCCCGCTCCGACGCTCTCCTCTCCTCCATTGAGCCCGCAGCTATCTCCTGGCCCGTTCCCCCTCTCCTCTATTCTTTTTGAGGCAAGAATCACCAGCTCCGACACTCTCCCGAACCTCCTCCCCCGCGGGTACTCGTGGCCAGCGAGCCATACCACATTCTGCCGTCCTTCCACCTCCAAGAGACCGGTGACTCGACACTAGGTCCATCCCCGCCCTGTGCTTCCCTCGCCATGCCCTCCTTTGCCGCCAATGAGCATCGCCGCCCTCCTGTCCAGAAGTGCGAGATGACTGGTGGGACGCCCCTATCATCCCCACACCTCTCTTCCTCCTTCTCTCTCGCTGATGCTGGGGCCTGCGTGTCAGGTTCAAACCAGGCCACGCGCACGCCCGTAGCTCAACTGGGATGGCCTGGCCAGTTGGCCCAGTGCGGCTGGGCATTTGGACCAGGGCACAGAGCTCCCTTTTCCCTTTTTCTTTTCTATTGAGATTTCGAAAAATCCCTCAGATCAAAATAAAAATCCAATGCCAAATATTTTCCACCATAAATCTAGAATATTCCATATAATTTAATAGTTCCGTTTGTGAAAAATGTTGAAATATTTTATGTACTGTTTTATTTTAAAATCCCTTTTTGGCATTTTTAGCTACTGTTAAAAATAGTTTTGAAAACCTTTTTCGTACCAAAACCATAGGAGAATATTTTTATTATACTTTTTAGTATTTATCAGAATAGGGTATCATTTTAATAGTAGCTTTTTGTGCTCCATTTTTGTGTGATGCTTATATTTATCGCAATTTATCACGACGATAGATTGCGTTGTTGATGAGGAAGTTGGACCTGAAGACTTCGAAGACCCCGAAGACTTTATTGAGCCAGGCAAGCAGCCTTTTGACCATGTTAAGAGACCATTTTTACTGCATGTCATATATCACTTTACTTTCGTTACGTTTGATCATGTGGAGTAGTGACCGTTTCGGTGGGTTGCTTCCGATACTTTTTGTCGTTGATACTTGCATCTTGCGTGACCCTACCACCTTATGAGGGTTATTTGGGTGGGTGTAGATAGGATGCTAGAAGATGCTACGCAAGTGGGTTTGGGATTATACATGGTGACTTATATAAACAGATTATTTCAAAGATTTTTCAAAAACACCGTCAGGTGCAACTAATGCTCAAGGGAGATGATGATGAGTTGTTGGGTGACCACTTGAGAAAGAAGTGGTGTGTTGGAACAAGTTGAGGGTGTGTTTTCAAAAACGGATTTGATTTAATGTCTGCTGACCATCCCAACCATAGATGCGCAACCACGATACCCCTTATGGGACGGGGTCATCCCGGAAGTGGAAGGCCAAGCGCTGTCTTTACAGGCACCGGGCACACCGTTGCGTGCCCTCATGGATGATATGTGTGATCTATATCATGAGGAATGGCACCAACGAGTGGTCTCTTTCTTTAGTATCACCATGGGAAAGGCATTGTTCGGGTGTTTACCTAGGGTATGTAATATACCGTGAGTCGTCGATGACACAGAAGTTCACTGAGTCTTGTGGGTAAAGTGTGCCACCTTTGTTGAGTGTAAAACTATTCGAATAGCCATTTCCACTGTCATGGACAATTGGAGGTCCTTCTTAAACTACGTCCAGATGTTTTCGCAAACTTGGTGTGTGTGTGTATGGATGACAGAGAGATGACACTTGAGATAAGTCAGATGACCTGACATGATGATTGAGCATGAGATGCTCAACCCCCTGATCATGATGATATCTATAACGTGTTCATATGGATATCTACCAACTGATAATGCATGCTTACCTAGTTACTTGATCATGTCATTGCATTCAAAATTAGCTTTCTTCAAAATACCTATTAGTGCTATATCATGCATTGTTATAAATTGTTCCACAAAATGGATTGCTTGCGAGTACATTCAAAGTAAGCATTGGCTTGCCACTGGTTATATAATTGGCTAGGTATGGAAGAACAGGTTTATGGTGAAGAGTTCGTTGGTGATGAACATGCGAACTAGGACATTTCCCAGTCGCAATGCCTATAGGTTTAAGGCAGATGGCATGGGTTGACACTTTCCACCAAGAATCCTACTGCTTGTTGAGTTTAAGTATTTGGCCCTTGTGGCCCTATCACTTTAAAACTAGACCTCCATGGTCTTTATTTGTGCAAGACACTAAATGTGGATGTAAGTCTCTTGTTATTCAGCTTCTTTGTGTCCAGTGAGCATTGATCTCTGGGATCACTGTACACGTGCATTCGGTGATCATGAATTATGAGTCGGGGTCCCCATAGAGCTGGTATCAGCGCCATTCTGATTGTAGGAAGCCCTTAGTTAGCATGGATGTTAGTTAGGATAAAACCATTTTCGAAACTACACTTAGCACCTATACTTAGGAATTCTATCCTATTTACCTCTTCTATTCTTCACACAACACTCTGCTGACTCTCCTCCCTTGAAATCTTGGTAGATGGCCATCGTACTCGAAGCCTTCCTGACATCCAGCTTTCCCTTACGCCTTGGTCAGAGCCTAGGGAAGTGCCAGTTTTGCCAACCACCCGTTCTCCTCTACCACGAGAACTGGGTCAATGTCGTCATGAAGGAGTACCACGTGGATGTGGTCGTGAAGGCAAACGACTCCCCAACCAGTTGGTCCTTTGAAGGACCACAGATGGAGACCATAGTACTCGCAGTCGAGTGAGCTGCACACAAGGCACTCCTACACATTCGGGATACCATTCCAGAGATGGCTGACGAGCCGGCTACTCACTACCTTCTCTTCAGGAAGGATGACCTTGGAGAGAGTTGGACATTGGTTCCATCCCAAGAGGATGGTACGACACTTATTTTCCAGACCTAGTTCAGCCTCTCCGCCGATAGTCTGGTGCAC
The DNA here is from genome assembly GCA_022496015.1 of Hordeum marinum. Taxonomy (NCBI): domain Eukaryota; kingdom Viridiplantae; phylum Streptophyta; class Magnoliopsida; order Poales; family Poaceae; genus Hordeum; species Hordeum marinum. Next base: position 276,832,134 of record CM039677.1, on the reverse strand, counting down.
CACTTGATTAAGGAGTACGTGAAGCTCTGCGAGGAACTTCACCACAACCGAGAGTTACTTCGGCAAGCCAAGATGAAGCCAGACAAGATCATGATGGATGGAGCCCCCGAGGGACAACCAGTCGTCACTTTTTGAGGAGGTGCACCCACAGCTAGTGACGCACCTACACGTCCTCATCGCATGAGTGTGAAGGAGTACCATGAGCTCTTCATCGACCAGCCGACGAAGCGTCGTCGGGATGGACCTCCTCGCTCCCTGACCCCTTCGATCGGGAATGATGCCCGTTCAGATGATCAACAGGAGGAAGACCCAGAGGAGTGTGACTACGAGACCGAGCACTCCACCACCTGAGTCCAAGAACCCCTAGGGTATGATCAGTCATGTACCCCTCATGCGAAGTCGAGTCTATGTAATGGTTCATATGAAACCATGTGTGCTTGTTGATTGTTTTGTTGTTTGTGTTCTGATGCAAGTCACACTTTTTCCTTAGGCAACATGTAAGCGACTCCATCATCTATCTTATCTTAATATATATGTTGGTCCTTCGATCTTTGTTTCAACACACTTGCACTCGACCAATCCCCTTAGGCACGCTTTTCCATTGTGTCTTTTCCTCTCGTCTATCCCAGTGCTTTGACTGGGCTGCTCCAAATAGGATGGTGACTGCTACCCACAACAGCTCCTTTGCCAACCCTGAAGCCGGCAACTCAAGCCAGCAATAGGGAGCTGGCGGGACTGCTCATGCTGGAGGAAACCAGGAGCAGCCACAAGGCGACATTCCCCCGCCACCACCTCCACCTGAGAACATGACCATAGCTTAGTTTCTCCAAGTTCTCCGGTAGGAACGCCAAGCCAACAATGTTGCTATTCAGCAAATGGCTCAGGCCCTTGTGAACAACCAGCAACAAGGCAAGAATGGCAATGGCCGCTCCACTCTGTCTAAGTTCATGAGGAATTCGCCCCCAAGTTTCACCGAGACTGCTGAACCCTTGGATTCTGACGAATGGATCCGCACCATCGAAGACCTCCTTGCACTTGTGAATTGCAATGAGGACCATGACAAGGTGCTTTATCCCTCTCACTGCCTCCGAGGTACCGCACGAGCTTGGTGGGATGGATTCAAGGGCATGCAAGGTGAGCGTGTGATGACTTGGAATGACTTCAAGGAAGGATTCCGCACTGCCCACATCCTTTATGGGATCATGGCTGTCAAGAAGAGAGAATTTCGAGCATTGAAGAAAGAAAGTGGCTTTGTCAAGGAGTACCTATAGAAGTTCAACCTGCTGTCAAGGTATGCAGTTGAAGATGTTAACACGGAGGCTGCGAAGAAGGAATGCTTCATGTAAGGACTTCAATAGACCCTGTAATATCAGCTCATCGTGTGTGACTGTCGTACCTTCTTCAACCTAGTGAACAAGGCCCTCATGCTGGAAGAAAAGCATCATGCCATAGACGACACTAGCAAGCGCAAGATGATCAACAAGGGTAGCTCCAGCAACCAGAAGCCTCGCCCTTGGCAGCCAGCCCCAGCCAAGCCAACATATCAGCCACAGCAGGCTAGACCTCCCGCGCCTCGTCCAAGCTACCAGCCTATGCAGTATGCCAATCCCATGCTATCTTACAACAACCCCAATAACAACAACGACGGTAGAAACTACAACAACAACCCTGGGCAAGTCACTTGTTTTGGGTGTGGTCAGTCGGGACACATCTCTAAGCTATGCCCCAACAAGAAGCCAGATGCCCTACCCCCGAATGTGCCAAACCAAGGTAAAGGCCGTGGAGCACCACCAAGGAACCCAACTCCCCACAACCAGCCCAACGACGGCAAGGGTCGCGTGAATCGCGTCACTGCTGAGGAAGCCCAGCAAGACCCTGACGTCATACTAGGTACGTTCCTCGTCAACTCAACCACAACAACAATACTGTTTGATTGTGGAGCTGCACATTCTTTTGTCACCCAAAAGTTTGCATTAGAGAGTGGCATGAAGCCTACACCCCTGGGTATTCGTATGTTGATACAAACCCGAGATCAGTTATGAAGTCTGGGATAGGTTGTAAAGGAGTGGAGATTACCATCAACGGGGTAGACTTTCTAGCAGACCTCATAGTTGTGGATTCACCAAGCTTCGACGTCATCCTTTGCATGAATTGGTTGACCAAGAACCAAGGCTTGTTAGACTATGCCAAGAGGATTGTTACCTTGACCAATAGCCAAGGGGTGTAAGTCAAGGATGTTCCCAACCCTACCTCCACTCAAGCCCCTCAGGCTAACTGTCTATCGGGAATTGAGTTGGATCAAGTGTTAGTGGTATGTGAATACCTGGATGTATTTCCTGATGAGCTCCCCGGAATGTCTCCTGACCACGACATTGAGTTCATCATTGAGCTTATGCTTGGATCAAGGTCCATCTATAAGAAGCCCTACAGGATGGGATCCGAAGAGTTGGCTGAATTGAAGAAGCAACTAGCACAACAGCTCAGAAAAGGATTCATTCGTCTGAGTGCCTCTCCTTGGGGATCGCCTGTTCTATTTGTGTCAAGAAGGGACAGAACTATCAGACTCTGTGTCGATTACCGTTCTCTCAGTGAAGTCACAATAAAGAACAAGTAACCACTCCCCAAGATTGAAGACCTGTTCGATCAGCTGAACGGAGCCAAGGTGTTCTCCAAGATCAACCTTATGTCTGGGTACTATCAGCTGAAGAGCAGACCCCAAGACATTCTGAAGACGGCATTTGTAACTCGGTATGGAATGTATGAATACACGGTCATGTCATTTGGGTTAACCAACACCCCTGACTACTTCATGTACCTCATGAATAAAGTTTTCATGGAGTACTTGGACAAGTTCGTTGTCGTCTTCAATGATGACATACTCATCTTCTCCAAGTTTGAAGAAGAGCATGAGCAACACTTGAGATTGGTCCTAGATAAGTTTTGAGTGCACGAACTTTATGCCAAGTTCATCAAGTGTGAATTCTGGCAGCATGAAGTTGGATTCTTGGGTCATGTGTTGACTATAGAAGGATTATCAGTGGATCCTGCCAAGATTGAAGCCGTGACTGAATGGCAATCCTCAACCACCGTGAAGGAAGTCAGGAGCTTCCTCAGACTCGCAGGATATTACGGAAAGTTCGTGGAAGGGTTCTCGAGCATTGCCTGACCCATGACCCAACTTTTGAAGAAGGACAAGAAGTTCGAATGGACAGCTAAGTGCGAGGAAAGCTTCCAGGAGCTCAAGAAGAGATTGACCACAGCCCCAGTTTTGGCCACCCTCGATATTCACAAGGAGTTTGTGATATATTGTGATGCATCGAGAACCAGGCTTGGAGGTGTTCTGATGCAAGAACGTAGAGTCGTAGCATATCTATCCCTACAGCTACTTCCTCATGAAGAGAACTACGCTACTCATGATCTCGAGTTGGCAACCATGGTTCATGCCTTGAAGACATGTTGACATTACCTTCTGGGGAAGCGATGTGAGATATACACACACCATAAGAATTTGAAGTATATTTTCACTCAGAGGGAATTGAACATGAGCCAGCGAAGATGGTTGGAGTTGATCAAGGATTATGACCTCAATGTTCAATACCACCTCAGAAAGGCCAATGTAGTAGCAGACACCTTAAGCAAAGAGGCTTGTTCCTTGAATGCCATGATTAGGGAAAGGCTACCCACCCTATATGAAGAGCTTGAAAGCTTCGGCTTGAAACTAGTTGCACCTGGATTCATCACCAACGTCGACGCAAAGCCTACCTTGATTGATGATATCAAAGAAGCTTAGAAGGTACACGAGAGCATTGAACGCGTCAAGAGGAAGATCAAGGTAGGAAAGGCCCTAGGATTCTCAATGGGTGAACAAGGAGTTATATGGTTCGGGAATCACATCTGCGTACCCAACAAAGAGGAGCTCAAGAACCTAATCTTGCAAGAAGCTCATGACACTCCATACTCCATCCATCCTGGAGGAACCATGATGTATCAAGACCTCAAGACAAGATTCTGGTGGCATTGCATGAAATGGGAGATAGGCACCTTTGTTGCCAAGTGTGATATATGCCAGAGAGTCAAAGCTGAGCATCAGTGACCCGCTGGACTATTACAACCTCTCAAAGTGCCTGACTGGAAGTGGGATAAAGTTAGGATGGATTTCATCACCGTATTACCAAGGACAAGCAAAGGACATGATTCTATTTGGGTCATTGTCGACCACCTGACCAAGGTAGCCCATTTCATTCCCGTTAACACCACCTATGACGGTAACAAGCTAGCCAGCCTCTACATAGAGCGTATTGTGACCCTTCACGGAATTCCAAAGGAGATCGTGATAGACCGAGGTACCCAGTTCACCTCGAGGTTCTGGAAGATGTTTCAAGGAGCCATGGGCACCAAGCTCTCCTTTAGCACTGCTTTTCACCCCTAGACTGGTGGACAGACGGAATCAGTAAATCAGATACTCGAAGATTTGCTCCAAGCTTGTGTTTTGGCATACGGAGCCAAGTGGGAAGATTGCTTGCCATTTGCTGAGTTCTCCTACAACAATAGCTACCAGTCGAGTCTTAAGATGGCACCATTTGAGGTGTTGTATGGACACAAGTGACGTACTCCCCTCAACTGGTCGGAAACTAGAGAAGGGTTGGTCTTTGGACAAATATCCTCTGCGAGGTAGAAGAACAAGTTCAACTCGTCCAAGAGCACCTTGAGACCGCCAAGACAAGACAGAAGAGCTACGCCGACTCTCACCGCCGAGAACTGAACCTCAACATCGGAGATCATGTTTACCTTTCAGTCACACCTCTCAAAGGGATGAAGCGTTTCGATGTCAAGGGGAATCTTGCACCAAGATACATCGGCCCCTTAAATGTCACCGCAAGACAAGGAGAAGTTGCCTACCAGCTAGAGCTACCTTCCGAGCTATCAGATGTGCACAACGTCTTTCATGTGTCATTACTCCGGTAGTGTCTCCAAGTTCCCAACCGCCCCGACCTCTATAAGGACATCAACCATCAAGCCATCGATCTTCAACCGGACCTCACTTATTGTGAGAGGCCAATTCGCATTTTGGATAAGGAAGAACATTGCACCCGAAGCCGCACCATCGAGTAATTGAAGGTCCAATGGAGCAATTACTCCAAAACTGAAGCAACCTGGGAGCGTGAAGACTATCTTAGATCTGAGTTCCCTTATCTTTTTAGCGCATAGCCTAGGAACCTCGGGGACAAGATTCTTGTAAGGGGGGTAGGTATGTCACACCCTGTGTTTGTATCACCTTGTTATGCTTGGATTTACGAAATTTGGAGCCAATTAATACTTTTTCAGTGCTTGTGCTTGTTTGATTTGGTGCCTGTTTGCTTGTTTGGTTGTTTGTGTATCGCACTCTTAGATTCTATCCCTCTCCATATTCATATTCTTGACCCAAACTTCTTGCCCAATGATCATACCATCTGAATAGTGCCCAAAACTATTTTTATCAAATTTTATTTTGACCAAAAAGGATTTATTCAAACTAGGTTTTCAAAAAAACGCTGAGTTGAGGTTTGCACTGCAATTCCTCAAATTGGGTGGATCCTTTTCCCCCAAAGGATTTACTTCAAACCTACTATATCTATGACTTTCCAAAACCACCAAATACTAATTTTAAAGATTATTTTATATTTTATTTAAGAGCTTTTTCTTAAGTCTAGAGATGGTTTTTCATAGGGGAAAATTATTTAAATGCTTTCCAAATATTTTAGAAAATTTAGGGAAACTCAGTGGACATATATTTTCCATATATATGAGTTTTAATACATGGTCATATTCAAAATCATGGACAAAGCTCCTCAAAACCCTTTCTGCCAAAATCAAGCCTTTGGGATATTTCTGTAAGAAATATTCTCAATAAATTCCAAGAAAATTACAGCAAGTCAACACTATCATAGGTGATGATCTTGCAAAGTTTCATCTCAATCCAAGTTGATTTGATTCATCAAATTATTCCAAAACCATCCCTATCCAAATTCAAATTTGAGCTACTTTACATTGTGAAGTTTCTTTCCTTGATACCAAACTTTGTGGACATGTTCTAATCATCAAATAATGATGTTACACTAAGTTGGGCATCAAGGGGATTAGCTTAGCATGACTACATCTATAGAAACCAAATTCTGTTGATTTCTAGGGTTTCACAAAGTTACATTGTGAACTTTTATCAATCAACCTCAAACTTGGTGATCAGGCCTAATTCCAACCACCATTTGATCCTGTCAAATATCAAGGCAAGCAAAGCCCATTTGTTTACTCTAATATCCATCAACACCTTCTGCCAGTATGGCAAAAACTCTGTTTGACCCCCTTCCTCTATTTTCTTGAGCCCAAATTTTACCACATCATGTTGCAATAGTATTTTACCTCCAGTAAACATTAATTGGCCACAACTCCATGATGGGGGGGGTTGAAAACACCTTTTCTACCCTCTGGGCAGCAGTAAAACACCTCTCTCTCCCCTCTGCTCTTATTCTATCTTCCTCCTGGGACATCCAATGCATTTCCCCCCTAGCCTAGATGCCCCTAGATCCCCTAGACACCTTTGGCCGCGCACAAAACGCCGTTGGCATGCCGTACACGCGCTTTGGTTCCAGCGGCCTCGGGCCTCTCGCTCTTGCCACTTGGCCCCCTCAGCGTGCGCGCCATGCCACTGTGTCAGTCCTCTCCTCTCTCCCCCTTATTCTCCCACCTCTCGCGCGTGCCGGGCACCTCCTGGCTTGGCCAGTGAGCTGCCTCACACGCGCGTGCTCCTATCCCTCTCTCTTCCCTCCCCTGGACCTAGACCAGCCCGAGGAACACCCTAGACTCACCCCCGTTCCCTCCTGTGGCCTCTGGCCTCAGCCCCGAGCTTGCCAGTGCACCCGAGCTCGGTGGACCACTGGGCGCCTATAAAGAGGGCCTCCCGTGCCTCCTCTCCTCTCTAGAACCTCCCTCTCTCTCCCCTTAGACCGTCCCGAGCCCCCATTTGAGCCCCCGAGCACCAGTGCTCGAGATCGACCGAGGTGCCGCCGCGGAGGAGCTTCGTCGATCTCCGTACACAGGGCCACTCCGGCGCTCTCGTCTCCTCCATTGAGCCCGCAGCTAGCACCTGGCTCGTTCCCCCTCTCCTTTGTTCTTTTTGAGGCAAGAATCGCCGGCTCCGACCCCTCCCGAACCTACTCCATCACGGGTACTCGTTGCCGGCGAGCCAGACCAACTCTAGCCACCCTTCCACCTACAGGAGACCGGCGGCTCGACGCTGAGTCCATCCCTGCCCTCTGCTTCCCTCACTGTGCCCTCCTTTGCCGCCGGTGAGCATCGCTGCCCTCCTATCCAGAGGTGGGAGATGACAGGTGGGACCCCCCTGTCATCCCCACACCTCTCTTCCTCCCTCTCTCTCGCTGATGTTGGGTCTCGCATGCCAAGTTCAAACCTGGCCGCGCGCGCGCCCGCAGCTCAGCTGGGCCGGCCTGGCCGGTTGGCCTAGTGCGGCTGGGCATTTCGCCCAAGGCATAGTGCCCTTTTTCCTTTTTATTTTCTTTTGAGATTTCCAAAAATCCCTCAGATCAAAAAAAATCCAATGCCAAATATTTTTCCACCATAAATCCTAGAGTATTCCATAGAATTTAATAGTGCCATTAGTGAAAAATGTTAAAATATTTGATGTACTGTTTTATTTTAAAACCCTTTTTTGGCATTTTTAGCTACTGTTAAAAATAGTTTTGACAACCTTTTTCATACCAAAACCTTAGAAGAATATTTTTATTATAGTTTTTAGTATTTATCAAAATAGTGTAGCATTTTAATAGTAGCTATTTTTATCGCTATTTATCGCAACGATAGATTGCGCTGTTGATGAGGAAGTTGGACCCGAAGACTTCAAAGACCCCAAAGACTTTATTGAGCCAGGCAAGCAGTGCTTTGACCATGTTAAGAGACCATTTTTATTGCATGTCATATAGCACTTTACTTTTGTTACATTTGATCATGTGGAGTAGTGACCGCTTTAGTGGGTTGCTTCTAATACTTTTTGCCGTTGACACTTGCATCGTGCGTGACCCTACCAACTTATGAGGGTTATGCGCGTGGATGTAGATAGGATGCTAGTAGATGCTACGCAAGTGGGTTTGGGATTATACATGGTGACGGATATAAAGAGATGATTTCAAAGACTTTTTGAAAATCCCGTCGGGTGCCAGTAATGCCCGAGGGAGATGATGATGAGTTGTTGGGTGACCACTTGAGAAAGAAGTGGTGTGCCGGAACAAGTTGTGGGTGTTTTTTTGAAAACAGGTTAGATTTAAGGTCTGCTAACCATCCTAACCATACATGCGCAACCACGATACCCCTTATGGGATGGGGCTTTGTTGATTACTACGGTTGGTGCTAGCAGGGAGCCTGCATTACCAGTTGCGAAAGTCAAGTGGTGACTCTGGAAACGGGGTCGTCCCGGAAGTGGAAGGCCATGTGTTGTCTTTACATGCACTCGGAACACCGTTGCGTGCCCTCATGGATGATACGTGTGATATATATCATGAGGGATGGCACCAACGGGTGGACTCTTTGTTTAGTATCACCATGGGAAAGGCATTGTTCGGGTGCTTACCTTGGGTATGTAATATACTACGAGTCGTGGATGACATGGAAGTTCCCGGAGTCTTGTGGGTAAAGTGTGCAACCTCTGTAGAGTGTAAAACTATTCGAATAGCCGTGTCCATGGTCATGGACAGTTGGAGGTCCTTCTTAAACTACGTCCAGATGTTTTCGCAAACTTGGTGTGTGTGCGTGTGTGTATGGATGAAACAGAGAGGACACTTGAGATAAGTCAGTTGGCCTGCAGTGATGATTGAGCATGAGATGACCCCCTGATCATCATGATATCTATAACGTGTTCATATGGATATCTACCAACTTATAATGCATTCTTACCTAGTTACTTGATCATGTCATTGCATTCAAAATTAGCTTTCTGCAAAATACCTATTAGTGCTATATTATGCATTTTTATACCTTGTTCCACAACATGGGTTGCTTACGAGTACATTCAAAGTACTCATTGGCTTGCCACTAGTTATTTAATTGGCCACGCATGGAATATGAGTATGGTGAAGAGTTCATTGGTGACGAACATGCGAACTAGGATGCTTCCCAGTCATAATGCCTGTAGGTTTAAGGCAGATGGCATGGGTTCACGCTTTCGACCAAGATTCCCGCTGCTTGTTGAGTTTAAGTATTTGGCCCTTATGGCCCTGTCTTTGTAAAACCAGACCTCCATGTTCTTTATTTGTGTAAGACGCTAAATGTGGATGTCAGACTATTGTTATTCTGCTTTTGTGTGTCTAGTGAGCATTGATCTCTGGGATCATTATACACGTGCATTCGGTGATCACAACTTATGAGTCGGGGTCCCCACATGTAACTCGGTTGCACCAATAAGGTGACCAACAGTCAGATTGCCAAACTCAATGACAGCGATTCAACAAACTCGGTCGGACCGATTTTGTGAATTTGCATAACAGGAAGTTGGCAACCCAAACTTGGTGGCACCGAAATGGATTCGGTTGCACCGACTGGCTAGGGTTTGGTTGAGACCGCCTGTGCCTGAGAATCGGTGGCACCTAGTGGAAATTGTTGGTTGCATCGATTTTGGATATGTGGCTTTGGACTGACTTTTGTGGAAGAGCATGTAGGTGTATGTGGTGACTATCACTTGTGCACGTATGAGCATTGTGTTCACCAACAGTACCTTACCCCCTTTTATAGTATTGGCTTTCGTATGGCTCAAAGTGATTTGTCACAAAGTAAAACATAGAATCCTCTTGCTTGAGGCTTGGGCAATGCTATACCTTCTCCTTATTCTTTATGGGGATACTGTCCACACTCCTTTTTGCCAACTCATCTCTCTATGGACTTTATCTGAAATACACTAGATGAAAGTATTACTCCAAAAGACAATTGATGCTGTCTTGAATTATCAAAACCACCAAGGGAGCACATTGTTCTTTCAATCTCCCCCTTTTTGGTAATTGATGACAACATACAATCAATACTTCAAATAAATATATGCATGTATATAACAAAGACATTTGGAGACACATGACTTAGACTTGTTCCCCCCTAAATGTGTACAATCCCTTTAAAGGATAGTTGCTTTGGAATGCATGGACACACATGTAGTAGAAGGGATATGATAAGTCATGTGTATTTTAATATGCATCAAATGTATACGAATGAGGTGTATCCTTGTTCAAGACTTCACTCTTGCAAACAATATGTGCAAGAAGCAAGAGATAATATTGATCAAGGATATGATGGATATACTTACCTTGAGTTCTTGAGCATTCTAGTAGTAGAGATACACTTAAGAAAACAATGTTAGGAAACACAAGAGTATTCTACCAATCAAAAGCAATATAACTCAAAAGTAAATACCAAGACACGGAGAACATATAGAAGATAATATTCCTCAAGAATTGATATGTCTCCATGATCACTTAGAAATTTCTCCCTAGATATGAAAAATGTAGCACATCCTCTCCCCTTGAATTTTTAAATGTAGATATTGGGATTCGATAGGGTGAGAAAATTCTAACTTGAGAAATGAAATGCAATAAACAAGTCTTTCACCAAAACATATTCCCCCCTACTTTGGTATTCTCCCCTTGTTTATATAAGTATAAACTTTTGATATTCTCCTCTCCCCCTAAATCATACCTCCCTTTGCATGAGCATGTATCTCCCCCTTGAGCTTGGAAGCTTTGTATATTTCTCCCCCTTTGGCATTAATTTTCAAAAAGGTCAGACATAGGGTCAGGTACATCGATCATTGATTAAGAAGGGATCCTTGAGAACAGGGGTCATAGAGTGTAGGATAAATAGAATATGAAAATCATGAGAATAATTTCTCTCCCTTTGGCTAAACTGGAAATTTGCAGAACTTCTCCTCCTTTTTAAAAAATAAAAAATAAAAATAAAAAGGGATCATCGAAGGATTGAGAAATCATAGAAGGAACTCAAAGATTTACAACAACAAACACACACTGAAATATGATAGAAAGTGGGTGGCTCCGAGACAAATTTGTTGGTGGTACGGATATAATGTTATGCAGCTCATCTGCTGAATCGGTAGAACCGAGTACATTGTATCAGCGGATCCGAGGCATAAACAGAAACTTGGCAAATGTGAAAATTGTTTGTACAAAGAGTATCAACTAGAGAAGAGTTGAACGGTTGCAAGAAGAAAATGTACCAACCAAGATCTTAAATAGATGATGGGTAGTGACTAGTCACCTATATAAGAGTATATTGACTTAGGAGCCAAGCAAAAATACTTTGTCGTAGCTCAAACTCATCGTTAAGCTCAGAATGGGGATACCATTTTTCGATTAAGCATTTTAATGTATTCATATCACTTGAGTTGTTTTATCTCATGACTTGAAGTAAAGCTATATCAAGGAAATGAGTACATACGTGTGAGTGATGTTGTTGACATAGCTTGTAGGTGAACTTGATGAGGATGCTTGAAGTTGATGAAGGTCATCTTGAGTTGGGAGCAACCCTTCTTGTTTTCGTTCACTTTTCATCTACATGGGTTAGTCACGCAAGAAAGAACATGATATATCCAAATGACATGATACCAATTGAGATTTAGCAATTGAGGTATATATCTATCAAGGATATGTTTTGTTGTCTTCTTCCTTCCATCATCAAAGCGAGGTTGTGGATATTTGGTCATGACAAGATTGCATAGAATATGAGTTGATGGCAATCTTGTGGAGTGTTGTTCTTCCAAGTACCTACAAAAGGATTAGATGCAAGACAAGGGTGCATAAAATTCTAAGATATGATATTCATGGTAATAGCCTGGAATAGTCAATGAATCTCATGCCCTTGCAAGCATCCGAGTGAGCTTTAGCTCAATTTTGAAGCATCAATGATGTTCAACTCACTCCTCAAATGAAAAAACACTTTTTCATCAAGTGGCCTAGTAAAGATATCGGCCAATTGCTTGTTAGTATGAACATGCTTAAGATTAATATCTCCTTTGGCAACATGATCACGAATGAAATGATGTCGAACTTGAATATGTTTGGTTCGAGAGTGTTTCACAAGATTATGACTAATCTTAATAGCACTTTCATTATCACAGAGTAATGGCACATTTTTAACATAGATACCATAATCTTTAAGCGGTTGTGTCATGCATAATAATTGCGCACAACATGATCCAGCAGCAATATATTCAGCTTTGACGGTAGATAAAGATACCGAGTTTTGTTTCTTGGAGGACCAAGATACAAGAGATATACCATGAAATTGACATGTACCAGAGGTGGATTTTCTATCAACCTTGTCACTGGCATTGTCTGAGTTAGAGTAGCCAACAAGATTAAAAGAAGATCCCTTGGGATTCCAAATGCCAAAGTTTGGTGTATGTATCAAGTATCTCACAATGCATGCCTTAATATGACATTCTTTAGGCATAGCTTGATATCTAGCACACATGTAAACACTAAGCATAATATCGGGACGGGAGGCACATAGATAAAGTAATGAACCAATCACTGATCAATAAACCTTTTGATCAATCGGTTCACCCTCCTTGGTAAGATCATCGTGTCTGCTAGTGGGCATGGGAGTTTTCGTATCTTTGCACTCTTTCATGTTGAACTTCATGATTGAGTCCTTGGTGTAATTAATTTGATAGATGAATGTACCTTCTCTCGTTTGCTTGATTTGTAGACCAAGAAAGAATTTCAGATCACACATCACAGACATCTCATACTTCTCTGACATCAACCTTCCAAACTTCTCACTAAATTGTGGGTTAGTAGATCCAAAGATAATATCATCCACATAAATTTGGCACACAAATAATTCACCATTAACTCTCTTTGTGAATAAGGTTGCATCAATTTTACCAATTTCAAATCCTTTTTAAATAAGAAACTTTGTTAGGCATTTATGCCAAGCACGAGGAGCTTGCTTAAGACCATATAAAGCTTTGCGAAGTTTGTAAATGTGGTCAGGTTTCTTAGGATTTAGAAAACTAGGTGGTTGCTTAACAAAGAACTCTTCATCAATCTCACCATTTCAAAAAGCACTTTTCATATCCATTTGGTAAAGCATGATATCATGGTGATTGGCATACGCTATAAGAATTTGAATAGCTTCTAGTCTAGCAACAGGGGCGTAACTCTCACCGTAGTCCATACCTTCGACTTTCGTATATCCTTGGGCTACGAGGCGAGCCTTGTTGTGAATGACTTGACCGTCTTCATCTTTCTTGTTCTGCAATAGCCATTTCATGCCGATAGTGGTTTGCTCGTCCTTGGACTTTTCCACGAGTGTCCACACTTTGTTTCTTTCGAAGTTGTGAAGCTCTTCATGCATAGCATTTTCCCAATCTGCATCTTAAAGAGCTTGTTCAACCTTCAAGGTTTTTATGATAGAGATGAAAGAATAATGCTCAGAAAAGTTAGCCAAGCGAGTTTTAGAGCGAGTGATCCTCCCTGTTTGTATATCATGAAAGATTTGGTTTAGGGGATGGTTCTTGGTCATGAGCTCGAACTCGAGGTAGCTTTGGCTTGTTAGTTGGTGTAGCTTCTTCTTCTTCATCATCTCCTTCATCTCCGTTGTTGTCAACATGGTCATCTCCTTGAGGTGATGGTGAAGTAGGTTGTGGTGGATCTTCATGATGTACTTCCTCCTCCTATTCATCATCTCGTCTATCACTTGTGGATGCTTCCATGTCATTTTGTCGGTAGCCTTGATCTGAAGTAGGAGCTTCCACTTGGGTTGATGAAGTACTTTCCTTCACCACCATGGGATTAATCTTGCCGATGGGGAAGTCTTGGATAGCTTCTGAAGGATCTTTATCACCTACATCATTTCGAAATTGTTCGACTTGCGAACCATTAGTCTCATCAAACTTCACATCTACCCTCTCTTCAACTTTTCGAGTGAAGTTGTTATTTACACGGTAAGTGTGAGAGTTCGATCAATAACCGAGTAGGAAACCTTCATGAGACTTGGGAGCAAATTTAGCATGGCGATGCTTATCGAGAACGTAACACTTGGAGCCGAATAACCGAAACTATCCAACTTGGGGTTTGTTACCGGTGAGAAGCTCGTATGCCGTTTTACCGAGAAGCTTGTGCAAGTAGAGTCGGTTTGTGGCATGACATGCTGTTTCCATGGATTCTACCCATAAGTATCTTGGTGTATTGTATTCGTCAAGCATCGTTTTTGCCATCTCAATGAGGGTTCGGTTCTTTCTCTCAACAACTCCATTTTGTTGAGGTGTGTACGTAGCCGAGAACTCATGTGAAATACCCTCTTCGTCAAGAAAGGTATCCACATGGATGTTCTAGAACTCCGATTCGTTATCACTTCAAACCTTTTGATATTTACTTCAAATTGATTTTGTTATTTGCGTCAAAAGTTCTTGAAGATCTTTTGTACACGCGACTTATCATCAAGAAAGAATACGCACATAAATGTGGAAAAATCATCAACTATAATTAGACCATAAGAGTTTCCACCGAGACTCTTGTAAGCATTGGGACCAAAAATATCCATATGAAGTAACTCGAGGTGTCCCCTAGTGGCCATGATGTTCGTGACTGGATGACTTCCACCTACTTGCTTTCCTGCTTGACAAGCGCTACAAAGTCTATCTTTGTCAAAGATAACATCTTTAACACCAAGAATATGAGTGCCCTTGATAAGCTTATCTAGATTGTGCATGCCTACATGTCCAAGCCTTCTATGCCATAGCCAACCTTTAGAAGATTTTGCAATGAGATAAGTACGAGGTTGGGCTTTTTTAGTGAAATCAAGAATGTATAGATCACTCCTATTAATACCGATAAAGAAAAATTTATGATTATCAAATTGAAACACTTGGCAATCAACTTTGGTAAATAGCACATTGAAACCGAAGTCTACTAGTCTAGATACGGAAAGAAGATTGTAGCCAAGGGATTCAACAAGCATCACATTTTGAAAGGAGCTATCATGAGATATGGCCACCTTAGCAAGGCCAAGTACCTTACCCTTATATTTGTGTCCAAAGGTCACGTACCTTCGAGGACATTGATTAGGCGTGATCTCTTGGAACATGTCTTTATCACCAGTCATGTGATCCGTGCATCCACTGTCGAGAATCCACTCTTTTCCGCTGGACATGTAATCCTTGAAGTTTTCCATTAGACTTAGATTCTTCATGATCTTTTCATTCTCGATGTCGAACAACTATTCTTCATCATAGTAGCCATGTTGTTCATTGTCATCATTTGGTGGAATCTCCTCGTCATTAAAAACAAGAGACTCGTTAGTATCGTAACCATGACAATGTTCAAGTTTATGAATACAAATGGATTCAATAATAATATTGTTGATAGTAGTGACATCTCCTTTAGCACGCATGAGATGACAGAGCTCAAATAGGCATTTATCAAATAGGCATTTATCAATAATAATACATGTAGGCTTTATTTTGTGAAAAGCAACAGTTTTATGAAGAATTCCATCAGGATTAATTAATGAAAGATTTGTATATCATTTATCCAAATCATTCCACAAAGTATAAGCACATGCAAAGTTCTTCAACTAAGAAAGCATGAATCTTGGTAAACGTCTAATAATAAGATTGACAGTTCTAAGGTTACCAAGCATGTAAATTTCCTCTTCGTGTGTGGGATGCAATTCATCAATGGGGAGCACATAGGGATTTTCAATATGTTTTCTCAAATGGAATTTATCAAATAGATCAATCATGGCATTCTTCCATCTATTATAGTACCCTCCATCAAAAATGGGCACTCTACAATACAAACTCTCCACACTAGACACATCCATCTTCCTCCATGGTGTTGAAACCGAAGAAATGGAGACCAATGCTCTGATACCAATTGCGGTATCACTAGAAGTGTATGTCTAGAGGGGGGTGAATAGACTATTACCAGGAATTTAAAACTACCTCAAGCACATGTTTAAGGGTTGGCAAATTTTAGCATATATAGAAAGTCTAGAACACCCAACAAATGCAAGTCATCAAGTATAGCAGCAGAAAGTAAAGACATTGCACATGGAAGTAAGGAGTGGAGATAGAGAGATCAAATGCATGAAGGACATGAAGATTTTTCCCGTGGTTCCGATAGGTGGTGCTATCGTACGTCCATGTTTACGGTTTCTTCAACCCACGGAGGGTAACGATCGCGAGAGTCCACGGAGGGATCTACCCATGGAGGGTTCCACGAAGACGCAACCTTGACTATACCATGATGACCTACGTCCACGGATGACTAGCCTAACTCGGGGTAGATATTAACGAAGTAGGCGATCTCGTTGCCCTTACAAACTCCTTGGTTCACTCCACAACACGAAGTAGGAGGCTCGTAAGCAACACCTAACCAATCTAGGAGGCACCACCGTCCAAAAATTAATATGCTCGATAATGTCGATGAACTCGTTGCTCTTGTGCTTCAAGATGATAGACTCCTCAACACACAATCACTCTCTCACAAATTTGGCTATGGTGGAAGAGGTTGATTGGGTGGAAAGCAACTTGTGGAGGCTAGAGATCAAGATTCATATGGTAGGAATGGAATGGCATGATCTCAACACATGAGTAGGTGTCTCTCTTTTAGAAAATCAGTAGGTATGACTGGGGAACTATTCCGAGTTCTTCTATTTTGAGTGAGTGGTGGTGTAGGGTTATAGATAGACATCTCCAAAAATCCAACCGTTAGGCCTAATAAGTCAGACTCGGTGACACCGATGTGTTAATCTCGGTGGTACCGAGTTGTCTCAAAGGTAGAAACTTTTGAATCTCAGTGGGACTGATACATAAAACTTGGTTGCACTGATAAGGTGACCAACGATCAGATTTCCAAACTCAGGGACGCCGATTCAACAAACTTGGTCGGACCGATTTTGTGAATTTGTATAACAGGAAGTTGGCAACCCAAACTCGGTGGCACCAAAAAGGAATCGGTGGCACGGAGTGGAAAGTGATGGTTGCACCGATTTTGGATATGTGGCTTTGGACAGGATTTTGTGGAAGAGCTTGTAGGTGTATGTGGCGACTATCACTTGTGTACGTATGAACATTTTGTTCACCAATAGTACCTTACCCCCTTGTGATAGTATTGGCTTTCCAATGGACTCAAAGTGATTTCTCACTAAGTAAAATGTGGAATCCTCTCACTTGAAGCTTGGACAATGCTATATATTCTCCTTCTACTTTAAGGGTATACTCTCCACTCTCCTTTTTGCCAACCCATCTCTCTATGGACTTTATCTGAAATACACTAGATGAAAGTATTAGTCCAAGAGACAATCTATGTTGTCATGAATTACCAAAACCACCAAGGGAGCACATTATGCTTTCAATGTGCCAAACTCTAAACCTTCAAATAATATTCTGTTTTGCATGCCCGAATCGCTCATATTGTGACTAGGGGCTGTCAGTATCTTCCATGCTAGGTGGGTTATTCTCACAATATGTGTTGATTCCCTATCATTCACGAGAAAGTGGGTGGTATTCGGGATGCCCAGTTTCATGCTCAAAAACCAAATCAAAATATAATGAAACAAAACTCCCCCAGGATTGTTGTTTGTATGGACGGAACCCGTGGATTCGTCTCGCCATGGAGTGTGATTGATTGGTGGAGAGGGAGTAAAAACTTGACCATTCTGTTTGGGAACCGCCTGTAATGTATCTAGCATGGAAGATACTTAGATTTCTTGGTTGTTATGTTGACAATGAAAGCATACCGCTCAAAATTATTATTCATCTCTGTTTTAAAAGATCGAGCTCTAGCACCTCTGCAAATCAATGCTTCCCTCTACGAAGGGCCTATCTTTTACTTTATAGTACTTACCTTTATACAAGAGTCATGGTGATCTTCACCACTTCCTATATTTTGCCTTTTTATCTTGGCAAGCATCATGTGGTGGGGAAAGATCCAAGCATATATGGCCATTCACATATATTTTTTCATGAATTATTATTGTTGACAATTATCTATATGATAAATTAGTTGGGAAGAACAACTTTAAGCCCCTATCTTTCTCTGTGTTCGACTGATGCCATTTGCTCTAAAAATATGCTTTGAGTGTTAGCAATCATGGAAGACTATATGATAGTTGAGTAATTTGCTAAATCAAAGCTCTTAAATAGACCCTTCCTGAAAATAAGATGAATTGCAATTGTTTGATGATTGAAAGCATAGTTTGTTAGTTTTTAAGAAACTTTATGGTCTATACTTTAACATGTGAATAGCTTTTTACTTCATCATGAGAATTTTTATTAGATGAGCTACTATTTATGATATATAATAACCCCCTTGATGTGAGACCGACGCCAAAAATTCCTATACATACTAAAAACCCAAGAAAGAAACCTAGATGGGGAGTTCCGCCACCGCCAGCCTCTATAGCCACAAAAAACTAATCGGGAGCCCGTTCTGGCACCCCATTGGAGGGGGAACCATCACCAGATGCCATCTTCATCATCACGGCGGTCTCCATAATGAGGAGGGATTAGTTCACCCTCGGGGCTGAGGGTATGTACTAGTAGTTATGTGCTTGATCGCTCTCTCTCTCTCTCGTGTTCTTGAGATGGCTCAATCTTGATGTACCGTGAAGTTTACTGATACAGATGAATCATATGGAGTTTCCCCATTTATATTCTTGTGATGAATTGAGTTTTCCCATTGAAATTTTCTTATTGGATTGAGTCTTTAAAGCATTTGAGAACATTTGATGTATGTCTTGTAGTGGGATATCTGTGGTGAGAATGGGATGTTCTGTTGATCCAATTGATGTATGTTTTAATGATCAACTTGAGGGTTCCGTGACCTTGGGAATCTATGCATAGGGGTTGGCACATGTTTTCGTCTTGACTCTCCCATAGAAACTTTGGGGCACCCTTTGAAGTTCTTTGTGCTGGATTGAACATGATGAATCTGAAATTGTGTGATGCATATCATATAATCACGCCCATGGTTACTCGTGGTGACATTGGAGTATCTAGATGACATTAGGGTTTTGGTTGATGTCTGTCTTAAAGTGTTATTTTAGTACGAACTCTATGGCTGTTCGTGACACTTCTAGGGATAGCTCATATGATTGATTGGAAAAGATAACTTTGAGGTGGTTTCGTACCCTACAATTGTTTCTTCGTTAGTTCTCCGCTTGTGACTTTGGAGTGAACTCTTTGTCGCACGATAGGTATTTACATATGATTCAACTATGTCTATATTGTTAAGAGAAACTACACTAGTGAAAGTATGAACCCTAGGCCTTGTTTCTAAGCATTGCAATACTGTTTGTGCTCACTTTATCATTAGTTACCTTGCTGTTTTTATATTTTCAAATTACAGAAACCTATATCTACCATCCATATTACACTTGCATCACCATCTCTTCGCCGAACTAGTGCACCTATACAATTTACCATTGTATTGGGTGTGTTGGGGACACAAGAGACTCATTGTTATTTGGTTGCAGGGTAGTTTGAGAGAGACCATCTTCATCATACGCCTCCCATAGATTTATAAACCTTAGGTCATCCACTTGAGGGAAATTTTCTACTGTCCTACAAAACTCTGCGCTTGGAGGCCCAACACAAGTCTATAACAAGAAGGTTGCGTAGTAGACATCAAGCTCTTTTCTCGCGCCGTAGCTAGGGAGGTGAGTGCTTGAAGATATATCTTTAGATCTTGCAATAAAATCTTTTAGTTTCTTGTTTTTCACTAGTTTGGTTTTATAAAAGAAAACTACAAAAAAGGAGTTTAGGTTGCATCAATTGTTTCGTCTTTTTAATGTCTTTCGTGAAAATGATGGAAAGGAAAATTGTGCTCAATTGGTAGAGGAAGAATTTATGAAAATATATAATGAGAATTACTTGAATGATGAGCATGATTGCAATATTTTTACTATGAATTTTCTGAATATTCATGATGCAAATGATATGCAAATCCACAAGCTTTGGGTTGCTATGTTTGATGAAGATGATATTTTTAGTGCCCCAAGTTTTGATGAGCAAAACTATTATGATGATGGAAAGCCTCCTATATATGATGAATATTGTTATGGCATGTATGCTATAAATTGTAATTAAAACCATGAAACTTTTCATCATAATTTTAATATTCAAAGTGGTTATGTCAATCAAGTACCTCATGATAGTTATTTTGTTTAGTTTGCTCCCACTATTACGAATGAGAAGAAATTTGCTTATGTGGAGAGTGATAAAAATTATATGCTTGTGCTTCATGAAGAGAATGCTGTATTTGATAGTTATATTGTGTAATTACTTCATGATGCTATGAAAAATTATTATGAGCGAGGGGCATATGCTTGTAGAATTGCAATAATATGAAGTTTCCTCTCTATGTGTTCAAGGTTTTGAAGTTATGCTTGTTTTGCCTTCCTATGCTAGTTGATTATTGCTCCCATAATTTTTTTCTAACAATAATCCTATGCATAGCAAGTGGATTATACCTAAATGTGCTTGTCATGAGATTCATGTTGCTCTTTTGCATGTTTCAATTATTATTCCTATACGAGCATCATTGAAATCATCATGCCTAGCTAAGAGGCATTAAAGAAAAGCGCTCTTTGGGAGACAACCAAACACTTTTAACTTCTGTTTTTATGTTTTCACATGATTAATCTACTGTAGTAATCATGTTTTGTGTCTTTTATTTCAATAAAGTGCCAAGTAAAGCCTTTCGGATAGTGTGGATACTTGCTTGTTTGATTCTGTGCAAAAACAGAAAGTTTTGCGTCCAGTATGTGAATTATCTGATTTTAATGGAGTGTTAAAAAATCTGAATGTTTTAGAAAACATTTCTATGCAAATTCTGTGATATTTCCTAATTTTGCAGAATTGCTACAGTCAGGGAAGTTTGGTGATCATTGAGATCTTTGCAGACTATTCTGTTTTTGACAGATTCTATTTTGCATGCATAGTTTGCTTGTTTCAAGTGTTCCTATAGCTTAGATTGAATAATATAAATTGTGGGAATGATGGAATACATTATGTATCATGTGGTAATAATTATGAATCTTGTATTGGCAGTACCTAAGTGAATGATCTTTCATTAGTACACTAACACTTCTCACAAAGTTCCGTTAAGTTTTATGTGATTGAAGTTTTCAAGTTTTTGGTGAGACACCAATATGAGCAGAATAAGGAGTGACAAGAAACTAATCCTGGGGGTGCCCAAGGCACCCCCAAGTTAATATCCAAGGAATACTCAAGCGCCTGAGCTTGGGGATGCCCCGGAAGGCATCCCCTCTTTCGTCTTCAACACTATAGGTATATCTCACTTGGAGCTATATTTTTATTCGTCACATAATATGAGTTTTGCTTGAAGTGTCATTTTATTTTTTTCTTCTTTTATAGGTGTTATTTATAATCTTGTTTTTAATAAAATTTCCAAGAATTCCCTTAGGATGCTTGCATTGCATGTTTTGATATGTGCTGGGTAAAAACAGACACTTCTGCTGTAGTGTTTGAATTTTCATATTTCACTGGAAGGTGGATAATTTATTTAATTTTTACATAGAATTTTAATATAAATTATTTATCATGTCCTAAATTTTCATAATTTTTTGAGTTACAGAAGTACACTAGTTTTATAAATTTCTACAGAATGTTCTGCTTAGAAAGATTGTTGTCATAGTTTTGGTAACTACTTATCCTATAGTTTCCATAGCATATATTGGTCGATATAAATTGTGGAAATGATATTATACAGTAAATAATGTTTGTAAATTATTGTGAAACTTGTGTTGGCATTACATGAAGTGTTGATTTAATTTTATGTGTA
Source organism: Hordeum marinum (assembly GCA_022496015.1). Lineage (NCBI taxonomy): Eukaryota > Viridiplantae > Streptophyta > Magnoliopsida > Poales > Poaceae > Hordeum > Hordeum marinum. The sequence goes on along the minus strand of CM039677.1, from coordinate 276,810,274 downwards.
CTAACCTATCAGATGAGTTCTTTTCGAGTTTTGTGTGGATGAAGTTTTTGAGAATAGGTGAAACCATGATATGAGAGGATTGAACAAGATACAAAATCTCAAGCTTGTGGACGCCCAAGGCATACCAAGTAAATATTTCAAGAAGTCTCAATAACCTATGCTTGGGGATGCTATGCATCCATCTATCTTCGTCAAGCATCGGTTAGCATATGTTGAGCCTAAATTTTTATTCGTTCACATGATGCGTCCTATTCTCGGAGTGATATTTTTTTATGCCTTATGTTGAAATAAAATAATCATATCTGAAAATATTTATTGATAGAGAGACATAGAGAGAAAGTCCTCACATAGCTACTTAATTGTTTGACTACTCATTGATCTTCACTTATATGCTTTGGAGTAGTCTTGTCATTTACTCTCGTGCTTCACTTATACCCTATGAGTAAATGGTTGAATGAATTGAATATAATAAATATGAAATTATATATGTTTTATATTATTATCCCATGGGGAGTAATGACTTCACATATAATAAGTATAGGTGGTGAAATTTATTGAAAATTAGCAAACACCGCACTGGTCACTCGAAAAATTCATGAAACAATATTGGAGGAAGAGAGATTTCACATATAAATATACTATATTGGACATATTTTATGGTTGTGGGCTCCATTAATTAGTTTCAAACTTGAGGAAATTAGTTGAAATTGGACAATGAAGACAACGTAATGAGTTTTGCTTGGGTATATTTGTATAGAAGTTATATTGTTACAGATCCTCCAACATGTGGTGCTTGCTTCCACCTCATACTTGCCAAAACTTCCGCACCAAGTATAAATACTACTTGTGCATCCAAACACCCTTAAACCCAAAGTTGTTTCATATGAGTCCACGATACCTACCTATATGTGGTATTTACCTACCGTTCCAAGTAAATTTGCATGTGCCAAACTCTAAACCTTCAAATAATATTCTATTTTGTATGCCTGAATAGCTCATATAGTGACTAGGGGCTGTCTGTATCTTCCATGCTAGGTGGGTTATTTTCACGATATGTGTTGATTCACTATCATTCACGAGAAAGTGGCTGGTATTCGGGATGCCCAGTTCCATGCTCAAAATTGAAATCAAAATATAATGAAACAACACTCCCCCAGGATTGTTGTTTGTATGGATGGTACCCGTGGATTCGGCTCGTCGTGGAGTGTGATTGATTGGTGGAGGTGGAGTAAAAACTTTACCATTCTGTTTGGGAACCGCCTATAATGTATCTAGCATGGAAGATACTGAGATCTCTCGGTTGTTATGTTGACATTGAAAGCATACCGCTCAAAATTATTATTCATATCTATTTTAAAATCTCGAGCTCTGGAACCTCTGCAAATCAATGCTTCCCTCTACGAAGGGCCTATCTTTTACTTTATAGTACTTACCTTTATACAAGAGTCATGGTGATCTTCACCACTTCCTATATTTTGCCTTTTTCTCTTGGCAAGCATCATGTGGTGGGGAAAGATCCAAGCATATATGGCCATCCAAATATATTTGATCATGAATTATTATTGTTGACAATTATCTATATGATAAATAAGCCGGGAGGCAAAACTTTAAGCCCCTATCTTTCTCTGTGTTCGACAGATGCCATTTGCTCAAAAAATATGCTTTGAGTGTTAGCAATCATGGAAGACTATATGATAGTTGAGTATGTGGAATTTGCTAAATCAAATCTCTTATATAGACCCTTCCTGAAAATAATATGAATTGCAATTGTTTGGTGACTAAAAGCATTGTTTGTTTGGTGACTGAAAACATAGTTTGTTAGTTTGAAAATAAGATGAATTGCAGTTGTTCCGTCGCCGCAAGACTCTGTATCCACGAAAAACCAATCGGGAGCCCGTTCCGGCACCCTCCTCTCCGTGTCAAAACCGAAGGATCTCGGGTAGGGGGTCTTGAGCTGTGACACTAGAATCGATGGTAACTGGGGACGAAGGAGACGATGTTTACCCAGGTTCGAGCCCTCCTATGGAGGTAATACCCTATGTCCTGCTTGATTGTATTGACGATATGTAGGTTACAGAGTTGATCTACCCCGAGATCAAAATAGCTAAACCCTAGATGATTTGTCCTCTTCAACCTAAAACCCTCTGGCTTATATAGACGCTGAGGGTACCTGGGGCTTACACATGGTCAGTTACCCATCGCAATGATAATCATGGCTATTCACTACTCCAAATGTGGAGGATACGCGACGATTCCCGAAGCTTCCTTCTTGGACACAGGGCCTTCGATTGATCCAATGCTTGGCAAGCGACCCATATAGTCCGGACCATAAGAAACAGGTCGGCCTCCCGAGGACCCCTTAAACCAGGACTCCGTTAGTATCCAACGACAAGGGTCTCAGCTCCAACTGCTTCGTATAATCAGAGTCTCCGTCTTGTGAGGCGAGTTCTTTCCTCAGAATTTAGTTTGGCCGCCAATGACATATAGTTTTCCGATTAGAGGCTGATTCGAACACCCTGAATAACATAGCCCTGAAGGCCAAGCGTCAAGGAGCAAATAAACTTCCCTGACAACCTTTCTGATGATAGGTCATGACCCACCACGAACGTTGGACCAGTTGCAAAAACTTGCCACGGTTCAAGGCCGTTTTCATCATCATGATCCATTAATGCATAGATCATGCCCTGTTTCACATGGGATATGTTTAATCATGCATGCATAACGACACGTACATCTTGGGAAGCGGAGCAATACGTGGCATAGTAATGGGAGGCCGAATGATGATTAGCCTCATAAAAGGGAAAGAAAACCCCAAGGCCTAAACACGCTTCCCATTCACACCTTGTACTTCCCCAATCTCCTGAGCTTTCAAAGTACAGATCTAGGTTTTCCACAACTCCCCCCTCTGAGCTCATCCATGGCCGGTTCTGGCTCCAATCGCAAGTGGGAGTCTTCCACGGTCACCGACCACGACATCCGGGACCTCAAGGATGCCGGCTACCTCCCCGCCAACATCGGCCACTACGCCGGAGAAGGGCCACGTGATCCCCACCACCAAGCCACGCGAGAGGGTGGTCTTCATCCCCCACTTCATTCGGGGTCTGAGCTTCCTGCTCCATCCCTTCGTTAGGGGGCTAATGTTCTTCTACGGCCTTGACTTCCACGACCTCCCGCCCAACTCCTTCATGAACATATCGGCCTTCATCATCATGTGCGAGGCCTTCTTGCGAGTCGAGCCACACTTCAGACTTTGGCTCAAGGTATTTATTATCAAGCCAAAATGTGTCACAGGTGAACACTCAGACTGCGGCTGGGCTGTCATCGGAAAACTCCCTCGCGTCGGATGGCCATCCGGCACCTTCATGGATACCATCAAAATATGGCAGAAAGAGTGGTTCTACATCACCGACCTCGGGAGGAAGGCCAAGCTGCTCCGACCGACTTCAGATCCGGTCCCCCCATCAGATTGACCTCATGGTTTCGAAAGGGCCTCAACTGGGGGTCAGACAAGGAGGTGGACAATCGGCAGAAATGCATTGCCTCCATGATCAAAAATGATATCGCGCTGGCCAACATGGTCCAGATTATGCTTCGGCGACGCGTCCTCCCCTGCCAGCGACGGGTGATACGTCTCCATCGTATCCACTTTTCCCAACTCTTTTGCGCTTGTTTTGGACTCTAATTTGCATGATTTGAATGGAACTAACCCAGACTGACGTTGTTTTCAGCAAAATTGCCTTGGTGTTATTTTTGTGTAGAAATAAAAGTTCTCACATTGATCTAAAAACTTACGGAGATTATTTTTGGAATTAATAAAAAATATTGGCAATTTAATCAACCAGAGGGGGGCACCCATAGGTGACAAGCCCACCACGCACGACCACCCCCTAGCCGCGCCTAGCAAGCTTGTGGGGCCCCTGTGGCTCCTCCGGCCTCAATTCTAGCCCTATTTATTCCTTTTCATGGATTAAAAAATCAAGGATAAGAGTTCATCACATTGCACGATACGGAGCCGCCGCCACCTCCTGTTCTTCCTTGGGAGGCCAGATTTGGAGTCCGTTTTGGGCTCCGGAGATGGGATATCGACGCCAACTTCATCACCAACCATCCTTCATCACCAATTCCATGATTCTCTCCATAGTTCGTGAGTAATCCCATCATAGGCTTGCTAGACGCTGATGGGTTGGATGAGATTTATCATGTAATCGAGTTAGTTTTGTTAGGGTTTGATCCCTAGTATCCACTATGTTCTCAGATTGATGTTGCTATAACTTTGCTATGCTTGATGCTTGTCACTAGGGCCCGAGTGCCATGATTTTAGATATGAACCTATTATGTTTTCATGAATATATATATGTGTTCTTGATCCTATCTTGCAAGATGTATACACCTATTATGAGTTATGATCCGCATCCCCCAGGGTGACAATAACTGGGATTCCTTCCGGTGATTACCGTAGTTTGAGGAGTTAATGTATTCACTAACTGCTAATGCTTTGGTCCGGTTATCTATTAAAAGGAGGCCTTAATATCCATTAGTTATCATTAGGATCCCGCTGTCGTGGGAGGGTAGGACAAAAGATGTCATGCAAGTTCTTTTTCATAAGCATGTATGACTATATATGGAATACATGCATACATTACATTGATGAATTGGAGATAGTTTTGTCTCGCCCGAAGTTATAACTATTGCATGATGAGTGCCATCCGACATAATTATCCATCACCGATCCATTGCATACGAGATTTTCCCATATTGATCTTTGATAAGTTACTTTTCCGTTGCTACTGTTACAATCACTACAAAACTTCTAATGTCACTTTTGTCATTGTTAGCGGTACTTCCACACCACTTTGCTACTGAATACTTTGTTGCAGATATTAAGGCTTTCAGGTGTGGTTGAACTGACAACTCAGTTGCGACAGCACCACCTGCTAGTTATTCTGATATGTCGCAAGTAATTGATGATGCCACTTCATGATGCTTATGATGATACTTTGCTTGATAATACTGTGCCACTAGGTGAATTTCTTGATGAACAAATTACTAGAGTTAATGCTGAAACTGATGATACTTCTGAAATTGATGAAATTATTGAAACTAAACACTATGAGACACCTGCTAGACCTAGCTCTCCTAGATATGAATTCCCTGATATGCCCGAGTGTTATGTTATGGAAGGAGAGGTAGCTAGGGACTTTCTTGCTTGTAAGGATAGAGATGATCTTAAGAAATTATTATGCAAGTGGAAAGAAAAATCTTTTAATGCTAGAATGAAATATGTTCCTAAGTTTGCTACTTCACCTATCTTTTTTACTTATAAGGATTATGAATTTTCTGTCGATCCTGAGTTAACTACTTTGGTTGAATCTGATCCTTTCCATGGTTATGAATGTGAAAGTATTGTGGCACATCTTACTTAATAATCTACCACCCAAGTGATCAAAGCTGAAGATGCACATATGTCAGAGTCGTGACTAGAGGGTGTAGAATGACCCATGAACCTTTGTATCGTGAGGGCCATCCTAAGAGAATTGAGCAAGATTCTCAAAGGAGTAATACTGATGCACCTAGTAGTTCCAATAATAAGAGGAAAAAGAATGATGATAGAACATTGCATGCCGCTAGTAAAACTGTTATCGGTACACCTGAAAACCCAAATGATATTTATGTCCCTGATGCTGAGACGCAATCTATAGGTGAACATGAGCCTAGTTATAATATTAATGATGATCTTCATGTTGATGCTCAACCTAGTAATGATAACGATGTGGAGATTGAACCTGCTGTTGATCTTGATAACCCACGGCCTAAGAATAATAGATATGAAAAAAGAAATTTTGTTACTAGGAAGCATGGTGCAGAAAGAGAACCATGGATTCAGAAACCCATGCCCTTTCCCCCTAAACCATCCAAGAAAAAGGATGATGCGGATTTTCGGCACTTTGTTGAAATTCCTAGACCTGTCTTTTTGTGTATGCGCTTGATTGTTATTCTGAAAATGTCTCCTTATGCTAAGTATATGAAAGATATTGTGACTAATAAAAGAAAGATACCAGAAGTCTAGATTTGCACCATGCTTGTCAATTACACTTTTAAGGCAGAGTACCAAAGATATTAGGAGATCCAGGAATAGTAACTATACCATGCTCCATTAATGGGAATTATGTTAAAAATGCTTTATGTGATTCTGTGAGGTGGTGTTAGTGTTATGCCTTTCTCTTTATATTGTAGACTTGATTTCAATAAGTTGACACCTACTAAAATCCCTTTACAAATGGCTGATAAATCAACTTCTTTACCCATCGGTATTTGTGAGGATGTGCCTGTCGTAGTTGCGAATGCTACTATCCTAACAGACTTGGTTATTCTTGATATTCCCAAGGACGACAGTATGTCGATCATCCATGGTAGACCCTTTTTGAATACTGCAGGGGCTGTTATTGATTGCAACAAGGGCAATGTCACTTTTCATATCAATGGTAATGAACATATAGTACACTTTCTGAAGAAACAACCGCAAGTTCATAGTATCAACTCTATTGAAAAAATTCAACGATTATTATTGGAGACTTTGAATTCCCTCTTCCAACTGTCAAGAAGAAATATGATATATTTATTGTTGGGGATATGCATATCCCCATTGAGGTAACTTAGTGTTATTTGAAAATTCTCTAGTTTCATGTTACTCGAAAGAAGTTTGTTAATAAAACGTGATCAACCTTATTGATGGATTCCGTTAGATGAGCATGAGATGGATGAATTTAGAAAACACAACTTTCTGTACCTAACTTTTACTTTCTGTTAGTTAAAGAAAATAAAGTAAAAATGCTATTATTTTTCTGTTTTCTGAGTTCCGTGTAATAGAGACAAGACCTAAAATAAAAGTTCTTCAAATGCCATGAAAATGTAGTTTGATTTTTGCTGGAATATTTGAAAATATCGCGCACTGAGCACATATTGGGGGCTGCACCAAGGGGTCACAAGCCCATCGGGCGGGGCCACCCCCTAGCCATGCCTAGGTGTCTTGTGGGTCCCACATAGGCCCCTGTCACTTATTCCATCTCCCATCCACTTCGTCTTTCACCAGAAAAAAATCCCACCATTGCTCAAACCCATGATCTAGCTCATTTTGCTTCCATTTTTGATCTCCTTGTGCAAAGCTCCTTTCGCAAAAGTGTTTTAGGAGATTGTTCTTTGGTATGTGACTCCTCAAATGGTCCAATTAGTTGTTCTAGTGCTATATATATTGCAAAATTTTCCTGCTATGGTGAACTTGTTCTTGAGCTTGCATGTCAAATTTGTATGGTAATAAGTATTTTTGAGGCATGATATAGGTTCTAGGCACTGGTGGGAGTAGTTTCTATAAGTTTGTTGAGTTTTATTCACCTTTATTTTGAGTCACTAAAAATTTCAGAATTTTTAAGAAAGAGAAATGTTGAGGAGATTGTTAAGGGGCTCGTCAAGCGCGGGCTCTAAAGAAGATGAAAATGAGATTAAGAAGAAGTCCATGTACAATCTTCCTCACATCGCATAAGTTCGACCGTGTGAATGGCCAAGTGATGCATTCTTGAGGGCGGCCGGAATTTACGAGGATCTCTATTTGTTGGCCAAGAAGCCAGGCATCACCGAGTTCTTCAACGATAAGTGTGTCCAGTACCTCTTGCTCACTAATACCTTTGTGCAAAATTTTAACTTTCATTATAGGGAAGACCCTCCTATAGTATAATTTCATTTCTATAATGTGCCTAAGAAAATGAATCAATACGATTTTTGCAACTTTTGCAAAATACCCTATGAGGGCAGAATAAGGGAACCACATCCTAGAGACATGGAAGATTTTATTCCTGTAGTCACGATAGGACAAGAGAGAGGGGAGTCGAAGGCAAGGGCAGCTAGTTTACATTTTCTTGTTCTATGCTATTATTCATTATTTGCGGGGAGATATTTAGTTGGTCGTGGGGAGAGTGGAGGCCTTAGTGCTCCCGACCTCGCCATTCTTCACCACACTTTATTTGCTGATAGAACTTTTAGTCTCGGCGCCTTGGTGGCCCAATGGTTGAACTCAAACCGTTCGAGGGGGCCCATATTCGGAGGTATCTATGCATCTCATCTGGCCAAGCACTTTGAGATACCCTTTAGGCTTGACGAGGAAGAGGAGATGCTGCTAGCCTCGAGATTTTTAGACTATGATAGTATGGTAACACATGATGTTATTAGGAAGAATGATGATAGGACGCTGCTTTATAACTTAGTTTTTAGTCAAGGTACTTGTGAGATTATTATTCTGCCTACTTGTTTCTTGTTCGATATTCATTCCGGCAGGTACACTATTATGCCTCAGGACATTTACATATTTCGGGGTCTGTCGCAACCCCCAGCACCTGAACCGGAACCTACCTTTGATCCATATCCAGAGCCATGTTTTTAGTGAGAGCCAGAGGAGCTTGCCAACAAGTGGAACCCTCAGGACCCTCAAGATTATCCAGGAGAAGGCTATTTCTAGCCATGGCCCTATACTAACTTAGGCCAAAATCCTAATCTTGGGGGAGTATGTATTTCTAACCGACTTTACATTCATGTTCACACACTCATCTTAGTAGTCGGTGTTCATACTTTTTCATTGTACCATCCATGGTAGTTTATTTCTTATTTCCGCTTTCTTCTTGTGTGTTTAATTAACTTTTAGAAAAATCCAAAAAAAACAGTTCTAGCTTTATATTCTAGTTTGTTTAGTTGTAGTATTATAAGAAAATCCATAAAGATGTCTCATTCTTCTTTTGCCTGCTGGGAGCTTTCTCGTGTAAATAGTTTTTCTCGTTCTTGTTTTGAATTTTCCTTCTTTGGGTCAAAAGGAGAAGACCATAATGAAATGGTTGAGTGACTCTCATATGCATTATTATTTATCTATCAGAGAGCCCATATTACCTTGCCTTCTCCTTTGAGTTACTGTTTGCAGATTCCACCTTAGTCCAATGCACATGCACTCTTATTATTATTCACACCGTTAGATCGTGCAAGTGAAAGGCAATAATGATGCTATACGATGAAAAGATTGAGATGGAGAAAAGCTGGTATGAACTCAACCGATTTTGGTTTTGTAAATATGATTGGCTTATCGTTCCTAATTCAGTTCATTATGGGTGAAACATATTTGCAATGACAATTAGAGATTATAGTTACTCATGCCATTCTTAATTAGCTAAGAGTGGATAATGGTTTGTCTTGAGTGCCAACATGCATATTAAAATGGTTGTGATGTAGTATGAGAGGTTGGTATCCTCCTCTGAATGATTGAAATGGCTTGACTTGGCACATGTTCATGCATGTAGTTGAAACAAAATCAACATAGCCTCTACGATATTTATCTTCGTGGTGATTTATATCCTACTCATGCTTGCATTCAATGTTGGTTAATCTCAAAGCATGTTGATGACTGTTGTTGCTCTCTAGTTGGTTGCTCCCCAGTCTTTTGCTAGGCTTCACTTGTACTAAGCAGGAATACTACTTGTGCATCCAATTCCTCTAACCCAAAGTTGTTCCATCTGAGTCCACCACACCTACCTATATGCGGTACTCACCTGCGGTTCCAAGTAAATTTGCATGTGCCAATCTCTAAACCTTCAAATAATTATTCTATTTTGTATGCCCATATCACTCATGTGGCGCCTGGGGGATGTCAATATCTTCCATGTTAGGTGGGTTATTCTCACGATATGTGTTAATTCACCATAATTCACGAGAAAGTGGCTGGTATTCGGGATGCCCAGTCTCATGCTCAAAATCAAATCGAATTATAATGAAAAAATACTCCCCCGGGACTGTGTTTGTATGGACGATACCCGTGGATTCGGCTAGCCGTGGAGTATGATTGATTGGTGGAGGGGGAGTAAAAACTTTATCATTCTATTTGCGAACCGCCTATAATGTATCTAGCATGGAAGATGTTGAAATCTATTGGTTGTTAGTATGACAATGAAAGCATATCGCTCAAAATTGTTATTCATACATGTTTAAAAGCTCAAGCTCTCGCACCTATGCAAATCAATGCTTCCCTCTGCGAAGGGCCTATCTATTTACCTTATTGCCGAGTCATCATCCTCTTATGGAAGGCACCAGGTAGAGAGCTCCACCGTCATATGTTTTCTTTGCTATTAATTGATATTGAGTATGAGTGTGACTGGATCTCTTTTACCATGAATTACCACGTCTAGTCAGTCCTCGTTCTCTAGAGGTGCTCTGCATTTATGTTTTGCAATCTCAGAAAGTGCTAGCAAGATACCATTATATCATTTTGTATCATGATTGTTTTTATAAAACTGTTGTCATCCGAGAGTTATTATTATTGCTTGCTAGTTGATTATGCCATTGATATGAGTAAATGTGAGACCTAAATGTTACGGTGAACATGGTTAGTGTATAATCTTTGCTGAAAATCTGAACATCAGTTAGACATATTTACAACAACAAGATCAAACAGAGTTTGTAAAAGTTTTTCTTTATCACTTTCAGTTTATCAACTGAATTCCTTGAGGACAAGCAATGGGTTAATCTTGGGGGAGTTGATATGTCTCCATCGTATCCACTTTTCCAAACTCTTTTGCCCTTGTTTTGGACTCTAATTTGCATGATTTGAATGGAACTAACCCGGACTGATGTTGTTTTCAGCATAATTTCCTTGGTGTTATTTTTGTGCAGAAATAAAATTTCTCGGATTGATATGAAAATTTATGGAGATAGTTTTTGGAATTAATAAAAATTACTGGCAAAAGGATCAACCGTAGGGGGGCCACCCACAGGTGACAAGCCCACCAGGCACGGCCACACCCCTCGCCGCTCCTGGCAAGCTTGTGGGCCCCTTGTGGCTCCTCCGACCTCAATTTCAACCCTATATATTCCAATTCGTGGAGAAAAAATCAAGGAGAAGAGTTCATCGCGTTTCAACATACGTATCCGCCGCCACCTCCTGTTCTTCCTCGTGAGGCTAGATATGGAGTCCGTTTTGGGCTCCAGAGAGGGGAAATCGATGCCATCATCATCACGAACAATCCTTGATCACTAATTCTATGATGCTCTCCATCATTCGTGAGTAATCCCATCGTAGGCTTGCTGGACAGTGATTGGTTGGATGATATTTATCATGTAATCGAGTGAGGTTTGTTAGGGTTTGATCCCGAGTATCCACTATGTTCTGAGATTGAGCTTTCTCTGACTTTGCTATGCTTAATGCTTGTCACTAGGGCCTAAGTGCCATGATTTCAGATCTAAACCCATTATGTTTTCATGAATATATATGTGTTCTTGATCCTATCTTGCAAGTTGTAGACACCTATTATGAGTTATGATTCGCATCCCCCAGGGTGACAAGAATTGGGATTCTTTCCGGTGATCACCATAGTTTGAGGAGTTCATTTATTCACTAAGTGCTAATGCTTTGGTCCAGATCTCTATTAAAAGGATGCCTTAATATCCCTTAGTTTCCATTAGGACCCCGATGCCATGGGAGGTTAGGACAAAATATGTCATGCAAGTTCTTTTCCATAACCACGTATGACTATATATGGAATACATGCCTACATTACATTGATGAATTGGAGCTAGTTCTGTGTCACCCTACGTTATAATTGTTGCATGATGAATGTCGTTCGACATAATTATCCATCACCGATCCATTGCCTACGAGCTTTTCACATATTTATATTTGCTAAGTTGCTTTTCTGTAGCTACTGTTATAATCACTACAAAGCTGTTATTGTCACTTTTGTCATTGTTACAATTACTTCCACACTACTTTGCTACTAAATACTGCTGCAAATATGATGTCTTTCAGTTGTGGTTGAATTAATAACTCAGCTCCGAATAGTCGAGAATATTCTTTGGCTCCCCTCGTGTCGAATCAATAAATTTGGGTTGAATACTCTACCCTTGAAAACTGTTGCGATCCCCTATACTTGTGGGTTGTTACCGGGCTTCTCCCGTGTGGGTTTGTCGGCTCGACGACGAGCCTACTATTCATCACCTCTTCCGAACTACTCGAGAGAAGCTATGAAAGGCGTTGTTCAAGGCATAGAACGACTGGCCAGCCAAGGAGGAGGATCGGGGTCTATATGCCGATAAGCCTCCTATCAAGGTATGCCATAGTTTTGTTTGATCGGCTTTAGTTTTCCTAAAGAGAACCTAAGCACCTCTCCTACCACTTTTGCAGAAATGGCTGAGCAAGGCCATGGGCATCAACTGCCCGACGCCTCAGGCCGAAGACATCAGGTCCAGGCTGTTGTCGGAGATGCTCATCGAGGCGCCTTACGAGGCGCTAGAAGAAGAAGAAACCAGGCCAAGAAGGCCTGCGTATAAGGGACCTGCCGGATGCTGTGTCCGAGGAAACCCATGCCTCCTCCATTCAGGTGGAAGATCTTGATGATGAGGGGGAAGGCGATTCCCCCTCGCAAGAAAGAGGGCAGCATCGTCGGACGCCACAGAGTAGGTACCTCCTCCTGCCCCAAAGAAAGCCGGACACAGGTAATTCTGTCTGACAACAGTTCGGACTCAGATACCGAGTCTGATGACTTCGAGAGGGTTCCCCGAAGGAACCTAAGGGTCAAGCCCCTAGATCAAAGGTAAGGATCTGAAGACTTCCTTGAGTATTAACGATAAGTTTGCAAGGTTATAAACATGGGAGCGCTTATTGACTTTGTATCTCACCTTGTGTTCTCCCCACTGAACAGGTTTCGGATGGGGAGACCCCGACCATTGAACTAGCGGAGAGCCGGACTGCGTCACATCCCACTCCTCCAGGCACCGCAAAGGATGCCACAGAGGTGTCGTTCCAACATACTCCTGTGGAGACGGGCACCAGCGATGGGGGTGACGATGTCATGGTCGAGGCTAACGCCTCAACTACTGAAGACCGGGGGGAAGAGCCCCGCCCGGACACCGAGGGGACTAGACGAGGGGACGTTTAGTACCCTTCGATGACATCTCCGGAGTGCACCACATCTCTGGAGGCACCGGTCCAATCCCCGGTTGGCGATCGGGTTATCCGATCACCAACGGCAGCACTAACAAACGGGAGGCCGGTTATGGCGGAGGCTCTATCGAGCGCCTCCCTCTCCGAAGACCTCCGCACCCTTATGGGTGCAGTATTGCAGAGCATTCAGCCAGTCGACAATGGACTGAAGGAGGCCTTCAATGGTCTCCTATCGGGCTTTCAGGTGAGCCACATAACGCTCCATTTGTGAAATATTAATTTCTTTGTGTTATCATTATGTACATGGCAGACCTCGAGCCCTAGGTGAGTTTGGAAAAACTCTCCTCGAGATCAGCCATAGAGCATTATCTAAACTATGTACAGGACTATATATGTTCGGAATGTTCTAATAGCCCTTAAGAGGACAGGACATTGGATTGTATTGATGAAAGTTCGGATGTTTTGAACTCATGTAACCTGATAGGGATTTGTTTTTTACGGGCTTCGTCGTCATGGACGATTGTGATTGCTGCCGAGCTAGACGAGTTGAATGGGAAGCTCAAAAGCGCCGAAGGCGAGTTTGATGCTCTTAACAAGAGATTCGACGAGGTTCAAGGTAAGCCTGACTCAATATCCGAAAACTTTCGTCATCGTAGTGTCCATGTAGTATTCATATTCTTGATGCTTACACAGCCTCGAAGAAGGAAATGGAGAAGCTCATGGCCGAGCTGCAGAATGCGAAGTAGGACGCTGTGGTCGAGAGGGCGGCGGACGAACAAGCGGCTACCGCGCTTTCCACCTTAAGAGCCACCAGCGACAGGCACAAGGCTCAGGTGGAGGAGATCCAATAGGAGCTCAAGGACGCTGGCCAAAAGTTCGAGGTTCTTGAGCACAAAGGCAGGGAGCAGGCCGCCAAACTATCCACCCTGAAAACTGATATGTCTCCATCGTATCTATGTTTCCAAACTCTTTTGCCGTTGTTTTGGACTCTAATTTGCATGATTTGAATGGAACTAACCCGGATTGACGCTGTTTTCAGCGGAATTTCCTTGGTGTTATTTTTGTGCAGAAATAAAAGTTCTTGGATTGACCTGAAAATTTTCGGAGAACATTTTTGGAATTAATAAAAAATATTGTCGAAAGAATCAACCGGAAGGGCCCATCCACAGGCCACAAGCTAGTAGGGCGTGGCCACCCCCCATGGCCGCACCTAGCAGGCTTGTGGGGCCCCTGTTGCTACAACGACCTCAATTCCACTCCTATTTATTCCTCTTCACGGAGAAAAAATCAGAGAGAAGAGTTCATCGCGTTTCACGGTACGGAGCCGCTGCCACCTCTAGTTCTTCCTCAGGAGGCCATATCTGGAGTCCATTTTGTTTACTGGAGAGGGGAAATCAATGCCATCGTAATGATCACTATGAAGTCTGTTCTATTAAAGTCTGATTCCATTCTCTGAGTCACTTGGGATTTATATCTGTTGATTACCCCTCTCAGAGAATATACATCTCGAGTCCATGGTAACTACTCAAGTAGAACAAGTGCTTAAGGCACATAATGATTTGCTCAATGAGATGAATAGTAAGAATAATGATCATTCTATTAAAGTTGGGAATAGAGGTGGAAGAATTCCTCACGAACCTTTGTATACTGAGGGCCACCCTAAGAGAATTGAGCAAGATTCTCAAATGAGTAATATTGATGCACCTAGTCGCTCTAGTCGAAGATCGTCATTGATAGCTTTCAGGAACTAATGTTCTTGCTCTAAATTGAGCTTCTGGAAGCATAGCTTCTCATGTGTCCTTACAAGCTCTCTATGATCTTCTAGAGTTGACTCGTGAGCTAACTTAAGAGTTGTTAGTTCTTGAGTTAGTCGTTCTATTTCCGACTTATCATCATCACACGACTTATCTACACTAGAGTGATTACTAGCAAGTTCATTTTGACTATCATTACTAGATTTTTCACATAGCAAGTCATCTTCAATTAACAAGTCATCTTCATCACTATTGAAATCAAGATACTCGGGGTGTGATACCTTGGGGCCTTTAGCCATGAAGCAACTTCCACTCCCTTCGTTTGGTGAATCAAATAGATCATAGGAGTTGGTAGTCACTAGTGAAATTCCGGCAACACCTTCATCTTGAATATAGTCGGAGTTGGAGTGATAGCTTCTCTTGGAGTGGTCATTGGAGTCGGAGCTGGAAACCCATTCACCAACATGAGCTTGATGTTTCCTTGAGTAGCTCTTGGTGTACTTGTCCTTCTTCTCCGAGTCTCTACTTCTCCTTGAGGGTCTTCATTCATAACGATCATATCTACTCCTTCTCTGTCTCTTCGAGGTGACTCGTCTCTTGAGCTTCGTCTTCTTGGTGACTCTTCTCTTCATTTGTAGGGAGCCATGCACTCATTGGAGTAGTGTCCGGGAACCCCAACATTGTAGTAGTTTCAATCATGACTTGACGAACGCTTCTATTCATATCTTCAGCCAGAGCTTCAATCTTTGCTTCTATTCTTTTAGAACTTGTTGAATTTCTTGACCATGAGGCTTATCTCTTCATTTGTGACAAGGTTGTCGCTTGAGGTTGCGGGAGCATCACTTGTGGCTTCATAAGCACCGCTAGACTTGTGGTGAAGCTCTTCCTTGTCTTTGAGTGTCATCTCATGAGCAACAATTCTACCAATCACTTCTGTTGGCTTGAGATTTTTGTAGTTGGGCATCATTTGGATCAATGTGCAAATGGTGTCATATCGATCATCCAAAGATCAAAGTATCTTCTTGATGATGAATTTGTCAGTCATTTCTTCGCTTCCCAAGCCGGCAATCTCATTGGTGACGATAGCTAGCCTAGAGTACATTTAGCGACTCCTTCACCATCCTTCATCTTGAACTTGTCAAGTTGATTTTGAAGAACCTCCAACTTGGATTCTCTCGTAGATTCTGTACCTTCATGCATATGAATCAAAGTATCCCAAATCTCTTTTGCATTCTCAAGACGGCTGATCTTGTTGAATTCTTCGGGGCATAGACAATTGAAGAGAATGTCACATGCTTGAGCATTGAGTTGCAACATCTTCAACTCATCCGCGGTCACTTCACGATCGGGTTCCTTTCCTTCCACAAATAATTCACCTTGCATGCCAACACGAACAATAGCCCAAACGGACGGGTTATGACCAAGCAAATGCATTTTGATTTTGTGCTTCTATGGTGATAATTTCCCTCACTAGACTCCATACTTCTCCTAGGTTGTGAGACCAATGCAATGGAGGACAAAGCTGTGACACCACTTGTACGACCGAAAGTATGTCTAGAGGGGGGTGATTAGACTACTTGACCAAATAAAAGTTTTGCCTTTTCCCAAATTTTAGTGTTTGCAGTTTTAGCATTCATGGCAAGTCAATTTCACCCTACACATGCAAGTCTAAGAGTATAGCAGTGGAAACTAATAACAAGCATGAGTAAAAGGGTTAGGGTAGGAAGATCAAACGTAATTGTAGACACGATGATTTTTCTCGTGGTTCCGATAGGTGGCGCTATCGTACATCCATGTTGATGGAGTCTTCAACCCATGGACGGTAATGGTTGCGAGAGTCCATGAAGGGCTCCACCCATAAGGGTCAACGAAGTAGCAACCTTGACTATTCCATATGGATTTTGTCCGCGAACGACTAGCCTCACTATGGGGAGATCTTCACGAAGTAGGCGATCTCCTTGCCCTTACAAACTTCTTGGTTCACTCAACAACACGAAGTAGGAGGCTCCCAAGCGACACCTAACCAATCTAGGAGGCACCGCCCTCCAAAAGATAATAAGCTCGGTAATGACGATGAACTCCTTGCTCTTGTGATTCAAGATGATAGACTCCTCAACACACAATCACTCTCTCACAGATTTGGCTTGGTGGAAGAGATGGGATTGGTGGAAAGCAACTTGGGGAGGCTAGAAATCAAGATCCATATGGTTGGAGTGGAAGATCTTTATCTCAACACAAGGGTAGGTGGTTCTGTCTCAGAATATTTGATAGGATAGGCATGGAATAGTTCTGAGTGCTTCTGTTTCGAGTAGGTGGTGGTGGAGGGGTATTGTTGGGGGTATAACCCCGTGGTGAGACCCGCCCAGGTAGGGCCAGGTTAAACCTGGCGGCTCGTAAGCTAGACCTAGGCAGATGGGCCTGGAGAGGTACGCCCAGACATATGGCGGTTTGCCAAGATGGGCTGAGGCGAGGCCCAGACAAAGAAGGCATGAAGACCCGGGCAGTTAAGCCGCCCGGAGACGGCTTGCCCAGGAAGGCAAGGCGACATAGAGGTAGTGTCGGATATGTTGTAAGAGTCGGTATGAGACTTGTAACCCGTGGTCTTGGCCTCTTATATAAAGGCAGAGACCCGGGGCGACTTAGACAAAAACAAATCGACCGAGAACTAGGTCAAGCGAATCCGCTCCCTGGTAATTGATACTCCAATCAATACAACACAATAAGGACATTGGCTTTTACCTCTTCTCGAGGGGCCGAACCTGGGTAAACTCGTGTCCTTCGTTACAACCAACCCCTTTGAGTCCATTACCTTAGCGATGGCCTCGAACATAAATCCTCGGACATCTTCCGTGATAAAACCACGACAGTTGGCACCCATCGTTGGGCTAGTGCTCGGTGGTGTTGAGTTCTCAAAGGGCTCTCTTTTAGGAATCGTGGGATACATTGTCAACAGGATGAGCAAGAGTCATCGCGGCTGACTCTACATCGACGCCGTCGCCTGGGGCCCCGAGGCCGACTCTGTCGAGTATGGTTTTCGAGTCCCCTTCGGTGGAATCCACGTTTTCATCGGCAAGGTCGGCGGATCTACACCTGGGTCAGAAATCTGCACCAACCTCGTCGAGTCGGCTCGGTGCACGCAACCCGTTCTGCGCGTGCAACCCGCTCGTGTTAACCCGAGTAGGAAGCATGTCTTCGTCGGTTTTACTCAAGGCGTGGATCTAGAGGGTCCATGTCGCAGGAGACTCTCGTCTGTTCGGAGGATGAATCTTCAAGCGGAGAGACAGAATCAATCTACCCGCTTCACGATGGCAGGATCGGGGGCTACGATGAGCTTTACCCCGAGTTGGAGTGTCATGAGTCATAGGACTATGGGCTGCCGATGCATGCGACCGTTTTCATGGCGGGTTCAGCACCAGGCATGAGCAGTACAACCGCTAGGGCAGCCAGGTCACGGGCTGACCCGCCGTCGGCTCAAGTTCTCCTGGATGTGATGAATGAGCTCACAACCTTGATGGTAATTGAGGTCACGCCAGAGAATCAAGCCGCCCGGAACACAGAGATCGCAAGGATAAAGGACCAGATGGCGGAAGTCCAGCAAGGGATCAACGTGCTGAAGGCCCACATGGACGCAGAGGTAGAATGCCATAAGGCGAGCACTTTCCACCTTGAGCTGGAGCAACAACCCGCGGCGGCAGTTCAGCGGATGAGACATCAGTCCCGCTTGCTAGAACAGTTCAAGGCCAGGAATCTTTTTAACACGCCGGGGGCGGGATGGACCGCGGAAGCACCAAAGAGTCGGCCGGCGGCTCGACAGCAGTGCCCTGACCCGCCCCGAAAGAACCAGCCCTCACCAATGGCTTTCCCAATGCCGACGGGTCACTATTCAAACCTGGCAGAGAACATGTTTGCGGCGGCAACCCATCTTGGTACGATTCCTATCCCGGACGAGGCACCCTTCGCAGAAGAGGTAAGGAACGCTATTGGATAGCTGTAGACGGCGATGACCCAGCAGGAGAAGTACACCTACAGCCGGAGTCGTGTGCACTCAAACCCCCATCCCGGGCCACAGCTTCAGCCGGTGTTATGAGTCGTCGGTGGTTTCTAGCGGTGACCGACACTAGAACCTTCCATGAGACGTTCATGCGGTTCTGGAGGCTTAGGCTCTAGTGGACTGGGTAAGGGCACAACATGGGGCGGCAGCTCTAGCGCCAACGGAGGCTCATCAAGAACCGGTGCCTTCTATTTCCGTAGGAGTAGGAGTAACCACCAGGGCCGTGGGGGTGCCATGCTTAGCGTCGGCTTTATGGAACGAATGCCTGTTGAAGGATTTTAAGGGCCCTCGCAAGGTCCCAAACTATATTGCTGTCCTGCTTTCGGAGGCATGGATTCAGAGCTATGACCTGGCTATGGAGAAGTTAGATGTCAACGACGCAATATGTGCCAAGTATTTTATGATGATGCTGGAAGAGCCGTCTCGCACATGGTTGAAGGGCTTGCCACCCAACACGATTATTTTTTGGGCCGACTTAAAAGCAAAGTTCATGAAAAATTTCCAGGGAACATGCAAGCAGCTCATGACGATTGTGGATTCGGATCATTGCATACAGCAGGAGAGTGAGTCGGCTCATCATTGGGTCCGAGGGTCTCGACTATCATCCACTCGCT
Organism: Hordeum marinum; assembly: GCA_022496015.1. Taxonomy (NCBI): domain Eukaryota; kingdom Viridiplantae; phylum Streptophyta; class Magnoliopsida; order Poales; family Poaceae; genus Hordeum; species Hordeum marinum. The sequence goes on along the minus strand of CM039677.1, from coordinate 276,790,891 downwards.
TGAATAGATTACAGCATCAGTTTTGATTTTGGAGAAGAATTGCCACTTTACGCCTCCGAAGCAGAAGCTTGGCTGGCTCAAGCGGTCGTGTCAAGACATGGGGGAGCTCATGGTGGCTCTCACGAAGTACGCTGACTCTGACAATACGAACGATCCAGGATCTGACGAGGTGAAGCCTAGTCAAGGCAAGAAGAGTATCAATGGCAAGGGTCCATGAAGCAATGGCAACCAAGGCAAGAGGAAGAATCCGGACAGTGGGTCAGAATTGGTGGCCAACGCCAGCACCAGGAACAATCATGCTAAAGGCAATGGGAAATTCAGACAACCCTTTAATAAGGGTAAAACTCCTTTTAATTTGGAGGAGATGACCAATAAACCCTGTCCAAAGCATAGTCAACCTGATAAAGTGGCAAATCACATTATGCAAAAGTTTCGGGAGGCCTGCCAGACGGCTTAGAGCCTGGCGGGTTAGGTGCTGGCCTGGGGCCTGACGGTTCAGGATCTGGCTACCAGGGCCAGGGCAATCAAGGAGAGCATCATCAGCAATCTAGTGGCAATAACCAGCAGCAAAATAACCGGTCTGGGTATCGGAGTAATCCGAAGCAGCTCAACTCGGCTCCGTATCATGTTTTTACAACCGGCCTCAACAGGTGAGACCAGAAGTTGCGCAAGCAGGCGGTCAATGCTATCACACCGACTCTCCTGCAATATTTGAAGGGGCCAGAGTACGACATAACCTGGAGTAGGGAGGATCACCCACCATGTGTCGACGACCCGGGACGGCTGGCGTTGGTAGTTGCCCCCCAAGTTGGAGGATATGTGTTTACCAAGGTGCTTATTGATGGTGGCAGTTGCATCAATATTTTATACTATGACACTTTCCGCCAGATGAAGTTGCTTGATAAGGATCTTAATCCTTCCTCAATGGTCTTTCACGGTGCGGTTCCCAGCAGGTTAGCTTATCCATTGGGGAGGATTTCTTTGGAAGTCGCCTTCGGTGACGAATACAACTACAGGGTAGAGACCTTGTGTTTTGAGGTGGTCAAGATCAAAAATCTGTATCATGCTCTGTTTGGACGTCTGGCTTACGCCAAGTTCACGGCTAGGCCTTGATATGTATACTTGTAGATCAAGATGCTGGGTCTAAAAGGAATGATTATGGTGCATGGTGATCGAGAGATGGCTATTGAGGGTGTGGAAGGAGATGCAGCATATGCAGACTCAAGTTGCATAGGAGCAGAGCTCAAGTTCTATAAGGAAAATGTTGACTCAGAGGAGATGACTCCGCTCAAAAAACCGACCAAGGAATCTGAGCCACCCCTCAAGTTCTCAACGGATGACACCAAGCTAGTAGATTTTACTCCAGCCGACTCATCGCAGCAGTTTATTATTGGGTCCAATATGGATCCCAAATAGGAAAGCACGCTCATCGAATTCATCCGTGAGAATCAGGACATCTTTGCATGGAAGCCTTCTAACATGCCGGGTGTACCGAGAGAGTTCGTTGAGAACCACCTTAATGTGGATCCTAAGTTTAAGCCGGTCAAACAGTTTCTACGATAGTTAAATGAAGAGAGGCACAAGGCCATTGGGGAAGAGGTGGCCCAGCTCCTGGCGGCGTGTTTCATCGTTGAAGTATTTCACCCAGAGTGGCTTGCTAACCCGGTGCTGGTGCTTAAGAAGAACCTCACATGGCATATGTGTGTGGATTACACGGATCTTAATAAAGCCTGTCCGGCTGACACGTTTGCTCTCCCTCGTATCGACTAGATCATCAATGCAATGGTGGGTTGTGAGAGTTTATGTGTCCTGGATGCTTATTCTGGCTATCATCGGATCAAGATGGCAGTCAAGGACCAAGAGAAGACAGCTTTCATCACGCCTTTTGGTGCCTTCTGCTATGTGTCTATGCCTTTCGGGCTCAAGAGTGCCCAGGCGACTTACCAGCATTGTGTGCAGAACTGTCTTCAAAGCCAAATTGGACGCAATGTTCATGCATACGTGGATGACATTGTGATTAAATCTAGGAAGAAGGAGACTTTGCTTGATGACCTGAAGGAGACCTTTGACAACTTATGGGTCTACAAGATCATGCTTAACCCGGCTAAGAGTGTTTTCGGTGTTCTTGCAGGAAATCTCTTAGGATTCCTTCTCTCTGAGCGTGGCATTGAGGCTAATCCAAATAAGAACAAGGCTATGACTTCCCTGTCTGAGGCGGCATGCATCAATTAGGTTCAGCACCTGGCGGGACGGATCACTGTGTTAAGACGGTTTATAAGCCGCCTTGGTGAGAAGGCCATCCCTTTGTACCAAATGATGAAGAAGACAAACAACTTTGTCTGGAGTGCGGCGGTGGGTGAAGCATTGGAGGCCCTCAAGAGGCAGCTCATAGACCCGCCAGTTTTAACAGCTCCAACTGAGAAGGAACCTTTGCTCTTATAAGTGGCGGCTAATAACAGGGCAGTCAACGTCACGATCATTGTTGAGCGTAAGGAGGCAAGGAAGGAATATCCAGTTCAGAGGCCAGTTTATTACATCAATGAAGTCCTGACATAGTCCAAGCAGAGGTATCAACATTGTCAAAAGCTAGTATATGGGGTGTTCATGGCCAATCATAAATTGAAGCATTACTTCCTGGGGAACCAGATCATTGTGGTTAGCTCCACCCTGTTGGGTGACATAATTCAAAACAGAGAGGCCACCGGCAGGATTGCTAAGTGGGCATTGGAGCTTGGACCTTTTAATCTGAAATACGTGCCCCGCACAGTGGGCAAGTCTCAAGCCCTGGTGGATTTCATAAACGACTGGACGGAGTGTCAGGTGCCCAAGGAAATGCCACATAACATATATTGGACAATCCACTTTGATGGATGCAGGCAGCTGGAAGGATCAGGGGCAGGGGTTGTCTTAACCTCCCCCAAAGGTAAAAGGTTTTGTTATGTGTTAAGGTTCATGTTTCCTTGTACTAATAATGCAGCTGAGTACGAAGCTCTGTTGTCGCACCCTGTGTTTGTAGCACATTGATATGTTTGGATTTATAAAATTGGGAACCAACTAAAACTTTTTCAAAGTGCTTGAACTTGTTTGCAATGTTGTTGCCTGCTTGATGATTGTGATTTATGGCACTCCTAGACTCTATTCCACTTCATATTCATCTTACTTATCCCAAACCTCTTGCCCAGTGATCATGCCATGTGAATAGTGCCCAAAACTATTTTTATCAAATTTTGTTTTAACCAAAAATGATTAATTCAAATTAGGTTTTCAAACCCCCCTAAATTGAGGTTTGCACCGCAAGTCCTCAAATTAGGTGGATCCTTCTTTCCGAAAGACTTTATTTCAAGCCCAATACATATAAGACTTCCCAAAACCACAAAACATTATTTTCAAAGATTATTCTTATATTTTATTTAAATGCTTTTTATTAAGGCCAGAAATGGTTTTTCATAGGGAAAAATTATTTAAATGCTTCGAAAATATTTGAGAAAATTTAGAGAAACTCAATGAACATATATTTTCCGTATATATGAATTTCAACACAAGGGTATGATCAAATCATGGGCAAAACCCCCCAAAACCCTTCATGTTCAAATCAAACATTTCGAATATTTCTATAAGAAATATTCTCAATAAATCCCAGGCAAATTCCAGCAAGTCAACACTATCATAAGTGATGATCTTCCAAGGTTTAATCTCAATCCAAATTGGTTTGGTTCAACAAACCATCTCAAAACCCTTTGTGTCCAGATTCTAATTTAAACAACTTTACATAGTGAAGTGTCTCCCCTTGGCCTCAAACTTTGTGGGCATGCTCTAATGACAAAATAGTGATGATACACTAAGTGGTGCATCAAGGGTAAAAGCCTGGCATCAATAGATCTACAGAAACCTGATTCTAAGAATTTCTAGGGTTTAGCAAATCTTCATTGTCAACTTTTTCCCCTTGAGCTCAAACTTGGTGAATCCGGTCATGTTTACCTAGCCTTTGACCCTGGTAAGTATCTCAGTAAGGTGATAACTTATTCTTGACCAAAACCATACCAAACACATTCTGGTGAATTAGTAAAACCACTGGTTTCCCTCCTTTTCCTTTTGCCCTTGCCCCCAGCTTTTTATCACACATTGTGGCATTGCCCAAGCACCTCGAGTAAAAAAACCAATGTCACAGCCCTAGAATTTGCTTGAATTGTTTGCATCAACATCAGCATGTGCATCATATCATCATGTTAAAATTAAAATTAATTTGAAATGGGGGTGATCAAACCCTAGCACAGATAAAATTCAAATAGGTTAAACTATTAAGATATTTGAGTGAATCCAAAATGCTCTTCAAAAATGTTCCCCCTCTTTGATAAATGTTGGCAACAACATATTAGGGGTGAATTATATTTTGAAAACTATTTTGGTAAATTAAATAAAATAGGAAAGTTTGTGAAAATCATTAATAAAGCATTTGAATTATTTTAGTCATCCAAAAATTCTGAAACATTTTTAGGAGGTTTGAAATATTCAAACTACACTCCAGAAAATGTGGTGGTATTTTTGTGCCAGGTCCTTGTGGCCCAAACAAAAATAAACAAATGTGAGAAGAAAGAAAATAGAAAAAAACTAAAGAAAGAAAGAGAGAGAGAGATCTCACCTGTCGGCCTAGTGCAGGAGAGGGCCCAGCCCATCCGGTGCCTTGTCCTACCTTCTGCCAGTAGGAGCAGCTGTGTGCCCGTGCGCGCACCTGAGGAGGCCAACTCCTCTCTGCCTGCCTCCTCGCCCCCCCCCTCGAGCCTATCTTTTGCCTGGAATCGCCCCACAGTCCTCTCCCTTCTCCTCCCCTCTCTGGTTCTCTCCCCCTGCCCTCTGCTCTTTCTCCCTCGCCGCCCGAAGCCATCGCCACCGTTTGCTGCCGCCGTGCCCTCCGTCCATGCGTCACATCCCCGTGCTGCCCAGAGCTCCACCAGGTCATGCTCGTCCTCCCTATAGAGACGCGCTTCGCCGAAGGCCCTCTACATCACCGCCAACGTCGTCATTGTCCTCGGCTCCGACAAGGGGTGCTGGTGGATTCGCTCCGCCCGAAACCTCCCTGACCACGTAGCCACCTCTGCTTGACCCCGCGGTGAGCCACCAGCCATTTCCCCCCACTCCCTGCTCTCCCGTGCCCTCTAGCCGCCTTTTCCGCAAGCCAAGCTCCGGCTGCCGTCACGGGCTCACCTCCGACGAGCTCCAGCGACCCAGGGCCTCCCATGGTCCCCCTGGATGCAGTCAAGCGAGGGCTACCCGTAGGTGTCCTCCGCTTGTCGAATGGCCGCCCGTTGCGCAAGTTCGGCGAGCTCCGCCGTCGTGGATGGTCGTCGGCGACTCGTCGCCAGCGTGGCTGACGTGGCATCGCCATTAGGCACTTCATGGCCAAATTAGCTAGCCCTGGGCGTATGACAGTGGGACCCGCATTGAGTCAAATCACGGGTCAACGCAGGGATTAACCCCGTGACACTGACGTGTGGACCCCACACGTCAGGTTTGACCTAGACCGGCCCCGTTGGCCTACTGACGTCACTATGACGCAATGCTGACGCATTAAAGCTTTTCTAGTATTTAAATTAATAAGGAAATTCCAGAAAATGTTTAAATCTTCTAAAAATCATAGAAAATAATCTATAAGTCAAATAAAAAAATTATATTTGAAAAATGATCAGGAAAATCCAATCAATCTGTTTATGCCATGATCATGCATCTTTGAGCAAGTTAACATCACCAAGTAGGACATTTCATGATTAGGATAATTTAATAAATAGTGTGGGACTTGGAATTTAGTATATATATTTGAATTCCACTTCATTTAATATGACTACCTATAGCACTAGGTCAATTCAGCAACATAAAATGTGTTCATTTCTCTGTTTTCCGAGGTTGTTCCCTGTCGGTAGACGATGGTTCTGACGATGTGATCATTGACACAAATGAAGAGAAGTAATATCTTCAGGACTGTCAGGCAAGCAAACCCCCTTGATCATACTGATATGAACCCACTCGATTTCTCCTGCTCTCTTCGGTAGTTGTCATGTGTTACATGTCATCGGTAGTTGAACCCATTCCTTTGCATGAATTGTCTTTGCCACAGTAAATAGTTGAAACCACTTAGCATGAGTAGCAACTACTTGAGCCTTGTTGCGCTTACTAATCCATGGTTACTTACTGTGCCTGCTAAGCTTAGAGTCATGTCGTGTCAGGACTGATCCATCCGGGTGATGAATCGGAATGGCAGTGTTCATGTGCTACTGTGTGAGAGCTAAGTGTGTGAACATAATTTAGTAAAGGTAGCATTGAGAGGCCATGTAGGAGTACATGGTGGGTTGTCTCATTGGGACCGTCCTTAAGAACTGAGTTATGTGTTTGTGATCCGAGACGCTTACTACCACACATTGGGCCCTGAAATATGACCCCGCTCCACTTATTAATCGCCTAGACCTCTGTCTAGGAGTTGCTACTAGTTTCTAGTGTTTGTAGGAAAAGTGGTGGCGGCCGTACATAGTGCTGCCCGATAGGGTGGACTATGATGCGCTATTGGCACAATGGCATGGTGTACCAAGTGGCACCCGAACGGTGGGCTTGGGAACCCTGCGCACATCGTTTGAGGCCGTAGCGGAAACTTCAGCTGGACTTCCGTGCAGGTTCAGTCTCAAATAGGCAATAAACCTAGACTAGGGTCTTGTGTGGTTAACGATCGTGGCCGACGCCCGCGCCAGTGCTTCCGCTTGAAGGTTGCCGAGATGCATGACGTGCATATGGTGATAAGTGGCGAGAGCATGTGTGAAGAAGTACACCCCTGCAGGGTTATGAATCTATTGGAATAGCCGCGTCCGCGGATATGGACTACTTGGAGAACTTATGTGGTTCATAGATAAGTTCAAGTGGATACTCTAAAATACGCAAGATAAGCATGAGTGCTATGGATGGCCTTCTCGTAGGTAGACAGAAGTGGATCCATAGTGTTGTATTGATTGGTGAATATGTGGACTCGTGTGCGCTATCCCACCTCAAAAAAGCACTTGTAGTCATAGTACAGGTTAGCCAAGAGTCAAAGGTGGCTTGCTGCAATAAACTCCACAATCCCCTTCATTGATATTGATGCATATGTAGATAGTTCTAATGTAAGTCTTGCTGAGTACCTTTGTACTCACGTTTGCTTAATTTATGTTTTGAAGAGGAGACATCAGTCTTATTAGTGATCATTACAACATGAAGTTCGATGTTGACCGGATTAGCTTAGGAATCCCAGACAGAGGTCTGGTTCCTTTGGTAGGGTCGTTGTAGCTTTTCAGGATCCTCCAGCCACTTTTATAGATGTATGTACCAAGACATATTTAAATTTCCACTTGTTTGATTGAATGCTCTGAATGTTGGGTCTTGTGACCCCTGTTTGTAACATCTTATTATATTGGCTCTTCCGAGCCTTCTAAGTAAATGTCGTAATGTTGTATTGTTATGTTGTGATGCCATAGTTGTATCTATGCATATCGGGCATGTCGTGCATACGTGTGACATGCAACGGTATGTATGGGATCCAACACCTAGTTGTGTGCCTTTAGTAGTACTCTTTACGGGGAAATGACTCTTTGTGCTTCCACCGAGCCTTGGTAGCTTGCTACTGCTCGAGACACATTGATTGACCGGCATGTATCCTTCTTTCTATTGTGTTTATCCCTTCGGGGAAATGTATCCAAGTGTAATGGAGTCCCCATAGCCCGCTACGACTCGTCTACGTGTAGTGATGACATTTATGTCCCACGGCGTAATGGAGTCCTTGTAGCTTGCTATGACTTGTCTACACACGCTAGAGATCGACACCTACATGAATGGGTTACGTATGCCTGTCCTGGTACGGATGTGCCACTTTGGTTCTATGACTAGTCGTGTCGGCCCGGGTTCTTTGACATTTGAATGCTAGCGACACATTCACATACGTGAGTCAAAAGATGCAAACGGTCCCAGCCCAGGTAAGATGGCAGCCATGGAGATAACCGTGTGTGAGACCGCATAGTGATGTGATGTGTTACAGGCTGGATTCTTATGGCTTAGGATCGGGGTCCCGATTGCTTTGGTATCAGAGCTTGACTGCCTATACGATTACCAAGCCAAACTGGTCGATGTTGAGTCTAGAACTGCTTTAGTTATATAAGGGAATTGATTGTGGAAGGGAACGTAAGGCTCTTTTTACTCCTTTCCTTGTGTCATTCTGATTGTGAGTCACCCTCTTCTTTTCTACGAGGATTAAGAACTAGGCATTCTCATCTATCTATTAGGATGACGAGTTATTATGCTGGAGACCTATAGGAAAGATGTTATCTTTTTGGATCGATGCCTCTATAAGAATTCATTGTCATGTTGTGAGTTTTCTTGTGCAGATTGCCTCACATTTCATGCCCGTACAGCCGTTATGCTGTCCGAGTTATCCAAGGTTTCTAAATTATCTGATGAAATTGCAAAACTCTTTCATCTTGAGTCAATATCTTTCAGGCCAGACAAAGCACACTAATTATGGTATTGGGGTACTCCATTACCTCAACGTGTTTGATGAAGGTGTTTAGGAAACCATGTTGCTTCAATGAACCACCTAACAGTTTAGTTGTGTCTTCTATTTCCAGTGTGCCAATTCTGGCCATCATCATCAAAAGCATGTTGTGGTGCTACTTAGTCAATAGGTATTCTATATCTGGGTTCTTGAACACAAGAATCATTCCGCTCAACTCTGTTGATAGTATTTGCTCGTTCCCTTAGGATGCTTAGTAACCTTGTTATAGTCCTCAAGGTTTGTGGTATATCATTCTTCCAATACCATGAATCAGCTATGGCAGAAGTTCTTTGTGAACGAAAGATCACAACATGACTGCTCTTGATGAGTTCTCCATCCCATTGTTGTGAGTCTGCCAATTCTTTCATTTCTGCATGGATTATCTGAAAGAAACATCTTGAACTCCGTTTGATATATTCAATCCATTAATCTACAACTCAGGAAAAATCAGGCGTTCTTGAGTTGCGCTTCTTCAATTGTATTGTGACCATTATCTATCAATGGATAGTCAAGAGTATGTCATGCATTGTGTTATCGATGTCAACTATTCTTGTGGTCTGTCAAGCCATTCTATTCTAGAATGACTAGGAGAAGCAAACTCCCGTACCTCATCCATTTCTTGGATTGGGTCAAAGCAGTTGTGTTCCGTATATCAAAATGCCAATCTAGCTTTTGCTCTGTTCTACCATGAGGTATTACCGTTTTCATATCAAGATTATCGTGAGAACTGCCCTCCCTCTTATAAAATCTTGATATAGTAATACTTCTAGCCATCATCATTCATTCCCCGGTCTCTGTGTTGTTGAAACCAGAATACCAACAAGTGAATCGTGATGTGTGAAATCAATATTTGTAGCAACTTTGTTGCTCGGTATTTAATGGACAATAATCTCACTCTTGGTGTGATGGTCATTGAATTGTCATACTAAGAATTATCGTGCTACCTAGTCCATTTTCCATGGTGCACTTTTTGGTCAATGAGTTAGGATTGTGTCAATCCTTCGCTCTGTTGATCATATCGTCTTGCCTTGAAAAGCAAGATTGTTCTCGAGCATGATAACATATCGGGGATCGTGATTTTCCGAATATCTTCTCGGGAGTATTACCAAGGTGTTCCTTGACCGTTATGTTGAGCTCGTGATCAAGATGGGTTTTCTATAAACCGCCCCTTCTCCAAGAATCCATGTTGGATACCCCTGAACTAGTTGGTTAACCTAAACAACAACTTGGAGATTTGAAAGATAAAAGCTTTGCCTGACTTAGTTATTTCCAAAGGGATATCTTGTGTGGGTGTCGAAGAAAGATGATATCTTCATCAATTAATCCTTGTGATCAATTCTTGCATCTACTGTCTTGTTCAACCTTTGATTTGAGTATGGGCTATCATCAAATCAAAATCAGAATCAAAGATCTTCCTAATGTTGGTTTACTCGTGGATGTAACCTCGAGCATACGCCATTATATCTTTTGGTCTGACCAATGCTATCACCTTGTTCTCATAGTTGTGGAATTCCATAAATTTGGATACCTCGATGAATTGTTGTTGAGCTCATCGGCAACATTCTCGTCTATCCCATGACTCAAGATGAACATTAAGCTGGTGTTGGAAACTTTGTAGACAATATCTTCGTGTCATGCACATGAAGTATATGTTTGGTGTAAGAGGTGACTTACTCAAAGTTCACATGCATTTGGAGCAAGTTTCCACCGTGACTTCGGGAAAAGTTATTTTGTCTCCTCTGGAATCATCCCAAGATAATCATGCCCGTGCAAAGTATTCTATGGTTTGATAGACTGATCATCTTCATTCCATATGCAATCCCTAGCACATTAAGCCACTAATTGCCTTGTTAAGGAAACTAAGTTATGTGCTATCCTAAAGGGCCCAGACAGACTTGCACCGGACTTCGCTACCTCCAATGATGGTTCCATCCAGAACTCGGTAGTGTTTTGTTGTACGATTTCTATGTGGTTGCAATTGTCTTGTAAAGTGTGCTAGCATGTGTCTTGCAATCCAGCTCATGTTTTGGAGTTGGCTTCCGCAGTTCATTTCCTGAGAATCTTGCAACATCGTCTCTTCGAATTGTCTTGCAACCTTTCACTTTCAGACATGCTGAGTCTGGACTATTCTGACACCAACCATATCTAAATTTCGGGCAGATATGATGGTTGGGACGTTTACCCAAGAATTATAATATTGGTCTCCCTGTAACCCGGCAAAGGGATGTTGTGGCTAACATACCTATCCGGAAGACCTACTATTATAATGATTTGTATCAGCAAATCAGCCACTTCCCCCGTGAGGTTTTGTGTGACTTGCTCTAGAAGTTACTCCTCATGGACCCTTTGAGATCCGGAAGTCCGACCTTTTTACTTGATGTTCTAGATACCAAACGTTACCTATAATTGGGTTACGCTAATTCATCATGGAGAACATTAGAAGCGGGGTGCTAAATGTCTCTCGGTCGATCATCCAGATTTTGCTCCCTTTCTATAGCTAAGGTGAAACCTGAGGAAGTTTTGTCTTCCTTTGCATCTGCATCCTCCATCATTATTCATCATGGTAGTATGAGGTGTTGCCAGAATCGTTGGCACGGATGTTGGTAAAAATCCTGATGAATATGGAAATGCTCAAGTTCTTGAGAGCACGCCCAGACACTGGGTTATACTCTCGGTTTTAACTGGAAAGTGCCTTCCGTTGCTGAATTGTTTTATAACTCTAGTTTCCCTCCGTTCTGAGTATGGCATTCTTTGAATTCCTTCCACCGATCGTTTGCAAATTGCCTTAGGATGGTATGAAGAGTTTCAATGATCTCTGTATCAAAAGTAATTCTTTTTTCCACTTAAGGGATAATCTTACAAGTCACATTCCCTAAGGTGTCCATTATGGTATTATGGCAATTATCTCCTCGCTATTTTCAAATGTGTCCACCATCTGCTTTAGCATGGAATTTATGCCTACCAATTGAACCTCCGTCATCTTCCTCATTCATTATTCTCAATCTGTGTTTTGTGTCTCAGCTCAAGAGATGTTATCACATCTCATTCTACAAGTTGATCATGAGTGCTCGATCTTCAAGAAGATCGAATCTTGTAGAGCTTTCTATCCCTGTTGTTTTTCTGTTGGACGAAGATCCCGAAGGCGAAGATGTCAAGATCAGCACAATGCAATGAATCAACAACTGCGAGGAGGGCACTTGGATCCTAAAGATTGTGTTAGTTAGTGTCCCCCTTTGTCTTCTTACCCTACGCTTGAATCTCGGGACGAGATTCTTGTTTAGTGGGGATGAGTTGTCACAGCCCTAAAATTTGCTTGCATTATTTGCATCAACCTCAGCATGTGCATCATGTCATCATGTTAAAATTAAAATTAATTTGAAATGGAGATGATCAAACCCTAGCATAGATAAAATTCAAATAGGTTAAACTATTAAGATATTTGAGTGAATCCAAAATGCTCTTCAAAAATGTTCCCCCTCTTTGATAAATGTTGGCAACAACATATCAGGGGTGAATTATATTTTGACAACTATTTTGGTAAATTAAATAAAATAGGAAAGTTTCTTAAAATCATTAATAAAGCATTTCAATTATTTTATCCATCAAAAAATTCTGAAACATTTTTAGGACGTTTGAAATATTCAAACTACACTCCAGAAAATGTGTTGGTATTTTTGTGCTAGGTCCTTGTGGCCCAAACAAAAATAAAAAATGTGAGAAGAAAGAAAATAGAAAATAAAACTAAAGAAAGAGGGAGAGAGATATCTCACCTGTCGGCCCAGTGCAGGAGAGGGCCCAGCCCATCAGGTGCCTTCTCCTACCTTCTCCCAGTAGGAGCAGCTGCTTGCCCGCGCGCGCTTGAGGAGGCCAGCTCCTCTCTGCCTGCCTCCTCACCCCCCTTGAGCCTATCTTCTGCCTGGAATTGCCCCAGAGCCCTCTCCCTTCTCCTCCCCTCTCTGGTTCTCTCCCCCTGCCCTCTACTCTTTCTCCATCGCCGCCGAAGCCATCGCCGCCGTTTGCTGCCGCCGTGCCCTCCGGCCATGCCTCGCATCCCCATCCTGCGCAGAGCTTCGCCAGGTCGTGCTCGTCCTCTTTGTGGAGCCACGCTTCGCCGGAGGCCCTCTGCATTGCTGCCAGCGTCGTCTTTGTCCTCCGCTCCGACGAGGGCTGCTGGTCGATTCGCTTCGCCCGAAGCCTCCCCAACCCCGTAGCCGCCTCTTCCTGACCCTGCAGTGAGTCACCGACCGTTCCCCCCTCGCTCCCTGCTCTCCCATGCCCTTTAGCCACCGTTTCCGCAAGCCGAGCTCCGGCCGCCGTCACGAGCTCACCTCCGATGAGCACCAGCGACCCCAGGGCCTCCCGTGGCCCCCCTGGATGCGGTCGAGTGAGGGCTACCCGTAGGTGTCCTCCGCTTGTCGAATGGTTACCCGTAGCGCAAGTCCGGCAAGCTCCGCTATCGTGGATGGTCGCCGGTGACTCATCGCCGGCGTGGCTGATGTGGCATCGCCATTAGGCACTTAATGGCCTAATTAGCTAGCCCTAGGTGTATGACAATGGGACCCGCAGCGATTCAAAGCACGGGTCAACGCGAGGATTAACCCCGTGACACTTACGTGTGGACCCCACACGTCAGGTTTGACCTGGAACGGCCCCGTTGGCCTGCTGACGTCACTATGACGCAATGCTGAAGCATTAAAGCTTTTCTAGTATTTAAATTAATAAGGAAATTCTGGAAAATGTTTAAAACTTGTAAAAATCTTAGAAAATAATCTGTAAGTCAAATAAAATAATTTATATATGAAAAATGATCAGAAAAATCCAATGAATCTGTTTATGTGATGATCATCCATGTTTGAGCAAGTTAACATCACCAAGTAGGACATTTTGTGATTAGGATAATTTAATAAATAGTATTTCCTTCATCAACCTTGTTCCTTGAGTTTTGTTACCTTGAGTTTTGTCTTAAGTATTTCCTTCATCAACCTTGTTCCTTTTGTTCTTGTGTTACCTTGTGATTGTTAGAATTGATTGCTAGTGTTTGCTTATGAATGCAATGTTTGTTATTATATAGATTTCATCGGAGAGTGACATATAGTTCTATCAAGTTATTTCTGAGAGCAATATCTTATCTTCATCAATAGTACAGGCAAGTTCACTTTGACCATCTATTTCATACCTATGTTTTTATTGCATGTAGTGACATCATTCAAAAAATCCCTCCCGTGGTGTTATTGAAATTCTTGTAGTTGAGTAGAATGCATGAGGTAGGAATCCACCACTTGTTACTAAAGCCTCGGGAAACGCTAGTTAGTGCAATGCTATGCTAAAGTAGACGGGGTCTGGAATGAGTGTTCGTGAGTGGTGTGAAGAAGGACTCCACAACAAGACGACAATTTCATGAAGGCATCTTCAAGTCCTGCATCTTCAAGACCTTAAGACTTCTAGACTCAAGAAAACAAGTTTTAAATACACACTACTGGGTGAAGGATGGAATTGATGGGCACCCTGGAGAAACCAGTGGATGGCCGGGATGCATGGAGAAGCGCCATGACATCTTGCGGAAAGCTTCACCCAGACTCAAAGAGAAGGATGAATACTTCATGCCCGGAAGCTTACCTGTGTAGCCACAAGTCATTATGGGCTCTGGCTTGGTTGACCCTTGTTGTGACTCTGACTAGGCAGTGCTACGAGATGTAGTCGATGTTAGGATTGGATGGGCACTGTCGGATAGTCAGGGAAGCACTCGGTAAGACCATGTTTCGTCCATCCTGTTCTCAAACACCATGCAGTGCGAGAACTTACCAGGAGGGAACGAATCTTGTGGGTAAAGTACACAACACTCTACAGAGTTAAACCTAATCGATTAGCCGTGTCCATGGTTACGGACAATTTGAGCCTCTGGACTTGGATCTATCTCTGAACTCTCAACACTGGACTGATAACTAATTGTGGGCAACTTAATGATACTTGTACGCTTTGAGACATTGGTTGGCGGAACCATGTCATGATAGGTAGCTCCATAGTGAAATTCCTGATATTCTTTTGTTGTAGGAAAAATAAAATCAGCTTTTACGCAAAAAAACTTAGACACAGAGCCACAAAGCCTTTTGCATATAGAATAGTATTATTTTCTTCTGTTCTACTATGGTGATCTTGCCAGTACATTCAACGTACCGACCTACACGGCTGCAACGTCTTATGTTGCAGATACTCTTCTACGACGGGTAAGAGTACGATTCAGGGTTACGGTCTGCACTCAACTTGCCGTTGTTGTTATTGGGACTCCACTCCCGTTGACTGTATCTGCTGCTATTTTAAGGTATACATCAGTTTTACGTTTTACATGTGATTGTCCTTTGATATATACATTGATGTACTGTGTGTGCCAGCATACTGATCCAGGGATGGCACAGAACACACAGAGGCTTGACCTTTCCAGGTCAGGTCGCTACACCCAAAAATTATTCTAAGATTTTTAACTTCAGTAGTTTTTGCCCAATCAAATAATAACAGAAAACAGAAAATAGGAAATAAGGAAAAATAAAAGAAAGAGAGTTACCTGGCGCTTACCTGTGCAGCCACCAGACCGGCCCAGCCCACCTGGCCATTGCCGAGACAGGGATCGGTGTCGTGCGAGGATGCCATGCTGCAGCTGTCTGCCTGCCTCATTGTCGAGAGGGATAAGGCCACGGGGGGCGTATGGATCGCCCTCACCTCCCGCAAGCTCTCTCCCCCTCCTCTGGCCCTCTCTTCCTCTTCTTTCTCCAGACATCCGAGAGCCCCGCCGACCGCCGCAGCTCGCGCGTGTAGCCACCGCCGCCTAGGATCCACCGTAGCCAGCTCGATGCTCCATTTAGTTTCCCTCTCCCTCTCCGCGGAAGGACTCAAGCTTGGATGGCCGCCACTGACCGCATCGTCACCGTCTTTGCCCCCGGTCACCAAGGACTTCCTCCATCGATTCGCGCCACTCTGGTCGTCCCCGAGCAAGCTGGACCGCCCGTCTGACTCCCCGTCAGCCCCTCCTCCTCTCTCCTCTCCCCCTGCCGTCCCGGTCGCCCCATAGCTAGCATCCCTGGTGAAGCCGAAGCTTCTCGTCGCCGGGGGGGATGTGGCCGTGGCTACAGCCACCACGGTCTGCGCCCGAGTGTGCTGTTGTGTTTGCGCTGCTCCCGGGAGTCGAACGCATCCATTAGATGGCCCTCCTGTGCCCCGTAGCATTGATGCCGTCGTTGTCCAAACTTCGGCCGCCGCTCAGCTCATCGTTGGCCTCAAACCCGGTGGCCCCGAGCCCCCCATGTTGCCCCACTGAACACACGCGTGCGCGGGCTACCTTCCTATACCCTTAGCACACTAGATGGCCGCCGGAAGTGCAAGTGCGGCAAGCCACCGCCACGTTCTGTGGTCGCCGCCGGCCGATCTCCGGTGGGTGACGTGGCGATGCCATTAGGGCTTAATTAACCCACTAACTAATCCCCTAGACGCTGACAGTGGGCCCTGGCCCGAGTCAAACCTCGGGTCAACTCGTGATTAATCCTTGAGTCGCTGACTACAGGGACCCACCTGCCAGTGACACCAGCCAGCCCTGAGAGGTTGACAGGCTGGTCCCACATGACAGGTTTGACCTGGACATGGTCCTGGTGACTGCTGACGCAATGATGACGTAGTGCTGACGCATTATTTGATTTGAGAATTTATTTAATTCCAGAAAATGCTTTAAACTTCTAAAAATCATTGTAAATAATCTATAACTCAGATGAAAATAATTAAATGATCAGAAAAATCCAATGAATCTATTTATGCCATGATCATACATGTTTGAACAAGTTAACATCACCTAATAGGACATTTTATGATTAGGACAATATATAAAATATCATTCGAAGTAAGAATTCAAACTTGTTTGAATTCCACTTCAATTAACTTGGATAATTATTCCTCTAGATCAAGTTAGTACCTTAATATGCCATGTCATACATCATGATTGTTGCATTGCACTAAAAGTGTTCTTTCTTCCTGTTTGCCGGTGTTTGTTCCGCCTCGGTAGATGATAATTCCGACGATGTGAACGTGGACACTAATGAAGAGAAGTATTTCTTCAGGACTTTCAGGCAAGCAAAATCCCCTTGAGCATACTGATATGTACCCACTCTCTCGCTCCTGCTCCCTTTTACTGCAGTAGGACAACAACGATTCAACTATTACATGTCATCGATAGTTGAACCCATTCCTTTGCATAACCTGTCTTTGCCACAGTAAATAGTTGAAACCATTTAGCATGAGTAGCAACTGTTTGAGCCTTGTTATGCTTACTCATACATGCATGCTTAGATATTGTGGCTACTATGCTTAGAGAAGTGTCGTGTCGGGTCTGATACATCTGGGTGATGAATCGGAATGGCAGTATTCATGTCCTACTGTGTGAGAGTTAAGTGTGTGAACACGATTTGGTAAAGGTAGCGATGAGAGGTCATGTAGGAGTACATGGCGGGTTGTCTCATTGGGACCGACCTTAAGAACTGAGTTCCGTGTTTGTGATCCAAGACAGTTACTACCACACATTGGGCCCTGAAATATGACCCCGCTCGACTTACTAATCGCCTAGACCTCTGTCCAGGAGTTGCAACTAGTTACTGATGTTTGTAATGAAAGTGATGGCGTCCGTGCTTAGCGGTGCCCGACGGGGTGGACTATGATGCGGTACAGGCATAGTGGCACGATGTACCAAGTGGCACCTGAACGGTGGGCTTGGGAACCCTGCGCACATCGTTTGAGGCCATAGCGGAAACTTCGGCCGGACTTCCGTGCGGGTTCAATCTCGAATAGGCGATAAACCTGGACTAGGGTCTTGTGTGGTTGACGGTCATGGCCGACGCCCACGCCAGTGCTTCCGCTTGAAGGTTTCCGAGATGCATGACGTGCATATGGTGCTACGTGGCAAGAGCGTGTGTGAAGAAGTATACCCCTGCAGGGTGAAACAATCTATTCGAATAGCCGCGTCCTCGGTTATGGACTAGTTGGAGAACTTATGCGGTTCATAGACAACTGGAAGTGGATACTCTAAAATACGCAAGATAAGCGTCAATGCTATGGATGGCCTTCTCACAGGGAGATGAAAGGGGATCCATAGTGGTGTATTGATTGGAGAATATGTGGACTCGTGTGCAATATGTCACCTCAAAGAAAGCATTGTAGTCGTAGTATAGGTTAGCCAAGAGTCAAAGCTGGCTTGCTGCAATAAACTTCACTACCCCCTTCATTGATACTGATGCATATGTAGTTAGTTCTGATGTAAGTCTTGCTGAGTACTCTTGTACTCACGTTTGCTTAATTTATGTTTTTGCAGAGGAGACGTCAGTCTCATTACTGATCGTTTCAACGAGAAGTTCGATGTTGACCGGGTTAGCTTGGGAATTCCAGATAGAGGTCTGGTTCCTTTGTTAGGGTCGTAGTAGCTTTTTCAGGCTCCTCCAGCCACTTTTGTAGATGTCTGTACCCAGACATGGTTAACTTCTGCTTGCTTGTTTGAATGCTCGGAATGTTGGATCCTAAGACCCCTGTTTGTAACATCCTATGGTATTGGCTCTTCCGAGCCTTCTAAATATGTCACAACCCTAGCAAGTGTCCTAGGCTAGCATTGTCTTTGCATCATCATCATCATCATTGCATCAATATGAAATGGGGTGAAAGGAAAGAAACCCCAAGCACTTAATGAATTAAAGAAATTCAAGATAAATGAAATTTCAACAAATCCAAAATGCCCATAAAAAATGTTCCCTATGTCTGATAATTGGGGGCATGGATATACCAGGGATCATTCTAATTATTTGAACATTTTAAATAATTTAAATTACTGATTTAAGTCTGTGAAAATGATAAATAAAAATATTATCATTATAACTGTTGTAAAAATAATCTGAAACTTTTTTTACAAGTTTGAAATATTCAAATTTGAATATATAAAAGTTTTGGAATTATTTGAAAGGGTATTTGGACCTGCAAAGAAATAAATAAATGTTAGTTGAAATCAGAAAACAGAAATAAAAAGAAAAGAGAGGAGACTTACTTGTGAAGTGGAAGGCCCAGCCCTGCCCACCAGGGGTGGGAAGATCATATTCCACCTCGCGCCAGTAGGCGTCGAGGTGGCGACCGAGCCGTCGACGGTCTCCACCTCCTGCTTCCAAGGAGCAGGCTGTGTCCCTACTTCCCCGCGTCTGGAAGAAGCGAGGCCTCTCTCTCCCCCGAGCTCACTCTCCCCCTCCCTCTCTCCTCTGCTCTCTCTCCCGATCCCCTGTCGAAGGCCGCCGTCGCCGGACGTCGATCCGTCGCTGTCGTTGCCTCCCCGAGCCCGCTGACCAGCTCCCTGGAACCGCCATGAGCCCCTCTTCCTCCCTCCTGTGCTTCCCCTCTCTCTGGCCTCCCCTAGCTAGCTGCGTCGCCGGACCCGAGAACCTCCCGCCGCCGTGCGTAGAGCCTCCAAGCTCACGTGCGCGTGCATGGTTGAACTCCTGGAGTTCCCAGGAGCCCGTAGGGCCCATTGTAGCATCGCCCCGTGCCCTGTGTCGAGTTTTGATCCGAGCCCGAGCTCCGGCCGCCGCCACGAGCTCATTTCCGACGAGTTCCGGCGCCCCCCTGACCTCCTGTGGCCTCGGATGGATGTGGTCGTGCACGGGCTACACGCCGGTGGTCTCAGCGCGCCGATTGGTTGCCTGTAGGAGAAACCCGATGGACGCCGCCGTCTCTGGTGGTCACCGGCGTCGAGCCGCCGGCCAACTCCGGCAGGTTTGACCCAGGTGGGCCCTGGCTTGACTTTCTGAGTCAATGACAGGTGGGCCCCGACCCTAATTAGTTTAGGTTAATCTGTATTTAGTTTAATCATTTGATTAGTTAAATGTGTTACTGACATGTGGGCCCAAACCTGCTAATTAAACAGAATTAGTTTAAATAGTTAATTAAGTTAATCATTCACTGACATGTGGACCCTACATGTCAGGTTTGACTTTGGCCCGGTCAGCTGACCAGCTGACGTCATCATGACATCATGCTGATGCAATAAATCAATTTCTTATTTAAAAATAACTCCAGAAATTATTTAAAACTTTGAAAAATCATATAAATTAATCTGTAAGTCAGATGAAAATAATTTATATACGAAAATTTATCAGAAAAATCAAATGAATACAATGGTGCTATTTTCATGCATGTTAGAGCAACCTAAGTAGGTGAACAAGGACATTTATCATTGGGTTAGTATATGGAATTTGAAATGAGAACAACTTTGAACCTATATTCAAACCTGTTTTAAATTGACATGATCACTAGCTACTTTAGCCCACACATGCATGTTACTATGCCATGATCATGCATCATATTGTTGCATCTACTTGTATTGAATGATTTTATCTGCGTTGCGGTAGGCCCTAATCCAGAAGATACTACCCCATACCCCGACGAAGGAGAGAACTCCTCCACAACCCAGCAAGGCAAGCAACCCCATTGATCATTCCGATAACATCCCATTCTCTCGCTCCTGCTCTCGTTTATTGCATTAGGACAAACGATCACATGTCTGTCATACACGGTAGATCATCCTATTCTTATGCATGACCTGATCTTGTCACAGTAAATAGCTAAACCTTGCAACCTAGCATACCTGGTAGATGCTTGTGCCATGATGTGCTTAGCTTACTTTGCCTGCTATGCTTGCTCTGCTTAGAGTATGTCAGGTCTGTTTCATCTAGGTGATGAACTGAGTGAAACAGTGTTGTCCGATGTGATGAGCATATAATGAATACGATTTGGTAAAGGTAGCGATGAGAGGCTATGTAGGAGTACATAGTGGGTTGTCTCATTGGGACCGTTCTTAGGAACTAGGTTCCGTGTTTGTGATCCAAGACTAGCTACTACCACATGCTAGGCCCTGAAATATTACCCCGCTCGACTTATTAGTCACTTAGTCCTTGGTCCAGGTATTGCAAGTAGTTTCTGGTGTTTATAGCATGCTGGAGGCCGTGCGTAGCGTTGACTCTCGGGGTGGGTTACGACGCGGTAGGCAGTGGCACGGTGTACCAAGGGTCACCCGAATGGTGGGCTTGGGAACCCTGCACACATTGTTTGGGACCGTAGCAGAAACTTTGACTGGACTTCCGTGCGGGTCAGTCTCAAATAGGCGGTAGCCTGGACTAGAGGTCTTATGTGATTGACGGTCGTGGCTGACTGCCTCGCTGGGCATCCGCTTGAAGGTTGCCTAGGTGCATGGTTTATGGCACACAACGATAAGTGGCGAGAGCGTGTGTCAAGAAGTACACCCCTGCAGGGTATGAAACTATTCGAATAGCCGCGTCCTCGGATACAGACTACTTGGAGAACTTATGCTGTTCATAGATAATCAAATGGATACTTCTAAAAATCTCAAGACAAGTGTGAGTACCGTGGATGGCACTCTTCCGGAAGGGGAAGGTGAATCCATGGTAGTGTATTGTGATGGAGAGTTTAAAATTGAGTAGTGTAGGTTAGCCATGAGTCGAAGCTGGCATTCTGCATAAACTCCACCACCACTTTGTTGATACATGAGCATAAATAGACTAGGTCTGTTTTAAAGACTTGCTGAGTACGATTGTACTCATACTTTCTTAATTAATGTTGCAGAAGAGAACCAGGACCCATCAGATGGGTTCTATCTAGACGTTGATGATGCCGAATAGCTGGTGTCCCAGCTACGATCTTGCCCGTGTGGTGGGCTGTAGATAGTCAGGTCGTGTGCCTCTTTTCTATTTTGCCGTCTGTACTCAGACAGCTTAAGTTTCTGCTGGCTTGTATGACTATGTTTGTACGACTTGAGTGCCGGGTCATGTGACCCCTATCTGTAAGAACATATTATCCAAGGCTCTTCTGAGCCTCTTAAATAAAAGTCATGTTGTTGTATGGTTATGTTGTGATACCATGGTTGTATCTATGCATATCGGGCATGTCGTGCGTACGTGTGACGTGCAACGGTATGTATGGGATCCGACACCTAGTCGTGTGCCTTTAGTAGTAGTCCTCACGGGAAACTGCCTCTTTGTGCTTCCACCGAGCCATGGTAGCTTTCTACTGCTCCGGACACATTGATTGACCGGCATGTATCCTTCTTTGCTGCTGTGTCTGTCCCTGTGGGGAAATGTCTCGCAGTGTAATGGAGTCCCGGTAGCCTGCTACGACTCGTCTACATGTAGTGATGACATTCGTCTCTCGCAACGTAATGGAGTCCTTGTAGCTTCCTATGACTCGTCTACACACGCTTGAGGCTGACACCTGCATTGCTGGGTTATGTATGCCTGTTTCCGTACGGATGTGCCACTTGGGTTCTATGACTAGTCATGTCGGCCCGCGTTCTTTGTTGTTTTTGCCAGCGACATGTTCACATACGTGAGCGAAAAGGCGCAAACGGTCCCGGCCAAGGTAAGGTGGTAGCCGTGGAGTACCATGTGTGAGGCCGCAAAGTGATGTGACTTGTTACAGTATGGAATCATATGAATTAGGATCGGGGTCCCGACAAAATAAATGTTGTAATGTTGTATGGTTATGTTGTGATGTCATAGTTGTATCTATGCATATCGGGAATGTCGTGCGTACGTGTGACGTGCAACGGTATGTATGGGATCCGACACCTAGTTGTGTGCCTTTAGTAGTACTCTTTACGGGGAACTGCCTCTTTGTACTTCCATCAAGCCTTGGTAGCTTGCTACTACTTTGGACACATTGATTGACCGGCATGTATCCTTCTTTGCTGCTGTGTTTGTCCCTTCGGGGAAATGTCTCACAGAGTAGTGGAGTCCCTGTAGCCTGCTACGACTCGTCTACGTGCAGTGATGACATTTATGTCCCACGGCGTAATGGAGTCCTTTTAGCTTGCTATGACTCATCTACACACGCTAGAGATCGACACCTGCATTGCTGGGTTACGTATGCCTGTCCCTGTACGGATGTGCCATTTGGGTTTTACGACTAGTCATGTCAGCCCGGGTTCTTTGATATTTGAATGCTAGCGACATTTTCACATACGTGAGTCAAAAGACACAAACTGTCTAGACCCAGGTAAGGTGGCAGCCGTGGAGTTAACCGTGCGTGAGATCGCAAAGTGATGTGATGTGTTACAGGCTAGATTCTCATGGCTTAGGATCGAGGTCCCAACAGCTTTGGTATCAGAGCCTGACTGCCTGTAGGATTACCAAGCCAAACTGGTCGACGTTGAGTCTAGAACTGCTCTAATTATATAAGGGAATTGATTGTGGATGGGAACGTAAGGCTCTTTTTACTCCTTTCCTTGTGTCATTCTAATTCTGAGTCACCCTCTTCTTTTCTACGGGGATTAAGAACTAGGCCTTCTCACCTATCTATTAGGAGGACGAGTTACTATGTTGTAGTCCTATAGGAAAGTTGTTGTCTTCCTGGATCAGTGTCTCCATATGAATTCATTGTCATGTGGTCAGTTGTCTTGCAGGTTGTCTTATATTCATGACCGTACAACCGTTATGTTGTCCGAGTTATCCAAGGTTTCTAAATTATCTGATGCACTTGCAAAACTCTTTCATCTTGAGTCAATGTCTTTCAGGCCAGACATAGCACACTAATTTTTGAGTTGAGGTACTATATTACCTTGACGTGTTTGATGAAGGTGCTTAGGAAACCGTGTCATTTCAGTGAACCACCCAATAGTGTAGTGGTGTCTTATGTTTCCATTGTGATAATTCTGGCCGTCATTATCAAAGCATGCTATGATGCTACTTAGTCAACAGGTATTCTGTATCTGGGCGCTTAAACCCAAGGATCATTCTGCTCATTCCGTTGATAGTATTTGCTCGCTCCATTAGGATATTAGTAACCTTATCATAGTCTCCAAATTTTGTGGTATATCATTCTTCCAATACCATGAATCAGTTATGGAAGAAGTTCTTTGTGAACGAAAGATCACAACATGAGTGCCCTTGATGAGTTCTCCATTCCATAGTTGTGACTCTGCCAATCCTTCATCTTTGCATGGATTGTTTGGAAGAAACATGTTGAACTTTGTTTGACATACCCAATCTGTGCATCTACAACTCGGGAAAAAAAACAGGTGATCTTGAGTTTCCCTTCTTCAATTTTATTCTGACCGTTACCTATCAATGGATAGTCAAGAGTATGCCATGCATTGAGTTATCAATGTCGTCTATTCTTGTGGTCTGTCAAGACATTCTACTCCAAAATGACTAGGAGAAGCAAACTCCTGTACCTCATCCATTTCTTGGATTGGGTCAAAATAGTTGTATTCCGTAGATCAAAATGCCAATTCAGCTTTTGCTCTGTTCTACCTTGAGGTATTACCCTCTTCATGTCAAGATTATCACGAGAACTATACTCCCTCTTATGAAATCTTGATGTAGTAATACTTCTCACCATCATCATTCATCTCTCGGTCTCTGTGTTGTTTGTAACCAGAACACCGACAAGTGAATCATGATGTGTGAAATCAATACTCCTAGCCACTTTGTTGTTTGGTAGTTAATGGAAAATAATCTCACTCTTGGTGTGGTGATCATTGAAATGTCATACTAAGATTGATCGTGCTATCTAGTCCATTTTCCATGGTGCACTTTTCGGTCAATGAGTTAGGATTGTGTCAATCCTTTGCTCTGTTGATCATATCGTTTTTCCCTGAAAAGCAAGATTGTTCTCGAGCTTGATAACATATCGGTGGATCGTGATTTTCCGAATGTTTTCTCGGAAGTATTACCAAGGGGTTCCTTGACCATTATGTTGAGTTCGTGACCATGATGATTTTTCTATGAATCACCCCTTCTCCAAGGCTCTGCGTTGGATAACCCTGAACTAGTTGGTTAAGCTAAACAACAACTTGGAGAGTTGGAAGATATAAGCTTGATCTAACTTAGCTCATGATAAAGGGATATCTTGTGTTTTGTTCTTGTATGTGTAGAAGAAAGATGATATCTTCATCGATAGATCCTCGTGATCAATTGATGCACCTATCATCTGGTACAACCATTGATTTGAGTATGGGTTATATTCAAATCAAAATAAGAACCAAAGATCTTCCTAAATGTTGTTTTACTCGTGGATGTATCCTCGAGCATACACCATTATATCTCTTGGTCTGACCAATGCTATCACCTTGTTCTCATAGTTGTGGAATTCGATCCATTTGGATGCCTTGATGAATTGTTGTTGAGCCCATCGACAATATATTCATCTCTTTGATGACTCATGAAGAATATGGAGCTACTGCTGGAAACTTTGTAGGCATATCTTCATGTTCCGTACATGAAGCATATGTGTGTTGTAAGAAGTAACCTACTCCAGATTCACGTGCATTTAGTGCAAGTTGCTGCCGTGATCTGAGGAAAAGTTGTCTTGCTTCCTCCGGAATCATCTCAAGTCAATCATGCATGTGCGAAGTATGCTATGGTTTGATAGCCTTGCAACCTACAACCAATATGCATCACCCAGCACCTAAGCCACTGATGGAGTAGTTCAAGGAAAAGAAGTCCTTCTTAAAGATCATGAATTATGCAAGGATTTCACTATCTTTCAATGATGGTTTCATCCAGAACTCGGTAGTGTTTTGTTGTAAGATTTCTATGTAGACACAATTGTCTTGGACAATGTGTTCACATGTGTGTTGTAATCCAGCTCATGTTTTGGAGTTGGCTTCCGTAGTTCATCTCTCGAGAATCTCACAACGTCATCTCTTAGATTTGTGTTGCAACCTATCACCTTCAGACATGCTGAGTCTGGACTATCCTGACACCAACCAGATCTGAATCTCGACCAGATATGATGGTTGGAACATTTCTCCAAGAAATAAAATATTGGTCTCTCTGTAACCCGGCAAAGGAATGTTGTGGCTAACGTACCTATCCGGAAGACCTATTATTATGATATCTTGAATCAACAACCATAGCCACCTCCCCATGAGGTTCTCATATGACTTTTCAAAAATTGTTTCTCATGGACCCTTTGAGATTCCGAAGTCTGACCTTTACTTGATGTTCCATATAGTAAACCTGACCTACGGTTGGGGTTACACTAGTACGTGAAGGAGAACATTAGAAGCGGAGTGCTAAATGTCTCTCGGTCGATCATCCAGATTTCGCTCCTTTGGCATAGCTAAGGTGAAATCTGAGAAAGTGTTATCTTCCTTTGCATTTGCATCCTCCATCATTATTCATCATTGTAGTATGATGTGTTGCCAGGATCCTTGGCACGGATGTTGGTAGAACTTTGACGAATCTGGAGATGCTCAAGTTCTTGAGAGCACGCTCAGACACTGGGTTATACTCTCGGTATTACTTGGAATGTGCCTTCCATCGCCGAGTTGTTTTATAGCTCTAGTTTCCATTCAGATCTGAGTATGCCATCCTTTAGAATTCTTTCAAATGATCGTTGTGCATTTCCTTAGGTTGGTATGAAGATTTTCAATGATCTCTGGATCAAAAGTAATTCATTTTGCCACTTAAGGGATAATCCTATGAGTCACCTTTCGTAAGGTGCCCCGTAATGGTATTATGGCAATTAACTCCACGCTACTTTGAAACCTCTTCACAATCTGTTTTAGCGTGGAATTGTTGCCTACCAATTGAACCTCCGCCATCTGCCTCATTATTTGTTCTCAACGTGTGTTTTGTGTCCCAGCTCGAGAGATGTTGTTATGTCTCATTCCATGAGTTGGTCATGAGTGCTCAATCTTCGAGAAGATCGAATATTGTAGAGCTCTCTATTCCTGTTGTCTTTCTATTGGATAAAGATCCCGAAGGCAAAGATGTCAAGATTAGCAAGATGCAATGAATCAACATCTTCGAGGAGAGCAACTGGATCCTGAAGATTGTGGTAGCTAGTGCCCCCATTGTCCTCCTACCCTACGCTTGAATCTCGGGGCGAGATTCTTGTTTAGTGGGGGTGAGTTGTCACAGCCCTGGAAGTTGATTGCATTAGTTGCATCATGTGCATCATGTCATCATGTCTAGATTCAAATGAAATCTGAAATGGGGATGTCAAACCCTAGCACCACATTGAATAAACAAAATTTCAACAATTGAATTCCTCAATGAATTCTAAAATGATATTTGAAATGTTTCTTTTTGATTTTCAAAAATGTTCACTGTTACTGATAATTGTTGGAATCAACATACGAGGGGTGAACCATATTTTCACAACCATTTTGGAAATTCTAATAAATCAGCAAAGCTTCTGAAAATATCCAATAAAGAAATATAAATATTTAGCTGCTTCAAATTTTTTGGAAATTATTGTGGGGACTGGAAATAATATGTATAAACCCCAAAAATTATTCCAAGATTTTTAACTTCAGTAGTTTTTGCCCAAACAAATAATAACAGAAAACAGAAAATAGGAAATAAGGAAAAATAAAAGAAACAGAGTTACCTGGCGCTTACCTGCGCAACCACCAGACCGGCCCAGCCCACCTGGCCATTGCCAGTCGTCTTCAACCTCTGCCTACTGGCAGAGGCGAGACAGGGCGCGGTGTCGCGCGAGGACGCCATGCTGCAACTGCCTGCCTGCCTCATCGCCGAGAGGGATAAGGCCACGGGAGGCGTCTGGATCGCCCTCACCTCCCGCAAGCTCTCTCCCCTTGCTTTGGCCCTCTCTTCCTCTTCTTTCTCCAGACATCCGAGAGCCCCGTCGGCCGCCGCAGCTCACGCGTGTAGCCACCGCCGCCTAGGAGCCACCGTAGCCAGCTCGATGCTCCGTTTAGTTACCCTCTCCCTCTCCGCGGAAGGACTCAAGCTCGGATGACCGCCACTGCCCGCATCGTCACCGTCTTTGACGCCGGTCACCGAAGATTTCCTCCATCAATTCGTGCTGCTCCGGACGTCCCCGAGCCCGCTGGCTAGCCCGTCCGACTCCCCGTGAGCCCCTCCTCCTCTCTCATCTCCACCTGCCGTCTCGGGCGCCCCCTAGCTAGCATCCCCGGCGAAGCCGAAGCTTCTTGCCACCGGTGGGGGATGTGGTCGTGGCTACAGCCACCATGGTCTGCGCCCGAGTGTGCCGTTGTGTTTGCGCTGCTCCCAGGAGTCGAACGTGTCCATTAGATGGCCCTCATGTGCCCCGTAGCATTGATGCCGCCGTTGTCCAAACTCCGGCCGCCGCTCAGCTCATCGCCGGCCTCAACCCCGGTGGCCCCGAGCCCCCAATGATGCCCAACTGAACATTCTATGATTAGGAGAATATATAAAATATCATTTGGAGTAAGAATTCAAACTTGTTTGAATTCCACTTCAATTAACTTGGATAATTATTCCTCTAGATCAATTCAGTACCTTAATATGTCATGTCATACATCATGATTGTTGCATTGCACTGAATGTGTTCTTTCTTTCTGTTTGCCGGTGTTTGTTCCCCCTGGGTAGACGATAATTCCCACGATGTGAACGTTGACACTAACAAAGAGAAGTATTTCTTCAGGACTGTCAGGCAAGCAATAACCCCTTGAGCATACTGATATGTACCCACTCTCTCGCTCCTACTCCCTTTTACTTCACTAGGACAACAACAATTCAACTGTTACATGTCATCGGTAGTTGAACCCATTCCTTTGCATGACCTGTCTTTGCCACAGTAATAGTTGAAACCATTTAGCATGAGTAGCAACTGTTTGAGCCTTGTTGTGCTTACTCATACATGCATGCTTACTTATTGTGCCTGCTATGCTTAGAGTCGTGTCGTGTCAGGTCTGATACATCTGGGTGATGAATCGGAAAGGCAGTATTCATGTCCTACCGTGTGGAAGTTAAGTGTGTGAACACAATTTGGTAAAGGTAGCAATGAGAGGTCATGTAGGAGTACATGGCGGGTTGTCTCATTGGAACTGACCTTAAGAACTGAGTTCCGTGTTTGTGATCCAAGACAGTTACTACCACACATTGGGCCCTGAAATATGACCCCGCTTGACTTATTAATCGCCTAGACCTCTGTCCAGGAGTTGCAACTAGTTACTAGTGTTTGTAGGGAAAGTGATGGCGGCCGTGCATAGCGCTGCCCGACGGGGTGGACTATGATGCGGTACAGGCACAATGGCATGGTTTACCAAGTGGCACCCGAACGGAGGGCTTGGGAACCCTACGCACATCGTTTGAGGCCGTAGCGGAAACTTCGGCCGGACTTCCGTGCGGGTTCAACATCGAATAGGCGATAAACCTAGACTAGGGTCTTGTGTGGTTGACGATTGTGGCCGACGCCCACGCCAGTGCTTCCGCTTGAAGGTTGCCGAGATGCATGATGTGCATATGGTGCTAAGTGGCGAGAGCGTGTGTGAAGAAGTATACACTTGCAGGGTGAAATAATCTGTTCGAATAGCCGCATCCTCTGATATGGACTACTTGGAGAACATATGTGGTTCATAGACAACTAGAAGTGGATACTCTAAAATACGCAAGATAAGCGTGAGTGCTATGGATGGCCTTCTCATAGGGAGACGAAAGGGGATCCATAGTGGTGTATTGATTGGAGAACATGTGGACTCGTGTGCGCTATCTCACCCCAAAGAAAGCATCGTAGTCGTAGTATAGGTTAGCCAAGAGTCAAAGTTGGCTTGCTGCAATAAACTTCACTACCCCCTTCATTGATACTGATGCATATGTAGTTAGTTCTGATGTAAGTCTTGCTGAGTATTCTTGTACTCATGTTTGCTTAATTTATGTTTTTGTAGAGGAGATGTCAGTCTCGTTAGTGATCGTTTCAACGTGAAGTTTGATGTTGATCGGGTTAGCTTGGGAATTCCAGACGGAGGTCTGGTTCCTTTGGTATGGCCGTAGTAGCTTTTTCAGGATCCTCTAGCCACTTCTGTAGATGTTTGTACCTAGACATGGTTAACTTCCGCTTGCTTGTTTGAATGCTCTGAATGTTGGGTCCTGAGACCCCTGTTTGTTACATCCTATGGTATTGGCTCTTCCGAGCCTTCTAAATAAATGTTGTAATGTTGTATGGTTATGTTGTGATGTCATAGTTGTATCTATGCATATTGGGCATGTCGTGCGTACGTGTGACGTGCAACGGTATGTATGGGATCCGACACCTAGTTGTGTGCCTTTAGTAGTACTCTTTACGGGGAACTGCCTCTTTGTGCTTCCATCGAGCCTTGGTAGCTTGCTACTGCTCCGGACACATTGATTGACCGGCATGTATCCTTCTTTGCTGCTGTGTTTGTCCCTTCGGGGAAATGTCTCGCAGTGTAATGGAGTCCTTGTAGCCTGCTACGACTCGTCTACGTGCAGTGATGACATTTATGTCCCACGACGTAATGGAGTCCTTGTAGCTTGCTATGACTCGTCTACACACGCTAGAGATCGACACCTGCATTGCTGGGTAACGTATGCCTATCCCTATACGGATGTGCCACTTGGGTTTTACGACTAGTCATGTCGGCCCGGATTCTTTGACATTTGAATGCTAGCGACATTTTCACATACGAGAGTCAAAAGACGCAAACGGTCCCGGCCCAAGTAAGGTGGCAGCCGTGGAGTTAACCGTGCATGAGATCGCAAAGTTATGTGATGTGTTACAGGCTGGATTCTAATGGCTTAGGATCGGGGTCCCGACATGCGCCCTGTCCTCCTGGCGCGAGGACAGGGATGACTGGCGCTTGGGCCAGTGGGCGGGCCTAGCCTGGCCTCTTTCTTTTATTTTCTTTCCTTTTAATTCTTTTCTGGTTTTCTGACTTTTGTTTATTTTTGTTGCAGGTCCAAATGGCTTTTCAAAATACCCCAATCATTTTCTAAAATAAAGTTTGAATATTTCAAACCTGTCCAAAAAGTTTCAGGGTGTTTTGAAAATAATTATAATGATAATGATTTAATTATCAATTTCAGAGGCTTTAATCATTATTTTAAAAAAAAATTAATTGTTCAAATAAGTAGAATGGTCCATGATATATTCATGTCCTTAATTATCAGACATAGGGAACATTTTTTATGGGCATTTTGGATTTGTTGAAATTATCACCAAATTTGAATTGTTTGAATTCAAAGTGAGCTTGGGGTTTCTTTTCCTCCCCATTTCTTGTTGATGCAAAATGAAACATGATGCAACACACATGCTTATCCTATGACATCTAACTAGGGTTGTGACAGACCCCGGGCTAGCCTCAAGCGCCCCCTTGCTCTAGCTTTCTAACGCAACCAAAGGGCGGGCCGCCTCCCCCTGCGGTCCGGCTACGCCCTGCTGGTAGTTGCCCTCCATCTAGGGCCCGCTGGCTACACCCCGCCGGTTATGACGTGGCGGTCGGCTCGGGGCGTTGCCGCCTGCCCCCCCAGCCTGCTGCGCATTGGATACCGTTGTTGGGGCATGCGTGGCGACAGTGGTCCCCATCCCATTGGGGGTCAGCGCCCGTGTGGCCACAGTGGGGGCGTCAGAGCCTCTGACCCTGGCGGCCGGTGACCAGGCTTCCAACAGTGCCGGCACAGCCCAGCCACTCCGTTACCTGCCCCGGCGTGGCTACAGGGCGGTCGGCCGCACCGCTGAGCTTGGCCGGTCGCCGCAAGAAAACGCCACAAGGGGCGGCCCATGCCGTGACATGACCGGCGTGGGGACCCGCCGTGCTGGTCCTGCCGACACTTGACGGGACCCTTCGGCCGGCGGGGCCTACCAGCAATAGGCTCCCACAGCCGGCGGCCCCCACAGTCGGCTGGAGAGGCTGCCGACTGGGTCCCCCCATGACCTTCTATTCGTATTGTAGTCCAGGGGGTTGGCCTATAAAACCCCCTGGGCCTCCCCCATGCAAGGGGTTGGGCTCTCAGTTGGCTCCCCGTCCACTCCACACACACACGTAGAGAGGCAGAAGAGCGAGCTAGCTCCTTCTTCCTCACGATCCATACAGCTCAAGGATCGCCATTGTAACCTGACCATTGTCTCAACTAGACTAAGCGGGACTAGGGGTGTTACCTCCCACAAAAGGCCCTGAACCTGGGTAAATTGTGTGTCTACCACTGCTTGTGCCTAACCCCGCTCCCGAAGCCCGCCGGCGTCCTTCGGCCCCTCTCGATAACACTACCCATGGCATCTGCCGTGACGAAACCATGACAGTTGGCGCCCACTGTGGGGCCGTCCGCGGCGCCGGCCGGAGTCATGCTCCGGGCGGGGCCCTTCACCACCTCCCCCGGCCGTCTCGCATCCGGGAAGAACCGCATGCTTGTGGGGCTTTCTCCAGCATGTCTTGCGGGCAACGCGGCCGGCATCTCTGACGAGTGCCTCGGCTGCGACCTCGTGCTCGACGTCGCCGCGCTTGCTGGGCAGCTCAGCAAGCTGAGCCTCGCCAGAGAGCCGACGGCCGAAGAGTACCCTAGCTAGGTGCTCGACTGCACTGACCCTCCCTCGTCCGTGGGCGCACTCGCCACGGGCGAGGCCATCGGCTCCCGCACCCGCGTGGGAGTGATGGTCACCGCCTCCTCCACCTCTTCGGGCCGCGTGTGGGCAGACGAGGCCGACGCGGCCGCCGCTCGTGCCGGCACCTCCGACCCACTCGCCGGTACCCTCCGGGGTGTGGGCACTCCTATTGCTACGACGGCGGACCCGGCCACCGCTAGAGCCGAGCTGGAGGCGGCCCGTCGCCTGCTGTTCAAAGACGCTAGCACCCTTGCTGCCGAGCGGCGCTGGATGGAAGTCGCGTAGCGAGAATACAACTCCGAGTATGGTCTCACCCCGGCTGGCCCCAAGCCTAGCCGGCGTGGGGCTATGCGGGAACGCGGCCGCGTGGTCACAGAAATCCTTGGCGGCCGCCTCCCCGTCTACGACACCACCGCGGCGAACTTACACGCCGCCATGATTGCCTACAAGGATTTGGCAACCTTGGAGGGTGAGGAGCGGGCCGCACGCGAGCGGCACATCATGGACCTCATCGACACCGCCAATGTGCAACAGGTCGTCCTCACCCCCGGTGGGGCCGTCTCCGAGTTTCTACGTCCCGAGGGCGAGGACACTAGGGCTCTTGACCGTCGGCCGGCTCAGCACTCCAGCACCCCTCATCCCACCGGCCGAAACGCCAAGCCGGTCACGCACACGCTCCGGCAGTGCAGCTTCTCATAGCGATTGGCCC
The DNA here is from genome assembly GCA_022496015.1 of Hordeum marinum. Classification (NCBI taxonomy): domain Eukaryota; kingdom Viridiplantae; phylum Streptophyta; class Magnoliopsida; order Poales; family Poaceae; genus Hordeum; species Hordeum marinum. The sequence continues at coordinate 276,758,249 of CM039677.1, read as the reverse complement.
AGGGGGACGGCCTCCGGCTCCCCCTGCGTAGCCATCCCGCGTTCCGGCACCAGCTCCGGCTCCGGCTCCCGGTCCGGTCCACGCAGACCCGACCCCGGCTCGGATTGACTACCGGGTGCTCGACCAGTTCCCCGACCAAGACGGCTGCTACGTTCTCTTCACCAGTGAAGAGACGGACAAGCATGCCCTGCGTCGGCTCCACCGCGAGGTGAATGCCACCATGCCCGCGACTCCCCAGTTCATGCATTGGTCCGAGAATCCGGTCACCTGGAGCCGGGTGGACCACCCGGCCGTGATGCCGAACCCGGGCAGCTATGACCTCGTCCTCGATCCTACCATCGCCTCCGAGAGACGCTCTTGCCGCTTCTCGCGGGTGTTGATCGATGGAGGCAGCAGCATCAACATCCTCTACCGTGACACCCTACTAAAGCTGGGGCTCACGGTGGAGGATCTAAAAGCAAGTCGGACTGTCTTCCACGGCATCATGCCGGGAAAGTCCTGCACCCCTGCCGACAAGATCAAGCTCGACGTCCTCTTTGGTGATGCTAGTCACTTCCGCCGCGAGCTGGTCTGGTTCGAGGTAGTGGACCTCGCCAGTCCCTACCATGCATTGTTGGGCTGGCCGGCCCTTGTCAAGTTCATGGCGATCCCCCACTATGCCTACCTCAAGCTCAAGATGCCGGGTCCCAAGGGCATCATCACCATTGCCGACAAATACCAGATGTCAATGGCATGCATGCGAGACATAAGCCGGCTGGCCGAGGCCCTGGAGATAGCAGAGGAGAAGCGACAGCTCAACCGGCTGGTGGCCTTCGCCTCTTCCCAGCCAGCCGTGCAGACCCCTCCCTCGCAATCCACCGGTGAGGCCTCCTTCCAGCTGTCCAACGACACCAAGGAAATCCCGCTCGACCTGACCAACCTGGCCCAGTGCGTCACGATTGGCTCCCGCCTCGATAGCAAATAGGAAGGCGAGCTCGTCGACTTCCTCCGTGAGAACTGGGACATCTTCGGATGGTCCCCAAGGACATGTCGGGTGTTCTGAGGAAGTTAGCCGAGCACAAACTACACGTCCGGCTGGACGTCAAGCCGGTCAAGCAACCCCTACGCTGTTTCTTCGAGGACAAGCGGTGCACCATAGGAGAAGAGATCGCCCGGCTACTCGCGGCCGGGTTTATCACAGAGGTGTTCCACCTGGACTGGCTGGCTAACCCAGTCCTGGTACTGAAGAAGAACAAGAGTTGGCGCATGTACATTGACTATCCAACTTGAACAAGGCATGTCCCAAGGACACGTTCGCCCTGCCGCGGATTGATCAAGTCATCGACTCCACGGACGGCTTCGACCTGCTGTCCTTCCTGGACGCCTACTCCGGCTACCACCAGATCAAGCTAGACCCGGAGGACCGGCTCAAGACCTCCTTCATCACGCCCTTCGGGGCCTACTGCTACATCACCATATCCTTCGGCCTGAAGAACACAGGCGCCACCTACCAACGGTGCATGCAGAAGTGCCTCCTGCCTCACATAGGCAGGAACGTTCACGTCTACGTCGACGACCTCGTCGTTAAAACCAACAAGCACTTCAGCCTCCTCGACGACCTCCGAGAGACCTTCGCAAACTTACATGAATACAAGATCAAGCTTAACCCGAAGAAGTGTGTCTTCGGTGTTCCTGCCGGTCAACTCTTAGGTTTCTTCGTATCCGCCGGTGGCATCGAAGTTAACCCCGAGAAGATCCGTGCGATCGAATGCATGCCGAAGCCGACGCGGCTCCGCGACGTCCGGAAGTTCATTGGCTACCTTGCCTTGCTCAGCCGGTTCATCAGCCGGCTGGGGGAGAAGGCTCTGCCACTCTATGGGCTCCTTCGCAAGACAGCTCTCATCGAGCCGGGTCAAATGAATAGGCCGGGCACCTTCGACTGGCCTGACGAGGCAGACGAGGCCTTCCGCGGCCTCAAGAAGGCTCTCACCCGCGCGCCAATTTTGGCCGCGCCGGCTGAGAAGGAACCGCTGCTCGCATACATTGCCGCAAAGACCCGGGTCATCAGCATCGTGTTGGTGGTCGAGCGGCCAGAGATGGGCAAGGCCCTGCCAGTCCAGCAGCCCGTCTACTACCTCAGTGAGGTCCTCTTCACGTCCAAGAAGAACTACCCCCACTAGCAAAAGATGTGTTACGGCATATACTTTGCCGCCAAGAAGGTCAAGTAATACTTCCAAGAGCACACCATCACCGTGGTGAGCATGGCCACATTCGGCGAGATCATGAGAGGCCGGGACTCCACCGGCCGGATCACCAAGTGGGTAATCGCCCTCACCGATCACGATATCCGCTACGAGACAAGAACCGCCGTCAAGTCGCAAGCACCTGCGGACTTCCTCGTCGACTGAGCAGAGATGGAATTCATTCCGCCACCCCTAGACTCCATGCACTGGTGAATGCACTTTGACAGCTCAAAGATGAGGACCGGCCTGGGTGCCGACATAGTCCTCTCCTCCCCAAAAGGGGACCAACTCAACTATGCCCTCCAAATCCACTTTGCCGCCTCCAACAAAGTGGCAGAGTACGAGGCCATCATCTATGGCCTCCAGCTCCCCAAGGAGATCGGCATCAGGCGCATCCTCTACTTCGGCGACTCCGACCTCGTGCGGCAGCAAGTCTCTGGCGAGTGGGACGCCAGGAACGCCAACATGGCCAGCTACCGCTTCCTCGTACAACAACTCATCGGCTCCTTCGAGGGCTGTGAGTTTCAGCATGTCCCCTGAGCGGACAACGAGGCGGCGGATGCGCTGGCAAAAATCGGCTCCACCCGGTAGGCTATCCCACCCGGCGTCTCCCTCGAGCGGCTGCTCTGCCGTCGATCAAGCCCTCCCCATAGTTGGAGTCAATCTTCGTACCGGCAAGCGCCTCCACCCCATCAATGGCACCGGTCTCCTCCCCGACAACTCCACCACCGGCTCTCGAACCACCGGCTACCCAGCCAGCCCTAGTCGAACAGGTGGCATCCGAGGAGGCTGGCCCCGATGACGCGGTTATCATGATGGTCGTCGATCAGCCGGCCCTAGGACTTGGCGGGCCAGGCCCGGGGGCGGACCAACCGATCTCGGGGGCTCCCGAGCAAGTCCTGGGGGCTGGCGAGCCGGTCCCAGGGGCTGATCAACCGGCCCCGGGAGTTCTCCAGTCGGTTGAAGTCGTAGCCCCTTCATGGGCCCAGCCCATCTTCGCATTCCTCCTGCGAGGCGAGCTGCCTCCGGACGAGGCCCTGGCTAGGCAGATCTAGCACCGGGCCACGTCCTAGAGCATCATCAACGGCGAGCTCGTCCACCGCAGCACCACCGGCGTCTTCCAGCGGTGCGTCGAGCCAGAAAGGGTCCTGGAGATCCTCCTCGACATCCACTAGGGCGAGTGTGGGCATCACGCCGCCTCCCGAACCTTGGTGGCCATGGCTTTATGCCACGGCTTCTACTGGCCAGCGGCACTCGAGGCGGCCAAGAAATTGGTTGATGAGTGCGAGCGCTACGAACGCTTCAACACACAAAGCCACCTGCCGGCGATGGCCCTCCAAACCATCCCCATCTCGTGGCCCTTTGCCGTTTGGGGGCTGCACATGGTGGGTCCATTCAAGACCGCTCGAGGTGGCATGACGCACTTGCTGGTGGTCGTGGACAAATTCACCAAGTGGATCGAAGCACGACCCGTCAAGAAACTGGACGACCCCACAGCATGCTACGGTGTCCCGCATAGCATCATCACCGACAATGGCACCAACTTCGCCAAAGGCGCGCTCGTGCGTTTCTGCTCCAAGCAAGGGATCCGGCTCGACCTAGCCTCCGTCGCTCATCCGCAATCAAAAGGCGAGGTCGAGTGGGCAAACGGCCTCATCCTATCCAGCATTAAGCCCCGGCTCGTGACGCCGCTCGTCAGGTCGGCCGGCTGTTGGATCGACGAGCTACCGGCCATCCTTTGGAGTCTCAGGACCACCCCGAACCGGTCAACCAGCTACACCCTGTTCTTTCTCGTGTCTGGGTCCGAGGCGATCATCCCCACCGACATCGAATTCGACTCGCCTCGGGTTGCCCTATACACGGAGAAGGACGCCAAGGAAGAAGGAGAAGACGGCGTCGACCTGCTCGAGGAGGCTCGTGAGCTAGCCTTGAGCCAGACGGCAATCTACCAACAAAATCACCGGCACTACCACAGCAAGCGGATCAGGCCGCTCTCGTTCCGAGAGGGGGACCTTGTCCTCAGGCGGATCCGGCGAACCGCCGCTAGCACAAGCTGTCCTCCCCATGGGAGGGCCCGTTCATCATCAAGAAGGCGCTACACAACAACGCGTACTACCTAATAGACGCCCAGAAGACACAAAAGCGAAGAGAGACGCCTCCGACGAAGAAACGGAGCGTCCATGGAATGCGGCACTCCTACGCCCATTTTACTGCTAAGGAAAACCAATGTATGTATGTATCCCTGTCCAATTGGGCTTATGAATGCGATGGGCATCCCAAGCCGGCTCTTGGGGCGTGCCCCGGTTCGTCTATCTCGAAGCTTTTTGCACTCACCGGCACCCCTGCCCGGCTCCCGGGCCCGTGGGCTAGCCAGCCGGACCTAGAAGTATCTCTTCGCGAAAAAGACAAAGTAATACGAGCCGGCCAAGCCTCCCCACCCTTACCAGCTACAGACCAACACCCGGCTATCCGGCTGACGGGGCCTCGCGGCGGCAAGGTTCGGCTCGCACCAAAGGTCAAAACGGGAAGAGGTCTTTTTCTAGGCCCGGACGGATCCTTTCTACATATCTAGCCGCTTCACTTACCTCGAAAAAACCCTGCGCGACTCCTAAGTTTCGAAATGGCTCCCTTGAGACGGAAACCCCGACCCACCTACAGACCGGCTCCCGGCTGGCGGGCTGGCGGGGCCGAGGCCAAAGGGGAAACAGAGTAGAAATACAAAGAGCCGTGGCGGGCGAAGAAAGGGTAAGAGTAAGGCGGCAAGGTTCATAAGGCAGAAAGCACAAGTGTTCATAACATAAAATAAAACGACCCACAGCCGGCATTCAATTCATTACATACACACCCCCAATGGGTGGATCGAATCCAAGTTCAAAAGTGCATGAAAAAAGAAAGAGCAAAACAGGAAGATACCTTGGGGCTCAAGCCACCGGCGTGTCGCCGGCCGGTTCGCCCCCAGCCGACATGTCGAGAGGTGTCGCGGTCCTCATCTCGGAGGTGCTCGCCACCTTCTCCAAGGAGCGGCATGAACTCATCCGCATCGACATACGACGCAAGCTCGTTTGCCCGCAGGATAAGGGCCAGCTCGCGAGCCTCCCACTCCGCGGCCGGCAAGTCCCGCATCGTCGCCAACCGGCCGAGGTCCACCCTCGGTACCATGAAGTGATGAACCAAAGCGCCATCTACGCTCCGGCTCGGACAGCCAAGGCTTTCCAGGCATCATGGAGGGAGACGGCGTGCTTGAGCCACTGCGCCACGTGATGCGTCGGAGCTCCTCCGTGGTCCGGCCACAACTCGGAAATGACCTCCTTACCTGCGGTCTTGAGCCGCTCCATGCTCCGCTCGAGATGGTTCATCCACATCTCAACAGCGAGCCCAATCTCCTCCACATCCCATGGGGCGTGCTCATCAATGGGGCGGCCATACCCCCGGAGTTGTTCCTGGTGCTCCTCGGCAGCCCACGCGGCGCGTCGATGGGTCTCCGGGAACCGCACTGAGGGGAAGAAGAGAAGAAGGAAAGGAAAAAACTAGATGAAACACAAAGTGGCAACAACAAAAAGGCGACCAACTGAGAAACAATGAACCAGGCGCTTAGCTTCGATCGTGTCATCCATGCTGATGGCAAATTGAGCGCCGCCGCGCGCTCGGCCACCCGGGCCGCCTCCGAGGCGGTCAGAGAGCCCTTGGCCTCCTCGAGTGACTTCTCGAGGCGGGTCACCTCGCCTTGGAGGTCGGCGGTCCTCAGGGCGACGTCAGCCGCCTCCCGGCCCGCCACTTCCTTCGCCGCCTCGGCCTTGAGCCAGTCGCGGACCGCCTCGCCGTCGATCAGAAGCGCGGCTAGCCGATCCGTCTCCTGCGTGGCCGCCTGGACGTCCCGTGCCAGCCGGTCTCGCTCGGTGGCGAGCCCGGCCTTCTCCTCCCGAAGGGCGTCCAACTCGCTTGTATAACAACGTCTCCATCAAAAAAAAGGAGATGGCCGCCGGCACCCGAGGGCTACACGCCCCCCACCCGCAAAGTACAACTTACCTTGTACGCAGGTCAACTCCTCCTCCAGGCGGTAGAAGCTATACTTACCACGGTCATGGATGGCGATCGCCTCCACGAAGAGCTTCTGGCGCAAGGAGGTCCCCCCCTGGTGCAAGAAAGGAAAACATCAACCGGTCAGCCAGCCCGCATCTCGGGGGCTACACCCAGTGGGTGCGCTCGCGCGTCCCAACTTGAAACGAGCTTACCTCGGCGCGCTGAAGGGCGGCGTCAGCCTCCTCCGCGAACCGGGCCAGCTCCTGCCGGCACCGGTCCAGAACACCTCCCAGATCCCTAAAGGAGGGGACCGGATCGCCCACTAGAGGCGCTGGAAGGGCCGGCACGTTCGACAGCGCCTCCCAGTCCCGGCTGACCTCCTGCATCGTCCGCAGGGTCCACCGGGCCCGACCACCACTACCGCCTGGGCTCGCCGCGGCTCCGGCCACTAGGGGCGGATTGATCACGGCAAGGGACCGGAAGTCGCCTCCCACTGGCACCCCGTCGGGCGCCGTGGCCGCCTCGCCTGCCGGCCGCTCCGGCGCATCAGTCGCGCCGGAGGGCCGCTCCACCTTCATGACGACCGCCTCCGGTGGCGCCTCCAGCGTTGCCTACGGAGCCGGCGGGGTCACCTCTGGCACCTCCTCCCGGGCCGGCTCCTTCTCGACAATCTTCTTTCGCCTCCTTCTCGACACCTTCGACCTGCAACCTCACAATCTTGGTCCAACTCCATCCTGTACCTCTTCGCCTTCCTGACGCTGTGCGAGGGGTACCTTGGGGTTCTTCCCTTCCTTGATCTCTTCAACACGCTCTTTTATCTCAAGCCCTTGAAGAGCGACGCATGCAGGGGCACGGTGGTGTGCTGCCGTGACGTCACTCGCTTTCCCCTACTCTCCTTGCTCGATTATGTCAAGGGGTGGCATAGGACGTTCTTCTCTGCGACATGTCGGGCCGGCATAATCCCTGCCGACAGTCCACCGTCGAGCTGACGCCGGCTTAGGTGGCGAAGCGGGTGAACGCCCTCACGACGTTCAAGCTGCAGTCCGCCTCGTGGTCCTTCGGCATGGAGCCATATGACCGCATCAACCGGCCTCCCCTGGTGAGTTCCTTTCTCGAAGAGGTTGTTTTTCGTTTGTTACTCCCTAGCCGGCAGCCGGCTAGAGAACTTATGTTGAAGTGCTGACTGCAGCTGATGGTGCGACAGAACACTTCGGACGGACCGCATGCACAGATCTTTGTGGCGGAGCGGGAGGACTCTGACTCCCAAGACTTCCTGATGGGAGGTCCCGTGGAGGAAGGAGTGGATTCCTTGGGAGGGGCTGACGGGCCGGCGGATCCGCGAGGCGGCGCTCCAAGCGGAGCCGGAGGGTCCAAAGCAGCCAGGGAACCCAACGGAGTGGGTGAGTTCCCTCTTGCCCCCTCCATCCGCGACTGGACAGGCGACGATGATGACGATGATGATCTGATGATCCTAGATGGACCTCCTCTCGCAGCGCACCAAGATCGGAGGAGCGAGGAGCGTTCGGATCGAGGCCTGGCTACCGAACCGGCCGGCCGGGGGAAGAGGCCTGCTCGGGCGGGGCCGACGGCCCCACCGCCCGGCCCGAAGCGAGCCAAGACGGTCGCGCGGAAACCGCCGCCCCGCCCAAGGAGGCCCTGCCCCTCGTCGTCGCGTAAGTCTTCTTTGTTTTTTGCGTGAGTTTCTCTGTTTTTGCCTCGTGAGCTGGTCGATGACTGGTCCTTGGGTGATGCAGCGACCCCATCGAGCTCCAAGAGGAGGAGGCGGCAGCGGAGCAGACGGAGGCCACCAGCCGGCTGGCCAGCGAGCATGCAGCCACCCAGCGGGAGGAGAAGAGGAGGCTCACGGAGCCGCTAGCCTCCCTGTCCGGTGTGCGGGGTGAAGTCACACACTCCGTGACCTCAAGCGGCCGGCGGTGAAGGAGGGTCAGCGAGCCTCCACGGGCCTTAGACTCGGCGGCGGAGTCCGCCCGTATGCCGATGCCACTATCAAGCGAGCCTCGAGGAGCGGCGACGGACCTGCTGCTGCCTCCGCCCGTGCAGGGGACGAACCAGGTGGGAGAAGCGGTGACGGAGCCGGCCCCCGAAACGACCCGGTCTGAGGTGCCGGAAGCAACCCCGTCCGCCTCCGAACCGGGCGAGGTGGAAGTGCTAAAGGTGTCGCCGGAGGCGGCAGCTTTCGAGGTGGAGGGGCCCTCTAGCGCGGCTGACGCGCCGGAGCGGCCGAGAGAAGTGGCCACGATGGCGCGAGGCGGGGGGCGACGAGAGGCGACTCCGGGTCCCTTGCCGTCATCTACCCGCCCCCAGAGGCTGGAGCCGAGGCAAGTCCTGGCGGCAGCGGCGATCGGGCCCCGAGGGTCATGCGGTCGATGCAGCAGGTCTGCCGGGACTGGGACACGCTGGCGAGCATGCCGGCCCTGCCGGCTCCCCAGGCGGGCAGCCCGGTCCCCTCCCTTGTGGATTTGGGGAGCGTCTTGGACCGGTGCCGGCAGAAGCTGGCCCGGTTCGCAGAGGCGGCGGACACCGCCCTTCAGCGTGCCGAGGAAAGTTAGCCTTTCGCCTTAGAATTTCTAGTGGGGGCGCACGAGCGCACCCATTGGGTGTAGGCCCTGAGATGCGGGCCGGCTGACGGGCTGACGGGCAGGCGGGACGGATCTCCTTCGAGCATATCTTGATCTTCGCCTCCTTTGACACAGGAGGGTACCTCCCTACGATAGAAGCTCTTTGCGGAGGCGATCGCCATCCACGACCGCGGCAAGTACGGCTTCTACCGCCTGGAGGAGGAGCTGTCACGCGTACAAGGTATGTTTCACTTTTGTGGGTGGGGGTGTGTAGCCCCCGGGAGTCGGCGGTTGCTGCCTGTTTGCTGATGTTGATCGTGTTATGCAGGCGAGCTGGCCATCCTTCGAGAGGAGAAGACCGGACTCATCGCCAAGTGAGACCGGCTGGCGCGAGATGTCCAAGCGGCCACGTAGGAGACGGACTGGCCGGCCGCCCTGCTGGTCGACGGGGAGGCGGTCCGGGACCGTCTCAAGGCTGAGGCGGCAAAGGAGACGATGACTCGGGAGGCAGCCATAAGGGAGGCGGCAGAGGCCGCCCTGAGGACCGCCTCCCTCCAAGGCGAGGTGACCCCGCTCGAGAAGACACTCGAGGAGGTCACAGGCTCCCTTGCCACCTCGGCGCCCACCCGGAAGGCAGATCACGAAGCGGAGCTCCACTTCGCCATTGGCATGGACGACGCGATCGAAGGTAGGTGTAAACTTCTTTCTTTTTTCAATTGGCTTCCCTTTTTCTTTCCACCTCTTGTGTTTCATATAGTTTTCCCTTTCCTTCCCGGAGACTCATCATCATGCCTCGTGGGCCGTTGAGGAGCACCGGGAGCACCTCCGGGGGTACGGCCGCTCCATCGATGAACACGCCCCGTGGGACATGGACGAGATCGGGATCGCCGTCGAGATGCGGATGACCCATCTCGAGCGGAGCATGGAGTGGCTCAACACCGCCGGCAAGGAGGTCATTGCCACACTGTGGCCGAGCCGTAGAGGATCTCCGACGCAACGGGTGGCCCTGTGGCTTGAGAACGTCATCCCCTGCCTTGAGGCCTGGAAAGTGTCAGCCCCTCGAGCCAGAGCGCAGATGGCGCTCCGGTTCATCACTTCGTGGTACCCGGGCATGGATGTGGCCCGGCTGGCGACCATGCGGGACGTGCCGGCCGTGGACCAGGAGGCCCGCGAGCCGGCCCTTGTCCAGCGGGCAAACGAACTCGCGTCGTACATTGAGGTGGATGAGTTCCTGCCGCCCCTTGGTGAAGACGGCGAGCCACAGTCCGAGGACTCCTTCAGCATCCCCCAGGGCCTGGACGCTGATGAAGTCGCCGACGAGAGCACCGACTCGAGCGGAAAAACGGCCAAGGCCGAGCTAGGAGCCCGCCGCGAAGGACAAGGAGGCTGACCCGAAGGCCGCGACCACCTCCGGGCCAAGGACCGAGCCGCCCCGCGACACGCCTGGTGGGGGCATGCCGGTGGCCTGAGCCCCTAGGCATCTTCCTGTTTATCTTTTTTCCTGCATGTGAAACTTGGATTCGATCCACCTATTGGGGGTGTCTGTGTAATGAACTGAATGGCGGTCGTGGGCCGTTTTGCTTTAATATTTATGCCATGAGTACTTGTGTTTCGCCTTGTGAATCGTGTCGCCTCATTCTTACCCCTTTTTTCCCGCCTCGATTCTTTGCATTTCTACTCCATTTCCCCTTTGGCCTTGGCCTCGCCAGCCCGACAGCCGGGAGCTGGTCTATAGTTGGGTCGGGGCGTCCGCTTCGAGGGAGCCAATTCGAAACTTAGGAATCGCGAGGTTTTTTTCGAGGTAAGTAAAGCGGCAGAGACACGGCGAGGGTCCGGCTGAACCTAGAAGAGGTCCCTTCCCGTTTCGACCTTTGGTGTGAGTCAAACCTTGCCGCCCCGAGGCCCCGTCAGCCGGACAACCGGGAGCCGGCCTGTAGCTGGTAAGGGTGGGGAAGCTTGGCCGGCTCACATTACTTAGGCTTTTTGCGGAGAGACGCTTCCAAGTCCAGCCGGCTAGCCCTCGGGCTCGGGAGCCGGGCTCGGGAGCTGGTGAGTGTGGAGCACTTTGAGAGAAACGAAATGGGGCGCGCCCCAAGAGCCTGCTTGGGACACCCATTGCACTCATAAGCCCAAAAGGACGGGGATACATACATACATTGGTTTTCCTCAGAAGAAAAACGGGCGCATGAGTGTCGCGTTCCATGGGCGCTCCGTCTCTTCACCGCAAGCGTCTTTTCTATGCTTCTGCGGCTTCTGGGCGTGTGGGGACCCGACTCATAAGTCGAGATCACCGAATGCACATGTACAGTGATCCTAGAGATCAATGCTCACTGAACACACAGAAGTTGAATAACAAGAGTCTTACATCCACACTTAACGTCTTACACAATTGGCGACCACGAAGGTCTTAGTCCTACATAGGTAAGGCCACACGACCAAACACTTAAGCTAGAACAAGCAGCGTAAATCTTGATTCGAAAGCGTGAACCCATGCCATCTGCCTTAACCTATAGGCATTCTGACCGGGAAGCGTCCTAGTTCGCATGTTCATCTCCAACGAACTCTTCAACACACTCCTGTTCTTCCAGGCTTGGCCAATTAAATAACCAGTGGCAAGCCAATGAGTACTTTGAATGTACTCGCAAGCAACCCAAGAATGGAACGAGGCAATAGTGATGCATGATATAGCACTAAGTAGGTGATTTTTCGAAAAGCCAATTTTGTATGCATTTGACATGATCAAGTAAATTAGTAAGCATGCGTCAACAACTATCAAGTATTCGTGTGAACGCGTTGCTGATACCATCATAAGTATTAGTTGAACACCTCGTGTTCACGCTAAGTCATCAGACTTAGTTCATTCCTCATCCCAAGTCATCGGACTTGACTCTAGTGACCTCTTGTCACCATCACACCCATACTCATGCCAATGTTTCACGAAAACACCCGGACGTAGTTTAAGAAGGACCTCCAACTGTCCATGACCGCGGACGTTGCTATTAGAATAGTTTTACACTCTATAGAGGTTGCACACTTTACCCACAAGACTAGGGGAACTTCCGTGTCATCCACGACTCGTGGTATATAACATACCCGAGGTAAGCACCCGAACAGCGCCTTTTTCCCAGCGATACTAAACAAAGAGTCCACTCGATTGGTACCTAGCCCTCAAGATATACACCACACGAGCCTCGCTCTAACCGTACCATTGATGAGGGGACCAACGGTGTGCCCGGTGCCTGTGAGGACACCGCATGATCGTACATACCGGTACGATCCCGTATCGAGAGTGACCACGCCACTCCCGTCACTAGTAATGCGGGCTCCTTTCCAGTACCCACCAAGGTAATCAACAAAGCCCCGTCCCATAAGGGGGTATCGTGGTTGTGCATGTAATGTTGGGATGGTCAGCAGACCTTAAATCTAATCCGCTTTCGAAAACACACGCACTCACTTGTTCTGGCACACCACTTCTTTCTCAAGTGGTCACCCAACTTATTATCATCTCCCTCGGACATTAGTTTCTTTCGGAAAGTCGTTGAAGGAATCACTTCCTTTCTTGCCATCATTGTGCATAAGTCCCATCCCAGTTTGTGTAGCATCTGATAGCAACCTAACTACTCCCACCCGCACAACCCTCATAAGGTGGTAGGGTCATGCTCGATGCAAGTGTCAACGGAAAAGTACCGGAGGCATCCCTTTGAGAGGGGAATATCACAACATATGACTAAACATGACAGAAGTAAAGTGCTATATGACATGCAAGGAAAATGGTTTATTGACACGGTCGAAGGGCTGCTTGCCTGGCTCAACAAAGTCTCCGGGGTCTTCGAAGTCTTCGGGTCCAACTTCTTCGTTAACAGCGCAATCGGTCGTCGCGAAAATAAACGATAATAATAAGCAAACACATAACATAGAGCACACATTTAACTACCAAAAATGTCCATCTACTCTGATAAATACCTAAAGTCGTACTAAAAATATTCTATTGGGTTTTTGTGGTGAAAAATATTTTGAAAATAAATTAACAAAGGCAAAAAGGTGCCTTTTAATTGGTTTTTAAAATAAAAAAGTGTATAAAAGTGTTCAATAATTTTCACAAGTGGAACTATTAAATTCTATGGAATATTCTAGGATTTATGGTGGAAAAATATTGGGTATTGGATTTATATTCTACCCTGTGGGATTTTTGCAAATCCCACAAAATAGAAAAAGGAAAAGGGGCCATAGGAACCTGGGCCGGGGGCGGCAAGAGGCTGGGTCGGCCCAACTGGCCAGCCAGCTGACCTCACGCGCGGCCAGGTTCAAACCCTGTGCGTGGGGCTCGGTTGCCAGTGGCACATGCGAGAGGAGAGAGAACGCGGGAGGGCAAGAGAGAGGCTGATAGGTGGGCTCCACCTGTCAGGTCCTTCTTCATCCCCACGACAAAGAGGAGGAGAACTCACCGGCGACGAGGGATAGCACGGCGAGGGGATCTGGAGGCGGGAACGTGGTCAGCGTCGACCCGCTGGTCCACTTGAGGTGGAGGGAGCACCGGAGGTAGTCGGAGCTGCCGGCGGCGAGCACCTGCAGCGAAGGGAGATTCGGGAAGGGTCGGGGCTGGCGTTTCCGGCCTGGAAACGAGCGGGGGAGAGGGGGAAACAGACCAAGGGACGGTTGCGTGCTCAGAGGAAGAGAGGGAGGCGCCTGAGCGGGCTTGTGTTCCGAGATCGACGGAGCTCTGCCGCAGCGGGGCCTCGGTCGATCTCGAGCACTGGTTCTCGGGAGCCTTCAATGGGGGGCTCGGATGGTCGATAGGGGAGGAGAGGAATCCAAAGAGGGGGAGAGATAGGCTCGGGGCGAGGGCAGAGGCAGGGGTGATTGCGGGCACGGAAGAGCTCGGGCTCTCGCCGTTGAGCCACGGCAGGGAAGAAGGGCGTGACGGCAGGGCTGGGGCCCTACGTGAGATGCCCTGGAGAGCACGGATAGGCAGGGGCGCTGAGGGCACCGTGCGTGTGAGTGCGGCCATTGGCCGGTTCGGGCGGTGCCATGTGCGCGCGAGGGAGGAGAGAAGAGAGGCGGGATAGAGGGGGGTTGTTCCCCTGGCGTGTTGCGGACGTCGAGGCGCATCGACTGGTGCGAGGGGCAGGCCCGAGGTGGTCGGGTAGGGGCAGGAGAGGGAGGTCAACCCTCTGGAGCGCGGCGGTGTGCTCCAGAGCGTGACTTTGACCGGCATAATGAGTGTCCTGACGCGCTATGGCATGCCTACTGGTGCCCAAAATCTACAAGAGGGAGTATATAATGGAAAAAACACATTGGATGCTCTGGGTGCTGGCCTGGAGAGAGGAGAGGCTGAGAGAGAGGGAGAAAGGGGCTGTCCAGGGGGGTGCAAATGGGGTTTTCACTCTCTCAATCATGGAGCTAGCCGTTGGGGTTGCTAGTGGAGGTGCTGTGAGTCTAGGTGGAGCTGTGGTAAAAAGTTGGGGCCTAGGGTAAATGGTTACGAGGTGAAGAAGCTAGTTTTACAAATCAACCAGAATGTGTTTGATGCTGTTTAGGGCAAGCAAATGGGCTTAGACTGCCATGAGATTTGACAGGGTCAAGGGGTGATGGAAAACAAGCATGATCACCAAGTTTGAGCATAAGAGGAGAAAGTTCACAATGGGATTTAGAGAAAACTTAGAAATTTGCAGAATCTAATTTCTATAGATCCAATGATGTTAGGCTTTAACCCTTGATGCACCACTTAGGGTATCATCACTATTTGGTCATTAGAGAATGCCCACAAAGTTTGAGGCCAAGGGAAGATACTTCATAATGCAAAGTTGCTCAAATTTAATTCTGGACATGAATGGTTTTGGGTTGGTTTGATGAAGCAAACCAACTTGGATTGAGATGAAACTTTGAAAGATAATCACCTATGATAGTGCTGACTTGCTAGAATTTTCCTGGAATTTCTTGAGAATATTTCTTATAGAAGTATTCCAAAAGTTTGATCTGAACAGAAAGGGTTTTGAGGTGTTTTTCCCATGATATGATTAAGCCCTTGTGTTGAAACTCTTATATACGGAAAATATATGTCCACTGAGTTTCTCTAAATTTTCTCAAATATTTTGAAAGCACTTAAATAATTTTTCCTTAGGAAAATCGATTTATGGCCTTAAGAAAAAGCCTTTAAATAAAATATGAAAATAATCTTTAAAAATAATATTTGATGGTTTTGAGAAGTCATATATATATAAGATTTCAAATAAAGCTGTAGGGAAGAAAGGATCCACCCAAATTGAGGACTTGCAATACAAACCTCAATTTAGGGGTTTTAGTAAACTTAAATTGAATAAATCCTTTTTGTTGAAAGTAAATTTTTATAAAAGTAGTTTTGAGTACTATTCACATGGCATGATCATAGGGCAAGGAGTTTGGATCAAGGAAGATAAAGGTGGAGAGGAGTAGAACTTAAGAGTGCCAATCATGATCATCCAAGCAATCAAACAAGCAATCACTTCAAACAAGCATGCACTCAAAAGGTTTAACTGGTTCTAATTTTTTATAAACCCACTCATGACAAAGTGCTACAAATACAGGGTGTGACAGACCTTCCCCCTTACAAGAATTTCGTCCCCGAGATTCCTAGGATAAGTGCCAAAAAGATAAGGGAACTCTGATCTAACATAGTCTTCACGCTCCCAGGTTGCTTCTGCTTCCGTGGGGTTGCTCCACTGGACCTTGAGGTACTTGATGGTGCAGCTTCGGATGCAGTGCTCGGCTTCATCCAGAACGCGGACTGGACTTTCATGGTAGGTGAGATCTGGCTGGAGATCGATGGCTTGATGGTCGATGTGCTTGTAGAGATCAGGGCGGCTAGGAACTTGTAGACACTTCTGGAGATGTGACACGTGAAAGACGTTGTACACATCCGACAGCTCGGGAGGTAGTTCCAGCTGATAGGCAACTTCTCCTCGCCTTGCAGTGATCTTGAAAGGGCTGATATATCTTGGCGTAAGCTTTCCTTTAACGTGGAAACGCTTGGTTCCATTGAGATGCGTGACACGGAGCTAAACATAATCTCTGACGTTGAGGTTCAGTTCTCGGTGGCTAGAGTCGGCATGGCTCTTCTGTCTTGACTTGGCGGTCTCGAGATGCTTGCAGACGAGTTGAACTTACTCTTCTGCTTCGCGAAGGATGTCTGGTCCAAATATTAATCCTGCTCTGGTCTCCGACCAGTTGATGTTAGTATGGCACTTGCGCCCATACAACACCTCAAATGGCACCAACTGAAGACTCGACTGATAGTTGTTGTTGTAGGAGAACTTGGCGAAGGGTAAGCAATCTTCCCACTTAGCTCCATATGCCAGAACACAAGCGAGGAGCATGTCCTCGAGTATCTGATTTACTCGTTCCGTTTGCCCACCACTCTGGGGATGGAAGGCAGTGCTGAAGGAGAGCTTGGTCCCCATAGCTTCTTGAAACATCTGCCAGAACCTCGAGGTAAACTGGGTGCCTCGATCAGACATAATCTTCTTTGGAACTCCATGAAGGCTTACGATAGGCTCGATGTAGAGGCTGGCTAACTTGTTACTATCATAGGTGGTCTTGACGGGAATAAAGTGGGCTACCTTGGTCAGGTGATCAACAATGACCCAAATGGAGTCATGTCCCTTGCTTCACCTTGGTAAACCGGTGATGAAATCCATCCCGGCTTTATCCCACTTCCATTCGGGCACCTTGAGAGGTTGGAATAGTCAAGCGGGTCACTGATGCTCAGCCTTGACCCTCTGGCATATGTCACACATAGCCATGAACGTGCCTATTTCCCGTTTCATGCCATGCGACCAAAATCTTGTTTTGAGGTCTTGATACATCTTGGTTCCTCCAGGATGGATGGAGTAGGGGGTGTCATGAGCTTCTTGCAATATCAGGTTCTTGAGCTCCTCTTTTTTGGGTACGCAAATGCGATTCCCAAACCATACAACTCCTTGTTCATCCTCTAAGAATCCTGGGGCCTTGACTGCCTCGATTTTCTTCATGATGCCTTCAATGCTCTCGTGTCCCTTCTGGACCTCTTTGATATCATCCATCAAAGTAGGCTTCGCTTCAAGGTTGGCGAGGAATCCTGGTGCGACCAGTTCCAAGCCGAAGCTCTCAAGTTCCTCATACAGGGTAGGCAGCTTTTCCTTAATCATAGCATTCAAGGAACAAGCCTTTCTGCTTAAGGCGTCGGCGACCACATTGGCCTTTCCGGGGTGGTACTGAACACTAAGGTCATAATCCTTGATCAACTCCAACCATCTTCGCTGCCTCATGTTCAGCTCCTTTTGAGTGAAGATATACTTCAGACTCTTGTGGTCTGTGAATATCTCACATCGCTTCCCCAGAATGTAATGCCGCCATGTCTTCAAGGCATGAACCACGGATGCCGACTCTAGATCATGAGTTGCGTATTTCTCTTCATGAGGACGTAGCTGTCTGGACACATATGTTATGACTCTGCCTTCTTGCATCAGAACTTCTCCATGTCCGGTTCTTGATGCATCACAATAAATCAGAAACTCCTTGTGAATATCGGGGGTGGCCAAAACAGGGGTCGTGGTCAATCTCTTCTTGAGCTCCTGGAAGCTTTCCTCGCACTTAGCGGCCCATTCGAACTTCTTGTCCCTCTTCAGAAGCTGGGTGATTGGTCGGGCGATGCTCGAGAACCCTTCCACAAACTTGCGGTAATATCCCGCGAGTCCGAGGAAGCTCCTGACTTCCTTCACTTTGGTTGGGGTCTGTCATTCAGTCACGTCTTCAATCTTGGCGGGATCCACTAATAATCCTTCTGCAGTCAACACATGACCCAATAATCCAACTTCATGCAGCCAGAATTCACACTTGCTGAACTTGGCATAAAGCTGGTGCTCTCGAAGCTTCTCTAGGACCAATCTCAAGTGCTCTTCATGTTCCTCTTCATACTTGGAGAAGACAAGGATGTCATCAATGAAGACAACAATGAACTTGTCTAAGTATTCCATGAAGACTTTATTCATGAGGTACATGAAGTAGGTCGGGGCATTTGTCAATCCAAACGACATGACCGTGTATTCATACAGGCCATACCAGGTTACAAATGCCGTCTTCGGGATATGTTGGGGTCTGATCATTAGCTGATAGTACCCAGACCTCAGGTCGATCTTGGAGAACACCTTGGCTCCATTCAACTGATCAAACATGTCTTCAATCTTGGAGAGTGGGTACTTGTTATTTATTGTGACCTCATTGAGAGAACGGTAATCGATGCAAAGTCTGATAGTTCTGTCCTTCTTTGACACAAATAGAACAGGCGATCCCCAAGGAGAGGCACTAGGGTGAATAAATCCTTTTCTGAGCTGCTCTGCCAGTTGCTTCTTCAACTCCGCCAACTCTTCGGATCCCATCCTGTAGGCCTTCTTATAGATGGGCCTTGATCTAGGCATAAGCTCACTGATGAACTCGATGTCGCAGTCAGGAGGCATTCTAGACAGTTCATCAGGAAATACATCCGGGTATTCACATACCACCGGTACTTGGTCCAACTCAACTCCCGACAGGTAGTTAACCTGAGGGGCTTGAGTGGAGGCAGGGTTGGGGACATACTTGACTTCCACTCCTTGGTTGTTGGTCATGGTAACAATCCTCTTGGCACAGTCTAACAAGCCTTGGTGCTTGCTCAACCAATCCATGCCTAGGATCACATCCAAGCCTTCTGACTTCAGGGTGATAAGGTCGGCTAGGAAGTCTACCCCGTTGATGCTAATCTCGGCTCCCTTACATCCTATCCCAGACTTCATAACTGATCCCGGGGTTTGTATCAACATACGGCTACCCATGGGTGTAGGCTTCATGCCACTCTCTAGTGCAAACTTTTGGTGACAAAAGAATGCGAAGATCCACAATCAAACAATACTGTTGCTGGGGTTGAGTTGACGAGGAACGTACCCAGTATGACGTCCGGGTCTTCCTGGGCTTCCTCTGCGGTGACGTGATTCAAACACGCCTTGCCATTGTTGGGCTGGTTGCGGGGAGCTGGGTTCCTTGGCGGTGCTCCACGGGCTTGACCTTGAGCTAGCACATTGGGGCGCGGTGCATCTGGCTTCTTGTTGGGACACAACATAGAGATGTGTCCTGGCTGTCTACATCCAAAACAAGCGAGGTTGGCCTAGGATTGGCATACTGCTGAGGCTGGTAGCTCGGACGAGGTGCAGGAGGTCTAGCCTGTTGTGGCTGATAGGTTGGCTTGGCTGGGGCTGGATGCCATGGGCGAGGCTTCTGGTTGCTTGAGCTTCCTTTGCTGATCATCTTGCGCTTGCGAATGTTGTCGATGGCACGGTGCTTGTCTTCTTGCATGAGGGCCTTGTTCACCAGGTCAAATAAAGTGCGGCACTCGCAGATGATGAGCTGATACTGCAGAACTTGCTGAAGTCCTAGCATGAAGCGTTCCTTCTTGGCAGCCTCCGTGCTGACGTCTTCAGGTGCATACCTTGACATTAGGTTGAACTTTTGCAGGTACTCCTTGACAGAGCCACTTCCTTGCTTCAGCGCTCGGAATTCTCCCTTCTTGATAGCCATGATCCCAGATGGAATATGGGCAGTGCGGAATCCTTCCTTGAAGTCATTCACGTGATCACACGTTCTCCTTGCATGACCTTGAATCCATCCCACCAAGCTCGGGCAGTACCTCCGAGGCAGTGAGAGGCATAAAGCACCTTCTCACGATCCTCATTGTAGTTGACCAGTGCAAGGAGGTCCTCGATGGTGCGGATCTAGTCATCAGCATCCAACGGCTCAGCAGTCTCAGTGAAGGTCGGGGGCGAGTTCCTCATGAACTCAGACAGTGTGGAGCGGCCATTGCCGTTCCTGCGTTGCTGCTGATTGTTCACAAGAGCCTGAGCCATCTGCTGGATAGCAGCATTGTTGGCATGGCGTTCCTCCCGGAGAACTTGGAGAATCTAAGCTATTTTCATCTTCTCCGATGGAGGTGGTGGCGGGGGAATGTCGCCTTGTGGCTGCTCCTGGTGACCTCCAGCGTGAGTAGCCCCACCAGCTCCCTGTTGCTGGCTCGAGTTGCCGGCTTCGGGGTTGGTGAAGGAGCTGTTGCGGGTAGCCGTCATCATCCTGTTTGGAGCAGCCAAGTCAAACAACTGGGGTCGACAAGGGGATAAGCAATAACGGCAAAGCGCGCCTAAGGGGGTTGGTCAAGTGCAAGTGTGTTGAAACAAAGGTCAAAAGACCAACAACATATATTACGATAAACGATGGAGTCGCTTACATGTTGCCTATATATTACGTCATGCATCGGGACACAACAACAAAACAAACAACAAGCACACATGGTTTCATATGAACCATTACACGAACTCAGCTTTGCATGAGGGATACATGACTGATCCTACCCTAGGGGTTCTCGGACTCAGATGGTGGAGTGCTCGGTCTCATAGTCACACTCCTCTGGGTCTTCCTCTGGCTCATAATCTGGACGAGCATCCTTCCTGGTCGAAGGGGTCGGCGAACGAGGAGGCACATCCCGACGACGCTTTGCAGGCGTGTCGGTGAAGAGCTCACGGTACTCCTTCGCACTCATGCCATGATTACGCATAGGTGCATCACTACCTGGGGCTACTCCTCCTCGATAAGCGATAGATGGCCGTCCCTCGGGGGCTCCACCTTTCTTGATCTTTTCTGGCTTCGTCTTGGCTTGTCGAAGTAGCTCTCGGGTGTGGTGAAGTTCCTCGCGGAGCTTCATGGACTCCTTCATCAATTTTTCAACCAGACTATCGGCAGAGAGGCTGAAGTAGGTCTGGAACCTGAGTGGTGCGCCATCTTCCTTGGTCGGAATCAGCATCCATCTCTCGCCAAAGTCATCCTTCCTGAAGGGAAGGTAGCGAGTAGCTAGCTCATCAGCCATCTTTGGGATGATGTCTCGAAGGTGTAGGAGTGCCTTGCGTGCAGCTGTCTCCATGGCAAAGATCATGGTCTCAATCTGTGGTCCTTCAAAGAACCAACTACTCAGGGAGTCATTTGCCTTTACGTCCACATCCACGTGATACTCCTTCGTGACGGCATTGACCCAGTGCTCATGGTAGAGGTAAATGGGTGGTTGGCAAAACTGGCACTTCTCCAGGCTATCCCCAAGGAGTAGGGGAAAGCCGGATGTCAGGAAGGCTTTGGGTACGACGGCCATCTACAAAGGTTTGAAAGGAGGAGAGTCAGCAAAGTGTTGTGTTAAGCATAGGAGAGGTAAACAGTGCAGAATCCCCTAGTTCTAAGGCTAGGTGTGGTTTTGAAAATGGCTTCCATCCTAACTAACGTCCATGCTAACTAAGGGCTTCCTACAGTCAGGATGGATCAGATACCAGCTGTGTGGGGAGCCCGACTCATAAGTCGAGATGACCGAATGCACGTGTACAGTGATCCCAAAGATCAATGCTCACCGAACACACACAAGCTGAATAACAAGAGTCTTACATCCACACTTAACGTCTTACACAATTGGTGACAACGAAGGTCTTAGTCTTACATAGGTAAGGCAACATGGCCAAACACTTAAGCTAGAACAAGCAGTGGAAATCTTGATTCGAAAGCGTGAACCCATGCCATCTGCCTTAACCTACAGGCATTCTGACCGAGTAGCGCCCTACTTCGCATGTTCGTCTCCAATGAACTCTTCAACATACTCATGTTCTTCCATGCCTGGCCAATTAAATAACCAGTGGCAAGCCAATGAGTACTTTGAATGTACTCGCAAGCAACCCAAGAGTGGAACGAGGCAATAATGATGCATGATATAGCACTAAGTAGGTAATTTTGCGGAACGCCAATTTTGTATGCATTTGACATGATCAAGTAAATTAGTAAGCATGCGTCAATATCTATCAAGTATTCGTGTGAACGCATTGCAAATACCATCATAAGTATCAGCTGAACACCTCGTGTTCACGCTAAGTCATCAGACTTAGTTCATTCCTCATCCCAAGTCATCGGACTTGACTCTAGTGACCTCTTGTCACCATCACACCCATACTCACGCCAATGTTCCACGAAAACACCCAGACATAGTTTAAGAAGGACCTCAAACTGTCCATGACCACGGACGCGGCTATTCGAATAGTTTTACACTCTGCAAAGGTTGCACACTTTACCCTCAAGACTCGAGGAACTTCCGTGTCATCCATGACTCGCGGTATATACAATACTCGAGGTAAGCACCCGAACAATGCCTTTGCCTCGGCGATACTAAACAAAGAGTCCACTTGATTGGTACCTAGCCCTCAAGATGTACACCACATGAGCCTCGCTCTAACCGTACCGTCCATGAGGGGACCAACGGTGTGCCCGATGCCTATGAAGACATCGCATGATCGTACATAATGGTACGACCCCATATCGAGATTGACCACGCCACTCCCATCACTAGTAATTTGGGCTCCTTGCCAGTACCCACGAAGGTAAACAATGAAGCCCCTTCCCATAAGGGGGTATCGTGGTTGCGCATGTAATGTTGGGACGGTCAGCAGATCTTAAATCTAATCCGCTTTTTAGAACACACGCACTCACTTGTTTCGGCACACCACTTCTTTTTCAAGTGGTCACCCAACTTATTATCATCTCCCTCAGGCATTAGTGGCACCCGACGGGGTTTTCAGAAAGTCTTTGAAAGAATCACTTCCTTTCTTGCCATCACTGTGAATAAGTCCCATCCCACTTTGCGTAGCATCTAATAGCAACCTAACTACTCCCACCCGCACAACCCTCATAAGGTGGTAGGGTCATGCTCGATGCAAGTGTCAATGGAAAAGTACTAGAGGCATCCCTCCGAGGGGGGGAATAACACAACATATGATTAAACATGACGGAAGTAAAGTGCTATATGACATGCAATGAAAATGGTTTCTTAACATGGTCAAAGGGCTGCTTGCCTGGCTAAACAAAGTCTCGGGGGTCTCTGAAGTCTTCGTGTCCAACTTCTTCGTCAACAGCGCAATCTATCGTCGTGAAAATAAATGATAATAATAATCAAAGACACAAAACAGAGCACACATTTAACTATAAAAAATGTCCATCTACTCTGATAAATACCTAAAGTAATACTAGAAATATTCTATTAGGTTTTTGTGGTGAAAAATATTTTGAAAATAAATTAACAGAGGCAAAAAGGTGCCTTTAACAGGTTTTTAAAATAAAACAGTGTATAAAAGTTTTCATTAATTTTCACAAGAGGTACTATTAAATTCTATGGAATATTCCAGGATTTATGGTGGAAAAATATTGGGTATTGGATTTATATTTTACCCTGTGGGATTTTTGCAAATCCCACAAAATAGAAAAAGAAAAAGGGGCCACAGGAACCTGGACCAGGGGCGGCCAGGGGCTCGGCCGGCCCAGCTGGTCAGCCAGCCGGCCTCGGTTGCCAGCGGCACAGGGGAGAGGAGAGAGAGCGTAGGAGGGGAAGAGAGAGGCTGACAGGTGAGCTCCACCTGTCGGGTCCTTCTTCCTCCCTACGACTGAGAGGAGGAGAGCTCACCGGTGAGAAGGGAGAGCACGACGAGGGGATCTGGAGGCGGGAACGAGGTCAGCGTCGACCCGTTGGTCCACTGGAGGTGGAGGGAGCACCGGAGGTGGTCGGAACTGCCGGCGGCGAGCTCCTGCGGCGGAGGGAGATTCGGGAAGGGTCGGGGCTGGTGTTTCCGGCCTCGAAACGAGCAGTGGAGAGGGGGAAACGGACCAGGGGACAGCTGCACGCTCAGAGGAAGAGAGGGAGGCGCCTAAGTAGGCGTGTGTGCTGAGATCGAGGGAGCTCTACCGCGACGGGGCCTCGGTCGATCTCGAGCACTAGTGCTCGCGAGGCTCCAATGGGGGGCTTGGGTGGTCGATAGGGGAGGAGAGGAATCCAAAGAGGGGGAGAGAGAGGCTCGGGGGCCCTTTTATAGGTGAGGGCGGAGGCAGGGACGGTTTCTGGGCGCGGGAGAGCTCGGGCTCTCGCCGTTGAGCCACAATAGGGAAGAAGGGGAGCGATGGCAGGGCTGGGGCCCTACGGGAGATGCCCTAGAGAGCGCGGACAGGCGGAGGGGGCTGAGGGCACCGCGCGTGCCAGTGCGGCCATTGGCCGGTTCGGGCGGTGTCGTGCACGCACAAGGGAGGAGAGGAGAGAGGGGAGGGAGGCGGCCATTGCCCTGGCGTGTTGCGGACGTCGAGGCACATCGACTGGCGTGAGGGGTAGGCCCGAGGTGGTCAGGTATGGGCAGGAGAGGGAGGTCAACCCTCTGGAGCGCCGCGGCGTGCTCCAGAGCGCGACTTTGGCCGGCATGATGAGTGTCCTAACGCGCTCTGGCATACCTACTGGTGCCCAAAAGCTGCAGGAGGGAGTATATAATGGGAAAAACACATTGGATGCTCGGGTTGCTGGCCAACAGAGAGGAGAGGCTGAGAGAGAGGGAGAAAGGGTCTGTCCAGGGGGGTGTTAATGGGGTTTTCACTCTCTCAATCATGGAGCTGGCCGTTGGGGTTGCTACTGGAGGTGCTGGGGGTCTAGTTGGAGCTGTGGTAAAAAGTTCACAATGGGACTTTGAGAAACTTAGAAATTGGCAGAATCTTATTTCTATAGATCCAATGATGTTAGGCTTTCACCCTTGATGCACCACTTAGTGTATGATCACTATTTGGTCATGAGTGCATGCCCACAAAGTTTGGGGCCAAGGGAAGATACTTCATAATGCAAAGTTGATCAAATTTGATTCTGGACAGGAATGGTTTTGGGTTGGTTTGATGAAGCAAACCAACTTGGATTGAGATGAAACTTTGCAAGATAATCACCTATGATAGTGCTGACTTGCTAGAATTTTCCTAGAATTTATTGAGAATATTTCTTATAGAAGTATTCCAAAAGTTTGATCTGAACAAAAAGGGTTTTGAGGGGTTTTGCCCATGATATGATCAACCCTTGTGTTGAAACTCTTATATATGCAAAATATATGTCCACTGAGTTTCTCTAAATTTTCTCAAATATTTTCAAAGCACTTAAATAAGTTTTCCTTAGGAAAAGCCATTTACGTCCTTAAGAAAAAGCCTTTAAATAAAATTTGAAAATAATCTTTAAAAATAATATTTGATGGTTTTGAGAAGTCATATATATAGTAGATTTCGAATAAAGCTTTTGGGAAGAAAGGATCCACCCAAACTGAGGACTTGAAGTACAAACCTCAATTCAGGGGTTTTAGTAAACTTAAATTGAATAAATCCTTTTTTGTGAAACTAAATTTTGATAAAAATAGTTCTGAGTACTATTCACGTGGGATGATCATAGGGAAAGGAGTTTGGATCAAGGAAGATGAAGGTGGAGAGGAGTAGAACTTAAGAGTGCCAATCATTATCATCTAATCAATCAAAGAAGCATTCACTTCAAACAAGCATGCTATCAAAAGTTTTAACTGGTTCTAATTTTTTATAAACCCACTCATGACAAAGTGCTACAAAGACAGGGTGTGACAGGGCGTCTATCAGATAGTATGCATTGTTGTGTAGCGCCTTGCTGATGATGAATGGGCCCTCCCACGGGGAGGACAGCTTATGCTGACCGACAGTCCGCTGGATCCACCTGAGGACCAGGTCCCCCTCACGGAACAAGAGCGGCTGGATCCTCTTGCTGCGGCTGCATCCGTCTGGCTCAAGGCCACTTCGCGAGCCTCCTCGAGTAGGTAGACACCGTCTTCTCTTGCTTCCTTGTCGTCCTTCTCCGGTTATAGGGCGACCCGAGGCGAGTCGAACTTGATGTCGGTGGGGATGATTGCCTCGGACCCATACACGAGGAAAAATGGGGTGTAGCCGGTTGACTAGTTCGTGGTGGTCCTGAGACTCCAAAGGACGGCCGACAGCTCGTTGATCCAGCAGCCGGCCGACCTTACCAGCGGCGTCACGAGCCGGGGCTTGATGCCGGACAGAATGAGGCCGTTCGCCCTCTCGACCTGGCCGTTTGACTGTGGATGAGCGACAGAGGCCAGGGCAAGCTGGTTCCCCTGCTTGGAGCAAAAACGCGCGAGCGCGCCCTTGGCAAAGTTGGTGCCGTTGTCGGTGATGATTTTGTGAGGGACGTCGTAGCGTACCGTGATGTCGTCGATGAACCGGATGGCCGTGGGTCCGTCCAGCTTCTTGATGGGTCGCGCCTCGATCCACTTGGTGAATTTGTCCATGGCCACCAGCAAGTGCATCATGCCGCCTCGAGCGGTTTTGAACGGACCCACCATGTCCAGCCCCCAAACGGAAAAGGGCCATGAGAGGGGGATGGTTTGGATGGCCGTTGCCGGCAGGTGGCTTTGCGTGTTGAACCGTTGGCAGCCTTCGCACTTGTCGACCAAATTCTTGGCCGCTTCGAGAGCCGTGGGCCAGTAGAAGCTGTGGCGGAAGGCCTTGGCCACCAGGGTCCGGGAGGTGGCGTGATGCCCGCACTCACCCTGGTGGATGTCGAGGAGGATCTCCAGGCCTTTTTTTTGGCTCGACGCACCGCTGGAAAACGCCGGTGATGCTTCAGTGAACGAGCTTGTTATTGATGATGCTATAGGGCGAGGCCCGGCGTTGGATTTGCCTAGCCAGGGCCTCGTCCGGAGGCAGCTCGCCTCGTAGAGGAAACGCCAATATGGGTTGGGCCCACAAGGGATCCGTGACGGTGACCGGCTCGGGAGCCCCCGGGACTGGTTGATCAGCCCCCGGGGCCGGCCCGTCTGCCCCCGGGACAAGCTCGGGAGCCCCCAAAGCTGGTTGGTCAGCTCTCGGGTCTGGCTTGCCGGTCCCTGCGACCGGCTGATAGATGATCGTCATGACGGCCGTGCCGCCGGGGCTTGCCGCCTCGGGCGCCGCCAGCTCGACCGGGACCGGCTGGGCGGACGACGGTTCGAGAGCCGGTGGCAAAACTGCTGGGGAGGCGGCCGGAGCTGTTGGCGGGCCAGCGGCCGGAGCCGGCACGAAGATTGACTCTGATTCTGGGGAAGGCTTGATCGACGGCTTGAGCAATCACTCGAGGGAGACGCCTGCTAGGATGGCCTCCGGGTGGAGCCGATTTTCGTCAGCGCATCCGCCGCCTCGTTGTATGCTTGGGGGACATGATGGAACTCATATCCCTCGAAAGAGCCGGTGAGCTGTTGTACGACGAAGCGGTAGCTGGCTAGAGACCTACTACACCACGAGGTCGGAGTCACCGAAGCAGAGGATGCGCCTGATGCCAATCTCCTAGGCGAGCCAGAGGCCATGGACGATGGCATCGTACTCCGCCACATTGTTGGAAGCGGCAAAGTGGATCTGGAGGGCATACTTGAGCGGATCACCCTTTGGGGAGGAGAGGACTATGCCGGCACCTAGGCCGGTCCTTATCTTCGAGCCGTCGAAGTGCATTCACTAGTGAGTGGAGTCTGGGGGAGGCGGGATGAACTCCGTGTCTGCCCAGTCGACGAGGAAGTCTGCCAATGCCTGCGACTTGATGGCGGTTCTCGGCTCGTACCGGATGTCATGATCGGCGGGGGCAATCACCCATTTGGCAATCCAGCTGGTGGAGTCCCGGCCGCTCATGATCTCGCCAAGCGGGGTCGTGCTCACCACGGTAATGGTATGCTCTTGGAAGTATTGCTTGACCTTCTTGGCGGCAAAGTATATGCCGTAACACATCTTTTAGTAGTGGGGGTTGTATTGCTTGGACGCGGAGAGGACCTCTCTGAGGTAGTAGACGGGCCGTTGGAACGGCAGGGACTTGCCCTCCTCCGGCCGCTCGACCACCAGGACGATGCTGATGACGCGGGTACTCGCGGAGATGTAAGCGAGCAGCGGTTCCTTCTCAGCCGGCACGGCCAGGATTGGCACATTGGTGAGAGCCTTCTTGAGGCCGTAGCAGGCCTCGTTCGCCTTGTCAGGCCCAGCTCGATGAGAGCCGTCTTGCGAAGGATCCCGTAGAGGGGCAGAGCCTTCTCCCCCAGCCGGCTGATGAACCAGCTGGGCGAGGCAAGGCAGCCTGTGAACTTCTGGACGTCGTGGAGCCGGGTCGGCTTTGGTATGCGCTCGATCACGCGGATCTTCTCGGGGTTAGCTTCGATGCCGCGGGCGGACACGAAGAAACCCAAGTGTTGACCGGCGGGAACACCGAAGACGCATTTCTCATGGTTGAGCTTGATCTTGTACTCGCGCAAGTTCGCGAAGGTCTCCTGGAGGTCGTCAAGGAGGCTGAAATGCTTCTTGGTTTTGACAACGATGTCGTCGATGTAGACGTGGACATTCCTGCCTATCTGAGGCAGGAGGCACTTCTGCATGCACCATTGCAAGGTGGTGCCTGCGTTCTTCTGACCGAAGGACATGGTGATGTAGCAGTAGGCCCCAAAGGGCGTGATGAAGGAGGTCTTGAGCCGGTCTTCCGGATCAAGCTTGATCTGGTGGTAGCTGGAATAGGCGTCCAAGAAGGACAGCAAGTCGCAGCCGGCCGTGGAGTCAATAACTTGATTGATCCGCGACAGGGCAAATGGGTCCTTAGGACACGCCTTGTGCAGGCTGGTGTAGTCGATGCACATGCGCCAGGTCTTGTTCTTCTTCAGCACAAGGACTGGGTTGGCCAACCAGTTCGGGTGGAACACGTCCATGATGGACCCGACTGCGAGCAGCCGGGCGATCTCTTCTCCTATAGTGTGCCGCTTCTCCGAGAGAAGCGGCGTAGGGGTTGCTTGACCGGCTTAACGTCCTGCCGGACGTATAGTTTGTGCTCGGCGAACTTCGTCGGAACACCCGGCATGTCCTCGGGGGACCATGCGAAGATGTCCCGATTCTCACGGAGGAAGTCGACGAGCTCGCTTTCCTATTCGCTGTTGAGGCGGGAGCCGATCGTGACGCACTGAGCCAGGTTGGCTGGGTCGAGCGGGATTTGTTTGGTGTCCTTGGACGGCTGGAAGGAAACCTCACTGGTGGATTGCGAGGGAGGAGCCTGCATGGCCTGCTGGCTAGCCACGAGGGCTACGAGCCGGTCGAGCTTCCGCTTCTCCTCGGCGATTTCTAGGGCCTTTGCCAGCCGGCTGCCTTCTCGAGCAGACTCGACTGACATCTTGTAGTCACCCTTGATGCTGATGATTCCCTTGGGGCCCGACATCTTGAGCATGAGGTAGGCGTAATGTGGAACCACCATGAAGCTGACAAGAGCCGGCTGGCCCAGCGGCGCGTGGTAGGGGCTCACGAGGTCCACGACCTCAAACAGCACTGGCTTGCGGCGGGAGTGGCCGGGTGCGCTGAAGAGGACGTCGAGCATGATCTTGCCGACAGGGGAGCAGGACTTTCCAGGCACAATGCCATGGAAAACTGTCTGGCTCACTTGTAGGTCTTCTATCTTCAGCCCCAGCTTGCGCATCGTGTCGAGGTACAGAATGTTGATGTTGCTACCACCATCTATCAGCACCCGCGTGAAGCGGCAGGCTCGATCCTTGGTGGCGATGGTGGGGTCGAGGACCAAGGCATAGCTGCTGGATTTGGCATCATGGCAGGATGGTCGGCCTGGCACCAATTGATCGGCTTCTCCGACCAGTGCATGAACTGGGGAGTTGCTGACATGGTGGCAGTCACCTCTCGGCGGAGCCAGCGCTCTGCGTGCTTGCCGGTCTCTTCACTAGTGAAGATGATGTAGCAACCGTCCTGGTGGGGGAACTGGTCGATCAGACGATCGTCGATCGGGGCCGTTGCCGGCGCCGGGGCGGCAGCATGGGCCGAGGTCGGCGCGTGGGCTGGCGGGAAGGGAGGAGCCAGAAGGCCATCCCTCGGGCCAATCACTATGAGAAGCTGCATTGCCGGAGCGTGTGCGTAGAGGGTTTGGCCCCCGAATGGTTATTGCATGGAAGACCGAGCATTTGCTCGAAGGTGAGATTTGGCTGCTAGGCAGCCTTGCTGGTGCGCTGGCGCTGACCGGAAGGCTGGGCAGCCGGATCTTGATCCTCGACAGTATTGACCTACCGGCTCCCGTAGTGGGGATCCGGCTGGTCATACTTGCGCTTGTTGTTTTGCGGCTGCCGGTTGTCGGCAGCCAGCCAGGTCACGGCCGACGTTGTCGTCGCTTTGGCCGGCGGGGTCGTCTTGACCCGGATGGCCGAGTCGGCCGTGGCGTATTTGTCTGTCTTGGTCATGAGGTCAACTAGCTTGGCCGGCTTGGAGCACAGGAGCTTGTGCTTGAGAGGGGTGTCGTCCCGGCGGCCCTCGATGAAGTACTGCACGGCTTGCACCTCATGCACTCCCTCGCAAGAGCTGCGGAGCTCGGTCCATCGAGTGAGGTAGTCACGGAAGAATTCGTCCGACCCCTGAACGCACATGGCGAGTTCACGAGGCCGGCCGGGCCGCTTGTAGGTGCCAGTGAAGTTGCGTACGAAGGCCTCCTCGAAGTCCGTCCAGGTGTTGATGCTGCTGGCCGCCAGGCTGTCGAGCCAGGTGCGGGCCGAGCCGAGGAGCATGAGGGGGACGTAGTGAACGGCCACGCGCTTATTCCCTCTGGAGATGCCCACCGCGGTGGTGTAGTCGCTCAGCCAGTCTTCAGGTTGGCGGCCCCGTTGTACTTTGGGGTGTCCCTAGGGAGCATGAAGCCGGTAGGGAACGACTCGGTGCGGATCCGGGGGCCAAAGAGGGCTGGACCGATGGAGCCCTCCTCCTCGAGGAGAGCGGATTGCAGGAGCTGGTCAATGCAGTTATGGGTTTCATCCTTGCTGTGGGGGACGCGTGGTCCGAGCCGGGCCGAGAGCTCGGGACGGATGGTGGGCGGTGTCGATTGCTGCGACTCGTGTCGCAAAGGTGGCGTGTGCCCCCAGCTACACCGTTGTCGGATGCCGGCGCTTCATGGCGGCGGCCGCTGCGAGGTGGCTCCTTGGTGCGCCGGCTGCTCACTCCCCGACGCCTGAGAAGGCCGTGGGTTGTTTGCATCGACCCGGCGACCGAAGACGCGTGGGGAACAGGGGTACTGGGCCGCCCGGCGACCGGTAGTTCCCGTGCCCTCGCGGTCAGGCCAGGGGCGTTCAGTGACGGCGCCGCCTGGCGCGAGCAGATGCTGTTGTGCATCAGTAGCATCGATGACCTCCTTGATGTGGCGCTCGTGGGCGGCACGCTCTTCGCCCTCCGAGGTGTCCAGCTCCTCGTAGGCCACCTTGCGAGCCCGCAGGTTGGCTGTGGGGGTGTCATAGAGGGGTATCTTGCCGCCGAGGATCTTGGCGACCACGTGACCGCGATCGCGCACGGCCCCACACCGGCTTGGCTCGGTGCCATCCAGGGTGAGTACGTAAGAGGAGGTGTACTCCCGCTGCACTGCCCCCATGCGGCGCCGCATGGCAGCGAGGGCGGTGGCATCGTCGAACAGGATGCGGAGAGCCGCCTCGAGATCGACCGCGGTGGTATCGCGGTTCGCCGCCGGGGCGATCGGGGTGCTTAAGCCCCGGAGAGCCACACCGAGGAGGTCAGACGTGCCGACGCGGGCGGCAGCAGCGGTAGCCGCTACCCGTGCCCATCCGGATGCGGTGGAGAAGGTGATGGCCATCACCCCCAGACGATTGCGGGACCCACTGGGCCGAGCCGTAGCGAGTATGCCCACCGCTATGGGCGGGCCGGCGCAGTTGAGCACCCCTGCGGGGTACTCATCCGCGGCTAGAGCCTCGGCGAGGTTGAGCCTGCCGAAGCGTTCGGTGAGCGCGTCGTTGTCGGCCGCTAGGCCGACGGAGTTGCCCGCAAGGCGTGTTGAGGCAAGCCCCACGAGCTCCCCACGCTTTCGCCGGGCCGAGCGGCGATGGCGGGGAAGGGCGATGGGTCCCGCGCGGAGCATGAATCCGAACGGCGCCGCGTATGGCCCCACGGTGGGCGCCAACTGTTGTCGTTTTCTCACGACAGATGCCATGGGGTGCCTTATCGAAGGTGTTGGGGCCAAAGGACGCCGATGGGCTCCGAGAGCGAGATTGGGCACAAGAGGTGGTGACATGCGATGTACCATGTTCGGGGCCCTCCAAGGGAGGTAACACCCCTAGTAAATCTTGGTTTCGTTGGATGGGTGGATGTGAATACAAGGGTGCTCCTGGAGCTGTGTCTAGAGGAGGAAGAAGGAGCAGCCGGCACGTCTTCCTCCTACTAGAGACGGTATGAAGGAGGGTGTGTGTGATTGTTCTCCCGTGGATCCGTCGTCCCCGTTGCATGGGGGGCTCGGGGGGGTTTATAGGCCAACCCCCCGGCTCTTACAATATGCTTTAAGTACTTGGGTGGAACGACCCGGCTGGCAGCCTCTGTGCCTGGCCAGAGGGTCCCACTGCTCATATCGTCTCGTCGTGGGCGGGGCCCGCCGGCCGAGCGGTTCCCTCCCCGCTGGGGCCCGCCGGCAGGCACCGCGATTGGTCCTCGCCTACCTGCCCCAGCACGGGCCGCCCAGGGTGGCGCCGTTTAACGACAGCCGGCCGAGGTCTCCGGTACGGCCGGCGGCACTGTAGCCACGCCGGGACAGGCAATCGAGTGGCGGAGGCGTGCGAGCACTGTTCCTCCGCCCGGTCGCACTCACCGGGGTCAGCGGCCTGGACGGTTGAACTGTAGCCATGCATGGCGGTGCGTAAGCGACCAGTGTAGCCATAGGGTCGCCCGTCCCGCCAATCGCGTCGCGTCGATGTACCTGCGGACAGAGGGACAGGACATGGCATGTCCGTCCCCAAGTCAACAGAGGGAACTGCTCGTGGGCGGCCGGTTTCTTGACCAGCCGGCCGATGGTCCGCCCGACTGCTTGACCAGCTGGGCGAGGCGCCAGCGGGGGCCGGCTCGCATTGCATGTCCTCCAGCCGGCCTCGTCCAGCCAGCCACTTTGTTTTTCTTCGAAGCGGAGAGGGGAGAACCCCGTTGCTTTGACCTACCTGGGGTATAAACCTTGTCCAGCCGGCCACTTGATTTTTCTTCGAAGCGGAGAGTAGATGTGAAGCAGATTAAAACAAACGTGACTTTTCAATTTGTGCTCGTATGCTACTGGTACTTTTACCAGGCATATACCTTGTTCTAGTCTAATTTGATAGGATTAATGTGACACTCTACCCATATGGATCATTTTCTAGGATTTGAGAATACAGTGCTAGTACTTGTTTGCAAGCGTGCAGTGTGTTAGTCTGCTAGTAGCACTGTAGCAGACTACTACTAACACACTTTGTTCTATGTAGCAGACTACTACTAACACACTTTGTTCTAATCAAATTTCAACGCAATTCAATCCGAGATTCCATTTTGTTAGCAATACAGAACTAGTACTTGTGTGCTAGTCTGCTGCTACTCGCATTCTTTTACGTGAACTGTTTACGGTTAGTTATTCAATCATTTGACAGGGAAGAAGGAATATACTTAAAGTGTATTGTGAGATTTATAAGCTTTTGTGTAAATGTGTTATTCAATTTTCTTAAAGATCAGTGCACTAGTCACTTTCTGCTTTAAGGAGGCTTTGTTCTGTATATGCATCTAATCAAATGTTTTCCAAGTTGCATAAGCCATGAAATAAATTAAATATGTAGTTCTTGCGCAAGCTGATGCAGGTTTGCTATGCATGCTCAAGCCTTGTTTACAAATATAATGGTTAATTTCATTATTGTTTCCTGTAATAAATAATACTCCCTCCATTCCTAAATATAAGTTTTTTTAGAGATTCCACCTAAGACTTATAATGGTGTAGATACTTTTTTATTATCATTTCTAGGCACTATAAGATTTCAGAACTTAGGAGAACTTGTAATTCATTTTTTTATGTTTGTTCTAATTATCTTATTTCTACTATCTATTCATATCAAAAATATCATATCTTGTCGTAAATATGCTAGGGGCAGAATACACTTTCTCCCGTCATATTTTCCTCTCAATTTTTTTCGGGTGTGCCCGCTTGACGCGACCATCTAGTACTGCAGTGTCCATCATCGCTAGTTTAGTGTGGTAATATTATCAGTGTCAAGGGTTTGTAATCCGTTTTGTACACTGTTATTGAGCTGAGCAATAAAATTTGGCGCCCTATACTCCTTTGGTTGTTCAAAAAAAATACAACCATCATTTGGTTGCAGCAAATATTACTTATTTTATATATCGCACCTTGTCGCACTCACCAACAAGTTTTATCTGTAACAATTGGGTTTATTTAATATTATTCTGTAAGATTTTTCTTATGCTAGTTTTTTGGTTTGTCAATCCTGAAAAGTCTCCAACATTGGTATTCGTGGAGACAAAACGAGAAGCTGATTCATTGAGGTATTGGCTATACAACAGAGGTTTCCCTGCAACGGCGATCCATTGTGACAGAACATAGGAGGTAAAAAAAAAATACGAACTCTTTTGTTGTCACCTAACTTGTTTGTTAGCAGCAATATAAAACTGAACTGCCAACACATTATATCTAATACTTTTGTTTAAAATATCTGCCATGCTATTTTAACACTGGAAGTTCAAGAACAAGATACATTTTCGTGAGCATGTTGTATACTTGTATGAGTGATAGATTTCAAATTGTATGCATATACCAGAGTTGCACATGTAACCGAGACATGTGCTCACAGATTGCTGCTTGTCTACTCTTAGCATAATAAGATCACTGAATGGATCTTGACTGGCTAAAATGGTCTTGACTTTGAGTGGTTTTCTGTTACATCACATGCAAAAAGCAAGTTAATTGAAGAGTTAATTTTAATTGTTGAAGAAAGTAAGCCTCCAGTATTACTATTTTCATGTTTTGTTAACTGTAAACTACATTGTAGTGTATGGAATTATCCATTTTTATATACAAGCTCTGCCACGTGCATAGAAACTTGATTTTTTTGTTGTACTTGATGAATATGAAATGATCTGTCCATACTTTGTTTTAAAATGATGTTGACCTTTCTATGTTTGGATGATAAAATGTCGCATTTGTACAACTAATATTATTACTATATATTCATTTGCGAGCTGGTTATTATGCAGTATATTTTTTATGTGTTTTGGATCCTTTGCAGGTTTGGCAGTTAGTTCTTGTTATTGAGGCTTTTTAGCAGGAATTACATGGGTCTGAATAGCTTCCTGGAAGTGGCGGTGTAGTGTTGGAGATTAAAATCACCTAGTAGTGCATTTTCAGTGATGTCATGTTACTTGATTTTTATTAAATGCTTATGCTTATAGCATCTTGTAAATATGCTTGTGATTTTTTGATATTAATTTTGCTTTTTGAAATCAGACTAGATTCTTGGACATTTGTATTGTCTTGTGAACGAATGCTACTTTTTGCATGAATATAATTGGATGCTTGTTGTGAATTGTGATGCATTGAGAAGAGAAGCTGGGCTAAAAAAGCGCTAATCGGTTGGATTGGAATGAAATTATTTGCCCAAAACTCCACGTCAGATCCACGTAGGTGCCATGTCAGATCCACTTTGCTTCCATATCATGTAAATCGGTGACGGATTGTTCCGTCATATCCTAGTTTGGGTCAGGCAAGCCTGGGGCAAATCCTTGACGGACAGGAACCGTCATCGAAGGTGCTATGCCAAATTATGACGCGATATACATGACGGATTTCGAACCCGTCATGCGTGGGCATGCATGACAGATTCTGGCTTGT
Organism: Hordeum marinum; assembly: GCA_022496015.1. NCBI lineage: Eukaryota > Viridiplantae > Streptophyta > Magnoliopsida > Poales > Poaceae > Hordeum > Hordeum marinum. Next base: position 276,722,865 of record CM039677.1, on the reverse strand, counting down.
CCATGACGGAAGGACCGTCATGTATTAACATGTTTCTTGTAGTGGCTGGTTAACATCATCTGCTCGTTGAGCCAGGGCGACTTGTTCCGTCTCAGCCGATTTCTTGAAGGCATCAAATTCAGCTTTTGTTTTTGTCAGCTCTTTACATTATCCACAATGAAGCTCCGATTCAACTTTATCAAAGTTGATCCGGCCCTTGGGGGCTATGAACCATGATTTTCACTTACTTCTAATAGTTGAGGCCTACGGGTTAAACATGTCTACTTCTAGCATGTGTTGAAGACCCGGATTACCATCAGCTAATGATAATCCGGCTCTTGGGGGCTACGTCAGGGTATAAGGAGAGTGAGCATATATACCTCATACTTCTTCATCAGGTTGACAAGCTTGAGCTCCATGTCCTGGCTTGTAGACAGGCGGTTCAGATAACCAGCGTGAAGTTCATTGGTTGTTAGCTTCTCTAGCGCAGCGAGCTCAAACTCTAGCTTCTTGGAAGATTCAGTCGCTTCACTATGCTTTGTCAACACACAGAGTTGAGGAGAGAGGAAGCCGACACTAGTAATGAAAACGTCCGGAGTAGTGGTTTCATCAGCAGCCTTTACAGGGCTTGGCGGCTTGAAATAGTCCCTCGTAGGACTGTCAGGAATTATATCATTGGCCGCCGGCTCTATAGAAGGACAAGCCTCTTCCGGTGCCTCTTTGGAAGCCGCCGTGGGATCAACATCCGGTATGGGATAATCCGGCTTAGTAGGCTCCGGGTCTTGAGCATTACGGCAAGGGGAGGACTTGTTGGTTTTCCTTTGCTTGGCTTGAGCCCTGAAGAGCACAGAGGGTGAGAACCCAAAAGTTACAACTGCAAAGGACTCGGATATAAAACCTGAAAAACACATACACCGGATTAATCTTTGGAGGCGGTAGAGCAGTCTCGTAGAGTCCCTAGACGAAGGAGATGATTCCTGAAAAGTAGTTCAAGCAATATATGGCAATTTTGAATTACAATGGCAAGATTGGTAAAGTAAAGTAAAGAGTGAATGGATACCTTCGCCGGATGCTTCTTTTGAGCTGGAGAGTTAGATAACCCGGCCATGAGAACGGTAGAACCGGCACTCCGGGTCTAGCGTCAGGAGATTTGTTGTTGCTTTTTCAAAATAAATTGGGGGTCTAAGTAAGCCAGAGGATGAGAAAGTGTGACTTTTCGAACGTCCCGCCATGCCTTCCGGGGTACAAAATAGTCTGAGTCAGACGAAACATAAGTTACCTCTGGAGCATTGGCGTGCCTTGCCTCTGCCTCATCTTGTGAATAATTGTTGTTAATAAGGTGAATAAGGAGACATCAAAGAGAGTTAAGTTATACCTCTGAGTTGTCAGATTCCGGTTGTTCTTCCGGTTCTTCTTGAGGATCGGCTTTCTTCTTCCGACCTGCGGTTTTGTTCTTTGACTTCTTCACCATGAGCAGTCCTCCCAACCTCGGGATGGAGCACGACACGAGTCCATATCATCATCGATATCAATCTCCGCCGCGTGAGCCGACTCCACCCCGGCAGCGGTCCCGCCAGATGGGCTCCCAAAAGAGGAAGGCCACTAGCAGTCCTCTTCGGAAGAAAGCAAAGAAGAAACCCGAGCCTCTGGCCAAAAGGAAGCTGCCTTATGACATGACACCAGAGGAAAGCAAAATTGAATGCGATCTCCAAGTGAAAGCCTTTTTTGCAAACAAGACCATGACGCCAAAGGAGGTAATACCCAAGGAAGTCCAAGAGCACTTTATGGAACACTTTATTGATCGACCCCGGCATATGTTGAGCGTATGCCGACAGACTATGAGCGACAGAATCAGAAGGCAAGTGAGCAGAGAAGTCGGCTCAGCCCAAGGAAGAAGTCTAGAAGTACGGCATCAACTAGCGGGAAAACAGTTCCCCAGCTCAGAGAACAATCCAAGCAATCGATCTCTCCGCTCAAGTTGAGTGCCAATCCAAGCAAGCAATCGATCCAACCAGTTAACGTGCAAGGCAACCCCAATCGACCTCGAAGAAGTAGAGGCTGCAGGTCTCACTCTTGACACCGAGGAAATCCGCGGGTTCGGTAAAACTGAGTACGCAATGCAATATGCTGTCGGAAAACCACTTTTCACACCCGAGCAGTACAAGGAACTACCAACTGCGAGGCGACGGTTGCATGATTGGTACATGCGTGAATCAAAGCGAGGGGAGAAGGTGGTCATGGTCAAAGTAGGGAAAGACCATTACGTCAATGAATGTGACATATGACTTGAATTCTCAGAACTTTTCCAGTTATACCACATGGACTATCGACAAATCTCTCATCAGTTGCTATTGTCTGTAAGTGATTTATATCTTTAATAATTTAAGTCTCTAGCTAAGATATCGTTCATTGGCTTTATCCTCACTATAATGTTCTTTTCTACGCTATTATGCATATTGAAGATGTGGGAATTTAAACAAGAGGGAATCGATGACATTGGGTTCATCGACGCAAGTACCGCTAATGGTCATGTGGTAAAACATTATGCCAAGGACACAGAAGAACTATTGGAAAATTTTCTAGAGGCACTAATGAATACCAAATCTACTATAATATTTCCTTACAACATGGGTGAGTGTTTACTCTCTTGTATACTACAAATTCTATTTTTGCTGACTAGCTTGCTATCAAGTGTAGTTGATGAGTTATATGCGCATGCTTGCTTAATTATATAAACTTCTGCGCAGAGACCACTATGTCCTCCTATATATTATCCTCGCGGATGGACTTGTCCAAGTGTACGACTCACTAGATACACCAGAACAATCATACGTGGACTTGTATTTTATGATAGAACGGTAATTTCAATCTTTATCGACCTTGCTTTCTTTCATTATTTCCTGATATCAAAAGTAATTATAATAACTCTTTCGTTCTTCTTCTTTGCCGGGTAGTGGTTGGAAAAAGATGATAGAAAAAAACCATCACGGTTGTCAATGGAAACCGAAGCTGAAGTGGAAAAAGATGTAGGTAAGTAAGTAGTACTGCTAGGTCTGCGCATCTCATTAATTCTATTTTCAATACCATTATCGTGCTCGATTATTAATTATCTCATTCAATTCTATTCTTTTGCAAAGTGCGCGAAGCAGCCATAGGGGACAAATTTATGTGGATATTTCCTCTGCGAGAACATTCGCATCCAGACCGAAGGCCGTATACGTCGCAGAGAAGCACGCGAAAGACAACTCCAGCTTTGGCAGATGTTGTCGAAGCTCTCACCCCAGAAACGCTTCGTAGCACTTCAAGAGGAATTTGTGGTATTTCTACTTCGACATGTCATTGATGTAAACGGAGAGCACTATTCCTTACCGCCGCCTCAATAATGCCAGCAAATCAGTAGTAGAGAACTGAGATTTCATCCGGAGCACTAGCTAGCTAGTGTCGGCCGGGTTTTGGGCCATAAGTTAATTATAAGTCCCGAATTTATATGTATGTGTAATTCCATTTGTACATATATATATTGTGTATGAGATATTGTATATTATATTACATATATATATGCATGAACTTGTGTACTGTTTACAATATGTAGCACCATAAAATAAATTTGAAATGAATGGAAAACACAAAAAATAGAGAGGAAAATTAAAACCTAATTAAAAGCTAAAACAAAACAAAAACAGAACACTTAGTACCGGTTGGTATCACCAACCGGTACTAAAGGTCTTCCACCACCAGTCCACGCAGGCAGCCACGTGGAGGGCCTTTAGTACTGGTCCATGGTCCAACCGGTATTAAAGGTCTGGACCTTTAGTCCCGACCCTTTGAACCGGTACTAAAGGACCATCCATACTGGGACTATAGGCCTATTCTGCACTAGTGCACCGCAAGCCTCTGAAGACTCTTGGACAGGGATCTTGATGGCAGCCATGATGTTATCCTCTGATAACGTTGCCGAGTTAAAGGAGCGGGGGTCATTAGATTGTCCCGTATATTCACACTTGAGGCGGCTTCACCGGCTCAGGGGCATGAACCTCCAAGAAATCCAGCAGCGAGTTAAGTCCAGGTCTGTCAGTCCATTGGCCATAAGAGCTTTGATCTTCGTGTGAGCCAGAGCGTACTTTGCCCGCTTAGAAGTTGACAGCCGACTAGGGAGCTCAAATGTTGTATTGAGCCAGGATGGACGATAACCCGGCAGGGGATGCTCTCCTTCAGGGGAAGAATCTTTGCAGTAAACCAAGTTTTGTTCCAATCTTTAGGATGGCTTGGCAATTGAAGAGTCGGGAAGGTTATGTCCCATTGCCTCTGAATGGAAATTCCAGCGAGCTCTAAGCTTGGGCCAGCCTTCACCTCTGTCTGGCGGTTCGCATAAAAGAATTCACGGAATAAATCCACTGAATTCTCTTCTTTCAAATAGACCTCACTGAGTATTTGGAAGTTTCATATGTTGGAGATGCAATTGGGGGCTAGGTCTTAAGGGTGCAGTTTGAAAAAGTGATGAAAATCCCATATTTTTTTTGAGCTGGGTGGGCTAAACCCGCGCGAGGTGATCGGTAAACACGACTACCTCACCCTCTAGAGGACGGGGCTTCAATTCATTGCCTCAAACCCGCCAATGTACAACATCTTCGGCTGGAAGGGTCCCTGCGTCTACAAAATCTGTAAAATACTCCTTCGTAACAGCAGAGCTGACCTAGTTGCACGAGTTGGCTGCACGAGACATGGTGGCGGGTCAAAACTGCGCAAAGTGATAAATACTCGACGAGTAAGGAGATGCCAGACGACAAAGGGCGACTAGAAGTGTGGAAAACAGGTTTCACAGACTATCTATGCAGTTATGGATCTACAAAGCAAGAAAAAATGAGTTATTTCTAGACCTAAATGATGAACCATCAAACCAGTAATATTGGAGTGTGAGGAGCGACTACAGATATGTTGTTGTGCCATTATAAACTTCCTATAATCTGCCGCAATGGAAAGGAGGGCATTCTCGAATCTAATGATCTACATACTGCCTAGCATTACGAGCAGCTCGTGTTCTAGTGGCGAAAGAACTCCATGAAACCCTCCCGAGAGCTACTGATCTAAAGGGGGTAGACGAACTCATCGGAGAGGACGCGATGAACACAGGTGGAGCTCTAGAACGTTCAGTTGATGCAGCAGCCTGGCGTGACGACAGTGAGGAAGCTTCACCAGAGCAAGAGGCGCTGGAGCAGCAACGTCGAGAGGAATAAAAAGAGCAACCAGGGAAGGAAACAAATGACACCCATCGCGGTCCTATTTAACGGGTCAAAAATGGAAACTAGCGCGAGAATCCAAGCGATGGAGATTAATTGGCCAAGACGGACGCCTTGATTTTTGGGCTATCAGTTTAACAGAGAAAGATCCGTTGCGGTTGTCAAGGAATCTTTTGACATATCCGATATGATGTCACGGTGGGTCATTTTTATTTTTCATATGGTGATAAGTGAGACTCGCCACCAAGTGAGAAGGAGGCTGAAATGAGCAAGCTCAAATCAACCCGGGGGCTAATGTTGCGGATATAACCCTGTGGTGAGACCGGCCCAGGAGGCTCCGGGTCACACCTGGTGGCTCATAGACCAGCCCAAGGATGGGCCTTGATGACTCAATCCCAAGACATTTTGGTGGCTTGCCAGGATGGGCTAATGTGAGGCCCAGACGGGGAGACCCACGTGTCACGCCCAAGATGCGGTCCTATCCTTATTTTGGCACGAGGGCCTCGACGGGGATAGAAGTGCATCTCGATGCGTTCGCAAGAATGAATATGATTACAAATACATGTATAGAAGAGATGAGTATAGGGAATTGGCATACACTCGCCATAAGCTACATCAGAGTCTCATCAATACAATACATACTCAAACATCATACAAAAGATCAAGGTCCGACTACGGACGAAATCAAACGATAAAATGACATCCACCCTTGCTATCCCAGGCTGCCGCCTGGAACCCATCCAAGATTGAAGAAGAAGAAGAAGAAGAACTCCAAATCAAATCAAGCAAGGCGCTCACGTCAAATCATCGCATTACCTGTACCTGCAACTATTGTTGTAGTAATCTGTGAGCCACAATAACTCAACAATCTCATTTCCAAGGGTATCAAGACTATTAAATCTTAATAGGTGAGGTATGGTTAAGTGGTGAGGCTGCAGCAAGCGACTAAGCATTTGTAAGAGTGGCTAGCTTACGAGTACAGAAATTAAAGTATGGTGGTCTACGCATAATGGACGTGAACTAGTAATGATCACTAACTGATCCTGAACACCTACTTACGTCAATGATAACCCCACCGTGTTCTCTTCCGGATAAGAACTCACGAGAAGAGACAGACACGGTTATGCACATAGTTGGTGTGTTTTATTAGAGTTTACTTCAAGTTTGCTATGACCGGGTGTCAAACAAAGTATCCAAGTTTGCCACATAACCGCAGGCACGGCTTCTCGAAAAGATTTAACCCTGCAGGGGTGCTCCAACTCATCCATCATAAATTAACCACACGCAGTGGGAATAACCTCAACCACGAATCTCGTGATCTTCCTAGGCAATTCCAAAGGAAATCCAACACGTCGAGATAGCCCGAAGAACATCGGAGTTCCTATCTCAAGACGTTCGAGAAAGGTAAAACAAATCCAGCAAGGCCTCCCAACGTGTCGACAATCCCGATAGGAGCCGTGTATCTCGTTCTCAGGACACGGCGGATAAGCGACGCATACAGTGGCATCATAGAAATCTCCCAAGCTGCCCTGAGTTGGCCCCGCATAGTGCTCTAGTTTGGACCAACACTCATGAGGAGCACTAGCCCGGGGGTTGATTAAATTATCCATGGGGTGATCATTCCCTATTCAAATTTTAATTAGTTAGGCAAATGTAGTACCAATGTTGGGGCTTGCCATACAAGTTTTAATCTAACCCGAAAATCAAGGGGGTCCCCATGACAACCCCCAGCATGTTAGGAGCGCTCGTTTATGGAACATAACACCGGTTCACAAGTAACTAGGGGCGGCAAGAGTGGAACAAAACACCGAGCAAAAGGCCAAGACTTCCACCCTTTACCAAGTATATATGTGCGTTAAGTTAAATAGCAGCAATATTATGATATAACAAAAGAAAGCCTATGTTGGCACATGGAAGCAATTGCACCTACAACTAGCAACACTATAAGAAGGGCTGAGCAAGCGGTAACATAGCCAAAGAAAGGTTTGTTGGGATGTGGAAGGGTTAGAGGCTTTTCATGGCAATGTTGGGAGGCTTGACAAACAAGTGGTAGGTAGCGGGACATAACGGTAAAGACGAGACAACTAGCATGGCAATGATAGTAATGGTATCCAGGGAAATGTGTCATCTTGCCTGAGATCCCGCTCGGAAGAAGATCGAGTCCATGAAGAAGACGAACCAACGTAGTCGAATGAATCCTCACACTCCGAACACTTTCGGAACTCTATAGAGAAGAAGCAATCCGAAACAAACAATCAACACAAGATACAGCACAACATATGCATGACACGATGCGCAAACAAATATGATGCATGTCTGGTTTAAATATGCAAGGCATGACAATTCACGACAATCAAATACTACACATTAAGTGAAGCTCAATATGCAATGAGTTGCATATTGACGAAACTCCACATTCGAATTCTTTAGTTCACTCTTGTTAGGTACACGACAATATTAAATGTTGCTAAACATGGCAAGAGGTGAAGCATAAGTAAACTATCTATCTAGGCATTTTAAATGAGGCCAGAAACAACTTATAGCATTTCCGAAACGACCTCATATGTTAATTTCGAAATAGGTCCAGATCTGAACTAATCATATTTTATATTTTTTAAAGATCAGAATAAATCATACCATGTTATTCTACACGTCATTGTAGTCGATTTACATATATAGAACATCTCAAACGGAGCTACGGTCTAAAAGATATGAGCAACACAAGATGCACATGTCATGAATGCAAATGCATGGGAAATGCAATCACAAACATCTCAAAACATGAATCCAGCAAGTCATTATGAAACTACATAAGATTCTAATCAATTTTCATATATGGAATGTCCAAAACAGAGCTACGGATCAACCACAATCATCAAAACAAGTTTTAGATGAAATCTGCCACAAACAGCAAGATAGCATTTTGAACATATGAAAACAACAAGCTACAATATTTCAAAATGCACAAACTAAGCATGGGGCAGTAGCATTCAACATCCACTTCATTTCATCTTCCCAAATCATATTCAAAACATGCATGGATCACTTGGTAGGAAGCTCACAAGATGGCTACTTGATAAGAGTTTCCGACTTAGTGAAAATAGCAGTTTTAGACAGTGCAGTTTTTATCACGAAGGCATATTGACAGCAGAGAAACTATATGCTACAAGTCATGAAATGGCATGAAACTTAGCAGAATGCTAGAGACCAATATCAACAAGAAATAACTCCATTACACCTACCACAATAGAGTCCTAGATCACTAGCAAATCACATGGCAAGACAGCAACAAAATATAACAGATTCCAGACTTAGAAATATTTTGGACCCTAAAAGTAACAGATTTTTATAGCAAGTTGGCAACAACAAAACAACACCTAAACATGCATATCTATGACAAGAAAAATGTCCATGGGCTAGGACACATATCAAAGAGCAAGTTTCATGTTTATAATTAATTCATATCATGCCCGGATTAAATCCTACGAAAAAGACAAAAGGGCATCTCGATATAAATGACATGCACACCAACATGCTCAAATGGAAAAACTAAATGCACAGATAAATCACATGGATTTTTCAATCCCAGAAACATATATAATATGCATGGGTTCATGTAGAAAAATAATCACAATTAAATATGCGGGTATTAGGCCTAATCACCGTATAGCAAATCGTTAATGCAAATTAAACGCAAACATCATGCCAACAATTTTGTCATGCATGAAAATGCGGTGCGAATGGAATGAACATTTTTAATTTATGATCTTATTAATTTCGATGCACAGTTGAATAAGCATGAAAATGCAATTAATGCAAATATGCAAAATGACATGTTAAACATATTAAAAAAGGGATGCAAATGGCATAATATTAATCTACGTATTATTCTAATCATTTTTCATATTTAGATTGTTTAAATCCGATGCACGGCTTATTAAATATAGATGTTAGAGCACGTAAAATGAAAAAAAAATGAAAAAAATGGGGGGGGGGCTGCTCACATTGGGCCAGATGGGCCGGCTCGAGAGCTGGAGAGGCTGGGGCGAGGCCGACCTAGGCCGGAGGGAGCGTCCCATGAGCGGGTCAACGCTCGGGCGCTCGTGCTTGTCTCCTCCCAATCGGAGACAGGCAGTGCCGACGGCTCGCATGGCGGCGGCGGCGCACAGGCGGCGGGCAGGCGAGGCCGGAGGCGGGGATGGCTGATGCGGCGGCAGGGCGGCGGGATCCGGCTGGCGGCGAGGCACTAGGAGATCGGGCGGCGGCATCCATGGTAGGGAGCTACGGGAGAGAGAGGCCGAGGGGGTTAGCGGGAGAGAGAGAGAAAGCAAGGCAGGGAGGAGGAGAGGTTGGTCCGGCAGCTCCGGCGAGCTGCAAGTCCGGCGACCCAGTGGCTCTGGCGACCACAGTGGGGCTGCGGCTGCAGGGCTGCGGGAGCTGCCATGGGAGGCTCGGGCAAGCTCCGGGAATGGCGGGATCCAGGCCCGGATGGGCTCGGGCGGGCTGGCTGGAGGAGGAAGAAGGTGGGGGTTAGCTAGGGTTTGTGGTTTCGCACGCGGAACAAGGTGGAGTTAGGGGCTATATATAGGTTTAGGCTAGGTTCTAGCTGGCATTGTCCATTTTCGGACTGTCGGCTGTCGAGTTGACGGACCGGAAGCGGAGAGGGGATTATGGATAGGCTGTGCAGATGGGCTATGAGGGGAAGAGAGAGAGAACGGTAACCCGTGGCACGAAGCTTGAAAACACCGAGAACGTCTGACGATAACCGATAACCTCTCTGCTACGACTGAGCGATGGGGTATCTAACGAACTCGGATCGCGACATAATTCGACGAGCGGTCTACCTACAATATAACAAGACCGCACGACAAGTTTCAACTCAATCCGAGAATATTTTTGCGCCGGCTTAGAAACAGTTTTATTTAAATGGTGTCGCGGGCGCGTGCGTGTGTGGTTGGTCTCAAAACGGCAACGGCAAGAAGGGAGAGAACCGGCAACTACGAATGGATGCAAATTTCCGAAAACGGGTGACGATGCAATGCAGATGATGCGAATGATGCGATTATGAATGTAACACACAATGAAACACATGACGAGAATGGAAACAAAAGGGGAATCTTCTGGAATCTTCTTGGACGTTGGTCTCGGGCTGTCACACCGGGCGGATAAGCCACCTGGAGACAAGCTTGCGTAGAAAGGAAAGGCAATGTAGAGATAGACTCGGACACATTGTGAGAGTCGGCTACGACTTGTATGACCCGTGGTCTTGACCTCCTGTATAAAGGCGAGACCTGGGGCGACATAAATAGAGACTAACTAATCGAGCAATTCGCTCCCTTGTAATCGATACCCAAGCAATACAAGCACAAGCAGGACATAGGCTTTTACCTCTACTTGAGGGGCCGAACCTGGGTAAACCCGTGTCCTTCGTCCCGATCAACCCCTTTGAGTCCATCACCTTAGCGATGGCCTCAAATATAAGTCCTCGGACATCTGCCGTGACAAAACCATGATAGGTACCGCAAGATAATTAGCTACACGAGTGGCATAGATCCCACCAAAGAAATCTCCATCCTTAGCATTATTATGCAGCCTTTTAGCAATAATGGCCCCTAAGTTATATCGTCTATCACCCATTACCGCACTCTTAAGAATAGTAAGATCAGGTACACAAAGGTGGCTATGATCAGTTTTACCATTAATACATCTACCTATGAAGAGATCAAAATAATGTATAGCAGGAAAGTGAATGCTCCCCAAGGCAGCCTGTGTAATATTTCTAGTTTCTCCAACGGTGATTCTAGCAACAAAATCATTATATTCAGCTTTATGCGGGTCACTATAGCTGCCCCATTGCGGAATTTTGCATGCATGGTTAAAATCCTCTAGGTCCATAGTAAAAGATTTGTCATAAAGACTTAATAGGACGGAAGGTTTGTTACGATTGAATGAAAATTCAAACCTCCGCACGAAAGAATTCGTGAGTTGATAGTATTGCTTGCACTTGTCTGAAATGAATTCTCCAAGGCCATTATTTCTTGTGTATGCATAAAATTCTTCCTTGAAACCGACATCACCCATGAATTGATCCGATGGCCATTCATAAGGCCGCACTTGTGCTTCCCTCAGTGGTTCAAGGTCAGGCTCATGTATTGCGAGTCTCAGGGCCTTCTTGCTCGAGGAACCCCCTTGATATACCCTCCTCAACAAAACTCTCTGAAAAACTTCTGAAATTTTCAGTGACTCAAAATAAAGGTGAACAAAACTCAACAAAACTCATAGCAACTACTCCCCCAAGTGCCTAGAGCATAAATCATGCATCAAAACTAGTTGGGATCATACAAATTTGACATGCAAGCTCAAGAACAAGGTCACCTGAGCAACAAAAATTTGCAATAAATAAAGCATTAGAACGAAAACTAATTGGACCATCGGAGGAGTCACATAATGAAGAACAGTCCCCTAAAACAGTTTTGTGAATGGAGTCTTGCACAAGGAGATCGAAAATGGCATCAAAATGAGCTAGAACACGGGTTTGAGCAATGGTGGGATTTTTTCTGGAGGAAGACGAAGTGGATGAGTGCTGGAATAAGTGAAGGGGGCCACGTGGGACCCCACAAGCCACCTAGGCATGGCCAGGGGGTGGACACGCCGTGGGCTTGTGACCCACTAGTGCAGCCCCTGCTGTGTGCTCACTGCCTAATATTTTTAAATATTCCAGAAAAAATCGTACTACATTTCTAGGGCATTTGAAGAACTTTTATTTTCAGGTCATTTTTCTATTGCACGGAAAACTCGGAAAACAGAAAAATAATAGCATTTTTACTTTATTTACTCTAACTAACAAAAAGTAAAAGTTGGGTACACAAAGGTGCGCCTTCTAAATTCATCCATCTCATGCTCATCAAATGTAATCCATCAATAAGGTTGATCACGTCTTATTAACAAACTTGTTTCGAGTAACATGAAACTGGAGAATTTTCGAATAACACCAAGTTACCTCAATGGGGATATGCATATCCCCAACAATATGTATATCATATTTCTTTGTCGTGGGATCAAACACCTATGGTATCGAAGAGACCCCTTTCGGTTCGGCGGGGGAGAAGGCTCGCACAAAGAGCAAGTCTGATGAACAGCACTCGGGGATTTTACCCAGGTTCGGGCCACAGAGAGGCGTAAAACCCTACTCCTCCTTGGTTGTGTTATGAGTGTTCTTAGGGTTCTAGCTACAGGAATGTTGTCAGCAGCTGCCACGTGCTTGAGCTAGAAGGTCCAAAGATCCCAAAGTCCTCTACCGTATCGCCCTGGGCCTCCTTTTATACTCTGAAGGGGATCCCAATAGTGGCATACAATGCGTACACGGGGTGTACAGAGTTATAGTGCTATCATACCTAACACTGACGGAGTAGGACATGCTCATTTAATGCACTGTTATGCATCTCTGTCTGTTTGCGGGTCGGGACAGGATCCCGTCCCATCGACACTGCTTAGCCTCCTCTAGCGCGAACGCCGCGACACGTGCCCAGGCGAGGTGACACCTGGCCTGTGCGCTGGCGGGGCCTTGCTGGGCCTACACCTTGCCAGGTCTTTCCAGGGATCTATCTTTCCCTGAGGGTTTGATGATCATCTCGGAAAGGTCTTGCCGGGGTTTTTGATCTTCTGTGTCGGTACCTGGCGAGTCCCCGTTGGGCCTCATCGCCAGGGTGGCTACCACTGCCCGTGCACGAGTAAAGGGGCACTAGGAAGCCCAAAACTCTTGTCACACCCCGTGTTTAAAGCACATTGTTATGGATGGGTTTATAAAATTTGGAGCCAACTAGAACTTTTTCAAGGTGTTTCTGCTTGCTTGCTATGTTGTTTGCTTGCTTGATTGATTGAATTCTATGTCACTACTAGGTTCTATTCCACTCCATAGTCATCTTCCTTGATCCAAACTTCTTGCCCAATGGTCGTGCCATGTGAATAGTACCCATAACTAATTTTTATAAAAAATTATTTTTACCAAAAAGGATTTATTAAATTTAGGTTTACTAAAACCCCTGAATTGAGGTTTGTACTACAAGTCCTCAAATTGGGTGGATTCTTTCTCCCCAAATGCTATATTTGAGACCTACTATATATATGACTTCCCAAAACCACCAAATATTATTGTTAAGATTGTTTTCATACTTTATTTAAAGGCTTTTTCTTAAGGCCGGAAATGGTTTTTCCTAGGGAAAAATTTCTTAAAACCTTTAAATTTATTTGAGAAAATTTATAGAAACTCAGTGGACATATATTTTCCATATATATGAGTTTCAACACAAGGGCTTGATCAGATCATGGGAAAAAGCCCTCAAAGCCCTTTCTGTTCAGATCAAACTTTTGGAATGTTTCCATAAGAAATATTCTCAATAAATTCCAGGAAAATTCTAGCAAGTCAACACTATCATGGGTGATGATCTTGCAAAGTTTCATTCCAATCCAAGCTGGTTTGGTTCATACAAGCATCCCAAGACCATTCCTGTCCAGAATCAAATTTGAGCAACTTTACATTGTGAAGTGTCTCCCCTTGGCCTCAAACTTTGTGGGAATTCTCTAATGGACAAATAGTGATAATACACTAAGTGGTGCATCAAGGGTAAAAACTTAGCATGTCTAGATCTACAGAAACAAGAAACTGTGGATTTCTAGGTTTTCACAAAGTCCCATTGTGAACTTTCTTCAAACCATCTCAAACTTGGTGATCAGGCTTATTTTCAATCACCACTTGATCCTGTCAAATATCATGGCACGCAAAGTCCATTTGCTTGCCCAAATCACCATTAAACACATACTGGTCAAATCTAGAAACTACCCTTTTCACCATTTTTACTTTTCCCCTTGCCATAAGATTTTTACCATAGCCTCTCAGGGTCATCAATTACCTCCAGTAACTCTCTCTGGCCAAGACTCAATAGGTAAGTGGGGTAAAAAAAACAGTTTCCCTCTTGGACAGCAGTAAAACCCTCTTCTCTCCCCTTCCCTCTTACTCTAGGCTACCCCCCAGAGCATCCAAGGACATTTCCTACTTCTCTATTCCCCCTCTACCCCCTAGACACCTATGGCCGCACCTAGGACACCCGTTGGCATGCCATGGCATGCCAAACCCGTGCTCCAGAGTGCGCTACAGTGCGCATCCACACTGTAGCTGCCACCCAACCAGCGCCCCCGACAGCCTTGGGATGGGGGTAGCTGTCCCCCGAGGTTCCCTCGACGTCTGCAACACGCCAATGTGTCGGCCCCCTCCTCTCTCTCCCTCCTCCGAGCCCTCTCGCGTGTGCCCGATGCCGCCCGAGCCGGCCAACGCGCGAGCTCACACGCGGGTGCCTCCCCTTTTCTTTCTCTCACTCCCCCAGGCCTAAACTAACCCCATGAGCACCCCGGATGCATTCTCTCTCCCTCCCACGGCCCATGGCCTCCGCCCCGAGCTCGCCGACAAGCGGTAGCTCGGTGGACTCGCAACCCCCCTCTATTTAAGGCGCCCGGGATCGTCTCTGTCCTCCTCTAGATCCCTCACCCTCCCGGTTGACCACCTAATCGACCCAGGCAAGATCCAAAGGTCCCAATCATCGGGATCGAGCCGAAGATCGCCGCGGTGGCCCCGCCGTCGATCTTACTGTGAGGCGCCCCTCCAGTCCCCCTTCATCTCCAGTTGCTCCTCCCTCTCCTCTTTGACCCATTCCCGTGTCCTCTCCGCTCGATTTGCAGGACAAATAGGAACCGGTGAGGTCCTCCCGAGTTTCCCTCCGCCATGGATACCTCCTTGCCGGCGACCCCTTGCCCTTCGACGCTCACATCCACCTCCACCCGACAGGCGGCGATGCACTGAGCTCATCCCCGTGCTCACCACTCCGACCATAGCCGTTAGCCTCGCCGGTGAGCCCCGCCTCCCTCTCTCCAGAGGAGGGAGACGAATCCGACAGGTGGTCCCCACCTGTCGGCCTCTATCTCACCCGCCTATCTCTCGCTCTCACTGGCACATAGCCCCCCCCGTTAGGTTTGAACCTGGCGAGTGCGGGCGCACCTATTCGCCTAGGGGGCTGATTGCTCTGGGCCGGCCCAGTTGCGGCCATATTTGGCCCAGGGCAGAGTGCCCCTTTTCCTTTTCCATTTTCTGATAATGTTCCAAAAATTGCACGGTCCTAAATAAAAATCCAATGCCCAATGTTTTTCTACCATGAATCCCAAAATATTCCATAGAATTTATTAGTGCCATTTGTAAAAATATTTAAAAACCTTTTTAGTACTAGTTTATTTTAAAACCTATAAAAAGGCACCTTTTTTCCTATGTTATATTATTTTCAAAATCTTTTCCATCACACAACCCTAATAGAATATTTTTTATATGACTTTAGGTATTTATCAGAGTAGGTGGATATTTTTGGTAGTTAAATGAGTGCTCTGTTCTGTGTGTTTGCTTATTGTTATCGTTTATTTTCGCGATGATAGATTTCACGGTTGACGAAAAGTTGGACCCAAAGACTTCGAAGACCCCGAAGACTTTGTTGAGCCAGGCAAGAAGCCCTTTGACCATGTCAATAAACCATTTTCATTGCATGTCATATAGGACTTTACTTTCATCGTATTTGATCATGTGTTGTTGTGTTCCCCTTTGGTGGGATGCCTCCGGTACTTTTCTTTGACACTTGCATCGTGCATGACCCTACCATCTTATGAGGGTTGTGCGGGTGGGAGTAGTTAGGATGTTATTAGATGCTACGCAAATGGGATGGGACTTATGCATAGAGATGAAGAAGAGGGATATGATTTCAAAGAACTTTCGAAAATCCCATCGGGTCCCACTAATGCCTGAGGGAGATGATGATGAAATGGGTGACCACTTGAGAAAGAAGTGGTGTACCGAAGCAAGTGAGTATGTGTGTTTTCCAAAAACTGACGGTTTAAGATTTGTCAACCGTCCCAACCTTACATGCGCAACCACGATGCCCTTATGGGTCGGGGCTTTGTTGATTACTATGGTTGGTGTTAGCAAGGAGCCCGCATTACTAGTGGAAAGGGTGAAGTGCTCACTCTTGAGACGAGGTCGTCCCTGAGTGGAAGGTCATGCGCTGTCTTTACATGCACCGAGCACACCGTTGCATGCCCTCATGGATGATACGTGTGATGTATATCATGAGGGATGGCACCAATGAGTGGAATCTTTGTTTATTATCACCATGGGAAAGGCATTGTTCATGTGCTTACCTTGGGTATGTTAAATACCGCGAGTCATGGATGACACGGAAGTTCCCCGAGTCTTGTGGGTAAAGTATGCAACCTCTGTAGAGTGTAAAACAATTCGAATAGCCATGTCCACGGTCAAGGACAGTTGGGTGGTGCTGCTTATGCCATGTCTAGATATTTTCGTAAAACATTGGCGTGAGTATGGGTGTGATGGTGACAAGAGGTCACATGAGCTAAGCCTGACATCTTAGCGTGAGGAATGAACTAAGTACAATGACTTAGCGTGAACATGAGATGTTCAACCGGTACTTATGATGGTATCTGCAATTTGTTTGCATGATTACCTGCTAGTTGTTGATGCATGGTCACAAGTTACTTGATCATGTCATGTGCATACATAATTAGCTTTTCGCAAATTTACCTACATAGTGCTATATCATGCATCATTACTACCTCGTTCCACACTTAGGTTGCTTGTGAGTACATTCAAAGTACTCATTGGCTTGCCACTGGTTATTTAATTGGCCACGCATGGAAGAACAGAAGTTTGTTGAAGAGTTCATTGGAGACGAACATGCGACCTAGGACGCTTCCCACTCAAAATACCTATAGGTTAAGGAAGATGGCATGGGTTCACCCATTCGACCAAGATTTCCGTTGTTTGTTCTAGTTTAAGTGTTTGGCCATGTGGCCCTATCTATGTAAGACTAAGACCTTCGTGTTCACCATTTGTGTAAGACGTTAAGTGTGGATGTAAGACTCTTGTTATTCAGCTTCTGTGTGTTCAGTGAGCATTGATCTCTGGGATCGCTACACACGTGCATTCGGTGATCTCAAATTATGAGTCGGGGTCCCCACAACTCTAGTGCATCGACAGGAGCCCTGGGCCTGGGCCACACACGGTGGGAGGCGTTGTTGGGATAGGCCCAAACAGTGCACGGGCATGCGTGGCAGGAGCCTGCGGTTATGGTAATTGCGCTTACCGTGCTTCCCCACGACGCCCATTGAATGCGGGACGTGGGATACGTGCTCGGTAAAGCCGTTATAGCAACATGCCCGCAAAACGTTTCTATATTATTTTAGTAAAGACTCCGCCCCGCGCCTTCCCCATAAAGAGGAAATTATAGAGGCACTGCTCATTTACCTCTTGTCTTTCCCAATCTATGAACCACGGTCATATTCTTCCTCAAGCCCGAAACAGAGGCACTGCTCATTTACCTCTTGTCTTTCCCAATCTGTGAACCATGGTCATATTCTTCCTCAAGCCCGAAACAGAGCCCCTTCCATTCATCCACGCCCCAGTGCCCTCTCCATCTTCCGCCCCCGCCCTCATCGTCACCATGCCTCCCAAAGCTAGCAAGGGCAAGGAAGCTGATGGCATCTCAGAGAACAAGCTAGTGAGGATGTGAAAGGGGTATGTCATCTTTCTGCCGGGGCTTGACGTGGACGTCCTGAAGAAGCGATACGGGTGGATGTGGGCGACAGTGACCATGGCACATCCCGCCACCTACGTGAGTCCAGGCCCATCCCGGAGCAGTCCAGGCAAATATCCATTCTTTGCCGATTATTTTTACTGTGGGCTCTGCCCCCCTTTCTTGGACTTCTTTAATGACCTCATGCTCACCTACGACTTCCAACTCTTGTATTTTACGCCAAATGTTGTGACGTCCATGTCAGTTTTTGCTCATCTTTGTGAAAACTTTGCGGGACTAGTCCCTAGCACCGCTCTTTTCCGCCACTACTTTACCCCCCGCATCCAACAAGGCGGGGCACTTTCCGGTGCCGTCACTCGGATTCCACGTCGGGGAACCAAGGAGGTCTACCCAGATGGGGCCTACTATGAGAGGTGGGATGAGTGGCGGGGAAAATGGTGTTGGATCTGAGATGAGAAACCCCAACCTTTTGCTTGCCGCGGCAGACCAGGATGGGGTGCGGCGATGACTAGAGCGCCCTTAACCCTAAGGATGGGAAGTTCACCGTAGAGATGATAGGCGCCGATTTTCCTTGTCGGAGCATTGCTCCCCTGCAGAATAAGGGGAGGCCAGCTTGGGATTTCCGAAATGCGGTGGACATCATGAGGCTGCGCCCCGGGCTGAACCACAACTTGACCATTATGCAGCACAGAGCTCTCTACTAGAAGTGGTTCAGGAGTGCCGCGGTACCTGAGCTACCGGCAGGCATAGTCCCCTTGTGCAACAATTCTACGTTGGGTAGAATCATTTCCATGATGCCGGTGTTCGACGCCCATAGCCTTGACGCGTCTTGGATTGAGCCGCCTGCAGATAAGGTATAAGAATTCTTTGATAACTTGACGGAGAGGGACATCCGCGAGGAAGAGGGCATTGTCCGCGACACCACTAAGGAGGAACTGGTGTACATTGCCAGCAAGGCGGAGGAAGCGGATCTTGCCGCAGAGGCAGGCAGCGCCGGCTTCTTGGAAGACGAAGCCGGCGGAGGGGAAACACTGTCGGATGAAGGCCGTGCCGGGCGGGGCAGGACCGCTAAGGAGCAAGGCGGCACATCTGGCCAGGGCTGCCCTACCGAAGACTCAACTGAGGAGGAGCTGCTCGAGGAGGGCCCATCCCTTGTGCAAAGCAAGAGGCGCATCCTTCGGAGCGACGTCTCTGGACTTCTGGTCCATCAAGCTCCGTCGAGTAGCACAGTCCCCGGCAAGGGGGCGACAGGCAAGGTCGTGCAGCGAAAATAAGCTCATCATCAACTCGCGCCCGCCGCGGCCAAGTGATCCAGGGGCACCCCGCCACCTCCTCCCACGGGCACCACGGCAGAGGTCGCCTTAACCTTTATTCCCTTAGCTCCGGAGAAGAAAATGAGGAGTAAGGATCCTGTCGTATCTCTCAGTTTTCCAATCTTTGGTTTTTACTTTACTCATTTCATTTTCCTTGGTTTGCCTTCACAGGGATGCTGAAACACTGGTGCAACGGGTAGCAAAGAGGGCGAGGACCTCGACGGTTGATAATTCGCCGGCAAGCGCCTCAGGCGCGCCAAGGACGACCATCATCAACCTGGAGATTAGCCTGCGACGCAGCCCTTGACTCAGTCCCCGGCGGAGCCCCCAGTGTGAGCCTATTACTCACTTGCCGCTTGCAAGTGCTCGGGTATGCATCTTTACTGCTGATGTCATCGGACATGTAGGAGGAGGGCAGTGAAGTGGAGAACCATCAGCGGCCATCCCTGATATGCCGCGTCCATCATCTACGCCGCCCAGAAATGGATCCCCGTCAAGGGCTACCTCTAGCGCGCTTTATTGCGACAAGGGAGAGCCAGCAAGCACAGGCACCGGCAGGTCTTCCCCGGCGATCGTCGTTCATGCAGGTACTTTTTACTATGTTTGACTTTTTTTTGTCTTCTTGAACTTACGGCTTTGCTTTGCTTGGCTTCCTTTCTCGGCCTTCAGGCATTCCCTCGATGGAGGGCATGGATGTCGACACCATCATCGAGGAAACTGCCAGGGATGTTGCTGAGGCCGACAGGATCGCTGCCGAGGAGGCCATCAAGAGTGCTACCGCTAAGGCCGCCAGTGCTAAGGCCACCAAGGCTGCACAGCAGGAGGAGGCCACCAAGAAGCCTGCTAAGAGGGCCGGTGAGGAGCCCAGCAGTCGTAATGACGGCATTCCTACCGCAGGAGCGCCAGGCGCTACGCCGACCACCGAGCCCTTAGCTGCTAGGGAGGCGGCCGTCAAGGACCAGCCGCCCACGTCCGAAGCCCCTTCATCAAGAAGGTACTTCAAGGTCGGCGACAACTTGTTCGTCAGTATCCCTGGTGCGGCAAGCTCTAGGGTGCCGCCCGAAGGGGAAGCTTTTGTTGAGGAGGCCATCACTTCTATCGGGCTCGATATCGTTGTTGAGCGAAGCACGAGCAGCAGATCCTAAGAAGAGCAGCTACTCTAGACCGTGCGCGACAGATTCTGAAAGCTTCAAGCGCTTCACCATGCCCGGAAGGAGAAACTGGACTCCAGGGCAGTGGTTATGGAAGCGGCTGAGGCCAACTTCCAGGAGCGCGTCGAAGAGACTCAGGCCTGGTTCGCCCAAGTTTCCCAGGATCGGAAGTCCATCCAGATGCAACTCAGCCAGGGCGGGAGCCAACTCTTCATGCAGCATTCCGACACCGAGCAGGCGCATGAGGAGGCCAAAGAACATGCTCCTGCAGAGGATGCTCGCTTGATGGGGCGATGTATCTTGCCACCCGCGAGAAGGCACTTGCTGACAAACTTCACGGCAAGGAAGTGGAGCTCGAGGAGCTCGTTGCGCGGCGGACCCGGGAGCGGGAGCGGAAGCACAAGGAGGCACTCGAGGCTCTAACTATGGACCACGCCGGCAAGCTGAAGGAGACCGCCGATGTTGCCGAAGCTGTAGAGGCCGCCAAGAACTTGCAGGAAGAGAGGGTGAAGAAACTGGAGGCTAACCTTGAGGATCTCTACAAGGAGGTCTCATCGCTTAAGATTGAAAGAGACAAAGCCCTCGCAAGCTTGATGGAGATGCATGTTGCCATTTGTGACAAGACCAAGTAGCTCTCTTCAGCCAACGATTCCATCAATGACCTGAACTTGAAGCTGGCCCAATCCTTTTTATAGCAAAGGATAATCCTGGACAAACTCTTACATAAAGAAAAGCGCTCCCGACGACACATGGGAATTTATGTCAAGCTAGTTTTCATCATGCTCATTTGATTTGTGTTCGCTACTTTGATAATTTTATATGTGCATGGACCGGTGCTTGGGTGTTGTCCTTACATGGACAAGCCTCCCACTTAGAATTAATCCATCCCACAAGCATCCGCAACTACGAAAGAAGAATTAAGATAAATCTAACCATAGCTTGAAACATGTGGATCCAAATTAGCCCCTGACGAAGCAACACATAAACTAGGGTTTAAGCTTCTGTCACTCTAGCAACCCATCATCTACTTATTACTTCCCAATGCCTTCCTCTAGGCTTAAACAATGGTGAAGTGTTATGTAGTCGACTGACGGCGTTTATACCCCCAGGTAGGCCAAAGCAATGGGATTCTACCCTCTTCGCTTCGAAGAGAAACCATGTGGCTAGCTGGATGAGGCCGACTAGAGGGCGCACAATGCGAGCCGACGCTAGCTGGCGCCTCGGTCGGCTGGTCGAGCAGCCGGTTGAGCCCTCGGTCGGCTAGCCCACGAGCTGGCCCCTCCATTGACATTGGGACGGACATGCCTCATCCCGTCCCTCTGTCTGCGGGTACGACGACGCGAGCGACTGGCGGGACAGGCGACCCTGTGGCTAAAGTGGTTGCTTACACAACGCCCCGCATGGCTACAGTTCAACTGTCTGGGCCGCTGACCCCGGTGAGCGCGATCGGGCGGGGGACCAGTGTCGGCACGCCTTCACCACTCGATTGCCTGTCCCAGCGTGGCTACAGTGCCGCCAGCCGTACCAGAGATGTGAGAGCCTGGCTTAATAGGAATGATAGACTACTTATAACAACAAGGAATTCCTTTTTTTCCGGGATCCCACTCGAAAAGAACTACAAAGTTAAGCGAGCTTGGATTGGAGCGATTCTAGGATGGGTGACCGACCAAGAAGTTCTCCTGGGTGTGCATGAGTTAGGACAAAGTGCGCAGGAAAGACTAGTGTTGGTCTGTGGGCCAGTCTAGGTCCCGCCAAGCGTAACGGGGTGTTACAATTGGTATCATAGCCGACCCTTGCGGTTACACGGGCATGCACGGGTCACGTGCACGGGCATGTTGCGCATGGCGTGTGTGGCCGTCGTGGCACGCAACCTGGCACATGTGCCGGACTAGACGCACATACGTGTGCCAAAAGGGAACGTTCCTGATGGGCCGACGAGGACGTCGGTTCCTTTGAGTGGTCGTGTATGTGAGAGATTGGCTTAATAGGAATGATAGACTACTCATATCAACATGGAATTCCTTCTTTTCCGGGATCCCACTCGAAAAGAACTCCAAAGTTAAGCATGATTGGCTTGGAGCGATTCTAGGATGGGTGACCGACCGGGAAGTTGCTCCCGGGTGTGCACGAGTGAGGACAAAGTGCGCAGGAAAGACTAGTGTTGGTCTGTGGGGCCAGTCTATATCCTGCCAGGCATAGCGGGGTGTTACAAGAGACTTCAGCTAGCTAGTGCTAAAGGACGCTCCTCCGGGCGGCCCGTGCCGGGGCAAGTGGGCGAGGACCAATCGCGGTGCCTGCCGGTGGGCCCTAATGGGAGATGGGACCGCTCGGCCGGCGGGCCCCGCCCACGAAGAGACGATGCGAGCGGTGGGACCCTATGGCCAAGCGGAGAGGCTGTCGGTCGGGTCCCTCCACCCAAGTACTTAAAGCATATCGTAAGAGCCGGAGGCTGGCCTATAAAACCCCCCGAGCCCCCCATGCAACGGGGACAGATCCACGGGCAAATGATCACACACACACACACGAGACCCTCATACCCCCTCTGATAGTGGAGGAAGACATAGCGGCTACTCCTTCTTCCTCCTCTAGACACAGCTCTAGGAGTACCCTTGTATACATATCCACCTATCCAACGAAACCAAGCAGGACTATAGGTGTTACCTCCCTCGAAGGGCCCCGAACCTCGGTAAATCACGTGTCACCACCTCTTGTGCCCAATCTCGCACCCGGAACCCATCGGCGTCCTTTGGCCCCAACACCTTTGATAAGCCACCCCATGGCATCTGTCATGAGAAAATGACGATAGTTGGCGCCCACCGTGGGGCCATACCTCGCGCTGCTCGGATTCATGCTACGGGCGGGACCCCTCGCCAATCCCCGCCGTCGCCGCACGGCCCGGCGAAACCGTTGGGAGCTCGTGGGGCTTGCCTCAGCACGCACCGCAGGCAACTCCGACGGCCTGGCGGCCGACATCGACACGCTCACCGAGCGCTTCGGCAGGCTTAGCCTCGCCGAGGCTCCGGTCGTGGATGAGTACCCCGCGGGGGTGCTCGTCTGCACCGGTCCGCCCACAGGAGTGGGCGTACTCGTTGCGACTCGGCCCAGCGGGTCCCACGATCGTGTGGGGATGATGTCCATCACCTCCTCCACCGCATCCGGACGGGTGCGGGTTGCGGCTACCGCTGTTGCAGCCTGCGTCGGCACGTCCGACCCGCTCGGTGCGGCCCTCCGGGCCTTAAGCACCCTGATCACCCCTGCAGCGAACCCCGACACCGCCGCGGCCGATGTCGAGGTGGCTCGCCGCATCCTATTCGAGAATGCCACCGCCCTCGCTGCCGCACGGTGCCGCATGGAGGCAGCGCAGCGGGAGTACGCCTCCGCTTACGGTCTCACCCCGGCTGGCTCCGAGCCCAACCGGCGTGGGGCCGTGCACGACCGCGGCCGCGTGGTCGTCGAGATACTCGATGGCAAGATGACCGTCTATGAAACACCCGCAGCCAACTTGCGGGCCCACAAGGTGTCCTACGAGGAGTTGGCCACCTTGGAGAGCGAAGAGCGTGCCGCCCACGAGCACCACATCAACGAGCTCATTGATGCTATTGACGCATAGCAGCATCTGCTCGCGTCAGGTGGCGCCGCCACTTAAGGCCCCCGACCCGAGCCCGAGGGGACGAGGGCTGCTGGTGGCCAGGCGGCCCAGTACTCATGTTCCCCTCGCGTCTCCAGCCGCCGGGTCGAAGCAAACAACCCCCGGCGCTCTCAGACGACGGGGATTGAGCAGCCGGCACACCAACTAGTCGCCTCGCAGCGGCTGCCACCATGAAGCCCCGGCATCCGACAGATGGCACAGCCGGGGGCACACGCCGCCTCCGCGACGCGAGTCGCGGCAGTCGGCGCGGCCCACCATCTGTCCCAAAATCTCGGCTCAGCTCGGACCGCACGTCCCCCGCAACAAGGATGACGCCTGGAACCGCATTGACCGGCTCACGCAATCCGCTCTCCTCGAGGAGGAGGGCTCGATCAGTCCGGCCTGTTTCGGCCCCCGGATTCGCACCGAGCCTTTCCCAACCGGCTTCACGCTTCCTAGGGACACCCTGAAGTACAACAGGGGCGCCAAACCCGAGGACTGGCTGATCGACTACACCAACGCGGTGGGAATCGCCAGGGGGAATAAGCGCGTGGCCATTCGCTACGTCCTCCTCACGCTCATTGGCTCGGCCCGCACCTAGCTCAACAGCCTGATGGCCGGCAGCATCAACACCTGGACGGACTTCGAGGAGGCCTTTGTCCGCAACTTCACCGGCACCTACAAGCGGCCCGGCCGGCCCCGTGAACTCGCCATGTGCGTTCAGGGGCTGGACGAATCCCTCCGCGACTACCTCACTCGGTGGAACGAGCTCCAAAACTCCTGCGAGGGAGTACACGAGGTACAAGCCATGCAGTACTTCATCGAGGGCTGCCGGGACGACACCCCTCTCAAGCACAAGCTCCTGTGCTCCGAGCCGGCCACGTTGGCCGAGCTCATGACCAAGGCGAACAAATACGCCACGCCCGACTCGGACAGCCGGGTCAAGTCGACCCCGCCGGCCAGAGAAGGACTATGCTGAAAATCTCATATGTATACTATAACTAACTCACATATGTCCCTATAAAGAGATCCTCGGGATAATTTACAAGTCGCTAAGATTGATCATGTCACTACCAATCCAATTGTCCTTCTGACCTGTCCAGAGTCTCATGTACTACATTTACTATGCTAAGGAAATAGGTAATAAACCAATCCAAGATCTTGTTTCCTTCCTATGAATCCAGTTAACCTATCCTCGATTATCATCCACTATTACCTGATCCATTACTGCTACAAATCTAGCATCGATGGTGTCCAACATAATCTCCTCGAGTTCACATAGTCCACAAATCATTGCAAGGACTATTGTCATGAACTTCCAACCTCATAGCCAACTACACTCCAAGGTTGACCTTATATAGATCCCTAACATCATCCGATTCCCACTACTATCATCCACCGAGAAACATGGTATCATGATCAAGATCATTGGACTAAATCCAAATTACTCCGAACCATGTGGTTTGATTGATCTCGAGCACCTATTTGAATCCAAGGCTTACATCTAGTAAGAATTCCCTACTAGTTACTCCAATCACTATCACTCCACTATCTTGCATTACTTGCCAAAGTCAACTCATTAATCCACCAAGAATTTCAGCCTGTTATCATATTTTTTCTACCAATCCAATTTGCTCAAGGGACAAGCAAGTCATGCTACTCTATCAGTCTTGATCCACCAAGTTCATCTACCAGCATTAAGCCTCGTATTCCACCAAAGGGTCTGAGCTGCTTGCCCAAGGCATCTATTATGTCTAAATCAAATCATTGACCACGAATAGTATATCCTTAGAACGATCCTTCCTATGGCATCGAGGTTTTAGTGCTGGTGTAGGAATGAAGGATGTTTTCTCACTATGATCAATAACTCCATGATGAACCCAGTGCTAGGCATGGGTTATTGAAGCTCAATAAGTGCTCTGGCAAATCCGTGTATTAAACACGTGATTCAGAGACTTATGCTGGGGAGCTTGTGAGGTACAGGCTGGGCAAGGGAAGGTTTCCAACCTTGAGGGGAAAGCATAACTCCACGGGGTTGTGTCTTGTTGAGTTTGTTGTAGTCGAAGTCTTCGATGTCGGTTGCTTGTCGAGGTGGATCCTTGGTGCATCTGGTCTTGCTGGTCTTAAGTTGACGAGAGGTGGAAGAGGGAAATTAGCACAGAGAGGAGTGCCTAAGGGGATTGTATAGTGCAAGTGCCAAAAAGGCCAAACACAACATCATGGTAAGGTAGGTGATAGAGTCGCGCACTTGTTTCCTAGGGCAAAAGTGTGACTCACACCAAAGCACAAACAGGAAAAACAATAAACACACATCATGGTTCCATTCGAACCGTCATACGGACTCGACTTCGCATAGGGGACACACGACCTATCCTACCCTAGGGGTCCTCGGACTTAATAGTTGTGCTTGCTTCGTGTCGTGCAGAGGAGTCCGCTTAGTCTTCTGGGTCTTCTTCATGTGTCTCTATGTCTTTGGTTGTTTTTCATCGAAACAATCCTGGTTGCGCCTGAAGAGTCCTTGATGACTTCGGGTCTGTTGAGTTGACGACGGAAGTGATTCTTCATGGCTGTTGCTGACAGGGTCTTCTGGTTTCCTCGTGATCATGGCAATGCCTTCTTGTCTCTTGAGACATCGAGCATTCCAGGTAGGCAACCTTCTATGCAATGCCGTTAACAAGGCATGGTAGAGTTGTATCCTGCCGGTCACATTGACAGTATCATCGGCACCAAGAGCGGGGGATGATGAGAACCGTTTTCCTACTCACTATAGTGTGGCACACCAAATGGCATGGTTCTCATCCTCCGGTGGTTACTGATGTAACAACGAGAAGGACAGGGTTGCTCTATTAGTGATGCATTATCATGACATTGTAGGTCTTGTGCCCTGGTCATCGAAGGCCAGGGTGACATCATCCTGGGGCTGTACCGAGGGTGTCACCATCATCTAAGCCTTGACATCCTCATCCTTCAAGAAGGTGTATTCTGTGGGTAGCTCCTTGTCTAGTGTTGCCAACTTGGGTCCAAGATATGTCGGCAATCGTCTGGCAAGGTGGCTTCCTTCCAGGTTTCCCGCGAGGATTACAAGGAATCCCGTGGTCACGGGCACAAGGGTAGTAGCGACCATTTGCAAAGTTTTGAAATGTAGAAGAGGAGAGCCAAAAG
Organism: Hordeum marinum; assembly: GCA_022496015.1. Taxonomy (NCBI): domain Eukaryota; kingdom Viridiplantae; phylum Streptophyta; class Magnoliopsida; order Poales; family Poaceae; genus Hordeum; species Hordeum marinum. The sequence continues at coordinate 276,695,754 of CM039677.1, read as the reverse complement.
AAAAATGGTGCAAGTGATAGGCACAATCCTTCAGTTTATTTGAAGCTTAGAAGAGTTGAGAAATATTGTAGCCTTTGCATGTGTTTCGAAGGGTTTGGGAAAAAAATTCTGTCCTAACTAACGTCCATGCTAACTAAGGGCTTCCTACAGTCAGGATGGCTCTGATACCAGCTCTTTGGGGACCCCGATTCATAAGTCGTGATCACCGAATCTACATGCATAGTGATCCTAGAGGTCAATGCACACTAAACACACAGAAACTGAATAACAAGAGTCTTACGTCCATTACATACCGGTTTACTCAAACATGGCCTTAATGACCAAGCCTTCATATGATTGCAACGGAAATCTTCAATGATAGCGTGAACCCATGCCATATGCCTTAACCCTATAGGCATTCTGGCTGGGAAGCGTCCTAGCTCGCATGTCTGTCACCGAAGTCATGTTCATCATAACCCGATCTTTCATGCCTGGCCAATAAAATAACCAGTGGCAAGCCAATGAGTACTTTGAATGTACTCGCAAGCAACCCATGTTTGGAACAAGGCAATAACAATGCATGATGTAGCACTAATAGGTAAGTTTTGCAGAAAGCTGGTTTTGAGTGCAATGACATGATCAAGTAACTTAAGTAAACATGCATCAACCATGGACAGGTGTTCATAAGAACACGTCAGCGTCATCATCATAAGAAGAGGTTGAACCTGTCATGTTCATTGATCACATTCATGCACCGTCTGAACATCTCATGTCCAGTCATCATGCCGAGTCATCCGACTTGACTCAAGTATCATCCTTGTCACCACACACACACACACACACACACACCAATCTGTGAAAACATCTAGACATGGCATAAGCAGCACACCCAACTGTCCTTGACTGTGGACACGGCTACTCGAATAGTTTTACACTCTGTAGAGGTTGCACACTTCACCCACAAGACTCGGGGAACTTCCGTGTCATCCATGACTTGCGGTATATAACATACCCGAGGTAAGCACCCGAACAATGCCTTTCCCCCAGCGATACAAAACAAAGAGTCCACTTGATTGGTACCCAGCCGTCATGATGTACACCACACGAGCCTCGCTCTAATCGTACCATCCATGAGGGGACCAACGGTGTGCCCGGTGCCTATGAAGACAACGCATGATCATACATTCCGGTACGACCCCGTGTCGAGAGGGACCACGCCACTCCCGCCACTAGTAATGCTGGCTCCTTGCAAGTACCCACCAAGGTAATCAACAAAGCCCCTTCCCATATAGGGGTAGAGTGGTTGTACATGTAAGGTTGGGACGGTCGACAAATCTTAAACCCTCCATTTTTGAAAACACACACTCACTTATTCCGGTACACTGCTTCTTTCTAAAGTGGTTACCCAACTCATCATAATCTCCCTCGGGCATTAGTGGCACCCGACGGGGTTTTCGAAAAAGTCTTTGAAAGCATTTGTGTTCCCATCACAATGCATAATCTCGATCCCACTTGTGTAGCATCTACTAGCATTCTATCTACACCCACCCACATAACCCTCATAAGGTGGTAGGGTAATGCACGATGTAATTGTCAATGGTAAAAGAGTCGGAAGCAACCCACCGAAGTGGTCGCTTCTCCACATGATCAAGTATAACGAAAGTAAAGTGCTATATGACATGCAATGAAAATGGTTTTCTTATTATGGTCAAAGGGTTTCTTTCGTGGCTTAGCAATGTCTTTGAGGTCTTCACCCGCTTCTCGTCCACCCCGAGCATTTCATCTACTTCGTCAACTATCGCCGGAAAAAACCGCAATAAGCAACACAACAAACAGAAAATACAAGTGCTCTATAAATAGGAAATATATTTTTCTGAGACCTCTCTGGTCATGAGAAAAATATATAAAATGGTTGAACTAGAGTTGGATTAATGATGATTTTGGAATGAAGGAATGGAGGAATCGATGATCCTCTAAGATGTCAACAGAAAATATTTTTATAAAAATGAGTAGAGGTACTCATAAGACATGCATGATTTTAGAAACTTGAGGGAAGTGGTTTCACTGGATTTGGAGTTGGGATGAATTTTCTAGGGATTTTGAAAGTGGGTCACATATGAATAAATGGTCCAATAATTGACATGGCAAAATAAATGTAAGGAAAAATGTTCACCACATAGTGCATGAATTTAGATACACCTAGGACTTTGAATCACTCTAATTGGAGCTATAATGAATGCTCTAGGGATTTTTACAAGTGGGGCATTCAAAGTTCAAATTTGAATTTGAATTTTAACCATGCACAAACATTTCCAGGAAAAATGTGCAATGCACATATTTGGATGATTTAAGATTTTAGGAATCTATAGGAATAATAACTAAATTTGGAGCTACTATGAATTTTGTGGGATTATTTTTGTCTCTCGGGAAAATAGGAAAAGGAGAGAATTTACCTAAGGCTAAACTGCGCAACCGGGCGGAGTATAGCGGAAGCCAGACTGGGCTGGCCCAACAGCTCGGCAGTGTGAGCGCAGGGGCCATGATAGAGGCATACTCTTTGGAGTACGCCTCCTCTTCATGGAGGTGGAAAAAGGAGGGGGCGCCTCCACTTAACAGAAGTCTGGGCTTGCCTGTTAGTGGCCCATCGGCAGGTTCATCTCCCTCCTCCCGCTCCTGCAAATGGGAGGCAGGGGAGGCCAAGCATGCACCGGCGCTCGCTCCACCGACCACCTTCGGCAAGGTTTGGCACGCCGGCACGGTTGGGAGGCCTTATCGCGCCCACCACTGAGCTGCGCGCCTGGAGGGGAGGGCCGCAGCGGCGCCGACGCAGAGGGCCGCAGAAGGGATATCATGTCGCCCCTGGCCTTGGCTACACGATGCCCCTGGAAGGAATAGCGAAGAGCAGGGAGGAAGATAGGTCAAAGGGAGGGCCAAGTGCATCAGAGGCACGCTCGGGAGGTCTGTAAATAGCCGAGCTCGCGTCCATCGTGGTCTGGGTCCATGGCGGCCTTCGGGCGATCCCCACGGGGACAAAAGAGGGCGAGGGAGGAGGGGCCCGACCGTGTGGCATGACGAGGACGTCAAGGCGACCTTTGGAGACATGATGGGGTGGCCCAATGCTGTCGGGGAAGGGGATTGGGTGGCGGCTATAGTGCCCTCGGCACTGTAAGGCGCTCTGGAGCGCGGCCATTGCATGCCGTGGCATCGCCCTTGGCAGCTTTTGCGCGTTCACCTATGTCTAGGGCATCTAGGAGGGTATAGGCAAGGCGTAGGAGTCCTTGGATGCTCTGGTAAGCCAAAGGTAGAGGAGAGAGGTTGAGGGAAAGAGGAAAAAGGCTTGGCCAGGGGAGAATCTTGGGGTTTTACCCTCCAAATAATTAACTCTGCCCATGAGGGTTTTACTGGAGGTACAAGGTACCTACAAGAGGCTGTGGTAAAAATGTCAACTTAAGGAGAATAGTTTATGGGTCCCAAATAGCAAGTTTGGTAACTTAGCAAAAGGTGTTTGATGTTGATTTGGACAAGCCAAATGCCTCCACTTGTTGTGGGATTTAACAGGATGAAATTATGGGTAAAAAAAGGAGTGATCACAAGTTTTGAGCCCATTTGAGAAAAGTTGGCAATACAAATGTTGTCAACCCTAGAAAAGGACAGAAATGGGTTTTTTTAGATCTAGCTATGCAAATCCATTCCCCTTGATGCACCACTTGATGTGGTGACACAATTTAGGGACTATAACAAGCACAAAGAGTTTGGGGCCCAATGGGGAAACATGGCAATGTCATTTTACCAAATTCTTGAAATTAGCATAAATGGTTTTAAGTATGAGATTAAGGGGAGACAGTTGGTAATGTAGAGTTGTTCAAATTTGGATCTGGACAGAGAGGGTTTTGGGATATTTTAGTGAAGCAAAAAAATTCGATTGAGATGAAACTTGGCAAGATGAGCAAATATATCATATATGACCTGCTAGAATTTTCCTGGATTTATTTGAGAATATTTATTATAGAAATAATCCAAATGCTTGGAATAGGCAGAAATGGTTTTGACGGGTTTTGTCTAATACTTTGAACATGACCATGTGTTTAAACCCTTATATATGGACAATATAAGTCCATTGAGTTTTCCTAAATTTTAGCAAATATTTTTAAAGCATTTAAATAATTTTTCCCTACAAAAGACCATTTCTGGCCTTAAGAAAAAGCCTTTAAATAAAACATGATAATAGTATTTTAAAATAATATTTTGTGGTTTTGGGAAGTTATATATATATTAGGTTCCAAATAAAGCATTTGGGGAAAAAGAACCCACCCAATTTGACGACTTGTAGTACAAATCTCAGATAAGGGGGTTTTGAAAACCTAATTTAAATAAATGATTTTTGGCCAAAATAATATTTGATAAAAATAGTTTTGGGTACTATACACGTGGCATTATCATTGGACAAGAGTTCCACGTCAAGGAAAAGAGTTTTGAGAGCAGGAGGGATTTTATGAGTATAGAGCACTAGCAAGCAATCAAACAATCAGCAATCAAGTCAAGCATAACAAGCACACAAAAGTTTTAATTGGCCCTAATTTTAGAGTCATGTTAACTTAGTCCTGAGAGGCAAAACACAGGGTGTGACAACATGATCCCCCAAGGACATGTCGGGTGTTCCGAGGAAGTTCGCCGAGCACAAACTACACGTACGGCTGGACGTCAAGCCGGTCAAGCAACCCCTACGCCGCTTCTCCGAGGAGAAGCGGCGCACTATAGGAGAAGGTATCGCCCGGATGCTCGCAGCCGAGTTCATCATGGAAGTGTTCCACTCGAACTGGCTGGCCAACCCAGTCCTGGTGCTGAAGAAGAAGAAGACCTGGCACATGTGTATCGACTACACTAGCCTAAACAAGGCATGTCCCAAGGACCCATTTGCCCTGCCACAGATCGATCAAGTCATCCACTCCATGGCCGGCTGCGACTTGTTGTCCTTCCTGGACGCCTACTCTAGCTACCACCAGAACAAGCTGGATCCGGAAGACCTGCTCAAGACCTCCTTCATCACACCCTTTGGGGCATACTGCTACATCACAATGTCCTCCGGCCTAAAGAATGCAGGCGCCACCTTCCAACGGTGCATGCAGAAGTGCCTCCTGCCTCAGATAGGTAGGAACGTCCACGTCTACGTCGATGACATCGTCGTGAAAACCAAGAAGCACTTCAGCCTCCTCGATGACCTCTAGGAGACCTTCGCGAACTTGCGCGAGTACAAGATCAAGCTCAACCCGGAGAAGTGTATCTTCGGCGTTCCCGGCGATCAGCTCTTGAGTTTTTTCGTGTCCGCCTGCGGCATCGAAGCTAACCCCTAGAAGATCTGCGCGATCGAGCGCATGCCGAAGCCGACCTGGCTCCGTGATGTCGTGAAGTTCACCGGCTGCCTTGCCTCGCTCATCCGGTTCATCAGCCGGCTGGGGGAGAAGGCTCTGCCCCTCTATGGGCTCCTTCGCAGGACGGCTCTGATCGAGCCAGGTCAAACAAAGAGGCCGGACATCTTCGACTGGCCTAACAAGGCGGACGAGGCCTTCCACGGCCTCAAGAAGGCTCTCACCCATGCTCCCATCCTGGCCACGCTGGCAGAGAAGGAACCGCTGCTCGCCTACATCGCCACGACTACCCGCGTTATCAGCGTCATTCTGGCGGTCGAGCGACCGGAGGAGGGCAAGTCGCTGCCGGTCCAACAGCCCGTCTACTACCTCAGCGAGGTCCTCTCCGCGTCCAAGCAAAACTAACCCAACTACCAAAAGATGTGCTACGGCATATACTTCGCCGCCAAGAAGGTTAAGCAATACTTCCAAGAGCATACCATCACCATGGTGAGCATGGCCCTGCTCGGCGAGATCATGAGCGGCCGAGTCTCCGTCGGCAGGATCGCAAGTGGGTGATCGCTCTCACCGATCATGAGATCCAGTGCCAGCCGCGTACCGCCATGAAGTCGTAGGCGTTGGCCAACTTCCTCGTTAATTGGGCAGAGACGGAGTTCGTCCCGCCTCCCCCAGACTCCACGCATTTGCGAATGCACTTCGATGGCTCGAAAATGATTACAAGACTGGGTGCGGGCATAGTCCTCTCCTCCCCGAAGGGTGATCAGCTCCAGTATGCCCTCCAGTTCCACTTCGCCACCTCTAACAACGTAGCGGAGTACGAGGCCATCGTCCATGGCCTCTGGCTCGCCAAGGAGATCGGCATCAGGCGCATCCTTTGCTTCGGTGACTCCGACCTCATGGTGCAGCAAGTCTCTGGTGAGTGGGACAACAGGGATGCGAACATGGCCAGTTGCCGCTTCCTCGTACAACATCTCACCGGCTCTTTCGAGGGATGTGAGTTTCATCACATCCCCCGAGCGGATAATGAGGCGGCACATGCGCTGGCAAGGATTGGCTCCACCCGGCCGGCCATCCCAGTCGGCGTCTCCCTCGAGCGGCTGCTCAAGCCATCGATCAAACCTTCCCCAGAATCAGAGTCAATCCTCGTGCTGGTAGGTGCTTCCTTTCCATCACTGGCCCCAGCCGCCACCCCGGCAGCTTCGTCGTCGGCTCTCGAACCGTCAGCCGCCCAGTCGGCCCCGGTCGAGCCAGCGGCACCCAAGGCAGCCGGCCCCGACGGGACAGCCATCATGATGATCAGCCTGTCCTAGGGACCGACGAGCTAGACCCGGGGGATAATAAACCAGCTTCAGGGGCTCCCGAGCCGGTCCTGGGGGCTAACGGGCCGGCCCCGGGTGCTAATCAACCAGTCTCGGGGGCCCCCGAGCAGTCCATCGTCGCGGCCCCCTCATGGGCCCAACCCATGTTGGCGTTTCTTCTACGAGGCGATATGCCTCCGGACGAGGCTCTGGCTAGGCAAATCCAGAGCCGGGCCTCGGCCTACAGCATCATGAACAATGAGCTCGTCCACCGCAGCACCACCGGTGTCTTCCAGCGGTGCGTCGAGCCAGAAAAGAGCCCGGAGATCCTCCTCGACATCCACCAGGGCGAGTGCGGGCATCACGCCGCCTCCCGGACCCTGGTGGCCAAGGCTTTCCACCATGGCTTCTACTTCCCACGACTCTCGAGGCGGCCAATAAGTTGGTCAACGAGTGCGAGGTCTGCCAACGCTTCAGCACGCAAAGCCACCTAGCTGCAACGACCCTCCAAACCATCCCCCTTTCATAGCCCTTTGCCGTTTGGGGGCTGGACATGGTGGGTCCGTTCAAAACCGCTTGAGGCGGCGTGACGCACATGCTGGTAGCACTGAAAAAATTCACCAAGTGGATTGAGGCGCGACCAATGAAGAAGCTGGATGGCCCCACGGCGATCTGGTTCATCAACGACATCACGGTTCGCTACGCCGTTCCCCATAGCATCATCACCGACAACGGCACCAACTTCGCCAAGGGCGCACTCGCGCGTTTCTGCTCCAAGAAAGGGATCCGGCTCAACCTGGCCTCCGTCGCTCATCCACAGTCGAAAGGACAGGTCGATACGGCGAACGGCCTCATCCTGTGCAGCATCAAGCCCCGAATCATGACGCCGCTAGTAAGGTCGGCTGGCTGCTGGATCGATGAGCTGCCGACCATCCTGTGGAGTCTCAGGACCACCCCGAACCGGTCAACCGGCTGTTGGAAATATTCCCAAGAGGCAATAAATAAAGTGTTTATTATTATATTTCCTTGTTCATGATAATCGTTTATTATCCAAGCTATAATTGTATAGATTGGAAACACATTACATGTGTGGGTAAGTAGACAACACACTATCCCTAGTATGCCTCTAGTGAACTAGCTCGTTGATCAAAGATGGTCGAGGATTCCTAGCCATGGACATGAGATGTCATTTGATAACGGTATCACATCATTAGTAGAATGATGTGATGGAAAGGACCCAAACTACAAACGTAGCATATGATCGTGTCAGTTTATTGCTACTGTTTTCTGCATGTCAAGTATGTGTTCCTATGACCATGACATCATGCAACTCACGAACATCGGAGGAGTGCCTTGTGTGTATCAAATGTCGCAACGTAACTGGGTGACTATAAAGGTGCTCTACAGGTATCTCCAATGGTGTCTGTTGAGTTGGCATGGATCAAGACTGGGATTTGTTACTCCGTGTGACGGAGAGGTATCTCAGGGCCCACTAGGTAACAACATCACAATGAGCCTTGCAAGCAATGTGACTAAGTGTTGGTCACGGGATCTTGTATGACAGAACAAGCAAAGAGACTTGCTAGTAACGAGATTGAACTAGGTATGGAGATACCCACGATCGAATCTCGGCCAAGTAACATACCGAAGAACAAAGGGAACATCATACGGGATTAACTGAATCCTTGACATAGAGGTTCAACCGATAAAGATCTTCGTAGAATATGTAGGAACCAATGTGGACATCCAGGTCCCGCCATTGGTTATTTACCGTAGAGGTGTCTCGGCCATGTCTACATAGTTTTCGAACCCACAGGGTCTTCACACTTAAGGTTTGGTGACATTCCAGTAGTATAGAGTTATGTATGGTGGTGACCGAAGTTTGTTCGGAGTCCTGGATGATATCCCAGACGTCACGAGGAGATCGGGAATGGTCCGAAGGTAAAGATTCGTATATAGGAAGTCCAGTTTTGGTCGCCGGAAAAGTTCCGGGCTTATCGGTAGTGTACTGGGAGTGCCGGTAGTGTACCGGGAGACCACCGGGAGGGGTATTTCGACCCAAGGGTCTACATGGGCTGTGGGAGAGTGGAAAACAGCCCTTAGTGGGCTGGTGGAAAATTCACAATAGGCCCATGCGGCTGGAAGAAAAGAGGCCCAAAAGAAAAGGTGGAAAAAAACAAAATAGGGTGAATCCTAGTCCTACTAGGATTGGAGGTGCATTCCACCTCCTCCACCTCCTTTGGCCAACTCCTTGGAGGCTCGGACCTTGTGCCAAGCCTCATCCTCTCTTCCTCATATATATACTGGTGGCATTGAGGGTTTTTGCACTAGTTTTTCAGCCACGTGCTACCCATTTCACCAGTCTCCTCTAGATTGGAATTCTGTAGCGCTTAGGCGAAGCCCTGCCGGAATAGCTCCACCACCATCGCCGGAGCGCCATCACGCTACCGGAGATCTCTTCTTCCTCTCCACTCCTTCTTGCTGGAACAAGACGACGGAGATCATCATCAAGCTGTATGTGTGCTTAACGTGGAGGTGTCGTTCGTTCGGCGCTAGATCGGAAGGATTGTGATAAAGATCGTGGGACAGATCGTGATCAAGTTCGCAGGACGGATCGTGATTGGATCACAGGACGGATCGTGATTGGATCGTGGGATGCATGACGATTTGGATCACGATGACGTTCGACTACACCAACCGCGTTTCTTAACGCTTCCCGCTTGGCGATTTACAAGGGTACGTAGATCCACTTTCCCTCTCGTAGATGCTCATCACCATGGATAGATCTGCGTGTGCATAGGAAATTTTTTGTTTCCCATGCAACGTTCCCCAACAGAGAGATCATGAGTTAGGTCTATGTGTAGATGAGATATCGAGTAGAACACAAAAGGTTTGTGGGCGTTATTGCTTAGATTGCTTCCTCCCTTGGTCGGATTTTGGTTCAACAGTATTGTGAGATGAAGCGGCCCGGACCAACATTACTCGTATGCTTACGAGAGACTGGTTCCCTCGACCGCAGCTGGTTGCATAGATGGCTTGCGGGTGCCAGTTTCTCTCACTTTAGTTGGATGGGATTCGACAAAGGCGGTCCTTGAGAAGGTTGAAAAGCGACTAGTGTATCACCGTTGTGGTTTTTGCGTAGATGAGAATTGTTCTTGCTAGATACCCATAGCAGCCACGTAAAACATGCAACAACAATTAGAGGACGTCTAACTTGTTTTTCCAGGGTATGTTGTGATATGATATGGCCAATTACATGATGTGATATATGTGATGTATGAGATGATCATGTGATGTATATGTTATCACGACTTGCATGTCGATCAGTACGGCAACCGACAGGAGCCATAGGGTTGTCTTTAATTAGTGTATGACCTGCGTGTCAATCATTAAGCGGTATGTAATGCTTTACTTTATCGCTACGGTACCAATAGTAGTAGAAGCATGTTGGGCGCGACAACCCTGATGGCAACACATTGATGGAGATCAAGATGACGGAGATCATGGTGTCGTGCCGGTGATGATGGAGATCATGTCGGTGCTTTCATGATGGATATCAAAAGCACAACTTCATGGCCATATCATATCACTTAAGATTTGCATGTGATGTTAATCCTTTTATGCACCTTGTTTTTCTTAGGACAACAGTAGCATTATAAGGTGATCCCTCACTTAATTTCAAGGTAAATTGTGTTCTCTGCGAGTGTGCACCGTTGTGAAAGTTCGTCATGTCGAGACACCACGTGATGATCGGGTGTGATACACTCTACGTTCACATACAACGGGTTCAAGCCAGTGTTGCACGTGCAGAATACTCAGGTTAAACTTGACGAACCTAGCATGTACAGACATGGCCTCGAAACACAAGAGACGGAAAGTTCGAACATGAGTCATATAGTAGATATGATCAACATAATGATGTTCACCGTTGAAGCCACCTTAACTCACGTGATGATCGGACTTGAGTTGGTGAATTTGGATCATGTGACACTCAGATGACCAGAGGGATGTCAATTTGAGTGGGAGCTTTAGTAATTTGATTAACTAAACTCATTATCTTCAACAATAGTCTAAGTAACCTTTGCATATTTATGGTGTAGATCAATGGCTCGCGCAGTAGCACCCTTGAATTTTAATGCGTTCCTAGAGAAAGCTAAGTTGAAAGATGATGGAAGTAACTTTGTTGACTGGGCCCGTAATCTGAGGATTATCCTCATGGCTTCCCAGAAACAATATGTCCTTGATGCACCGCTTCGTAACCAACCAGAATACATGACCTCCGAAGACGTTAAGAATGCTTGGGTGGCACGTGCTGGAGACTACTCAATAGTTCAGTGTGCAATATTGTATGGCTTAGAACCGGGACATCAAAGAAATTTTGAACATCATGGAGCATATGAGATGTTCCAGGAGTTGAAGTTTATCTTTCAGAAGAATGCTAGGATCGAGAGGTATGAGACCTCTGATAAATTCTATTCTTGCAAGATGAAGGAGAATGGGTCTATCAGTGAGCATATACTCAGAATGTCTGGGTATTCAAATCATCTAGCGGAGTTGGGAATTACCCTTCTGCCAGAGGCAATCACTGACAGAGTTCTTCCATCACTGCCACCTAGTTACAAGAGCTTTGTAGTGAAATATAACATGCACGGGCTGAACAAGTCAGTCGCCGAGCTATTTGTGATGCTGAAAGTCTGAAATTGAGAAAGAACATCAAGTGTTGATGGTTAATAAAGCCACTAGTTTCAAGAAAAATGCCAAGGGCAAAGGCAAGAAGGGTAAAACCAAGAAGGATGGAAAAGCAGTTGCTACTCCTGCAAAGAAGCCTAAGCGTGGACCTAAGCCAGAAACTGAGTGCTTTCATTGCAAAGGAACTGGTCACTGGAAGCAGAACTGCCCCAAGTACTTGGCTGACAAGAAGGCGGCCAACGACAAACAAGGTATATATATACATGTTATTTATGTGTACCTTACTAGCTCTCGTAGGAGTGCCTGGGTATTTGATACCGGTTCGGTTGCTCACATTTGCAACTCAAAGCAGGAACTCAGAATAAACGAAGGCTGGCTAAGGACGAAGTGACGATGCGCATGGGAAATGGTTCCAAGGTTGATGTGATCGCCGTCAGCACGCTCTCTCTTCGATTACAATCGGTATTAGTGATGAACCTGAATAGTTGTTATTTAGTGCCTGCGTTAAGCATGAACATTATATCTGGATCTTGTTTATTGCGAAACGGTTACTCATTTAAATCAGAGAATAAAGGTTCTTCTATTTATATGAGTAATATCTTTTATGGTCATGCACCCAATGTTAGGGGTTTATTCATATTGAATCTTGATAGTGATGACACACATGTTCATCACATTGATGCCAAAAGATGTAGAGTTGATAATGATAGTACCACTTTCTTATGGCACTGCCGTTTGGGTCATATTGGCGTAAAACACATGAGGAAGCTCCATGCTGATGGAGTTTTGGTGTCACTTGATTTTGAATCACTTGACACATGTGAACCATGCCTCATGGGTAAGATGACCAAAACGCCGTTCTCTGGAACAATGGAACGGGCAAGTGACTTTTTGGAAATCATACATACTGATGTGTGCGGTCTAATGATTGTTACAGCGCGCGGTGGATATCGTTATTTTTCACCTTCACTGATGACTTAAGTAGATATGGGTATATTCACTTAATGAAACACATGTCTGAAACGTTTGAAAAGTTCAAGAAATTTGAGAGTGAAGTTGAGAATCATCGTAACAAGAGGATTAAGTTCCTGTGATCTGATCTAGGAGGTGAATATCTGAGTTATGAGTTTGGAAGTCACTTAAGACAATGTGGAATTGTTTCACAATTGACACCGCCCGGAACACCACAGCATAATGGTGTGTCCGAACGTCGTAATCGAACCTTATTTGATATGGTGCATTCTATGATGTCTTTTGCTGATTTGCCACTATCGTTTTGGGGTTATGCATTAGAGACAGCTGCATTCACTTTAAATAGGGAACCATAGAAATCCGTTGAGATGACGCCATATAAACAATGGTGTGGCAAAAGGCCAAAGTTGTCGTTTCTTAAAGTTTGGGGATGTGATGCTTATGTCAAAAAGCTTCAGCCTAAAAAGCTGGAACCCAAAGCAGAGAAATGTGTCTTCATAGGATACCCGAAAGAGATAGTCGGGTATACCTTCTATCTCAGATCCGAAGGCAAAGTGTTTGTCTCTAAGAATGGAACATTTCTTGAGAAAGAGTTTCTCTCGAAAGAATTGAGTGGGAGGAAGGTAGAACTTGATGAGGTTATTGAACCTTTACTTCAACCAGAAAGTAGCGCCACACAGAAAGTTGTTTCTGTGGAACCTACGATGGTAGAAGAGGAAGTTAATGATGATGATCATGAAGCTTCGGATCAAGCTACTATTGAACCTCGTAGGTCGACAAGGGCGCGTACTACTCCTGAGTGGTACGGGAACCCTGTCTTAGAGGTCATGTTGTTGGACAACACTGAACCTACGAGCTATGGAGGAGCAGTGATGGGCCCAGATTCCGAGAAATAGTTAGAGGCCATGAAATCCGAGATGGGATCCATGTATGAAAACAAAGTATGGACTTCGGAAGTATTACCTGAAGGGCGAAAGGCCATTTAGAACAAATGGATCTTTAAGAAGAAGACGGACGCAGAGGGTAATATCATCGTCTATCAAGCTTGACTTGTGGCAAAGGGTTTTTCACAAGTTCAAGGAGTTGACTATGATGAGACTTTCTCACCCGTGGCGATGCTTAAGTCCGTCAGAATCATGTTGGCAATAGCTGCTTATTTTGACTATGAAATTTGGCAGATGGATGTCAAAATGGCGTTCCTCAATGGTTTCCTTGAGGAAGAGTTGTATATGATGCAACCTGAAGGTTTTGTCAAACCAGAGAATGCTGACAAAGTTTGCAAACTCCAGCGATCCATTTATGGACTAGTCCAAGCATCTCGGAGTTGGAATAAGCGCTTTGATGAGCTGATCAAAGCATTTGGGTTTATACAAGTTGATGGAGAAGCTTTTATTTACAAGAAAGTGAGTGGGAGCTCTATAGCGTTTCTAATATTATAAGTGGATGACATATTGCTGATTGGAAACAATATAGAAATGCTGGAAAGCGTGAAGGAATATTTGAACAAGAGGTTTTAAATGAAGGACCTAGGAAAAGCTGCTTACATATTAGGCATTAAGATCTATAGAGATAGATCAAGACACTTAATAGCACTTTCATAGAGCACATACCTTGATAAAGTTTTGAAGAAGTGCAAAATGGATCAGTCCAAGAAGGGGTTCCTGCCTTTGTTACAAGGTGTGAAGTTGAGTAAGACTCAATGCCCAGTGACTGCAGAAGATAGAGAAAAGATGAGTGTCATCCCCTATGCTTCAGCCATAGGCTCTATCATGTATGCAATGCTGTGCACAAGACCCAATGTCAGCCTTGCCATAAGGTTGGCCGGAAGGTTTCAAAGTGATCCTGGAATGGAGCACTGGCAGGAGGTCAAGAATATCCTTAAATACCTGAAAAGTACTAAGGAAATGTTTCTCGTTTATGGAGGTGATGAAGTGCTCGTCATAAAGGGTTACGTCGATGCAAGCTTTGACACTGATCCGGACGACTCTAAGTCGCAAACCGGATACGTATTTATTCTTAACGGGGGAGCGGTAAGCTGGTGCAGTTCCAAGCAAAGCGTGGTAGCTAATTATACGTGTGAAGCGGAGTACATCGCAGCCTCGGAGGCAGTGAAGGAAGGTGTCTGGATGAAGCAGTTCATGACAGATTTTGGAGTAGTGCCTAGTGCACTGAATCCAATGAACCTGTTTTGTGACAACACTGGTGCCATTGCTCTAGCCAAGGAAGCAAGGTTTCACAAGAGGACCAGACACATAAAGCGACGTTTCAACTCCATCCGGTACTACATCGAGGAGAAGGACATAAATATTTCCAAAGTGCACATGGATCTAAATGTTGCAGACCTATTGACTAAACCACTTCCAAGGGCTAAACATGATCAACACCAGAGCTGCATGGGTGTTCGATTCATTACAATGTAAATCACATAGTGATGTGAACTAGATTATTGACTCTAGTGCAAGTGGGAGACTGCTGGAAATATGCCCTAGAAGCAATAAATAAAGTGTTTATTATTATATTTCCTTGTTCATGATAATTTTTTATTATCCATGCTATAATTGTATTGTTTGGAAACACATTACATGTGTGGGCAAGTAGACAACACACTGTCCCTAGTCTGCCTCTAGTGAACTAGCTCGTTGATCAAAGATCGTCGAGGTTTCCTAGCCATTGACATGAGATGTCATTTGATAACAGGATCACATCAGTAGGAGAATGATGTGATGGACAAGACCCAAACTACAAACATAGCATATGATCATGTCAGTTTATTGCTACTGTTTTCTACATGTCAAGGATGTGTTCCTATGACCATGAGATCATGCAACTCATGAACATCGGAGGAGTGCCTTGTGTGTATCAAACGTCGCAACGTAACTAAGTGACTATAAAGGTGCTCTACAGGTATCTCCAGTGGTGTCTGTTGAGTTGGCATGGAACAAGATTGGGATTTGTTACTCCGTGTGACGGAGAGGTATCTCAGGGCCCACTCAGTAATACAACATCACAATGAGCCTTGCAAGCAATGTGACTAATTGTTGGTCACGGGATCTTGTATTATGGAACGAGTAAAGAGACTTGTTGGTAACGAGATTAAACTAGGTATGGAGATACCGACGATCGAATCTTGGGCAAGTAACATACCGAAGACCAAATGGAACATCATACGAGATTAACTGAATCCTTGATATAGAGGTTCAACCGATAAAGATCTTCATAGAATATGTAGGAACCAATGTGGACATCCAGGTCCTGCCATTGATTATTGATCGTCGAGGTGTCTCGGTCATGTCTACATACTTCTCGAACCCGCAGGGTCTGCACACCTAAGGTTTGGTGACATTTTGGTAGTATAGAGTTATGTATGGTGGTGACTGAAGTTTGTTCGGAGTCCCGGATGAGATCCCGGACGTCATGAGGAGCTCCAGAATGGTCCGGAGGTAAAGATTCATATACAGGAAGTCCTGTTTTGGTCGCCGGAAAAGTTCCGGGCTTATCTTTAGTGTAGCGGGAGTGCCGGTAGTGTATCGGGAGACCTCCGGGAGGGGTATTTCGACCCAAGGGGCTACATGAGCTGTGGGAGAGTGTAAACCAGCCCTTAGTGGGCTGGTGGAACATCCATAATAGGCCCATGCGGCTGGAAGAAAAGAGGCCCAAGAGAAAAGGTGGAAAAAAGGCAAAATAGGGTGAATCCTAGTCCTACTAGGATTGGAGGTGGACTCCACCTCCTCCACCTCCTTCGTCCAGATCGTAGGAGGATTGTCCCTTGTGCCAAGCCTCCTCCTCTCTTACTCCTATATATACTGGTGGTATTGAGGGTTTTTGCACTAGTTTTTCAGCCACGTGCTACCCGTTTCAGCAGTCTTCTCTAGATTGGATTTCTATAGTGCTTAGGCGAAGCCCTGCCGGAATAGCTCCACCACCATCGCCGGAGCGCCGTCATGCTGCCGGAGATATCTTCTTCCTCTCCGCTCCTTCTTGCTGGATCAAGACGACGGAGATCGTCATCAAGCTGTACTATGCTGAACGCGGAGGTGCCGTCCGTTCGGCGCTAGATCGGAAGGATCGTGATCAAGTTCGTGGGACAGATCGTGGTCAAGTTCGCGGGACGGATCGTGATTGGATCAGAGGATAGATCGTGATTGGATCGCAGGACGCACGGTGATTTGGATCGCGAAGATGTTCGACTACACCAACCACGTTTCTTAATGCTTCCCGCTTAGCGATCTACAAGGGTACGTAGATCCACTCTCCCTCTCGTAGATGCTCATCACCATGGATAGATCTGCATGTGCATAGGAAAATTTTTGTTTCCCATGCAACGTTCCCCAACATCGGCTACACCCCATTTTTCCTTGTGTATGGGTCCGAGGCGATCATCCCCACTAGCATCGAGTTTGATTCGCCTTCGGTCGCCCTATACACGGAGAAGGACGCTAATGAGGCAAGAGAAGACGGCATCGATCTACTCGAGGAAGCTCACGAACGGGCCTTGAGCCGGACAGTGATCTACCAGCAGAAAATCCGGCACTACCACTGTAATTGGATCCGGCCGCTCTCGTTCCATAAGGGGGATCTGGTCCTCAGGCGGATCCAACGAACCGTCGGTCAGCACAAGCTGTTCTCCCGTGGCAAGGCCCATTCATCATCAGCAAGGTGCTACACAACAACACATACTATCTGATCGATGCCCAGAAGATGTAGAAGCACAAAAGAGACGCCTCTAGTGAAGAGATGGAGCGCCCATGGAACGCGACACTCCTGCGCCCGTTTTACTGGTGAGGAAAATCAATGTATGTATGTATCCTCGTCCTTTTGGGCTTATGAATGCAATGGGCGTCCCAAGCTGGCTCTTGGGGCGTGCCCCGTTTCGTTTCTCTTAAAGTGTTCCACACTCACCGGCTCCCCGGTCCGGCTCCGGGGCCCTGGGGCTAGCCGGCTGGACCTGGAAGCGTCTCTCCGCAAAAAGGATAAGTAATGTGAGCTGGCCAAGCTTCCCCACCCTTACTAGCTACAGACCGGCTCCCGGCTGTCTGGCTGACGGGGCCTTGGGGCGGCATGGTTTGGCTCACACCAAAGATCAAAATGGGGGTGGACCTCTTCTAGGCTTAGCCGGACCATCGCCACGTCTCTGCTGCTCTACTTACCCCAAAAAAACACGCGCGATTCCTCAGTTTCGAAACGGCTCCCTTGAGGCGGACGCCTCGACCCAGCTACAGACCGGCTCCCGGTTGTCGGACTGGCGGGGCCAAGGCCAAAGGGGAAAAGGAATCGAAAAGCAAAGAATCAAGGCGGACAAAAAGGGGTAAGGACGAGGCAGCATGATTCACAAGAAAAGCCACAAATGCTGACGGCATAAATATTAAAGCAAAAGTGGCCCACGGCCGACATTTAGTTCATTACACAGACACCCCCAGTGGGTGGATTCAAGTCATTACATGCAGGAAGAAAGATAAAAAAGAAGATGCCAGGGGGCTCAGGCCACCGGCGCGTCGTCAGCCAGCGTGCCCTCAGCCGGCGCGTCAAGGGGCGGCTCGGTCCCCGCCTCCGAGGTGGTCGCGGCCGTCGGGTCGGCCTCCTTGTCCTTCAAGGCGGGATCCTCCGTCTCGGCAATCTCGCCGCTCAAGTCGGTGCTCTCGTCGGCAACTTCGGCATCGTCTGGGCCCTCAGGTACGACGAAGGAGTCCTCGGGCAGCGGCTCGCCATCTTCGCCAAGGGGCGGCAGTAACTCATCCGCATCGACATACGACGCGAGTTCGTTGGCTTGCTGGACCAGGGCCGGCTCGTGGGCCTCCTGCTCCACGTCCGACACATCCTGCATGGTCGCCAAGCAGGCCAGGTCCATGCCCCGGTACCAAGACGTGACAAACCGGAGCGCCATCTTCACTCCGACTCGGGCAGCCGATGCCTTCCAGGCCTCAAGGCGGGGGATGGCGGGCTCGAGCAACAGGGCCACACAGTGCGTCAGAGCTCCCCTGCAGCCCGGCCACAGCGCGGCAATGACCTCCATGCCGGCGGTCTTGATCCCCTGCATGCTTTGCTCGAGATGGGTCATCCGCATCTCGACGGTGATCCCAATCCCACGAGGCGTGCTCTTCAATGGAGCGGTCGCACTCCTGGAGGTATTCACGGTGCTCCTCAACAGCGCGCGAGGCGCGGCGATGAGTCTCCGGCAAATGCCCTTGAAGGAAGAAGAGAAGAAGGACAGGAAAAACAAGATGAAACACAAGAAGTGGCAAGAAAAAGGGTAATCGATTGGAAAAACAAAGAAGTTGGCGCCTACCTTTGATCGCGTCATCCACGCTGACGACAAAGTGGAGCGCCTCTTCGCGTTCTGACTTCCGAGCCGCCTCCGAGGTGGCGAGGGAGCCTTTGACCTCCTCGAGCGTCTTCTCCAGGCGGGTCACCTCGCCTAGGAGGGCGGCGGTCCTTAGGGTCGCCTCAACAGCCTCCTTGACGGCAGCCTCCCGGGCCGCCGTCTCCTTTGCCACGTCGGCCTTGAGCCGGTCTCGGGCCGCCTCCCCATCAGCCAGCAGCATGGCCAGCCGGTCCGCCTCCTGCACGGCTGCCTAGATGTCCCGCATCAGCCGGTACCGTTCGGCGACGAGTCCGGTCTTGTCCTCTTGAAGGGTGGACAGCTCGCCTGCATAACACAACCAACGTCAGCAAACGGCGAAAGTCGCCGACTCCAGGGGGCTACACGCCCCCCCACAGAGCCCAACCTACCTTGCACGTGCGCCAGCTCCTTCTCCAGGCGGTAGAAGCCATACTTGCCACGGTCGTGGATGGCGACCGCTTCAGCAAAGAGCTTCTGCCACAGGGAGGTTCCCTCCTGTTGCAAAGGAGGCGAAGGTCAAGATATGCTCGAAGGAGATCCGGCCCGGCTGCCCATCAGCCGGTCAGTCGGCCCGCATCTCGGGGGCTACACCAAGTGGGTGCGCTTGCGCGCCCCCACTAAAAGTTCTAAGGCAAGAAGATAACTTACCTCAGCAAGATGAAGGGCGGCGTCCGCCGCCTCCGCAAACCAGGCTAGCTCCTGCTGGCACCGGTCCAGGACGCTCCCCAGATCGACAAGGGAGGGGACCGGGCCCCCTGCTTGGGGAGCGAGCAGGGCCGGCATGCTTGCCAGTGCGTCCCAGTTCCGGCAGACCTCCTGCATCGACCGCAGGATCCTCCAGGCCAGGCCGCCGCTGCTGCCCGGACTCGCCATAGCTCCGGATGCTGGGGGCAGGTTGATGATGGCAAGGGGCCGGAAGTCGCCTCCCGCCGGCCCCCGCCTGGCGCCGTCGCTGCCTCCTCTCCCGGCCGCTCCGGCGCGCCAGTCACGCCGGACGGCATCTCCACCGCCATGGCTGTCGCCTCTTGCGGCACCTCCGGCATCGCCTCCATGGCCGCCGGCACCTCCGTCAACTCCATCCAGGCCGGTTCGGAGGCGGGCGGGGTTTGCTTCTGGCACCTCAGGCCGGGTTGCCTCGGGGGCCAGCTCCGTTGCCGCCTCCCTCGCCTGGACCGTCCCCTGCGCGCGCGAAGGCAGCGGCGGCTGTGTGGCCGCCCCTCGCGGCTCCCTTGACGGGGCCCTCGACATACGAGTGGACTCCGCTGCTGAGTCCGAGGCCCGTGGAGGCTCGGTCGACCCCCTTTGCCGCCGGCCGCTCGAGGTGGCGAAGTGCGTGGCCCCTCCCCGCGTGATGGACCGAGAGGCTTGCAGCTCCGCAAGCCTCCTCTTCTCCTCCCGCTGGGTGGCCGCGTGCTCGCGGGCCAGCCGACCGGCGGCCTCTGTCTGCTCCCCTGCCGTCTCCTCCTCTTGGAGCTCAATGGGGTCACTGCAACACCCACGGACTGGTCATCGAACGGCTTGCGAGGCAAAAACAGAGAAACTCACGCAAAAAATAAAAGACTTACGCAACGACAAGGGGTAGGACCCGCTTGGCTCGTGGCGGCGGTTTCCGCGCAGCTATCTTGACCCGCTTCGGGCCAAGCGGCGGGGCCGCCGGCCCCCTAAGCCGGCCTCTTCCCCGGGCCGGCCGGTTTGGCGGCCGGGCCTCGGGCTGACCACTTCTCGTTCCTTCAGTCCTGGCGCGTTGCGCGAGGAGGTCCGTCTAGGATCATCAAATCATCATCATCGTTATCGTCATTGTCATCGTCGTCCATCTAGTCGCGAATGGAGGGGGCAAGAGGGAACTCACCCGCTCAGTTGGGATCCCCGGCTGCCCCGGACCCTCCGGCTCTGCTTGGAGCGCCGCCTCGCGGATCCGTCGGCTTGTCGTCCCCTCTCGAGGAGTCCACTCCTACCTCCGTGGGACCTCCTGTTTGGAAGTCTTCGGAATCGGAGTCCTCGCGCTCCGCCTTGAAGATCTGCCGGTGCGGGTCGTCCAGCGTGTTCTGTCGCACCAGCAGCTGCGGTCAGCACTTCGACGTAAGTTCTCCAGCCGGCAGCTGGCTGGGGAATATCAAACAGAAATAACCGCCTCGACAAAAGGATTCACCAGGGGAGGCCGGTTGATGCGGTCATACGGCTCCATGCCGAAGGACTATGAGGCGGGCTTCTCCTTGAACGTCGTGAGGGCGTTCACCCGCTTCGCCACGTGAGCTGGCGTCAGCTCGACTGTGGACTGCTGGAAGGGGTCGTGCCGGCCTGACATACCATAGATCTGTTGTGCCCTCATCTGGAGAGGCGACACCCAGCGCGATATGAAGGCCGCCACCAGGTAGGCGGCGACCAGCCCCTCGGCGCTCTTCAGCTACGTGAGCCAGGCCAGCTCGTCCAGGGCCATGCCGTGCGAGGCTCATCGACGGAGAACTGTCGGTCCTCGAAAGGCAGCTGCCGGATTTAGTCCGTCCTCGGGTTGACATTCTTCACGTAGAAGATTGTTTGATGCCACCCCTTGAAGGAGTCGATCAAAGAAAGAGGGGGAAAGAAAGCGATGCCGCCACAGCACACCACCGTGCCCCCGCATGTGTCGCTCTTCAAGGGCTTGAGATAAAAAAGAGCATTGAAGAGATCAAGGCAGTGGAGAATGCCAAGGTACCCCTCGCATAGCGCCACAAAGGCGAAGAGGTACAAGATGGAGTTCGGACCAAGATTATGTGGTTGCAGGTCGAAGGTGTCGAGAAGGAGGCGAAAAAATATGCTCACCGGGAGCACGAAGTCTCGAGAGTAGTGCCAGAGGAACACGACACGTTCCCATGGCTGCGGCATCGGCGCTACCTCATCGCCCGACGCACGGGCGGCCACCCGCTCGGGCGACAGCAGCATTTGTGCCTTGCGCAGCTCGACGATATCCGCCTCGGGGGCGAAGGAGCCGCCCCAACTACCGTTGCGTCTGTCGGCCGTTGCAGCGGCGGTGCGGCGTGCCGGCGCGGGCGTGGGTTCGGGCGCGGTGGCGCGTGGAGAAGAAAGAGCAGCAGCAAGGAGGGAAATGGGGCGCGGGTACCTCCGCCTCCTGCCCTCCCTCCCCTGTTATAGAGGATGCCATGACCGGGGATGTGGGATCATTTGTGCCCACTTCCCCCGGAAACCCCGCGCGAGTGAGGAGCCCCGGGCCGTAACGGCCGCCTCAGGGCGCAGAGGATCCGGCCCTGGCCCCGAGGCCTATTGGGCTATGCCTGGGTCCTAGCGGGCTAGGCCCAGGCGACGTCCCGTCTCCTCGCGTGCACGTGGCCCATCGCATCATTACTCGCCGCATGGCGAGTCACGTGCCGACGCGCGTCTCGGAGCAGGGTGCCGAAACCCAAGGCGTCAGGTCCAACGACTGGCCCGGCTGCCCCTTCACCTTCGAGCCGGAGGCAGGCAGAGCTGAGGTGAACCTGCCGGCTCCCCACTGTCCGCCGGACATGGGCCCCTGCTGGCTTTGGGGGCTACTGACGGGGTTTATACCGCGAGGTAGGCCAAAGCAACGGGGTTCTCCCCTCTTCGCTTCGAAGAATAGCCATGTGGCCGGCTGGACGAGGCTGACTGGAGGGCACACAATGTGAGCCGGCCCCGGCTGGCGCCTCAGCCGGCTGGTCAGGCAGCCGGTTAAGCCCTCGGCCGGCTAGTCAAGTAGCCGGCTGCCCACGAGCCGGTCCCTCCGTTGACATAGGGACGGACATGCCCTGTCCCGTCCCTCTTTCCGCGGGTATGACGACGCGACGCGACTGACTGGACGGGCGACCCTATGTCTACAGTGGTCGCTTACGCCCCGCCCCGCATGGCTACAGTTCAACCGTCCGGGCCGCTGACCCGGGTGAGCGCGACCGGGCGGGGGAACAGTGCCGGCACGCCTTAGACACACGATTGCCTGTCCCGGCGTGGCTATAGTGATGCCGGCCGTACCAGAGATTTCGGCCGGCTAGCACTAAACGACTCTCCTCCAGGCGGCCCGTGCCGGGGCAGGTGGGCGAGGACCAATCGCTGTGCCTGCCGGCGGGCCACAACAGGAGATGGGACCGCTCGGCTAGCGGGCCCCGCCCATGATGAGACGACATGAGTGGTGGGACCCTCTGGCCAGGCGGAGAGGCTGCCGGCCGGGTCGCTCCACCCAAGTACTTAAAGCATATTTTAAGAGCAAGGGGGTTGGCCTATAAAACCCCTTGATCCCCCAAGCAACGGGGACGGATCC
The DNA here is from genome assembly GCA_022496015.1 of Hordeum marinum. Taxonomy (NCBI): domain Eukaryota; kingdom Viridiplantae; phylum Streptophyta; class Magnoliopsida; order Poales; family Poaceae; genus Hordeum; species Hordeum marinum. The sequence continues at coordinate 276,672,849 of CM039677.1, read as the reverse complement.
AATGGCGAATGATCGCACACCCACACCCACGAGGCCCTCATACCCCTCTGATAGCGGAGGAAGACGAGCCGACTACTCCTTCTTCCTCCTCTAGACACAGCTCCAGGAGCACCCTTGTATACATATCCACCTATCAAACGAAACCAAGCAGGACTAGGGGTGTTACCTCCCTCGAAGGGCCCCAAACCTGGGTACACCGCGTGTCACCACCTCTTGTGCCCAATCTCGCACCCGAAGCCCATCGGCGTCCTTTGGCCCCAACACCTAAGATAAGCCAACCCATGGCATCTGTCGTTAGAAAACGACGACATCAACGTTCCCATAACACCACTAGAGGAGAGACAACATACATCTCATCAAAATATCAAACAAATACCAAATTCACATGATTTCTAATAACAAGACTTATCTCATGTCCTCAGGAACAAACGTAACTACTCATAAAGCATATTCATGTTCATAATCATAGGAATATAAGTGATGGTCAAGGATTTGAACATATAATCTTCCACCAATTAAACCAACTAGCATCAACTACAAGGACTAATCAACACTACTAGCAACCCACATGTACCAATCTGAGGTTTTGAGACAAAGATCGGATACAAGAGATGAACTAGGGTTTGGAGAGGAGATTGTGCTGATGAAGATGTTCCTGGAGATTGACCCCCTCTCGATGAGAGGATCGTTGGTAATGATGATGGCTTTAATTTCCACCTCCCGGAGGGAAGTTTCACCAGCACGATCGCCCTGTCGGAGCTCTAAATTGGTTATGCCCAAGTTTCGCCTTGAGACGGCGGCGCTTCGTCCTGAAAGGTCTGATATGATATTTTATATGACGAAACCCTCAATATAGAAGAATATGGGCACCGATGGGCTGCCAGGTGGGCCACAAGCCCCAAGGGTGCGGCCAGGGGGTGGTCGCGCCGAGCAGGCTTATGGCTCCCTGGTGGGCCCCTTGATGTATTTCTTTCGCCCAGTATTTTTTATATATTCCAAAATATATCTACATAGATTTTCAGGACTTTTGGAGTTGTGCAAAATAGGTATCTCAGATTTGCTCCTTTTCTAGTCCAGAACTCCAACTATCTGCATTCTCCCTCTTCATGTAGACCTTGTAAAATAAGAGAGAAAAGGCATAAGTATTGTACCAAAATGTGTAATAACAGCCCATAATATAATAAATAAAATCATGATGCAAAATGGACGTATCAACTCCCCCAAGCTTAGACCTCGCTTGTCCTCAAGAGGAAGCCGAAATCAATAAATATGCCCACATGTTTAGAGATAGAGGTGTTAGTAAAAGAAAATGCGGACATGAAGGCATCATGATCATCTTTAGAACAAGAACATATATTGACATATAATTTCTTATGATAAAGTAATAATTCATTCACAATGGCAAAGTATGAATCAAGAACTCTATTGAGAACTCACAAACTATGATCTTACTCATTGAAGCAATTCCAATTTGTCATAACGTAGGAAAGAGTCAATATAAGAGCTTGTAAGGCAAACCCACATACTCAATCATCTTTTAGTCTTTCAGAATTGCTAACACTCACGAGGTACCTATGAGTTCAAAGTTTCAATTGGAAACAGAGAAAAATAGGGGATTATTGTGTTGCCTCCCAACTATTTATCTCAAGGGCAATGTCCATAGTAATAACTCATGCTCATCCACTTCCAAGTGGATATATGTGCCTAGATGATTCCCCAACACATGACAATTGCCAGAAGATAAAGGCAAAAATAGTGAAGGTGATGGAGATCACCATGACTCTTGCATAAAGGTAAGTACTAGAAAATAAGAGTAACAGATAGGCCCTTCGGAGAGGGAAGCAGAGGTTGTCATGCGATTTTAATTGGATGCACAATGTCTTAATGAAAAAGAACGTCACTTTATATTGCCCCTTGTCATACAGAACTTTGTTATGCAGTCCGTCGCTTTTATTTCTTCCCTATGACAAGTTCGTATAAAGTTTATTTTCCTCACACTAATATATTAGACATATTTAGCGAGCAATTCTTATTGCTTGCACCGATGACAACTTACTTGAAGGATCTTATTCTATCCTTAGGTAGGTATGGTGGACTCTCATGGCAAAACTGGGTTAAAGGTGCTTGGATGCAGAAGTAGTATCTCTACTTATTGCGGATGTTTTGGCTGATATGAGGTGGAAGCAAGCGACACGTGTTAAGGGATCTGTAACAATATAACTTCTATTCGGAAATAAGCAAACATAACCCATTATGTTGTCTTCCTTGTCCAACATCAACTTCTTAACATATAATATTTTAATGAGTGCTCACAATCATAAAAGATGTCCAAGATAATATATTTATATGTGAACCACACTTTCTTTATTACTTTCTTTTAAATGCCCCAATGACGAACAGCTATGTTTGTCAACCCACAACAGGTTTCAATCAACAGACTTTTTATATGTGAAGTCATCACTCCCCATAAGATTTTCATATGTACTCTTTGCTTTTATTCCACACTTCTTTCTACTTTATCTTTCTCAAGATTAAGATCATACCAATCAAGCAAAGCCCTCAAACCAAAAGCACTTTTTATTATATAACTCACAGACTTGCTTAGATAGGAGGAATCATAAAGCGAAGACTAAAAGCTAGATCACAGGAAAAATTTATTATACTAGATCAAGATATAACCAAAAGGATTGAACTAAAAAAAGATGATGAAAAAAAGATGTGATGGTGATACGATACCGGGGCCCTCCCCCAAGCTTGGTACAAGCCAAGGCGAGTGACCATACCCATGTGTTTAGTTGTCTTGCTTCGGAGGTGATGATGTGTGTCACGCCCAAGATGCGTTCCTATCCATTTTAAGGCACGAGGGCCTTGCAAGGGATAGATGTGCACCTTGCCGTTAGCACAAATAGTATCATCACAACATACAATACTAAAGAACATGAGTATATGAGAATTGGCTTACACTCGCCACATGCTAGCTTACAGTGTCACTCAAATCATAACATCAAGTTGAACACAGGGTCCAACTACGGACGAAAACAAACGATAAAAAGCTGAAGCGAATGATACTATCAAGCTATCAAAGATCTCGACCAGGTCCTCTAATCATCCGGGTACGTCACGTACATACGGCCTCTTTCCTCATCATATTCCCATTGGAGCTGGGTAAGATCATCATGCACCTGCTCATCTCCACCTATACCTAGAGTTGTTGTAGTAAACTGTGAGCCACAAACGACTCAGCTATCACGTCCCCGGGTACCAAGACTATTCAAGCTTAAGGTTGGGAAGGGTAAGTGTTTAGTTTGCAGAAGCACAAAGCATTGTACGATGGCTAACTTACGTAACAAGAATGTAAATGTGAGTTGTCTACGACAGCGATCAATTCTAGCATAATCTCTAAGAGATCTTGAACACCTGCTTACGTCAATCATAACCCCACCGTGTTCTCTCTCGGATCATGTTCACAAGAAGAGACAATCATGGTTACTAACACAATTGGTATGTTTTAGTTAGAGTTTACTACAAATATCCAAGTTGCCACATAACCGCGGGCACGACTTTCCGAAAGATTTAATCATGCAGGGGTGCTCCAACTAGTCCATCACAAATAACCACACTCCACGGGAATAGCCTCGACCATGGATCTCGTGGTCATCATCGGTAATTCCAAAGGATTTCCAACACCTCGAGAAAACCCAAAGAAAGTCAGAGTCCACACGCAAGACATTCGATAAAGGTAAAACAAATCCAGCAAGACTACCCGACGTGTCGACAAACCCGATAAGAGCCGTGTATCTTGTTCTCAGGACACAACGGAAAAGCGAAGCGTACGGTGGCCTGATAGAAATCTCCCGAGTTTCCCCGGGTTGGCCCCGCATGGTGCTCTAGTTTGGACCAGCACTCATGAGGAGCACTGGCCCAGGGGTTGATTAAATTATCCACGGGGTTGCAAAGCTGTATGCAAGTTAATTAAGTTATTAGCAAATGTAGTACCAATGTTGGCTCTTGCCAGAGAAGTTTTAATCTCAACCGAATAAACAAGAGGGTCCCCATAACAACCATGAGCGTGTTAGGAGCGCAAAGTATGGAAACATAACTCCGGTAACAAGAAACTATGGCGGTAACAGCGGAACAAAACACCTAGCAAAAGGCAAAGACTTCCACCAATACCAAGATATATATGTGCATTAAATTAAATAACAGAATTTATTGTGATATCCAAATCCGTGTTATCACATGGAACAACCTGCACCTGCAACTAAAATGACATAAGAGGGGCTGAGCAGCGGTAACTTAGCCAATCAAAGGTTTGCTAGGATGTGGGGGTTAGAGGCTGTCATGGAAATTAGGACGCTGATATCAAGTGTTAGGTAGCACAATTGTAACGATAAGAGCGAGAAACTAGCAAGCGAAAATAGTATCGGGATCCGGGTACGATCATCTTGCCTGTTGGTTCTTCAGCGGAACAAGTAGAGGGATCCTCGTAGTGGTACTCTGCAGGGTCCTAGAACCCAGTATCGACACTCGCGTCTGCCAAAGAGAAACATAAAATAAATCTCCAACCAAGGTGCAATGCACAACCAAGATGATGCATGATTCATTTTATGAAGAATTTATCATGGTAATCCAGAACTAGTCAAGTTTCACATCCAATGTTTGTATATTAGTGAATCTGGACAGAACCTCATGTTAACTTAGTTATACATTCATAAACATGGAAAATATGTATGCATCATGCAAAAAGGATGGAAATGCATATAAGGAACGCAAGAAACGGAGCTACGGTTCTCAAGATACGCTCACGACAAGGTACAGAGGCAAATACACAAGACTACCAAGACCTGGGCTAATTCTTGGCATTCCAAGGTAGCCAATAGATAGGTGATGAAAAACAAATCACAATAGACTCAAGAATCAATCAATTCCATGGAGTATAGCTCCCACAAGTCACAAAACAATAAAACTCACAATCTGCCCCAAAACAGGAACATAGCAACTTCTAAAACTCACAACTTGAGCTACAGGAACCCTACAGCCACAACCAAGAGATTGGAAGAATGTACTCAACACCCACATCAATTTATCCAACTATACATTCGGCAAAGGAGGCACAGATCAATAAGCATGAATCAAACAAGTTGGCATGATGAAACAGTTTTCTGGGACTTGGTGAAAATTCCAGTTTTCTGGAATCTGAGATTATAAAGTAGCAAGTTGACACTAGTAGTTAAATATTCTAGGCAGCTCCTATTGGCATGAAAACTAATAGGATGGTAGATGGCAATATATACTACAAATAGCTAGCACTGAGCATGAGCAAATTCCAAACATATCACTAGCTACAACCCACTCTTCGTGGCATAAAAATATCAGCAGATTCTCAGACTTGGTCATTATTAGCTTGCTGAAACAGAAACATAAAGTTGGTCACTAAACAGCATGGTTCCCACTTATGTGGGTGATTCTCATGGTAAACAAAAATACCATGGCATACTAGATACAAAATACTAGAACTTCCTAGTTGGCACAACTTCCCAAAGGAAGCATGGATTAATTCATGCAAAAATGGTAAAATGGCATCTCAGCGAAAATGACAGATTTATGAATTAGCTCAAAAGTGAGATCTGAGAGTCCCAATGAGTCCATTGTCTCTTTCTACCCCAAAAACATGGGTCATACATATATGGTCAAGCACACACTGTCAAACACTCACTCACACATGCATATGTATGCACCACACCATGTGGCACATACACACACACTCCACTACACTACACACACACCACACATGCACATGTTTGTGTATGTATAATATACACACACCTCTCATTTCCGCTACATACTACACACACAAGCACACCACACTCATATGCATGTATGCAAAAGCACACACACACACCAACCACACAGGATGCACCACACACCCACATGTATATGCACCAACACACACACTCAAGCACGTGTATATAGGCACACATGCACTCCACATACATGTATGTCCACATACACATACACACACCTACACACTACAACAAACATACACATGCACTACACACACACATGTATATCTATACCCTTAGGTATACACAGACAAGCACATACACACACCAACCATACACTTACACATGCACATAAGTACACATACACAAGTGTATGCATACACATGCACATACATACACATAGCAGCACACGCAGCCACATCTAGATCTGGTGTAGTCACACCAGATCCCACACACGCACTGCACTCAGGATTCGGCCACCACATCGGATCCGAACAGCATACACCGAATCTGCCAATAAAAAAGGAAACAGAGGCGAGGCTGGGGATCGAAACCCCGACCGACTGGTCATCGCCCCGTGCCTCCTACCACTCTGCTACTGACCGCGTCGTTAACAGAGAAGGGGAACTAGCGCTCTAGTACTAGACATGCGCACTAGGCTGACGAAACTGAACCCGAGCGACAGCTGCGGCGACAGGCAACGGCGACGAGCGGCTCCGGCGAACTACGGAGATTTGGCGATGCAAAATGGAGCGGGAGCAAGAGCAACTACAGGGGGTCGCACCTCTACCTCTAGCGCCAACGGGAAGTCCACGGAACGACATATGCAGCTACGGCGGAGCCACGGCGGAAACGAGCATGGGCTCGTCGAACACGACGAGCTCGTGCACGCATCGAGACAGAGGGGGCACGACGGAGGACCATCAGCACACCACGGGGCTACCGAATGGGAAGACGGTGGCGGATGTGGCCAGAGACGATCGACGGAGAGGAAGCAAAGGCGGACGTCGCCGTCGAAGATGAATATGGAGGCGTTGCTGCAGAGCTCCTCCGGAACTCCGAGCGATGGGAATGGAATGCGGCGAGAACCCCCGAGCCCCACGCCATCACTGCCGGCAACATGGACGACGGTGGCGACCGGAGAACGCCGGCGATCTTCTCCGAAACTCAACGCCTACTCTGAACTTACCTGATGGGGACAGAAAGAGGAAGGAGGAGAGGAGAAGGGGAAAGAGGGGAGCGGCAGCGGCGAGGAGGAAACCTAGAGGCACGGATGCCTAAGGGGTTTAAAAAGGAGGAGAGGGGAAGCTCAGCGAGGCCACGGTGGCCATGTGCGCCTCTTCATGGAGGAGGAATGCGCCAGAGGAAGAAAAAGGAGGGGAAAAGGAGAGGCTCACGAGCGGGCTCTAGGGGCTGCCGCGCTGGAAAGGAGGGGGACGACGCGTGCGGAGGAAGGCTGGGCCTTGCTGGGCCGCGCTAGAAGGAAGCCCAGCCGGACAATCTCTCACAAAACAAACAGAAGAAAGGTTTTTTTTAAATAAAACAAACACTAAAAATAAATCTCTAGAGAATTTAAAGAAAGGTTTGGAGCAAAACAAAAATATTTTTGAGAAGAAGATAATGTGCACTATTTAAATAAATTAGCAAGTTGATTTATTGAGCAAGTTGTATTAATACGTAAATAAAAGGGCAGCGTCTGTTTAATAAAAGCCCAAAACCTAAACACCCCCAAACAAGAAAAGCATCACTCCCTAAATTAGTAAGAATATTAGGGCCACCTCTTGAAATGTTTTAAACAATTTAAACAACAAGTTAATTCTGCTCATAAAAATAATATGAAGAGAGGGGGGAGATGGAAGGTGATGTTGAAAGAGAAAAGAGAGAGGAAGAAGAAGAGGAGTTGCACACATGACTCCTACCACACTCAACACCAACATGACACAAAGCACACTCACAAACACCACGTCAAACCAAGACACATGAGAACAAGCAAGTTATGATGAATGCTATGATGGATGGAATGATGCATGAATGCAACCAACACATGAATGACAAGGTTCATACAATGGGGTTACATGCCAAATAAGGTAGGGACAACACTTGGGCTGTCACAATGTGGGAGTTGTTGATGAAGTTGGAATCTTGTCCTCCATAGTTTTGGTTTTGCAGGTCGTAGATCTGGGCTTGGAGGTGCTCGATTCTCTCGTAAAGCTTAAAGATGTGATCCACAACGTCCTTGGCATCCAGCTTATGTTTATGGGTAAACTCCTTGACCTGCTGCTCCATTGCTTCAAGCCTTGTCTCCATGCTTCTGGTTTTCTTTGGCCCCTCCACATCACAGATGTGCAGCACCCCCTCACGCATCTCAATGGTTTGAGGGAGTTGCAGCACCTCCGCAAGGTAGGGGCTGATGACCTTCTCGGAGAAGTTGTCCGTCAAAAAACTTGGGCACGCCATGTTGATCTAAGTCTCCTGCAGAAACAGCTCAAAAAGAAAATGGGAGGTATTGTCGTGATACGAGAATCAAAACCTTCAGGAGATTATATAATGAATTTTTACCGACCCGAAGGAGTATGTGAAAGAACAACATGCTCCCTTTGTGGTTTTGATAATTCATGACAACATACATTGTCTCTTGGACTAACACTTCTATCTAGTGCATTTCAGCTAATAGTCCATGGAGAGTTGAATTGGCAAAAGGATTGAGGAGATTTTGGAATTACCCAAGTTTCAAGGAAATAGGTTGGCCAAGATTCAAGCAAGAGGAATCTACATTTTACATTTGTGAGAAATCACTTTGAGTCCATAGGAAAGCCAATACTATTAGAAGGGGCTAAAGTTTTGATGATGTACAATATGCTCAAACGTGCACAAGTGACAGTCACCAAAACATCCACAAACTCTCCCACCAAAGTCTGTCCCAAGCCAAATATGCAAAATTGGTGCAACCAACATTCCTATCCCGGTGCCACCGATTCTAAACCCTAGACAGACTCAGGCAAACCCTAACACTTCGGTGCAGCCGACATTGCACTCGGTGCCACCGAGTTGGGTTGTCAAGATTCTGTTATGCAAGTTCTCATTTTTGGTCCGACCAAAAATGGTGAATTGGCATCACCGAGATTCGTAAATCTGACCATTGGACACCTTGTCGGTGAAATCGAGAATTGTATATCGGTCCCTCCGAGATTCAAAAGTTGCCACCTTTTGTCACTTTGGTACCACCAAGATTAACACATCGGTGTCACCAAGTGTGACTTATTGTGTGTAATGGTTTGTTTTTTGGGGGTGCCTATATATACCCCTTCACCACCACCCACTCGAAAGAGAAGCACTCAGAACTATTCCATACCTATCCTACTCAGTTTTCTTTGAGAGAACCACCTACCCTTGTGTTGAGGTCAAGATCTTCCACTCCAACCATATGGATATTGATTTCTAGCCTCCCCAAGTTGCTTTCCACCAATCCCATCTCTTGTACCAAGCCAAATCTATGAGATAGTGATTGTGTGTTGAGGAGTCTATCATCTTGAAGCACAAGAGCAAGGAGTTCATCGTCATTATCGAGCCTATTACCTTTTGGAGGGTGGTGCCTCCTAAATTGGTTAGGTGTCGCTCCGGAGCCTCCTGCTTTGTGTTGTGGAGTGAACCAAGAAGTTTGTATGGGCAAGGAGATTGCTTACTTCGTGAAGATCTACCCATAGTAAGGCTTGTCCTTCATGGATGGAAACCACATGGAATAGTCAAGGTTGCTTCTCCGTGGAACCCTCCGTGGATACAGCCCTCTGTGGACTCTCGTGACCGTTACCCTCCGTGGGTTTAAGACTCCACAAACATGGACGTACGATAACACCACCTATCGGAACCATAGTGTCGGGAGCCCGATCCTAAGATATATGAATCCAGACTGTGACACGTCACACCACTTTGCGGCCTCACGCACGGTAAGCCACGGCTGCACCTTACCTTGGCCGGGACCATTTGCGCCTTTTGGCTCACAGATATGAACGTGTCGCTACCATTCACACATCAGAGAACACGGGTTGACATGACTAGTTATAGATCCAAGTGGCACAACCGTACAGGGACAAGCATACATAACCCAGCAATGCAGGTGTCGGCCATCAGCATGTGTAGACGAGTCATAGCAAGCTACAAGGACTCCATTACGTCGTGAGACATAAATTTCATCACTACACATAGACGAGTCGTAGCAAGCTACAGGGACTCCATTCCATTGCGAGACATTTCCCCAAAGGGCCACACACAACAGCAAAGAAGGATATATGTCGGTCAATCAATGTGTCCAGAGCAGTAGCAAGCTACCAAGGCTCGATGGAAGCACAAAGAGGCATTTCCGCGTAAAGAAGGCTACTAAAGGCACACAACTAGGTGTGGAATCCCACGCGTACCAATGCATTTCAATCATGCACACACTATGCACGATATGCGTAGATACAACATGGCATCACAAGAAAACTCTACAACATAACATTTATTTAGGAGGCTCCAAGGAACCAACATAGTATAATGTTACAAGCAGAAGGGGTCACATGACCCAACATTCAGAGCATACAAACATCCAACGGAAGTTACATGTGTGAGTACAGACATCTACAAAACCGGCTAGAAGAGCCTGAAAAGCTACAACGACCCTACCATAGGAACCAGACCTCTGTCTGGGTTACTACCCTAATCTATCAATGTCAATGTCAGGAGAACATAAGCGAACACACCGTCTATCTCTAGAAAAATATAAGTAAGCAACAGTGAGCACGAAGGTACTCAGCAAGTCTTACATCAAAATTATCTACATATGCATCATGTATCAATGAACAGGATTGTGGGGTTTACTGCAGAATGCCAGCTTTGACGTTTGGCCATCCTAGACTATGACAAAGTAACCAACGTATCACTACTCTCTCGTCTCCCTATGAGAGAGCACACACGAGACCACATGTTCAACATCTCAATACGCCACTATGTATCCTCCCTCGTCTTCCTACGAGAAGCCATCCATAGCACTCACACTTGTTCGATGCATTTTAGAGTATCCACTTAAGTTTTCTGTGAACAATGCAAGTATCCAAGTAGTCCATATTCGTGGACGCGGCTGTTCGAATAGATAATTTACCCTGCAGGGGTGTACATCGTCACACATGCTTCCGCCACTTATCGCCATGTGCACGTAAAAAGGCACCTCGGTAATCTTCAAGCGGAAGCCAAGCCAGGGAGTTGGCCACAGATGTTAACCTTCAACGACTCACGTCCAAAGCAGTCGCCTATCTGAGTTGGAACCCATAATGGAAGTCCGGCCAAGGTTTCCAACATGGCGTCAAACATCACGAGCAGGGCCCCAAGCCGGTCCCGATTGGGCCGTTCATCCACTTCGCAGGCCGTGCCACACCTATCGACGTATCGAACTACTGCGACTCCTGGACTGAGAATAGGGTAGGTTAATAGGCCGAGAAAGGTCGAGTTATGGGACCCCAATTGTAGTAGTAGCTAGTCTTTGAACACAAACACGGAACTCAGCTCCTACGAGCAGCTTCAATGAGACAACCCACCATGTACTCCTACATGGAATCTCATCGCTAGCTTTACCAAAACAGGTTCATCACTTAACCCTCATCATCAGGACACATTCATTTCACTCTGGTTCATCTGCCAGATGAATCATACCTGACACAACTCTAAGCATAACAAGCATAATTGGGTTATAGCAAAACATGTCTCAAGCATCTACCAGGTATGCTAGGTTGCTTGGTTTAGCTATTTACTGTGCCAATGACAGGTCATTCAAAGGAGTGGGTTAATCTATCGCAACACACGTAGTAGTTGAAAAGCATTGTCCTAATGCATTGAAATGAGAGCAAGAGCGAGAGATGGGATTGTATCGAATATGCTCGGGGGGGGGGGGGGGGTTGCTTGCATGTTTATCAGAAGAACTCAGTTGTTCTTCGATGTCGTCGATAACTACATCTCGCAAGTCTATAGACAAGATCAAACAAGGTACAATTTAAGCAAGGCAAATGCTGCATAATGATGCATGATAATAGCATGTTAACATGGTACTGGTTTGAGCTAATGCATCTACCATCATATTAAATGAAGATGGTTTGAACCCAAGGTCAAATTTAAATCCAAAAGTGAGGTGGCCTATTGTGTTTTGAACAAAATGTCCAAGTTTGGCTATTCAGATTGTTCTAACATGTATGAAAATCCCACCATTAGATTCACTGGATTTTTCTGATAAATTTTCATATATAAATTATTTTAATCTGATTTACAGATTATTTTCTATGATTTTTTTAAGTTTTTATTAATTTTTGGAATTTTATAATTTATTTTTATACTAGATATTCATTTAATGCGTCAGGGCGATGTCATCATGACGTCAGCTGGTCAAAGGCCAGGCCAGGTCAAACCTGACAGTGTGGGGCCCTCGTGTTAGTGTTAGGGGTTAATCCCCACGCTGACCGGGGTTTGACCCACTTCTGGGGCCCACTGTTAGTGGTTGTGGGTTAATTATGGAGGGGGATTACTGGCTAATCGGCCAGCCACGTCGGCACTGGCCGGAGGGTTGTCGCCGGTGACCATCCAACACGGCGGAGGTTCGCCGAAAGTCGCTAGGGGGCTCGGATCCACGCACGAAGAGCATTGGGGTGAAGCCCGTGCTCGACCGCGTCGAATGGGCTGGTCAGGGGGCTCGGGGTTGCCGAAGGGCTCGCGGGAGAGCTCTTCCGCGGTGGTGCCCGTATGGCCACGTCGGGGAGGACGCTAGAGAGCACGGGGAGACCGAGGGAGAGAGGGAGAAGGACGACGTGCTCACAAAGGGGGCTTCAAGGGGCTGAGCGGCTCGAGGACGTCCCGGCTACGACAAAATTGGCGACGGATCTCCGGAGGGTCCGAAGGTTGAAGATTACCACGACGGCGGCTTCGAGCGGCTCTCGGGTTCTTCTGGCGCCATGGGGAGACCCAGGGGGTCGCGGCGGTTCTTAGGGGCATGACAAGAGGGGCGAGGGGAGTACGGAGGCTGTGGCAACAGCGAGCGGCGACTACGGTGACGCTCGTCAGAGGAGAAGAAGGGAGGGTTAGGGGGGAAATGGGGAGGGGAGGGGGCCAGTGTGACCCTGGCGAGATCATCTTGCTCGCCAGCGCGACGGGAGGGCCAGGCAGGCAGGTGGCATGGCGCCATCGCCGCGAGCGCCGTCCTCTGCTTCTCCTCTACCTTCTAGCAGGAGGAAGAAAACGAGGTTGCCCCTGGTGGACTGGGCCTCCTGGTGGGCTGCGTGTCAGGTAAGCATTTCTCCTCTTTCTTTATTTCCTGTTCTTTTTTCTAATTTCTAACATTTTATTTTGGCTCAAAATAAATATCCAACCAATTTATAAAATCCTGGAAATTATTATATGATGTAGGTATAATTTATTAGTGCCACATAATTAATTTCAGGATTGTTGAACTTATATTATATATATATGATAAATATAAGTCCAATGCAAATAGGGTTAAATTAATGCTAAAACCCAATATAAAATATTTCTATGATCCATAAAATATTGGGTGGCATTTTACCTCATTCCAATATTTTATTAGACATCCAGGAACATTTTCTTGAAATTGTTTGAAACAATTTTTTTATAGTGCTTAGTTGACAAATGTTTGAATTATGAGGCATGATCATCATTTGAAAATAAAAATGCATGCATGAATGCTCTTGCAATCATAAACAAATTAGGGCTGTGACAACTCACCCCCACTAAACAAGAATCTCGTCCCGAGATTCAGGAGTAGTCGGGAAGACTGCGGGGTACTCAAGATGAAGACGATCTTCGCGCTCCCAGGTTGCTTCATCCTCGGAATGATGCGACCACTGCACATTCAGAAACTTGATGCTGCTCTGTCAAGTGATGCACTCGGTTTCATCAAGAATACGAACATGATATTCTTGATATGAGACATCATCTTGAAGATCAAGCGTTTCGTGGTCTACTTCGTGGGTAGGATCCTTGAAGGAACGCCTGAGTTGAGAAACGTGGAACACATCATGAACTTGGGAAAGCTGCGGGAATACTTCCAATTGGTAGGCAACCTCTCCTCATTTAGCAAGAATGCAAAAAGGACCAATGTAATGAGGAGCCAATTTGACTTTGATACCGAAACGATGGGTGCCCTTCAAAGGTGACACCCGAAGGTAAGCCTTCTCGTTAACATCACAACTTATATCCTTATGATGACGGTCATATTGGCTCTTCTCACGAGATTGGGAAATTTTCAAATTCTCACGAATGATGCGAACTTGCTCTTCTACATCCTGGATCATATCCGGTCCAAAGAATTGTCTTTCACCGGTTTCTGACCAGTTTAATGGTGTTCGACATCTTCGTCCATACAGAACATTGAAAGGAGCTTTGCCCAGACTAGACTGAAAGTTGTTGTTATAAGCAAATTCACCAAATGGAAGACATTTCTCCCAGTTCATTCCGAATGTGATAACACAGGCTCTGAGCGTATCCTCAAGAATTTGATTGACTCTTTCTACTTGACCACTAGACTAAGGGTGATAAGCGGTCCTAAAGGAGATATGGGTTTCCATAGCATTCTGGAAACTTTCCCAAAATCGAGAAGTGAAAAGACTTCCACGATCAGAATTAATCTCTAGAGGAACACCATGAAGAGAAACTATTCGAGAGATATACAAATCTGCTAACTGGCTAGCAGTTATACTTTCTCGAACTGGAAGGAAATGAGCAACTTTTGAAAGTCGATCAATAACCACGAAGATGGCATCATTCCCTTTCTTAGTCTTCGGAAAGCCGGTGATGAAATCCACACCGACCTTGTCCCATTTCCACTCGGGAATAACCAAGGGCTGAAGGGTGCCAGCAGGCCTTTGATGCTTTGCTTTAACGCGACAACAAACATTGCAATTAGCAATGAATTGAGTGATTTCCCTCTTCATCTGGGTCCACCAGAACCTCTGCCGTAGGTCCTGATACATCTTAGTAATACTGGGATGAATCGTGAGAGGAGATTCATGAGCTTCCTTGTGAATCAGTTCTCCAAGTTGTTTCTTTTTGGGAACCACCAAGCAGTCCTCAAATGAAACAACACCTTGATCATTTACCGAGAAAGAATGAGCAACTCCCTTGGAAATGTTGCTCTTGATACGAGATATTCCCGTATCCTGCTTCTAGGCAGCTATGATCTGATCCTCAAGAGTTGGTTTCGCCACCAAGGTAGAAAGGAATCCTCGAGGAACAATTTGAAGATTTGACTTTCGAAAATCCTCGTGGAGAAGTGGTTGCCTTTGTAGCAACAAGAGGTTGTTACAATAGGATTTACGACTTAGTGCATCAGCCATGACATTGGCTTTGCCTGGGTGTAAGATATTCCTAAGTCGTAGTCTCTAATCAACTCAATCCACCGTCTTTGCCTAAGATTCAAATCCTGTTAGGTGAATATATATTTGAGACTCTGGTGATCACTAAATATTTCACAACGATTACCCAGAAGGTAATGTCGCCAAGTGACTAGTGCATGGACTACTGCGGCAAGTTCCAGATCGTGTGTTGGATAACTTTCCTCATGTGTACGCAACTATCGGCATGCGTAGGCAATCACATGATGATCTTGCATAAGAATGCAACCTAGACCTTGTCGCGAAGCATCACACTAGATAACAATGTCCTTTGTGAAATCCGGGGGTACAAGTACCGGGGCAGTAGTCAGTAGTCTTTTCAACTCCTGAAAACTTACCTTATGTTTTGGAGTCCGCTCGAAATTCTTATCTTTCTCGAGGAGTTCAGTTAGAGGTTTGGCAACTTTGGAGAAGTTCTCAATGAAGCGGCGACAATAGCTCGATAAGCCAAGGAAACTCCTAACTTGCTTCACCGATTCAAGTTGAGTCCAATCAAGGACAACTTGAACTCTCTCGGGATTGATAGCAATACCTTTCGCAAAGATTACATGACCTAGATAGGTCACTTCTGGCAACCAGAACTCACACTTGGAGAATTTGGCATAAAGGTGGTGCTCTCGGAGTTTCATCAATACCAGCCTAAGATGCTTAGCATGTTCTTCTTCGTTCTTCGAGTTTATGAGGATATCATCGAGGTAAACCACGACAAATTTATCCAAATAGTCCATGAAGATCGAATTCATTAAGCGGGAGAAAGTAGTTGGGGCATTGGTTAGACCGAACGACATGACGGTGTACTCGTATTGGCCATAACGAGTGACAAAAGTCGTCTTTGGAATGTCCCCATTCCTGATTTTGATTTGATGATAATCTAATCTCAAATCCATCTTGGAAAAGTCTGCGGATCCAGCAAGCTGCTCATACAGATCGTTGATCCCGAGGATGGGATATTTGCTCTTTATCGTGACCAGATTAACCGGCCGATTATCTTCAACCATCCGGTCTGTACCATCCTTCTTCTTGACGAAGAGGACAGGGCAAGCCCATCGAGAATAACTAGGACGGACGAAACCTTTCTTCAAAGATTCATCGAGTTGGGTCTTAATCTCAGCTAGCTCTTGGGGAGACATCTTAGTGGGCCTTCTAGCAATTGGAGTGGTTCCTGGAACAAGTTCTATGACAAACTTGATACATCTCCAACGTATCTATAATTTTTGATTGTTCCATGCTATTATGTTATCAACTTTGGATGTTTTATATGCATGAATATGCTATTTTATATTATTTTTGGGACTAACTTATTAACCCACTGCTCAGTGCCAGTTTCTGTTTTTTCCGTGTTTTTGAACTTTTTCAGATAGGAATATCAAACGGAGTCCAAATGGAATAAAACTTTTACCGTGATGTTTTATGGAAAATATCAAAAATACCAGAAGAAAAAGATACCGGAGAGGAGGCACGAGGGAGTCACGAGCCTGGGAGGCGCGCCCCCCCTAGGGTGTGGCCAGGAGGCTCGTGACCTCCTCGTGGCCCCTCTACTTGTTCTCGAAGCCAGATGGTCTTATAAATACGGAAACCCTCAGACCCAAACCTAGATCGCAAGTTCCGCCGCCGCAAACCTCCAGAGCGACCAAAAACCAATTGGGAGACCGTTCTGGCATCCTGCCGGAGGGGAATCTATCTCCGGTGGCCATCTTCATCAACACCATTGCCTCTCCGATGATGCGTGAGTAGTTCACATCTGACCTTCGGGTCCATAGCTAGTAGCAAGATGGCTTCTTCTCTCTCTTTGATCTTCAATACAAAGTTCTCCATGATCTTCATGGAGATCTATCCGATGTAATTCTCTTTTGCGGTGTGTTTCTTGAGATCCGATGAATTGTGGATTTATGATCGGCTTATCTATGAATATTATTTGAGTCTCCTCTGATTTCTTATATGCATGATTTCATATCCTTGTAAGTCTCTTAGAGTTATGGGTTTCGTTTGGCCAACTTGATCTATAGTTCTTGCAATGGGAGAGGTGCTTGGTTTTGGGTTCATACCGTGCGGTGTTCTCACCCAGTGATAGAAAGGGTAGCGAGGCACATATCGTGTTGTTGCCATCAAGGGTAAAAATATGGGGTTTATATCATATTGCATGAATTTATCCTTCTACATCATGTCATCTTGCTTAAGGCGTTACTCTGTTTGTTATGAACTCATTACACTAGATGCATGCTGGATAGCGGTCGATGTGTGGAGTAATAGTAGTAGATGCAGAGAGTATCGGTCTACTTGTCTCGGACGTGATGCCTATATGTATGATCATTGCCTTAGATATCATCATGACTTTGCGCGATTCTATCAATTGCTCAACAGTAATTTGTTCACCCACCGTAATACTTGCTATCATGAGAGAAGCCTCTAGTGAACACTATGGCCCCCGGGTCTATTTTACATATTATATATTCAGATCTAAATATAAAAACTCCAAAAATACGTTGCTGCAATTTTATTTACTTATTCATATTCATCTATTATCACTATCAGATCTCACCTTGCAAGTAATCGTAAAGGGATTGACAACCCCTTTATCACGTTGGGTGCAAGTTTGTTTGTGTTTGTGCAGGTTCCTTGGTGCCTCATCTTGATACTCCTACTGGATTGCTACCTTGGTTCTCAAACTGAGGGAAGTACTTATCTCTACTTTGCTGCATCACCCTCTCTTCTTCAAGGGAAAAACCAATGCAAGCTCGAGAAGTAGCAGGAAGAATTTCTAGCCCCGTTGCCGGCGAGTATTCAAGTGAAGCATATCTACCAAGTACCTATCACAAACTCATCTCTTGCATTTACATTATTTTCCATTTGCCTCTCGTTTTCCTCTCCCCACTTCTAAAACAAAAATTTCCAAAAAGATTTGCCTTTTTATTCGCCCTTTTTCATTTGCCTTTTCGTTGCTATGTTTGCTTGTGTTGCCATGTGCCTTCTATTTGCTTGCATCTTCGCTTGCTAAAAATCAATTCATATGGATCCTCATCCACTTGCTAATCTTTTCAAAAGACCAAATTATGATGAACCAATTGCTAGTGAGTTTAGTGTAGTTGATTATCTCTATGAAGTTTTGTTTGAAAATAACGAATCTGAAAATTTTGATGAAGTGTTGAAAGAAGAAATTTATAAGGTGATTCATGATAGTTCCTTGAATGAAAAGCATGATTTCCATGTTTTAGTATGAATTCTATGAATATCCATGATGCTAATGATATGCAAAACCACAAGCTTGGGGATGCTATGCTTGATGAAGATGACATTTTTTGTTCCCCAAGTTTTGGTGATGACATGTATGCTATAATTGATCATGTAAAGAATGATTTATGTGATAGTTACATTGTTGAATTCCTTCATGATGCTACTGAAATTTATTATGAGGGAGGAACATATGCTTGTAGGAATTGCAATAATATCAAGTTCCCTCTCTATGTGTTCAAAGTTATGAAGTTATGCTTGTTTTGCCTTCCTATGCTAGTTGATTCTTGTTCCCATAAATTGTTTGCCCACAAAATCCCTATGCATAGGAAGTGGGTTATACTTAAATTTTTTTTTCATGCTATTCATGATGCTCTTTTTCATATCTCAATTACTATTTTTTATGTGAGCATCATTGAAATCATTATGCCTAGCTAGGGGCGTTAAACGATAGCGCTTGTTGGGAGGCAACCCAATAAATAGATTTATCTTTGATTTTTTTACTTTATGTTTTTTTGAGTCCACACCATCATGATTCTGTTATTATTGTGTTTTTTAATGTTTTAATTAATGTTTGTGCCAAGTAGAACCGTTATGACTGGTTTTTGTGATAGTTGTTTAATCATGCTGGAAAAAGACAGAAACTTTGTGCTCATGAAATTATTTTTCATTCCTATCTAGAAAGCTCTTTTGAGATTATACTTTTTTCTGATGATTGATATGCAAATTTCCCTAATTTTCATAATTGTTTAAGAATTTTTGAGTTAGCAGATGTGTACGAAATATACAGATTGCTATAGACTATTCTGTTTTTGATAGATTCTGTTTTTGTTGTGTTGATGGCTTATTTTCATGAAACTATGGTTAGTATCGGGGTGTACGATCCATGGAAAAGTGAGAATACAGTAATATAAGATCAATCTAAATGGAAATTAAGTTTACTACAATACCTAAAAAGTTGGTGGTTGTTTTCTTATGCTAATGCTATCACGAGTTTCAGTTTAAGTTTTGTGTTGTGATGTTTTCATGTTTTGGGTGATGTTATTATGGACAATGGAATAAAGAGCAGAAAGAGCCTAATCTTGGGTATGCTCAAGGCATCCCAAGACAAATTCAAGGACACCAAAAATCCTAAGCTTGGGGATGCCCCGGGAAGGCATCCATTCTTTCGTCTTCAATCCATCGGTAATGTTACTTAGAGCTATATTTTTATTCACCACATGATATGTGTTTTGCTTGGAGCGGCGTGTATTATAGGAGTCTTTCCTTTTTGTTTTTTCACAATCATCCTTGCTGCACACCTTTTGAGAGGGACATGCACTCATCATGAATTTGTTAGAATACTCAATGAGCTTCACTTATATCTTTTGAGTTAGGCAATTTTGCTCACATGTACTTCACTTATATATTTTGAGATTGGTAATTTTCCTCCCATATGCTTCACTTATATCTTTTTGATCTTGGTAATTTTGCTCCCGTAAGCTTCACTTATATCTTTTGAGCTCGATAATTTTGCTCCCATGTGCTTCACTTATATCTTTTGACCTACATAATTTTGCTCTAGTGCTTCACTTAAATCTTTGTAGAGCACGGCGGTGTCATATTTTGTAGAAATAAAAACTCTTGATCTTCACTTATATCATTTTGAGAGAACTCTCCCTAAGTAACTTAATAATTGGCATGTGTTATGAAATTAGTCCTAAATATGATAGGCATCCAAAGAGGATATAATAAGAACTTACATATTCAAGTGCATTGATTAGTAAGAGAAGTTTGATTCCTCACGATTAGTTTCTGATATGGAGGTGCTAATATTAGAGTTATGTTAGTAGGGTGTTATGCATCTAGAAATACTTGTGTTGAGGTTAGTGATTCCCGTAGCATGCACGTATGGTGAACCGCTATGTTAGGAAGTCAGAGCATAATTGATTTATTGATTATCATCCTTTGTGTTGAGGTCGGGATCGTGCGATGGTTAACTCCTACCAACCCTTCCCCTAGGATTATGCATCTAACACTTTGCTTCGATTAATAATAAAACATTCACAATAAGTATATGAGTTCCTCATGACTAATGTGAGTCCATGGTATAGATGCACTTTCACCCTTTCACCATTGCTAGCCTCTCTAGTGCCGTGCAACTTTAGCTGGTGCACAAACCCACCATATGTCTTCCTCAAAACAGCCACCATACCTACCTATTATGACATTTTCAAAGCCATTCCAAGAATTTGGCTTGGTATTTGGCTTGGGATGCCTTGGGAATACCCAAGCTTAGGCTCTTTCCACTCTTTATTCCATTGTCCATAAGAACTTCACCCAAAACTTGAAAACTTCACAACACAAAACTTAAACTGAAACTCGTGATAGCATTAGCATAAGAAAACAAACCACCTACTTTTCATGTACTGTAGTAAACTTAATTTCCATTTAGATTGATGTTATATTAATATATTCTCACTTTCCCATGACTTGTACCCCCCGATACTAACCATCGTTTCATCAAAATAAGCAATCAAGACAACAAAAACAGAATCTATCAAAAATAGAACAGTCTGTAGCAATCTTTATATGTCGTAAACCTATGATAACTCAAAAATTCTTAAAAAATTATAACAATTATGTAAATTTGCATATCAATCATAATCAAAAAGAATCAACTCAAAATCACTTTCTTTATAGGAATGAAAAATAATTTCGTGAGCAGAAATTTTCTGTCTTTTCCAGCATGATTAAACAATTATCACCAAAACTAATCATAAAGGTTCTACTTGTAACAAACACTAATTAAAACATAAAAGACACAATCATAACAGAATCATGATGGTGTTGACTCAACAAGACAGAAATTAAAAATCAAGAATAAATCTATTCATTGGGTTGCCTCCCAACAAGCGCTATCGTTTAACGCCCTTAGCTAGGCATAAGGCAATGGAATCAAGTATTGTCATCTTTAGTGCTCAAACCGTAAGTAGCTCTCATAATGGATTCATAAGGAAATTTAATTCTTTGTCTAAGAAAATGTTCCATGCCCTTCTTTAATGGAAATTGGAATTTAATATTCCCTTCCTTCATATCAATAACAACACCAATAGTCCTAAGAAAAGGTTTACCAAGAATAATAGGACACGTCGGATTACAATCAATATCAAGCACAATGAAATCTATGGGCACATAGTTCCTATTTCCAATAATAAGAACATCATTAATCCTTCCCATAGGTTTCTTAATAGTAGAATCCGCAAGATGCAAATTAAGATAGCACTCATCAATCTCATTGAAACCTAGAACATCACATAAAGATTTTGGAATTGGGAAAAACTATCACCAAAATCACACAAAGTATGGCATTCACAATTTTTAATCTTGATTTTTATAGTAGGTCCCACTCATCATGAAGTTTTCTAGGAATAGATATTTCCAACTCAAGTTTCTCTTCATGAGATTTCATTATAGCATCAACGATATGTTTAGTAAAAGCCTTATTTTGGCTATAAGCATGTGGAGAGTTTAACTTGGATTGCATCAAGGAAATAGATTCAATCAAATAGCAGCTATCATAATTAAATTCCTAGAAATCAAAAGTAGTAGTTTCATCACTATTCAAAGTTTTGATATCCTCTACTCCACTTTTAGTATTTTTAGCATCAAGATAAATGGAGTCCGAATCATTGGGGAATTTCTCAACCAAAGTGGACTCACATCCATCCCCATAATCATTAAGATTGACATTAGAAAACAAGGATTCAATAGGAGTCACATCAAGCACTTTGAGATCTTCGTGGTTTTCACCACGAGAACACGCCTTTTTGAGCCATTCATGTCTAGCACGAATTTGGGCGGTTCTTTCTTTACTCTCATTCATAGAAACACGCATAGCTTTCAAAGTTTCATCCATATTAATATTGGGAGGAACACATCTTAACTTCAAAGCATCAATATCAAGAGACATTCTATCAACAGTCCTAGCCAAGTCATCAATTTTAAGCAGTTTTTCTTCTATGGAGGCATTGAAAATCTTTTGCAAATTAATAAACTCCTTAATAGTACTCTCAAGATCAGAGGGTATTTTATTATAATTCCCATGAGCATTTTTGTAGGAATTGCCAAAATTATTAGAGGGATTACTAGGAAAACGCCTAGGATTAAAGTTACCTCTAAAAGAATTGTTGTTACCAAAATTATTCCTACCAACGAAATTAGCATGAAAATTTTCATTGCTATTCTCAATCAAAGAAGATAAAGGCATATCATTTGGATCTAAAGGAACACTTTTACTAGCAAACATCTTCATTAACTCATCCATCTTAGCACTCAAAGAGTTGATTTCTTCTATAGCATGCACTTTTTTACTAGTAGGTGACCTTTCGGTGTGCCATTGAGAATAATTTGTCATGATATTATCTAAGAGTTTTGTAGCTTCTCCTAGTGTGATTTCCATAAAAGTTCCACCAGAGGCGGAATCCAAGATATTTCTAGAAGCAAAATTCAAACCAGCATAGAAAAATTGTATAATGATCCAAAGACTTAGGCCATGAGCGGGACAATTTCTAATCATCAATTTCATTCTCTCCCAAGATTGTGCAACATGTTCATGATCTAGTTTCTTAAAATTCATAATATCATTATGGAGAGAGATAATCTTGGCAGGTGGAAAATACTTGGAAATAAAAGCATCTTTACACTTGTTCCATGAATCAATACTATTTTTGGGTAAAGATGAAAACCAAGTTTTTGCTCTATCTCGTAGTGAGGATGGAAATAGCTTCAATTTAATTATATCATTATCCACATCTTTCTTATTTTGCATATCACATAACTCAATAAAGGTATTAAGATGGGATGCGGCATCTTCACTTGGAAGGCCGGAAAATTGCTCTTTTATAACAAGATTCAACAAGGCAGAAGTAATTTCATATGATTCCACACTACTGGCGGGAGCAACTGGAGACTAATAAAATCATTATTATTAGTATTATAGAAATCACACAATTTAGTGTTTTCAGATATGGTGATTTAGCAAGCACACAAGCACACAAGCAAACAAAAACCAAGAGAGAGAAAAGGGCGAATGGAAAAGGCAAATAAAGAAAGGAAAATATTTTTGTAATTTTTTTGTTTTATAAGTGGGGAGAGGAAAAACGAGAGGCAAATGGAAAATAATGTAAATGCAAGAGATGAGTTTGTGATAGGTACTTGGTAGATATGCTTTACTTGAATACTCCCCCGAAACGGCGCCAGAAATTCTTCCTTCTACTTCTCGAGCGTGCGTTGGTTTTTCCATTGAAGAGGAAATGGTGATGCAACAAAGTATAGGTAAGTATTTCCCTCAGTTTGAGAACCAAGGTATCAATCCATTAGGAGTATCAAGATGAGGCACCAAGAAACCTGCACAAACACTAAAAAACTTGCACCCAACGCGATAAAGAGGTTGTCAATCCCTTCACGATTACTTGCAAGGTGAGATCTGATAGTGATAATGAGTAAATATAAATAAGTAAATAAATTGCAGAAAGGTATTTTTTTGTGTTTTTCTGTTTAGATCTGAATATATAATATGTAAAATAGAACTAGGGGCCATAGTGTTCACTAGAGGCTTCTCTCATGATAACAAGTATTACGGTGGGTGAACGAATTACTGTTGAGCAATTGATAGAATAGCACAAAGTCTTGACGATATCTAAGGCAATGATCATACATATAGGCATCACGTCCGATTCAAGTAGACCGGTACTGTCTGTATCTACTACTATTACTCCACACATCGACCGCTATCATGCATGCATCTAGTGTATTAAGTTCATGACAAACAGAGTAATGCTTTAAGCAAGATGACATGATGTAGAATGATAAATTCATGCAATATGATATAAACCCCATCTTTTTACCCTTGATGGCAACAACACGATACGTGCCTCGCTACACCTTCTGTCACTAGGTGAGGACACCTCATGGTATGAACCCAAAACTAAGCACTTCTCCCATTCCAAGAATCATAGATCAAGTTGGCCAAACGAAACCCATAACTCGAAGAGACTTACGAGGATATGAAATCATGCATATAAGAAATCAGAGGAGACACAAATAATATTCATAGATAATCTGATCATAAATCCACAATTCATCAGATCTCAACAAACACACCACAAAAGAGAATTACATCGGATAGATCACCGTGAAGATCATGGAGAACTTTGTATTGAAGATCAAAGAGAGAGAAGAAGCCATCTACCTACTAGCTATGGACCCGAAGGTCTGATGTGAACTACTCACGCATCATCGGAGAGGCAAGGATGTTGATGAAGATGGCCATCGGAGATGGATTCGCCTCCGGCAGGATGCCGGAACGGTCTCCCGATTTGTTTTTGGTGGTTAGATGCTTGCAGCGGTGGAACTTGCGATCTAGGTCAATTTCTGTGGGTTTGGCTATTTATAAGACCGTGTGGCGGTGGAAACAAGTGGAGGTGGGCCACGAGGAGGCCACGATCCCCCTAGGCGCGACCTAGGGGGGCGCGCCTCCCAGGCTCGTGGCTCCCTCGGCCCACTTCTCTGGTATTTCTTCCTTCAGGTATTTTTGATATTTTTCATAAAAAATCACAGCGAAAGTTTTATTCCATTTGGACTCCGTTTGATATTCCTACCTGAAAAAGGTTAAAAACACGGAAAAACAGGAACTGGCACTGGACACTGAGTTAATTAGTTAGTCCCAAAAATCATATAAAATAGCATATTCATGCACATAAAACATCCAAAGTTGATAATATAATAGCATGGAACAATAAAAAATTATAGATATGTCGGAGATGTATCAGGCATGGCCTAGAGATGTGCCCTGGCTGTCCACACCCAAAACAAGCGACTTGCCCACGGTTGTTGTTGAAGTTTCTTCCATCGTTGTTGTTATTGGGGTTGTTGTTGTAGGCTGGCCTGGGATTGGCATACTGCTGAGGCTGATATCTCGGACGAGGCGCATGAGGTCTAGTCTACTGTGGCTGATAGGTTGGCTTGGCTGGGGCTGGCTGCCATGGGCGAGGCTTCTGGTTGCTTGAGCTTCCTTTGCTGATCATCTTGCACTTGCGAGTGTCGTCGATGGCATGACACTTGTCTTCCAGCATGAGGGCCTTGTTCACCAATTCAAAGAAGGTGCAATAGTCGCAGACGATGAGTTGGTACTGCAGGACTTGCTGAAGTCTTTCCATGAAGCGTTCCTTCTTGGCAGCCTCTGTGAAGACATCTTTAGGTGCATACCTTGATAGCAGGTTGAACTTCTGCAGGTACTCCTTGACAGAGCAATTCCTTGCTTCAGCACTCGGAATTCTCTCTTCTTGATAGCCATGATCCTAGAGGGAATATGAGTAGTGCGCAACCCTACCTTGAAGTCATTTCACGTGATCACATGTTCTCCTTGCATGACCTTGAATCCATCCCACCAAGCTCGGGAGGTACCCCCGAGCCAGTGAGAGGCATAAAGCACCTTCTCACGATCCTCATTGTAGTTGACCAATGCAATGAGGACCTCGATGGTGCAGATGTCGGGACCCCGTTCCTAAGTCATATGAATCCAGACTGTAACATATCACATCACTTTGCGGCCTCATGCATGGTAAGCTCCACGGCTGCAGCCTTACCTTAGCCGGGACCGTTTGCGTCTTTTGGCTCATGTATGTGAACATGTCGCTAGCAATCACACAAAAGAGAAACCGGGCCGACATGACTAGTCATAGAACCCAAGTGGCACATCCGTACGGAAACAGGCATATGTAACCCATCAATGCAGGTGTCGGCCTTAAGCGTGTGTAGACGAGTCATAGCAAGCTACAAGGACTCCATTACGTCGCGAGACACGAATGCCATCACTGTACATAGACGAGTCATAGCAGGCTACAGGGACACCATTACACTGCGAGACATTTTCCAAACGGGACAAACACAACAACAAAGAAGGATACATGCCGGTCAATCAATGTGTCTGGAGTAGTAGCAAGCTACCATAGCTCGGTGGAAGCACAAAGAGGCAGTTTCCCGTAAAGAGTACTACTAAAGGCACACGACTAGGTGTCGGATCCCATATATACCGTTGCACGTCACACGTACGCACGACATGCCCGATATGCATAGATACAACCATGGCATCACAACATAACCATACAACAACATGACTTTTATTTAAGAGGCTCAGACGAGCCTTGCATAATATGTTCTTACAGATAGGGGTCACCTGACCCGACACTCAAGTCATACAAACAAGTTCATACAAGCCAGCGGAAACTTAAGCTGTCTGAGTACAGACGGCGAAATTGAAAAGAGGCACACGGCCTGACTATCTACAACCCACCACACTGGCAAGATGGTAGCTGGGACACCAGCTATTCGGCATCGTCAATGTCTAGACAAAACCCACCTGATGGGTCATGGTTTTGTTCTGCAACATTTATTAAGCAAGGATGAGTACAATCGTACTCAGCAAGTCTTTAAAACAGACCTAGTCTATTATGCTCATTTGTCAACAAGGGAGAGTGGTGGAGTTTATGCAGAAATGCCAGCTTTGACTCATGGCTATCCTACACTACTCAGTTTTAACTCTTGTTACAATTTTAATTATCGCACACGAGTCCACTACCTCCATCACAATTCACCACCTTGGATTCACTTTCCCCTTCCGGAAGAGTGCCATCCACGATACTCACACTTGTCTTGATATTTTTAGAAGTATCCATTTGATTATCTATGAAGAGCATAAGTTCTCCAAGTAGTCCATATCCGAGGACGCGGCTATTCGAATAGTTTCATACCCTGCAGGGGTGTACTTCTTCACACAGGCTCTCGCCACTTATCGCTGTGTGCCATAAACCATGCACCTCGTCAACCTTCAAGCAAATGCCCAGCGAGGGAGTTGGCCATGACCGTCAATCGATGAGACCTCTAGTCCAGGCTATCGTCTATTTGAGATTAAACCCGCACGGAAGTCCGGCCGAAGTTTCCGCTACGGCCTCAAATGATGTGCGTAGGATTCCCAAGCCCACCATTCGGGTGACCCTTGGTACACCGTGCCACTACCTACCGCGTCGTAACCCACACCGAGGGTCAACGCTACGCACAACCTCCAGCATGCTGTAAACACCAGAAACTACTTGCAACTCCTGGACTAAGGACTAAGTGAATGATAAGTCGAGCGGGGTCATATTTCAGGGCCCAGCATATGGTAGTAACTACTATTGGATCACAAACACGGAACTCAGTTCCTAAGAACCTTCCCAATGAGACAACCCGCTATGTACTCCTACATAGCCTCTCATTGTTACCTTTACCAAATCGTATTCATCATATGATCATCACATCGGACAACATTGTTTCACTCAGTTCATCACCGAGATGAATCAGACCGAACACAACTCTAAGCATAGCAAGCATAGCAGCCAAAGTAAGCTAAGCACATCAGGGCACAAGCATCTACCAGGTATGCTAGGTTGCAAGGTTTAGCTATTTACTGTGACAAGGTCAAGTCATGCATAAGAATAGGATCATCTACCATGTAAGACTGACATGTGATCGTTTGTCCTAATGCAATAAATAAGAGCTGGAGCGAGAGGGTGGGATCTTATCGGAATTATCAAAGGGGTTGCTTGCTTTGCTGAGTTGCAGGAAGGTTTTCTCCTTCAGCGGGACACTCGGGGTTATCCTCGGAAGCAGGGCCTACCGCGATGCACATAAGAAACAATCAATACACGCAAGTGCAATAATATGATGCATGATCATGGCATGATAGCATGTATGGATGGCCTAGTGTAGCTAATGATCATGTTGATTTGAAATGGATTTGAATATAGGTTCAAAGTTGTTCTCCATTTCAAATTCCATATATTATCCTATTGATAAATGTCCATGTTCACCTATTTAGATTTCTCTAACATGCATGAGAATAGCACCATTGAATTCATTGGATTTTCTGATAAATTTTCATATATAAATTATTTTCATCTAACTTACAGATTAATTTATATGAATTTTCAAAGTTTTAAACAATTTCTGGAATTATTTTTAAACTGGAAAATGAATTAATGCGTCAAACTGATGTCAACCTGACGTCAGCTGGTCGACTGACCAGCCAGAGTCAAACCTGACAAGGTGGGACCTCCCTTTCAGCATCAGGGGTCTTAATCCCGCACTGACTGGGGTTTGGCCCACCTCTAGGGTCCCACTGTTAGCGACTGGGCCGAACTAATTAGGGGGATTAGCCCCCTAATGATGGCCACCTCGGCGCCCACCGGAGCGGGGCCGGCGGCAACCATCCGACGCGGCTAAGACTCGCCGGAGTGCATCTCCGGCGACCAAATGGACGGCGGAGGGCACCAGACATTTCGCACTGCTCGCACGCATCGAACCCGACACATCCCAGGGGCTAGGGTGGTTGGAATCAACGCCGGCGACTAGCGCGGCGGCTGCCAGAACTCGGGCGAGCACGGGCTCGTCGAGCCGGACCTCTAACGGGGCAGCTGAGGCCTCCAGAGGCTACCTGGAAGCCTTCTGAGCACAACCGCGTGCTCAGATGCAAGCTTGGGTCGCCACAATGGCGACCACGACCTCGCTGGCGGCGGGAAGCTTTCGGGCTCGAAGGAATCCGGCGATACAGAGCTCTATCGAAGTGGGAAAAGGAGGGGAGAAGGAGAAGGAGCTCACAGCGGGTGCAGAGGCATCGAAAACTGGCTCGGGGAGGGCCTGGAACGGCGGCAAGCTTTGGTTCCTTCTTCGGCGACCTGAGGAAGAAGACGATGGCTCGACGGCGACAGGGGGCTTCCGGCGATGCGGTGCTTGGCTAGGAGGAAGAGGAGGTCCGGGCGGAGCTTCTGGCTGACTCGAATAGGTTCGGGGGCGGCTACAATGGAGGCAACGAGCTCGAGTAGGTCGCGGCCATGGCGGGACAGAGGGGGAGAATGCGAGAGAGAGAGAGAGCTCGCGAGAGAGGGAGAGGAAAGGAAGGAGAGGGCCCGTCGGCGGCCTTCGCGGTGGCGCTCTCCCAGCCCTCCAGGCAAGGAGCCAGGCAGGGAGGAGGTGGCCGGCGCGCGGCGACCACACGCCCGGCGTCCTCCTGGCCAGAGGTGGGAGATGACCGGTTCGCCCCTGTGGGTTGGGCCGGCTTTTCTCCCCTGGCCCAGGTAGGCTTTTTCCCCCTTTTTCTATTTCCTTCTGTTTTTTCTATTTCTTGACCTTTGTTTATTTTTTTTGCAGGTCCAAATGACTTTTCAAAATACCCCAATCATTTTCTAAAATAAAGTTTGAATATTTCAAACATGTCCAAAAATTTTCAGAGTATTTTGAAAATGAAAATAATGATAATATTTTATTTATCAATTTCAGAGGCTTTAACCATTACTTTTGAATTGCTTCTCATGTTCAAATATTTTAAATGATCCCTGTTATATTTTTTCCCAAATTTATCAGACATAGGGAACATTTCTAAGGGCATTTTGGATTTGTTGAAAATTTCACTAAACTTGAATTGCTTTATTTTATTAAGTGCTTGGGGTTTCTTTTCTTTCTCCCCATTTCATATTGATGCAATGATGATTATGATGCAAACACATGCTATTCCTATGACATCTAACTAGGGTTGTGACAGCAGATCCAGTCATGAGCATCCAACGGTTCAGTAGTCTCGGTGATGGTCGGGGGTGAGTTCCTCATGAACTCAGACAGCGTGGAGCGGCCATTGTCGTTCCTACCTTGCTGCTGATTGTTCACGAGATCCTGGGCCATCTGATGGATAGAAGCAATGTTGGCATGGCGTTCCTCCTGGAGAACTTGGAGAAACTGAGCTATGGTCATGTTCTCCGACGGAGGTGGTGGCGGGGGAATGTCGCCATGTGGCTGCTCCTGGTGTCCTCTAGCGTGAGCAGCCCCACCAGCTCCCTATTGCTGGCTCCAGTTGCTGGCTTCGGGGTTGGTGAAGGAGCTGTTGCGGGTAGCAGTCACCATCTTGTTTGGAGTAGCCAAGTCAAACGACTAGGGTCGACAAGCGGATAAGCAATAACGGCAAAGCACACCTAAGGGGGTCGATCAAGTGCAAGTGTGTTAAAACGAAGGTCAAAAGACCAACAACATATATTAAGGTAGATGATGCAGTCGCTTACATATTGCCTAAGGGAAAAGTGTGACCTGCATCGGAACACAAACAACAAAACCAACAACAAGCACACATGGTTTCATATGAACCATTACACAGACTCGACTTCGCATGAGGAATACATGACTGATCCTACCCTAGGGGTTCTCGGACTCAGATGGTGCAGTGCTCGGTCTCGTAGTCATGCTCCTATGGATCTTCCTCTGGCTCATCATCTGAACGAGCATCGTTACCGGTCGAAGGGGTCGGGGAACAAGGAGGCCCATCCTGACAACGCTTTGCAGGCGGGTCGGTGAAGAGCTCACGGAACTCCCTCGCACTCATGTGACGCCTACGTGTAGGTGCATCACTAGCTGGGGGTACTCCCCCTCGATAAGCGACAGCTTGTCGACCCTCGGGGGATCCATCCTTCTTGATCTTGTCTGGCTTCATCTTGGCTTGTCGGAGTAGCTTCCGGGTGTGGTGAAGTTCCTCGCAGAGCTTCACGGACTCCTTCATCAAGTGGTGAACCCGACTATCGGCGGAGAGGCGAATGTAAGTCTGAAACATGATTGGTGCGCCATCTTCCTTGGTTTGAATCAGCGTCCAACTCTCACCAAAGTCACCCTTCCTAAAGGGGAGCTAGCGAGTAGCTGGCTCGTTAGCCATCTCTGGAACGATGCCTCGAAGGTGTAGGAGTGCATTGCGCGCAGCTGTCTCGACAGCAAACATCATGGTCTCCAGTCGTGGTCCTTCAAAGAACCAACTAGTCGGGGAGTCATTTGGCTTCATGACCACATCCATGTGGTATTCCTTTGTGACAGCATCAACCCAGTGCTCGTGGTAGAGGACAATGGGTGATCGGCGAAACTGTCACTTCTCCAGGCTATCCCCAAGAAGTAAGGGAAAGCCGGATGTCAGGAAGGCTTTGGGTACGACGGCCATCTACAAAGGTTTGAAAGGAGGAGAGTTAGCAAAGGGTTGTGTGAACCATAGGAGAGGTAAACAATGCAGATTTCCTAAGTTCCAATGCTAGGTGTAGTTTTGAAAACAGCTTTCATCCTAACTAACATCCATGTTAACTAAGGGCTTCCTACAGTCAGGATGGCTCTGATACCATCTCTATGGGGACCCCGATTCATAAGTCGAGATCACCGAATGCACGTGTACAGGGATCCCAGAGATCAATGCTCACTGAACACATAGAAGCTGAATAACAAGTGTCTTACATCCACACTTAACATCTTACACAAATGGTGACCACGAAGGTCTTAGTCTCACATAGATAGGGCCACACGGGCCAAACACTTAAACTGGAACAAGCAGTGGAAATTTGATCGAAAGCGTGAACCCATGCCATCTGCCTTAACCTACATGCATTCTGATCGGGAAGCATCCTAGTTCGCATGTTCGTCTTCAACGAACTCTTCAACAAACTCCTGTTCTTCCATGCCTGGGCAATTAAATAACTAGTGGCAAGCCAATGAGTACTTTGAATATACTCGCAAGCAACCCAAGTGTGGAACATAGTAACAATGAACCATGATATTGCACTAAGTAGGTAAATTTGTGGAAAGCCAATTTTGTATGCATTTGACATGATCAAGTAATTTGGTGAGCATGCATCAACATCTAGCAGGTATTCATGTGGACATATTGCAGATGCCATCATGGGCATCAGTTTGAACATCTCGTGTTCACGCTAAGTCCTCGGACTTAGTTCATTCCTCATGCTAAGCCATCGGGCTTAGCTCATGTGACCTCTAGTCACCACCACACCGTACTCACGCCATTTTTTCACGAAAACATCCGGACGTGGCATAAGCAGCACCACCCAATTGTCCTTGACCGTGGACACGACTATTCAAATAGTTTAACACTCTCCAGAGGTTGCACACTTTACCCACAAGACTCGGGGAACTTCCGTGTCATCCACAACTCGCGGTATTTAACATACCCTAGGTAAGCACCCGAACAATGCCTTTCCCCTGGCGATACCAAACAAAGAGTCCACTCGATTGGTACCTAGCCCTCATGCTGTACATCACACGAGCCTCCCTCTAATCGTACCATCCATGTGGGGACCAACAGTGTGCCCGGTGCCTATGAAGAAATCGCATGATCATACATAACGGTACGACCCCGTACCGAGAGTGACCACGCCACTCCCGCCACTAGTAGTGTGGGCTCCTTGCCAGTACCCACGAAGGTAATCAACAAAGCCCCGTCCCATAAGGGGTATCGTGGTTGCGCATGTAAGGTTGGGATGGTCGGTAAATCTTAAACCGTCCATTTTTGGAAACACACACACTCCCTTGTTCCGGCACACCACTTCTTTCTCAAGTGGTCACCCATCTCATCATCATCTCCCTCGGGCATTAGTGTCAGCCGACGGGGTTTTCGAAAAGTCTTTGAAAGAATCACTTCCTTTCTTGCCATCACTATGCATAAGTCCCATCCCACTTTGCGTAGAACCTAATGGCAACCTAACTACTCCCATCCGCACAACCCTCATATGGTGGTAGGGTCATGCACGACGCAAGTGTCAACAGAAAGGTGCCGAAAGCATTCCTCTGAGAGAGGGAATATCACAACATATGATTAAATATGATGGAAGTAAAGTGCTATATGACATGCAATGAAAATGGTTTCTTGACATGGTCAAAGGGCTGCTTGCCTGGCTCAACAAAGTGTCTGGGGTCTTCGAAGTCTTCGGGTTCAACTTCTCGGTCAACAGTGCAATCTATTGTCGCGAAAATAAACGATAATAATAAGCAAACACACAAAACAGAGCACTCATTTCACTATAAAAAATGTCCACCTACTCTGATGAATACCTAAAGTTATACTAAAAATATCATATCAAGGTTTTGTTATGAAAAAGATTTAAAAAAAGATAACAGAGGCAAAAAGGTGCCTTTTAATAGATTTTTAAATAAAACAGTACATGATAGATTTTCAAAAAAATTCACAAATGGCACCATTAAATTCTATGGAATATTCTAGGATTTATGGTGTAAATAGATTGGGTATTGGATTTTTATTTTACCCTGTGGGATTTCTACAAATCCCACAAAAACAGAAAAAAGAAAAGGGCCACAGGAACCTGGGCCAATGGTAGCCAGAGGCTGGGCCGGCCCAGCTGGCCAGCTAGCCAGCCTCGCACGCGGCCAGGTTCATACCTGACGCGCGGGGCCCGGTTGCCAGCGGCACAGGGGAGAGGAGAGAGAGCGCTGGAGGGGGAGACAGAGGCCGATAGGTGGGCTCCACCTGTCGGGTCCTTCTTCGTTCTCGAGACAGAGAGGAAGAGAGCTCACCAGCGGCGAGGGGAGGCACGGCGAGGAGATTTGGAGGCAGGAACGACGTCAGCGTCGACCCGCTGGTCCACTGGAGGAGGAGGGAGCACCGGAGGTGGTCAGAGCTGCCGGCGACCAGCACCTGTGGCGGAGGGAGATTCAGGAAGGGGTCGGGGATGGCATTTCCAGCCCCAAAACGAGCGGGGGAGAGCGGGCAATGGACCAGGGGGCGGCTGCGGGCTCAACGGAGAGGAGGGGAGCGCCTGAGTGGGCCTGTTCCCGAGATCGACGGACTCCACCGTGGCAGGGCCTCGGTCGATCTGAAGCACTGGTGCTCGGGAGGCTCCAATGGGGGGCTCAGGTGGTCGATAGGGGAGGAGAGGAATCCAAAGAGGGGGAGAGAGGGGCTCGGGGGCCCTTTTATAGGGGAGGGCAGAGGTAGGGGAGTTTGCGGGCGCGGGAGAGCTCGAGCTCTTGCCGTTGAGCCACGGCAAGGAAGGAGGGGGTGACAGTAGGGCTAGGGCCCTACGGTGGATGCCCTGGAGAGCGCGGACATGCAGAGGGGGGGCGGAGGGCGCAGCGCGTGCGAGTGCGGCCATTGGCCGGTTCGGGCGGTGCCATGCGCGCGCGAGGGAGGAAAGGAGAGAGAGGAGAGAGAGGGGGCCGTTGCCCTGGAGTGCTGCAGATGTCGAGGCGCATCGACTGGCGCGAGGGGCAGGCTCGAGGTGTTCGGGTATGGGCAGGAGAGGGAGGTCAACCCTCTAGAGCACGGCTTCCTGCTCCAGAGCGCGACTTTGGCCATCATGATGGGGACATTGGTGTGCTCTGACGTGCCCATTGATGTCCAGTGGCTACGAGAGGGAGTAAACAATGGGAAAAGCACATTGGATGCTCTGGGTGGTGGCTAGGAGAGAGGAGAGGCTGAGAGAGAGGGATAAATGGGTTGTCCAGACGGGTGCAAATGGGATTTTCACCCTCTCAATCATGGATCTGGCCATTGGGGTTACTACTGGAGATGCTGGTGGTCTTGGTGGAGCTGTGGTAAAAAGATGAGGCCAAGGGTAAAAAGTTACAAGGTGAAAATGCCAGTTTTGAAATCAACCAGAAGGTGTTTGATGTTGTTTAGGGCAAGCAAATGGGCTTAGATTGCCATCATATTTTACAGGGTCAAGGGGTGATAGAAAACAAGCATGATCACCAAGTTTGGGCTTAAGAGGAAAAAGTTCACAATGGAACTTAGAGAAAACCTAGAAATTGGCAGTATAGATCCAATGATGTTAGGCTTTAACCCTTTATGCACCACTTAGTGTAGCATCATCATTTGGAGTCTTTACATGTCTACAAAGTTTGAGACCAAGGGGAGACACTTCACAATGTAAAGTTGCTCAAATTTGATTCTGGACAAGAATGGTTTTGGGTTAATTTGATGAAGCAAACCAACTTGGATTGAGATGAAACTTTGCAAGATCATCACCCATGATAGTGTTGTCTTGCTAGAATTTTCCTGGAATTTATTGAGAATTTTCCTTATAGAAACATTCCAAAGGTTTGATCTGAACAGGAAGGGTTTTGAGGGGTTTTGCCCATGATATGATCAAGCCCTTGTATTGACACTCATATATATGGAAAATATATGTGCACTAAGTTTCTCTATTTTTTCTCAAATATCTTCAAAGCATTTAAATAATTTTTCCTTAGGAAAAACCATTTTGTCCATAAGAAAAAGCCTTTAAATAAAATATGAAAATAATCTATAAAATAAATTTGGCTGAAATAAAGCATTTGGGAAGAAAGGATCCACCCAAATTGAGGAATTTTAGTACAACCTCAATTCAGGGGTTTTCGTAAACTTAAATTGAGTAAATCCTTTTTGGTGAAAATAAATTTTGATAAGAATAATTTTGAGTACTATTCACATGGCATGATCATAGGGAAAGAAGTTTGGATCAAGGAAGATGAAGGTGGAGGGGAGTAGAACCTAAGAGAGCCAAACATGATCACCCAACCAATCAAACAAGTATCCATTCAGACAAGCATGCACTCAAAAAAAATTAATTGGTTCCAAATTTTATAAACAAAATCATGACAATGTGCTATAAACATAGGCTGTGAAAACATATGAATCCAGCCTGTAACACGTCACACCACTTTCCGGCCTCACGCACGGTAAGCCACGACTACCGCCTTACCTTGGCCGGGACCGTTTGCGCCTTTTGGCTCACGGATATGAATGTGTCGCTAGCATTCACACATCAGAGAACGCGGGTCGACATGACTAGTTATAGACCCAAGTGGCACAACCGTATAGGGACAGGCATACATAACCCAACAATGCAGGTGTCGGTCATCAGCGTGTGTAGACGAGTCATAACTAGCTACAAGGACTCCATTACGACGTGAGACATAATTGTCATCACTACTTGTAGACGAGTCATAGCAGGCTACGGGACTCCATTACCCTGCGAGACATTTCCCCGAAGGGATAGACACAACAGCAAAGAAGGATACATGTCGGTCAATCAATGTGTCCAGAGTAGTAGCAAGCTACCAAGGCTTGGTGGAAGCACAAAGAGGCATTTCCCCGTAAAGAAGGCTACTAAAGGCACACAACTAGGTCTCGAATCCCACGCATACCAATGCATTTCAATCATACACATACTATGCATGATATGCGTAGATACAACATGGCATCCCAACAAAACTCTATAGCATAACATTTATTTAGAAGGCTCCAAGGAACCAACATAGTATAATGTTACAAGCAGAAGGGTCACATGACCCAACATTCAGAGCATACAAACATCAAGCGGAAGATACATGTCTGAGTACAGACATCTACAAAAGCGGCTAGAAGAGCCTGAAAAGCTACAACGACCCTACCACAGGAACCAGACCTCTGTCTTGGTTACTAAGCTAATCCGTCGATGTCAACATCAGGAGAACATAACCGAACACAACATCCAACTCTGCAAAAATATAATTAAGCAATAGTGAGTATGAAGGTACTCACAAAGTCTTACATCAGAACTATCTACATATGCATCATGTATCAGTGAACAGGATTGTGGGGTTTACTACAGAATGTCAGCTTTGACCTTTGGCTATCCTAGACTATGAAAAAATAACCAACGTATCAATACTCTCTAATCTCCGAACGAGAAACCACACACGAGCCCACATGTTCACCACCTCAATACACCACTATAGATCCTCTCTCGTCTTCCTATCAGAAGCCACGCATAGCACTCACACTTGTTCGGTGCATTTCAAAGTATCCACTTAAATTGTCTATGAACAATACAAGTATCCAAGTAGTCCATATCCGCGGACGCGGCTATTCGAATAGATAATTTACCCTACAGGGGTGTACTTCGTCACACATGCTCCCGACACTTATCGCCATGTGCACGTAAAAAGGCACCTCAGCAACCTTCAAGCAGAAGCCCAGCGAGGGAGTCGGCCACGGACATTAACCTTCAATGAGTCACGTCCAAAGCAGTCGCCTACCTGAATTGGAACCCATAATGGAAGTCCGACCGAGGTTTCCAGCATGGCCTCAAACGTTGCGAGCAAAGCCCCAAGTCGGTCCCGATTGGGCTGTTCATCCAATTAGCAGGCCGTGCCACACCTATCAACGTTTCGAACTACTGTGACTCCTAGACTGAGAACAGGGTAGGTTAATAGGCCAAGAGAGGTCAAGCTACCGGACCCCAATGTGCGGTAGTAGCTAGTCTTGGAACACAAACACGGAACTCAGCTCCTATGAGCGGTTTCAATGAGACAACCCACCATGTACTCCTACATGGCCTCTC
The DNA here is from genome assembly GCA_022496015.1 of Hordeum marinum. Taxonomy (NCBI): domain Eukaryota; kingdom Viridiplantae; phylum Streptophyta; class Magnoliopsida; order Poales; family Poaceae; genus Hordeum; species Hordeum marinum. The sequence goes on along the minus strand of CM039677.1, from coordinate 276,635,208 downwards.
ATCGCTACCTTTACCAAAACAGGTTCATCACTTAACCCTCATCATCAGGACACATTCATTTCACTCCGGTTCATCTTCCAGATGAATCTGACCTGACACAACTCTAAGCATAGCAAGCATAACAGGGTTATAGCAAATCATGGCTCAAGCATCTACCAGGTATGCTAAGTTGCTTGGTTTAGCTATTTACTGTGACAATGACAGGTCATGCAAAGGAGTGGGTTAATCTATCGCAACACAAGTAGCAGTTGAAAAGTGTTGTCCTAATGCATTTAAATGAGAGCAAGAGCGAGAGATGGGATTGTATCGAATATGCAGGGGGGTTGCTTGCCTGTTTATCAGAAGAACTCAGCTGTTCTTCGATGTCGTTGATAACTACGTCTCGCAAGTCTATCGACAAGATCAAACAAGGTACAATTTAAACAAGGCAAATGTTAAACAATGATTCATGATAATAGCATGTTAATATGGTACCTGTTTGAGCTAATGCATCTACCATCATATTAAATGAAGATGGTTTGAACCCAAGGTCAAATTTAAATCCAAAAGTGAGGTGGCCTATTGTGTTTTGAAAAAAATGGCCAAGTTTGTCTATTTTGATTGTTCTACATGTATGAAAATGCCACCATTATATTCATTGGATTTTTTTGATAAATTTCCATATATAAATTATTTTAATCTGACTTACAGATTATTTTCTATGAATTTTTGAAGTTTTTATTAATTTCTGGAATTTTCTGATTTATTTTTATACTAGAAATTCATTTAATGTGTCAGGCCGACGTCATCATGACGTCAGCTAGTCAAAGGCCAGGCCAGGTCAATCCTGATAGTGTGGGGCCCTCGTCTCAGCGTCAGGGGCTAATCCCCGCGCTGACCGGGGTTTGACCCACTTCTGGGCCCACTGTGAGTGGCTGTGGGTTAATTAGGGAGGGGGATTAGTGGCTAATCGGCCGGACAAGTTGGCACCGGCCGGAGGGTGGTCGCTGGCGACCGTCTGACGCGGCGGAGGTTCGCCGAAAGTCGCTAGGGTGCTCGGGTTGACGCGCGGAGAGCTCTGGGGTGAAGCATGTGCTCGACCGTGTCGAATGGGCTGGTCAGGGGGGCTCGGGGTCGTCGGAGGGCTCGCCGGAGAGCTCTTCCGCGGCGGTGCCCGTACGACCACGTCGAGGAGGACGCTAGAGAGCACGGGGAGACCGGGGGAGAGAGGGAGAAGGACGGCATGCTCACAGAGGGGGCTGTAGGGGGCTCAATGGCTCGAGGACGTCCCGGCCGCGGCGATATCGGCGACGGAGCTCCGGCAGGTCCGGAGGTTGAAGATGACCACGACGGTGGCTTCGAGGGGCTCCCGGGTTCTTCTGGCACCACGGGAAGAACCAGGGGGTCGTGACGGTTCTCAGGGGCATGACAGAGGGGTGAGGGGAGGCCGGAGGCTGTGGCAGCAGCGAGCGGCGGCTACAGCAACGCTTGGCAGAGGAGGAGAAGAGAGGGCCAGGGGAAAATGGAGAGGGGAGGGGGCCAGCACGACCCTGGCGAGATCATCCGGCTCGCTAGCGTGATGGGAGGGCCAGGGAGGCAGGTGGCATGGCGCCACCGCCGCGAGTGTCGTCCTTTGCTTCTCCTCTGCCTTCTAGCAGGAGGAAGAAGACGAGGCTGCCCCTGGTGGGTTGGGCCTCCTGGTGGGCTACGTGCCAGGTAAGCTTTTCTCCTCTTTCTTTATTTCCTGTTCAATTTTTTTTATTTCTAACATTTTGTTTTGGCTCAAAATAAATATCCAACAAATTTATAAAATCCTAGAAACTATTATATGAGCTAGGTATAATTGATTAGTGCCACATAATTAATTTTAGGATTGTTGAACTTACATTATATATATGATAAATATAATTCCAATAAAATAGGGTTAAATTAATGCTAAAACCCAATATAAAATATTTCCGTGATCCATAAAATATTGGGTGGTGTTTTACCTCAGTAAAATATTTTATTAGAGATCCAGGAACATTTTCTTGGAATTGTTTCAAACAACTTTTTTTATAGTGCTTAGTTGACAAATGTTTGAATTATGAGGCTTGATCATTCCTCATTTCATCCTCATTTGAAAATAAAAATGCACGCGTGAATGCTCTTGCAATCATAAAGAAATTAGGGTTGTGTCACACAGGAAAAATCCTTGCGTCTCCTATTGCGTTTGATGTTCCTATCCCATCTCTTTACTTACATGTGCAATGTCTTTACTTTCCGCTGCCATATTTGTAGACATGCATGTGTAGGTCTGTTAGACTTGCTGGACTAGCTAAAATAGTTAATATCTGCCAACCAATTAACTTGGGAAAAGGATAGTATTTAAATTTCTACTAGTAGTCTATTCACCCCCGTCTAGACACACTTCTCTCTATCCTACAAGTGGTACCAGAGCTTTGGCCTCCATTGCTTCGGTTTAATCACCATGGAGGAAGATGGATCTATCTAGAATGGAGGGTTTGATTTGTAGAGTGCCCATTATTGATGGAGAGTATTATAGTTAATGGAACAATGCCATGATTGGTCTATTTAATAGATACCATTTCACTAAATACACTGAAAATCCCTATGTGCTACCTAGTAATGAATTGCATCCCACACACAAAGAGGAAATTAACATGCTTGGTAACCTAAGAACTATCAATCTTGTTGTTAGTGGCTTGCCAAGATTCGTGTTTCTCAAATGAAGAACGTTGCATGTCCCTATACCTTATGGACTGATCTGGAGAAACGATACCTCTCGGGGATATACCCCGTGGTATGACCTGGACAGAAGTATGACCTGGCTAGGGCCTGGCGACTCACATGAGACCTAGTCAAGACATGACACTTTACTGGTGACCCGACAGGCGAGTCGCAGGACAACTAGGCCCAAAACCCGATGTGTAAGCCGGCGCCAGGTGGCTCACAAGAGAAGGCCCAAAGGAGAGAGGATTCCTTTACTAGAGAAACAAGACCCGGAGTAGGATTCGTGAAAGACTAGTCTGAGTCGTACTGGGAGTATGACTCTATTTGTAAACCTACCCTCTCCACTTATATAAGGAGGGGTAGAGCGCCCTTAGAGAGACGAGTTCACAAGTCCACAAGTTTAGACGGACACAAGATATTAGAGATAGACATATTAGAGGCTCTCATGATTAGAGGTAGAAAAACAACACCCTTGTAACCAAGAGATCTTCCTCCTCATCAATACTAGACAAGCAGGATGTAGGCTTTTACCTCCATTGGAGGGGCCGAACCTGGGTAAACTCGGATCTCTTGATTCCAACCAACCCCTCTCAAGCCGCCACATGGTTTCGATCACCCAAAACCTAAGTCAGTTCACCCGAACATCTTCCGTGACAAATCCATGACAGTTGGCGCCCACCGTGGGGCTTGCATAGTGGTGTTATGTTCTTGAAGTGAGTCCTTCCAGGGATCCAAAAGCGTGCAGTTGATCAAAGTGCGGAAGATCCAAAATTAGGGTTACAACTTGTGCGCCGTCATGAGCGTCCCTCACGATCTGTCAATTCAAGCCTGATCCGATGAGTTGCTGCTTCAACAATTTCATCTACGGATACTACATCTAGTACACCTCGCCTCGCAAAACTACTAGCAGATCAGCTCAAAGTTAAAAAAACAAAAAAAGGGAAAGAAGACCACGATCCGAAGAAAGGGTGCAGACGATGACTTGTCTCATCGGGCCCAACCCGAAAGCGAGGATGGAAACAAACTTAGATTCCACCACACCAGCCTCCTCCGTCGTGGCCTGCGTAGTATGCCAGCATGCTGCACTAGCGCTCGTCCCGCGGCCGCGTGTCGTGGCCTCGACCGTTTCCCGCGTTTGCTGCACCCCCCCGACCGGCTCTCACTTCGCTGCTGAGCTCACCGCTGCTTCCTTCTGCCTTCGCTCGGCCGCTCCCTAGCGATCCGCCCTGCACTAAGCCGCTACTACTACCGCGTGCTCTTCTGGTCGTGCCTGGCCTCTCCATCAAGCTGACCGACCGGTGTTGCGGTGCTTCTGCTCTACCCTGCCTTTGCCATGGATGATTCGCCACGACGAACCGGCTTCCCTCTGAGGTGCCAGAACCGGCTGCTGCAGGCCCCTGCCATCGCCGCCACGGCCCGCTCCACCACGCCGAGGTGCTTCCACAACTACGCATCTGGCTCTACCGGCCGCCTCAATGGTTGTATCCCGCTCGGACCATCCTCCACCACGGCCTCAACTGCTGCCTCAAGCTGCTAGGTACCGTCAAGCCACATCCGCCGCTGTGGCTCTGCCCCACCACGCTTGCTAAGACAGATGGCCGACACCGTGCTCCACTGCGGGCTCCACATCACCGTTGTTACCCACCTCTGTCGCGGGATGGCTTGGTTAAGCCGCCCGGGCCGAGGCGTGCTTGCGGTCTACCTCCGAGCCACCGCCAAGGCCTGCTTGCAGTCCGACTCCGAGCTGCCATCAAGATTACCTTCTCCGGGTCGCTCCCGCGTGCCTCCACCGCCACAACTGTTCGCCCTGGATCCCGCCTCCATACTGTGTCGTGGCTGCCTCGAACATGCCCTGCCAGCCGCGCCATGGCTGTCTCGGCCTCGCCTCGGATTCACCTTGCCGCTACACCTGCTGTCCGCCTCCTTTCCGAGCAACCGCGCTTTCGCATCACCGGGCAAGCCGTCGCAGGTCTGCTTTGTCACCTCCACGCATCCGCCCGCCGGTTCCTCTACACTTGGAACACACCGACGAGTTTTGCGGCTTCCCCGGCGAGGACCCGTTGTCTCTACACATGCTTGTGATACGTGGTACAAGATGTTTACGGGTTCCTTTGCCGGTTTAATCCGTCAAGAAGACTTTCGACAGTACCTAGCCGCCACAGCTCCACAAGAAATCAACTGGTGGTGGAGAGATCATACATTAGTCAAAACTATAGCTATCGTGTGTGGTACTACTACAAATTATGGCAAAGCTTCCATTACTATGTTCTGGTCCACACACACGAGGTCCGAGGAAAATCTTCGCGTTGCGTGGGAAAAGAAGGATTTGATCAATACTACTCCATGAGATGTATCATGATCACGTACAACCTCAAAACACATCAGCACATGTCAGTAAGTCAAGCCAAAAGTATTGGGGCTCACATGAAAGTTAACCCTATGTTTTGTGCCTGATCATGTCCAACATTATTAGCACCGACATCCGCGTTCATAGAACAAAAATACTAGTTGATATTTATCCATCGTGATGAGCATCTACGAGAGGGAGAGTGGATCTACATACCCTTAAGAAACGCGGTTGATGTCGTCTAACGTCTTCGCGATCCAAATCGCCAAGCGTCCCGCGATCCCATCACGATCCGTCCCACGATCCAATCATGATCCGTCCCGTGATCTCATCATGATCCATCCCACGATCCGATCACGAATCGTCTCGCGATCTTGATCATGGTCCTTCCGAGCTAGCGCCGAACGGACGACACCTCCGCACTCAGCACATGTACAGCTCGAGGAAGATCTCTACCTCCTTTATCCAGCAAGAGGAAGCGGAGATGTAGAAAAGTTCTCCGTCAGCGCGACGGCGTTGCGGTGATGGTGGTGGAGCTATTCCAGCAGGGCTTCGCCTTAGCACAGCTGAAATAATCTAGAGGAAAAACTACAAACTAGAGGAGAGGCAACACGTGGCTTAGGGTTTCTTGATGTGTCCCAAGTGCTAGCCCCGCCCCTTTATTTATATGTTGATCCCTAGGGTTGAAACTTGGAGAAAAATCCTCCTCAAGGTCGGTTTTCCCGCAAGGCAAGAGTCCTCCTCGGACTCCAAACCAGGCGCCAAGGTCCTCGGTGCCTGGCCACAGACGCCAGGGTCCCTGGCATTTGGCCCCTGGCCTCCACAAAACACCTTTTGCACCTTTCTAAAGCCTCATGGGCTTTACCCCTTGTCCCAAATAAAGTGTCCTTGTACCCCGAACATTTCGGGAAACATCCAAAACTATTTCTGGTGAATTCTGGAACCCTTCCGGAGACGAAACACTATTATCCCATATATCAATCTTTACCTCCGGAGCATTCCGGAGCTCCTCGTGATATCCGGGATCTCATTCGTGACTCCAAACAACCTTCGTTCACCACCATACATAACTCTATACTACCGAAACATCACCGAACCTTAAGTGTGCAGACACTGCGGGTTCGAGAACTATGTAGACATGACCGAGACACCACTCTAGTCAATAACCAATAGCGGGACCTGGATGACCATATTGGTTCCTACATATTCTACGAAGATCTTTATCGGTCGAACCTCTATCTCAAGGATTCAGTTCATCTCGTATGTTGTTCCCTTTGTTCTTCGGTATGTTACTTGCCCAAGATTAGATCGTGGTATTTCTATACCTTGTTCAATCTCGTTACCAGCAAGTCTCTTTACTCGTTCCGTAATATAAGATATTTTGGCTAACAATTAGTCACTTTGCTTGCAAGGCTTTGTTGTGATGTTGTATTACCGAGTGGGCCCTGAGATACCTCTCCATCACACGGAGTAACAAATCCCAATCTTGATCCATGCCCACTCAACTGACACCTTCGGAGATACCTGTAGAGCACCTTTATACTCACCAAGTTACGTTGCGACATTTGATACACAGAAGGTACTCCTCCGGTGTCAATGAGTTGCATGCTCTCATGGTCATAGGAACATATAGTTGACATGTAGAAAACAGTAGCAATAAACTGACCCGATCATATGCTACGTTTGTAGTTTGGGTATTGTCCATCACTTCATTCTCCTAATGATGTGATCCATTATCACATGACATCTCATGTCCATGACTAGGAAACCATGGCCATCTATGATCAACGAGCTAGTCTATTAGAGGCATACTAGGGACATGGTGTTGTCTATGTATCCACACATTTATCTAAGTTTCCGATCAATACATTTATAGCATGGATAATAAATGATTAGCATGAACAAGGAAATATGATAATAACCAATTTGTTATTGCCTCTAGGGCATATTTCCAACAGTTTCCCACTTGTACTAGAGTCAATAATCTAGTTCACATTACCATGTGATTCACATTGTTATGAATTTTACACGATCATGCTTTGCGTGTGAGACGGGTCTTTTAGTCAATGGGTCTGCGACATTCAGATCTGTGTGTACTTTGCAAATATCTATGTCATACTATAGACACTGCTACAAGACTCCACTTGGAGCTATTCCAAATGGCCGCTCCAATATACGTATCCGGATTGCTACTAAGAGTTATCCGGATTGGTGTCAAAGCTTGCATCGACGTAACCCTTTACGATGAACTCTTTACCACCTCCATAATCGAGACATATTTCCTTAGTCCTCTACCTACTAAGGATAATCTTGACCGTTGTCTAGTGATCCACTCCTGGATCACTCTTGCACCCCTTGACAAACTCATGGCAAGGCACACACAGGTGCGGTACACAACATGGCATACTATATAGAGCCTATGGATCAAGCATAGGGGACGACCTTCATCCTTTCTCTTTCTTCTACCATGGTCGAGCTTTGAGTCTCACTCAACTCCACAGCTTACAAATCAGGCAAGAACTCCTTCTTTGACTGATCCATTTTGAACTCTTTCAAAATCTTTTCAAGGTATGTACTCATTGACAGTTTTGATCTATCTCTATAGATCTCGATGCCCAACAATTAAGTAGCTTTATCTAGGTCTTCCTTTGAAAAACTCTTTTCAAACAACGCTTTATGCTTTCTAGAAATTCTACATCATTTCTGGTCAACAATATGTTATCCACATGTTCTTATTAGCAACTCTATAGTGCTCCCACTCACTTTATTGTAAATACAAGTTTCTAATAAACTTTGTATAGACTCAAAAACTTTGATCACCTCATCAAAGCGTATATTCCAACTCCGAGATGCATGCTCTATCCCATAGAAGGATTGCTGGAGCTTGCACACCTTTTAGCATCCTCAGGACTGACAAAACATTCGCGTTGTACCACATAGAACCTTTCCTCAAGTAAACCGTTAAGGAAACGATGTTTTGACATCAATCTGCCAGGTTTCATAATTGAAAAATGCAGGAAGTGCTAACATAATTCCAATAGACTTTAGCATCGCTACCAGTGAGAAAGTCTCATCGCAGTCAACTCCTTGAACTTGGCGGAAACTTCTTTGCGACAAGTCGAGCTCTACAAACAATGACATTCACCATCAGCGTTTGTCTTTATCTTAAAGGTCCATTTGTACTCAACGAACTGCCGTTCAATGGGCAAGTCTACCAAAGTCCATACTTGGTTTTCATACATGGATCCTTTCTCGGATTTCATGGCCTCTAACCATTTGTCGGAATCCGGGCCCATCATCGCTTCTCCATAGCTCGTAGGTTCATCATTGTCCAACAACATGACCTCCAAGATAAGGTTGTTGTACCACTCAGGAGCAGCACGCATCCTTGTCGACCTACAAGGTTCGATAGTAACTTGACCCAAAGCTTCATGATCATCATCCTTAACTTCCTCTTCAACTTACGTAGGCTCCACAGAAACAATTTTCTACGCTGTGCTACTCTCTGGTTGAAACAAAAGTTAAACAACCTCATCAAGTTCTATCTTCCTCCCACTTAATTCTTTCGAGAGAAACTCTTCCTCGAGAAAGGACATGTTTTTAGCAACAAACAATTTGCACTTGGATCTGAGATAGAAGGTATACCCAACTATTCTTAGGGTATTCTATGAAAATGCATTTGTCCACTTTGGGTTCGAGATCATTAGGTGAAAACCTTTTTTGCACACAAGCGTCACAGCCCCAAACATTAAGAAATGGCAGCTTAGGTTTCTATCAAACCATAATTCATACGGTGTCATCTAAACGGATTTAGATGGTGCCCTATTTAAAGTGAATGTATTTGTCTCTAATGCATAACCCCAAAACGATAGTGGCAAAACGATAAGAGACATCATAGTTCACACCATATCCAATAGAGCACGACTACGACGTTCAGACACACCATCACACTATGGTGTTCTAGGTGGCATAAGTTGTGAAACAAGTGTCACATTGTCTAAAGTTGTATGCCAAAATCATAACTCCGATACTCACCTCTATGATCATATCATAGACATTTTACCTTAGTCACGATGATCTCAAACTTCCCTATGATTCTACCTGAACTTTTCAAATGATTCAAACTCGTGTTTCATTAAGTAGATATACACTATATCCACTCAAATCATCAGTGAAGCTAAGAAAAGAACGATATCCACCGCACGCTACAATACTCATTGGACCATATACATCAATATGTATCATTTCCAATAAGTCACATGCCCGTTCCATCAAGTCGGAAAACGGGGTTTTAGTCATCTTGACCAAGAGGCATGGTCCGCATGTCTCAACCGATTCAAAATCTAATGAGTCCAAAGATCCATCGGCATGGCGTTTCTTCATGCACTTTTACACCAACATGAAATTTAGCGACAGTGCCACAAGTATGTCGTACTATCATTATTAACTTTGTATCTTTTGGCATCTATATTATGAACATGTGTATTACTACGATATCAAGATTCAACAAACCATTCTCATTGGATGCATGACCATTGAAGGTATTATTCATGTAAACAGAATAACCATTATTCTCTAACTTAAATGAATAACCGTATTGCAATAAACACAATATAATCATGTTCATGCTTAACGCAAACACCAAATAACATTTATTTAGGATCGTCACTAATCCCGAAGGTAGAGAGAGCATGCGATGTTGATGACATCAACCTTGGAGACATTTCCAACACACATCGTTACCTAACCCTTGGCTAGTGTCCATTAATTTCGTAGCTTTTAGTTCGAATTACTAACATTTAGCAACTGAACCAGTATCCAATACCCAGGTGCTACTAGGAGTACTAGCAAGGTACACATCAATAACACATATATCAAATATACTTATGTCGATGTTGCCAGCCTTCTTATCTACCAAGTATCTAGGGTTGTTCCACGTCGCTGACCGTTCTCCTCATAATAGAAGCACTTAGTATCGGGTTTGGGTTCAACGTTGGGTTTCTTCATTGGAGCAGCAACTGTCTTGCCATCCATGAAGTTTCCCTCTTAGCTCTTGCCCTTCTCGAAACTAGTGGTTTCACTAACCATCAACACTTGATGCTTATTCTCCATTTCTACCTTCGTAATGTCAAACATCACGAACAGCTCAGGGATCATCATTCCCATCCCTGGCATAATTATACTTTCTCACGAAGTTCTAGTAGCTTAGTGATAGTAACTCAGAGAACTATATCAATCACTATCTTATCTAGAAGATCAACTCCCACTCGATTCAAGCGATTATAGCACCCAGACAATCTGAACACATGCTCAACGATTGAGCTATTCTCCTTCATCTTGCAGGCAAAGCATCTTGTTGGAGATCTCATATCTCACAACACGGGCACGAGCCTGGGATCCCAATTTCAGTTCTTTGAACATCTCATATGTTCCATGATGTTCAAAATGGTTTGGAGCCTCAATTCTAAACCGTAATGCATGAAGCACTAACCTATCAAGTAGTCATCGGAACATGCCTGTTAGATGTTCACAACACCTACAGACGACGCTAGAGGGGGTAGCGCACCAAGCAGTGCATTAAGAACATAAGCCTTCTGTGCAGCAATGAGGACAATCCTCAGATCACAAGCCCAGTCCGCAATACTGCTACCATCATCTTTCAACTCTATTTCTCTAGGAACATATAAAAATTCAATGGATCTACAACATGTGCTACAACGTAATTTGCAAAGACACTACTGACTATGTTCATGTTAATGAGTTCAATTAATCATATTACTTAAGAGCCCCCACTCAAATTGACATCCCTCCGGTCATTCGAGTGATACATGATCCAAATTCCCCAACTCAAGTCCGATCATCACGTGAGTTGAGGTGGTTTCAATGGTGACCATCATCATGTTGATCATATCTACTACATGACTCATGTTTGACCTGTCGGTCTCTTGTGTTCCGAGGCCATGTTTGTACATGGTAGGCTCGTCAAGTTTAACCCGAGTGTTCTGCATGTGCAACACGAGCTTCCACCCATTTTATGTGAACGTAGAGTCTATCACACCCGATCATCACGTGGTGTCTCGACACGACAAAATTTTACAATGGTGCACACTCGGGGAGAAAACAATTCATCTTCAAATTTACGTGACGGATCACCTTATAATGCTATACTCGTCCGAAGCAGAACAAGGTGCATAAAAGGATTAACATCACATGCAAATCATAAGTGACATGATATGGCCATGAACTTGTGCTTTTGATCTCCATCCTTAAAGCACCGGCATGATCTCCATCGTCACTAGCATAACACCATGATCTCCATCAGCATGATCTCCATCATTGTGTCTCCATCGGGGTTGTCACGCCCACCATGCCCCTACTACTATTGCTTCCGTTTAGCGATAAAGTAAAGCATTACATAGCGCTTAATGATTGACATGCAGGTCATACAATAATTAAATACAACCCTATGGCTCCTGTCGGTTGCCGTACCCATCGACATGCAAGTCGTGATATTCTATACAAAACATGATCATCTCATACATCACATATATCTCATCATGTAATTGGCCATATCACATCACAACATACCCTGCAAAAACAAGTTAGACGTCCTCTAATTGTTTTTGCATGTTTTACGTGGCTGCTACGGGTATCTAGCAAGAACAATTCTCACCTACGCAAAAACTACAACGGTGATACATAAATTGCTTTTCAACCTTCTCAAGGATCGCCTTTGTCGAATCCGATCCAACTAAAGTAGGAGAAACAGACACCCGCCAGCCATCTTTGTGCAACAAAGTTACACATTAGTCGATGGAACTGGTCTCTCGTAAGCGTATGAGTAAGGTTGGTCCGGGCTGCTTCATCCCACAATACCGCTAAACCAAAACACGACCAAAGGAGGAAGCAATCTAAGCATCAACGCCCACAAACTCCTTTGTGTTGTACTCGAGATCTCATCTACACATAGACCTAGCTCATGATGCCACTGTTGGGGAACATTTCATGGGAAACAAAAAATTTCCTACGCACACGCAAGATCCATCCATGGTGATGAGCATATACGATAGGAAGAGTGGCTCTACATACCCTTGTAGATCGCTAAGCGGGAAGCATTAAGAAATGAGGTTGATGTAGTCAAACGTCTTCGTGATCCAAATTGCCAAGCGTGCCGCGATCCCATCACGATCTGTCCCGTGATCCAATCACGATCCATCCCGCGATCTCATCACGACCTGTCCCGCGATCCAATCACGAATCCTCTCGCGATCTTGATCACGGTCCTTCCGATCTAGCCTCGAATGGATGGCACCTCCCCGTCCAGCACATGTAAAGCTCGATGACGATGTCCACCTTCTTGATCCAGCAAGAGGGAGCGGAGATGTAGATGAATTCTGCGGCAGAGCGACGACGTTGCGGCGATGGTGGTGGAGCTATTCCAGTAGGGCTTCGCCTAAGCACCGCTGAAATAACCTAGAGGAGAAACAATGAACTAGAGGAGAGGCAACACGTGGCTTAGGGTTTCGTGATGTGTCCCAAGTGCTAGCCCCACCCCTTTATTTATATGTTGATCCCTGGGGTCAAAACTTGGAGAAAAATCCTCCTCAAGGTCGGTTTGCCCGCAAGGCCAGAGTCCTCCTCGGACTCTAGGACCAGACGCCAAGGTCCTCGGCGTCTGGCCCCAGATGCCAGGGTCCCTAGCGTCTGGCCCCTGGCCTCCGCAAAATTCCTTTTGCACCTTCCTAAAGCCTCATGGGATTTACCCGTTGGCCCAAATAAAGTGTCATTGTACCCCGAACATTACGGGAAACATACGAAACTATTTCCGGTGAATTCCGGAACCCTTTCGGAGACCAAACACTATTATCCCATATATCAATCTTTACCTCCGGACCATTCTGGATCTCCTCGTGACGTTCGGATCTCATCCGGGACTCCGAACAACCTTCAGTCACCACCATACATAACTATATATTACCGAAACGTCACCGAACCTTAAGTCTGCAGAGCCTTCGGGTTCGAGAACTATGTAGACATGACTGAGACACCTCTACGGTCAATAACCAATAGCGGAACCTTGATGCCCATATTGGTTCATACGTATTCTAGAAATATCTTTAATGGTCGAACCTCTATGTCAAGGATTCAGTTAATCCCATATACTATTCCCTTTGTTCTTCGGTATGTTACTTGCCCGAGATTCGATCATCGGGATCTCTATACCTAGTTCGATCTTGTTACTGCCAAGTCTCTTTACTCGTTCCTTAATACAAGGTCTTGTACATAAGACTTAGTTACTTTTCTTGCAAGGCTTTGTTGCGATGTTGTATTACCGAGTGGGCCCTGAGATACCTCTTCGTCACTTGGAGTAACAAATCCCAGTCTTGATCCATTCCCACTCAACAGACACCCTCGGAGATGCCTGTAGAGCACCTTTATAGTCACCCAGTTACATTGCGACATTTGATACACACAAGGTACTCCTCCGGTGTCAGTGAGTTGCATGATCTCATGGTCATAGGAACATATACTTGACATGCAGAAAACAGTAGCAATAAACAGACCCGATCATATGCTACATTTGTAGTCTGGGTCTTGTCCATCACATCATTCTCCTAATGATGTGATCCCGTTATCAAATGACATCTCAAGTCCATGACTAGGAAACCATAGCCATCTTTGATCAACGAGCTAGTCTATTAGAGGCATACTAGGGACATGGTGTTGTCTATGTATCCACACATGTATCTAAGTTTCTGATCAATACAATTATAGGATGGATAATAAATGATTATCATGAACAAGGAAATATGATAATAACCAATTTATTAACGCCTCTAGGGCATATTTCCAACATAACCCGCCATGGTCAACCTCAACCTTTAGTGGAGATTCTCAAGCCGCCTCTTCGAGTCAACTAAAGACTCGGGGGCTATAGACATGGCGAGACACATTTGGTCATTTTCAACGAGAACCCCGGGTCATTACAAGAAAATTTAACCCAATCCCGGGGGCTAACATATTATTAGGTGGAAGAATTAAAAGCTTCCCAAGAGGACGAGCCGCCATGTTGCGACTGATCAAACATGGGTGCACTACCTTAAAGGTGAAAGAATTAAAAAGTTTCCCAAGAGGACGAACTGCTGAGATACACCGTTCAAACATGGGTACCTGGATATATATTGTATCATCATAAAGTCACTTGGAGGCTTCTTCCGTTTCTTCATACAAGATGGCGGCTTACAAGATGGTGACTTACAAGATGGTGCACAAGTTGATATCATCGACAAGGTTGTTTGGGGGCTTTCAACCCACCGAGTTAAGCTTCAACCCTTTTTATCGTCCCTTTAGCCGTAGTAAGGTGGGTTATGTAGCCAAAAGTTGACTTCGTCAACAAGGTCATTTGGGGGCTTTCAACCCACCGAGTTAAGCTTCAACCCTTTTGATCGGCCCTTCAGCCGTAGTAAGGTGAGTTATATAGCCAAAAGTTGACTTCGTCAAGAAGGTCAGTTGGGGGCTTTCAACCCACCGGGTTAAGCTTCAGCCCTTTTAATCGGCTCTTCAGCCGCATTAAGGCGGGTTATATACCCAAAAGTTGACTCCATCAACAAGGTCATTTGGGGGCTTCTAACCCATCGGGTTTAGCTTACACACCCTCTTGATCGGCTCTTCAACCACAGTAAGGCGGGTTATATACCCAAAAGTTGACTCCGTCAACAAGGTCATTTGGGGGCTTCCACCCCACCGGGTTTAGCTTACACACCCTCTTGATAGGCTCTTAAGCCACCGCAAATTTGAGTTATACCTGCTTATATGTAGCTGCTGCTCGGCCAGGGGTGCAGCGAGCTATCAACTCACCCCCCGCAAGGGCCTCATATAGCGGCGAGGGAAGCTCCCTCTGATCTGCTACGTACTCTCCACCAAGTGGCCCGTCGTACTTTTAACAAGTGACATCGTTTAAGGTTAAAACGACGGATTTATGTCAGGTGAGAAGTAGCTTATGGGCCTCGGGGCACTCACTCCATTATAAATTCTGGTCTGTTGCGCCCATAACAGTTAAGCTCGCCTACGGACCTTGAGCCGTGCAAGATTGGCGATCACTCCCATTAGAGATGTTGCACTGTTAAGCGTTTCAAAGCAAAAGTCCCCCTTCAGAAGGGCCAGAATATGAGTTTTCAAAAACTAAAAAACAAGGGGAAAGCAAGGTCATCATGCATTACATAACATATTGCATCATACATATTACATCATACATATTGCATCATACATTGCATTCATGTTATAAGTCGGGCTAGAGAAAAATTGTGAAAGATGAAGCAAGGTGTACATCCCTGGATCAGTATGGTGGCACACACAGTACATCAATGTATATATCAAAGTGCAATCACATGTAATTAACGTAAAACTGATATATACCTTCAAATCTCAGCGGAAACGGTCAACGGGAGTGGAGTCCCAATAAACACCAACGGCACGTTGAGTGTAGACCGTAACCCTGAATCGTACTCTTACTCGTTGTAGAAGAGTATCTGCAACATAGGACGTTGCAGCCGTGTAGGTCAGCACATGGATTGTACTTTCAAGATCACCATAGTAGAAGAGGAGATAAAAACTATTCTATATGTAGTAAGGCTTTGTGGCTTTGTGTCTGAGATTTTGCATAAATGCTGATTTTATTTTATTTTTCCTACAAACAAGGCCATATCAGGAGTTTTCACTATAGAGTTACCTATCATGACATGGTTCCGCCAACTGATGTCTCAATGCCCACAAGTATCATAAGTTTCCCACAATTAATTATCAATCCAGTGTTGAGAGTTTCAGAGATAGATCCAAGTCTAGAAGCTCAAATTGTCCGTAATCGCGGACACAACTAATCGATTAGGTTTAACTCTACAGAGTGTTGTGTACTTTACCCACAAGATTCGTTCCCTCCTGGTAAGTCCTCGCACTGCATGGTGTTTGAGAACAAGATGAACAAAACATGGTCTTTCAGAGTGTTTCCCTGACTACTGTCAGTGCCCATCCATTCCTAACGTCGACTACATCTCGTAGCACTGCCCAGCCAGAGTCACAACAAAGATCAACCAAGCCAGAGCCCATAATGACTTGTGGCTACACAGGTAAGCTTCCGGGCATGAAGTATTCATCCGTCTCTTTGAGTCTGGGTGAAGCTTTCCGCAAGATGTCATGGCGCTTCTCCATGCATGCCGGCCATCCACTGGTTACTGCAGGGATGACCAATCAACCATCCTTCACCCATTAGTGTGTATTGAAAACTTGTTTCTCGAGTCTCGAAGTCTTGAGGTCTTGAAGATGCAGAACTTGAAGATGCCTTCATGAAGTTGTCGTCTTGACGTAGAGTCCTCCTTCTCACACCACTCACGAACACTCACACTAGACCCCGTCTACTTAATCATAGCATAAAAATAACTAACGTTCCCGGGGCTTTAGTAACCAGTGGTGGGTTCCTACCTCATGCATTCTACTCAACTACAAAAATTTCAATAACACTACTGGAGGGATTTGTTGAATGATGTCACTACATGCAATAAAACATAGGTATGAAATAGATGGTCAAAGTGAACTTGCCTGTATTGTTGATGAAGAAAATATTGCCCTCAGAAGTAACTTGATAGACTATTCATCACTCTCCGATAAAAATATATATAATCAAACATTTCATTCATAAGCAAACACTTGTAGCAATCAATACTAACAATCAAGAAGTAACACAAAACCAAAAGCAATAAGGTTGTGATGAAGGTAATACTTAAGTCAAAACTTGAAATAGCAGAACTTCATCAACACAACTAAGGTTGTGATGAAGGAAATACTTAAGACAAAACTCAAATCAACAAAACTTCATCAACACAACCAAGGGTTAGTTTTCTCTTCAACTAATCCTATTTTCAAAAGTAACAAAACAAAAACAAAGTAAAATATACCAAAAGTATTTTAGTAAATATTTTACTAGGAAAAAGAATTACTTTTGAAGAACAACTAGAACTATGAAACAACACACTAGCAACATAAGTTTTTAACTACTAGAACATATGAGCAAGAAAACACTAAGTTAATGAAAGAAAAACAAATTTTAAAACAAATAATTAAGAGAAAGTATTTTCTCATAAATCTTTATTTTGCAAAAAGAACTAACTAAAAAGCTTTTATAAAGATTCTTCTTTTGATACAAAACAAGGTCATCCTTGGCTTAAACCACAAACAATCTCAACTATAATACAAATTATTTCTGGTCTAAACTGAGATTAACATAAAATCAAACTCTTAAAACAATTTGTGGAAACTATTTTCAAATAGTAGATCAAACTAGCAATGAAAATCAAATTGAAGTTATAATTAAACTAGAATTGATTTTCATGCAATCAACTAATAAAATAATATTTGTTTTGAAGGGCTACTGTTATCTAACAGAAAACTTTATAAAATCTATCAACTAATATAAAATAAAATAAAATAAAATAATTTAAAACAAAGGAAATATAAATAAACCTAATAAGAACTAAAACAGAATCTGTTTTGTTACAAAATAATAATTTAAAATATTCCAAAAATTCTCACATTCTACCTACTGATAACTAAGGTCACTAGTGACAAGTAGCAAAAAGATTCAACTTAAAATATATTTTTAAACTCAAGATATTCAGAAAATAAGATTTGATCAAATCTGTTTGAATTCTAATTTAAATTATTCAAATATGGTCAATCTTTATATCTACAGGAACTACATAAACTTTGTGACACAATGCAAAAAGAATCAAATTAAAACAATTAAAAACATAAAACATATGATTAAAACAAAAACATACCTAAATCTGTATAAGAAACAAAAATAGAAAAAAGAAAAATTATCCTAACGGACAAGGGTACACGTGGCGCTCTATGATTGGTTGGAGGGTGTGTGTGAGCGAGGGTTTCGGGCGGACGGACAGTACTTAAGAAAAAACGCTTCGGCTAAATGATTAAACAGAAAAACCGGCAGGTTCATTTAAATTAAACCGAAGGGGTACGGGGGATCTAATCTGAGTCGTTCAAACAGATCGGACGATGAGGAGGGGAAGAGAGCTCGAGCTCACAGGGGGGTCGGGGTGCTCCGGCGAAGCGCCGGCGATGTCCGACGGCGGCAAGGTCGACGGAGACGGCATTCCGGTTGTCGGGGACGGCGTCCGAGGGGTCCTATCGGCGGCGGCGGACCTCCGGCGTCCGTTGGTGGGACCCTTCGGACGCCGTCCCTGACCACGCCGCCTCCGTCTCCGTTGACCTCGCCGCCATGGGACAGATTTGATTAAAATCTTATTTTCTGAATATCTTGAGTTTAAAAATAGATTTTAAGTTGAATCTTTTTGCTACTTGTCACTTGTGACCTTAGTTATTATTAGGTATAATTTGAGAATTTTTGTAATAATTAAATTAGTATTTTTAAGAAAACAGATTCTGTTTTAGTCCTTTTTAGGTTCATTTATATTTCTTTTGTTTTGAATTGTTTTAATTTATTTTATTTTATATTATTTGATAGATTTTATAAACTTTTCTGTTAGATAACAGTAGTACTTCAAAACAAATAATATTTTATTAGTTGATTGCATGAAAATGAATTCTAGTTCAATTATAACTTGCAATTTGATTTTCATTGCTAGTTTGATCTACTATTTGAAAATAGTTTCCGCAAATTGTTTTATGAGTTTGATTTTCTGTTAATCTAAGTTTAGACCATAAATAATTTGTATTATAGTTGAGATTGTTTGTGGTTTAAGCCAAGGATGACCTAGTTTTATATCAAAAGAAGAATCTTTATAAAAGCTTTTCAGTTAGTTCTTTGTGCAAAATAAAGATTTATGAGAAAATACTTTCTGTTAATTATTTGTTTTAAAATTTGTTTTTCTTTCATTAACTTAGTGTTTTCTTGCTGATATGTTCTAGTAGTTAAAAACTTATGTTGCTAGTGAGTTGTGTCATAGTTCTAGTTGTTCTTCAAAAATATTTCTTTTTGCTAGTAAAATATTTACTAAAATACTTTTGTTATATTTTACTTTGTTTTTGTTTTGTTACGGTCACAACCCTAGTGAGATGTCATAGGATTAGCATGAGTTGCATCATCGTCATCATTGCATCAACACGAAATGGGGAGAAAGAAAAGAAACCCCAAGCACTTAATGAAATAAAGAAATTCAAGTCTAGTGAAATTTTCAACAAATCCAAAATGCCCTTAGAAATGTTCCCTATGTCTGATAAATTTGGGGAAAGATATAACAAGGATCATTTCAAATATTTGAACATCAAAAGCATTTTAAAAATAATGATTAAAGCCTCTGAGATTGATAAATAAATCATTATCATTATTATTATTCTTAAAATACCCTGAAACTTTTTGGACAGGTTTGAAATATTCAAACTTTATTTTATAAAATGATTGGGGTATTTTGAAAAGTCATTTGGACCTGCAACAAAAATAAGCAAAGGTCAGGAAATAGAAAAACAGAAAGAAATAAAGAAAAAAATGGGGGAAAAGCCTACCTAGGCCAAGGGAGAGAAGCCGGCCCAGCCCACAGGGGCGAACCGGTCATCTCCCACCTCTCCCAGGAGGACGCCGGGCGCGTGGTCGCTGCGCGCCGGCCACCTCCTCCTTGCCTAGCTCCTTGCCTGGAGGGCTGGGAGAGCAGCAGTGTGAAGGCCTCCGCCGTGCCCTCTCCTTCCTTTCCTCTCTCTCTCTCTCTCGCATTCTCCCCCTCTGTCCTGCCATGGCCGCGACCTGCTTGAGCTCGCTGCTGCCATTCTAGCTGCCCTCGAACCCATCTGAGCCTGCCAGAAGCTCCGCCCGGACCTTCTCTTCCTCCTAGCCAAGCCGTGCATCGCCGGAACCCCCCTATCACCGTCGTGCCATCGTCTTCTTCCTCGGGTCGCCGGAGAAGGAATCGAAGCTTGCCGCCATTCCAGGCCCTCCTCGAGCCAGCTGTCGACGCCCCTGCGACCGCTGTGAACTCCCGCTTCTTCTCCCCTCCTTTCCCCCTTTGATAGAGCTCTGTAGCGCTGGATTCCTCCGAGCCTGAAAGCTTCTCGCCGCCAGCGAGGTCGTGGTCACCATGGTGGTGACCCAAGCTTGCGTCTAAGCACGCGGTCGTGCTCAGAAGGCTTCCAGGAAGCCTCTGGAGGCCTCAGCTGCCCCGTTTGAGCTCCGGCTCGACGACCCATGCACGCCCAAGTTTTGGCAGCCGCCGCGCTCGTCGCCGGCGTCGATTCCGACCACCCCATCCCCTGGGAGGTGTCGGGTTCGAAGCGCGCGAGCAGTGCGAGTCGTTTGGTGCCCTCCGCCGTCTGTTTAGTCACCAGAGACGCGGTTCCGGCGAGTCTCAGCCGCGTCAGATGGTCGCCATCAGCCCCGCTCTGGTGGGCGCCAACGTGGGTATCATTAGGGGGCTAATCCCCCTAATTAGTTCGGCCCTAGTCACTGACAGTGGGACCCCAGAGGTGGGTCAAACCTCAGTCAGCACGGGATTAAGAACCCTGATGCTGACAAGGAGGTCCCACCTTGTCAGGTTTGACTCTGGCTGGTCAGCCGACCAGCTGACGTCAGGTTGACGTCAGGCTGACGCATTAATTCATTTTCCGGTTTAAAAATAATTCCAGAAATTGTTTAAAACTTTGAAAATTCATATAAATTAATCTGTAAGTCAGATGAAAATAATTTATATCTGAAAATTTATCAGAAAAATCCAATGAATCCAAAGGTGCTATTCTCATGCATGTTAGATCAATCTAAGTAGGTTAATATATGGAATTTGAAATGGAGAACAACTTTGAACCTATATTCAAATCAATTTCAAATCAACATGATCACTAGCTGCACTAGGTCATCCATACATGCTATCCTGCCATGATCATGCATCATATTGTTGCACTTGCGTGTATTGATTGTTTCTTATTTGCATCGCGGTAGGCCCTGCTTCCGAGGATAACCCCGAGTATCCTGCTGAAGGAGAGCACCTTTCTGCAACCCAGCAAGGCAAGCAACCCCATTGATCATTTCGATAAGATCCCACTCTCTCGCTCCTGCTCTTGTTTATTACATTAGGACAAACGATGACATCCCAGTCATACACGGTAGATGATCCTATTCTTTTGCATGACCTGACTTTGTCACAATAAATAGCTAAACCTTGCAACCTAGCATACCTGGTAGATGCTTGTGCCATGATGTGCTTAGCTTACTTTGCCTGCTATGCTTGCTATGCTTAGATTTGTGTCAGGTCTGATTCATCTGGGTGATGAACTAAGGGAAACAATGTTGTCCGGTGTGATGAGCATATGATGAATACAATTTGGGAAAGGTAGCGATGAGAGGCTATGTAGGAGTACATAGTGGGTTGTCTCATTGGGACCGTTCTTAGGAACTGGGTTCCATGTTTGTGATCCAAGACTAGATACTACCACACATTGGGATACTTAATTGACCCTCTTGACTTATCAGTTGCTTAGTCCTTAGTCCAGGAGTTGCAAGTAGTTTCTGGTGTTTATAGCATGCTGGAGGCCGTGCGTAGCGCTGACCCTAGGGGTGGGTTACGACGCGGTAGGCACTGGCACACTGTACCAAGGGTCACCCGAATGGTGGGCTTGGGAACCCTGCGCACATCGTTTGGGGTCGTAGCGGAAACTTCGGTCGGACTTCCGTGCGGGTTCAGTCTCAAATAGACGATAGCCTGGACTAGAGGTCTTATGTGATTGACGGTCGTGGCCGCCTCCCTCACTGGGCATCCGCTTGAAGGTTGCCGAGGTGCATGGTTTATGGCACACCGCGATAAGTGGCGAGAGCGTGTGTGAAGAAGTACACCCCTGCAGGGTATGAAACTATTCAAATAGCCGCGTCCTCGGATATGGACTACTTGGAGAACTTATGTTGTTCATAGATATTCAAATGGATACTCCTAAAAATATCAAGACAAATGTGAGTACCGTGGATGGCACTCTTCCGGAAGGGGAAGGTGAATCCATGGTGGTGTATTGTGATGGAGATAGTGGACTCGTGTGCGATAACTAAAAGTGTAAGAAAGAGTTAAAACTGAGTAGTGTAGGTTAGCCATGAGTCAAAGCTGGCATTGCTGCATAAACTCCACCACTCCCCCTTGTTGACACATGAGCATAAATAGACTAGGTCTGTTTTAAAGACTTGCTGAGTATGATTGTACTCATCCTTGCTTAGTAAATGTTGTAGAAGGGAACCGGGAGACATCAGGTGGGTTCTTTCTAGATGTTGACGATGCCGAATAGCTGGTGTCCCAGCCACGATCTTGCCCGTGTGGTGGCCTGTAGATAGTCAGGCCATGTGCCTCTTTTCTATTTCGTCGTCTGTACTCAGACAACTTAAGTTTCCGCTGGCTTGTATGAACTTGTTTGTATGACTTGAGTGTCGGGTCATGTGACCCCTATCTGTAAGAACATATTATGCAAGGCTCGTCTAAGCCTCTTAAATAAAAGTCTTGTTGTTGTATGGTTATGTTGTGATACCATGGTTGCATCTATGCATCTCGGGCATGTCATGCGTACGTGTGACATGCAATGGTATGTATGGGATCCGACACCTAGTCGTGTGCCTTTAGTAGTACTCTTTACAGGAAACTGCCTCTTTGTGCTTCCACCAAGCCATGGTAGCTTGCTACTGCTCCGGACACATTGATTGACTGGCATGTATCCTTCTTTGCTGCTGTGTCTGTCCCTTCGGGGAAATGTCTCGTAGTGTAATGGAGTACTTGTATCCTTCTATGACTCGTCTATGTGCAGTGATGGCATTCGTATCTCGTGATGTAATGGAGTCCTTGTAGCTTGCTATGACTCGTCTACACACGCTTGAGACCTTCACCTGCATTGCTGGGTTATGTATGCCTGTTTCCGTATGGATGTGCCACTTGGGTTCTATGACTAGTCATGTCAGCCCGGGTTCTTTGTTGTGTGATTGCCAGCGACATGTTCACATACGTGAGCCAAAAGACGCAAACGGTCCCGTCCAAGGTAAGGCTGCAACCGTGGAACTTACCATGCGTGAGGCCACAAAGTGATGTGACTTGTTACACTGTGGAATCATGTGACTTAGGATCGGGGTCCGATAGCGTTGGTATCAGAGCCTGACTGACTATAGGACTACCAAGCCAAACTGGTCGAAGTTGAGTCTAGAAACACTATAGATAAGTAGGGGAATTTATTGTGGAAGGGAACGTAAGGCTCTTTTTACTCCTCTTCCCTATGGGTCATTCTCATCTTTTCTATGGGGATAGGAACTAGGATACTCATCTATTGCTTAGCATGACGAGTTACTAACCATGGACCAATAGCTAGCTTGTTTGCAAGTGAGCATAGTTACTCAAGGATTGTTGGTGTGACAAACAGATGGAGAAGAGATTTGAGTCTAGATAGTCGAGTGGTTATGCCTTTCCAGTCTTTTCAATTGTCTCAAAATCTTTTTTGAGCAATTACAGTTGTTATGCTGTCCAATTTCTGCTAGGATCTCTAATGTCTTTGCATCATTCTCTGTTTCAGATGCCCCCTTGTCCTTCCCGTCAGGTGGTCTGTTTGACCAGGTGCATCGATGTATCGGGTCACAAGGCCATGTTGGTTAGAGTTATGATGAAGGATGGATACCGTTGGTACCCAGAGTACACAGTGGAGGAGCAGTATCGAGATTTCAACCAGAGTCAGTATCTGTGTACTGTTAGGATATATCCTTCATATCCTGGAGCTGCAGAGCCGCTTCACTGGACTCATGGATTAGGTATTACCATAGATATGGCAGTTCAGGAAGCCGCCTACACTATGCTGACTATCATGAGGTTTCACCATGGTCTGCTATAGAACACGGAGTTCTGCTATGTTCTTGCTTCCATGGGACGAGAGGATGGATATCTTAGTGCAGCCTACTATGATCATTCTCATGAGGACCCTAGGCTGCAGATGACTGCTCAGATGTTGGAGGACAGGGATCGTGATGCACGTGCACTTCGCATGGAGCTTTATGCTACCCGTGCCCGTCTTTGGACAACTTGACGCAGTTGGCACCTGTCGTGCACAGAGGCTATGGAGATTTGGAGATGCTGACACCATCGCGGACTCATTTGCCAGCACACGTAGACTGGCCTGATGTTGGAGGCATCACCCCTCTTCGAGGACCGCTGTTGCCGCCGACAAGGGGACCAATGCCACATTCGTGTCCTTATGGTTTCCAGGGATCCCAGGCTAGAGTGTTTCCAGATCCTCACGTTCAGCTCCCAGGTTATGGGGGTAACTTGTACGAGGCATTCTACGGCGATGCTTCAGTGCGTGGATGTTAGTTCTAGTATGGTAGTATTCGTATCACCACAGTCCTGCGTGTCCTGTGGGATATGACCAAGGTTGAGAGTTGAGTTCCGGAGATGTAGATAGATAATATATAGGAAGCTTTTAATGCCTTCCATGAGTTGTGTCATCTCTCCATAGTTGTTTTCAGCTTGGGCTTGTACTGAACTAAGTCATGGTGTGTATGAAACCTAATGTCCATATGGTAGTTGCTTTACCATGTTGATTGGTGTTTATCCTACATGCCATGTTGACCAGTAAATTCCTTATCTCATGTCTTAGAGTTGATGTTCTCTATGTCTAAGCTATGGATTGTCTTTCCCAGGATGGTGGCAACTAGGAACAACCCCATGCCTGCTCCTGAGCAAAGCGAGGGAAGCCAGCCAAGGCAAGAGGATCTGCCACATGCACCATCCCTGGCAGAGGTGATGCTAGAGGCTGAAAGGAACAAGAGGGATACCAATAGGCTGCTGGAAAGAATTGAGCAAAACACAGCTCGTGCTCCCCGCAATGACCACAACGATGGAGTATCACTTGGTGACTTTGTCAAGCTGTGCCCGCCCAAGTACCATCATTCGATCGACCCCCTCGATGCGGATGACTGGATGACTAGCAAGTTCCGCAAGATACGGGCTGCTAATGTGTCTGAAGCCAACAGGGTGTCATTTGCCACCTACTTTCTGGAGGGACCTGCAAATCTGTGGTGGGAGAGCTATGAGGCTATGCGTCCCCAGGGACCTGCACCAACCTGGGCAGAGTTTAGTGCCGCATTTCGTACCCATAACATCCCGGAAGGGCTGATGGATCACAAAAGAGAGGAATTCTATGTCTTCACCTAGGGCAGATTGTCAGTGGATGCATACAGTCGCGAGTTTGGTAATCTTGCTCGCTATGCTCCAGAAGAAGTTTCAACTGATGCCAAGAAGCAGGCTAGGTTCCGCAAGGGACTTAATCCTGAGCTTTGCCGAGATCTACTCTTGCATGAGTGCACCATCTTCCAGGCTCTCATCAATAAGGCCATCATTGCCGAGTCTGGACAAACTGACTATGAGGCCACGAGGAAGCATAACCGTGACTTCAACCCTGCATCTGGCTCAGATCCTAACAAACGCCGAGTATGGGTACCCAATGCATGTTTGATGCCAAGATACACCGCGAGGCCATCCTTCCAGGCGCCTCGCCCAGTTCAGCCGAACCCTCCAGTCAGACCATTTGGAGGTCCGCCTACAAATGCTGCACCCCGTGCCACCGTGGTATGCTACAAATGTGGAGAACCGGGGCACTACTCTCGTGAGTGTCCCCAGAACAATGCTAAGCCCGCTGGACGTGGAAAACAAGGAAAATCCTTCTATGTGAAGCCAGCTCCTGCTCGTGGGCGAGTGAACTATGTGTTTGCTAAAGAAGCCCTTGAAGATCCTGGTGTTATTCTAGGTATGCTTCTTGTCAATAGCCATCCAGCATCTGTTCTATTTGATACTAGGGCATCTCATTCATTCATCTCAGAAAGTTATGCACACTTGCATAACATGTCCTTCTGTGACATGCCCACTCCTTTAGTAGTTCAAACTCCTGGTTCAAAATGGCAAACTTCTAGAGTGAGCCATGACAATGAAATTCTGGTGGATAGACTAGTATTCCTAGCATCCTTGATAGCCCTTAAGTCTTCGGACATCAATATCATTCTAGCTATGGATTGGATGAAAGCCCATTATGCCAAGATTGATACTCATTCTAGGAATGTTCAACTTACACATCCATCGGGTGAGATAGTTAATGTCTCTACTCGAACAACCAAGCGCCAACTCTATTCCCTAAATGCTAGCCCTCTTCCAGAGTTAGAAGATATTCCTGTAGTCTGTGATTTTCTGGATGTCTTTCCAGAAGAACTGACAGGTATTCCACCTATCAGAGATGTTGAGTTTGTGATAGAACTTATTCCAGGGACAATCCCAATAGCCAGGAGATCCGCAGTTTCCTAGGACTTGCCGGATATTACCGAAGGTTCATTGAGAACTTCTCAAAGATAGCTAAGCCCATGACAGAGTTGTTGAATAAAGAATCCAAGTATGTTTGGACTGAGGAATGTGAAGCTAGTTTCCAGGAGTTAAAGAAACGTTTGGTCACAGCCCCAGTATTGATCTTGCCCAATATTCGGAAGGATTTCCAGGTTTACTGTCATGCCACACTGGAAATTCAGTCCACCTTGACCGACAGAATTTTTGAAACCCAGAAGACGGACAAGGAAATAGCTAAGATTAAGAAAAGAATGAAAGATGGTAAAGCTAAAGGTTTTCGTGAGGATAAGCAAGGAACTCTGTGGTTTGAGAACCGCATCTATGTGCCCAATGACCCAGAGCTCAGGAAGTTGATACTTCAGGAGGCCCACGATTCACCTTACTCGATACACCCAGGCAATACCAAGATGTATCTGGACTTGAAAGAGAGCTATTTGTGGACAGGTATGAAGAAGGATATTGCGGAACACGTTGCAATATGCGATGTTTGTCAGCGAGTAAAGGCGGAACATCAGAAGCCAGCAGGGTTACTCCAACCTTTGCCGATACCTGAGTGGAAATGGGAAAAGCTTGGTATGGATTTCATCACAGGATTGCCCAGGACCCATTCAGGTTATGATTCCATCTGGGTAGTGGTTGATCGCTTGACCAAGGTGGCTCATTTCATCCTGGTGAAGACCACCTATACCAGTGCTAAGTTAGCCAAGATATACATGACCAGGATCGTGTGTCTGCATGGAGTTCCAAGGAGTATCGTGTCAGATAGAGGAACACAATTTACCACAAAGTTTTGGCATTAGCTACCTGAAACTTTGGGTACGAGGCTAGAATTCAGTACATCATTTCATCCGCAGACAGATGGCCAGATTGAGAGAGTCAATCAAATTCTGGAAGACATGTTGAGGGCTTGTGCACTAGACTATGGGATGATAACTTGCCTTACGTAGAATTTTCTTACAACAACAGTTATCAGACCAGTCTGAAGAAGGCCCCTTTCGAAGCTTTATACGGAAGGAGCTGCAGAACACCACTGACGTGGGATGGTGTTGGAGACCGAAAACTTTCGGTCCCGACCTTATTCGAGATTCTGAAGATAAAGTCAAGTTTATTCATGACAGACTCAAGATAGCTCAATCCCGGCAGAAGAGCTACGCTGACAACAAGCGCAAGGAAGTAACGTATGAAGTGGGAGACCGAGCATATCTTCGTGTGTCCCCACTTCGAGGAATCAAGAGGTTTGGTGTTAAAGGAAAGTTAGCACCCAGATTCATAGGCCCCTACAAAATTCTTGAACGTAGAGGCGAAGTTGCATACAAGCTGGAATTGCCGGAAGGATTGTCCGGAGTTCATGATGTGTTCCATCTGTCCCAGCTGAAGAAATGCCATGCTGAGATGGCTGATATCCCTTTAAGAGACACCGTGCCCCTAGAGGCCATACATCTTGACAGTGATCTGACTTACGAGGAGAAGCCTGTCAGGATCCTCGAGACTACCAACACAGTTACCCGCAGCAAGATCATCAAGTTCTATAAGGTTTTGTGGAGTCACCACACCGAGGAAGAAGCCACCTGGGAACGCGACGAAGATCTTCGTAGAGACCAGCCGCACCTATTTTCTAGCCAACCCGAATCTCGAGGGCGGGATTCATCTTAAGGTGGGTAGGCTTGTAACATCCCAAAATTCCATTTTTGGAATGTTATGAATATAGCTATGCATCTATCATCATCCTTGCTTGAATGTGTGGAAATGTTGAAATGCTCCTTTTAACTTTCTGAAAGCCCCTTCCTATTTTTTCCCCATTGTTGCTTTCACCTATTTGAAATCTTGGTAAAAAGTTCAAATAAGAGAGGAGTAAGATGACACTCCACACCAGGACCAAATTGGTGATTTATTTGAACAATAATAACCAGGAGTTATTTTGAAAATATTTGCAAAAAAAGGATTTAAAACAAATAGGCCAATTATGAAAATAATATATTTCCAAATTATTCAAATACCAGAATAAAAATGTTCATTAAATGGAATATTTTATTCTGATAATTTCGATATATAATACTCCTATATTTGGAAATATATTATTTGCCACAAAAGCATTTTATTACGCTGTTTTATTAAAAAGGAAAGGAATTAAGAACGATTCGGCCCGGCCCACCTCTTAAATGCCGAATCCCCTTGATTTTGGCCGACCGACGCGCTGCCGACGCTCCCGCTCTCGCTGACAGCCCGGACCCACCTGACCGCCGAAAATCCCGCATCGGTCACCCCCAACCTCGCGCGCGCGCCGACGCCGGCGAGATACACTCGCCGCGGGATCTTCTCCCCTTCCTTTCCCTGACTCCCTCTCCGTCCTATATAAGAGCCCCAACTCCCCCGCCTCCATTTCCACCCCGACCCCTCTCTCCCGTCGCCAGACCGTCGTAGGAGAGCTCGCCAGAGTTGCAGCCCCAACCGGAGCTCCCCATTGCTCATGGCCATCGACTCCGACCTCCCCTCGCCTCTCTGACGCCACCGTTCGACGCCGGACGTCAAGCGCCGCCGCCCGGACCACTCCGCTGCCTCCCTCGACGACAGGAGACGCCTCCCCGACCTCCTCCGACCACCGGCCATCGCCACCACTCGCCGGAGACCTCCTCCCGCTCCGGTAAGACCTCGGAACCATCCGCACCCCTCGGATCTAAATCCAACGGCCTAGATTAGAACCACTTATTCCCCGAACCGTTTTTCTCTTAGCCTCGGCCATCTGCTCGAACCATCCAACGCACACGCTAGCCAGCCAGTAGGAACCTGCCACGTCACCCTGGCCGTCCGATAGATTTTTTTTCTTTTTCTATTTAGTTTTAGTTAAACAGAATGTTTTAGAAATTTGTTTTAGCTATATCTTTTAATCTGTTTAGTGTTTTGAGTTGATTCTTTTTGCAATAGCTCACATTTTTCATGTAGCTTCACCCTGTAGTTTTAAATTTCAAATTTGAACTATAAAATTTGAATTGAATTGAATTTTCTCAAAACATTCAAATCTGAATAACTAGAGTTTGAAAATAGATTTTGATATGAATCTTTTTGCTACTGTTTGGTCTTAGTTAGGACTACCTTCATGCTTAGTTTCAGAATTTTTAGGATGATTTTTCTTAGTGTTTTAGCTATAAACAAAATCTGCCTAATATTATAGTATAGTTTAATTTACTTAGTTTTAGTTAGTTTAAATTAGATTTAGTTTTATTTGATTTAGTAGGTTCTGTTAGTTAAACTTTAGGTGTTTTACTTACTATTAATAAAAACACTATTTGTTTAGTTTATTTTCTTTGTTAACATAGGAATCTCAACACATTTTGTAATAGGATTAATTTGATTAAGACAACTAGTTAGTAATAGTTTTCTTTCAACAAAGTTTTATATAATTTAATTCTGTTTTCTAAGACAAGTTTTTAGTAGTTTTATTTTCTGTTAAGATAATGTCTTAGTTATAAATAATAAGTTTTGTTTTGCTCCTTGTTAGTAAAACTATAGTTTCTTCATATAGTATTGTTTATCAAAACTTTACTAAAGTTTTTCTTACAAAACTTTAAATTGATTTTATTCTGTTTATTAGTAAAAATATTTAGTGTTTACTTGTTGTCAACCATTGTTTTGTTAATACAAATAGTTTAGTTATGTTAGTAGTGATTTTCCCATCATCTTTTAGAAAACAAACTTTGTGTGTTTTCCTGCTTGTGATTTGTGCATTGTTTTGTCTTGATCGTTTACTAGTTCATTGTTGATGTTCATGAGTTACATGTTTTTTTGTATGCTTATTGAGTGCTTGTTTGCTTCGTTAGATTATCCGGAGTGCGAAGCTTGTTACCTATAGTCACTCACATTCGAAGATCATCAATCAGGCAAGTCACCTTGATCATGTTTTACCCATGTTTTATATGCATTAGTTCTACCATCTCCCCAGTTGCATGCAAGATAGGTTAGTTGGAAACTTGGTTACATTGAAGTAGTATCATGTGGTAGGTACCCCTTCAACCCCTTTGAAAACTTTGGCCCCGGGAAACGTTAAATTTGTTTTGTTATGCTGTTAGTAGACGGGGTGGGTTGTGTGAATCATGAGGGTTGTGAGGTAATAACTTCGAGACCTATGATGATCAAGACTACAAGACTTCAAGTTTTCAACATACCTCTGGGTGGATGATAGTTGAACAGTGCCCTAGAGAAACCAATGGTTAGCCTAGGTGATGTTGGAGAAGTGCCAGTATTCACGCGGAAAGGTCCACCCAGGCACGAAGGGATGGAAGGATGCTTCAAGACCCAAGGCTTACCTGCACAGCCACAAGCCATTATGGGCTCTGGCTTGGTTGGATATTGTGGCGACATTGGACAGGCGGTGCTACGAGATGTAGAAGAATGGTAGGAAAGGATGGGCACCGACAGAGTCTCAGTGGGACCCCTTAGAAGACCATGTCTTGGTCATCCGTTCCTCAAACACCCTGAAGTGCGAGGAATCCAACGGAGGCGATCAAATCTTGTGGGGAACGTGTGCAAAGCTCTGCAGAGTACTCAAACCTAATCGATTAGCCGTGTCCATGGTCATGGACAACTTCAGCCAAAGGAACTGAAACTTCCAGAATTCTCAACACAAATTAATATGATGATGTGGGTATTAATAATTTGGGTATGAGAATTGGTTGGCGGAACCATCTCATTAATCAACCAACTTAGTAATATTTTTGCTTAGCCCCTCTCTTGATGTAGGAAAAACTTGGCTTTACGCAAAAAACTTACCACTCCACCTGCCATATATGCATGTAGACTAGCTGATTAATTCCACCCCCTCTCTTGTGACTATGCCGGCATATTCCATATGCTGACCTACACAGCTGGAATGTATCATGTTGCAGAGTACTTTTCCGACCAGGAGTGAGGACACGCTCTACGCTTGGCGAGATGCCCTTTGGAGTCAGATGGACTCATCTACCATGATGCTTCCGCAGGACTTAGTTATTCTCATGAGTTGGCCTTCGGCCACTTTATTGTAATGATTATTGTAATAAAGGACTCGATATGAGATTTCGTTAATAAAATGCTGTGTGATTTCCCTTTGATATATACATTGATGTACCGTGTGTGTACCAGCATGATCTTGGGATGGTACGGAAACACCGGAGACTTGACCTTTCAGGTCGGGTCGCTACAATCGTGGTTTACCTCGACGACATACTCATCTACTCGAAGAATGAACAAGAACATGCCGAGCATCTAAGGCTTGTATTGATGAAACTTCGAGAGCACCGCTTATATGCCAAATTCTCCAAGTGTGAATTCTGGTTGCCAGAAGTGACCTATCTGGGTCACGTGATCTCTTGTAAAGGTATTGCTGTCAATCCCTAGAGAGTTCAGGCCGTCCTTGATTGGACTCAACCTGAATCGGTTAAGCAAGTTCGGAGTTTCCTTGGCTTAGCGAGCTATTGCCGCCGCTTTGTTGAGAACTTCTCCAAGGTTGCGGAACCTCTGACTGAACTCCTCAAGAAAGATAAAAAGTTTGAGTGGACCCCACAATGCAACCATAGTTTTCAGGAGTTGAAAAGACGACTGACCTCTGCTCCCGTTCTGGTGCCACCAGATTTTTCTAAGGACTTTATTATCTACTGCGACCCCTCGCGACAAGGATTAGGTTGCATTCTCATGCAAGATCGTCATGTGATTGCATACACATCTCGACCGTTGCGTCCACATGAGGATAATTATCCAACACATGATCTTGAGCTTGCAGCTGTAGTCCATGCACTGAAAACATGGCGACATTACCTTCTGGGTAATCATTGTGGGATATACACTGATCACCAATGTCTGAAATATATCTTCACCCAGCCGGATTTGAATCTCAGGCAAAGACGGTGGGTAGAGTTGATTACAGATTATGACTTAGGGATAACTTACACCCCGGGGAAAGCCAATGTCATGGCTGATGCACTAAGTCGTAAGTCTTATTGTAACAATTGGATGTTACCACAAGGTCAACCGCTTCTCTATGAGGAATTCCGGAAATTAGACCTTCACATTGTTCCTCAAGGATTTCTATCCAACCTGGTGGCGAAATCTACTCTTAAGGATCAAATATTATCCGTCCAGAGATATGACAAAGGTATATCTCGGATTAAGGAGAATATCGTTAGCGGAAACGCTAAATATTTCTCCAAGGATGATGAAGATGTTGTGTACTTTCAAAACCGGCTGGTGGTTCCCAAGAGCACACGTTTGAGGTAGATGATTCTTAAGGAGGCTCATGATTCTCCTCTCACAATTCATCCAGGAAGTACCAAAATGTATCAGGATCTACGCCAGAGGTTCTGGTGGACTAGGATGAAGAGAGAAATTGCTCAGTATGTTGCTAACTGTGACGTTTGTCGTCGCGTGAAAGCAGAACATCAAAGGCCTGCCGGCACCCTTCAACCTTTAGCTATTCCTGAATGGAAATGGGATGAGGTCGGTATGGATTTCATGACCGGTTTTCCCGGGACCAAGAGAGGGAACAATGCAATATTTGTAGTCATTGATCGCCTTTCCAAAGTGGCTCATTTTCTTCCTTTTCGGGAAAGCATTACTGCTAGCCAGCTAGCGGAGTTATATGTTTCTCGAATAGTTTCTCTTCATGGTGTTCCTTTGGAGATTAACTCAGACCGCGGAAGTATTTTTACTTCTCGATTTTGGGAAAGTTTTCAAAATGCTATGGGGACTCATCTATCCTTTAGCAATGCTTTCCACCCTCAATCAAG
This sequence comes from Hordeum marinum, assembly GCA_022496015.1. Lineage (NCBI taxonomy): Eukaryota > Viridiplantae > Streptophyta > Magnoliopsida > Poales > Poaceae > Hordeum > Hordeum marinum. The sequence goes on along the minus strand of CM039677.1, from coordinate 276,602,041 downwards.
TGGTCAGGTTGAGCGAGTTAATCAAATTCTCGAAGACATGCTCCGATCTTGTGTTATATCCTTCGGTATGAATTGGGAGAATTGCCTTCCATTCGCTGAATTTGCATATAACAACAGTTATCAATCAAGCTTAGGCAAAGCCCCTTTTGAAGTTCTCTATGGACGAAGATGTCGAACACCTCTTAACTGGTCAGAAACCGGAGAGAGGCAACTCTTTGGACCGGACATGATCCAGGATGTAGAGGAGCAAGTTCGCATTATTCATGAAAAGTTGAAAACAACCCAATCCCGTCAAAAGAGTCAATATGACCATCATCATAAGTCTGTGACCTATGAAGTTGACGAGAAGGCTTACCTTCGGGTTACACCTCTGAAGGGTACCCATCGAGTCGGTATCAAAGGCAAGTTGGCTCCTCGTTACATTGGACCCTTTCGCAATCTTGCTAAACGAGTAGAGGTTGCCTACCAATTGGAACTTCTGCCGCACCTTTCCAAGGTCCATGATGTCTTCCATGTCTCGCAACTCAGGCGTTGCTTTTCGGACCCTGTCCGCGAAGTAGACCACGAAGCGCTTGATCACGAAGATAACCTTACATATCGAGAATACCCTGTTCGTATTCTCGACCAAGCTAAGCGTACCACTCGGCGTCAGAACATCCAGTTTCTCCAGGTTCAGTGGTAACATCATTCTGAAAAGGAGGCGACATGGGAACGAGAAGATCGTCTTCGACTAGAGTACCCCGCGCTCTTCCCGACGACATCGAAATCTCGGGACGAGATTCTTTTGAGTGGGGGTGAGTTGTCACAACCCTAGCCAGATGTCATAGGATTAGCATGAGTTGCATCATCATCATCATTGAATCAACATGAAATGGGGAGAAATAAAAGAAACCCCATGCACTTAATGAAATAAAGCAATTCAAGTCTAGTGAAATTTTCAACAAATCCAATGCCCTTAGAAATGTACCCTATGTCTGATAAATTTGGGGAAAGATATAACAGGGATCATTTCAAATATTTGAACATCAGAAGCAATTTAAAAATAATGATTAAAGCCTCTGAAATTGATAAATAAATCATTATCCTTATTATTATTCTTAAAATACCCTGAAACTTTTTGGACAGGTTTGAAATATTCAAACTTTATTTTATAAAATGATTGGGGTATTTTGAAAAGTCATTTGGACCTGCAACAAAAATAAACAAAGGTCAGGAAATAGAAAAATAGAAAGAAATAAAGAAAAAAGGGGGAAAAGCCTACCTAGGCCAAGGGAGAGAAGTCGGCCCAGCCCACAGGGGCGAACCGGTCATCTCCCACCTCTGGCCAAGAGGATGTCGGGCGTGTGGTCGCCGCGCGCTGGCCACCTCCTTGCTGCCTGGCTCCTTGCCTGGAGGGCTGGGAGAGCACCAACGCGAAGGCCGCCACCGCCGTGCCCTCTCCTTCCTTTTCTCTATCTCTCGCGCGAGGTCTCTCTCTCTCTCTCTCTCGCATTCTCCCCCTCTGTCCTGCCATGGCCGCGGCCTGCTCGAGCTCGTTGTCGTCATTCTAGCCGCCCCCGAACCCATCTGAGCCTGCTAGAAGCTTCGCCCGGACCTTCTCTTCCTCCTAGCCAAGCCGTGCATCGCCGGAAGTTCCCTATCGCCGTCGCGCCATCGTCTTCTTCCTCGGGTCGCCGGACAAGGAATCGAAGCTTGCCGCCATTCCAGGCCCTCCCTGAGCCAGCTGTCGACGGCCCTGCGACCGCTGTGAGCTCCTGTTCTTCTCCCCTCCTTTCCCCTTCGATAGAGCTCTGTAGGGCTGGATTCCGCCAAGCCCGAAAGCCTCCCGCCGCTGGCGAGGTCGTGGTCGCCGTGGTGGCGACCCAAGCTTCCTTCTGAGGACGCGGTCGTGCTCAGAAGGCTTCCAGGTAGCCTCTAGAGGCCTCAGCTGCCCCGTTTGAGCTCCGGCTCGACGAGCCCATGCTTGCCCGAGTTCCGGCAGCAGCCCCGCTCGTCGCCAGCGTCGATTATGACCACCCTAGCCCTTGGGAGGTGTCGGGTTCGACGCGCGCGAGCAGTGCGAGTCATCTGGTGCCCTGCGCCGTCTGTTTGTTCACCGGAGACGCGGTTCCGGCGAGTCTCTGCCTCATCAGATGGTCGCCGCCGGCACCACTCCGGTGGGCGCCGACATGGCCATCATGAGGGGGCTAATCCCCCTAATTAGTTCGGCCCTAGTCACTGACAGTGGGACCCCAGAGGTGGGTCAAACCTCAGTCAGTGCGGGATTCAGACCCCTGATGATGACAGGGAGGTCCCACCTTGTCAGGTTTGACTCTGGCTGGTCAGCTGACCAGCTGCCGTCAGGTTGATGTCAGGCTGACACATTAATTCATTTTCCGGTTTAAAAATAATTCCAGAAATTGTTTAAAACTTTGAAAATTCATATAAATTAATTTGTAAGTCAGACAAAAATAATTTATATATGAACATTTATCATAAAAATCCAATGAATCCAATGGTGCTATTCTCATGCATCATATTGTTGCACTTGCGTGTATTCATTGTTTCTTATCTGCATCGCGGTAGGCCCTGCTTCCGAGGATGACCCCGAGTATCCCGCTGAAGGAGAGCACCTTTCTGCAACCCAGCAAGGCAAGAAACCCCATTGATCATTTCGATAAGATCCCACTCTCTAGCTCCTGCTCTTGTTTATTGCATTAGGACAAACGATCACATGTTAGTCATACACGGTAGATGATCCTATTCTTTTGCATGACCTGACTTTGTCACAGTAAATAGCTAAACCTTGCAACCTAGTATACCTGGTAGATGCTTGTCCCATGATGTGCTTAGCTTACTTTGCCTGCTATGCTTTCTATGCTTAGAGTTGTGAGAGGTCTGATTCATCTGGGTGATGAACTGAGCGAAACAATGTTGTCCGGTGTGATGAGCATATGATAAATAGGATTTGGTAAGGGTAGCGATGAGAGGCTATGTAGGAGTACATAGTTGGTTGTCTCATTGGGACCATTCTTAGGAACTGGGTTCCGTGTTTGTGATCCAAGACTAGATACTACCACACATTGGGATACTTAATTGACCCTCTCGACTTATCAGTTGCTTCGTCCTTAGTCCAGGAGTTGCAAGTAATTTTTGGTGTTTATAGCATGCTGGAGGCCGTGCATAGCGCTGACCCTAGGGGTGGGTTACGACGCGCTAGGCAGTGGCACGGTGTACCAACGGTCGCCCGAACGGTGGGCTTGGGAACCCTGCGCACATCGTTTGGGGCCATAGCGGAAACTTCGGCCGGACTTCCGTGCGGGTTCAGTCTCAAATAGGTGATAGCCTTGACTAGAGGTCTTATGTGATTGACGGTCGTGGCCGACTCCCTCGCTGGGCATCGACTTGAAGGTTGCCGAGGTGCATGGTCTATGGCACACAGCGATAAGTGGCGAGAGCGTGTGTGAAGAAGTACACCCCTGTAGGGTATGAAACTATTCGAATAGCCACGTCCTCGGATATGGACTACTTGGAGAACTTATGTTGTTCATAGATAATCAAATGGATACTCCTAAAAATATCAAGACAAGTGTGAGTACCGTGGATGGCACTCTTCTAGAAGGGGAAGGTGAATCCATGGTGGTGTATTGTGATGGAGATAGTGGACTCGTGTGTGATAACTAAAACTCTAACAAAGAGTTAAAACTGAGTAGTGTAGGTTAGCCATGAGTCAAAGCTGGCATTGCTGCATAAATTCCACCACTCCCCCTTGTTGACACATGAGCATAAATAGACTAGGTTTGTTATTAAAGACTTGCTGAGTACGATTGTACTCATCCTTGCTTAAGAAATGTTGCAGAAGAGAACCAGGACCCATCAGGTGGGTTCTTTCTAGACGTTGACGATGCCGAATAGCTGGTGTCCCAGCTACGATCTTGCCTGTGTGGTGGGCTGTAGATAGTCAGGCCATGTGCCTCTTTTCTATTTCGCCGTCTGTACTCAGACAGCTGAAGTTTCCGCTAGCTTGTATGAACTTGTTTGTATGACTTGAGTGTCGGGTCATCTGACCCCTATCTGTAAGAACATATTATGCAAGGCTCGTCTGAGCCTCTTAAATAAAAGTCATGTTGTTGTATGGTTATGTTGTGATGCGATGGTTGTATCTATGCATATCGGGCATGTCGTGCGTACGTGTGACGTCCAACGGTATGTATGGGATCCGACACCTAGTCGTGTGCCTTAAGTAGTACTCTTTACGGGAAACTACCTCTTTGTGCTTCCACCGAGCCATGGTAGCTTGCTACTACTCCGGACACATTGATTGACCGGCATGTATCCTTCTTTGCTAATGTGTCTGTCCCTTCGGGGAAATGTCTCGCAGTGTAATGGAGTCCCTATAGCCTGCTACGACTCGTCTACGTGCGGTGATGGCATTCGTGTCTCGCGACGTAAAGGAGTCCTTGTAGCTTGCTATTACTCGTCTACACACGCTTGAGACCGACACCTGCATTGCTGGGTTATGTAGGCTTAATTCCGTACGGATGTGCCACTTGGGTTCTACGACTAGTCATGTCGGCCCGGGTTCTTTGTTGTGTGATTGCCCACGACATGTTCACATACATGAGCCAAAAGACGCAAACGGTCCCGGCCAAGGTAAGGCTGCAGCCATGGAACTTACCGTGCGTGAGGCCGCAAAGTGATGTGACTTGTTACAGTGTGGAATCATGTGACTTAGGATCAGGGTCCCGACAGTTACTTTTGAAAATAGGATTAGTTGTAGAGAAAACCAACCCTTGGTTGTGTTGATGAAGTTCTGTTCATTTGAGTTTTGTCTTAAGTATTTCCTTCATCACAACCTTAATTGTGTTGATGAAGTTCTGTTGTTTTGAGTTTTGTCTTACGTATTACCTTTATCACAACCTAATTGCTTTTGGTTTTGTGTTACTTCTTAATTGTTAGTATTGATTGCTAGAAGTGTTTGCTTATGAATGCAATGTTTGATTATATAGATATTTATCGGAGAGTGACGAATAGTCTATCAAGTTACTTCTGAGAGCAATATTTTCTTCATCAACAGTACATGCAAGTTCACTTTGACCATCTATTTCATACCTATGTTTTGTTGCATGTAGTTACATCATTTAGCAAATACCTCCATTAGTGTTATTGAAATTTTTGTAGTTGAGTAGAATGCATGAGGTAGGAACCCACCACTAGTTACTAAAGCCCCGGGAACGTTAGTTATTTTTATGCTATGCTAATTTAGACGGGGTCTGGTATGAATGTTCATGAGTGGTGTGAGAAGGACTCTACGTCACGATGACAACTTCATGAAGGCATCTTCAAGTTCTGCATCTTCAAGACCTCAAGACTTCGAGACTCGAGAAACAAGTTTTCAATACACACTACTGGGTGAAGGATGGTTCATTGGGCATCCCTGGAGTAACCAGTGGATGGCCGTGATGCATGGTGAAGCGCCATGACATCTTGCGGAAAGCTTCACCCAGACTCAAAGAGACAGATGAATACTTCATGACCGGAAGCTTACCTATGTAGCCACAAGTCATTATGGGCTCTGGCTTGGTTGATCTTTGTTGTGACTCTGGCTGGGCAGTGCTACGAGATGTAGTCGACGTTTGGAATGGATGGGCACTGACAGTAGTCAGGGAGACACTCTGAAAGACCATGTTTCGTTCGTCCTGTTCTCAAACACCATGCAGTGCGAGGACTTACCAGGAGGGAATGAATCTTGTGGGTAAAGTACACAACACTCTCCAGAGTTAAACCTAATCGATTAGCCATGTCCCCGGTTACGGACAATTTGAGCTTCTGGACTTGGATCTATCTCTGAAACTCTCAACACTGTATTGATAATTAATTGTGGGAAACTTATGATACTTGTGGGCATTGAGACATCGGTTGGCGGAACCATGTCATGATAGGTAACTCTATAGTGACAACTCCTGATATGGCCTTTGTTGTAGGAAAACTGAAATAAAATCCGCTTTTATGCAAAATCTCAGACACAGAGCCACAAAGCCTTACTGCATATAGAATAGTTTTTATCTTCTGTTCTACTATGGTGATCTTGCCAGTACATTGAATGTACTGACCTACACGGCTGCAACGTCTGATGTTGCAGAAACTCTTCTACGACGAGTAAGAGTATGATTCAGGGTTACGGTCTACACTCAACCTGTCGTTGGTGTTTATTGGGACTCCACTCCCGTTGACCGCTTCTGCTGAGATTTTAAGGTATATATCTGTTTTACGTTAATTACATGTGATTGCACTTTGAGATATACATTGATGTACTGTGTGTGCGAGCATAATGATCCAGGGATGGCACAGAACATAGAGAGGCTTGACTCGTTTTGAGTCAGGTCGCTACAGAAATGGTATCAGAGCACATGTTGACTGTAGGACATAACCCTAGACAACTGGAAACCCCATAGGACAGGATATCTCTCAAACTCTATTCTCAAAAGGCTCTTTTACTTCTCCTCTCTTCTGAGTTTTAGGAACTAGTTAATACCCTTGTCCCTTGACCATTATGGAAAAGATCTACAAAATGATTGAAGACTATACAAATCTGAAGAAATTGAAGACCATGTAGAATTTCCAAGATAGTATGCCCCTAGAAGACCAAACCCCTATTGAATACTTACGTTAGATACGATGATTTGTGAGCTATCATTTGTGTGTAGATTTTTTTGAAAACCACAACTAAAATCTATTTTCAAAACCATTGTTTGTATTTTGTGTATCCCCTCGTTTCCCTCTCTCGCATCTCATCCCAACACCTTGAACCCAATAGATGATGAATCAAGCTGGACTCGTGTATTCTGGATCGATGACTCGGTTAGAGACAGAAGAATGGATTCAGGACATGGAGGATCACCTAAGGAGTAATCATGTTACAAGGAACGAGATGGTCCAGTATGCTCTTCCGTACTTTGAAAAAGGTACTGCAAATTGGTGGAAGATGCATGAAGCTATCCATGATAGGCAAGTATCCATCACTTGGGAAGAATTCAAGATGTTGTCACCAACACCTAGAAGCCCCGTTGCAAATATGTGAATAAGATTTGTGCATGCAAGATATCTGGAGAGATAGGACACACCCAGGAAGAACACAAGGAAGGATGCCCTTACTGTGAAGAAAATCACCTTGTTGAGGAATGCCCAACTAGGCAGGTGACCTGTTTCTTGTGTGAAGGAACAAATCACTACCCGTCTTAATGCCAAATGTACCCCAAGGTACAAGAAGTCATCAAGCAGCAGAAGGAAGCCATGAAGGAAGCCTTCAGAGAAAAATTAGGAGAACTTGTGATGAAGGAAAATGTTAAAGACCCTAATGGAGAAGGCCTAACCAGATTTTACTCCAATTCCTTCTATTCACATGGAGAAGAAGGACATTTCTCACAGGTCTGTACGAAGGAAAGAAAAGAGTATCTGGGAAACTTTCCGACAGAAGAAGTGGAGTTTGATCCACAGGAAATTGGAAGTTTGATCGAAACAAAGAAGCCCAGGAAGAGAAACTGAAGACGTTCTCAGAACAACCCAATTTCTGCAAAGAAGGATCTGAGCCAGATCATGTGTTTCTGGTGCAAGAAGACAGGACACTACTCCTATACCTGCCCGGAGAAGAAGGCTAAACATGATTAGTTTGAGTTTTGGATTTTTGGAAATAATAGATGTTATAGGTAGCACTCTTATCATTTTTGGAAATTATGTAACGGAAGTCTCAGAGTTTGTAATAAATTCATGAGTCAATGGAATTTATGGAGTCATGATCCTCCTATGATGAAATTATATGAATTGTTTCTCTATGAACAAAGATCTCTGACCATTTTCGAGGATATGAGAAAATATGGTCTATGCAAGCATGAGTGCATTTCATTTTAAGTGTGGTAGCAACCTTAAAATACCATTCATATTAAGGAGTTTGGATAAGTGAATACAGGTGAAGAGGAAACCCCAGCCGGAATGAAAGAAAAGGAATGATTGTGATGAAACCATACCCAAGGTTAAACAACCAATGAAAAGGAAAATGAATTCTGCAGAGTGGAACCTAGACAAGAATAAGTCTGTGATTTGTTACCTCAAGGGTATGGTGTAGTGACCTGAAGGTAATGTTGGAATATGGAACAATAGAAACCCCAAGAGTGAGTTAAAGACTATTCAAGTATTCGAGTGAACCCACAAGTCACTGACCTCAGGATTGATAAGGATCAAGCCCCACCTTTGTGACGGAAGAAACTTGGAAGAATCGACGACTGATCAGCAAATGTTTTTCTAAGGATTATCTGAAAACCTGAGAGTTGTGAAGAAACGATAGATGTTTTTGCTGAGCTTGCAAAATCAATGGATTTATCCGAACTTGTGTTCGTTGACAGGAGAAATTTTTGCAATGCTTCTGAGGAAGCCCAAGTGTTAGAATACGAGATTCACTAAACCTTATACAAGGTAATGATTTCAGTGCGACATGGTTTGGCCACAATGACGACTTACTCTTATCATTCTCTTGCTATTCGGGACGGTAAATCTGAGTGACTTACCATAGTAAAGAGACGACGTTCTTTGAAGCTTTTTGTTTAAGCCTTAGAATGGTATGAAGAAAACCCTTGTACAGGAAAATTGCTGTCACATGTAGGAATTTTACGGTGAGGAATGAAGCCAAGATCCATTTCACTGCAGGGTTACCACTAATGGTAGACCACCATGAGCTTTTCGATAAGTTATTTAGAATGATCACGAGACTTGTTAGTTAAAGAGACCCAGTATCAGAGGAAATACATTTTCTTATGATAACACAAGATTTTGATTTAGACAGAAGAGCATCACCGAAGGAGCCATCGTGAAGTATGTGAAGAGACATATGCACCCAGAGTACGATTCAGGGTTACGGTCTACACTCAACCTGCCATTGGTGTTTATTGGGATTCGACTCCTGTTGACCGCTTCCGCTGAGATTTTAAGGTATATATCAGTTTTACGTTAATTACATGTGATTGCACTTTGATATATACATTGATGTACTGTCTGTGCCAGCATATTGATGAAGGGATGGCACAGAACACACAGAATCTTGACTCGTTTTGAGTCGGGTCGCTAAACAAGGTTATGTTAAGATCTCCCGGTCATGCCTTTTCAAGCCGCCCTCACAGCAATGCAGAACATATTCTGTTGTGTTTATTTTTGCAGGTCTTGTCTATTAAGATGAGCCACCATTAGATTGGAAAGTTGATTATTCTTGAAGAGCCGCCCTATCAGATATAATGCCGCATCATCTAATTGACCGGTTCTCAGATTTCTTCAATTGTTCTCTGTAGTAATCTACAACACTCATGGATTTATTGAATATATATTTGCCGGGTTGCACCGCTACCATGAGCAAAAATTTCATGACAAAGACAAAGGAATTATTCCAGGATAATCATTCTGGGTTATATTACAACCACAATCAAGGACTCTTTCAAAACAGATCAATATCAGTTCAAGAGAACTTCCGAGGTGCATTATGATGGGTTATTACCACATAGTCCCAAGTCGCCGCAAGCATGTGACCCGGCACTTGGGGGCTACACTATTCAGATGAAAATTGCTGAAGTTTGCAGGTTGTCGGAGGGGTGTGGCCTGGCGCTTGGGGGCTACATTATTCAAGTCTAGTTTGTGTCAAGTATGCATGTCCCATGTCGCTGCAAGCATGCACCATCGCAGTTGGGGGCTAATGCAAGCCGGTTTTCAAATCATTACATTGTCAGCAAGACCCTATTATCTCAAGCAGATGAGACAGCCTGTCTATATTTTTCTAAGTCCCAGCCCAGTAATTCTTACTGACCCGACACTTGGGGGCTACACCGCTCAGGTCAAAAAAATTCAATGTCCCAAGTCGCTGCAGGCATGCGACCCGACACTTGGGGGCTACAGTACTCAATTGTTTGACAGATTAAGAGGTTCAAATTGAAGACCCAACGCATCACATTTTGATGAGCCGGCCCTTGGGGGCTACACCAGTTGAAACTTTATAAAGTATAAGACAGTTACAAAGTCCATGGCTGCTGCAGGCAAGACAACCTGGTACTTGGGGGCTACACAATCACGGATATTATTGCAAAGTGCCAAGTTATCATGGATAATCTTGGAGCTTGGGGGCTACAGGTAATATGGACATATCAAATACTTTGAGGATAATTCTCAAGATGTTAATTATGGAGTTCAGTTGTTAGACCCGGCGTCACCAACATTCATGACCTGGCGTTATCAAAAGATCATAACCCGCCAGAGTTTATATAAGCCGCCCGACTTCACAACAATGGAAGTACGGATCTACGTCATGAGGATTTCTTATTTTCAAAATTTTCATTAAGCCAATATTTTTCAAAGGACACTGACAAGCAAGATGATTTTCAAGACGACTCATTCATATGCATAAAAGAGCCGGATTCTGAGGAGCCACTTCCTGAGCCGGCCACTTAACATATTTACTATTCCTATTTTAGAAGGTTACCATGAATAAATTCAAGCTAACCTGGAGGCTAATGTTGGGGATATACCCCGCGATATGACCCGAACGGAAGTATGACCCGGCTAGGGCCTGGCAACTCACACGAGGCCTCGTCAAGACATGGCATTTTACTACTGACCCGGCAGGGCGTGTAAGCCGACGCCAGGTGGCTCACAAGAGAAGGCCCAAAGGAGAGAGGATTCCTTAAAAGAGAAAAAAGACCCGGAGTAGGATTCACGAAAGACTAGTCCTAGTACTACTGGGAGTAGCACTCTATTTGTAAACCTAGCCTCTCCACATATATAAGGAGGGGTAGAGCGCCCTTAGAGAGACAAGTTCACAAGTCCACAAGTTTAGATAGACACAAGAGATTATAGATAGACATATTAGAGTCTCTCATAATTATAGGTAACAAAATAGCACCCTTGTAACCGAGAGATATTCCTCATCATCAATACCAGACAAGAAGGACGTAGGCTTTTACCTCCATCGGAGGGGCTGAACCTGGGTAAACTCACGTCTGTCGATTCCAACCAAGCCCTCTCAAGCCGCCACATAGTTGCAATCGCCCCGAACCTAAGTTCATTCAGCCGGACATCTGCCGTGACAAATCCATGACAATACCCAAATCCTTCCTTAGGGAATCTAGATGAAATTCTTCATAAAACCATTGCTTTTAACAAAATGAAGCCTAGTGATCCAAACTTTGATAAATGCCTATTTGAGCTCCGTGATGTTATGCGTGTTAAAGAAGATGTCACCACTATCAACAACATTATCTTAGAAGCCATTCGTATTCATAAATTTGAACATTGTCATGATCACTATTCTAACAAATCTCTTGTTTTTCATGACGAGGATTTCCCACTTGATGATGAAAATGTGGAACATGGCTACTATGAAGAAGATGAGTTGTTCGACATCGAGTATGAGAAGATCATGTAGAATCTAAGTCTTATGCCAAACTTTAAGGACTACATGTCCAGAGGAAAAGAGTGGATTCTTTACAGCGGATGTATGGATCATATGACTGGTGATAAAGATATGTTCCAAGAGATCACGCCTGATCAAGGTCCTCGATGGTACGTGGCCTTTGTAGAAAAGTCTAAGGGTAAGGCACTTGGCCTTGGTAAGATGGCCATATCCCATGATAGCTCTATTCAAAATGTTATGCTTGTTGAATCCCTTGGGTACAATCTTCTTTCTGTATCTAGACTTGCCGACTTCGGATTCAATGTTCTATTCACGAAAGTAGATTGTCAAGTGTTTTGGAAAGATCATCATAAGATGGTATTTACCGGTTTCCGTAGAGGCGATCTATACATTGTTGATTTCACTCAAAGATCCAAGCCTCACACTTGTTTAATTGCAAAATCTTCTAAAGGTTGGCTTTGGCATAGAAGACTTGGACATGTAGGCATGCACAATCTAGATAAGCTAATCAAAGGTGATCATATACTTGGTGTTAAAGATGTTATCTTTGACAAAGATAGACTTTGTAGTGCTTGTCAAGCCGGAAAGGAACTAGGTAGAAGTCATCCTGTTAAGTATATCATGACTACTAGGAGACCACTTGAGTTACTTCCCATGGATCTTTTTGGTCCCAGTGCTTACAAAAGTCTCGGTAGAAATTCCTATGGTCTAGTTATAGTTGATGATGCTTCTAGATTTACGTGGATATTCTTTCTTGATGATAAGTCACAAGTTCAAAAGATCTTCAAGAACTTCGCTCGCAAAGCCCAAAATCAGTTCGAAGTGAAGATCAAGAATGTTCGGAGCGATAACGGATCGGAGTTCAAGAACACCGATGTGGATACCTTTCTTGACTAAGAAGGTGTCTCACATGAGTTCTCGGCTACATACACACCTCAACAAAATGGAGTTGTTGAGAGGAAGAACTGGATGCTCATTGAGATGGCAAGAATGGTGCTTGACGGATACAAGACACCAAGACACTTTTGGGCAAAAGCCGTTGAAACAACCTGTCATGCCACAAACTGACTTTACTTCCACAAGCTTCTCGGTAAAATGGCATACGAGCTACTCATTAGTAACAAACCCCAAGTCAGATACTTTCGGGTATTTGGCTCAAAGCGCTACATTTTTATAAGCATCGTCGTACTAAATTTGCTCCTAAGTCTCATGAAGGATTCCTAGTTGGTTACTGATCGAACTCTCACACTTATCGTGTCTACAACAACTTCACTCAAAAAGTTGAAGATACGGTAGATGTGAATTTTGATGAATCTAATGGTTCGCAAGTCAAACAATTTCCAAATGATGTAGGTGATAAGGACCCTTCGGAAGCCATACTAGATCTACCCATCGGCAAGATTCGTCCCATGGAGGTGAAGGAGAGTACTTCATCAACTCAAGTGGAAGCCCCTACCTCACGTCGAGGTGAACCTCAACACGACATGGAGGCATCCACAAGCGGTACATGACACGATGATCAAGAGGAGGAAGTGCATCATGAAGATCCACCACAACCACCTTCACCACCACCTCAAGGGAACGACACCTTCAACAAAAATGAAGATGAACGAGATGATTATGAAGAAGAAGAAGCTCCACCATCCAACAATCGGAAGCTAACCCGAGTTCAAGCTCAAGTGACCAAGAACCATCCCCTAAACCAAATCTTTGGTGATATAGAAACAGGGAGAATCACTCGCTCTAAAACCCGTCTAGCTAACTTTTGTGAACATTATTCTTTCGTCTCTAGCATTGAGCCTTTAAAGGTAGAACAAGCTCTTGAAGACGCGGATTGGGTGAACGGAATGCACGAAGAGCTACACAACTTCGAGAGGAACGAAGAGTGTAAACTCGTGGGAAATCCCGAAGATGAGCACAAGATCATCGGAACCAAATGTGTGTTTCGAAACGAACAAGACGAAGATGGTCAAGTCGTACACAATAAGGCTCGTCTCGTAGCTCAAGGATATACGCAAGTTGAATGTATGGACTATGGTGAGACCTATGCCCCTGTTGCTAGACTTGAAGCTATTCGTATTCTTCTTGCTTATGCTAATGACCATGATATCACATTTTATCAAATGGAAATCAAAAGTGCATGTTTAAATGGTGAAATTGACGAAGAATCCTATGTTAGACAACCACCTAGATTTCTGAATCCTAAGAAACCTAATCATGCTTACAAGCTTCGCAAAGCTCTTTATGGTCTTAAGCAAGCCCCTCATGCTTCGTATAAATGTTTAACAAAGTTTCTCATCAAAAAAGGTTTTGAAATTGGTAAAATTGATGCAACCTTGTTCACTAAGAGAGTTAATGGAGACTATTTGTATTCTAAATCTGTGTGGATGATATTATCTTTGCTTCCACTAACCCTCAATTTAGTGAGAGATTTGGAAGGTTGATGTCCGAGAAGTATGAGATGTCTATGATGTGTGAGCTGAAATTCTTTCTTGGATTGCAAACCAAGCAATAAGATAAGGAACTTTCATCTCTCAAACTAAGTATACCAAGGACTTGATCAAGAACTTCAACATGCAAGATTGCAAAGGTATGAAAACTCCTATGCCCACTAGTGGACATGTTGACCTTACCAAGGAGGATGAACCGGTTGATCAAAAGGTTTATCGATCTATGATTGGTTCATCTCTATATCTATGTGCATCTTGTCCCGATATTATGCTTAGTGTTTGCATGCGTGCTAGATATCAAGCTGCACCTAAGGAGTGTCATCTTTTGGCTATGAAACATATTGTGAGATACTTGATACAAACACCAAACTTTGGCATTTGGTATCCCAAGGGATCTTCTTTTCATCCTGTTGGCTATTCCGATTCGGACTATGCCGGTGACAAAGTTGATAGAAAATCCACCACGGGTACTTGTCAATTTTTAGGTAGATATCTTGTGTCTTGGTCCTCCAATAAACAAAACTCGGTATCTCTATCTACTGCTAAAATTGTTCCATTACTGATGCTCCATTACTTTGCGACAATGAAAGTCCTATTAAAATTGGACATAATGCTATGCAACATTCTCGAACCAAGCATATTCATGTTCGACATTATTTCATTCTTGATCATGTTGCCAAAGGAGATATCGATCTTAAGCATATTCGTACTAACAAACAATTGGTCGATATCTTCACCAAGCCACTTGATGAGAAAACATTTTGTCATTGGAGGAGTGAGTTGAACATCATTGATGCTCCAAAGTTGAGCTAGACTCACTCGGTTGCAATCAAGGGCATGAGCTTAACTATTACCTCCACGTTCTCATAACACATTATCATATGCCATGGAATATTATGCTCCCTTGTATTGCATCTAACCTTTTGTAGGTACTTGAAAGAACGTCATTCCACAAGATTTCCATCAACTCCAATCATAAGCAATCATGTCATTACCAAGTATCCACAACCCCTCTTGATGACGGAAGGAAGAAGACAACAAAAACATATCCTTGACATATACCTGATCTTAGCTTCAAAATCTATAAGTGGTATCACGTCAATAGGATATATTCATTGTTCTTCCTTGCATGACTAACCTTTGTAGGTGACTAGTGTACTAGAACGAGAAGGATTGCTCCAAATTCAAGATGATCTTTATCAACCTCAAGCATCCTCAACAAGTTCACCTACGAGCAACTTCATCAAAATCACTCAAAGGTATGTACTCATATCCTTGAAAAGGCTTTACTCGATGACATGGGCTAAAGCAACTCAAGTGATATGAAGACAACAAAATGCATAATCAAAAAATGGTAACCCCATTTCGAGCTCAAACGATGAGTATGACCTATGATCAAGCATTCTTGTGTGGCTCCCAAGTCAATATACTCTAATATAGGTGACCTAGTCACCGCCCATCATTTAGTTAAGAATCTTGCGTGGTTTGCACTCTACTTGCATGATTCGTTGTAACCACTCAAATCTTATCTATTTGATGTCCTTTGTAAATCTTTCGCATTTTTCTTTTTGAAACAGTGTCGTTTGTCTCTCTGAAAATAAAACTTGGTTTATCTTTCGGCGTCACCTACAGAATTAGGTCCTACAGAATTCGTTGTAACCTATATAGATAACTCGGTCCTACAGAATTTGCAGATAAGGTGCAACACACAATCTCGGTACCATAGATTTATTTATCCCGGAGTAAAAATTTTCTTTTCTTTCAAAATCAGAGTTTCTTAGTTATTGTTTATATGCTTCTGTTCTTGAGATACTCGAGTTCCTTCGATGACCCCTTCTGAAAGAAAATTAGGGGGAGAAGAACAAACAACACTTTGGGGGAGAAATTCTTTATTCAAGGATCCCTAGCTCCAAGAAGAAGAAAACTCTAATTTTCCAAATGTAGAGAAGTTACATTCAATGATTCCCTTAGTATTTTAATGGACCCTACTTTCAATGACCCTTGATCTCCAGGATCCCTTCCTTGTCAATGATCCCTGTCACTACTCCCAAGTTTAACCTTTTTGGTACTTTATGCCAAAGGGGTAGAATATCAAAGCTTAATGCTAAAGGGAGAGTTACATGCTTATGCAAAGGGGGATATGATTTAGGGGGAGAGGAAAATATCAAAAGTTCACACTTATATAATCAAGGAGAGGAACAATAATGTCGGGGGAGAAAACTACTTTTGGAGAAAAGTCTCAAGTGAACAAAGGATTCCTTTTCTCACCCTATCCGATCCCAATATCTACATGCTGAGATTCAGGGGGAGAGGATGTACTACCATTTCATATCAATGGGGAGAAAACATATAATAGTTTTATTCTAAAGGAGGAGACATATCAATCTTAAGGATTATCATATTTTATATGTTCTCCACATCTTGGTATTCGTTGAGTTCTATTGCTTTTGTTTAGTAGAATACTCTTGTGTTTCCTAACATTGTTTTCTCAAGTGTGTCTCTACTACTAGAATGCTCAAGAACTCAAGGTAAGTATATGCATCATATCTTTGATCAACATGATCTCTTGCTTCTTGGACATATTGTTTGCAAGAGTGAAGTCTTGATCAAGGATATACATTTCACTCACATATATTGATGCATATAGACAAGATACACATGACTGCTTTTATCCCTTTCATCCATATGTGTGTCCATGCATTCCAAAGCAACTATCCTTTAAAGGACTGCACACATTTAGGGGGAGGAAATCTAGGTCATGTGTCTCTCAATGTCTTCATTGCATCCATGCATATCTTTAATTGAAGCTTTGATTGTATGTTGTCATCAACTACCAAAAAGGGGAGATTGACAGCACAACATGCTCCCTTGGTGGTTTCGATAATTCATGACAACATACATTGTCACTTGGACTAACACTTCTATCTAGTGCATTCAGATAATAGTCCATGGACAGTTGAGTTGGCAAAAGGATTGAGGATATTTTGGAATTACCCAAGATTCAAGGAAATAGGTTGGCCAAGCTTCAAGCAAGAGGACTCTACATTTTACATTTGTGAGAAATCACTTTGAGTCCATAGGAAAGCCAATACTATTAAAAGGGGGTAATGTTTTGATGATAGATAATATGCTCAAATGTGCACAAGTGATAGTCACCAAATGATGGGGGGATGACCCCGGGGTAGCCTCAAGCGCCCCCTTGCTCTAGCTTTCTAACGCAACCAAAGGGCGGGCTGCCTCCCCCTGCGGTCCGGCTACGCCCTGCCGGTAGTGGCCCTCCAGCTAGGGCCTGCCGGCTACGCCTCGCCGGTTACGACGTGCCGGCCGGCTGGGGGCGTTGCCGCCTGCCCCCCCAGCTAGCTGCGCATTGCATACCATCGTCAGGGCATGCGTGGCGATAGTGGCCCCCATCCCATCGGGGGTCAGTGCCCGTGTGGCCACAATGGAGGCGTCAGAGCCTCTGACCCTAGCGGACGGTGACAGGGCTTCCAACAGTGTCGGCACACCCGAACCACTCCATTACCTGCCCCGGCATGGGTACAGGGCGGGCGGCCGCAACGCTGACCTCGGCCGGTTGCCGCAAGACGACGCCGCAAGGGGCGGCCCATGTCGTAACATGACCGGCGTCAGGACCCACCGCGCGGGCCCTGCCGGCTCTTGACAGGACCCCTTAGCCGGCGAGGCCTACCAGCGACAAGACCCCATAGCCGGCTAGAGAGGCTGCCGGCTGGGGCCCCCATGACCTTCTATTCGTATTGTAATCCGGGGGTTGTCCTATAAAACCCCCCGGGGCTCCCCCTTGCAAGGGGTCGGTTCATCTCTCAGTGCTCTTCACGTCCACTCCACACACACTCGTAGAGAGGCAGAAGAGCGATCTAACTCCTTCTTCCTCGGGGATCCATACAGCTCAAGGAGCGCCATTGTAACCTCACCATTGTCTCAACTAGACTAAGCAGGACTAGGGGTGTTACCTCCCACGGAGGGCCCTGAACCTGGGTACATAGTGTGTCTACCACCGCGTGTGCCTAACCCCGCTCCTAGAGCCCGCCAGCGTCCTTCGACCCCTCTCGATAAGCCTACCCATGGCCTCTGCCATGACGAAACCACGACAGTTGGCACCCACCATGGGGTTGTCCACGGCGCTAGCCGGAGTCACGCTTCGGGCAGGACCCTTCACCACCTCCCCCGGCCGCCTCGCGTCTGGACGGAACCGCGTGCTCGTGTGGCTTGCTGTGGCAGGTCTTGCGGGCGACGCGGCCGACATCTCTGACGATTGCCTCGGCCGTGACCTCACGCTCGACATCGCCGCGCTCGCTGGGAGGCTCAGCAAGCTGAGCCTCGCCGGTGAGCCGGCGGCTGATGAGCATCCCAGCTGGGTGCTCGACTGCACCGACCCTCCCTCGTCCATGGGCGCGCTCTCCACGGGTGAGGCCATCGGCTCCCGCACCCGCATGGGAGTAATGGTCACCGCCTCTTCCACCACTTTGAGCCGTGTGCGAGCGGCTGAGGCCGGCACGGCCACCGCTCGCGTCGGCACCTCCGACCCACTCGCCACCACCCTCCGGGATCTGGGTACTCCTATCGCTACGACGGCGGACCTGGCCACCGCTAGAGCCGAGCTGGAGGTGACCCGCCGCCTGCTGTTCAAAGACGCGAGCACCCTTGTTGCCGAGCGGTGCCAGATGGAAGCCACGCAGCGGGAATACAACTCCGCATAAGGTCTCATCCCGGCTGGCCCCGAGCCCAGCCGGCATGGGGCTGTGCAGGAACGCGGCCGCATGGTCACAGAAATCCATGGCGGCCGCCTCCCCATCTCCGACACCCCCGCGGCCAACCTACGTGCCACCAAGGTTGCCTACGAGGATTTGTCAACCTTGGAGGGCGAGGAGCGGGCCGCACGTGAGCGGCACATCAGGGACCTCATCGACACCGCCAACGCGCAACATGTCGTCCTCATCCCCGGTGGGGCCGTATCTGAGTTTCCCCGTCCCGAGGGTGAGGGCACTAGGGCTGCTGACCGCCGGCCGGCTCAACACTCCAGCACCCCTCATCCCTCCGGCCAGAACGGCGGGGGGAGCAACGACCAGCATCCCCCGTCACGAGGAAACGAGCAACAAGCTATGAACAGCCGGCGCAGCAACAACCCGGTTGGCAGCTACCGCCGTGACGACGCGCCGGCACGCGGCAGCCGGCGTAGCCGCGAGCATACTACCCCTCCGCCGCCGGAGCCGGCGCGGTCCATCCCGCTGGCCATCCATCCCGAGCTAGCTGCCCGGCTCAGACCACGCGTCCCCCATAGTGACAACAACGCCCGACTCCGTCTTGACCGGATGGCGCAGTCGGCTCTCCTCGAGGAGGAGGGCTCGATTGGCCCGGCCTGCTTCAGTCTGTGGATCTACAACGAGCCTTTTCCGCCCGGCTTCACAGTTCCCCGCGACACCCCTAAGTATAGTGGGGCTGCCAAGCCGAAGGACTGGCAGATCGACTACACCACCGCCATCGGCATCGCCAGGGGGAACAAGCGCGTAGCTGTCCGCTACGCCCCCCTCATGCTGATCGGCTCGGCCCGCACCTGGCTAAAGAGCCTGGCTTCCAGCAGTGTGAACACCTAGACGGGCTTCGAGGAGGACTTCGTCCGCAACTTCACCGTCACCTACAAACTGCCTAGCCGGCCCCGCGAGCTGACCATGTGCGTCCAGGGGCTGGAGGAGCCCCTCCACAACTACCTCACGCACTGGACCGAGCTCTACAACTCCTGCAAGGGAGTGCACGAGGTACAGGCCAGCCAGTACTTCATCGAAGCCTGTTGCGATGGCAACCCCCTCAAGCACAAGCTCTTGTGCTTCGAGCCAACCTCCCTAGCGGACCTGATGTCCAAAGCAGACAAATATGACACTGCTGATTCATCCATGAGGATGAAGGCTAAGGCACCAGCTAAGCTGGCTACGCCCCTCGCCGCGCCACGGGCGGCGGCCGACAACTGGCAGCAGTAGAATGGCAAGCGCAAGAACGACCAGCCCGACTCCCGCTACGGGAGCCGGCAGGTCACCTCCATCGAGGAGGAGCAGCCGGCTAGCCAGTCCTCCTGTCAGTGCCAGCACACCGACAAGGCTGCCTTGCAGCCCAAGCTGACTTTCGAGCAAATGCTTGACCTTCCCTGCAAAAACCACTCCGGTGCCAAGCCGGCCACGCACACGCTCCGGCAGTGCAGCTTCTCACAGCGATTGGCCCGGGGGGACGGCCTCCCGGCTCCCCCCGTGGAGCCAGCCCGTGAGGCGGCACCAGCTCCGGCTCCCGGTACGGTCCAGGTGGACCCTGCCCCGGCATGGAACGAAAGCCGGTTGCTCGACCGGTACCCCAAACATGACGGCTGCAACGTCGTCTTCACCAGTGAAGAGACGGACAAGCACGCCCAGCACCGTCTCCAATGCGAGGTGAATGCCACCATGCCCGCGACTCCCCAATTCATGCATTGGTCCGAGAAACCGATCACCTGGAGCCGGTAGGACCACCCGGCTGTGATGCCGAACCCTGGCAGCTACGCCCTCGTCCTTGATCCTACCATCGCCTCCGAGAGATGCCCGTGCCACTTCTCGCGTGTGTTGGTCGATGGAGGCAGCAGCATCAACATCCTCTACCTTGACACCCTGCTCAAGCTGGGGCTCAAGGTGGACCTGAAAGCAAGTCAGACGGTTTTCCACGGCATCGTGCCGGGAAAGTCCTGCACCCCTGTCGGCAAGATCAAGCTCGACGTCCTCTTCGGCGACGCCAGTCACTTCCGTCGCGAGCCGGTCTTGTTCGAGGTAGTGGACCTCGATAGTCCCTACCACGCATTGCTGGGCCGGCCGACTCTTGTCAAGTTCATGGCAATCCCCACTACGCCTACCTCAAGCTCAAGATGCTGGGTCCCAAGGGCATCATCACCGTCGCCGGCAAGTACCAGATGTTAATGGCGTGCACGCGAGACGGCAGTCTGCTGGCCGAGGCCCTGGACATAGCGGAGGAGAAGGGGCAGCTTGACTGGCTAGTGGCCCTCGACTCTGCCCAGCCGGCCGTGCTGGCTCCTCCGTCCTACTCGGTCGGCGAAGCCTCTTTCCAGCCGTCCAAGGATACCAGGCAGGTGCCACTCGATCCGGCCAACCCCACCTAGTGCGTGACCATTGGCTCCCGCCTCGACAGCAAATAGGAAAGCGAGCTCGTCGACTTCCTCCGTGAGAATCGGGACATCTTTGCATGGTCCCCCAAGGACATGTCGGGTGTTTCGAGGAAGTTCGCCGATCACAAGCTACACGTATGGCCGGATGCGAAGCTGTTAGTGCATCTAGTGCCCCTTAGTGATTTTGGTGTGCTGAAGACTTATAGGTTAAGAGACTAATGCATTTGTGAGTGTACACAAGCTCTATAAGTCGATGAGGAGTTTGATACAACCGGAGATTACCGACCCCTAAAAATGTATGTCTTCCACTGAAGACTTTAATGAAGACTGAAGACTTTTATGCTGAAGAAATCGGTGTGACCTTGAAGATATGAACGAGGACTATGAAGCATGAAGACTTTGTTGTCGTAGTTTCATTTCCATTCCTTGAGTCATAGGAAACACCGTACTATTAAAGGGGGCCGAGGTAATACTAAGGAAAATTTCCAACTGATGCTCAACTCCAAAATCCTCAACCTACACATTCATTTGAGTGAAGCTTTTGGAAATCTCTTACGGCTCAGTCAAGTTCTTCAGAGACAGAGACGAAGTTCTTCTGGTCTCTGAGTAAATTGTTCTGGCTGAGCAGTTAGGATTTTGCCAGTGCGAATTGCCTACAAGTGAGGAACGTGATATGTTTGAGGACTTTCATTGTTTCAAAATCCGACCGTTGCTGTGCTTAGCGCCAGCTGTCCCCAATCATTCCTATCCACATAATGGTCATATCATTGGGGTCATTAATGTCATATCATGTCGGGATGCGCCCCCGACTATAAATAGCCACCCCCCACAACCACTAGCTGGTTGGCTGCTCCGAGAGAGAACTGACACTTGTCATTTGAGAGCATCCCATCCTCCGAGGGCTTTTGTCCGAAAATCATGAGTGAGGAAAAACCCACAATCAAACCACCAACCCAAAGTGATTGAGCATCATTGAAGAAATTCCTGTGTGGAACCGATGCTTGTTACCTTTGAGGACTGTGCATCCTCCAGACGGTTAGGCGTCATGGTCTAGTGTGTCCTGCAGTCAATTGGGGAGCACGAAGTGACCTTGGTCTAGAGCATCCAGCAGTAAATTGTGGATCGCCGGGTGACCAGTTTGTGAGGGTTTTGGAAGTCTACCCTGAAGACTTACCACGAGTGTTGGGCAAGGACTGTGTGACCTTAGCTCAAGGAGAATACAATAAGGACTATGTGTCCTAGGACTGTGTGTCCTCTGGTTCAAATACCAGGCCGCTCCAAACCAGACGTACGACTGTCACAGCAGTTGGAACTGGGTCATCAAATCATTGTCTTCATCAGGCTACCTAGTTCTATTTCCTCAACCCCCTTATTCCTCGTTTACATGTTGATGAAATTGGTCTTTACTGTTTGAAGAATTTGACTGAAGACTTACACAATTTTCTCACCTCAAATTTTTCAAGTTACCTTGTTCATCACTACTTATCCTGTATCACACTACTCATAATTTGTGCATGTTTCATATCATCATGATGACTATGCTGCCGCTATGTATTCCATGCACTGAGTAGTTATTCCGCTGTTAGTTATTCATCACATTTCAAATTCCTCAAAGTTGAAATTTCTCAAGTGATGAATTTATAAAAATCGCCTATTCACCCCCTCCCCTCTAGTCGATATAACGCACTTTCAATTGGTATCACAGAGGGTACTCCCTGGCTCTGTGTGATTTTGGTTTAACCACCTGGAGTTTTAGTTATGTCGACTTCAGGTATGATCAAGGTTTCTACGGGTTGTCCAACCTTCGATGGGATGGACTACCCCTACTGGAAGAACAAGATGCGTATGCACCTTGAAGCTATTGACAACGATCTTTGGTACGTTGTGGAAAATGGTGTGCCCTATGTCACTCCCACTGTTAAAGCTGCTGATGTGAAGAGATTCAAGCAACTCGACTCTCAAGCAAAGAATATCATCTGTGGCCATTTGAGCAAAGGTCAGTATGCCAGAGTGAGTGCTCTGGAGACTGCGAAGCTTATCTGGGATAGGCTGTCCAAGGTGAATGAAGGTGTCTCTACTCAACGTGACTCTCGTGTGGATGTTCTTCGCAATCTCTTCAACTGCTTAAAGAGGCTTGACAATGAAAAGGTCCAACAAACTTTTGATCACCTCACTGATATTTCTAATGAACTTCAAGCACTGGGTGCCACTAATATCACGGACCATGAAGTGGTGAAGAAACTGCTAAGATCAATCGATTCCTCATTTGATACTTTGGCTTTGATGATTCAAGAACGTGGAGATTACAAAGCTCTTTATCCTGCTGATATTCTCGAAAGACTCAATACTCATGAATTCCAACAAGATGAGAAGAGAGACCTCTACGGAACAAGCTATGGAAGATCTCGTGCTCTGAAGGCAAATGCAATGTCCTAATCTGAAGAATAAGATTCTGACAGCAGCCTTGGAGATCCTGAAGAACTAAGTCAGGAACTAGCTATGCTTGTGAGGAAGTTCCAGAAGTTCTCAAGGAGAGGCGGATTTGGAAAGTCATCAAAAAGTGGCTTCAAAAAATCAGATTCCTTAGAAGATTACAAGAAAAGAACATGTCATCGATGCAAGAAGCCAGGCCACTTTATCTCTGACTGTCCTCTATGGGAAAAGGACTCAAAGAAGAAGAAGAAATACAAAGATGACAGTTCTGGTGACTCGAAGAAAAAGAAGAAATCTTCAAAGTCCTCATCTGCAAAATCCTCATCTTCAAAGTCCTCAAGACACAAGAAGAATGGTTCCAGAAAGGCTCGAGCATTCATCGGCAAAGAAATGGATTCTGAGGAAGAATATGAAGAAGAGGAAGAATCTGAAGAAGAATCAGAATCTGGTGTTGCTAGCCTTGCTCTCGCTACTGCCTTCGTCAACAAGTCTATGTTCAACGCTGATGAATCTCACCACACCAACGACTCCGATGTGAGCAATGATGACTACACTCCCACCTATTGCTTCGTGGCAAAAGTTTCAAAGGTACAAAAACATGATTACTCTTCTGAATCAAGTGAAAGTGAATCTGATGAATATGTGAAACCTAGCTATGCTAAACTTGTTAAGCTTTCCACTAAACAACAAAGTGCACTTGAAAAGCTTTAGAAAATGCTAGACAAAAGCGATGATCTGTTAAACTGTGAAGTGGATCGTACTCAAACTTTGTCTGTCGATCTCAAAAGTCTTCAGACAAGGTATGATAACCTACAGAGTCATCATAATGACCTCTTAGCCGATCATGAGAAGCTTTCTTATGAATTTCTTCAGAGAAAGCAAGATCTTGAGAAACTAAAGGTGTCACATGAGGATCTCCAAAGGAAAAATGATTCCTTACTGGCTCAACAGATCAGTACCGCTCAGGAAGAATTTGTCCCACCTTGTTTGAAATGCATCGAACGTCAAACTGCTAATTCTTCACCTGAATGTTCAAATGCTTCTATTACTGCAAATTCTTCAACTATTCCTGTGGTTTCAAATTCCTCATCCGAGGATACCACAAGTATCACTGATGACAATGCAGGGTTGAAGGAATTATATGTGACAGGCATATAAAAAACCTGTCAAAGGGCATCAAATCCTTTGCGATGTCCTCAAAAAGCAGATTCTGAACAGGAACCCTAGGAAAGAGGGTATTGCCTTTGTGAGGAAACTCAACGCTGATGGTTCATACTGGACACCTCAGCAGTATCCCAAAACCTCATGGGTTGCTACAAAAGGCACTCCTGTAGATCCATCTACTTTATCAGGCTTTACATGTGAAACTCCATATTCCTCTGATGAGTCACTTGACTCTTAACTTCAAATTCTTCAAAAATCATAAAGGTGAAGTATTTGCTAGATTTGTTGGAACTAACTTCAGGAATGGCTCTACATTGAAGAAAATCTGGGTTTCCAAGAGCTACCTACAAAATCTCAAGTGAATGTGCTCACGACACCACTATTGAAGAAAAGGAACCCCAGATTAAATTCCTCAAGTGGACCAAATTCCTCAAATGGACAAAATCATCATTCTCGTGCTAATGCTTCAGTTTCACAGGGAAATCCTAAGAGTTATGAATATATGCATCATTCTTCAAACCATTATGTTCATAAGTCCTCGAAGAATTTCTCTGCTTATTCATACGAATACTCTAACCCTCGACCTCTGAAACGAAGTGCACTTGCTTCAATGCCTCCCTTCTCTTATGGTGCTCGCAGGATGATGAACTCTTTGCCACCCCTTGAGATGTGAGTGGTGAAGAAATCGAACTAATCCTTTATTGCAAGGTCAGGTCTCCACATGAATTTGAACATCTGATGAACTTACTGGTGACCTGAGGAAATGCTTGAAAGGACGCAAGCTAACCATGTAGAAATGAATTCCTCATTTCCCACGTCCTCACATTACTTGCGTGCTATATTGTGTGATGAAATTCTATTGATGAAATTGATGTCATATTCTTCACTCTGAAGCATATGAGTTCGTAAGTTGTACTAATTCATCTGCAGGATGATACTCCAAAAGCTACAGAGTGGGTCCTCGATAGTGGATGCACAAACCACATGACTGGTGACAAAAGTCTTCTAATGAATTTGCCACTCCATCTCATCTGAAGCATATCACTTATACTGACAAAGGAAAAAGCAAGGTATTGGGACTTGGTAAGATTGCTATCTCAAAGGACCGAACCATGGATAAGGTGATGCTTGTTGAATCCCTTGGGTTCAACCTCATGTCTGTCTCAATGCTTTGTGATCTCGATATGGTTGTGGTATTTGGAAAATATCGTTGTGTTGTCATCATGGAATCTGACAATTCGAAAGTCTTTGATGGCTTTAGGAGAGGAGATTTGTATATTGTTGATTTCTCTACAGGACCTCAGCGTGCCACATGCCTACTTGCAAAGTCCTCAGAAGGATGGCTGTGGCATCGACGACTTGGTCATGCGGGTATGAGGAACTTGCACGCGCTCGTGAAGAAGAAGCATGTCATTGGCATCGAAGGTGTCAAATTCCTCAAGGACCACCTTTGTGGGGCATGTGAATCTGGAAAGATGACCAGATCCAAGCATTCCTCGAAGACAATCATGACCACTACTCGTCCCTTTGAATTACTTCACATGGATCTCTTTGGTCCCACTCACTATTACGTACTAACAAATGCTTCAAGTCTGTATGGATTCGTCATTGTAGATGATTACTCTCACTACACATGGGTGCATATCATTCTATACAAAAAATAAGTACAGGATGTCTTCAGACGATTTGCTTCAAGAGCCTCCACCAACTTTGGCGTCAAGATCAAGCATATCAGGAGTGATAATGGGACTGAGTTCAAGAACACGAATCTTGATGAATATCTTGATGAACTTGGTATTACTCATGAATTATCCGCCCCTTATACTCCTCAGTAGAATGGCGTCATGGAAAGAAAGAACAAGACTCTCGTCGAGATGGCCCGAACCATGCTTGATGAATACAAGACTCCTCGTCGCTTCTGGCCTGAAGCAATCGACACTCCATGCCACATCATCAACAGGGTATATCTTCACAAATTCTTCAAGAATACCTCATATGAGCTCATGACAGGCAATAAACCCAATGTAAGTTATCTCAAAGTCTTCGGTGCAAAATGTTGGATCAGAGATCCTCACCATAGTTCTAAGTTTGCACCAAAAGCACATCAAGGTTTCATGCTTGGTTATGGAAAGGACTCGCACACCTACAAAGTCTTCAACACCTATCACCACAAGGTTGTTGAAACTGTAGATGTGCGGTTCGATGAAACTAATGGCTCGCAAAGAGAGCACCTGCCTTTTGTGATAGATGAACAGTCTCCTGAGGAATCCATCAAACTGAAGGCAACTGAAGATGTTATTCCTACTGAAGAAATCATCCCTGCTGGTGAAGACTCTCATGCAGAGATACCTGAAGAAAATGGTGCTGATGAAAGTCCATAGACAAGTCAACCTGCACATCCAAGAGTGGCAAATGAAGTTAAGGTTGACAAAATCATCGATAACATCAATGCACCAGGTCCTCTCACACGCTCTAGGGCTTCTCAGTTAACTAACTTTTGTGGGCACTTTGCCTTTGTCTCTATCATATAGCCCACCAAAGTTGATGAAGCATTCCAGGAGCCAGAGTGGATTAAAGCTATGCAAGAGGAATTGCATCAATTCAAGCTCAACAACATGTGGGAACTTGTCAAGCGGCCAGATCCTCGCAAACATAACATCATAGGTACAAAGTGGATCTACCGCAACAAGCAAGATGAAAACGGCCTTGTGGTGAGGAATAAGGCTCGACTTGTAGCTCAAGGCTACACACAGGTTGAAGGAATTGACTTTGATGAAAATTTTGCACCTATTGCTAGACTTGAAGCTATTCGAATACTACTTGCTTATGCTAATCATCACAATATCATCTTATATCAAATGGATGTGAAAAGTGCATTCCTCAACGGTAAGATTGAGGAAGAAGTATATGTTGCTCAACCCCCAGGTTTTGAAGATCCTAAGCATCCTGACAAAGTCTTCAGACTCAACAAAGCTCTCTATGGACTCAAGCAGGCCCCACGAGCGTGTGATGAATTTGCCTATATGATGAGGGAAGAATATCAAATGTCTATGATGGGAGAATTGAAATTCTTCTTAGGTGTTCAAATTCGTCAGCAAGACAATGGCATTTTCATCTCACAAGAGAAATACCTCAAAGATGTTCTGAGGAAATTCGACATGCAAGACTGCAAAGGCGTCAAAACTCCAATGCCTTCAAAAGGACACCTCTGCACTGACGAAAATGGTAAAGATTTCGATCAGAAGGTATACCGCTCCATGATTGGCTCTTTATTGTATCTATGTGCATCTAGGCCTGAGATAATGCTAAGTGTCTGCATGTGTGCTCGATTCCAAGCAACACGGAAGGAATCACACCATAAGGCTGTGAAACATATTCTTCGATACTTAGCTCACACACCAACGCTTGGATTGTGGTATCCCAAGGGCTCAAATCTTCACCTCGTCGGATACGCTGATGCTGACTATGCTGGAGATCGCGTGGATCGCAAGTCAAGCTCAGGCACATGTCATTTCCTCGGACGATCATTAGTCTGTTGGTCCTCGAAGAAGCAGAACTGCGTGTCACTCTCCACTTCAAAAGATGAGTACATTGATGCTGGCTCGTGTTGTGCTCAGTTCCTATAGATGAAGCAAACCCTCAAGGACTACGGCATCAAGTTGAAGAACGTGCCTCTCTAATGTGAAAACGAGAGTGCCATCAAGATAGCATACAACCCTGTTCAGCACTCCAAGACCAAGCACATCCAGATTCGTCATCACTTTCTTCGAGATCATGTACTCAAGGGTGACATCTCCATCAACCAAATTCCTACTGAAGAACAACTGGCTGATATCTTCACAAAGCCCTTGGACGAAAAGAGTTTTTGCAAGTTGCGGTGTGAGCTAAATATCTTAGAATCTTCGAATGTTCTTTGCAAAAGAACACACATCCTAACACTTATGCAAAATTGATGACTTGATGTGCAACACACGAAGTAACGTTTTCTTCAAAACTATGAAGAAAAACTCTCTAAGTGTGAAGAAATTAATGAACAATTTGATTCTCAGAACCCTACGACAATTGTACGCGGTGTCTGAAATCATCATTCTTATATGATGGGTAACGCCACCAACCAAAAGTTGAGATTCTTCAAATTGAATTTTTCATCATTTCTGCAAATTCTTCAACTTTCAAATTCCTCAAGCTTTCAAATTCCTCAACTTTTCAAATTCTTCAAAACTTTGAGAGACTTATTTTCATTGACTATATATATCTATGAGTTTTCAATGTCCTCAACAACATTCACTTATTGCTAAATTCTTCAAGTTTGATTTTCATCTAAGTGAATGTGATCGGACCATATTCCTCATCTATGCTAAACTCAACCCAGTATGTTCACAAATTCATCATATGCGTTCTACTTTGAAACTCGTTCAAAGTCTTCACTGTGTCCTTGACAGCTGAAGAATTTGCGAACGGAAACCTTAAAACTTCTTTACCAAAATTTTCGGCGGTTCCCGCTCAAACCGTTCCTATTCCAACGACTGGATAACCCACGACCCCCCCCCCAAATCTCCACTGCTCAGAACGAGGGTGACACCTGTCGCAAGGAGAGCAAGAGTCTGGGGTAAAACTGTCCAAAATCCTCGTGTGGATCCGTTTTAACTCTCTCTATAAATACCCCCTTCACTATAGCTGAGCTCGGTTACTCTCCTCTCCTACCTCTCCCGAGCTCGTGCCCAGCGCCACCACTAAAATCATCGTCGCCGGTGAGGAAGAGCTACGCTGCCTCAACCTCGTTGTCGCCGTACTCACACCAGCCGCAGAAGTCTTCATCCCGCCGCCGTTGTAGCTGTCTCCCTCAGCCAAGTTAGGGCGTGGGAGATCGGAACAGACGAACCTCCCCATTCCATCTTAGTGTTCGTCGTGTTCTTCAATAGGGTAATTAAAATTTATTTTTACTGCCCTTGGTTTGATCTTCATTTGACTCTACTATACCTCAAAAGGTGTTTATTTGTTATAGATTCCATTATCAAGCACCTTACATCTCCTCATACTTGATGATTTTCCCTAAGTAATGGTTTTCTTTAAGATTCCTCAATTGTGCGAATTCCCAAATTTGCACACCTCTTGAACTTGAGACAAAGAACACTTAGTGAAACTCCTCAAGACATCAATGGTCAAATTCCTCAAACCTATTTTTCCCCAAATTTCTGAGAACGCATATGACCTCTTCAAATTCCTCGCACCTATATTCTGTTCACAGGTACAGATATGTCTGCTGATGAATCACTAGGTTCTCATCAAGTTAACTCATTTGCATCGCTACTTGAAGAAAAGTTGTGTACCTCCTCAGAATCATCAAGAGTTCAAGATCCTCATTTGAAGAAAATGGCAGACAAAAGAACTCAGAAAGGAGGAAAGAAGTCGGATGTGCAAACTGCTTTCGAGATCCCTGATGAAATATATGATGACTATTGCACGCCAAATGAAGAAACTCATGGCAAGGAGACAACGAAACAGAGGAAAATCTGTCTGCAGAAGAATGAACGGAGATGCGCTAAGGAGTGGAAAGAATATCATTATGTTACTCCCAAGTACATGATGAAATTCGCTGTGAAGCCTCCTTGCAGCAGGCGTCCCCTTGCTCCAAGTTAGATAGCTGATCCTACTAGTGTCAAGACTGGTGAGGACTTTCCTGCCATGTGGGAAAAGCAGCAAGCCAAGCTGGCGAAGAAAGCCAAAGATGTTGTGAAGAAATTCAATGAGGACTCTGCAGCTGCTGCCACTGCTGGTGCATCCACAAGTGGTCCGAAGAAATCAATGCTGAAGAAGTCAGCTGTGAAACAAATTTCTTCATCCTCAAAGTCCTCACAGCTAATTCCTCAAGTCAAAAGGCCTCAATCGTCTAAGGCCTCTGCTTCTGAAACAGTTGCTGCTCAGTCTTTAGCTGCTGCGAAAAAGTCCTCAACCCCAGTACACTTGGCAACATGCAAGAGGACTGAGGGTTTCTCAAGGAAGCTGAAGAGCTCTGCAAGCCCTTCTGTCACAAAATCTTCAACCAGCCCCTCAGGATTGAAACTAAAGAAAGCTGCTGGTAGAGGTAAACAACCAAGTTCCACCAAGGCCATTGTAACAATTCCCTCAAGATCTGAGGATGATGATGAAGATGATGCTGATGATGAAGAGCTTGAAGAAATCATTAGGCAGAGTCAGCTGAAGGCTGCCACTGCCAAGGATAGCTCAATTCCTCTACTGTTGGATCCAAAGACGATCCTAGATTTCATCGACATCTGGCTTGAGGATCCACACACACCTCTCTCTGCACTGAATTTGCCTCCCAACGTGGACCATGTCCTCACACACTTTATTGTTGAAGAAAAGTGGAAGAGGGAGCAAGCCAAAAGGGCCAAGGCATCAATTGTTCGCAAAGAAAAGTTCCTACGCAAAAATGTGATGAATCTGACTCCAACTCAGTTGGTCATAGTCCAATATGAAATACGGACTCTCTCTCAAGACAAGGAGAGACTTGACGAAGAATGGAAAGGCACAAAAGACAGATTCATCAAGGTTGCTCAAGCTGCAGTGAAGGATTACAACATATCCACTGCTGCTCGTAGTACTACTCCACAACCTCCGTCTGCTGAAATTCCTCAAATTGCTGAGGAATCTCCATCTAAAATTCCTCATCCTGCTAAGGAATCTGCACCAGAAGAAGCCCCACCTGCTAATGACATTGCTTCTACACCAGAAGCTGCTACCAGTGCTGCTGAGGAAACGCAGATCACTAATGAACCTACGAGGACAACTGCCACTGTTGTGCCTGAGGAAAGTGAGAGGCCAGCTGAAGATTTTGCTGTGCCTGAAGAAAATGATGCGGCTGAGAAACATCTCTCAAAAGAAAGGCATCAGACTCTGAAGCTCCTGCTGGGAAAAGATTGAAGACTTTGACAAGTTATTCAACGATGCTGATTGATGCTATCCCCATTTCCTCAGCGCCTTCTCTGGAAATAGTTCCCTTTGGTGTAGAATACACTATTCCCAAGGATGATGATGATGTCCATTCTGCTGCTTCCACAGAGCTTTGGATGAAGAAATTGAGGTTGAAGACATTGCTTCACCTCCCAAAGAACCATTACTTTAGCTTCAGTTCAATGAAGAAAATGCTCCAGTTGAAGACATGGATGAAGAAATTGATGTTGGTAGCACCACACCTGCCATCCATGATGAATTCTGGGAAACTGCTCATCCCACGTCTCCAATGACAACTCCGTTATCCATTATTCCTCAATTGTCTGTGCAAGCTGAGGATGTAGAAACATACTCTAAACCTCTGTATCTTACAGACCCTGAAGACATTCCACCTGATGAAGATATTGATGTCTAGATCACCGATGAAGCTCCAGCTGCTACAGATGATGAAAATCAGGATGTTCAAATTACTGATGAAGCTCCAGCTCCTATAGCTGGTGAAACTGAAGCTCCTCCATCAACTGAGGAACCTGCCCTCTAGCTTGTTCCTCATATTTCTGAGGAAATCAAGGGGAGTGCCATGCCAAATCTGCAACCTGTGCAGCGAATGCCATTCAAAGGCTCTGGTCGTCCCACATTCATGAAATCCAACTTCTTCAACGAGCATATGTTCTTCTCAGGTCCCAACCCATATGACAATGCTCGAGTTGGTCGCTCACGGTTCTAGACTGCTTCCCTGATGAATTACTATGCATCTGTCCTCTGTGAGAAGAAGAAGATATTTGAGCATCATCATATTCCTCACGTGGACATGGAATCAGTTCCCTCATACACACTTGTGCTTCAAGTCGTGTATGATGCTGGCTTACTGCCTTTCTGCGTTGATATCTACGATTGGAACAAGGAACTCATTCTTCATTTCTATGCAACCCTGTTCATAAGTGGAAATTTCTCAGATATCAACTCTTAGGTTCTGGATTGGATGACTGGATCAAAGCACTACATAGCCACTTCATCTGAATTGCTTAAAATAGTTCCTCTTCCAATTCCATCAGAAGAATTTTGCTGTCGGTTTAATGATCCACCATTGCCGAATCAACTGATGAATGTGCTAATGAAGAAATTGGCACCTGGACAACCTCCAAGAACCACCTTTCTAGTGAAGGACTTACTTTATGCGCCAAGGACTGTATACAGAATCCTCACTCACACTATGTGTCCTCTGAAAGGGCATAATTCTGAAGAAGAAGAAGTTGAAGGAATCATGAAGAATGTGCTTTTCAAGATCATCCATGGGATTCCCATCAACTTCCATGATTTATTAATGAGAACACTCGCTAAATCTGCAATGGATCCATTTGAATTGAAGATCTTCACTCCATAGATCATGAATTTCATCAGGTCCAAGTCTTCAATTCCCTACAAAGCTGACCTCCAGAATCACTCTACATTCCTTCCACCGATCGAAGAGTACCATTGCTGAAGGAAAAGGCAAGGACATCATTGATGAAGGAACTCGTCCCATGGATGGACAGTTTCGTCAAGCAGCATCCTACTCAACAAATGATGATTATACTACACAGGTATTACAACAAAAGCCTCAGCTCCAAAGCCTCGTGCCACTGCTCCTCGTGTGATGACTGACCGAGAACTTCTCCTTAGTCTTCATCAGAAAGTTGACAGAAATCACAAGTGAGTCAAGCGACAGTTGGGTGCTATTCTTCACAACATGACAGTAACTCAAAACTCTGTGAAGAAGAATCACTATTATGCTCATGAAATCTTCAAGCGCACTTGGGCCACTATGTCTTCTGTTTTGCCTCCTGATGAACTTGATGAGCTAAATCCTCAAGAAAACTTTGACTGGGCTCGTCAACCTCCGAAGAAGTTCAAGAAAGTCCAAGTTCCTCAGCTGGTCACAAGCTCATATTCCTCATCGCGTGAGTTGGATGAAGCTGAGGACACTGAAGATACTGCTGCGGGCCCTGCTTCAACGAACAACCCCGACAACGCTAACGCTCCTTCACCAACACGATGAATTTCTTCAAGGGCGTTAGTCCTCAGTTTTCGTCCCTTTTTGTCTTCAATGACAAAGGGGGAGAAAATTTGAGTTAGTCTTCAAGAGGGTCTATATAAATGGGCTGTTTTTATTTAAGTTACAAATCTCGTTCTTCTGATCCTTTTGATTGAGTTGTAAACTTAAGTCCGATGGTGGTCTGACTCTTTTGAACTATTTCCTCGCATGTTTAATTCCTCAAGTATCTTAATGCATGCATGCTGAATTACGTCATACCCCATCTTCTTCATGCATTTTTAAATTTCTCATATCATATATTCAAATGCGTGTATGGATTACAAGATATAGGGGGAGTTCTTCATGTTTTAACCTACCATGTGCATTTGCAGTCCAAAGCAAATTCATCAAATATGCACATCTTCAGGGGGGGCTCATATATATCTTGCAATCAACTTCCTCATACTCTGCACTTACATTCCATATCTTTAATCCCCGTTGAAAACTTAACCTCTTTGTCATCAAACACCAAAAAGGGGGAGATTGTTAGTGCATCTAGTGCCCCTTAGTGATTTTGGTGTGTTGAAGACTTATAGGTTAAGAGACTAATGCGTTCGTGAGTGTACACAGGATCTATAAGTCTAGGAGGATTTTGATACAACCAGAGATTACCGACCCCTAAAAATGTATGTCTTCAACTGAAGACTTTGGTGAAGACTGAAGACTTTGCTGAAGACTTTTATGCTGAAGAAATCGGTGTGACCTTGAAGATATGAACGAGGACTATGAAGCATGAAGACTTTGTTTTCGTAGTTTTATTTCCTTCCCTTGAGTCGTAGGAAACACCGTACTGTTAAAGGGGGCCGAGGTAATACTAAGGAAAATTTCCAACTGATGCTCAACTCCAAAATCCTCAACCTACACATTCTTTTGAGTGAAACTTTTGGAAATCTCTTACGGCTCAGTCAAGTTCTTCAGTGACAGAGACGAAGTTCTTCTCGTCTCTGAGGAAATTGTTGTGGCTAAGGAGTTAGGATTTCGCCAGTGCGAATTTCCTACAAGTGAGGAACGTGATATGTTTGAGGACTTTCATTGTTCGAAAATCCGACCATTGCTATGCTTAGCGCCAGCTGTCCCCAATCATTCCTATCCACATAACGGTCATATCATTGGGGGCATTAATGTCATATCATGTCGGGATGCGCCCCCAGCTTTAAATAGCCACCCCCCAAAACCACTAGCTGGTTAGCTGCTCCGAGAGAGAACTGACACTTGTCATTTGAGAGCATCCCATCCTCCAAGGGCTTTTGTACGAAAATCATGAGTGAGGAAAAACCCACAATCAAACCACCAACCCAAAGTGATTGAGCATCACTGAAGAAATTCCTGTGTGGAACCGACACTTGTTACCTTTGAGGACTGTGCCTCCTCCATACAGTTAGGCGTCATGGTCTAGTGTGTCCTGCAGTTAATTGGGGAGCATGAAGTGATCTTGGTCTAGAGCATCTAGCAGTAAATTGTGGATCATCGGGTGACCAGTTTGTGAGGGTTTTGGAAGTCTACCCTGAAGATTTACCACGAGTGTTGGGTGAGGACTGTGTGACCTTAGCTCAAGGAGAATACGGTAAGGACTGTGTGTCCTGGGACTGTGTGTCCTCTGGTTTAAATACCAGGCCGCTCCAAACCAGACGTACGACTATCACAGCAGTTGGAACTGGGTCATCAAATCATTGTCTTCATTAGGCTACCTGGTTCTATTTCCTCAACCCCCTTATTCCTCGTTTACATGTTGATGAAATCGGTCTTTATTGTATGAAGAATTTGACTAAAGACTTACACAATTTCCTCACCTCAAATTCTTCAAGTTACCTTGTTCATCACTAATTATCCTGTATCACGTTACTCATAATTTGTGCATGTTTCATATCATCATGATGACTATGTTGCCGCTATGTATTCCATGCACTAAGTACTTATTCCGCTGTTTGTTATTCATCACATTTAAAATTCCTCAAAGTTGAAATTCCTGAAGTGATGAATTTCTAAAAATCGCATATTCACCCCCCCCTCTAGTCAATATAACGCACTTTCAGAAGCCGGTCAAGCAACCGCTGCACCGTTTCTCCGAGGAGAAGCGGCATACTATAGGAGAAGAGATCGCCCGACTGCTCGCAGCCGGCTTCATCATGGAAGTATTCCACCCGGACAGGCTGGCCAACCTGGTCCTGGTGCTAAAGAAAAACAAGACCTGGCGCATGTGTATTGACTACACAAGCCTGAACAAGGCGTGCTCCAAGGACCCGTTCGCCCTGCCACGGATCGATCAAGTCATCGACTCCACGGCTGGCTGCGATCTGCTGTCCTTCCTGGATGCCTACTCTGGCGACCACCAGATAAAGTTGGACCCAGCCGACCGGCTCAAGACCTCCTTCATCATGCCCTTTGGGGCCTACTGCTACCTCACCATGCATTTGGGCTGAAGAATGCAGGCGCTACCTTCTAGAATTGCATGCAGAAGTGCCTCCTGCCTCAAATAGGCAGGAATGTCCACGTCTACGTGGTGACATTATCGTAAAATCCAAGAAGCATTTCAGCCTCCTCGACGACCTCCGGGAGACATTTGCCAACTTGCGCGAATACAAGATCAAGCTCAATCTGGAGAAGTGCGTCTTTGGTGTCCCAGCCGGCCAGCTCCTGGGTTTCTTCGTGTCCACCCGCGGCATCGAAGCTAACCCCGATAAGATCCGGGCGATCGAGCGCATGCCCAACCGGTCTGACTCCACGACGTCTAGAAGTTCACGGGCTGCCTTACCTCCCTCAGCCGGTTCATCAGCCGGCTAGGCGAGAAGGCCTTGCCCCTCTACGGGCACCTACGCAAGTCGTCCCTGGTCGAGCCGGGCCGGGACCTCTCGATGAAGCCGGCCCTGTTCGACTGGTCCGATGAGGCGGATGCGGCATTCCGCGACCTCAAGCAGGCTTTCACCAGCGCACCCATCTTGGCCGCACCGGCTGACAAGGAGCCTTTGCTCACCTACATCACGGCGACCACGCGCGTCATCAGCATTGTCCTAGTGGTGGAGCGGCCAGAGGAAGGCAAGGCTCTGCCGACGCAGCGTCCCGTCTACTACCTCAGCGAGATCCTCTCTGCCTCCAAACAAAACTACCCCCACTACCAGAAGATGTGCTACGGCATATACTTCGCCGCCCAGAAGATCAAGCAGTACTTCCAGGAGCACGTCATCACCGTCGTGAGCATAGTGCGGCTGGGCGAAATCATGGATGGTCGGGATGCCACCGGTCGGATCGCCAAATGGGCCATCGCCCTGGCCGACTACAAAATACGGTACGAGCCGCGCACCACCTTCAAATCCCAGGCATTGGCCGACTTCCTCGTCGACTAGGCCGAAACCCAGTTCGAGCCGCCTCTGCTCGACTCCACACACTGGCGCATGCACTTCGACGGCTCAAAGGTGCGAGCCGGCCTGGGAGCCGGCAGGGGAGACCAGCTCCGCTACGCCCTCCAGATCCACTTCGCCGCCTCCAACAACGTGGCCGAATACGAGGCCCTCGTCCATGGCCTCCGGCTCGCCAAGGAGATCAGCATCTAGCACATCATATGCTTCGGCGACTCCGACCTCGTGGAGCAACAGGTCCTTGGCAACTAGGACGCGAGGGATGCCAACATGGCCAGCTACCGCTTGCTCGTCCAGCAGCTCACCGGCTCCTTCGAGGGCTACGAGTTCCACCATGTCCCCCGTGCGGACAACGAGGCAGCCGACACGCTGGCCAAGATCGGCTCCACCCGGCAGGCCATCCCAGCCGACGTCTCCCTCGAGCGTCTACTGAAGCCTTCGATCAAACCTTCTCCCGAATCAGAGTCCATCTTCGTACCGGTAAGCGCGGCCGGCATCCCGGCGGAACCGGCTGCCCAACCGGCCCCGCCGGCTATGGCATCCTTGTCGGCTCCATCACCTCCGGCTGCCGAGCCGGCGCCATCCGCCATGGCAATCGAGCCGGCCATGACTACACGCGCCGGCCGCGGGCCCGTCGGCGTCATGATGACGGTCGACGCTCCTACCGTCGCCTCACTCCTGGGGGATGGCGAGCCTATCCCGGGGGCTGACGAGCCAGCCTCGGGGGTTGACCAGCCGGTCCCAGGGACTGGCCTCCCGGTCCCCGAGGCGGCTACCGCCACCGACATCCCGTTCGGGCCCGAGCCGGCTCCTATCTCGGCTCCTTCATGGGCCCAGCCCATCCTTGCGTTCCTCCAGCGCGGCGAGCTCCCCTCTGACGAGGCCACTGCAAGGAAAATTCAGCGTCGGGCCCCGACCTATAGCATCATCAACCACGAGTTGGTTCATCGAAGCACCACCGGCGTCTTTCAATGCTGCGTCGAGCCGGAGAAAGGGCAAGAAATCATCATCGACATCCACCAGGGAGAGTGCGGGCATCATGCCGCCTCCAGGTCCCTGGTGGCCAAAGCATTCCGTCACGGTTTCTACTAGCCGACTGCTCTAGACACGGCCAAGAAACTGGTTGACAACGGTGAGGGCTGCCAGCGATTCAGCGCACAGAGCCATCTTCCAGCTACCGCCCTCCAGACCATCCCCCTTTCGTGGCCCTTCGCTGTTCGGGGGATGGACATGGTGGGACCCTTCAAGGCCACGTGAGGTGGCATGACACATTTGCTAGTAGCCGTCGATAAATTCACCAAGTAGATCGAGGCCCGGCCAATCAAGAAACTGGACGGCCCGATGGCCGTTCGGTTCATCAAAGACATCACAGTTCGCTATGGTGTCCCCCAAAGCATCATCAGTGACAATGGCACGAAGTTCGCCAAGGGCCCTCTAGCGCATTTTTGCTCAAGGCAGGGCATCCAGCTCGACCTAGCGTCCGTCGCCCTCCCGCAGTCAAACGGCCAGGTTGAGAGGGCAAACGGCCTGCTCCTGTCCGGCATCAAGCACCGGCTCGTGACACCACTAGTCCGGTCAAGTGGCTGTTGGGTCAAGAAGCTACTGGCTATCCTTTGGAGCCTCCGGACCACGCCCAACCGGTGGACCGGCTACACTCCATTCTTTCTCATTTATGGGTCCAAGGTGATCATCCCCACCGACATCGAGTTCGATTCGCCTCGGGTTACCCTGTACACCGAGAAGGACACGAGGGAGGCAAGGGAAGACGGTGTCGACCTCCTCGAGGAGGCCCTCGAGCTGGCCTTGAGCCGGACAGCGATCTACCAGCAGAAGCTCCGGCATTACCAGAACAAGCGGATCCGGTCACTCTCCTTCCGCGAAGGTGACTTGGTGCTCAGGCGGATCCAGCGAACTGCCGGCCAGCACAAGTTGTCCTCCCCATAGGAGGGACCATTCATTGTCAGCCGGGCGCTACACCACAACGCGTACTATCTAATAGACGTCCAGAAGCCACAGAAGCGCAAGAGAGACGCCTCCGACGAGCAGACGGAGCGCCCATGGAACGCGGCGCTCCTCCGTCCGTTTTATTGCTAAAAACCAATGTATGTATCCTTCCCCTTTCTGGCTTATGAATGCAATGGGGGCCCCAAGCCGGCACTTGGGGCACGCCCCTTTTCGATTCCTCCGAAGTTTTCCTTTTGTTTAAAGCACGTCAACCGGGTCTGGCTCCCGGGCCCGGGGGCTCGCCCGACTCCCCACCGAGGCGGACAAATAGTGTGAGCAAGCAACCTTTCGCCTCCCCTCCCTAACCAGCTACATACCTACTCCCGGCTGTCCGTTGAAGGGACCACGGGGTACGAAGGAACTTCTCACACAAAGGTATGCTGACGTGTGGCAGCCGGACTTGCCCAGCCGAGCTATGTTACTCCTAGTAACCGGCCTTTTCCAGCTCAACCTAGCCCTAGCCGGTTGACTCTAAGAGCCCGCTGGTTTTCCCCAAGGGTGAAGCCCCGTCCCTATCCCTAACCAGCCCCCGGCTGATTGGCAGGTCGGGCGGAAGCCGGAAGGAATCCCGGCGCGCGAACACAAGTCAAAAGGCAAAAGGAGAAATAAGAGCCGGCACGCACATTCTTTAAAAAACGGCATAAGTCATAAAGATAAAAGGCCCACGGCCATGAGTTCATTACCTTTACACCCAAGTGGGTGTAATTCCAGTCTAAAACAAAAATGCAAGAAAGAAAAATCCTAAGTTGTGGCAGCATCGGGCCGGCCCTCCTCCGGTGCTGGCGCCTCTAGAGCCGATGGTGCCTATGCCTCTGAAGCCGGAGGTGCTGGCGCCTCCGAGGCCGGCACCTCCAAGGCAGCTGAGGTAGAAGCCCACGCCCCCGCGTCCGGAGCCGGCTCGGACTCGACATAGTCGTCGGTGTCGGACTCTCCATCGTCCGTCTCGGCGGCGCTCCCCTCAGGGTCGTCCAGGGCGAGCCCGTACTGGTCCTCCGGGACCATCACGCCGTCCGCCCCGCGCTCTGGGACGTACTCGTCCCATGGGGCGAAGGATGCGAGGTTGCTCGCCCTCACCAACAGCTCGTCAGCCACCACCTCCAAATCCGCGTCGGCACCGGCACGCTGGGCCGTGAGATCACCCAAGTTCTGCTCGGGGTACCACGACCTGGCAACGCGAAGCGCCATGTCCGCGCCGGCGCGTGCCGCGGAAGCCCTCCAGGCATTCACCCGCGCAGTCCCAAACTCCAGCCACCTCGATAGCCGGTTCATGGAGCCCGGATCCACCGCGCCGGGCCAAAGAGTGCGAACTAGCGCCAAGCCGGCCGCTTGGAGCCGCTTCAGGGAATGGACTACCTCCGGTAGACGTGCCTCGACAGCGATCCCCACCTCGTCCAGGGTCCACGGGGCAAGCTGCCCAACGACCTCTCCTTGCACCTGTCGGGCCTCACGGTCGGCCTCCACGGCCGCCTCCGCGGCCTCCTGCATGCCCGGGAAAAGCCCTAAGAGGAAGACGATGGATGAGTGGGGAGGCAAGCCAGAAAACTGATACGTCTCCAACGTATCTACTTTTCCAAACTCTTTTGCCCCTGTTTTGGACTCTAATTTAAATGATTTTAATGAAACAAACCCGGACTGACGCTTTTTACAGAAGAACTGCTATGGTGTTTTTTTTGTGCAGAAATAAAAGTTCTCGGAATGACCTGGAAACTTACGAGGAATTTTTATGGAATATATAAAAAATACCGGAGGAAGAATCAACTGGAGAGGAGCTGCTAGTGGGCAACGAACCCAGGAGGCGCGGCCCACCCTAGGTCGCGCCTGGTAGGCTCGTGGGGCCCACGTGGCTCCTCTGACCTCCTCTCTAGATCCATATGGCCTCATTGGTCCAGAAAAAATTAGGAGAGAAGAGTTTATCGCGTTTCATGATACAGAGCAGCCGCCACCACCTGTTCTTCCTCGGGAGGGCAGATCTGGAGTCCGTTCTGGGCTCCGGAGAGGGAAATTGAAGCCATCGTCATCGTCAACCATCCTCCATCGCGAATTTCATGATGGTTCCCACCATTCGTGAGTAATCTCATCATAGGCTTGCTAGACGGTGAGGGGTTGTGTGACAGCCCAAGTGCTGTCCCTACCTTATTTGGCATGTAATCCATATGTATGACCTTGTGACATGAGCTATGTTTGGAGTAGAACCTTGTCGTTCATCTGTTGGTGGCATTCATGCATCATATCATCCATCATTTCATCATGCATCTTCTCATTCATCTTGCCATGTTGTTTTCATGTGATGTTGTGGAGTCATGATGTGAATGAATTGGTGGTGTTCTGTGTGATTGCGGGAGTACAAGATGTGGGCCTCTTCCCCTCTTCTTCCTCTTTTTCTTCTTCTACTAAACCCCGCTTTTTATGCTTTAATCCCATGCTATTTCTTGGCAGATTTTATTGGCCTTTAAATTCTTTTAAAAATGTTCATGTGGTGGCCCCAATATTGCTAGGAATTATGAGCATGGAGTTTTTGGTGTTTGGTTGATTTGGGTTTTCAAATTCCTTTTAAAACAGAGCTGCCTTTATTTAAATATTAAAAAGAACTTGCTCTATTAATCAACTTCATATTTTATTTAATATGAGCTCTTTATTTACTTCACAAAACTATTTTATTTTTTCTCAAAAACCCTTTTCTTTTCTCTAGGATTTTAGTTCTTGTCTCTCTTTATTTTAAAAGAATAAAACCCCTGGTTTTATTTAGTGTGTGAGTGAGAGGGCAGGTGGGCTGAGGCCCAGCCCATCTCCACAGTAGACGACGACCTGCCCCGTTTCCCCCTCCTCCGTCAGTTCGACAGTGAGTGAGAGAGAGAGCGCGCCGCGTCGCCGTCCGGTCGCCGTTAGCCGTTCACGCACGTCGAGGTCGGCAGCTCTTTTAAGCGTGCGTGAACCCCTAGGGTTTTCCCGTCTCCTCCTCCGTCGCCTCTCCCCTCTTTCCCCTTCTCCTCTCCTCCTTCCTCGTTCGATTCATCAAGTAGGTTCAGAAATTCAGAGAGTTCGCCGGTGGCCTCGCCGTCCTCTCCGTCGAGCTCCGTGCCGGCCATGTCGTCCAGGAGCTTGGGGAAGATCCCCATGTTCGATCCCCATCGCTAGGAGCCCGGGAGAAGGACGAATTCGTCGACCTCGTCGGCTTCTTCTTCGGCTCCGTCCGCCCCGTCGTCGCCGAGTTGTGCTTCCCCTCCGTCGCCGCCGCATCTCCGATCCTTCGTCCCCTCCGTCGAGCCCTCCTCGCCGTCGCCTTTCCCTCGGTGAGCAGCCGCTCCTCGCTGCCCCCTTCCTCTTCTCGCATAGCCGTTGCATCGCCGCCGTTGCAGGGTCGCTGCCGGTAATCTCGCGAGCTCCTACCGCTCGCCTCCTTCCACCTCACCGCGAT
Organism: Hordeum marinum; assembly: GCA_022496015.1. Lineage (NCBI taxonomy): Eukaryota > Viridiplantae > Streptophyta > Magnoliopsida > Poales > Poaceae > Hordeum > Hordeum marinum. Next base: position 276,559,616 of record CM039677.1, on the reverse strand, counting down.
GTGAGCAGGGGAATGGAACCCCCGATCAACCCTTAGAGTGTAGGAGCCGTTGTAGTCGCCGGTTGCATCCTGTAGTTGCCGGAGAGCATCGTCGCCGTGCCCTGTCGCGTTGTGGTGTTGTTTCTTCAGTTTCGTCGGGGTTCAAAGCGTGCACGTGTATTAGTTCAGTCAGAACCCCCCTCTGTTGTCGATCGATGCCGCAAGAGAGTGGTTGGTTCGATGGGGGAACACCAGGGAGGTCCTGGGTTCGATTCCATCTCGCCCCCATTTTTGTTTTTTCTTTTCTTTTCTTCTTCTTTTGCTTCTTTTGCAAAACAAACATTTGTGTGGTGGTGTGGTGTCATATGTATGTATGTATGTATGTAATTTTGTGTATGTGTGCTTGTGTTGCACCCACACATGAGTGTGTATGTGTGGTGTGTGTGTGTATATGCAACCATGTGCATATGCACACATGTGTGGTTGTGTGTGTGTAGTGTACTGTGTGTGTGTGTGCATGTTTGCACATGCATTTGTATGAGCGTGACTGTGTAGGCACTATGTGCATATGCACCCATGCTTGTGTGTGTCTGTATGTATGTCAAATGGGGTGTGCCATGTATTGTATGTGAGTGTGAGTGGTGTGTGTATGTTCTACATACACTCACGCATGTGCATTGTAGCTCCATGTGTAGGTTTTACCCTATATGGTCATATGAGCATGGTTTCTTCTCTAGCTAGTTCCATTCTTGTTTTCGATGCTAGGATATGTTATCATGTCCCTAACATGTTAATTAATCTCTTCTAACATTTATGTATGGAGCACATATCAATTCGGGGCATTTTCATTAAGTTCCATAAGTGACATAAGTCACCCATGCCTAGAGTGGGTCAAATTTTGACCTAGCTTATCTCCCTTTTGTTCCATGAAAGCATATAGGTATGAGTAATGATTTTGGGGTAGAATCAACCCATCTATGCACCTGTGAAGTCAGATTTGACTTTGGGGCAACTTGACAAAACTGCATTTTTATGCTGTGATGCCCTTTTGTATTTTTCATATGAATTAATCTGTGTATGCTTTGGAGTTCTTGTCAACATGAGATTTCTAGTAAAAGTTGCTGTGAACATCCATTTATTTTTGTTATGTGTTCTAAGTCTCCAGATCAGTGGGAACCATGCTGTTTATCTAGCTACTTTCTGTTTCTGCCAACCTGCTCTAAAAATGGCTGTCTGGAGAATCTGTTGTTATTGTTTTGCCATGTAGAGTGGGGTGTAGCTAGTGTTGTGTTGTGTATTTGACCATGTTCAGTGTTAGGTATTTGTAGTAGATATCGTCATCTACCATCCTGTTAATTTTCACGCCATTTGGAGCTTCTTAGCATATTTATCCAGTGCTGTGAACTTGCTACTTTAGTAACCCAGATTCCAGAAAACTGGAATTTTCACTAAGTCCCTAAAAACCTGTTTCATCATGCCTATTTGCCAGCTCCATGCATAGTGATGTGTTGCTATTTTTCCGATTGTATAGTTGGATGAATTGATGTGGGTGTTGAGTAGAATCTGTTCATGTCTTGTTCGTGGTTGTCGAGTTCCTGTAGCAATAGTTGTGAGCCTTTCAAATTGCTATGTTGCTGTTTTGTGGAAGATTGAGTGCTATTTTTTTTTGTGTGTTGTGGGAGCTATACTCCATGGAATTGAGTTATTCTTGAGACTATTGTGATTGACGTTTCATCACCTATCCTGTGGCTACCTTGGAATGCCAAGAATTAGCCCAGGTATTTGGTGGTCTTGGGTTTTTGCCTTTATACCTTGTCGTGAGCGTTCTCAAGAACCGTAGCTCCGTTTCTCGCGATCCTTATATGCATTTCCATCGATTATTCATGATGCATCCATATTTTCCATGTTCATGCATGTCTAAATAACTTAACATGAGGTTATATTCAGATTGATTAATCTACCACCTTTGCATGTGAAACTTGACTAGAATTGGATAGCCATGTTAAATTCTTCACTAAAATGATCATGCATCATCTTGGTTGTGCATTACACCTTGTGTGGTTATTTATTTGCTGTTTCTCTTGGCTAGACGCGAGTGTCGAATCTGAGTTCGAGGAACTTGGAGAGTACCACTACGAGGATCCCGCTACTTGTTCCGCTGAAGAACCAACAGGCAAGATGATCGTACTCAGATCCCAATACTATCTTTGCTTGCTAGTTTCTCGCTCTTATCGTTACAATTGCGCTACCTATCACAAGATATCAGCCCCCATGTTGCCATGACAGCCTCTAACCTCGACATCCCAGCAAACCATTGATTGGCTAAGTTACCGCAGCTCAGCGCCTCTTACAGCGTTCTTAGTTGCAGGTGCAGGTTGTTCCATGTGATAACATGGATTGAATAAAATAATAAATTCTGTTATTTAAATTAATGTACATATACATCTGGTATTGGTGGAAGGCTTGGCCTTTTCCTAAGTGATTTGTTCCGCACGTACCGTCATTAGTTCCTTGTTACCGGTGTTATGTTTTTCCATATTTTGCGCTCCTAACACGCTTGGGGTTGTTATTGGGACCCCCTTGTTTATTCGGTTGAAATTAAAACTTGTCTGGCAAGTCCCAAATTTGGTACTACATTTTCTAATAACTTAATGAACTTGCATAGGGCTTTGCAACCCCGTGGATAATTTAAACAACCCCTGGTCCAGTGCTCCTCATGAGTGTTGGTCCAAACCAGAGCACTGTACGGGGCTAACCCAGGGCAACTTGGGAGATTTGTATCAGGCCTCCGTACGCGTAGCTTATCCGTCGTGTCCTGAGACTGAGATACGCGGCTCTTATCGGGTTCATCGACACGTCGGGTGGTCTTGCTGGATTTGTGTTACCTTTATCGAATATCTTGCGTGTGGACTCTGACTTTCTTCGGGTTTACTCGAGGTGTTGGGAATTTCTTTGGAATTCCCGATGAAGATCACGAGATCCGTGGTCGAGGAATTCCCGTGGAGCGTGGTTATTTGTGATGGACTAGTTGGAGCACCCCTGCAGGGTTAAATCTTTCGGAAAGCCATGCCTGCGGTTATGTGGCAACTTGGATAATTGTTTAACACCCAGTTCTAGCAAACTTGAAGTAAACTAAAATTAAAATAAACCAACTGTGTGAGTAACCGTGACTGTCTCTGCTCGTTAACATGATCCGAGAGAGAACACAGTGGGGTTATGACTGACGTAAGTAGGTTTTCGGGATCTCTTAGAGGTCATGTTAGAAATCGAACGATTGTCGTGGACCACTCACTTTACATTCTTTATTCGTAAGTTAGCCACCATAAAAGCTTAGAGATGCTGCAGACTTAAACACCACCCCTTCCATCCTTAAAGCTTATATAGTGTTGCCACCCGGGTTACTTGATTGCTGAGTCCTCTGTGGCTCATAGTTTACTACAACAATTCAGGTACAGGTTCAGATGATTATGTTCAGGATGAGCTTAGCAGCTGCAATGGGAGTATGATGAAGAGAGATGACGCATGTATGTGACATACCCCGACGAGTAGAGGACCTGGTCGTGAACTTGGGCAGCTTGATAATATCATCGCAATCGCTTTTATCGTTTGTTTTCGTCCGTAGCCGGACCCTGTGTTCCTCTTGATGTATGAACTGAGTGCTATTGTAATTTAGCATGTGGCGAGTGTAAGCCAACTTTATATACTCTTCCCTTCAGTACATGTATGATGTGATGATTCTTATCTTGCTAACGGCAAGATGCGCTTCTATCCTTTGCGAGGACGTCGTGCCTCAAAACGGATAGGCGTGCATCTTGGGCGTGACAAGTTGGTATCAGAGCCATATGACCATAGGAGCCTTTGCTTGTTCAAACTTGGCCGAGTTGTGTCTAGTAAAACAATTTTGAGTCAAGTTATATCGGAGAGTAGGATTCTTTTTACTCCTCTTCTATGCTCTGGTGAGGTTTCTGACTTACGAATTTTAATTGTACTCCTCTTGTCGCTCAAAAAATTTTAGGATCACGCGGGTACTTTGGAATCTATATGATGCCGATGTGACAGGGTTCTGTCTTGGTGCCTCCTATCTGACTTTATTTCTTTCGGGGAGTTGAGCTCCTAGGAATGTTGGCACATCGTTATCATTCAGCTTCCTTGATATCTCAGGACGGAGAATGTTCGAAATTGCTTCAATACTTATCGTGGTGAGATAAGTTCGGAGTCACCCAGTACTGGGAGGCATCCGGGTACCACCATGGTATAGTATCGTTGTGAGTTCGAGGATTCGAGATTAGATGAGTTTGCGAAATGTCTTGAATTATGGTGTGGAAGGTTGCGGATGCAGTCGCAGCTGATTGCCTAGGGCAGGTTCCTGATTCCGCAACCCGAATCGCATAAACAAGAAAGTTTTCGGAAGTTCATAGGTGGGAATTCTTGTAGTCATCTAGGATCATCTTCTCCAGATGTATTGGGCATGTACATTTGTTCCGAGTGCTTAGCTCAATACTTGTTGTGTTATTGCAAGTAGCTTTTTATGTCTAATGATGTTATCATGATCTGAAGAAGCATTCTTACTAATTTTTCAGTAGGAAGGCTATGTTGTTGTTGTTCAAATCTTTCAAGCATTTGATTCAGCTTTGTTTCATCTTATCAATGAGGCTAATGCGTTTTGTCCATCTTCAGGATGGCTCCACCAACTCGCAACAATCCGGGTCGTGGTGAGGAGGAGACTGATGTTCCACCACCACCCCCGCCACCGCCTCCTCCGCCTCCTCCTCCAGAAGCTTGGCAAGCTGTGATGGCCGCGACCAATGCAAACACTCAGATGTTGCTAAGGCTGCTGCAAGAAAGAGAGCAAGGTTAGCAAGGTTATCAAGGAGTTTTCTAGAATCAGACTCAGTTTGCTACGCTCAACCAGTTCCTTGCCAACCAGCCGAAGTCTTTCACACTACTAGGAAAAGGCCTGCTAGTGGCACACCTGTTTTGGCTACCAATGGCGCACTACAGGTGCGCCACTAGCATCACGCCATTAGTAATTAGTACTCACACCCCTGGTGCACCATTAGTATACCAGATACTAATGGCGTACCAGGGAGTGCGCCATTAGTATATCACATGGTGTGCCATTACTATCTGACTTAGTAATGGCGCACCACATACAAGTGCGCCACTACTAACAAATTTTTTTCAAAAGAATTTCAGAAAAAAAAAATCAATTTTTTTTTCAGAATTTTTTTTTGTTATTTTCTTAATGTCGGGCCACTATGGCTTAATCTCGGGTCAATATGCTTAATCTCAAGTCAAATTGCACTCCGTGGTCAAACTTCCCGGAAGGTCACCCATCCTCACACTACTCCAGCCCGAGCATGCTTAACTTCTCAGTTCTATCCAACCCCAGCACCAGCTCACTTAACAGGCACTTGTTGATATATGTATCATATCAATCCTATTAAACCTTGTTGATGTCTGGGACATTGTTCATGTTCATGAGTGTGATGAAATTTTGAAAAAATATTTCAAACTTCCCGGTCATATTACATATCATATTTTGAACATTTTTTCCAAAAAAATTCAAAACAAAATTTTTTTCTGTTCAATTTCCCCTCTAGATCTTAAAAGCCCCGTATATTTTATTCTGTTAGGTTTTCAAGTAGATGATTTTTCATATAAAAAACTTTTTAATCCGAGTTCGTATGCAAAAGTTATGTTCATTTTACTAAATTCCAGAGAGATTTTGCAAATAAAGTCGAAATTCATATTTGTAAATTTTCCATACAACTAGACCACATATCACAATGGAAACTTACTTTCTCTTATTTTTTAGAAATTTCCATCATTTTCTTTTATTTTTTTAAAAACTAAAAAGGCGATCCATGGGGGGGTGCATTTTGTAGTAGTGCAGGTTACTAATGGCGCACCACCTAACTGGTGCGCCATTAGTAACCCCGGTTACTAATGGCGCACCAGTTAGGTGGTGCACCATTACTAGTTTTGCAAAAAAAAATAGTAGTGGCGCACCGTGTGTGCGGTGCGCCATTACTAGTTTGAACTAGTAATGGCGCACTATACACTAGTGCGCCATTACTAGTTATAAAAAAAGTAAAAAAAATTGTTAGTAGTGGCGCACCCGGTGAGTGGTGCGCCATTACTAGTTATAACTAGTAATGGCGCACTATGCCCTGGTGCGCCATTACTAGTTTTGGAAAAATAAAAATAAAAAAGTTTATTAGTAGTGGCGCATCGTGGGTGTGGTGCGCCATTAGTGTCCATCACACTAATTGCGCACCAACACATGGTGCGCCACTACAATATACTAGTGGCGCACCACATGTGTGGTGCGCCATTAATGTCCATATTATCTATAGCCCTTTTCCTAGTAGTGTCACCTGTTGTGATCAGCCTTTCAATGTGAATGATTGGCTTCGTGATATGAGCAAGCATTTTGAGTGCAGCAATGTCAGGCCAAAGGACTTTGTCAGATTTGCTTCTTTCCAGCTCAAGGGTCAAGCAGTTGATTGGTGGCGGCAGTACAAGGATTCCAGGGGTGATCATGTTGTTACTTGGGACGATTTCCATCGTGACTTCAGGGCTCATTACATTCTGACAAGCTTTGTTGAAGAGATGCGTGAGAAGTTCAGGCACCTGAAGCAGGGATCGAAGTCAGTCTATCAGTACAACATTGAGTTCCAGAATCTAGCTCGTTATGCCAAGCAAGATGTTCCCGATCATAAGGCTATGATCTATCAGTTGAGAGGTGGTCTCAAGGATGAGCTTCTGCCATGTCTTGTTCTCCAAGAGCCTCGTGAGTTTGATCAGTTCTACAACATGGCTTTGAAGGTAGAAGCAGCTCAGTTGAAGTTAGAGAACTCGAAGAAGCGTTCCAGGGATTCATATTCTTCTTCCAGCTCTTAGGTTGTTCCCAAGCAGCAGAAGTATTGGGCGCCAAATCCTCTTACGTTCCGTCCTCAGCAGCAGCAGAAGCAGTTTGCTGGTCGTGGTTCTTCCCACCCACCCAACCCAGGTTTCCAGCAGAAGAATCAGGTATCCAAGGCAGTTCTTGTTCCTTCTCCAGGCAATGTTCGTCCGCTCTCTGAGGTGACTTGTCACAAGTGTGGCCTGAAGGGTCACTATGCTAACAAGTGCAACCAACGGCGTCTTCCGCCTCCTCCTCCTGTCAAGCCTCCAAGCAATGCTATGGTGAAGCATAATCCCAAGTCTGTCAGGGTGAATATGGTGAATGCAGCTGAAGCAGAGCAGTCTAGTGATGTGATCATGGGTAATCTCTGAGTCAATGATTTTCCTGCTAAAGTATTGTTTGATTCTCGTGCATCGCATTCATTCATTTCTAAACCTTTTGCTTGGAAGCATGATTTCAATTCAGTAGTTCTGCCTAGTCCTTTTCGGGTTGTGTCCCCAGGCCAGTTAATGAGTTCCAATGTAGTGGTTCAAGATGTTTTTATCAAGATGGGAAATTATTCTTTTCTGGCTTCTCCAATTGTTCTTGGGAAATCTGATATTGATCTCATTCTGGGCATGGACTTTCTGGCTATGAATAAGGCTTTCATTGATTGTCAAGCTAAAGAAGTCAAGCTGACTCATCCTTCAGAGGACGTGATTATATTCGCGGCTCGCGATGACAAAGTCCATCTCTTTGCTCTCAATTAGAAGGGTGAAATCTCGGCGATTTCTCAAATTCCGATGGTTTGTGAGTCTGAAGATGTCTTTCCAGAAGAATTGCCAGGAATGCCTCCGCACCGGCCAGTCGAGTTCGTGATTGATCTCGAGCCCGGTACTGAACCGGTATGCAAGCGCCCATATAAACTTGGCCACGAAGAGCTGAAAGAGTTGAAGAAGCAGCTAGATGATCAAGAACGTCTGGGTTTGATCAGGCCAAGCTCTTCGCCATGGAGTTGTGGAGTTTTGTTTGTCAAAAAGAAGGATGGCACGGATCGTCTTTGTGTGGACTACCGGCCATTGAACAAGAAGACAATCAGAAACAAGTACCCACTCCCAAACATCAATGAGTTGTTTGAACAACTGAGGGGTGCCAAAGTTTTCTCCAAGTTGGATCTTAGAATGGGTTATCATCAAATCCGCATTCGTGAAGAAGACATTACCAAGACCGCGTTCAGAACGAGCTTTGGCTCATAGGAGTACACTGTGATGTCGTTTGGTCTTGCGAATGCCCCTCCAACCTTCTCAAGGATGATGAATTTCATCTTCTCTCCCTTCAAGAATGAGTTTGTCTTAGTTTATCTTGATGATATTCTGGTGTTCTCGAAGACAGAAGAAGATCATGCAGAGCATCTCCGTCTTGTGCTTGACAAGTTAAGGGAACATAGGTTCTATGACAAGTTTTCCAAATGTGAGTTCTGGCTTGATGAAGTGGTGTACCTCGGGCATGTCATCTCTGCCGAGGGAATTAAAGTGCACCCTGAGAAAGTTGAAGCTATATTGAAGTGGGAACCTCCTGAGAACGTCAAGCAGCTTCGGAGTTTCCTCGGGCTTGCTAGCTATTTCAGAAGGTTCGTGGAGAACTTTTATCAAATTGCCAAGCCTCTGTCAAATCTCCTTTAGAAGAGTGTCAAGTATGTTTGGTCTCCTAAGTGGGATGTTGCGTTCAATATGCTCAAGCAGAGATTGACTTCAGCTCCAGTTCTTGTTCCTCCTTAGCAGTCCAAGCCTTTCCAAGTTTTCGGTGATGCTTCTCTCCAAGGCCTAGGTGGTGTTCTTATGCAAGACAAGAAGATTGTGGCCTATACCTCGCGTCAGTTGAAGCCTGCCGAGAAGAAGAACCCCACTCATGATCTTGAGTTGGCGGCAGTTGTGCATGCTCTTATGACTTGGAGGCATTTGTTGGTGGGTAGACCAGTTGAGGTGTACACTGATTCCAAGAGCTTGAAGTACATTTTCACTCAACCCAATCTCAATCTTAGGCAATCTCGTTGGGTGGAAATGCTTGAAGACTTCAATCCAAGCATTGAGTATACTCCGGGGAAAGCAAATGTCATTGCAGACGCACTCAGCCGTAAGGCATACTGCAATAGTCTGATCTTGAAGCCTCTTCAACCCGAGCTTTATGAAGCCTTTCACAAGCTCAACCCTCAGATGATTCCGCAAGGATTTCTTGTAAATCTTCAAGTCTCTCCGACTCTGGAAGATCAGGTTTGCCAAGCGCAGCTACTAGACGCTATGGTGAAGAAAGTAAAGAAAGGTGTGGCCAAGAGCATTCCGAAGTATAAGTGCTTTCGTGTCGATGACAAAGATACCTTGTTCTTTGAGGACCGTCTTGTTGTTCCAAAAGGTGATCTAAGAAAGGTTATCATGGACGAAGCACACAATTCTCTTCTATCCATTCATCCAGGCAGTTCCAAGATGTATCAGGACCTCAGGTAGACCTTCTGGTGGACTCGTATGAAACGTGAAATTGCTCAGTTTGTCAATGAGTGCGATGTTTGCCGCAGAGTGAAGGCGGAGCATCAGCGTCCAGCAGGTCTTTTACAGCCTTTGCCAATCCCAGAGTGGAAATTCGATCATGCTGAGATGGATTTCGTAACTGGGTTTCCTAAGTCCAAGAGGGGCAATGATGCCATCTTTGTGGTTATCGAGAAGTTGTCAAAAGTTGCTCATTTCCTGATAGTCAAGGAGTCTATTTCGGCAGCTCTGCTTGCAGAGTTGTATACGTCAAGAATAGTGTCCTTGCATGGCATTCCTCAACTCATCTCTTCTGACCGTGGAAGCCTCTTCACTTCCAAGCTTTGGGAGTCCTTCCACACTGCTATGGGTACTAAGATCCGTTTCAGCACGGCGTTCCATCCGCAGATAAGTGGTCAAGTTGAGAGAGTCAATCAAATCCTTGAACATATGCTCAGAGCCTGTGTGATATAGTTCGTCATGAAGTGGGAAGACCGTCTTCCATATGCTGAATTCTCATACAATAATAGCTTCCATGCTAGTTCAGGCAAGGCCCCGTTCAAGATTCTCTACGGCAGAAAGTGTTGTACCCCGCTTAACAAGTCTGAAACCGGTGCGCGTCAGATATTGGGCAATGACATGATCACTGAAGCAGAAGAAATGTGCCATGTCATTCGCAAGAACCTCAAAGCAGCTCAGTCCCGTCGGAAGAGCTATTATGATAGCAAACATCGGGATGTTTCCTTCCAAGTGGATGATCTTGTCTATCTCAAAGTTTCTCCCATGAGAGGCATGCAGCGATTTGGAATCAAAGGGAAGTTGGCTCCTCGTTTCGTTGGTCTGTTCAAAGTTGTTGACAAGAGAGGTGGTCTTGCATATCAACTTGAGATTCCTCTCCAAATTTCATGAATGTGCACGATGTCTTCCATGTTTCTCAGCTCCGGAAATGCTTCAAGACTCCCGAACGAACCATTGACCTCCAAGACATTGATCTTCAAGCTGATCTTTCTTATCGTGAGCACCTAGTTGCAATTCTTGAAGAAACAAAGCGTAAGACTCGCAACAAGTCTACCTCAAGGTGAAGTGGTCTGATCATTCCGACAAAGAAGCTGCTTGGGAACGTGAGGACCTGCTCCGTTCCGAATTTCCAGACTTCTTTCATTCCTAGATCTCGGGTCGAGATCCTCTTGTAGCGTGGGAGAGTTGTGACAGCCCAAGTGTTGTCCCTACCTTATTTGGCATGTAATCCATATGTATGACCTTGTGACATGATCTATGTTTGGAGTTGAGCCTTGTCATTCATGTGTTGGTGGCATTCATGCATCATATCATCCACCATTTCATCATCCATCTTCTCATTCATCTTGCCATGTTGTTTTCATGTGATGTTGTGGAGTCACGATGTGATTGAATTGGTGGTGTTGTATGTGATTGTGGGAGTACAAGATGTGGGCCTCTTCCCCTCTTATTCCTCTTTTTCTTCTTCTACTACCCCCCCCTTTTTATGCTTTAATCCCATGTTATTTCTTGGCAGATTTTATTGGCCTTTAAATTCTTTAAAAAATGTTCATGTGGTGGCCCCAATATTGCTAGGAATTATGAGCATGGAGTTTTTGGTGTTTGGGTGATTTGGGTTTTCAAATTCCTTTTAAAACAGAGATGTCTTTATTTAAATATTAAAAATAACTTGCTGTATAAATCATCTTCATATTTTATTTAATATGAGCTCTTTATTTCCTTCACAAAACTATTTTATTTTTTCTCAAAAACCCTTTTCTTTCCTCTCGGCTTTTAGTTCTTGTCTCTGTTTATTTTAAAAGAATAAAACCCCTGGTTTTATTTAGTGCGTGAGAGAGAGGGCAGGTGGGCCGAGGCCCAGCCCATCGCCACAGTAGACGGCGACCTGCCCCGTTTCCCTCTCCTCCGTCAGTTCATTAGTGAGTGAGAGAGAGCGCACGCCGCGTCGCCGTCCGGTCGTCGTTAGCCGTTCACGCACGTCAAGGCCGGCAGCTCTTTTAAGCGTGCGTGAACCCCTAGGGTTTTTCCGTCTCCTCCTCCTCCGCCGCTCCCCTCTTTCCCCTTCTCCTCTCCTCCTTCCTCGTTCGGTTCGTCAGGTAGGTTCAGAAATTCAGAGAGTTCGCCGGTGGCCTCGCCGTCCTCTCCGTCGAGCTCCGTGCCGGCCATGTCGTCCAGGAGCTTGGGGAAGATCCCCGCATTCGATCCCCGTCGCTAGGAGCCCGGGAGAAGGATGAATTCGTCGACCTTGTCGGCTTCTTCTTTGGCTCCGTCCACGCTATCGTCGCCGAGCTCTGCTTCCCCTCTGTCGCCGCCGTGTCTCCGATCCTTCGTCCCCTCCGTCGAGACCTCCTCGTTGTCGCCTTTCCCTTGGTGAGCAGCCGCTCCTGGCTGCCCTCGTCCTCTTCTCGCGTAGCCGTTGCATTGCCACCGCAGCAGGGTCGCCGCCGGTAATCTCGCGAGCTCCTGCCGCTCGCCTCCTTCCTCCTCACCGCGAGGTGAGCAGGGGAATGGATCCCCCGATCAACCCTTAGCGCGTAGGAGCCGTTGTAGTCGCCGGTTGCGTCCTGTAGTCGCCGGAGAGCGTCGCCGTCGTGCCCTGTCGCATTATGGTGTTGTTTCTTCAGTTTCGTCAGGGTTCAGAGCATGCGCGTGTATTAATTCAGTGAGAACCCCCTTCTGTTGTCGATCGATGCCGCAGCAGAGTGGTTGGTTCGATGGGGGAACACCAGGGAGGTCCTGGGTTCGATTTCATCTCCCCCAAAGTTGTTTTTCTCTTTTCTTCTCTTTTTCTTTTGCTTCTTTTGCAAAACAAACATTTGTGTGGTGGTGTGGTGTCATATGTATGTATGTATGTATTTTTGTGTATGTGTGCTTGTGTTGCACCCACACATGAGTGTGTGTGTGTGGTGTGTGTGTGTATATGCAACCATGTGCATATGCACACATGTGTGATTGTGTGTGTAGTGTAGAGAGAGTGTGTGTGTGCATGTTTGCACATGCATTTGTATGAGTGTGAGTGTGTATGCACTATGTGCATATGCACCCATGCTTGTGTGTGTATGTATGTATGCATGTGTGTGTATGTTAAGTATGGTAGGTGTGTGTGTGTGGTGCTTGTAAGTGCATGTGTGTGTATGTGTCTTGAACCTACCCACATGTGGTGTTAGAGGGTGAGGCAAACATAGTGTGGTGCTATGTGTGTGTATGTGTGTGTTTCACACACACATACATGTGTAGGTGTGTTAGTGAGTGTGTGTGTAGGGTGTGTGGTGTGTGGTGCACCATGTAGAGTGTGCTTGGCACATTGGGTGTGCCATGTGTTGCATCTGAGTGTGAGTGGTGTATGTATGTTCTACATACAGTCGCCCATGTGCATTGTAGCTCCATGTGTAGGTTTTACCCTATATGGTCATATGAGCATGGTTTCTTCTCTAGCTAGTTCCATTTTTGTTTCTGATGCTAGGCTATGTTATCATGTCCCTAACATGTTAATTAATCTCTTATAACATGTATCTATGGAGCACACATCAATTAGGGGCATTTTCATTAAGTTTCATAAGTGACATAAGTCACCCATGCCTAGAGTGGGTCAAATTTCGACCTAGCTTATCTCCCTTTTGTTCCATGCAAGCATATAGGTATGAGTAAAGATTTTGGGGTAGAATCAACCCATCTATGCACCTGTGAAGTCAGATTTGACTTTGGGGCAACTTGACAAAACTGCATTTTTATGCTGTGATGCCCTTTTGTCTTTTTATGCTTGAAAAAACTAGAGTTCCTGTAGCAATAGTTGTGAGCCTTTCAAATTGCTATGTTGCTGTTTTGTGGCAGATTGAGTGCTATTTTGTTTTGTGTGTTGTGGGAGCTATACTCAAGGGAATTGAGTGATTCTTGAGCCTATTGTGATTGGTTTTTCATCACCTATCCAGTGGCTACCTTGAAATGCCAAGAATTAGCCCAGGTATTTGGTGGTCTTGGGTTTTTGCCTTCATACCTTGTCGTGAGCGTATCTCGAGAACCATAGCTCCGTTTCTCGCGATCCTTATATGCATTTCCATCGATTTTTCATGATGCATTCATATTTGCCATGTTCATGCATGTCTAAATAACTTTACATGAGGTTCTGTCCAGATTGATTAATCTACCACCTTTGCATGTGAAACTTGACTAGAATTGGATAGCCATGTTAAATCCTTCATTAAAATGATCATGCATCATCTTGGTTGTGTATTGCACCTTGTTAGGTTATTTATTTGCTGTTTCTCTTGGGTAGAGGCGAGTGTCGAATTTGAGTTCGAGGAACCTGGAGAGTACCACTACGAGGATCCCGCTACTTGTTCAGCTAAAGAACCAACAGGCAAGATGATCATACCCGGATCCCAATACTATCTTTGCTTGCTAGTTTCTCGCTCTTATCATTACAATTGCACTACCTATCACATGATATCAGCCCCCAGGTTGCCATGACATCCTCTAACCTCCACATCCCAGCAAACCGTTGATTGGCTAAGTTACCGCAGCTCAGCCCCTCTTATAGCATTCTTAGTTGCAGGTGCAGGTTGTTCCATGGGATAACATGCATTGAATAACACAATAAATTATGTTATTTAAATTAATGCACATATACATCTGATATTGGTGGAAGGCTTGGCCTTTTGCGAAGTGATTTGTTCCGCTCATATCGTCATTAGTTCCTTGTTACCGGTGTTATGTTTTTCCATATTTTGCGCTCCTAACACGCTTGGGGTTGTTATGGGAACCCCCTTGTTTATTCGGTTGAGATTAAAACTTGTCTGGCAAGACCCAACTTTGGTACTACATTTGCTAATAACTTAATGAACTTGCATAGGGCTTTGCAACCCCATGGATAATTTAATCAACCCCCGGGCCAGTGCTCCTCATGAGTGTTAGTCCAAACCAGAGCACTGTGCGGGGCCAACCCATGGCAACTTGGGAGATTTCTATCAGGCCTCCGTACACATAGCTTATCCGTCGTGTCCTGAGACTGAGATACGCGACTCTTATCGAGTTTGTCGACATGTCTGGTGGTCTTGCTGGATTTGTTTTACCTTTATCGAATGTATTTCGTGTGGACTCTGACTTTCTTCGGGTTTACTGAAGGTGTTGGAATTCCTTTGGAATTGCCGATAAGATCACTGGATCCGTGGTCAAGGAATTCCCGCGGAGCGTGGTTATTTGTGATGGACTAGTTGGAGCACCCCTGCAGGGTTAAATCTTTCGGAAAGTCGTGCCCACGGTTATGTGGAAACTTGGATAAGTGTTTAACACCCGGTTCTAGCAAACTTGAAGTAAACTCAAATTAAAATACACCAACTGTGTGAGTAACCATGACTGTCTCTGCTCGTGAACATGATCCGAGAGAGAACACAGTGGGGTTATGACTGATGTAAGTAGGTCTACAGGATCTCTTAGAGGTCATGTTAGAAATCGACCGATTGTCATGGACCACTCACTTTACATTCTTTCTTCGTAAATTAGCCACCATAAAAGCTTAGAGATGCTGCAGACTTAAACACCACCCCTTCCATCCTTAAAGCTTATATAGTGTTGGCACCCGGGTTACTTGATTGCTGAGTCCTCTGTGGCTCATAGTTTACTACAACAATTCAGGTACAGGTTCAGATGATTATGTTCAGGATGAGCTGACACAACTGCAATGGGAGTATCATGAAGAGTGAGGACGCATGTATGTGACATACCCCGACGAGTAGAGGACCTAGTCGTGATCTTTGGTAGCTTGATAGTATCATCGCAATTGCTTTTTTCGTTTGTTTTTGTTCGTAGACGGACCCTGTGTTCCTCTGGATGTATCAACTAAGTCCTATTGTAATTTAGCATGTCGTGAGTGTAAGCCAACTTTATATACTCTTCCCTTCAATACATGTATGATGTGATGATGCTTATCTTGCTAACGGCAAGATGTGCATCTATCCTTTGCGAGGACATCGTGACTCAAAACGGATAGGCGCGCATCTTGGGCGTGACAGGTTGGATGAGATCTATCATGTAATCGAGTTAGTATTGATAGGGTTTGATCCCTAGTATCCACTATGTTCTAAGATTGATGTTGCTACTACTTTGCCATGCTTAATGCTTGTCACTAGGGCCCGAGTGCCATGATTTCAGATCTGAACTGATTATGTTTTCATCAATATATGTGTCTTCTTGATCCTATCTTGCAAGTTGTAGTCACCTACTATGTGTTATGACCCGGCAACTCCGGAGTGACAATAGCCAGAACCACTCCCGGAGATGACCATACTATGAGGATTCCATGTATTCACCATGTGCTAATGCTTTGTTCCAGTTCTCTATGAAAAGGAGTCCTTAATATCCCTTAGTTTCCATTAGGACCCTGCTGCCATGGGAGGGATGGGCAAAAGATGTCATGCAAGTTCTTTTCCATAAGCACGTAGACTATATACGAAATACGTGCCTACATTACATTGATGAACTGGAACTAGTTACATATCACCTTATGTTATAACTGTTTATGATGAATGACATCCGACATAATTATCCATCACCGATCCAATGCCTACGAGCTTTTCCTATGCTGGTCTTTGCTACGTTACTTTACCGTTGCTGCTGTCGCACTTGCTACGCAAATCACTACTGCTACTGTTACCACTATTACCGTTACTATCATACTACTTTGCTACTAAAACCTTGTTGTAGATACTAAATCTTTCAGGTGCGGTTGAATTGAAAACTCAACTGCTAATACTCGAGGATATTCTTTGGCTCCCCTTTTGTCGAATCAATAAATTTGGGTTGAATACTCTACCCTCGAAAACTATTGCGATCCCCTATACTTGTGGATTATCAAGAACTTTTTCTGGCGCCGCTGCCGAGGAGCATAGCACTATTCTCTGAGTCACTTGGGATTTATTTCTTTTGATCACTATGAAGAATTTGCGGGATCCAAAAACTAAAGTTCTTCCATCTAGCTCTGCACTTGATTCACCTTCTGTCATGAGTAAATTTGTGACACCGCCACCTGCTATTAATTTTGATATGTCGCATGTGCTTTATGATGCTACTTCTGCTATACATCATAATTATGATGACGCTTTGCTTTATAATGATGTGCCACTTGGTGAATTTCTTGATGCACAAATTGCTAGAGTTACTACTGAATCAAATGATACTTCTGGAACTGATGAAATTATTGAAATGGAACCTATTGTTACACCTGTTAGACCTAGCCCTCCTAGATATGAATTGCCTAATATACCTAAGCTTTATGTTATGGAAGGAGAGGTAGATGAAGACTTCCTTGCTTGTAAGGATAGCTATGATCTTGAGACATTATTACGCAAGTGGAAAGAAAAATCTCTGAATGCTAGAATGAAATATGATCCTAAGTTTGCTACATCACCTATCTTTGTTACTGATAAGGATTATGAGTTCTCTATCGATCCTGAGTTAACCACTTTGGTTGAATCTGATACTTTTCATGGTTATGAATCCGAAATTGCTGTAGCACATCTTACTAAACTGAATGATATAGTCGCCCTATTCACTAATGAGGAAAAAATCGCTATTACTATATCCTTAAGTTGTTTCCTTTCTCACTAAAGGGTGATGCTAAAACTTGGTTTACTTCTCTTGCTCCTGGTAGTGTGCGTAGCCCCCAGGATATGATATACTACTTCTCTAAGAAATATTTTCCGTTCCATAAGAAACAAGCTGCCTTGCAGGATATATATAACTTTGTGCAAATTGAAGAAGAGAATCTCCCACAAGCATGGGGGAGGCATGTCCAGTTACTTAATGCTTTGTCTGATCACCCTCTTAAGAAAAATTAAATACTTGATATCTTTTATAATGGACAAATCAATGCTTCTAGGGACTACCTAGATAGTTGTGCTGGTTGTCTTTTCGGGGAACGAACTATGGAACAAGCTGAAATTCTATTAAATAATATCTTGAGGAATGATAATGCTTGGGCGAATTTCAAACCACCTCTGAAGCCAACTCCGAAGAAAAGAGGTATTGTATTCCTCAGTCCTGAAGATATGCAAGAAGAAAAGAAATCTATGCAAGACAAAGGTATTAAATCTGAAGATGTTAAGAATCTACCACCTATTGAAGAGATACATGGTCTTGATAACCCGACACAGGTAGTAAAGGTAAATTCTCTTCGTAGATTCAATGAGAGTGATATCACTTATGACAAACCTGTTAGCTTATGCTTAGATGAATTTGATAACTTTGTTGCCAAACAATAAAGTTTTAATGATTATGTTAGAAGACAACTGGAACAAACTGCTCATATGATTAATCATATAAGTGCTTGTGTGGATAGAAATGTTAATGATCTTAAGCTTATTAGTAAACATGCTTCTATGGTCACTACTCAAGTAGAGCAAGTACATAAGGCTCAAATTGAGTTGCTTAATGAATTGAATCATCATTCTGTTTAAGTTGTTACTAGAGGTTGTAGAATGACCCAGCAACCTTTGTATCCTAAGGGCCATCCTAAGAAAATTGAGCAAGATTCTCAAGGAATTAATACTGATGCACCTAGTCATCCTAGTAATAGGAACAAAAAAGAAAGATGATAGGAACTTGCATGCTAGTAAACCTGTTTATGTTACACCTGAGAACCAAAACGATATGTCTATTTCTGATGGTGAGACACAATCTGGTGATGAACATGAGCCTATTGATAATATTGATAATGATGTTCATATTGATTCTCAACCTAGTAATGATAAAGATGTGAAGATTGAACCTGCTATTGATCCTGATAACCCACACCATAGGAATACAAGATATGACAAGAGTGACTTTATTGCTAAGAAGAATGGTAAAGAAAGAGAACCATGGGTTCAGAAACCCTTGCCCTTTCCTCCCAAGCCATCCAAGAGAAAGGATGATGAGGATTTTGAGTGCTTTGTTGAAATGATTAGACCTATCTTCTTGCAAATGCGTTTGACTGATATGCTTAAAATGTCTCCTTATGCTAAATACATGGAAGATATTGTGACTAATAAAAGAAACATACCTGATGTTGAGATTTACACCATGCTTGATAATTACACTTTTAAGGGTGGGACTCCTAAGAAACTAGGTGATCCTAGAGTACCCACTATACCTTGCTCCATTAAAGGAAATTATGTTAGAACTGCTTTATGTGATCTTGGAGCCGGTGTTAGTGTTATATCTCTCTCTTTATATCGTAGACTTGAATTGGATAAGTTGACACCAACTGAAATTTCTTTGCAAATGGCCGACAAATCAACTGCTTTACCTATCGGCATTTGCGAGGATGTGCCTGTTGTGGTTGCGAACGTTACTATCTTAACGGACTTTCTTATTCTTGATATTCCCGAGGATGATGCCATGGCAGTCATCTTTGGAAGACCCTTTTTAAACACTGCAGGAGCTGTTATTGATTGCAACAAGGGCAATGTCACTTTCCATGTCAATGGTAATGACCACATGGTGCACTTTCCGAAGAAACAATATCGGGCTCATTGCATAAATTCTATTGAAAAATATTCATCCATTATTATTGGAAGCTTTGAAATTCCTATACCTACTGTCAAGATGAGATATGATATACTTATTGTTGGGGATATGCATATCCCCATTGAGGTAACCTAGTGATTTTTTGAAGATTCTCCAGTTTTATGTGATTCAAAAAAAGTTTGTTAACGAGACTTGATCAACCTCATTGATGGATTTCTTTTGATGACCATGAGATTGATGAATCTAGAAGACACAACCTTCTGTTCCCAACTTTTACATTCTATTATTTAGTAAAAAATAATAAATATAGCATTATTTTCCTGTTTTCTGCATTATCCGTCCAATAAAAAATGACCTGGAAATAAAAGTTCTTCACATGCCCTGAAATTCAAATATTATTTTTTCCGGAATATGTAAGAATTTTTGAGATAGATAACTAGTCAGGGGGATGCACCAGTGGGCCACAACCCCAGGAGGCGCAGCCACCCCCTCTTGGCGTGCCTAGCAGGCTCGTGGGTCCCACGTGGCCCCCCTCCACTTATTCCAGCGCCCATCTCCTGCTTCTTCCTCCAGAAAAAATCATCCCACAGCTCAAACCCATGTTCTTGCTCATTTTGCTGCGTTTTTCGATCTCCTTGTGCAAAGCCTCATTCACCAAACTGTTTTGGGAAATTGCTTCCCTGTATGTGACTCCTCCATTGGTCCAATTAGTTTTTGTTCTAGTGCTTTATTCATTGCATATTATTTCTACCTTGGTGACCCTGTTCTTGAGCTTTGCATGTTTCTTATATTTGGTCCCAAGTAGTTTTGATGCAAGATATGGCCTCTAGGAACTTGTAGGAGTAGTTACTATGAGTTTTGTTAAGTTTTATTCACTTTTATTTTGAGTCACTAAAAATTTCAGAATTCTTTAGAGGAATAAAAGGAATTATGAGGAGGTTTCTAAGGGGTTCTTCGAGTCATAACCCCAAGGAAGATGAAAATGAGAAGAAGAAACCCAAGTATCTAGTCCCCCGAGTTGCAGAAGTTCGGGCGTGCGAGTGGCCAAGCGATATGTTCTTGCACGCTGCCGGTCATCATAAGGATTTTTATTACTTGGTGGAGAACGCCGGCCTTATCGCATTTGTCGAAGATAAGTGTCCACAATACCTCCTCCTCACTAATACTTTTGTGCAAAGCCTTAATTTCTATCTGAGGAAGAGTCCTCCTATGGTTGAGTTCAAGTTATATGATATCCCCCAGCGCATGTCACTTTAGGATTTTTGCAATGTTTGCAAGTTACCTTATGTTGGGGATATTCATGGACCTCGCCCACGGGACTTGGAGGCTTTCATTGATACTATTGTCATAGGAGAGGAGAGAGAGGTGTCTGGTGCTAGAATTGCCAGTGTGCATTTTCCTGTGCTTCGTTATTTCTCTTTATTTGTAGGAAAATGTTTGATTGGCCGTGGAAAGGCCGGGGGTCTTACTTCCCCAGATCTTGCAGTCCAACGCTCAGCTTTGCATAATGATAGAACTTATACTCTGGGCGCTATTGTTGCCCACCAGTTGAACACGAACCGTTCCAAGGGCGCGGTATATGGAGGTATCTATGCTACTCGTCTAGCTAAACATTTTGAGATACCTTCTATGTTGCATGAGGAGGGAGAGATGCTCCTTCCAGAGAGATATTTAGATTATGATAGCATAGTTTGCCATGACTTTATTGATAAAAATGATAACGGAGGCTAATTTATAACTTGGTATTTAGCAAGGGTACTTGTGAGGTCATTACCTTGCCTGCTCTATATTTGTTCAACCTTCATCTAGGTAGGTACATTATTATGCCCTGGGACATCTACACATACTGGGGCATCGCGCCACCTCAGGCACCCGTGCCCGAGCCACCGGTCGAGTACCAGACGCCAGTTTATCAGTGGGAGCCGGAGGAGCTCACCCAGCAGTGGCATCCTCAGTACACTTCGGAGTACCCCGGAGATGGTTACTTCCCACCTTGGGACTAGACCAACTTAGGCCAAAAGCCTAAGCTTGGGGGAGTACGTGTTTCTCACCAACTTTATATTCATGTTCACACAATAACTTTGATAGTCGGTGTTCACACTTTTTCATTATATCATCCATGCTAGTTTATTTTAATTTTCTCGCATTCTTCTTTTGTGTTTCATTTACTTAAGAAAATCCAAAAAATTAAAAAGGGGAAAAACAAAAAACAAAAAAAATTAGTTGTAACTTTACATTCTTGCATGCTTAGTAGTAACTAAAAAGAAAACCCAAAAAGATTTCTTTTTCTTCTTTTGCTTGTTGGAAGCTTTCTCGTGTAAATAGTTTTCTTTTTCTTTGAGTCAAGGTAGAGGACCATGATTAAAATGATTAGTGTCTCTCATATGCATTATTGTTTATCCATCAAAGAGCCATATTACTTTGTCTTCTCCTCTGAGTTTGCTTGCAGATTCCAACTTAGTCCCATGCACGAACACTCTTATTATTATTCACATCATTCGATCATGCAAGTGAAAGGCAATAATGACGATATATCATGAAGTGACTGAGCCTGGAAAAGCTGGTATGAACTCGATCTATTTTGTTTTTTTAAATATGACTAGCTCATCGTTCCTAATTCAGCATTGTTATGAGAGAAACATGTTTGCAAGCACAACTTAGAGATCATAGTTTCTTATGCCATGCTTAACTAGCTAGGACCTTATATTGGTTTGTCTTGGATGCCAACATGAATTTTAAAATGATTGTGATGTAGTATGATAGGATGGTATCCTCCTTTGAATGATTCAAGTGGCTTGACTTGGCACATGGTCACGCATGTAGTTGAAACAAAATCAACATAGACTCCACGATATTCATGTTCACGGTGATTTATATCCTACTCATGCTTGCACTCAATGTTGGTTAATCTCAATGCATATTGATGACTATTGTCGCTCTCTAGTTGGTCGCTTCCCAATCTCTTTCTAGCCTTCACTTGTACTAAGTAGGAATACTGCTTGTGCATCCACTTCCATAAAACCCAAAGTTGTTCCATATGAGTCCACCATACCTACCTATATGCGGTATCTACCTACCGTTCCAAGTAAATTTGCATGTGCCATTCTCTAAACTTTCAAATAATAATCTGTTTTGTATGCCCGAACCACTCATGTGGTGACAATGGGGCGGTCAGTATCTTACATTCTAGGCATGTTATCCTTGATATGTGTTTATTCACTATCACTCACGAGAAAGGGGCCGGTAATCGGAATGCCCAGTTCCAAGGTCAAATCAAATAAAAATATAATTGCAAACAAATCTCCCCCTGGATTGTTGTTGGTATGGACGGCACCCGAGGAATCGGCTAGCCGTGGAGTGTGATTGATCGGTGGTGGGGGAGTCAAAACTTTACTATTCTGTTTGGGAACTTCCTATAATATGTGTAGCATGGAAGATGGTGAAAAATCTTGGTCATCACGTTGACAATGAAAGCATGCCACCCCAAAATTATTTATCTCTATTTTAAAAAGCTTGAGCTCTGGCACCTCTGCGAATCAATGCTTCCCTTTGCGAAGGGCCTATCTATTTACAATTTTGTTGAGTCATCCTCTTCTTATTAAAGGCACCATCTAGAGAGCACCACCGTCATTTGTATGTTTTGCTATTAATTGATATTGAGTATGACTATGACTAGATCTTCTTTTCCATGAATTACAATTTCTAGTCGTCCCTTAGTAATGGCGCACCACCTACAAATGCCCCATTAGTAACCCTGGTTACTAATGGTGCACAAGTTAGGTGGTGCGCCATTACTAGTTTTGCAAAAAAAATGTTAGTGGTGGCGCACTGTGTGTGTGGTGCGCCATTACTAGTTTGAACTAGTAATGGTGCACTATACACTCGTGCGCCATTACTAGTTATGAAAAAAAAGTAAAAAAAAATGTTAGTAGTGGCGCACCGGGTGAGTGGTGCGCCATTACTAGTTATAACTAGTAATGGCGCACAGTGCCCTGGTGCGCCATTACTAGTTTTGGAAAAATAAAAAAAATTGTTAGTAGTGGCGCACCGTGGGTGCGGTGCGCCATTAGTGTCCATCACACTAATGGCGCACCAACACATGGTGCGCCACTGCTATATAGTAGTGGCGCACCACATGTGTGGTATGCCATTAATGTCCATATTATCTATATCCCTTTTCCTAGTGGTGCTTGGTCTTTGAAGGTGCTCTGCATTTATGTTTTGCGGTCTCACAAAGGGCTAGCGAGATACCATCTATTCATATTGTATCATGACTGTTTTGATTGAAGTGTTGACATTTGAAACTTATTTTTCTTACTCGCTAGTTGATTATGCCATTGATATCAGTATACCAGGAGACCTAAATGTCATTGCTTATGTGGTTAGCTTATGATCTTGCTAAAAATCTGGATATGAGTTAGATATAATTACAACAACAAGATCAAACAGAGTTCATAAAAGTTTTTCTTTTGTCTCTTTCAGTTTATCAACTGAATTTCTTGAGGACAAGCAAGGCATTAAGCTTGGGGGAGTTGATACGTCTCCAATGTATCTACTTTTCCAAAATCTTTTTCCCATGTTTTGGACTCAAATTTGCATGATTTGAATGAAACTAACCTGGACTAACACTGTTTTCAGCAGAACTGCCATGGTGTTGTTTTTGTGCAGAAATAAAAGTTCTCGGAATGACCTGGAAAATTACGAGGAATTTTTATGGAATATATAAAAAATACCGGAGGAAGAATCAACTGGAGAGGAGCTACCAGTGGGCCACGAGCCCAGGAGGCGCCCCCCTAGGTCACGCCTGGCAGGCTCGTGGGGCCCACGTGGCTCCTCCGATCTCCTCTCCAGCTCCATATAGCCTCCTTCGTCCAGAAAAAATTAGGAGAGAAGATTTTATCGTGTTTCACGATACGGAGCCGCTGCCACCACCTGTTCTTCCTCGGGAGGGTAGATCTGGAGTTCTTTCTAGGCTCCGAAGAGGGGAAATCGAAGCCATCGTCATCATCAACCATCCTCCATCGCCAATTTCATGATACTTCCCACTGTTCGTGAGTAATCTCATCGTAGGCTTGCTGGATGGTGAGGGGTTGGATGAGCTCTATCATGTAATCGAGTTAGTTTTGATAGGGTTTGCTCCCTAGTATCCACTATGTTCTAAGATTGATGTTGCTACTACTTTGCTATGCTTAATGCTTGTCACTAGGGCCCGAGTGCCATGATTTCAGATCTGAACCTATTATGTTTTCATCAATATATGTGTGTTCTTGATCCTATCTTGCAAGTTGTAGTCACCTACTATGTGTTATGACCTGGCAATCCTGGAGTGACAATATCTGGAACCACTCCTGGAGATGACCATAGTATGAGGGTTCCATGTATTCACCATGTGCTAATGCTTTGTTCTGGTTCTCTATTAAAAGGAGACCTTAATATCCTTTAGTTTCCATTAGGACCCCGCTGCCACGGGAGGGATAGACAAAAGATGTCATGCAAGTTCTTTTCCATAAGCATGTATGACTATATACAGAATACATTCCTACATTGCATTGATGAACTGGAGCTAGATACATATCACCTTATGTTATAACTATTACATGATGAATGCCACCCTACATAATTATCCGTCACCGATCCAATGCCTACGAGTTTTTCCTATACTGGTCTTTGCTACGTTACTTTACTGCTGCTGCTATCACACTTGCTACACAAATCACTACTGCTACTGTTACCACTATTATCGTTACTATCATACTATTTTGCTACTAAACCCTTGCTGCAGATACTAAATCTTTCAGGTGTGGTTGAATTGACAACTCAACTGCTAAGACTCAAGGATATTCTTTGCCTCCCCTTGTATCGAATCAATAAATTTGGGTTGAATACTCTACCCTCGAAAACTGTTGCGATCCCCTATACTTGTGGATTATCAAAAACCCAGAAGGAAGGCGCGAAAAAGAACAAGGCGATAGAAGCTTACCGTGCAACATATGATCCATCTCATGCCTTTGCTCCTGCAGCTGCACCTCCCTGGCTGACCACTCCTGTCGCTGGCGCTCGTGCTCATCCCGGGCCGCCTGCAAGTCATCGGCCGCCTTGGCTAGCGCAACGTCTTTGGCCTCCAGGCTCTCGCGGAGTACTTTCTCCCGCACCTCCGCCTCCCGACGAAGGGCTGCCTCTTGGTCCACCAACGCTTGGCGGTGGGCCGCCTCGCGCCCCTTCGTCTCTGCCTTCACCTGGTCCGCCTCCCCATGGAGCCGGTCGCGCTCCGTCATCAGGAGGTCCCGCTCCTTGTAAAGTCGCACCACTTGGTGCCGGAGGCTGACCATCTCGGCATGGGTGGCTTCACGAGAAGAGGTCGCCGCTGTCAGAAATCAGGCAAAGAATGGATTCAGCCCGCCTTCGGGACACCCGACCTGATTCCCGGGGGCTACACTGAAATATCGCAAGACCACATACCTCGCAAGTCCGCGGACACGACGGCGAGCCTGTTTTCGGCTCCTCGGTAAAACCCCAGCAGGGTATTGTACGCGGCCACCCGGCGGTCATGCGCTGCCTGCAAAACAACAAGAGTACTCATCAGCTTTAGGCTTGACCCACCTGTGCCCCAGCTGGCTCGAGCCTCGAGGGCTATACCCAGTGGGTGCGCTGGCGCGCCCCCACTTGAAAAGACAGAAAACAACAAGTCAAGAGAACAAGGAAAAAAGAAAGCACACCGCTACCGCCTGCTCCAAGTTCACCAGCCGGTCGTTGGCGGCCCGGGCGTCCTGGGACGTCTGGGTGCGGCAAGCGGCGAACGCATCCACAACGGCGGCCACCGCCGACCCAAGGGCGCTCGACGGTTCGCCAGGGGCCGGGCTCCCGGACGACGACCAGGTCTTCTATGGCCGGCCCCCGTTCACGGGTCCTCCCTTGTCGGAGACCACGATAGGACCGGTCCCTCCTGTAGCCGTCGTGCCGGGGTCGACCATCGACGCGCCTGCGGCGGCCGTTTCCCCGGCCGTCGTAGCCCCCACCTCCGGCGGCTCCTGCACGGCTTGCCTCCGGTGCCGGCGCCTCTGGAGCCGTCGCCTCCGATGCCGGCACTTCCTGGGCCGGCTTCTCTGCCCCCGGCGACGCGTCGTCCGCCCCCGGCGGGGCGGCATCACGGTCCATCTCCGCCACGTCCTTCGCGGCCTTCACGCCCGCGCCCGCCCATCGCGCGGGACCGTGGTGGTCCTTCGACCTCCTCTCTCGGCCGCGGGGGAACGGCTCCCATGCTCCGCCAGCAGCCTCCCCGCTGGTTCCTCCCCACTTCTTCGCCGCATCTTCCCACGGGCGGAGCTCCTTGACACGCCGCTCCTGCTCGGCTGCCTCGAGGTCGAGCCATGCCTGGCGCTCCCTGACCTCCGCAGCTGTCGGCGGCGCCGTCCTCTCTGTCCCTCCAGCCGGCGTCCTCCCCAGGGCGCGGGCCTCCCTGGTAACGATGAATTAAGGGTCCGGGGGAAATACGGAACGGGCCAAGGTGGAGGAGGAGATGGACTTACCCGGCGATGACGGGGACCGCCCTCCTCGTGGTTCCCGCCAGGGCGCCCCTCTGCTTCTTGCCCCCGCCTCCGCGGCTGCCGCCCGGCTGCACGGTCGCCGCATGCTTGGGCGCCGGCTTGGTGGCAGCCGGCCCCTTCCCATTGTCGACCGCGTCCGGGACGCCCCGGCTAGAGCCGCCGTCGGCTCGAGGTTGCCGCCTCCGCGGCACCGTGACCTTGTCCTCCGAAGTTTCGGGCTCCTCCGGAGCCTCTGCAACACGCGACGCCTCTGCCTCCGCGTCATCATCGGTCAAGTCCCGTAGGTGCATCTCGGGAGGAGAGACACCCGTCGATTCGGCCTCTTCGGCCCCCTCCGTATCTGTCTCCGCGTCGCCGGCTTCAGATGTGCCGGCTCGCTCAGAGTCGGCCGGCTCCACGTTGTCAGCATCCTCGACCTCCTCGGGGTCCGACTCCGCCGTGTCGAGGGCCGACTCCCCGTAGTCCCGCAGCAGCGGGAAAATCTGCGGGCGGGCCGAGCAGCGCGTTGTCAGGCCAAAGGGGGGAGGGGCACTGCCTCTGAAAAAAGATGGAGGGAAGGAGGCAGCTAGACACTTACCCGCGGTACCAGGCGGCTTCGACTGTACGGGGTTTTCCCCCATTTCCACAAGGGGCGGCCCGTGCCATAACATGACCGGCGTCGGGACCCACCGCGCAGGCCCCGTGGGCTCCTAACGGGACCCCTCAGCCGGCGGGGCCTACCAGCGACAAGACCCCATAGCTGGCGGCCCCCACGGCCGACTAGAGTGGCTGACGGATGGGGCCCCCCATGACCATCTATTCGTATTATAATCTGGAAGGTTGGCCTATAAAACCCCCCGGTCCTCCCCCATGCAAGGGGTCGGTTGATCTCTCAGTGCTCTTCACGTCCACTCCACACACACTCGTAGAGAGGCAGAAGAGCGATCTAACTCCTTCCTTGGCGATCCATACAGCTCAAGGAGTGCCATTGTAACCTCACCATTGTCTCAACTAGACTAAGCAGGACTAGGGGTCTTACCTCTCACAGAGGGCCCTGATCCTGGGTACATCGTGTGTCTACCACTGCTAGTGCCTAACACTGCTCCCGGAGCCCGCCGGCGTCCTTCGGCCCCTCTCGATAAGCCTACCCATGGCATCTGCCGTGACGAAACCACAACAACAAAACATCCATAAACTCTCCCACGAAAGTATGTCGTATGAAAAATATGCAAAATCGGTGCAGCCAACATTCATATCCCGGTGCCACCGATTCTAAACCCTAGACAGACTCAGCCAAACCCTAACACTTCGGTGTAGCCGACACTGCACTCGGTGCCACCGAGTTGGGTTGCCAAGATTCTGTTATGCTAGTTCTCATTTTTGGTCCAACCGAAAATGGTGAGTCGGCGTCACCGAGATTGGTAAATTTGAGTGTTGGTCACCTTGTTGTTGAAACCGAGAATTGTATATCGGTCGCTCCGAGATTCAAAAGTTGCCACTTTTTGTCATTTCGGTACCACCGAGATTAACACATCGGTGTCACCGAGTCTGATTTATTGTGTGTAATGGTTGGATTTTTTGGGGTGCCTATATATACCCCTTCAACACCACCTATTCGAAAGAGAAGCACTCAGAACTATTCCATACCTATCATACATAGGTTTCTAAGAGAGAACCACCTACCCTTGTGTTGAGGTCAAGATATTCCACTCCAACCATACGGATCTTGATTTCTAGCCTCCCCAAGTTGATTTCCACCAATCCCATCTCTTCTACCAAGACAAATCTGTGAGAGAGTGATTGTGTGTTGAGGAGTCTATCATCTTGAAGCACTAGAGCAAGGAGTTCATCGTCATTACTGATCCTATTACCTTTTGGAGGGTGGTGCCTCCTAGATTTATAGGTGTCGCTTGGGAGCCTCCTACTTCGTGTTGTGGAGTGAACCAAGAAGTTTGTAAGGGCAAGAAGATCACCTACTTCTTGAAGATCTACCCATAGTGAGGCTAGTCCTTCATGGGCGGAAGCCGCATGGAATAGTCAAGGTTGCTTCTCCATGGAAGCGTCCGTGGGTAGAGCCCTCTATGGACTCTTGCGACCATTACCCTGTGTGGGTTCAAGACTCCATGAACGTGGACATACGATAGCACCACCTATCGGAACCACGGGAAAAATACCTGAGCCTCCTATTGTGTTTGATCTTCCTATCCCATCTCTTTACTTACATGTGCAATGTCTTTACTTTCCGCTGCCATATTTGTAGACATGCATGTATAGGGCTGTTAGACTTGCTAGACTTGCTAAAATAGTTAAAATCTGCCAACCAATTAACTTGGGAAAAGTTTAGTATTTAAATTTCTGCTAGTAGTCTATTCACCCCCCTCTAGACATACCTCTCTTGATCCTACAGTATGCCCCCCTCTAGACCGAGTCCGGGTGGTCCACGAGATGGCCACAAGCCCTAGGGGCGCAGCCAGGGGCTGGCCGCGCCCAGCAGGCTTCTCGCCTCTTCATGCACTATTCAGACTACTTTAAATCTTCCTAATTTTTTAAATATTCCAAACCAAATAAAATTTTCCATTCAAAAAGTTTTGGAGTCTTTTTGCTGACCGTACCACATACCTATTCGTTTTTGGAGTCTGAAGCGTTCTGGTAAGTCTCCCTAATGTACTCCTCCGGAGTTATGGTATTGATGATATTGGTTTCAACATTTATGGGAGTACCTGAGATATAATGTTTGATTCTTTGACCGTTCACCACCTTCGGGTTTGTGCCTTCGGCTTTGTTAATCTTGATGGCACCGGAACGGTATACCTCTTCGATGACGTAAGGACCTTCCCATTTAGACAGAAGTTTTCCTGTGAAAAAACTTAATTGAGAATTGTATAGAAAGACATGATCACATTAAATTCACGCTTTTTTATCCTTCTATCATGCCATCTCTTAACCTTTTCTTTAAACAACTTAGCAATCTCATAGGCTTGGATTCTCCGTTCATCAAGTGAGCTAATGTCAAATAACCTCTTCTCACTAGCAAGTTTGAGATCATAATTGAGCTCTTTGATTACCCAATAAGTTATATGTTCTAGCTCTAGAGGTAAGTGACATGCTTTACCATAAACCATCTTATACGGAGACATACCCATAGGATTTTTGTAAGTAGTTCTATAAGACCACAATGCATCATCGAATTTCTTAGACCAATTCTTCCTAGATCTATTAACAGTCTTCTACAAAATAAATTTAA
Organism: Hordeum marinum; assembly: GCA_022496015.1. NCBI lineage: Eukaryota > Viridiplantae > Streptophyta > Magnoliopsida > Poales > Poaceae > Hordeum > Hordeum marinum. Next base: position 276,529,943 of record CM039677.1, on the reverse strand, counting down.
TCTCTCTATTGCTCAATTCTACTTGACCACTAGAATGAGGATGATAAGGAGATGCAATTCTATGATTAACATCGTATTTAGCGAGCAATTTACAAGAAAGCACCATGAATAAAGTGTGAACCACCATCAGTCATCAAATATATAGGGACTCCAAATCTCGGGAAAATAACTTCTTTAAGCATTTTAATAGAGGTCTTATGATTGCGCTACTAGTTGGGATAGCTTCTACCCACTTAGTAACATAACCAAGCACAACTAGAATATGAGTATACTTGTTAGATTGTGGAAAAGGCCCCATATAATAAAAAACCCAAACATCGAATGGTTCAATAACAAGAGAACAATTCATAGGCATTTCCTGACGACTACTAATATTACCAATTCTTGGAAAATCATCACAAGACAAGACAGACTTACAAGAATCCTTGCGGAGAGTAGGCCAATAGAACCCATATTGTAGTACCTTATGTGAAGTTCCATCTCCAACGTGGTGTCCGCTGTAGGCTTCAGAGTGACATTTGCATAAAATATGTTCCTGGTCATGCTCGGGTACACAACATCTAATAATACCAAATACTCCTTCTTTATAAAGGTGTGGATCATCCCAAAAGTAATGCCTTAAATCATAGAAGAACCTTTTCTTTTGTTGATATGTGAAACTAGGAGGTATAAATTTAGCAACACAGTAATTGGCATAATCAGCTTACCAAGGAGCATTACGTGTAGCATTTACGACAGCTAATTGTTCATCAGGAAAGCTATCATCAATAGGTAGTGGGTCATCAAGAACCTTTTCTAACCTAGACAAGTTATCTGCCACAGGGTTATCAACACCCTTTCTATCAATGATATGCAAATCAAATTCTTGTAGCAGAAGGACCCACCTAATAGGTGTAGGTTTAGCATCTTTCTTCTCCATAAGGTACTTAAAAGTAGCACGATCTTTGTGAATAGTTACTTTGGAATCAACAATATAAGGTCTAAACTTATCACAAGGAAACACGACTGCTAAAAATTCCTTTTCAGTAGTAGCATAGTTTCTTTGAGCACTGTCTGGAGTTTTACTAGCATAATGGACAACATTTAATTTCTTATCGACTCTTTGTCCTAGAATAGCACCAACAACATAATCACTAGCATCACACATAATATCAAAAGGTAGGTTCCAGTTGGGTGGTTGAACAACAGGTGCGGTAATCAAGGCATTCTTAAGAATTTCAAATGCTTCTACACAATCATCATCAAAAACAAACGAAACATCTTTTTGCAAAAGGTTTGTGAGAGGTCTAGAAATATTATAAAAAACTTTGATAAACTTCCTATAGAAACCAACATGACCAAGGAAACTTCTTATACCTTTGATATTCGTAGGGCTCGGCATTTTCTCAATAGCATCACCTTTAGCTTTATCAACGTCAATACCTCTTTCGAAGATCTTGTGCCCCAAGACAATACGTTCATTAACCATAAAGTGGTACTTTTCCCAATTCAAGACAAGATTAGTTTCTTCACATATCTGCAAAACTCGATCAAGGTTGCTTAAACGATCATCAAATGAAGTTCCATAAACTGAAAAATCATCCATGAAAACCTCAAGAATCTTTTCACAAAAGTTAGAGAAAATAGCCACCATACATCTTTGAAAGGTAGCAGGTGCATTGCATAAACCAAAAGGCATACTTCAATAAGTAAAGGTACTGAAATGGCAAGTAAAAGTGGTTTTTTCTTGATCCTGGCTTGATACAGGTATGTGAGAGAAACCCGAGTAACCATCTAGAAAGCAAAAATGAGTATGTTTGGATAATCCTTCTAGCATTTGATCAATAAAGGGTAAAGGGTAACGATCTTTTTTAGTACATTTATTTAATTTCCTAAAATCAATTACCATTCTATAACCTGTAACAATTCTTTGCGGGATGAATTCATTTTTATCATTAGGAACAATGGTAATACCTCCCTTCTTAGGGACACAATGGATGCGACTAACCCATCTACTACAACCAACAGGATAAATTATACCTGCCTCTAGAAGCTTTAGTATTTCTATTCTTACCACTTCTTTCATCTTAGGGTTCAATCATCGATGGTGAACAATAACTGGTTGGGCATCAGGCTCCATTAATGTGATGCTGGCATAGAGTGGGACTAATGCACTTAAGATCATCAAGATTATAACCAATAGAAGCATGGTGCTTCCTCAGAGTTTTCAATAATCACTTTTCTTCATGCTCTGAAAGGTTAGCACTAATAATAACATGATATATCTCCTTTTCATCAAGATAAGCATATTTCAACGTATCAGGTAATTTCTTAAGGTCGAACACGGCATCACCCTTCGGTGGAGGAGGATGCCAAAGTATTTCAACAGGTAAGTTGTGTTTCAAAATAGGCTGCTGCTCAAAGAAAATGTCATCTATTTTGTTCCTCTCATTCATATGCATGTCATTTTATGGTCTAGCAAATATTTTTCTAAAGGACCAGTAGGAGGCACAACAATAGAATCGAGACCAATAATTTTATCTTTACTAGGCAATTAAACTCATGAGACAACTCCCCAAAACTCACAGAACCTATTTCTTTCTAACAATCAATCCTAGCATTAATAGTATTCAAGAAGGGTCTCTAACAATCCCCATCAGTGCAATAGTGTCTTGTGGGACAAAAATTATCTTGCGGGGAACCAAGAACAAGAAAATCAGTAGGATATTTTATTTTCCCACAGAAGACTTCAACATCTCTAACAATCCCCATCAGTGCAATAGTGTCTCTATGAGCAAGCTTAATAGTAACATCAATTTCCTCTACTTTAATTGGTGCAATATCATGCACGATTTATTTGTATTAGGAATAGGGGATTGCATTTATGCTAGCACCCATATCACACAAGCCATGATAACAATGATCTCCTATTTTAACAGAAACAACAGGCACGCCAACAACTGGTCTATGTTTATGCTTAGTATCAGGTCTAGCAATTCTAGCCGCTTCATCACAGGAATGAATGACATGCCCATCAATATTATCAACCAAGAGATCTTTAACCATAGAAATAATTGGTTCAACTTTTATTTGTTCAGGGGTTGTAGGTGTTCTAATACAACTCTTACGAACCACAATTGAAGCTTTAGCATGTTCCTTTATCCTAACAAGGAAAGGTGGTTTCTCAATGTAAGTAGTAGGGATAACAGTATCAACATTGTAAGTAATAATTTTCTCTTCAACTTTAATAGGTTCCATTACTTTCACGTCAATGGGAGGATGATATTCAAACCAATTCTCCTCAGGGAGATCAACATGAGTAGCAAAAGATTCACAGAAAGAAGCTACTATTTCAGAGTCAAGACCATACTTAGTGCTAAATTCACGAAAAGCATCGGTGTCCATGAAGGATTTAACACGATCAAACTTAAGATTTATACCTAACTCCTTACCTTCGTCGAGTTCCCAATCTTCAGAGTTGTGTTTAATTCTTTCCAATAAATTCCATTTGAATTCAATATATCTTCATAAAAGAACCAGCACAAGTATCGAGCATGGATTGATCATTACGAGAAAGCAAAGCATAAAAGTTTTGAATAATAATTTCTCTCCAGAGCTCATGATTGGGGAATGAATATAACATTGACTTAATCCTCCCCAAAGCTTGAGAGATTCTTTCTCCTTCACGAGGCCAAAAATTATAAATATATTTCCGATCACGATGAACTAGATGCATAGGATAGAACTTCTGATGAAATTCCATTTTCAGTCGGTTGTAGCTCCATGATCCAATATCATCACATAGCCTATACCAAGTCAATAACTTATCCTTCAAAGATAAAGGAAATACCTCGGGCAGACCTGCAAGCTTAAATAGTCCACACACTTTGTCTACATAGATTAGATGCAAATCAGGATGTAATGTTCCATCTCCTTCATAAGGATTAGCTATCATTTTCTCTATCATACCCGAAGGAATTTCATAGTAAATTGTTTCAGTAGGTTTAGTAGGTTGAGGGACAAATCTTTGTGTTTCTGGTCGAAGTGAAGCTACCCCGAATGAACCCCTCAAAAGATTACTTTTCATAGTAACAAGTGACAGTAAATTTCAGCACACTATATAAAATTTTTCTTACCAATTTCCATTCACCAAAGGCGCTTCACTCCCCAGCAACGGCGCCAGAAAAGAATCTTGATGACCCACAAGTATAGGGGATCTATCGTAGTCCTTTTGATAAGTAAGAGTGTCGAGCCCAATGAGGAGCAGAAGGAAATGACAAGCGGTTCATAAGGTATTCTCTGCAAGCACTGAAATTATCGGTAACAACTAGTTTTGCGATAAGATAATTTGTAACGGGTAGCAAGTAACAATTGTATCAATGGTGCAGCCAAGTGGCACAATCCTTTTTATAGAAAAGGATAAGCCTGGACAAACTCTTATATAAAGCAAAGCGCTCCCGAGGACAAATGGGAATTTATGTCAAGCTAGTTTTCATCATGCTCATTTGATTCGCGTTCGCTACTTTGATAATTTGATATGTGGGTGGACTAGTGCTTGGGTGCTGTCCTTACTTGGATAAGCCTCCCACTTATGATTAACCCCTCCCGCAAGCATCCGCAACTACGAAAGAAGAATTAAGATAAATCTTACCATAGCATGAAACATGTGGATCCAAATCAACCCCTTACGAAGCAACGAATAAACTAGGGTTTAAGCTTTTGTAACTCTAGCAACCCGTCATCTACTTATTACTTCCCAATGCCTTCCTCCAGGCCCAAACACTGGTGAAGTGTTATGTAGTCGACGTTCACATAACACCACTAGAGGAGAGACAACATACATCTCATCAAAATATCGAACGAATACCAAATTCACATGATTACTTACACCAAGACTTATCCCATGTCCTCAGGAACAAACATAACTACTCACAAAGCATATTCATGTTCATAATTAGAGTATAAGTGATGATCAAGGATCTGAACATATAATCTTCCACCAAGTAAACCAACTAGCATCAACTAGAAGGAGTAATATACACTACTAGCAACCCCCAGGTACCAATCTGAGGTTTTGAGACAAAGATCGGATACAAGAGATGAACTAGGGTTTGGAGAGGAGATGGTCCTGAGGAAGATGTTGTTGGAGATTGACCCCCTCTTGATGAGAGGATCGTTGTTCATGGCGATGGCTTCGATTTCCCCCTCCCGAAGGGAAGTTTCACCGGCAGGATCGCCCTGCCGGAGCGCTAGATTGGTTTTTCCCAAGTTCCGCCTCGAGACGGCAACACTTCATCCCGAAAGATCTAATATGATTTTTTCCAGGATGAAACCCTCAATATAGAAGAAGATGGGCACCAGAGGGCTGCCATGTAGGCCACAAGCCCAGGGGCATGGCCAGGGGGGTGGCCGTGCCCAGCAGGCTTGTGGCTCCCTGGTGGGCCCCCTGATGTATTTCTTTCGCCCAGTATTTGTTATATATTCCAAAATAATTCTCCATAGATTTAAAGGACTTTTTGAGTTGTGCAGAATAGGTTTCTCAGATTTGCTCCTTTTCCAGTCCAGAACTCCAGCTGCCGGCATTCTCCCTCTTCATGTAGACCTTGTAAAATAAGTGAGAAAAAGCATAAGTATTGTACAAAAATGTGCATTAACAGCCCATAATACAATATATATCAATATAAAATCAAGATGCAAAATGGACGTATCATGCCACAACAGTTTTAGTGTCGGGACCCCGATCCTAAGCCATAAGAATCCAGCTTGTAACACATCACATCACTTTGCGGTCTCACGCACGGTTATCTCCACGGCTGCCACCTTACCTGGGCCGGGACCGTTTGCGTCTTTTGACTCACATATGTGAAAATGTCGCTAGCTTTCAAATGTCAAAGAACCCGGGCTGACATGACTAGTCGTAGAACCCAAGTGGCACATCCGTACAGGGACAGGCATACGTAACCCAGCAATGCAGGTGTCGATCTCTAGCGTGTGTAGACGAGTCATAGCAAGCTACAAGGACTCCATTACGCCGTGGGACATAAAAGTCTTCACTGCATGTAGACGAGTCGTAGCAAGCTACAGGGACTCCATTACACTGCGAGACATTTCCCCGACGGGACAGACACAGCAGCAAAGAAGGATACATGTCGGTCAATCAATGTGTCCGAAGCAGTAGCAAGCTACCAAGGCTCGGTGGAAGCACAAAGAGGCAATTCCCCGTAAAGAGTACTACTAAAGGCACACAACTAGGTGTTGGATCCCATACATACCGTTGCACGTCACACATACGCACGACATGCCCGATATGCATAGATACAACTATGGCATCACAACATAACCATACAACATTACAACAAATATTTAGAAGGCTCGGAAGAGCCAATACAATAGATGTTAAAAACAGGGGTCACAAGACCCTACATTCAGAGCATTCAAACAAGCAAGTGGAAGTTAAACATGTCTGGGTACAGACATCTACAAAAGTGGCTAGAGGAGCCTAAAAAGCTACAACGACCCTACAAAAGGAACCAGACCTCTGTCTGGGATTACCAAGCTAACCCGTCAATATCAAACTTCACGTCGTAAATACCACTAATGAGATTGACGTCTCCTCTGCAAAAACATAAATTAAGCAAACATGAGTACAAGAGTACTCAGCAAGACATACATCAGAACTAACTACATATGCATCAGTATCAATGAAGCGGGTTGTGGAGTTTATTGTAGCAAGCCAGCTTTGACTCTTGGCTAACCTATACTAAGACTACAAATGCTTTCTTTGAGGTGGGATAGCGCACACAAGTCCACATATTCTCCAATCAATACACCACTATGGATCCACTTCCGTCTCCCTACGAGAAGGCCATCCATAGCACTCACGCTTATCTTGCGTATTTTAGAGTATCCACTTGCAGTTGTCTACGAACCACATAAGTTCTCCATTTTGTCCATATCCGAGGATGCGATTATTGAAAAAGATTATTTCACCCTGCAGGGATATACTTCTTCACACACGTTCTCGCCACTTAGCACCATATGCACATCATGCATCTCGGCAACCTTCAAGCGGAAGCACTGGCGTGGGCGTCGGCCTCGACCGTCAATCACGCAAGACCCTACTCCAGGTTTATCGCCTCTTCGAGGTTGAACCCGCACAGAAGTCCGGCCGAAGTTTCCGCTACGGCCTCAAACGATGTGCGCAGGGTTCCCAAGCCCACCGTTCGGGTGCCACTTGGTACACCATGCCACTATGCCTGTACCGCATCATAGTCCACCCCGTCGGGCAGCACTATGCACGGCCTCCATCACTTTCCCTACGAACACTAGAAACTAGTTGCAACTCCTGGACAGAGGTCTAAGCGATTAATAGGCCGAGCGGGGTCATATTTCAGGGCCCAATGTGTGGTAGTATCTTGTCTTGGATAACATACACAGAACTCGGTGCTTAAAGACGGTCACGATGAGACAACCCACCATGTACTCCTACATGACCTCTCGTCGCTACCTTTACCAAATCGTGTTCACTTACTTAACTTCCACACGGTAGGACATGGATACTGCCATCAGACCCAATACGACACGACTGAAAGCATAGTAGGGACAGTAAGTAAGCATGCATGTATGAGTAAGCACAACAAGGCTCAGACAATTGCTACTCATGCTAAGTGGTTTCAACTATTTACTGTGGCAAAGACAGGTCATGCAAAGGAATGGGTTCAACTACCTATGACATGTAACAGTTGAATCGTTGTTGACCTAATGCAGTAAAAGGGAGCAGGAGCGAGAGAGTGGGTTGATATCAGTATGCTCAAGGGGGTTTTGCTTGCCTGGCGGTCCTAAAGATATACTTCTCTTCATTAGTGTCAATGTTCACATCGTCAGAATCATCCTCTACCGAGGGGGAACAAAAACCAGCAAACAGGAAGAAAGAACACATTCAGTGCATTGCAACAATCATGATGTATGACATGGCATATTAAGGTACTGAATTGATCTAGAGGAATAATTATCCAAGTTAATTGAAGCAGAATTCAAACAAGTTCGAATTCTTACTCCAAATGATATTTCATATATTGTCCTAATCATAAAATGTCCTATGTGGTGATGTTAACTTGTTCAAACATGTATGATCATGGCATAAACAGATTCATTTGATATTTCTAATCATTTTTCATATATAAATTATTTTCATCTGAGTTATAGATTATTTTCTATGATTTTTAGAAGTTTAAAGCATTTTTTAGAATTAAATAAATTCTTAAATGAAATAATGCGTCAGCACTACGTCATCATTGCATCAGTAGTCAACAGGACCATGTCCAGGTCAAACCTGTCATGTGGGACCCGCCTGTCAACCTCTCAGGACTGGATAGTGTCCCTTGCAGGTGGGCCCCTGTAGTAAGTGACTCAGGTTTTAATCCCGAGTTGACCCGAGGTTTGACTCAGGCCACGGCCCACTGTGAGCATCTAGGGGATTAGTTAGTGGGTTAACTAAGCCCTAATGGCGTCGCCACGTCACTCATCGGAGATCGGCCGGCGGCGACCACAGAACGCGACGGTGGCTCACCGGACTTGCGCTTCCAGCAGCCATCTGGTGCGCTGAGGGTACCGGAAGGTAGCCCACACACACACGCATTCAATGGGGGCAACAGGGGGGCTCAGGGCCACCGGAGTTGAGACCAGCAATGATCTGAGCGGCGGCCGGAGCTCGGGCTCAAACCATTCCGGGCTGCATGGCTTCTACAAAGCTCCAGGACCTCGATTCCAAGCTCGAACGCATGTATGGGTGGACCACAGCGATGGCGATGGGATGGCCGGCATCGGGGAGCTCTCGGCTTCGGTAGCTACCATAGCTACGGGGAAGAAATCGAGCAGAAGGACAGGGGAAAACGGACGGGGTGCTCATGGCGCGTCCGTAGAGAGGGTCAGTAGGCTCGGGGGAGACTGTAGCGGCGCGAATCGATGGAGGAAGTCCTCGGTGACCGGCGGCAAAGACGGTGACGATGCCATTAGTGGCGGCCATCCGAGCTTGAGGCCTTCCGCGTAGAGGGAGAGGGAAACTAAACGGAGCATCGAACTGGCTACGGTGGCTCCTAGGCGGCGGTGGCTACACGCGCGAGCTACGGCGGCCGGCGGGGCTCTCGAATGTGTGAAGAAAGAAGAGGAAGAGAGGTCCAGAGGAGGGGGAGAGGCTTGCGGGATGTGAGGGCGATCCAGACGCCTCCCGTGGCCTTATCCCTCTCAACGATGAGGCAGGCAGGCACCTACAGCGTGGCATCCTCGCGCGACGACGTGCCCTGTCTCGCCTCTGCCAGTAGGCAGAGTTTGAAGACGACTGGCAATGGCCAGGTGGGCTGGGCCGGTCTGGTGGCTGCAGAGGTAAGGCCCGGGTAGCCTCTTTCCTTCTTTATTTTTCTTAGTTTCTGTTTTTTTATTAGATGTTGTCTGTTTTATTTAGTTTGGACAAAACTTATTTAGACAAAATCCTGAAATTATTTATAGGATATGTTTGAAATATTTCCAAGCTCCATAAAAAGTTCCAGCATTTTGGAAGAACTACAATATTTATGGTGCTTTATTAATTGATTTCAGTAGCATTGATGAGTATTTTAAAATGCTATATTTGTTTTGAAAATTAAGATGTCCCCTAATATGTTGTTTCCAACATTTATCAGAAACTGTGAACATTTTCGAAGAGCATTTTGAAATCAAGGAAATTTCAATTGTTGGAATTTTATTTATTTGAGGAGGTGCTAGGGTTTGTCATCCCCATTTCAGGTTTCATTTGAATTATAACATGATGACAAGATGCACATGCTGATGTTGATGCAAACAAATACCAAACAACTCTAGGGCTGTGACAACTCACCCCCACTAAACAAGAATCTCACCCAAGATTCAAGCGTTGGGTAAGAGGACAAAAGGGGCACTAACTACCACCATCTTCACGATCCAATTGCTCTTCTCGAAGATGTTGATACATTGCATCATGGTGATCTTGACATCTTTGCCTTCGGGATCTTCATCCAGCAGAAAGACAACAGAAATAGAAAGCTCTACAAGAATCGATCTTCTCGAAGATCGAGTGACTCATGACCAACTCGTAGAATGAGATGTGATAACATCTCTCGAGCTGAGACACAAAATACACATTGAGAATGATGAATGAAAAATATGTCGGAGGTTAAATTGGTAGGAAACATTTCCATGCTAAACAGATGGGGGAAGAGGTTTGAAAGTAGCAAGGAGTTATTTGCCATAATACCATTACGAAACACCTTAGGGAGGGTGACTCGTAGGATTATCCCTTAAGTGGCAAAAAGAATTACTTTTGATCCATAGATCATTGAAACTCTTCATTCAAGCCTAAGGCAATTCACAACGATCATTTGAAGGAATTCAAAAGAATGGCATACTCAGATCGGAATGGAAACTAGAGCTATATAACAACTCGGCGATGGAAGGCACATTCCAAGTAATACCGAGAATATAACCTAGTGTCTAAGCGTGCTCTCAAGAACTTGAGCATCTCCATATTCAACAAAGTTTTACCAACATCCATGCCAAGGATCCTGGCAACACATCATACTACAATGATGAATAATGATGGAGGATGCAGATGCAAAGGAGGACAACACTTTCTCAGATTTCACCTTAGCTATGCCAAGGGAGCAAAATCTGGATGATCGACCAAGAGACATTTAGCACCCTGCTTCTAATGTTCTCCATGATGTACTAGTCTAACCCCAATCGTAGATCAGGTTTACTATCTAGAACATCAAGTAAAGGTCGGACTTCGGGATCTCAAAGGGTCCATGAGAAACAACTTTCAAAAAGTCATATGAGAACCTCATGGGGAAGTGGCTACGGTTGTTGATTCAAGATATTATAGTAATAGGACTTCCGGATGGATATGTTAGCCACAACATTCCTTTGCCGGGTTACAAAGAGACCAATGTTATAATTCTTGGGGAAATGTTCCAACCATCAAATCTGCCCGAGATTCAGAAATGGTTGGTGTCATGACACTCCAGACTCAGCATGTCTGAAAGTGAAAGGTTGGAACACAAATCGAAGAGATGACGTTGCGAGATTCTCAGGAGATGAACTACGGAAGCCAACTCCAAAAAATGAGCTGGATTACAAGACACATGTGAACACATTGTCCAGGACAATTGCGACTACATCGAAATCTTACAACAAAACACTGCCAAGTTCTAGATGGAACCATCATTGGGGTATCGAAGTCTTGTGTACGTCTGTCTGAACTCTTCAGGGATAACACTTAACTTCTTTTCCTTGAACAAGTCAATCAAGGGCTTAGTTTGCTAGGGATTGCATGTGGAATGGAGATGATCAGTCTACCAAACTACAGAATACTTCGCACGTGCATGACTGACATGGCGTGATTCCAAAGAAAACAAAATGACCTTTCTCAAGTTCATGGCGGCCACTTGCACCACAAGTCCATGAACCAAGAGTAAGTCACTTTTTACATCACACATATACTTCATGTACGAAACACGAAGATATGCCTACAAAGTTTCCAACACTAGCCTCATGTTCATCATGAGTCATGTAAGGGATGAAAAGGTTGTCAATGGGCTTAACAACAATTCATCAAAACATCCATGTAGATGGATTTCCACAACTTATGAGAACAAGGCAATAGCATTGGTCAGACCAAAAGATATAACGATGTATGCTCGAGGATAGACCCGCGAGTAAAACAACATTAAAGTTATCTTTGGTTCTGATTTTAATTTGACGATAGCCCAAACTCAAATCAATGTTTGTACAAGATGATAGGTACATCAATTGGTCACAAGGATCAATCGATGAAGATATCATCTTTCTTCTACACATACAAGCACAAAACACAAGATATCCCTTTAACATGAGATAAGTTAGATTAAGCTTCTATCTTCCAACTCTCAAAGTTATTGTTTAGCTTAACCAACTAGTTCTGGGATATCCAACACGGATTCTTGAGACGGGATGGTTTATAGGAAAAACCACCTTAATCACGAGCTCAACATAACGGTCAATGAACACCTTGGTAATACTTCCGAGAAGATATTCAGAAAATCACGATCCACCGTATGTTAACAAGCTCAAGAACAATATTACTTCTCAATACAAGACGATATGATCAATAGAGCGAAAGATTGATACAATCCTATAACTCATTGATCAAAAAGTGCACCATGGAAAATGGACTAGGTAGCACGACCAATCTTAGTATGACAATTCAATGATCACCACACCAAGAGTGAGATTATTGTCCATTAACTACCAAGCAACAAAGTTGCTAGGGGTATTGATTTCACACATCACGATTCACTTGTCGGTATTATAGTTTCAACAACATAGAGACTGGGGAATGAATGATGATGGCGAGAAGTATCACTACATCAAGATTTCATAAGAGGGAGTGCAGTTCTCATGATATTCTTAACACGAAGAGGGTAATACCTCAGGGTAGAACAGAGCAAAAGCTGAATTAGCATTTGATCTGCGAAACACAACTGCTTTGACCCAATCCAAGAAATGGATGAGGTATAGGAGTCTGCTTCTCCTAGTCATTCTGGAATAGAATGGCTTGACAGACCACAAGAATAGACGACATTGATAACTCAATGCATAACATACTCTTGACTATCCATTCATAGATAACGGTCAGAATAAAATTGAAGAAGGGCAACTCAAGAGCACCTGATTTTCCTGAGTTATAGATGCATAGATTGAATATGTCGAACATAGTTCAACATGTTTCTTCCAGATAATCCATGCAGAAATGAAGGATTGGCAGAGTCACAACTATGGAATGGAGAACTCATCAGGAGCACTCAAGTTGTGATCTTTCATTCACAACGTACTTCTGCCATAACTGATTCATGGTAGTGGAAGAATGATATACCACAAATCTTGAGGACTATAACAAGGTTACTAATAACCTAAAGGAATGAGCAAATACTATCAACGGGCATGAGCAGAATGATCCTTGGGTTCAGAAACCCAGAAATAGAATACCTATTGACTACATAGCATCACAGCATGCCTTTGATAATGATGGCCAGAATTGTCAAACTGGGGACAAAAGACGCAAATAAATGGTTAGGTGGTTCACTGAAACAACATGGTTTCCTAAACACCTTCATCAAACACGTCGAGGTAATAGAGTACCTCAACTCAACAATTAGTGTGCTTTGTCTGGCCTGAAAGACATTGACTCAATAGGAAAGAGTTTTGCAAGTGCATCAGATAATTTAGAAACCTTGGATAACTCAGATAGCATAACGGTTGTACAGGCATGAAATATGAGGCAACCTGCACAAGAAAACTGACAACATGACAAAGAATTCATATGGAGACACTGATCTAGGAAGACAACAACTTTCCTATAGGTCTCCATCATAGTAACTCGTCATCCTAATAGATAGATGAGAAGGCCTAGTTCTTAATCCCCGTAGAATAAAGAAGAGGGTGACTCAGAATTAGAATGACACAAGGAAAGGATTAAATAGAGTCTTACGTTCCCTTCCACAATCAATTCCCTTATACAACTAGACCAGTTCTAGAGTCAACATCGACCAGTTTGGCTTGGTAATCCTACAAGCAGTAAGGCTCTGATACCAAAGCTATCGGGACCCCGATCCTAAGCCATTAGAATCCAGCTTGCAACACATCACATCACTTTGCAGTCTCACGCACGGTTATCTCCACGGCTGCCACCTTACCTGGGTCGGGACCGTTTGCGTCTTTTAACTCACATATGTGAATATGTCGCTAGCATTGAAATGTCAAAGAACCCGGGCCGACATGACTAGTCATAGAACCCAAGTGGCACTTCCGTACAGGGACAGGCATACGTAACCCAGCAATGCAGGTGTCGATCTCTAGCGTGTGTAGACGAGTCATAGCAAGCTACAAGGACTCCATTACGCCGTGAGACATAAAAGTCTTCACTGCACGTAGACGAGTCGTAGCAAGCTACAGGGACTCCATTACACTGCGAGACATTTCCCCGACGGGACAGGCACAATAGGAAAGAAGGATACATGCCGGTCAATCAATGTGTCCGGAGCAGTAGCAAGCTACCAAGGCTCGGTGGAAGCACAAAGAGGCAGTTCCCCGTAAAGAGTACTACTAAAGGCACACAACTAGGTGTCGGATCCCATACATACCGTTGCATGTCACACGTACGCACGACATGCCCGATATGCATAGATAGAACTATGGCATCACAACATAACCATACAACATTACAACAAATATTTAGAAGGCTCGGAAGAGCCAATACAATAGATGTTACAAACAGGGGTCACAAGACCATACATTCAGAGCATTCAAACAAGCAAGCGGAAGTTAAACATGTCTGGGTACAGACATCTACAAAAGTGGCTAGAGGAGCCTGAAAGGTACAACGACCCACCAAAGGAACCAGACCTCTGTCTGGGATTCCCAAGCTAACCCGTCAACATCAAACTTCATGTTGTAAGTACCACTAATGAGACTGACGTCTCCTCTGCAAAAACATAAATTAAGCAAATGTGAGTACAAGAGTACTTAGCAAGACTTACATCAGAACTAACTACATATGCATCAGTATCAATGAAGCGGGTTGTGGAGTTTATTGCAGCAAGCCAGCTTTGACTCTTGGCTAACCTATACTAAGACTACAAATGCTTTCTTTGAGGTGGGATAGCGCACACAAGTCCACATATTCTCCAATCAATACAACACTATGGATCCACTTCCGTCTCCCTACGAGAAGGCCATCCATAGCACTCACACTTATCTTGCGTATTTTAGAGTATCCACTTCCAGTTGTCTACGAACCACATAAGTTCTCCATTTTGTCCATATCCGAGGACGCGGTTATTCAAAAAGATTATTTCACCCTGCAGGGGTATACTTCTTCACACACGCTCTTGCCACTTAGCACCATATGCACATCATGCATCTCGGCAACGTTCAAGCGGAAGCACTAGCGTGGGCGTGGGCCACGACCGTCAATCACGCAAGACCCTACTCCAGGTTTATCGCGTCTTCGAGGTTGAACCCGCACGGAAGTCCGGCCGAAGTTTCTGCTATGGCATCAAACGATGTGCGCAGGGTTCCCAAGCCCACCGTTCAGGTGCCACTTGGTACACCGGGCCACTATGCCTGTACCACATCATAGTCCACCCCGTCGGGCAGCACTATGCACGGCCGCCATCACTTTCCCTACAAACACCAGAAACTAGTTGCAACTCCTGCACAGAGGTCTAAGCGATTAATAAGCCGAGCGGGGTCATATTTCAGGGCCCAATGTGTGGTAGTATCTTGTCTTGGATAACATACACAGAACTCGGTTCTTAAAGACGGTCCCGATGAGACAACCCGCCATGTACTCCTACATGACCTCTCATCGCTACCTTTACCAAATCGTGTTCACTTACATAACTTCCACACGGTAGGACATGAATACTGCCATTCCGATTCATCACCCAGATGTATCAGACCCGATACGACACGACTCTAAGCATATCAGGCACAGTAAGTAAGCATGCATGTATGAGTAAGCACAACAAGGCTCAGACAGTTGCTACTCATGCTAAGTGGTTTCAACTATTTACTGTGGCAAAGAAAGGTCATGCAAAGGAATTGGTTCAACTACCGATGACATGTAAAAGTTGAATCGTTGTTGACCTAATGCAGTAAAAGGGAGCAAGAGCGAGAGAGTGGGTTGATATCAATATGCTCAAGGGTTTTTTGCTTGCCTGACGGTCCTGAAGATATACTTCTCTTCATTAGTGTCAATGTTCACATCGTGGGAATCATCGTCTACCGAGGGGGAACAAACACCGACAAACAGGAAGAAAGAACACATTCAGTGCCATGCAACAATCATGATGTATGACATGGCATATTAAGATACTGAATTTATCTAGAGGAATAATTATGCAAGTTAATTGAAGCGGAATTCAAATAAGTTTTAATTGTTGCTCCAAATGATATTTGATATATTGTCCTAATCATAAAATGTCCTATTTTGTGATGTTAACTTGTTCAAACATGTATGATCATGGCATAAACAGATTCATTGGATTTTCTCATCATTTTTCATATATAAATTATTCTCATCCGAGTTATAGATTATTTTCTATGATTTTTAGAAGTTTAAAGAATTTTCTGGAATTAAATAAATTCTTAAATCAAATAATGTGTCAGCACTACGTCATCATTGCGTCAACAGTCAATAGAACCAAGTCCAGGTCAAACCTGTCATGTGGGACCCGCTTGTCAACCTCTTAGGACTGGCTAGTGTCACTGGCAGGTGGGCCCCTGTAGTAAGTGACTCAGCTATTAATCCCGAGTTGAACCGAGGTTTTACTCGGGCCAGGGCCCACTGTCAGCGTCTAGGGGATTAGTTAGTGGGTTAATTAAGCCCTAATGGCGTCGCCACGTCACCCATCGGAGATCGGCCAGCGGCGACCACAGAATGCGGCGGTGGCTCGCCGGACTTGCGCTTTCGGTGCCATCTGGTGCGCTGAGGGTACCGGAAGGTAGCCCGCGCACACACGCATTCAATGGGGGCAACAGGGGGGCTCAGGGCCACCGGAGTTGAGGCCAGCAACGATCCGAGCAACGGCCGGAGCTCGGGCTCGAGCCATTCCGGGCTGGAGGGCATGGGGTGGCTCGCCGTTGGGCTGCACGGCTTCTACAAAGCTCCAGGAGCTCGGTTCCAAGCTTGAACACATGGATGGGGGGACCACAGCGACGGCGATGGGGTGGCCGGCGTCGGGGAGCTCTCGGCTCCGGCAGCTACCATAGCTACGGGGAAGAAATCGAGCAGAGGGACAGGGGAAAATGGACGGGGTGCTCACGGCGCGTCCATAGAGAGGGTCAGCAGGATCGGGGGCAACTGGAGCGGCACGAATCGACAGAGCAAGTCCTCGGTGATCGGCGGCAAAGACGGTGACAATGCGGTCACTGGCGGCCATCCGAGCTTGAGTCCTTCCGCGGAGAGGGAGAGGGAAACTAAATGGAGCATCGAACTGGCTACGACGGCTCCTAGGCAGCAGTGGCTACATGCACGAGTTGCGGCGGCCGGCGGGGCTCTCGAATGTCTGAAGAAACAAGAGAAAGAGAGGGCCAGAGGAGGGGGAGAGAGCTTGTGGGAGGTGAGGGCGATCCAAATGCCTCCCGTGGCCTTATCCCTCTTGGTGATGAGGCAGGCAGGCAGCTCCAGCGTGGCGTCCTCGCACGACGCCTTGCCCTGTCTCGCCTCTGCCAGTAGGCAGAGGTTGAAGACGACTGGCAATGGCCAGGTGGGATGGGTCGGTCTAGTGGCTGCACAGGTAAGGCCCAGGTAGCCTCTTTCCTTCTTTATTTTTCTTAGTTTCTGTTTTTTTATTAGATGACGTCTGTTTTATTTAGTTTGGACAAAACTTATTTAGCACAAAATCCTGAAATTATTTATAGGATATGTTCGAAATATTTCCAAGCTCCATAAAAAGTTCTAGCATTTTGGAAGAAATAAAATATTTATGGTGCTTTATTAATTGATTTCAGTAGCATTGATGAGTATTTTAAAATGCTATATTTGTTTTGAAAATAAAGATGTCCCCTAATATGTTGTTGCCACCATTTATCAGAAACAGTGAACATTTTTGAATTGCATTTTGAAATCATGGAAATGTCAATTGTTGGAATTTTATTTATTTGAGGAGGTGCTACGGTTTGTCATCCCCATTTCAAGTTTCATTTGAATTCTAACATGATGACATGATGCACATGCTGATGTTGATCCAAACAAATACCGAACAACTCTAGGGCTGTGACATTTAGATTCATAGCCATGGAAAGGCTTAGATTCAACCAAAGCAATTAACTCAGAATCGATAGAGATTTCATAATTCTTATCAGTAACAAAGATAGGTCAAATAGAAAACTTGGGACCATATTTCATTCTAGTATTCATAGTTTGTCTTTCCACTTGCATAGCAATTTCTTAAGATCATCTCTATCCTTAAAAGCAAGAAAGTATCTAGCTACCTCTCCTTCCATAATATAACCCTTGGGTATATAAGGCAATTCATATCTAGGAGAGCTAGGTCTAGCAGGTGTCTCATAGTGTTCAGTTTCAATAATTTCATCTTTTTCAGAAATATCATTATTTTCAGCATTCACTCTAGCAATTTGTTCATCAAGAAATTCAACCAGTGGCGCAGTATTATCAAGCAAAGTATCATCATAAGCATCATGCATAGCAGAAGTGGCATCATCAATTACTTGCGACATATCAGAATTACTAGCAGGTGATGGCGTCGCAAATTTACTCATAACGGAAGGTGAATCAAGTGCAGAGCTGGATGGCAGTTCCTTACCTCCCCTCGTAGTGGAGGTATAGATCTTGGTTTTTGGGTCTTTCAGATTCTTCATAGTGATCAACAGATATAAATCCCAAGTGACTCAGAGAATAGAGCTATCTCCCCAACAACAGCGCTAGAAAAAGGTCTTGATAACCCACAAGTATAGGGGATCGCAATAGTTTTCGAGGGCAGAGTATTCAACACAAATTTATTGGTTCGACACAAGGGGAGCCAAAGAATATTCTTGAGTATTAGCAGCTGAGTTGTCAATTTAACCACACTTGAAGGACTTAATATCTGCAGCAAAGTATTTAGTAGCAAAGTAGTATGGAAGTAACTGTAGCGATGGCAAAAGTGACAGTAGCAGTTCCGTAGTGATTGTAACAGTAGCAACAGAAAAGTAACTTACCGAAGATCAATATGTGAAAAACTCATCGGCAATGGATCAGTGATGGATAATTATGTCGGATGGCGTTCATCGTGCAACAGTTATAACATAGGGTGACACAGGACTAGCTCCAATTCATCAATGTAATGTGGGCATGTATTCCATATATAGTCATACGTGCTTATGGAAAAGAACTTGCATGACATATTTTGTCCTACCCTCACATGGCAGCGGAGTCCTAATGGAAACTAAGGGATATTAATGCCTCCATTAATAGAGAACCGTACCTAAGCCTTAGCACTTAGTGAATACATGAACTCCTCAAACTTCGGTAATCACCAGAAAGAATCCCAGTTATAGTTACCCTGGGGGATGCGGATCATAACTCGTAATAGGTGTCTACAACTTGCAAGATAGGATCAAGAACACATATATTTTCATGAAAACATAATATGTTCAGATCTAAAATCATGTCACTCGGGACCTAGTGACAAACATTAAGCACAGCAAATTCATAGCAACATCAATCTCAAAACATAGTGGATCCTAGGGATCAAACCCTAACCGAACTAACTCAATTACATCATAAATCTCATCCATCCCAGCACCGTCCAGCAAGCCTACGATGGGATTACTCACGAACGGTTGAGAGCATCATGGAATTGGCGATCAAGGATGGTTAGTAATGACGATGGCGTCGATTTCCCCTCTCCGGAACCCAAAACGGACTCCAGATTTGGCCTCCCGACGAAGAACAGGAGGTGGTGGCGGCTATTAAAGGGAACTATGTTAAAGGGAACTATGTTAAAACTGCCTTATGTGATTTGGGAGTTGGTGTTATTGTTATACCTTTCTCTTTATATCGTAGACTTGATTTGAATAGGTTGACACCTACTGAAATGTCTTTGCAAATGGCTGATAATTCAACTGCTTTTGCGATCGGTATTTGTGAGGATTTAGTTGTCATAGTTGCAAATGCTACTATCTTAATGGACTTTGTTATCCTTGATATTCCCAAGGACGACAGTATGTCGATCATCCTTGGTAGACCCTTTTTGAATACTGCAGGGGCTGTTATTGATTGCAACAAGGGCAATGTCACTTTTCATATCAATGGTAATGAGCATACGGTACACTTATAGAAGAAACAACCTAAAGTTCATAGTATCAACTCCATTGAAAAAATCCAATTATTATTGGATGCTTTTTGAATTCCCTCTTCCTACTGTCAAGAAGAAATATGATATACTTACTATTGGGGACATGCATATCCCCATTAAGGTAACTTAGTGTTATTCAAAAATTCTTCCTTTTCATTTTATTCAAAAAAAGGTTGTTAATAAGACTTGATCAACCTTATTGATGGATTCCTTTTGATAAGCCTGAGATGGATGAATTTACAAAGCACAACTTCCTATACCCAACTTTTACTTTTTGTTAGTTAGATGAAATTAAGTAAAAATGCTATTATTTTTCTGTTTTCTGAGTTTCCCATGCAATAAAAAGTGACCTGAAAATAAAAGTTCTTCAAATGACCTGAAACTTTTGTATGATTTTTTCTAGAATATATAAAAATTTCTGGCACTGAGCATACTGCAGGGGGCTACACCAGTGGGCCACAAGCCCACAAGGCGCGGCCACCCCCCTGGCCATGCCTAGAAAGCTTGTGGGTCCCACGTGGTCCCCCTCCACTTATTCCAGCACCCATTCAGTTCATCTTCCTCCATAAAAAATCCCACCATTGCTCAAACCTGTGTTCTAGCTCATTTTGCTGCATTTTCGATCTCCTTGTCTAAAGCTTCATTCGCAAAACTATTTTGGGAGATTGCTCTTCGGTATGTGACTCCTCCAATGGTCCAGTTAGTTTTTGTTCTAGTGCTTTATATATTGCAATTTTTTGCTAAGTGTTGACCTTGTTCTTGAGCTTGCATGTCAAATTTGTATGGTCCCAAGTAGTTTTCTTGCATGATATAGCCTCTAGGCACTTGAGGGAGTAGTTGCTATATGTTTTGTTGATTTCTGTGCAACTTTACTTTGGTTCACTAAAAATTTCAGAATTTTTGAGAGAAATAAAAAATGCTGGGGAGATTGTTAAGAATCTCTTCAAGCCGGAGTTCTAAGGAAGATAAAAATGAGATGAGGGAGAAAACCAAGTATAATATTCCTCGCATCACAGAAGTTTGACCATGGGAATGGCCGTGTGACACATTTTTTAGGGCAGCCGGAATTTATGAATATTTCTATTATTTTGCCGAGAATGCAGGTATCACCGACTTCCTCAATGATAAGTGTGACCAGTACCTCTTTCTCACGAATACCTTTGTGCATTCTAGGGAAAATCCTCCTACGGTAGAATTTTAATTATGTGATGTGCCTAAGAAAACGAACCTTTATGATTTTTGCAAAGTTTCCAAATTCACCCTATGAGGGAAACATCAAGGAACCACGTCCTTGAGACATGGAAGATTTTATTCCCGCAGTCACTGTAGGGGAAGAGAGAGGTGTGTCAAAGGCAAGAGTAGCTAGTTTACATTTTCATGTGCTACATTATTTTTCATTATTTGTGAGAAGATTTTTATTGGTCGCTAGGAGAGTGTAAGTCTTAGTGCCCTTGACCTTGCCATTCTGCACCATGCTTTATTTGCTGGTATAACCTTTAGTCTGGGTGCTATGGTGGCTCAACGGTTGAACACCAACCGTTCGAAGGGGACCATATTCGGAGGTATCTATGCATCTCGTTTAGCCAAACATTTTGAGATAGCCATTAGGCTTAACGAGAAAGATGAGAGGTTGCTATCCGCGAAAGTCTGAGATTATGACTGTATGGTAGCTCACGATATTATTAAGAAAAATGAGGATAGGGGGATGCTTTACAACTTAGTTTCTAGCCAGGGGACTTGTGAAATTATTACTCTGCCTGCTTCTTCTTTGTTCGATATTCATCCAGGCAGGTACAACATTATACCAGGAGACATCTACATATATTCGGGTCTGACGCAACCCCGAGCTCCAAAGCCGCCACTAGCCCTTGATCCTTAACCGGAGCCAGTTTTTCAGTGGGAGCCGCAGGAGTTCACCAACCAATGGAACCCTTAGGACGCTTCCGAGTATCCAGGAGAGAGGTCCTTCCATCCATGGCCCTAGACCAACTTAGGCCAAAATCCTAAGCTTGGGGGAATACGTATTTCTCACCGACTTTACATTCATGTTAACACATTCATCTTTAGTAGTCGGTGTTCATACTCTATCATTGTACCATCCAAGGTAGTTTATTTTCTTATTTTGCTTTATTCTTGTGTGTTTAATTAACTTTGAGAAAAACCAAAAAAATTTGTTGTAGCATTATAAGAAAAGCCAAAAAGATTTGTCATTTTTCTTTTGCATGTTGGGAGCTTTCCTGTGTAAATAGTTTTCCTTGTTCTTGCTTTGAATTTTCTTTCGTTGGGGCGTAAGGAGAACACCACAATGAAAATGTTGAGTGGCTCTCATATGCATTATTGTTTACCTGTTGGAGAGCCTATATTACCTTGTCTTCTCCTTTGAGTTATTGTTTGCATATTCCAGCTTAGTCCAATGCACATGCACTCTTATTATTATCTACACTATTAGGTCGTGCAAGTGAAAGGGGATATCGATCTTTGATGAAAAGATTAAGATGGAGAAAATCTGGTATGAACTCAAACTATCTTGCTTTTGTAAATATGAATAGCTCATCATCCCTAATTCAATTCGTCATGGGTGAAACATATTTGCAATGACAATTAGAGATTGTAGTTATTCATGACATGCTTAATTAGCTTGGAGTGGATAAAGGTTTGTTTTGGGCGCCAACATGCATATTAAAATGGTTGTGATGTAGTATGATGGGGTGGTATGCTCGTATGAATGATGGGGTGATGTAGTATGTTCATGCATGTAGTTGAAACAAATCAACATAGCCTCCATGATATTTATGTTCATAGTGATTTATATCCTACTCATGCTTGCATTCGATGTTTGTTAATCTCAAAGCAGGTTGATGATTGTGTCGCTCTCTAGTTGGTCGCTCCCCAGTCTTCTGCTAGCTTTCACTTGTACTAAGAGGGAATACTGCTTGTGCATCCAATCCCTCAAACCCAAAGTTGTTCCATATGAGTCTACCATACATACCTGTGTGTAGTATTTACCTGCCGTTCGAAGTAAATGTGCATGTGCCTAACTCTAAACCTTCAAATAAACATTCTGTTTTGTATGCCCAAATTGTTCATGTGGCGACTGGGGGTTGTCAGTATTTTCCATGCTAGGTGGGTTATTCTCTTGATATGTGTTGATTCACTATCATTCACGAGAAAGTGGCTGGTTATCGGGATTCCCAATCCCATGCTCGAAATAAAATGCAAATAACTAAACAAAACTCCCCCAAGAATTGTGTTTGTATGGACGGTACCCGTGGATTCGGCTCGCCGTGGATTGTGACTTATTGGTGGAGGGCGAGTAAAAACTATATCATTCTGTTTGGAAACCGCCTATGATGTATCTAGAATGGAAGATGTTGAAAACCTCTTGGTCGTTATGTGAGCAATGAAAGCATACTGCTCAAAAATCATTACTTATCTCTATTTTAAAAACTCGAGCTTTGGGACCTATGCAAATCAATGCGCCTATCTGTGAAGGTCCTTTCCATTTACTTTATTGTTGAACATCATCTTCTTATAAAAGGAACCAGTTAGAGAGTACCGCTGTAATTTGTATGCTTTGCTATTAACTGATATTGAGTATGAGCATAACTGGATTTCTTTCACCGTGAATTACAATGTCTAGTCAGTCCTTGTTCTTTAGAGGTTCTCTGCATTTATGTTTTGCGATCTCGGAAAGGGCTAGCGAGATACCATTTTGTCATATTGTACCATAATTGTTTTTAAAAAGTGTTGTCATTCGACAGTTATTATTATTGCTCGCTAGTTGATTATGTCATTGATATGAGTAAATATGAGACCTAAATGTTATTGTAAGCGTGGTTAGTCCATGATTTTCTGTGGGGACCCCGACCCATAAGTCGAAATCACCGAATGCACCTGTACAGTGATCCCAGAGATCAATGCTCACTGAACACACATAAGCTGAATAACAAAAGTCTTACATCCACACTTAACGTCTTACACAAATGGTGACCACGAAGGTCTTAGTCTTACATAGATAGGGCCACATGGGCCAACACTTAAACTAAAACTAGCAGCGGAAATCTTGTTCGAAAGCATGAACCCATGCAATCTGCCTTAACCTATAGGCATTCTGACTGGGAAGCGTCCTAGTTCGGATGTTCGTCTCCAACGAAATCTTCAACAAACTCATGTTCTTCCATGTATGGCCAATTAAATAACCAGTGGCAAGCAAATGAGTACCTTGACTGTACTCGCAAGAAACCCAAGTGTGGAACATAGAGACAATGATGCATGATATAGCACTAAGTAGGTAAATTTGTAGAAAGCCAATTTTGTATGCATTAGACATGATCAAGTAATATAGTGAGCATGCATCAACAACTAATCAGATAATCATGTGATCTCATTGTAGATACCATCATGAGTATCAGCTGAACACATCATGTTCACGCTAAGTCATCGGACTTAGTTCATTCCTTATGCCAAGTCATCGGACTTAACTCATGTGACCTCTTGTCACTAGCACATCCGTACTCATGCCAATGTTTCACGAAAACACCCGCACGTAGTTTAAGTAGCACCACCCAACTGTCCTTTACTGTGGACACGGCTATTAGAATAGTTTTACACTCTATAGAGGTTGCACACTTAACCCACAAGACTCGGGCAAATTTCGTGTCATCCATGACTCGCGGGATATAACATACCCGAGGTAAGCACCCGAACAATGTGTAACATCCCAAAATTTCATTTTGGAATTTTATGAAATATAGCTATGCATCCATCTACATCATTGCTTGAATGTATGGAATTGTTGAAATGCTTCTTTTGACTTTCTGAAAGACACTTTCTATTTCCCCTATGTTGCTTTCAACTATTTGAAAACCTCGGTAAAATGTTCAAACTAAGAGGGAGGAACATGACACTCCACACCAGGGACTTCTTGGTGAATTATTTGAACAATAAAAACCAAGGGTCTTTTGAAAAATATTTGAAAAAGGATTTAAAAACAAATAGGCCATTTCTGAAAATAATAATTTTTCCAAAGTATACAAATGACAGAATAAAAATGTCCAATTAATGGAATTATTTCTCCTGATCATTCTGATATATAACTTGACTATATTTGGAATTAAATCAAACGCCTTAAAAGAGTTTTTATTGCTCTGGTTATTAAAAAAGAAAGACTATAAATGGATCGGGCCGGCCCACAACATTTACACCCCCGACCTTCCTTGTTATCGGCCACCGATGCGCCCGCTCCCTCCTTGCTCTCACTGACAGGGGACCCCACCCCGACCGACCACTGATTTCGTGCGGTCACCGCCTACCTCGCGCTCGAGCCCTCGTCGGAGATCGCGCACCTCGCCGGATCTCCTCCTCCTTCCTTCCTCGACCCCACCCGCGGCCCTATATAACGGTGGTCAGTCCGTCGCCTCCATCCCCCTCCGAACCCCTCTCTCCCCTGCGCCAGAACGCCCACGCCCCCTCGTCGTACTTCTGTCGATGGCCGAAGCTCCCCACCGCACCTGCCGTCGACTCCGTCATCCCCTCATCCCTTTGAGGCCACCAAAGCACTCCGGACGTCAGCCACCATCGCCTGGGCCCCTTCGACGCCTCCCTCGACCACCCGAGCACCGCCCCGACAACCTCACCGCTTCGGACTTGCTGGAGAACCCCCTCGCTGGCAACCACATTCACTGTGAGCCCCCTCCCCCGCTCTCTCCCGTTCGATCTTGGATCGATGATCCAGATTAGATCGTTTAATAGCGCGAACCGTTTTCCCTTAGCGCTTGGCCACCGCTCGCTAGTCTCCCACGCTCACGCCAGCTCAGCCAATAGAGAGTTGCCACGTAGCCTCGACCGTCCGTTAGCTCATTTTCTATTTTATGTTTTGTTTTAGTTAACAAAAACTGTTCTAATTTTGTTTTAGCTATATCTTTTAAACCAATTAATGTTTTTAGTTAATTATTTTTGCATTAGCTCACATATTTCATGTAGTTTCACCCTGTAGTCTTAGATTTTACATTTGAACTATAAATTTGAATTTAAATAAATTTTCTGAAACTACTCAAATCTAAATAACTAGAGTTTAAAAATAGATTTTGATGTGAATCTTTTTGCTACTGCTTGGTATTAGTTAGGACTATCAGTTTGCTTAGTTTGAGGATTTTTAGGATGCATTTGTTTAGTGTTTTAGCTATAAACAGAATCTGCCTAGTGTTTTAGTATAGGTTTATATAATTAGTTTTGGTTAGTTCAAATTAGATTTAGTTTTAATTTGTTTAGTAGGTTCTGTTGCTTAAACATTAGGTGTTTTACTTTCTGTTAATTAAAATATATAATTGCTTAGTTTATTTCTTTATTGTTATAGGAATCTCAACTCCTTTTCAACTAGGTATAATTTGATTAAAACAAACTAGTTTAGTAGTAGTTAGTTTAACCAAGTTTTAGATAATTAAATTCTGTTTTCTAAGAAAGTTTTTAATAAATTATTTTCTGTTAAGATAATGTTTTATTAATAAATAATAAGTTTAGTTTTACTCTTTTGTTAGTAAAACTATAGTTACCTCATGTAATAGTGTTTATCAAAACTTTTAAAACCATACTAAGATTTTTTCTTAACAAAACTTTAAATGGATTTTATTCTGTTTACTAATAAAATATTTTTATTTTTTTCCTTGCTTTCAACTATTGTTTTGTTAATACAAATAGTTTTATTTTGTTATTAGTGGTTTACCCATCATCTTTTAGAAAACCAAACTAAGTGTTGTTTTTCTTTTCTTGTGATTGTGCCTTGTCTTGTCTTGAGTGATTCTAGTTCATTCCTGATTTTGTGAGTTACATTATTTTTGTTGTACGCTTATTGAGTGCTCTTGTTTGATTCGTTAGATCATCCGGAGTGCGAGGCTTGTTACTTAGAGTCCCTCGAGTACGAATATCGTCAATCAGGCAAGTCACTTTGACCATGTATACCTATGTTTTATTGCATTAGTTCTTCCATCTCCCAGTGCATGCAAAGGAGGTTAGTTTGAAATTTGGTTACTTGATGTGGTATCATGTGGTAGGTACCTCACCCCTTTGACACCTTGGCCCCAGGAAACGTTCATTAATTTTTGCTATGCTATTAGTAGACGGGGTTGGATGTGTGATTCATGAGAGTGTGAGATAATAATTTCAAGACCTACTAAGATGATAAAGACTTCAAGATTTCCAAGTTTTCAACATACCTCTAGGTGGATGATGGTTGAACGGCGCCCTGGAGAAACCAGTGGTTAGCCTAGGTGATGCTGGAGATGTGCCAGTATTCACGCGGAAAGGTCCACCCAGGCACAAAGGGATGGAAGGATGCTTCAAGACCCAAGGCTTACCTGCACAGCCACAAGCCATTATGGGCTCTGGCTTGGTTGGATATTGTGGCGACACTGGACAGGAGGTGCTACGAGATATAGAAGAACGGTAGGAAAGGATGGGCACCGACAGAGTCTCAGTAGGACCCCTTAGAAGACCATGTTTTGGTCATTCGTTCCTCAAACACCCTGAAGTGCGAGGAATCCAATGGAGGCGATCAAAAAGTGTGGGGAACGTGTGCAAAACTCTGCAGAGTACTCAAACCTAATCGATTAGCCGTGTCCACGGTCATGGACGACTTGAGCCAAAGGAACTGAAACTTCCGGAACTCTCAACACAATTAATATGATGATGTGGGTATTAATAACTTGGGTATGAGAATTGGTTGGTGGAACCATCTCATTAATCAACCCACTTAGTAATAATTTTTGCATAGCCCCTCTCTTGATGTAGGAAAAATTAGCTTTACGCAAAAACATACCACCCCACCTGCCATATATGCATGTAGATTAGATGATTATCTTTTCACCCCTCTCTTGTGACTTTGCCGGCATATTCCATATGCTGACCTACACGGCTGCAACGTATCATGTTGCAGAGTACTTTTCCGACCAGGAGTGAGGACACGCTCTACGCTCGGTGAGATGCCCTTGGAGTCAGATGGACTCATCTACCTTGAAGCTTTCGCAAGATTTAGTTATTCTCATGAGTTGGCCTTCAGCCACTTTATTGTAATGATTATTGTAATAAAGGACTCGATATGAGATTTCGATTAATATAATGATGTGTGATTTCCCTTTGATATATACATTGATGTACCGTGTGTGTGCCAGCATGATCTTGGGATGGTACGGAAACACCAGAGATTCGACCTTTCAGGTCCGGTCGCTACAGAAATGGTATTAGAGCACACGCTGACCGTAGGATGTAACCTCTAGGATTGGAAAAGCCTTAGGATCATTCTTTTCCTTGTTTTACAAATTCTTATATTTTCTCATCTGCTCATTCTGATTGTCTCTCCGATGACTTTCAACATTTCTAGATGGCCACCTTCACCCCCGTTCACTTCACGGAGTTCTGCCAGTCTAACGCAACCATGCCATTTGGTAAGGAGCTGTCCTAGATCGTCAAGGAGGTGGAGATTGCTCTACCAACCATCACCGGGGTTGCGATCACGTCTTTCCCACAGGACGCTCGCTACAGGATCGAAGTGCATATTCCCGGGAGGACCTTTGGATATATCACAAAGAACATCTACTTCAAGTTTATGGCACCCAACTGGATTCTCGGGAGAGACATGGCGATTCACCATGCCCTCGGACGTATTCGGGAGGAATACAGAGGTGGTCCCATTTCGCGACACCTCAGCATGGTTTGTCGTAGAGATGTCCATGGAAACATCATCACCAACCCCACTGGAGACTCCACCATTTCATATATCCAGACTTTGGAGACTCATGTCAGGGCTCTGGAGCTTCGTGTACGTGCAGACACGAAGACTATCAAGAATCTGATGAACTGCGAGCTAGATCTTGAAGCTGACATACGGGAAGCCAACTACGAACATGAGCACGAAGTGAAGGACTTTCTGGAAGGATCAAGAAGAAGAATACTAGCATCGCAACTCTGGAGGAATAGCTGGACATGGGGGAAAATCTTCACCCCCAAGGAGACATGCTCCCTTCATCAGGGACGATGATGACTATGAGGAGAGCACCAGTGGAGGACCCACGACTATGCACTTTTGAGGAGAACTTTAGTCATGCCCTCCATGTATCTTTATTTTTTCAATGTTAAAACATAGGCCGATGCTTGGTTTGAATTGAGACTTGTATTCTGATGTTTGAATCTTTGAGTTTAATTAATGAATGAGTGTTTGATGTGATATGTTTGTGCATTGCATATGGGTAGTGATTATCTTTCTAGGCCCTTGTTCTATTCTAATTATCATCCCTCTGAAAATAGAAGATGCCTCCACGACGTGAGTCCGACTTCACCTTCCCGCCGGAACTCACGCAACTCCTCCAGCAGCAGAATGCACTGATGCAGCTACTGATCCAGAATCAGACCAACAACCAGAACAACAACAACCACCATCCACCTCAGGCTGACAACCTCACTCGTTTTCTGAGGTTGAACCCTCTAACTTTCTCCAGCAGCACTGAGCCCATTGTGGCAGATGACTGGCTCCGCAAGATGGAGAGAGAACTCATCACCGCTAGATGTACTGATGCTGAAAAGGTGCGCTTTGCCGCACATCAACTTGAAGGACCAACAACTTCATGGTGGGAGAACTACACCACCACATATCCTATTGCAGGTGTGACTTGGGAGCAGTTCAAGCTTGCTTTCCGCACCGCTCATGTCTCAGCTGGAGCCATGAGTCTGAAGAAGCACGAGTTTCGCAACTTGTGCTAGGGAAATCGTTCTGTGGCCCAATATGTGGACGAATTCAGCATGTTGGCCCGTTATGCCCCAGGAGATGTGGTAGATGATGCGGCCAAGCAGGAGAAGTTTATGGAAGGATTCAACGATAAGTTGAGCATGCAACTGGTAGTGGATACCTTTAACAACTACCAAGAGCTGGTGGACAAGGCCCTCATCTTGGAGGGTAAATAGCAGCAAATTTAGAACCGCAAGCGGAAGTACACTCAAGGGAAGTTTAACTCTGGAGCTCATCAGAAGCCCCACTACTCCCCGTACTCAGGGAATACCGGATCAGGGACCGGTAAGTTTGGAAGGCACACTCATGCCGTGCACAACCATGGAGGCCACAACCATGGAGGAAATGGGAATACCCGTCCCACCAATGGCAACTTCAAGAATGACAATGGGAATGGGAACAACAACCAGCACTGTCACGCTCCTACTCGGAAGGATCTGAGCCACATCACCTATTTCAAGTGTCAGAAGACAGGGCACTATGCTATTGAGTGTCCCGAGAGCAAGCAGGGAAATGGAAATGGAAACTCAGCAGCTAAGAAGGCCAACCCTTTTCCCCATGCTCAGGTGAACCACATTGATGTGGAGGAAGTCTATGATCAACCTGAGACTGTGGCTGGTAAGTTTTTATTGCATTCACGTCTTGTTATAGTACTTTTTGATTCGGGTGCAACTCATTCATTCATATCAAGGGTAGTTGTGGAAAAGTATGGTTTGCCCACCAGAACCCTTAGTCAGCCATTTAAGGTCAGTTTCCCAGGAGGTATGATGATGGCAGGGATAGGATGCCATGCCTTGAAACTCAATATAGGAAACCATGTTTTTCCCACCGACCTCATCGTCTTAGAGTCACAGGGATTGGATGTAATCCTAGGCATGGATTGGATGACCAAGTATGAAGGAAACCTTGACTGTCCGAGCAAGTCTATTTTGCTCACCACCCTAGAGAACAAGAGGATTAAGTATGTATCCCGACACACACGGATGAGTGCTCGGTTAAATTCTCTCACAGGAGTCGTTCAGGAGGAAGTACCTATGGTAAAGGACTTTCCGGATGTATTCCCGGAAGAATTACCAGGCATGCCACTAGATAGAGAAATTGAGTTTCTGATAGAGTTACTGCCAGGAACAGCCCCAATTTCCAAGAGACCCTATCGGATGCCCGCAAATTATCTACTGGAAATCAAGAAGAAAATTAAGGAGTTATTGGACAAAGGGTATATTCGCCCAAGTTCTTCACCTTGGGGAGCCCTAGTACTTTTGGCAGAGAAGAAGAATAAAACCTTGAGGATGGTAGTCGATTATCGTGCCTTGAACGAGGTGACTATCAAGAAAAAGTATCCTCTGCCGATGATTAATGACCTGTTTGATCATCTCGTAGCAGCCAAAGTATTCTCCAAGATCGATCTTCGATCAGGGTATCACCAGTTGAAAATTCGTGAACAGGATATACCCAAAACAGCTTTCACCACAAGGTATGGCTTGTATGAGTATACCGTCATGTCTTTTGGTTTGACTCATGCTCCTGCTTACTTCATGAGTTTGATGATCAAAGTATTCATGGAATACCTGGACAAGTTTGTTGTGGTGTTCATCGATGACATATTGATATTCTCCAAGAACGAGGAAGAACACAAGGAACATATGCGTTTAGTTCTGGAGAAGCTGAGAGAGCATCAGTTATATGCCAAGTTCAGCAAATGTGAATTTTGGTTGACGGAAGTCGGATTCCTTGGACATGTTACTTCTGGAGATGGAATAGCAGTGGACCCCGCTAAGGTTGAAGCCGTCACCGAGTGGAAGTCACCCACCTCAGTTAAGGAGATCCGTAGTTTCCTCGGACTTGCCGGATATTACCGGAGGTTCATTGAGAATTTCTCAAAGATTGCCAAGCCCATGACAGAGTTGTTGAAGAAAGAGTCTAAGTATATTTGGATTGAGGAATGTGAAGCCAATTTCCAGGAGTTAAAGAAACATTTGGTCACAGCCCCAGTGTTGATTTTGCCAAATATTCGGAAGGACTTCCAGGTTTACTGTGATGCTTCACAGCAAGGACTTGGAGGAGTACTCATGCAAGACGGAAAGGTTGTAGCCTATGCCTTGAGACAACTACGACCTCACGAGTTGAATTATGCCACCCATTACTTGGAATTAGCAGCCGTAGTGCACGCACTCAAGACCTGGAGACATTTCCTTGTCGGAAATAGTTGTGATGTTTACACTGATCATAAGAGCCTGAAGTATATCTTCACGCAGAAAGAGTTGAACGTCAGACAGAGGAGATGGTTAGGGTTAATCAAGGACTATGACATGAGATTACACTACCATCCAGGTAAGGCCAATGTTGTCGCAGATGCCTTGAGTCGGAAAAGCTATGTGAACACACTCACAGCGGGAGGATTACCCCAAGAGTTAGCCGATGATCTCAGAGAGCTCCGGCTAGAGATAGTTCCAAGAGGATATGTTGCCACACTGGAAATCCAGTCCACCTTGACCGAAAGAATTCGTGAAACCCAGAAGACGGACAAGGAAATAGCTGAGATTAAGCAAAAAATGAAAGATGGAAAAGCTAAAGGTTTTCGTGAGGATGAACACGGAACTCTGTGGTTTGAGAACCGCATCTATGTGCCCAATGACCCAGAGCTCAAGAAGTTGATACTTCAGGAAGCCCACGATTCACCTTACTCGATACACCTAGGCAATACCAAGATGTATCTAGACTTGAAGGAAAGTTATTGGTGGACAGGTATGAAGAAGGATATTGCAGAACACATTGCAATATGTGATGTTTGTCAGCGAGTAAAGGCGGAACATCAGAAGCCAGCAGGGTTACTCCAACCTTTGCCAATACCCAAGTAGAAATGGGAAAAGCTTGGTATGGACTTCATCAAAGGTTTGCCCAGGACCCGTTGAGGTTATGATTCCATCTGGGTAGTGGTTGATCGCTTGACCAAGGTGGCTCATTTCATTTCGGTGAAGACCACCTATACCAGTGCTAAGTTAGCAAAGATATATATGACCAGGATCGTGTGTCTGCATGGAGTTCCGAGGAGGATCGTGTCAGATAGAGGAACACAATTTACCTCAAAGTTTTGGCATCAGTTACATGAAACTTTGGGTACGAGACTAGAGTTCAGTACAACTTTTCATTCACAGACAGATGGCCAGACTGAGAGAGTCAACTAGATTCTGGAAGACATGTTGAGAGCTTGTGCACTGGACTATGGGTCTAGTTGGGATGACAACTTACCTTACGCAGAATTCTCATACAACAACAGTTATCAGACCAGTCTGAAGATGGCCCCTTTCGAAGCTTTATACGGAAGGAGGTGCAGAACACCACTGATGTGGGATGGTGTTGGAGACCGAAAACTTTTTGGTCCTGACCTTATCCGAGATTCTGAAGAGAAAGTCTAGTTGATACATGACAGACTCAAGATAGCTCAATCCCAGCAGAAGAGCTACGCTGAGAGAAAATGCAAGGAAGTAACGTATGAAGTGGGAGACCAGGCATATCTTCGTGTGTCCCCACTTCGAGGAATCAACAGGTTTGGTGTTAAAGGAAAATTAGCACCCAGATTCAGAGGCCCCTAAAAAATTCTTGAATGTAGAGGCGAAGTTGCATACAAGCTGGAATTGCTAGAAGGACTGTCCGGAGTTCATGATGTGTTCCATGTGTCCCAGCTGAAGAAATGCCATGCTGAGATGGCGGATATTCCTTTGAGAGACACCGCGCCCCTAGAGACCATACAGCTTGAGAGTGATCTGACTTACGAGGAGAAGCCTTTCAAGATCCTCGAGACTGCCAACAGAGTTACCTGCAGCATGATCATCAAGTTCTGTAAGGTTTTGTGGAGTCACCACACCGAGGAAGAAGCCACCTAGGAACGCGAAGAAGATCTTCGTAGAGACCACCCGCACCTATTTTCTAGCCAACCGAATCTCGAGGGCGAGATTCATCTTAAGGTGGGTAGGTTTGTAACATCCCGAAATTTCATTTTGGAATGTTATGAAATATAGCTATGCATCCATTTACATCATTGCTTGAATGTATGGAATTGTTGAAATGCTTCTTGTGACTTTCTAAAAGCCCCTTTCTATTTCCCCTATGTTGCTTTCAACTATTTGAAAACCTTGGTAAAATGTTCAAAATAAGAGGGAGGAACATGACACTCCACACCAGGGACTTCTTGGTGAATTATTTTAACAATAAAAAACAGGGGTCTTTTGAAAAATATTTGCAAAAGGATTTAAAAACAAATAGGCCATTTCTGAAAATAATATTATTTTCAATGTATTCAAATGACTGCATAAAAATGTCCAATAAATGACATTAATTCTCCTAATCATTTTGATATATTATTTGCCTGTATTTGTAATAAATCAAATGCCTTAAAAGATATTTTATTGCTCTTGTTATTAAAAAAAGGAAAGACTTTAAACGGATCGGGCCATCCCACAACATTTACACCCCGACCTTCCTTGTTATCGGCCACCAACGCGCCCGCTCCCTCCTCGGTCTCGTTGACAGGGGACCCCACCCCGACCGCCCGCTGATTCCGCGCGGTCACCGCCTACCTCGCGCTCGAGCCCTCGTCGGAGACCGCGTACCTCGCCGGATCTCCTCCTCCTTCCTTCCCCGACCCCACCCGCGACCCTATATAAGAGCGGCCAGTCCGTCGCCTCCATCCCCCTCCGAACCCCTCTCTCCCCTATGCTAGAATGCCCACGCCCCCTCGCTAGACTTCTGTCGACGACCGGAGCTCCCCACCGCACCTGCCGTCGACTCCGTCATCCCCTCGTCCCTCCGACGCCACCAGAGCACTCCGGACGTCAGCCGCCGTTGCCTGGGCCCCTTCGACGCCTCCCTCGACCACCGGAACACTGCCCCGATGACCTCACCGCTTCGGACTCGCCAGAGAACCCCCTAGCCGGCGACCGCTTTCACTGTGAGCCCCCTCCCCCGCTCTCTCCCGTTCGATCTTGGATCAACGATCCAGATTAGATCGTTTAATAGCGCGAACCATTTTCCATTAGCGTTTGGCCACCGCTCACTAGTCTCCCGCGCTCATGCCAGCTCAGCCAATAGGGAGTTGCCACGTAGCCTCGACCGTCTGTTAGCTCATTTTCTATTTTCTGTTTTGTTTTAGTTAACAGAAATTGTTCTGATTTTGTTTTAGCTATATCTTTTAAACCATTTAATGTTTTTAGTTAATTCCTTTTGAATTAGCTCACATATTTCATGTAGTTTCACCCTGTAGTCTTAGATTTTAAATTTAAACTCTAAATTTTGAATTTAATTAAATTTTCTCAAACTACTCAAATCTGAATAACTAGAGTTTAAAAATACATTTTGATATGAATCTTTTTGATACTGCTTGGTATTAGTTAGGACTATCAGCTTGCTTAGTTTTAGGATTTTTAGGATGCATTTGTCTAGTGTTTTAGTATTGGTTTATTTAATTAGTTTTGGTTTGTTCAAATTAGATTTAGTTTTAATTTGTTTAGTAGGTTTTGTTGCTTAAACACTAGGTGTTTTACTTGGTGTTAATAAAAATATATAATTGCTTAGTTTATTTCTTTATTGTTATAGGAATCTCAACTCCTTTTCAACTAGGTATAATTTGATTAAAACAAACTAGTTTAGTAGTAGTTAGTTTAACCAAGTTTTAGATAATTAAATTCTGTTTTCTAAGAAAGTTTTTAATAAATTGTTTTCTGTTAAGATAATGTTTCATTAATAAATAATAAGTTATTTTTACTATTTTGTTAGTAAAACTATAGTTACCTCATGTAATAGTGTTTATCAAAACTTTTAAAGCCATACTAAGATTTTTTCTTAAGAAAACTTTAAATTGATTTTATTCTGTTTATTAATAAAATATTTTTATTTTTTTCCTTGCTGTCAACTATTGCTTTGTTAATACAAATAGTTTTATTTTGTTAGTAGTGGTTTACCCATCATCTTTAAGAAAACCAAACTAAGTGTTGTTTTTCTTTTCTTGTGATTGTGCCTTGTCTTGTCTTGAGTGATTCTAGTTCATTCCTGATTTTGTGAGTTACATTATTTTTGTTGTACGCTTATTGAGTGCTCTTGTTTGATTCATTAGATCATCCGGAGTGCGAGCCTTGTTACTTAGAGTCCCTCGAGTACGAAGATCATCAATCAGGCAAGTCACTTTGACCATGTATACCTATGTTTTATTGCATTAGTTCTTCCATCTCCCTAGTGCATGCAAAGTAGGTTAGTTGGAAATTTGGTTACTTGATGTGGTATCATCTGGTAGGTACCCCACCCTCTTGACACCTTGGCCCCGGGAAACGTTCATTAATTTTTGCTATGCTATTAGTAGACGGGTTGGATGTGTGATTCATGAGATTGTGGGATAATAAGTTCAAGACCTACTAAGATGATCAAGACTTCAAGATTTCCAAGTTTTCAACATACCTCTGGGTGGATGATGGTTGAACGGCGCCCTGGAGAAACCAGTGGTTAGCCTAGGTGATGCTGGAGATGTGCCAGTATTCACGCGGAAAGGTCCACCTAGGCACAAAGGGATGGAAGGATGCTTCAAGACCCAAGGCTTACCTGCACAGCCACAAGCCATTATGGGCTTTGGCTTTGTTGGATATAGTGGCGACACTGGATAGATGGTGCTACGAGATCTAGAAGAACGGTAGGAAAGGATGGGCACCGACAGAGTCTCAGTAGGACCCCTTAGAAGACCATGTTTTCGTCATCCGTTCCTCAAACACCCGGAAGAGCGAGGAATCCAACGGAGGCGATCAAATCTTGTGGGGAACGTGTGCAAAACTCTGCAGAGTACTCAAACCTAATCGATTAGTCGTGTCCACGGTCATGGACGACTTGAGCCAAAGGAACTGAAACTTCCGGAACTCTCAACACAATTAATATGATGATGTGGGTATTAATAACTTGGGTATGAGAATTGGTTTGTGGAACCATCTCATTAATCAACCAACTTAGTAATAATTTTTTTCTTAGCCCCTCTCTTGATGTAGGAAAAAATGGCTTTATGCAAAAACATAGCACCTCACCTGCCATATATGCATGTAGATTAGATGATTATCTTTTCACCCCTCTCTTGTGACTTTGCCGGCATATTCCATATGCTGACCTACACGACTGCAACGTATCATGTTGCAGAGTACTTTTCCGACCAGGAGTGAGGACATGCTCTATGCTCGGTGAGATGCCCTTGGAGTCAGATGGACTCATATACCTTGAAGCTTCCGCAAGATTTAGTTATTCTCATGAGTTGGCCTTCATCCACTTTATTGTAATGATTATTGTAATAAAGGACTCGATATGAGATTTCAATTAATATAATGTTGTGTGATTTCCCTTTGATATATACATTGATGTACCGTGTGTGTACCAGCATGATCTTGGGATGGTACGGAAACATCGAAGATTCGACCTTTTAGGTCGGGTTGCTACACAATGCCTTTCCCTTGGTGATACTAAACAAAGAGTCCACTCGTTGGTGCCATCCCTCATGATATACATCACTCGTATCATCCATCAGGGTACACAACGGTGTGCCCGGTGCCTATAAAGACAGCGCATGACCTTCCACTCTGGGACGACCCCGTCTCAAGAGTGACCACTTCACTCTTGCCACTAGTAATTCGGGCTCCTTGTTAGCACCAACCATAGTAGGCAACAAAGCCCTGTCCCATAAGGGATATCGTGGTTGTGCATGTAAGGTTGGGACGGTCGACAAATCTTAAATCTAATCCGTTTTCGAAAACACACACACTTACTTGTTCCGGCACACCACTTCTTCCTCAAGTGGTCACCCATCTCATTGTCATCTCCCTCGGGCATTAGTGGCACCCGACGGGGTTTTCGGAAAAGTCTTTGAAAGAATCACTTCCTTGCCATCACTATGCACAAGTCCCGTCACATTTTGCATAGCATCTATGTGCAACCTAACTACTCCCACCCGCACAACCCTCATAAGGTGGTAGGATTATGCTCGATGCAAGTGTCAACGGAAAAGTACCGGAGGCATCCCACCGAAGGGAAACACCACATCACATGATCAAATACGACAAGAGTGAAGTGCTATATGACATGCATTAAAAATGGTTTCTTGACATGGTCAAAGGGTGCCTGCCTGGCTCAACAAATTCTTTGGGGTCTTTGAAGTCTTAGGGTCCAACTTCTCCGTCAACAAAGCAATCTACCGTCGCGAAATAAACGATAATAATAAGCATCACAATATAAACAGAGCACAAAAGCAACTACAAAAAATGTTACCCTATTCTGAAAAATCCTAACAACAATCCTAAAAATACTCTCCTATGTTTTGGGGTGAAAACTTATTTCAAAAATATTTATAAGTGAGGCTAAAAATGCCTAAAATATGTTTTAATTTAAATCTATGCAGAAAAGTTTTTCAAAAAAATTCACAAAAAGGCACCAGTAAATTCTATGGAATATTCTACGATTTATGGTGGAAACATATTTGGCATTGGAATTTATTTGAGTGTTGTGCAAGTTTTGAAAGTATTCTGGGAAAGAAAAAAGAAAAAGGGGAGTGTGCACCCTCGGGCCAGATCCACCCACCCGAGCCGGCCTAGGGAGGAAACTGGCCCAGGGCGAGGCGCGCGCGCAGCCGATGGTTGAACCCGACAGGCGGGCCCAACCTGTCGGTGCCATAGAGGGCGGGGTGTATCACAGACGGGGCCCGCCTGTGATCTCCTTCCTCTCGACCAGGGGTCCGGGGAGGCTCACTAGCGGCGATTTGCGACACGGCGAGGGGAGCGAGGAGCGGCAACGGACTCCAGGGGCTATCGCCGTTCGGGGGGAGGAGTAGGAGATGTTGGGGAGGCCCTGTCCCGCCGGCGATGAAGAACTGCGGCGACGACATGGGTTCAGGTCGGGAGAGATCTCCCGACCACGAGGTAGGAGGTTCTGGGCATGGGGGAGGAGCTGAGAGAGAGGAGAAGGTAGGAGAGGGGCACAGGAGGCGTAGGGAGGCCTCTTTATAGGGGGGCGCTGGTCCACCGTGGACATGGTGCGTCGGTGATGACCAGGGCGTCGCCACGGGACACGGGGGCACGCTGCGGCATGTCTGGGGGGCGTTGTGGACTCAGAGAGGCGCCTAGGAGGGGAGGAAGGGCGACCAGGAGGGGGCCCGGAGAGGTGCCCGTGCGAGCGCGGCCACTGGCCAGCTCGGGCGGTGGCGTGCTCGCGTGGGGGGGAGGGAAGGAGAGAGAGGGGAGAGAGGGGGCCGACAGTCTGCAGGGTCGCGGAACAGAGGGACAGGCGGGGGCGGCCAAATTCCACCGGGCAACACCAAGCAGGGGCGGCTACAGTGCGGGAGCGCACTATAGCGTACTCCAGAGCGCCCATTTGGCATGCAGAGGCATTTGTTTAAGCCCCCTGCATGTCCTTTTGTGTCTTCGGGCTTTAGGAGATGCCCAACGGCTGGGAGGGGCTAGGGGGAGCTATGGAGTAGCCTTGGGGTAGAAGGAAGAGAGAAGAGAGGTAAGAAAAGATGCTGCCAAGGAGGGAGAGAGGGGTTTTCACCAATTTACATTTGGGCTAGAGCCATGCAAACTTTACTGGAGGTGAAATGAACATAGTTGAGGCTGTGGTAAAAAGTTGTGGCCAAGGGTAAAAGGTTAAGAGGTGAAAAGGCCATTTTTACTAATCAACCAGAAAGTGTTTGATGCTATTTAGGGCAAGCAAATGGGCTTAGATTTCCATGAGATTTGATAGGGTCAAGAAGTGATGGAAAACAAGCATGATCACAAAGTTTGAGCTTAAGAGGAGAAAGTTCACAATGGGACTTTGAGAAAACCTAGAAATTGGGAGAATCTCATTTCTATAGATCCAATGATGTTAGGCTTTAACCCTTGATGCACCACTTAGTTTATCATCACCATTTGGTCATTATAGCATGCCCACAAAGTTTGAGGTCAAGGGGAGACACTTCACAATCTAAAGTTGCTCAAATTTGATTCTAGACAGGAATGGTTTTGGGTTGGCTTGATGAAGCAAACCAACTTGGATTGAGATGAAACTTTGCAAGATCATCACGCATGATGTTGTTGACTTTCTAGAATTTTCCTGGAATTTATTGAGAATATTTCTTACAGAAAACATCCCAAAAGATTGATCTGAATAGAAAAGGTTTTTATGGGTTTTGCCCGTGATATGATCAAGGCCTTGTGTTGAAACTCTTATATATGGAAAATATATGTCCACTGAGTTTCTCTAAATTTTCTCAAATATTTTCAAAGCATTTAAATAATTTTTCCTTAGGAAAAGCCATTTCTGGCCTTAAGAAAAAGCCTTTAAATAAAATATGAAAATAATCTTTAAAAATAATTTTGGGTGGTTTTGAGAAGTCGCATATATAGTAGATCTCAAGTAAATCATTTGGGAAGAAAGGATCCACCCAAATTGAGGACTTTTAGTACAAACCTCAATTCAAGGGTTTTAGCAAACTTAAACTGAATAAATCCTTTTTTGGGTGAAAATATATTTTGATAAAAATTGTTTTGATCACTATTCACATGGCATGATCATAGGGCAAGGACTTTGGATCAATGAAGATGAATGTGGAGAGGAGTAGAACCTAAGAGTGCCAAACATGATCATCCAAGCAATCAAACAAGCATCAATTCAAACAAGCATGCACTCAAAAAGTTTTAACTGGTTCCAATTTTTGTAAACCAAATCATGACAATGTGCTACAAAAACAGGGTGTGACATCTTCCCTGAAAATCTGAACATCATTTAGACGTATTTACAACAACAAGATCAAACAGAGTTTGTAATTTTTTTCTTTATCACTTTCAGTTTATCAACTGAACGTCTTGAGGACAAGCAATGGGTAAAGCTTAGGGGAGTTGATACATCTCCATCGTATCCAATTTTCCAGAATCTTTTGCCCTTGTTTTGGACTCTAATTTGCATAATTTGAGTGGAACTAACACGAACTAATGATGTTTTCAGCAGAATTGCCTTTGTGTAATTTTTTTTAGAAATTAAAATTCTCGGATCATCCTGAAAATTGACGGAGAATATTTTTGGTTTAATAAAAAATGTTGCCGCAGGAATCAACCAGAGGGGGCCACCTATAGGCCACAAGCCTGCTAGGCGCGACCACCCCCCTAGTCACGCCCGGCAGGCTTGTGGGCCCTCGTGACTCGTCCAACCTCCTCTCCAGCTCCATATAACCCTATTCGTGGAGGAAAAAAATCAGAGAGAAGAGTTCATCGCATTCACGATACGGAGCTGCCGCCACCTCTTGTTCTTCCCCGAGAGACCAGATTTGGAGTCTATTTTGGGTTTTGGAGAGGGGAAATCCACGCCATCGTCATCACCAACCATCCTTCATCACCAATTCTATCATGGTTTTCTCATGGTAGATGTCCGGGTAAACGGACTTTGGTTAAAGGCCATCTCTAACTGGTGGACCCAAAGGGGTTGATTGGGACGAAGGACATGAGTTTACCCAGGTTCGGCCCCTCAAGTCGAGATAATAGCCTACGTCCTGCTTGTGTTTGTATTGCTTGTTGTATCGATTACAAGGGAGCTAAAGCTTGACCTAGTTCTCGATAACCTGATCTCTAAGTCGCCTCGGGTCTACCTTTATATAGGAGGTAAAGACCCCGGGTCATACAAGTTGTAACCGACTCTCATTGTCTATCCGAGTCTTCCTCTATCTTCTCTGTCCAAGCTGTCCTCGGACAGCTTCCTCATATGGGTCTTCTCTGTTCGGGCCACCTTCCGGCCCATCCCATGAGCCGCCAAGATTCCTGGGCCGTAGGTATCATGGCTCACCCTTGGGCTGGCTCACGAGCCATCAGGTATAACCTGAAGCCCTCTTGGCGGGTCATATCGTGGGGTTATATCCCCAACATTAGGCCCCAGGTTGATTTGAGCTTGCTCACTTCATCCTTTTCTTCTTCTCCTCGACGAGTCACCCGGTGATGACCCGTCGTGACATCACGTGGTCCCCGCAGAAAAGATTCGCTAACGTACCACCAAATCTTCTTATTAAATGGCCAGCCCGAAAATCGATCGGACGATTCCCGTCGCCTGGATTTTCGCGCTTGTCCCGCTTTTCCTTTTAAATAGGACCACCCCGGGCGGCAT
Source organism: Hordeum marinum (assembly GCA_022496015.1). Lineage (NCBI taxonomy): Eukaryota > Viridiplantae > Streptophyta > Magnoliopsida > Poales > Poaceae > Hordeum > Hordeum marinum. The sequence goes on along the minus strand of CM039677.1, from coordinate 276,488,138 downwards.
TTCTTTCTCCCTCTCACACTGTCGTCGCCTTCCTTTCCGACGCTTCCGTTCCTTGCTTCTCCTGCTCCGATGTCGTCTCCGCCTCGCCGTCGACAGGCCGCTACATCAACCTGTTGCGAACTAGAGTTCTTCTCGTGCTCCTCCCGCCGTCGCCGGTAAGTCCTCATTTCTTTATATCTATAACCACCTCTGGTAGGGTTTCCATGGTACTTCTCTCCCGTCGTCCTTAGAACTTGGGCCCCATTGATGCTGGTCGTGCTGTTAGTATATGAACTCCGGATAGTTACTCATCCCCGCGGCGCCGCTGTGTAATGGGCGATAAGCAACAATGCGTAGATCGATCCCAGCTTGGCTTGCCACTTTAGGTTTCTCCTATCTCGCCAGTTCATCCTTAGGTCTGGAAACAGAAATATTTTGTATGATTTTGTAGATCTGTGATGTTAGTTGTACCTTGTGAAATCTGTTTTCTAGCACTTAGCCGATTTTTACTCACTGTTCTTGCTTGACCTGCCGTGCCACTCCGGCTCTCACCAGCCGGATCATGGCATTTTATTTGTAGAGCCCTTAAACTTGTAAGCCGCCGTGATACTTGCCTACTCTTGACCCATCGTATTTTTAATTTTCACAGTCTTAAGTCGCCATAATGTCTCGTGCTTCCAATTCCTGCAACTGGGTCGGGTCTTGCATCACAGAGGAATTCCTGATGGATTTTGTTCACGTGGGTACCCTTCCTTCCAAAGAGGTCCTTCATTTGCGCGTCCCAGGTGATGCAACATGGCCCACTCCACAAGAAGGCGAAGTGGTGGTTTTCTCTGATCACATTGAGCGAGGGTTCGTGCCCCCCGGCTCAAAATTCTTCTGCGACATCCTTCACTGCTACAAACTCCATCCTCAAGACCTCGCCCCCAACTCCGTCTCGAACATATGCAATTTTCAAGTGCTCAGCGAGGTTTACCTGCAAACCAAACCGTCTATGGGCCTGTTCCGGGAATTCTTCTACGCGAACCAGCAAACTAAGGTGAAAGCTGGTCCGAGTCTGGAGCTGGGCAGAATTTCTATCCAGAGGCGCAGGGACATCACCTTTCCGGCTATGAAAATGCCGAGTCATCCGAAGGACTAGAATAAGACCTGGTTCTACTACAAGGATACTTCTCCGGAGGGTGAGCATGCGTTGCCGGGTTATCGTCCCTCCCGGCTCAAGACAACTTCAGAGCTTCCTAGCCGGCTGTCAGCTTTAGAACATACAAGGTAGGAGCCGGCTCACGCCAAGATCAATGCCCTCATAGCCAATGGTTTAACTGGATTAGACTTGATCCGCTGCTGGATTTCTCCCACGGATTATGCCTTTAAGCCATAGAAGTCAGCTCATGTGCGAATATCAAGGAAAATATGATAGTTCATTATTGTTCAGCCGGTCAAACAGAAGATGACATCCCCACTATTATCCGGAGTCTTGTTCAAGAGACATCTGGGACTTGCAGCACTATTGGGCAAGCGCCTTTTAGCGCCACTAATCCGGCTCCAGATGTAAGGCGACTCTTCACGCCCCATCTTCTCTTGGTTCACTCTTATTTTGCTAATTCATTACCGTGTTAATCGGATTAACTTTCCAGGCCGACTCTGATTTCTAGAAGAAGGAGTATGTCCCTCCTTTGAAGAAGACCAAAAAGAAGGCCCCATCCAAGAAGCCCAAGAAGACCACCCCACAAGAGGGATGGTTTGAGTCGCCACAGTCGTCCGGCTCAGAGGTAAACTCTTGGCTACTTTCTGCGGCTTTGTTCTTTCATTTTACTAACTCCTGTTTGACTCACATGATAATGTAGAGACAAGCCGCGCCAACGCCCCTGAGGTAACCTATGTTTCTTTCGGCTCAGAATATTTCGCCCCTCGGAAGCCTCGGCAGGTTATAGGAAAGGTTCCTCTTTCGCATCCTCTCGCTTATCTGGATCCCCAATTTCTTTTGAAAAAGCCACAACATGTTGAGCGTCGTTAGACCCGGAACGCCGACTCTACTAAGCTTATGCCTGGCCTACCAAATTCTCTTGCTCCAAAGAAACGCCCCGCAGAGGCATGTATCTCCGTTTGATTAGCTTTACCTTTGTAATCTCAATGCTATCTTATCTTTCTTGAATTGTCTCTCAGAAGTCACCCTCCTTCGGCGACTCTACGACGACTGCTCTGCCGCCTCCCAAGATCAACACGCTATAAGTATTTTCTCAATCTTATATCCAGTGCTTTACGCGGCTGTACGCTTTGGGTTCTGATCCTCATACTTTGCAGTGCTCAAGCCAAGCGCGGGAAAACCAACAAGTCTTCCCCTGGCCCTGCTGCCCAAGAGCCGGAGCATTGTAAGCCAGATGAGTCTCGGCTGGCTGAAGTCCTCCCAGCAACTTCTGCGGAGTCGGCCACTGATGACACTATCCCAGAGAGCCCGCGGAGGAATCCTTCCAAGCCGCCGAGCCCTATCCAGGCAACTAGGGATACCACTGGCCCAGATGTTGACGTTACAGGCGCTAGTTTGCATTCTCCCCCGGCTCACGTGCTGACCAAGCATAGTGAAATGGCTGAAGCTTCCAGGAAACTGGAGTTTGAGCCCTCTGCCTTGGAGAAGATGACATCTGAGGAGCTTCATGCTGGTTATATGACCCGGCTATCCACAACCGGGATCTAGAGCTCCAGCTGGTTAACCTTATGAAGAAGAAATATGAGGTATTCCTTTTCCTCCTTATATCCTTACGTAGCCCCCAAGTGCCAGCTTAATCTCTCCAAAGGTTGAGCCGGGACTTGCATAGTCATCCTTCTTTAGATAAACTCATTATGTAGAAGATAACTAAGAGAGCTGATAGTAGCCCCCAAGGGTCGGTTCAAACTTGTTTAGAGTTGAGTCGGGACTTCTTAGAAGATAACTAAGAGAGCCAATAGTAGCCCCCAAGGGTCGGCTCAAACTTGTTCAAAGTTGAGTCAGAACTTTTCATACTAAACTTTTGAAAATAGACATTAGCCTCCAAGTGTCATGCATATTGCTTGCAATCTGTTTGAGACTTGTCCATTTATTCAATGTTTTGATTTGTCACAGGAAACCTTAAGTGAAGTCGGGTCATAGTTGGCCGGCTTAAAATCCAACTTGGATGCACAACAAGCTTCCCGGAGTGCCGTTGATGAAAAATGCCAGCTCTTTTTCGAGGAGTTGGTTAAAATCAAGGTAGAGTTCGCCGCTTTCAGAGAATCTACCGTGTTTGAGAAGACCACTTTGACGACACGGGTAGATGACGCTGATCAGCAGCTGAAGAACGTATCTGACAAACTTTAGTCTTTGAAACGCCACATCATGAAGAGGACAGCCGCCCTCTTTGGTGAGTTTTTGAAAACTTTACTTTACTTCATGTAGAACACTTGTGCTGGTGACTTACCATGAAAACTACGATTGACACAGGTCCTAGGAGCCGCCAATTGGCCTCCGACAGCTTGCTGCCCTTGAAAGCCATCTACACCCTGACAGAGCAGCTCTACTGCGACGCAATTTGCACCATCAAGGTTGTGCAGTTCAAAGACAGGACCCCTTCAACTCTCAAAGGCGTTTTGGAGCTCTTGTCCATGATGCCGAAACAAATCACCGAGTTGAAGAAATCAGCCGCCCGCCAGGGGGCGATTGCAGGCATAAGCTGGGCCTTGGCCTTTGCTCCGGAACTTACTCCGGCTGATATGATGGATGGATTTCTGTCGAAGAAGGACAACGGCTCAGAGTTCACAGAAGCTGATTACACCCGCTGCCTAAAGGATTCCAGGGTTCTAGCCTCCATCTTAGCAGAAGAGGCTGACCTGTCGACTTATCAGGCGGCATACAGCGCTGATCAGAAGAGGATTCACGGCCCGCTTTATGGGCGTAAATATTTGACACCCGCCCACAGTAAGCACCTCTTCGCCTCCGATCTTGACACGTCCCCTTACTTTGAAGAAGGAACTTTTGCAGCTCTAACCGACTACAACTGGGACTTGGACAACCTCCAGATCAAGCCAACCGAAGAGCCGGAGCAGGGTGACCCGCCAGCCAGCTGACTATAGAAAACTTGTAATATCCGGCTCTCCATGACCTGCCGAGGGGTGTCGAAAAAACTTGATCGGTATTTTTGAGCTCCACAGAGAGCGTCTGTAATAGTTTAGCTATGACTTTTGCTTTTGCTGAACTTCTGCCTTCTTGCTTCTAAAATATTCGGCTTTACATTTGCCTTCTCCTTTTTGTAAGCCTTTCTGACTCTTCGTAGCTCCATAGAGAATCGACTGAGAGGGTTTAATAATCTTCACATGCAGGAAGCCCCTTGTATATCTTATGCTGTCTTGTCAACATTTGTGAAAAACGCCGGTTGTTAGGGTTAGATCAGCTACACCCAGAGGTCGGAAGCCCCCTGTGACAACCGAGGCTACTCATGTTAGCCGGAATTTTTGCATAAAGTCGGCGGATAAGGAGTTAGAAGCTATACCCGGAGCTAGGAAGCCGCCCTCCACCGCGGCTAATCGTGTTAGCCGGAATTTTGGCATAAAGCCGACGGATAAGGCATTAGAAGCTATTCCCAGAGGTATTAAGCCGCCCTCCACCATGGCTAATCGTGTTTGCCGGCATTTTGGCATAAAGCCGGTGGATAAGGCGTTAAAAGCTATACCTGTAGGTAGGAAGCCGCCCTCCACTGGTTTTTAGGTGTTAGAAACCCGTCGGTAAGAAACCCCCCACAACCGTGGCTAATCATGTTAGCCGGAGATTTGGTATAAAGCCGGCCGATAGGGTGTTAGAAGCGATACCCGTCGGTATGAAGACCCCTTTAGTAATATGGCGTAAACGTAGGTGGATAAGGCATTAGAAGCTGTACCCGAAGGTAAGAAGTCGCCCTCCAGAGCGGCTAATCATGTTAGCCGGAATTTTGCATAAAGCCGGCTGATAGGCGTTAGAAGCTGTACCCGAAGGTAGGAAGCCGTCCTCTGCCGCGGCTAATTGTGTTAGTCAGAATTTTGGCATAAAGCCTGTTGATAGGCGTTAGAAGCTATACCCGAAGGTAGGAAGCCGCCATCCGCAAATCTCAGTTGATAAATCAACCGGAATATTTGTGAACTCTTCTCATATGAGCAAGGATTTGTGAAACAGAAGAGGCCCCGTCTTGCAGGGATTCTACTTTATTCATATAAATATGATATGTACAATGATAGTGTACAATGATGGGTCTCGACACCCTTAAGTGAAATAACGCCGGAGATGCGCTATGTTCCATGGCCGGCGGGTCTCCTGACCTGCCGTATCCGAGTCATCCCAGATATCAATGAGGTAATATGACCCGTTGTTGAGATTTATGCTAACCACAAAGGGTCCTTCCCATGGAGGAGATAACTTATGTATATTTGTTTGGTCTTGAATCAGTCGGAGCACTAGTCACCTTCTTGAAACGTCCGGGTCTTGACCCTGCGACCATGATAGCAGCGTAAATCTTGTTGATAAATCGCCGACCGGGCTATCGCCAGCTCTCGTGCCTCCTCCAAAGCGTCCAATGCATCTTGACGTGTCGTCTAATTGTCCGTCTCCACATAAGCCGCCACCCATGGTGTGTCATGCCGGATGTCGCTTGGCTATACTGCCTCAGCACCGTACACCATAAAGAAAGGCGTATAACCAGTTGTCGGGACCCCGATCCTAAGTCACATGAATCCAGACTGTAACATATCACATCACTTTGTGGCCTCATGCACGGTAAGCTCCACAGCTGCAGCCTTACCTTCGCCGGGACTGTTTGCGTCTTTTGGCTCACGTATGTGAACATGTCGCTAGCAATCACACAACAAAGAACCCGGGCCGACATGACTAGTCATAGAACCCAAGTGGCACATCCGTACGGAAACAGGCATACATAACCCAACAATGCAGGTGTCGGCCTCAAGCGTGTGTAGACGAGTCATAGCAAGATACAAGGACTCCATTACGTCGTGAGACACGTATGCCGTCACTGCCCGTAGACGAGTCGTAGCAGGCTACAGGGACTCCATTACACTGCGAGACATTTCCCCGAAGGAGAAGACACCGCAGCAAAGAAGGATACATGCCGGTCAATCAATGTGTCCGGAGAAGTAGCAAGCTACCATGGCTCGGTGGAAGCACAAAGAGGCAGTTTCCCGTAAAGAGTACTACTAAAGGCACACGACTAGGTGTCGGATACCATACATACCGTTGCACGTCACATGTACGCATGACATGCCCGATATTCATAGATACAACCATCGCATCACAACATAACCATACAACAACATGACTTTTATTTAGGAGACTCTGATGTGCCTTGCATAATATGTTCTTACAGATAGGGGTCACATGACCCGACACTCAAGTCATACAAGCATGTTCATACAAACCAAGCGGAAGCATTAAAGCTGTCTGGGTACAGACAGATGAAAGGGGTAAAAAGGCACATGGCCTGACTATCTACAGCCCGCCATAGGACAAGGTCGTAGCTGGGACACCAGCTGTTCGACATCGTCAACATCTAGATAGAACCCACTTGATTGGTCCTGGGTCTCATCTGCAACATTTATTAAGCAAACGTGAGTACAAACGTACTCAACAATTCTTTAAAATAGACCTAGTCTATTTATACTCATGTATCAACAAAAGGGGGGGGGGTGGAGTTTATGCAGCAATGCCAGCTTTGACTCTTGGCTAACCTACACTACTCAATTTTAACTCTTTGTTACAATTTTAGATATCGCACATGAGTCCACTACCTCCATCACAATACACCACCATGGATTCACTTTTCCCCTTCCGGGAGAGTGCCATCCACGGTACTCACACTTGTCTTGATATTTTTTTGAGTATCCATTTGATTATCAATGAACAACATAAGCTTTCCAAGTAGTCCATATCCGAGGACGCGGCTATTCGAATAGTTTCATACCCTGCAGGGTTGTACTTCTTCACACACGCTCTCGCGACATATCATTGTGTGCTCATAAAACCATGCACCTCGGCAACCTTCAAGCGGATGCCCAGCGAGGGAGTCGGCCACGACCGTCAATCACATAAGACCTCTAGTCCACGCTATCGCCTATTTGAGACCAAACCCGCACGGAAGTTCGGCCGAAGTTTCCGCTACGGCCTCAAACGATGTGCGCCGGATTCCCAAGCACACCATTCGGGTGACCCTTGGTACACCGTGCCACTGCCTACCGCGTCGTAACCCACCCTGAGGGTTAGTGCTACGCACGGCCTCCAGCATGCTATAAACACCAGAAACTACTTGCAACTCCTGGACTAAGGACTAAGTGAATGATAAGTCGAGCGGGGTCATATTTCAGGGCCCAGCTTGTGGTAGTATCTACTCTTGGATCACAAACACGAAACTCAGTTCCTAAGAACGGTCCCAATGAGACAACCCGCTATGTACTCCTACATAGCCTCTCATCGCTACCTTTACCAAATCGTATTCATCATATGATCATCACATTGGACAACATTGTTTCACTCAGTTCATCACCCAGATGAATCAGACCTGACACAACTCTAAGCATAGCAAGCATAGCAGGCAAAGTAAGCTAAGCACATCATGGCACAAGCATCTACCAGGTATGCTAGGTTGCAAGGTTTAGCTATTTACTGTGACAAGGGCAGGTCATGCAAAAGAATAGGATCATCTACCGTGTATGACTGACATGTGATCGTTTGTCCTAATGCAATAATCAAGAGCAGGAGCGAGAGAATGGGATCTTATCATAACGATTAAAGGGGTTGCTTGCCTTGCTGGGTTGCGGGAAGGTTGTCTCCTTCAGTGGGATACTCAGGGTTAACCTCGGAAGCAGGGCCTACCGCGATGCAGATAAGAAGCAATCAATACATGCAAGTGCAACAATATGATGCATGCTCATGGCATGATGGCATGTATGGATGACCTAATGCAGCTAGTGATCATGTTGATTTGAAATGGGTCTGAATATAGGTTCAAAGTTGTTCTCCATTTCAATTTCCATATATTAACCTATAAGTATATGTCCATGTTAACCTATTTAGATTACTCTAACATGCATGACAATAGCACCATTGGATTCATTGGATTTTTTTGATAAATTTTCATATATAAATTATTTTCATTTGACTTACAGATTAATTTATATGAATTTTTGAACTTTTCAAAAATTTGTGAAATTATTTTTAAACCAGAAAATGGATTAATGGCGTCAGCCTGACGTCATCATGGCATCAGCTGGTCGGCTGACCAGCCCCAGGTCAAACCTGACGTGCAGGTCCCGCACGTCAGTGACAGGGGCTTAACCTCCGCGCTGACCAGGGGTTTGAACCACTCTGGGGATCACTGGTCAGTGTCAGGGGCTAAACTAATTAGGGGGATTAGCCCCCTAATGATGGCCACGTTGATGCCCACCGGAGCAGGGCCAGTGGCAACCATCTGATGCGACGGAGACTCGCCGGAATGCGTCTCCGGTGACCTAATGGATGGCGGAGGGCACCAGATGACTCAGCACCCACGCGCGCATCCACTCCAACACTCCCTAGGAACTAGGACGGTCGGAATCGACGCCGGCGGTGAGCTGGGCGACGGTCGGAGCTCGGGTGAGCACGGGCTCGTTGAACAAGGGCACGAGCAGGGCAACTACGGCCTCCTAAGGCTGCCTGGAACCCTTCCAAGCACGACCGCGTACTCAGAATCAAGCTTGGGCCACCACAACGGCGACCACGACGACGCCGGCAGTGAGGAGCTTTCGGGCTCGGAGGAAAACCGGCGCTAGAGCACACAATCTAAGTGGGAAAAAGGGGGAAACGGGCCGGGAGCTTACGGTGGTCGCAGGGGCGTTGAGAGCTGGCTCAGGGACGGCCTGGAGTAGCGGCGAGCTCCAATTGATCTCCGGCGGCCGGAGGTTGAAGACAAAGCGGAGGCGGCGATGGGGAGCTCCTGGCGGTGCACGGCTTGGCGAGGAGGAAGAGGGGAGCTAGGTGGTTCTTTTGGCTGGCTTGGGGAGGCACGGGGGCGGCTAGAACAACAGCGACGAGCTCGAGCAGAGCTCGGCTATGGCGGAGCAGGGGGAGGAGAAAGCGAGAGAGAGAGAGAGCTCGCGAGGGAGAGGAGGAGGCCACGGCGAGGGCCTTGCGCTGGCGCCCTCCCAGCCCTCTACGCCAGCAGCCAGGTAGGGAGGAGGTGGCCGGCGTGTGGCCGCGCGCGGCGAGCGCGTGCTCGTCCCCCTGGCTGCCAGGAGGACGATGACCTCATGGGCCAGGTGGGCCGGCCTGGCCTGGGCCTTTCCCTTTTCTTTTTTTGGTTCTTTGTTTTCTATTTTGCTGACATTGTTTATTTTTTTCAGGTACAAAAATGCTAGTTAAAATATCCCAAATATTTTATAAAGTAAATTTTGAATATTTCAAACTTATCTGAAAAGTTTCAGGATATTTGAAAACTAAAATAATGATAAATGCTTTATTTAGTCATTTCAGGAGCTTTATCACTTATTTTAAATTGTTTAAATTGTTCCATAATTAGAATGGTCCCTGATATATTCATGTCCTTAATTATCAGGCATAGGGAACATTTTTTACGGGCATTTTGGATTTGTTGAAATTATCACCAAATTTGAAATTTTTGAATTCAAAGAGAGCTTGGGGTTTCTTTTGGTCCCCATTTCTTGTTGATGCAAAATGAAACATGAGGCAACACACATGCTATCCTAGGACAACTTGCTAGGGATGTGACACATGTAGATCTATTGGGGGTGGTTCTGATGCTCCATAAGACGGAGGGCAACTCTTCTACCCAACACCCGGGCGTTCGCTGCAAAGGAACCATAGGCCGCGGCTTAATACCCCTTAAAATTTCCTGATTGGCACGCTCTGCCTGACCATTGGACTGTGGATGCACAACGGCTGAAACATCAAGCCGGATGTGCTCCTCATCGCAAATTTTTTTCATAGCCCCTTTGGACATATTCATGCCATTATCAGTGAAGATGCTGTGGGGGTAACCAAAACGGTAGATCAACTTTTTAATAAATTGAACTGCCGTAGACGCGTCACACTTGCTGACCGGCTCTGCCTCTACCCATTTGGTAAACTTATCAAACACCACTAGGAGGTGCGTTTTCTTATCCTTGGATCTCTTGAAAGGTCCCACCATGTCAAGCCCCTAGACCGCAAACGGCCAAGTAATTGGTATCATCCTCAATTCTTGAGCCGGAACATGATCACGCCGGCCAAATTTTTTACAGCCATCGCACTTACGGACTAGGTCCTCTGCATCTTTGTGAGCCGTCAACCAGAAAAATCCGTGCCGGAAGGCCTTGGACACCAAAGACTTTGAGCCGGCGTGGTGTCCACAATCTCTAGCGTGAATTTCATTCAAGATCTGCCGGCCCTGCTCCGGTGAGACACAACGTTGAAAAACTCCCGTCACGCTACATTTGTGCACTTCACCATTAACTATTGACAGGACTTAGAACGCTGGGTGACCTCTCTGGCCAGGTCTTCATCCTCAGGTAACTCGCCCCGGGTCAAATAGGCCAAGTAGGGGACAGGCCAATCTGGGATAGCATGTAGAGCCGCTACCAATTCTACCTCCGGGTCAGGAACATCCAAATTTTCTTCTGAAGGTATCTTGACAGTCGGATGGTGCAAGATGTCCAGAAAGACATTGGGTGGCACCAGCTTTCGTTGAGAACCTAACCGCGATAGGGCATCAACTGCCTCATTCCTACAACAATCAATGTGATCTACCTGATATCCTTTGAAGTGACCCGCAATAATATCAACCGCCAGATGGTAAGCCGCCATCTGCGGGTCTTTGGAATCCCAAGTGCATGAAATTTGCTGAGCCACCAGATCTGAGTCGCCCAAACACCTAACCTGGCTTAAATTCATCTCCTTGGCTAATGTAAGACCATGAGTCAGAGCCTCATACTAAGCCTCATTGTTAGTGCAGGGGAACATCAGCCGGAGCACATAACAAAACTTATCACCTTTGGGAGATGTTAGAACAACTCCTGTCCTTGATCCTTCTAACTGGTTGGATCCATCAAAGTGTATAGTCCAGTATGTGTCATCTGACTTTTCCTCGGGGGCTTGACATTCCGTCCAATCATTTATAAATCCACAAGGGCTTGGGACTTGATAGCCGTGCGAGGCACATATTTTAGATTGAGAGGTCCCAACTCTGATGCCCACTTAGCAATTCTTCCCGTGGCTTCTCTATTCTAGATTATGTATCCCAAAGGAGCAGAACTGAGCACAGTTATCTGGTGCCCTAAAAAATAGTGCTTTAACTTACGGTTTGCCGTGAAGACCCCATATACCAGCTTCTGCCAATGCAGATACCTTTGCTTGGACTCCGTGAGGACCTCACTGATATAATAAACCGGCCTTTGAACCGTATACTCCTTCCCAGACTCCTTGCGTTCAACCACAATTGCAGCGCTTACCGCCCGATTATTGGCCGCCACATACAGGAGTAACGATTCTTTCTCAGCTGGAGCGGACAGCACCGGCGACTCAATAAGCTGTTTTTTGAGCAACTCAAGTGCTTCACCCGCCGCCTTGCTCCAGATAAATTTGCCTGCCTTTTTCATCATCGGATATAAAGGAATAGCTTTCTCTCCAAGGCGACTGATGAACCGGCTCAACGCGGCAATCCACCCTGCCAAGCGCTAGACATCATTCATACAGGTCGGCTCTGCCAATGAAATAATGGCCCTTATTTTATCTGGGTTAGCCTCAATGCCACGCTTAGAGACCAGAAAACTAAAGAGCTTGCCAGGCGGAACACCAAACACACACTTGGTGAGGTTAAGCATCATCTTGCTGTCACACCCTATTTTTTGGCACATTGATATGTTTGTGATTTACAAAATTTGGAGCCAACTAAAACTTTTTGAATGCGTGCTTGATGGATTGATGATTGATTGAATTGCTTGAATGATCAAGTTTGGCACTATTGGGTTCCACTCCTCTCCACCTTCATCATCCTTGATCAAAATTCCTTGCCCTAAGGTCATGCCATGTGAATAGAGCTCAAAAATATTTTTATCAAAAATATATTTTTACCAAAAAGGTTTTATTCATTTTAGGATTACTAAAACCCCTGAATTGTGGTTTGTACTACAAGTCCTCAATTTAGGTGGATCTTTTATTACCAAACCCTTTATTTCAAACCTATTATATATGACTTCTCAAAATCACCAAATATTATTTTTTAAAGACTATTTTGATATTTTATTTAAGGGTTTTTCTTAAAGCCATAAATGGCTTTTCTTAAGGAAAAAATATTTAAATACTTTGAAAATATTTGAGAAAATTTAGAGAGACTCAGTGGACATATAGTTTCCATATATATCAGTTTCAACACAATGGCTTGATCATAACATGGGCAAAACCCCTCAAAACCCTTTCTATTCAGATTGAACTTTTGGGATGTTTCTATAATAAATATTCTTAATAAAATCCAAGAAAATTCTAGCAAGTCAACACCATCATAGGTGATGATCTTGCAAATTTTCATGTCAATCCAAGTTGGTTTGCTTCATCAAACCAACCCAAAACCATCTCTGTCCAGATTCAAATTTTGACAGCTTTACATTGTGGAATGTCCTCCCTGGGCCTCAAACTTTGTGGGCATGCTCTAATGCCCAAATAGTGGTGATCCACTAAGTGGTGCATCAAGGGTTAAAGCCTAACACCTTCAGATCTATAGAAATCAGATTCTTCCTATTTCTAGGTTTTCCCTAAGTTCCATAATGAACTTTCTTCAAACCCTCTAAACTTGGTGATCACTCTTGTTTTCCATCACCCCTTGACTCTATCAAATCTCAAACTCATACAGGATCATTTACTTTCCCTAATCATAATCAAACACCTTTTGCCAGAAATGTAAAAATGGCATTTCCACCCTTTCACTTTTTACCCTTGGCCACTAAATGGCATTTCCCACAACTCACTAGTAATGCGGTGCACCTCGAGTAACTTTATTTGACCAAGGATCAATGCTTAGATGGGGTAAAAACCCATTTTTACCATCTGGACAGCATGGCCAGCACCCATTTTATCTCCCCCTCCTCTCACCTCTTCTCTCCCTAGCCTCCCCTAGCTCCTAGAGCATCTTCAGATCATCCAAGGGCTAATGGACATGCGGGAACGCGTCTAGAGCACGCAAGCATGCCATGGCATGCCAAAGGCACGCTCTGGAGCGCGCTATAGTGCATGTCCGCACAGTAGCAGGAGAGTCCCGAGGCCACCCGACCGCATTGGGATGAGGGAAGCTGTCCCCCGTGTCCCCCTCGACGTCCGCGTCACTCCAAACGGTCGACCACCTCCTCCCTCTCTCTCTTTCTCCCTCCTTCGCGCATGCCCGATGCCGCCCGAACCGGCCAATGTGGGAGCTCGCACGCGCGCGCCCCTCCTCTCCATCTCTCCCCTCCTTCGCACCTAGACCACTCCCAGGAACGCCCTAGAGTAGCCCGAGCTCGCCCTCGTGCCCCGTGCCGAGGGCTACGACCTCACCAGCGCACCACCGTGTGGTGGACCATGGGGAGGCTACAAATAGCCCCTCCCGGACCTCTCTCTCCCACTCTGGACCCTTCTCCCTCCCCCACTTGAGCCCTATGCCACCCCGGAGAGCTCCCGAGGCCCCTGTGCTCGGGATCGAGCCGAAGCTTGCCGCGGCAGCTCCGTCGTCGATCTCCGGGTACGGCACCGCTCTGGTCCCCATTATCCTCCCTCTGGTCCTCTCTTTCCCTCCTACTCATTTCCCCCTCTCCTCCATTCTTTTTGCACGCTGGGACGAGCATTCGAGGCCGGTCCCGAAGCTGCCTCCGCCGCGGGTGCTCGTCGTCGGCGACCCTGTCTGTCTCCGGACTCCGCTCCACCTCTAGAGGACCGGCGGGTCCTCCTCGGGCCCGTTCCGACCCTCACCTCCCCTCGCCATGGCCTCCCTCGCTGCCAGTGAGTCCCTCCCCTCTCGGTCCAGAGGTAGGAGAAGGACCCGACAGGTAGACCCCACCTGTCGGCCTCTCCATCGCCTCTCTCTCCCCCCTCTCTATCACTAGCCCGCGGAGCCCGCCAGTCAGGTTCAAACCTGGCACGACGCGGGCACCGGTTTGCCTACGGGATGGTTGCTCTAGGCCGGCCCAGTTGCGGCCAGCTCTAGCCAGAAGCACAGTGGCCCTTATCTTTTTCTTTTCTTTTGGATTTTCCAAAAATTCCACAGGTGGGATTATTTTCCCAATGCAAATAATTCTTCCACCATAAATCTTAGAATATTCCATAGAATTAAATAGTGCCATTTGTATAATTTATTGAAACACCTTTGTCTACTAATTTCTTTTAAAACCTCTTTTGGGCATTTTTAGCCTCTGTTTTAAATAGTTTTAAAAACTTTTATGACTATAAAACCCTAGAACAATATTTTTATTGTCGTTTATAGTGTTTAACAGAGTAGGTGAACATTTTTGTTGAATAGTTTGAGTGATCTATTTGCATGCTTGCTTATTTATTATCGTTATTTCGCAACGATAGGTTGCACCGTTGATGGAGAAGTTGGACTCAAAGACTTCGAAGACCGCGGAGACTTTGTTGAGCCAAGCAAGCAGCCCTTTGACTAAGATACGAAACCCTTTTATTTGCATGTCATATAGCACCTTACTTTTGGCATATCGATCATATGTTGTGGTGGTTTCCCTTTTGGTGGGATGCTCCGGTACTTTCCGTTGATACTTGCATCGGGCACGACCCTACCACCTCATGAGGGTTGTGCGGGTGGGATTAGATAGGTTGCTGGTAGATGCTACGCAAAGTGGGATGGGACTTATGCATGATGATACCGAGGGGGTGTGTTTTCAAATACTCTTTCGAAAAAACCCGTCGGGTGCCACTAATGCCCGAGGGAGATGATGATAAAAAGTTGGGTGACCACTTGAGAAAGAAGTGGTGTACCGGAACAAGTGAGAGTGGTGGTTTTCGAAAATGGATTGGTCGAAGTTGCGACAGCTATTCCAACCTTACATGTGCAACCACGATACCCCTTATGGGACGGGGCTTTGTTGACTACTATGGTTGGTGCTAGCCAGGAGCCCGCATTACTAGTGGCAAGAGTGAAGTGGTCACTCTTGAGATGGGGTCGTCCCTGAGTAGAAGGTCATGCGCTGTCTTTACAGGCACCGGGCACACCGTTGCGTGCCCTCATGGATGATACGAGTGATGTACATCATGGGGGATGGCACCAATGAGTGTACTCTTTGTTTAGTATCACCATGGGAAACGCATTGTTTGGGTGATTACCTCGGGTATGTTATATACCACTAGTCGTGGATGACACCGAAGTTCCCCGAGTCTTGTGGGTAAAGTGTGCAACCTCTACAGAGTGTCAAACTATTCGAATAGTCGTGTCCACGGTCAAGGACAGTTGGTTGACCGCTCTTGTGCTACATCCAAATGTTTCTCATGTGTGTGTGGGTGGGGTGTGTTGGTGACAAGAGGTCACATGAGTCAAGCCCGATGGCTTGGCATGAGAAATGAACTAAGTCTGATGACTTAGCATGAAGATGATGTGTTCAATTGATACCCGCAATGGTATCGACAATGTGTTATCATGAATACTTGGTTAGTAGTTGATGCATGCTTCCTATTACTTGATCACGTCACTTGCATTCAAAATCAGCTTTCGGCAAATTTACCTATAGTGCTATATTGTGCATCATGATTGCCTCTCTCCACTCTTGGGTTGCTTGCGAGTACATTCAAAGAACTCATTGGCTTGCCACTGGTTATTTAATTGTCCAGGCATGGAAGAACGGCAGTATGTTGAAGAGTTCATTGGAGACGAAAATGCAAACTAGGACGCTTCCCGGTCAGAATGCATGTAGGTTAAGGTAGATGGCATGGGTTCACGCTTTCGAGAAAGATTTCCGCTGCTTGTTCTAGATTAAGTGTTGGCCTGTGAGGCCCTATCCTTGTAAGACTAAGACCTTCATGGTCACCATTTGTGTAAGACGCTTAATGTGGATGTAAGACTCTTTAATTAAGCTTCTGTGTGTTTAGTGATAATTGATCTTTGGGATCACTGTACACATGCATTCGGTGATCTTGACTTATGAGTCGGGGTCCCCACACTTGCAGACCCCGAGATTATCAAAGGTTTCCATTAAGTCATCCAAGAGAGTCTCCTTCTTCTTGGATTTGACCACAATGTCATCTACATAAGCATGAACATTACGGCCGATCTGACTGTGAAGGCAGTTCTGTACGCATCGCTGATAAGTCGCCTGGGCACTCTTGAGCCCAAAAGGCATAGACACATAACAGAAAGCTCCAAAGGGTGTAATAAAGCCATCTTCTCCTGGTATTTAACCACCATCTTGATCTGGTGATAACTTGAGTAAGCGTCAGGAAACACAAGCTTTCACAGCCCACCGTAGCATCAATGATCTCATCAATATGAGGGAGGGCAAACAGATCAACCGGACAAGCCATGTTAAGCTCCATGTAATCCACACACATACGCCACATGCCGTTCTTTTGAGCACTAGCACCGGGTTAGCCAACAATTCCGGGTGAAAAACCTTGACAATGAAACCCGCTGCCAAGAGTCGGGCAACTTCTTCCCCAATAGCCTTGCGTCTCTCCTCATTAGACAGCCATAGAAACAGCTTAATCAGCTTAAACTTTGGATCCATATTAAGGTTGTGCTCAGCGAACTCTCTCGGTACACCCGGCATGTCAGAAGGTTTCCATGCGAAGATGTCTCAATTCTCACGGATGAATTTGATGAGCGCGCTTTCCTATTTGGGATCCATGTGAGCTCCAATGATGAACTTCTTGGATGAATCACCCGGAGTGAAATCTATGGCCTTAGTGTCATCCACTGAAAACTTGAGGGGCGCCTCAACCTCCGTTGTGGGTTTTTCAGGTGGGTCATATCCTCCGGGTCAACATTCTCCTTGTAAAATTTAACCTCCTCCTGAGCGCAACTAGATTCTGCATAAGCTGCATCTCCTTCTTCATACTCAATAGCCGTCTTCCGGTCACCATGAATGGTAATGGTTCCGTTTAAACTGGGCATCTTGAGCTGTAAGTACACATAGCATGGCCTAGCCATGAACTTAGCATAAGCCAGCCATCCAAACAATGCGTGGTAAGGACTCTTGATTTTGACCACTTCAAACCACAAGGACTCCATCCTGTAATTATATTCGTTGCCAAAAGCCACTTCCAAAGAAATCCTGCCCACCGGATACGCCGACTTGCCTGGCACTACCCCATGAAAGACGGTGGACGACGGTTTGAAATCCTTATCAAGACAGTTTGAAATCCTTATCAAGAAATTTCAACCTCCGAAAGGTATCATAGTAAAGGATGTTGATACTGCTGCCTCCATCCATCAGCACCTTGTTCACCATATATCCTCCCACTTGGGGGGCCACAACCAAAGCCAGCCGCCCCGGGTCATCGACACGCGGCGGTTGATCCTCCGTGCTCCACGTCATATCATATTCAGACCATTTTAAATACTACGGAAGAGTCGGTGCAACTGCGTTGACCGCCCGTTTACGCAACATCTGGTCCCGTTTGTAGAGACTGGTCGTGAAAACATGATACTGGCCAGAACTGAGCTGCTTCGGATTACTTTGATAACCAGACTAATTACGCTATTGCTGGTTGTTGTTACCCGAATGCGGCTAGTGTCCTCCTTGATTACCTTGACCCAGATGACTGGACCCTGAGCCGCGGACCCAAATCCATCCCCTGACCCGCCGTATCCTGAACCGCCTGGCGGGCCATCGTCTTGATTGTTAGGTTGTGTAAAGTGATGCTTGAGTTTCTGCATGAAACGAAAATCACCCCATGTGTCATTCGCCGGCTTATCAGGCTGACCGTGATTCGGACAGGGTTGCTTAAGTAACTCCACCGTGTTCAAGGGAGGCCTATCCTTGTTAAAAGGTGGCCTGAACCTCCCGTTTCCCTTGGGGTGATTTTGACCGGTGCTTGCATTGGCCACCAGCTCTTACCCGGCCTCAAGATTCTTACGCTTGCTCTGGCTATCATTGTTTGCTGCACCCTTGCCCTGATTGTTCTTCTTGCTTTGGCCGGCCTTCTCCTCATTGAAGCCCAGATCCTTTGTGTTGTTAGAGTCGGCATATTTCGTGAGAGCCGTCATGAGCTCTCCCATGTCCTGACACGTACGCTTGAGCCGGCCAAGCTTCTGATTCAAAGGGACAAAGTGGCAGTTCTTCTTTAAGATCAGCACTACCTGAGCCGCCATGATCTGTTCTGAGGAGTGGATGATTGTTGAGACCTGCCGCACCCAATGATGAGACGACTCGTTCTCCTGTTGAACACGGTGATCAAGATCCACGATGGTCATAGGCTGCTTGCACGTTCCATGAATGTTTTTAAATCTGGCTCTAAGCTCTGCCCATTAATTGATGGTAATCGGTGGCAATCCTTTTAACCATGTGCGGGCCGGGCCTTCAAGCATCATGATGAAGTACTTGGCACAAACCGCCTCACTGACATCCAACATCTCCATGGCTCGCTCATAACTTTCCACCCAGGCCTCCGGGGGTAAACCAGCGGTATAATTCAGGACCTTGCGGGGCCCTTTGAAATCCTTCGGCAGCAGCTCGCTCCATAGAGCCGGTGACAAACACGGCAGTCCTAATGCCCTGGAGGTTATTCCTACTCCTATTGAAACGGAGGGCGCATGATCTTGGTGAGCCGCTGTGGCCAAAGCTGGCGCCTCTTGCTTGCTTCCCGCCGGTTTACAAGTGCTTGCGTATCTATACCCGGCCGATGACCCGTCGGAATCTCTCTGTGTTGGTTGCTGCTGGAACCCGCCGGCGATTTGTAGCGCCGGCTAAAGATCTGACTGGGAGAGGAGTTTAATGGACGCGGCTCCGGCTATGACTATATTTCTCCTGCTGGGCCATTGCCATCTGTAGGTATACGATGGTGTTCCGCACATCCCCTGCAAAGGGCGCTTCATCTGGCATATGAATTGTCTCAAGCCGGGTGGTGGCTGCCACCATATTCTCAATCGGGTTAGAAAAATGACCCGCCGGTGTTGGAAAGGCCACTGGTGAGTCTTGGTTTTGTCGGGCCAAATGAGTCACCGGTCGCGCCACCGGGCGTCTTCCTGACGCATTTGTTGCTCACCCTGCCCCTGGCATGTTGAAGAGGTTCCTTGCTTCATAACGTTCTGACAGACGGGATTGATGCCTCATCCGATGCACCGCAGCCGCCGACTGTTCTCCATCCCTAGACGGAAAGCATCTGTTTTGATACGTTCTGCGTCTTCCTCCATCTAGACTTTTAGCTCAGCCATCCACTATTGCTCCTCTGCCATCCGGTCCTTGATCCTCACAATCTCTAACTTCCGAGCCGCTTGGTTATCCGGTGTAACTTCCGTAGCCATTAAGGTCGCGAGCTTGTCCATCAGCTCCAGAAGAACTTTAGCCGACGGCAGCGGGTTAGCATCTGAGGTGGCGGCTCCCGCGGCCATACTACTCGTGCCTGGGGCTGACCCCACCATGAACACAGGAGCATGAACCCGCGGCCCGAAATCATCTCACTCAGAGTGATCCGACTCAGGGCAGATCTCACGGTAGCCCCCAAGACCACCGTTGCAGAGCTGGTACACCGACTCTGTTTCTCCGCTCAAAGATTCGTCCTCTGAATAAACGAGAGTTTCCTGTGATCCAGAAGCTTCCAGATCCATACCTTGAGTGAAGCCCACGAAGACGTGCTTTCGACCCAGATTAACACGGGTGGGTTGTACATTACGGGTAGGTTGCAGGCGCCGACCCGACTCGACGATGTTGGTGCAAACGTACGGCCCGGGTGTAGACCCGTCAACCTTTCCGATGAAAACGTGGATCGCGCTGAATGGGACCCGGAATCCATATTCCACAAAATCAGCATCAGGCCCCCAGCCGGCATCGTCGATGTAGAGCCGCCCGCGGGGACTCTTGCTCATCCTTCCAACTACGTATCCCTCGAGCACCAGGAGAGAGCCCTTTGAGAACTCAACACCAACCGTAGCGCAGTGGCTAGCACCACTGGTATTTTACCTGGGCAACCAGGGATCAAATCCCCACGATGGGCGCCAATTGTCGTGGTTTTCTCACGGAAGATGTTCGGGTAAACGAACTTGGGTTTGAGGCCATCTCTAACGTGGTGGACCCAAAGGGGTTGATTGGGACGAAGGACGCGAGTTTACCCAGGTTCGGCCCCTCAAGTCGAGGTAATAGCCTACGTCCTTCTTGTGTTTGTATTGCTTGTTGTATCGATTACAAGGGAGCTAAAGCTTGACCTAGTTCCTGATAACCTGATCTCTAAGTCGCCCCGGGTCTACCTTTATATCGGAGGTAAAGACCCCGGGTCATACAAGTTGTAACCGACTCTCATTGTCTATCCGAGTCTTCCTCTATCTTCTCTATCCCAGTTGTCCTCGGACGGCTTACGCATCCGGGTCTTCTCTATCCGGGCCACCTTCTGGCCCATCCCATGAGCCGCCAAGCTTCCTGGGCCATAGGCCTCATGGCTCACCCTTGGGCTGGCTCACGAGCCGGCAGGTATAACCCAGAGCCCTCTGGGCGGGTCATATCGTGGGGTTATATCCCTAACAAATTCCATGATGCTCTCCGCCATTCGTGAGTAATTCCATCGTAGGCTTTTTGGACGTTGATGGGCTGGATGAGATTTATCATGTAATCGAGTCATCTTTCTTCGGGTTTGATCCCTAGTATCCACTATGTTGTGAGATTGATGTTGCTATAACTTTGCAATGCATAATTCTTGTCACTAGGGCCTGAGTGCCACGATTTCAGATCTGAACCAATTATGTTTTCATGAATATATATATATATATATATGTGTGTGTGTGTTCTTGATCCATATTGCAAGTTGTAGACACCTATTACGAGTTATGATCTGCATACCCCAGGGTGACAATAACTTGGATTCTTTCCGGTGATAACCGTAGTTTGAGGAGTTCATCTATTCACTAAGTGCTAATGCTTTGATCTGGTTCTCTATTAAAAGGAGGCCTTAATATCCCTTACTTTCCATTAGGGCCCCGCTGCCACGAGAGGGTAGGACAAAATATGTCATGCAAGTTCTTTTCCATAAGCACGTATGACTATATATGGAATACATGCCTACATTACATGGGTGAATTGGAGTTAGTTTTGTGTCACACTATGTTATAACTGTTGCATGATGAATGACATCCAGCATAATTATCCATCACTAATCCATTGCCTATGAGCTTTCCCCATATTGATCCTTGCTAAGTTACTTCTCCACTACTACTGTTAAAATCACTATAGAACTGCTACTGTTACTTTTGCTACCGTTACCGTTACTTCAATATTACTTTGCTACTGAATACTTTGCTGCAGATATTACGTCTTTGAAGTGTGGTTGAATTGAAAACTCAGCTTCTAATACTCGAGAATATTCTTTGGCTGCCCTTATGTCGAATAAATAAATTTGGGTTGAATACTCTACCCTTGAAAACTGTTGCGATCCCCTATACTTGTGGGTTATCAATGGCAGCGGCTCTGTATCGTGAAATGCGCTGAACTATTCTCCTTGGTTTTTTTCTCCAAGAATATGAATATACAGGACTAGAATTTAGGTTGGTGGAGCCATAGGGCGCCCACAAGCTTTCCAGGTGCGGCCAAGGGGGTGGCCTCGTCTGGTGGGCTTGTTACCTATGGGTGACCCCCCATCCGGTTGATTCTTTCGCCAGTATTTTTCATTAATTCCAAAAATATTCTCCGTAAATTTTCAGGTCAATCCGAGAAGTTTTATTTCTGCACCAAAATAACACCAGGGCAATTCTGCTGAAAACACCATCAGTTCAGGTTAGTTGCATTCAAATCATGCAAATTAGAGTCCAAATCAAGGGCAAAGGGTTTTGGAAAAGTAGATATGATGGAGACATATCACACTCTAGCAACCCATCATCTACTTATTACTTCCCAATGCCTTCCCCTAGACCCAAATAATGGTGAAGTGTTATGTAGTCGACAATCAAATAACACCACTAGAGGAGAGACAACATACATCTCATTAAAATATCGAACGAACACCAAATTCACATGATTACTTATAACAAGACTTATCCCATGTTCTCAGGAACAAACGTAACTACTCATAAAGCATGTTCATGTTCATAATCAGAGGAGTATTAATTATCACAAAGGATCTGAACATATGATATTCCACCAAGTAAACCAACTAGCGTCTACTACAAGGAGTAATCAACACTACCAGAACCCACAAGTACCAATCTGAGGTTTGAGACAAAGGTCAGATATAAGAGATGACCCCCTCTCAATGAGAGGATCGTTGGCGATGACGATGGCATCGATTTCCCCCTCCGGGAGGCAAGTTACCCCGGCAGTACTGCTCCGCCGGAGCTCTGGATTGGTTCTTCCCAAATTGACTCCTCGACACGGAGATGCTTCGTCTCGAAAGATCTCTTATGATTGTTTCTAGGTCAAAACCCTTCATATACTAGAAAATGGGTGTTGGGGACATGCCAGGTGGGTCACAAACCACCTAGGCACGGCCAGGGGGTGATCGCGCCTGGCAGGCTTGTGACCTCCTGGTGGGACCCTCTGGTATTTGTTTCGCCAAATATTTTTTATATATTCCAAAACAATTCTCCGTAACTTTACAAGACTTTTGGAGTTGTGCAGAATAGGTCTCTCAGATTTGCTCCTTTTCTAGTCCAGAATTCCACCTGCCGACATTCTCCCTCTTGATGCAAACCTTGTAAAATAAGAGAGAAAAGGCATAAGTATTGTACAATAACGTGTAATAACAGCCCATAATGCAATAAATATCAATATAAAATCATGATGCAAAATGAAGGTATCAGCTCTGCGTTGACTTTAAAGACCTCAACAAGGCCTGCCCTAAGGACCCTTTCCCCTTACCATGAATAAACCAGATTATCGATGCCACGGCCGGACGCGAGTCATTGTGTTTCCTCGAAGCTTATCCCGGGTAACATCAGATAAATATGAAGGAATATGATCAAGCTGCAACCGCATTCATCACCCCCTACGGGCCCCGCATTCAACACAATGCCTATCAGCTAAAAACACTAGGGCTACGTACCAGTGCATGATCCAGACTTTTCTCAAAGAAAAGGTCGGTAAGATAGTCGAAGCATAAGTGGATGACGTGGTCATTCAAACCAAACACGTCAGTCAGTTGATTGACGACCTAAGGAAAACCTTTGCCATGTTATGTGAGTACGATATACGACTCAATCCAGAGAAATGTGTCTTTGGAGTTCCCGTTGGTAAACTGCTCGGAGTCATTGTTTTCCAAAGAGGAATAGAAGCGCATCCAGCTAAGATTCGTGCCCTATCAGAACTTGCAATCCCCACAGTGCTAAAGGATGTCCAAAAGTTGGCGGGTTGTGTGGCAGCATTCAATCGCTTTATTTCCCATCTCGGGGAAAAGGCTTTACCTCTCTATAGATTGCTGAAATGGACCAACAATTTCGAGTGGACTAATGAAGGAGCGGCCACGTTACAAGAAATTAAAACACTCCTCGCAAGCAACCCCATACTCATCGCACCAGGCACTGGTGAGACAATCTTATTGTACATATCAGCCACCAACCAAGTGTTAGCATGGCGCTCGTCGTCGAATAAGAGAAGGAGGGTCACAAATTCCGGATAAAGAAGTTGGTCTATTATGTGTCAAAAGTATTAACACAATGCAAGTCCAGATATCCACACTACCAGAAGATAGCATATACAGTATTTATGGCATCACAGAAACTAAGACACTACTTTCAAGAGTGTTCGGTCATGGTGGCTTCAGAAGTACTCCTTAACGATATAATCAACAACAGGGATGCCACTGGCCGCATAGCCAAATTGGACATTGAACTCATTCCTTTCGAAATTTCCTATAAGCCACGACGAGCTATCAAATCTTAGGTGTTGCCAGATTTCATTGCTGAACGGATAGAGGACGAGCTCCCCAGGGATTACAGCATATATGATGTACTTCGATGGGTCAAAACACTGGCCGGACTGGGGGTTGGAGTTATTCTCACTTCTCCCACAGGTGACAACATTTGATACGTGTTAAAAATTGTGTATATGTTGATTCAAACAATGTAGCCGAATACGAAGTACTTTTACAAGGTCTTCGGATGGCAACATCAATGGGCATAATACATCTAGAGGTGTGGGGAGACTCCAACCTGGCCATTTCGCAAATCAACAGCGAATTCGATGCCAAAAACCGGAAGATGGTGGCATATAGAAACATCGTCCTTAAAATATCCGCACGGTTCAAGGGGCTAGAATTCCATCACGTCTCTAGAGACAACAACCAAACCGCTGCCATACTGACCCGCGTGGGGGCTGATACGTCGCCAACGTATCTACTTTTCCAAACTCTTTTGCCCTTGTTTTGGACTCTAATTTGCATGATTTGAATGAAACTAACCCGGACTGACGCTGTTTTCAGCTAAACTGCCATGGTGTTGTTTTTGTGCAGAAATAAAAGTTCTCGGAATGACCTAGAAACTTACGAGGATTTTTATGGAATATATAAAAGATACCGGAGGAAGAATCTCTATTAAAAAGAGACCTTAATATCCCTTAGTTTCCATCAGGACCCCGCTGCCACGGGAGGGATGGACAAAAGATGGCATGCAAGTTCTTTTCCATAAGCATGTATGACTATATACGGAATACATTCCTACATTACATTGACGAATTGGAGCTAGTTACATATCACCCTATGTTATAAATGTTACATGATGAATGCCATCCGACATAATTATCCATCACCGATCTAATGCCTATGAGCTTTTCCTATACTGGTCTTTGCTACGTTAGTTTACCGCTACTGCTGTCACACTTGCTACATAAATCACTACTGCTACTGTGACCACTATTACTATTACTATTATAAGACTTTGGTACTAAAACTTTGCTGCAGATACTAAATCTTTCAGGTGTGGTTGAATTGACAAGTCATTTACTAATACTCGAGGATATTATTTGCCTCCCCTTGTGTCGAATCAATAAATTTGGGTTGAATACTCTACCCTCGAAAACTGTTGCGATCCCCTATACTTGTGGGTTATCAAGACCTTTTTATGGCGCCGTTGCTGGGGAGCATAGCTCTATTCTCTGAGTCACTTGGGGTTTACATCTGTTGATCACTATGAAGAATTTGCGAGATCCAAAAACAAAAGTTCTGCCCTCAACTACAAGGATAGGTAAGGAACTGCCATCTAGCTCTGCACTTGATTCACCTTCTGTTATGAGTAAATTTGCAACACCACCACCTTCTATTAATTCTGATACGTCGCCTGTTCTTGATGATGCTACTTCTGCTATACATGATAATTATGGTTATGCTTTGCTTTATAAGGATATGCCACTTGGTGAATTTCTTGATGCACAAATTGCTAGAGTTACTATTGAATCAAATGATACTTCTGAAATTGATGAAATTATTGAAATGGAACTTGCTGTTACACCTGTTAGACCTAGCCCTCCTAGATATGAATTGCCTAATATACCTAAGGGTTACGTTATGGAGGGAGAGGTAGCTGAAGACATTCTTGCTTGTAAGGATAGCTATGATCTTGCGAATTTTTTACGCAAGTGGAAAAAAAATCTCTGAATGCTAGAATGAAATATAATCCTAAGTTCGCTACTTCACCTATCTTTGTTACTGATAAGGATTATGAGTTCTCTGTCGATCCTGAGTTAATCACTTTGGTTGAATCTGATCCTTTTCATGGTTATGAATCTGAAACTGTTGTAGCACATCTTACTGAACTGAATGATATAGCCACCCTATTCACTAATGAGGTAAAAATTCGCCATTACTATATCCTTAAGTTGTTTCCTTTCTCACTAAAGGGTGATGCTAAAACTTGGTTTACTTCTCTTGCTCCTGGTTGTGTGCCTAGCCCCCAGGATATGATATACTAGTTTTCTGAGAAATATTTTCCTGCCCATAAGAAACAAGCTTCCTTGCAAGATATATATAACTTTGTGCAAATTGAAGAAGAGAGTCTCCCACAAGCTTGGGGGAGGCTTGTCCAGTTACCTAATGCTTTGCCTGATCACCCTCTTAAGAAAAATGAAATACTTGATATCTTTTATAATGGACTAACCAATGCTTCTAGGGACCACCTAGATAGTTGTGTTGGCTGTGTTTTCAGGGAACAAACTGTGGAACAAGCTGAAATTCTATTAAATAATATCTTCAGCAATGATAATGCTTGGCCTATTACCGAACCTCCTCCGAAGCCAACTCCGAAGAAAAGAGGTATTCTATTCCTCAGTCCTGAAGATATGCAAGCAGCAAAGAAATCTATGCGAGAGAAAGGCATTAAATCTGAAGATGTTAAGGATCTACCACTTATTGAAGAGATACATGGTCTTGATAACCCGACACAGGTAGTAGAGGTAAATTCTCTTCGTAGATTCAATGAGAGTGATATTCCTTATGATAAACCTGCTAGCTTATGCTTAGATGAATTTGATAACTTTGTTGCCAAACAACAAAGTTTTAATGATTAAGTTAGTAGACAACTGAAACAAAATGCTCGTATGATTGATCATATAAGTGCTTGTGTGGATTGAAATGTTAATGATCTTAAGCTTATTGGTAAACATGCTTCTATGGTCACTACTCAAGTAGAGCAAGTGCTTAAGGCTCAAAATGACTTGCTTAATGAATTGAATGATAATTCTGTTAAAGTTGTTACTAGAGGTGGTAGAATGACTCAGGAACCTTTGTATCATGGGGGCCATCCTAAGAGAATTGAGCAAGATTCTCAAGGAATTAATACTGATGCACCTAGTCATCCTGGTAATAGGAAAAAAAAGATGATAGGAACTTGCATGCTAGTAAACCTGTTTCTGTTACACCTGAGAATCAAAATGATATATCTATTTCTGATGCTGAGACACAATCTGGTGATGAACATGAGCCTAGTGATAATATTGATAATGATGTTCATATTGATGCTCAACCTAGTAATGATAATGATGTGGAGAATGAACCTGCTATTGATCCTGATAACCCACAACGTAAGAATGAAAGATATGATAAGAGTGATTTTATTGCTAGCAAGCATGGTAAAGAAAGAGAACCATGGGTTCAGAAACCCATGCCCTTTCCTCCTAAACCATCCAAGAAAAAGGATGATGAGGATTTTGAGTGCTTTGTTAAAATGATTAGACCTATCTTCTTGCAAATGTGTTTGACTGATATGCTTAAAATGTCTCATTATGCTAAATACATGAAAGATATTGTGACAAATAAAAGAAAGATACCTGATGTTGAGATATCCACCATGCTTGTTAATTACACTTTTAAGGGTGTGACTCCTAAGAAACTAGGTGATCCGGGAGTACCCACTATACCTTGCTCAATTAAAGGAAACTATGTTAGAACTGCTTTATGTGATCTTGGAGCCGGAGTTTGTGTTATGCCTCTCTCTTTGTATCGTAGACTTGAATCGGATAAGTTGAAACCTACTGAAATTTCTTTGCAAATGGCCGACAAATCAACTTCTTTACCTATCGACATTTGTGAGGATGTGCCTGTTGTGGTTGCGAACGTTACTATCTTAACAGAGTTTGTTATTCTTGATATTCCTGAGGATGATGCCATGGAAGTCATCCTTGGAAGACCCTTTTTAAACACTGCAAGAGCTGTTATTGATTGCAACAAAGGCAATGTCACTTTCCATGTCAATGGTAATCAGCACACGGTGCACTTTCCGAAGAAACAATATCGGGTTCATTGCATAAATTCTATTGAAAAATCTTCATCCATTGTTATTGGAAGCCTTGAATGTCCTATACCTACTGTCAAGATGAGATATGATATACTTATTGTTGGGGATATGCATATCGCCATTGAGGTAACCTAGTGATTTTTTGAAAATTCTCCAGTTTCATGTGAGTCGAAAAAGTTTGTCAAGGAGACTTGATCAACCTCATTGATGGATTTCTTTTGATGACCATGAGATGGATGAATCTAGAAGTCACAACCTTCTGTTCCCAACTTTTACTTTCTGTTATTAAGTAGAAAAATGATAAATATAGCATTATTTTCCTGTTTTCTGCATTATCCGTCCAAAAAAAATTACCTGAAAATAAAAGTTCTTCAAATGCCCTGAAATTCAAGTATGATTTTTCTGGAATATTTATGAATTTCTGAGATAGATAACTAGTCAGCGGGATGCACCAGTGGGCCACGAGCCTAGGAGGCGGCCCCCTGGGCGCGCTTGGAAGGCTCGTGGGTCCCACGTGGGCCCCCTCCACTTATTCCAGCACCCATCTCCTTCTTCTACCTGCAAAAAAAATCATCCCACAGCTCAAACCCGTGTTCTTGCTCATTTTGCTGTGTTTTTCGATCTCCTTGTGCAAAGCCCCATTCACCAAACTGTTTAGGGGAATTGTTCCTTGGTATGTGACTCCTCAAGTGGTCCAGTTAGTTTTTGTTCTAGTGCTTTATTCATTGCATATTATTGCTTCCTTGGTAACCCAGTTCTTGAGATTTGCATGTTAATTTTATTTGGTCCCAAGTAGTTTCGATGAAAGATATGGCCTCTAGGCATTTGTAAGAGTAGTTGCTATGAGTTTTGTTAAGATTTGTTCACTTTTATTTTGAGTCACTAAAAATTTCAGAATTCTTTAGAAGAAGAAAGGGAATTATGAGGAGGTTCCTAAGGGGTTCTTCGAGTCATAACCCCAAGGAAGATGGAAATGAGAAGAAGAAACCCAAGTATCCGGTCCCCCGAGTTGCAGAAGTTCGAGCATGCGAGTGGCCGAGCGATATGTTCTTGCACGTTGCTGGTCTTCATAAGGACTTTTATTACTTGGTGGAGAATGCATGCCTTACTGCATTTGTTGAGGATAAGTGTCCACAATACGTCCTCCTCACTAATACTTTCATGCAAAGCTTTAATTTCTATCCGAGGAAGAGTCCTCCTATGGTTGAGTTCAAGTTATATGATATCCCCCAGCGCATGTCACTTCAGGATTTTTGCGATGTTTGCAAGTTATCTTATGTTGGGGATATCCATGAACCTAGCCCCGGAACTTGAAGGCTTTCATTGATACTATTGCCGTAGGAGAGGAGAGAGGGGTGTTTGGCGCCAGAATCGCCAGTCTGCATTTTCCTGTGCTTCGTTATTTCTCTTTATTTGTAGGAAAATGTTTGATTGGCTGTGGAAAGGCCGGGGGTCTTAGTTCCCCAGATCTTGTAGTCTTACGCTCAGCTTTACATAATGATAGAACTTATAGTTTGGGCGCTATTGTTGCCCAACGGTTGAACACGAACCGTTCCAAGGGCGCGGTGTATGGAGGTATCTATGCTACTCGTCTAGCTAAACATTTTGTGATACCTGCTAGGCTACATGAGGAGGGGGAGATGCTTCTTCCAGAGAGATATTTAGATTATGATAGCATGGTTCGCCATGACTTTCTTGATAAAAATGTTAATGGGAGGCTAACATATAACTTGGTATTTAGCCATGGTACTCGTGAGGTCATTACCTTGCCTGCTCCGTCTTTGTTCAACCTTCATCTAGGTAGGTACATTATTATGCCCTCGGACATCAACGCATACTGGGGCATGGCGCCACCTCAGGCGCCCGTGCCCAAGCCACCAGTCGAGTACGAGACGCCAGTTTATCAGTGGGAGCCGGAGGAGCTCACCCATCAGTGGCACCCTTAGTACACTCCGGAGTACCCCGGAGTTGGTTACTTTCCTCCTTGGGAGTAGACCAACTTAGGCCAAAAGCCTAAGCTTGGGGGAGTATGTGTTTCTCACCGACTTTATATTCATGTTCGGACATTCATTTTGAAAGTCGGTGTTCACACTATTTCATTATATCATCCATGCTAGTTTATTTTCTTTTGGTCGAGGTAGAAGACCATGATTAAAATGATTAGTGGCTCTCATATGCATTATTGTTTATCCGTCAAAGAGCAATATTACTTTGTCTTCTCCTCTGAGTTTGCTTGCAGATTCCAGCTTAGTCCAATGCATGAACACTCTTATTATTATTCACATCATTTGGTCGTGCAAGTGAAAGGCAATAATGACGATATATGATGAAGTGACTGACCCTGGAAAAGTTGGTATGAACTCAACCTATTTTGTTTTTGTAAATATGACTAGCTCATCCTTCCTGATTCAGCCATTTTATGAGAGAAACATGTTTGCAATGACAACTTAGAGATCATAGTTTCTTATGCCATGTTTAATTAGCTAGGAGCTTATAATGGTTTGTCTTGGATGCCAACATAAATTTTAAAACGATTGTGATTTAGTATGATAGGATGGTATCCTCCTTTGAATGATTCAAGTTTCTTGACTTGGCACATGTTCATGCATGTAGTTGAAACAAAATCAACATAGCCTCCCCGATATTCATGTTCATGGTGATTTATATCCTACTCATGCTTGCACTCAATGTTGGTTAATCTCAATGCATGTTGATGACTATTGTCGCTCTCTAGTTGGTCGCTTCCCAGTCTCTTTCTAGTCTTCACTTGTACTAAGCGGGAATACTGATTGTGCATCCACTTCCTAAACCCAAAGTTGTTCCATATGAGTCCACCATACCTACCTATATGCAGTATCTACCTGCCGTTCCAAGTAATGCATGTGCCACTCTCTAAACCTTCAAATAATAATCTGTTTTGTATGCCCGAACCGCTCATGTGGTGACAAGGGGCGGTCAGTATCTTCCATGCTAGGCGTGTTATCCTCAATATGTGTTTATTCACTATCACTCACAAGAAAGGGCCGATAATCGGAATGCCCAGTTCCATGCTCAAATCAAATAAAAATATAATTGCAAACAAAACTCCCCCTGGATTGTTGTTGGTATGGACGTGGAGTGTGCTTGATTGGTGGTGGGGGAGTCAAAACTTTACTATTCTGTTTGGGAACCGCTATAATATGTGTAGCATGGAAGATGGTGAAAACTCTTGGTCATCGCGTTGACAATGGAAGCATGCCACCCCAAAATTATTTACCTCTGTTTTAAGAAGCTTGAGCTCTGGCACCACTGTGAATCAATGCTTCCCTCTGCGAAGGGCCTCTTTTTATTAAAAGCACCAGCTAGAGAGCACCTCCGTCATTTGTATGCTTTGCTATTAATTGATATTGAGTACGACTACGACTGGATCTTCTTTGCCATGAATTACAATTTCTAGTCGGCCCTAGGTCTTTGAAGGTGCTCTACATTTATGTTTTGCGGTCTCAGAACGGGCTGGCGAGATAAGATCTATTCATATTGTATCATGATTGTTTTGATTGAAGTGTTGACGTTTGAAACTTATTATTATTACTCGCTAGTTAATTATGCCACTGATATCAGTATACCATGAGATATAAACATCATTGCTTATGTGGTTAGCTTATGATCTTGCTGAAAATCTGAATATGAGTTAGACATAATTACAACAACAAGATCAAACAGAGTTTGTAAAAGTTTTTCTTTTGTCTCTTTCAGTTTATCAACTGAATTGCTTGAGGAAAAGCAAGGCTTTAAGCTTGGGGGAGTTGATACATCTCCAACATATCAACTTTTCCAAACTCTGTTGCTCTTGTTTTGGACTCTAATTTGCATGATTTGAATGAAACTAACCCAGACTGATGCTATTTTTAGCAGAACTGCCATGGTGTTGTCTTTGTGCAGAAATAAAAGTTCTCGGAATAACCTGGAAAGTTACGAGGATTTTTTATGGAATATATAAAAAATAACGGAGAAAGAATCAACTGGGGAGGAGCTGCCAGTGGGCAAGGAGCCCAGGAGGCGCCCCCACCTAGGGGGTGCCTAGAAGGCTCGTGGGGCCCACGTGGCTCCTCCGACCTCCTCTCTAGCTCCATATAACCTCTTTCGTCCACCGAAAATTAGAGAGAAGAGTTCATCGCGTTTCACGATACGGAGCCACCGCCACCACCTGTTCTTCCTCGAGAGGGCAGATCTGGAGTCCGTTCTAGGCTCTTGAGAGGGGAAATCGAAGCCATCGTCATCATCAACCATCCTCCATTGCCAATTCCATGATGCTCTCCATCGTTCGTGAGTAATCTCATCGTAGGCTTGCTGGATGGTGATGGGTTGGATCAGATCTATCATGTAATCGAGTTAGTTTTTATAGAGTTTGATCCCTAGTATCCACTATGTTCTAAGATTGATGTTGCTACTACTTTGCTATGCTTATTGCTTGTCACTAGGGCCCGAGTGCAATGATTTCAGATCTGAACCTATTATATTTTCATCAATATATGTGAGTTCTTGATCCTATCTTGCAAGTTGTAGTCACCTACTATGTGTTATGACCCGGCAACCCCGGAGTGACAATAGCCGGAACCACTCCCGGAGATGACCATAGTATGAGGATTCCATGTATTCACCATGTGCTAATGCTTTGTTCCGGATCTCTATTAAAAGGAGACGTTAATATCCCTTAGTTTTCATTAGGACCCCGCTGCCACGGGATGGATGGACAAAAGATGTCATGCAAGTTCTTTTCCATAAGCATGTATGACTATATACGGAATACATGCCTACATTAGATTGACGAACTGGAGCTAGTTACATATCACCCTATGTTATAACTGTTACATGATGAATGCCATCTGACATAATTATCCATCACCGATACAATGCCTATGAGCTTTTCCTATACTGGTCTTTGCTACGTTACTTTACCGCTACTGCTGTCACACTTGCTACATAAATCACTACTGCTACTGTTACCACTATTACTGTTACTATCATACTACTTTGCTACTAAAATTTGCTGCAGATACTAAATCTTTTAGGTGTGGTTGAATTGACAACTCAACTGCTAATAATCGAGGATATTCTTTGGCTCCCCTTTTGTCGAATCAATAAATTTGGGTTGAATACTCTACCCTCGAAAACTGTTGCGATCCCCTATACTTGTGGGTTATCAGGGGCCAAGCGTGACCCTATCCCGAAAAACACCTTGCTTGAATGGCTCTACAAGCCGTCGGTGGTTTGGCAGGACGGCAATAAGGGCGACAAACCCATCAATACGAAAGAGGTTTGAAAGCACAACATGCTCCCTTGGTGGTTTTGATAATACATTTTCTCTTGGACTAATACTTTTATCTAGTCTATTTCAGATAATAGTCCATGGAGAATTGGGTTGGCAAAAGGAGACTATGGGACACCCCAAGATGCAAGGAAATGTATTGGCAAAGATTCAAGCAAGATGACTCTAGATTTTATATTTGTGAGAAATCAATTTGAGTCCATAGGAAAGCCAATACTATTAAAAGGGGGTAAGATTTTGTTGGTGAACAAAATGCTCATATGTGCACAAGTGATAGTCACCAAAGACACCGGCAAACTCTCCCACCAAAGTCTGTCCAAAGCCAAACAATCAAAATCGATGCAACCAACATTCCACATTCGGTGCCACCAATTCCAAACCCTAGACAGATTCAGCCAAACCCCAGCTACTTCGGTGCAGCCGATTCCATACCGGTGCCACCGAGTTAGGCTGCCAACTTTCTATTACGCAAGTTCATATTTTTGGTCCCTCCAAGATTGTCGAATCGGCGTCACCGAGATTGAGCACTCTGACCGTTGGTCACCTTATCAGTGCAACAAAGATTCCTATATCGGTCTGACCGAGATTCAAAAGTTGCCACCTTTC
Source organism: Hordeum marinum (assembly GCA_022496015.1). Lineage (NCBI taxonomy): Eukaryota > Viridiplantae > Streptophyta > Magnoliopsida > Poales > Poaceae > Hordeum > Hordeum marinum. The sequence goes on along the minus strand of CM039677.1, from coordinate 276,454,400 downwards.
GATCACTTCGGTACCACCGAGATTAACACATCGGTGTCACCGAGTTGGTCATTTTCTGTGCAATGATTGGATTTTTGGAGGTGCCTATATATACCCCTCCACCACAACCTACTCGAGAAGGAAGCACTCAGGACTATTCCATACCTATCCTATCAGTTTTCTGCGACAGAACCACCTACCCTTGTGTTGAGGTCAAGACCTTCCACTCCAACCATATGGATCTTGATTTCTAGCCTCTCAAGTTTCTTTCCACCAATCCCATCTCTTCTACCAAGCCATATATGTGAGAGAGCAATTGTGTGTTGAGGAGTCTATCATCTTGAAGCACAAGAGCAAGGAGTTCATCGACATTACCAAGCCTATTACCATTTGGAGGGTGATGCCTCTTAGATTGGTTAGGTGTCACTTGGGAGCCTCCTACTTCGTGTTGTGGAGTGAACCAAGCAGTTTTTAAGGGCAAGGAGATTGCCTACTTCGTGAACATCTACCCATAGTGAGGCTAGTCCTTCGTGGACGGCAGCTGTTATGGAATAGTCAAGGTTACTACTTCATGGACACTTATGGGTGGAGCCCTCCGTGGACTCTCACGACCGTTACCCTCTGTGGGTTGAAGACTCCATAAACGTGGACATACGATACCACCACCTATCGGAACCACGGCAAAAATCCTTGTGTCTCCATTTGCATTTGATCTCCATATCTCAACTCTTTACTTCATGTGCAGTGTCTTTACTTTCCGCTACTATATTTGTGGACATGCATGTGTAGGGTATATGGAGTTGCTAGTCATGCTAAAACTATTAAAATTTGCCAACCAATTAACTTGGGAAAAGGTTAGGTTTTAATTTTCTACTAGTAGTCTATTCATCGCCCCATTAGACACTCTTCTAGTGATCCCACAATTGGTATCAGAGCATTGGTCTCCATTGCTTCGGTTTAATCACCGAGGAGGAAGATGGATCTGTCTAGTATAGGGAGTTTGAGTTCTATAGTGCCTATTCTTGATGGATAGTATTATAGTCAATGGAAAACTTTTTTGCTTGAGTTGTTTAATGAATTTCAGTTGAGCAAATATGTTATGCGCCCCTATGAGCCTCCTATTGATAAATTGCATCCCACACAGAAAGAGGAAATTAACATGCTTGGTAACCTAAGAACTTTCAATCTTATTGTTAGAGGTTTACCAAGATTCATGCTTTCTCAATTGAAGAACTTTGCATGTGCCTACACCTTGTGAACTGATTTGGAGAAACGATATCCAAATATGTCATTAGGAAATCTTGATGAAATTCTTCATAAAACTGTTGCTTTTCATAAAATGAAGCCTAGTGATACAAACTTTGATAAACGCCTATTTGAGCTCCGTGATCTTATGCGTGCTAAAGGAGATGTCACCACTATCAACAGAATTATCTTTGAAGCCATTCGCATTCATAAACTTGAACATTTTCATGATCACAATACTAACGAATCTCTTGTTCTTTATGGCGAGGATTTCCCACTTGATGATGACAATGTGGAACATGACTGCCTTGGACAAGTTGAGTTGTTCGACATCGAGCATGAAAAGATCATGAAGAATCTATGTCTAATGGAGAACTTCAAGGATTATAGGCCCAGGGGAAAAGAGTGGATTCTCGACAGTGGATGTACGAATGACATGACTGGTAATAAAGACATGTTCCAAGAGATCACGCCTAATCAAGGTCCTCGAAGGTACGTAAACTTTGGAGAAAACTCTATGGGTAAGGTACTTGTCCTTGGTAAGGTGGCCATATCCCATGATTGCTCTATTCAAAATGTTATGCTTGTTGAATCCCTTGGCTACAATCTTCTTTCCATATCTAGATTTGCCGATTTCGGTTTCAGTGTGTTATTCACGAAAGTAGCTTGCCATGTGTTTTGTAAAGATAATCATAAAATGGTCTTCAGCGGTTTCTGTATAGGTGATCTATAAACTGTTGATTTCACTAAGAGATCCAAGCCTTGCACTTGTTTAATTGCTAAATCCTCTAAAGGTTGGCTATGGCATAGAAGACTTGGACATGTGGGCATGCGCAATATAGATAAGCTAATCAAGGGCGATCACATTCTTAGTGTTAAAGATGTTATCTTTGACAAAGATAGTCTTTGTAGTGCTTGTCAAGCTGGAACGCAAGTAGGTGGAAGTCATCCGGTCAAGAATATCATGACTACTAGGAGACCACTCGAGTTACTTCACATGGATCTTTTTGGTCCCAATGATTACAACAGTCTCAATGGAAATTCCTATGGTATAGTTATAGTTGATGATTTTTCTAGATTTACCTGGGTATTTTTCCTTGATGATAAGTCGTAGGTTCAAAAGATCTTCAAGAACTTTGTTCACAAAGCGCAAAATCAATTTGAAGTGAAGATCAAGAAAGTTTGGAGCGATAATGGATCGGAGTTCAAGAACACCCATGTGGATACCTTTCTTGGGGAAGAAGGTGTCTCACATGATTTCTCGGATACATACACGCCTCAACAAAATGGAGTTGTTGAGAGGAAGAACCGGACGCTTACTAAGATGGCTAGAATGATGCTTGATGAATACAAGACGTCAAGACGCTTTTAGGCAAAAGTCGTGGAAACAGCATGTCACGCCACAAACCGACTTTACTTGCACAAGCTTCTCGGTAAAACAACATACGATCTACTCACCGGTAACAAACCCCAAGTTGGATACTTTCGGGTATTCGGCTCCAAGTGCTACATTATCGATAAGCATCGTTGTACTAAATTTGCTGATAAATCTCATGAAGGATTCCTACTTGGTTATGGATCAAACTATCACACTTACTATGTCTACAACAACTTCACTCAAAAAGTTGAAGAAATGATAGAAGTGAAGTTTGATGAATCTAATGCTTCGCAAGTTGAACAATTTCCCAATGATGTATGTGATAAGGACCCCTCGGAAGCTATCCAAGACTTGTCTATTGGCAAAATTCGTCCCATGGAGGTGAAGGAAAGTACTTCATCAACCCAAGTGGAAGCTCCTACTTTGAATCAAGGCTACCAACAACACGACATAGAAGCATCCTCAAGTGGTACACGACATGATGAAGAGGAGGAGGAAGTACATCATGAAGATCCACCACAACCTCCTTCACCAACACCTCAAGGAGATGATCACGTCGACAATAATGAAGATGAAGTAGATGATGATGAAGAAGAAGCTCCACCATCCAACAATCGAAAGCTGACACGAGTTCGAGCACAAGTGACCAAGAACCATCCCTTAACCAAACCTTTGGAGATATCCAAACCGGGAGAATCACTCTCTCTAAAACTCATCTAGTTAACTTTTGTGAGCATTATTATTTCATATCTAGTATTGCGCCTTTGAAGTTAGAAAAAGCTCTTGAAGACGTGGATTGGGTGAATGCTATGCATGAAGAGCTTCACAACTTTGAAAGAAACGAAGTGTGGACACTTGTGGAGAATCCCGAAGATGAGCACAACATCATCGGAATCAAATGGGTGTTTTGGAACAAGCAAGACGAACACAGTCAAGTCATGCGTAACAAGGCATGTCTCCTGGCCCAAGGATATGCTCAAGTCGCACGTATGGATTAAAGTGAGACTAATGCCCCTGTTGCTAGACTAGAAGCTATTCGAATTATTCTTGCCTATGCTAATCACCATGATATCACGCTTTACCAAATGTACATTAAAAGTGACCTCTTAAATGGTTAAATTGAAGAAGAGGTTCATGTTAAGCAACCACCTGGCTTTGTGAATCCTAAGAAACCTAATCATGTTTACAAGCATCGTAAAGCCCTTTATGGTCTTAAGCAAGTCCCTCGTGCTTGGTACAAATGCTTAACGAAGTTTCTCATTAAAAAGGTTTTGAAATTTATAAAATTGATGCAACCTTGTTCACTAAGAGAGTTAATGGTGAATTATTTGTGTGCCATATCTATGTGGATGATATTATCTTTGGCTCCACTAACCCTCAATTTAGTGAATGATTCGGAAGGTTGATGTCCGATAAGTATGAGATGTCCATGATGTGTGAGCTGAAATTCTATCTTGGATTGCAAATCAAGCAATAAAGAGAAGGAACTTTCATCTCTAAAACTAAGTATACCACGTACTTGAACCAAAAGTTCAACATGCAATAGTGCAAAGGTATGAAAACTCCCATGCCAACTAGTGGATATGTTGATCTTACGAAGGAAGATAAGCCGGTTCATCAAAAAGTCTATCGATCTATGATTGGATCATTGCTATATCTATGTGAATATCATCCCGATATTATGCTTGGTGTTTGCATGCGTGCTAGATATCAAGCCACAGGTAAGGAGTGTCATCTTATGGCCGTGAAATGTATTCTGATATACTTGATACAAACACCAAACTTGTTCATTTGGTATCCCAAGGGATCTTCTATTAACCTTGTTGGCTATTCCGATTCGTACTATGACGGTGACAAGGTTGATAGAAAATCCACCTCATGTACTTATCTATTTTTGGGCAGATCTCTTGTGTCTTGGTCCTCCAAGAAACAAAACTTGGTATCTCTATCTACTATCGAAACTGAGTATATTGCTGCTGGATCTTGTTGTGCACACTTAATATGGATGACACAAATGCTTAAATATTATGGAATCCATGTTAAAAATGTTCCATTGCTTTGTGATTATGAAATTGCAATTAAGATTGGTCATAATCATGTGCAACATTCTCGAACTAAGCATATTCAAGTTCGACATCATTTCATTCGCGATAATGTTGCCAAAGGAGATATTAATCTTAAGCATGTTTGCACTAACAAGCAATTGTCCAATATATTTACTAATCCACTTGATGAGAAAACTTTTTATCACTTGAGGGGTGAGTTGAACATCATCGATGCTTCAAACTTGAGCTAGACTCACTCGGATGCGTCGAAGGGCATGAGCCTTCTTGATACTTCTATGATATTGCTAACGTGTTATCTTATGCCATGGAATTCTATGCTCCCTTGTATTGCATCTAACCGTTTGTAGGTACTTGGAAGAACTCCATTCCACGAGATTGCAACCAACTCCAATTATAAGCAATCCTGTCTTGATGAAGTATCCAAAACCCTTCTTGATGATGGAAGTAAGAAGACAACAAAACCATATCCTTGACATATATCCCATTATTGCAAAATATCAGTTGGTATCATATCAAATGGATATACCTAGTGTTCTTCCTTGCATGACTAACCCTGGTAGGAAACAAGTGTACTAGAACAAGAAGGATTGCTCGCAACTCAAGATTTTCCCCATCAACCTCGACCATCCTAATGAAATTCTCATACGAGCAACGTCATCAACATCACTCAAAGGTATGCTCTCATATCCTTGAAAAGGCTTTACTCCAAGTCATGAGCTAAAGCAACTCAAGGTATATGAAGACATTAAAATGCTTAATCGAAAAATGGTAACCCCATTTTGAGCTTAACGTAGAGTATTACCTATGATAAAGTATTCTTGCTGGGCTCCTAAGTCAATATACTATAATATAGGTGACCTAGTCAACACCCATCACTAGCTAAGATTCTCGTGTGGCTTGTTCTCTATTTGCATGATCTCTCGTAACCACTCAAATCTTCTCTAAGATGATGTTCTTTTCTCCTTGCTTTGAATATGTATTCTTTTGAAACTTTGAAATCAGAAATTTCATCCCTTAGTCTTTTCTTTCTGACTTATCCTCGGAGTCGCCGACTCAGGTATCTCTGTTCTACCTAAATTGCAAACAAGATGCACTACAAGATATGTCCTTCTTCTGTTACTTCGATGATCCCTTCACAAAAAGGGGGAGAATAACAAGCAAAACATAGGGGGAGAAACTCTTTATTCAAGGATCCCTAGCTCAAAGGAGGAGAAGATTAATATTTTCCACATGGAGAGAAGTTATGTTCCATGATTCCCTCAGTTCTTCATGCTAAAGGGAGAGATACATGCTTATGTATAGGGGGAGATATGATTTAGGGAGAGACGAGAAAATCGAAATTTTATACTTATATAAACAAGGGGAGAATACCAACGTAAGGGGGAGAAAATTCCAAGCTCAATAATATTCTTGCTTATTTTATTTGAATGTTCACTTTAGACTTTTCTCACCCTATCCAATCCCAATATCTAAATGATGAGATTCGGGGTGAGAGGATGAACTAGTACTTTCATATCTAAGGGGAGAATGCTCTAAAGAATTAATGCCAAAGGGGGAGACATATTAATCTTAAGGATTATCATATTTTATATGTTCTCCATATCTTGGTGTCTTTTGAGTTCTACTGCTTTTGATTCGTAGAATACTCTTGTGTTTCCTAACATTGTTTATGTGTTTCTACTACTAGAATGCTCAAGAACTCAAGCTAAGTACATGCATCATATCTTTGATCAAGATGATATCTTGCTTCTTGCACATATTGTTTGCAAGAGTGAAGTCTTGGACGAGGATACATCTCATTCATATATTTTCAAGCATATAACCAAGATACACATGACTCCTTATATCCCTTCAACCATATGTGTGTTCATGCATTCCAAAGCAACTATACTTTAAAGGACTGGACACATTTACGGGGAGCAAATCTAAGTCATGTGTCTCTCAAAGCCTTCATTATATCCACGTATATCTTTATTTGAATCTTTGATTGTATGTTGTCATAAATTACCAAAAAGGGGCAGATTGAAAGCACAACATGCTCCCTTGGTGGTTTTGATAATTCATGACAACATACATTGTCTCTTGCACTAATACTTTTATCAAGTGTATTTCAGATAATAGTCCATGAAGAGTTGGGTTGGCACAAACAGATTGTGGAACACCCCAAGATGCACGGAAATGGATTGGCAATGCTTCAAGCAAGAGGACTCTACATTTTATATTTGTGAGAAATCACTTTGAGTCCATAGGAAAGACAATACTATTCAAAGGGGGTAATGTTTTGTTGGTGAACAAAATGCTGATACGTGCACAAGTGATAGTCACCAAAGAAACCTACAAACTTTCCCACCAAAGTCTGTCCAAATCCAAACACTGAAAATCAGTGCAACCAACATTCCACATTGTCGTGGGAGGACGAACACCTATGGGATCGAAGGGACCCCTTTGAGTTCGGCAAGGGGTGAGCTTGCACAAAGAGTTGGCCTGGTAAACAGCGCGCGGGGAGTTTTTACCCAGGTTCGGGCCGCACAGATGTGTAAAAACCTACTCCTTCTTGGTTGTATTGAGTGTGTTCTAGGGTTCTAGCTACGGGAGTGCCATGAACGGCTGCTACGTGAGCTAGGTAGTCCCCAATTGTCTAACCATCTGGCTGTCCAATTGTCTCACTATCCAACCGTCTAACTATCTACACCCCCCCTCTCTGTAACGCCCTGGGCTTTCTTTTATACCTAAGGGGATCCCAATAGTTGTGTATAGTGTGCACACGGGGTGCATAGTGCTACAGTGCTATCATACCTAACCCTGACGGAGTATGACAAGAGCATTTAATGCATCATCAGGCGTCTTTGTCTGTTAGTGGGATGGGATGGTGTCGTGGTTTTGTCACGGCAGATGACTAGGTTACCGAACTTGAGTTCGGACCTGTCACCATTGTAGTGGACTCAAAGGGGTTGATCGGGACAAAGGACACGAGTTTACCCAGGTTTCGCCCCTCAAGTCGAGGTAAAAGCCTACGTTCTGCTTGTGTTGTTATTGCTTGTTGTATCGATTACAAGGAGCAAAAAGCTTGACCTAGTTCTCGATAACCTATCCTCTAAGTCGCCCCGGGTCTGCCTTTATATAGGAGGAAAGGACAACCGGGTCTTACAATTGTTTAAACCGAGTCACATTACATCTCCGAGTCTATCTCTATCTCCCTGTCCAAGTTATCCTCGAGACGTCTTACACGTCCGGGTCTTTCTCTTCCGGGCCACCGTCCGACCCACATCTTGAGCCGCCTATCTTCTTGGGCCCTCAGTCGGTGGCTTACCTTTGGGCTGGCTCATGAGTCAGTAACATGACCCGGAGTCTCCATGGCGGGTCATACCACAGGGTTATGTCCCCAACATTAGGCCCCAGGTTGAATTGAGCTTGCTCACTTCATCCTTCTCTTATGGTCTCCGAGAGTCGCCCGAAAATGACCCAGCGTGATGTCACGGGATCCGCTGACGTATCAGCGAAACTTGCATTTAACCACTCATCCGAGAATCGAGGCGTCCACCTCGGTCAAACCGGTGTTGTCGCCTGGATTTTCATGCCTTCCTCATTCTTTATTTAAATATGACCCGTGCGGGTCGAGGGTTTTGACTCCTCCCGCCCTCACTTCTTCTTCCTCCGTAGACCGCTCCGCCTCGTCACGCTCCACTCTGGTGCCGCCCGCTCGTCTTCTGTGACTTGGCCGCTGCATCAAACTGATCATTCTAGAGATCTTCCCGCCTCCATCGCAGCGTCTCCGGTAAGTCCTTCTCCCTCATAGATCACCGACCGCCGTAGTAGGATTACCGCCGAGAACTCCGCCTCCGCCGCTCGAGCTCCGGCGCCACCCCCGTGAGCGTATCCCGATGTCGTCACCTCCTTTAGCATGCGCCCGCATTGCTCCACCATTTACTGGTCGTCCGCACGTAATGCATGGACCACCGCGGCTTCATTCCACTTTTGTTTATCTTTGCTGTTCGTCGCTAGGTCACGAATAAGTTTCATTTTTCCGCTTTTGTAGATCTATAATTTCCGTAGTGATCTGTGAAAACTGTTTGTGTAGGACTTAGCCGATTTTCGATCTTTGCTTCCTTTTTGAGCCGTTAAATTTCTTCTGACTCTCACCAGCCGGGTCTTCCATATTATCCGTAGAACCTTCAAACCTGTAAGCCGCGATAATTTTTTGCTGGCGCTTGACTAGTTACCCCTCTGAAGTTGCATAGTATTTCAAGCAGCCGCTGTGACTCGTGCCACCAACTCGTGCAACTAGGTCGGGTCTTGCGCCACTGAAGAGCATTTAGCAGAGCTTGTCGCAGCGGGTACTCTTCCCCCAAAAGAGGTTCTTCACTGGCGGGTTCCGGGTGATGAGACCCGCCCTGCTCCCAGGAAAGGAGAAGTAGTAGTTTTTACTGATCACATCGAGTGAGGATTCGTACCTCCCGACTATAAGTTCTTCCGAGACATCCTCCATCTGTACAAACTTCACCCTCAAGACCTGGCGCTGAACTACGTCTCTAATATATGCCATTTTCAAGTGCTCTGTGAAGCTTATCTGCAGTCCAGGCCGTCTGTTGGATTCTTCCGTGAATTCTTCTACGCCAACCGCCAAATGGAGTTTAAAGGTGGCCCGAGTCTGGGCCTTGGAGGGATTTCTATCCAGTGCCGCAGAGGCATTATTTTCCCGGCTCTCCAGATGCCAAGTGACCCTAAGGATTGGAACAAGACCTAGTTTTATTGCAAGGATACATCTCCTGAGACTGAACACCGCTTGCCGGGTTATCGTCCTTCCCGGCTGAAGACAGACTCAGTGCTTCCTGACCGGCTCTCAGCCTCGGACCGTGCCAGATTCGAGACGGCTCACGCTAAGCTCAACGCACTCCTGGCCAACGGACTAACAGGAACAGATGTTATCCGCTGTTGGGTTGAATGGCGAATCATGCCCTTAAGCCATAGGGGCCGGCTTATGTGCGAATATGAAGGAAAATATGATAGCTCCTTGTGCTTCAGCAAAGCCACCTTGACAGAGGATGACCTCTACATGACCGTCCGGAGTCTTGTTCATGAAGCCTCCAGCTCCTGTAGCACCATCGGCTTGGCGCCTTTCTGCGTCACTAATCCGACTCCTGATGTAAGTTAACCTCTTTTCCATCCATCTCTTGCATGTTACTTGTCCTTTGCTTGATTTATTACCCTTTCCTCCGGGTCACTTGGTGCAGGCCGACTCAGATTTCTGGAAAAAGGAGTATGTCCCTCCTCCGAAGAAGGCCAGTAAGAAGAAGAAGGCTGCGGAGAAGAAGACGAAGAAGAGCACTCCGCAAGAAGAATGGCTTGAACAGCCAGCGTCGGCCGAGTCAGAGGTAATATATTAATTTGTTTGCTTAACCCTTTACCTTGCTGTTTATTAATACTTGATTTACTCATAGGAGGAAGTGGAAACCAGCCATGCCAATGCTCCTAAGGTAAACTATCTTTCTTCCGGCACAGAGTACTTCCTCGCCCGAAAGCCGTGGCGGGTTGTCAGGAAATTTTGTCTTTCTCACCCTCTTGCTCACCTGGCTCCCGATTTCCTCTTGAAAAAGCAATAGCAGGCCGAGCGTCGTCAGACTCGGAGCACCGGCTCTACTGAGCTCGTATCCGGGCTACCGACCTCGTCGACTCCCAAGAAACGTCCTTCAGAGGTTTATGTCTCTACTTTTCCTTTGATTTTCCTTTATAACCTTGATGCCTTCTCATTTTTCCTGTCTTCCTCTTTTCAGAAGACCCCTTCCTCTGGCGACTCTTCGGCATCAGTTCTGGCACCGCCCAAGATCAACTGCTGTAAGCATTTGGACCTCTAGCTGTTGATACAATATTGACCTCTTCAAGTGTTTGATCTTTTATCTTTGCAGTGCTCAAGCGAAACTTCGTAAGACCAACAAGCCCTCCCCCGGCCCTGTCCCCCAAGACCAGGAATTTGAACAACTAGACCTTGCACAGCCGGAGGAGGCTCCAGCAGAAGAACCTCCGCCAGCTGCTGACAATGTCATGATGGAGAGTCCTCCAAGGGCTCCTTCAAAGCCGGCAACTCTTGCCAAAACCCCTGCAACTCCAGATGTTATCATCACCATGTCTGCTCAGAATTCTCCTCTGGCGCATGTACTGACCCGGCATACAGAGCCGACCGAGGCCTCAAAAAAGCTGAATTTTGACTCTTCATACGAGAAGATGACAGCTGAAGAACTGCACACCGGGTATATAAACCGGGTTACCACCAGCCGGGACTTAGAACTTTGGCTGGTTGCTCTGATGAAGAACAAGTATGAGGTATATTTATCTTCCCTTGCCATAACCTTTCCTAGCCCCCAAGAGCTGGTTTAATCTAGTTTATAGTTGAGCCGGATCTTTCCTTGAGGTCTGTAGAGAGTGCATTTGCCAAAATGTGCCTGATGTTTAAACCTGCACTGTAGATATTATGAACCGCCAATCGTAGCCGCCAAGGGCCGACTGAAATTTAATTAGAGTCGGGTTTTTTCTTGTAGACAATTTGAAGATCCAATCGTAGCCCCCAAGGACCGATTCAACTTTTGACAAAATTGAACCGGGTCTTCTATCATAAACATTTTTTGAAGAGCCATGTAGTAGCCCCCAAGAGCCTAATAAACTTCTTAATGAAGTTGAGTCAGTGCTTCCATTTAAGAGTTCTTTGAAAGAGCCAAAGTGTAGCCCCCAAGTTATGGATTAGCTTCGAAGAAGATGAACGGGAACTAAACTGCATACCTCAAAGATGAAATACACATTAGCCTCCAAGTGTCAAATATATTGCTTGCAATCTGTTTGAGACTTGCATAATCTTGTTGTGAACACTTGGCGTTTATCATCTTTCCTTCAGTTGCTTATCTTGTACTTTGATATACTTGCAGGATGCATTAAATGTTGCCGGCTCTCAACTGGCGGATCTGAAAGCCAATTTGGCAGCTCAGCAGGAGGCCTGGAGAATTGCCGATGAAAAGTGTCGGCTCCTGTCTGAGGAGTTAGCCAATGCCACTGCTGAGCTTGCCTCCCTGAAAGAGTCGGTAGAGTTGGAAAAAGCCACTCTGACCAAGCGGGAGGACGACGCCGATTAGCGACTTATCGCCGTGTCGGAGGAACTTCAAGGCCTAAGGTGGCACATGTCGAAGATGTCAGCCGCCCTGTTTGGTAAGTTTCTCTTTTACTATGTATTCTAACGTCACTGTTGAAAAACTGGCGGCTCACTAGCTTCCTCCGGTTCATGCAGGTCCCAGGAGCCGGCAATTGGCTTCTGATAGCCTTCTGCCACTGAAGGCCATCTACACCTTCGCCGAGCAGCTATACGGCGGCACCATCTTCACAATCAAGAGCACTCAATACAAGGAGAAGATCCCGGCCGCTCTAAAAGGGGTCTTGGAACTCTTCTCCACCATGCCGAAACAGATAGAAGAACTGAAGAAATTTGCTTTTCGTCAAGGGGCCGCCGCTGGATTGAGCCGGTTGTTAGGGTGAGATAAGCAAACCCGTCAGTAAGAAGCCCCCTTTGACAACCACGGCTAACATGTTAGCCGAAGATGGCATAAAGCCGACCATTAGGGTGAGATAAGAGATACCCGTGGGTAAGAAGCCCCCTTCGATGGCCGCAGTTGATAAGCAACTGGAATTTGGTATACACGCTGGTGTGTCTTAGGGTCATGTAAGCTATACCAAAGGTAAGAAGCCTCCATCGACAACCGCGCTTATTGTATCCAAACTAACTGTTCAAGGGTGATGTAAGCTATACCCGAAGGCAAGAAGCCTCCTTGCATCAGTTTAATAAAAGTCGGCTGTACGAGGGTGATGTAAGCTATACCCGAAGGCAAGAAGCCTCCTCGTAACAGTGCTTAATTGGGCATAACGCCGGCTACTGCATGGGTGATGTACGCTATACCCGAAGGCAAGAAGCCTCCTTGCAACAGAGTTTAAAAAGCTGGCTGTGCAAAGGTGATGTAAGCTATACCCGAAGGCAAGAAGCCTCTTTGCAATAGTGCTTACTTGGCATAAAGCCGAATGATGGATCAGCCATTGGTGGCAACAGGGAACTGCTTTCAACTCATTTTTAGAGCCGGGAAAACTTCATCTTGCTTGAACAAGGATTTATAAAAGAGCAGAGGCCCCAGTCTTTGTAGGGATTCTATAAATATGGTATTTACAATGATAGCGGCTTTCAACACCCACTAAGTAAAATAAGGTCGCAAATGTGCGATATTCCACGGCCGTTGTGTCTCCTGACCCACCATGTCCGACTCATCCCGTATATCCATGAGGTAATATGACCCATTGTTAAGGTTTATGCTGATCACAAAAGGCCCCTCCCAGGGTGGAGATAACTTATGCATTCCTAATTGATCTTGAATTAACCGGAGCACCAAGTCCCCCTTCTGGAATGCCCGAGTCTTGACCCTGCGGCTATGATAGCGTCGCAGGTCGTGTTGATAAATCGCCGATCTAGCTGCTGCTAGCTCTCATGCCTCGTCCAAGGCGTCCAACGCATATTGGCGTGCTACCTCGTTATCCGTCTCAATATAAGCCGCCACCCTTGGTGAGTCGTGCCGGATGTCGCTGGGCAGGACCGCCTCGGCGCCGTACACCATGAAGAAAGGTGTGAATCCCGTAGATCTATTAGGGGTGGTTCTAATGCTCCATAAGACAGAAGGTAATTCTTCCACCCAGCATCCGGCTGAATGTGCCACGGCTGAAACATCAAGCCGGATATACTCCTTCTCACAGAATACTTTCATAGCCCCCTTGGATAAATTTGTTCCATTGTCCGTAATGATGTTGTGTAGGTAACCAAAGTGATAAATCAGCTTCTTAATGAATTCGACCGCGGTAGCTGCATCACACCTACTGACCGGCTCCACCTCTACCCATTTAGTAAACTTATCAACCGCCACCAGCACGTGTGTTTTCTTATCCTTAGACCTTTTGAATGTCCCTACCATGTCAAGCCCCCAGACCGCAAACGGCCAGGTGATTGGTATCATCCTTAACTCTTGAGCCGGAACGTGAGCATGCCGGCCAAACTTCTGACAACAATCACACTTGCGGACTAAGTCATCTGCATCTTTATGAGCCGTCAACCAGAAAAAACCATGTCGGAGAGCCTTGGCCGCCAAAGATTTTGATCCGACATGATGCCCACAATCACCAGCATGAATTTAATTCAAGATTTGCTAGCCTTCCTCTGGTGAGACACAACGCTGAAAGACACACGTCACACTACGTTTATGTAAATCACCATTGATGATCGTCATAGACTTAGAACGCCAGGTGATTTATCTAGCCCGGTCCTCATCCTCAGGTAACTCGCCGCGTGTTAAATATGCCAAGTAAGGGATAGTCCGGTCTGGGATGGCATGTATAGCCGCCACCAGCTCTACCTCCGGTTCAGGAATAGCCAAATCCTCTTCGGAACTTATCTTCACAGTCGGATGATGCAAGACGTCCAAAAAATCATTAGGCGGCACCGGCTTACGCTAAGAACCTAACCGTGATAAGGCATCAGCCGCCTCGTTCCTGCGACGATCAATATGATCCACTTGGTATCCCTTGAAGTGACCTGCAATAATATCAACCGCCTGTCGATAAGCCGCCATCAACGGATACTTAGAATACCAGGTACCTGAAACTTGCTGAGCCACAAGATCTGAGTCGCCAAGGCACCTGACCCGGCTCAAATTCATCTCCTTAGCGATTCTGAGACCATGAAGCAGAGCCTCATATTCAGCCGCATTATTAGTGCAAGGAAACATCACCCGGAGCACATAACAAAATTTGTCACCCTTGGGGGATGTCAGGACGACTCCTGCTCCTGACCCCTCTAACTGTTTAGACCCATCAAAGTGTATAGTCCAATAAGTATTATCCGGCCTTTCCTCAGGAGCTTGACATTCTGTCCAATCATTAATGAAATCCACAAGAGCTTGGGACTTAATAGCTATGCGAGGAACATAGGTTAAGTTGAGGGGTCCTAGCTCCAATGCCCACTTAGCAATCCTTCTCGTGGCTTCTCTGTTTTGAATGATATCTCCCAATGGAGCAGAGCTGACCACTATTATCTGTTGCCCTAAGAAGTAATGCTTCAGTTTCCGGTTGGCCATAAAAACCCCATATACCAGCTTCTGCCAATGTGGATATCTTTGCTTAGACTCTGTTAGGACTTCGCTGATATAATAAACCGGCCTTTGCACTGGATATTCCTTTCCGTCCTCCTTATGCTCAACCACAATTGCAGCACTCACCGCCCGATTGTTAGCCGCCACATAGAGGAGTAAGGGCTCTTTTTCAGCCGGAGCGGCTAGCACCGGCAGCTCAGTCAACTGTTTTTTACGAGCTTCAAGCGCTTCAGCCACTGCCTTGCTCCACTCAAATTTATCTGTTTTCTTCATCATCTGATACAATGGAATAGCTTTCTCCCCAAGCCGGCTTATGAAACGGCTCAATGACACAATCCGTCCTGCAATGCGCTGAACATCGTTAATGCAAGTCGGCTCTCCCAAAGACATAACAGCCTTAATTTTATCCGGGTTAGCTTCGATGCCCTGTTCAGAGACCAAGAAGCCCAAAAGCTTTCCTGCTCGAACACCAAAAACACACTTCAATGGGTTAAGCATCATCTTGTAGACCCAGAGATTGTCAAAAGTTTCCTTCAAATCTTCCAAAAGAGTTTCCTTCTTCCTAGATTTAACCACGATGTCATCTACGTAAGCATGCACATTATGTCCAATCTGATTATGAAGGCAGTTCTGCACACATCTTTGGTAAGTCGCCTGGGCACTCTTGAGCCCGAAAGGCATAGATACATAACAGAAAGCTCCAAAGGGTGTAATAAACACCGTATTCTCCTGATCTTTAACCGCCATTTTGATCTGATGATAACCCGAATAAGCATCCAGGAAACACAAACTTTCACAACCCGCCGTCGCATCAATGATTTGATCAATACGAGGGAGCGCAAACGGATCAGCCAGACAAGCCTTGTTAAGGTTCGTGTAATATACACACATACGCCACATGCCGTTCTTCTTAGGCACTAGTACCGGGTTAGCCAGCCACTCTGGATGAAAAACTTCCACAATGAACCCTGCTGCCAAGAGCCGGGCAACCTGCTCTCCAATGGCCTTCCGCCTCTCTTCATTGAACAGCCGTATAAATTGTTTAATCGGCCTGAACTTTGGATCCACATTAAGGTTGTGCTCAGCGAACTCTCATGGTACACCCAACATGTCAGAAGGTTTCCACGCGAAGATGTCCCGATTCTCACGGATGAATTCGATGAGCACGCTTTCCTATTTGGGATCCATATGAGCTCCAATGACGAATTGCTTGGACGAGTCACCCGGAGTGAAATCCACTGCTTTAGTATCATCCGATGAAAACTTAAGGGGCGGCTCCACCTCCGTTGTCGGCTTCTTCAGCGGGGTCATATCTTCCGGGTCAATGTTCTCTTTGTAAAACTCGAGATCCTCCTGGGCACAACTAGCTTCTGCATAAGCTGCATCTCCTTCCTCACACTCAATAGCCGTATTCCGATTACCATGAACGGTAATTGTTCCTTTTAAGCCGGGCATCTTGAGCTACAAGTAAACATAGCAAGGCCTAACCATAAACTTGGCGTAAGCCGGCCTCCCGAACAGTGTGTGGTAGGGACTCTTAATTTTAACCACCTCAAACCACAACGATTCCACCCTGTAGTTATACTCATCACCAAAAGCTACTTCCAGAGAAATCCTCCCCACTAGGTATGCTGACTTACCCGGGACCACACCGTGAAAGACAGCGGAAGAAGGTTTAAGATCCTTGTCAAGCAGTTTCATCCGCCGGAAGGTGTCATAATATAAGATGTTGATGCTGTTGCCTCCATCCACAACCAAAGCCAGCCAGCCCGGGTCATCTACCCGCAGCGGGTGGTCCTCTCGACTCCATGTTATATTATATCCAGACCACGGTAAGTACCGAGGAAGAGCCAGTGCAACCGTGTTAACCGCACGTTTCCGCAACTTCTGGTCTCGTTTGTTGTGACCTGTCGTGAACACATGATATTGTCCGAAACAGAGCTGTTTTGGGTTACTCTGATACCCGGATCGATTGCTCTGCTGCTGTTGCTGATTATTGTTGTTGTTGTTGCCAAGATGTTGTTGGTGTCCTTGATTGTTCTGACCCATATGCCCGGCTCCTGAACCGCTGGCGCCGAATCCAGCCCCTAATCCGCCGGGTCCTGAGCCACCAAGCAGGACACCGCCCTAGTTATTGTGTTGTTGTGAATGCTGGTTTTTGAATCTCTGCATGATAAAGCAATCACCCACGCATGCAACGCCGGCTTCTCCGGCGTGCCTTGTTCTGGGCAAGGCTTCTTAAGCACCTCCTCTAAGTTGAAAGGAGTCTGGTTCCTTTGGGGAAATGGCCTGAATTTTCCATTCCCCTTGGGATGGTTTTGCCCCGTGTTTGTGTTTGCTACTAGCTCTGATCCACCATCAGGGTTCCTCCGCTTATTCTGATTTCCATTGTTCACAAAGCCCTTGCCTTGTCCATTCTTCTTCCCTTGATTAACCTTTTCCTCATACCTTTTCCTCATATGAACCCGGATCTTTGGTATTATCTGAATCGGCATACTTCGTCAGGGCTATCATGAGCTCTCCCATATCCTGACAGGTACGCCTGAGCCAGCAAAGTTTCTATTTTAACGGGACAAAATGACAGTTTTTCTCCAGAATAAGTACTGCTTGAGTTGCCGTGATCTGTTCAGAAGAGTGAATAATAGTCGACACTCGTCGGACCCAATGATGGGCCGACTCATTCTCCTGCTGAACACAATGATCCAAGTCTACGATGGTCATAGGCTGCTTGCAGGTCCCCCTTGAAATTCTTAATAAACTTCGCTCTTAACTTGGCCCAAGAACTTATCGTGTTGGGTGGCAAGCCCTTTAACCATGTGCGAGCTGGACCCTTGAGCATCATGATAAAGTACTTTGCGCACACCGCCTCACTGACGTCCAACATCTCCATGGCCAACTCGTAACTCTCCAGCCAACCCTCAGGGGGTAGATCCGCCATGTAATTTGGAACCTTCCAAGGCCCCTTGAAATCTTTAGTTAACCTTTCACTTCTCAGAGCTGGAGTTAAGCATGGAACTCCCACAGCCCTAGCACTACCAGTAGTTCCGGCTCCCACTGATACAAAGTGCCCAGGCTCCGAATGAATCATCTCCGCCTCTTCCTCTCGCCTATTCCTTGCCCGGTTCACGAGGGCCTGTGCGTCTAAAGCTGCTTGCTCACCTTCTGGTCCATGATGCGGACCACTGCTGGAAACCGCCGGCGACTCATAGTGTCAGCTGAAACTTCGACTATGGAGAGGGGTAGAGTGGACCCGGCTCCGGCTGTGAGTGTACTTCTCCTGCTAAGCCACGGCCGTTTGTAAATATCCAATAGCATTCCGTACCTCCTCTGCAAAGGGAACCACATCCGGGATAGGAATTGTCCCAAGCAGGGTGGCCGTTGGCACCATGTTTTTGGCTGGGTTAGAGTAATGACCCGCCGGCGTCGCGAACCCTCCGGGTGGAGCTTGATCGTGCCAGGTCATGTGAGCCATTGCTTGTCCTACTTCAGGGGTGGTTGTCGCTCTCCCAGAGCCGGGAGTGTTGAAAAGATTCCTTGCTTCATAGCGCTCTGGCAAACGAGATTGGTGCCTCCTGTGGTGCACAGCCGCCGCTGATACCTGTTCCAACCCCAAACGGAAAGCATCGGCCTTGAGACGTGCCGCCACTGCTTCCATCTGGTCCTTTAGCTCAGCTATCCTTTAACGTTCCTCGGCCATCCTGCCTTGATTCTCGCGATCTCCATATTCCGAGCCGCTTGATTGTTTGGCGTAACCTTCATAGCCATCAAAGCCTCAAGCTCATCCATCAGCTCTACAAGAACCTGAGCTGATGGTGGCGGTGGTGGAGGCAGGTTATCTCCTGATCTGGCAGCCCCCAGCCTCGCCATGAACACCGCAGCATGAACCGGCGGTCCAAGATCATTTGACCCGGAGTGGTCTGACTCAGGGCAGGCGTCGTCGTAGCCCCTGAGGTCACCATTGCCGAGCCAGTACACTGATTCTGTTTCCCCACTTGAGGACTCCTCTTCTGAATAGACAAGAGTTCCCTGAGATCCGGAAGCTTCCAGATCCATACCTTGAGTAAAGCCCACAAAGACATGCCTCTGACCTGGATTAACACGGGCTAGGCACGCCTTGCGTGTAGGTTGTAGACACTGAGCCAGCTCAACGATGTTGGTGCAGATGTCCAGCCCGGGTGCAGATCCGTCAACTTTTCCAATGAAAACCTGGATCCCACTGAACGGAACCCAAAATCCATACTCCACAGATGCAGCATCGAGCCCCTAGCCGGCATCATCGATGTAGAGCCGTCCGCGGTAACTCTTTCTCATCCTTCCAACCACGTATCCCTTGAGCCCTAGAAGAGAGCCCTTTGAGAACTCAACACCACCAAGCGCTAGCCCCACGGTGGGCGCCAACTGTCATGGTTTTGTCATGGCAGATGTCCGGGTTACCGAACTTTAGTTCAGAGCTATCGCCATTGTAGTGGACTCAAAGGGGTTGATCGGGACAAAGGACACGACTTTACCCAGGTTCGGCCCCTCAAGTCGAGGTAAAAGCCTACGTCCTGCTTGTGTTGTTATTGCTTGTTTATCGATTACAAGGAGCTAAAAGCTTGACCTAGTTCTCGATAGCGTATCCTCTAAGTCGCCCCGGGTCTGCCTTTATATAGGAGGTCAGGACCACCGGGTCTTACAATTTTTTAAACCGAGTCACATTACATCTCCGAGTCTATCTCTATCTCCCTATCCAAGTTATCCTCGAGACGTCTTACACGTCCGGGTCTTTCTCTTCCGGACCACTGTCCGGCCCACATCTTGAGCCGCCTATCTTCTTGGGCCTCCAGTCGGTGGCTTACCTTTGGGCCGGCTCATGAGTCAGTAACATGACCCGGAGTCTCCATGGCGGGTCATACCACGGGGTTATATCCCCAACAGACGTGGACCCGTCCCATCGGTGACGCATAGCTCCCTCCAACATCGACGCCGTGAGACGCGTTCAGGCGGATTGACACCTGGCATGTGTGCTGGCGGGGCTTGCCGGGACCTTGCCTTGTCGGGGCCTTGCTTCGCCTGGGGGCTCTACAGCCCTCCCGGCAAGTTCTTACCAGAGGTCTTGAGTCTTTTGTGCTGGTGCTTGACCAGTCCTTGATGGGCCTTATTGGCAGGACAAATACTACTGCCCGTGCATGAGTAAAGGGGCACTAGATGGCCCAAAAACTCTAGTGCACCGACACACATTCAGTTCCACCGATTCCAAACCCTAGACAGATTCAACCATACCCTAGCTACTTCGGTGCAGCCGATTCCATACCAGTGCCACTGAGTTAGGCTGCCAACATTCTGTTATGCAAGTTCACATTTTCAGTCCCTCCGAGATTGTCGAATCGGCGTCACCGTTATTAAGCATTCTGACCGTTGGTCACCTTATCGGTGCAACAGAGATTCCTATATTGGTCTCACCAAGATTCAAAAGTTGCCACCTTTTGGTCACTTCGGTACCATCGAGATTAACACATCGGTGTCACCGAGTTGGTCATTTTGTGTGTAACAGTTGGATTTTTGGAGATGCCTATATATACCTTTCCACCACCACCTACTCGAGAGAGAAGCACTCGGGACTATTCCATACCTATCCTATTTGTTTTTTGAGAGAGAACCACCTACCCTTGTGTTGAGGTCAGGATCTTCCACTCCAACCATATGGATCTTGATTTCTAGCCGCACCAAGTTGCTTTCCACCAATCCCATCTCTTATACCAAGCCATATGTGTGAGAAAGTGATTGTTTGTTGAGGAGTCTATCATCTTGAAGCACAAGAGCAAGGAGTTCATTGACATTACCGAGCCTATTATCTTTTGGAGAGTGATGCCTCTTAGATTGGTTAGGTGTCCCTTGGGAGCCTCCTACTTCGTGTTGTGGAGTGAACCAAGAAGTTTGTAAGGGCAAGGAGATCGCCTACTTCATGAAGATCTACCCATAGTGAGGCTAGTCCTTCATGGGCGGAAGCCGTTAGGGAATAGTCAAGGTTGCTACTTCATGCACCCTTATGGGTGGAGCCCTCTGTGGACTCTCACGACCGTTACCCTCCATGGGTTGAAGACTCCATAAACGTGGACATACGATAGCACCACCTATCGGAACTATGGCAAAAATCCTTGTGTCTACATTTGCATTTGATCTCCATATCTCAACTCTTTACTTCATGTGAAATATCTTTACTTTCTGCCACTATATTTGTTGACATGCATGTGTAGGGTATATAGACTTGCTAGTCATGCTAAAACTGTTAAAATTTGCCAACCAATTAACTTGGGAAAAGGTTAGGTTTTAGTTTTCTGCTGATCCCACAAGGTTGCCCCCCTAGAAGTGAGCTAGATGACCATATCATCTATGGCTCCATGATGGATGAAACGCCTTGGGCTCATGAGGTCATGGCACTAATCGCACCATGGATCAAGCCCTTCCTCGCTTACTACTACCTCTTGAACTTGCATTGCTTTTCCCTTGAAGAGGAATGGGTGATGCAAAGAAGTAAATAA
Organism: Hordeum marinum; assembly: GCA_022496015.1. Lineage (NCBI taxonomy): Eukaryota > Viridiplantae > Streptophyta > Magnoliopsida > Poales > Poaceae > Hordeum > Hordeum marinum. Next base: position 276,433,051 of record CM039677.1, on the reverse strand, counting down.
GTATTTACCTCAGTTGATGAGAACAAGGTATCAATCTAGTAGGAGGAAAAAGCAAGTCACCAATGGATGCACCTACACAAACAGTCAAACTCTTGCACCCAATGCTATAAAGGGGTTGTCAGTCCCTTCACGGTTATTTACAAGGATTAGATCTGATAGAGATAGATGTGAAAGATTGCGGAAAGTAAAAAGTAAATAAATCGCAGCAAGTTATTTTTGGTATTTTTGGTTTATAGATCTGAAAATATAATATGGAAAGTAGACCCGAGGGCTATAGGTTTCACTAGAGGCTTCTCCCTTGAAGGAAAATATCACGGAGGGTGAACAAATTACTGTCGAGCAATTGATAGAAAAGCGAACAATTGTGATGATATCCAAGTCAATGATTTTTCATATAGGCATCACGTCCGTGTCAAGTAGACCGAAACGATTCTTCATCTACTACTATTACTCCACACATCGACCGACTCCTGCCTGCATCTAGAGTATTAAATTCATGAAGAACAGAGTAACGCATTAGGTAATATGACATGATGTAGAGGGATAAACTCAAGCAATATCATGAAAACCCCATCTTGTTACCCTTGATGGCAACAATACAATACGTGTCTCGCTACCCCTACTATGTCACTGGGTGAGGACACCGCAAGATTGAACCCAAAACTAAGTCGTTCTACCATTGCAAGAATTACTAATATAGTTGGCCAAACCAAACCAATAACTCTAAGAGACTTGAAAAGATATGAAATCATGCATACAAGAATTTAGAAAAGACTCAAATAATATTCATGGATAATCTGAATATAAACCCACAATTCATCGGATCTTGACAAACACACCGCAAAAGAGAATTACATCCGATAGATATCCATGAAGATCATGAAGAACATGGTATTGAAGCGCAAAGAGAAAGAAGAAGCCATCTAGCTACAAGCTATGGACCCGTAGGTCTGTGGTGGACTACTCACTCAGCATCGGAGGGACAATGGAGTTGATGTAGATGCCCTCTATGATCAAATCCCCCTCCGGCAGATTACTGAAAGAGGCTCCAAGATTGGATCTCTTGCTAACAGAGGTTTCTAGCGGCAAAAAAGTATTTTCGTGGCTCTTTTTGGTATTGGGGGAATATTTGGGTATTTATAGGATGAAGAGTAGGGCTACGACTCCTGCCAGGGAGTCACAAGCCTACCAGGTGCGGCCAATGGGTTGGCCGCGCCCCCTGGCTTGTGACTTCCTGGCAAGTGCCTTGCCTTGCACTCCATGCCTGGTAGGTCTCTTCTGTTCTAGAAAAATAATCACGAAGATTTTATTCCATTTGGACTTCGTTTAATATTCCACATCTGCAATACTCAAAAATAAGGAAAAATAGAAACTGGCCCTAGGCTCTAGATTAATAGGTTAGTCCCAAAAAAATAATATAAAATAGCATATTAATGCATATAAAACATCCAAAATAGATAATATAATAGCATGGAACAATCAAAAATAATAGATACATTGGAGACATATCAGCATCCCCATGCTTAATTCCTGCTCGTACTCGAGTAGGTAAATGAAAAAAACAGTATTGTTGATGTGGAATGCTACCTAACATATTTGTCCATGTAATGTTATTTATTGTGGCATGAATTTTCTTATCCATAAGACTCAAAACAAAAGCTTAATGTTGACAAAAAACATTAATATTTCAAATATACTAGCAAAGCAATTGTATCTCTTCAAAATATAATGGCAAAAGAAAGTTTTCCCTACAATATCAATCAGTCTGGCTATGCTCAATCTTCCCCACACAAAGTATTTATATCATGCACAACCCCGATGACAAGTGAAGCAATAGTTTCAGACCTTTATTTTCTCAAACTTTTTCAACTCTCATGCAATACATGAGCGTGAGCCATGGATATAGCACTATAGGTGGAATAGAATATGGTGGAGGTTGTGAAGGAAAAGGAGAAGATAGTCTCACATCAACTAGGTGTATCAACGGGCTATGGAGATGCCCATTAATAGATATCAATTTGAGTGATTAGGGATTGCCAAGCAACGGATGCACTAGAGCTATAAGTGTATGAAATCTCAAAAGGAAACTAAGTGGGTGTGCATCCAACTTGCTTGGTCATGAAGACCTAGGGAAATTTGAGGAAGCCCGTCATTGGAATATACAAGCCAAGTTATATAATGCAAAATTCCCACTAGTATATGAAAGTGACAAAATAGGAGGCTCTCTATCATGAAGATCATGGTGCTACTTTGAGGCACAAGTGTGGAAAAAAGATAGTAGCATTATCCCTTCTCTCTTTCTCTCATTTTTTTGCTGGGCATCTAAGGCCTCTGTTTTTTTATTTGGGCTTCGCTAGCCTCTTTTATTTTTCACAAAGTCCGGAGTCTCATCCCCACTTGTGAGGGAATCATAGCTTCCATCATCCATTCCTCACATGGGACAATGCTCTAATAATGATGGTCATCACACATTTATTTACTTACAACTCAAGAATTACAACTCGATATCTAGAAAAAAATATGACTCTATATGAATGCTTCTAGCGGTATACCGGGATGTGCAATGATCTAGCATAGCAAACGACATCAAAAAATAGACTAGCCATGAAAACATCATGCTAGCTATCTTACGATCATGCAAAGCAATATGAAAATGATGGTGCATGTCATAATAAACGAAACGGTGGAAGTTGCATGGCAACATATCTCCGAATGGCTATGGAAATGCCATAATAGGTAGGTATGGTGGCTGTTTTGAGGAAATATATATGGTGGTTGTTCTGAGGAAGGTGGGTTTAACGCACTGGTTAAAGTTGCGCGGTACTAGAGAGGATAGCAAAACTAGAAGGGTGAGAGTGCGTATAATCCATGGATTCGCATTAGTCATAAAGAATTCACATACTTATTGCAAAAGTCTATTAGTCACTAATACGTCTCCAACGTATCTATAATTTATGAAGTATTCATGTCATGTCTCCAATAATTCTATTTTATTTTGGTATGATTTTATTAGAACTAACCCAGTCTGACGTTGTTTTCAGTAGAACTACCATGGTGTCGTTTTCGTGCGAAAATAAAAGTTCTCAAAATGGGCTGAAAATTTACGGAGAATATTTTTGGAAAATATAAAAAATACAGGAGCAAAAATATACTGGAGAAATGTCCCGAGGGAGTCACAATCCACAAGGGCGCGACGACCCCCTGGTCACGCCTAGCTGGCTTGTGACCTCCTCGAGAACCTTCTCGACGTCGGACCAATGCCAAATACTCCTGTCAATACCCAAACCCACAGAAAGAAACCTAGATTGGAAGTTCCACCTCCGCAAGACTCCAAAGCCACGAAAAACCAATCGAGAGCCCGTTCCGGCACCCTGCCAGAGGGGAAAACCATCACCGGAGGCCATCTTCATCATCTAGGCGGTCTCCATGACGAGGAGGGAGTAGTTAACCCTCACGGCTGAGGGCATGTACCAGTAGCTATGTGTTTGATCTCTCTCTCTCGTGTTCTTGAGATGGCATGATCTTGATGTACCATGAACTTTATTGATATAGACGAATCATATGGAGTTTTCCCCTCTCTATCTTCTTGTGATGAATTGAGTTTTCCCTTTCTTACCGGATTGAATTGTTAAGTATTTGAGAACAATTAACGTATGTCTTTGATACGTCTCCATCGTATCTATAATTTTTGATTGTTTCATTCCAATATTCTACAACTTTCATATACTTTTGTCAACTTTTTGTACTATTTTTGGGACTAACATATTGATCCAGTGCCCAGTGCCAATTCCTGTTTGTTGAGTGTTTTTTATTTTGCAGTAAATCCATATCAAACAAAGTCCAAATGCAGAAAAAACTTACGGCGATATTTTTTGGAATATATGGGATTTTTGGGGAAAAAGAATCAATGCGAGACGATGCCCGAGGTGACCACAAGCGAGGGGCGCGGCCTACCCCCCTGGTCGCGCCCTGGGCCCTAGTGACCACCCCGTAAGGCGGTTGGTGCCCTTCTTTCGCCGTACCAAAGCTAATATCTGGATAAAAATCCCATCAAAGTTTCAGCCTGTTCCTATTTACGGATCTCCATATATTTAAGAAACGGTGAAGGCTGGAATCTCGGAGCGCAGTAATAGAAGGAAATAGAGAGAGATCCAATCTCGGAGGGGCTCTTGCCCCTCCGCCATCGTGGACGGAATGGACCAGAGGGGAAACCCTCCTCCCATCTAGGGGGAGGTCAAGGAAGAATAAAAGGGAGGGGGGTCTATCTCCCCCTCTCTCCCGGTGGCGTCGGAACGCCACCGAGGCCATCATCGTGACGGCGATCTACTCCAACATCTCCGTCATCTTCACCAAAACCTCTATCACCTTCCCCCATCTATCTACTACGGTCCACTCTCCCGCAACCCGCTACACCCTCTACTTGAACATGGTGCTTTATGGTCCATATTATTATCCAATGATGTGTTGCCATCCCTATGATGTCTGAGTAGACTTTTGTTGTCCTATGGGTTGATTGATGATCATGATTGGTTTGAGTTGCATGTTTTACTATTGGTGCTTTCCTATGGTGCTCTCTGTGTCGTGCAAGCATGAGGCATACTTGTTGTAGGGTGTTGCAATGTGTTCACGATTCACCTATGGTGGGTTGCTTGAGTGAAAGTAGCATAAACCCGAGTAGGTGGGTTGTTGCATATGGGAATAAAGAAGACTTGATACCTTATAATGCTATGGTTGGGTTTTACCTTAATGATCTTTAGTAGTTGCGAATGCTTGCTAGAGTTCCAATCATAAGTGCATATGATCCAAGTAGAGAAAGTATGTTAGCTTATTCCTCTCCCTCATATAAAATTGCAATAATGATGACCGATCTACTTACTGATTGCCTAGGGACAATTCCGCAACTCCTACCACCACTTTTCCACACTTGTTAAACTGACTTAGTTGTTTATTTATCATAGCATCCCCTAGTTTTTATTTATGTGCTATTTATTATCTTGTAAACCTATCCCGTCCCACCTACAAAGTACTTCTAGTTTCATACTTGTTCTAGGTAAAGCGAATGTTAAGCGTGCGTAGAGTTGTATCGGTGGTCGATAGAACTTGAGGGAATATTTGTTCTACCTTTAGCTCCTCATTGGGATCAACACTCTTACTTATAGAAAAAGGCTACAATTGATACCCTATACTTGTGGGTTATCAAGACCTTTTTCTGGCGACATTGCCGGGGAGCAATAGTGTGGGGTGAATATTCTCGTGTGTGCTTGTTTGCTTTATCACTAAGTAGATTTTATTTGCTGTTCTGTTTTTTCTATCTTTAGATATGGGTAGGAAACGTAAGATACCAAAAAAATAGTTGTACTTGCTGCTCCAAAAGTTGAGGAACCACTAGTGTTCCGTACCACCTAAGAATATTACTTGGGTCATCTTCGATCCACTTGTTCTCGTGCTGAAAACCCAACTAGCTTAGTTGAGGGAAAGTTATTAAATGAGCATGCTCATTATGTGCGACACCGAATATCTCAAAAAGGGAAAGTCTTGTGGCATCAAATTAATACTTTGTGTTTTTATGCTTGTAACTTGTGTGAATTGCATGATTTTACTTGTTGTTCTAAACAAGCTAAAAACACCTTCCCTACCAATGTGTGTTTAATGATAATGAAATATTATCCTCTTATGCCAAGGAGGCCTATTGCTATAATGATGTTGAACAAATTGAAGAATTTGTTGCTTTCAAGGGTGCCTATGAAATTACTTATTTCATTGAGAAGTATCATGCTACTCTTTACAAATATGAAAATTTTGCCATACTTAAATATTGCAATGAAAATTATGCTTCTAATGCTTATGTTAAAGAGTTTATTGAAAGAATGACCGATGCCTTGGAAGAGACTAATATTTTGCAGAAAACTATGGAAGAGGAAGTTGCTAAAATTGTAAGCTCACTAGATCAAAAAGATGAGGAGGAGAAAGAAGAACAAAAGGAGAAAGAGCGGATTAGCTACCTGTGCCCCCATTCTAATGAGAGTAACTCTTCAACTCATACATTGTTAAATTTGCCTTCGTGCTTACCGAAGGATGAATGCTATGTTGATTGCTATGATCCCTTGGATTCTTTTGAAATATCCCTTTTTGGTAACTTGATGCTAACTATTCTTGTGGCCATGATGCCAATATGAATTATGCTTATGGAGATTACCTTTCTATATTTCCTTATGTTAGTAATGAAATTGTTGCTATTGTTCCCACACATGATAGTCCTATTATCTTTTTGAATTCTCCCAACTACACTATATCAAAGAAGTTTGCGCTTATTAAGGATTCCATTGATGGGTTGCGCTCTACTATTGCACATGATAATTTTAGTGAATATAATATGCATGTGCTTGCTGCTCCTACTTGCAATTATTACGAGAGAGGAACTACATCTTCACCTTTCTATGTTTCTGATAGAATAAAATTGCAAGAAACTATGTATGCTATGCATTGGCCTTTACTTGGTGTGAATGAATTGTTCTTGTATGACATGCCAATGCATAGGAAGATAGTTAGAACTTGTTGTCCCATTATTTATATCACTTTGTTCTCACTACTTAATTACAAATCATCGCTAATTAAAATTGGCTTTGATATACCTTGGGATCCGGGTGGATCCACTACTTGAGCAGTTTATGCCAAGCTTGATGGCTTTAAAAAATGCGCTGCCAGGGAGATAGCCCGAAAATTTTAGAGAGTCATTTTATTATGTTGTGTTATTTTAAAATAATTAAAAAAAAGTGGGGAACCATAAACATTTTAAAAAGGAAAAGTGAAAGTGAGAAAGACAAGCAATATTGAAGTGGGGGCTAGCCTTGAACTTTGTTCATGCCCATGGAAACTTTGTGAATCCTAATTACAGAAACTTTTAAAAAAATTAATTATCCCCTTGTATAAATCCATTGTATTACAAAAATTATGTGCCAAGATTTTCCTTTAGGATGATTAGATTGCTTGTTTGGTGTATGTAGTGCGAAAACATAAACTTTGGCTGTAGTGCATGAATTTACATTTTTTACTGGAATGTGAAAAGTTTATGAAATTTTTACAAAGTACTTCTATGAAAAAGTATTATTTTTTCCTAATTTTTCAGATTTTTTAGAGTTACAGCAGTATGGTGAATGTTTATATTACTACAGACTGTCCTGTTTTTGACAGATTCTCTTTTTGATGCATTGTTTTGCTCGTTTTGATGAAACTATCAATCGTATTGGTGGTATAAGCCGTGCAAAAGATATGTTACGGTATCTACAATTCAAAACCAAAATATGAATTGGTTGTCAACAGTACGTAAAGTGGTAATTTGCTTTATTATACTAACGTATCTCACATGGGTTTTGTTAAGTTTTGTGTGATTGAATTTTCATGTTTTGGGTGAGATCACGATGGATGAACGAATAAGGAGTGGAAATATACTAAGCTTGGGGCTTCCCAAGGCACCCCAAGGTAATATTCAAGGACTCCCAAGAAACTAAGCTTGCGGATGCCCCGGAAGGCATCCCCTCTTTCTTCTAACAACCATCGGTAATTTTACTTGGAGGTATATTTTTATTCGTTATATGATATGCGTAAATCTTGGAGCGTCATGTGATTTTTATTTTTATTTTAATAATGCACAATGCTGGTATGATAAAGTCCTTGGTTGATTTGTAGAAGGATCTTTTCACCTCAGTTATATCTTTTGAGTATGGTTTTATAGATTGCTTCATGTGCTTCACTTATATAATTTGAAGTTTGGATTGCCTGTTTCTCTACACATAGAAAACCGCCATTTGTAGAATGCTCTTTTGCTTCACTTATATTTTTTACAGAGTGGGCATATCTTTTTTAGAAAGAATTAAACTCTCATGCTTCACTTATATCTATTTAGAGAGTCAACAGGAATTGGTCATTCACATGGTTAGTCATAAAATCCTACATAAAACTTGTAGATCACTCAATATGATATGTTTGATTCCTTGCAATAGTTTTGAGATATAAAGATAGTAATTGTGAATTGGTAAAATACTTGTGTAAAGGTTTGTGATTCCCATAGCATGCACGCATGGTGAACCGTTATGTAAGGAAGTCGAAGCATGATTTGTTTATTGATTGTCAACCTTTGTGTGAGGGTCTGGAGCGCGCGATGGTTTACTCCTACCAACCTCTCCCCAAGGAGCATGCGTCTAATACTTTGCTTAGATGACTAATAGACTTTTGCAATAAGTATGTGAGTTCTTTATGACTAATAGACGCACTCTCACCCTTCCACCTTTGCTAGCCTTTCTTGTACCGCCAACTTTCGTTAGTGCATTACACCCACCATATATCCTTGCTCAAAACAGCCGCCATACCTAACTATTATGGCATTTCCATAGCCATTCCGAGATATATTCCCATGCAACTTCCACTGTTCCGTTTATTATGACACGCACCATCATTGTCATATTGCTTTGCATGATCGTAAGATAGCTAGCATGATGTTTTCATGGCTTGTCCGTTTTTTGATGTCATTGCTATGCTAGATCATTGCACATCCCAGTACACTGCCGGAGGCATTCATATAGAGTCATATTTTGTTCTAGTATCGAGTTGTAATTATTGAGTTGTAAGTAAATAAAAGTGTGATGATCATCATTATTAGAGCATTGTCCCATGTGAGGAAATGATGATGGAAGTTATGATTCCCTCACAAGCTAGGATGAGACTCCAAACTTTACAAATAAAGAAGCCAAAGAAGCCCAAATAGAAAAAATAGGCCAAATATGCCAACCAAAAATAAAAAAAGGAAGGAAAAAGAGAAGGGATAATGCTACTATCCTTTTTCCACACTTGTGCTTCAAAGTAGCACCATGATCTTCATGATAGAGAGTCTCCTATTTTGTCACTTTCATATACTAGTGGGAAATTTTCATTATATAACTTGGCTTGTATATTCCAATGATGGGCTTCCTCAAATTTCCCTAGGTCTTCATGAGCAAGCAAGTTGGATGCACACCCACTTAGTTTCTTTTTGAGCTTTCATACACTTGTAGCTGTAGTGCATCTACTGCATGGTAATCCCTACTCACTAACATTAATATCTATTAATGGGCATATTCATAGACCGTTGATACGCCTAGTTGATGTGATACTATCTTCTCCTTTTTCTTCACAACCTCCACCATATTCTATTCCACCTATAGTGCTATATCCATGGCTCATGCTCATATATTGTGTGAGAGTTGAAAACGTTTGAGAACATAAAAGGTGTGAAATAATTGCTTGACTTGTCATAGGGGTTGTGTATTATATAAATACTTTGTGTGGGGAAGATGGAGCATAGCCAGCCTATATGATATTGTAGGGATAACTTTCTTTTGCCAATATATTTTGAAGAGATAAAATTGCTTTATTTGTATGCTTGAAGTATTATTGTATTAATGTCAAATGATAGACTATTGCTTTGAATCACTAGTGTATGAATATTGATGCCGTAGATTATATGAACACGATTATGCTAGGTAGCATTCCACATCAAAAATTATCGTTTTTATCATTTACCTACTCGAGGACGAGCAGGAATTAAGCTTGGGGATGCTGATACGTCACCATCGTATATATAATTTCTGACTGTTTCATGCCAATATTCTACAACTTTCATAAACTTTTGGCAACTTGTTATACTAGTTTTGGGACTAACATATGGATCTAGTGCCCAATGTCAGTTCCTGTTTGTTGCATCTTTTTTGTTTCGCAGAAAATCCATATCAAACGAAGTCCAAACGTGATAAAAACTTACATAGATTTTTTTGGGAATATATGTGATTTTTGTTCAAGGCGAGACGATGCCCAAGGTGACCACAAGCCAGGGGCGCAGCCTACCCCCCTGTTCGCACCCTGGGCCCCTGTGGCCACCCCGTAAGGAGGTTGGTGCGCTTCTTTTCCGCAAGAAAGCTAATATCCAGATAAAATTCCCTAAAAGTTTCAGCCTGATCGGAGTTACGGATCTCCGTATATTTAAGAAACGGTGGAAGGCCAGAATCTGGGAGCGTAGAAGCAAAAGGAAACAGAGAGAGATCTAATCTTGGAGCGGTGCTCGCCCCTCCACCGCCATGGAGGCCATGGACCAGAGTGAAAACCCTCCTCCCATCTAGGGGGGAGGTTAGTGAAGAAGAATAAGGAGGCGGGGTCTCTCCCCCTCTCTCTCGTGGCACCGAAACGCCACCGAGGCAATCATCGTGACGGCGATCTACTCCAACAACTCCGTCATCTTCACCATAACCTCCATCACCTTCCCCCATCTATCTACAGCGGTCCAGTCTCCCGCAAACCGTTGTACCCTCTACTTGAACATGGTGCCTTATGCCTCACATTATTATCCAATGACATGTTGCCATCACATGATGTCTGGGTAGATTTTTGTTGTCCTATGGGTTGATTGATGATCATCATTGGTTTAGTTGCATGTTTTATTATTATGTTGTCCTATGGTGCTCTCCATGTCGCGCAAGCATGAGGGATCCTCTCTGTAGGGTGTTGCAATGTGTTCATGATTCGCCTATGGTGGGTTGCTTGAGTGACAGAAGCATATACCCGAGTAGGTGGGTTGTTGCATATGGGAGTAAAGAGGACTTGATACCTTATAATGCTATGGTTGGGTTTTACCTTAATGATATTTAGTAGTTGCGGATGCTTTCTAGAGTTCCAATCATAAGTGCATATGATCCAAGTAGAGAAAGTATGTTAGCTTATGCCTCTCCCTCATATAAAATTGCAATAATGGTGACCGGTCTAGTTCTCGATTGCCTAGGGACAATTGCGCAACTCCTACCACCACTTTTCCGCACTCGTTAAACTAACTTAGTTGTTTATTTATCTTAGCAGCCCCTAGTTTTTATTTACGTGCTCTTTATAATCTTGCAAACCTATCCTGTCTCACCTACAAAGTACTTCTAGTTTCATACTTGTTCTAGGTAAAGCGAACATTAAGCCTGTGTAGAGTTGTATCTGTGGTCGATAGAACTTGAGGTAATATTTGTTCTATCTTTAGCTCCTCGTTGGGATCGACACTCTTACTTATCGAGAAAGGCTACAATTGATCCCCTATACTTATGAGTTATCAGTCTTGCGATTGGATATCCGTGGTGACAATGAAATGTTCTATTGATCCACTTGATGTATGTTTTTGTGATCAACTTGCGGGTTCTATGGCCTTGGGAATCTATGCATAGGGGTTGGCACATGTTTTCGTCTTGAATCTCTGGTAGAATCTTTTGGCCACTCTTAGAATTTCTTTTTGTTGGATTAAAAATGATGAATCTGAAATTGTGTGATGCATAGCGTATAATCAAGCACATGGGTACTTGTGGTGATATTGGTATATATAGGTGACATTAGGGTTTTGTTTGATGTGTATCTTAAGGTGTTATTTTAGTATGTACTCTAGGGATGTTCGTGACACTTATAGGGATAGATCTTAAGATTGATCGGAAAAGATAAATTTGAGGTGGTTTCATACCTTACAATAATTTCTTTGTTAGTTCTCCATTATATGTGACTTCGTAGTGAACTCTTTGTCGCACGAGAGGTATTTACATATGATTCAACTATGTCAGTATTGTTGACAGAAATTGCACTAGAAAAAGTATGAACCCTAGGACTTGTTTTCAAGCATTGCAATACCGTTTGTGCTTACTTTTGTTACTTGTTACCTTGCTGTTTTTATGTTTTCAGATTACAAAAACCTATATCTACCATCGATATTGCACTTGTATCACCATATCTTAGCCGAACTAGTGAACCTATATAATTTGCCATTGTATTGGGTGTGTTGGGGACACAAGAGTTTTTTTGTATTTGATTGCAGGGTTGTTTGAGAGACACCATATTCATCCTACACCTCTCACGTATTGATAAAACTTAGGTCATCCACTTGACGGAAAACTGCCACTGTCCTACAAAACTCTATGCTTGGAGGCCCAACATGAGTGTACAAGAAGAAGGTTGTGTGGTAGACATCAAGCTCTTTTCTGGTGCCGTTGCCAGGGAGGTGAGTGCTTGATGGTATATCTTTAGATATTGCAATTAAATCTTTTAGTTTCTTGTTTTTCACTAGTTTGGTTTTATAAAAGTAAACTAAAAAATGGAATTGAGGTTGCCTTATATGCTTCATCTTTTTTATGTCTTTCGTGAAAATGATGGAAAGGATAATTGTGCTCAAGTGTTAGAAGAAGAAGTTATTAAAAGGTTAGTGATGAGCATGATTTCAATATTTTTAGTATGAATTTTGTATGAATTTTCTGAATATCCATGATGCTAATGACATGCCAAGCCACAAGCTTGGGGATGCTATGTTTGATGAAGATGATATTTTTAGTCCCCCAAGTTTTGATGAGAAAATTTGTTATGATTATGGCATACCTCCTAGATATGATGATTATGATGATGGCATGTATAATATAAAGAGTGATAGTAACCATGGAACTTGTCATCATGTGTCGGTGCACTAGAGTTTTGTGTTTTCCAGTGCCCCGGCAAAGGGCTGCTAGATACAGCTACAGAAGAATCAAGGAGACATCCAAATAATCAAGACCCCCTGCAAGACCTTGATGGGATGGCCTTCGAAGCCCCGGCAAGACACAGCAAGGCAAAGCCCTGGCAAGACCCGGCAAGACCCTGTCAGCGCAGAGGCCACATGTCGCCCCACCTCGGCACATGTCGCGGAGCCGGCGATGGCGGGGCTAAGCGGTGCCGATGGGACATGCTCATGTCCCGTCCTGTAGACAGTCAGAGATGCCTGACGGTGCATTAAATGCACCTGTCTTACACTATCAGTGTTAGGAATGATTGCACTATAGCTCTGTACACCCCGTGTATGGACTGTACGCCACTGTTGGGGTCCCCTTGGTCATATAAAAGGAGGCCTAGGGCATTGCAGTAGGGGACTTCTTTCCACTTTCGGACTTTAGGATCTGCTCTGGCCCATTCTGCATGAGAGGCATCTGCGTACTGTAGTGCTCCTAGAACCTGAGCTAGAACTCATCCAATACAACCAAGCAGGAGTAGGGTTTTACGCATCTTTGCGGCCCGAACCTGGGTAAAATCCCGCGCGTTGTTCATGAGATCTGCTCTCTGTGCGAGCCTCCTTCCCTGCCAAACCGTAAAGGTATCCCCTCGATCCCATAGGTGTCGTTCCCTTGACAACCTTGGCATGCCAGGTAGGGGGAAAGATTGCATAGACCTGATCTGGTGACTAGTGCACCAGTTCCTTCATAGTCATCATCGCCATGGCCCCCAAGAGGAAGGATTTGACGGCGATTGGCCCATCAGCATCCGATGTCCCTGTAGCTACACAAATAGGCAAGGGCCTAGACGTGGGTGGAGGAGGCGGAGGTTCAGAGCGTTCGTGACATTCCGACAATCAAGGCCAAGGAAGCGGCGACACCCGCCGCGAAGATGGTCACGGTGGCGGCGGAAACCCCCATGTCGTCGGGTCTCAGGACGAGGCTATACCGCCTACGGGCGGTATGGTGAACTCCGGGGACAGACGAGCAACGTCCAAGACACCCATGTCGGCGCGTACGCCGCAACCTTCCGAGTACGTGCGCGAAGAACAACGCCACTGTGTCGGTGGTTACCAACGCCCCCACGGAAAAGCTCCTGCACATCGCTCCCAAGATGTGTGGGACCAGCATGCACACCAGCATGCTAGTAGGAGTGGCATGTGATTGTGGGACTGTGATGGAGCTCCCTCTATCACGGTTAGGAGTCAGAGCACCTCGTGTTCTTCACGCCATTCCCTACCGACCATGTCGGAAGAAGCAATGGTGCAGGCACAACTACTCCTGAACTTCCCTCCTACTGCGGAGAAACTCGACGAGCGAAGAGCCAACATTTAGAGCCTCCTCAGCCTCGCTGACAAGTTTCGGTCCACCGAGCTGGCTCGCGCCAGTGGCAAGAAGGCCGGAGGCGGTGCGACCAGGGTGCACTCTCCTCCGTAGCAAAAATGCTGGTCACCAACTCGACGGACCGACGCTTGCGATGGTTACTCGACGAGGTCATCTAATCCATGGACGCGCCACGATCAGCGTCAAGTTCTTTGAGAATGAAGCAAGGAAGATGCTCGGACTACAATCGTGCGGTGGTGGGAAGCGCGCCATCAGTCTGATAAGCACGCGGGACCCACTATAGAAAAATCCACGCCAGGGTATCCTGTGTCACACCCTGTGTTTGTAGCACTTTGTCATGAGTGGGTTTACAAAATTTGGAACCAACTAAAACTTTTTGAGCGCATGCTTGTTTGGATGAATGCTTGTTTGATTGCTTGGATGATTGTGTTTGGCACACTTAATGATCTCCACCTTCATTTTCCTTGATCCAAACTTCTTGCCCAATGATCATGCCATGTGAATAGTACTCAAAAATATTTATATCAAAATTTATTTTCACCAAAAAGGATTTATTCAATTTAAGTTTACTAAAACCCCTGAATTGAGGTTTGTACTACAAGTCCTCAATTTAGGTGGATCCTTTCTTCCCAAATGCTGTACTTGAGATCTACTATATATATGACTTCTCAAAACCACCCAAAATTATTTTTAAGGATTATTCTCATATTTTATTTAAAGACTTTTTCTTAACGCCAAAAATGGCTTTTCCTTAGGAAAAATTATTTAAATGCTTTGAAAATATTTGAGAAAATTTAGAGGAACTCAGTGGACATATATTTTCCATATATATGAGTTTCAACGCAAGGGCTTGATCATATCATGGGCAAAACCCCTCAAAACCCTTTTTGTTCAGATGAAACTTTTGGGATGTTTCTATAAGAAATATTCTCAATAAATTACAGGAACAATCCAGCAAGTCCACACTATCATGGGTGGTGATCTTGCAAAGTTTCATCTCAATCCAAGTTGGTTTGCTTCATCAAACCAACCCAAAACCATTCATGTCCAGAATCAAATTTGAGCAACTTTACATTGTGAAATATCTCCCCTTGGCCTCAAACTTTGTGGGCATGCTCTAATGACCAAATAGTCATGATACACTAAGTGGTGCATCAAGGGTTGAAGCCTAACATCATTGGATCTATAGAAATCAGATTTTGCCAATTTCTATGTTTTCTCTAAGTCCCATTGTGAACTTTCTGTTCTTAAGCTCAAACTTGGTGATCATGCTTGTTTTCCATCACCCCTTGACCCTGTTAAATGTCATGGCTATCTAAGCCCATTTACTTGCCCTAAACAACATCAAATACCTTCTGGTTGGTTAGTAAAAATGGCTTTTTCACCTCATAACCTTTTACCCTTGCCCCCTCCTCTTTACCACAGTCTCTCAGGGGTATGTTTTACCTCCAGTAAGAACCCCAAGACCCCAGGTCACCAAGAGGTGGGGTGAAGCCCCTGTTTTTACCTCTGGGTAGCACCATTTCCCCTCTCTCTCCATTTTTCTTCTCTCCTAAGTCTTCCTCGGGCATCCAATGCCCTATACCTATTTGTAAACCCCCATAGACTCCCCTAGGCGCAAGTGGCCATGCAGGAGACGCCAAAGGCGATGCCATGTCATGCCATAGTCGCGCTCCAAAGCGGGCTACAGTGACGACAACATTGTAGCTGCTCGCCAATGCATGGCCCTGACCGCCTCGAGCCTCCCCCTCGTGCCATATGGTCCCTCTCGACGTCCGCGCCACGTCGCCCCTATCGGCCCTCCCTTATCCCTTTCCTCGTCCCTCCTCTTGCGCGTGCCCGGCGCCGCCCGGTTTGGCCAACTGTAGAGATCACACGAGCGCCCTCCTCTCTCTCCCCCATCGCTCCCACCCGGCGTAGACCGGCCCCAGAGATGGCCCATCCTCTCCCTTCGCTGAGCACTCTAGCGAGTGCCATGACCTTGCCGGCACACCATGGCTCAGTGGACTCATGCCCCTATAAAAAGGCCCCCCGGGTCTCTCTCCCCTCCTCTGGCTCTCTCTCCACCCCCATAGTCTGCCTGCGGAGCCCGAGCTCTTTTTCCTCTCTCTGCGCTCGGGATCGACCCGAGGATCGCCGCGGCCATCTCGCCAGCGATCTCTAGGTACAAAGCCCCTCCGACCCCCATTCTTCTCCCTTCGGCCCTCCTTCGCAGCGCTGATACCTTCCCCTCTCTCCCCCGTCCTTTTTGCAGCCTGAAGCGGCTCCGGTGACCTCTCCCAAAGCCATCTCCGCCACAGGTGCTCGTCGCCGGTGACTCCGGCCACCTTAGGCTTCCGCTCCACCTCTAAAGACCAACGGGTCGACGCTGAGCTCATGCCCACCTTCGTCTGTCTTTGCCATGCCCTGTGGCCGCCGGTGAGCTTCCGCTCCACTTCCTGGCCGGAGGAAGATGATGACAAGCGGGCCCCGCCTGTCATCCTCTCCTAGTCCCCCTCCCTCTCTCTTGCTGACCAGCCTGGCCCTCTAGTCAGGTTTGAACTAGCGCGTGCGCGCGGTGCCTCGCCTGGGTCGGTTCCCTCCCTGGGCCGGCTCAGGTGGGTGGATCTGGCCCGCAGGGCACAGTGCCCTTCTCTTTTTCCTTTTTCTAAGACTTTCAAAAATTTCACAGTGCTCAAATCAATTCCAAAACCAAATATATCTCCACCATAAATCTTAGAATATTCTCTAGAATTTATCAGTGCCATTTGTGGATTTTATTGAAAAGCTTTTCTATACAGATTTAAATTAAAACCTATTTTAGGCCTTTTTAGCCTCTGTTATACATAGTTTTTAAATAAGTTTTCACACCAAAAACATAGGAGAATATTTTTAGGAATGTCGTTAGGATTTTTCAGAATAGGTTGACATTTTTGTAGTGGCTTTTGTGCTCTGTTTTAATTGTGATGCTTATTGTTATCGTTTATTTCGTGACGGTAGATTGCGCTGTTGACGAAGAAGTTGGACCTGGAGACTTCGAAGACCCCGGAGACTTTGTTGAGCCAGGCAAGCAGTCCTTTGACCGTGTCAAGAAACCATTTTCATTGCATGTCATATCGAACATTACTTCGGTCATATTTTTATCGTATGTTGTGGTGTTCCCCTCTCAGTGGGATGCCTCCGGTACTTTTCCATTGACACTTGCATCGAGCATGACCCTACCACCTTATGAGGGTTGTGCGGGTGGGAGTAGTTAGGTTGCTACTAGATGCTACGCAAAGTGGGATGGGACTTGTGCATGGTGATGGCAAGGAAGGAAGTGATTCTTTCAAACACTTTTCAAAAAACCCGTCGGGTGCCACTAATGCCCGAGGGAGATGATAATAAGTTGGGTGACCACTTGAGACAGAAGTGGTGTGCCGGAACAAGTGAGTTTGTGTGTTTTCGAAAATGGATTAGATTTATGGTCTGCTGACCGTCCCAACATTACATGCAGGACCACGATACCCCTTATGGGACGGAGCTTTGTTGATTACCTTGGTGGTTACTGGCAAGGAGCCCGCATTACTAGTGGCGACAGTGGCATGGTTACTCTCGATACGGGGTCGTACCGGTATGTATGATCATGCGCTGTCTTCACAGGCACCGGGCACGCCGTTGGTCCCCTCATGGATGGTATGATTAGAGCAAGCTTTGTGTGATGTACATCATGAGGGCTGGGTACCAATCGAGTGGACTCTGTGTTTAGTATCACCGGGGGAAAGGCATTGTTCGGGTGCTTACCTCGGGTATGTTATATACTACGAGTCGTGGATGACACGGAAGTTCCCCGAGTCTTGTGGGTAAAGTGTGCAACCTCTGCAGAGTTTAAACCTATTTGAATAGCCTCATCCGCGGTAATGGACAGTTGGAGGTCCTTCTTAAACTACGTCTGGGTGTTTTCATGAAACAATGGCATGAGTATGGGTGTGGTGGTGACAAGAAGTCAAATGAGCTAAGTTCGGTGACTTGGCGTGAGGAATGAACTAAGTTCGATGACTTAGCGTGAACCTGAGATGTTCAATTGATACTTATGATGGTATCCGCAATTTGTTCATATGTTCACCTGCTAGTTGTTGATGCATATTCACTAGTTACTTGATCATGTCAATTGCATACAAAAATTAGCTTTCCGCAAATTTACCTAGTTAGTGCTATATCATGCATCATCATTGCCTCGTTCCACTCTTGGGTTGCTTCCGAGTACATTCAAAGTACTCATTGGCTTGCCACTGGTTATTTAATTTGCCAGGCATGGAAGAACATGAGTTTGTTGAAGAGTTCGTTGGAGACGAACATGCGAACTAGGACGCTTCCTAGTTAGAATGCCTGTAGGTTAAGGCAGATGGCATGGGTTCATGATTTCGATCAAGACTTCCGCTGTCTATTCTAGTTTAAGTGTTTGGCCCGTGTGGCCCTATCCATGTAAGACTAAGACCTTCATGGTCACCATTTGCGTAAGACGTTAAGTGTGGATGTAAGACTCTTGCTATTCAGCTTCTGTGTGTTCAGTGAGCATTGATCTCTAGGATCACTATACACATGCATTCGGTGATCTCGACTTATGAGTCAGGGTCCCCACAAAGCTGGTATCAAAGTCATCCTGACTGTAGGAAGCCCTTAGCTAGCATGTACGTTAGATAGGATAAAAGCCATTTATCAAAACTACACCTAACCTTGGAACTAGGAAATTCTGCACTATTTACCTCTCCTATGCTTCACACAACAGTTTGCTGACCCTCCTCCTTCCAAACCTTTGTAGATGGCCGTCGTACCCGAAGCCTTCCTGACATCCGGTTTTCCCTTACTCCTTGGGGATAGCCTTGAGAAGTGCCAGTTTCACCAACCACCCATTTTCCTCTACCACGAGCACTGGGTCGATGTCGTCACGAAGGAGTACCACATGGAAGTGGTCGTGAAGGCAAATGACTCCCCGACTAGTTGGTTCTTCGAGGAACCACGAATGGAGACCATGATGTTTGCCGTCGAGACAGCTGCGCGCAAGACACTCCTACACCTTCGAGACATCATTCCAGAGATGGCTAATGAGCCCGCCACTCGTTACCTTCCCTTCAGAAAGGATGACCTTGGCGAGAGTTGGACGCTGATTCCGACCAAGGAAAATGGCACACAACTCAGGTTCTAGACCTACTTCAGCCTCTCTGCCGATAGTATGGTTCACAACTTGATGAAGGAGGCCGTGAAGCTCCGCGAGGAACTTCACCACACCCGAGAGCTACTTTGGCAATCCAAGACGAAGCCAGACAAAATCAAGAAGGATGGAGCCCCCGAGGGACGACCAGCTGTCTCTTACCGAGGAGGAGTACCCCCAGCTAGTGATGCACCTACGCGTAGTCGCCACATGAGTGCGAAGGAGTACCATGAGCTCTTGACCGACCTGCTTGCAAAGCGTCGTCAGTATGGGCCTCCTCGTTCCCCGGCCCCTTCAACCGGGAATGACGCTCGTTCGGATGATGAGCCAGAGGAAGACCCAGAGGAGTGTGACTATGAGACCGAACACTCCACCACTTGAGTCCGAGAACCCCTAGGGTAGGATCAGTCATGTATCCCTCATGCGAAGTCGAGTCCGTGTAATGGTTTATATGAAACCATGTGTGCTTGTTGTTTGTTTTGTTGGTTGTGTTTTGAAGCATGTCACACTTTTTCCCGAGGCAACATGTAAGTGACTCCATCGTTTATCTTAATATATGCTGCTGATCTTTTGATCTTTGTTTCAACACACTTGCACTTGACCGACACCCTTAGGCGCGCTTTGCCGTTATTGCTTATCCTCTTGTCGACCCTAGTTTTATGACTTGGCTGCTCCAAACAGGATGGTGACTGCTACCCACAACAGCTCCTTCACCAACCCCGAAGCCGGCAACTCAAGCCAGCAACAGGGAGCTGGTGGGGGCTGCTCACGCTGGAGGACACCAGGAGCAGCCACAAGGCGACATTCCCCCGCCACCACCTCCGCCGAAGAACATGACCATAGCTCAGTTTCTCCAAGTTCTCCGGGAGGAGCGCCAGGCCAACAATGCTGCTATCTAGCAGATGGCTTAGGCCCTCGTGAACAACCAGCAGCAAGGCAGGAATGGCAATGGCTCTCCATGTTGTGTGAGTTCATGAGGAACTCACCCCGACCTTCATCGAGACTGCTGAACCGTTGGATGCTGATGACTGGATCCGTACCATCGAGGACCTCCTTGTACTGGTCAACTGCAATGAGGATCGTGAGAAGGTGCATTATGCCTCTCACTGCCTCAGAGGCACCGCCCGAGCTTGGTGGGATGGAATCAAGGTCATGCAAGGAGAGCGTCTGATCACGTGGAATGACTTCAAGGAAGGATTCCGCACTGCCCATATTCCATCTGGGATCATGGCTATAAAGAAGAGATAATTCCGAGGGCTAAAGCAAGGAAGTGGCTCTGTCAAGGAGTACCTGCAGAAGTTCAACCTGTTGTCAATGTATGCACCTGAAGACGCCAGCATGGAGGCTGCCAAGAAGGAACGCTTCATGGAAGGACTCCAGCAAGTCCTGTAGTACCAACTCATCGTCTGTGACTGCCGCACCTTCTTCGACTTGGTGAACAATGCCCTCATGCTAGAAGACAAGCATCGTGCCATCGACGACACTCGCAAGCGCAAGATGATCAACAAAGGCAGCTCAAGCAACCAGAACTCTTGCCCAAGGCAGAGAGTCCCAACCAAGCCAACCTATCAGCCACAACAGGCTAGACCTCATGCGCCTTGTCTGAGCTACCAGCCTCAGAAGTATGCCAATCCTAGGCCAGCTTTCAACAACAACCCCAATAACAACAATGGTGGCAGGAACTTCAACAACAACCCTGGGTAAGTCGCTTGTTTTGGATGTGGACAGTCAGGGCACATCTCTAGGCTGTGTCCCAACAAGAAGCCAGATGCACCGTGCCCCAATGCGCCAGCTCAAGCTCAAGCCCGTGGAGCACCGCCAAGGAGCCTAGATCCCCACAACCAGCCCAACAATTGGAAGGCGTGTGTGAACCACGTCACCGCAGAGGAAGCCCAGGAAGACCCGGACGTCATACTGGGTACGTTCCTCGTCAACTCAACCCCAGCAACAGTATTGTTTGATTGTGGAACTTCGCATTCTTTTTTCACCCAAAAGTTTGCACTAGAGAGTGGCATGAAGCCTACACCCCTGGGTAGCCGTATGTTGATACAAACCCCGAGATCAGTTATGAAGTCTGGGATAGGGTGTAAGGGAGTTGAGATTAACATCAACGGGGTATACTTCCGAGCCGACCTTATCATCTTGAAGTCAGAAGGCTTGGATGTGATCCTAGGCATGGATTGGTTGAGCAAGCACCAAGTCTTGTTAGACTATGCCAAGAGGATTTTCACCATGACCAACAGCCGAGGAGTGGAAGTCAAGTATGTCCCCAACCCTGTCTCCACTCAAGCCCCTCAGGCTAACTGCCTATTGGGTGTTGAGTTGGATCAAGTGCTAGTGGTATGTGAATCCCGGATGTGTTTCCTGATGAGCTGCCCGGAATGCCTCCTGACCACGACATAGAGTTCATCATTGAGATTATGCCCGGATAAAGTCCCATCTATAAGAAAGCCTAAATGATGGGATCCGAAGAGCTGGCGGAGTTGAAGAAGCAACTGGCAGAGCAACTCAGAAAAGGATTTATTCGCCCTAGTGCCTCTCCTTGGGGATCACCTATTCTATTTGTTTCAAAGAGGGACGAGACTATTAGACTTTGCATCAATTACCGTTCTCTCAATGAGGTCACGATAAAGAACAAGTATCCACTCCCAAGATTGAAGACCTGTTTGATCAGTTAAACGGAGACAAGGTATTCTCCAAGATCGACCTTAGGTTTGGGTACTCTCAGCTGAAGATCAGACCCCAAGACATCCCGAAGACGGCATTTGTAACCCGGTATGGCCTGTATGAATGCACGGTCATGTCGTTCGGGTTGACTAATGCCCCGGCCTACTTCATGTACCTCATGAATAAAGTCTTCATGGAATACTTGGACAAGTTCGTTGTTTTCTTCATTGATAACATACTCGTCTTTTCCAAGTCGGAAGAAGAACATGACAAGCACTTGAGATTGGTCCTAGAGAAGCTTCGAGAGCACGAGCTTTATGCCAAGTTCAACAAGTGTGAATTCTAGCTACATGAAGTTGGATTCTTGGGTCATGTGTTGACTGCAGAAGGATTATCAGTGGATCCTACCAAGATTGAAGCCGTGAATGAATGGCAGACCCCAACCACTGTGAAGGAAGTCAAGAACTTCCTCGGACTCGCGGGATATTACCGCAAGTTTGTGGAGGGATTCTCGAGCATTGCCTGACCCATGACCCAGCTTCTGAAGAAGGACAAGAAGTTCGAATGGACCGCTAAGTGCGAGGAAAGTTTCCAGGAGCTCAAGAAGAGATTGACCACAACCCCTATTTTTGCCACCCCTGATATTCACAAGGAGTTTGTGATTTATTGTGATGCATCAAGAACCGGACTTGGAGGTGTTCTATTGCAAGAAGGCTGAGTTGTAGCATATCTATCCAGACAACTACGTCCTCATGAAGAGAACTACGCAACTCACGATCTCGAGTTGGCGGCCGTGGTTCATGCCTTGATGACATGGCGGCATTATATTCTGGGGAAGCGATGTGAGATATTCACAAACCACAAGAGCTTGAAGTATACCTTCACTCAAAGGGAGTTGAAAATGAGGCAGCAAAGATGGTTGGAGTTGATCAAGGATTATGACCTCAGTATTCAATACCACCCCGGAAAGGCCAATGTGGTAGCTGACGCCTTAAGTAGAAAGGCTTGCTCCTTGAATGCTATGATTAAGGAAAAGCTATCTGCATTGTATGAAGAGCTTGAGAGCTTCAACTTGGAACTGGTCGTACCAGGATTTCTCACCAACCTCGAAGCGAAGCCTACCTTGATGGATGATATCAAAGAAGCCCTGAAGGGGCACGAGAGCATTCAAGGCATCTAAAGGAAGATCAAGGTAGGCAAGGCCCCAGGATTCTCAGGGGATGAACAAGGAGTTGTATGGTTTGGGAATCGCATTTGCGTTCCCAACAAAGAGGAGCTCAAGAACCTGATCTTGCAAGAAGCTCATGACACTCCCTACTCCATCCATCCTGGAGGAACCAAGATGTATCAAGACCTCGAGACAAGGTTCTGGTGGCATGGCATGAAACGGGAGATAGGCACATTCGTGTCTAAGTGTGACATATGCCAGAGCGCCAAGGCTGAGCATCAGAGACCCGCAGGACTATTACAACCTCTCAAGGTGCCCGAATGGAAGTGGGACAAAGTCGGGATGGATTTCATCACCGCTCTACCAAGGTCAAGCAAGGGGCATGATTCCATTTGGGTCATGTTCGATCACCTGACCAAGGTAGCCAACTTTATTCCCGTCAAGACCACCTATGACGACAACAAGTTAGCTAGCCTCTACATCGAGCGTATCGTGAGCCTTCATGGAGTTCCAAAGGAGATTGTGATTGATCGAGGTACCCAGTTCACCTCAAGGTTCTAGAAGATGTTTCAAGAAGCTATGGGAACCAAGCTCTCCTTCACACTGCCTTCCATCCCTAGACTGGTGGGCAAACTGAACGAGTAAATCAGATACTCGAAGATATGCTTCGTGCTTGTGTTTTGGCATATGGAGCTAAGTGGGAGGATTGCTTACCCTTCGCCGAGTTCTCCTACAACAACACCTATCAGTCAAGCCTTCAGATGACACCGTTTTAGGTGTTGTATGGACGCAAGTGCCGTACTCCCCTCAACTGGTCGGAGACCAGAGAAGGATTAATATTTGTACCAGATATCCTCCGCGAAGCCGAAGAGAAAATTCAACTCGTCTGCGAGCGCCACGAGACTGCTAAGTCAAGACATAAGAGCCACGCCGACTCTCACCGCCGAGAACTGAACCTCAACGTCGGAGATTATGTCTACCTCCGTGTCACGCCTCTCAAATGAACCAAGCATTTCCACGTCAAAGGAAAGTTCACACCAAGATTCATCGGTCCCTTCAAGATCACTTCTAGACGAGGAGAAGTTGCCTATCAATTGGGACTACCTCCCGAGCTGTCAGATGTGCACAACGTCTTTCATGTGTCACAACTCCGGAAGTGTCTTCAAGTTCCCGACCGCCCCGACCTCTACAAGGACATCGACCATCAAGCCATCGACCTTCAGCCGGATCTCACTTATCATGAGAGGCTAGTCCGCATTCTGGGAGAAGCCAAGCGCTACACTCGAAGCCGCACCATCAAGTACTTCAAGGTCCAGTGGAGCAACCACATGGAACCAGAAGCAACCAGGGAGCGTGAAGATTATCTTAGATTGGAGTATCCTTATCTTTTTAGCGTGTAGCCTAGGAATCTCGGGGACAAGATTCTTGGAAGGGGGAAGGTCTGTCACACCCTGTGTTTGTAGCACTTTGTCATAAGTGGGTTTATAAAATTTGGAACCAACTAAAACTTTTTGAGTGCATGCTTGTTTGGATGAATGCTTGTTTGATTGCTTGGATGATTGTGTTTGGCACTCTTAAGTTCTACTCCTCTCCACCTTCATCTTCCTTGATCAAAACTTCTTTCCCAATGATCATGCCATGTGAATAGTACTCAAAAATATTTATATCAAAATTTACTTTCACCAAAATGATTTATTCAATTTAAGTTTACTAAAACCCCTGAATTGAGGTTTCTACTAAAAGTCCTCAATTTGGGTGGATCCTTTCTTCCCAAATGCTTTACTTGAGATCTACTATATATATGACTTCCCAAAACCACCCAAAATTATTTTTAAGGATTATTCTCATATTTTATTAAAGACTTTTTCTTAAGGCCAGAAATGGCTTTTCCTAAAGAAAATTTATTTAAATGCTTTGAAAATATTTGAGAAAAATTAGAGGAACTCAGTGTACATATATTTTCCATATATATTAGTTTCAACACAAGGGCTTGATCATATCATGGGCAAAACCCCTCAAAACCCTTTCTATTCAGATCAAACAATAGGGATGTTTCTATAAGAAATATTCTCGTTAAATTCCAGGAAAATTCCAGCTAGTCAACACTATCATGGGTGATGATCTTTCAAAGTTTCATCTCAATCCAAGTTAGTTTGCATCATCAAACCAACCCAAAACCATTCCTGTCCAGAATCAAAT
Source organism: Hordeum marinum (assembly GCA_022496015.1). Lineage (NCBI taxonomy): Eukaryota > Viridiplantae > Streptophyta > Magnoliopsida > Poales > Poaceae > Hordeum > Hordeum marinum. Next base: position 276,407,946 of record CM039677.1, on the reverse strand, counting down.
TTGAGCAACTTTACATTGTGAAGTATCTCCCCTTGGCCTAAAACTTTGTGGGCATGCTCTAATGACCAAATAGTGATGATACACTAAGTGGTGCATCAAGGGTTAAAGCCTAACATCATTGGATCTATAGAAATCAGATTCTACCAATTTCTATGTTTTCTCTAAGTCCCATTGTCAACTTTCTCCTCTTAAGCCCAAAATTGGTGATCATGCTTGTTTTCCATCACCCCTTGACCCTGTTAAATCTCATGGCTATCTAAGCTCATATGGTTTCCCTAAACAGCATCAAACACCTTCTGGTTGATTTGTAAAAATGGCTTTTTCACCTCATAACCTTTTACCCTGGCCCCCTCCTCTTTACCACAGTCTCTCAGGGTATGTTTTACCTCCAGTAAGAACCCCAAGACCCCAGGTCACTAGGAGGTGGGGTGAAGCCCCTGTTTTTACCTCTGGGCAACACCATTTCCTCTCTCTCTCTCCATTTTTCTTCTCTCCTAAGTCTTCCCCGGGCATCCAATGCCCTATACCTATTTGTAATCCCCCCTAGACTCCCCTAGGTGCAAGTGGCTGCGCAAGAGACGCGAAAGGCAATGCCATGGCATGCCATAGTCGTGCTCCAGAGCACGCTACAGTGCCGACAATACTTTAGCTGCTGGCCAATGCATGGCCCTGACCGCCTCGAGCCTTCCCCTCGCGCCATCTGGTCCCTCACGACGTCCGCGCCACGTCGCCCTGTTGGCCCTCCCTTATCCCTTTCTTCCTCCCTCCTCTCGCGCGTGCCCGGCGCCACCCGGTTCGGCCAACCGGAGAGCGCACACGCGCGCCTTCCTCTCTCTCTCCCATCGCTCCCACCCGATGTAGACCGGCCCCAGGAGCACCCCTAGCCCATCCTCTCCATTCCCCGAGCACTCCAGCGAGCGCCATGACCTCGTCGGCGCACTACGGCTCGATGGACTCGCGCCCCCCTATAAAAAGGCCCCCCAGGTCTCTCTCTCCCCCTCCTTTGGCTCTCTCTCCACCCTCATAGACCACCCGCTGTGCACTAGCTCTTTTCCCTCTCTCTGCGCTCTGGATCGACCCGAGGATCACCGCGGCCATCTCGCCGGTGATCTCCGGGTACAAAGCCCCTCCGAGCCCCATTCTTCTCCCTTCGGCCCTCCCTCGTAGCGCTGATGCCTTCCCCTCTCTCCCCTGTCCTTTTTGCAGCCTGAAGCGGCTCCGGTGACCTCTCACGAAGCTATCTCAGCCGCAGGTGCTCGTCGCCAGTGACTCCGGCCACCTCAGGCCTCCGCTCCACCTCTAGAAGACCGGCGGGTCGACGCTGAGCTCATCCCGGCCTTCGCCTGTCTTCCCTGTGCCTTGTGGCCGCCGGAGAGCTTCCGCGCCCCTCCCTAGCCCGGTTCCCTCCCTGGGCCGGCTCGAGTGGGTGGATCTGGCCCGCAGGGCACAATGCCCTTCTCTTTTTCCTTTTTCTGAGACTTTCAAAAATTCCATAGTGCTCAAATCAATTCCAAAACCAAATATCTCTCCACCATAAATCTTAAAATATTCCCTAGAATTTATCAGTGCATTTGTGGATTTTATTGCAATGCTTTTCTATACAGATTTAAATTAAAACCTATTTTAGGCCTTTTTAGCCTTTGTTATAAAAAAAATTAAATAAGTTTTCACCCCAAAAACTTAGGAGAATATTTTTAGGATTGTTATTAGGATTTTTCAGAATAGGGTGACATTTTTGTAGTGGCTTTTGTGCTCAGTTTTTATTGTGATGCTTATTCTTATCGTTTATTTCGCGATGGTAGATTGCGCTATTGACGAAGAAGATGGACCCGAAGACTTCAAAGACCCCGGAGACATTGTTGAGCCAAGCAAGCAGCCCTTTGACCATGTCAAGAAACCATTTTCATTGCATGTCATATAGCACATTACTTCCGACATATTTTTATCGTATGTTGTGGTGTTCCCCTCTCGGTGGGATGCCTCCAGTACTTTTCCATTGACACTTGCATGGAGCATGACCCTACCACCTTATGAGGGTTGTGCGGGTGGGAGTAGTTTGGTTGCTACTAGATGCTATGCAAAGTGGGATGGGACTTGTGCATGGTGATGGCAAGGAAGGAAGTGATTCTTTCAAAGACTTTTCGAAACACCCGTTGGGTGCCACTAATGCCCGAGGGAGATGATAATAAGTTGGGTGACCACTTGAGAAAGAAGTGGTGTGCCGGAACAAGTGATTGTGTGTGTTTTCGAAAACGGATTGGATTTAAGGTCTGCTGACCATCCCAACATTACATGCACAACCACGATACCCCTTATGGGACGGGGCTTTGTTGATTACCTTGGTGGGTACTGGCAAGGAGCCCACATTACTAGTGGCGGGAGTGGTGTGGTCATTCTCGATATGGGGTCGTACCGGTATGTACGATCATGTGTTGTCTTCACAGGCACCGGGCACACCATTGGTCCCCTCATGGATGGTATGATTAGAGCGAGGCTCTTGTGATGTACATCATGAGGGCTGGGTACCAATCGAGTGGACTCTTTTTTTAGTATCGCCGGGGGAAAGGCATTGTTCGGGTGCTTACCTCAGCTATGTTATATACCGCGAGTCGTGGATGACACAGAAGTTCCCCGAGTCTTGTGGGTAAAGTGTGCAACCTCTGCAGAGTGTAAAACTATTCGAATAGCCGCATCCACGGTCATGGACAGTTGGAGGTCCTTCTTAAACTATGTCCGGGTGTTTTTGTGAAACAATGGCGTGAGTATGGGTGTGGTGGTGACAAGAAGTCACATGAGCTATGTTCGGTGACTTGGCGTGAGGAATGAACTAAGTCCGATTACTTAGCGTGAACCTGAGATGTTCAATTGATACTTATGATGATATCCGCAATTTGTTCATATGTTCACCTTCTAGTTGTTGATGCATATTCACTAGTTACTTGATCATATCAATTGCATACAAAAATTAGCTTTCCGCAAATTTACCTACTTAGTGCTATATCATGCATCATCATTGCCTCGTTCCACTCTTGGGTTGCTTGCGAGTACATTCAAAGTACTCATTGGCTTGCCACTGGTTATTTAATTGGCCAAGTATGGAAGAACAGGAGTTTGTTGAACAGTTTGTTGCAGACAAACATGCGAACTAGGACGCTTCCCAGTCAGAATGCCTGTAGGTTAAGGCAGATGGCACGGGTTCAAGACTTCTGCTGTTTGTTCTGGTTTAAGTGTTTGGCCCGTGTGGCCCTATCCATGTAAGACTAAGACCTTCCTAGTCACCATTTGTGTAAGACGTTAAGTGTGGATGTAAGACTCGTGTTAATGAGGTTTTGTGTGTTCAGTGAGCGTTGATCTCTGGGATCACTATACACGTGCATTCGGTGATCTAGACTTATGAGTCGGGGTCCCCACATCCTGTCAGCCTACCTTAGGAGGTGGGTTGTCCAGCGTTTACTCGTGAGCTACAGAAAGTCCAGTGGCCTAATTCAAGCACGTTCAAGACAAAGGTTCCGGAGAAATATGATGGCAAGAGTCACCCGTCGGAGTTCCTGAGCATGTACACCATTGCGGTGCATGCTGTCAGGGCTCGCGATGACAAGATACTCGCCAACTACTTCCCGTTGGTACTCAAGCCAAACATTAGGTTGTGTTTGGTTTACCTGCCAGAGAATTATATCACCTCCTGGGCAGACCTATGCCAGGAGTTTGTTGGCGCCTTTACCAGAGGCCACCAAGCTCCTGGTCAAGAAAGTGATTTGCACATCATTCCCTAGAAGGAGGGCGAGACTTTGTGCAAGTACATCCAAAGGTTCAGCCGCGTACACCACAACATAGCAGACATTCATCCTACTATAGTTATCATCGAGTTCCATCAGAATGTGCTCAACCGCAGGATGCGGGAAGAGCTGGCGAGGAACAAGGTCAGGGAAGCTGCCGAGCTCTATGCTCTGGCAGATAAATGTGCTTGAGCTGAAGAAGGGAGGAGGCTCCCCGGCAAGGATGCTGGCGCATGGGTTGACACTGAGGATGAGGATACCGCCGCCCCGGCAAGGAAGGGCCGGCGGCATAACAAGAAGCGCAAGGGAAAGGTCGTTGCCGTCGAGGGATCCGGCAACCCCAACACTACCAAGGAGGCTAAGGGAGATGACCCCGGCAGGGGTGTTACCGGGTGCACCTCCTGTCAGGATTTGGCGGCTGCCGATGAGATGGAAGGCTCCGTCAAGCAGTATTGCAAGATCCATTGAACCAAGGGCCTCGATCTCTAGGACTGCCAGCAAGTTGAGCAGCTTGCTGAGAAGCAAAAGACCGAGTACGTGAGGCGAGACAACGAGAAGGGCCAGGATGGTGCGGAGAGGTCTGGCAAGAAGCAAGGTGGCCGAGGAGGTTGCCGTGGCAAGGCCAAGCAACAGAAGGACCGGCCTGCTCAAGGCAGTGACAAGCAAGAGGGGGATGATGATTGCAATGAAGAGGACGACGTATCTAGCGAGCATGAGTTCCAGAAGGCTACAGAGATGATGTGCATCGCGGGAGGTGCCTCGTCGCATTCCTCTCACCGCATCTTAAACAGTGGGTGCGCATGGTTAATGCAGCGGAGTTGTCTATCAGTGCCCAGAGACCTCTGAAGTGGTCCAATGCTCCTATCATTTTTGACACCAGGGTCACCCTGATCGCACAACGGTGGTCGGGTTCCTGCCATTGTTGGTTTCACCAAAAAATCGCAACCTCAAGGTGATGAAAATGCTAGTTGAGAGAGGGGCCAGCCTGAACCTAGTCTCGCCTGATGTCATCTAGAGGCTGCAAATTCCTAATGAAGATCTCGAGCCAACAGGCGCTTTCTAAGGGATCAATTCAGGGTGGACTCAGCCGAAGGGCAAGATCAGACTACCTGTGATGTTTGGTAGTGACAAAATTTCAGGACAGAGAAGATCGTTTTTTATGTCGCCAAGATATCATTGCCATACAACGGTATCCTTGGTCGCCCAGCTCGCTTACAATATGCTGAAGATGCCCGGGCCAATGAGCATCATTACGATCAACTCCGACAAAAAAGGTGCACTTATATGCGCCGACCAACTCTACCGGGAGGCAGTTGCAGCACCTGCCTCCAAGGCACCTGCTCCTGCCGCCGAAGATCTCGGGGGGAAGAAGACCGGCAAGGCCTCTGGCACACATTCCGTCAAGGGCGCCTCCTCGGGGTGTTGTGCACCCGTTGACGATGTGCTAGAGAGCTCCGCCAGCAAGAGCAATAAGTCGAAGGCAGCTCCACCAGAGACAAAGAAGGTGCCCACCAAGGAGGATGGTACGGGAGGAACTTTCACCATAAGTTCCACCCTTGACGACAAATAGGAAACCGCGCTCGTCGCCTTCCTACGGGCGAATGTCCATGTGTTTGCATGGCAACCATCTGATAACCCCGGTGTTCCAAGGAAGGTGATTGAGCACCACCTTGCCGCCTGTCCACACACGCGGCCCGTCAAGCAGAAGGTCAAGAAGCAAGCTTTGGAGCGGCAATAGTTTATTGCCGAAGAAATCAAGAAATTAGACTCCATTCGCTTGATTAGAGGAGTACTTCATCCAACATTGTTGGCCAATCCAGTCGTAGTGTGCAAGGCGAATGGGAAATGGAGACTATGTATCGAATTCACAGATGTCAACAAAGCCTGCCCCAAATATCCTTTTCCCTTGCCGCGCATCGACCAGATTGTGGACTCCACCACTGACTGTGACTTGTTATCTTTCCTTGACGCCTATTTAGGTTATCATTAGATTTTCATGGCCAAGGAAGACGAAGAGAAGAGCACATTTATCACCCCATGCGGTACCTATTACTTTTTGCGGATGCCTTTCGGGTTGAAAAGTGCTGGTTCTACATTTGCAAGGGCGGTCCAGATTGGTTTTGAGCCCCAGCTACATAGAAATATGGAAGCTTATATCGATGACATAGTGGTCAAAACCGAGGACAAGGCCATACTCATATCAGACCTAGAAGAAACATTTGCAAATATGCGCAAGATCAACTTGAAGCTTAACCCTGAGAAGTGTGTGTTTGGTTTTCCATCCGGCAAGCTTCTCGGGTTCTTTGTATCTCAACGTGGAATTGAAGCAAATCCCGACAAGATCAAAGCAATTGAGCAAATTGAAGCACCAAGACGTGTCAAGGACGTGCGTCGTCTTGCCAGCTGTGTCGCCTCTCTGAGTTGGTTCATTTCAAAATCTCCTGAGCGCACCTTTCCCTTTTTCAAATTTTTTAAGAAGGCAGGTCCGAAGAAATGGACTATGGAAGCGGAGGCAGTGCTGCAGGATTTGAAGAAGTACCTCTCCTCTCCGCCAGTCCTAGTCGCGCCAAAACCACGAGAGTCATTGTTGCTATATCTAGAGGCAACAAATCAAGTGGTGAGTGTCGCGTTAGTGGCTGAAAGATAAGTTGATGAAGAAGCAGCGGCAACGGCAACACCGCCGAGCGACAAGCCAGGATCTTCCCCGGCTGGGTCTGGTGCCGACAAGGCAGTATCTACGCAGTCAAATGAAACAATTCAGCAGAACAAGATGGTGCAGCGCCCAGTCTATTTTGTCAGCTCCCTTTTGTATGGGACTAGGTCAAGATATTATGGCGTGGAAAAGTTGCGTTCGGCCTCCTCATGGCCTCAAGGAAGTTGCACCATTACTTCCAGGCACATGAGCTCACTGTTGTCACTCGCTTCCCGTTGTAGCGGATTCTGAGGAACCCAGATGCTACAGGCAGGATTGTGGAGTGGGCTGTGGAACTGTCAAGATTTGGTCTCATGCTTGAAAGTACTTCGACTATCCAGAGTAGAGCCTTGGCACAATTCATTGCGGAATGGACCCCAACGCTAGATGAAGAAGTTGGAGAGTCAACTCTCCCCGGGCAAGGAAACAAATCAAGAGTGGGTCATGTATTTTGATGGGGCTTTCTCGCTGCAAGGCACCGGTGCTAGAGTGCTGCTTGTCGAACCCATCGGAGAGCACCTCAAATATGTGATTCAGATGCACTTTCCCCAGGAGAGGTCAACGAAAAATACTATCGAATACAAAGGGCTGCTTGCCGGTCTCAGGATGGCGGCAGACCTTGGGATTAAGAAACTTATTGTCAGGGTGATTCTTAGCTTGTCGTCAGGCAGTTGAATAAGGATTATCAGATTCCATTGATGGAAGCTTATGTATAGGAAGCAAGGAAGTTGGAAGAACATTTTCACGGTCTGCAAATGGACCACGTTCCCCGTGTAGAGAAAAGTACTGTTGATGGCCTGCCAAAGTGTGTTGCCCTTAAGTTGCATGTGGAACTAGGAACTTTTGTGCTCCGACTAACTCAACCATCCATGACACCGTGTAGAGAAAAGAAGGAAGTTGAGTTCCGGCAAGTATTTCCCGGCAGAGCTCCCAGAAGCTGCCGACGAGGAAGTTGCCAGGAACAACCACAGGCTTTCCGATGAGCGTCATGCTCGGGAAGGGCCTCAGGCTCTTGCCGTGGAAGCAAACGCTCCCACCAAGATTGCCAGGGGAAACATGCTCCGGCAGGACCTCGAGCCATTGCCATTGAGACAAACGCTTCCCCGGCAGAGGATATGCCTCTAGTCCTTGTTGTCCGGCCCCAGGCTCCAGCATGGGCACAAGATATCGTCCATTTCCTTCAAACGGGAGAACTTCCTAAGGAACAAGAAGAAGCGGAGAAAGTAGCCCGACGGTCTAATGTGTACCAGTTTGTGGACAACGTCCTGTACAGAAAGAGGCTGAATGGTGTGAAACTCAAGTGCTATTCTCTGGAAGATGGACTGGAGCTGTTGGCAAAGATACATGGAGGCATATGTGGCGCCCACATAGGATCAAAGCGCTTGCCACTAAGGCATTCCGACAAGGTTTCTGTTGGCCCACTGCCCTCCAGGATGGAACTCTGCTAGTAACCAAGTGTGAAGCATGCCAGTTTCATTCGAAGAAATTGCATCAACCAGCTCAAGCCCTTCAGACAATACGTCTCTCCTGGCCATTTTCGGTCTCGGGGATTGACATTTTGGGGCCCTTCCCCTGTGATACCGGGGGCTTTGAGTACTTGTACGTCGCAATCGACAAGTTCACAAAGTGGCTAGAAGTGGAGGCAGTGAGAAAGGTGGCAGCACAGTCAGCCGTCAAGTTCTTTAAAGGACTGGTATGTCGCTTTGGTGTTCCCAACAGGATCATCACTAACAACGACACACTGTTCACGAGCTACACCTTTATGCAGGATGTCCAAGACCTTGGCGGCAAGATCTGTTTTGCTTCTGTTGCCCACCCGAGGAGCAACGCCCAGGCGGAAAGGGCTAATGCTGAAGTGCTACGAGGCCTCAAGACAAGAACTTTCATCATGCTGCACACGTGTGGAAGGCGCTGGATTGATGAGTTACCGGTGGTTCTTTGGTCAATCAGGATGACACCGAATCTTGCTACCGGCTAGACACCCTTCTCCCTAGTATATGGGGCAGAAGTACTTCTCCCCACCGAACTCATATACGGGTTACCTCGAGAGCTCGCTTATGATGAGCTTGATCATGAGCAATTGCGGCAAGATGACGCTACGCTCCTTGAGGAAGATCGTCTTTAGGCTGTTGTGAGAGTTGTACGCTACCAGCAGGCTTTGGGCCGATACCATAGACGCAAGGTTCATGCCCGAAGTATTGAGGAAGACGACCTTGTTCTTCGGTGCATTTATTCTGCCAAGAATTCCAACAAGTTGACGCCAAAGTGGGAAGGCCCTTATCGGGTAGTACGAGTCACCAGGCCTGGCGCAGTCCGCCTGGAGGCCGAGGATGGCATCCCAGTGAGCAACTCCTGGAGTATCGAACATCTTCATAAGTTCTTCCCATGAGGCGCAGTTGCCGGGTGTCCCGGCAACCACCATTTGTACAAGTCTTGCCGCCGAAGCATGTAATCCACGGTACAAAGCTAGGCGCAGACCCTGTGCATAGTTGAATAAAGCTAAGTGTTCTGCAAATCTTGTTAATTCTCATGTTTACTTATGTGCATGTTTGTCTCAGATATTGTATTGCGCTTACTCCCGGCAAGAGCGAATGGAGCGCCAAGTTCTCAAAGGACAGAAGGTTACCTCCTGTGCAGCTTTGCCGTAGGGGGTGGTATGGATACCGACAGGCGACGTTCAAGGAAAACACCTTGCCGGAAGGAGTACCGCAATGGAAAGATAAGTTGCGAAACCCTAAGCGAATTTTTCTGTGAAATTATTTTCCTTAGACGATTGCGAGTTTTGTATGGAAAACCTGCACACACAGGAACCTTGCCATGGTCGGCTGCGCCCTTACTTTGTCTCGAGTCCGCTCGGCAGCTTATGTGGCTGTGCCTGCGCCATTGCTTTGTTTCGAGTCCTCTCAATGACTCAAGTGGTTGCGCTCGCGCCCTTATTCTATTCCGAGTATGATCAACAACTTAAGCAGCAGCGCCGAGGACGTCAGGGTATCTTGCTAGCAATGGCACCGCCAGCAGGCTGCTAAGGACTCGTTCCTCAAAGCGCTCGTGGTAGGGCTACACATGCTAGTAAGTTCTTCCGAAAAGGCGTAAGAAAAGTTCCATGCAAAGAGTAATCTAACAAGGAAGATAATATTCAGTCATTAAAAATAGGGTGAAATTTAAATGAGATGTTGCCTCTTCCTAAGTACATCTTTATTTGACTTTCTCCCCTAGGGGAGATTGCAAGGAGAAGAAGATAGAAGGAGGAGGCAGATTATAAGAAGAAAAAGATGGCAAGGGGCCTCCGACGAGAGCCTGGCCCCTCTTGGACCAGCACTGCACAGAGGAGAAGACCAGCGTTGTGCGGACGAGGAGGGGTGGCCTAGGAGGCGAGACAAAACCAAAGTACAATGGTCTGCGAAGGGATCGAGCTGGACGATGACGCAGCACCCGGGACAAGGACACCCGCCAAGATCACCCTGTCGGCAAGGGGAGAGGCGTGAGGCTGGCGATGATGGTGCGGCCACCGATCAGTCTGAGCCCCAGTCGTCGAATCCAACCTGACGGCCTGGATCTCGGACTAATCGTCGCATTCACTGACACTGTCCTCATCATCGTTGTTACTTGAGGAGGAGCTATCAGCGCCGCTTGAGCTCTCTTCGCAGCAGCTAAGATGGACACATGAGCGCCCATAAATCTTGACGGAGAGCAGATCGGCCTCCATCATTTTGAAATGAAAGGACGTGCCCATCCTGGAGGTTGTGGGCACGGGCGAAGATTTTCCATATGCGCCTGAAGAACATGACACGGCTCTCCGGATACTCGACGTCCACCTACGTGGCGCCATTACAGCAGCCATGCGCCCGCAGCCACAAAGCGGGCAGCTCATCAGCCTCCATCGCCCTAGCGAAAGGGTGAGGGAGGCGCAAATGCCTTCGAAGGTGACCGTGCAGTTTGAGGATGAACTCCTGTGATGTCCCCTCGGCGTGGGCTCCTTCAAGGAGGGGGTCTGGCGCCGGAGGAAGAGGCGGGACGGTGCTCCGCCTCCCTCGGCGTCGAACTCCTTGCCGGCCACGGCTCCTCGCGCTTCTTCCGCCATGCGCTTGATCCGCCCTCCACCTCTGTTGTTGAAGCGATGGCATGATCCCGCCGAGAACTCCTCCTTGGACCTAAGGAAGGTGGCCGCACTCGCCCCCTGTTCATGGCTAAGGGCGAGCGCCACTCGAAGGTTGGGAAGACATGGATGGGCAACCTATGGAGGTTCATGCTTGGAAGAGGAAGGATGATGGATGAGCATCGCCCTCTCTACCCCTCATTTTATAAGGGGGAGCATGGGGGCTGGCTCTCCCCCTCTCCAAGAGTCACCATCCACCTCCTCCAATAGCATCGCCCACGATTATGGGGTGAACAAGTAACTGCCCGGTTACCCCAATCCATGGCGCTGCGGTTTCTGCCACGGCCTGGACTTTAAGTCACCGGCGCCTGTTGTTGGCTCCCTGCTATGCATGCGACGCGTGTGGCGGAAATGACCTGACGCGGTGATTCAAAATTGGCGGCCGCGTCACGCACATCCCTCGCATCCCACATTCAATGGGTGTCGTGGGGGGCATAGTAAACGGAATGATTACAACCGCAGACTCCTGCCACGCGTGCCCGCGCACTATTTGGGCCTAGCCCAACAATGCCTCGCATCGTGTGTGGCCCGGGCCCGGGGGCTCCTATCGGTGCACTAGAGTTTTGGGTTCTCCAGTGCCCCTTACTCGTGCATGACCAGTAGTAGCCACCTTGGCGGCAAGGCCCAGTAGGGGACTGCTAGATACATCTATAGAAGAATCAAGGAGACATCCAAATAATCAAGACCCCATCAAGACATTACCGGGATGGCCTTTGAAGCCCCGACAAGACCCGGCAAGGCGAAGCCCCGGCTAGACCCGGCAAGGCGAAGCCCCGGCAAGACCCCGCCAATTCAGAGGCTAGGTGTCGCCTCACTTGGGCATGTGTCACGGCGCCTGCGATGGAGGGGCTAAGCGGTGCCGATGGGACGGGCTCCTGTCCCGTCTCGTAGACAGTCAGAGATGCCTGAAGATGCATTAAATGCAACTATATTACATCGTCATTGTTAGGTATGATAGCACTGTAGCTCTGTACACCCCGTGTACAGACTGTACGCCACTGTTGGGATCCCCTTGATCATATAAAAGGAGGCCCATGGTGTTACAGTAGGGGACTTTTTTCCACTTTTGGACTTTTAGATCTTCTCCGGTCCATTCTGCATGAGAGGAAACTGCGTACTATAGCGCTCCCAGAACCTGAGCTAGAACTCATCCAATACAACCAAGTAGGAGTAGGGTTTATGCATCTTTGCGGCCCTAACCTGAGTAAAATCCCACATGTTGTTCATCAGATCTACTCTCTATGTGAGCCTTCTTCCCCGCCAAACTATAAAGGGATCCCCCCGATCCCATAGGTGTCGTTTCCCCGACATCATGATTTTAATATTGAATGTGGTGGTGTCAATCAAGTATCTCATGATAGTTATTTTGTTGAGTTTGCTCCCACTACTATGAATGAGAAGAAGTTTGCTTATTTGGAGAGTGATAAATTTTCTGTGCTTGTAGATCATGAAAATAATGTTGTATGTGCTGGTTATATTGTCTAATTCCTTCATGATGCTATGGAAAATTTATTATGAGGGAGGAACATATGCTTGTAGGAATTGCAATAATATCAAATTTCCTCTCTATGTGTTCAAAGTTTTCAAGTTATGCTTGTTTTGCCTTCCTATGTTAGTTGATTATTGCTCCCACAAATTTTTTGCTCACAAAATATCTATGCATAGGAAGTGGGTTACACTTTGTGCTTGTTATGAGATTCATGATGCTCTTTTGCATGTTTCAATTATTATTCCCATGTGAGCATCATTCAAATCATCATGCCTAGCTAAAAGGCATTAAAGGAAAGCGCTTCTTGGGAGACAACCCAACAATTTTAATTTCTGTTTTGATTTTTTCACATGATTAGTATACTGTAGTAATCATGTTTTCTTTCTTTTATTTCAATAAAGTGCCAAGTAAAGCCTTTGGGATAGTGTGGATACTTGCTTGTTTGATTCTATGCAAAAACAGAAAGTTTTGCGTCCAGTATATGAATTATCCGATTTTACTGGAGCGCCAAAAAATTCTTAATTTTTTGCACGCAAATTCCTTGTGTTTTCCTAATTTTTTAGAATTTTTAGAGTGAAATAAGTATGGTTATCATTCAGATCTTTACAGACTATTCTGTTTTTGACAGATTGTGTTTTGCATGCATAGTTGGCTTGTTTCAAGTGTTCCTATAGCTTATATTGAGTAATATAAATTGTGGGAATTATGTAATACAGTAGGTGTAATCTGGTAATAATTATGAATCTTGTATTGACAGTACCTAAGCGAATGATCTATCTTTATTACACTAACCCTTCTCCCAATGTTCCGTTAAGTTTTGTGCAATTGAAGTTTTCAAGTTTTGGGTCAGACACCGATATGTGGAGAATAGGTAGTGACAAGAACCTAAGATTGGGGATCCTCAAGGCAACCCCAAGGTAATATTAAAGGAGACTCAAGCATCTAAGCTTGGCGATGCCCCGGAAGGCATCCCCTCTTTTGTCTTCAACATTACCGGTATATCTTACTTGGAGCTATATTTTTATTCGTCACATAATATGAGTTTTGCTTGGAGCGTCCTTTTATTTTGTTGTCCTATGTTAGGTGTTATTATAATCTTGTTTTTCAATAAAAAGTTCCTAGAATTGCCTTAGGATGCTTGCATTGGATGTTTTGATATGTGCTAGGTAAATACAGAAACTTCTGCTGTAGTGTTCGAATTTTAAAATTTTACCGGAACACGGAAAGATTCTAAAAATTTCATACATATTCCTTAGCATTTCCTATATTTCCATAATTGTTTTATTTGTATAAGTACATTGTTTTCATAAATTGCTACAGACTATTCTGTTTAGACAGATTGCTGTCATAATTTTGTTATTTACTTATCCTATAGTTTCCATAGCCTAATTGGTAGATATAAATTGTGGAAATGATATTGTATAGTACCTAATGTTTTAAAATTATTGTGCAACTTGTCTTGGCAGTACATGAAGTGTTGATTTGTTCTTATGTGTACTAACCTATCTCACGAGTTCTTTTTGAGTTTTATGTGGATGATGTTTTTGAGAATAGGTGAAACCGGGATATTAGAGGATTGAACAAGATACAAAATCTCAATCTTGTGGATTCCCAAGGCACCCCAAGTAAATATTTCAACAAGTCTCAAGCATCTAAGCTTGGGGATACTATGCATCCCACCTCTCTTCGTAAACTATTGGTTAGCCTATGTTGATCCTAAATATTTATTCATTCACATGATATGTAATATTCTTGGAGTGCTATTTTTGTTTTGCTTTTTTTTAATAAAATACTCAGATCTACAAATATTTATTGAGAGAGAAAGAGAAATTTCTTGCATAGCTACTTAATTGTTTGGCTACTCATTAATCTTCACTTATATGTTTTGGAGTAGTGTTGTCATTTACTCTTGTGCTTCACTTATATCCTATGAGTAAATGGTTGTATGAATTCAATGTCAAACTATGAACTTATATAGGTTTTATATGATTATCCCATGGGGAGTAATGACTTCATATATAAGAAGTATAGGTGGTAAAATTTATTGAAAGTTAGCAAACACTGCATTGGTCACTTGAACAATTCATGAAAGAATATTGAAGGAAGAGAGATTTCACATATAAATATACTATCTTGGACATCTTGTATGATTGTGAATACCCATTAATTATTTTCAAACTTGAGCGAATTAGTTGAAGTTGGACAAGGAAGACAATGTAATGAGTTATGCTTGGGTATGTTTGTATAGAAGTTATATTGTTATGGATCCTCCAACATGTGGTGCTTGCTTCCACCTGATTCTAGCCAAAACTTCCGCACAAGGTAGAAATACTACTTGTGCATCCAAACACCCTTAAACCCAAATTAGTTCCATATGAGTCCACCAGACCTACCCATATGAGGCATTTACCTGTCGTTCCAAGTAAATTTGCATGTGCCAAACTCTATATCTTCAAATAATATCCTATTTTGAATGCCTGAATCACTCATATTGTAACTAGGGGCTGCCAGTACCTTCCATGCTAGCTAGGTGGGTTATTCTCATGATATGTGTTGATTCAAAATGTTTTACAAGAAAGTGGTTGGTAATCGGGATGCCTAGTTCCATGCTCAAAATCAAATCAAAATATAATGAAACAAAACAGCCCCAGGATTGTTGTTTGTATGGACGGTACCCGTGGATTCGGCTCGCCGTGGAGTGTGATTGATTGGTGGTGGTGGAGTAAAAATTAATCATTCTGTTTGGGAACTGCCTATAATGTATCTAGCATGGAAGATACGGAGATCTCTCGGTTGTTATGTTGACAATGAAAGCATACCGCTCAAAATTATTATTCATCTATGTTTTAAAAGCTCGAGCTCTATCACCTCTGCAAATCAATGCTTCCCTCTACGAATGGCCTACCTTTTACTTTCTAGTACTTACCTTTATACAAGAGTCATGGTGATCTTCACCACTTCCTATATTTCTCCTTTTTCTCTTGGAAAGAATCATGTGGTGGGCAAAGATCCAAGCATATATGGCCATTCAAATATATTTGATCATGAATTATCATTGTTGACAATTATCTATATGATAAATAAGTTGGGAGGCAAAAGTTTAAGCCCCTATCTTTCTCTGTGTTCGACAGATGTCATTTGCTCTAAAAATATGCTTTGGGAGTTAGCAATCATGGAAGACTATATGATAGTTGAGTATGTGGAATTTTCTATATCAAAGGTCTTACATAGACCCTTCCTGAAAATAAGATGAACTACAATTGTTTGGTGACTGAAAGCATAGTTTGTTAGTTTTCAAGAAACTTTGTGGTCTATACTTTAACATGTGAATAGCTTGATACTTCATCATGATAAGTTTTATGAGATGAGCTGTTGTTCATGATATGTTACTTCAATAGCATGCACTATTTCTTCAATAGCATGCACTTTTTTACCGGTAGATCTTTCGGTATGCCATTGAGATTAATTTACCATAATATTATCTAGGAGTTTAGTAGCTTGTCCTAATGTGATTTCCATAAAAGTGCCACCCGAAGCTGAATCTAAAAGATTCCTAGATGCAAAGTTCAATCCCGCATAAAAAAATATAATCATCCATAAACTCAAACCATGTGCACGACAATTTCTAATCATTAATTTCAACCTCTCCCAAGAATGTGCAACATGCCCATGATCAAGTTGCTTAAAATTCATTAGATCATTCCTAAGGGAGATTATCTTAGCAGGCAAAAAGTACTTGGAAATAAAAGCATCTTTACACGTATTCCATGAATCAATACTATTTTTAGGCAAAGATGAAAACAAGGTTTTAGCATGATCTTGTAGGGAGAAATGAAATAGCTTCAATTCAACAATCTCATTATCCACATATTTCTTCTTTTGCATGTCACACAACTCAATAAAAGTATTTAGCTGGGATGCGGCATCTTCACTAGGAAGGCCTTAAAATTGTTCTTTCATAACAAGATTAAACAAAGCAGCATCAATTTCATCAGATTCTTGACTAGTGGTGGGAGAAATTGGGGTACTAATAAAATAATTATAATTATTATTGGAAAAGTCACACAACTTGGTATTTTCTGACATGGCGACAAAGCAAGCAATCAAGCACACAAGCAAACAAAAGGCAAACGAAAAGGCGAACGGAAGAAGGGCGAATAAAAAGGCAAATCTTTTTGGTATTTTCTGAAATCGTTTTAGAAGTGGCAAAGAGGAAAACAAGTGGAAAATGTCAAATAATGTAAATGCAAGGGACGATTTTGTGATGGGTACTTGGTAGGCTTGATGTGTATCCTCCCGAGCAACGACGCGAGAAATCCTTCTTGCTACCTCTTGATATTGCGTTGGTTTTCACTTGAGGCTTCTCTCTTGAAAGAAAATATAACGGTGGGTGAAAAAATTACTGTCGAGCATAGAAAAGCGAATAATTATGATGATATCCAAGGCAATCGTTATCCATATAGGCATCACGTCCCTATCAATTAGACCGAAACGATTCTGCATCTACTACTATTACTCCACACATTGACTGACTCCTGCCTGCATCTAGGGTATTAAGTTCATGAAGAACAGAGTAACCCATTAGGTAAGATGACATGATGTAGAGGGGTAAACTCAAGCAATATGATGAAAATCCCATCTTGTTACCCTTGATGTCAACACTACAATACGTGCCTCGCTACCCCTACTATGTCACTGGGTGAGGACACTGCAAGATTGAACCCAAAACGAAGCACTTCTCCCATTGCAGGAATTACCAATCTGGTCGGCCAAACCAAACCAATACCTCGAAGAGACATGAAAAGATAAGAAATCATGCATATAAGAATTCAGAAAAGAATCAAATAATATTCTTGGATAATCTGAACATAAACCAATAATTCATCGAATCTCGACAAACACACGGCAAAAGAGTATTACATCGGATAGATCTCCATGAAGATCATGAAAAACATGTGTCACAACCCTAGCAAGTGTCCTAGGTTAGCATTGTGATTGCATCATCATCATCATCATTGCATCAATGTGAAATGGGGAGAAAGAAAAGAAACCCCAAGCACTTAATGAATTAAAGAAATTCAAGATAAATGAAATTTCAACAAATCAAAATGCCCATCAAAAATGTTCCCTATGTCTGAGAATTGAGGGCATGGATATACCAGGGATCATTCTAATTAATTTAAATTAAAGATTAAGCCTCTGAAATTGATAAATAAAAACATTATCATTACTCCTGTTTTCAAATTAACCTGAAACTATTTATACAAGTTTGGAATATTCAAGCTTGAATATACAAAAGTTTTGGAATATTTGAAAGGTTATTTGGACCTGCAATAAAATAAACAAATGTTAGAAAAGAAAACAGAAAACCGAAATAAAAAGAAAAGGAAGGAGAATACCTGGTCAAGTGGGAGGCCCAGGCCAGCCCACCAGGGGTGGGGAGGTCATCTCCCACCTCACGCCAGTAGGCATCGAGGTGGCGACCGAGCGCTCTCCGGCCTCCAGCTCCTGCTTGCCATGGAGCAGGCTGCTCCCATGCTTCCCCAGCGCCTGGAAGACGCGAGGTCTCTCTCCCCCGAGCTAACTCCTTCCCTTCTCTTCCTCCTGTCTCTCTCTCTTGTTCCCCTGCTGCGAGCCGCCGTCGCCGGCGTCGATTCGTCGCCGTCGCTGCCTCCCCGAGCCTGCTAACCAGCTCTCCGGAAGCACCGTGAGCTCCTCTTCCTCCTCCCCTTGCTTCCCCTCTCTCTAGCGCGCCCTAGCTAGCTTAGCCGCCTGACCCGATCACCTCCCGCCGCCGTGATCTATCATCGCCACGCATGCAGTCCCCCGAGCTCACGTGCGAGTGCATGGTTGAACTCCTGGAGTTCCTAGGAGCTCGTAGAGCCCATTTCCAAGTTGCCCCGTGCCCTGTTTCGCATTTTGGTCCGAGCCCGAACACCGGCCGCTGCCACGAGCTCGTTTCCGGCGAGCTCCGGCGACCCCGTAGCCTCCCGTGGCCCCTGTTGGACGCGGTCGAGCACGGGCTACTCGCCAGTGGCCTCAACTCTTCGAGAGGACACCTGTGGGCAAAACCCGATAGTCATCGCCATCCCTGTTGGTCACCGGCGACGAGCCGTCGACCAACTCTAGCGGGTTTGACCCTCGTGGGCCCTAGCTTGACTCTGTGAGTCATTGACAGGTGGGCCCCGTCCCTGATTAGTTTTAGGTTAATTAGTAATTAATTTTAATCGTTTTGATTAGTTAATGTGACACTGACAGTGGTCCCTACTAGGTTAATTAGACAGGATAATTAGTTTAATTAAAACTGATTAGTATTGAGTCTATGATAGATGGGCCCCACCGGTCAGATTTGACCTGGAGCGGGTCTGTTGACCAGCTGATGTCAGGATGACATCAGGCTGATGTCATAATTCCATTTTCTTATTAAAAATAATTCCAAAAATTATTTAAAACTTTGAAAAATCATATAAATTAATCTGTAAGTCAGATGGAAATAATTTAAATATGAAAATTTATCAGAAAAATCCAATGAATCCAATGGTGCTATTCTCATGCATGTTAGAGAAACCTAAATAGGTGAACATGTACAATTATCATTAGGTTAATATATGGAATTTAAAAAGGAGAATAACTTTGAACCTATATTCAAATCTGTTTTAAATTGATATGACCACTAGTTACACTAGCTCACCCATGCATATTACTATGCCATGATCATGCATCATATTGTTGCATTTGCTTGTATTGAATGCTCTTATCTGCGTTGCGGTAGGCCCTAACCCGGAAGGTACCACCCCGTACCCCGACGAAGGAGAGAACTCCTCCGCAACTCAGCAAGGCAAGCAACCCCATTGATCATTCCGATAACATCCCACTCTCTCGCTCCTGCTCTCGTTTATTGCATTAGGACAACGATTACATGTCAGTCATACACGATAGATGATCCCATTCTTATGCATGACCTGATATTGTCATAGTAAATAGCTAAACCTTGCAACCTAGCATACCTGGTAGATGCTTGTGCCATGATGTGCTTAGCTTACTTTGGTTGCTATGCTTGCTATGCTTAGAGTTGTGTCAGGTCTGTTTCATCTGTGTGATGAACCGGAGCGAAACGGTGTTGTCCGATGTGATGAGCTCATAATGAATATGATTTGGTAAAGGTGGCGATGAGAGGCTATGTAGGAGTACATAGTGGGTTGTCTCATTGGGACCATTCTTAGGAACTGGGTTCCGTGTTTGTGATCCAAGACTAGTTACGACCACATGCTGGGCCCTGAAATATGACCCCACTCGACTTATCAGTCGCTTAGTCCTTAGTCCAGGAGTTGCAAGTAGTTTCTGGTGTTTATAGCATGCTGGAGGCCGTGCGTAGCGCTCACCCTCGGGGTGGGTTACGACGCGGTAGGCAGTGGCACGGTGTACCAAGGGTCACCCGAATGGTGGGCTTGGGAACCCTGCGCACATCGTTTGGGACCGTAGCGGAAACTTCGGCCGGACTTCCGTACGGGTCAGTCTCAGATAGGCGATAGCCTGGACTAGAGGTCTTATGTGATTGACGGTCGTGGCCGACTCCCTAGCTAGGCATCCGCTTAGTGGCACACAGCGATAAGTGGCGAGAGCGTTTGTGAAGATGTACACCCCTGCAGGGTATAAAACTATTCGAATAGCCGCGTCCTCGGATATGGACTACTTGGAGAACTTATGCTGTTCATAGATAATCAAATGGATACTTCTAAAAATATCAAGACAAGTGTGAGTACCGTGGATGGCACTCTTCCAGAAGGGGAAGGTGAATCCATGGTAGTGTATTGTGATGGAGATAGTGGACTCGTGTGCGATAACTAAAATTGTAACAATGAGTTAAAACTGAGTAGTGTAGGTTAGCCATGAGTCAAAGCTGGCATTTCTGCATAAACTCCACCACCCCCTTTGTTTATACATGAGCATAAATAGACTAGGTCTGTTTTAAAGACTTGCTGAGTACGATTGTACTCATCCTTGCTTAATTAATGTTGCAGAAGAGAACCAAGACCCATCAGGTGGGTTTTATCTATACATTGACAATGCCGAATAGTTGGTGTCCCAGCTACAATCTTGCCCGTGTGGTGGGCTGTAGATAGTCAGGCTGTGTGCCTCTTTTATATTTCGCCGTCTGTACTCAGACAGCTTAAGTTTCCGCTGGCTTGTATGACTTTGTTTGTATGACTTGAGTGTCGGGTCATGTGACCCCTATCTGTAAGAACATATTATGCAAGGCTTGTCTGAGCCTCTTAAATAAAAGTCATGTTATGGTATGGTTATGTTGTGATGCCATAGTTGTATCTATGCATATCGGCCATGTCGTGCGTACGTGTGACGTGCAACGGTATGTGTGGGATCCGACGCCTAGTCGTGTGCCTTTAGTAGTACTCTTTACGGGAAACTGCCTCTTTGTGCTTCCTCGGAGCCATGGTAGCTTGCTACTGCTCCGGACACATTGATTGACCGACATGTATCCTTCTTTGCTGTTGTGTCTGTCCCTTCGGGGAAATGTCTCGCAGTGTAATGGAGTCCCTGTAGCCTGCTACGACTCATCTACATGCAGTGATGACATTCGTGTCTCGCCACGTAATGGAGTCCTTGTAGCTTGTTGTGACTCGTCTACACACGCTTGAGGCCGACACCTGCATTGCTGGGTTATCTATGCCTGTTTCCGTACGGAAGTGCCACTTGGGTTCTATGACTAGTCATGTCAGCCCAGGTTCTTTGTTGTGTGATTGCGAGCGACATGTTCACATACGTGAGCCAAAAGACGCAAACGGTCCCGGCCAAGGTAAGGTTGCAGCCATGGAGTACCGTGCATGAGGCCGCAAAGTGATGTGAGTTGTTACAGTATGGAATCATATGACTTAGGATCGGGGTCCCGACAGCGTTGGTATCAAAGCCTGACTGACTGTAGGACAACCAAGCCAAACCGGTCGAAGTTGAGTCTAGAAACACTATAGATAAGTAGGGGAATTGATTGTGGAAGGGAACGTAAGGATCTTTCTACTCCTCTTCCCAAGTTATTCTATGTTGGGTCATTCTCATCTCTTCTATGGGGATAGGAGCTAGGATTCTCATCTATTGCTTAGGATGACGAGTTACTAGCCATGGACCAATAGCTAGTTTGCTTGTAAGTGAGTGCAGTTATTCAAGTGTTGTTGGTGTGACAAACAGATGGAGAAGAGATTTGATTCTAGATAGTCGAGTGGTTATGCCTTTCCAATCTTTTTCAATTGTCTCAAAAAATTTCTTGAGCAATTACAGCTGTTATGCTGTCCAATTTCTGCTAGGATCTCTAATGTCTTTGCATCATTCTCTGATTCAGATGCCCTCTCGTCCTTTCCGTCAGGTGGTCCGTCTGACCAGGTGCATCGATGTGCCGGGTCACACGGCCATGTTGGTTAGAGTGATGATGGAGGCTGGATATCGCTAGTACCCAGAGTACACAGTGGACGAGCATTATCGAGATTTCAACCAGAGTCAGTATTTGTGTACCGTTAGGATATATCCTTCATATCCTGGAGCTGCAGAGTCGCTTCAGTGGACTCATGGATTGGGAGTTACCATAGATATGGCAGTTCAAGAAGCTGCCTACACCATGCTGACTATCATGAGGTTTCACCATGGTCTGCTACAGAACACGTAGTTTTGCTATGTTCCTGCTTCCATGGGAGAAGAGGATGGATATCTTAGTGCAGCCTACTTTGATCATTCTCATGAGGACCCTAGGCTGCAGGTGACCGCTCAGATGTTGGAGAACAGGGATCATGATGCACGTGCCCTTCGCATGGAGCTCTATGCTACCCGTGGACGTCTTTGGACAGCCTTGACGCAGTTGGCACCTGTCGTGCAGACAGGCTATGGAGATTTGCAGATGCTGACCCCATCGCGGACTCATTTGCCAGCACACGTAGACTGGCCTGATGTTGGAGGCATCACCCCTCTTCGAGGACCGCCGTTGCCGCCAACAGGGGACCAAGGCCACATCTGTGTCCTTATGGTTTCCAGGGATCCTAGGCTAGAGTGTTTCCAGATCATCAGGTTCAGCTCCCAGGTCACGGGGGTAACCTGTACGAGGCATTCTACGGTGATGTTTGAGTGCGTGGATGTTAGTCCTAGTATGGTAGTAGTCGTATCGCCACAGTCCTGTGTGTCTTGTGGGATATGAGCAAGGTCGAGAGTTGAGTTCCGGATGTGTAAATAGATAATGTATAGGAAGCTTGTAATGCCTCCGATGAGTTGTGTCATCTCTCCGTAGTTGTTTCAGCTTGGGCTTGTACTGAACTAAGTCATGGTGTGTATGAAACCTAATGTTCATATGGTAGTTGTTTTACCATGTTGATTGGTGTTTATCCTACATGCCATGTTGAACAGTACATTCCTTAATTCATGTCTTAGAGTTGATGCTCTCTATGTCTAAGTTGTGCATTGTTTTCCCCAGGATGGTGGCAACTAGGAACAACCCCGTGCCTGCTCCTGAGCAGGGCGAGAGTAGCCAGCCAAGGCAAGAGGAGTTGCCACATGCACCATCCCTGGCGGAGGTGATGTTAGAGGCTGAAAGGAATAAGAGGGAGACCAACAGGCTATTGGAGAGAATTGAAGAAAACACAGCTCGTGCTCCCCGCAATGATCACCATGATGGAGTGTCACTTGGTGACTTTATCAAGCTGTGTCCGCCCAAGTACCATCATTCGATCGACCCCCTCGATGCGGATGAATTGCTGACTAGTATGTCACGCAAGATTCGAGCCGCAAATGTTTCAGAGGCCAACAAGGTGACCTTTGCGACATACTTTCTGAAGGGACCTGCCAACCTATGGTGGGAAAGCTATGAGGCTATGCGTCCCCAGGGACCTGCACCAACCTGGGCAGAGTTTAGTGCTGCATTCCGTATCCAGCACATCCAGGAAGGGCTGATGGATCGCAAAAGAGAGGAATTATGTGCCTTCACCCAGGGCAGATTGTCAGTGGATGCATACAGTCGCGAGTTTGGTAATCTTGCTCGCTATGCTCCAGAAGAAGTCTCAACTGATGCCAAGAAGCAGGCTAGGTTCCGCAAGGGACTTAACGCTGAGCTTCGCCGAGATCTTCGCTTGCACGAGTGCACCACCTTCCAGGCTCTCGTCAATAAGGCTATCAATGCTGAGTCCAGACAAACTGACTACGAGGCTACCAGAAAGCATAACCGTGATTTCAACCCTGCATCGGGTTAAGGCCCCAATAAACGCCGAGTGTGGGTGCCTCATGCAGCCTTGCCGCCAAGATACACCGCGAGGCCATCCTTTCAGGCACCTCGTCTAGTTCAGTCCAACCCTCCACCCAGACCATTTGGAGGACCGCCTACAAATGTTGCCCCTCATGCCACAGTGGTATGCTAAAAATGTGGAGAACCTGGACACTATTCTCGTGAGTTTCCCCAGAACAATGCTAAGCCCGCTGGACGTGGAAAACCAGGAAAAGCTTTCTATGTGAAGCCAACTCCTGCCCGTGGGCGAGTGAATTATGTGTCTACTGAATAAGCCCTTGAAGATCCTGATGTCATTCTAGGTATGCTTCTTGTTAATAGCCATCCAGCATCTGTTCTATTTGATACTGGGGCATCTCATTCATTCATCTCAGAAAGTTATGCACGGTTGCATAACATGTCCTTCTATGACATGCCCACTCCTTTAGTAGTTTAGACTCCATGTTCAAAATGGCAAACTTCTAGAGTGAGTCATGACAATGAAATTCTGGTGGATAGACTAGTATTCCTAGCATCCTTGATAGCTCTTAAGTCTTCGGACATCAATTCTAGGCATGGATTGGATGAAAGCCCACTATGCCAAGATTGATACTCATTCTAGGAATGTTCAACTTACACATCCCTCGGGTGAGATAGTTAATGTCTCTACTCGAACAACCAAGCGCCAACTCTATTCCCTAAATGCTAGTCCACTTCCAGAGCTAGAAGATATTCCGGTAGTCCGTGATTTTCTGGATGTTTTCCAGAAGAACTGCCAGGTATTCCACCTGTCAGAGATGTTGAGTTTGTGATAGAACTCATTCCAGGGACAGTCCCAATAGACAGAAGACCCTATAAGATGGCACCCTTAGAACTAGCCGAGCTAAAAACCCAACTCGATGAAGCTTTGAAGAATGGTTTCATTCGTCCTAGATCATCTCCTTGGGCTTGCCCTGTCCTCTTCATTAAGAAGAAGGATGGATCAGATTGGATGGTTGTGGATTACCGACCAGTGAATTTGGTCACTATCAAGAACAAGTATCCGCTCCCCAGGATCAACGATTTGTATGATCAACTTGCTGGATCCTTTGTATTTTCCAAAAGGGATTTGAGGTTGGGATAACATCAAATCAGATTTAGAAACGGGGACATTCCAAAAACGGCTTTTGTCACTCGTTATGGCCAATATAAGTACACTGTCATGTCCTTCGGTTTAACCAATGCACCAGCCACCTTCTCTCGTGTAATGAATTCGATCTTCATGGAGTATTTGGATAAATTCTTCGTGGTTTACCTCGACGACATACTCATCTACTCGAAGAACGAACAAGAACATGCCGAGCATCTAAGGCTGGTATTGATGAAACTTCGAGAGCACCGCTTATATGCCAAATTCTCCAAGTGTGAATTCTCGTTGCCGGAAGTGACCTATCTGGGTCACGTGATCTCTGGCAAAGGTATTGCTGTCAATCCCGAGAGAGTTCAGGCCGTCCTTGATTGCACTCAACCTGAATCGGTTAAGCAAGTTCGGAGTTTCCTTGGCTTAGCGAGCTATTGTCGCCACTTTGTTGAGAACTTCTCCAAGGTTGCGAAGCCTCTGACTGAACTTCTCAAGAAAAATAAAAAGTTCGAGTTGACCCCACAATGCGAGCATAGTTTTCAGGAGTTGAAAAGACGACTGACCTCTGCTCCCGTTCTGGTGCCACCAGATTTTACTAAGGACTTTATTATCTACTGCGACGCCTCGCGACAAGGATTAGGTTGCATACTCATGCAAGATCGTCATGTGATTGCATACGCATCTCGACAGTTGCGTCCACATGAGGATAATTATCCCACACATGATCTTGAGCTTGAAGTTGTAGTCCATGCACTAAAAACATGGCGACATTACCTTCTGGGTAATCGTTGCGAGATATACACTGATCACCAAAGTCTGAAATATATTTTCACCCAGCCGGATTTGAATCTCAGGCAAAGACGGTGGGTAGAGTTGATTACAGACTACGACTTAGGGATAACTTACACCCCGGGGAAAGCCAATGTCATGGCTGATGCACTAAGTCGTAAGTCTTATTGTAACAATCTGATGTTACAACAAGGTCAACCGCTTCTCTATGAGGAATTCAGGAAGTTAAATCTTCACATCGTTCCTCAAGGATTCCTATCCAACCTGGTGGCGAAACCTACTCTTAAGGATCAAATCATAGCTGGCCAAAGGCGTTATAAGGGAATTTCCCGGATCAAAGAGAACCTCGTTAGCGATCTCGCTAAGGACTTCTCTATAGATGATCAAGGTGTAGTGCTCTTTCAGGACCGTTTAGTGGTTCCTAAGAGCAAACATCTCAGGCAGCTGATTCTTAAGGAGGCTCATGATTCTCCTCTCACAATTTATCCGGGTAGTACCAAAATGTACCAGCACCTACGCCAGAGGTTTTGGTGGACTAGGATGAAGAGAGAAATTGCTCAGTATGTTGCTAACTATGACGTTTGTCGTCGTGTGAAAGCAGAACATCAAAGGCCTACTGGCACCCTTCAACCCTTAGCTATTCCTGAATGGAAATGGGATAAGGTCGGTATGAATTTCATCACCGGTTTTCCCAGGACCAAGAGAGGGAACAATGCTATATTCATAGTCATTGATCGCCTCTCCAAAGTGGCTCATTTTCTTCCTGTTCGGGAAAGCATTACTGCTAGTCAGCTAGCGGAGTTATATGTTTCTCGAATAGTTTCTCTTCATGGTGTTCCTTTGGAGATTAACTCAGACCGCGGAAGTATCTTTACTTCTTGATTTTGGGAAAGTTTTCAAACCGCTATGGGGACTCATCTATCCTTTAGCACTGCTTTCCACCCTGAATCAAGTGGTCAAGTTGAGCGAGTCAATCAAATTCTCGAAGACATGCTCCGAGCTTGTGTTATATCTTTCGGTATGAATTGGGAGAACTGCCTTCCATTAGCTTAATTCGCATATAACAACAGTTATCAATCAAGCTTGGGCAAGGCCCCTTTTGAGGTTCTCTATGGACGAAAATGTCGAACACCTCTTAACTGGTCAGAAACCAGAGAGAGGCAACTCTTTGGTCCGGACATGATCCCGGATGCAGAGGAGCAAGTTCGCGTTATTCGTGAAAATTGAAAACAACCCAATCTCGTCAAAAGAGTCAATATGACCATCATCATAAGTCTGTGACCTATGAAGTTGACGAGAAGGCTTACCTTCGGGTTACACCTCTGAAGGGTACCCATCGATTCAGTATCAAAGGCAAGTTGGCTCCTCGTTACATTGGACGCTTTCGTATTCTTGCTAAACGTGGAGAGGTTGCGTACCGATTGGAACTTCCACCGCATATTTTCAAAGTTCATGATGTCTTCCACGTCTCGCAACTCAGGCGTTGCTTTTCGGACCCTGTCCGAGATGTGGACCACGAAGCGCTTGATCTCCAAGATAACCTTACATATTGAGAATACCCTGTTCGTATGCTCGATCAAGCTGAGGGTACCACTCAACGTCAAAACATCAAGTTTCTTAAGGTTCAGTGGCCGCATCATTCTGAAAAGGAGGCGACATGGGAAAGAGAAGATCGTCTTCGACTAGAGTACCGCGCGCTCTTCCCGACGACTTCAAAATCTCGGGACGAGATTCTTTTGAGTGGGGGTGAGTTGTCAGAACCCTAGCAAGTATCCTAGGTTAGCATTGTGATTGCATCATCATCATCATTGCATCAATGTGAAATGGGGAGAAGAAAAGAAACCCCAAGCACTTAATGAATTAAAGAAATTCAAGATAAATGAAATTTCCACAAATCCAAAATGCCCATCAAAAATGTTCCCTATGTCTGATAATTGAGGGCATGGATATACCAGGGTTCATTCTAATTATTTGAACATTTCAAATAATTTAAATTAAAGATTAAGCCTCTGAAATTGATAAATAAAACATTATCATTACTACTGTTTTCAAATTAACCTAAAACTATTTATACAAGTTTGGAATATTCAAACTTGAATATACAAAAGTTTTGGAATATTTGAAAGGTTATTCGGACCTGCAATAAAATAAACAAATGTTAGAAAAGAAAACAGAAAACAGAAAAAAATGAAAAGGAAGGAGAATACCTGGTCAAGTGGGAGTCCCAGCCCAGCCCACCAGGGGTGGGGAGGTCATCTCCCACCTCGCGCCAGTAGGCATCGAGGTGGCGACCGAGCGCTCGCCGGCCTCCACCTCCTGCTTGCCACGGAGCAGGCTGCTCCCCTGCTTCCCCAGCGCCTAGAAGACGCGAGGTCTCTCTCCCCCGAGCTCATTCCTTCCCTTCTCTTCCTCCTGTCTCTCTCTCTCGTTCCTCTGCCGAGAGCCACCGTCGTCGGCCGTTGATTCGTTGCCTTCGCTGCCTCCCCGAGCCCACTGACCAGCTCCCCGGAAGCGTCGTGACCTCCTCTTCCTCCTCCCCTTGCTTCCCCTCTCTAGCGCGCCCTAGCTAGCTTAGCCGCCGGACCCGATCACCTCCCGCCGCCGTGATCGGTCCTCGCCGCGCGTGCAGTCCCCCGAGCTCACGTGCGAGTGCATGGTTGAACTCCTGGAGTTCCCAGGAGCTCGTAGAGCCCATTGCCGAGTCGCCCCATGCCCTGTATCGCACTTTGGTCCGAGCCCAAACACCGGCCGCTGCCACGAGCTCGTTTCCGGCGAGCTCCGGCGACCCCGTAGCCTCCCGTGGCCCCTGTTGGACGCGGTCGAGCACGGGCTACTCGCCAGTGGCCTCAGCTCTTCGAGAGGACACCTGTGGGCAAAACCCGATAGTCATCGCCATCCCTGTTGGTCACCGGCGACGAGCCGTCGACCAACTCTAGCGGGTTTGACCCTCGTGGGCCCTAGCTTGACTCTGTGAGTCATTGACAGGTGGGCCCCGTCCCTGATTAGTTTTAGGTTAATTAGTAATTAGTTTTAATCGTTTTTATTAGTTAATGTGACACTGACAGTGGGCCCTACTAGGTTAATTAGACAGGATAATTAGTTTAATTAAAACTGATTAGTATTGAGTCTATGACAGATGGGCCCCACCGGTCAGATTTGACCTGGAGCGGGTCTGTTGACCAGCTGACGTTAGGATGACGTCAAGCTGATGTCATAATTACATTTTCTTATTTAAAAATAATTCCAGAAATTATTTAAAACTTTGAAAAATCATATAAATTAATCTGTAAGTCAGATGGAAATAATTTATATATGAAAATTTATCAGAAAAATCCAATGAATCCAATGGTGCTATTCTCATGCCTGTTAGGGCAACATAAATAGGTGAACATGGACAAGTATCATTAGGTTAATATATGGAATTTAAAAAGGAGAACAACTTTGAACCTATATTCAAATCTGTTTTAAATTGATATGACCACTAGTTACACTAGCTCGCCCATGTATATTACTATGCCATGATCATGCATCATATTGTTGCACTTGCTTGTATTGAATGCTCTTATCTGCATTGTGATAGGCCCTAACCCGGAAGGTACCACCCCGTACCCCGACGAAGGAGAGAACTCCTCCACAACTCATCAAGGCAAGCAACCCCATTGATCATTCCGATAACATCCCACTCTCTCGTTCCTACTCTCGTTTATTGCATAGGACAATGATCACAAGTCAGTCATACACGGTAGATGATCCCATTCTTATGCATGACCTGATATTGTCACAGTAAATAGCTAAACCTTGCAACCTTGCATACCTGGTTGATTCTTATGCCATGATGTGCTTAGCTTACTTTAGCTGCTATGCTTGCTATGCTTAGAGTTGTCTCAGGTCTGTTTCATCTGGGTGATGAATCGGAGAGAAACGGTGTTGTCCGATGTGATGAGCTCACAATCAATACGATTTGGTAGAGGTGGCGATGAGAGGCTATGTAGGAGTACATAGTGGGTTGTCTCATTGGGACCGTTCTTAGGAACTGGGTTCCATGTTTGTGATCCAAGACTAGTTACTACCACATGCTGGGCCCTGAAATATGACCCCGCTCGACTTATCAGTCGCTTAGTCCTTAGTCCAGGAGTTGCACGTAGTTTCTTGTGTTCATAGCATGCTGGAGGCCGTGCATAGCGCTGACCATCGGGGTGGGTTAAGACGCGGTAGGTAGTGGCACGGTGTACCAAGGGTCACCCGAATGGCGGGCTTGGGAACCCTGCGCACATCGTTTGGGACCGTAGCGGAAACTTCGGCCGGACTTCCTTACGGGTCAGTCTCAGATAGGCGATATCCTAGACTAGAGGTCTTATGTGATTGACGGTCGTGGCCGACTTCCTCGCTGGGCATCTGCTTGAAGGTTGCTGAGGTGCATGGTTTAGGGCACACATCGATAAGTGGCGAGAGCGTGTGTGAAGATGTACACCCCTGCAAGGTATAAAACTATTCGAATAGCCGCATCCTCGGATATGGACTACTTGGAGAACTTATGTTGTTCATAGATAATCAAATGGATACTTCTAAAAATATCAAGACAAGTGTGAGTACCGTGGATGGCACTCTTCCGGAAGGGGAAGGGGAATCCATGGTAGTGTATTGTGATGGAGATAGTGGACTCGTGTGCGATAACTAAAATTGTAACAATGAGTTAAAACTGAGTAGTGTAGGTTAGCCATGAGTCAAAGCTGGCATTTCTGCAAAAACTCCACCACCCCCTTTGTTGATACATGAGCATAAATAGACTAGGTCTGTTTTAAAGACTTGCTGAGTATGATTGTACTCATCCTTGCTTAATTAATGTTGCAGAAGAGAACCAGGACCCATCAGGTGGGTTTTATCTAGACGTTGACGATGCCGAATAGCTGGTGTCCCAGCTACGATCTTGCCCGTGTGGTGGGCTGTAGATAGTCAGGCCGTGTGCCTCTTTTATATTTCGCCGTCTGTACTCAGACAGCTTACGTTTCCGCTGGCTTGTATGACTTTGTTTGTATGACTTGAGTGTCAGGTCATGTGACCCCTATGTGTAAGAACATATTATGCAAGGCTCGTCTGAGCCTCTTAAATAAAAGTCATGTTGTTGTATGGTTATGTTGTGATGCCATAGTTGTATCTATGCATATCGGGCATGTCGTGCGTACGTGTGACGTGCAACGGTATGTATGGGATCCGACACCTAGTCGTGTGCCTTTAGTAGTACTCTTTACGGGAAACTGCCTCTTTGTGCTTCCACCAAGCCATGGTAGCTTGCTACTGCTCCAGACACATTGATTGACTGGCATGTATCCTTCTTTGCTGCCGTGTTTGTCCCTTCGGGGAAATGTCTCGCAGTGTAGTGGAGTCCCTGTAGCCTGCTACCACTCGTCTACCTGCAGTGATGACATTCGTGTCTCGCGACGTAATGGAGTCCTTGTAGCTTGCTATGACTCGTCTACAAACGCTTGAGGCTGACACCTGCATTGCTGGGTTATGTATGCATGTTTCCGTACGGAAGTGCCACTTGGGTTCTATGACTAGTCATGTCGGCCCGGGTTCTTTGTTGTGTGATTGCCAGCGACATGTTCACATACATGAGCCAGAAGACGTAAACGGTCCCGGCCAAGGTAAGGTTGCAACCGTGGAGTACCGTGCGTGAGGCCGCAAAGTGATGTGACTTGTTAAAGTATGGAATCATATGACTTAGGATCGGGGTCACGACAACATGGTATTGAAGCACAGAGAGAGAGAAGAAGCCATCTAGCTACTAGCTATTGACCCATAGGTCTATTGTGGACTACTCACGCATCATCAGAGGGGCAATGGAGTTGATGTAGATGCCTTCCATGATCGACTTCCCCTCCGGCAGATTACCGGAAAAGGATCCAAGATTTGACCTCTCGGGAACGGAGGCTTCTGGTAGCGAAAAAGTATTTTTGTGGCTCTTTTTGGTATTGGGGGAATATTTGGGTATTTATAGTATGCATATTAGGGCTAGGACTCCTACCAGGGAGTCACAAGCCTGTCAGGCGTGGCCAGGGGGGTGGGCGCGCCCCTGGCTTGTGACTTCCTGGCAAGCGCCTTGCCTTGCACTCCAAGCCTGGTAGGTCTCTTCTATTCCAGAAAAAATCATAGCGAAGACTTTATTCCGTTTGGACTCGGTTTAACATTCCATATCTGCAATACTCAAAAACAAGGAAAAATAGAAACTGGCACTAGGCTCTAGATTAATTGGTTAGTCCCAAAAAATAATGTAAAATAGCATATTAATGCATATAAAACATCCAAAACGGATAATATAATAGCATGGATCAATCAAAAATTATAGATACATTGGACACGTATCACTTACCTCCTCTGCCAAGAACTCCCCGACGATCAAACAGAGGCGAGACACATTGTTCGGTGATCCAAGGCCTATAAAGTCGACGAGGGTGAGTTATACAAGAAAAGCACCACCGGAGTACTCCGGCGTTGCATATCCGAGGAAGAAGGAAGGCAGCTCATGACCGAAATCCACGCAGGAATGGGCGGCCATCATGCTGCGACGAGGGCCTTAGTAAGCAAGGCCTTTCAGGCGGGGGTTTCTGGCCTACCGCTCGAGCGGACGCCCAGTCACTTCTCCAGCACTGCGTGGGATGTCAACTTCTTTCAAATCAAAGCCACATGCCCCCAATAGCTCTTCGCACTATTCCGATTACCTAGCCTTTCAAGGTCTAGGGACTGGATATGGTCGGACCCCTTAAAGGTGGGGGGCAAGAAGAATAATTATCTACTGGTCATGGTCGACAAGTTTACCAAATGAATCGAAGCAAAGCCAATCAAATCAGCTAAGTCCAGACCAGTAATCGACTTTATATCTGATGTGGTACACTGTTATGGTGTCCCACATAGTATAATAACGAACAATGGATCCAACTTCACCACCCAAGAGCTAAAAGACTGGTGTGCACAGATGGGCTTCAAGCTTGACTACGCATCGGTGTATCACCTGCAGACCATTGGACAAGTCGAACGGGCTAATGACCTCATCATGAGTGGTATTAAACCAGGTTTGGTCTAATCTCTTCATGAGTTCGACTGCCATTGCATAGAGGAGCTTAACTTCATTCTATGGGGCATGCGTACCACCCCGAATCGATCAACAGGATACACACCGTTCACCATGCTCTACGGGGCAAAAGCAATCCTTCCCTGTGATATTATTCACGACGCACCAAGGGTGCACATGTACGAGGAAAAGGAGGCCGAGTTAGTTCGGCAAGACAACTTGGGCGCTTTAGAGGGAGAGCGCGACATAGCTCGGGGTCGCTCTACTTTTTATCAACAGCAGGCCCGGCGTTATCAAAACAGGGAGGTGAGTGCAAAGGCATACAACATGGGCGAACTCGTTCTACGACTCCTGGAGAAGAAGAAGCATGGGAGGGTCCCTTCATAATTGACAAAGTACTCGTAGGAGTTTCTTATCGTCTTCGCAACCTACCGTATAACCGCCTCGAACCAAACCCATGGAACACAACTCTTCTTTGGCGCTTTTAGGGCTAGACCGGTGTCGTCATACTTTTCACCCTCCTTTTTTCTTTTCTTTTTTTTTCTATTTTTCTTCCTGTCCAACCTGATTTTTGACAGGTTCGGAGTTTCCCCTTCCCAAGTATATGTTCGGCTTAACCGAGCTCGTGTTATGTTTTTCGGCATACATCCCCAAATGTTAAAACAGAATAAAACACGTGGGGGCTTCTTCCCAAAGACGATTATTATATATTTTTAATGCATCTATTTACATTTATTGTGTGTGCATGTTTCCCTTGTCGATTTTTAAGCCATTATATGCATCAATTCGAACTAAGATTTTTGCCAAGCTAGGTTGTCTCGCTCCTGTGTTTACCCTCTATGTTCCCAATTGTCCGGCTAGAGGGTAAAGGGAGCACCTCTGCGATTGTTACGACCGGGTTATCCGGATATGTACCTCAGACGAGTGAAGCCAATAGCTAGCTATCCTTAGAGGAAAATTGGTTAGCTACGATGGAAACAAGAAAAATAATGGTTGTTAACGCCATTAGTCGGGATTCTTTTCTTTCAAAAAGGCCATCAGTTGCATACTAACAGTATACTAACTTACTACCTACGATTTACGTAGCGGCCTGAAGGAAGGTACCGATAGAGGTACTATTTTCTTTGGAAGATGTTTCTTACGCTAAGCTATAATATAACATATCTCCCGATTCATTTTTTCTGTCTGTTCGTACCAATTGGCCAGATTGATTAGTTCCTTGAAGTGATTCCTTCTTACCAAGGTATATTTCATAAGGAACACTACCAAGCTCTTAACAGGGGAGGTCGAAGCCGATGGCCGGTTAAGACAGAGTTTACAATGCAGACGGAGTCATTTTCTATTTCAAATACATAGTTACATAAAAATCATACATCTGGTTGCTGGTCAAGATTATCTATTATGGCATCGAGGGTGCAATCTTCCTGCGAGAGACGAGCGGCGGACATCACTTGGTCGTGCACCAAATGAAGAGGCACCTCCTGCCCATCCAGCACTGCCGGTGCAACCCGAGCCATTTGCTCGGGGTTAAGGCTGGAATAGCGGGTCTTGATCATCGCCCACGCCTCTCGTGCTCCCTCATGGCAGGTCGATGTCTCCCATAGCTCGAATCGACTCTGGGCTCCCACGAAGCGATCAGCTAGTTCGTCCATTCCCTCCGGAGGCTGCTCGGCGAGCCATAGCTCTTTTATCATCCTATTCATAGCCTTTCGAGACCGCTCATGTATGGTGGACAGTTCCTTCAGAAGGCTCCCCCAGTAGGATCTGATCTCTTCTTCAAGTCGCCCGGTCAGGAGACCTACACATGAGACGAGGCATGTCCATTACACTTCATGTACTAAAGGTACAGTACGACGTTATAATCACACTTACCGAACATGCCCCTCTGTAATTTCTGGTTCTCTTCTTGGGTCTGTGCCAATCGAGTCTTTAAACTCTCAATTTCGTCAGCATGCTCCTGGTTTTCCGCCTGGAGACGTTTCTTCTCCTCAAGATTCCATTGCGCCGACGGCGGCCGACCTCATACTGGGAATCGACGCACCTCTGGGATTCTTGGGCCGCATCTAAATCTATTTGCAGCTGCCCTATAGACTCAGCTGCTACAAAGTACCCTCATGTCAGCGCGGGACTATATTGTAAGATCTGCAAGATGGATGAAACTCACCATGCGCCTCCCGGGTAAAATTCTTTACTTGCTTCAGCTCGGCCTTCACATTTTCCACCTATGTTCGGCTCGCCTCTAATTCAATGCTCAAGTGCTCATTATGCTGCCTTGAGGCCTACATTCATCAATAAGAGAATGTGTGGATCCTTAACTCGTCTGTCATGACCAATTCAAGGCTCAGGGGCTGCTAGGTTTACATGTGTGTCCGGATCCTTGAAACCAATCACTCCCCTTTAGATTGGATGCTACTAGTTTCACGGCTTCCCCAAGCCCAACTCGGGCAACTCCGGTGTGCGCGTTCGCCGAACATAGAGCATTAAACTCATGTTCTACAAATACCGGGTGGAATAGTGCTTCTCGCTGTCGCCAGTGGTTCATTGCACTCTCCACCTCGGATTTGGTGACCTATATCGTGTCCCCGGAGTCTTCAGGGACCTGATTGACCACAGGGTCCTCCATGGCAGGTTCAGCATGAGCAGAGGACCTTGACTCATGAGTATTGGCAGGTTCCTCGGCAGCTTCCTCTACAGAAGATGGTCATACTTGTTTCCTGAGTATTTCGGTATAAGATCTCCTGAAGAATCCTAGCGATTATGATAGCACTAGATTGAGCGGCCAAACAAATTACCTCTTGGTTGAGCGAGTGGTCGGGGTTGTCCCCATGGCCGTCTCACATGATGGATTCCCGTTGACGTCCGGTCCGGGCGTTACTGCCGTCGCCGATGCTCGTCCTACGGACCGACGACGTGTGGGAGCAGAGGCAAACACATTCGGGTCGACGGAGGACGCCTACCTTTTACAGGAAGGATTCTTCTTCTTGCTTTTAATAGGGGAGGAGAGTAATCCAGGGTGGTCGTCTATGATAGTCACCTTGGAGTGATCAAGTCTCTCTTGGTAAAAGACCTCGTCTTCAAACTCGATTGACAGCTCCGAGTCGTCATGGAATCCGGGATCGTCGTCACGAGAATAGTTCTTGGGTTGGGGGGACTGTTGACTATCTCGACGAAGCTCCTCCACTCAGGTTTGCACAGATTAAAGGCTTCGGTCAAAAAGGGGCAAATAAAAAGCCCGAACTCAGGTCACAAAGTCGAAGGGCTTACCCATTCGATGGGGTTGTAACATGAGTAGCCCTCCTGACTGGTAGCCAAACAAAGTCTTCTTTTTCCCCTTTGTACAGCTCGGCAAGTGCGGCCGCAAATGCTACTTGATTGGCAGGACCCAGCCATTGGGAGCGGGTGGTGTCACTTGTCCCGTTGTAACGCCACAAAGGGTGTTTCATTTGCAAAAGAGGCTGAACACATCGGGTGATGGTGGCGACCATTACATCAATCATGGACAGCTTCTGATGAGCTAGTAGCCTTATGTGGGCAGCAAAGCATTGCCCTTCGGTACCATCCTCTTGGGATGACTCTTCGGTCACCAGTTGTACTTTTTGTCAAAGGGGTGTCGGAGTATTCGGGAAAAACCCTCCAAGTTGGAACAAATAGGGGAACGTCCTCAATATAGAACCATTCCGAAGACCATTCTTTGGACTCCTTCTTCGGTGTCCCCACTGGATACCCCATCTCGGCTATGCGGCATACTTCGGCTCCTTTGACTTCCCAAATTGTCTCACCCCGAGTATGGGGGATGAGGCAGAAGTACTTCCTGCATAATCCAAAATGTGCCTCGCAGCCTAGAAACATCTCGTAGAGGGCGACAAAGCCCGAGATATGCAGAATAGATCTAGGGGTAAGATGATGGAGTTGGATCCCATAGAACTCCAGTAATCCCCTTGGGAAGGGATGAATGGGGATCCCTAGACCCCATAATAGAAAGGCCACGAAACATACCCGCTCTACCTTTTGGGGATTAGGGAAGTTCTCCGTGAAGGCTTCGTTGTTAAAAGAAGTCAAACCAGTGTGGGTAGCCGCTAGATCTGAGGAAGGAAGATACCCTTGGGCCTCGAGCTCGCGCAGCCGAAGGAGGGATTCTGAGCAGCTTGTCCAATCCCCGGGACGAGAGCCATAACAAAAGGAAGAGCTGGGGGTGCTCGCCATGTTTTTGTGGTAACTTCTTGTTTGAAGTTCTTTGGATGGGGAAGAAGAGGAAGATGTGGCCCAAACCACTATTCGGTTTGTTTAAATGGGTTGTGCCTCCTTTGTGGGAAGGGCAGTCTTGTAAAAAGCTGTTGGGTCGGTCGTCTCCCCTTGGCGCACGAGAATCGAGAAGTGTTGAAAGTTATTACAATGGGTCCCACACGTTCTCGATGTTTGAGATTTCATCGATGACGACATGGTTGCCGAACAAGAAGGGATAGAGGGACTCGCCTCGCAAGCCGAAGACTTCAACGCGCAAGATTGTCCGGATAATATACCTCGGCATCGGAGGCTAGTCCGGCGGCTACTAAGGGAGTCAGGGATTAAGGGGTCCTCGAATTGCCGGCCTATTTCGTATGGGCCTAACTCGTGGGCCGCTTGCTGAGCATCGGATTGATTGAAGGTCCTGTCGCCAGGGGGGAAGCCTCAGGAGTCATGGCGTGTCTTCCAAGTCTGACATAGTAGATAGGCATGTTTTTCTCTTCCATATGCAACCGAACATGTGTAACCCTAGGGACCCTCGGCATCTATATAAGCTAGAGGGTTTTAGATTGTAGGGCAGAGAAACTCATCTAGGGTTTTAGCTATTCGATCTCGAGGTAGATGAACTATGTAACCTTCATATCATCAATATAATCGAATAGGACGTAGGTTTTTACCTCCACAGGAGGTCCCAAACCTAGGTAAACATCGTTCCTTCGTCCCTTGTTACCATCGGTTCTAGTCTCACAACTCGGGACCCCCTACCCGGGATCCGCCGGTTTCGACACCGACAGCATCCGATTCCACTTTGGTGCCATTGAGTTTAGCTTGCCAATATTTTGTTGCCTCGATTCTTAAATTCAGAAATTCTGATTTTTTGGATCAGCGTCACCGAGTTTTGGATTCTATCTGTTGGACACCTTATTAGTACCGACAAGTTTTCTATATCAGTCTCACCGAGATTCAAAAGTTGCTACCTTTGGAGCAACTCGGTACCACCGAGATTCACACATCGGTGTCACCAGGTTGGTCACCTTAGGTGTAACGGTTGGATTTTTGGAGATGCCTATATATACCCCTCCACCACCATTCACTCGCAAGGGAAGCACTTAGAACAGATCCCCAATTATCCCATCAGATTTTCTGAGAGAGAGAGCTACCTGCTCATGTGTTGGGATCAAGCTATTCCATTCCAACCATATGAATCTTGATCTCTAGCCTCCCCAAGTTTCTTTCCACCCAATCAATCTCTTCCACCAAAGCCAAATGTGTGACAGAGTGATTGAGTGTGGAGGAGTCTGTCATCTTGAAGCGCAAGAGCAAGGAGTTTGTTGACACTATCGATCTTGTTACCTTTTGGAGGGTGATGCCTCCTAGATTGGTTAGGTATCGCTTGGGAGCCTCCTACTTCGTGTTGTGGAGTGAACCAAGAAGTTTGTAAGGGAAAGGAGATCGCCTACTTCGTGAAGATCTACCCTGAGCAAGGCTCGTCCTCTATGGACGTAGGCCATCATCGTATAGACAAGGTTGCTTCTCCTTGGAACCCTCCGTTGGTAGAGCCCTCCGTGGACTGTCGTGACCGTTATTCTTGTGGGTTGAAGTCTCTATAAACATGGACGTATGATAGCACCACCTATCAGAACCACAGGAAAAATCTTCGTGTCTCCAAATTGTGTTTGATCTTCCGACCCTTCCTTTACTCCATATACTTGTCATTACTTTTAGCTGCTATACTCATAGACATGCATGTGTAGGGTGTACTTGAATCGCTATCATCGCTAAAATCTGCCATCACAAAAAATTGGGAAAAGGTATAATTTTCATTTGCTCAAGTAGTCTAATCACTCCCCTCTATGCATACTTTCGATCCTACACCTTCTTGTCTTGTACCATGCTTGCCCCCCTGATGATCAGGGGGAAGGGCTCAGCGAGCATAGTGACCATCATAAAGCGCTCCTCTTGTTCCCATGCTTAGCCACCACTCCTTTTCGACGTCTGTGGGTGGATGGCTGGCCAGAGAATCCTCGAATGGTGGATCAAGCGGGGCGGCGGCCGTGCCATGGGCAATCGCGGTGACGCCTTCACCATTGTGTCGTCCGCTGTTCCCGTCTTGATGAAGTACCGTATGGTTGCCACCATGAATGAGCCAGTAACAAAGACACAATGGTGTGGTGGACCGTGGTACTCGCACTGCTTCCTCGAGGTGATGAAGGCAGGTTGCTCGCTTTGTCGTCGGTTACGCACGGGCGGTTGTAGTAGTGGTTGTTCACGAATGAGCGTGAAGATTTTTAACCATGACGTCGCATATGGTGCACATGGGTGGGAATCTTTCGCGTGCGTGTACTTCTTCACAGTAGGAGAAATTCCCCTCCATTGGCCACT
This sequence comes from Hordeum marinum, assembly GCA_022496015.1. Classification (NCBI taxonomy): domain Eukaryota; kingdom Viridiplantae; phylum Streptophyta; class Magnoliopsida; order Poales; family Poaceae; genus Hordeum; species Hordeum marinum. Next base: position 276,368,998 of record CM039677.1, on the reverse strand, counting down.
AGGGGCAACCATACTCTTTGGGGGGCTCTTCAGGAGGCCTCACGTCCGCCATCTCCGTCGCGTAGAAGGCTTGGATGGCGAAGGCTGGAGCGGCTATGGAGACGTCCCCTTGGGTGATAGCATTGATGAAGATGATAGTGGGACGGCGTGAGCACCGACAACACCATCATCAATAGTCGTGCTCTAGTAGTTCTACCGCATGCACTCGTCCTCCGCCTTCTTCCTCCCTGCCGGCTTCGTCTGCCCTGCCTGGGTGCAGGGTCCTTCGGCTCCACCAGCAGGCGCGTTCCTCTGATCCTGTCAGGGAGGCCCCGAATCCCATCTAGGCACTCCTTTTGCCCTCTGTTTCTCTTCTACCTAATCCATAGGAGGAGAGGGACAAGAAAGGCATTACTGGGCACTTATCTTTTTTTATGCCAAAAGATATAGGTGCTTGCCAGGTATTGAATAATTATAATGTAATCTCTATCCAACTTGTATCAAAAGTGAATGAGTAAGTGATATCTTTCTTTCACAAGTACTATCCCTTTCCTTCCTTGATTTATTCTTTCTTGGTATGTTTTCATCCTTGCGACACGGAGCCGCTTGCTGGATCATCAACTGACCACGAGTGCCAAAGAGGGGAATGAGCCCCTGGCAACGGGTTGGTGTTGTTCCTTGAGAGAGCTCCTTGTCGGTGTCGCCATAGCCCTCCCAGAATTGACTTACCAAAAAGGGGGGACGCCTCATCCCGACAAGGGTTTTCATCACGTGGAGGACGCTACAACCCACAGAAAGGAAGATACTAAGGATTTCCGTAGGGAACTGAAAGGCATCAATTTGGGGTCTGTGATTATACTTATCTTTTTCCAAGAAATATCCCTCCTAAGAGAACGATGGGCCGCTTTAGCCTTGTCTCTTTGCTCCTCTTCCCTGTCTTCCCGATGATCCAAGGCAGAAGGTGAGAATAGTAATAAAGATTATGGGTTCATCAAGTAATCTAGTAAATCTTATGACGGGGTTTATACCCCCAGGTAGGCCAAAGCAACGGGGTTCTCCCCCCTTCACTTCGAAGAGAAACTATGTGGTCGGCTGGACGTGGCCGGCTGGAGGGCGCCCAACGCAAGCCAGCGCTGGCTCGTGCCCCGGCCGGCTAGTCAAGCAGCCGGTTGGGCCCTTGGCCGGTTGATCAGGCAACCAGCTACCATAGGCCGTCTCATCTGTTGACTTTGGGACGGACGTGCCCCGTCCCATCCCTCTTTCTGCGGGTACGATGATGCGACACGACCGGCACGATGGGCGGCCCAGTGGCTACAGTGGCCGCTTACGCCCTGCTACGCATGGCTACAGTCCAACCGTCCCGGCCACTGACCCCGGTGAGCGCGACCGGGTGGGGGAACAGTGCCAGCACGCCTTCGCCACTCGATTACATGCACGCACCGAGCCCCCATGCAATGGGGACGGCGAGATACATGCACGCACGCACACACCCGCGGAACTCTCATCGTAGCAGAGGACGAAGAGTCGGCTGCTCCTTCTTCCTCCTTTAGATACAGCTCTAGGAGCATCCCTGTAAACATACCCATCCATCCAACGAAACCAAGAAGGACTACGGGTGTTACCTCCCTCGGAGGGCCCCGAACCTAGGTACATCGTGTGTCATCACCTCTTGTGCCCGATCTCGCACCAGAGCCCATCGGGGCCCTTTGGCCCGAACACCTTCGATAAGCCACCCCATGGCAACTGTCATATGAAAATGATGACAGTTGGCGCCCATCGTGGGGCCATACGTGGCGCCGGTCGTTAACATGCTCCGGGCAGGACACCACACCATTCTCCGTCGTCGCCGCTCGTCCCGGCAAAACCGTGGGGAGCTCGTGGAGCTTGCCTCAGCACGCCCTGCGGGCAACTCTGTCAGCCTAACGGCCGGCATCAACATGCTCACCTTGCGCTTCGGCAGGCTCAGCCTCGCCGAGGCTCTGGCCGCTGATGAGTATCCCATGAGGGTGCTCGTTTGCGCTGGCCCGCCTACAGCAGTGGGTGCACTCGCTGTGGCTCGGCCCAGCGGGTCCCACGATCGTGTGGGGGTGATGGCCATCATCTCCTCCATCGTGTCCGGACGGGCCCGGGCTGCGGCTACCACTACTGCCGCCCGCGTCAGCACATCCGACCCGCTCGGTGCGGCCCTCCGGGGCTTAAGCACTCCGATCGCCCCGACGACGAACTCCGACACCGCTGCAGCCAACCTCGAGGTGGCTCGGCGCATCATGTTCGAGGATGCCACCGCCCTAGCGGCCAAGTGGCACCGCATCGAGGCGGCGCAGCGGGAGTATGCTTCCGCCTATGGTCTGACTCCGGCTGGCGCCGAGCCCAGCCGGCATTGGGCCGTGCGCGACCGCAGCCGCGTGGTCGCCGAAATTCTCGGTGGCAAAATGCCCGTTTACAACACACTCGCAGCAAACCAGCGGGCCCTCAAGGTGGCCTACGAGGAGTTGGCCGCCTTGGATGGCGAGGAGCGCGCCGCCCACGAGCGCCACATCAAGGAGCTCATCGATGCTGCTGATGCGCAGCAGCATCTGCTCGCACCCAGTGGCGCCGCCACTAAAGGCCCCTGGCCCGAACGCGAGGGCACGGGAACTGCCGGCCGTCAGGCGGCCCAGTATTCCTGTTCCCCTTGCGTCTCCGGCTGCCGGGTCGAAGCGAACAACCCCCGGCCCTCTCAGACGCCAGGGAGTGAGCAGCCAACCGTTAGCAGCCGGCGCACCAATGAGCCGCCTCAAAGCGGCCGCCACCACAAAGCGCCGGCATCCGGCAGCCGGCGCAGCCGGGTGCACACGCCGCCTCCACGACACGAGTCGCGGCAGTCGACGCCACCTACCATCCGTCCCGAACTCTCGGCTCGGCTCGGACCACGCGTTCCCCGTAGCAAGGACGACGCCCGCAACTGCATCCACACACTTGCGCAATCCGCTCTCCTCGAGGCGGAGGGCTCGATCGGTCTGGCCTGCTTCAGCCCCCGGATCCACACAGAGCCGTTCCCAACTGGCTTCACGCTCCCTAGGGACACCCCAAAATACAAAGGGGCCGCCAAACCCAAGGATTGGCTGATCGACTACACCACCGTGGTGGGCATCGCCAGGGGGAATAAGTGCTTTGTCGTTCGCTACATCCCCCTCATGCTGATCGGCTGAGCCCGCACCTGGCTCAACTGCCTGGCGGCCGGCAGCATCAACACCTGGACGGACTTTGGGGAGGCCTTCGTCCGCAACTTCACCGGCACCTACAAGCGGCCCTGCCGTCCCCGTGAACTCGCCATGTGCATTCAGGGGCCGGACGAATCCCTCCGCGACTACCTCACGCGGTGGACCGAGCTCTGCAACTCCTGCGAAGGGGTACACGAGGTACAAGTCGTGCAATATTGCATCAAGGGATGCTGGGTCGGCACCCCTCTCAAGCACAAGCTCCTGTGCTCCGAGCCGGCCATGCTGGCCGAGCTCATGACCAAGGTGGACAAGTACGCCATGGCTGACTCGGCCATCCGGGTCAAGACGACCCCGCCGGCCAAGGCGACGACAACACAGGTCGCGACAAGGCCGGCTGCCGACAACCAGCAACCGCAGAGTAACAAGCACAAGAACGACCAGCCGGATCCCTGCTACGGGAGCCGGCAGGTCAACACCGTCGCGGATCAAGAGCCGGCTGCCCAGCCTTCCGGCCTGCGCCAGTGCACCGGCAAGGCTGCCTACCAGCCAAAGCTCACCTTCGAGCAAATGCTCGATCTTCCATTCAAGAACCACTCAGGGTCCAAACCCTCTATGCACACGCTTCGGTAGTGCAGCTTATCACAACGATTGGCTAGGGGGAACGGCCTTCCGGCTCCTCTTGCACCGCCAGCCCGCGCGTCGGCCCCGGCCCAGGCTGCCGCTCCAGTGCCGGCAACGGCTCCGAACGATGGTCGTCTAATCGACCAGTTCCCCAACCCAGACGGTTGCTACGTCATCTTCACTAGTGACGAGATGGGCAAGCACGCAGAGCGCAGGCTCCGCCATGAGGTGAACGCCACCATGCTGGCAACTCCCCAGTTCATGCACTGGTCGGAGAAGCCGGTCACTTGGAGCCAGGCCGAACACCTTGCCGTGATGCCGAATCCCGGCAGCTACGCCTTGGTCCTCGATCAAACCATCGCCTCCAAGGAGCGAGCCTACCACTTCTCGCAGGTACTGATAGATGGACGCAGCAACATCAACACTCTCTACCTCGACACGATGGATAAGCTGGGGCTGAAGATAGAAGACCTGCAGGCGAGCCAGATGGTTTTCCATGGCATCGTGTCTGGAAGTCCTGCTCCTCTGTTGGCAAGATCACGCTCGACGTCCTCTTCGGCGGACCCGGCCACTTCCACCGCGAGCCAGTGTTGTTCGAGGTCGTGGACCTCGCGAGCCCCTAACACATGCTGCTGGGCCATCTGGCTCTTGTCAGCTTCATGGCGGTTCCACATTACGCCTACCTCAAGCTCAAGATGCTGGGCCCCAAGGGAATCATCACCATCAAGGGCGACTACAAGATGTCGCTCGAGTGCGCTCCAGACGGCAGCCGGCTAGCCGAGGCCCTGGAAATTGCCGATGAGAAGTGGCAGCTCGACCAGCTCGCGGTCCTTGCGACCATCCGGCTGGCCGTGCCGGCCCCTCCCTCGCAATCCACCGGCGAGGCCTCCTTCCAGCCATCCAGAGACACCAAGCAAATCCCGCTCGACCCGTCCAACCCAGCTCAATGCGTCATGATCTTCTCCCGCCTCGATAGAAAATAGGAAGGCGGGCTCGTCGACTTCCTCCGTGAGAGTCGGGACATCTTCGCGTGGTTTGCCAAGGACATGTCGGGTATTCCGAGGAAGTTCGTCGAGCACAAACTACACGTCCGAATGGTCGTCAAGCCGGTTAAGCAACCTATGTGCCGCTTCTCTTCGGCGATTTCCAGGGCCTCGACTGCTGCTATCGGAGAAGAGATCGCCCGGCTGCTCGCAGCTGGGTTTATCATGGAAGTGTTCCATATGGACTGGCTGGCCAATCCAGTCCTGGTGCTGAAGAAGAACAAGACCTGGCGCAAGTGCATCGATTACACTATCCTGAACAAGGCATGTCCCAAGGACCCATTCGCCCTGCCACAGATCGATCAAGTTATCGACTCCACGGCCAGCTGCGACTTGTTGTCCTTCCTGGACGCCTACTCCGGCTACCACCAGATCAAGCTAGAACCGGAAGACCGGCTCAAGACCTCCTTGATTACGCCCTTTGGGGCCTACTACTACATCACCATGTCCTTCATCTCGAAGAATGCAGGCGCCACCTTCCAACGGTGAATGTAGAAGTGCCTCCTGCCTCAGATAGGCACGAATGTCCACGTCTACATCAATGACATGGTCGTCAAAACCAAGAAGCTCTTCAGCCTCCTCGATGACCCCCGGGAGACCTTCGTGAACTTGCGTGAGTACAAGATCAAGCTCAACCCAGAGAAGTGTGTCTTCGGCGTTCCCTCCGGTCAACTCTTGGGTTTCTTCATGTCCGCCCACGGCATTGAAGCTAACCCCGAGAAGATCCACGCAGTTGAACGCATGTCGAAGCCGACCCGGCTCTGCGACGCCTAGAAGTTCACCGGCTGCCTTGCCTCGCTCAGCCGGTTCATCAGCCAGTTGGGAGAGAAGGCTCTGTCCCTCTACGGGCTCCTTCGCAAGACGGCTCTAACCGAGCCGGGTCAAACCAAGAGGCCAGGCATCTTCGACTGGACAGACGAGGCGGACGAGGCCTTCTGCGGCCTCAAGAAGGCTCTCACCCGCGCGCCCATCCTAGCCGCGCCGGCTGAGAAGGAACCGCTGCTCGCTTACATCACTACGACCACCCGCGTCATCAGTGTCATCGTGGTGGTTGAGCGGCCAGAGGAGGGCAAGTCCCTACCGGTCCAACGGCCCGTCTACTACCTCAGCGAAGTCCTCTCCGCATCCAAGCAGAACTACCCCCACTACCAAAAGATGTGTTACGGCATATATTTCGCCGTCAAGAAGGTCAGGAAATACTTCCAAGAGCACACCATTACCGTGGTGAGCACGGCCCCGCTTGGCGAAATCATGAGTGGCCGGGACTCCACCGGCCGGATCACCAAGTGGGTAATCGCCCTCACCAATTATGAGATCTGGTATGAGCCAAGAACTGCCAACAAGTCACAGGCATTGGAGGATTTCCTCGTCGACTGGGCGGAGACGGAGTTCGTCCCGCCTCCCCCCGACTCCACACATTGGCGCATGCACTTCGACGTCTTGAAAATGAGGACCGGCCTGGGTGCCAGCATAGTCCTCTCATCCCCGAAAGGCGATCAGCTCAAGTACGGCCTCCAGATCCACTTCGTCGCCTCCAACAAAGTGGCAGAGTACGAGTCCATTGTCCATGGCCTCCGGCTCGCCAAGGAGATCGGCATCAGGCGCATCCTCTGCTTCGGAGACTCTGACCTCGTGGTGCAGCACGTCTACGGCAAATGGGATGCCAGGGACGCCAACAGGGCCAGCTACCGCTTCCTCATACGACAGCTCACCGGCTCCTTTGAGGGTTGTGAGTTTCATCACGTCCCCTAAGCGGAAAACGAGGCGGCGGATGCGCTGGCGAATATCGGCTCCACCAGGCAGGCCATCCCAGTCGGCGTCTCCCTCGAACGGCTGCTCAAGCCATCGATCAAACCTTCCCCAGAATCGAATTCAATCTTCGTGCCGGCGGGTGCCGCTGTCCCATCAACGGCTCTGGCCGCCTCCCCGGCAATTTCGCCATCGGGTCTCGAACCATCGACCGCCCAGCCGGCCCCGATCGAGCCGACGGCGCCCAAGGCAGCCAGCCCCGACGGCATGGCTATCATGATTATCATTGACCGTCTTGCCCTGGGAACTAACGAGCTAGACCCGGGGGCTGACCAACCGGCCTCGGGGGCTCCCAAGCTGGTCCCGGGGGCTGATCAACCAGCCCTGGGGGTCCCGGGCCGGCCGCCGTCATGGCCCCCTCATGGGCCCAACCTATCTTGGCGTTTCTTCTACGAAGCGATCTGCCTCCGGACGAAGCTCTGGCTAGGCAAATCCAGCGCCGAACCTCGTCCTACAGCATCATCAACAACGAGCTTGTCCACCGCAGCACCACCGGCGTGTTTCAGCGATGCGTCGAGCCGGAAAAGGGCCTGGAGATCCTCCTCGACATTCACCAGGACGAGTGCAGGCATCAAGCCGCCTCCCTTACCCTGGTGGCCAAGGCTTTCTGCCATGGCTTCTACTGTACCACGGCTCTCGAGGTGGCCAAGAAGTTGGTCGACGAATGTGAGTGCTGCCAACGCTTCAGCACGCAACGCCACCTGCCGGCGACGGCCCTCCAAACCATCCCCCGCTCATGGCCTTTTTGCCGTCTGGGGGCTGGACATGGTGGGCCCATTCAAGACCGCTCGAGGCGGCATGACGCACTTGCTGGTGGTCGTTGACAAATTCACCAAGTGGATCGAAGCGCGACCAATCAAGAAGCTGGACGGCCCCACGGCTGTCCGGTTCATCGAAGACATCGCGGTACGCTACGGCGTTCCCCACAGCAGCATCACCGACAATGACACCAACTTCGCCAAGGGCGCACTCGCGCGTTTCTGCTCCAAGCAAGGGATTCGACTCGACCTGGCCTCCGTCGCTCATCCACAGTCAAACGGCCAGGTCGAGAGGGTGAATGGCCTCATCCTGTCCGGCATCAAGCCCTGGCTCGTGACGCCGCTGGTATGGTCGGTCGGTTGCTAGATCGATGAACTGCCAGCCGTCCTTTGCAGTCTCAGGACCACGCCGAACTGGTCAACCGGCTATACTCCATTTTTCCTTGTGCATGGGTCCGAGGCGATCATCCCCACTGACATCGAGTTCGATTTGCCTCGAGTTGCCCTATACACGGATAAAGACGCTAAGGAGGCAAGAGAAGACGGCGTCGATCAACTTGAGGAAGCTCACGAACTGGTCTTGATCAGGATGGCGATCTACCAACAGAAGCTCCGGCACTACCACAACAAGCGGATCTGGCCGCTCTCGTTCCCCGAGGGGGACCTGGTCCTCAGGCAGATCCAACGAACCCCCGGACAGCACAAGCTATCCTCCCCATGGGAAGTCCCGTTCATCATCAGCAAGGCGCTACACAACAACGCGTACTACCTGATAGATGCCCAGAAGCCGCAGAAGCACAACAGGGATGTTTCTAGCGTAGAGACGGAACGCCCATGGAACGCGGCACTCATAAGCCCATTCTACTGCTGAGGAGAATCAATGTATGTATGTACCCCCCCGTCCTATTGATCTTATGAATGCAATGGGTGCCCCAAGCCGACTCTTGGGGTGCGCCTCGTTTCGTTTCTCTCGAAGTGTTCCTCACTCATTGGCTCCCCGGTCCGGCTCCCAGGCCCGGGGTCTAGGCGACTGGACCTAGAAACGCCTCTCTGAAAAATGGCTAAGTAGTGGGCCGGCCAAGCTTCCCCACCCATACCATCTACAGACCGGCTCCCGGCTGTCCGACTGACGGGGCCTCGCGGCAGCAAGGTCTGGCTCACGCAAAAAGGTCAAAACGGGGGGACCTCTTCTAGGCCCAGCCAGACCCTCGCCGCATCTCTGCCGCTCTACTTATCCCGAAAAAAACCCCGCGATTCCTAAGTTTCGAAATGGCTCCCTCGAGGCAGATGCCCCGACCCAGCTATAGACCGGCTCCCGGCTGTATGGCTGGCGGGGCCGAAGACAAAGGGGAAAAGGAATAGAAATGGAAAGAATCGAGGCGGGCAAAAAAGGGATAAGGACAAGGTGGCACAAGTCGTAAGGCAAAATACGAATACTCACGACATAAACATTAAGGCAAAAATGGCCCACGACCAGCATTCAGTTCATTACACAGACACCCCCACTCGGTGGATTTAAGCCTTGCATGCAGGAAGAAAGATGAAAAGGATGCCTGGGGGCTTAGGCCACCGGCGCGTCACCAGTCGGCGTGCCCTCAGCCGGCGCGTCACGGGGCAGCTCGGTCCTCGCCCCAGAGGTGGTCCCGGCCTTCGGGTCGTCGTCCTTGTCCTTCGAGGTGGGATCCTCTGTCTCGGCCGTCTCACTGCTCAAGTCGGTGCTCTCATCGGTGACTTCGGCATCGTCCGGGCCCTGGGGGACGCCGAAGGAGTCCTCTGGCAGCGGCTCGCCATCCTTGCCAAGGGGCGGCAAGAACTTATCCGCGTCGCCGTACAATGCAAGCTCATTGCCCCGCTAGACGAGGGCCGGCCCGCAGGCCTCCCACTCCATGGCGGGCCCGTCCCGCATAGTCGCCAGCCGGCCCAGGTCTACACCCCGGTACCAAGACGTAATGAACTGGAGTGCTATCTGCGCCCCGGCTCGGGCAGCCGATATCTTCCAGGCCTCGAGGCGGGGGATGGCGTGCTCACGCCATTGAGCCACGCGGTGCGTCGGAGCTCCCTCGTGGCCCGGCCACAGTGCGGCAATGACCTCCTTGCTGGCGTTCTTGAGTCGCTCCACGCTCTGCTCAAGATGGGTCATCCGCATCTCGGTGGCAATCCCGATCTCGTCCATGTCCCACGCAGCGTGCTCCTCGATGGAGCAACCATACTCCCGAAGGTATTCCCGGTGCTCCTCAACGGCTCGCGTGGCGCAACGGTCAGTCTCCGGGAAACGCGCTGAAGGGAAGAAGAAGAGAAGACTAGAAAAAGTGAGATAAGACACGAGAAATGACAGAGGAAAGTGCAACCAGCTGGGGAAGGAAAGAAATTGGCACATACCTTCGATCGCGTCGTCCACCCCGATGGCGAAGTGGTACACCGCCTCGTGCTCTGACTTCCGGGCCGCCTTCGAGGCGGCGAGGGAACCCCTGACCTCCTCGAGCGTCATATCGAGGCGGGTCACCTCACGTTGAAGGGCGGCAGCCCTCAGGACGGCGTCAGCCGCCTCCTTGACGGCCACCTCCCAGGCTACCACCTTCTTGGCCACCTCGGCCAACTGGTCCGTCTCTTGCGCGGCTGCCTGGACGTCTCGTGTCAGCCGGTCCCGTTCGGTGACGAGCCCGGTCTTCTCCCCCTGAAGGGTGGCCATCTCACCTGCAAGACACAACCAATGTTAGCCGACTCCCGGGGGCTATGTGCCTCTCCTACAAAGCGAAACCCACCTTGCACGCGCGCCAGCTCCTCCTCCAGGCGGTAGAAGCCGTACTTGCCGCGGTCGTGGATGGCGACCGCCTTCGCGAAGAGCTTCTACCGCAGGGAGGTTTCCTCCTATCACAAGAAAAAGAAGCAAAGATCAAGAAGTGCTCCAAGGAGATCCAGCCCAGCTGCCCGTCAGCCGGTCAGCCGACCCGCATCTCGGGGGCTACACCCAGTGGGTGCACTCACGCGCCCCCACTAAAAACTCCAAGGAAGGTTGTCGGTTTACCTCTGCACACTGAAGGGCGGCGTCCGCCGCCTCCGCAAACCGGGCCAGCTCCTATCGGCACCGGTCGAGGACGCTCCCCAGATCCATGAGGGAGGGGATCGGGCCGCCTGTCGAGAGAGCCGGCAGGGCCGGCGCGCTCACCAGCGCATCCTAGACCCAGGAGACCTCCTGCATCGACCGCAGGGGCCTCCGTGCCCGGCGGCCGCAACCGCTCGGACTCGCCGCTGCTCCAGCCGCCAGGGGCGGGTTGATGATAGCAAGGGGCCGGGAGTCGCCTCCGGTGGGCCCCCCGCGCGATGCCATCGCCGCCTCCTCTCCGAGCCGCTCCGGCGCGTTGGTCGCACCGGAGGGCACCTCCACCTCCATGGCTGCCGCCTCCGGCGGCACCACTGGTGTTGCCTCCGAATCCGCCGGCACCTTCGGCACCTCGACCCGAACCGGTTCGGCGGCTGGCGGGGTCACCTCCAGCACCTCAGGCCGGGTTGCCTCAGGGGCCGGCGCCGTCGCCGCCTCCCTCGCCCGGACCGACTCTTATGCGGGCGGAGGCGCTGGCGGTTCCGTAGCCGCCCCTCGTGGCTCGCTTGACGGGGGCCTCGACATGCGTGTGGACTCCGTGGCTGATTCTGAGGTCTGCGGAGGCTCGGTCGACACCCTTCACCGCCGGCAGCTCAAAGTCCCAGAGTGTGCGGCCCCTCCCCGCGTTCCGGACCGAGAGGCTCGCAGCTCCGCGAGCCTCCTTTTCTCGTCCTGATGGGTGGCCCCGTGCTCGCGGGCCAGCCGGCCGGCGGGGTCCGTCTGCTCCCCTGCCGCCTCCTCCTCATGGAGCTCGATGGGGTCACCGCAATTCCAAAGGTCTGTTGTGGAACGTTGCATGGGAAACAAAACTTTTCCTACGCACACGCAGATCTATCCATGGTGATGAGCATCTACGAGAGGGAGAGTGGATCTTCATACCCTTGTAGATCGCCAAGTGGGAAGCATGAAGAAACACGGTTGGTGTAGTCGAAGGTCTTCTCGATCAAAATCACCGAGCAACCCGCGATCTCATCACGATCCGTCCCGCGATCCAGTCACGATCCGTCCCGCGAACTCATCACGATCTGTCCTGTGATCTCATCATGATCCGTCCCGCGATCTCATCACGATTCGTATCACGATATTGATCACAATCCGTCCCGCGAACTCATCACGTCCCGTCCCGTGATCTCATCAAGATCTGTCTCGCAATCTTGATCACGGTCCTTCCGATCTAGCGCTGAACGGACGGCACCTCCGCGTTCAGCACACGTACAGGTTGATGACGATCTCTGCCTTCTTGATCCAGCAAGAGGGAGCGGAGAGGTAGAAGTGTTCTCTGTCAGCTTGATGGCGCTCCAGCAATGGTGGTGGAGCTATTCCGGCAGGGCTTCGCCTAAGCACTTAAGAAATCCGATCTAGAGGAGAAACTATGCACTAGAGGAACGGGTAGCACGTGGCTAAAAATCAGGTGCAAAAAACCCTAAAACCTCTAGTATATATAAGAGGAAGAGAGGAGGAGGCTTGTCTCTCAAAGAGCCAGCTCTTGGGTCAGCCAAATCAAGTAGGAGGGGTGGAATCCACCTCCAATCCTAGTAGGACTAGGATTCATCCTATTTTTTTGCCTTTTTCCATCTTTTTCTGTTTGGGATTTTCTTCCCAACCTCATGGGCCTTGTGTGAGACTTCCACCAGCCCACTAAGGTCTGGTATTCACTCTCCCACAGCCCATGTAGCCTCTTGGGTTGAAATACCCCTCCCGATGGTCTCCCGGTACACTACTAGCACTCCCGGTACACTACCAGTGAGCTCGAAACTTTTCCGGCGACCAAAATAGGACTTCCTATATATCAATCTTTACCTTCGGACCATTCCGGAGCTCCTCATGACATGTGGGATCTCATCCGGGACTCCGAAAAACCTTCGGTCACCACCATACATAACTCTATACTACCGAAACATCACCAAACCTTAAGTGTGCAGACCCTGTGGGTTTGAGAACTATGTAGACATGACCGAGACACTTCTACGGCAAATAACCAATAGCGGGACCTGGATGCCCATATTGGTTCCTACTACTCTACGAAGATCTTTATCGGTCGAACCTCTATGTCAAGGATTCAGTTAATCCTGCATGATGTTCCCTTTGTTCTTCGGTATGTTACTTGCCTGAGATTCGATCGTCGGTATTTCCATACCTAGTTCAACCTCGTTACCGGCAAGTCTCTTTTCTCATTTCGTAATACAAGATCCCGTGACTAACACTTAGACACATTGCTTGCAAGGCTTATTGTGATGTTCTATTAGCGAGTGGGCCCTGAGATACCTCTCCGTCACACGGAGTAACAAATCCCAGTCTTGATCCATGCCAACTCAACACAAACCCTCGGAGATACCTGTAGAGCACCTTTATAGTCACCCAGTTACGTTGCGACGTTTGATACACACAAGGCACTCCTCCGGTGTCCGTGAGTTGCATGATCTCATGGTCATAGGAACATATACTTGACATGCAAAAAACAGTAGCAATAAACTGAGACGATCATATGATCATCTCATACATCACATATATCACATCATGTAATTGGCCATATCATATCACAACATACCCTACAAAAACAAGTTAGACGTCATCTAATTGTTGTTGCATGTTTTACGTGGCTGCTACGGGTATCTAGCAAGAACAACGGTGATATACTAGTTGCTTTTCAACCTTCTCAAGGACTACCTTTGTCGAATCCGATCCAACTAAAGTGAGAGAAACTGGCACCCGCAAGCCATCTATGCAACAAGTTGCGGTTGAGGGAACCGGTCTCTCGTAAGCGTACGAGTAATGTTGGTCCGGGCCGCTTCATCTCACAATACCGCTGAACCAAAACATGACCAAGGGAGGAAGCAATCTAAGCATCAACGCCCACACACTCTTTGTGTTCTACTTGAGATCTCATCTACACATAGACCTAGCTCATGATGCCACTGTTGGGGAACATTGCATGGGAAACAAAAATGTTCCTACCCACATGCAGATCTATCCATGGTGATGAGCATCTAAGAGAGGGAGAGTGGATCTACATACAATTGTAGATCGCTAAGCGGGAAGCGTTAAGAAACACGGTTGGTGTAGTCGAACGTCTTCGCGATCCAAATCACCGAGCGTCCCGCGATCTCATCATGATCTGTCCCGCGATCCAATCACGATCCGTCCCGCGAACTCATCACGATCCGTCCTGCGATCTCATCACGATCCGTCCCGCCATCTCATCACTATTAGTCTCACGATATTGATCACAATCCGTCCCGCGAACTCATCACGATCTGTCCCGCGATCTCATCACGATCCATCTTGCGATCTTGATCACGGTCCTTCCGATCTAGCGCCGAACGGACGGCACCTCCGCGTTCAGCACACGTACAGCTTGATGACGATCTCCGCCTTCTTGATCCAGCATGACGCTGCTCCGGCAATGGTGGTGGAGCTATTCCGGCAGGGCTTCACCTAAGCACTGCAGAAATCCGATCTAGAGGAGAAACTATGCACTAGAGGAACGGGTAGCACGTGGCTGAAAATCAAGTGCAAAAAACCTAAAACATCTAGTATATATAAGAGGAAGAGAGGAGGAGTCTTGGCTCTCAAAGAGCCAGCTCTTTGGTCGGCGAAATCAAGTAGGAGAGGTAGAATCCAACTCCAATCCTAGTAGGACTAGGATTCATCCTATTTTTTGCCTTTTTCAACCTTTTTCTATTTGGGATTTTCTTCCCAGCCTCGTGGGCCTTGTGTGGGACTTCCACCAGCCCACTAAGGGCTGGTATTCACTCTCCCACAGCCCATGTAGCCTCTTGCGTCGAAATACCCCTCCCGGTGGTCTCCCGGTACACTACCGGCACTCCCGGTACACTATCGGTACTCCCGGTACACTACCGGTGAGCTCGAAACTTTTCTGGCGACCAAAATAGAACTTCCTATATATGAATCTTTACCTCTAGACAATTCCGGAGCTCCTCGTGACGTCTGGGATCTCATCTGGGACTCCGAACAACCTTCGGTCACCACCATACATAACTCTATACTACCGAAACGTCACCAAACCTTAAGTGTGCAGACCCTGCGGGTTCGAGAACTATGTAGACATGACCGAGACACTTCTACGGTCAATAACCAATAGTGGGACCTGGATGCCCATATTGGTTCCTACATATTCTACGAATATCTTTATCGGTCAAACCTCTATGTCAAGGATTCAGTTAATCCCGTATGGTGTTCCCTTTGTTCTTCGGTATGTTACTTGCCCGAGATTCAATCATCGGTATTTCCATACCTAGTTCAACCTCGTTACCAGCAAGTCTCTTTTCTTGTTCCATAATACAAGATCCTGTGATTAACACTTAGACACATTGCTTGCAAGGCTTATTGTGATGTTGTATTACCGAGTGGGCCCTGAGATACCTCTCGGTCGCACGGAGTGACAAATCCCAGTCTTGATCCATGCCAATTCAACAGACACCCTCGGAGATACCTGTAGAGCACCTTTATAGGCACCCAATTACGTTGCGATGTTTGATACATACAAGGCACTCCTCCGGTGTCCATGAGTTGCATGATCTCATGGTCATAGGAACATATACCTGACATGCAAAAAACAGTAGCAATAAACTGACATGATCATATGCTACGTTTGTAGTTTGGGTCTTGTCCATCACATCATTCTCCTAATGATGTGGTCCCATTATCAAATGAGATCTCATGTCCATGGCTAGGAAACCTTAACCATCTTTTGATCAACGAGCTAGTCTACTAGAGGCATACTAGGGACATGGTGTTGTCTATGTATCCATACATGTATGTGAGTTTCCGATCAACACAATTATAGCATGGATAATAAACGATTATAATGAAGAAGGAAATATGATCATAAATAATTTATTATTGCCTCTAAGGCATATTTCCAATAGGTCTGGTCATCAACCAGCTCGCGAGGCGCCAATAAGAAAACTCATGCGAGGATAGAAGAACTTACGCAACGACAAGGGGCAGGGCCCGCTTGGCACATGGCGGCGGCTTCCTCGCGGCCATCTTGATCCGCTTCGGGCCGGGTGGCGGGGCCACCGGCTGCTCCTGGGCTGGCCTCTTCCCCCGCCCGACCGGTTCGGCTGCCGGGCCTCGAGCTGGCCGCTCCTCGCTCCTCCGGTCCTGGCGTGCCATGGGAGGAGGCCCGTCTAGGATCATCAAATCATCGTCGTCATCGTCTGTCCAGTCCCAGATGGAGGGGGCAAGAGGGAACTCACCCACTCTGCTGGGTTCCTCGGCTGCTCCGGACCCTCCGGCTCCGCTAGGGGAGCCGCCTCGCGGATCCGCCTGCTCGTCGGCCCCTCCCGAGGAGTCCACTCCTTCCTCTGTGGGACCACCCGTCTAGAAGTCCTCGGAGTCGGAGTCCTCGCGCTCCGCCTCCAAGATTTGCGGTTGCGGGCCGTCCGGCGTGTTCCGTCGCACCAGCAGCTGCGGTCAGCACTTCAACATAAGATCTCCAGCCAGCTACCGGCTGGGGAATAACAAGAAAACGAGAACCGCCTCAACGAAAAAACTCAACATGGGAGGCCGGTTGATGCGGTCGTACTACTCCATGCCGAAGGACCACGAGGCGGTCTTCAGCTTGAACTTTGTAAGGGCATTCACCCGTTTCGCCACCTGAGCCAGCGTCAGCTCGACGGTGGACTGCCGGCGAGGTCGTGCAGGCCGGACATATCGCAGATCCGGTGTGGCCACATCTGGAGAGGCGACACCCGGTGTCACATCCCTAGCTAGGTGTCATAGAATAGCTTGTGATTGCATCATGTTTCATTCTTGCACCAACATGAAATGGGGAGAAAAAGAAACCCCAAGCTCATATTTGAATCAAACAATTCAAACTTGGTGAAATTTCAATAAATCCAAAATGCCCTTTAAAAATGTTCCCTTTGTCTGATAAATTTGGACATGATTATAACAGGGATCATTTTAATAATTTGAACACATAAAGCATTTTAAAAATAACTGCTAAAGCCCCTGCAAATTATAAATAATCATTAATTCTGTTTTCAAATTATTTTGAAACTTCCCAGATAAGTTTGAAATATTCAAACTTCAATATATAAATTAAATGGGATATTTTTCAAAGACATGCTGTACCTGCAAAATGATAAAACTAATGTCAGAAATAGAAAACATAAAGAAATTTAAAAAAAAAGAAAGAGAGGGAAGGCCAGGAGGAACCGGCCCATCTGGCCCATGGCCAGTCATCCCTGTCCTCTCGCCAGGAGGATAGGGGTGTGCGTTCGCCGCGCGCGGGCACACGCCGGCCACCTCCTCCCCGCCTGGCTGGTAGCCTGGAGAGCTGGGAGAGCGCCAGCGGAGGGTCCCCTCACCGTGGCCTTCTTCTCCTCCCCCTCTCTCCCTCGCGCGCTCTCTTTCTCTCTCGCTCTCTTCCCCATCTGGTCCGCCATGGCAGAGCTCCTCCTCGCTGCGCCGCCGCCGTTCGAGCCTCCCCCGCACCCGTCTGAGCCCGCCAATAGCCCCGTCGTGACCTCCTCGTCCTCCCCGTGAAGCTAGCCTACGCCGGAGCCATCCACGATGCCCCGTCACCGCTTTCTCCCTGCCGGCCGCCGAAGCACCTCTCCGTTGATTCGAGCCCATCAGTGTGTCCCCGAGCTCGCCGTCGTCCCCAGCAACCCCGCGGTGAGCTCCTTCTGCGTTTCCCAATTTCTCGCGGCCCGTACCCCGCTGTAGCCGCCATTCCTGTCGTTGTCGCAGCTCTCCGCCGCTCAGGTTGTCGCCGGCCGCCGTTCCGGTGACCCCCGAGCCCTCCTAGGTGCCCAGCTAGATGCGCCAGTGCACGGGCCGCCTCTCGGTCCCCTCCGCGCACCAAATGGTTGCCGGAGGCGCGTTCCGGCGAGTCACCGCCGTGTGGATGGTTGCCGCCGGCCCCGCTCCGGTGGGCGCCGATGTGGCCATCATTAGGGGGCTAATCCCCCTAATAAGTTTAGCCCCTTTCACTGACTAGTGGGCCCCGGGGTGGGTCAAACCCCTGGTCAGCGCGGAGGTTAAGCCCCTGTCACTGAGGTGCGGGCCTCGTACGTCAGGTTTGACCTAGGACAGGTCAGCCGATCAGCTGACGCCATGGTGACGTCAGGCTGACGCCATTAATCCATTTTTCAGTTTGAAAATAATTCTAGAAAATAGTTAAACTTAAAAAATTCATATAAATTAATCTGTAAATCAGATGAAAATAATTTATATACGAAAATTTATCAGAAAAATCCAAAGAATCGAATGGTGCTATTGTCATGCATGTTAGAGCAATCTAAATAGGTGAACATGGACATTTACTAATAGTTAGTATATGGAATTTGAAATGAAGAACGATTTTGAACCTATAATCAAACTAATTACAAATCAACATAATCACTAGCTGCATTAGACCATCCATACATGCTATCATGCCGTGATCATGCATCAAATTGTTGCATTGCTTCTTATCTGCATCGCGGTAGGCCCTGCTTTCGAGGATACCCCCGAGTATTCCCATGAATGAGAGAACCTTCCCGCTACCCAGCAAGGCAAGGAACCTCTTTGAACATTCCGATAATGTCCCACTCTCTCACTCCTTCTCTTGTTTATTGCATTAGGACAAACGATCACATGTCATTCATACACGGTAGATGATCCTATTCTGTTGCATGACCTGTCATTGTCACAGTAAATAGTTAAACCTCGCAACCTCGCATACATGGTAGATGCGTGTGCCATGATGTGCTTAGCTTACTTTACCTGCTATGCTTGCTATGCTTAGAGTTGTGTTAGGTCCGTTTCATTTGGGTGATGAACTGAGTGAAACAATGTTGTCTAATGTGATGATCATATGATGAATACGATTTGGTAAAGGTAGCTATGAGAGGCTATGTAGGAGTAGATAGCGGGTTGTCTCATTGGGACCGTTCTTAGGAACTGAGTTCCATGTTTGTGATCCAAGACTAGATACTACCACATGTTGCGCCCTGAAATATGACCCCGCTCGACTTATCATTCGCTTAGTCCTTAGTCCAGGAGTTGCAAGTAGTTTCTGGTGTTGATAGCATGCTGGAGGTCGTGCGTAGCGCTGACCCTCGGGGTGGGTTATGACGCAGTAGGCAGTGGAACGATGTACCAAGGGTCACCCGAATGGTGGGCTTGGGAACCCTGCGCACATCGTTTGGGGCCATAGCGGAAACTTCGGCCGGACTTCCACGCGGGTTCAATCTCAAATAGGCGATAGCCTGGACTAGAGGTATAATGTGATTGATGGTCGTGGCTGACTCCCTTGCTGGGCATCCACTTGAAGGTTGCCGAGGTGCATGGTTTTCTGGCACACAGCGATAAGTGGTGAGAGCGTGTGTGAAGAAGTACACCCCTGCAGGGTATGAAACTATTCGAATAGCCGTGTCCTCGGATATGGACTACTTGGAGAACTTATGCTGTTCATAGATAATCAAATGGATACTCATAAAAATATCAAGACAATTGTGAGTACCGTGGATGGCACTCTCCCGGAAGGGGAAATTGAACCCATGGTGGTGTATTGTGATGGAGGTAGTGGACTCGTGTGCGACATCTAAAATTGTAACAAGGGGTTAAAATTGACTAGTGTAGGTTAGCCATGAGTCAAAGCTGGCATTGCTGCATAAACTCCACCACCACCCCTTGTTGACACATGGGCATGACTAGACTAGGTCTGTTTTAAAGACTTGCTGAGTACGATTGTACAAACGTTTGCTTAATAAATGTTGCAGATGAGACCCAGGACCCATCAGGTGGGTTCTTTCTAGATGTTGACGATGCCAAATAGCTGGTGTCCCAGCTACGACCTTGCCCTGTGGCGGGCTGTAGATAGTCAGGCCATGTGCCTTTTTACCCTTTTTCATGTGTCTGTACTCAGACAGCGTTATGCTTCCGCTTGGTTTGTATGAACATGTTTGTATGACTTGAGTGACGGGTCATGTGACCCCTATCTGTAAGAACATATTATGCAAGGCTCGTCGGAGCCTCTAAAATAAAAGTCATGTTGTTGTATGGTTATGTTGTGATATCATGGTTGTATCTACGCATATCGGGCATGTCGTGCGTACGTGTGATGTGCAACGGTATGTATGGGATCCGACACCTAGTCGTGTGCCTTTAGTAGTACTCTTTACAGGAAAGTGCCTCTTTGTGCTTCCACCGAGCCATGGTAGCTTGCTACTACTCTGGACACATTGATTGACCGGCATGTATCCTTCTTTGCTGTTGTGTCTATCCCTTCGGGGAAATGTCTCGCAGTGTAATGGAGTCCCTGTAGCCTGCTACGACTCGTCTACGTGCAGTGATGGCATTCATGTCTCACGACGTACTGGAGTCCTTGTGGCTTGCTATGACTCGTCTACACACGCTTGAGGCCAACACCTGCATTGCTGGGTTACATATGCCTGTTTTCGTACGGATGTGCCACTTGGGTTCTATGACTAGTCATGTCGGCCCGGGTTCTTTGTTGTTTGATTGCCGGCGACATGTTCACATACGTGAGCCAAAAGACGCAAATGGTCCCAGCTAAGGTAAGGCTGCAGCCGTGGAGCTTACCGTGCGTGAGGCCGCAAAGTGATGTGATATGTTACAGCCTGGATTCATATGACTTAGGATCGGGTTCCCAACAGCGTTGGTATCAGAGCCTGACTGTAGGACTACCAAGCCAAAACGGTCGAAGTTGAGTCTAGAAACACAATAGAAAAGTAGGGGAATTGATTGTGGAAGGGAACGTAAGGCTCTTTTACTCCTCTTCCCAAGTTACTCTATTCTGAGTCATTCTCATCTTTTCTACGGGGATAAGAACTAGGCTTCTCATCTAATGCTTAGGATGACGAGTTACTAACCATGGACCACTAGCTAGCTTGTTTGTAAGTGTATGCCGGTATTTGAGTATTGTTGGTGTGACAAACAGATGGAGAAGACATTTGAGTCTAGATAGTCGAGTGGTTATTCCTTACCAATCTTTTGCAGTTGTCTCAAAATCCTTTTTGACCAATTACAGCCGTTATGCTGTCCAATTTCTGCTAGAATCTCTAATGTCTTTGCATCATTCTCTGTTTCAGATGCCCCCTCGTCCTTCCCGTCAGGTGGTCCGTCTGACCAGGTGCATTGATGTACCGGGTCACACGGCCATGTTGGTTAGAGTTATGATGGAGGCTGGATACCATTGGTACCCAGAGTACACAGTGGAGGAGCAGTATCGAGATTTCAACCAGAGTCAGTATCTGTGTACTGTCAGGATATATCCTTCATATCCTGGAGTTGCAGAGCCGCTTCACTGGACTTATGGATTACGTGTTACCATAGATATGGCAGTTCCGGAGGCCGCCTACACCACGCTGACTATCATGAGGTTTCACCATGATCTGCTATAGAACACAGAGTTCTGTTATGTTCCTACATCCATGGGAGGAGAGGATGGCTATCTTAGCGCAGCCTACTACAATCATTCTCATGAGGACCCTAGGCTGCAGGTGACCGCTCAAATTTTGGAGAACAGGGATCATGATGCACGTGCCCTTCGCATGGAGCTTTATGCTACCCGTGCACGTCTATGGACAGCCCTGACGGAGTTGGCACCTATCGTGCAGACAGGCTATGGAGATTTGGAGATGCTGACCCCATCACAGACTCATTTGCCAGCACACGTAGACTGGCCTGATGTTGGAGGCATCACCCCTCTTCGAGGACCGCTGTTGCCGCTGACAAGGGGACCAAGGCCACATCCGTGTCCTTATGGTTTCAATGGATCACAGGCTAGAGTGTTTCCAGATCCTCAGGTTCAGCTCCCGGGTCACGGGGGTAACCTGTATGAGGCATTCTACAGCGATTCTTGACTATGTGGATGTTAGTGCTAGTATGGTAGTAGTTGTATCGCCAAAGTCCTGCGTGTCTTGTGGGATATGACCAAGGTTGAGAGTTGAGTTCCGAAGGTGTAGATAGATAATGTATAGGAAACTTGTAATGCCTCCGATGAGTTGTGTTATCTCTCCGCAGTCGTTTTTCAGCTTGGGCTTGTACTGAACTATGTCATGGTGTGTATGAAACATGATGTTCATATGGCAGTTCCCTTACCATGTTGATTGGAGTTTACCCTGCATGCCATGTTATCCAGTACATTCCCTATCTCATGTCTTAGAGTTGATGTCCTCTATGTCTAAGTTGTGGGTTTGTTTTCCCAGTTGTGTGACATGCAACGGTATGTATGGGATCCGACACCTAGTCGTGTGCCTTTAGTAGTACTCTTTACGGGGAACTGCCTCTTTGTGCTTCCACCGAGCCATGGTAGCTTGCTACTGCTCCGGACACATTGATTGACCGGCATCTATCTTTATTTGCTGTTGTGTCTATCCCTTAGGGGAAATGTCTCGCCGTGTAATGGAGTCCCTGTGGTCTGCTACGACTCGTCTACGTGCAGTGATGGCATTCGTGTCTCACGACGTAATGGAGTCCTTGTGGCTTGCTATTTCTCGTCTACACATGCTTGAGGCCAACACCTGCATTGCTAGGTTACGTATGCCTGTTTCCGTACGGATGTGCCACTTGGGTTCTATGAATAGTCATGTCGGCCCGGGTTCTTTGTTGTTCGATTGCCAGCGACATGTTCATATAAGTGAGCCAAAAGACGCAAACGGTCCCGGCTAAGGTAAGGCTACAGCCGTGGATCTTACCGTGCGCGAGGCCGCAAAGTGATGTGATATGTTACATCCTAGATTCATATGACTTAGGATCGGGGTCCCGACACCCGGCGCGAGATGAAGGCCGCCACCCGGGCCAGCTCGTCCAAGGCCACGCCGCACGGGGCAGACCCCAGCCAGTTCTGCTGGGAGGACCGCCGGTTCTCAAAAGGCGGTAGCAAGATGAAATCCGTCCTTGGGTCGACATTCTTCACGTAGAAGAACGTTCGATGCCACCCCTTGACGGAGTCGATCAGAGAAAGAGGAGGAAAGCGAGCGACGCCACGGCAACACACCACCGTGCTCCCGCACGCATTGCTCTTCAAAGGATTGAGATAAAAAAAGGGTGTTGAAAAGCTCGAGGAAAGGGAGAATGCCAAGGTACCCCTCGCACAACGACACGAAGGCGGAGAGGTACAAGATCGAGTTCGGGCCAAGGTTGTGTGTTTGGAGGTCGAAAGTGTCGAGAAGAAGACGGAAAAAGATGCTCACCGGAAGCCCGAAGCCCTGAGAGAAGTGCCAGAGGAACAGCACGCGTTCCCCTTGCTGCGGCGCCAGCGCTACCTCGCCGCCAGGCGCGCGATCGGCCACCCGCTCCGCCGACGGCAGCATGCGCGCCTTGCGCAGCTCGACAATGTCTGCCTCAGTGACAAAAGAGCCGTCCCAGCTACCACCGCGTCCATCAGCCATCACGGTGGCGATACGGTGTGCGGGAGCAGGCACGGGTTCTGGCACGACGGCATGGAGAGAAGAAAGAGTGGCAGCGAAGGAGGGCAACAAGGAGGCAAGGGAGGCGCGGGTACCTCCACCTCCTGCCTTTCCTCCCCTTTTATAGGGGAGGCCACGACCGGGGACGTGGGATCAATTGTGCCCACTCCCCCCGGAAACCCTGCGCGAGTGGGTGGCCCCGGGCCGTAACGGCCGCTTTGGGGCGCAGAGGATCCAGTCCTGGACCCGAGGCCTATTGGGCTTCGCCTGGGTCCTAGCGGGGTAGGCCAAGGCGACGTCCCATCTCCCTGCGTGCGCGGGACCCATCGCATCATTATGTGCCGTGTGGCGTGTCGCGTGCCGTCGCGGGTCTCAGGGCAACGCACCAGACCCCAATGCGTCGGGACCGACGTCTGACCCCGCTGCCCCTTTGCCTTCTAGCCGGAGGCGGGTGGAGCTGAGGGGAAGCTGCTGGACACGGGCCCCCACCGGCTTCGGGGGCTATTAACAGGGTTTATACCCCCAGGTAGGCCAAAGCAATGGGGTTCTCCCCCCTTCACTTTGAAGGGAAACTATGTGGCTGGTTGGACGTGGCCGGCTGGAGGGCGCCCAACGCAAGCCAGCGTCGGCTGGCGCCCCGGCCGGCTGGTCAAGCAGCCGCTTGGGCCCTTGGCCGGCTGATCAGGCAGCCAGCTTCCCACGGGCCGGCTCTTCCGTTGACTTTGGGATGGATGTGCCCCGTCCCATCCCTCTATCCGCAGGTATGATGATGTGACACGACCGGCACGATGGGCGGCCAAGTGGCTACAGTTGCCGCTTACGCCCCGCTGCGCATGGCTACAGTCCAACCGTCCCGGCCGATGACCCCGGTGAGCGCGACCGGGCGGGGGAACAGTACCAGCATGCCTTCGCCACTCGATTACCTGTCCCAGCATGGCTATAGGCCGCCGGCTGTACCGGAGACTTCGGCCGGCTGGCGCTAAACGACGCTCCCCCGGGCGACCCATGCCGCGGTAGGTGGGCGAGGGCCAATCGCCGAGCTGGTTGGTGGGCCCCAACGGAAGATGGGACCGCTTGGCCGGTGGGCCCCGCCCACGATGAGACGACGCAGGCAGTTGGACACCCTGGCCAGCTGGAGAGACTACCAGCCGGGTCCCACCACTAAGGTACTTAAAGCATATTGTAAGAGCCGGTGGTTGGCCTATAAAACCCCGCGAGCGCCCCATGCAACGGGGACGGCGAGATACATGCCCGCACGCACACACCCGCGGAACTCTCATCGTAGCAGAGGAAGAAGAGCCGGATGCTCCTTCTTCCTTCTCTAGATACAACTCCAGGAGCATCCTGCAAACATACCCATCCATCCAACGAAACCAAGAAGGCCTAGGGGTGTTACCTCCCTCGGAGGGCCCCGAACCTGGGTACATCATGTGTCATCACCTCTTGTTCCCAATCAAGCACCCGGAGCCAATCGGCGCCCTTTGGCCCCAACACCTTCGATTAGCCACCCCATGGCATCTGTCGTGAGAAAACAAAGACATCTTATAATTTAAAAGCTATAACACTGCAATCATGAAAAATGCATAATGAGCATGTGGAATGATGATATGATGCAATGCCTAACTTTATTATTGTCGTACAGGGACTGCGCCTGGATTTGTGCAAAGGGTTACATGCAACATCGACAATGCTTGTACAAAAGGTGGTTGATACGTATCCAACATATCTATAATTTATGAAGTATGCATGCCATGTTTACAATAATTCTATATTATTTTGGTATGATTTTATTAGAACTAACCCGGACTGACTTTGTTTTCAGCAGAACTACCATGGTGTCGTTTTTTGTGTAGAAATAAAAATTCTCGGAATGGGCTGAAAATTTAGTATGATTTTTTGGACCAAAAGAGACACCCGAAGCATTGGAGTTGGGCCAGAAGAGCCACGAGGAGGTCACAAGCCTGTGAGGCACAACAACCCGCTGGGCGCATCTAGCAGGCTTATCACCGCCTCGTGGCACCCCTTGATGTGAGATCGACGTCAAAAATTCCTATAAATATATAAACCTTCGAAAAGAAACCTAGATCGGGAGTTCTGCCGCCGCAAGCCTCTGTAGCCACGAAAACAAATTGGGAGCCTGTTTCGGCACCCTATCGGAGAGGGAAACCGTCACTGAAGGCCATCTTCATCATCCCGGCGGTCTCCATGATGAGGAGGGAGTAGTTCACCCTCGGGGCTAAGGGTATGTACCAGTAGCTATGTGTTTGATCTCTCTCTCGTGTTGTTGAGATGGCATGATCTTGATGTACCGCCAGCTTTATTGATATAGATGAATCATATGGAGTTTCCCCTCTCTATCTTCTTGTGATGAATTGAGTTTTCCCTTTGAATTTTTCTTATCTGATTGAGTCTTTAAGGATTTGAGAACACTTGATGTATGTTTTGCGATGGGATATCCATGGTGACAACGGGATGTTCTATTGATCTACTTGATGTATGTTTTGGTGATCAACTTGCGGGTTCTGTGGTCTTGGGAATCTATGCATATCGTATAAACAAGCCCATGGGTACTTGTGGTGACATTGGAGTATCTAGGTGACATTAGGGTTTTGGTCAATGTGTATCTTAAGGTGTTATTTTAGTACGAACTCTAGGGCTGTCCGTGACACTTATAGGGATAGCTCATAAGATTGATCAGAAAAGATAACTTTGAGGTGGTTTCATACCCTACAATAATTTCTTCGTTAGTTCTCCGCTATTTGTGACTTCGGAAGTGAACTCTTTGTCGCACGATAGGTATTTACATATGATTCAACTATGTCAATAATGTTGAGAGAAATTGCACTAGTGAAAGTATGAACCCTAGGCCTTGTTTCCAAGCATTTATACAATGTTTTGCTCGCTATTTACTCTTTGTTACCTTTCTATTTTTTATATTTTCATATTACAAAAACCTATATCTACCATCCATATTACACTTGTATCACCATCTCTTCGCCGAACTACTGCACCTATACAATTTACCATTGTATTGGGTGTGTTCGGATAGAAGAGACTCTTTGTTATTTTGTTGCAGGATTGTTTGAGAAAGACCATCTTCATCCTATGCCTCCCACGGATTGATAAACCTTAGGTCATCCACTTGACGGAAATTTTCTACTGTCCTACAAAACTCTACGCTTGGAGGCCCAACACGACTCTACAAGAAGAAGGTTGTGTAGTAGACATCAGTGGTTGTTTGGGACTGGGCCCGGCAGCCGCACCTCACGGGTAGAACTTACAAAGATGCTCACTATTCCATGAGTTAAGCACCTTGGTGCCATCTTCGCTCTCCAGACGGACTGCACCAGGTCTAGTGACTCGTGCTACCCGGTAAGGGCCTTCCCACTTCGGCATCAACTTGTTGGCACCCTTGGTGGACTGAACACACCTAAGGACAAGGTCTCCTTCCTCAAGTCTCCGGGCGTGGACCCTGTGGCTATGATAGCGACGCAGGGCTTTCTGGTAGCATGCAGCATGCATAGCAGCCCGGAGACGATCTTCCTCGAGGAGCATGGCATCGTCATGTCGTAGCTGTTGTTGCTCTACTTCGTTGTAGGCAAGCAGTCGAGGTGACCCGTATATCAATTCCGTGGGGAGTACTGCTTCCGCCCCATACACTAGGGAGAAGAGCGTCTGGCCGGTAGCTCGATTTGGTGTCGTTCTCAGGGACCAAAGAACCACCGACGACTCGTCTATCCAGCGCTTGCCGCTCTTCCACAGCTTATCGAAAGTCCTTGTCTTGAGCCCTTGCAACACTTTAGCATTTATCCTATGTCACCGTTTTCTCATGACAGATGCCATGGGTAGGCTAATCGAGGTGAGATCAAGGCTGCCATGGAATATCCGGGACGGGTATGCGATTAACAGCGGTGGTGTACCCAAGTTCGGGGCTCTCCGGAGAGATAAAACCCCTACTCCTGCATATCTATATATTTGTGGTATATCTGGTACATGGTTGCTCCTGGAGCTGTATTAGAGGAAATGGCAGGAGGAGTTGTGAGCTCCCTAGCCCATATGTGTGTGTACATGAGAGAGTGAGAGGTGGCCATGAGTGCCTGGGCATGAGAGCCCGTGAACCACCCCCTATGTGAGTAGGCATGGCCCCTTTATATAGGCATGGGGGCATGGGTGAATGCTTGGTTTGTAATCTACCTTGGGTAGCTTACAAACCAAGATGTGTGTGTGACATGGTGCACATGCTATCTTGTCCCTGGACACTTTATAAAATAGTGTTAAGGGTACCAGTACACTATAGATGATGTCATGCATACAGTATCCGACTGTTCGCCAACAGTGCGGGGTACGGTCATCTTTTCCGCGCGTGTCCGATGGGACTTCGTAGTTGACTCCAGGAGGATCCGGCCAGGTGGTGCCTGCCTGGAGGATCCAAGCAGGAGGAGCCGGTCAGGAGGAGCCGACCAAGAGGAGCCAACCGGGAGGAGCCAGCCAGACGTAGCTAGTCAAGCGTAGCCAGCCCGGAGGAGCCAGCCGGGAGGAGCCAGCCAGGAGGAGCCGGCCGAGAGGAGCCGGTTAGGAGGAGCCGTCCAAGCGTAGCCAACCGGGCGTAGCCAGCCAGGAGTAGCCAGTCGGGAGTAGCGAGCCGGGAGTAGCCAGCCGGGAGGAGCCAACCAGGCGGAGCCAGCCAGGAGTAGCCATCCAGGAGTAGCCAGCCGGGAGGAGCCCGCCGGGCCGTAGCTTTGTCTTCACTTCTGCGATTGTCTTGTTGATTCGTCAGTCTTGGCGTAGAGGGGGTGGCCCCCTGGTGTTTTCAAATGTTGAGTCGTCTCCTTGAGCCTACCCGGGGTTAATCCCCCAACAGTAGCCTCCGAGCCTCCTGGCGACTTGGAGAGTCGGGCGGATGGTTTTTCCCATTGGAGTTGCAGAAGTCATTGATGTCGTAGAAGTTGTTGATGTTGCAGATGTTGTTGATGATGGTCGATTACGGGTCGGGGACAACGCGCCTTGCATCCAGCGGGGTGTGCCAGCGCACCCGCTAGGTGTAGCCTCCGAGCCTCTGGGCGACTCGAAGAGTCGGGCGGAGGGTTTTTGCTGTTGCTGAAGTAGACGGTGGTGTTGAGGACGCCGGGCGTGGACACGGAGTACGCTGGCTGAAGGGCGCGAGGCGCTACCGGGGGCGAACACCGAGTCCAGCGGGTAGCAGTTTCTAGTGGGGGCGTGCCAGTGCACCCACTGGGTGTAGCCTCCGAGCCTCCGGGCGACTCAAAGATTTGGGCAGAGGGTCTTTGCTGTTGCTGAAGTAGACGGTGGCGTTGAGGACGTTGGGCACGGACGTGGAGTCCGCCGGCTGAAGGGTGCGAGGCGCTGCCAGGAGCGAACGCGGAGTCCACCGGCTGGCGGTTTCCAGCGGGGGCGCGCCGGCGCATCCACTGGGTGAAGCCTCGAAGCCTCCGGGCAACTCAAAGAGTCAGGCGGAGGGTATTTGGTGTTGCTGAAGTGGACGGTGTGTCGAAGATGTCGGGCGCAGACACGGGGTCCTCCGACTGAAGGGCACGACGTGTTGCCGAAGGCAAACGCAGGGTCCGCCGGTTGATGGCGTGGAGCCCTGCTGAGGGCGGACGCGGGGTCCGTCGGCTGTAGAGCGCGAGGTGCTGCCGGGCGTGGACGTGGGGTCAGCCTGCCGATGGGCGTGGAGCCCTGTCGAGGGCGGACGCTAGGTCCGCCGACTGTTGAGCGCAAGGCGTTGTCGGGTGCGGATGTGGGGTCCGCCGACTATTGGGCGTGAGGCCCAGCCGAGGGCGAACGTGGAGTCCACCAGCTGTCGAGCGCGAGGCATTGCCGGGCGTGGACGCGGGATCCGTCGGTCGATGAGCGTGGAGCCCTGTCAAGGATGGACACGAGGTCCGCCGGCTGAATGGTGCAAAGCCGAGCCGACGGCGGACGCGGGGTTGGCCGACTGATGGGTGCGGGGCCTTGTCGGAGTAGCCTCCGAGCCTCCGAGCGAGGAGGTTCCTCATGGAAATGATCGTGCAAAAGACAAGGTTATGTCGGCGCAGATATATCAAATATTTGATGTTGGTAGTGCATGTTTGTCTAGAGGGTGCCGACTCGATTTCGTCCAAGCCCCCTTAGGTGTATTTCATGTTCTCTCCACTCTTTGGCTTTTGCTCTTGCTAGCAAGACATCCGGGAGCCGGTCTATAGCTAATATGAAGAGTGGGCCATGGAATGTAGTGTATCATATTTGAACTCTGGGAGCAGGCTCGACCGAGCAGATACTTCTAAATGAAACGACCGGGTCGCCCAAGCCATTTTGTCGCTGGATGCTTTTCGCATGTGGTGACCTCCAAATTTTTCTCTCGCTAGCCGGACAGCCGCGGTGCGGTCTGTAGCTGAGACAAAGAGTGGGCCTTCGGTCCCATGCACGCTACTAAGCCATCTCGTGGGAAAGAACGTGTCGGGCCAAGCGGCCAGCCCGAGGCCAAGACTAGTTGGCGCAGGGGTGAACAGTAAGGCGGCAAAATTAATCCGGAGATGGCCCCCGAGGGTCGCCCAGGGTGATTCGTTTCGTGTGTACGGCGCAGGGATATGCGGTTGGATATGTCATATTGCTTTTGGGTGCCGGCGAGACGGCTTTGTCGATGTCGATCAGCGCGTCCCGCAGCCAACATGGTCCGGCTCATGCGCGTGAGGCGCTGCCGGGCACGGACGCGAAGTTTGCCAGCTGATGTGCATGAGGCATTGTCGGGGGCGAATGCGGGGTCTGCCGGCTGAAGAGCGCGAGGCGCTGTCGGGCGCTGACACAGAGTCCGCCAGCTAAAGAGCGTGAGGCGCTGCCGAGGGCGGACGTGGGGTCCGTCGGCTGATGAGCATGGGGCACTACCGAGCACGAACGTGGGGTCCACCGGCTGATGAGCGCGAGGTGCTACCGAGGGCGGACGGGATCCGCCGGCTGATGAGCGCAAGGTGCTGCCGAGGGCGGACGCAGAGTCCGCCGGCTGAAGAGCGTGAGGCGCTACCGGGCGCGGACACGAAGTTTGCTGGCTGATGAGCGCGGGGCGTTGCCGAGGGCGGACGTGGGGTCCGTCGGCTGATGAGCGTGGGGCGCTGCCGAGAACGGACGCGGGGCCGCCGGCTGATGAGTGTGAGGCGCTGTCGAGGGCGGACGAGGTCCGCCGGCTGATGTGCGCGGGGCGCTGCCAAGGGCGGACGAGGTCCGCCGTAGATGAGCGCGGGGCGCTGCCGAGGGCGGACGCGAGGTCCGACGGCTGATGAGCGCGGGGCGCTGTCGGAAGTAGCCTCCACGCCTCCTTACAAGGAGGTTCATTGATTTTCACATAGGCGAGGCGGTTGTTGTCGATTATAGCCGGTGCGGCTTTTCATCAGCGAAGCACACCGACGCACCCGCTAGGTGTAGCCGTCGAGCCCCAAGCGGTCGACGGGTGTGTCGGTCGGACGTTGAAATGGGTGAGAAGTTAGAGCCGGTCCGATGTGGAAGTAGACGCAGAGACCAGCCAGCCAGACAGTGATGCAGGTCAGCCGTTTGAATGGGAACGCGGGCAGAGGGACACACGTGTTATCTCTTTTATGGATGAGTAGACGACCACCTGATTTTTCTTTCTCACTCTTCCTTTTGTCTCCAGCCGGCCTCAGAGCACACGGGCATAGCCGGCCGACGCGAACGGCTCGAGCGGCTAGAGACGGCATGCTCGCGTGGTGGAGCCGGCAAGCGGGAGCCAGCCGGGGCGGGACGGCGAGCCGGCGGTCAGCCGGGTAGCGAGCGCAGTCGGCCGGGGGCAGCCGGATGTCGTAGGCGCAGAGCCGACAGGGCCGCCACACGCGAGCAGGCCACACGCACGGGCCGAGTGGGGTGAGGCCACGCGACGGAGGATGCCGGGCGGCGCGGGGTGAGCCGCGTCAACACGAGCCGAGCTCGAGCAACTGGTCGGGGCCGCGCGCGAGGCAGGGAGGCCCAGGCACAGTCACCGGCGTGATGCGGACAGGGTGAGGAGGCAACCAAGCGTGGTGAGGAGGCTGGGCGCCCAGCGGAACCGGCGAGCGCATGACCCGGACAGGGCGCAGGAGGGACGCCGGACGAGGAGCCGACCAGGGAGCGACACCTAATGGCGAGGCCGACACGCGGTCGAGTTGAGTGCAGGTGTGTCCAAGTGCGCGGTGATGCGGGCGGGATCCGGCCGTGGAGCAGGGATCGAGTGCGCGCGGCACGAGAGCGCTAGTGGAGGCTGGAAAGCACGAAGCAGCTCAGGCGCCCACGAGAAGAATCGGGCTCGAGCGCGACAGCAGGAGCTCATGGGGAGCGCACAGTGGCAAGGCTACGGGGTCATCCCCTGTCGGAGGTGGAGACAAGCCTGGCGGAGCGATGGTGGAGTCGGCGAGGCAGGTTGGAGGCTGGAGCAGCGCGAAACAGGACGAGGGAGGTGCTGCGACCCGTAGCAGCGCGCGTGTGCATCCACGGGGGAGGTGGAGCGGAGGAGAGCCGGCACGCAGGTGAGGCACCGCGTGGATGAGGAGCGGAGGCATGCGGGTGTGGGAGCTGGCGAGCGCATGGGAGGATCCAACGCGGAGGGGAGACGGACGTGGCCAAGCTCGGGGTGGAGCCGGGGATCCGGTGCAGGGCCTGAGGTGGCCGGGCGAGCCGGCGCCGAGCGTGATCGAGGGGCGGCGAGCCGGCAGGCGAACGGTCTACAGGCGGTGGGTGGAGCGCGGAGGTCGTGGCATGCGGCGGTGGGAGTCTACCGGCGCGCGCATGGGCAGGCGACCGCGGCGGGAGCTAGAGGACGCGCACACGGGCGGCTAGAGCAGAGACAACCCTCGCAAAAGAGGAGAGCGAGACGGGTGACGAACGAGGAGGAGGAGCACGGGCCGAGCCGTGCGCTAGGGCATAGCAAGGCTAGGCGGCGCGGGGACGGCCAGCCAGGAGGGGCGCCGCGACGGTGCTACGAGGCGTCCGAGACGCACGGCCACTCGAGGAGGAGGCGCTCGTGCCTGGAGAGCTGGGAGTCGAGCCTCGGGGTGCGGTATCGGACGGCTACAGCGGCGAGGTGTGGCAGAGCCAGAGCGCGTAGGCTCGCGAGCATGGGGCAGGAGCGGCTGCGGCGGGGAAGGCACGCAGCTGCATAGGCCGGGGCAACACGCGCCGAGGTACGGGTGCGGGAAGGCAGGGACGCCGCGCAGGTGGAGCAGGGCAACCCGCAACAGTGAGGATGGACACACGAAATGACGGCTCCTGCTGCTCAGTCCCGAGCAGCAGCGCCTGTGACAGCGGCGCCATGGATTTGATAGAGGAGACGGACGACGCCGAGGCCGGCGATGGGGACACGACCGACGCAGGCACGAGCGCCCGGGGGTCTTGTTGACGTCGAGCCTCCAAGCGCTACCGGAGGGACGGCGATGATGCCGCAATGGTGGTGGCAAGGAGTGTCCCACCCGGGCCGTGGTTCCAGCAGCAGCTTGCCCCATGGTGGGCGTCAACTGTCGTAGTTTTCTCACGACAGATGCCATGGGTAGGCTAATCGAGGTGAGAGCAAGGCTGTTGTGGAATACCCGGAACGGGTATGCGAATAACACGCGGTGGTTTACCCAGGTTCGGGGGTCTCAGGAGAGATAATACCCCTACTCCTGCATATCTATATACCTCTGGTATATCTGGTACATGGTTGCTCCTCGAGCTGCATTAGAGGAAATGGTAGGAGGAGTTGTGAGCTCCCTGGCCCATATGTGTGTGTACATGAGAGAGTGAGAGGTGGACATGAGTGCCTGGGCATGAGAGCCCATGAACCCCCCCTGTGTGAGTAGTCCTGGCCCCTTTATATAGGCACGGGGGCATGGGTGAGTGCTTGGTTTGTAAGCTACCTTGGGTAGCTTACAAACCAAGTTGTGTGTGTGACGTGGTGCACATGCTAGCTTTGTCCCTGGACACTTTATAAAACAGTGTTCAGGATACAAGTACATTGTAGATTATGTCCTGCATATAGTATCTGACTGTTCGCGAACAGTGTGGGGTATGGTCATCTTGTCTGCGTGTATCCGATGGGGCGTCGTAGTTGACTTCAGGAGCAGCCGGCCAGGCGGAGCCGGGCTGGAGGAGCCAGCCGGGAGGAGCCTGTCAGGAGGAGCCGTCCAAGAGGAGCCAGCCAGGAGAAGCCGTTCAGGAGGAGCCGGCCAGGAGGAGCCGGCTAGGATTAGCCACTCGGGGGTAGCCAGCCGGGAGGAGTCAGCCGGGAGGAGCCGACCAGGAGGAGACGGCTGGGAGGAGCTAGCTAGGAGGATCCGGCCAGGCGTAGCCAGCTGGGGTTAGCCAGCCCGTAGTAGCCAGCCGGGAGTAGCTAGCCGGGAGGAACCAGTCGGGCGTAGCCAGCTGGGAATAGCCAGCCGGGAGGAGCCCGCCGGGCCGTAGCTTTGTATTCACTTCTTCAATCGTCTTGTTGATTCGTCAGGCTTGGCATAGTGGGGGTGGCCCCCATGGTGTTTTTAAATGTTGAGCCGTCTCCTTGAGCCTATCTAGGGGTAATCCCCCTGACATCCTCTCAACTTGCCCGTTGCTTCTGGGATGAGCAACAAAGGCAAAGGATACCTTGCTTCCAAGGCTCTAGATATATTACATGAAGGCGCGGCTCGTGAACTAGGTGTCGTTGTCCGTGATCACTCTGTTGGGCACTCCAAAGCCACACACCAGTCCTTTCGTGAACTTGATACCTGATTGCGCGGTTACCTTTCTCACTGGTTTTACTTCAGGCCACTTTGTGAACTTGTTGATTGCTACGAACAAGAACTCAAAGCCCCCGGTAGCGCGGGGGAAGGGTCCCAAGATATCGAGCCCCCGACTGAGAATGGCCAGGATAGAGGAATCGTTTGTAGAGCTTGCACTGTTTGATGGATGTTTTTGGAGTAGAACTAGCAGGCTTCACACTTTGTGACCAGCTCGGTAGCATTTGGGAGAGCAGTGGGACAATAGAAACCCTGTCAAAATGCTTTACCGGTAAGGGCTCTTGATCCAATGTGTGCGCCACATATTCCCCCGTGAATCTCCGACAACAGCTTTAGTCCATCCTCCCCGTAAACGCAAATTAATTTCACACCGTTTGGTCATCTTCTATACAGAGTGTCATCGACAAACTGGTACATACTCGACCGATGGGCTACTTTTTCGGCTTCTTCTTGTTCTTTGGGGAGTTCTCCTGTTTGGAGGAAGTGGATTATGTACTGCGCCCAAGTTGGAGCTTGTGGCTCGACAACGAGGACTAGAGGCGTCTCCAAGTTCGTGGCAGCGCTTGCCTCAACTACGAGATCCTGGGGTTCTGCGGGAGGGAGCTGCTCACCTACCGGAACAGGACCTTCCCCGCAACCTCTCTACCAACGGATTCGAGGAGCTCTGCAAGGAAATGTTTGTCGGAGTTTAACTTCCTTCTCTTTCTGGACATCGCTAGCGGGGATACCGACAGTTGGATGAGGCATAGAACAAAAGTCCCTGGTTCCATAGTAAGCTTCTGCGCAACGCACTTCAATAGGTGGTCAGCAATGCTATTTTCTGCTCGTGGCACATGCTCTGCTTGTAGTCAATTGAAGTTCTCCTCCAATTTCCTCACTTCTTCCACGTTTGCCTCCATCAGCAGGCTCTGGCAATCCTTGTTAACTTGATTTATTACAAACTGAGAGTCTGCTCGGACATCCAATCTCTTAATCCCCAACTCTACCGCGATTCTAAGTTCGGCAAGGAGCCCTTCGTACTCAGCGGTATTGTAGGTGGCTTCTTCCTGGGGAAAGTGCATTTGAACAACGTACTTGATGTGTTCTCCTGTAGCGGCGACGAGGAGCACGTCGGCTCCGGCACCCTAGAGTGAGAAGGCACCATCAAAGTACATGATCCAATCCTTGGTTATTTCTTTGCCAGGGAGGATAGTCTCTTGAATTTCTTCATCTGTGTAACATCCCAAAATTCCATTTTGGAATGTTATGAAATATAGCTATGCATCCATCATCATCATTGCTTGAATACATGTATTGTTGAAATGCCCATTCTAAATTTCTGAAAGCCCTTTCTATTTTCAATATGTTGCTTTCACCTATTTGAAAATCTTGGTAAAAATGTCAAATAAGAGAGGAGGAACATGACACTCCACACCAGGACCTAATTGGTGATTTATTTGAACAATAAAAACCAGGGGGTCTTTTGAAAATATTTGCAAAAAGGATTTAAAAACAATTAGGCAATTTCTGAAAATATTATTTTTTCAAAGTGTTCAAATGACAAAATAAAAATGTTCAATAAATGTCATTTATTATTCTGTTAATTTTGATATATAATACTACTATTGTTAAAAATGTTTTGGATGCTTTTAAAGACGTTTTACTACTCTGGTTAATAAAAAGAGTAACGGTTTTAGTATTAAACGGGCCGGCCCACGGCAGTTACTCGCGAAATTAATACGAGCCGGCCGACCGACGCGCAGTCTTCGCTCCCTCTCTCTCTGACACTGGGTCCCACCCCGACCGACCGTTCGCCCCGCGCGGTCGCCTTCTTCCTCCCGCGCGCGCCGCCGCCGGCAGTTTCTTTCCCCCCGGATCTCTCTCCTCTCTTTCCCCCCCACACCCCGAGCACTCTATAAATAGAGCCCCAACTCCCCGCATCCCTTTACCCCCCGATCCCCCTCTCTCCCTCGCCGAGACACTGCCAAATTCCTCGCCGGAGTTGCACCACCACCGGAGCTACCATCGCCCGTAGCCATCGCCTCGGTCATCCTCGCCCCTCTCCGACACCACCAATCGGCACCGGAGGACCTCCTCCGCCGTCTGAGACCGTCCACGCTCCGTTTCGACCACCGGAGCCACCTCCGGCGGCGTCCTCGACCACCGGCCGCCGTCACCATCGCCGGAGTCCACCTCCCCCTCCGGTAAAATCTTCGAGCTCACCCCCTCCCTCCGATCCAGACGCAACGGCCCAGATTAGATCAACTTAATACCCGAATCGGTATCCTCTTAGGATCGGTCAACCGACCGTAACCACCCGCGCGCACACTAGCCCAACCACTCACAGGTCGCCACGTCACCCCTAGCCGTCCGGTAGATATTTCACCCTTTTCTGATTTTGTTTAGAAAACAGAACCTGTTCTGATTTTGTTTCGTGAATAACTTTTAATCTATTTAATGTTTTGAGTTGATTCTTTTTGTAATAACTCACATTTTTCATGTAGTTTCACCCTGTACTTTTAAATTTCAAATTTGAACTATAAATTTGAATTGAATCAAATTTGCTCAAAATATTCAAATCTGAATAACTAGAGTTTGAAAATAGATTTTTACATGAATCTTTTTGCTACTGTTTGGTATTAGTTAGGACTATCTTCATGCTTAGTTTGAGAATTTTTAGGATGATTTTGATTAGTGTCCTAGCTATAAACAGAGTCTGCCTAGTATTATAGTATAGTTTTATTTACTTAGTTTTAGTTAGTTTAACTTAGATTTAGTTTTAATTTGTTTAGTAGGTTCTCTTGTTTAAACATTTAGTGTTTTACTTGTTGTTAATAAAAATATAAATTGTTTAGTTTATTTCTTTGTTAATATAGGAATCACAACTTCTTTTCAAATAGGTTTATTTTTTATTAAAACAACTAGTTAGTAATAGTTTTGCTTTCAAACAAAGTTTTATATACTTTAATGCTGTTTTCTAAGACAAGTTTATTTGTAAAATTCTTTTCTGTTAAGAACATGTTTTGCTAATAAGTAATAAGTTTTGTTTTGCTCTTTTGTTAGTAAAACTATAGTTGTTTCATATAGTGTTTATCAAAACTTTTAAAAAACTTTACTAAACTTTTTCCCAACAAACTTTAATGAATTCAATTCTGTTATTCATAAAATATTTTTATTGTGTCTTTGTTGTCAACAATTGTTTTGTTATTACAAATAGGTTTCATTATGTTAGTAGTGTTTTATCAATCATCTTTTAGAAAACAAAACTTTGTGTGTTTTCTTGCTTGTGATGTTTATGCATTGTTTTGTCTTGTTTGGTTACTAGTTCATGGTTGATGGTTGTGAGTTACCATATTTTGTTGTATGCTTATTGAGTGCTCTTGTTTGCTTCGTTAGATTATCCGGAGTGCGAAGCTTGTTACTTAGAGTCACTCACGTACGAAGATCATCAATCAGGCAAGTCACTTTGATCATGTTTACCCATGTTTTATATGCATTAGTTCTACTATCTTCCCCAATTGCATGCAAGATAGGTAATTGGAAACTTGGTTACATTGTAGTAGTATCATGTGGTAGGAACCCCCTCTCAACCCTTGACACATTGGCCCCGGGAAACGTTGTTTTACTTTTTGCTATGCTATTAGTAGACGGGGTTGGTTGTGTGATTCATGAGAGTTGAGAGATTTAATAATTTCAAGACCTACATAATGATCAAGACTTCAAGACTCCGAGTTTTCAACATACCTCTGGGTGGATGATGGTTGAATGGCACCCTGGAGAAACCAGTGGATTTGCCTAGGTGATGCTGGAGATGGCCAGTATTCACGCGGAAAGGTCCACCCAGGCACAAAGAGATGGATGGGTGCTTCAAGACCCAAGGCTTACCTGCACAACCACAAGTCATTATGGGCTCTGGCTTGGTTGGATATCGTGGTGACCCTGGACAGGCGGTGCTACGAGATGTAGAAGAACAGTAGGAAAGGATGGGCACCGTCAGAGTCGCAGGGAAACCCTTTGGAAGACCATGTTTTGGTCATCCGTTTCTCAAACACCCTGAAGTGCGAGAAATTAAACGGAGGTGACCAAATCTTGTGGGGAACGTGTGCAAAACTCTGCAGAGTACTCAAACCTAATCGATTAGCCGTGTCCACGGTCATGGACGACTTGAGCCAAAGGAACTGAAACATTCGGAATTCTCAACACTAGTAATATGATGATGTGGGTATTAACAATTTGGGTATGAGAATTGGTTGGTGGAACCAATCTCATTAATCAACCAACTTAGTAATATTATTTTTGCTTAGCCCTCTCTTGATGTAGGAAAAATTGGCTTTTCGCAAAAACTTACCACCCCACCTGCCATATAAGCATGTAGATTAGATGATTATCTTTTCACCCCTCTCTTGTGACTTTGCCGGCATATTCCATATGCTGACCTACATGGCTGCAACGTATCATGTTGCAGAGTACTTTTCCGACCAGGAGTGAGGACATGTTCTACGCTCGCTGAGATGCCCTTGGAGTCAGATGGACTCATCTACCTTCGACGCTTCCGCAAGATTTAGACATTCTCATGAGTTGGCCTTCAGCCACTTTATTGTAATCTTTATTGTAATAAAGGACTCGATATGAGATTTCGA
Organism: Hordeum marinum; assembly: GCA_022496015.1. Taxonomy (NCBI): domain Eukaryota; kingdom Viridiplantae; phylum Streptophyta; class Magnoliopsida; order Poales; family Poaceae; genus Hordeum; species Hordeum marinum. Next base: position 276,330,747 of record CM039677.1, on the reverse strand, counting down.
TTAATATAATGCTGTGTGATTTCCCTTTGATATATACATTGATGTACCGTGTGTATACCAGCATGATCTTGGGATGGTACGGAAACACCGGAGATTCGGCCTTTTAGGTCGGGTCGCTACAGAAATGGTATCAGAGCACACGCTGACCGTAGGACGTAACCTCTAGGATTGGAAAGCCTTAGAATTGTATCTCTTTGTCTTTAAAATTCTTATACTCTCATCTACTCATTTCTGATTTCTCTCCGGTTATTTCAAAATTTATATATGGCCACCTTCATCCCAGTGTTGATCACGGAGTTTTGCCAGCCTGACGCAACGATGCCTTTTGGTAAGGAGCTGATAAGGATCGTCAAGGACGTGAGGATTGCTTTGCCGAGCATCACCGGGACTCCTATCATGTCCTTTCCACAAGATGATGCTACAGGATCGAGGTGCACATCCCAGGGAAGACCTTTGGGAATCGGAAGGAACCCATCGACTTCAAGTTTGTGGCACCCAGCTGGATACTTGGAAGAGACATTGCCATTCATCGTGCCCTTGGGCGTATTCAGGAGGAATACAGAGGTGGAACCATTTCACCAGGACTCAGCGTAGTTTGTCGCAGGGATGTCCATGGAAACATCATAACCCCTCCCACTGCAGACACCACCGTTTCCTATATCCAGACCTTGGAGACTCACATCAGGACTCTGGAGCTTCGAGTTCGTGCTGATACGAAGACAATCAAGAATCTGATGAACCGCGAGATTGACCTCGAAGCTGACTTGCGGGAAGCCAACTATGAACATGAATATGAGGTGAAGGATCTCTTAGAGAGGATCGATAAGCTGAGTACTCGCATCGCCACTCTGGAGTAACAGGTGTACATGGGTGAAAATCTTCATCCTGAGGGAGACTTGGCTCCTTTCATTAGCGACGATGATGACTATGAGGAGAGCACCACTGGAGGAGACTCAGTCACCATGTACTTCTGAGGAAAACTTTAGTTATGCCCTCCATGTATCTTTTATTTTCAACGTTAAGAGCGTAGGTCGATGTGTACTTTGATTAGACTTGTATTCTCAATGTTTGACACTGATTGAATAAATGAATGAGTGTTTGGTGTGATATGTTTGTTGCATTGCATATGGGTAGTGAATTTCTCCTTTTAGGCCCTTGTTCTATTCTAATTCTCACCCCTCTGAAAACAGCAAGATGCCTCCACGACGTGAGTCCGACTTCACCTTCCCGCCGGAACTCACGCAACTCCTTCAGCAGCAGAATGCACTGATGCAGCTATTGATCCAGAATCAGACCAACAACCAGAACAACAACCACCACCATCCACCCCAGGCTGACAATCTCACCCGTTTTCTGAGGTTGAACCCTCCAACTTTCTCCAGTAGCACTGAGCCCATTGTGGCAGATGACTGGCTCCGTAAGATGGAGAGAGAACTTGTCACCGTTGGATGTACTGACGCTGAGAAGGTGCGCTTTGCCGCACATCAACTGGATGGACCAGCAGCTTCATGGTGGGAGAACGACACCACCACATATCCTATTGCTGATATAACTTGGGAGCAGTTCCAGCAAGCTTTCCGCACCGCACATGTTTCAGCTGGAGCTATGAGTCTGAAGAAGCGCGAGTTTCACAACTTGCGACAGGGTAACCGTTCTGTGGCCCAGTACGTGGATGACTTCAGCACATTGGCACGTTATGCACCAGGAGACGTGGCCGATGATGCGGCCAAGCAAGAGAAGTTTCTGGAAGGACTCAACGATGAGTTGAGCATGCAGCTGGTAGTGGCTACTTTCAACAACTACCAAGAGCTGGTGGACAAGGCCCTCATCTTGGAGGGAAAACAGAAACAAATTGAGAATCGCAAGCGGAAGTACACTCAGGGGAAGTTTAACTCTGGAGCTCATCAGAAGCCCCGCTACTCCCCGTACTTAGGGAATACCGGATCAGGGACCGGTAAGTTTGGAAGGCACACTCATGCTGTGCACAACCATGGAGGCCACAACCATGGAGGAAATGGGAATGCCCATCCCAACCATGGCAATTTCAAGACTGACAATGGGAATGGGAACAACAACCAGCACCTTCACGCTCCTACTCAGAAGGATCTGAGTCACAGCACCTGTTTCAAGTGCCAGAAGACAGGGCAATATGCTACTGAGTGTCCCAGAGCAAGCAGGGAAATGGAAACGGCAACTCCACAGCCAAGAATCCAAATCCGTTTCCTCGTGCCCAGGTGAACCACCTTGAAGTGGAAGAAGTTTATGATCAACCCGAGACTGTGGTTGGTAAGTTTTTATTGCATTCACGTCCAGTTATAGTACTTTTTGACTCCAGTGCAACTCATTCATTCATATCAAGGGTAGTTGTGGATAAATATGGTTTGCCCACCAGAACCCTTAGACAGCCCATTAAGGTCAGTTCCCCAGGAGGTATGATGATGGCAGGAATAGGATGCCATGCCTTGAAACTCAATATAGGAAACCATGTTTTTCCCACCGACCTCATCGTCTTAGAATCCCAGGGATTGGATGTAATCCTAGGCATGGACTGGATGACCAAGTATGAAGGAAATCTTGATTGCCCTAGCAAGTCTGTTTCACTCACCACCCCAGAGAACAAGAGGATTAAGTATGTATCCCGACGCACCCAGATGAGTGCACGGTTAAATTCCCTCCCAGGAGTTGTTCAGGAGGAAGTACCTGTGGTAAAAGACTTTCCGGATGTATTCCCGGAAGAATTATCAGGCATGCCACCAGATAGGGAGATTGAGTTCCTAATAGAGCTATAGCCAGGGACAGCCCCAATTTCCAAGAGACCCTATCGGATGCCCACAAATGATTTAGTGGAAATCAAGAAGCAGATTAAGGAGTTATTGGACAAGGGATATATTCGCCCAAGTTCTTCACCTTGGGGAGCCTCAGTTCTTTTGGTGGAGAAAAAGGATAAAACCTTGAGAATGGTAGTCGATTATCGTGCCTTGAACGAGGTGACTATCAAGAACAAGTACCCTCTACCGATGATTAATGACTTGTTTGATCAGCTAGTAGGCGCCAAAGTATTCTCTAAGATCGATCTTCGATCAGGGTATCACCAACTGAAGATTCGTGAACAGGATATACCCAAAACAGCTTTCACCACAAGGTATGGCTTGTATGAGTATACTGTCATGTCCTTTGGTTTGACTAATGCTCCTGCCTACTTCATGAATTTGATGAACAAAGTGTTTATGGAATATTTGGACAAGTTTGTCGTGGTGTTCATTGATGACATTTTGATATTCTCCAAGAACGAGGAAGAACACAAGGAACATTTGCGTTTAGTTCTGGAGAAGCTGAGAGAGCATCAATTATATGCCAAGTTCAGCAAATGTGAATTTTGGCTGACGGAAGTCGGATTCCTTGGACATGTTATTTCCAGAGAAGGAATAGCCATAGACCCCGCTAAGGTTGAAGCCGTCACCGAGTGGAAGTCACCCACCTCAGTTAAGGAGATCCGCAGTTTCCTCGGACTAGCCGGATATTACCGGAGGTTCATTGAGAATTTCTCAAAGATAGCCAAGCCCATGACATAATTGTTGAAGAAAGAGTCTAAGTATATTTGGACTGAGGAATGTGAAGCCAGTTTCCAGGAGTTGAAGAAACGTTTGGTCACAGCCCCAGTGTTGATTTTGCCCAATATTGGGAAGGACTTCCAGGTTTATTGTGATGCTTCACGTCAAGGAATTGGAGGAGTACTCATGCAAGATGGAAAGGTTGTAGCTTATGCATCCAGACAACTACGACCACATGATTTGAATTATGCCACCCATGATTTGGAACTAGCAGCCGTAGTGCACGCACTCAAGACCTGGAGACATTTTCTTATTGGAAATAGTTGTGATGTATACACCGACCATAAGAGCCTGAAATATATCTTCACGCAGAAGGAGTTTAACCTCAGACAGAGGAGATGGTTAGAGTTAATCAAGGACTATGACATGGGATTACATTACCATCCAGGTAAGGCTAATGTTGTAGCCGATGCCTTGAGTCGGAAAACTTATGTAAACACACTCACAGCAGGAGGATTACCCCAAGAGTTAGCCGATGATCTCAGAGAGCTCAGGCTAGAGATAGTCCCAAGAGGATATGTTGCCACACTGGAAATCCAGTCCACCTTGACCGAAAGAATTCGAGAAGCCCAGAAATCGGACAAGGAAATAGATGAGATAAAGCAGAGAATGAAAGATGGTAAAGCTAAAGGTTTTCGTGAGGATGAACACGGAACTTTGTGGTTTGAGAACCGAATCTATGTGCCCAATGACCCAGAGCTCAGGAAGTTGATACTTCAGGAAGCCCACGATTCACCTTACTCGATACACCCAGGCAATACCAAGATGTATCTGGATTTAAAGGAAAGTTATTGGTGGATAGGTATGAAGAAAGATATTGCGGAACATGTTGCAATATGTGATGTTTGTCAGCGAGTAAAGGCAGAACATCAGAAACCAGCAGGGTTACTCCAACCTTTGCCGATACCCGAGTGGAAATGGGAAAAGCTTGGTATGGACTTCATCACAGGATTACCCAGGACCCGTTCAGGTTATGATTCCATCTGGGTAGTGGTTGATCGCTTGACCAAGGTGGCTCATTTCATTCCAGTGAAAACCACCTATACCAGCGCTAAGCTAGCCAAGATATATATGACCAGGATCGTATGTCTGCATGGAGTTCCAAGGAGTATCGTGTCAGATAGAGGAACACAATTTACCTCAAAGTTTTGGCATCAATTACATGAAACTTTAGGTACGAGACTGGAGTTCAGTACAACTTTTCATCCGCAGACCGATGGACAGACTGAGAGAGTCAACCAGATTCTGGAAGACATGTTGAGAGCTTGTGCGCTAGATTATGGATCTAGTTGGGATGACAATTTACCTTACACAGAATTCTCGTACAACAACAGTTATCAGGGCATTCTGAAGATGGCCCCTTTCTAAGCCTTATACGGAAGGAGGTGCAGAACACCATTGACATGGGATGGTGTTGGAGACCGACAACTTTTTGGTCCCGACCTTATCCGAGATTCTGAAGAGAAAGTCAAGCTGATTCGCGACAGACTCAAGATAGCTCAATCTCGACAGAAGAGTTATGCTGACAGCAAACGTAAGGAAGTAACGTATTAAGTGGGAGACCGAGTGTATCTTCGTGTGTCCCCGCTTCGAGGAATCAAGAGGTTTGGTGTTAAAGGAAAGTTAGCACCCAGATTCATAGGCCCCTACAAAATTCTTGAACGTAGAGGCGAAGTTGCATACAAACTGGAATTGCCAGAAGGATTATCTGGAGTTCATAATGTGTTCCATGTGTCCCAACTGAAGAAATGTCATGCTGAGATGACTAATATTCCTTTGAGAGACACAGTGCCCCTAGAGGCCATACAACTTGACAGTGATCTGACCTACGAGGAGAAGCCTGTCAGAATCCTTGAGACTAACAAGAGAGTTACCCGCAGCAGGATCATCAAGTTCTGTAAGGTTTTGTGGAGTCACCACACCGAGGAAGAAGCCACCTGGGAACGCGAAGATCTTCGTAGAGACCACCCGCACCTATTTTCTAGCCAACCCGAATCTCGAGGGCGAGATTCATCTTAAGGTGGGTAGGTTTGTAACATCCCAAATTCCATTTTGGAATGTTATGAAATATAGCTATGCATCCATCATCATCATTGCTTGAATACATGTATTGTTGAAATGCCCTTTCTAAATTTCTGAAAGCCCTTTCTATTTTCAATATGTTGCTTTCACCTATTTGAAAATCTTGGTAAAAAAGTCAAATAAGAGAGGAGGAACATGACACTCCACACCAGGACCTAATTGGTGATTTATTTGAACAATAAAAACCAGGGGGTCTTTTGAAAATATTTGCAAAAAGGATTTAAAAACAATTAGGCAATTTTTGAAAATATTATTTTTCAAAGTGTTCAAATGACAGAATAAAAATGTTCAATAAATGGCATTTATTATTTTGTTAATTTTGATATATAATACTCCTATTGTTAAAAATGTTTTGAATGCTTTTAAAGACGTTTTACTACTCTGGTTAATAAAAAGTGTAACGGTTTTAGTATTAAACGGGCCGGCCCACGGCAGTTACTCGCGAAATTAATACGAGCCGGCCGACCGATGCGCAGTCCTCGCTCCCTCTCTCTCTGACACTGGGTCCTACCCCGACCGACCGTTCGCCCTGCGCGGTCGCCTTCTTCCTCCCGCGCGCGCCGCCGCCGGCAGTTTCTTTCCCCCCCGATCTCTCTCCTCTCTTCCCCCCCACACCCCGAGCACTCTATAAATAGAGCCCCAACTCCCCGCATCCATTTACCCCCCGATCCCCCTCTCTCCCTCGCCGAGACGCTGCCAAATTCCTCGCCGGAGTTGCACCACCACCGGAGCTACCATCGCCCGTAGCCATCGCCTCGGTCATCCTCGCCCCTCTCCGACACCACCAATCGGCACCGAAGGACCTCCTCCGCCGTCTGAGACCGTCCACGCTCCGTTTCGACCACCAGAGCCACCTCCGGCGGCATCCTCGACCACCGGCCGCCGTCACCATCGCCGGAGTCCACCTCCCCCTCCGGTAAAATCTTCGAGCTCACCCCCTCCCTCCGATCCAAACGCAACGGCCCAGATTAGATCAACTTAATACCCGAATCGGTATCCTCTTAGGATCGGTCAACCGCCCGTAACCACCCGCGCGCACACTAGCCCAACCACTCACAGGTCGCCATGTCACCCCTGGCCGTCCGGTAGATATTTCACCCTTTTCTGAATTTGTTTAGAAAACAGAACCTGTTCTGATTTTGTTTTGTGAATAACTTTTAATCTATTTAATGTTTTGAGTTGATTCTTTTTGTAATAACTCAAATTTTTCATGTAGTTTCGCCCTGTACTTTTAAATTTCAATTTTGAACTATAAAATTTGAATTGAATCACATTTGCTCAAAATATTCAAATCTGAATAACCAGAGTTTGAAAATAGATTTTTACATGAATCTTTTTGCTACTGTTTGGTATTAGTTAGGACTATCTTCATGCTTACTTTGAGAATTTTTAGGATGATTTTGATTAGTGTCCTAGCTATAAACAGAGTCTACCTAGTATTATAGTATAGTTTTATTTACTTAGTTTTAGTTAGTTTAACCTAGATTTAGTTTTAATTTGTTTAGTAGGTTCTCTTGTTTAAACATTTAGTGTTTTACTTGTTGTTAATAAAAATATAAATTGTTTAGTTTATTTCTTTGTTAATTTAGGAATCACAACTTCTTTTCAAATAGGTTTATTTTTTATTAAAACAACTAGTTAGTAATAGTTTTGCTTTCAAACAAAGTTTTATATACTTTAATGCTGTTTTCTAAGACAAGTTTATTTGTAAAATTCTTTTCTGTTAAGAACATGTTTTGCTAATAAGTAATAAGTTTTGTTTTGCTCTTTTGTTAGTAAAACTATAGTTGTTTCATATAGTGTTTATCAAAACTTTTAAAAAACTTTACTAAAGTTTTTCCCAACAAACTTTAATGATTTCAATTCTGTTATTAATAAAATATTTTTATTGTTTCCTTGCTGTCAACAATTGTTTTGTTATGACAAATAGGTTTCATTATGTTAGTAGTGTTTTATCAATGATCTTTTAGAAAACAAAACTTTGTGTGTTTTCTTGCTTGTGATTTTTATGCATTGTTTTGTCTTGATTGGTTACTAGTTCATGGTTGATGGTTGTGAGTTACTATATTTTGTTGTATGCTTATTGAGTGCTCTTGTTTGCTTCGTTAGATTATCCGGAGTGCGAAGCTTGTTACTTAGAGTCACTCACGTACGAAGATCATCAATCAGGCAAGTCACTTTGATCATGTTTACCCATGTTTTATATGCATTAGTTCTACCATCTTCCCCAATTGCATGCAAGATAGGTAATTGGAAACTTGGTTACATTGTAGTAGTATCATGTGGTAGGAACCCCCTCTCAAACCTTGACACATTGGCCCCGGGAAACGTTGTTTTACTTTTTGCTATGCTATTAGTAGACGGGGTTGGTTGTGTGATTCATGAGAGTTGAGAGAGTTAATAATTTCAAGACCTACATAATCATCAAGACTTCAAGACTCCGAGTTTTCAACATACCTCTGGGTGGATGATGGTTGAACGGCACCCTGGAGAAACCAGTGGATTTGCCTAGGTGATGCTGGAGATGGCCAGTATTCACGCGGAAAGGTCCACCCAGGCACAAAGAGATGGATGGGTGCTTCAAGACCCAAGGCTTACCTGCACAGCCACAAGTCATTATGGGCTCTGGCTTGGTTGGATATTGTGGTGACCCTGGACAGGCGGTGCTACGAGATGTAGAAGAACGGTAGGAAAGGATGGGCACCGTCAGAGTCGCAGGGAAACCCTTTGGAAGACCATGTTTTGGTCATCCGTTTCTCAAACACCCTGAAGTGCGAGAAATTAAACGGAGGCGACCAAATCTTGTGGGGAACGTGTGCAAAACTCTGCAGACTACTCAAACCTAATCGATTAGCTGTGTCCACGGTCATGGACGACTTGAGCCAAAGGAACTGAAATATTCGGAATTCTCAACACTAGTAATATGATGACGTGGGTATTAACAATTTGGGTATGAGAATTGGTTGGTGGAACCAATCTCATTAATCAACCAACTTAGTAATATTATTTTTGCTTAGCCCTCTCTTGATGTAGGAAAAATTGGCTTTTCGCAAAAACTTACCACCCCACCTGCCATATAAGCATGTAGATTAGATGATTATCTTTTCACCCCTCTCTTGTGACTTTGCCGGCATATTCCATATGCTGACCTACACGGCTGCAACGTATCATGTTACAGAGTACTTTTCCGACCAGGAGTGAGGACATGTTCTACGCTTGCTGAGATGCCCTTGGAGTCAGATGGACTCATCTACCTTCGACGCTTCCGCAAGATTTAGACATTCTCATGAGTTGGCCTTCAGCCACTTTATTGTAATCTTTATTGTAATAAAGGACTCGATATGAGATTTCGATTAATATAATGCTGTGTGATTTCCCTTTGATATATCCATTGATGTACCGTGTGTGTACCAGCATGATCTTGGGATGGTACGGAAACACCGGATATTCGGCCTTTCAGGTCGGGTCGCTACAATCTGGCCCAGGGCTTCCTACTCGTGCGGGATTTCCGGGGAACATGGGCGCAAACGATCCCACGTCGCCGGTCGTGTCCTCCCCTATAAAAGGGAGGGGAGGGCAGGGGGCAGAGGTACCCGCGCCCCACTTGCCTCCTTGCTGCCCTTCTTGCAATTGCTCCTTGCTGTCGTTGCACTCGAACTTGCGCCCGCGCCCATACGCCGTTCTGCCAGTGAGATGGCCGATGGACGTGGCGGCAATTGGGGCAGTTCTTTCGTCACCGACACTGACATTGTTGAGCTGCTCAAGGTGAGGATGTTGCCTCCGCCCAAGAGGGTGGCCGCCCGTGTGCCGGGAAGCGAGCTGTTGCCGGCGCCGCGACCAGGGGAACGAGTGGTGTTCCTCTGGCACTTCTCCCGGCGCTTCGCGCTCCCGGTGAGTAATTTCTTCTTCCTCTTCCTTGACACCTTCGATCTTCAACCTCACAATCTCGGTCCAAACTCCATTTTGTACCTCTCTGCCTTCGTGGCGCTGTGCGAGGGGTACCTTGGAGTCCTTCCCTTTATTGGTCTCTTCAACATGCTTTTCTATCTTAAGCCGTTGATTAGCAATGCATGCGGGGGCACGGTAGTGTGCTGCCGCGGCATTGCTCGCTTCCCCCCTCTCTTTGATTGACTCTATCAAGGGGTGGCACCACATGTTCTTCTACGTGAAGAACGTCAACTCGGCGACAGACTACATCCGGATGCCGCCCTTCGAGGACCAGCAGTCATCCCAGTAGAATTGCCTGGCGTCGGCCCTGCACGGCGTGGTTCTGGAAGAGCTGGACCGGCTCGTGGAGCTGAAGAGCTCTGAGGGGCTGGTCGCTGCCGACTCAGTGGCAGCCTTCAAATCGCACCGGGTGTCACCTCTCCAGATGAGGCCACACCGGATCTGTGACATGTCCGGCCGGCATGACCCCTGCCTGCAGTCCACCGCCGAGCTGACTTCGGCTCAGGTGGTGAAGCAAGTGAACGCCCTCATGACATTCAAGATGAAGCCCTCCTCGTGGTCGTTCGGCATGGAGCCGTATGACCGCATCAACCGGTCCCCCTTGGTAAGTCTTCTCGACGAAGCGGTTATCTCTTGTTGTTATTCCCTAGCCGGCAGCCGGCTAGAAAACTTATGCTGGAGTGTTGATCGCAGCTGATGGTGTGACAAAACACTCCAGACGGCCCGCATCCTCAGATCTTCGAGGCGGAGCGGGAGGATTCCGACTCCCTAGACTTCCTGACGGGGGGTCCCGTGGAAGGAGTGGATTCCTCGGGAGATGCTGACGAGCTGGAGGATCCGCGAAGCGGCGCTCCAATCGGAGCCGGAGGGTCTAGAGCAGCCGGAGGATCCAGCAGAGCGGGTGAGTACCCTCTTGCCCCTCCATCCGTGATTGGACGGACGATGATGAGGATGAGCTGATGATCCTGGATGGACCCCCTCCTGCAGCGCGCCGAGACCGGAGAAGCGAGGAGCGCCCGGCTCGAGGCCCGGCCGCCGAACCGGCCGGCAGGGGGAAGAGGCCGGCCCAGGGGGGCCGACGGCTCCACCGCTCGTCCCGAAGCAGGTCAAGACGGCTGCGCGGAGGCCGTCGCCCCGTGCCAAGCGGGCCCTTCCCCTTGTCATCGCATAAGTCCTCTGCACTGCTTCTTGAGTTTCTTCTGTTTCTGCCTTCCGAGCAAGTTGATGACTAGTACTTGGGTGCTACAACGACCCCATCGAGCTCCAGGACGAGGGGGCGACTAACGAGCAGACGGAGGCCGCCAGCTGGCTGGCCTGCGAGCACGCGGCCACCCAGCGGGAGGAGAAGAGGAGGCTCATGGAGCTGCAAGCCTCCCGATCCGGCGCGTGGGGAGGGTCCGCGTGCTTCGGGACCGCAAGCGGTCAGTGACGAAGGGGGGAAACCAAGGCTCCGCGGGCCTCGGACTCGTCGGTGGAGTGCGCCCGCATGTCGAGGCCCCCCTCAAGCGAGCCACGGGATGTGGCCATGGATCTGTCGCTGCCCCTGCCCACGTGAGAGAGGGCGACAGAGCCGGCCCCCGAGGCGGCCCGGCCCGAGGTGCAGAGGTGACTCCGCCCGCCTCTGAACCGGCCCGGGAGGAGGTGCCGGAGGTGCCAGCGGCCATGGAGGCGATGTCGGAGGTGCCGCCGGAGGCGGCCACCATGGAAGTGGAGCGGCCCTGACGCGCCGGAGCAGTCGGGAGGGGATGCAACGACGGCGCTAGCAGGGGGCCCGGCAGGAGGCGACTCCCGGTCCCTTGCTGTTATCAATCCACCCCCAGCAGCCAGTGCCATGGCGAGTCCGGGCGGCAGCGGCGGCCAGGCCCGGAGGAAACTGCGGGGATGATTGTCGGGACCCCGATCCTAAGCCATATGAATCCAGGTTGTAACATATCACATCACTTTGCGGCCTCACGCATGGTATGCTCCACGACTGCAGCCTTACCTTAGCCGGGACCGTTTGCGTCTTTTGGCTCACATATGTGAACATGTCGTTGGCAATCACACAACAAAGAACCCGGGCCGACATGACTAGTCATAGAACCCAAGTGGCACATCCATACGGAAACAGACATACGTAACCCAGCAATGCAGGTGTCGGCCTCAAGCATGTGTAGACGAGTCATAGCAAGCTACAAGGACTCCATTACATCGTGAGACATGTATGCCATCACTGCACGTAGACGACTCATAGCAAGCTACGGGGAATCCATTACACTGCGAGACTTTTCCCCGAAGGGACAGACACAGCAGCAAAGAAGGATACATGCCGGTCAATCAATGTGTCTGGAGCAGTAGCAAGCTACCATGGCTCGGTGGAAGCACAAAGAGGCAGTTTCCCATAAAGAGTACTACTAAAGGTACATGACTAGGTGTCGGATCCCATACATACCGTTGCATGTCAAACGTATGCACGACATGCCCGATATGCATAGATGCAACCATGGCATCACAACATAGCCATACAACAACATGACTTTTATTTAAGAGGCTCAGACGAGCCTAGCATAATATGTTCTTACAGATAGGGGTCACATGACCCGACACTCAAGTCATACAAGCATGTTCATACAAGCCAAGCGGAAGCTTAAAGCTGTCTGGGTACATACAGACGAAAAGGGTAAAAAGGCACATGGCCTGACTATCTACAGCCCACCACAGGGCAAGGTCGTAGCTGGGACACCAGCTATTCGGTATCGTCGACATCTAGATAGAACCCACCTGATGGGTCCTAGGTCTCATCTGCAACATTTATTAAGCAAACGTGAGTACAAACGTACTCAGCAAGTCTTTAAATCAGACCTAGTCTATTTATGCTCATGTATCAACAAGAGGAGTGGTGGAGTTTATGCAGCAATGCCAGCTGTGACTCATGGCTAACCTATACTACTCAAATTAAACTCTTGGTTGCAATTTTAGATATCACACACGAGTCCACTACCTCCATCACAATACACCACCATGGATTCATCTCCCTCTCCTGGGAGAGTGCCATCCACGGTACTCACACTTGTGTTGATATTTTTATGAGTATCCATTTGATTATCTATGAACAGCATAAGTTTTCCAAGTAGTCCATATCCGAGGACGCGGCTATTCGAATAGTTTCATACCCTGCAGGGGTGTACTTCTTCACACACGCTCTCGCCACTTATCGCTATGTGCTCATAAAGCCATGCACTTTGGCAACCTTCAAGCGGATGCCTAGCGAGGGAGTCGGCCACGACCGTCAATCACATAAGACCTCTAGTCCGGGCTATCGCCTATTTGAGACTGAACCCGCATGGAAGTCCGGCCGAAGTTTCCACTACGGCCCCAAACCATGTGCGCAGGGTTCCCAAGCCCACCATTCGGGTGACCTTTGGTACACCGTGCCACTGCCTACCGCGTCGTAACCCACCCCGAGGGTCAGCTCTACGCACGGCCTCCAGCATGCTATAAACAGCAGAAACTACTTGCAACTCCTGGACTAAGGACTAAGCGACTGATAAGTCGAGAGCGGTCGAGTTACCAGAACCCAATGTGTGGTAGCATCTAGTCTTGGATCACAAACACGGAACTCAGTTCCTAAGAATGGTCCCAATGAGACAACTCGCTATGTACTCCTACATAGCCTCTCACCGCTACCTTTACCAAGTAGTATTCATCATATGATCATGACATTGGACAGCATTGTTTCACTCAGTTCATCACCCAGATGAATCAGACCTGACACAACTCTAAGCATAGCAAGCATAGTAGGCAAAGTAAGCTAAGCACATCATGGCACAAGCATCTACCAGGTATGCTAGGTTGCAAGGTTTAGCTATTTACTGTGGCAAGGATAGGTCATGCATAAAAATAGGATCAACTATCGTGTATGACTAACAATGATCGATTGTCCTAATGCAATAAACAAGAGCAGGAGCGAGAGAGTGGGATATTATCGGAATGATCAAAGGGTTGCTTGCCTTGCTGGGTTGCGGGAAGGTTCTCTCCTTCGGCGGGATACTCGGGGTTATCCTCGGAAGCAGAGCCTACCGTGATGCAGATAAGAAGCAATCAATACACGCAAGTGCAACAATATGATGCATGACCATGGCATGATAACATGTGTGGATGACCTAATGCAGCTAGTGATCATGTTGATTTGAAATGGATTTGAATATAGGTTCAAAGTTGTTCTCCATTTCAAATTCCATGTATTATCCTATTGATAAATGTCCATGTTCACATATTTAGATTGCTCTAACATGCATGAGAATAGCACCATTGGATTCATTGGATTTTTTGCTAAATTTTCATATATAAATTATTTTCATCTGACTTACAGATTAATTTATATGAATTTTTGAAGTTTTAAACAATTTCTGGAATTGTTTTTAAATTAGAAAAGGAATAATGACATCAGCCTGACGTCATCATGGCGTCAGCTGGTCGGTTGACCAGCCCTAGGTCAAACCTGACGAGCAGGGCCCGCACGTCAATGACATGGGCTTAACCTCCACGCTTACTAGGGGGTTTGACCCACTCTGGGGCCCACTAGTCAGTGACAGGGGCTAAACTAATTAGGGGGATTATCCCCTAATGATGGCCACGTCGACGCCCACCGGAGCGGGGCCGGCGATGACCATCCGATGTGGCGGAGACTCGCCGGAATGCGTCTCCGGCGACCAAATGGACGGCGGAGGGCACCAGACGACTCAGCACACACGCGCATCCACTCCAACACTCCCAAGGAACTGGGATGGTCGGAATCAAACCCGGCGGTGAGCTGGGCGGCGGTCGGAGCACGGGCGAGCACGTGCTCGTCAAACCAGGGCGCGACATGACCCCTACTTTGCACCTACGGGCTCCATATCATCACACGAACTCGTCGGAGGTCTCAGATGGACCAGCTGGTCACGGGAGCATGACCGGCGTCGAGCTTGAGCGGCGGAGGCAACCGGACCTCGACGGAATCTGGTGCTACGGTGCGAGATCTAAGGGGGAAAGAGGGGGAAAAGACTCAGGGGCTCACGACGGTCGCAGCTACGTCGAGAGCGGGCTCGGGGAAGGTCTGGAGAAGCGACGAGCTTCGATTCCCTTCCGGCGACCCGAGGTTGAAGACGACGGTGATGGCGAGCTCCTAGCGGTGCGTGGCTCGGCGAGGAGGAAGAGGGGAGCTAAGCGGAGCTTTTGGCTGGCTCGGGGAAGAACGGGAGCGGCTAAAACGACGGCGGCGCAGCGACGAGCGGCTCGGCCATGGCAGAGCAGAGAGGGGAGGGAGCGAGCGGCGTGCGAAGGAGGGAGAGGGAGCGATGGGGACGACTCTGGGGAGCTTATCTCGTCGCGCTGGCGAGGAGGACACAGGCAGGCAGCTGCCGGCATGGAGGCACGGCAGTGCGCGCGCTCCAGCCACGCGCTCGTCCTCCTGGCCGCCAGGAGGACGATGACCTCCTGGGCGAGGTGGGCCGGCCTGGCCTGGGCCTTTCCCTTTTTTCTTTTCTCTTTATTTCTGTTTTCTATTTTTGTGACTTGTGTTTATTTCTTTTGCAGGTACAAAATGCTAATTAAAATATCCCAAATATTTTATAAACTAATGTTTGAATATTCCAAACTTATTTGAAAAGTTTCAGGATATTTGAAAACTAAAATAATGATAAATGCTTTATTTAGTGATTTCAGGAGCTTTATTACTTATTTTAAATTGTTTTAATTGTTCTAATAATTAGAATGGTCCCTGATATATTCATGTCCTTAATTATCAGACATAGGGAACATTTTTTATGGGCATTTTGGATTTGTTGAAATTATCACCAAATTTGAATTGTTTGAATTTCAAAGTGAGCTTGGGGTTTCTTTTTCTCCCCACTTCTTGTTGATGCAATATGAAACATGATGCAACACACATGCTTACCTATGACATCTAACTAGGGTTGTGACAACGATGTAGGAAGTCAGCCGGGACTGGGAGGCGCTGGCGAACGCGTCGGTCCTACCGGCACCCCCGGCAGGTGGGCCGGTCCCCTACTTTGGGGATCTGGGGAGTTTCGTGGACCGGTGCCGGCAGGAGCTGACCCGGTTCGCAGAGGAGGCTGACCCCGCCCTTCAGTGTGGAGTAAGCCCGCTTTTGCCTCAGAATTCTTAGTGGGGGCGCGGAAGCGCACCCACTAGGTGTAGCCCCCGAGATGCGGGCCGGCTGACCGGCTGCCGGGCAGCCGGGCCGGATCTCCTTTGAGCGTGTCTTGACGTTTGCCTTGTTTGTAACAGGAGGGGACCTCCTTGCGGCAGAAGCTCTTTGCGGAGGCGGTCGCCATCCACGATCGCGACAAGTATGGCTTCTACCGCCTAGAGGAAGAGCTGGCCCGTGTACAAGGTAAGTTTGTACTTTGTGGGTGGGGGCATGTAGCCCCCGGGAGTTGGTGGTTGCCGCCTGTTTGCTGATGTTGATTGTGCTATGCAGTCGAGCTGGCCGCCCTTTGGGAAGAGAAGACCGGGCTTGCCGCCGAGCGTGATCGGCTGGCGTGGGATGTCCAGGAAGCCGCATAGGAGACGGACCGGCTGGCCGCGCTGTTGGTCGACGGGGAGGCGTTCTAGGACCGGCTCAAGGCCGAGGCAGCGAAGGAGGTGGTGACCCGGGAGGCGGCCGTCAAGGAGGTAGCTGACGCCGCCTAGAGGACCGCTGCCCTTCAAGGTGAGTTGACCTGCCACGAGAAGGCGCTCGAGGAGGTCAGGGGCTCTCTTGCCGCTTCCGAGGCGGCCTGGGCGGCCGAGCGTGGAGCAGCGCTCAACTTCGACATCAGTGTGGACGACACGATCGAAGGTAAGCGCCCACTTCTCGGTTTTTTGATTGGTTGCCCTTTCTCCTGCCGCTTCTTGCATTTCATCTTGGTTTCCCTTTCCTCCTTTTCTTCTTCCTTTCAGTGCGGTTCGCGGAGACTCATGGCCGCGCCTCGTGGGCCGTTTAGGAGAACCGGGAGCACCTCCGAGAGTGCGGCCGCTCCATCGATGAGCCTATGGGACATGGACGAGATCGGGATCGCCGTCGAAATGCGGATGACCCATCTCGAGCGGAGCGTGGAGAGGCTCAAGACCGCCAGCAAGGAGGTCATCGCCGCACTTTGGCCGGGCCGCGGAGGAACCCCGACGCATTGCATGGCCCAATGGATCGAGCATGTCGTCTCCCGCCTTGAGGCCTGGAAGGCCTTGACCGCCCGAGCCAGAGCGCAGATGGCGCTCTGTTTCCTCACTTCGTCGTACCCGGGCGTGGACCTGGCCCAGCTGGCGACGAAGCGGGATGTGCTAGCCACGGAGCGGGAGGCCCATGAGCCAGCCCTTGTCTAGCGGGCAAACGAACTCGCGTCGTACGTTGACGCGGATGAGTTCTTCCCGCCCCTTGGCGAAGATGGCGACCCGCTGCCCGAGGACTCCTTCGGCATCCCCCAAGGTCCGTACGACGCCGAAGATGCCGACGAGAGCACCGACTCGAGCGGTGAGATGGCGGAGACCGAGGAGGCCGCCTCGAAGGGCAAGACGGCCGACCCAAAAGTCACGAGCACCTTCGGGACGGGGACCGAGCCGCCTCTCGATGTGCCGGCTGGGGGCACACCGATTGGCGTCGCGCCGGTGGCTTGACCCCCGGGCATCTTCCTGTTTAATTTTCTTTTTCCTGCATGTGAACTTGGATTCGATCCACCCACTAGGGGTGTGCATGTAATGAACTGAATGCCGGCCGTGGGCCGTTTTGCTTTAATATTTGAGTCGTGAACACTTTGTGTTTTTGCCTTGTGAATCCAACCAGCTCGTTCTTACCCCTTTTTCGCCTGCCACGATTCTTTGCATGTCTACTCCTTTTCCTCTTTGGCCTCGGCCCCGCCGGCCCGACAGCCGGGAGCCGGTCTGTAGCTGGGACGGTGCGTTCGCCTCGAAGGGGCCATTTCGAAACTTAGGAATCGTAGAGGGGGTTTTCGGGGTAAGTGAAGCGGCTAGAGACGCGGCGAGGATCCGGCCGGGCCTAGAAAAAATTGCTTCCCATTTTGACCTTTGTTGCGAAACGAACCTTGCCGCCCCGAGGCCCCGTCAGCCGGATAGTCGGTTGCCGGTCTGTAGCTGGTAAGGGTGGGAAGGCTTGGCCGGCTCACCTTACTTACTCTTTTTTGCGGAGAGATACTTCTAGGTCCAGCCGGCTAGCCCCCTAAGAGCCGGCTTGGGATGCCCATTGCATTCATAAGCCCAAAAGGACGGGGATACATACATACATTGGTTTTCCTTAGCAGTAAAATGGGTGCAGGAGTGCCACGTTCCATGGACACTCAGTTTCTTTGCCGGAGGCGTCCTTCTTGCGCTTCTATGTCTTCTGGGCGTCTATCAGATAGTACGCGTTGTTGTGCAGCACCTTGCTGATGATGAATGGGCCCTCCCATGGGGAGGACAGCTTATGCTGACCGGCGGTTCGTTGGATCCGCCTGAGGACCAGGTCCCCCTCGCGGAACGAGAGCGGACGGATCCACTTGCTGTGGTAGTGTCGGAGCTTCTGTTGGTAGATCGCCGTCTGGCTCCAGGCCAGCTCGCAAGCCTCCTCGAGCAGGTCGACGTCGTCTACTCTTGCTTCCTTGGTGTCCTTCTCCGTATATAGGGTGACCCGAGGCGAGTCGAACTCGATGTCGGTGGGGATGATTGCCTCGGACCCATATACAAGGAAGAACGGGGTGTAGCCGGTTGACCGGTTCAGGGTGGTCCTGAGACTCCACAGGACGGCCGGCAGCTCGTCGATCCAACAACCAGCCGACCTGAACAACATCGTCACGAGGCGAGGCTTGATGTCGGACAGGATGAGGCCGTTTGCCCTCTCGACCTGGCCGTTTGACTATGGGTGAGCGACGGAGGCCACGTCGAGCCGGATCCCTTGCTTGGAACCGGATCCCTTTGGCGAAGCTAGTGTCGTTATCGGTGATGATGTTGTGTGGGACGCTGTAGCGTACCGTGATGTCATCGATGAACCGAATGGCCGTGGGGCCGTCCAATTTCTTGATTGGTCGCGCCTCGATCCACTTGGTGAATTTGTCCACGGCCACCAGCAAATGCGTCATGCCGCCTCGAGCAGTTTTAAATGGACCCCCAAACGGCTAAAGGACACGAGAGGGGGGGTGGTTTGGAGGGCTGTTGCCGGCAGGTGGCTATGCGTGTTCAAGCGTTGGCAGCCCTAGCACTCGTCGACCAATTTCTTGTCCGCCTCGAGAGCCGTGGGGCAATAGAAGCCATGGCGGAAGGCCTTGGCCACTAGGGTCCGGCAGGCGGCATGATGCCCGCACTCGCCCTGGTGGATGTCAAGGAGGATCTCCAGACCCTTTTCCGGCACGACACACCGCTGGAAGACGCCGGTGGTGCTGCGGTGGACGAGATCGTTGTTGATGATGTTGTAGGCCGAGGCCCGGCACTGGATCTACCTAGCTAGAGCCTCGTCTGGAGTCAGCTCACCTCGTAGAAGGAACGCCAAGATGGGTTAGGACCTTGAGGGAGCCGCGACGGCAACCGGATCGGGAACCCCCGGGACTGGTTGATCAGCCCCCGGGGCCGGCCCGTCAGCCCTCGGGACCAACTCGGGAGCCCCCGGGGCTGGTTGGTCAGCCCCTAGGTCTGGCCCGCCGGTCCCTGGGGCCAGCTGATCGATGACCATCATGACGGCCGTGCCCTCGGGGCTTGCTGCCTCGGGCGCCGTCGGCTCGACTGGGACCTGCAGGGCAGTTGACGGTTCGAGAGGCGGTGGCGAGGTTGTTGGAGTGATGGACGGAGCCATTGATGGGCCGGCGGCATCCGCCGGCACGAAGATTAACTCCGACTCTGGTGAATTCTTGATCGACGACTTGAGGAGCCGCTTGAGGGAGACGCCGGATGGGATGGCCTGCCGGGTGGAACTGCTTTTTGCAAATGCATTCGCCGCCTCGTTATCCGCTCGGGGATGTGGTGAAAGGCACAACCCTCGAAGGAGCCGGTGAGCTGTTGCACGAGGAAGCGGTAGGTGGCCATGTTGGCGTCCCTGGCGTCCTACTCGCCAGAGACTTGCTGCACCACGAGGTCGGAGCCGCCGAAGCAGAGGATGTGCCTGATGCCGATCTCGTTGGCATGCTGGAGGCCATGAACGATGGCCTCATACTCCGCCACGTTTTTGGAGGCGGCAAAGTGAATCAGGAGGGCATACTTGAGTTGAACACCTTTTGGGGAGGAGAGGACTATGCCGGCATCCAGGCCGGTCCTCATCTTCGAGCCGTCGAAGTGCATTCGCCAATGCATGGAGTCTGGGGGAGGCAGAACGAACTCCGTCTCCGCCCAGTTGATGAGGAAGTCGGACAATGCTTGCGACTTGATGGCGGTTCTCGTCTCGTACTGTATCTCATGATCGGCGAGGGCGATCACGCATTTGGCGATCCGGCCGGTGGAGTCCCGGCCGCTCATGATCTCGCCGAGCGGGGCCGTGCTCACCACGGTGATGGTGTGCTCCTAGAAGTATTGCTTGACCTTCTTGGCAGCAAAGTATATGCCGTAACACATCCTGTGGTAGTGGGGGTAGTTCTGCTTGGATGCGGAGAGGACCTCGCTGAGGTAGTAGACGGGTTGTTGGACTGATAGGGTCTTGCCCTCCTCCGGCTGCTCGACCACCAGCACGACGCTGATGACCCGGGTAGTCACGACAATGTAGGTGAGCAACCATTCCTTCTCAGCCGGCATGGCCAAGATTGGCGCGGGGGTGAGAGCCTTCTTGAGGCCGCGGAAGGCCTCGTCTGCCTCGTCAGGCTAGTCAAAGATGCCTGGCCTCTTGGTTTGACCCAGCTCGAGGAGAGCCGTCTTGCGAAGGAGCCCATAGAGGGCCAGAGCCTTCTCCGCCAGCAGGCTAATGAACCGGCTGAGCGAGGCAAGGTAGTCGGTGAACTTCAGGACGTCGCGAAGCCGGGTCGGCTTCGCCATGTGCTCGATCGCATGGATCTTCTCGGGGTTAGCTTCGATACCGCGGGCGGACACGAAGAAACCCAAGAGTTGACCGGCGGGAATGCCGAAGACACACTTTTCCGGGTTGAGATTGATCTTGTACTCGCGCAAGTTCGCGAAGGTCTCCCGGAGGTCGTCGAGGAGGCTGAAATGCATCTTGGTTTTGACGACGATGTCGTCAATGTAGACGTGGACGTTCCTGCTTATCTAAGGCAGCAGGCACTTCTGCATGCACCATTGAAAGGTGGCACCTGCGTTCTTCAGGCCGAAGGACATGGTGATGTAGCAGTAGGCCTCGAAGGGTGTGATGAAGGAGGTCTTGAGCCGGTCTTCCGGGTCCAGCTTGACCTGGTGGTAGCCGGAGTACGCGTCCAGGAAGGACAACAAGTCGCAGCCGACCGTGGAGTCGATAACTTGATCGATCCGCGGCAGGGCAAATGGGTCCTTGGGACACGCCTTGTTCAGGATGCGGTAGTCGATGCACATGCGCCAAGTCTTGTTCTTCTTCGGCACCAGGACTCGGTTGGCCAACCAGTCCAAGTGGAACACTTCCATGATGAACCCGGCGGCAAGCAGCCAGGCGATCTCCTCTCCTATAGTGCGTCGCTTCTCCTCGGAGAAGCGGCGTAAGGGTGTCTTGATCGGCTTGACGTCTGGTCGGACGTGTATTTTGTGCTCGACGAACATCCTTGGAACACCCGACATGTCCTTGGGGGACCACACGAAGATGTCCCGATTCTCACGGAGGAAGTCGGCGAGCTCGCCTTCCTATTCGCTGTTGAGGCGGGAGCCGATCGTGACGCACTGAGCCGGGTTGGCCAGGTCGAGCGGGATTTGATTGGTGTCCATGGACGGCTGGAAGGAGGCCTCGCCGGTGGATTGCGAGGGAGGGGCCTACATGGCCGGCTGGCTGGCCACAAGGGCCACGAGCCGGTCGGGCTGCTGCTTCTCCTCGGCGATTTCCAGGGACTCGGCCAGCCGGCTGCCATCTCGAGCGCACTCGAGTGACATCTTGTAGTCGCCCTTGACGGCGATGATTCCCTTGGGGCCCGGCATCTTGAGTTTGAGGTATACGTAATGTGGAACCGCAATGAAGCTGAGAAGAGTCGACCAGCCTAGCAGCGCGTGGTAGGGGCTTGCGAGGTCCACGACCTCGAACAGCACAGGCTCGCGGCAGAGGTGGTTGGGTCCGCCGAAGAGGACGTCGAGCGTGATCTTGCCGACAGGGGAGCAGGACTTTCAAGGCACGATGCCATGGAAAACCGTTAGGCTCGCCTGTAGGTCTTCTATCTTCAGCCCCAGCTTGTGCATCGTGTCGAGGTAGAGGATGTTGATGCTGCTGCCACCATCTATCAGCACCCGCTTAAAGCGGCAGGCTCGATCCTTGGTGGCGATGGTGGGGTCGAGGACCAAGGCGTAGCTTCCGGGACTCGGCATCACACCGGGATGGTCGGCCTGTCTCCACGTGACCGGCTTCTCCGACTAGTGCATGAACTGGGGAGTTGCCGGCATGGTGGTGTTCACCTCACGACGGAGCCGGCGCTCCGCATGCTTGCCTGTCTCTTCACTGGTTAAGATGACGTAGCATCCATCCTAGCTGGGATACTGGTCGACTAGGCGACCGTCGTTTGGGGCCATTGCCGGTGCCGGGGTGGCAGCTTGGGCCGGGGCCGGCGCGCGGGATGGCGGCGCGGGAGGAGCCGGAAGGCCATCCCCCAGGGCCAATCGCTGTGAGAAGCTACACTGCCAAAGCGTTTGCGTGGAGGGTTTGTCCCCCGAATGGTTCCTGCATGGGAGATCGAGCATTTGCTCGAAGGTGAGCTTCGGCTGCCAGGCAGCCTTGCCGGTTCGCTGGCGCTGGCCGGCAAGCTGGGCAGCCGGCTCTTGATCCTCAATAGTGTTGACCTGCCGGCTCCTGTAGCGGGGATCCGGCTGGTCATTCTTGCGCTTGTTGCTTTGCGGCTGTTGGTTGTCGGCAGCCGGCCGAGCTACGGCCGGAGTTCTCGTGGCCTTGGCCAGCGGGGTCGTCTTGACCTGGATGGCCGAGTCGGCCATGGCGTACTTGTCTGCCTTGGTCATTAGCTCGGCCAGCGTGGCCGCCTCGGAGCACAGGAGCTTGTGTTTGAGAGGGGTGCCGTCTCGACAGCCCTCGATGAAGTATTGCACGGCTTGCACCTCGTGCACTCCCTCGCAGGAGTTGCGGAGCTCGGTCCACCGGGTGAGGTAGTCACGGAGGGATTCGTCCGGCCCCTGAACGCACTTGGCGAGCTCATGGAGACAGCCGGGCCGCTTGTTGGTGCCGGTGAAGTTGCGGACGAAGGCCTCGTCGAAGTTTGTCCAGTTGTTGATGCTCCCGGCCACCAGGCTATTGAGCCAGGTGCGGGCCGAGCCGATGAGCATGAGGGGGACGTAGCGGACGGCTATGCGCTTATTCCCCCTGGCGATGCCCATCGCAGTGGTGTAGTCGATCAGCCAATCCTCGGGCTTGGTTGCCCCGTTGTACTTCGGGGTGTCCCTAAGGAGTGTGAAGCCCTTTGGGAATGGCTCGGTGCGGATCCGGGGCGAAAGCAGGCTGGACCGATCGAGCCCTCCTCCTCGACGAGAGCGGATTGCGCGAGATGGTCAATGCGGTTGCGAGCATCGTCCTTGCTGCGGGGGACGCATGGTCCGAGCCGGGCCGAGAGCTCGGGCCGGATGGTGGGCGGTGTTGATTGCCGCGACCCGCGTCGCGGGGGCGGCATGTGCTCCCGGCTGCGCGGGCTGCCGGATGTTGGCGCTTCGTGGTAGCGGCCGCTGTGAGGTGGCTCGTTGGTGCGTCGGCTGCTAACAGCTGGCTGCTCACTCCCCGGAAGCTGAGAGGGCCGAAGGTTGTTCGTCTTGAACCAGCGGCCGGAGACGCGAGGGGAATAGGAGTACTGGGCCACCTGGCTACCGATAGTTCCCGTGCCCACGCGCTTGGGCCGGGGGCCTTCAGCGGCGGCGCCGCCTGGCGCGAGCTGATGCTGCTGCGCGTGAGCAACATCGATGAGCTCCTTGATGTGACGCTCCTAGGGGGCACGTTCTTCGCCCTCCAAGTTGTCCAGTTCCTCGTAGGCCAACTTGAGGGCTCGCAGGTTGGCTGCGGGGGTGTCGTAGATGGGCATCTTGCCGCTGATGATCTCGGCGACCACGTGGCCACGGTCGCTTACGGCCCCATGCCGGCTGGGCTCGATGCCGGCGGGGGTGAGACCGTAAGCGGAAGCATAATCCCGCTGTGCCACCTCCACGCGGCGGCGCGTGGCGGCGAGGGCGGTGGCATCCTCGAACAGGATGCGGCGAGCCACCTCGAGGTCGGCCACGATGGTGTCGGGGTCTGCCGTCGGGGCAATCAGGGTGCTTAAGCCCCGGAGGGCCGCACCAATCGGGTCGGACGTGCCGACCTGGGCGGCAGTAGCGGTAGCTGCTACCTGCGCCCATCCGGATGCGATGGAGGAGGTGATGGCCATCACCCCCACACGATCACGGGACCCGCTGGGTCGAGCCGCAGCGAGTACCCCCACCGCTGTGGGCAGGCCAGCGCAGACGAGCACCCCCGCGGGGTACTCATCCGCGGTCGGAGCCTCGGCGAGGCTGAGCCTGCCGAAGGCTCGGTGGGCGCATCGATGTCGGCCGCTAGGCCGTTGGAGTTGTCCGCAGGGCGTGCTAAGGCAAGCCCCGCGATCCCCCCACGGTTTCGCCGGGTCGAGCGGCGACGACGGGGAATGGCGAGAGGTCCTGCCCGGAGCATGAACCCGAACGGCGCCGCGGATGGCCCCACGGTAGGCGCCGACTATCGTCGTTTTCTCACGACAGATGCCATCGGGTGGCTTATCGATGGTGTTGGGGCCATAGGACGCCGATGGGCTCCGGGTGCGAGATTGGGCACAAGAAGGTGATGACACGCGATGTACCTAGGTTCAGGGCTCTCCGAGGGAGGTAAAACCCTAGTCCTGTTTGGTTTCGTTGGATGGGTGGATATGAGTACAAGAGTGCTCCTAGTGCTGATTCTAGATCAGGAAGAAGGAGCAGTCGGCTCGTCTTCCTCCGTTGCTAGAGAGGATATGAGAGCCTCGTAGGTGTGTGTGTGTGTGTGTGGATTCGTTGTTGATTGATCGTCCCCGTTGCATGGGGGTCTCGAGGGGTTTTATAGGCCAACCCCCCGGCTCTTACAATATGATTTAAGTACTTGGGTGGAGGTACCGGGCTGGCAGCCTCTCCGTCTGGCCAGGGGTCCCACGGCTCATGTCGTCTCATCGTGGGCGTGACCCGCCGGCCGAGCAGTTCCATCCCCGCTGGGGCCCGCCGGCAGGCGCTGCGATTGGTCCTCGCCCACGTGCCCCGGCACAAGCTGCCCGGCGAGGCGTCATTTAGCGCCAGCCGGCCGAGGTCTTCAGTATGGCAGGAGGCACTATAGCCATGTCAGGGCAGGCACTCGAGTGGTGGAGGCGTGTCGGCACTGTTCCCCCGCCCGGTCGCGCTCACCGGGGCCAGCGGCATGGACGGATGAACTGTAGCCATGCGGGATGGTGCGTAAGCGACCACTGTAGCAACAGGGTCACCCGTCCCGCTAGTCACGTTGCGTCGCCATACCTGCGGACAGAGGGACGGGACAGGGCGTGTCCGTCCCCAAGTCAACGGAGGGCCTGGCTCGCCGGAAGCCGGCCACTTGACCAGCCGGGCGAGGGCAAGCCCGGCCGCTAGACCAGTCGGGCGAGGCGCCAGCCGGAGCCGGCTCGCATGGCGCGTCCTCTAGCCGGCCTCGTCCAGCCGGTCGCTTGGTTTTTCTTTGAAGCGGAGAGGGGAGAACCCCGTTGCTTTGGCCTACCTAGGGGTATGAACCCCGTCAAGGTCGCTGCACCATTTTCTTCCTTGCCACTTCTTTTGATCCGGTGTCATCCATCTGCCGAGGTCCCCCTTGATTCGCATCGAGTCCTGCCGCGTGTGTTTATGTCTCTTCCCCGGCAGCATTCATAGCAGTCTCTGATTCTTCTGCCGCTTCCTGCTGTGCCACCAACGCTTCAGTAACCACTTGATTCGGTGTTGCTAAATATAAGAACAACAGTTCTTGTGGTTTAGGAGCGACCAAGGTGGGGGCAGAGGAAAGGTACTTCTTCAGGTCTTGTAGCATTGCATCTGCTTCTTAGGTCCACTTTATAGGGCCGGCCTTCTTCGGTATTTTGAAGAATGGCAAGGCGAGCTCTGTGGACTTGGAGATGAACCTACTCAATGCAGCAACACATCAGGCCAAACGCCTGATGTCTTGTATGGTCTTTACTGCATGTATCTTCTCAATCGTTGTGAACTTGTCGGGATAGGTGTAAGTGCATCTAGTGCCCCTTAGTGATTTTGGTGTATTGAAGACTTATAGGTTAAGGAACTAATGTGTTTGTGAGTGTACACATGCTCTATAAGTTGATGAGGAGTTTGATATATTCGGTGATTACCGACCCCTAAAAATGTATGTCTTCAACTGAAGACTTTGGTGAAGACTTTGCTGAATACTTTGGCATTCCCTAAAGATTCGGAAAATGAAGAAGTTGGTGTGACCCTAAAGATAAGAATGAGGACTATGAAGAGTGAAGACTTTTGTTTTCATAGATTCATTTCCTTTCTTTGAGTCATAGGAAACACCGTACTGTTAAAGGGGGCCAAGATAATACTAAGGAAAATATCCAACTGATGCTCAACTCCAAAAGCCTCAACCTAGTCAATCCTTCGAGTGAAGCCTTTGGAAATCTCTTACAGTTCAGTCAAGTTCCTCAGTTACACAGAGGAAGTTCTTCTAGTCTCTGATGAATTTGATCTAACTGGGGAGTTAGGATTTTTCCAGTGCGAACTACATCCAAGTGAGGAACATGATAAGCCTGCGGACTTTCATAGTTCCAAATTCCAACTGTTGTTGTGCTTAGCACCAGCTGTCCTCAATCATTCTTATCCACATAACAGTCATATCATTGGGGGCATTTATGTCTTACCATGTCAGGTTGCACCCTGGCTATAAATAGCCGCCACCCACAACCACTAGTTGGTTGGCTGCTCCGTGAGAGAACTAACACTTGTCATTTAAGAGCAACCCATCCTCCGAGGATTTTGAGAGAAAATCATCAGTGAGGAAAAAACCCAAATCCAAACCACCAAACCCAAAGTGATTGAGCATCACTAAAGAGATTGTTCCTATGTGGAACCGATGCTTGTTACCTTTGAGGATTGTGTAACCTCCAGACGGTTAGGCGTCATTGTCTAGTGCATCCTGCAGTCAATTGGGGATCACAGAGTGACCTTGGTCTAGAGCATCCAGCAGTAAATTGTGAACGCCGGGTGACCAGATTGTGAGGGTCTTGGAAGTCTACCCTGAAGACTTACCACGAGTGTTGGGTGAGGACTTTGTGACCTTAGCTCAAGGAGAACATGGTAAGGACTGTGTGTCCTGGGACTGTGTGTCCTCTGGTTTAAACACTAGGCCGCTCCAAACCAGACATACGACTGTCACACTAGTTGGAACTGGGTCATCAAACCAATGTCTTCATCGAGCTACCTTGTTCTATTTCCTCAACCCCTCTATTCCTTGTATACTTGTTGATGAAATTGATCGTTACTGTTTGAAGAATTTGACTGAAGACTTTCAAAATTTCCTCACCTCAAATTCTTCAAGTTACCTTGTTTCTCACCTGCTTATCCTGTATCACGCTACTTCTAATCTGTGCATGTTTCATTTCATCATGATGACTATGTTGTTGCTATGTTTCTCATGCACTTGAGTACTTAATCCGCTGCTAGTTATTCATCACATTTCAAATTCCTCAACATGAAAATCCTCAAGTGATGAATTTGTAAAAATCGCCTATTCACCCGCCTCTAGTCGATATAATGCACTTTCAATTGGTATCAGAGCAAGGTACTCCCTTGTTCTGTGTGATTTTGGTTTAACCACCTGGAGTTCTAGTTATGTCGACTGCAGGTATGATCAAGGTTTCTTCCGGGTGTCCTACCTTTGATGGGACAGATTACCCCTACTAGAAAAACAAGATGCACATGCATCTTGAGGCTATTGACAACAATCTTTGGTACGTTGTGGAAAATGGTGTTCCCCGCAATTCTGCGACTGTCACTGTTGGTGATACGAAGAAATTCAAGCAACTCGATTCTCAAGCGAAGAATATCATCTGTGGCCATCTAAGCAAAGGTCAGTATGGTAGTGTGAGTGCTCTGGAGTCTGCGAAGCTTATCTGGGATAGGCTATCCATAGTCAATGAAGGTGTTTCCACTCAACGTGACTCTCATGTTGATGTTCTTCTCAATCTCTTCAACTGCTTCAAGAGACTCGACAATGAAAATGTGCAGCAAACTGTTGATCGTCTCACTAATATCTCCAATGATCTTCAAGCCCTGGGTGCCCCTGATATCACCGACCATGAAGTGGTGAAGAAACTGCTAAGATCTCTTGATTCCTCATTCGACACTCTGGCTTTGATGATTCAAGAACATGGAGACTACAAGTCACTTGATCCTGCTGATACTCTTGAGAGACTCAATACTCATGAATTCCAACAAGCTGAGAAGAGAGACCTCTACGGGCCAAGCTATGGAAGATCTCGTGCTCTGAAGGCAAAAGCAATTTACTCATCCGAAGGCGAAGATTATGATAGTAGCCTTGGTGCTCCTGAAGAACTAAGTCAGGAGCTAGCAATGCTCGTGAGGAAATTCTAGAAGTTCTCAAGGAGAGGTGGATTTGGAAAGTCATCAAAAAGTAGTTTGAGGAAATCAGATTCCTCAGATGACTACAAGAAAAGAACTTGTCACAAATGCAAGAAATCTGGTCACTTCATCTCTGACTGTCCTCTCTAGGAAAAAGAATCAAAGAAAAAGAAGAAGTACAAGGACGACAGTTCTGATGACTCAAAGAAAAAGAAGAAATCTCCAAAGTCCTCATCTTCAAAGTCCTCAATGCACAAGAAGAATGGTTCCAGAAAGGCTGGGGCTTTCATTGGCGAGGAAATGGACTTAGAAGAAGAGCCTGAAGAATATGAAGAAGAGGAAGAATCTGAGGTGGAATCTGAATCTAGTGTTGCTAGCCTTGCTCTCGCTACTACTTTTGTCAGCAAGTCCATCTTCAACGATGAAGAAAATGACTACTCCAACGACTCTGACGTCAGCAATGATGATTATGCTCCCACCTATTGCTTCATGGCTAAAGGTTCCAAGGTACATAAGCATCACTCCTCCTCTGAATCAAGTGATGGTCAATCTGATGAATATGTAAAACCTAGCTATGTCAAACTTGCTAATATTGCCACTAGGCAGCAAAGTGCACTTGAAATGCTTCGGAAAATGCTAGACAAAAGCGATGATCTGTTGAATGAGGAAGTGGATCGGACTCAAACTCTATCTGACGATCTCAAAAGTCTTTAGACAAAGTATGATAACCTTGAGAGTCATCATAATGCTCTCTTAGCCGATCATGAGAAGATTTATTATGAATTTATTCAAAGAAAGCAAGATCTTGAGAAACTAAGGTGTCACACGAGGATCTCCAAAGGGAAGACGATTCCTTACTAGCTCAACATATCAGTACCGCTTAGGAAGAATTTGTTCCACCTTGTTTGAAATGCATCGAACGTGAAACTCCTAATTCTTCACCTGAATGTTCAAATGCTTCTATTGCTGCAAATTCTTCAACTATTCCAGTGGTCACAAATTCCTCATCTGAGGATACCACAAGTATCATTGACAAAAATGCAGGGTTGAAGGAATTGTATGTGACAGGCATGTACAAAAGTCTCAAAGGGCATCAAACCCTTTGTGGTGTCCTCAAAAAGCATATTCTGAACAGAAACCCTAGGAAAGAGGGTCTTGCCTTTGAGAGGAAACTCAATGCTGATGGATCCTATCGGACACCTGAGCAGTACCCCAAAACCTCATGGGTTGCTGCAAAAGGACCTCATGTAGATCCATCCACTTCATCTGGCTTTACCTATAAAACTTCATATTCCTCTCATGAGTCACTTGACTCCAACTACAAATTCTTCAAAAATCAGAAAGGTGATGTATATGCCAGATTTGTTGGAACTAACTGGAGGAACGGTTCTCCTATGAAGAAAACTAGGTTCGCAAGAGCTACCTACAAAATCTTCAAGTGAATGTCCTCACGACACCACTCATAAAGAACAGGAACCCCAGATCAAATTCCTCATATGGACCAAAGTATTCACTTGGACCAGATTCCTCAAATGGTCAAAAATATCATTCTTGTGCTAATGCATCTATTTCGCAGGGAAAATCTAGGAGTTTTGAATATGTGCAATATTCTTCAAATCATTATGTTCATAAGTCCTCGAAGAATTTCTCTGCTTATTCATATGAGTACTCTAACCCACTTCCTGTGAAACGAAGCGCATTTGCTTCAATGCCTCCCGAACTCTTTGCCACCCCTCTAGATGTGGGTGGTGAAGAAATTGAACTAATTTCTTATGTCGGGTCAGGTCTCCAAATGAACTTGAACGCCTGATGAATTTGCTGGAGACCTGAGGAAATGCTTGAAAGGACGCAAGCTAACCATGAAGAAATGAATTCCTCATTTCTCACGCCCTCACACTACTTGCTTACTATCTTGTGTGATGAAATTATGTCTGATGAAATTGATTTCATATTCTTCACTCTGAAGCATATGAGTTCGTAAATTGTACTAATTCATCTGCAGGATAAACCTCCAAAAGCTACTAAGTGGGTCCTCGATAGTGGATGCACAAACCACATGACTGGTGACAAGAATCTACTGATGAATTTGTCGGTACCCCGATCCTAAGCCAATAGAATCCAGCCTGTAACACATCACATCACTTTTCGGTCTCACGCACTATTATCTCCACGGTTGCCACCTTACCTGGGCCGGGACCGTTTGCGTCTTTTGACTCACATATGTGAATGTGTCGCTAGCATTCAAATGTCAAAGAACCCAAGGCAACTTGACTAGTCGTAGAACCAAAGTGGCACATCCGTACAGGGACAGGTATACGTAACCCAGCAATGCAAGTGTCGATCTCTAGCGTGTGTAGATGTTGGGGAACGTTGGATGGGAAACAAAAAATTCCTACGCACACGCAGATCTATCCATGGTGATGAGCATCTACGAGAGAGAGAGTGGATCTACGTACCCTTGTAGATCGCTAAGAGGGAAGCATTCAGAAACGCGGTTGGTGTAGTCTAACGTCTTTGCGGTCCAAATCACCGAGCGTCCCTAAATCCAGTCACGAACCGTCCTCACGATCCGCCCCGATCAAGCACCAAAGGGACGACACCTCCGCGTTCAGCACACGTATAGCTTGATGATGATCTCCGCCTTCTTGATCTAGCAAGAGGGGGCGGAGAGGAAGAAGATTTCTCCGGCAGCGTGACGGCGCTCTGGCGATGGTGGTGGAGCAATTCCGGCAGGGCTTCGCCTAAGCACTTCAGAAATCCGATCTAGATGAGAAACTATGCACTGGAGGAACGGGTAGAACGTCGCTGAAATTCTATTCCAAAAACCCTAAAACCACTAGTATATATTGGAGGAAGAGAGTAGGAGGCTTGGCAAGCCTCCAAGGAGTCGGCCCAACTAGGTGGAGAGGTGGAATCCACCTCCAATCCTAGTAGGACTAGGATTCATCCTATTTTTGCCTTTTTCCACTTTTTCTCTTTGGGATTTTTTCCTAGCCATGGAGATACCAGCCCACTAAGGGTTGGTATTCACTCTCCCATAGCCCATGAAGCCTCTTGGGTCGAAATACCCCACCCGGTACACTACAGGCACTCCCGGTACACTACTGATGAGCCTGAAACTTTTCCGACGACCAAAACACAACTTACTATATATATGAATATTTACATCCGAACCATTCTGGAGCTCCTCGTGACGTCCGGGATCTCATCCGGGACTCCGAACAACCTTCGGTCACAACCATACATAACTCTATACTACTGAAACGTCACCAAACCTTAAGTGTGCAAACCCTGCGGGTTCGAGAACTATGTAGACATGACCGAGACACCTCTACGGTCAATAACCAATAGCAGGACCTGGATGCCCATATTGGTTCCTACATATTCTACGAAGATCTTTATCAGTTGAACCTCTATGTCAAGGATTCAGTTAATCCCGTATGATGTTCCCTTTGTTCTTCGGTATGTTAGTTGCCCGAGATTCGATCGTCGGTATCTCCATACCTAGTTCAACCTCGTTACTAGCAAGTCTATTTACTCGTTCCGTAATACAAGATCCCTCAACTAACAATTAATCACATTGCTTGCAAGGCTCATTGTGATGTTTTATTACCGAGTGGGCCCTGAGATACCTCGTTGTCACACGGAGTAACAAATCCCAGTCTTGATCCATGCCAACTCAACAGACACCCTCGGAGATACCTATAGAGCACCTTTAGAGTCACCCAGTTATGTTGGAACGTTTGATGCACACAAGGCACTCCTCCGATGTCCGTGAGTTGCATGATCTCATGGTCACAGGAACACATACTTGACATGTAGAAAACAGTAGCAATAAGCTGACATGATCATATGCTACGTTTGTAGTTTGGGTCTTGTCCATCACATCATTCTCCTAATGATGTGATCCCATTATCAAATGACATCACATGTCAATGGCTAGGAAACCTTGACCATCTTTCATCAATGAGCTAGTTCACTAGAGGCATACTAGGGACAGAGTGTTGTCTATTTACCCAAACGTGTAATGTGTTTCCAATCAATACAATTATAGCATGGATAATAAACGATTATCATGAAAAAGGAGATATAATAATAAACACTTTATTTATTGCCTCTAGGGCATATTTCCAATAGTCTCCCACTTGCACTAGAGTCAATAATCTAGTTCACATCACTATGTGATTTACTTTATAACGAATCGAACACCCATGCAGTTCTGGTGTTGATCATGTTTAGCCCTTGGAAGAGGTTTAGTCAACGGGTCTTCAACATTCAGATCCGTGTGCACTTTGGAAATATTTATGTCCTTCTCCTCGATGTACTCCGCTTCGCACGTAGAATCAGCTACCACGCTTTGCTTGGAACTGCACCAGCTTACCGCTCCCCCGTTAACAATAAATACGTATACGGTTTGCGACTTGGAGTCGTCTGGATCAGAGTCAAAGCTTGCATCGACGTAACCCTTTACGACGAGCTCTTAATCACCTCCATAAACGAGAAACATTTCCTTAGTCCTTTTCAGGTACTTAAGGATATTTTTGACCGTTGCCCAGTGCTCCATTCCAGGATCACTTTGAAACCTTCCGGCCATACTTATGGAAAGGCTGACATCGGGTCCTGTGCACAGCATTGCATACATGATAGAGCCTATGGCTGAAGCATAGGGGATGACACTCATATTTTCTCTATTTCTGCAGTCATTGGGCATTGAGTCTTACTCAACTTCACACCTTGTAACACAAGCAAGAACCCTTTCTTTGACTGATCCGTTTTGAACTTCTTCAAAACATTATCAAGGTATGTGCTCTGTGATAGTGCTATTAAGCGTCTTGATCTATCTCTATAGATCTTAATGCCTAATATGAAAGAAGCTTCTCTTAGGTCCTTCATTGAAAAACTCTTGTTCAAATATTCCTCCATGCTTTCCAGCATTTCTATATTGTTTCCAATCAGCAATATGTCATCCACATATAATATTAGAAACGCTATAGAGCTCCCACTCACTTTCTTGTAAATACAAGCTTCTCCATAAACTTGTATAAACTCAAACGCTTTGATCACCTCATCAAAGCGCTTATTCCAACTCCGAGATGCTTGCACCAGTCCATAAATCGATCGCTGGAGTTTGCAAACTTTGTCAGCATTCTCTGGATCGACAAAACCTTCAGGTTGCATCATATACAACTCTTCCTCAAGGAAACCATTGAGGAACGCCGTTTTGACATCCATCTGCCAAATTTTATAGTCGAAATAAGCAGCTATTGCCAACATGATTCTGACAGACTTAAGCATCGCTACGGGTGAGAATGTCTCATCGTAGTCGACTCCTTGAACTTGTGAAAAACACTTTGCCACAAGTCGAGCTTTATAGACGGTGACATTACCGTCCGCGTCTTTGTTCTTCTTAAAGATCCATTTGTTCTGAATGGCCTTTCGCCCTTCAGGTAATACTTCCAAATTCCATACTTTTTTTTCATACATGGATCCCATCTCGGATTTCATGGCCTCTAACCATTTCTCGTAATTCGGGCCCATCACTGCTCCTCCATAGCTCGTAGGTTCATTGTTGTCCAACAACATGACCTCTAAGACAAGGTTGTCGTACCACTCAGGAGCAGTACGCGCCCTTGTCGACCTACGAGGTTCAATAGTAGCTTCATCCGAAGCTTCATGATCATCATCATTAACTTCCTCTTCCATCGTCATAGCTTCCACAGAAACATCTTTCTGCGCTGCACTACTTTCTGGTTGAAGTAAAGGTTCAATAACCTCATCGAGCTCTATTTTCCTCCCACTCAATTCTTTCGAGAGAAACTCTTTCTCTAGAAATGTTCCATTCTTAGCAACAAACACTTTGCCTTCGGATCTGAGATAGAAGGTATACCCGACTATCTCTTTCGGGTATCCTATGAAGACGCATTTCTCCGTTTTGGGTTCCAGCTTTTCAGGCTGAAGCTTTTTGACATAAGCATCACATCCCCAAACTTTAAGAAACGACAACTTTGGCCTCTTGCCAAACCATAGTTCATATGACATCGTCTCAACGGATTTTCATGGTGCCCTATTTAAAGTGAATGCAGCTGTCTCTAATGCATAACCCCAAAACGATAGTGGCAAATCAGCAAGAGACATCACAAAACGCACCATATCTAATAAGGTTCGATTACGATGTTCGGACACACCATTACGCTGTGGTTTTCCGGGCGGTGTCAACTGTGAAACAATTCCACAATGTCTTAAGTGACTGCCAAATTCATAACTCAAATATTCACCTCCTCGATCAGATCGCAGGAATTTAATCTTCTTGTTACGATGATTCTCAACTTCACTCTGAAATTGCTTGAACTTCTCAAACATTTCAGGATTTTGTTTCATTAAGTAAATATACCCATATCTACTCAAGTCATCAGTGAAGGTGAGAAAAGAACGATATCCACCATGCGCTGTAACATTCATTGGACCGCACACATCAGTATGTATGATTTCAAAAAATTCACTTGCCTGTTCCATTGTTCCTGAGAACGGTGTTTTAGTCATCTTGCCCATGAGGCATGGCTCACATGTGTCAAGTGATTCAAAATCAATTGACTCCAAAATTTCATCAGCATGGAGCTTCCTCATGTGTTTTACACCAATACGACCTAAACGGCAGTGCCACAAGAAAGTGGTACTATCATGATCAACTCTACATCTTTTGGCATCAATGTTATGGACATGTGTGTCATCACTATCAAGATTCAATATGAATAAACCCCTAACATTGGGTGCATGACCATAAAAGATATTACTCATATAAATATAACAACCTTTATTCTCCGATTTAAATGAGTAACCGTCTCGCAATAAACAAGATCCAGATATAATGTTCATGCTTAACGCAGGCACTAAATAATAATTATTTAGGTTCATCACTAATCCCGATGGTAATCCAAGAGAGAGCGTGCCAATGGCGATCACATCAACCTTTGAACCATTTCCCATGCGCATCGTCACTTCGTCCTTCGCCAGCCTTCGTTTATCCGTAGTTCCTACTTTGAGTTGCAAATGTGAGCAACCGAACCGGTATCAAATACCCAGGCACTACTACGAGAGCTAGTATGGTACACATCAATAACATGTATATCATATATACCTTGTTTGTCGTTGGCCGCCTTCTTGTCAGCCAGGTACTTGGGGCAGTTCTGCTTCTAGTGACCAGTTCCCTTGCAATGAAAGCACTCAGTTTCTGGCTTAGGTCCATGCTTAGGCTTCTTTATAGGAATAGCAACTGCTTTGCCATCCTTCTTGGTTTTACCCTTCTTGCCCTTGCCCTTGCCATTCTTCTAGAAACTAGTGGTTTTATTGACCATCAACACTTGATGTTCTTTCTGGATTTTAGACTCAGCGACTTTCAGCATCGCAAACAGCTCGGCGACTGACTTGTTCATCCCGTGCATGTAATAGTTCATCACAAAGCTCTTGTAACTAGGTGGCAGTGATTGAATAACTCTGTCAGTGATTGCCTCTGGCGGAAGGGTAATTCCCAACTCTGCTAGACGATTTGAATAACCAGACATTCTGAGTATATGCTTATTGATAGACCCATTCTCCTCCATTTTGCAAGCATAGAACTTATCGGAGGTTTCATATCTCTCAATCCGGGCATTCTTCTGAAAGATAAACTTCAACTCCTGGAACATCTCATATGCTCCATGACGTTCAAAACGTCTTTGAAGTACCGGTTCTAAGCCATACAATATTCAAAGCTAAACTACTGAGTAACCTCCAGTACGTGCCTCCCAAGCGTTCTTAACGTCTTCGGAGGTCATGTCTTCTGGTTGGTCACCAAGAGGTGGATCAAGGACATATGATTTCTCCTCAGATTACGGGCCCAGTCAACAAAGTTACTTCCATCATCTTTCAACTTAGCTTTCTCTAGGAACGCATTAAAATTTGGAGGTGCTACTGTGTGAGCCATTGATCTACAACATAAATATGCAAAGGTTACTTAGACTATTTTTCAAGATAATGAGTTTAGTTAATCAAATTACTAAAGCTCCCACTAAACTTGACATACCTCAGGTCATCTGAGTGTCACATGTTCCAAATCCACCAAATCAAGTCCGATCATCACGTGAGTTGAGGTGGTTTCAATGGTGAACATCTTCATGTTGATCATATCTACTATATGACTCATATTCGACCTTTCGGTCTCTTGTGTTCTGAGGCCATGTATGTACATGCTAGGCTCGTCAAGTTTAACCCGAGTGTTCTGCATGTGCAACACTGGCTTGCACCCGTTGTATGTGAACGCAGAGTCTATCACACCCGATCATCACGTGGTGTCTCGACACGACGAAATTTCGCAACCGTGCACACTCGGGGAGAACACAATTCATCTTGAAATTTAAGTGAGGGATTGACTTATAATGCTACTCTCTTCCTAAGAAAAACAAGGTGCATAAAAGGATTAACATCACATGCAATTCATAAGTGACATGATATGGCCATGCACTTGTGCTTTTGATATCCATCTAGAAAGCATCGGCATGATCTCCATCGTCACCGGCATGACACCATGATCTCCATCAATGTGTCGCCATCAGGGTTGTCGCGCCCAAAATACTTCTACTACTATTGCTACCGTTTAGCGATAAAGTAAAGCATTACATAGCGCTTAATGATTGACACGCAGGTCACACAATAATTAAAGACAACCCTATGGCTCCTGTCGGTTGCCGTACTCATCGACATGCAAGTCATGATAATCTATACATCACATGATCATCTCATACATCACATATATGACATCATGTAATTGGCCTTATCACATCACAACATACCCTACAAAAACAAGTTAGACGTCCTCTAATTGTTGTTGCATGTTTTATGTGGCTGCTACGGGTATCTAGCAAGAACAATTCTCATCTACGCAAAAACCACAATGGTGATACATTAGTTCCTTTTCAACCTTCTCAAGGACCGCCTTTGTTGAATCCGATCCAACTAAAGTGAGAGAAACTTTCACCCGCAAGCCATCTATGCAACAAGTTGCGGTTGAGGGAACCGGTCTCTCGTAAGCATACGAGTAATGTTGGTCCAGGCCGCTTCATCTCACAATACCGCTGAACCAAAATATGACCAAGGTAGGAAGAAATCTAAGCATCTCACAATTCTACGCACACGCAGATCTATCCATGGTGATGAGCATCTACGAAAGGGAGAGTGGATCTACGAACCCTTGTAGATCGCTAAGCAGGAAGCGTTAAGAAACGCGGTTGGTGTAGTCGAACCTCTTCGAGATCCAAATCGCCGAGCGTCCCACGATCCAAGCACGAACCGTCGTCCCGATCCGTCCCGATCAAGCACCGAACTGACGGCACCTCCGCGTTCAGCACACGTATAGCTTCATGACAATCTCTGCCTTCTCGATCCATCAAGAGGGGGAGGATAGGAAGAAGAGTTCTCCGGTAGTGTGACGGCTCTCCGGCGCTGGTGGTGGAGCAATTCTGGCAGGGCTTCGCCTAAGCACTGCAGAAATCCGATCTAGAGGATAAATTATGCACTAGAGGAACGGGTAGCACGTGGCTGAAATTCTAGTCCAAAACCCCTAAAACCACTAGTATATATAGGAGGAAGAGAGTAGGAGGCTTGGAAAGCCTCCAAGGAGTCGGCCCAACCAGGTGGAGAGGTGGAATCCACCTCCAATCCTAGTAGGACTAGGATTCATCCTATTTTTGCCTTTTTCCACTTTTCTCTTTGGGCTTTTTTCCCCTAGACGCATGGGCCTTGTGTGGAAGTTCCACGAGCCCACTAAGGGCTCATATTCACTCTCCCATAGACGATGAAGCCTCTTGGGTCAAAATACCCCTCCTGGTGGCCTCCCGGTACACTACCGACACTCCCCGTACACTACCGATGAGCTTGAAACTTTTCCGGCGACCAAAACAGGACTTCCTATATATGAATCTTTACATCCGGGCCATTCTGGATCTCTTCGTATCGTCCGGGATATCATCAGGGACTCCGAACAACCTTCGGTCACAACCATACATTACTCTATACTACCGAAACGTCACCAGACCTTAAGTGTGCAGACCCTACAGGTTCGAGAACTATGTAGACATGACCGAGACACCTCTACGGTCAATAACCAATAGCGGGACCTGGATGCCCATATTGGTTCCTACATATTCTATGAAGATGTTTATTGGTTGAACCTCTATGTCAAGGATTCAGTTAATCCCGTATGATTCTCCCTTTGTTCTTCGGTATGTTACTTGCCCGAGATTCGATCGTCGGTATCTCCATAGCTAGTTCAACCTCGTTATTGCCAAGTCTCTTTACTCGTTCCGTAATACAATATCCTGCAAATAACACTTAGTCACTTGCCTGCAAGGCTCATTGTGATGTTGTATTACCGAGTGGGCCCGGAGATACCTCTTCGTCACACGGAGGAACTAATCCCAGTCTTGATCCATGCCAACTCAACAGACACCCTCGGAGATACCTGTAGAGCACCTTTATAGTCACCCAATTACGTTGCGACATTTGGTACACGCAAGGCACTCCTCCGATGTCCGTGACTTACATGATCTCATGGTCATAGGAACACATACTTGACATGCAGAAAATAGTAGCAATAAACTGACACGATCATATGCTGGGTTTGTAGTTTGGGTCTTGTCCATCACATCATTCTCCTAATGATGTGATCCCGTTATCAAATGACATCACATGTCAATGGCTAGGAAACCTTGACCATCTTTCATCAACGAGCTAGTTCACTAGCGGCATACTAGGGACAGAGTGTTGTCTATTTACCCACATGTGTAATGTGTTTCCAATCAATACAATTAGAGCATGGATAATAAATGATTATCATGAAGAAGGAAATATAATAATAAAAAATTTATTTATTGCCTCTAGGGCATATCTCCAACAGTCTCCCACTTGCACTAGAGTCAATAATCTAGTTCACATCACTATGTGATTTACATTGTAATGAATAGAACACCCATGCAGTTCTGGTGTTGATCATGTTTAGCCCTTGGAAGAGGTTTAGTCAACGGGTCTGCAACATTCAGATCCATGTGCACTTTGCAAATATTTATGTCCTTCTCCTCGATGTAATCGTAGATGGAGTTGAAGCGTCGCTTTATGTGTCTGGTCCTCTTGTCAATCCTTGGTTCCTTGGCCAGAGCAATGGCACCAGTGTTGTCACAGAATAGGTTCATTGGATTCAGTGCACTGAGCACTACTCCAAGATCTGTCATGCACTGCTTCATCCAGACACCTTCCTTCGCCGCCTCTGAGGCTGCGATGTACTCCGCTTCGCACGTAGAATCAGCTACCACGCTTTGCTTGGAACTGCACCAGCTTACCGCTCCCCCGTTAAGAATAAATACGTATACGGTTTGCTGGGCAGCTTATCTCTATCTTCTGCAGTCACTGGGCATTGAGTCTTACTCAACTTCACACCTTGTAACACAGGTAGTAACCCCTTCATGGACTGATCCATTTTGAACTTCTTCAAAACTTTATCAAGGTATGTGCTCTGTGAAAGTGCTATTAAGCATCTCGATCTATCTCTATAGATCTTAATTACTAATATGAAAGCATATTCTCCTAGGTCCTTCATTGAAAAACTCTTGTTCAAATATTCCCAAGCTAATCCGGTCAACATCGAACTTCACATCATAAGTACACTAATGAGACTGACGTCTCCTCTACAAAAACATAATTAAGCAAACGTGAGTACAAGGGTACTCAGCAAGACTTACATCAGAACTAACTACATATGCATTAGTATCAATGAAGGGGCTTGTGGAATTTATTGCAGCAAGCCAGCTTTGACTCTTGGCTAACCTATACTATGACTACAAGTAGTATCTTTGAGGTGGGATAGCACACACGAGTCCACATATTCTCCAATCAATACACCACTATGGATCCACTTCCGTCTCCCTACGAGAAGGATATCCATAGCACTCACGCTTATCTTGCGCATTTTAGAGTATCCACTTCAAGTTTTCTATGAATCACATAAGTTCTCCAAGTAGTCCATATCCGAGGACGCGGCTATTTGAACAGATTATTTCACCCTGCAGGGGTACACTTCTTCACACGCGCTGTCGCCACCTATCACGATATGCACGCCATGCTCCTCGGAAACCTTCAAGCGGAAGCACTCACGTGGGCGTCGGCCACGACCATCAACCACACAAAACCTTAGTCCAGGTTTATCGCCTATTTGAGAATGAACCCGCACGGAAGTCTAGCCGAAGTTTCCGCTATGGCCTCAAACGATATGTGTAGGGTTCCTAAGCCCACCGTTCGGGTGCCACTTGGTACACCGTGCCACTGAGCATCTACCGCATCACAGCCCACCCCATTGGGCAACGCTATGCATGGCCGCCATCACTTTTCCTACAAACACCAGAAACTAATTGCGGCTCCTGGACAGAGGTCTAGGCGATTAATAAGTCGAGAGGGGTCAAGTTACCGGAGCCCAATGTGTGGTAGTAACTGTCTTGGGTCACAAACACAAACTCAGTTCTTAAGGTCGGTCCCAATGAGTCAACCCGCCATGTACTCCTACATGGCCTCTCATCGCTACCTTTACCAAATCGTGTTCACACACTTAGCTCTCACACTGTAGGACATGAATACTGCCATTCGGATTCATCACCCGGATGGATCAGACCCGACACGACACGACTCTAAGCATAGCAGGCACAGTAAGTAAGCATGGCTGAGTAAGCACAACAAGGCTCAAGCAGTTGCTACTCATGCTAAGTGGTTTCAACTATTTACTGTGGCAAAGACAGGTCATGCAAAGGAATGGGTTCAACTACCGACAATAGGTAACAATTGAATCATTGTTGTCCTAATGCAATAAAAGAGAGCAGGAGCTAGAGAGTGGGTTCATATCAGTATGCTCAAGGGGTTTGCTTGCCTGACAGTCCTGAAGATATCATTTCTCTTCATCAGTGTCAACGTTCACATCGTCAGAACCATCGTCTACCGAAAGGGAACACCACCGGTAAAACAAGGAAGGAACACATTCAATGCAATGCAACAAACATGATGCAT
The DNA here is from genome assembly GCA_022496015.1 of Hordeum marinum. Classification (NCBI taxonomy): domain Eukaryota; kingdom Viridiplantae; phylum Streptophyta; class Magnoliopsida; order Poales; family Poaceae; genus Hordeum; species Hordeum marinum. The sequence goes on along the minus strand of CM039677.1, from coordinate 276,289,333 downwards.
GATATGACAATTTAAGGTACTTAGTTGCCCTAGATAAATAATTAGCGAGGTTAATTGAAGTGGAATTGAAACAAGTTTGAATTCCAACTCCAAATGATATTTCGTATATTGTCCTGATCATAAAATGTCCTACTTGGTGATTTTAACTTGTTCAAACATGCATGATCATGGCATAAACAGATTCATTGGGTTTTTCTGATCATTTTTCATATATAAATTATTTTCATCTGACTTACAAATTATTTTCTATGAATTTTAGAAGATTTAAACATTTTCTGGAATATTTTTATTAAATAAATTGTTTATTGCGTCAGCATGACATCATGCTTGCGTTAGCAGGTCAACAGTCCCGGTCCAGGTCAAACCTGACGTGCGGGGCCCACACGTCAGTGACACAGGGTTAATCCCCGCGTTGACCCAGGGTTTGACCTATTGCGGGGCCTGCTGTCAGCGTCTGTGGGGTTAATTAGGAGGGGGGTTTGACCCCTAATGACGGGCCACGTCAGCATCGCTGGCGGCAACCAAATCCCGCGTCGGAGGCATGCCGGAGTTGGCCGGAGCGACGCTATAGGTGACGGCTATGGACGTGGTTTGGCTCTACAGAAAGCCCAGGATGGCATGCATCCAATGCAGTAAGCGGCAACAACTGGGGTGGCCTAAAATGACGTCGACGATAGCTTGTGCGGAGTCCGGAGTTCGGGCAACGATGACAACAATGCTACGAAGCATGGGAGGACCATCTATTGTGTGTGTTTGACTCCTGGGAGCAACGCGAGCACGATGACACGCTCGGGCGCTGTCCGTGGTGGCTGTACCCATGGCCATATCCCCCACCGGCGGAGAGAAACTTTGGCTTCGACGGGGATGCTAGCTAGGGGGCGCCCGAGACGACACGAAGAGAGGAGAGAGGAAGAGGGGCTCACGAGGTTCGTCTGGAGTGGACGGCGAGGTCGGAGAAGCTTTGGAGGCCGCGAATTTTGCGACAATGTCCGGCAACCGAGCTCGGGGAAGACTGGTCGATGGCAATGACGTGGTGCTGCTCCGAGTGCTTGGCTCGGTGAGGAGGTCGGCGTCGAGGTCACAGTTCTTCTTGGCACACGGATAGGGCAAGGGGGCGGTGGCAGCGAGGCGGCGATGGCTTCAACCATGGCTGCGGCGTCCATCAGAGTGGGGGAAAGGCAGAGGAGGGCGAGGGGAGAGAGATGGAGAGGGGGGATGGATCCGGACGGCTCTGTGGGGTCGCGTGGCGTTCTTAGGCGACCTCCGGGCAAGCAGGCAGGCTGAAGGTGGCTGGGCACACGGCAACCACATGCCTCGCGTCCTCCTGGCGCGAGGTGGGAGACGACTCGCAAGGGGGGGTTGGTGGGCTGGGCCACCAACTGGGCAGGCCAGGTAAGTCCTTCTCCCCTCTGCTTTCCTTTTTTCAATTTATGCAATCTGGTTTATAATGTTTGGGAAAAACCACTAAAGTTAAAAATCCTAAAATAATTTTTGGGGTTTATACATATTATCTCCAATCCCCACAATAATTTCCAGAATTTTTGAAACAACTAAAATATTTATAGTGCTTTATTGGTCATTTTTAGAACTTTCCTGATTTATTAAATTTTCCAAAATATTTGTAGAAATATAGTTCACACCTGGGATGTTGTTGCCAACATTTATCAGAGAGGGGGAACATTTTTAGAGAGCATTTTGAATCATTGAAAATTCAATTCTTGGAATTTTGTTCATTCAATGAGGTGCTAGGGTTTGACATCCCCATTTCAAATTCAGTTGAATTTAAACATGATGCCATGATGCACAAAGCAGAGCCATACAATGTCTAGCTAGGGCTATGACAGAATTTGCCAGTTGCTCCATCTCATCTGAAGCATATCACCTATGCTGACAAAGGAAAAAGCAAGGTATTGGGTCTATGTAAGGTTGCAATCTCAAAGGACGGAACCATGGATAAGGTGATGTTAGTCGAATCCCTCGGGTTCAACCTTATGTCTGTCTCAATGCTTTGTGATCTTGATATGGTTATCGTATTTGGAAACTATCGTTGTGTTGTCATCATGGAATCTGACAATTCCAAAGTCTTCGAAGGCTTTGGGAGAGGAGATTTGTATATTGTTGATTTCTCTACAGGTCCTCAGCCTGCCACATGCATACTTGCTAAGTCCTTAGAAGGCTGGTGTGGCATCGATGACTTGGACATGCTGGTATGAGGAACTTGCACACGCTCGTGAAGAAAAAGCACGTCATTGGCATTGAAGGTGTCAAATTCCTCAAGGACCACCTCTGTGGTGCATGTGAGTCTAGGAAGATGACCAGATCCAAGCATCCCTCGAAGACAATCATGACCACGACTTGACCCTCTGAATTGCTTCACAAGGATCTCTTTGGCCCCACTCAGTACTCCACACTAACAAATTCTTCAAGTTTGTATGGCTTTGTCATTGTTGATGATTACTCTCGTTACACTTGGGTGCATATTATTTTGTACAAGTCTGGAGTGCATGATGTCTTCAGATGATTTGCTTCAAGGGCCTCCACGAACTTCGGCATCAAGATCAAGCATATCAGGAGTGATAATGGGACTGAGTTCAAGAGCACAAATCTTGATGAATATCTTGATGAACTTTGTATTATGATGAGTTATCTGCCCCATATACTCCTCACCAGAACAGTGTCGTGGAGCGCAAGAACAGGACTCTTGTTGAGATGGCTCGCACAATGCTTTATGAATACAAGACTCCTCGTCGCATCTGGCCTGAGGCAATTGATACTGCATGCCACATCATCAACAGGTTATATCTTCACAAATTCTTCAAGAATACTTCGTATGAACTTATGACTGGCAAGAAACCCAATGTAAGTTATCTCAAAGTCTTCGGTGCAAAATGCTGGATTAGAGATCCTCACCATAGTTCTAAATTTGCACCGAAAGAACATGAAGGTTTTATGCTTGGTTACGGAAAGGACTCGCACACCTACAGAGCCTTCAACACCTACCACCACAAGGTTGTTGAAAATGTAGATGTGCGGTTCGATGAAACTGATAGCTCTCAAAGGGACCACCTGCCTTCTGTGCTAGATGAACAGTCTCCTGAGGAATCCATTAAGCTGAAGGCTACTGAAGACATCATACCCACTAAGGAAGTCATTCCAATGAATGAAGACATTCATGTTGATACACCTGAAGAAAATGGTGCTAAAGAAAATCCTCAGCCACGTCAACCTGCTCACCCAAGAGTTGCAAATCAAGTGTAGATTGACAAAATCATCAATGACATCAATGCACCAAGTCCCCTCACTCGCTCAAGAGCTTCACATTTGACTAACTTTTGAGGGCACTTTGCTTTTGTGTTAATCATCGAGCCCACCAAAGTTGATGAAGCATTCAAGGAGCCTGAGTCGATTCAAGCTATGCAAGAGGAATTGCATCAATTCAAGCTCAACAACGTGTGGGAACTTGTCAAGCGGCCAGATCCTCGCAAGCATAACATCATAGGTACCAAGTGGATCTACCGCAACAAGCAAGATGACAATGGCCTTGTGGTAAGGAATAAGGCTTGTCTTGTAGCTCAAGGCTACACACAGGTTGAAGGAATTGAGTTTGATGAAACTTTTTCACCTGCTGCTAGACTTGAAGCTATTCGCATATTGCTTGCTTATGCTAAGCATCATGATATCATATTATATCGAATCGATGTGAAAAGTGCATTCCTCAATGGTAATATTGAGGAAGAAGTATATGTTGCTCAACCCCCAGGTTTTGAAGACCCTAAGAATTCTGACAAAGTCTTCAGACTCAACAAGGTGCTCTATGGCCTCAAGCAGGCCCCTCGGGTGTGGTATGACACTCTGAAGGAGTTCCTCATGAAGAAAGGCTTCAACCCGATTCACGCAACCCAACTCTTTTCAAAAAATCCTATGACAATGAACTTTTCATATGCCAAATATACGTAGATGATATTATCTTTGGTTGTACTGACAAACGTTATAGTAATGAATTTGCCTATATGATGAGTGAAGAATATCAAATGTCTATGATGGGAGAGTTGAAATTCTTCTTAGGTCTTCAAATTCGTCAGCAAGACAATAGCATCTTCATTTCTCAAGAGAAATACCTCAAGGATGTTCTGAGGAAATTCGACATGCAAGACTGCAAAGGCGTCAAAACTCCAATGCCTTCAAAAGGCCACCTCTACACTGACGAAAATGGTAAAGATTTCGATCAGAAGGTATATCGCTCCATGATTAGTTCTTTATTGTATCTATGTGCATCTGGGCCTAATATTATGTTGACTGTTTGCATGTGTGCCCGATTCCAAGCAACACCGAAGGAATCACACCATAAGGCTATGAAACATATTCGTAGATACTTAGCTCACACACCAACTCTTAGATTATGGTATCCCAACGGCTCAAATCTTCACCTCGTCGAATACTCTGATGCTGACTATGCGAGAGATTGTGTGGATCGCAAGTCAACCTCAAGCACATGTCATTTTCTCGGACGATCCTTAGTCTGTTGGTCCTCGAAGAAGCAGAACCGCGTGTCACTATCTACTGCTGAAGCTGAGTACATTTCTGTTGGTTCATGGTGCACTCAATTGTTGTGGATCAAGGAAACCCTATAGAACTATGTCATCTTGTTGAGGAATGTGGCTCTCTACTGTGACAACGAGAGTGCCATCAAGATTGCTTACAACTCAATTCAGCATTCCAAGACCAAGCACATCCAGATTCGTCATCACTTTCTTCGAGATCATGTACTGAAGGGCGACATCTCCATCGACCACATCCCTACTGAAGAACAACTAGCCGACATCTTCACAAAGCCCTTGGATGAAACGGCATTTTGCAAGTTGCTGTGTGAGCTAAATATCTTAGAATCTTCGAATGTTCTTTGAAAAATGACACACATCATAACACTTATGCAAAATTGATAACTTAGATGTGCAACACACGAAGTAACATTTTTCTTCAATCAATGAAGAATAACCCTCTAAGTGTGAAGAAATTAATGAAGAATTTGATTCTGAGAACCCTACGACAATTGTACGCGGTGTCTGAAGTCATTATTATTATACGATGGGTCACGCCACCAACCAGAGTTGAAATTCTTCAAAGTAGAGTTTTTAGTCATTTTGCAAATTCTTCAAATTTTCAAATTCGTCAAGTTTGCAAATTCCTCAAATTTTCAAATTCATCAACTTTTCAAAATCTTCAAACTATGAAACTTATGATCTTCATTGACTATATATATATATATATGAGTTTTCAATGTCCTCAACAACATTCACTTATAGCTAATTCTTCAAGTTGATTGTCATCTAAGTGAATGTGGTCGGACTCTTTCCCCCTCTATGCTAAACTCAACCCACTCTATTTAAAATTCTTCATATCCTTTCTACTTTGAAACTCGTTCAAAGTCTTCACTGTGTCCATGATAGCTGAAGAATTTGCGAACGCAAACTTCAATTTTTTTTATCAAAATGTTCGGCGTTTCCCGCTCAAACTGTTCCAATTCCCATGACTGGATAACCCACGATCCCCCACTATCGCCACTACTCAGAACATGGTTGACAGAACTCGCATGGAGAGAAAGGGTTAGGGGCAATCTTGTCCAAAATCATTGGATGGATTGGTTTTCGTCTCCGCTATAAATACCCCTTCCCTTTCACTGTGCTCGGTTACTCCTTAGTCCAACTCTCTCCCAAGCTGAACCCTAGCGCCACCACTAAAATCATCGCCGCCGGTGTGGAAGAGCTTCACTGCCTCAACCTCGCTGTCATCGTACTCGCATCGGCCGCGGAAGTCTTCACCTTGCCACCGTTGTAGCTATCTCCCTTTGCAAGTTAGTGTCGGGACCCTGATCCTAAGTCATATGAATCTAGGCTATAACATATCACATCACTTTGCTGCCTCACGCACGGTAAGCTCCACGGCTGTAGCCTTACCTTAGGCGGGACCATTTGCGTCTTTTGGCTCATGTCTGTGAACATGTCGCTGGCAATCAAACAATAAAGAACCCGTGCCGACATGACTAGTCATAGAACCCAAGTGTCACGTCCGTATGGAAACAAGCATACGTAATCCAGCAATGCAGGTGTCAGCCTCAAGCGTGTGTAGACGAGTCGTAGCAGGCTACATGCACACCATTACACTGCGAGACATTTCCCCGAAGGGACAAACACAGCAGCAAAGAAGGATACATGCCAGTCAATCAATGTGTCCGGAGCAGTAGCAAGCTACCATGGCTCGGTGGAAGCACAAAGAGGCAGTTTCCCGTAAAGAGTACTACTAAAGGCACACCACTGGGTGTCAGATCCCATACGTACCGTTGCACGTCACACGTACGCACGACATGCTCAATATGCATAGATACAACAATGGCATCACAACATAACCATACAACAACATGACTTTTATTGAAGAGGCTCAGACGAGCCTTGCATAATATGTTCTTACAGATAGGGGTCACATGACCCGACACTCAAGTCATACACACATGTTCATACAAACCAAGCGGAAGCATAAAGCTGTCTGAGTACAGACAGATGAAAAGGTGTAAAAAGGCACATGGCCTGACTATCTACAGCCCGCCACAGGGCAAGGTCGTAGCTGGGACACCAGCTATTCGGCATCGTCAACATCTAGAAAGAACCCACCTGATGGGTCCTGGGTCTCATCTGCAACATTTATTAAGCAAACGTGAGTACAAACGTACTCAACAAGTCTTTAAAGCAGACCTAGTCTCTGCATGCTCATGTATCAACAAGGGGGGGTGGAGTTTATGCAGCAATGCCAGCTTTGACTCATGGCTAACCTACACTACTCAGTTTTAACTCTTTGTTACAATTTTAGATATCGCCCACGATTCCACTACCCCCGTCACAATACACCACCATGGGTTCACTTTCCCCTTCCGGGAGAGTGCCATCCACGGAACTCACACTTGTCTTGATATCTTTATGAGTTTCCATTTGATTATCTATGCACAACATAAGTTCTCCAAGTAGTCCATATCCAAGGACGCGGCTATTCGAATAGTTTCATACCCTGCAGGGGTGTACTTCTTCACACACGCTCTCGCCACTTATCGTTGTGTGCCATAAAACCATGCACCTCGGCAACCTTCAAGCGGATGCCCAGCGAGGGAGTCGGCCATGACCGTCAATCACATAAGACCTCTAGTCCAGGCTATCGCCTATTTGAGACTGAACCCGCACGAAAGTCCGGCCGAAGTTTCTGCTACGACCCGAAATGAAGTGCACGGGGTTCCCAAGACCACCATTCGGGTGACCCTTGGTACACCGTGCCACTACCTACCGCGTCATAACCGACCCCGAGGGTCAGTGCTATGCACGGTCTCCAGCATGCTATAAACACCAGAAACTACTTGCAACTCCTTGACTAAGGACTAAGCGAATGATAAGTCGAGCGGGGTCATATTTCAGGGCCAAGCATGTGGTAGTAGCTAGTCTTGGATCACAAACACGGAACTACGTTCCGAAGAACGGTCCCAATGAGACAAACCGCTATGTACTCCTACATAACCTCTCATCGCTACCTTTACCAAATCGTATTCATCATATGATCATCACATTAGGCAACATTGTTTCACTCAGTTCATCACCTAGATGAAACAGACCTGACACAACTCTAAGCATAGCAAGCATAGCAGGCAAGTAAGCTAAGCACATCATGGCACAAGCATCTACAAGGTATGGTAGGTTGCAAGGTTTAGCTATTTACTGTGACAATGGCAGGTCATGCAAAGGAATAGGTTCATCTGCCGTGTATGACTGACATGTGATCGTTTTCCCTAATGCAATAAACGAGAGCAGGAGCAAGAGAGTGGGATGTTATCGGAAATGACCAAAGGGGTGGCTTGCCTTTCTGGGTAGCGGAAAGGTTCTCTCCTTCGGCGGGATACTCGGGGGGTATCCTCGGAAGCAAGGCCTACCGCAATGCAGATAAGGAACAATCAATACATGCAAGTGCAACAATATGATGCATGATCATGGCATGATAGCATGTATGGATGAGCTAATGCAACTAGTGTTAAAGTTAATTTGAAGTGAGTTTGAATATAGGTTCAAAGTTGTTCTTCATTTCAAATTCCATATATTAACCTATTAGTAAATGTACATGTTCATCTATATAGATTGCTCTAGCATCCATGATAATAGTACCATTGGATTCATTGAATTTTTCTGATAAATTTTCATATATAAATTATTTTCATCTGAGCTACAGATTAATTTATATGAATTTTTGAGGTTTAAAACAATTTCTGGATTTATTTTAATTCAGATAAATCATTACTGCATCAGCATGACATCACTATGACGTCAGCTGGTCAGCTGACCCGGCCAGAGTCAAACCTGACAAGTGTAGACCACATGTCAGTGGCTCAATCACTTAACTAACTAATTAAAACTAATCCTAACTAATTAACAGAACTGGGCCCACTGGTCAGTGACTAATTAGGTTAATTAATTTAGTTAATTAATTTTATTAACAAATTTTGACTAACAGGACCCGACCCCACCTGCCAGTGACCCAGGGGTCAAACCACTAGTGGTCAAACCGGCTGACTCGGCGGCGTTGAGCCGCCGGCGAAGTCAAGGACGGCGGAGGGGGTCAGAAATCCTCCTCGGGTCACCAAACGGACGAGAGGGCACTAGACGGACCTACGCTCACACGCGCATCCATTCCGACACCTCTCAGCAGCTGAGGTGTTTGGAATTTACGTCGGCGACGAGCTTGGCGGCGGCCGGAGCTCGGGCGAGCGCGGGCCCGTCGAACCAGGGCGCAACATGAATTCTACTTGGCATCTACGTCATCTACGTAGCCTCACGAGCACGACAGTGTCCTTTGATGGACCAGCTGGTCACCGGAGCATGGCCGGCATCGAGCTCGAGCGGCGGGGCGCTTCTGACCTCGATGGAATCCGGTGCTATCCTACTCTGTCGAAGGGGGAAATAGGGGGAAGACAAGAAGGAGCTCACGGCAATGGCAGGGGCGTCGAGAGCGAGCTCGGGGAAGGTCTGGAGCGGCGGTGGCCTTCACTTCCCTTTCGGCTACTGGAGGTTGAAGAAGACGGCGATGGCGGCGATGGGAGGCTCCCGGCGATGTGTGGTTTGGCTAGAAGGACGAGGGGGACTAGGCGGAGCCTTTGGTGGGCTCAGAAGGGCGCGGGGGCGGCTAGAACGGCGATGGCACGGCGGCGAGCACGTCGGCCATGGCAGAGCAGAGGAGGAGAGAGCGAGCGGCGGGCGAGAGAGAGAGAGAGGCAGCGATGGGGACGACTCTTCGAGCCTATCCTCATCGCGCTGGTGAGGGGGAAGCAGGCAGGCAGCTGCCGGCGTGGAGGCACGGCAGCGTGCGCACGCCGGCCACGCACCCGTCCTCCTGGCCGCCAGGAGGACGACGACCTCCCTTGGCCAGGTGGGCCGCCCTGGCCTGGGCCTCTTCCTTCTTTTATTTTTAGATTTTATGTTTTTTTCTAATTCTGACATTTGTTTATTTATTTTGCAGGTACAAATTACTTTACAAAATATCCCATTTAATTTATATATTGAAGTTTGAATATTTCAAACTTGTCTAAAAAGTTTCAGGATATTTTGAAAACAAAAATAATGATAATGCTTTATTTGATATTTTCATAGGCTTTATCATTTATTTTTAAAATGCTTTATGTGTTCAAATAATTAAAATGATCCCTGTTATAGATCTGTCCAAATTTATCAGACATAGGGAACATTTTTAAAGGGCATTTTGTATTTGTTGAATTTTCACCAAATTTGAATTGTTTGATTCAAATATGAGCTTGGGGTTTTTCTTCTTCTCCCCATTTCATGTTGATGCAAGAATGAAACATGATGCACACAATGTTGTTCTAAGACACCTAGCTAGGGATGTGACAACTCAACCCCACTCAAAAGAATCTCGTCCCGAGATTTTGAAGTCGTCGGGAAGAGCGCGGGGTACTCTAGTCGAAGACGATCTTCTCTTTCCCATGTGGCCTCCTTTTTAGAATGGTGTGACCACTGAACCTTAAGAAACTTGATGTTCCGACGCCGAGTGGTATTCTCAGCTTGATCAAGAATACGAACAGGGTATTCTTGATATGTAAGGTTATCTTGGAGATCAATCGCTTCGTGGTCTACTTCACGGACAAGGTCAGAAAACAAACGCCTGAGTTGCGAGACGTGGAAGACACATGAACCTTGGAAAGATGCGACAAAAGTTCCAGCTTGTAGGCAACCTCTCCTCGTTTAGCAAGAATGCTAAAGGGTCCAATGTAACGAGGAGCCAACTTGCCTTTCATACCAAATCGATGGGTACCATTACTGCATCAGCATGACATCACTATGACGTCAGCTGGTCAGCTGACCCGGCCAGAGTCAAACCTGACAAGTGTAGACCACATGTCAGTGGCTCAATCACTTAACTAACTAATTAAAACTAATCCTAACTAATTAACAGAACTGGGCCCACTGGTCAGTGACTAATTAGGTTAATTAATTTAGTTAATTAATTTTATTAACAAATTTTGACTAACAGGACCCGACCCCACCTGCCAGTGACCCAGGGGTCAAACCACTAGTGGTCAAACCGGCTGACTCGGCGGCGTTGAGCCGCCGGCGAAGTCAAGGACGGCGGAGGGGGTCAGAAATCCTCCTCGGGTCACCAAACGGACGAGAGGGCACTAGACGGACCTACGCTCACACGCGCATCCATTCCGACACCTCTCAGCAGCTGAGGTGTTTGGAATTTACGTCGGCGACGAGCTTGGCGGCGGCCGGAGCTCGGGCGAGCGCGGGCCCGTCGAACCAGGGCGCAACATGAATTCTACTTGGCATCTACGTCATCTACGTAGCCTCACGAGCACGACAGTGTCCTTTGATGGACCAGCTGGTCACCGGAGCATGGCCGGCATCGAGCTCGAGCGGCGGGGCGCTTCTGACCTCGATGGAATCCGGTGCTATCCTACTCTGTCGAAGGGGGAAATAGGGGGAAGACAAGAAGGAGCTCACGGCAATGGCAGGGGCGTCGAGAGCGAGCTCGGGGAAGGTCTGGAGCGGCGGTGGCCTTCACTTCCCTTTCGGCTACTGGAGGTTGAAGAAGACGGCGATGGCGGCGATGGGAGGCTCCCGGCGATGTGTGGTTTGGCTAGAAGGACGAGGGGGACTAGGCGGAGCCTTTGGTGGGCTCAGAAGGGCGCGGGGGCGGCTAGAACGGCGATGGCACGGCGGCGAGCACGTCGGCCATGGCAGAGCAGAGGAGGAGAGAGCGAGCGGCGGGCGAGAGAGAGAGAGAGGCAGCGATGGGGACGACTCTTCGAGCCTATCCTCATCGCGCTGGTGAGGGGGAAGCAGGCAGGCAGCTGCCGGCGTGGAGGCACGGCAGCGTGCGCACGCCGGCCACGCACCCGTCCTCCTGGCCGCCAGGAGGACGACGACCTCCCTTGGCCAGGTGGGCCGCCCTGGCCTGGGCCTCTTCCTTCTTTTATTTTTAGATTTTATGTTTTTTTCTAATTCTGACATTTGTTTATTTATTTTGCAGGTACAAATTACTTTACAAAATATCCCATTTAATTTATATATTGAAGTTTGAATATTTCAAACTTGTCTAAAAAGTTTCAGGATATTTTGAAAACAAAAATAATGATAATGCTTTATTTGATATTTTCATAGGCTTTATCATTTATTTTTAAAATGCTTTATGTGTTCAAATAATTAAAATGATCCCTGTTATAGATCTGTCCAAATTTATCAGACATAGGGAACATTTTTAAAGGGCATTTTGTATTTGTTGAATTTTCACCAAATTTGAATTGTTTGATTCAAATATGAGCTTGGGGTTTTTCTTCTTCTCCCCATTTCATGTTGATGCAAGAATGAAACATGATGCACACAATGTTGTTCTAAGACACCTAGCTAGGGATGTGACAACTCAACCCCACTCAAAAGAATCTCGTCCCGAGATTTTGAAGTCGTCGGGAAGAGCGCGGGGTACTCTAGTCGAAGACGATCTTCTCTTTCCCATGTGGCCTCCTTTTTAGAATGGTGTGACCACTGAACCTTAAGAAACTTGATGTTCCGACGCCGAGTGGTATTCTCAGCTTGATCAAGAATACGAACAGGGTATTCTTGATATGTAAGGTTATCTTGGAGATCAATCGCTTCGTGGTCTACTTCACGGACAAGGTCAGAAAACAAACGCCTGAGTTGCGAGACGTGGAAGACACATGAACCTTGGAAAGATGCGACAAAAGTTCCAGCTTGTAGGCAACCTCTCCTCGTTTAGCAAGAATGCTAAAGGGTCCAATGTAACGAGGAGCCAACTTGCCTTTCATACCAAATCGATGGGTACCCTTCAGAGGTGTAACCCGAAGATAAGCCTTCTCGTCAACTTCATAGGTCACAGACTTATGATGGCGGTCATATTGAATCTTTTGGCGAGATTGGGCTGTTTTCAACTTTTCACGAATAACGCAAACTTGCTCCTCTGCATCCTGGATCATATCCGGGCCAAAGAGTTGCCTCTCTCCGGTTTCTGACCAGTTAAGAGGTGTTCAACATCTTCGTCCATAGAGAACTTCAAAAGGGGCTTTTCCCAAGCATGATTGATAACTATTGTTATATGCAAACTCGGCAAATGGAAGACATTTCTCCCAATTCATACCGAAGGATATAACACAAGCTCGGAGCATGTCTTCGAGGATTTGATTGACTCGCTCAACTTGACCACTTGATTGACGGTGGAAAGCAGTGCTAAAGGATAGATGGGTCCCCATAGCGGTTTGAAAATTTTTCCTAAATCGGGAAGTAAAGATACTTCCACGGTCTGAGTTAATCTCCAAAGAAACACCATGAGGAGAAACTATTCATGAAACATACAACTTCGCTAGCTAGCTAGCAGTTATACTCTCCCGAATAGGAAGGAAATGGGCCACCTTGGAAAGGCAGTCGATGACCACAAATATAGCATTATTCCCTCTCTTGGTCCTGGGAAATCCGGTAATGAAATCCATACCGACTTTATCCCACTTCCATTCAGGTATAGCTAAAGGTTGGAGGGTGCCAGTAGGCCTTTGATGTTCTGCTTTCATGCGACGACAAACGTCGCAGTTAGCAACGAACTGAGCAATTTCTCTCTTCATCCTAGTCCACCAGAACCTCTGGCGTAGGTCCTGATACATCTTGGTACTACCCGAATGAATCATGAGAGGAGAATCATGAGCCTCATTAAGAATCAGCTGCTGAAGATGTTGGCTCTTGGGAACAACGAAACGGTTCTGAAAGAACACTACACCTTGATCATCAATAGAGAAATCCTTAGCGAGACCGCTAACAAGGTTCTCTTTGATCCGGGAAATACCGTTATCACGCTTTTGGCCAGCTATAATTTGATCCTTAAGAGTAGGTTTTGCCACCAAGTTGGATAGGAATCCTTGAGGAACAATGTGAAGGTTTAGCTTCCGAAATTCCTCATAGAGAAGTGGTTGACCTTGTTGTAACATCAAATTGTTACAATAAGACTTACGACTTAGTGCATCAGCCATGACATTGGCTTTCCTCGAGGTGTAAGTTATCCCTAAGTCGTAATCTGTAATCAACTCTACCCACCGTCTTTGCCTGAGATTCAAATCTGGCAGGGTGAAAATATATTTTAGACTTTGGTGATCAGTATCTATCTCGCAACGATTACCCAGAAGGTAATGTCGCCATGTTTTTAATGCATGGACTGCAGTTGCAAGCTCAAGATCATGTGTTGGATAATTATCCTCATGTGGACGCAACTGTCGAGACGCGTATGCAATCACATGACAATCTTTCATGAGAATGCAACCTAATCCTTGTCGCGAGGCATCACAGTAGATAACAAAGTCCTTAGAGAAATCTGGTGGCACCAGAATGGGAGCAGAGGCCACTCGTCTTTTCAACTCCTGAAAACTATACTCGCATTGTGGGGTCCACTCGAACTTTTTATATTTCTTGAGGAGTTCAGTCAAAGGTTTCGTAACCTTGGCAAAGTTCTCGAGAAAGCGGCGATAATAGCTCGCTAAGCCAAGGAAACTCCGAACTTGCTTAACCGATTCAGGTTGAGTCCAATCAAGGAAGGCCTGAACTCTCTCGGGATTGACAGCAATACCTTTACCAGAGATCGCGTGGCCTAGATAGGTCACTTCTGGAAACCAAAATTCACACTTGGAGAATTTGGCATATAGGCGGTGCTCTCGAAGTTTCATCAATACCAGCCCTAGATGCTTGGCAAGTTCTTGTTCGTTCTTCGAGTAGATGAGTATATCGTCGAGATAAACCACGACAAACTCATCCAAATACTCCATGAAGATCGAATTCATCAAGTGAGAGAAGGTGGCTGGGGCATTGGTTAACCCGGATGACATGACGGTGTACTCGTATTGGCCATCACGAGTAACAAAAGCCGTTTTTGGAATGTCCCCGTTTCTAATTCTGATTTGATGGTATCCCAACCTCAAATCCATTTTGGAAAAGACAAACGATCCAGCGAGTTGATCATACAAATCGTTGATCCTGGGGAGCGGATACTTGTTCTTGATGGTGACTAGATTCACTGGCCGATAATCCACAACCATCTGATCCGATCCATCCTTCTTCTTGACAAAGAGGACGGGACAAGCCCAAGGAGAAGAGCTAGGATGGATGAAACCTTTCTTCAAAGCCTCATCGAGTTGGATTTTAAGCACGGCTAGTTCTAAGGGTGCCATCTTATAGGGTCTTGTGTCTATCGGGATTGTCCCTGGGATGAGCTCTATCACAAACTCCACATCTCTAACAGGTGGAATACCTGGCAATTCTTCTGGAAAGACATCCGGAAAATCACGGACTACTGGAATATCTTCTAGCTCTGGAAGAGGGCTAGCATTGAGGGAATAGAGTTGGCGCTTGGCTGCTCGAGTGGAGACACTAACTATCTCACCCGATGGATGTGTAAGTTGAACATTCCTAGAATGAGTATCAATCTTGGCATAGTGGGCTTTCATCCAATCCATACCGAGAATGATGTTAATGTCTGAAGACTTGAGAGCTATCAAAGATGCTAGGAAGACTAATCTATCCACCAAAATTTCATTATCATGGCTCACTCTAGAAGTTTGCCATTTTGAACCAGGAGTCTGAACTACTAGAGGAGTAGGCATGTCACAAAAAGACATGTTATGCAACTGTGCATAACTTTCTGAGATGAAAGAATGAGATGCCCTAGTACCAAAAAGAAAAGAAGATGGATGGCTATTGACAAGGAGCATACCTAGGATAACATCAGGATCCTCAAGGGCTTCCTCAGTAGAGACATAATTCACTTGACCACGAGCAGGAGCTCGCTTCACATAGAAAGGTTTTCCAGGTTTCCCACGTGCAGCAGGCTTGACATTTTTCTGAGGACACTCACCAGAATAGTGTCCTGGTTCTCCACACTTATAGCAGACCACGGTGGCACAGGGTGCAACATTTGCAGGCGGACCTCCAAATGGCCTGGCTGGAGGCATGGGCTAAACTGGGCAAGGCGCCTGGAAGGATGGCCTCGTGGTGTATCTTGGCGGTAGAGCTGCATTGGGCACCCACACTTGGCACTTGTGGGAGCCTGAGCCAGATGCCGGGTTGAAGTCACAGTTATGCTTCCTCGTGGCCTCATAATTAGTCTGTCCGGACTCGGCATTGATGGCCTTGTTGACGAGAGCCTAGAAAGTGGTGCACTCATGCAGGCGTAGATCTCGACGAAGCTTAGGGTTAAGTCCCTTACAGAACCTAGCCTGCTTCTTAGCATCGGTTGAAACTTCTTCTAGAGCATAGCGAGCAAGATTACCGAACTCGCGACTATAAGCATCCAGTGACAATCTGCCCTGGGTGAAGGCACAGAATTCCTCTCTCTTGCGATCCATCAGCCCTTCCGAGATGTTATGGGTATGGAAAGCTGCACTGAATTCTTCCCAAGTTGGTGTGGATCCTTCGGGACGCATAGCTTCATAGCTCTCCCACCATAGGGTGGCGGGTCCCTCCAGAAAGTAGGTAGCAAAAGACACCTTGTTGGCCTCGGACACATTAGCGGCCCGGATCTTGCGAAACATACTAGTCAGCCAGCCATCTACATCGAGGGGGTCGATCGAATAATGATACTTGGACGGGCATAGCTTGACGAAGTCACCAAGTGAAACTCCATCGTTGTGATTATTGCGGGGAGCACAAGCTGTGTTCTGCTCAATTCTTTCCAACAGCCTGTTGGTCTCCCTCTTGTTCCATTCGGCTTCTAGCATCACCTCTGCCAAAGATGGCGCATGTGGCAGATTCTCTTGCCTTGGCTGGCTTCCCTTGCCCTACTCAGGAGCAGGCACGGGGTTGTTCCTAGTTGTCACCATCCTGGGAAGACAAACCCACAGCTTAGACATAGAGACATGAACTCTAAGACTTGAGATAAGGAATGTACTGGACAACATGGCATGTAGAATAAACACCAATCAACATGGTAAAACAACTACCATATGAACATCAGGTTTCATACACCCATGACATAGTTCAGTACAAGCCCAAGCTGAAAACAACTACGGAGAGATGACACAACTCATCGGAGGCGCTACAAGCTTCTTATACATTATTTATCTACTCCTCCGGAACTCAACTCTCAACCTTGGTCATATCCCACAAGACACGCAGGACTGTAGCGATACGACTACTACCATACTAGTACTAACATCCACGTACTCAAGCATCGCCGTAGAATGCCTCGTACAGGTTACCCCCGTGACCCGTAAGCTGAACCTGAGGATCTGGAAACACTCTAGCATGTGATCTTTGGGAACCATAAGGACACGGATGTGGCCTTGGTCCCCTTGTCAGCGGCAACAACGGTCCTCGAAAAGGGGTGATGCCTCCAACATCAGGCCAGTCTACGTGTGCTGGAAAATGAGTCCGCGATGGGGTCAGCATCTCCAAATCTCCATAGCCTGTCTGCACGACAGGTGCCAACAGCGTCAGGGCTGTCCAAAGACGTGCACGGGTAGCATAAAGCTCCATGCGAAGGGCACGTACATCACGATCCCTGTTCTCCAACATCTGAGCGGTCACCTGCAGCCTAGGGTCCTCATGAGAATGATCATAGTAGGCTGCGCTAAGATAGCCATCCTCTCCTCCCATGGAAGCAGGAACATAACAGAACTCTGTGTTCTGTAGCAGACCATGGTGAAACCTCATGATAGTCAGCATGGTGTAGGTGGCCTCCTGAACTGCCATACCTATGGTAACTCCTAATCCATAAGTCCAGTGAAGCGGCTCTACAGCTCCAGGATATGAAGGATAAATCCAAACAGTACACAGATACTGACTCTGGTTGAAATCTCGATACTGCTCCTCCATTGTGTACTCTGGGTACCAACGGTATCCATCCTCCATCATAACTCTAACCAACATGGCTGTGTGACCCGGTACATCGATGCACCTGGTCAGGGGGACCACCTGAAGGGAAGGATGAGGGGGCATCTGAAATAGAGAATGATGCAAGGACATTAGACATTCTAGCAGAAATTGGACAGCATAACGGTTGTAATTGCTCAAAAAGGATTTTGAGACAACTGTAAAAGATTGGAAAGGCATAACCACTCTACTTTCTAGACTCAAATCTCTTCTCCATCTGTTTGTCACACCAACAATACTCAAATACCGACATACACTCACAAACAAGCTAGCTAGTGGTCCATGGTTAGTAAATTGTCATCCTAAGCATTATATGAGAAACCAAGTTCTTATCCCCGTAGAAAAGATGAGAATGACTCAGCATAGAATAACTTGGGAAGAGGAGTAAAAAGAGCCTTACGTTCCCATCCACAATCAATTCCCCTAATTTTCTATAGTGTTTCTAGACTCAACTTCGACTGGTTTGGCTTGGTAGTCCTACAGTCAGTCAGGCTCTGATACCAACGATGTCGGGACCCCGATCCTAAGTCATATGAATCCAGGCTGTAACATATCACATCACTTTGCGGCCTCACGCATGGTAAGCTCCATGGCTGCAGCCTTACCTTAGCCGGGACCGTTTGCGTATTTTGGCTCACGTATGTGAACATGTCGCTGGCAATCAAACAACAAAGAACTCGGGCCGACATGACTAGTCATAGAACCCAAGTGGCACATCCATACGGAAACAGGCATACGTAACCCAACAATGCAGGTGTCGGCCTCAAGCGTGTGAAGACGAGTCATAGCAAGCTACAAGGACTCCATTATGTCGTAAGACATGAATGTCATCACTACACGTAGACGAGTCGTAGCAGGCTACGGGGACTCCATTACACTGTGAGACATTTCCCCGAAGGGACAGACATAGCAGCAAAGAAGGATACATGCCGGTCAATCAACTTGTTCGGAGCAGTAGCAAGATACCATGGCTCGGTGGAAGCACAAAGAGGTAGTTTCCCATAAAGAGTACTACTAAAGGCACACGACTAGGAGTCAGATCCCATACATACCGTTGCACGTCACACGTATGCACGACATGCCCGATATGCATAGATACAACCATGGCATCACAACATAACCATACAACAATATGACTTTTATTTAAGAGGCTTAGACGAGCCTTGCATAATATGTTCTTACAGATAGGAGTCACATGACCCGACACTCAAGTCATACACACATGTTCATCCAAACCAAGTGGCAGCATAAAGCTGTCTGATTATAGACAGATGAAAAGGGGTAAAAAGGCACATGGCCTGACTATCTACAGCCCGCCACAGGGCAAGGTCCTAGCTGGGACACCAACTATTCGTGATCGTCAACATCTAGAAAGAACCCACCTGATGGGTCCTGGGTCTCATCTGCCACATTTATTAAGCAAACGTGAGTACAAACGTACTTAGCAAGTCTTTAAAGCAGACCTAGTCTATTCATGCTCATGTATCAACAAGGGGGGGGTGGAGTTTATGCAGCAAGGCCAGGTTTGACTCATGGCTTTGAACTCTTTGTTACAATTTTAGATATCGCACACGAGTCCACTATCCCCATCACAATACACCACCATGGGTTCACTATCCCCTTCCGGGAGAGTGCCATCCATGGTACTCACACTTGTCTTGATATTTTTATGAGTATCCATTTGATTATCTATGAACAACATAAGTTCTGCAAGTAGTCCATATCCGAGGACGCGGCTATTCGAATAGTTTCATACCCTGCAGGGGTGTACTTCTTAACACACGCTCTCACCACTTATCGCTATGTGCCATTAAACCATGCACCTTGGCAACCTTCAAGCGGATGCCTAGAGAGGGAGTCGTCCACGACCGTCAATCAAATAAGACCTCTAGTCCAGGCTATCGCCTATTTGAGACTGAACACGCACGGAAGTCCGGCCGAAGTTTCTGCTACGACCCCAAATGATGTGCGCAGGGTTCCCAAGCCCACCATTCGGGTGACACTTCGTACACCGTGCCACTGCCTACCGTGTCGTAACCCACCCTGAGGGTCAGCGCTACGCACGGCCTCCATCATGCTATAAACACCAGAAACTACTTGCAACTCCTGGACTAAGGACTAAGCGAATGATAAGTCGAGCAGGGTCATATTTCAGGGCCCAGCATGTGGTAGTAGCTAGTCTTGGATCACAAACACGGAACTCAGTTCCTAAGAACTGTCCCGATGAAACAACCCGCTATGTACTCCTACACAGCCTCTCATCGCTACCTTTACCAAATTGTATTCATCATATGATCATCACATTAGGCAACATTGTTTCACTCAGTTCATCACCTAGATGAAACAGACCTGACACAACTCTAAGCATAGCAAGCATAGCAGGCAAGTAAGCTAAGCACATGATGGCACAAGCATCTACCAGGTATGCTAGGTTACAAGGTTTAGCTATTTACTGTGCCAATGATAGGTCATGCAAAGTAATAGGTTCATCTACCGTGTATGACTGACATGTGATTGTTTGCCCTAATGCAACACAGAAAAGCAGGAGCGAGAGACTGAGATGTTATCGGAAATGATCAAAGGGGTTGCTTGCCTTGCTGGGTAGCGGAAAGGTTCTCTCCTTCGGCGAGATACTTGGGGGTATCCTCGGAAGCAGGGCCTACTGCAATGCAGATAAGGAATAATCAATACTTGCAAGTGCAACAATATGATGCATGATCATGGCATGATAGTATGTATGGATGAGCTAATGCAACTAGTGTTCAAGTTAATTTGAAATGGGTTTGAATATAGGTTCAAAGTTGTTCTTCATTTCAAAGTCCATATATTAACCTATTTGTAAATGTCCATGTTCATCCATATAGATTGCTCTAACATGCATGATAATAGCACCATTGGATTCATTGAATTTTTCTGATAAATTTTCATATATAAATTCTTTTCATCTCAGCTACAGATTAATTTATATGAATTTTTGAAGTTTTAAACAATTTCTAGATTTATTCTAATTCAGATAAATCATTATTGCGTCAGCATGACATCACTATGACGTCAGCTGGTCAGCTGACCCGGCTAGAGTCAAACCTGACATGTGGGGACCACATGTCAGTGGCTCAATCACTTAACTAACTAATTAAAACTAATCCTAACTAATTAACAGAACTGGGCCCACTGGTCAATGACTAATTAGGTTAATTAATTTAGTTAATTAATTTTATTAACCAATTTTGACTAACAGGACCCAGGCTCACCTGCCAGTGACCCAGGGGTCAGACCCCTGGTGATCAGACCAGCTGACTCACCGGCGTTGAGCCGCCGGCGACGTTAGGGACGGCGAAGGGGGTCAGAAATCCTCCTCCGGCGACCAAACGGATGGCGGAGGGCACTAGACGGACCTACGCTCACGCGCGTGTCCACTCTGACACCTCTCAGGAGCAGAGATGGTCGGAATCGATGCCGGCGACGAGCTTGGCGGTGACCGGAGCTTGGGCGAGCACGAGCCCGTCGAACCAGGGCGCAACACGACTTCTACTTGGCATCTACGGCATCTACGCAGCCTCGTGAGCACGACGGTTGCCTCTGATGGACAAGCTGGTCACCGGAGCATGGCCGGCATCGAGCTCGAGCGGCGGGGCGCTTCGGACCTCGATGGAATCCGACGCTATCCTGCTCTATCGAAGGGGGAAATAGGGGGAAGAGAAGCAGGAGCTCATGACGATGGCAGGGGCGTCAAGAGCGAGCTCGGGGAAGGTCTGGAGCGGCGGCAACCTTCACTTCCCTTCCGGCGACCGGAGGTTGAAGACGACGGCGATGGCGGCGATGGGAGGCTCCCGGCGATGCGTGGTCCGGCTAGAAGGACGAGGGGGACTAGGCGGAGCCTTTGGTGGGCTCAAAAGGGCGCGGGGGCGGCTAGAACGGCGGTGCTACGGCGGCGAGCAGGTCGGGCATGGCGGAGCAGAAGAGGAGAGAGTGAGCGGCGGGTGAGAGAGAGAGGAAGCGATGGGGACGGCTCTTAGAGCCTATCCTCGTCGCGCTGGTGAGGGGGAAGCAGGCAGGCAGCTGCCGACATGGAGGCACGGCAGCGCGCGCACGCCGAACATGCGCCCGTCCTCCTGGCCGCCAGGAGGACGACGAACTCCCTGGGCCAGGTGGGCCGACCTGGCCTGGGCCTCTTCCTCCTTTTCTTTTTAGATTTTCTGTTTTTTCTAATTCTGACATTTGTTTATTTATTTTGCAGGTACAAATTACTTTACAAAATATCCCATTTAATTTATATATTGAAGTTTGAATATTTCAAACTTGTCTAAAAAGTTTCAGGATATTTTGAAAACAAAAATAATGATAATGCTTTATTTGATATTTTCAGAGGCTTTATCATTTATTTTTAAAATGCTTTAGGTGTTCAAATAATTAAAATGATCCCTGTTATAGACGTATCCAAATTTATCAGACATAGGGATCATTTTTAAAGGGCATTTTGGATTTGTTGAATTTTCACCAAATTTGAATTGTTTGATTCAAATATGAGCTTGGGGTTTTTCTTTTTCTCCACATTTCATGTTGATGCAAGAATGAAACATGATGCAAACAATGTTGTTCTAAGACACCTAGCTAGGGATGTGACAGTTAGGGCATGGGAGATTTGGACTGACAAACTTCCTCGATTTCTTCTCACAGTTCGTCGTGTTCTTCATCGGGATAAATAAAATCTATTTTTACTACCCTTGTTTGATCTTCAAGTTATTCCTCAAATGTCTCAAAGGTGCTTATTCTTCAAGAATCTCATTCTAAAGCACCTTAGATGTTCATACACTTGATGTTTTTCCCTAAGTTATGATTTTCTTCAATATTCCTCAACTGTGTGGATCCTCAAAATTGGCACAACTCTGGAACCTAAGACAAAGAACACTTAGTGAAGATCCTCAAGACACCCATGGTCAAATTCCTCACACTTGATCTAATTGAAAAACTTTTGAGAACGCATATGACCTCTTCAAATTCCTCGCACCTATACTCTGTTCACCGGTACAAACATGTCCACTGATGAATCACTAGGTTCTCATCAATTTAACTCATTTGCAGCGTTTCTTGAGGAAAAACTGTGCACTTCTTCAGAATCTTCAAGAGTTCAGAATCCTCAACCGAAGAAAACTGCACATGGGAAGAAGCCACAGAAAGGTGGAAAGAAACCTGATGTGCATACTGCTTTTGAGATACCTGATGACTTGTATGAGGAATATTGCACGCCAGATGAAGAAATTCATGGCAAATAAACAACAAAGCAGAGAAACATCCGGATACAGAAAATTGAGAGGAGATGGGCATGGGAGTGGGAATAGTATCGCTATGTCAATCCCAAGTACATGAAGAAATTCGTTGTCAAACACCCATGCACCAGGCCTCCCGTGGCTCCCAATCAAATTGCTAATCCCACTAGCCTCAAAACTGGTAATGACTTTCCTCATGAATGGCAAAAACAGCAAGCGAAGCTATCCAAGAAAGCAAAAGAAGCTGTGAGAAAATTCAATGAAGACTCTGTTGTTGCTGTCACTGTCGGAGCCTCTGCCTGTGCTCCAAAGAAAATCACTGTGAAGAAGTCTGCTGAGAAGTCAAAGTCCTCAACTTAAAAATCCTCACAGCAGATTCCTCAGGCAAAGTCTTCAAAGGCCTCAGCTATGGGCTATGTTGCCGCACAATCATTAGTTGCTTCCTCAAAATCCTCAATGCCAGTGCACCTTGCAACATGTCAAAGGACAAAGGGCTTCTCAATTGCTTCAGGGGTTTCTGCAAGTTCCTCTGCCCAAGCACAGTCCTCAACCAGTCCTTCACTGATGAAAATGAAAGCAACTGTTGGACGAGGCATTCGACCAAGTCCTCAACCCAAGAAGGTGGCATTCACAATACCATCAGATTCCTCAGATGAAGCTGATGATGATGAATTGGTTGCAATCATCAGAAACAAGACAGAATGAGTGGCTCAAGCAAAGGGCACTCAAATTCCTCTTTCGCTTGATCCAAAAATGGTGCTGAACTTCATTAATATCTGGCACAAGGATCCCAAAACGCCAATTGATGACTTGAAGCTTGTCGGGACCCTGATCCTAAGTCATAGGAATACAGCTTGTAACACATCACATCACTTTGCTGCCTCACGTATGGTAACCCCACGACTGTAGCCTTACCTTAGCCGGGACCGTTTGCGTCTTTTCGCTCACGTATGTGAATATGTCACTAGCATTCAAACGACAGAGAACCCGGGCCGACATGACTAGTCATAGAACCCAAGTGGTACATCCGTACGGAAACATGCATACGTAACCAAACAATGCAGGTGTCGGCCTCAAGCGTGTGTAGACGAATCATAGCAAGCTACACGGACTCCATTACGTCGTGGGACATAAATGTCATCACTTCACGTAGACGAGTCGTAGCAAGCTACATGGACTCCATTACACTACATGACATTTCCTCAAAGGGACAGACACAACAGCAAAGAAGGATACATGCCGGTCAATCAATGTGTTCGGAGAAGTAGCAAGCTACCAAGGCTCGGTGGATGCACAAAGAGGGACTTTGCCGTAAAGAGTACTACTAAAGGCACATGACTAGGTGTCAGATCCCATACATACCATTGCGCGTCACACATACGCACGACATGTCCGGTATGCATAGATACAACTATGGCATCACAACATAACCATACAACAACACAACTTTTATATAAGAGGCTCAGAGGAGCCTTGCATAATATGTTCTTATAGGTAGGGGTCACATGACCCGACACTCAAGTAATACAAGCAAGTTCATACAAACCAAGCGGAAGCATAAAGCTGTCTGAGTACAAACAGATGAAAGGGGTAAAAAGGCATATGGCCTAACTATCTAGAGCCCGCCACCGGGCATAAGGTCGTAGTTGGGGCACCGGCTATTCGGTGGCATCGACATATAGGTAAAACGCACCTGATGGGTCCTGAGTATCATCTACAACATTTATTAAGAAAACATGAGTACAAACGTACTCAGCAAGTCTTTAAAGCAGAACTAGTCTATTCATGCTCATGTATCAATAAGGGGAGTGGTGGAGTTTATGCAGCGAAGCCAACTTTGACTCTTGGCTAACCTTTACTACACATATTAATTATTTGTTCAACTTTTAGATTTGCACACGAGTCCACTAACTCCACATCAATACACCACCATGGATTCACTTCCGTCTTCTATGAGACTTCCATCCATGGTACTCACACTTGTCTTGATATTTTTACGAGTATCCATTTAATTATCCTTGAACAGCATAAGTTCTCCAAGTAGTCCATATCCGAGGACGCAGCTATTCGAAGAGATTCATACCCTGCAGGGGTGTACTTCTTCACACACGCTATCGCCACTTATCATTGTGTGCTAATAAAACCATGCACCTCGACAACCTTCAAGCGGAAGCCCAGCGAGGGAATCGGCCACGACCAAATATCACACAAGATCTCTAGTCCAGGCTATCGCCTATTTGAGACTGAACCCGCACGGAAGTCCGACCGAAGTTTCCGCTACGGCCCCAAACGATGTGCGCAAGGTTCCCAAGCCCACCATTCAGGTGACCCTTGGTACACCATGCCACTGCCTACCGCATCGTAACCCACCCCTAGGGTCAGCGCTATGCACGGCCTCCAGCATACTATAAACACCAGAAACTACTCGCAACTCCTGATCCAAGGACTAAGCGATTGATAAGTCGAGAGGGTCAATTAAGTATCCCAACGTGTGGTAGTAACTAGCCTTGGAACACAAACACGGAACTCAGTTCCTAAGAATGGTCCCAATGAGACAACCCACTATGTATTCCTATATAGCCTTTCATCGCTACCTTTACCAAATGAGGTTCATCATTAAGCTTATCACATCAGAACAATATTGTTTTACTGTAGTTCATCACCCAGATGAATCAGACCTGACACAACTCTAAGCATAGCAAGCATAGGAAGCAAAGTAGGTAAATCACATCATGGCTCAAGCATCTACCAGGTATGCCAGGTTGCAAGGTTTAGCTATTTACTGTGACAATGACAGGTCATGCAAAGGAATGGGTTCATCTACCGCATATGATAGATAATTGAACGTTTGTCCTAATGCCATAAACAAGAGTAGGAGCAAGAGAATGGGATGTTATCGGAATGATCAATGGGGTTGCTTGCCTTGATGGGAAGCGGGAAGTTATTCTCCTTCGTTGGAATACTCGGGGGTATCCTCGGAAGCAGGGCCTACCGCAATGCAGATAAGTAACAATCAGTAGATGGCAAGTGTAGCAATATGAAGCATGGTCATGACATGGCAACATGGATGGATGAGATAATGCAACTATTAACCAAGTTAAATGAAGTGGTTTTGAATATAGGTTCAAAATCGTTCTTCATTTCATATTCCATATATTGACCTATTACTAAATGTCAATGTTCATCTATGTAGGTTGCTCTAACATGCATGATAAAAGCACCATTAGGTTCATTGGATTTTTCTGATCAATTTTCATATATAAATTATTTCAATCTGAGTTATAGATTAATTTCTATGAATTTTCCAGGTTTTAATTATTTTGTGAAATTAATTTAAATCAAAAATTCCTTTATGGTGTCAGCATGACATCAGCTGGTCAACAGCCCGTTGACAGGTCAAACTTGACCAGTGGGATCCACTGTTCAGTGACCCAGCCACTAACAGAAGCTAATTAATCACTAATCACTAATTAAATATAGCGGGGCCCACTGTGAGTGGGTCATTAGTTTAATTAATCTAATTATTTATTTATTTTTGGACTAATCTAAACAAAACAGGTCGGGCTCACTTGCCAATTGACCCTAGGGTCAAACCGGTTGACTCGCCTGCGTTGAGCCGCCGCCGACGTCATGGACGGCGGAGGGGGTCGGAAAACCTCCTTCAGCGACCATTTCGACGGCAGATGGTTCCTATCGAACCAGCACGCACGCGCGCTTCAATCTGGGCACACCCCAGCGGTTGAGGTGGCCTGGAGCATCGTCGGCATTGAGCTTGGCGGCCGTTGGAGTTCGGGCGAGCACCAGCTCCTCACTCTGGCATCCTAAATGGCCGGGGCTGGGCACCTACAGCCTCTACGCAGCCCCACGAGATCGGTGGTGGCCTCGGAAGGACCACGTGGTAAGCGGAGCGATGCCGACGATGAGCTCGTGCGGCGGAGCACCTCGGGTGCCAACGGGATCGAGGTGTACAGAGGGGGAATCGGCCAGGAAAGAGGGGGAAAGAGTCCTGGGGCTCACTGCGGTCGTAGAGCCGTTCATAGCTTACTCGAGGAAGGCTCAGAGGCGGCGAATCGGTGGCGGCGGTGCTCGGGTCCTAGGAGGAAGAAGAGGACGGGGTCATTGCTCCAGGGGCTTCGGCGGCGCGTGGCTCGGTGCAAAGGTAAGGGATGACGAAGCGGAGCTCCTGGTAGGCTTAGGGGGTGCGGGAGAGGCTCTGGCTACGGCGGCGAGCGAGCGCAGGCGACGGCCATGGTAGAGTAGAGGGAAGGGGAGAGGCAGACGGGCGAATGCGAGAGAGAGCGCGCGATGGGGACGGCAGGGGCGTCCTCATCCATTCTCTAGCGCGACGGGAGAGGCAGGAGCGCAGGTGATACGTCTCCAACGTATCTACTTTTCGAAACTCTTTTTCCCTTGTTTTGGACTCTAATTTGCATGATTTGAATGAAACTAACCCCGACTGACGCTGTTTTCAGCGGAACTGCCATGGTGTTGTTTTTGGGCAAAAATAAAAGTTCTCGGAATGACCTGGAAACTTACGAGGATTTTTATGGAATATAAAAAATACCGGAGGAAGAATCAACTGGAGAGGAGCTGCCAGTGGGCCACGAGCCCAGAAGGTGCCCCCCCTAGGTCGTGCCTGGCAGGATCGTGGGGCCCACGTGGCTCCTCCGACCTCCTCTCCAGCTCCATATAGCCTCCTTCGTCCAGAAAAAATTAGGAGAGAAGAGTTTATCACGTTTCACGATACGGAGCCGCCGCCGCCACCTGTTCTTTCTTGGGAGGGCAGATCTAGAGTCCGTTCTGGGCTCCGGAGAGGGGAAATTGAAGTCATCGTCATCATCAATCATCCTCCATAGCCAATTTCATGATGCTTCCCACCGTTCGTGAGTAATCTCATTGTAGGCTTGCTGGACGGTGAGGGGTTGGATGAGATCTATCATGTAATCGAGTTAGTTTTGGTAGGGTTTGATCCCTAGTATCCACTATGTTCTAAGATTGATGTTGCTACTACTTTGCTATGCTTAATGCTTGTCACTAGGGCCCGAGTGCCATGATTTCAGATCTGAACCTATTATGTTTTCATCAATATATGTGTGTTCTTGATCCTATCTTTCAAGTTGTAGTCACCTACTATGTGTTATGACCCGACAACCCCGGAGTGACAATAGCCGGAACCACTCCCGGAGATGACCATAGTATGAGGATTCCATGTATTCACCATGTGCTAATGCTTTGTTCCGGTTCTTTATTAAAGGAGACCTTAATATCCCTTAGTTTCCATTAGGACCCCGCTGCCACGGGAGGGATGGACAAAAGATGTCATGCAAGTTCTTTTCCATAAGCACGTGTGACTATATACGGAATACATGCCTACATTACATTGATGAACTAGAGCTAGTTACATATCACCTTATGTTATAACGGTTACATGATGAATGCCATCCGACATAGTTATCCATCACCGATCTAATGCCTACGAGCTTTTCCTATACTAGTCTTTGCTACGTTACTTTACCGCTGCTGCTGTCACACTTGCTACACAAATCACTACTGCTACTGTTACCACTATTATCGTTACTATCATACTACTTTGCTACTAAAACTTTGCTGCAGATACTAAATCTTTCAGGTGTGGTTGAATTGACAACTCAACTGCTAATGCTCGAGGATATTCTTTGGCTCCCCTTGTGTCGAATCAATAAATTTGGGTTGAAAACTCTACCCTCGAAAATTGTTGCGATCCCCTATACTTATGGGTTATCAAGACCTTTTTCTGGCGCCGTTGCCGGGGAGCATAGCTCTATTCTCTGAGTCACTTGGGATTTATATCTTTTGATCACTATGAAGAATTTGCAGGATCCAAAAACTAAAGTTCTGCCCTCAACTACGAGGACAGGTAAGGAACTGCCATCTAGCTCTGCACTTGATTCACCTTCTGTTATGAGCAAATTTGCGACACCGCCACCTTCTATTAATTCTGATATGTCGCCTATGCTTGATGATGCTACTTATGCTATACATGATAATTATGATGATGCTTTGCTTTATAATGATGTGCCACTTGGTGAATTTCTTGATGCACAAATTGCTAGAGTTACTACTGAATCAAATGATACTTCTGAAACTGATGAAATTATTGAAATGGAACCTGCTATTACAGTTGTTAGACCTAGCCCTCCTAGATATGAATTGCCTAATATACCTAAGGGTTATGTTATGGAAGGAGAGGTAGCTGTAGACTTCCTTGCTTGTAAGGATAGCTATGATCTTGAGAATTTATTACGCAAGTGGAAAGAAAAATCTCTGAATGCTAGAATGAAATATGATCCTAAGTTTGCTACTTCACCTATCTTTGTTACTGATAAGGATTATGAGTTCTCTGTCGATCCTGAGTTAATCACTTTGGTTGAATCTGATCCTTTTCATAGTTATGAATCTGAAACTGTTGTAGCACATCTTACTAAACAGAATGATATACCCACCCTATTCACTAATGAGGAAAAAATCGTCATTACTATATGCTTAGGTTGTTTCCTTTCTCACTAAAGGGTGATGCTAAAACTTGGTTTACTTCTCTTGCTCCTGGTTGTGTGCATAGCCCCCAGGATATGATATACTACTTCTCTGAGAAATATTTTCCTGCCCATAAGAAACAAGCTGCCTTGAAAGATATATATAACTTTGTGCAAATTGAAGAAGAGAGTCTCCCACAAGCTTGAGGGAGGCTTGTCCAGTTACTTAATGCTTTGCCTGATCACCCTCTTAAGAAAAATGAAATACTTGATATCTTTTATAATGGACTAACCAATGTGTCTAGGGACTACCTAGATAGTTGTGCTGGCTGTGTTTTCAGGGGAACGAACTGTGGAACAAGTTGAAATTCTATTAAATAATATCTTGAGCAATGATAATTCTTGGACGAATCCTGAACCACCTCTGTCGTGGTTTTGTCACGGCAGATGTCCGGGTTACCGGACTTGAGTTCGGAGCCATCGCCATGGTAGTGGACTCAAGGGGGTTAGACGAGACAAAGGACACGAGTTTACCCAGGTTCGGCCCCTCAAGTCGAGGTAAAAGCCTAAGTCCTACTTGTGTTGTTATTGCTTGATGTATCAATTACAAGGAGCTAGAAGCTTGCCCTAGTTTTCGATAATCTAACCTCTAAGTCGCCCCGACTCTGCCTTTATATCAGAGGTCAGAGCCGTCGGGTCTTACCTATTGTACAACTGGATCATGATTACATCTCCGAATATATCTCTACCTTGCCACCCAAGTCATCCTGTGGAAGGTCTTGCACCTCCGGGTCTCTGTCGTCCAGCCCACAACAAGAACCGCCAATCTTCTTGGGCCTCCAACTGGTACATGTCTCTATGGGCCGGCTCATAGCCAATGCTATCAACCGGAACCTTCTTGCCGGGTCATATCACGAGGTTATATCCCCAACATTAGGCCCGAGGCTGAAGTGAGCCAGCTCATTTCATCCATCTCTTGTGATTGTCTGAGAGTCACCATGGGATGACCCGGCGTGACGTGGCAGATACGCTGACGTATCAAATCTTTCGCATTTAACCGTTCTCCGAAGATCGAGGCGTCCGTTTCGGCAAGACCGGCGTCGACGCCTGGGAATCCACACCGTCTCCCTATTAAATAGGACCCGCACGGGTCAAATGAACACCTTCCCGCTCGTGTGCCCCTTCTCCTTCCTTCTGCCGCTCGCCCGACGCCCAAGCTTGCCCAACGCCCCGCTCCGGTGCCGCCGTCCGTGCTGCTTCAACTCAGGCCGCTGCATCGCCCTGGTCGTATCAGAACTGCTCCCGCCGTCGTCTCCACCACCGGTAAGTTCTCCTCCCGTAGCGCAGTCCGGTAGCATGTAGGGCTCGCCGGTCGGACCTCCGCCGTGCGTCGCGTTTCGCCGGCGCGGCCGCTCGGCCAAGTTTCGGGCCTGGCCGCGCATTCCTTTAGGCCGAGCCGTCTCCACCGCCACCGTATGTGGCTCCGCCGTGCACAATGCGCAATCGGTTTAGGGCCGCAGGCGTTTTCCATTTCTCGGTGTTCTTCGACTAGGTCATCGTAGAACTGTATTTTTTAGCTTCGGTAGATCCAAAATCTTTGCAACATTCTGTGAAACCTGTTTATCCGGCTCATATGATGATAGTAAGTCGCTAGCTTTCCTCTGGCTCTTCGTCAGCCGGACCCTTTAGAGCTGTTTAATTTTTAGAACCCTGTAATTTGTAAGCCGCCACTGTTACCTGCTTTTGTTACTTAGTCGCCATTTTCTTCTTGTACAGTACTTTCAAGCCGCTAGGATGACACGTGCCACCAATTCCTGCAATTGGGTCGGCTCCTGCATAACTGAGGAGTACTTGTCTGAGCTAGTAGCCGCTGGCACCCTCCGTCTGGTGAGACTCGCCCCGCTCCGAAGAAAGGAGAGGTCATAGTGTTTGTGGATCACATAGAGAGAGGGTTCATGCCGCCCGGGTCAAAGTTCTTCCGCGACATCCTGCACCTGTACAAATTGCATCCCCAGGACCTGGCGCCAAACTCTGTCTCAAATATCTGTCACTTTCAAGTCCTTTGCGAGGCGTATCTCCAATCAAGACCATCAGTCGGATTCTTCAGAGAATTCTTCTATGCCAATCACCAGACCGAATGCAAAGGTGGACCAAGCTTAGAACTCGGAGGAATTACCATCCAGCGTCGGAGGGGCATCACCTTTCCGGCTATCCAGATGCCCAGCCACCCGAAGGACTGGAACAAGACGTGGTTCTACTTCAAGGACACGTCCCTGAGTCAGAGCGTCGTCTGCCGGGTTACCGTCCTTCCCAGCTCGCAACTGACACCTCTCTACCTGACCGGCACTCGGCTGCCGATCGTGCAAAATATGAAGGCCCCCACGCCAGAGTGAAGGCTCTCCTGGCCAACGGCCTCATTGGGACATATCTCATCCGCTGCTGGGTGGAGTGGCGGATCTTGCCTCTGAGTCGCCGGGACCGGCTCATGTGCTCCTATCCGGGGAAGTACGACAGTGAGCTATGCTTCAGCGCCACCACTCTGACTGAAGACGACGTCTGTATGACCGTCCGAAGTCTGGTGCATGAAACCTCCGGCTCATGCAGCGCTATTGGCCTAGCACCCTTCTGTGCGGCCAACCCGGCACCTCTTGTAAGTGTTTTCATCTTTCCTCCGTATGTTGTATGTTTGCATATTCCTTTCAAAGTTTGATATCTTTCCTCTGACTTAACTTGCACAGGCGGATTCCGACTTCTGGAAGAAGGAATACGTTCCTCCTCCGAAGGTGACAAAAAAGAAAGTTGTCGCTAAGAAGCAGAAGAAAGCGGCTCCTCAGGAGAACTGGTTTGAGCCTCCAGCCTCTTCAGAGTCGGAGGTAAGAACTTTCAATTTTACTCACTTAACTTTTTACCTTGCCAGCTCTTTTAATAACATTTTTTCGTGTCTCACAGGAGGAAGTAGAAACAAGTCACGCCAACGTTCCTGAGGTAACATGCTTGTATTCCGACTCAGAATATTTCTTCCAAAAGCCGCGGAGGGTCGTTAGAATCTCATCCTCTTGCTCATCTGGCTCCTGATTTCCTTTCAAAAAAGAAACAACAAGCTGAGCGGCGTCAGATCCGGAGCGCCGGCTCCACAGAGCTTGCGTCTGGATTGCTAGACTCGTCGGCTCGTAAGAAACGGCCTGCAGAGGTTAGTATTTGTACTTTTCTTTTTCATTTCTCCTTATATCCAAGTATCTTTATAATTTCCAGGTCTTGCTCTTCCAGAAGACGCCTTCTTCGGGCGACTCTTCCGCATCAGTAATCCCCCCACCAAAGATCAATCCTCTGTAAGTATTTTGTCATATCCAAGTATCCTGACGAAACATCAATCTCTTTCAAGTACTAACTCTTTTCTTTACAGTGCTCAAGCAAAACGCCGCAAGACCCATTAGCCTTCCTCCAGCCTTGTAATCGACACCGAAGAACCTGAACAGCCGGCTCTGGCTCAAACAAAAATTGTACAGCCGGAGGAGACAGCAGCGGAGAAAGAAGCTCCACCAGCAGCTTCTACTGAACCGGCTGCGGATGATGTCATAATGGAGAATTCTCCTGCCGCTCCTTCGAAGCCAGTTACACCTATCAGAACCCCTGCGACTCCGGATGTTATCATCACCGGGTCTGCCCATAAGGATCCTTCACCACCACATGTCTTAACCCGACATCCTAAGCCGTCCGAAGCTTCACGAAAACTTCAATTCGACTCATCATACGACAAAATGATAGCCGAGGAACTCCACTCCGGCTATATGAACCGAGTCAACACCAGCCGAGATTTGGAACTCCGGCTGGTCAGTATGATGAAAAACAAATATGAGGTATGCTGCTTTTCCTGGTCATATACTTCCTCATCCCCCAAGGGCCGGATTAAATCTGACATAGAATTGAATTCGGCTCTTATTTTGGAGGTTATAGAAAAAATACTCTTGCTTTGAAATCATGAAATACTTGTACACTGCCAACTATAGCCCCCAAGGGCCGGCTCAAATTTATTTGAGTCGGAACTTTTTAAGATTAGAAGAAAACCATATCATAGCCCCCAAGGGTCGGCTCAAATTTATTTGAACCGGGACTTCCACAGTCTGAATCAAAAGCGTAGTGTAGCCCCCAAGGGCCGGCTCAAACTTTATTTGAGTCGGGACTTTTGAGATTGTAGAAAAGAGCCAATGTGTAGCCCCCAAGTTCCGGGTCAATTTCTAGGAAGATGAGCCGGAACTGTAGAAGTTAATAGATCAAATATACATTAGCCCCCAAGTGTCAAATATATTGCTTGCAATCTGTTTGAGACTTGTAGAAATTTAAACTGTGATCCCTTATGTCTTACGAATACTCTTGTTGCTGTAATAACCTTTACTTACCCTTTGATGTACACAGGATGCTCTGGACGCCGCCGGCTCTGAGCTGGCTGACCTCAAGACCAATTTAGCCGCTCAACAAGAAGCTCGAGGACTTGAGGACGAAATATGCTGGCTCTTAGCCAAAGAAGTGGCCGAACTCACCGTCGAACTAACAACTGTAAAAGAATCAGTCGAGTCGGAGAAGGCTGCATTAGCCAAACGGGCGGATGATGCCGACCAGCGGCTCATCGCCGTTGCTGATGAGCTTCAAGTGCTCAAACGGCACATCTCCAAGATGTCTGCCGCCTTATTTGGTAAGGAGATCTTTCCTGCACACCTCATTTGAACGTCTTTGATTTAACAATTGGCAACTGACCTATGTCTTCCGGCTCATGCAAGACCTTTGAGCCGACAGCTTGCCGATGATAGCATTCTGGCGCTGAAGGCGATGTACACCTTCATAGAACAACTGTACTGTGGTGCAATGTTCACTATAAAAAGTGTACAGTACAGAGATAAGATTCCCAAGGCCCTAAAAGAAATGTTGGAGCTGTTTTCAATGGTTCCAAAGCAAATCCAAGAGCTGAAGAAGTCAGCGTTTCGTGCTGGAGCCGTCGCAGGCCTGAGTCGGGCCATGGCCTTTGTGCCGGATCTTACAGCAGAAGAGATGATGGGCGGGTATCCATCGAAGAAGGTGGACGGCTCAGAGTTCACTGATGAAGACTATTACAAAGTCGTCAAGGCCTCTCGCCATCTGGCGTCTATAATGGCTGATGAGGCGGAGGACGAATTAAAAAACTATCAAGCCGCCTACGATCAGGAAGATAAGAGGATGCGCGGACCTCTTTACGAGTGTCAAGACTTAACACCCTCCCGAAGCAAAGATCTCTTCCCTGGTGAGCTCAACATTGTGCCTTTCTTCTCCAGGTCATTTGATGCTATGTCTAACTACAACTGGGAACACGGCAATCTTCAGATCGGCTCCGCAGAAGACCCAGAGCAGAATATGCCGGCTGAGTAATCCATCTTTGTAACAATCAGAGCAATTGTCGGCTCTTGTAATTACCCGCCCATGGCATCTAAAAACTTTAGCATAAATATCGTCCGTTCCTTAGAAGAAAATATTTTGTAACAGCTCTTGAATATTGAAATGCATCCGCCGGCTGTTTTTGCTTTATAAGACTTGTCTTCCTTCTTGGCTCTGTTCTTCCAGCTTTAATAAGCTTGCCACCGATTCATGTGAGATACTTTGTAAATCATTAGAGCTCGTTTAGATCCGGCAGCACCTCTAGTGGTAGTCAGCCCCCAGGAATAAAACGCAGCTGTTGATATACCAGCACATAGTCTTTCTGAAACGTGTATCCTTCATCCGGACCCATGAGAGCCGGGAAGCTTATTCCCCCAGCCGGAGCATTACAACTCCTTGTCTTATGATAAAAAGGTCAAGGAAGAGCCGGCTGCCATAGGATAAAGTAAGCTATACCTGACGGTAGGAAGCTTCCATGTGACAACAACGACTGTTGAAAACTTTTAAAAGCGGCCTACAACCGGCTATAAGAGGGGTGATGTAAACTATGCCATGACGGCAAGAAGCCTCCTCAAATCAGCTAATATTGAATAGGGCCAGCTGCCGATGGTATTATGTAAGCTATACCTTATGGTAAGAAGCATCCATTCGATAGCCACGACTAGTAATTGTACTAGCCGGCTGCGTGAAGGGTTTATGTAAGCTATACCCAAGGGAAAGAAGCCTCCTTCCGCAACTATTTTTGGCATAAACGCCGGTTGTTAGGGTGAGATAAGCGAACCCGTCGGTAAGAAGCCCCCTTCGACAACCGCGGTTAATAAGTAACCGGAAATGGCATAAAAGCCGACCATTAGGGTGAGATAAGTGATACCCGTCGGTAAGAAGCCCCCTTCGATGGACGCAGCTGATAAACAACTGGAATTTGATGTACACGCTGCTGCCTTAGGGGAATTGTTTAAGCTATACCAAAGGTAATAAGCCTCCATTAGCAAAAGCACTTAATGTACTCAAACTATACCTCATACCAGTTCAGGGTCTCTAAAGCGAGATTGGCCGTCAACTATGTGAGCCGGCTCAGGGTCTCTAAGGCGAGATTGACTAATAAGGGCTTAATTATTTAACTTACAACAGTTCAGGGTCTCTAAAGCGAGATTGGCCGTCAACTATGTGAGCCGGCTTAGGGTCTCTAAAGCGAGATTGACTGGAATAAATTCAACTTGGCACTCGGACCGGTTCAGGGTCTCAAAGAGAGATTAACCAGTAAGACCATGACGGATCAAAAGAGCCACACGAACTCCAAATTTGCTAGTATTGAAGAATTTCCTCTTTAAATCATGAAGATACACATAAGAGCCGGAGCTCAAGTCTTTGGTAGTAATACTAATCTATATAAATATGATATGTACAATGATAACAGATCTGCATCATCTCTTAAGTATAATATGGCCGCAAGTGTGCCACATTCCATGGCCGCAAAGTCTCTTGACCCGCCGTATCCGACTCATCACGAATATCAATGAGGTAGTATGACCCGTTGTTGAGGTTTCTGCTGACCACAAAGGGCCCTTCCCATGGTGGAGAGAGTTTATGCATCCCAGTTTGGTCTTGAATAAGCCGGAGCACCAGGTCACCTTCCTGGAACGTTCGGGTCTTCACTCTGCGGCTATGATAGCGTCGCAGATCTTGCTGGTAAATTGCTGATCTGGCTGCTGCTAACTCTCGTGCTTCGTCCAAGGCATCCAATGCATCTTGACGTGCTTGCTCATTGTCCGTCTCAACGTAAGCCGCCACTCTTGGCGAATCATGCCGGATGTCACTAGGTAGAACCGCCTCAGCTCCGTAGACCATGAAAAAAGGTGTAAAACCTGTAGACCAGGTAGGCGTAGTCCGGATGCTCCATAAGACGGAAGGCAATTCATCAACCCAACACTCGGGTGTCCGTTGCAAAGGGACCATGAGACGGGGTTTAACCCCTCGCAAGATTTCCTCATTCGCCCGCTCGGCCTGGCCATTGGACTGTGGATGTCCCACGGCTGAAACATCAAGCCGGATATGCTCCTTCTCACAGAACGCCTTCATAGCCCCCTTAGACATATTTGTACCATTATCTGTGATAATACTGTGTGGATAGCCAAAACAATAGATCAATGACTTGACAAACTCAACCGCTGTGGCCGCATCACACTTGCTTACTGGCTCAGCCTCCACCCACTTGGTAAACTTGTCAACCGCCACCAAGAGGTGCGTTTTCTTATCTTTGGACCTCTTGAAAGGTCCTACCATATCAAGCCCCCAGACCGCAAACGGCCAGGTAATAGGTATCATCCGCAATTCTTGAGCTGGAACATGAGCACGTCAGCCAAATTTCTGAGAGGCATCACACTTACAGACCAGATCCTCTGCATCCTTATGAGCCGTCAACCAGAAGAAACCATGTCTAAAAGCCTTGGCCACTAAAGATCGTAACCCGGCATGATGCCCACAATCGCCAGCATGAATTTCACGTAAGATCTGTTGGCCCTCCTCTGGCGACACACATCGTTGGAAAACACCCATCACACTGCATTTGTGTAACTCGCCCTTGATAATTGTCATGGACTTGGAACGGCGAACGATTTCCCGAGCCCGGCTCTCATCATCCGGCAACTCGCCGCGCGTCAGGAATGCTAAATAAGGAGTAGTCCAATCTGGAATAACATGTAAAGCCGCCACTAGAGCCGCCTCCGGGTCAGGAATTGCCAGATCTTCCTCAGAAGGCATTTTGACAGTCGGATGATATAACACATCAAGAAAAACATTAGGCGGCACCTGCTTACGCTGAGACCCGAGTCGTGATAAAGCATCAGCCGCCTCGTTCCGTCGACGATCAATATGATCCACCTGATACCCTTTGAAATGACCTGCCACAATATCAACCGCCTGACGATAAGCCGCCATCCGTTGGTCTTTAGAATCCCAAGTACCTGAAACTTGCTGAGCTACCAGATCTGAGTCACCTAGGCCTCTAACCCGGCTCAAGTTCATCTCCTTAGCAACTCTCAAACCATGGAGCAAGGCTTCATACTTAGCAGCATTATTAGTACAGGGGAACATCAACTGGAGCACATAACAAAATTTATCACCCTTGGGGGAGGTGAGAACTACTCCAGCACCAGACCCCTCAAGCTGCTTAGACCCGTCAAAGTGTATAGTCCAATATGTGCTATCCGGCTTCTCTTCAGGCGCCTGGCACTCTGTCCAATCATTTATGAAATCCACCAAAGCCTGAGACTTAATTGTTGTGCGAGGGGTGTAACTGACGTTGAGAGGTCCCAACTCCAAAGCCCATTTAGCAATCCGCCCTGTAGCCTCTCTGTTCTGAATAATATCTCCCAACGGGGCAGAGCTTACAACAGTTATTGGATGGCCCAAAAAGTAGTGCTTCAGCTTACGATTAGCCATAAAGACCCCGTATACAAGCTTCTGCCAATGCGGATACCGCTGCTTGGACTCAGCCAAGACCTCACTGATGTAGTAGACATGCCTCTGAACAGGATATTCCTTCCCTGCCTCCTTGTGTTCAACCACAATCGCCACACTGACCGCCCGGCTGTTAGCTACCACGTATAAGAGTAGCGGCTCTTTCTCAGCCGGAGCGGCCAATACTGGCGGCTCAATCAACTGCTTCTTAAGAGCTTCCAACGCCTCTGCGGCTGCCCTTCTCCACTTAAACTCGTCCGTCTTTTTCATCATTTGATATAAAGGGGTGGCTTTCTCCCCAAGCCGGCTGATGAGCCGGCTCAGCTCAGCGATCCGGCCTGCAATACGATGAACATCATTGATGCACGTCGGCTCTCGAAAGAAGTAATAGCCTTGATTTTATCCGGGTTAGCCTCGATGCTACGCTCAGAGACCAAGAACCCCAAAAGCTTTCCTGCAGGAACACCAAAAACACACTTTGCCGGGTTAAGCATCATTTTGTAGACCCGGAGATTATCAAAAGTTTCCTTAAGGTCCTCCAAGAGGGTTTCTTTCTTCCTTGACTTCACCACTATGTCGTCCACATAGGCATGAACATTACGGCCAATCTGACTGTCGAGACAGTTCTGCACACACCGCTGATCAGTCGCCTGGGCACTCTTAAGCCCAAAAGGCATGGAGACGTAGCAGAACGCCCCAAAAGGCGTGATAAACGATGTTTTCTCCTGGTCCTTGACTGCCATTTTGATCTGATGATACCCGGAGTAAGCATCCAAAAAGCACAAGTTCTCACAACCGGCTGTTGCATCAATGATCTGATTGATGCGAGGAGGTGCAAAGGGATCAGCCGGACAAGCCTTGTTGAGATCTGTGTAATCTATGCACATACGCCAAGTACCATTCTTTTTAAGTACCAACACTAGATTAGCCAGCCACTCCGGGTGAAAAACTTCAACTATAAAGCCAGCGGCCAAGAGCCGGGCAACCTCTTCTCCAATAGCTTTCCGCCTCTCCTCAATGAAACACCGCAGAAACGGCTTAATCGGCTTGAATTTTGGATTCACATTAAGATTGTGCTCGGCAAACTCTCTTGGTACACCCGGCATGTCAGAAGGTTTCCATGCAAAGATGTCCCGATTCTCACGGATGAATTCGATGAGCATGCTTTCCTATTTGGGATCCATATGAGCCCCGATGATAAACTGCTTGGATGAGTCGCCAGGGGTAAAGTCCACTATTTTAGTATCATCCGCTGAAAACTTGAGAGGCGGATCTGTTTTTGCGTTTGGCTTCTTCAATGGAGTCATGTCCTCCGGGTCAACGTTCTTTTTATAAAAATTTAACTCCTCCTGTGCACAGCTAGCCTCAGCATAAGCCGCATCACCTTCCTCGCACTCAATAGCTGTCTTCCGATTGCCATGAACCGTAATCGTGCCATTTAAGCCGGGCATCTTGAGCTACAGATAAACATAACAAGGCCTAGCCATGAACTTGGCGTAAGCCGGCCACCCGAATAATGCGTTATAAGGGCTCTTGATCTTGACTACCTCAAACCACAAGGTCTCCACCCTGTAATTGTACTCATCGCCGAAAGCCACCTCCAAAGAAATTTTACCTACCGGGTATGCCGACTTACCAGGCACCACCCCATGAAAAATAGTAGATGAAGTCTTAAGATCCTTGTCTAACAGCTTCATCCGCCGGAAAGTGTCATAATATAAGATGTTGATACTGCTACCTCCGTCCATGAGCACCTTGTTTACTCCATAACCGTGTATCCGAGGGGCCACGACCAGAGCTAACCGGCCTGGGTCATCCACCCTCGGCGGGTGATCTTGCCTGCTCCATCTTATCTCATACTCTGACCACGGCAGGTATCATGGGAGAGCCGGCTCGACCGTATTAACGCTCGCCTCCGTAGTTTGTCATCTTGCCGGCTGTTACCAGTCGTAAACACATGATACTGCCTTGAACTGAGCTGCTTCGGGTTACTCTGAAACCCAGACTGATTGCACTGCTGCTGTTGATGCTGTTGATTATTATGACCCGGATAACCTGCTCCTGAGCCGCCAGCACCAAAGCCAGCACCTGACCTGTCGTGGCCTGACTCGCCAGGCCCTGAGCCGCTAGGCGGCCCACCACCCTGATTATGAGGTGGTTGAAAGTGTTGATTCTTAAATCTCTGCATGATGAAACAGTCGCCCCACGCATGCGTGGATGCCTTCTCAGGCGTACTGTGCTCCGGACAGGGCTTCCTAAGCACTACTTCCAAATTGAAAGGGGGCCTATTATCACGCTGGTACGGCTTATAACGCCCGTTCCCCTTAGGAACATTCGGCCCTGTGTTAGCATTTGCCACTAGCTCTGATCCGCCACCAGCGTTCTTCTGTCTGTTCTGATTCCCGTTGTTTCCAAAGTTCTTGCCTTGGTTGTTCTTCTTTCCCTGATTTGACTTCTCCTCATCCGAACCCGGATCTTTGGTGGTGTCTGAGTCGGCGTACTTCGTTAGAGCCGTCATGAGCTCTCCCATATCTTGGCACGTGCATTTAAGCCGGCCAAGCTTCTGCTTCAGCGGAACAAAATGACAATTCTTCTCCAAAATGAGCACCGCTTGAGCCGCTGTGATCTGTTCGGACGAGTGAATAATATTCGACACCCGCCGAACCCAATGATGAGCTGACTCATTCTCTTGCTGTACATAGTGATCCAAATCTACAATAGTCATAGGCTGCTTACAAGTCCCTTGGAAATTTTTGATGAACTTCGCCCTCAATTCAGCCCAAGAATTTATAGTGTTGGGTGGCAAACCCTTTAACCATGTGCGAGCCGGACCCTCGAGCATCATGATGAAATATTTTGCAAAAACAGCTTCACTAACGTCTAGCATCTCCATAGCTAGCTCATAGCTCTCGACCCAAGTCTCGAGAGGGAGACCCGCCATGTAGTTAGGCACCTTCTAGGGCCCCTTAAAATCTTTAGGCAACCTTTCACTCTGTAGAGCCAGAGTTAAGCATGGAACTCCCACGGCTCTAGCGCTACCAGCCGCCCCGGCCTCTGTAAATACTGAGGGCCTGAAACCCAGAGGAACCATCACCGTCTCTTGTTCTCGCCTGTTTCTTGCCCGGTCCACCAAGGTTTGTGCGTCTAGCGCCGTATGTCCTCTTACAGGCCCATGATGTGGACCGCTACTGGAAACCACCGGCGACTCATAGCGCCGGCTAAAGCTTCGGCTGTGGAGAGGGGTGGAATGGATTCGGCTACGGCTGTGAGTGTACTTCTCTTGCTGAGCCACGGCCGTCTGTAAGTACCTGATAGCATTCCTCACCTCCTCCGCAAAGGGCGCCTCATCTGGGATAGGAATCGTTCCTAGCTGAGCAGCTGCCGCTACCATGTTCTCAGCCGGGTTAGAATAATGACCTGCTAGCGTCGTGAACCCTCCGGGTGGGGTCGTGTGAGCCGCTGCTCGCCCTTCCTCAGGGGCAGCTGCCGCTCTCCCAGAGCCAGGGGTATTGAAAAGATTCCTCGCCTCATAGCGCTCCGGCAGACGCGATTGATGCCTCCTACGGTGTACAGCCACCACTGAAGCCTGTTCCAGCCCCAAACGAAGAGCGTCGGCCTTGAGCCGTGCTGCCTCTGCTTCCATCTGCGTGTTTAACTCAGTTATCCTCTGACGTTCCTCGGCCATCCGGCCTTTGATTCTTGCGATCTCCTCATTACGAGCCGCCTGATTCTCTGGTGTGACCTCCGTAGCCAACATGGCTTCAAGCTCATCCATCAATTCCACAAGGCCCTGAGCCGGCGGCTGGGGAGGGTTACCCGGCCGCCCCTGGACCTGCCATGAACACCGCCGCGTGAGACGGTCGCTCCGGCTCACCTGACTCACCATGCTCTGACTCGGGGCGAGTGCCACCGTAGCCCCCAAGGCCACCATTACTAAGCTGATAGATAGAATCTGTTTCCCCACTTGACGACTCATCGTCCGAGTGCACGAGAGTCCCTTGAGATCTGGATGTTCCCAGATCCATACCTTGAGTGAA
Source organism: Hordeum marinum (assembly GCA_022496015.1). Taxonomy (NCBI): domain Eukaryota; kingdom Viridiplantae; phylum Streptophyta; class Magnoliopsida; order Poales; family Poaceae; genus Hordeum; species Hordeum marinum. The sequence goes on along the minus strand of CM039677.1, from coordinate 276,247,196 downwards.
GCCCACGAAGACATGCCCCTGAACCGGGTTAACACGAGCAGGGCCTACCTTACGTGCGGGCTGAAGACGTCGAGCCGGCTCGATGATGTTGGTGCAGACATCCGGCCCGGGTGTAGATCCGTCGATCTTTCCGATGAACACTTGGATCCTGCCAAACGGAACCCTAAAACCATACTCCACAGAAGCAGCATCGAGCCCCCAGCCAGCGTCATCGATGTAGAGCCGGCCACGGCGATTCTTGCTCATCTTCCCAACCACGTATCCTTCGAGCTCCGGAAGAGAACCCTTTGAGAACTCGACACCACCGAACGCGAGCCCCACGGTGGGTGCCAACTGTCGTGGTTTTGTCACGGCAGATGTCCGGGTTACCGGACTTGAGTTCGGAGCCATCGCCATGGTAGTGGACTCAAGGGGGTTAGACGAGACAAAGGACACGAGTTTACCCAGGTTCGGCCCCTCAAGTCGAGGTAAAAGCCTACGTCCTGCTTGTGTTGTTATTGCTTGATGTATCGATTACAAGGAGCTAGAAGCTTGCCCTAGTTTTCGATAATCTAACCTCTAAGTCTCCCCGACTCTACCTTTATATCAGAGGTCAGAGCCGTCGGGTCTTACCTATTGTACAACCGGATCATGATTACATCTCCGAATCGATCTCTACCTTACCACCCAAGTCATCCGTTGGAAAGTCTTGCACCTCCGGGTCTCTGTCGTCCGGCCCACAACAAGAACCGCCAATCTTCTTGGGCCTCCAACTGGTACATGTCTCTATGGGCCGGCTCATAGCCAATGCTATCAACCGAAACCTTCTTGCCGGGTCATATCACGGGGTTATATCCCCAACAACCTCCGAAGCCAACTCCAAAGAAAAGAGGTATTCTATTCCTAAGTCCTGAAGATATGCAAGAAGCAAAGAAATCTATCCGAGAGAAAGGTATTAAATCTGAAGATGTTAAGAATCTACCACCTATTGCAGAGATACATGGTCTTGATAACCCGAGACACGTAGTAGAGGTAAATTCTCTTCGTAGATTCAATGAGAGTGATATCCCTTATGATAAACCAATTAGCTTACGCTTAGCTGAATTTGATAACTTTGTTGCCAAACAACAAAGTTTTAATGATTATGTTAGGAGAAAACTGGAACAAAATGCTTGTATCATTAATCATATAAGTGCTTGTGTGGATAGAAATGTTAATGATTTTAAGCTTATTAGTAAACATGCTTCTATGGTCACTACTCAAGTAGAGCAAGTACTTAAGGCTCAAAATGACTTGCTTAATGAATTGAATGATAATTCTGTTAAAGTTGTTACTAGAGGTGGTAGAATGACCCAGGAACCTTTGTATCCTGAGGGCCATCCTAAGATAATTGAGCAAGATTCTCAAGGAATTAATACTGATGCCCCTAGTCATCCTGGTAATAGGAAGAAAAAGAAAGATGACAGGAACTTGCATGCTAGTAAACTTGTTTCTGTTACAACTAAGAATCCAAATGATATATCATTTTCTGACGCTGAGACACAATCTGGTGATGAACATGAGCCTAGTGATAATATTGATAATGATGTTCATATTGATGCGCAACCTAGTAATGATAATATTGATCCTGATAACCCACAACTTAAGAATAAAAGATATGACAAGAGTGACTTTATTGCTAAGAAGCATGGTAAAGAAAGAGAACCGTGGGTTCAGAAACCCATGCCCTTTCCTCCTAAGCCATCCAAGAGAAAGGATGATGAGGATTTTTAGTGCTTTGTTGAAATGATTAGACCTATCTTCTTGCAAATGCATTTGACTGATATGCTTAAAATGTCTCCTTATGCTAAATACATGAAAGATATTGTGACTAATAAAAGAAAGATACCTGATGTTGAGATTTCCACCATGCTTGCTAATTACACTTTTAAGGGTGGGACTCCTAAGAAACTAGGTGATCCCGGAGTACCCACTATACCTTGCTCCATTAAAGGAAATTATGTTAGAAACTGCTTTATGTGATCTTGGAGCCGGTGTTAGTGTTATGCCTCTCTCTTTATATCGTAGACTTGAATTGGATAAGTTGACACCTACTAAAATTTCTTTGCAAATGGCCGACAAATCAACTGCTTTACCTATCAGCATTTGTGAGGATGTGTCTGTTGTGGTTGCAAACGTTACTATCTTAACGGACTTTGTTATTCTTGATATTCCCGAGGATGATGCCATGGCAGTCATCCTTGGAACACCCTTTTTAAACACTGGAGGGGCTGTTATTGATTGCAACAAAGGCAATCTCACTTTCCATGTCAATGGTAATGAGCACACGGTGCACTTTCCGAAGAAACAATATCGGGTTCATTGCATAAATTCTATTGAAAAACCTTCATCCATTACTATTGGAAGCTTTGAAATTCCTATACCTACTGTCAAGATGAGATATGATATACTTACTGTTGGGGATATGCATATCCCCATTGAGGTAACCTAGTGATTTTTCGAAGATTCTCCGGTTTTATGTGATTTGAAAAAAGTTTGTCAAGGAGACTAGATCAACCTCATTGATGGATTTCTTTTGATGACCATGAGATGGATGAATCTAGAAGTCACAACCTTATGTTCCCAACTTTTACTTTCTGTTATTTAGTAGAAAAATAATAAAAAATATAGCATTATTTTCCTGTTTTCTGCATTATTCGTCCAATAAAAAATGACCTAAAAATAAAAGTTCTTCAAATGCCCTGAAATTCAAATATGATTTCTTTCTGGAATATTTAAGAATTTCTGAGATAGATAACTAGTCAGGGGGATGCACCAGTGGGCCACGAGCCCAGGAGGCGCGGCCACCCCCCTGGGCGTGCCTGGCAGGCTCGTGGGTCCCACGTGGGCCCCCTCCACTTATTCCAGCGCCCATCTCCTTCTTCTTCCTCCAGAAAAAATCATCCCATGGCTCAAACCCATGTTCTTGCTCATTTTGCTGCGTTTTTCGATCTCCTTGTGCAAAGCCCCATTCACCAAACTTTTTTGGGAAATTGCTCCTTGGTATGTGACTCCTCCATTGGTCCAATTAGTTTTTGTTCTAGTGCTTTATTCATTGCATATTATTGCTACCTTGGTGACCCTGTTCTTGAGCTTTGCATGTTGATTATATTTGGTCCCAAGTAGTTTTGATGCAAGATATGGCCTCTAGGCACTTGTAGGAGTAGTTACTATGAGTTTTGTTAAGTTTTATTCACTTTTATTTTGAGTCACTAAAAATTTCAAAATTCTTTAGAGGAAGAAAAGGAATTATGAGGAGGTTTCTAAGGGGTTCTTCGAGTCATAACCCCAAGGAAGATGAAAATGAGAAGAAGAAACCCAAGTATCTAGTCCCCCGAGTTGCAGAAGTTCGAGCATGCAAGTGGCCAAGCGATATGTTCTTGCACGCTGCTGGTCTTCATAAGGATTTTTATAACTTGGTGGAGAACATCGGCCTTACCGCATTTGTCGAAGATAAGTGTCCACAATACCTCCTCCTAGTTAATACTTTTGTGCAATGCTTTAATTTCTATCCGAGGAAGAGTCCTCCAGATCTTGCAGTCCTACGCTCAGCTTTGCATAATGATAGAACTTATAGTCTGGGCGTTATTGTTGCCCACCGGTTGAACACGAACCATTCCAAGGGCGCGGTATATGGAGGTATCTATGCTACTCGTCTAGCTAAACATTTTGAGATACCTGCTAGGCTGCATGAGGAGGGAGAGATGCTCCTTCCAGGGAGATATTTAGATTATGATAGCATGGTTCACCATGACTTTATTGATAAAAACGATAATGGGAGGCTAATTTATAACTTGGTATTTAGCCAGGGTACTCATGAGGTCATTACCCTGCCTGCTCCTTCTTTGTTCAACCTTCATCTAGGCATGTACATTATTATGCCCTCGGACATCTACGCATACTAGGGCATGGCTCCACCTCAGGCGCCCGTGCCTGAGCCACCAGTTGACTACCAGACGCCAGCTAATCAGTGGGAGCCGGAGGAGCTCACCCAGCAGTGCCATCCTTAGTACACTCCGAGTACCCCGGAGCTGGTTACTTCCCGCCTTTGGAGTAGACCAACTTAGGCCAAAAGCCTAAGCTTGGGGGAGTATGTGTTTCTCACCGACTTTATATTCATGTTCACACATTCACTTTGATAGTCGGTGTTCACACTTTTTCATTATATCATCCATGCTAGTTTATTTTATTTTTCGTGCATTCTTCTTTTGTGTTTGATTTACTTAAGAAAATCCAAAAAAATTAAAAAGGACAAAAACAAAAAACAAAAAAAATTAGTTGTAACTTTACATTCTTGCATGCTTAGTCGTAACTAAAAAGAAAACCCAAAAAGATTTCTTGTTCTTCTTTTGCTTGTTGGGAGCTTTCCCGTGTAAATAGTTTTCTTTTTCCTTGTGTCAAGGTAGAGGACCATGATTAAAATGATTAGTGGCTCTCGTATGCATTATTGTTTATCCGTCAAAGAGCCATATTACTTTGTCTTCTCCTCTGAGTTTGCTTGCAGATTCCAGCTTAGTCCCATGCACGAACACTCTTATTATTATTCACATCATTCGGTCGTGCAAGTGAAAGGCAATAATGACGATATATGATGAAGTGACTAAGCCTGGAAAAGCTGGTATGACCTCGATCTATTTTGTTTTTGTAAATATGACTAGCTCATCATTCCTAATTCAGCATTGTTATGAGAGAAACATGTTCGCAATGACAACTTAGAGATCACAGTTTCTTATGCCATGCTTAATTAGCTAGGAGCTTATAATGGTTTGTCTTTGATGCCAACATGAATTTTAAAATGATTGTGATGTATTATGATAGGATGGTATCCTCCTTTGAATGATTCAAGTGGCTTGACTTGGCACATGTTCACGCATGTAGTTGAAACAAAATCAACATAGCCTCCACGATATTCATGTTCATGGTGATTTATATCCTACTCATGCTTGCACTCAATGTTGGTTAATCTCAATGCATATTGATGACTGTTATCGCTCTCTAGTTGGTCGCTTCCCAGTCTCTTTCTAGCCTTCACTTGTATTAAGTGGGAATACTGCTTGTGCATCCACTTCCATAAAACCCAAAGTTGTTCCATATGAGCCCACCATACCTACCTATATGCAGTATCTACCTGCCGTTCCAAGTAAATTTGCATGTGCCACTCTCTAAACCTTCAAATAATAATCTGTTCTGTATGCCCGAACCACTCATGTGGTGACAAGGGGCGGTCAGTATCTTCCATGCTAGGCGTGTTATCCTCGATATGTGTTTATTCACTATCACTCACGAGAAAGGGGCCGATAATCGGAATGCCCAGTTCCATGCTCAAATCAAATAAAAATATAATTGCAAACAAAACTCCCCCTGGATTGTTGTTAGTATGGACGGCGCCCAAGGATTCGACAAGTCGTGGAGTGTGATTGATCGGTGGTGGGGGAGTCAAAACTTTACTATTCTGTTTGGGAACCGCCTATAATATGTGTAGCATGGAAGATGGTGAAAACTCTTGGTCATCGCGTTGACAATGAAAGCAAGCCACCCCAAAATTATTTATCTCTCTATTAAAAAGCTTGAGCTCCGGCACCTCTGCGAATCAATGCTTCCCTCTATGAAGGGCCTATCTATTTACATTTCTGTTGAGTCATCCTCATCTTATTAAAGGCACCGGGTAGAGAGCACCTCCGTCATTTATATGTTTTGCTATTAATTGATATTGAGTATGACTATGACTGCATCTTCTTTGCCATGAATTACATTTTCTAGTCGGCCCTTGGTCTTTGAAGGTGCTCTGCATTTATGTTTTACGGTCTCAGAAAGGGCTAGCGAGATACCATCTATTCATATTGTATCTTGATTGTTTTGATTGAAGTGTTGACGTTTGAAACTTATTATTATTACTTGCTAGTTGATTATGCCATTGATATGAGTATACCATGAGACCTAAATGTCATTGCTTATGTGGTTAGCTAATGATCTTGCTGAAAATCTGAGTATGAGTTAGATATAATTACAACAACAACATCAAACAGAGTTCGTAAAACTTTTTCTTTTGTCTCTTTCAGTTTATCAACTGAATTGCTTGAGGACAAGCAAGGCTTTAAGCTTGGGGGAGTTGATACGTCTCCAATGTATCTACTTTTCCAAACTCTTTTTCCCTTGTTTTGGACTCTAATTTGCATGATTTGAATGAAACTAACCCGGACTAACGCTGTTTTCAGCAGAACTGCCATGGTGTTGTTTTTGTGTAGAAATAAAAGTTCTCGGAATGACCTAGAAACTTACGAGGAATTTTTATGAAATATATAAAAAATACTGGAGGAAGAATCAACTGGAGAGGAGCTGCCAGTGGGCCACGAGCCCAGGAGGCGCCCCCCCTAGGTCGCGCCTGGCAGGCTCGTGGGGCCCACATGGCTCCTCCGACCTCCTCTCCAGCTCCATATAGCCTCCTTCGTCCAGAAAAAATTAGGAGAGAAGAGTTTATCGCATTTCATGATACGGAGCCGCCGCAACCACATGTTCTTCCTCGGGAGGGCAGATCTGGAGTCCGTTCTGGGCTCCGGAGAGGGGAAATCGAAGCCATCGTCATCATCAACCATCCTCCATAGCCAATTTCATGATGTTTCCCACCGTTCGTGAGTAATCTCATTGTAGGCTTGCTGGACGGTGAGGTGTTGGATGAGATCTATCATGTAATCGAGTTAGTTTTGATAGGGTTTGATCCCTAGTATCCACTATGTTCTAAGATTGATGTTGCTACTACTTTGCTATGCTTAATGCTTGTCACTAGGGCCTGAGTGCCATGATTTCAGATCTGAACCTATTATGTTTTCATTAATATATGTGTGTTCTTGATCCTATCTTGCAAGTTGTCGTCACCTACTATGTGTTATGACCCGGCAACCCCGGAGTGACAATAGCCGGAACCACTCCTAGAGATGACCATAGTATGAGCATTCCATGTATTCAGAATGTGCTAATGCTTTGTTCCTGTTCTTTATTAAAAGGAGACCTTAATATCCCTTAGTTTCCATTAGGACCCCTCTTCCACGGGAGGGATGGACAAAAGATGTCATGCAAGTTCTTTTCCATAAGCACGTATGACTATATACGGAATACATGCCTACATTACATTGATGAACTGGAGCTAGTTACATATCACCTTATGTTATAAATGTTACATGATGAATGGCATCTGACATAATTATCCATCACCGATCCAATGCGTACGAGCTTTTCCTATACTGGTCTTTGCTACATTACTTTACTGCTGCTGTTGTCACACTTGCTACACAAATCACTACTGCTACTGTTACCACTATTATTGTTACTATCATACTACTTTGCTACTAAAACTTTGCTGCAGATACTAAATCTTTCAAGTGTGGTTGAATTGACAACTCAACTTCTAATACTTGAGGATATTCTTTGGCTCCCCTTGTGTCGAATCAATAAATTTGGGTTGAATACTCTACCCTCGAAAATTGTTGCGATCCCCTATACTTGTGGGTTATCAGCAGGGAGCTGCTTGCCAGCTCCGGCGCGAGCACAAGGTGACCACGTGCTCGTCCTCCTGGACGCCAGGAGGACGAAGGCGGTGCTGGGCCAGATGGGCCGGCCTAAGGTGAGCTTCCTCCTTGTTTTTTTAAATCCAGTTCCTATTTTTCTTTTTTGACATTTGTTTTATTTTATTTAGGCACAAAATACTCCAAATATTTTGTAGAGCTTAGTTTGAATATTTCAAACCTCTACAAAAAGTTTCAGAATATTTTGAATGCTAAAATAATTATAATTCTTTATTTGGCATTTTTAGCAGCTTTAATACCTGTTTTTAAAATGCTATATAGATTCAAATATTTGGAATGACCCCTGATATTTTGATGTCCACATTTATCAGACATAGGGGACATTTTGATGGGCATTTTGGACTTGTTGGTTTTTCACAACTATTGAATTGGTTTGATTTCGGTGAGGTGTTAGGGTTTCTGTTAATCCCCATTCCAAGTTGATGCAAGAATGAAAACATGATGCACACACATGTTGACCTAAGTAAGCTAACTAGGGATGTGACAACTCACCCCCACTCAAAAGAATCTCGTCCCGAGATTTGGAAGTCGTCGGGAAGAACGCAGGGTACTCTAGTCGAAGACAATCCTCTCTTTCCCATGTGGTTTCTTTCTCGGAATGGTGTGACCATCGAAACTTGAGAAATTTGATGTTATGACGCCGAGTGGTACGCTCAGCTTGATCAAGAATACGAACAGGGTATTCCCGATATGTAAGGTTATCTTGGAGATCAAGCGCTTCATGGTCTGCTTTGCGGATAGGGTCCAAGAAGCAACGCCTGAGTTGCGAGACGTGGAAGACATCATGAACCTTGGAATGATGCGATGGAAGTTCCAATTGGTAGGAAACCTCTCCTTGTTTAGCAAGAATGTGAAAAGGTCCAATGTAACGAGGAGCCAACTTGCCCTTGATACCGAATCAATGGGTACCCTTCAGAGGTGTAACCCGAAGATAAGCCTTCTCGTCAACTTCATAGGGCACAGCCTTATGATGGCGATCATATTGGCTCTTTTGACGAGATTGGGTTGTTTTCAACTTTTCACGAATAATGCGAACTTGCTCGTCTGCATCATGGATCATATCTGGGCCAAAGAGTTGCCTCTCTCCGGTTTCTGACGAGTTAAGAGGTGTTCGACACCTTTGTCCCTAGAGAACTTCAAAAGGGGCTTTGTCCAAGCTTGACTGATAACTATTGTTATAAGCAAATTCGGCAAATGGAAGACATTTCTCCCAATTCATACCGAAGGATATAACACAAGCCCGGAGCATGTCTTCAAGAATTTGATTGACTCGCTCAACTTGACCACTTAACTGCGGATGGAAAGCAGTGCTAAAAGATAGATGAGTTATCATGCCCAAGATGCGATCATATCCTTATTTCGGCACGAGGGCCTCTACAGGGATAGAAGCACATCTCGTTGTGTTGCAAGAATGGATATCATTACATGTACATGTACAGAAGAGGTGAGTATATGGAATTGGCTTACACTTGCCACAAGCTACATCAGAGGCACATCAATACAACAACATACTCAAACATCATACAGAAGAGCAGGGTCCGACTACGGACGAAAACAAACGATAAAATGACATCCATCCTTGCCATCCCGGGCTGCCGCCTGGAACCCATCCAAGATTGATTAAGAGGAAGAAGAAGAATAACTCCAAATCAAATCAAGCAACGCGCTCATGTCAAATCATCGCATTACCTATACCTGCAACTGTTGTTGTAGTAATCTGTGAGCCACAAGGACTCAACAATCTCATTTCCAAGGGTATCAAGACTATTAAAGCTTAATAGGTGAGGTATGGTTAAGTGGTGAGGCTGCAGCAAGCGACTAAGCATTTATTTGAGTGGCTAACTGAAAGTGCGTTATATCGACTAGAGGGGGGGTGAATAGGCGATTTTTATAAATTCATCACTTGAGGAATTTCATCTTTGAGGAATTTTAAATGTGATGAATAACTAACAGCGGAATAAGTACTCAGTGCATGGAACACATAGCGGCAGCATAATCATCATGATGATATGAAGCATGCACAAGTTGTGAGTAGCGTGATACAGGATAAGTAGTGATGAACAAGGTAACTTGAAGAATTTGAGGTGAGGAAATTGTGTAAGTCTTCAGTCAAATTCTTCAAACAGTAAAGATCAATTTCATCAACATGTAAACGAGGAATAAGGGGGTTGAGGAAATAGAACCGGGTAGCCTGATGAAGACAATGATTTGATGACCCAGTTCCAACTTTTGTGACAGTCGTACGTCTGGTTTGGAGCGGCCTGGTATTTAAACCAGAGGACACACAGTCCCAGGACACACAGTCCTTACCATATTCTCCTTGAGCTAAGGTCACACAATCCTCGCCCAACACTCGTGGTAAGTCTTCAGGGCAGACTTCCAAAACCCTCACAAACTGGTCACCCGGCGATCCACAATTTACTGCTGGATGCTCTAGACCAAGGTCACTTCATGCTCCCCAATTGACTGCAGGACACACTAGACCATGACGCCTAACCGTCTGGAGGATGCACAGTCCTCAAAGGTAACAAGCGCCGGTTCCACACAGGAATTTCTTCAGTGATGCTCAATCACTTTGGGTTTGTGGTTTGATTTTGGGTTTTCCTCACTGATGATTTTCAGACAAAAGCCCTCGGAGGATGGGATGCTCTCAAATGACAAGTGTCAGTTCTCTCTCGGAGCAGCCAACCAGCTAGTGGTTGTGGGGGGTGGCTATTTATAGCCGGGGGCGCATCCCGACATGATATGACATTAATGCCCTCAATTATATGACCGTTATGTGGATAGGAATGATTGGGGACAGCTGGCGCTAAGCACAGCAACGGTCGGATTTTCGAACAATGAAAGTCCTCAGACATATCACGTTCCTCACTTGTAGGCAATTCGCACTGGCGAAATCCTAACTCCTCAGCCAGAACAATTTCCTCAGATACCAGAAGAACTTCGTCTCTGTCACTGAAGAACTTGACTGAGCCGGAAGAGATTTCCAAAGGCTTCACTCAAATGAATGTGTAGGTTGAGGATTTTGGAGTTGAGCATCAGTTGGAAATTTTCCTTAGTATTACCTCGGCCCCCTTTAACAGTACGGTGTTTCCTATGACTCAAGGAAAGGAATTGAAACTACGGAAACAAGTCTTTATGCTTCATAGTCCTCGTTCATATCTTCAAGGTCACACCGATTTCTTCAGCATAAAAGTCTTCAGCAAAGTCTTCAAGTCTTCACCAAAATCTTCAGCTGAAGACATACATTTTTAGGGGTCGGTAATCTCCGGATGTATCAACCTCCTCATCGACTTATAGTGCCTGTGTACACTCACGAACGTAACCTATAAGTCTTCAACACACCAAAATCACTAAGGGGCATTAGATGCACTAATACTAACTTACGAGTACAGAAAGTAAAGTATGGTGGTCTATGCATAATGGACGTGAACTAGTAATGATCACTAACTGATCCTAAACACCTACTTATGTCAAACATAACCCCACCATGTTCTCTTTCGGATAAGGACTCATGAGAAGAGACAGTCACGGTTACGTGCATAGTTTGTGTATTTTATTAGAGTTTACTTCAAGTTTGCTATGACTGGGCGTTAAATAAAGTATCCAAGTTTGCCACATAACCACGGGCACGGCTTCTCGAAAAGATTTAACCCTGCAGGGGTGCTCCAACTCATCCATCACAAATTAACCACACGCAGTGGGAATAACCTCAACCACGGATCTCGTGATCATCCTAGGCAATTCCAAAAGAAAACCAACACCTCGAGATAGCCCGAAGAAGATCAGAATTCCTCACTCAAGACGTTCGAGAAAGGTAAAACAAATCCAGCAAGGCCACCCGACGTCTCGACGAACCCGATAGGAGCCACATATCTCGTTCTCAGGACGCGAGTGGACGGGACTACCTACGAGTAAAAAAACCAATCCCCGAGTTTCCTTGAGGCGGCCTCGCAGGCAGCCCATTTTGGACCAGCACTCATGAGGAGCACTGGCCCGGGGGTTGATTAAATTATCCGCGGGTGCCGACGGGTCCCTATGCAATTTTATTAGTTATTAGGCAAATGGAGTACCAATGTTGGGCCTTGCCAGATAAGTTTTATACCAAAACGAAAATCAAGGGGGTCCCCATAACGACCCAGACCATGTTAGGAGCACTCATTTATGGAACATAACACCGGTTCACAAGTAACTAGGGGCGGTAAGAGTGGAACAAAACACCGAGCAAAAGGCCAAGCCTTCCACCTTTACCAAGTATATATGTGCATTAAATTAAATAGAAGCAATATTGTGATATAACAAAAGAATGTCCATGTTGTCACATGGAAGCAATTGCACCTGCAGCTGGAAACGCTATAGGAAGAGCTGAGCAAGTGGTAACATAGCCAAACAAAGGTTTGCTGGGATGTGGAGGGGTTAGAGGCTTATCATGGCAATGTTGTTAGGCTTATCAAACAAGTGGTAGTAGCATGACATAGCGATAGAAAACGAGACATCTAGCATGGCAATGATAGTAATGGTATCCAGGGAAATATGTCATCTTGCCTGAGATCCCGCTCGGAAGAAGATTGAGTCCATGAAGAAGACGAACCAACGTAGTCGAACGAATCCTCACACGCCAAACGCTTTCAGAACTATATCAAGAAGAGGCAATCCGAAACAAACAATCAACACAAGATACACCACAACATATGCAAGACACGATGTGCAAACAATTATGATGCATGTTCGGTTTAAATATGCAAGGCATGTCAAGCACAACAATCAACTTCTACACATTAGGTCAAGCTCAATATGCAACGAGTTACATATTGACGAAACTTCACATCCGAATATTTAGTTCAATATCGTTTAGGTACACGACAATATTAAATGTTGTTAAACATGGCAAGAGATGAAGCATAAGTAAACTATCTATCTAGGCATCTTAAATGAGGCCGGAAACAACTTATAGCATTTCCGAAACGACCTCATATGTTAATTTCGAAATTGGTCCAGATCTGATCTAATCATATTTTATATTTGTTAAACAGCAAAAATAAATGTTACCATGTTATTCTACATGTCATTCTAGTCAATTTACATATATGGAACATCTCAAACGGAGCTACGGGCTAAAAGATATGAGCAACGCAAGATGCACATGTCATGAATGCAAATGCATGGGAAATACAATCACAAACATTTCAGATCATGAATGCAGAAAGTTATTATGAATCTACATGAGATTCTAAGCAAGTTTCATATGCAACATGTTGAAAACGGAGCTACGGTTCAACAACTACAACCAACACAAGTTTTAGTTGAAATCTGCCCAAAACAGCAAGATAGCATTTTGGACGCATGAAAACAACAAGATACACTATTCTAAAATGCACAAACTAAGCATGGGGCAGTAGTATATAATACACACTTCATTTCATATTCACATATCAAATACAAAACATGCATGGATCACATGGTAGGAAGCTCACAAGGAGGCTACTTGAAAACAGTTTTAGACTTGGTGAAAATAGCAGTTTTTGACAGTGCAGTTTTTATCACGAAGGCATATTGACAACAGTCAAACTATACGCTACAGGGCATATGATGGCATGAAATTTAATAGCATACTAAGGGACATTATCAACTACAAATAACTCCACTACACCTACCACAAAAGGGTTCTAAATCACTAGAAAATCACTTGGCAAGGTAGCAACAAAATATTACAGATTCCAGACTTAGCAATATTTTTAGCATCTCGAAACAGAAGAATTTTTATAGCAAGTTGAAAACAATAAAACAACACCTAAACATGCATTTCTATGGCAAACAAAATGTCCAGGGGCTAGGACACATATCAAAGGGCATTTCTCATGTTAAAAATTAATTCATATCATGCACGGATTAAATCGCACAAAATTAACAAAAGGGCATCACAGAAAAATGGCATGCACACAAAATGCTCAAATGACAAAACTAAGTGCACAGATAAATCATATGGATTTTTCTACCCCAAAAACATATATAATATGCATAGGTTGTTGTAGAAAATTAATCACAATTAATTATGCAAGTATTAGGCCTAATCACCTTATAGCAATTCATTAATGCAAACTAAATGCAAACACCCTTCCAACATTTTTATCATGCATGAAAATGCGAGGCCGATGATATGAACATTTTTATTATATGGTTGGATTAATTTTGATGCACGTTAAAAGAATATGTCAATGCAATATCATGTCAAATGTGCAAAATGACAAAAAATGACATGTTAATTATTTTAGGCATGGGTGAAAATGAAATATTAATAATCTACACATTTTCTAATCATTTTACATGTATAAATGATTTTATTACGATGCACGGTTAATTTTTTAAACAACGTTAAAATCGTGCAATGGGCCTACACGAAATAAAAAAACTCAAGGGGGGCTGGGCACACCTTCTGGGCCAAGGCCGATGAGGCAGGGGGCTGGCAGGTGGGCTGGGTCGAGGGAGACCGCCTGGCGCTGGCCCACGCGGGCAAGCGAGTGAGCGGGCGCAGCTAGGATCGTCCTCCTCCTCCCGATCCTGCCTGGATCGAGGAGAGGCAGGGCGGCCATAGCGAGGGGCGGCAGCTGCGGGCGCGCCAAGCACCGGGGTGGTCGGGATGGGCCGGGGGCAACCGGTTCCAGCGATGGCCGGTCGAATCTAGCCGGAGAGGGCCGGCGACGAGCTTCGGCGGCCGGCGGCGGAGCTGCCTGTGAGAGGGAGAGAGAGAGGCCATGGGGTGAGAGGGAGAGGAGGAGAAGGGAAGAGAGAAGGGGGAGAGGGGTCCGGCGACGCAGGCCCCGGCGACGGGGATCCACGGAAGCATGGGCGATCTGCCATGGGAGGCACGGGAGGAACTCGGGGCTTCTGCGGTCGCTGGACATGTCCGGGTTGGCCGCCGGACATGTCCGGTAGGTGGGATTTTTGGGCGAATTTTAGCCCCTAGATCGCGATCTGAGGGCAAAAAATGGGCAGTTGGATGGGGCTGTGGGATCTGGAGGAGGAGGGCTACCAGGTGGGTGTTTTCTAGGTGTGTGTCTGCAATTTTACATGGGGGAAACCCTAGAGAGAATGGGAGCTCTCTCCATGGGGTTATATATAGGGAAGGCACTACGGACTGGGTGTTGGACCTTGTCCGTTCGATCGCAATCCGATGACCACAAACGGAGGAGGGGCTAAGTGGGCTAGTGTAGATGGGCTAGGAGGGGAAGAGAGGGATGTTTGCGGCCCGTGACATGAAGTTTTAAAAACACCAAAGAACGTCCGACAAAATACCGATAATCGCACTACTACGAACGGATGCAAGTTTTGAAAACGGGTGACGATGCTATGCAGATGATGTGAATGATGCGATGATGAATGCGAAACGCAAACGAAACACAGTCGAGAACGGAAATAAAAGGGGAATCTTCTGGAGCGTCGGTCCCGGGCTGTTACAACTCTCCTCCACTACACGAGGATCTCGACCCGAGATCTAGAATGAAAAGGGGAAGAGAAAGAGCAAAAGGTAAAACTTAGTTGCCTCTTTGACAAACAAATGAAACCAATAAAACATGAAGCTTGGAAAAAGATGAAGAATGACATGAGGAGCAAGCAAGAATTCACAAGAAATTTCGGCAGCACTTCAGTATGAAAGAGAGGAAAAATTTGATATGATGGAAAGAAATTGAAAGAAAGGCACGAAACTTTGGTTGGAATAGAATCAAACTTTCATAAGATGGAAGGAACGTGAAAAGATTCACAACACTCCGGTTAAAAGAATAAGCAAGAAAGAACATGATCTTGATCAAACTAAATGCGAGATGAAAAGGGCAACACCACAATGCCTCCGGAACAAAAGAATAGAAGCTACATCTTTGAAGAGAAGAGAACTGAGAAGAAAATGATAACTTCCAGCACCAATGAATTCAGAAGCATAGGTTGAATGGAGTTGAAGAATCAACAATGAAAAGAATAGCTCGTTATGGGCTTATGGAACACATCCCAAAATTATGAGGTGACAACGTGCCACAGCAGAACAATTGATTGATTGAGAGCAACAAGATATGCAAAGCTTATTATACCAAGAAGAGGAGGAGAAAACTTGAATCATTTATGACACCATGATAGCAGCAGTCCTTAGGAAATGCTTTAGGTGAAATCCAAGCCAAGATAACTCCGAGAAGACAAGATGGGTTTACTTATCTTATTCTTGACAATCTTCCTTCGAGACTCTTCATAGTCAAGAATTAATAACACCACCTCAAAAGACAATGAAGAAGGAATTGAATTTAGAATCCAAGATAAGGAACACTTAAGCACCTCCAACAGAATCTTGAAAAACACTTGAAAAAAGAAAGAAATCTTGATGAACCACCATGAAGAACCTCCGGAAGAACTCTGAAACAAAAGGATTATAGAAAGAATTGAAGGATGCAAAAGGAACAAGATTGGCCTTCCAATGATTAAGATGAAGCTTAGCGGCAGATACTTGAGCAAAACTAGGAACTCCGGAAAATAAAGATGACCACTTGGGATAAGGAATTTGATACCATGAACAACTCCAGAAGAATAATTGAAATCACTTGAATGTACAAGAATAAGAATTATGATATGACTATCCTTCATCAATTTAAATTGATGACAAGAAACGGATTTCACACATTACTTATTCTTCTTGAAAAAGAATGAAGAGAGATATAGAGCACAAACTTGAAGAGGTCTTGAACGAGAGCACCGGAAGAATTCAAAGCGAAAGAGGATAATGCAAATGGATGATATAACACGAGAACAAAGAGAGCATGATCCACCTAAGCAAACTTGAACAAAGCACCGGAATGAATTAGAAACTAAAGAGGACACATGAGAATGAAAAGATCAAGATTTGCCTAATAGAAACTAAAAAAGGCACCGGAATAATTGAGATACGAATGAAGGAACAACAATTGAGAAGAATTTGAGAATGAAGCTGAAAGCTGAGAACGAAGAAATCTTCTAAAATGATGGCCTTCGAGAGGATCGAGAAATGAAAACAATTCAGAATGCACCAAATAGATATGAAAGAAATTACTCATGATCAAAACAATTGATATGATAGCAACAAGCTGAAACCATGAATCTTTGGAAGAATGAACAACGATTTAGAGAAACACTCCTTCGGTCTTCACTGCAGAGAATGACGACGAGAAACAACACCATGAATTACTGAGATGCTCCGGAAGAATGAATAAGGAAAAGTTGAGCCAACAAAGAAAATGATTTAGAAGCGATCTTCGAGAAGGCATATGACTGATGAAAATCATTCTTATGTCATATTTGAAATAACTTGAGAGCATCTCCGGAAAGATTAGAAGAGTCAAGTAGGTTCCTGGGAAAAGACCTGTGGGTTATGGGCCCACTGAAAAGAAAACACCGTTGAAAGATTGCTTAAAAAGAGAGATTGCGTCGGTACAAATTAAGAACTTGATGATATGAGACCATTGGAATAATTTAAGAGGACAAGAATGAAAATGAATGTCTTCTGAGATATCTTCAACACTCCGGATAGAATAGAGAGAGATGAATAAACAAGAGAGGCTTGATAAAGAATTCCAACATGGGAGAGCAAATAGACAATGAAAATGATATGATGAACACCAAGAACTTGAATTGAATCCATCGGAAAAGAAAGCAAAGATAAATACAATAAATGATAACTTGAGCACTGAGCATCTTCATAAGGAATCACCGGAGAAGAATAACAACGAGAACTAGGAATATGATGATAGATCTTGAAATGAAACACTTGAGAATCTCCACAAGAAATCACCGGAAGCAAGATAGAAGAAAAGATAGCAGAAGCATTGCATGAATAGAAAGACACTTGGATGAGAATTTAATCATTGAAGAAAAAGGGAGGGAGGGCGGGAAAAAACAAAGAAAACTTGGAACAGATGGAATGAACTCCGGGAAAGAATAAGAGGATTGATCTTGCAATATTGGAGATGATAGAATTCACTTGAAGAGAAGCGCACCGGATGAAAAGAATTGATATGATAACTTGATTGGGCAAAAGAATTAGCATTCCCGTGGAAATATGAGAACACTACTTAGCAAGATATGAAATCACCACTTGACATCGAAGCAACTCGAATTACCATATTAAAACAAAACAAAGGATGAGGCTTATGAAACAAGCCAGAACAAATACATACCCACTATGTACTTGTTGGAAAGATAATCCTAGGTACCTACTTGAATTCCCACCTAAGAACTTCCGAAAACTTTCTGATTATGCAATCCAGTGTGGGGGATACAAGGAGGAAATATCTCACACAACTAACAATCCTACACCCCAACTATATCCATCCTTCAACACATAACCAGAGGCTTTTGCAAATCCATCTAATCTCGAATCCTCGAACACACAATGATACTAAACCATGGTGGTACCCTGGATGCCTCCCCAGTACTGGGTGACTCCGACCTTATCTCACCACGACAAGTATTGAAGCAATTCCGAACATCCTCCGTCCTGAGATATCAAGGAAGATGAATGATAATGATGTGCCAACATTCCTTTGAGCTCGACTCTGCGGAAGAAATCAAGTTAGATAGGAGGCACCAAGACAGAACCCTGTCACATCGGCATCATATAGTTTCCAAAATACCCGCGTGATCCTAAAAAAAATTGAGTGAGAAGAGAAGTAAAATGAAAATCCTAAGTCGAATACCACACCAGAGCATAGAAGAGGAGTAAAAAGAATCCTACTCTCTGATATAACTAGACTCAAAATAGATTTTCACTAGACTCGACTCGGCCAAGTTCGATCAATCAAGGGGGCTCCTAGGTCGGTACAGGCTCTGATACCAACTTGTCACGCCCAAGATGCGATCATATCCTTATTTTGGCATGAGGGCCTCTACAGGGATAGAAGCGCATCTCGTCGTGTTGCAAGAATGGATATCATTACAAGTACATGTATAGAAGAAGTGAGTATATGGAATTGTCTTACACTCACCACAAGATACATCAGAGGCACATCAATACAACAACATACTCAAACATCATACAGAAGAGCAGGGTCCGACTCCAGATCAAAACAAACGATAAAATGACATCCATCCTTGCTATCCCAGGCTGCCGCCTGGAAGCCTTCCAAGATTGATGAACAGGAAGAAGAAGAATAACTCCAAATAGAGTCAAGCAACGCGCTCACGTCAAATCATTGCATTACCTGTACCTGCAACTATTGTTGTAGTAATCTGTGAGCCACAGGGACTTAGCAATCTCATTTCCAAGGGTATCAAGACTATTAAAGCTTAATAGGTGAGGTATGGTTAAGTGGTGAGGCCGCATCAAGCGACTAAGCATTTATTTGAGTGGCTAACTTACGAGTACAAAAAGTAAAGTATGGTGGTCTACGCATAACGGATGTGAACTAGTAATGATCACTAACTGATCCTGAACACCTACTTACGTCAAACATAACCCCACCACGTTCTCTTTCGGATAAAGACTCATGAGAAGAGACAGTCACGGTTACACATATAGTTGGTGTATTTTATCAGAGTTCACTTCAAGTTTTCTATGACCAGGTGTTAAACAAAGTATCCAAGTTTGCCGCATAACCGTAGGCACGGCTTCTCGAAAAGATTTAACCCTGCAGGGGTGCTCCAACTCATCCATCATAAATTAACCACACGCAGCGGGAATAACCTCAACCATGGATCTCGTGATCATCCTAGGCAATTCCAAAGGAAATCCAACACCTCGAGATAGCCCGAAGAAGATCAGAATTCCTCACTCAAGACATTCGAGAAAGGTAAAACAAATCCAGCAAGGCCACCCGACGTGTCGACAAACCCGATAGGAATCGCGTATCTCGTTCTCAGGACACGACCGGATGGGACTAGCTACGAGGAAATAAAACAATCCCTGAGTTTCCTCGAGGCGGCCTTGCAAGCAGCCCATTTTGGACCAACACTCATGAGGAGCACTAGCCGTGAGTTGATTAAATTATCCGCGGGTGCCGGCGGGTCCCTATGCAATTTTATTAGTTATTAGGCAAATGGAGTACCAATGTTGGGCCTTGCCAGATAAGTTTTATCCCAAAACAAAAATCAAGGGGGTCCCCATAACGACCCCGAGCATGTTAGGAGCGCTCATTTATGGAACATAACACCGGTTCACAAGTAACTAGGGGCGGCAAGAGTGGAACAAAACACCGAGCAAAAGGACAAACCTTCCACCTTTACAAAGTATATATGTGCATTAAATTAAATAGCAGCAATATTGTGATATAACTAAGAATGTCCATGTTGTCACATGGAAGCAACTGCACCTCCAGCTGGAAACGCTATAAGACGGGCTGGGCAAGCGGTAACATAGCCAAACAAAGGTTTGCTGGGATGTGGAGGGGTTAGACGCTTATCATGGCAATGTTGGGAGGCTTATCAAACAAGTGATAGGTAGCATGACATAGCGATAGAAAACGAGACATCTAGCATGGCAATGATAGTAATGGTATCCAGGGAAATGTGTCATCTTGCCTGAGATCCCGCTCGGAAGAAGATCGAGTCCATGAAGAAGACGAACCAACGTACTCGAACGAATCCTCACACTCCCAACGCTTTCGGAACTATATCGAGAAGAAGCAATCCGAAACAAACAATCAACTCAAGATACACCACAACATATGCAAGACATGATGCGCAAACAATTACGATGCATGTCCGGTTTAAATATGCAAGGCATGTCAAGCACAACAATCAACTTCTAAACATTAGGTGAAGCTCGATATGCAACGAGTTACATATTGACGAAAGTTCACATCCGAATATTTAGTTCAATCTCGTTTAGGTACACGACAATATTAAATTTTGTCAAACATGGCAAGAGGTGAAGCATAAGTAAACTATCTATCTAGTCATCTTAAATGAGGCCGGAAACAACTTATAGCATTTCCGAAACGACCTCATATGTTAATTTCGAAATTGGTCCAGATCTGATCTAATCATATTTTATATTTGTTAAACAGCAAAATAAATGTCACCATGTTATTCTACATGTCATTCTAGTCGATATATATATATGGAACATCTCAAACGGAACTACGGGCCAAAAGATATGAGCAACGCAAGATGCACATGTCATGAATGCAAATGCATGGGAAATACAATCACAAATATTTCATATCATGAATGCAGCAAGTTATTATGAAATTACATGATATTCTAAGCAAGTTTCATATGCAACATGTTGAAAACGGAGCTACGGTTCAACAACTACAACCAACACAAGTTTTAATTGAAATCTTCCCAAAACAGCAAGATATCATTTTGCACGCATGAAAACAACAAGATACAATATTCTAACATGCACAAACTAAGCATGGGGCAGTAGTATATAACACACACTTCATTTCATCTTCACATATCAAATACAAAACATGCATGGATCACTTGGTAGGAAGCTCACAAGGAGGCTACTTGAAAACAATTTCAGACTTGGTGAAAAAAGCAGTTTTTGACAATGCAGTTTTTATCACGATGGCATATTGACAACAGTGAAACTATATGCTACATGGCATATTATGGCATGAAACATAACAGCATACTAATGGACATTATCAAATACAAATAACTCCATTACACCTACCACAAAAGGGTTCTAGATCACTAGCAAATCACAAGGCAAGGCAGCAACAAAATATTACAGATTCCAGACTTAGCAATATTTTTAGCATCTCAAAACAGCAGAATTTTTATAGCAAGTTGACAACAAGAAAACAGCACCTAAACATGCATTTCTATGGCAAACAAAATGTCCAGGGGCTAGGACACATATCAAAGGGCATTTCTCATGTTAAAAATTAATTCATATCATGCACGGATTAAATCCCACAAAATTAACAAAAGGGCATCACCTCAAAATGGCATGCACACAAAATGCTCAAATGACAAAACTAAATGCATAGATAAATCATATGTATTTGTCTACCCCGAAAACATATATAATATGCATAGGTCCATGTAGAAAATTAATCACAATTAATTATGCAAGTATTAGGCCTAATCACCTTATAGCAATTCATTAATGAAAATTAAATGCAAACACCCTTCCAACATTTTTATCATACATGAAAATGCGATGCCGATGATATGAACATTTTTATTATATGGTTGGATTAATTTCGATGCACGTTAAAAGAATATGTCAATGCAATATCATGTCAAATGTGCAAAATGACAGAAAATGACATGTTAATTATTTTAGGCATGGGTGAAAATGACATATTAATGATCTACACATTTTTCTAATTACCATGTATAAATTATTTTATTGCGATGCACGGTTAATTTTTTAAACAACGTTAAAATCATGCAATGGGCCTACACGAAATAAAAAACGCAAGGGGGGCTGGGCATACCTTGTGGGCCAAGGCCCATGAGGCAGGAGGCTAGCAGGTGGGCTGGGTCAAGGGAGACCGGCTGGCACTGGCCCATGCGGGGGAGCGAGCGAGCAGGCGCAGCAAGGATCGTCGTCCTCCTCCTGATCTTGCCTGGATCGAGGAGAGGCAGGGGCGGCCATGGCGAGGGGCGGCAGCTACGAGCACGGCAAGCACCGGGGTGGCCGAGACGGGAGGGTGTGATCGGGATCCGGCGATGGCCGGCCGGATTTGGCCGGAGAGGGCCGGCGACGAGCTTCGGCGGTCCGCGGCGGAGCTGCCTGCGAGAGGGAGAGAGAGAGGCCATGGGGTGAGAGGGAGAGGAGGAGAAGGGAAGAGAGAAGGGGGAGAGGGGTCCGGTGAGGCCCAACGGCGGCGCGCTCCGGTGGCGCAGGCCCCGGCGACGGGGATCCACGGGAGCACGGGTGATCTGCCATGGGAGGCACGGGAGGAACTCGGGGCTTTTGCGGTCGCTGGACATGTCCGTGTTGGCCGCCGGACATGTCCGGTAGGTGGGATTTTTGGGCAAATTTTAGCCACTAGATCGCGATCTGAGGGCCAAAAATGGGCAGTTGGATGTGGCCGCGGGATCTGGATGAGGAGGGCTAGCAGGTGGGGTTTTTCTAGGGGTGTGTCTGCAATTTTACATGGGGGAAACCCTAGAGAGAGTGGGAGCTCTCTCCATGGGGTTATATATAGCGAAGGCACTAGGGGCTAGGGGTTGGACCTTGTCCGTCCGATCGCGATCCGATGACCAAGAACGGAGGAGGGGCTAAGTGGGCTAGTGTAGATGGCCTAGGAGGGGAAGAGAGGGAAGTTTGCGGCCCGTGACACGAAGTTTTAAAAAACACCGACGAACGTCCGACAAAATACCGATAACCGCACTACTACGAACGGATGCAAGTTTTAAAAACGGGTGACAATGCTATGCAGATGATGCGAATGATGCGATGATGAATGCGACACGCAAACAAAACACAGCGGAGAACGGAAATAAAAGGGGAATCTTCTAGAATCTTCTGGAGCATCGGTCTCGGGCTGTTACATGAGTCCCCATAGCAGTTTGGAAGCTTTCCCAGAATCGAGAAGTAAAGATACTTCCACGATCTGAGTTAATCTCCAAGGGAACACCATTAAGAGAAACTATTCGAGAAATGTATAACTCCGCTAGCTGGCTAGTAGTTATACACTGCCGAATAGGAAGAAAATGAACCACTTTGGAAAGACGGTATATGACCACAGAGATAGCATTATTCCCTTTCTTAGTCCTGGGAAATCCGGTGATGAAATCCATACCAACCTTATCCCGTTTCCATTCAGGAATAGCTAAGGGTTGAAGGGTGCCAGCAGGCCTTTGATGTTCTGCCTTAACGCGATGACAAATATCGCATTTAGCAATGAACTGAGCAATTTCTCTGTTCATCCTAGTCCACCAGAACCTCTGGCGTAGGTCCTGATACATCTTGGTACTACCAGGATGAATCGTGAGAGGAGAATCATGAGCCTCCTTAAGGATCAGTTGTCTTAAGCGTCTGCTCTTAGGATCCACCAATCGGTTCTGAAAGAACACAACACCCTGATCGTCGTTGGATAAATCTTTAGTGTTTCCACTAGAAATGTTCTCCTTGATCCGAGATATACCTTTATCATACCTATGAACAGCTATGATTTGATCCCTAAGAGTAGGTTTTGCCACCAAGTTGGAAAGGAATCCTTGAGGACAAATGTGAAGGTTCAACTTCCAAAATTCCTCATAGAGAAGTGGTTGACTTTGTTGTAACATCAGATTGTTACAATAAGACTTACGACTTAGTGCATCAGCCATGACATTGGCTTTCCCCGTGGTGTCAGTTATCCCTAAGTCATAATCTGTAATCAGCTCAACCCATCGTCTTTGCCTGAGATTCAAATCTAGCTGGGTGAAAATATATTTCAGACTTTGGTCATCATTGTAAATTTTGCAACGATTACCCAGAAGGTAATGTCGCCACGTTTTGAGTGCATGGACTACAGCTGAAAGCTCAAGATAATGTGTTGGATAATTATCCTCATGTGGACGCAGCTGTCGAGATGCGTATGCAATCACAAGAAAATCTTGCATGAGAATGCAACCTAATCCTTGTCACGAGGCGTTGCAATAGATAACAAAGTCCTTAGAGAAGTCTGGTGGCACCACAACAGGAGCAGAGGTCAGGCGTATTTTCAGTTCCTAAAAACTGTGCTCGCATTGTGGGGTCCACTCGAAATTTTTATCTTTCTTGAGGAGTTCAGTTAGAGGCTTCGCAACCTTGGAGAAGTTTTCGACAAAGCGGCGGCAATAGCTTGCTAAGCCAAGGAAACTCCGAACTTGCTTAACCGATTCAGTTTGAGTCCAATCAAGGACGGCCTGAACTCTCTCGGGATTGACAGCAATACCTTTACTAGAGATCACGTGACCTAGATAGGTCACTTCTGGTAACCAAAATTCACACTTGGAGAATTTGGCATACCGACGATGCTCTCGAAGTTTCATCAATACCAGCCTTAGATGCTCGGCATGTTCCTGTTCGTTCTTTGAGTAGATGAGTATATCGTTGAGGTAAACCACGACGAATTTATCCAAATACTCCATGAAGATCGAATTCATCAAGCGAGAGAAGGTGGCTGCAGCATTCGTTAAACCGAAGGACATGACGGTGTACTCATATTGGCCATAACGAGTAACAAAAGCCGTTTTTGGAATGTCCCCGTTTCTAATTCTGATTTGATGGTAACCCAACCTCAAACCTATCTTGGAAAAGACAGAGGATCCAGCGAGTTGATCATACAAATCGTTGATCCTGGGGAGTGGATACTTGTTCTTTATGGTGACCAAATTCACTGGCCGATAATCCACAACCATCTGATTCGATCCATCCTTCTTCTTGAGGAAGAGGATGGGGCAAGCCCAAGGAGAAGAACTAGGATGGATGAAACCTTTCTTCAAAGACTCATCGAGTTGTTTCCTAAGTTTGACTAGTTCTAAGGGTGCCATCTTATAGGGCCTTTTGGCTATTGGGATTGTCCCTGGAATGAGCTCTATCACAAACTCTACATCTCTGACAGGTGGAATTCCTGGCAGTTCTTTTGGAAAGACATCCGGAAAGTCACGGACTACCAGAATATCTTCTAGTTCTGGAAGAGGGCTAGCATTGAGAGAATAGAGTTGGCGCTTGACAGCTCGAGTGGAGACAATAACTATCTCACCCGATGGATGTGTAAGCTGAACATTCCTAGTATGAGTATCAATCTTAGAATAGTGGGCTTTCGTCCAATCCATGCCTAAGATGATATTGATGTCCGAAGACTTGAGGGCTATCAAAGATGCTAAGAAGACTAGCCTATCCACAAGAATCTCATTGTCATGGCTTACCCTAGAAGTTTGCCATTTTGAACCAGGAATCTGAACCACTAAAGGAGTAGGCATATCACAAAAAGACATGTTATGCAACTGTGCATAACTTTCTAAGATGAATGAATGAGATTCTCCGGTATCAAACAAAATAGATGTTGGATCACTATTGACAAGGAGCGTACCTAGGATAACATCAAGATCCTCAAGGGCTTCTTCAGCAGAAACATAATTCACTCGACCACGAGCAGGAGCTGGCTTCACATAGAAGGATTTTCCCGGTTTCCCGCGCCCAGCCGGCTTGGCATTGTTTTGGGGACACTCATGGGAACAGTGTCTTGGTTCTCCACATTTGTAGCAGACAACGGAGGCACGTGCAGCAATATTGATAGGGGGACCTCCAAATGTCCTGGCGGGAGGGTTGGGCTGAGTTGGGCGAGGCGCCTGGAAGGATGGCCTCACGGTGTACCTTGGTGGCAAAGCTGTGTTGGGCACCCACACCCGGCGTTTGTTGCGGCCTGAGCCAGATGCGAGGCTAAAGTCACGGGTATGCTTCTTAGTTGCCTCGTAGTCAGTCTATCCTATTTCGGCGTTGATAGCCTTGTTGACGAGGGCCTGGAAGGTAGTGCACTCATGCAGGCGCATGTCTCGACGGAGCTCAGGATTAAGTCCCTTGCGGAACCTAGCCTATTTCTTTGCATCGGTCGACACTTCCTTCGGAGCATAAAGAGCAAGATTTCCGAACTCATGGCTATAGGCATCCACTGCTAGTCTGCCCTGGGTACAAGCATAGAACTCCTCTCTCTTGCGATCCATCAGCTCGGATTTTGCGGGACATGCTAGTCAGCCAGTCATCAGCGTCGAGCGGGTCGACCGAATGATGAAACTTAGGTGGGCACAACTTGACGAAGTCATTGAGGGACACACCATCATTACACTCATTGCGGGAAGGACGCATTGTATTCTGCTCGATACGTTCCAACGGCCTGTTGGTCTCCCTTTTGTTCTGCTCAGCTTTGAGCATCACTTCTGCCAAGGAGGGCGCTTGCGGCAGGGTCTCTTGTCTTGGCTGGCTTACCTCACCCTGCTCGAAGGCAGGCATGGGGTTATTCTTAGTTGACACCATCTTGGGAAAACAAACTCACAGCTTAGACAAAGAAGACAACAGCTCTAAGACGTGAGATGAGAAATCTACTGGACAACATGGCATGCATGGGTAAATACCCGATCAACATGGTAATAAACAAACTGCCATATGGACACCATGATTCATACACACCATGATATAGTTCAGTACAAGCCCAAGCTGAAGTACAAACTACGAAAAGTTGATACAACTCATCGGAGGCATTACAAGCTTCCTATACATTATCTATCTACACCTCCGGAACTCAACTCACAACCTCGGTCATACCCCACAAGACATGCAGGACTGTGGCAATACAACTACTACAATACTAATACTAACATCCACATACTCAAGCATCACCGTAGAATGCCTCATATAGGTTACCCCCGTGACCCGAGAGTTGAACCTGAGGATCTGGAAACACCCTAGCCTGCAATCCCTGGAAACCATAAGGACACGGATGTGGCCTCGGTCCCCTTGTTGGTGGTAGTAATGGTCCCCGAAGAGGAGTGATGCCTCCAAGATCGGGCCAGTCTACGTGAGCTGGTAGATGAGTCAGCGATGGATTCAGCATCTCCAAATCTCCATAGCCTGTTTGCACGATAGGTGCTAGCTGCGTCAAAGTTGTCCAAAGACGTGCACGGGTATCATATAGCTCCATGCGAAGGGCACGTGCATCACGATCCATGTTCTCCAACATCTGAGCAGTCACTTGCAGCCTAGGGTCCTCATGAGAATGATCATAATAGGCTACACTAAGATAACTATCCTCTCCTCCTAGAGAAGCAAGAACATAGCAGAACTCTGTGTTCTGAAGCAGACCATGGTGAAATCTCATGATAGTCAAAATGGTATAGGCGGCCTCCTGAACTGCCATGTTTATGGTGACACCTAACCCATATGTCCAATGAAGCGGCTCTCC
The DNA here is from genome assembly GCA_022496015.1 of Hordeum marinum. NCBI lineage: Eukaryota > Viridiplantae > Streptophyta > Magnoliopsida > Poales > Poaceae > Hordeum > Hordeum marinum. Next base: position 276,219,751 of record CM039677.1, on the reverse strand, counting down.
AGCTCCAGGATATGATGGATATATCTTAACAGTACAAAGATACTGGCTCTGGTTGAAATCTCGATACTGCTCCTCCACTAAATACTCTGGGTACCAACGATAACCAGCCTCCATCATAACTCTAACCAACATGGTCGTATGACCCAGTACATCGATGCACCTAGTCAGACGGACCACCTGACGAGAAGGACGAGGGGGATCTGAAACAGAGAATGATGCAAAGATATTAGAGATCCTAGCAGAAATCGGACAGCATAATGGCTGTAATTTCTCAAAAAGGATTTTCAGACAACTGCAAAAGATTGGATAGCATAACCACTCGACTTTCTAGACTCAAATTCCTAATCCAACAGATTTTCACACCAAACAATAATCTAGAATCGGAGTTCACTTGTGAACAAGCTAGCTACTAGTCCATGGTTAGTAACTCGGCATCCTAAGAAATAGATAAGAAGCCTAACTCTTAACCCCGTAGATAAGATGAGAGTGACTCAGAATAGAATAATTCGGGAAGAGAAGTAAAACGAGCCTTATGTTCCCTTCCACAATCAATTCCCTTACATTTCTATTGTGTTTCTAGACTCAACTTCGACCAGTTTGGCTTGGTAGTCCTACAGTCAGTCAGGCTCTAATACCAATGATGTCGGGACCCCGATCCTAAGTCATAGAAATCCAGCCTGTAAAACATCACATCACTTTGTGGCCTCACGCACGGTAACCCCACGGCTGCAGTCTTACCTTAGTCGGGACCGTTTGCGTACTCTTTTGGCTCATGTATGTCAATATGTCGCTAGCATTCAAACGACAGAGAACCCGGGCCGACATGACTAGTCATAGAACCCAAGTGGCACATCCGTATGGAAACAAGCATACGTAAACCTACAATGCAGGTGTCGCCCTCAAGCGTGCGTAGACGAGTCATAGCAAGCTACACAGACTCCATTACGTCGTGGGACATAAATGTCATAACTGCACGTAGACGAGTTGTAGAAGGCTATAGGGAGTCCATTACACTACGAGAAATTTCCCCGAAGGGACAGACACAGCAGCAAAGAAGGATACATGCTGGTCAATCAATGTGTCCGGAGCAGTAGTAAGCTACCAAGGCTCGCTGGATGCACAAAGAGGCAGTTTCCCGTAAAGAGTACTACTAAAGGCACATGACTAGGTGTCGGATCCCATACATACCGTTGCACGTCACTCGTACGCATGACATGCCTGGTATGCATAGATACAACTATGGCATCACAACATAACCATACAACAACACAACTTTTATTTAAGAGGCTCAGAGGAGCCTTGCATAATATGTTCTTATAGGTAGGGGTCACAAGACCCAACACTCAAGTCATACAAGCAAGTTCATACAAACCAAGTGGAAGCATAAAGTTGTCTGAGTATAGACAGATGAAAGGGGTAAAAAGGCACATGGCCTGACTATCTACAGCTCGCCACAGGGCATAAGGTCATAGTTGGGACACTAGCTATTTGGCGTTGTCGAGATCTAGGTAAAACCCACCAGATGGGTCCTGAGTTTCATCTGCAACATTTATTAAGCAAACATGAGTACAAGCGTACTCAGCAGGTCTTTAAAGAAGAACTAGTCTATTCATGCTCATGTGTCAATAAGGGGAGTGGTGGAGTTTATGCAGCAATGCCAGCTTTGACTCTTGGCTAACCTTTACTACACATATTAATTATTTGTTCAAATTTTAGATATTGCACACGAGTCCACTAACTCCACATCAATACACCACCATGGATTCACTTCCGTCTTCTACGAGAGTGTCATCCATGGTACTCACACTTGTCTTGATATTTTTATGAGTATCCATTTAATTATCTATGAATAGCATAGGTTCTCCAAGTAGTCATTATCCGAGGATGCGGCTATTCGAATAGATTCATACCCCGCAGGGGTGTACTTCTTCACACACGCACTCGCCACTTATCGATGTGTTCTCATAAAACCATGCACCTCGGCAACCTTCAAGCGGAAGCCCAGCGAGGGAGTCGGCCACGACCGTCAGTCACACAAGACCTCTAGTCCAGGCTATTGCCTATTTGAGACTGAACCCGCACGGAAGTCTGGTCGAAGTTTCCGATACGGCCACAAACGATGTGCGTAGGGTTCCCAAGCCCACCATTCGAGTGACCCTTGGTACACCGTGCCACTGCCTACCGCGTCTTAATCCACCCCTAGGGTCAGTGCTACGCACAGCCTCCAGCATACTATAAACACCAGAAACTACTCGCAACTCCTGGATCGAGGACTAAGTGATTGATAAGTCGAGAGGGTCAGTTAAGTATCCCAACATGTGGTAGTAACTAGCCTTGGATCACAAACACGGAACTCAGTTCCTAAGAACGGTCCCAATGAGACAACCCGCTATGTATTCCTACATAGCCTCTCATCGCTACCTTTACCAAATCTGGTTCATCATTAAGCTTATCACATCAGAACAATAATGTTTCACTCCAGTTCATCACCCAGATGAATCAGACCTGACACAACTCTAAGCATAGCAAGTAAAGTAGGTAAAGCACATCATGGCTCAAGCATCTACTAGGTATGCTAGGTTGCAAGGTTTAGCTATTTACTGTGACAATGACAGGTCATGCAAAGGAATGGGTTCATCTACCGCATATGACAGATAATTGAACGTTTGTCCTAATGCAATAAACAAGAGTAGGAGCGAGAGAATGGGATGTTATCGGAATGATCAATGGGGTTGCTTGCCTTGCTGGGAAGCAGGAAGTTATTCTCCTTCGTTGGAATACTCGAGGGTATCCTCGGAAGCAGGGCCTACCGCAATGCAGATAAGTAACAATCAATACACGACAAGTGCAGCAATATGATGCATGGTCATGACATGGCAACATGGATGGATGAGCTAATGAAACTATGAACCAAGTTAAATGAAGTTGTTTTGAATATAGGTTCAAAATCGTTCTCCATTTCATATTCCATATATTGACCTATTACTAAATGTCAATGTTCATCTACATAGGTTGCTCTAACATACATGATAACAACACCATTGGGTTCATTGGATTTTTCTGATCAATTTTCATATATAAATTATTTCAATCTAAGTTATATATTAATTTATATGAATTTGCTAAGTTTTAACTATTTTTTGGAATTAATTTAAATCAAAAATTCCTTTATGGCGTCAGCATGACGTCAGCTGGTCAACAGCCTATTGACAGGTCAAACCTGACCTATAACAAGACTTCTCCCATGTCCTTAGGAAAGTAGTAACTACTCACACATCATCAATATGTTCAGGATCAGAGTTATAATAATGATGATTATGGATCTGAACATAATCTCTTCCGCCAAGTAATCTAACAAGCATCAACTACAAGATGTAATCAACACAACTAGCAACCCATAGGTACCAATCTGAGGTTTTGGAACAAAGATTGAATACAAGAGATGAACTAGAGTTAGAGATGAGATGGTGTTGGTGAAGATGTTGATGGAGATTGATCCTCCCATGAAGGGGGAAGTGTTGGTGATGATGATGGCTTCGATTTCCCCCTCCCGGAGAGGGATTTCCCCGGCAAAATCTGACTGTCGTAGTGCAAAAGGGCCTCTGCCCAGGTTTCCGCCTCGAGAGAGCGACGCTTCGTCCCAAAAGGTTGCTTATGATATTTTTTCTAGGGTAAAACACACCACATAGGAGAAGAGGGGCGTTAGAGAGCCACCAGGGGACCCACAAGCAATCAGGGCGTGCCTTGTTGGCTTGTGCCCTGCTGGCAGCCCCCCTCCGATATATTTTTGGTCTAGAAATTCTTAAATGTTCCAAAAGTATTCTTCGTAAAAATTTAGGTCATTTCTGAGACTGGTGATTTTTCTGCCTTTTTCTCGGTTTTTCGGCCCAAAATTCTAGTTTACGGATATTCCCCTCCTTATGACATACCTTGCATATTCACAGAGAAAAGAGATAAGAATTGTGTGATATTGTGTAATAATGGAAAAAAATATAGTAAATACAAGTAAGAATTCATGGTGCAAAATGGACGTATCATGGCACAACCGTACAGGAGCACACATAAATAACCTAGCAATGCAGGTGTCAGTCATCAGCATGTGTAGACGAGTCGTAGCAAACTACACATACTCCATTACACTGTGTGACATTTCCCCATAGGGACAGATACATTAGCAAACAAGGATATGAATCGGTCAATCAATATGTCCGGTGCAGTAGTAAGGTACTAGGTCTCGGTGGAAGCACAAAGAGGCATTTCTCTCTAAAGAAGGCTACCATACGCATACAACTAGATGTCGAATCTCACGCATACAATGCATTTGAAAACATACATGCAATATGCATGATATGTGTAGATACAACATGGCATCACAACATAACTCTATGACTCGAGTATTTATTAAAGACTCATAAGAACCAACATAGTGTGATATTATAAACAAGGGTCACATGACCCACGACTCAAGTCATAGAAGTAATAAGCAGAAGGATACCATGTCTGGGTATAGACATCTACTAAAAGTGGTTGGAGGAGCCTGAAAATCTACAACGACCCTCCCAATGGAACCAGATCTATATGGGATTCCCAAGCTATCTAGCAACATCGAACCCATCATAAGAACCACTAGTGATACTGGCGTCTCCTCTACAAAAATATAATTAAGCAACTGTGAGTACAAAGGTACTCAACAAGACTTACATTGGAACTATATACATATGCATGAGTATCAAGAAGGGGGTTGTGGAGTTTATTGCTACAAGCTAGCTTTGACTCTTAGCTAACCTGTAATATGACTACAAGTAGTATCTTTGTGGTGAGAGAACGCACACAAGTCCACATATTCACCAAATCAATACACCACTATGGACCCACGAGAAGGCCATCCATAGCACACACTTATCTCGCGTATTTTAGAATACCCATTTCAAGTTATCAATGAACCATAAGCATTCCAAGTAGTCCATATTTGAGGATGCGGCTATTCGAATAGATGAATTAACCCTGCAGGGGTGTACTTCTTCACACGTGTTTCCACCACTTATCGCCATATATACGTAATTTATCTTGGCAACCTTCCAGCGGAAGCCCGATGTGCATGTGGACCATGACCGTTAACCACACAAGACTCTAGTCCATGTTTATCGCCTATTTGAGACTGAACCGGCAAGGAAGTCTGGCCGAAGTTTCCATTATGGCCCCAAACGATGTGTGAAGGGTTCCATAATCCCACCTTACGGGTGCCACTTGGTATACCATGGCAATGTGCATCTAGTGTACTAAAGACCACCCTGTCGGGCAGTGCTAAACACGGCTAGAAGCACTTGTCCTACAAACAACATAAAGTAGTTTCAAGTCCTGGATAGAGATCAAGGCAATTTATGAGTCGAGCAGGGTCATATTTCAGGGTACAACGTGTGGTAGTAGTTGTCTTGGATCACATACACAGAACTCAGTTTTTAAGGATGGTCCCAATGAGACAACCTGCCATGTACTCCTACATGGTCTCTCATCACTACCTTTACCAAATCGTATTCACATACTTAGCTCTCACACAGTAGGTATGAACACATCCATTCTGATTCATCGCCTAGATGGATCACACCTAACATGACTCTAAGCATAGCAGGCATAGTAAGCAAGCATGGATGAGTAGGCACAACAAGGCTCAAGCAGTTGCTACTAATGCTTAGTGGTTTCAACTATTTACTGTGACAAAGACAAGTCATGCAGAGGAATCGGTTCAACTACCAGAACAGGTAACAGTTGAATTATGTTTGTCCTAATGCATTAAAAGAGAGCAGGAGCGGGAGAGTGAGTTTATATCAGTATGCTCAAGGGGGTTGGTTGCCTCACACTTCTAAACATGATAGTGAGTCTTCATAGATGACATCGATCTCAGCGTCGGAACAACGTTTGTCGAGGGGGAACAACTACCGGCAAACAAGAGGGAACAACATTCAATTCATGCAATGCACAACCAAAATGAATGTTATGTCATGTTAAGGTACTAAATTTACCTAAAACCACAATAGTCCAATTTAATTTAAGTGGAATTCAAACCTAGTTCACACTCCAACTCCAAATGTTATTTCATAAATTGCACTAATCATGAAGTGTCCTATTTGTTGATGTTAACTTGTTCAAACATGCATGATCATGGCATAAACATATTCATTGGATTTTTTTTCTGATCATTTTCATATACGATTTATTTTCATCTGAGTTATAGATTACTTTCTATAATATTTGTAAATTTAAATATTTTCTAAAATAAATAAAGCATTTAAGTATTACTTAGATTCCATAAATGAATTACGGCCCGGTCCTGGTCAAAACTGACTGGTGGGACCCTCATGTCGGCATCTCTGCTAGTTAACAATGGTTATTTAATCTAATTAATCCAATTAGCAATCCCCAGGACCCACATGGCATAGGCTCTACTATGGTTAATTAGTGCTAATCAAGGGCCACGTCAGTCGACCGGAGTTATGCCGCCGGCAACCAAAATCCGCGGTGGTGTATGATGTCTACTACACAACTTTATTCTTGTAGACTCGCATTGGGCCTCCAAGCACATAGTTTAGTAGGAAAATAGCAATTTTCCTTCAAGTGGATAACCTAAAGTTTGTCAATCCGTGGGAGGTGTAGGATGAAGATGGTCTCTCTCAAATAACCCTGCAACCAAATAATAAAAAGCCCCTTGTGTCCCCAACACACCAAATACAATGGTAAATTGTATAGGTGCACTAATTCAGTGAAGAGATGGTGCAACAAGTGTAGTAATGATAGTAGATATTGATTTTTGTAAGTCACAATAAAAACATCAAGTTAGCAAGTAACAAAAGTGAGCACAAACGGTACCGCAATGCTTGAAAACAAGGCCTACGGTCTGTACTTTCACTAGTGCAATCTCTCAAGAATGCTAATATAATTGGGTCACATAACCATCCCTCAACATGCAATGAAGAATCACTCCAAAGTTCTTATGTAGCGGAGAACATAAGAAAAAATTGTTTTTAGGGTACGAAACCACCTTAAAGTTATCCTTTCCGATCAATCTATCCAAGAGTTCGTACTAAGATAATGCCAAGTTATCCCTTATAATCGATCTTTTCAAGAGTTCATACTAAAATAACACCATATGATACGCATCAACCAACTCTAATGTCATTAGATACTCCAATGTCATCACAAGTATCCATGAGTTAGTTATACGATATGCATCTGAAAGCACATTTGCTTCCTTGGTGGTTTTGGTAATTAATAACAACATATATATCATTGAACCAATATTTCTGCTAAGCATATTTCAGGAAAGTTCAATGATGGGTTGAAAAAAGGATTGTGGAGAAACCCCTAGATGCAAGAAATGGATTGGCAAAACTTCAAGCAAAGAGGACTCTACATTTTACTTTGTGAGAAATCACTTTGAGTCCATAGCAAAAGCCAATACTATTAAAAGGGGGTAAGATACTGTTGGTGAACAAGATGCTCAAACGTGCACAAGTGATAGTCACCAAAAACACCCACATACTCTCCACATATTCTATCTAAGACAAACACCAAAATCGGTGCCACCAAGAAATTCCATTCGGCCATACTGATTTTCCATCCTACACAGAGCCCATCCAAACCCTACCTATCGGTGCAACCGAACACCGTTTCGGTGGAACCGAGTTATGATGGAAATCTTTCTATTGCCTGGTTGCATCTATTCGGTACCACCAAGTAATTTGCACCAGCGCCACCGAGTCTTTCCATTTGACCGTTTCCCACCCTTCGGTGCCACTGATATTTCTATATCGGCTTCACCGAGATTCAAAAGTTGTCACCTTTGGATCACTTTGGTACCATCGAGATTCACACATCGGTGTCACCGACTTGGTCACTTTAGGTGTAACGGTTGGATTTTTGGAGATGTCTATATATACCCCTCCACTAGCACTCACTCGAGAGAGAAGCACTCAGAACAGATCCCCACTCATACCAACTGATTTTTTGAGAGAGAGCCACCTACTCATGTGTTGAGATCATGCCATTCCATTCCAACCATATGAATCTTGATCTCTAGCCTCCCAAGTTGCTTTCCACCCAATCAAAATCTTCCACCAAAGCCAAATCTATGAAAGCGTGGTTGATTGTTGAGGAGTCTATCATCTTAAAGCACAAGAGCAAGGAGTTCATCGACATTATCGAGCCTATTACCTTTTGGAGGATGGTGCCTCCTATATTGGTTAGGTGTCACTTGGGAGCCTCCTACTTCGTGTGGTGGAGTGAACCAAGAAGTTTGTAAGGGCAAGGAGAATACCTACTTCGTGAAGATCTACCCCGACTTAGGCTAGTCTTCTGTGGACGTAGGCCATCATGGTATGGTGAAGGTTGCTTCTTCGTGGAACCCTCCGTGGGTAGATCCCTCTATGCACTCACGGGACCGTTACCCTCCGTGGGTTGAAGACTCCATAAACGTGGGCGTACGATAGCACCACCTATCGAAACAACAGGAAAAATCATCATGTCACCAAATAGTGTTTGATATTCCTACCCTTCCTTTACTACTCATGCTTGTCTTTACTTTCCGATGCTATACTCGTAGACATGCATGTGTAGGGTGTGCTTGACTTGCCATGAATGCTAAAATCTGCCAACACTTAAAATTGGGAAAACCAGATTTTTATTTGGTCAAGTAGTCTAATCAACCCCTCCCCTGTAGACCTAATTTTGATCCTACAAGTGGTATCAGAGCTTTGGTCTCCATTGCATTGGTTTCACAACCTAGGATAGTATGGCGTCTAGCGAGGGAAATTATTGCCCTAGAGATCCATACTTTTATGGCACTAATTTTTCTAGTTGGAAGCACAAAATGAAAATGCATATTCTTGGTCATAACCCCGCCGTTTGGGTTGTTGTTCGTGTTGGTTTGCAAGGTGAATTCTTTGTAGATGGAAGGGAACCGGATCGTGAAGCGACCATGGAAGAATTGAAGATGTTGCAATACAATGCTCAAGCATGTCACATTCTCTTCAACTGCCTATGCCCCAAAGAATTCAACAAAATCAGCCATCTTGAGAATGCAAAAGAGATTTGGGATACTTTGGTTGATATGCATTAAGGTACCGAATCCGTAAGAGAATCCAAGTTGGATGTTCTTCAAAGTCAGCTTGACAAGTTCAAGATGAAGGATGGTGAAGGAGTCGCTGAGATGTACTCTAGGCTAGCTCTCATCACAAATGAGATTGTTCGGCTTAGGAAGTGAAGATATGACCGACAAATTCATCATTAAGAAGATACTTCGAGCTTTGGATGATAGATCTGACACCGTATGCACATTGATCGAAATGATGCCCAACTACAAAGATCTCAAGCCTGTGGAAGTGATTGGAAGGATTGTTGCTCATGAGATGACACTCAAAGACAAGGAAGAGCTTCACAACAAGTCTAGTGGTGCTTACAAAGCCACAAGCGATGCTCCTGCAACTTCAAGCGACAACCTTGTCACAAATGAAGAGATAAGCCTCATGGTCAAGAAATTCAACAAGTTCTACAAGAATATAGGCAAAGATCGAAGCTCCAACTCAAGATATGAAGAGAAGCATTCGTCAAGTCGTGACCAAAACTGCTACAATTGTGGGGAGCCCAGACACTACTCCAATGAGTGCACGTCTCCTTACAAAAGAGATGAGTCACCAAGAAGACGAAGCTCAAGAGATGAGTCACCTCAAAGAGAGATAAGGAGTAGAGATTAGCGTTATGAAAGAAGACCCTCACGGAGAAGTAGGGACTCGGAGAAGGACAAGTACACCAAGATCTACTCAAGAAGAATACATCAAGCTCATGTTGGTGAATGGGTTTCCGGCTCCGAATCCGATAACCACTCCGAGAGAAGCCATCTCTCCAACTCCGACTATAGTCAAGATGAAGGTGTTGCCGGACTTGCACTAGTGACAACTGACTCCTATGACATATTTGATTCACCAAATGAAGGGAGTGGATGTTCCTTCATGGCTAAAGGCCACAAGGTATCACACCCCGACTATATTGATTTCAATAGTGATGAGGATGACTTACTAGGAGATGATGACTTGCTATGTGACAAATCTAGTAATGTTAGTCAAGATCAAATTGTTAGTAATCACACTAGTCAAGATCATATGTATGATGAGGATAACTTGGAAATAGAATGACTAACTCAAGAACTAAACACTCTTAAGTTAGCTCACGAGTCTACTCTATGAGATCATATAGAGCTTGAAAGGACACATGAGAATCTCCGCTTCGAGAAGCTCAATTTGGAGCAAGAACATGAGTTCCTTATAGCTATCAATGACGATCTTCGAAAGAAGACTTCCTCTTATCTAGCCAAATGACTTCTCTTGACTATATTCATTCCACAAGTTAAGGCTAAGCAAGCTAGTAACAAAGACAAGAAAGGTTCTTCAACTAGTAGCAATAAAAATGATAAATCTAATGATATTGCTTCTAGTAGTTCTATTGATCCCACTAACACTTATCTTAGCCAAGTTACACTTGAGCAAGAAAATGAACTTTAGAAAGGGATTATAGAGAAAGGTGTCTAGAAGAGTCTTGTCAGGTGTAACCAATTTGAGAAAATTGTTCACAAGCATGGAGGATACCGTAAGAACCATGGCATTGGCTACTTCAATGCTAATGGAGTTGAATGGGAATAAGGTCAATACCCCAAGCCCATGTTTGTTCCTCAAAGGGATAAGTATGAAAATACTCTTCACAAGGGAACAAAATCTCAAGATGACCTTCCACCACAAGACCACAAGCACAAAGGGAAGAACAAGATTCAAGAGGACGATGACTCATATGAAGATGAATCGCAGGCTTTGCTAAGTGGGTTCCCAAGGGTACTTCAAGCTCAAGTGCTACAAGTGCCACTTCAAAACCAAGGATCCCCATCAACTTGATGTGGGTCCCTAAGAAGAAGAACTAGGGAAGTTCTTGAGGGGTGACTCCGCCAATCAAATTCACTCATATTCATTATTGGCAAGAACTAGTTGCAATCAACATCAACATCATGCAATAGTTCAAGGAGTCACACATTCCCTCAAAGGTAAGCAAGGGACAAGGTAATCAACAAATTAATGGACATTATCATGTATTCTCTGCACTCCACGTCCATAGATATCCTTGTATTTGTCTCTTGTGTGTTGGGACTAACCCATGTAGGTGAGAAGAGTAAGGAAACAACAAGGATGCTCCCAACTCATGGTGATCTTCATAAACATTGAGCATCCACCACTACTTCACCGACAAAACCCAAGGTTAGTTTATCCCTCCTATGGGGGGATGTCACGTCAAGGGGGAGCTTTACTCTAAGACTTGAGTCAAAGCATCTCATAGCATGTGCCAACATTAAATGCTTTATGTAAAAGTGGTAACCCCACTCGTGCTTAAACGATGAGTATGACCTATGATCAAGTATTCTTACTTGGCTCCTAAGTCAATATACTCATATATAGATGACCACATGATCGCCAAAATGCTTGATAGATTCTAGTATGTATGTGCATGCTTGCCATAATTTCATTCGACATCTTATTGTGTGAGCATGTTGGTTTGCATCTCTCTATCCATTCGAGGACATCCAATTGTTGCTATTTGGCTTTTTATTTTTATTTTGACAATTGGATGTACAAGAAAGCCTAGGACCACTCTCTAGCTATCTATGTTTTCTCATCTCAAATTATATTCAAGTTGCATGCTACTTCTCGAGCATGCGTTGGTTTCCGTGAAGAGGAACGGGTGATGCAGCAAAGTAGATAAGTATTTCCCTCGGTTGTTGAGAACCAAGGTATCAATCCAGTAGGAGATACAAGCAAGTCCCCAATAGGTGTACCTACACAAAGAATCAAACTCTTGCACCCAACGCTATAAAGGGGTTGTCAATCCCTTTAAGGTTACTTGCATGGATGAGATCTGATAGAGATAGATTGCTTGAACGGAAAGTAAAACAAAAGGTAAAAATAATGCAGCAAAGTATTTTTGGTTTTAGATCTGAAAGTATAAGATGGAAAATAGACCCGGGGGCCATAGGTTTCACTAGAGGCTACTCTCATGATAGCAAGTATTATAGTGGGTGAACAAATTACTGTCCAGCAATTGATAGAAAAGGAAATAATTATGAAGATATCAAGGCAATTATTATGCATATAGGCATCACGTCCGTTTCAATTAGACCGAAACGATACTGCATCTACTACTATTACTCCACACATCGACCGACTCCTACCTGCATCTACAGTATTAAGTTCATGAAGAACAGAGTAACGCATTAGGTAAGATGACATGATGTAGAGGGATAAAATCAAGCAATATGATGAAAACCCCATCTTGTTATCCTTGATGGCAACAATACAATACGTGCCTCGCTACCCCTACTTTGTCACTAGGTGAGGACACCGCAAGAATGAACCCAAAACTAAGCACTTCTCCCATTGCAAGAATTACCAATCTAGTTGGCCAAACCGAACCAATAACTCGAAGAGGCTTGCAAAGATATGAAATCATGCATATAAGAATTCAGAAAAGACTCAAATAATATTCATGGATAATCTAAACATAAACCCACAATTCATCGGATCTCGACAAACACACTACAAAAGAGTATTACATCGGATAGATCTCCATGAAGATCATGAAGACCATGATATTGAAGAGCAAAGAGAGAGAAGAAGCCATCTAGCTACTAGCTACGGACCCAAAGGTCTGTGGTGAACTAATCACGCATCATCGGAGGGGCAATGGAGTTGATGTAGATTCCCTCCATGACCGAATCCCCTCCGACAGATTACCGCAAAAGGCTCCAAGATTGGATCTCTCGGGAACAGAGGCTTCTGGCGGTGGAAAAGTGTTTTCGTGGCTTATTCTGGTATATTGGGAATATTTGGGAATTTATAGGTCGAGAAATAGGGTTAGGAGAGCTGTCGTGGGCCCACAAGCCTATGGGGCGCGCCCCTAGGGCTTGTGGCCCCACGATGGCTCTCCCGACTTCATCTCCAAGTCTCCTGGTTTGCTTCTAGTCCAAGAAAAATCAATAAGAAGACTTTATTCCGTTTGGACTCCGTTTAATATTCCTTATCTACAATTCTCAAAAACAAGGAAAAAACAAAATCTAGCACTAGGCTCTAGATTAATAGGTTAGTACCAAAAATAATATAAAATAGCATATTAATGCATATAAAACATCCAAAATAGATAATATAATAGAATGGAACAATCAAAAATTATAGATATGTTGGAGACGTATCAACATCCCCAAGCTTAATTCCTGCTTGTCCTCGAGTAGGTAAATGATAAAAACAGAATTTTTGATGTGGAATGCTACCTAACATATTTATCCATGTAATATTATTTATTGTGGCATGAATATTCAGATCCGTAAGATTCAAAACAATAGTCTAATATTGACATAAAAACAGTAATACTTCGAGCACACCACAAAGGCAGTCATGTCCTTTGGAAATAACATGGCCTTAGAAAGTTATCCCTACAAAATCATATGGTCTCGCTATGCTCCATCTTCCACACACAAAGTATCTAAATCATGCACAACCCCGATGAACAAATCAAGCAATAGTTTCACACTTTTGGTGTTCTCAAACCTTTTCAATTCCGACGCAATACATGAGCGTGAGCCATGGATATCGCACTATAGGTGGAATAGAATATGGAGGAGGTGCAAGGAAAAGGGGAGAAGATAGTCTCACATCAACTAGGCGTATCAATGGGCTATGGAGATGCCCATCAATAGATATCAATGTGAGTGAGTAGGGATTGCCTTGCAAAAAATGCACAGCTATAAGTGTATGAAAGATCAAAAAGAAAACTAAGTGGTCGTGCAAAAATGTCCACTAGTTATATGAAAGTGACAAAATAGGAGACTCTCTATCATGAAGATCATGGTGCTACTTTGAAGCACGAGTGTGGAAAAAAGATAGTAGCAATTGTCCCTTCTCTCTTTCTCTCATTTTGTTTTATATATTTATTATTATTATTATTATTATTATTATGGTGGGCTTCTTTGTCCTCTTTTAATTTTTTTGTTTGGGCTTCGCTGGCCTCTTTTATTTTTTGTAAAGTCCAGATACTCATCCCAACTTGTGAGGGAGTCATGGCTTCCATCATCCTTTTCTCTCACGGGACAATGCTCTATTAATGAAAGATTATCACACTTTTGTTTACTTATAACTCCAATAAATTACAACTCGATACCTATGACAAAGTATGACTCTATATGCAAGATGAAGTGATGGTGCAAGTCGTGAAAAACTACATGGTGGAAGTTGCATGGAAATATATCTCGGAATGGCTATGGGAATGCCATAATAGGTAGGTATGGTGGCTGTTTTGAGGAATATATGGTGGCTGTTTTGAGTAATATATGGTGGCTGTTTTGAGGAATATATGGTGGCTGTTTTGAGGAAGGAGGGTTTGATGTACCGGCGATAGTTGCGCGGTACTAGAGAGGCTAGCGAAGATGGAAGGGTGAGAGTGCGTATAATCCATGAAATCAACATTAGTCATAAAGAACTCACATAATTATTGCAAAAGTCTATTAGTTATCAAACAAAGCATTAGACGCATGCTCCTAGGGGAGAGGTTGGTAGGAGTTAACCATCGTGCGCTCCCGACCCTGACACAAAGGTTGACAATCATTAAACAAATCATGCTTCGACTTCGTTACATAACGGTTCACCATACATGCATGCTATGGGAATAACAAACTTTAACACAAGTATCTCTTACAATTCACAACTACTCACTAGCATGACTCTCATATTACCATCTCTATTATCTCAAAACTACATGCAAGGAAATCAAACTCCTCATAGTATTCAATGCACTTAATATGAAATTTTTTATTATATCCCTCTTGGATACCCATTATATTAGGACTAAAATCATAACCTAAACAAATTACCATGCTGTTTTAAGAAACTCTCAAAATAATATAAGTGAGGAATGAGAGTTCAACAATTTCTATAAAATATAACACCATCATACTCTATAAACATATAAGTGAAGCACTAGAGCAACATTGCCCAGCTCAAAAGATATAAGTGAAGCACATAGAGTGTAATGACCTGACTCAAAACGAGTCAAGCCTCTGTGTGTTCTGTGCCATCCCTGGATCAGTATGCTGGCACACACAGTACATCAATGTATATATCAAAGTGCAATCACATGTAAATAACGTAAAACTGATATATACCTTAAAATAGCAGCGGATACAGTCAACGGGAGTGGAGTCCCAATAACACCAACGGCAAGTTGAGTGCAGACCGTAACCCTGAATCGTACTCTTACCCGTCGTAGAAGAGTATCTGCAACATAAGACGTTGCAGCCGTGTAGGTCAGTACATTGAATGTACTGGCAAGATCACCATAGTAGAACAGAAAAAAATAAAGACTATTCTATATGCAAAGGCTTTGTGGCTCTGTGTCTGAGTTTTTGCGTAAAAGCTGATTTTATTTTCCTACAACAAAGGAATATCAGGAATTTCACTATGGAGTTACCTATCATGACATGGTTCCGCCAACCAATGTCTCAATGCCCATAAGTATCATAAGTTGCCCACAATTAGTTATCAGTCCAGTGTTGAGAGTTCAGAGATAGATCCAAGTCTAGAAGCTCAAATTGTTCGTAACCGGGGACACGGCTAATCGATTAGGTTTAACTCTGCAGAGTGTTGTGTACTTTACCCACAAGATTCTTTCCCTCCTGGTAAGTCCTCGCACTGCCTGGTGTTTGAGAACAAGATGAAAGAAACATGGTCTTTCAGAGTGCTTCCCTGACTATCCGACAGTGCCCATCCCAATCCTAACGTCGACTACATCTCGTAGCACTGCCCAGCAGAGTCACAACAAAGATCAACCAAGCCAGAGCCCATAATGACTTGTGGCTACACAGGTAAGCTTCTGGGCATGAAGTATTCATCCTTCTCTTTGAGTCTGGGTGAAGCTTTCCGCAAGATGTCATGGCGCTTCTCCATGCATCCCGGCCATCCACTGGTTTCTCCAGGGATGCCCAATCAACCATCCTTCACCCAGTAGTGTGTATTGAAAACTTGTCTTCTCGAGTCTTGAAGTCTTGAGGACCTGAAGATGCAGGACTTGAAAATGTCTTCATGAAGTTGTCGTCTTGACGTAGAGTCCTTCTTCACACCACTCACGAACGCTCATACCAAACCCCGTCTACTTTAGCATAGCATAAAAGTAACTAACGTTCCCGGGGCTTTAGTAACCAGTGCTGGGTTCCTACCTCATGCATTCTACTCAACTACAAGAATTTCAATAACACTACGGGAGGGATGTGCTGAATGATGTCACTACATGCAATAAAAACATAGGTATGAAATAGATGGTCAAGGTGAACTTGCCTGTAGTGTTGATGAAGATAAGATATCGCTCTCAGAAATAACTTGATAGAACTATTCGTCACTCTCCGATGAAAATCTATCGTAAGCAAATAACATTCAATAAACATTCATGCCAAAACAAAGAACTGAAAAACGCAAGAACAAAACATGTCTTGGTGCGAAAATAACAACATACTAAGGTTAAATAAGAAAAGATAGGTTCTAACTGTGTTGTAAAGTGAAAGTGGAGGAATCAACTTCAAAAGAGTTAATGGATGATGAACTATTGCTATATAAGCTTAGGTTGGAGAGACTACGAAAGACGATCCAAAGTATGGGAGAACAACATGAACGTTGTTTGACACATAGTATAAGGCATAAGAATTTATTTGTAGAAAGAATTTAATTGAAAAGGTCAAAAGAAGTTGAACTGTAAATTCAAGTATGAATTGAATCTGAATTCACAAAGGTCAAAAGAAGTTGAACCGATGTAAGATGGTTATGAATAAAAATATATGACACGGGTATTTAGGGACAAAAGGAATCAATTAAAAAGGTGTTACAGTTTGCAAGATATGATCAAGTGAAGGTTCGGATTCAAATTGAATCGCTCCAATTTGAAAGGTTCAAAGATTGAAACTAATGATGTTACTATATATGGGAAGTCAATATGAACGTGTAGAAAAAGAATTACTAGGTTCAAAATGACGGATCAAAAGTTATAAGCAATTCAATATGGCATTGAGTTAGCTTAGTATAGTGTGTGAACACATTTTGGGAACTAATAGAGAAGTATGAGCAAGATCAAAATTATATGTTGAAACGATAACACTAATGATGTGAATGGAAGGATTACTTTGATACGGATCCGACGCAATTGGATTCATCGGAAACGGAGCTACGGATAAAAAGATATGATCAAAAGAAGTTTGAATATAAATCTAAATAAATTTCGAACTTGAAATTTGAAAAAAGTTGACGTGATAGGTTGATTGGATAGGTGAGGTCAAGACGAAAACCTAGACGTTGGTTTCATCTAATTCTGATAAACTAGTAAAAAGTTATGGCTATTTGAAAAATCTGGGCCAAGCTGTTTTACGGAGGAAAAATGCTATGTCTAAAATAATTCTAGGACTAATGAGTAAATACGGAGACTAATTAATAATCTAATTACTCGACCGTATATTACTATAGAAATACTGGTCTAGGGATATTAAACTACAGGAGTATAAAAGAAAATACGAAGAGAATACCTTTATATGCAGAGAAGATATAAATCCAAAGAGGAGACGACTTCCAGAAATCCTGCCGGCGAGAAGAAAATACTATTTTTATAAAGCTAGTCAAACCGAAACGATTCGATTCAACCCGAAGCGGATGACTTTTGGGTGCACCTATGGGTCTATATTTATAGGTGGAAGGAAGGTACAAAGGTCTAAAGCTAAGCAAGGTGGGACTAAAATCATACACAAAGAGGAAAAGAGAGAAGAAAAGGGCCACATGGGCTGATTGAGCCAGCCGGGGCGCAGCCCAGTTTTTTTTTTTTTTTAAATCTCGGATGAACAGTGTCCGCAATGAACAGTGTTTCCAGATTTTTTTAAAGAAAAACCAGCAAAGAAAAACAAATAAAAAATAGAAAAATATTTTATATAGGCATACTATATATAAAAATTTTCAGAAAAATATTTCCTAAAGCATGAACATTTTTTAAGGCCTAATAAAATACTTTTAAAATACATTATTTTTTTGCAATAACTCCAAAATGAAAAGAAACTAGAATTTCAATTAAATGGCAAATAGTTTTTATTTTAAAATTTGAGTCAAAACATTGTATCAAAATAAAATTGGGTTGCCTCCCAACAAGCGCTATTGTTTAACGCCCCTAGCTACGCAAAACTCAATAGATCTAAGTATTGTCATATTTGGTATGCAATCCATAAGTAGATCGCTTGCGAACCCTATGAGATTCTTTGGTTATATCAATAACCATACTTCTAGGCAAAAAGTCAAGAAATTATTTTTTAGCAATCGGTTCCCGAACAATATTGATAAAGTTAGGGTACAATTATCATCTTAAGTTCTTCGTCCCCTTTACTAGAGGATTCACCCTTATTCTTGGGAACGTAAAAAAACTTGGCAGCCTTAGAAAGAGGAAATTTAGGAGTGGTTTGAACAGCGGCAAAAGCAGAACCCAAGTTGGTAATGATGTCCTCTAGCTTTCTTATTCTAGAGGAATATTGGTCCAATTTTTCATTAACTATGGGTTCCTTTTCCCTTAGGGTTTTTAGAGTAACTCCTACCTTAGATCCATATTGAGTGATATGATTATGGATCTTTTTATCCAAGTTTTCAATGAGCTCTATAGTAGCAACTTTATTTTCAATGATATCTAGCCTTTGCATAACATGTTCCAAAGTTAAGATTGTTTCATTAACCATGAGAGAGGGTGAGCCTACCAAATTTATCATGGCATTATAGGAATCAAAGGTATTGCTTCCCAAGAAATTTCCTCCCATAATGGTATACAAAACATATCTATTCCAATGAGAAACACCCACATAAACATTGCGAAGGAGAACGGTAGTAGATTGCTTACGGATAGATCTATTTTGAGCATTGCAAATTCTATACCAAGCATCCTTTAAGTTTCCTCCCTCCCTTTGCTTAAAATTAAGAACTTCGTTCTCTGGAGTAATAGCGATAGCAGCAAGGCTATCCATGAGTTTGAGCGGTCTAACATACAAGCAAGCAAAAAAGCAAATGAAAAGACGAACGAAAAAGGGCGAATAAAAAGGCAAATCTTTTTGGTTACTAGGAAAAAGCCTAGTAGTAGCGCTGATTAAACGGCTAGTAGTAGCACGGGTGTCCGCGCTACTACTATCGCGCTACAGCTAACTGGTAGTAGTAGTGCTGGTTCATCCCGTGCTACTAGTACATGTGGCGACAAATAGGTGTAGATAAGTATTTCCCTCAGTTGTTGAGTACCAAGGTATACATGATGCAGCAAAGTAGATAAGTATTTCCCTCAGTTGTTGAGTACCAAGGTATCAATCCAGTAGGAGATACAAGCAAGTCCCCAATAGGTGTACCTACACAAAGAATCAAACTCTTGCACCCAACGCTATAAAGGGGTTGTCAATCCCTTTAAGGTTGCAAGGATGAGATCTGATAGAGATAGATTGCTTGAGCAGAAAGTAAAACAAAAGGTAAAAATAATGCAGCAAAGTATTTTTGGTATTTTTGGTTTTATTTCTGAAAGTGTAAGATGGAAAATAGACTCGGGGGGCACAGGTTTCACTAGAGGTTTCTCTCATGATAGCAAGTATTATGGTGGGTGAAAAAATTACTGTCGAGAAATTGATAGAAAAGCAAATAATTATGAAGACATCCAAGGCAATGATTATGCATATAGGCATCATGTCCGTGTCAAGTAGTCTGAAACGATTCTGCATCTACTACTATTACCCCACACATCGACCGACTCCTGCATGCATCTACAGTATTAACTTCATGAAGAACAGAGTAATGCATTAGGTAAGATGACATGATGTAGAGGGATAAACTCAAGAAATATGATGAAAACCCCACCTTGTTATCCTTGATGGCAACCATACAATACGTGCCTCGCTATCCCTACTTTGTCACTGGGTGCGGACACCGCAAGATTGAACCCAAAACTAAGCACTTCTCTCATTGCAAGAATTACCAATCTAGTTGGCCAAACCAAACCAATAACTCGAAGAGACTTGCAAAGATATGAAATCATGCATATAAGAATTCAGAAAAGACTCAAATAATATTCATGGATAATCTGAACATAAACCCACAATTCATTGGATCTCGACAAACACACCACAAAAGAGTATTACATTGGATAGATCTCCATGAAGATCATGAAGAACATGGTATTGAAGAGCAAAGAGAGAGAAGAAGCCATCTAGCTACTAGCTATGGACCCGAAGGTCTGTGGTGAACTACTCACGCATCATCGGAGGGGCAATGGAGTTGATGTAGATGCCCTCCATGATAGAATCCCCCTCCGGCAGATTACCGAAAAAAGCTCCAAGATTGGATCTCTCGGGAACGGAGGCTTGTGGCGGCGGAAAAGTGTTTCAGTTGCTTCTTCGGGTTTATTGGGATTATTTGGGAATTTATAGGCCGAGAAATAGGGTTAGGAGAGCTGCCTTGGTCCCACAAGCCTGTGAGGCGCGCCCCTAGGGCTTGTGGCCCCACGGTGGCTCTCTCGACTTCATCTCCAAGTCTCCTGGTTTGCTTCTGGTCCAAGAAAAATTAATCTGGAGATTTTATTCCGTTTGGACTCCGTTTAATATTCCTCATCTGCAATTCTCAAGAACAAGGAAAAACGGAAACTGGCACTAGGCTCTAGATTAATAGGTTAGTCCCAAAAATAATATCGAATAGCATATTAATGCATATAAAACATCCAAAGTAGATAATATAATGGCATGGAACAATAAAAAATTATAGATACATTGGAGACGTATCATTGCATCACAAAATTTGAACAAGTACTTTTTGATCTCTTTGTGTGAGGAGCACTCGGTGTTCCGCATCGACAAAGGACGAATCATTAAAACCTCCTAAGTGCATCTTGATGGAACCAACCCAAAATCTCAGTCTCAACAAATTCCTAGGGTTGATCTGGTTTTTTACTCTTGGTACCACCAATTCCATCTTCTCGGTTACACCGAGTTTCCCTGTCAGTAGACAGTTGAGGAACGCAGTGACACTGAAAAGTTAGAATTGGTGTCACCGACAACCGAGGGTATATATTGAGGCGGACCCAACCTTTGAAATTTTTGTTCAACCGTCGCCCCCTCCAAAACCCTAAGCTGTCGAATCAAGGCCCCGGGTCATCGCCATTGTCTCCTTGAGCTCCTCCACCATTGGAAGTCTCTACCGTTGACGGAATCTCCACCCCCGTCGTCTCCATAGAGAAGTCGTCTCCAAGCTAGGGTACGATTTCACCCCCTCTTGCGCGCCAACCTCTGATTCTTGCGCATTAGGGCTTTTCCATCGAATCTCCATAGTTTGAGATTAATTCATCCACAAGAAATTCCCGTAGCACAGCGAACGAACGATTTTTTAGGTTTTGATGTCCGCCACATGAATCTCGGTAGAACCAATGCAAAAGAATCGATAGAACCGATGCAAAAGAATCGGTAGCACCGATCTGCTTTTTTGGTCGACTGAGAACAGTCTCGGTGAAACCGAGTGCCCATTTTCAGTCTCACCGAAAGTGGCGCCAAGTTTCTGTTAAGGAGATTGTTTGTTTCGATAGGTCCAAAAAATTTGCTTCGGTTGTATTGATATACATTTGGCAGAATGCAAAATTCAAGAAATCTTAGTTCAATCTTTAAAAAAACCTGCATTTTGTGATGACTCAGACCTTCTACTCCACTATACTCTTTTCACAAGGTCAGAGATGTCTGATGCTGAAGACAGTCAGAATGATCTCACAGAGCAGAGTGTTGAAATGAGTTCACGCACCAGTCCTGAGGGGATCTATGATGATGTTCCTAGTTCACCTGATTTTTCCAAGGCTGCTACTAGGGCAAGAAGAAAGCTCAATTCTGATGAGGAAGATGAGGACTTCATACCTAATGAAGTGCCTCCCAAGTCAAAGTAGGACAAGTCTACCAAGAGCATTGATGCTGCCACCACATCCAAGAATGTAGTCAGGAAGGAGTATGCTCCCTCAAGCACTATGAGGGCACCTAGGACCTCCAGAGGCACCATGACCATTGAGCCTCCCAGGAAATCTATGCCCAAGAAGTCAGGAGAGAAGAAGAGGAAGGAGAGGAAAATCTCAGTCCAAGTCACCAAGAATGTTGCTACCATGGTGAGGACTCCAGAACAAAGCAAAGCGGAAGAAGAGAAAGCCATCTGCCAAGGCTTCTCCCAAGAAGAAGTAGAAGAAATTGTTGTCTGATGTTATGCCAAAGCAAGCTCCATCCAAGAGCACCAAGTCTGCACCTAAGAAAGCTGCTGCTGAGAAGTCCAAGAGGTTATGCAGAGAGATTCCAGCTTCTGAGAAGAACAAGGGATCCAGCTCCAGAGATACAGAAGATGTTGATGTGACTGCCTTGATGAAGCTAAGACCACACCTTCCAGTGCACAATGCCAGCCATCTACAGGCTGAGGACATGAAGAATAGGAAGGACTCGGGTCTGAGAGAATGGAGAGCAATTGATCCATATGCTAAGAGGAAGACTGTTGTTGACTATAGGTTCCACATCAAAGAACAACAAGATTTCTATGAGACTGTGTTTCTTGACAAGAGCCCTGCTGTGAGTGACATGAGGTATGTGGATTGGAAGTACATCAAGTAGAATGAAGACTACTTCCCAAGTGTGCAAGACAACTTTCATTGCATTGGCCTGGACAAGTTTGTTGGCAAGGAATTTACAGCATGGAACGATAAGATGATCATGCAATTCTACTCCACTGCTCATTTCTATGGTGATGGTAGAATTTTATGGATGACTAAAGGTTCAAGATATGAGTCCATAGTTGAGGAGTGGGCTGCCATCTTAGGAGTCCCGGAAGTGCAAGATGGTGATATCAATGTCTATTCCGATAATAAGGCAAGCCACAATGCCCCGAAAAACATGTACGAGGAGATTCATGCTGCACACCTGAAATTTCACAAGCTAGGATCTATCTATTTCCTTCAGGCTGGTCTTCGCACTATCAACACCATCTTGAGGCATACTTTGTTGCCTAAGTCTGGAGATGAGAAGATGATCCAAGGCTACTCCATCAACATACTGATCCATCTAGATCAACACACCAGATTCGGAGTGATGGACTTGATTGTGGATACGGTGAGGGTAGTTGTTGTTGACCAGAAGCGCTCATGTTGCTACACCAACATCGTCTATGACATCAGCCGAAGTCTTCGCCGACGCAGTTCTCTCGACTCCAACTTCAGCTGCCAGAGGAGATCAGCCCAAGGAGAATGTTTAGCTCTATACCTTTGAACTTTTTGGTAACTTCTTGCCAAAGGGGGAGAAGTTGTATAGATCACTAGGGCTTCGAGAGAGGGAGAATGTTTGGTTTTTATCGTTGTTTCAAAAACATTTGCTATCTTTTGTTTGGATGTGTTAAACTTTGTCGGTGATTGATCATACACTTGATGTGTGTTGCTACTGTTTCCTATCTCTATGATGCTTATAAGATGATCATTCACCTTTGCTTGATTGTGATGTGCTATGATATTCATTATTATTACTCTTGCACACCACCAAGTTGTATGTGACATGGAAGAAGTGCCCCATGAACCTAATCGATTGTGCATTTGCATTCAAACGCAAATTCAAAATAATGCACAAATTTAGGGGGAGCTCTTGCTTATCACATACTTCTCAAAGCAACAACTACATTCATTGATTAAATCATATATCGAAGATCTGATCTATATGTTGTCATCAATTACCAAAAAGGGGGAGACTGAAAGCACGTTTGCTCCCTTGGTGGTTTTGGTAATTAATAACAACATATATATATATAGTACTACTATTCATCACCCAAGGTGTAGAATGAGTTATTCTTCATCTGAGGTAATCTTACGATCGTTTTATAAATAAATTACATTTGGTATACAAATAGATTAATTCACTAGGTAAAAATTTGGCATAAGAAAACAAAATTATTAGTCATAAGACCATAAAATTACATTTTATGTATATTTTACACTATGTTTTACGTTCGTAATTTTACGTAACATAAAATATTTTTTACGATGATCTAATATTTTCTTACGTTCTCTTTTTATGTATGAAGTAAGAAAAAAATTATGGGACATAAAAATACGGTGTATTGATGTTAAAATAGAGGGGGGTGAAGAATAACTATTCCTCACCTAATATTTCCACTAAGCATATTCCAAGAAAGTTCAATGATGGTTTGGCAAAAGGATTGTGGAGAAACCCCTAGATGCAAGAAATGGATTGGCAAAGCTTCAAGCAAGGACTCTACATTTTACTTTGTGAGAAATCACTTTGAGTCCACAGGAAAAGCCAATACTATTAAAAGGGCGTAAGATACTGTTGGTGAACAAGATGCTCAGGCATGCACAAGTGATAGTCACCAAGAACACCCACATACAATCCACATATTTTGTCTAAGACAAACACCAAAATCAGTGCCACCAAGAGATTCCATTCGGCAATACCGATTTTCCATCCTAGACAGAGCCCAGCCAAACCCTACCTATCGGTGCAACCGAGTCATGATGGCAATCTTTCTATTGCCTGGTTGCATCTATTCGGTACCACCGAGTTATTTGCACCGGTGCCACCGAGTCTTGCCATCTGACTGTTACCCACCCTTCGGTGTAACTGAGATTTCTATATCTGCGTCACCGAGATTCAAAAGTTGTCACCTTTGGATCACTTCAGTACCACCGAGATTCACACATCGATGTCACCAAGTTGGTCACTTTAGGTGTAATGGTTGGATTTTTGGAGATGTCTATATATACCCCTCAACCACCACTAACTCGATAGAGAAGCACTCAGAATATATCCCCACTCATACCAACTGATTTTCTGAGAGAGAGGCACCTACTCATGTGTTAAGATCATGCCATTCCATTCCAACCATATGAATCTTGATCTCTAGCCTCCCCAAGTTGCTTTCCACCCAATCAATCTCTTCCACCAAAGCCAAATCAGTGAGAGAGTGATTGTGTGTTGAGGAGTCTATCATCTTGAAGCACAAGAGCAAGGAGTTCATCGACATTATCGAGCCTATTAACTTTTTGAGGGTGGTGCCTCCTAGATTGGTTAGGTGTCGTGAAAGTGCGTTATATCGACTAGAGGGGGGTGAATAGGCGATTTTTATAAATTCATCACTTGAGGAATTTCAACTTTGAGGAATTTGAAATGTGATGAATAACTAACAGCGGAATAAGTACTCAATGCATGGAATACATAGCGGCAACATAGTCATCATGATGATATGAAACATGCACAAATTATGAGTAGCGTGATACAGGATAAGTAGTGATGAACAAGGTGACTTGAAGAATTTGAGGTGAGGAAATTGTGTAAGTCTTCAGTCAAATTCTTCAAATAGTAAAGATCAATTTCATCAACATGTAAACGAGGAATAAGGGGGTTGAGGAAATAGAACTAGGTAGCCTGATGAAGACAATGATTTGATGACCCAGTTCCAACTGCTGTGACGGTCGTACGTCTGGTTTGGAGCGGCCTGGTATTTAAACTAGAGGACACACAGTCCGAGGACACACAGTCCTTACCGTATTCTCCTTGAGCTAAAGTCACACAGTCCTCGTGCAACACTCGTGGTAAGTCTTCAGGGTAGACTTCCAAAACCCTCACAAACTGGTCACCCGATGATCCACAATTTACTGTTGGATGCTCTAGACCAAGGTCACTTCGTGCTCCCCAATTGACTGCAGGACACACTAGACCGTGACGCCTAACCGTCTGGAGGATGCATAGTCCTCGAAGGTAACAAGCGTCGGTTCCACACAGCAATTTCTCCAGTGATGCTCAATCACTTTGGGTTGGTGGTTTGATTGTGGGTTTTTCCTCACTGATGATTTTCAGACAAAAGCCCTCAGAGGATGGGATGCTCTCAAATGACAAGTTTCAGTTCTCTCTCGGAGCAGCCAACCAGCTAGTGGTTGTGGGGGGTGGCTATTTATAGCCGGGGGCGCATCCCGACATGATATGACATTAGTGCCCCCAATGATATGACCGTTATGTGGATAGGAATGATTGGGGACAGCTGGCGCTAAGCACAGCAACGGTCGGATTTTCGAACAATGAAAGTCCTCCGACATATCACGTTCCTCACTTGTAGGCAATTTGCACTGGTGAAATCCTAAATCCTCAGCCAAAACAATTTCCTCAGAGACCAGAAGAACTTCGTCTCTGTCACTAAAGAACTTGACTGAGCCATAAGAGATTTCCAAAAGCTTCACTCAAATGAATGTGTAGGTTGAGGATTTTTGGAGTTGAGCATTAGTTGGAAATTTTCCTTAGTATTACCTCGGCCCCCTTTAACAGTTCGGTGTTTCCTATGACTCAAATAAAGGAAATGAAATTACGAAAACAGAAGTCTTCATGCATCATAATCCTCGTTCATATCTTCAAGGTCACACCGACTTTATTAGTTTCAAAGTCTTCACAAAGTCTTCAGCAAAGTCTTCACAAAGTCTTCAGCAAAGTCTTCACAAAGTCTTCAGTTGAAGACATACATTTTTAGGGGTCGTTAATCTCCGGTTGTATCAACCTCCTCATCGACTTATAGAGCCTGTGTACACTCACGAACGCATTAGTCTCTTAACCTATAAGTCTTCAACACACCAAAATCACTAATGGTCACTACATGCACTAACAATCTCCCCCTTTTTGGTGTTTGATGACAAATAGGTTAAGTTTTCAACGGGGATTAAGGATATGGATTGTAAGTGCAGAGTATGAGGAAGTTGATTGCCAGATATAGATGAGCTCCCCCTAAAGATGTGCATATTTGAGGAATTTGGTTTGGACCGCAAATGCACATGGCAGGTTAAAACATGAAGAACTCCCCCTATATCTTGTAATCCATACACGCATTTGAATATATCATATGAAGAATTTAAAAATGCGTGAAGAAGATGGGGTCTGACGAAATTCAGCATGCATGCATTAAGATACTTGAGGAATTAAACATGTTAGGAAATAGTTCAAAAAGAGTCAGACCACCATCGGACTTAAGTTTACAACCCAATCAAAAGTATCAGAAGAACGAGTGTTGTAACTTAAACAAAAACAGCCCATTTATATAGACCCGCTTGAAGACTAACTCAAATTTTCTCCCCCTTTGTCATTGAAGACAAAAAGGGATGAAAACTAAGGACTAACGCCCTTGAAGAAATTCATCGTGTTGGTGAAGGAGCGTCAGCGTCGTCGGGGTTGTTCGTTGAAACAGGGCCTGCAGCAGTATCTTCAGTGTCCTCAGCTTCATCCAAAGTACACGATGAAGAACATGAACTTGTGACCAGATGAGGAACTTGGACTTTCTTGAACTTCTTCGGGGGTTGACGAGCCCAGTCAAATTTTTCTGGAAGATTTAGCTCATCAAGTTCATCAGGAGGCAAAACAGCAGACATAGTGGCCCAAGTGCGCTTGAAGATTTCATGAGCATAATAGTGATTCTTCTTCACAGAGTTTTGAGTTACTGTCATGTTGTGAAGAATAGCACCCAACTATCGCTTGACCCACTTGTGATTTTTGTCAACTTTCTGATGAAGACTGAGGAGAAGTTCTCGGTCAGTCCTCACACGAGGAGCAGTGGCACAAGGCTTTGGAGCTGAGGCTTTTGCTGTAGAGTCCTGTGTAGCAGAATCATCATTTGTTGAGTAGGATGCTTCTTGACGAAACTGTCCATCCATGGGACGAGTTCCTTCATCAATGATGTCCTTGCCTTTTCCTTCAGCAATGGTACTCTTGAGGACTTCGATCAGTGGAAGGAATGCAAAGTGATTCTGGAAGTCTGCTTTGTAGGGAATTGAAGACTTTGACCTGATGAAGTTCATGATCCATGGAGCGAAGAACTTCAATTCAAATGGAGCCATTGCAGAGTGAGCAAGTGTTCTTATGAAGAAATCATGGAAGTTGATGGGAATCCCATGGATGATGTTGAAAAGCACATTCTTCTTGATTCCTTCAAATTCTTCTTCTTTAGAATTATGCCCTTTCTGAGGACACATAGTGTGAGTGAGGATTCTGTATACAGTCCTTGGCACATAAAGTAAGTCCTTCACTAGAAAGGTGGTCCTTAGAGGCTTGCCAGGTGCCCATTTCTTCATTAGCACATTCATCATTTGATTCGACAATGGTGGATCATTGAACACAAGCCATGCATCTTCTGAAGGGATTGATAGTGGAACAGTTTGAAGCAATTCAGAAGTTGTTGCAGTAAAGTGCTTAGTTCCAATCATCCAGTCTAGCACCCAAGAGTTGATGTCTGAGGAATTTCCACTAATGAACAGGGTTGCATAGAACTGAAGAATTAGTTCCTTGTTCCAATCGCAGATATCAACGCAGAAAGGCAGTAAGCCAGCATCATACAGGACTTGAAGCACAGGTGTGTATGAGGGAATTGATTCCATGTCCACGTGAGGAATATGATGATGCTCAAATATCTTCTTCTCATAGAGGACAGATGCATAGTAATTCATCTGGGAAGTAGTCCAGAACCGTGAGCAACCAACTCGAGCATTGTCATATGGGTTGGGACCGGAGAAGAACATATGCTCGTTGAAGAAGTTGGATTTGATGAATGTGGGACGACTAGAGCCTTTGAATGGCATTCACTGCACAGGTTGCAGATTCGGCATGGCAGTCCCCTTGATTTCCTCAGGTATCTGAGGAACAAGCTGGAGCACAGGTTCCTCAGTTGTTGGAACTTCATCAGCCATAGGAGCTAGATCTTCATCCGTAATGTGAACTTCCTCATTTTCATCAGCATCAGCAGCTGGAGCTTCATCAGTGATCTGGACATCAATATCTTGATCAGCTGGAATGTCTTTAGGGTCTTGAAGATACAATGGTTCAGAGTCTGTTTGTACATCCTCAGCTTGCACAGACAACTGAGGAATAATGGACAACGGAGTTGTCATTGGGGACGTGGGATGAGCAGTTTCCCAGAATTCATCATGGATGACAGGAGTGGCACTACCAACATCAACTTCTTCATCCATGTCTTCAGCTGGAGCATTTTCTTCATTGTACTAAAGCTGAAGTAATGGTTCTTTGGGAGGTGAAGAAATGTCTTCAACCTCAATTTCTTCGTCAATC
Source organism: Hordeum marinum (assembly GCA_022496015.1). NCBI lineage: Eukaryota > Viridiplantae > Streptophyta > Magnoliopsida > Poales > Poaceae > Hordeum > Hordeum marinum. Next base: position 276,190,524 of record CM039677.1, on the reverse strand, counting down.
TGCTCTGTGGAAGCAGCAGAATGGATATCATCATCTTCCTTGGGAATGGTGTATTCTACGCCATAGGGAACTATTTCCAGAGACGGCGCTGAGGAAATGGGGATAGCATCAATTGGCATCGTTGAAGGACTTGGCAAAGTCTTCAATCTTTTCCCAGCAGGAGCTTCAGAGTCTGATGCCTTCCTTTTGAGAGATGTTTCCTCAGCAGCATCATTTTCTTCAGGCACAGCTAAATCTTCAGCTGGTCTCTCACTTTCTTCAAGCACGACAGTGGCAGTTGTCCTGGTATGTTCATCAGTGAGCTGAGTTTCCTCAGCAGCACTGGTAGCAGCTTCTGGTGCAGAAGCAGTGTCATCAGCAGGTGGGGCTTTTTTTGGTGCAGATTCCTCAGTAGGTTGAGGAATTTCAGATGCAGATTCCTCAGTAGTTTGAGGAATATCAGCAGTCGGAGGCTGTGGAGCAGTAGTACGAGTAGCAGTACGAGCAACAGTGGATATGTTGTAATCCTTCACTGCAGCTTGAGCAACCTTGATGAATCTGTCTTTTGTGCCTTTCCATTCTTTGTCAAGTCTCTCCTGGTCATGAGAGAGAGTTTGTATTTCAGCTTGGACTGTGACCAACTGAGTTTGAGTCAGATTCATCACATTTTCGCGAAGAAACTTTTCCTTGCGAGCAATTGATGCCTTGGCCCTCTTGGCTTGCTCCCTCTTCCACTTTTCTTCAGCAATAAAGTGTGTGAGGACATGGTCCACATTGGGAGGCAATTTCGGTGCAGAGAGAGGTGTCTGTGGATCCTCAAGCCAGATGTCGATGTAATCTAGGATCGTCTTTGGATCCAACAGCAGAGGAATTGAGCTGTCCTTGGCAGTGGCAGCCTTCAGCTGACTTTGTCTGATGATTTCTTCAAGCTCTTCACCATTAGCATCATCTTCATCATCATCCTCAGATCTTGAGGGAATTGTGACAATGGCCATGCTGGAACTCCTTATCCCATCTCCGTTCAATCTTCATCATGTATTTGGGAGTAACATAACGATATTATTTCCACTCCTTATCCCATCTCCGTTCAATCTTCTGCAGACGGATTTTCCTCTGTTTTGTTGTCTCCTTGCCATGAGTTTCTTCATCTGACGTGCAATAGTCATCATAGATTTCATCAGGGATCTCGAAAGCATTTTGAACATCTGGCTTATTTCCTCCTTTCTGAGTTCTTTTGTCTGTCATTTTCTTCAAATGAGGATCTTGAACTCTTGATGATTCTGAGGAGGTACACAGCTTTTCTTCAAGTAGCGATGCAAATGAGTTAACTAGATGAGAACCTAGTGATTTATCAGCAGACATATTTGTACCTGTGAACAGAGTATAGGTGCGAGGAATTTGAAGAGGTCATATGCATTCTCAGAAATTTTGGAGAAAAATAGGTTTGAGGAATTTGACCATGGATGTCTTGAGGAGTTTCACTAAGTGTTCTTTGTCTCAGGTTCCAAAGTTGTGCAAATTTGGAAATTCGCACAATTGAGGAATCTTAAAGAAAATCATTACTTAGGAAAAACATCAAGTATGAGGAGATGTAAGGTGCTTGATAATTGAATCTATGACGAATAAACACTTTTTGAGGAATAGTAGAGTCAAATGAAGATCAAACCAAGGGCAGTAAAAATAAATTTTAATTACCCTGGTGAAGAACACGACAAACACTGAGGTGGAATGGGGAGGTTCGTCTGTTCAGATCTCCCACGCCCTAACTTGGCTGATGGAGACAGCTATAGCGGTGCTATATGAAGACTTCTGCGGCCGGTGTGAGTACAACAACGATGAGGTTGAGGCAGCGAAGCTCTTCCTCACCGGCGACGATGATTTCAGCGGCAGCGCTGGGGCAGGAGCTCGGGATAGGTAGGAGAGGAGAATAACCGAGCTCAGCTGTAATGAAGGGGGTATTTATAGAGAGAGTGAAAACAGATCCACCCGAGGATTTTGTACAGGTTTACCCATGACTCTTGCTCTCCTTGCGACAGGTGTCACCCATGTTCTGAGCAGTGGAGATATGGGGGGGTCGTGGGTTATCCAGTCGCTGGAATAGGAACGGTTTGAGCGGGAACCACTGAAAATTTTGGTAGAGTAGTTTTAAAGTTTCCGTTCGCAAATTCTTCAGCTGTCAAGGATATAGTGAAGACTTTGAACGAGTTTCTAAGTAGAACGCATATGATGAATTTGTGAACAGACTGGGTTGAGTTTAGCACAGATGAGGAATAGGGTCCGATCACATTCACTTAGATGAAAATCAAACTTGAAGAATTTAGCAATAAGTGAATGCTGTTGAGGACATTAAAAACTCATAGATATATATAGTCCAATGAAAATAAGTCTCTCAAAGTTGAAGAATTTGAAAGGTGAGGAATTTTGAAAATTGAAGAATTTGCAGAATGATGAAAAATTCAATTTTGAAGGATCTCAACTTTTGGTTGGTGGTGTTACCCACCGTATAAGAATGATGATTTCCGACACCGCGTACAATTGTCGTAGGGTTCTGAGAATCAAAATCTTCATTAATTTCTTCACACTTAGAGAGTTTTTCTTCATAGTTTTGAAGAAAACGTTACTTCGTGTGTTGCACATCTAAGTCATCAATTTTGCATAAGTGTTAGGATGTGTGTTCTTTTTCAAAGAATATTCGAAGATTCTAAGATATTTAGCTCACACCGCAACTTGCAAAATCTCTTTTCGTCCAAGGGCTTTGTGAAGATATCAGCCAGTTGTTCTTCAGTGGGAATGTGGTTGATGGTGATGTCACCCCTGAGTACATGATCTCGAAGAAAGTGATGACGAATCTGGATGTGCTTGGTCTTGGAGTGCTGAACTAGGTTGTATGCTATCTTGATGGCACTCTCGTTGTCACAGTAGAGAGGCACGTTCTTCAACTTGATGCCGTAGTCCTTGAGGGTTTGCTTCATCCATAGTAACTGAGCACAACACGAGCCAGCAGCAATGTACTCAGCTTCTGTAGTGGAAAGTGACACGCAGTTCTGCTTCTTTGAGGACCAACAGACTAATGATCATCCGAGGAAATGACATGTGCCTGAGGTTGACTTGCGATCCACGCGATCACCAGCATAGTCAACATCAGAGTATCTGACGAGGTGAAGATTTGAGCCCTTGGGATACCACAATCCAAGCGTTGGTGTTTGAGCTAAGTATTGAAGAATATGTTTCACAGCCTTATGGTGTGATTCCTTCGGTGTTGCTTGGAATCGAGCACACATGCAAACACTTAGCATTATATCAGGCCTAGATGCACATAGATACAATAAAGAGCCAATCATGGAGCGGTATACCTTCTGATCGAAACTTTACCATTTTCGTCAGTGCAAAGGTGTCCTTTTGAAGGCATTGGAGTTTTGACGCCTTTGCAGTCTTCCATGTCGAATTTCCTCAGAACATCTTTGAGGTATTCTCTTGTGAGATGAAAATGCCGTTGTCTTGCTGATGAATTTGAAGACCTAAGAAGAATTTCAATTCTCCCATCATAGACATTTGATATTCTTCACTCATCATATAGGCAAATTCATCACTGTAGCATTTTTCAGTACATCCAAAGATAATATCATCAACATATATTTGGCATATGAATAGTTCATTGTCATAGGATTTTGTGAAAAGAGTTGGGTCGAGTGAACCGGGTTTGAAGGCTTTCTTCATGATGAATTCCTTCAGAGTGTCATACCGAGCTCATGGGGCTTGCTTGAGGCCATACAGAGCTTTGTTGAGTCTGAAGACTTTGTCAGGATGCTTAGGATCTTCAAAACCTGGGGGTTGAGCAACATATACTTCTTCCTCAATCTTACCATTGAGGAATGCACTTTTCACATCCATTTGATATAAGATGATATTGTGATGATTAGCGTAAGCAAGTAGTATTCGAATAGCTTCAAGTCTAGCAACAGGTGCAAAAGTTTCATTAAAGTCAATTCCTTCAACCTGTGTGTAGCCTTGAGCTATAAGTCGAGCCTTATTCCTCACCACAAGGCCGTTTTCATCTTGCTTGTTGCGGTAGATCCACTTTGTACCTATGATGTTATGTTTGTGAGGATTTGGCCGCTTGACAAGTTCCCACACGTTGTTGAGCTTGAATTGATGCAATTCCTCTTGCATAGCTTGAATCCACTCTGGCTCCTTGAATGCTTCATCAACTTTGGTGGGCTCTATGATAGAGACAAAGGCAAAGTGCCCACAAAAGTTAGTTAAATGAGAAGCCCTAGAGCGTGTGAGAGGACCTGGTGCATTGATGTTATCTATGAATTTGTCAATCCGAACTTCATTTGCCACTCTTGCATGTGCAGCTTGACTTGTCTAAGGACTTTCATTAGCACCATTTTCTTCAGGTATCTCTACATGAAAGTCTTCACCAGCAGGGATGATTTCTTCAGTAGGAATAACATCTTCAATTGCCTTCAGCTTGATGGATTCCTCAGGAGACTGTTCATCTATCACAGAAGGCAGGTGCTCTCTTTGCGAGCCATTAGTTTCATCGAACCACACATCTACAGTTTCAACAACCTTGTGGTGATAGGTGTTGAAGACTTTGTAGGTGTGCGAGTCCTTTCCATAACCAAGCATGAAACCTTCATGTGCTTTCGGTGCAAACTTAGAACTGTGGTGAGGATCTCTGATCCAACATTTTGCACCAAAGACTTTGAGATAACTTACATTGGGTTTATAGCCTGTCATGAGCTCATATGAGGTTTTCTTGAAGAATTTGTGAAGATATACCCTGTTGATGATGTGACATGCAGTGTCGATTGCTTCAGGCCAGAAGCGACGAGGAGTCTTGTATTCATCAAGCATGGTTCGGGCCATCTCGACGAGAGTCCTGTTCTTTCTTTCCACGACGCCATTCTACCGAGGAGTATAAGGGGAAGATAATTCATGAGTAATACCAAGTTCATCAAGATATTCATCAAGATTCGTGTTCTTGAACTCAGTCCCATTATCACTCCTGATATGCTTGATCTTGACGCCAAAGTTGGTGGAGGCTCTTCAAGCAAATCGTCTGAAGACATCCTGTACTTCATTTTTGTACAGAATGATATGCACCCATGTGTAGTGAGAGTAATCATCTACAATGACGAATCCATACAAACTTGAAGCATTTGTTAGTACGGAATAGTGAGTGGGACCAAATAGATCCATGTGAAGTAATTCAAAGGGACGAGTAGTGGTCATGATTGTCTTCGAGGGATGCTTGGATCTGGTCATCTTTCCAGATTCACAAGCCCCACAAAGGTGGTCCTTGAGGAATTTGATGTCTTCGATGCCAATGACATGCTTCTTCTTCACGAGCATGTGCAAGTTCCTCATACCCGCATGACCAAGTTGTCGATGCCACAACCATCCTTCTGAGGACTTTGCAAGTAGGCATGTGGCGGGCTGAGGTCCTGTAGAGAAATCAACAATATACAAGTCTCCTCTCCTAAAGCCTTCGAAGACTTTGGAATTGTCAGATTCCATGATGACAACACAAGGATATTTTCCAAATACTACAACCATATCAAGATCACAAAGCATTGAGACAGACATGAGGTTGAACCCAAGGGATTCGACAAGCATCACCTTATCCATGGTTCGGTCCTTTGAGATAGCAACCTTATCGAGTCCCAATACCTTGCTTTTTCCTTTGTCAGCATAAGTGATATGCTTCAGATGAGATGGAGCAAGTGGGAAATTCATCAGAAGACTTTTGTCACCAGTCATGTGGTTTGTGCATCCACTATCGAGGACCCACTCTGTAGCTTTTGGAGTATCATCCTGCAGATGAATTAGTACAACTTACGAACTCGTATGCTTCAGAGTGAAGAATATGACATCAATTTCATCAGATAGAATTTCATCACACAATATAGCAAGCAAGTAATGTGAGGACGTGAGAAATGAGGAATTCATTTCTACATGGTTAGCTAGCATCCTTTCAAGCATTTCCTCAGGTCTCCAGCAAGTTCGTCAGATGTTCAAATTCATTTGGAGACCTGACCCTGCAATAAATGATTAGTTCGATTTCTTCACCACCCACATCTCAAGGGGTGGCAAAGAGTTCATCATCCTGCGAGCACCATAAGAGAAGGGAGGCATTGAAGCAAGTGCGCTTCGTTTCATAGGTCGAGGGTTAGAGTATTCATATGAATAAGCAGAGAAATTCTTCGAGGATTTATGAACATAATGGTTTGAAGAATGATGCATATATTCATAACTCTTAGGTTTTCCCTACGAAACAGAGGCATTAGCACGAGAATGACGATTTTGACCATTTGAGTAATTTGGTCCAAGTGAGGAATTTGATCCACTTGAGGAATTTGATCTGGGGTTCCTTTTCTTCAAGAGTGGTGTCGTAAGGACATTCACTTGAAGATTTTGTAGATAGCTCTTGGGAACCCAGATATTCTTCAATGGAGAGCCATTCCTGCAGTTAGTTCCAACAAATCTAGCAAATACTTCACCTTTCTGATTTTTGAAGAATTTGAAGTTAGAGTCAAGTGACTCATCAGAGGAATATGGAGTTTCACATGTAAAGCCTGATAAAGTAGATGGATCTACAGGAGTGCCTTTTGCAGCAACCCATGAGGTTTTGGGATACTGCTCAGGTGTCCAGTATGAACCATCAGCATTGAGTTTCCTCATAAAGGCAATACCCTCTTTCCTAGGGTTCCTGTTCAGAATCTGCTTTTTGAGGACACCGCAAAGGATTTGATGCCCTTTGAGACTTTTGTATATGCCTGTCACATACAATTCCTTCAACCCTGCATTGTCATCAGTGATACTTGTGGTATCCACGGATGAGGAATTTGAAACCACTGGAATAGTTGAAGAATTTGCAGTAATAGAAGCATTTGAACATTCAGGTGAAGAATTAGCAGTTTCACGTTCGATGCATATCAAACAAGGTGGAACAAATTCTTCCTGAGCGGTACTGATCTGTTGAGCCAGTAAGGAATCGTTTTCCCTTTGGAGATCCTCTGTGACACCTTTAGTTTCTCAAGATCTTGCTTTCTGTCATAGCCCTAGAATTGTGTGGTATTTGTTTGCATCAACATCGGCATGTGCATCATGTCATCATTGTCAAACCCTAGCACCTCCTCAAATAAATAAATTCCAACAATTGAATTTTCAATTATTTCAAAATACTCTTCAAAAATGTTCATTGTTTCTTATAAATGTTGGCAACAACATATTAGGGGACATATTAATTTTCAAAACAAATATAGCATTTTAAAATACTCATTAATGTTACTGAAATCAATTAATAAATCCCAATAAATATTTTAGTTCTCCCAAAATGTTGGAATTTTTTATGGAGCTTGGGAATATTTCAAACATATCCTATAAATAATTCTAGGATTTTGTGCTGAATAAGTTTTGTCCAAACTAAATAAAACAGACGACATCTAATAAAAAAACAGGAAATAAAAATAGAGAAGGAAGGGGACTACCTGGCGCTTACCTGGCCCAAAGCCGGCCCAGCCCAGCACCCTCTCCCTATCGTCTTCCTCCTCGCCAGGAGGACGAGGGCGTGGCGCACGCACAGGAGGCGTGGCCACCTCCTGCATGCCGTGGGTGAGGAACCCCCGAGCATATCTCCTTGCCCAGAGTTGCCTCTTTGTCGTTCTCCCCCTCTCTGTGCTCTCCTCTCTCCTTTATCTCCTCTATTCCCCGGATCTGAAGCCGCCGGCCGCCGTGAAGCTCCGCCGATGATTCGTCGTCGTCGTCGCCTTCCTGAGCTCTCCGACCCCACGAGCGCAACCTCTGTGAGCTCCCGATGCTCCTCCCCCTCTCTCCGGTCCCTCCCTTGCTCTCTAGGCCGTTGCGCCATAGTGGCCGAGCCGCTCGCTGCCGGCAATGGCGTGGCCGTGGCCACAGCCACCACGGGCCACGCCCGAGCAGCTCTGTGTGCTACTGGAGCTCCCCTGAGTCCGCCTAGCCGCTTGCCTTGCTTGCCCATGCCCTGCAGCCCCATGCCCACACACGACCGAACTCCGGCCGCCGCCAAAGTCGTCGTGGTCATCAACTCCGGCGACCCCGCGTCCTCCCGTTGGTCTAGATGGATGCGGCCCTTCCCCAGCTGCCTGTAGGTGGCCTCCGCCACCCAAATGGTCACCGGAGGAAGATTTCCGGTGATCCCCGTCGTCTCGGCTCGCCGCCGGCGACCTCCCTCCGTCGAAGCCGACGTAGCCGGGTTAGTTAGTCACTAACCACCCCACTTAGCCACTGACACTGGGGCCCACCCACTAAATAAGCCCGGTTAACTAATTAACTTAAATAATTATCCTAATGTGTGACTGACTAGTGGGTCCCCACCGCACTAATTAATCCCCTGAATTAATTAGGTCTAATTAGTTAAATGGGTTAGTCCCTCAGTCACTAACGTGCGGGCCCCGCACGTCAGGCTGACCTGACCTGGCCCTGTTGACTACTGATGTAATGCTGACGTTATGATGACGCCGTATCTATTTTTGGAATTAAAACAAATCAGAAAATGATTTAATATTTTCAGAAAATAATTAAAACTTCTAAAAATCACAGAAAATAATCTGTAAGTCAGATGAAAATAATTTATATATGAAAAATGATCAGAAAAATCCAATGAATCTGTTTATGCCATGATCATGCATGTTTGAACAAGGTAACATCATCAAGTAGGAAATTTTATGATTAGGTCAATATATGGAATATCATTTGGGGTTGAAATTCAAACTTGTTTGAATTCCACTTCAACTAACTTTGACAATTATTCCTCTAGATAAATTCAGTACCTTAATATGCCATGTCATACATCATGATTGTTGCATTGCATTGAATGTGCTCCTTTTCCCTGTTTGCCGGTGGTTATTCCCTCTCAATAGACGTTGGTTCCGTCGATGTGAACGTTGACACTAATGAAGAGAAGTATTTCTTCAGGATTGCCAGGCAAGAAAAAACCCCTTGAGCATACTAATATCAACCCACTCTCTCGCTCTTGCTCTCTTTTACTGCATTAGGACAACAACGATTCAACTATTGCATGTCATCGGTAGTTGAACCCATTCCTTTGCATGACCTGTCTTTGCCACAGTAAATAGTTGAAACCATTTAGCATGAGTAGCAACTGTCTGAGCCTTGTTGTGCTTACTCATACATGCATGATTACTTACTGTGCATGTTATGCTTAGAGTCGTGTCGGGTCGGGTCTGATACATCTGGGTGATGGATCGGAATGGCAGTATTGATGTCCTCATGTGTGGAAGCTAAGTGTGTGAACACGATTTGGTAAAGGTAGAAATTAGAGGTCATGTAGGAGTACATGGCGGGTTGTCTCATTGGGACCGACCTTAAGAACTGAGTTATGTGTATGTTATCCAAGACAAGATACTACCACACATTGGGTTCCGGTAACTCGACCCCTCTCGTCTTATTAATCGCCTAGACCTCTGTCCAGGAGTTGCAACTAGTTTCTAGCGTTTGTAGGGAAAGTGTTGGTGGCCATGTATAGTGTTGCCCGACGGGGTGGACTATGATGTGGTACAGACATAGTGGCATGGTTTACCAAGTGGCACCCGAACGGTGGGCTTAGGAACCCTGCGCACATCGTTTGAGGCCGTAGCGGAAACTTTGGCCGGACTTCCATGCGGGTTCAACCTCGGATAGGCGATAAACCTGGACTAGGGTCTTGCGTGGTTGACGGTCATGGCCGACGCCCACGCCAGTGCTTCCGCTTGAAGGTTGCCGAGATGCATGACGTGCATATGGTGCTAAGTGGCAAGAGTGTGTGTGAAGAAGTATACCCCTGCAGGGTGAAATAATCTGTTCGAATAGCCGCGTCATCGAATATGGACTACTTGGAGAACTTATGTGGTTCATTGATACTCCACAACCCCCTTCATTGATACTGATGCATATGTAGTTAGTTCTGATGTAAGTCTTGCTGAGTACTCTTGTACTCACGTTTGCTTAATTTATGTTTTTGTAGAGGAGACGTCAGTCTCATTACTGGTATTTACGACGTGAAGTTTGATGTTGGCCGGGTTAGCTTGGGAATCCCAGACAAAGGTCTGGTTCCTTTGGTAGGGTTGTAGTAGCTTTTTCAGGCTCCTCTAGCCACTTTTGTAGATGTCTGTACCCAGACATGTTTAACTTCCGCTTGCTTGTTTGAATGCTCTGAATGTTGGGTCTTGTGACCCCTGTTTGTAACATCTTTTGTAATGGCTCTTCCGAGCCTTCTAAATAAATGTTGTAATGTTGTATGGTTATGTTGTGATGCCATAGTTGTATCTATGCATATCGGGCATGTCGTCCGTACGTGTGACGTGCAACGGTATGTATAGGATCCGACACCTAGTTGTGTGCCTTTGGTAGTACTCTTTACGGGGAACTGCCTCTTTGTGATTCCATCGAGCCTTGGTAGCTTGCTACTGCTCCGGACACATTAATTGACCGGCATGTATCCTTCTTTGCTGCTGTGTCTGTCCTTTCGGGGCATAATGGAGTCCCTGTAGCCTGCTACGACTCGTCTACACACGCTAGAGATCGACACCTGCATTGCTGGGTTACGTATGCATGTCCCTGTACGGATGTGCCACTTGGGTTCTACGACTAGTCATGTCGGCCCGGGTTCTTTGACATTTGAATGCTAGCGACACTTTCACATACGTGAGTCAAAAGACGCAAACGGTCCCGGCCTAGGTAAGGTGGCAGCCGTGGGGACAACCGTGCGTGAGACTGCAGAGTGATGTGATGTGTTACAGGCTGGATTCTTATGGCTTAGGATCGGGGTCCCGACACTTTCTCTGAAGAAATTCATAAGAAAGCTTTTCATGATCGGCTAAGTGGTCATTATGATGACTCTGTAGGTTATCATACCTTGTCTGAAGACTTCTGAGATCGACAGACAAAGTTTGAGTACGATCCACTTCACAGTTTAAAAGATCATCGCTTTTGTCTAGCATTTTCTGAAGCTTTTCAAGTGCACTTTGTTGTTTAGTGGCAAGCTTAACAAGTTTAGCATAGCTAGGTTTCGCATATTCATCAGATTCACCTTCACTTGATTCAGAAGAGGAATGATGTTTTTTTTACCTTTGAACCTTTTGCCATGAAGCAATAGGTGGGAGCGTAGTCATCATTGCTGACGTCGGAGTCGTTGGTGCAGTCAGATTCATCAGCGTTGAGAATAGACCCTTTGACGAAAGCAGTAGCGAGAGCAAGTCTAGCAACACCAGATTCTGATTCTTCTTCAGATTCTTCCTCTTCTTCATATTCTTCAGATTCTTTCTCAGAATCCATTTCTTTGCCGATGAATTTTCGAGCCTTTCTGGAACCATTCTTATTGTGTCTTGAGGACTTTGAAGATGAGGATTTTGCAGATGAGGACTTTGAAGATTCCTTCTTTTTCTTCGAGTCATCAGAACTATCATCTTTGTATTTCTTCTTCTTCTTTGTGTCTTTTTCCCACAGAGGATAGTCAGAGATAAAGTGGCCTAGTTTCTTGCAACGATGACATGTTCTTTTCTTGTAATCTTCTGAGGAATCTGATTTCCTCAAGCCACTTTTTGATGACTTTCCAAATCCGCCTCTCCTAGAGAACTTCTAGAATTTCCTCACAAGCATAGCTAGTTCCTGACTTAGTTCTTCAGGATCTCCAAGGCTGCTGTCAGAATCTTCTTCTTCAGATGAGGAAATTGCTTTTGCCTTCAGAGCACGAGATCTTCCATAGCTTGGTCCGTAGAGGTCTCTGTTCTCATCTTGTTGGAATTCATGAGTATTGAGTCTTTCGAGAATATCAGCAGGATCAAGAGCTTTGTAATCTCCACGTTCTTGAATCATCAAAGCCAAAGTATCAAATGAGGAATCGAGTGATCTTAGTAGTTTCTTCACCACTTCATGGTTCGTGATATCAGTGGCACCTAGTGCTTGAAGTTCATTGGAAATATCAGTGAGGCGATCAAACGTTTGTTGGACATTTTCATTGTCAAGCCTCTTGAAGCGGTTGAAGAGATTGCGAAGAACATCCACACGAGAGTCACGTTGAGTGAAGACACCTTCATTCACCTTGGACAGCCTATCCCAGATAAGCTTCGCAGTCTCCAGAGCACTCACTCTGCCATACTGACTTTTGCTCAGATGGCCGTAGATGATATTCTTCACTTGAGAGTCGAGTTTCTTGAATCTCTTCACATCAGCAGCTATAACAGTGGGAGTGATAGAGGGCACACCATTTTCCACAACGTACCAGAGATCGTTGTCAATAGCTTCAAGGTGCATACGCATCTTGTTCTTCCAGTAGGAGTAGTCCGTCCCATCGAAGGTAGGACAACCCGCAGAAACCTTGATCATACCTACAGTCGACATAACTAAAACTCCAGATGGTTAAACCAAAATCACATAGAGACAGGGAGTACATGCTCTGATACCAATTGAAAGTGCGTTATATCGACTAGAGGGGGGTGAATAGGAGATTTTTATAAATTCATCACTTGAGGAATTTCAACTTTGGGGAATTTGAAATGTGATGAATAACTAACAGCGTAATAAGTACTCAATGCATGGAATACATAGCGGCAGCATAGTCATCATGATGATATGAAACATGCACAAATTATGAGTAGCGTGATACAGGATAAGTACTGATGAACAAGGTGACTTGAAGAATTTGATGACCCAGTTCCAGCAGCTATGACAGTCGTACGTCTGGTTTGGAGTGGCCTGGTATTTAAACCAAAGGACACACGGTCCGAGGACACATAGTCCTTACCATATTCTCCTTGAGCTAAGGTCACACAGTCCTCGCCCAACACTCGTGGTAAGTCTTCAGGGTAGACTTCCAAAACCCTCACAAACTGGTCACCCGGCGATCCACAATTTACTACTGGATGCTCTAGACCAAGGTCACTTCGTGCTCCCCAATTGACTGCAGGACACACTAGACCGTGACGCCTAACCGTCTGGAGGATGCACGGTCCTCAAAGGTAACAAGTGTTGGTTCCACACAGGAATTTCTTTAGTGATGCTCAATCACTTTGGGTTGGTGGTTTGATTGTGGGTTTTTCCTCACTGATGATTTTCGAACAAAAGCCCTCAAAGGATGGGATGCTCTCAAATGACAAGTGTTAGTTCTCTCTCGGAGCAGCCAACCAGCTAGTGGTTGTGGGGGTGGCAATTTATAGCGGGGGGCGCATCCCGACATGATATGACATTAATGCCCCCAATGATATGACCGTTATGTGGATAGGAATGATTGGGGACAGCTGGCGCTAAGCACAGCAACGGTCGGATTTTCGAACAATGAAAGTCCTCAGACATATGACGTTCCTCACTTGTAGGCAATTCACACTGGCGAAATCCTAACTCCTCAGCCAGAACAATTTCCTCAGAGACCAGAAGAACTTCGTCTCTGTCACTAAAGAACTTGACTGAGTCGTAAGAGATTTCCAAAAGCTTCACTCAAATGAATGTGTAGGTTGAGGATTTTGGAGTTGAGCATCAGTTGGAAATTTTCCTTAGTATTACCTCAGCCCCCTTTAACAGTTCGGTGTTTCCTATGACTCAAATAAAGGAAATGAAATTACGAAAACATAAGTCTTCATGCTTCGTAGTCCTCGTTCATATCTTCAAGGTCACACCGACTTTAGCAGTTTCAAAGTCTTCACAAAGTCTTCAGCAAAGTCTTCACAAAGTCTTCAGCAAAGTCTTCACAAAGTCTTCAGTTGAAGACATACATTTTTAGGGGTTGGTAATCTCCGGTTGTATCAACCTCCTCATCGACTTATAGAGCCTGTGTACACTCATGAACGCATTAGTCTCTTAACCTATAAGTCTTCAACACACCAAAATCACTAATGGGCACTAGATGCACTAACATGTTGCTTGGGCGCCTCCTACTTCGTGTTGTGGAGTGAACCAAGATGTTTGTAAGGGCAAGGAGATCGCCTACTTCTTGAAGATCTACCCCAAGTTAGGCTAGTCCTCTGTGGACGTAGGCCATCATGGTATAGTCAAGGTTGTTTCTTCGTGGAACCCTCCATGTGTAGAGCCCTCCTTGGACTCTCACGACCGTTACCCTCCATGGGTTGAAGACTCCATAAATGTGGACGTACGATAGCACCACCTATCGCAACCACGGGAAAAATCATCGTGCCACCAAATTGCGTTTGATCTTCCTACCCTTCCTTTACTACTCATGCTTGTCTTTACTTTCCGCTGCTATACTCGTAGACATGCATGTGTAAGGTGTGCTTGACTTGCCATGAATGCTAAAATCTGCCAACACTTAAAATTGGGAAAACGTAGATTTTTATTTGGTCAAGTAGTCTAATCACCCCCCCCCCACTCTAGACCTACTTTCGATCCTACAGCATCAAACAATTTCAGATTCATAATACTCAATCTGACAAAAAAAAACTCAGAGTGTGCCCCAAGATTTCTACCGGAGAAAGTAGGACAAAAACATGCATCAACCCCTATGCATAGATTACCCCAATGTCACCTCGGGGATCCGCGAGTTGAGTACCAAAGCATATATCAAGTGAATCAATGTAATACCCCATTGTCACCATGGGTATTCATATACAGGACATATATCACGTGCTCTCAAACCCATAAAAGTACTCAATCCGGTAACGACATCTCAAAGGGAAATATTCAATTCATCACAACATGATAGCAAGGGAATAACATCATATGATCCGACTACATTAACAAAGCCCGTGATACATCAAGATCATGACATATCAAGAACACAAGGGATAGAGAGAGATTAAACACATAGCTACTGGTGTAAACCGTCAGCCCCGGGGGTGGACTACTCCCTCCTCATCATGGCCTCCACTGGGATGATGCAGATGGCCACCAGAGATGATCTACCCTCTCGAGTAGGTTACTAGAACACCTCCAGATTTGTTTTCATCAATACAGAGAGTTGCGGCGGTGAAACGAGGAGTCTAGGGCTATTCCTGGAGTTTTTTGTATTTATAGGATTTTGGGGCGCTGGTTTCACGCGAAGATGGACCACGAGGAGAGCACAAGACACCAGGGCGCGCCTGGGGCCTCTGGCGCGCCCTGGTGGGTTATGCCCACCTCGAGCTCTTCTGACCTGCTTCTTTGGTCCCCCAGGTGTCTTCTGGCCCAAAAACCCGTCAAAAAGTTTCGTTGCAATTGAAGAACTTGGATTTCTGCACAAAAAACAACACCACGGTAGTTGTGCTAAAAACAGCTTCAGTCTGGGTTAGTTCTAGATAAATCATGCAAAGTGTATCAAAACCATATAAAAGTATTGTAAACATAGGTGAATATAGCATGAATACTTCATAAATTATCGATACATTGGAGACGTATCATTGTCCGGCCGGAGTGGCGTTGTTAACAATGGCTTGACACATTGAGGGAGACAGGAGGGAGCCTACCTCACGCGCATCCACTAGACCCAGCCATAGGTTGAGGGGTGGCCGGGAGCAGCGTCGGTGTTGGGGATATAACCCCGTGATATGACTCGGCTGAAAGGCTCCAGCTGATAGCATTGGTTTATGAGCCGGCCCAAGAGAGAAGGTGTCAACCGAAGGCCCAAGATGATAGGCAGCTCAAGACATGGGTCGGACGACGGCCCGGAAGAGGAAGACCCGGACGTGTAAGACGTCTTGGAGATAAACTTGGACAGAAAGATAAGAGATAGACTTGGAGATGTAATGAGACTCGGTTTGTATGATTGTAAGACCCGACGGTCCTGACCTCTTATATAAAGGCAGACCCGGGGCGACTTAGAGGATAGGTTATGGAAAACTAGGTCAAGCTTCTAGCTCCTTGTAATCGATACAACAAGTAATAACAACACAAGCAGGACGTAGGCTTTTACCTCGACTTGAGGGGCCGAACCTGGGTAAACTCGTGTCCTTTGTCCCGATCAACCCCTTTGAGTCCACTACGATGGCGATGGCTCCGAACTCAAGTTCGGTCACCCGGACATCTGCCGTGAGAAAACCATGACAGTTGGCGCCCACCATGGGGCTAGCGCTTGGTGGTGTTGAATTCTCAAAGGGCTCCCTTCCAGGGCTCAATGGATACGTGGTTGGGAGTATGAGCAAGAGTCCTCGTGGCCGGCTCTACATCAACGACGCCGGCTGGGGGCTTGATGCTGATTCCGTGGAGTATGGCTTTCGGGTTCCGTTCAGTGGAATCCAGGTGTTCATCGGAAAGATCGGCGGATCTACACCCGGGCCGGACGTCTGCACCAACATCGTCGAGCCGGCTTGGCGTCTCCGGCCCGCGTGTAAGGTATGCCCTACCCGTGTCAATCCGGTTCAGGAGCATGTCTTCGTGGGCTTTACTCAAGGTATGGATCTGGAAGCTTCCGGATCTCAAGGAAGTCTCGTGCACTCCGAAGATGAGTCTTCGAGTGGGGAAACAGAATCTGTGTACCGGCTCAGCAACGCCGGCCTTGGGGGCTACGGTAATGCATGCCCCGACTCAGGGCGCGGCGAGTCAGGTGAGTTTGAGCAGTCGGTTCACGCGGCGGTGTTCATGGCGGGGCCAGGGCGGCCGGCTCAAGAGCTAACCCACCCCCACCGCCGCCGGCTCAGAGTCTCGTGGAAATGATGGATGAGCTTGAGGCTTTGATGGCTACGGAGGTTACACCGGACAACCAAGCAGCTCGAAATACAGAGATTGCAAGGATCAAGAGTCAGATGGCTGAGGAGCGTCGGTGGATGGCGGAACTAAAGGACCAGATGGAGGCAGAAGCGGCACGACTCAAGGCTGATGCTTTCCGTTTGGAGTTAGAACAAGCGTCTGCGGTAGCTGTACACCACAGGAGGCTTCAATCTCGCTTGCCAGAGTGTTATGAGGCGAGGAATCTTTTCAACACCCTCGGCTCTAGGAGAGCGGCAGCTGCCACGGAGGAAGGGCGAGCAGCGGCTCACACAGCCCGACCCGAAGGATTTGCAACACCGGCGGGTCATTATTCTAACCCGACCGAGAATATGGTAGCAGTGGCTACCCAGCTCAGAACAATCCCCATCCCAGAAGAGGCGCCCTTTGCAGAGGAGGTACGGAGTGCTATCGGATATCTACAAACGGCCATGGCTCAGCAGGAGAAATACACTCACAGCCGGAGCCGGGTCCACTCTACCCCTCTCCATAGTCGAAGTTTCAGCCGGTGTTATGAGTCGCTGACGGCTTCCAGCAGTGGTCCGCATCGTGGGCCGGAAGGGGGACGAGCGGTTTCAGACGCGCAGACACTCATGAATAGAGCAAGGAACAGGCAAGAAGAAGAGGCGGCAATGATTCATCCGGGCCCTGGACATTCAGTATCAATGGAAGCCGGAGCTGCTGGTAGCGCCCGGACCGTGGGAGTTCCATGTTTAACCCCGGCTCTACGGAGCGAGAGGTTGCCCAAGGATTTCAAGGGACCCCGTAAGGTTCCAAATTACACAGCAGATCTCCCTCCCGAGGCATGGGTCGAGTGTTATGAGTTAGCTATGGAGATGTTGGACGTCAGTGAGGCGGTTTTCGCAAAGTACTTTATCATGATGCTTGAAGGTCCAGCTCGCACATGGTTGAAGGGCTTACCACCCAACATGGTAAACTCCTGGGCTGAGTTAAGGGCTAAGTTCATTAAGAATTTCCAGGGGACTTGCAAGCAGCCGATGACCATTGTGGATCTGGATCATTGTGTTCAGCAGGAGAATGAGTCGGCTCATCATTGGGTCCAGCGGGTGTCGACCATTATTCATTCATCGGAGCAGATCACGGTGGCTCAAGCGGTGCTCCTTTTGGAGATGAACTGTCACTTTATTCTGCTGAAACAGAAGCTTGGTTGGCTTAAATGCACGTGTCAGGATATGGGGGAGCTCATGACGGCTCTAATGAAGTACGCAGACTCGGACAGCACCAAGGATCCGGGTTCAGATGAGGAGAAGTCAAATCAGGGGAAAAAGAACAACCAAGGCAAGAACTTTGGGAATAATGGGAATCAGAACAGGCAGAAGAACGCTGGTGGTGGGTCAGAGCTGGTGGTGAATGCTAATACAGGACCAAACGCTCCTAAGACGAACGGATGGTACAAGTCGTATCAGCGAGGAAACAGGGCCCCTTTCAACTTAGAAGCGGCTCTCAGGAAGCCCTGCCAAGAGCACAGCACGCCTGACAAGCCGTCAATGCATGCGTGGGGCGATTGTTTTATCATGCAGAGATTTAAGAACCAGCACTCCCAGCTGCCTAATAATCAGGGCGGTGGGCCGCCCGGCGGCTCAGGGCCTGGCGGCTCAGGAGCTGGGTTTGGTGCCAGCGGATTAGGAGCTGGGTTTGGTGCCAGCAGCTCAGGACATGGGCATCCGGGTTAGAACAACCAAGGGAACAACCAATGGGGCAGCAACAGCACCCTGGTAACAACCATAACAATCAACAGCAGCAGCGCAATCAGTCTGGGTTCCAGAGTAATCCGAAGCAGCTTAGCTCTGGTCAATACCATGTGTTTACAACTGGTCACAGCAAAAAAGATGAGAAACTACGGAGGCGAGCGGTTAATACAGTTGCGCCGGCTCTCCCACGTTATTTGCCTTGGTCTGAGTTTAATATAATGTGGAGCCGAGCGGATCACCCGCCATAGGTGGATGACCCGGGCCGGTTGGCTTTGGTGGTGGCTCCTCAGATACATGGTTACGGCGTGAGTAAGGTGCTCATGGATGGAGGCAGCAGCATCAACATCTTATACTATGACACTTTCCTGTGAATGAAGCTGCTAGATAAGGATCTTAAACCTTCCTCCACTGTTTTTCACGGTGTGGTGCCCGGTAAGCCGGCATACCCTGTAGGTAAAATTTCCTTGGAAGTGGCCTTCGGTGATGAGTACAACTACACGGTGGAGACCTTGTGGTTTGAGGTGGTCAAAATCAAGAGTCCCTATAATGCGTTATTTGGGCGGCCGGCTTATGCCATGTTCATGGCTAGGCCGTGTTATGTTTATTTGCATCTCAAAATGCCCGGCTTCAATGGCACAATTACGGTTCATGGCAATCGAAAGACGGGTCTTGAGTGTGAGGAAGGAGATGCGGCTTATGCAGAAGCTAGTTGTGCCCAGGAGGAGCTTAAGTTTTATAAGGAGAACATTGACCCAGAGGACATGACCCCGCTAAAGAAACCGACCACGGAGACAGAGCTGCCGCTCAAGTTTTCAGCGGATGATACCAAGGCAGTGGATTTTACCCCGGGCGACTCATCCAAGAAGTTCATCATCGGAGCTGACATGGATCCCAAATAGGAAAGCGCGCTCATCGAATTCATCCATGAGAATTGGGACATCTTCGCATGGAAACCTTCTGACATGCCGGGTGTACCGAGAGAGTTCGCTGAGCACAATCTTAATGTGAATCCGAAGTTTAAGCCGATCAAACAGTTTCTATGACGGTTTAACAAGGAGAGACGCAAGGCTATTGGGGAAGAAGTTGCCCGGCTCTTAGCTGCAGGGTTTATAGTTGAAGTTTTTCACCCAGAGTGGTTGGCTAATCCGGTGTTGGTGCTCAAGAAGAACGGCACTTGGCGTATGTGCATAGATTACACGGACCTCAACAAGGCTTGTCCGGCTGATCCCTTTGCGCTCCCCCGTATTGATCAGATCATCGATGCTACAGCCGGGTGTGAGAGCTTGTGCTTTTTGGATGCATATTCAGGGTATCATCAGATTAAAATGGTAGTAAAAGATCAGGAGAAAACATCATTTATCACACCTTTTGGGGCGTTCTGCTACGTCTCCATGCCTTTCGGGCTCAAGAGTGCCCAGGCGAATTACCAGCGGTGTGTACAGAATTGCCTTCACAGTCAGATTGGTCGTAATGTTCATGCTTATGTGGATGATATAGTGGTGAAATCCAGAAATAAGGAAACCCTCTTAGAGGACCTGAAGGAAACTTTTGACAATCTCCGGGTCTACAAGATGATGCTTAACCCGGTGAAGTGTGTTTTTGGTGTTCCGACCGGAAAGCTTTTGGGTTTTTTGGTCTCTGAGCGTGGCATCGAGGCTAACCCGGATAAAATCAAGGCTATCACTTCTCTGCGAGGGCCGACGTGCATCAATGATGTTCAGCGCATTGCAGGGCGAATCGCTGCATTGAGCCGGTTCATAAGACGACTTGGGGAGAAGGCCATTCCCTTGTATCAGATGATGAAAAAGACACACAAGTTTAAATGGAGCAAGGCAGCAGCAGAGGCATTTGAAGCTCTTAAGAAGCAATTGACTGAGCCGCCGGTATTATCCGCTCCGGCTGAGAGAGAGTCGTTACTCCTTTATGTGGCAGCTAACAACCGGGCGGTCAGTGTGGCGATTGTACTTGAGTGTAAGGAGGCAGGGAAGGAATATCCCGTTCAGAGGCCGGTTTATTACATCAGTGAGGTCTTGGCAGAGTCTAAGCAAAGGTATCCGCATTGGCAGAAGCCGGTATACGGAGTTTTCATGGCCAACCGTAAGCTGAAACACTATTTTTTGGGCCATCAAATAACTGTGGTCAGCTCTGCCCCATTGGGAGATATCATTCAGAATAGAGAAGCCATGGGTAGGATCGCTAAGTGGGCTTTGGAGCTAGGTCCTCTTGGCATTACTTACGTTCCTCGCACGGCAATCAAGTCTCAAGCCTTGGTGGATTTTATAAATGATTGGACAGAATGCCAAGCGCCTGAGGAGAAGCCGGACAACACGTATTGGATTATACATTTTGACGGGTCTAAACAGCTTGAGGGGTCCGACGCTGGGGTGGTTCTCACCTCCCCCAAAGGTGACAAGTTTTGCTATGTGCTCTGGTTAATGTTCCCTTGTACTAACAACGCAACTGAGCATGAGACGCTGCTCCATGGTTTGAGAGTCGCCAAAGAGATGAATTTAAGCTGGGTTAGATGCCTGGGCGACTCGGATCTTGTGGCTCAGCAAGTTTCAGGTACTTGGGATTCTAAAGACCCGCGCATGGCGGCTTATCGACAGGCGGTTGATATCGTGGCAGGACATTTCAAAGTGTATCAAGTGGATCATATTGATCGTCGAAAGAACGAGGCGGCTGATGCGTTATCATGACTCGGATCTCAGCGTAAGCCGGTGCTGCCTAATGTTTTTCTTGATGTGTTATATCATCCGACTGTCAAGATGCCCTCTAAGGAAGATCTGGCTATTCCTGACCCGGAGGCGGCTTTGGTGGCGGCTCTACATGTTATTCCAGATTGGACCACTCCTTATTTAGTGTATTTGACGCGCGGCGAGTTACCAGATGATGAGAACCGGGCTAGGGAAATCACCCGTCGTTCTAAGTCCATGACGATCATCAATGGTGAGCTGCACAAATGTAGCGTGACAGGTGTTTTCTAGCGTTGCGTCTCACCATAGGAGGGCCAATAGATCTTAAATGAAATTCATGCCGGCGACTGTGGACATCACGCCGGGTCAAGATGTTTAGTGGCCAAGGCTTTTCAGCATGGTTTCTTCTGGTTGACGGCTCACAAAGATGCAGAAGATTTGGTCTGCAAATGTGATGGTTGTCAGAAGTTCGGCCGACGTGCTCACCTTCCGGCTCAGGAGTTGAGGATGATACCAATCACTTGGCCGTTTGCGATCTGGGGGCTTGATATGGTGGGACCTTTCAAGCGATCCAAGGATAAGAAAACACACCTCCTGGTGGCGGTTGATAAATTTACTAAGTGGGTTGAGGCTGAGCCAGTTAGCAAGTGTGATGCGGCCACAGCGGTTGAATTTCTTAAAAAGTTGATCTACCGTTTCGGCTATCCACACAACATCATTACCGATAATGGAACAAACTTGTCCAAGGGAGCTATGAAGACGTTCTGCGAGAAGGAGCATATCCGGCTTGATGTTTCAGCCGTGGCACATCCGCGGTCTAACGGTCAAGCTGAGCGAGCTAATCAGGAAATCTTGAGAGGGGTTAAACCTCGGCTTATGGTCCCTTTGAAACGAACACCCGGATGTTGGGTTGATGAGTTACCTTCCGTCTTATGGAGCATCCGGACTACGCCTAACAGGTCTACAAGATTTACACCTTTCTTCATGGTATATGGGGCCGAGGCAGTTTTACCCAGTGACATCCGGCACGATTCACCAAGAGTGGCGGCTTATGTTGAGACGGACAATGAGACGGCATGCCAAGATGCGTTGGACGCCTTGGATGAAGCACGAGAGTTAGCAGCGACCAGATCGGCGATTTATCAACAAGACCTGCGACGCTATCATAGTCGCAGGGTGAAGACCCGGACATTCCAAGAAGGAGACCTGGTGCTCCGGCTCATTCAAGACCAATCTGGGATGCATAATCTCTCTCCGCCATGGGAAGGGCCCTTTGTGGTTAGCAGAAACCTCAACAACGGGTCATACTACCTCATTGATATTCGTGATGAGTCGGACACGACGGGTCAGGAGACTTTGCGGCCGTGGAATGTCACGCACCTGCGGCCATATTATACTTAATAGGAGATTGAGAGCCGTCATTATTGTACATATCATATTTATGTCAGTATAGAGTAGTATCTCTACCAAGACCGAAAATCCGGCTCTTAGATGTATCTTTTTTCAATAAAGATGAAGTATCTCCGGTTCACGGAGTTAAGTTAAATTGATTCGTTGCCACTAGGCGACTTGTTCATCATCCGACTCTATGCCCTTTCCAAGCACCGGTGGCAGGGAGGCTTCTTGCCCATGGGTATAGCTTACATCTCCCCTGTGCGGTCCACTGTTTATACTATTGCAAGGAGGCTTCTTACCTTTGGGTATAGCTTACATCTCCCTTGCGCAGTTGGCTTTATGCCCTTTCCAAGCATCGGTGGCAGGGAGGCTTCTTGCCCATGGGTATAGCTTACATCTCCCCTGTGCGGTCCGCTTTTTATACTGTTGCAAGGAGGCTTCTTACCTTTGGGTATAGCTTACATCTCCCTTGCGCAGTTGGCTTTATGCCTAGTTTGAGTACGTTAAACGTTGTTGTTGATGGAGGCTTCTTACCTTCGGTATAGCATAATATGACCCTAAGACAGCAGCGTGTACATCAAATTCCAGTTGCTTATCAACTGCGGCCATCGAAGGGGGCTTCTTACCAACGGGTTCGCTTATCTCACCCTAATGGCCGGCTTTATGCCTTTTTCGGTTAACATGTTAGCCGCGGTTATCGAAGGGGGCTTCTTACCGACGGGTTCACTTATCTCACCCTAACAACCGGCGTTTACGCCAAAAATGGCTGTGGAAGGAGGCTTCTTGCCCTTGGGTATAGCTTACATCACCCTTCACACAGCCAGCTAGTACAATTACTAGTCGCGGCTGTCGAATGGAGGCTTCTTGCCGTAAGGTATAGCTTACATAAACCCATCGGCAGCCGGCTTTATGCAACGTTCGCTGATTGGAGGAGGCTTCTTGCCATTGTGGTATATCTTACATCACCCTTTATATACAGCCGGCTGTAGGCCGCTTCAAGATTATTTATAGTCGTCATTGTCAGTAGAGGCTTCCTACCGTCAGGTACAGCTTACTTTATCCTATGACAGCCGGCTCTTCAATGGAGTCATATTATAAGAGACGGAGCCATGACGTTCCAGCTGATGCAGTAAATTCTCTAAGTCTAATGACTTCAGAGAAGCAAGGACATCTCAGAAATATTAAGTCAAGCTTCGTCAATAGCCGCCGTTTATCTACATAGGTTTCTTATGCTCAGGATATGAAGAAATACAAGCACCTCTCACGAAGAGTCGGCAGGTTTGACAACCGGAAATAAAGAGTTAAGAAAGACAACTAAAGGTTATATGAAACAGCCGGCAAGACGCCCTTAGATGTTATTGACAAGCTGTTACAAAAGGTGTTCTCA
The DNA here is from genome assembly GCA_022496015.1 of Hordeum marinum. NCBI lineage: Eukaryota > Viridiplantae > Streptophyta > Magnoliopsida > Poales > Poaceae > Hordeum > Hordeum marinum. Next base: position 276,166,681 of record CM039677.1, on the reverse strand, counting down.
GAAGGAACAAAGGTGTTTCTAACAAGTTTCAAGCCACCCACAGCGGTTAATTACAAGAGCCGTTTTCTCTCTGAATGTTACAAAATCACATCAGTTGGCCGGCTCATCCTGCTCCGGCTCTTCCGCGGGCTAGATCTGAAGGTTGCCCAGTTCCCAATTGCAGTTAGAGACGGCAGCAAAGGTCCCTTCAAAGAAAGGTGAGACATTGAGCTCACAAGAGAAAAGATCCTTACTATGGGCGGGTGTTAAGTCTTGACATTCATATAGCGGCCCGCGGATCCGTTTGTCTTTGCTGTCGTACGCTGCTTGATAACTCTTCAGATCCGCTTCATCCGCCATAACAGACGCCGGGAAGCGCGAGTCCTTGACGCATTTGAAGTAGTCCGTCTCAGTGAATTCTGAGTCGTCCACCTTCTTAGAGGGGTAGCCGCCCATCATTTCAGCCGGCGTGAGATCCGGCGCAAAGGCCATAGCCCGGCTCAATGCTGCGATGGCTCCTTGGCGGAACAAAGCCCTCTTGAGTTCGTCTACTTGTTTCGGCACGGTTGAGAACAACTCCAACACCCCTTTCAGCGCATTGGGGATATTCTCTTTATATTGCACGCTCTTAATAGTAAAGATTGCTCCGCAGTACAGTTGCTCGGTGAAGGTGTAGATGGCCTTCAGCGAAAGAATGTTGTCCGTAGCAAGCTGCCGGCTGCGGGGACCTATATAAGCCGGAAGAGGTGTGTAAGTCGCCAGAATTCAGTGAAAGGTTTTAACATACATAGTATGATAAGAAGACTTACCAAACAAGGCGGCAGACATTTTCGTGATATGCCGTTTTAAGCCTTGAAGTTCTTCAGCAACGGTGATGAGCCGTTGATCGGCATCATCCGCCCGTTTTGTCAGAGCAGCTCTCTTCGATTCTGCTGCTTCTTATACAGACGCCAACTCAGCTGTGGCCTTTGCAAGTTCTTCGGCTAAGAGCCGACATTTCTCATCTGCAGCGCTTCGAGCTTCTTGTTGGGTGGCTAAGTTAACTTTAAGATCCGCCAGCTGAGAGCCGGCGGCGTTAAGAGCATCCTGCACATATCCAAGTAAATCATGATCCGTTACGCAGATGAGGGCATCAAAATAGACAAGTGTTCACTGCTAAAGTTATGCAAGTCTCAAACAGATTGCAAGCAATATATTTGACACTTGGGGACTAATGTACATTTTATCTGTTTAGACATACAGTTCCGGTTCATCTTGTTTGAAGTTCATCCGGAACTTGGGGGCTACACAATGGCTCTTTTCAGTTAAGGAAGACCCGACTCAAATCCAATTTGAGTCGGCCCTTGGGGGCTACACAATGGCTCTTTTCAGTTAAGAAAGACCCGACTCAAATCAAATTTGAGTCGGCCCTTTGGGGCTACAATGAGTTCTTTGCATAGTTACTAGTGAAAGACCCGACTCAAATAAAATTTGAGCCGGCCCTTGGGGGCTAACATTGGCAGTATACCAAATACTACAGCATACAGGTTGGATTACTACATTTTTGCAAGGGTACTTTCAGCATCAACTCAAGAAAGACCCGGATCAACTAGACACTAGATTAAATCCGGCTCTTGGGGGCTAGGAAAGGTTATGGTTGACGAAGAGAAGACATACCTCGTATTTGGTCCTCATCATGTTGACCAGCTAGAGCTCTAAATCATGGCTGGTGTTGACCCGGTTCAGATAGCTGGAATGAAGTTCTTCGGCCGTCATTTTCTCGTGCGCGGAGTCAAATTGAAGTTTCCGTGAAGCTTCAGTCGGTTCAGGATGTCGGGTCAGTACATGCTCTGAAAGAGGAGACTTCTGGGCAGACCCGGTGATGATGACATCCGGAGTTGCGGGAGTCTTGGCGGGTGTGACCGGCCTTGAAGGAGCTGGTGGAGAGTTCTCTATTATAACATCGTCCGCCGCTGGCTCTGTGGAAGCCATTGGCGGAGCATCTTCCGCTGGAGTTTCTTCCGGCTGTCCAAGGTCCGGTTGAGCCGGGGCCGGATGTTCAAGCTCCTGGTCCTTGAGGACTGGGCCGGAGGAAGGATGGTTGGTCTTGCGGCGTTTTTCCTGAGCACTACAAGATAAAGTGTCGGCATTTGAAAGAGACTGGTATTGCATCAACAGCCGGATATTTTAATACTTATAGAGGGTTGATCTTGGGTGGAGGTATAACTGACGCCGAAGAGTCGCCAGAGGAAGGAGTCTTCTGAAAAAATAACAGGAAAATGAGAAGGCAATTAAGTGCAAAGGAGGAATCAAAGGAGAGTAGAAATACGAACCTCGGCAGGCCGTTTCTTGGGAGCCGGAGAATTGGGAAGCCCAGACATAAGCTCATTGGAGCCGGTGCTTCGGGTCTGGCAACGTTCGGCCTGTTGTTGCTTTTTTAAGAAGAAGTCGGGAGCCAGATGAGCGAGAGGGTGAGAAAGAGGAAATTTCCTAACAACCCGCCGCGGCTTTCGGGGGAAGTATTCTGAGTCGGAGTATATGCATGTTACCTCAGGAGCGTTGGCGTGACTGGTCTCCACTTCGTCCTGCGAGCACAATGCACATTAATAAGGGGCAGGAAGAGCAAAGAGTCGGATAAGCAAATTTAAGATATTACCCCCGAGTCTGAAGAAGCCGGCCATTCAAGCCAGTTTTCTTGGGGGCAGCTTTCTTCTGCTTCTTGGTAGCGGCTTTCTTCTTGGCTGCCTTCAGAGGAGGCACATATTCCTTCTTCCAGAACTCTGAGTTGGCCTGTGCACATTTAACCCGGAAGGAAAGATAGTAAAATCAAGCAAGAAGGGTGAGTATGCATGCAAGAGACAGATGGTAAAAGAATTAAAACTTACAAGGGGTGCCGGGTTGGTAGCACAAAAGGGTGCTAAGCCGATGGCACTGCAAGAGCCGGAGGTTTCGTGGACAAGACTTCGGACGATCATACAGATGTCATCTTCGGTCAAAGTGTCCTTGCTGAAGCACATTGAGCTATCATACTTCCCTGGATATTCAAACATGAGCCGGCTCCTACGGCTCAGAGGCATGATCCGACATTCTACCCAGCAGCGGATCAGATCGGTTCCTATCAGTCCGTTGGCCAAGAGAGCCTTCACCTTTGCATGAACTGACTCATACTTGGCGCGGTCAGCAGTTGAGAGCCGGTCAGGGAGTGTTGTGTCTGTCGAGAGCCGGGAAGGGCGGTAACCCGGCAGGCGATGTTCAGTCTCAGGAGATGTGTCTTGGCAGTAAAACCATGTCTTGTTCCAGTCCTTAGGGTGGCTTGGCATCTGAATAGCCGGGAAAGTGATGCCCCTTCGACGTTGGATGGTGATCCCTCCGAGTTCTAGACTCGGACCGCTCTTGTACTCCGTCTGGCGGTTGACATAGAAAAAATCACGAAAGAAGCCGACTGACGGTCTGGATTGGAGTTATGCTTCACAGAGTACTTGGAAGTGGCAGATGTTTGATACTGAGTTCGGCGCCAGGTCTTGGGGGTGCAACTTGTACAAGTGAAGAATATCGCGGAAGAACTTTGAGCCGGGTGGTACAAAGCCTCGCTCGATATGGTCTGTGAATACAATCACCTCCCCTTTCTTCGGTGCGGGGCAGGTCTCATCGCCCGGAACCCGCCAGTGGATGGTTTCCTTTGGGGGAAGGGTGCCAGCAGCAACGAGGTCTGATAGGTGTTCCTCAGTGACGCAAGAACCGACCCAATTGCATGAGTTGGTGGCGCGTGTCACATTGACGGCTAAAAGTACTGTGCAAGGGAAAACGGAGACTAGTCAAAAGCAAGCAAGTGGCCCTAACGGCTTACAATTTACAGGGTTCTAAAGACTAAATCTCGAAGGCTTGGCTGATGAGAGCCGGAGGGAGCCTAGCGGATTACAACAAAAGGGAGAGCCGGAATATTGACTAAGACCCGAACAAACAAATTTCACAAACTACAATTAAAATTACGGATCTACAGAGGCAGTAAAGCGAGTTCTACGTCGACCTAGTAATGAACAACACGGAATGAAAAAACGGATTAAAACCCGAACGGCCCGCGCATTGCGCGCGGCTGGCCCACATACGGCGGCTATGGTGGAAACGCGTCCTAAGGAGGCGCAGAAGGCACCAACTGGTGTTCGTAACGGCTGTGCCGGTGACCTATTATGCGGCGGCGAAACCGCCGGAAAACCCTATTTCTACGACCTTAAGTCTATGGGACGGAGAGGCATACCGGAGCTGGAGACGGTGCAGACGCAAATCTGGTCTGGTCAGGTTGATGCAGTGGCCAAGGTTGGTGACGAGGAGCGACGGTGCCGGAGCGGAGCGGAGCTCAGAGTCGACGGGCGGCGACAGGAAGTAGACGGGGGGCACACGAGCGGGAAAGAATGAAAGAGATTGACCCGTGCGGGTCCTATTTAAGAGGAGAACGAGGAAGGTGCGGAATCCCAGGCGGCGACACCGGTCTTGCCGAGGCGGACGCCTCGATTCTCGGAGTAAGTGGTTAAATGCGAAAGATTCGGTGATACGTCAACGGATCCCGTGACGTCACGCCGGGTCATGCTGTGGCGACTCTCATACGATTGAAGAAAGAAGGATGAAATGAGCTGGCTCACTTCAACCTGGGGCCTAATGTTGGGGATATAACCCCGTGATATGACCCGGCTGAAAGGCTCTGGCTAATAGCATTGGTTTATGATCCGGCCCAAGAGAGAAGGTGTCAACCGAAGGCCCAAGATGATAGGCGGCTCAAGACATGGTCCGGACGACGGCCCGGAAGAGGAAGACCCGGACGTGTAAGACGTCTTGGAGATAAACTTGGACAGAAAGATAAGAGATAGACTTGGATATGTAATGAGACTCTGTTTGTATGATTGTAAGACCCTACGGTCCTAACCTCTTATATAAAGGCAGACCTGGGGCGACTTAGAGGACAGGTTATCGAGAACTAGGTCAAGCTTCTAGCTCCTTGTAATCGATACAACAAGTAATAACAACACAAGAAGGACGTAGGCTTTTACCTCGACTTGAGGGGCCGAACCTGGGTAAACTCGTGTCCTTTGTCCTGATCAACCCCTTTGAGTCCACTACGATGGCGATGGCTCCGAACTCAAGTTCTGTCACTCAGACATCTGCCGTGAGAAAACCACGACAGTCGACGACGAGGTACTGCGGTGGACAAAGCTCGGCCACGACGGTGAGATGTGCTGGAGGAGCGGTGCGCGTGGGAGAGAGAGGGAAAAGTGTAGGTGGCTCACAACAGTTCCAGCAAAGGCTACAACGAGGCCGGGGGCACTCTGGTAGAGGCGAATCGACGGTGAGGAGCTTCAGGCATCAGTGGTGAAGATGAAGATGAGGCACTCATCTTAGGGTCGGTCCTCTTGATTCCTTCGATTGGATGGACTAAGTGGATGACGACGGGGACATTGGACACGCTAGTGTACGCGATTGGTGACCGGTGGTCGTGGTTGTGGCAAGTGGTAGTGACGACCGTGCTCGGCTGTGATGCAGGGAGAGAGCAGGAGAGCATAGGGAGATTGTGTAAGAGGGAGCCAGGGGTCGCGTGGTGACTCCATCGCGTTGGGGAGGTAAGCGGGAAAGTAGGAAGTGGCCATGGAATCATCGGCGCTCGCGACCAAGCTACTTCGTGCGCTGGAAGGGGGAAGAATATGAAGGAGTCCCTGGTGGGCTGGGCTGTGTTGAGTGCCCGGTGAGCGCAGGTTAGCTTCCTTTCTATTTTTCTTTCTCTTCTCTACGCTTTTCCTTCTGTTTTCGATTTAAAAATATTAAAATATTTTTAGAACTTATAGAATTATTTATGGGCACTTTTTGGAGTATTCGAAAAGCCCTCAAGAGTTTTTAGAAATTTTGGAGCACTTAAATTATTTATAGAAACAAAATTACTAAGCTCACCTACAATATGCATTCATTCAAAAATCCAAGATGGCTAGGAAAAATTTGCATCACCTTCAGTTGTTGCTTGCAACATTTTCCAAAAGTCATGGACATTTTTAAGTCCATTTTAGACTCATTGAAAATGTTTTTAAGTTGAACTATTTGAATTTTATTTAGTGCTAGGGTTTGGTCATCCCCATTTTAAATTCATTTGAATTTAAACATGATGCATGGATGTTGATGCAACTATTTGAAACAAATTCTAAGGTTCTGACACCACCATAATCTATTCCACCCATATGCTATATCCATGGTTCACGCTCATGTAGTGAGTAGAGTTGAAAATGCCGAAGCGCGTTAGAAGTACGATCCAGTTGCCTGATCTGACACCATGGTGCTCATGATTTGTACTTATGCGGTGAAGACGGGGTCATACCATGTTATTATGACGAAATGAGTAGGGAGTAACATTCTTTAAGGATCGTATATTTTGAAAAGGTAATGCTTATTGTCGTGGTTTTTTCACAGCAGAAGTTCGAGGACTTAGATTCGAGGCCATCTCTAAGGTGATGGACTCAAAGGGGTTGGTTGGGACGAAGGACACGAGTTTACCCAAGTTCGTCCCCTTAAGGAGAGGTAAAATACTACGTCCTTCTTGTGTTGTATTGATTGGAGTATCGATTACAAGGGAGTGGATTCTCTTGACCTAGTTCTCGATTCATTGGTTTTCCTCTAAGTCGCCCCGGGTCTCGCCTTTATATAGGAGGTCAAGACCACGGGTTACACAAGTATCAAACCGACCCTTACAACGTGTCTGAGTCTATCTGTACGTTGCCTTGCCTTCATGAGCAAGCCGTCTCCAGGCGGCTTATACGCCCGGGTCTTCATACCTTCTCTGTCTAGGCCTCACCTTGGCCCATCTTGGTAAACCGCCAACGTCTTGGGCTTGAGTCTCCTAGGCCCACCCTTGGTCCGGCCTATGAGCCGCCAGGTATGACCCGGTCCCGTCTAGGAGGGTCTCACCACGGGGTTATATCCCCAACATTAGGCCCCAGGTTGATTTGAGCTTGCTCAGTTCAACCTTCCATCTCTCTTGGCGGCGAGTCTTGCTTGTTATCCCTGAAAGTAAGATAAAATTGACCCGCCGTGACGTCACACTGGATTTATCAAAAAGATCCTCTGACGTCCGCAACGGATCTTTCCACTATTAAACTAACGCCCGAGAACCAAGGCGTCCGTCTCGGTTAATCAACCTCTGTCTCCTAGATCCTCGTGCCTGTTTCCACCTTCAGCCTATTAAATAGGACCGCGAAGGGAGGTCCTCATTTCCTTCTCTGCTTACGCTTCTTCTTCCACCTTTTGACGTCGCCGTCTTCCAGCGCATCTTGCTCCGGTGAAGCTTCCCTGCCGTCGTCGGGCCAGGCCGCTGCATCAACCTGATCGTACCAGAGCTCTTCCTGCATCCGTCGCGTCATCTTTCGTGAGTTCTTATCCTCCCTTAGATTCGTAGTTCTCGGTAGGGTTTCCATGGCTTTTCTCCACCGCTAGAGCTCGAACTCTCCGCAATGTCAGATAGCATGTAGACCGTCGAATACAATAATGCCCTCCTTTCCATTGCGGTAAACCGTAAGAAGTTAATAACAGCACCGCGCAGATCTGTAGTTGCTCTTTCCGTTGTGTTCAAACGTCAGTGGTTTAGGCTGTTCATCGTTAGGTTTAGAAAAACACAATTTTCCTCTGTTTATAGATCCATAACCGCATAGATAGTCTGTGCAACCTGTTTTCCACACTTAGTAAAATTTGCCTCATTTTCTTGCAAACTTGACTCGCCAGTGAACTTCCGACTCTCATCAAACCGTTCCGGTGACTTAGCTTTATAGAGCTTAGACTTTTTAGCCGCCCTTAGTTGTCTATCACCTTCTAACTCGCCACACATTGTTACCTTGCACAGTTTTAAGTTGACACCATGTCTCGTGCATCCAATTCATGCAACTGGGTCGGCTCTGTTGTCACCGAAGAGTTCCTGGCGGATTTTGTAGACGCGGGGACCCTTCCAGCCAAAGATGTCATCCATTGGCGGGTTCCAGGCAATGAGCTGAAACCCGTCCTCAAAGAGGGTGAAGTAGTTGTGTTTGCGGACCACCTCGTGCGTGGTTTTATCCCGCCCGGCTCAAAAAAATTCGAGACGTCCTTCACTTCTTTAAGCTGCGCCCTCAAGATCTCGCTCCCAATTCTGTCTCCAACATGTGCAACTTCCAAATACTTAGTGAAGTTCACTTACAAGAAGAGCCGTCCATTGGTCTCTTTCGCGAGTTCATTTATGCAAACCGCCAGATGGAAGTGGCATCTGGCCCAAGTTTAGAGCTTGGCGGGATCTCCATTCAGAGGCAACGGGATGTGACTTTTCTGGCTGCTCGGATGCCGAGTCATCCTAAAGACTGGAATAAGACTTGGTTTTACTACAAATACGCCTCCCCAGAAGAAGAGCATCCCTTGCCGGGTTATCGTCTATCCCAGCTCAAGACAACAACTGAGCTCCCTGGCCGGCTGTCAGCCTCTGAGCGGGCGAAGCATGCTCCGGCTCATGCAAAAAGTCAAAGCCCTTATGGCTAATGGACTGATGGGCATTGGTCTAACCCGCTGCTGGATTTCTTGGAGGGTCATGCCACTGAGCCGGCGAAGCCGCCTCATGTGCGAGTATACGGGCGAAGTTAATGACCCCCTCTGCTTTAACGCTACTTCGTTGTCAGAAGACAATATCATGGCTGCCATCAAAAGTCTTGTGCACGAGTCTTCAAAGTCTTGCCATGCCATCGGGCTAGCACCTTTCTGTGCTGCAAACCCATCCCCAAATGTAAGGGCGACTCTCAATCACTTTGCTTCCATTTCAACTACCCATTCATATCTCACAATCTTTTGATCTCTGTCGGCTTACACTTTCAGGCCAATTCCGGCTTCTGGAAGAAGAAGTGCATTCCTCCTCCGAAGAAGTCAAATACGAAGGCTGACGGCCGTAAGAAGAAAACTGCACCTGAAGAACAACCGGAATCTGACGACTCAAAGGTAGAACTTGATTCTCTTGGTCGTCTTTTCATGCATCTTATTGACAATAATTATTCACAGGATGAGACGAAGACAAGTCAGGCCAATGCTCCTGAGGTAACTTATGTTTCATCCGACTCAGAACATCTTGTACCACAGAAGATATGACGGGTCGTCCAAAAAGTCCCACTTTCTCATCCTCTTGCTTACTTAGACCCCCACTTTCTTTTGAAAAAGCAACAGCAACTCTCCCGACGCCAGACTCGGAGCACTGGCTCTACCGACCTCATGGCCGGGTTACCTCACTCTCCGGCTCAACGGAAACGGCCGGCTGAGGTATCCACTCAATCTTGGCTTTGTTTTACCACCCTTGCCTTTCTTATTCAACTCTGCCTTATATTGTTTGAACTATTTTCAGGAATCGCCTCCTTCATCTGGCGACTCTACAACAACTGCTCTGCCGCCTCTGAAGATCAACCCAGAGTACATGGCTTTTGTGCTTATGTCCGAGACTTTGTTATATGTAAAGTGTAGACTCTGACCCTCTGCGTTCTCCAGCGCTCAAGCCAAACGAAGGAAGACCAGCGGGTCTACCCTTGGTCCCAAAGCCCAAGAGCCGGAGCCTGCCAAGCCGGATTCTCCTATGCCGCATGCTGATCCCTCGGTGGCTTCCGAGGAGGCACCTAAAGAAGCTCATCCTTCTGCCGAGCCGATGGCTCATGACCTGGTTCCTGAGAGTCCTCCGAAGACTAATTCTAAGCCAGCGAGCCCTTCAAAGGTTGTTGATGATTCAGCTACTCCGGACGTCCTCATTACTAGCGCCGGCTTCCACACTCCTCCGCCTCATGTTTTGACAAAACATACTGAGAAGACTGAAACCTCGGAGAATCTGGATTATGAGCTCCCCACGCTGGAGAAGTTAACTGCTGATGAGCTACACACCGGCTATTTGAACCACCTCTCCATCAGCCGGAACATGGAGGTCAAGCTCGTAAACTTGATGAAGAAGAAATATGAGGTACTCATGCTCTTTCTTCCTTATACCCTTACTTAGCCCCAAGAGCTAGTTTAGTATTCGCTAATGGTAAACCTGGTCTTCGATTCTTGGTAGAAGTAGAATTACTTAGCCTGTAGGCCTCCATTATCAACTTAGAGTTAGTTGCTCAAAGAATCATCTATAGCCCCCAAGGGCCGGCTTAACTGGCTAGAGATGAGTCGGAACTTTTAATGTAGATTGATCAAAGAGCCATATGTAGCCCCTAAGTGCCGGCTTAACTGGCTAGAGATGAGCCGGAACTTTTAATGGAGATAGTTTGAAGAGCCAGCTATAGCCCCCAAGTGTTGGCTTAACTCGCTAGAGATGAGCCGGAACTATAATATAGATAGTTTGAAGAGCCAGCTGTAGCCCCCAAGTGTCGGCTTAACTCGCTAGATATGAGCCGGAACTTTTAATGTAGATAGTTTGAAGAGCTAGCTGTAGCCCCCAAGTGTCGGCTTAACTCACTAGAGATGAGCCGGAACTATAATATAGATAGTTTGAAGAGCCAGTTGTAGCCCCCAAGTTTCGGATTAACTTAATGAAGATGAACCGGAATTTCATTGTAGTCTTAGAGAGCAAAATAGACATTAGCCCCCAAGTGTCGAGCATATTGCTTGCAATCTGCTTGAAACTTGCATTACCTTGTTTCAATCTTCAACATCTGGTAATACTCCAACCTTGCGACTTAGACCTCCAGTTGCTTTGTTATGTCACAGGAAGCTTTAAATGAGGTCGAGTCTGAATTGACCAGCCTAAAGAGCAGTCTGGCCACTCAGCAAGCCACCCGAAGCAAAGCAGACGAGAAGTGTTGGCTCACCGCTGAGGAACTCACCAAGATTAAGGCTGACTTCGCCGCCTTCAAAAGGTTTGCAGAAGCGGAACAAACCGCCCTGACTCAACAAGCGGATGATGCTGATCAGCGGCTCATGATTGTGTCTGATGAGCTGCAAGGCTTGAAGCGCCATATTGTGAAGATGTCTTCCACCATCTTTGGTAAGTACTAAATACCTTAGTCAATACTCTTGTATAAATACATATCTTGGCAACTTATATTTGAAACCCGTCTTATGCAGGTCAAAGGAGCCGGCAATTCGCTACTGATAGCTTGTTGCCACTGAAAGCCGTCTATACTTTAACAGAGCAGCTGTATTGTGGGGCTCTCTATACCATCAAGGCAATGCTCCATAAAGACAGCATCCCCCAAGCCATGAAGGGCATCTTATAAGTACTCTCCACTTTGCCCAAGCAAATTCTGGAGCTCAAGAAATCAGCTGCCCGGAAGGGAGCCATCGTGGCCATAAGCCAGGATTTGGCTTTCTCCCCTGAGTTGACTCCCGAAGACATGATGGACGGGTTACCCTCTAAGAAGGATGACGGCTCAGAGTTCACGGAAGCTGACTACGCCCGTTGCATGAAGGCTTCCAGAGTCCTTGCTTCAGTGCTAGCCGAAGCGGCGGATCTGTCAACATACCAGGCGGCTTACAATGCCGATAAGAAGAGAGTACGCGGCCCAACTTTTGAGGAGAAGGACTTGACTCCTACACGGCATAAGCACTTCTTCGCTCCTGATCTTGACCCGTCCCCCCTCTTTGAAGAGGCAACCTTTGCGGCTTTAACAAACTACAACTGGGACGTGGATAATCTCCAGATCATGGAGGTAGAAGACCCAACGCAGGGTGACCCGCCATCTAACTGATGACCTTGGCAACGTCGTGGATAACCTAGCGTGATGACCCGCCATTGGGCGTGAAAAAACTTTTGAGTCACCACTTTTGAGCTCCGCGGAGAGCTTTGTAATAGGCTTGTAGTAACTTTTGTCTTTCCTGAACTTGTGCCATCGCACTTGTATGAAGCCCACCATCTTGCGAGAATAGAATACTCTTTGCATTGTTAGGAGGGTGGCTTAGAATAGCGCAACCCAAAGATGATGTATCTTTCCTGACTTTATTTTTCATAATAACTCATGTGCCGGTTCTACTGGGCTGAATCGCCACATAAAACTCCTTAGCAGTATAGGGTCTCTATCGAGATTGGCCTTCAATTTATTTGAGCGGCTCAGGGTCTCTAAGCAAGATTAACTGAAAGGAAGTGTGACGTCCTAGAAGAGACACGTCAGGGCATGAGTACCCTGATAGCCCATAAACTGCCTCTCACGTGACATAAATCCCTCGTTTTAACCTTAAACAGTACAGGGTCCTTGAAGGATTACCTATCTAAGAGTACGAACGGGCCACATAGCGGAGAGTCGGAAGTAGATAGGAGAGTTTATCCTTGCTTTCCGTAAGCCATCCCTCACGTGACAAGAGCCGCCATTTTAACCTTAACCAGTACAAGGTCTCTATCGAGATTGGCCGTTAATTTCGTTGAGTCAGCTAAGGGTCTCCAAGCGAGATTAACTGGTAAGAGTTCGGTGGGTCACCTAGCAGAGCAGCATCAACTTACAGGTAGGTTTAACCCTGTTTGTCTTAAGAGCCGATCAAGAGGGTGTGTAAGCTAAACCCGGTGGGTTGGAAGCCCCCAAATGACCTTTGTTGACGGAGTCAACTGTTTGGCTGAAGAGCCGACCGATAGGGTGTGATAAGCTACACCCGGTGGGTGGGAAGCCCCCTTGACAATCATGTTGACGGAGTCAACTACTTGGCTTGAGAGCCGACCGTTAGGGTGTGATAAGCTACACCCAGTGGGTGGGAAGCCCCCTGGACGATCATGTTTTAACCTTCTTTACACAGATTGTGATATACAAAACAGCAGAGGCCCCGACTTGCAGGGATGCCAAGTTTATTCATATACATATGATATGTACAATGATGGTGTACAATTTCAAGTTTTGACAACTTAAGTATAATAAGGCCGCAGATGCGCTATGTTCCAAGGCCGGCGGGTCTCCTGCCCAGAGGTATGTGAGTCGTCTCGGATGTCAATGAGCTAATATGACTTGTTGTTGAGATTTCTCCTGACCACGAAAGGTCCTTCCCATGGAGGGGATAACTTGTGCGCATCTGTCTGATCTTGAATCAACCGCAACACTAAGTCGCCTTCTTGAAATGTCCGGGTCTTGACTCTGCGACTATGATAGCGGCGCAGGTCTTGCTGATAAATCACCGATCATGCCACCGCCAGATCTCGTTCCTCCTCCAAGGCATCCAACGCGTCTTGACACGTCGTTTCATTGTTCGCCTCAACATAAGCCGCCACTCGTGGTGAGTCATGACGGATGTCACTTGGTAACACGGCTTCTGCACCGTAAACCATGAAGAAAGGTGTGTAACCCATTGATCTGTTGGGAGTAGTTCTAATGCTCCATAAGACGGACGGCAACTCCACCACCTGACAACCCGGCGTTCGCTATAAAGGAACCATAAGCCGGGGCTTGATACCTCGCAGGATTTCTTGGTTAGCACGCTCTGCCTGACCATTTGACCGTGGATGAGCAACCGCAGACACAACAAGCCGAATGTGTTCACTTTTGCAGAACGTTCGCATAGCCCCCTTGGATAGGTTTGTACCATTAGTTGTGATGATACTGTGAGGGTAACCAAAATGGTTGATCAGCTTTTTAACAAATTGAACCATCATGGCCGCGTCACACTTGCTAACCGCTCAGCTTCTACCCACTTGATAAATTTGTCAACCGCCACCAAGAGGTGGGTCTTCTTGTCCTTGGATCTCTTGAAAGGCCTGGCCATATCAAGCCCCCATACCGCAAACGGCCAAGTAATCGGAATCATGCGCAACTCTTGAGCCGGAACGTGAGCATGCCGGCCAAATTTTTGACATCCATCGCACTTGCGGACCAAGTCCTCCGCATCCTTATGAGCCATCAACTAGAAGAAAGCATGTCGAAAAGCCTTGGCCACCAGAGATTTTGAGAAGGTGTGATGACCACAATCACTAGCATGAATTTCATTAAAGATTTCCTTGCCCTCTTCAGGTGAGACACAACGTTGAAACTCGTCCATGACACTGCACTTATGTAACTCACCATTGACTATTGTCATGGACTTGGACCGCCTGGTGATCTTCCTGGCGAGATTTTCATAATCAGGTAACTCACCGCGAATCAAGTGTGCCAAGTAAGGAACAGTCCAGTTTGGAATAGCATGTAGAGTCGCCACCAGTTGTCCCTCTAGATCAGGAATAGTCAAGGCTTCCTCTGAAGGTAACTTAACTGATGGGTGATGTAGGACATCCAAGAAAACAATAGGAGGCACCGGCTTTCGTTGAGAACCTAGCCTTGACAGGGCGTCAGCTGCCTCGTTCCTGCGACGATCAATATGATCCACATGATAACCCTTGAAGGACCAGCGATGACATCCATCGCCTGACAATAAGCCTCCATCCGCGGGTACTTGGAATCCCAAGTGCCTGAAACTTGCTGAGCCACAAGATCTGACTCGCCAAAGCATCTAACCCAGCTTAGGTTCATCTCCTTAGCCACCCTGAGGCCATGAAGCAGGGCTTTGTACTCAGCTGCATTGTTAGTACAAGGAAACATCAACCTTAGCACATACAAGAACTTATAACCTTTGGGGAGGTTAAGACAACCCCGGCCCCTGATCCTTCCAGTTGTCTGGATCCATCAAAGTGGATTGTCCAATATGTGTTATCCGGCTTTTCTTCGGGCACCTGACACTCTGTCCAGTCATTTATGAAATCCACCAAGGCTTGAGACTTAATCGTTGTGCGAGGTACGTATTTCAAGTTGAGAGGTCCAAGCTCCAGTGCCAACTTAGCAATCCTGCCAGTTGCTTCTCTGTTTTGAATTATGTCTCCCAACGGGTGATGTCTACTACGCAACCTTCTCCTTGTAGACGTTGTTGGGCCTCCAAGTGCAGAGGATTGTAGGACAGTAGAAATTTTCCCTTAAGTGGGTGACCTAAGGTTTATCAATCCGCGGGAGGCGTAGGATGAAGATGGTATCTCTCAAGCAACCCTGCAACCAAATAACAAAGAGTCTCTTGTGTCCCCAACACACCCAATACAATGGTAAGTTGTATAGGTGCACTAGTTCGGCGAAGAGATGGTGATACAAGTGCAATATGGATAGTAGATATAGGTTTTTCTAATATGAACATATAAAAAAAGCAAGGTAATTAATAGTAAAAGTGAGCATGAACGGTATTGCAATGCTTGGAAACAAGGCCTAGGGTTCATACTTTCACTAGTGGAAGTTCTCTAAACAATGATAACATAATTGGATCATATAACTATCCCTCAACGTGCAACAAAGAATCACTCCAAAGTAACTAATAGGGGAGAACAAACGAAGAGATTATTGTCGGGTACGAAACCACCACAAAGTTATTCTTTCTGATCAATCTATTCAAGAGTCCGTAGTAAAATAACACAAAGCTATTCTTTCCGATCAATCTATCCCAGAGTTTGTACTAGAATAACACCTTAAGACACATATCAACCAAGACCCTAATGTCACCTAGATACTCCATTGTCACCTCAAGTATCCGTGGGCATGATTATACGATATGCATCACACAATCTCAGAATCATATATTCAACCAACACATAGAACTTCAAAGAGTGCCCCGAAGTTTCTACCGGAGAGTCAAAACGTGTGCCAACCCATATGGATAGGTTCCCGAGCTCACGAAACCCGCAAGTTGATCACCAAAACATACATCAAGTACTCACATGAATATCCCATTGTCACCATAGATAAACACATGCAAGACATACATCAAGTGTTCTTAAAGACTCAATCCGATAAGATAACTTCAAAGGGAAAACTCGATTCATTACAAGAAGGGAGAGGGGGAAGAACATCATAAGATCCAACTATAGTAGCAAAGCCCGCGGTACATCGAGATCAAGACATCTCAAGAACATGGGAGAGAGAGATCAAACACATAGCTACTGGTACATACCCTCAGCCCCGAGGGTGGACTACTCCCTCCTCGTCATGGAGATCGCCAGGATGATGAAGATGGCCACCGGAGATGGATTCCCCCTCCGGCAGGGTGCCGGAACGGGCTCCCAATTGGTTTTTTGTGGCTATAGAGGCTTGCGGCAGCGGAATTCCCGATCTAGGTTTATTTCTGGAGGTTTCTGTATTTATAAGAATTTATGGCGGTGGAATTACGTCAGTTGGCCCCACGAGGAGGTCACGAGCCCACTAGCCCCTTCCGGGGGGGTAGGGCACGCCTTGCGGGCTCGTGACTCCCTCGTGGCTCTTCTGGCCTTCTTCCAAAGCTTCGGGAGTCTCTTTTGGTCCAAAACAAATCATCGCGAAAGTTTTATTCCGTTTGGACTCCGTTTGATATTCCTATCTAAAAAAGGTCAAAAACAAGGAAAAACAAAAATTGGCACTGGGCTCTAGGTCAATAGGTTAGTCCCAAAAATAATATAAATGCATATAAACATCCAAAGTTGATAACATAATAGCATGGAACAATCAGAAATTATAGATACGTTGGAGACGTATCAAGCATCCCCAAGCTTAACTCCTACTCGTCCTCGAGTAGGGAAGTGATAAAAACAGAATTTTTGATGTGGAATGCTACCTAGCATATTTATTCTTATAATCTTATTTATTGTGGCATGAAGGTTCAGATCCATAAGATTCAAAACAAAAGTTTAATATTGACATGAAAACTATAATACTTCAAGCATACTAGCAAAGTAATCATGAACTTTCGAAATAACATGGCCAAAGAAAGTTATCCCTACAAAATCATATAGTCTGGCTATGCTCCATCTTCCTCACACAATGAATATAAATCATGAACAGCCCGGTATTGGTCAAGCAATTGTTTTCACACTTTTACTTTTTCAAACTTTTTCAACTCTCACGCAATACATGAGCGTGAGCCATGGATATAGCACTATAATTGGAATAGAATATGGTGGAGGTTGTGAGGCAAAAAGGAGGAGATGGTCACATCGTATAGGCGTATCAACGGGCTATGGAGATGCCCATTAATAGATATCAATGTGAATGAGTAGGGATTGCCATGCAACAGATGCACTAGAGCTATAAGTGTATGAAAGCTCAAAAGAAACTAAGTGGGTGTGCATCCAACTTGCTTGCTCACAAAGACATAGGGCAATTTGAGGAAGCCCATCATTGGAATATACAAGCCAAGTTCTATAATGAAAATTCCCACTAGTATATGAAAGTGACAATATATGAGACTCTCTATCATGAAGATCATGGTGCTACTTTGAAGCACAAGTGTGGTAAAGTATAGTAGCATTGTCCCTTCTCTCTTTCTCTCTCTTTTTTTTGTTTGGGCTCTTTGGCATCTTTTTATTCATTTTTGTGGGCTCTTTGGCCTCTTTTTTTTAATTTTTTAAAGTCCGGAGTCTCATCCCAACTTGTGAGGGAATCATAGCTTCCTTCCTTTCCTCTCATGGGACAATGCTCTAATAATGATGATCATCACACTTTTATTTACTTACAACTCAATACTTAGAACAAAAGATATTACTCTATATGAATGCCTCCGGTAGTGTATCGAGATGTGCAATGACTCATGAGTGACATGTATGAAAGATATGAACGGTGGCTTTGCCACAAATACGATGTCAACTACATGATCATGCAAAGCAATATGACAATGATGATGTGTGTCATAATAAACGGAACGATGGAAGTTGCATGGCAATATATCTCGGAATGGCTATGGAAATGCCATAATAGGTAGGCATGGTGTCTGTTTTGAGGAAGGTATATGGTGGGTTTATGCACCAGCGAAAGTTTCGCGGCACTAGAGAGGCTAGCAAAGGTGGAAGGGTGAGAGTGCGTATATACCAAGGACTCACATTAGTCATAGAGAACTCACATACTTGTTGTGAAAGTTTTATTAGTAATCGAAACAAAGTGCTAGCCGCATGCTCGTAGGGGAAGGGTTGCTAGGATTTAACCATCACGCGATCCCGACCGCCACACAAAGGATAACAATCAATAAAAACATCATGCTCCGACTTCCTAACATAGCGGTTCACCATACATGCATGCTACGGGAATCACAAAATTCAAAACAAGTATTTCTAGATTCACAACACTCTACTAACATGACTCTAATATCACCATCTCCATGTCTCAAAACTAGATGCAAGGAATCAAACTTCTCTTACTACTCAATGCACTTGAATATGAAAGTTTTTATTGTATCCCTTTTGGATGCTTATCATATTAGGACTAGTTTCATCACCTAAGAAAATTACCATGTTGTTTAAGACTCTCAAAATGATATAAGTGAAGCATGAGAGTTCATCAATTTCTCTAAAATATAAACATTGCAATGCTCTATAAGGATATAAGTGAAGCGCTAGAGTAAAAGACAAACTACTCCAAAAGATATAAGTGAAGCTCAATGAGTAGTTGAATAATTATTTGGCTATGTGAAGACTCTCCCATCTAAGAATTTCAGATCTTAAGTACCTTATTCAAACAAAATAAAATGACACTCCAAGGATAGCACGAATCATGTGAAGAAGCAAAAACTTAGGTTGAACCGATACTAACCGATAATTGTTGAAGAAGAAAGGTGGGATGCCAACCGGGGAATCCCCAAGCTTAGATGCTTGAGACTTGTTGAAATATGGATTGGGGATTAATTGGGAATCCCCAATCTTGAGCTTTTGTGTCTCCTTAATTCCTCTCATATGGTGGTTTCCAAAATCTTAAAAACTTCATCCACACAAAACTTAACAAGAACTCGTGAGATAGGTTAGTATAAATCAATGCAAAACTATATCATCCTATACTATAGAAAATCACTAAGATTATTATTTTAAATTTCACACTAAATGCCTCTGCATATTTAAAAGTCCCATAATCAAATGGAATCATTAAACAAGCAAACATATGCGAACAATGCAAACATAACAGCAATCTGCCTAAACAGAACAGTCTGTGAAGAATGCAGCAAGATCCATACTTAATTAACTCGAAAAACTCTGAAAAACTTCCACGCTGTATGGAATTTATAAGATCATACTGTGTCCAAATTTCAAGTTATTCTAACATACAGAAAATTCTAGGGAATTTTTGCACTACAAGCAAACTTTCTGTTTTGGAACAGCAACTCCTATACTTGCAAATTAAGCATGGTAAAGGCTATCCTTCACATTTTTATTGAACTAATGATGAAAAACATTAAAATTAATATAAATAACAGCAATTAAGTACTAATAAAATAAAATGATGCTCCAAGCAAAACACATATCATGTGGTGAATAAAAATATAGCCCCAAGTAAAGTTACCGATGGATTGAAGACGAAAGATGGGATGCCTTCCCGGGGCATTCCCAAGCTTAGGCTCTTTGGTGTCCTTGAATATGGCTTGGGATGCCTTGGGAATCCCCAATATTAGTCTATTTCCACTCCTTGTTCCGTTGTCCATCCGAACTATACCAAAAACTTGAAAACTTCACAACACAAAACTTAACGGAACTTCGTGAGATGGGTTAGTATAATAAAGACAAATCATTCATTTTGGTACTGTCAAGGCAAGATTCATAAATGTTCCCACACAATTACTACTGTATATTATCATTTACAAAATTCATATCACTTAATATAATCTATGGAAACACTAAAACAAGCAAACTATGCATTGAAAACAGAATCTGTCAAGAATAGAACAGTCTGTAATGATCTGAATGATAACCATACTTATGCACCTCCAACAATTCTTAAAAAATTATGAAAATTAAGGAAATTTGTATATAAATCATCAGCAGAAAGAATCAACCTAAAATCACTCTCTTTATAGTAATTAAAAATAATTTCGTGAGCGCAAAGTTTCTGTCTTTTTCAGCATGATCAAACAACTATCACCCAAACTAATCATAAAGGCTTTACTTGGCACTTTATTGAAATAAAAGCTATAAAACATGATTAATACAGAAGCTTAATCATGTGAACGCACAAAAACAGTAAGGATACATATTGGGTCGTCTCCCAACAAGCACTTTTCTTTAATGCCTTTCAAGCTAGGCATGATGATTTCAATGATGCTCACATAAAAGATAATGATTGAAATATAATGGAAGCATCATGAAGCATATGACTAGAACATTTAGGTCTAACCCACTTCCTATGCATAGGGATTTTGTGAACAAACAACTTATTGGAGCAAGAATCATCTAGCATAGGAAGGCAAAACAAGCATAGCTTCAAAAATTTCAACACGTAGAGAGGAAACTTGACATTATTGCAATATGTAGAAGCATATGATCCTCTCTCATAATAATTTTCAGTAGCATCATGAATGAATTCAAAAATATAACCAGCACCTAAAGCATTCTTTTCATGATCTACAAGCATAGAAATTTTACTACTCTCCACATAAACAAATTTATTCTCATGATTAATAGTGGGAGTATCGTAAAAGACTTGAATACTAGGAATAGTTTCCACATTAAAAGAGTGATGTTTAGCAAAAGGGTACTCATAATTGTGACAAGTTTTATCATCATTCTTCTTTATAGCATAAGTATCATCATAATAATCATCATGAATAGGGAGCATGCTTTCATCATAATAAATTTGATCATTCAAAGTGGGGGAACTAAAAAGATCATCTTCATCAAACATAGCATCCCCAAGCTTGTGGCTTTGCATATCATTAGCATCATGGGTATTCAAAGAATTAATACTAGCAACATTTCAACCATGCTCATCATTAACATATTTTATGCCAAGCATTCTATGTAATTCTTCCTTTAGCACTTGAGCACAATTTTCTTTTCCATTATTTTTACGAAAGACATAAAAAGATCAAGCATATGAGGTAACCTTAATTCCATTTTTTGTAGTTTTCTTTTAATAAACTAAAGTAGTGATAAAACAAGAAACTAAAATATTCGATTGCAAGATCTAAAGATATACCTTCAAGCGCTAACCTCCCCGGCAACGGCGCCAGAAAAGAGCTTGATGTCTACTACGCAACCTTCTCCTTGTAGACGTTGTTGGGCCTCCAAGTGCAGAGGTTTGTAGGACAGTAGCAATTTTCCCTTAAGTGGGTGACCTAAGGTTTATCAATTCGCGGGAGGCGTAGGATGATGATGGTATCTCTCAAGCAACCCTGCAACCAAATAACAAAGAGTCTCTTGTGTCCCCAACACACCCAATACAATGGTAAGTTGTAT
Source organism: Hordeum marinum (assembly GCA_022496015.1). Lineage (NCBI taxonomy): Eukaryota > Viridiplantae > Streptophyta > Magnoliopsida > Poales > Poaceae > Hordeum > Hordeum marinum. Next base: position 276,145,611 of record CM039677.1, on the reverse strand, counting down.
AGGTGCACTAGTTCGGCGAAGAGATGGTGATACAAGTGCAATATGGATAGTAGATATAGGTTTTTGTAATCTGAAAATATAAAAACAGCAAGGTAATTAATAGTAAAAGTGAGCACGAATGGTATTGCAATGCTTGGAAACAAGGCCTAGGGTTCATACTTTCACAAGTGGAAGTTCTCTAAACAATGATAACATAATTGGATCATATAACTATCCCTCAACGTGCAACAAAGAGTCACTCCAAAGTAACTAATAGCAGAGAACAAACAAAGAGATTATTGTTGGTACGAAACCACCACAAAGTTATTCTTTCTGATCAATCTATTCAAGAGTTCGTAGTAAAATAACACGAATCTATTCTTTCCGTTCAATCTATCCTAGAGTTCGTACTAGAATAACACCTTAAGACACATATCAACCAAGACCCTAATGTCACCTAGATACTCCATTGTCGCCTCAAGTATCTGTGGGCATGATTATATGATATGCATCACACAATCTCAGAATCATCTATTCAACCAACACATAAAACTTCAAAGAGTGCCCCGAAGTTTCTACCGGAGACTCAAAACGTGTGCCAACCCATATGCATAGGTTCCCGAGGTCACGAAACCCGCAAGTTGATCACCAAAACATACATGAAGTACTCACATGAATATCCCATTGTCACCACAGATAGATACGTGCAAGACATACATCAAGTGTTCTTAAAGACTCAATCCGATAAGATAACTTCAAAGGGAAAACTCGATTCATTACAAGAAGGGAGAGGGGGAAGAACATCATAAGATCCAACTATAGTAGCAAAGCCCGCCGTACATCGAGATCAAGACATCTCAAGAACACGAGAGAGAGAGAGATCAAACACATAGCTACTGGTACATACCCTCAGCCCCGAGGGTGGACTACTCCCTCCTCGTCATGGAGATCGCCGGGATGATGAAGATGGCCACCGGAGATGGATTTCGCCTCCGGCAGGGTGCCGGAACGGGCTCCCGATTGGTTTTTGGTGGCTACATAGGCTTGCGGCGGCGGAACTCCCGATCTAGGTTTATTTCTGGAGGTTTATGTATTTATAAGAATTTATGGCAGTGGAATTATGTCAGTTGGGCCCACAAGGAGGTCACGAGCCCGCTAGCCCCTCCCGGGGGGGTAGGGCGCGCCTTGCTGGCTTGTGACTCCCTCGTGGCTCTTCTGGCCTTCTTCCAAAGCTTCGGGGGTCTCTTTTGGTCCCAAAAAAATTATCGCGAAAGTTTTATTCCGTTTGGACTCCGTTTGATATTCCTATCTGAAAAAGGTCAAAAACAAGGAAAAAACAGAAACTGGCACTGGGCTCTAGGTCAATACGTTAGTCCCAAAAATAATATAAAATAGCATATAAAACATCCAAAGTTGATAACATAATATCATGGAACAATCAAAAATTATAGATGCATTGGAGACGTATCAACGGGGCAGAGCTAACCACTGTAATCTGATGCCGTAAGAAATAGTGCTTCAGCTTGCGGGTGGTTTTGAACACCCCATATACTAGCTTCTGCCAATGTGGATACCTCTTCTTGGATTCTATCAAGACCTCACTTATATAGTAAACCGGCCTCTGAACTGGATATTCCTTCCCTGCCTCCTTCCGCTCGACCACGATTGCGGTGTTGATAGCCCTGCTATTAGCCGCCACGTATAGGAGCAAGGGTTCTTTCTCAACCGGGGCGGCTAAGACAGGCAGCTCTGTGAGTTGTCTCTTGAGCGCCTCAAATGCTCCACCCGCCGCCTTACTTCGGACAAAGGTGTCCGTCTTCTTCATCATCTGGTATAAAGGGATGGCCTTATCGCCAAGGCGGCTTATAAACCAGCTTAACGCAGCAATTCGTCCCACAAGGTGCTGAACATCGTTGATGCATGCCGGCTCAGACAGGGAGGTGATAGCCTTGATATTATCCGGGTTAGCTTCAATACCACGCTCAGAGACTAGAAATCCCAAGAGCTTGCCCGCCGGAATGCCAAAGACACACTTAGCCGGGTTAAGCATCATCTTGTAGACCCATAAATTATCGAAAGTCTCCTTCAGATCGTCAAGCAGATAGTTTTGTACACAACGCTGGTAAGTCACCTAGGCACTCTTGAGCCCAAAAGGCATAGACACGTAGCAAAAAGCACCAAAAGGCGTGATGAAAGCCGTATTCTCTTGGTCTTTGACTGCCATCTTGATCTGATGATAACCAGAATAAGCATCCAGGAAGCATAAATTCTCACAACCTGTCGTTGCATCAATAATCTGGTCAATACGAGGAAGAGCAAAGGTGTCAGCCGGACAGGCCTTGTTAAGATCCGTGTAGTCCACACACCTATGCCACGTGTCGTTCTTCTTGAGTACCAGCACTGGGTTAGCGAGCCACTCCGGGTGAAAGACCTCGACGATGAAACCCGCCGTCAGAAGCCGGGCTACCTCTTCCCCAATGGCCTTGCATCTCTCCTCATTGAACCGCCGTAAAAATTGCTTGACTGGTTTAAACTTAGGATCCACATTAAGGTGGTGCTCAGAAAACTCTCTCGGTACACCCAGCATGTTAGAAGGTTTCCATGCGAAGATGTCCCGATTCTCACGGATGAATTCGATGAGCACGCTTTCCTATTTGGGATCCATATTGGCCCAATAGTGAACTACTGAGATGAGTTGCCCGGATTGAAATCCACCAATTTGGTATCATCCGCCAAAAATTTGAGGGGCGGCTCAACCTCTGTGGTGGGCTTTTTCAGCGGAGTCATGTCCTCCGGGTCAACATTTTCCTTATAAAGCTTAAGCTCTGCCTCGGCACAACTAGATTCCGCATAAGCCGTGTCTCCTTCCTCGCACTCAATAGCCGTATTCCGATCATCATAAAAAGTAATCGTCCCGTTTAACCCGGGCATCTTAAGCTGCAAGTAGACATAGAAGGGCCTAGCCATGAACTTGGCGTAAGCCGGTCGCCCAAACAAAGCATGATAGGGGCTCTTAATTTTGACCACCTCAAACCACAAAGACTCCACCATGTAGTTGTGCTCGTCACCAAAGGCGACTTCCAGGGAAATCTTGCCCACTGGGTAGGCCGACTTGCCAGGCACCACACCATGAAAGACTGTTGAGGAAGGCTTAAGATCTTTATCAAGCAGCTTCATCCGTCAGAAGGTATCATAGTACAGGATATTGATGCTACTGCCACCCTCCATAAGTACCTTAGTGAATACATATCCCCCCACTTGGGGGGCACCACCAGACCCAGCCGCCCTGGGTCATCAACACGCGGCGAGTGATCCTCCCGGCTCCAAATTATGTCATACTCAGACCACTTCAAATATTATGATAGAGCCGGCGTGACCGCATTAACCGCCCGCTTGCACAACTTTTGATCTCGCGTGTTGAGGCTGGTCGTAAAAAAATGATACTGACCCGAGCTGAGCTGCTTTGGATTACTCTGATACCCAGACTGGTTATCCTGTCGCTGATTGTTACCACCAGAGTGTTGATGATGTCCCCCTTGGTTGCCCTGGCCGTGATGGCCGGATCCTGAGCCGCCGGACCCAAACCCGGCTCCAGACCCACCTGGTCCTGAGCCACCGGGCGGGCCACCACCATCGTTGTTATGCTGTCGCATGCTATAGTCCTTGAACTTTTGCATGATGTGGAAATTACCCCACATGTGACCCGCCGGTCTGTTTGGCCGGCTGTGCTCCGGACAAGGCTTATTGAGCATCTCCTCCAAATTGAAAGGAGTCTTACCCTTATTAAAAGGTGGTCTGAACTTCCCGTTGCCCTTAGCATGATTGTTGCCGGTGCTGGTGTTGGCCACCAATTCTGACCCGCCATCCGGGTTCTTCCTCTTACTTTGGTTACCGTTGCTTTCCGCGCCCTTGCCATGGTTATTCTTTTTACCCTGGCCAGGCTTCTCCTCATCGGAGCCCGGATCCGTCGTATTATCAGAGTCGTCGTACTTTGTGAGAGCCTCCATGAGCTCCCCCATGTCTTGACACGTGCGCTTGAGCCGGCCGAGCTTCTGCTTCAGAGGTGTAAAGTGGAAATTCTTTTCTAGAATCAAAACCGCTTGAGCCGTCGTGATCTGCTTAGATGAGTGGATGATGGTCGAGACCCGCCAGACCCAATGACGAGACGACTCATTTTCCTGTTGTACAGAGTGATCCAAATCCACAATTGCCATGGGCTGCTTGCATGTTCCTTGAAAGTTTTTGATGAACTTCGCTTTTAACTCAGCCTAGGAATTGATGGTATTGGGTGGCAAGCCCTTCAACCATGTGCGAGCCGGTCCTTCCAGCATCATGATAAAGTATTTTGCACACACACCGCGTCATTGACATCCAACATCTCCATAGCCAGCTCATAACTCTCAATCCAGGCCTCCGGAGGTAAGTCGGCGGTGTAATTCGGGACCTTGCAAACGCTCGTTCCGCAAGGCCGGCACCAAGAACGGTACTCCCATGGCCCTGGTGGTTACTCCTGCTCCGACTGAGACGGAAGGCGTGGGCTCTTGGTGAGCTGCCGCTGCCAGAGCTGCAGTTTCTCGTTGTGCTCTTGCCCGGTCCACGGGCGCCTGTGCATCTAGAATCGCCTGATCTTCCCGTGGCGGGCCCCGGTGCCGATCACTGCTAGAAACTACCGGCGACTCATAACGCCGGCTGAAGCTGCGGTTGGGGAGGGGGGTTGAATGCACACGGCTCTGGCTGTAGGCATACTTTTCTTGCTGGGCCATCGCCGTTTGAAGGTATCCGATGGCGTTTCGCACCTCTTCTGCAAAAGGCGCCACGTCAGGAATAGGGATTGTTTCAAGCTGGGTCGCCGCCGCCACCATGTTCTTTGCCAGGTTTGAATAATGACCCGCCGGCGTTGGGAAAGCCACTGGTGAGGTTGGGTTCCATCAGGGCGGGTTAAGCTGCTGCCGATCCGCAGGCCGACTTCCAGGCGCATCTGTTGTTCGTCCTGTTCCTAGCGTGTTAAAAAGGTTTTTGGCCTCATATTGTTCCGATAGGCGGGACTGATGTCTTATCCACCGCACCATAGCTGCCGATTGCTGCTCCAGCTCTAGGCGGAAAGCCTCTGCCTTAAGGCGCTCTGATTCCGCCTCCATCTGAGCCTTTAACGCAGCGACTCTCTGTTGGGCCTCCACCATTTGGTCTTTTAGCCTTGTGATCTCCAGGTTCTGGGCGGCTTGATTCTCACACGTGACTTCAGTTGCCATCAGGGCTGCAAGCTCGTTCATCGGATCCAGAAGAACCTGAGCTGGCGGCGGGTCAGCCCCCGTGTCTGCCGCCCTAGCAGCTGTACTGCTCGTACCTGGCGCTGACCCTGCCATGAACACGGCTGCATGAGTCGGCAACCCATGATCGTCTGGCTCAGAACGATTCGACTCGGGGTAGAGCTTGTCGTACTCCCCGCGCCTGCCATCATGAAGCTGGTAGATTGATTCCGCCTCTCCGCTCGAAGATCCATCCTCCGAACAGATGAGAGTCTCCTGCGACGCAGAAGCCTCAAGATCCATACCTTGAGTAAAGGCAATGAAGACATGCTTCCGGCCCATGTCAGCACGGGCGGGTCGCACGTGTTGGGCGGGTTGTGCGCGCTGAGCCGGCTCGACGATGTTGGTGCAGATGTCCGGCCCGGGTGTAGATCCACCGACCTTGCCGATGAAGATGTGGATTCCACCAAAGGGAACCCGGAATCCATACTCCACAGAGTCGGCCTCGGGGCCCCAGCCGGCGTCATTGATGTAGAGCCGGCCGCGACGACTCTTGCTCATCTTTCCGACCACGTATCCCTCGAACCCTGGTAGAGAGCCCTTTGAGAACTCAACACCACCGAGCGCAGGCCCCATGGTGGCGCCAACTGTCATGGTTTTGTCATGGCAGAAGTTCGAGGACTTAGATTTGAGGCCATCTCTAAGGTTATGGACTCAAAGGGGTTGGTTGGGATGAAGGACACGAGTTTACCCAGGTTTGGCCCATCAAGGAGAGGTAAAAGCCTACGTCCTGCTTGTGTTGTATTGATTGGAGTATCGATTACAAGGGAGTGGATTCGCTTGACCTAGTTCTCGATTCGTTGGTTTTCCTCGAAGTCAAGCCGGGTCTCGCCTTTATATAGGAGGTCAAGACCACGGGTTACACAAGTCTCAAACCGACTCTTACAACGTGTCCGAGTCTATCTGTACGTTGCCTTGCCTTCATGAGCAAGCCGTCTCCGGGCGGCTTATACGCCCGGGTCTTCATACCTTCTTTGTCTGGGCCTCACCTTGGCCCATCTTGGTAAACCGCCAACGTCTTGGGCTTGAGTCTCCTAGGCCCACCCTTGGTCCGGCCTATGAGCCGCCAGGTATGACCCGGTCCCGTCTAGGCGGGTCTCACCATGGGGTTATATCCCCAACACTTATGCTATGTATGCTTATGGATATTATTATATTGATGTTAATTAGTTCATCCTTTCTCACAGATCATACCTAAAAGATATTACATGTTGGGTAGCATGTCGCATAAAAAAATTATTTTTAGCATTTACCTACTCGAGGACGAGCAGGAATTAAGCTTGGGGATGTTGATACGTCTCCAACGTATCGATAATTTATGATTTTTCCATGCTACTATATTACCTATCTTCGATACTCTATACGCAATAATATGCTATTTAATATAATTTTTTGGACTATCCTATTAACCCAGTGCCTAGATGACTCAAACCCCGTTTTCCGATATGATGGAGCGAGCAAGTAACTTATTGGAAATGATACATGTTGATGTATGGGGTCCAATGAGTGTTGAAGCACAGTGGATATCGTTATTTTCCTACCTTCACTGATCATTTGAGTAGATATGGGGATATTTACTTGACGAAACACAAGTCTGAAATGTTTGAAAACTTCAAGCAATTTCAGAGTGAAGTTGAAGATCATCGTGACAGGAAGATAAAATGTCTAGATATGATCGTGGAGGTGAATATCCGAGTTGCGAGTTTGGTATGCAACTTAAGACAATGCGGAAATTGTTTCACAACTCATGCCGCCCTGAACACCATACGGTGATGGTGTGTCCGAACGTCATAGTCATGATCCATTAGATATGGTGCGTACTATGATGTCTCTTATAGTTTTCTCACTATCATTTTTGGGGTTATGCATTAGAGACAACCACATGCACATTAAATAGGGCACCATCAAAATCCATTGAGATGACACCGTATGAATTATGGATTGGCAAGAAACCTAAGTTGTCATTTCTTGGTGTTTGGGGTTATGACGCTTATGTGAAAAAGGTTTCAACCTGATGAGCTCGAACCCAAAGCGGACAAATGCATCTTCATAGAATACCCTAACAAAACAGTTGGGTATACCTTCTATCTCAGATCCAAGGGCAAAGTGTTTGTTGCTAAAAATGGGTCCTTTCTCGAGAAAAGGTTTCTCTCGAAAGAATTGAGTGGAAGGAAAGTAGAACTTTATGAGGTTGTTGAACCGTCACTTCAGTTGCAGAGTAGCATGATGTAGAAAGATGTTTCTACGGTGCCTACACCAAGTGAAGAGGAAGCAAATGATGATGAGCATGAAGCTTCAGATCAAGTTATTACCAGGCCTCATAGGTCGACAAGGACTCGTACCGCCCCTAAGTGACATGGCAATCATGTCTTGGAGGTCATGTTGTTAGACAACAGTGAACCTACGAGCTAGGAAGAAGCGATGGTGGGACCGGATTCCAACAAATGGCTAGGAGACATGAAATCCGAGAAAGGATCCATGTATGAAAACCAAATATGGACTTTGGTAGGCTTCCCCAATGAACGGCGGGCCGTTGAGTACAAATGGACCTTTAAGAAGAAGACAGGCGCTAATGATAAAAGTCACCATTTATGAAGCTCGACTTGTCGCAAAGAAGTTTCCGATAAGTTCATGGAGTTCACTATGATGAGACTTTCTCACCAGTAGCGATGCTAAAGTCTGTTGGAATTATGTTAGCAGTTGTTGCATTTTTTTATTATGAAATCTAGCAGATGGATGTCAAAACAGAGTTTCCTTCATGGTTTCTGTGAGGAAAGGTTGTATGTGATACAACTATAAGGTTTTGTCATTCCTAAGGATGCTAAAAGGTATGCAAGCTCCAGTGATCCTTCTATGGACTAGAGCAAGCATCTCGGAGTTGGAATATACGCTTTGATGAGGTAATCAAAGCTTTTGGGTTTATACAAAGTTTATAAGAAACTTGTATTTACATGAAAGTGAGTGGGAGCACTATAGAATTTCTGATAAGTATGTGTGTATGACATATTGTTGATCAGAAATGATGTAGAATTTCTAGAAAGCATAAAGGGTTGTTTGAAATGAGTTTTTCAAAGGAAGACCCAGATAAAGCTGCTTACATATTGTGCATCAAGATCTATAGAGATAGATCATGATGTCTGGTAAGACTTTCACAAAGCACATACCTTGACAAGAATTTGAAGGAGTTTAAAATGGAGAAGGAGTTCTTGCATGTGTTATAAGATGTGAAGTTCAGTAAAGACTCAATGCTCGACCACGATAGAAGAAAGAGAAAGGACGAAGGTTGCCCCCTATGCCTTAGCCATAGGCTCTATACAGTATGCCATGTTGTGTACCGCACCTATGTGTGCCTTGCCACGTGTCTGGCAAGGGGCTACAAGAGTGATCTAGGAGTGGATCACTAGACAACGGTCAAAATTACCCTTAGTAACTAGAGGACTAAGGATATTCTTGATTATGGATGTGACAAAGAGTCCGTCGTCAAGGGTTACATTGATGCAAGCTTTGACACCAATTTTTATGACTCTAAGTTGCAGACCAGATACGTATAGTGGAGCAGGCATTTCGAATAGCTCCAAGTGGGCGCAGTAACAACATCTATGATATGACATAGAGAATTTCAAAGTGCGCATGGATCTAAATGTTGGACACTCTTGACTATAAAGCCTCTCTCACAAGCAAAACATGATCAAACCCTAGAACTCAATGGGTGTAAATCACATGGTGATGTGAACTAGATTATTGACTCTAGTGCAAGTGGGAGACTGTTGTAAATATTCCCTAGAGGCAATAATAAATTGGTTATTATCATATTTCCTTGTTCATGATAAACGTCTATTATCCATGCTAGAATTGTATTGAACGGAAACTCAAATACATGTGTGGATACATAGACAACCCCATGTCCCTAGTGAGCCTCTACTAGACTAGCTCGTTGATCAAAGATGGTCAAAGTTTCCTGACCATAGACATGAGTTGTCATTTTATAACGGGATCACATCAATAGGGGAATGATGTGATGGACAAGACAAAACCGTAAGCATAGCAGTTGATCGTGTCAGTTTATTGCTATTGTTTTATGCATGTCAAGTATTTGTTCCTATAACCATGAGATCATGCAACTCACTAACACCTAAGGAGTACCTTGTGTGTATCAAACGTCACAACATAACTGGGTGACTATAAAGGTGCTCTACAGGTATCACCGAGGGTGTCTGTTGGGTTGGCGTGGATCAAGACTGGGATTTGTCACTCCGTATGACGGAGAGGTATCTATGGGCCCACTCGGTAACACAACATCACAAGAATCTTGCAAGCAATGTGACTAAGGAGTTAGTCACGGGATCTTGTGTTACGGAACGAGTAAAGAGACTTGCCGGTAACGAGATTGAACTAGGTATGGAGATACTGACGATCGAATCTCGGGCAAGTAACATGCCGATGGACAAAGGGAACTGCATACAGGATTGTCTAAATCCTTGACATCGTGGTTCGACTGATAAAGATCTTTGTAGAATATGTAGGAACCAATATGGGCATCCAGGTCTTGCTATTAGTTATTGATCATAGAGTTGTCTCGGTCATGTCTACATAGTTCTCAAACCTGCAGGGTTTGCACACTTAACGTTCGATGACGATCTGGTATTGTTGAGTTATGTATGTTAGTGACCGAAGGTTGTTCGGAGTTCGGGTGAGATCATGGACATCACAAGGAGTTCCGGAATGATCCGGAGTTAAAGATTTATATATGGTAAGTCATATTTTGGCTACCGGAAAAGTTTCGGGTTTTTTCGGTATTGTACCGGGAAGCTTCTAGAAGGTTGCAGAAATTTCCGGATGAGTCCGAAAGTCCACCAAGGATTCCACCACATCCCAAGGGTTTACATGGGATGAGGGTAGGTGCCCTGGCCTTATTGGGTCAGGCGCATAAGTCCCTCAAGGCCCATATGGCTTGGGAGAGGTGGAAAGTCCACCTGTTTATGGAAAGAGAGGGAATTGGACTAGGAGTCCAACTCCTCCCCCTTGGCTGCGCCCTAGGGCTTGGAGGGGCTAATCTCCACGCCCCTCCACCAATACATAGAGGGTAGGGGTGATGTCTACTATGCAACCTTCTTCTTGTAGACTCGTGTTGGGCCTCCAGGCGTAGAGTTTTGTAGGACAGTGGCAATTTTGGCTCAAGTGGATGACCTAAGGTTTATCAATCTGTGGGAGGTGTAGGATGAAGGTAGTCTCTCTCAAACAACCCTGCAATCAAATACAAGAAATCTCTTGTGTCCCCAACACACCCAATACAATGGAAAATTGTATAGGTGCACTAGTTCGGCGAAGAGATGGTGATACAAGTGCAATATGGATGGTAGATATAGGTTTTTGTAATCTAAAAATATAAAAACAACAAGGTAACCAATGATAAAAGTGAGCACAAATGGTATTGCAATGCTTAGAAACAAGGCCTAGGGTTCATACGTTCACTAGTGCAATTTCTCTCAACAATAGTGACATAGTTGAATCATATGTAAATACCTCTCGTGCGACAAAGAGTTCACTCCAAAGTAACAAATAGCGGAGAACAAACAAAGAAATTATTGTAGGGTACAAAACCACCTCAAAGTTATCCCTTCCGATCAATCTTATGAGCTATCCGTATAAGTGTCACGAACAACCCTAGAGTTCATACTAAAATAACACCTTAAGACACACATCAACCAAAACCCTAATATCACCTAGATACTCCAATGTCACCACAAGTACCCATGGGTTTGATTATACGATATGCATCACACAATTTTAGATTCGTCATGTTCAATCCAACACAAAGAACTTCAAAGAGTGCCCCCAAGTTTCTACCGGATATTCAAGAAAAAACATGTGCCAACCCATATGCATAGATTCCCAAGGTCACGGAACCCGCAAGTTGATCACCAAAACATACATCAAGTGGATCAATAGAACATCCCATTGTCACCACGGATATCCCATCGAAAGACATACATCAAGTGTTCTCAAATCTTTAAAGACTCAATCCGATAAGAAAACTTCAAAGGGAAAACTCAATTCATCACAAGAAGATAGAGAAGGAAAAACTCCATATGATTCATCTATATCAATAAAGCTCGTCGTACGTCAAGATCGTGCCATCTCAAGAACACAAGAGCAAGAGATCAAACACATAACTACTGGTACATACCCTCTGCCCCGAGGGTGAACTACTCCCTCCTCTTCATGGAGACCGCCGGGATGATGAAGATGGCCTCCGGTAATGGTTTCCCCCTCCGACAGGGTGCCGGAACGGGCTCCCGATTGGTTTTTTCATGGCTTTGGAGGCTTGCAGTGGCGGAACTGCCGATCTAGGTTTCTTTTCGGAGGTTTGGGTATTTATAGGAGTATCTGGCATTGGTCCCACATCCAGAAGGTTTCTGAGGAGGTCACAAGCCTGTCAGGCGCAACCAGGGGGGTGGTCTTGCCCTGGTGGCTTGTGACTCCCTCTGGAATCTTCTTCGCTATTTTTCGCTCCAGTATTTTTTATATTTTCCAAAAATATTCTCCGTAAATTTTCAGCCCATTCCAAGAACTTTTATTTCTGCACAAAAACAACACCACGGTAATTCTGCTGAAAACAGCGTCAGTCCGGGTTGGTTCTAATAAAATCATACCAAAATCATATAGAATTAGTAAACATGGCATGACTACTTCATAAATTATAGATACTTTGGAGATGTATGAGCATCCCCAAGCTTAATTCCTGCTCGTCCTCGAGTAGGTAAATGATAAAAGAAATAATTTACGAAGTGTGAATGCTAGCAAGTGCACAAGTTTGATCAATGATAGTTCCAAACACTTTCAATAGCATCATTAAATATCATAAATAGTATCTCATCTCATAAAACTTCTGATGATGAAGTAACAAGCTATTCACATGTTGAAGTATAGACCATAAAGTTTCTTGAAAACTAATAAACTATGCTTTCAGTCAGCAAACAATTGCAATTTATCTTATTTTCAGGAAGGACCTATGTAAGAGCTTTGATTTACCAAATTCCACACACTCAACTATCATATTGTCTTCTATTCTTGCTAACTCTCAAAGCATATTTTCAGAGCAAATGGCATCTGTCGAACACAGAGAAAGATAGGGTCTTAAAGTTTCACCTCCCAACTTATTTATCATATAGATAATTGTCAACGATAATAATTCATGATCAAATATATTTGAAGGGCCATATATGCTTGGATCTTTCCCCACCACATGATGCTTTCCAAGATAAAAAGAAGAAATATAGGAAGTAGTGAAGATCATCATGACTCTTGCATAAGGGTAAGTACTAGAAACTAAAAGATAGGCCCTTCGCAGAGGGAAGCAGAGGTTGGCATGCGATTTTTGTTTTTGGATGTGCAAACTCTTAATGCAAAGGAACGTCACACTGTATTGCCCTTTCTGATAACAACCTTTATTATGAAGTCACTCTCTTTTATTTCTTTACCATCACAAGTTCACCCAACGCTTATTTTCCCTTACAATAAAAGATCATACATATTTATGAGCAAGTTTTACTTGAAGGATCTTATACAATCCATGGGTAGGTATAGTGGACTCTCATGACAAAACTGGTTTAAGTTGTTTGTATGCACAAGTATTATTTCTACTTGGTGCGGAAGTTTTGGCTAGTATGAGGTGGAAGCAAGCACCACATGTTGGAGTATCCATAACAATATAACTTCTATACAAATATACACAAGCATAACTCATTACGTTGTCTTACTTGTCCATCTTCAACTAATTTTCTCAAATTTGAAAATAATTAATGGGTATTCACAAACATACAAGATTTCCAAGATACTATATTTATATGTGAAATCTCTCTTCCTTCAATATTCTTTCATGAATTGTTCAAGTGACCAATGCGGTGTTTGCTAACTTTCAATAAATTTTACCACCTATACTTCTTATATGTGAAGTCATTACTCTCCATGGGATAAGCATACAAAACATGTATAATTTCAGATTTATGATATTAAATTCATTCAACCATTTACTAATATGATATAAGTGAAGCACGAGAGTAAATGACAAAACTACTCCAAAACATATAAGTGAAGATCAATGAGTAATCAAACAATTAAGTAGCTATGTGAGGACTTTCTCTATATCTCTCTCTATATCTCAATAAATATTTTCAGATCTGAGTATTTTATTTAAACAATAAGCAAAACAAAATAGCACTCCAAGAATAACACACATCATCTGAACGAATAAAAATTTAGGCTCAACATAGGCTTACCAATAGTTAACGAAGAGAGGTGGGATGCGTAGCATCTCCAAGTTTAGATGATTGAGACTTCTTGAAATATTTACTTGGGGTGGCTTGTGCATACCCAATCTTGAGCTTTTGTATCTTGTTCAATCCTCTCATATCCTGGTTTCACCTATTCTCAAAAACTTCATCCACACAAAACTCGAAAAGACTTCTGAGATAGGTTAGTACACATAATAATAAATCAACTCTTTATGTACTGCCAAGACAAGTTGCACAATAATTTTCAAACATTAGGTACTGTATACTATCATTTCCACAATTTATATCTAACAATATAGGATATGGAAACTATAGGATAAGTAGATAACAAAACTATGACAGCAATCTGTCTAAACAGAACAGTCTGTAGCAATTTATGAAAACAGTGTGCTTCTGTAACTCAAAAAAATTATGAAAATTTAGTAAATTCTAAGGAATTTATATGACAACACTGTGTAAAAATTTCAGAAACTTTCCACGTTCCGGTAAAATATGAAAATTCAAACACTACAGTAGAAGTTTCTGTTTTTACCCAGGACTTATCAAAACATGCAATGCAAGCATCCTAAGGCAATTCTTGGAACCTTTTATTGAACAACAATATTATAAATAACACCTAACAGAGAACAACAAAATAAAATGACGCTCCAACCAAAACTCATATTATGTGACGAATAAAAATATAGCTCCAAGTGAGATATACCAATAGTGTTGAAGACAAAAGAGGGGATGCCTTCCGGGGCATACCCAAGCTTAGATGCTTGAGTCTTCCTTGAATATTAACTTGGGTTGCCTTGTGAATCCCCAAGATTTTGTTCTTTTCACTCCCAATTCTCCTCATATCGGTGTCTCACCTAAAACTTGAAAACTTCAATCACACAAAACTTAACGGAACATTGTGAGAAGGGTTAGTGTAACATAGATAGATCATTCACTTAGGTACTGTCAATACAAGATTTATAATTATTACCACATGATACCTACTGTATTACTTCATTCCCACAATTTATATTACTCAATATAAGCTATAGGAACACTTGAAACAAGCAAACTATGCATGCAAAATAGAATCTGTCAAAAACAGAACAGTCTGTAAAGATCTGAATGATCACCATACTTCCTTGACTCTAACAATTCCGAAAAATTAGGAAAACAAAAGGAATTTCCATATAAATGTTGTGTGAAAATTTCAGAATTTGTGACTCTCCATTAAAATCGCATAATTCATATACCGGACGCAAAACTTTCTGTTTTTGCACAGAATCAAACAAGCAAGTATCCACACTGTCCCAAAGGCTTTACTTGGCACTTTATTGAAATAAAAGACACAAAACATGATTACTATAGTATATTAATCATGTGAACACATCAAAACATAAAGTAAAAGTGTTGGGTTGTCTCCCAACAAGCGCTTTTGTTTAATGCCTTTTAGCTAGGCATGATGATTTCAATGATGCTCACATAGGAATTGTAGCGACCCGACCTAAAAGGTCGAATCTCCGGTGTTTCCGTACCATCCCAAGATCATGCCGGTACACACACGGTACATCAATGTATATATCAAAGGGAAATCACACTGTTTATTAATCGAAATCTCATATCGAGTTATTTATTACAATAATGATTACAATAGAGTGGCTGAAGGACAACTCCTGAGATAAACTAAACCAAAGTCTTGTGGAAGCTTCAAAGGTAGTTGAGTCCATCTGACTCCAAGGGCATCTCACCGAGCGTAGAGCGTATCCTCACTCCTGGTCGGAAAAATACTCTGCAACATGATACGTTGCAGCCGTGTAGGTCAGTATATTGAATATGCCGACAATGTCACAAAAGAGGGGTGAAAAAGTAATCAGCTATTCTATATGCAAATATGGCAGGTGGGGTGGTAAGTTTTTGTATAAAGCCATTTTTTCCTACAACAAGAGGGGGCAAAACAAAAGTTATTACTACATTGTTGGTTGATTAATGAGATGGTTCCACCAAGCAATTCTCATACCCAAGTTGTCATTAATACCCTCATCAATATAATTCTTTGTGTTAAGAATTCTAGATAGTTTCAGTTCCTTTGGCTCAAGTTGTCCATGACCGTAGACATGGCTAATCGATTAGGTTTGGGTACTCTGTAGAGTTTTGCACACGTTCCCCACAAGATTTGATCGTCTCTGTTGAATTTCTCGCACTTTAGGGTGTTTGAGAAATGAATGACCAAAACATGGTCTTCTAAAGGGTTTCCCTAAGACTCTGTCGGTGCCCATCCTTTCCTACCGTTCTTGTACATCTTGTAGCACCGCCTGTCCAGGGTCACCACAATATCCAACCAAGCCAGAGCCCATAATGGCTTGTGGATGTGCAGGTAATCCTTGGGTCTTGAAGCATCCATCCATCTCTTTGTGCCTAGGTGGACCTTTCCGCGTGAATACCGACACTTCTCTAGCAACACCTAGGCTAACCACTGGCTTCTCTAGGGCGCCGTTAAACCATCATCCACCCAGAGGTATATTGAAAACTCGGAGTCTTGAAGTCTTGATTCATCATGTAGGTCTTGTAGTTATGATCTCACAACTCTCATGAAACACTCAACCAAACCCGTCTACTAACAGCATAGCAAAATTGAATCAATGTTTCCCGGGGCCAAAGTTTCAAGGGTTGAGGGGTGCCTACCACATGATACTACATCAAGTAACCAAGTTTCTAGATTACCTACTTTTCATGCAATTGGGGAGATGGTAGAACTAATGCAATAAAAACATGGGTAAACATGATCAAAGTGACTTGCCTTGCTGACGATCCTCGTACTTAAGTGACTCTAGATAACAAGCCTCACACTCCGGATGATCTAACGAATCAAACAAAACACACAATAAGCATAACCACAATAATATTTACACCACAACAAGGTAAAGTAATACTACAACAATCAATAGCACAATCAAAAGAAAGAAATCAAAACAAAGTAGAATATTCTCAAATTTGGTGGCAAAACTTCTACTAAGACATAACAAGACAAGAATTTGTTTTTAGCCACTAACCAATAGATAACAGAAAAGAAAAAAAGAAAAACTTTATATGAAAACAGGAAGTATTTCACTATAAATATTTTGTGCAAAAAGGATTACTACAAAAAAATCTTTTTCTAAACACTACTAATGGTGAAAACAGAGTTTACCTATTTAAAATAGAGCACAAAACAAAACAAAGAAATATTTTTATTAACAGAAAATAAATCACCGAATGTTGAACAACAGAACTAAAGAAAACTACAATAAAATGTTAAACTAAAACAAAATCAAAATCAACTAAAATAAAAACAATTCCATTAAACTCTAAGAAGAACTAAACAGAATCTGTTTTTACCAAAAACTATAATTTAAAATACCCTAAAAATACTCAAATAGTTCAGGATGATAAACCTAACTAATACAAAGCAGTGGCAAAAAGAATCACTAAAAAATAAATTTCTAAACTCAAGTTATTCAAGTTTTAGTGATTTGCTCAATTTTAACAAAATTCAAATTTACAAGTTCAAATTTGAAAACTAAGACTACAGATAGGAACTACATGTAATTTGTGACATGTTGCAAAAAGAATCAATCAAAAACTCTAAATATTTTACAAGATATGACAAAAATAAAAACAGAACTCATTCTGTTTTCTAAAACAGAAACAAAAAAAGAAAAATTTAGTTAATGGATAGGGGGGTGACATGGCGGCTTCTGATTGGTTGCAAGCATGTGCGCGTGGGTGCTAAGGAGCGGACGACCGGACGCTAGAATAAAATGGTTTGGCGTTTCAAAGTTCTAATCTGGATCGTTGATCCAGATCCAACGGTGGAGGTGGGAGAGAGAGCTCACAGGGGGGGTCGGGGTGAACTCCGGCTATGTCCGAGGCGGCGGGGTCGTCGAGGACGTCACTGCAGTGGTTGGGGACGGCGTTCGAGGGGTCCTGTCGACGGCGGCGGACCTCTGGCGTCCGTTGGTGGTGTCGGTTGGGGCTGGGGACGACAGGGGCGACGGCCACGAGCTTGGGGGGGCTTCGGTGGGGTGCCAAACTCCGGCGAGGTGTGGGGGGCGACGTTCTGGCGAGGCGAGTGGGGTTTCGAGGGGGAAGGGAGTGCGGCGAGGCAGGGGCTTCTTATAGGGGCCTCGCGGGGTCGGGTAAAGGAAGGGGCAGGGAGATCCGGCGCGATAAGCTCGCCGGCGAGGAGCGGGGGCGAAATGTAGGGGACGACCGCGGAGATGGCGCAGTTGGTCGGGGGTCCCACGCGACAGTGAGAGAGGGGGCGGGGTTAGCAGCGTCGGTGGCCTATTCAGAGGGATTTCGGGAGGGACTTTAGGGCAGGTGGGCCGGCTGGTTTTAATACACGTTAATTTGTTTCCTTTTCTAATTTCTAGTGAAAATAAAACTCATTTATAATAATCAATACTCTCCCAAAATTGAATATCTTATACGAAAGTGACCAGGGGAATAAATGCAATTTAATGAACATTTTTCCACGGCCAAAATAAATACTTTTAAAAAAAATTATTTTCAGAAAATGCCTAAATTGATTTTAATTCTTTTGCAACAAATTTTCAAATGACCCCCTGGTTTTATTGTTCAAATATTTCACAAAGATGCCCCTGGTGTGGAGTGTCATGTTTCCTCCTCTCATATTTTAATTTTTCCAGGGGTTTTTCAAATAGGAGAATCAAGTAAATGGAAAAAATGGAAGTGGCCTTTCAGAAATCCAAAAGAAGAACTTCAACAATTCATTTCACTCAAGCAATGTGATGATGATGCATAGCTATATTTCATAACATTCCAAAATGGAATTTTGGGATGTTACAGGAATAATAAAGGAAACATGCAAAAGAGCATAATGAATCTCATTACAAGCACATTTAAGTCTAACCCACTTCCTATGCATAGGGATTTTGTGAGCAAACAATTGGGAGCAAGAATCAACTAGCATAGGAAGGCAAAACAAGCATAACTTCAAAACTATCAACACATAGAGAGGAAACCTGATATTATTGCAATTCCTACAAGCATATGTTCCTCCCTCATAATAATTTTCAGTAGCATCATGAAGGAACTCCACAATATAACCAACACATAAAGCACTATTTTCATGATCTACAAGCATAGAAAATCTGTCACTCTCCACATAAGGAATTTTCTTCTCATTCATAATAGTGGGAGCAAACTCAACAAAATAATTATCATGTGACACTTGATTGACATAACCACATTGAATATTAAAATCATGATGATATGTTTCATGGTTACTATCACTCTTTATAGCATACATGTCATCATCATAATCATCATATATAGGAGGCATGCCATAATCATAATAAATTTGCTCATCAAAACTCGGGGGACTAAAAATATCTTCTTCATCAAACATAGCATCCCCAAGCTTGTGGCTTTGCATATCATTAGCATCATGAATATTCAGAGAATTCATACTAACAATATTGCTATCATGCTCATCACTCAAATATTTAGTGCCAAACATTTTAATAACTTCTTCTTCTTCTAACACTTGAGCACAATTTTCCTTTCCATCATTTTCACGAAAGACATTAAAAAGATGAAGCATATGACGCAACCTCAATTCCATTTTTTGTAGTTTTCTTTTATAAAACCAAACTAGTAATAAAACAAGAAACTAAAAGATTCAATTGCAAGATCTAATGATATACCTTCAAGCAATCACCTCCCCGGCAACGGCGCCAAAAAAGAGCTTGATGTCTACTACGCAACCTTCTTCTTGTAGACTCGTGTTGGGCCTCCAAGCGCAGATTTTTGTAGGATAGTGGCAAATTTCCCTCAAGTGGATTACTTAAGGTTTATAAATCCACGGAAGGTGTAGGATGAAGATGGTCTCTCTCAAACAACCCTCCAATCAAATACAAGAAATCTCTCGTGTCCCCAACACACCCAATACAATGGAAAATTGTATAGGTGCACTAGTTCGGCGAAGAGATGTTGATACAAGTGCAATATGGATGGTAGATATAGGTTTTTGTAATCTGAAAATATAAAAACAGCAAGGTAACTAATGATAAAAGTGAGCACAAGCGGTATTGCAATGCTTAGAAACAAGGCCTAGGGTTCATACTTTCACCAGTGCAATTTCTCTCAACAATACTGGCATAGTTGAATCATATGTAAATACCTCTCGTGCGACAAAGAGTTCACTCCAAAGTCACAAATAGCGGAGAACAAACAAAGAAATTCTTGTAGGGTACGAAACCACCTCAAAGTTATCTATTCTAGTCAATCTTATGAGCTATCCCTATAAGTTTCACGAACAGCCCTAGAGTTTGTACTAAAATAACACCTTAAAACACACATCAACCAAAACCCTAATGTCACCTAGATACTCCAATGTCACCACAAGTACCCATGGGTTTGATTATACGATATGAATCACACAATTTCAGATTCGTCATGTTCAATCCAACACAAAGAACTTCAAAGCGTGCCCCAAAGTTTCTACCGGAGATTCAAGACGAAAACATGTGCCAACCCCTATGCAAATATTCCCAAGGTCACGGAACCCGCTAGTTGATCACCAAAACATACATCAAGTGGATCAACAGAACATCCCATTGTCACCACGGATATCCCATTGCCAGACATACATCAAGTGTTCTCAAATCCTTAAAGACTCAATCCGATAAGAAAACTTCAAAGGGAAAACTCAATTCATCACAAGAAGATAGAGAGGGAAAACTCCATATGATTCATCTATATAAATAAAGCTCGCGATACATCAAGATCGTGCCATCTCAAGAACACGAGAGAGAGAGAGATCAAACACATAGCTACTGGTACATACCCTCAGCCCCGAGGGTGAACTACTCCCTCCTCATCATGGAGACCGCCGGGATGATGAAGATGGCCTCAAGTGATGGTTTCCTCTTTGGCAGGGTGCCGGAACAGACTCCCGATTGGTTTTTCGTGGCTCTGGAGGCTTGAGGTGGCGGAACTCCCGATCTAGGTTTCTTTTCTACGGTTTGGGTATTTATAGGAGTATTTGGCGTTGGTCGCACGTCCAAAAGGTTCTCGAGGAGGTCACAAGCCTGTGAGGCGTGGCCAGGGGGTGGTCGCGCCCTGGTGGTTGTGTCTCCCTCGGGACTCTTCTCCGGTATATTTTCGCTCCAATATTTTTTATATTTTTCAAAAAATAATATCCGTAAATTTTCAGCCCATTTCGAGAACTTTATTTCTACACAAAAACAACACCACGGTAGTTCTGCTAAAAAGAGCGTCAGTCCGGGTTAGTTCTAATAAAATCATACCAAAATCATATAGAATTATTGTAAACATGGCATGAATACTTCATAAATTATAGATACGTTGGAGATGTATCAGGGGGCGCCCCAAGAGCACACACGAAGCCCTTGGCGCCCCTCTCTTTCCCTAGATCGTTTTCTCCTCCGTTCGCGGTTTCGGTAGCGCTTGGTGTAGCCCTGCCGGGATAGCACCACCACCATCACCGCCATGCCGTCACGTTGTCAGAGAACTCGTCTACCTCTTCGCCTCATGCTTGCTGGATCAAGAAGTTGGAGACGTCATCGAGCTGTACATGTGCTGAATGCGGAGGTGTCGTCCGTTCAGTGCTAGATTGGGACGGATTGTGATTGCATCGCGGGACGGATTGCAATTTGGACCGCGAAGACGTTCAACTACATCAACCGTGTTTCTTAACGTTTCCCGCTTAGAGATCTACAAAGGTATATAGATCCACTCTCCCTCTCGTATATGTTGATCTCCATAGATAGATCTTGGGTGTTCGTAGAATTTTTTTTGTTTCCCATGCAACGTTCCCCAACAGTGGCATCATAAGCCAGGTCTATGCGTAGATAACATGCACGAGTAGAACACAAAAGAGTTTGTGGGTGTTGATGTTTAGATTGCTTACCTCCTTGGTCTTATCATGATTCGGTGGTGCTGGGGCCAACCTTACTCTTCCACGTACGAGAGACCCGTTCCATCGACTGACATGCAACTTGTTGCATAAAGATGGCTGGCGGGTGTCTGTCTCTCCCACTTTAGTTGAATCAGATTTGCCAGAGGCGGTCCTTGTAGAAGGTTGAACGGCGACTTGATTATCACCGTTGTGGCTTTGCGTAGGTAAGAACGATTTTTACTTGTTACCCATAGCAGCCACGTAAAATTTGCAACAACAAAGTAGAGGACGTCTAACTTGTTTTTGCAGGGCATGTTGTGATGTGATATGGTCAAGACATGATTTGATATATGTTGATGTATGAGATGATCATGTTTTTAATAGTTATCATGACTTGCATGTCGATGAGTACGGCAACCGGCAGGAGCCATAGGGTTGTCTTTAATTATTGTATGACCCGTGTGTCAATCATTAAGCGCTATGTAATGCTTTACTTTATCGCGAAACGGTAGCAATAATAGTAGAAGCATGGTTGGCATGACAACCCCAATGGCAACACAATGATGGAGATCATGGTGTCATGCTGGTCACGATGGAGATCATGTCCGTGCTTTGGAGATGGAGATCAAAAGCACAAGTTCATGGCCATATCATGTCACTTATGATTTGCATGTGATGTTAATCCTTTTATGCATCTTATTTTGCTTAGGATAATGGTAGCATTATAAGGTGATCCCTCACTAAATATTTGAAGATAAAAATGTGTTCTCCCCGAGTGTGCACCATCGCGAAAGTTCATCGTTTCGAAGCACCATGTGATGATCGGGTGTGATAGACTCTACGTTCGCATACAACGGGTGCAAGCCAGTTTTGCACATGCGGAACACTCGGGTTAAACTTGACAAGCCTAGCATGTACAGACATGGCCTGGGAACATAGAAGACCGAAAGGTCGAACATGACTCATGTAGTAGATATGATCAACATGGAGATGTTCACCATTGAAACAACCTCATCTCACGTGATGATCGGACTTGGGTTGGTGGATTTGGATCATGTCACACTTAGACAACCTGAGGGATGTTGATTTGAGTGGGAGTTATTTAGTAATATGATTAATTGAACTCATTATCATGAACATAGTCAAAATGTCTTTGCAAATTATGTTGTAGATCACTAGCTCGTGTTGTAGCTCCCCTGATTTTTGATACGTTCCTAGAAAAAAAGTAAGTTGAAAGATGGTAGTAGCAATTATGCGGACTTGGTCTGTAAACTTAGGATTGTCCTCATTGCTGCACAAAAGGCTTATGTCCTTGATGCACCGCTCGGTGTGCCACCCCCTCCAGTGTCGTCTGTGGATGTTGTGAACATCTGACAGGCATGTTGTGATGATTACTTGATAGTTGAGTGTGTCATGCATTACGGCTTAGAATTGAGGCTCCAAAGGCATTTGAACGTCGCGGAGCATATGAGATGTTCCAAGAGCTGGAATTGAGATTTCAGGCTCGGGCCCATGTCGAGAGGTATGAGACCTCCAACAAGATTCCTTGCCTGCAAGATGAAGGAGAATAGATCAACCGGTGAGCATGTGCTTAGATTGTGTGGGTGCTACAATTGCTTGAATCAAGTGGGAGTTGATCTTCCAAATAAGATAGTGATTAACATAGTTCTGCAAGTCACTGCCACCAAGCTACTAGAGCTTCATGATGAACTATAACATGCTAGGGATAGATGATCCCTGAGCTATTCGCGATGTTTGACACCGCGAAGGTAGAAATTAAGCAGGAGCATCAAGTGTTGATGGTTAGTAAAACCACTAGTTTCAAGAAGGGCAAGGGCAAGCAGGGAAACTTCAAGAATGCCAAACCAGTTGCCGCTCAAGTGAAGAAACCTAAGGTTGAACCCAAACCCAAGACTAAGTGCTTCTGTAATGAGGGGAACGGTCAATAAGCGGAACTGCCCTAGATAATTGGTAGATAAGAAGGCTAGCAACGTCAACAAAAGTATATTTGATATACGTATTATTGATGTGTACCTTACTAGTACTCCTAGTAGCACTTGGGGATTAGATACTCGTTCAGTTGCTAAATGTTAGTAACTCGAAATAAAAGCTACAGATTAAATGGAGACTAGCTAAAGGCAAGGTGACAATGTGTGTTGGAAGTGTTTCCAAGGCTGATGTGATCACCATCGCACGCTCCCTCTACCATAGGGATTAGTGGTGAACCTAAATAAATGTTATTTGGTGTTTGCGTTGAGCATGAACATGATTTGATCACACTTATTGCAATACGGTTATTCATTTAAGTCAGAGAATAATGGTTATTCTGTTCACATGAATAATACCTTCAATGGTCATACACCCAATGTGAATGTTTTTCGAATCTCGGTCATAATGATACACATGTTCATAATACTGATGCCAAATAGATGAAAAGTTAATAATGATAGTACCACATACTTGTGGCACTGCCGCCAAGGTCATATTGGTGTAAAGCGCATGAAGAAACTCCCTGCTGATGGATCTTTTGGCTCACTTGATTTCAAATTGGTTGAGACATGCGAACCATGCCTCTTGGGCAAGATGACTAAAACCCCTTTTTCCGATATGATGGAGCGGGCAAGTGACTTATTGGAAATGATACATGTTGATGTATGGGGTCCAATGAGTGTTGAAGAGTGTAGTGGATATCATTATTTTCCTACTGTCACTGATCATTTGAGTAGATATGGGGATATTTACTTAATGAAACACAAGTCTGAAATGTTTGAAAAGTTCAAGCAATTTCAGAGTGAAGTTGAAGATCATCGTGACACGAAGATAAAATATCTACGATATGATCGTGGAGGTGAATATCTGAGTTACGAGTTTGGTATGTAACTTAAGACAATGTGGAAATTGTTGCACAACTCACGTCGCTTGGAAGACCGTACTGTGATGGTGTGTCCGAATGCCGTAGTCATGCTCTATTTGATATGGTGCGTATTGTGATGTCTCTTATCGTTTTCTCACTATCATTTTTGGGATTGTGCATTAGAGACAACCACATTCACTTTGAATAGGGCACCATCAAAATCCGTTAAGATGACACCGTATGAATTATGGTTTGGCAAGAAATCTAAGGTGTCATTTCTTAGTGTTTGGGGTTACGAAGCTTATGTGAAAAAGGTTTCAACCTGATGAGCTCGAACCCAAAGCGGACAAATGCATCTTCACAGAATACCCTAAGAAAACAGTTGGGTGTACCTTCTATCTCACATCCAAGGGCAAAGTGTTTGTTGCTAAAAATGGGTCCTTCCTCAAGAAAAGGTTTCTCTCGAAAGAATTGAGTGGGAGGAAAGTAGAACTTGATGAGGTTGTTGAACCGTCACTTCAGTTGGAAAGTAGCACGGCGTAGACAGATGTTTCTGCGACGCCTACACCAAGTAAAGAGGAAGCAAATGATGATGATCATGAAGCTTCAGATCAAGTTATTTCCAGGCCTCGTAGGTCAACAAGGACTCGTACCGCCCCTAAGTGGCACGGCAATCCTGTCTTGGAGGTCATGTTGTTAGACAACAATGAACCTACGAGCTATGAAGAAGCGATGGTGGGCCCGAATTCCAACAAATGGCTACGAGCCATGAAATCCGAGAAAGGATCCATGTATGAAAACCAAGTATGGACTTTGGTAGAATTGCCTGATAAACGGTAGGCCGTTGAGTACAAATGGACCTTTAAGAAGAAGACAGACGCTAATGGTAAATGTAACCATTTATGAAGCTCGACTTGTCGCAAAGAAGTTTCCGATAAGTTCAAGGAGTTCACTATGATGAGACTTTCTCACCAATAGAGATGCTAAAGTCTGTTGGAATTATGTTAGCAGTTGCTGCATTTTTCGATTATGAAATCTAGCAGATGGATGTCAAAAACAGAGTTTCCTTCACGGTTTCCGTGAGGAAAGGTTGTATGTGATACAACCAGAAGGTTTTGTCATTCCTAAGGATGCTAAAAGGTATGCAAGCTCCAGCGATCCTTCTATAGACTCGAGCACATCTTGGAGTTGGAATATACACTTTGATGAGGTAATCAAAGCTTTTGGATTTATACAAAGTTTATAAGAAACTTGTATTTACATGAAAGTGAGTGGGAGCACTATAGAATTTTTGATAAGTATATGTGGATGACATATTGTTGATCAGAAATAATGTAGAATTTCTGGAAAGCATAAAGGGTTGCTTGAAATGAGGTTTTCAAAGGAAGACCTGGTTAAAGCTGCTTACATATTGGGCATCAAGATCTATAGAGATAGATCAAGACGTCTGATAAGACTTTCACAAAGCACATACCTTCACAATATTTTGAAGGAGTTCAAAATGGAACAGCCAAAGAAGGAGTTCTTGCCTGTGTTATAAGATGTGAAGTTGAGTAAAGACTCAACGCTCGACCACGGCAGAAGAAAGAGAAAGGACGATGGTCGTCCCCTATGCCTTAACCATAAGCTCTATACAGTATGCCATGTTGTGTACCGCACCTATGTGTGCCTTGCCACGTGTCTGGCAAGGGGGTACAAGAGTGATCCAGGAGTGGATTACTGGACAACGTTCAAAATTACCCTAAGTAAGTAGAGGACTAAGGATATGTTTCTTGATTATGAACGTGACAAAGAGTTCGTCGTAAAGGGTTGCGTCGGTGCAAGCTTTGACACCATTTCGGATGACTCTAAGTAGCAAACCAGATACGTATAGTGGAGCAGTGATACGTCTCCAACGTATCTATAATTTTTGATTGTTCCATGCTATTATATTATCAACTTTGGATGTTTTATATGCATGAATATGCTATTTTATATTATTTTTGGGAGTAACTTATTAACTCAGTGCCCAGTGCCTGTTTTTGTTTTTTCCGTGTTTTTGACCTTTTTCAGATAGGAATATCAAACGGAGTCCAAACGGAATAAAACTTTCGCCATGATTTTTTATGGAAAATATCAAAAATACCTGAAGAAAAAGATACCGGAGAGGAGTCTTGAGGAAGCCACGAGCCTGGGAGGTGCGGCCACCCCCCTGGCCGCGCTTGGGAGGCTCGTGACTCCCTCGTGGGTCCTCCTGACTTATTCTCGACGCCATATGGTCTTATAAATACTGAAACCTCCAGAACTAAACCTAGATCGGGAGTTCCACCGCCGCAAGCCTCTGTAGCCACCAAAAACCAATCGAGAGCCCGTTCCGGCACCCAGCCGGAGGGGGAACCCATCTCCGGTGGCCATCTTCATCATCCCGGCGATCTCCATGACGAGGAGGGAGTAGTTCACCCTCGGGGTTGAGGGTATGTACCAGTAGCTATGTGTTTGATCTCTCTCTCTCTCTCGTGTTCTTGAGATGTCTTGATCTCGATGTACCGCGGGCTTTGCTACTATAGTTGGATCTTATGATGTTCTTCCCCCTCTCCCTTCTTGTAATGAATCGAGTTTTCCCTATGAAGTTATCTTACCGGATTGAGTCTTTAAGAACACTTGATGTATGTCTTGCACGTGTCTATCTGTGGTGACAATGGGATATTCATGTGAGTACTTGATGTATGTTTTGGTGATCAACTTGCGGGTTTTGTGACCTCGGGAACCTATGCATAGGGGTTGGCACACGTTTTGACTCTCCGGTAGAAACTTTGGGGCACTCTTTGAAGTTCTATGTGCTGGTTGAATAGATGATTCTGAGATTGTGTGATGCATATTATATAATCATGCCCACGGATACTTGAGGTGACAATGGAGTATCTAGGTGACATTAGGGTCTTGGTTGATATGTGTCTTAAGGTGTTATTCTAGTACGAACTCTAGGATAGATTGAACGGAAAGAATAGCTTCGTGTTATTTTACTATGGACTCTTGAATAGATCGATCAGAAAGAATAACTTTGTGGTGGTTTAGTACCCGACAATAATCTCTTCGTTTGTTCACCGCTATTAGTTACTTTGGAGTGACTCTTTTTGCACGTTGAGGGATAGTTATATGATCCAATTATGTTATCATTGTTGAGAGAACTTCACTAGTGAAAGTATGAACCCTAGGCCTTGTTTCCACGCATTGCAATACCGTTCGTGCTCACTTTTACTATTAATTACCTTGCTGTTTTTATATTTTCAGATTACAAAAACCTATATCCACCATCCATATTGCACTTGTATCACCATCTCTTCGCCAAACTAGTGCACCTATACAAATTACCATTGTATTGGGTGTGTTGGGGACACAAGAGACTCTTTGTTATTTGGTTGTAGGGTTGCTTGAGAGACACCATCTTCATCCTACGCCTCCCGCGGATTGATAAACCTTAGGTCACCCACTTGAGGGAAAATTGCTACTGTCCTACAAACCTCTGCACTTGGAGGCCCAACAACGTCTACAAGGAGAAGGTTGCGTAGTAGACATCAAGCAACCATTTGGAATAGCTCCAATTGGGGCGTAGTAGCAACATCTATGATATGACATAGAGATTTGCAAAGTGTGCACGGATCTGAATGTTGCACACCCGTTGACTATAAAGCCTCTCTCACAAGCAAAACATGATCAAACCCCAAAACTCAATGGGTGTAAATCACATGGTGATGTGAACTAGATTATTGACTCTAGTGCAAGTGGGAGACTGTTGTAAATATGCCCGAGAGGCAATAATAAATTGGTTATTATCATATTTCCTTGTTCATGATAAACGTCTATTATCCATGCTAGAATTGTATTGAACGGAAACTCAAATACATGTGTGGATACATAGACAACCCCATGTCCCTAGTGAGCCTCTACTAGACTAGCTCGTTGATCAAAGATGGTCAAAGTTTCCTGACCATAGACATGAGTTGTCATTTGATAACGGGATCACATCATTAGGAGAATGATGTTATGGACAAGACACAACGGTAAGCATAGAAGTTGATCGTGTCAGTTTATTGCTATTGTTTTATGCATGCAAAGTATTTGTTCCTATGACCATGAGATCATGCAACTCACTGACACCAGAGGAGTACCTTGTGTGTATCAAACGTCACAACATATCTAGGTGACTATAAAGGTGCTCTACATGTATCTCCGAGGGTGTCTATTGGGTTGACGTGGATCAAGACTAGGATTTGTCACTCCGTATGATGGAGAGGTGTCTATGGCATTGGGGAACATTTGCATGGGAAACAAAAAATTTCCTACACACATGTAAGATCTATCCATGGTGATGAGCATCTACGAGAGGGAGAGTGGATCTACATACCCTTGTAGAACGCTAAGCGGGAAGCGTTAAGAAACGCGGTTGGTGTAGTCGAACGTCTTCGCGATCCAAATCGCCGAGCATCCTGCGATCTCATCACGATCCGTCCCGCGATCCAATCACGATCCGTCCCACGAACTCATCATGATCCGTCCTGCGATCTCATCACGATCCGTCTCGCGATCTTGATCACGGTCCTTCCGATCTAGCGCCGAACGGACAGCACCTCCGCGTTCAGCACACGTACAACTTGATGACGATCTCCGCCTTCTTGATCCAGCAAGAGGGAGCAGAGAGGTAGAAGAGTTCTCCGTCAGCATAACGGGGCTCCGGCGATGGTGGTGGAGCTATTCTGGCAGGGCTTCGCCTAAGCACCACCGAAACCAATCTAGAGGAGAAACTACGATCTAGAGAAGAAGACGGCAGCATGTGGCAATTAGGTTTAACTTTTCCTGCTAAATCCTCTAGTATATATAGGAGGGAGGGAGGAGAGGAGGCAGCCTCAAACCCTCAAGATCTGGCCGAAATTGGAGGTGGAGTAGTCCTACTCCAATCCTATTAGGAGTAGGATTCCTCCTTTCTACTTGGAAACTCTTTCCACCTCTCCACCTTTGGATTTTTTTTCCTTCTCAAACCTCATGGGCCTTGTGTGGGACTTCCACAAGACCACTAAGGGCTGGTATTCACTCTCCCACAGCCCATGAAGCCTCTTGGGTCGAAATAACCCTCCCGGTGGTCTCCTGGTACACTACCGGCACTCCCGGTACACTACCGATGAGCCCGAAACTTTTCCGGTGACCAAAACAGGACTTCCTATATATGAATCTTTACCTACGGACCATTCCGGAGCTCCTCGTGACGTCCGAGATCTCATCCGGGACTCTGAGCAACCTTCGATCACCACCATGCATAACTCTATACTACGGAAACGTCACCAAACCTTAAGTGTGCAGACCCTACGGGTTCGAGAACTATGTAGACATGACCGAAACACCTCTATGGTCAATAACCAATAGCGTGACCTGGATGCCCATATTGGTTCCTACATATTCTACGAAGATATTTATCGGTCGAACCTCTGTGTCAAGGATTCAATTAATCTCGTATGATATTCCCTTTGTTCTTCGATATGTTACTTGCCCGAGATTCGATCGTCGGTATCTCCATACCTAGTTCAACCTCATTACCGGCAAGTCTCTTTACTCGTTTCATAATACAAGATCTCGTGACTAACACTTAGTCACATTGCTTGCAAGGCTTATTGTGATGTTGTATTACCGAGTGGGCCCTGAGATACCTCTCCGTCACACGGAGTAACAAATCCCAGTCTTGATCCATGCCAACCCAACAGACACCCTCGAAGATACCTGTAGAGTACCTTTATAGTCACCCAATTACGTTGCGACGTTTGATACACACAAGGCACTCCTCCGGTGTCCGTGAGTTGCATGATATCATGGTCATAGGAACATATACTTGACATGCAGAAAACAGTAGCAATAAACTGACACGATCATATGCTATGTTTGTAGTTTGGGTCTTATCCATCACATCATTCTCCTAATGATGTGATCCTATTATCAAACGACATCTCATGTCCATGGCTAGGAAACCTTAACCATCTTTTGATCAACGAGATAGTCTACTAGAGGCATACTAGGGACATGGTGTTGTCTATGTATCCACACATGTATCTGAGTTTCCTATCAACACAATTATAGCATGGATAATAAAATATTATCATGAATAAGGAAATATGATAATAACTAATGTATTATTGCCTCTAGGGCATATTTCCAACATCTGGGACCACTCAGTAACACAACATCACAAGAAGCTTTTAAGAAATGTGACTAAGGAGTTAGTCACGGGATCTTGTGTTATGGAACGAGTAAAGAGACTTGCCAGTAACGAGATTGAACTAGGTATGGAGATACCGACGATCAAATCTCGGGCAAGTAACATACCGATGGACAAAGGGAACTGCATACGGGATTGTGTAAATCCCTGACATCGTGGTTCGACCGATAAAGATCTTTGTAGAATATGTAGGAACCAATATGGGCATCCAGGTCCCGCTATTGGTTATTGACCGTAGAGTTGTCTTGGTCATGTCTACATAGTTCTCGAACCAGCAGGGTCTGCACACTTAGCGTTCGATGACAATATGGTATTGTTTATTTATGTATGTTGGTGACCAAAGGTTGTTCGGAGTCCCGGATGAGATCCTGGATGTCACGAGAAGTTTCGGAATGGTCCAGAGATAAAGATTTATATATGGTAAGTCATATTTTGGCTACCGGGAAAGTTTCAGGTTTTTCCGGTATTGTACCGGGAAACTTCTAGAAGGTTTCAGTAACTTCCGGAGGAGTTCGAAAGTCCACCAAGGGTTCCGCCACATCCCAAGGGTTTGCATGAGCTGAGGGAAGGTGCCCTAGCCATATTGGGCCAGGCACACAAGTCCCTCAAGGCCCATGTGTCTTGGGAGAGGTGGAAAGTCCACCTGTTCATGGAAAGGGAGGGAATTGGACTAGGAGTCTAGCTCCTCCCCCTTGGTTGTGCCCTAGGGCTTGGAGGGGCTGTTCACCACGCTCGTCCACCTATATATAGAGGGGAGGGGGCTCCCCAAGAGCACACACGAAGCTCTTGGTGCCCCTCTCTCTCTCCCTATATCGTTTTCTCCTTCGTTCATGGTTTCGGTAGCGCTAGGCCTAGCCCTGCCGGGATATCACCACCACCATCACCGCCACGCCATCGTGTTGTCGGAGAACTCATCTACCTCTTCACCCCTGCCTTCTGGATCAAGAAGGCGAAGACGTCATCGAGCTGTACATGTGCTGAACGCGGAGGTGTCGTCCGTTCGGCGCTGGATCAGGACGGATTATGATTGGATCGCGGGACGGATTGCAATTTGGATCGCGAAGACATTTGACTACATCAATCGCGTTCCTTAACGCTTCCCGCTTAGTGATCTACAAGGGTATGTAGATCCACTCTCCCTCTCGTAGCTGTTGATCTCCATAGATAGATCTTGGGTGTTCATAGGATTTTTTTTGTTTCCCATGCAACGTTTCCCAACATTTCTGACATTAAACCCGCAATACATATCAAATGTTTTTTAAAATACTCATATTTTCTAAACAATAACTCCAAATTTAACATGTTATATATGGAATTTAATTAGAAAAATATGTAGAATCTGATGTTATTTTACATGTTAACCATTAAGAAAGATACTATCTAGGGAACAACCTTCATCAATGATGGACATGCATGACAAGAAATAAAAGAAGGGCCCAATAAATATGGGATGTCCGCTATAAAAGAAATAAAAAAGAAAATGCAGAGGAGATCCGATAAAGATGAGATGTTGCGCTATTTCTCCCCCATATAAGAAGAAAAAAGAGAGGACATGCATGACAAAAAGTAAATGGAGGCATGCATGAAAATAAAATAAAAGACATGTTTGATAAGATATGAATAGTGATGAAACAAGAACCAATACCTATGACATGTATGGCAAGAAATAGTGATGAAATAGGGGTGCAAGTACCTGCGTCCACAAGAGACCATACAAAAAAATTCTTTTCCAGACAAAAAGAATATCTCTTTATAATTAAAAAATCATTTATCATTTTCGCAAATTTTCATGTATTTAACAAATATGCATGTGAAAAAGTGTTCAAGAGTTACAACAAAAACATTTGCACATACAAAATAAATATATGTGTAGTTTTTAAAACAGATGAAATCAGAGGTGTAGACCATATCAAATGTAGCACTCTATGGCGATTTTTAGATTTGAGGGCAAAAAATTGCGACACCAACATCTTCTTTCACATAGGTTGTAAACAACAAGCCAAGAGACTCTCTAGCAAAGGGGTGGACAAATTATCGGAAAGAAGATGTTGGCGAATCCAACTAGGTGAGCATAGAGGAGGCATGAGGAGTTCCAGAGTGAAGCGAGGATGAACTTGAGGTCATGGATCGAAGCCAGGAGCTTGAATGATGTTGAACATGCCCTAAATTGGTGATGCTTAAACTGGAAACCGCCCTTGATGCACACATGTCTCCGTAGTGGGCTAATGTGTCATCATCTGTTTTTGCCGTTTTCCTTTATCGGCACGTAACAACACCCCATTCCGCACATGAAATGAATAAATGCATGATCACTTAACCGTTTCTTTCTACGTATTAAATCTACATGAAAGCCGTGTTGAAATAGAAGACCTATGGAATCTTGAACTGCGTTTTTGTAGGCTAAGATCATCTTTGTTTGGGCCGTAGCTACAAATGCTCAGATTATAGACAAATTTTTGTAAGTTAAAAGCGTGTGGTATTCTTTTCTCCCGTTGCAATGCACGGGCCCTTTTACTAACTGAGGATAAAACGACAGGGTCTGAACATATTGCTTGTCTTACTGTGTCTATATCATGTTATCTTGCTCCAAGCATTACTCTGTTTCATACTTAATACTCTAGATGCATGTTGGATAACGGTCGATGAGTGGAGTAATAGTAGTAGATACAAACATGAATCGATCTGCTTGTTTACGGATGTGATGACTATATTACAGATCATTGCTCTGAATGAGATGTCATAACTATGCGCTATTCTGTCAATTCCCAATAGTAATTTTTTTACCCACTGTATGCTATGTTCGAGAGAGAAGCCTCTAGCGAAACTATGGCCCCTGGGTCTACTTAAGCATATTACTAAAACCCTCTTGCCACTGTATGCTATGTTTGAGAGAGAAGCCTCTAGCGAAAACTATGGCCACTGTATGCTATAATTTATTTCCTGATATTTACTTTTTACCTTTTTATTATGTATCTACCAACATTTAATCCTTGCAAGTAACGAGTTCGAGGGGCTTGACAACCCTCTTGCCCGCGTTGGGTGCAAATCTTTGATTATGTGTCTGTAGGTGTTTTCAAAGGGGGTTTGCTTGATTCTCCTATTGGTTCGATAACCAAATTCTCACCGAGGGAAATACTTACCTCTATTGTGTTGTATCTCCCCTCCTATTCAGGAAAAAACCAAATGCAATTTACAAGTAGCGGTGTACGGCCCCTCCGACGACACAAACAAAGTAGCTTTTCTTTGATGTAATAGCTGGAACAACACCACCATTAGGAACCCCATGGCTCATTTGTGGAGACTTCAACGTAATCTACGAAGCTAGGGATAAAAATAATCTTAATCTCAACAGGAGGATGATGAGTAGATTTAAGATGGCGATCGACATGGCGGTGTTAAGAGTAATTAGATACAAAAATAGGAGGTTCACATGGAGCAACAAGAGAGAATCACCCACGCTTGTTAGCACAGATAAATTCTTCACAAACTTTGAGTGGGAGGCCATGTTTCCTTCCTTCATACTGATGGTTGCATCCAATACATGTTCTGATCACTGCCATTTGGTCCTCGCTAGCGCCACTTCTCCTCCCATGCGAGCATGTTTTCGTTTTCAAAGCTTCTGGATCAAATTACGACACTTCAGAGAAACTGTTTAGAGGGCATGGCAGCGCCCAACAACCCAAACATGTGCTTTTAGCAGAATGAAGACAAGATTTGAAAAGGGTGGCTAAAGGTCTCAAGATTTAGAGTAACAAACTCTTCAGTGACACCAAACTGCAGTTCCACATCACAAGTGAAATAAACCTAAGACTGGATATAGCCATGGAAAAAGTGCCAGTTAACTCTGGCTGAATTCAGTTCTAGAAAACTTCTAAAGCAATGAGTTGTTGGGTTGGCAGGTATAGAGAGAGCTAGGGACGCCAAGCATCAAGAGTAACCTGACTAAAGGTCGGCGATGCAAACACAATGCTCTTCAATGCCAAAATCAACTCCAGGAAAAGGAAAAAATATTCTTTTCCTAAGAACAAACAACCAGGTGGCAAGTGAACACGATGAAAAGGCCAACCTCATCCATGAGCATTTCAACAACATTTTGGGTTATGCTGAAGCGCGTCGATGCGCCATCAGTCCGCATGATCTGTAGCTCCCACAACAAATCCCGAGGGGCTGGACGTACCCTTCACAGAGGCAGAGGTTTGGGCTGCGGTGCTGCCCTCTCCGGCTGAGAAGGCACCGGGGCCTAATGGCTTCAACAGGAAGTTCTTCCGCTCCTGCTGGACCTGATCAAGGATGATATGATGGTTGAGTTCCACCAATTCCATAGTCTACGAGGAGCAAATTTTGCCAAGATCAACTCAGCTTTTGTTGCATTGCTTCCGTAAAAGGATGGGGCTGAATCTATGGGGGACTATAGGCCCGCCAGCCTAATCAACTCAATGACAAAACTCATCACCAAAATGTTATCCATGCGTTAACTCGGAAGATTAGATCGATAAATTAAATAAGCCGTCGCCGACCTTACCATGAGTTTTTTTTTGAAAAGTCCTACTGTTATGTGATATTAAAAACTAATTCCGTTTGGGAACTAAAAAAACGGTAGGATGAAGGATTGACGAGTATCCAACCATGTGATCATTTTATCAACGAGCTTAAGATTTCTTTTTTGTGAAAGAACATCGCTTATGTATCCAAAAATATATTTTTATGTTCTCTTATTTACTTCCAAGTTATTGTCCAAAGATTCCTTGCTTTGTTTTCTTCAAATTGCTGAAGTTTCAGTCCTATGGTATACCAATGTTTAGATGTTGTGTGATTAACTCAACTGTGCCCTATGTTAGAAATCATACATCTGTATGGTAGAATTAATAATGTCGAAACAATATGTTTGATGGAACTTTCATGTTGAAATACGTTTTCTGTAATTTTCTGCACTGTGAATGTTACGACCTTTCAAATCATTGTCTTATTATTTCTTGGAAAAAGTAGTAAATCATAAATATGTGCACTACGAATTAGTTTCTCTTGATAATGTGGTTAGAAGCAATGTTTTGAATATATGACTCAAAATTTGTTTGGTGACGATGGTATGACAATATATTAAATTGAAAATAGGCCCGCTGACAATCCTGATTTTTCTATTGCAGTTAGCCTGTAACGTCATTTCCAGAAAACAAGTCACTAGTATTCTAAACAAAATATTGAAGACATTATGTTTGGTGTCCAACCTCCTTCATATTTATCTTGGTTATGTTGGGTAGTACTACAGAATACCTTGGCAGGGATAGTAATATTACATTCCAAGATGTATTGTAGTACGGGTTTATTAGTCTGTCTCTTAGTTGGGGGATTTTTCGGTGTTAAGTTTCATATTTTGGCGTAGATTTTTTTCATAATTCCGCATTGCAGAAATCCTTGATATTTGCATGCATATTTGCCAAGCTATGTTGCTTTCTAGAGGGTGTTAATTCCGAAATGTGCAATGCATTGGATGATTAACCTTGAGAGCCAAAGCATTGTAAATTAACATTTTGTTTGGACCATAATGTTTTACTACTTCCTTTTTGTTACGTATAGGAAACAACATGGAATATTCAACTCCATTCTGTCTTTTACATATATATTATTGTTCTATAAAATACGGTGAATCAGTATTTTGCTTTTATGGGTCCCCGGACTTGCGGTTGCATTATTGTATTTTTTAAAGAGAAATATCAGTTATTGAATTTGGTTTTAAGCTTTCCATTTACACGTGTGTCTATTTATACGAATTGTATATTGCGATCTTAGTAGATAAAATTGCATGCTCATTCAAAAAAATTATAAGACTATGATTCCATTTTGGATTTGCCAAACTTTGAGGATTTATCATTTTGTCCAACAATTAAAACATCATCAAAAAAATATGTATCCCTATAACTAATATGAGACACTATTTGCTACAAAAGTAGCAAGTACAATTATCCTTGATCAATAACATGAAAGACGGTGACAACAAATGTTGCACGGGTTGATAATTAGTTTTTCTAATTAAATTTACATATAACATGTTAAATTTAAAGTCACGGTTTAAAAGATACGGACACTTATAAAAAACATTCGATATGTATTGCATGTTGATTAATCTAATTATCATTGTTTTTTCTAAAAAAACAACTGACTTAAAATTGTCCTGCGGGTTGATTATCAATAATCATCTGGGGTCTTCTGCAAAAGGGAAAATCTGATAAGAGAGTAAAGATGACCGGCGCCGTGCGTTCAGCTATTTCCTTTCCCCATTCTCCACACCGAGCACACCCCACCTCTCCCGCCGCCGCGCGCTCAGATGCCAATCGTCCGTCAGATTTTTCGTCTCCTCCGGCGACCTGGCGTCGCCATCTCTCATGACCCACTGCGCCGCCTCTCCTCTACCTCGCGACCTCTCATATCTTTCATGGCCTCTGCCCCGCCTTACTGGTCGCCACCACCGCTTGCACGACGAGCTTTCCCTCTCATGATGGTTCCAGACCTACCTGTCTGTCGTGTTTCCCGGTATGTTCTCATCATCTGATGCCAAATTTTGCGCCTTTAGTTTCTTGCTATAGTTTTGGATCTGGATTCTGACCAACTGTGGTTTTTTTTATCCCTTGTAATTATGTGCGCGTATTCGAGAAAAATCCCTTTTAATTATCCTTCATGTGTTGATTTTTGTAAATAAGGCAGGGGCGTGGGGTCTTATAGTTAATCCCACGAAATAAAAGGGGAACCGAAAAAGAATTGAATTTTGTGTCGGGTGCTCAGATTTGCTCTTTATTCTCTTTGGTGATAGATTTCCTCCTGGATCTCGGAGCATGACTAGTGGGACAACCTTGCAAGATATGAATGCTATAGCCGGCAAACATGATGCATCTTCGAAAATTGTGGACATCTCTGGTCGTGATGAAAACAGAAGGGGTGCAACTAATACAAAGAGCGCATTGATAGCAAGCGATGACGAAGAAGATGATGTACCTGACCTGGGAATTCTTCCGGAAAGCACACACCGTGATGGTTCTTTATACAGGGACACTGCTTCGTGGAAAAGGGATTATAATGTTGATGACCCTAGTGAGAGTAAGTAAGTAATCTCTCTTTACCTATTTCAATTTGTTACAGGTACCTTTTTCGAGCTATAGTGTCAACTGATGTGTTCTCTGTTGAGATCATCTGGCTTTTTTTCTTTACTTTCCTTACTTTTACAAGTTAAATGTAGATGCATTGGCCTTCAGGGGTTGCATCTGTTCGGGTTTGCAAAGGTAGGAGAGGAATTTCTTCAGATTCCTGCCTTAGCTTAGTTTGGTTATCCTGGACCTCCAGCCCCAGCTCGGTTCACCACATGACTGTTTTTTATTCTTTTTGTTGTCACCAAGTACTGTACAGAAATATGTTCATAAACTTGCATTTTTAGCACATATTTTTTTTGTACCATGAGCGTTGAAGTAGGTTTATTTGCTCCCAAGTATGCAAGATGGAAAATTATGATTTTTTATTATATAGACCGTGATGTTATCTACCATCAAAATAAAAAACCAACTTACAATAAGACTTCTAGAAAGGGAAACAGTAGAATGTTTTCATCAAGGGCTGACTTGACTTTGTTTTAGTAATTGTTGGGGTAGACAGAACCAATAAATAAGTTTAGGGGGTTATGAAATAATCTGGGAGGGTAAAATGGACCTTTACTTGCTGACATGATGAAATGTTACCCACTTTCTCTTTGGGTTTCCTAAAACAAAAACCTGTGACGGAGTGAAATTCATGGTAAAAGGAACATCGATAATTTTCATTTGGATGAAAAGGAAAACTTCCAATAGGGCCATGGAATCCTCCTCTAGTGACACGCTTACTTTTTGTATGACGACTATTTTTTCCATGTATTGTTTTCCATTGCAATTTAACTTATTTCTTTACTTTTTTTTATGAAGCTCGGCTACCAGATCCCACAGATTGCGACATCTACAACGGAGAATGCGTTCGGCATATACCTAATCGTGTGTTACAAATTTTCTCATTTAAGTTGGCTAAACTTGCTGTGGATCTTGGCCCAATAGAGTTGTATGGATACATAGCAGTGCGGGATTATCTGGATACATTGCGTAATTATGTTGTCAATATCAGCAGGGATGATCCCATCATTGTGAAGCAGGTGCAAATCCATACTTACCTGTGATTATTTCAAGCAATGAGTCTACTTAACCCCCTCAAGTATAAAACAAGGTATTTGGCCCCTTGAAGCATTCCATATGGTATAAAGTACCCACTGGGGAAGTTCTCACATTAGGTGGATGTTGCAGTGTGGGCGAAACCACCTGAGGGAATGGTTTATACGGTATGGAATGGGTGGGGGTGGGGGGTCAAATACCTGATTTTTGTCAAATCTATTCATTTCACATTGTAAGGCCAAACCTAGTGTATGCATGGAACAGCAAGCACTCTCAAGTATTGTGATTTATCTGTACAAACGTAGCAGAATTGTAGTTTGGATTGTTTAGGCCACCATTACACCAAGTTTATATTGTGGAAAGGTGATTTACTGTGAGAAACTTATAAATTATGGAACTGAGTGAGTATATCATGTATTCCAAACAAAATCAAACTGAATAGTCCGGGCTCTTAGTTGCTACTTAACACACCAGCATGAATCATTGCATCTCACTATAAGTCATTTTGTTTTCTCTTCTCATTTCGACATGCTTATGTAAAAATTGGGATCCGAACAATATCAAATTAATACCGAGGGACAATTTCCCCTCCCGAACATTGGTGTACACTATGTAATCAGTCAGTTTGATATGTGGCAAAGATGTTGGTCAGCAATTGTGAACTATCACAAAACTAATGTTGTTGCAAGTAAAACAGCATAGAGAAGTACACCCTCTGTTCCTAAATGTAAGATGTGTTCTGGTAGTTCAATTTGAATTGCCAGAACGTCTTACATTTAGAAACAGAGGTAGCATAAAGCTTTAGTTGTTTCTTCCTTCCATATGAAGAGCTACTAAACAGTAACAAATTTGCAGGGTTCTCTCATCGACATGGCTGGCCCTAAGCGAGGGATAGATATGCTTTCCATTATTCTATTGGAATATGACATGAGGATCAAGGTAGATAAGGATGCTAGGGATGATTACCAGCTGATTGATGGTGTATCAGACATAGATGACCTGTGGAGCCCATGGGATCGTGCATTGAAAAATCGCATCCATGGCGACTGGCGCGGTTGACTTAACCATGGCACGTATTAGTGACGCAGTCATGGCAAATGTTGAAGTTGATGTGTCAGAAGTGCAGAGCAGTTTTGGTCTGCGCATCCGTTGTGTTATCGGTGGTTATAACAAAGCAATTCGGCTCTTCAATGGTATAGTTGGCGAGTCAGGTCATTTAAAGAGGTCAGTGGTTGCTGTAGTGGATGGTTCCACTCTGGTTTTGAAGTTCAAGGTGGCCTCGGGGCCATCCGGTTCAGCGGAGCGCTGGTGTTCCTTCAGGGCAGGCACGCATGGAGTTGATACTCGAGAGATAAAGGTTGGTTTAGGGTTGATCTCAGTGAAGGTGACTTGGTCTACTCTGCTTTCCTCCTAGTAGGTTTATTGCAGCGCTTGAATAAAGTTTGTCGAAAAGTTGAGTCTGGGGAATGGGCCAAGACCCGGCCAACAGTCTAGAGTGAGTTGTACGTGGACACTGTTGAAGTGTTTAGGGTATCTTTACATGTTTCTGGTTAACATGTTTCACTACTGTAACCTGACAATCCTAGCCATTATAGGGCAGCATTCACTTTTTGACTATTTGGAGGGCAAAAAACGCCTTCAGCAACTCCTTTTTTTAAGAACCACCAAAGTTTATTACTCATAGTTCACAAAACTGGGCATATAAACGGGATCATGAGGCTGTCCCAACCAGACATGTCTACCACAATCTAAAGAATCAAAAAACTTGGCTAGTATGGCCTTCTCTATTCAACGGCCGACCCCCGAAACGAAAACTACACTTAAACATGGTTGTCCTTAACTTAATCTCAGCTACAATCAGACCATGAATAGCAGTGCAGTCCATGTTGATATCATTAGGCACCTGCTTAACACCACAAAATCGTGAAGTAGAAGATCAGCTGCCAAAGATAGAGCTTCCCTGCAAGCGATATCCTCTAGAGTTGCAACATCTCTCATGCCATGAATTACTAGCGTAGATGATCCCAAGTAATTTCCAGAAGAGTCCATGCATACCGCCGCCGCAGTGCCTCCTATACCAGATCCAACAAGATCTGCGTCAGCATAAATTTGAAGAAGTCCCTCTTCGGCCAAAACAGTTGCCTCGAAACCAAAAGTTGCTGAATTTTATTTTGGGTTGCCATAAGACAGGGCACAAGTGTAAAGTGTTGTATATTTTGGGCATGACTACAGCTGCCCAAAAACTCCACGGCCGCCTTCTCCTGCGGCCAAATCCCGTCGTCGCCACACCAAATCCGACCACCATATCGCCGTGTACGATGAACTTCTGCATGAGGGTGAGGAGAGCGACATTGATTGGGACAATCTTTGAGTCTTTGTAGTATGTTTGTACTAGTTTACTTGAATGTTTGTAGTTAAAAAAAAGTTGCAATGTTGTTCGTGCTTACTTTAAGACAATGGTTGAAGATGTAACTTTTTTGTGCCCAAAGAATGCACTTTTTCGTGCCCTAAAATTTACCCCAACTACCATTTGCTACCGTAAAATAGGGCAGCTATCTGAGGTGCTCTAAGAGTATCTACAGTCGGACCTACAAACCCGTCTCAAACGTCCGGGCAGGCCATCCGGTCATTGTGAGGTCACAAAAACGCGATCGAACCGGACCCCTCAACCGCCCGGGCTGACGGGCATCCCTCATATCCCTCCCAAATAAGGCGAATATGGGGGAGCCCGGGCATGCCTGGGCACGCCCGCCATGTCGGATCAGACAGCCTGACCCCCACCGCAAATTGCAACAAATCCACCCCGCAGAACTGCCGGATCCAGTTGTTGTTTTCCTCTCTTCTTCCTCCTCGCGTCGTTAGTCTCCCAGCTTCGTTGCCGCACGCGCTCCGTCTCCTAGTAGCCTCTACCCCCTCCCCCGTCCGCTCCGTCAGAGGGATCATCTCTCCTGGCCTCGTCGTGAAGGACGTCGTCGCCGGCCCGGAAGACACCGCGGTACGTCTGACAACTCTCTAGCTCTGCCTTGCACTAGATGTGTTCGACAAAATGCCTGGACGGATTTGTTGATCAATTTTTTAGGGGAAATGATGGATTCTGATGCTTCGTCCGACGAGGAGTATGGACCGACGGAGCTTGATCAACTGATTCAAGATGAGTTCTTCGATTCATCAGATTCACACGAAGAAGTGGACATGAGCATGCAAGAGGAAATGGACCGGGAAGTGGAGTATATTCTCAATTTCAAGGGCTTAATCAAAGGGAGAAGAGTCATCAATTGAGATATGGTATCCGAAGAAAAGCTACTGCAGAAGGATTACTTTTCTCTGAAC
Source organism: Hordeum marinum (assembly GCA_022496015.1). Classification (NCBI taxonomy): domain Eukaryota; kingdom Viridiplantae; phylum Streptophyta; class Magnoliopsida; order Poales; family Poaceae; genus Hordeum; species Hordeum marinum. Next base: position 276,103,527 of record CM039677.1, on the reverse strand, counting down.
CCAACTTTCGCGGATGATCTATGGTTTCGTCATCCTTTTCGCATGTGAAAACCATTGTTTGCGCATTGTGGAGGGAGTGGAGGAACACTATGACTACTTCACGCTCACAAGGGATTGTTGCGGTCGACTCTCTTTCTCTGCCAAGCAGAAGTGCACGGCTACTCTGAGGATGCTTGCACTTGGTACCGCGGAAGATGCCATTGGTGAGATGGTCATGATGGGGGAGAGCAGATGCTTGAAGACTACTGCCAAGTTTGCCCGTGCTGTGGTGGAAGTGTTTGGAGCAGAGTATCTGAGAGAGCCAAATGCACATGACACAAAGAAGTTGTTGGCTATTAGAGAGGTCAAATGATTTCTAGGAATGCTCGGATCAATCGATTGCATGCATTGGCAATGGACGAACTGCCCCAAAGGTTTGCGAGGAATGTATCAAGGTCACACAAAAGAGGCCACCATCATACTAGAAGTGGTGGCATCACATGACATGCATTTGGCATGCTTTCTTTGGAATGCCAGGTTCTCACAACGACATCAACATGCTTCAACGATCTCCGGAAGAAACATGAAATTCTGGCTCACGAAGTCTGGCTTAAAAATTCTTAGAGTGTAAAACAACTCGCCTATGTTCAAAGATAGTTCGACATGGATGAATCCATGTCAAACTAGGGGCTAATGTCGAGGATGTACCACACGGATAACCCGCCATACAGGTTTAACCCGTTAGGCACCAATGGTGAATCAACTGAGATGAAGGCTTGAAGGAAGCTGCCGGGGAAGATGGTAGGACTCCGGAGGTCCGAAGGCGTGTTATCCTGAGGCCGGCTCATGGGATGGATCTAGTAGGCCGGCTCATTGGCAATATGATAAGGAAACTTATGTTTGTAGAACATGACAAGAGTTAGATTAGGTTATGGGTCATGTTATGACCTGGACTCTATTGTATCTTAGGCCTCCACCTATATATAAAGGGAAGTACCCGAGGGGAGAGGATGATGAAGAAGAAACCCTCGAGAGATAGGTAAAAATTCGACACCCTTATAATCGAGATCATTATCAATACACACAAAGCAACACGTAGGCTTTTACCTCCATCGGAGGGGCCGAACCTGGGTAAACTCGCGTCTCTCATTTCCTGATCAATCCCTTCAAGTCACCACATAGTTGCGATGACCTCACACCTAAGATCTTGTTCGAGGACCTCTGCAGTGACAAAACCACGACATGTGCCATCATGATAACCCACAAGTGTAGGGGATCGTTTGCAGCCTTTTTCGATAAGTAAGAGTGTCAAACCCAGCGAGGAGCTAAAGGTAGAATTAATATCCTCTCAAGTTAAATCGACCACTAATACAACTCTACGCACGCTAACGCTTACTTTACGTAGAACAAGTATGAAACTACTTTGCGGGAAGGAAACTAGAAGTACTTAGTAGGTGTAATAGATAGTTTTGCAAGCTAATAAAGAACAAGTAAATAAAATTTAGGGGTTGTTTAGATAAAGATTAATTAAGTTAGTTGTTTAGTAGAAAGTTTTTTTGTAGCGCAAGAGAAAGATTGTCCATAAGAAATTGAATATAACATGATAGATACTTATCATATGCAATGAGGGAGAGGCATATGCTAACATACTTGCCGTACTTGGATCATATGCACTTATGATTGGAACTATAGCAAGCATCTGCAACTACTAGAGATCATTAAGGTAAAACCCAACCATAGGATTAAACATCAACTCCCCTTTACTCCCATACGTAAACACCCCCTTACTCGGGTGTAAGCTTCTGTCACTCTAGCCACCCACTATAAGCGAATCATAAACATGTTGCAACACCCTCAAGCGGGAATCCCTCACGTGGGCGCAACATGGAAGGCACCTTAGGACAGAACCATATTAACATACAACTCATATCAATCACGCCATAACACAATTAATCCGTAGGACAAAAGAGTTCTACTCAATCATCATAGGATAGCCACACATAATTGGATAATAATATATGGCATTAAGCACCATGTTTAAGTAGAGATTACATTGGGGAAATCCTGTTTTACACTGCTGCATAGAGGGGGGGGGGAGAGTTGGTGGTGACGGCGGCGAAGTTGTTGGTGTAGATCGTCGTAGCGATGGTTGCCCCGGCGGCGCTACGACGCCACCGAGGGAGAGGGGGAGAGAGAGCCCCTCCTTCTTCTTCTTCTTCCTTGGTGTCCTCCCTAGATGGGAGGATAGTTTCCCCTCTGGTCCATGGCCTTCATGTCTACTGGAGGGCAAGAGCCCCTCCAAGACTGGATCTCTCTCTTTGTTTCTCTCTTGTTTTCGCGACTGTTTTCTGGCCCTTCACTATTTCTTAAATATCCCGATATCCATAACTCCGTTCGGGCTAATTTAGAAGGTGTTTTTATCATAAAATTACCTTTGTTGCGGCGAAAGTAGGGCCCCAACCGACTTAAGGGGGAGACACAAGCTATCAGGGCACGATCACCCCCTGGTCTTGCACTGTTAGCTTGTGCCTACCTAGGGCACCATGTTGTGTTGATTCTTCTTCCCGAAATTCACATATATTCCAAAAAAATCTCCATAAATTTTTCTCTCGTTCGGACTTCCTTTGATATGGAATTTCCGCGGAACAAAAAACTCACAAAAAACAGGATTTGACACTCGGCACTGATAAGTAAGTTAGTCCCAAAAATAATATAAAATATTGCCAAAAGTATATGAAAGTTGTAGAATGTTGGCATGAAACAGTTAAAAATTATAGATACGACGGAGACGTATCAACATCCCCAAGCTTAATTCCTGCTCGTCCTCGAGTAGGTAAATGATAAAAAGATAATTTTTAATGTGGAATGTTATCTAACATAATCTTGACCAAATGTCTAATCATGGCATGAATATTAAGATACAAGTGATTCAAGGCAATAGTCTATCATTTGACAAAAAGACATCCATACTCAGGTTTACTAGCAAACAATCATGTCCTTACAAAATAACAATGCTAAAGAACGCTATCCCTACAAAATCATATAGCCTATCATGCTTGGTCTTCCTAGCATAAAGTATAAATCTTGAGCACCCCGGTGTCAAACCAAGCAATTGGTTCATACTTTTTAACGTGCTTCAGCATTTATACCTCAGTCAATACATGAGCGTGAACCATGGACATAACATATAGGTGTAATAGAGTATGGTGGAGGTTTCAAGGGTGTAAACGTGGAGAAGAAAGTCTCGCATCAACTAGGCGTATCAACGAGCTATGGAGATGCCATCAATAGATATCAATGCAAGGGGTAGGAATTGCCATGCAACAGATGTAGAAAGAGCTATAAGTGTTTGAAAGCTCAAATGAAACTAAGTGGGTGTGCATCCAGCTTGCTTGCTTATGAAGATCTCAGGCATTTGAGGAAGCCCATCATCGGAATATACAAGCCAAGTTCTATAATGAAAAATTCCCACTAGTATATGAAAATGAAAAATCAGGAGACTCTCTATACGAAGAACATGGTGCTACTTTGAAGCACAAGCGTGGTAAAGGATAGTATTAAGTCCCTTCTCTCTTTTTCTCTCATTTATTTTTTTTCCTTTTTTCTTTCTCCTTTTCTTTTTTGCTTAGTGGGCTCATTTGACCTCCCCCATTTTTTCATTTTCGTACGGATATCATCCCGACTTGTGGGGGAATCATAGTCTCCATCATCCTTTCCTCACCGGGACAATGCTCTAATAATGATGATTATAACACTTTTATTTACTTACAACTCGATATAACAACTCAACGATGATATGATATGACTATATATGAATGCCTGTGGCAGTGTACCAGGATGTGCAATGATCTAGCATAGCAAAGATATCATAAAATGGACAAGCCATGGAAATATCATGGTAGCTATCTTACGATCATGCAAAACAATATGACAATGAATGCTCAAGTCATGTATATGATGATGATGTAGGTTGCATGGCAATATATCTCGGAATGACTATGGACATGCCATGATAGGTTGGTATGGTGGCTGTTTTGAGGAAGATATAAGGTGGCTGATGTGCAACAGAGCGTATCATGTCATGGGGTTTGGATGCACCGGTGAAGTTTGCACCAATCCTCGAGGTGAGAATGGGCAATGCACAATACCGAAGAGGCTATCAAATATGAGGTGGTGAGAGTGTGTACATCCATGGATTCACATTAGTTATAAAGAACTCACATACTTATTGCAAAGTTTTATTAGCTCCCTCGAAGAAAAGTACTACTCGCATGCCCCTAGGGAGGAGGTTTGTAGGAGTTGACCAGCGCGTACCCCCGATATAACAACACAAAGGAAAATAAAGGGCACATGACGCTACAAGAATTTAGCATATCATGTGAACAAAACAAAAACCGAGACATGTCGATAATTGTTGAAGAAGAAAGATGGGATGCCTTCCAAGGCACCCCCAAGCTTAGACGCTTGAGTCTCCTTGAATATTTACTTGGGAAGCCTTGGGAATACCCAAGCTTTAACTATTGCCTCTCCTTATTCTTATCATATTGATACCTCCTCGATCTTCGAACACTTCATCCACACAAAAATTGACAAAACTTTTATTAGAAAGCTTAGTACATATAACATCAAATCCCATTATGTCCTGCCATAACATTATTGTATAATTATAATCCAACATTACCTACTGTATTCTATCACAATTCTCGTTGGCGAATGTTGCATGGGAAACAATTTTTTTCCTACGCACACCCAAGATCTATCTATGGAGATGCATAGCTACGAGAGGGTGTAGATACACATACCCTTGTAGATCGCTAAGTGGGAAGCGTTAAGAAACGCGGTTGATGTAGTCTAACATATTCACGATCCAATCACGAGCCGTCCCGATCTAGCGCCGAATGGACGACACCTTCGCGTTTAGCACACATACAGCTCGATGACGTCTCCACCTTGTTGATCCAGCAAGCAAGAGCGGAGAGGTAGATGAGTTCTCCAGCAGCACGACGACGTGATGGTGGTGGTGGTGGATCTGTCCCGGTAGGGCTTTGCCAAGCACTACCGAAACAATCTAGAGGAGAAACATATCTGGAGGGAGAGAGAGGCAGCTCGTGGCTTTTTCACGTGTGGCTGCCCTCTCTACCCTCCACTATATATATGAGGAAGTGAGGAGGGGTGGCGCCCTAGGGTTTCCCCTAGGCTTGGCCGACGACCTAAGAGGGGAGGTGTCCACCTCCCACAAGGGAGGTGGGTCGCCTAGGGAGGAGTCCCTCTCCTCTTGGACTCCTCCCACCTACCACCAAGGGCGCATGGGCCCCTAGTTGGTCGACTGCTAAGCCCACCAAGGGTTGGTGCGCCACGTCCTAGGACCATGTGCCCCCCGAGAAGGGTGGGCCCCTTCCGGTGGACCCCCGGAACTCTTTCGGCACTCTCGGTACAATACCTAAATTACCCGAAACCTTTCCGGGACCCGAATACCACTTACATATATATAAATATTTACCTATGGACTATTTCGGAACTCCTCGTGACATCTCGGATCTCATCCGGGACTCCGAACAACCTTCGGTCACCAACATACATAACTCAACAATATCAAATCGTCACCGAACGTTAAGTGTGCAGACCCTGCGGGTTTGAGAACTATGCAGACATGACCGAGACAACTCTACGTTCAATAACCAATAGCGGGACCTGGATGCCCATATTGGTTCCTACATATTCTACGACGATCTTTATTGGTCGAACCACAATGTGAAGCATTTAGGCAATCCCGTATGCAGTTCCCTTTGTCCATCGGTATGTTACTTGCGTGAGATTCGATCATCGGTATCTCCATACCTAGTTCAATCTCGTTACTAGCAAGTCTCTTTACTCATTTAGTAATACAAGATCCCATGACTAACTCCTTACCCACAATGCTTGCAAGCTCATTGTGATGCTGTATGTAGCGACCGACCTGAAAGGTCGAATCTCCGGTGTTTCTGTACCATACCAAGATCATGCTGGTACACACACGGTACATCAATGTATATATCAAAGGGAAATCACACAGCATTATATTAATCGAAAATCTCATTTCGAGTCCTTTATTACAATATAAATTACAATAAAGTGGCTAAAAGCCAACTCATGAGAATATCTAAATCTTGCGGAAACGTCGAAGGTAGATGAGTCCATCTGACTCCAAGGGCATCTCACTGAGCATAGAACGTGTCCTCACTCCTGGTCGGAAAAGTACTCTGCAACATGATACGTTGCAGCCATGTAGGTCAGCATATGGAATATGCCGGCAAAGTCACAAGAGAGGGGTGAAAAGATAATCATCTAGTCTATATGCATATATGGCAGGTGGTTGTGTAAGTTTTTGCATAAAGCCAAGTTTTTCCTACACCAAGAGAGGGGCTAAGCAAAATATTACCAAGTTGGTTGATTAATGAGATGGTTCCACCAACCAATTCTCATACCCAAATTATTAATACCCATATCATCATATTAATTGTGTTGAGAGTTCCGAATGTTTCAGTTCCTTTGGCTCAAGTCGTCCATGACCGTGGACACGGCTAATCGATTAGGTTTGAGTACTCTGCAGAGTTTTGCACACGTTCCCCACAAGATTTGGTCGCCTCCGTTTGATTTCTCGCACTTCAGGGTGTTTGAGAAACGGATGACCAAAACATGGTCTTCCAAAGGGTTTCCCTGCGACTCTGTCGGTGCCCATCCTTTCCTACCGTTCTTCTACCTCTCGTAGCACCGCCTGTCCAGGGTCACCACGATATCCAACCAAGCCAGAGCCCATAATGACTTGTGGCTGTGCAGGTAAGCCTTGGGTTTTAAAGCATCCATCCATCTCTTTGTGCCTGGGTGGACCTTTCCGCGTGAATACTGGCCATCTCCAGCATCACCTAGGCAAATCCACTGGTTTCTCCAGGATGCCGTTCAACCATCATCCACCCAGAGGTATGTTGAAAACTCGGAGTCTTAAATCTTGATCATTATGTAGGTCTTGAAATTATTAACTCTCTCAACTCTCATGAATCACACAACCAACCCCGTCTACTAATAGCATAGCAAAAAGTAAAACAACGTTTCCTGGGGCCAATGTGTCAAAGAGTTTGAGGGGGGTACCTACCACATGATACTACTAAAATGTAACCAAGTTTCCGACTAACCTATCTTGCATGCAATTTGGGGAGATGGTAGAACTAATGCATATAAAACATGGGTAATCATGATCAACGTGACTTGCCTGATTGATGATCTTCGTACGTGAGTGACTCTAAGTAACAAGCTTCGCACTCCGGATAATCTAACGAAGCAAACAAGAGCACTCAAATAAGCATACAACCAAAATATTGTAACTCACAAACATCAATCAAGAACTAGTAAACAATCAAGACAAAACAATGCACAAATCACAAGTAAGAAAAACACACAAAGTTTTATTTTCTAGAAGATGATTGATAAAACACTACTATCATAATAAAACTATTTTGAAATAACCAAAACAATTGTTGACAGCAAGGAAACAATAAAATATTTTTATTAATAAACAGAAGAAAATCAATTTAAGTTTGTTGGGAAAACTTTTGTAAAGTTTGTAAAAGTTTTGATAAGCACTAAATGGAACAATTATAGTTTTACTAACAAGAGAACAAAATAAAACTTATTAATTATTATCAAAGCATGTTCTTAACAGAAAATAATTTATAAATAAACTTGTTTTAGAAAACAAAATTAAATTATATAAAACTTTGTTGAAAACAAAACTATTACTAACTAGTTGTTTTAATCAAAATAAACCTATTTGAAAAGAAGTTGTGATTCCTATCTTAACAAGGAAATGAACTAAACAATTTTATATTTTTTTATTAACAATGAGTAGAAACACTAAATGTTTACTAACAGAACCTAATAAACAAATAAAACCAAATCTAAATTGAACTGACTAAACTAAGTAAATAAAACTATATTATAATAGTAGGCAGATTCTGTTTATATCTAAAACACTATTCAAAATCATCCTAAAAATCCTCAAACTAAACATGATGATATTCCTAACCAATATCAAACAGTAGCAAAAAGATTCATGTCAAAATCTATTTTCAAACTCTAGTTATTCAGATTTGAAGATTTTAAGCAAATTTGATTCAATTCAAATTTTATAGTTCAAATTTGAAATTTAAAAGTACAGGGTGAAACTACATGAAAAATGTGAGCTATTGCAAAAAGAATCAACTCAAAACATTAAATATATTAAAATATATAAGCAAAACAAAATTTGAAATCATTCTGTTAATTAAAACAAAACTGAAAAGAAAACTGATTTGCAACGGCCAGGGGGGCTATGTGTCAGCATGTGAGTGGCTAAGGGGGTGTGCGCGCGAGGGTTACGGGCGGGCGACCGGTCGGTAGAGGATACCGGTTCGGATTTAAATCCGTTCTAATCTAACTTGTTGATTAAAGATCCGACGGTCCAGGGAGCTTACGGAGAAAAGTCGCCGGCGTCGGAGGTCTCCGGCGAGTCCGAAAGCGGTGAAGACGACGGTGAGGTGCTCCGGTGGTCGAGGGAGGCAGCGAAATGGTCCGGGCGATGGCGACGGGTCTCCGGAGTCGACTGGTGGCATGTGTCGGTGGAACGGTGGTCGGAATCGACGGCTACGGTCGACGGGAGCTTCGGTGGGGGTGGCTACTCCGGCGAGCAATTGGGCAGCGCCTCGGCGAGGGACAGAGGGGGTTTGGGGGGGGAAATGAAAGGCGGGGCTGGCCGGTACTTATAGGGTGCTCGAGGGGTGCGGGGGAGAAGAGAGGAGAGAGATCCGGGAGGGGAAAGAAACTGCCGGCGAGAGGTCCGGCGCGCGCGGAGAGGAGAGAGATGACCGGTCGGTAGAAACGGTCGGTCGGTGGGACCCGGTGTCAGTGAGAGAGTACGCAGTTACTGCGCATCGGTCGGCCGGCCGGTAACGGTCTCGGCTTTTAAAGCCGTTGGGCCGGCCCGTTTAATACAGTAACTGTTACCGTTTCCTTTTAATAATTTTCCAGAGCGTTTCAAAAACCTTTAAAGCATTCAAACAGTTTATAAATATAGGGGTATTATATATCAAAATTAACAGAATAATAAATGCTATTTAATGAACATTTCTATTCTGTCATTTGAACACTTTGAAAAAAATATTTTTAGAAATTGCCTAATTGTTTTTAAATCCTTTTTTGCAAATATTTTCAAAATAACCCCTGGTTATTTTTGTTCAAATATATCACCAATTAGTCCCTGGTGTGGAGTGTCATGTTCCTCCTCTCTTATTTGAACTTTTAACCAAAATTTGCAATAGGTAAAAGCAACATAAGGAAAGATAGAAAGGGCTTTCAGAAATTCAGAGAAGGCATTTCAATTAACACATACATTCAAACAGTGATGCAGATGGATGCATAGCTATATTTCATAACATTCCAAAATGAAATTTTGGGATGTTACACTGTATTACCGAGTGGGCCCAGAGATACCTCTCCGTCATACGGAGTGACAAATCCCAGGCTCGATTCACGCCAACCAAACAGACACCCTCGGAGATACCCGTAGAGCACCTTTATAGTCACCCAGTTACATTGTGATGTTTGATACACACAAGGCATTCCTCCTATGTTAGGGAGTTGCGTGATCTCATAGTCGTAGGAACAGATACTTGACATGGATAAAGCAGTAGTAATAAACTGATGCGATCAACTATTATGCTTACGGTTGGGTCTTGTCCATCACATCATTCTCCTAATGATGTGATCCCATTATCAAATGACAACTCATGTCTATGGTCAGGAAACCTTGACCATGTTTGATCAACGAGCTAGTCAACTAGAGGGTTACTAGGGACATAGTGTTTGTCTATATATCCACACATGTATCCGAGTTTCCGATCAATACAATTCTAGCATGGATAATAAAGGATTATCATGAACAAGGAAATATAATAATAACCACTTTATTATTGCCTCTAGGGCATATTTCCAACAGTCTTCCATCTGCACTAGAGTCAATAATCTAGTTCACATCACCATGTGATTTACATTGTAATGAATCTAACACCCATAGAGTTCTGGTGTTGATCATGTTTTGCTCATGGAAGAGGCTTAGTCGACGGGTCTGCAACATTCAGATCCATGTGTACTTTGAAAATATTTATGTCCTCCTCCTTGATGTAATCGCGGATTGAATTGAAGCGACGCTTTATATGTCTGGTCCTCTTGTGAAACTTTGGTTCCTTGGCTAGAGGAATGGCACCAGTATTGTCACACAAGAGAGTCATCGGATTCAGTGCACTCGGCACGACTCCGAGATCTGTCATGACCTCCTTCATCCAGACTCCTTCCTTAGCCACTTCTAAAGTAGTGACATACTACACTTCACATGTAGAATCAACTACAACACTTTGCTTGGAACTGCACCAGCTTACCGCTCCACCATTCAGAATATATATGTATCCGGTTTGAGACTTAGCGTCATCTAAATTTGGGTCAAAGCTAGCATCGACGTAACCCTTTACAATGAGCTCTTGGTCACCTCCATAAACGAGAAATATTTCCTTAGTCCTTTTCAGGTACTTCGGGATATTTTTGATCGCTATCCAGTGTTCCATTCCTGGATCACTTTGATACCTCCCTACCATACTTATGGCGAGGCTGACATCTGGTCTAGTGCACAACATCACATACATAATAGAGCCTATGGCTGAAGCATAGGGGATGGCACTCATATTTTCTCTATCCTATGTAGTCGTCGGGCATTGAGTCTTACTCAACTTCACACCTTGTAAGGCAAGAACCCCTTCTTGGACTGATCCATTTTTAACTTCTTCAAAACCTTATCAAGATATGTTCTTTGTGAAAGTACTATTAAGCGTCTTGATCTATCTCTATAATTCTTGATGCCTAATATATAAGCAGCTTCTTCGAGGTCTTTCATTGGAAAACTCTTGTTCAAATATATCTTCATGCTTTCTAAAAGTTCTATCTTTTTTCCAATCATCAATATGTCATCCACATATAATATTAGAAACGCTATAGACCTCTCACTCACTTTCTTGTAAATACAAGCTTCTCCATAAACTTGTATAAACCCAAACGCTTTGATCACCTCATCAAAGCGCCGATTCCAACTCCGTGATGCTTGAACCAATCCATAAATGGACCGCTGGAGCTTGCATACTTTGTTAGCATTTTTAGGATCGACAAAACCTTCTGGTTGCATCATATACAACTCCGCCTTAAGAAAACCATTAAGGAACGCTGTTTTGACGTCCATATGCCAGATCTAGTAATCAAAAAATGCAGCTATTGCCAACATGATTCTGACGGACTTAAGCATCACTACGGGAGAGAAAGTCTCATTGTAGTCAACTCCTTGAACTTGTCAAAACCCTTTTGCAACAAGTAGAGCTTTATAGATGGTGACATTACCATTTGCTCCCCTCTTCTTCTTAAAGATCCATTTATTCTATATGGCCTTACGCTCATATGGTAAGTCCTCCAAAGTCCATACTTTGTTCTCATACATGGATCCTATCTTGGATTTCATGGCCTCGAGCCATTTGTTGGAATCCGGGCCCACCTTCGCTTCCTGATAGTTCGTAGGTTCACCGTTGTCCAACAACATGACCTCCAAGATAGGATTGCCATACCACTCAGGGGCGGTACGATTCCTTGTCGACCTACGAAGTTTAGCAGTAACTTGGTTTGAAGTCTCATGATCATCATCATTATCTTCCTCTTCATATGGTGTAGGTGTCGCAAAAACATCTTTCTGTGTCAAGCTACTATCCAATTGAAGTGTCGATTCAATAACCTCATCAAGTAGTTCTACTTTCCTGCCACTCAATTCTTTCGAGAGAAACTCTTTCTCGAGAAAGGACCCATTTTTAGAGACAAACACTTTGCCCTCGGATCTGAGATAGAAGGTATACCCAACTGTTTCCTTAGGGTATCCTATGAAGACACATTTGTACGCTTTGGGTTCAAGCTTATCAGGTTGAAGCCTTTTCACATAAGCATCACAACCCCAAACTTTAAGAAACGACAACTTAGGTTTCTTGCCAAACCATAGTTCATACGGTGTCGTCTCAACGGACTTTGATGGTGCTCTATTTAAAGTGAATGCGGCTGTCTCTAATGCATAACCCAAAAACAATAGTGGAAGATCAGTTAGAGACATCATAGATCGCAACATATCTAATAGAGTATGATTATGACGCTCGGAAAAACCATTATGCCGTGGTGTTCCAGGTGGCCTAAGTTGTGAAACAATTCCACACCGTCTTAAGTCCATGCCATAGTCATAACTCAGATATTCTCCACCATGATCAGATCGTAGAAACTTAATCTTCTTGTTACGATGATTCTCTAATTCACTCTGAAATTGCTTGAAATTTTCAAACGTTTCAAACTGGTGCTTCATTAAGTAAATATACCCATATCTACTCAAATCACCAATGAAGGTAAGAAAATAACAATGTCCACACCGTGCCTCAACACTTATCGGACCACACACATCAGTATGTATGATCTCCAACAAGTCACTTGCCCGCTCCATTGTACCGGAGAACGAGGTTTTAGTCATATTGCCCATGAGGCATGGCTCGCATGTATCAAGCGATTCAAAATCGAGTGATTCCAAAAGTCCATCAGCATGGAGCTTCTTCATGCGTTTTACACCAATATGACCTAAGCGGGAGTGCCACAAGAAAGTGTTACTATAATTATTAACTTTGCATCTTTTAGCATCAATGTTATAAATGTGTGCATCACTACTATAGAGATTCAACAAGAATAAACCATCCACATTTGGTGCATGACCACAAAAGATATTACTCATAAAAATAGAACAACCATTATTCTCTAATTTAAATGAGTAACCGTCTCGCAATAAACAAGATCCAGATATAATGTTCATGCTCAATGTAGACACCAAATAACAATTATTCAGGTTTAAAACTAATCCCGATGGTAATTGAAGAGCGAGCGTGCCGACGATGATCACATCAACCTTGGAACCATTTCCCACGCAAATAGCCACTTCATCTCTCGTCAGCCTTCGTTTACTCCGTAGTTCTTGCTTCGAGTTACAAATATGAGCAACTGAACCGGTATCAAATACCCAGGCACTACTACGAGAGCTAGTGAGGTACACATCAATAACATGTATATCAAATATACCTTTGTTGACGTTGCCAACCTTCTTATCAGCCAGGTACTTGGGGCAATTCCGCTTTCGATGGCCAGTCCCATTGCAATAGAAGGACTCAGTCTCAGGCTTGGGTCTAGCCTTGGGTTTTTTCGCGGGCGAGGCAACTTGCTTGCCACCCTTCTTGACATTCCTTGCTTGAAACTAGTCGTCTTAGTCACCATTTACACTTGATGATCCTTCTTGATTTCTACATCTATGACTTTCAGCATCGTGAATCGCTTGGAGACAGACTTATCCATCCCTTGCATATTATAGTTCATCAAGAAGCCTTTGTAGCTAGGTGACAGTGTCTAGAGAATTCTGTCAGTGACCATTTTGGGTGGATGCGTAACTACCAAATCATTCAAACGGTTTTAGTACCTAGACATTCTGAGTAGGTGCTCACTGACAGAACCATTCTCTTCCATGTTGCAGGCCAAGAACTTATTGGAGGTCTCATACCTCTCGATCCGAGCACTTGAAATATTAACTTCAACTCCTGGAACATCTCATATGCTCCATGGCGTTCGAAACACTTTTGAAGTCCCGATTCTAAACCGTACAACATGGCGCACTAAACGATCAAGTAGTCATCAAAATGCGCCTGCCAGACGTTCACAACTTCTGCAGGCGGCGCACCAAGTGGTGCATCACGGACATAAGCCTTTTGCGAAGCCGTGAGGATAATCATTAGATTACGGACCCAGTCCGCATTGTTACTTCCATCATATTTTAGCGTAGCTTTCTCTAGGAATGCATTAAAATTTAGGGGAGCTACTCCGCTAGCCATTGATCTACAAGGTAATTTTGCAAAGACAACTTAGACTATGTTCACAATAATGAGTTCAATTAATCATATTACTTAAGAACTCCCACTCAAATCAACATCCCTCAGGTTGTCTAAGCGTGACATGATCCAAATCCAACAACCCAAGTCCGATCATCACGTGAGATGAGGTGGTTTCAATGGTGAACATCTCCATGTTGATAATATCTACTATATGACTCATGTTCGACCTTTCGGTCTCCTGTGTTCCGAGGCCATGTCTGTACATGCTAGGCTCATAAAGTTTAACCCAAGTGTTCTGCATGTGCAAAACTGGCTTACAACCGTTGTATGCGAACGTAGAGTCTATCACACCCGATCATCACGTCGTGGTTCGAAATAACGATCCTTCGCAACGGCACACACTTGGGGAGAACACAATTTTATCTTGAAATTTTAGTGAGGGGTCATCTTATAATGCTACCGTCGTCCTCAGCAAAATAAGATGCATAAAAGGATTAACATCACATGCAAATCATATAAGTGACATGATATGGCCATCATCTCTTGTGCTTTTGATCTCCATCTCCAAAGCATTGACCTGATCTCCATCGTCACCGGCATGACACCATGATCTGCATAATCTTGATCTCCATCAACGTGTCGCCATGAGGTTGTCGCGCCAACTATTGCTTCTACAACTGTTGCTAACTCATAGCGTATAGTAAAGAAAATGACACAAATTAATTAGAGACAACCCTATGGCTCATGCCGGTTGTCGTACTCATCGACATGCAAGTCGTGCTAATCTATACAAAACATGATCATCCATCGGAGGGCCCGAACCTGGGTAAACTCGCGTCTCTCATTTCCTGATCAACCCTTCAAGTCACCACATAGTTGCGATGGCCTCACACCTAAGATATCGTTCGAGGACATCAGCCGTGACAAAACCACGACAGGTGCTATCGTGATAACCCACAAGTGTAGGGGACCGTTTGTATCCTTTTTCGATAAGTAAGAGTGCCAAACCCAACGAGGAGCTGAAGGTAGAACTAATATCCTCTCAAGTTAAATCGACCACTGATACAACTCTACGCACGCTAACACCTACTTTACCTAGAACAAGTATGAAACTACTTTGCGGGAAGGAAACTAGAAGTACTTAGTAGGTGTACTAGATAATTTTGGAAGCTAATAAAGAACAAGTAAATAAAAGTTAGGGGTTGTTTAGATAAAGATTAATTAAGTTAGTTGTTTAGTAGAAAGTTTTTTTGCAATGCAAGAGAAGATCGTACATAGGCAATTGAATATAACATGATAAATACTTATCATATGCAATGAAGAAGAGGCATATGCTAACACACTTTTTGTACTTGGATCATTTGCACTTATGATTGGAACTCTAGCAAGAATCCACAACTACTAAGATCATTAAGGTAAAACCCAACCATAGCATTAAACGTCAAGCCCCCTTTACTCCCATACATAAACACCCCCTTACTCGGGTGTAAGCTTCTGTCACTCTAGCCACCCACTATAAGCGAATCATAAACATATTGCAACACCCTCAAGCGGGAATCCCTCATGTGTGCGCAAAATTAAAGGCACCTTAGGATAGAACCATATTAACATACAACTCATATCAATCATGCCATAACACAATTAACCTGTAGGACAAAAGAGTTCTATTCAAACATCATAGGATAGCCACACATCATTGGATAATAATATATAGAAAATTAAGCACCATGTTTAATTAGAGATTACAATGGGGAAAAGAGGTTTTACATAGCTGCATAGAGGGGGAAAGAGTTGGTGGCGACAGCGGATGCTACCTCTTGAGCATGCGTTGGTTTTCCCTTGAAGAGGAAACGGTGATGCAGCGAAGTAGATAAGTATTTCCCTCAGTTGATGATAACCAAGGTATCAATCCAGTAGGAGGAACAAGCAATTCACCAATGGATGCACCTACACAAACAATCAAACTCTTGCACCCAACGCTATAAAGGGGTTGTCAATCCCCTCACGGTTATTTGCAAGGATTAGATCGATCTGATAGAGATAAATGTAAAAGATTGCGGAAAGTAAAAACTAAATAAATTGCAACAAGGTATTTTTGGTATTTTTGGTTTATAGATCTGAAAATATAATATGAAAAGTAGACCCGGGGGCCATAGGTTTCACTAGAGATTTCTCTCTTGAAGGAAAGTATCACGGTGGGTGAACAAATTATTGTCGAGCAATTGATAGAAAAGCGAATAATTTGAAGATATCCAAGGCAATGATTATGCATATAGGCATCACGTCTGTGTCAAGTAGACCGAAACGATTCTGCATCTACTACTATTACTCCACACATCGACCGACTCCTACGTGCATCTAGAGTATTAAGTTCATGAAGAACAGAGTAACGCATTAAGTAAGATGACATGATGTAGAGGGATAAACTCAAGCAATATGATGAAAACCCCATCTTGTTACCCTTGATGGCAAAGATACAATACGTGCCTTGCTACCCCTACTTTTTCATTGGGTGAGGACACCGCAAGATTGAACCCAAAACTAAGCACTTCTCCCATTGCAAGAATTACCAATCTAGTTGGCCAAACCAAACCAATAACTCGAAGAGACTTGCAAATCTATGAAATCATGCATATAAGAATTCAGAAAAGACTCAAATAGTATTCATGGATAATCTGAACATAAACCCACAATTCATCGGATCTCAGCAAACACACCGCAAACGAGTATTACATCGGATAGATATCCATGAAGATAATGAAGAACATGGTATTGAAGCACAAAGAGAGAGAAGAAGCGATCTAGCTACTAGCTATGGACCCATAGGTCTGTGGTGGACTACTAACGCATCATCGGAGGGGCAATGGAGTTGATGTAGATGCCCTTCGTGATCGAATCCCCCTTCGACAGATTACCGAAATATGCTCCAAGATTGGATCTTTCGTGAGCGAAGGCTTCTGGCAGCAGAAAATTATTTGTGTGGCTTGTTCTGGTATTGGGGGAAGATTTGGGTATTTATAGGATGAAGATTAGGGCTAGGAGTCCTGCCAGGAGGTGGCAAGCCTACCAGGCACGACCAGGGGGGTGGCCGCGCCCCTGGCTTGTGACCTCCTGGTAGAGTCCCTGCCTTGCACTCCAAGCCTGGTACCTCTCTTTTGTTCCATACAAAATCATCGTGAAGATTTTATTCCGTTTGGACTCCGTTTAATATTCCATATCTACAATACTCAAAAACAAGGAAAAAAACAAAAAACTGGCACTAGGCTCTAGATTAATAGGTTAGTCCCAAAAATAATATAAAATAGCATATTAATGAATATAAAACATCAAAACAGATAATATAATAGCATGACACAATAAAAAAATTATAGATACATTGGAGACGTATCAGCATCCCCAAGCTTAATTCCTGCTCATCCTCAAGTAGGTAAATGATAACAACAGAATTTTTGATGTGGAGTGCTACCTAACATATTTATCCATGTAATATTCTTGATTGTGGCGTGAATATTCAGATTTGTAAGACTCAAAACAAAAGCTTAATGTTGACATAAAGACAATAATATTTGAAGCATACTAGCAAAGCAATTGTATCTCTTCAAAATATAATATGGTCTGGATATGCTCTATCTTCCCCACACAAAGTATTTATATCATGCACAACCCCAATGAAAAATTAAGCAATTGTTTCACACTTCTATTTTCTCAAACTTTTTCAACTCTCACGCAATACATGAGCGTGAGCCATGGATATAGGACTATAGGTGGAATAGAATATGGTGGAGGATGTGAAGGAAAAGGAGAAGATAGTATCACATCAACGAGGCGTATCAACGGGCTATGGAGATGCCCATTAATAGATATCAATGTGAGTGAGTACGGATTGCCATGCAACGGATGCACTAGAGCTATAAGTGTATGAAAGCTCAAAAAGAAATTAAATGGGTGTGCATCTAACTTGCTTGCTCATGAAGACCTAGGGCAATTTGAGGAAGCCCATCATTAGAATATACAAGCCAAGTTATATAATGAAAAATTCCCACTAGTATATGAAAGTGACAAAATAGGAGACTCTCTATCATGAAGTCATGGTACTACGTTGGAGCACAAGTGTGGAAAAAGATAGTAGCATTGTCCCTTCTCTCTTCTCTCTCTCTCTTTTTTTGGTGGGCATCTAAGGTCTCTTTTTTTATTTGGGCTTCGCTGGCCTCTTTTATTTTTCATAAATTCTGGAGTCTCATCCCCACTTGTGAGGGAATCATAGCTTCCATGATCCTTTCCTCATATGGGACAATGCTCTAATAATGATGGTCATCACACTTTTATTTACTTACAACTCAAGAATTAAAACTCGATAACTAGAACAAATTATGACTCTATATGAATGCCTCCTGCGATGTACCGGTATGTGCAATGATCTAGCATAGTAAATGATATCAAAAAATGGAAAAGCCATGAAAACATCATGCTAGCTATATTATGATCATGCAAAGCAATATGAAAATGATGGTGCGTGTCATAGTAAATGGAACGGTGGAAGTTGCATGGCAATATATCTCGGAATGGCTATAGAAATTCCATAATAGGTAGGTATGGTGTCTATTTTGAGGAAAGATATATGGTGGCTTTTTTGAGGAAGGTAGGTTTATCGCACCGACAAAAATTGCGCGATACTAGAGAGGCTAGTAAAGGTGGAAAGGTGAGAGTGCGTATAATCCATGGACTCACATTAGTCATAGAGAACTCACATACTTATTGAAAAAGTCTATTAATCATCGAAGCAAAGTATTAGACGCATGCCCCTAGGGGAGAGGTTGGTGGGAGTAAACCATCGCGCGCTCCCGACCCTCATACAAAGGTCGACAATCTGTAAACAAATCATGCTTCGACTTCCTTACATAACGGTTCACCATACGTCCATGCTACGGGAATCACAAACCTTTACACAAGTATTTTTACCAACTCACAATTACTTTCTAACATGACTCTTAACATTACCATCTTTATATCTCAAAACTTTATGCAATGAATCAAACTTCTCATAATACTCAATGAACTTAATATGGAAGTTTTTATTATATCCCTCTTGGATGCCTATCATATTAGGACTACATTCATAACCTAAACAAATTACCATGCTGTTTAAAGACTCTCAAAATAATACAAGTGAGGTACGAGAGATTATTTCTATAAAACCAAACACCATCGTGCTCTAAAAAGGTATAAGTGAAGCATTAGAGCAACATTGCCTATCTCAAAACATATAAGTGAAGCACATAGAGTATTCTAATAAATTCACGGTTAACATGTTTCTCTCTCGAAAGATGTGTGCAGCAAGGATGACTATGGTAAACTAAAAAGAAAAGACTCATATCATACAAGACGCTCCAAGCAAAACACATATCATGTGGTGAATAAAAATATAGCCTCAAGTAAATTTACCGATGGATTGAAGACAAAAGAGGGGATGCCTTCTGGGGCATCCCCAAGCTTAGGCTCTTTGTCATCCTTGAATATGACTTGGGGTGCTTTGGGAATCCCCAATCTTAGGATCTTTCCACTCCTTATTCCATAGTCCATCCAATCTTTACCCAAAACATGAAAACTACACAACACAAAACTTAACAGAAAACTCATGAGATCCGTTAGTATAAGAAAATAAATCACCACTTTAGGTAATGTTGTGAACTCATTATTTATTTATACTGGTGTAATAACTACCGTATTCTAAATTATCCATGGTTCATACCCCCAGATACAACCCATAGATACATCAAAATAGGCAAACAACCCAAAGAAAATAGAATCTGGCGAAAACAGAATAGTCTGTAGAAATCTGGAAACTTCGTATACTTCTGTAGCTCAAAGAATTCTAAACAATTAGTACAACATGGGCAACTTGTATATCAATCTTTTGTAAAAATGTTAGACTCATTAGACTCTGAAAATGTTTTAAAATTCCTGGACCGAGCGCAAAAGTTTCTGTTTTCCAATAGGATCAAATCAATAACCACCATAGACCATCCCAAAGGTCTTACTTGGCTCAAACACTAATTAAAACACCAAAACACAATTACTACAGAAGTAATAATGTGGGAAACACTCAAAAACATAAGAAAAAACAGAACATACAAATAAAATTGGGTTGCCTCCCAACAAGCGCTATTGTTTAATGCCCCTAGCTAGGCAAAACACAAGAGATCTAGGTATTGTCATCTTTGGTATGCAATTAAAAAGTAGATCTCATAACAGATTCATAAGGCAATCATATTTTATTTCTAGGAAAGTGTCCCATGCCTTTCCTTAAATGAAAATTGGAATCTAATGTTTCCTTATTTCATATCAATAATTGCACCAATCGCTCTAAGGAAAAGTCTACCAAGAATAATAGGACATGTAGGATTGCAATCTATATCAAGAACAATGAAATCTACGGGCACATAATTCGTATTTGCAACAATAAGAACATCATTAATCCTTCCCATAGGTTTCTTAATAGTGGAATCCGCAAGATGCAAATTTAAAGAGCAACCATCAAGATCATGGTAACCTAGCACATCACATAAAGTTTTCGGAATCGTGGAAATGCTAGCACCCAAATCACACAAAGCATAGCACTCATAATCTTTAATTTCAATCTTAATAGTAGGTTCCCACTAATCATGAACGCTTTCTAGGGATAGAAACTTCCAACTAAAGTTTTTCTTCAAAAGATTTCATCATAGCTTCAACGATATGTTTAGTAAAAGCCTTATTTTGATTATAAGCATGCATAGAATTCAACATGGATTGCAACAAGGAAATACAATCAATCAAAGACGAGCTATCATAATTAAACCCCTTGTGATCCAAAAGAGTGGGTTCATTGCTATTCATAGTTTTGACCTCTTCACTCACACATTTATCAATTTTAGCATTAAGATCTATAAACTCCGAACCATTGGATGACTTTTAACTAAAGTTGACTTATCTCCAGTCCCATCTTTAGCAAGATTTATATTGGAAAACAAATATTCAAAAGGAGTCACATCAATCACTTTAATATCTTCATCATTATTAAAAGATTATGGCTTAGCGGCCATTTTATTGACTAAGGTAGCTTGTTTATCAGAAATTTGGCCTACTAAATCCTCAAGATGAGCAAACTAAGATTTAAAACCATAAAACTCCTTAGACATATCATCAAGTTCTTTATTCATGTATTAAAGCATACCCTTTTGTTCTTTAAGCTTGTTTCTAAAGAAACTATTGTGGTCAAATTGGAGTAACATGAATCTTTTAGCGTTATCCTCAATATCTTCCAGCTTCCTAAGATAAGGATCAAAACTTTTGGGTTGAGCCATAACGATGAGCGAACGATCTAACTCTCAGGCAAACAAAAAGCAAACAAAAAGGCGAACGGAATAAGGGCGAACGAAAAGGCAAATCTTTTTGATATTTTCTGAAAAATCGTTTTAGAAGTGGAGGAGAGGAAAATGAGAGGAAAATGGAAAATAATGTAAATGTAAGAGATGAGTTTGTGATGAGTACTTGGTGGGCTTGATGTGTATCCTCCCCGGAAACGACACCACAAATCCTTCTTGCTACCTCTTGAGCATGCGTTGGTTTTCCCTTGAAGAGGAAAGGGTGATGCAGCAAAGTAGATAAGTATTTCCCTCAGTTGATGAGAACCAAGGTATGAATCCACTAGGAGGAACAAGCAAGTAACCAATGGATGCACCTACATAAACAATCAAACTCTTGCACCCAACACTATAAAGGGGTTGTCAATCACTTCATGGTTATTTGCAAGGATTAGATCTGATAGAGATAGATGTAAAAGATTGCTGAAAGTAAAAAGTAAATAAATTGCAGCAAGGTATTTTTGGTGTATAGATCTGAAAATATAATCTGGAAAGTAGACCCCGGGGCCATAGGTTTCACTAGAGGCTTCTCTCTTGAAGGAAAGTATCACGATGGGTGAACAAATTACTGTCGAGCAATTGATAGAGAAGCGAATAATTATGAAGATATCCAAGGCAATGATTATGCATATAGGCATCATGTCCGTGTCAAGTAGACCAAAACGATTCTGCATCTACTACTATTACTCCACACATCGACCGACTCCTGCCTTCATCTAGAGTATTAAGTTCATGAAGAATAGAGTAACACATTAAGTAAGATGACATGATGTAGAGGGATAAACTCAAGCAATATGATGAAAACCCCATCTTGTTACCCTTGATGGCAACAATACAATACGTGCCTCACTAACCCTACTTTGTCACTGGGCGAGGACAATGCAAGATTGAACCCAAAACTAAGCACTTCTCCCATTGCAAGAATTACCAATCTAGTTGGCCAAACCAAAACGATAACTCGAAGGGACTTGCAAAGATATGAAATCATGCATGTAAGAATTCAGAAAAGACTCAAATAATATTCATGGATAATCTGAACATAAACCCACAATTCATCGGATCTCGGCAAACACACCGCAAACGAGTATTACATCGGATAGATATCCATGAAGATAATGAAGAACATGGTATTGAAGCACAAAGAGAGAGAAGAAGCGATCTAGCTACTAGCTATGGACCCATAGGTCTGTGGTGGACTACTAACACATCATCGGAGGGGAAATGGAGTTGATGTAGATGCCCTCCGTGATCGAATCCTCCTCCGACAGATTATCAGAAAAGGCTCCAAGTGTGACACCCTGGGTTTCGGCTACAGTGATTGTTGATTAAGGACAATGATGAACATGATTTGTGCCTAATCATTTTTCTAAACAAGATATGATCAAGTTGAAAATTGATATCTCTTTTCAAATTCCATCAAAAAGCGCATTGAATTTTATGATGATAAAATAAATTGGCAAACATCAAAGGAAAAATGTTGCACACTTGTGATAAATCACAAAAGAATTGGTGTTAAAGAAAACAACATCACCAAAACTATGGTGTGGACCCCACCTTCAATAACAACACCAATTTGCATTTAAATGTGCTCTTAAATACATTTGGATAAATCAAACAGTTTCTGAAAATGCCCAAAGTGTGTGTGGCCATGCAAAATATTGCAAGATGTTTATTGAACCAGGTCACACATTTTTGCTAAAGGAAATTAAAGCTAAAAAGGAATAAAACAAAACCTATCTAATAAATCAGAAAAATAAAAATAAAATAGGGAGGGGCATTGTGCCCTTGGGCTCTAGTGAGCTACAGGCGGCCTAGCCCGCCTAAACCCCCTTCCCCAACCTCCTGCTCACCGGGGAGGACGTGGGCGCAACGATGCGCGCCACCGGCCGTCCCCGTCGCTCTGGCGCCCATCTGGCGGCCCCTCGCCACCTACAACCCCCCACGGCGCCCTGGAAGCCTAGCCCCCTTGAGATACCCCCTCTCTCGCTCCCTGCCTCCTCCCTCGCTAGATCCGGCACCGCCGTTGCCATGGCCGCCGACTAGCCCCGGCCACCGTGCCCCTTCCGCCTCGCCTCCTCGCCAGAAGCTCCACCGTCGACCCCCGCTTCCCCCGACCTCGATCCCGAGCCCGGGAGCCCCTGCATCGACGCTCGCGTCCATCTTCCTCCTCGGACCCAAGCGGCCGCCACCGTCGATCTGCTCCTCTCCGTCGCCCCTTGCTGCGCTGGGCCTTCCCTTCATCGGAAGTGAGCTCCCCCACGGCTTCCTCCTACTCCCGTAGCTCGAGTAGGCCGCCGTAGCTAGCTTCTATCATCACCGAGCTTCGTCCACCGCCATGGCCGACGTGGAGCTCACCACGAGGCTGCCCGAGCTGCTCCAGCATGCTCCACGAGTTCGTGGTGCTCCCCTGAACCAATCCCGCACAAAAGCCCCCGCGTTATGCTATCTGTTTGCGCATGCCCGATCTGACCCGAATGCCGCCGCTGCCAACATCAATGTAGCGCTCGACTCCGACCACCTCCGGTCCAGCTGCCCCCACCATTTGATGCGGCTCATCCCGAGGAACGCGTAGGACCAAACCGCGTTCGATTTGGTCCATTCTGGGCGAATCCCGAGCCCGACCACCGTTTCTGGTGCTCGCGGGACCTGCTCCGGTGGCCGGACGGCACCGCCCCCGTCGATGCTGGACTGGGGCCACCCGCAGGGTCACTGACCCGTGGGCCCCGAGTCCCTGGTTGACTTGTTGACCAGGTCAACCGTGCTGACTAGGCTCGGCCACTCAATGACAGGTGGCCCCCCTATGCATGCCATGTGGGACTAACCCCCTTTTAATTAATTATGTTACTTAATTAATTCTATTAATTAGTTTCACCTAATTAGGCACTGACGTATGGGGCTCACCCCCTTTAACGACCTTGTTTAGTTTAAATTAAAACCCTGGTTAGCCCACTCTCTATCACAGGTGGGGCCCTGCTGTTAGGTTTGACCTGAGACAGCTGGGTTGACTTTGGATGTCAGCATGGCATCATGCTGATATCATAATTCTATTTTTGAATTAATTTAAATCTGTTTAATTTCAAAATATTAATAAAACTTTGAAAATTAATATAAAATAATCCGTAACTCGGATGGAAATAATTTATACATGAAGGTTGATAAAAAAATCCCACGAATCTGATTATGCCATCCGTTCATATGTCTCGTGCTCCTAGCATAGCAAACCTGGAATTTTTCCATCGATTTCATGTGTTCGGTAATAGCGAGAGACCCGGGAAATATCGTCAGATATTCTTCCAACCCGTCTGCTACGTGTAGTACTATGTTAGTGCATACCTGGCCCTGCATATTGCCATGTCATGCATGGTGTTGCATCTTTGCTTTTATATTTATTGTTTCTCCCCCCTATTCTGTCAGGTAGACCCCGAGTCTCACGCTGCTGCCGGGTACGACTAAGTTGACGATCAGGCCTTTGCCACAGAGCAGCAAGGCCAGCAACCCCCCTTAAGCATTCCGATATCGCCCATTCTTCCCTCTTATTCTTGCATTAGTTTTTTGCTATCGTGTTAGTTAGCTCCTATTCTGATGCATAGCCTGTTTTTGATAAAGTGCCACTATACCTGTTGCTCTATCAACTGCTTAGTATAGGTTGGTCAATGACCCAGTGGCCCCCTTAGTCCCAGTTGCCCCTGCTTCTTCATCGGCGACTCGACGACCCGAAGACTCGATCAACCGACCAATGAGTCAGGCCCCTCACATCACTGCACACTCCTTAGTTGTGCGACTCTGCAGTGCTACTATCGAGTACCGAGGGTGATACCTCGTGAAATACTCATGATGCTAGTCCTGTAGTGTATCTAGTCAGTCGTGGTTATCGAGGGTGATTCCTCCTTCACCATTCCCGATGATGTCTCTGTCGTGCAACTCCTCAAGTGTGTGACCCTCGAGGGTGATTCCTCTAAGTCCACCTTGACGGTTACATCGAGCGGGGACCATTGAGGGTGATGCCTCAGTTCCCGTCTTGATGTTTCATACACACAGTTACTATGACCTGGTTACAGAAACATGTTGGTGATGGGTCGACCCTGAGGGGTACCCACGGTTTGATGATGACGAGGCGTGGACGGGTAGGAGAGGCCCTTGCCACACATCCTCGAGACGGAGCGACGGGACCGCACTTATGGGTCGCGCTTGCCCCGTGTTAATAAAATGCTAATGGGTTGGGTACTTGATCTGAGTTAGGTCATTGACCTTAATACGCACTAACCTTCACGTGGGAGAAGTTATGGGTATCAACAATGGAGCGGCACGCGCCGGATTGGACTAGAAGGTACAACTCTTGGACTAGAGTGTGCTAGGTCTGCTTCCGGCCGCCCACGCATCATGCAGGAGTGCAAGGGCAAGTGGACCACGAACCTGTGTGCTTAGGATTTAGACCGTCGGGCTGGCCACATCGTTGAGTCTAGGTGGGGTGACAACGTTTTGATATCCCGAGGCCAAGCATGACCCAGAAAAGTGTGTTCGATTGGAGGTGATTCAAGCGTGTTGGGGAATATGTGGGCACCCCTGCGGAGATGAATAATCTATTCGAATAGCCGTGTCCATGGTAACAGGACGACTTAGAGTTGTACCTTGACCTTAGACAACTACAATTGTGACTTTAATTATGAAATGGATGTTGGCTCCCGGGTTGCTTCCTCGCAAGGAGTCGAGGAAGAATCTCTGGGCGTGGTTACTTAATAAAATTGCTACAATAATATGACTATATGTGAGATACTAGTCTAATCTCTTCTAATGCTGCAAGATGCTCAAGATGCTAGTCTTTGATAGGACTAAGCCTCCCCTATTCTTGCTTTCTGCAGTCAGCCCATATATAACCCCATTCCTTGATACTGATGCATACTTAGCATAGTTCTGATGTCAGTCTTGCGAGTACTTTGGATGAGTACTCACCGCTACTTTGCTTTCTCTTTCCCCTTCGATACGATTGCTGTGTTCAGATGATGGAGCCCCGGAGATGGAGTACACCGGATTTGACTACACCACCACCGCATGAGCCTACTACTACGTGAAGGTAGCCCCCAACCAGCAATAGGATAGGAGGTTCCCAGGCAGGAGGCCTCGCCTCTTTCGATCCGTGTTATGTTTGTGCTGGCCTTCTTAAGGCAAAACTTGTTTAACTTATGTCGTACTCAGATACTATTTGCTTTCGCTGACTCGTGCTTTGTTGAGCTTTGTATTCGAGCCCTCGAGCCCCCTGGCTTGTAATATGAAGCTGTATGACTTTAATTTGTGTCTAGAGTTGTGTTGTGATATTGATTAGTGAGTACCTAATCTTGGTCGTATGCATTGTGTGTATGTTTAGCGTACGGTCGAAATTGGGGGCGCCACAAGTTGTTATCAGAGCCGACTGCCTATAGGTAGCCCCCTTTCCAACTCCTTGGCCGAAGTTGAGTCTAGTACTTGAAAAACTTTTACTAACATTGTTGTGTGGGTTACGAGCCCACATCTCAATCGGGTGATATTAGGAGCTTTTACTCCTCGTCTATACTCTGGGTTCTGATCTCTCTTCTCTTTCGGGTTAAAGATTTTACTAACTCTAACTCTAGGTTCTCGTAACTATTTTCCCCGGAGAGCCCCTCATTCTAGATGACGGCTTGATTCATCAGAAGACTCCGAAGATACTCTCCGATGTTCTCTCGAGAACTTGTGTCCATCGCTTTTGCGATTCCTTTCTACCATTACCCCCCTATGCTTATCGGGGATTCAGTCGTCCTCAGTTGTCATGGGTCTCACAAAATCATTTGAATTACTACTCGATCTTCCAAAATCCTCAGTAGCCTTTTGCTCTTGACATTCCCTCACCTGCTTGCATTATGGTTAATTCCACATGGCTAGCAATATTTATTAAAACCTATGTGATTGTCATTTGATTTTATTGATTCCACCTATGTGTGAATGCATGTATTCGTCGGTTGTTTCTCACAAATTATCTTTCCGGCTCATACGTCTTTCCAAACATGAGTTGGTTCTTCACAAGTCAACTTTGATTGATTGTCCATCTAAATCCAATCAACTTGTATTTGATCGGAGCATCTATTTCCGAAACACCAAATTGGGAAATCTTAATTCCTTGGTTATTTAAGCATCAATTTAATTAGATGTTCTATAATCTGATGCCTTGCAATCTTTATACCTCTGATTGAGTACCGATACTCACATCAGGTCCTTTGTGGACCGCCAGACCCATTGTTGGGTTATTATCTGATAGCATCCTTCACGTTCAAAATTATTGTGATGTTCTTCCCCTGATACACGATGCCATTGGTAAACCATGTCCTCTCCCTCTGATAAGTTGTATCCTATGCTTTTGTCAGCCATGCTCTGTTGTTAAGCATGTGTTAATTACTCTTGAAGCTTGTAGTATATGTTCCTAAGGTGCCCTGATGGGTTGGACCTATGCCTTCCTTAATTCGTGTGAACCCAATAGTTTTCACGAGTCATACTTTTCTGGTGTTTTGCTAGATAATATTTCAAAACTATAATTTCATCGAAGGCGAGGTGTAAATGGAAGGTGATGCATTGATGAAGTGGGAGTCGACTTTGAACCTTGTGTTCATGCCCATGGAAAATATGTTGATCTTATCACAGAAGCTTCTCCTATCGTAATCATTCATTGTATGATTTGATCTTGTATCTTTGATCTCGTCCTTTGCAATCGTGTTTCCAACCATGATGTTCTGCTTTGTTTTCGTTCTTGGACAAGTTAAGGTGCTTGTCCTCCACAAATCAATACACTAGTCTAACCTCTATTCTGATCTACCTCCGAGTATTATCTCTGGTATCTTGATAAATAACACGAAGCTTTATAACTTCTTATGAGCTCCTCATCTACTATGATATTTCATTGATTCCAGTTTTCCTCATGTTTTGAGTTGTTGGACAGTCAAGGATATTGATATCTAAATCGAGTACGCACTGCGATTCGACAACTCTTAGTAATCTTCTTGGGTTATGAGTTGTACTCGATCATGTCAACCCAAGCTGTTAAATGCTGAAGTCAGTTATATGCCATTAATGCCTTAAATGAGTCACCTCTTGAAGGGATTGCAAACATTCCAATTGTCTAGGATTTCCAAGATGTTTTTACGAAAGAACTTCCAGGGATTCCCCCTGCTAGAGCTGTCGAGTATGTCATTGACTTGGTACTTGGTACCACTCCTATAGCCAAGCGTCTGTATAAGATGCCACCACATGAACTCCTTGAACTTAAGCAAGAAATTGACAATTCGCTTCGACTGGGTTTCATTCGTCCAAGTTCCTCTTCTTGGGGAGCACCTCCTTTCTTTGTTAAGAAGAAGGATGGGACAAACCGTCTAGTCCAGGATTATCAACCAATCAACCAAGCTACAATTCAGAACAAATATCCACTATCTTGGATCAATGATTTGTATGATCAACTTGCTGGTGCTTCAATTTTCTCTAAGCTCAACTTGAGGTTAGGTTACCATCAGGTCCGTGTTCGTGAAGAGGATATTCCGAAGATCACATTTGTTACTGCTATGGTTCATACGAGTACACCGTCATGTCCTTCGGTCTAACCAATGCTCCAGCAACCTTCTCTCGTTTAATGAATTATATCTTCATGGACTACCTCGACAAATTCGTCATGGTTTATCTGGATGATATTCTGGTATTTTCCAAGAATAAAGAAGAACATGCTAAACATCTTCGTCTTGTACTGGAAAGACTTTGGGAACATTGGCTATATGCCAAGTATTCCAAGTGTGAGTTCTGGATGGACGAAGTAACCTACCTTGGTCATGTGATCTCCAAGAATGGTATTGCGGTCAACCCTAAACGAGTTCAGGCTATTCTTGACCGGACTCCCCTGAAGAATGTCAAGCAAGTCATAAGTTTTCTCGGACTCGCCAGCTATTGCTGTCGATTTGTCGAGAACTTATCCAAGATTGCCAAGCCCTTAACCAATCTGCTTCACAAAGGTGTCAAGTATGAGTGGACAGAAAAATGTCAGGAGAGCTTTCAGGCACTTAAAGACAAACTGACGTCTGCTCAAGTCCTTGCTCCTCCAGATACTCGTAAGGACTTTGTCATTTATTGTGACGCTGCCCGTCAGGGAATAGGCTGTTTCCTAATGCAAGAACACAAAGTGATTGCTTATGCATCTCGTCAATTGCGTCCTCATGAAGAGAACTACCCCGTTCATGACCTTGAACTTGCTGCAGTAATTCATGCTCCGAAAGAGTGGCGGCAATACCTTGTTGGTAATCGATGCAAGATCTACACCGATCACCAAAGTCTGAAGTACTTGCTTACTCAGCCAGATTTGAATCTCCGTCAACATAGATGCATGGAGCGCATAGAAGATTACAACATGGGAATTTATTATACATGTGGCAAGGCTAATGTAATGCTGGATGCTTTGAGCCATAGTTCATACTGCAACCACCTTCAGGTTCACAAGGTTCATCCCCTGCTTCAATAAGAATTCCACAAGATGAACCTCCATATTGTTCCTCAGGGTTATCTCGTTCCCCCCCGAAGAGAATCGCAAGATGAACCTTCGTGTTGTTAACCAGGGTTCTTTGAGTAACCAGGTTGTTGAACCAGACCTCGTGGGATTTATCAAAAGGATGCAAGGCTATGACAATGAAGTTGAGAGGATTAAATTCGATCTCACAGAAGGAAAGCCCTCACCCTTCACTATTGCTGAGGATGACGCTTTATACTTCAAAGGCCGCCTAGTGGTACCGAGTAAGGAGAAAAACCATGATATGACTCAGGAGGTCATGAAGGAAGCACATGACACTCCGCTGTCTATTCATCCTAGTAGTACCAAGATGTACCAAGACATTCGTCAAAGATTCTGGTGGTATAACATGAAGCAAGACATTGCCATCATATCAAAGCAAAACATCAGAAGCCTGCCAAAACTCTGCAACCTATTACGGTTCCTGAATGGAAATGGTACCATGTTGAAATGGATTTCGTCATTGGTTTTCCCAAGTCACAGAAGGGTGATGATGCTATTCTTGTC
Organism: Hordeum marinum; assembly: GCA_022496015.1. NCBI lineage: Eukaryota > Viridiplantae > Streptophyta > Magnoliopsida > Poales > Poaceae > Hordeum > Hordeum marinum. The sequence continues at coordinate 276,073,090 of CM039677.1, read as the reverse complement.
GTCATTGACCGGCTGTCCAAACTTCCACATTTTTTGGCTGTCAAGGAAACTATTACTGCTAGTCAGCTAGCAGATCTTTACATGTCTAGAGTTATTTCACTTCCGGGTATTCCACTGGTTATCAGTTCAGACCGTGGAAGCTTATTCACTTCAAGATTCTGGGCAAGTTTCCAGAAAGCTATGGGAACTCATTTGTCCTTCAGCACCGCTTTTCACCCTCAATCCCAAGGACAACTTGAAAGAGTCAATCAGATTATCGAAGACATGCTTCGGGCTTGTGTCATTTATTTCGGCAAGAAATGGGAGGAATCTCTCCCGTATGCTGAGTTCTCCTACAACAATAGCTATCAAGCTAGTCTGAAGATGGCTCCCTTTGAAGTATTGTATGGACGTAAGTGTCGAACTTCTCTGAATTGGTCATAAATGGGGAACGTACACTTATCAGTCCGAATATTATCCAGCATGCCAAAGATCAAGTCCGCATTATACATGCAAATCTGAAGGCTGCCCAGTCTCGTCAGAAGAGTTAGTATGACCATCATCACAAAGATATTGTCTATCAACCCGGCGAAAAGGCTTATATTCGAGTCACGCTAATGAGAGGTAGACACCGTTTTGGGATTGCTCCTCGATATATTGGTCCTTTCACTGTTCTCGAAAGACATGGTAAAGTGGCATATCAACTGGAGCTACCACCAAACCTTTCTCACGTTCACGATGTGTTCCATGTGTCACACTTCATCGCTGCTTCAAGGATCCTATCCGAGCAGTGGATCATGATATGCTTGAGCTGCAACAAGACCTTTCTTACAAAGAGAAACCGATCCGCATTCTCGATGAAACTGAACATCGGACTCAATAGAAGGTTACCAAGTTCTTCAAGGTGCAGTGGGCAAATCACTCTAAAGATGAAGCCACTTGGGAACGCAAAGATCATCTTCGTGCAGAATACCCTGGGCTCTTTCCTTCTACTTCTTAATTCTCAGGACGAGAATTCTTTTTAGTAGGGGAGAGATGTGACACCCTGGGTTTTGGCTACAGTGATCATTGTAATTAAGCACAGTGATGACCATTATCTATGCCTAATCATTTTGCTAAACAAGATATGATCAAGTTGAAAATTCATATCTCATTTCAAATTCCATCAAAAAGGGCATTGAATTTTATGGTGATAAAACAAGTTGGAAAACATCGAAGGAAAAATGTTGCACACTTGTGATAAATCACAAAACAATTGGTGTTGAAGAAAACACCACCACCCAAACTATGGTGTGGACCCCACCTTCAATAACAACACCAATTTGCATTTAAATGTGCTCTTAAATTCATTTGGATAAATCAAACAGTTTTCGAAAATGCCCAAAGTGTGTGTGGCCATGAAAAATATTACAAGATGTTTATTGAACCAAGTCACACATTTTTGCTAAAGGAAATTAAAGCTAAAAAGGAATAAAAAAAATCTGTAAAATAAATTAGAAAGATAAAAAGGAAAATGGGGAGGGGCACTGTGCCCCTGGGCTCTAGTGAGATACAGGTGGCAAAGTCCGCCTAAACCCCCCTTCCCCAACCTCCTATTCATCGGGGAGGACGTGGACGTAGCAATGCGCACCACTGGCCGTCCCCGTCGCTCTGGCACCCATCCGGCGGCCCCTCGCTGCCTACTAGGCCCCCCGCGGCGCCCTGGAACCCTAGCCCCCTCCAGATCCCCCTCTTTCGCTCCCTACCTCCTCCCTCGCTAGATCCCGCTGTTGGGGAACGTTGCATGGGAAACAAAATTTTTCCTACGCACACGAAGATCTATCCATGGTGATGAGCATCTACGAGAGGGAGAGTGGATCTACGTACCCTTGTAGATCGCTAAGCGGGAAGCGTTAAGTAACACGGTTGGCGTAGTCGAACGTCTTTGCGATCCAAATCGCCGTGCATCCCGCGATCCAATCACGATCCGTCTTGCGATCCAATCACGATCCGTCCCGCGAGCTTGATCACGATCCGTCCCGCGAGCTTGATCACGATCCTTCCGATCTAGCGCCAAACGGACGGCACCTCCGCGTTCAGCACACGTACAGCTTGATGACGATCTCTGCCGTCTTGATCCAGCAAGAGAGAGCGGAGAGGTAGAAGAGTTCGCTGGCAGCGTGACGACGCTCCAGCGATGGTGGTGGAGCAATTCTGGTAGGGCTTCGCCTAAGCACTGCAGAAATCCGATCTAGAGGAAAAACTATGCACTAGAGATTAGGGTTTGCACGTGGCTGGAAATCAGGTGCCAAAACCCTAGAAATCCACTAGTATATATAGGAGGAGAGGAGGAGAGGAGGCAGCTTGGCCTCCAAGCCTTCTAGGCTTCGGCCGACTAGGAGAGGAGGAGTCCACCTCATCACTCCTAGTAGGATTATGATTCACCTTTTTTTTCCTCTTTTGCCTTTTTCCACCTTTTTCCTTTTGGGTTTTCTTCTCCAGCCACATGGGCCTTGTGTGGGACTTTCCACCAGCCCACTAAGGGCTGATATTCACTCTCTCACAGCCCATGAAGCTTCTTGGGTCGAAATACCCCTCCCGGAGGTCTCCCGGTACACTACCGACACTACCGGTACACTACCGATAAGCCCAGAACTTTTCCGGCGACCAAAACATGACTTCCTATATATGAATCTTTACCTCCGGACCATTCCGGTGCTCCTCGTGACGTATAGGATCTCATATGGGACTCCGAAAAAACTTTGGTCACCACCATACATAACTCTATACTACCGAAACGTCACCAAACCTTAAGGGTGCAGACCCTGCGGGTTCGAGAACTATGTAGACATGACCGAGACACCTCTACGGTCAATAACCAATGGCGGGACCTGGATGTCCACATTGGTTCCTACATATTCTACGAAGATCTTTATCGGTCGAACCTCTATGTCAAGGATTCAGTTAATCCCGTATGATGTTCCGTTTGTTCTTCGGTATGTTTCTTGTCCGAGATTCGATCATTGGTATCTCCATACCTAGTTCAACCTCGCTACCGACAAGTCTCTTTACTCGTTCTGTAATACAAGACCCCGCAACTAATAATTAGTCACATTGTTTGCAAGGCTCATTGTGATGTTGTATTATCGAGTGGGCCCCGAGATACCTCTCCGTCACACGGAGTAACAAATCCCAGTCTTGATCCATGCCAACTCAACAGACACCATCGGAGATACCTGTAGAGCAGCTTTATAGTCACCCAATTACGTTGCAACGTTTGATACACACGAGGGACTCCTCTGATATCCGTGAGTTGCATGATCTCATGGTCTTAGGAACATATACTTGACATGCAGAAAACAGTAGCAATAAACTGACACGATCATATGCTACGTTTGTAGTTTGGGTCTTGTCCATCACATCATTCTCCTAATGATGTGATCCCGTTATCAAATGACATCACATGTGAATGGCTAGGAAACCTTGACCATCTTTGATTAACGAGCTATTTCACTAGAGGCATACGGGGGACATAGTGTTGTCTATTTACCCACACATGCAATGTGTTTCCATTCAATACAATTATAGCATGGATAATAAACAATTATCATGAACAAGGAAATATAATAATAAACACTTTATTTGTTGCCTCTAGGGCATATTTCCAACAGTCTCCCACTTGCACTAGAGTCAATAATCTAGTTCACATCACTATGTGATTTACATGGTAATGAATCGAACACCCATGCAGTTCTGGTGTTGATCATGTTTAGCCCTTGGAAGAGGTTTAGTCAACGGGTCTGCAACATTCAGATCCGTGTGCACTTTGCAAATATTTATGTCCTTCTCCTCGATGTAATACCAGATGGAGTTGAAGCGCCGCTTTATGTGTCTGGTCCTCTTGTGAAACCTTGGTTCCTTGGCTAGAGCAATGGCACCAGTGTTGTCATAGAACAGGTTCATTGGATTCAGTGCACTAGGCACTACTCCAAGATCTGTCATGAACTGCTTCATCCAGACACCTTCCTTTGCCGCCTCCGAGGCTGTGATGTACTCCGCTTCGCACGTAGAATCAGCTACCACGCTTTGCTTGGAACTGCACCAGCTTACCGCTCCCCCGTTAAGAATAAATACGTATCCGGTTTGCGACTTAGAGTCGTCCGGATCAGTGTCAAAGCTTGCATCGATGTAACCCTTTACAACGAGCTCTTCATCACCTCCATAAACGAGAAACATTTCCTTAGTCCTTTTCAGGTACTTAAGGATATTTTTGACCGCTTGCCAGTGCTCCATTCCAGGATCACTTTGAAACCTTCCGGCCATACTTGAGGCAAGGCTGACATCGGGTCTTGTGCACAACATTGCATACATGATAGATCCTATGGCTGGAGCATAGGGGATGACGCTCACATTTTCTTTATCTTCTGCAGTCACTGGGCATTGAGTCTTACTCAACTTCACACCTTGTAACACAGGCAAGAACCCCTTCTTGGACTGATCCATTTTGAACTTCTTCAAAACTTTATCAAGGTATGTGCTCTGTGAAAGTGCTATCAAGCGTCTCGATCTATCTCGATAGATCTTAATGCCTAATATGAAAGCACATTCTCCTAGGTCCTTCATTGAAAAACTCTTATTCAAATATTCCTTCACCCTTTCCAGCATTTCTATATTGTTTCCAATCAGCAATATGTCATCCACATATAATACTAGAAACGCTATAGAGCTCCCACTCACTTTCTTGTAAATACAAGCTTCTCCATAAACTTGTATAAACTCAAACGCTTTGATCACCTCATCAAATCGCTTATTCCAACTCCGAGATGCTTGCACCAGTCCATAAATGGATCGCTGGAGTTTGCAAACTTTGTCAGCATTCTCTGGATCGACAAAACCTTCGGGTTGCATCATATACAACTCTTCCTCAAGGAAACCATTGAGGAACGCCGTTTTGACATCCATCTGCCAAATTTCATAGTCGAAATAAGCAGCTATTGCCAACATGATTCTGACAGACTTAAGCATCGCTACGGGTGAGAAAGTCTCATCGTAGTCAACTCCTTGAACTTGTGAAAAACCCTTTGCCACAAGTCGAGCTTTATAGACGGTGATATTACCGTCCGCGTCCGTCTTCTTCTTAAAGATCCATTTGTTCTGAATGGCCTTTCGCCCTTCAGGTAATACTTCCAAAGTCCATACTTTGTTTTCATACATGGATCCCATCTCGGATTTCATGGCCTCTAACCATTTCTCGGAATCTGGGCCCATCACTGCTCCTCCATAGCTCGTAGGTTCATTGTTGTCTAACAACATGACCTCCAAGACAGGGTTGCCGTACCACTCAGGAGTAGTACGCGCCCTTGTCGACCTATGAGGTTCGATAGTAGCTTGATCCGAAGCTTCATGATCATCATCATTAACTTCCTCTTCTACCGTCGTAGGTTCCACAGAAACATCTTTCTGCGCTGTGCTACTTTCTGGTTGAAGTAAAGTTTCAATAACCTCATCAAGCTCTATTTTCCTCCCACTCAATTCTTTCGAGAGAAACTCTTTCTCAAGAAATGTTCCGTTCTTAGCGACAAACACTTTGCCTTCGGATCTGAGATAGAAGGTATACCCAACTGTCTCTTTCGGGTATCCTATGAAGACACATTTCTCAGCTTTGGGTTCCAGCTTTTCAAGCTGAAGCTTTTTGACATAAGAATCACATCCCCAAACTTTAAGAAACGACAACTTTGGCCTCTTGCCAAACCAAAGTTCATGTGGCGTCGTCTCAACGGATTTAGATGGTGCCCTATTTAAAGTGAATGCAGCTGTCTCTAATGCATAACCCCAAAACGATAGTGGCAAATCAGCAAGAGACATCATAGAATGCATCATATCTAATAAGGTTCGATTACGACGTTCGGACACACCATTACGCTCCGGTGTTCCGGGCGGTGTCAACTGTGAAACAATTCCACATTGTCTTAAGTGACTGCCAAACTCATAACTCAGATATTCACCTCCTCGATCAGATCGCAGGAACTTAATCTTCTTGTTACGATGATTCTCAACTTCACTCTGAAATTGCTTGAACTTTTCAAATGTTTCAGACTTGTGTTTCATTAAGTAAATATACCCAAATCTACTTAAGTCATTAGTGAAGGTGATAAAATAACGATATCCACCATGCGCTGCAACATTCATTGGACCGCACACATCAGTATGTATGATTTCCAATAAGTCACTTGCCCGTTCCATTGTTCCAGAGAACGGTGTTTTAGTCATCTTGCCCATGAGGCATGGTTCACATGTGTCAAGTGATTCAAAATCAAGTGACTCCAAAAGTCCATCAACATGGAGCTTCATCATGCGTTTTACACCAATATGACCTAAACGACAGTGCCACAAGAAAGTGGTACTATCATTATCAACTCTACATCTTTTGGCATCAATGTTATGAACATGTGTGTCATCACTACCAGGATTCAATATGAATAAACCCCTAACTGGGTGCATGACCATAAAAGATATTACTCATATAAATAGAACAAACTTTATTCTCTGATTTTAATGAGTATCACTAATCCCGATGGTAATCGAAGAGAGAGCGTGCCGACGACGATCACATCAACCTTGGAACCATTTCCCACGCGCATCGTCACTTCGTCCTTTGCCAGCCTTCGTTTATTCCGTAGTTCCTGCTTTGAGTTGCAAATGTGAGAAACCGAACCGGTATCAAATACCCAGGCACTACTACGAGAGCTAGTAAGGTACACATCAATAACATGTATATCATATATACCTTGTTTGTCGTTGGCCGCCTTCTTGTCAGCCAGGTACTTGGGGCAGTTCCGCTTCCAGTGAACAGTTCCTTTGCAATGAAAGCACCCAGTTTCTGGCTTAGGTCCATGCTTAGGCTTCTTTGTAGGAGTAGCAACTACTTTGCCATCCTTCTTGGTTTTACCTTTCTTGCCTTTGCCCTTGCCATTTTTCTTGAAAATAGTGGTTTTATTGACCATCAACACTTGATGTTATTTCTGGATTTCAGACTCAGCGACTTTTAGCATCGCAAACAGCTCGGCGACTGACTTCTTCATCCCGTGCATGTTATAGTTCATCACAAAGCTCTTGTAACTAGGTGGCAGTGATTGAAGAACTCTATCAGTGATCGCCTCTGGCGGAAGGGTAATTCCCAACTCAGCTAGACGGTTTGAATACCCAGACATTCTGAGTATGTGCTCATTGATAGACCCGTTCTCCTCCATCTTGCAAGCATAGAATTTATGAGAGGTCTCGTACCTCTCGATCCGGGCATTCTTCTGAAAGATAAACTTCAACTCCTGGAATATCTCATATGCTCCATGACGTTCAAAACGTCTTTGAAGTCCTGGTTCTAAGCCATACAATATTGCACACTGAACTATTGAGTATTCTCCAGCACGAGCCTCCCAAACGTTCTTAACGTCTTCGGAGGTCATGTCTTCTGGTTGGTCACCAAGCAGTGCATCAAGGACATATTTTTTCTGGGAAGCCGTGAGGATAATCCTCAGATTACGGGCCCAATCAACAAAGTTACTTCCATCATCTTTCAACTTAGCTTTCTCTAGGAACGCATTAAAATTCAGGGGAGCTACTGCGCAAGCTATTGATCTACAACATAAATATGCAAATGTTACTTAGACTATTGTTCAAGATAATGAGTTTAGTTAATCAAATTACTAAAGCGCCCACTCAAATTGACATCCCTCAGGTCATCTGAGTGTCACATGATCCAAATTCACCAACTCAAGTCTGATCATCACGTGAGTTAAGGTGGCTTCAATGGTGAACATCATTATGTTGATCATATCTACTATATGACTCATGTTCGACCTTTCGGTCTCTTGTGTTCTGAGGCCATGTCTGTACATGCTAGGCTCGTCAAGTTTAACCCGAGTGTTCTGCACATGCAAAACTGGCTTGCACCCGTTGTATGTGAACGTAGAGTATATCACACCCGATCATCATGTGGTGTCTCGACACGACGAACTTTCGCAACGGTGCACACTCGGGGAGAATACAATTTATATTGAAATTAAGTGAGGGATCACCTTATAATGCTACCATCGTTCTAAGAAAAACAAGGTGCATAAAAAGATTAACATCACATGCAAATAATAAGTGACATGATATGGCCATGATCTTGTGCTTTTGATCTCCATCATGAAAGCACCGGCATGAACTCCATCGTCACCGGCACGACACCATGATATCCATCATCTTGATCTCCATCAATGTGTCGCCATCGGGGTTGTCGTGCCCAACATGCTTCTACTACTATTGCTACCGTAGCGATAAAGTAAAGCATTACATAGCGCTTAATGATTGACACGCAGGTCATACAATAATTAAAGACAACCCTATGGCTCCTACCGGTTGCCGTACTCATCGACATGCAAGTCGTGATAATCTATACATCACATGATCATCTCATACATCACATATATCACATCATGTAATTGGCCATATCATATCACAACATACCCTGCAAAAACAAGTTAGACGTCCTCTAATTGTTGTTGCATGTTTTACGTGGCTGCTATGGGTATCTAGCAAGAACGATTCTCATCTACGCAAAAACCACAACGGTGATACACTAGTTGCTTTTCAACCTTCTCAAGGACCGCCTTTGTCGGATCCGATCCAACTAATGTGAGAGAAACTGTCACCCGCAAGCCATCTATGCAACAAGTTGCAGTTGAGGGAACTGGTCTCTCATAAGCGTACGAGTAATGTTGGTCCGGGCCGCTTCATCTCACAATACCGCTAAATCAAAATCCGACCAAGGGAGGAAGCAATCTAAGTATCAACGCCCACAAACCTTTTGTGTTCTACTGGAGATCTCATCGACACATAGACCTAGCTCATGATGCCACTATTGGGGAACGTTGCATGGGAAACAAAAATTTTCCTACGAACACGAAGATCTATCCATGGTGATGAGCATCTACGAGAGGGAGAGTGGATCTACGTACCCTTGTAGATTGCTAAGCAGGAAGCGTTAAGTAACACGGTTGGTGTAGTCGAACGTCTTCGCGATCCGAATCACCGTGCGTCCCGCGATCCAATCACGATCCATCCCGCGATCTAATCACGATCCGTCCCACGAGCTTGATCACGATCCGTCCCACGAACTTGATCACGATCCTTCTGATCTAGCGCCGAACGGACGACACCTCCGCGTTCAGCACACGTATAGCTTGATGACGATCTCCGCCGTCTTGATCCAGCAAAAGAGAGCGGAGAGGTATTCGCCGACAGCGTGACGACGCTCCGGCGATGGTGGTGGAGCAATTTCGGCAGGGCTTCGCCTAAGCACTGCAGAAATCCGATCTAGAGGAGAAACTATGCACTAGAGATTAGGGTTTGCACGTGGCTTGAGTAGGCCGCCGTAGCTAGCTTCTTTCGTCACCGAGTTCCGGCCTCCGCCATGACCGACGTGGAGCTCACCATGGGGCTACCCGAGCTGCTCCAGCACGCTCCACAAGCTCGTGGTGCTCCCCTGAACCCATCCCGCGCAAAAGCCCCCGCGTTATGCTCTTTGTTTGCGCGTGCCCGATTTGACCTGAACACCGCCGCCGCCAATGTCGATGTAGTGCTCGACTCCTTCCACCTCCGGTCCACCTGCCCCCACCATTTGACGCGGATCATCTCCAGGAGCGCGTAGGACCAAACCGCGCTCGATTTGGTCCACTCTAGGCGAATCCCAAGCCCGACCGCCGTTTCTGGTGCTCACCGGAGCTGCTCCGGTGGACGGACGGTGCCATCGCCGACCTGGCTGGACCGGGGCCACCCGTAGGGTCACTGACCCGTGGGCCCCGAGTCCCTGGTTGACCTGTTGACCAGGTCAACCGTGTTGACTAGGCTCGACCAGTCAATGACAGGTGCCTCCCCTGTGCATGACATGTGGGACTAGCCCCCTTTTTAATTAATGAAGTTACTTAATTAATTCTTTTGATTAGTTTAAACTTATTAGGCACTGATAGATGGGGCCCACCCCCTTTAACGACCCTGTTTAGTTTAAATTAAAACCCTGGTTAGCCCACTGTCTATGATAGGTGGGGCCCAGCTGCCAGGTTTGACCTGAGATAGCTGGGTTGACTGTTGATGTCAGCATGGCATCATGCTGATGTCATAATTCTATTTTTGAATTAATTGAAATCTGTTTAATTCCAAAATATTAATAAAACTTTCAAAATTAATATAAATAATTCGTAACTCGGATGGGAATAATTTATACATAAAGGTTGATCAGAAAAATCCCACGAATCTGATTATGTCATCCGTTCATTTGTCTCGTGCTCCTAGCATAGCAAACATGGAATTTTTCCATCGATTTCATCTATCTGATAATAGCCAAAGACCCGAGAAATATCGTCAGATATTCTTCCGACCCATCTGCTATGTGTAGTACTACATTAGTGCATGCCTAGCCCTGCATATTGCCATGTCATGCATCGTGTTGCATCTTTGCTTTATATTTATTGTTTCTTCCCCCTCTTCTCTCTGGTAGACCCCGAGACTCACGCTGCTACTGGGTACGACTACACCGTTGACGATTAGGCCTTTGTCGCAGAGCAGCAAGGCAAGCATCGCCCCCTTGAGCATTCCGATATCGCCCATTCTTCCCTTTTATTCTTGCATTAGATTTTTTATGCTGTATTAGTTAGCTCCTATTCTGATGAATAGCCTGTTTTTGATAAACTGCTACTATACCTATTGCTCTATCAACTGTGTAGTATAGATTGGTTAATGAATCCACAGTGCCCCCCTAAGTCCCAGTTGCCCCTGCTTCTTCATCGATGACTCGACTACCCGAAGACTCGAAGACTTAGTCAACCGACCGACGAGCCAGGCCCCTTACATCACCACACACCCCTTAGTTGTGCGACTCTACAGTGCTACTATCGAGTATCAAGGGTGACACCTCGTGAAGTACTCATGATGCTAGCCATGTAGTGTAGCTAGTCGGTCGTGGTTATCGAGGGTGATTCCTCCTTCACCATTCCTGATGATGTCTCTGTCGTGCAACCCCTCAAGTGTGGGACCCTCAAGAGTGATTCCTCTAAGTCCACCTCGACGGTTACATCGAGTGGGGACCATTGAGGGTGATGCCTTCATACGTCTCCAACGTATCTAGTATAATTTTTGATTGTTCCATGCTATTATTATCTATTTTGGATGTTTTATATGCATTAATATGATATTTTATATTATTTTTGGGACTAACCTATTAATCTAGAGCCCAGTGCCAGTTTCTGTTTTTTCCTTGTTTTTGAGTTTCGCAGATAAGGAATATTAAACGGAGTCCAAACGGTATAAAACCTTCGGAATGATTTTTTCTGGAACGAAAGGAAACTACAAGACTTGAGAACCATGGCAGAGGAGCCACCGTGGGGCCACAAGCCCTAGGGGCGTGGCCAGGGGGTAGGCCGCGTCGGGTAAGCTTGTGGGCCCATGAAAGCTCCCCTAACCCTAATCTTCGGCCTATAAATTCCCAAATATTCCATCATTATCAGAAAGAGCCACGAAAACACTTTTCCGCCGCCAGAAGCCTCCGTTCTCGAGAGATCCAATCTAGGAGCCTTTTCCGATAATCTGCAGGAGGGGGATTCGATCACGGAAGGCATCTACATCAACTCCTTTGCCCCTTCGATGATGCGTGAGTAGTTCACCACAGACCTACGCGTCCATAGCTAGTACCTAGATGGCTTCTTCTCTCTCTTTGCTTCTCAATACCATGTTCTTCATGATCTTCATGGAGATCTATCCGATGTAATACTCTTTTGCGGTGTGTTTGTGGAGATCGGATGAAATGTGGGTTTATGTTCAGATTATCCATGAATAATATTTGAGTCTTTCCTGAATTCTTATATGCATGATTTCATATCTTTGCAAGTCTCTTCGAGTTATTGGTTTGGTTTATCCAACTAGATTGGTAATTCTTGCAATGGGAGAAGTGCTTAGTTTTGGGTTCAATCTTGTGGTGTCCTCACCCAGTGACAAAGTAGGGGTAGCGAGGCACGTATTATATTTTTGCCATCAAGGGTAAAAAGATGGGGTTTTCATCATATTGCTTGAGTTTATCCCTCTACATCATGTCATCTTACTTAATGCGTTACTCTATTCTTCATGAACTTAATACTCTAGATGAAGGCAGGAGTCGGTCGATGTGTGGAGTAATAGTAGTAGATGCAAAATCGTTTTCGTTCACTTGACATGGACGTGATGCCTATTGCATAATCAATGCCTTGGATATCTTCATAATTACTCGCTTTTCTATCAATTGCTCGACAGTAATTTGTTCACCCACCGTAATACTTGCCATCATGAGAGAAACCATCTAGTGAAACCTATGGCCCCCGGGTCTATTTTCCATATTATACTTTCAGATCTAAAACCAAAAATACCAAAAATACTTGCTGCCTTATTTTTACCTTTAGTTTTACTTTCCGTTCAAGCATCCTATTATATCTCTCTATTAGATCTCATCCTTACAAGTACCGTGAAGGGATTGACAACCCCTTTATAACATTGGGTGCAAGAGTTTGATTCTTTGTGCAGGTACATCTATAGGTGACTCGCTTGTATGTCCTACTGAATTGATACCTTGGTTCTCAAAAACTGAGGGAAATACTTATCTACTTTGCTGCATCAAACCGTTCCTCTTCATGGGAAACCAACGCATGCTCGAGAAGTAGCAAGAAGGATTTCTGGCGCCGTTGTCGGGGAGATACATAGCAAGTCAAGATAAGAACTCTCTCTTCAATTTGCCAATTTCTGGTTTGGTTGCGGGGAGATCTACATCAAGCCTACCAAGTACCCATCACAAACTCATCTCTTGCATTTACATTATTTTCCATTTGCCTCCCGTTTTCCTCTCCCCCACTTCTAAAACGAATTTCAGAAAATACCAAAAAGATTTGCCTTTTTATTCGCCCTTTTTCGTTCATCTTTTTGTTTGCTTTTTTGCTTGTGTGCTTGATTGCTTTCTTTGTCATGATGACTCAAGAGAATACCAAGTTGAGTGAATTTTACAATACTAATAATAATGATTTTATTAGCACTCCTATTTCTCCCGGCACTAGTGCGGAATCTTATGAAATTAATGCTGCTTTTCTCAATCTTGTTATGAAAGAACAATTTTCCGGCCTTGCTAATGAAGATGCCACATCCCATCAAAATACTTCTATTGAGTTGTGTGACATGCAAAAGAAGAAAGATGTGGATAACATTATTGTTAAATTGAAGCTATTCCCGTTCTCACTACGAGATCGTGCTAAAACTTGGTTTTCATCTTTGCCTAAAAATAGTATTGATTCATGGAATAAGTGTAAAGATGCTTTTATTTCCAAGTACTTTCTGCCCGCTAAAATCATCTCCATTAGGAATGATATAATTAATTTTAAGCAACTTTATCATGAGCATGTTGCTCAATCTTGGGAAAAGATGAAACTTATGATTAGGAATTTCCCTGTGCATGGTTTGAGTTTATGGATGATTATACAAATTTTCTATGTTGGATTGAATTTTGCTTCTAGGAATCTCTTAGATTCCGCCGCGGGTGGTACTTTTATGGAAATCACATTAGGAGAAGCTACTAAACTCCTAGATAATATTATGGCAAACTACTCTCAATGGCACACCGAAAGATCTCCTACTAGTAAGAAAGTGCATGCTATTGAAGAGATTAATGCTATGATTGAAGAAAAATTGCTTAAGATTGATGATTTGGCTAGGAACATTGATAGAATTTCTCTTGAGATTTATTATTTAAAAATTAGGTCTATTCCACCCAAGCATGATATTAATTAGTCTTTAAAAGCTATGAGAATTTCTATTAATGAGTGTAAGGAAAGAACCGCTAGAGTTCGTGCTAAGCATGAATGGCTTGAAAAAGTATGTTCTCGTGATAATATTGATGAACATGTTAAGGTGATTGATGTGACTCCTATTGAATCTTTTTTTCCCAATGTTAATCTTGATAAGGATGGGACTGGATATGAGTCAACTTTAGTTAAAAGGCAGCCCAATGATTAGGAGTTTGTAGATCTTGATGCTAAGATTGACAAAAGTGGGATTGAAGAGGTCAAAACTTTAAATAGTAATGAACCCACTCTTTTGGATTTAAAGGACTTTAATCATGATATCTGCTCTTTAATTGATTGTATTTCCTTGTTGCAATCCATGTTGAACTCTCCTCATGCCTTTAATCAAAAAAAGCTTTCACTAAACATATTGTTGATGCTATGATGAAAGCCTTTGAAGAAAAACTTGAGTTGGAAGTTTCTATACCTAGAAAGCTATATGATGAGTGGGAACCTACTATTAAGATTAAGATTAAAGATTATGAGTGCCATGTTTTGTGTGATTTGGGTGCTAGCGTTTCCACGATTCCAAAAACTTTATGTGATGTGTTAGGTTTTCATGAATTTGATGATTGTTCCTTAAATTTGCATCTTCCGGATTCTAGTATAAAGAAACTATGGGAAGAATTAATGATGTTATTATTGTTGCAAATAGGAATTATGTACCAGTAGATTTCATTGTTCGTGATATAGATTGCAATCCTACATGTCCTATTATTCTCGGTAGACCTTTCCTTAGAACGATTGGTGCAATTATTTATATGAAGGAAGGGAATATTAGATTCCAATTTCCATTAAGGAAGGGCATGGAACACTTTCCTAGAAAGAAACTAAAATTACCTTATGAATCTGTCATGAGTGCTACTTATTGATTGCATACCAAAGATGACAATACCTAGATCTATTGCGGTTTGCCTAGTTAGGGGCGTTAAACAATAGCGCTTGTTGGGAGGCAACACAATTTTATTTTTCTTTCTTCTTTTTTGCATCTGTTTTGGTGTGTTTGGCACATTATTACTGCTGTATTAATTGTGTTTTTGAGTTTTGATTAGTGTTTGAGCCAAGTAAAACCTTTGGGGTGATCTATGGTAGTTGTTGATTTGATCTTGCTGAAAAATAGAAACTTTTGCGCTCAGTCCAGGAATTTTCCAAATTTTCAGAGTGTCGAATTGATCTAAAACTTTTACAGAAGATTGATATACAAATTTCCCTGATTTTCCTATTTTTTCAGAAATTTTAGAGTTCTATAATTATTCGAAGTTTACAGATTGCTACAGGCTCTTCTGTTTTTGACAGATTCTGTTTTCTTTGTGTTGTTTGCTTATTTTGATGCATCTATGGGTCGTATCGGGGGGTCTGAGTAATGGAAAATTTAGAATACAGTATTTATTACACAAATACAAGTAAATAAGGAGTTCACAATAGTACCTAAAGTGGTGATTTATCTTTTTATACTAACGGATCTCATGAGTTTTCTGTTGAGTTTTGTGTTGTGAAGTTTTCAAGTTCTGGGTGAAGATTTGATGGACTATGGAAGAAAGAGTGGCAAGAGGCTATGATTGGGGATTACCAAGGCACCCCAAGTCATATTAAAGGATACCAAAAATCTTAAGCTTGGGGATGCCCCGGAAGGCACACCCTCTTTCGTCTTCAATCCATCGGTAAATTTACTTGAGGCTATATTTTTATTCACCACATGATATGTGTTTTGCTTGGAGCGTATTGTATGATATGAGTCTTTTCTTTTTAGTTTGCCACAATAATCCTTGCTGCCCACATCTTTAGAGATACACAAGCTGAATCATGAACTTATTAGAATACTCTATGTGCTTCACTTATATCTTTTGAGCTAGGCAATGTTGCTCTAGTGCTTCACTTATATCTTTATAGAGCATGGCGGTGTTATATTTTATAGAAATTATTAAACTCTTATTTATCATTTGTACTATTTTGAGAGTTTATTAAAATATCATGGTAATTTATTCAGGTTATGAATTTAGTCCTAATATAATGGGAATCCAAGAGGGATATGATAAAAACTTTCATATTAAGTGCATTAAAAACTATGAGAAGTTTGATTCCTTGCATATAGTTTTGAGATAATAGGGATGGTAATATGAGAGTCATGATAGTGAGTAATTGTGAATTGGAAGAGATACATGTGTTAAAGCTTGTGATTCCCGTAGCATGCACGTATGGTGAACCGTTATGTAACGAAGTCGGAGCATGATTTGTTTAATGATTGTCGACCTTTGTGTGAGGGTCGGGAGCGTGCGATGGTTAACTCCTACCAACCTCTCCCCTAGGAGCATGCGCCTAATGCATTGTTTGATAACTAATAGAAGTCTGCAATAAGTATGTGAGTTCTTTATGACTAATGTTGAGTCCATGGATTATACGCACTCTCACCCTTCTACCTTTGCTAGCCTCTCTAGTACCGCGCAACTTTCGCCAATACACTAAACTCTCCTTCCTCAAAACAGACACCATATATTCCTCAAAATAGCGACCATACCTACCTATTATGGCATTTCCATAGCCATTCCGAGATATATTGCGATGCAACTTCCACCATGTAGTTTTTCTATGCTTGCATTATCACTTCATATTGCATATATAGTCATATTTTGTCATAGGAATCGAGTTGTAATTTCTTTTCCTTTGAGTTATAAGTAAATAAAAGTGTGAAGATTTTTCTTTAATACAACATTGTTCCGTGAGAGAAAAGCATGATGGAGGCTATTGTTGGTAGACGTAGTAGTAAATCAAAATTTTCCTACGTTCACCAAGATCTATCTATGGAGAAACCAGCAACGAGAGGGGAGAGATTGCATCTTCATACCTTTGAAGATCGCTAAGCGGAAGCGTTGCTAGAACGCGGTTGATGGAGTCGTACTCGCAGCGATTCAGATCGCGGTAGATCCGATCAAGTGCCGAACGGACGGCACCTCCGCGTTCAACACACGTGCAGCCCGGTGACGTCTCCTACGCCTTGATCCAGCAAGGAGGGAGGAGAGGTTGAGGGAGAGCTCCGGCAGCACGACGGCGTGGTGGCGGTGGAGCTGCGTGGTACTCCGACAGAGCTTCGCTGAGCACTACGGAGAACGAGGAGAGGAGGAGGTAGGGCTGCACCAGAGAGAGAGGGAGAACCGTGTGTTGTGCAGCCCCAAATACCTCCACTATATATAGGAGAGAGGGAGGAGGGGTGGCTGCGCCCTAGGGTTCCACCCTAGGGGTGGCGGCAGCCACCAGATGCCATCTGGCCGGCGGCTAGGGCAAGGGAGAGGTGGGGCGCCCTAGGGTGGGCCTTAAGGCCCATCTAAGCCTAGGGTTTGCCCCCTTCCACCTTTGCCACGCCTTGGGCTGGGGTGGGAGGCGCACCAGCCCACCTAGGGGCTGGCTCCCTCCCACTCTTAGCCCACGGAACCTTCCGGGGCAGGTGGGCCCACTTGGTGGACCCCCGGAACCCTTCCGGTGGTCCCGGTACACTACCGGTGACACCCGGAACACTTCCGGTAACCAAATCCTCACTTCCTATATATCAATCTTCGTCTCCGGACCATTCCGGGACTCCTCGTGACGTCCGGGATCTCATCCGGGACTCCGAACAACCTTCGGTAACCACGTACACTATTTCCCTATAACCCTAGCGTCATCGAACCTTAAGTGTGTAGACCCTACGGGTTCGGGAGACACGTAGACATGACCGAGACACCTCTCCGGCCAATAACCAACAGCGGGATCTGGATACCCATGTTGGCTCCCACGTACTCCACGATGATCTCATCGGATGAACCACGATGTCAGGAATT
Source organism: Hordeum marinum (assembly GCA_022496015.1). Lineage (NCBI taxonomy): Eukaryota > Viridiplantae > Streptophyta > Magnoliopsida > Poales > Poaceae > Hordeum > Hordeum marinum. The sequence continues at coordinate 276,055,428 of CM039677.1, read as the reverse complement.
CAATCAATCCCGTATACAATTCCCTTTGTCTATCGGTATGGTACTTGCCCGAGATTCGATCGTCGGTATGCCCATACCTTGTTCAATCTCGTTACCGGCAAGTCTCTTTACTCGTTCCGTAATACATCATCCCGTGACTAACTCCTTAGTCACATTGAGCTCATAATGATGATGTCTTACCGAGTGGGCCCAGAGATACCTCTCCGTCACACGGAGTGACAAATCCCAGTCTCGATTCGTGTCAACCCAACAGACACTTTCGGAGATACCCGTAGCGTACCTTTATAGCCACCCAGTTACGTTGTGACGTTTGGCACACCCAAAGCATTCCTACGGTATCCGGGAGTTACACAATCTCATGGTCTAAGGAAATGACACTTGACATTGAAAAGCTTTAGCAAACGAACTACACGATCTTGTGCTATGCTTAGGATTGGGTCTTGTCCATCACATCATTCTCCTAATGATGTGATCCCGTTATCAACGACATCCAATGTCCATGGTCATGAAACCGAGACCATCTATTGATCAACGAGCTAGCCAACTAGAGGCTCACTAGGGACACGTTGTGGTCTATGTATTCACACATGTATTACGGTTTCCGGTTAACACAATTATAGCATGAACAATAGAAAATTATCATGAACTAGGAAATACAATAATAACCATTTTATTATTGCCTCTAGGGCATATTTCCAACAGTCTCCCACTTGCACTAGAGTCAATAATCTAGTTACATTGTGATGAATCGAACACCCATAGCATTCTGGTGCTGATCATGTTTTGCTCGTGAGAGAGGTTTAGTCAACGGATCTGCGACATTCAGATCCGTATGCACTTTACAAATATCTATGTCTCCCTCCTGAATGTAATCACGGATGGAGTTGAAGCGGCGCTTGATGTGTCTTGTCTTCTTGTGAAACCTGGGCTCCTTCACAAGGGCAATAGCTCCAGTGTTGTCACAGAGTAGAGTCATCGGGCCCGACACATTCGGAATCACTCCTAGGTCGGTGATGAACTCCTTCATCCAGACTCCCTCCTTTGCTGCTTCCGAAGCAGCTATGTACTCCGCTTCACATGTAGATGCTGCCACGACGCTTTGCTTGCTGCTGCTCCAGCTCACTGCCCCTCCATTCAAAATATACACGTATCCGGTTTGCGACTTGGAGTCGTCCGGATCTGTGTCGAAGCTAGCATCGACGTAACCCTTTACGACGAGCTCTTCGGCACCTCCATAAACGAGAAACATGTCCTTTGTCCTTTTCAGGTACTTCAGGATATTCTTGACCGCTGTCCAGTGTTCCGCTCCGGGATCACTTTGGTACCTCCCTACCAAACTTATGGCAAGGTTCACATCAGGCCTGGTACACAGCATGGCATACATGATAGAGCCTATGGCTGAAGCATAGGGGATGACACTCATCTCTTCTCTATCCTTTGCCGTGGTCGGGCATTGAGTCGTACTCAATCTCACACCTTGCAACACAGGCAAGAACCCCTTCTTGGACTGATCCATATTGAACTTCTTCAATATCTTTTCAAGGTATGTGCTTTGTGAAAGACCAATGAGGCGTTTCGATCTATCTCTATAGATCTTAATACCTAATATGTAAGCAGCTTCTCCAAGGTCCTTCATTGAAAAACACTTATTCAAGTAGGCCTTTATACTTTCCAAGAGTTCTATATTATTTCCCATTATCAGCATGTCATCCACATACAGTATAAGGAACGCTATAGAGCTCCCACTCACTTTCTTGTAAATACAGGGTTCTCCATAAACCTGTACAAACCCAAACGCTTTAATCACCTCATTAAAGCGAATGTTCCAACTCCGAGATGCTTGCACCAGCCCATAGATGGAGCGCTGGAGCTTGCATACCTTGTTAGCATCTTTAGGATCGACAAAACCTTCCGGCTGCATCATATACAGTTCTTCCTTGAGGAAGCCATTAAGGAATGCCGTTTTGATGTCCATTTGCCAGATCTCATAATCATAAAATGCGGCAACTGCTAACATGATTCGGACAGACTTTAGCATCGCTACGGGTGAGAATGTCTCATCGTAGTCAACTCCTTGAACTTGTCGATAACCCTTAGCGACAAGCCGAGCTTTATAGGCGGTCACATTACCGTCTGCGTCAGTCTTCTTCTTAAAGATCCATTTATTTTCAATGGCTCGCTTATCATCAGGCAAGTCCACCAAAGTCCATACTTTGTTCTCATACATGGATCCTATCTCGGATTTCATGGCCTCAAGCCATTTGTCGGAATTCGGGCCCGCCATCGCTTCTTCATAGTTCGAAGGTTCACCGTTGTCCAACAACATGATCTCTAGGACAGGATTACCGTACCACTCTGGTGCGGAACGTGTCCTAGCGGACCTTCGAGTAGCAACTTGATCTGATGTTTCATGATCATCATCATTAACTTCCTCTCTAGCCGGTGTAGGCTCCACAGAAACAACTTCCTGTGCTGCGCTACTCTCCGGTTCGAGTGAAGGTACAATTACCTCATCAAGTTCCATTTTCCTCCCACTTACTTCTTTCGAGAGAAACTCTTTCTCGAGAAAGGATCCATTCTTGGCAACAAAGACTTTGCCTTCGGATCGTAGGTAGAAGGTATACCCAATAGTGTCTTTGGGATATCCTATGAAGACGCACTTTTCCGCTTTGGGTTCGAGCTTCTCAGGTTGAAGTTTCTTCACATAAGCATCGCAACCCCAAACTTTTAGAAACGACAGCTTAGGTTTCTTTCCAAACCATAATTCATACGGTGTCGTCTCAACGGATTTAGACGGTGCCCTATTTAAAGTGAACGCGGCAGTCTCTAATGCATATCCCCAAAATGATAGCGGTAAGTCGGTAAGAGACATCATAGATCGCACCATATCCAATAGAGTGCGATTACGACGTTCAGACACACCATTTTGCTGAGGTGTGCCTGGCGGCGTGAGCTGTGAAACAATTCCACATTTCCTAAGGTGCGTGTCAAACTCGTGACTTAAATATTCTCCGCCACGATCAGATCGTAGGCATTTTATTTTCCCGTCACGTTGATTCTCGACCTCACTCTGAAATTCCCTGAACCTTTCAAAGGTTTCAGACTTGTGTTTCATTAAGTAGACATACCCATATCTGCTCAAGTCATCAGTGAGGGTGAGAACATAACGGTAGCCACCGCGAGCCTCGACACTCATTGGACCGCATACATCGGTATGTATTATCTCCAACAAGTCAGTTGCTCGCTCCATTGTTCCGGAGAACGGAGTTTTGGTCATCTTGCCCATGAGGCATGGTTCGCATGTGTCAAATGATTCGAAATCAAGTGACTCCAAAAGTCCATCAGCATGGAGCTTCTTCATGCGTTTGACACCAATATGGCCAAGACGGCAATGCCACATGTAAGTGGGACTATCGTTATCAGCTTTACACTTTTTGGTACTCACACTATGGACATGTGTAACATCATGTTCGAGATTCATCAAAAATAAACCATTGACCAGCGGGGCATGAGCATAGAACATTTCTCTCATATAAATAGAACAACCATTATTCTCGGATTTAAAAGAGTAGCCATCTCGTATCAAGCGAGATCCAGATACAATGTTCATGCTCAAAGCTGGTACTAAATAACAATTATTAAGGTTTAAAACTAATCCCGAAGGTAGATGTAGAGGTAGCGTGCCGACGGCGATCACATCGACCTTGGAACCATTCCCGACGCGCATCGTCACCTCGTCCTTTGCCAACCTTCGCTTATTCCGCAGCTCCTGCTTGGAGTTACAAATGTGAGCAACTGCACCGGTATCAAATACCCAGGAGCTACTACGAGCGCTGGTTAGGTACACATCAATAACAAGTATATCACATATACCTTTAACGTTGCCGTCCTTCTTATCCGCTAAGTACTTGGGGCAGTTCCGCTTCCAGTGACCGGTACCCTTACAATAGAAACACTCAGTCTCAGGCTTGGGTCCATTCTTGTTCTTCTTCTTCCCGGCAACTTGCTTACCGGGCGCGGCAACAGCTTTGCCGTCCTTCTTGAAGTTCTTCTTACCCTTGCCTTTCTTGAAACTAGTGGTCTTGTTTACCATCAACACTTGATGCTCCTTTCTGATCTCGACCTCTGCTGATTTCAGCATCGAGTACAACTCAGGAATGGACTTCTCCATCCCCTGCATGTTGTAGTTCATCACAAAGCTTTTGTAGCTAGGTGGAAGCGACTGGAGGATTCTGTCAATGACTGAGTCATCCGGGAGATTAACTCCCAGCTGAGTCAAGCAGTTGTGAAGCCCAGACATCTTGAGGATGTGCTCACTAACAGAATTGTTCTCCTCCATCTTACAGCTGAAGAACTTGTCAGAGATGTCATATCTCTCGACTCGGGCATGAGCTTGGAAAACCAGTTTCAGCTCTTGGAACATCTCATATGCTCCGTGTTGCTCAAAACGCTTTTGGAGCCCCGATTCTAAACTGTAAAGCATGCCGCACTGAACAAGGGAGTAATCATCGCAGCGCGACTGCCAAGCGTTCGTAACGTCTTGGTCTGCTGGGAGAATGGGTGGGTCACCTAGCGGTGCATCAAGGACATACAATCTCTTGGAAGCTATGAGGATGATCCTCAAGCCACGGACCCAGTCCGTATAGTTGCTTCCATCATCTTTTAGCTTGGTTTTCTCTAGGAACGCGTTGAAATTGAGGTTGACATTTGCGTTGGCCATTGGATCTACAATATAGATATTAAAGGCAATTTTAGACTAAGTTCATGATAATCGAGTTCACATAATCAAATTATTCAATGAACTCCCACTCAGATAGACATCTCTCTAGTCATCTAAGTGACACATGATCCATGTCAACTAGCCCGTGTCCGATCATCATGTGAGACGGACTAGTCATCCATGGTGAACATCTCCATGTTGATCGTATCTTCTATACGACTCATGTTCGACCTTTCGGTCTTCCGTGTTTCGAGGCCATGTCTGTACATGCTAGGCTCGTCAAGTCAACCTAAGTGTTTCGCGTGTGTAAATCTGGCTTACACCCGTTGTATGCGAACGTTAGAACCTATCACACCCGATCATCACGTGGTGCTTCGAAACAAAGATCCTTAGCAACGGTGCACAGTTAGGGTGAACACTTCTCTTGAAATTTTATTGAGAGATCATCTTATTTACTACCGTCGTTTTAAGCAAATAAGATGTAAACATGATAAACATCACATGCAATCAATATAGTGACATGATATGGCCAATATCATCTTGCTCCTATGATCTCCATCTTCGGGGCACCATGATCATCATTGTCACCGGCACGACACCATGATCTCCATCATCATGATCTCCATCATTGTGTCTTCATGAGGTTGTCTCGCCAACTATTACTTCTACTGCTATGGCTAACGCTTAGCAATAAAGTAAAGTAATTACATGGCGTTTGTGATTGACTCGCAGGTCATACAATAAATAAGACAACTCCTATGGCTCCTGCCGGTTGTCATAGTCATCGACATGCAAGTCGTGAACCCTATTACAAGAACATGATCAATCTCATACATCACAATGCATCACATCACATCCTTCTGGCCATATCACATCACAAGGCATATTCTGCAAAAACAAGTTAGATGTCCTCTAATTTGTAGTTGCAAGTTTTTACGTGGTTGCTATAGGTTTCTAGCAAGAACGTTTCTTACCTACGCCAAAACCACAACGTGATATGCCAATTGCTATTTACCCTTCATAAGGACCCTTTTCATCGAATCCAATCCGACTAAGGTGGGAGAGACAGACACCCGCTAGCCACCTTATGCAACTAGTGCATGTCAGGCGGTGGAACCGGTCTCACGTAAGCGTACGTGTAAGGTTGGTCCGGGCCGCTTCATCCCACAATACCGTCGAATCAAGATAAGACTAGTAACGGCAAGCATATTAACAAAATCGACGCCCACAACTGCTTTGTGTTCTACTCGTGCATAGATTCTACGCATAGACCTAGCTCATGATGCCACTGTTGGTAGACGTAGTAGTAAATCAAAATTTTCCTACGTTCACCAAGATCTATCTATGGAGAAACCAGCAACGAGAGGGGAGAGATTGCATCTTCATACCTTTGAAGATCGCTAAGCGGAAGCGTTGCTAGAACGCGGTTGATGGAGTCGTACTCGCAGCGATTCAGATCGCGGTAGATCCGATCAAGTGCCGAACGGACGACACCTCCGCGTTCAACACACGTGCAGCCCGGTGACGTCTCCTACGCCTTGATCCAGCAAGGAGGGAGGAGAGGTTGAGGGAGAGCTCCGGCAGCACGACGGCGTGGTGGCGGTGGAGCTGCGTGGTACTCCGACAGAGCTTCGCTGAGCACTACGGAGAACGAGGAGAGGAGGAGGTAGGGCTGCACCAGAGAGAGAGGGAGAACCGTGTGTTGTGCAGCCCCAAATACCTCCACTATATATAGGAGAGAGGGAGGAGGGGTGGATGCGCCCTAGGGTTCCACCCTAGGGGTGGCGGCAGCCACCAGATGCCATCTGGCCGGCGGCTAGGGCAAGGGAGAGGTGGGGCGCCCTAGGGTGGGCCTTAAGGCCCATCTAAGCCTAGGGTTTGCCCCCTTCCACCTTTGCCACGCCTTCGGATGGGGTGGGAGGCGCACCAGCCCACCTAGGGGCTGGCTCCCTCCCACTCTTAGCCCACGGAACCTTCCGGGGCAGGTGGGCCCACTTGGTGGACCCCCGGAACCCTTCCGGTGGTCCCGGTACACTACCGGTGACACCCGGAACACTTCCGGTAACCAAATCCTCACTTCCTATATATCAATCTTCGTCTCCGGACCATTCCGGGACTCCTCGTGACGTCCGGGATCTCATCTGGGACTCCGAACAACCTTCGGTAACCACGTACACTATTTCCCTATAACCCTAGCGTCATCGAACCTTAAGCGTGTAGACCCTACGGGTTCGGGAGACACGTAGACATGACCGAGACACCTCTCCGGCCAATAACCAACAGCGGGATCTGGATACCCATGTTGGCTCCCATGTACTCCACGATGATCTCATCGGATGAACCACGATGTCAGGAATTCAATCAATCCCGTATACAATTCCCTTTGTCTATCGGTATGGTACTTGCCCGAGATTCGATCGTCGGTATCCCCATACCTTGTTCAATCTCGTTACCGGCAAGTCTCTTTACTCGTTCCGTAATACATCATCCCGTGACTAACTCCTTAGTCACATTGAGCTCATAATGATGATGTCTTACCGAGTGGGCCCAGAGATACCTCTCCGTCACACGGAGTGACAAATCCCAGTCTCGATTCGTGTCAACCCAACAGACACTTTCGGAGATACCCGTAGCGTACCTTTATAGCCACCCAGTTACGTTGTGACGTTTGGCACACCCAAAGCATTCCTACGGTATCCGGGAGTTACACAATCTCATGGTCTAAGGAAATGACACTTGACATTGAAAAGCTTTAGCAAACGAACTACACGATCTTGTGCTATGCTTAGGATTGGGTCTTGTCCATCACATCATTCTCCTAATGATGTGATCCCGTTATCAACGACATCCAATGTCCATGGTCATGAAACCGAGACCATCTATTGATCAACGAGCTAGCCAACTAGAGGCTCACTAGGGACACGTTGTGGTCTATGTATTCACACATGTATTACGGTTTCCGGTTAACACAATTATAGCATGAACAATAGACAATTATCATGAACTAGGAAATACAATAATAACCATTTTATTATTGCCTCTAGGGCATATTTCCAACAGCTATGACTCCCTCACTAGTTGGGATGAGTATCCGGACATTAAAAAAATAAAATAGGCCAGCGAAGCCCAAAAATAATAATAATAAAAGAGGCCAAAGAAGCCCACCAATATATATATATATAAAGGAGAGAAAGAGAGAAGGGAAAATTGCTACTACCTTTTTCCACACTTGTGCTTCAAAGTAGCACCATGATCTTCATGTTAGAGAGTCTCCTATTTTGTCACTTTCATATAACTAGTGGATATTCATTATGCATGACCGCTTAGTTTTCTTTTTGAGATTTCATACACTTATAGCTCTAAGTGCATTTGTTGCATGGCAATCCATACTCACTCACATTGATATCTATTGATGGGCACCTGCATAACCCGTTGATACGCCTAGTTGATGTGAGACTATCTTCTCCCTTTTTTCCCTTGCAGCTCCTCCATATTCTATTCCACCTATAATGCTATATCCATGGCTCACGCTCATGTATTGCATGAGAGTTGAAAAGGTTTGAGAATACCAAAATTGTGAAACAATTGCTTGACTTGTTCATCGGGGTTGTGCATGATTTAGATACTTTGTGTGGGGAGGATGGAGCATAGCCAGACCATATGATTTTGTAGAGATGACTTTCTAAGGCCATGTTATTTCGAAAGGAAATGACTACCTTGTTGGTGTGCTCGAAGTATTACTGTTTTTATGTCAATATTAGACTATTATTTTGAATCTTACGGATCTGAATATTCATGCCACAATAAAGAATATGACATGGATAAATATGTTAGGTAGCATTCCACATCAATTTTTTTGTTTTTATCATTTACCTACTCGAGGACGAGCAGGAATTATGCTTGGGGATGCTGATACGTCTCCAACGTATCTATAATTTTTGATTGTTCCATGCTATTATATTATTTATTTTGGATATTTTATATGCATTAATATGCTATTTTATATTATTTTTGGGACTAACCTATTATTCAAGAGCAGAGTGTCAGTTTCTGTTTTTTCCATGTTTTTGAGTTTCGCAGATAAGGAATATTAAACGGAGTCCAAATGGAATAAAACCTTCGGAATGATTTTTTTCTAGAATGAAAGGAAACTACGAGACTTGAGAACCAAGGCAGAGGAGCCATCGTGGGGCCACAAGCCCTAGGGGCGCGGCCAGGGGATAGGCCGTGCCAGGCAGGCTTGTGGGCCCACGATAGCTCCCCTAACTCTATCTAGATGGCTTATTCTCTCTCTTTGCTTCTCAATACTATGTTCTTCATGATCTTCATGGAGATCTATCCGATGTAATACTCTTTTGCATTGTGTTTGTGGAGATCCGATGAATTGTTGGTTTATGTTCAGACTGTCCATGAATATTATTTGAGTCTTTCCTGAATTCTTATATGCATGATTTCATATCTTTGCAAGTCTCTTCGAGTTATTGGTTTGGGTTGGCCAACTAGATTGGTAATTCTTGCAATGGGAGAAGTTCTTAGTTTTGGGTTCAATCTTGCGGTGTCCACCCAGTGACAAAGTAGGGGTAGCGAGGCACGCATTGTATTGTTTCCATCAAGGGTAAAAAGATGGGGTTTTCATCATATTGCTTGAGTTTATCCCTCTACATCATGTCATCTTACTTAATGCATTATTCTTTTCTTCATGAACTTGATACTCTAGATGAAGGCAGGAGTCGGTCAATGTGTGGAGTAATAGTAGTAGATGCAGAATCATTTCGGTCTACTTGTCATGGACGTGATGCCTATATGCATAATCATTTCCTTGGATATCTTCATAATTATTTGCTTTACTATCAACTGCTCGACAGTAATTTGTTCACCCACCGTAATACTTGCCATCATGAGAGAAGCCATCTAGTGAAACCTATGGCTCCCGGGTCTATTTTCCATATTATACTTTCAGCTCTTAAACCAAAAATACTTGCGGCCTTATTTTTACTTTTACTTTTACTTTCCGTTCAAGCATCCTATTATATCTATCTCTATTAGATCTCATCCTTGCAAGTAACCGTGAAGGGATTGACAACCCCTTTATAGCATTGGGTGCAAGAGTTTGATTTTTTCTGTAGGTACATCTATTGGTGACTCGCTTGTATCTCCTACTGGATTGCTATGTTGGTTATCAAAAACTGAGGGTAATACTTATCTACTTTGCTGCATCAAACCATTCCTCTTCACGGGAAACCAACGCATGCTCGAGAAGTAGCATTTCTTAGTTCCCTCTTGATGTTTCATACACATAATTACTATGACCTAGTTACAGAAACATGTTGATGATGGGTCGACCATGAGGGGTACCCAAGGTTTGATGAAGATGAGGCGTGGACGAGCAGGAGAGGCCCTTGCCACACATCCTCGAGATGGGGCGATGGGACCGCACTTTATGGGTCGCGCTTGCCCCGCATTAATAAAATGCTAATGGGTTGGGTACTTGATCTGATTTAGGTCGTTGGCCTTAATACACACTAACCTTCACATGGGAGAAGTTATGGGTACTCAGCATCGTTGTATTAGCCGAAGCTCTTCGGACGTCAGCAATGGAGCGGCGCACGCCGGATTGGATTGGAAGGTACAACTCTTGTACTGGAGTGTGCTAAGTCTGCTTCCGGCCGCCCACGCATCGAGTGCAAGCGCAAGTGGGCCCACGAAACCGCGCGCTTAGGATTTAGACCGGTGGGCTAGCCTGTTCGTTGAGTCTAGGTGGGGCGACGACGTTTCGATATCCCAAGGCTGGTCATGACCCAAAAAAGTGTGTCCGGTCGGAGGTGATTCAAGTGTGTTGGGGAATATGTGGTGCACCCCTGCAGGAATGAATAATCTATTCGAATAGCCGTGTCCACGGTAACAAGATGACTTGGAGTTGTACCTTGACCTTATACAAGTACAATTGTGACTTTAATTATGAAATGAATGTTGGCTCCGGGGTTGCTTCCTCGTAGGGAGTCGAGGAAGAATCTCTGGGCGTGGTTACTTAATAAAATTGCTACAATAATATGACTATATGTGAGATACTAGTCTACTCTCTTCTAGTGCTACAAGATGCCGAAGATGCTAGTCTTTGATAGGACTAGGCCTTCCCCCTATTCTTGCTTTCTTCAATCGGCCTAGATATAACCTATTCCTTGATACTGATGCATACTTAGCATAGTACTGATGTCAGTCTTGCGAGTACTTTGGATGAGTACTCACCGCTGCTTTGCTTCCTCTTTCCCCTTGAATACGATTGCTGCATTCAGATGTTGGAGCCCCGGAGATGGAGTACGCCGGAGACGACTACTACACGACCGCAGGAGCCTACTACTACGTGGAGGCGAACCCTGACAAGCAGTAGGATAGGAGGTTCCCAGGCAGGAGGCCTCACCTCTTTCGATCCGTGTTATGTTTGTGCTGGCCTTCTTAAGGCAAAACTTGTTTAACTTATGTCTGTACTCAGATATTATTTGCTTCCGCTGACTCGTGCTTTGTCGAGCTTTGTATTCGAACCCTCGAGGCCCCTGGCTTGTAATATGAAGTTGTATGCCTTTAATTTGTGTCTAGAGTTGTGTTGTGATATTGATTAGTGAGTCCCTAATCTTGGTTGTACGCATTGCCTGTATGTTTAGCGTACGGGCAAAATTGGGGGTGCCACACCAAGATTGGATCTCTCGAGAATGCAGGCTTCTGGCAGCGGAAAAGTATTTGCGTGGCATGTTCTAGTATTGGGGGGAATATTTGGGTATTTATAGGACGAAGATTAGGGCTAGGAATCCTGCCAGAAGGTAGCAAGCCTGCCAGGCGCGACCAGGAGGGTGGCCGCCCCCTGGCTTGTGACCTCCTGGCAAAGTCCTTACCTTGCACTCCAAGCCTGGAAGATCTCTTTTGTTCTAGAAAAAATCACCGCGAAGATTTTATTCCGTTTGGACTCCGTTTAATATTCCATATATGCAATACTAAAAAACAAGGAAAAAACAAAAACTAACACTAGGCTCTAGATTAATAGGTTAGTCCCAAAAATAATATAAAATAGCATATTAATGCATATAAAACATCCAAAACACATCATATAATAGCATGAAACAATCAAAAATTATAGATACGTTGGAGACGTATCAGCGGCGAAGTTGTTGGTGTAGATCGTTGTCATGATGGTTGCCCCGGTGGCGCTGCAACGCCATCGGGGGAGAGGGGGAGAGAGCCCCCTCCTCCTTCTTCTTCTTCCTTGGTATTGCCCTAGATGGGAGGATAGTTTCCCCTCTGGTCCTTGGCCTCCATGGCTCCCAGAGGGCAAGAGCCCCTCCAAGATTGGATCTCTCTCTTTGTTTCTCTTTTGTTTTCGCGACTGTTTTCTGGCCCTTCACTATTTATTAAATACCTGGATATCCATAACTCCAATCGGGCTGAAATTTTAAAGGTGTTTTTATCGGAAAATTATCTTTCTTGCGGCAAAAGTAGGGACCCAACTGACTTAAGGGGGATGCACAAGCTATTAGGGCGTGTCCGCTCCCAGGTCTTGCACTATTAGCTTGTACCTCCCTAGGGCACGATGTTGTGTTGATTCTTTTTCCCAAAATTCACATATATTCCAAAAAAAATCTCCACAAAATTTTATCGTGTTTGGACTTCGTTTGATATGTGGAAGAAAACACACACAAAAAACAGGAACTAACACTGGGCATTGATAAGTAAGTTAGTCCCAAAAATAATATAATATATTGCCAAAAATATATGAAAGTTGTAGAATGTTGGCATGAAACAATTAAAAATTATAGATACTACGGAGACGTACCAACATCCCCAAGCTTAATTCCTGATCATCCTCGAGTAGGTAAATGATAAAAGGATAATTTTTAATGTGGAAAATGCTACCAAACGTAATCTTGAACAAATGTCTAATCATGGCCTGAATATTAAGATACAAGTGATTCACGGCAATAGTCTATCATTTGACAAAAATACATCCATACTCAGGTTTACTAGCAAACAATCATGTGCTTACAAAATAACAATGCTAAAGAATACTATCCCTACAAAATCATATAGCCTGTCATGCTTGGTCTTCCGAGCATAAAGTATAAATCTTGAGCACCCCGGTGTCAAACCAAGCAACTGGATTATTCTTTTTAACGCGCTTCAACACTTTATACCTCACTCAATACATGAGTGTGAACCATGGACATAGCATATAGGTGTAACAGAGTATGTTGGTAGGTTTGAAGGGAGTAAAAGTGGAGAAAAAAGTCTTGCATCAACTAGGTGTGTCAACAGGGCTATGGAGATGCCCATCAATAGATATCAATGCAAGGAGTAGGAATTGCCATGCAACAGATGCACGAAGAGATATAAGTGTATGAAAGCTCAAATCACACTAAGTGGGTGTGCATCCAACTTTCTTGCTTATGAAGATCTCGCGAATTTGAGGAAGCCCATCATCGGAATATACAAGCCAAATTCTGTAATGAAAAACTCCCACTAGTATATGAAAATGACAACTCAGGAGACTCTCTATATGAAGAACATGGTGCTACTTTGAAGCACAAGCATGGTAAAGGATATTATTAAGTCCCTTCTCTCTTTTTCTCTCATTTATTTTTTCCTTTTTGTTTTTCTTTTTTGCTTGGTTGGCTCATTTGGCCTCCCCCACTTTTTCTTTTTTCGTACGGAGTCTCATCCTGACTTGTGGGGGAATCATAGTCTCCATCATCCTTTCCTCACTGGGATAATGCTCTAATAATTATGATTATAATCCCACTATGTCCTTCCATAAAATTATTGCACAATTATAATCCAACATTACCTACTTTATTCAATAACAATTATTGTTAGGAAATGTTGCATGGAAAAAAAATTCCTACGCGCACCCAAGATCTATCTATGGAGATGCATAGCTACGAGAGGGAATAGATGCACATACCCTTGTAGATCGCTACGAGGGAAGCGTTATGAAACACGGTTGATGTAGTCGAACGTCTTCGCGATCCAATCACGATCTGTCCCGTGATCCAATCAGGACCCGTCCCAATCTAGCTTCGAACGGACGACACCTCCGCGTTCAGCACACATACAGCTCGACGACGTCTCCGCATGTTGATCCAGCAAGCAAGGGTGGAGAGGTAGATGAGTTCTCCGGCAACACGACAACGTGATGGTGGTGGTGGTGGATCTTTCTATATTACTTGTTTTGGATGTTTTATATGCATTAATTTAATATTTTATATTATTTTTTGGACTAAGCTATTAATCTAGAGCCAAGTACCAGTTTTTATTTTTTTCTTGTTTTTGAGTTTTGCAGATATGGAATATTAAACGGAATCCAAACGGAATAAAACCTTTGGTAGGAATTTTTCTGGAAGGAAGCAAGTCATCCAAGCTTGGAGTGCACGTCATAGAAGGTGCCAGGGCGTCACAAGCCTGCTAGGCGTGCCCCCTTGGCCGCTCCTAGCAGGCTTGTCACCTCCTGGTAGGTCTCCTAACCCTAATTCTTGGCCTATAAATACTCAAATATCCCCCAACATCAGTACGAGCCATGCAAATACTTTTCCGCCACCGGAAGCGTCCGTTCCCGAGAGATCCAATCCTGGAGCCTTTTTCGGTAATCTGCCGGAGGGGGTTTCGATCATGGAGGGCATCTACATCAACTCCATTGCCCCTCCGATGATGTGTGAGTAGTCCACCATAGACATACGGGTCCATAGCTAGTATCTAGATGGCTTCTTCTCTTTCTTTGATCTTCAATACCATGTTCTTCATGATCTTCATGGAGATCTATCCGATGTAATCCTCTTTTGTGGTGTCTTTTTCAAGATCCGATGAATTGTGAGTTTATGTTCAGATTATCCATGCGTCTTATTTGAATCTCCTTTGATTTCTTATATGCATGATTTCATATCCCTGCAAGTCTCTTTGAGTTATTGGTTTGGTTTGGCCAACTAGATTAATAATTCTTGCAATGGGATAAGTGCTTGGTTTTGGGTTTAATCTTGCGGTGTCCTCACCCACTTACATAGTACGGGTAACAGGGCACGTATTGTATTGTTGCCATCAAGGGTAACAAGATGGGGTTTTCATCATATTGCTTGAGTTTATCCCTCTACATCATGTCATCTTTCTTAATGCGTTACTCTGTTCTTCATGAACTTAATACTCTAGATGCAGGCATGAGTCGGTCGATGTGTGGAGTAATAGTAGTAGATGTAGAATCGTTTTGGTCTACTTGTCATAGACGTGATGCCTATATGCATGATCATTGCCTTGGATAACTACATGATTATTTTCTTTTCTATCAATTTCTTGACATCAATTTGTTTACCCACCATGATATTTGCCTTCAAGAGAGAAGCCTCTAGTGAAACCTATGGCCCCGGGTCTATCTTACATAATATATTTTCAGATCTATACCTTGCTGAAATTTGTTTATGTTTTACTTTCCACACTCGTTTACATATATATCTTTTAGATCTAATCCTTGGAAATAACCGTGAAGGGATTGACAACCCCTTTATAGCGTTGGGTGCAAAAGTTTGATTGTTTGTGTAGGTACATCCGTTGGTGACTTGCTTGTTCCTCCTACTGGATTGCTACCTTGGTTCTCAAAATCTGAGGGAAATACTTATCTACTTTGCTGCATCACCCTTTGCTCTTCAAGGGGAAACCAACACAAGCTCAAGAGGTAGCAAGAAGGATTTCCGGCGCTGTTGCCGGGGAGGATACACATCAAGCCTACCAAGTACCCATCACAAACTCATCTCTTGCATTTATTTTATTTTCCATATGCCTCTCGTTTTTCTCTCCCCACTTCTAAAACAATTTTCAGAAAATACCGAAAAGATTTTCCTTTTTATTCACCCTCGTTTCGTTTGCCTTTCGTTTGCTTGTGTGCCTGATTGCTAGCTTTGCCAAGATGTGTGAGAATACTAAGTTGTGTGACTTTTCCAATACTAATAATAATGATTTTACTAGTACTCCTATTGCTCCCGCCACTAGTGCGGAATCTTATGAAATCAATGTTGCCTTACTTAATCTTGTTATGAAAGAACAATTTTCGGGCCTTCCTAGTGAAGATGCCGCATCCCATCTAAATACTTTCATTGAGTTGTGTGATATGCAAAAGAATAAAGATGTGGATAATGATATTCTTAAATTGAAGATATTTCCATTCTCACTACGAGATCGTGCTAAACTTGGTTTTCATCTTTGCCTAAAAATAGCATTGATTCATGGAATACGTGTAAAGATGCTTTTATTGCCAAGTATTTTCTGCCCGCTAAGATCATCTCCTTTATGAACGGTATAATGAATTTTAAGCAACTTGATCATGAGCATGTTGCACAATCTTGGGAGAGGATGAAATTAATTATTAGGAATTGTCCCGCACATGGCTTGAGTTTATAGATGATTATACATTTTCTATGCGGGATTGAATTTTGCATCTAGAAATCTTTTAGATTCTGCCGCGGGTGGTACTTTTATGGAAATCATGTTAGGAGAAGCTACTCAACTCCTAGATAATATCATGACAAACTACTATCAATGGCATACCGAAAGATCTCCTACTAGTAAATAGGTGCATGCTATTGAAGAAATAAATACTTTAAGTGAAAAGATGGATGAATTGATGAAATTGTTTGCTAGTAAGAGTTATCCAATTGATCCAAATGATATTACTTTGTATCCTTTGATTGGAAATAATAATTAATCTATGGATGTGGATTTTGTTGGTAGGATTTTTTTGGTAACAATGCATATAGAGGTAATTTCGACCCTAGGATGTTTCCTAGTAATTCCTCTAATAATTATGTTAATTCCTACAAAAATTCGTATGGAAATTATAATAAGATGCCCTCTGATCTTGAGAATATTGTTAAGGATTTTATTGGTTCGCAAAAAGTTTTTAATGCTTCTATTGAGGAAAAAGTGCTTAAGGTTGATGATTTGGCTAGGAACGTTGATTGAATTTCTCTTGAGATTGATTCCTTGAAAGTTAGATCCACCCCACCTAAGCATGATATTAACGAGTCTTTAAAATCTATGATAATTCTATTGACGAAAGTAGGGAAAGAACCGCTAGAATTCATGCTAAGCGTGAATGGCTTGAAAAAGTGTTTTCTCGCGATAATAATGATGAACACCTTAAAGTGATTGGTGTGACCCCTATTGAATATTTGTTTTATAATATAAATCTTGATAATTATGGGACTAAAGATAAGTCAACTTTAGGTAAAAGGAGTCCTAATGATTCAGAGTCTTTAGATCTTAATGCTAAAATTGATAAAAGTGGGATTGAAGAGGTCGAAATTTTAAATAGCAATGAACCCACTATTTTGGATTTCAAGGACTTTAACTATAATAGCTGATATTTTATTGATTGTATTTCCTTGCTTCAATCCATGTTGAATTCTCCTCATGCTTATAGTCGAAATAAGGCTTTTACTAAACATATAGTTGATGCTATGATGAAATCTTTTGAAGAAAAACTTGAGCTAGAATTTTATATTCCAAAAAGCTTCATGATGATTGGGAAACTACTATTAATATTAAAATCAAAGATTATCAGTGCCATGCTTTGTGTTATTTGGGTGCTAGAGTTTCCACAATTCCGAAAACTTTATGTGATGTGCTAGGTTACCATGATCTTGATGATTGCTCTCTAAATTTGCATCTTGCGGATTGCCCTATTAAGGAACTTATGGGAAGGATTAATAATGTTCTTATTGTTGCAAATAGGAATTATGTGCCCGTATATTTCATTGTTCTCGATATAGATTGCAATCCTACATGTCTTATTATTCTTGGTAGACCTTTCCTTAGAACTATTGGTGTAATTATTGATATGAAAGAAGGAAACATTAGATTTCAATTTCCATTAAGGAAAGGCATGGAACACTTTCCTAGAAATAAAATAATATTTCCTTATGAATATATTAGGAGAGATACTTTTGGATTGCATACCAAAGTTGACAATACCTAGATCTATTGCGTTTTTCGTAGCTAGGGGCGTTAAACAATAGCGCTTGTTGGGAGGCAACCCAATTTTAGTTTTATGTTCTATTTTTGCTTCTATTTTTGAGTGCTTTCCACATTATTACTTATGTATTAATTGTGTATTGGTGTTTGAGTTAGTTTTTGAGCCAAGTAGAACCTTTGGGGAAATCTAGGGTAGTTGTTGATTTGATGCTGGTGAAAAACAGAAACTTTTGCGCTCAGTCCAGTAATTTTATAATTTTTTTAGAGTGTCAAATTGATCGTAAATTATGAAGAAAGATTGATATATAAATTTCCTAGGTTGTACTAATTTTCAGAGTTGGTTGAGTTACAAAAGTATACGAAGTTTCCAGATTGCTACAGACTGTTCTGTTTTTGATAGATTCTGTTTTCCTTGAGTTTATTGCCAATTTTGATGAATCTGTGTGTTGTATCATGTGGTATGAGCCATGGAGAATTTATATTATAGTAGGTATAACACCAATATAAATAAATAATAAGTTCACAACATTACCTAAAGTGGTGATTTATTTTCTTAGACTAACGGATCTCACGAGTTTTCTGTTAAGTTTTGTGTGGTGAAGTTTTCAAGTTTGGGTAAAGATTTGATGGACTATGGAATAAGGAGTGGCAAGAGACTAAGATTGGGGATGCACATGGCACCCAAAGTAATATTCAAGGATGCCAAAGAGCCTAATCTTTGGGATGCCCTGGAAGGCATCCCCTCTTTCATCTTCAATCCATCAATAAATTTACTTGAGACTATTTTTATTCACCACATGATATGTGTTTTGCTTGGAACGTCTTGTATGATATGAGTCTTTACTTGATAGTTTGCCAAAATCATCATTTCTGCACTCATATTTTGAGAGAGACACTCTGAGTCGTGAATTTATTACGATACTCTATGAGCTTCACTTACATTTTTCGAGTTGGGAAATTTTGCTCTATATGCTTCACTTATGTCTTTTAGAGAACGGTGGTGTTTCGTTTTTATAGAAATACTTGAACTCTCGTACCTCACTTGTATTATATTGAGAGTTTCTAAAACATCATGTTAGTTGGTCTAGGTTATGAATTTAGTCCTAATATGATATTCATCCAAAATGGATATAATAAAAACTTCCATATTAAGTGCATTGTGTATTTATGAGAAGTTTGATTCCTTGCATAAAGTTTTGAGATTTAAAGATGGTAATGTTAAGAAACATGTTAGGAAGTAAATTTTGATTTGGTACAAAAACTTGTGTAAACGTTTGTGATTCCCGGAGCGTGCACGTATGGTGAACTGCTATGTAAGGAAGTCGGGGCATGACTTGTTTATAGATTGCCGGCCTTTGTGTGAGGGTCGGGGGCGTGCGATGGTTAACTCCTACCAATATCCCCTAAGGAGCATGCGTTTAATGCTTTGAGTCAATGACTAATAGACTTTTGTAATAAGTATGTGAGTTCTTTATGACTAATGTTGAGTCCATGGATTATACAAACTCTCACCTTTCCACCTTTGCTAGCCTTTCTAGTACCACACAACTTTCACCGGTGCATCATAGACCTTCCTCAAAACAACCACCATATACCTTCCTGAAAACAACCACCATATATATTTCCTCAAAACAGCCACCATACCTACCTATTATGGTAGTTCCATATTCATTCTGAGATATATTGCCATGCAACTTCCACCATTTCGTTTTATAACATGCACCATCACTTCCATATTGCATATAGAGTCATATTTTGTCATAGGTATCGAGTCATAATTTTCTTTTGAGTTGTAAGTAAATAAAAGTGTGATGATTATCATTACTAGAGCATGTCCCATGTGAGGAAAGGATCATGGAATCTATGATTCCCTCATAAGTGGGGATGCGATTCCGGACTTTATGAAAAATAAAAGAGGCCAGGGAAGCCCAACAATAAAAATAAATAAATAAAAGAGGACTTAGATGCTCACAAAAAAATGAGAGAAAAGAGAGAACGGACATTTCTACTACCTTTTCAACACTTGTGCTTCAATGTAGCACCATGATCTTCATGATAAAGAGTCTCGTATTTTGTCACTTTCATATAGCTAGTGGAATTTTTATTCATGATGCACGTCCACTTAGTTTCCTTTTTGAGCTTTCATACACTTATAGATCTAGTGCATACATTGCATGGCAATCCCTACTCACTCACATTGATATCTACTGATGGGCATCTCCATAGCCTGTTGTTATGCCTAGTTGATGTGAGACTATCTTCTCCCTTTCCTTGACAACTTCCACCATATTCTATTCCACCTATAGTGCTATATACACGGATCGCGCTCATGTATTGCATGAGAGTTTACATAGTTTGAGCAAATAAAGGTGTGAAAACAATGGCTTTACTTTTCATCGGGGTTGTGGATGATATAAATAGTTTGTGTGGGTAAGATGGAGCATAGCCAGACCATAGGATATTGTAGGGATAACTTTCTTTTGCCATTATATTTTGAAGAGATACAATTGCTTTGCTAGTATGCTTGAAATGTTATTGTTTCTATATCAATATTAAGATTTGGTTCTGATTCTTACGGATCTGAATATTCATGACACAATAAAGAGTATTACTTGGATAAATACATTAGGTAGGACTCCACATGAAAAAATCTATTTTTTATCATTTACCTACTCGAGGATGAGCAGGAATTAAGCTTGGGTTGCTGATAAGTCTCCAATGCATCTATAATTTTTGATGATGGGATGCTATTATATTATCCGTTTTGGATGTTTTATATGCATTTATACGCTATTTATATTATTTTCGGACTAAACTATTAATCTAGAGCCAAGTGCCAGTTTTTGTTTTTTTGCTTGTTTTTGAGTTTTGCAGATATGGAATATTAAACGGAGTCCAAACCGAATAAAACCTTCAGAAGGATTTTTTCTAGAAGGAAACAAGTCATCCAAGCTTGGAGTGCACGTCAGGGGAGGTGCCATGGCACCACAAGCCTGCTAGGCGCGGGCCCCCCTGGCCGCGCCTAGCAGGCTTGTCACCTCCTGGCAGGTCCCCTAACCCTAATTCTTGGCCTATAAATACCCAAATATCCCCCAACATCAGAACGATCCACGCAAATACTTTTCCTCCGCCGGAAGCCTCCGTTCGCGAGAGATCCAATCTTGGGGCCTTTTCCGGTAATCTGCCGGAGGGGGTTTCGATCACGGAGGGCATCTACATCAACTCCATTGCCCCTCGGATGATGTGTGAGTAGTTCACCACAGACCTACGGGTCCATCGCTAGTAGCTAGATGGCTTCTTCTCTCTCTTTGATCTTCAATACCATGTTCTTCATGATCTTCTTTGAGATCTATCCGATGTAATCCTCTTTTTTGGTGTGTTTCTCAACATCCGATGAATTATGAGTTTATGTTCAGATTATACATGAATCTTATTTGAATCTCCTCTGATTTCTTATATGCATGATTGCATATCCTTGCAAGTCTCTTCGAGTTATTGGTTTGGTTTGGCCAACTAGATTGGTAATTCTTGCAATGGGAGAAGTGCTTGATTTTGGGTTCAATCTTGCGGTGTCCTGACCCAGTGACATAGTAGGGGTAGCGAGGCACGTATTGTATTGTTGCCATCAAGGGTAACAAGATGGGGTTTTCATCATATTGCTTGAGTTTATCGCTCTACATCATGTCATCTTTCTTAATGCGTTACTCTGTTCTTCATGAACTTAATACTATAGATGCAGGCAGGAGTCGGTCGATATGTGGAGTAATAGTCGTAGATGCAGAATTGTTTCAGTCTACTTATCATGGACGTGATGCCTATATGCATGATCATTGCCTTGGATAACTACATGAGTATTCACTTTTCTATCAATTGCTTGACAGTAATTTGTTTACCCACCATGATATTTGCCTTCAAGAGAGAAGCCTCTAGTGAAACCTATGGCCCCCGGGTCTATCTTTCATCGTATATTTCAAGATCTATACCTTGCTGCAATTTATTTATGTTTTATTTTCCACACTCGTTTAGATCTATATCTTTCATATATAATCCTTGCAAATAACCGTGAAGGGATTGACAACCCCTTTATAGCGTTGGGTGCAAGAGTTTGATTGTTTGTTTAGGTACATCCATTGGTGACTTGCTTGTTCCTCCTACTGGATTGATACCTGGGTTCTCAAAAACCGAGGGAAATACTTATCTACTTCGCTGCATCACCCTTTCCTCTTCAAGGGAAAACCAACACAAGCTCAAGAGGTAGCAAGAAGGATTTCCGGCGCCGTTGTCGGGGAGGATACACATCAAGCCTACCAAGTACCCATCACAAAATCATGTCTTGTATTTAGTTTATTTTCCATTTTCCTCTCGTTTTCCTCTCCCCCACTTCTAAAATAATTTTCAGAAAATACCGAAAAGAATTGGTTTTTTATTCGCCCTTCTTTTGTTTGCCTTTCGTTTGCTTGTGTGCCTGATTGCTTGCTTTGCCAAGATGTGTGAGAATACTAAGTTGTTTGACTTTTCCAATACTAATAATAATGATTTTATTAGTACTCCTATTGCTCCCGCCAATAGTGCGTAATCTTATGAAATCCATGTTGCCTTACTTATTCTTGTTATGAAAGAACAATTTTCTGTCCTTCCTAGTGAAGATGCCGCATCCCATCTAAATACTTTCATTGAGTTGTGTGATTTGCAAAAGAACAAAGATGTGGATAATGATATTGTTAAATTGAAGCTATTTCTGTTCTCACTATGAGATCGTGCTAAACTTGCTTTTCATCTTTGCCTAAAAATAGTATTGATTCATGGAATAAGTGTAAAGATGCTTTTACTTCCAAGTATTTTCCACCCGCTAAGATCATCTCCCTTACGAATGATATAATGAATTTTAAGCAACTTGATCATGAGCATGTTGCACAATCTTGGGAGAGGATGAAATTAATGATTAGGAATTGTCCCGCACATGGTTTGAGTTTATGGATGATTATACAATTTTTTTATGCGGGATTGAATTTTGCATCTAGAAACCTTTTAGATTCTGCCACGAGTGGTACTTTTATGGAAATCATGTTAGGAGAAGCTACTCATCTCCTAGATAATATCATGAGAAACTACTCTCAATGGCATACCGAAAGATCTCCTACTAGTAAAAAGGTGCATGCTATTGAAGAAATAAATACTTTGAGTCAAAAGATGGATGAATTGATGAAATTTTTTGGTAGTAAGAGTGCTCCTGTTGATCCAAATGATATGCCTTTGTATTCTTTTATTGGAAATAATAATTAATCTATGGATGTGAATTTTGTTGGTAGGAACAATTTTGGTAACAATGCGTATAGAGGTAATTTCAACCCTAGGCCGTTTCCTACTAATTCCTCTAATAATTATGTTAATTCCTACAATAATTCATATGGAAATTATAATAAGATGCCCTCTGATCTTGATAATATTGTTAAGGATTGTATTGGTTCGCAAAAAGTTTTTAATGCTTCTATTGAGGAAAAAGTGCTTTAGATTGATGATTTGGCTAGGAACATTGATAGAATTTCTCTTGAGATTGATTCGTTTAAATTTAGATCTACCCTACCTAAGCATGATATTAATGAGTCTTTAAAATCTATGAGAATTTCTATTGACGAAAGTAGGGAAAGAACCGCTAGAATTCGTGCTAAGCATGAATGGCTTGAAAAAGTGTTTTCTCGCGATAATAAGGATGAAGACCTCAAAGTGATTGGTGTGAGACCTATTGAATCTTTTTTTTCTAATATAAATCTGTATAATAATGGGACTGGAGATAATTCAACTTTAGTTAAAAGGAGTCCCAATGATTCGGAGTCTATAGATCTTAATGCTAAAATTGATAAAAGTGGGATTGAAGAGGTCAAAATTTTAAATAGCAATGAACCCATTCCAAGGAGTTTAACTATAATAGATGATATTTGATTGATTGTATTTCCTTTCTTCAATCCATGTTGAATTCTCCTCATGCTTATTGTCGAAATAAGGCTTTTACTAAACATATAGTTGAAGCTATGATGAAATCTTTTGAAGGAAAACTTGAGCTAAAATTTTCTATTCCTAGAAAGCTTCATGATGAGTGGGAAACTACTATTATGATTAAAATCAAATATTATGAGTGCCATGATTTGTGTGATTTGGGTGCTGGCGTTTCCACAATTTCGAAAACTTTATGTGATGTGCTAGGTTACCATGATCTTGATGATTGCTCTTTAAATTTGCATCTTGCGGATTCCACTATTAAGAAACTTATGGGAAGGATTAATGATGTTCTTATTGTTGCAAATAGGAATTATGTGCCTGTAGATTTCATTGTTATTTATATAGATTGCAATCCTACATGTCCTATTATTCTTGGTAGACCTTTCCTTAGAACTATTGGTGCAATTATTGACATGAAAGAAGGAAACATTGGATTTCAATTTCCATTAAGGAAAGGCATGGAACAATTTCCTATAAATAAAATAATATTGCCTTATGAATCTATTATGAGAGCTACTTTTGGATTGCATACCAAAGATGACAATACCTCGATCTATTGCGTTTTGCCTAGCTAGGGGCGTTAAACAATAGCGCTTGTTGGGAGGCAACCCAATTTTATTTTTATGTTTTTTCTTATGTTTTTGAGTGCTTACCACATTATTACTTATGTAGTAATTGTGTTTTGGTGTTTTAGTTAGTGTCTGAGCCAAGTAAAACCTTTGGGGTAATCTATGGTAGTTGTTGATTTGAGCTTGCTGAAAAACAGAAACTTTTGCGCTTAGTCCAGGAATTTTTTATTTTTTTACAAAGCTCGGAATTGATAGGAAATTATGAAAAAATATTGATATATAAATTTCCCATGTTGTACTAATTTTTTAGAGTTGTTTGAGTTACCAAAGTATACGAAGTTTCCAGATTGCTACAGACTGCTCTGTTTTTGACAGATTCTGTTTTCTTTGAGTTTATTGCCTATTTTGATGAATCTATGGGTTGTATCATGTGGTATGAGACATGGATAAGTTATATTATAGTAGGTATAAAACCAATATAAATAAACAATGAGTTCACAGCATTACCTAAAGTGGTGATTTATTTTCTTAGACTAACGGATCTCACAAGTTTTCTGTTAAGTTTTGTGTTGTGAAGTTTTCCTGTTTTGGGTAAAGATTTAATGGACTATGGAATAAGGACTGGCAAGAGCCTAATCTTGGGGATGCCCATGGAACCCAAAGTCATATTCAAGGATGACAAGGATCCTAAGCTTGGGGATGCCCCGGAAGGCATCCCCTCTTTTGTCTTCAATCCATGGGTAAATTTACTTGAGACTATATTTTTTTTCACCACATGATATGTGTTTTGCTTGGAGTGTCTTGTATGATATGAGTCTTTGCTTGATAGTTTGCCACAATCATCATTGCTGAACACATATTTTGAGAGACACATGCTGAATCGTGAATTTATTAGGATACTGTATGAGATTCACTTATATCTTTTGAGTTGGGCAATTTTCCTCTATATGCTTCACCAATATCTTTTAGAGCACGGTGGTGTTTGTGTTTTTATAGAAATAGTAAAAATCTCGTACTCAACTTATATTATTTTGAGAGTTTATGAAACAACATGGTAGTTGGTCTAGGTTATTAATTTAGTCCTAATATGATATGCATCCAAAAGGGATATAATAAAAATTTCCATATTAAGTGCATTGAGTATTTATGAGAAGTTTGATCCCTTGCATAAAGTTTTGAGATTTAAAGATGGTAATGTTAAGAAACATGTTAGGAAGTAAATTGTGATTCAGTCAAAAACTTGTGTAAAGGTTTGTGATTCCCGTAGCATGCACGTATGGTGAACTGCTATCTAAGGAAGTCGGAGCATGACTTGTTTATAGATTGTCGGCCTTTGTGTGAGGGTTGGGGGCGCGCGATGGTTAACTCCTACCAACCTCCCCCTAAGGAGCATGAGTTTAATGCTTTGCTTCAATTACTAATATACTTTCTCAATAAGTATGTGAGTTCTTTATGACTAATGTTTAGTGCATGGATTATACGCACTCTCACTCTTCCACCTTTGCTAGCCTTTCTAGTACCACACAAATTTTGCCGGTGCATCATATACCTTCCTCAAAACAGCCATCATATACCTTCCTCAAAATAGACACCATACATATTTCCTCAAAACAACCACCATACCTACCTATTATGCCAGTTCATATTCATTCCGAGATATATTGCCATGAAACTTCCACCATTTTGTTTTATGACATGCACCATCACTTCCATATTGCATATAGAGTCATATTTTGTCATAGGTATCAAGTTGTAATTTTCTTTTGAGTTGTTAGTAAATAAAAGTGTGATGATTATCATTACTAGAGCATGTCCCATGTGAGGAAAGGATGATGGAAGCTATGATTCCCTCATAAGTGGGGATGAGATTCCGGACTTTATGAAAAATAAAAGAGGCCAGAGAAGCCCAACAATAAAAATAAATAAATAAAGGAGGCCTTAGATGCCAACACAAAAAATGAGAGAAAATAGATAAGGGACATTGCTACTACCTTTTTCAACACTTGTGCTTTAAAGTAGCACCATGATCTTCATGATAGAGAGTCTCCTATTTTGTCACTTTCATATAGGTAGTGTAATTTTTCTTCATGATGCACGTCCACTTAGTTTCCTTTTTGAGCTTTCATACACTTATAGCTCTAGTGCATACGTTGCATGGCAATCCCTACTCACTCACATTGATATCTACTGATGGGCATCTCCATAGCCCGTTGATACGCCTAGTTGACTTGAGACTATCTTCTCCCTTTCCATGGCTCGTGCTCATGTATTGCACGAGAGTTGAAAAAGTTTGAGAAAATAAAGGTGTGAAAACAATTTCTTGACTTTTCATCGGGGTTGTGCATGATATAAATACTTCATGTGGGGAAGATGGAGCATAGCCAAACCATATGATATTGTAGGGATAACTTTCTTTTGCCATTATATCTCGAAGAGATACAATTGCTTTGCTAGTATGCTTGAAATCTTATTGTTTCTATATCAATATTAAGATTTGGTTTTGATTCTTACGGATCTGAATATTCATTCCACAATATAGAATATTACTTGGATAAATATGTTAGGTAGGACTCCACATAAAAAATTCTGTTTTTTATCATTTACCTACTTGAGGACGAGCTGGAAGTAAGCTTGGGGATGCTGATACGTCTCCAACGTATCTATAATTCTTGATGATGGCAGGCTATTATATTATCTTTTATGGATGTTTTATATTCATTAATATGCTATTTTATATTATTTTTGGGACTAACCTATTAATCTAGAGCCAAGTGCCAGTTTTCGTTTTTTTGTTGTTTTTGAGTTTTGCAGATATGGAATATTAAACGGAGTCCAAACCGAATAAAACCTTCAGAAGGATTTTTTCTACAAGAAAACAAGTCATCCAAGCTTGGAGTGCACATCACGGGAGGTGCCAGGGCACCACAAGCCTACTAGGCACGGGCCCTCCTGCCGCGCCTAGCAGGCTTGTCGCCTCATGGCAGGTCTCCTAAACTTCTTGGCCTATAAATACCCAAATATCCCCCAACATTAGAATGAGCCACACAAATACTTTTCCGCCGCCGGAGGCCTCCGTTCGCAAGAGATCCAATCTTGGAGCCTTTTCCGGTAATCTGTCGGAGGGGGTTTCGATCACGTAGGGCATCTACATCAATTCCATTGACCCTCCGATGATGCTTGAGTAGTCCACCATAGACCTACGGGTCAATAGCTAGTAGCTAGACAACTTCTTCTCTCTGTTTGATCTTTAATACCATGTTCTTCATGATCTTCATAGATATCTATCCGATGTAATCCTCTTTTGTGGTGTGTTTGTCAAGATCCGATGAATTGTGAATTTATGTTCAGATTATCCATGAATCTTATTTGAATCTCCTCTTATTTCTTATATGCATATTTGCATATCATTGCAAGTCTCTTAGAGTTATTGGTTTGGTTTGGCGAACTAGATTGGTAATTCTTGCAATGAGAAGTGCTTGGTTTTGGGTTCAATCTTGCGGTGTCCTCACCCAGTGACATAGTAGGGGTAGCGAGGAACGTATTGTATTGTTGCCATCAAGGGTAACAAGATGGGGTTTTCATCATATTGCTTGAGTTTATCGCTCTACATCATGTCATCTTTCTTAATGCGTTACTCTGTTCTTCATGAACTTAATACTCTAGATGCAGGCAGGAGTCAGTCGATGTGTGGAGTAATAGTAGTATATGTAGAATTGTTTCGGTCTACTTGTCACGGACGTGATGCCTATATGCATGATCATTGCCTTGGATAACTACATGATTATTCTCTTTTCTATCAATTGCGTGACAATAATTTGTTTACCCACCATGATATTTGCCTTCAAGAGAGAAGACTCTAGTGAAACCTATGGCCCCGGGTCTATCTTCTATCATATATTTTGAGATCTATACCTTGCTGTAATTTAGTTATGTTTTACTTTCCGCCCTCGTTTACATCTATCTCTTTCAGATCTAATCCTGGCAAATAACCGTGAAGGGATTGACAACCCCTTTATAGCGTTGGGTGCAATAGTTTGATTGTTTGTGTAGGTACATCCATTGGTGACTTGCTTGTTCCTCCTACTGGATTGATACCTTGGTTCTCAAAAACTGAGGCAAATACTTATCTACTTCGCTGCATCACCCTTTCCTCTTCAAGGGAAAACCAACGCAAGTTCAAGAGGTAGCAGTATGTAGTTCCCTTTGTCCATTGGTATGTTACTTGCCCGAGATTCGATCTTTGGTATCTCCATACCCAGTTCAATATCGTTACCGAAAAGTCTCTTTACTTGTTTTGTAATACAAGATCCCGTCACTAACTCCTTAGTCACAATGCTTGCAAGCTCATTGTGATGCTGTATTACCGAGTGGGCCCATAGATACCTCTCCCTCATATGGAGTGATAAATCTCAGTCTCGATTCACACCAACCAACAAACACCCTCGTAGATACCTATAGAGCACCTTTATAGTCACCCAGTTAAGTTGTGACATTTTTATACACACAAGGCATTCCTCTGATCTCAGGGAGTTGCATGATCTGTTGGTCGCAGGAACAGA
This sequence comes from Hordeum marinum, assembly GCA_022496015.1. Taxonomy (NCBI): domain Eukaryota; kingdom Viridiplantae; phylum Streptophyta; class Magnoliopsida; order Poales; family Poaceae; genus Hordeum; species Hordeum marinum. The sequence continues at coordinate 276,026,587 of CM039677.1, read as the reverse complement.
TACTTGACATGGATAAAGCAGCAGCAATAAACTGACGCGATCAACTGCTATGCTTCCGGTTGGGTCTTGTCCATCACATCATTCTCCTAATGATGTGATCCCGTTATCAAATGATAACTCATGTCTATGGTCAGGAAACCTTTACTATCTTTGATCAACGAGCTAGTCAACTAGAGTCTTACTAGGGACATAGTGCTTGTCTATATATCCACACATGGATCTGAGTTTCCGATCAATACAATTCTAGCATGGATAATAAGCGATTATCATGAACAGAGAAATATAATAACCACTTTATTATTGCCCCTAGGGCATATTTCCAACAACTATATGGATCCTGCTACTTCTTGAGCTTGTGTTGGTTTTTCTGATGAAGACGAAAGGGTGATGTAGCAAACTAGAGATAATCATTTCCCTCAGCTTGAGAACCAAGGTATCAATCTAGTAGGAGGTACAAGTAAGTCTCCACTCTATGCACCTGCACAAACAATCAAACACTTGCAGCCGACACGATAAAGGCATTGTCAATCCCTTCACGGTCACTTGCAAGGATGAGATCAAATAGAGATAGATATAAAAGATTACTAAAAGGTAAAACAAAATAAAAGTAAATAAATTGTAGCATGGTATTTTTTGGGTTTTTGTTTTATAGATCTGAAAATATATAATGGAAAATAGACCCGGGGGACATAGGTTTCACAAGAGGCTTCTCTCTTTGTAACATCCCAAACTTTGGAATGTTATCATAAATACTAGAATGAATGTTTGTTTGCTTGAGTGATTGAATTGAGTGAAATTTGAAACTTTTAAAAACTTTTGAATGAGAGGGAATGACATGAATTTCCCATGTGCCTTTGAATTCAAATTCTTACATTTCAAATCAGTGAGAGAAAATGACATGACTTCTTCAATATAAAAAGATTTGAAAAGTGAATTTGAAAACTATTTGAAAATTTCCTAATATGGAGTTCCTTTCATATTTGAATTTCCAATTTGAAGTTGAAACAATTCAAACCCCTTGACAAAACTTGAGAGGAGTAATATGACACTCCACACCAGGGGTTATTTTGTGAAGTATTTGAACCATAAAACCCAGGGGGTTATTTGAAAATTATTTGCAAAAAGAAATAAAATCAATTTAAGCATTTTCTAAAAATAATTTTTTTAAAGTATTTATTTTGGCCATGGAAAAATGTTCATTAAATTGAATTTATTCCCTTGGTCAATTTAATGTATGAATTTTTATTTTTTGGAAATGTATTGATTGCAATAAAGTAGTTTCTATTCTATGTAAATTAGAAAAGGAAAGGAATTAATGTTCTAATAAAACCCGGCCGGCCCATCCGCCTTAACTCCCCCCCCGAAATTACTCCAATCCCACTGAATCCACCATCTCCTCTCCCTTCCCTTTCTATGACCCTGAGCTGCTCCTATAAATACCCGAGGCCTCCCGCACCCCGTTCCACCCCTACGCTCCATTCCCCGTGCCCTCTCGCCGCCGCCATTGCTCGTCGGAGCTCCGCACCACCGAAGCCCTCCAGCTCATGCCGCTCCACTCCGACCGCCCCAAGCTCTTCCGAGCCCACCAAGCTCTTCACCTCGATCTCCCACACCTCCCAATCTACTCGCCCGAACCCCGCACCCACCGGAGCCCCTTTTCCTCGTCGACACCCGAGCGCCGCCGCCGCCTCCGAGCTCGCTGTCGTCGCCATCGTCGCCCCCGAGCCCCGCTGACGCCACCAACAGAGTCACCATCCCCGATCACCACAGCACCGTCCCCGACGACCCTGCCGCCTCGGACATCGCCGGAGGTCTCGCCAGACTCCAACCACACCGCGGTGAGCACCGAAACCTCTCCCCACCGTCGGATCGTAAACGAACGGATACGATTAGATTGCGTGTTTTAATTTTATTAGCTGAACCGTTTTCTTGTAGTTACCGGTTGTTCGCTCTGTTACATCTAGCATGCAACCTCTGTAGCCAATGAAAAAAATGCCACGTAGCACCTGTCCGTTAGTTCGATTTTTTATTTTTTCTGCTTTTGTTTTAAAAACAAAATAGTTTCTAATTTTGTTTTCTTTATATCTTTTATGTTTTTAATTGTTTTAATTTGATTCTTTTGCATTGTGTCACAAATTTGTTATAGTTTCTATAGATATCAAGTTTGATCAAATTTGAATAATTTAAAATTGAATTCAAATAGATTTGATTCAAATCTTATTATCTGAATATGTTGAGTTTAATAATTTATTTTGAGTTGATTCTTTTTGCTACTTGTCACTAGTGACCTTAGTTATAAGTAGGTAAAACTTTAGAATTTTTTTAAAATTTTAAATTAGCATTGTTAACAAAACAGATTCTGTTTTAGTTCTTTTTAGGTTTATTTCTAATTCTTTTGTTTTAAATTGTTTTAATTTGTTTTATTTTATATTAGTTAATTTCTTTTAACTTGTTTTCTGTTAGTTAGAAATAGTACTTCAACCAAATTTATTTTTATATTATTTACTATATTTTAACATGAAATCAATTCTAGTTTCATAGTAACTTGCATATTGATTTCATTGCTAGTTTGACTTCTTATTTGAAAATATTTTATAAATTGTTTTATAAAGTTTTACTTTCTGTTAACTTAGCTATGATATACTTTGTTTTCTATTATTTTAATATTTTATTGTTTTACTTGTTGTTAAGTTAGAAAACTTATGGTGTTTAGTGTGTTGTTTTCAAAATTTCTAGTTGTTCTTCAAAAGTAATTCTTTTTGCTAAATAAAATATTTACTAAAATAATTTTGTTATATTTTACTTTGTTTTTGTTTTTTTACTATTTAAAATAGTTGTTTGTAGGGGAAAACTACCTTAGTTGTGTTTATGAAACTTTGTTGTTTTGAGTTTTGTCTTTAGTATATCCTTCATCACCACCTTGTTGTTTTTGGTTTTGTGATACCTTTTGGTTGTTAGAATTGATTGATAGTATGATTGCTTATAAGAGTGAAATGTTTGATTATAGATTTTATCAAAGAGTGACGAATAGTCTATCAAGTTATTTCTAGGAGCTATATTATCTTCATCAATGGTACAAGCAAGTTCACTTTGACCATCTTGTTCATACGTATGTTTTATTGCATGTAGTGACATCATTTCAACATACCCCTCCAGTAGTGCTATTGAAATTCTTGTAGTTGAGTAGAATGCATGAGGTAGGAACCCACCACTTGTTACTAAAGCCCAAGGAACGTTAGTTATTTTTATGCTATGCTAAAGTAGACGGGGTCTGGTATGAGTGTTCGTGAGTGGTGTGAGAAGGAGGACTCCACGTCAAGACGACAACTTCATGAAGGCATCTTCAAGTCCTACATTTTCAAGACCTCAAGACTTCGAGACTCGAGAAACAAGTTTTCAATATACACTACTGGGTGAAGGCTGGTTAATTGGGCATCCCTGGAGTAACCAGTGGATGGTCGGGATGCGTGGAGAAGCACCATGACATCTTGCGGAAAGCTTCACCCAGACTCAAAGAGACGGATGGATACTTCATGCCCGGAAGCTTACCTGTGTATCCACAAGTCATTATGGGCTCTGGCTTGGTTGATCTTTGTTGTGACTCTGGCTGGGCAGTGCTATGAGATGTAGTCGACATTAGGAATGGATGGGTACTGACAGAGGTCAGGGAAACACTTTGAAAGACCATGTTTCGTTCGTCCTGTTCTCAAACACCCGGTAGTGCGAGGACTTACCAGGAGGGAATGAATCTTGTGGGTAAAGTACACAACACTCTGTAGAGTTAAACCTAATCGATTAGCCGTGTCCCCGGTTACGAACAATTTGAGCCTCTAGACTTGGATCTATCTCTGAAACTCTCAACACTGGACTGATAATTAATTTTGGGCAACTTATGGTACTTGTGGGTATTTAGACATCGTTTGGCGGAACCATGTCATGATAGATAACTCTGTAATGAAAACTCCTGATATTCCTTTGTTGTAGGAAAAATAAAATAAAATTAGGTTTTATGCAAAAACTCAGACACAGAGCCACAAAGCCTTATTGCATATAGATTAGTCTTATTGTTCTGTTTCTACTATGGTGATCTTGCCGGTACATTCAAAGTACTAACCTACATGGCTGCAACGTCTTATGTTGCAGATAAGCTCTACGACGGGTAAGAGTACGATTCAGGGTTACGGTCTGCACTCAACCTGCCGTTGGTGTTATTGGGACTCCACTCCCGTTGACTGTTTCCGCTGCGATTTTAAGGTATATATCAGTTTTACGTTAATTACATGTGATTGCACTTTGATATATACATTGATGTATTGTGTGTGCCAGCATACTGATCCAGGGATGGCACAGAACACACAGAGGCTTGACTCGTTTTGAGTCGAGTCGCTACACTCTTGAAGAAAGCATACGGTGGGTGACCAAATTACTGTCGAGGAATTGATAGAAAAGCGCAAAGTTATGAAGATATCCAAGGCAATGATTACGAATATAGGTATCACGTCCGTGTAAAGTAGACCAATTCCTGCCTGCATCTACTACTATTACTCCACACATCGACTGCTATCCAGCATGCATCTAGAGTATTAAGTTCATAAGAACTGAGTAACGCCTTAAGTAAGATGACAAGATGTAGAGGGATAAACTCAATTAATATGACGAAAAACCCATCTTTTTACCCTTGATGGAAATAATACAATACATGCCTCGCAACCGCTACTATGTCACTGGGTGAGGACACCGCAAGATTGAACCCAAAACTAAGCACCTCTCCCATTGTAAGAAATACCAATCTAGTTGGCCAACCAAACCGATAATTGAAAGAGAAATACGAAGATATCAAATCATGCATATAAGAATTCAGAAGAGACTCAAATAATATTCATAGATAATCTGATGATAGATCAACAATTCATTAGATCTCGACAAACATACCGCAAAAGAATATTACATCACATAGAACTCCAAGAACATCGAGGAGAACATTGTATTGAAGATCAAAGAGAGAGAAGAATCCATATAGCTACTAGATATGGACCCGTAGGTCTGTGGTAAACTAATCACGCTTCATCGGAAGGGCAATAGAGTTGATGTAGATGCCCTCCATGATCGAATCCCCCTCCGGCAAGGTGCCGGAAAAGGCCCCGAGAGGGGATCTCATGGGAACAGAAGGTTATGGCGGTAGAAAAGTATTTTGGTGAACGCCTCTGTTGGTTTGGGAATATTTTGGGAATTTATAGCACAAGAATTAGGGTTGGAGGACTCCCGAGGGGCTCACAGGCCAGGGGGCGCCCCCTAGGGCGCGGACTAGGGGCTTGTGGTTCCATCGGTACTCTTCTGGCCCCCCCTCTCCAAGCTCCGTGGATTTCTTCTGGTCCAAGATAAATCATCGCAAAGTTTTATTCCGTTTGGACTCCGTTTGATATTCCTTTTCTATAAAACTCAAAAACTAGGAAAAACAGAAATTGGCACTGAGCTCTAGGTTAATAGGTTAGTCCCAAAAGTAATATAAAATAGCATTTCAACTTGTGAGGGAATCATAGCTTCCATCATCCTTTCCTAACATGGGACAATGCTCTAATAATTATGATCATCAGACTTTTATTTACTTACAACTCAAGAATTACAACTCGATACTAGAACAAAATATGATTCTATATGAATGCCTCTGGCGGTTTACCGGGGTGTGCAATGATCTAGCATAGCAATGACATCCAAAAACGGACAAGCCATGAAAACATCATGCTAGCTATCTTACGATCATGCAAAGCAATATGACAATGATGGTATGTTTCATAATAAAACGGAACAGTGGAATTTGCATTACAATATATCTAGGAATTGCTATGGAAATGCCACAGAAGGTATGTATGGTGTCTGTTTTGAGGAAGGTATATGGTTGGTGTAGTGCACCAACGAAAGTTGCGTGATACTAGATCGGTTAGAAAAGGTGGAAGGGTGAGAGTGTGTATAATCCATGGAATCAACATTAGTCATAAAGAAATCACATACTTATTGCAAAACTTTATAAGCTATAGAAACAAAGTACTACACGCATGCTCCTAGGGGGGTATATTTGTAGTAAAAGACCATCGCTCGTCCCCGACTGCCACTCATAAGGAAGACAATAAATAAATAAATCATGCTCCGAATTCATCACATAACGGTTCACCATATGTGCATGCTATGGGAATCACAAACTTTAACACAATTATTTCTACAAATCCACAATTACTCACTATCATGACTCTAATATCTCCATCTTTATATCTCAAAACAATCATAAGGAATCAAACTTCTCATAGTATTCAATGTCTTTATATGAAAGTTTTTATTACATCCCTCTTGGATGCCCATCATATTAGGACTAAATTCACAACCTAAGAAAATTATCATGATGTTTAGAGACTCCCAAAATAATATAAGTGAAGCATGAGAGTTTAACAATTTCTATAAAATAAAGCCACCGCCATGCTCAAAAAAGATATAAGTGAAGCACTAGAGCAAATTGCCTAGCTCAAAAGATATAAGTGAAGCACATAGAGTATTCTAATAAATTCACGATTCATGCGTGTCCCTCTCAAAATATTTGTAAATCAAGGATGATTGTGTCAAACTAAAAATTAAGTACTCATATCATACAAGACGCTCCAAGCAAAACACATATCATGTGGTAAATAAAAATATAGCCTCAAGAAAATTTACCGAAGGAAAGAAGACCTCCCCAAGCTTAGATGCTTGGTTGTCCTTGAATATTACCTTGGGGTGGCTTGGGCATCCCCAATCTTAGGCTCTTAACACTCCTTATTTCATAGTCCATCAAATCTCTACCCAAAACTTGAAAACTTCACAACACAAAACTCAACGGAAAACCCATGAGATCCGTTAGTATAAGAAAATAAATCACCGCTTTTATTACTGTTGTGAAGTCATTATAAATTTCTTGTGGTAATATATATTTTATTACAAATTCTCCATGGTTCATGCCCCCCGATACTACCCATAGATTCATCAAAATAAGCAAACAACACATAGAAAACAGAATCTGTCAAACACAGAACAGTCTGCAGCAATCTGAAAACTTCCTATACTTCTATAACTCCAAGACTTCTGAAAAATTAGGAAAAACTTTGTAATTTGTATACAAATTTTGTGTACAACATTCAGATCAAAATCAAGTTTCTTTGATATTTCAAAATTGTTTTACTAGGCGCAAAAGTTTCTGTTTTTCAGTAAGATCAAATCAACTATCACCCAACATGATCCTAAAGGCTTTACTTGGCACAAACACTAATTATAACATAATTAAACAATTATAACAGTATCATAATTGTGTAAAAACTCAAGAACAAAGAGAAAAAAGTAAAAATATATTTTATTCATTGGGTTGCCTCCCAACAAGCTCTTTCTTTATAGCCATTAAGATAGGCTTGCGATTTTATTGATGCTCACATGAAAGATAATAATAGTAACACAAAGAGAGCAACATTAAGCATATGGAAAACACACTTAAGTCTAACATACTTCCCATGAATAGGAATTTTATAATCAAAAAAATTGTCAAGACAAGCAAAAACTAGCATATGGAGGGAACAAGAAATAGACAATAGCAATCCCAACAAGAAAAGAGGTAATTTAGTATCATGAAAATTCTACAACCATAATTTCCTCTCTCATAATAACGACCTATAGGATCATAATAAAATTCAACAATATAACTATCATAAAAAATACTCTCTTTATGATCAACATGCATGAAGTTTTCATCATCTTCCAAAATAGTGGGATTATCATCGACTAAAGTTATGACCTCTCCAAACTCACCTTTGTCATAAATTCCATAAGATTGAACACTCTCCAAATATGCGGGCTTCTTTTTACCTAAAGTTGATGCTCTCTCAAATACACTTTTGATACTATTGCAAACATTATTATCAATAAATTATTCATCATGACAAAATTATCATCCCCAAGATTGTAGTTTTGCATATCATTAACATAATATTCATTAATAGAGTTTATAGTAACATCATTGCAATCATGCTTTTCAATCAAGGAGCTATCATGAATCACCTTATAAATTTCTTCTTTCAACACTTCATCAAAATTTTCAGATTCATGATTTTCAAACAAAAGTTCATAGAGATAATCAAGTGCACTCAACTCACTAGCAATTGGTTCACCATACTTTGGTATTTTTAAAAGATTAGGAAGTGGGTGAGGATCCATATCGATATATTTTTAGCAAGCGAAGATGCAAGCAAATAAAAGGCACACGACAACACAACTAAAAATAACAAACAAGCAAAAAAGGCAAACAAAAAAGAGGGCGAATATTTTTGTATTTTTGGAAAACATTTTAGAAGTGGGGGAGGGGGAGGAAAACGAGAGACAAATGGAAAATAATGTAGTGCAAGGGATGCGAGTTTATGCTGGGTACTTGGTAGGATTGATGTAGAACCTCCCCGACAACGGCGCCAGAAATTCTTCCTGCTACTTCTTGAGCTTGCGTTGGTTATTTTGTTAAAGAGGAAATGGTGATGCTGAAAGAACATTTGGTCCCTTGGTGGTTTTGGTAATTAATAACAACATATATGTTATTGAACTAATGTTTCAACTAAGCATATTTCAGGAAAGGTTCAATGATGGGTTGGCAAAAGGATTGTGGAGAGACCCCCAGGAGCAAGGAAATGGATTGGAAAAGCTTCAAGCAAGATGACTCTCATTTTACTTTGTGAGAAATCACATTGAGTCATAGGAAAGCCAATAATATTAAAAGGTGGTAAGGTACTATTGGTGAACAAAATGCTCATACGTGCACAAGTGATAGTCACCAAAACATCCGCAAACTCCTCCACAAAAGTCTGTCCAAAACCAAATATCCAAAATCGGTGCAACCAATTCTTCCCACTCGGTGCAACAGATTCTCATACTTAGGCAGAGCCCTGCCAAACCCTAGCTTTTCGGTACAACCGATTCTGAATCGGTGGAACCGAGTTCAGGTGGCAAACCTACTGATGTTTGTTTCAAAAATTCAGAATTTCCAAGTTTTTTCTTTGGTGTCACCGAGTCTTGCCATTTTGACCGTTGCCCACCTTATCATTACAACCAAGAAGTCTATATCAGTCCCACCGAGATTCAAAAGTTGCTACCTTTGAGGCAAGTCGATACCATCGAGATTAAGACATCGGTGTCACCGAGTTGGACTTTTTAGGTGTAACGTTTGGATTTTTTAGATTCCTATATATACCCCTCCACCACCACCTACTCGAAAAAGAAGCACCTAGAATAGATCCCCACTCATACCAACTGATTTTCCGAGAGAGAGACACCTACTCATGTGTTGAGATCATGCCATTCCATTCCCACAATATGAATCTTGATCTCTAGCCTCCCCAAGTTACTTTCCACCCAATGAATCTCTTCCACCAAAGCCAAATCTTTGAGAGAGTGATTGTGTATTGAGGAGTCTATCATCTTGAAGCACAAAAGCAAGGAGTTCATCGACATTATCGATCCTATTACCTTTTGGAGGGTGGTGCCTCCTAGATTGGTTAGGTGTCGCCTGGGAGCCTCCTACTTCGTGTTGTGGAGTGAACCAAGAAGTTTGTAAGGTCAAGGAGATCGCCCACTTCGTGAAGATCTACCCCGAGTTAGGCTAGTCCTCCGTGGACGTAGGCCGTCATGGTATAGTCAAGGTTGCTTCTTTGTGGAACCCTCCATGGGTACAACCCTCTGTGGACTCTCACAACTGTTACCCTACGTGGGTTGAAGACTCCATGAACATGCACGTACAATAGCACCACCTATCGGAACCACGGGAAAAATCATCGTGTCGCCAAATTGCGTTTGATCTTCCTACCCTTTCTTTACCATTCATGCTTGTATTCACTTTCTGCTACTATGCTCGTGGACAGGCATGTGTAGGGTGTGCTTGACTTGCTACAATTGCTATAATCTGCCAACTCTTAATATTAGGAAAAAGTAGATTTTTAATTGGTCAAGTAGTCTAATCACCCCCTCTAGACCTACTTTCGATCCTACAAGTGGTATCATAGATTGGTCTCCATTGCATTGTGAAAGCACATTTTCTCCCTTGGTTGTTTTGGTAATTAATAACAACATATATGTCATTGAACTAATGTTTCCACCAAGCATGTTTTCAAGCATGTTTTAGGAAAATTTCAATGATGGGTTGGCAAAAGGATCGTGGAATACCCCAAGATGCAAGGAAATATATTGGCAAAGCTTCAAGCAAGAAGACTCTACATTTTACTTTGTGAGGAATCACTTTGAGTCCATAGGAAAGCCAATACTATCAAAAGGGGGTAAGGTACTGTTGGTGAACAAAATGCTCATACATGCACAAGTGATAGTCACCACACACACCCACAAGATCTTAACAAAAGTTTGTCCAAAGTCAAATATCCAAAATCGGTGCAACCAACACTCCCCACTCGGTGCCCCCGATTTTCAGCCTCAGACAAACTCAGCCAAATCCTAGCCCTTCGGTGCAACCGATTCTGATTCGGTGCCACCGAGTTTGGGTTGCCAACATTATGTTACACAAATTCACAAAATCGGTCTGACCGAGTTTGTTCAATCGGCGTCACTGAGTCTAGCAATCTGACTGTTGGTCACCTTATCAGTGCAACCGAGTTTTATGTATCGGTCTCACTAAGATTCAAAAGTTGCTACCTTTTAGGCAACTCGGTACCACCGAGATTAACACATCGGTGTCACCGAGTTGGACTTATTAGGTGTAACGGTTGGAGTTTTGGAGATGCATATATATACCCCTCCACCACCACTCACTCGCAAGAGAAGCACTCAAAACAGACCCCCACTCATACAAACTGATTTTCTGAGAGAGAGCCACCTACTCATGTGTTGAGATCATGCCATTCCATTCCAACCATATGAACCTTGATCTCTAGCCTCCACAAGTTGCTTTCCACCCAATCAATCTCTTCCACCAAAGACAAATCCGTGAGAGAGTGATTGTGTGTTAAGGAGTCTATCATCTTGAAGCACAAGAGCAAGGAGTTCACCGACATTATCGAGACCATTACCTTTTGGAGGGTGGTTCCTCCTAGATTGGTTTGGCGTCGCTTGGGAGCCTCCTACTTCGTGTTGTGGAGTGAATTAAGAAGTTTGTAAGGGTAAGGAGATTGCCTAGTTCGTGAAGGTCTACCCCGAGTTAGGCTAGTCCTCCATGGACGTAGGCCATCATGGTATAGTCAAGGTTGCTTCTTCGTGGAACCCTTCGTGGGTAGAGCCCTTCGTGGACTATCATGATCGTTACCCTCCGTGGGTTGAAGACTCCATAAACGTGGACGAACAATAGGACCACCTATCGGAACCATGGGAAAAATCATCGTGTCTCAAAATTGCATTTGATCCTCCTACCCTTCCTTTACTACTCATGCTTGTCTTTACTTTCCGCTATTATACTCGTAGACATGCATGTGTAGGGTGTGCTTGACTTTCTATGAATGCTAAAATCTGCCACCACTTAAAATTGGGAAAAGTAGTTTTTTAATTTGTCAAGTAGTCTAATCACCCCCTCTAGACCTACTTTCGATCCAACAAGTGGTATCAGAGCTTTGGTCTCCATTGCATTGGTTTCACAACCTAGGTGAGTATGGCGTCTAGTGAGGGAAATTATCACCCTAGAGGTCCGTACTTTGATGGCATTAATTTTGCTAGTTGGAAGCACAAAATGAAAATGGATATCCTTGGTCACAACCTCGCCATTTGGGCTGTTGTTCGTGTTGGATAGCAAGGTGAATTCTTTGCGCATGATCGGGAACCGGATCGGAAGCAATTGCGAATGAATTGAAGATGTTGCAATTAAATGCTCAAGCTTGTGACATTCTCTTCTACTGCCTATGCCCCAAAGAATTCAACAAAATCAACTGTCTTGAGAATGCAAAAGAGATTTGGGATTCTTGGTTGATATGCATGAAGGTACTGAATCCATGAGAAAGTCCAAGTTGGATGTTCTTCAAAGTCAGCTTGACAAGTTCCAGATGAAGGATGGTGAAGGAGTCACTGAGATGTACTCTAGGCTAGATCTCATCACCAATTAGATTGCCGACTTAGGAAGCGAAGAAATGACAGACAAATTCATCATCAATAAGATACTTTGAGCTTTGGATGATCGATATGACATAGTATGCACATTGATCCAAATGATGCCCAACTACAAAGATCTCAAGCCAACGGAAGTGATGGGAAGGATTGTTACTCATTAGATGACACTCAAGGACAAGGAAGAGCTTCACAACAAGTCTAGCATTTCTTACAAAGCCACAAGTGATGCTCCCACAACTTCAAGCGATAACCTTGTCACAAATGAAGAGATAAGCCTCATGGTCAAGAAATTCAACAAGCTCTACAATAATAGTGGCAAAGATCGAAGATCCAAGTGAAGATATGAAGAGAAGCATTCATCATGTCATTACCGAAACCGCTACAATTGTGGGAAGCCCGGACACTACTCCAGCGAGTGCATGAGTCCTTACAAAAGGAAAGAAGATTCACCAAGAAGACGAAGCTCAAGAGACGAGTCACCTCGAAGAGAGAGAATGAGTAAGGATGATCGTTATGAACGAAGACCCTCAAGGAGAAGTAGGGACACATAGAAGAAGGACAAGTACACCAAGAACTACTCTAGAATAAGACATCAAGCTCATGTTGGTGAATGGGTTTCTGGCTCCGAATCTGACAACCACTCCGAGAGAAGCTACCAGTCCAACTCCGACTATAGTCAAGATGAAGGTGTCGCCAGACTTGCACTAGTGACAACCGACTCCTACGACCTATTTGATTCATCAAATGAAGGGAGTGGATGTTTCTTCATGGCTAAAGGCCCCAAGGTATCACACCCCGAGTATCTTGATTTCAATAGTATGAGGATGACTTGTTAATTGAACATGACTTGCAATTTGACAAATCTAGTAATGTTAGTCAAGATGAACTTGCTAGTAATCACTCTAGTCTAGATAAGTCGTGTGATGATGATAAGATGGAAATATAATGACTAACTCAAGAACTAAAAACTCTTAAGTTATCTCATGAGTCTAATCTACAAGATCATAGAGAGGTTGAAAACACACATGAGAAGCTCCACTTTGAGAAGCTCAATTTAGAGCAATAGCATGAGTTCCTTAAAGCTGTCAAAGGCGATCTTAGAAAGAAGACTTCATCTTATCTAGCCAAACAACTTCTCTTGTCTACGTTCATGCCACAAATTAAGACTAAGCAAACTACTAACAAAGGCAAGAAAGGTTCTTCAACTAGTAGCATTAAAAATGATAAACCCAATGATATTGCTTCTAGTAGTTTTATTGATCCCACTAACTATTCTCTTAGCCAACTTGCACTTGAGCAATAAAATGAACTTTTGAAAGGGATTATAGAGAAAGGTATCTACAAGAGTCTTGTCGAGTGCAAACAATTTAAGGAGGTTGTACGCAAGCACGGAGGATACCGGAAGAACCGAGGCATTGGCTACTTCAACGCTAATGGAGTTGAATGGGAAGAAGGTCAATACCCCAATCCCAAGTTTGTTCCTCAAAAGGCGAAGTATGAAAATACTCTCCCCAAGGGAATAAAACACAAGATGACCTTCCACACCCCAAGCTCAAGGGCAAGAACAAGCTTCAAGAGGACATTGACTCATATGAAGATGAATCCCGAGATATGGTGAAGTGGGTTCCTAAGGCTACTACAAGCTGAACTTCTACAAGTGATACTTCAACACCAAGGATCCCAATCAACTTGATGTGGGTACCCAAGAAGAAGAACTAGAGAACTTCTTGACGGGTGACTCCGCCAATGAAATCCACTCATATTCATTATTGGCAAGAACTATTTGCAATCAACATCAACATCATGCAATAGTTCAAGGAGTCACACATTCGCTCATAGGTAAGCAAGGAACAAGGTAACCAACAAATCAATGGACATCATCATGTATGATTTGCAGTCCATGTCCATAGATATCCTTGTATTTGTCTCTTGTGTGTTGGTACTAACCCATGTTGGTGAGAAGAGTAATGAAACAAGAAGGATGCCCCAAACTCATGGTGATATTCATAAACTTTGAGAATCCACCACTACTTCACCTACATGAAGTCTTCATCGACAAAACCCAAGGTTAGTTTATCCCTCCTATGTGGGGATGTCACATCAAGGGGGAGATTTACTCTAAGACTTGAGTCAAAGCATCTCATAGTATGTGGCAACATTAAGTGCTTTATGTAAAAGTGATAACCCCACTTGTGCTGAAACGATGAGTATGACCTATGATCAAGTATTCTTACTTGGCTCCGAAGTCAATATACTCATATATAGATGACTCCGTCATCACCAAAGTGCTTGTTAGATGCTATTGTGTTTGTGCATGCTTGCCATGTTTTCATTGGACATCTTATTGTGTGAGCATGTTGGTCTGCATTTATTTACTCATTCGAGGATATCCAATTGTTGCTATTTGGCTTTTGATTTTTCATTTGCCAATTGTATGTACAAGAATGCCAAGGATGACTCCTCTAGCTATCTATGTTTTCTCACCTCATATTCTATTTATGCTGCATCACAAAATTTGGACACGTACTTTTTGATCTCTCTGTGTGAGGAGCACTAGGAGTTCCGTATCGACAAAGGAATGACCATTAAAACCTCCCAGGTGCATCTTGGTGGAACCAACTCAAAAATCTCGGTCTGACCGAATTCCTCGGGTTGATATAGTTTTCAATCTCGGTACTACCGATTCCATATTATCGGTTACACTAAGTTTCCTTGTTAGTTGACAGTTGAGAAACTCGATGACACCGACAATTTGGAATAGGTGTCACCGACAGCCGCGGGCATATAAGGAGGCGGACCCGAACTTTGAAATTATTCTTCAACCGTCGCCCGCTCAAAACCCTACGCTGCTGATTCAAGGCCCCTAGTCATCACCTTTTCTTCCCGATCGCCTCCTCCGTTGGAAGTACACGCTGTTGACGGAATCGCCACCCCCGTCGCCGCCGTAGCAAAGTCGTCACCGAGCTTGGGTATGATTTCACCCCCTCATGCGCTCCAACATTCGATTCTTGCGCATTAGGGTTTCTCCATCGACTATCCATAGTTTGAGATTGATTCATCCACGAGAAACTCCTGTAGTACAGCGGACGAACGATTTGTTAGGTTTTGCCGTCCACCACACGAATCTCGGTATAACCGATGCAAAATAATCGGTAGCACCGATTTGTTTTTCTGGTCGATTGAGAATAGTCTCGGTGAAACCGAGTGCCCATTTTTGGTCTCACCAAAGGTGGCGCCAAGTTTCTGGTAAGGAGACTGTCTGTCTCGGTATGTCCGAAAAACTTGTTTCGGTTGTACCAATAAACATTTGGCAGAATGTAAAATTTGAGAAATCTCAATTCAAACTTTCAAAAACCAGCTGCATTTTGTGATGACTTATCCTATTCTACTCCTCTATACTCTATTTACAGGGTTAGTTATGTCAGGTTCAGTGGATAACTAGAATTTACATGAGCAGAACATTGACATGAGTTCTGGCATTATCCCAGCGTCAAGCTCATTTTCAGATCCAGGCACCCCCAGTTCTCATGGATTGCCCAAGGCTGCTATTAGGACCAGGAGAAAGCTGAATTCAGATGAGGAGGATTCAGATTTTATGCCTGAGGAAGTTCTTGCTAAGAAGCAAGACAAGGCTGCCAGGAATTGAACAAATGATGCCACCTCTTGTAGGAGTGTGGTGAGCAATACATATGCGCCTCTAGAGTCTATGAGAGCACCTGAGAGTGCTAGGTCTACCATGAGCATTGAGCCCCCAAGGAGGTCATTGCCTAAGAAGGCAGGAGAGAAGAAAGCCAGGAAGAGGATAATCCGTGTTGTTGCAGGCCTACCTCAATGTATGATGACCCTGAGGAGGCTACTGGTGCTACTGTTGAGGAGGAGGAGGAGGAAGAGCAAGTTGTCAAGGCCCTCCCAAGAAGAAGCAGAAGAAGCTTTTGGCAGATGCTATGCCAAAGCAAGGTCCCTCCAAGAGCATCAAGTCTTCCCGGAGAAGGCTCCTGCTGAAAATTCCAAGAGGACATCCAGTCAGATTCCAACTCTTTAGAAGAACAAGGAATCTACCTTCAGAGAAGCTGATGAGGATGCCATGTCTACTTTGATGAAGCTAAGATCTCATCTTCTAGTGCACAATGCCAGCCATCCTTTAGCTATAGATATGATGAAGAAGAAGGATGCATGTTTGAGAGAGTGGAGAGCCATTGATCCTTACTCTCAGATGAAGAAGACAACTATGGATCACAGGGTCTACACCAAGGAGCAACATGATTTTTATGAGACCGTGTTGCTTGACAAGAGTCCAGCTATGAGTCTCAACTCATATGTCGACTGGAAGTACATCAAGGCGAATGAAGAATATTTCCCTAATGTACAAGACAACTTCCAATATGTTGGCATAGATTAGTTTGTTGGCAGAGAGTTCACTGCATGGAATGATGAGATGATCATCCAATTCTACTCCACTTCTCACTTCTATGGAGATGGTAGGATTGTGTGGATGAAAGAAGGAGCAAGATATGCATCAACTGTTGTTGAATGGGCTGCCATCTTAGGAGTCCCAGAGGCACAATATGGAGATATATGTGTGTACTTAGAGTCCAAGGTCAACCACAATGCCATGAAAGACATGTACAATGCCATTCCTAGTGCATAGCTTCAGTCCCACAAGCTAGGATCTATCTATCACCTCCAGGCAGGTCTCCGTGCCATCAACACTATTTCGAGGCATACTTTGATACCCAATTTAGGTGACGAGAAGATGATCCGAGGCTACTCCATCAACCTGTTGATTCATATTGACCAGCACCATAGATTCAAAGTGGTGGATCGGATAGTCGAGACTGTGAAGAGGGTTGTGCTGGTCAGAAGCGCTCATGCTGCTATGCACCCTATATTCAGATGCTCATCAACTCCAAGATGGAGAAGCACATCTTTACTCTGGTCAGACCCCACTTGCCCCTACAGCCAGACTTCAAGGATAATGTTGTGGTGATGGACCCAGACCGTCCCGCATCAGCTACAACGCATGCACATGTAGAGGTAGAGGCAGAGGCAGCTAGAGCCACTAGTGCTCCCGTCCCTAGGTCGAGGAACGAGTAGATGGGTCTCTTGATCTCAATAGTTCAGGTCATGCAAAAGGACATCAAGGACATACTGGAGAACCAGAGTAGTCTTGTGAGGATCTTTGAGACCAGAATCAAGACCCTCAGTGACAAGGTAGATGCGCTGAACAGGATCGTGACTGAGCTCAAGAAGGAAGTTGACTCTATGCCTCTTCCTCATTCCAAAGACGATGATGTTGAGGAGGAGGAGGATGTCTCTCCTCTCAGGCCAACTACTCGCTTCACTACCCAGGTCAGATCAGCTACAGTGCTAGCTCTTGAGTTGAGGCCTTCTTAATCAGCACCTGCCACTATCACCTCAGCTCCATCAGCTCTTCCAATGCCACCAGTTGCTACTCCAACTCTGTCCAGGACATCTGCAGAGGTGTTCGTCGATGCACTTCTCTCGACTCCGACATCGACCACCAGAGGAGATCAGCCCCACAAGGACGATTAGCTATATCTATTTGAAATTTTTGGTAACTTGTTGCCAAAGGGGAGAAGTTGTATATAGATCTTTAGGCTTCGAGTGAGAGAGAGTTTGGTTTTTATTGCTATTTTAAAAACATTTGGCCTTTTGGTTTCTTGTGTTATACTTTTGTTCGTGTTTGATCATACGCTTTAATGTGTGTTGCTACTATTTCCTATCCTTTTGATGGTTATGAGATGATCATTCACTTTGCTTGATGTGTTGTGCTATGATATTAACTCTTATTACTCTTGCACACCACCAAGTTGTATGTGACATGGAAGAAGTGCCCCACGTACCTAATCGATTGTGCATTTGCATTCAAATGCAAATTTAAAAATAATGCACAAATGTCGGTGCACTAGAGTTTTCGGGCCATCTAGTGCCCCTTTACTTGTGCACGGGCAGTAGTAACCGCCCTGGCAGCAAGGCCTAGCTAGGACTTGTCAAGCACCAGCACAGAAGACTCAAGACCACCGGCAAGAACTTGCCGGGAGGCCTGTAGAGCCCCTAGGCGAAGCAAGGCCCCGACAAGGCAAGGTCCCGACAAGGCAAGGACCCGGCAAGCCCCGCTAGCTCACAAACAAGGTGTCAATCCACCTTGACACATGTCGCGGCGTCGACGTTGGAGGGAGCTAAGCGGCGCCGATGGGATGCCCCCATCCCGTCCCACTGATGGACTAAGACGCCTGATGGTGCATTAAATGCTCTTGTCCTACTCCGTCAGGGTATTGTATGATAGCACTGTAGCACTGTGCGCCCCGTGTGCACACTGTACGCCACTGTTGGGATCCCTTTAGGTATAAAAGGAAGCCTAGGGCATTACAGAGAGGAGGTTAGATAGTTGGTCTATGGGACAATGAGGTAGTTAGACGATTAGGGATTACCTAGCTCACGTAGCAGCCGCTCATGGCACTCCTATAGCTCGAACCCTAGAACACACTCAATTACAACCAAGAAGGAGTAGGGTTTTACGCATTCGTGCGGCCCGAACCTGGGAAAATACTCCCCGCGCGATGTTTACCAGACCGGCTCTTTGTGCGAGCCCGCCCTTTGCCGAACCGAAAGGGTCCCTTTGATCCCATAAGTGCTCGTCCTCCCACGACAACAAATTTAGAGGGATCTCTTGCTTATCACATACTTCTCAAAGCGACGATTATATTCATTGATTATATAATATGTCGAAGCTTTGATCTATATGTTGTCATCTATTACCAAAAAGGGGGAGACTGAAAGCACATCGGCTCCCTTGGTGGTTTTGGTAATTAATAACAACATATATTTCATTGAACTAATGTTTCCACTAAGCATGTGCTACTTCTTGATCTTGCGTTGGTTTTCCCTTGAAGAGGAAAGGGTGATGCAGCAAAGTAGATAAGTACTTTCCTCAGTTGTTGAGAACCAAGGTATTAATCCAGTAGGAGGAACAAGCAAGTCACCAATAGATGCACCTACACAAACAATCAAACTCTTGCACCCAACGCTATAAAGGGGTTGTCAATCCCTTCACAGTTACTTGCGAGGATTAGATCTGATAGAGATAGATGTAAAAGGTTGCGGAATGTAAAAGGTAAGGAAATTTGCAGCAAGGTATTTTTGGTATTTTCGGTATATAGATCTGAAAATATAATATGGAAAGTAGACCCGGGGGGCATATGTTTCACTAGAGGCTTCTCTCCTGAAGGAAAATAACACGATGGGTGAACAAATTACTGTCGAGCAATTGATAGAAAAGCGCATAGTTATGACAATATCCAAGGCAATGGTTATGCATATAGGCATCACATCCGTGTCAAGTAGACCGAAACGATTCTACATCTACTACTATTACTCCACACATCGACCGACTCCTGCATGCATCTAGAGTATTAAGTTCATGAAGAATAGAGTAACGCATTAAGTAAGATGACATGAGGTAGAGGGATAAACTCAAGCAATATGATGAAAACCCCATATTTTTACCCTTGATGGCAACAATATAATAGGTGCCTTGCTACCCCTACTTTGTCACTAGGTGTGGACACCGCAAGATTGAACCCAAGACTGAGCACTTCTCCCATTGCAAGAATTACCAATCTTGTTGGCCAAACCAAACCAATAACTCGAAGAGACTTGCAAAGATATGAAATCATGTATATAAGAATTCAGAGAAGAACCAAATAATATTCATATATAAGTTGATCATAAACCCACAATTCATCGCATCTCGACAAACACACCGCAAAAGAGTATTACATTGGATAGATCCCCATGAATATCATACATAACATGGTATTGAAGCACAAAGAGAGAGAAGAAGCCATCTAGCTACTAGCTATGGACCCGTAGGTCTGTGGTGGACTACTCACGCATCATCGGAGGGGCAATGGAGTTGATGTAGATGCGCTCCATGATCGAACCCCCCTCCGGCAGATTATCGGAAAAGACTCCAAGATTGGATCTCTCGGAAACGGAGGCTTCCGGCGGTTGAAAAGTATTATGGTGGCTATTTTTGGTATTGGGGGAATATTTGGGAATTTATAGGCTGAAAAATAGGGTTAGAGGACCTGCTGGGGGGACCACAAGCCAAGGGGCGCCCCCTGGCCATGCTAGGGTGGCTTGTGACCTCCTGGCAGGTCTCCTGCCTTCCTCTCCAAGTCTGGAAGATGTCTTCTAGTCCAAGAAAAATCATCGCGAAGATTTTATTCCGTTTGGACTCCGTTTAATATTCCTTATCTATAATACTCAAAAACAAGGGAAAACAGAAATAGCACTAGGCTCTATGTTAATAGGTTAGTCCAAAAAATAATATAAAATAGCATATTAATGCATATAAAACATCCAAAACAGATAATATAATAGCATGGAACAATCAAAAATTATAGATACGTTGGAGACGTATCAGGATGTTTCAGGAAAAGTTCAATGATGGGTTGGCAAAAGGATTGTGGAATAGCCGAAGATGCAAGGAAATTGATTGGCAAAGCTTCAATCAAGAGGACCCTACATTTTACTTTGTGAGAAATCACATTGAGCCCATAGGAAAGGCAATACTATCAAAAGGGGGTAAGGTACTGTTGGTGAACAAAATGCTCATACGTGCACAAGTGATAGTCACCACATACACCCACAAGCTCATCCACAAAAGTCTGTCCAAAGCCAAATATCCAAAATTGGTGCAACCAACACTCCCCACTCTGTGCCACCGATATTCAGCCTCACACAGACTCAGTTAAACCCTTGACCTTCAGTGCAACTGATTTTGATTCGGTGCCACCAAGTTTGGGTTGACAACTTACTTTTACACAAATTCACAAAATCGGTCTGAACGAGTTGATTGAATCGGCACCACCGAGTCTGGCAATATGACCGTTGGTCACCTTATCGGTGCAACCGAGTTTTATGTATTGGTCTCACCGAGATTCAAAATTTGCCACCTTTTAGGCAACTCGGTACTACCAAGATTAACACATCAGTGTCATCGAGTTGGCTTATTAGGTGTAACAGTTGGATTTTTGGAGATGCCTATATATACCCCTCCACCACCACTCACTCGCAAGAGAAGCACTCAAAACAGACCCCCACTCATACCAACTGATTTTCAGAGAGAGAGCCACCTACTCATGTGTTGAGATCATGCCATTCGATTCCAACAATATGAATCTTGATCTCTAGCCTCCCCAAGTTACTTTCCACCTAATCAATCTCTTCCACCAAAGCCAAATATTTGAGAGAGTGATTGTGTATTGACGAGTCTATCATCTTGAAGCACAAGAGCAAGGAGTTCATCGACATTATTGAGCCTATTACCTTTTGGAGGGTGGTGCCTCCTAGATTAGCTAGGTGTCGCTCGGGAGCCTCGTACTTCATGTTGTGGAGTAAACCAATAAGTTTGTAAGGACAAGGAGATCGCCAAATTCGTGAAGATCTACCTCGAGTTAGGCTAGTCCTCCGTGGACGTAGGCCATTATGGTATAGTCGAGGTTGCTTATTTGTGGAACCCTCTGTGGGTAGAACCCTTCATGGACTCTCACGATTGTTACCCTCTGTGGGTTGAAGACTCCATACATGTGGACATACGATAGCACCACCTATCGGAACCACGGGAAAAATCATCGTGTCTCCAAATTGCGTTTGATCCTCCTACCCTTCCTTTACTACTCATGCTTGTCTTTACTTTCCGCTGCTATACTCTCATACATGCATGTGTAGGGTGTGCTTGACTTGCTATGAATGCTAAAATCTACCACCACTTAAAACTGGGATAAGTAGATTTTTAATTGGTCAAGTTGTCTAATCACCCCTCCTCTAGATCTACTTTTGATCCTACACATTGGTTTCACAACCTAGGAGAGTATGTCGTCTAGTGAGGGAAATTATCACCGTAGAGGTTCGTACTTTTATGACACTAATTTTGCTAGTTGGAAGCACAAAATGACAATGCATATTCTTGGTCATAACCCCGCCGTTTGGGCTGTTGTTCGTGTTGATTTGCAAGGTGAATTCTTTATGAACGGAAGGGAACCGAATCGTGAAGCAATCGTGGAAGAATTGATGATGTTGCAATACAATGCTCACACATGTGACATTCTCTTCAACTGCCTATGCCCCTAAGAATTCAACAAAATCAACCATCTTGAGAATGCAAAAGAGATTTGGGATACTTTGGTTGATATGCATGAATGTACCGAATCCCTGAGAGAATCCAAGTTGGAAATTCTTCAAAGCCTGCTTGACAAGTTCAAGATGAAGGATGGCGAAGGAGTCGCTGAGATTTATTCTAGGCTAGCTCTCGTCACCAATGAGACCGCGGGCTTAGGAAGCAAAGAAATGACCAACAAATTCATCATCAAGAAGATGCTTTGAGCTATGGATGATAGATATGACACCTTATGCACATTGATCCAAATGATGCCCAACTACAAACATCTCAAGCCAACGGAAGTGATCGGAAGGATTGTTGCTCATGAGATGACACTCAAGGACAAGGAAGAGCTTCACAACAAGTCTAGCAATGCTTATAAAGCCACAAGTGATGCTCCCGCAACTTCAAGTGACAACCTTGTCACAAATGATGAGATAAGCCTCATGGTCAAGAAATTCAACAAGTTCGACAAGAATAGAGGCAAATATCAAAGCTCCAACTCAAGATATGAAGACAAGCGTTCGTCAAGTCGTGACCGAAATTGCTACAATTGTGGAAGCTTGGGCACTACTGAAATGAGTGCACGTCTCCTTACAAAAGGAAAGAAGAGTCACCAAGAAGACGAAGCCCAAAATATGAGTCACCTTGAAGAGAGAGAAGGAGTAGTGATGATCGTTATGAACAAAGACCCTCAAGGAGAAGTAGGGACTTGGAGAAGAAGGACAAGTACACCAAGAGCTATTCAAGAAGAAGATATCAAGATCATGTTGGTGAATGGGTTTCCGGTCTGAATCCGACAACCACTCTGAGAGAAGATATCACTCCAACTCTGACTATAGTCAAGATGAAGGTGTTGCCTGATTTGCACTAGTGACAACCGACTCCTATGACATATTTGACTCACCAAATGAAGGGAGTGCATGTTGCTTCATGGCTAAAGGCCCCAACCTATCACACCCCAAGTATGTTGATTTCAATAGTGATGAGGATGACTTACTAGGAGATGATCACTTTCTATGTGACATATCTAGTAACGTTAGTCAAGATGAACTTGTTAGTAATCACTCTAGTCAAGAGAAGATGTATGATGATGATAAGTTTGAAATAGAACGACTAACTCAAGAACTAAGCACTCTTAAGTTAGCTCATGTGTCTACTCTACAAGATCATAGAGAGCTTGAAAGGACACATGAGAAGCTCCGCTTCGAGAAGCTCAACTTAGAGAAAGAGCATGAGTTTCTTAAAGCGATCAATGACGATCTTGGAAAGAAGACTTCCTCTTATTTAGCCAAACGACTTATCTTGTCTACATTCATTCCACAAGGTAAGGATAAGAAAACTAGTAACAAAGGCAAGAAAGGTTCTTGAACTAGTAGCAATAAAAATGGTAAATCAAATGATATTTCTTCTAATAGTTCTATTGATCCAAGTAACAGTTCTCTTAGCCAAGTTACGCTTGAGCAAGAAAATGAACTTTTGAAAGGGATTATAGAGAAAGGTATCTACAAGAGTCTTGCTGGGTGCAAACAATGTGAGGGAATTGTATGCAAGCACGAAGTATGCCGGAAGAACCATGGTGTTGGGTACTTCAACGCTAATGGAGTTGAATGGGAAGAAGGTCAATACCCCAATCCCAAGTTTGTTCCTCAAAAGGATAAGTATGAAAATACTCTCCCCAAGGGAACAAAAGCTCAAGATGACCTTCCACCACAAGACCCCAAGCTCAAGGGCAAGAACAAGCTTCAAGAGGACATTGACTCATATGAAGATGAATCTCGAGCTATGGTGAAGTCGGTTCCCAAGGCTACTAAAAGATCAACTTCTACAAGTGATACTTCAACACCAAGGATCCCCATCAACTTGATGTGGGTCCCCAAGAATAAGAACTAGAGAAGTTCTTGAGGGGTGACTCCGCCAATGAAATCCACTCATATTCATTATTGGCAAGAATTAGTTGTAATCAACATCAACATCATGCAATAGTACAAGGATTCACACATTCCCTCAAACGTAAGAAAGGGACAAGGTAATCAACAAATCAATGGACATCATCATGTATGCTTTTCACTCCATGTCCATAGATATCCTTGTATTTGTCTCTTGTATGTTGGGACTAACCCATGTAGGTGAGAAGGGTAAGGAAACAACAAGGATGCTCCCAACTCTTGGTGATCTTCATCAACTTTGAGCATCCATAACTACTTCACCTACATGAAGTCTTCATCAAAAAAACCCAATGTTAGTTTATCCCTCATATCGGGTGTCGGTGTCAAAACCGGCGGATCTCGGGTAGGGGGTCCCGAACTATGAGACTAGGTTCGACGATAACAAGAGAGAAGGAGACACGAGTTTACCCAGGTTCGGGCCCTCCAATGGAGGTTATACCCTACGTCCTGCTTGATTGTATTGTTGGTGTATGGGAATATAGAGTTGATCTACCTCGAGATCGTATGTCTAACCCTAGATGACTTATCTTGCCCCTATACCCTAAACCCCTCTGGATTATATAGATGCCGAGTAGGCCTAGGGTTTGCACATGGTCGGTTACATGCCGAAGAGATAAACATGACTATTTACTACATCAAACATGGAGCGCAAGCCGGGTTCCTTGAAGCTTCCTCCGGGAAACTGGGCCTTCAAACCATCCAGTGTTTAGCAAACAGCCCATATAGTCCGGACCATAAACAACATGTCGGATATCTGAGGACCCCCTAATGCCAAGGTATTCAGCTCCAATTGCTTCATGAACAGAGTCTTCGGCTTGCGAGGTGAGTTCCTTTCTGCCGAACCATAGTTCAACCTCCGATGGAAAGTAGTTTTCCGCATAGTGGCACGTCCGAATCCTATGAGATGACTTGGCTTTGAAGGCCAAACGTCAGGGGAAAAATGGTAATGTTTCCTGACGACCTCTCTAACGAAAGGTCACAGCCCACCACGACCGATAGGCCAGTCACATGTACTCGATGCGCAGTTTGAGGCCGTTCCATCCACACGTTCTATCAACATGTCCATCGTGTCCCGTTTTACATGGGATATACTTAATCACGTGCCTGCAACGGCTCGCGTGTCTCGATAAGTGGAAGGATTCATGACGTGGTAAGGGGAGCCCAAATCGACAGACCTCATAAAAGGGGAAAGAAAACCCCGAAGGCCCTTCACGCTCTCCATTTGACTTCTTTGCCTCCTATTCCCCTGCGCCTCGAGAGCATAGATCTAGGTTTCTCCACCCCTGCTTCCGAGCTCAACAATGGCGAGCTCCACTAGCCAGTGGGAAGTTTCCACGGTTATCTTCCCACTGACATCCCTCATCGCGAGGCGGAGAAGGGACATGTAATCCCCACCCCAAGCCAGGCAAGCGGGTGGTGTTCATCCCTCACCTCATCAGGGGGTTGTGCTTTCCGCTCCACACCTTCGTCAGGGGTTTAATGTTCTTCTATGGCCTCGACTTCCACGACCTCCCGTTGAACTCCATCATGCACCTCTCTGCCTTCATCCTCTTCTGCGAGGCATTCCTGCACATCGAGCCGCACTTCGGGCTCTGGCTGTAGGTTTTCAACATCAAATCGAAGTGCATCGGCTACAAGCACGCTGACTGCGGTGGTGCCATCATCAGAAAACTCATGCGCGTCGAGTGGCCGATGGGCACCCTCATTGACACCATCAAGTGGTGGCAGAAAGAGTGGTTCTACATCACAGAACCACAGGAACAAGGTCTGCACCCCGCCGCTGCATTCAGGTCCGGTCCTCCAACCGGACTAGCTTCATGGATTGAAAAGGGTCTCGTCTGGGGTTCGAGCAAGAAGGTGGCCGATCTACAAAAGCGGACCCTCTCCTTGGTCGAGAACGACACCAAGATGTCCGATGTGGTGCATGTAATGCTTCGAAGATGCATCCTTCCCAGCCAGCGCCTGGACACTCCCCTGTGGGCTCAAAAACTCGACGCTGAGCCTATAGTCTGGAAACTGTTCCGCACTATGCGGCAGAAGCTACGTAAGGCGTTCTTCAAATCAATGAAGAGATGGCCAGTCGAGGAGGAGGACAAGGGCCTACACGCCGCCAAGTCGGACTCCGAGGTACGACTCATCCTAGCCTAATTGGCTCTATACATAGAAGGTCCATAACCCTGTGTCCGATACGTTTATGCAAAGATGGCTGAAGAAAGCCATCAACATCAACAGTCTGACTCCTCAGCCCGAAGACGAGAGGACTGGGCTGTTAGCCAAGATGCTCGTGGAGAAGCCCTACAAGGCTCCCACGAAAAAGGAGAAGAAGAAGAAACCAGGTCAGGCTGGCCTTCGCATCAAGAATCATCCTGATGCTGCTTCCGAAAACACGCCCGCCTCCTCGAATCAGGAGGAGGAAGAAGAGGAGGAGGAGGTCGAGAGCGAGGGGGAGGCGATCTCCCCTGCGCCAAGAAGAGAGCGGCGACTCCGGACGCCCCGGGGCAAGCAGATTCTCCTGCCCCGATGAGGGCATGACAAGTGCGGATTCTTGTCCGACGACAGCTCGGACTCGAGTTCCGCGTCCGAAGATGTCGAGGAGGTTCCTCGAAGGAGCCTCATGGTGAAGACCCCTCCATCCAGGTTAGGATTCTAAGACCCTCCTTTGTGTAACCAATAAATTCAGAGTTTGCTGACACGCGGGCTATTGGTCCTGCAGCCCCCCATGCGTCATTCCCACCGAGGTGGTATCGGATGGGGAGACCCCGCCCGTTGAACTAGCGGAGAGCAGGGATGCCTCGCACCCCACCACTCCAGGCACTACGAAGGACGCTATGGAGGTGTCGTCCCAACCTACTCCAACAGAGACAGACGCAAGGGGGCAAGGGAGATATTATCATGGGCGAGGCTAATGCCTCGGCCACCAAAGACCAGGGGACAATCCTCTGTCCAGACACCGAGGAGGCCGGTCGGATGGGCCATCAGTCCCCTACAAGGACATATCCGGGGCGCACTATGTCTTCGGAGGCACCGGTCCAATCCCCGGTGGATGATCGGGAAATCCGATAATCTCTGGCACCGCCGACCACCAGGTGGTCGGCCATGGGGGAGGCTCTATCAAGCCCCACCATCCCAGCGGAGCACCGCGCCCTTATGGGTGCGGTACTACAGAGCGTCCAGTCTGTTGACAACAGACTGAAGGAGGCCTTCAAAGTTCTCCTTGCAGGCTTTCAAGTAAGTGGCCCATCGTTTTTGCTAAGTTTTAGTTTAGTCATATTGTATACATGGCAGCCCCCGAGCCCAAGGTGAGGTGAGCAAACTTGCCTAGGGGTCATTTCTATATTCGGGAAGTAAGTGCCGATGTAATGTATGCATTATGTGCGGTGTAGGCCTCGTCATCGATGGCGACCAAAAACGGCGCCGAGTTGGTCGAGCTACATCGGTAGCTGAAGCGCTTCGAGGATGAGGTGGAAGCCCTCAACAAGAGGTTCAACGAGGCACAAGGTAAGTTCGAATTAAATCTTAATGTTCCCCCCAAATTCTGTCTATGCAGCTTCTTTTTATATAGGGCTTTATCGTGTCTGCAGCCTCGTCTAAAGAGATCGAAGACCTCAAGTCCGAGCTTCAACGTGTTGTCGAGAAGGCGGCGGCCAAAGAAGCGGCCACAGCTCTCTCCGCTTTACGGGCCACCAGTGATAAACACCAAGCTCGTGTGGCGGAGATACATGATGAGCTCAAGGACGCCAGCAACAAGTGCGAGGCCTTGGAGAAAAAGAATAAGGCGCTCTCGGCTGAACTGTCCACCATGAAGTCCAATCTCCATCAGGAGCGGCTAGACAGACGGTTCTTTGAGGAACAAATTCGCCAGGCCAAGGAAATAGCCGATGGTAAGCCGTACTCCCTAAAGTGCGTATTCGGGCATAGCAGATTCGAATTGCTAACCCGGGTGTGGCGATCCTCAGGCGCATCCGCCGATCTCCAGAATAGTGTGGCAGACGCCAATCAGTTACTTGCCACGTGGGGAGAGAAAGACGAAGCTTGGATATTTGGGGCGCAGTTCCGAGCCCCCGAGCGTCCTCCTCTTCTGGCGGAGCCGACCATCCAGGACCTCTGCGTCCACTTATTGCCCGGCGAGCCACTCCCAGGCAGCTACTTTGGCCTGGTGCAATGGCCGATTGTTGCTACGCCCCACCTCGAGGCCGTCAAGCGCTCCTCTTGCATCGAAGGAGTCGGATGGCCCCTGCCAAGGCCAAATTGCACAGGCCGGGGCTCAATCCGATGAAGGTTGCCACTGACCCACCGCCGCCCGGAAAGGAGCACCGTCGCCCTGAGATTTACTTCGATGGAGTGATGGAGAGTGCGCGAGTGATAGCTTCGCAATGTTCAGGTGAAAATATATTTGAGTGAGCTTGTAATATGTCCGAAGATTTTTGTGATAACTTTCAATGATATTAGTATCCTCTCTTATATGGTTTTGCATTCCTTTATAACTCCTGTATGGTTGTTTAGTACTAAAAGATGCGAGTGGTCGGCTTCAACCCCCATGTAGATACTACATGGGGTGTCTAGCAACGCACTGTGTCACTTAGCCAAATTACAGGAACCCGAAGGCGGTTTAGTGTGGTAGACTAGGCAATCGGACTATTATGCTTTATTTATTTCACTTAACCGAAGGAGCGCGAAAAGGATTGCGGGAAGCATACGATTAGCCACCAGAGTTTTTGCGATGTTCGGACGAGCCGAGGCCAAAGCCGACATCATAGCATTTGCACAAAGGGCAAATTCCTCATATAACATGAAATAACCGCTTACGAGGGTTTAAGTGTAATACTTCTAACTTAGGTTTCTCAGATCGGATCACGCATACTATGACAGTCCATTTTCGGCTTTCTCCCCTGAGGTGCTTGACTGGACTATCCGGAAGCTCAATCGCAGGGGTGCTCCCTTTGCCCTTTTAGCCGAACGAGTGGAACATAAAGGGGCAAGCACAGGAGCCGGCGACCCAACTTAATGACCACAGAAATAGTTCAGAACCGATGCATATAAAGCGATGTAGCGACCCGACTCAAAACGAGTCAAGCCTCTGTGTGTTCTGTGTCATCCCTGGATCAGTATGCTGGCACACACAATACATCAATGTATATATCAAAGTTCAATCACATGTAAAAGCGTAAAACTGATATCTACCTTAAAATAGCAGCGGATACAGTCAACGGGAGTGGAGTCCCAACAACACCAACGACAGGTTGAGTGCGGACCGTAACCCTAAATCGTATTCTTACCCGTCGTAGAAGAGTATCTGCAACATAATACGTTGCATCCATGTAGGTCAGTACGTTGAATGTACTGGCAAGATCACCATAGTAGAACAGAAGAATAAAGACTATTCTATATGCAAAGGCTTTGTGGCTTTGTGTCTAAGTTTTTGCGTAAAAGCTGATTTTATTTTTCCTACAACAAAGGAATATCAGAAATTTCACTACAGAGTTACCTATCATGACATGGTTCCGCCAACCAATGTCTCAATGCCCACAAGTAT
This sequence comes from Hordeum marinum, assembly GCA_022496015.1. Lineage (NCBI taxonomy): Eukaryota > Viridiplantae > Streptophyta > Magnoliopsida > Poales > Poaceae > Hordeum > Hordeum marinum. The sequence continues at coordinate 275,996,826 of CM039677.1, read as the reverse complement.
CATAAGTTATCCACAATTAAGTTATCAGTCCAGTGTTGAGAGTTAAGAGATAGATCCAAGTCCAGAGGCTCAAATTGTCCGTAACCGGGGACACGGCTAATCGATTAGGTTTAACTCTACAGAGTGTTGTGTACTTTACCCACAAGATTCGTTCCCTCCTGGTAAGTCCTCGCACTGCTTGGTGTTTGAGAACAGGATGAACGAAACATGGTCTTACCGAGTGCTTCCCTGACTATCCGACAGTGCCCATCCAATCCTAACGTCGACTACATCTTCTAGAACTGCCTAGACAGAGTCACAACAAGGGTCAACCAAGCCAGAGCCCATAATGACTTGTGGCTACACAGGTAAGCTTCCGGGCATGAAGTATTCCTCCTTCTCTTTGAGTCTAGGTGAAGCTTTCCACAAGATGTCATGGCGCTTCTCCATGCATCCCGGCCATCCACTGGTTTCTCCAGGGATGCCCAATCAACCATCCTTCACCCAGTAGTGTGTATTGAAAACTTGTCTTCTCGAGTCTCGAAGTCTTGAGGTCTTGAAGATGCAGGACTTGAAGATGCCTTCATGAAGTTGTCGTCTTGACGTGGAGTCCTTCTTCACACCACTCACGAACACTCATACCATACCCCGTCTACTTTAGCATAGCATTGCACTAACTTGCGTTCCCGGGGCTTTATTAACAAGTGGTGGGTTCCTACCTCATGCATTCTACTCCACTACAAGAATTTCAATAACACTACGGGAGGGATTTATTGAAGGATGTCACTACATGCAATAAAAACATAGGTATGAAATAGATGGTCAAAGTGAACTTGCCTGTACGGTTGATGAAGATAAGTATCGCTCTCAGAAAAAAACTTGATAGAACTATACGTCACTCTCCGATGAAATCTATATAATCAAACATTACAATCATAAGCATTCATACTAGCAATCAATTCTAACAATCAAGAAGTAACAAAAATCAAAAGTAACAAGGTTGATGAAGGAAATACTTAAGACAAAGTTAAAATCAACAAAGTTTTCATGAACACCACTAAGGTAGTTTTCCCCCACAAATAACTATTTTCAATAGTAGCAAAACAATAACAAAGTAAAGTACAACAAAAGTATTTTAGTAAATATTTTACTTAGCAAAAGAATTACTTTTGAAGAACAACTAGAAATCATGAAAACAACACTCTAAACAAACATAGGTTTTTTTGCATAATAAACTTAAGAACAAGAAAACAAACAAATAAATAAATAATAAAGATACATAACAACTCAGTTAATAGAAAGTAAACCTTTGTAAAACATTTATTTTAAATATTTTCAAGTAAGACTCAACTAGCAATACTAGAGCAACATATCAAAACATAACAAAGCAAAGCAATGGACTCTAAGTTTTAGGTGGCTAAACCATTACTAAAACAAAACTATTTTTTTGTAACCAAACTAATAGTTAACATAAAATAGTTAATAAAAAAATATTTATTATAAAACAGAATTAAATCATCTAAAACTTTTGTGAAAAGGATTTCTACTAAAACTAAGTTGTTTTATAAACATTACCTATTGATGAAGAATATAGTTTCCTATAATAATAGAGTAAAACTAAATTATTTTCATTAACAAAAAATTTCTTAACAGAAAATATTTACTAAAACTTTATTTGTAAACAGAATCTAATTACTTAAAACTTTAGTTAAAAGAATTGTTATTACTAACTAATTTGCTTTTGAAACAACTATACCTATTTGAAAGAGGGTATAGGTCCCTACAGTAAAATTTATAAACTAAACAAATTATCTTTTTTAACAGCAAGTAAACTACTAAAGTTTAGAACAACAGAACTAAATGAAATCTAAAACTTAAGTTAAATCAAATCAGATTTCAAATTAAACCAAAAGAAATCAAAGTAATTAAACTAATAGGAAATTAAAACAGATTCTGTTTTGATTAAGAACACAAATACAATTTATTAAATTAATTCTCAAACTTTACCTAATGATAACTAAGATCACTAGTGACAAGTAGCAAAAATAATCAATCAAAAATATATTTTAGAACTCAAGATATTCAGAAAACAAAATTTAAATCAAAGCTGTTTAAATTAAAATTTAGTTACTCAAACATGTTCAAACTTGGCATCTCCGGAAACTAGATAAATTTTTTGTCCTAGTGCAAAAATAATCAAGTTAAAATACTTAAAAACATAAAAGATATGATAAAAACAAAATCAGAACTATTCTGGAAACAGAAATTAAAACAGAAAAGAAAATCGTTTCCAACGGACACGGGATGCTACCTTGCTGTTTCTGATTGGCTGGAGGGTGCGTGTGATCTAATGATTCGAGCAGACGGCTGCAACTTAAAGAAAACGTTTCGGCTAAATCTAAACTGAGAAAAACCGACCGGTTCACTTAAATAAAACCGAAGGGGTACGGGCGTTCTAATCTGCGCCGTAGATTTAAGATCGAACGGGGGAGGGGGAAAAGAGCTCACTGCGGCGGTGGAAAAAATCCGGCGAGGTCGACGTCGAAGGCAGGGATGGTGGGGTTGATGGGGAGATGGCTTGTAGGGGTCTTCGGCGTCGGGGAAAGGGCCCAGTCGACGTGCGCGAGCATGGCGATGACGATGGTAGCATCAGAGGGGCTCGGGGACGACGGTGGCGACGACGGCAAGCTTCGTGGCGGCGGCGGCGCTTAGATGTTGATGGTGAGAGTGCTCCCATGGGTGTGGAGCACGGTTGAGTGGGTGGGGAGGTGCGCTCGAGCCTGGGGAAGCGGTAGGTGGGCTCGGGAGTGGACGGGGAGGTCGGAATGGAGCAACGCGATGGCAATGGCGCGGCGGTTACCGGTAACTCCGGCGAAGGATTCCGGCAGCAGGAGGGCACGGGCATAGTGGGGGAATGGAGGGAGGGGGCCTCGGCTTTGAATAGGAGGGTCGGGGTCGAGGGAGAGGGACAGGAGCGGGATCTCCGGTGATGGCTCCGGTGAGATGCTTGGGAGGTGTCGGAGGAGAGGGGTGACCGGCGGGATCTCGGGGTCGGGTGGTGGGGCCTGGTTGCCAGCGAGAGAGGGAGAAAAGGAAGGGGAGCGGGCGACCGGTCGGGAGTGATTTTTGGTAGGGTTAGGGGGGGCTGGGCCGGCTGGGTCTTAAAGGCCTTTAAAGAATTTCCTTTTTAATTTACCAACGAATCAAAAACAAATAAAGGGCCATAAGAGCTTGCCAAAAAAATGAAAGTATTATACCAAAATTATCAGAATAATAAATGCCATTTAATGGACATTTTTATTCTGTCATTTGAATACTTTGAAAAAAAATATTATTTTCAGAAAATGCCTATTTGGTTTTAAAACCTTTTGCAAATATTTTTCAAATGACACCCTGGATCTTATGGTTCAAAAACTTCACAAAAATACCCCTGGTTTGGAGTGTTGCATTACTCCTCTCAAAATCTTTGCAAGGGGTTTGGATGCTTGCAAATTCAAATAGGGAATTCAAATGAAATTGAAACTCCATATGAGAAATTCTCAAATAGTTTTCAGATTCCCTTTTTCAAAGCTTTGGTTTAACTTCCAACTCTTATTTCATATATTTGAAGAAGTCATATTATCTTCTCTCACGAAAGTCATCGAGTTGCATAAAGTTTCTGAATTTGAAATATTTTAAAAACAGAATTCAAACCATTTTCAAATCCCTTTTCATTTCTTTAAATGGAAGAAGTCATGTCATCTTCACTCTGGGGTTTTGTGATGAAATGAATATGAATTCCTGATGATCAAAATGCAGAGTAAAAGTTTTGGGAAAGTCATTTCATTCCCTCTCATCAAACTTTCAAAAGTTTCAAAAAGTTTCAAATTTCACTCACTTTCAATCACTCAAACAAACAAACATTCATTCTAATATTTATTATAACATTCCAAAGTTTGGGATGTTACAAACCTACCACACTTAAAATGAATCTCGTCCTCGAGATTTGAAAGGGCTAGAAAGAAAAGGTTAGGGTTTGGGGGTCTTCTAACAAATCCTTTGACCAAGAAGGTGTGGGGTCTTCCAACAAGACTCCATTGACCTGGAAGGTGTGGGGTCTACCACACTTAAAATGAGAGTTACTGGTCCATCAACATCTTAAAAATCCTGTGGGTGCATTTGTTTGTTCACATTCTTCATGATAGTTCCTTGGTGATGCTCTTCCGTTATATCCAACTCTTGAATTCTCACATAAAATGTATTTCCTCCGATACTGGGTCTTCTTACTTGACGGGTCTCGTGATCATTCTAAATAAGTTATCGAGGAACTCCTGGTGGTCTACCATTTGTGTTTATCCTGCAGTGAAATGGGTCATGGCTTCATTCCTCACCGTAAAATTTCCTACGTGTGACAACAACTGTCATGTACAAGGGGTTTTCATCATACCATTCTAAGGCTTAAACAAAAGCTTCAAAGAACATCGTCTCTTTACTATGGGTAAGTCACTTAGATTTACCATTCCGAATAGCCAGAGAATGATTAGAGTAAGTCGTCATGGTGGCCAAACCATGTCACACCGAAATCATTACCTTGTATAAGGTCTAGTGAATCTCATATTCTAACACTTTGGGCTTCCTCACAAGCATTGCAGAAATTCTTGTCAACGAACGAGGTTCGGACAAATCTTTTGATTCTGCAAGCTAAGCAAAAACATCTATCGTTTCTTCACATATCTTAGGTTTTCATAATGCTCCTAAGAAAACCGTTTTGCTGATCAGTCGTAGCTTCTTCCAAGTTTCTTCCTTCACAAAGGTGGGGCTGGATATTTATCAATCCTGGCGTCAGTGACTAGTGGTTTTACTTGAATACTTCAACAGCTTTAACTCACTCCTGGGGTTACTATCATTCCATATACCAACATTACCTTCAGTTTCACTACATCATACCCTTGAGGTAACAAATCACAGACTTACCCTTGTATAGATTCCACTCTGTGGAATCCATTTTCCTTTCCTTTGGTCTGTTTAATCTTGGGTATGGTTTCACCATAATCATTCTTTTTCTCAACATTCCAGCTTCGAAAACACTTTGTCACAAAGTTTGTCATCCAGATAGTTTGAGGTGGTTCCATATTCTCTTCACCTGTATTTACTTATCCAAACTCCTTAATCCGGAAAGGTACCTGTGGTTACTACCACACTTAAAATGAAATGCACTCATGTCTGCAGAGACCATTTTTTTCTCATATCCTCGAAAATGGTCGGAGATCTTGGGTCATAGAGTAACAGCTCATGTAATACAACATAAAATAAATCATGACACCATAGATTTCCATTGACTCATGAATTTATTACAAACTCTGAGGCTTCCGTTACATAACGTCAAAATGGTAAGAGTGCTACCTATTACATTTATTACATCCGAAATCCAAAACTCAGACTACTCATGCTTAACCCTCTTCTCCGAGCAGGTATAGGAGTAATGTCCTGTCTTCTTGCACTGAAAACAGATAATTTCTGACATATCTCGGGGCTTCTTGATGTTGGTGTTTTCTCCTTGGAGTTCAGGTTCCTTTCTTGGACATTTATTAGCATAGTGGCCCATATCCTTACACTTGAAACATCTAATATGACTCAGGTCCCTTTGTTCAGGGGCTTGTCTCTTTCTGAGCTTCTTTGTTCCGATCAAACTTTCAATTTCATGTGGATCAAACTCCACTTATTCTGTCGAGAAGTTTTCCAGATACTCTTTTCTTTCCTTTGTACAGTCCTGTGAGAAATGTCCTTCTTCTCCACATGAATAGCAAGCATTGCAGTAAAATCTGCTTAGGCCTTCTCCATCAGGGTATTCAATATCTTCCTTCATCACAAGTTCTCCTAACTTTCCTCTGAAGGCTTCCTTCATGGCTTTCTTCTGCTGTTTGATGACTTCTTGTACCTTGGGGTACACTTGGCATTGAGCAAGGTAATGTGTAGTTCCTTCACACAAGAAACATGTCACTTGCCCAGTGGGGCATTCCTCAGCAGGGTGTTTCTCTACACAGTAAGGGCATCCATCCTTGTGTTCTTCCTGGTTGTGTCCTATCTCTCCACATATCTTGCAGGCACAAATCTTCTTCACAACTTTGCAACGGGGCTTCTAGGTGTTGGTAACAACATGGGATCCTTGCAAAGTCATCTTGAATTCTTCCCAAGTGATTGATTCCTGCCTATCATGGATATCTTCATGCATCTTCCACCAATGTGCAGCACCTTCTGCAAAGTACCGAAGAGCATACTGGACCATCTCGTTCCTTGCAACAAGGTTACTCCTTAGGTGATCCTCCATGTTCTGAATCCATTCTTCTGTCTCTAACCGAGTCATCAATCCAGAATACACAAGTCCATCTTCAATCGTCATCTATTGGGGTCAAGGTTTTGGGATGAGATACGAGAGAGAGAAAAGGAGGGGAAAACACACAATACAACAATGGTTTAAAAAAATATTTTAGTTGTGGCTGTCGAAAATAAAACTTACACACAAATGACAGCTCACAAATCATCGTTTCTAACGTAAGTATACAACAGGGGTTTGGTCTTCTAGGGGCATAATATCTTGGGAATTCTTCATGGTCTTCAATTTCTTCAGATCTCTATAGTCTTCAACTTGTGTAGCTTCAATTATTCTAATGCATGGTGAAATCTTCTTTACTTGGAAGTGGCCATCAATTGTTTCGATATCTTGTCCTTCTTGAAGAGGTCTCAGTTGATCCTTAGTGGGGTCAAGGGAAAAAGGTATTTTCTAACTCTTTGAAGTAGGAGAGATCATTTGATAAAGCTCAAATAAGATGAGAAGTATAGAGTCCTTTTGAAAAAAAAAATTTCGAGAAATTATTTCCTAAGGGCTTTCCAGTTTCTAGGGTCACGTCCTACAGTCAACATGTGCTCTGATACTATTTCTGTAGTGACCCGACTCAAAACGACTCAAGCCTTTGTGTGTTTTGTGCCATCCCTGGATCAGTATGCTGGCACACACAGTACATCAATGTATATATCAAAGTGCAATCACATGTAAAAGCGTAAAACTGATATATATACCTTAAAATAGCAGCAGATAGAGTCAACGGGAGTGGAGTCCCAATAACACCAACGGCAGGTTGAGTGCGGACCGTAACCCTAAATCGTATTCTTACCCGTCGTAGAAGAGTATCTGCAACATAATATGTTGCAGCCATGTAGGTCAGTACATTGAATGTACTGGCAAGATCACCATAGTAGAACAGAAGAATAAAGACTATTCTATATGCAAAGGCTTTGTGGCTCTGTGTCTAAGTTTTTGCGTAAAAGCTGATTTTATTTTTCCTACAACAAAGGAATATCAGAAATTTCACTACAGAGTTACCTATCATGACATGGTTCCGCCAACCAATGTCTCAATGCCCACAAGTATCATAAGTTGCCCACAATTAAGTTATCAGTCCAGTGTTGAGAGTTCAGAGATAGATCCAAGTCCAGAGGCTAAAATTGTTTGTAACCGGGGACACGGCTAATCGATTAGGTTTAACTCTACAGAGTGTTGTGTACTTTACCCACAAGATTCGTTCCCTCCTGGTAAGTCCTCGCACTGCCTGGTGTTTGAGAATAGGATGAATGAAACATGGTCTTACCGAGTGCTTCCCTGACTATCTGACAGTGCCCATCCAATCCTAACGTCGACTACATCTCGTAGCACTACCTAGACAGAGACACAACAAGGGTCAACCAAGCCAGAGCCCATAATGACTTGTGGCTACACAGGTAAGCTTCAGGGCATGAAGTATTCCTCCTTCTCTTTGAGTCTAGGTGAAGCTTTCCGCAAGATTTCATGGCGCTTCTCCATGCATCCCGGCCATCCACTGGTTTCTCCAGGGATGCCCAATCAACCATCCTTCACTCAGTAGTGTGTATTGAAAACTTTTCTTCTCAAGTCTCGAAGTCTTGAGGTCTTGAAGATGCAGGACCTTAAGATGCCTTCATGAAGTTGTCGTCTTTACGTGGAGTCCTTCTTCACACCACTCACGAACACTCATACCATACCCCGTCTACTTTAGCATAGCATTGCACTAACTTGCGTTCCCGGGGCTTTAGTAACAAGTGGTGGGTTCCTACCTCATGCATTCTACTCCACTACAAGAATTTCAATAACACTACGGGAGGGATTTATTGAAGGATGTCACTACATCCAACAAAAACATAGGTATGAAATAGATGGTCAAAGTGAACTTGCCTGTACGGTTGATGAAGATAAGTATCACTCTCAGAAAAATACTTGATAGAACTATACGTCACTCTCTGATGAAATCTATATAATCAAACATTACAATCATAAGCAGTCATACTAGCAATCAATTCTAACAATCAAGAAGTAACAAAAATCAAAAGTAACAAGGTTGATGAAGGAAATACTTAAGACAAAGTTAAAATCAACAAAGTTTTCATGAACACCACTAAGGTAGTTTTCCCCTACAAATAACTATTTTCAATAGTAGCAAAACAATAACAAAGTAATGTACAACAAAAGTATTTTAGTAAATATTTTACTTGGCAAAAGAATTACTTTTGAAGAACAACTAGAAATCATGAAAACAACACTCTAAACAAACATAGGTTTTTTGCATAATAAACTTAACAACAAGAAAACAAACAAAAATAAAAATAATAAAGATACATCAAAACTCAGTTAATAGAAAGTAAACCTTTGTAAAACCTTTATTTTAAATGTTTTCAAGTAAGACTCAACTAGCAATACTAGAGCAACATATCAAAACATAACAAAGCAAAGCAATGGACTCTAAGTTTTAGGTGGCTAAACCATTACTAAAACAAAACTATTTTTTGTAACCAAACTAATAGTTAACAGAAAAGAGTTAATAAAAAAATATTTATTATAAAACAGAATTAGATCATCTAAAACTTTTGTGAAAAGGATTTCTACTAAACCTAAGTTGTTTTATAAACATTACCTATTGATGAAGAATATAGTTTCCTATAATAATAGAGTAAAACTAAATTATTTTCATTAACAAAACATTTCTTAACAGAAAAGATTTACTATAACTTTATTTGTAAACAGAATCTAATTACTTGAAACTTTACTTAATAGAATTGTTATTACTAACTAATTTGCTTTTAAAACAACTATACCTATTTGAAAGAGGGTATAGGGCCCTACAATAAAATTTATAAACTAAACAAATTATCTTTGTTAACAGCAAGTAAACTACTAAATTTTAGAACAACAGAACTAAATGAAATCTAAGACTTAAGTTAAATCAAATCAGATTTCAAATTAAACCAAAAGAAATCAAACTAATTAAACTAATAGGAAATTAAAACAGATTCTGTTTTGATTAAGAACACTAATCAAATTTATTAAATTAATTCTCAAACTTTACCTAATGATAACTAAGATCACTAGTGACAAGTAGCAAAAAGAATCAATCAAAATTATATTTTAGAACTCAAGATATTCAGAAAACAAAATTTAAATCCAATCTGTTTAAATTCAAATTTAAATATTCAAACATGGTCAAACTTGGCATCCCCAGAAACGAGATAAAATTTGGTCCTAATGCAAAAATAATCAAGTTAAAATACTTAAAAACATAAAAGATATGATAAAAACAAAATCAGAACTATTCTGGAAACAGAAATTAAAACAGAAAAGAAAATCGTTTCTAACGGACAGGGGATGCTACGTGGCTGTTTCTGATTGGCTGGAGGGTGCGTGTGATCTAATGATTCGAGTGGACGACCGCAACTTAAAGAAAACGTTTCGGCTAAATCTAAACTGAGAAAAACCGACCGGTTCACTTAAATAAAACCGAAGGGGTACGGGCCTTCTAATCTGCGCCGTAGATATAAGATCGAATGGGGGAGGGGGAAAAGAGCTCACCGCGGCGGTGGAAAAACTCCGGCGAGGTCGACGTCGACGGCAGGGACGGCGGGGTTGATGGGGAGATGGCTTCCGGGGGTCTTTGGCGTCGGGGAAAGGGCCCATTCGACGTGCGCGAGCATGGCGATGACGATGGTAGCGTCAGAGGGGCTCGGGGACGACGGTGGCGACGACGGCAAGCTTCGTGGCGGTGGCGGCGCTTAGATGTTGACGGTGAGAGTGCTCCTGTGGGTGTGGAGCACGGTTGAGTGGGTGGGGAGGTGCGCTCGAGCCTAGGGAAGTGGTAGGTGGGCTCGGGAGTGGACGGGGAGGTCGGAATGGAGCAACGCGATGGCAATGGCGCGGCGGCTACCGGTAACTCCGACGAAGGATTCCGACAGCAAGAGGGCACGGGCATAGTGGGGGAATGGAGGGAGGGGCCTCGGCTTTAAATAGGAGGGGTCGGGGTCGAGGGAGAGGGACAGGAGCGGGATCTTCGGTGATGGCTCCGGTGAGATGCTTGGGAGGGGTCGGAGGAGAGGGGTGACCGGAGGGATCTCGGGGTCGGGTGGTGGGGCCCGGTTGCCAGCGAGAGAGAGAGAAAAGAAAGAGGAGCGGGCGACCGGTCGGGAGTGATTTCGGGCGGGGTTAGGGGGGGCTGGGCCGGCTGGGTCTTAAAGGCCTTTAAAGAATTTCATTTTTAATTTACCAGCGAATTAAAAACAAATAAAGGGCCATAAATACTTGCCAAAAAATAAAAGTTTTATACCAAAATTATCAGGAGAATAGATTCCATTTTATGGACATTTTTATTCTGTCATTTGAGTACTTAAAAAAATATTATTTTCAGAAAATTCCTATTTGGTTTTAAAACCTTTTGCCAATATTTTTCAAATGACACCCTGGGTCTTCTGGTTCAAAAACTTCACAAAAACACCCCTGGTTTGGAGTGTCACATTACTCCTCTCAAAATCTTTGCAAGGGGTTTGGATGCTTGCAAATTCAAATAGGGAATTCAAATGAAATTGAAACTCCATATGAGAAATTCTCAAATAGTTTTGAAAATCCCTTTTTCAAAGCTTTGGTTTAACTTCGAACTCTTATTTCATATATTTGAAGAAGTCATATTATCTTCTCTCATGAAAGTCATTGAGTTGCATAAAGTTTCTGAATTTGAAATATTTTAAAAACAGAATTCAAACCATTTTCAAATCCCTTTTCATTTCTTTAAATGGAATAAGTCATGTCATCTTCACTCTGGGGTTTTGTGATGAAATGAATTTGAATTCCTGATGATCAAAATGCAGAGTGAAAGTTTTGGGAAATTCATTTCATTCCCTCTTATAAAACTTTCAAAACTTTCAATTTTTTTCAAATTTCACTCACTTTCAATCACTCAAACCAACAAACATTCATTCTAATATTTATTATAACATTCCAAAGTTTGGGATGTTACAAGCAAATGCCAAGACGCCAGACACACGATAGTTAGGGAAATTTGTTTATGAAATCGAGCCCCCAGTCTATTAGCCGGTGACCTCGAGTCATACCGAACAGATTCATGAGAAGAGGGAGGAAAGGAAAAAGTTTGTGCCATAAAAGGAAGGATAAATGAGGCGTACATGCGCCATGCAATTTCGTGTTTCCTCAACAACTCTTATACTTTGGATTGCCAAAACAACTGTTTATAGGTATGTTATAAGAAATAAAGTTCTACAGGAGCTGTTGTACCAGGGGTCTTCAAGTGGTGACCAGACGTCTTCGATATGCCCTGTTGCTAGTTGACTCCTACTTTTGGATGCAACTTGATGGGTGTTAGTGCGGACGGATCTTGCAAACAAAATCTTGAGAGGCCGCAGTGTCGAAGATGAGCTTTATGCCATGGGCAGGCTATTTCAGGAGCGCCTGCAGTTTGTCCGAAGACGTGTTGATGGTAATAGTTTGGAACAACCGAACGCCTATCGTAATTTCCCCATCGCTACCCATGGAATCTTAAGTGCAAAGTTGTGCCTCCTCGGCACATACTTTGTTGGTCCTGAGGTTGTGCGGTGGGGGGTGAGTCCCTATTGGGGGGAGGAAGGAGGGTCGGGATGTTTGGTATGAATCCAAACTCCCTTCCCAGCGTTTTGTGCCTTTACGGCGAATGCCAAAGCTTGTCGGTCGTCTTTGTAGCTGAATTCAGCCACCAGTGCTAGTGCATGTTCCTCCATTCTGAGAGACTGCTCTATATTGCTATTGACGGTGATGACCCCCTTGGGGCCCGACATCTTGAGCTTGAGGTATGCGTAATGCGGGACTGCGTTGAACCAAGCAAACGCTGTCCGGCCGAGCAGCGCGTGATAACCACTGCGAAAGGGCACAATGTCGAAGACCAAGTCCTCGCTGCAGATGTTATCGGGCGAGACGAACACAACGTCTATGGTTACAGAGCCCGTACATCGGGCCTCAACACTTGGGATCACTCCCTTGAAGGTAGTGCTGCTGGGATTGATCCTTGACGGATCTATACCCATCTTTTTCACCGTGTCTGAGTAAATCAGATTGAGGCTACTTCCACCATCCATTAGGACTTTAGTGAGGTGATACCCATTTATAATGGGATCTAGGACGAGGGCAGCCGAGCCCCCATGACGGATACTGGTCAGATGGTCGCGCCGGTCGAAGGTGATCAGGTATGCTGACCATGGGTTATAATTCGGAGCTATGGGCTCCACGACATAGACCTCCCGAAGGGCCTGCTTCCTCTCTTTCTTAGGTATGTGGGTGGCGTATATCATATTCACCGTATAGACTTCGGGAGGAAATTTCTTCTGACTGCCACCTGTTGGACCCCAAGGCTTTTCTTCGTCCTCGCTGCGCGAGCTCTTTCCCTGGTCTTTAGGTTGTATTTTGCTAGCCTGTTTAAACACCCAACAGTTGCAGTGTGTGTGATTGGATGGCTTTTCCAAAGTTTTGTTAATTTGGCAAGTACTATCTATCGGATTTCGAGCTCCACAAAACCCTTAAGATTCAAACACAGGGGCGTGTGTGAAGATCGCTCGCGACATCGTCCAACCTAGCTCACTACTCGATGAACACAACAAAGAACTCGCACGACGACGAGGAAAAAAACGAACACGACAGTTTACCCAGGTTCGGGCCGCTGCAAAGCGTAATACCCTACTCCTACCTTTGGTGGATTGCCTCTTGAAGAGGTGAAATGGATGAACAAGTATAATGTTTCAGGGCCTCCTGAGGGCTCTCGTTGGTGTTCGAGGCTCCTTGTGGTTTGATGGTTGGTGAATGGTGGAGTTGGTGGATCCCTCTCTCTACGAAGCAGCCAACCCTCTATATATAGAGGTGGCCCAGGTCCTCTTCCCTTATCGCAATGGCGGGAAGGGATACCACAACGGCCAATTTCGAAGGAGGATAGGGGTTCATGCTCGCCTGACCCGAAGGCGGTCTTCGCCTGCAAAGTAGTTGTCGACGCCACAGTGATGGGCCTAGCGATGACGTCCGTCCTGCGGAGCTGGTGGTTGCGGTCTTGTTGCATCAGAATGGAAACCTGTCGGGGGTGCTTTGGGAACCCGCGAACGTCCTTGCTCCCTTTGCACCAAAGGGGAAACTGTGCCGCCTGGCGCACTGGCTTGCCTCCTTGCGTCTGCTTTGACTCCTGAAGTCGGGCCTTGCATAGAGATCTCCGCTGCTCCGGAGGGGGCCTGGGGAGGCCCGTCCCCTGCTGGTCTTGATGCTTCTCCTCCTCACAAGGCTAGGCCCTCGCGAGGGCCTTGTCCTGAGTGGGGCCACACCTTGCTGTGTTTGGTCGATGAGGTGGGCCATGCCATTGGCCACAGATAGGGAGGTCTGGGTACCCCCGTTCCCAGAACGCCGACAGTAGCCCCTGGGACCAAGGCACGCTCGAGATGGCTTCCGTGTGAAGACTTGAGGATGCCCCAAACCACCGTGGTCCCCAATTGTCCGCGGGCCAGGCTTTACATGCGTCGAACAACCAGGCGGCGACGCCTCGCTGCCCAAGGCATCCAGAAAACACTCCTGGTCAGACTGACACGACATCCGGTTGCTGCACCGGCCATCATTGCTTCTTATAGAATGCTGCTACCGCCTCAGGTAACGCAGATATGACCCATGAGAGGGCCATGTGCCCCTGGAACACGAGGGGGCGCCGGGCGGTCCTCTGTTGTATATAAGTTGGCGAGGGAGAGAAAACCCTCACCCACCATTGCCTTCTCTTCCTCCGCATCCCTCGAATCGTCTCTTCCCAGCAATGGCGTCAGTGAGGAAGTTCTCTGCTGCCGAGAAAGGGAAGGCTTCTGGGGCAGATCCCGCCGCTCCATCGCCTCGGAGGGGTTGCGGTCGCCCTCAGAAGTATGCTGCGATGCCGTCGGCGGCTCCCGGCGAACACAACCATTTCCCAGCACGTCATAGCGGCCGCGGTGGAAAGCCGTCCAGCGCGGGCGACCGCGGTGGTTGAGGCAGCGGCAACCAAGGTGGGAGGTTGATGGTGGCCACCCGGCCACTGCGCCCGCGGATTCATTCGGCCGACTCGGCTCTAGATTTTGTGACGTGGGCGGACATGCAGGAAGCCGCCTGGTTCCAGCTTCCGGGCCACTTCGTGAAGGCCCTGCCCGCTGGAGTGCCTGCCGGCCTACTGCTGCAGGCTGATGGCTGCTAAAGTGGGGCGTCTTGGGTGGAGGTCGAGGTCACCCGCGTAGGCTGTGTACCTGAACCGCGGGTGGAAAGCGTTTGCCCGCGCCCACGGCTTGAAGGGGAGGCGCAACTTCCAGTTCAAGTATGATGGGAAGGCGATGCTCTTTTTCAAGTTCTTCAGGGGAGAGGGCGAGCGCGTGGGGTGCTGCCCGGAAGACATCGGCCGCGGTGATCCTGAAGGTGAGCTTGCCCTTGGCGACGGGCGTCGCGCCTACAGCAGCAGCGACACCCCCTCCAGAGGGAGCCCGAGCGACAGCAGTGACAACAACTATGTCGCGCCACCACGCCCGGGTCTCTAGGGGGAGCCAGCCATCGTGGCGCCGCTCTCCTGCTCCGGGGATGTTCGCCCCGTCGCGCTTCCATGGGGCCGTGAAGGAGGAGGAGGACACCGATTGAGCATCGATGCAACTATGTCAGGATCCCCGAGGTGACGGCCCTTGTAGGGCTTTTCACTTTCATTCTCCTCCTTTCTTCATGTATCTTGAAGATTAAGAACTAAGGGAGGCCCTTCGGGCGTGTAATACGCTTGGTTGGAGTTGACTTCCGGCTGAGGTTGTCTTTCGGCCGAGGTTAGGATACTTAGCTTGTCAGACCTGCGGTAGGCTTTCGGATTGGGGAGGCGCGGCTGAAGCGCTCGGAGGGCCCGTGCGCCCGGTGGCTTCTTCTTCTTGCGGTTGAGATGGGTTGGGGGCTTTGACAGTGCTCTGTGTCTACAGGTTCCAGTCCCGCGCATTTCCCTACCGTCGGAAGGTACGACCACCTTACCATGGATGCTCCTCATGAGGCGAGGCCCTAACACTCATGATGCTGATCGGAAACCAAGGACGAGAACAGGAGGCCGAGTGGCATTATGACCGGTAAGGATCCTAAGGCACGATGCTCAGGAGCCCCCTTTGACACCCAAGCAGCTCTACGTTGACAGGACCCAGTCCCGCGCATTTCCCTACCGTCGCAAGGCACGGCCACCTTACCATGGACGCTCCTCACGAGGCGAGGCCCCGACACTCCTGAAGCCGACCAGAAACCAAGGACGACAATAGGAGGCCGAGTGGCATTATGACCGGTACGTCTCCTGTGGCGCGATGCTCAGGAGCCCCCTTAGACGCTCAAGCGGCCCCCACGGATTCTGGTTCATGCTCCGGGAAGGCTGGGCTTCATGAGGCTTCGAGTTGTAGTTCAAGTAGCCCTGTGTCGGCAGGTCCCAGTCCTGCACATTTCCCCACCACCATTAGGTATGACTGGAAACCAAGGACACACTTCACGGGGCAAATCCCCGACACTCCTGACGCAGACCGAAAACCAAGGACGACATCAGGGAGTCGGGTGGCCTTATGATCGGTAAGGCTCCTGAGGCATGATACATCTCCAATGTATCTATTATTTTTTATTGTTCCATGCTATTATATTATCTGTTTTGGATGTTTTATATGCGTTGATATGCTATTTTATATAATTTTTGGACTAACCTATGTAGTGACCCGACTCAAAACGAGTCAAGCCTCTGTGTGTTCTGTGCCACCCCTGGATCAGTATGCTGGCACACACAGTACATCAATGTATATATCGAAGGGCAATCACACGTAATTAACGTAAAACTGATATATACCTTAAAATAGCAGCAGAAACAGTCAACGGGAGTGGATCCCAATAACACCAATGGCAGGTTGAGTGCGGACCGTAACCCTGAATCGTACTCTTACTCGTCGTAGAAGAGTATCTGCAACATAAGACGTTGCAGCCATGTAGGCGAGTACATGGATTGTACTAGCAAGATCACTATAGTAGGACAGAAAAAAAATTCTATATACAAAAGGCTTTGTGGCTCTATGTCTGAGTTTTTGCGTAAAAGCTGACTTTATTTTCCTACAACAATGGAATATCAGGAATTTCACTATAGAGTTACCTATCATGACATGGTTCCGCCAACCGATGTCTAAATGCCCACAAGTATCATAAGTTGCCCACAATTAATTATCAATCCAGTGTTGAGAGTTTCAGAAATAGATCCAAGTCCAGAGGCTCAAATTATCCGTAACCGGGGACACGGCTAATCGATTAGGTTTAACTCTGCAGAGTGTTGTGTACTTTGCCCACAAGAATCGTTCCCTCCTGGTAAGTCCTCGCACTTCATGGTGTTGGAGAACAGGACGAACGAAACATGGTCTTTCAGAGTGTTTCCCTGACTACTGCCAGTGCCCATCCAATCCTAATGTCGACTACATCTCGTAGCACTGCCCAGCCAGAGTCACAACAAAGATCAACCAAGCCAGAGCCAATATTGACTTGTGGCTACACAGGTAAGCTTCTGGCATGAAGTATTCATCCGTCTCTTTGAGTCTGGGCGAAGATTTCCGCGTGAATACTAGCACTTCCCCAGCAACACTTAGGCTAACCACTGGCTTCCCCAGGGCGTCATTTCAACCATCCTTCACCCAGTAATGTGTATTGAAAACTTGTTTCTCAAGTCTCGAAGTCTTGAGGTCTTGAAGATGCAGGAATTGAAGATGCCTTCATGAATTTGTCGTCTTGACGTAGAGTCCTCCTTCTCACATCACTCCCAAACACTCAAACCAAACCCCGTCTGCTGTATCATAGCATTTAAAATAACTAACGTTCCCGGAGCTTTAGTGACAATTGGTGGGTTCCTACCTCATGCATTCTACTCAACTACAAGAATTTCAATAACACTACGGGAGGGAGTTGTTGAAATGATGTCACTACATGCAATAAAACATAGGTATGAACAAGATGGTCAAAGTGAACTTGCCTGTACTTTTGATGAAGAAAAATAGTGTTCTCAGAAGTAACTTGATAGACTATTCGTCACTCTCCGATAAAAATCTATAATCAAACATTTCACTCATATAAGGAATCATACTAGCAATCAATTCTAAAAATAAAAATTTAACATAAAACCAAAAGCAACAAGGTTGTGATGAAGGAAATACTTAAGACAAAACTCAAAATAACAAAACTACATCAACACAACTAAGGTGGTGATGAAGGAAATACTTAATACAAAACTCAAAGTAACAAAACTAGATCAACACAACTAAGGTGGTGATGAAGGAAACACTTAAGACAAAACTCAAAGTAACAAAACTACATCAACACAACTAAGGTGGTGATGAAGGAAATACTTAAGACAAAACTCAAGTAACAAAACTACATCAACACAACTAAGGTGGTGATGAAGGAAATACTTAAGACAAAACTCAAGTAAGAAAACTACATCAACACAACTAAGGTGGCGATGAAGGAAATACTTAAGGCAAAACTCAAAGTATCAAAACAAAAACAAAGTAAAATATAACCATAGTATTTTGGTAAATATTGTACTAGCAAAAAGAATTACTTTTGAAGAACAACTAAGAATTTAGAATACAATACTCTAGCGACATAAGTTTTTAACTACTAGAACATGTCACCAGAAAACACTAAGTTAATAAAAGAAGACATATTTTAAAGCAAATAATTAACAGAAAGTATTTTCTCATAAGTCTTTATTTTGCAAAAAGAACTAATTGAAAAGCTTTTAAAAAGATTCTTCTTTTGATATAAAACAAGGTCATCCTTGGCTTAACCACAAACAATCTCAACTATAATACAAGTTGTTTCTGGTCTAAACTTAGACTAACAGAAAATCAAACTTATAAAACAATTTGTGGAAACTATTTTCAAATAGTGGATCAAACTAGCAATGAAAATCAAATTGCAAGTTATAATTGAACTAGAATTGGTTTTCATGCTATCAACTACTAAAATAATATTTGTTTGGAGGGCTGCTGTTATCTAACAGAAAACTTTATAAATATCTATCACTAAATATAAAAGAAAATAATTTAAAACAATTTAAAATAAAAGAAATATAAATAAACCTTAGAAGAACTAAAACAGAATCTGTTTTGTTAAAAATACTAATTTAAAAATATTCTAAAATTTTCCAAACTCTACCTACTCATAACGAAGGTCACTAGTGACAAGTAGCAAAAGAATCAACTCAGAATAAATTTTTAAACTCAAGCTATTCAGAAAATAAGATTTGAATCAAATCTGTTTGAATTAAATTTTAAAATATTCAAATAGGGTCAAACTTTATATCTACAGAAATTACATAAAATTTCTGACACCATGCAAAAAGAATCAAATTAGAACAATTAAAAACATAAAATATATAAATAAAATAAAAACAGAACTATTTTGTTTTTAAAACAGAAAACAGAAAAAGAAAAACATCAACTAACGGACAGGGTGCTACGTGGCAGGTTCTGATAGGCTACAGAGGGGTGCGTGTTAGACTGAAACGAGCGGATGACCGAATTTTAGAGAAGAACGTTTCGGCTAAAAGTAACTGAAAGAAAACCGGACGGTTCATTTAAGTTAAACCGAAGGGGTACACTCCTTCTAATCTACGCTGTTGGAATAAGATCTAACGGAGGGGACAAGCTCATCGTGGTGGAGGTCAACTCCGGCGAGGCAGGGGCTCGGTGGTGCACGTGGAGGTGGCTCCGGTGGTCGAGGACGGCGTCCGAGGGGTCCTGTCGACGGCGGCGAACCTCCGGCGTCCGTTGGTGGCGTCGGCAAGGTGACGGGGCGTCGGCATTGGGATCCACAAGCTCGGGATGGTGGTGGCCGAGGGGAACTCCGGCGAGGTAGACGGCGTGGGTGCTCTGGTGGGTCTGGGGTCCAGGCGAGGGGACGGGGAGGTGTGCACGTGTGAGGGGAGGTGGATGGTGGGCTCGGGAGGTGGCGGGGTGGTCGGAGTAGAGCGCTAGGAGGGGAGTGGCAGGAGGAGGAATCTCTGGCTCGGTGGTCGCCGGCGTGGTTTGGGGAGCGAGAGGAGGGAGGTGACCATGGAGATGGGGCGGTCGGGCGGTGGGGCCGGTTGTCAGCGAGAGAGAGAGAGAGGGCGCGGTCAGCGGTGGCCGGTGCGGAGGAATTTTGGGAGACGGATTAGGGGCAGGTGGGCCGGTGGGCTTTAACTCACGTTAATTGTTTTCCTTTTACTAATTTCCAACGAAATAAAAACTCATTTATGGTAATTAACACCCTTCCAAAAAATCAAGTTTTATATACCAAAATGATCAGGGAAATAAATGCCATTTAATGAACATTTTTCCACGGCCAAATTAAATATTTTAATTTTCTTCTTCAGAAAATGCCTAAATGGCTTTATTTATTTTTGCAAATATTTTTGAAATAACCCCATGGGTTTTATGGTTCAAATACTTCACAAAAATACCCCTGGTTTGGAGTGTCATATTACTCCTCTGAAAAATTTGTCAAGGGGTTTGAATGCTTACAATTTTCAAATTGGAATTCAAATATGAAAGTGATCTCCATATCAGAAATTTTCAAATAGTTTTCAAATTCACTTTTCAAATCTCTTTTATATTGAAGAAGTCATGTCATCTTCTCTCATTGATTTGAAATGAAGGAATTTGAATTCAAACACAAAGGGGAAAGTCATCTTATTCCCTCTCATTCAAAAGTTTTCAAAAAGTTTCAAATTTTCACTCAATTTCAATCACTCAAGCAAACAAGCATTCATTCTAATATTTATTATAACATTCCAAAGTTTGGGATGTTACAAACTACCACACTTAAAATGAATCTCGTCCTCGAGATTCGAAAGGGCTAGAAAGAAAAGGTTAGGGTTTGGGGTCTTCCATTGACCAAGAAGGTGTGGGGTCTACCACACTTAAAATGAGAGTTACTGGTTTCTCAAAATCATGGAAGTCCTCTGGGTGCATCTCTCTCTTCAGATTCTTCATGATGGCTCCTTCAATGAGGCTCTTCCATTAAATCAAAATCTTGTGATCTCATAACAAAAAGGATTTCCTCCGATATTGGGTCTTCTTAACTGACAGGTCTCGTGGTCATTCTAAACAACCTATTAATGATCTCATGGTGGTCTACCATTAGTGGTTACCCTACAGTGAAAAGGGTCTTGGCTTCATTCCTCACCGTAAAATTCCTACGTGTGACAACAACTGTCCTATACAAGGGGTTTTCATCATACCTTTTTAAGGCTTAAACAAAAGCTTCAAAGAACGTCGTCTCTTTACTATGGGTAAGTCAATCAGATTTACCATTCCGAATAGCAAAAGAATGATAAGAGTAAGTCGTCATGGTGATCAATCCATGCCGCACTGAAATGATTACCTTGTATAAGGTTTAGTGAATCTAGTATTCTAACACTTGGGCTTCCTCACAAGCATTGCAGAATTTTCTCTTGTCAACGAACGAGGTTCAGATAAATCCTTTGATTCTGCAAGCTAAACAAAAACACCTATCGTTTTCTTCACAACTCTTAGGTTTTCGTATACTCCTAAGAAAAACGTTTTGCTGATCAGTCGTAGCTTCTTACAAGTTTCTTCCTTCACAAAGGTGGGGCTTGATCCTTATCAATCCCGAGGTCAGTGACTTGTGGGTTCACATGAATACTTGAATAGTCTTTAACTCACTCTTGGTGTTACTATCGTGCCATATACCAACATTACCTCCAGTTCACTCCATTATACCCTTCACAGACTTATTCTTGTTTAGATTCCACTCCGCGGAATCCATTTTCCTTTCCATTGGTCTGTTTAACCTTGGGTATGGTTTCATCACAATCATTCTTTATCTCAACATTCCAGCTTCAAAAGCACTTTGTCTCAAAGGTTATCATCCATATAGTTTGAGGGGGTTCCACATTCTCTTCACCTGTATTCAGTATCCAACCTCCTTAATATGAATGGTATTTTCTTCATTGATTTATCCCTGTGGGTACTACCACACTTAAAATGAATTGCACACATGCTTGCATAGACCATATTTTCTCATATCCTTGAAAATTGGTTAGAGATCTTTGTTCTTAGAGTGGCAACTCATATAATTCAACACAGGAGAATCATGACATCATAAATTCCATTGATCTCATGAATTTTATTATAAACTCCGAGACTTCCGTTACATAACTTCAAAATAGTAAGAGTGCTTCTTATTACATTTATTACTTCCAAAATCCAAAACTCAGACTACTCATGTTTATCCTTCTTCTCTGGGCAGGTATAGGAGTAATGTCCTGTCTTCTTGCACCGGAAACACATGCTCTGACTTAGATCCTTCTTTGCAGAAATTGGGTTGTTTTGAGAACGTCTTCGGCTTCTCTTCTTGGGCTCCTTTGTTTCGATCAAACTTTCAATTTCTAGTGGATCAAACTCCACTTCTTCTGTCGGGAAGTTTCCCAGATACTCTTTTCTTTCCTTCGTATAGTCCTATGAGAAACGTCCTTCTTCTCCACATGAATAGCAGGCATTGGAGTAGAATCTGGTTAGGCCTTCTCCATTAGGGTCTTCAACATCTTCCTTCATCACAAGTTCTCCTAATTTTTCTCTGAAGGCTTCCTTCATGGCTTTCTTCTACTGCTTGATGACTTCTTGTACCTTGGGGTACACTTGGCATTGAGCAGGGTAGTGATTGGTTCCCTCACACAAGAAACAGGTCACCTGTCTAGTTGGGCATTCCTCAGCAAGGTGTTTTTCTTCACAGTAAGGGCATCCATCCTTGTGTTCTTTCTGGGTGTGTCCTATCTCTCCACATATCTTGCATGCACAAATCTTCTTCACATCTTTGCAACGGGGCTTCTGGGTGTTGGTGACAACATGAGATTCTTGCAGAGTCCTCTTGAATTCTTCCCAAGTGATTGATGCTTGCCTATCATGGATATCTTCATGCATCTTCCACCAATTTGCAGCACCTTCTGCAAAGTACCGAAGAGCATATTGGACCATCTCGTTCCTTGCAACATGGTTACTCCTTAGGTGATCCTCCATGTTTTGAATCCATTCTTCCGTCTCTAACTGAGTCATCGATCCAGAATACACAAGTCCAGCTTCGTTCGTTATCTATTGGGTTCAAGGGGTTGGGATGAGAAGGGAGAGAGAAAGGGAAAAAATACACACAATACAAACAATGGTTTTTGAAAATAGATTTTATTTTGTGGCGGTCGAAAAATTACACACAAATGACAACTCACAAATCATCATATCTAACGTAAGTATACAACAGGGGTTTGGTCTTCTAGAGGCATAATATCTTGGAAATTCTTCATGGTCTTTGATTTCTTTGGGTCTTCACCGTCTTCAATCTTTTTGTAGCTCTTTCCATAATGGTCAAGGGACAACGGCATTATCTAACTAGTTGACAAAACTCAGAAGGGATGAGAAGTAAAGTTTGAGAGATATCCTGTCCTATGGGGTCTTCAGTTGTCTAGGGGTCACGTCCTATAGTCAACATGTGCTCTGATACCATCTCTCTAGCGACCCGACTCAAAATGAGTCAAGCCTCTTTGTGTTTTGTGCCATCCTTGGATCAATACGCTGGCACACACAGTACATCAATGTATATATCAAACTGCAATCACATGTAATTAACGTAAAACTGATATATACCTTAAAATAGCAGCGGAAACAGTCAACGGCAGTGGATCCCATTAACACCAACGACAGGTTGAGTGCGGACCGTAACCCTGAATCGTACTCTTACTCGTCGTAGAAGAGTATCTGCAACATAAGATGTTGCAGCCGTGTAGGTCAGTACATGGAATGTACTGGCAAGATCACCATAGTAGGACAGAAAAAACTATTCTATATGCAAAAGGCTTTGTGGTCTGTGTCTGAGTTTTTGCGTAAAAGCTGACTTTAGTTTCCTACAACAAAGGAATATCAGGAATTTCACTATAGAGTTACCTATCATGACATGGTTCCGCCAACCGATGTCTAAATGCCCACAAGTATCATAAGTTGCCCATAATTAATTATCAATCCAGTGTTGAGAGTTTCAGAAAAAGATCCAAGTCCAGAGGCTCCAATTGTCCATCACCGGGGACACGGCTAATCGATTAGGTTTAACTCTACAAAGTGTTGTGTACTTTACCCACAAGAATCGTTCCCTCCTGGTAAGTCCTCGCACTGCATGGTGTTTAAGAACAGGACGAACGAAACAAGGTCTTTCAGAGTGTTTCCCTGACTACTGCCAGTGCCCATCCAATCCTAACATCGACTACATCTCGTAGCACTGCCCAGCCAGAGTCACAACAAAGATCAACCAAGCCAGAGCCCATATTGACTTGTGGCTACATAGGTAAGCTTCCGGCATGAAGTATTGATCCGTCTCTTTGAGTCTGGGTAAAGCTTTCCGCGTGAATACTGGCACTTCCCCAGCAACACCTAGGCTAACCACTGGGTTCCCCAGTGCGCCGTTTCAACCATCCTTCACCCAGTAATGTGTATTTAAAACTTGTTTCTCGAGTCTCGAAGTTTCGAGGTCTTGAAGATGCAGGACTTGAAGATGCCTTCATGAAGTTGTCGTCTTGACGAAGAGTCCTCCTTATCACATCACTCACGAACACTCATACCAAACCCCGTCTACTGTAGCCTAGCATTTAAAATAACTAACATTCCCGGGGCTTTAGTGACAAGTGGTGGGTTTCTACCTCATGCATTCTACTCAACTACAAGAATTTCAATAACACTACCGGAGGGAGTTGTCGAAATGATGTCACTACATGCAATAAAATATAGGTATGAACAAGATGGTCAAAGTGAACTTGCCTGTACTGTTAATGAAGAAAAATAGTGTTCTCAGAAGTAACTTGATAGACTATTCGTCACTCTCCGATAAAAATCTATAATCAAACATTTCACTCATATAAGCAATCATACTAGCAATCAATTCTAACAATCAAAAAGTAACATAAAACCAAAAGCAACAAGGTTGTGATGAAGGAAATACTTAAGACAAAACTCAAAATAACAAAACTACATCAACACAACTAAGGTGGTGATGAAGGAAATACTTAAGACAAAACTCAAAGTAACAAAACTACATCAACACAACTAAGGTGGTGATGAAGGAAATACTTAAGACAAAACTCAAAGTAACAAAACTACATCAACATAACTAAGGTGGTGATGAAGGAAATAATTAAGACAAAACTCAAGTAACAAAACTACATCAACACAACTAAGGTGGTGATGAAGGAAATACTTAAGACAAAACTCAAGTAACAAAACTACATCAACACAACTAAGGTGGTAATGAAGGAAATACTTAAGGCAAAACTCAAAGTATCAAAACAAAAACAAAGTAAAATATAACCATAGTATTTTGGTAAATATTTTAGTAGCAAAAAGAATTACTTTTGAAGAACAACTAAGAATTTAGAATACAATACTCTAGCAACATAAGTTTTTAACTACTAGAACATGTCACCAGAAAACACTAAGTTAATAAAAGAAGACATATTTTAAAGCAAATAATTAACAAAAAGTATTTTCTCATAAGTCTTTATTTTGCAAAAAGAACTAATTGAAAAGCTTTTAAAAAGATTCTTCTTTTGATATAAAACAAGGTCATCCTTGGCCTAAACCACAAAGAATCTCAACTATAATACAAGTTGTTTCTAGTCTAAACTTAGACTAAAAGAAAATCAAACTTATAAAACAATTTGTGGAAACTATTTTCAAATAGTGGATCAAACTAGCAATGAAAATCAAATTGCAAGTTCTAATTGAACTAGAATTGATTTTCATGCTATCAACTACTAAAATAATATTTGTTTGGAGGGCTGTTGTTATCTAACAGAAAACTTTATAAATATCTATCACTAAATATAAAAGAAAATAATTTAAAACAATTTAAAATAAAAGAAATATAAATAAACCTAAGAAGAACTAAAACAGAATCTGTTTTGTTAAAAATACTAATTTAAAAATATTCTAAAATTTTCCAAACTCTACCTACTCATAACTAAGGTCACTAGTGACAAGTAGCAAAAAGAATCAACTCAAAATAAATTTTTAAACTCAAGTTATTCAGAAAATAAGATTTGAATCAAATCTGTTTGAATTAAATTTTAAAATATTCAAATAGGGTCAAACTTTATATCTACAGAAACTACATAAAATTGGTGACACCATGCAAAAAAAATCAAATTAGACAAATTAAAAACATAAAATATATAAATAAAATAAAAACAGAACTATTCAGTTTTTAAAACAGAAAACAGAAAAAGAAAAAAATCAACTAACGGACAGGGTGCTACGTGGCAGCTTCTGATAGGCTACAGAGGGGTGCGTGCTAGACTGAAATGAGCGGACGACCGAAATTTAGATAAGAACGTTTCGGATGAAAGTAACTGAAAGAAAACCGGCCGGTTCATTTAAATTAAACTTAAGGGGTACACTCCTTCTAATCTACGCCGTTGGAATAAGATCTAATGGAGGGGAGAAGCTCACCGTGGTGGAGGTCAACTCTGGCGAGGTTTCGGCGAGGCAGGGGCTCGATGGTGCACGTGGAGGTGGCTCCGGTGGTCGGGGACGGCGTCCGAGGGGTCCTGTCGACGGCGGCAGACCTCCGGCGTCCGGTGGTGGTGTCGGCGAGGAGAGGGGGCATCGGCGTTGGGCTCCACGAGCTCGGGATGGTGGTGGCCGAGGGGAACTCTGGCGAGGTAGACGGCGTGGGTGCTCTGGTGGGTCTGGGGTCCAGGCGAGGGGACGGGAAGGTGTGCACGTGTGAGGGGAGGTGGATGGTGGGCTCGGGAGATGGCGGGGTGGTCGGAGTAGAGCGCCAGGAGGGGAGTGGCAGGAGGAGGAATCTCCGGCTCGGTGGTCGCCGGTGTGGTTTGGGGAGCGAGAGGAGGGAGGTGACCGCGGAGATGGCGCGGTCGGGCGGTGGGGCCGGTTGTCAGCGAGAGAGAGAGAGAGAGAGGGCATGGTCAGCAGTGACCGTGTGCGGAGGAATTTCGGGAGAGGGATTAGGGGCAGGTGGGCCGGTGGGCTTTAACTCACGTTAATTGTTTTCCTTTTATTATTTTCCAGCAAAATAATACTCATTTATGGTAATTAATACCCTTCCAAAAAATCAAGTTTTGTATACCAAAATGGTCAGGGAATTAATTTCCATTTAATGAACATTTTTACACGGCCAAATTAAATATTTAAAAATTTATTTTCAGAAAATGCCTAAATGGCTTTATTTATTTTTGCAAATATTTTTCAAATAACCCCTTGGGTTTTATGGTTCAAATACTTCACAAAAATACCTCTGGTTTGGAGTGTCATATTACTCCTCTCAAAAATTTGTCAAGGGGTTTGAATGCTTACAATTTTCAAATTGGAATTCAAATATGAAAGTGATCTCCATATGAGAAATTTTCAAATAGTTTTCAAATTCACTTTTCAAATCTCTTTATATTGAAGAAGTCATGTCATCTTCTCTCATTGATTTGAAATGAAGGAATTTGAATTCAAACACAAAGGGGAAAGTCATCTTATTCCCACTTATTCAAAAGTTTTCAAAAAGTTTCAAATTTTCACTCAATTTCAATCACTCAAGACAGGCCTGGACTTGACTCATTGTTGGATTTCTTGGAGGGTCATGCCCCTGAGCCGGCGAAGCCGCCTCATGTGTGAATATACAAGTCAATCCAACGACCCCTCTGCTTTCACTCGGCAACGTTATCAGAGGATAAAATCATGGCTGCCATTAAGAGCCTTGTCCATGAGTCTTCAGAAGCTTGCGGTGCCATCGGGTTAGCACCTTTCTATGCCACGAACCCGGCCCCTGACGTAAGGGCGACTCTTGGTATCTTTATCTCTGTATTAGCCATACTTAGCAGTCTTTTCATCCTTCGCTGGTTTATAATTTCAGGCAAATTCTGACTTCTGGAAGAAGAAGTACATTTCTCCCCCAAAGAAGTCAAAGAAGAAAACCGCAGATCGGAAGAAGAAAGCTCATCCTCAGGAAGAGCCGGAAGAACAGCCGGAATCTAACAACACAGAGGTATAACTTAACTCTCTTTTGCTATCTCCTTACTCACCTTATTAACAACAGTTATTCACAGGACGAAACAGAGACAAGCCATGCCAACGCTCCTGAGGTAACTTATGTTTCGTCCGACTCAGACTATTTCGTACCCCGGAAGGCACGGCGGGTCATTCGAAAAGTCCCTGTTTCTCATCCTCTTGCTTACTTAGACCCCCAATTTCTTTTGAAAAAGCAACAACAAATCTCCCGAAACCAGACCCGGAGCACCGGCTCTACCGCTATCATGGCCGGGTTATCTAACTCTCCGGCTCAGAAGAAGCGTCCGGCCGAGGTATCCATTCCCTCTTTACTTTACTTTACCAATCTTGCCTTTGAAATTCAAAAATTTCCTTATATTTCTTGAACTGCCTTTTCAGGAATCACCTCCTTCGTCTGGCGACTCTACGGCGAGTGCTTTACCGCCTCCAAAGATTAACCCGCTATATGTGTTTTTTAGGTTTTATGTCCGAGTACTTTGCAGTTGTGAACTTTGGGTTCTCACCCTCTGTGTTCTTCAGGGCTCAAGCCAAGCGAAGGAAAACCAACAAGCCCTCCCCTGGCCCTAATGCTCAAGACCCAGAGCCTGCTAAGCCGGATTCTCCCATGCCGGATGTTGATCCCTCAACGACTTCCAAAGAGGCACTTGAAAAGGCTTGTCCTTCTGCAGAGCCGGCGACCGACGATATAATTCCCGAGAGCCCTCCGAGGGACTTTTTCAAGCCACCAAGCCCTACAAAGGCTGCTGATGAAACCACTACTAGGGATGTCTTTATTACTGGCACCGGCTTCCACTCTCCTCAACCCCGCGTGTTAACAAAGCATAGTGAAGTGATTGGATCCTCCAAGAAGCTGGAGTTTGAGCTCCCTACGCTAGAGAAGCTAACAACCGATGAACTTCACGCTGGTTATCTGAACTGCCTATCTACAAGCCGGGGCATGGAGCTCAATCTTGTCAACTTGATGAACAAGAAGTATGAGGTATGCTCACTCTCCTTATACCCTTACATAGCCCCCAAGGACACGTACTAGAAGTAGACATGTTTAACCTGTAGGCCTCAACTATTAGAAGTAAGTGAAAATCATGGTTCATAGCCCCCAAGGGCCGGGTCAACTTTGATAAAGTTGAATCGGAGCTTCATTGTAGATATTGTAAAGAGCTAATTGTAGCCCCCAAGGGCTGGCACAACTTTGACAAAATTGAGCCGGAGCTTCCTTGTAGATATTGTAAAGAGCTAACTATAGCCACCAAGGGACGGCACAACTTTTTACAAAGTTGAGACGGAGCTTCATTGTATTATAATTTGAAGACACTTTGGTATCCCCCAAGGGCCGGCTCAACATCATTGGAGTTGAGTCGGAGCTTCTTTTGTAAATAACATGACAAGCCAGTGTGTAGCCCCCAAGGTCCGGGTTAAGTTTGAAGAAGATGACCCGGAACCGCGTTGTAATCTTGGAGATCGAATAGACATTAGCCCCCAAGTGTCAAACGGATTGCTTGCAATCTGCTTGAGACTTGCCTAATCTTCATTATCTGATAAAATGCCCTTCTGACAACTTATTCCGTGTTTTTGACATGTCACAGGAAGCTTTAGACGAAGCCGACTCTGAATTAACCGGCTTGAAAAGCCAGCCAGCCACTCAACAAACTGCTCGCAGTGAAGCTGATCAGAAGTGTCGGCTCCTCTCTAAAGAGCTGACGAAAACAAAATCTGAATTTGATGCCTTCAAGAAATCGGCTGAGACGGAACAAGCTGCCCTGGCTCAACGTACAGATGAAGTTGACCAGCAGCTCGTGACCGTTTCAGAGGAACTACAATCTTTGAAGCGGCATATTAGGAAGATATCAGCTGCCATATTTGGTAAGCCTTAAAATAGTTAGCTAAAAAATATGCATGAATATCTTTACTGGCGACTTATGACGGATGTCCGTCTTACGCAGGTCCAAGGAGCCGTCAACTTGCTTCCGATAGCCTGCTACCCCTAAAGGCTCGGAACAGCTGTACTGTGGAGCCGTCTGCATGATCAAGGTTGTGCTCTACAAAGATAATACCCCTTAAACTATGAAAGGGGTCCTAGAACTACTGTCAACACTGACAAAACAGATCGTAGAACTTAAGAGATCAACCGCCTGACAAGGAGCCGTTGCAGCCATAAGCCGGGCATTGGCGTTTGCTCCAGAACTGACTCCTGAAGATATGATGGATGGGTTTCCATCCAAAAGGGATGACGTCTCAGACTTCACTGATGCTGATTATGCTGAGTGCGTGAAGGCTTCCAAGGTTCCCTCCTCCTTGTTAGCAGAAGAGGTGAACATATCAATCAAGCAGCTTATGATGCCGATAAGAAAAGAATCCGTGGCCCCCTCTTTGAAGCCAAGGACTTGACACCCGCCCACAGTAAGCTCCTATTTGATTCTGAACTTGATCCGTCCCCCTTCTTTGAAGAAGGAAACTTTGCATCTTTAACCCACTGCAACTTGGACTTGGACAATCTTCAGATCAAGGCGGTCGAAGAACCGGAGAAGGGTGATCCGCCAGCCAACTGATGGATTTGTTTAAACGCTGTGGATAAGATGGCTTCTGTGACCCGCCATGAGCGGTGTAAAAAACATTGAATCACTTTTGGGCTCTAGAAAGAGCGGCTGTAATAGTCTTATCATAAAACTTTGTCTTTGCCTGAACTGTGCCATCATGCACATGTTAAATAGTCCAGCTATAATATATGACATCGTTATTGCACTTTCATATTAGATGTTTTGCCGACTCTTGGTGGTTTAATCAACCTGCAAGAATAGATGTATCTCCACATTGTTAGGAGGGTGGCTTTAAAATAGCGTAACCCAAAGATGTTGTATCTTTCCTAACTTGTTTTTCATAATAGCTCATGTGTCGGTTCTACTGAGTTGACTCGCCACTTAAAACTCCTTAGCAGTACAGGGTCTCTTTGGAGATTGGCCGTCAATTTCTTTGAGCCGAATCTGGATCTCTAAGAGAGATTAACTGAAAGTAAGTGTGACGTCCTAGGAGAGACATGTCAGGGCATGAGCACCCTTATAGCCCACTAACTGCCTCTCACGTGACATAAATCTGTCGTTTTAACCTTAAACAGTACAGGGTCCTCAAGGATTAACTGTCTGAGAGTACGAAGAGGCCACATAGCGGAGAGTCGGCAACAAATGGGAGTGTTTGTCCTTGCTTTTTGTAAGCCGGCCCTCGCGTGCTAAGAACCGCCATTTTAACCCTAACCAGTATAGGGTCTCTATGGAGATTAGCCATCAATTTCTTTGAGCCGGCTCAGGGTCTCTAGGCGAGATTATCTGATAAGAGTTCGGCGAGTCACCTAGAAAAGTAGCATTAGCTTACAGGCAGGTTTAACCCTGTTTGGCTTAAGAGCCGATCAAGAGGGTGTGTTGTACACACGATGGGTGGGAAGCCCCCAAGTGACCTTTGTTGATGGAATCAACTTTTTTGGCTTAAGATACGACTAATCGGGTTTGATAAGCTACACCCGGCGGGTGGGAAGGCTCCTGGACAATCATGTTGACGGAATCAACTATTTGGCTTGAGAGCCGGCCAATAGGGTTTGATAAGCTACACCCGGTGGGTGGGAAGCCCCCTGGACGACCATGTTGATGGAGTCAACTACTTGGCTTGAGAGCTGGCTGATAGGGTTTGATAAGCTACACCCGGTGGGTGGGAAGCCCCCTGGACGACCATGTTGACGGAGTCAACTATTTGGGTTGAGAGCCGGCCGATAGGGTTTGATAAGCTACACCTGGTGGGTGGGAAGCCCCCTAGATGACCATGTTGATAGAGTCAACTATTTGGCTTGAGAGCCGGCCGATAGGGTTTGATAAGCTACACCTAGTGGGTGGGAAGCCCCATGGACGACCATGTTGAGTCTTTTTTGCAAAAATTGAGATATGCAAAACGGCAGAGGCCCCCGCTTACAGGGATGCCAATTTTATTCATATATAAATATGATATGTACAATGATAGTGTACAATGTCAAGTCTCAACAACTTAGGTATAATAAGGCCATAGATGCGCTATGTTCCACGGCCGGTGGGTCTCCTGCCCAGAGGTATTTGAGTCGTCTCGGATGTCAATGAGATAATATGACCCGTTGTTGAGATTTCTACTAACCACAGAAGGTCCTTCCAATGGAGGGGATAACTTGTGTGTATTTGTCTGATCTTGAATCAATCGCAACACTAAGTCGCCTTCTTGAAACGTCCGGGTCTTGACTCTACGACTATGGTAGTGGGGCAGGTCTTGCTGGTAAATCGTCAAAGGAGCCGCCGCCAGATCACGTTCCTCTTCCAGGGCATCCAACGCGTCTTGACGTGCCGTTTCATTGTTTGCCTCAACGGAAACCGCTACTCGTGGTGAGTCATGATGGATGTCACTCGGTAATATGGCTTTTGCACCCTAAACCATGAAGAAAGGTGTATAACCTGTTGATCTGTTGGGGTGGTTCTATGCTCCATAAAATGGACGGTAACTCCTCCACCCAACAACCCGGCGTTCGCTGTAAAGGAACCATGAGTCGGGGCTTCATACCTCTCAAGATTTCTTGATTAGCACGCTCCGCCTGTCCGTTTGACTGTGGGTGAGCAACCGCAGAAACATCAAGCCGGATGTGTTCACTGTAAAAAATGCTCTCATAGCCCCGTTGTATAAATTTGTACCATTGTCTGTGATGGTACCGTGAGGGTAACCAAAACGGTAGATCAGCTTCTTGATGAACTGAACCGCCGTAGCCGCGTCACACTTGCTCATCGGCTTAGCTTCTACCCACTTTGTAAACTTGTCAACCGCCACCAGGAGGTGGATCTTCTTTTCCTTAGACCGCTTGAAAGGCCCGACCATATCAAGCCCCCAGACTGCAAACAACCAAGTAATTGGAATCATGCACAACTCTTGAAACGGAACATGAGCACACCGGCCAAACTTTTGACAACCATCACACTTGCGAACCAGATCCTCTTCATCCTTGTGAGCCGCCAGCTAGAAGAAACCATGCCTAAAAGCCTTAGCCACCAGAGAATTTGAGGAGACGTGATGTCCACAGTCACCAGGATGAATTTCATTCAAGATCTCCTTGCCCTCCTCAGGCGAGACACAACGCTGAAACACGCCGGTGACTCTGCATTTATGCAACTCGCCATTGATTATTGTCATGGACTTGGACTGTCTGACAATCCGTCTGGCAAGATTTTCATCATCAGGTAACTCGCCATGAGTCAAGTATGCCAAGTAAGGCACAGTCCAGTCCGGAATAGCATGTAGAGCCGCCACCAGCTGTCCCTCCGAGTCATGAATAACTAAGTCTTCCTCTGAAGGTAACTTAACTGACGGGTGATGTAAGACATCCAAAAACACGTTAGGCAGCACCGGCTTTCGCTGAGAGCCTAACCTTGATAGTGCGTCAGCCGCCTCGTTCTTGCGATGATCAACATGATCCACCTGATAGCCCTTGAAGTGACCAACAATGACATCCACTGCCTGACGATAAGCCGCCATCCGTGGATCCTTGGAGTCCCAAGTGCCCGAAACTTGTTGAGCCACAAGATCTGAGTCTCCGAAGCACCTAACCCGGCTTAAGTTGATCTCCTTAGCCATGCTAAGGCCATGGAGCATGGCTTCATACTCAGCTGCATTGTTAGTACAAGCGAACATCAGCCGTAGCACATAACAGAACTTGTCACCCTTGGGGGAGGTTAAGACAACTGCTCCCCCTAATCCTTCCAGCTGCCTGGATCCATCAAAGTGTATTGTCCAATATGTGTTATCCGGTTTTTCTTCGGGCATCTGACACTCTATCCATTCATTTATGAAATCCACTATTGCTTGGGACTTGACAGCCGTATGGGGTACATATTTTAGATTGAGAGACCCAAGCTCTAATGCCCACTTAGCAATCCTGCCAGTGGATTCTCTGTTTTGAATTATGTCTCCCAACGAGGCAGAGCTGACCATGGTGACCAGGTGTCCTAAGAAGTAGTGCTTGAGCTTGAGCTTGGCCATGAACACCCCATATACCAGCTTCTGCCAATGTGGATATCTCTGCTTGGACTCTGTCAAGACCTCACTGATATAATAAACCGGCCTCTGAACCGGATACTCCTTCCCTTCCTCCTTGCGTTCAACTACGATTGCGGCACTGACAGCTCTGCTGTTAGCCGCAACATACAAGAGCAAAGGTTCTTTCTCAATCGGAGCGGCTAAGACCGGCGGCTTAGTAAGCTGCTTCTTGAGCGCCTCAAACGCTTCACCCGCCTCCGCACTCCAGACAAAGTTTTCTATCTTTTTCATCATTTGACATAAAGGGATGGCCTTCTCACCAAGGCGGATTATAAAACAGGTCAACGCGGCAATCCGTCCTGCCAGGCGTTGAACATCATTGACGCACGCTGGCTCTGTCGGGGAGGGGATAGCCTTGATCTTGTTCGGGTTAGGTTTAGTGCCACGCTCAAAGACCATAAAGCCCAAGAGCTTGCCTGCCGGAACACCAAAGACACACTTCGTCGGGTTAAGCATCATCTTATAGACCCGCAGATTGTCAAAGGTCTCCTTTGGGTCGTCAAGCAGAATCTCCTTCTTCCTTGACTTGATCACAATGTCATCTGCATAGGCATGAACATTGCTCCCAATTTGGCTATGAAGACAATTCTGCACACAGCGTTGATAAGTCGCCTAGGCACTCTTGAGCCCAAAAGGCATAGACACGTAGCAGAAGGCACCAAAAGGCGTGATAAAAGTCATCTTCTCTTGGTCCTTGACTGCCATCTTGATCTGATGATATCCTGAGTAAGCATCCAAGAAGCATAAACTCTCACAACCCGCCGTAGCCTCGATGATCTGATCAATACATGGGGGAGCAAAGGGATCAGCCGGACAGGCCTTGTTAAGGTCCGTGTAATCCACGCACATATGCCACATGCCGTTCTTCTTGAGAACGAGCACTGGGTTATCAAACCATTCCGGGTGAAAGACCTCGACGATGAAACCCGCCGCTAAGAGCCGGGCGACCTCTTCCCCGATGGCCTTGTGCCTCTCCTCGTTGAACCGCCACAGAAATTGCTTGATGGGTTTGAACTTAGGATCCATATTAAGGTGATGCTCAGCAAACTCTCTCGGTACACCCGGCATGTCAGAAGGTTTCCATGTGAAGATGTCCCAATTCTCACGGATGAATTCGATGAGCGCACCTTCCTATTTGGGATCCATATTGGCCCCAATAGTGAACTGCTGAGATGAGTCGCCGAAAATTTGAGGGGTGGCTCAACCTCGGTGGTAGGCTTTTTCAGCGGAGTCATGTCCTCCGGGTCAACATTTTCCTGATAAAACTTGAGTTGTGCCTCAGCACAACTTGATTCCGCGTAAGTCGCGTCTCCTTCCTCACACTCAATAGTCGTGTTCCGATCACCATGAATAGTAATCGTTCCTATTAACCCAGGCATCTTGAGCTAGAAATAAACATAGCAGGGCCTAGCCATGAACTTGGCGTAAGCCGGCCGCCCAAACAAAGCATGCTAGGGGATATTGATTTTGACCACTTCAAACCACAAGGATTCCACCCTGTAGTTGTGCTCATCACTAAAGGCAACTTCCAAAGAGATCCTACCCACGGGGTAAGCCGACTTGCCAGGCACCACACCATGGAATACCATCGAGGAGGGCCTTATTTAACATGTATCCTCCCACTTGGGGGCGACTACCAAAGCTAGCCGCCCCGGGTCATCAACACGCGGCGGGTGATCCCTCCGACTCCATGTTATGTCGTACTCAGACCACTTCAAGTATTGCGGTAAAGCCGGTGCGATCGTATTGACCGTCCGCTTGCGCAACTTCTGATCCCGCTTGTTAAGGCTAGTCGTAAAAACGTGATACTGGCCTGAACTGAGCTGTTTTGGGTTACTCTGATATCCAAATTGATTATGATGCTGTTGATTTTTGCCACCAGAGTGCTGATGATGTCCTGCCTGGTTGCCCTGGCCATGATGATCGGATCCTGAGCCGCCGGACACAAACCCGACTCCTGACCCGCCCGGTCCAGAACCGCCGGGCAGGCCACCACCATCATTGTTATGCGGTCGCATTCTATAGTCCTTGAACTTCTGCATGATGTGGTAGTTGCCCCACGTGTGACCCGTTGGTCTGTCAGGTCAGCTGTGCTCGGGACAAGGCCTGTTAAGCATTTCCTCCAAGTTGAAGGGAGTCTTACCCTTATTAAAATGTGGTCTAAATTTTCCATTTCCCTTAGGACGATTGTTGCCGTTGCTGGCACTGGCCACCAATTCTGACCCGCCATCCGGGTTCTTCCTCTTGCTTTGGTTACCATTGCCTGCCGCACCCTTGCCATGGCTATTCTTTTTACCCTGGCTAGTTTTCTCCTGATTAGAGCATGGATCCTTCGTATTATCCGAGTCGGCGTATTTAGTGAGAGCCCCCACGAGCTCCCCCATGTCTTGACACGTACACTTGAGCCAGCCAAGGTTCTGCTCCAAAGGTATAAAGTGGCAATTCTTTTCTAGGATCAGAACCGCTTGAGTCGCCGTCATCTGCTCAGATGAGTGGATGATAGTTCAAACTCGCCGGACCCAATGATGAGCCGACTCATTTTCCTGTTGCACACAGTGATCTAAATCCACGATTGTCATGGGCTGCTTGCACATTCCTTGAATTTTTTTGATGAACTTCGCCTTTAAATCGGCCTAGGAGTTGATGGTGTTAGGTGGCAAACCCTTTAGCCATGAGCGAGCCGGCCCTTCCAACATCATGATAAAATATTTGGCACATACTGCGTCATTGACGTCCAACATCTCCATACCCAGCTCAAAGCTTTCCATCTAGGCCTCTAGAGGTAAGTCGGCGATGTAATTCGGGACCTTGCGAGGGCCTTTGAAATCCTTCGGCAGCCGCTCATTTCGTAGAGCCGGCACCAAGCACGGCACGCCCACGGCCCTGGTGGTCACTCCCGCTCCAACTGAGATGGAAGGCGCAGGCTCTTGGTTAGCCACCGCTGCCAGAGCTGCTGCCTCTCGCTGCCTCCTCACCCGGTCTCTGAGCGCATGTGCATCTAGAGCCACCTGATCATCCCCTGGAGGGCCCTGGTGCCATTCGCTGCTGGAAACCGCCGGCGACTCATAGTGCTGGCTAAAGCTACGACTGGGGTGGGGGGTTGAATGCACGCGGCTCCGGCTATAGGCATATTTCTATTGCTGGGCCATCGCCGTTTGAAGGTATCCGATGGCATTCTGCACCTCTTTTGCAAAGGGCGCCTCATCAGGAATAGGGATTGTTTCAAGCCGGGTTGACGCCGCCACCATGTTCTCTACCGGGTTGGAATAATGACCCGCCGGCGTTGGAAAAGCCACTGGTGAGGCCTGGCTTCGTCAGGGCAGGTTAAGCTATTGTCGACCCGCCGGCCAACTTCTAGGTTCGTCCGCTATCCGTCCCGTTCATGGCGTGTTAAAGAGATTCCTGGCCTCGTACTGTTCTGTTAAACGAGACTGATGTCTCATCCGGTACACCGCAGTGGATGATTGCTGCTCTAGCTCAAGATGGAAAGCATCTGTATTAAGGCGCTCTGCCTCGACATCCATCTGAGCCATTACCTCGACAATCCCCTCTTGGACTTCCGCCATCCGGTCCTTAAGCCTTGTGATCTCCAAGTT
The DNA here is from genome assembly GCA_022496015.1 of Hordeum marinum. Classification (NCBI taxonomy): domain Eukaryota; kingdom Viridiplantae; phylum Streptophyta; class Magnoliopsida; order Poales; family Poaceae; genus Hordeum; species Hordeum marinum. Next base: position 275,959,732 of record CM039677.1, on the reverse strand, counting down.
CCGGGCGGCTTGATTATCTGGTGTGACTTCAGTGGCCATCAGGGTTGCAAGGTCGTTCATTAGATCCACAAGAACCTGAGCCGGCGGCGGCAGGCCAGCCCCTGTGTCTGCTGGTCCGGCGGCTGTGCTGCTCGTGCCCGGCGCTGACCCCGCCATGAATATGGCCGCATGAATCGACAACCCATGACCGTCCGGCTCAGAACTCTCCGTCTCCGGGTAACGCTCGTCGTAGCCTCCGAGCCCGCCGTTGTGAAGCTGGTAGATCGATTCCGCCTCTCTGCCCGAAGACCCGTCCTCCGAATAAACGAGAGTCTCCTGCGACATAGAAGCCTCAAGATCCATATCTTGAGTAAAGCCCACGAATACATGCTTCTGGCCCGAGTTAGCATAGGCGGGTCGCGCGTGTTGGGACGGTTGCGCACGCCGAGCCGGCTCGATGATGTTGGTGCAAACGTCCGGCCTGGGTGTAGATCCGTCCACCTTGCCGATGAAGACATGGATTCCGCTGAAGGGAACCCGGAATCTTTATTAGACAGAGTCAGCTTCAGGGCCCCAACTGGCGTCGTCGATGTAGAGACGGCCGCGATGACTCTTGCTCATCCTTCTGACCACGTATCCCTCGAACCCTGGGAGAAAGCCCTTTGCGAACTCAACACCACCGAGTGCTAGCCCCATGGTGGGTGCAAACTGTCGTGGTTTTGTCACAGCAGATGTTCGAGGACTTAGATTTGAGGCCATCGCTAAGGTGATGGACTAAAAGGGGTTGATCGGGACGAAGGACATGGATTTACCCAGGTTCGGTGTTAGGGAACGTTGCATGGGAAACAAAAAATTTCCTACACACACGCAAGATCTATCCGTGGTGATGAGCATCTACGACAGGGAGAGTGGATCTACATACCCTTGTACATCGCTAAGCGGGAAGCGTTAAGAAACGCGGTTGGTGTAGTCGAACGTCTTCGCGATCCAAATCGCCAAGCGTCCCGCGATCAAATCACGATCCGTCCCGCGATCCAATAACAATCCGTCTTGCGAACTCATCACGATCCGTCCCGTGATATCATCACAATCCGTCCCGCGATACCATCACGATCCTTCTCGCAATCTCATCACGGTCCTTCCGATCTAGCGCCGAACGGACGGCACCTCCGCGTTCAGCACACGTACAGCTTGACGACGATCTCCGCCTTCTTCATCCAGCAAGAGGGAGAGGAGAGGTAGAAGAGTTCTCCAGAAGCATGAAGGCGCTCCGGCGATGGTGGTGGAGCTATTCTGGCAGGGCTTTGCCTAAGCACTTCAGAAACCCGATCTAGAGGAGGGACTATGCACTAGAGGAACGGGTAGCACGTGGCTGAAAATCAGGTGCAAAAAACCCTAAAACCTCTAGTATATATAAGAGGAAGAGAGGAGGAGGCTTGGCTCTCAAGGATCCAGCCTTTGGGTCAGCCGAACCAAGGAGGAGAGGAGGACTCCTCCTCCAATCCTAGTAGGACTAGGATTCCTCCCTATTTTGCCTTTTTTCCACCTTTTCTCTTTGTGTTTTCTCTCCCAGCCTCATGGGCCTTGTGTAGGACTTCCACCAGCCCACTAAGGGCTGGTATTCACTCTCCCACAGCCAATGCAGCCTCTTGGGTCGAAATACCCCTCCCGATGGTCTCCCGGTACACTACCGGCACTCCCGGTACACTACTGATGAGCCCGAAACTTTTCCGGCGACCAAAATAGGACTTCCTATATATCAATCTTTACCTCCGGACCATTCCGGAGCTCCTCGTGACGTCCGGGTTCTCATCTGGGACTCCGAACAACCTTCGGTCACCACCATGCATAACTCTATACTACCAAACGTCACCAAACCTTAAGTGTGCAGACCATGCTGGTTCGAGAACTATGTAGACATGACCAAGACACCTCTATGGTCAATAACCAATAGCAGGACCTGGATGCCCATATTGGTTCCTACATATTCTACAAAGATCTTTATCGGTCGAACCTCTAAGTCAAGGATTCAGTTAATCCCGTATGATGTTCCCTTTGTTCTTCGGTATGTTACTTGCCCGAGATTTGATCGTCGGTATCTCCATACCTAGTTCAACCTCATTACCGGCAAGTCTCTTTACTTGTTCCGTAATACAATATCCCGTGACTAACACTTAGTCACATTGCTTGCAAGGCTCATTATGATGTTGCATTACCGAGCGGGCCCTGAGATACCTCTCCGTCATATGGAGTAACAAATCCCAGTCTTGATCCATGCCAACCCAACAGACACCCTCGGAGATACCTGTAGTGCACCTTTATAGTCACCCAGTTACGTTGCGACGTTTGATACACACAAGGCACTCCTCCGGTGTCCGTGAGTTGCATGATCTCATGGTCATAGGAACATATACTTGACATGCAGTAAACAGTAGCAATAAACTGACACGATCATATGCTACGTTTGTAGTTTGGGTCTTGTCCATCACATCATTCTCCTAATGATGTGATCCCGTTATCAAATAACATCTCATGTCCATGGCTAGGAAACCTTAACCATCTTTTGATCAACGAGCTAGTCTATTAGAGGCATACTAGGGACATGGTTTTGTCTATGTATCCACACATGTACCTAAGTCTCCGATCAGTACAATTATAGTATGGATAATAAACGAGTATCATGAACAATGAAATATGATAATAACTAATTTATTATTGCCTCTAGGGCACATTTCCAACAGTCTCCCACTTGCACTAGAGTAAATAATCTAGTTCACATCACAATGTGACTCGCATTGTTATGAATCTAACACCCAATGAGTTCTGGGGCTCGATCATGCTTTGCATGTGAGAGAGGTCTTATAGTCAATAGGTCTACGACATCCAGATCCGTGTGTACTTTCTAAATCTCTATGTCAAACTGTAAATACTGCTACCACACTCCACTTGGAGCTATTCCAAATGGCTGCTCCACTATACGTATCCAGATTGCTACTACGAGTCATCCTGATTGGTGTTAAAGCTTGCATCGGCGTAACTCTTTACGACGAACTCTTTATCAGCTCTCCATAATCGAGAAACATCTCCTTAGTATTTTAGTTACTAAGGATAATCTTGACCGTTGTCGAGTGATCCACTCCTAGATCACTCTTGTACCCCTAGATGGACTCATGGCAAGGCACACTCAGGTGTGGTACACAGCATGGCATAATATACAGAGCCTATGGCCAAGGCATAGGGGACGACATTCGTCCTTTCTCTCTCTTCTGCCATGGTCGAGCTTTGAGTCTCACTCACCTTCACACCTTACAAATCAGGCGAGAACTCTTTCTCTGACTGATCCATTTTGAACTCTTTCAAAATCTTGTCAAGGTATGTACTCATTGAAAGTCTCATCAAACATCTTGATCTATCTCAATAGATCTTGATGCTCAACAATTAGGTAGCTCTAACCAGGTCTTCCATTGAAAAACATTTTTCAAACAACCATTTATGATTTCCAGAAATTCTATATTATTTCCGATCAACAATATGTCATCCACATATACTTATCAGAAATTCTATAGTGCTCCCACTCACTTTATTGTAAATACAAGTTTCTCATAAACTTTGTATAGACTCAAAAACTTTGATCACCTCATCAAAGTGTATATTCCAACTCCGAGATGCTTGTTCAGTCCATAGAAGTATCACTGAAGCTTGCACACCTTTTAGCATCCTTAGGACTAACAAAACCTTCTGGTTGTATCACATACAACCTTTCCTCATGTAAACCGTTAAGGAAACGACGTTTTGACATCCATCTGCCAGATTTCATAATTTGAAAAATGCAGCAATTGCTAACATAATTCCAACAGACTTTAGCATCACTATGAGTGAGAAAGTCTCATCACAGTCAACTCCTTGAACTTGTCATAAACTTCTTTGCAACAAGTCAAGCTTTACAAATGGTGCCATTTACCATCAGCGTCTGTCTTCGTTTTAAATATCCATTTGTACTCAACGACATGCCGTCTAACAAGCAAGTCCACCAAAGTCTACACTTGGTTTTCATACATGGATCCTTTCTCGGATTTCATGGCTTCTAACCATTTTTCGGAGTTTGGGCTCATCATCGCTTCTCCATAACTCGCAGGTTCATCGTTGTCCAACAACATGACCTCTAAGACAGGGTTGTCGCACCACTCAGGAGCAGTACACTTCCTTGTCGACCTACGAGTTTCGATAGTAACTTGATCCGATGCTTCATGATCAGCATCATTAACTTCCTCTTGAACAAACGTAGGCTTCGCAGAAACATCTTCCTGCATTGCGCTACTCTCTAGTTGAACAAAGGTTCAACAACCTCATCAAGTTCTATCTTCCTCCCACTCAATTTCTTTCAAGGGAAACTCTTTCTCGAGAGATGACCCATTTTTAGCAACAAACACTTTGCACTTGGATCTGAGATAGAAGGTATACCCAACTGTTCTTAGGGTATTCTATGAAGATGCATTTGTCCGCTTTGGGTTCGAGCTTATTAGGTGAAAACCCTACTCACATAACCGTCGCAGGCCCAAACATTAAGAAATGACAGCTCAGGTTTCTGCCAAACCATATGGTGTCATCTTAACGGATTTAGATGGCGTCCTATTTAAAGTGAATGTAGTTGTCTCTAACGCATAACCCCAAAAATACAGTAGCAAAACGATAAGAGACATCATAGCATGCTTCATATCCAATAGAGCACGACTATGACGTTCGGACACACCATCACACTATGGTGTTCCAGGTGGCGTGAGTTGTGAAATTAATTTCACATTGTCTAAAGTTGTATGCCAAACTCGTAACTCAGATATTCACCTCCACGATCATAACGTAGACATTTTTATCTTCTTGTCATGATGATCTTAAACTTCACTCTGGATTTGCTTGAACTTTTCAAACAATTCAGACTTGTATTTCATTAAGTAAATATACTCATATATACTCAAATCATCAGTGAAGGCAAGAAAATAACGATATCCATTGCACGCTACAACACTCATTGGACCGTATACGTCAACATGTTTCATTTCCAATAAGTCACTTGTCTGCCCCATCAATCTGGAAAACAGGTTCTTAGTCATCTTCCCAAGAGGCATGGTTCGCATGTCTCAACCGATTCGAAATCGAATGAGTCCAAAGATCCATCGACATGGAGTTTCTTCATGTGCTTTATACCAATATGACATTTAATGGCAGTGCCACAAGTATGTGGTACTATCATTATTAACTTTGTATCTTTTGGCTTCAATGTTATGAACATGTGTATTACTACGATCGAGATTTCAACAAACCATTCTCACCGGGTGCATGACCATTGAAGGTATTATTCATGTAAACAGAATAACGATTATTCTCTAAGTTAAATGAATAACCGTGTTCCAATAAACATGATCTAATCACGTTCATGCTCAACTCAAAACACCAAATAACATTTATTTAGGTTTGTCACTAGTCCTGAAGGTAGAGAGAGCGTGCGATGTTGATCACATCAACCTTGGAAACATTTCCAACACACATCGTCACCTCACCCTTAGCTAGTTCTCCGTTTATTTCGTAGCTTTTATTTCGAGTTACTAACATTTAGCAACCGAACCGGTATCCAATACCCAGGTGCTACTAGGAGTACTAGCAAGGTACACATCAATAACACGTATGTCAAATATACTTTTTGTCCATGTTGCCAGCCTTCTTATCTAACAAGTATCTAGGGTTGTTCTGCTTCAGCGACTGCTCTCCTCATAACCGAAGCACTTAGCCTCGGGTTTGGGTTCAACTTTGGGTTGCTTCACTGGAGCAGCAACTGACTTGCCATCCATGAAGTTTCCCTCCTTGCCCTTGCCCTTTTCTAAACTAGTGGTTTTTTACTAACCATCAACACTTGACGCTCCTTCTTGAATTCTACCTTCACGGTGTCAAACATCGCGAACAACTCAGGGATCATTATTTCTATCCCTGGCATTTTATAGTTCATCACCAAGTTCTAGTAGCTTAGTGACAGTGACTTGGAGAACTATATCAATCACTATCTTATCTGGAAGATCAACTCCCACTCGATTCAAGCGATTGTAGCACCCAGACAATCTAAGCACATGCTCAACGATTGAGCTATTCTCTTTCATCGTGTAGGCAAAGAATCTTGTTGGAGATCTCATATCTCGCAACACGGGCACGATCCTGAGATTCTGATTTCAGCTCTTAGAAACATCTGATATGTTCTGTGATGTTCAAAACGTTTCGGAGCTTCAATTCTAAGCCGTAATGCATGACGCACTAAACTATCAAGTAGTCATCAGAAAGTGTCTGTCAGATGTTCACAACATCTACAGACAACGCTAGAGGGGTTGGCGCACCGAGCGGTGCATTAAGGACATAAGCCTTCTGTGCAACAATGAGGACAATCCTCATATCACGGACCCAGTCCGCGATATTGCTACCATCATCTTTCAACTCTAATTCTCTAGGAACATATAAATATACAAGAGAGCTATAGCGCGAGCTAGTAATCTACAACATAATTTGCAAAGGCACTACTAACTATGTTCATGATAATGAGTTCAATTAATCATATTACTAAAGAACTCCCACTCAAATTGACATTCCTTTGGTCATTCGAGTGATACATGATCCAAATTCACCAACTCAAGTGTGATCATCACGTGAGTTTAGGTGGTTTCAATGGTGAACATCATCATGTTGATCATATCTACTATATGACTCATGTTCGACCTTTCGGTCTCTTGTGTTCCGAGGCCATGGCTATACATGCTAGGCTCGTCAAGTTTAACCCGAGTGTTCTGCATGTGCAACACTGGCTTGCACCCGTTGTATGTGAACGTAGAGTCTATCACACCCGATCATCACGTGGTGTCTCGACGAACTTTCGCAACGGTGCACACTCGGGGAGAACACAATTTATCTTGAAATTAAGTGAGGGATCACCTTATAATGCTACCATCGTCCTAAGCAAAACAAGGTGCATAAAAGGATTAACATCACATGCAAATCGTAAGTGACATGATATGGCCATGAACTTGTGCTTTTGATCTCCATCTAGAAAGTACCGGCATGATCTCCATCGTCACCGGCATGACACCATGATCTCCATCAACGTGTCGCCATCGGGGTTGTCGCTCCCACCATTCTTCTACTACTATTGCTACCGTAGAGTAAAGCATTACATAGCGCTTAACGATTGACACGCGGGTCATACAATAATCAAAGACAACCCTATGGCTCCTGCCGGTTGCCGTACTCATCGACATGCAAGTCGTGATAATCTATACATCACATGATCATCTCATACACCACATATATCACATCATGTAATTGGCCATATCATATCACAACATACCCTGCAAAAACAAGTTAGACGTCCTCTAATTGTTGTCACATGTTTTACATGGCTGCTACTGGTATCTAGAAAGAACAATTCTCATCTACGCAAAAACCACAACTGTGATACACTAGTTGCTTTTCAACCTTCTCAAGGACTGCCTTTGTCGAATCCGATCCAACTAAAGTGAGAGAAGCTAGCACCTGCAAGCCATCTATGCAACAAGTTGCAGTTGAGGGAACCGGTCTCTCGTAAGCGTACGAGTAAGGTTGGTCCGGGCCGCTTCATCTCACAATACCGCTAAACCAAAACACAACCAAGGTAGGAAGCAATTTAAGCATCAACGCCCACAAACTCTTTGTGTTCTACTCGAGATCTCATCTACACATACACCTAGCTATGATACCACTATTGGGGAACGTTGCATGGGAAACAAAAAATTTCCTACGCACACGCAAGATCTATCCATGGTGATGAGTATCTACGAGAGGGAGAGTGGATCTACATACCCTTGTAGATCACTAAGCGGGAAGCGTTAAGAAACGCGGTTGGTGTAGTCAAACGTCTTCGCGATCCAAATCGCCGAGCGTCCCGTGATCCAATTACAATCTGTCCTGTGATCTCATCACGATCCGTCCCGCGATCTCATCACGATCCGTCTTGCGATCTCATCACGGTCCTTCCGATCTAGCACCGAACGGACGACACCTCCGCGTTCAACACACGTACAGCTTGATGACGATCTCTGCCTTCTTCATCCAGCAAGAGTGAGCGGCAAGGTAGAAGAGTTCTTTGGCAGCATGATGGTGGTCCGGTGATGGTGGTGGAGCTATTCCGGCAGGGCTTCGCTTAAGCACTACAAAAATCCGATCTAGAGGAGAGACTATGCACTAGAGGAACGGGTAGCACGTGGCTGAAAATCAGGTGCAAAAAACCCTAAAACCTCTAGTATATATAAGAGGAAGAGAGGAGGAGGCTTGGCTCTCAAGGAGCCAGCCTTTGGGTCAGCCGAACCAAGGAGGAGAGGAGGACTCCTCCTCCAATCCTAGTAGGACTAGGATTCCTCCCTATTTTGCCTTTTTTTCCACCTTTTCTCTTTGGGTTTTCTCTCCCAGCTTCATGGGCCTTTTGTAGGACTTCCACCAGCCCACTAAGGGCTGGTATTCACTCTCCCACAGCCCATGAAGCCTCTTGGGTCAAAATACCCCTTCCGATGGTCTCCCGGTACACTACCGGCACTCCCGGTACACTACCGATTAGCCCGAAACTTTTCCGGCGACCAAAATAGGACTTCCTATATATCAATCTTTACCTCCAGACCATTACAGAGCTCCTCGTGAAGTCCGGGATCTCATCCGGGACTCTGAACAACCTTCGGTCACCACCATGCATAACTCTATACTATTGAAACGTCACCAAACCTTAAGTGTGGAGACCCTGCGGGTTCGAGAACTATGTAGACATGACCGAGACACCTCTACGGTCAATAACCAATAGCGGGACCTGGATGCCCATATTGGTTCCTACATATTCTATGAATATCTTTATCGGTCGAACCTCTATGTCAAGGATTCAGTTAATCCCGTATGATGTTCCCTTTGTTCTTTGGTATGTTACTTGCTCGAGATTCGATCGTCGGTAACTCCGTACCTAGTTCAACCTCGTTACCAGAAAGTCTCTTTACTCGTTTCGTAATACAATATCCCATGACTAAAACTTAGTCACATTGCTTGAAAGGCTCATTATGATGTTGCATTACCGAGTGGGCCCTGAGATACCTCTCCGTCATACGGAGTAACAAATCCCAGTCTTGATCCATGCCAACCCAACAGACACCCTTAGAGATACCTATAGAGCACCTTTATAGTCACCCAGTTACGTTGCGATGTTTGATACACACCAGGCACTCCTCCGGTGTGCGTGAGTTGCATGATCTTATGGTCATAGGAATATATACTTGACATGCAGAAAACGGTAGCAATAAACTGACACGATCATATGCTACGTTTGTAGTTTGGGTCTTGTCCATCACATCATTCTCCTAATGATGTGATCCCGTTATCAAATAACATCTCATGTCCATGGCTAGGAAACCTTAACCATCTTTTGATCAACGAGGTAGTATGTTAGAGGCATACTAGGGACATGGTTTCGTCTATGTATCCACATAGGTATCTAAGTCTCCGATTAATACAATTATAGCATGGATAATAAAAGATTATCATGAACAACGAAATATGATAAAAACTAATTTCTTATTGCCTCTAGGTTATATTTCCAACATTCTGCCCCTCAAGTAGAGGTAAAAGCCCACATCCTGCTTGTGTTTGTATTGCTTGAGTATTGATTACAAGGGAGTAGATTGCTTGACCTAGTTCTCGATTAGCTAGTCTCTGTCTAAGTCGCCCCGGGTCTCGCCTTTATATAGGAGGTTAAAACCACGGGTCATACAAGTCGTAACCGACCCTCACAACATGTTCGAGTCTATCTCTACATTGTCCTGCCATCTTGAGCAAGTTATCTCCTTGCGGCTTATCCGCCCAGGTCTTCATACCTTCTCCGTCTGGGCCTCACCTTAGCCCATCTTCGCAAGCCACCAAAACGTCTTGGGCTTGAGTCACCAAGGCCCATCCTTCGGCAGGTCCGTGAGCCGCCAGGTGTGACCCGAAACCTCCTAGGCGGGTCTCACCAAGGGGTTATATCCCCAACAGACGCCCCTCCAAAATCCTATGTTGCCAAAACGTGACCACTAGTCGTTGCCATTGCCTCCTCGCGCATGTCCGCCGTTCAGAATCGTCGCTGTCGACGGAACCTTCATCCGTGTTGCCGCCGTAGCGGATCCGTCACCAAGCTTGTGTATGGATCCAGCCCTCCTTCCGCTCCCCGTCCGATTCTTGTGCATTGGAGTCAGTTTTATCGATAATCCACCCATTGCAAACCCCCTATCCACGAGAAAACTCATTAGATTAGCGAACGAACAATTTTTAGGTTTAATTGTCCGCAAGACGAAATCTCGGTGACACCATGTCAGAAAAATTGGTTCTACCGATTTTGGTTTTGTGCTACTGAGGACAGTCTCGGTGAAACCGAGTGGCAATTTTCGGTTTGACCAAAATTGGTGCCAAGTTTCTGTTAAGAGCACTATGTGTCTCAGTAGTACCGAAACTTTTGTCCCGGTCACACCGAAATCCCTTTTTGCTGATGCCTATATCTAAGGATTTCTTAGTTCAATTTTTTGAAGAAATTTTTTGGCATTTTGTGATGAATCATCCCCTTCTAGTGTACTATACTATATTCATAGGGTCAGAGATGTCTGCTTTAGAGAACAGTCAGAATGATCATAGAGATCCCAGTGTTGATGCAGATCCAGACACTATCCTGAGCCTAGCTCATTTTTAGATCTAGACACCCCCAGTTCTCATGGTTTTCCCAAGGCTGCTATTAGGACCACGAAGAAGCTGAATTCAGATGAGGAAGATTCTGATTTTGTGCCAGATGAAGTTCTTGCCAAGAAGCAAGACAAAGCTGCCAGAATGTCTGCCAATAAAGCCACCTCTGCCAATAGGGTAGTCAGCAAGGCATATGCCAGTTCTGAGGCTATGAGAGCGCCTGAGAGTGCTAGGGCTACCATGACTATCGATCCCCCAAAGTGGTCATTTCCCAAGAAGGCTATGAAGAAGAAGAGGGTGAGGAAAACCACTGTTTGTGTCACTGGTAAGCTATCTACCATGAGAAGGAAACCCACTCCTGAGAACAGTGAGGCAGATGAGGCAGAGCCAGCTGTAAAGGCTCCTCCCAAGAAGAAGCAGAAGAAGCTTTTAGCTGATGCTATGCCAAAGCAAGATCCATCCAAGAGCAAGCCAGCTGCTCCTGAGAAGCCTTCTACACCCAAGCCCAAGAGGACATCCAGACAGATTCCAGCTTCTAAGAAGAACAAGGGAACCACCTCCTGAGATGCTGAGGAGGATGCCATGTCTGCTATGATGAAGCTTAGACCACACCTTCAAGAGCACAATGTCAGCCACTTGGTTGCTGAGGACATGAAGAAGAAGAAGGATGCATGTCTGAGAGAGTGGAGATCTATTGATCTTTACTCTCAAAGAAGGAAAGCAGCTATGGACTATAGATTTTATACCAAGGAGCAGCAACATTTGTATGAGACAGTGTTGCTTCACAAGAGCCCTGCTGTGAGTGACATGCGATATGTCGATTGGAAGTATATTAAGGATAATGAAGACTATTTACCAAGTGTGCAAGATAACTTCCACTACATTGGCTTGGATGAGTTTGTTGGCAAAGAATTCACTGCATGGAACGATGAGATGAGCATGCAATTCTACTCCACTGCTCACTTCTATGGAGATGACTGAAGGAGCAAGATATGAGTCTACTGTTGATGAATGGGCTCCCATCTTAGGAGTCCCATTGGCGCGGGATGGTGATGTCTGTGTGTACTCAAAGTCCAAGGAGAGCCACAATGCCATGAAGGACATGTACACTGATATCCTTGCTGATTATGTGCATTCACATAAGCTAGGATCAATCTACTACCTCCAGGTAGGTCTCCGTACTATCAACACCATACCGAGGCACACCTTGATGCCTAAGTCAGGAGACGATAAGATGATCCGAGGCTACTCCATCAACCTAGTGCTTCTTATAGACCAGAACACAAGATTCAGAGTGATGGATCTGATTGTGGAGACTGTGAAGAGGGTTGCTGCTGATTAGAAGTGCTCATGCTGCTATGCACCCTACATTCTGATGCTAATCAACTCTAAGCTGGAGAAGCACATATTTTCTCTTGACAAGCCACACTTGCCACTACATCTAGAACTTGAGGACAAAGTTGTGGTGATGGATCCAGATCATCCCACATCAGCTGCAACACATGTAGAGGAAGAGGTAGCTAGAGCCACTAATGATCAAGTCCCCAGATCCAGGAACAAGCAAATGGATCTCTTGATCTCTACCCTTCAGGGCATGCAGAAGGATATCAAAGGCATACTGGACAATCAAAACAATCTTGTGAGGATCTTTGAGACTAGGATCAAGACCCTCAATGACAAGGTGGATGGGTTGACCAAGACCGTGAAGGAGCTCAAGAAGGAAGTAGATGAAGCTCCTATCTGTCGCACCTCTTTAGAGTCTGATTCTGATGATGATGAGAATTGTGCACCTGTCAGGACAGCAGCCCAGTTCAGAACTTAGGCCAGAACTCCCATAGTGCTAGCTCCGGAGATGGGACCTTCATCGTTTGCACCAGCTACAGACCATCAGCTCCAATACCTCCAGTTGCTACACCGACACCATCCATGACATCAGGAGGGGTCTTCGCCGACGCGGTTCTGTCGGCTCCTTCATCAGCTACCGGAGGAGATCAGCCCCAGAAGAATGTTTAGCTTTATCTCTTTGAACTTTGTGGTAACTTGTTGCCAAAGGGGGAGAAGTTCGATATAGATCTTTAGGCTTCAAGTGGAATAGCTTTTGGTTTTTATTGTTTTTTTAAAACAATCGATCTTTTGTGTTGGATGTGTTAAACTTTGTTTGTGTTTGATGGAATACTTAATGTGTGTTGCTACATTTTTCTTATCTTTTGATGTTTATGAGATGATCGTTCACTTTGCTTGATTGTGTTGTGCTATTTTTATTCACTTTTATTATTATTGCACACCACCAAGTTGAATTTAACATGGAAGAAGTGCCCCATGTACCTAATCGATTGTGCATTTGCATTCAAATGCAAATTCAATATAATGCACAAAATAAGGGGGACCTCTTGCTTATCACATACTTCTCAAAGTGAGGATTATATTCATTCATTATATGATATGTGTCATAGCCCTGGAAGTTGATTGCATTATTTGCATCATGTGCATCATGTCATCATGCTTAAATTCTAATAAACCTGAAAATGGGGATGACAAACCCTAGCACCTCTTCAAATAAATAAAATTCCAACAATTGAATTTTCAATGATGTCAAAATGCTCTTCAAAAATGTTCACCGTTACTGATAAATGTTGGAATCAATATACCAGGGGTGAACCATATTTTCACAACCATTTTGGAAATTTAAACAAATCAGCAAAGCTTCTGAATGTAATCAATAAAGCAATACAATTATTTTAGTTGTTTCATAAATGCTGAAACTTTTTGTGGGACTTTGTAATGTTATTTTTGTATCCCATAAATTATTGTAGAGTATTTGGCTATATGTAATTTTTCCCCACAATTAAAACAAAAAGCAAAAAAAATAGGAAAAATGAAATAAAGAGAGGAGAGGACTTACCTGGCAGCCCACTAGAGCCGGCCCAGCCCAGCCCCTCTCCTCTGTCGTCTTTCTCCTCTGCCAGGAGGACGGAGGCATGGCGCTCGCTCAGGAGGCGCAGCCACCTCCTGCTTCCGCGGACGAGGCGATCCCCGAGTCTATCTCCTTGCCTGGAGATGCCCCGAAGCCCCTCTCGCCTTCCTCCCCTCCATTCCCCTTCCTTCCCCATTTCTCTTTCCCCCTCGCTCTCTTCTTCGGATCCGATGGTCGCCGGCGCTCGATCCATCACCTGCTGGTCGTCCCAGAGGCCACTAAGACCACCGGAAACCCAGTGAGCTTCCGCTCCTCCCCTATGCTTCTCCCCCCCCCCGTTTCCATGCTGTAGTCGATGCCCGAGCAACCGGAGCCGCTGGCCGCCATGATCGACGGGACGAAGGATTCCATGCCCCTGTGGAGAAACTGCTACCCCATGCGTGTTCCCCCTGGTCCTTAGAGCTCGCCCAGCCGTTTTCCCAGCCCGCTAGAGTGCGGCAACCCCATGCTCGATCAAGCCCGAGCTCCGGCGGCCGCCCATGTCGCCGTTGCCGTCTCTGTGGACCTCCCCGCGACCTCCCATGGCCCCCAACGGATGCGAGCGAGAGCCAACAAGCTATAGCCACAATCCGCGCTCGAAACCGTGGCCTGTAGGCCGATCCCGAGCACCTCTGCCGCCCTGATGACGCCGGCGAAGAGCCGCGGGTCAACTCCGGCGAAGTTGACCCCGGTTAGCCGTGGTTTGACCCATATGGGTTAATGACAGGCGGGCCCCGACCGTGTTTAGTTTTAGGTTAATCAGAAAATTAGTATTAATAATATTGTTAGCTAAATGTATCACTGACATGTGGGCCCGACAACTAACAAAATTAGTTAGTGTTAAACAAATGCTAAATTAACCTGTTAGCTTAATCTAAGACACTGACAGAGGGTCCCACAAGTTTAATTAGATAGAATGATTTACATAGAAAAATAATAACCCCTGTTTTTCCTAATGGGTCACTGACCAGTGGGCCCCCCTGGTCAGATTTGACCCCGGAAGGCTCTGTTGACTACTGATGTAATGCTGACGTCATGATGACGCAGTATCTATTTTTGGAATTAAAACAAATCAGAAAATGATTTAATATTTTCAGAAAATATTTAAAACTTCTAAAAATCATAGAAAATAATCTATAACTCAGATGAAAATAATTTATATATGAAAAATGATCAGAAAAATCCAATGAACCTATTTATGCCATGATCATGCATGTTTGAACAAGTTAACCTCATCAAATAGGACATTTTATGATTAGGCCAATAAATGAAATATCATTTGGAGTTGGAAATTCAAACTTGTTTGAATTCCACTTCAACCAACTTGGCTAACCACCGCTCTAGGTTAAATAAGTACCTTCCTTTGTCATAACATGCATCATGATTGTGCATTGCATAAATTGAATGTTGTTCCTTTGTGTTTGCCAGTGGTTATCCCCTCTCGGTAGACGATGATTCCGACGATGTGAATGTTGACACTAATGAAGAGAAGTATTTCTTCAAGATTGTCAGGCAAGCAAAACCCCCTTGAGCATACTGATATCAACCCACTGTCTCGCTCCTGCTCTCTTTTACCACATTAGGACAATAACAATTCAACTGTTACATGTCATCGGTAGTTGAACCCATTCCTTTGCATGACCTGTCTTTGCCACAGTAAATAGTTGAAACCACTTAGCATGAGTAGCAACTGTTTGAGCCTTGTTGTGCTTACTCATACATGCATGCTTACTTGCTGTGCCTGCTATGCTTAGAGTCGTGTCGTGTTGGGACTGATACATCTGGGTGATGGATTGGAATGGCAGTGTTCATGTCCTACGGTGTGAGAGCTAAGTGTGTGAACACGATTTGGTAAAGGTAACGATGAGAGGTCATGTAGGAGTACATGGCGGGTTGTCTCATCGGGACCGTCCTTAAGAACTGAGTTCTGTGTATGTTATCCAAGACAAGATACTACCACACATTGGGCCCTGAAATATGACCCCGCTCGACTTATTAATAGCCTAGACCTCTGTCCAGGAGTTGCAACTAGTTTCTGGCGTTTGTAGGGAAAGTGTTGGCAGCCGTGTATAGTGCTGCCCGACGGGGTGGACTATGATGTGGTACAGACACAGTGGCACGATGCACCAAGTGGCACCCGAACGGTGGGCTTGGGAACCCTGCGCACATTGTTTGAGGCCGTGGCAGAAACTTCGGCCGGACTTCCGTGCGGGTTCAACCTCGGATAGGCGATAAACCTGGACTAGGGTCTTATGTGGTTGACGATCGTGGCCGACGCCCACGCCAGTGCTTCGGCTTGAAGGTTGCCGAGATGCATGACGTGCATATGGTGCTAAGTGGCGAGAGCATGTGTGAAGAAGTATACCCCTGCAGGGTGAAATAATCTGTTCGAATAGCCGCATCCTCGGATATGGACTACTTGGAGAACTTATGTGGTTCATAGACAACTGGAAGTGGATACTCTAAAATACCCAAGATAAGCGTGAGTGCTATGGATGGCCTTCTCGTAGGGAGACGGAAGTGGATCCATAGTGGTGTATTGATTGGTGAATATGTGGACTCGTGTGTGCTACCCCACCTCAGAGAAAGCACTTGTAGTCGTAGTATAGGTTAGCCAAGAGTCAAAGCTGGCATGCTGCAATAAACTCCACAACCCCCTTCATTGAAACTGATGCATATGTAGTTAGTTCTGATGTAAGTCTTGCTGAGTACTCCTGTACTCACGTTTGCTTAATTTATGTTTTTGCAGAGGAGACGTCAGTCTCATTAGTGGTATTTACGACGTGAAGTTCGATGTTGACCGGGTTAGCTTGGGAATCCCAGACAGAGGTCTGGTTCCTTTGGTAGGGTTGTTGTAGCTTTTCAGGCTCCTCTAGCCACTTTTGTAGATGTTTGTACCCAGACATGTTTAACTTCTGCTTGCTTATTTGAATGCTCTGAATGTTGGGTCTTGTGACCCCTTTTTGTAACATCTATTGTAATGGCTCCTCTAAGCCTTCTAAATAAATATTGTAATGTTTTATGGTTATGTTGTGATGCCATAGTTGTATCTATGCATATCGGGCATGTCGTGCGTATGTGTGACGTGCAACGGTATGTATGGGATCCGACACCTAGTTACGTGCCTTTAGTAGTACTCTTTACGGGGAACTGCCTCTTTGTGCTTCCACCGAGCCTTGGTAGCTTGCTACTGCTCCGGACACAATGATTGACCGGCATGTATCCTTCTTTGCTGTTGTGTCTGTCCCTTCGAGGAAATGTCTCGCAGTGTAATGGAGTCCCTGTAGCCTGCTACGACTCGTCTACGTGCAGTGATGGCATTTATGTCCCACGGCGTAATGGAGTCCTTATAGCTTGCTATGACTCATCTAGACATGCTAGAGATTGACACCTGCATTCCTGGGTTACGTATGCGTGTCCCTGTACGGATGTGCCACTTGGGTTCTACGACTAGTCATGTCGGCCCGGGTTCTTTGACATTTGAATGCTAGCGACACTTTCACATACGTGAGTGAAAAGACGCAAACGGTCCCGGCCGAGGTAAGGTGGCAGCCGTGGAGATAACCGTGCGTGAGACCGCAAAGTGATGTGATGTGTTATAGGCTGGATTCTTATGGCTTAGGATCGGGGTCCTGACAATATGTCGAAGCTTTGATCTATATGTTGTCATCAATTACGAAAAAGGGGGAGATTGAAAGCACATTTTCTCCCTTGGTGGTCTTGGTAATTAATAACAAAATATATGTCATTGAAGTAATGTTTCCACTAAGCATATTTCAGGAAAGTTTTAATGATGGGTTGGCAAACGGATTGTGGAGAGACCCCTAGATGCAAGGAAATGGATTGGAAAAACTTCAAGCAAGAAGACTCTCAGTTTACTTTGTGAGAAAACACTTTGAGTCATAGGAAATCCAATACTATTAAAAGGTGGTAAGGTATTCTTGGTGAACAAAATGCTCATAAATGCACAAGTGATAGTCACAAAAACATCCACACACTCCTCCACAAAAGTCTGTCCAGAACCAAATATGCAAAATTAGTACAACCAATTCTTCCCACTCGGTTCAACTGATTCTCATACTGAGACAGAGCCCTACCAAACCCTAGCTTTTCGGATCAACCGATTCTGAAATGGTGGAACCGAGTTCAGGTGGCAAACCTACTGATGTCTCTTGCACAAAATTGGAATTTATGAATTTTTTCTTCGATGTCACCAAGTCTTGCCATTCTAACCGTTGCCCACCTTTTCATTACAACCGATAAGTCTATATCGGTCTCACCGAGGTTCAAAAGTTGCTACCTTTGAGGCAACTCGGTACCACCGAGATTAACACATCAGTGTCACCGAGTTGGACTTTTTAGGTGTAACGGTTGGATTTTTGGATATGCCTATATATACCCCTCCAACACCACCTACTCAAAAAAGAAGCACTCAGAACAGATCCCCACTCATATCAAATAATTTTATGAGAGAGAGCCACCTACTTATGTGTTGAGATCATGCCATTCAATCCAACCATATTATTCTTGATCTCTAGCCTCCCCAAGTTGCTTTCCACCCAATCAATCTCTTCCACAAAAGCCAAGTCTGTGAGGGAGTGATTGTGTGTTTAGGAGTCTATCATCTTGAGGCACAGGAGCAAGGAGTTCATCGACATTATCGAGCCTATTACCTTTTGGAGGGTGGTGCCTCCTAGATTGGTTAGGTGTCACTTGGGAGCATCCTACTTCGTGTTGTGGACAGAACCAAGAAGTTTGTAAGGGCAAGGAGATTGCCTATTTCGTGAAGATCTATCCTAAGTTAGGCTAGTCCTCCATGGATGTAGGCCGTCATGGTATAGTCAAGGTTGCTTCTTCGTGGAACCCTCCGTGTGTAGAGCCCTTCGTGGATTCTCGCGACCATTACCCTTTGTGGGTTGAAGACTCCATCAACGTGGACGTGCAATAGCACCACCTTTCGGAACCATGG
This sequence comes from Hordeum marinum, assembly GCA_022496015.1. NCBI lineage: Eukaryota > Viridiplantae > Streptophyta > Magnoliopsida > Poales > Poaceae > Hordeum > Hordeum marinum. The sequence continues at coordinate 275,941,082 of CM039677.1, read as the reverse complement.
GAAAAATCATCGTGTCGCAAAATTGCGGTTGATCTTCCTACCCTTCCTTTACCATTCATGCTTGTCTTTACTTTTCACTGTTATACTCATGGACATGCATATGTAGGGTGTGCTTGACTTTCTACAATTTCTAAAATATGCCAACACTTAAAATTGGGAAAACATAGATTTTTAATTGGTCAAGTAGTCTAATAACCCCCCTAGACCTACTTTCGATCCTACAAGTGGTATCAGAGCATTGGTCTCTATGAATTGGTTTCACAACCTAGGAGAGTATGGCGTCTAGTGAGGGAAATTATCACTGTAGAGGCCCGTCATTTGATGGCACTAATTTTGCTAGTTGGAAGCACAAAATGAAGATGCTTATTCTTGGTCATAACCCTGCCGTTTGGGATATTGTTCGTGTTTGTTTGCAAGGTGAATTCTTTCCAGATGGAAGGGAACCATATCATGAAGCGACCGCAGAAGAATTGAAGCGTTGCAATACAATGCTCAAGCATGTGATGTTTTCTTCAACTGCCTATTGTCACACCCTGTGATTTTGCCTCCTGACTTAGATATCATGAATCAAAAATCAGGGCCAATCAAAACTTTTTCTGTGCTTGTGATGCTTGCCTAGAGTGTTGGTTTCTTGTTTGCTTTTATGTGCTCTATATTCATGAAATCCCTGCTACTCTGAAAACCCTTTTTCCTTGATCCCCACTCTAGTCCAATGATCATGACATGTAAATAGGACTTAATTATATTTTTACAAAATATTATTTTGGCCAAAAAAGGTTTTGTTCAAATTAGGTTTCCAAAACCCCCTGATTTGAGGTTTGCACTGCAAGTCCCCAAATTGGGTGGATCCCTTTTCCCTAAGTGCTTTATTTGGAACCTACTATATATATAACTTCCCAAAGCCACAAAATATTATTTTAAAAGATTATTTTCATATTTTATTTAAAAGCTTTTTCTTAAGGCCAGAAATGGGTTTTCCTAGGGAAAAATTATTTAAATGCTTTATAAATATTTGAGAAAATTTAGGGAAACTCAGTGGACATATATTGTCCATATATAAGAGTTTCAACACTTGTAATGTTCAAACTATTGGACAAATCCCTTCAAAATCATTTCTGCCTATTCCAAGCATTTGAAATATTTCTATAAGAAATATCCTCAAATAAATCCAGGAAAATTCTGGCTTGTCACATATGATATATGTGTTCATCTTGCCAAGTTATATCTCAATACGAATTGTTTTGCTTCACCAAAACTTCCTAAAACCATTCCTGTCCAGAGCCAATTTTTATCAACTTTACATTGTGAAGTAACTCCCCTTGACCCCAAACTTTGTGGACATGCTCTAATCACCAAATAATGATGCTACACTAAGTGGTGCATCAAGGGGAAAAGCTTAGCATAACTAGATCTATAGAAACCTAACTCTGTTAGTTTCTAGGGTTCACAAAGTTTCCATTATCAACTTTCTTCATTTGAGCTGAAAACTTGTGATCAGGACCAAATGGACTTACCATTTACCCCTGTTAAATCTCAATGTCATAGGATTCCCTTGCCTAGCCCAATCACAGCACAAGCACCCTCTTCCATAAACTACTGGACACGCCAAGTGGGCCCAAAAAGATTCCTCTTGCCTCCAACTTTTTACCACAACATATTCTAACCTCATTTTACCTCCAGTAACTTTGCCATGGCCTCTGGTCAATTATTTGTGGGGTAACTCCCTCATTCTCCCTTTCTTTTACCATAACAAGACCTCTTATCCCCCCTCTCCCATTATTATGTTCCTGAAAATGCCCCCAAGCATTTCCAAGGCATCATTTGCATTAAACCTAACCCAGAGATGGCATGCACATGTGGGAAATATGAGCAGACCATCTGAACTTAGTTTATGGCAGAAATAGTGCCCCTGCACTACAAGTACTCTGTAGAATCATCTCCCTGAGTTGAAAATTGGTGGGATTGTAGTCCCTCCATAGGTAAGTCCACTAGACAAGGTTTTCCCCAATTTGTCTCTAGTAAAAACCCATGATCTGGCCCCCAAGTTTACTGCTGCTAACTTATCCTCTATGGAACCCCCATCTCCCCTGCCCTATTGACTTCAAGATTGCACCAGTGGCCACTATAATGCATGCCTTGCACGCCGGACATCTTTTGCCCGCCGAAAAGATGCCCTGGACAAGCTATGGCGTGGTGACCATGTCATTGACATGCAAAAACGATGCTCTGCCACTTGTCCTTGCCTAATTAGAGGCTCCCGATAGCCTTGGGCCTCGTGGTGCAGTCCCCCGAGACCGCCTCGATGTCCACGACACGGCAGAGTGTCGGGGCCCTCCTCCCTTGCCCTCATCTCTCCAATGTCACGTGTGCCCGGTGCCGGTCCGCTCGGCCAGTGCCCGGCCGCGCACGTACGAGGCCCTAGAGGATGCCCGCTCTCTCTCGCTCCCCTTTGTCGTGGATGATTTCCACGAACACCCCGGACATGCTCTCACGGCCCCTCAAGCACCCCAGCAACGGCAGGGTCTGAGCCGGGGCACGAGCTCGCGGTACATTGTTGCCCCGCCCATATAATGCAGCCCCGAGCTCCCCTCGACGCTCCCTTGGCTCTCTCCCCCTCTCATACACCTCCCTTACCTCAGCCATCTTGCCATGGCCGCCTTGGCGCCGCCTCGGTTTTCCTCGAATTCGAGCTCCCCGCCTCCATTCTCCCCTCCTAGCTCCACCGTTGCATCTCCATTCACCTCCAGAAGCCCCCTGTTTCCCTTCCCCTTCTCTCCACGATAGTGGCGTCGTGCCCTCCCCATGGCCGACGACCTACTCTGCCGCGGTGGGGGCTGCACACGACGCTGGTCTCCCCATGGCTTAGGGACTGCGCAGGCGCGTGCGGCTCGCCGCCCCAAGCCCTCCGGTGGTCGGGACGTCGTCGGGGGCGCCTTGTGGCGCCAGGATGGAGCACCGGCATGGGCACGCCCGGCCTCCTCCTCTGTTTGAACGACGGTAGGAGGAGGACCTACCAGCAGGGCCCGCTGATCAGTGGCTAAGGCCCGGCCCCCCGTGTTAAGTGGAGGCGCCCCTCGCGCTATCCGCCTCCCTGCTATGGAGGCGCATTTCCGCGGAATGCGCCTTAGGCGTCGCCCCAGCCGCCAGGCCGAGCGATTGGGCCGGCCCAGTTGCTATCCTACGCCGGGGGCACTATTTAGCCCTTTTCTTTTTTGCTTAAGGTATAGTCCTTTTTCTTTTTCCTATGGTACTAAGAAATTCATAGAAAAATCATTATAGCTCCAAATTTGATGATTCAAAATCCTACATATTCCTAAAATCATTTCCTATCCTATTATGTGTATTTCACAATTTTTAGTAAATATTTTATAATAGTTCAAATTCAAATTTGAATTTGAACCATATGGAACCCCACTTTGTAAATTCCTAGGGAATTATCAGTAACTCCAAATGGGGTGATTCAAGTTCCTATATATGTCTAAATTCATGGCCTAATTAGGGTACATTTTTCCTGGTGCCTCTCTGCCATCCAAATTATTGAGTTATTTATTCTTGTATAACCTACTTTGAAAATCTATAGGATATTCTTACCAACTCCAAAATCAGTGGAACCACTTTCCACATGTTTCTGAAATCATGTCCTATTTGTTGGATCCATCCACTCATTTTTATAAAAATATTTTCTCTTGACATCATAGAAGATCATCAATCCCTCCATTCCTCCATTCCAAAATCATCATTAATCCTACTCTAGTTCAACCATTTTATATATTTTTCTCATGACCAGAGAGGTCTAAGAAAAATATATTTCTTATTTATAGAGCACTTGTTTTTCTTTTTGTTGTGTTGCTTATTGCGGTTGTTCCGACGATAGTTGACGAAGTAGATGAAATGCTCGGAGTGTACTAGAAGCGGGTGAAGACCTCGAAGACAATGCTAAGCCAGGCAAGCAGCCCCTTTACCATGTTAAGAAACCATTTTATTGCATGTCATATAGCACTTTCCTCTCATTTTATTTGATCATGTGTGGTGGTGTTCCCCTCTCGGTGGGATGCCTCCGGTACCTTTTCATTGGCACTTGCATCGTGCATGACCCTACCACCTTATGAGGGTTGTGCGGGTGAGAGTAGTTAGGTTGCTATTATATGCTACGCAAATGGGATGGGACTTATGCATAGTGATGGCAAGGAAGGATACGATTTCAAAGACTTGTTCGAAAACCCTGTAGCATGCAACTAATGCCCGACAGAGATGACAATGAGTTGGGTGACCACTTGAGAAAGAAGTGGTGTGCTGGCACAAGTAAGTGTGTGCATTTTCGAAAACGGATTAGATTTAAGATTTGTCGACCGTCCCAACCTTACATGCGGAACCACGATACCCCTTATGGCACGGGGCTTTGTTGATTACCTTGGTGGGTACTAGCAAGGAGCCCGCATTACTAATGGTGCGAGTGGTCTGGTCACTCTCTATACGGGGTCGTACCAGTATGTACGATCATGCGCTGTCTTCACAGGCACCGGGCACACCGTTGGTCCCCTCATGGATGGTATGATTAGAGCGAGGCTCGTGTTATGTACATCATGAGGGCTGGGTACCAATCGAGTGGACTCTTTGTTTAGTATCGCCGGCGGAAAGGCATTGTTCGGGTGCTTACCTCGGGTATGTTAAATACCGCGAGTTGTGGATGACACAGAAGTTCCCCGAGTCTTGTGGGTAAAGTGTGCAACCTCTGCAGAGTATAAAACCATTCGAATTGCCGTGTGCACGGTCAAGGACAGTTGGGTGGTGCTGCTTAAACTATGTCCAGATGTTTTCACAAACCTTGTGTGGGTGTGTGTTTGGTGACAAGGATGATAAATGAGTTGAGTCGGATGACTTGGCAGGATGACTGAATATGAGATGTTCAAACGGTACATGAGACAAGTCTGAGGACTTGATGTGATGAATGAACATGAGATGTTCAACCCCTACTTATGATGATGATTGTGACGTGTTCTTATGAACACCTGTCTATGGTTGATGCATGCTTACTTAAGGCACTTGATCATGTCATTGCACTCAAAACTAGCATTCTGCAAAACTTACCTACTAGTGCTAGATCATGCGTTGTTATTGCCTTGTTCCAAACATGGGTTGCTTGCGAGTACATTCAAAGTACTCATTGTCTTGCCACTGGTTATTTTATTGTCCAAACATGAAATATCCGGTTATGATGAAGATTACCCCGGTGACGGTCATGCGAGCTATGACGCTTCTGTAACATCCCAAACTTTGGAATGTTCTAATAATTATTAGAATGATTGTTTGTTTGTTTGTTTGAGTGATTGAAAGTGAGTGAAATTTTAAACTTTTTGAAAGTTTATTGAGAGGGAATGAAATGACTTTCCCAAAACATTCAATCTGCATTTTGATCACCAGGAATTCAAATTCATTTCACCACAAAACCCTAGAGTGAAGATGAAATGACTTCTTCCATTTAAAGAAATGAAAAGGGATTTGAAAATGATTTGAATTTCCATTTTGAAAATATTTCAAATTTAGAAAACTTTATGCAACTCAATGATTTTTATGAGAGAAGATAATATGACTTCTTCAAATTATATGAAATATGAGTTGGAAGTTTAAAATAAATCTTTGAATAGTGAATGCGAAAATCTCTGGATTTTCTTTTGGAATCATTTCATATTTGGTTCCTATTCCAATTTTCAAAGTATTCAAACCCCTGACAAAAATTTGAGAGGAGTAACATGACACTCCACACCAGGGACTTCTTGGTGATTTATTTGAATAATAAAAACCAGGGGTTATTCTGAAAAAAATATTTGCAAAGGGATTTAAAAGCAAAAGGGCAATTTCTGAAAATAATATTTTTTCCAGAGTGTTCAAATGTAAGAATAAAAATGTCCATTAAATGGAATTTATTATTCTGTTAATTTTGATATAAAATTTGACTATATTTGGAATTTATTCGAATGCATTGAACAAGTTTTATGGCTCTGGTAAAATCATAAATAGAAAACGGTAACGGTTTATAATAAAACCGGCCGGCCCACAGCCTTTAAAGCCGAATTCATTTCGTAACGGTCGCCCGCTGACTATGCTCGCCCTCTCCTCTCGCTGATGTGTGGGACCATCGCCCGCTCCTTTCTCCCGCGCGGTCATCCTCCTCCTCCCGCACGCGCCGTCGTCGCTGGTTCCCCTCGCCGCGGATCTCCTCCTCTTTTACTTCCCCGACCACCGCACTGCCCCTATAAGTACCCACCCCTCTCACGCATCCATTCTTCTTGCTTTCCCCCTCTCTTCGAGCCCCCACCTCGCCGGAATCGCTCGCCGGAGCTTTCGATCGCCGCCGCGCCTCTCCCCTCCTAGTGCCCGTCTCCGACCTCCCCGACCTCTCCCGAGCGCACCATCGAGCTCCTCTCGCCCGTGCGCACCACCCCATCCCCTGCTCGAGCCCCAGAGACCCCAGACCCGCCTCACCGTCACCCTCGCCGGAGTAACCTCCCCACCCGAAGCTCGAGGAGCTCCTGCCCGTCGACTCCTACGCCCCCGAGCCTCACTGACGCCACCGACGTGCTCGCCGTACTCGCCGCCGTCGACTAGTGCCCTCGCCGTCGCCGGAGGACCACCGGAGCGCCGCCCACGTCGACCACTTCACCTCGGCCTCGCTGGAGAAGCCCTCGCCGGCAACACACCACCACGGTGAGCTCCACCACCTCTCTCCCCCGCCCGATCTGGATCTGACGATCCAGATTAGAACCTACTAAACGCGAACCGTTTTCTTCTAAAGCACCGGTCCACCCCCCGAAAACCCCTAGCACATGCCCACCTGGACGAACTAGAGCATGCCACGTAGCCCCCTGACCGTTAGAAACTATTTAATGGTTTAATTTTTCTTTTCTGTTTTAATTTCTGTTTCCAGAATAGGTTTAGATTTCATTTTCCTTATATCTTTTAAAATGTTTAATGTTTGTAATTTATTCTTTTTGCAGTAGATCACAAATTTCATCTAGTTTCTGTAGATATCAAATTTGACTATGTTTAAAAATTTAAATTTGAATTTAAACAGATTTGATTTAAATTTTGTTTTCTGAATATCTTGAGTTTTAAAAGGTATTTTTGAATGATTCTTTTTGCTACTTGTCACTAGTGATATTAGTTATCATTAGGAAGAGTTTGAGAATTTTAGAATATTTGAAAATACTGTTTTCAACTAAAACAGATTCTGTTTAATTCCTATGTTGTTTAGTTAGCTTAATTTTTTCTTTAGTTATTTTGAAAATCTGAATATGATTTATGTTATGTTTTAGATTTCATTTAGTTCTGTTGTTCTAAATTTAGGATTTATACTTACTCTTAAAACAATAATAATAATTTGCTTAGTTTATTACTATGTTGTTATAGGAACATTATATTTTTAACTAAGCATTGTTTCATAAAAACAGACTAGTTAGTAATAGTTAATTTTAACAAAGTTTTATATTATTAAAATTTTGTTTTCCAAGAAAAAGTTTCCAGTAATCTTTTCTGTTAAGAAATGTTTTGTTAATAAAAATACTTTAGTTTTGCCCTATTATGATAGGAAAACTATGTTCTTTATCATTAGGTAATGTGTTATAAGACAGTTTAATTTAATAGAAACTCTTTTCACAAAACTTTTTGATGATCTAATTATGTTTTGTAATAAAGGTTTTTATAAATTATTTTCTGTTAACTTAGTTATTTTACAAAATGTTTTCTTTTAGTTTATAGTTGTGCTTGTAGTTAAATTCATTAGGCAAACACTCATGTTGTTAGAATGTTGCTTTCATAGTTTTAGTTGTCTTTCAAAAGTAATTCTTTTGCTAGTAAAATATTTACTAAAATCCTTTTGTTGTATTTTACTTTGTTATTGTTTGTTACTATTTGAAAATAATTGTTTTAGGGGAAAACTACTTTAGTTGCTTTTATGAAAACTTTCTTGATTTGAACTTTTGTCTTAAGTATTGCCTTCATCAACCTTGTTGTTTTGTTTGTTGTGTTATCTTGTGATTGGTAGAATTGATTGCTAGTATGATTGCTTATGAATGCAATGTTTGCTATATAGATTTTCATCGGAGAGTGACGAATAGTCTATCAAGTTATTTCTGAGAGCGATCTTTATCTTCATCAACAGTACAGGCAAGTTCACTTTGACCATCTTTTCATACCTATGTTTTATTGCATGTAGTGACATCATTCAACAGATCCCTCCCGTAGTGTTATTGAAACTCTTGTAGTTGAGTAGAATGCATGAGGTAGGAACCCACCACTTGTTACTAAAGCCCTGGGAATGCTAGTTAGTGCAATGCTATGCTAACGGTGACGGGTTCTGGTATGAGTGTTCGTGAGTGGTGTGAAGAAGGACTCCACGTCAAAACAACGACTTCATGAAGACATCTTCAAGTCCTGCATCTTCAACACTTCAAGACTTCAAGACTCGAGAAGACAAGTTTTCAATACACACTACTACGTGAAGGATGGTTGTTTGGGCATCCCTGGAGAAACCAGTGGATGGCCGGGATGCATGGAGAAGCGCCATGACATCTTATGGAAAGCTTCACCCAGACTCAAAGAGAAGGATGAATACTTCATGCCCGGAAGCTTACCTGTGTAGCCACAAGTCATTATGGGCTCTGGCTTGGTTGATCTTTGTTGTGACTCTGCTGGGCAGTGCTACGAGATGTAGTCGACGTTAGGATTGGGGATGGGCACTGTCAGACAGTCAGGGAAGCACTCTGAAAGACCATGTTTCTTTCATCCTGTTCTCAAACACCAGGCAGTGCGAGGACTTACCAGGAGGGAAAGAATCTTGTGGGTAAAGTACACAACACTCTGCAGAGTTAAACCTAATCGATTAGCCATGTCCCCGGTTACGGACAATTTGAGCTTCTAGACTTGGATCTATCTCTGAACTCTCAACACTGTACTGATAACTAATTGTGGGCAACTTATGATACTTATGGGCATTGAGACATTGGTTGGCGGAACCATGTCATGATAGGTAACTCCATAGTGAAATTCCTGATATTCCTTTGTTGTAGGAAAATAAAATCAGCTTTTACGCAAAAACTCAGACACAGAGCCACAAAGCCTTTGCATATAGAATAGTCTTTATTTTTCTGTTCTACTATGGTGATCTTGCCAGTACATTCAATGTACTGACCTACATGGCTGCAACGTCTTATGTTGCAGATACTCTTCTACGACGGGTAAGAGTACGATTCAGGGTTACGGTCCGCACTCAACTTGCCATTGGTGTTATTGGGACTCCACTCCCGTTGACTATATCCGCTGCTATTTTAAGGTATATATCAGTTTTACGTTATTTACATGTGATTGCACTTTGATATATACATTGATGTACTGTGTGTGCCAGCATACTGATCCAGGGATGGCACAGAACACACAGAGGCTTGACTCATTTTGAGTCGGGTCGCTACAGAAATGGTATCAGAGCACATGTTGACTGTAGGACGTGACCCTAGAAACTGGAAAGCCCTTAGGAAATGATTTCTCGAAAAACTTTGTTTTCAAAAGACCTTCTACTTCTCATCCCTTCTGAGTTTTATCAAGAGTTAGAAAATACCTTTTTTCCCTTGACCACACGAAGGATCAACTGAAGCCCTCCAAGAAGGACAAGATATCGAAACAACTGTTGGTCACTTCAAAGTAAAGAAGATTTCACCATGCATTAGAAGAGTTGAAGCTACACGTGTTGAAGACTGTGAAGACCCAAAGAAATTGAAGACCATGAAGAATTTTCCAAGATATTATGCCCCTAGAAGACCAAACCCCTGTTGTATACTTACGTTAGATACGATGATTTGTGAGCTGTCATTTGAGTGTAAGTTTTATTTTCGACAGCCACAACAAAAAAATCTATTTTCAAAACCATTGTTTGTATTGTGTGTATCCCCTCCTTTCTCTCTCTTACCTATCTCATCCCAAAACCTTGACCCCAATAGATGATGAATGAAGCTGGACTCATGTATTCTGGATCGATGACTCGGTTGGAGACAGAAGTATGGATTCACAACATGGAGAATCACTTCAGGAGCAACTCGATAGCACGGAAGTATAAGGTTTAATATGATCTCTAGCACTTTACCCAAAGTGCCGCAACTTGTTGGAAAATGCATCATGCCATACAAGGATTTAATGGAGCAAAGAATTGGGAAGAACTCAAGAAGACTCTGTTAAGATCCCATCTCATTCAAAAGCATTGTGTTATCCCGATGAAGAAGACCCGAGCATATAAAATCTGTGGAGAAATAGGACACACCCAGGAAGAACACAAGAAAGGATGCCCTCATTGTGAAGAAAATCACCCTGCTGAGGAATGCCCAACTGGGCAGGTGACATGTTTCTTGTGTGAAGGAACCAACCACCGCCCGGCTCAATGCCAAATATACCCCAAGGTACAGGAAGTCATCAAGCAACAGAAGGAAGCCATGAAGGAAGCTTTCAGAGGAGAATTTGGAGAATTTGTGATGAAGAAAGATATTGAAGACCCAGATGGAGAAGGATTAACCAGATTTTACTCAAATGTCTGCTATACATGTGGAGAAGAAGGACATTTCTCATAGGACTGTACGAAGGAAAGAAAAGAGTATCTGGGAAACTTCCTGATAGAAGAAGTGGAGTTTGATCCACAGGAAATTGAAGCTTTGATCGGAACAAAGAACCTTAGGAAGAGACGAGCCCCTCAACAGAAGGACCTGAGTCATATTAGATGTTACAAGTGTAAGGATATGGGCCACTATGCCGATAAGTGCCCAAGAAAGGAATCAAGAACCCAAGGAGCAAGCACCAACATCAAGAAGCCCCGAGATTTGTCAGAAATCATCTGTTTTCGGTGCAAGAAGACATGACCCTACTCCTATACCTGCCCAGAGAAGAATGCTAAGCATGAGTAGTTTGAGTTCGGAAGTAATAAATGTAATAGGTAGCACTCTTATCCTTTGAGGTTATGTAATGGATAATCCATTTGTTTTAAGGATGACAATACTCTCTAAAGATGTTGGAAAGTGAATTTGAAGTTTGATTTTGAATAACATGGATGTTTACCCAAGTCGAGACATATGTCAATTCTGAGTACCTTTTCTGACACACGCAGATGACCACCCTTTATGAGTCTTTCCTCAAAGGCCCGGAAACAATCATGACCCTGACCAGTGATCATGACTACCCAAGGATCCTGAAGGATATGATGAAGCACATCCATCTTGAAGGAGATGCAGTCTACAAAGGCTACCCATTCATGGATAATGGAGTGAAACTTTGGTATGTGGAGGTACACCTTCACCGTGCAAAGGGAGTTTGCCCAAAGACTACTGGACGATACTTTTACATATCTCGTGTACCACAAGCTATTTTCTTTGACGCTGTTCGTGAAGCTGCCATGGAAGCCATACGCCATATTGGAGAAATACTTGAAGCAAGACTCCGTCATACTCAGGAATACCTGCAAGAGGTGCGTACGGAGATGATGGAGATGAAGCTCATGTCCACCCTAATCAAGGAAAAGATGGAGGATTTCAAGGAGCACATCGGAAATTTTTAGTGGTACTAAAATATATCCAAGGGGAGATGAATGAATAAAGTTGAGAGTGGATGCTAGACCATACCAAACTATGTGGATGGCAGCATTTGTAATAAAGTATTTTCTAGGAGTTTTAAGAAGTGATTGAGAATGTAACCAAGGATTGAATATGAGAAGAATGGGATAGTTTCGAAGATGGAAATACCTGTATCATGAAGCACTTTTGATTTCATGAGCTTATCTTGTAACGGAAGTCTCAGAGTTTGTAATAAATTCATGAGTCAATGGAATTTATGGTGTCATGATTTACCTTATGTTGCATTTCATGAGTTGTTACTCTATGACCCAAGGTCTCCTACCATTTTCGAGGATATGAGAAAATATGGTTTATGCAAACATGATTGCATTTCTTTTTAAGTGTGGTAGAAACCACAGGTACCTTCCCCGAATTAAGGAGTTTGTATAAGTGAATGCAGTTGGAGAGAATGTGGAACCTCCTCAAAACTATGAGAATGGTAACCTTGTGACAAAGTACTTTTGAGGGTTAAACAAACCAATGGAAAGGAAAATGAATTCCATGGAGTGGAATCCAGACAATAATAGGTCTGTAAATTGTTACCTCAAGGGTATGGTGTAGTGAACTGAAGGTAATGTTGGAATATGGATCGATAGTCACCCCACGGGTGAGATGAAGTTGTTCAAGAATTCAAGTGAATCCACAAGTCACTGACCTCAGGATTGATAAGGATCAAGCCCTACCTTGGTGAAGGAAGAAACTTGGAAGAAGCTACGACTGATTAGCAATCGTTTTCTTGGGAGTTTACGAAAACCTGAGAGTTGTGAAGGAACGCTAGATCTTTTGTTCAGCTTGCAGAAATCAAAGGATTTATCCGAACTTTGTTCGTTGACAAGAGAAATTTCTGCAACGCTTGTGAGGAAGCCCAAGTGTTAGAATACGAGATTCACTAAACCTTATACAAGGTAATGATTTCAGTGCGACATGGTTTGGCCACCATGACGACTTACTCTTATCATTCTCTTGCTATTCGGAATGGTAAATCTGAGTGACTTACCCATAGTAAAGAGACGACGTTCTTTGAAGATTTTTGTTTAAGCCTTAGAATGGTAGGATGAAACCCCTTGTACATGACAGTTGCTGTCACACGTAGGAATTTTACAGTGAGGAATGAAGCCAAGACCCATTTCACTGCAGGATGACCACCAATAGTAGACCACCATGAGATTATCGATAAGTTATTTAGAATGATCACGAGACCTATCAGTTATAAGACCCAGTATTGGAGGAAGTACACCTTGTTGTGAGGACACAAGATTTTGATATAACCGAAGATCATCACCAAGGAAGATGCTGTGAAGAATGTGAACAGACAGATGCTACATAGGACTGTCAAGATTTTGAAGGACTAGTAACTCTCATTTCAAGTGTGGTAGACCCACATTTCCAGGTCAATGGAGTTTTGTTGGAAGACCCCACACCTTCTTGGTCAATGGATTTGTTAGAAAACCCCCAAACCCTAACCTTTTATTTCTAGCCCTTTCGAATCTCGAGGACGAGATTCATTTTAAGTGTGGTAGGTTTGTAACATCCCAAACTTTGGAATGTTATAATAATTATTAAAATGATTGTTTGTTTGTTTGTTTGAGTGATTGAAAGTGAGTGAAATTTGAAACTTTTTGAAAGTTTATTGAGAGGGAATGAAATGACTTTCCCAAAACATTCAACCTGCATTTTGATCACCAGGAATTCAAATTCATTTCATCACAAAACCCTAGAGTGAAGATGAAATGACTTCTTCCATTTAAAGAAATGAAAAGGGATTTGAAAATGATTTGAATTTCCATTTTGAAAATATTTCAAATTCAGAAAACTTTATGCAACTCAATGATTTTTATGAGAGAAGATAATATGAATTCTTCAAATTATATGAAATATGAGTTGGAAGTTTAAAATAAATCTTTGAATAGTGAATGTGAAAATCTCTGGATTTTCTTTTGGAATCATTTCATATTTGGTTCCTATTCCAATTTTCAAAGTATTCAAACCCGTGACAAAAATTTGAGAGGAGTAACATGACACTCCACAACAGGGACTTCTTGGTGATTTATTTGAATAATAAAAACCAGGGGTTATTCTGAAAAATATATTTGCAAAGGGATTTAAAAGCAAAAGGGCAATTTCTGAAAATAATATTTTTTCCAAACTATTCAAATGCAAGAATAAAAATGTCCATTAAATGGAATTTATTATTCTGTTAATTTTGATATAAAACTTGACTATATTCGGAATTTATTCGAATGCATTGAACAAGTTTTATGGCTCTGGTAAAATCATAAATAGAAAACGGTAACGGTTTATAATAAAACCGGCCGGCCCACAGCCTTTAAAGCCGAATTCATTTCGTAATGGTCGCCCGCTGACTACGCTCGCCCTCTCCTCTCGCTAACGTGTGGGACCATCGCTCGCTCCTTTCTCCCGCGCGGTCGTCCTCCTCCTCCCGCACGCGCCGTCGTCGCTGGTTCCCCTCGCCGCGGATCTCCTCCTCTTTTACTTCCCCGACCACCGCACTGCCCCTATAAGTACCCACCCCTCTCACGCATCCATTCTTCTTGATTTCCCCCTCTCTTCGAGCCCCCACCTTGCCGGAATCGCTCGCCGGAGCTTTCGGTCGCCGCCGCGCCTCTCCCCTCCTAGCGCCCGTCTCCGACCTCCCCGACCTGTCCCGAGCGCACCATCGAGCTCCTCTCGCCCGTGTGCACCACCCCATCCCCTGCCCGAGCCCCGGAGACCCCAGACCCGCCTCACCGTCACCCTCACCGGAGTAACCTCCCCACCCGAAGCTCGAGGAGCTCCTGCCCGTCGACTCCGACGCCCCCGAGCCTCACTGACGCCACCGACGTGCTCGCCGTACTCGCCGCCGTCGACTAGTGCCCTCGCCGTCACCGGAGGACCACCGGAGCGCCGCCCACGTCGACCACTTCGCCTCGGCCTCGCCGGAGAAGCCCGCGACCCACCACCGCGGTGAGCTCCACCACCTCTCTCCCCCGCCCGATCTAGATCTGACGATCCAGATTAGAACCTATTAAACGCGAACCGTTTTCTTCTAAAGCACCGGTCGACCCCCCGAAAACCCCTAGCACACGCCCACCTGGACGAACTAGAGCATGCCACGTAGCCCCCTGACCGTTAGAAACAATTTAATGGTTTAATTTTTCTTTTCTGTTTTAATTTCTGTTTCCAGAATAGGTTTAGATTTCATTTTCCTTATATCTTTTAAACTATTTAATGTTTGTAATTTATTATTTTTACAGTAGATCACAAATTTCATCTAGTTTCTGTAGATATCAAATTTGCCTATGTTTAAAAATTTAAATTTGAATTTAAACAGGTTTGATTTAAATTTTGTTTTCTGAATATCTTGAGTTTTAAAAGGTATTTTTGATTGATTCTTTTTGCTACTTGTCACTAGTGATATTAGTTATCATTAGGAAGAGTTTGAGAATTTTAGAATATTTGAAAATACTGTTTTCAACTAAAACAGATTCTGTTTAATTCCTATGTTGTTTAGTTAGCTTAATTTTTTCTTTAGTTATTTTGAAAATCTCAATATGATTTATGTTATGTTTTAGATTTCATTTAGTTCTGTTGTTCTAAATTTAGGATTTATACATACTGTTAAAACAATAATAATAATTTGCTTAGTTTATTACTATGTTGTTATAGGAACATTATATTTTTAACTAAGCATTGTTTCATAAAAACAGACTAGTTAGTAATAGTTAATTTTATCAAAGTTTTATATTATTAAAATTCTGTTTTCCAAGAAAAAGTTTCCGGTAATCTTTTCTGTTAAGAAATGTTTTGTTAATAAAAATACTTTAGTTTTGCCCTATTATGATAGGAAAACTATGTTCTTTATCATTAGGTAATGTGTTATAAAACAGTTTAATTTAATAGAAACTCTTTTCACAAAACTTTTTGATGATCTAATTATGTTTTGTAATAAAGGTTTTTATAAATTATTTTCTGTTAACTTAGTTATTTTACAAAAAAAATTCTTTTAGTTTATAGTTGTGCTTGTAGTTAAATTCATTAGGCAAACACTCATGTTGTTAGAATGTTGTTTTCATAGTTTTAGTTGTCTTTCAAAAGTAATTCTTTTGCTAGTAAAATATTTACTAAAATCCTTTTGTTGTATTTTACTTTGTTATTGTTTTTCACTATTTGAAAATAGTTGTTTTAGGGGAAAACTACTTTAGTTGCTTTTATGAAAACTTTCTTGATTTTAACTTTTGTCTTAAGTATTGCCTTCATCAACCTTGTTGTTTTGTTTCTTGTGTTATCTTGTGATTGTTAGAATTGGTTGCTAGTATGATTGCTTATGAATGCAATGTTTGCTATATAGATTTTCATCGAAGAGTGACGAATAGTCTATCAAGTTATTTCTGAGAGCGATCTTTATCTTCATCAACAGTACAAGCAAGTTCACTTTGACCATCTTTTCATACCTATGTTTTATTGCATGTAGTGACATCATTCAACAGATCCCTCCCGTAGTGTTATTGAAACTCTTGTAGTTGAGTAGAATGCATGAGGTAGGAACCCACCACTTGTTACTAAAGCCCCGGGAACGCTAGTTAGTGCAATGCTATGCTAACGTAGACGGGTTCTGGTATGAGTGTTCGTGAGTGGTGTGAAGAAGGACTCCACGTCAAAACAACGACTTCATGAAGACATCTTCAAGTCCTGCATCTTCAACACTTCAAGACTTCAAGACTCGAGAAGACAAGTTTTCAATACACACTACTACGTGAAGGATGGTTGTTTGGGCATCCCTGGAGAAACCAGTGGATGGCCGGGATGCATGGAGAAGCGCCATGACATCTTATGGAAAGCTTCACCCAGACTCAAAGAGAAGGATGAATACTTCATGCCCGGAAGCTTACCTGTGTAGCCACAAGTCATTATGGGCTCTGGCTTGGTTGATCTTTGATGTGACTCTGCTGGGCAGTGCTACGAGATGTAGTCGACGTTAGGATTGGGGATGGGCACTGTCAAACAGTCAGGGAAGCACTCTCAAAGACCATGTTTCTTTCATCCTGTTCTCAAACACCAGGCAGTGCGAGGACTTACCAGGAGGGAAAGAATCTTGTGGGTAAATTACACAACACTCTGCAGAGTTAAACCTAATCGATTAGCCGTGTCCCCGGTTACGGACAATTTGAGCTTCTAGACTTGGATCTATCTCTGAACTCTCAACACTGGACTGATAACTAATTGTGGGCAACTTATGATACTTATGGGCATTGAGACATTGGTTGGCGGAACCATGTCATGATAGGTAACTCCATAGTGAAATTCCTGATATTCCTTTGTTGTAGGAAAATAAAATCAGCTTTTACGCAAAAACTCAGACACAGAGCCACAAAGCCTTTGCATATAGAATAGTCTTTATTTTTCTGTTCTACTATGGTGATCTTGCCAGTACATTCAATGTACTGACCTACACGGTTGCAACGTCTTATGTTGCAGATACTCTTCTACGACGGGTAAGAGTACGATTCAGGGTTACGGTCCGCACTCAACTTGCCGTTGGTGTTATTGGGACTCCACTCCCGTTGACTGTATCCGCTGCTATTTTAAGGTATATATCAGTTTTACGTTATTTACATGTGATTGCACTTTGATATATACATTGATGTACTGTGTGTGCCAGCATACTGATCCAGGGATGGCATAGAACACACAGAGGCTTGACTCGTTTTGAGTCGGGTCGCTACAGCTTCCCGGTCAGAATGCCTGTAGGGTTAAGGTAGATGGCATGGGTTGACGCTATCGTTGAAGATTTCCGCTACAATCATATGAAGGCTTGGCTATGATGGCCATACTTTAGTAAACCGGTATGTAATGGATGTAAGACTCTTGTTATTCAGTTTCTATGTTTTCAGTGAGCATTGATCTCTGGGATCACTGTGCACGTACATTCGGTGATCACGACTTATGAGTCGGGGTCCCCACACCTATGCC
Source organism: Hordeum marinum (assembly GCA_022496015.1). NCBI lineage: Eukaryota > Viridiplantae > Streptophyta > Magnoliopsida > Poales > Poaceae > Hordeum > Hordeum marinum. The sequence continues at coordinate 275,923,470 of CM039677.1, read as the reverse complement.
CTGAAGAATTCAACAAAACCAGCCGTCTTGAGAATGCAAAAGAGATTTGGGATACTTTAGTTGATATGCATGAAGGTACCGAATCCGTGAGAGAATCCAATTTGGATGTTCTTCAAAGTTAGCTTAACAAATTCAAGATGAAGGATGGTGATGGAGTCGCTGAGATATATGCTACGCTAGGTCTCAATCACCAATGAGATTGCCGGCTTAGGAAGCGAAGAAATGACCAACAAATTCATAATGAAGACATGCATGTGTATGGTGTGCTTGACTTGCTACAATTGCTAAAATCTACCAACACTTAAAATTGGGAAAATGTAGATTTTTAATTGTCAAGTAGTCTAATCACCCCCCCTCTAGACCTACTTTCGATCCTACCTTGAGAGCCAAGGTATCAATCCAGTAGGAGGTACACACAAGTCTCCAATCTATGCACCTACACAAACAATCAAACATTTGCACCCAACACGATAAAGGGGTTGTCAATCCCTTCACGGTCACTTGCAAGGATGAGATCTGATAGAGATACATATAAAAGATTGCTAAAACGTAAAACAAAATAAAAGTAAATAAATTGCAGCAAGTTATTTTGGGGTTTTTGGTTTTATAGATCTGAAAATACATAATGGAAAATAGACCCGGGGGCCATAGGTTTCACTAGAGGCTTCTCTCTTGAAGAAAGCATACGGTAGGTGAACAAATTACTGTCCAGCAATTGATGGAAAAGCGCAAAGTTATGACGATATCCAAGGCAATGATTATGAATATAGGAGCACGTCCGTGTAAAGTAGACCAACTCCTACCTGCATCTACTACTATTACTCCACACATCGACCGCTATCCAACATACATCTAGAGTATTAAGTTCATAAGAACGGAGTAACACCTTAAGTAAGATGACATGATGTAGAGGGATAAACTCAAGCAATATGACGAAAACCCCATCTTTTTACCCTTGATGGCAAAAATACAAAACGTGCCTCGCTACCCCTACTATGTCACTAGGTGAGGGCACCGCAAGATTGAACCCAAAATTAAGGACCAAATCAAACCGATAATTCAAAGAGAAATACAAAGATATCAAATCATGCATATAAGAATTCAGAAGAAACTCGAATAATATTCATACATAATCTGATCATAAATCCACAATTCATCGAATCTCGACAAACACACCGCATGTCACAACCCTAGCAAGTGTCCTAGGTTAGCATTGTGTTTGCATCATCATCATCATCATTGCATCAATATGAAATGGGGAGAAAGAAAGAAACCCTAAGCATTTCATGAATTAAAGAAATTCCAGATAAGTCAAATCTCAACAAATCCAAAATGCCCATCAAAAATGTTCCCTATGTCTGATAATTAAGGGCATGGATATACCAGGGGCCATTTCAATTATTTGAACATTTGAAATATTTTAAATTAATGATTTAAGTCTCTGAAAATGAAAAATAAAAATATTATCATTATCACTGTTTTCAAAATAATCTGAAACTTTTTATACAAGTTTGAAATATTCAAATTTGAATATATAAAAGTTTTGGAATTATTTGAAGAGGTATTTGGACCTGCAAGAAATAAACAAATGTCAGAAGAAATCAGAAAACAGAAATAAAGGAAAAAGAAAAGAGAGAGAGGGAGCTACCTGGTGGCCCATCTGGCCCAGGAGGGTCTTTTTCCTCCTGGCGTCCAGTCAGCACGGCGTGTGGTCGCCGCGCGCTCACGCCGGTGGCACCACGCCACCTGCCTGCCTGGCCCTTCCCTCGCCAGCGCGACGCCGGGGATAAGCACCGAGCCGCTTCCCCCGCCGTTCTGTCCCTCCGTTCCCCTGCTCTCTCCTCTTCTCCTCTCTGCTCCGCCATGGCCGCCCCATTGTTTGCCGCCGTTTGCTCGCCTCCGTCCATCCCCCGTGCTATAGAGAAGGCAGGAGCTCCGCCTCGACCCCCTGTTCCTCCTCGCCGAAGGAATCGCCGCCCGGAGCTCCATCGAGGGAACCCTGACCTCTTCTTCCTCCTCGGGTCAGAAGGTCGCCGTCGTCGATTCTTCGCCATCAAGCCGTCCCCGAGCTCCAGTTCGTTGCCTTAGCACCCGCAGTGAGCCCCCGAGCATTTCCCCTCTCTTTCTGATCGATTTCGAGGCCCGTATCTAAGCTTTGGCTCGAGCCCGAGCTCCGGTCGTCGCCGTTCTCATCGCTGATGACAACTCCGGTGACCAGTAGGTCATTCTGAGGATGTCATCGAGTTCGTAGAGTCCTGTAGGTGCCGTAGGTGCTTAGAACGCGTGTCAAGGAGGTCTGTAGCCGTAGTTCCGTCGGAGCCCGAGCGCCGCCGTCCGCCAAGGTCGTCGCCGGCGACGTTCCAGGCCTCCCCAGCCTCGGGGTCGTGCCCCAATGGACGGGCGCATGCATGGGCTGCAGTTTGAGCCCATCCGCCATGGATTTGGTCATCGGAGGTGGGTTTCCGATCCCTTCCGCCGTCCCTGGAGTCGCCGGCGGCTCAACATCGGTGGCCCTGGTCGGTTTGACCACGGGGGTTGACCCTGGCAGGTGGGGCCAGCCTCTGGTTAATCTCTGTTTAAGAATAAGTTAATTATCTTAATTAATTAAGTTATTTAGACACTGACAAGTGGGCCCAGGCCTGTTAATTAGTTAGGATTAGTGTTAATTTTAATAGTTAAGTAAATGAGTCAATGACATGTGGACCCCACATGTCAGGTTTGACTCTGGGCCGAGTCAGCTGACCAGCTGATGTCATCATGACATCATGCTGATGCAATAAGTCAATTTCTTATTTAAAAAATAATAATTCCAGAAATTATTTAAAACTTTGAAAAATCATATAAATTAATCTGTAAGTGAGATGAAAATAATTTATATACGAAAATTTATCAGAAAAATCCAATGAATCCAATGGTTCTACTCTCATGCATGTTAGAGCAACCTAAATAGGTGAACATGGAAATTTTAGCATTAGGTCAATATATAGAAATTGAAATGAGAACAACTTTGAACCTATATTCAAATACATTTCAAATTGACATGACCAGTAGCTACATTAGCTCATCCATGCACACCATTATTCCATGATCATGCATCATATTGTTGCATCTGCTTGTATTGAATGTTTTATCTGCGTTGCGGTAGGCCCTAATCCGGAGGATACTACTCTGTACCCTGACGAAGGAGAGAACTCTTCCGCAACCCAGCAAGGCAAGCAACCCCATTGATCATTCCGATAACATCCCATTCTCTCGCTCCTGCTCTCATTTAATGCATTAGGACAAACGATCACATGCCAGTCATACGCGGTAGATGATCCTATTCTTATGCATGACCTGATCTTGTCACAGTAAATAGATAAACCTTGCAACCTAGCATACCTGGTAGATGCTTGTGCCATGATGTGCTTAGCCTACCTTTGCCTGCTATGCTTGTTATGCTTAGAGTATGTCAGGTCTGTTTCATCTGGGTGATGAACTGAGTGAAACAGTGTTGTCCGATGTGATGAGCATATAATGAATACGTTTTGGTAAAGGTAGCGATGAGAGGCTATGTAGGAGTACATAGTGGGTTGTCTCATTGGAACCGTTCTTAGGAACTGGGTTCCATATTTGTGATCCAAGACGAGATACTACCACATGATGGGCCCTGAAATATGACCCCGCTCGACTTATCGGTCGCTTAGTCCTTGGTCCAGGTATTGGAAGTAGTTTCTGGTGTTTATAGCATGCTGGAGGCCGTGCGTAGCGCTGACCCTCGGGGTGGGTTACGACGTGGTAGGCAGTGGCACCGTGTACCAAGGGTCACCCGAATGGTGGGCTTGGGAACCCTGCGCACATCGTTTGGGACCGTAGCGGAAACTTTGGCCGGACTTCCGTGCGGGTCATCTCAAATAGGCGATAGCCTGGACTAGAGGTCTTATGTGATTGACGGTTGTGGCCGACTCCCTCGCTGGGCATCCGCTTGAAGGTTGCCGAGGTGCATGGTTTATGGCACACAGCGATAAGTTGCGAGAGCGTGTGTGAAGAAGTACACCCCTGCAGGGTTATGAAACTATTCGAATAGCCGCGTCCTCGGATATGGACTACTTGGAGAACTTATGCTGTTCATAGATAGTCAAATGGATACTTCTAAAAATCTCAAGACAAGTGTGAGTACCGTGGATGGCACTCTTCCGGAAGGGGAAGATGAGTCCATGGTGATGTATTGTGATGGAGTTAGTGGACTCGTGTGCGATAACTAAAATTGTAACAAAGAGTTTAAAACTGAGTAGTGTAGGTTAGCCATGAGTCAAAGCTGGCTTTCTGAATAAACTCCACCACCCCTTTGTTGATACATGAACATAGATAGACTAGGTCTGTTTTAAAGACTTGGTGAGTACGATTGTACTCATCCTTGCTTAATTAATGTTGCAGAAGAAAACCAGGACCCATCAGGTGGGTTCTATCTAGATATTGACGATGCCGAATAGCTGGTGTCCCAGCTACGATCTTGCCCGTGTGGTGGGCTGTAGATAGTCAGGCCATGTGCCTCTTTTATATTTTGCCGCCTGTACCCAGACAGCTTTAGTTTCCACTGGCTTGTATGACTATGTTTGTATGACTTGAGTGCCGGGTCATGTGACCCCTATCTGTATGAACATATTATGTAAGGCTCATCTGAGCCTCTTAAATAAAAGTCATGTTATTGTATGGTTATGTTGTGATGCCATGGTTGTATCTATGCATATCGCGCATGTCGTGCGTACGTGTGACGTGCAACGGTATGTATGGGATCCGACACCTAGTCGTGTGCCTTTAGTAGTACTCTTTACGGGAAACTGCCTCTTTGTGCTTCCACCGAGCCATGGTAGCTTGCTACTGCTTCGGACACATTGATTAACCGGCATGTATCCTTCTTTGCTACTATGTCTGTCCCTTCGGGGAAATGTCTCGCAGTGTAATGGAGTCCCTGTAGCCTGTTACGACTCGTCTACGTGCAGTGATGACATTCGTGTCTCGTGACGTAATGGAGTCCTTGTAACTTGCTATGACTCGTCTACACACGCTTGAGGCCGACACCTGCATTGCTGGGTTATGTATGTCTGTTTCCGTACGGATGTGCCACTTGGGTTCTATGACTAGTTATGTTGGCCCGGGTTCTTTGTTGTGTGATTGCCAGCGACATGTTCACATACGTGAGCTAAAAGACACAAACGGTCCCGGCCAAGTTAAGGTGGCAGCTGTGGAGTACCGTGCGTGAGGCCGCAAAGTGATGTGGCTTGTTGCAGTATGGAATAATATGACTTAGGATCGGGGTCACGACACCGCAAAAGAAAATTACATCAGATAGAACTCCAAGAACATCGAGGAGAACATTGTATTGAAGATCAAAGAGAGAGAGGAAGCCAGTTAGCTACTAGCTATGGACCCGTAGGTCTGTGGTAAACTACTCACACTTCATCGGAAGGGCAATAGAGTTGATGTAGATGCCCTGTGTGATCGAATCCCCCTCCGGCAGGGTGTCCAAAAAGGCCCCAAGATGGGATCTCACGGGAACAAAAGGTTACGGCAGCGGAAAAGTATTTTGATGGATGCCTTTGTTGGTTTGGCAATATTTGGGAATTTATAGCGCAAGAACTAGGGTTGGGGGACTCCCGAGGGGCCCAAAATCCAGGTGGTGTGCCTCCCTCTGGCGCAACCTGAGGGCTTGTGGTTCCTGAGGGAGTCCTGGATTAAGGGGTCCTCGGGAGGCCGACCTGTTTCTTATGGGTTGAACTATATGGGCCGCTTGCCGAACATTGGATCGATCAAAGGACCTGTCTCCAGGAAGGAAGCTTCGGGAAATCGTGGCTTGTCCTCCACGTTTAATGTAGCGAATAGACATGTTTATCTCTTCGACGTGTAACCGACCACTATATAAGCCGGAGGGTTTAGGTTGTAGACAGGGAACAACTCATGTAGAGTTAGCTATTCGATCTCGAGGTAGATCAACTCTGTAACCCACATGCATCAATACAATCAAGCAAGACGTAGGGTATTACGTCCATAGGAGGGCCTGAACCTGGTAAAACCTTGTCCCCTTCGTCTTCTATTACCATCGATTCTAGTCTCACAGTTTGGGACCCCCTACTCAAGAGCCGCCGGTTTTGACACCGACATTGGTGCTTTCATTGAGAGTTCCGTTGTGATCGCCAAAGGAATAGATGTCTTGCCTTGTCATCAACAAGGAGGTCCGCAACATGGGCACTTTCGTCCCCAGATAGATCTTCGCCTTTGGCAGCGTTGTGCTACACGCCGACCAAACCGTCCATCTAGGCCGTGTCGAAAGCTTTCCCCCTGATCAAGAGGTCAAATTCGGGAACCTAGAGTTCCCCGTCGTTCCTAGGGGCGAATCTATACCTATACTAATTAGGCACTCTCAAGAAATTATCACGTTAATCAGTAATTAGGAGCCGTTAATCTTGATGGGGCCTAATTATTACGGTATAGATCAATCCTAGAGAGGTATACATCAATACTAGATATTTCCACATTAATAAAAAATGGACATGCGTTCAAAAGAAAAAAACTCTTCCAATATCACAAACGATAGGTTGATTTCCCAATCTCTGACAACTACCCTCTTCCAATATCTCTTCTATGTCGAAAAAAAGCATTTCCGATCTCACAAAGATTTCCCGATCTCTCACGGCTACCCTCTCCCAATATCTCTTCTAGGCCAACAAAAAAGAAAAAATAACTTCTGATCTCACAAACGGTAGGTTGATTTCCCACACAACTTTTCTATCACAACCAGCCAAAGAAAATGGATCGATACGGAGGGGCTCTTCTCCTCACGCCGCGTGTATGCCGCTGCCATGGGGAAAAATAGATCGATAAAGAAGGGCTTTTCTCCTCACGCCCCATGTACGCCGTCGTCATGGCCACCCCAAGGGTATGCTCTTATCCACACGCGTCATGCAAGACGCCGTAGTAGTTGCCTCATACCTTCCCCAAGTTGACCATTCATATTTTGCATGTACATGTGCAAGTAGACGACCACCGATCCTGTGATGTATGTCACCGGGATAGCATGCCAAGGTGCATACAGTTTAATCATTGGTAGGAGCAAGGTTCCCGCGATTCCTTCCACCCATGGACGCATCTAGCTGCCTGCATCACGTATTTAACTTAATATAAGATTCACTGGGAGATATGTTATTTGACTCTACTTGCCTTCACATGCAGAACAATCAAGGTAATTGAATCATGTGGGTTTGCTCAGCTATATGTGCAATACGAGGAATTCATTATCTCAATGAATTTATTCCTTAAGGACACATATGCCAGATCAAATCGAGGCTGAGAGGCTAGCACATAATTACATGGATTATACCGATGACCATCATCAATCAAACATATACGGAAGCATTCAACACATTGTAAATTTGTCATTGCCCTAACGGCAGGCTGTTGCCACTTGGACAGAGACTTAGGTAAGACCCACATGATGAGATTATTCCCTGTATGTCGCTCCATGGAGAATACCTCAACAAGCGAATCTCTATGATGGTGTCATGCGTTGTGCACATCGGAGATAGACAGGAGCAACCTATGATGGAGTCCCAAGAAAATTCTTAGAAACATATGTACGCCCACCATATCTATTGTATCATTTTACAAGAAAATTTGCTTTGAAAATTGAGACCTCTCAAGATGATACGTGTTGTTTCACTTCTCATGTTTGTTATTCTATTTTTTCTGAGTTCTATCAGTAATGGTTCTGTGTGTTTCTTTTACATAATAGTATATACACTATATATAAATCAAATTTATATCCCGTGAAAGCAATAGCAGCAGAGGCCTAGCGATCTGGACATCATGGACATGAGATAATCTACGATTATTCAGGGCACTGCTGCAGGACGCGTTGTTCCGCAAGCCACACATGTCGCTGTCCTGTTCATTAGACCGGAAAAATCTGGAGCTTCATACATGCACTTTAGGTATGTAATCATGGTGTACATAGCAATTTTGACTGCGTAATACCAGCACTGCTGAGAGCCTATGTATATGCATGAACTGAAGTATGTGTCGGTTGATCTATGAAGGGTACACTACAACATTTATATTTGAAAAAATATATATAGTACAATTTACAGCTTATATTATTACGATCTTCCTTTAAACTAAAAAAGCACTCTTCTCTACCTCTGTAGTAATTAATCCCCCATCTACTGTCTTATCTCAGTATCTCAGGCCTTCAAGCATTATCGGTGCGAGTTACCAGATCTCTATTTCGCTTGTGTTGTGTCGCTTACTGCGCGTTTGAGTAGGAGTAGCCCATCGCTCGCGACCTAGGTTGTGTGGCAGCCTAGAAGCAGCTTCAATTTAATGCACGTTATTGTTGCATGCTTGTGCATAGAGGTGAAACGTGATCAACAAAGATATGATGTCCGATGCCCACACGTTATATTGATTCATGCAATTATCTCTGCTTTCTTTTGATCTATATATCTTTCATTGTGACGTCTATCTCTTCCACCATATGGAACTGGAATCTATGTAAAATCTGTGTGCCGATCATGATACTAAATAAATTCGTGAAGGAGATGGATTTGTGGCAGCGTATATCACTAGTAGAAAAAGGCGCATTTGTCCCGGTTCTAGAGGGCTATTTGTCCCGGTTTTGAAACCGGGACTAAAGGGTCGTTACTAATGACCAAAATCTTTAGTCCCAGTTTGCCCACCAACCGGGACAGATGGGGCTCCACGTGGCCTCTGCGGCTTGCCCGGGCAGGAGGGTCTTTTGTCCCGGTTGGTAGCACCAACCGGGACCAAAATGCATCCACGCGTCAGCAGTTCCGGGGCTGGGTCTTTTTTTTGAGAGGGGGGAGGATGGGGGTTTTGTAGGATTAATTTTGGGATTTAATATATTGTGTTAGCTAGCTAATAGAGAGATGTGTCCTCTCTTATCTCCGTGCTTGGTCGACGCTACGTACTATATGTATAGAAAGGACTCGACATGCTAGCTAGTAAGCAAATGAAGGAATTAAACCATTAAGTACAGAAGATCGTCATGAACATATATAAAGAGAAGTGAGATTGTTCGAACAACAAGTTTTCGTATATCTATCCGACGCTACTGGCTACATATATACAATATAAGATCTCTTATAATACCCTAACATCTGAAATCAAGTTTCATATGGTATTCTCCCTCTTTCCTGATGACGTGTTCAAGAAAGAGTCCCGCCAATTCCTCTTGAATAGCTATTATGCGATCTTGTGGTAGGAGTTGTTCCTCCAGCTCCCAAAGCTAATTCTAAGAAGGGGGTCAATACATATATATGAATGAAACTCAACACAAATGATGGTAATAAAATAAAATTATGAATATTATTGCTTACGCACATCAAAATCTTTTTTAGAGTAGCCGCCCTGCTTAGAGATCGTTGCGTTGTAGATGAACTCGCATACGTAGTATCCACAAAGATTAGTCCCTGGTTGCTGCCACAACCACTTTACGAGAAATAGAGGTCAATCAAACTGATAATCAAGCATTATATAAATGGTATTGATGAAACTAGCTAGAATCAATATAATGGGAGATGCACAGAACTAGCTAGTAGTACTTACTTTCGGGCATGTAAATTTCAGCTCCTTCGGCAGTCCCGGAGATTTTATGGTGAACGGTATCCAAACCCTGCCAGGCATAGAAAATAATTATTACCTGATATCAGGAAATGAACAAAGTTACCGAAATGGTGCGATAATGATCGATTGAACTTACTTCTTAAGCATTTCAGTGATGATCGCATACGTCTTGGGATGTTTTCATCTTGAGTCTAAGACGATTACTAGTCCCTCCTCAAGCATAATCTCTAGGAGAATAAAGTGGAAGCTGCGCAAGCATGCATAACTCATCAATTACATTACTATAACCTCGAGTAAATAAAGGAAAACCGAGTATGCACAGTATAACACTCACTCGAAGTTGTAAGGAAAGATTATTTTTTGTTTGTTTCGATGTTGAAGCAACGATTGTAGCAAGTTGGCCTCGGCTTGTTTGGGATTCTTTTTCATCTCCCATTCATCAAAGAGATTTAGGTTAATGAACCCAATATTATAGATTTCTCTTTGCTTGCATTCAACGATCTTCAGTCTGCATGATATAGTGAATTATATGTACATGCAATGAAAGAGCTGAGCTATATATAGAGACTTAATTAAAGAAGTAGTACTTACAGACAGTAGCAAGTGACGATTACTTTATCGATGGCCTTTCGATTGAAAAGCTGGAATAACTCCTCAAATGGAACACACAACACGTCAATTCCAACGAGGTCATGCTTGTCTTTAACCATAATCATCAAATTATACAACCCAGAGTTCTTGCAGGTGTCCATGTACCACTGATGGAATTTTCGCATCATCGTTGGTAGCTGTTGATCACGTCTGACGAGAGGATACCCGTGCTGGAATTTGTGTTCGTCCACCTCTAGTGTATCAAAATGTGTATCGTCGGGCAGGTAATCAGCAGGATTGGTACTGGGCACCATCCCGACCGGCAGATTTGCAACAACGATATTGCTAGACACCTGCAGCGGGGGGCACGATTGTTTCGCCTGTTCGCCGAGCTGGGGAATTTTTTTCACTATTGCAATTTGTTATTCTCTCCTTTTGTCAGTTGCAGTGGTTCCGGACCAGCGCGCTTCTTGCACTTTCTGTTTAAGAATGCGGACATGGTTGTCATCCAGCGGAGCCGGTGCTGGTCGGTTCAGGGCATCCAAAGTGCGCTTCAATTTCACCTCATCTATCTTCTCCTCCGGAGGTGGATTTTTCTTTTTAAAAAAGGCATCCACTTCGCCTTTAGAGATCTTCGCCTTTTCCTCATCGCTCCTCTCGTATGGTAACGGCTCAAGAGGCTTGAGAGATGATGGACCGTATTGGTATCGCCTCCCACCACTGGTTGTAGTGCTAGACGCCGAAGCGATGGCTGCTATTTTCCTTTGTTGCTTAAGAGGCGCCGGAGCAGCCGGAGCGGTGGCGGTGGCTCTCTTTTGCTCTTGCTGATGAGGCGGAGGATAAGACAGGCTGCTCAGACGCGCCGACGCAGGCGGAGAAGGAGGCGGAGGAGGAGGAGTGCACCGATCACTCGCCAGAGGAGGAGGCGGAGAAGGAGGCGTGCCATGATCACTCGCCGGAGGAGGAGGCGGGCTCTTACTCGCCACAGGAGGAGGCGGAGGAGGAGGCGGGCCCTTACTCGCCGAGGTGGAGGAGGCGGAGGCGCCGTCCAGTTCGGAAGCTTGATGAATTCCTTCGGCCATACACATGAAGTCCTCAGAGCATTCTCCAGGAGAGTTTCCCCTTCGCCGGTAGGGTAGTCAAGTTCGAGATCCTCATATCCCTCCACTATTTCTTCGACCATGACAATAGCATAGCCTTGTGGAATCGGATGACAGTGAAAAGTTCTGTTAGGTCGAGGAGGTGCAACATGGCCGATAGACACCGTGGGTTTGAGGTGCATCATCAATTGCTTCTTAAGGTGGCAATCTTGAGACTCCGTGATTTCATCCACGGGGTACTTGGGAGCCGTCAAATCAGGCTGCACAATGAGCTTGGTGGAAGCCACACTGCTTCTCCGCTGAGATGGCGGGTAGCTTCTAGGGTAGCTTCGTCAGCTCGATGCCTCTCCTCTAGCACTTGTACTCTTCCATTCAGGTTCTCTATTTCCCTTTGCTCCTGTTTCCTCTTCCTCTCCCTGCTTTTGTAACCGCCTGCGTCGGGAAACCCATGCTTCCACGGAACGAAGTCTGTCATGCCTCGTGTTCGTCCTGGGTGCTCAGGATTCCCGAGGGCCATTGTGAGCTCGTCGTTCTCTCTGTCGGGAACGAACGTCCCTTCCTCCGTTTTGGCGATTAACTCCTAAAGCTTGGTGATCGGTACTGCCAGTTGTTTGTTCGTCCAACAACACTTCCTTGTTTCAGGGTCCAAGGTTCCCCCAACCCCGAAGAACCAATTCCTTCCACGCTCTGGCCAGTTGAATGTCGCTGGTACGATCCCTATGTCAAGAAGGTCCTTTTCAGCCTTGTCCCACAACGGTCGGGCTTTGTGGTAGCCACCTGACCCCGTGCGATGGTGATGCTTCTTATTTGCAGCATTTAGTTTGTTTATCACTGACATCTTCTTACTCTTCTCCGATGTCTTGTGGGCCACAAATGCGGGCCACTGTTCTCTTATCTTCTCAAATCGGCCCTCGAATAATTGAGTCTTATTTTTGTCGACAAACTTTGTTTTTAACTCATTCTTCCACCTCCTGAATAGCTCTGCCATCTTCTTAAGAGCATGAGTCTTGACCTTTTGCTCTATAACTGGCTTTTCCGGATGCTCCTCTTCCGGTAGGGTGAAATTTGCCTTCAACGCGGTCCAAAGATCATATTTTTGTCTATCGGTGACAAAAGACACTTCAGGGTCTCCGGCCTTCGGCTTATTCCATTGGTGGATGGTGATTAGGATCATGTCCCTAACAAGAACCCCGCACTGAGCAAAAAATGCATCCTTGGTCCGGCTGGGTTCAATCGGTTGGCCATCTCTATTGATGCTGGTGATCGTGAACCTTTCATCCGGGCGCAACTTTTTCTACGGGCCTCGTCTCATTACCGAAGTTTGGCTCGATCCGGATACGGAGGGCTAGAAAAGAAGAAAGAAGAGAGTTAATATGTGTACACATACCAAAAAAATTAATGCATCAATTAGCTAGTTAGCACAGGCTTAATTATTATATATACCTTGCCGGACTTTCCAACAACTCTTTCCTCCGTTCACTCACCGGAGCCGTCATCACGGTCTCCTTCCTCCGTTCGCTCACAGAAGCCATCATAAGCATGTCCTTCCACCTCTGTCCGATCACCGAAGCCTGCTTCACCCTCTTCTTCCAGACCATCGGTGTAGTTCAAAAACCCGAAGACATCACCTCCTTCCCCGACAATGTCGCCCACCAACAACGGTCCTTCGCGGATGATTTCCCCCAACATCTCTTCTTGTTCTAAGTTTCTTTGACGATCGCCCATAGTTTCTGCAAAATATTAATTACAACATGACACTTAATATACAAACATGATATAGCATGGATATATTAGTGTGCCAAACATACAAGTTTTGCCGAAAAACATGGGGCATGTGTCAACACCAGTTTTTGGCACGACAATAAACCAATATAAGATGGCGCCCGGAGCCAGACACCCGTGCAACCGATGTCTGATGGAAAACGTGACTAGGGGTGAAACTGGATTGGATTCGGACGGATAATCTCTCATGTCGAAGTTATCGGAGAGGGGGTATATCGGAGACGACGTCACTAAGGATGGAAAACATGATGGGCCTCGAGAGTTGGTCGCCCAGATATCGAGACGGGGGTGAACATTTTACCTTAGTAACTTAGAAAAAAATGTTATCGAGGAGGGGGTATATTGACCCCCCCTCATGTCGAAGTTATCGGAGAGGGGGTATATCGACAATGACATACGTTCCGGATCCGTTGGAAATCTCTTGGGGAGTCGATGCGAATGTGATGATAGGGGGCCAGGGTGCTCTCGTGTCCTTGTTGATAGATAGAGACGATGCGAACGTGATGATAGAGCCGATGCCAACATTTTCATTTAACAAAAAAACAACTTCAAAAAAAGACTTGCTTCGCCAACATGAACATATCAAAAAAAGATTTGCTTCGCCAACTTGATGATAGAGCCGATGCCAACTTGAACATATACACACATATACATGAACACACATATATATATATATATACATGAAAAAACATATACACATATACATGCCCGCAAAAAAATACACATATACATGAAAAAAACAGAGCACGTGCGGTGCTGCCGGCCGGCGACCATGGAGCAGTGGCGACGAGGAGCAGGGGACATTGGAAGGGGGGCTCACTATGGGGGGTGCGGCGATGGCTTGATCGGTGACGAGGCCGGCGACGAGGATGACGGGCTCGGGGGGGGGGGGGAAGGGAGCGACGAGGACGGCAGGCTCGAGGCAGGCGACGAGGACGGCGCGCGGCGAGGTCCAGGGCGAGGGCAAGGGCTCGGGGAGGGGAGCCGGCGACGAGGACGACGCGGACGAGGGCTCGGGGAGGGGAGCCGGCGACGAGGACGGCGGGCTCGGGGCGGCGACGAAGAGGACGGCGCGCGGCGAGGTCGAGGGCGCGGGCAAGGGCAAGGGCGAGGGCGCGGCGAGGTTGAGGGCGTCAGCGAGTATGACGGCGGGCTCGAGGCCAGCGACGAGGACGGCGCGAGGCGAGGGCGAGGGCGCGGGCGAGGGCTCGGGGAGGGGAGCGCGTCGGTGACGGCGAGGGTGCGGTCTGGCAGCCTGACAGCATCGGTGACGGCGTCGGGGATGCCGGCGACGAGGACGGCAGGCTCGGGGAGGCGACGACGCAGCGACTGTGATGAGGACGACAGGCTCAGGGCAACTGGTGGATGAAAACTGAAATTTTCTAAGTGTTTTCTTATATACAACAAGCATTTGTCCCTGTTGGTGCCACCAACCAGAACTAAAGGTGGGTATTGGTCCCGGTTGGTGCCACCAACCGGGACCAAAGGTCCCTTTTCGTCAGCCCAAAGGGCGGGAAGCAGAGACCTTTGGTCCCGGTTGGTGGCACCAACCGGGACCAATACCCACCTTTAGTCCCGGTTGGTGCCACTAACTGGGACCAAAGGTCCAAAGCCCTGTTCCTGGTGCGGTGGGAGTATAGTCCCACCTCGCCGAGCGCGGAGCGCACATACTGGTTTATAAGCGCGGCTGAACTAACTGTCTCGAACTCCTCTCTATCGTAGGCAGTGCATGCCTAATTGTCTCTGCCTGTTGGGCCTACTTGCCCCGTGGGCCTGCGTCCTGACCCATGTATATTGGGTTACTAGTCGTATGTAGGCCATGGTGGCTTAGTAGGTGGGCATTTTTTTATGTTATTTTTCTGCATATTAAAAGTTCTTAACACAAAATACTTTATGGTGGCTTAGTGTGTTTTATCATTATATTGTTTTTGCTATTAATTTTTTGAACAAACAATACTTTGATAATCTTAGTTGCATGATTTCCATTATTTTTGTTTTTTTTGCTTTATTTATTTTATCTTTATTTTTTGCTTTATTTATTTCCAGTGTGTTTTATCGTTATATTCCTTTTGCTATTACTGTTTTGAAAAAAAATTGTTTTATAATTTTAGTTCCATAATTTTTATATAATTATAATTTCTTTTGTGAACTCCACTCCCACGATGTTTTGAAAGAAATTAAGAAGCACTTCAAATGAACTCAAGAAAGGTTGAAAGTTGGCATGGTATCATCATTTCACCCACATAGCATGTGCTAAAAAGTTGAGAGGGTTACGACAAAAATTGGATGCATTTCGTGTTCAAAATGCACCATTCAAAGCCACATCATCAATTTTCAACCCTTTCTGACTTCATTTGGTATTTTTCATGCATTTAATGATTTTTTGAGCTAAGTATGACCCTGAAATTGAAAGGCAATACAAATGAACTCTGAAAAGGTTGAAAGTTGGCATGGTGTGCATGCTTGCCAACAATGACAACCCACTTTTTTGTTGCATTTTGTTCTCAGCCACAATCGAAATTTAAGAAAACCTGAATGGAAAAGCACTACAAATATATAATAGCTAGAGAGATATGTAATATATAATAGTTTAGATATCCATTACAGAAAGTACTCGTCCAAGCGAACACTACTAGCTAGTCTGAATCAGATGAATATTCCCATGGTGGTGGTGGTGCGAGGTGACGTTGCCCATAGTTCATGGTTCGAATCTTGCGGTACAACTCATATGCAACTTATGCATCTTTTGCTGCATACTCAATGTTGATAGGCTGAAGTGGGGTCCTTTCCCAGTCTTTGTGTTGTGCCCGGGGAAATTTGGTCTTCATATCTTTGTAATCATCGTCAATCAAGGCGACTGCCATAGAAGCCATCGAAGTCCTCTCATACTGAAGCCTGAATATGTCTTGGATATCAATAAGGCAGCCAGCTGGTATCTCAATACCGAAGTTGCGCCTCATCTTTGGCTTGTCATTACGTACATAATTGCTAGAAAAATGTATGCCGCTGCGTAGGAAGTCCATGAATGTTGGGCAGTGCTTGTCACTACTGTAACATCAACAAATTAAAATGGAACAAATGTTAAATATTACTGCAACAAGTATATTTCGACAGAATTATAATATGCAACTATATAAAGGAAAATTATTTCCCTGCAACAAAAGAGGAAGACGCAGAGTTTTTGCTCCCAGGCTCATTTGAGCCCGGTGAACAGTAATATCATAAAAAATCAAAAATTATTTCACTACAACTTAAGAGAAATTGATCTTTGCCATAGGATTCAAAATAGAACATATATATTGCTATATCCTATATATATATGCAATTTTCATATCCTATGAATTGATGAAGAAACCCTAAATTAACTATATGACATATATGTTCTCCCACGTTTTGCAACAAGGAAAATTGTTTTACTAGAAACTTAAAAGAAATATTGATCTTTCCCATAGGATTCAAAACGGAACATATTTCTATCCGATGCAATTTTCATAATAATCTATAAATTATTAATTGATCAAAGAAAACCCTCAAAACTTACCTTGCCCATTGGAAGATCATGACATATTTCTTGAAACATAGCTGGATGATGGCAACATCTTCTTGTTTGGCCATGTACTCGAGATCAAGCCCTATGAACTTGTCTTTCTCATCCGCCACTTCAAGCCATTTCTGGAAAAGGGAAAGAAAATGCGGCACCATGGCGCTGTCATTCATGTAGACGACATCGAGATTGGTCGTGCCATGTGTGAGCACCTCTCCATAGCGAGTGATTGGAGTCATGGTAGAAGATATGGGGAAGAAGATATGAGAATGGAGGAGAAGAAGAGAGGAGAATGGAGGAGAAGAAGAGAGGAGAAGAAGAGAAATGGGCGAAGTTACTGTAGTGCTCGCCGAGGAACAGTTGCCTCTTTCTCGGAGCGCGAAACGTCGTGGGATGCGAACCGTTTGAACCTTTAGTCCCGGTTTGAGCCACCAACCGGGACTAAAGGGGCTCGCACCAGGAGAACGGTTACCCCTTTGGTCCCGGTTCCAGCCACGAACCGGGACCAATGGTTGTGGGCCAGGAACGAGGCACATTGGTCCCGGTTCGTGTCTTGAACCGGAACCAAAGGTGTCTTACAAACCGAGACCAATGCCCCACGTGGCCCGCCCGGCCCCCTGGCCTCACGAACCGAGACCGTTGCCCCCATTGGTCCCGGTTCGTGAATGAACCGGGACTTATGGGCTGGCACGGACCAAACCAATGCCCTGTTTTCTAATAGTGTATGCATGATAGAAAATCAAAAGTATATTAAAAATCTAAATATGAAAGGTAGTATTTACACATGACATGTTATCCTTTTGAACTTGGTCTGACAGAAGGTTAATTCTTCTTCTCATGTCGAAAGTTTGAACCTACCAGAATTCTTATGTTGTTTTCTTCTACTTTACTAGCGCATACAATCAATTTGCAACAATGATCATTACCTTGCCCCCTATCGCATTGAAAAACATATAGACAAAGTTGTATGAAAAGACGAACAAATGGTTCTTTTAGGCATCTTGATCTACTCCGCTGTCATAGTCAGCGTGCATGAAATCATGGTTAAGAGTCTAGAAGGAGCATGTCCGATTGCATACGATGCATTTGATCCGGGGAATTTTAATGATTTTTTCTCCTAGAGTTTTTAAATCGAATGGATACAAGATACCAGTGAGATAGATGGGAACAATTGAAGTTGCATGTTCTTCTATTTCATGGTTCTAAAAAACACAACAGCAGGGAGATCTGTACAAGGAAACTGAGAACACAACTTACCAACTACATCACAAGTAGGCTGCTAGTGGATTATAATCTTTTAAGTATATAGTCAGAAATATATATCATCAGCTCATCATATGACCATCGTAAGAGTAAAACACACCAAGATATATATGTGGCATTGTAAATGACACAAGATCGACAAATTTAGGACAAAGGTGCAAGAATGATTGTAGACATGATTGCAAATATTTAGATTTTGTTGGTAACTACTTTCATGTTGGTCAAAAGTGAAAGCATACTTAATCTTTTGGTTGGGACCAAAGTTTCAGGTAAGCATCATGGTTCTTCGAATGGTTAGAATCTTTAGTTTTGTACTTGTAAACAAGATTTACATCTTTGGTAATATATTAATAAATTTTCATTTATAAGTTATTGACATATTAGCTACTTTAATAGGACAGATCAACAAAACACTTGCAAGTCATGGAATTTACATAATTTGAGACATTCATTTCCGAACAAGGTGTACGAAGATTATTAGACATACCAAATTGGTAATGTTTTTATCACAAAGTTGTGTAGATGAACATGAATTGTCAAGAGTAGAAAAATCTACTGTGTAAATTTATCTATTCATGTGTCAGTTTATTTTTCATATTAATGAGGGATTTGGACATCCCTGGAAACGTGGAAATCCAAAATACGTGTTATGACATCCTTACAATTAGAATCACTTTTCTTATGTTGATGCATATACAAAAAATGTACATACCAATCATAGAGAAGTTATGTGTGAACGTGCATAGTGTTGGAGAAAAAAAAGTAATTTTGTAATTGAAAAACCCTAAAATGTTAAACTGCATGGTGTTGCATATCTACCAAGTATGTCATTTTTATATTCGGTTTTTGGATGCTAATTTGTTTGTACAATTTTTCATATTACTAGAAAATTATATTTCCCTACCGTTGTTAGCATAACTTATCAAAGAAAGTGTAAGATATTTATTATTCTAAACAAGCTATTACATGAAGGTATGTTAAGATAAGATAGTGGTATAACAATCTCTTAAGCATGTTACTTATATTATATTATAGACACTAAGTAATTTAATTCAAATATCTAAAAAATAATTAATCACTGATTTTGACTTTACTTCAGATGTTAATATTGTCTTAACTCAAACATTCAAACCTTTAACTGTGTTTATCGAAAAAATTATTATCATCCACAGTAGCATATCAATATGCCGATTCCTCACTGAATATACTTTAACATTATCTACAAACATATATATTTTTTATTGACATCCTTATTGTAATTTTTCAGTTGGGAAAAACAAAATATTAATGTAAATTGAAATGGAAGAATTATAAGAACTTGGCCGTCAAAGGAGGCCGCTTAATGAATTTAAATAGATTTGGAAATAAAACTTTAATTCACTCTCACCTTTGTTGGCTAGCCGTGCGAATGCACGAGTTGATGACTAGTTGTCACTAAACGGTCTCGCAGTCTCGCCTGTCGTGCCCGAAGACTCTGAGGCTTTAACCTCGAGCTCCTTTTTCAGTCACGCCCACGAAGTTAACCCCTTCGATAGCTCGACTCTTAGTTCAGACCCGGTCATAGTGCTAGAGGACCAAATACTTGTTCTTCCCGAACACTGCACTCATCTGGACACGTCGGAGATCAGCTCGAAAAGCACCACGTAGTTTGACCCGATCGGGCTCTCGACATTGAACGAGGCCCTAGATCGGATCTCGTCAATGAAAATTACCGACGATCCAACCCTGATATGTGCTCAGATCGGCTACAAAGCGGGTCAAGACGAATTTTTCGACCGACCCACCATCCACTTCATAGCCACAATCAAAGAATTAACCGACGTGTTGGACTATGCTTCCGAGGAGGCAGAATACATGGATGAAGAGGATTGTGCTCCCACCCCCGTTAACATCGGGGGATGGGCCGCCACCTCCACATACGATGTCTACATGGTAGACACTCCTGCCGCTAATGACGAAAACATGCCTAAGAACGATGGCGACAACTTGAGTGACGCGCCGTCAAGGCACCGGAAGCCGCATAAGCGGTCAAAAGGCAAAAAGGGAAGGAAAGCTATTACCGGCACCGTGGTCGGAGATACCTCGGAGGACCTAGGCGATGCCGATATCCTCGAACACTAGCTAGAGGGCCAGGAGAAGCCCGATGACCAGCGGAACCACGATGACTTCAACGACTCTGAGGATGATAACAACCTCCCTCCCGTAGAGGAGGAGGACATCCCAGAAGCCTATGACTTCGACATCCCTAATAATCTCGAGGATCTGGAAATGTTCAGGCAACAACTCATAGCCATAGCACGCAGTCTCAAAGGAAAAGAACGACAACTTAAAGCCGAACAAGATGACCTCAATGATCGATGGACGAGAGTCCTCTCATCTGAGGAAGGGTATGGTACCGGTCTGTCGGCCCAACCTAAGAGCTACCCATGCAGAAGGCTGCTGCCACAATTTGATGACGAGCTCACTGATACTCCGTCTGCTAAACTTGCCCATACAACAAGCTAGACCGCCTTCCTCGAGGACGAGACATGATGGCTGATGATACCGGTTATAGGCCGGTCATACCCCGAAGACGGGGAAAAGTGCCATTAGAGCCTAATGACAGGTTCGACCTACGAGACGACCTAGACTCTAGAGTGGGTCGTACAAGTTCTATATACGGATCCATAGGTTACTCACCCGATAGGTGGGAAGGGTATAGGCCATGGCTTGACTGCAACAATAAAGGCCGGAATGAAACCAGGCTAGAACAGACGCCAAATACCTGCGCGACATAGCTCGGGTCAGAGGCGCCGCTCATCCACTGTGTTTCACAGATGAGGTGATGCAGCACTAGTTCCCAGAGGGGTTTAAACCCATGAACATAGAGCAGTACGATGGGACAACTGACCCAACCGTATGGATTTAGGACTTCCTCCACATCCACATGGCTCCAGGAGATGATCTCCACGCCATTAAATATCTCCCGCTAAACCTCAAAGGGCCAGCTCGGCACTTGTCGTGGATTTATCATGGCAGATGTCCAGGTGAATGGACTTGGATTCGAGGCCATCGCTAACATGATGGACTCAAAGGGGTTGATCGGGACGAAGGACACGGGTTTAGCCAGGTTCGGCCCCTCAAGTCGAGGTAATAGCCTACGTCCTGCTTGTGCTTATATTTCTTGTTGTATCGATTACAAAGGGGCTGAAAGCTTGACCTAGTTCTCGACAACCTGTCCCCTAAGTCGCCCCGGGTCTTCCTTTCTATAGGAGGTCAGGACCAACAGGTCTTTACAATTCCTTAACCGAGTCTCATCGTGTATTCGAGTCTCTCTCTATCTTCTTGTCCAAGCTGTCTCCGAGGCGTCTTACATGCCTGGGTCTTCTCCGTCCGGGCCACCGTACGGTCCACACCTTGAGTCGTCTATCTTCTTGCGCCACCGGTTTTATGGCTCAACCTTGGGCCGGCTCACGAGCCATCAACATGACCCGGATCCTTAAGAGCAGGTCATATTGCGGGGTTATATCCCCAACATTAAGCCCCAGGTTGAATTGAGCTTGCTCACTTCATCCTTCTCTTTTGCTCTTGGCGAGTCGCCCGGTGATGACCCGGCGTGACGTCCTGAGATCCGCTGACGTACCACCGGATCTTTTATTAAATGGTCAACCCAAAAATCGAGGCTTTCGCCTCGGTCAAATCGTTTTCGTCGCCAAGATTTTCGCGCCTACCTCATGTCCTCTTTAAATAAGACCCGTGCGGGCCGAAACCCTCCTTCTCCCGCTCATTCTTCCTCTTCTTCCTCCTGTCGTCTTCGTTCCAGCGTTCTTGTCGTCCGGCGCCGTCTTCACAGCTTCACCGACCAGGCTGCTGCATCAACATGACTCGTACCAGAATTGCTTCCGTGCCCGCTTCTCCATCGCCGGTGAGTCCTAGCTCCCCCTTTAGATCCGTTGCCACCATAATAGGGTTTCGGTGAATGTCCGCCGTTGCCGTTCAGGCTTCTCCACCGCCACCGTCAGGGTATCCGATGCCGTCGACGTCCTTAGCGCGCGCCCTCGCCGCGCCGCCGCGTACGGGGCGGCCGAACGCAATGCGCGGACCTTCGTGGCTCCGCTTTAGTCTTGTCTGTTTCAACTATTCTTACTAGGTCGAAAAGAAGATCCTTTTCTCTGCTTTTATAGATCCGTAATCGCCGCAGTAGTTTGTGAAACTTGTTTTTTAGGACTTCGTCGATTTTCACTCTTCTGTCTCTCTGTTGAGTCGCCAGGCTTCTCCGGCCCTCATTAGCCGGATGATGACGTAACTTTTGTAGAACTCTTAGAATTGTAAGCCGTCACTGAAATCTGCTTGCTCTTAACTTGCCGCGTATCCAATTTTTCACAGTTCTTAAGCCGCTAATATGTCTCGCGCCTCCAACTCATGCAACTGGGTCGGCTCTGGTGCCACGGAAGAGTATTTGATGGATTTTGTTGGCGTGGGCACTCTTTCTCCTTAAGAGGTCCTTCACTGGCGGGTTCCGGGTGATGAGACACGGACCTCTCCACAGAAAGGAGAAGTAGTAGTTTTCACTGATCACATCGAACGAGGGTTCGTGCCGCCCGGCTCTAAATTCTTCCATGATATTCTCCATTTGTATAAGCTTCACCCTCAAGACATGGCTCCTAACTCTGTTTCAAACATATGCAATTTCCAAGTGCTCTCCGAAGTGTACCTGCAAATCAAGCCATCTGTAGGGCTATTTCGAGAGTTCTTCTACGCCAACCGCCAGACCGAGATGAAAGGCGGTCCGAGTCAAGAACTTGGTGGCATTTCTATTCAATGACGCAGAGACATCATCTTTCCGGTTGCGCAGATGCCGAGTCACCCGAAAGATTGGAACAAGACTTGGTTCTACTACAAGGACACCTCTCCGAAGAATGAGAGGCCATTGTCGGGTTATCGTCCTTCCCGGCTCAGAATAGATTCAGAACTTCCTGGCCGACTCTCAGTTTCAGAGCGTGCCAGGTATGAGCCGGCTCATGCCAAGATCAAGGCTCTCATGGCCAATGGCTTAACTAGATTGGACTTGATCTGCTCCTGGATTTCTTGGCGGATCATGCCCATAAGCCTTAGGAGCCGGCTTATGTGTGAATATGAAGGCAAGTACGACAGCTCTTTGTGCTTCAGCAAATCAACCCTAACAGAGGATGAAATTACCATGGCCATTCGGAGCCTTGTCCATGAAGCCTCCGGCTCATGCAGTGCCATTGGCCTGGTGCCTTTCTGCGTCAACAATACAGCTCTAGACGTAAGTTAATTTCTTCCCATCCGTCTCTTGGATGTTGCTTGTACCTTGCTGATCTATTACTCTTCTTTGGGTTATTCCTGCAGTCCGACTCTGATTTCTGGAAGAAGGAGTACGTCCCTCCTCCGAAGAAGGCCAAGAAGAAGGCTGTGACCAAGAAGTCAAAAAAGGACACCCCGCAAGAGGATTGGTTCGACCGGCCACAGTCATCCGACTCAGAGGTATGATCTTTACTTTTTTTGCTTGATCCTTTGTCTTCTTGCTTTACTAATCTTGTTTTACTCGTAGGATGAAGTGGAAACCAGCCGTGCCAATGCTCTTGAGGTAAATTATGTTTCTTCCGGCTCAGAATATTTTTTCCCCTGAAAGCGGCGGCGGGTTATCAGAAAAGTTCCTCTTTCTCATACTCTCACTTACTTGGCTCCCGACTTTCCTTTGAAGAAGCAACAACAGGCTGAACGTCGCCAGACCCGGAGCGTAGGCTCCATTGAGCTTATGTCCGGCTTGCCAAACTCGCCGGCTCAGGAGAAGTGCCCTGCTGAGGTATATGTTCCCGTTTGACTTGTTTTCCTTTATGACTTAATGCCGTCTCATCCTTCTTGCATTTCATACCAGAAGTCGCCCTCTTCTGGCGACTCTTCGGCGACCGCTCTCCCGCCTCCAAAAATCAACCCATTGTAAGTGTCTTTCTATTATAACATCCGGTTCTTTATCTGGTAGTAACATATTTTGAATTCTAATCCTTCTATCTTGTAGTGCTCAAGCTAAGCGTTGGAAGACCAACAAGCCCTCCCCTGGCCCTGCTGTTCAAGAGCCAGAGCAAGATCAACCGGAGGTGCCACAACCGGATGTAGATCCTGTCACAACCCTAGCAAGTTGTCCCAGGATAGCAAGTGTGTTGCATCATGTTTCATTTTGCTTCAACAAGAAATGGGGAGGAAAAGAAACCCCAAGCTCATATTGAATTCAAACAATTCAAATTTAGTGATAATTTCAACAAATCCAAAATGCCCACCAAAAATGTTCCCTATGTCTCATAATTAAGGACATGGATATATAAGGGACCATTCTAATTATTTGAACAATTTAAATAATTTAAAACAATGATTAAAGCCTCTGAAATTGATAAATAAATCATTATCATTATTATTATTTTTAAAATACTCTAAAACTTTTTGGACAGGTTTGAAATATTCAAACTTCATTTTAGAAATTGTTTGGGATATTTTGAAAAGCCATTTGGACCTGCAAAGAAAATAATACAAATGTTAGAAAACAGAAAACAGAGAAGAAAGAATAAAAGAAAAAGGAAGAAGCCTGCCTAGGCCAGGGGAGAGAAGTCGGCCCAGCCCACAGGGGCGAACCGGTCATCTCCCACCTCTGGCCAGGAGGACGCCGGGCGTGTGGTCGCCGTGCGCCGGCCACCTCCTCCCTGCCTGGCTCCTTGCCTGGAGTGCTGGGAGAGCACCAGCGCGAAGCTCCATGCCCCGTGCCTCCTTCTCCTCTCTCTCTCTCTCTCTCTCTCTCTCTCTCCCGCGAGCGCTCTCTCTATCGCCCATTCTCCCCCTCTGTCCCACCATGGCCGTCCTGCTCATCGACGTTGTGCCATCGTTCTAGCCGCCCCCGAACCCATCTGAGCCAGCCAGAAGCTCCGCTCGGACCTGCTCTTCCTTCTAGCCAAGCCACGCATCGCCGGAACCCCTCCAGCGCGGCATAGCCGTCGTCTTCTTCCTCGGGTCGCCGGATATCAATCTAAGCTCGCCGCTGTTTAAGACCGTCCCCGAGCCCGCTTTCGACGCCCCTGCGACTGCTGTGAGCCCCTGGAGCTTTTCCCCCTGTTTCCCCCTTCAATCTCGTGCCCCAGCCCCGGATTCTGTCAAGGTCCGAATGCCTCCGTCGCTCGAGCTCGACGCCTGCCGTGCTCCGGTGACCAGCTGGTCCATCTGAGCCCTCCGTCATGCTCGTGGGGTTAAGTAGAGACTTTAGGTGCCTAGTAGAGGTCGTGTCGTGCCCTGGTTCGACGAGCCCGTGCTCGCCCGAGCTCCGGCCGCCGCCCAGCTCATCGCCGGCGTCAATTCCGACCATCTCATCTCCTGGGAGGTGTCGGGATGGACGCGCGCGTGTGTGTTGAGTAGTTTGGTGCCCTCCGTCGTCCTTTTGGTCGCCGGAGGAGGAAACCCGAAGCCCTTCGGCGTCTCTGGAGCCACCGGCAGCTCAATGGCGGTGGGTCTTGCCGGAGTTGACCAGGGGTTTGACCCCCCTGGGTCACTGGCAAGCGGGGCCAGCCCCTGGCTAATCTGTGATTAGCGATAATTAATTAATTAAATTAATTAAGATATTAAGTCACTGACATGTGGGCCCAAATCTGTTAATTAGTTAGAATTAGTTTTTATTAGTTAATTAAGTTAACAAGTCACTAACATGTGGACCCCACATGTCAGGTTTGACTCTGGCCCGGTCAGCTGACCAGCTGATGTCATCATGATGTCATGTTGATGCAATAAAAACAATTTCTAGTTTAAAAATTATTCAAGAAATAATTTAAAACTTCAAAAATTCATATAAATTAATATGTAACTCAGATGAAAATAATTTATATATGAAAATTTATCAGAAAAATCCAATGAATCCAATGGTGCTATTCTCATGCATGATAGAGAAACCTATCTAGATGAACATTGACAAATGCTAATAGGTTGATATATGGAATTTGAAATGAAGAACGTTTTGAACCTATATTCAAATTTATTTCAAATCAACATGAACACTAGTTGCATTAACTCATCCATACCTGCCATCATGCCATGATCATGCATCATATTGTTGCACTTGTGTGTATTAATTGTTTCTTATCTGCATTGCGGTAGGCCCTGCTTCCGAGGATACCTTCGAGTATTCCAACAAAGGAGAGAACCTTCCTGCAACCCAGCAAGGCAGGCAACCCCTTTGATCATTCCGATAAGATCCCACTCTCTCGCTCCTGCTCTTATTTATCGCATTAGGACAAACGATCACATGTCAGTCATACACGGTAGCTAATCCTAATCTTATGCATGACCTCACTTTGTCACACCAAATAGCTAAACCTTGCAACCTAGCATACTTGGTAGATGCTTGTGTCATGATGTGCTTAGCTTACTTTGCCTGCTATGCTTGCTATGCTTAGAGTTGTGTCAGGTCTGATTCATCTGGGTGATGAACTGAGTGAAACAATGTTGTCCGATGTGAGGAGCATATGATGAATACGATTTGGTAAAGGTAGCGATGAGAGGCTATGTATAAGTACATAGTGGGTTGTCTCATTGGGACCGTTCTTAGGAACTAAGTTCTGTGTTTGTGATCCAAGACTAGTTACTACCACATGCTGGGCCCTGAAATATGACCCCGCTCGACTTATCATTCACTTAGTCCTTAGTCCAGGAGTTGCAAGTAGTTTCTGGTGTTTATAGCATGCTGGAGGCCGTGCGTAGCGCTGACCCTCGGGGTGGGTTACGACACGGTAGGCAGTGGCATGGTGTACCAAGGGTCACCCGAATGGTGGGCTTAGGAACCCTGCGCACATCGTTTGGGGCCGTATCGGAAACTTCGGCCGGACTTCCATGCGGGTTCGGTCTCAAATAGGCGATAGCCTGGACTAGAGGTCTTATGCGATTGACAGTCGTGGCCGACTCCCTCGCTGGGCATCCGCTTGAAGGTTGCCGAGGTACATGGTTTATGGCACACATCGATAAGTGGCGAGAGCGTGTGTGAAGAAGTACACCCCTGCCGGGTATGAAACTATTCGAATAGCCGCGTCCTCGGATATGGACTACTTGGAGAACTTATACTGTTCATAGATAATCAAATGGATACTCCTAAAAATATCAAGACAAGTGTGAGTATCGTGGATGGCACTCTTCCAGAAGGGGAAGGTGAATCCATGGTGGTGTATTGTGATGAAGGTAGTGGACTCATGTGCGATGATTAAAATTGTAACAAAGAGTTAAAACTGAGTAGTGTAGGTTAGCCATGAGTCAAAGCTGGCATTGCTACATAAACTCCACCACTCCCCCTTGTTGACACATGAGCATAAATAGACTGGGTCTGTTTTAAAGACTTGTTGAGTATGATTGTACTCATCCTTGCTTAATAAATGTTGTAGAAGAGACCCAGGACCCATCAGGTTGGTTCTTTCTAGATGTTGACGATGCCGAATAGCTGGTGTCCCAGCTACGATCTTGCCTGTGTGGCGGGCTATAGATAGTCAGGCCATGTGCCTCTTTTCTATTTCGTCGTCTGTACTCAGACAACTTAAGTTTCCGCTGGCTTGTATGAACTTGTTTGTATGACTTGAGTGTCGGGTCATGTGACCCTATCTGTAAGAACATATTATGCAAGGCTCGTCTGAGCCTTTTAAACAAAAGTCATGTTGTTGTATGGTTATGTTGTGATGCCATGGTTGTATCTATGCATATCGGGCATGTCGTGCGTACGTGTGACATGCAACGGTATGTATGGGATCCGGCACCTAGTCGTGTGCCTTTAGTAGTACTCTTTACGGGAAACTGCCTCTTTGTGCTTCCACCGAGCCATGGTAGCTTGCTACTGCTCCGAACACATTGATTGACCGGCATGTATCCTTCTTTGCTGTTGTGTCTGTCCCTTCGGGGAAATGTCTCGCAGTGTAATGGAGTTCCTATAGCCTGCTACGACTCGTCTATGTGCAGTGATGACATTCGTGTCTCGCGACGTAATGGAGTCCTTGTAGATTGCTATGACTCTTCTACACACGCTTGAGACCGACACCTGCATTGCTGGGTTATGTATGCCTGTATCCGTACGGATGTGCCACTTGGGTTCTATGACTAGTCATGTCGGCCCGGGTTCTTTGTTGTGTGATTGCCAGCGACATGTTCACATACATGAGCCAAAAGACGCAAACGGTCCCGGCCAAGGTAAGGCTGCAGCTGTGGAATTTACCATTCGTGAGGCCGCAAAGAGATGTTGCTTGTTACAGTGTGGAATCATGTGACTTAGGATCGAGGTCCCGACAGCGTTGGTATCAGAGCCTGACTGACTGTAGGACTACCAAGCCAAACCGGTCGAAGTTGAGTCTAGAAACACTATAGATAAGTAGGGGAATTGATTGTGGAAGGGAACGTAAGGCTATTTTTACTCCTCTTCCCAAGTTATTCTATGCTGGATCATTCTCATGTCTTCTACGGGGATAGGAACTAGGATTCTCATCTATTGCTTAGGATGACGAGTTACTAACCATGGACCAATAGCTAGCTTATTTGCAAGTGAGCATAGTTACTCAAGTATTGTTGGTGTGACAAACAGATGGAGAAAAGATTTGAGTATAGATAGTCGAGTGGTTATGCCTTTCCAATCTTTTCAATTGTCTCAAAAATTTCTTGAGCGATTACAACCGTTATGCTATCCAATTTCTGCTAGGATCTCTAATGTGTTTGCATCATTCTCTGTTTCAGATGCCCCCTCGTCCTTCCCGTTAGGTGGTCTATCTGACCAGGTGCATCGATGTACCGGGTCACACGGCCATGTTGGTTAGAGTTATGATGGAGGCTGGATACCACTGGTACCCAGAGTACATAGTGGAGGAGCAGTATTGAGACTTCAACCAGAGTCAGTATCTGTGTACCGTTAGGATATATCCTTCATATCCTGGAGCTGCAGAGCCGCTTCACTGGACTCATGGATTAGGTGTTACCATAGATATGGCAGTTCAGGAAGCCGCCTACACTATGCTGACTATCATGAGGTTTCACCATGGTCTGCTACAGAACACTGAGTTTTGCTATGTTCCTGCTTCCATGGGAGGAGAGGATGGATATCTTAGTGCAACCTACTATGATCATTCTCATGAGGACCCTAGGCTACAGGTGACCGCTCAGATGTTAGAGAACAGGGATCGAGATGCACGTGCCCTTCGCATGGAGCTCTATGCCACCCGTGCACATCTTTGGATAGCCTTGACGCAGTTGGCACCTGTCGTGCAGACAAGCTATGGAGATTTGGAGATGCTGACCCCATCGCGGACTCATTTGCCAGCTCACGTAGACTGGCCTGATGTTGGAGGCATCACCCCTCTTCGAGGACCGCTGTTGCCGCCGACAAGGGGACCAAGGCCACATCCGTGTCCTTATGGTTTCCAGGGATCCTAGGCTAGAGTGTTTCCAGATCCTCAGGTTCAGCTCCCAGGTCTCGGGGGTAACCTATACGAGGCATTGTACGGCGATGCTTGAGTGTGTGGATGTTAGTTCTAGTATGGTAGTAGTCGTATCGCCACAGTCCTGCGTGTCTTGTGGGATATGACCAAGGTTGAGAGTTGAGTTCCGGAGGTATAGATAGATAATGTATAGGAAGCTTGTAATGCCTCCGATGAGTTGTGTCATCTCTCCGTAGTTGTTTCTGCTTGGGCTTGTACTGAACCAAGTCATGGTGTGTATGAAACCTAATGATCATATGGTAGTTGCTTTACCATGTTGATTGGTGTTTATCCTACATGCCATGTTGACCAGTACATTCCTTATCTCATATCTTAGAGTTGATGTTCTCTATGTCTAAGCTGTGGATTGTTCTTCCCAGGATGGTGGCAACTAGGAACAACCCCGTGCCTGCTCCTGAGCAGGGCGAGGGAAGCCAGCCAAGGCAAGAGGAGCTGCCACATGCACCATCCCTGGCGGAGGTGATGCTAGAGGCTGAAAGGAATAAGAGGGAGACCAACAGGATGCTGGAAAGAATTGAGCAAAACATAGCTCGTGCTCCCCGCAATGATCACAATGATGGAGTGTCACTTAGTGACTTTGTTAAGCTGTGCCCGCCCAAGTACCATCATTCGATCGACCCCCTCGATGCGGCTGACTGGCTGACTAGTATGTTCCACAAGATACGGGCTGCTAATGTGTCCGAGGCCAACAGGGTGTCTTTTGCCACCTACTTTCTGGAGGGATCTCCCAATCTGTGGAGGGAGAGCTATGAGGCTATGTGTCCTCAGGGACCTGCACCAACCTGGGTAGATTTCAGTGCCGCATTCCGTATCCATCACATCCCAGAAGGGCTGATGGATCGCAAAAGAGAGGAATTTTGTGCCTTCACCCAGGGCAGATTGTCAGTGGATGCATACAGTTGCGAGTTTGGTAATCTTGCTCGCTATGCTCTAGAAGAAGTTTCAACTGATGCCAAGAAGCAGGCTAGGTTCCGCAAGGGACTTAATCCTGAGCTTCGCCGAGATCTACGCTTGCACGAGTGCACCACCTTCCAGGCTCTCATCAATAAGGCCACCAATGCCGAGTCCGGACAAACTGACTATGAGGCCACGAGGAAGCATAACCGTGACTTCAACCTTGCATCGGGTTCAGGCCCTAACAAACGCTGAGTGTGGGTGCCCAATGCAGCTTTGCCGCGAAGATACACCGCGAGGCCATCCTTCCAGGCACCTTGCCCAGTTCAGCCCAACCCTCCAGTCAGACCATTTGGAGGTCCGTCTAGAAATGCTGCACCCCGAGACACCGTGGTGTGCTACAAATGTAGAGAACCGGGGCACTACTCTCGTGAGGGTCCCCAAAACAATGCTAAGCCCACTGGACATGGAAAACCAGGAAAAGCTTTCTATGTGAAGCCAGCTCCTGCCCGTGGGCGAGTGAACTATGTGTCTGCTGAAGAATCCCTTGAAGATCCTGATGTTATTCTAGGTACGCTTCTTGTTAATAGCCATCCAGCATCCGTTCTATTTGATACTGGGGCATCTCATTATTTCATCTCAGAAAGTTATGCATAGTTGCATAACATGTCCTTCTCTGACATGCCCACTCCTTTAGTAGTTCAGACTCCTAGTTCAAAATGGCAAACTTCTAGAGTGAGCCATGACAATGAAATTCTGGTGGATAGACTAGTATTCCGAGCATCCTTGATTGCTGTTAAGTCTTCGGACATTAATATCATTCTAGTTATGGATTGGATGAAAGCCCACTATGCCAAGATTGATACTCATTCTAGGAATGTTCAACTTACACATCCATCGGGTGAGATAGTTAATGTCTCTACTCGAACAACCAAGCGCCAACTCTATTGCCTAAATGCTAGCCCTCTTCCAGAATTAGAATATATTCCTGTAGTCCGTGATTTTCCAGATGTCTTTCTAGAAGAACTGCCAGGTATTCCACCTGTCAGAGATGTTGAGTTTGTGATAGAACTTATTCCAGTGACAGTCCCAATAGCCAGAAGACCCTATAAGATGGCACCCTTAGAACTAGCCGAGCAAAAAAACCAACTCGATGAAGCTTTGAAGAAAGGTTTCATTTGTCCTAGTTCTTCTCCTTGGGCT
The DNA here is from genome assembly GCA_022496015.1 of Hordeum marinum. Classification (NCBI taxonomy): domain Eukaryota; kingdom Viridiplantae; phylum Streptophyta; class Magnoliopsida; order Poales; family Poaceae; genus Hordeum; species Hordeum marinum. The sequence continues at coordinate 275,891,980 of CM039677.1, read as the reverse complement.
TGCCCCGTCCTCTTTGTTAAGAAGAAGGATGGATCGGATCGGATGGTTGTGGATTATCGACCAGTGAATTTGGTCACTATCAAGAGCAAGTATCCGCTCCCCAGGATCAACGATTTGTATGATCAACTCGCTGGATCCTCTGTCTTTTCCAAAATGGATTTGAGGTTGGGATACCATCAAATCAGAATTAGAAACGGGGACATTCCAAAAACGACTCTTGTCACTCGTTATGGCCAATACGAGTACACCGTCATGTCCTTCGGTTTAACCAATGCCCCAGCCACCTTCTCTCGGCTGATGAACTCGATCTTCATGGAGTATTTGGATAAATTCGTCGTGGTTTACCTCGACGATATACTCATCTACTCGAAGAATGAACAAGAACATGCCGAGCATCTAAGGCTGGTATTGATGAAACTTCGAGAGCACCGCTTATATGCCAAATTCTGCAAGTGTGAATTCTGGTTACCAGAAGTGACCTCTCTGCGTCATGTGATCTCTGGTAAAGGTATTGCTGTCAATCCCGAGAGAGTTTAGGCCGTCCTTGATTGGACTCAACCTGAATCAGTTAAGCAAGTTCGGAGTTTCCTTGGCTTAGCGAGCTATTTTCGCCGCTTTGTTGAGAACTTCTCCAAGGTTGCGAAACCTCTGACTGAACTCCTCAAGAAAGATAAAAAGTTCGAGTGGACCCCGCAATGCGAGCATAGTTTTCAGGAGTTGAAAAGATGACTGACCTCTGCTCCTCTTCTGGTGCCACTAGATTTTTCTAAGGACTTTATTATCTACTGCGACGCCTCGCGACAAGGATTAGGTTGCATTCTCATGCAAGATCGTCATGTGATTTCATACGCATCTCGACAGTTGCGTCCACATGAGGATAATTATCCAACACATGATCTTGAGCTTGCAGCGTAGCCCATGCACTAAAAACATGGCGACATTACCTTTTGGGTAATCGTTCCGAGATATACACTGATCATCAAAGTCTGAAATATATTTTCACCCAGTCGGACTTGAATCTCAGGCAAAGACGGTGGGTAGAGTAGATTACAGATTACGACTTAGGGATAACTTACACCCCAGCGAAAGCCAATGTCATGGCTGATGCACTAAGTCATAAGTCTTATTGTGACAATTTGATGTTACAACAAGGTCAACCACTTCTCTATGAGGAATTTCGGAAGTTAAACCTTCACATTGTTCCTCAAGGATTTCTATCCAACCTGGTGGCGAAACCTACTCTTAAGGATCAAATCATAGCTGGCCTTAGGCGTGATAAGGGAATTTCCCGGATCAAAGAGAACCTCGTTAGCGGTCTCGCTAAGGATTTCTCTATTGATGATCAAGGTGTAGTGCTCTTTCAGGGCCGTTTGGTGGTTCGTAAGAGCCAACATCTCAGGAAACTGATTCTTAAGGAGGCTCATGATTCTCCTCTCACAATTCATCCGGGTAGTACCAAAATGTATCAGGACCTATGCCAGAGGTGCTGGTGGACTAGGATGAAGAGAGAAATTTCTCAGTATGTTGCTAACTGTTACGTTTGTCGTCGCGTGAAAGCAGAACATCAAAGGCCTGCTGGCACCCTTCAACCTTTAGCTATTCCTGAATGGAAATGGGATAAGGTCGGTATGGATTTCATCACCGGTTTTACCAGGACCAAGAGAGGGAACAATGCTATATTCGTAGTCATTGATCGCCTCTCCAAAGTGGCTCATTTTCTTCCTGTTCGGGAAAGCATTACTGCTAGCCAGATAGCGGAGTTATATGTTTCTCGAATAGTTTCTCTTCATGGTGTTCCTTTGGAGATTAACTCAGATGGCGGAAGTACCTTTACTTCTCGATTTTGGGAAAGTTTTCAAACCGCTATGGGGACTCATCTATCCTTCAGCACTACTTTCCACCCTCAATCGAGTGGTCAAGTCGAGCGAGTCAATCAAATTCGAAAAGACATGCTCCGAGCTTGTGTTATATCTTTCGGTATGAATTGGGAGAACTGCCTTCCATTTGCTGAATTTGCATATAACAACAGTTATCAATCAAGCTTGGGAAAAGCCCCTTTTGAAGTTCTCTACGGACGAAGATGTCGAACACCTCTTAACTGGTCAGAAACCGGAGAGAGGCAACTCTTTGGCCCAGACATGATCCAGGATGCAGAGGAGCAAGTTCATATTATTCGTGAAAAGTTGAAAACAGCCCAATCCCATCAAAAGAGTCAATATGACCGTCATCATAAGCCTGTGACCTATGAAGTTGACGAGAAGGCTTACCTTCGGGTTACACCTCTGAAGGGTACCCATCGATTCGGTATCAAAGGCAAGTTGGCTCCTCGTTACATTGGACCTTTTCGCATTCTTGCTAAACGAGGAGAGGTTGCCTACCAATTGGAACTTCCGCCGCATCTTTCTAAGGTTCATGATGTCTTCCACGTCTCGCAACTCAAGCGTTGCTTTTCGGACCCTGTCCGCGAAGTAGACCACGAAGCGCTTGATCTCCAATATAACCTTACATATCGAGAATACCCTGTTCGTATTCTTGACCAAGCTGAGCGAACCACTCGGCGTCGGAACATCATGTTTCTCAAGGTTCAGTGGTCGCATCATTCTGAGAAGGAGGCGACATGGGAAAGAGAAGATCGTCTTCGACTAGAGTACCCCACGCTCTTCCCGACGACTTCAAAATCTCGGGACAAGATTCTTTTGAGTGGGGGTGAGTTGTCACAACCCTAGCAAGTTGTCCTAGGATAGCAAGTGTGTTGCATCATGTTTCATTTTGCATCAACAAGAAATGGGGAGGAAAAGAAACCCCAAGCTCATATTGAATTCAAACAATTCAAATTTAGTGATAATTTCAACAAATCTAAAATGCCCATAAAAATGTTCCCTATGTCTGATAATTAAGGACATGGATATATCAGGGACCATTCTAATTATTTGAACAATTAAAATAATTTAAAATAATGATTAAAGCCTCTAAAATTGCTAAGTAAATCATTATCATTATTATTATTTTTAAAATACTCTGAAACTTTTTGGACAGGTTTGAAATATTCAAACTTCATTTTAGAAATTGTTTGGGATATTTTGAAAAGCCATTTGGACCTGCAAAGAAAATAATACAAATGTCAGAAAACAGAAAACAGAGAAGAAAGAATAAAAGAAAACGGAAGAAGCCTACCTGGGCCAGGGGAGAGAAGCCGGCCCAGCCCACAAGGGCGAACCGGTCATCTCCCACCTCTGGCCAGGAGGACGCCGGGCGTGTGGTCGCCGTGCGCCGGCCACCTCCTCCCTGCCTGGCTCCTTCCGTGGAGTGCTGGGAGAGCGCCAGCGCGAAGCTCCTTGCTGCCGTGCCTCCTTCTCCTCTCTCTCTCTCTCTCCCGCAAGCGCTCTCTCTCTTGCCCATTCTCCCCCTTTGTCCTGCCATGGCCGTGCTGCTCATCGATGTCGTGCCGTCGTTCTAGCCACCCCCGAACCCATTTGAGCCAGCCAGAAGCTCCGCCCGGACCTCCTCTTCCTTCTAGCCAAGCCACGGATCGCCGGAAGCCCTCCAGCGCCGCATAGCCGTCGTCTTCTTCCTCGGGTCGCCAGAGATCAATCGAAGCTCACCGCCGTTTCAGACCGTCCCCGAGCCCGCTTTCGACGCCCCTGCGACCCGATGTGAGCCCCTAAAGCTTTTCCCCCTCTTTCCCCCTTCAAACTCGCGCCCTAGCCCCGGATTCTGTCGAGGTCCGAATGCCTCCGCCGCTCGAGCTTGACGCCGGCCGTGCTCCTGTGACCAGCTGGTCCATCTGAGGCCTCCGTCGTGCTCGTGGGGTTGAGTAGAGACTTTAGGTTCCTAGTAGAGGTCGTGCCATGCCCTGGTTTGACGAGATCGTGCTTGCCCGAGCTCCGGCCGCCGCCCAGCTCATCGCCGGCGTCGATTCTGACCATCTCAGCTCCTGGGAGGGGTCGGGATGGACGCGCGCGTGTGTGTTGAGTAGTTTGGTGCCCTCCGCCGTCCTTTTGGTCGCCGGAGGAGGAAACCCGAAGCCCTCCGCCATCTCTGGAGCCATCGGCAGCTCAACGCCGGTGGGTCTTGACGGATTTGACCAGGGGTTTGACCCTCGTGGGTCACTGGCAAATGGGGCCAGCCCCTGGCTAATTTGTGATTAGCGATAATTAATTAATTAAATTAATTAAGATATTAAGTCACTAACATGTGGGCCCAAATCTGTTAATTAGTTAGAATTAATTTTAATTAGTTAATTAAGTTAACAAGTCACTGACATCTGGACCCCACATGTCAGGTTTGACTTTGGCCCGGTCAGCTGACCAGCTGATGTCATCATGATGTCATGCTGATGCAATAAAAACAATTTCTAGTTTAAAAATAATTCCAAAAATTATTTAAAACTTCAAAAATTCATATAAATTAATCTGTAACTCAAATGAAAATAATTTATATATGAGAATTTATCAGAAAAATCCAATGAATCCAATGGTGCTATTCTCATGCATGATAGAGCAACCTATCTAGATGAACATTGACAAATGCTAATAGGTTGATATACGGAATTTGAAATGAAGAAAGATTTTGAACCTATATTCAAATTCATTTCAAATCAACTTGAACACTAGTTGCATTAACTCATCCGTACCTGCCATCATGCCATGATCATGCATCATATCGTTGCACTTGCGTGTATTGATTGTTTCTTATCTGAATTGTGGTAGGCCCTGCTTCCGAGGATACCTCCGAGTATTCCAACGAAGGAGAGAACCTTCCTGCAACCCAGCAAGGCAAGCAACCCCTTTGATCATTCCGATAAGATCCCACTCTCTCGCTCCTGCTCTTATTTATTGCATTAGGACAAACGATCACATGTCACTCATACACGATAGCTGATCCTAATCTTATGCATGACCTGACTTTGTCACAGTAAATAGCTAAACCTTGCAACCTATCATACCTGGTAGATGCTTGTGCCATGATGTGCTTAGCTTACTTTGCCTGCTATGTTTGCTATGCTTAGAGTTGTGTTAGGTCTGATTCATCTGGGTGATGAACTGAGTGAAACAATGTTGTCTGATGTGATGAGCATATGATGAATACGATTTGGTAAAGGTAGCGATGAGAGGCTATGTAGGAGTACATAGTGGGTTGTCTCATTGGGATCGTTCTTAGTAACTGAGTTCTGTGTTTGTGATCCAAGAATAGTTACTACCACATGCTGGGCCCTGAAATATGACCTCGCTCGACTTATCATTCACTTAGTCCTTAGTCCAGGAGTTGCAAGTAGTTTCTGGTGTTTATAGCATGCTGTAGGCCGTGCGTAGCATTGACCCTCGGGGTGGGTTACGACGCGGTAGGCAGTGGCACGGTGTACCAAGGGTCACCCGAATGGTGGGCTTGGGAACCCTGCACACATTGTTTGGGACCGTAGCGGAAACTTCGGCCGGACTTCCATGCGGGTTCGGTCTCAAATAGGCGATAGCCTGGACTAGAGGTCTTATGCGATTGACGGTCGTGGCCGACTGCCTTGCTGGGCATCCGCTTGAAGGTTGCCGAGGTGCATGGTTTATGGCACACAGCGATAAGTGGCGAGAGCATGTGTGAAGAAGTACACCCCTGTAGGGTATGAAACTATTCGAATAGCCGCGTCCTCGGATATGGACTACTTGGAGAACTTATACTGTTCATAGATAATCAAATGGATACTCCTAAAAATATCAAGACAAGTGTGAGTACCGTGGATGGCACTCTTCCGGAAGGGGAAGGTGAATCCATGGTGGTGTATTGTGATGAAGGTAGTGGACTCGTGTGCGATGATTAAAATTTTAACAAAGAGTTAAAACTGAGTAGTGTAGGTTAGCCATGAGTCAAAGCTAGCATTGCTGCATAAACTCCACCACTCCCCCTTGTTGACACATGAGCATAAATAGACTAGGTTTGTTTTAAAGACTTGCTGAGTACGATTGTACTCATCCTTGCTTAATAAATGTTGCAGAAGAGACCCAGGACCTATCAGGTGGGTTCTTTCTAGATGTTGACGATGCCGAATAGCTGGTGTCCCAGCTACGATCTTGCCCGTGTGGCGAGCAGTAGATAGTCAGGCCATGTGCCTCTTTTATATTTAGCCGTCTGTACTCAGACAGCTTAAGTTTCCGTAGGCTTGTATGAACTTTTTTGTATGACTTGAGTGTTGGGTCATGTGACCCTATCTGTACGTACATATTATGCAAGGCTCGTCTGAGCCTTTTAAACAAAAGTCACGTTGTTGTATGGTTATGTTGTGATGCCATGGTTGTATCTATGCATATCGGGCATGTCGTGCGTATGTATGACGTGCAACGGTATGTATGGGATCCGACACCTAGTCGTGTGCCTTTAGTAGTACTCTTTATGGGAAACTGCCTCTTTGTGCTTCCACCGAGCCATATTAGCTTGCTACTGCTCCGGACACATTGATTGACCGGCATGTATCCTTCTTTGCTGCTGTGTCTGTCCCTTCGGGGAAATGTCTTGCAGTGTAATGGAGTCCCTGTAGCCTGCTACGACTCGTCTACATGCAGTGATGACATTCGTGTCTCGCGACGTAATGGAGTCCTTGTAGCTTGCTATGACTCGTCTACACACGCTTCAGACCGACACCAGCATTGCTGGGTTATGTATGCCTGTTTCCGTATGGATGTGCCACTTGGGTTCTATGACTAGTCATGTCGTCCCGGGTTCTTTGTTGTGTGATTGCCAGCGACACGTTCACATACGTGAGCCAAAAGACGCAAACGGTCCCGACCAAGGTAAGGCTGCAGCCGTGGAACTTACAGTGCGTGAGGCCGCAAAGTGATGTGGCTTTTTATAGTGTGGACTCATGTGACTTAGGATCGGGGTCCCGAAAGATCCGCCGGCTGCCTCCACTGAGCCAGCTACTGAAGATGTCATCCTGGAAAGCCCTCCAAGGGGCCCTTCAAAACCGCCAAGTCCTGCCAAGACCACTGCCACTCCAGAGGTTGTAATCACTGGCTCTGCTGACCAGTCTCCTCTGGCTCACATGCTGACCAGACATAAAGAGTCGACCGAGGCCTCCAAGAAACTGAACTTCGACTCTTCTTTTGAGAAGATGACGGCCGACGAACTTCACGCCGGGTATATGAACCGGCTTACCACCAACCGGGATTTGGAGCTTCGGCTGGTGACCTTGATGAAGAAAAAATATGAGGTACTTCTTTCTTCTTATTATACCCTTACTTAGCCCTCAAGGGCCGGTTTAATCTAGTTAAGAGTTAAACCGGGTCTTTCTTAAACGTCTGTAGAAAATCCAAATGCATTGTCCTCAAGATCCGGCTTAATTTGCTAGAGTTTAGTCGGATCTACACTGTAGATAGCGTGAACAGCCACTTGTAGCCCCCAAGGGTCGACTCAAATTTGATAAAGTTGAGTCGGGTCTTCACTGCAGATAGCCTGAAGAACCACTTGTAGCCCCCAAGGGACGACTCAGCTCTGATAAAGTTGAGTTGGGACTTCCATCATAAGTAATTTGAAGAGCCATATCGTAGTGTCCAAGTTTCGGTTTAACTTTGATGAAGATGAGCCGCAACTTTATTGTATTCTATAAGATCAAATATACATTAGCCCCCAAGTGTCAAACATATTGCTTGCAATCTGCTTGAGACTTGCATAATCTTGTTTTCAGCGCTCATTTTTTGATATGCCTTCTATTTTGGCGACTCATCTTGTATTTTGATGTGTCACAGGAAGCTTTAAGTGACGCTGGGGCACAATTGATGGACCTGAAGACTAACTTAACGGCTCAACAAGAGGCCCGCAGTGTCGCTGACGAAAACGGTCGGCTTCTCTCTGAGGAGCTGGCCACCATCACGGCTGATTTTGCTGCTTTCAAGGAGACAACTGAATCTGAGAAAACCGCTCTGACCCAACGGGCGGATGACGCCGACCAGTGGCTTACAGCTGTGGCGGATGAACTCCAAGGCCTGAAGCACCACATAATGAAGATGTCAGCTGCCCTGTTTGGTAAGCTTCTGACCACTTTGCATTTTCCCATTAGTATATTTTTACTTAAACTGGCTACTCATTTGAATTGTCCGGTTTATGTAGGTCCTAGGAGCTGGCAATTGGCTTCTGATAGCCTTCTATCGTTGAAAGTCGTCTATACTCTAACTGAACAGCTGTACTGCAGAGCTATCTGCACCATGAAGGCCGTGAAGTACAAGGATAAAATTCCAGCGGCTCTCAAGGGCGTCCTAGAGCTCTTCTCGACTAGGCCGAAGCAGATCGCCGAGCTCAAGAAATCAGCCACCCATCAAGGGGCCATTGCAGGCATCAGTAGGGCTCTGGCATTTGCTCCGGGTTTGACAGCCGCCGAGATGATGGAGGGCTTCCCTTCAAGGAAAGACGACGGCTCAGAGTTTACAGACGCCGATTACAGCCGGTGTATGAAGGAGTCCCGGGTCTTAGCTTCTGTCTTGGCGGAGCAAGTCGACCTGTCAACCTATCAAGCTACATATGACTTAGAGTAGAAGAGAGTCCGTGGTCCTCTGTAGGAGTGCAAGGACTTAACGCCGGCTCTGAGTAAGGATCTGTTTGCTCCAGAACATGACACATCACCCCTTTTTGAGGGCTCTTTTGCGGCTCTAACGAACTAGACTTGGGATTTGGACAACCTCCAGATCAAGGCCCTAGAAGAGCCGGCGTAGGATGACCCGCCAACCAACTAGCTTCTGTTTAAAAATTCTATATCAGTCTTAACCCGCCGTGTGACTGCTGAAAAAACTGTCTGAAATTTTGATCTCCTCTAGGAGTGTAATAGCTTAGATGAAAACTAGTTCCGATGTTCTTATAAGATGATCCAACTTTTGTCCTTGTATGCCTTGAGTTATTTGCGCCTGCCTTGTCGTCATAGAAGATACCTGTAGTCATGATTTCAGGGCAACTACACCCGGAGGTGGTGACCCCCTCTTTGACAATTACGGCTAATCTGGTCATCCGGAGATGGTCTGAAGCCCGGCCGATAAGGCATTTAGAAGATACACCCGGAGGTAAGCGTCTGTAGATAAGCATGAGAAGCTGTACCCGAAGGTAAGAAGCCGCCGTTTACCACTACTAGTTTTCCTTTGCTGTTCTTCAGTGGCCTAGGGCCGACTAATAGGCATGAAAAGCTGTACCCGGAGGTAAGAAGCTGCCATTTGCCGCAGCTTAGCTGCTTTTAAGTGGCCTAGGGTCGACTAATAGGTATGAAAGGCTGTACCCGGAGGTAAGAAGCTGCCGTTCGCAGCAGCTTAGCTGCTTTTAAGTGGCCTAGGGCCGGCTAATAGGCATGAAAGGCTGTACCCGGAGGTAAGAAGCTGTCGTTCGCGGGTCATGAGATGTAACTACCCGTCGGTAAGAAACCTATCATAACCGCGGCTAAGCATGTTTTTAGCCGGAGATGGCATAAAACCAGCTGATAGGGTGTTAGAAGCGATACCCATCGGTAAGAAGCCCCCCTCAGTCGTTATGGCTTGACCTGCCGACAGATAGGCGTTAGAAGCTGCACCCAAAGCCGAGAAGCCGCCCTCGCCGTGACTCATTTTTCTGAGCCGAATTTTATGGCATAACGCCTGGCTAATGGGCATCTACTGCCGTTTGCCAACTTCAGTTGGTGCGTCAACCGGATTGTTTAACCTTTCCTCATACAAGGATGTGTGAAATAGCAGAGGCTTCTTTGTTTATTCGTACAACTGTGGTATGTACAATGATAAATTTTTATACCCTTAGGTGAAATAAGGCTGGAGATGCGCGATGTTCCATGGCCGACAGGTTTCCTGACCTGCTGTATCTGAGTCGTCTCGGATATGGATGAGGTAATACGACCCGTTGTTGAGATTTCTGCTAACCACAAAGGGTCCTTCCCATGGGGGTGATAGCTTATGCATATTTGTCTGGTCCTGAATCAGCTGGAGCACCAAGTCGCCCTCCTGGAACGTCCGGGTCTTGACCCTGCGGCTGTGATAGCAGCATAGGTCTTGCTGATAAATTGCTGATCGGGTTGCTGCTAATTCTAGGGCCTCTTCCAGAGCATCCAATGCATCTTCGCGCGCCGTCTCGTTCTCCGTGTCAACGTAGGCCACCACCCTTGGCGAGTCATGTCGTATGTCACTTGGTAAAACGGCCTCGGCACTGTACACCATAAAGAAGGGCGTGAAACCTATGGACCTGTTAGGGGTAGTTCTGATGCTCCATAAGACGGAGGGCAACTCCTCAACCCAACACCCGGGTGTTCGCTGCAAAGGAACCATAAGCCGAGGCTTGATCCCTCTTAGAATTTCCTGATTTGCGCGCTCTGCTTGATCGTTGGACTATGGATGTGCCCGGCTGAAATATCAAGCCGGATGTGCTTGTCGTCATAGAACTTCTTCATAGCCCCCATGGATAGATTTGTACCATTATCAGTAATGATGCTGTGCGGGTAACCAAAGCGGTAGATCAGTTTCTTGATGAACAGAACTGCTGTAGCTGCATCACATTTGCTAACTGGCTATGCCTCTACCCACTTGGTAAATTTGTCAACCGCCACCAGGAGGTGGGTTTTCTTGTCCTTAGAACTCTTGAAAGGCCCTACCATATGAAGCCCCCAGACCGCAAACGGCCAAGTGATGGGTATCATCCTTAATTCTTGAGCCGGAACGTGAGCACGCCGGCCAAATTTCTGACAGCCATCGCACTTCCGAACTAAGTCCTCCGCATCTTTGTGAGCCGTCAACCAGAAAAACCCGTGCCGGAAATCCTTGGCCACCAAAGATATCGAGTCGGCATGGTGTCCACAATCACCATCGTGGATTTCACTCAAGATCTGCCGGCCCTCTTCTGGCGAAACACAACATTGAAAACCCCTGTCACACTGCATTTATGTAACTCACGGTTAACTATCATCATGGACTTAGAACGGCGAACGATCTTTTTGGCCAGGTCTTCATCTTCTGGTAACTCGCCCCGGGTTAAATAGGTCAAGTAAGGAATAGTCCAATATGGGATAGCATGTAGAGCCGCCACCAATTCTGCCTCCGGGTTAGGAACAGCCAAATCTTCCTCTGAAGGGATCTTGACAGTCGGATGGTATAAGACGTCCAGACAAAACATTAGGCGGCACCGGTTTACGTTGGGAACCTAGTCGTGATAAAGTATCGGTTGCCTCATTCTTGCGACGATCAATGTGATCTACCTGATACCCTTGGAAATGACCGGCAATAATATCCACCGCCTGCCTGTAAGCCGCCATCCGTGGGTCTTTAATGTCCCAAGTGCCAGACACCTGCTGAGCCACTAGATCTGAGTCGCCCAAACACCTGACCCGACTCAAATTCATCTCTTTGGCTAATTTAAGACCATGAAGCAAGCCCTCATATTCAGCCGCTAGTGCAGGGAACATCAGCCGGAGCACATAAAAAAGCTTGTCACCCTTCGGGGATGTCAGGACAACCCCTGCTCCGGAACCTTCTAACTGCTTGGATCCACCAAAGTGTATAGTCCAGTATGTGTTATCCGGCTTTTCTTCGGGAGCTTGACACTCTGTGCAATCATTTATGAAATCCACCAAAGCTTGAGATTTGATCACCGTGCGAGGAACATACCTGATATTAAGAGGTCCCAGCTCTAAGGCCCACTTGGTAATCCTCCCTGTGGCCTCTCTGTTCTGGATAATATCTCCCAGCAGGGCAGAACTGACCATAGTTATCTGGTGCCCTAGGAAGTAGTGTTTTAGTTTGCGGTTGGCCATGAAAACTCCATATACCAGCTTCTGCCAATGCAGATATCTCTGCTTAGATTCTGTCAAGACCTCACTGATATAATAAACCGACCTTTGCACAGGATGCTCTTTTCTTGCCTCCTTGCGTTCGACCACAATTGCAATGTTGACCGCCCTGTAGTTAGCCGCCACATAAAGGAGCAATGGTTCTTTCTCAGTCGGAGAAGCTAACACTGGCGACTCAGTCAGCTGTTTCTTAAGCGCCTCAAGTGCTTCACCCACTGCTTTGCTCTAGGAAAACTAGTCTATCTTCTTCATCATCTGATATAAAGTAATAGCCTTCTCTCCAAGCCGACTTATGAACCGAGTCAATGCAGCAATCCGCCCTGCCAGGTGCTGAAAATAATTAATGCGAGTCGGCTCTCCTAGAGAAGTGATAGCCTTAATTTTATCCAGGTTAGCCTCAATGCCATGCTCAGAGACCAAGAAACCCAACAGCTTTCCCGCCGGAACACCAAAGACACATTTTGTTGGGTTAAGCATCATCTTGTAGACCCGGAGATTATCAAAGGTCTCCTTTAGATCTCCCAAAAGAGTTTCCTTCTTTCTGGATTTGACCACGATGTCATCCACATAAGCATGAACATTACGTCCAATTTGATTGTGAAGGCAGTTCTGCACACATTGCTGGTAAGTCGTCTGGGCACTCTTGAGCCCTAAAGGCATAGAGACATAACAGAACACCCCAAAGGGTGTAATAAAAGCCGTCTTCTCCTAGTCTTTTACTGCCATCTTGATCTGATGATAACCTGAATAAGCATCCAGGAAGCATAAATTTTCACACCCTGCCGTAGCATCAATGATTTGATCAATACGAGGGAGGGCAAAAGGATCAACCGGACAAGCCTTGTTAAGGTCCATGTAGTCCACACACATACGCCAGGTGTCGTTCTTTTTGAGCACTAGCACCGGGTTAGCCAACCACTCCGGGTGAAAAACTTCAACAATAAAGCCTGCGGCCAAGAGCCAGGCAACTTCTTCCCCAATAACTTTACGTCTATCCTTATTGAACCGTCGCAGAAACTGTTTGATCGGCTTAAACTTTGTATCCCCATTAAGGTTGTGCTCAGCGAACTCTCTCGGTACAGACGGCATGTCAGAAGGCTTCCATGCAAAGATGTCCCATTTCTCACGGATGAATTCGATGAGCATGCTTTCCTATTTGGGATCCATTTGAGCTCCAAGGATGAACTACTTAGATGAGTCGCCAGGATTGAAATCTACTGCCTTGGTATCATCCGCTGAAAACTTGAGGGCGGCTCAACCTTTGTGGTTGGCTTCTTCAGGGGGGTCATATCCTCCGGATCAACATTTTCCTTAAAGAACTTGAGCTCCTCTTGAGCACAACTGGACTCTGCATAAGCCGCATCTCCTTCTTCATACTCAATAGCCGTGTTTCGGTTACCATGAACGATGATGGTACCGTTTAAGCTAGACATCTTGAGCTATAAGTAAACATAGCAGGGCCGGGCCATGAACTTGGCGTAAGCCGGCCGTCCAAACAAGGCATGATAAGGGCTCTTGATTTTGACCACTTCAAACCACAAGGACTCCACTCTGTAGTTACATTCATCTCCAACAACCACTTCTAAATAAATCCTGCCCATCTGATGTGCCGATTTACCTGGCACCACCCCATGAAAGACGATAGATGAAGGTTTTCAGTCCTTATCAAGCAACTTCATCCGCCGAAAAGTGTGATAGTAAAGGATATTTATGCTGCTTCCGCCATCCATCAGCACCTTATTCAACATGTATCCACCCACTTGGGGGGCCACAACAAAAGCCAGCCGTCCCGGGTCATCAATACGCGGCGGGTGATCGTTTCGGCTCCATGTTATGTCATATTCAGACCACTTCAATTACTGTGGAATAGCCGGCGCGACCGCATTGACCGCCCGCTTTCGCAATTTCTGGTCCGGTCTATTGAGACTAGTCCTGAAGACATGGTACTGCCTGGAGCTGAGCTTCTTTGGATTACTCTGAAAGCCGGACTGATTCCACTGCTGCTGCTGTTGCCGTTGTTGATTATTATTACCATAGTGCTGCTGCTGTCCCCCGTGATTATCCTGACCCGGATGAACGGATGTTGAGCCATCAGATCCAAATCCGGCTCCTGATCTGCCATGTCCTGGGCCGCCCGATGGGCCGCCACCGCGATGGTTAGGTTGTGTGACATACCGTATGTACTTCTGCATAAAAGAACAACTCTCCCATGTATGATTTGCCGGCCGATCAGGCAAACTATGATTCAGACAAGGTCGCTTTAGCATCTCCTCCATGTTCAAAGGAAAATTATCCCTGCCCGAAGGTGGTCCAAATCTCCTGTTTCCTTTGGAGTGATTTTGCTAGGTGTTTGTGTTGGCCACCAGCCCTGACCCGGCCTTTGGATTCTTACGTTTATTCTGGTTACCATTGTTCACTGTGCCTTTGCCTTGGTTGCCCTTCTTGCCTTGACCAGCCTTTTCTTCATCAGAACCCAGATCCTTTGTGCTGTCTGAGTCGGCGTACTTCATGAGAGCCGTCATGAGCTCTCCCATGTCCTAACACGTACGTTTGAGCCGTCCAAGTTTCCGTGTAAGAGGAATAAAGTGGCAGTTCTTCTCTAAAATCAACACCGCTTGAGCCGCCGTGATCTGTTCTGATGAGTGAATAATCGTCGAGACCCACCGTACCCAATGACGAGCCGACTCACTCTCCTGTTGGACACAGTGATCAAGATCCACAATGGTCATAGGCTTCTTGCACGTCCCTTGAAAGTTTTTGATGAATCGAGCCTTGAGCTCCGCCCATGAATTGATGGTTTTAGGTGGTAACCCCGTTAACCATGTGCGAGCCGGGCCTTCAAGCATCATGATGAAGTACTTGGCACAAACCGCCTCACTAACATCCAGCATCTCCATGGCCAGCTCATAGCTTTCCACCCAGGCCTCTGGGGGTAAATCAGCGGTGTAATTTGGAACCTTGCGGGGACCTTTGAAGTCTTTCGACAACAGCTCGCTCTGTAGAGCCGGCAATAGGCATGGCAGCCCTCCCGTCCTGGGGGTTACTCCTGCCCCTACGGAAACGGAAAGTCCGGGATCTTGGCAAGACGGCCTAGCTAGCGCCTCTTGCGGGTATCCCACATGGTTTACACACGCCTTCATATCCCTCCTCGGTTGGTGACCCATTGGAATTTCTCTGCGATGGTTGCTGCTGGAACCTGCTGGTGACTCATAGCGCCGAGTAAAGCTACGGCTGGGAAGAGGGGTTTAATGGACGCGGCTCCAGCTGTGAGTGTACCTCTCTTGCTAGACCATGGCCGTCTGCAAGTACCCGATGGCGTTTCGCACGTCCTCTGCGAAGGGTGCTTCATCCGGATAGGGATCGTCTCGAGACGGGTGGCCGCCGCCACCATATTCTCGGCCGGGTTAGAATAATGACCCGCTGGTGTTGGAAAGCCTCCAGGTGAAGTTTGGTTATGCTGGGCCGGATGAATCGCCCGCCGTTCCGTTGGGCGGCTCTCGGGCTCGCCCGCGGCTCTCCCCGCGCCAGGGGTATTAAAGAGGTTTCTTGCTTCGTGATGCTTTGGTAGACGGGACTGATGCCTCCTCTGGTGTATCGCTGCTGCTGACCTTTGCTCAAGCCCTAGACGGAAAGCATCTGTCTTGATACGTTCTGCTTCTTCCTCCATCTGGATCTTCAGCTCAGCCATCCTTTGTCGTTCTTCTGCCATCCGGCCCTTGATCCGTGCAACCTCTATATTCCGAGCTGCTTGATTATCTGGTGTTACCTCGGTGGCCATGACACCATCAACACCACGAGAATCTGAGCCGGCGGTGGCGGGCTATCACCTGCAGCGGCGACCCCGCGGCTGTGTTACCAGCGGCTGGGGTTGATCCCGCCATGAACACCGCCGCATGAACCGGAGATTTTGGAGCGTCCGACTCAAAGCCATCCAACTCAGAGTATACATAGTTGTAACCCCCAAGGCCACCATCGCGGAGCTGGTACACTGATTCTGTTTCTTCACTTGAAGACTCATCCTCTGAGTAGACAAGGGTTTCCTGTGACTCGGAAGCTTCCAGATCCCTACCTTGCGTGAAGCCTACGAAGACATGTTTCTAACCTAGATTGGCGCGAGCAGGCCGCACTGTACTTGCAGATTGGAGACGCCAAGCCAACTCGATGATGTTGGTGCAGACGTCCGGCCCGGGTGTAGATCCATCAGCCTTTCCGATGGAAACCTGGATCCCGCCGAACGGAACCCGGAATCCATACTCCACGGACTCAGCATCAAGCCCCCAGCCGACATCGTCGATGTAGAACCGGCCACGGCAACTCTTCCTCATCCTTCCGACCACGTATCCCTCGAGCCCTGGGAGAGAGCCCTTTGAGAATTCAACACCACCAAGCGCAAGCCCCACGGTGGGCGCCAACTGTCATGGATTTATCACGGCAGATGTCTGGGTGAACGGACTTGGATTCGAGGCCATCGCTAACGTGATGGACTCAAAGGGGTTGATCGGGATGAAGGACATGGGTTTACCCAGGTTCGGCCCCTCAAGTCGAGGTAATAGCCTATGTCCTGTTGGTGCTTATATTGCTTGTTGTATCGATTACAAAGGGGCTGAAAGCTTGACCTTGTTCTCGATAACCTGTCACCTAAGTCGCCCCGGGTCTGCCTTTTTATAAGAGGTCAGGACCAACGGGTATTTACAATTGCTTAATCGAGTCTCATCATGTATCCGAGTCTCTCTCTATCTTCTTGTCCAAGCTGTCTCCGAGGCGTCTTACATGCCCGGGTCTTCTCCGTCCGGGCCACTATACGGCCCACACCTTGAGCCGTCTATCTTCCTGGGCCACCGGTTTTACGGCTCACCCTTGGGCCGGATCACGAGCCATCAACATGACCCGAATCCTTAAGGGCAGGTCATATTGCGGGGTTATATCCCCAACATCACTGGTTAAACAGCCTCCCCGAAAACTCCATTGGATGTTGGGAAGTCCTAGAGGATGCATTCTGATCTAACTTCCAAGGCATCTTTGTCCGGCCGCCGGATTCCTCCGACCTAAGCAACGTCGTTCAGAAGCCCAAAAGATCTGCGTGGCAATTATGGAATCGATTCTTGACCAAGTAAAACTAGATTGTTGATTGCCCACATGCCGAGGCAATAGCCTCCTTCCAGCATAATATTCGGGATGAATGGCTGGCTTGCCAGCTCGGCTAGGATAAACCTTGGACTATGTCCGTCCTCACATCACTCATGACCCGCTTTTGCACGGGCGAAGAGACGCGGCCACAACTCTTAAGACCTAGAGCCTCCGAAGTTCGGGACGGCAACAGGAAACCAAAGCACAACAAAAACAAGTGCCGACACAACAACAGTGATACCGATGACATCGTCGTTAACGCCGGCTTTCGCAACTCCAGACCTCGACAGCGGAAGAATCCTCTAAAAGGCAATCGTGATGGACCAACCATGTTGGAGAAGATCATGGAAAGGCCTTGCCAAATCCATGGCACTCAAGAGAACAAGCCAACCACACGCACCGTAATTGTTGGGTGTTCAAGCAGGCCGACAAACTCACACCCGAGGACCAAGGCAAGAGCCCTCATAGCAAGGATGAGGATGAGCCTCGGGGTTCGATTGGTGGCGGAACAAAGAAATTCCCTCCAGAGGTCAAAACAGTAAACATGATATACGCCACCCATATACCCAAGATGGAGACAAAGCGCACCCTTCGAGAGGTCTATGCTGTAGAGCCTGTAGCCCCGAAGTATAACCCTATTAGGGAACGTTGCATCAGAAACAAAAAATTTCCTACGCTTCACCAAGATCAATCTAGGAGATGAGAATCTACGAGAGGAGAGATTGGATCCACATACCCTTGTAGATCGCTAAGCGGAAGCGTTAAAGAACGCAGTTGATATAGTCGTACGTCTCCGCGATCCAAATCGCAAGCCATCCCATGAACTCCCGATCAAGTGCCAAATGGTCGACACCTCCGCTTTTAGCACACGTGCAGCTCGATGATGATCTCCGCCTTCTTGATCCAGCAAGAGGGAGTGGAGAGGTAGATGGGTTCTCCGGCAGCATGACAGCCTGGCGGCGGCGATGGTGGAGCTGATCCAGCACAGCTTTGCTAAATATCACCGAATCAATCTACTAGAGGAGAACCTATCGGGGAGGGAGGAAGGGCTGCGCCGTGACTTGTGGTCCGGCTGACCTCCTCCCTCTCTCATATATATAGGGGGAAGGGGGGATGGGGCTGCACCCTAAGGTTCCCATCCCTAGGGGAGGCGGCCAAGAGGAGGGGGCGGTGGCCAAGAGGTGGCTTGGCCCCCAAGGTAGGGTGACTGGCCCCCTTAGGTTTTCCCCCCTCCACCCTTCGGCCACATGGCCCCTTGTGGGAGGGGCGGCCTGTAGGACCAAAAGTATGTCTAGAGGGGGGTGATTAGACTACTTGACCAAATAATTTTTTTGCCTTTTCCCAAATTTTAGTGTTTGCAGTTTTAGCATTCATGGCAAGTCAAGTACACCCTACACATGCATGTCTAAGAGTATAGCAGCGGAAAATAACAAGCATGAGTAGAAGGGATAGGGTAAGAAGATCAAACACAATTATAGACATGATGATTTTTCACGTGGTTCCGATAGGTGGTGCTATCGTCCATCGACGTTTAAGCAATCTTCAACACACGGAGGGTAACGGTCGCAAGAGTCCACGGAGGGCTCCACCCATAAGGGTCCACGAAGTAGTAAGCGACTATTCCAGAACGGCTTCCGTCCATGAAGGACTAGCCTCACTATGGGTATATCTTCATGAAGTAGGTGATCTCCATGCCCGTACAAACTTCTTGGTTCAACTCCACAACACGAAGTAGGAGGCTCCCAAGAGACACCTAACCAATCTCGGAGGAACCACCCTCCAAAAGGTAATAGGCTCGGTAATGACGATGAACTCCTTGCTCTTGTTCTTCAAGATGATAGACTCCTCAGCACACAATCACTCTCTCACAGATTTAACTTGGTAGAAGAGATTGATTGCATGGAAAGCAAGTTGGGGAGGCTAGAGATCAAGATTCATATTGTAGGAATGGAATGTCATGATCTCAACAGATGAGAAGGTGGTTCTCTCTCAGAAAACTAGATGGGGCAAGTATGAAATGGCTTTGAGTGCTTCTCTTTCGAGTAGGTGGTGGTGAATGGGTATATATAGGCATCCCCAAAAATCCAACTACTACACACAAAATGACCAACTTGATGACACCGATGTGTTAATGTTGGTGGTACCAAAGTGGCCAAAAGGTGGCAACTTTTGAACTCGATGAGACCGATATAGGAAACTCAGTTGCACCGATAAGGTGACTAACGGTCAGATTGCCATTCTCGGTGACGCCGATTAAACAATCTCGGTGGTACCGATATTGTGAATTTGCGTATTAGAAAGTTGGCAACCTAAACTTGATGGCACCGGTATGGAATCGGTTGCACCGAAGCAGGTAGGGTTTGGCTGAGTCTGTGTGAGGTTGAGAATCGGTGGCACCAGGATGGAATGTTGGTTGCACCAATTTTGAATATTTGGCTTTCGACAGACTTTGGTGGGAGAGTTTGTGGGTGTTTTTGGTGACTATCACTTGTGCATGTATGAGCATTTTGTTCACCAACAAAACCTTACCCCCTTTTAATTGTATTGGCTTTCCTATGGACTCAAAGTGATTTCTCACAAATATAAAATGTAGAGTCCTCTTTCTTGAAGCTTTGCCAACCTATTTCCTTGCATCATGGGGTATTCCACAATCTCCACAATACTTTTGTCAATCCTATCATTAAACATTTCCTCAAATATACTTGGTGGAAACATTAGTTCGATGACTTATATGTTGTTATAAATTACCAAAACCACCAAGGGAGCAAATGTGCTTTCATGGCCAGCCCACCAGGGGCTGGTGCGCCCTCTCTCATAGCCCATGTGGACCTTTGGGGCTGGTGGCCCCTTCCGGTGGACCCCTGGAATCCTTCTGTCACCCCTGGTACATTACGAGTGATACCCGAACTTTTCCCGTTTACCAACACAGAACATACTATATATGAATCTTCACCTCCGGACCATTTCGTAGTTCTTCGACACATCCAGGATCTCATTTGAGACTCCGCAAAACCCTTGGTCACCAACACACATAACTCATCTATACCGAAACGTCACCGAACCTTAAGTGTGCAGACCCTGCGGGTTCGAGAACTATGTAGACATGACCGAGACACCTCTACGCTCGATAACCAATAGCGGGACCTGGATGCCCATATTGGTTCCTGCATTTTCTACGAAGATCTTTATCGGTTGAACCTCTATGTCAAGGATTCAGACAATCCCGTACATTGTTCCCTTTGTTCTTCGGTATGTTACTTGCCCGAGACTCGATCGTCGGTATCTTCATACCTAGTTCAGTCTCATTACCGGCAGGTCTCTTTACTCGTTCCGTAATACAAGATCTTGTGGCTAACACTTAGTCACATTGCTTGCAAGGCTCATTGTGATGTTGTGTTAATGAGTAGGCCCTAAGATACCTCTCCGTCACGTGGAGCAACAAATCCTAGTGTTGATCCATGCCAACTCAATAAACACCCTCGGAGATACATGTAGAACATCTTTATAGTCACCCAGTTACGTTGCGACGTTTGATACACACAAGGTACTCCTCCGGTGTGAGTGAGTTGCATGATCTCATGGTCATAGGAACAGATACTTGACATGAAGAAAACCCTAAGAATAAACTGACACGATCATATTCTACGTTTCTAGTTTGGGTCTTGTCCATCATATCATTCTCCCGATGATATGATACCGTTATCAAATAACATCTCATGTCCATGTCTAGGAAACCTTTACCTTCTTTGATCAACGAGCTAGTCTGCTAGAGGCATACTAGGGACACAATGTTGTCTATATGCCCACACATGTATTTAGTTTCCAATCAACACAATTATAGCATGGACAATAAATGATTATCATGAACAAGGAAATATAATAATAAACACTTTATTGATTGCCTCTAGGGAATATTTCCAACAGTCTCCCACTTGCACTAGAGTCAATAATCTAGCTCACATCACTATGTGATTTACATTGTAATGAATCGAACACCCATGCAGTTTTGGTGTTGATCATGTTTAGCCCTTGGAAGAGGTTTAGTCAACGGGTCTGCATCATTCATATATCCACCGCGTGCCTCAATGCTCATCGGACCGCACACATCAGTATGTATGATTTTCAACAATTCACTTGCTCGTTCCATTGTTCCATAGAACGTAGTTTTAGTCATCTTGCCCAAGACGCATGGTTCAAATTTGTCAAGTGAATCAAAATCAAGTGACTCCAAAAGTCCATCAGCATGGAGCTTCTTCATGTGTTTTACACCAATATGACCTAACCGGCAGTGCCACAAGAAAGTGGTACTATCATTATCAACTCTACATCTTTTGGCATCAATGTTATGAACATGTGTATTGTCACTTTCGAGATTCAATATGAATAAATCCCTCATATTGGGTGCATCACCATAAAAGATATTACTCATATAAATAGAACCACCATTATTCTCTAATTTAAATGAGTAACCGTCTCACAATGAAGACGATCTAGATATAATGTTCATACTTAACGAAGGCACTAAATAACAATTATTCAGGTTCAACACTAATCCCGATGGTAATCGAAGAGCGAGCGTGCCAACGGAGATCACATCAACCTTGGAACCATTTCCCACGCGCATTGTCGCTTCGACCTTTGCCAGCCTTCATCTATTCCGTAGTTCCTGTTTTGAGTAGCAAATTTGAGCAACCGAACAGGTATCAAATTCCCAGGTACTACAACGAGAGTTGGTAAGGTACACATCAATAACATTTATATCATATATACCTTGTTTGGTGTCCAGCCTTGCATTTCTTCACGGGAGGGGCAACTGCTTCGCCACCCTTCTTGAAGTTACCCTTCTTGCCCATGTAGCTCTTCTTGAAACTAGTGGTTATTTTTTACCATCAACACTTGATGTTCTTTCTGGATTTTAGACTCAGCGACATTCAGCATCGCATAATGCTCGGCGACTGACTTGTTTATCCCGTGCATGTTATAGTTCAGCACGAAGCTCTTGTTGCTATGTGGCAATGATTAAAGAACTCTATCAGTGATCGCCTCCAGAAGAAAGGGCATCCCTAACTCCGCCAGACGGGTCGAATACCCAGACATTCTGAGTATATGTTCACTGATAGACCCGTTCTGCTCCATCTTGCAAGAATAGAACTTATTGGAGGTCTCATACCTCTCGATCCGGGGATTCTTCTTAAAAATAAACTCCAACTCCTGGAACATCTCATATGCTCTATGACGTTCAAAACACCTTTGATGTCCCGGTTCTAAGCCATACAACATTGCACACTAAACTATTGAGTAATCTTCAGAACGTGCCTCCCAAGCGTTCTTAACGTCTTAAGATGACACGGGAGTGTGTGGATCACCAAGCGGAGCATCAAGGACATAAGCCTTCTGGGAAGCCATGAAGATAATCCTTAGATTAGCCCAATCCACAAAGTTACTTCCATTATCTTTCAACATAGCTTTCTCTAGAAACGCATTAAAATTCAGGGGAGCTACTGCGCGAGCCATTGATCTACAACATAAGTAAGCGAAGGTTACTAAGACTATTTTTCAAGATAATGAGTTTAGTTAATTAAATTACTAAAGCTCCCACTCAAATTAAAATCCATCAGGTCATCTAAGTGATACATGATCCAGATTCACTAACTCAAGTCCGATCATCTTGTAAGTTGAGGTGGTTTCAATGGTGAACATTATCATGTTGATCATATCTACTATATGACTCATGTTCGACCTTTCGGTCTCTTATGTTCCGAGGCCATGTCTGTACATGCTAGGCTCGTCAAGTTTAACCCAAGTGTTTCACACGTGCAACACTGGCTTGCACCCATTGTATGCGAACATAGAGTCTATCACACCCGGTCATCACATGGTGTCTCGACACGACAAACTTTCGCAACGGTGCACACTCGGGGAGAACACAATTTATCTTGAAATTTAAGTGAGGGATCAACTTATAATGCTACCTTCGTCCTAAGAAAAACAAGGTGCATAAAAAGATTAACATCGCATGCAAATCATAAGTGACATGGTATGACCATGAACTTGTGCTTTTGATCTCCATCTCCAAAGCACCAGCATGATCTCCATCATCACCGGGATAATACCATGATCTCCATCATTGTGTCTCCATCGGGGTTGTCACGCCCACCATGCTTATACTACCATTGCTACCACTTAGCGATAAAGTAAAGCATTACAGAGCGCTTAATGATTGACACGCGGGTCATACAATAATGAACGACAACCCTGTGGATCCTGTCAGTTGCCGTACTCATCGGCATGAAAGTCGTGATATTCTATACAAAACATGATCATCTCATACATCATGTATATCTCATCATGTGTTTGTCCATATCATATCACAATATACCCTGCAAAAACAAGTTAGACGTCCTGTAATTGTTGTTGCATGTTTTACGTGGCTGCTATGGGTATCTAGCAAGAACAATTCTCACATACGCATAAACCACAACGGTGATAGTCAAATTGCTTTTCAACCTTCTGAAGGACCGCCTTTGACAAATCTGATCCAACTAGAGTAGGAGAGACAGACACCCGCCAACCATCTTTGTGCAATAGAGTTACACGTCAGTCGATGGAACCGATCTTTCGTAAGTGTATGAGTAAGGTTGGTCTGGGCTGCTTTATCGCACAATACCGCCGAATCAAAACATGACAAAGGGAGGAACAAATCTAAGCATCAACGCCCACAAACTCATGATCTCATCTACACATGGACCTAGCTCTGATACCACTGTTGGGGAACATTGCATGGGAAACAAAAAATTTCTTATGCTTCACCAAGATCAATCTAGGAGATGAGCATCTACGAGAGGAGAGATTGGATCCACATACCCTAGTAGATCGCTAAGCGCAAGCATTAAAAACATGGTTGATGTAGTCATACGTCTCCATGATCCAAATCGCAAGCCGTCCCACGAACTCCCGATCAAGTGCCGAACAGACGACACCTCCGCGTCTGGCACACGTGCAGCTCGATGAAGATCTCCCCCTTCTTGATCCAGCAAGAGGGAGCGGAGAGATAGATGGGTTCTCCGGCAGCATGACGGTGTGGCGGCAGTGGTGGTGGAGCTGATCCGGTAGAGCTTCGCTAAGCGTCGCCGAATCAATCTACTAGAGGAGAAGCTATGTGGGAGGGAGGAAGGGCTGCACCGTGACTTGTGGTCCGGCTGCCCACCTCGCTTTCTCACATATATAGGGGAAAGGGGGAAGAGGCTGCGCCGTAGGGTTCCCACCCCTAGGGGCGACAGCCAAGAGGAGGGGCAGCGGCCAAGGGGTGGCTTGGGCCCCAAGGCAGGGTGGCCAGCCCCCTTAGGGTTTCCCCCCTCAACCCTTCGGCCGAATGGGCCCTTGTGGGAGGGGTGGCTACTACCTCTTGAGCATGCGTTGGTTTTCCCTTGAAGAAGAAAGGGTGATGCAGGGAAGTAGATAAGTATTTCCCTCAACTTTTGAGAACCAAGGTATCAATCCAGTAGGAGGAACAAGAAAATGACCAATGGATGCACCTACACAAATAATCAAACTCTTGCACCCAACGCTATAAAGGGGTTGTCAACCCCTTCACGGTTATTTGCAAGGATTAGATCTGAGAGGGATAGATGTAAACGAGTGTGGAAGTAAAAGGAAAGTAAATTGCAGCAAGGTATAGATCTGAAAGTATATGATGGAAAGTAGACTCGGTGGCCATTGGTTTCACTAGTGGCCTCTCTCTTGAAGGCAAATATCATGGTGGGTAAACAAATTATTGTCAAGCAATTGATAGAAAAGCGAATAATCATGTATTTATCCAAGGCAATGATCATGCATATAGGCATCATGTCCATGACAAGTAGACGAAAACTATTCTGCATCTACTACTATTACTCACACATCAACCGACTCCTCCCTGCATCTAGAGTATTAAGTTCATGAAGAACAGAGTAACGTATTAAGAAATATCACATGATGTAGAGGGATAACCTCAAGCAATATGATGAAAACCCCATCTTGTTACCCTTGATGGAAACAATGCAATACATGCCTCGCTACCCCTACTATATCACTGGGTGAGGACACCGCAAGATTGAACCCAAAACCAAGCACTTCTCCCATTCCAAGAATTACCAATCTAGTTGGCCAAACAAAACCAATAACTCGAAGAGACTTGCAAGGACATTAAATCATGAATAATAATTCTGAGTAGATTCAAATAAGATTCATGAATAATCTGAACATAAACTCAAAATTCATCGAATCTTGACAAACACACCACAAACTTAGATTAGATCGGATAGATCTCCATGAAGATCATGAAGAACATGGTATTGAAGAGAAAAGAGAGAGAAGAAGCAATATAGCTACTAGCTATGGACCCATAGGTCTGTGGTGGACTACTCACGCGTCATCGGAGGGGCAATGGAATTGATGTAGATGCCTTCCATGATCGAAACCCCCTCTGGCAGATTACCGGGAAAGGCTCCAAGATTGGATCTCTCGGGAACGGAGGCTTACGACGGCGGAAAAGTATTTGTGTTGCTACCTCTCCTGTTTCTGGAATATTTGGGAATTTATAGGAAAAGAATTTGGGTTAGGAGACCTGCCAGGAGGCGACAAGCCTGGTAGGCGCGGCCAGGGGGGCCCGCGCCTACCTGGCTTATGGCTCCCTGGCACCTCCCCTGACGTGCACTACAAGCTGGATCAATTCGTTTCGTTCTAGGAAAATTCCTTCTGCGGGTTTATTCCGTTTGGACTCCGTTTAATATTACATATCTGAAAAGTTCAAAAACAAGAAAAAAAACAGAAACTGGCACTTGGCTCTAGATTAATAGGTTAGTCCCGAAAATAATACAAACTAGCATCTAAATGCATATAAAACATCCAACATAGATAATACAATAGCATGACCTCATCAAAAATTATAGATACGTTGGAGACATATCAGGATCCCCAAGCTTAACTCCTACTCGTCCTCGAGTAGGTAAGTGATAAAAAAGAGAATTTTTGATGTGGAGTGCTACCTCACATATTTATCCATGTAATATTCTCTATTGTGGCATGAATATTCATATCCTTAAGACTCATAACAAAAGCTTAATATTGATATAAAAACAATAACGTTTCAAACATACTAGCAAAGTAATTGCATCCCTTCAAAATATAATGGCAAAAGAAAGTTATCCCTACAATATCATATGGTCTGGCTATGCTTCATCCTCACCACACAACGTATTTATATCATGCACAACCCCGATGAAAAGTCAAGCAATTGTTTTCACACCTTTTTTCTCAAACTTCTTAAATTCTCACGCAATACATGAGCGCGAGCCATGTATATAACACTATAGGATGAATAGAATATGGTGGAGGTTGTCAAAGAAAGGGGAAGATAGTCTCACATCAACTAGGCATATCAACGGGCTAAGGAGATGCCCATCAATAGATATCAATGTGAATGAGTAGGGATTGCCATGCAACGGGTGCACTAAAGGTATAAGTGTATGAAATCTCAGAAAGAAACTAAGTGGACGTGCATCATGAAGGAAAAATTCCACTAGCTATATGAAAGCGACAAAATAGGAGACTCCCTAACATGAAGATCATGGTGCTACTTGGAAGCACAAGTGTGGAAAAAGGTAGTAGCAATGTCCCTTCTCTCTTTTCTCCCATTTTTTCCCTGTTTTCTTTTTTTCTTTTTTATTTTTGGTGGGCATCTTTGGCCTCTTTTTTTATTTGGGCTTTGATAGCCTCTCTATTTTAAGTCAGGACTCTCATCTCTACTAATAATGGAATCATAGCTTCCATCATCCTTTCCTCACATGGGACATTCTATAGTAATGGAAATCATCACACTTTTATTTACTCATAACTCAAAAGGAAAATTACAACTCGATACCTATGACAAAATATGACTCTGTATGCAATATGGAAGTCATGGTGCATGTCATAAAAAGGAAATGGTGGAAGTTGCATGGCAATATATCTCGGAATGGCTATGGAAAGGCCATTATAGGTAGGTATAGTGGCTATTTTGAGGAAGGTATATGGTGGCTATTTTGAGGAAGGTATATGGTGTCTGTTTTGAGGAAGGTATATGGTGGTTGTTTTGAGGAAGGTGTTTGTTGTACCGACGAAAGTTGTGCGGTACTAGACAGGCTAGCAAAAGTGGAAGGGTGAGAGTGCGTATAATCCATGGACTCAACATTAGTCATAAAGAACTCACATACTTATTGCAAAAATCTACTAGTCATTGAAGCAAAGCATTAAACGCATGCTCCTAGGGGGTAGGTTGGTAGGAGTTAACCTTCTCGAGCCCCTGACCCCTCACACCAAGATCGACAATCAATAAACAAGTCATGCTCCGACTTCCTTACATAATGGTTCACCACACATGCATCCTACGGGAATCCCTAACCTTTACGCAAGCATTCTTAACAAAACAAAATTACTTCCTAACATAACTCTTAACACTACCATATATATCTCAAAACTTTATGCATGGAATCAAACTTCTCATCAATACTCAATGCACTTAATAAGGAAGTTTTTATTATATCCCTTTTGGATGCCTATCATATTAGGACTAAATTCACAACATGGACCAAATATCATGCTGTTTTTGGGAACTCTAAAAATAATATAAGTGAGGTATGAGAATTCAAGTATTTTATAAAATGCAAACACCACCATGCTCTAAAAAAATATAAGCGAAGCACATAGAGCAAAATTGCCCAACTCAAAAGATATAAGTGAAGCATATAGTGTATTCTAAAATAAATTCATCATTCACTGTGTCTATCCCAAAATATTTGTGCATCAAGGATTATTGTGGAAAAGTAGCAAGCAAAAGACTCATATCGTAAAAGACGCTCCAAGGAAAACAGATATCATGTGGTGAATAAAAATATATCCTCAAGTAAATTTACCGATGGATTGAAGATGAAGGAGGCGTTGCCTTCCGGGGCATCCCCAAGCTTAGGCTTTATGGTATCCTTGAATATGACTTGGGGTGCGTTGGACATCACCAAGCTTAGGCACTTTCCACTCCTTATTCCATAGTCCATCAAATCTTTACCCAAAACTTGAAAACTTCACAACACAAAACTTAACAGAAAACTCGTGATATCCGTTAGGATAAGAAAATAAATAACCACTTGAAAACGTAATGTTGTGAACTCATTATTTATTTATATTGGTGTTATAACTACTTTAATATAAATTCTCCATGGCTCATAACACAAGATACAACCCATAGATTCATCAAAATAGGCAAACAACTCAAAGAAAGCATAATCGGTCAAAAACATAACAGTCTGTAGCAATCTGGAAACTTGGTATACTTATGTAACTCAATTTTTTTTAAAAACTAGGAACTCCTGGTAAATTTATATATAAATCACGTGTAAAAATTTCATATCCAATCGACGCTGTCAAAAATCTGGAAACTTCCTGGACTGAGCGCAAAAGTTTCTGTTTTTCAGCAAGATCAAATCAACAACTACCATAGATCACCCCAAAGGCTTTACTTGGCTCAAACACTAATTGAAACACCAAAACACAATTATTACAGAACTAATAATGTGGGAAAAACTCAAAAACAGAAGCAAAAATAGAAAGCAAAATTAAAATTTGGTTGCCTCCCAACAAGCGCTATTGTTTAAGGCCCCTAGCTATTCACAATGCAATAGATCTAAGTATTGTCATAATAATAAGGGAGATCATCCATGCTCATATCATACTCCCTTATTTCAGCAGCAAGCCTCCTTTGTGGCAAGGAAAACTAATCGAAAGGTCTGAATTTAATAGGATAAGGATCCTTAAGATCAAGTGCGGGAGGGATAGGTTCCTCCTTTGGTCCCTTATAGTGAATAATCAGTTCACCATTGTAAGCTTTTCTCTGGGTAAAGTTCATAAGTATTTTTCAAAGAATGAACTTTAATCCATTATTTTGTATAGCAAAATTATCATTGAGTTCAGAAATCTTATCAACTAAAACCTTGGTAGGGACCCTTTTTCCCAAATTTTCATTATAAGCAACATAATCTGGAGATTGCAACCTCATTATCTCTTCTTGATTAAAAAGAATCTCCTCAATGGGGGGACATCCACCATTAATTTTATAATGAGCAAAAAATTCACTAGCCTCAAAGCTGAGGAATCTAAATTCGTGGGCTAAGAATATAGTGGCGGCACGCTTGACAGAAGAATGTTGAATATTAGAGAACTCGAGAAAAATCCTTTATATGCAAGGGTGCATATGAACGAATTGCCTCTCAAGTTCAATTATTAACAAAGTTATAGCATCCGCAAGACTATTAGTTTCATTGACAATAGAACCTCCAAATGTAGGAAGCGTTCCCGCATAGGTAAACAAATCTTGAATAACACCTTTTCCAATGATATTACGACTACCTATACGGATTTTTTTGTATGCAGGTTAGTAGGTTCTTCTTGAGGGTTGTTGTCAACAAGGTCGTCAAAATTACCCTCAATATTATTACTATCTTTTTCATTGAAAGTTTCCCTATATTCCTACATGGTGGCAACAAGAAATCAAGCACAGAAGCAAACCAATAGAAAGGCGAATAAAAAGGAAATTATTTTTGGTATTTTCTAAAAATCGTTTTAGAAGTGGGGGAGCGGAAAACGAGAGGCAAATGAAAAATAATGTAAATGGAAGAGATGAGGTGGTGATGGGTACTTGGTAGGCTTGATGTGTATCCTCCCCGGCAACGGCGCCAGAAATCCTTCTTGCTACCTATTGAGCATGCGTTGGTTTTCCCTTGAAGAGGAAAGGGTGATGCAGCAAAGTAGATAAGTATTTCCCTCAGTTTTTGAGAACGTAGGTACCAATCCAGTAGGAGGAACAAGCAAGTCACCAATTAATGCACCTACACAAATAAGCAAACTCTTGCACCTAACGCTATAAAGGGGTTGTCAATCCCTTCATGGTTATTTGCAAGGATTAGATCAAAAAGAGATAGATGCAAACCAGTGCAGAAAGTAAAAGGAAAGTAAAATTGCAGCAAGGTATAGATCTGAAAGTATATGATGGAAAGTAGACCCGGGGGCCATAGGTTTCACTAGTGGCTTGTCTCTTGAAGGCAAATATCATGGTGGGTAAACAAATTACTTAAGAACAGAGTAACGCATTAAGAAAGATGACATGATGTAGAGGGATAAACACAAGCAATATGATGAAAAACCCATCTTGTCACCCTTGATGGCAACAATACAATACGTGCCTCGCTACCCCTACTATGTCACTGGGTGAGGAGACCGCAAAATTGAACCCAAAACCAAGCACTTCTCTCATTGCAAGAATTAGCAATCTAGTTGGCCAAACCAAACCAATTACTCGAAGAGACTTGCAAGGATATGAAATCGAGCTAATAAGACTTCAAAGGAGATTCAAATAAGATTCATGGATAATCTGAATATAAACTCACAATTCCTTGGATCTTCACAAACACACCACAAAAGAAGATTACATCGGATAGATGTCCATGAAGATCATGAAGAACATGGTATTGAAGAGCAAAGAGAGAGAAGAAGCCATCTATCTACTATCTATGGACCCGTAGGTCTGTTGTGGACTACGCACGCATCATAGGATGGGCAATGGAGTTGATGTAGGTACCCTCTGTGATCAAAACCCCCTCGTGCAGATTACCGAGAAAGGCTCCAAGATTAGATCTGTAGGGAACGGAGGCTTCCAGCGGCGGAAAAGTATTTACGTGGCTCCCTCTCATGTTTCTGGAATATTTGGGAATTTATAGGCCAAGAATTAGGGTTAGGAGACCTGCCAGGAGGCGACAAGCCTGGTAGGCGCGGCCAGGGGGTGCCCGTGCCTACCTGGCTTGTGGCTCCCTCGCACCTCCCCTGACGTGCACTCCAAGATCAATCGATTTGTTTCCTTCTAGAAAAATTCCTTCCACAAGTTTTATTCCGTTTGGACTCCATTTAATATTCGATATCTGAAAAGTTCAAAAACAAGGAAAAAATAGAATCTGGCACCTGGCTCTAGATTAATAGGTTAGTCTCAAAAATAAAATAAAATAGCATATAAAATATCCAAAACAGATAATATAATAGCATGACATCATCAAAAATTATAGATACATTGGACACGTATCAGCGGACAGCCCACCAGGAGCTGGTATGCCCTCTCTCATAGCCCATGTGGCCCTTCAGGGCTGGTGCCCCTTCCGGTGGATCCCCAGAACCCTTCCAGCACCCCCGGTACATTACCAGTGACGCCCGAACTTTTCCCGGTGACCAACATGGAACATCCTACATATGAATAATCACCTCCGGGCCATTCTGGAGTTCCTTGTAACGTCTGAGGTCTCATCCGGGACTTCGAACAACCTCTGGTAACCAACACACATAACTCATCTATACCGAAACGTCACTGAACCTTTAGTGTGCAGACCCTGTGGGTTCGAGAACTATGTAGACATGACCGAGACACCTCTACGGTCAATAACCAATAGCGACACCTAGATGCCCATATTGGTTCCTACATGTTATACGAACATCTTTACCGGTCGAACCTCTATGACAAGGTTTCAGACAATCTCGTACGTTGTTCCATTTGTTCTTTGGTATGTTACTTGTCCGTGACTCGATCGTCAGTATCTTCATACCTAGTTCAGTCTTGTTACCGGAAAGTCTCTTCGGTGACCTAGGCATTAGCCTCGGCCATGATGTCGTCTCCCCCGCCTTTGGTGCCCGGCTCCATAGGAGCATGCTGGGACAACACCTCCACAGTGTCCTTCGCGGTCAGAGGGATGGGATGCAACACATTCCCGCTCTCCGCAAGCTCAGTGGGCGGGGTCTCCCCATCCGAAACTTGGTCATTTGGGAGGACACGTGCTGTGCTGCAAAGTCAATAGGTTCTCGCATGTTAGCAAACTTTAAACTTATCAATGACAACAAAAGGAGTCTTCGGATCCTAACCTTCGAACAGGGGGCTTGACCCTTAAGCTCCTTCGTGGAACCCTGTCGAAGTCATCAGACTCGGTATCCGAGTTCGAACTTTCGTCGTACAGGGATATCTTTGTCCGACACGCTTTATTCGGGGCAGGAGGAGGAACTTCCTCCATAGCGTCCGAGGACGCCACCCTCTTTCTTGCGAGGGGGAATCGCCCATCCCCTCGACCTCGTCATTGTCCTCGTGCTCCTCTTGATTTGAGTAGGCATGGGTTTTGTAACAGCTCAAGTGCTGCCCTTGCCATTTTAGGCATGTAACCTATGTGAATCTATGTTGCCGTGTGTGTAAATGATATGATGTTGCTCATTGCATTCCATCTCATGCATGATGGATCATGTCATCTCATCATCATGTCATGCATAATATATTTTTGTGGTGTGCTTCCATGTGGCATTGTTGTGATGTTGTTAGTGGATCTTGGGTGATGTGTGGATGTGTGCTAGTGTGGGTTACCACCCTCTCTCCTTTTCAAACATCCTAAAAAAACCATTGAATCATTATTAATTTCCACTGTGTAAAAAACTTGCTAAATAAATCTGTTAAAAATGTTCTTGGTGTAGGAAATATTATTTTGAGTTTATGTGTGCTGCTCTCTTTGGAGTTTGAGCTTTGGGCTCATGGGGTTTTTCAATGAATAGGGGCTGGTTGTTTTTCAAAGTATTTAATTTACTTGTCTTAAAAAATCAACTTTGTAATTTTATTAAATAGGGCATATTTCCTTCTGTGTCAATGTATTTTTGTTTTGGCTAAAAACCTTTTCTTTTACTCTGGGCTTTTGTCTTTTTTATTTTTATATATTAAAAGAAAAACCCTCTTGTGTTTTCAGAGAGAGAGAGGCACTGGGCCTTTTTCCTCCCGCGTGACCCAGCCAGCCCAGCGCTAGCAGCAACCTGCCCCGCCCTTCGGCTCCATCAGCTTCACAGAGGAAAGCAGAGAGAAGAGAGTCGCCGCCGTGAGCTTCAGCCATCCGTCGTCGTCTCCCCCGGGCCTTTAAACCCCCCTCGGCGTGCATGCCCCTTCTCTATGGTTTGCGCATCTCCTCGTGCTACCGCCATCTTGTTTATCCTCCTCCTCTCCATCTCCCCTCCCCCTTCTTCTGTCAGGTGAGTTTCAGAGAGAGAGTGCGCCGTGGTCATCGGGTCGTCGTTGTGGCCTCTAGCGGCCCGCTCGTTGCCGTCGAAGATGGCGTGGTGCTTCCCGGTGCCTTCCGCATCCCGTTCTCAGTGCTAGGGCTTCGAGAGGACCCCCGCAGCGCTGCCCCGTCGTCCGCAATCAGAGGAGTCCGTGTCGCCGGCCTTCTTCGCGTCTTCTTCCTTGCCGTCACCCCGCATTCCCGTGTCTCTGAGCAGCCCCTAGGTGAGCTCCCCGTCACTGCATCCTTCCCCTCGCCGTAGCCTACCTTGCTCCGGTCACCGTAGCCCTTGCGTCACTACCGTTCAGCCCAAGGCATGGCCTTGAGGGCCTCACATCTGCCCCCTCATCGCGGGACGAGTCAGGGAACGTCTCCCCGTAGGTTCCCTCAGCTTCCGCAGCAGGTCCGCGTCGCCTGAGAGCCAGGTAGTCACCGGAGATCGTCGCCGCTATTCTTCTTCCGCCGCTGTTGTTTAAATTCAGTTTCGTTAAAGATAAGCGAACGCGCGTAGTAGTTATTCATCGAGGATCCCCTCTTGTTCAGTAGTAAGCGAGTAGCACAGTGGTAATTCGTTTGGGAGACGACCGGTTGGTCATAGGATCGAATCCTAGCCTCCCCCCTTTTGTTTTCCTTTTTATTGATTGGCTGGTGAGTCTGTGTGTATTTGGATCTAGTGCGGCCACTGCCCAGATCTGGTGTGGCTTTGCACATAGTGTGTGTGTGCTTGCGTGTGTGTATGCGTGTGTGGATCTGCTGTAGCAGCATGATCCAAAGATGTGGTGTGTGTTGCAGTGTATGTGTGTGTGTGTGGTGTTGTGTGTATGTCAACTGGGCCTGGCCCCACTTGTCATCCACTAGGGGCCCCTGGTGACCATGCCAGCTGGGTCCCCCTCCTATTAATTGTTTTCTTGTATTTTTGTTTTGTGTTTTATTGGGATATAACAGATATTCCCATTTCTGGTAATATTGCTAAATGTGGATATGTACATATATGAACATGATCTTTTTAGGTAAGTTTTCACCTATTGGAGTTGACGGTATTTCTCTAGCTAGTGTCGTGCTATGTTGCTCCATACAAACATATGAGTGTGATATATGATTTTGGGGGAGAATGACCCAAGGAATTCATTGGTGCATCTTGTTTGGTCATTTGAGAAAGTTTGACAAAATGTCATTTTCTCTCAAAGTGCCATTTTGTCATTTTAATTGTAATTAATCCATGCTTGTTGTGATATTTTTGTCAACACGAAAGTGGTAGTGTTTCATGAGTAGAATGCCATGGTATTTTCTTTTGATATGATAAACTTGCATATAAGTGGGAACCATGCTCCATATGGAATATTAAAATTTTGTTGTTTTCAACATGCTAAATATTTCCAAGTGTGAGAATCTGTTAATATTTTTATGCCATGATGAGTGGATGCTACCAAGTGATGTGTCATGTTTTAGCTCAAGATAAATGCTAGTATTTTGAAGTAGATGTTGTCCTCTAAATCCTGTTAATTTTCATGCCATGAGGTGGTCTCTATCACCATTAGTTTCTGCTGTCAACTTGCTATCAGCTAAACTCAGATTCCGGAAAACTGTGATTTTCTCTAAGTCCCTAGAATCTGTTTCATCATGCCAACTTGTGAGCTTCATGCTTATTGATGTGTGCTTCCTTTCCAGTTTGTGTATTTGGATGATTTTATAACCATGTCACGTAGTTTCTGTTAATGCCTTGTTTGAGGTTGGAAACATCAT
This sequence comes from Hordeum marinum, assembly GCA_022496015.1. NCBI lineage: Eukaryota > Viridiplantae > Streptophyta > Magnoliopsida > Poales > Poaceae > Hordeum > Hordeum marinum. Next base: position 275,857,192 of record CM039677.1, on the reverse strand, counting down.
GTAGCTCTAGATAATTGCTATGGAAGTTGCTAATTGCTGTTTTGAGGCAGATTGTTTGTTTTAGCGTTTGTGACTTGTGGGAGCTATGCTCCATGTATTTTCTTGATCTTTTGCTCTATTGTGGTTGGTTTTTCACTTCCTAACCAGTGGCTACCTTGGAATCCCAAGGAATAGCCCATGTCCTTCATTGTCTTGTCTTTTTGCCTTCGTACCTTGCCGTGAGCGTAGCGTGAGAACAGTAAATCTGTTTCCTACGTTCTACATATGCATTTGCATCATTTTTGCATAAATCATTCATATTTGACATGATGATGCATGTTCAAATAACTTAACATGAGATTCTATCCAGAATGGTAAATAACTTAACTATTGTATGGGAAACATGACTTGCTCAGGATTGCCATGCTAAATACTTGAAATGAATCACACATCATCTTGTTTGTGCATTGCACTTTTGTTGGTTGTTTATTTTTACTGTTTATCTTGGGTAGACATGAGTGTTGAACCTGAGTACGAAGATCTAGGAGAGTACCAATACGAGGACCCTGCTCTTTGGCCCTTTGAAGAACCAACATGCAAGATGATTGTACCCGGACCTTGACACCATTTTTGCATTGCTAGATATCTCGCTCTTGTATCATTACATATGCGTTACCTACCACTTTAATATCAAGCCTCCTACATTGGCATTATAGCCTCTAACACTCCACATCCTAGCAAACCTTCTTTGGCAAAGCTACCGCTACTCAGCCCCTCTGATAGCGTTCTTAGTTGCATATGAGATGCAGGTTGTTTCCATGTGATAAAATGGATATATAGAGATATCACAGTATTAACTTCTATTAAATTGAATGCACATATATATCTTGGTATGGTGGAAGGCTTGGCCTTTTGCTCGGTGTTTTGTTCCACTTTGACCACCTTAGTTACTTGTTACCGGTGTTATGTTTCCAAATTTTGCGCTCCTAACATGCTCGGGGTTGTTATGGGGACCCCCTTGATTATTCGGTTGAGATTAAAACTTGTCTGGCAAGACCCAACGTTGGTACTATTTGCTTAAACAACTTAATAAAATTGCATAGGGCTTTGCAACCACGTGGATAATTTATCAACAACCCAGCCAGTGCTCCTCATGAGTGTTGGCCCAACCCAGAGCCACTTGCGGGGCCTCCTCGGGGCAACTCGAGGGATTTCTATCAAGCCACCATACATACTTCTCATCTGGTAGTGCCCTTAGACAGAGATACGCGTGGCTCCTATTGGGATCTGGGCTACTAGGTGGTCTGGGTGGACTTGGTTTACCTTTTTTGAATGGCTTGCGTGAGGAACTCTGATTTTCTTCGGGCTATCTCGAGGTGTCGGAATTCCTTTGGAGGTGCCTAGGATGATCACGAGATCCGTGGTCGAGGTTATTCCCGTGGAGTGTGGTTAATTTACGATGGACTAGTTGGAGCACCCCTGTCAGAACCGTTTCTTCAATAAAACATTTATTGAAAAATCGCCCCTTACGAGTGACTAGTACAGAAAATCCTTCTTAGTGGTAGACAAATCCTTGATACAGAAATCCAGTAGTACTTTATATTATACAGGGTTGAGCTGAGGCTTCTCAACAATTTATTATAGGCATGCCAATATCACACATAAGGGTGGATATGACACAATGGGTATGGTGGCATAGCTGCTGACTCGCAATAAAAGGTGGTGGACATGTCATAGTGGAGTGTGTGACATGACTCTAATATCTTACAACACATCAAGCGTCGGAGTGAAGCTCGATGATTTATTGGGGTAGCGGAAGTGAATATAATACAAGCGACCAACTCCAGGATCGCAAGGGACTGACTGCTACTCCTCTAGGCGTCGGACTTGCTATCGTACACTTCATCCATAAGATCGCCTTCATCAATATCTAGCCAAATCAACAAGACAGGTGAGTACTTTGAAGGTACTCGCAAGATAGTTTGGACATAAGATATAAAAAATGCAATCATGATGCACATGAGAAAAAATTGGTAATACACACTCAGGTAGTAATTTTGCACTGCAAGGTAAGTGAAAAGGAAGTCGAGTGGTAATACTCCCGAAATCCCAATAAAATATGAGAAGGCCGATCGGGTGTCTGAAGCGACACCTCGAAACGTAAAAATAAATGAACAGGCCGCAGTCGGGCGTCGGGGCGACACCACATAAATGGCTTATACTAAAAATTAAATAACAGTACGTGCCAAAGTCGGACGTCTGATGTAACATCTCAAAAAGGGCTTCTAATGAAAGTAAACACCAAGAATGCCACAGTCGGACGTTTGAGCGACATCACATAAAGGTCTTATATCAAAAGTAAATAACGGAATGCCACAGTCGGACATCAGAGCGACATCACATAAAGGGCTTATTCCCAAAGTAAATAACACGCATGCCTCAGTCGGACGTCTGAGCGACCTCACAAGAAGGGCTTATATTTCAACATTCAAATATGAGTAATTCGGGAGGTAGCACCATCCCAAGGAATACTCGGTACATAATAGTAAACATGTTAGTCAATCCAGAGAATTAATATTCAGCCAAGTTTTCTTCCGTCAATTAACATATTAATTCTCCAGAGACTGACACTGAGACCGACACTTGACCTGTCAACCAATATCCTTGACCATGGACACGGCTATTCTAATAGTTTTGACCCTATAGAGGTTGTACTCTTTACCCACAGCCAATGGATTTCAGTAGTCACAAAGGTATCACCCTAGGCAACATTCCTAACCAGTACACACCCATTCCACCTCCCGATGCCAGGTATCACCCTAGGCAACATTCAAGAAAAACTTTAAGACGAGGGGGCCAACCTCTAATAGCATGGGATCAAATTTATATCGCACGCTCTAAGGGGTGCCCCCCTCTCGATCCCAACCGGAAACACCCATGCCCCCTAACCGGATAACGGGCTTTAATCCAGGGCCATGGAACCCTCATCCCGGCCCCTCTATTTGGTGTGTACATGGAAAGAGGTTTGCAACTTACTAAACTATATTCTTTGCAGAAAACATGTGGTAGTATAGAAAGAAGGAGAACGGGAACAAGACCCAATCTATTTCAACACTGGAGTTAAACAGTTTGTTATAGAACTGACATGCTCTAACAATACCAGCCTACAACCTATTATGCCACCACATGACTAGGTTGTTTCATCATTTCACGATCACAACAAGTTTGTAGCTTACTTGCAACTTACCATGAATGAAATATAACATTCAACAAATGCTTATATAAACATGCCATGAGAACAACCACGCAAGCAAACATGAACACACTCATCATATCAAAGGTTCAAACATGCTTGCCTGGTCAGAGTAGTCAGAGTCTAGCTCGGCAAAATTGACGGCACCGTCACCTTCTTCGGTATCTGCGTCACATAAAATACCAAATTCTAACGTAAATACCGTGCGTGCATAAAAATTGTTCCAAATATTTTTCTAATAAATATGAATAAAAACTAGACAGAAAAATAGAGATGACACAAAAAGAATCAACTCCAAATAATCTTTTGTTTAAAAGTTATAAAGGTTTTAGTCTAGGGACTAGTCTGTTTTAAACAGAAAAATATCCAGGGTAGTTTGATAAAACAGAAAACGATTCGGATAAAAAAACGCCACCCTGAAGAGAAAACAAAGTTTGCCCGAAGGCGTTTTCAGAAAACGGTTCGAAGAAGAGACGAGAGGCTGATGAGGGGCTCCCTCACGTCGGGTTTAAAAAGAGGCTCGTCGGTGCCAGAAGCGAATGGCGAACGCCGGTGATGATCAACGGTGATCTAGAGAAGGGAAAGGGGATGGTTGCACTCATGGGACAATTCCGCGGCGGTGGGTGGTGGAAGGGGGCGTCGGAGAGCACAACAGCGATAGCCACTTCCTCTCCGGTGGACGGCGGCGTGGGGTGATGATGGATCTCACCGGAGGGGGCTGCCAACACAAAATTGAAGCTCGGGTAAGAAGAGGTGGTGGACTAGGAGGTTGATGACCGAAGTTGGGCTACGGGGACACACTCACCAAAGAGAATTTGTCGGAGCCCGAAGCAGATCGGGACGGCCGGAGGCGAGGAAGAAGACCCTCCCGAGGCCCTCTGATGAGTGTGGTGGGGTTCTGAGGATAGGTGGAGAGGCTCTGGGTCGATGGGTGGCTTAGGGCCTCCTATTTATAGGGAGGCAAGGGGAGTGCCGCTAGCAGGATTACCCCGGCGAGGTGGTGATCGGACGGGAGGTTCTGGAGACAGGGAAGATTCGGATTGGCCCCATGGTTCCATTTTTGTCTTAAGCTCAACTAAACTTGGGCGATACTCCAAGCTTCGACGGAACGGCGCTCACGGGCACGTCGGAGACAGAGAGCGCGCTCTGCGCTTCTCAGGCCACGGCGACGGTTGTACCGCATGCACAGATAATAGGACGGCCATGCGGAGGCTCCTGGTGGAGTGGCTGGTGCTGGATGGTGCCGCTCCTTTGTGAGCTTCCTGACGACCGCAGCGGGCATCGCTGCCGCTACTCACAGGGACAATGCGCCCCTGCGAGCTCACCGTCAGCACGAGGAAGGAGCCAGCCGACCATGCGACCCACTGGATAAGGAGGAGCAGTGAGCAAAGAGCCAAATCTAGCACTGGCAAGGTTCTCACTGGCGACTGTCGGAAATGACACTAAATCTCTGAAGATTGACACTGAAACTTCTGAAACTAACTGAATAGTGCATGCAAGCTGTTCGGTGAAATGATTTAGGCACGTGGACAATGTTTTTGGAGTTGAAACTTGGAGGGGTGGCCTATTGATGCATCTAGAGGCATCCTGGATTTTCTCAGAATTTATGGAAAGAGCAAAGAATGAATTGCATCAAAAATGGCAAATCTGGTCCAAAGTTGCAGTAAACAAACTTTGAAATTTTTGAACTGGGGACCAGGAGATCTTTCCAGATATAGGTTGAGGGTACCAAGGAGTAGCTAGGGTAATTTCTTTGGTACCAAATCTCAAAGGAATCTCGTACTTCCTTTGTAAACTATAGGGGTCCAAAATAAATCACATAAAATGATTTGCGGAAGAATAAATAGAAAAGAATGTTGAAAGAGGTTGAACCTTGCTGGAATAGCATGCTTGGCTTGACCCAAACAAGGTTGGAGGGTTTAGGAAGAAATTTTGGAGTGCAAGTCATGGCAAGAGAGTAGCATAGGGTATTTTTGAAAAGGAAAGAATAAATCCCATTTCATAGGAATTCTTACTGATAAAAGAACTAGCAAACCATCCCAAGAGTATTTGTGTTGAATCAACACATGTTGTAAAATTCTCAAAACCATAATCAAGATTGAGAAGGTTTCCTAAAGGATTTGTCATCAAAAGTTTTTTTAGAAAGACAGTCTCTTGGAAAAATTCAAATAGCCTGCTTCAAATCAATTAAATAATTTGATAAAAAAATATCAAAAGTTTTGGAGTGTTACAGCCCCTGCAGGGTTGAACCTTTCGGAGAGTCGTGCCCGCGGTTATGTGGCAACTTGGATATTTGTTTAACACCCGGTTATAGTTAAGTTGAAGTAAACTCTAATAAAATACACCAACTCTGTGAGTAACCGTGATTGTCTCTGCTCGTGAACTTGAACCAAGATAGAACACGGTGGGGTTATGATTGATGTAAGTAGGTGTTTAGGACCGCTTAGCGGTCATGCTAGTTCTCTCTCGTTTATCATAGACCACATATTTATATTCATGTTCTCATAAGATTAGCCACCATAAAATGCTTAGTGCTATTGCAAACCATACACTTATCCCACATCCAACCTATAAGCTTGAATAATCTCGGTACCCGGTCGCGAGATTGCTGAGTCCCCATGGCTCACAGATTACTACAACAAATACAGGTGCAGGTACAGATGTGATCGTGCCAGATGATATGATGCGGCTCCAGTGGGAGTATGACGAGGAGCGTGGCAGGATGTACTCCACATATCTAGACGAGTAGAGTGTCCTTGGTCGTGATCTTCGGGGCTAGCAAGCTAGTGTCATTGCATCATTTTATCGTTGTTTTCATCCGTAGACGGACCCTGTCTTTGGACCGATGTTTGAATAAATTGTGTGGATTGTAATTTAGACTGTGGAGAGTGTAAGCCAACTCATATACTACTGTGTGCATAAATGTATGTGATGATACTAAACTTGCGAAACGACTAGATGCGCCTCTATCCCTGTCGAGACCCCTGTGCCTTAATATGGATAGGCACGCATCTTGGCCGTTACAAGTGAGTATCAGAGCATACGACCATAGGAGCCCTTTGCTTGATCGAACTTGGCCGAGTCGAGTCGAGTTAAAAACTATTTTGAGTCTAGTTATATCGGAGAGTAGGTTTCTTTTTACTCCTCTTCTATACTCTGGTGAGGTATTCGACTTAGGAATTTTTGATTCTACTCCTCTTCTAGATCAAAAAAGAAAATTTAGGATCATGCGGGTATTTTGGAAACTATATGATACCGATGTGACGGAGTTCTGTCTTGGTGCCTCCTGCCTGACTTGATTTCTTCCGGGGAGTCGAGCTCCAGGGAATTCTTGGCACATCGTTATCATTTAGCTTCCTTAGTATCTCAGGTCGGAGGGTGTTCGGAATTTCTTCAATACTTGTCGTGGTGAGATAAGGTCGGAGTCACCCAGTACTGGGGAGGCGTCCGGGGTACCACCATGGTTAGTATCGTTGTGCTCTCTAGGATTCGAGTTAGATGGATTTGCGAAAGCCTCTGGTTATGTGTTGAAGGATGGATACAGTTGGGGTGTAGGTTTGTTAGTTGCGTCAGATATTTCCTCCTTGTATACCCAACACCAGTTTTCGGAAATTCTTAGGTGGGAACTCATGTAGTTATCTAGGATCATCTTCTTCAGATGTATGAGGGCATATTTATTTGTTCCGAGCAACATTAGCTCAATACTTTTTTTTATTGCAAGTGGCTTCTAATATCAGACTATGTTACCGCAAACTCAAAGAAGGCGTTCTTACTAATTTTTCAGTAGGAAGGTTGTGGTGTTATTCATTCAATTTCTTTCAAAGCATTGATTTAGATTTGTAATTCATCATTGTCAATGACGTGCTGTTGTTTTTGTACATCTTCAAGATCGCTCCAACAACTCGCGGGAATCCGGGTTGTGATGGGGAGCATTCTGATCCTCCACCACACCCGCCACCGCCTCCTCCTCTAGAAGCTTTGCAAGCTGTGATGGGTGCAACCAATGCGAATACTCAGATGTTGCTCAGGCTATTGCAAGAAAGAGATCAAGGTCAGCAAGGCTTTCAAGGGAATTTTCAGAATCAACCTCAGTTCGCAACGCTCAACTAGTTCCTTGCCAACCAGCCCAAGTCTTTCACCTATTGTGAGCAGACTTTTGCTGTGGATGATTGGCTCTGTGACATGAGTAAGCATTTTGAGTGCAGCAAGGTCAAACCAGAGGACTATGTCAGGTTCGCGTAGTTCCAGCTCAAGGGTCAGGCAGCAGATTGGTGGCAGCAGTTCAAGGATTCCAGGGGTGCTCGTGTGGTTACTTAGGACGATGTTTGTCGTGACTTGTGGGACCATTACATTCCGACAAGCTTTGTCGAGAAGATGCATAGGAAGTTCAGGCACCTGAAGCAGGGAAGCAAGTCAGTCTATCAATACAACATCAAGTTCCAGAATCTAGCCCGCTATGCTAAGCAAGATGTTCCAAATGACAAGGCCATGATTTATCAGTTCAGAGGTGGTCTCAAGGATGAGATTCTGTCGGGTTTGGTCCTTCAAGAGCCTCGTGAGTTTGATCATTTCTACAACATGGCATTAAAGGTCGAGGCAACGAATCTCAAGTTGGAGAACTCAAGGAAGCGTTCTAGGGATTCCTATTCTTCTTCTTCCACCTCTTAGATGATCCGTAAGCATCAGAAATATTGGGTTCCTAATCCTCCTCTGATTCGTCCTCCTCAGCAGCAGAGACAGTTCAGTGGTCATGGTTCTTCCCACCCACCCAACCCAGGATATCAACAGAGACCCCAGGCGCCCAAGTCAGCTATTGTTCCTCCTCCAGGAAACTTTTGTCCACTATCTGAGGTTACTTGTCACAAGTGTGGTCAGAAGGGTCACTACTCAAACAAGTGCAACTAGTAGCGTCTTCTACCTCCTCCTCCAAACAGACCTCCAGGCAATGCTATGGTGAAGCATAATCCCAAGTATGCAAGGGTGAACCATGTGAATGCATTTGAAGCATAAGATTCTTCCCACGTGATTATGGGTAATCTCTTAGTCAATTTTATTCCTACTAAAGTCTTGTTTGATACTGGTGCATCGCATTCATTCATATATAGGCCTTTTGTTGCTAAGCATGATTTTGTGACTGAAGAAACCCATCGGCCCCTAAAAATTATTTCTTCGGGGTTGCAAATGACTTCTCGTGTGATGGTTTGGGATGCTTCTATCAAGCTGGGCAATTATCCTTTTCTGGCTTCTCCAATTGTACTCGGGAATTCCGATATTGATCTCATTCTGGGCATGGACTTCCTGGCTATGAATAAGGCGCATGTTGATTGTCAAGACAAAGAAGTCAAGTTAACCCATCCTTCAGAAGATGTGATTATTTTCGCAACTCGCGATGACACAATCCATGTCTTTGCTCTTAATGAGAAGGGTGAGATCTCGGCTATTTCTCAAATTCCGGTGGTTTGTGAGTATCAAGATGTCTTTCCCGAAGAATTTCCTGGAATGCCTCTGCACTGGCCAATCGAGTTTGTGATTGACCTTGAGCCTGGAACTGAACCGGTTTGCAAGCGCCCTTATAAACTTGGTCCCGAAGAGCTAAAAGAGTTGAAGAAGCAGCTAGATGAACAAGAATGTCTGGGTCTGATCAAACCAAGTTCTTCTACATGGGGTTGTGGTGTTTTGTTTGTCAAGAAGAAGGATGACATGGACTGACTTTGTGTCGATTACCATCCATTGAATAAGAAGACAATCAGAAACAAGTACCCAGTTCCCAACATCAATGAGTTGTTTAAACAACTGAAAGGTGCCAAGGTTTTATCAAAGCTCTTTCTTCACATGGGTAATCATCAGATTCACATTCGTGAAGAAGATATTCCAAAGACCGCTTTCAGGACGAGTTTTGGCTCTTATGAGTACACTATCATGTCGTTTGGTCTCGCCAATGCTCCTCCAACCTTCTCAAGAATGATGAACTTCATATTCTCTCCTTTCAAGAATGAGTTTGTCTTGGTCTATCTGGATCATATCCTCGTGTTCTCGGAGGCAGAAGAAGAGCAAGCAGAGCATCTTTGGCTTGTGCTTGACAAGTTAAGAGAGCACCGATTCTATGCAAAGTTTTCCAAGCGTGAGTTTGCGCTCAATGAAGTGGTGTACCTTGGGCATGTGATCTCTGCCGATGGCATTAAAGTGCACCCTAAGAAAGTTGAGGCAATCTTGAAGTGGGAGCCTCCTCAGAATATGAAGTAACTTTGTAGCTTCCACGAGCTTGCTAGCTATTGCAGAAGATTCATGGAGAACTTCTCTCAAATTTCTAAGCCTCTATCTAATCTCCTCCAGAAGAAGGTCAAGTATGTTTGGTCTCCTGAGTGTGATGTAGCGTTCAATATGCTCAAGCAGAGACTGACTTCAGCTCCAGTTCTTGACCCTCCCGAGCAATCAAAGCCTTTCCAAGTTTTCTATGATGCTTCTCTCGAAGGTCTTGGTGGTGTTCTCATGCAAGATAAGAAGATAGTTGCTTATACCTCGCGTCAGTTGAAGCCTGGCGAGAAGAACTACCCCACTCATGATCTCGAATTGATGGCAGTTGTGCATGCTCTAATGACTTGGAGGCATTTGTTGTTGGGTAGACCAGTTGAGGTGTACACCGATCACAAGAGCTTGAAGTAGATTCTCACTCAACCCAATCTCAATCTTCGGCAGTGTCGTTGGGTGGAAATGCTTGAGCACTTCAATCCAAGCATTGAGTATACTCCTAGGAAAGCAAACATCATTGCAGACATGCTCAGCCAAAAGGCATACTGCAACAGTCTAATCCTAAAGCCTCTTCAACCCGAGCTTTGTGAAGCCTTTCGCAAGCTCAATCTTCAAATGATTCCGCAAGGATTTATTGCCAATCTCCAAATCTGCCCGACTCTGGAAGATCAGGTTCACCAAGCTCAACTTCTTTATGCAATGATGAAGAAAGGTGTGGCCAAGGTCATTCCGAAGTATAAGTTCTTTTGCGTTGATGAAAAAGATACCTTGTTCTTGAGGACCGTCTGGTGGTTCCAAAAGGTGATCTCAGGAAAGTTATCATGGACGAAGCACACAATTCTCTTCTATCCATTTATCCAGGCAGTTCCAAGATGTATCAGGATCTCAAGCAAACCTTCTGGTGGACTCGCATGAAACGTGAAATTGCTCAGTTCATAAACGAGTGTGATGTTTGTCGCAGAGTGAAGGCGGAACATCAACGTCCAGCAGGTCTCCTTCAGCCTTTGCCTATCACAGAATGGAAATTCGATCATGTGGTGATGGATTTTTTCACTGGGTTTCCCAAGTCCAAGAGAGGCAATGATGCCATCTTTGTGGTTATCGACAAGCTGACTAAAGTTGCTCATTTCCTTCCAGTCAAAGAATCTATCTTGGCAGCTCAGCTAGCAGAGTTGTATACGTCAAGGATAGTTTCTGTGCACGGTATTCCTTAGCTCATCTCATCTGACCGTGTAAGCCTCTTCACTTCCAAGTTTTGGGAGTCCTTCCAGACTGCTATGGGTACCAAGATCCGTTTCAGCACTACATTCCATCCGTAGACAAGTGGTCAAGTTAAGTGAGTCGGTCAAGTCCTTGAAGACATGCTCAGAGCCTATGTGATTTCGTTTGGCATGAAATGGGAAGACAGCCTTCCACATGCTAAATTTTCATACAACAATAGCTTTCAGGCTAGCTCGGGTAAGGCCCCTTTCGAGATTCTCTATGGCAGGAAGTGTCATACCCCGCTCAACTGGTCTGAAACCGGTGAGCGTCAAATTTTGTGCAATGCCATGACCACCAAAGCAGAAGAGATGTGCCGTGTCATTCTTGAGAACCGCAAAGCAGCTCAATCGCGACAGAAGAGTTATTACGATAACAAACATCGGGATGCCTCCTTTCAAGTTGATGATCTAGTCTATCTCAGAGTCTCTCCCACGAAGGGCACTCAATGGTTTGGAATTAAAGGGAAGCTAGCTCCTCGCTTTGTTGGTCCTTTCAGAGTTGCTGGCAAGAGAGGTGAACTTGCCTATCAACTAGAGCTTCCTCCAAACTTCGCAAATGTGCACGATGTCTTCCATGTATCTCAGCTCCGGGGGTGCTTCAAGACTTCCGAGCATACCATTGACCTCCAAGACATTGATCTCCAAGAGGACCTCTCTTATCGTGAACATCCAGTGGCTATTCTCGAAGAAACTAAGTGTAATACTCGCAACAAATTAATCAAGTTTCTCAAGGTGAAGTCGTCTCAGCATTTCGATAAAGAAGCTACTTGGGAACATGAGGATCTTCTCCGTTCCGAATATCCAGAGTTCTTTCGTACCTAGATCTCGGGTCGAGATACTCTTGTAGTGTGAGAGAGTTGTAACAGGCCAAGTGCTGCCCTGGCCATTTTGGTCATGTAACCTATGTAAAACTACATTGTCATGTATTTAACTGATATGATGTTGCTCATAGCATTCCGTCTCATGCATCATGCATCATGTCATCTCATCATCATGTCATGCATAATATATTTTTGTGGTGTCCTTCCATGTGGCATTGTTCTGATGTTGTTAGTGGATCTTGGGTGATGTGTGGATGTGTGCTAGTGTGGGTTACCACCCTCTCACCTTATTTTCAAACATCCTAAAAAAACCTTTGAATCATTATTAATTTCCACTATGTAAAAAACTTGCTAAATAAATCTGTTAAAATGTTCTTGGTGTAGGAAATATTATTTTGAGTTTATGTGTGCTGCTCTCTTTGGAGTTTGAGCTTTGAGCTCATGGGGTTTTTCAATGAACAGGGGATGGTTGTTTTTAAAAGTATTTAATTTACTTGTCCTAAAAAATCAACTTTGTAATTTGATTAAATAGGGCATATTTCCTTCCATGTCAAAGTATTTTTGTTTTGGCTAAAAACCTTTTCTTTTACTCTAGGCTTTTGTATTGTTTCTTTTTATTTCTTAAAAGAAAAACCCTCTTGTGTTTTCAGAGAGAGAGATGGACTAGGCCTTTTTCCTCCCGCGCGGCCCAGCCAGCCCAGAGCTAGCGGCAACCTGCCCCGCCGTTCGTCTCCGTCAGCTTCAGAGAGGAAAGCAGAGAGAAGAGAGTCGCCGCCGTGAGATTCAGCCGTCTGTCGCCATCTCCCTGGGGCCTTTAACCCCCCCCTCGGCATGCGTGCCCCTTCTCTAGGGTTTCGCGCTTCTCCTCGTGCCACCACCATCTCGTTTCTCCATATCCTCTCCATCTTCCCTCCACCCTTCTTCTGTCAAGTGAGTTTTAGAGAGAGAATGCGCAGAGGTCATCGGGTCGTCGTCGTCGCCTCCGGAGGCCCGCTCGTCGACGTCGAAAATGGCGTGGTGCTTCCCGGTTCCATCTGCGTCCCATTCCCGGTGCTACGGCATGGAGACGACCCCTGCAGCGCCACCCCGTCGTTGCCGTCATACGCAAGCAGACGAGTCCGCGTCGCCGGCCTTCTAAGCGTCTTATTCCTCGCCGTCACCCCGCATCCCCGCATCTCCGAGCAGCCCCTAGGTGAGCTCCTCGTAAGTGCAGCCTTCCCCTTGCTGTAGCCTACCTTATTCCGGTCGCCGTAGCCCTCATGTCGCCGCTATTCAGCCCAAGGCAGGGCCTTGAGGGCCTTGCCTCTGTCCCCCTCATCGCGGTTTGAGTCGGGGAACGTCTCCCTGTAGGTTCCCTTAGCTTCCGCAGCGGGTCCGCGTCGCCTGAGAGTCAGGTAATCGCCGGAGATCGTCGCCGCTGTTCTTCGTCTGTCGTTGTCGTTTAAATTCAGTTTCGTCAGAGATAAGCCAGCGCGCTACTAGTTATTCATTGAGGATCCCCTCTTGTTCAGTAGTATGCGAGTAGCGCAGTGGTGATTCCTTTGGGAGACGACCGGTTAGTCGTGGGATCGAATCCTAGCATCCCCCTTTTTGTTTTCCTTTTTATTGATTTGCTGGTGAGTGTGTGTGTGTTCGGATCTGGTGCGGCCACTGCCAGGACCTGGTGTGGCTTTGCACATAGTGTGTGTGTGTGCCTACGTGTGTGTATGCGTGTGTGGATCTGCTGTAGCAGCACGATCCAGCGATGTGGTGTGTGTTGCGGTGTATGTGTGTGTGTGGTGTTGTGTGTATGTCAAGTTCGCCTGCCCCATTTGTCATCCACTAGGGGGCCCTGGTGACTATGCCAGTGTTGGGATTATATGTGTCCTGCAACTACATTCAAATACTTGTTATCATTAATATTCGGAATACCTTATATGGAATTATACATGTGTTTTTTGCATGGAAATATTCTTGCTTGAATGTACTTAAGTGTTGCATGCTTAAGGAAGCTGATCGATTATTAGTGGAATACAATATCTTTGTATATTGGAAAGAGTACCCAGGTACGCTGATAATTGGAAGAAGCTAGATTGTGTAATTTGATTACGACCCTAATGTTGATCTACATAATTAGAGGAATTTATACTCTATTATGACACGTTGCTCACAAGCGCATGCTTCGGGGACTCGATGGATAGGATCCTTTAATAGACAAATTATATTGTGGTTGGTAGTTTGATTTTGACTCTATCCGGAAACTAGTTTAAAGACTACGAGTCTTATAACTGTATAAGTGCTGGACTCTTTGGAAACACAGTATAAGAAGGTCCCGAACCCCTAGCCTCGGAGATGCGATTGTGAGCGGCACCACAGAAAAGCGGAGGAATAGGGGGTAGACCACAACATATTTCTAACATTGGCGTTTCTCTAAGGAAAACTGCAAGCCTGCTTTAGTGCCTTTGGCTGTAGGAATTAAACTCGGTGTGGGTATGTATCCTAAAACTCCTGAGGAAATGAAGAAAATTGAGAAGACTCCATATGCTTCTGCCTTGGGATCTTTGATGTATGCCATGTTATTCACACGCCCTGATTTGTGCTTTACGGTTGGATTGTTGAGTAGATATCAAAAGAATCCAGGAACTGGGCACCGGAATCAAATTAAACATGCTCTTCGTTATGTTCAAGGAACACTGGATTATTCACTCTGTTTTAACCGTGGCATTGTCTTCCATGGAGGCGGAGTATATTGCTGCGTCAGAATCTATGAAAGTGGCGGTGTGGTTGAAGGAAAAAATTTCGACTTTGAAGAATGTCGGAAGTGCTAGCAAACTAGTGGTCATGTATTGTAATAATCAGGCTGCGATAAAGGTTTCCAGATATCCCAAGTTCCATAGCAAGATCAAACATATTGAGGGAATGTATCGGTCTATACGTGATGTAGTTAATAGACTTTAGTCAGTTTCTTTAGAGTTTCTACCTAGTACTGATATGGTTGTTGTTCCCTTGACTAAGTCTCTTAGTCAGGTGGTGTTTGGTAAACATGTTAAGGCTATGGGTTTATGAATTTTTGAATAAACATTTTGGACAAGTGGGAAATGTTGGGATTATATGTGTCCTGCAACTATATTGAAATACTTGATAACATTAATATTCGGAATACCTCATATGGAATTATACATGTGTTTTGTGCATGGAATTATTCTTGCTGGAATGTACTTAAGTGTTGCATGCTTAAGGAAGCTGGTCGATAATTAGTGGAATACAATATCTTTGTATATTGGAAAGACTATCCAGGTACGTTGATAATTGGAAGAAGCTAGATCGTGTAATTAGATTACGACCCTCATGTTGATCTATATAATTAGAGGAATTTATACTCATTATGACGTGTTGCTCACAAGCGCATGCTTCGGGGACTCGACGGATAGGATCCACTAACAGACAAACTATATCGTGGTTGGTAGTTTGATCTGGACTCTATCCGAAAAGTAGTTTAAAGACTAGGAATCTTATAACTATATAAGAGGTGGACTCTTTGGAAACACAGTATAAGAAGGTCCCTAGCCCCTAGCCTCGGAGATGCGATTGTGAGCGGCACCATGGAAAAGCGCGGAGGAATAGGGGGTAGACCACAACATATTGCTAACAGCCAGGTGGGTCCCCCTCCTATTAATTGTTTCTTGTATTTTTGTTTTGTGTTTTTATTGGGATATAATAGATATTCCCATTTCTGATAATATTGCTAAATCTGGATATGTACATATATGAACATGATCTTGTTAGGTAAGTTTTCACTTATAGGAGTTGATGGTATTTCTCTAGCTAGTGTTGTGCCATGTTGCTCCATACAAACATATCAGTGTGATATATGATTTTCGGGTAGAATCACCCAAGGAATTTGTTGGTGCATCTTGTTTGGTCATTTGAGAAAGTTTGACAAAATGTCATTTTGTCTCAAAGTGCCATTTTGTCATTTTAGTTGTAATTAATCCATGCTTGCTGTGATATTTGTGTCAACATGAAAGTGGTAGTATTTCATGAGTAGAATGCCATGGTATTTTCTTTTGACATGGTAAACTTGCATATAAGTGGGAACCATGCTCCAAAGAGACTATTAAAATGTTCTTGTTTTCAACATGCTAAATATTTCGAAGTCTTAGAATCTGTTAATATTTTTATGCCATGATGAGTGGATGCTACCAAGTGATGTGTTGTGTTTTAGCTCAAGCTTTGTGCTGGTGTTTTGATGTAAATGTTGTCCTATACCATCCTGTTAATTTTCATGCCATGAGGTGGTCTCTATCACCATTAGTATCTGCTGTCAACTTGCTATTAGCTAAACTCAGATTCCAAAAAACTCTGATTTTCTCTAGGTCCCTAGAATCTATTTCATCATGCCAATTTGTGAGCTTCATGCTTATTGATGTGTGCTTCCTTTCCAGTTTGTGTAGTTGGATGATTTGATAAGCATGTCATGTAGTTTCTATGAATGCCTTGATTCAGGTTGGAAACATCATGTAGCTCTATATAATTGTTGTGGAAGTTGCTAAGTTGTTGTTTTAAAGCAGATTGTTTGTTTTAGTATTTGTGACTTGTGGGAGCTATGATCCATGGATTTGCTTGATATTTGTCTATATTGTGGTTGGTTTTTCATTTCCTAACCACTGGCTACCTTGGAATCCCAAGGAATAACCCATGGCCTTCATTGTCTTGTATTTTTGCCTTCGTACCTTGCCGTGATCGTAGCGTGAGAACCGTAACTCCGTTTCCTACGTTCTACATATGCATTTGCATCGTTTTTGCATGAAGCATTCATATTTGCCATGATCATGCATGTTCAAACAAATTAACATGAGGTTCTGTCCATAATGGCAAATAACTTAACTATTGCATGGGAAACATGACTAGATCAGCATTGCCATGCTAAATACTTGAAATGAATCATCCATCATCTTGTTTGTGTAGTACACTTTGGTTGGTTGTTTATTGTTACTGTTTCTCTTGGGTAGACACGAGTGTTGAACCTGAGTACGAAGATCCAGGAGAGTACCAGTATGAGGACCCCGCTCTTTGTCCCTCTGAAGAACCAACAGGCAAGATGATCGTACCCGGATCCCGACACTAATTTGGCTTTTCTAGATGAGTCGCTCTTGTATCGTTACATATGTGTGTAGGGGAATGTTGCATGGGAAATAAAAAAAATTCTACGCACACCCAAGCTCTATCCATGGTGATGAGCATCTACGATAGGGAGAGTGGATCTACATACCCTTGTAGATCGCTAAGAGGGAAGTGTTAAGAAACACGGTTGCTTTAGTCGAACGTCTTCGCGATCAAAATCGCCGAGAATCCCGCGATCCAATCACGATCCGTCCCGATCAAGCACCGAACGGACGGCACCTCCGCGTTCAGCACACGTACAACTTGATGATGATCTCCGCGTTCTTGATCCAGCAAGACGGAGTGGAGAGGTACACAAGTTCTCCGGCAGCGTGATGGTTCCGTGCCGATGGTGGTGGAGCAATTCTGGTAGGGCTTCTCCTAAGCACTGCAGAAAACCGATCTAGAGGAGAAACTATGCACTAGAGGAACATGTAGCACGTGGCTGAAAATCAAGTGCCAAAAACCCTAAAACCTCTAGTATATATACGACGAAGAGAGGAGGAGGCTTGGCCCTCAAGGGGACAGCCCTAGGCTTCGGGAGAACCAAGGAGGAGAGGAGGAATCCTCCTCCAATCCTAGTAGGACTAGGACTCTTCCTTATTTTGGTGTTTTTGCCTTTTTCCACCTTTTTCTCTCTGGGCTTTTCTTCCCAGCCGCATGGGCATTGTGTGGGACTTCCACCATCCCACTAAGGGCTGGTATTCACTCTCCCACAGTCCATGTAGCCTCTTAGGTCGAAATACCCCTCCCGATGGTCTCCCGGTACACTACCGGCACTCCTGGTACACTAGCGATGAGCCCAAAACTTTTCCGGTGACCAAAATAGGACTTCTTATATATCAACCTTTACCTCCGGACCATTATGGTGCTACTCGTGACGTCCGGGATCTCATACGGGACTCTGAACAACCTTTGGTCACCGCCATACATAACTCTATACTACCGGAACGTGATAGAACCTTGAGTGTGCAAACCCTGCGGGTTTGAGAACTATGTAGACATGACCGAGACACCTCTACGGTCAATAACCAATAGCGGGACCTGTGTGCCCATATTGGTTCCTACATATTCCACGAAGATCTTTATCGGTCGAAGCTCTATGTCAAGGATTCAGTTAATCCCGTATGATGTTCCCTTTGTTCTTCGGTATGTTACTTGCCCGAGATTCGATCGTCGCTATCTCCATACCTAGTTCAACCTCATTACCGGCAAGTCACTTTACTCATTCCTTAATACAAGACCCCATGACTAACACTTAGTCACATTGCTTGCAAGGCTTATTGTGATGTTGTATTACCGAGTGGGCCCTGAGATACCTCTCCGTCACACGGAGTAACAAATCCCAGTCTTGATCCATGCCAACCCAACAAACACCCTTGGATATATCTGTAGAGCACATTTATAGTCACCCAGTTATGTTGCGACGTTTGAGACACACAAGGCACTCCTCCGGTGTCCATGAGTTGCATGATCTCATGGTCATAGGAACATATACTTGACATGTAGAAAATAGTTGCAATAAACTAACACGATCATATGTTATGTTTGTAGTTTGGGTCTTGTCCATCACATCATTCTCCTAATGATGTGATCCCGTTATCAAATGACATCACATGTCAATGGCTAGTAAACCTTGACCATCTTTGATCAACGAGCTAGTTCACTAGAGGCATACTAGGGACAAAGTGTTGTCTATTTATCCACACATGTAATGTGTTTCCAATCAATACAATTATAGCATGGACAATAAACAATTATAATGAACAACGAAATATAGTAATAAACACGTTATTTATTGCCTCTAGGGCATATTTCCAACAATGTGTTACCTAACACTTGAATGTCAAGCCTCCTACATTGCAATGATAGCCTCTAACCCTCCACATCCTAGCAAACCTTGTTTGGCTAAGCTACCACTGCTCAGCCCCTCTTATAGAGTACTTAGTTGTAGGTGCAGGTTGTTTCCATGTGATAACACGGATATCTGGAGATATCACAATATTAACTGCTATTAAATTGAATGCACACATATATCTTGGTATGATGGAAGGCTTGGCCTTTTGCTCGGTGTTTTTTTCCACTTTGACCGCCTTAAATACTTGTTACCGGTGTTATGTTTCCATATTTTGCGCCCCTAACATGCTCGGGGTTGTTATGAGGACCCCCTTGATTATTCGGCTAAGATTAAAACTTGTCTGGCAAGACCCAACATTGGTACTATTTGCTTAAACAACTTAATAAAACTGCATAGGGCTTTGCAACCCCGTGGATAATTAATCAACAACCCGGGCCAGTACTCCTCATGAGTGTTGGTCCAACCCAGAGCCACTTGCGAGGACACCTCGGGGCAACTCGAGGGATTTCTATCAGGTCACCGCACGTACTGCTCATCTAGTAGTGCCCTGAGACAGAGATACGCACAACTCCTATTGGGATCTGGCCTGCCGGGCGGTCTTGCTGGACTTGTTTTAACTTTTTCGAATGGCTTGCATGAGGAAAACTGATTTTCTTTGGGCTATCTCAAGGTGTTGGAATTCCTTTGGAGTCGCCTAGGAACATCATGAGATCCATGGTCGAGGTTATTCCCGCGGAGTGTGGTTAATTTACGATGGACTAGTTGGAGCAGCCCTACAGGGTTAAACCTTTTGGAAACCCGCGGTTATGTGGCACTTGGTTATTTGTTTAACAGCCGGTTATAGTTAACATGAAGTAAACTACCAACTGTGTGAGTAACCGTGATCGTCTGAGCTCGTTAACTTGAACCGAGAGAGAAGATGGCGGGGTCATGATTGACGTAAGTAGGTGTTTAGGATCGCTTCGCGATCATGCTAGTTCTCGCTCGTTTATCGTAGACCAGATATTTACATTCATGTTCTCGTAAGATTTTCCACCATAAAATGCTTAGTGCTGCTGCAAACTAAAGACTTAGCCCTCATCCAACCTATAAGCTTGAATAGTCTCGGTACCGGGTCGCGAGATTGCTGAGTTGCCATGGCTCACAGATTACTACAACAAATACAAGTGCAGGTACAGATGAGATCGTGCCAGGTGATATGACGCAGCTCCAGTTGGAATATGATGAGGAGCATGGCAGCATGTACTTCACACATCCAGACGAGTAGAGTGGCCTTGGTCGTGATCTTCGGGGCTAGCAAGCCAGTGTCATTGAATCATTTTATCGTTGTTTTCGTCCATAGACGGACCCTGTCTTTGGATTTATGTTTGAATAAATTGTATGGATTGTAATTTAGCACGTGGCGAGTGTAAGCCAACTCATATACTCCTATCTTCATAAATGTATGTGATCATATTGTACTTGTGAAACGACTAGATGCGCCTCTATCCCTATCGAGGCCCCCGTGCCTTAATATGCATAGGCGCGCATCTTGGGCGTTACAGGTTTCCTCGGACATAGCCCCTGGCAGGTCCCTGATGCGGGGGCCTTCTCGGCCTATTTTATTATTCTACTTCTTCGTTGGCGCCTCGTAAGACGCCTCGACGAGCATCTCCGCTAACAGCCCGGACCTGATGCCTCCAGGCTGAGGCACGGGGTAGTCGATGCCCATGGCTTTGTTCAGCCATTTTTGCAAAAGAATGATCGGAAAGATGTTTTATAAATTTCTTTATGAGAGATAGAGCCGATCAAACAAAACTACGTTGTGCCTTGGAAGCGGGCTTGGTGGCGTGTAGGCCCCGATCCTCCTCTTTGGCTGGCCCGTCCTTGTGTGACTTGAAAAGCGCCTTCCACAGCTTCTCTCGAGTAGTGCGAAAGAGGCACCGAATCATGGGCTCATCGTCGAGCTGACGAGACCATAGGGGAGTATCCCGGCGCTAGCAGGGGAGGATGCGCCGCCGGAGCTTGACCTAGACCACGCTGGTCAGCGCGATGTCGTTCTCAATCATGGATCAGATGCGCTTCTGCAGGTCGCTCGCCTCCTTGCTCCACCCCCAGTTGAGGCTCTTTCAGAGCCATGAGGTTAGTCTGGTGGGAGGTCCAGATATTAATCCAGATGGGGTAGATTGACCTTCCTTCCTTGTCTTGGCGATGTGAAACCACTCCTTCTGCCATACTTTGATGGTGTCGATGAAGGTGTCGGAGGGCCATACAACGCGGGTGAGATTGCACATGAAAGCCCCGCTGCAGTCTGCATGTTCGCCTGTGACACACTTCGGCTTGATGTTGAACACGTTGAGCCAAAGACCGAAGTGTTGATCGACCCGCAGAAAAGCCTCGCAGACGAGGATGAAGGCCAATCTGTTCATGAAGGAGTTCGGCTGGAGGTCGTGGAAGTCGAGGCCGTAAAAGAACATGAACCCCCTAACAAAGGGGTGGAGCAGGAAGCTCAGCCCTCGGATGAAGTGGGGGATAAATACCACCATTTCGCCTAGCTTGGGAGTGGGGATCACTTGTTCCTTTTCCGGCGCATGGTAAGGGATGTTTGCATGGAGGTAGCCGGTGTCTTTTAGGTCCCAGATGTCCTGGTCGGTGACCGTGTGTGACAGCCCAAGTGTTGTCCCTTTCTTTTATGGCATGTAACCCCATTGTATGAACCTTGTGTCATGAGCTATGATATGTATTGCACCTTGTCCCATGTGTTGTTTTGCATTCATGCGTCATATCATCCATCATAGCATCCATCTTGCCATGCTTGCTTTCATGTGTCTTGGAATGGTGTGATGGTTGTGAGTGTGACTTGTGTGTGATGTGTGTTGAGGTGGTTAGTTTGTGGTTGAATCAAGTGAGTAAAAACTCCTTATCTTCCCCTCTCTTGTCTTCCTACTAAAACCAAACCATAATGCATTTTATTTCCATGTTATTTTCATAGCAGAATAAACTTGCAAATTAAAATGTTTAGAAAGGTTCAAGAGGTAGCCATGTTCATATTAATAATTAAGAGTGTTGTTCTTTTGTTGTTTGGGGTTTGAATGATTTTGTGTTTAAATAAACAGAGGGCTGTTATTTCTTAATGTAATAAAATTACTTGTTTAATAAATTAACTTAATATTTTTAATAAATAGTGCACATTATTTTTCTTTACAAGAGTATTTTTGTGGCACCATAAATCCTCTTATTTTGTTCTGGGGATTTTTATTAGTGTGGCTGTGTTTTAATAAATGAGGAAACTTTTCCTGTTTATTTCAATCGAGAGAGAGAGAGATTGCTGAGTGGGCCTTGTCCCCCCCCCAGCGCAACCCAGCAAGAGATCGTAGCCTAGCCAGCCCTCCCTGCGATCGTTTCTTCCTCCTCCTATACGACACCCCATCCAGAGGAGCCACGTCGGCTTGCCGATGATTTCACGGCCGCAGCGAGTCCTCCTGCTCCTTTTAGCGCGTCCCCAGTGCCCTAACTTCTTCCCTCTCTCCATTCCTCCCCCTCTCCTCGCCATGCTGCTGCGAGGTAAGATGCACAAGCCATGCTGTAGTCGTGTCCGCCATGCTCCGGCCGAGCAGCAGCTCGTGCTCGGAGGTAGTTCCTCCGCGCGCCCCTGTCGCTTTGGTGCATGGGATGGAGCCCCTCGTGCCACGCTCTTCTTCCCCAACGACCAAGTAGCGCCTAGGGATCCGTCGACGTCACCCCTTCTTCTCTGTGGTCCAGACCAGAGACGACGCCAAGCTCTTCTTCCTCCTCGCGTTGTCTCGTCGAGCCCCGAGCCCCCCTCTTTGTGTCCTAGGTAAGGAGGTACGACCCCTCCTTCCTTTCCCCTTGTTAGCTCGTCGATAGATCAGTGCACGTGTAGATCCGCTGGTGACAAGATTGTGCTCCCGATGCTCCGACAAGCCTACAACTTTCCCTTTGTGGTCGTTGCGGTTTGTAACGTGTTCGTGCTCGTTCCGTGCCCATGCGTGGAGTTCCCCCTTAGATCCCGCGGCCCCACCGGTGTTTTCCCTTGCCGGAGATGGCCGGAGCTGGCCGTGCCACCGCTATTACCTGTCGCCGTTGCTTTGTCAGGTTCAGTTCGTCAGAAGTGGACATGTGTGTGTGCTTAAGCCAGGCCAAGTGCTTCCTCAGTTAACCTCCGAACGTGTAGCATGTGCATATGTTGGTAGTGTAAGTGGTACATATCCATGTATGTGTGCAAGTGTTGGTAGTGTGTGTAGTGCATATGTGTGTGAGCACATATGCATGTGTTCTTCTGTGTGAGAGTGAGTGTGTGTGTGGCCATCTACATATGCAATGCATATATGCATTGAGCATATATGTATGCTTATGTTTGTGGATGCACAACCACACTCATGAGCTTGAGGGTGTGTGAGAGTGCCATGTGCATTTGTGTGCATGTGAGAGGGTGTAGTGCATTTGTGTGCACTTGTGCTTGAAGTGTATGTGAGTAGAGGTTTATGTGTGTGTAGGGGACTAGTGGGCATTCCCACTTGACACACCCCTTTTGTTAGTGTGCTTGGTAGTAGGATTCATTAATATTGCCATGGTATTGTTGTTTAACACGAGAATCACCCATATAAGTGGGAAACAAGCTGCTAAGTTGCATACTTCAAGTTTCTATTTCAGCATGCTAAAAACTACAAAGTCTGAGAATCAATGTTTATTTTTATGCCATGTAGAGTGGGTGACATCTAGTGATGTTTTGGGAATTTGCTCATGCTCAGTGTCAGCTATTTGAAGTAGATGTTGTCGACTACCATCCTGTTAATTTTCATGCCAATAGGTGGTTTCTAGCTTATTTAACCAATGATGTCAACTTGCTACTTTATTAACTCAGATTCCAGAAAACTGGAATTTTCACAAAGTCCCAGAGATCGGTTTCATCATGTCAACTTGATAGCTCCATGCTTATTGATGTGTGTGTCCTTTCCTGATTGTGTAGTTGGATAAGTTGATGTATGAGTTGATTAGATTCTGTTAATATCTTGTTTTTGGCCGTACGACTCCTGTAGCTCAAGTTGTGGGCTGTGTAAGTTGCTATGTTGCTGTTTGTGGCAGATTGTGGGTTTTATTGTTTTGTGAATTGTGGGAGATATGCTCCATGGGATTGATTGATTCTTGAGTCTATTGTGATTGGTTTTTCATCACCTAACCAGTGGCTACCTTGGAATGCCAAGAAATAACCCATGTCTTGGTGGTCTTGTGTTTTGCCTCCGTACCTTGTCGTGAGCTTATTGTGGGAACCGTAGGTCCGTTTCTTGCGTTCTTTATATGCATTTCTATCGATTTTGCAAGATGCATCCATACTTGCCATGTTAATGCATGTGTAAATAACTTAAGATTAGGTTCTGTCCAGATTCACTAATATACAAACTTTGCATGTGAAACTTGACTAGTTTTGGATTGCCATGTTAAATTCTTCATAAATGGATCATGCATCATCTTGTTTGTGCATTGCACCTTGGTTGGATATTTATTTGTTGTTTCTCTTTGGTAGACGAGAGTGTCAATACTGAGTACGAGGACCAGAAGAGTACCACTACGAGGATCTCGCTACTTGTTCCACTTAAGAACCAACAAGCAAGATGATCGTACCCGGATCCCGATACTATTTTCGCTTGCTAGTATTTCGCTCTTATCATTAAAATTACGCTACCTACCACTTTATATCAGCCTCCTATTTGCCATGATAGCCTCTAACCTCCACATCCTAGCAAACATTCGATTGGCTAAGTTACCGCTGCTCAGCCCCTCTGATAGCATTTTAGTTGCAGGTGCAGGTTGTTCCATGTGATAACATGGATTTGGATATCACAATATTATATGTTATTTAATTTAATGCACATATATATATCTTGGTATTGGTGGAAGGCTTGGCCTTTTGCTAAGTACTTTTTTTCCTCTGTTACCGCCATAGTTTCTTGTTACCGGTGTTATGTTTCCATACTTTGCGCTCGTAACATGCTCGGAGTTGTTATGGGGACCCCTTTGTTTATTCGGTTGAGATTAAAACTTGTCTGGCAGGACCCAACATTGGTACTACATTTTCTTAATAACTTAATAAATTTGCATAGGGCTTTGCAACCCCGTGGATAATTAATCAACCCCCAGGCCAGTGCTCCGCATGAGCATTGGTCCACCCACCTAGCAGTCGGCGGTGCCACCTCAGCACAACTCGAGGCATTTTCAAGCAACCGCCCACTTCGCATAGACGGATAATGCCCGTTGATAGAGAGCGCATGGCTCGAGAAGCGGATCTGGCTCACCGGGAGGTCTTGCTGGACTTGTTTTACCTTTATCGAATGTCTTGTGTGTGGACTCTGACTTTCTTCGGGTTTTCTTGAGGTGTTGGAAATCCTTTGGAATTATCGATGATGACCACGAGATCCGTGGTCGAGGAATTCCTGCGGAGTATGGTTATTTGTGATGGACTAGTTGGAGCACCCCTACAGGGTTAAATCTTTCGGAAAGCCGTGCCCGCGGTTATGTGGCAACTTGGATATTTTGTCTAACACCCGGTTATAGTAAACTTGAAGTAAACTCTAATTAAAATACACCAACTGTGTGAGTAACCGTGATTGCCTCTACTCGTGAACATGATCTGAGAGAGAACACGTGGGGTTATGATTGACATAAGCAGGTGTTCAGGATCTCATAGAGATCATATTAGACTCGACCGCTCATCGTAGACCACTCACTTTTGTATTCATGTTACGTAAGCTAGCCACCATAAATGCTTAGTGCTGCTGCAAACTAAACACTTATCACATCCCAACCTTTAAGCTTGAATAGTCTCGGTACCCGGGCACATGGTAGCTGAGTCCCTGTGGTTCACAGTTTACTACAACACTCCAGGTACAGATGCAGATGAATATGTGCAGGATGACCTTACCCAACTCAAGTGGGAATATGATGAGGAAAGAGGCAGGATGTACGTGACCTACCCGGATGAGTAGAGTTCCATGGCCGTGATCTTTGGGATAGCTTGATAGTATCATTTCATTTGTTTCTTTATCGTTTGATTTCGTCCGTAGCCGCACCCTGTCTTCAGCTTGATGTTATGAATTTTTGTGAGATTGTAAGTTAGCATGTGGCGAGTGTAAGCCAGTTTTGTGTACTCATCTCTTTCAGTATTGTATGATGTGATGATACTATTCTTGCTAACGGCAAGATGCGCATCTATCCCCTGTGAGGCCCTCGTGCCTTAAAATTTATAGGCGCGCATCTTGGGCATGACAAGTTGGTATTCAGAGCCATACGACCATAGGAGCCTTTGCTTGTTCGAACTTGGCCCAGTCAAGTCTAGTAAAAACTATTTTGACTCTAGTTATATCGGAGAGTAGGATTTTTTTTACTCCTCTTCTATGCTCTGGTGAGGTATCCGACATAGGAATTTTGATTCTACTCCTCTTCTCGCTCAAAATTATTTTAGGATCACACGGGTATTTTGGAGTCTATATGATACCGATGTGACATGGTTCTGTCTTGGTGCCTCCTGTCTAACTTGATTTCTTCCGGGGAGTCGAGCTCCAGGGAATGTTGGCACATCGTTATCATTCAGCTTCCTTGATATCTCAGGACGGAGAATGTTCGAAATTACTTCAATACTTGTCGTGATGAGATAAGGTCAGAGTCACCCAATACTGGGGAGGCGTCCGGGGTACCACCATGGTTTAGTATCGTTGTGAGTTCGAGGATTCCAGTTAGATGAATTTTTGAGAGCCTCTTGTTATGTGTTGAAGGATGGATACAATTGGGGTGTAGGATTGCTAGTTGAGTGAGATATTTCCTCCTTGTATCCCCCACACCGGATTGCATAACCAGAAAGTTTTTGGAAGTTCATAGGTGGGAAATCTTGTAGTCATCTAGGATGATCTTCTCCAGATATATGTGGGCATGTACATTTGTTCCGAGCGCTTAGCTCAATATTTTTGTGTTATTGCAAGTGGCTTATTATTTCTGATGATGTTATCATGAACCGAAGAAGCATTATTACTAATTTTTCAGTAGGAAGGTTGTGTTAATATTTGTTCAATTTATTGCAAGCATTTGATTCAACTTTGAATTCATCTTATTAATGAGGTGCTGATGTGTTTTGTCCATCTTCAGGATGGCTCCTCCAACTCGCAACAATCCGGGTCGTGGTGAGGAGCAGGCTGATGTTACACCACCACCGCCGCCACCGCCTCTTCTGCCTCCTCCTCCGGAAGCTTGGCAAGCTGTGATGGCCACAACCAATGCGAACACTCAGATGGTGCTCAGGCTGTTGCAAGAAAGGGAGCAGGGTCAGCAAGGTTTTCAAGGGAATTTTCAGAATCAGCCTTAGTTTGCAACGCTCAATCAGTTCCTTGCCAACCAACCCAAGTCTTTCACCTGTTGTGAGCAGCCGTTTGATGCTGATGATTGGCTTCGTGATAGTAAGCTTTTCGAGTGCAGCAATGCCAGGCCAGAGGACTTTGTCAGATTTGCATCGTTCCAGCTCAAGGGTCAAGCAGCTGATTGGTGGCGGCAGTACAAGGATTCCAGGGGCGATCGTGTTGTTACTTGGGACGTTTTCCATCATGACTTCAGGGCTCATTACATTCCGACAAGCTTTGTCAAGGATGCGTCAGAAGTTCAGACACCTGAAGCAGGGAAGCAAGTCTGTCTACCAGTACAACGTCGAGTTCCAGAATCTAGCCCATTATGCCAAGCAAGATGTTCCAGATGACAAGGCTATGATCTATCAATTCAGAGGTGGTCTCAAGGATGAGCTTCTGCCAGGCCTAGTTCTTCAAGAGCCTCGTGAGTTTGATCAGTTCTACAACATGGCTTTGAAGGTTGAAGCAGCTCACCTCAAATTGGAGAGCTCCATGAAGCGTTCAAGGGATTCATATTCTTCTTCTTATGGCTCTCAGATGGTTCCCAAGCAGCAGAAGTATTGGGCGCCAAATCCTCTTCCGTTTCGTCCTCCTCAGCAGCAGAAGCGGTTTGGTGGTCGTGGTTCTTCCCACCCACCCAACTGAGGATTCCAGCAGAGACCCGAGGCGTCCAAGGAAGTTCTTGTTCCTCCTCTAGGCAATGTTCGTCCGCTCTCTGAGGTGACTTGTCACAAGTGTAGCTAGAAGGGTCAATATGCAAACAAGTGCAACCAGCGGCGTCTTCCGCCTCCTCCTCCTGTCAAGCCTCCAGGCAATGCTATTGTGAAGCATAATACGAAGTCAGTCAGAGTGAATATGGCGAATGCAGCAGAGGCAGAGGATTCTTCTCAAGTGATCATGGGTAATATCTCAGTTAATGATTTTCCTGCAAAAGTGTTATTTGATACTAGTGCATCGCATTCATTCATTTCTAAACCTTTTGCTTGGAAGCATGATTTGAATTCAGTAGTCCTCCCTAGTCCTTTTCGGGTTATGTCCCATGGCAAATTGATGAGTTCCAATGTGGTGGTTTCGGATGTTTCTATCAAGATGGGCAATTATTCTTTTCTGGCTTCTCCAATTGTTCTCGGTAATTCCGATATTGATCTCATTTTGGGCATGTACTTCTTGGCTATGAACAAGGCTTATGTTGATTGTCAAGCTAAAGGAGTGAAGCTGACTCATCCTTCAGATGACGTGATTATATTCGCGGCTCGCGATGACACAATCCGTCTCTTTGCTCTTAATGGGAAGGGTGAAATCTTGGCGATTTCTCAAATTCTGGTGGTTTGTGAGTATGAAGATGTCTTTCCAGAAGAATTTGCCAGGAATGCCTCTACACTGGCCAGTCGAGTTTGTGATTGATCTCGAGCCCGGGACTGAACCAGTCTGTAAGCGCCCGTATAAACTTGGCCCCGAAGAGCTGAAAGAGTTGAAGAATCAGCTAGATGAGCAAGAACGTCTGGTCTGATCAGACCAAGCTCTTCTCCGTGGCGTTGTGGAGTTTTGTTTGTCAAGAAGAAAGATGGCAAGGATCGTCTTTGTGTGGACTACCGGCCATTGAAAAAGAAGACAATCAGAAACAAATACCCACTCCCTAACATCAATGAGTTCTTTGAACAACTGAAAGGTGCCAAGCTTTTCTCCAAGTTGGATCTTCGCATGGGGTATCATCAGATTCGCATTCGCGAAGAAGACATTCCCAAGACCGCTTTCAGGACGAGTTTTGGCTCTTATGAGTACACCGTCATGTCGTTTAGTCTTGCTAATGATCCTCCAACCTTCTCAAGAATGATGAATTTCATTTTCTCTCCTTTCAAGAATGAATTCGTCTTGGTATATCTTGATGATATCCTTGTGTTCGCGGGGACAGAAGAAGAGCATGCAGAGCATCTCTGCCTTGTGCTTGACAAGTTAAGGGAACATCGGTTCTATGCCAAGTATTCCAAGTGTGAGTTCTGGCTCAATGAAGTGGTGTACCTCGGGCATGTCATCTCTGCCATGGGAATTAAAGTGCACCCTGAGAAAGTTGAAGCAATATTGAAGTGGGAACCTCCTCAGAATGTGAAGCAGCTTCGGAGTTTCCTCGGGCTTGCTAGTTATTGCAGAAGGTTCGTGGAGAACTTCTCTAAAATTGCCAAGCCCCTGTCCAATCTCCTCCAGATGAGTGTAAAGTATGTTTGGTCTCCTGAGTGTGATGCAGCGTTCAATACGCTCAAGCAGAGATTGACTTCAGCTCTGGTTCTTGTTCCTCCTGAGTAGTCTAAGCCTTTCCAAGTTTTATGTAATGCTTCTCTCCAAGGTCTTGGTGGTGTTCTCATGCAAGACAAGAAGATTATTTATCATACCTCGCGTCAGTTGAAGCCTGCTGAGAAGAACTACCCCACTCATGATCTTGAGTTGGCGGCAATTGTGCATGCTCTAATGACTTGGAGGCATTTGTTGTTGGGTAGACCAGTTGAGGTGTACACCGATCAGAAGAGCTTGAAGTACATTTTCACTCAACCCAATCTCAATCTTCAACAATCTTGTTTGGTGCAAATGCTTGAGGACTTCAATCCAAGCATTGAGTATACTCCTGAGAAAGCAAATGTCATTACAGACGCGCTCAGCCGTAATGCGTACTGCAATAGTCCCATCTTGAAGCCTCTTCAACCCGAGCTTTGTGAAGCCTTCGGAAATCTCAACCTTGAGATGATTCCGCAAGGATTTCTTGCAAATCTTCAAGACTCTCTGACTCTGGAAGATCACGCCAAGCGCTACTTCTAGACGCCATGGTGAAGAAAGTGAACAAAGGTGTGGCCAAGAGCATTCTGAAGTATAAGTGCTTTCGAGTTGATGACAAAGATACCTTGTTCTTTGAGAACCGTCTTGTGGTTCCAAAAGGTGATCTCAGAAAGGTTATCATGGACGAAGCACACAATTCTCATCTATCCATTCATCCAGGAAGTTCCATGATGTATCAGCATCTCAAGCAAACATTCTGGTGGAATCGCATGAAACGTGAAATTGCTCAGTTCGTGAATGAGTGTGATGTTTGTCGCAGAGTGAAGGCAGAGCATAAACGTCCAATAGGTCTTCTTTAGCCTTTGCCTATCCTAGAGTGGAAATTCAATTATGTTGAGATGGATTTTGTAACTGGGTTTCCCAAGTACAAGAGAGGCAACGATGCCATCTTTGTGGTTATCGACAAGCTGTGAAAAGTTGCTCATTTCCTGCCAGTCAAAGAATCTATCTCGGCAGCTCAGCTTGCAGAGTTGCATACGTCAAGGATAGTGTCTTCGCATGGTATTCCTCAGCTCATCTCTTCTGACCGTGGAAGCCTCTTTACTTCCAAGTTTTGGGAGTCCTTCCAGACTGTTATGGGTACCAAGATCCGTTTCAGCACTGCGTTCCATCCGCAGACAAGTGGTCAAGTTGAGAGAGTCAATCAGATCCTTGAGGATATGCTTAGAGCCTGTGTGATTTCGTTCGGCATGAAGTGGGAAGACTGCCTTCCATATGCTGAATTCTCATACAATAATAGCTTCCAAGCTAGTTCAGGAAAGGCCCCTTTCGACATTCTCTATGGCAGAAAGTGTCGTCCCCCGCTTAACTGGTCTGAAACCGGTGAGCATCAAATAGTGGGCAATGACATGATCACTGAAGCTAAAGAAATGTGCCATGTCATTCGCGAGAACCTAAAAGAAGCTCAGTCCCGACATAAGAGCTATTACGAGAGCAAACATCGGGATGTTTCCTTCCAAGTGGATGATCTAGTCTATCTTAGAGTCTCTCCCATGAAGGGCACTCAGTGGTTTGGAATTAAAGGGAAGTTGGATCCTCATTTCATTGGTCCTTTCAAAGTTGCTGGCAAGAGAGGTGGTCTTGCATATCAAGTAGAGCTTCCTACAAATTTCGCGAACATGCACGATGTCTTCCATGTTTCTCAGCTCCGGAGATGCTTCAAGACTTCTGAGCGAACCATTGGGCTCCAAGACATCAATCTCCAAGAAGATCTCCCATATCGTGAGCATCCAGTTGCAATTCTTGAAGAAACTGAGCGTAAGACTGGCAACAAGTCTATCAAATTCCTCAAGGTGAAGTGGTCTCATCATTCCGACAAAGAAGCTACTTGGGAATGCGAGGACCTGCTCTGTTCCAAATTTCCGGACTTCTTTCGTTCCTAGATCTCGGGTTGAGATCCTCATGTAGTGTGGGAGAGTTGTGACAGCCCAAGTGTTGTCCCTTGCTTTTATGGCATGTAACCCCATTGTATGAACCTTGTGTCATAAGCTATGATATGTATTGCACCTCGTCCCATGCGTTTTTTTGCATTCATGCATCATATCATCCATCATAGCATCCATCTTGCCATGCTTGCTTTCATGTGTCTTGGAATGGTGTGCTGGTTGTGAGTGTGACTTGTGTGTGATGTGTGTTGAGGTGGTTTGTTTGTGGTTGAATCAAGTGAGCAAAAACTCCTTCTCTTCCCCTCTCTTGTCTTTCTACTAAAACCAAACCATAATGCCTTTTATTTCCATGTTATTTTCATAGCATAATAAACTTGCAAAGTAAAATGTTTAAAAATGTTCAAGAGGTAGCCCTGTTCATATTAATAATTTAGTGTTGTTCTTTTGTTGTTTGGGGTTTGAATGATTTTTGTTTATATAAACAGAGAGCTGTTATTTCCTAAAGTAATAAAATTACTTGTTCAATAAATCAACTTAATATTTATAATAAATAGTGCACATTATTTTTCTTTACAAAAGTATTTTTGTGGCCCCATAAATCCGTTTATTTTGTTCTGGGGATTTTTATTAGTGTGGCTGTGTTTTAACAAATGACAAAACCTTTCCTGTTTCTTTCATCCAAGAGAGAAAGAGAGATGAGCGGGCCTTGCCCCCCCAGCGCAGACCAGCAAGAGATAGCAACCCGGCTAGCCCTCCCTGCGATTGTTTCTTCCTCCTCCTGTACGGCACCCCATCCAAAGGAGCCATGTCGGCTTGCCGATGATTTCACGGCCGCAGCGAGTCATCCTGCTCCTCTTAGCGCATCCCCGGTGCCCTAACTTCTTCCCTCTCTCCATTCCTCCCCCTCTCCTTGCCCTGCCGCCGCCAAGTAAGCTGCCCAAGCCATGCAGTCATCGTGTCCGCCATGCTCCGGCCGAGCAGCAGCTCATGCCCGATGGTAGTTCCTCGCCGCGCCCCCGTCGCTCTGGTGCGTGGGAAGGAGCCCCTTGTGCCTCCTCTTCTTCCCCGACGACCAAGTGGTGCCCAGGGAGCTGTCGACGTCATCCCTTCTTCTCTACGGTCCGGACCGGAGACGACACCAAGATCTTCTTCCTCCTCGCGTCGCCTCGTCGAGCCCCGAGCCCCTCTCTTCGTGTCCTAGGTAAGGAGGTACGACCCCTCCTACCTTTCCCCCTATTAGCTCGTCGATGGATCAGTGTGCGCATAGATCTGCTGGTGACAAGATCGTTGTGGTTTGTAACGTGCTCGTGCTCGTGCCCTGCCCGTGCGTGGAGTTCCCCTTAGATCCCACGGCCCCGCCGGTGTTTTCCCTCGCCGGAGATGGCCGAAGCTGGCCGTGCCACCGCTGGTGCCTGTTGCCGTTGCTCTGTCAGGTTCAGTTGATCAGAAGTGGACGTGTTTGTGTGCCTAAGTCAGGCCAAGTGCCTCCTCTGTTAACCTCTTAACATGTAGCAGAGTGGTAGTCGCTAGGGGAGCTGACCCTGTTGTTCGTGGGTTCGAGCCCAGGCTCCCCCCCTTTTTTTCCTTTTGTTTTATTTTGATTTATTATCTTCTACATGTATGTGTGTACATGTAATTCGAGGAGGTGGTTTTCTTTCTTTTCCCTGTCATTTGTATATATAATTTGTAGTGTGTAGTGTGTGTGTATGTGCATGTGAGCATGCACATGTATGTGCTTGTGTGTGTATGTAACTAAGGGTATATATGCATGTGTGTGTGTGCTTTGCATATAGAGGTGTGTGTATGTGTAGTGCAGTTTTCAGCATGTGCATATGTGTATGTGTAGGGGTTATTTCTGTTTTCCTTTTGTTAGTAACATGTGGGTGTGTCGTGCACCTATGCATGTGCATATGTTGGTAGTGTAAGTGGGTACATGTGCATGTATGTGTGCAAGTGTAGGTAGAGTGTGTAGTGCATATGTGTGTGAGCACATATGCATGTGTTCTTGTGTGGTCTTGTGTGTGAGAGTGACTGTGTGTGTGGCCATCTACCTATGCAATGCATATATGCATTGAGCATATATGTATGCTTATGTGTGTGGATGCACACCCACACTCATGAGCTTGAGTGTGTGTGCGAGTGCCATGTGCATTTGTGTGCATGTGAGAGGGTGTAGTGCACGTGTGTGCACTTGTGCTTGAAGTGTATGTGAGTAGAGGTTTATGTGTGTGTAGAGGACTAGTGGGCATTCCCACTTGACACACCTCTTTTGTTAGTGTGCTTGGTAGTAGGATTCATTAATATTGCCATGGTATTGTTGTTTAACATGAGAATCACGCATATAAGTGGGAAACAAGCTGCAAAGTTGCATACTTGATGTTTCTGTTTCAGCATGCTAAAAACTACCAAGTCTGAGAATCTGTTGTTATTTTTATGCCATGTAGAGTTGGTGACATCTAGTGATGTGTTTGGAATTTGCTCATGCTCAGTGTTAGATATTTGAAGTCGATGTTGTCTACTACCATCCTGTTAATTTTCATGACAATAGGTGGTCTCTAGCATATTTAACCAATGCTTTCAACTTGTTACTTTATTAACTCAGATTCCAGAAAACTGGAATTTTCACCAAGTCCCAGAAATCTGTTTCATCATGTCAAATTGATAGCTCCATGCTTATTGATGTGTGCCTTCTTTGCTGATTGTGTAGTTGGATAAGTTGATGCATGTGTTGATTAGATTCTGTTAATATCTTGTTTGTGGATGTAGGACTTCTGTAGCTCAAGTTGTGGGCTGTGTAAGTTGCTATGTTGTTGTTTGTGGCAGATTGTGGGTTTTATTGTTTTGTGACTTGTGGGAGCTATGCTCCATGGAATTGATTGATTATTGAGCCTATTATGATTGGTTTTTAATCACCTAACCAGTGTCTACCTTGGAATGCCAATAAATAGCCCATGTCTTGGTGGTCTTGTGTTTTTCCTCCGTACCTTCTCGTGAGCGTATCGTGGGAACCGTAGCTCCGTTTCTTGCGTTCTTTATATGCATTTCTATCGATTTTGCATGATGCATCCATATTTTCCATGTTCACGCATGTATAAATAACTTAACATGAGGTTATGTCCAGATTCACTAATATACAAACTTTGCACGTGAAACATGACTCGTTTTGGATTGCCATGTTAAATTCTTCATAAATGGATCATGCATCATCTTGTTTGTGCATTGCACCTTGGTTGGATATTTATTTGTTGTTTATCTTTGGTAGACGAGAGTGTCAATACTGAGTACGAGGACCCAGAAGAGTACCACTACGAGGATCTCGCTACTTGTTCCACTGAAGAACCAAGAGGCAAGATGATCGTACCCGGATCCCGATACTATTTTCGCTTGCTAGTATTTCGCTCTTATCATTAAAATTACGCTACCTACCACTTTATATCAGCCTCCTATTTGCCATGATAGCCTCTAACCTCCACATCCTAGCAAACATTTGATTGGCTAAGTTACCGCTGCTCAGCCCCTCTTATAGCATTTTAGTTGCAGGTGCAAGTTGTTCCATGTGATAACATGGATTTGGATATCACAATATTATATGTTATTTAATGTAATGCACATATATATATCTTGGTATTGCTGGAAGGCTTGGCCTTTTGCTAAGTACTTTTTTTCCTCTGTTACCGCCATAGTTTCTTGTTACCGGTGTTATGTTTCCATACTTTGCGCTCGTAACATGCTTGGAGTTGTTATGGGGACCCCTTTGTTTATTCGGTTGAGATTAAAACTTGTCTGGCAGGACCCAACATTGGTACTACATTTGCTTAATAACTTAATAAATTTGCATAGGGCTTTGCAACCCCGTGGAGAATTAATCAACCCCCAGGCCAGTGCTCCGCATGAGCATTGGTCCACCCACCTAGCAGTCGGCGGTGCCACCTCGGCACAACTCGAGGCATTCTGAAGCAACCGCCCACTTCGCATAGACGGATAATGCCCGTTGAGAGAGAGCGCATGGCTCTAGAAGCGGATCTGGCTCACTGGGAGGTCTTGCTGGACTTGTTTTACCTTTATCGAATGTCTTGCGTGTGGACTCTGACTTTCTTCGGGTTTTCTCGAGGTGTTGGAAATCCTTTGGAATTATCGATGATGACCACGAGATCCGTGGTCGAGGAATTCCCGCGGAGTATCGTTATTTTTGATGGACTAGTTGGAGCACCCCTGCAGGGTTAAATCCTTCGGGAAGCCGTGCCCGCTGTTATGTGGCAACTTGGATATTTTGTTTAACACCCGGTTATAGTAAAATTGAAGTAAACTCTAATTAAAATACACCAACTGTGTGAGTAACCGTGATTGCCTCTGCTCATGAACATGATCTGAGAGAGGACACGTTGGGGTTATGATTGACATAAGCAGGTGTTCAGGATCTCATAGAGATCATATTAGACTCGACCGCTCATCGTAGACCACTCACTTTTGTATTCATGTTACGTAAGCTAGCCACCATAAATACTTAGTGCTGCTGCAAACTAAACACTTATCACATCCCAACCTTTAAGCTTGAATAGTCTCGGTACCCGGGCACATGGTAGCTTAGTCCCTATGGCTCACAGTTTACTACAACACTCCAGGTACAGGTGCAGATGAATATGTGCAGGATGACCTTACCCAGCTCAAGTGGGAATATGATGACGAAAGAGGCAGGATGTACGTGAAGTACCTGGATGAGTAGAGTTCCATGGTCGTGATCTTTGGGATAGCTTGATAGTATCATTTCATCTATTTCTTTATCATTTGATTTCGTCCGTAGACGGACCCTGTCTTCAGCTTGATGTTATGAATTTGTGTGAGATTGTAAGTTAGCATGTGGCGAGTATTGGCCAGTCTTGTATACTCATCTCTTTCAGTATTGTATGGTGTGATGATACTATTCTTCCTAACGGCAAGATGTGCATCTATCCCCTACGAGGCCCTCGTGCCTTAAAATGGATAGGCGCGCATCTTGGGCGTGACACTATGGAAGCCTCCGACTTGCCATTGGAGCTGGAGCCCGCCATGGATGAACTCGAAGGGGGGGATGGAAAGCCTAGATCTGTGCTTCGGAGGCTCACAGGAATGGGGAAGCAACGGAGGCGAATGGGAAGTGTGGTTAGGCTTTGGGGTTTTCTTTCCCATTTATGAGGCTTATCGCTGTATGGCCTCCCTTTGCTACATCGTGAATCCCTCCGCTTCCCAAGACATGCATGTCATTGCACGTGCATGATTAAACGTATCCCGTATAAAACGGGACACGATCTGTGCATTGATATGTCGTGTTGATGAAAACGGCCTTGAATCGCGAATCAAGTTTTTGCAACAGGCTTAGCGGTCGTGGTGGACTTTGACCTTTTATCGGAAAGGTTATCAGGGGACATTATTTTATCCCTTGGCATTTGGCCTTCCGGGCCGACCTATTCACGGTGTTTGGACGCGCCTCTGTTCGGAAAACTACATGTCATCGGAGGCCGAACTAAACTCGGCGGGGAGACCTCACCTCGCAATCCAAAGACTCTTATTATGCGAGGTGACTGAAGCTAAGAGCCTAGGTGTTGGAGGCAAGTTCGGGGGCTACTAAGGGAGTCCTGGATTAAGAGGTTCTCGGGAGACCGACACTTTTCTTATGGACCGGACTGTATGGGCTGCTTGCCGAACATTTGATCGATCGAAGGCGCCATCTGCAAGAAGGAAGCTTTGGGAATCGTGGCTTGTCCTCCATGTTTAATGTAGTGAATAGGCATGTTTATCTCTTCGCCGTGTAACCGACCATGTGTAAATGCTAGGTACCCTCGGCGCCTATATAAGCCGGAGGGTCTTAGGTTGTAGACAGGGACCAACTCATCTAGGGTTTAGATCTCGTTGTAGATCAACTCTGTAACCCACGTATCATCAAAACAATCAGGCAGGACGTAGGCTATTACCTCCATAGGAGAGACCGGACCTGGGTAAAACCTTGTCCCCTTCGTCTCCTGTTACCATCGATTCTAGTCTCACAGTTCGGGACCCCCTACCCGAGATCCGCTGGTTTTGACATCGTCAGTTCCCTCGGGACTCTTCTGCCCCCCTGTCCAAGTTTCGTGGATGTCTTATGGTGCAAGAAATATCAGCATAAAGTTTTATTCCGTTTGGACCCCGTTTGATATTCCTTTTCTGTAAGACCCAGAAACAAGGAAAAACAAAAACTCACACTAGACTCTAGGTTAATAGGTTAGTCCCAAAAATAAAATAAAATAGCTTATTAATGCATATAAAACATCTAAAACAGATAATATAATAGCATAAAACAATCAAAAATTATAGATACGTTGGAGACGTATCAGCTACCAAGTCAATAGGGCTCAACAGGAACTCAAACATAAGCAGAGAAAGGAACTACAACAGCAATTTGTGAAAACCGGGACAATATACAAATATGTAGATGAATACTATACTTACGTAACTCAGAAAATTCTGAAAAAATAGGATGTGGTATATGATGGGGAACGTTGCATGGGAAGCAAAAAATTCCTACGCACACGCAAGATCTATCCAGGGTGATGAGCATCTACGAGAGGGAGAGTGAATCTACATACCCTTGTAGATTGCTAACAGAAGCGTTAAGAAACACAGTTGATATAGTCGAACGTCTTCGCGATCCAAATCGCCGAGCATCCCGCGATCCCATCATGATCCATCTCGCGATCCAATTACGATCCGTCCTGTGATCCTATGTTGATCCATCTCATGATCCAATCATGATCCATCCCGCGATCAAATCACCAATCATCTCGCGATCCTGATCACGGTCCTTCCGATCTAGCTCCGAACGGACGACACCTCCGCGTTCAACACACGTATGGATTGATGACGCCTTCACCTCCATGATCTAGCGAGTGATGGTGAAGTAGTAGATGAGTTCTGAAAGCACGATGGCATGGTGATGGTGGTGGTGAAGAACAATTTACGTAGGGCTTCACCAAGCGCAACGGAAACTATGATGGAGTGTAAACTAGAGGGGCTGGGTTGCCGGCACACGGCTTGGGGAATTTATGATATGTTCCGGGTGCTAGCCCTGCCCCTCTATTTATATGTTGAGCCCTGGGGTCGAAACTTGGAGAAAGAGCCTCCTCAAAGTCGGTTTGGCCCGCAACGCAAGAGTCCTCCTCGGACTCCAGGACCAGATGCCAGGGTCCTTAGCGTCTAGCCCCAGATGCCAGGGTTCCTGGCGTCTGGCCTCTGGCCTCCGCAAAAATCCTTTTGCACCTTCCTAAAGCCTCGTGGGTTTTACTCCTTGGCCAAAAAATAGTGTTCTTGTACCCCGAACATTTCGGGAAACATCCAAACAACTTCTGGTGAATTCCGGAACCCTTCCAGAGACCAAACACTATTATCCCATATATCAATCTTTACCGACTATTCCGGAGCTTCTCGTCATGTCCGGGATCTCATCCGGGACTCCGAACAACTTTCGGTCAGCAACATAACATCTCAACTATATTTATATCGTCACCAAACATTAAGTGTGCAGACCCTGTGGGTTTGAGAACTATGCAGACATGGTCGAGACACCTCTATGGTCAATAACCAATAGTGGGACCTGGATGCCCATATTGGTTCCTACATATTCTACGAAGATCTTTATCGGTTGAACCTCTATGTCACGGATTCAGTTAATCCCGAATGATGTTCCCTTTGTTTATCGGTATGTTAGTTGGCCGAGAATTGATCGTTGGTATCTCTATACCTAGTTCAATCTCATTACGGGCAAGTCTCTTTACTCGTTCCATAATACAAGATCCCGTGGCTAACACTTAGTCACTTTGCTTGCAAGGCTTTGTTGTGATGTTTGTATTGCCGAGTGGGCCCTGATATACATCTCTGTCACATGGAGTAACAACTCCCAGTATTGATCCATGCCAAGTCAATAGACACCCTCGGAGATACTTGTAGAGCATCTTTATAGTCACCCAGTTATGTTCCGATGTTTGATACACACAAGGTACTCCTCTGGTGTCAGTGAGTTGCATGATCTCATGGTCATAGGAATAGATACTGGACATGCGGAAACATCAATAAACTGACACAATCATATGCTATGTTTATAATTTGGGTCTTGTCCATCACATCATTCTCCTAATGATGTGATCCCGTTATCAAATGACATCTCATGTCTATGGCTTGGAAACCTTGACCATCTTTGATCAATGAGCTAGTTAACTAGAGGCATACTAGGGACAATGTGTTGTCTATGTACCCACACATGTATTTGAGTTTCCAATCAATAAAATTATAGCATGCATAATAAATGATTACCATGAACAAGGAAATATAATAATAACCAATTTATTATTGCCTCTAGGGCATATTTCCAACAGTCTCCCACTTGCACTAGAGTCAATAATCTAGCTCACATCGCTATGTGATTTGTTATGAATGTCACACCCAATGAGTTCTGGGGTTCGGTCATGTTTTGCATGTGAAAGAAGTTTTAGTTAACGGGTCTGCGACATTCAGATCCGTCTGTCTTTGCAAATCTCTATGTCATACTGTAGACACTGCTACCACGCTCCACTTGGAGCTATTCCAAATGTCTACTCCACTATACATATTCGGATTGCTACTAAGAGTTATCCGGATTGATGTTAAAGCTTGCATCGACGTAACCCTTTACAACAAAGTCTTTATCACCTCCATAATCGAGAATCATTTCTTTAGTCCTCTAGTTACTAAGGACAATCTTGACCGTTGTCCAGTGATCCACTCCTAGACCACTCTTGTACCCCTTGATAGACTCATGGCAATTCATACACAGGTGTCATACATAGCATGGCATACTACACAGAGCCTATGGATAAGGCATATGGGACGACCTTGGTCCTTTATCTTTCTTCTACCCTGGTCGAGCTTTGAGTCTCACTCAACTCCACACCTTACAAATCAGGCAAGAACTCTTTCTTTGACTGATCCATTTTGATCTCTTTCAAAATCTTGTCAAGGTATGTACTCATTGAAAGTTTAATCAGACGTCTCGATCTACCTCTATAGATCAGTATGCCCAATATTTAAGTAGCTTCATTCCAGGTTTTCCTTTGAAAAACTTCTTTTCAAACAAAGCTTTATGCTTTCCAGAAATTCTTCATCATTTTCGATCAACAATATGTCATCCACATATACTTATCAAAAATTCTATAGTGCTCCCACTAACTTTCTTGTAAATACAAGTTTCTCGTAAACATTGTATAAACTCAAAAACTTTGATTACCTCATAAAAGTGTATTTCTAACTCCGAGATGCTTGCTCTAGCCCATAGAAGGATTGCTGGAGCTTGCACACCTTTTAGCATCCTTAGGAGTGACAAAACTTTTCGGTTCTATCACATACAACCTTTCCTCACGAAAACCGTTAAGTAAACGAGGTTTTGACATCCATCTTCCAGATTTCATAATTGAAAAATGCAGCAAGTGCTAACATAATTCTAACAGACTTTAGCATCCCTACGGGTGAGAAAGTCCCGTCGTAGTCAACTCCTTGAACTTGTTGGAAACTTCTTTCCGACATGTCAAGCTTCATAAATGGGGACATTCACCATCGGCGTCTGTCTTTGTCTTAAAGGTCCATTTGTACTCAACAACCTGCCGTTCAATGGGGAAGTCTAAGAAAGCCCATACTTGGTTTTCATACATGGATCCTTTCTTGGATTTCATGGCTCCTAATGATTTGTCGGAATCCGGGCCCATCATCGCTTCTCCATAGCTTGTAGTTTCATCGTTGTCTAATAACATGACCTCTAAAACAGGGTTGCCGTACCACTCGGGA
This sequence comes from Hordeum marinum, assembly GCA_022496015.1. NCBI lineage: Eukaryota > Viridiplantae > Streptophyta > Magnoliopsida > Poales > Poaceae > Hordeum > Hordeum marinum. Next base: position 275,816,208 of record CM039677.1, on the reverse strand, counting down.
GCAGTACGAGTCCTTGTCGACCTACGAGGTTTGATAATAACTTGATCCGAAGGTTCATGATCATCATCATTAACTTCCTCTTCAACTAACATAGGCTCCATAGAAACATCTTTCTGTGCTGCGCTACTCTCTAGTTGAAACAAAGGTTTAACAACCTCAACAAATTCTATCTTCCTGCCACTCAATTATTTCGAGAGAAACTCTTTCTCGAGAAAGGACCCGTTTTAGCAACAAACACTTTGTGCTTGGATTTAAGATAGAAGGTTTACCCAACTGTTACGTTAGGGTATTCTATGAAGATGCATTTGTCCGCTTTGGGTTTGTGCTCATTAGGTGAAAACCTTTTTCACATAAGCGTCGCAGCCCCAAACATTAAGAAATGACAGCTTAGGTTTCCGCCAAACCAAAATTCATACAGTGTCATTTCAACGGATTTAGATGGTGCCCCTTTTAAAGTGAATGTAGTTGTCTCTAATGCGTAACCCCAAAATGATAGTGGCAAATCCAATAGAGCACGACTACAACGTTTGGACACACCATCATACTATGGTGTTCTAGGTGGCGTGAGCCGTGAAACAAAGTCCACATTGTCTTAAGTTGTATACCAAACTCGTAACTCATATATTCACCTCCACGATCATATTGTAGACATTTTATCTTCTTGTCATGATGATATCAAACTTCACTCTGATTTTGTTTGAACTTTTCAAACAATTCATACTTGTGTTTCTTTAAGTAAATATACACTATATCTACTCAAATCATCGGTGAAGGTAAGAAAATAACGATATCCACTGCACGCTACAACACTCATTGGACCTTATACATCAACATGTATCAATTCCAATAAGTCACTTGACCATTCCATCAAGCCAGGAAATGGGGTTTTAGTCATCTTGCCATGAGGCATGGTCTGCATGTCTCAACCAATTCAAAAGCGAAAGAGTCCAAAGAACGATCGACATGGAGTTTCTTCATGCGCTTTACACCAATATGACATTTAGCGGTAGTGCCAAAAGTATGTGGTACTATCATTTTTAACTTTGTATCTTTTGGCATCAATATTATGAACATGTGTATCACTACAATCAAGATTCAATTAACTATTCTCATTGGGTGCATGACCATTGAAGGTATTATTCATGTAAAGATAATAACCATTATTCTCTAACTTAAAGGAATAACTGTATTGAAATAAACATGATCTAATCATGTTGATGCTCAACGCAAACACCAAATAACATTTATTTAGGTTCATTACTAATCTCGAGGGTAGAGAGAGCGTGTGATGGTGATCACATCAACCCTAGAAAAACACTTCCAACACGCATATCACCTCACCCTTAGCTAGCCTCAGTTTAATTCGTAGCTTTTATTTCGAGTTAATAACATTTAGCAACCGAACCGGTATCCAATACCTAGGTGCTACTGGGATACTAGCAAGGTACATATCAATAACACATATATCAAATATACTTCTGTCGACATTGCCGGCCTTGTTATCTACCAAGTATCTAGGGTTGTTCCACTTTAGCGACCGTTCTCCTCATAATAGAAGCACAAAGTCTTTTTTTTGGGTTCAACCTTGGGTTTCTTCACTACAGCAGCAATTGACTTGCCATCCAAGAAGTTTACCTCCTAGCCCTTGCCCTTGTCTAAACTAGTGGTTTCACAAACCATCAAAACTTGATACTCCTTCTTGATTTCTACCTTCGTGGTGTCAAACATTGCGAATAGCTCAGGGATCATTATTTCTATCCCTGGAATTTTATAGTTCTTGACGAAGCTCTAGTAGCTTATTGATAATGACTTGGAGAACTATATCAATCACTACATTATCTGGAAGATTAACTCCCACTCGATTCAAGTTATTGTATTACCTAGAAAATCTGAGCACATGCTCAACCATTGACCTATTCTCCTTCATTTTGCAGGAAAAAAATCTGGTTGGAGGTCTCATACCTCTCAACACGAGCACGAGCATGAGATCCCAAATTCAGCTATTAGAACATCTCATATGTACCATGACGTTTAAATTTTTTTGGAGCCTCAGTTCTAAGCTGTAATGCATGACGCACGGAACTATCAAGTAGTCATCAGAAGATGCATGTTAGATGTTCACAAGATCTACAAACGACTTGAGGGGGTGGCGCACCGAGCGGTGCATGAAGGACATAAGCCTTCTATGCAGCAATCAGGACAATCCTCAGATTACGGACCCAGTCCGCATTATTGCGACCATCATATTTCAACTCTATTTCTCTAGGAACATATAAAAATTCAAGGGAGATACAGCGGGAGATAGTAATCTAGAACATAATTTGAAAAAACATTTTGACTATGTTCATGATAATGAGTTTAGTTAATCCAATTACTAAACATGACACTCAAATTGACATCCCTCAAGTCATTTGAGTGATACATGATCAAAATTCACCAACTCAAGTTCGATCATCACGTGAGTTGAGGTGGTTTCAATGGTGAACATCATCATGTTCATATCTACTATATGACTCATGTTAGACCGTTCGGCCTCTTGTGTTCCGAGGCCATGTCTGTACATGCTAGGCTTGTCAAGTAACCCGAGTGTTCTGCACGTGCAACACTAGCTTGCACCCATTTTTTTAGAATCCTTTTTTAGAATGAACGTAGAGTCTATCACACTCGATCATCACTCGGTGTCTCCACACGCCGAACTTTCGCAACAGTGCACACTCGAGGACAACACAATTTATCTTGAAATTTAAGTCATGGATCACCTTATAATGCTACCATCATCCTAAGAAAAATAATATGCATAAAAGGATTAACATCTTGATCTCCATCAACGTGTCGCCATCGGGGTTGCCTTGCCATCTATTGCTTCCTCGCAGCAATAAAGTAAAGCAAAAATGGCGAAAATAATTAAAGACAACCCTATGGCTCCTACCGGTTGTCGTAATCATCGACATGAAAGTCGTGATATTCTATACAGCACATGATCATCTCATACATCACATATATCTCATCATGTAATTGGCCATATCACATCACAACATACCGTGCAAAAACAAGTTAGATGTCCTCTAATTGTTTTTGCAAGTTTTACGTGGCTGCTATGGGTATCTAGCAAGAACAATTCTCACCTACGCATAAACCACAATGGTGATACACAAATTGCTATTCAATCTTCTCAAGGACCGCGTTTGTTGAATCCGATCCAACTAGAGTAGGAGAGACATACACCCGCTAGCCATCTTTGATTGACAAAGTTACACGTCAATCGATGGAATCGGACTCTCGTAAGCGTACGTGTAAGCTTAGTTCGGGCCGCTTCATCCCACAATACCATTTAATCAAAACACGACCAAGGAAGGAAGCAATCTAAGCATCAATGCCCACAAACTCCTTTGTGTTCTACTCGTGATCTCATCTACACATAGACCTAGATCATGATGCCTCTCATGGGGAACGTTGCATGGGAAACAAACATTTTCCTATGCACACGCGAGATCTATCCATGGTGATGAGCATCTACGAGAGGGAGAGTGGATCTACATACCTTTTAGATCGCTAAGCGGAAGTGTTAAGAAACGTGGTTGATGTGGTCAAACGTCTTCACGTTCCAACTCGCTGAGCGTCCTGTGATCCCATCATGATCCATCTCAGATCCTATTATAATCCGTCCTGCGGTCCCGTCACGATATGTACCGCGATCAAATCATGAATCGTCTCGCGATCCTGCTCATGGTCCTTCTGATCTAGCGCCGAACGGAGGGCACCTCCGCATTCAACACACGTACGGCTTGATGATGCCTTCACCTCCTCAATCCAGCGAGCGATTGTGAAGTAGTAGATGAGTTCCGGCAGCAAAATGGCGTGGTGACAATGGTTGTGAAGAACAATCTCATAGGGCTTTGCCAAGCGCAACAGAAACTATGATGGAGGATAAACTAGAGGGGCTGTGTTGCCGGCAAACGGCTTGGGGAATTCTTGATATGTTCTGGATGCTGTCCCTGCCCCTCTATTTATATGTTGAGCCCTAGGGTCGAAACTTGGAGAAAGAGACTCCTCAAAGTCGGTTTGACCTGCAAGGCAAGAGTCCTCCTTAGACTCTAGGACCAGACGCCAGGATTATCAGTGTCTGGCCCCAGACGCGAGGGTTCCTGGCGCCTGGAATCCACAAAACTCCTTTTGCACCTTCCTTAAAGCCTCGTTTACTCCTTTGCCCGAATAAAGTGTTCTTGTACCCAAACATTTCGGGAAACATTTGGAACGCCTTCCGATGAATTCTGAAATCCCCCCGCAAACCAAACACTATTATCCCATATATCAATATTTACCTCCGAACTATTCCGGAGCTCCACATCATGTTCGGGATCTCATTCGGGACGGTGAACAACTTTTGGTCACCAACATAATAACTCAACTATACTTATATCGTCACCAGACGTTAAGTGTGCAGACCCTGCGGGTTCGAGAACTATGCAGACATGACCAAGACACCTCTATGGTCAATAACCAATAGCGGGACCTGGATGCCCATATTGGTTCCTACATATTCTATGAAGATCTTTATCGGTTGAACCTCTATGTCAAGGATTCATTTAATACCGTATAATGTTCCCTTTGTTTATCAGTATGTTACTTGCACGATATTCGATCGTTGGTATCTCTATACCTAGTTCAATCTCGTTACCGACAAGCCTCTTTACTCATTCCGTAATACAAGATCTTGTGGCTAACACTTAATCACTTTGCTTGCAAGGCTTTGTTGTGATGTTGTATTACCGAGTGGGCCCTGAGATACCTCTTTGTCACACGAAGTAACAAATCCCAGTCTTGATCCATGCCAACTCAACATACACCCTGGAAGATACTTATAGAGCACCTTTATAGTCACCCAGTTACGTTACGACTTTTGGTACACACAAGGTACTCCTATGGTGTTAGTGAGTTGCATGATCTCATGGTCATAGGAACAGATACCTGACATGCAGAATACTATAGCAATAAACTAACACGATCATATGCTATATTTATAGTTTGGGTCTTGTCCATCACATCATTCTCCTAATGATATGATCCCGTTATGAAATAACATGTCATGTCTATGGCCAGGAAACCTGGACCATCTAGGGACACAATACTGTCTCTGTACCCACACATGTATTTGAGTTTCCAATCAATACAATTATAGCATGGATAATAAATGATTACCATGAACAAGGAAATATAATAATAACCAATTTATTATTGCCTCTAGGGCATATTCCCAACAGTATACAATTTGTATAAATATAATGTGTAAAAATTTAAGAAACTTGTAACATTCTAGTAAAATATGACAAATCAAACACGACATCCAAAGTTTGTGTTTTTTCACAACACATATCAAACAAGCCATTTAAATATCATAAAGGTATATCTTGGCACATTATTTTTATAATACAATGGATTGGCAAAAGGGATAATTATTTTTGTTGAAAAGTTGTTGTAATAAAGATTCACAAAATTTTGATGGGCATGAATAAAAGTTCAAGGGCGCCCCCACTTCAACGGTGCTCATCTTTTCACTTTCACCTTTCTTTTCGATAACTGTTTTAAGTTCCCCACTTTATTTTTTGTTTCTAGTTCAGTTAAAAGCACACAATAGAATAAAATTATTCTCTAAAACTTCCCGTTGTCTCACTGGTAGCTATTTCTTTAAAGCCACTAAGCTAGGCATATAGTTCTCAAGTAATTAATCCACCTTGGATCCCAAGGTATATCAAAGCCAATTTTAATTAATAATGATCTGTAATTTAGTAGTGAGCACAAATTAATATATATCATGTAGCAACAAAGTCTAACTCTGTTCATATACATTGGCATGTCATAAAAGAACAATTCATTCACACAAAGTAAAGGCCAATACATAGCACAAGTTGTTTGTTGCAAATTTTTCGTATTGGAAACATAGAGAGGTGAATATTTGGTTCCTCTCTCATAATAATTGCAAGTAGGAGCAAAACTCATATGCATATTATATTCATCAAAATCATCATGTGTAATGGTAAAACATAACCCATCAATGTAATCCTTAATAAGTGAAAACTTCTCCGATATTGTGTAGTTGGGAGAATTCAAAAAGATAATAGGATTATCATGTGTGGGTGCAATAGCAACAATTTCATGCTTAACATAAGGAACTATACCAAGTTCATTTACATAAGCATAATTCATATTGGCATCATGGCCACAAGCATCAAGTTCATCATAAAGGGATATTTAAAACGAATCCAAGGGATCATAGAAATCATCATAGCATTCATCCTTCGGTATGTGCGAAGGAAATTAAAAAATGTATGAGTTGAAGAGATACTATCATCACAAGGTGGGCACGGATGATGAATACGCTCTTCCTCCCTTTGTTCTTCGCTCTCTTCCTCATCTTTTTCATCTAATGAGCTCACAGTTTAAGCAATTTCTTCTTCCATAGATTCTTGTAAAATATTAATCTCTTCCAGGAAAACAGACATTCTTTCAATAAATTCTTTAACATAAGCATCACAAGCATAGTGTTCATAGAAATATTTAAGTATGGAATAAAATTCAGATTTGTAAAGAGTAGCATCACACTTTTCAATCAAAGAAGCAATTTCATAAGCAACCTTAAAAGCAACAAACTCTTCAATTTGTTTAATATCATAATAAAAATAGGCATCCTTGGCATCAGAAGATAATATTTCATTATCATTAAACACACGTGTATAGGGAAGGTGTTTTTAGTGTCTTCAAAACAAGAAGTAAAATCATGCATTTCACATAAATTCCAAGCATAGCAACACATCGTATTAATTTAATGCCACAAGAGTTTCCCTTTTTGAGATAAGCGCTGTCGCACAAAATAACCATGCTCATTTAATGATTTTCCCTCAACTAAGCTAGTTGGTTTTTGTGCACGAGCACAAAGGGATCGAAGATGATCCAAGTAAAAAACTTCAGCATTATAGTAGATTTTGGGTGGTTCCTCAACCACTGGGTTAGCAAGTACAACTATTTTTTGGATATTTTGTGTTTCCTACCCTTAACTAAAGATAGAAAACAACATAGAATAGAAAATAAAATTACTTACTAATAAATCAAACAAGCAAACACGAGAATATCAACCGCTACGCTATTGCCCCCCGGCAATGGCGCCACAAAAAGGTCTTGATAACCCACAAGTGTAGGAGGCCATTTGTAGCCTTTTCCGATAAGTAAGAGTGTCGAACCCAACGAGGAGCTGAAGGTAAAATTAATATTCTCTCAAGTTCTATTGACCATCGATACAACTCTATGCACGCTAACGCTTACTATACCTAGAAGAAGGATGAAACTACTTTGCGGGAAGGAAACTAGAAGTACTTAGTAGGTGTAATAGTTAGTTTTGCATGCTAATAAATAACAAGTAAATAAAGGCTAGGGGATGTTTAGATAAAGATTAATTAAGTTAGTATTTTAGTAGAAAGCTTTTTTGTGATGAAAGAGAAAGATTGTCCATATTCAGTTGAATATAACACGATAGATACTCATCATATGCATTGAGGAAGAGGCATATGCTAACACACTTTCCGTACTTGGATCATATGCACTTATGATTGGAACTCTAGCAAGCATCCATAACTACTAAATATCATTAATGTAAAACCAATCCATATCATTAAACATCAAGTCCTATTTACTCCCAAACGTAAACAACCCCCTTACTGAGGTGTAAGCTTTTGTTACTCTAGCCACCCACAATAAGTGAATCATAAACATATTGCAACACCCTCCAGTGGGAATCCCTCACGTGTGTCCGGCACGGAAGGCACCTTAGGACAACACCGTATTAACGTACAACTCATATCAATCACGCCATATCATAATTAACCCGTAGGACAAAATAGATAATAATATATAACATTAAGCACCATGTTTAAGTAGAGATTACATCGGGGAAAATAGGGTTTACACCATGATACGTCCATTATTCATCAGGATTTCCTACTGTTATTTATAATGTTTTTATGCGTAATAATGTTTTTGGGGTAATTCTAAGGCCTTTTATCTCATAATTTGCAACGTTTGAACAAAGAGGGAGAATGTTGGTAGCTGGAACTCTAGACCTGAAAAATCATGTCACAGATACCTATTATGCTCATCTCCAAATGAGCTAAAACCTTACGGATATTTTTTATGTAATATACAATAAATATTGGAGAAAATAACTACCGGAGGGGCCCACCCTGGTCAGTACAAGATACTAGGGAGCGCCAGGCCCCCTAGGCGCGCCCTGGTGGGTTGTGCTCAGCACGGCCCACCTCTAGAGCCCATCTTCTGGTATATAAGTTGATTTGACCTACAAAAAATCAATACAAGACTTTTGGTACGGTAGGTCTCCGTCACGAGGCAGAACTTGAGCATGAGCACTTTTGCTCTCCGGCGGAGCGATTCCGCCTGGGAAACTTCCCTCCCGAAGGGGGAAATCAAAGACATTGTCATCACTAATAACCCTCTGATCTTGGGGAGGGCAATCTTCATCAACGTCTTCAACGGTACCATCTCCTATCAAACCCTAGTTCATCTCTTGTGTTCAATCTTTGTACCGGAGTTTTAGATTGTTGCTTGTGGGTAACTAGTAGTGTTGATTACCTTGCGTCGTTGATTACTATATGGTTTATATGGTGGGATACTATATGTTCAGATACATTATGCTATTTAATACCTCTATGATCTTGACCAGGACTATTATTTGTGAGTAGTTACTTTTGTTCTTGAGTTCACGGGTGTTGCAAGTAATCATGTGTAGTTGATATGTGTTTGATATTTTTAAGATGCGTATGTTGTGATTCCCTTAGTGGTGTCATGTGAACGTCGACTACATGACACTTCACCATAATTGGGCCTAAGGGAATGCATGGGGAGTAGTTATTAGATGATGGGTTGCTAGAGTGACAGAAGCTTAAACCCTAGTTTATGTGCTACATCGTGAGGGGCTCATTTGGATCCAAACGTTTAATGTTAGATTTTATCTTAATACTTTTCTCATAGTTGGGGATGCTTGCGAGGGGTTAATCATAAGTGTGAGGTTTGTTCAAGTAAGAACAACACCCAAGCACCGGTCCACCCACATGTCAAATTATCAAAGTAGTGAACACGAATCAAACCAACATTACGAAAGTGACTAGATAAAATTCTCGTGTACCCTCAAGAATGATTTGATTATTATAAGAGATTGTTTTGGCCTGTCATTTTCCGAAAATGTATTGGGCTACCTTTCTGCACTTAATTACCGTTACCGTTACTTGCTCTTTACCAATTATCTTGCTATCAAACTACGTGTTACCTGCTATTTCAGTGCTTGCAGAAATTACCTTCCTGAAAACCACTTGTCATTTCCTTCTGCTCCTCGTTAGGTTTGACACTCTTACTTATCGAAAGGACTGTGATTGACCCCCTATACTTTTGGTTCATCACACCGCTACATAGAGGGGGAGAGAGTTGGTGGTGACGGCAGCGAAGTTGTTGGTGTAGATTGCCGTCATGATGGTTGACCCCGCGGCGCTACGGCGCCACCAAGAGAGAGGGAAAGAGATCCCCCTCCTTCTTCTTCTTCTTCCCTGGTCCATGGCCGCCAAGGCTCCTAGAGGGCAAGATCCGCTCAGAAATTGGATCACTCTCTCTGTTTCTCTCCCTTTTTTCTCCTATTTTTTGTCCCTTCACCGTTTCTTAAATATCTAGAGATCCATAACTCCAATCAGGATGAAATTTTCAGGGGATTATTATCAAAAATTATCGTTTAGCAATGAAAGTAGGGCCCCAGCCGACTGAAGGTGGAGGCACAAGATATCAGGGCGCGACCACCCCACCTCTTCATGCCCTATTAGCTTGTGCCTCCCTTGTGAAGTGTGTTGCATTCATTATCTTCCAAAAATTCACATATATTCCAGAAAAATATGTTGGAAATATTCCCTAGAGGCAATAAATAAAGTGTTTATTATTATATTTCCTTGTTAATGATAATCGTTTATTCTCCATGCTAATTGTGTTGATTGGAAACTAAATACATGTGTGGGCATATAGACAACACTGTGTCCCTAGTATGCCTCTAGCGGACTAGATCATTGATCAAATATGGTTAAGGCTTCCTAGCCATGGACATGAGATGTTACTTGATAATAGGATCACGTCATTCGGAGAATGATGTGATGGACAAGACCCAAACTACAAATGTAGCAGATGATCGTGTCTGTTTATTGCTATGGTTTTCTGCATGTCAAGTGTATGTTCCTATGACCATGAGATCATGCAACTCACTGACACTTGAGGAGTACCTTGTGTGTATCAAACATCACAATGTAAATGGGTGACTATAAAGATGCTCTACGGGTATCTATGAGGGTGTCTATTCAGTCGGCATGGATCAACACTGGGATTTGTTACTCCGTGTGACAGAGAGGTATCTCAGGGCCCACTCGGTAATACAACATCACAATGAGACTTGCAAGCAATGTGACTATGTGTTAGCCACGGGATCTTATATTATTAAACGAGTAAAGAGACTTGCTGGTAACGAGACTGAACTCGGTATAAACATACCGACGGTCGAGTTTCGGGCAAGTAACGTATCAAAGAACAAAGGGAACAACGTACGGGATTGTCTGAATCCTTAACATAGAGGTTCGACCGATAATGAACTTCCTAGAAAATGTAGGAACCAACATGGGCATCCAGGTCCCGCTATTGGTTATTGACCGTAGAGGTCTCTCGGTCATGTCTACAAAGTTCTCGAACCCGTAGGGTCTGCACACTTAAGGTTTGGTGATGTTTCAGTATAGATGAGTTATGTGTATTGGTGACCGAAGGTTGTTCGGAGTCCCAGATGAGATCAGGATGTGACAAGTACGTCCGTAATGGTACGGAGGTGAAGATTGATATATAGGAAGTTCTGTGTTGGTCACCAAAAAAAGTTCGAGCGTCATCAGTAATGTACTGGGTGCCGGAAGGGGCCTCTAGCCCTGAAGGGCCACATGGGCTGTGAGAGAAGGCACACAAGCCCCTAGTGGGCTTGCCGGCCCTCCCACAAGGACCCATGAGGCCAAAGGGTGGAGTGGGAAACCCTAAGGGCGCTGGCCACCCTGCCTTGGGGGCCAAGCCACCCCTTGGCAGCCGCCCCCACCTCTTTGTCGCCACCCTAGGGGTGGGAACCCTAGGGAGTAGATCCTTGCCCCCTTCCCCCTATATATATGAGAGAGGGGGCAGCCTCTACACAAGACGCAACACATCCCTTCCTTCCTCCCCGATAGCTTCTCCTCTAGTGGATTGATTCAGCGACGCTTAGCGAAGCTCTGCCGGATCAGCTCCACCATCACCGCCGCCACCTCGTCGTGCTGCCGGAGAACCCATCTACCTCTCCACTCCCTCTTGCTAGATCAAGAAGGTGGAGATCGTCCTCGAGTTGCACGTGTGCTGAACGCGGAGGTGTCGTCCATTCGGCACTTGATCAGGAGTTCATGGGACGGCTTGCGATTTGAATCGCGGAGACATACGACTACATCAACCGCGTTCTTTACCGCTTCCACTTAGTGATCTACAAGGGTATGTGGATCCAATATCTCCTCTCATAGATGATCATATCCTAGATTGATCTTGGTGAAGCGTATGATTTTTTTTGTTTCCAATGCAATGTTCCCCAACAGTGGCATCATGAGCTAGGTCTATGTGTAGATGAGATCACGAATAGAACACAAAAGAGTTTGTCGGCATTGATGCTTAGATTTCTTCCTCCCTTGGTCATGTGTTCATGCAGCAGTATTGTGGGATGAAGCGGCCTGGACCAACCTTACTCGTACACTTACGAGAGACCGGTTCCATCGACTGACGTGTAACTCTATTGCACAAAGAGGGCTGGCGGGTGTCTGTCTCTCCTACTTTAGTTGGATTAGATTCGACAATGACGGTGCTTGAGAAGGTTGAAAAGCAATTTGAGTATCACCATTGTAGCTTATGTGTAGGTGAGAATTGTTCTTGCTAGATACCTATAGCAGCCACGTAAAACATGCAACAACAATTAGAGGACGGCTAACTTGTTTTTGCAGGGTATGTTGTGATATGATATGGCCAAACACATGATGAGATATATGTGATGTATGAGATGATCACATTTTGTATAGAATATCACGACCTGTATGTCGATGAGTACGGCAACCGGCAGGAGCCATAGGGTTGTCTTTAATTATTGTATGACCCGCGTGTCAATCATTCAACGCTATTTAATGCTTTACTTTATCGCTAAGCGGTAGCAATAGTAGTATAAGCATGTTGGGCGAAACAACCCCGATGGCGACACAATGATGGAGATCATGATGATGGAGATCATGGTGTTACGCCGATGACGATGGAGATCATGCCGGTGCTTTGGAGATGGAGATCAAAAGCACAAGTTCATGGCCATATCATGTCACTTATGATTTGCATGTGATGTTAATCATTTTATGCACCTTGTTTCCTTAGGACGACGGTAGCATTATAAGGTGATGTCTCACTTAAAAAATGTGTTCTCCTCGAGTGTGCACCGTTGCAAAAGTTCATTGTGTCGAGACACCACGTGATGATCAGGTGTGATAAACTCTATGTTCGCATACAATGGGTGCAAGCCAGTGTTGCACGTGCGGAACACTTGGGTTAAACTTGACGAGCCTAGCAGGTACAGACATGGCCTCGGAACACAAGATACCGAAAGGTCGAACATGAGTGATATAGTAGATATGATCAACATGATGATGTTCACCATTGAAACCACCTTAACTTACATGATGATTGGACTTGAGTTGGTGAATTTGGATCATGTATCACTCAGATGACCTGAGGGTTGTCAATTTGAGTGGGAGATTTAGTAATTTGATTAACTAAACTCATTATCTTGAACAATAGTCTTAGTAACCTTTTCTTATTAATGTTGTAGATGAATGGCTCGCGTTCCTATAGAAAGCTAAGTTGAAAGATGATGGAAGTAACTTTTTGGACTGGGCCCGTAATCCGAGGATTATCCTCACAACTACCCATAAGGCTTATGTCCTTGATGCACCACTTGGTGACCCACCCTTTCCCATGTCATCCGAAGACGTTAAGAATGCTTGGGAGGCACGTTCTAGAGATTACTCAATAGTTCAGTGTGCAATGTTGTATGGCTTAGAACTGGGACTTCAAAGACGTTTTGAATGTCATGGAGCATATGAGATTGATACGTCCATTTTGCATCATGCTTTTGTATTGATATTTATTTCATTATGGGCTGTTATTACACGTTATGGTACAATACTTATGCCTTTTCTCTCTTATTTTACATGGTTTACATGAAGAGGGAGAATGCCGGTAGCTGGAATTCTGGACTGGAAAAGGAGCAAATCTGAGATACCTATTTTGCACAACTCCAAAAGTCCTGAAAATTTACGGAGAATATTTTTGGAAATAATAAAAAATACTCGGGCAAGAATCAACCAGAGGAGGGCCACAAGCCTGTTGGCCGCGGCCACCCCCTGGCCGCCCCTTGCAGGCTTGTGGGGCCCCTGTGGCTCCTCCGACACCCATCCTCTCCTATATGAAGGGTTTTGACCTGGAAAACAAAATCAAAATAGAGCTTTCGGGACGAAGCGCTGCCGTCTTGAGGCAGAACTTGGGTAGAACAATCAAGAGCTCTGGTAGGGCGATCCTGCCGGGGAAACCCCTCCCGGAGGTGGAAATTGAAGCCATCATCATCACCAAATCGAGAGGGGGTCAATATCCATCAACATCTTCATCATCACCATCTCCTGTCCAAACCCTAGTTCATCTCTTGTATCCAATCTTTGTCTCAACTCCTCAGATTGGTACTTGTGGGTTGCTAGTAGTGTTGATAACTCCTTGTAGTTGATGCTAGTTTGTTTACCTGGTGGAAGATCATACGTTCAGATCCTTTATGATAATTAATACTAATCTGATCTTGAACATGAACATGCTTTGTGAGTAGTTCCGTTTGTTCTTGAGGACATGGGATAAGTCTTGTTATAAGTAATCATGTGAATTAGGTATTCATTCTATATTTTGATGAGATGTATGTTCTGTCTCCTCTAGTGGCGTTATGTGAACGTCGACTATATAACACTTCACCATTATTTGGGCCTAGGGGAAGGCATTTGGAAGTAATAAGTAGATGATGGGTTTCTAGAGTGACAGAAGCTTAAACCCTAGTTTATGCATTGCTTCGTAAGGGGCTGGTTTGGATCCATATGTTTCATGCTATGGTTAGGTTTACCTTAATTCTTCTTTCATAGTTGCGGATCCTTGCGATAGGGGTTAATCATAAGTGGGAGGTTTTTCCAAGTAAGGGAAGCACCCAAGGACCGGTCCACCCACATATCAAATTATCAAAGTAATGAACGTGAATCCAATGAGCATGACAAAAACTAGCTTCACAGAAATTTCCATGTGTCCTCGGGAGCACTTCGCGTTATATAAGAGTTTGTTCAGGCATGTCCTTTGCTATAAAAAGGATTGGGCTATCTTGATGCACCTTTGCTACACTTGTTACTTGATACTTGTTACTCGTTATGAATCATCTTATCACAAAACTATCTGTTACCGATAATTTCAGTGCTTGCAGAGAATCCCTTATTGGAAACCGCTTGCCATTTCTTTCTGCTTCTCGTTGGGTTCGACACTCTTACTTATCCAAAGGACTACGATAGATCCCCTATAGTTGTGGGTCATCAAGACTCTTTTCTGCCGCTGTTGCCAGGGAGTGAAGCACCTTTGGTAAGGAAAAATTTATATAGTGTGCTGAAATTTATTGTCACTTGTCACAATGGAAAATAATCCTTTGAGGGGCTTGTTCGGGTTATCTTCACCTCGACCGGAAACACAAAGAGTTGTCCCTCAACTTACTAAACCTACTGAAAATATTTATTATGAAATTCCTTCGGGTATGATAGACAAACTGTTGGCTAATCCTTACGCGGGAGACAGAACACTACATCCTAATTTACATCTAATCTATATGGATAAAGTTTGTGGATTATTTAAGCTTGCATGTCTGCCTGAGGATCACATTAAGAAGAAGGTTTTTCCTTTATCTTTGAAGGAAAAGGCATTGACATCGTATAGGCTATGTGATGATATTGGATCATGGAGCTACAACCGATTGAAAATGGAATTTCATCACAAGTTATACCCTATGCATCTAGTTCATCGTGGTCGGAATTATATTCATAATTTTTGGCCTCGTGAAGGAGAAAGAATCCACTAGTGGAAAAGGCCCCATTTGTCCCAGTTCGTAAGGGCCTTTTGTCCCGGTTCCGGAACCGGGAGTAATGTGTTGGTACTAAAGCCCACGACCTTTAGTCCCGGTTCGCTTACGAACCGGGACACATGGGGCTACACGTGGCCTCTGCGGGGAGCCCAGGCAGGAGGGCCTTTGGCCCTGGTTTGTAACACCAACCGGGACCAAAGAGCATCCACGCATCAGCAGCTGAGTGGCTGTTTTTTCTGAAAGAGGTGGGGTTTTGAGGGTTTAGGAGGGTTAATTTAGGGGTTTCATATATTTTGTTAGATAGCTAATAGAGATAAGTGATCTCTTATTTCCGTGCTTGGTCACGACGCTACGTACTATACTTATAGATAGAACATATAACACAATTTAATCATCATTTTCGTCAATGAGACATCATATAAAAAGTTGGTCACTAGTCATAATCACAACTCCTCCTCCTTATCATCATCATCAACTCTAACACATTGTAGCACATAATAACACATTGTACCTAGCACCTACGTACTCCTATATCGTAGGACCTACTCTACCCTCTCTTAGTTACAATATCATAAAACAAAATAGGCCCTGACTCTCCATTATGGAGAACGAAGATCATCATGTCTCCCAGTCTTGGCCTACTCACAATGTTGCTTCCAAGTAGCTCTCTACGATTGAGCATACATTTTTCCAATCTTTGATTGTCATGACTCCATCGGTTTTAGAAATCCGGTATGGATAGGAGTGATGCGTAGGCTGACCTGGCCGTGGTGGCCCTAAGCTCGTAACAACAACGCGGCCTCTCGGAAACATCAGATGAGGCACACAATCCTCCGGGACTTTATGTTGAAAAATATAGTAATAAATTTGTAGTTAGCAATGTAGTTTAGTTTTAGAAGAATTTATGCAAAATATGCACGGATGTCGTAATAGTAGAATTAAAATCTTACCATGCAATCTCCATGGATGTTACCGTAATATACCATGTGCACTAGTGGCACGTATTGACCATAATGTGCAGGAGTTTGATAATAGCTATTGTAATTCTCAAGATGACTCAGAAATGCGGTAAGTTGATCTTTCTCCTTATAAGTTAATTCTGCTTCATCATTGTAGTAGTAGGTTCTGTCTACCATCTTCCATACATTTTTTGAAGAATGAAAATAAGCTGTAAATGCAAATAATTTGTCAAATATTTTTAAATAAACAATATAAATTACTTACTAAATATGGTTGATAAACTCACATAATGGTAGAACTGGAGGCGTCTGCACATCGACCCAGATGTCGATATTACCTTCTATTTCATCTTCCGGACAAATATCAAAGGTAATAAGCATATTAGGCTCAAATGCATAAGCCTTGCATAGTGCTTGCCAATTTTTGCATTCAAAATAGCAATAGGTGTGTGCATGGAACAATTTTACCGCAAAAGTAAAACCATGCTCGGTCCTCAAGTGAACTATGTTTATGTCCATTTCTTTTTTAGTATTGAAACCAATCTTATCCAAGATAGGAATTCTTGCATGGAAGGGGATACGCTAGTAGAAGAGTAAAAATTAAAATTAAGTATAAGTTGAAGCAAAAGAGGCAGAAGTCATGCTTAATCGCGAAAAAAGACTTCTCATTGTGACTTACTGTATCCACTTCGAAGTTCTCATCCAGCATGATGCTAAAGCGACTACCATCAACTAGGAAAGTCTTGTCACAGAGGCCGCGCTCGTCTTCGTAGTATTCGCAGATACCGAATTCACTTTTAAAACCGATCGAAGGAAACTACGAGAAAACTGATCAACACACCGATCACTATTACTCAATATGCAACAGGTTGACTTTAGGTCTGTCGAGTCTTTCCTTCCTAAACTCTTATCTCACGTATATGGTGGGCACTCCTTCTCATATTGCGACAGTCGGTGATGGTGGCTCCTCCATTCGTCCCTGAGTGCATTACACCAAAATGTCTAGCACACAGGAACGAAGGACAAGCGACCCCCACGACAATAGTCGGGATTCTTCCTCTCTCATATTTATATATGGTGGACACTCTCCCTCAGTGAAAGACACACAAGGAGCTGAAAGAGACCTAAAGTCAACCCATTCCATATATCGGGCAATGACATAGAAAAAATTCCCTATGTTTTGCCGGAATGACTTGCAAATCACAAATACAATTATAATGACCTCGAATATAATATCACAAATACATCATCCCGAATAATGCAGTTCAAGAATTATGGCATGCTTTGGATCTTAATTAATGCGTGTGTGACTTTCGGTCTGTCGAGGCTTTCCTTAAATAACTCTCATATGTCATGGTGTGTTGGTGCGCACTCTCTCACATTGATATGGTGGTGTTTATATGTTGGTGGACACTCTCTCATAGTAATAGTTCGACCGCCAGTGATGGATGCCCCTCCTCTTCTCTTCTTGCGCAATATACCAATGAGTATATCGCAAAGAAGAAAAGAAAGAAGAGGTGCCCCCACGATAACAGTCGGGATTCCTCCATCAAGAACACACATGAAAGTTATTTAAGGAAAGCCTTGACGGACCAAAAGTCACACACGCATTATACCAATAAAATATCACTAATACATTAATATTTATAATGACCTCGAATATAATATCACTAATACATCATCCCGAATAATCCAGTTAATGCATCATCAAATATTAACTAATACATCTCGAATATTATCATATAAGATCACTAATTCAGATCGAATACTATTGAATAATCTAAGTCACTAACGGTTCCTGGGTCATGGGTGGTGGACACCCAAAGATAAGGAACCATCTCGGGATCATAACTCAAGTGAGATCCCTGAAGGATCTGCTAGGTATTGTCAAACTGGACGTGCGACGCCACCATGTAGCGACGGATATGCTCGTCCTCCTCCCTGACACGGCGACGTACCACCTCCGCTGGTGCCGGCTCCCTCCGCACCAAAAGTGGCCCGCGTGACCGCCACCACAGAAGGTCCGGGGCGACGATGATACCTGAATTCCTCACCAACCTTCGAGCCCGGGAAGGTAGCACCTCCCAGTGCCAGCCCGATGGAGCCCAGTCGCGGACATGGCGCCTATCAAGCGGGCTCTCGCGGACTACTCGACGACGAGGGTGCGGGCTGGGCATCATCGACTAATTTTTCATAAAACCCAAAACCAACATACACATACTAATCTAACATAAACATATTAATCTACTTTCAAAAAAAGCATAAACATAGTAATCTAACATACAAATACTAATCTAGCTAACATTTACATACTAAAAAAACATAAACATACTAATCTAACATACACATACTAATCTAGCTAACATAAAGATACTAATTAATCTAACATAGACATACTAAAAAAGCATAAAAATAAACATATATTTAAAAAAATGCAATGAGCCGGGCGGCGGTGGCTCATAGCGGGGGCAGCGACGGGGGCGGGGCGTCGACGGCGACGGGGCAGGGCAGCGACGGTGACGGGGTGGCGACGGGGCAGGGTGGTGACGAGGGTGGCGGGGGCGGCGGGGGAGGCGACAGGGGAGGGGCAGCGACGGGGGTAGCGGCGACGGGACGGCGGGGTGGCAACGAGGCGGCGACGGGGCGACGGGGGAGGTGACGGGAGCGGGGTGGTGACGGGGGCGGCGAGGGAGGCGACGGAGGGGGGCGGCAACGGGGACAGTAGGGGAGGCAACGGGGCGGCGAGGGAGGCGACGGGGATGGGAACGGCGACGGTGGGCTCGGGGCGGCGACGAGGGCGCTAAGTGGATCGAAAACTACCAAATTTGCGTAGTTCTTGTCATATAGAAGGCCTTTGGTCCCGGTTGGTGGCTCAAACCGGGACCAACGACCCCTTTAGTCCCGCTTGGTGGCAACAACTGGGACCAAAGCCCTGATTTCCAGTGCCCAAAGGGCGGGAAACAGGGACCTTTGGTCCCGGTTGGTGCCACCAACAGGGACCAAAGCCCTGTTTTCAGCAGCCCAAAGGGCGGGAAACAGGCCCTTTGGTCCCGGTTGGTGCCTCCAACCGGGACCAATGGCCTTGCACATCGGTGTGGTGGGAGTTTAGTCCCACCTCGCCAAGCGAAGGTTGCCCGAACCTACTTATAAGCCCCGTCGCGGCTGTTATGTTGAGCCTAAATTCAAAATGCTAGTTAGGCGCCTAACTAGCACTTTGAATTTAGGTTCAATTTTAGTGTAAGTGCATCTATTTTTACTTTTGCTAGTTAGACTTCATTTGGTTGTTTTCATGCATTTAATGATTTTTTTGAGCTCATTATGACCCTGAAATTGGAAAGCACTACAAATGAACTCTGAAAAGGTTGAAAGTTGGCATGGTATCAACATTTCACCCACATAGCATGTGCTAAAAAGTTGAGAGGGTTACGGCAAAAGCTGGATGCACTTTGTGTACAAAACGGACAGTCTCTTTCGAAGTATCGGGGTTTCGGACGGAAACACCGAGGTTACAAAAGGCATTTCATTTTCTTTAACTTATTTGAACTCCAGGCTTTTCGTGTGTTTAAAATGCACCATTCAAAGCCACATCATCAATTCTCAACCCTTTCTGACTTCATTTGGTATTTTTATGCATTTAATGTTTTTTTGAGCTAATTATGACCCTTAAATTGAAAAGCACTACAAATGAACTTTGAAAATGTTGAAATTTGGCATGGAAGCAACATTTTACCCACATAGCATGTGCTAAATAGTTTAGAGGGTTATGGCAAAATCTGGATGCACTTCGTGTACAAAACGGACAGTCTCTTTCGAAGTATCGGGGTTTCGGACGGAAACTCATCGGTTACAAAAGGCATTTCGTTTTCTTGAACTTATTTGAACTCCAGTCTTTTCCTGTGTTCAAAATGCACCATTCAAAGCCACTTCATCAATTTTCAACCCTTTCTGACTTCATTTTGTATTTTCATGCATTTAATGAATTTTTTTGAGCTAATTATGACCCTTAAATTGAAAAGCACTACAAATGAATTCTGAAAAGGTTGAAAGTTGGCATGGTATCAATATTTCACCCACATAGCATGTGCTAAAAAGTTGAGAGGGTTACGGAAAAAGATGGATGCACTTCGTGTACAAAACGGATAGTCTCTTTTGAAGGATTGGGGTTTCGGACGGAAACTCATCGGTTACAAAAGGCATTTCATTTTCTTGAACTTATTTGAACTCCAGGCTTTTCGTGTGTTCAAAATGCACCATTCAAAGCCACTTCATCAATTTTCAACCCTTCCCGACTTCATTTGGCACTTTTCATGCATTTAATGATTTTTTGTGCTAATTATGACCCTTAAATTGAAAAGCACTACAAATGAACTCTGGAAAGGTTGAAAAACATAGTAATAACTTTGTAGTTAGCAATGTAGTTTAGTTTTAGAAGAATTTGTGAAAAAGATGCACGGAGGTCATAATAGTAGAATTAAAATCTTACCATGCAATCTCCATGGATGTTACCGTAGTTCACCACGTGCACTAGTGGCATGTATTGACCATAATTTGCAGGAGTTTGATAACAGCTATTGTAATTCTCAAGATGACTAAGAAATGCAGTAAGTTGATCTTTCTCCTTATAACTTAATTCTGCTTCATCATTGTAGTAGTAGGTATTGTCTACCATCTTCTGTACATTTTTTGAAGAATGAAAATAAGATGTAAATGAAAATAACTTGTCAACTATTTTTAAATAAACAATATAAATTACTTAATTAATATGGTTGAGAAACTCACATAATGGTAGAACTGGAGGCATCTGCGCATCAACCCAGATGTCGATATTACCTTCTATTTCATCTTTCGGACGAATATCAAAGGTGATAAGCATATTAGGCTCAAATGCAGAAGCCTTGCATAGTGCTTGCCAATTTTTGCATTCAAAATAGCAATAGGTGTCTGCATGGAACAATTTTACCGCAAAAGTAAAACCATGCTCGGTCCTCAAGTGAACTATCTTTACCTCCATTTCTTTTTTAGTATTGAAACCAATCTTATCCAAGACAGCAATGCTTGCATGGCAGGCGATATGCTAGTAGAATAGTAAAAAATTAAAATTAATTATAAGTTGAACCAAAAGAGGCAGAAGTCATGCTTAATCACGAAAAAAGACTTGTCATTGTGACTTACTATATCCACTTTGAAGTTCTCATCCAGCATGATGCTGAAGCGCCTACCATCAACTAGGAAAGTCTTGTCATAGAGGCCGCGCTTGTCTTCGTAGTATTCGCACATACCGAATTCACTTTCAGCGTCAGATATTTCCTATGTTCATAGTTGAAACATTTAAAACCAATCAAAGGAAACTATGAGAAAACTGATCAACACACAGATCACTATTACTCAATATGCAACAAGTTGACTTTAGGTCTGTCGAGTCTTTCCTTCCTAAGCTCTCATCTCACGTATATGTTGGGCACTCCTTCTCATATTGCGACAGTCGGTGATGGTGGCTCCTCCATTCGTCCCTGAGTGCATTACACCAAAATGTCTAGCCCACGGGAACGAAGGAGAAGCGACCCCCATGACAACAGTCGGGATTCTTCCTCTCTCATATTTGTATATGGTGGACACTCTCCCTCAGAGAAGAAAGAAGAGGCGCCAGCCACGATAACAGTCAGGATTCCTCCATCTAGAACACACATGAAAGCTCACACAAGGAGCAACGACAGACCAAAAGTCTCACACACATTATACCAATAAAATATGGCATACACAAGGTGCTTGCCAACGATGACAACCCACTTTTTTGTTGCATTTTGTCCTCAGCCACAATCAGAATTTAAGAAACACTTGAATTGAAAAGCACTACAAATATATAATAGCTAGAGAGATATGTA
This sequence comes from Hordeum marinum, assembly GCA_022496015.1. Classification (NCBI taxonomy): domain Eukaryota; kingdom Viridiplantae; phylum Streptophyta; class Magnoliopsida; order Poales; family Poaceae; genus Hordeum; species Hordeum marinum. The sequence continues at coordinate 275,794,096 of CM039677.1, read as the reverse complement.
ATATATAATAGTTTAGATATCCATGATAGAAAGTACTCGTCCAAGCGAACACTACTAGCTAGTCTGAATCAGAAGAATATCCCCATGGTGTGGTGGTGGTGCAAGGTGACGCTGCCCATAGTTCACGATCCAAATCCGCGGTACAACTCATATACAACGTATGCATCTTTTGCTGCATACTCAATGTTGATCGGCTGAGGTGGGGTCCTCTCCCACTCTTTGTGTTGCGCCCGGGGAAATTTGGTCTTCATATCTGCGTAAGAGTCATCGATCAAGGCGACTGCCATAGAAGCCATCGAAGTCCTCTCATACTGAAGCCTGAATATGTCTTGGATATCAACAAGGTAGCCCGGTGGTATCTCAATACCGAAGCTGCGCCTCATCTTCAGCTTGTCATTACTTACATCAACGCTAGCAAAATGTATGCCACTGCGTAGGAAGTCCATGAGTGCTGGGCAGTGCATGTCACTACTGCAACATCAACAAATTAAAATGGAGCAAATGTTAAATACTGCTGCAACAAGTATATTTCGGCAGAATTATAATATGCAACTATATAAAGGAAAAATATTTCGCTGCAACAAAAGAGGAAGACGCAAAGTTTTCATAAAAAAACCGAAAATTATTTCACTACAACTTAAGAGAAATGGATCTTTGCCATAGGATTCAAAATAGAACATATATATTGTTATATCCTATATATATATGCAATTTTCATATCATATGAATTGATGCAGAAACCCTAAATTAACTATATGACATATATGTTCTCCGACGTTTTGCAACAAGCAAAACTGTTTCATTACAAACTTAAAAGAAATATTGATCTTTCCCATAGGATTCAAAAAGGAACATATTTCTATCCGATGCAATTTTCATAATAATCTATAAATTATTAATTGATCAAAGAAAACCCACGAAACTCACCTTGCCCATTGGAAGATAATGACATATTTCTTGAAACATAGCTGGATGACGACAACATCTTCTTGTTTGGCCGTGTACTCATCCGCCACTATGAACTTGTCTTTCTCATCCGCCACTTCAAGCCATTTCTGAAAAAGGGAAAGAAAATGCGGCACCCTAGTGCTGTCGTTCGTGTAGACGACATCGAGATTGGTCGTGCCATGTGCGAGCACCTCCCCTTAGAGAGTGATTGGATTCATGGTAGAAGATATGGGGAAGAAGAGAGGAGAATGGAGGAGAAGAAGAGAGGAGAATGGAGGACAAGAAGAGCGGAGAAGAAGATAAATGGGCGAAATATTGTAGTCCTCGCCGAACGGTTACCACTTTCTCGGAGCGCGAAGCGTCATGGGATGCGAACCGTTCGAAACTTTAGTCCCGGTTTGAGCCACCAACCGGGACTAAAGGGGCTCGCAGCAGGCAAACGGTCGCCCCTTTTGTCCCGGTTCCATCCACGAACCGGGACCAATGGTTGTGGGCCAGGAGCAAGGCACATTGGTCCCGGTTCGTGTCTAGAACCGGTACCAAAGGTGTCCTATGAACCGGGACCAATGCCCCATGTGGCCCGCCCGGCCCCCTGGCCTCACGAACCGGAACTGTTGCTCCCATTAGTCTCGGTTCGTGACTGAACCGGGACTAATGGCATTGCCCGGCCCGGACCAATGCCTTGTTTTCTACTAGTGATCGCTCAAGCTTGGGGAGGCTTAAGTCAATGTTATATTCATGCCCCAATCACGAGCTCTTGAGAGAAATTATCATTCAGAATTTTTCTGCTCTGCTTTCTCGTAGTGATCAATCCATGCTCGATACTTCTTGTGCTCGTTCCTATATGAAGAAAGATATTGACTCAAAATGGGATTTGTTGGAAAGAATTAATGCAACTCTGAAGATTGAGAAATCGACGACGGCAAGCAGTCAGGTATGAACCTTAGGTTTGAATGTGTTAAATCCTTTGTAGGCACCGATGCTTTTCGTGAATTTAGCACTAATTATGGACTTGACTCTAAGATAGTAGCTTATTTTTGTGAATATTTTGCTTCTCATGTTGATCTCCCTAAGGAGAAGTGGTTTAAATATCATCCTCCCATTGAAGTTAAAGTAGTTGAACCTATTAAAGTTGAAGAGAGAACTATTACTTATAATGTTGATCATGTTATTCCCACTGCTTATATTGAGAAACCACCTTTACCTCTTAGAATAAAGGATCATGCTAAAGCTTCAACTATGGTTCGTAAGAGATGTGCTAGAACACCTACACCCCCTGAGCAAATTAAAGTTGAACCTCGTATTGCTATGGTTAAGGATCTCTTGGTTGATAATATTGATGGGCATGTTATTCAATTTTGTGATGACGCTGCTAGAATTGCTAAACCTGATGCTAAAGATAAACATAGACCTGTTGTTGGCATGGCTATTGTTTCTGTTAAAATAGGAGATCATTGTTAACATGGCTTATGTGATATGGGTGCTGGTGTGAGTGCAATTCCCTTTTCCTTATATAAAGAGATTATGAATGATATTGCACCAGCTGAGTTAGAGGAAATTCATGTTACAAGTAAGCTTGCTGACACACAATATCACTTGTTGGGATTATTAGAGATGTTGAGGTATTGTGTGGGAAAATAAAGTATCCTACTGATCTTCTTGTTCTTGGTTCCCCACAAGATAATTTTTGTACCATTATATTTGGTAGACCCTTCTTGAACACCGTTAATGCCAGGATAGATTGTGATAAGGAAACGGTTACCGTAAGTTTTGGGGATACGTTTCATGAGTTTAATTTCTCTAAATTTCATAGACAACCCCATGATAAAGAACCGCCTAGTAAGGATGAAATTATTGGTCTTGCTTCTATTGTTGTGACTCCTACTAATCCTTTAGAGCAACATTTACTGGCCCATGAAAATGACATGCATATGCATGAAAGGAATGAAATAGATAGGATTTTCCTTGATTGGCATCCTATTATGAAACACAACTTGCCTGTTGAAATACTTGGGGATCCTCCTCCACCCAAGGGTGATCCCGTGTTTAAGCTTAAACAATTGCCAGATACTTTGAAATATGCTTATCTTGATGAAAAGAAGATATATCCTGTTATTATTGGTGCTCACCTTTCAGAGCATGAAGAACGAAGATTATTGAAAACTCAGAAGGAGCACCGTGCTGCTATTGGATATACTCTTGATGATCTTAAGGGCATTAGTCCCACTCTATGTGAGCACAAAATTAAAATGGAGCCTGGTGCTAAACCAGTTGTTGATCACCAACGACAGTTGAATCCTAAAATGAAGGAAGTGGTAAGAAATGAAATATTAAAACTTCTAGAGGCAGGTATCATTTACCCTATTGCTGATAGTAGATGGGTTAGTCCCATTCATTGTGTCCCTAAGAAAGGAGGTATTACCGTAGTTCCTAATGATAAAAACGAATTGACCCCGCAAAGAATTGTTACAGGATATAGAATGGTGATTGATTTTAGGAAGTTGAACAAAGCTACTAGGAAAGATCATTATCCTCTACCTTTTATTTATCAAATGCTAGAAAGATTATCTAAACACACACATTTATGCTTTCTAGATGGTTATTCTGGTTTCTCTCAAATACATGTATCAAAAGAGGACCAAGAAAACACCACCTTTACTTGCCCTTTTGGTACCTTTGCTTATAGACGTATGCCTTTTGTTTTATACAATGCACATGCTACCTTTCAAACATGATGACTTCTATATTCTCTGATTTCTGTGAAAGGAATGTTGAGGTATTCATGGACGATTTTTCCGTTTACGGATCTTCTTTTGATGATTGTTTGAGCAACCTTGATCGAGTTTTGCAGAGATGTGAAGAAGCTAATCTTGTCTTGAATTGGGAGAAGTGACACTTTATGGTGAATGAAGGCATTGTCTTGGGACATAAAATTTATAAAAGAGATATTGAAGTTGACAAGGCTAAAGTTGAAGCTATTGAAAAAATGTTGTGTCCTACGGATATTAGAGGTATAAGAAGTTTCCTTGGTCATGTTGGTTTCTGTAGGAGATTTATTAAACATTTCTCTAAGATTTCTAGGCCTGTCCCTAATCTGTTGCAAAAAGATGTTCCATTGGTTTTTTATGATGATTGTGTGGAAGCTTTTCAAATTCTCGAGAATGCTTTGATTTCTGCACCTATTCTTCAACCACATGATTGGAACCTACCTTTTGAAATTATGTGTGATTCTTGTGACTATGCTACCGGTGCTGTTCTAGGACAAAGAGTTGATAAGAAATTAAATGTTATTCATTATGCTAGCAAAACTCTAGATAGTGCTCAAAGAAACTATGCTACCACTAAAAAGGAATTTTTAGGAGTTGTGTTCGCTTGTGATAAGTTTAGACCGTATATTATTGATTCTAAAGTAACTATTCACACTGATCATGCTGCTATTAAATATCTCATGGAAAAGAAAGATTTTAAACCTAGACTAATTAGGTGGGTTCTTCTGCTACAAGAACTTGATTTGCATATTGTTGATAGAAAGGGTGCTCATAACCCCGTAGTAGATAACTTGTCTAGGTTAGAGATTTTTCTTGAAGACCCACTACCTATTGATTATAGCTTTCCTGATGAACAATTAGTTGTCATAAATGCTTCTCACAATGCTCATTGGTATGCTGATTATGCTAATTACATTGTCGCTAAATTTATACCGCCTAGTTTCACATACCAACAAAAGAAAAAGGTTTTCTATGATTTAAGACATTACTTCTAGGTTGACCCACACCTTCATAAAGAAGGAGTAGATGGTGTTATTAGACGTTGTGTGCCTGAACATGAACAGGAACAGATCCTACAGAAGTGTCATTCTGAGGCCTGCGGAGGACACCATGCTGGAGATAGAACTGCACATACGGTATTACAATCTGGTTTTTATTGGCCTACTCTCTTCAAGGATGTTCGTAAGTTTGTCTTGTCATGTGATGAATGTCAAGGAATTGGCAATATTAGTAGGCGTCAGGAAATGCCTATGAATTACTATCTTCTTATTAAACCATTTGATGTTTTTTTTGATTATATGGGACCTTTTCCAACGTCCAATGGGTATACTCATATTTTAGTTGTTGTTGATTATGTTACTAAGTGGGTAGAAGCTATTCCAACTAGTAGTGATGATCATAACACCTCTATTAATATGCTTAAAGAAGTTATTTTCACTAGATTTGGAGTTCCCAGATATTGAATTGCTGATGGTGGTTCACATTTTATTCATGGTGCTTTCCGTAAATTGCTTGCTAAATATGATGTTAATCATAGAATTGCATCTCCTTATCATCCTAGGTCTAGTGGTCAAGTAGAGTTAAGCAATAGAGAAATAAAATTGATCTTGCAAAAGACGGTTAATAGATCTAGGAAGAATTGGTCTAAGAAACTTGACGACACATTATGGGCTTATAGAACTGCTTACGAGAATCCTATGGGTATGTCTCCTTATAAAATGGTTTATGGTAAAGCATGTCACTTACCTCTAGAGCTAGATCTTTGTGGGCAATCAAAGAGCTCAACTATGATTTCAAACTTGTTGGTGAGAAGAGGTTATTTTACATTAGCTCACTTGATGAATGGAGAACCCAAGCCAACGAGAATGCCAAGTTGTTTAAAGAAAAGGTTAAGAGATGGCATCGTGAAAGGATACAAAAGCGTGAATTTAATGTAGGTGATCATGTCTTGCTACACAATTCTCGGTTAAATTTTTTTGCGGGTAAACACTTCTCCAAATGGGAAGGACCATACATCGTCGACAAGGTATATCGTTCTGGTGCCATCAAGATCAACAACGCCGAAGGCACAAATCCTAAGGTGGTAAACGGGCAAAGAATCAAACACTATATTTCAGGTACTCCCATTAATGTCGAAACCAATGTCATCGATACCAAAACTTCCGAAGAGCATATTAGGGAGACTTACCAAAATGTTTTAGACTCTGAGAAGGAATAGGTACGTGGTACGGGAAGTAAACCAACTCCAAAAATTTCCCAATAGCAATTTTAATCAGTTTTGGAATATTTAGAAAATTAGGAAAATTAAAAGCAGTCTGAAGGACGCACGGGGAGGCGACAAGCCTGCTAGGCGCGGCCACCCCCTACCCGCGCGTAGGGGGATTGTCACCACCCCGTGCACCCCCTGGACTCCGTTTTCTTGTGGAATATCCCTTCGGGTCGGCAAAAATTCATTATATAATATCCCAAAGGTTTTGACTTTCATATCATGACAATACCTTTTGTTTTCGTTTTGGTCAGTTTCTGAAGCAGATTTAGATTGTCATGGCGTCTCCTGGTGCTCCGAAGGAAAAGTTTTTCGAGAAGGTCATCAACCCTTATCTTGCGGAGGTGCTGCAACACCCTAAACCATTGAGATTTGTGAGGGGTGCTGCACATCCGTGACGTTGAGGGGCCGAAGAAGACCGGAAGCGTGGAAACAAGGCTCGAGGCAATGGAGCAGCAAGTCCTCAACTGCCAAGCGATGGTGGAGCGTGGACTCAATGAAAATCATATGATGATCTCAGAGTTTAACCAAAAACACAAGATGGACACGAAGGACGTCGGAGAGCACATCTTCAAGCTTTACGAGAAAATTAAGCATCTCCAAGCCCGGATCTGTGATCTGCAAAACCAAAATGGTGAGTATGAATACAGATTTAAGAGAATGAGTTTTGCTGCAGATTTGAGGATTCTGGAGACCCGCTCATGTTTTTACGATGGTGAGCCTATGCCTTGGAAGATGGAGGACAAGGCTCCAACCTCTTCAACAACTCCACCACCATCAACCCCGAAGAAGGACACCTAAGTACATGGGTATGGGCACTCCCCTTGGCTTGTGCCAAGCTTGGGGGAGGTGCCCCAGTATCGTATCGTACCACACCTCTTTTCTTTTTCCCTTTTTTATCTTTATTAGTTCGATCCTTTTTGTTTTTGCTTTGATCTAGTAGAATAAAAGTTTTTAGTATGTTCTACCTTTAGTATTTATTTTGCTCCCCTTATGTAAGCAAGTCCGAGCGTTATATAATAAAAAGTAGTTTTGATGAGAGGGCTTTGCTAGATCACTTTTCTCTTGAAAGTAATAAAGTATAATAGAGCTAAAGCAAATAGAATACATAATGATCTTATGGGGAGTAATGACTTTACATATAAAAATTATGGTGATTGATATTGGTTGGGATTTAACAAACATAGTAATTGGTCATTTGTGCAATTGAAAGGAAGTGATAAAGAAAGAGAGATTCACATATAAATATATTATCCTGGACATCCTTTATGATTGTGACCACTCACTAAAATATTACATGCCATGAAGTTGATGTTGGACAAGGAAGACAACATAATAGGTTATGTTTGCTTGCATCCGTATAGAAGTTATATGGTTTTAGATCCTCCAACATGTCGTGCTTGCTTCCACCTCACATTAACCAAACTTCCGCACCAAGTAGAGATACTACGTGTGCATCCAAACACCTCAACCCAGTTTTTGCCATGAGAGTCCAACATACCTACCTATGGATTGAATAAGATCCTTCAAGTAAGTTGTCATCGGTGCAAAAAGGCAATAAAAATTGCTCCTAAATAAGTGTGATCTTTTATTGTAAGGGAAATAAGCATTGTACGAACTTGTGATAGTGAAGAAATAAAAGCGACAGACTACATAATAAAGGTTGCTATCACAAAGGGAAATACAACACAGCGTTCCTCTCCATTAATTTTGCATCCAAAAAAAAAGTGCATGACAACCACTACTTCCCTCTGCGAAGGGACTATCTGTTACTTTACTTTTACTTTCTAGTACTTACCTTTATGCAAGAGTCGTGGTGATCCTCACCAATTCCTATATTTCACCTCTTTTGGCAAGCATTATGTGTTGGGCAATGATCTAGACTTATATAGCCACTCGGATGTGGGAGACCATGGGTTATTATAGTTGACATCACCCTTGAGGTGAATAGTTGGGAGGAAATACTATAAGTCCCTATCTTCCTCTGCGTTCGATTGAAGCTTTGACCTCGTGGGTACCACGTGAGTGCTAGCAATTGCGAAATACCAAAAGATGATTAAGTATGTGGATTTTATTTACAATCTCTTATATCGACTCTTTCCGATGTTATGATAAATTTTCAATTGCTTCAATGACTGAGATCATAGCTTGTTGGCTGTCAATAGAGTTCTTGGCTCGTAATTTATCTTGTGAATGAATTGTTACTCTAATATAAACAATTTCATACAATGAGTATTCCTATTCTATAGTTGATCATGATGCCCTCATGTCCGTATTTTATTTTATCGACACCTCTATCTCTAAACATGTGGTCATATTGATCGATCTCGGTTTTCACTTGAGGGCAAGCGAGGTCTAAGCTTGGGGGAGTTGATATGTCCATTTTGCATAATGCTTTTATATTGATATTTATTGCATTATGGGCTGTTATTGCTGGGGAACGTTGCATGGGAAACAACAAAATTCCTACGCACACGCAAGATCTATCCATGGTGATGTGTGTCGTCGTTTTCTCACGACACATGCCATGGGGTGGCTTATCGAAGGTGTTGGGGCCAAAGGACGCCGATGGGCTCCGGGTGTGAGATTGGGCACAAGAGGTGATGACACGCGATGTAACCAGGTTCGGGGCCCTCGGAGGGAGGTAACACCTCTAGTCCTGCTTGGTTTCGTTGGATGGATGGGTATGTTCACAGGGATGCTCCTGGAGCTGTGTCTAGACGAGGAATAAGGAGCAGCCGGCTCGTCTTCCTCTGCGATGATGAGAGTTCCGTGGGTGTGTGCTAGTGAACATTCGTTTGTCCGCGTGTGCCCCCCTGTTGCATGGGCGGCTCAGGAGGTTTTATAGGCCAACCCCCGGGCTCTTACAATATGCTTTAAGTACCTAAGTGGAGGGACTCGGCTGGCAGCCTCTCTAGCTGGCCAAAGGGTCCCACTGCTCATGTTGTCTCGTCATGGGCGGGGCCTGCCGGCCGAGCGGTCCCATCTCCCGTTGGGGCCCTCCAACCGGCTCTGCAATTGGCCCACGCCCACCAGCCCTGGCATGGGTCGCCCGGGGAGCGTCGTTTAGCGCCAGTCGACCGAAGTCTTTGATATGGCCGGTGGCAGTGTAGCCACACCGGGACAGGTAATCGAGTGACAAGGGCGTGCCAGCAGTGTTCCCCCGCCCGGTCGCGCTCACTGGTGTCAGCGGCTAGCACGGTCGGACTTTAGCCATGCGCAGCGGGGCGTAAGCGGCCGCTGTAGCCACAGGGATGCCCGTCCTGGCGGTTGCATCGCATTGTCATACCCACGGACGGAGGGACTGGACAGGGCACGTTCGTCCCAAAGTCAATGGAGGAGCCGGCCTATGGGCAGCTAGCTACTTAACCAGCCGGCCGAGGGCCCAACCATCTACTTGACCAGCCGGCCAGGGTGCCAGCCGCTGCTGGCTTGCGTTGGGTGCCCTCCAGCCGGCCACGTCCAGCCGACCACATAGTTTTTCTTTGAATCAAAGGGGGGGAAGACCCCGTTGCTTTGGCCTACCTGGGGGTATAAACCCTGTCAGTAGCCCCCAAAGCCGGTGGGGGCCCACGTCCGATGGACGGTGGGGAGCCGATGGCTTCCCCTCAGCTCCACCCGCCTCCGGATCGAAGGTGAAGGGACAGCTGGGTCAGCCGTTGGTCTCGATGTCTCGGGTTCTGGCACGCCGTACCGGGACCCATGCTGGCACGCGACACGCCACGCGGTGCGTAATGATTTGATGGGTCCTGCGCACGCGGGGAGACGAGACGTCGCCTGGGCCTAGCCCGCTAGGACCCAGGCATAGCCAAATAGGCCTCGGGGCCAGGGTTGGATCCTATGGCCCCGAAGCAGCCGTTACGGCCCAGGCCACCCACTCGCGCGGGGTTATCGAGGGAGTGGGCACAATCGATCCCCTATACAAGGGGAGGAAGGGCAGGGGGCGGAGGTCCCCACGCCCCCCTTGCCTCCTGGCTGCTTTCCTTTGCTATCGCTCTTCCTTCTCTGCACGCCGTCGCGCCCGAACCCGCGTCCGCGCCCGCACGCCATACCACCGCCACGATGGCTGATGGACGTGGCGGTAGCTGGGGCGGCTCTTTTGTCACCAAGGCAGACATCACCGAGCTGTGCAAGGCGCGCATGTTGCCGTCTGCGGAGCGGGTGGCCACTCACGCGTCGGGCGGCGAGGTAGCGCCGGCGCCGTAGCCAGGGGAACGTGTTGTGTTCCTCTGGCACTTCTCTCGGGGTTTCGGGCTTCCGGTGACCATATTTTTCTGTCTTCTTCTTGACACTTTCAACCTCCAACCACACCACCTGGGTCCAAACTCAATCTTGTACCTCTCCGCCTTCGTGGCATTGTGCGAGGGGTACCTTGGCATTCTCCCTTTCCTTGATCTTTTCAATGCCATTTTTATCTCAAACCTTTGAAGGACGCGTGCGGGGGCACGGTGGTGTGCTACCGCGGCGTCGCTCACTTTCCTCCTCTTTCTCTGATCGACTCAGTCAAGGGGTGGCATCAAACGTTCTTCTACATGAAGAACCTCGACCGAGGACGGATTTCATCTGGCTGTCGCCTCTCGAGGACCAGCAGTCGTCCCAGCAGAACTGGTTGGGATTTGCCCCATGCGACGGGGCCTAGGACGAGCTGGCTCGGCTCATGCAGCTGAAGATCGTCGAGGGGCTGGTTGCCGCGGACCTGGTGGCGTCCTTCATCTCGCATCGGGTGTCGCCTCTCTAGCTGAGGCCACATCGGATCTGCAACATGTCCGGCCGGCACGACCCCTGCCGGCAGTCCACCGTCGAGCTGACGCCGGCTCACGTGGTGAAGCGGGTGAACGCCCTTGGTGAGTTTTTTTGTTGAGGCGGTTCTCTTTTGTTTGTTATTCCCAAGCCGGTAGCTGGCTGGAGAGCTTACGTTGAAGTGCTGACCGTAGCTGCTGGTGCGACAGAACACGTCAGACAGCCCACACCCGCAGATCTTCGAGGCGGAGCGCAAGGACTCCGACTTTGAGGACTTCCAGAGGGGTGGTACCGTGGAGGAAGGAGTGGACTCCTCGGAAGGGGACGACGAGCCGGCGGATCCACGAGGCGGCGCCCCTAGTGGAGCGGGAGGGTCCGGAGCAGCCGAGGAACCCAGCGGAGCGGTTGAGTTCCCTCTTGCCCCCTCCATCCAGGATTGGACACACGATGACGACGATGATGATGATGATGACCATTTGATGATCCTAGATGGGCCGCCTCCCGGAGGAGCGAGGAGTGGCTGGCTCGAGGCCCGACAGCCGAACCGGCCAGGCGGGGGAAGAGGCCAGCACAGGAGGGGCCGGCGGCCCCGTCACCCGGCCCGAAGCGGATCAAGATGTCCGCGCGGAATCCGCCGCCACGTGCCAAGCGGGCCCTGCCCCTTGTCGTTGTGTGAGTTCTTTTATGCTCGCACAAGTTTTCTTGCTAGCGCCTCGCGAGCCGATTGATGACCAGCCCTTGAGCATTGCAGCGACCCCATCGAGCTCCATGTGGAGGAGGCGGCAGGGGAGGAGACGGACGCCGCCGGCCGGCTGGCCCGCGAGCACGCAGCCACCTAGCGGGAGGAGAAAAGGAGGCTCGGGGAGATGCGAGTCTCTCGGTCCAGAACGTGGGGAGGGGCCGTGCACTCCGGGACATCGAGCGGTCGGGGGCGAAGGGGGTCGACCGAGCCTCCGTGGGCCTCGGACTCGGCAACGGAGTCCACTCGCATGTCGAGGCCCCGGTCGAGCGAGCCGCGGGGAGTGGCTACGGACCCGCCAGGGCCTTCGCCCGTGCAAGAGTCGGTCCAGGCGAGGGAGACGGCGACGGCACCGGCCCCCGAGTCGACCCGGCCTGAGGTGCCAGAGGTGACCCCGCCTACCGCTGAACAGGTCCGGGTCGAGGTGCCGGAGGTGCCTGCGGCCCTGGGGGTGACGCCGGAGGTGCCGCCGGAGGCGACATCCATGGAGGTGGAGGTGCCCTCCGGCGCGACCGATGCGCCGGAGCGGCCGGGGGATGAGGCGGTGCCGGCGCCGGCAGGGGGCAGCGGGAGGCGACTCTCAGCCCCTTGCCGTCATCAATCCGCCCATCGCGGCCGAAGCCGCGGCGAGTTCGGGCGGCAGCGGCGGCCGGGCACGGAGGGTCCTACGGTCGATGCAGGAGGTCACCCGGGACTGGGATGCGGTGGCGAGCGTGCCGGCCCTGCCATCTCCCCCGACAGGTAGACCGGTCCCCTCCCTCGTGGATCTGGGGAGCGTCCTGGACCGGTGCCGGTAGGAGCTGGCCTGGTTTGCGGAGGCAGCGGGCGTCGCCCTTCAGCGTGTGGAGGTATGCTGGCAACCTTCCTTGAAGGTTTTAGTGGGGGCGCACGAGCGCACCCACTGAGTGTAACCCCCTAGATGCGGGTCGGCTGACCGCCTGATGGGCAGCCGGGCCGGATATCCTTTTATAACTTCTTGATATTTGCTTATTTTTCTTGTGACGGGAGGGAACCTCCCTGCGGGAGAAGCTCTTCGCGGTGGCGGTCGCCATCCACGACCGCGGCAAGTTTGGCTTCTACTGCCTGGAGGAGGAGCTGGCGTGCGTGCAAGGTAGGTTGCACTTCGTAGGAGAGACATATATACCTCGGGAGTCGGCTATCGCCGCCTGCCCACTAACGTTGGTTGTGTCGTGCAGGCGAGCTAGCCACCCTTCGCGGGGAGAAGACCGGGCTCATCGCCGAACGGGACCGGCTGGCGCGAGATGCCTAGGCGACCGCATAGGAGACGGACCGGCTGGTCGTGCTGCTAGTTGATGGGGAGGCGGCCTAGGACCGGCTCAAGGCCGAGGCGGCAAATGAGGTGGTGGCTCGGGAGGCGGCCGTCAAGGAGACGGTTGATGCCTCCCTGAGGACCGCCACCCTTCAAGGCGAGGTGACCCTCCTCTAGAAGACGCTCAAGGAGGTCAAGGGTGCCCTCAGAAGTCAGAGCGCGAGGGCGGCATACCACTTCGCTGTCGGGGTGGACGACGCGGTCGAAGGTATGTGCCAATCTCTCTCCTTCCCCAGCCGGTTGCACTTTCCTCTGCTGTTTCTCTTGTCTTATCTCACTTTTTCTATTCTTCTCTTCTTCTTCCCTCCAGCGTGTTTCTCGGAGACTCACTGTCCTGCCACGCGCGCCATTGAGGAGTACCAGGAATACCTTCGGGAGTGCGGTCGCTCCATCGAGGAGCACGCCGTGTGGGACATGGACGAGATTGGGATCGCCGTCGAGATGCGGATGACCCACCTTGAGCGGAGCATGGAGCGGCTCAAGACCGCCAGCAAGGAGGTCATTGCCGCGTTGTGGCCGGGCCGTGGGCAAGCTCCGACGCACCACATGACTCAGTGTCTTGAGCACGCCGTCCCCCGCCTCGAGGCCTGGAAGGCATTGGCTGCCCGAGCTGGGGGGCAGATGGCGCTCCAGTTCGTTATGTCTTGGTACCGGGGTGTAGACCTGGGCCGGCTGGCGACTATGCGGGACGTGCGGGCCGCGGAGCGGGAGGCCTGCGAGCCAGCCCTCGTATAGCGGGCCAATGAGCTCGTGTCGTATGTCGACGCGGATGAGTTCCTGCCGCCCCTTGGCGAGGACGGCGAGACGCTGGCGGAGGCTCCTTCGGCATTCCTCACTGCCCAGACGATGTCGAAGTCGCTCACAAGAGCACCAAGTCGAGCGGTGAGATGGCCGAGACCGAGGAGGCCGCCTCGAAGGACAAGGATGCCGACCCGAAGGCCGCGACCACCTCGAGGGCGAGGACCGAGCCGCCCCACGACGCGACGGCTGAGGGCACGCCGGCTGGCGACGCGACGGTGGCCTAAGCCCTCGGGCATCCTTTTTATCTTTCTTCCTGCGTGCAAGACTTGAATCCACCCACTGGGGGTGACTGTGTAATGAACTGAATGCTGGTCGTCGGCCATTTTTGCCTTAATATTTATGTCGTGAGTATCCATGCTTTGCCTTATGACTCGTGCCGCCCTATCCTTATCCCTTTTTTGCTCGCCTCGACTTTTCTATTCCTTTTCCCCTTTGGCTTCGGCACCGCCAGCCCGACAGTCGGCAGCCAGTCTGTAGCTGGGTTGGGGCATCTGCCTCATGGGAGTCGTTTTGAAACATAGGAATCGCGGTTTTTTTTTGGGATAAGCAGAGCGGTAGAGACGCGACGAGGGTCCGGAAGGGCCTAGAAGAGGTCCCCCCTCGTTTTGACCTTTCGCGTGAGCCAGACCTTGCCACCTCGAGGCCCCGTCAACCGGACATCCGGGAGCCGGTCTGTAGCTGGTAAGGGTAGGGAAGCTTGGTCGGCCCACATTACTTAGCCTTTTTCAGAGAGGTGCTTCTACGTCCAGCTGGCTAGCCCCCGGGCCCGGCAGCCGGACCGGGGAGCCGGTGAGTGAGGAACACTTTGAGAGAAACGAAATGGGGCACGCCCAAAGAGCCCGGCTTGGGGCGCCCATTGCATTCATAAGCCCAAAAGGACCTGGGTACATACATAAATTGATTTTCCTCAACAGTAAAATGGGCGTAGGAGCGTAGGAGTGCCTCATTCCATGGGCGCTCCGTCTCTTCACCGGAAGCGTCTCTTTTGCGCTTTTGCGGCTTCTGGGCGTTTATCAGGTAGTACACATTGTTGTGTAGTGCCTTGCTGATGATGAATGGGCCTTCCCATGGGGAGGACAACTTGTGTTGTCCGGCGGTTCGCTGGATCCGCCTCAGGACCAGATCCCCCTTGCAGAACGAGAGCGGTTGGATCCGCTAGCTGTGGTAGTGCAGGAGCTTCTGCTGGTAGATTGGTGTCCGCCTCAAGGCCAGTTCGGGAGATTCCTCGAGTAGATCGACACTTTCTTCTCTTGCCTCTTTAGCGTCCTTCTCCGTGTATAGGGAGACCCTAGGCGAATCGAACTCGATGTCGGTGGGGATGATCGCCTCGGACCCGTACACAAGGAAAAATGGAGTATAGTTGGTTGACCGGTTCGGGGTGGTCCTGAGACTCCAAACGACGGTTGGCAGCTCGTCTATCCAGCAGTCAGTCGACCTTACTAGCGACATCACGACCCGGGGCTTGATGCCGGACAGGATGAGGCCGTTCGCCCTCTTGACCTGGACGTTTGACTATGGATGAGCGACGAAGGCCAGGTCGAGCCAGATCCCTTGCTTGGAGCAGAAATGTGCGAGTGCGCCCTTGGCGAAGTTGGTGTCGTCGTCGGTGGTGATGCTATGGGGAACGTCGTAGCATACCGTGATGTCATTGATGAACAGGATGGCCGTGGGACTGTCCAACTTCTTGATTGGTCACGCCTGGATCCACTTGGTGCATTTGTCAACGGCCACCAGCAAGTGCGTCATGCCACCTTGAGTGGTCTTGAATGGGCCCACCATATCTAGCCCCCAGATGGCGAAAGGCCATGAGAGAGGAAAGGTTTGGAGAGCCATCGCAGGCAGGTGGCTTTGCGTGCTGAAGCGTTGGCAGCCCGCGCATTCATCGACCATCTTCTTGGCCGCCTTGAGAGCCACGGGCCAGTAGAAGCTGTGGCGGAAGGCCTTGGCCACCAGGTTCCGGGAGGCTACATGATGCCCGCACTCTCCCTGGTGAACATCGAGGAGGATTTCCAGGTCCTTTTCCAGCTTGACGCATCGCTGAAAAATGTCGGTGGTGTTGCGGTGGATGAGCTCGTTGTTGATGATGCCATAGGCCGAGGCCCGGCGCTGGATTTGCCTAGCCAAAGCCTCGTCCGGAGGCAGCTCAGCTCATAGAAGAAATTCCAAGATGGGTTGGGCCCACGAGGGGGCCGCGACGGCGGCCGGCCCGGGAGCCCCCAGGGCTGGTTGATCAGCCCCTGAGGTCGGCTTGGGAGCCGCCGAGGCTGGTTGGTCAGCTCCTAGGTCTGGCTTGCCCGTCCTCGGGTCTGGCTGGTCGATGATCATCATGACGGCCGTGGCGCCAGGGCTGGCCGCCTCGAGCGCTGCCGTCTGGACCGAGGCTGGTTGGGCAGCCGACGGTTCAAGAGCTGGTGGCGAAGTTGCGGGGGAGGCGGCCAGAGCTGTTGATGGGCCGGCGGCACCTGCTGGCACGAAGATTGACTCCGATTCTGGGGAAGGTTTGGTCGACGGCTTGAGCAGCCATTCGAGGGAGACGCCAGCTGGGATGGCCTGCTGGGTGGAGCCGATCTTTGCCAGCGCATCCGCCGCCTCGTTGTCCGCTCGGGGGACGTGATGAAACTCACAACCCTCGAAGGAGCCGGTGAGTTGTTGTACGAGGAAGAGGTAGCTGGCCATGTTGGCGTCCCGGGCGTCCCATTCACTAGAGACCTGCGACACCACAAGGTCGGAGTCGCCGAAGCAGAGGATGCGCCTGATCCTGATCTCCTTGGCGAGCCGGAGGCCATGCATGGACGATGGGCTCGTACTCTGCCACGTTGTTGGAGGCGGCAAAGTGGATGTGGAGTGCGTACTTGAGTGGATCACCTTTCGGGGAGGAGAGGACTATGCCAGCACCCAAGCCGGTCCTCATTTTCGAGCCGTCGAAATGCATGCGCCAATGTGTGGAGTCTGGGGGAGGCGGGGCGAACTCCTTCTCCGCCCAGTCGATGAGGAAATCCGCTAATGCCTATGACTTGATGGCAGTTCTTGGCTCGTACTGGATCTCATGATCGGCGAGGGCGATTACCCACTTGGCGAGCCGGCCAGTGGAGTCCCGGCCGCTCATGATCTCGCCAAGCGGGGACGTGCTCACCACGGTAATGGTATGCTCTTGGAAGTATTGCTTGACCTTTTTGGCGGGAAAATATATGTCGTAACACATCTTTTGGTAGTGGGGGTAGTTCTGCTTGGACGCGGAGAGGACCTCACTAAGGTAGTAGACAGGCCATTGGACCAGCAGGGACTTGCCCTCCTCCGGCCGTTCGACCACCAGGACGACGCTGATGACGCGGGTGGTCGCAGCGATGTAGGCGAGTAGCGGTTCCTTCTTAGCTGGCGCGGCCAGGATGGGTGTGTGGGTGAGAGCCTTTTTGAGGTCACGGAAGGCCTTGTCCGCCTCGTCGGGCCAGTCGAAGATGCCCGGCCTCTTGGCTTGACCCGGCTCAATTAGAGCCATCTTGCGAAGGAGGCCGTAGAGGTTCAGAGCCTTCTCTCCGAGCCAGCTGATGAACCGGCTGAGCGAAGCAAGGCAGTCGGTGAACTTCTGGACGTTACGGAGCCGGGCCGTCTTTGGCATGCGTTTCATTGCGCGGAACTTCAATGTCGCGGGCGGGCATGAAGAAACCCAAGAGTTGACCGGCGGGAACGCCAAAGACACACTTCTCCGGGTTTAGCTTGATCTTGTACTCGCGCAAGTTCGCGAATGTCTCCCGGAGGTCATCGAGGAGGCTGAAGTGCTTCTTGGTTTTGACGATGATGTCATCGACGTAGACGTGGACGTTCCTGCCTATCTGAGGCAGGAGGCACTTCTGCATGCACCGTTGGAATGTGGTGCATGCATTCTTCAGGCCGAAGGGCATGGTCATGTAGCAGTAGGCCCCAAAGGGCATGATGAAGGAGGTCTTGAGCCGGTCCTCCGGATCCAGCTTGATCTGGTGGTAGCCAGAGTAGGCATCCAGGAAGGACAGCAAGTCGCAATCAGCCGTGGAGTCGATACCTTGATCGATCCGTGGCAGGGCGAACGGGTCCTTGGGACACGCCTTGTTCAGGCTAGTGTAATCGATGCACATGCGCCAGGTATTGTTCTTCTTCAGCACCAGGACTGGATTGGCCAGCCAGTCTAGATGGAACACTTCCATGATAATCCCGATTGCGAGAAGCAGGGCGATCTCTTCTCCTATAGTGCGTCGCTTCTCCTCGGAGAAGCGGCGCAGGGGTTACTTGACCGGCTTGACGTCCGGCCGGACATGTAGTTTGTGCTCGGCGAAATTCCTCGGAACACCCGACATGTCCTTGGGAGACCATTCAAAGATGTCCCGATTCTCACGGAGGAAGTCGACGAGCTGGCCTTCCTATTTGTTGTTGAGGCTGGAGCCAATCGTGACGCACTGAGCCGGGTTGGCCGGGTCGAGGAGGATTTGCTTGGTGTCTCTACACGACTGGAAGGAGGCCTCGCCGGTGGATTGTGAGGGAGGGGCTAGCACGGCCGGCTGGCTGGTCGCAAGGGCCACGAGCCAGTCGAGCTGTCGCTTCTCCTTGGAAATTTCCAGGGCCTTGGCCAGCCGACTGCCATCTCGAGCGCACTCGAGCGACATCTTGTAGTCGCCCTTGATGGTGATGATTCCCTTGGGGCCCGACATCTTGAGCTTGAGGTAGGCGTAATGTGGAACTGCCATGAAGCTGACATGAGCCGGCCAGCCCACCAGCACGGGGTAGGGGCTCGTGAGGTCCACGACCTCGAACAACACTGGCTCGCGGCGGAAGTTGCCGGGTCTGCCGAAGAGGACGTCAAGGGTGATCTTGCCGACAGGGGAACAGGTCTTCCCACGCATGATGCTGTGGAAAACCGTCCAACTCTCCTGGAGGTCTTCTATCTTTATCCCTAGCTTATCTATCGTGTCGGGGTAGAGAATGTTGATGCTGCTGTCGCGATCTACGAGCACCTGCGAGAAGCGGCAGGCTCGCTCCTTGCTGGCGATGGTGGGATCGAGGACCAAGGCATAGCTGCCGGGATTGGGCATCACGGCAGGGTGATCGGCCTGGCTCCAAGTGATCAGCTTCTCCGACCAGTGCATGAAATGGGGAGTCGCCGGCATGCTGGCATTCACCTCACGGAAGAGCCGGCGCTCTGTGTGCTTGCCCGTCTCTACACTGGTGAAGACGACGTAGGAACTGTCCTGGTTGGGAAACTGGTCGATTAGATGACCATCGTTTGGAGCCGCTGCCGACGCCGGGGCGGCAGCCTGGGCCGGGGCCGGCGCGCGGGCTGGCAGCACAGGTGGAGCCAGAAGGCCGCCCCCCGGGCCAATCTCTGTGAGAAGCTGCACTGCCGAAGCATGTGCGTAGAGGGTTTCGCCCCTGAGTGGTTCTTGCATGGGAGATCGAGCATTTGCTCGAAGGTGAGCTTCGGCAGCCAGGCAGCCTTCCGGTGCGCTGGCGCAGGCCGGAAGGCTTGGCAGCTCGCTCTTGATCCTCGACGGCGTTGACCTGCCGGCTCCCGTAGGGGGGATCCGGTTGGTCGTTCTTGCGCTTGTTGTTCTGCGGCTGCCGAATGTCGGCAGTCGGCCGGGTCATGGCCGGTGTTGTCGTCGCCTTGGCCGGCGGGGTCGTCTTGACCCGGATGGCCGAGTTGGCCATGGCGTACTTGTCCGCCTTGGTGTCACACCCTGTGTTTGTAGCACATTGTCATGATTTGGTTTACAAAAATTGGAACTAGTTAAAACTTTTTGAGTGCATGCTTGTTTGAATTGATGCTTGTTTGATTGCTTGGATGATCATGTTTGGCACTCTTAGGTTCTACTCCTCTCCACATTCATCTTCATTTATCCAAACTCCTTGCCCTATGATCATGCCATGTGAATAGTGCTCAAAACTCTTTTTATCAAAATTTATTTTCACCAAAAATGGATTTATTCAATTTAAGTTTGCTAAAACCCCTGAATTGAGGTTTTTACTAAAAGTCCTCATTTTCGGTGGATCCTTTCTTCCCAAATGCTTTACTTGAGATCTACTATATATATGATTTCTCAAAACCACCCCAAATTATTTTAAAAGATTATTTTCATATTTTATTTAAAGGCATTTTCTTAAGGCCATAAATGGCTTTTTCTAAGGAAAAATTATTTAAATGCTTTTAAAATATTTGAGAAAATTTAGAGAAACTCAGTGGACATATATTTTCCATATATAAGAGTTTCAACACAAGGGAAGCATCTTTTCTTAGCTCTCTTTTCTCTTCCTTCTACCCCAAGGCTACTCCATAGCTCCCCCTAGCCCCTCCTAGTCGTTGGGCATCTCCTAAAGCCTCAGGACACAAAAGGAAACACAGGGGGCTTATAGAAATGCCCCTGCATGCCAAATGGTCACACTGGAGCGCGCTACAGTGCGCTCCTGCACTGTAGCCGCCCCCGCCTGTCCCTCTGGTCGGCCTCGACGTCCGCGACCCTGCGGACTGTCGGCCCCCTCTCTCCCCTCACTCTCCTTCCCTCCCCGCACGCGCACGCCACCGCCCGAGCTAGCCAGTGGCCGCGCTTGCACGCGCACCTCTCCGGGCCCCCTCTTGGCCGCCCTTCCTCCCCTCTTGAGCAAGGACCGACTCCACGGCACCCCCAGACATGGCCAGGCGTCCCCCCGTGGCCCGTGGCGATGCCCTGGTCATCACCGACGCACCACGTCTACGGTGGACCAGCACCCCCCTATAAAGAGGCCTCCCTGTGCCTCATGCGCCCCTCTCCTACCTTCTCCTCTATCTCAGCTCCTTGCCCATGCCGTGAACCTCCTTCCCCGTGGTCGGGAGCTCTCTCCCGACCCGAACCCTTGTCGCCGCCGCAGTTCTTCATCGCCGGCGGGAAAGGGCCTCCCCGACGTCTCCTCCTCCTCCCCCTGAACGGCGGCAGCCCCCGGAGTCCGCTGCCGCTACCCGTTCCCCTCACCGCGCCGCAAATCGCCGTCGGTGAGCCTCCCCGCACCCCTGGTCGAGAGGAAGGAGATGACAGGCGGGCCCCGCCTGTCATAGTCCCCCGCCACCCTGTGCCACCGACAGGTTGGGCCCGCCTGTCCGGTTCAACGGTCGGCAGCGCGCGCGCCTCGCCCTGGGCCGGTTTCCTCCCTGGGCCGGCTCGGGTGGGTGGATCTGGCCCGTGGGTGCACAATCCCCTTTTTCTTTTTTCTTTTCAAGAATACTTTTAAGAATTCCACAGCACTCAAATAAATTCCAATGCCAAATATTATTCCACCATAAATCGTAGAATATTCCATAGAATTTAATGGTGCCATTTGTGAAAACTTTTGAAAAACTTTTCTGTACAGATTTAAATTAAAACCTATTTTAGGCATTTTTAGCCTCTGTTATAAATAGTTTTAAAAAAAGTTTTAATCCCAAAAACTTAGAAGAGTATTTTTAGGATTGTTGTTAGGATTTTTTAGAATAGGGTGACATTTTTTGTAGTGGCTTTTGTGCTATGTTTATATTGTGATGCTTATTATTATCATTTATTTCGCGATGGTAGATTGTGCTGTTGACGGAGAAGTTGGACCCAAAGACTTTGAAGACCCCGGAGACTTTGTTGAGCCAGGCAAGCAGCCCTTTGACCATGTCAAGAAACCATTTTTAATGCATGTCATATAGCACTTTGCTCTTCTCGTATTTGATCATGTGATGTGGTGTTTCCCTTTGGTGGGATGCCTCCGGTACTTTTCCATTGACACTTGCATGGAGAATAACCCTACCACCTTATGAGGGTTGTGTGGTTGGGATTATTGAGGTTGCACATAGATGCTACGCAAAATGGGACGGGACTTGTGCATAGTGATGGCAAGGAAGTGATTCTTTCAAAGACTTTTCTGAAAACCCCGTCGGGTGCCACTAATGCCCGAGGGAGATGACAATGAGATGGGTGACCACTTGAGAAAGAAGTGGTGTGCCGGAACAAGTAAGTGTGTGTGTTCTCGAAAACGGATTAGATTTAAGATTTGTTGACCATCCCAACCTTACATGCACAACCACGATACACCTTATGGGACGGGGCTTTGTTGACTACTATGCTTGGTGCTCGCAAGGAGCCTGCATTACTAGTGGCAAGAGTGAAGTGGTCACATTTGAGACGGGGTCGTCCCTGAGTGGAAGGTCATGCGCTGTCTTACAGGCACCGGGCACACCGTTGCGTGCCCTCATGGATGATACGAGTGATGTATATCAAGAGGGATGGCACCAACAAGTGGACTCTTTGTTTAGTATCACCATGGGAAAGGCATTGTTTGGGTGCTTACCTCGGGTATGTTATATGCCGCGAGTCATGGATGACACGAAAGTTCCCCGAGTCTTGTGGGTAAAGTGCGCAACCTCCGCAGAGTGTAAAACTACTCGAATAGCCATGTCCACGATCAAGGATAGTTGGGTGCTGCTTCTTAAACTACGTCCGGGTGTTTTCGTGAAACATTGGCGTGAGTACGGGTGTGCTAGTGACAAGAGGTGACATGAGTTATGTCCGACGACTTGGCATAAGGAATGAACTAAGTCTGATGACTTAGCGTCAAGATGATGTGTTCAGCTAATACTCATGATGGTATCTACAATGAGATCACATGATTATTTTATTAGTTGTTGATGCATGCTCACTATATTACTTGATCATGTCTAATGCATACAAAAATTTGCTTTCCGCAAATTTACCTACTTAGTGCTATATCATGCATCATTGTCTCTATGTTCCACACTTGGGTTGCTTGCGAGTACATTCAAAGTACTCATTGGCTTGCCACTGGTTATTTAATTGGCCAGGCATGGAAGAACATGAGTTTGTTGAAGAGTTCATTGGAGACGAACATGCGAACTAGGACGCTTCCCAGTCAGAATGCTTGTAGGTTAAGGCAGATGGCATGGGTTCACGCTTTCGAACAAGATTTCCGCTGCTTGTTCTAGTTTAAGTGTTTGGCCTGTGTGGCCCTATCTATGTAAGACTAAGACCTTCGTGGTCACCATTTGTGTAAGTCGTTAAGTGTGGATGTAAGACTCTTGTTATTCAGCTTCTGTGTGTTCAGTGAGCATTGATCTCTGGGATCACTGTACATGTGCATTCGGTGATCTCGACTTATAGGTCGGGGTCCCCACAGAGCTGGTATCAGAGCCATCCTGACTGACGGAAGCCCTTAGTTGGCATGGATGTTAGTTAGGATGAAAGCCGTTTTCAAAATTACACCTAGCCTTGTAACTAGAAAATTCTGCATTGTTTACCTCTCCTATGCTTCACACAACACTTTGCTAACTCTCCTCCTTTCAAACCTTTGTAGATGGCCGTCGTACCCGAATCCTTACTGACATCCGGCTTCCCCTTACTCCTTGGGGATAGCCTGGAGAAGTGCTAGTTTCGCCAACCACCCATTTTCCTCTACCACGAGCACTGGGTCGATGCCATCACAAAGGTGTACCACGTGGATGTGGTCGTGAAGGCAAACGACTCCCCAACCAGTTGGTTCTTTGAGGGACCACGGATGGAGACATTGATACTTGCTGTCGAGATAGTTGCACGCAAGGCACTCCTACACCTTCGAGACATCATTCCAGAGATGGCTGACAAGCCAGCTACTCGCTACCTTCCCTTCAGGAAGGATGACCTTGGCGAGAGTTGGACGCTGATTCCGACCAAGGAAGATGGTGCACCACTTTGATTCCAGACCTACTTCAGCCTCTCTGCCGATAGTCTGGTTCACAACTTGATGAAGGAGACTATGAAGCTCCGCGAGGAACTCCACCACACCCGAGAGCTACTTCGACAAGCCAAGACGAAGCCAGACAAGATCAAGAAGGATGGAGCCCCCGAGGGACGGCCAACTGTCGCTTATCGAGGAGGAGTACCCCCACCCAGTGATGCACATGCGCGTAGTCATCGCATGAGTGCGAAGGAGTACCATGAGCTCTTCACCGACCCGCCTGCAAAGCATCATCGGGATGGGCCTCCTCTCTCCCCGACCCCTTCGACCGGGAACGACGCTCGTTTAGATGATGAACCAGAATAAGACCTAGAGGAGCGTGACTACGAGACCGAGCACTCCACCACCTGAGTCCGAGAACCCCTAGGGTAGGATCAGTCATGTATCCCTCATGCGAAGTCGAGTCCGTGTAATGGTTCATATGACACCATGTGTGCTTGTTGTTTGTTTTGTTGTTTGTGTTCCGATGCATGTCGCAATTTTGCCAGAGGCAACATGTAAGCGACTCCATCGATTATCTTAACATATGTTGTCGGTCTTTTGACCTTTGTTTCAACACACTTGCACTTGACCGACCCCCTTAGGCACGCTTGCCGTTATTGCTTATCATCTTGTCGACCCTAGTTGTTTGACTTGGATGCTCCGAACAGGATGGTGAATGCTACCCGCAACAGCTCCTTCACCAATCCCGAAGCCCGCAACTCAAGCCAGCAACAGGGAGCTGGTGGGGCTGCTCACGCTGGAGGACCCCAGGAGCAGCCACAAGGCGACATTCCCCCGCCACCACCTCCGCCGGAGAACATGACCATAGAGCAGTTTCTCTAAGTTCTCCGGGAGGAACGCCAGGCAAACAATGCTACTCTCCAGCAGATGGCTTAGGCTCTCGTGAACAACCAGCAGCAAGGCAGGAACGACAATGGCCGCACCATGCTGTCTGAGTTCATGAGGAGCTCGCCCCCGACCTTCACCGAGACTTCTGAAAAGTCGGATGCCGATGACTGGATCCGCACCATCAAGGACCTCCTTGCATTGGACAACTGCAATGAGGATCGTGAGAAGTTGCTTTACGCCACTCACTTCCTTGGAGGTACCGCCCGAGCTTGGTGGGATGGATTCAAGGTCATGCAAGGAGAGCGTGTGATCACGTGGAAAACTTCAAGGAAGGATTCCGCACTGCTCATATTCCCTCTAGGATCATGGCTATCAAGAAGAGAGAATTCCGAGCGCTGAAGCAAGGAAGTGGCTCTATCAAGGAGTACCGGAAGAAGTTCAACCTGCTGTCAAGGTATGCACCTAAAGATGTCAGCACGGAGGCTACCAAGAAGGAACGCTTCATGGAAGGACTTCAGCAAGTTCCGCATTATCAGCTCATCATTTGCGACTGTCGCACCTTCTTCGACTTGGTGAACAAGGCCCTCATGGTGGAAGACAAGCGTCATGCCAGCGACAACACTCGCAAGCGCAAGATGATCAGCAAGGGAAGCTCAAGCAACCAGAAGCCTCGCCCATGGCAGCCAACCCTAGCCAAGCCAACCTATCAGCCGCGGCAGGCTAGACCTCCTGTGCCTCGTCCGAGCTACTAGCCTCAGCAGTATGCCAATCCTAGGCCAACCTACAACAACAACCCCAATAACAACAATGGTGGCAGAAACTTCAACAACAACCCTGGGCAAGTCAATTGCTTTGGATGTGGTCAGTCTGGACACATCTCTAAGATTTGCCCTAATAGGAAGCCAGATGCACCGCGCCCCAATGCGCCAGCTCAAGGTCAAGCCTGTGGAGCACCGCCAAGGAACCCATCTCCCCGCAACCAGCCCAACAATGGGAAGGATCATGTGAATCACGTCACCACAGAGGAAGCCCAGGAAGACCCGGATGTCATACTAGGTACGTTCCTCGTTAACTCAACCCCAACAACAATATTGTTTGATTGTGGAGCTTTGCATTCTTTTGTCACCGAAAAGTTTGCACTACAGAGTGGCATGAAACCTACACCCCTGGCTAGTCGTATGATGATACAAACTCCCGGTTTAGTTATGAAGTCTGGGATAGGGTGTAAGGGAGTGAAGATTGACTTCAACGGGGTAGACTTACTAGCAGACCTTATAGTTCTGGATTCACCGGCTTGGATGTTATCCTTGGCATGAATTGGTTGACTAAGCACCAAGGCATGTTAGACTGTGCTAAGAGGATTGTTACCATGACTAACAGCCAAGGAGTGGAAGTCAAGTATGTCCCCAACCCTGCCTCTACTCAAGCCCCTCAAGTTCACTGCTTGTCAGGAGTTGAGTTGGATCAAGTGCCAGTGGTATGTGAATACCTGGATGTGTTTCCTGATGAGCTGCCCGGAATGCCTCCTGACCGCGACATCGAGTTCATCATTGATCTTATGCCCGGATCAAGGCCCATTTATAAGAAGGCCTACAGGATGGGATCTGAAGAGTTGGAGGAGTTGAAGAAGCAACTGGCAGAGCAGCTCAGAAAAGGATTTATTCGCCCTAGTGCCTCGCCTTGGGGATTGCCTGTTCTGGTTGTGTCAAAGAGGGACGGGACTATCAAACTTTGCATGGATTACCGTTCTCTCAATGAGGTCACAATAGAGAACAAGTATCCACTTCCCAAGATTGAAGGCATGTTTGATCAGTTGAACGGAGCTAAGGTGTTCTCCATGATCGATCTCAGGTCCGGGTACTATCAGCTAAAGATCATACCCGAAGACGGCATTTGTAACCTGATATGGCCTGTATGAGTACACGGTCATTTCATTCGGGTTGACTAATGCCCTGGCGTACTTCATGTACCTCATTAATAAAGTCTTCATGGAGTACTTGGACAAATTCGGTGTTGTCTTCATTTATGACATACTCGTCTTTTCCAAGTCGGAAGAGGAACATGAGGAGCACTTGAGATTGGTCCTAGAAAAGCTTCGAGAGCACCAACTTTATGCCAAGTTCAGCAAGTGTGAATTCTGGCTGCATGAAGTTGCATTCTTGAGTCATGTGTTGACTGTAGAAGGATTATCAGTGGATCCTGCCAAGATTGAAGTCGTGACTGAATGGCAGACCCCGACCACCGTGAAGGAAGTCAGGAGCTTGCTCGGACTCGCGGGATATTACCGCAAGTTCGTGGAGGGATTCTACAGCATTGCCCGACCCATGACCCAGCTTCTGAAGAAGGACAAGAAGTTCGAATGGACCACTAAGTGAGAGGAACGTTTCCAATAGCTCATGAAGAGG
The DNA here is from genome assembly GCA_022496015.1 of Hordeum marinum. Taxonomy (NCBI): domain Eukaryota; kingdom Viridiplantae; phylum Streptophyta; class Magnoliopsida; order Poales; family Poaceae; genus Hordeum; species Hordeum marinum. The sequence goes on along the minus strand of CM039677.1, from coordinate 275,767,521 downwards.
TTGACCACAACCCCTGTTTTGGCCACCCCCGATATTCACAAGGAGTTTTTGATTTATACTGATGCATCAAGAACCGGACTTGGAGGCGTTCTGATGCAAGAAGGCAGATTCGTAGCATATCTATCTAGACAACTACGTCCTCATGAAGAGAACTACGCAACTCATGATCTCGAGTTGGCAGCTATGGTTCATGCCTTGAAGACATGGCAGCATTATATTCTAGGGAAGCGATGTGAGATATTCACAAACCACAAGAGCTTGAAGTATATCTCCACTCAAAGGGAGTTGAACATGAGGCAGCGAAGATGGTTGGAGTTGATCAAGGATTATGACCTCAGTGTTCAATACCACCTCGGAAAGGCCAATGTGGTAGCTGACGCCTTAAGCAGAAAGGCTTGTTGCTTGAATGCCATGATTAAAGAAAGGCTACCCCCCTGTATGAAGAGCTTGAGAGCTTCGGCTTGGAACTGGTCGCACCAGGGTTCCTCGCCAACCTCGAAGCGAAGCCTACCTTGATGGATGATATCAAAGAAGCCTAGAAGGGGCACGAGAGCATTGAAGGCATCAAGAGGAAGATCAAGGCAGGCAAAGCCCCAGGATTCTCGGAGGATGAACAAGGAGTGGTATGGTTCGGGAATCGCATTTGCATACCCAACAAAGAAGAGCTCAAGAACTTGATCTTGCAAGAAGCTCATGACACTCCCTACTCCATCCATCCTGGAGAGACCAAGATGTATCGAGACCTCAAGACAAGATTGTGGTGGCATGACATGAAACGGGATATAGGCACATTCGTGGCTAAGTGTGACATATGCATTGTGAGTCTTCACGGATGGAAGCCAGCTTGCGAATCTCTACATCAACCGCATTGTGAGTCTTCACAGATTTCCAAAGGAGATCATGTCAGATCGAGGAACCCAGTTCACCTCAAGATTCTGGAAGAAGTTTCAGGGAGCTATGGGAACCAAGCTCTCCTTCAGCACTGCTTTTCATCCCCAGACCGGTGGGCAAACGGAACGAGTAAATCAGATACTCGAAGACATGCTCCGAGCTTGTGTTCTAGCATATGGAGCCAAGTGGGAAGATTGCCTACCTTTCGTCGAGTTCTCCTACAACAACTATCGGTCAAGCCTTCAGATGGCGCCGTTTGAGGTGTTGTATGGACGCAAGTGTCATACTCCCCTCAACTGGTCGGAGACCAGAGAAGGATTAATATTTGGACCGGATATCCTCTGTGAAGCAGAAGACCAAGTTCTACTTGTCCGAGAGCGCCTCAAGACCGCCAAGTCAAGACAAAAGAGCCACACCAACTCTCATCGCCGAGAGCTGCATCTTGACGTCGGAGATTATGTCTATCTCCGGGTTACGCCTCACAAGGGGGCCAAGCATTTTCACGTCAAAGGGAAGCTCGTGCCAAGATATATCGGCCCCTTCAAGATCACCACAAGACAAGGAGAAGTTGCCTATCAGTTGGAACTACCTCTCGAGCTGTCGAATGTGCACGACGTCTTTCACGTGTAACAGCTCCGGAAGTATCTGCAAGTTCCCAACCGCCCCAACCTCTACAAGGAAATCGACCATCAAGCCATCGACCTTCAGCCAGATCTCACTTATCGTGAGAGGCCTGTCCGCATTCTGAATGAAGCCGAGCGCTGCACCCGAAGCCGCACCATCAAGTACTTCAAGGTCCAGTGTAGCAACCACACAGAAGCAGAAGCAACCTGGGAGCATGAAGATTATCTTAGATCGGAGTTTCCTTATCTTTTTAGCGCGTAGCCTAGGAATCTCGGGGACGATATTCTTGTAAGGGGGAAGGTTTGTCACACCCTGTGTTTGTAGCACATTGTCATGATTTTGTTTACAAAAATTGGAACCAGTTAAAACTTTTTGAGTGCATGCTTGTTTGAATTGATGCTTGTTTGATTGCTTGGATGATCATGTTTGGCACTCTTAGGTTCTACTCCTCTCCACATTCATCTTCATTGATCCAAACTCCTTGTCCTGTGATCATGCCATGTGAATAGTGCTCAAAACTATTTTTATAAAAAATTATTTTCACCAAAAAAGGATTTATTCAATTTAAGTTTGCTAAAACCCCTGAATTGAGGTTTGTACTACAAGTCCTCAATTTGGGTGGATCCATTCTTCCCAAATGCTTTACATGAGATCTAATATACATATGACTTCTCAAAACCACCCAAAATTATTTTTAAAGATTATTTTCGTATTTTATTTAAAGGCTTTTTCTTAAGGCGAGAAATGGCTTTTCCTAAGGAAAAATTATTTAAATGCTTTTAAAATATTTGAGAAAATTTAGAGAAACTCAGTGGACATATATTTTACATATATAAGAGTTTCAACACAAGGGCTTGATCATATAATGGACAAAACCCCTCAAAACCCTTTTGGTTCAGATTAATCTTTTGGGATGTTTTCTCAGAAATATTCTCAATAAATTCTAGGAAAATTCTAGCAAGTCAACACCATCATGGGTGATGATCTTGCAAAGTTTCATCTCAATCCAAGTTTGTTTGCACCATCAAACAAACCCAAAACCATTCCTGTCCAGAATCAATTTTGAGCAACTTTACATTGTGAAGTGTCTCCCCTTGGCCTAAAACTTTGTGGGCATGCTCTAATGACCAAATGGTGATGATACACTAAGTGGTGCATCAAGGGTTAAAGCCTAACATCATTGATTCTATAGAAATCAGATTCTGCCAATTTCTAGGTTTTCTCAAAGTCCCATTGTGAACTTTCTCCTCTTAAGCTCAAACTTGGTGATCATGCTTGTTTTCCATCACCTCTTGACCCTATCAAATCTCATGGCATTCTAATTTCATTTGCTTTCTCTAAACAACATCAAACACTTTCTAGTTGATTAGTAAAAATGGCTTTTTCACCTCTTAACCTTTTACCCTTGGCCCAAACTTTTTACCACAGCCTCACCTATGTTCATTTCACCTCCAATAAAGTTTGCATGGCCCTAGCCCAAATGTAAATTGGTGAAAACCCCTCTCTCCCTCCCTGGCAGCATCTTTTCTTATCTCTCTTCTCTCTTCCTTCTACCCCAAGGCTACTCCATAGCTCCCCCTAGCCCCTCCTAGCCGTTGGGCATCTCCTAAAGCCCCAAGACACAAAAGGACACGCAAGGGGCATAAAGAAATGCCCCTGCATGCCAAATGGGCGCTCTAGAGCGTGCTATAGTGCGCTCCCGCACTGTAGCCACCCTTGCCCGGCGCTGCCCGCCGGCATTGGGCAGCTCCCGCCTGTCCCTCTGGTCGGCCTCGACATCCGCAACCCTGCGGACTGTCTCCCCCCTCTCTCCCCTCTCTCTCCTTCCCTCCCTACGCGCGCACGCCACCGCCTGAGCTGGCCAGTGGCCGCGTTCACACGCGCACCTCTCCGGGCCCCCTCCTGGCCACCCTTCCTCCCCTCTTGGGCACGGACCGAGTCCACGGCAGCCCCAGAAATGGCCAGGCTTGCCCCCGTGGCGACTCCCTGGTCATCATCGGCGCACCACGTCCATGCTGGACCAGCGCCCCCCTATAAAGAGGCCTCCCCGCACCTCCTGCGCCCCTCTCCTACCTTCTCCTCTCTCTCAACTCTTCCCACGTGCCTAGAACCTCCTTCCCCGTGGTCGGGAGCTCTCTCCCAACCCGAACCATTGTCGCCGTCGTAGTTCTTCATCGCCGGCGGGACAGGGCCTCCCCGACGTCTTCTCCTCCTCCCCACGAACGACGGCAACCCCCGGAGTCCGCTGTCGCTCCCCGCTCCCCTCGCCACACCGCAAATCACCGTCGGTGAGCCTCCTCGCACCCCTGGTCGAGATGAAGGAGATGACAGGCGGGCCCTGCCTGTCATACTCCCATGCCCCCCTGTGCCACCGACAGGTTGGGCCCGCCTGTCGGGTTCAACCATCAGCTCTGCGCGCGCCTCGCCCTAGGCCGGTTTCCTTCGTGGGCCGGCTCGGGTGGGTGGATCTGGTCCGAGGGTGCACAGTCCCCTTTTTCTTTTTTCTTTTCCAAAATACTTTCAAAAATTCCACAGAACCCAAATAAATTCCAATGCCAAATATTTTTCCGCCATAAATCGTAGAATATTCCATAGAATTTAATGGTGCCATTTGTGAAAAAATTTGAAAAACTTTTCTATGAAGATTTAAATTAAAACCTATTTTAGGCATTTTTAGCCTCTGTTATAAATAGTTTTTATATATGTTTTCACCCCCAAAAACTTAGGAGAGTATTTTTAGGATTCTTGTTAGGATTTTTCAGAATAGGGTAACATTTTTTGTAGTGGTTTTGTGCTCTGTTTATTTTGTGATGCTTATTATTATCGTTTATTTCGCGATGGTAGATTGCGCTGTTGATAGAGAAGTTGGACCCGAAGACTTCGAAGACCCTGGAGACTTTGTTGAGCCAGGCAAGCAGCCCTTTGACCATGTCAAGAAACCATTTTTAATGCATATCATATAGCACTTTACTCTCGTCATATTTGATCATGTGATGTGGTGTTTCCCTTCGGTGGGATGTCTCTGGTACTTTTCCGTTGACACTTTCATCGAGCATAACCCTACCACCTTATGAGGGTTGTGTGGGTGGGAGTAGTTAGGTTGCACATAGATGCTACGCAAAATGGGATGGGAGTTGTGCATAGTGATGGCAAGGAAGTGATTCTTTCCGAAAACCTCGTCGGGTGCCACTAATGCCCGAGGGAGATGACAATGAGATGGGTGACCACTTGAGAAAGAAGTGGTGTGCTGGAACAAGTAAGTGTGTGTGTTTTAGAAAACGGATTAGATTTAAGATTTGTCGACTGTCCCAATCTTACATGCACAACCACGATACCCCTTATGGGATGGGGCTTTGTTGACTACTATGGTTGGTGCTAGCAAGGAGCCCGCATTACTACTGGCAAGAGTGAAGTGGTCACATTTGAGATGGGGTCGTCCCTGAGTGGAAGGTCATGCGCTGTCTTTACAGGCACCGGGCACACCGTTGCGTGCATTCATGGATGATACAAGTGATGTATATCAAGAGGGATGGCACCAATGAGTGGACTCTTTGTTTAGTATCACCATGGGAAAGGCATTGTTCGGGTGCTTACCTCGGGTATGTTATATGCCGCGAGTCGTGGATGACACGAAAGTTCCCCGAGTCTTGTGGGTAAAGTGTGCAACCTCTGTAGAGTGTAAAACTATTCGAATAGCCATTTCCACGGTTAAGGACAGTTTGGTGGTGATGCTTAAACTACGTCTGGGTGTTTTCGTGAAACATTGGCATGAGTACGGGTGTGCTAGTGACAAGAGGTCACATGAGTTAAGTCCGATGACTTGGCATAAGGAATGAACTAAGTCCGATGACTTAGCGTGAACATGATGTGTTCAGCTGATACTCATGATGGTATCTACAATGAGATCACATGATTATTTGAATAGTTGTTGATGCATGCTCACTATATTACGTGATCATGTATAATGCATACAAAATTGGCTTTCGGCAATTTTACATACTTAATGCTATATCATGCATCATTGTCTCTATGTTCCACACTTGGTTTGCTTGTGAGTACATTCAAAGTACTCATTGGCTTGCCACTGGTTATTTAATTGGTCAGGCATGGAAGAACAGGAGTTTATTGAAGAGTTCGTTGGAGATGAACATGCGAACTAGGACGCATCCCAGTCAGAATGCCTGTAGGTTAAGGCAGATGGCATGGGTTCATGCTTTCGAACAAGATTTCCGCTGCTTGTTTTAGTTTAAGTGTTTCGCCCGTGTGGCCCTATCTATGTAAGACTATGACCTTCATGGTCACCATTTGTGTAAGACATTAAGTGTGGAAGTAAGACTCTTGGTATTCAGCTTCTGTGTGTTGAGTGAGTATTGATCTCTGGGATCATTGTACTCGTGCATTCGGTGATCTCAACTTATGGGTCGGGGTCCCCACACTTGGTCATGAGCTCAGCCAGCATGGCCGGCTCGAAGCACAGGAGCTTGTGCTTGAGAGGGGTGCCGTCCCGGCAGCCCTCGATGAAATATTGCACGACTTGTACGTCGTGCACCCCTTCGCAGGATTTGCAGAGCTCGGTCCACCGAGTGAGGTAGTCGCGGAGGGATTCGTTCGGCCCCTAAACACACATGGCGAGTTCACATGGACGGCCAGGCCGCTTGTAGGTGCCGGTGAAGTTGGAGACGAAGGCCTCCTCGAAGTATGTCCAGGTGTTGATGCTGCCGGCCGCCAGGGTATTGAGCCAGGTGCGGGCCGAGCCGATTAGCATGAGGGGGATGTAGCGAACGGCAACTCACTTATTCCCCCTAGCGATGCCCACCGCGGTGGTGTGGTCGATCAGCTAGTCCTTGGGTTTGGCGGCCCCGTTGTATTTCAGGGTGTCCCTAGGGAGCGTGAAACTGGTTGGGAACGGCTCGGTGCGGATCCAGGGGCCGAAGAAGGCCAGACCAATCGATCCCTCCTCCTCGAGGAGAGCGGATTATGCAAGTTTGTCAATGCGATTGCGGGCGTCGTCCTTGCTGTGGGGAACGTGTGGTCTGAGCCGAGCCGAGAATTCGGGACGGATGGTAGGTGGCGTCGACTACCGCGACTCGCGTCGTGGAGGCGGCATGTGCACTCGGATGCGCCCGCTGCCAGATGATGGTGCTTCGTGGTGGCAGCGGCTTCGAGGTGACTCGTTCGTGCACCGACTGCTAACGGCCGGCTGCTCACTCCCCGCCGTCTGAGAGGGACGGGGGCTGTTTGCTGCGACCCGGCGGCCAGAGACGCGAGGGGAATAGGAGTACTGGGGTGCCTGACGGCCGGCAGTTCTCGTGTCCTCGCGTTCAGGCCAGGGGCCTTCAGTGGCGGCGCCACCGAGCGTGCGCAAATGCTGCTGCGCATCAGCAGCATTGATGAGCTCCTTGATGTGGCGCTCGTGGGCGGCGCGCTCTTCGCCCTCCAAGGCGGCCAACTCCTCGTAGGCCACCTTGAGGGCCCGCAGGTTGGCTGTGGGTGTGTCGTAGATGGGCATTTTGTTTCTGAGAATTTCGGCGACCACGCGGCCGCGGTCGCGCATGGCCCCACGCCGGCTGGGCTCGGCGCCAGCCGGGGTGAGACCGTAGGCGGAAGCATACTCCCGTTGCGCTGCCTCCATGTAACGCCACATGGCCGCGAGGGTGGTGGCATCCTCGAACAGGATGAGGCGAGCCGCCTCGAGGTCGGTCGCGGCGGTGTCAGGGTTCACCGTCGGGGCGATCGGAGTGCTTAAGCCCCGGAGGGCCGCACCAAGCGGGTCGGACGCGCCGACGCGGGCGGCAGCAGTGGTAGCTACGACCCGCGCCCGTCCGGATGCGGTAGAGGAGGTGATGGACATCACTCCCACACTATCGTGGGACCCGCTGGGCCGAGCCATAGCTTGTGCACCCACTACTGTCGGCGGGCCGGCGTAGACAAACACCCCCACGGGATACTCGTCAGCGGCGGGAGCCTCGGTGAGGCTGAGCCTACCGAAGCGCTCGGTGAGCACTTCGATGTCAGCCGTTAGGCCGACGGAGTTGCCCACAGGGCGTGCTGAGGCAAGCCCCACGAGCTCCCCATGTTTTCGCCGGGACGAGCGGTGACAGCGGGGAATGGCGAGGGGTCCCGCCCGGAGCATGTTTCCGACTGGTGCCGCGTATGGCCTCACGGTGGGCGCCAATTGTTGTTGTTTTCTCACGACAGATGCCATGGGGTGGCTTATCAAAGGTGTTGGGGCCAAAGGACGCTGATGGGCTTCGGGTGCGAGATTGGGCACAAGAGGTCATGACACGCGATGTACCCAGGTTCGGGTCCCTCCGAGGGAGGTAACACCCCTAGTCCTGCTCGGTTTTGTTGGATGGATGGGTATGTTCACAGGGATGCTCCTGGAGCTGTGTCTAGAGGAGGAAGAAGGAGCAGTCGGGTCGTCTTCCTCTGCTACGATGAGAGTTCTGTGGGTGTGTGCTAGTGAACATTCGTCTGTCCATGCGTGCCTCCCCCTGTTGCCTGTGGGGCTCGGGGGGTTTATAGGCCACCCCCTGGCTCTTACAATATGCTTCAAGTACCTAAGTGGAGGGATCCAGCTAGCAGCCTCTCCGGCTGGCAGAGTGTCCCACTGCTCGCGTTGTCTCGTCACGGGTGGGACTCGCCGGCCAAGCGGTCCCATCTTCCGTTAAGGACCACCAATCGGCTCTGCGATTGGCCCTCGCCCACGTGCCCCGACACGGGTCGCCCGGGGGAGCGTCATTTAGCGCCAGCCGACCGAAGTCTCTGGTACAACCGGCGGCACTATAGCCACACCGGGATAGGTAATCGAGTGGCGAGGGTGTGCCAGCACTGTTCCCCCACTCGGTTGCACTCACCGGGTTCAGCGCCCAGGACGGTCGGACTATAGCCATGTGCAGCGGGGCTTAAGCGGCAATTGTAGCCACAGGGCCGCTCGTCGTGCCGGTCACGTCGCATCGTCGTACCCACGGACAGAGGGACGGGATGGGGCACGTCCATCCAGAAGTCAACGGAGGATCCAGCCCATGGGCAGCTGGCTAGTTAACCAGCCGGCCGAGCGCCCAACCAGCTTCTTGACCAGCCGGTTGGGGCGCCAGCCGACGCTGGCTTGCGTTCGGTGCCCTCCAGCCGGCCACGTCCAGCCGGCCACATAGTTTTTCTTCGAAGTGAAGGGGGTAAGACCCCATTGCTTTGGCCTACCTAGGGGTATAAACCCCGTCAATGAGAATCTACGAGAGGGAGGGATGATCTACATACCCTTGTAGATCACTAAGCGGGAAGTGTTAAGAAACGTGGTTGATGTAGTCGAACATCTTCGCGATCCAAATCGCTGAGCGGCCTGCGATCCTATCATGATCCATCTCGCGATCCAATCACGATCCATCCCGTGATCCCATCACGATCCATCCCGCGATCAAATCACGAATTGTCTCGTGATCTTGATCATGGTCCTTCCTATCTAGCGCCGAATGAATGGCACCACCGCGTTCAGCACACGTACAGGTCAATGACGATCTCTTCCTTCTTGATCCAGCAAGGAGGAGTAGAGAGATAGATGAGTTCTCCAGTAGCCCGACGGCGTGGCGGCAATGGTTCTGGAACTATTCCAATAGGTCTTCGCCTAAGCACCGTTGAGACGATCTAGAGGAGAAACTACGATCTAGAGGATAGGGTAGCACGTGGCTGATTTCTATGTCGAAAAACCCTCAATACCTATGGTATATATAGGAGGAGTGAGGGAGGAAACTTGGCCCCCAAGGGGCCAGCCCTTGCTTCATCCCAAGCGGAGAGAGGAGGAGTCCTCCTCCAATCCTAGTAGGATTAGGACTCCTTTTCTCCCACTAGGAATCCTCCTTCCAACTTTGGGTTTCTCCACCCAGGGGCATGGGCCTCTTGTGGGACTTCGGCAAGCCACTAGGGGCTGGTTTACCTATTCCCACAGACCATATAGCCCCTTGGGTCGAGACTCCCCTCCCGACACTCCCGGTACACTACCGATGAGCCCGAAACTTTTCCGACGACCAAAACAGGACTTCCTATATATCAATCTTTACCTCCGGACCATTCTGGAGCTCCTCTGACTTCCGAGATCTCATTTGGGACTCCTAACAACCTTCGGTCACCACCATGTATAACTCTATACTACAGAAACATCACCAAACCTTAAGTGTGCAGACCCTGCGGGTTCGAGAACTATGTAGACATGACCGAGACACCTCTACGGTCAATAACCAATAACGGGACTTGGATGCCCATATTGGTTCCTACATATTCTACGAAGATCTTTATCGATTGAACCTCTATGTCAAGGATTCAGTTAATCCCGTATGATGTGCCCTTTGTTCTTCGGTATGTTACTTGCCCGAGATTCCATCGTTGGTATCTCTATACCTAGTTCAATCTCGTTACCGGCAGGTATCTTTACTCGTTCTATAATACAAGATCCCGTGGATAACTCTTTAGTCACATTGCTTGCAAGGCTTATAGTGATGTTGTATTACCGAGTGGGCCGTCAGATACCTCTCCGTCACACGGAGTAACAAGTCCCAGTCTTGATCCTTGTCAACCCAACAGACACCGTTGGAGATACCTTTAGAGAACCTTTATAGTCACCCAGTTACGTTGCGATGTTTGATACACACAAGGTACTCCCCTCATGTCTGTGAGTTGCATGATCACATTGTCATAGGAACAGATACTTGACATGTAGAAAACTATAGCAATAAACTCACACGATCATATGCTATGTTTACAGTTTGGCTCTTGTCCATCACATCATTCTCATAATGATGTGATCCTGTTATCAAATTACATATCATGTCCATGGCCAAGAAACCTTGACCATCCTTGATTAATGAGCTACTATATTAGAGGCATACTAGGGACATGGTGTTGTCTATGTATCCACACATGTATCTGAGTTTCCGATCAATACAATTCTATCATGGATAATAAACGATTATCATGAATAAAGAAACATGATAACTACTAATTTATTATTGCCTCTAGGGCATTTTTCCAACATCTCCCACTTGCACTAGAGTCAATAATCTAGCTCACATTGCTATGTGATTTGTTATGAATCTCACACCCAATGAGTTCTGGGGTTCGATCATGTTTTGCATGTGAAAGAGGTTTTAGTCAATGGGTCTGCGACATTCAGATCTGTGTGTACTTTGAAAATCTATATGTCATACTGTAGACACTGCTATGACGCTCCACTTGGAGCTATTCGAAATGGCTACTCCACCATATGTATCTGTATTGCTACTAAGAGTCATCCGGATTGGGGTTAAAGCTTGCATCAACATAACTGCTTACGATGAACTCGTTATCACCTCCATAATTGAGAAATATTTCCTTCGTCCTCTAGTTACTAAGGACAATTTTGACTGCTGTCTCGTGATCCACTCCTGGAGCACTCTTGTACCCATTGACAGACTCATGGCAAGGCACACACAAGCGCGGTACACAGCATGGCATACTATATAGAGCCTGTGGATAAAGCATAGGGGATGACCTTCGTCCTTACTATTTCTTCTGCCATGGTCAAGCTTTGAGTCTCAGTTAACTCCATACCTTACAAATCAGGCAAGAACTCTTTCTTTGACTGATCCATTTTGAACTCCTTCAAAATCTTGTCAAGGTATGTACTCATTGAAAGTTTCATCAGACGCCTTGATATACCTCTATAGATCAAAATGCTTAATATTTAAGTAGCTTCATTCCAGCTTTTCCTTGGAAAAACTCCTTTTCAAACAACCATCTATGCTTTTTAGAAAGTCTACATCATTTCCGATCAAAAATATGTCATCCACATATGCTTATCAAAAATTCTATAGTGCTCCCATTCACTTTATTGTAAACACAAGTTTCTCAAAAACTTGGATGAACTCAAAATCTTTGATCACCTCATCGAAGTGTATATTCCAACTCTGAGATGCTTGCTTCAGCCCATAGAAGGATCACTAGAGCTTGCACACCTTTTAGCATCCTTAGGACTGACAAAACCTTCTGGTTGTATCTCATATAACCTTTCCTGAAGGAAGGAAACGATGTTTTAACATCCATCTGCCTGATTTCATAATTGAAAAACGCAGCAACTGCTAACATAATTCCAACAGACTTTAGCATCGCTACGGGTGAGAAAGTCTCATCACAGTCAACTCCTTGAACATGGCGAAAACTCCTTTGCGACAAGTCGAGCTTTATAAATGGTGACTTTCACCATCAGCGTCTGTGTTCAGCTTAAAGGTCCATTTGTACTCAACGACCTACCATTCAACAGGCAAGACTACCAAAGTCTATACTTGGTTTTCATACATGGTCTCTAGACATTTTTCGGAATCCGGACCCGTCATTGCTTCTCCATAGCTCGTAGGTTCACCGTTGTCCAACAACATGACCTCTAAGACAGGGTTGTCGTAACACTCAGGAGCAATACGCATCCTTGTCGACCTATGAGGTTCGATAGTAACTTGATCTGAAGCTTCATGATCATCATCATTAACTTCCTCTCCAACTAACGTAGGCTCCATAGAAACATCATTATGCGCTGCGCTAATCTCTGGTTGAAACAAAGGTTCAACAACCTCATCAAATTCTTTCAAGAGAAACTCTTTGTCGAGAAAGGACCCGTTTTAGCAACAAACACTTTGTGCTTGGATCTAAGATAGAAGGTTTACCCAATTGTTAAGTTATGGTATTCTTTGAAGATGCATTTGTCTGCTTTGGGTTCGAGCTCATTAGGTGAAAATCCTTTTTCACATAAGCGTCGCAGCCCCAAACGTTAAGAAATGACAACTTAGGTTTCCGCCAAACCAAAATTCATACGGTGTCATGTCAACGGACTTAGATGGTGCCCCTTTTAAAGTGAATGTAGTTGTCTCTAATGCACAGCCCCAAAACAATAGTGGCAAATCGATAAGAGACATCATAGTTCGCACCATATCCATTAGAGCACGACTACGACGTTTGGACACACCATCACACTATGGTGTTCCAGGTGGCGTGAGTTGTGAAACAGCTTCCACTTTGTCTTATGTTGTATACCAAACTCGTAACTCAGATATTCATCTCCACGATCATATCGTAGACATTTTATCTTCTTGTCACGATGATCTCAAACTTCACTCTGATTTTGCTCGAACTTTTCAAACGATTCAGACATGTATTTCATTAAGTAAATATGCACTATATCTACTCAAATCATCAGGGAAGGTATGAAAATAACCATATCCACCGCACGCTACAACACTCATTAGATTGCATACATCAACATGTATCATTTCCAATAAGTCACTTTCCCACTCCATCATACCGGAAAATGGGGTCCTTAGTCATCTTGCCCAAGAGGCATAGCTTGCATGTCTGAACCGATTCAAAATCGAATGAGTCTAAAGATCCATCAACATGGAGTTTCTTCATGCGCTTTAGACCAATATGACACTTAGCGGCAGTGCCACAAGTATAGTGTACTATCATTATTAACTTTGTATCTTTTGGCATCTATGTTATGAACATGTGTATTACTACGATCAAGATTCAACAAACCATTTGTTGGGGAACAATGCATGGGGAAAAAAAACCATACACACACGCAAGATCTATCCATGGTGATGAGCATCTACGAGGGTGTCACATCCCTAGCTAGGTGTCCTAGAATAGCATGTGATTGCATCATATTTCATTCCTACATCAACATGAAATGGGGAGAAAAAGAAACCCCAAGCTCACATCCGGCAAGGCTTCGCCTAAGCACCGCCTAACTAGACTAGAGGAGAAAACCAATCTAGATGAAGTAGTGGGAGCACGTGGCAATTAGGGTTAGCTTTCCCCTCTAAATCCTCTAGTATATATAGGAGGAAGGGAGGGGAGGAGGCAACCTCAAACCCGAAAGAGTTAGCCAAAATTGGAGGTGGAGGAGTCCTACTCCAATCCTATTAGGAGTAGGATTCCTCCTTTCCACTTGGAAACTCTTTCCACCTCTCCACCTTTGGGTTTTTCCCACCCCTAGACGCATGAGCCTTAGTGGGGGGATCGGACAGCCCACTAAAGGCACTCTTGACTCCTCCCACAGCCCATGAGGCCCTTTGGGTCGAGACACCCCTACTAATGGTCCCCGGTACCCCTCCCGACACTCCCGGTACACTACCGATGAGCCCGGAACTTTTCCGGTGACCAAAACAGGACTTCCTATATATCAATATTTACCTCCGGACCATTCCGGAGCTCCTCGTGACGTTAGAGGTCTCATACGAGATTCCGAATCAACCTTAGGTCGCCACCATACATAAATCTATACTACTAAAACGTAACCGAACCTTAAGTGTGCACACCTTGCGTGTTCAAGAACTATGTAGACATGACCGAGATACCTCTATGGTCAATAACCAATAGCGGGACCTAGATGCCCATATTAGTTCCTACATATTCTATGAAGATCTTTATCAATTGAACCTCTATGTCAAGGATCCAGTTAATCCCGTATGCAGTTCCCTTTGTTCTTCGGTATGTTACTTGCCCGAGATTCGATCGTCTATATACCTATACCTAGTTCAATCTCATTACCGGCAAGTCTCTTTACTAGTTCCGTAATACAAGATCTTGTGGCTAACACTTAGTCATATTGCTTGCAAGGCTTGTTGTGATGTTGTATTACCGGGTGTGCCCTGAGATACCTCTCCGTCACACAGAGTAACAAATCCAGTCTTGATCCATGCCAACTCAATAGACACCCTCGAAGATACCTGTAGAGCACCTTTATAGTCACCTAGTTACGTTTAGATGTTTGGTACACATAAGGTACTCCTCCGATGTCAGTGAGTTGCATGATCTCATGGTCATAGGAACGGATACTAGACATGCAGAAAACTTTAGCAATAAACTGACACGATCATATGCTATGTTTATAGTTTGGGTCTTGTCCATCACATCATTCTCCTAATGATGTGATCCCGGTTTCAAATGACATCTCATGTCCATGACTAGGAAACCATAGCCATTTTGATCAACGAGCTAGTCCAATGGAGGCTTACTAGGGACATGGTGTTGTCTATGTATCCACACATGTATCTGAGTTCCCGAGCAATAGAATTATAGCAGGGATAATAAACGATTATTATGAACAAGGAAATATGGTAATAACCAATTTATTATTGCCTCTAGGGCATATTTCCAACAGTCTTCCACTTGCACTAGAGTCAATAATCTAGCTCACATCGCTATGTGATTTTTTATGAATCTCACACCCAATGAGTTATGTGGTTTGACCATGTTTTGCATGTGAAAGAGGTTTTAGTCAACGGGTTTGTGACATTTAGATCAGTTAGTACTTTGAAAATCTCTGTGTCATACTATAGACACTGCTACCACACTCCACTTGGAGCTATTCCAAATGTCTGCTCAACTATATATATCTGGATTGCTACTCAGAGTCATCTAGATTGGTGTTCAAACTTGCATCGACGTAACCCTTTACGACGAACTCTTGAGCACCTCCACAATCGAGAAACATTTCCTTAGTCCTTTAGTTAGTAAGTATAATCATGACCGTTGTCCAGTGTTCCACTTCTGAATCACTCTTGTACCCCTTGACAGACTCATGGAAAGGCACACACAAGGTGCGGTACACAGCATGGCATACTATATAGATCCTATGGGTAAGGCATAGGGCACGACCTTCGTCCTTTCTCTTTCTTCTGCCGTGGTCGAGCTTTGAGTCTATCTCAACTTCACACCTTACAAATCATGCAAGAACTCCATCTTTGACTGATCCATTTTGAACTCTTTCAACATCTTGTCTAAGTATGTACTTATTGAATGTCTCATCAAGCATCTTGATCTATATCTATCGATCTTGATGTCCAACAATTAGATAGCTTTATCCAGATCTTCCTTTGAAAAACTCTTTTCAAACAACCGTTTATGCTTACCAGAAATTCTACATCATTTCAGATCAATAAGATGTCAACCACATATACTAATCAGAAATTCTATAGTGCTCCCACTCACTTTCTTGTAAATACAAGTTTCTCGTAAACTTTGTATAAACCCGAAAACTTTGGTCACCTCATCAAAGCGTATATTCCAACTCCAAGATGCTTGCTCCAGCCCATAGAAGGATTGTTGGGCTTGCACACCTTTTAGCATCCATAGGACTGACAAAATCTTCTGGTTGTATCACATACAACCTTTCCTCAAGTAAACCGTTAAGGAAATGATATTTTGACATTCATCTGCCAGATTTCAAAATTGAAAAATGCAGCAACTGCTAACATAATTCCAACAGACCTTTAGCATCGCTATGGGTGAGAAAGCCTCATCGCATTCAACTCCTTGAACTTGGCGAAAACTTCTTTCCGACAAGTCGAGCATTATAAATGGTGAGATTCACCATCAACGTCTGTCTTCATCTTAAAGGTCCATTTGTACTCAACGACCTTCCTTTCAACGGGCAAGTCTACCAAAGTCCATACTTGGTTTTCATACATGGATCCTTTCTCGGATTTCATGGCTCTTACCATTTGTTGGAATCCAGGCCCATCATCGCTTCTCCATAGTTCGTAGGTTCATCGTTGTCCAACAACATGACCTCTAAGATAGGGTTGTCATACCAGTCAGGAGCAGTACGTGTCCTTGTCGACCTACGGGGATTTATAGTAACTTGATCTGAAGCTTCATGATCATCATCATTAACTTCCTCTTCAACTGGCGTAGGCTCCAAAGAAACAACTTTCTGCGCTGCGCTACTCTCTGGTTGAAACAAAGGTTCAACAACCTCTTCAAGTTATATCTTCCTCCCACTCAATTTTTTCGAGAGAAACTCTTTCTCGAGAAAGGATCCATTTTAGCAACAAACATTTTGTACTTGGATCTAAGATAGAAGTTTCACCCAACTATTAAGTTAGGTTATTCTATGTAGATGCATTTCTCCGCTTTGGGTTCGAGCTCATTAGGTTAAAACCCTTTTCACATAAGCGTCGCAATCCCAAACATTAATAAATGATAGCTTAGGTTTCTGCCAAACCAAAATTCATACGGTGTCATCTCAATGGACTTAGATGGTGCCCCTTTTAAAGTGAACCCCAAAACGATAGGGGCAAATCGATAAGAGACATCCTAGTTCACACCATATCCAATACAGCATGACTACGACATTCAGACACACCATCACACTATGTTGTTCCAGGTGGCATGAGTGGTGGAACAAATTCCACATTGTCTTACGTTGTATACCAAACTCGTAACTCAGAAATTCACCTTCACGATCATATCACAGACATTTTATCTTCTTGTCATTATGATCTCAAACTTCATTGTGAATTTATTTGAACTTTTCAAATGTGTCTGACTTGTGTTTCATTAAGTAAATATACACTATATCTTCTCAAATCATCAGTGAAGTTTAGAAAATAACGATATCCACCGCACAGTACAACACTCATTGGACAGCATACATCAACATGTATCATTTGTAATAAGTCATTTGCCCGCTCCATCATACCGGAAAACGTGGTCTTAGTCATCTTGCCCATGAGGCATGGTCCGCATGTCTCAACCGATTCAAAATCGAATGAGTCCAAAGATCCATCAGCATGGAGTCTCTACATGTGCTTTACACCAATATGACATTTAGCGGAAGTGACACAAGTATGTATACTATCATTATTAACTTTGTATCTTTTGACATCAATGTTATGAACATGTGTATTACTACGATCAAGATTCAAGAAACCATTATCATTGGGTGCATGACCGTTGAAGGTATTATTCATGTAAACAGAATAACCATTATTCTCTAACTTAAATGAATAACCGTATTGTAGTAAACATGATCTAATCATGTTTGTGCTCAACGCAAACACCAAATAACATTTATTTAGGTTCATCACTAATCACGAAGGAAGAGAGAGCGTGCGATGGTGATCACATCAACCTTGGAACCACTTCCAACACTCATCGTCACCTCACCCTTAGCTAGCCTCTATTTATTCCGTAGCTTTTATTTCGAGTTACTAACATTTAGCAACCGAACCGGTATCCAATACACAGGTGCTACTAGGAGTACTAGAAGGGTACACATCAATAACACGTATATCTAATATACTTCTGTCGATGTTGCCAGCCTTCTTATCTACCATGTATCTAGGGTTGTTCCGCTTCAGCGACTGTTCTCCTCATAATAGAAGCACTTAGTCTCGGGTTTGGGTTCAAACTTGGGTTTCTTCACTAGAGCAGCAACTGACTTGCCATCCACGAAGTTTCCCTCCTAACCTTTGCCCTTCTCGAAACTAGTGGTTTCACTAACCATCAACCCTTGATGCTACTTCTTGATTTCTACCTTCACGATGTAAAATATCACGAATAGCTCACGGATCATCATTTCCAAACCTGGCATAATTATAGTTCATCACGAAGTTCTAGTAGCTTAGTGACAGTGACTTGGAGAACTATATCAACCACTATCTTATCTGGAAGATCGACTCCCACTCGATTCAAGCGATTGTAGTACCCAGACAATGTGAGCACATGCTAAATGATTGAGCTATTCTCCTTCATCTTGCAGGCAAAGAATCTCGTTCGAGATCTCATATCTCATAACACGGGCACGAGCCTGAGATCCGAATTTCAGCTCTTAGAACATCTTATATGTTCCGTGACGTTCAAAACATTTTGGAGCCTCAATTGTAAGACATAATGCATGACGCACTAAACTATCAAGTAGTCATCAAAACGTGCCTGTCAGATGTTCACAACATCTATAGACAATGCTAGAGGGGGTGGCGCACCGAGCGGTGCATTAAGGACATAAGCCTTCTGTGCTGCAATGAGGACAATCCTCAGATCATGGACCCAGTCCGCATTATTGCTACCATCATCTTTCAACTCTATTTCTCTAGGAACATATAAAAATTCAAGGGAGCTATAGCGCGAGCTAGTAATCTACAACATAATTTGCAAAGACACTACTAACTATGTTCATGATAATGTGTTCAATTAATCATATTACTTAAGAACTCTCACTCAAATTGACATCCCTCCGGACATAAGAGTGATACATGGTCCAAATTCACCAACTCAAGTCCGATCATCACGTGAGTTGAGGTGGTTTCAATGGTGAACATCATCATGTTGATCATATCTACTATATGACTCATGTTTGACCTTTCAGTCTCTTGTGTTCCGAGGCCATGTATGTACATGCTAGGCTCATCAAGTTTAACCCCAAGTGTTCTGCACGTACAACACTGGCTTGCACCCGTTGTATGTGAACGTAGAGTCCATCACACCTGATCATCACGTGGTGTCTCGACACAACGAACTTTCTCAACGGTGCACACTCAGGGAGAACACAATTTATCTTGAAATTTAAGTGAGGGATCACCTAATAATGCTACCTGAGGGGGGTATTACCCCTAGTTAGGCCAAAGCAACAGGATTCTTCCCCCCGCTTAAAAGAAAATGTGCGTGACCGGCTACCCATGGCCGGGTGAAGGGCAGTCGGCTCGGGCAATCGCCGGCTGGCTCGCGACCGGCTGGTCGAGGTGCCGGCTCGACCTCTGGCCACCTGGGCGTGACCGCCTGCTTCCGGGGCGCCTCCTCCGTTTACCTCGGGGCGTACAAGCAACGTCTCGTCCCTCTGCGCGCGAGTACGGCGACACGACATGACCGCCACGACGGGCGCCATTGTAGCCATAGTGGCTGCTGATGCACAGGCGCGCGTGGCTACAGTCCGGCCGTCCAAGCCGCCGCGACCGGGTGGGGGAATAGTGCCGGCAAACCCCTCCCACTCGATCACCTTCCCCGGCGTGGCTACAATGTAGCCAGCCGTACCAGAGACTTCGGCCGACTGGCACTAGACGACGCCACCCGGGCGGCACGTGCCGTAGCAGGTGGGCGGGGGCCAATCGCGAAGCCGACTGGCGGGCCCCAGCGGGCGATGGGACCACGCAGCCGATGGACCCTATGGACGATGAGATGACTCGAAGGGCAGGGCCCCTGGACAGCCGGAGAGGCCGCCAGCCGGGTCCCCCTACTTGTACATCTCAGGAATATTGTAAGCCGGGGGGTTGGCCTATAAAACCCCCCGAGCCCCTCATGCAATGGGGATGGCAACTTTGATACTACCACACCCACGGGATACTTCCCACGCTCTCACACCTCCTCAGTAGCGGAGGAAGATGAGACGGCTGCTCCTTCTTCCTCCTCTAGACATAGCTCCAGGAGCAACCTTGTAAACATACCCATCCATCGAACTACACCAAGCAGGACTAGGGGTGTTACCTCCCACGGAGGGCTCTGAACCTGGGTACATCGTGTGCCACCACCGCTTGTACCTAATCCCGCACCCGGACCCCATTGGCGTCGTCCGGCCCCAACCACCCACGATAAGCCTACTCATGGCATCTGTCGTGAGAAAATGATGACAATTGGCACCCACCGTGGGGCTGTACGCGGCGCCGGCTAGATTAATGCTTTGGGTGGGACCGCTTGCCATTCCCCGCCACCGTTGCACGTCCAAGCGAAACCGTGGGCTCGTGTAGCTTGCTCCAGCACGCCCTGCGGGCAGCTCCATCGACCTCGCGGTCGACATTAGCACGCTCATCGAGCGCTTCGGCAGGCTTAGCCTTGCCGAGGCTCCGGCCGCTGACGAGTTCCCCGGGCAGGTGCTCGTCTGCGCCGATGTCACGCCCAAGATGCGGTCGTATCCTTATTTTGGCAAGAGGGCCTCGACGAGGATAGAAGCGCATCTCGATGTGTTCGCAAGAATGGATATCATTACAAGAGAAGAGATGACTATATTTAATTGGCTTACACTCGCCACAAGCTACATCAGAGTGACATCAATACAACAACATACTCAAACATCATACCGAAGAGCAGGGTCCGACTTTGGCCGAAATTCAAATGATAAAATGACATCCATCCTTGCTATCCCAGGCTGCCGCCTGGAACTCATCCAAGATTGATGAAGCAGAATAACAAGAACTCCAAATCAAATCAATCAATGCGCTCACATCAAATCATCGCATTACCTGTACCTGCAACTGTTGTTCTAGTAATCTGTGAGCCATAGGGAATCAGCAATCTCATTTCCAAGGGTATCAAGACTATTAAAGCTTAATGGGTGAGGTATGGTTAAGTGGTGAGGCTGTAGCAAGCGACTAAGCATTCATTTGAGTCGCTAACTTACGAGTACAGAAAGTAAAGTATGGTTGTCTACGCATAATGGACGAGAACTAGAAATGATCACTAACTGATCCTGAATACCTACTTATGTCAAACATAACCCCACCGTTTTCTCTTCCGGATAAGGACTCACGAGAAAAGACAGTCACGGTTACGCACACAGTTGGTGTACTTTATTAGAGTTTACTTAAGTTTTCTATGACCGGGTGTTAAACAAAGTATCCAAGTTTGCCACATAACCGTGGGCATGGCTTCTCGAAAAGATATAACCCTGCAGGGTGCTCCAACTCATCCATCAGAAATTAACCACACGCAACGGGAATAACCTCAACCACGGATCTCGTGATCCTCCTAGGTAATTCCAAAGGAAATCTGACACCTTGAGATAGCCCGAAGAATAATAAGAATTCCTCACTCAAGACATTCGAGAAAGGTAAAACAAATCCAGCAAGGCCGCCCGACGTGCCGACAATCCCGATAGGAGCCACGTATCTCGTTCTCAAGGCACGACAGATGAGCTACGCGTACAGTGGCCTGATAGAAATCTCCCGAGTTGCCCCGGGTTGGCCCCACACAGTGCTCTAGTTTAGACCAACACTCATGAGGAGCAGTAGCCCGGGGGTTGATTAAATTATCCACGGGTGCCGGCGGGTCCCTATGCAATTTATTAGTTATTAGGCAAATGTAGTACCAATGTTGGGCCTTGCCAGACAAGTTTTATCCCAAAAAGAAAATCAAGGTGGTACCCATAACAACCCCGAGCATGTTGGGAGCGCTTATTTATGGAACATAACACCGGTTCACAAGTAACTAGGGGCGGCAAGAGTGGAACAAAACACCGAACAAAAGGCCAAGCCTTCCACCTTTACCAAGTATATATGTGCATTAAATTAAATAGTAGCAATATTGTGATATAACAAAAGAATGTCCATGTTGTGTCGGGACCCCGATCCTAAGTCATATGAATCCAGACAGTAACATATCACATCACTTTGCGGCCTCACACACGGTAAGCTCCACGGCTGCAGCCTTAGCTTAGCCGGGACCATTTGCGTCTTTTGGCTCACGTATGTGAACATGTCGCTGGCAATCACACAACAGAGAACCCGGGCCGACATGACTAGTCATAGAACCCAAGTGGCACATCCATACAGAAACAGGCATACATACCCCAGCAATGCAGGTGTCGGCCTCAAGCATGTTTAGACGAGTAATAGCAAGCTACAAGGACTCCATTACGTCGCGAGATACGAATGTCATCACTGCACGTAGACGAGTCGTAGAAGGCTACAGGGACTCCATTAGACTGCGAGACATTTCCCGGAAGGGACAGACATGACAAAAAAGAAGGATACATGCCGGTCAATCAATATGTCCAGAGCAGTAGCAAGCTACCATGGCTCGGTGGAAGCACAAAGAGGCAGTTTCCCATAAAGAGTACTACTAAAGGCACACGACTAGGTGTCGGATCCCATACATACCATTGCACGTCACACGTACGCACGACATGCCCGATATGCATAGATACAACCATGGCATCATAACATAACCATAAAACAACATGACTTTTATTTAAGAGGCTCAGACGAGCCTTGCATAATATGTTCTTACAGATACGGGTCACATGACCCGACACTCAAGTCATACAAACAAGTTCATCCAAGCCAGCAGAAACTTAAGTTGTCTCAGTATAGACGGTGAAATAGAAAAGAGGCACATGGCCTGACTATCTACAACCCGCCACACGGGCAAGATCGTAGCTGGGACACCAGCTATTCGGCATCGTCAACATCTAGAAAGAACCCACCTGATGGGTCCTTGTTTTCTTCCACAACATGTATTAAGCAAGGATGAGTACAATCATACTCAGCAAGTCTTTAAAACAGACCTAGTCTATTTATACTCATGTGTCAACAAGGGGGAGTGGTGGAGTTTATGCAACAATACCAGCTTTGACTCATGGATAACCTACACTACTCAGTTTTAACTCTTGTTACAACTTTAATTATCGCACACGAGTCCACTACCTTCATAACAATACACCACCATGGATTCACTTTCCCCTTCCGGAAGAGTGCCAGCCACGGTACTCACACTTGTCTTGATATTTTTATGAGTATCCATTTGATTATCTATGAACAACATAAGTTCTCCAAGTAGTCCATATCCGAGGGCACGACTATTCGAATAGTTTCATACCCTGCAGCGGTGTACTTCTTCTCACACGCTCTCGCCACTTATCGCTGTGTGCCATAAAACCATGCACCTCGGCAACCTTCAAGCGGATGCCCAGTGAGGGAGTCGGCCATGACCGTCAATCACATAAGACCTCTAGTCCAGGCTATCGCCTATTTGAGACTGAACCCTCACGGAAGTCCGGGCGAAGTTTCCGCTACGGCCCCAAACGATGTGTGCAGGGTTCCCAAGCCCACCATTCGGGTGACCCTTGGTACACCGTGCCACTGCCTACCGCGTCGTAACCCGCCCCTAGGGTCAGCACTACGCACGGCCTCTAGCATGCTATAAACACCAGAAACTACTTGCAACTCCTGGACTAAGGACTAAGCAACTAATAAGTCGGGAGGGTCAATTAAGTATCCCAATGTGTGGTAGTATCTAGTCTTGGATCACAAACACGGAACCCAGTTCCCAAGAACGGTCCCAATGAGACAACCCACTATGTACTCCTACATAGCCTCTCATCGCTACCTTTACCAAATCGTATTCATCATATGCTCATCACACTAGACAACATTGTTTCACTCAGTTCATCACCCAGATGAATCAGACCTGACACAACTCTAAGCATAGCAAGCATAGCAGGCAAAGTAAGCTAAGCACATCATGGCACAAGGATCTACCAGGTATGCTAGATTGCAAGGTTTAACTATTTACTGTGACAAGGTCAGGTCATGGATAAGAATAGGATCATCTATCGTATATGACTGACATGTGATCGTTTGTCCTAATGCAATAAACAAGAGCAGGAGCGAGAGGGTGGGATCTTATCGGAATGATCAAAGGGGTTGCTTGCCTTGTTGGGTTGTAGGGAGGTTTTCTCCTTCAGCGGGATACTCGGGGTTATCCTCGAAAGCAGAGCCTGTCGCAATGCAGATATGAAACAATCAACACACGCAAGTGCAACATTATGATGCATGATCATGGCATGATAGCATGTATGCATGACCTAGTGCAGCTAGTGATCATGTTGATTTGAAATGGATTTGAATATAGATTCAAAGTTGTTCTCCATTCCAAATTCCATATATTAACCTATTGATAAATGTCCATGTTCACCTATTTGGATTGCTCTAACATGCATGAGAATAGCACCATTAGATGCATTGGATTTTTCTGATAAATTTTCATATATAAATTATTTTCATCTAACTTACAGATTAATTTATATGAATTTTCAACGTTTTAAACAATTTACGGAATTATTTTTAAACTAGAAAATGAATAAATGCGTCAGCCTGCCGTCAACCTGACGTCAGCTAGTCAGCTGACCAGCCAGAGTCAAACCTGACAAGGTGGGACCTCCCTGTCAGTGTAGGGGGCTTAATCTTGCGCTGACTGAGGATTGACCCACCTTTGGGGTCCCACTGTCAGTGACTAGGGCCGAACTAATTAGGGGGATTAGCCCCCTAGTGATGGCCACGTCGGCGCCCACTGGAGCGGGGCCGGCGGTGACCATCCAACGCGGCGAAGACTCGCCGGTGTGCGTCTCCGGTGACCAAACGGACGGCGGAGGGCACCAGACGACTCGCACTGCTCGCGCACGTCGATCCCAACACCTCCCAGGGGCTGGAGTGGTCGGAATCAACACCGGCGACGAGCGTGGCGGCTGCCGGAACTCGGGCGAGCACGGGCTCGTCGAGCCGGAGCTCAAACGGGGCAGCTTAGGACTCCAAAGGCTACCTGGAAGCGTTCTGAGCACGACCACATGCTCAGATGCAAGCTTGGGTCGCCACAACGGTGACCACGACCTCGCCAGCGGCAGGAAGATTTCGGGCTCGGAGGGATCCGGCGCTACAGGGCTCTATCGAAGGGGGAAAAGAGCGGAGAAGAAGCAGGAGCTCATAATGGTCGCAGAGGCGTCGACAGCTGGCTCGGGGAGGGCCTGAAACAGCGGCAAGCTTCGATTCCTTCTTCGGCGACCCGAGGAAGAAGACGATGGCACGACGGCGATAGGGGGCTTCCAGTGATGCATGTCTTGGCTAGGAGGAAGAGGAGGTCCAGGCGGAGCTTCTGGCAGGCTCAGATGGGTTCAGGGGCGGCTAGAATGGCGGCAGCGAGCTCGAGCAGGTTGCGGCCATGGCGGGACAGAGGGGGAGAATGCGAGAGAGAGGGAGCTCGAGAGAGAGAGAGGAAAGGAAGGAGAGGGCACGAAGGAGCCAGGCAGGGAGGAGGTGGTCGGCGCGTGGCGACCACGCGCCCGGCGTCCTCCTGGCCAGAGTTGGGAGATGACTGGTTTGCCCCTTTGGGTTGGGCCGACTTCTCTCCCCTCGCCCAGGTAGGCTTTTCCCCCTTTTTTTCTTTTTTTCTTTCTGTTTTTCTATTTCCTGACCTTAGTTTATTTTTGTTGCAGGTCCAAATGACTTTTCAAAATACCCCAATCATTTTATAAAATAAAGTTTCAATATTTCAAACCTGTCCAAAAAGTTTCAGGGTATTTTAAAAATAATAATAATGATAATGATTTATTTATCAATTTCAGAGGCTTTAATCATTATTTTTAAATTCCTTCTGATGTTCAAATATTTGAAATGATCCCTGTTATATCTTTGCCCAAATTTATCAGACATAGGGAACATTTCTAAGGACATTTTGAATTTAATGAAAATTTCACTAGACTGGAATTGCTTTATTTCATTAAGTGCTTGGGGTTTCCTTTCTTTCTCCCTATTTCATGTTGATGCAAGATGATATGATGCAACTCATGCTAATCCTATGACATCTAACTAGGGTTGTGACAACTCACTCCACTCAAAAGAATCTCGCCCCGAGATTTCGAAGTCATCGGGAAGAGCGTGGGGTACTCTAGTCGTAGACGATCTTCTCGTTCCCATGTCGCCTCCCTTTCAGAATGATGTGACCACTGAACCTTGAGAAACTTGATGTTCCAACGCCGAGTGGTACACTCAGCTTGGTCGAGAATACGAACAGGATATTCTCGGTATGTAAGGTTATCTTGGAGATCAAGCGCTTCATGGTCTACTTCGCGGACAGGGTCTGAAAAACAACGCCTGAGTTGCGAGACGTGGAAGACATCATTAACTTTGGAAAGATGTGACGGAAGTTCTAATTTGTAGGCAACCTCTCCTCGTTTAGCAAGAATGCGAAAGGGTCCAATGTAACGAGGAGCCATCTTGCCTTTGATACCGAATCGATGGGTACCCTTTAGAGGTGTAACCCGAAGGTAAGCCTTCTCGTCAACTTCATAGGTCACAGACTTATGATGACAGTCATATTGACTCTTTTGACAGGATTGGGCTGTTTTCAACTTCTCACGAATAATGCAAACTTGTTCCTCTGCATCATGGATCATATACAGGCCAAAGAGTTGCCTCTCTCCGGTTTCTGACCAGTTAAGAGGTGTTCGACATCTTCGTCCATAGAGAACTTCAAAAGGGGCTTTTCCCAAGCTTGATTGATAACTGTTATTATATGCGAATTCAGCAAATGGAAGGCAGTTCTCCCAATTCATACCGAAAGATATAACACAAGCTCGGAGCATGTCTTTGAGAATTTGATTGACTCGCTCAATTTGACCACTTGATTGAGGGTAGAAAGCAGTGCTAAAGGATAGATGAGTCCCCATAGCGTTTTGAAAACTTTCCCAAAATCGAGAAGTAAAGATACTTCCGCGGTCTAAGTTAATCTCCAAAGGAACACCATGAAGAGAAACTATTCGAGAAACATATAACTCCGCTAGCTGGCTAGGAGTAATGCTTTCCCGAACAGGAAGAAAATGAGCCACTTTGGAAAGGCGATCAATGACTACAAATATAGCATTGTTCCCTCTCTTGGTCCTAGGAAAACCGGTGATGAAATCCATACCGACCTTATCCCATTTCCATTCAGGAATAGCTAAAGGTTGAAGGGTGCCAGCTGGCCTTTGATGTTCTTCTTTCACACGATGACAAACGTCGCAGTTAGCAACATACTGATCAATTTCTCCCTTCATCCTAGTCCACCAGAACCTCTGGCGTAGGTCCTGATACATTTTGGTACTACCTGGATGAATTGTGAGAGGAGAATCATGAGCCTCCTTAAGAATCAGCTGCCTCAAACGTGTGCTCTTGGGAACCACCAACCGGTTCTAAAAGTACACAACATCTTCATCATCCTTCGAGAAATCTTTAGCGTTTCCGCTAACAATATTCTCCTTAATCCGAGTTATACCTTTGTCATATCTCTGGACAGCTACTATTTGATCCTTAAGAGTAGGTTTCGCCACCAGGTTGGATAGAAATCCTTGAGGAACAATGTGAAGGTTTAATTTCCGGAATTCCTCATAGAGAAGTGGTTGACCTTGTTGTAACATCAAATTGTTACAATAAGACTTACGACTTAGTGCATCAGCCATGACATTGGCTTTCCCGGGGTATAAGTTATCCCTAAGTCGTAATCTGTAATCAACTCTACCCATCGGCTTTGCCTAAGATTCAAATACGGCTGGGTGAAGATATATTTCAGACTTTGGTGATCAGTGTATATCTCAGAACGATTACCCAGAAGGTAATGTCGCCATGTTTTCAGTGCATGGACTATAGCTGCAAGCTCAAGATCATGTGTTGGATAATTATCCTCATGTGGACGCAACAGTCGAGATGCGTATGCAATCACATGACGATCTTGCATGAGAATGCAACCTAATCCTTGTCGCGAGGCCTCGCAGTAGATAATAAAGTCCTTGGAAAAATCTGGTGGCACCAGAACGGGAGCAGAGGTCAGTCGTCTTTTCAACTCTTGAAAACTATGCTCGCATTGTGGGGTCCACTCGAACTTTTTATATTTCTTGAGGAGTTCAGTCAGGGGTTTCCCAACCTTGGAGAATTTCTCAACAAAGCGGCGACAATAGCTCGCTAAGCCAAGGAACCTTCGAACTTGCTTAACCGATTCAGGTTGAGTCCTATCAAGGATGGCCTGAACTATCCCGGGATTAACAGCAATACCTTTACCATAGATCATGTGACCCAGATAGGTCACATCTGGTAACCAGAATTCACACTTGGAGAATTTGGCATATAAGCGGTGCTCTCGAAGTTTCATCAATACCAGCCTTAGATGCTCGGCATGTTCTTGGTCATTCTTCGAGTAGATGAGTATGTCATCGAGGTAAACCACGACGAATTTATCCAAATACTCCATGAAGATTGAATTCATCAGGCGAGAGAAGGTGGCTGCGGCATTGGTTAAACCGAAGGACATAACGGTGTACTCGTATTGGCCATAAAGAGTGACAAAAGCCGTTTTTGGAATGTCCCCGTTTCTTATTCTGATTTGATGGTATCCCAACCTCAAATCGATTTTGGAAAAGACAGAGGATCCAGCGAGTTGATCATACAAATTGTTGATCCTGGGGAGCGGATACTTGTTCTTGATAGTGACCAGATTCACTAGTCGATAATCCACAACCATCCGATCCGATCCATCCTTCTTCTTGACAAAGAGGACGGGGCAAGCCCAAGGAGAAGAACTAGGATGGATGAAACCTTTCTTCAAAGCTTCATCGAGTAGGGTTTTTAGCTCGGCCAATTCTAAGGGTGCTATCTTATAGGTCCTCCGGCTATTGGGACTGTCCCTGGAATAAGTTCTATCACAAACTCAACATCTCTGACAGGTGGAATACCTGGCAGTTCTTCTGGAAAGATATCCGGCAAATCATGGACTACCGGAATATCTTCTAACTCTTAAAGAGGGCTAGCATTTAGGGAATATAGTTGGCACTTGGTTGTTCGAGTAGAGACATTAACTATCTCACCCGATGGATGTGTAAGTTGAACATTCCTAGAATGAGTATCAATCTTGGCATAGTGGGCTTTCATCCAATCCATACCTAGAATGATACTAATGTCCGAAGACTTAAGAGTTATCAAGGATGCTACGAATACTAGTCTATCCACCAGAATTTCATTGTCATGGCTCACTCTAGAAGTTTGCCATTTAGAACCAGGAGTCTGAACTACTAAAGGAGTGGGCATGTCACAGAAGGACATGTTATGCAACTGTGCATAACTTTTTGAGATGAATGAATGAGATGCCCTAGTATCAAATAGAACAGATGCTGGATGGCTATTAACAAGAAGCGTACCTAGAATAACATCAGCATCTTCAAGGGCTTCTTCAGCAGACACATAGTTCACTCGCCCACGAGCAGGAGCTGGCTTCACATAGAAGGCTTTTCCTGGTTTTCCACGTCCAGCAGGCATAGCATTGTTCTGGGGACACTCACGAGAGTAGTGTCCTGGTTCTCCCTACTTATAACACACCACGGTGGCACAGGGTGCAGCATTTGTAGACGGACCTCCAAATGGTTTGACTGGAGGATTGGGCTGAACTGGGCGAGGCGCATGGAAGGATGGCCTCGCGGTGTATCTTGGCGGCAAATCTGCATTGGGCACCCACACTCGGCGTTTGTTAGGTCCTGAGCCAGATGCTGGGTTGAAGTCACGGTTATGCTTCCTCACGAGCCTGGAAAGTGGTGCACTCGTGCAAGCGTAGATCTCGGCGAAGCTCAGCATTAAGTCCCTTGCGGAACCTAGCCTGCTTCTTGGCATCAGTTGAAACTTCTTCTGGAGCGTAGCGAGCAAGATTACCAAACTCGCGACTGTATGCATCCACTGACAATCTGCCCTGGGTGAAGGCACATAATTCCTCTCTTTTGCGATCCATCAGCCCTTCCGAGATGTGATGGATACGAAATGCGGCACTGAACTCTGCCAGGTTGGTGCAGGTCCCTGGGGACGCATAGCCTCATAGCTCTCCCACCACAGATTGGTAGGTCCCTCCAGAAAGTAGGTAGCAAAAGACACCCTGTTGGCCTCGAACACATTAGCAGCCCGTATCTTGCGGAACATACTACTCAGCCAGTCATCAGCATCGAGGGGGTCGATCGAATGATGGTACTTGGGCGGGCATAGCTTAACAAAGTCACTAAGTGACACTCCATCGTTGTGATCATTTCGGGGAGCACGAGCTGTGTTTTGCTCAATTCTTTCCAGCAGCCTGTTGGTCTCCCTCTTGTTCCTTTCAGCCTCTAGCATCACCTCCGCCAGGGATGGTGCATGTGGAAGATCCTCTTGCCTTGGATGGCTTCCCTCGCCCTGCTCAGGAGCAGGCACGGGGTTGTTCCTAGTTGCCACCATCCTGGGAAAAACAATCCACATCTTAGACATACAGAACAGCAACTCTAAGACATGAGATAAGGAATGTACTGGTCAATATGGCATGTAGGATAAACACCAATCAACATGGTAAAGCAACTACCATATGAACATTAGGTTTCATACACACCATGACTTAGTTCAGTACAAGCCCAAGCTAAAAACAACTACAGAGAGATGACACAAATCATCGAAGGCATTACAAGCTTCCTATACATTATCTATCTACACCTCCAGAACTCAACACTCAACCTTGGTCATATCCCACAAGACATGCAGGACTGTGGCGATACGACTACTACCATACTAGAACTAACATCCACGCACTCAAGCATCATCGTAGAATGCCTCGTATAGGTTACCCCCGTGACCTGGGAGCTGAACCTGAGGATCTGGAAACACTCTAGCCTGGGATCCCTAGAAACCATAAGGACACGGATGTGCCCTAGGTCCCCTTGTCGGCGGCAACAGCGGTCCTCGAAGAGGGGTGATGCCTCCAACATCAGGCCAGTTTACGTGTGTTGGCAAATGAGTTCGCGATGGGGTCAGCATCTCCAAATCTCCATAGCCTGTCTGCACGACACGTGCCAACTGCGTCAAAGATGTCCAAAGACGGGCACGGGTAGCATAAAGATCCATGCGAAGGGCACGTGCATCACGATCCCTGTTCTCCAACATCTGAGCAGTCACCTGCAGCCTAGGGTCCTCATGAGAATGATCATAGTAGGCTGCACTAAAATATCCATTCTCTCCTCCCATGGAAGCAGGAACATAGTAGAACTCCGTGTTCTATAGCAGACCATGGTGAAACCTCATGATAGTCTGCATAGCGTAGGCGGCTTCCTGAACTGCCATATCTATGGTAACACCTAATCCATGAGTCCATTGAAGCGGGTCTGCAGCTCCAGGATATGAAGGATATATGCTAACAGTACACATATACTGACTCTGGTTGAAATCTCGATACTGCTCCTCCACTGTGTACTCTGGGTACCAACGGTATCCAGCCTCCATCATAACTCTAACAACCATGGCCGTGTGACCCGGTACATCGATGCACCTGGTCAGACGGACCACCTGACGGGAAGGACGAGGGGGCATCTGAAACAGAGAATGATGCAAAGACATTAGAGATCCTAGCAGAAATTGAACAACATAACGGCTGTAATTGCTCAAAAAAGATTTTGAGACAATTTGAAAATATTGGAAAGGCATAACCACTCGACTATCTAGACTAAATCTCTTCTCCATCTGTTTGTCACACGAACAATACTTGAGTAACTATGCTCACTTGCAAACAAGCTAGCTATTGGTCCATGGTTAGTAACTCGTCATCCTAAGCAATAGATGAGAATCCTAGTTCCTACCCCTGTAGAAAAGATGAGAATGACACAGCATGGAATAATTTGGGCAGAGGAGTAAAAAGAGCCTTACGTTCCCTTCCACAATCAATTCCCCTACTTATCTATAGTGTTTCTAGACTCAACTTCGACCGGTTTGGCTTGGTAGTCCTATAGTCAGTCAGGCTCTGATACCAACGCTGTCAGGACCCCGATCCTAAGTCATATGAATCCAGACTATAACATATCACATCACTTTGCGGCCTCACGCACGGTAAGCTCCACGGATGTAGCCTTACCTTAGCCAGGACCATTTGCGTCTTTTGGCTCACGTATGTGAACATGTCGCTGGCAATCACACAACAGAGAACCCGGGCCGACATGACTAGTCATAGAACCCAAGTGGCACATCCGTACGGAAATAGGCATACATAACCCAACAATGCAGGTGTCGGCCTCAAGCGTGTGTAGACGAGTCATAGCAAGCTACAAGGACTCCATTACGTTGCGAGACACGAATGTCATCACTGCACGTAGACGAGTCGTAGCAGGCTACAGGGACTCTGTTACATGGCGAGACATTTCCCCGAAGGGACAGACACGGCAGCAAAGAAGGATACATGCCATTCATTCAATGTGTCCGGAGCAGTAGTAAGCTACCATGGCTCGGTGGAAGCACAAAGAGGCAATTTCCCGTAATGAGTACTACTAAAGGCACACGACTAGGTGTCGGATCCCATACATACCGTTGCACGTCACACGTACGCACGACATGCCCGATATGCATGGATACAACCATGGCATCACAACATAACCATACAACAACATGACTTTTATTTAAGAGGCTCAGACGAGCCTTGCATAATATGTTCTTACAGATAGGGGTCATATGACCCGACACTCAAGTCATACAAACAAGTTCATACAAGACAGCGGAAACTTAAATTGTCTGAGTACAGACGGCAAAATAGAAAAGAGGCACATGGCTGACTATCTACAACCCGCCACACGGGCAAGATCGTAGCTGGGACACTAGCTATTCGGCATCGTCAACGTCTAGAAGGAACCCACCTGATGGGTCCTGGTTTTCTTCTGCAACATTTATTAAGCAAGAATGAGTACAATCATACTCAGCAAGTCTTTAAAATAGACCTAGTCTATTTATGCTCATGTGTCAACAAGGGGGAGTGGTGGAGTTTATGCAGCAATGCCAGCTTTGACTCATGGCTAACCTACACTACTCAGTTTTAACTCTTGTTACAACTTTAATTATCGCGCACGAGTCCACTATCTTCATCACAATACACCACCATGGATTCACTTTCCCCTTCCGGAAGAGTGCCATCCACGGTACTCACACTTGTCTTGATATTTTTATGAGTATCCATTTGATTATCTATGAACAACATAAGTTCTCCAAGTAGTCCATATCCGAGGACGCGGCTATTCAAATAGTTTCATACCCTGCAGGGGTGTACTTCTTCACACACACTCTCGCCACTTATCGCTGTGTGCCATAAAACCATGCACCTCGGAAACCTTCAAGCGAATGCCCAGCGAGGGATTTGGCCACGACCGTCAATCACATAAGACCTCTAGTCCAGGCTATCACCTATTTGAGACTGAACCCGCACGGAAGTCCGGCCGAAGTTTCCGCTACGGCCCCAAACGATGTGCGCAGGGTTCCCAAGCCCACCATTTGGGTGACCCTTGGTACACCGTGCCACTACCTACCGCGTCGTAACCCAACCCTAGGGTTAGTGCTACGCACGGCCTCCAGCATGCTATAAACACCAGAAACTACTTGCAACTCCTGGACTAAGGACTAAGCAACTGATAAGTCGAGAGGGTCAATTAAGTATCCCAATGTGTGGTAGTATCTAGTCTTGGATCACAAACACGGAACCCAGTTCCTAAGAACGGTCCCAATGAGACAACCCACTATGTACTCCTACATAGCCTCTCGCTGCTACCTTTACCAAATCGTATTCATCATATGCTGATCACACTAGACAACATTGTTTCACTCAGTTCATCACCCAAATGAATCAGACCTGACACAACTCTAAGCATAGCAAGCATAGCAGGTAAAGTAAGCTAAGCACATCATGGCACAAGCATCTACCAGGTATGCTAGGGTGCAAGGTTTAACGATTTACTGTGACAAGGTCAGGTCATGCATAAGAATAGGATCATCTACCATGTATGACTGACATGTGATCGTTTGTCCTAATGCAATAAATGAGAGCAGGAGCGAGAGAGTGGGATCTTATCGGAATGATCAAAGGGGTTGCTTGCCTTGCTGGGTTGCAGGGAGGTTTTCTCCTTCAGCGGGATACTCGGGGTTATCCTCGAAAGCAGAGCCTATCGCAATGCAGATATGAAACAATCAACACATGCAAGTGCAACAATATGATGCATGAACATGGCATGATAGCATGTATGGATGACCTAGTGCAGCTATGTGGGGACCCCGACTCATAAGTCGAGATCACCGAATGCACGTGTACAGTGATCCTAGAGATCAATGCTCACTGAACACACATAAGCTGAATAAAAGAGTCTTACATCGACATTAAGTGTCTTACACAAATGATGACCAAGAAGGTCTCAGTCCTACATGGATAGGGCCACACGGGCCAAGTACTTAATCTAGAACAAGCAACGAAAATCTTCGTCGAAGGCGTGAACCCATGCCATCTACCTTAACCTACAGGCATTCTGACTGGGAAGCGTCCTAGTTCGCATGTTCGTCTCCAACGAAATCTTCAACATATTCCTGTTCTTCCATGCCTGGCCAATTACATAACCAGTGGCAAGCCAATGAGTACTTTGAATGTACTCGCAAGCAACCCAAGAGTGGAACGAGGCAATAGAGATGCATGATATAGCGCTAAGTAGGTAATTTGTGGAAAGCAGATTTTTGTATGCAAGTGACATGATCAAGTAATAGTAAGCATCCATCAACATCTAATCAATTATTCATGAGAACACGTTGTCGATACCACCATAGGTATCAGTTGAACACATCATGTTCATACTAAGTCATCGGACTTAGTTCGTTTCTCATGCCAAGTCATCGGACTTAACTCAGGTGACCTCTTGTCACTAACACACCCAAACTCACACCAATGTTTCACGAAAACCCCAGGACGTAGTTTAAGAAGGACCTCCAACTGTCCATGACCGCGGACGGGCTATTCGAATAGTTTTACACTCTAGAGAGGTTGCACACTTTACCCACAAGACTCGGGGAACTTTCGTGTCATCCACGACTCGCGGTATATACATACCCGAGGTAAGCACCCGAACAATGCCTTTCCCCCGGCGATACTAAACAAAGAGTCCACTCGATTGGTACCCATCCCTCATGATGTACATCACACGAGCCTTGCTCAAACCGTACCAGCCATGAGGGGACCAACGGTGTGCCCGGTGCCTGTAAAGACAGCGCATGATCGTACATACCGGTACGACCCCGTATCGAGAGTGACCACACCACTCCCGCCACTAGTAATGCGGGCTCCTTGCCAGTACCCACCATGGTAATCAACAAAGCCCCATCCCATAAGGGGTATATAGGTCGTGCATGTAATGTTGGGACGGTCAGCAGACCTTAAATCTAATCCGTTTTTGAAAACACACACCCATTTGTTCCCGTACACCACTTCTTTCTCAAGTGGTCACCCAACTCATCATCATCTCCCTCGGGCATTAGTGACACCCAACGGGGATTTCGAAAGAGTATTGAAAACACCCACCTTTCGGTATCATCATGCATAAGTCCCATCCCACTTTGTGTAGCAACTAGTAATAACCTAACTACTACCACCCGCACAACCCTCATAAGGTGGTAGGGTCGTGCTCGATGCAAGTATCAACGAAAAGCACCGGAGGCATCCCACCGAAGGGGAAACCACCACATCATATGATCGATAATGCCGGAAGTAAAGTACTATATGACATGCAATGAAAATAGTTTGTTGACATGGTTAAAGGGCTGCTTGCCTGGCTCGACAAATTCTCCGGGGTCTTCGAAGTCTTCGAGTCCAACTTCTCCGTCAACGGCGCAATCTATCGATGCGGAAATAATGACAATAAATAAACAAGCATGCAAACAGAGCACTCAATATACCTATCAAAAATGTTCACCTATCCTGTTAAATCTCTAAAGTTATACTAAAAATATCTTCAAAAGGTTTTGTGGTAAAAAGCATTTTTCAAACAATTTAACAGAGGCTAAAAAGTTGCCTTTAATAGGTTTTAAATAAAATAGTGATAAAAACTATTGCAACTATTACATCAAATGACACCATTAAGTTCTAGGGAATATTTGCTGAATTTAGGTGGAAGAATTATTGTCATTGAAATAATATTATCAGCTGTGGAATTTTTAGAAAATAATAGAAAAACGAAAAAGGAGGAGGGTACTGTGCCCTATGGGCCAGATATGCCCATCCGAGCCGGCCCAGGCGTGTCGCGCACGCCAGTTCAAACCTGACCAGCAGGCCAGGCTGGTCAGCGAGAGGGAGAGAGGCAGGGGACCTGGGGAGGATGACAAGCGGGGCCCGCTTGTCATCACCTTCCTCGGGCCAGGGACAGGTGAGGGGGCTCACCGGCGGCTACAGGGCACGGGGAGACGAACGGAGGGCACCGCCGTGCTCAGAGGCTCGTCGTCAGTTGGGTGGAGGTGGAGGGAACCGAAGGGAAGGTCCTGGTCGCCGGCAACGAAGAATCCGCGGCAGAGGGAGGATCGGGAGGAGGTCTCTTGTCCTTTTTGCCCTACAAAGCGAGTGGTAGAAGCGGGGAAACGGTCAGAGAGGAGAGGGATGAGCAACTGGAGGAGAGGGGGAACCGGAGGGGCACCATTCCACGAGATCGACTGCGGGCCACCACGGCGATCTCCGGCTCGATCCCGGCGACTAGGGCCCTGGGAGCTTGCGGGGACAGAATGGGGGCTCGATTGGGGTGAGAGAGAGACAACAAAGAGGAAGAAGCAAGTCCGGGGGCCCTTCTATAGGTGGGGGCGAGTCCTCCGGGTCCGGGTGCACCAGCGGGGACGTGGCCATCGCCAGGGGCCACGAGAGAGGGATAGAGGGAGCTGGGGGCATTCCTGGAATTAGTCCACGGCAGGGGGAGAGAGGAGAGAGGAGGGGAGGCGCACGCGTGCGAGCTCCTGCATTGGCCGGCTCGGGCGGCGGCGGGCACGCGCGGAGGAGGGAGAAGGAGAGAGAGGGAGGAGGGCGCCGACTGCCTGCAGGGTTGCAGACGTCGAGGCCGACCAGACGGTGCCAGGGGGAGGCTCCAGGCGGCCAGGGCCATGAAGTGGCCAGCGGCTACAGTGCCGGTCGGCACTGTAGCGCGCTCTGGAGCGCGGCTATTGTAGGCCATGGCATGCTCTTGGCGCCTTCTTCGCGTCCACCCATGTCTAGGGGATCCAGGGGAAGAAAACTATCTGGGTTAGGCCCTTGGATGCTCTGGGGAGGGATTAGAATAGAGGGAGAGAGGGAAAAGAAGTCCTGTCAGGTGGACCAGAGGGTAAAAATGGGGGTTTTCATCCACTTACACATGAGACATGGCCATGAAATTTTTACTAGACGTAACCAGCACCCCATAGAAGCTGTGGTAAAAAGGAGGGCCCAAGGGTAAAAGGATTTGAGGTGAAAATGCCAGTTTTACATTTCTGGCAGAAGGTGTTTGATGATGTTTAGGGGGGTCAAATGAACTTGGATCATCTTGACATTTGACAAGGTCAAGGGGTGATGGAAAACAAGAGTGATCACCAAGTTTGACAGGGTTTGAAGAAAGTTCATAATGGGACTTAGGGAAAACCTAGAAATAGACAGAATCTGTTTTCTATAGATTTAAAGGTGTTTGGATTTAACCCTTGATGCACCACTTAGTGTATCATCACTAATTGGTCATTAGAGCATGCCCACAAAGTTTGAGGCCAAGGGAAGACACTTCACAATGTAAAGTTGTCAAAATTTGAATCTGGACAGAAATGGATTTGGGTTG
This sequence comes from Hordeum marinum, assembly GCA_022496015.1. NCBI lineage: Eukaryota > Viridiplantae > Streptophyta > Magnoliopsida > Poales > Poaceae > Hordeum > Hordeum marinum. Next base: position 275,730,065 of record CM039677.1, on the reverse strand, counting down.
GTTTTATGAAGCAAACCAACTTGTATGGGGATGAAACTTTGCAAGATCATCACCTAGGATAGTGTTGACCTGCTAGAATTTTCTTGGATTTTATTGAGAATATTTCTTATAGAAACATCCCAAAATTTTCTCAAATATTTTCAAAGCATTTAAATAATTTTCCCTTAGGAAAAGCCATTTTTGGCCTTCAGAAAAAGCCTTTAAATAAAATATGAAAATAATATTTAAAAATAATATTTGGTGGTTTTGGTAAGTCATATATATAGTAGGTTTCAAATAAAGCATTTGGGAAGAAGAGATCCACCTAAATTGAGGACTTGTAGTGCAAACCTCAATTCAGGGGTTTTAGTGAACTCAAATTGAATAAATCCTTTTTGGGGAAAATAAATTTTGATAAAAATATTTTTGAGACCTATTCACATGGCATGATCATAGGGGAAGGAATTTGGATCAAGGATGATGAAGGTGGAGAAAGTAGAACCTAATAGTGCCAAACTTGAGTGCTCAAGCAATTCAAACAAGCATCACATCAAACAAGCATGCACTCAAAAGTTTTAGTTGGCTCCAAATTTTTATAAAACCAAACACAACAATGTGCCAAAATACAAGGTGTTACACGCTAGTGATCATGTTGATTTGAAATGGATTTGAATATAGGTTCAAAGTTGTTCTCCATTTCAAATTCCATACATTAACCTATTGATAAATCTCCATGTTCACCTATTTATATTGCTATAACATTCATGAGAATAGCACCATTGGATTCATTGGATTTTTCTGATAAATTTTCATATATAAATTATTTTCAGCTGACTTACAGATTAATTTATATGAATTTTCAAAGTTTTAAACAATTAGTGGAATTATTTTTAAACTAGAAAATGAATTAATGCGTCAGCCTCACGTCAACCTGACGTCAGCTGGTCGGCTAACCAGCCAGAGTCAAACCTGACAAGGTGGGACCTCCCTGTCAGCGTCAGGGGCTAAATCCCGCGCTGACTGAGGTTTGACCCATCTCTGGGGTCCCACTGTCAGTGACTAGGGTCGAACTAATTAGGGGGATTAGCCCCCTAATGATGGCCACGTCGGTGCCCACCAGAGCGGGGCCGGTGGCGACCATCCGATGCGGCGGAGACTCACCGAAGTGCGTCTTCGGCGACCAAACGGACGGCGGAGGGCACCAGACGACTCGCACTCCTCGCGCGCGTCGAACCCGACACCTCCCAGGGTCTGGGGTGGTCGGAATCGACGCCGACGACGAGCGTGGCGGCTGCCGGAACTCGGGCAAGCACGGGCTCGTCGAGCCGGAGCTCAAACGGGGTAGCTGGGGCCTCTAGAGGCTACCTGGAAGCCTTCTGAGCACGACCGCGTGCTCAGACACAAGCTTGGGTCGCCACAACGGCGACCACGACCTCGCCGGCGGCGGGAAGCTTTCGGGCTCGAAGGGATCCGATGCTACAGAGCTCTATCGAATGGGGAAAAGAGGGGAGAAGAAGCAGGAGCTCATAACGGTCGCAGAGGCGTCGACAGCTGGCTCGGGGAGGGCCTGGAACGGCGGCAAGCTTCGATTCCTTCTCCGGCGACCCGAGGAAAAAGACGATGGTGCGACTACGATAGGGTCCTTCTAGCAGGCTCAGATGGGTTCTGAGGCGGCTAGAATGGCAGCAACGAGCTCGAGAAGGTCGTGGCCATGGCGGGACAGAGGGGGAGAATGCGAGAGAGAGAGAGGAAAGGAAGGAGAGGGCATGGCGGCGGCCTTCGCGTTGGCGCTCTCCCAGCCCTCCAGGCAAGGAGCCAGGCAGGGAGGAGGTGGCCAGTGCGCGGCGACCACGCGCCCGGCGTCCTTCTGGCCAGAGGTGGGAGATGACCGGTTCGCCCCTGTGGGCTGGGCCGACTTCTCTCCCCTGGCCCAGGTAGGCTTTTCCCCCTTTTTTTTCTTTTTTTCTTTCAGTTTTTCTATTTCCTGACCTTTGTTTATTTTTGTTGCAGGTCCAAATGACTTTTCAAAAGTACCCCAATCATTTTATAAAATAAAGTTTGAATATTTCAAACCTGTCCAAAAAGTTTCAGGGTATTTTAAAAATAATAATAATGATAATGATTTATTTATCAATTTCAGATGCTTTAATCATTAGTTTTAAATTGCTTCTAATGTTCAAATATTTGAAATGATCCCTGTTATATCTTTGCCCAAATTTATCAGACATAGGGAACATTTCTAAGGACATTTTGGATTTGTTGAAAATTTCACTAGACTGGAGTTGCTTTATTTCATTAAGTGCTTGGGGTTTCTTTTCTTTCTCCCCATTTCATCTTGATGCAATGATGATGATGATGCAACTCATGCTAATCCTATGACATCTAATAAGGGTTGTGACATGTTGACACATGGAAACAATTGCACCTGCAACTAGAAACACTATGAGAAGGGCTAAGCAAGCGGTAACATAGCCAAACAAAGGTTTGCTGGGATGTGGAGGGGTTAGAGGCTTTTCATGGCAATGTTGGGAGGCTTGTCAAACAAGTGGTAGGTAGCGTGACATAGCGATAGAAAATGAGATATGTAGCATGTCAATGATAGTAATGATATCCAGGGAAATGTCTCATCTTGCCTGAGATCCTGCTCGGAAGAAGATCGAGTCCATGAAGAAGACGAACCAATGTAGTCGAACGAATCCTCACACTCCGAACGCTTTCAGAACTCCATCGAGAAGAAGCAATCTGAAACAAACAATCAACACAAGATACACCACAACATATGCATGACACGATGCGCAAACAAATATGATGCATGTCCGCTTTAAATATGCAAGGCATGACAAATCACAACAATCAAATACTACACATTAGGTGAAGCTCAATATGCAATGAGTTGCATATTGACGAAACTCCACATTCGAATATTTAGTTCAATTTTGTTAGGTACATGACAATATTAAATGTTGTTAAACATGGCGAGAGGTCAAACATAAGTAAATTATCTATCTAGGCAACTTAAATGAGGTCGGAAACAACTTATAGTATTTCCGAAATGACCTCATATGTTAATTTCGAAATTGGTTCAGATCTGAACTAATCATATTTTATATTTGTTAAAAAGCAGAATAAAGTATACCATGTTATTCTTAACGTCATTCTAGTCAATTTACATATATGGAACATCTCAAACGGAGCTACGGTCTAAAAGATATGAGCAATACAGATGCAGATGTCATGAATGGAAATGCATGGAAAATATAATAACAAACATTTCAAATCATGAACGCAGAAAGTTATTATGAAACTACATGAGATTCTAAGCAAGTTTCATATGCAACACATTCAAAACAGAGCTACGGTTAAACAAATACAACCAACACAAGATTTATTTGAAATCTGCCCAAAACAGCAAGATAGCATTTTGCACGCATGAAAACATCAAGCTACAAGATTCTAAAAGGGACAAACTTAGCATGGAGCAATAGTATATAACACCCGCTTCATATCATCTTCACATATCATACGCAAAACATGCATGTATCACATGGTACGAAGCTCACAAGGTAGCTACTTGAAAACAGTTTCAGACTTTGTGAAAATAGCAGTTTTTGACAGTGCAGTTTTTATCACGAAGGCATATTGACTGCAGTGAAACTATATGTAACAGATCATATTATGGCATGAAACTTAACAGCATGCTATAGGACAATATCACCTACAAATAACTCCATTAGATCTACCACAAAAGGGTTCTAGATCACTAGCAAATCACATGGCAAGACAGCAACAAAATATTACAGATTCCAAACTTAGAAATATTTTGGACCCTCAAAACACCAGAATTTTATAGCAAGTTGACAACAACCAAAGAACACCTAAACATGCATTTCTACGACAAGCAAAATGTCCAGGGGACAGAACACATATCAAAGGGCATTTCTTATGTTAAAAATTATTTCATATCATGCATGGATTAAATCCCACAAAATTAGCAAAAGGGCATCACGGCAAAAAGACATGCACAAAAACATGCTCAAATGACAAAACTAAATGCACAGATTAATTCTATGAATTTTTCTACCTCGAAAACATATATAATATGCATAGTTTCATGTGGAAAATTAATCATAATTAAATATGCAAGTTATGGCCTAATCACCTTATCGCGAGTCCTATATGCAACTAAAATGTAAACATCATGCCAACATTTTTATCATGCATGAAAATGCGATGCCGATGATATGAACATTTTAATAGATGCTTTTACTTAATTCCAATGCACGAACAAATAATTATGCGCATTGCGAAAATATGAAATATATGCAAAATGACGCAAACCACAAGATTAAGTATTTTAAACAGAGATGAAAGTTGATTATTGTGAAACTAGATGAAATTCTACACATTTTACATGTTCAAAGTTATTGCATGCAATACACGGATTATTAAATATGAGCATTTTTAAAATGCAATAGGGGCTTGCAAAATTAATAAAACGCGGGGGGTTGTCTGCTCACCATGGGCCAACATGGGCCGGCTGGAGGAGCAGCGGTTGGGCCGGCTGGGCGCTGGCCCACGCCTTGGCTCGTTCCCGAGCGAGCAGAAGCGCAGGGGGCACCGGCGGTGGGACAAGCCGTGCAGCGGTCGGAGGGGGCGAGGCGGCGACCGGATCCGGCGGCAGGTAGCGGCGCTGTGGGAGGCGGCCAAAGAAAGGCGGCACGCCGGAGCTCGAGGCAAATGGCTTCGGAGCTTCGGGCCATCCATGGCTGCACGGGGAGGAAAACGGAGAGAGGTTAGGGAGATAAGGAGAGGAGAGGGAGAAGGGAGAAGAAGGAGGGGAGATGGTCCCGCGAGGCAGCAGGGTTCCGGCGACCGGCGACGGCGGCGGCGGCTCTCCGGCGAGGGGCCGGCTGGAGGAAGCTGCGGGAGAGCTCGGGATGCACTGTGGTCACCAGACAGTCTGGGTTGGCCGCCGGACATGTCCGGTAGGTGGGATTTTGGGCAAATCTGAGACCCTAGATCGCGATCTGAGGGCCGAAAATGGGCAGATGGATTGGTCTACGGGATCTGGAGGAGGATGGCTAGCAGGTGGGATTTTGCTAGGGGTGTGGCTGCAATTTTACATGGGGGAAACCCTAGAGAGAGTGGGAGCTCTCTAAATGGGGTTATATATAGGGAAGGCACTAGGAGCTGGGGGTTGGACCTTGTCCGTCCGATCGCGATCCGATGTCCACGAACGGAGGAAGGGCTAGGTGGGCTAGCAGGATATGTAGATGGGCTAGGTGGGGAAGAGAGGAAAGTGCGGCACATGTCACGAAGGTTTTAAAACACCGACAACGTCCGATAAAATACCGATGACCACACTGCTACGACTGACCGACGGGGTAACAAACGAATTCGGAACGCGACGAAATTTGACGCGCAGTCTACCTACAATATAACAAGACCGCACACCATGTTTCGACCCAATCCAAGAATATTTTTCGTGTGCATTAAAAACAGGTTTTTTACGATGCCGCGGGCGCGCGCATGTGTGGTTGGTTTCAAAATGGTCGACGTCAAGAACGGAGAGAACCGGCAACTACGAACGGATGCAAGTTTTCAAAATGAGTGATGATGCAATGTAGATGATGCAAATGATGCGATGATGAATGCGACAACCAGACGAAACACGGACGAGAATGGAAATAAAAGGGGAATCTTCTGGAATCTTCTGGAGTGTCGGTCCTAGGCTGTTACAACTCTCCTCCACTACACGAGGATCTCGTCCCGAGATCTAGAATGAAAAAGGGGAAGAGAAAGAGCAAAAGGTAAAACTTAGTTGCGTCTTTGACAAACGAGTGAAACCAAAGAATCCAGAAGGATGCAAGAGATGAACAATAACATGAGGAACAAGCAAGAATTCACAAGAAATTTTGGCAGCACTTTGGTGGGAAAGAGAGGCAAACTTAGATATGATGGAAAGAAATTGAAAGAGATACACCAAACTTCAGTTGAACTAGAACTTAACTTCATAAGATGTAAGGATCATGAAAGACTTGACATCACTGAGGTTAAATGAATAAGCAAGAAAGAACAAGATCTTGATCAAACTAAATGCGAGATGAAATGGGCGACACCACAATGCCTCCGGAACCCAAGAATATAAGCTAGATCTTTGAAGGGAAGAGAACTGAGAAGAAAAATGACAACTTCCAGCACAAATGGATTTGAAAAGCATAGGTTGAATGGAGTTTATGAAGAATCAACAATGAAAGAATAGCTTGTTATGGGCTTATGAAAAACAATCTCAAAATTATGAGGTGACAACCTGCCACAACAGAAACAATTACTTGCTTGAGAGCAACAAGACATGCAAAACTTGTTTCACCAAGAGGAGGAAGAGAAAGCTTGAATCGTTTATGACACCATGATAGCAACAATCGTTAGGAAATGCTTTAGGTGAAATCCAACCCAAGATAGCTCCGAGAAAACAAGATGGGTCTAGTTATCTTATTCTGGACAATTTACCTTTGGGACTCCTTATAATCAAGAATTTAGTAACACGATCTCAAAAGACAATGAAGAAGGAATTGAAATTTAGAAATCCAAGAAAAGAACACTTAGCACCTCCAACAAGAATCTTGAAGAACACTTGAAAATGAAAGAAATCTAGATGAACCACCATGAAGAACCTCCGGAACAACTCTGAAATGAAAGGATGATAGAAAGAATTGAATGATGCAAAAAAAACAAGATTGGGCCTTCCAATGATTAAGATGATGCTTCGGGACAAGATACTTGGGAAAAACTAGGAACTCTGGAAAAGAAAGAAGACCACTTGGAATAAGGAATTTGATATCATGAACAACTCCGGAAAAAGGATTGAGATCACTTGAATGAAACAAGAATAAGAATTATGATATGCCTATCCTTTATCAAGTTGAATTGATGACAAACAACGGATTTCACACATAACTTATTCTTCTTGAAAAGAATTGAAGATAGAGAGAGATAGATCACAAACTTGAAGAAGTCTTTCACGAGAACACCGGTTATAATTCAAAACGAAAGGGGGCAATGCAAATAGATGATATAACATGAGAACAAAGAGATCAAGATCCACCTAATAGAAAACTTCAACAAGGCACCGGAAAGAATTAGAAACAAACGAGGACACATGAGAATGAAGATATCAAGATTGCCTAATAGAAACTGAAAAAGGCACCGGAATAATTGAGATGCGAACGAAGGAACAACACTTGAGAAGAATTTGAGAATGAAAGCTGAAAGCTGAGAAAGAAGAAATCTTCTGAAATGATGGCCTTTGGGAGGATCGAGAAATGAAATGCCCCGGATAGATATGGGAGGAATACTGAAGACAAAAACAATTGAGATGATAGCAACAAGCTGAAACCATGAATCTTTGAAAGAACGAACAATGATTTAAGAGAAACTCTCCTTCGGTCTTCAATGCTAAGAATGATGATGAGAAACAACACCATGAATTACAGAGACACTCCGGAACAATGAATAAAGAAAGGTTGAGCCAACAATGAAAATGATTTAGAGGCGATCATTGAAGAGGAATATTACTGATGAAATTCATACTTATGTCATATTTGAAAAGAACTTTAGGACATCTCCGAAAAGAATACAAGAGTCAGGTAGGATCCTAGGAAAAGACCTATGGGTTATGGGTCCACTGAAAAGAAACCACCATTGAAACAATTGATTAAAAGAGAGATTGCACCAGTACAAATTAAGAACTCGATGATATGAGACCCTTGAAATAATTCAAAGGACAAGAATGAAAAAGAATGTCTTCTGAGATATCTTCAACACTCCAGATAAAATAGAGAGGGATGCATAAACAAGAGAGGCTTGAAAAAGACATCCCACATGGAAACCATTAGAGAATGAAAATGATATGATGAACACCAAGAACATGAATTGAATACACCGGATAAGAAAAACAAAGATGAATACTAATAAATGATAACTTGAACACTGAGCGTCTTCATAAAGAATCACCGGAGAAGAATAACAACGAGAACAAGGAATATGAGTATAGATCTTGAAATGAAACTCTTGAGAATCTCCATAAGAAATCACCGGATACAATATGAAAAAATGATAGAGGAAGCATTGATGAAGGCACTTGGATGAGAATTTAATCATTGAAGAAAAAGGGCGGGAGGGCGGGAAAAACAAAGAAGCTTGGAACAGATGAGACAACTCCGGAACGAAATGAGAATTGATCTTGCAATATTGGAGATGATAGAATTATCTTGAAGATAAGCACACCGGTTGAAAAGAATTGGTATGATAACTTGATTGGGCAAAAAAATTAGCATTCCCATAGAAATATGAGAACACTACCTAGCAAGATATGACATCACCACTTGACATCGAAGCAACTCGAATTACCATATTCAAAACCAAGCGAAGGATGAGGCTTACGAAACAAGCCAGAACAAATACATACCCACTATGAACTTGTTGGAAAGATAATCCTAGGTAACTACTTGAATTCCCACCTAAGAACTTTCGAAAACTTTCTGGTTATGCAATCCGGTGTGGGGGATACAAGGAGGAAATATCTCACACAGCTAGCAATCTTACACCCCAACTGTATCCATCCTTCAACACATAACCAGAGGTTTTTGCAACTTCATCTAACTCGAATCCTCGAACTCACAACGATACTAAACCATGGTGGTACCCCAGAAGCCTCCCCAGTACTGGGTGACTCCGACCTTATCTGACCACGACAAGTATTGAAGCAATTTCGAATATCCTCCGTCCTGAGATATCAAGGAAGCTGAATGATAAGGATGTGCCAACATTCCCTGGAGCTCGACTCCCTGGAAGAAATCAAGTCAGACAGGAGGCACCAAGATAGAACCTTGTCATATCGGCATCATATAGACTCCAAAATACCCGCGTGATCCTAAAAAAAATTGAGCGAGAAGAGGAGTAGAATCAAAATTTCTAAGTCGAATACCTCACCAGAGCATAGAAGAGGAGTAAAAAGAATCCTACTCTCCGATATAACTAGACTCAAAACATATTTTCTCTAGACTCGACTTGGCCAAGTTCGATCAATCAAGGGGGGCTCCTAGGTCGGTACAAGCTCTGATACCAACTTGTCACGCCCAAGATGCGGTCCTATCCTTATGTTGGCATGAGGGCCTCGACGGGGATAGAAGCGCATCTCGATGCGTTCGCAAGAATGGATATCATTAGAAGTACATGTATAGAAGAGATGAGTATATAGAATTCGCTTACACTCGCCACAAGCTACATCAAAGTCACATCAATACAACAACATACTCAAACATCATACAGAAGAGCAGGGTTCGACTACGGACGAAATCAAACGATAAAACGGCATCCATCCTTGCTATCCCAGGATGCCGCCTAGAACCCATCCAAGATTGATGAAGAAGAAGAAGAAGAACTCCAAATCAAATCAATCAATGCGCTCACGTCTAATCATCGCATTACCTGTACCTGCAACTATTGTTGTAGTAATCTGTGAGCCACAGGGACTCGACAATCTAATTTCCAAGGGTATCAATACTATTAAAGCTTAACGGGTGAGGTATGGTTATGTGGTGAGGCTGCAGCAAGCGACTAAGCATTCATTTGAGTGGCTAACTTATGAGTACAGAAACTAACGTATGGTGGTCTACGCATAACGGACGAGAACTATAAATGATCACTAACTGATCCTGAACACCTACTTACGTCAAACATAACCCCACCGTGTTCTCTTCCGGATAAGGACTCATGAGAAGAGACAGTGAGGTTACGCACACAGTTGGTGTATTTTATTAGAGTTTACTTCAAGTTTTCTATGACCGGGTGTTAAACAAAGTATCCAAGTTTGCAACATAACCGCGGGCACGGCTTCTCGAAAAGATATAACCCTGCAGGGGTGCTCCAACTCATCCATCACAAATTAACCACACGCAGGGGGAATAACCTCAACCACGGATCTCGTGATCTTCCTAGGCAATTCCAAAGGAAATCCGACACCACAAGATAGCCCGAAGAATAATCAGAATTCCTCACTCAAGACATTCGAGAAAGGTAAAACAAATCCAGCAAGGCCGCCCGACGTGCCGACAATCCCGATAGGAGCCGCGTATGTCGTTCTCAGGGCACGGCAGATGAGCTACGCGTACAGTGGCCTGATAGAAATCTCCCGAGTTGCCCCGGGTTGGCCCCACACAGTGCTATAGTTTAGACCAACACTCATGAGGAGCAGTAGCCCGGGGGTTGATTAAATTATCCACGGGTGCCAGCGGGTCCCTATGAAATTTATTAGTTATTAGGCAAATGTAGTACCAATGTTGGGCCTTGCCAGACAAGTTTTATCCCAAAAAGAAAATCAAGGGGGTACCCATAACAACCCCGAGCATGTTGGGAGCACTTATTTATGGAACATAACACCGGTTCACAAGTAACTAGGGGCGGCAAGAGTGGAACAAAACACCGAACAAAAGGCCAAGCCTTCCACCTTTACCAAGTATATATGTGCATTAAATTAAATAGTAGCAATATTGTGATATAACAAAAGAATGTCCATGTTTACACATGGAAACAATTGCACCTGCAACTAGAAACGCTGTGAGAATGGCTGAGCAAGCGGTAACATAGCCGAACAATGGTTTGCTAGGATGTGGAGGGGTTAGAGGCTTTTCATGGCAATGTTGGGAGGCTTGTCAAACAAGTGGTAGGTAGCGTGACATAGCGATAGAAAACGAGACATCTAGCATGTCAATGATAGTAATGGTATCTAAGGAAATGTGTCATCTTGCCTGAGATCCCGCTCGGAAGAAGATCGAGTCCATGAAGAAGACGAATCAACATAGTCGAACGAATAATCACACTCCGAACGCTTTCGGAACTCTATCGAGAAGAAGCAATCCGAAACAAACAATCAACACAAGATACACCACAACTTATGCATAACACGATGCGCAAACAAATATGATTCATGTCCAGTTTAAATATGCAAGGCATGACAAATCACAACAAGCAAATACTACACATTAAGTGAAGCTCAATATGCAACGAGTTGCATATTTATGAAACTCCACATTCGAATATTTAATTCAATCTTGTTAGGTACACGACAATATTAAATGTTGTTAAACATGGCAAGTGGTGAAGAATAAGTAAACTATCTATCTAGGCAACTTAAATGAGGCCGGAAACAACTTATAGTATTTCTGAAATGACCTCATATGTTAATTTCGAAATTGGTTCAGATCTGAACTAATCATATTTTATATTTTTTAAACAGCAGAATAAAGTATATCATGTTATTCTACATGTCATTCTAGTCGATTTACATATATGGAGCATCTCAAATGGAGCTACGGTCTAAAAGATATGAGCAATACAGATGCACATGTCATGAATGCAACTGCATGGAAAATACAATCACAAACATTTCAAATCATGAATGCAGCAAGTTATTATGAAACTACATGAGATTCTAAGCAAGTTTCATATGCAACATGTTCAAAACGGAGCTACGGTTCAACAAATGCAACCAACACAAGATTTAGTTGAAATCTGCCCAAAACAGCAAGATAGCATTTTGCACGCATCAAAACATCAAGCTACAAGATTCTAAAAGGCACAAACTAAGCATGGGGCAGTAGTATATAACACCTACTTCATATCATCTTCACATATCATATGCAAAACATACATGGATCAGATGGTAGGAAGCTCACAAGGTAGCTACTTGAAAACAGTTTTAGACTTTGTGAAAATAGCAGTTTTTGACAGTGCAGTTTTTATCACGAAGGCATATTGACAGCAAGGAAACTACATGCTACATATCATATTATGGAATGAAATTTAACAGCATGCTAGCGGACAATATCAGCTACAAATAACTCCATTACATCTACCACAAAAGGGTTCTAGATCACTAGGAAATCACATGGGAAGACAGCAACAAAATATTATAGATTCCAGACAAAGAAATATTTTGGACCCTCAAAACAGCAGAATTTTATAGCAAGTTGAAAACAACAAAAGAACACCTAAACATGCATTCACAAGCAAAATTTCCAGGGGATAGGACACATATCGAAGGGTGTTTCTCATGTTAAAAATTATTTCATATCATGCATGGATTAAATCCCACAAAATTAGCAAAATGGCATCACGGCAAAAAGACATGCACACAAACATGGTTAAATGGCAAAACTAAATGCATAGATTAATTCTATGGATTTTTCTACCTCCAAAACATATATAATATGCATAGGTTCATGTGGAAAATTAATCACAATTAAATATGCAAGTTATGGCCTAATCACCTTATCGCGAGTCCTATATGCAAATAAAATGTAAACATCATGCCAATATTTGCATTATGCATGAAAATGTGATGCCAATGATATGAACATTTTAATAGATGCTTTTACTTAATTCCGATGCACGAACAAATAATTAGGCGCAATGCGAAAATATGACATATATGCATAATGATGCAAACCACAATATTAAGTATTTTAAACAGAGGTGAATGTTGATTATTGTGAAACTAGATGAAATTCTACACATTTTACATGTTCAAAGTGATTACATGTGATGCACAGATAATTAAATATGAGCATTTTAAAAATGAAGTAGGGGCTGGCAAAATTAATAAAACGCGAGGGGCTAGCTGCTCACCATTGCCAACATGGGCCGGCTGGAGGAGCAGCGGCTAGGATGGCTGGGCGCTGGCCCACGCGGGGGCGCTGTGGGGTCAACGGGCTCGTCCCTAGCTCGCTCCCGAGTGAGCAGAAGCGCAGGGGGTGCCGCGGCGGGGCAAGTCGGTCGGTGGCCGAAGGGGGCGAGGCGGCGACCGGATCCGGCACGAGGCGGCGGCACTGCGGGCGGCGGGCGGAGCAGGGTGGCATGCCAGAGCTCAAGGAAGAGGGCTTCGGAGCTTCGGGCCATCCATGGCTGCATGGGGAGGAAAACAGAGAGAGGTTAGGGAGAGAAGTAGAGGAGAGGGGAGATGGTCCGGCGAGGCAGCAGGGTTCCGGCGACCAGCGACGGCGGCGGTGGCTCTCCGGCGAGGGGCCGGCCAGAGGAAGCTATGGGAGGAGTTGTGGGAGAGCTCGGGATGCACTTCGGTCGCTGGACACATCCGGGTTGGCCGCCGGACATGTCCGGTAGGTGGGATTTTGGGCGAATTTGAGCCCCTAGATCACGATCTGAGGGCCGAAAATGGGCAGATGGATGGGGCTACGAGATCTGGAGGAGGAGGGCTAGGAGGTGGGGTTTTTCTAGGGGTGTGGCTGCAATTTTACATGGGGGAAACCCTAGAGAGAGTGGGAGCTCTCTCCATGGGGTTATATATAGGGAAGGCACTAGGGGCTGGGGGTTGGACCTTGTCCGTCCGATCGCGATCCGATGACCACGAACGGAGGAAGGGCTAGGTAGGCTAGTGGGCTGTGTAGATGGGCTAGGTGGGGAAGAGAGGAAAGTGCGGCCCGTGTCATGAAGGTTTTAAAACACCAAAAATGTCCGATAAAATACCGATGACCACACTGCTACGACTGACCGACGGGGTAACAAACGAACTCGGAACGCGACGAAATTCGACAGGCGGTTTACCTACAATATAACAAGACCGTACGCCAAGTTTTGACCCAATCCAAGAATATTTTCGCGTGCATTAAAAAGGGTTTTTTTACGATGTCACGGGCGCATGCGTGTGTGGTTGGTCCCAAAATGGTGGACGGCAAGAACGGGCAGAACCGGCAACTACGAACAGATGCAAGTTTTGAAAATGAGTGACGATGCAATGCAGATGATGCGAATGATGCGATGATGAATGTGACAACCAGACGAAACATAGACAAGAACGGAAATAAAAGGGGAATCTTCTGGAATCTTCTGGAGCGTCGGTCCCATGGGAGTAATGTCCATCATCTCCTCCACCTCCTCGGGATGTGCGCACTCTGAGACTGACGCTGCCGCGGCCCGCGGCGGTACCTCCGACCCGCTCGGTGCGGGCCTCCGGGAACTGAGCACTCCCATTGACCCGGTGGCAAACCTCGACGCCGCCACGGCCAAGATGGAGGCGGCCCGCCGCCTTCTATCGTAGGCGCTAGCGCTCTCATGGCCACGCGGCACCGTATGGAGGCCGCTGAGTGGGAGTACAGCTCCGCCTATGGTCTCACCCCGGCTGGCACCGAGCCCAGCTGGAGTGGGGCTATGCGTGACCGCGGCTGTGTGGTCGCCGAAATACTAGGCGGCAACTTGCCAATCTGCGACACCCCCGCAGCCAACCTACGCGCCCTCAAGGTAGCCTACGAGGATTTGGCTACCTTGGATGGCGAAGAGCGTGCCGCCCACGAGCGTCACATCAAGGACCTCATTGACGCCACCGACGCATAGCAGCATCAACTCGCGGGCCATCAACCGGCTCAGCATTCCTGCTTCCCTTGCGCCTCCGACCGCCGTGTCGAGGCAACCCCCCCCCCCACCCCCGCCGCCTTCTCAACTGTCGGGAGCGAGTAGCCGGCTGTAAACAGTCGGCGCACCAACGACCCACCTCGTAGTGGCCGCCGCCACGAGGCGCTGGCAGCCGGTATCCGGCGTAGCCGCGGGCATACTCCACCCCCACGGCATGAGCCGGAACGATTAGTTCCACCCGTCATCCTCCCCAAGCTCTCGGCTCGGCTCGGACCGTGCGTCCCCCACAGCGGGAATGATGCTCGCCTCTGCATCGACCGGCTCGCATAGTCGGCCCTCCTCGAGGAGGAGTGCTCGATTGGCCAGGCCTGCTTCGGCCCTTGGATCCGCAACGAGCCATTCCCAACCGGTTCACACTCCCCCGAGATATCCCGAAGTACAACGGGGCTGCCAAGCCCGAGGACTGGGTGATCGACTACACCACCGTCATCGGCATCGCCAGGGGCAACAATCATGTTGCCGTCTACTACGGCTCCCTCATGTTGATCGGCTCCGCCCGCACCTGGCTCAACAGCCTGGCGGCCGGCAGCATCAACACCTAGACGGACTTTGAGGAGGCCTTCGTCTGCAACTTCACCGACACCTACAAGTGTCCCGGCCGCCCCCATGAACTGGCCATGTGTATTCAGGGGCCAGACAAATCCCTCCGTCACTATCTCACTCGATGGACCGAGCTTCGCAGCTCATGTGAGGGTGTGCATGAGGTGCAGGCCATACATTAATTCATCGAAGGCTGTCGTGATGGCACCCCCCTCAAGCACAAGATTTGTGCTCTAAGCCGGCTACGCTCGCCGACCTCATGACCAAGGCGGCCAAGTGCGCGAAGGCCGACTCCGCCCTTCGGGTCAAGACGACCCCGCCCGCCAGGGCAGCATCAACGCTGGTGGCATCCCAACCGGCTGCCGACAACCGGCAGCCGCAGAATAACAAACACAAGAACGACCAGCCGGATCCCCGCTACGGGAGCCGGCAGGTCGCCACCATCAAGGAACAGGAGTCGGCTACCCAGTCTTCTAGCCAGGCGCTAGTGCACTAGCAAGGCTGCCTGGCAGCCGAAGCTCACCTTCGAGCAGATGCTCGATCTTCCCTGCAAGAACCAATCTGGGGCCAGACCCTCCATGCACACGCTCCCGGATTCCCCCGCGTCGATCCTGGCCCCAGCTGCCGCCCCAACGCCAGCCCCGGCTCTGGCCCAGAACGACGACCGTCTGATCGACCAGTTCCCTAAACAGGACGGTTGTTATGTCATCTTCACCAGTGAAGAGATGAGCAAACATGCTCAACACCGGCTCCATCGTGAGGTGAACACCACCATGCCGGCAACTCCCCAGTTCATGCACTGGTCGGAGCGGCCGATCACCTAGAGCCGGGAGGATCACCCTGTCGTGATGCCCAATCCCGGCAGCTATGCTCTGGTCCTCGACCCCACCATCTCCACCAAGGAGCGCACCTGCTGCTTCTCACGGGTGTTGGTAGATGGTGGCAGCAGCATCAACATCCTTTACCCCGACACCATGTGCAAGCTGGGGCTGAAGATAGAAGACCTGCAGGCGAGCCGGACGATCTTCAACAGCATCGTGCCTGGGAAGTCTTCCTCCCCTGTCGGCAAGATCACGCTCGACGTCCTCTTCGGCTGAACTGGCCACATCCGCCGCGAGCCGGTGCCATTCGAGGTCGTGGACCTCGCAAGTCCTTACAACGCGCTGTTGGACCGGCCGACCCTCGTCAAATTCATGGCGGTCCCCCATTACGCCTACCTCAAGCTCAAGATGCCGGGCCTCAAGGGAATCATCACCATCACGGGTGACTACAAGATATCGCTCGAGTGCGCTTGAGACGACAGCTGGCTGGCTGAGGCCCTAGAGATAGCCGAGGAAAAGAAGTTGCTCGACCGGCTCGTGGCCCTCGCGGCCAGCCGGCCGGCCATGCCGACTCCTCCCTCGTAGTCCGTCGGCGAGGCCTCCTTCCAGTCGTACAAGGCCACCAAGCAAATCCCGCTCGACCAGGACAACCCTGCTCAGTGCGTCACCATCGGCTCCCACGTCGACAGCAAATAGGAAGGCGAGCTTGTCGACCTCCTCCGTGAGAGTCGGGACATTTTGCATGGTCCCCTAAGGACATGTCGGGTGTTCAGAGGAAGTTCGCCGAGCACAAACTACATGTCTGGACGGACGTCAAGCCGGTCAAGCATCCCCTACGCCATTTCTCCGAGGAGAAGTGGTGCACTATAGGAAAAGAGATCGCCCGGCTGCTCGCAGCCAGGTTCATCATGAAAGTTTTTCACCAGGACTGGCTGGCCAATCCAGTCCTGGTGCTGAAGAAGAACAAGACCTTGCGAGGAACAAGGCGTGCCCAAAAGACCCGTTCGCCCTGCCGCGGATCAATCAGGTCATCGACTCCACGGCCGGCTGCGACTAGTTGTCCTTCTTGGACGCCTACTCCGGCTACCACCAGATCAAGCTGGATCCGGAGGACCATCTCAACACCACATTCATCACGCCCTTCGGGGCCTACTGCTACATGACCATGTCCTTCGGCCTGAAGAACGCAGGCGCCACCTTCCAGCAGTGCATGCAGAAGTGCCTCCTGCCTCAGGTAGGCAAGAACGTCCATGTCTACGTCGACGACAACATCGTCAAAACCAAAAAGCACTTCGGCCTACTCGACGATCTCTGGGAGACCTTCGTGAACCTACGCGAGTACAAGATCAAGCTCAACCTGGAGAAGTGCGTCTTTAGCATCCCAGCCAGTCAGCTCCTGGGTTTCTTCGTGTCCGCCCGCGGCATCAAAGCTAACCCCGAGAAGATCAGTGCGATCGAGCGCACGCCCAAGCCGACCCGGCTCCGCGACGTCCAGAAGTTCACCGGCTGCCTCGCCTCACTCAGCCGGTTCATCAGTCGGCTGGGGGAGAAAGCCTTGCCCCTCTATGGGCTCCTTCGCAAGACGGCTCTGGTCGAGCCGGGTCACACCAAGAAGCCAGGCATGTTCGATTGGCCCGACTAGGCGGACCGGGCCTTCCGCGGACTCAAGAAGACTCTCACCCGCGCGCCCATCCTGGGCGCGCCGGCTGAGAAAGAACCCTTGCTCGCCTACATCACGACGACTACCCGCATCATTAGCGTCGTTTTGGTGGTCGAGCGGCTGGAGGAGGGCAAGTCCCTACCGGTCCAGCGCCCCATCTACTACCTCAGCGAGGTCCTCTCCGCGTCCAAGTAGAACTGCCCCCACTACCCGAAAATGTGCTTCGACATATACTTTGCCGCCAAGAAGGTCAAGCAGTACTTCCAAGAGCACACCATCACCGCAGAGAGCATGGCCCCTCTTGGCGAGATCATGAGCGGCCAGGACTCCATCGGCCGGATTGCCAAATGGGTCATCACCCTCGCCGATCACGAGATCCGGTACGAACCTCGCACCGCCATCAAGTCACAGGCATTGCCCGACTTCCTAGTCGACTGGACAGAGACCGAGTTTGTGCCGCCTCCTCTAGACTCCACGCATTAGCGCATGCATTTTGATGGCTCAAAAATGAGGACTGGCCTCGGTGTCGGCATAGCCCTCTCCTCCCCGGAAGGTGACTCCTACTTCTCGAGCTTGCGTTGGTTTTTCCCTTGAAGAGGAAAGGGTGATGCAGCAAAGTAGAGATAAGTATTTCCCTTAGTTTGAGAACCAAGGTATCAATCCATTAGGAGTATCAAGATGAGGCACCAAGGAACCTGCACAAAAACAAACAAACTTTCACCCAATGCGATAAAGGGGTTGTCAATCCCTTTACGATTACTTGCAAGGTGAGATCTGATAGTGATAATAGATGATAATGAATAAGTAAATAAAATTGCAGCAAGGTATTTTTGGTGTTTTTATATTTAGATCTGAATATATAATATGTAAAATAGACCCGGGGGCCATAGTGTTCACTAGAGGCTTCTCTCATGATAGCAATTATTACGGTGGGTGAACAAATTACTGTTGAGCAATTGATAGAATCGCGCAAAGGCATGACGATATCTAAGGCAATGACCATACATATAGGCATCACGTCCGAGACAAGTAGACCGATACTTTCTGCATCTACTACTATTACTCCACACATCGACCGCTATCCAGCATGCATCTAGTGTATTGAGTTCATAATAAACAGAGTAACACTTTAAGCAAGATGTCATGATGTAGAAGGATAAACTCATGCAAAATGATAGAAACCCCATCTTTTTACCCTTGATGGAAACAACACGATACGTGCCTCGCTACCCTTTCTGGCACTAGGTGAGGACACCGCACGGTATGAACCCAAAATCAAGCACTTCTCCCATTGCAAGAACTATAGATCAAGTTGGCCAAACAAAACCCATAACTCGAAGAGACTTACAAGGATATGAAATCATCCATATAAGATATCATAGGATACTCAAATAATATTCATAGATAAGCTGATCATAAATCCACAATTCATCGGATCTCAACAAACACACCGCATAAGAGAACTACATCGGATAGATCTCCATGAAGATCATGCAGAACTTTGTATTGAAGATCAAAGAGAGAGAAGAAGCCATCTAGCTACTAGCTATGGACCTGAAGGTCTGATGTGAACTACTCACGCATCATCAGAGAGGCAATGGTGTCGATGAAGATGGCCACCGGAGATGGATTCCCCTCCGGCAGGATGCCGAACGGTCTCCTGATTGGTTTTTGGTGGCTCTGGAGGTTTGCGGCGGCGGAACTTGCGATCTAGGTTTAGTTCTGGGGGTTTTGGTATTTAGAGGACCAGATGGCGTCAAGAACAAGTAAAGAGGGGCCAAGAGGAGGTCACGAGCCTCCTAGTCACGGCCTAGGGTGGGGCCGCCTCCCAGGCTCGTGGCTCCCTCGGGCCGCCTCTCCGGTATCTTTTCCTTCTAGTATTTTTGATATTTTCCATAAAAAATCACGGCGAAAGTTTTATTCTGTTTGGACTCCGTTTTATATTCCTATCTGAAAAAGGTCAAAAACACGGAAAAAATAGAAACTGGCACTAGGCACTGAGTTAATAAGTTAGTCCCAAAAATAATATAAAATAGCATATTCATGCATATAAAACATCCAAAGTTGATAATATAATAGCATGGAACAATCAAAAATTATAGATATGTTGGAGACGTATCAAGCATCCCCAAGCCTAATTCCTGCTCGTCCTCGAGTAGGGAAGTGATAAAGACCGAAATTTTGATGTGGAATGCTACCTAACATATTTGTTCTTTGTAACTTCTTTATTGGGGCATGAATGTTCAGATCCATAAGATTCAAAACAATAGTTTAATATTGACATGAAAACAATAATACTTCATGTATAATAGCAAAGTAACCATGAACATTTGAAATAACAAGGCCAAATAAAGTTATCCCTACAAAATCACATAGTCTGGCTATGCTCCATCAACCCCGCACAACGAATTTAAATCATGCACAACCTCGGTATTGGCCAAGTAATTGTTTTTTCACTCTTACTTTCTCAAACTTTTTTCAACTCTCACGCAATACATGAGCGTGAGCCATGGATATAGCAATATAGGTGGACTAGAGTGTGGTGGAGGTTGTGAGGCAAAAAGGAGGAGATGGTCACATTGACTTGGCGTATCAATGGGCTATGGAGATGCCCATCAATAGATATCAATGTGAATGAGTAGGGATTGCCATGAAACGGATGCACTAGAGCTATAAGTGTATGAAAGCTCAAAAATGAAAACTAGTGGGTGTGCACCCAACTTGCTTGCTCATGAAGACCTAGGGCAATTTGAGGAAGCCCATCATTGGAATATACAAGCCAAGTTATATAATGAGAAATCCCACTAGCATATGAAAGTGAGAAAACAAGAGACTCTCTATCATGAAGAATATGGTGCTATTTTGAAGCACAAGTGTGCAGATAGTAGCATTGTCCCTTCTCTCTTTTTCTCTCATTATTTTGTTTGGGCTCTTTGGCCTCTTTTTTTATTTGGGCTCTTCGGCCTCTTTTTTTATGTTTTATTTTTTTTGTTTGGGGTCTTTGGCCTCTTTTTTATATCCTCACATGGTACAATGCTCTAATAATGATGATCATCACACTTTTATTTACTTACAACTCGATACTTAGAACAATAATGACTCTATATGAATGAAAGTGATGGCACATGTCATGAAACGGAATGGTGAAGTTGCATGGCAATATATCTCGGAATGACTATGAAAATGCCATAATAGGTAGGTATGGTGGCTGTTTGAGGAAGGTATATGGTGGGTTTGTGTACCGGCGAAAGTTGCGTGGCACTATAGAGGGTAGCAATGGTGGAAGGGTGAAAGTGCATCTATACCATGGACTCACATTAGTCATGAAGAACTCATATACTTATTGCGAAAGTTTTAATTAGTAATCAATACAAAGTGCTAAACACATACTCCTAGGGGAAGGGTTGGTAGGAGTTAACCATCGCGCGATCCCGACCTCCACACAAAGGATGACAATCAATAAATGCATCATGCTCCGACTTCCTAACATAGCGGTTCACCATACGAGCATGCTACAGGAATCACTAACCTCAACACAAGTATTTCTAGATTCATAACACCCTACTAGCATAACTCTAATATTATCACCTCCATATCTCAAAACTAATCATGAGGAATCAAACTTCTCTTACTAATCAATGCACTTGAATATGAAAGTTTTTACTATATCCTCTTTGGATGCCTATCATATTTAGGACTAATTTCATAACACACGCCAATTAGCAAATTACTTAGAGAGAGCACTCTCAAAATGATATAAGTGAAGATCAAGAGTTTTTGTTTCTACAAAATATGACACCGCCGTGCTCTACAAAGATTTAAGTGAAGCACTAGAGAAAAATTATCTAGCTCAAAAGATATAAGTCAAGCATATGTGAGCAAAATTATCAAGCTCAAAAGATATAAGTGAAGCACATGTGAGCTAAATTCATCAAGCTCAAAAGATATAAGTGAAGCACATGTGAGCTAAATTGTCAAGCTCAAAAAGATATGTGAAGCACATTGAGTATTCTAATAAATTCACGATGAGTGCATGTCCCTCTCAAAAGGTGTGCAGAAAGGATTATTGTGACAAAACAAAAAGCAAAGACTCCTATAATACACGACGCTCCAAGCAAAACACATATCATGTGGTGAATAAAAATATAGCTCCAAGTAACGTTACCGATGGATTGAAGACGAAAGAGGGGATGCCTTCCCGGGGCATCCCCAAGTTTAGGCTTTTTCGTGTCCTTGAATTTGGCTTGGGATTCCTTGGGAATCCCCAAGCTTAGGCTCTTTCCACTCTTTGTTCCAATGTCCATAAGAACATCACCAAAAACTTGAAAACTTCACAACACAAAACTTAAACAGAAACTCGTGAAAGCATTAGCATAAGAAAACAAACTACCAACTTTCTAGGTATTGTAGTAAACTTAATTTCCATTTATATTGATGTTATATTACTGTATTCTCACTTCTCCATGGCTCGTACCCCCCGATACTAACCATAGTTTTACCAAAATTAGCAATCAACACAACAAAAACAGAATCTGTCAAAAACAGAACAATCCATAGCAATCTGTATATTTAGTACATATCTGCTAACTCAAAAATTCTGAAAAAATTATGAAAATTAGGGAAATTTTCTTATAAATCATAAGAAGAAAGAATCATCTCAAAATCTCTTTCTGGATAAGAATGAACGATAATTTCGTGAGCACAAAGTTTCTGTCTTTTTCCAGCATGATTAAACAACTATCATCAAAACCAATCATAAAGGTTCTACTTGGTACAAACACTAATTAAAACATACAAAACACAATCATACCATAATCATGATTGTGTGGACTCAACAAAACAGAAATTAAAAAATCAAGAAAAAATCTATTCATTGAGTTGCCTCCCGAAAAGCGCTATCGTTTAACGCCCTTAGCTAGGCGTAAGGCAATAGAATCAAGTATTGTCATCTTTAGTGCTCAAACCATAAGTAGATCTCATAATGGATTCAGAATGAAATTTTATTCTATTTCTATGAAAATGTTCCATGGAAATTTAAATTTAATATTCCCTTCCTTCATATCAACAACAGCACCAATAGTCCTAAGGAAAGGTCTACCAAGAATAATGGGACATGTTGGATTGCAATCAATATCAAGCACAATGAAATCTACGGGCACATGGTTCCTATTTGCAATAATAAGAACATCATTAATCCTTCCCATAGGTTTCTTAATAGTAGAATCCGCAAGATGCAAATTAAGAGAGCACTCATCAATCTCATTGAAACCTAGAACATCACATAAATATTTTGGAATTGTGGAAACACTAGCACCCAAATCACACAAAACATGGCATTCATAATTTTTAATCTTGATTTTTATATTAGGTTCCCACTCATCATGAAGTTTTCTAGGAATAGATATTTCCAACTCAAGTTTCTCTTCAAGAGATTTCATCATAGCATCAACGATATGTTTAGTAAAAGCCTTATTTTGGCTATAAGCATGTGGAGAGTTTAGCATGGATTGCATCAAGTAAACACTTTCAATCAAAGAGCAACTATCATAATTAAATTCGTCAAAATCCAAAGTAGTAGTTTCATCACTATTCAAAGTTTTGATATCCTCTACTCCACTTTTAGTATTTTTAGCATCAAGATAAGTAGACTCCGAATCATTGGGGTGTTTATCAACCAAAGTGGATTCACATACGGCCCCATCATCATTAAAATTGACATTAGAAAACAAGGATTCAATAGGAGTCACATCAAGCACTTTAAGATCTTTGTGATTCTCATCACGAGAACACGCCTTTTTGAGCCATTCATGTCTAGCACGAATTTGGGTGGTTCTTTCTCTACTCTCATTCATGGAAACACGCATAGCTTTCAAAGTTTCATCCATATTAATCTTGGGAGGAACACATCTCAATTTCAAAGCATCAATATCAAGAGACATTCTATCAACCGTCCTAGCCAAATCATCAATTTTAAGCACTTTTTCTTCTATGGAAGCATTGAAAATATTTTGCGAATTAATAAACTCCTTAATATTGCTCTCAAGATCAGAGGGTATTTTATTATAATTTCCATGAGCATTGTTGTAGGAATTGCCAAAATTATTAGAGGGATTACTAGGAAAAGGCCTAGGATTAAAGTTACCTCTATAAGCATTGTTGTTACCAAAATTATTCCTACCAACAAAATTAACATCAAAATTTTCATTACTATTCTCAATCAAGGAATATAAAGGCATGACATTTGGATCTAGAGGAACACTTTTACTAGCAAACATCTTCACTAACTCATCCATCTTAGCAATCAAAGAGTTGATTTCTTCTATAGCATGCACTTTTTTACTAGTAGGTGACCTTTCGGTGTGCCATTGAGAATAGTTTGTCATGATATTATCTAAGAGTTTTGTAGCTTCTCCTAGTGTGATTTCCATAAAAGTTCCACCAGAAGCGGAATCCAAGATATTTCTAGAAGCAAAATTCAAACCGGCATAGAAAATTTGTATAATCAATCCAAAGACTTAGGCCATGAGCGGGACAATTTCGAATCATCAATTTCATTCTCTCCCAAGATTGTGCAACATGTTAATGATCTAATTGCTTAAAATTCATAATATCATTACGGAGAGAGATAATCTTAGCAGGTGGAAAATACTTGGAAATAAAGGCATCTTTACACTTGTTCCATGAATCAATACTATTTTTGGGTAAAGATGAAAACCAAGTTTTTCCTCGATCTCGTAGTGAGAATGGAAATAGCTTCAATTTAATAATATCATTATCCACATATTTCTTCTTTTGAATATCGCATAACTCAATAAAGGTATTAAGATGGGATGCGGCATCTTCACCTGGAAGGCCGGAAAATTGCTCTTTCATAACAAGATTCAACAAGGCAGTATTAATTTCATATGATTCCGCACTAGTGGCAGGAGCAATTGGAGTATTAATAAAATCATTGTTGTTAGTATTAGAGAAGTCACACAATTTAGTGTTTTCAGACATGGTGACTTAGCAAGCAGACAAGCACACAAGCAAACAGAAAGCAAGCGAAAGAAAAGGGCGAACGAAAAAGGCAAATAAAGAAAGGCAAATTTTTTTGTAAATTTTTTTTTGTTTTAGAAGTGGGGGATAGGAAAATGAGAGGAAAATGGAAAATAATGTAAATAAAAGAGATGAGTTTGTGATAGGTACTTGGTAGATGCTTCACTTGAATACTCCCCAGCAACGTGCCACAAATTCTTCCTGCTACTTTTCGAGCTTGCGTTGGTTTTTCCCTTGAAGAGGAAAGGGTGATGCAGCAAAGTAGATATAAGTATTTCCCTCAGTTTGAGAACCAAGGTATCAATCCAGTAGGAGTATCAAGATGAGGCACCAAGGAACCTGCACAAAAACAAACAAACTTGCACCCAACGCGATAAAGGGGTTGTCAATCCCTTTACGATTACTTGCAAGGTGAGATCTGATAGTGATAATAGATGAATATGAATAAGTAAATAAAATTGCAGAAAGGTATTTTTGGTGTTTTTATATTTAGATCTGAATATATAATATGTAAAATAGACCCAGGGGCCATAGTGTTCACTAGAGGCTTCTCTCATGATAGCAAGTATTACGGTGTGTGAACAAATTACTGTTGAGCAATTGATAGAAGCGCGCAAAGTCATGAAGATATCTAAGGCAATGATCATACATATAGCATCACGTCCGAGACAAGTAGACCGATACTTTCTGCATCCACTACTGTTACTCCACACATCGACCGCTATCCAGCATGCATCTAGTGTATTGAGTTCATAATAAACAGAGTAACGCTTTAAGCAAGATGACATGATGTAGAAGGATAAACTCATGCAATATGATATAAACCCCATCTTTTTACCCTTGATGGCAACAACACGATACATGCCTCGCTACCCTTTCTGTCCCTGGGTGAGGACACCGCACGGTAATAACCCAAAACCAAGCACTTCTCCCATTGCAAGAACTATAGATCAAGTTAGCCAAACAAAACCCATAACTCGAAGAGACTTACAAGGATATGAAATCATGCATATAAGAAATCAGAGGAGACTCAAATAATATTCATAGATAAGTTGATCATAAACCCACAATTCATCGGATCTCAACAAACACACCGCAAAAGAGAATTACATCGGATAGATCTCCATGAAGATCATGGAGAACTTTGTATTGAAGATCAAAGAGAGAGAAGAAGCCATCTAGCTACTAGCTATGGACCCGAAGGTCTGATGTGAACTACTCACGCATCATCGGAGAGGCAATGGTGTTGTTGAAGTTGGCCACCGGAGATGGATTCCCCTCCGGCAGGATGCCGGAACGGTCTCCCGATTGGTTTTTGGTGGCTCTGGAGGTTTGCGGCGGCAGAATTTGCAATCTAGGCTTAGTTCATGGGGCTTTGGTATTTATCGGACCAGATGGCGTCGAGAACAAGTAAAGAGAGGCCACGAGGAGGTCACGTGCCTCCTAGCCGCGG
The DNA here is from genome assembly GCA_022496015.1 of Hordeum marinum. Taxonomy (NCBI): domain Eukaryota; kingdom Viridiplantae; phylum Streptophyta; class Magnoliopsida; order Poales; family Poaceae; genus Hordeum; species Hordeum marinum. Next base: position 275,704,090 of record CM039677.1, on the reverse strand, counting down.
CCTAGGGGGGCGCCTCCCAAGCTCGTGGATCCCTCGGGCCGCCTCTTCGGTATCTTTTCCTTCTGGTATTTTTGATATTTTCCATAAAAAATCATGGCGAAAGTTTTATTCCGTTTGGACTCCGTTTGATATTCCTATCTGAAAAAGGTCAAAAACACGGAAAAAACAGAAACTGGCACTAGGCACTGAGTTAATAAGTTAGTCCCAAAAATAATATAAAATAGCATATTCATGCATATAAAACATCCAAAGTTGATAATATAGTAGCATGGAAAAATCAAAAATTATAGATATGTTGGAGACGTATTAGTGACCAGCTCAAGTACGCCCTCCAGATCCACTTCGCCGCCTCCAACAACGTGGCCGAGTATGAGGCCATCTTCCATGTCCTCCGGCTCGCCAAGGAGATCGACTTCAGGCGCATCCTATGCTTCAGCGAATCCGATCTCGTGGCACAGCAGGTCTGTGGCGAATGGGACACCCGGGACGCCAACATGGCCAGCTACCATTTCAATGTACAACAGCTCATCGGCTCGTTCGAGAGTTGTGAGTTCCACCACATCCCGCGGGCGTACAACGAGGTGGCCGACGCACTGACAAAGATCAGCTCCACCTAGCAGGCCATTCCGGCTAGCGTCTCCCTCGAGCAGCTGCTCAAGCCTTCCCTAGAATCGGAATCCATCTTCGTGCCGGAAAACGCTGCCGGTCCATGGGCGGCTCCGGCTGCCCCTTCGGCATCTTCACCATCGTCTCCCTCAACCTCGGCCTCCTTGCCGGCACCAGTTGGGCCGGCTACACCCGAGGTCGCCGGCTCCGATGGCACGGCCGTCATGATGACAATTGATGCGCCGGCCTCGGGGGCTGGCGAGCCAGCCCCGAGGGCTGGCGGGCCGGTCCCAGGGACCGATCATCCGGATCCGAGCCTCCCGTACTGGCTCCCGTGTTGGCTCCTTCATGGGGCCAGCCCATCCTGGCATTCCTCCTACACGGTGAGGTCCCCCAGGACGAGGCCACGACAAGACAAATCCAGCGCCGATCCTGGTCCACCGCATCATCAACCGCGAGCTGGTCCACCACAGCACCACCGGTGTCTTCCAGTGGTGTGTCGAGCCAGAAAAGAGCCTGGAGATCCTCCTCGACGTCCACCAGGGCAAGTGCGGGCACCACACCGCCTCTAGGACCCTGGTGGTCAAGGCTTTCCGCCATGGTTTCTTCTGGTCCACCGCACTGGAGGCGGCCAAGAAATTGGTCGACGAGTGCGAGGGCTGCCAACGCTTCAGTGCACAGAGCCACCTACTGGCATCGACCCTCCAGACCATCCCCCTCTCGTGGCCCTTCGCCGTTTGGGGCTGGACATGGTGGGTCCCTTCAAGATCGCATGAGGCGGCATGACACACTTGCTGGTGGCTGTCAACAAATTCACCAAGTGGATCGAGGCACGGCCAATCAAGAAGCTGGACGGTCCCATAGCCGTCCGGTTCATCGATGACATCACGGTTCGCTATGGCGTTCCCCACAACATCATCACCGACAACAACACGAACTTCGCCAAAGGCGCGCTCATGTGTTTCTGCTCCAAACAAGGCATCCAGCTCGACCTGGCCTCCATCACTCATCCACAATCAAACGGCTAGGTCGAGAGGTCAAACGGCCTCATCTTGTGCGGCATCAAGCCCCGGCTCATGACACCGCTGGCGAGGTCAGCCGGCTGCTGGGTCGACATGCTGTCGGCTGTCCTTTGGAGCCTCAGGACCACCCCCAACCGATCAACTGGCTACACGCCCTTCTTCCTTGTGTACGGGTCAGAGGCGATCATCCCCACCGACATCAAGTTCGACTCGCATCGGGTCTCCCTATACATGGAGAAGGACGCCAAGGAGGCAAGAGAAGACGGCGTCGACTTACTCGAAGAATCCCGCGAGCTGGCCTTGAGCCATACGATGATGTACTAGCAGAAGCTCTGGCACTACCACAGCAAGCGGATCCAGCCGCTCTCTTTTCGCAAAGGGGACTTGGTGCTCAGGCGGATCCAGCGAACAGCCGGACAACACAAGTTGTCCTCCCCATGGGAGGGCCCGTTCATCGTAAGCAAGGCTCTACACAACAATGCGTACTACCTAATAGAAGCCCAAAAGCCGCAGAAGCGCAAGAGAGACGCCTTCGGTGAAGAGACCAAGCGCCCGTGGAACGGGGCGCTCCTTGGTCCGTTTTACTGCTGAAAAGACCAGTGTAGGTATGTATCCCTCCGCTTTTGGGCTTATGAATGCAATGGGTGACCTAGGACGGCTCTTGGGGCACGCATTTTTCGTTTCCCTTGAAGGTCTCCTCCCTCACAGGCTCCCCGACCCGGATCTCGGGCCTAGGGGCTCGCCGGCTGGTCCTAGGTCGCCTCTCCCAAGATCGGCGAAGTAGTGTGAGTTGTGCAAACTTCTCACCCTTCCCAGCTACAGACCGTCCCACAGCTGTCCGACTAACGGGGCCTCGGGGTGGCGAAACATAGCACACACGAAAGTCCGATCGCAAAGGGGACGCCTGCTAGGTCCAGCCGGACCACCGCCTCGCCTCTACCACTCAACTTACCCAAAAAAGCTCTCGCGGTTCCTAAGTTCAGCACCGGCTCCCCCAAGGCGGATGCCCTGACCCAGCTACACTCCCGGCTGTCGAGCTGGCGGGGCCGAAACCAAAGGGGAAAAGGGGCAGAACAGACGGAACCAAAGGGGCAAAAAAGGGTAAGAACGAGCACCCACGCATAATAGGCAAACACATCAAACATCCAGAATACGAATTTTAAGATAAAAGAGGCCCATGGCCATCAGGGTTCATTACATTACACCCCCAGTGGGTGGACTTAGGCTTAACATGCAGGAAAGATAACAAAGGAAAAAAGACAAGGCGCCTGGGGCTCAGGCGACTGGCACGTCGCCAGCCGACACGTCTCTAGTCGGCGCATCGTTGGGCGGTTCGACTCCTGTCTCAGAGGTGGTTGCGGCCTTCGAGGCAGCCTCCACAGTCCCAGTCATCTCGCCGCTGGACTCGGTACTCTCGTCGGCAACCTCCTCGTCCTCCGAACCATGGGGGATGCCGAAGGAGTCTTTAGGCGCCGGCTCGCCGTCCTCACCAAGGGCCGGCAAGAGCTCATCCGGGTAGACATACAACGCGAGCTCGTTGGCCCGGCGGACAAGGGCTGGCTCAGGGGCCTCCCGCTCCTCGGCTGGCTTATCCCGCATAGTGGCCAGCCGGCCCAAGTCCACGCTGCGGTACGATGACGTGACGAACCAGAGCGTCATCTACGCGCTGGCTGAGGCCACTGACGCCTTCCAGACCTTGAGCCGGGCCCCGGCGTGATCCAGCCACAAGGACACGCGGTTCTCTGGAGCCCCGGCATGGCCCGGCCACAAGGCGGCGATGATCTCCTTGCCGGTCGTCCTCAGCCACTCCACGCTCCGCACAAGATGTCCTGCCCAAGCTCCACCACATCACAGCCGGAGTCCTCCTGAACGGAGGGCCCGCGCGTCCGGAGGCACTCCTGGTGCTCCTCGACGGCGTGCTCAGCGCGGTGCTGGGTTTCCAGGAAGCGCCCTAAAGAAGAAAGGGAAGAAGGAAGGAGAGGCGAATCATAAACAAGAACCAACAAGGAAAAAGGCAACCGGATGAAAAAGAAAAATCAGACACTCATGCTCCATGGAGTCGTCCACCTTGATGGCTAAATGGAGCGATACGTCCCGCTGCGACGCTAGCGTCGCCTCCGTTTCGGTGAGGGAGCCCTTAAGCTCCTCGAGCGATCTCTCAAGGCAGGTCACCTCGCCTTGGAGGGCGGTGGGCTGCTGGGCGGCGTCGGCCGCCTCCTTGATGGCCTTTTCGTGGGCCATCACCTCCCGCACCACATCGTCCTTGAGGCGGTCCTGGGCCGCCTCCCCATCCACCAGCAGCATGGCCAGCCGGTCCATCTCCTGAGTGACCGCCTGGAGGCTTTCTGCCAACTGGTCCCGCTAGGAGATGGCCCCGATCTTCTCCACCCGGAGGGCGGTCAGCTCATCTGCAAAAGCAAAGCGGGTATGAGCCAGTCCTTCTATGCCCGCTCCCACAACCAGGCAGCTGGCCCAGCTCCCGGGGGCTACATGCCCCTCCCACAACACTTGGCATACCTTTCACCCGTGCCAGCTCCTCCTCCAGCCGGTAGAATCCATGCTTGCCGCGATCGTGGATGGAGATCGCATCCTCGAACAGCTTCTGCCATTGGGAGTTCCCCTCCTGTCACACAGGGCCAAAGTCAAAAGACGCTCAAGGAGATCCGGCCTGGCTACCCGTTAGCCGGTCAGCCGGCCCGCATCACGGGGGCTACACCCAGTGGGTGCGCTTGCGTGCCCCCACTGAAAATTTCAACAAAGGCAGCACTGCTTACCTCTATGCGCCGTAGGGTGGTGTTAGCAACCTCCGCAAACCGGGCCAGTTCCTCGCGGCACCGGTCCAGAACGCTCCCTAACTCCCTGAACAAGGGGACCAGGCCGCTTGCCGAGGGAGCCGGAAGGGTTGGGACGCGCGCCAGCGCCTCCCAGTCCCGGAGCACATCCTACATGGTCCTCCGAGCTCGGCCGCCATTGCCGCCCGTCCCTGTGCTCGCCATGGTGCCAGCCATCAGGGGTGGGTTGATGACGGCAAGAGCCCGAGAGTCGCTCCTCGTTGGCCCCTCACTCGGCGCCGTCGCCGCCTCCTCCTCCTGCCGCTTTGAAGCGACGACCGCAACGGATGGCACCTCTGTCTCCATGGCCGCTGCCTCTGGTGCTACCTCTAATGCCACCTCGGGCACCGCCACCGGGGCCGCCGGAGCCTCCGGCACGTCTACCCGGGCCGGCTCGGCCGCGGGCGGTGTCATGACCGGCACCTCCGGCCGGGTCACCTCGGGGGCGGGCTCCATAGCTGCGGCCCCCGCTCGGGCCGCCTCCTCCGCGGACGGGGCGCACGCGGCTCCATAGCTGCCCCTCGCGGCTCGCTCGACGGGGGCCTCGATAGACGGGTCGATTCCGCCGCCGAGTCCGACGCCCGTGCAGGGTCCGCGGACCTCCTCCGCCTCCTGCCACTCGAAGTCCTAGAGTGTGAGCCCCGCCTCACGTACTTTGAGGCTCGCAGCTCCGCGAGCCTCCTCTTCTCCTCTCGCTGGGTGGCCACATGCTCGCGGGCCAGCTGGCTAACGCCGTCCGCTGGGTCCACCGTTGACTTTGCTTCGTGGAGCTCGATGGGGTCCCTGTGATGCACAAGGGTCAACCACCCACCGGTTCGCGACTCGGAAGGAAACACACACAAGGAAAGGAAGGATGTTTACTCGGTCATGACGGGCAAAGCCCGCTTGGCACGTGCCAGCAGCTTTCGGGCGGCCACCTTCACCCACTTATGAGCTAGCGGCGGGGCCGCCGACTCCCCTGAGCCAGCCTCTACGCCCGGCTGGCGGCTCCGACCATCGGGGCTTGAGTCGGCCGATCCTTGCTCCGCCAACATCGGACATGCTGAACGAAGGGGGAGGTGCGTTCAGGATCGTCACAGCATCATCATCGTCATCATCGTCGTCGGTCCAGTCCCTGATCGTTGGACCAATAGGGAACTCACCAGCTCCGCTGGGCTCTCCGGCTGTGCCGGACCCTCCAGCCCCGCTGGGCCCGCTGGCTCATGGGTCGGTCGCCTCCTCAACCCCTCCCGAGGAGTCAACCCCCTCTTCGGGTGGACCTCCTCGCTCATAGTCTTCGGAGTCGGAGTGGTTGTGCTCCGCCTCTATGATTTGGGGGTGCGGGCCATCCGGGGTGTTCTGTCGCATGAGCAGCTGCGGTCAACATGGCGAAGTAAAGTCCATTGCCGGTTGCCGGCTGGAAAAAATCAAATGGAGAGAGCTGCCTCGACGAGACGTACCAGGGAAGGCCGGTTGATGCGGTTGTACGGCTCCATGTCGAAAGTCCACGACGTCGGTGCCAGCTTGAACGTCATGATGGCTTTCACCTGCGACGCCACCTGAGCCGGCGTCAGGTCGACGATCGTCAGCCGGTAGGGGTCCCGGCGGCCGGACATGATGCAGATCCGGTGCGGCTCATCTGGAGAGGCAGCACCCAGCGCGAGATGAAGGCCACCACCAGATCGGAAGTGACCAACCCCTCAGCGTGCTTTAGCTGCATGAGCCGGCCGAGCTTCGCCAGCGCCACTCCGTGCGGGGAGGCTCCTGGCTAGTTTGCGTCGGAAGACTACACGTTGACAAACGCCGAAAGCCGGATGTAGTCCAAATTTGGGTCGGTGTTGTTCACGTAGAACAACGTCCGATGCCACCCCTTGACAGACTCGATGAGGGAGAAGGGCGAGAAGTGTGCGGTGCCACGGCAGCACACCGTCGTGCCCCCGCAGGCGTTGCTTTTTAGTGCCTTGAGATAGAAGAGAGAATTGAAGAGGTCGACGAAGGTGAGAACCCCCAAATACCCCTCGCAATGCGTCACTAGGCCGGCGAGGTAGAGGATGGCGTTGGGGCAGACATGGTGCGGCTGAAGGTCGAAGGTATCCATCAAGAACCAGAAGAAGTGGTTCACCGGGAGCCCGAAACCACGGGAGAAGTGCCAGAGGAAGATGACGTGCTCCCCAGGCTGTGGTGCCGGCACCACCTCGTCGCCCGGCGTGCGGGCGATCACACGCTCCGCCGGCGGCAGCATGCGCGCACGGCGGAGGTCCGTGATGGCCTCCTGGGTGACAACGGATCCGGCCCAGCTCCCTCCGCGCCCATCATCCGTTGTGACGATGGGGCGGCCTACGGGCGCGTTTGCGAGCTTGGGGTGGCATTGCGCGGAGGAGGAGGGAAGACGAAGAGAAAGGCAGCAAGGGCGCAAGAGGGTTTCGGGTATCTTGGCCAACTACCCTTCCTCTCCTTTTAAATGGGGAGGCCACTACCGGGGGGGGTGGGGATTTACTGCGCCCACTCCCTCGAAAACTCCGCGAGCGAGTGGGCGGCTCAGGCCGTAACTGCCACTTCAGGGCCCGGAGGATCCTATCCTGCGCCCGAGGCCTACTGGGCTACACCCGAGGCCTGGAGGGCTAGGCCCAGGGCGACGTCCCGTCTACCCGCATGCGTGGGCCCCGAGAAATCATTACGCGCCGCGTGGCATGCGGCGGGCCGGCCCAGGACCCGGGGCGACGCGCCGGAACCCAAGGCGTCGGGCCCGACCGCCGACCCAAACGGCCTTTCGGTTTCTCGCCGGAGGCGGGCACCACTTTGGGGAAAGCCGCCGGCTCACCTCCGTTAGTCGGACGCGGGCCCCCGCCGGCTTCAGGGACTACAAACAGTGTTATTACCCCTAGGTAGGCCAAATGAACAGGGTTTTTCCCCCGCTTCAAAGAAAAAGTGTGCGACCAGCAGCCGACAGCTGGCGGAAGGGCAGCCGGCTCGGGCAATCGCCGACTGGCTCGCGGACGGCTGGTCGAGGTGCCGGCTCGACCTCTGGCAGGCTAGGCGTGACCGGCTGCTTTCGGGCTGCCTCCTCCATTGACCGCAGGGTGGACAAGCAATGTCTCATCCCTCTGCGCGCGGGTACGGCGACACGACGTGACCGCCACGACGGGTGCCATTGTAGCCACACTGGCCGTTGACGCACGGGCGGGCGTGGCTATAGTCCGGCTGTCCAAGCCGCTGACCGTGGCGACCGCGACCGGGCAGGGGAACAGTGCTGGTATGCCCCCTCCCACTCGGTTACCTGCCCCGGCATGGCTACAGTGCAGCCGGCCGTACCGGAGACTTCGGCCGGCTGGCACTAGACGACGCCACCCGGGCGGCCCGTGCCGTAGCAGGTGGGCGGGGGCCAATCGCGAAGCCGGCTGGCAGACCCCAGCGGGCGATGGGACCGCGCAGCCGGTGGACCCTACGGATGACGAGACGGCTCGAAGGGCGGGGCCGCCTGGACAGCCGGAGAGGCTGCCAGCCGGGTCCCCCCAACTTGTACATCTCAGGAATATTGTAAGGCGGGGGGTTGGCCGATAAAACCACCTGAGCCCCCATGCAACGGGGACGACAACTTTGATACTAACACACCCACGGGATACTTCCCACGCTCTCACACCTCCTCAGTAGCGGAGGAAGACGAGTCGGCTTCTCCTTCTTCCTCATCTAGACACAGCTCCAGGAGCAACCTTATAAACATACGCATCCATCGAACTAGACCAAGCAAGACTAGGGGTGTTACCTCCCATGGAGGGCCCTTAACATGGGTACATCATGTGCCACCACCGCTTGTACCTAATCCTGCACCCGAAGACCGTCGGCGTCCTCCAGCCCGAACCACCCATGATAAGCCTACCCATGGCATTTGTCATGAGAAAACAACGACACTACCGTCGTCCTAAGCAAAAAAAGGTGCATAAAAGGATTAACATCACTTGCAAATCATAATTGCCATGAGATGGCCATGAACTTGTGCTTTTGATCTCCATCTTGAAAGCACCGGCATGATCTCCATCCTCGCTCGAATGACACCATGATCTCCATCATCTTGATCTCCATCAACGTGTCTCCATCGGGGTTGTCGCGTCGATTGTTGCTTCCACGACTATTACTAACTCATAGCAATAAAGTAAAGAAAAATGGCGAAAATAATTAAAGACAACCCTATGGCTCCTACCGGTTGCCGTACTCATCGACATGCAAAACGTGATATTCTATACAATACATGATCATCTCATATATCACATATATCTCATCATATAATTGGCCATATCATATTACAACATACCCTACAAAAACAAGTTAGACGTCCTCTAATTGTTGTTGCAAGTTTTACGTGGCTTCTACGTGTATCTAGCAAGAACAATTCTCACCTACGCAAGAACCACAACTATGATACATAAATTTCTTTTCAACCTTCTCAAGGACCGCCTTTGTCGAATTCGATCCAACTAAAGTAGGAGAAACAGATAGCCGCCAGCCATCTTTGTGCAGCGAAGTTACACATTAGTTGATGGAACCGGTCTCTCGTAAGCAAACGAGTAAGGTTGGTCCAGGATGCTTCATCCCACAATACCGCTGTACCGAAACACGACCAAGGGAGGAAGCAATCTAGGCATCAACACCCAAAAACTCCTTTGTGTTCTACTCGAGATCTCATCTACACATAGACCTAGCTCATGATGCAACTGTTGGGGAACATTGCATAGGAAACAAAAAAATTCCTACACACACGCAAGATCTATCCATGGTGATGAGCATCTACGAGGGGGAGTTGATCTACATACCCGTTGTAGATCGCTGAGCGGGAAGCATTGAGAAACGCGGTTGATGTAGTCGAACGTCTTTGCAATCGTAATCCCCGAGCATCCCGCGATCCCATCATGATCCTTCTCGCGATCCAATCACGTTCCGTCCCGCGATACCATCATGATCCATGGCGTGATCAAATCACGTATCGTTTCGCGATCCTGATCACGCTCCATCCGATCTTGTGCCGAATTGACGGCGCCTCCGCGTTCAGCACACATACAACTCGATGACGGTCTCTTCCTTCTTGATCCATCAAGAGGGGGCAGATAGGTAGATGAGTTCTCCAGCAGTGCAACAGCATGGCAGCGATGGTGCTGGAACTATTTCGGTAGGGCTTCGCCTAAGCACCGCCGAACTAGACCAGAGGACAAAACCGATCAAGATGAAGTAGAGGGAGCATGTGGCAATTAGGGTTAGCTTTCCCCTCTAAATCCACTAGTATCACCTGGAAACTCTTTCCACCTCTCCACCTTTGGGTTTTTCCCACCCCTAGCCACATGGTCCTTAGTGGGGGGATCGGCCAGACCACTAAGGGCTGTCTTGACTCCTCCCACAGCCCATAAGGCCCTTTGGGTCGAGACACCCCTCCCGATAGTCCTCGGTACCCTTCCTGGCACTCTCGATACACTACAGATGAGCCCGAAACTTTTCCGATGACCAAAATTGGACTTCCTATATATCAATATTTACCTCCGGACCATTCTGGAGCTCCTCGTGACATTCAGTATCTCATCCGGGACTCCTAACAACCTTCGGTCACCACCATACATAAATCTATACTACTGAAACGTCATCGAACCTTAAGTGTGCAGACCTTGCGGGTTCGAGAACCAATAGTGGGACCTGAATGTTAAGGATTCAGTTAATCCCGTATGCAGTTCCCTTTGTTCTTCGGTATGTTACATGCCCGAGATTCGATCGTTGGTATATCTATACCTAGTTCAATATCGTTACCAGCAAGTCTCTTTACTCGTTCCGTAATACAAGATCTTGTGGCTAACACTTATTAACATTTCTTGCAAGGCTTGTCATGATGTTGCATTACCGAGTGGGCCCTGAGATACCTCTCCATCACACAGAGTAACAAATCCCAGTCTTCATACATGCCAACTCAATAGACACCCTCGAAGATACCTGTAGAGCACCTTTATAGTCACCCAGTTACGTTGCGATGTTTGATACACATAAGGTACTCCTCTGGTGTCAGTGAGTTGCATGATCTCATGGTCATAGGAACAGATACTTGACATGCGGAAATCTTTAGCAATAAACTGACACGATCATATGCTATGTTTATAGTTTGGGTCTTGTCCATCACATCATTCTCCTAATGATGTGATCCCGTTATCAAATGACATCTCATGTCCATGACTAGGAAACCATAGCCATTTTGATCAACGAGCTAGTCCAATAGATGCTTACTAGGGACATGGTGTTGTCTATGTATCCACACATGTATCTGAGTTTCCGAGCCATACAATTATAGCATGGAGAATAAATGATTATCATGAACAAGGAAATATGATAATAATGAATTTATTATTGCCTCTAGGGCATATTTCCAACACCATTCTCATTGGGTGCATGACCATTGAAGGTATTACTCATGTAAACAGCATAACCATTACTCTCTCACTTAAATGAATAACCATATTGCAATAAACACGATATAATGATGTTCATGCTTAATGCAAACACCAAATTACATTTATTTAGGTTTGTCACTAATCCCGAAGGTAGAGAGAGCGTGCGATGTTGATGACATCAACCTTGGAAACATTTCCAACACACATCGTCACCTCACCCTTAGCTAGTCTCCGTTTCTTCCTTAGCTTTTATTCCGACTAACATTTAGCAACCGAACTGGTATCCAATACCCAGGTACTACTAGGAGTACTAGCAAGGTTAACATCAAGAAACGTATATCAAATATACTTTTGTCATTGTTTCTAGCCTCCTAATCTACCAAATATCTGGTTGTTCCGCTTCGGCGAGCGCTCTCCTCATAATAGAAGCACTTAGTCTCGGTTAGGGTTCAACTTTGGGTTTCTTCACTGGAGCAGCAACTTACTAGCCATCCATTAAGTTTCCCTCCTTTTCCTTGCCCTTCTCGAAACTAGTGGTTTTACTAGCCATCAACACTTGATGCTCCTTCTTGCTTTCTACCTTCGCGGTGTCAAACAATGTGAACAGCTCAGGAATAATTATTTCCATCCCTGGAATTTTATAGTTCATCACGAAGCTCTAATAGCTTAGTGATAGTGACTTGGAGAACTATATCAATCACTATCTTATCTGGAAGATTAACTCGCACTCAATTCAAGCGATTGTAGTACCAGGACAATTTGAGCACATGCTCACCGATTGAGCTATTCTCCTTCATCTTGCAGGCAAAGAACCTTGTTGGAGGTCTCACACCTATCAACACGGGCACGAGCCTGAGATCCCAATTTCAGCTCTTAGAACATCTCATATATTCTGTGATGTTCAAAACGTTTTGGAGCCTCAATTCTAAGTCGTAATGCCTAATGCACTGAACTATCAAGTTGTCATCAGAACGTGCCTGTCAGATGTTCACAATATCTGCAGACAACACTTGAGGGGGTGGTGCACTGAGCGGTGCGACAAAGACATAAGCCTTCTTTGCAGCAATGAGGACAATGCTCGAATCATGGACCCAGTCCGCATTATTGCCACCATCATCTTTCAACTTACATATCTCTAGGAACGTATCAATAAAATAGGGGAGCTACAGCGCGAGTTATCTACAACATAATTTGCACAGACACTTTGATTATGTTCATGATAATGAGTTAACTTTAATCATATTACTTAAGAACTCCCACTCAAATTGACATCCCTGCGACCATTCGAGTGATACATGATCCAAATTCACCAACTCAAGTCTGATCATCATGTGAGTTTAGGAGGTTTCAATGGTGAACATCATCATGTTGATCATATCTACTATATGACTCATGGTCAACCTTTCGGTCTCTTATGTTCCGAGGCCATGTATATACATGATAGGCTCGTCAAGTTTGATACAAGTGTTCTCATGTGAAACACTAGCTTGCACCCGTTGTATGTGAACGTAGAGTCTATCACACTCGATCATCACGTGGTGTCTCGACACGACAAACTTTCACAACGGTGCACACTCGGGGAGAACCAAATTTATCTTGAAATTTTAGTGAGGGGTCACCTTATAATGTTACTGTCGTCCTAAGCAAAACAAGGTGCATAAAAGGATTAACATCACATGCAAATCATAAGTGACAAGATATGGCCATGAAATTGTGCTTTTGATCTCCATTCTCAAAGCACCGGCATGATCTCCATCGTCACCGGCATGACACCATGACCTTCATCATCTTGATCTCCATCAACGTGTCGCCATCGGGGTTGTCACGCCCACCATGCTTGTACTACTATTTCTACCGCTTAGTGATAAAGTAAAGCATTACATAGCACTTACTGATTGACATGTAGGTCATACAATAATTAAACACAACCATATGGCTCTTGCCGGTTGCCGCACTCATCGACATGCAAGTCGTGATATTCTATACAATACATGATCATCTAATACATCACATATATCTCATCATGTAATTGGCCATATCACATCACAACATACCCTGCAAAAACAAGTTAGACGTCCTCTAATTGTTGTTGCAAGTTTTACGTGGCTGCTATGGGTATCTAGCAAGAACAATTCTCACCTACCCAGCCTCATGGGCCTCTTGTGGGACTTCGGATAGCCCACTAGGGGATTTTACCTCTTCCCACAACCCATGTAGCCCCTTGGGTCGACACACCCCTCCCGATGGTCCCCTGGTACCCTTCCGGCGCTCCCGATACACTACCGATGAGCCCGAAACTTTTCCGGCGACCAAAACAGTACTTCCTATATATCAATCTTTACCTTCGTAGATCCTCGTGACATCTGGGATCTCATCTGGGACTCAGAACAAACTTTGGTCACGACCATACATAATTCTATACTACCGAAACGTCACCAAACCTTAGGTGTGCAGACCCTGTGGGTTCAAGAACTATGTAGACATGACCGAGACACCTCTATGGCCAATAATCAATAGCAGGACCTGGATGCCCATATTGGCTCCTACATATTATACGAAGGTCTTTATCGGTTGAACCTCTATGTCAAGGATTCAGTTAATCCTGTATGTTGTTCCCTATGTTCTTCGGTATGTTACTTGCCCAAGATTCGATTGTCGGTATCTCTATACCAAGTTCAGTCTCGTTACTGGCAAGTCTCTTTACTCGTTCCATAATACAAGATCTCATGGCTAACTCTTTAGTCACATTGCTTGCAAGGCTTATAGTGATGTTGTATTACCGAGTGGGCCCTGAGATACCTCTCTGTCACACGGAGTAAGAAAACCCAGTCTTCATCCATGCCAACCCAACAGACACCCTTGGAGATACCTGTAGGGCACCTTTATAGTCACCCGGTTACATTGCAACGTTTGATACACACAAGGTACTCCTCCGGTGTCAGTGAGTTGCATGATCTCATGGTCATTGGAACAGATACATGACATGCAGAAAACTATAGCAATAAACTGACACGATCATATGCTATGTTTACAGTTTGGGTCTTTTCCATCACATCATTCTCCTAATGATGTGATCCCATTATAAAATGACATATCATTTCCATGGCCAGGAAATCTTGACCATCTTTGATTAACGAGCTAGTCTATTAGAGGCATACTATTGACATGGTGTTGTCTATGTATCCACACATGTATTTGAGTTTCCGATCGATACAATTCTAGCATGTATAATAAACGATTAACATGAACAAAGAAATATGATAATAACTAATTTATTATTGCCTCTAGGGCATATTTCAAATAGTTATTACATGTTATGGTACAATACTTATGCCTTTTCTCTCTTATTTTACAAGGTTTACATGAAGAGGGAGAATGCCGACAGCTAGAATTCTGGCTGGAAAAGGAGCAAATCTGAGATACCTATTCCGCACAAATCCATAAGTCCTTAAAATTTACGGAGAATATTTTTGGAATTAATAAAAAATACTGGCGCAAGAATCGACCAGAGGGGGGCCACCAGCAGGCCACAAGCCTGCTAGGCGCGGCCACCCCCCTGGTCGCGCCTAGCAGGCTTGTGGGGCCCCTGTGGCTCCTCCGATGCACATCTTCTCCTATATGAAGCATTTTGACCTGGAAAAAATCAGAAGAGAGCTTTCGGGACGAAGTGTCGCCGTCTCGAGGCGGAACTTGGACATAACCAATACAGAGCTTCGGCAAGGCGATCCTGTCGGGAAAACTTCCCTCTCGGAGGGGGAAATCGAAGCCATCGTCATCACCAACTATCCTCTCATAGTGAGGGGATCAATATCCATCAACAACTTCACCACCACCGTCTCCTCTCCAAACCCTAGTTCATCTCTTGTATCCGATCTTTGTCTCAACACCTCAGGTTGGTACATGTGGGTTGCTAGTAGTGTTGATTACTCCTTTTAGTTGATGCTAGTTGGTTTGCTTGGTGGAAGATCATATGTTTAGATCCTTTATCATAATTAATACTCCTCTGATCTTGAACATGAACATGCTTTGTGAGTAGTTTCGTTTGTTCCTGAGGACATGGGATAAGTCTTGTTATAAGTAATCATGTGAATTTGGTATTCGTTCGGTATTTTGATGAGATATATGTTGTCTCTCCTCTAGTGGTGTTATGTGAACATCGACTACATAACACTTCACCATTATTTGGGCCTAGGGGAAGGCATTGGGAAGTAATAAGTATATGATGGGTTGCTAGAGTGACAGAAGCTTAAACCCTAGTTTATGTGTTGCTTCGTAAGAGGCTGATTTGGATCCATATGTTTCATGCTATGGTTAGGTTTACCTTAATTCTTCTTTCGTAGTTGCGGATGCTTGCGATAGGGTTTAATCATAAGTGGGAGGTTTGTCCAAGTAAGGGAAGCACCCAAGCACCGGTCCACCCACATATCAAATCATCAAAGTAACGAACGTGAATCAAATGAGCATGATGAAAACTAGCTTGACAAAAATTCCCATGTGTCCTCGGGAGTGCTTTTCTATATATAAGTGTTTGACTAGGACTGTCCTTTGATATAAAAAGTATTGGGTATCTTGATGCACCTATGATACACTTGTTACTTGTTACTCGTTATGAATCATCTTATCACAAAACTAAGTGCCCCTCCCGTGGAAAAACCCAAGGCTGGACCCAAGCTAGAAACTGAGTGCTTTCATTGCAAGGGAACTGGCCATTGGAAGCGAAACTATCCCAAGTATCTGGGCGACAAGAAGGCGGCCAACACCAAACAAGGTATATATGATATGCATGTTATTGATGTGTACCTTACCAATTCTCGTTGTAGTACCTGGGTATTTGATACCGGTTCGAGAGCTCACATTTGCAACTGAAAACAGGAACTACGAAATAGACGAAGGCTGGCAAAGGACGAAGTGAGGATGCGTGTGGGAAATGGTTCCAAGGTTGATGTGATCGCTGTCAGCACGCTCGCTCTTCGATTACCATCGGGATTAGTGATGAACCTGAATAATTGTTATTTAGTGCTTGTGTTAAGCATGAACATTATATATGGATCATGTTTATTGCGAGACGGTTACTCATTTAAATAAGAGAATAATGGTTGTTCTATTTATATGAGTAATATCTTTTACGGTCATGCACCCAACATGAGGGGTTTATTCAAATTGAGTCTTGATAGTATTGATACACATGTTCATAACATTGACGCCCAAAGATGTAGAGTTGATAGTGATAGTGCCACTTTCTTGTGGCACTGTTGTTTAGGTCATATTGGTGTAAAACACATGAAGAAGCTCCATGCTGATGGACTTTTGGAGTCACTTGATTTTAAATCACTTGACACATGTGAACCATGCCTCTTGGGAAAGATGACTAAAACCCCATTCTCTAGAACAATGGAACAGGCAACTGACTTGTTGGAAATCATACATACTAATGTGTGAGGTCTGATGAGCATTGAGGCGCGTGGTGGATATCATTATTTTCTCACCTTCACTGATGACTTAAGTAGATATGGGTATATTTACTTAACACAAGTATGAAACGTTTGAAAAGTTCAAGCAATTTTAGAGTGAAGTTGAGAATCATCATAACAAGAAGATTAAATTACTACGATTTGATCGAGGAGGGGAATATCTGAGTTATGAGTTTGGCAGTCACTTAAGACAATGTGGAATTGTTTCACAATTGACACCGCCTTGAACACCATAGTGTAATGGTGTGTCCGAACGTCGTAATCGAACCTTATTAGATATGGTGTGTTCTATGATGTCTCTTGCTGATTTGCCACTATCATTTTGGGGTTATGCATTGGAGACAACTGCATTCACTTTAAATAGGGCACCATCAAAATACGTTGAGACGACACCATATGAACTGTGGTTTGGCAAGAAACCAATGTTGTTGTTTCTGAAAGTTTGGGGATGTGATGCTTATGTCAAAAAGCTGGAACCCAAAGCGGAAAAATGCATCTTCATAGGATAACCAAAAGACACAGTTGGGTATACCTTCTATCTCAGATCCGAAGGCAAAGTGTTTGTCGCTAAAAATGGAACATTTCTTGAGAAAGAGTGGGAGAAAGATAGAGCTTGATGATGTTGTTGAACCTTTCATTCAACTAGAGAGTAGAGCAGCACAGAAAGATGTTTCTATGGAGCCTATGGCGGTTGAAAAGGAAGTTAATGACGATGATCATGAAGCTTTGGATCAAGTTACTATTGAACCTCATAGGTCGACAAGGGCGCATACTGCTCCTGAGTGGTATGGCAACCTTGTCTTGGAGGTCATGTTGTTAGATGATGGGAGCTATGGAGAAGCGATGATGGGATCGGATTTCGAGAAATGGTTAGAGGCCATGAAATCCGAGATGGGATCCATGTATGAAAACAAAGTATGGACTTTGGAAGTATTACCTAAAGGGCAAAAGGCCATTCAGAACCAATGGATCTTTAAGAGGAAGACGGACGCGGACGGTAATGTCACCGTCTATAAACCTCGACCTGTGGCAAAGGGTTTTTCACAAGTACAAGGAGTTGACTACGGTGAGACCTTCTCACCCATGGTGATGCTTAAGTCCGTCAGAATCATGTTAGCAATAGCAGCATATTTTGACTATGAAATTTGACAGATGGATGTCAAAAAAGCGTTCCTTAATGGTTTCCTTAAGGAAGAGTTGTATATGATACAACCAGAAGGTTTTGTTGATCCAAAGAATGGTGAAAAAGTTTACAAACTCCAGTGATCCATTTATGGACTGGTGCAAGCATCTCGGAGTTGGAATCTGCGTTTTGATGAGGTGATCAAAGCGTTCGGGTTTATACAAGTTTATGGAGAAGCTTGTATTTACAAGAAAGTGAGTGGGAGCTCTATAGTGTTTCTAATATTATATGTGGGTGATATATTGCTGATTGGAAATAATATAGAAATGCTGGAAAGCGTGAAGGAACATTTGAACAAGGGTTTTTCAATGAAGGGCCTAGGAGAAGCTGCTTTCATAGTAGGCATTAAGGTCTATAGAGATCGATTGAGATGCTTAATAGGACTTTCATAGAGCACATACCTTGATAAAGTTTTGAAGAAGTTCAAAATGGATCAGTCCAAGAAGGGGTTCTTGCCTATGTTACAAGGTGTGAAGTTGAGTAAGATTCAATGCCCAGTGACTGCGGAAGATAGGGAAAAGATGAGTGCCATCCCCTATGCTTCAGCCATAGCCTCTATCATGTATGCAATGTTGTGCACAAGGCCGGAAGGTTTCAAAGTGATCCAGGAATGGACCACTAGACGGCGGTCAAGAATATCCTTAAGTACCTAAAAAGGACTAAGGAAATGTTTCTTTTTTATGGAGGTGATCAAGAGCTCATCGTAAAGGGTTACGTCGATGCAAGCTTTGACACTGATCCGGATGACTCTAAGTCACAAACAGGATACGTATTTATTCTCAATGAGGGAGCGGTAAGCTGGTGTAGTTCCAAGCAAAGCGTGATAGCCGATTCTACATGTGAAGCAGAGTACAACGCAGCCTCGGAGGTAGCGAAGGAAGGTGTTTGGATGAACGAGTTGATGACAGATCATGGAGTAGTGCCTAGTGTACTAAATCCAATGGCTCTGTTCTGTGACAACACTGGTGCCTTTCCTCTGGCCAAAGAACCAAGGTTTCACAAGAGGACCAGACACATAAAGAGACGCTTCAATTCCATCCGCGATCACATCAAGGTGGAGGACATAAATATTTGCAAAGTGCACACGGATCTGAATGTTGTAGACCCGTTGACTAAACCTCTTCCAGGGGCTAAACATTATCAACACAACAATTGTATAGGTGTTCTATTCATTACAATGTAAATCACATAGTGATGTGATCTAGATTATTGACTCTAGTGCAAGTGGGAGACTGTTGGAAATATGCCCTAGAGGCAATAATAAATTGTTAATTATTGCATTTCCTTGTTCATGATAATCTTTTATTGTCCATGCTATAATTGGGTTGATAGGAAACTAAATACATGTGTGGGCACATAGACAACACTGTGTCCCTAGTATGCCTCTAGCAGACTAGCTTGTTGATCAAAGATGGTTAAGGTTTCCTAGTCATGGACATGAGATGTTATTTGATAACAGGATCACATCATTGGGAGAATAATGTGATGGATAAGACCCAAACTACAAATGTAGAATATGATCATGTCAGTTTATAGCTATGGTTTTTAGCATGTCAAGTATCTGTTCCTATGACCATGAGATCATGCAGTTCTGACACCGGAGGAGTACCTTGTGTGTATCAAACGTTGCAACGTAACTAGGTGACTATAAAGATGCTCTATAGGTATCTCCGAGGGTGTCTGTTGAGTTGGCATGGATCAACACTGGGATTTGTTGCTCCGTGTGACGGAGAGGTATCTATGGGCCCACTCGGTAATACAACATCACAATAAGCCTTGCAAGCAATGTGACTAAGTGTTATCCACGGGATCTTGTATTACAGAACAAGTAAAGAGACTTGTCGGTAACGAGACTGAACTAGGTATGAAGATACCGATGATCGATTCTCGGGCAAGTAACATATCGAAGAACAAAGGGAACAACGTACGGGATTGTCTGAATTCTTGACACAGAGGTTCGACCGATAAAGATCTTCGTAGAACATGTAGGAACCAATATGGGCATCCAGGTCCCGCTATTGGTTACTGACCGTAGAGGAGTCTCGGTCATGTCTACATACTTCTTGAACCCACTTGGTATGCACACTTAAGGTTCGGTGACGTTTCGGTATAGATGAGTTATGTGTATTGGTGACCGAAGGTTGTTCGAAGTCCCATATGAGATCCTGAACATGACGAGGAACTCTAGAATGGTCCGGAGGTGAAGATTCATATATAGGAAGTTCCGTGTTGGTCACCGGAAAAATTTCAGGCCTCACTAGTAATGTACCGTCGGTGCCGAAAGGATTCCGATGGTCCACCGGAAGGGGCCTCCAGCCCCGATGGGCCACATGGGCTAGGAGAGAAGGCACACCAGCCCCTGGAGGCTCCCACAAGGTCTCATGCGGACGAAGGGTGGAGGGGGGAAACCCTAAGGGGGTCGGCCAACCTGCCTTGGGGGCCAAGCCACCCATTGGCCGCCGCCCCCTCCTCTTGGCTGGTGCCCCTAGGGGTGGGAACCCTAGGGAGCAGCCCCTTCCCCACTTCCCCCTATATATGAGATAGGGAGGAGGGCAGCTGCACCACAAGCCACGGCTCAGCCCTTCCTCCATCCCCGATAGCTTCTCCTTTGGTAGATTGATTCGGCGATGCTTAGTGAAGCTCTGCCGAATCAGCTCCACCATCATCGCCACCACGCCGTCGTGCTGCCGGAGAACCCATCTACCTCTCCGCTCCCTCTTGCTAGATCAAGAAGACGGAGATCGTCATCGAGCTGCACGTGTGCTGAACGTGGAGGTGCCGACCGTTCGGCACTTGATCGGGAGTTCATGAGATGGCTTGCGATTTGGATCGCGGAGACGTACGCCTACATCAACCGCATTCTTTAACGCTTTCGCTTAGCGACCTACAAGGGTATGTGGATCCAATCTCTCCTCTCGTAGATGCTCATATCCTAGATTAATCTTGGTGAAGCTTAGGAAAATTTGTGTTTCCCATGCAACGTTCCCCAACAAAATCTCTGTAAATTTTTATCTCGTTTGGACTTCGTTTTATATGGAATTTCCGCTAAACAAAAAACACACAAAAACAGGAACTGGCACTGGGCACTGGATAAGTAAGTTAATCCCAAAAATAATATAATTTTTTGCCAAAAGTATAGGAAAGTGGTAGAATATTGGCATGAAACAATCAAAAATTATAGATACGACGGAGATGTATCACATCACAAACCTAAGGGTCCATAGCTAATACCTAGATGGCTTTGTTTCTCTCTCTCTTTGATCTTCAATACGATGTTCTGTGCAATTCTCGCGGTGATATATCTCAAGTAATCCTCTTTTGTGGTGTGTTTTTTGAGATCCGATGAATTGTGGGTTTATGATCAGATTATTCATGAATATTAATTGAGTCTTCTCTGAATTCTTTTATGCATGATTGTTATAGCTTTGTATTTCTCTCGGATCTGTCGGTTTGGTTTGGCCAACTAGATTGTTTTGTCTTTAGTGGGAGTGGTGCCTTGTAATGGGTTCAATCTTATGGTTCTCAATCTGAGTGACAAAAAGGGACATGGCACGTATATGTATTATTGCCATTAAGGATAAACAGATGAAGTCTGAACACATTGCTTGTCTTACTTTGTCTACATCATATCATCTTCCTACAAGCATTACTATGTTTCATACTTAATATTGTAGAAGCATGTTGGATAACAATCAATGAGTGGAGTAATGGTAGTAGATGTAGGCAGGAGTCGGTCTACTTGTTTATGGACGTGATGCCTATATACATGATCATTTCCTTGAATAAGATGGCATAACTATGCGCTATTCTATCAATTGCCCAACAGTAATTTGTTTACCCACTGTATGTTATGTTCGAGAGAGAAGCCTCTAGCAAAAACTATGGTCCTCGGGTCTACTTAAGCATATTATCTTTACCTAATATTAAAGGATGGAGCGTTTCTCCAATTTATTTCATCATCTGGTCTATTCGGTACGTCGTCCTATTTTTTTCGTCCGTTGCCCGCTCCGTCGTGGATTTGTTTTAAGAGCGCCCCTCTATTTTCGTGAAGTCAACCCGCTGTCCCTGTTTAAGTGGATCGGGGCAAAACACTATGTTTTTGCACAAAACACCCTATAGTTTGAATTATTCAATGTGCTGTCCGAGCAGATTTGTGTGAAGAGAAAAGACACAACTACAGGAGCAGCACAGGCTCGCCTCCTCTCCCTCTCGCCCAAGTCGCCGCCACCAGCACCCATGCCGGCCGCTTCCGGCGAGCTCCGGTGCCACGCATCATGTCCAATGGCTCCCCACGGTCTGCGCCTCCCTCACCTCCAGCCAGATTCTCCTCTACTGGCCTCTACCCCCCACTCGCAACCCCACCCCTATGGCTAGGGTTTTGGGTAGGGCTTCGCGGGCCCATCTCTAGCAGCCCCAGGTACGTCCCTCTTCCTTCCTGGACGGGATCTGCCACCCTACACCGCACCTTCTCTTCATATCCTCTGTTGGAGAAGTAGATGTAGCATGCCATGGGAGTTACTCATCGACCATGGTCGTCACGGTCAAGGGCTTCTTCATGGAGATGTGAAGGCTGCGATGGACCTGTCACCATGGTTGGAGATGGGGAGGCACTCTAAGGGATGAGCTCCTGCTCTAGGGAGAAAGCAGAGGCCATGTTCGGTGCTGCTGCTGGAGGGGATGGCGACGTGGGTTTGCTGCAGCTCATGTTGGCCATTCCTGCTAGAGAGAGAGATAACAGAGAAGGAGAGATGATTTCTAACGCCTGTGATCTGGTCTTGTGGAGAAAAAGAGAGATAGGTGAGGAAAAGAGAGAGAGAGAGCAGAGAGATGCAAGATAGAGAGAGCATGGTGGGATGTTGATTGCTAGACATTCAGATATATGTAATATGCTTCTTGTGAGGTGTATGCTTTTACTGATTGATGCACATTTTGATAGAAAACATAGATGTAGTTTTGCTACTAATTGTTGTTGCTATTAATATAGTCTCACAAGTCAATAGTACCCAAATTATATCCAGATAATTTTCCTCTATCATCAAGGGAAAAATACATCACTAAACCCTTTGTTTCTAAATGCAAGGTTAAATAATTTTGTGTTCTAACTGTCTGGGATAATCTGTAGTTGTTTCGCTCAGCGCCAAGCCGGAAGTTTCCGACATCACTGTGCCTGCACATCAACTTTGTCGGAAATCTGTCCGCACGTACTCCACCATCTGCCAGAGCTTCATCTTGAGGTACATACTATAGTCTCATCAATTTGCATATGTGATCAGCTACTAATTAATTATGTATGTTCTTTAGTATATGCTTTGTAAGATCTGAATAAGCCAATGCCTAAAAGGTTCACGATATTGATTTTCCATATCCTTCAGTTTTCTCAATTGAGCTGGCTACCTGAATTTCCACCATGTTAATTCTTTCCTGTGCAATTTCTTAGTGGTGTTCATGTAATTACCATGCAGCCTTTCTTAGCAATGCCTAACATTGATTAATGTGCTTACATAGAACTGGAACTATTTTGGATTTTGTAAGGTTGCGGATAACAAGCCAGTGAGAGCTGATGATTCAGTGAGAATCTTCCCTGGTAAATTAACGTGGTACTTTTCTAATGCGATTTATTAAGTTTAATCAATCAGGCAAGCATAAGAGGCCGGAGTACTGGGTTTATGTTCACTGCTTGCTGATTAATTTGCCTCATATTATTCGCGTGAAATAGTAGCAGTTTTCTTACGCAAGTTCATTAGATTTTGTAGGCAGGGGGAGATCCAATACCAAGATTTATTATTTGACATGAGTGAGTATATTGTTCTAACTTTATGATATGTGTGTTTTGTACAAATATTTCTCATGTTCAATCGGTAGTGAGCATATGTTGTTCTAATGTTGCATTAATGAATGTTTCAAAACTGATGTATCTCTGATAAAAACATTGAAGTAATGGACATGTTGATAATTGGTTATCAAGCAAAGAAGTAGATTCATAAAATGTTAGTGGTTATAAGAAAAAGTTGGTTCATTTACTGCTCCAGTAAGAAAGTGGAACAAACAGATTTTGTACATATAGTGAATTTTCTTGCATGCTATTTTTATGCGTTTCCTGCATACTGAGGGGTGTGTGCATGATCTGTTTTCTAAGGCCATGAAATATTTTCACGTAGCTGCTCTCCATAAGGGTTAATGGCTTGTGATACAGGTGCTTTCTTGCATAATGAGTTATGTGCATGCTCTCTTTCCTCGAGTCAAGATTTGTTCACGGATGCTACCTCAGTATATGCATGTCCAATAAATTCAGATGTAGGATAACATGACAATGAGGTTACATCATGAGTCTGAAACCAATGCCATCATGTCCAGATAATGACCTGATCACATAAACAAAACCATTTGATGATTTATATATGATTTTACTATATTTATTCTCGTGTCAAATTCAGAATGTGGTTCATGTAGAAAGGACTACATGCAGAAATAAGGATCATAGTAATAATTTTTCAGTGATTCTCCTAGAGGTCATGTCTTCATGTTATTCAAGGATTTTGATATCTGAAAGTTATGACGATATAGATAGGGAGATTGTTGGAAATATGCCCTAGAGGCAATAACAAATTAGTTATTATCATATTTCCTTGTTCATGATAATCGTTTATTATCCATGCTATAATTGTGTTGATCCGAAACTCAGATGCATGTGTGGATAAATAGACAACACCATGTCCCTAGTATGCCTCTAGTAGACTAGCTCGTTGATCAAAAGATGGTTAAGGTTTCCTAGCCATGGACATGAGATGTCATTTGATAACGTAATCACATCATTAGGAGAATGATGTGATGGACAAGACCCAAACTACAAACGTAGCATATGATCGTGTCATTTTATTGCTACTGTTTTCTGCATGTCAAGTATATGTTCCTATGACCATGAGATCATGCAACTCACGGATATCGGAGGAGTGACTTGTGTGTATCAAACGTCGTAATGTAACTGGGTGACTATAAAGGTGCTCTACAGGTATCTCCGATGGTGTCTGTTGAGTTGGCATGGATCGAGACTGGGATTTGTTACTCCGTTTGACGGAGAGGTATCTCAGGGCACACTCGGTAATACAACATCACAATGAGCCTTGCAAGCAATGTGACTAATTGTTAGTTGCGGGATCTTGTATTACAGAACGAGTAAAGAGACTTGCCGGTAACAAGGTTGAACCAGGTATGGAGATACCGATGATCGAATCTCGGGCAAGTAACATACCGAAGAACAAAGGGAACTTCATACGGGATTAACTGAATCCTTGACATAGAGGTTAGACCGATAAAGATCTTCGTAGAATATGTAGGAACCAATGTGGACGTCCAGGTCCCGCCATTGGTTATTGACCGGAGAGGTGTCTCGGTCATGTCTACATAGTTCTCGAACCCGCAGGGTCTGCACACTTAAGGTTCGGTGACGTTTCGATAGTGTAGATATATGTATGGTGGTGACCGAAGGTTGTTCGGAGTCCCGTATGAGATCCCGGACGTCACAAAGAGCTCCGGAATGGTCCGGAGGTAAAGATTCATATA
Source organism: Hordeum marinum (assembly GCA_022496015.1). NCBI lineage: Eukaryota > Viridiplantae > Streptophyta > Magnoliopsida > Poales > Poaceae > Hordeum > Hordeum marinum. Next base: position 275,679,019 of record CM039677.1, on the reverse strand, counting down.
TAGGAAGTCCCAGTTTGGTCGCCGGAAAAGTTTTGGGCTCATCGGTAGTGTACCGGGAGTGCCGGTAGTGTACCGGGAGACCTCCGGGAGGGGTAGTTCGACCCCAGAGGGTCCATGGTCTGTGGAGAGTAATAACCAGCCCTTAGTGTTCTGTAGAAACAGCCACAACAAGGCCCATGGCGCAGGAGGTTAAAAGACCTAAGGAAAACGTGGAAAAAAGGGCCAATAGGGAGCAATCCTAGTCTAACTAGGATTGGAGAAGGAGTGGGACTCCTCCTCCTTTGGCCGGCCGACTCCTAGGAGGCCTTGGCCCTGCACCAAGGTTGCCTCTCCCTCCCTACTTTATATACTGGTGGATTGGGGGCTGTTTGGACATAATTTACGGCCACGTGCTACCCGTTCCACCGGTGCTCCTCTAGATCGGTTTTCTGCAGTGCTTAGGCGAAGCCCTGCCAGAATCACTCCACCACCATCGCCGGAGCATCGTCACGCTGACGGTGAACTCTTTCTCCTCTCTACCTCCTCTTGCTGGATCAAGACGGTGGAGGTCGTCATCAAGCTGCACGTGTGCTGAACCTGGAGGTGCCGTCCGTTCGGTACTAGATCGGAAGGACCGTGTTCAAGGCCACGAGATGATTCGTGATGAGATCGCGGGACAGATCATGATGAGATCGCGGGACAGATCGTGATGAGATTGCGGGACGGATTGTGATTGGATCGCGGGACGGATCGTGATGATATCGCGGGACGCTCGGCGATTTGGATCGCGAAGATGTTCGACTACACCAACCGCGTTTCTTAACACTTCCCGCTTAGCGATCTACAAGGGTATGTAGATCCACTCTCTCTCTCATAGATGCTCATCACCATGGATAGATCTGCGTGTGCATAGGAAAATGTTTGTTTCCCATGCGACGTTCCCCAACAGTGGCATCATGAGCTGGGTCTATGTGTAGATGAGATCTCGAGTAGAATACAAAAGGTTTGTGGGTGTTGATGCTTATATTGCTTCCTCCCTTGGTCGGATTTTTGTTCAGCGGTATTGTGAGATGAAGCGGCCCAGACCAACATTACTCGTATGCTTACGAGAGACCAGTTCCCTCAAGCGCAACTTGTTGCATAGATGGCTTGCGGGTGACAGTTTCTCTCACTTTAGTTGGATTGGATCCGACAAAGGCGGTCCTTGAGAAGGTTGAAAAGCAAACTAGTGTATCACTGTTGTGGTTTATGCGTAGGTGAGAATTGTTCTTGCTAGATACCCGTAGCAGCCACGTAAAACATGCAACAACAATTAGGGGACGTCTAACTTGTTTTTGCAGGGTATGTTGTGATATGATATGGCCAATTACATGATGTGATATATGTGATGTATGAGATGATCATGTGATGTATAGATTATCACGACTTGCATGTCGATGAATACGGCAACCGGCAGGAGCCATAGGGTTGTCTTTAATTATTTTATGACCTATGTGTCAATCATTAAGCGCTATGTAATGCTTTACTTTATCGCTAAATGGTAGCAATAGTAGTAGAAGCATGCAGGGCGTGACAACCCCGATGGAGACACGTTGATTGAGATCAAGATGATGGAGTTCATGGTGTCATGCCGGTGACGATGGAGATCATGCCGGTGCTTTCTAGATGGAGATCAAAAGCACAAGTTCATGGCCATATCATGTCACTTATGATTTGCATGTGATCTTAATCCTTTTATGCACCTTGTTTTGCTTAGGATGACGGTAGCATTATAAGGTGATCCCTCACTTCATTTCAAGATAAATTGTGTTCTCCCCGAGTGTGCACCGTTGCGAAAGTTCGTCGTGTTGAGACACCACGTGATGATCGGGTGTGATAGACTCTACGTTCACAGACAATAGGTGCAAGCCAGATTTACACGTGCAGAACACTCGGGTTAAACTTGACGAGCCTAACATGTACAGACATGGCCTCGGAACACAAGAGACCGAAAGGTCGAACATGAGTCATATAGTAGATATGATCAACATGATGACATTCACCATTGCAGCCACCTCAACTCACGTGATGATCGGACTTGAGTTGGTGAATTTGGATCATGTATCACTCGAATGATCAGAGGGATGTCAATTTGAGTGGGAGTTCTTAAGTAATATGATTAATTGAACTTATTATCATGAACATAGTCAGTAGTGACTTTGCAAATTATGTTGTAGATTACTAGCTCGCGTTGTAGCTCCCTTGTATTTTATATGTTCCAAGAGAAATAGAATTGAAAGTTGATGTTAGCAATATTGCGGACTGGGTCCGTGATCTGAGGACTGTCCTCGTTGCTGCACAGAAGGCTTATGTCCTTAATGCACCGCACGGTGCGCCACCCCCTCTAGCATCATCTGTAGATGTTATGAACATCTGACAGGGACGTTCCGATGACTACTTGATAGTTTAGTGCGTCATGCATTACGGCTTAGAATTGAGGCTCCAAAACGTTTTGAGCGTCACGGAACATATGAGATGTTCTAAGAGCTGAAATTAGGATCTCAAGCTCGTGCCCGTGTTGCGAGATATGAGATATCCAACAAGATTCTTTGCCTGCAAGATGAAAGAGAATAGCTCAATCGTTGAGCATGTACTCAGATTGTCTGGGTGCTACAATCGCTTGAATCAAGTGGGAGTTGATCTTACAGATAAGATAGTGATTGACATAGTTCTCCAAGTCACTGTCACTAAGCTACTAGAACTTGGTGATGAACTATAAATTGCCAGGGATAGAAATAATGATTCCTGAGTTGTTCGTGATGTTTGACACCGCGAAGGTAGAAATCAAGAAGGAGCGTCAAGTGTTGATGGTTAAGCAAACCACTAGTTTCGAGAAGGGCAAGAGCAAGGAGGGAAACTTCATGGATAGCAAGTCAGTTGTTGCTCCTGTGAAGCAACCCAAAGTTGAACTCAAACCCAAGACTAAGTGCTTCTGTTATGAGGTGAACAACCCTAGATACTTGGTATATAAGAAGGCTGGCAACATCGACAGAAGTATATTTGATATACGAGTTATTGATGTGTACCTTGCTAGTACTCCTAGTAGCACCTGGGTATTGGATACCGGTTCAGTTGCTAAATGTTAGTAACTCAAAATAAAAGCTACAAAATAAACGGAGAACTAGCTAAGGGTGAGGTGACGATATGTGTTGGAAATGTTTCCAAAGTTGATGTGATCAACATCGCACGCTCTCTCAACCTTTAGAATTAGTGACGAACCTAAATAAATGTTATTTGGTGTTTTGCGTTGAGCATGAACATGATTAGATCATGTTTGTTGCAATATGATTATTCATTTAAGTTAGAGAATAATGGTTATTCTGTTTACATGAATAATACCTTCAATGGTCATGCACCCAGTGAGAATGGTTTGTTGAAATCTTGATTGTAGTAATACACATGTTCATAACATTGATGTCAAAAGATATAAAGTTAATAATGATAGTACCACATACTTGTGGCACTGCCGCTAAATGTCATATTGGTATAAAGCGCATGAAGAAACTCCATGCTGATGGATCTTTGGACTCATTCGATTTTGAATCGGTTGAGACATGCGAACCATGCCTCTTGGGCAAGATGACTAAAGGACCCCGTTGGATGGAGCGGGAAAGTGATTCATTGGAAATGATACATGTTGATGTATGCAATCAAGTGAGTCTTGTAGCGTGCAGTGGATATCGTTATTTTCTTACCTTCACTGATGATTTAAGTAGATATAGTGTATATTTACTTAATGAAACACAAGTTTGAATCGTTTGAAAGGTTCAAGCAAATTCAGAGTGAAGTTTAAGATGATCGTGACAAGAAGATAAAAATGACTGCGATATGATCTTGGAGGTGAATATCTGAGTTACGAGTTTGGCATACAACTTAAGACAATGTGAAATTTGCTTCACAACTAATACCACCTGGAACACCATAGTGTGATGGTGTGTCCAAACATCATAGTCATGCTCTATTGGATATGGTGCGTGCTATGATGTCTCTTATCGTTTTACTACTATAATTTTGGGGTTATGCATTAGAGACAACTACATTAACTTTAAATAGGGCACCATCTAACTCCGTTGAGATGACACCGTGTGAATTATGGTTTGATAGAAACCTAAGCTATCATTTCTTAATGTTTGGGGCTACGACACTTGTGTGGAAAATGTTTTCACCTAATGAGGTAAAACCCAAGGTGGACAAATGCATCTTCATAGAATACCATAAGAACAGTTGGGTGAACCTTCTATCTCAGATCCAAGTACAAAGTGTTTGTTGCTAAAACGGATCCTTTCTCGAGGAAAAGTTTCTCTCGAAAGAATTGAGTGGGAGGAAGATAGAACTTGATGAGGTTGTTATACCTTTGTTCAACCAGAGAGTAGCGCAGCGCAGAAAGTTGTTTATGTGAAACCTGCGTTAGTTGAAGAGGAAGTTAATGATGTTGACCATGAAGCTTCAGGATCAATTTACTATCAAACTTCGTAGGTCGACAAGGATGTGTACTGCTCCTGAGCGGTACGGCAACACTATCTTGGAGGTCATGTTCTTGGACAACGATGAACCTACGAGCTATGGAGAAGCGATGATGGGCCCGGATTCGGACAAATGGTTGGAGGCCATGAAATCCGAGATAGGATCTTTGTATGAAAACCAATTATAGACTTTGGTGGACTTGCTCGTTGGACAGCAGGTCGTTGAGTACAAATGGATCTTTAAAATGAAGACATATACTGATGGTAAATGTCACCATTTGTAAAGCTCGACTTGTTGCAAAGATGTTTTTGACAAGTTCAAGGAGTTGACTGCGATGAAACTTTCTCACTCGTAGCGATGCTAAAGTCTGTTGGAATTGTGTTAGCAGTTGCTGCATTTTTCAAATTATGAAATCTAGCAGATGGATGTCAAAACATGGTTTCCTTACCGGTTTACTTGAGGAAAGGTTGTATGTGATACAACCAGAAGGTTTTGTCAGTCCTAAGGATGCTAAAAGGGGTGCAAGCTTCAGTGATCCTTCTATGGGCTGAAGCAAGCATCTCGGAGTTGGAATATACGCTTTGATGAGGTGATCAAAGTTTTGTGGTTTATACAAAGTTTATGAGAAACTTGTATTTACAATAAAGTGAGTGGGAGCACTATAGAATTTCTGATAAGTATATGTGGATGACATCTTGTTGATCGGAAATAATGGAGGATTTCTGGAAAGCATAAATGGTTGTTTGAAAAGTGTTTTTCAAAGGAAGACCTGGATAAAGCTACCCAATTGTTGAGCGTCAACATCTATAGAGATAGATCAACATGCTTGATGAGACTTTCAATGAGTACATACCTTGACGATATTTTGAAAGAGTTCAAAATGGATCAGTCAGAGAAATAGTTCTTGTCTGATTTGTAAGGTGTGAAGTTGAGTGAGACTCAAAGCTCGACAACGGATGAAGAAAGAGAAAGGACGAACGTCGTCCCCTGTGCCCTAGCCATAGGCTCTATATAGTATGCCATGCTATGTACCGCGCTTGTGTGTGCCTTGCCATGAGTCCGTCAAGGGCTACAAGAGTGATCCAGGAGTGGATCACTGAACAACGGTCAAGATTATCCTTAGTAACTAAAAGACTAAGGAGATGTCTCTCGATTATGGAGGTGATAAAGAGTTCGTCGTAAAGAGTTACGTCGATGCAAGCTTTAACACCAATCCGGATGACTCATAGTAGCAATCTGGATATGTATAGTGGAGCAGCCATTTGGAATAGTACCAAGTAGAGTGTGGTAGCAGTGTTTACGAATTCACATAGAGATTTGCAAAGTACACACGGATCTGAATGTCGCAGACCCATTGACTATAAGACCTCTCTCACATGCAAAGCATGATCGAGCCCCAGAACTCATTGGGTGTTAGATTCATAACAATGCGAATCACATGGTGATGTGAACTAGATTATTGACTCTAGTGCAAGTGGGAGATTGTTGGAAATATGCCCTAGAGGCAATAATAAATTAGTTATTATCATATTTCCTTGTCCATGATAATCGTTTATTATCCATATTATAATTGTGTTGATCGGAAACTCAGTTGCATGTGTGGATACATAGACAACACCATGTCCCTAGTATGCCTCTAGTAGACTAGCTCGTTGATCAAAAGATGGTTAAGATTTCCTAGCCATGGAGATGAGATGTCATTTGATAACGGGATCACATCATTAGGAGAATGATGTGATGGACAAGACTCAAACTACAAACGTAGCATATGATTGTGTCAGTTTGTTGCTACTGTTTTCTGCATGTCAAGTATATGTTCCTATAACCATGAGATCATGCAACTCATGGATATCAGAGGAGTGTCTTGTGTGTATCAAACGTCGCAACGTAACTGGGTGACTATAAAGGTGCTCTACAGGTATCTCCGATGGTGTCTGTTGAGTTGCCATGGATCGAGACTCGGGTTTGTTACTCCATGTGACGGAGAGGTATCTCAGGGCCCACTCGGTAATACAACATCACAATGAGCCTTGCAAGCAATGTGACTAATTTTTAGTTGCGGGATCTTGTATTACGAAACAAGTAAAGAGACTTGCCGGTAACGAGGTTGAATCAGGTATGGAGATACCAACGATCAAATCTCGGGCAAGTAACATACCGAAGAACAAAGGGAACTTCATACGGGATTAACTGAATCCTTGACATAGAGGTTCGACCGATAAATATCTTCGTAAAATATGTAGGAACCAATGTGGACGTCCAGGTCCCACCATTGGTTATTGACCGGAGAGGTGTCTCGGTCATGTCTACATAGTTCTCGAACCCGCAGGGTCTGCACACTTGAGGTTCGGTGACGTTTCTGTAGTGTAAAGTTATGTATGGTGGTGACCGAAGGTTGTTCGGAGTACCGGATGAGATCCCGGACGTAATGAGGAGCTCCGGAATGGTCCAGAGGTAAAGACTCATATATAGGAAGTCCCAGTTTGGTCACTGGAAAAGTTTCGGGCTGATCGGTAGTGTACCGGGAGTGCCGGTAGTGTACCCGGAGACCTCCGGGAGGGGTATTTCGACCCCAGAGGGTCCATGGGCTGTGTAGAGTAATAACCAGCCCTTAGTGGTCTAGAGAAACAGCCACAAAAAGGACCATGGCGCAGGAGGTAAAAAGGCCTAAGGAAAAGGTGGAAAAAAGGGCCAATAGGGAGCAATCCTAGTCCAACTAGGATTGGAGAAGGAGTGGGACTCCTCCCCCTTTGGCCGGCCGACTCCTAGGAGGACTTGGCCCTGCGCCAAGGCTGCCACTCCCTCCCTCCTTTATATACTAGTGGATTGGGGGCTGTTTGGACATAATTTATGGCCACGTGCTACCCGTTCTACCGGTGCTCCTCTAGATCGGTTTTCTGCAGTGCTTAGGCGAAGCCCTGCCGGAATCACTCCACCACCATCGCCGGAGCACCGTCACGCTGCCGGTGAACTCTTCCTCCTCTCTGCCTCCTCTTGCTGGATCAAGACAGTGGAGGTTGTCATCAAGCTGCATGTGTGCTGAATGCGGAGGTCCCGTCTGTTCGGTACTAGATCGGAAGGACCGTGATCAAGGCCACGAGACGATTCGTGATGAGATCGCGGGACAGATCGTGATGAGATCGCGGGACAGATTGTGATGAGATCGCGGGACGGATCGTGATTGGATCGCGGGACGGATCGTGATGAGATCGCGGGACGCTCGGCGATTTGGATCGCGAAGATGTTCGACTACACCAACCGCGTTTCTTAACGCTTCCTGCTTAGCGATCTACAAGGGTATGTAGATCCACTCTCCCTCTCGTAGATGCTCATCATCATGGATAGATCTGCGTGTGCGTAGGAAATTTTTTGTTTCCCATGCGACGTTCCCCAACAGAGATAACCCTCCATGCCCTAGAGGTCACTGTAGGTTGTAGTGAAGGGTACACTACAACTAGCGGGCACACGGATGCAGTGATCCTGCACAGGCTTTGTTGTGTTCATTCTTGTTAAGGACGCTGCTGTACAAGCCTTTCCCCTGCCCGTATTGCTGGTACTTCCATCCCATCGAAGAGTAGCATGCAAAGTTTGTACAATACAGTCTGTCTTAGCGCTTGGTAATAATGGGATGAAATATGTTCGGTAATGCAAGCATTTTTGTAGGGAATCGCTGACACCACAAACATATTTGTAAAGCGGAGGATGAGGCTCTAATAGCGCTTATAGATTGGGAAACGAAAGAGGTAGCGGAGCAATTGATACTTAGGGAGTAAGGCATTGGCCAGCAATTGATAAAATAGGAAAATGAGGCGAGGCATTGATCCCAATTATCCAGGGGAACACAACAATTTCAAAGAACAAAGAGGCCACCGTGCAAATCCTGGGTACAATTAATATTCAGAGACAATATAGAGCTTCCCATGTGTGTAAAACAATGGAGACAGGGCATAAACATGTAGGTGCTACTATACTACTCTGTCTGACCAGGTATGTACTAACTTTTTCTCTCCCTAGGTCCTTCCCCTCCTTATTCTTGTTGATAATGCACTTTGTGGAATTATTATTACCAAGGCTTCAATTATAAGAAAAGAATTTTTGTATATGTACATTACAATCTAAAAATAATTGCTAATAAATTTTAAATCATTATTATAATCTAAGCTTCTTCATGGGAAATAAATAATGAGATGATATTTTTTCCATGGATTATTATTGCCAGGACCTCGCTCAGACAAGATAGAACCAGCAGTGCTTGTTCTACATATACACACATCTTAATCATTTGGTTATGTTACCTAACCATTCTTTTTTTCTTTTTGCATGAGATTACCATTGATTTTCTTAAGGTGGTGCATATATATTTTTTAGTTGAGATTTCATTTCATTCAATTATTTTGAGGTATATATTTTGTATGACTTTGCACAATACAAGATTTTTTTGCTAATGTGGTCCTCGGTGTAACCTTTGTAATTTTTGCTTTATTTGTCTACGGCAAAATCGAAGTTGTCAGATTGGAAGGAATGGGTGAAACTTTGTTCTCTTGGGTGATACTATGTTCTCTTCTCGGCAGTATGAGCGACAATGTCTAAACGCTCTTGCCTAATGATGTTCAGTGCCGGGATGAGAGCAAACGAGAGATGGAAGGATGTGCATGCCTAATGAAGGAGGATCTTTGTGCAACACAATCGGCCCTCACTAAGGAACATTTGTTTGCAACCGTATGTGTTTGAGATTTTCTCTGGGTGTTGTTTTAGGATTTGTATCCCGTTGCAACGCACGGGCATTGCCCTAGTTAAAACCCTAAAGGTACTTTGCTGCAATTTATTTTCTGTTATGTAATTTTTATATTATTATTATCTATATATCAATATTTAATCCTTGCAATTAATGAGTTCAAGCGGCTTAACAACCTCTTGCTCGTGTTCGGTGCAAGTGTTCTATTATGTGTGTGTAGGACATGTTGAAGGGGGTTTGTTTGATTCTTCTATTAGTTTGATAACCTTGGTTCTCACTGAGGGAAATACTTATATCTACTGTGCTGCATCTCCTCTCTTCAGGAAAAAAACCAACGCAATTTACAACCTAATGTTTTGCTTTGTTTTTAGTTTCCCATAATCATTATTTGTTGGACACACCTATTTGAGAGAGACACATGTTCATCATAATTTGATAGAATATTATATGCAATTAATTTATATATTTTGAGCTAGGTAGTTTCTCTAGTGCCTCACTTATATATTTGATACCATGCTGGCGTTCAGATTTTATAGAAATAACTGTACTCTCATGCTTCACTTAAATTTGTTTGAGAGTCTAAGAAATAGTGTGGTAATTTGCACATGTTATAAGACTAGTCCAAAAAGGATAGGTATTCATGGGGGATATAATAAAAACTTTCATGTAGTTCACCATATAACAGAACTACGGGTTAGTGATATTGACGTAGTAATTTGAAAGGGCATGAGTACATAATCGTTTGTTAGTAGAAATATTTGTATGAAAGCTTGTTATTTGATGTTCATCGAAGTATTGGTTATGGCATGGTGATGATGTGTGAGCATTTTTAGTTCTGATTGAAATCATATCGTGTTGTTTGAGTTGGGGCGCGCGATGGTTAACTCCTACCAACCTCCTTCCTTGGGGCATGCGGTAGTTCTTTGCTTCAAGAGAGCTAATAAGGCTTTACAATAAGTATATGAGTTATTTATGACTAATGTGAATCCATGCAAGTACGCACTCTCACCTTTCCGTAATTTGCTAGCCTCTTCGGTGTCGTGCATTGCCCATTATCACCTCAAGGATCGGAGCAACCTCTGCCGATGCGTCCAAACCCCATGATATGATACACTCTATCACACATAAGCCTGCTTATATCTTCCTCAAAACATCCACCATAGCTAACTATTATGGCATTTCCATAGCCATTCCGAGATATATTGCCATGCAACTTCCACCATTCCGTCACATGACTTGTGTGTTCATCATCATATTGCTTTGCATGATCATGTAGCTCACATAGTATTAGTGGAGAAGCCATCGTTCATCATCATCTACATGTTATGCTAGATCATTGCACATCCTGGTACACTGCTAGAGGCGTTCATATAGAGACATTTTGTATATCTTTATCGAGTTGTAAGTAAATAAAAGGGTTATGATCATCATTATTAGATCATTGTCCCGGTGATGAAAGGATGATGGAGACTCTTATTCCCTCACAAGTTGGTATGAGACTCCGGACCAAAAAGAAAAAGAAAAAAAGAAAAAGAAAAAATGAGAAAAATGAGAGAAAGAGAGAAGTTGCAGCGTTACTATCTCTTTTTCCACACTTGTGCTTAGAGGAGCACCATGTTCTTCATATAGAGAGTCTCATGAGTTGTCATTTTCATATGCTAGTGGAAATTTTTCATTATAGAACTTGGCTTGTATATTTCGATGACGAGCTTCCTCAAATTCCCAAGGTCTTCATGAGCAAGCAAGTAGGATGCACACTCACTTAGCTAATGTTGAGCTTTCATACCCTTATAGCTCTAGTTATCTGTTGCATGGCATCTCCATAGCCCGTTGATCCGCCTAGTTGATGCGAGACTTTCTTTCCACTTTGACACCTTTTGATCTCTACCACCATACTCTATTCCACTCATATGCTATATCCATGGTTCACTCTCATGTATTTAGTGGAGTTGAAATGTGGAGCGTGTTTGAAGTATGATCCAATTGCCTGATGCGATACCGTGGTGCTCGTTATTTGTACTTATGCGGTGAAGATGGGGTCATGCCATGTTAATATGAGAATATGAGTAGGGAGTAACATTCTTTAAGGATCGTATATTTTGAAAAAGTAATGATTATGTTTATGTTTATGGATATTATTATGTTGATGTTAATTAGTTCATAGTTTCTCAAAGAACATACCTAAAAGAGATTACATGTTTGGTAGCATGTCGAATCAAAAATTCTGTTTTTATCATTTACACACTCGAGGACGAGGAGGAATTAAGCTTGGGGATGCTGATACGTCTCCAAAGTATCGATGATTTCTTTTATTGTTCCATGCTATTATACTATCTATCGTGGATACTTTATATGCAATAATATGTTGTTTTAAATAATTTTTGGGACTAACCTATAAACCCAATGCCTAGTGAGAGTTGTTGTTTTGTGCTTGTTTTTGTTTTTCCATGAAATCAATACCAAATGAAGTCCAAACGCTATGAACTTTTTGACGACTTTTTCTGGACAAAAGAGTCCTGGAAGCTTCGGGGGGAGACCAGAAGTGAGACGAGGATACGGCAAGGCAAGGCAACAAGGCATGCCTAGGGCAGTAGTTGCACCATGTTGCCTTGTGGGCCCCTCATGGCTCCATCTAATCTAATTACACATCCATAAATTCTCTAAAATTGGGAAACCAATAACGATCCACCCAAAACACTTTTCTGTCGTCGCAAGTCTCTGTTCCGTTGTGATCCCATCCGAAGACCTTTTCTAGTGCCCTGCCGGAGGGGCAATCGATCACGGAGGCCATCTACGTCAACCTTGTTTCCTCCTTGATGATATGTGAGTAGTCCAGCATAGACCTACGGGTCCATAACTAGTACCTAGATGGCTTTGTCTATCTCTTTGATCTTCAATACCATGTTCATTACGATTCTCACGATGATCTATCCGATGTAATCCTATTTTGCAGTGTGTTTGTTGGAATCCTATGAATTGTGGGTTTATGATCAGATTATTCATGAATATTAATTGAGTCTTCTCTGAATTCATTTATGCATGATTTTTATAGCTTCTCATTTCTCTCGATCTATCTGTTTGGTTTGGCCAACTAGATTTACTTGTCTTCAATAGGTGTGGTGCGTTGTAATGGGTTCAATCTTGCGGTGCTCAATCTCAGTGATAGAAAGGGACATGACACATATTTGTATTGTTGCCATTAAGGATAAAACGATAGGGTCTGAACATATTGATTGTCTTACTTTGTGTACATCATGTCATCTTGCTCCAAGCATTACTCTGTTTCATACTTAATACCCTAGATTCATACTCGATAGTTGTAGATGAGTGGAGTAATAGTAGTAGATGTAGGCAGGAGTCGGTCTACTTGTTTGCGGATGTGATGACTATATACATGATCATTGCCTTGAATGATATATCATAAATATGTGCTATGATGTCAATTGCCCAATAATGTATTTTGTACCCACCATATGGTATGTTCGAGAGAGAAGCCTTGAGCGAAAACTTTGGCCCCCGTGTCTACTTAAGCATATTAGTAAAACCCTAAAAGTACTTTGCTGCAATTTATTTTATGTTATTTAATTTTTACTTTATCTATCTACAAGTATTTAATCCTTGCAAGTAACGAGTTTGAGGGGCTTGACAACCCTCTTGCCCGCGTTGGGTGCAAGTGTTTGATTATGTGTGTCTAGGTGATGTCGAAGGGGTTTGCTTAATTCTCCTATTAGTTCGATAATCCGGTTCTCACTAGGGGAAATACTTATCTCTATTGCATTACATCTCTTGTCCTCTTCGGGGTAAAACCCAACGTAATTTACAAGTAGCAGTGTACGACCCCTCCGATGACACTAACAAAGTAGCTTTGTTCGATGAAATAGCTGGAACAACACCATCGTTAGGCACCCCATGGCTCATTAAAGGGTACTTCAACGTAATCTACGAAGCTAGGGAAAAAATTAATCTTAATCTCAACAGGAGGTTGATGAGTAGATTTAGGACGGCTATCGACATGGCGGCATTAAGAGAAATTAGATGGAAACATAGGAGGTTCACTTGGAGCAACAAGAGAGAACCGCCCATGCTTGTTAGCATAGATGCATTCTTCACAAACTTTGAGTGGGTGTCCATGTTTCCTTCCTTCATGTTGACAGTTGCATCTAGTACATGTTCCGATCACTACCCTCTAGTCCTCTCTAGCGCCACTGCTCCTCCCAGGCGAGCACGTTTTCATTTTGAAAGTTTCTGGGTCAAATTCCCACACTTTAGAGAATTTGCTCAGAGGGCATGGTAGCGCCCAACAACCCAAACATGTGCTTTTAGAAGGATCAAGATGAGATTTGAAAGGGTGGCTAAATATCTCAAGATTTGGAGTAACAAACTCTTCTGTGATACCAATCTGCAGCTCCACATCGCAAGTGAAATAATACTAAGACTTGATATAGCCATGGAAAATTTTTAGTTAACTCCAATTGAATTCAGTTTCAAAAAACTGCTAAAACAAAGAGGTTTTGGGTTGGCAGCTATAGAGATAGCTAGGTGGTGCCAAGCATAAAGTATAACCTGGCTAAAGGTCGGCGATGCAAACACAACGTTCTTAAATGCCAAAATAAACTCCTGGAAAACCAAAAAAATCCATTATTTCCCCGACAACAAACAACCAGGTGGCAACAGAACACGATGACAAGGCCAACCTCATCCATGAGCATTTCAGCAACATTCTGGGTTATGCTGAAGCATGTTGATGCAACATCAGTCGGCGTGAGCTGCAGCTCCCCACAATAGATGCCGAGGGGTTGGACGCACCCTTCACATAGGCAAAGGTTTGGCTGCGGTGCTCGCCTCTCCGGTCGAGAAGGCACCGTGGCCTGATGGCTTCAATAGGTAGTTCTTCCACTCCTACTAGGAACTGATCAAGGATGAGATGATGGTTGTGTTCCACCAATTTAACGGTCTACCATGAGCAAATTTTTCCAAGATTAACTCAGCTTTTGTTGCACAACTTTCGAAAAAGGATGGGGCTGAATCCGTGGGGGACTATAGGCCCATCAGTTTGATAAATGCAATGGCAAAACTCATCACCAAAGGTTTATCTATCCCGTTAACTAAGAAGATTGGATCGATAAATTAAATAACCCATTACCGACCTTAGCATGAGTTTTTTTCTTCTGAAAAGTAATAATGTTATGTGGTACTAAAAATTAATTTCGTTTGAGAAATAAAAAAAGGTAGGATGAAGGATTGACGAGTACCCAACCATATGATCATTTTATCAACGAGCTTAAACATTTTTTTGTGTGTGAAAGAACATCGCCTATGTATCCATTTTTTATCGTCAAAAGATTCCTTGCTTTGTTTTATTCAAATTACCCGAAGTTTTAGTCCTATGCTATCCCAATGCTTAGATGTTTTGTGATTAACTCCATTGTGCCCCATATGTTAGAAATCATACATCTGTATGGTAAAATTAATAATGTCGAAACAAGATGTTCGGTGGAACTTTCGTGTTGAAATATGGTTTCCCTAATTTTCTGCACTATGAATGTTATGACCTTTCAAATCATTGTCTTATTATTTCTTGGAAAAGGCCGTAAATCATGAATATGTGTACTATGAATTAGTCTCTCTTGATAATTTGATTACAAGCGATGCTTTGAATATATGACTTTGGAAAAAATGGCGACGATGGTATGATAATATATTAAATCAAAATAGGCCCACTGACAATCCTGTTTTTCTCTATTGTAGTTAGCGTGTAGCGTTGCTTATAGAAAACAAGTCACTAGTATTCTAAACAAAATATTGAAGGCATTATCTTTGGTGTCCAACCTCCTTCATATTTATCTTGGTTATGTTGGGTAGTACTACAGAACACCGAGGCAAGGATAGTAATATTACATTCCAAGATGTATTGTAGTACGGGGTTATTAGATTGTCTCTTAGTTTGGGGATTTTTCGATATTAAGTTTCATATTCTGGCGTAGAAGTTTTTTCATAACTCTGCGTTGTAGAAATCCTTGATATTTGCCAAACTATGTTCCTCTATAGAGGATATTAATTCTGAATTGTGCCATGCATTGGATGATTAAACTTGAAATCCAAAGCAATGTAAATTAACATTTTGTTTGGACCATAATGTTTTACTACTTCCTTTTTGTTATGCATAGGAAACAACTTGGGATATTCAACTCCATTCTATTTTTACATATTCATTATTGTTCTAAAATATGGTGAAGCAGTAATTTGGGTCCCCGAACTTGCGGTTGCATCATTGTATTTTTAAAGATAAATATCAACTATTGAATTTGCTTTTAAGCTTTCCATATACACGTGTATATTCATATGAATTGTATATTGCGATCTTAGTAGATAAAATTGCATGTTCGTTCAAGAAATTGTAAGACTATGATTCCATTTGGGATTTGTGAGACTTCGAGGATTTATCATTTTGTTTGACAATTAAAACCTCATCAAAAAATGTATCCATATATGTAACTAATATGTGAAAAATAAATTTAGACATTATTTGCTGCAAAAGTAACAAGTACAGATATCCTTGATCAACAACATGAAAGACGATGACAACAAATGTTCTAGCCCGTGTTGGTGCACAGGTTGATGACTAGTTTTTCTAATCAAATTTAATATATAAAATATAAAATTTGAAGTTACAGTTTAAATGATACTGACACTTTTAAAAGAACATTTGATATCTATTGCAGGTTAATTAATCCAATTACCATAGAACTTTCTAAAAAAACAAAAATCTGACTTAAATTGTTGTGTGGGTTGATTATCAATACTCATCTGGGTCTTATGCAAAAGGGGAAATCTGCTAAGAGAGTAAGAGATTCTCCAGTTGTTCACCCCCCCCAGAGGGCCTGAAATAGCGCCGCTTGGGGCCGAACCGGCGCCAAAATCGGCCTAGGGGGCTCAGGTTCCAGCCGCCCCAAAGGTCGCCAGAAACGTCGTTTTTCAAACGAAAATGATACAAATTTGTACAAACTTAAGGGGAATTTGGGCAAAACTTAGGGGAATTCACCAAAATCTATACAAACTTAACAAAATACATCAAAAGTACTAAACTACGCCGCCGCCATCGCCGTTCTGTTAACCCTAGTCTAGTTCATGCCAAGGAGCTGGTAGAAGGTGGTGTAGTCGCTGCCACCGTTGTCGTCACCGTCCTACGCACCGCCATCCCTTCTAGAGCCTTGCCCTTCATCGTCGATGCGGGTGGGGGCGCTCTGTGCCTGCGGCTCCTCGTCATCGGAGAGGACGATGACTCCGGCCTCTTTGCGGCGGCATCAATCGACGATCTCCTCCAGAGTGCAGCATTGGCGCCCGATCTCCTCCTGGAAGTGGTCGTCGCGTGACCATTATAGGCCCGTCTCAAGGTTGGCATCCATCTCGAGATGCTCCTGTTTGGCAGCCACAGGCATCACCGGCTCCTTCCTCGACCTGACGAGGTAATACGTCTCCAATGTATCTATAATTTTTGCTTGTTCCATGTTGTTATATTATCATTCTTGGATGTTTTACAATCATTTTATTACAACATTATATCTATTCTGGGGACTAACCTATTGACATAGTGCCAAAGTGCCAGTTGCTTTTTTGCTTTTTTTTTTACTTCGTAGAAAATCAGTACCAAACGGAAACAAAACGTTGCGGGGATTTTTGTGGATTTTTTACGGACTAGAAGAAAGAAGATGGGCCAAAGAACATCAGAAGAGGGGCGGCATGGGTGCCCAACACCCACCAGAGCGCGCTAGAGGCCCCCTAGCGCGACCTAATAGGTGTTGAGGCCCTCGGGCGCCCGCTCAACCAACTAGTGTGCCTATAAATTCCTAGAAAATCCAAAAACCCTAGGGGAGTCAATGAAACACAATTCCAGCCGTCGTAAGTTCCTGAACCTCGAGATCCAATCTAGACACCATCACCGAGGGGTTCATCTTCATCATAGGTGCTTCTCCGATGATGCGTGAGTAGTCCACCATAGACCTACGGGTCCGTAGGCAGTAGCTAGATGGCTTCCTCTCTCTTTTTTATGATTCTCAATACAATGGTCTCTTGGAGATCTATTTTATGTAAACTTTTGTTGTGTGTTTATTGAGATCTTATGAATTTTTAGTTCGTGATGAGTTTCTATCCGTGAATATTATTTAAGCCTTCTTTGATCTCTTATTTGCATGATTTCTTATAGCCTCATATTTCTTCTTTGAATCTTTGGTTTTGTTAGTCCAACTACACCGATTTTTCTTGCCATGGGAAGAGGTGCTTTGTGATGGGTTCAATCTTGCGATGTTCTTTCCCATTGACAGAAGGGGCGGCAAGACATGCATGTATCGTTGCCATTAAGGATAACAAGATGGGGTATATTCTTACATGAATATATCTTGTCTACATCATGTCATCGTTCTTATTGCATTACTTTATTTATCCATGAACTTAATACGCTAGATGCATGCTGGATAGTGGTCGATCTGTGGAGTAATAGTGGTAGATGCGGGCAGGAGTCGGTCTACTTATCTTGGACGTGATTCCTATATAATGATCATTGCCTTGGATATCATCATGACCATTCGATTTTCTATCAATTGCCCAAGAGTAATTTGTTCACCCACCGTGCGCTATACTCATGAGAGAAGCCACTAGTGAATCCTACAGCCCTCGGGTCTACTTTTCCATCATATTGCTTTCCGATCTACGTTTTTGCAATATTTTCTTTCGGATCTACCAAACCAAAAAACCATAAATATCTTGATGCATATTTACTATTTTATTTTGTGTTCTTGGGAGATTTATCTCTCTTATCTATCATTGTCAAATCTATCTTATTACCAGAGAGAGCATGAAAACCTCTCTTTTGCGTCGGGTTGCAAGTATTTGTTGTTTGTGCGCATGTGTTGCTTACATGGGTGCATGATCTTCCTCTACGAATTGATACCTTGGTTTCATAACTCGGGGAAATACTTACCATCGTTGTGTTGCATCATCCCTTCCACTTTGGAGAAATAGCGATGTAGTCTCAAGCCACGTCAAAGGAATTTCTGGCACCGTTGTCGGCCAGGAAGCAATCTCATCTACTAGGTTCCTAATCACAAATCTCATCTCCTTGCAATTACATTGTTTGCCATTTGCCTCTCATTTTCCTCTACCACGTTTCGCCAATTTGACTTTTTATTTGCCCTCTCTTTCCGTTTGCCTTTTTCTCACTAGATCTCTTGTTCGCCAATCTCTTCACTATGACTAGCATCACTACCCCCTTGTCACCAGATTTTTTAGTTCTATACTTCAAACAAAAACAAGGGGAAAATTCGAAAGATGCTTGGTGTAGATTGATGGAGTCATATCGTATTTGCAATCTAAAGGTATATGGAAAGGTTTTGCTTTGAAATTTTTACATAGGGTTAACTTTGCATCATAGACAACTTTTGGATTTTGCCACTAAAGGAAACTTTACTGAAATTGATCCTAACGCTGCGTATGAAATTTTAGAGGGAATATTGGGAGTTCCTCCACCCAACAAGGTTCCCTCTCTTACACAAGAAGGGGTGCAAATTCTAGACAAGTTGAGTGATTTGCATAAACATTTGGTTGAGTTGCAAAAATATGATGAGCCCCTTAAACATATTGGGGGAAACTTGAATCGCCTGAACACTTTGATTACACTTTGCAATAAGCGTTTGGATATTTTAGATCTCAAGATGGTTTCTTCTCCTGAAATTCTAGGGAACAGTAAAGAACCTGCTATATTTGGAAAGTCCATCATAAAAGTGGCAAAAAACTAAGGATGACAACACTTGAATCTACTTGTTATGCCTAGCTAGGGGCGTTAAACGATAGCGCTTGTTGGGAGGCAATCCTATGAATAAATAATTTTCTTTCCTTTATGTTTTTGTGTGTTGACACAGTTATGCCGTTGTTATGATTGTCTTTTTAATTTTTATTTAGTGTTTGTGCCAAGTAAAGCCTTTAGGATGATTCATGGGAAGAGTAGAAGTGATGCTGAACCTGGAACAAAAACTTTGCGTCCAGTATAAGAATTTTAATTTTTTACTGGAACATGATATTGAGCTAAAATTTTACACTATGTTTCTATATAAATACTTTACATTGTCCTAATGTTTCATAATTTTTAGAGTTCCAGAAGTATGGGTAGAGTACAGATTACTACAGACTCGTCTATCTGAAACAGATTCTGTTTTCGTTGCATTGTGTGCTTGTTTTGATGAATCTATGGTTTGTATTTGGGGGTATAATCCATGGTAAAGTCAAAATATAGTAGGTATAATGCAATAATAAAATATGAATGGGTTTGCAATAGTACCTAAACTAGTGATTTGCTTTCTTATACTAACGGATCTTATGAAGATTTTGTTCAGTTTTGTGTGATTGAAGTTTTCAAGTTTGGGGTGAGATCACGATGGATGAAGGAATAAGGAGTAGCAAAAGCCTAAGCATCGGGATGCTACCGCACTCTCAAGATATATCCAAAGAGAAACAAGAAACTAAGCTTGGGGATGCCCCCGAGTGGCATACCATCTTTCTTCCAACAACCATGGGTATACTACTTGGAGCTATATTGTTATTCGTCACATATCATGTGTTTTGCTTGGAGCGTATTATATCTTTGCTTTATTTGTTTGTTAATTTTTCCTTTGTATCCTTGTTGTACACAACTATTTGAGAGAGACACAATCATGATATGATTTGTTAGAATTGCTCTACGTGCTTCACTTAAACTTTTTGAGCTATAGAATTGCTCTAGTGCTTCACTTATATCTTTTTGAGCACGGTGTGCTTGGAAACTTTTGTAGAAATACTCTCATGCTTTACTTATATTAGTTTCAGAGTTAGTAAAAAATTTAAGAAATTATCTCATGCTTGACTTATACCTTTTTGAGAGATGAAACTTGTATTCTCATGTTCTTCACTTATATCCGTGTGAGCTTATCAAAAGCAATGGCAATATGAAACTAGTCCCAAAGTGATAGATATCCAGGGAGTATACAATAAAAACTTTCATGAAGATCATTGGAAAAATTAAACTTGATTCCTTGTAATAGTTTTGAAACATGATGATAGTAATATGTGAATTATGTTAGTGGGTAATTATGTTTAGTAGGAATATTGGTGTTAAGGTTTGTGATTCCCTATGCAAGAAGGAAAGCCAATAGTTGTGCTACGAAATTACATCGTACTTGTGGTGCATTATTCAGAGTTAATTATGCTTAATGCTCCCTTATGTGATTTTTCATTTCTTAGTTGGATGGTTCTCAACCTCATGCTAGCCTTCACTTGTACTAAGTAGAAATACTACTTGTGCATCCAAAATCCTTAAACCAAGTTTTGCCATATGAGTCCACTATACCTACCTATATACGGTATTTCCATGTTGGTCCAAGCAAATTTGTATGTGCCATCTCTATGCTTTCAAAATAAATTTTCCTTTTTGTCTGCTCGTACCGCTCATGAAACGGTATGGGGTGACCGATATTTTTTCATGCTAGATGTGTTATTCTCAAGGTGAGTGTTTATTCATGTGTCATTGCACGAGAGTATGGCGGTAATAGGGATTCCCAGTCCCAAAATAAAAAATAAAAAATATTTACTTTATGTTGTCAAATAATAAATTCCTTGGAAAGTGTTGGTATGGAAGGCAATCGTGGATACGGCCCGCCATGGAAAGTGAAAGTTTGGTGGAAAAAGGAATAAACTTTATTGTCTGTTTGGGAACCGCCTATGATGCATCTACTGTGGAAAAAAATTGAAATCTCTCAGTCATTTTGGTTGACAGGAAAGGCATGCCACTCAAAATATTTTTCTCTCACAATTTAAACACTTGAGCTATGGCACCTCTACAAATCCCTACTTCCCTCGACGAAGGACGTATCTATTTACTTTATGCAATTTTTATTTCAAATTTGAGTCTTCATCTTCTCTTATACAACACCAACTAGGAGGCACTATGATCGTACTTGAGCATTAGGTGTAGCTAATATTTGAGTGTGTATTGTGAATGGATCAATGATTGAGCATGATGGGCTAGGGATAACTTGCTTTAGCGTTGGTATTTTGAAAGATATGGTTCCTTGTTGATATGCTTGAGTATTGAAGTCATTATGTTAAAACTAGACTATTGCTTTGGATCATTTACAAGTACAAATGTCCATGCAATACAAAGTAGAGAAGAATGCGATGAACATGTTAGGCAGCGTCCCACATCAAAAATTCTGTTTTTATCATTTATCTACTTGAGGACGCGTAGGAATTAAGCTTGGGCATGCTGATACGTCTCCAAGTATCTATAGTTTTTTCTTGTTCAATGTTGTTATATTATCATTCTTGGATGTTTTAAAATCATTCTATTACAACTTTCTATCATTTTTTGGGACTAACCTATTGACATAGTACCAAAGTGCCATTTGTTGTTTTTTCTTTTTTTTACTTTGGAGAAAAACAGTACCAAGTGGAAACAAAATGCTGCGGGGATTTTTATGGTTTTTTACGGACCAAAAGAAAGAAGATGGGCCAGATAACATCAGAAGATGGGGCCCAGGGTGCCCAGCACCCACCAGGGCGCACCAGAAGCCCCTTGACGCGGCCTGATGGGTGTTGAGGCCCTCGGGCACCCCCTCAACCGACTATCGTGCCTACAAATTTCCAGAAATCCAAAAACCCTAGGGGAGTCGATGAAACACAGTTCGAGCCGTCACAAGTTCCAAAACATCGAGATCCAATCTAGACACCATCGTGGAGGGGTTCATCTTCATCATAGATGCCTCTCCGATGATGCATTAAAAGTCCACCATAGACTTACTGGTCCGTAGGTAGTAGCTAGATGGCTTTCAATCTCTCTCTCTCTCTCTATCTAACCCTTATGATTCTCAATATAATGGTCTCTTGGAGATCTATTTGTTGTAAACTTTTGCGGTGTCTTTGCTGGGATCCGATGAATTTTGAGTTCATGATCAGTTTCTATCCATGAATATTATTTGAGTCTTCTTTGATCTCTTATTTGCATCATTGCTTATAGCCTCATATTTCTTATTCGAATATTTGGTTTAGTTAGGCCAGCTAGATCAATTTTTCTTGCCATGGGAAGAGGTGTTTTGTGATGGGTTTGATCTTGTGGTGTTCTTTCCCATTGTCGGAAGGGGTAGCAAGACACGCATGTATCGTTGCCATTAAGAATAACAAGGTGGGGTCTATTCCTACATGAATGGATCTCGTCTACATCATGTCATCGTTCTTATTGCATTACTCTATTTTTCCATGAACTTAATACACTAGATGCATGCTGGATAGTGGTTGATGTGTGGAGTAATAGTGGTAGATGCAGACAGGAGTCGGTCTACTTATCTTGGACGTGATGCCTATATAATGATCATTTCCTTGGATATCATCATGACCATTCTATTTTCTATCAATTTCCCAACAGTAATATGTTCACCCACCGTGTGTTGCACTCGTGAGGGAAGCCACTAGTGAATCCTACGATCCCTGGGTCTGCTTTTCCATCATATTGCTTTCCGATCTACGTTTTTGCAATCTTTGTTTTCAGATGTACAAAACCAAAAACCCAAAAATATATTTCTGCATATTTATTCTTTTATTTTGTGTTCTTGAGATATATATCTCTCCTATCTATCATTACCTAATCTATCTTATTACCGTAGAGAGCGTGGCAATCTCTCTTTTGCGTCGGTTGCAAGTATTTGTTGTTTGTGTGCACATATTGTTTACGTGGGTGTGTGATGTTCTCTATATATTGATAACTTGGTTTCAAAACTGAGGGAAATACTTATTGTCGATGTGCTGCATCATCCCTTCCTCTGTGGGGAAATACCACACAGTCTCAAGCCATGTCACGAGGCGAAGGTGGCTGCGGGTAGGCAATGTTTGGCGGCCCTCGCTTATCACGAGGTTGCCGCCACGGCTGCGATGACACTCTAGCATTTCCTAGGGCTCGGCTTCATGATGGCAAGTCATGTCATCTCCTTACCAGAGGAGCGGGAGGAGGACGACGACATTCGCGTCGGTAGCCATGAGGTGCCGCTCTGCCGGGAGACAACAACGTCGACTGATACTCTAGCAGTGGCTCGTTCCCACCCTCGATGTGTTCGAGGACAGCATGGAGTGTGCACCTGGGGACGCCCCACCACTGGTAGCAGCCGTCGGAGTTGTGGCGCCCCCTTGGAGCCTGAACCCAGTTGGTGGTGGCGAGCTGCTCGGCATGACGGCACTGGAAGTACACCGTCGAAAAGGGGGTATTGTCGGTGGCATACATTGTCGGTGTCAAAACCGGCGGATTTCGGGTAGGGTGTCCTAAACAGTGAGACTAGAATCGATGGTTACAGGAGACGAAGGGGACACAGATTTACCCAAGTTCGGGCCCTCCTATGGAGGTAATAACCTACGTCCCGCTTGGTTGTATTGATGATATGGGGGGTTACAGAGTTGATCTACCTCAAGATCGAATAGTTAACCCTAGATGAGTTATTCTATGTCTACACCCTAACACCCTCCGGCTTATATAGATGCCGAGGATGCCTAGGGTTTAGACATGGTCGTTTACACGCCGAAGAGATAAACATGACTATTCACTACATCAAACGTGGAGTACAAGTCGTGCTTTTCAAAGCTTTCATCTTGGAGATTGGGCCTTCAAATATTCCTATGTTCGGAAAATGGCCCGGATAGTCCGACCCATAGAAATAGGTCGGCCTCCCGAGGACCCCTTAATCCAGGACTCCCTCAGTAGCCCCGGACTTGCCTCCAACGCCAAGGGTCTTAGCTTCAATCAGAGTCTTCGGCTTGCGAGGTGAGTTCCTTCCACTGAATAGAGTTCGGCCCCTAATGACAAGTAGCTTCCGAATAGTGGCGCGTCCGAATACTGTGGATAGGTTGGCTTTGAAGGCCAAACGTCCGGGGGAAACATAACGTCCCTTGATGACCTCTCTGACGAACGGTCACGGCCCACCACGATCGCTAGGCCAGTTATAAAAACTCGATGCGCGGTTCGAGGCCGTTCCATCAACACGATCTATCAATGTGCAGATCGTGCCCTGTTTCACATGGGATATGTTTAATCATGCGCATGCAACCGCACGCACGTCTCAGGAAGCGGAGGAATTCATGGCACGGCGGAGGGAGCCCAAACGATAAGCCTCATAAAAGGGAAGAAAACCCCCAAAGTTACTCACGCTGCTCATCTGCTTCCTTTGCTTCCATTCCTTTGAGCTTCCGATGCCCAGATCTGAATCTTCCGCCACCCACCTCCGATATCACCAATGGCGGGTTGCGACTCCAACGGCAAGTGGGAGGCCTCCAAAGTGACCAACAAGGACATTCAGGACCTCAAGAAGGCCGGATACCTCCCCACTGATATCCCTCACCGCACGCCGGAGGAGGGCCAAGTGATCCCCACCCCCAAGCCAGGCGAAAGGGTGGTCTTCATCCCCCACTTCATCAGGGGGTTGAGCTTTCCACTCCACCCCTTCGTCAGGGGGCTGATATTTTTCTACAGCCTCGACTTGCACGGCCTCCTGGCGAACTCTTTCATGCATATATCGGCGTTCATCCTCCTTTGCAAGGCTTTCCTTCGAGTCGAGCCACACTTCAGGATTTGGATCCACGTGTTCAACGTCAAGACCAAGTGTGTCAGCGGCAAGCACGCAGATTGTGGCGGGGCTGTCATCGGCAAGCTCACCCGCGTCGTGTGGCCATCGGGCACCTTCATCGACACCATCAAGATGTGGCAGAAGGAGTGGTTCTACATCACCGATCCACAAGAAGAAGATCAGCATCCCCCTGTCACATTCAGATCTGGTCCCCCCACCAGATTGGTTTCATGGCTCGAAAAGGGCCTCAGCTGGGGTCCGAGCAAGGAGGTGAGCGACCTGCAAAAACGCATTGGCTCCATGATCGAGAGGGCACCAAGTTGACCAATGTGGTCCAGGTCATGCTCTGAAGATGCATCCTCCCTTGCCAGCATCGGGAAACTCCCTTGTGAGCTCATCAGCTCGACGACACACCCATGATTCTGAAGCTCTTCCGTACTACACGGGAGAAGCTATGGAAGGTGCTCTTCAAGTCGCAGAAGACCTGACCATCTGAGGAGGATGATAAGGGTCTGCACGCCGCCAAGCCTGCCTTCGAGGTACGGTAAATCTTTTCTTGGTCGGATTTATTTCTCATAGGGAGGATTTATAACCCCTTTTCCGGTCAACCTTTCAAGAAGTGGCTGAAGAAAGCCGTGAAAATAAACAGTCTGGCACCTCAGCCCAAAGATGAGAGGCCCAGGCTGTTAGCGGAAATGCTCATGGTGAATCCTTACGAGGCTCCCGCGAAGAAAGAGAAGAAGAAGAAAATAGGCCAGGCTGGCCTCCGCATCAGGGACCAAGCCAACGGCGCATCCGAGGACACTCCCGCATCCTCGAATTAGGAGGAGGTTGAGGAGGAGGAACAGGAAGAGGAAGAAGAGGAGGCCGAGGTTGAGGATGAGGGGGAAGGCAATTCCCCCCATGAAAGTAGAGGGCGGCGTCCTCGATCGCCCCAGAGGAGGTCCCCCCTCCTGCGTAGAAGAGGGCACGTCGGGCACAGGCGATCCTTACCAATGATAGTTTGGACTCAGACATTGCGTCCGAAGACCTCGAGACGGATCCGCGAAGGAGCCTACGGGTCAAGCCCCCTGCAAAAAAGTTAGGGTCCGAAGACCCTCCTATTTGTCATAAATAGATTTAGAGTTTACTAACATGCAGACACTTTGTTGACTTTGAAGCACCCCGCGCATCATCCCTACCGATGTGATATCGGACGGGGAAATCCCGCCCGCCAAACTGGCGGAGAGCAGGGATGCGTCGCATCCCGCTACTCCGGGCGCCACGAGGCTTGCCGCGGAGGTGTCGTCCTAGCACGCTCCTATGGAGCCGGACACCAGCGGCGGGGAAGACAATACCATGGCTGAGGCTAACGCCTCGGCCACTGAACACCGGGGGGCGACACTATTGGGAGACGTAGTAGTAAATCAAAATAATTCCTACGTGTTCACCAAGATCTATCTATGGAGAAACCAGCAACGAGTAAGGGGAGAGTGCATCTTCATACCTTTAAAGATCTCTAAGCGGAAGCATTACAAGAACGCGGTTGGTGGAGTCATACTCGCAGCGATTCAGATCGCGGTGGAATCTGGTCTTAGCGTCGAACAACGGTGCCTCCGCGTTCAACACACGTGCAGCCCGGTGACGTCTCCTACGCCTTGATCTAGCAAGGAGGAAGGAGGGGTTGAGAGAGAGCTCCGGCAGCACGACGGCGTGGTGATGGTGGATCTGCGTGGTCTCCGGCAGGGCTTCGCCAAGCGCCACAGAGAACGAGGAAGAGGAAGGGTAGGGCTGCACCGAGAAAGGAAGAACTCGTGTGTCTGGCAGGCCCAAAACCCTCCACTATATATAGATATAATTCCGATAACGATGTACCAAATGCATAGGATAAAACTTTTCATGAAATTCCAATTTCAATCGGTTGTAGTTCCATGATCCAGTATCATCACATATCCTATACCATGTCAATGCTTTATCCCTCAAAGATAAGGGAAAGACCTTCTTCTTGACCTCATCCTCGGGCAAACCCGCAAGCTTAAATAAACCACAAACTTCATCAACATAGATTAGATGCAAGTCGGGATGTAATGTTCCATCTCCTGTAAAAGGATTAGCCAACAGTTTGTCTAGCATACCCGAAGGAATCTCATAATAAATATTTTCAGTAGGTGAAGTAGGTTGAGGAGCAACTCTTTGTGCTTTCGGTCGAGGTGAAGATACCCCGAACAAGCCCCTCAAAGGATTAGTTTCCATAGTGACAAGTGACAATAAATTTCAGCACACTATATAAATGTTTCCTTACCAAAGGCGCTTCACTCCCCGGCAACGGCGCCATAAAAGAGTCTTGATGACCCACAAGTATAGGGTATCTATCGTAGTCCTTTCGATAAGTAAGAGTGTCGAACCCAATGAGGTGCAGAAGGAAATGACAAGCGGTTTTCACTAAGGTATTCTCTGCAAGCACTGAAATAGTCGGTAACAAATAGTTGTGTGATAAGATAATTTGTAACAGGTAGCAAGTAACAATAGTAACAAAGGTGCAGCAATATGGCCCAATCCCTTTTGTAGCAAGGGACAATCCTGAATGAACTCTTATATAAGGTAAAGAGCTCTCAAGGACACATGGGAATTATTGTCAAGCTAGTTTTCATCATGTTCATATGATTCGCATTCGCTACTTTGATAGTTTGATATGTGGGTGGACCGGTGCTTGGGTGCTGTCCTTACTTGGACAAACATCCCACTTATGATTAACCCCTCTCGCAAGCATCCGCAACTACAAAAGAAGAATTAAGACAAAGTCTAACCATAGCATTAAACTAGTGGATCCAAATCAGCCCCTTGTGAAGCAACACATAAACTAGGGTTTGAGCTTATGTCACTCTAGCAACCCATCATGTAGTTATTACTTCCCAATGCCTTCCTCTAGGCCCAAATAATGGTAAAGTGTCATGTAGTCGACATTCACATAACACCACCAGAGGAGAGACAACATACAACGCATCAAAATATCGAACGAATACCAAATTCACATGACTACTGGTAGCAAGACTTATCCCATATCCTCAGGAACAAACGTAACTACTCACAAAGCATAATTATGTTCATGATCAGAGAGGTATTGAATAGCATTAAGGATCTGAACATATGATCTTCCACCAAGTAAATCAACTAGCATCAACTACAAGAAGTAATTAACACTACTAGAAAACTTACAAGTACCAATTGGAGTCACGAGACAGAGATTGGATACAAGAGATGAACTAGGGTTTGGAGATGAGATGGTGCTGATGAAGATGTTGATGGAGATGAGTTCCCTTCGATGAGAGGAGTGTTGGTGATAATGATGGCGATGATTTCCCCCTCCGGGAGAGAAGTTTCAACAGCTAGACGGCCCTACCGGAGCTCTAGATTGGTTCTGCTCAAGTTCCGCCTCGTGGTGGCGGTGTTTCTTCCCGAAAGCTCTCTTCTGATTTTTTCTGGGATGAAACCCTCCCTATGGAAGAGGATGGGGGCCAGAGGGGATACAGGGGGCCCATGAGCCCCCAAGGACGCCTAGGGCGGTGGGGCGCGCCTGGCAGGCTCGTGGCTCCTGGTGGCTCCCCTCTGGTATTTCTTCCGCCCAGTATTTTTTATATATTCCAAAATAATTCCTCGCTGATTTTCACGGCTTTTGGAGTTGTGCAGAATAGACATCTCAAACTTGCTCCTTTTCCAGCCCAGAATTCCACCTGCCGGCATTCTCCCTCTTCATGTAAACCTTGCAAAATAAGAGAGAAAAGGCATAAGTATTGTACCATAATGTTTAATAACAACTCATAATGCGATAAATATCAATATAAAATTATGATGCAAAATGGACGTATCAACCGCCCCAAGCTTAGACCTCGCTTGTCCTCAAGCGGAAGCCGAGATCGATAAATATGCCCACATGTTTAGAGATAGAGGTGTCGATAAAATAAAATACGGACATGCAAGCATCATGATCATATTTATAACAGCAATATCGTCATATAATCCCTTATGCTAAAGTGACAATGCATTCACAACGTAAAGCATGCAGCAAGAACCTTATTGAGAATTAACAACCAATAGTTTTTAGTCATTGAAGCAATTGCAATTTATCATCACATTGGAAAGAGTCAAATAAGAGCTTGTAAAGCAAATCCACATACTCAATTATATTTTAGTCTTCTACAATTGCTAAAACTCACGCGGTACTCATGAGATCAAAGTTTCAGTTGGACACAGAGAAAGATAGGGGCTTATAGTTTCACCTCCCAACTATTTACCTCAAGGGTAATGTCAACAATAATAATTCATGATTACTTACTTCCAAGTTGATATATGAATATAGATCTTTCTCTAGCACATGACGCTTGCCAAGATAATGTCAAAATAAGGAGCTGGTGTCGATCACCATGACTCTTTTAAAGATAAAAAGTAAAGGTACAAGATAGGCCCTTCGCAGAGGCAAGCAAAGGTTGTCATGTGCTTTTGAGGTTTGGATGTGTGATCTCTTAGTGTGAAGGAACGTCACTTTATATAGCCTCCTGTGATAAAGAACTTTATTATGCAGTATGTCGTTTTTATGTCTTCCTCATCACATGTTCGTACAAAGCTTATTTTCCACACACTAATAGATCATACATATTTAGGGAGCAATTTTAATTTCTTGCACCGATAACAACTTACTTGAAGGATCTTATTCAATCCATAGGTAGGTATGGTGGACTCTCATGGCAAAACTGGGTTGAGGGTTTTATCGATGCACAAGTAGTATCTATACTTAGTGCGGAAGTTTTGGCAGATATGAAGTGGAAGCAAGCGTCACATGCTAAAGGATCTATAATCGCATAACATTGTTCGGAACCAAGCAAACATAATTCATTATGTTGTCTTCCTTGTCCAACTTCTACTTCTTAGCATGTAATAGTTTAATGAGTGTTCACAATCATAGACGGTGTCAAAGATGATATATTTATATGTGAACCTCTTTTTCTTTATTACTTCCTATGAATTGCAACAATGAACAAGGTCTACGTTTCTCCACCCACAACAAGTTTCAGTCAATATTCTATTTATATGTGAAGCCATCACTTCCCATAAGATCATCACATGATCTTTCATGCTTTTGTTCTTTTATTATTATTTTATTTAGATCACGACAAGAAGCAAAGCCCTTAACTAAAACACTCTTTATTATATAACTCATGAACTCGATGACATTGGGGGGTAACAAAAAGCAAAACTCAAGCCTAGATCATACTAAGAACTTTAT
Source organism: Hordeum marinum (assembly GCA_022496015.1). Taxonomy (NCBI): domain Eukaryota; kingdom Viridiplantae; phylum Streptophyta; class Magnoliopsida; order Poales; family Poaceae; genus Hordeum; species Hordeum marinum. Next base: position 275,648,916 of record CM039677.1, on the reverse strand, counting down.
TCTACTTAGATAAAGATATTACCAAAAGGATCGAACTAAGATAAAGGTAAAGGCAAAAGATGTGATGGTGATATGATACCAGGGCAACTCCCCCAAGCTTGGCACAAGCCAAGGGGAGTGCCCATACCCGTGTGTTTAATTGTCTTCCTTCGGAGGTGATTGTGGTGAAGTTGGGGAAGAATGCTTAAGCTTGTTTAGTTTCCTTTTTAGCACAAAGTTCTGCTCTTTTAGATCGTTAACTTCCTCTTCAAGCCTCAACACCCTTTGACATAATTCTTGCTTACTCTCCTGCAAAAGACGAGAAAGGGTAAACAAAATCTTAGGCTTCTTCCTTGAGTTAGGGAGACTCGACTTCTTGAACTCCACATGCATGTCCCCAGGTTGGGGTAGAGGAACCTCCTCTTCGTCGGAACTTGTTCCTTCCTTCCCCTTAGGATCATAATCTTCTTCCTCATTTGTGGTCCAACCATAAGGATCTAAGTCTCCGTAGACCTTAGGGTTAGCAAGGTAATCAGCCACATAGTTGTCCCCCTCTGAATCTTGAGAGGATATCTTTTCTCTAAAACTGCTGCGGAAACAGGCTCGAAACGAAAACAGAGGATATTTGTGTCATACGAGAGTCAGACCTTTCGGGAGATTATATAATGAATTTTTACCGACCATAAGGAGCATTCCACAAGAAAACGGAGTCCGGGAGGCACACAAGGTGCTCACGAGCCCCCCAGGCGTGCCCAGGGGGTAGGGGCGTGCCTGGCTGGCTCATCGCCTCCTCGTGCGCTTTCCAGACTACTTTATATTTTTGTATTTTTCTAAATATTCCAAAACGGAGAAAAAATGCTATTGGAAAAGTTTTGGAGTTGGTTTGCTTACCGTATCACATACCTCTTCATTTTCGGAGTCTGAAACAGGCTGGTAGACATCCCTTATGTACTCCTTCGGGGTTATGGTATTAATTATATTGCTTTCTACATTTGTGGGAGTACCTGAGATATAATGCTTGATTCTTTGCCCATTCACAACTCTCAGAAAAGTGCCTTCCGCGTTGTTGATTTTGATGGCACCAGAACGATATACTTCTTCGACAATATAAGGACCTTCCCATTTAGAGAGAAGCTTGCCTGCAAAAAATCTTAAACGAGAATTGTATAGCAAGACATAATCACCTAAATTGAACTCACGTTTTTGTATCCTTTTATCATGCCACCTCTTAACTTTCTCTTTAAACAACTTGGCATTTTCATATGCTTGAGTTCTCCATTCATCAAGTGAGCTAATATCTAATAACCTCTTCTCACCAACAAGTTTGAAATCAAAGTTGAGCTCTTTGATTGCCCAATAAGCCTTATGATCTATCTCAAGAGGTAAATGATATGCTTTACCTTAAACCATTTTATACGAAGACATGCCCATGGGATTCTTATAAGCAGTTCTATAAGCCCATAGTGCATCATCAAGTTTCTTAGACCAATTCTTTCCAGACCTATTAACAGTCTTTTGCAAAATTAATATAATTTATCTATTACTTAACTCTACTTGACCACTAGACTGAGGATGATAAGGATATGCAATTCTATGGTTGACATCATACTTAGCAAGCATTTTACGGAAAGAACCATGAATAAAATGTGAACCACTATCAGTCATTAAATATCTAGGGACTCCAAATCTAGGGAAAATAACTTCTTTAAGCATCTTAATAGAGGTGTTATGATCAGCACTACTAGTTGGAATAGCTTCTACCCACTTAGTAACGTAATCAACAGCAACTAAAATATGAGTATACCAATTGGACTTTGGAAAAGGTCCCATATAATCAAAACCCCAAACATCAAATGGTTCAATAACAAGTGAATAATTCATAGGCATTTCCTGACGTTTACTAATATTACCTATTCTTTGACATTCATCACAAGACAAGACAAACTTATGGGTATCCTTAAAGAGAGTAGGCCAATAAAAACCGGATTGCAATACCTCGTGTGCAGTTCTATCTCCAGCATGGTGTCCTCCATAAGCCTCGGAGTGGCACTTTTGTAGGATCTATCCCTGTTCATGCTCAGGTACACAACGTCTAATAACACCATCTACTCCTTCTTTATACAGCTGAGGATCATCCCAAAAGTAATGTCTCAAATCATAAAAGAACTTTTTCTTTTGTTGCTACGTGAAACCAGGTGGTATATATTTATCAACAATATAATTAGCATAATCAGCATACCATGGTGTACTGTGTGAAGCATTGATGACATTTAATTGTTCATCAGGAAAGCTATCATCAATAGGTTGTGGGTCATCAAGAACATTCTCTAACCTAGAGAAGTTATCTGCTACGAGGTTCTCAGCACCCTTCCTATCAACAATATGCAAATCAAATTCTTGTAGCAAGAGAACCCATCTAATAAGTCTAGGTTTAGCATCTTTCTTTTCCATGAGATATTTAATAGCAGCATGATCAGTGCGAATAGTAACTTTAGAATCAACAATATAAGATCTGAACTTATCACATGCAAACACAACTTCTAAAAATTCTTTTTCAGTAGTAGCATAATTTCTTTGGGCACTGTCTAGAGTTTTACTAGCATAATGAATAAAATTTAATTTCTTATCAACTCTTTGTCCTAGGACAGCACCAACAGCATAATCACTAGCATCACACAAAATTTCAAAAGGTAGGTTCCAATCAGGTGGTTGAACAATAGGTGCAGTTATCAAGGCCTTCTTGAGTATTTCAAATGCTTCTTCACAATCATCATAAAAAACAAATGGAATATCTTTTTGCAAGAGATTAGTGAGAGGCCTAGAAATCCGAGAGAAGTCTTTAATAAACCTTCTATAGAAACCAGCATGACCAAGGAAACTTCTTATACCTTTAATGTCTGTAGGGCATGGCATCTTCTCAATGGCATCAACTTTAGCCTTATCAACTTCAATACCTCTTTCGGAAATTTTATGTCCCAAGACAATGCCTTCATTAACCATAAAGTGGCACTTCTCCCAATTCAAGACGAGGTTAGTATCTTAACATCTCTGCAAAACTCGATAAAGGTTGCTCAAGCAATCATCAAAAGAAGATCCGTAAAATGAGAAATCATCCATGAAAACCTCAACAATCTTTTCACAAAAGTCAGAGAATATATCCATCATACATGTTTGAAAGGTAGCAGGTGCATTACATAAACCAAAAGGCATACGTCTATAAGCAACGGTACCGAAAGGGCACTTAAAAGTGGTTTTCTCCTTATTAGATTGTGCAACAGGTATTTGGGAGAAACCAGAATAACCATCTAGAAAGGAAAAGTGTGTATGTTTAGACAAACTTTCTAGCATTTGATCAATAAAAGGTAGAGGGTAATGATATTTCTTAGTAGCTTTATTTAATTTCCTAAAATCAATTACCATCCTATAGCCATTAACAATTCTTTGTGGGATCAATTCATCTTTATCATTAGGAACAACGGTAATACCTCCCTTCTTAGGGACACAATGCACCGGACTTACCCAATCACTATGAGCAACAGGGTAAATAATACGTGCTTCCAGGAGCTTTAGTATTTGTGTTCTTACCACCTCTTTCATCTTAGGATTCAGTCTTCGTTGGTGACCGACAACTGGTTTGGAGTCAGGATCAGTTTTAATTTTATGCTGGCATAGAGTGGGACTAATGCCCTTAAGATCATCAAGAGTATATCCAATAGCAGCACGGTGCTTCCTTAGAGTTCTCAATAATTTCTTTTCTTCATGCTCTGAAAGGTTAGCACTAATAATAACATGATATATCTCTTTTTCATCAAGATAAGCATACTTAAGAGTATCAGGTAATTGTTTAAGCTCAAACACATGATCACCCTTTGGTGGAGGTGGATCTCCAAGTAATTCAACATGCAAATTATTCTTAAGGATAGGACGTTGTTCAAAGATAACTCTATCTATCTCATTCCTTTCATCCATATGCATATCATTTTCATGTTCAAGCAAGTATTGCTCTAAAGGATCAGTAGGAGGCACAACAATAGAAGCAAGAGCAATAATTTCATCCTTATTAGACAATTCTTTTTCATGAGGTTGTCTACCAAACTTAAAAATTAAATTCATGTGACACACCTCTAAAGCCAACTGTAACAATTTGTTTGTCACAATCAATTTGAGCATTAATAGTATTCAGGAAAGGTCTACCAAATATGATGGGACAAAAGCTATCTTGTGTGGTATCTAGAATGAGAAAATCAGTAGGATACTTAGTTTTACCACACAAGACTTCAACATCTCTAACAATTCCCACAGGGCAGATAGTATCTCTAATAGCAAGTTTAATAGTAACATTAATAAATTCCATCTCGGCAGGTGCAATCTCATCTTTAATTTCATTATATAAAGATTGAGGTATTGCATTAACACTAGCACCCATGTCACATAAACCATGATAACAATGATCTCCTATCTTAACAGAAACAACAGGCATGCCAACTATAGGTTTATGTTTGTCTCTAGCATGAGGTTTAGCAATTCTAGCAGCAGCTTCACATAATTGAATAACATGCCCATCAACATTATCGGGCAAGAGATATTTAATAATAGCAATACTAGGTTCAACTTTAATTTTCTCAGGGGGTGTAGGTGTTCTAATGTAGCCCTTACGTATCATAGTTGAAGCTTTAGCATGATCTATTCTAATAGGGAAAGGTGGTTTCTCAGTGTAAGTAGTAGGAACAATAGAATCATTATAAGCAATAACTTTCTCTTCAACTGGAACGGGTTTAGCTACATTAACTTCTATGGGAGGATGATATTTAAACCACTTCTCCTTAGGGAGATTAATATGAGTAGCAAGTGATTCACATAAATAAGCTACTATCTCAGAGTCAAGTCCATGTTTAGTGCTAAAATCACGAAAAGTATTTGTTTCTACGAAGGATTTGACGCAATCGAACTTAAGATTCATACCTGACTCCTTAACTTCATCAAACTCCCAATCTTCAGAATTGCGTTTAATTCCTTCCAATAAATCCCATCTGAAGTCAATATCTCTCTTCATAAAACAACATGTACAAGAAGTGTCAAGCATGGTGCGATAGTCATGAGAAAGCCGAGCATAAAAGTTCATAATAATAATTTCTCTAGGGAGCTCATGGTTGGGGCATGAATATAACATTGACTTAAGCCTCCCCCAAGCTTTAGCGATACTTTCTCTATCACGAGGCCAAAAATTATAGATATAATTCCGATCATGATGTACCAAATGCATAGGATAAAACTTTTGATGAAATTCAAATTTCAATCGGTTGTAGTTCCATGATCCAATATCATCACATAGCCTATACCATGTCAATGATTTATCCCTAAAATATAAGGGAAAGACATTCTTCTTGACCTCATCCTCGAGCAAACCAGCAAGCTTAAATAAACCACAAACTTCGTCTACATATATTAGATGCAAATCGGGATGTGATGTTCCATCTCCTGTAAAAGGATTAGCCAATAGTTTCTCTAGCATACCTGAAGGAATCTCATAATAAATATTTTCAGTAGGTGCAGTAGGTTGAGGAGCAACTCTTTGTGCTTCCGGTCGAGGTGAAGATACCCCGAACAAGCCCCTCAAAGGATTAGTTTGCATAGTGACAAGTGACAATAAATTTCAGCACACTATATAAATGTTTCCTTACCAAATTCCACTTACCAAAGGCGCTTCACTCCCCGGCAACGGCGCTAGAAAAGAGTCTTGCTGACCCAAAAGTATAGGGGATATACCGTAGTCCTTTTGATAAGTAAGAGTGCCGAACCCAACGAGGAGCAGAAGGAAATGACAAGCAGTTTTCAGTAAGGTATTCTCTGCAAGCACTGAAATTGTCGGTAACAGATAGTTGTGTGATAAGATAATTTGTAATGGGTAGCAAGTAACAATAGTAACAAAGGTGCAGCAATATGGCCCAATCCCTTTTGTAGCAAGGGACAAGCCTGAACGAACTCTTATACAAGGTAAAGTGCTCCCGAGGACACATGGGAATTATTGTCAAGGTAGTTTTGATCATGTTCATATGATTCACGTTCGCTACTTTGATAGTTTGATATGTGGGTGGACCGGTGCTTTGGTGTTGTCCTTACTTGGACAAACATCCCACTTATGACTAACCCCTATCGCAAGCATCCGCAACTACAAAATAAGAATTAAGACAAATTCTAACCATAGCATTAAACTAGTGGATCAAAATCAGCCCCTTGCGAAGCAATGCATAAACTAGGGTTTAAGCTTTTGTCACTCTAGCAACCCATCATCTACTTATTACTTCCCAATGCCTTCCTCTAGTCCCAAATAATGGTAAAGTGTCATGTAGTCGACGTTAATATAAAATCACTAGAGGAGAGACAACATACAATGCATCAAAATATCGAACGAATACCAAATTCACATTACTACTAGTAGCAAGACTTATCCCATGTCCTCAGGAACAAACGTAACTACTCACAAAGCATAATTATGTTCATGATCAGAGAGGTATTGAATAGCAGTAAGGATCTGAACATATGATCTTCCACCAAGTAAACCAACTAGCATCAACTACAAGAAGTAATTAACACTACTAGCAACCTTACAAGTACCAATCGAAGTCGCAAGACGGAGATTGGATACAAGAGATGAACTAGGGTTTGGAGATGAGATGGTGCTAATGAAGATGTTGATGGAGATGAGTCCCCTCCGATGAGAGGAGTGTTGGTGATGACGATGGCGACGAGTTCCCCCTCCGGGAGAGAAGTTTCCCCGACAGGACGGCCCTGTCGGAGCTCTAGATTGGTTCTGCTCAAGTTCCGCCTCCTGCTGGCGGCGTTTCATCCCGAAAGCTCTCTTCTGATTTTTTCTGGGATGAAACCGTCCATATAGAAGAGGATGGGGGCCAGAGGGGCTACAGAGGGCCCACGAGCCCCCCAGGCACGCCTGGCAGGCTCGTGGCCTCCTGGTGGCTCCCCTCTGGTATTTCTTCCACCCAGTATTTTTTATATATTCCAAAATAATTCCTCGCTGATTTTCACGGCTTTTGTTGTTGTGCGGAATAGATATCTCAAACTTTCTCCTTTTCCAGCCTAGAATTCCAGCTGCCGGCATTCTCCCTCTTCATGTAAACAAATAAGAGAGAAAAGGCATAAGTATTGTTCCATAATGTGTAATAACAGCTCATAATGCGATAAATATCAATATAAAAGTATGATGCAAAATGGACGTATCATTCCATAACACATCATCCCGTGGCTAACTCCTTAGTCACATTGAGCTCATTATGATGATGTCTTACCGAGTGGGCCCAGAGATACCTCTCCGTCACACGGAGTGACAAATCCCAGTCTCGATTCGTGCCAACCCAACAGACACTTTCGGAGATACCCGTAGTGTACCTTTATAGCCACCCAGTTACGTTGTGACATTTGGCACACCAAAGTATTCCTACAGTATACGGGAGTTGCACAATCTCATGGTCTAAGGAAACGACACTTGACATTGGAAAAGCTTTAGCAGACGAACTAAACGATCTTGTGCTATGCTTAGGATTGGGTCATGTCCATCACATCATTCTCCTAATGATGTGATCCCATTATCACCGACATCCAATGTCCATGGTCATGAAACCATGACCATCTATTGATCAACGAGCTAGCCAGCTAGAGGCTCACTAGGGACATCTTGTGGTCTATGTATTCACACATGTATTACGGTTTCCGGTTAATACAATTATAGCATGAACAATAGTCAATTACCATGAACAAGGAAATACAATAATAACCATTTTATTATTGCCTCTAGGGCATATTTCCAACAGTCTCCCAATTGCACTAGAGTCAATAATCTAGTTACATGGTGATGAATCGAACACCCATAGAGTTCTGGTGTTGATCATGTTTCGCGCGTGAGAGAGGTTTAGTCAACGGATCTGCGACATTTAGATCCGTATGTACTTTACAAATATCTATATCTCCCTCCTGAATGTAATCACGGATGGAGTTGAAACGACTCTTGATGTTTCTTGTCTTCTTGTGAAACCTGGGCTCCTTCGCAAGGGAAATAGCTCCAGTGTTGTCACAGAATAGAGTCATCGGGCCCAACGCATTGGGAATCACTCCTAGGTCGGTGATGAACTCCTTCATCCAGACTCCTTCCTTTGCTACTTCCGAAGAAGCTATGTACTCCGCTTCACATGTAGATGCCGCCACGACGCTTTGCTTGCTACTGCACCAGCTGACTGCCCCTCCATTCAAAATATACACGTATGCGGTTTGCGACTTGGAGTCGATCGGGTCTGGTACATAGCATGGCATACATAATAGATCCTATGGCTGAAGCATAGGGGATGACACTCATCTCTTCTCTATCCTTTTTCGTGGTCGGGCATTGAGTTGTACTCAATCTCACACCCTGTAACACAGGCAAGAACCCCTTCTTGGACTGATCCATATTGAACTTCTTCAATATCTTTTCAAGGTATGTGCTTTGTGAAAGACCTATGAGGCATTTCGATCTATCTCTATAGATCTTAATACCTAATATGTAAGCAGCTTCTCCAAGGTCCTTCATTGAAAAACATTTATTCAAGTAGGCCTTTACACTTTCCAAGAATTCTATATCATTTCCCATCAACAATATGTCATCCCCATATAATATGAGGAATGCTACAGAGTTCCCACTCACTTTGTTGTAAATACAGGGTTCTCCACAAACCTGTATAAACCCAAATGCTTTAATCACCTCATTAAAGCGAATGTTCCAACTCCAAGATGCTTGCACCAGATCATAGATGGAGCGTTGGATCTTTAGGATCGACAAAACCTTCCGGCTGCATCATATACAGTTCTTCCGTAAGGTAGCCATTAAGGAATGTCGTTTTGACGTCCATTTTCCAGATCTCATAATCATAAAATGCGGAAATTTCTAACATGATTTGGACGGACTTCAGCATCGCTACGGGTGAGAAAGTCTCATCATAGTCAACTCCTTGAACTTGTCGATAACCCTTAGCAACAAGCAGAGCCTTATAGACGGTCACATTACCATTCGCGTCAGTCTTCTTCTTAAATATCCATTTATTTTCAATGGCTCGCTTATCATCAGGCAAGCCCACCAAAGTCCATACTTTGTTCTCATACATGGATCATATCTCGGATTTCATGGCTTCAATCCATTTGTTGGAATCCGGGCCCACCATCGCTTCTTCATAGTTCGAAGGTTCACCGTTCTCTAACAACATGATCTCTAGGACAGGGTTGTCGTACCACTCGGGTGTGGAACGTGTCCTAGTGGACCTTCGAATAGCAACTGGATCTGAAGTTTCAAGATCATCATCATTAACTTCCTCTCTAGCCGGTGTAGGCTCCACGGAAACAACTTCCCGTTATGTGCTACTCTCCGGCTCGAGTGGAGGTACGATTACCTCATCAAGTTCTATTTTCCTCCCACTTACTTCTTTTGAGAGAAACTCTTTCTCGAGAAAGGATCCATTCTTGGCAACAAAGACTTTGCCTTCGGATATAAGGTAGAAGGTATACCCAATAGTCTCTTTGGGATATCCTATGAAGATGCACTTTTCCGCTTTGGGTTCGAACTTCTCAGGTTGAAGCTTCTACACATAAGCATCACATCCCCAAACTTTTAGAAACGATAGCTTAGGTTTCTTTCCAAACCATAGTTCATACGGTGTCGTCTCAACGGACTTTGACGGTGCCCTATTTAAAGTGAATGCGGCAGTCTCTAACGAATATCACCAAAATGATAGCGGTAAGTCGGTAAGAGACATCATAGATCGCACCATATCCAATAGAGTGCGATTACGATGTTCAGACACACCATTTCTCTAAGGTGTGCCAGGCGGCATGAGTTGTGAAACAATTCCACATTTCCTTAGGTGCGTGCCAAACTCGTGACTCAAGTATTCTCCGCCACGATCAGATTGTAGGCACTTTATTTTCCAATCACGTTGATTCTCTACCTCACTCTGAAATTTCTTGAACCTTTCAAAGGTTTCGGACTTGTGTTTCATTAAGTAGACATACCCATATCTGCTCAAGTCATCAGTGAGGGTGAGAACATAACGGTAGCCACCACGAGCCTCGATGCTCATTGGACCGCATACATCGTATGTATTATTTCCAACAAGTCAGTTGCTCGCTCCATTGTTCCGGAGAACGGAGTCTTGGTCATCTTGCCCATGAGGCATGGTTTGCACGTGTCAAATGATTGAAAATCAAGAGACTCCAAAAGTCCATCAGCATGGAGTTTCTTCATGCATTTGACACTAATATGACCAAGGCGGCAGTGCCACATGTAAGTGGGACTATCGTTATCAACCTTACACTTTTTGGCACTCACACTATGTCACGCCCAAGATGCGGTCCTATCCTTATTTTGACACGAGGGCCTCGACAGGGATAGAAGCGCATCTCGATGCGTTCGCAAGAATGGATATCATTACAAATACATGTACAAAAGAGATGAGTATATGGAATTGGCTTACACTCGCCACAAGCTACATCAGAGTCACATCAATACAATACATACTCAAACATCATACAGAAGAGCAAGGTCCGACTACGGACGAAATCAAACGATAAAATTACATCCATCCTTGCTATCCCATGCTGCCGCCTGGAACCCATCCAAGATTGATGAAGAGGAAGAAGAAGAATAGCTCCAAATGAAATCAAGCAACGCGCTCACATCAAATCATCGCATTACCTGTACCTGCAACTATTGTTTTAGTAATCTGTGAGCCACAGGGACCCAGCAATCGCATTTCCAAGGGTATCAAGACTATTAAAGCTTAATAGGTAAGGTATGGTTAAGTGGTGAGGCTGCAGCAAGCGACTAAGCATTTATTTGAGTGGCTAACTTACGAGTATAGAAATTCAAGTATGGTGGTCTACGCATAACGGACGTGAACTAGTAATCATCACTAACTGATCCTGAACACCTACTTACGTCAATCATAACCCCGCTATGTTCTCTTTCGGATAAGAACTCACGAAAAGAGACAGTCATGGTTACACACACAGTTGGTGTATTTTATTAGAGTTTACTTCAAGTTTGCTATGACCGGGTGTTAAACAAAGTATCCAAGTTTGCCACATAACCGCGGGCACGGCTTCTTGAAAAGATTTAACCCTGTAGGGGTGCTCCAACTCATCCATCATAAATTAACCACACACAGTGGGAATAACCTGAACCACGGATCTCGTGATCTTCCTCGACAATTCGAAAGGAAATCCAACACCTCGAGATAGCCCGAAGAAGATCAGAATTCCTCACTCAAGACGTTCGAGAAAGGTAAAACAAATCTTGCAAGGCCACCCGACGTGTCTACGAACCCGATAGCAGCCGTGTATCTTGTTCTCATGACACGACAGATGGGACTAGCGACAGGGAAAACCAATCCTCAAGTTGCCTCAAGGCAGCCCCGCAGGCAGCCCATTTTGGACCAACACTCATGAGGAGCACTGGCCCGAGTTGTTGATTAATTATCCACGGGGTCCGGAAAATCCCCTATGCAAGTTCATTAATTATTAGGCAAATGTAGTACCAATCTTGGGCCTTGCCAGACAAGTTTTATCCCCAAACGAAAATCAAGGGGGCCCCATAACAACCCCGAGCATGTTAGGAGCGTTTATTTATGGAACATAACACTGGTTCACAAGTAACTAGGGGCGGCAAGAGTGGAACAAAACACCAAGGCAAAGGCCAAGCCTTCCACCTTTACAAAATATATATGTGCATTAAATTAAATAGCAGCAATATTGTGATATAACAAAAGAAGGTCCATGTAGACACATGGAAGCAATTGCACCTGCAGCTAGAAACGCTATAAGAAAGGTTGAGCAAGCGGTAACATAGCCAAACAATGGTTTGCTGGGACGTGGAAGGGTTAAAGGCTTCTCATGGGAATGTTGGGAGGCTGATCAAACAAGTGGTAGGTATCGAGACATAACAGTAAAAAGACGAGACAACCAGCATGGCAATGATAGTAATGGTATCCAGGGAAATGTGTCATCTTGCCTGAGATCCCGCTCGAAAGAAGAATGAATCCATGAACAAGACGAACCAACATAGTCGAACGAATCCTCACACTCCGAACGCTTTCGGAACTCTATCGAGAAGAAGCAATCCGAATCGAACAATCAACACAAGATACACCACAACATATGCATGACACGATGCTCAAACAAACATGATGCATGTCCAGTTTAAATATGCAAGGCATGACAATTCACAACAATCAAATACTACACATTAAGTGAAGCTCAATATGCAACGAGTTGCATGTTGACGAAACTTCACATTCAAATATTTGGTTCAATATTTTTTAGGTACACGACAATATTAAATGTTGTTAAACATGGCAAGAGGTGAAGCATAAGTAAACTAACTATCTAGGCATCTTAAATGAGGTCGGAAACAACTTGTAGTATTTCCGAAATGACCCCATATGTTAATTTCGAAATTGGTCAAGATCTGAACTAATCATATTTTATATTTGTTAAACATCAGAATAAAGCATTCCATGTTATTCTACACGTCATTCTAGTCGATTTACATATATAGAACATCTGAAACGGAGCTACGGTCTAAAAGATATGAGCAACACAAGATGCACATGTCATGAATGCTAATGCATGCGAAAAGCAATTACAAACATTTCGAATCATGAATGCAGAAAGTTATTATGAAACTACATGAGATTCTAAGAAAGTTTGATATATGGAATGTCCAAAACGAAGCTATCGTTCAACCACAATCAACAAAACAAGTTTTAGTTGAAATCTGCCAAAAACAGCAACATAGCATTTTGCACACATGAAAACAACAAGCTGCAAGATTCCAAAATGCACAACTAAGCATGGCGCAATAGCATACAACATCCACTTCATTTCATCTACACAAATCATATTCAAAACCTCCATGCATCACATGGTAGGGAGATCACAAGAAGGCTACTTGATAACAGTTTCAGACTAGTGAAAATAGCAGTTTTTTTTATAGTGCGGTTTTTATCACAAAGGCATATTTACGGAAGTGAAACTATATGCTACAGATCGTATTATGGCATGAAACCTAATAGCATACTAAAGGACAATATCAACAACAAATAACTCCATTACACCTACCACAAAAGAGTTCTAGATCACTAGCAAATCACATGGCAAGACGGCAACAAAATATAACAGATTCCTGACTTTGAAATATTTTGGACCTTCAAAATAGCAGATTTTTATAGCATATTGACAACAAGAAAACAACACCTAAACATGCATTTCTATGACAAGCAAAATGTCCAAGGGCTAGGACACATATCAAAAGGCATTTCTCATGTTCAAAATTATTTCAAATCATGCACTCATTAAATCCCACAAAATTAACAAAAGGGGATCACGGCAAAAATGACATGCACTCAACCATGCTCAAATGACAAAACTAAATGCACAGATAAATCCTATGGATTTTTCTACCCCGAAAACATACATAATATGCATAGGTTCATGTAGAAAACTAATCACCATTAATTATGCAAGTATTAGGCCTAATCACCTTATAGAAATTCATTAATGCAAATTTAAATGAAAACATGATGCCAACATTTTTATCATGCATGAAAATGCGGTGCCAATGAGATGAACATTTTTAATGCTTAATTTTATTTAATTCCCGATGCACGTTAAATGATTATGCGAAAATGCAAAGATATGGCATATATGCAAAATGGCAGGAAATGACATGTTAATTATTTTATGTATGGGTGAAAATGACATATTATTAATCTACATTTTATTCTAAGCATTTTACATATTAAAATTATTTTAATACGATGCACGGATAATTATATATAGACGTTTTAAAAATGCAATGGGCCTAAGAAATAAAAAAACGCAAAAGGGGGCTAGGCTGCTCACTGTGGGCCGGTTAGGCCAGCTCGGTGGGAGGCTGGCGCTGGCTGCACTGGCCGAGTCTGGCTGGGCCTTGGCACTCCACAGGCCGGCTGGGCCCCATCACGCACGCGAGCGAGGAGGCGGTCAATGAAGGGACCGAGCGGCGCTCGAGCTCCTCGATCTAGGCGGCGGCGCGACTTGGACTCGGGCGGCTAGACTCGGAGGCGGTCGGAGGAAGATCGGAAGGTCCGGATCTCTTCGTCTCCCGGATGGATCTCGAGGCAGCTGACCGAAGCGTCGGGCATCCATGGCGGCTCTCTACAGCACCCGAGGGAGAGAGGGAGAGGAATTAGAGAGGGGGAGCGAGAGCTGGGGGAGGAACGGAGCAGGGGCAGCGAGGGATGGCCGGACCCAACTCCGGCGACGGCAACCCCGACGCAAGGTGGTCGGGCGTGGAGGCGCGGCCACGAGCACGGCAGCGCTGTGGGAGGAGCTGGGCGGCAGCTGCGGCTTGCGAGCGCCAACGCTTGGGCCCAGGTGGGCCTCCAATCTGGGCTTCGCGGGCCCGCGCAGCTAGAGGGAGGAGAGGAGCGGCTGGCTGGCGGCTGGGGGTGGTTTGGCACGGGTTTCGAGGGGAATTAGGGTTTAGGTCCCAATTAGGAAGGGGGAGGGACTATATATAGTTTTCGGGCCAGGGTTAATGTCTCTGTCCGTTTTCGGACCGCCGGATGTCGATTCGACGGTCCGGAAGCGTAGCGGGGGGCTACGGTGGCTGTGCAGAGGGGCTAGGAGGGGAAGACAGAGAAGTGCAGCCCGTGACACAAGGTTTATAAAACACCGACAATGTTCGACGATTACCGATAACCCCGCTGCTACGACTAACCGACGGGGTATATAATGAACTCAGAACATGACGAAATTCGACGGGCGGTCTACCTACCATCTAACAAGACCGCACGCCAAGTTTCGACCCAATCCGAGAATATTTTGCGCGCACTTAAAAACGGTTTTATTTAAATGATGTCGCGGGCGCGGGCGTGTGTGGTTGGTCTCGAAACAGGCAACAGCAAGAACGGAGAGAAGCAGCAACAATGAACGGATTCAAGTTTTCAAAAATGGGTGACGATGCTATGCAGAAGATGCAAATGATGCGATGATGAATGCAACAACCAGACGAACACATGACGAGAATGGAAAGAAGGGAAACTTCTGGAGCGTGGATCTTGGGCTGTCACAACTCTCCTCCACTACACGAGGATCTCGACCCGAGATCTAGAATGAAAAGAGGAAGAGAAAGAGAAAAAGGTAAAACTTAGTTGCTTCTCTGACACACGAGTGAAACCAATGAAAACATGAAGGATGCAAGAGATGAAGAATGAGGAACAAGCAAGAATTCACAAGAAATTTCGGCAGCACTTCGGTAGGAAAGAGAGGAAATTTTTGATATGATGGAAACAAATTGAAAGAGATACACCAAACTTCGGCTGGACTAGAATCAAAACTTCAAAGATGGAAGTATCATGAAAAGATTTCACAGCACTCCGGTTAAATGAATAAGCAAGAAAGAACATGATATTAATAAAGCAAGATGAGAGTTGAAAAGAGCAACACCACTTTGCCTCTGAAACAAAAGAATAGAAGCTAGATCCTTGAAGATAAGAAAACTGAGAAGAAAATGACAACTTCTAGAACCAATGAATTTTAGAAGCATGGTTGAACGGAGTTGTTGGAACACCAACAACGAAAAGAACAAGCTTGTTGTGGACTTATGGAACACATCTCAAAATTATGAGGTGACAACCTACCATAAGAGGAACAATTGTTGACTGCGAGCAACAAGATAAGCAAAGCTTCTTTCACCAAGAGGAGGAGGAGAAATCTTGAATCATTTATGACACCATGATAGCAACAATCCTTAGGAAATGCTTTAGGTGACATCTAACCCAAGATAACTCCGAGAAAGGAATGATGGGTTTGCTTATCTCATTCTTGACAATTTTTCCTTTGAGACTCCTCATAGTCAAGAATTTAATAACACCATCTTAAAAGACAAGGAGAAGGAATTGAACTAGAAATCCAAGAGAAATAACACTTGAGAATCTCCAACAAGAATCTTGATGAACACTTGAAAATGAAAGAAATCTTGATGAACCACCAGGAAAAGCTCCGAAAAAAGATGAGAACACTTGAAATCGAGAATTGATATCATGAACAACTCTGGAAGAAGGATTGGAACCACTTGGATGAAACAAGAATAAGAATTATGTTATGCTTATCCTTCATCAAGTTAAATTGATGACAAGCAACATATTTCTCACTTGGATGAAAAGCTCCGGAAAAATATGAGAACACCTGAAATCGAGAATTGATATTATGAACAACTCTGGAAGAAGGATTGGAACCACTTGGATGAAACAAGAATAAGAATTATGTTATGCTTATCCTTCATCAAGTTAAATTGATGACAATAAACAGATTTCGCACACCACTTATTGTTTTGAAAAAGATAGGAAAGATAGATAGAGCACGAACTTGAATAAGTCTTGAACGAGAACACCGGTTAGAATTCACAAACGAATTAGGATACAACGATTGAACAAAGATACATGGAAACGAAGAGATCACAATCCACCTAATGGAAAACTTCACAAGGAATCGGAATGATTGAGATACGAACGAAGGGACAACAATTAAGAAAAAAATTAGACCGAAAGCTAAAAGTTGTGAACGAAGAAATCTTCTAAAACGATGGCCTTCGGAAGGATCGAGAAATCAAAACAACTCTGAAAGCACCAGATAGATATGGGAGAAACGTCTCATGATCAAAACAATTGAGATGATAGCAACATCCTGAAACCATGAATCTTTGGAAGAATGAACAATGATTGAGAAACTCTCCTTCGGTCTTCAATGCAGAGAATGATGACGAAAAACAACACCACGAATTACTAAGATACTCCGGAATAAAGACTAAGGAAAAGTTGAGCCAACAACTAAAATGATTTAGAAGCAATCTTCAAGAAGGCATATGACTGATCAAAATCATTCTTACATCATATTTAAAAAGAACTTGCGAGCATCTCCGGAAAGATTAGAAGATTCAGGTAGGATCCTGGGAAAGGACATGTGTGTTATGGGCCCGCTGAAAAGAAACCACCGTTCAAACAATTGATTAAAAGAAATATTGCACCGGTACAAATGAAGAACTTGATGATATGAGACCCTTGAAATAATTTAAGAGGACAAGAATGAAAATGAATATCTTCTGAGATATCTTCAACACTCTGGATAGAATAGAGAGATACAAATAAACAAGAGACGCTTGGATAAGAATTCCAACATGGGAGAGCAATTAGAGAATGAAAATGATATGATGAACACCGAGATCTATAATTGAATCCACCGGAGAAGAAAACAAAGATGAATCTTAATAAATGATAACTGGAGCACTAAGCATCTTCATAAAGAATCACCGGAGAAGAGTAACCACGAGAACAAAGAATGAGGATGGATCTGAAATTGAAACTCCTGAGAATAATCAAAAAAAATCACCGGAAACAAGATAGAAGAAAAGATAGTGGAAGCATTACATAAATAGAAAAGACACTTGGATGAGAATTACTCATTGAAGAAAAAGGGTGGGAAGGTGGGAAAAACAAAGAAAACTTGGAACAGATGAGACAACTCCAGAACGAAATGAGAATTGATCTTGCAAAAATTGAAGAGGATAGAATTATCTTTAAGAGAGGCACACCGGTAGGAAAAGAATTGATATGATAACTTGCTTGATGAAAAGAATTAGAATTTCCGCAGAAATATGAGAACACTTCTTAGGAAAGATATGAGATCACCACTTGACATTGAAGCAACTTGAATTACTATATTCAAAACAAAAAAAAGGATGAGGCTTACGAAACAAGCCAGAACAAATACATACCCACTATGCACTTGTTGGAAAGATAATCCTAGGTAACTACTTGAATTCCCACCTAAGAACTTCCGAAAACTTTCTGGTTATGCAATCCGGTGTGGGGGATACAAGGAGGAAATATCTCAGACAACTAACACTCCTACACCACAACTGTATACATCCTTCAACACATAACCAGAGGCTTTCGCAAATCCATCTAACTCGAATCCTCGAACTCACAACGATACTAAACCATGGTGGTACCACGGATGCGTCCCCAGTACTGGGTGACTCCGATCTTATCTCACCACGATAAGTATTGAAGCAATTCCGAACATTCTCCGTCCTGAGATATCAAGGAAGCTGAATGATAGCGATGTGCCAACATTCCCTGGAGCTCGACTCCCCAGAAGAAATCAAGTCAGACAGGAGGCACCATGACAGAACCCTGTCACATCGGCATCATATAGTTTCCAAAATACCTGCGTGATCCTAAAAAAAATTGAGCGAGAAGAGGAGTAGAAACGAAATTCCTAAATCGAATACCTCACAAGAGCATAAAAGAGGAGTAAAAAGAAACCTACTCTCCGATATAACCAGACTCAAAACAGTTTTTCACTAGACTCGACTCGGCCAAGTTCGATCAATCAAGGGGGCTCCTAGGTCGGTACAGGCTCTGATACCAACTTGTCATGCCCAAGATGCGGTCCTATCCTTATTTTGGCACGAGGGCCTCGACAGGGATAGAAGCCCATCTCGATGCGTTCACAAGAATGGATATCATTACAAGTACATGTACAGAAGAGATGAGTATATGGAAATGGCTTACACTCGCCACAAGCTACATCAGAGTCACATCAATACAATACATACTCAAACATCATACGGAAGAGCAGGGTCCGACTATGGACGAAATCAAATGATAAAATGACATCCATCCTTGCTATCCCAGGCTGTCGCCTAGAACCCATCCAATACTGATGAAGAGGAAGAAGAAGAATAACTCCAAATCAAATCAAGCAACGCGCTCACTTCAAATCATCGCATTACATATACCTGCAACAATTGTTGTAGTATTCTGTGAGCCACAGGGACTCAACAATCTCATTATAAAGGGTATCAAGACTATTAAAGCTTAATAGGTAAGGTATGGTTAAGTGGTGAGGCTGCAGCAAGCGACTAAGCATTTATTTAAGTGGCTAACTTACGAGTATAGAAATTAAAGTATGGTGGTCTACGCATAACGGACGTGAACTAGTAATGATCACTAACTGATCCTGAACACCTACTTACGTCAATCATAACCCACCGTGTTCTCTTTCGGATAAGAACTCGCGAAAAGAGACAGTCACGGTTACACACACAGTTGATGTATTTTATTAGAGTTTACTTCAAGTTTGCTATGACCGGTGTTAAACAAAGTATCCAAGTTTTCCACATAACCGCGGGCACGGCTTCTTGAAAAGATTTAACCCCGCAAGGGTGCTCCAACTCATCCATCATAAATTAACCACACGTAGTGGGAATAACCTCAACCATGGATTTCGTGATTTTCCTAGGCAATTCCAAAGGAAATCCAACACCTCGAGATAGCCTGAGGAAGATGAGAATTCCTCACTTAAGACGTTCGAGAATGGTAAAACAAATCCAGCAAGGCCGCCTGACGTGTCGACGAACCCGATAGGAGCCGCGTATCTCGTTCTCAGGACACGATAGATGGGACTAGCTACAAGGAAAACCAATCCTCAAGTTGCCTCAAGGCGGCCCCACAGGTAGCCCATTTTGGACCAACACTCATGAGGAGCACTGGCCCGAGTTGTTGATTAATTATCCACGGGGTCCGGAAAATCCCCTGTGCAAGTTCATTAATTATTAGGCAAATGTAGTACCAATGATGGGCCTTGCCAGACAAGTTTTATCCCCAAACGAAAATCAAGGGGTCCCCATAACAACCCTGAGCATGTTAGGAGCTCTCATTTATGGAACATAGCATCGGTTCACAAGTAACTAGGGGAGGCAAGAGTGGAACAAAACACCAAGCAAAAGGCCAAGCCTTCCACCTTTACCAAATATATATATGCATTAAATTAGATAGCAGCAATATTGTGATATAACAAAAGAAGGTCCATGTTGACACATGGAAGCAGTTGCACCTGTAGCTACAAACGCTATAAGAAGGGCTGAGCAAGCGGACATAGCCAAACAATGGTTTGCTGGGACGTGGAAGGGTTAGAGGTTTCTCATGGCAATGTTGGGAGGCTGATCAAACAAGTCATAGGTAGCGAGACATAACGGTAAAAAGATGAGACAACTAGCATGGCAATAATAGTAATGGTATCCAGGGAAATGTTTCATCTTGCCTGAGATCCCACTCGGAAGAAGAATGAATCCATGAAGAAGACAAACCAACGTAGTCGAACGAATTGTCACACTCTGATCGCTTTCGGAACTCTATCGAGAAGAATTAATTCAAAACAAACAATCATGACAAGATACACCACAACATATGCATGACACGATGCGCAAACCAACATGATGCATGTCTGGTTTAAATATGCAAGGCATGACAATTCACAACAATCAAATACTAGATATTAAGTGAAGCTCAATTTGCAACAAGTTGCATGTTGACGAAACTTCACATTCAAATATTTGGTTCAATCTTGTTTAGGTACACGACAATATTAAATATTTTTAAACATGGCAAGAGGTGAAGCATAAGTAAACTAACTATCTAGGCATCTTAAATGAGGTCGGAAACAACTTACAGTATTTCCGAAATGACCCCATATGTTAATTTTGAAATTGGTCCAGATCTGAACTAATCATATTTTATATTTGTTAAACATCAGAATAAAACATCTGAACTAATCATATTTTATATTCTAGTCGATTTACATATATAGAACATCTCAAACGGAGCTACGGTCTAAAAGATATGAGCAACACAAGATGCACATGTCATGAATGCAAATGCATGGGAAAAGCAATCACAAACATTTTGAATCATGAATGCAAAAAGTTATTATGAAACTACATGAGATTCTAAGCAAGTTTGATATATGGAATGTCCAAAACGGAGCTACGGTTCAACCACAATCAACAAAACAAGTTTTAGTTGAAATCTGCCAAAAACAGCAACATAGCATTTTGCACACATGAAAACAACAAGCTGCAAGATTCCAAAATGCACAACTAAGCATGGCGCAATAGCATACAACATCCACTTCATTTCATCTACACAAATCATATTCAAAACCTGCATGCATCACATGGTAGGGAGCTCACAAGAAGGCTACTTGATAACAGTTTCAGACTAGTGAAAATAGCAGTTTTTTTTATAGTGCAGTTTTTATCACAAAGGCATATTTACGGAAGTGAAACTATATGCTACAGATCGTATTATGGCATGAAACCTAATAGCATACTAAAGGACAATATCAACAACAAATAACTCCATAACACCTACCACAAAAGAGTTCTAGATCACTAGCAAATCACATGGCAAGACGGCAACAAAATATAACAGATTCCAGACACAAATATTTTGGATCTTCAAAATAGCAGATTTTTATACCGTGTTTTCAACAAGAAAACAACACCTAAACATGCATTTCTATGACAAGCAAAATGTCCAAGGGCTAGGACACATATCAAAGGCATTTCTCATGTTCAAAATTATTCAAATCATGCACTCATTAAATCCCACAAAATTAACAAAAGGGCATCACGGAAAAAATGACATGCACACAACCATGCTCAAATGACAAAACTAAATGCACAGATAAATCCTATGGATTTTTCTACCCCGAAAACATACATAATATGCATAGGTTCATGTAGAAAATTAATCACTATTAATTATGCAAGTATTAGGCCTAATCACCTTATAGCAATTCATTAATGTAAATTTAAATGCAAACTTGATGCCAACCTTTTTATCATGCATGAAAATGCGGTGCCAATGAGATGAACATTTTTAATGCTTAATTTTATTTAATTCCCGATGCACGTTAAATGATTATGCGAAAATGCAAAGATATGGCATATATGCAAAATGGCAGGAAATGACATGTTAATTATTTTAGGCATGGTTGAAAATGACATATTATTAATTTACGTTTTATTCTAAGCATTTTAAATATTAATTTTTTTTTAATACGATGCACGAATAATTATATATAGACGTTTTAAAAATTCAATGGGCCTAAGAAATAAAAAAACGCGAAAGGCGGCTGGGCTGCTCACTTTGGGCCGGTTGGGCCGACTCGGTGGGAGGCTGGTGTTGCCTGTGCTGGCCGAGTCTGGCTGGGCCTTGGCGCTCCACAGGCCGGCTGGGCCCCATCACGCAAGCGAGCGAGGAGACGGTCAACGGAGGGACCGAGCGGCGCTCGAGCTCCTCGATCTAGGCGGCGGTGCGACTTGGACTCCGGCGGCTAGACTCGGAGGCTGTCGGAGGAAGGTCGGAGGGGACGGATATCTTCGTCTCTCGAATGGATTTGGAGGCAGTCGACCGAAGCTTGGGGTGAGGGGCTCGGTCGTCGGGCATCCATGGCGGCTCTCTGCAGCTTGCGAGGGAGAGATTGAGGAATTAGAGAGGGGGAGCGAGAGCTGGGACAGGAATGGAGCAGGGCAGCGAGGGACGGCCGGACCCGACTCCGGTGAGGGCAGCCCCGACGCGAGGAGGTCGGGCATGAAGGCGCGGCCACGAGCGCTGTAGCGCTGTGGGAGGAGCCGAGCGGCAGCGGCGGCTTGTGAGCGGCAGCGCTTGGGCCTAGGCGGGCCTCCGATCTGGGCTTCGCAGGCCCGCGCGACTGGAGGGAGGAGAGGAACGGCTGGGGGTGGTTTCGCATGGGTTTCGAGGGGAATTAGGGTTTAGGTCCCATTTAGGAAGGGCGAGGGACTATATATAGTTTTCGGGCCAGGGTTGACGTCTCTGTCCGTTTTCGGACCACCGGATGTCGATTCAACACTCCGGAAGCGGAGTGGGGGGCTACGTTGGCTGTGCAGAGGGGCTAGGAGGGGAAGAGAGGGAAGTGCGGCCCATCACACGAAGTTTATAAAACACCGACAACGTCCAATGATTACCGATAACCGCACTGCTACGACTGGCCGACGGGATATCTAACGAACTCATAATGCGATGAAATTCGACGGGCGGTCTACCTACCATCTAACAAGACCGCACACCAAGTTTCGACCCAATCCGAGAATATTTTGTGCGCACTTAAAAGCGGTTTTATTTAAATGATGTCGCGGGCGCGTGTGTGTGTGGCTGGTCTCGAAACGGGCAATGGCGAGAACGGAGAGAACCGGCAAGTTTTTGAAAATGGGTGACGATGCTATGCAGATGATGCGAATGATGCGATGATGAATGCAACAACCAGATGAACACATGACGAGAACGGAAAAAGGGGAATCTTCTAGAGCGTCGGTCTCGGGCTGTCACACACTATGAACATGTGTAACATCACGTTCGAGATTCATCAAAAATAAACCATTGACCAGTGGAGCATGACCATAAAACATTTCTCTCATATAAATAGAACAACCATTATTCTCAGATTTAAATGAGTAGCCATCTCGCATCAAGCGAGATCCAGATACAATGTTCATGCTCAAAGCTGGTAGTAAATAACAATTATTGAGGTTTAAAACTAATCTCGAAGGTAGATGTAGAGGTAGCATGCCGACGGCGATCACATGGACCTTGGAACCATTCCTGACGCGCATCGTCACCTCGTCCTTTCCCAGCCTCCGCTTATTCCGCGGCTCCTGCTCGGAGTTACAAATGTGAGCAACTGCACTAGTATCGAATACCCAGGAGCTACTACAAGCGCTGGTTAGGTACACATCAATAACAAGTATATCACATATACCTTTAACGTTGCCGACGTTCTTATCTGCTAAGTACTTGGGGCAGTTCTGCTTCCAGTGACCGGTACCCTTGCAATAAAAGCACTCAGTCTCAGGCTTGGGTCCATTCTTGTTCTTCTTCCCGGCAACTTGCTTACCGGGCACGGCAACAGCTTTGCCGTCCTTCTTGAAGTTCTTCTTACCCTTGCCTTTCTTGAAACTAGTGTTCTTATTCACCATCAACACTTGATGCTCCTTTTTGATCTCGACCGCTGATTTCAGCATCGAGTACAACTCAAGAATGGACTTCTCCATACCCTGCATTGTTGTAGGTCATCACAAAGGTCTTCTAGCTATGTGGGAGCGACTGGAGGATTCTGCCAATGACCGAGTCATCCGGGAGATTAACTCCCAGCTGAGTCAAGCGGTTGTGCAACCCAGACATTTTGAGTATGTGCTCAGTGACAGAACTATTCTCCTCCATCTTACAGCTAAAAACTTGTCGGAGACTTCATATCTCTTGACCCGGGCATGAGCTTGGAAAACCAGTTTCAGCTCTTGGAACATCTCATATGCTCTGTGTTGCTTAAAACGCTTTTGGAGCCCCGGTTCTAAACTGTAAAGCATGTCGTAGTGAACCAGGGAGTAATCATCACAGCATGACTGCCAAGTGTTCGTAACATCTTGGTCCGCCGGGAAAATGGGTGGGTCACCTAGCGGTGCATCAAGGACATACAATCTCTTGGTAGCTATGAGGACGATCCTCAAGCTACTGACCCAGTCCGCATAGTTGCTTCCATCGTCTTTCAGCTTGGTTTTCTCTAGGAACACGTTGAAGTTGAGGGTGACATTAGCGTTGGCCATTGGATCTACAATACAGATTGTAAAGACAATTTTAGACTAAGTTCATGATAATTAAGTTCACATAATCAAATTATTTAATGAACTCCCACTTAGATAGAAATCTCTCTAGTCATACAAGTGACACATGATCCACGTCGACTAGCCCATGTCCGATCATCACGTGAGAGGGACTAGTCATCCATGGTGAACATCTCCATGTTGATCGTATCTTCTATATGACTCATGTTCGACCTATCGGTCTTCCGTGTTTCGAGGCCATGTCTGTACATGCTAGGCTCGTCAAGTCAACCTAAGTGTATCGTGTGTGTAAATCTGGCTTACACCCGTTGTATGCGAACGTTAGAACCTATCACACCCGATCATCGCGTGGTGCTTCGGAACAATGATCCTTAGCAACGGTGCACAGTTAGGGTGAACACATTACTTGAAATTTTTATTGAGAGATCATCTTATTTACTACCTTCGTTCTAAGCAAATAAGATGTAAACATGATAAACATCACATGCAATCAATATAGTGACATGATATGGCCAATATCATCTTGCGCCTTTGATCTCCATCTTCGGGGCACCATGATCATCACTGTCACCGGCAGGACACCATGATCTCCATCATAATGATCTCCATCATCGTGTAAAGTAAAGTAAATGGCTTCTACTACTATGGCTAATGATTAGCAATAAAGTAAAGTAAATGCATGGCATTTATGATTGACACGCAGGTCATACAATAAAATAAGACAACTCCTATGGCTCTTGCCGGTTGTCATACTCATCAACATGCAAGTCATGAATCCTATTACAAGAACTTGATCAATCTCATACATCACAATGCATCACATCACATCCTTTGGTCATATCACATCACAAGGCATATGCTGCAAAAACAAGTTAGACGTCCTCTAATTTGTAGTTGCAAGTTTTTACGTGGCTGCTATAGGTTTCTAGCAAGAATGTTTCTTACCTATGCCAAAACTACAACATGATATGCCAATTGCTATTTACCCTTCATAAGGACCCTTTTCATCGAATCTGATCCGACTAAGGTGGGAGAGACAGACACTCGCTAGCCACCTTATGCAACAAGTGCATGTCACGCGGTGGAACCAGTCTCACGTAAGCGTATGTGTAAAGTCGGTCCGGGCCGCTTCATCCCACAATACCACCGAATAAAGATAAGACTAGTAACGGCAAGCAATTTAACAAGATCCATGCCCACAATGACTTGTGTTCTACTCGTGCATAGATTCTACGCATAGACCTAGCTCTGATACCATTGTTGCGAGACGTAGTAGTAAATCAAAAAAAATCCTATGTGTTCACCAAGATCTATCTATGGAGAAACCAGAAACTAGTAAGGGGAGAGTGCATCTTCATACCTTTGAAGATCGCTAAGTGGAAGGGTTACAAGAACGCGGTTGGTGGAGTCGTACTCTTAGCGATTCAGATCACGGTGGAGTCTGATCTTAGCGCCGAACAATGGAGCCTTCACGTTCAACACACGTGCAGCTCGGTGACGTCTCCCACGCCTTGATCCAGCAAGGAGGAAGGAGAGGCTGAGGGAGAGCTCCGGCAGCACGACAGCATGGTGACGCGGGAGCTGCATGGTCTCCGGTAGGGCTTCGCTAAGCGCCACGAAGAACGAGGAAGAGGAAGGGTAGGGCTGTGCCGAGAAAGGAAGAACTCGTGTGTCTGGCAGCCCCAAAATCCTCCACTATATATAGGAGGAGGAGGAGGGAGGGCTTAATCCTAGGGTTCCCACCCTAGGGGCCAGCGGCAGCCCTAGCTCCCATCTCGTGCAGCCGCCAGAGGGAGAGAGGGGAGGCCGGCGCCCTAGGCCGGCCTTAGGCCCATCTGAGCCTAGGGTTTTCCCCCTCTCCTCCCTTGATGCGCCTTGGGCCCTTGTGGGGGCGCACCAGCCCGCCTAAGGGCTGGTTCCCTCCCACTTGCGGCCCATGTAGCCCTCTGGGGCTGGTGGCCGCACTTGGTGGACCCCCGGAACCCTTTCGGTGGTCTCGGTACGTTACCGGTAATCCGCGAAACACTTCCAGTGACCAAAAGCTCACTTCCTATATATGAATCTTTACCTCCGGACCATTACGGAACTCCTCATGACGTCCGTGATCTCATCCGGGACTCCTAACTACCTTCGGTAACCACGTACACTATTTCCCTATAACCCTAGCGTCATCGAACCTTAAGTGTGTAGACCCTACGGGTTCGGGAGGCACGTAGACATGACCGAGACACCTCTCCGGTCAATAACCAACAGCGGGATATGGATACACATGTTGGCTCCCACATGCTCCACGATGATCTCATCGGATGAAGCATGATGTCGGGGATTCAATCAATCCCGTACACAATTCCCTTTGTCTACCGGTATGATACTTGCCCGAGATTCGATCATCGGTGTCCCTATACCCTGTTCAATCTCGTTGCCGGAAAGTCTCTTTACTCGTTCTATAACACACCATCCCATGGCTAACTCCTTAGTCATATTGAGCTCATTATGATGATGTCTTACCGAGTGGTCCCAGAGATACCTCTCCGTCACACGGAATGACAAATCCCAGTCTTGATTCGTGCTAACCCAACAAACACTTTTGGAGATACCTATAGTGTACCTTTAAAGCCACCCAGTTATGTTGTGACGTTTGGCACACCCAAAGTATTCCTATGGTATCCGGGAGTTGGACAATCTCATGGTCTAAGGAAACGATAATTGACATTGGAAAAGCTTTAGCAGATGAACTACACGATCTTGTGCTATGCTTAGGATTGGGTCATGTCCATCACATCATTCTCCTAATGATGTGATCCCGTTATCAATGACATCCAATGTCCGTGGTCATGAAACCATGACCATCTATTGATCAATGAGCTAGCCAACTAGAGGCTCACTAGGGACATGTTGTGGTCTATGTATTCACACATGTATTACGGTTTCCGGTTAATACAATTATAGCATGAACAATAAAGAATTGTCATGAACAAGGAAATACAATAATAACCATTTTATTATTGCCTTAGGGCATATTTCCAACACCCACCCGAACACTGAGGGGGCTGGACAAGCGGGTGCTCAGTCCCCTCCGAGGACCTCTCCGGAGCGCACCATGACTCCAGAGGCAACGGATCAAACCCCGGTTGCTGATCGGGAGATCCGATCATCACCGGCACCACCGACCAATGGGTAGCCGGTCATAGAGGAGGCTCTATCAAGCGCCTCCATTTCCGGAGAGCACCGCACCCTTATGGGTGCGGTATTGCAGAGCATTCAGTCCGTCGACAACAGACTGAAGGAGGCATTCAATGGACTCCTGACGGGTTTTCAAGTAAGACACGAGGCACTCTTGTTTGCTAAGTGTTTATTTTTTGTTTAGTACCATGTACATGGTAGCCCCCAAGCCCTAGGTCAGTTATAAAAAACTTACCTAGGGGTCAACCTATGAGTCTGATTCCGAACTATATAGAAAGCTATGTTCGGAATGTTAGAATAGCCACCAGAAAGGTCGGACGTAAGATCGGATTGACTATAGTTCGGAAGTATCGAGCTCTTGTATCCTGACACGTATTTGCACGTTACAAGCCTCGTCATCGGCAGCGGCCGTCAATGGCGCCGACCTAGACGAGCTGAATCGGAAGCTTAAGCACTCCGAGGATTAAGCTGATGCCCTCAACAAGAGGTTCAACAACAGGTTCAACGTTTTGCAGCCTCATCGAAGGAGACGGAAAAATTCAAGGCCGAGCTTCAACAGGTGAAGGATGAAGCGGCCGTTGAGAGGGTGGCAGCCAAGAGGCTACCACCGCACTTTCCGCCCTACGAGCCATCAGCGATAAGCATGAAGCTCATGTGGCGAAGTTCAAGGATGAGCTCAAGGATGCCAGCCAAAAGTGTGAGGTCCTTGAGCAGAAGGGAAAGGAGAGCAAGGCTGAACTATCGGCCCTGAAGGACGAACTTCAGAAGGAGCGGGTGGACAGACGGTTCTACGAGGAGCAAGTCCGCCAAGCGAATGACATAACGGATGGTAAGCCATACTGACTACAGTGTGTCTTCGGGGATAGAAAATTCCAATTGCTTACCCAGGTGTGGCGTTGCTCAGGCGCCCCCTTCGATCTCCAGAAGAGCATGGCGGACGCCAATCAGTTGTTCGCCTCGAGGGAAGAAGGAGATGAGGCTCGATTGTTCTGAGCACAGTTCGGAGCCCCCAGGCTCTCTCCTCTTCTTGTGGAGCAGCTAAAGCAGCTGATGGAGCTGCACCAGATGGCGGAGCCGGCCATGAAGGACCTCTGCATCCACCTATGGCTCGGCGAGCCACTGCTAGGAGCTACTTTGGCATGGTGCGGAAGTTAATTGCCACTTTGCCCCACCTCAACATCGTAAAGCACTCCTCCTGCATCGAGGGAGTCCGGATGGCCCTTGCTAAAGCGAAGGTGCACTGGCTAGGGATGGATCCAATGAAGGTAGCCACCGCCCCACCGCCTCCTAGGAAGGAGCATACACGCCCCGAGCTATACTTCGATGGAGTAATGGAAAGTGCTCGGGTGATGGCATCACAGTGTTCGGGCGATAATATATTTGAATGAATTGTAATGCGTCCGAAGACTTATCAAAACTTTTGATGTTATACATTATTATGCTTTTATGGTTTTGCATTCCTTTATAACTCCTATGTGGCCATTTGATACTGAAAGATGCGAGTCTTCGGCTTCAGCCCCATGTAGATACTATATGAGGTGTCTCTGCTAATGCACTATGTCCCTTAGCAGAGTTATCGAAACCCGAAGGCGGTAAAGTGCAGCAGACTAAGCAATTGGACTATAGTGCTTTATTTCTTTCACTTAGCCGTAGGGGCGCGAAAAGGCCTTCTAGGGGATTACGATTAGCCACCAAAGTGTTGTGATGTTCGGACGAACCGCGGCTAAAGCCAGTATCACAAGGTTTGCATACAGGACAAACCCCTCGTATAACATGGAATAACCGCTTACAAGAATTGAAGTATAATACATCAAGCTCGGATTCACAAACCGGATCTCGCATACTATGACAGTCAGTTTTTGGCTTTCTCCCCTGAGGTGTTTGACCAAACTATCTGGAAGCACAATCGTAGGGGTGCTCCCTTCGCCCTTTTAGCCGAACGAGCGGAACGTAAAGGGGCAAGCACAAGAGCCGGGCAACCCAACTATTGACCCAAGACATAGTTCGCAACCGATCCATATACAGTGAACGCCAAGACGCCGAATGCATGATAAAATGTACATAAGGCGATTTGTTATTAAACTCGAGCCCCGGTCCTATTAGCCGGTTGCCTCGCAACATACCAAACAGGTTCACCAGAAGAGGGAGAAAAGGGAAAATATGTGTTGAAAAGGACATACGAGACAAACATGTGTAACGATGTTATATATTTCTCAACAACTCTTATAGCTCGGATTGCCGAAGCAACTGTTTACAGGTATTTGAAAGAAAGAAATTATACAGGAGTGGTTGTACCAGGGGTCTTCGATTGATGGCCTGACGTTCTCGATATGCCCCGTTGCTAGTTGACTCCTGCTCTTAGATGCACCTTGATGGGTGGTAGTGTTCGGCCAACGGATCTTGCAAACAAGGTCTTGAGAAGCAGCCGAATTGTGGATGGGCTTTACGCCATTGGCAGGCCTTTTAGTAGTACCTGCATTTTGTCCCAAGGCATGTTGATGGTAGTAGTTCGGACTAGCCGGACACCCATCTTTATTTCCCTACCGCTGCCCATGGAATTTTAAGTGCGGAGGAAGGATCTGAGTTTTCGGTATGAAGTCGAACTTGCTTCCCAGCCTTACGTGCCTTTACATCGGATGTCGGAACTTGCCGAACATCTTTGTAACTGAATTCAGCCGTCGGGGCCATTGCATCCTCCTCAGTTCTAAGGGAGCGCTCCATATTGCCATTAACAGTGATGACCCCCTTGGGGCCCGGCATCTTGAGCTTGGGGTATGCGTAATGCGGGACTGCGTTGAAATGAGCGAACGCTGTCCGGCCAAGCAGCGCATGATAGCCGCTGTGGAAGGGCACAATGTTGAAGATCAAGTCTTCACTGCGAAAGTTATCACGTGAGCCGAACACAACTTCCAGGGTTATGGAACCCGTACATCGGGCCTCCACGCCTGGGATCACTCCTTTGAAGGTAGTGTTACCGGGTTTCATCATTGACGGATCTATTCCCATCTTTTTAACCGTGTCTGAGTAAATAAGGTTAAGGCTACTTCCTCCGTCCATTAGGACATTTGTGAGGTGATACCCATCTATAATGGGATCTAGGACGAGGGCTGTCGAACCCCCATGACGGATACTGGTCGGGTGGTCATGCCGATTAAAGGTGATCGGATATGCCGACCAAGGGTTGTACTTCGGGGTTACGGGCTGTATGGGATAGACCTCCCGAAGGGCGTGGTTCCTCTCCTTCTTAGGTATATGGGCGGTGTATATCATGTTCACCGTTTTGACTTTGGGAGGGAATTTCTTTTGTCCGCCACCAATCGGACCCCGAGGCTCATCCTCATCCTCGCTGCGAGAGCTTTTGCCTTGGCCCTCGGGTGGAATCTTGTTGGCCTGTTTAAACACCCAACAATTGCCGTGTTTGTGATTGGCAGGCTTCTCCGAAGTCCATGGATATGGCATGGCCTTTCCATGATCTACTCCAACGGGGTGGGTCCGTCGCGATTGCCTTTAGGAGGCTTCTTCCGCTGCCCAGGTCAGGAGTTGCGAAATCCGGCATTTACAGTTGTGTCATCGGCATCGCTATTATTGTGTCGGTGCTTGTTCTTATTGCGCTTTGGTTTCCCGTTGCCATCCCGAACTTCAGAGGCTCTGGGATCTTCGGAATTGTGGTTGTGTCTTGCCAGCCAATTATCTTCACCCACGCAAAAGCGGGTCATGAGGGAGGGGAGGGCGGACATAGTCCGAGGTTTGTCCTGGCCTAGCTGGCGGGCCAGCCATTCGTCCGGAATGTTGTGCCAGAAGGAGGCTATGGCCTCAGCATCCGGATAGTCGACAATTTGGTTCTTCTTAGTCAAGAACCGATTCCAAAATTGCCGAGCAGACTCGCCAGGCTTCTAGACGACGTTGCTGAGGTCGGAAGAATCCGGCGGCCGAACATAGGTTCCCTGGAAGTTGGAGCGGAAAGCTTCCTCCAGGTCTTCCTAGCATCCAATGGAGTTTTTGGGGAGGCTGTTTAGCTAGTGCCCCTTAAGTTTTAGGGGGGGGGGGGGTATTTGATGGCATGGAGATCATCTCCTCGCGCCATGTGGATATGGAGGAGGAATTCATCAATCCGTACGGTTGGGTCAGTTGTCCCATCATACTGTTCCATATTCAAGGGTTTAAACCCCTCTAGGAACTGATGTCGCATTACCTCATCTGTGAAGCACAGTGGGTGAGCGGCGCCTCTGACCTGTGTTATGTTGTCCCTGTATTCGGTGTCTATTTGGGCCCGGTTGTGCTCCCGGCCTCTGTTGTTTTGGTTGAACCATGGTCTATACCTGCCTCGTCTATCGAGCGAGTAATGTTTGGATCCGTAGATGGATCTTGTACGACCCGCTCTGTAGTCTAGGTCATCTCGCAGGTCGAACCTATCGTTGGGCTCAACTGGCTCCTTTCCCCGTCTTCGGGTCATCGCCGGTCTATAACCGGTGTCATTTGTCGTTCTATCACGCCCGCAAGGAGGGCGGTCCAGCTTGTCGTGTGGAGTACGGTTCGGAGACAGAGTATCAATGAGTTCGTCATCAAATTGCGGTAGAAGCCTTCTCCGTGGGTAGCTCTTGGGCTGGTCTGATAGACCGGTACCATATCCTTCCTCAGCTGAGAGGACTCTCGTCCATCAATCATTGAGGTCTTCCTGTTCGGCTTTGAGTTGTCGTTATTTAGCTTTTAGGCTGCGAGCCGTCGCTATGAGCCGTTGTCTGAGAACTTCCTGATCTTCAAGGTTATCAGGGATATACAAGTCATCGGCTTCCGGGATATCTTCCTCCTTGACAGGGGGAAGGTAATTATCTCCTTGGAGTCGTTGAAGTCATCGGGGTTGTTCTGGTCCTCAGGCCCTTCCGGAACCTCTAACTGGTGTTTGAGGATATAGGTATTGCCATGGTCATCAGGGGAATCTCCGTCCCCATTGCCGATAATAGCTTTCCTTCCCTTTTTGCCTTTGTAACGCTTATGCGGTTTCCGGCGCCTTGACGGCGCATCGCTCGACTTGTCGCCATCATTGTAGGCATTTTGTCGCCATTAGCGGCAGGAGTGTCCACCATGTAGACATCACATGTGGAAGTGGCGGCCCATTGCCCGATGCTAACGGGAGTGGGAGCACATTCCTCTTCGTCCATGTATTCTGCCTCCTTAGAGGCATAGTCCAGCATGTCGGTTAAATCTTCGACAGTGTCTATCAAGTGGGTGGTGGGTCGCTCGAAAAATTATTCCTGACCCGCACTATAATCGATCTGAGCATAGATCAGGGTTGGATCGTCGGTGATCTTCATCAACGATATCCAATCTACGGCCTCATCAACCGCTGAGAGACCGATCGGATCAAACTGTTTGGACTTACGGAGTTGACCTCCAAGGTGCCCGGACATGGGGAGTGTTCGGCAAGAACACATGTCCGGTCTTCTGGCACAATGGACGGACCAAGACAAGAGATCGGCCCATCTCCATGGGTAACCCCATTGGCATGTCTGAAGAAGGAACTCAAGGTTAAAGCCATAGACTCTTCGGGTGCTAGAGGCAAAGCTGCGAGCCCGGCTAGCGACAAGTCACCCTGAGAATCTATGGAGAACTCTAGGTTTCTGAATCTGACCACTCGATCAGGGCTAAAGCTCTCAACACGACCTAGATGGCCAGTGGAATCAACGTGCAGCACAACGCTGCCGAAAGCGAAGATCTGTCCGGGGACGAAAGTGTCCATGTTGCGGACCTCTTCATTGATGACAAGGTGAGATATCGATTCCTTCTTTCTCATAGAGTAACTCTTAATGAAAGCACCAATGTCGGTGTCAAAACCGGCGGATCTCGGGTAGGGGTCCCGAACTGTGAGACTAGAATCGATGGTAACAGGAACGAAGGGGACACAGATTTACCCAGGTTCGGCCCCTCCTATGGAGATAATACCCTACGTCGTTCTTGGTTGTATTGATGATATGGGGGGTTACAGAGTTGATCTACCTTGATATCAAATAGTTAACCCTAGATGAGTTATTCTATGTCTACACCCAAAAACCGTCCCGCTTATATAGACGCCGAGGATGCCTAGGGTTTACACATGGTAGGTTACACACCGAGGAGATAAACATGCTCATTCGCTACATCATACGTGGAGTAAAAGTTGTGCTTCCCAAATCTTCCATCTTGGAGATAGGGCCTTCAAATATTCCTGTGTTCGGTAAGTGGCCCATATAGTTCAGCCCAGAGAAATAGGTCAGCCTCCCGAGGACCCCTTAATCCAGTACTCTCTCATACATCTCCTGCTTTCGCACCTCCTCCGGCAGGGATGCCCGGATCCATGCAATCTCGTTGCGGCATTCCGCGGCGGATGGTGGAGGGGGTACGGGGACACTGGCGGTGCTCAGCCTCCAGGCGCCCGACGTGCGCATGTCTGGTGGCGCTGGGTAGTCATCCTCGCGGAGGGCATAGGCCTCCCACTCATGCAGCGAGCGGTGGCTAAAGCCATCAGCGACCACTCCATCTTAGGGGAACCTCTTGACCATCGAGGGCGCGGGGGGGTGGAGGGGGTTCTTCGGGGGGAGGTGGTTTCCAGCGATGGCGTGTTGAGAGGGAGAGGATGTGGTGCAGGAAGTGTGTGTGGCCCAGCGAGGGAGTTGGCTTTCATAGTGGTCGGAGGGGCCACGTGGTGGGAGGGGCGGGACGCATGTAGGTGCATCTTCACTATGCTACCCGTGAGAAATCAATGGAAGGCTGACTGGCGGCATCCTTCTCATTGATTCCCGCGGGAAACTTAGGCGATGAGGATGACAAAGCGCCCGGTCGCTAACGTGGCGGGTCCACATGATTTCGCGCCAAAAACGTTTCCCCTGGCGCACCCCCAGTGCGTTGGGTTCGGCCTGGGTCCGTCGGCTCCAAATTTGGTCCTAACCGGCGAAAATTGGGCTTTTGGGGCTCGACTAGGCCGTTTTTCCTCAATGCATGATAAAAAGGGCCTTGGGGGACCTGTTGGGGGGGGGCAGATGCTCTAATACTAAACAAAATCAAGACAAGATTTTAAAAGGGTGGCTAATGATATCAAGATTTAGAGTAACAAAGTCTTAAGTGACACCAAAGTGCAGTTCCACATCGCAAGTGAAATAACAGTAAGACTGGATATAGCCATGGAAAAAGTGTCAATTAACTCCGGCTGAATTCAGTTCAAGAAAACTGGTAAAGCAAAGAGTTGTTGGGTTGGCAGTTGTAGAGAGAGAGCTAGGCGACGCCGAGCATCAAGAATCACCTGGCTAAAGATTGGCGTTGCAAACACAACACTCTTCAATGCCAAAATCAACTCCACGAAAAGGAAAAAATATTCTTTTCCTGAGAACAAACAACCAGGTGGCAACTGAACACGATGAAAAGTCCAACCTCATCCATGAGCATTCCAGCAACGTTCTGAGTTATGCTGAAGCGCATCGATGCGTCATCAGTACGCATGATCTATAGCTCCCCACAACAGAGCCGAGGGGCTAGATGCACCCTTCATAGAGGCAGAGGTTTGGGCTGCGATGCTGGCCTCTCCGGCCGAGAAGGCACCGGGGCCTAATGTCTTGAACGGGAAGTTCTTCCGCTCCTGCTGGACCTGATCAAGGATGAGATGATGGTTGTGTTCCATCAATTCCATAGTCTGCCATGAGCAAGTTTTGCCAAGATCAACTCATCTTTTGTTGCACTGCTTCTGTAAAAGGATCGGGCTGAATCTATGGGGGACTATAGGCCCATCAGCCTGATCAACTCAATGGCAGAACTCATCACCAAAATGTTATCCATGCGGTGAACTGGGAAGATTAGATCGATAAATTAAATAACCCATCGCCGACCTTACCATGAGTTTTTTGTTAAAAGTCCTACTGTTATGTGATACTAATAATTAATTCCGTTTGGGAACTAAAAAAGATAGGATGAAGGATTGACGAGTATCCAACCATGTGATCATTTTATCAACGAGCTTAAGATTTTTTTGTGAAAGAACATTGCTTATGTATCCAAAAATATATTTTTATGATCCCTTAATTACTTCCTAGTTATTGTCCAAAGATTGCTTGCTTTGTTTTCTTCAAATTGCTGAAGTTTCAGTCCTATGGTATACCAATGTTTAGATGTTGTGTGATTAACTCGACTGTGCCCTATATTTTTTTAGAAAATGAGGTTAAACCTCCGGCCTCTGCATCAATTGATGCATGCAGCCATCTTTATTAATTATTTCACTAAGGTCTGACAAGAACATACATCAAGCCACCCGAAGCCTCCACTCACACCTACAAACTCGATAATGTGGAGTGCTCTCACTCCCCATATCTATAACCGATGT
Organism: Hordeum marinum; assembly: GCA_022496015.1. Taxonomy (NCBI): domain Eukaryota; kingdom Viridiplantae; phylum Streptophyta; class Magnoliopsida; order Poales; family Poaceae; genus Hordeum; species Hordeum marinum. The sequence goes on along the minus strand of CM039677.1, from coordinate 275,612,848 downwards.
CGTCGCCGATCCATCCATATAACGTATTGGAACGTACAACCGGTATAGCAGACCTAAAGCGTACACCAGATGCACACGGTTTAGAAGCCGCCATCATCATCGAACCACTGCCCATGTTCAAGAGAGAAAGACGCGTTATCCCTGCCAGTCCGGCCACCCGTCGACGCCACCACGGCGCCTAACGACTCCACCGCCCTACACTCGTCCATCCCGACGCGGAGACTCTAGCAGATCTATCGTCCGTAGCACCTGCCGACCAGGCATGACACTGCGTAGCACCTGTCGGCCAGACATGACTTGACATCTCCACCGAAGCTCCGTTCAAGACGAAGCTGCTCTGCCTCTTGCCTCTGTCTTCCAACGCCGCTCCACAAACGATGCCCCCAAGAGAGAAACGACATCGTAGTGCCGCCATCGCCCGATCTGGAACACCAGATCCTAGGGTTTCTCCTGGAGCAGCATGAGTGGATCGACAGAAGTTACACGACAATGCCTTCATCAAGGTAATGGCACAAAACGTCGCCATCGCCTGCCATTGGCTCGGTTTTCACCGGAAACTCTATCTCCCCAACTCGCAGACGGGTCTAGATGACGGGTCTCGAGATCCGACCACCCAGCCTCTGGCCGGCCACCTCCGACGAAGAAGATGACCACCACCGCCGGCTGCACCTGCCAGAAAAGATCTGCCCGGAGGTGCTGCAGAGCATTCCACCAGGCCCTCGTCGCCGCCGCCGATCCAGAGCCAGATGACGCGCCTCACGGCATAGATCGCATGGCGCCGCTGCCAGAACCAGGACATCCACCGCACGCAGCCGCCCGTGACCGGGCAACCCAACGTGCCTGCATCTGCCGTCACCCGAGGCAGGGCCGGCAACCACCACCGCTGCAGCCATCGCTGCCGCTCTGCAAGATCGGCCGTGCCTCCACACGCGTAGGGGGCCCGCCACCTCTGAGTCGCGGGAGAGAGGAGGACCCCCACCACCGTCGTCGGCCACCGGGCGCAGGCCGGCAGCGTCCTCCGGCGGCGGCATGCGGAGGGGAGGGAGGTAGTTTTGGGCCCGACGGTGGATAGGGTTGGGGTGCCACCTGAGTCGCCCGAGCGGGAGGCGACGCGGGCGTGTATCTAATCCCTCTGTGCTTGTAATCATACATCTGTATGGTAAAATTAATAATGTCGAAACAATATGTTTGATGGAACTTTCATGTTGAACTACGTTTTACGTAATTTTCTGCACTATGAATGTTATGACCTTTCAAATCATTGTCCTATTATTTCTTGGAAAAAGTAGTAAATCATAAGTATGTGCACTACGAATTAGTTTCTCTTGATAATGTGGTTAGAAGCAACGCTTTGAATATATGACCCATAATTTGTTTGGTGACGATGGCATGATAATATATTAAATTCAAAATAGGCCCGCTGACAATCCTGATTTTTCTATTGCAGTTAGCCTGTAGCGTCATTTCCAGAAAACAAGTCACTAGTATTCTAAACAAAATATTGAAGGCATTATGTTTGGTGTCCAACCTCCTCCATATTTATCTTAGTTATGTTGGGTAGTACTACAGAATACCTTGGCAGGGATAGTAATATTACATTCCAAGATGTATTGTAGTACGGGGTTATTAGTCTGTCTCTTAGTTGGGGGATTTTTAGGTGTTAAGTTTCATATTTTTGCATAGATTTTTTTTCATAATTCTGCGTTGCAGAAATCCTTGATATTTGCATGCATATTTGCAAAGCTATGTTGCTCTCTAGAGGATGTTAATTCCGAAATGTGCAATGCATTGGATGATTAACCTTGACAGCCAAACCATTGTAAATTAACATTTTGTTTGGACCATAATGTTTTACTACTTCCTTTTTGTTATGTATAGGAAACAACATGGAATATTCAACTCCATTCTGTCTTTTCCATATATATTATTGTTCTAAAATTCGGTGAAGCAGTATTTTGCTTTTATGGGTCCCCGAACTTGCGGTTGCATTATCGTATTTTTTAAAGAGAAATATCAGTTATTGAATTTGGTTTTAAGCTTTCCATTTACACATGTGTCTATTTATATGAATTGTATATTGCGATCTTAGTAGATGAAATTGCATGCTCATTCAAAAAATTATAAGACTATGATTCCATTTTGGATTTGCAAGACTTTGAGGATTTATTATTTTGTCCACAATTAAAACATCATCAAAAAAATATGTATCCCTGTAACTAATATGTGACACTATTTGCTACAAAAGTAGCAAGTACAATTATCCTTGATCAACAACATGAAAGACGGTGACAACAAACGTTGCACGGGTTGATAACTATTTTTTCAAATTAAATTTACATATAACATGTTAAATTTGAAGTCACGGTTTAAAACATACCGATACTTATAGAAAACATTTGATATCTATTGCATGTTGATTAATCTAATCGAAATTTGTATTTTCCAAACGTTCGGATTTTAGCTACAGATCCCAACGCCTAAGATGTCAGTTGGATCCGAATCGAACGATCGTCGGATATCTTTGTACTGTAAATGCTAATTTTTCTACGATTCCCGCACGTAGCCGCCAACTCCGGACATCCCAACCGGCGGGAGGGCAATTTCCATCAGATCCGATTTCTTCGGCTGCCTCCTGCTATGCCCGCACGTCCCAAAGCAGAGGGCGCTCAGAGTCAGATCCGAAATTTTGGCAGTTGCCTTCTTTTAGTCTCCGGAAAAAAAAAGTAAAAATGCCTAGTGGATTTGAACCTAGGACGTGATGGCTAAAACACTATTAGTAGTCAGTCTAGTAAGCAGGTAGCCAAGCCTTTTGGTTGCATCCGATTACATGTTAAATGAAATGTGTACTTTGCTGATGAGGTACGCTTCATTTTTTTGTAGATCATGTCACATGGTTCTCCTCCCATCGTTCCTTTTTCAGATTTTTTTTGTTATCTAAAAAAGTAATCGAGGTCCTTCTTTTTAGCAAAAGTAGATTAGACGTGTGAGTCTAACTCAACTTTAACATCAACACTAGATCGATAACTGCTGTGCAAAATATGATAATTTACGCAAAACGAAGCCGATAACTTTTGTACAAATAGATGATAATTGACGTACAACATATATGATAACCTATGAACAAATTCCATGGTTACTTTGACCGACGAAAAAAGAATTTGTTGAAAACATACCACCCCCGATAACTTTTGTTCGAATAGCGTGATAGTTTACGTACAGCGGAGCTGATATCATATGTACAAATACTGATGGGGTTATTACCCCTGGGTAGGACAAAGCTGAGGGGTTCTCTCCCCGTTTCAAGAAAATATGTGTCGTCGTTCGGGCCGCGGTCGGCTGGGCCACGATCAGCTGGGCCGCGGCCGGCTGGTCGGCCGCCGGCTGCCTCGAGGCCGGTTGGCCCGCTGCCGGCTGGCTCGTAGCTGGCTAGTCAAGTAGACGGTCATCTAACCTATGGCCAGCCTACGGCCGGCTCCTCCGCTGACCTTCGGACGGACAAGCTCCCGTCCTGTCCCTCTGCGCGCAAGTACGGCGACAAGATAAGACCCCCACGACAGACCCCTAGCATTGCCACATTGACCGCTGACACGCAGGCACGCATGGCTATGTCCAACTGGTCATACCGTTGACTTTGGCTGACCGTGACCAGGCGGGGCAATAATGCCGGCATGCCTCAACCTACTCCATTACCTGCCCCCGCGTGGCTACAGCGTTGTCGGACGTATCGGAGACCTCGGCCGGCCGGCGCTAGGTGACACCACTTGAGGTTGTCCGTGCCGCGGCAGGTGAGCGCGGGCCAAACACGGAGCCGGCTGGCAGGCCCCAGGGTGCGATGGGACCGCGCAGCCGGCGGGCCCTATGGGCGACGAGACGGCTCAGTGGGCGGTCCCCCTGGCCAACCGGAGAGGCTGCCAGCCAGGTCCCTCATCCAATACTTTAGAGATATTATAAGCCAGGGGTGGCCTATAACCCCCCCCCCCCCCCCGAGCCACCCATGCATAGATAGGCACACACGCACGAAGGAACATTTCACCCCACTCTCACCTACGTAGCATGGGAAGAAGAGCCAGTTGCTCCTTCTTCCACCTCTAGACTACAGCTCCAGGAGCACCATTGTAACCTCGTCCACCAATCAACCTAGACCAAGCAGGACTAGGGGTGTTACCTCCCACGGAGGGCCCCGAACCTGGGTATATCGTGTGTTCATCACTGCTTGTGCCTAATCCCGCTCCCAAAGCCCATTGGCGACCTCTGGCCCCAACCACCATCGATAAGCCTACCCATGACATCTGTCGTAAGAAAACGATGATAGTTGGCACCCACCGTGGGGCCGTACGCGGCGTCGGCCGGAGTCACGCTCCGGGCGGGACCCTTCACCACCTCCCTCGTTCGCCCTGTGTCTGGGCGGAACTGCATGCTCGTGGGGCTTACTCTGGCAGGCCCTGCGGGCAACGTGGTCAACCCCGCGCTTGACATCGCCATGCTCATCAAGCGCTTTGGCAAGCTGAGTCTCGCCGACGAGCCGGCGGCCGACGAGTACCCTATCCAGATACTCAACTGCACCGATCCGCCCTCGTCCGTGGGTGCACTTGCCATTAGCGAGGCTTACAGCTCCTGTGATAGCCTGGCTTATTAGGGATGATAGACTACTCATATCAATAAGGAATTTCTTCTTTTCCGGGAGCCCATTCGTACAGAACTCCCAGGTTAGGTGTGCTTGGCTTGGAGTAGTTCTAGGATGGGTGACCGACTGGGAAGTTGGTCCAGGGTGCGCATGAGTGAGGACAAAGTGCGCATAAAAGACTAGTATTGATCTGTGAGGCTAGTCTAAATCCTGCCAGCAGTAACGACTACCGACGAGTGTGTCCGGGGCGTGACAAGTTGGTATCAGAGCTGACGCTCGCGGTTACACGGATGTTTGCCGACAGGTGCGCGGTCATGTTGTTCATGAAGTTTGTGACCCGTCATGGCACACAGAATGACACATGTATCGGACTGGAAGCACAGACGTTTGTGCCAAGAGGGAACGTTCCTATGACCCAACGAGGACGTCAGTTCCTGTGAGTGGTGGTGTATGTGATAGCCTGGCTTATTAGGGATGATAGACTACTCATATCAATAAGGAATTCCTTCTTTTCCGGGACCCGACGAGGACGTCGGTTCCTATGAGTGGTGGTGTATGTGATAGCCTGGCTTATTAGGGATGATAGACTACTCATATCAATAAGGAATTCCTTCTTTTCCGGGAGCTCATTCGAAAAGAACTCTCAGGTTAAGCGTGCTTGGCTTGGAGTAGTTCTAGGATGGGTGGCCGACCGGGAAGTTGGTCCCGGGTGCGCATGAGTGAGGACAAAGTACGCAGAAAAGGCTAGTATTGATCTGTGAGGCCAGTCTAGATCCTGCCAGGAGTAACGACTATCGGCAAGTCTGTCCAGGGCGTGATAGCTCCCGCGTCTGCGTGGGAATGATGGTCATGCCGAGGCCAACACGGCACCGCCCTCCGGGGTCTGAGCACCCCGATCGCTCCGACGGCGAATCTGGACATCACCGCAGCCGAACTAGAGGTGGCCCGCCGCCTGCTGTTCAAAGACGTCAGCGCCCTCATGGCCGAGCAGCGCCGAATGGAGGCCACTCAGTGGGAGTACATCTCTGCTTATGGTCTCACGCCGGCTAGCACTGAACCCTACCGACATGGGGTTGTGCATGACTGCGGCCGCGTGGTCGCGGAAATCCTCAGCGGCCACCTGCCCGTCTACGATACCCCGCGGCCAACCTACGGGCTGCCAAGGTGGCCTATGAGGATCTGGCCACCTTGGAAGGCAAAGAGTGCACCTCGTGCGAGCATCAACTCAACGACCTCATCGACACCACCAACGTGCAACAACTCCTGCTCACCCCCAGTGGAGCTGTCTCCGAGGTTCCCGTCCCGGGGGCGAGGGCGTTGTGACTGCTGGCCGTCAGCCGGCTTAGCACTCCTGCTCCCCTCGCATCTCCGGCCGGTGGGTCGAGGGAAGCAACGCCCGGCGCTCCCAGCTGCCCAGGAATGAGCAGCCAACTGTGAAAATCCGGCGCAGCAACAACCTGGCTGGCAACAACCACCGCGGCAGGAGCCGGCGCGGTCTATCCCACCCGACGGCCGTCCTGATCTCGCAGCTCAGCTTGGGCCGCGGGTCCCCATAGCGAGAACGACACACGTCTCCGCATCGACCGACTAGCACAGTCAGCTCTCCTCGAGGAGGAGGGCTCGATTGTCCTGGCGTGCTTCTGCCCCCGTATCCGCAACGACCCGTTTCCGACCGGCTTCACACTTCCGCGGGACACTCCAAAGTACGACGGGGCCGCGAAGCCCGAGGACTGGCTGATCGACTTCACCACCGCTGTCGGCATCTCTAGGGGGAACAAGCGCTTAGCTGTGCGCTACGCCCCCTCATGTTGATTGGCTCGGCCCGCACCTGGCTTAACAGCCTAGCGGCCGACAACATCGACACGTGGACAGACTTTGAAGAGGCGTTCGTCCCTAACTTCACCGGCACCTACAAGCGGCCGGGCCGCCCCCATGAACTAGCCATGTGCGTTCAGGGCCCTGACGAGCCTCTCCATGAGTACCTCACCCGATGGACCGAGCTCTGCAACTCCTCTGAAGGAGTGCACGAGGTGCATGCCATCCAGTACTTCATCGAGGGTTGTCGTGACGGCACCTACCTCAAGCACAAGCTCCTGTGCTCCAAGCCGGCTACGCTGGCAGACCTCATGGCCAAGGCAAACAATTACACCACAGCCGACTCCACAATCCGGGGCAAGGGCAGCACATCCGGCAAGGTGGCTTCGCTACAGGTTGCGTCACGACCGGTTGCTGACAACCGACAGTCGTAGAACAACAAGCACAAAGCCGACCAGCACTACTCCCGTTATGGAAGCCAGCAAGTCGCCACGATCAAGGAAGAGCAGCCGGCTGCCCAGCCTTCCGGTCAACGTCAGTGCACCGGCAAGGTTGCTTGGCAGCCCAAGCTCACGTTCGAGCAGATGCTCGATCTCCCCTACAAGAATCACTCTGGGACCAAACCCTCCATGCACACGCTTCGGCAGTGTAGCTTCTCACAGCGACTGGCCTGGGGGGACGGCCTTCCGGCTCCGGCCATGCCGCCAGCCTGCGCACCGGCACCTGCTCTGGCTCCCACTCCGGTGCTGGCTCCAGCTCTGGCCCAGAACGACGATTGCCTCCTCGACCAGTTCCCCAACCAGGATGGTTCATACGTCGTCTTCACCAGTAAAGAGACGGACGAGCACGCTCACCGTCGGCTCCACCGCGAGGTGAATGCCACCATGCCCGTGACTTCCCAGTTCATGCACTGGTCCAAGAAGCCGGTCACCTGGAGCCAGGCTGACCACCCGGCCATGATGCCAAGCCCTGGAAGCTACGCCCTCGTCCTCGATCCCACCATTGCCTTCGAGAGGTGCACATGCCGCTTCTCGCGGGTGTTGATCAATGGGGGTAGCAGCATCAACATCCTCTACCTCGATACGATGCTCAAGTTGGGGATCAAGGCAGAAGTCCTACACCCACATCGACAAGATCAAGCTCGACATCCTCTTCGGCAGCCACAGCCACTTCCATCGCAAACCGATATGGTTCGAGGTGGTGGACCTCGACAGCCCCTACCATGCACTGTTAGGCCGGCCGGCCCTCGTCAATTTCATGGCGGTCCCCCACTATGCCTACCTCAAGCTCAAGATGCCAGGTCCCAAGGGCATCATCACAATCGCCGGCGATTACAAGATGTCGATCGCGTGTGCGCGTGACGGCAGCCGGCTGGCCGAAGCACTGGAAATAGCAGAGAAGCGGCAGCTCGACCGGCTCATGGCTGACGCCGCTAGCCAACCGGCCATGCCAGTTCCTCCATCACAGTCGGTCGGTGAGGCTCCGTTCCAGCCATCCAAGGACACCAGGCAGGTGCCGCTCAACCCGGCCAACCCCAAGCAATGAGTCACCATCGGCTCCCGCCTCAACAGCAAATAGGAAAGCGAGCTCGTCGACTTCCTCTGTGAGAATCAGGACATCTTTGCATGGTCTCCCAAGGACATGCCGGGTGTTCCGAGGAAGTTTTCCAAGCACAACCTTCACGTACGGCCGGACGCAAAGCCGGTCAAGCAACCCCTGCATCGTTTCTCCGTGGAGAAGCCACGTACTGTAGGAGAAGAGATCGCCCGGCTGCTCGCAACCGGCTTCATCATGGAAGTTTTCCACCCGGACTGGCTAGACAACCCAGCCCTGGTGCTGAAGAAGAACAAGACCTGGCACATGTGCATCGACTACACAAGCCTAAACAAGGCATGTCCAAAGGACACATTCGCCCTCCTACGGATTGATCAAGTCATTGACTCCACGTCCGGCTGCGACCTGCTGTCCTTCTTGGACGTCTACTCCAGCTACCAGCAGATCAAGCTAGACCCAACCGACCAACTGAAGACCTCCTTCATCACCCCTTTTGGGGCCTACTGCTACATCACCATGCCCTTCGGCCTGAAGAATGTAGGTGCTACCTTCTAGTGCTGCATGCATAGGTGTCTCCTACCTTAGATAGGCAGGAATGTCCACGTCTATGTTGACGACATCGTCGTCAAGACCAAGAAGCACTTCAGCCTCCTCGACGATCTTCGGGGGCCATTTGCGAACTTGCGTGAATACAAGATCAAGCTCAACCCGGAGAAGTGTGTCTTCGGCATGCCAGCCGGCCAGCTCCTTGGTTTCTTCGTGTCCGCTCACGGCATCGAAGCTAACCCACAGAAGATCAAAGCAATCGAGCTCATGGAGAAGCCGGCCAAGCTTCGCAATGTCCAACAGTTTGCCGGCTGCCATGCCTCACTCAGCCGGTTTGTCAGCCGACTGGGGGAGAAGGCTCTACCCCTCTACCAGCTCCTGAGGAAGACAACCAAGTTCGAGTGGACCGACCAGGCGGACGAAGCATTCCACGGCCTTAAGCGGGCGCTCTCCAGCGCTCCCGTCCTTGCGACACCCGCGGATAAGGAGCCCATACTTGCGTACATCGCAACGACCACCCGCATGATCAGTGTCGTGCTGGTGGTGGAGCGGCCGGAGGAGGGCAAAGCGTTGCCGATCCAGCGCCCCATCTACTACCTCAGTGAGGTCCTCTCTACCTCCAAGCAGAACTACCCCCACTACAAGAAGATGTGTTACGACATATACTTGACCGCCAAGAAGGTCAAGCAATACTTCGAGGAACACACCATCACCATAGTGAGCACAGCCCTGCTCGGCGAGATCATGAGCGGCCGGGACGCCACCGGCCGGATAGCCAAATGGGCCATCGCCATGGCCGACCACGAGAGCCGGTACGAGTCGTGCGCCGCCATCAAGCCATAGACGATGGTTGACTTCCTTGTTGACTGGGCGGAGACCGAGTTCGTGCCGCCTCCCCTGGATTCCACACATTGGTGCATACACTTTGACGGCTCAAAGGTGAGGACCGGCCTGGGAGCTGGCATCGTCCTCTCCTCTCCGAAACGAGACCAGCTCAAGTAGCACTCCAAATCCTCTTCACTACCTCCAACAACGTGGCCGAGTACGAGGCACTCATCCACGGCCTCGGGCTCACCAAGGAAATTGGGATTCGGCGCATCCTCTGCTTTGGAGACTCCGACATCGTGGTGCAGCAAGTCTCTAGCGAATGGGACGCTAGGGACACCAACATGGCTAGTTATCACTTCCTAGTCCAATAGCTGACCGGCTCCTTTGAGGGTTGTGAGTTCCGCCACGTCCCCCGGGTGGACAACGAGGCGGCCGATACGCTGGCAAAGATCGGCTCCACCCGGCAGGCCATCCGAGCCGAGGTGTCCCTCGAACGGATGCTCAAGCCATCGATCAAGCCCTCCCCCGAATCAGAGTCCATCTTTGTGTCAGCTAACATAGCTGACCCATCGGCGGATCCGGCTGCCCAGCCGTCACCATCAGCGCTGGCTGCACCACCAACTCCAGCTACCAAGCCGGCTCCACCAGCGCCGGCTGCCCAGCCGGCACCACCAACTCCAGTTGTCGAACCGGCAGTGCCCAAGGCGGCCGGCTCCGAACCTACGGCCATCATGATGGCAATCGACGCCCCTCCCACTGCCTTGGTCCCAGGGACTGGTGAGCCGGTCGCGGGGACTGGTCACCTAGACCCGGGGCTCCGTCCGCCTCCAACGCCCCACTTGAGCTTGAGTCGGGTCCCGTCTCGGCTCCCTCATGGGCCCAGCCCATCCCGGCGTTCCTCTTATGCGGCAAGATCCCTCCTGATGAGGCCACGGCAAGGCAAATCCAACGTCGAGCCCCGTCCTAGAGCATCATCAAAGATGAGTTGGTTCATCGCAGGACCACCGGCGTCTTCCGACGTTGCATCAAGCCGGAGAAAGGGCAAGAGATCCTCCTCGACTTCCACCAGGGCGAGTGTAGGCACCACACCGCCTCCAGGACCCTGGTGGCCAAGGCATTCTGCCACGGTTTCTACTGGCCGACTGCCTTAGAGGAGGCCAAGCGGCTGGTCGACAAGTGCAAAGGCTGTCAGTGCTTCAGCACATAGAGCCAGCTATCGGCTATGGCCCTCTAGACTATCCCCCTCTCATGGCCTTTTGCCGTATGGGGGCTGGACATGGTCGGACCCTTGAAAACCGCATGAGCGCGGCATGACACATTTGTTGGTAGCCGCCGACAAATTCACCAAGTGGATCGAGGCCAGGTTGATCAAGAAGCTGGACGGCCCCACGACGGTCCGGTTCATCGAAGACATCATAGTCCGCTACGGCGTCCCCCACAACATCATCACCGACAACGTCTCGCCAAGGGCGCGCTAGCAGGTTTCTGCGCCCAGCAAGGTATCCGGCTCGACTTCGCGTCCGTCGCCCATCCACAGTCAAATGGCTAGGTCAAGAGGGCAAATGGCCTGATCCTGGCGGCATCAAGCCCCAGCTCCTGGCGCCGCTGGTCAGGTCAACCGGCTACTGGATCGAAGACCTGCTAGCTGTCCTCTGGAGCCTCAGGACCACGCCCAACCGGTCGACTGGCTACACCCCTTTCTTTCTCGTATACGGGTCCGAGGCAATCATCCCTACCGACATCAAATTCGATTCATCTCGGGTTGCCCTGTATACGAAGAAGGATGTGAAGGAGGCGAGAGAAGACGGCGTCGACCTACTCGAAGAAGCACGCGAGCTGGCTCTGAGCCAGACGGCCATCTACCAGCAGAAGCTCCGGCACTACCATAGCAAGCACATCCGACCACTCTCCTTTCGCGAGGGAGACTTGGTGCTCAGGCGGATCCACCGAGCTGCCGGCTAGCACAAGCTATCCTCCCCATGGGAGGGCCCGTCCATCATCAGCAAGGCATTACACAACAATGCGTACTACCTAATAGACGCCCAGAAGCCAGAGAAGCGCAAGAGAGTCGCCTCAGGCATAGAGACAGAACGCCCATGGAACGCGGAGCTCCTCCACCCGTTTTACTGCTAAAAGACCAGTGTACGTATGTATCCTTCCCTTTTGGGCTTATGAATGCAATGGGGGCCCCAAGCCGGCCCTTGGGGCATGCCCCTTTTCAATCCCTTCAAAGGTTTCTCATTATTTAAAGCACGGCACCCGGGCCCGGCTCCCTGGCCCGGTGGCTCGTCGGCTCCCCTCCGAGGCGGACAAGTAATGTGAGCGAGCGACCCTTCACTACCCCCCCAAACCAGCCACAGACCGGCTCCCGGCTGTCCGGCTGACGAGACCGCGGGGTAGGAAGGAACTCCTCACACAAAAAGTCGTCCAATGAGTGGCAGCTGGACAGGTCCAACCAAACCATGTTGTTTCTAGCAACCAGCCACTGCCAGCTCGACCTAGCCCTAGCAGGATGAATCTAAAAGATCGCTTGTTTTCCTAAGGATGATGCCATGTCCCTGTCCCAGACCGGCTCCCATTTGGCTGGCAGACGGGGCGGAAGCCGGAAGGAATCCCGACGTGAAACACAAGTCAAAAAGTGAAAGGCAAAAGAAGAGCCGACACACACACATTTTTAACGACACACAAGTTAAAACGATAAACGGCCGCAAGCCAAAGGTTCATTACACTACACCCCCAGTGGGTGGAAATGTGTCTCAAACATAGTACTGCAGCAAAAGGCTGGAAAAGGTAAATGCGCGGGGCGGCTTAGGCTGCCGGCGCATCGTCAGCTGGCTCGACAGCTCGCCCAGGAGAAGTTGCGGCCTTCGGGTCCGCCTCCACAGCTTTTGTGGCCTCTGTGCCGCCATCGGTGCTGGAGGCGGTGCTCTCGTCGGTGGCCTCCTCATCCTCTGGGCCGTGGGGGTTGCCAAACGAGTCCTCGACGACCGGCTTGCCATCCTCGCCATGTGCCGACAAAAGCTCGTCCGGGTTGACGTACGTGGCGAGCTCGTTGGCCCGACAGACAAGGGAACCTTCACGGGCCGCCCGCTCCGCCTACAGGATGTCACGCATCGTGGCCAGCCGGTCCAAGTTGATGCCGGAATACCATGATGTGACGAACCAGAGCGCCATCTGCGCGTCGGCTCGAGCCGCCGCCGCCTTCTAGACTCTAGCCGGGCCATGGCGTTCTCCAGCCACAGCGCTACCGTTAGTGCATCTAGTGCCCCTTAGTGATTTTGGTGTATTGAAGACTTATAGGTTAAGGTACTAATGTTTTTGTGAGTGTACACAGGCTCTATAAGTCGATGAGGAGTTTGATACATTCGGAGATTATCGACCCCTAAAAATGTATGTCTTCAAGTGAAGACTTTGCTGAAGACTTTCTGAAGACTTTGGTGAAGACTTTCTGAAGACTGTGTAGATGAAGAAAGTCGGTGTGACCTTGAAGACATGAATGAGGATCATGAAGCATGAAGACTTGTTTTCGTAGTTTCATTTTCTATTCTTGAGTCATAGGAAACACCGTACTATTAAAGGGGGCCGAGGTAATACTAAGGATGTTTCCAACTGATGCTCAACTCCAAAATCCTCAACCTACAATACCCTTTGAGTGAAGCCTTTGGAAATCTCTTACGGCTCAGACAAGTTCTTCAGTGATAGAGATGATGTTATTCTAGTCTCTGAGCAAATTGATCTGACTGAGGAGTTAGGATTTCGCCAGTGCGAATTGCCTACAAGTGAGGAACGTGATATGTCTGAGGACTTTCACAGTTCGAAAATCCGATCGTTGTTGTGCTTAGCGCGAGCTGTCCCCATTCACAACTATCCACATAAAGGTCATATGATTGGGGGCATTTATGTCATATCATGTCGGGTTGCACCCTGGCTATAAATAGCCGACCCCCACAACCACAAGCTGGTTGGCTGCTCCGAGAGAGAAGTAACACTTGTCATTTGAGAGCAACCCATCCTCCGATGACTTTGAGAGAATATCATAAGTGAGGAAAAACCCACAACCAAACCACAAAAACCCAAAGTGATTGAGCATCACTGAAGAATTTTCTATGTGGAACCGACGCTTGTTACCTTTGAGGACTGTGCATCCTCCAGACGGTTAGGCTTCATGGTCTAGTGCTCCTGCAGTCAATTGGGGACCACGAAGTGACCTTGGTCTAGAGCATCCAGCAGTAAATTGTGGATCGCCGGGTGACCAGTTTGTGAGGGTTTTGGAAGTCTACCCTGAGGCCTTACCACGAGTGTTGGGCGAGGACTATGTGACCTTAGCTCAAGGAGAATACGGTAAGGACTGTGTGTCCTGGGACTGTGTGTCCTCTGGTTTAAATACCAGGCTGCTCCAAACAAGACGTATGACTGTCACAGCAGTTGGAACTGGGTCATCAAACCATTGTCTTCATCAAGCTACCTAGTTATATTTCCTCAACCTCCCTATTCCTTATAAACCTGTTGATGAAATTGATTGATACTGTTTGAAGAATTTGACTAAAGAATTTCGCAAATTCCTCTCCTCAAATTCTTCAAGTTGCCTTGTTCATCACTGCTTATCCTTTATCACGCTACTCACTGTTCGTGCATGTTTCATTTCATCATGATGACTAAGCTGATACTATGCTCCTCATGCACTTGAGTACTAATTCCGCTGCTAGTTATTCATCACATTTTGAATTCCTCAAAGTGAATGTGATCGGACCCTTTCCCCGTCTATGCTAAACTCAACCCAGACTGTTCACAAATTCCTCATATGCGTTCTACTTTGAAACTTGTTCAAAGTTTTCACGGTGTCCTTTACAGCTGAAGAATTTGCAAACGAAAACTTTAAATCTTCACTACCAAAAATTTTAGTGGTTCCTGCTCAAACGGTTCTGATACCCACGCCTGGATAACGCACGATCCCCCACAATCTCCACTACCTAGAACATGGGTGAAACCTGTCGTGAGGAGAGCAAGGGTCATGGGTAAACCTGTCCAAAATCCTCAGGTGGATCAGTTTTCACTCCCTCTATAAATAACCCCTCCCCTTCAACTGTGCTCGGTTACTCATCCCATACCTCTTCGGAGCTCCTGCATAGCACCGCCACTGAAGTCATCGTCGCCGGTAAGGAAGAGCTTCGCTGCCTCAACCTTGTTGTCACAGTACTCGCATCGGTCGCGGAAATCTTCATCCCGCCGCCGCTATAGTTGTCTCCCTCTGCCAAGCTAGGGCCTAGGAGATCTGAACTGACAAACTTCCTCCTTCCATCTCTGTGTTCGTCGTGTTCTTCACCAGGGTAATTAAAATTTATTTTACTGCCCTAGTTTGATCTACAATTACTACTACTATTCAACAAAAGGTGTTTATATGCTATAAATCCAACTCTCAAGCATCTTACATCTCCTCATACTTGATGACTTTTCCTAAGTAATGATTTTCTTCAAGATTCCTCAATTGTGCGAACTCTCAATTTGCAAAACTCTGGAACCTGAGACAAAGAACATTTAGTGAAATTCCTCAAGGCATCCATGGTCAAATTCCTCAAACCTATTTTTCTTCAATCTTCTGAGAATGCATATGACCTCTTCAAATTCCTCGCACCTATACTCTGTTCACAGGTACAACATGTCCGCTGATGAATCACTAGGTTCTCATCAACCTAACTCATTTGCAGCGCTACTTGAAGGAAAACTGTGTACCTCTTCAGAGTCTTCAAGAGTTCATATTCCTCAAGTGAAGAAAGTCTGATGGAAAAAAAACTCAGAAAGGAGGGAAGAAACCAGATGTGCACACTGGATTTGAGATCCCTGAAGATCTGTATGATGATTATTGCACACCTGATGAGGAAATTCATGGAAAGGAGCTGCCCAAGCAGAGGAAGATCCGTCTGCAAAAGATTGAGAGGACATGGGCCAATGAATGGAGAAAATATCGTTATGTAACGCCAAAATACATGATGAAATTCGCTGTGAAACCACCTTGCAGCAGGCCTCCTCTTGCTCAGAATCAGATCGCTGATCCCTCAAGCCTCAAAACTGGTGAAGACTTTCCTCACCTATGGGAGAAGCAGCAAGCCAAGCTGGCGAGGAAAGCCAAAGAGGCCGTGAAGACATTCAATGAGGATTCTGCTGCTACTGCTGCCTCTGCCGGAGCTTCTGCTAATGCTCCGAAGAAAATGGAAAAGAAATCTGCTCTGAAGATTGGTTCTTCAACATCCAAATCCTCAGTGCAAATTCCTCAAGGTCAAAGGCCTCATCCTAGAAAGCCTTCAGCTCCTGGAACTGCTGCTGCTCAGTCTTTTGCTGCAGCTACAAAATCCTCAACTCCAGTGCATCTGGCAACATGCAAGAGGGTTGAGGGTTTCACCAAAGTTCCAAAGCTCACTGCAAGCCCCTGTACAACTACAAAGTCTTCAACCAGTCCCTCTGCATTGAAGCTGAAGAAAACTGCTGGACAAGGTCAGAAACCAAGTCCTCTCACCAGCAAGCCTGTGATTACAGTTCCCTCGGGTTCCTTAGAGGGTAATGATGAAGCTGATGATGAAGCTGATGATGAAGAATTGGAGGAAATCATCAAACAGAGTTAGCAAAGGGCTGCCATAGCTAAAGGCAGCTCCATTCCTCTTCTGTTGGATCCCAAGACGATCCTGAATTTCATCGATGTTTGGCATGAAGATCCAAACACTCCACTCTCTTCACTGAATCTGCCTCTTGGCATAGAATATGTCCTCACACATTTCATTCCTGAAGAAAAGTGGAAAAGAGAACAAGGTGTGAGGGCAAGAAGAAACAAAGCACGCAAGGAAAAGTTCATGCGTGACAATGTGATGAACTTGACTCCCAAGCAGTTAGTCACAGTTCAGTCAGAAATTCGCACTCTCTCTGAAGATCAAGAGAGATATGATGTTGAATGGAAAGGAACAAAGGTTAGATTCGTCAGGGCTTCTCAAGCTGCTGTGAAGGACCACAACTCAAGGGTTGTAGCTCGATCACAACCACAAAAGCCTCAGTATGATGAAAGTCCTTAGACTGCAGATGAAATTCCTCAGGCTGCTGATGAAAATGCTCAGCCTGATGAAACTGTTACAGGAAATGCTTCTACACGAGAAGCCACTGCCAGTGCTGCTGAGGAAACTCAGACTACTGATGAACCTGTCGGGGCAACCTCTAATGTTGTGCTTGAAGAATCTGAGAGGCCAGCTGAAGAAACTGTTTTGCCTGAAGAAAATGAACCACCAAGGGCGGCTGCATCAGCCGTTCCTGAAGAAACTGCAACTGGTGAGGAAAATCCTCTCAAGAGAAAATCTTCAGCTTCTGATGCCCCTGTGTTGAAGAAGTTGAAAACTTCATCAAAGTCCTCAGCAACTCCAATTGATGCAACTCCAATTTCCTCGGCACCAGCCTATGCAATTGTGCCAATCGGGGAAGCATACGACGTCCCTGAATAAGAAAATCACTCGGCTGCTTCCACAGAGCCTATTGATGAGGAAATTGTTATTGATGACGCTGCATCAACTCCCAAGGTATCATCACCTCAGCTTCTGCTAGCTGCTGGCGTTGATGAAATTGACGAAGAAGTTGACATTGGTGACACTACTCAAGTCATCAATGATGAACATTGGGAATCTGCACATCCCAACTCACCAGTGGCAACTCCTCTGATGCTGATTCCTCAGTCGCCTGTACAAACTGAGAAAATACCTAAAGATTCTGAACATATGTACCTTCCAGAACCTGAAGACATTCCAGCTGCAACAGCTGAGGAAACTTATGCTCCGGCACCTGCTGAGGAACCAATTCTTCAAATCACAGATGTTCCTCCCATGCCAACAGAGATCAAGGGGCGCATTTGAACAAATCTTCAACCTAAGCAAAGAATTCCATTCAAAGGTTCGGTCCGCCCCAAATTCCTCAAGTCAAATTTCTTGAATGAACACATGTTCTTCACAGGACCAAATCCATATGATTCTGCTCGGACTGGTTGCACAAGGTTCTGGACTCCCACGCAAATGAACTACTATGCTTCTGTTCTATGTGACAAGAAGAAAATCTTCGAGCACCATAATATTCCTCATGTGGACATGGAGTCTATTCCATCATTCACGCTGGTGCTCCAAGTTCTTCATGATGTTGGGCTTCTTCCCTTCTGTGTTGGTGTCTGTGACTGGAACAAGGAGCTGATTCTTCAATTCTATGCCACTCTATATATTAGTGGAAATTGCTCAGACATCAACTCCTGGGTCTTGGACTAGATGACGGGAACAACTCATTTCACTGCAAGCTCTTCTGAATTGCTTCAGTCTGTCCCAGTTCCAATTCCCTCAGATGAAGCCCGATGTCTATTCAATGATCCACCACTGCCGAATCAGATGATGAATGTGCTGATGAAGAAATTAGCTCCTAGAAAGCCTCAAAGGACAACCTTTCTTGTGAAGGATTTGATGTATGTACCAAGAACAGTCTACCGCATACTCAGTCATACCCTATGTCCTCACAAGGGCCACAACTCTGAAGAAGAAGAAGTGGAAGGACTCATGAAGAATATGCTTTTCAACATCATTCATGGGATCCCCATCAACTTTCACGATTTCTTCATGAGGACTCTGGCCGATGCTACTATGTCACCATTTGAGTTGAAGCCTTTTGCTCCCTGGATTATAGATTTCATCAAAACAAAGACTTCAATTCACTTCAAGGATGACTTCCAAAATCATTTCAGTTTTCTGCCCCCGATTGAAGTCCTCAAAAGCACAACTGATGAAGGAAAAGGCAAGGATGTCATTGATCAAGGCACTCGACCATTGGATGGTCAGTTTCGTCAAGCAGTGTCCAACTCCACAAATGATGGCTATGCCACACAGGACTCCTCTGCCAAAACCTCTGCACAAAAGCCTCATGCAACTGCTCCTCATGTGATGACTGATCGTGAGCTTCTCTTAAGTCTTCATTAGAAGGTCGATCGAAATCACAAGTGGGTCAAACCTCAACTTGGGTATATAGTGCAGAACATGACTGTAACGCAGAACGCTGTCAAGAGGAACCACTATTATGCTCATGAAAACCTCAAGCGCTCTTGGGCTGTGCTGAATCACATCATGCCTTCTGAAGAGTTGGATGAGCTCAACTTTGAAGAATATCCTGACTTCGCTCGCTGTCCTCAAAAGAAGTTCAAGAAAGTCCAAGTTCCACTAATGGTCACCAGTTCATATTCTTCATCACGCGAGCGCGCTGAAGATGAAGACATTGAAGACACTGTTGCTGGCCCTGCATCAACAAACGACCCCGACAATGCTGGCGCTCCTTCTTCACCAACAAGATGAACTTCCTCAAGGTCGCGTTAGTCATCACTTTTTCTTCCCTTTTGGTCTTCGATGACAAAGGGGGAGAAAATTTGAGTTAGTCTTCAGGCGGGTCTCTTTATATGGGCTATTTTTGTTTAAGTTACAACTCTCGTTCTTCCGAAACTTTTGTTTATTGAGTTTTAAACTTAAGTCCGATGGTTGTCTGACACTTTTGAACTATTTCCTCGCATGTTTATTTCCTCAAAAGTACCTTAATGCATACATGCTGAATTTCATCAGACCCCATTTTCCTCACGCATTTCAAAGTCTTCATATCATATGTTCAAATGCGTGTATGGATTACAAGATATAGGGGGAGCTCTCCTTGTTTTAACCTGCCATGTGCATTTGCAGTCCAAAGCAAATTCCTCAAATATGCACATCTTCAGGGGCAGTTCTTCTATATCTTGCAATCAAATTCCTCAAACTCTGTACTTTCACGTTATATGTTTATTCCCGTTGAAAATTTAACCTATTTGTCATCAATCACCAAAAGGGGGAGATTGTTAGTGCATCTAGTGCCCGTTAGTGATTTTGGTGTATTGAAGACTTAAAGGTTAAGGTACTAATGTGTTTGTGAGTGTACACAGGCTCTATAAGTCGATGAGGAGTTTGATATATTCGGAGATTATCGACCCCTAAAAATCTATGTCTTCAAGCGAAGACTTTGCTGAAGACTTTCTGAAGACGTTGGTGAAGACTTTGTGAAGACTATGTAGATGAAGAAAGTCAGTGTGACCTTAAAGACATGAATAAGGATTATGAAGCATGAATACTTGTTTTCGTAGTTTCATTTTCTATTCTTGAGTCACAGGAAACACTGTACTATTAAAGGGGGCCGAGGTAATACTAAGGATATTTCCAACTGATGCTCAACTCCAAAAGCCTCAACCTACACTACACTTTGAGTGAAGCCTTTGGAAATCTCTTACGACTCAGACAAGTTCTTCAGTGACAGAGACGATGTTCTTCTGGTCTCTGAGGAAATTGATCTGACTGAGGAGTTAGGATTTCGCCAGTGCAAATTGCCTACAAGTGAGGAACGTGATATGTCTGAGGACTTTCACGATTCAAAAATCCGACCGTTGCTGTGCTTAGCGCCAGCTACCCCATTCACAACTATCCACATAACGGTCATATGATTGGGGGCATTTATGTCATATCATGTCGGGTTGTACCCTGGCTATAAATAGCCAACCCCCACAACCACTAGCTGGTTGGCTGCTCCGAGAGAGAACTGACACTTGTCATTTGAGAGCAACTCATCCTCTGACGACTTTGAGAGAAAATCATCACTAAGGAAAAGCCCACAACCAAACCACAAAAACCCAAAGTGATTGAGCATCACTGAAGAATTTCCTGTGTGGAACTGAGGCTTGTTACCTTTGAGGACTGTGCATCCTCCAGACGGTTAGGCGTCATGGTCTAGTGCTCCTGCAGTCAATTGGGGACCACGAAGTGACCTTGGTCTAGAGCATCCAGCAATAAGTTGTGGATCGCCGGGTGACCAGTTTGTGAGGGCTGTGGAAGTCTACCTCGAAGAATTACCACGAGTGTTGGGCGAGGACTGTGTGACCGTAGCTAAGGAGAATACGGTAAGGACTATGTGTCCTGGGACTGTGTGTCCTCTGGTTTAAATACCAGGCCACTCCAAACTAGACGTACGACTGTCACAACAGTTGGAACTGGGTCATCAAACCATTGTCTTCATTAAGCTACCTGGTTCTATTTTCTCAACCTCCCTATTCCTTATAAACCTATTGATGAAATTGATTGCTACTGTTTGAAGAATTTGACTGAAGACTTTCGCAAATTCCTCACCTCAAATTCTTCAAGTTGCCTTTGTTCATCATTGCTTATCCTTTATCACGGTACTCACTGTTCATGCATGTTTCATTTCATCATGATGACTAAGCTGATACTATGCTCCTCATGCACCTGAGTACTTATTCCGCTACTAGTTATTCATCACATTTTAAATTCCTCAAAGTTGAAATTCCTCAAGTGATGAATTTGTAAAAATCGCCTATTCACCCCCTATAGTCGATATAACGCAATTTCAGCCACCCGGTTCTCCAGGGCCCCACGACCCGGCCACAAGGTGGTGATCACCTCTAGGCCGGCTGTCTTCAGCCGCTCCACGCTGCGCTGGAGGTGGATCAGCCAGTTCTCCACGGCCAACCCAAGCTCCGCCACGTCCCAGTCGGCGTTCTCCTCAAGCTCATGCCTGTGCTGCCGCAGATACTCCCGGTGTTCCGCCACGGCTCGTTCAGCACGCCGCCGGGTTTCTAGGAACCACTCTGAAGACGGAAAAGGGAATCGAAAAACACATCGAAGGCAAGAAAAAGGGCAGACGGCTGGGAAGAAAATCAAGACTTACGCTGAAAGGAGTCATCTATCTCGATGGCAAAATGCAGTGCCGTGTTCTTCTCCCTTGCCAGCACCGCCTCCGCTTGGACAAGGGCGGCTCCGAGCGCCTCAAGTGCCTTCTCGAGGCGGGTCACCTCGCCTTGGAGGGTGGCGGTCCATTGGGTGGCATCAGCTGCCATCTTGATGGTGCCTTCCTTGGCCTCCACCTTCCGCTGCAACTCCTCGTGAAGGCGCTCTTGGGCCGCCTACCCGTCCACTAGCAGGCTGGCCAGCCGGTCTCGCTTCGAGGTGATTGCCTGGACGTTCTTCACCATCTAGTCACGCTCGGAGGCCACCTCATCCCTCTTCTCTCAGATGGAGATCAGGGCACCCAGCACCCCTACAAAAAACATCGACTTCGATTAGCAAAATGCACAAGATCCGTGTCGGCTATTAAGAATCCGGCCCGACTCTCGGGGGCTACACCCAGTGGGTGCACTCGTGCGCCCCCACTGGAACATACGTACCTTGCGCCTTCTTCAACTCCTCCTCGAGACGGTAATAGCCGTGCTTGCCACGGTTGTGGATGGCGACCGCCTCGTCAAAGAGCTCCTGCCGCATGGTGCTCCCCGCTTGCTCCAAGAAACCAAAGTCAGCAGCAAGCAAAAGAAGATCCGCCCCGGCTGCCTCGCAGCTGGTAAGCCAACCCGCATCTCGGGGGCTACACCCAGTGGGTGCGCTCGCGCGCCCCCACTGAAAATTTGACAAGGGCTGAAATATTTAGCTCCACGCACTGAAGGGCACTGTCGGTAGCCTCCACAAACCTGGCCAATCCTTCGCGGCACTGCACCAGGATGCTGACCAGCTCCCCGGTCACCAGGACCGGGCCACTAGCTGGCGGAGGCAGGACAACTGGGACGTGAGCCAGCGCCTCGTAGTCCTGGATCACATCCAGCATAGTCCTCTGGAGCTGGCTCAACACGCCGCTAGCTTCGTCATCCACCGCGATGCTGGCTGTCGGCGGACGATTGACGGCCATAAGGGCACGGGAATAGATTCCCAGCACTCCCGTGTCTGGCGCCGCCACCTCCTCTCCCAGCCAGCTCGACGGGACAGCCGCGGCAGCCGGCACTTCTGTCTCCATGGCCAGCACCTCCAGAGCCGCCTCCGGCACCACCGGGGCCTCCGGCACGACGACTGGTGGCGTCACCTCTGGCTCTGCCTATCGGGTCCCTCCCGAGGCAGGCTCGGGGGCTGCCCCAATGGCGGGGCCACCTTCGTCCTGGGCGAGGACACGACTGCCTCCGTAGCCGGCCCTCGTGGCTCGCTCGACGGAGGTCTCAACATGCGAGTCGACTCCGCCGCCGAATCCGATGCCCGCGCAGGGTCCGCATGCCGCCTCCGCCTCCCGTCGCTCGAGGTCCCAGAGCATGTGGGTCCGCCCTCGGCTCCCGACTTTGAGGCTCGCAGTTCCGTGAGCCTCCTCTTCTGCTCATGCAGCGTGGCTGCGTGCTCTGAAGCAAACCGACTGGTGGGCTCCACCGGGCCGGCTGTCGACTTCACATCGTGGAGCTCGATGGGGACCCTGGAACAATCATACACGCAAACGCCTGCCGGCACGTGACTTACAAAGAGAAACAAAACCCACAAGAGTCACAGTATTTACCCGGCGACGATAGGAAGGGCCCACTTGCCCCGTGTCGGCCGCTTCGCCGCGGCCGCTCGCACTCATTTACGAGCTGGCGGTTGCACTGGCGACTCCCCCTGAGCCGGCCTCTTCTCCTGACGGGAGGTCCCGCCCGCCTAGCTGCGCGCCGGCTGATCCCCGCTCCGCGCTGTGCGGGCCTCGCTGATCTGTGGGAGGAGGCGCGTCCAGGATCTGGACATCCTCCTCATCATCATCATCAGTCCAATATTTGATCGTGGGGCCGGAGGGGAACTCACCAACCACTCTAGACCCATCAGCTCCCAGGTCGCCCACCGCTGCGGCCGCCGCAACCTCTACCAAGGAATCGACCCCCTCTTTGGCTCCGCCTCCCGGCTCGAAGTCCTCGGAGTCGGATTCGGCGCATCCACCTCGAAAATATGGAGGTGCAGGCCATTCGGCGTGTTCTGTCGAACGAAAGCTACATTCAGCGCGACAAGTGAGATCGGAGGCCGGCTAGAAAGATTCGAAGAGAAATAAACATCACCTCAATGGGGCGTAATAGGGGGGCTGGATTGTGCCGGCTGTACGGCTCCTTGCCGAAGGACCAAGTCCCTAGCATCACCTTGAAGGTTATAATGGCGTTCACCCGCGCGGCCACTCGAGCCGGCGCCATCTCGACGATGGACAACCGATAGGGGTCCCGCCGGCCGGACATGTCGCAGATCTGGTGCGGCCTCAACTAGACGGGCAGCACCCGACGCGCGATGAAGGCGGACACCAGGTTGGAGGTAACTAGCCCCTCTCCACTCCTCATGGCATGGAGTCGGCCCAGTTCTCCAACTACGGCCCCGGCCGGGCCGGGCCCCGGCCAATTCACTCCGAAGGACGAGACGTTGACGAACGCCGACAACCGGATGTAGTCCTGCTATGTGTTGGCGTTCTTCACGTAGAAGAATGTCCAATTCCATCCCTTGACGGAGTCGATGAGGGTGATGCAGGGAAACCACGGGCTGCCACAACACACCCCCGCGCCCCCGCAAGCGTATGGCTCGTCGTCGTTCTTCAGGGCCTTGAGGTAGGAGAGCTTCGTGAAGAGATCTACGAAGTGGAGCATCCCAAGATAACCCTCGCACAAGGTCACGAAGCTCGCAATGTAGAGAATGTCATTGGGGCCGAGGTGGTGCGGTTGGAGGTCGAAGGTGTCCATCAGGAGATGGAAGAAGAGGCTCACCGGCAGGTCGAAGCCGCACGGGAAGTGACAGGCGAAGATGACATGCTCCCCCACCTGGGGCTCGGGCACCACCTCGTCGCCCGTCGTGTGAGCGATCACGCGTTCCACCAGCGGCAACATGCGAGGACGACGGAGCCCCATGATGTCGTCCTCCGTGACGAAGGAGCCCCTAGCTACCAGAAGGGTCGTCGACAATCGCTGCGGCGAGATGTGCGAAGACGACAAGGAGGAAGAAGACGGAGGGGGCAAGAGGAGCGCAACTGCCTCCTCCCCTCGCCCTTCCCTTATAAATAAGGGGGCAGTGCCCGGGCGAGGTGGGGATTAACTACGCCCACTCCCCTAGAATACCCGCGAGATCGTGGGTGCCTCGGGCCGCAACCGCTGCGATCTGGGCGCAGAAGATCCCGACCTGCGCCCCGAGGCCTACTAGGCTACACCCGCGGCCTAGCGGCCTAGGCCCAGTGCGATGTCCCGTTTGCCCTCGGATGCGGGCCCCATAGCATCATTGCACACCGCGTGGCGTGCCACGGGCCAGCACGGGACCCGGAGCGGCGCAACGAGATGCGAGGCATCGCGGGCGACCGTCGGCTCGGCTGTTCGGACCGGCTCCGCGCGGAGGGGGAACGCCACCTAAGGAAGCCGCCGGCTCCCCCTCGTCAGAGAGACGTGGGCCCCGCCGGCTTTCGGGACTACTAACGGGGTTATTACCCCTGGGGTAGGCCAAAGTTGAGGGGTTCTCGCCCCGTTTCAAGAAAATCCGTGTCGCCGGCCGGGCCACGGCCGGCTGGTCGGCCGCCGACTGCCTCGAGGCCGGCTGGTCAAGGAGCCGACCATCTGACCTATGGCCAGCTTACAGCCGGCTCCTCCGCTGACCTTCAGATGGACAAGCTCCCATCCCGTCCCTATGTGCGCAAGTACGACGACAAGACAAGACCCCCACGACGGACCCCAGCATGGCCAAAGTGACAAAACGACAGCCCATCAGCGACCCCCGGTCCCAACCACCTTCGATAAGCCTACCCATGGCATCTGTTGTGAAAAAACAATGACAAACACCATAGTAACTTATGACAGTGAAGTGTGGAGTTGCTGAAATACATACCCTCCCTCCTCCCCCCGATAACTTATGTGAAAATAGTGTGATAATGCACAACAGAGATGATAACCTATGTACGGAGATCGTAGTAACTTTTGACCGAGGAAAAGTAGATACCACCGACATCATAAATTAGATATAAACATTGTGAAACTTTTACTTGCGAAAATAATTTGTTGAACGCACAGCTTGATAACTTTTGCATAAATAGGATGGTAAGACACACTGCAAAACTGATAACTTAGGTACAAAAATCACGGTAACTTTGTTCCGGAAAAAAGGTTGATAACATAATCCTCGACAATTTCTTTGTAAATATTATGATAATATATGCATCGTGAACTTGATAACTAATGTTCAAAAGCCACGGTAACTTTAAGCCGAGGAAAAAGATTATAAAACATATCGGTAACTTTAAGACGCGCTAACTTTGAAAATATAACCCAATAACCTATGTGTAAATAGCATGATAATACACACAACACAGACCTGATAACCTATGACAAACACATTGAGAACTTTTTTGATTGGGGGGGGGGGATTAAAAAAACACGAGTAAATTGCGAAACTTTTTTGTAAATATCATAGTAAAATAAACATTGTAGACTTGGTAACCCATTTATAAACATTATGGATAAGTTTTGAACATGGGACAAGGATCTTTAAAAAGATAGCCCAACAACTTCTCTACAAACGGTGTGATAATATACACTACCCATGCATGATAACTTACTTATCTCATGGATAAGTATTCAAAATAAGAAAATATAGAATGACATATTTTTTGTCATCTAGTGCATGTGGCGATAAGGTTGGAGAATAATTTTTTATGTCTCCATAATTTGTGTGTAAACAACACGATAACTTATACTCCCGTCATTCCACAATATAGTGCGTTCTTATTTTTCATGATTTAAGTTTGACTATAAATTTAACCAACGAGATCAATTGGGGCAGGGGCAAAAATTTTACCGCTGATTTCGTATCAAAAATATGAATTCAATGGTATAATTATTTTTCCGCCACAATAGGTATCGTTGATTAAATATATGATCAAACTTGGATCTCAAAAAATGTGGGTGCACTACATTGTCGAACGGAGTGAGTATACCACAAGCTTGATAACTCACATCATACACGAGTGCTAACTTTTTTGACCGGCAAAAAAATCGTCGGATGATATCAACATGGGATCTAGTTTCGAAGCTCTCGTCGTGACGGATTTTTTTATGTGAAAACAATTTTTTGATCGGACTGACAGTTTAAGCTACATACATTTTGACTTTTCGAAATAGAGAAGAATTTAGGGTGACATCCATTTTTCTATCTTCTAGTTCATTTACATGTGGGGAGAAGGCCGGAGAACCAATTTCGATGCCCTGATAATTTTATATAAACAAGATGGTAATTTAGGTACCACAAACATGATAACTTATTTAGCCTTGGCCTGATAAATTTTTGTTCGGAAAAAAGTCGTCGGAACATATCAACATGAGATCTAGTTTCGAAGATCTCGTCGCGACGAATCTTTTACGTAAAAGCAGTTTTTGGATGGGAGCGACAACTTGAGCTACAAAACATTTTGATGTCTGAAATTTGATGGAATCTTTGTTGATGTCAGCAATTTTATCTTATATGCATAGGTGTATTGCATGAGCATGCAACCATTGCGAGTCTTTCTCCGGACCACCTCATTCATGGTTGAAGGAATTTTGAAATGGTTCGGATTTGTTGCTTACGGACCTAACTTTCGGTATTTAGGATAGTCCTAATCTAATTATCATTGATTTTTCCAGAAAAATGCTGACTTAAAATTGTCTTGCGGGTTGATTATCAATAATCATCTGGGGTCTTCTGCAAAAGGGAAAATCTGATAAGAGAGTAAAGATGACCGGCGCCGTGCGTTCAGCTATTTCCTTTCCCCATTCTCCACACCGAGCACACCCCACCTCTCCCGCCGCCGCGCGCTCAGATGCCAATCGTCCGTTAGATTTTTCGTCTCCTCCGGCGACCTGGCGTCGCCATCTCTCATGACCCACTGCGCCGCCTCTCCTCTACCTCGCGACCTCTCATATCTTTCATGGCCTTTCCCCCACCTTTCATATCCTGTCTGTCATGTTTCCAAGTATGTTCTCATCATCTGATGCCAAATTTTGCGCCTTTAGTTTCTTGCTATAATTTTGGATCTGGATTCTGACCAACTATGGGTTTTTTATCCCTTGTAATTATGTGCGCATATTCGAGAAAAATCCCTTTTAATTATCCTTCATGTGTTGATTTTTGTAAATAAGGCAGGGGCGTGGGGTCTTATAGTTAATCACACAAAATAAAAGGGGAACCGAAAAAGAATTGAATTTTGTGTCGGGTGCTCAGATTTGCTCTTTATTCTCTTTGGTGATAGATTTCCTCCTGGATCTCGGAGCATGACTAGTGGGACAACCTTGCAAGATATGAATGCTATAGCCGGCAAACATGATGCATCTTTGAAAATTGTGGACATCTCTGGTTGTGATGAAAACAGAAGGGGTGCAACTAATACAAAGAGCGCATTGATAGCAAGCGATGATGAAGAAGATGATGTACCTGACCTGGGAATTCTTCCGAAAAGCACACACCGTGATGGTTCTTTATACAGGGACACTTCTTCGTGGAAAAGGGATTATAATGTTGATGACCCTAGTGAGAGTAAGTAAATAATCTCTCTTTACCTATTTCAATTTGTTACAGACACCTTTTTCGAGCTATAGTGTCAACTGATGTGTTCTCTGTTGAAATCATCTGGCTTTTTTTCTTTACTTTCCTTACTTTTACAAGTTAAATGTAGATGCATTGGCCTTCAGGGGTTGCATCTGTTCGGGTGTGCAAAGGTAGGAGAGGAATTTCTTCAGATTCCTGCCTTAGCTTAGTTTGGTTATCCTGGACCTCCAGCCCCAGCTCGGTTCACCACATGACTGTTTTTTATTCTTTTTGTTGTCACCAAGTACTGTACAGAAATATGTTCATAAACTTGCATTTTTAGCACATATTTTTTTGTACCATGAGCGTTGAAGTAGGTTTATTTGCTCCCAGGTATGCAAGATGGAAAATTATGATTTTTTTATTATATAGACCGTGATGTTATCTACCATCAAAATAAAAAACCAACTTACAGTAAGACTTCTAGAAAGGGAAACAGTAGAATGTTTTCATCAAGGGCTGACTTGACTTCGTTTTAGTAATTGTTGGGGTAGACAGAACCAATAAATAAGTTTAGGGGGCTATGAAATAATCTGGGAGGGTAAAATGGACCTTTACTTGCTGACATGATGAAATGTTACCCACTTTCTCTTTGGGTTTCCTAAAACAAAAACCTGTGACGGAGTGAAATTCATGGTAAAAGGAACATCGATAATTTTCATTTGGATGAGAAGGAAAACTTCCAATAGGGCCATGGAATCCTCCTCTAGTGACACGCTTACTTCCATTGCAATTTAACTTATTTATTTACTTTTTTTATGAAGCTCGGCTACCAGATCCCACAGATTGCGACATCTACAATGCGTTTGGCATATACCTAATCGTGTGTTACAAATTTTCTCATTTAAGTTGGCTAAACTTACTGTGGATCTTGGCCCAGTAGAGTTGTATGGATACATAGCAGTCCCGGATTATCTAGATACATTGCATAATTATGTTGTCAATATCAGCAGGGATGGTCCCATCATTGTGAAGCAGGTGCAAATCCATACTTACCTGTGATTATTTCAAGCAATAAGTCTACCTAACCCCCTCAAGTATAAAACAAGGTATTTGGCCCCTTGAAGCATTCCATATGGTATAAAGTACCCACTGGGGAAGTTCTCACATTAGGTGGATGTTGTAGTCTGGGCGAAACCACCTGAGGGAATGGTTTATATGGTATGGAATGGGTGGGGGTGGGGGTCAAATACTTGATTTATGTCAAATCTATTCATTTCACATTCTAAGGCCAAACCTAGTGTATGCATGGAACAGCAAGCACTCTCAAGTATTGTGATTTATCTGTACAAACGTAGCAGAATTGTAGTTTGGATTGTTTAGTCCACCATTACACCAAGTTTATATTGTGGAAAGGTGATTTACTGTGAGAAACTTATAAATTATGGAACTGAGTGAGTATATCATGTATTCCAAACAAAATCAAACTAAATAGTCCGGGCTCTTAGTTGCTACTTAACACACCAGCATGAATCATTGCATCACACTAAGTCATTTTGTTTTCTCTTCTCATTTGGACATGCTTATGTAAAAATTGGGATCCGAACAATATCAAATTAATACCGAGGGACAATTTCCCCTCCCGAACATTGGTGTACACTATGTAACCAGTCAGTTCGATATGTGGCAAAGATGTTGGTCAGCAATTGTGAACTATCACAAAACTAATGTTGTTGCAAGTAAAACATCATAGAGAAGTACACCCTCTGTTCCTAAATGTATGATGTGTTCTGGTAGTTCAATTTTAATTGCCAGAACGTCTTACATTTAGAAACAGAGGTAGCATAAAGCTTTAGTTGTTTCTTCCTTCCATATGAAGAGCTACTAATAAGTAACAAATTTGCAGGGTTCTCTCATCGACATGGCTGGCCCTAAGCGAGGGATAGATATGCTTTCCATTATTCTATTGGAATATGACATGAGGATCAAGGTAGGTAAGGAAGCTAGGGATGATTACCAGCTGATTGATGGTGTATCAGACATAGATGACCTGTGGAGCCCATGTGATCATGCATTGAAAAATCGCATCCATGGCGACTGTGGCATGGTTGACTTAACCATAGCATGTATTAGTGACGCAGTCATGGCAAATGTTGAAGTTGATGTGTTAGAAGTGCAGAGCAGTTTTGGTCTGCGCATCCGTTGTGTTATCGGTGGTTATAACAGAGAAATTCGGCTCTTCAATGGTATAGTTGGCGAGTCAGGTCATTTAAAGAGGCCTGTGGTTGCTATAGTGGATGGTTCCGCTCTGGTTTTGAAGTTCAAGGTGGCCTCGGGGCCATCCGGTTCAGCGGGGCGCTGTTGTTCCTTCAGGGCAGGCACGCATGGAGTTGATACTCGAGAGATAAAGGCTGGTTTAGGGTTGATCTCAGTGAAGGTGACTTGGTCGACTCTGCTTTCCTCCTAGTAGGTTTATTGCAGCGCTTGAATAAAGTTTCTCGAAAAGTTGAGTCCGGGGAATGGGCCAAGACCTGGCCAATAGTCTAGAGTGAGTTGTACGTGGACATTGTTGAAGTGTTTAGGGTATTTTTACATGTTTCTGGTTAACATGTTTCACTACTGTAACCTGACAATCCTAGCCATTATAGGGCAGCATTCACTTTTTGACTATTTGGAGGGCAAAAAACGCCTTCAGCAACTCCTTTTTTTAAGAACCACCAAAGTTTATTATTCATAGTTCAACAAAACTGGGCGTATAAACGGGATCATGAGGCTGTCCCAACAAGACATGTCTACCACAATCTAAAGAATCAAAAAACTTGGCTAGTATGGGCTTCTCTATTCAACGGGCGACCCTGAAACGAAAACTACACTTAAACATGGTTGTCCTTAACTTAATCTCAGCTACAATCAGACCATGAATAGCAGTGCAGTCCATGTTGATATCATTAGGCACCTGCTTAACACCACAAAATCGTGAAGTAGAAGATCAATTGCCAAAGATAGAGGTTCCCTGCAAGCGATATCCTCTAGAGTTGCAACATCTCTCATGCCATGAATTACTAGCGTATATGATCCCAAGTAATTTCCAGAAGAGGTCATGCATACAGCCGTCGCAGTGCCTCCTATACCAGATCCAACAAGATCTGCGTCAGCATAAATTTGAAGAAGTCCCTCTTTGGACAAACCAGTTGCCTCGAAACCAAAAGTTGCTGAATTTTATTTTGGGTTGCCATAAGACAGGGCACAAGTGTAAAGTGTTGTATATTTTGGGCATGACTACAGCTGCCCAAAAACTCCAAACCCACCCGGAGCCGCACGGCCGCCTTCTCCTGCGACCAAATCCCGTCGTCGCTGCACCAAATCTGACCACCATATCGCCGTGTACGATGAACTTCTGCATGAGGATGAGGAGAGCGACATTGATTGGGACAATCTTTGAGTCTTTGTAGTATGTTTGTACTAGTTTACTTGAATGTTTGTAGTTAAAAAAAGTTGCAATGTTGTTCGTGCTTACTTTAAGACAATGGTTGAAGATGTAACTTTTTTGTGCCCAAAGAATGCACTTTTTCGTGCCCTAAAATTTACCCCAACTACCATTTTCTACCGTAAAATAGGGCATCTATCTGAGGTGCTCTAAGAGTATCTACAGTCGGACCTACAAACCCGTCTCGAACGTCCGGGCAGGCCATCCGGTCATTGTGAGGTCACAAAAACGCGATCCAACCGGACCCCTCAACCGCCCGGGCTGACGGGCATCCCTCATATCCCTCCCAAATAAGGCGGATATGGGGGAGCCCGGGCGTGCCTGGGCATGCCCGCCATGTCGGATCAGACACCCTGACCCCCACCACAAATTGCAACAAATCCACCCCACAGAACTGCCGGATCCAGTTGTTGTTTTTCTCTCTTCTTCCTCCTCGCGTCGTTAGTCTCCCAGCTTCGTTGCCGCACGCGCTCCGTTTCCTAGTAGCCTCTACCCCCCCTCCCCCGTCTGCTCCATTAGAGGGATCATCTCTCCTGGCCTCGTCGTGAAGGACGTCATCGCCGGCCCGGAAGACACCGCTGTACGTCTTACAACTCTCTAGCTCTGCCTTGCACTAGATGTGTTCGAAAAAATGTCTGGACGGATTTGTTGATCAATTTTTTAGGGGAAATGATGGATTCTAATGCTTCGTCCGACGAGGAGTATGGACCGACGGAGCTTGATCAACTGATTCAAGATGAGTTCTTCGATTCATCAGATTCACACGAAGAAGTGGACATGAGCATGCAAGGGGAAATGGACCGGGAAGTGGAGCATATTCTCAATTTCAAGGGCTTAATCAAAGGGAGAAGAGTCATCAATCGAGATATGGTATCTGGAGAAAAGCTACTCCAGAAGGATTACTTTTCTCTGTACCCAACTTTCGCGGATGATCTATGGTTTCGTCATCCTTTTCGCATGTGAAAACCATTGTTTTTGTGCATTGTGGAGGGAGTGGGGGAACACTATGACTACTTCATGCTCACAAGGGATTGTTGCAGTCGACTCTCTTTCTCTGCCAAGCAGAAGTGCATGGCTACTCTGAGGATGCTTGCCCTTGGTACTGCGGAAGATGCCATTGGTGAGATGGTCATGATGGGGGAGAGCAGATGCGTGAAGACTACTGCCAAGTTTGCCCGTGCTGTGGTGGAAGTGTTTGGAGCAGAGTATCTGAGAGAGCCAAATGCACAGGACACGAAGAAGTTGTTGGCTATTAGAGAGGTCAAATGATTTCTAGGAATGCTCGGATCAATCGATTGCATGCATTGTCAATGGACAAACTGCCCCAAAGGTTTGCGAGGAATGTATCAAGGTCACGCAAAAGAGGCCACCATCATACTAGAAGTGGTGGCATCACATGACTTATGCATTTGTCATGCTTTCTTTGGAATGCCAGGTTCTCACAACGACATCAACATGCTTCAACGATCTCCGGAAGAAACATGAAATTCTGGCTCACGAAGTCTGGCTTAAAAATTCTTAGAGTGTAAAACAACTCGCCTATGTTCAAAGATAGTTCGACATGGATGAATCCATGTCAAACTAGGGGCTAATGTCTAGGATGTACCACACGGATAACCCGCCATACAGGTTTAACACGTTAGGCGCCAATGGTGAATCAAGTGAGATGAAGGCTTGAAGGAAGCTGCCGGGGAAGATGGTAGGACTCCGGAGGTCCGAAGGCGTGTTGTCCTGAGGCCGGCTCATGGGCTGGATCTAGTAGGTCGGCTCATTGGCAATATGATAAGGAAACTTATGTTTGTCTAACATGACAAGAGTTAGATTAGGTTATGGGTCATGTTATGACCTGGACTCTATTGTATCCTCGACCTCCACCTATATATAAAGGGAAGCACCCGAGGGGAGAGGATGATGAAGAAGAAACCCTCGAGAGATAGGTAACAATTCGGCACCCATGTAATCGAGGTCATTATCAATACACACAAAGCAACACGTAGGCTTTTACCTCCATCGGAGGGGCCGAACCTGGGTATACTCGCGTCTCTCATTTCCCGATCAATCCCTTCAAGTCACCACATAGTTGCGATGACCTCACACCTAAGATCTTGTTCGAGGACATCTCTAGTGACAAAACCACGACATGTGCCATCATGATAACCCACAAGTGTAGGGGATCGTTTGCAGCCTTTTTCGATAAGTAAGAGTGTCAAACCCAGCACGGAGCTAAAGGTAGAATTAATATGATCTCAAGTTAAATCGACCACTGATACAACTCTACGCACGCTAACGCTTACTTTACGTAGAACAAGTATGAAACTACTTTGCGGGAAGGAAACTAGAAGTACTTAGTAGGTGTAATAGATAGTTTTGCAAGCTAATAAAGAACAAGTAAATAAAAGTTAGGGGGTGTTTAGATAAAGATTAATTAAGTTAGTTGTTTAGTAGGAAGTTTTTTTGTAGCGCAAGAGAAAGATTGTCCATAAGCAATTGAATATAACATGATAGATACTTATCATGTGCAATGAGGGAGAGGCATATGCTAACATACTTGCCGTACTTGGATCATATGCACTTATGATTAGAACTATAGCAAGCATCTGCAACTACTAAAGATCATTAAGGTAAAACCCAACCATAGCATTAAACATCAAGTCCCCTTTACTCCCATACATAAACACCCCCTTACTCGGGTGTAAGCTTCTTTCACTCTAGCCACCCACTATAAGCGAATCATAAACATGTTGCAACACCCTTAAGCAGGAATCCCTCACATGTGCGCAACATGGAAGGCACCTTAGGACAGAACCATATTATCATACAACTCATATCAATCATGCCATAACACAATTAACCTGTAGGACAAAAGAGTTCTACTCAATCATCATAGGATAGCCACACATAATCTGATAATAATATATGGCATTAAGCACCATGTTTACGTAGAGATTACAGTGGGGAAATCATGTTTTACACTGCTGCATAGAGGGGGGGAGAGTTGGTGGTGACGGCGGCGAAGTTGTTGGTGTAGATCGTCGTAGCGATGGTTGCCCCGGCGGCGCTACGACGTTACCAAGGGAGAGGGGAAGAGAGAGCCCCTCCTTCTTCTTCTTCCTTGGTGTCCTCCCTAGATGAGAGGATAGTTTCCCCTCTGGTCCATGGCCTCCATGTCTACTGGAGGGCAAGAGCCCCTCCAAGACTGGATCTCTCTCTCTTTGTTTCTCTCTTGTTTTCGCGACTGTTTTCTGGCCCTTCACTATTTCTTAAATATACCGATATCCGTAACTCCGTTCGGGCTAATTTAGAAGGTGTTTTTATCATAAAATTACCTTTGTTGCGGCGAAAGTAGGGCCCCAACCGACTTAAGGGGGAGGCACAAGCTATCAGGGCGCGATGACCCCCTAGTCTTGCACTATTAGCTTGTGCCTACCTAGGGCACCATGTTGTGTTGATTCTTCTTCCCGAAATTCACATATATTCCAAAAAATCTCCATAAATTTTTCTCTCGTTCGGACTTCGTTTGATATGGAATTTCCGCGGAACAAAAAAAACTCACAAAAAACAGGAACTGACACTCGGCACTGATAAGTAAGTTAGTCCCAAAAATAATATAAAATATTGCCAAAATTATATGAAAGTTGTAGAATGTTGGCATGAAACAGTTAAAAATTATAGATACGACGGAGACGTATCAACATCCCCAAGCTTAATTCCTGCTCGTCCTCAAGTAGGTAAATGATAAAAAGATATTTTTTAATGTGTAATGCTATCTAACATAATCTTGACCAAATGTCTAATCATGGCATGAATATTAAGATACAAGTGATTCAAGGCAATAGTCTATCATTTGACAAAAAGACATCCATACTTAGGTTTACTAGCAAACAATCATGTCCTTACAAAATAACAATGCTAAAGAACGCTATCCCTACAAAATCATATAGCCTATCATGCTTGGTCTTCCTAGCATAAAGTATAAATCTTGAGCACCCCGGTGTCAAACCAAGCAATTGGTTCATACTTTTTAACGCGCTTTAGCATTTTATACCTCAGTCAATACATGAGCGTGAACCATGGACATAACATATAGGTGTAATAGAGTATGGTGGAGGTTTCAAGGGTGTAAACGTGGAGAAGAAAGTCTCGCATCAACTAGGCGTATCAACGGGCTATGGAGATGCCATCAATAGATATCAATGTAAGGAGTAGGAATTACCATGCAATGGATGCACAAAGAGC
Source organism: Hordeum marinum (assembly GCA_022496015.1). NCBI lineage: Eukaryota > Viridiplantae > Streptophyta > Magnoliopsida > Poales > Poaceae > Hordeum > Hordeum marinum. The sequence goes on along the minus strand of CM039677.1, from coordinate 275,577,387 downwards.
TATAAGTGTTTGAAAGCTCAAATGAAACTAAGTGGGTGTGCATCCATCTTGCTTGCTTATGAAGATCTCGGGCATTTGAGGAAGCCCATCATCAGAATATACAAGCCAAGTTCTATAATGAAAAATTCCCACTAGTATATGAAAATGACAAATCAGGAGACTATCTATACGACGAACATGGTGCTACTTTGAAGCACAAGCGTGGTAAAGGATAGTATTAAGTCCCTTCTCTCTTTTTCTCTCATTTATTTTTTCCTTTTTTTTCTTTCTCCTTTTCTTTTTTGCTTAGTGGGCTCATATGACCTCCCCCATTTTTTCATTTTCGTACGGATATCATCCCGACTTGTGGGGGAATCATAGTCTCCATCATCCTTTCCTCACTGGGACAATGCTCTAATAATGATGATTATAACACTTTTATTTACTTACAACTCGATATAACAACTCAACGATGATATGATATGACTATATATGAATGCCTGTGGCAGTGTACCAGGATGTGCAATGATCTAGCGTAGCAAAGATATCATAAAATGGACAAGCCATGGAAATATCATCATAGCTATCTTACGATCATGCAAAACAATATGACAATGAATGCTCAAGTCATGTATATGATGATGATGTAGGTTGCATGGCAATATATCTCGGAATGGCTATGGACATGCCACGATAGGTTGGTATGGTGGCTGTTTTGAGGAAGATATAAGGTGGCTCATGTGCAACAGAACGTATCATGTCATGGGGTTTGGATGCACTGGTGAAGTTTGCACCAATCCTCCAGGTGAGAATGGGTAATGCACAGTACTGAAGAGGCTAGCAAATATAAGGTGGTGAGAGTATGTACATCCATGGATTCACATTAGTTATAAAGAACTCACATACTTATTGCAAGGTTTTATTAGCTCCCTCGAAGAAAAGTACTACTCGCATGCCCCTAGGGAGGAGGTTTGTAGGAGTTCACCAGCGTGTACCCCCCGATATAACAACACAAAGGATTTCAATCAAGGATAAATTATGCTCCAAATTCATCGCATAACTAGAGGCTATACGTGCATGCTTCGGGAATCACAAACCTTAACATCAATATTCTTACTAGACCACTATCATTCACTAGTAACCCCAAATCTTACCATCTTAATATTGCAAAACTATTGTAGGGAATCAAACATATCATATTCAGTGATCTACAAGTTTTATGTAGGATTTTATGACTAACCGTGTAAATGACCAATTCCTGTTGACTCTCTAAATATAGCATGAGAGCTTAATTCTTTATACAAAAGACCATACTCTAATAAATATAAGTGAAGCAAAAGATCATTCTACAAATAACGGTTTTCAATATGTAGAAAAACAAGCATCCAACTTCAAATGATATAAGTGAAGCACATGGAGCATTCTATAAATCCATACTCAAAAGATATAAGTGAAGAGCAAAGAGAATTCTATAAATCATCCATGGATATTCCCATACCAGCATGGTGCATTGCTAAAAGGAAAATAAAGGGCACATGACGCTACAAGAATTTAGCATATCATGTGAACAAAACAAAAACCGAGACATGCCGATAATTGTTGAAGAAGAAAGATGGGATGCCTTCCAGGGCACCCCAAGCTTAGACGCTTGAGTCTCCTTGAATATTTACTTGGGAAGCCTTGGGAATACCCAAGCTTTAACTATTGCCTCTCCTTATTCTTATCATATTGATACCTCCTCGATCTTCGAGCACTTCATCCACACAAAAATTGACAAAACCTTTATTAGAAAGCTTAGTACATATAACATCAAATCCCATTATGTCCTTCCATTACATTATTGTATAATTATAATCCAACATTACCTACTGTATTCTATCACAATTCTCATTGGCGAATGTTGCATGGGAAACAAAAAATTTCCTACGCACACCCAAGATCTATCTATGGAGATGCATAGCTACGAGAGGGTGTAGATACACATACCCTTGTAGATCGCTAAGCGAGAAGCGTTAAGAAACATGGTTGATGTAGTCTAACATATTCCCGATCCAATCACGATCCGTCCCTATCTAGCGCCGAACGGACGACACCTTCGCGTTCAGCACACATACAACTCGATGACGTCTCCACCTTGTTGATCCACCAAGCAAGGGCGGAGAGGTAGATGAGTTGTCCAGCAGCACGACAACATGATGGTGGTGGTGGTGGATCTGTCCCGGCAGGGCTTCGCCAAGCACTACCGAAACAATCTAGAGGAGAAACAGATCTGGAGGGATAGAGAGGCAGCTCGTGGCTTTTTCACGTGCGGCTGCCCTCTCTACCCTCCACTATATATATGAGGAAGTGAGGAGGGGTGGCGCCCTAGGGTTTCCCCTAGGCTTGGCTGGCGGCCTAAGAGGGGAGGTGTCCACCTCCCACAAGGGAGGTGGGACACCTAGGGAGGAGTCCCTCTCCTCTTGGACTCCTCCCACCTACCACCAAGGGCGAATGGGCCCCTAGTTGGTCGACTGCTCAGCCCACCAAGGGTTGGTGCGCCACGTCCTAGGACCATGTGCCCCCCGAGAAGGGTGGGCCCCTTCCGGTGGACCCCCGAAACTCTTTCGGCACTCCCGGTACAATACCTAAATTACCCGAAACCTTTCCGGGACCCGAATACCACTTACATATATATAAATATTTACCTGCGGACTATTCCGGAACTCCTCGTGACATCTCGGATCTCATCTGGGACTCCGAACAACCTTCGGTCACCAACATACATAACTCAACAATATCAAATCATCACCGAACGTTAAGTGTGCAGACCCTGCGGGTTTGAGAACTATGCAGACATGACCGAGACAACTCTATGTTCAATAACCAATAGCGGGACCTGGATGCCCATATTGGTTCCTACATATTCTACGATGATTTTTATTGGTTGAACCACAATGTGAAGCATTTAGGCAATCCCGTATGCAGTTCCCTTTGTCCATCGGTATGTTACTTGCGTGAGATTCGATCGTTGGTATCTCCATACCTAGTTCAATCTCGTTACTAGCAAGTCTCTTTACTCGTTTAGTAATACCAGATCCCGTGACTAACTCCTTACCCACAATGCTTGCAAGCTCATTGTGATGCTGTATTACCGAGTGGGCCCAGAGATACCTCTCCACTATACGGAGTGACAAATCCCAGGCTCGATTCACGCCAACCAAACAGACACCCTCGGAGATACCCGTAGAGCACCTTTATAGTCACCCAGTTACATTGTGACGTTTGATACACACAAGGAATTCCTCCTATGTTAGGGAGTTGCGTGATCTCATGGTCGTAGGAACAGATACCTGACATGGATAAAGCAGTAGTAATAAACTGATGCGATCAACTGTTATGCTTACGGTTGGGTCTTGTCCATCACATCACTTCTAATGATGTGATCCCATTATCAAATGACAACTCATGTCTATGGTTAGGAAACCTTGACCATGTTTGATCAACGAGCTAGTCAACTAGAGGGTTTACTAGGGACATAGTGTTTGTCTATATATCCACACATGTATCTGAGTTTACGATCAATACAATTCTAGCATGGATAATAAACGATTATCATGAACAAGGAAATATAATAATAACCACTTTATTATTGCCTCTAGGGCATATTTCCAACAGTCTTCCATCTGCACTAGAGTCAATAATCTAGTTCACATCACCATGTGATTTACATTGTAACGAATCTAACACCCATAGAGTTTTGGTGTTGATCATGTTTTGCTCATGGAAGAGGCTTAGTCGACGGGTCTGCAACATTCAGATCCATGTGTACTTTGCAAATATTTATGTCCTCCTCCTTGATGTAATCGCGGATGGAATTGAAGTGGCGCTTTATATGTCTGGTCCTCTTGTGAAACTTTGGTTCCTTGGCTAGGGGAAAGGCACCAGTATTGTCACACAAGAGAGTCATCGGATTCAGTGCACTCAGCACGACTCCGAGATCTGTCATGACCTCCTTCATCCAGACTCCTTCCTTAGCCACTTCTAAAGCAGTGATATACTACACTTCACATGTAGAATCAGCTACAACACTTTGCTTGGAATTGCGCCAGCTTATCGCTCCACCATTCAGAATATATATGTATCCGGTTTGAGACTTAGCGTCATCCGAATTTGGGTCAAAGCTAGCATCGACGTAACCCTTTACAACGAGCTCTTGGTCACCTCCATAAACGAGAAATTTTTCCATAGTCCTTTTCAGGTACTTCGGGATATTTTTGACCGCTATCCAGTGTTCCATTCCTGGATCACTTTGATACCTCCCTACCATACTTATGGCGAGGCTGACATCTGGTCTAGTGCACAACATCACATAAATAATAGAGCCTATGGCTGAAGCATAGGGGATGGCACTCATATTTTCTCTATCCTATGTAGTCGTCGGGCATTGAGTCTTACTCAACTTCACACCTTGTAAGGCAAGAACCCCTTCTTGGACTGATCCATTTTTAACTTCTTCAAGACCTTATCAAGATATGTTCTTTGTGAAAGTACTATTAAGCGTCTTGATCTATCTCTATAATTCTTGATGCCTAATATATAAGCAGCTTCTCCGAGGTCTTTCATTAGAAAACTCTTGTTCGAATATATCTTCACGCTTTCTAAAAGTTTTATATTGTTTCCATCATCAATATGTCATCCACATATAATATTAGAAACTCTATAGACCTCTCACTCACTTTCTTGTAAATACAAGCTTCTCCATAAACTTGTATAAACCCAAACGCTTTGATCACCTCATCCAAGCGTTGATTCCAACTCTGTGATGCTTGAACCAATCCATAAATGGACCGCTGGAGCTTGCATACTTTGTCAGCATTTTTAGGATCGACAAAACCTTCTGGTTGTATCATATACAACTCCTCCTTAAGAAAACCATTAAGGAACGTTGTTTTGACGTCCATATGCCAGATCTAGTAATCAAAAAATGCAGCTATTGCCAACATGATTCTGACGGACTTAAGCATCGCTACGGGAGAGATAGTCTCATCGTAGTCAACTGCTTGAACTTGTCAAAACCCTTTTGCAACAAGTAGAGCTTTATAGATGGTGACATTACCATCCGCTCCCCTCTTCTTCTTAAAGATCCATTTATTCTATATGGCCTTACGCTCATATGGTAAGTCCTCCAAAGTTCATACTTTGTTCTCATACATGGATCCTATCTTGGATTTCATGGCCTCGAGCCATTTGTTGAAATCCGGGCCCACCTTCGCTTCCTCATAGTTCGTAGGTTCACTGTTGTCCAACAACATGACCTCCAAGACAGGATTGCCGTACCACTCAGGGGCGGTACGATTCCTTGTCGACCTAGTAAGTTCAGCAATAACTTGATTTGAAGTCTCATGATCATCATTATTATCTTCCTCTTCATATGGTGTAGGTGTCACAAAAACATCTTTCTGTGTCGAGCTACTATCCAATTGAAGTGCCGATTCAATAACCTCATCAAGTAGTTCTACTTTTCTGCCACTCAATTCTTTCGAGAGAAACTCTTTCTCGAGAAAGGACCCATTTTTAGAGACAAACACTTTGCCCTCGGATCTAAGATAGAAGGTATACCCAACTGTTTCCTTAGGGTATCCTATGAAGACACATTTGTACGCTTTGGGTTCAAGCTTATCAGGTTGAAGCCTTTTCACATAAGCATCACAACCCCAAACTTTAAGAAACGACAGCTTAGGTTTCTTGCCAAACCATAGTTCATACGGTATCGTCTCAACGGACTTTGATGGTGCTCTATTTAAAGTGAATGCGGCTGTCTCTAATGCATAACCCAAAAACAATAGTGGAAGATCAATTAGAGACATCATAAATCACAACATATCTAATAGAGTATGATTATGGCGCTCGGATAAACCATTATGCCGTGGTGTTCCAGGTGGCCTAAGTTGTGAAACAATTCCACACTGTCTTAAGTCCATGCCATACTCATCACTCAGATATTCTCCACCACGATCAGATCGTAGAAACTTAATCTTATTGTTACGATGATTCTATAATTCACTCTGAAATTGCTTGAAATTTTCAAACGTTTCAAACTGGTGCTTCATTAAGTAAATATACCCACATCTACTCAAATCACCAAGGAAGGTAAGATAATAACAATATCCACACCGCGCCTCAACACTTATCGGACCGCACACATCAGTATGTATGATCTCCAACAAGTCACTTGCCCGCTCCATTGTACCGGAGAACGAGGTTTTAGTCATCTTGCCCATGAGGCATGGCTTGCATGTATCAAGCGATTCAAAATTGAGTGATTCCAAAAGTCCATCAGCATGGAGCTTCTTCATGCGTTTTACACCAATATGCCTAAGCGGGAGTGCCACAAGAAAGTGTTACTATAATTATTAACTTTGCATCTTTTAGCATCAATGTTATAAATGCGTGCATCACTACTATAGAGATTCAACAAGAATAAACCGTCCACATTTGGTGCATGACCACAAAATATATTACTCATAAAAACAGAACAACCATTATTCTCTAATTTAAATGAGTAACCGTCTCGCAATAAACAAGATCCAGATATAATGTTCATGCTCAACGTAGACACCAAATAACAATTATTCAATTTTAAAACTAATCCCGATTGTAATTGAAGAGCGAGCGTGCCGATGATGATCACATCAACCTTGGAACCATTTCCCACGCAAATAGCCACTTCATCTCTCGCCAGCCTTCGTTTACTCTGTAGTTCTTGTTTCGAGTTACAAATATGAGCAACTGAACCGGTATCAAATACCCAGGCACTACTACGAGACCTAGTGAGGTACACATCAATAACATGTCTATCAAATATACCTTTGTTGACGTTGCCAACCTTCTTATCAGCCAGGTACTTGGGGCAATTCCGCTTCCAATGGCCAGTCCCATTGCAATAGAAGGACTCAGTCTCAGGCTTGGGTCTAGCCTTGGGTTTTTTTGCGGGTGTGGCAACTTGCTTGCCACCCTTCTTGACATTTCCCTTATTTTCCTTTCCTTCCTTGAAACTAGTGGTCTTAGTCACCATCAACACTTGATGCTCCTTCTTGATTTCTACATCTATGACTTTCAGCATCGCGAATAGCTTGGAGACAGACTTATCCATCCCTTGCATATTATAGTTCATCAAGAAGCCTTTGTAGCTAGGTGCCAGTGACTGGAGAATTCTGTCAGTGACCATTTTGGGTGGATGTGTAACTACCAAATCATTCAAACGGTTTTAGCACCCAGACATTCTGAGTAGGTGCTCACTGACAGAACCATTCTCTTCCTCTTGCAGGCCAAGAACTTATTGGAGGTCTCATACCTCTTGATCCGGGCACTTGAAATATTAACTTCAACTCCTGGAACATCTCATATGCTCCATGGCGTTCAAAACACTTTAGAAGTCTCGATTCTAAGCCGTACAACATGGCGCACTAAACGATCAAGTAGTCATCAAAATGCGCCTGCCAGACGTTCACAACTTCTGCAGGCGGTGCACCAAGTGGTGCATCACGGACATAAGCCTTTTGCGAAGCCGTGAGGATAATCCTTAGATTATGGACCCAGTCTGCATTGTTACTTCCATCATATTTTAGCATAGCTATCTCTAGGAATGCATTAAAATTTAGGGGAGCTACTCCGCTAGCCATTGATCTAGAAGGTAATTTTTCAAACACAACTTAGACTATGTTCATGATAATGAGTTCAGTTAATCATATTACTTAAGAACTCCCACTCAAATCAACATCCCTCAGGTTGTCTAAGCGTGACATGATCCAAATCCAACAACCCAAGTCCGATCATCACGTGAGATGAGGTGGTTTCAATGGTGAACATCTCCATGTTGATAATATCTACTATATGACTCATGTTCGACCTTTCGGTCTCCTGTGTTCCGAGGCTATGTTTGTACATGATAGGCTCATCAAGTTTAACCCAAGTGTTCTGCATGTGCAAAATTGGCTTACAACCGTTGTATCCGAACATAGAGTCTGTCACACCCGATCATCACGTCGTCCTTCCAAATGACGATCCTTCGCAACGGCACACACTTGGGGAGAACACAATTTTATCTTGAAATTTTAGTGAGGGGTCATCTTATAATGCTACCGTCGTCCTAAGCAAAATAAGATGCATAAAAGGATTAACATCACATGCAAATCATATAAGTGACATGATATGGCCATCATCTCTTGTGCTTTTGATCTCCATCTCCAAAGCACCGACCTGATCTCCATCGTCACCGGCATGACACCATGATCTCCATCATCTTGATCTCCATCAACGTGTCGCCATGAGGTTGCCGTGCCAACTATTGCTTCTACAACTGTTGCTAACTCATAGCGTATAGTAAATAAAATAACACAAATTAATTAAAGACAACACTATGGCTCATGCCGGTTGTCATACTCATCGACATGCAAGTCGTGCTAATCTATACAAAACATGATCATCCATCGGAGGGGCCGAACCTGGGTCAACTCGCGTCTCTCATTCCCCGATCAACCCTTCAAGTCACCACATAGTTGTGATGGCCTCACACCTAAGATACCGTTCGAGGACATCAGCCGTGACAAAACCACGACAGGTGCTATCATGATAACCCACAAGTGTAGGGGACCGTTTGTATCCTTTTTCGATAAGTAAGAGTGCCAAACCCAATGAGGAGCTGAAGGTAGAACTAATATCCTCTCAAGTTAAATCGACCACCGATACAACTCTACGCACGCTAACGCCTACTTTACCTAGAACAAGTATGAAACTACTTTGCGGGAAGGAAACTAGAAGTACTTAGTAGGTGTAATAGATAATTTTGCAAGCTAATAAAGAACAAGTAAATAAAAGTTAGGGGTTGTTTAGATAAAGATTAATTAAGTTAGTTGTTTAGTAGAAAGTTGTTTTGCAATGCAAGAGAAGATTGTACACAGGCAATTGAATATAACATGATAAATACTTATCATATGCAATGAAGAAGAGGCATATGCTAACACACTTTTTGTACTTGGATCATATGCACTTATGATTGAAACTCTAGCAAGAATCCAGAACTACTAAGATCATTAAGGTAAAACCCAACCATAGCATTAAACATCAAGCCCCCTTTACTCCCATACATAAACACCCCCTTACTAGGGTGTAAGCTCCTTTCACTCTAGCCACCCACTATGAGCGAATCATAAACATATTGCAACACCCTCAAGCGGGAATCCCTCATGTGTGCGCAACATGAAAGGCACCTTAGGACAGAACCATATTAACATCCAACTCATATCAATCATGCCATAACACAATTAACCCGTAGGACAAAAGAGTTCTACTCAAACATCATAGGATAGCCACACATCATTGGATAATAATATATAGAATTAAGCACCATGTTTAAGTAGAGATTACTATGAGAGCCTGGCTTAATAGGAATGATAGACTAATCATATCAACAAGGAATTCCTTCTTTTCTGGGAGCCCACGCGAAAAGAGCTCCAAAGTTAAGCATGCTTGGCTTGGAGCGATTCTAGGATGGGTGACCGACCGGGAAGTTGGTCCCGGGTGCGCACGAGTGAGGACAAAGTGCGCAGGAAAGACTAGTGTTGGTCTGTGGGGCCAATCTAGATCCTGCCAGGCGTAACGGGGTGTTACAATTGGTATCAGAGCCGAACCTTGCGGTTACACGGGCATGCGCGGGTCAGGTGCACGGGCATTTGGCGCATGACTTGTGTGGCCCGTCATGGCACAGAGCATGGCACATGTGTTGGACTGGACGCGCATACGTGTGCCAAAAGGGAACGTGCCTGATGGGCCGACGCGGACGTCGTTTCCTTTGAGTGGGGGTGTATGTGAGACCCTGGCTTAATAGGAATGATAGACTACTCATATCAACTCGGAATTCCTTCTTTTCTGGGAGCCCATGCGAAAAGAACTCCAAAGTTAAGCGTGCTTGGCTTGGAGCGATTCTAGGATGGGTGACTAACCGGGAAGTTGGTCCCGGATGCGCAGGAGTGAGGACAAAGTGCGCAGGAAAGACTAGTGTTGGTCTGTGGGGCCAGTCTAGATCCTCCCAGGCGTAACGGGGTGTTACAATTACAATGGGGAAAAGAGGTTTTACATAGCTGCATGGAGGGGGAAAGAGTTGGTGGCGACAGCGGCTACTACCTCTTGAGCATGTGTTGGTTTTCCCTTGAAGAGGAAACGGTAATGCAGCAAAGTAGATAAGTATTTCCCTCAGTTGATGAGAACCAAGGTATCAATCCAGTAGGAGGAACAGGCAAGTCACCAATGGATGCACCTACACAAACAATCAAACTCTTGCACCCAACGCTATAAAGGGGTTGTCAATCCCCTCACGGTTATTTGCAAGGATTAGATCGATCTGATAGAGATAAATGTAAAGATTGCATAAAGTAAAAACTAAATAAATTGCAACAAGGTATTTTTGGTATTTTTGGTTTATAGATCTGAAAATATAATACGGAAAGTAGACCCGGGGGCCATAGGTTTCACTAGAGATTTCTCTCTTGAAGGAAAGTATCACGGTGGGTGAACAAATTACTGTCGAGCAATTGATAGAAAAGTGAATAATTATGAAGATATCCAAGGCAATGATTATGCATATAGGCATCACGTCCGTGTCAAGTAGACCGAAACGATTCTGCATCTACTACTATTACTCCACACATCGACCGACTCCTACCTGCATCTAGAGTATTAAGTTCACGAAGAACAGAGTAACACATTAAGTAAGATGACATGATGTAGAGGGATAAACTCAAGCAATATGATGAAAACCCCATCTTGTTACACTTGATGGCAAAGATACAATACGTGCCTTGCTACCCCTACTTTGTCATTGGGTGAGGACACCACAAGATTGAACCCAAAACTAAGCACTTCTCCCATTGCAAGAATTACCAATCTAGTCGGCCAAACCAAACCAATAACTCGAAGAGACTTGCAAAGCTATGAAGTCATGCATATAAGAATTCAGAAAAGACTCAAATAATATTCATGGATAATCTGAACATAAACCCATAATTCATCGATCTCGACAAACACACTGCAAAAGAGTATTACATCGGATAGATCTCCATGAAGATCATGAAGAACATGGTATTTAAGCACAAAGAGAGATCAGAAGTCATCTAGCTACTAGCTATATCTGGACCCGTAGGTTTGTGGTGGACTACTCACGCACTATCAGAGGGGCAATGGAGTTGATGTAGATGCCCTTTGTGATCGAATCCCCATTCAACAGATTAGCGAAATATGCTCCAAGATTGGATCTCTCGTGAGCGGAGGCTTCTGGCAGCGGAAAATTATTTGCGTGGCCTGTTCTGGTATTGGGGGAAAATTTGGGTATATATAGGACGAAGATTAGGGTTAGGAGTCCTGCCAGGAGGTGGCAAGCCTGCCAGGCGCGACCAGGGGGGTGGCCGTGCCCCTGGCTTGTGACCTCCTGGTAGAGTCCCTGCCTTGCACTCCAAGCCTGGTAGCTCTCTTTTGTTCCATGCAAAATCATCGTGAAGATTTTATTCCGTTTGGACTCCGTTTAATATTCCATATCTGCAATACTCAAAAACAAGGAAAAAAACAAAAACTGGCACTAGGCTCTAGATTAATAAGTTAGTCCCAAAAATAATATAAAATAGCATATTAATGCATATAAAACATCAAAACAGATAATATAATAGCATGACACAATAAAAAAAATTATAGATACATTGGAGACGTATCAGCATCCCCAAGCTTAATTCCTGCTCGTCCTCAAGTAGGTAAATGATGAAAACAATTTTTTTGATGTGGAGTGCTACCTAACATATTTATGCATGTAATATTCTTTATTGTGGCGTGAATATTCAGATCTGTAAGACTCAAAACAAAAGCTTAATGTTGACATAAAGACAATAATATTTGAAGCATACTAGCAAAGCAATTGTATCTCTTCAAAATATAACCACAAAAGAAAGTTATCCCTACAATATCATATGGTCTGGCTACGATCTATCTTCCCCACACAAAGTATTTATATCATGCACAACCCCAATGAAAAATCAAGCAATTGTTTCAGACTTCTATTTTCTCAAACTTTTTCAACTCTCACGCAATACATGAGCGTGAGCCATGGATATAGGACTATAGGTGGAATAGAATATGGTGGAGGTTGTGAAGGAAAAGGAGAAGAAAGTATCACATCAACTAGGCGTATCAACGGGCTATGGAGATGCCCATTAATAGATATCAATGTGAGTGAGTACGGATTGCCATGCAACGGATGCACTAGAGCTATAAGTGTATGAAAGCTCAAAAAGAAATTAAATGGGTGTGCATCCAACTTGCTTGCTCATGAATACCAAGGGCAATTTTAGGAAGCCCATCATTAGAATATACAAGCCAAGTTATATAATGAAAAATTCCCACTAGTATATGAAAGTGACAAAATAGGAGACTCTCTATCATGAAGTCATGGTACTAGTTTGGAGCACAAGTGTGGAAAAAAGATAGTAGCATTGTCCCTTCTCTCTTTTCTCTCTCTCTTTTTTTGGTGGGCATCTAAGGCCTCTTTTTTTTATTTGGGCTTCGCTGGCCTCTTTTATTTTTCATAAAGTCCGGAGTCTCATCCCCACTTGTGAGGGAATCATAGCTTCCATGATCCTTTCCTCATATGGGACAATGCTCTAATAATGATGGTCATCACACTTTTATTTACTTACAACTCAAGAATTAAAACTCGATAACTAGAACAAATTATGACTCCATATGAATGCCTCCTGCGATGTACCAGTATGTGCAATGATCTAGCATAGTAAATGATATCAAAAAACGGACAAGCCATGAAAACATCATGCTAGCTATCTTACGATCATGCAAAGCAATATGAAAATGATGGTGCATGTCATAGTAAATGGAACGGTGGAAGTTGCATGGCAATATATCTCGGAATGGCTATAGAAATTCCATAATAGGTAGGTATGGTGTCTATTTTGAGGAAAGATATATGGTGGCTGTTTTGAGGAGGGTAGGTTTATCGCACCGACAAAAATTGCGCGATACTAAAGAGGCTAGTAAAGGTGGAAAGGTGAGAGTGCGTATAATCCATGGACTCACATTAGTCATAGAGAACTCACATACTTATTGAAAAAGTCTATTAGTCATCAAAGCAAAGTATTAGACGCATGCCCCTAGGGGAGAGGTTGGTGGGAGTAAACCATCGCGCGCTCCCGACCCTCATACAAAGGTTGACAATCTGTAAACAAATCATGCTTCGACTTCCTTACATAACGGTTCACCATACGTCCATGCTACGGGAATCACAAACCTTTACACAAGTATTTTTACCAACTCACACTTACTTTCTAACATGACTCTTAAAATTACCATCTTTATATCTCAAAACTTTATGCAAGGAATCAAACTTCTCATAATACTCAATGAACTTAATATGGAAGTTTTTATTATATCCCTCTTGGATGCCTATCATATTAGGACTAAATTCATAATCTAAAGAAATTACCATGATCTTTAAAGACTCTCAAAATAATACAAGTGAGGTACGAGAGATTATTTCTAGAAAACCAAACACCATCGTGCTCTAAAAAGGTATAAGTGAAGCATTAGAGCAACATTGCCTATCTCAAAAGATATAAGTGAAGCACATAGAGTATTCTAATAAATTCATGGTTAACGTGTTTCTCTCTCAAAAGATGTGTGCAGCAAGGATGATTGTGGAAAACTAAAACGAAAAGACTCATATCATACAAGACACTCCAAGCAAAACACATATCATGTGGTGAATAAAAATATAGCCTCAAGTAAATTTACCGATGGATTGAAGACGAAAGAGGGGATGCCTTCTGGGGCATCCCCAAGCTTAGGCTCTTTGTCATCCTTGAATATGACTTGGTGTGCTTTGGTAATCCCCAATCTTAGGAAGTTTCCACTCCTTATTCCATAGTCCATCAAATCTTTACCCAAAACTTGAAAACTACACAACACAAAACTTAACAGAAAACTCATGAGATCCGTTAGTATAAGAAAATAAATCACCACTTTAGGTAATGTTGTGAACTCATTATTTATTTATATTGGTGTAATAACTTCTGTATTCAAATTATCCATGGTTCATACCCCTAGATACAACCCATAGATACATCAAAATAGGCAAGCAACCCAAAGAAAACAGAATCTGTCAAAAACAGAACAGTCTGTAGCAATCTGGAAACTTCGTATACTTCTGTAGCTCAAAGAATTCTAAACAATTAGTACAACCTGGGAAATTTGTATATCAATCTTTTGTAAAAATGTAAGACTCATTAGACTCTCTGAAAATGTTTTAAAATTCCTGGACCGAGCGCAAAAGTTTCTGTTTTTCAATAGGATCAAATCAATAACCACCATAGACCATCCCAAAGGTCTTACTTGGCTCAAACACTAATTAAAACACCAAAACACAATTAGTACAGTAGTAATAATGTGGGAAACACTCAAAAACATAAGAAAAAACAGAACATAAAAATAAAATTGGGTTGCCTCCCAACAAGCGCTATTGTTTAATGCCCCTAGCTAGGCAAAACACAATAGATCTAGGTATTGTCGTCTTTGGTATGCAGTTAAAAAGTAGATCTCATAATTGATTCATAAGGCAATCATATTTTATTTCTAGGAAAGTGTTCCATGCCTTTCCTTAATGAAAATTGGAATCTAATGTTTCCTTCTTTCATATCAATAATTGCACCAATCGTTCTAAGGAAAAGTCTACCAAGAATAATAGGACATGTAGGATCGCAAGATATATCAAGAACAATGAAATCTACGGGCACATAATTCGTATTTGCAACAATAAGAACATCATTAATCCTTCCCATAGGTTTATTAATAGTGGAATCCGCAAGATGCAAATTTAAAGAGCAACCATCAAGATCATGGTAACCTAGCACATCACATAAAGTTTTCGGAATCGTGGAAACGCTAGCACCCAAATCACACAAAGCATAACACTCATAATCTTTAATTTCAATCTTAATAGTAGGTTCCCACTAATCATGAACGCTTTCTAGGGATAGAAACTTCCAACTAAAGTTTTTCTTCAAAAGATTTCATCATAGCATCAACGATATGTTTAGTAAAAGCCTTATTTTGATTATAAGCATGCAGAGAATTCGACATGGATTGCAACAAGGAAATACAATCAATCAAAGAGGATCTATCGTAATTAAACTCCTTGTGATCCAAAAGAGTGGGTTCATTGCTATTCATAGTTTTGACCTCTTCACTCACACATTTATCAATTTTAGCATTAAGATCTATAAACTCCGAACCATTGGATGACTTTTAACTAAAGTTTACTTATCTCTAGTCCCATATTTAGCAAGATTTATATTGGAAAACAAATATTCAAAAGGAGTCACATCAATCACTTTAATATCTTCATCATAATTAAAAGATTATGGCTTAGTGGCCATTTTATTGACCAAGGTAGCATGTTTATCAGAAATTTGGCCTACTAAATCCTCAAGATGAGAAAATTGAGATTTAAAACCATAAAACTCCTTAGACATATCATCAAGTCCATTATTCATGTATTAAAGCATACCCTTTTGTTCTTTAAGCTCGTTTCTAAAGAAACTATTGTGGTCAAATTGGAGTGACATGAATCTTTTAGCGTTATCCTCAATATCTTCCAGCTTCCTAAGATAAGGATCAAAACTTTTGGGTTGAGCCATAACGACGAGCGAACAATCTAACTCTCAAGTAAACAAAAAGAAAACGAAAAGGTGAACGGAAGAAGGGCGAACGAAAAGGCAAATCTTTTTGGTATTTTCCAAAAATCGTTTTAGAAGTGGAGGAGAGGAAAAAGAGAGGCAAATGGAAAATAATGTAAATGTCAGAGATGAGTTTGTGATGAGTACTTGGTGGGCTTGATGTGTATCCTGCCCGGAAACGGCACCACAAATCCTTCTTGGTACCTCTTGAGCATGCGTTGGTTTTCCCTTGAAGAGGAAAGGGTGATGCGGCAAAGTAGATAAGTATTTCCCTCAGTTGATGAGAACCAAGGTATGAATCCAGTAGGAGGAACAAGCAAGTAACCAATGGATGCACCTACATAAACAATCAAACTCTTGCACCCAACACTATAAAGGGGTTGTCAATCACTTCACGGTTATTTGCAAGTATTAGATCTGATAGAGATAGATGTAAAAGATTGCGGAAAGTAAAAAGTAAATAAATTGCAGAAAGGTATTTTTGGTGTATAGATCTGAAAATATAATATGGAAAGTAGACCCCGGGGCCATAGGTTTCACTAGAGGCTTCTCTCTTGATGGAAAGTATCACGATGGGTGAACAAATTACTGTCGAGCAATTGATAGAAAAGTGAATAATTATGAAGATATCCAAGGAAATGATTATGCATATAGGAATCACGTCCGTGTCAAGTAGACCAAAACGATTCTGCATCTACTACTATTACTCCACACATCGACCAACTCTTGCATGCATCTAGAGTATTAAGTTCATGAAGAATAGAGTAACACATTAAGTAAGATGACATGATGTAGAGGGATAAACTCAAGCAATATGATGAAAACCCCATCTTGTTACCCTTGATGGCAACAATACAATACGTGCCTCGCTAACCCTACTTTGTCACTGGGCGAGGACAACGCAATATTGAACCCAAAACTAAGAGTTTCTCCCATTGCAAGAATTACCAATCTAGTTGGCCAAACCAAAATGATAACTCGAAGGGATTTGCAAAGATATGAAATCATGCATATAAGAATTTAGAGAAGACTCAAATAATATCCATGGATAATCTGAACATAAACCCACAATTCATTGGATCTCGACAAACACACCGCAAAAGAGTATTA
The DNA here is from genome assembly GCA_022496015.1 of Hordeum marinum. Lineage (NCBI taxonomy): Eukaryota > Viridiplantae > Streptophyta > Magnoliopsida > Poales > Poaceae > Hordeum > Hordeum marinum. The sequence continues at coordinate 275,560,534 of CM039677.1, read as the reverse complement.
CATCGGATAGATCTCCATGAAGATAATGAAGAACATGGTATTGAAGCACAAAGAGAGAGAAGAAGCGATCTAGCTACTAGCTATGGACCCATAGGTCTGTGGTGGACTACTCACGCATCATCAGAGGGGAAATGGAGTTGATGTAGATGCCCTCTGTGATTGAATCCTCCTCCGACAGATTATCGGAAAAGGCTCCAAGTGTGACACCCTGGGTTTCAGCTACAGTGATCATTGATTAAGGACAATGATGACCATGATCTGTGCCTAATCATTTTTCTAAACAAGATATGATCAAGTTGAAAATTGATATCTCATTTCAAATTCCATCAAAAAGGGCATTGAATTTTATGATGATAAAATAAATTGGCAAACATCAAAGGAAAAATGTTGCACACTTGTGATAAATCACAAAACAATTGGTGTTAAAGAAAACAACATCACCAAAACTATGGTGTGGACCCCACCTTCAATAACAGCACCAATTTGCATTTAAATGTGCTCTTAAATTCATTTGGATAAATCAAACAGTTTCCGAAAATGCCCATAGTGTGTGTGGCCATGCAAAATATTGCAAGATGTTTATTGAACCAGGTCACACATTTTTGCTAAAGGAAATTAAAGCTAAAAAGGAATAAAACAAAACCTATATAATAAATCAGAAAAAGAAAAAGGAAAATAGGGAGGGGCACTGTGCCCCTGGGCTCTAGTGAGCTACAGGCGGCCCAGCCCGCCTAAACCCCCTTCCCCAACCTCCTGCTCACCGGGGAGGACGTGGGTGCAGCGATGCGCCCCACCGGCCGTCCCCGTCGCTCTGGCACCCATCTGGCGGCCCCTCGCCACCTACAAGCCCCCCACGGCGCCCTGGAACCCTAGCCCCCTCCAGTTACCCCCTCTCTCGCTCCCTGCCTCCTCCCTCGCTAGATCCCGCAACCGCCGTTGCCATGACCGCCGACTAGCCGCGGCCACCGTGCCCCTTTTGCCTCGCCTCCTCGCCAGAAGCTCCACCGTCAACCCCCGCTTCCCCCGACCTCGATCCCGAGCCTGAGAGCCCCTGCATTGATGCCCGCGTCTATCTTCCTCCTCGGACCCAAGCAGCCGCCACCGTCGATCTGCTCCTCTCCGCCGCCCCTTGCTGCACTGGGCCTTCCCTTTCACCGCAAGTGAGCTCCCCGACGGCTTCCTCCTACTCCCGTAGCTCAAGTAGGCCGCCGTAGCTAGCTTCTGTCGTCACCAAGCTCCGGCCACCGCCATGGCCGACGTGGAAATCACCATGAGGCTGCCCGAGCTGCTCCAGCATGCTCCACGAGTTCGTGGTGCTCCCCTGAACCAATCCCGCGCAAAAGCCCCCGCGTCATGCTATCTGTTTGCACGTGCCCGATCTGACCCGAATGGCGCCCGCTGCCGACATCGATGTAGCGGTCGACTCCGACCACCTCCGATCTAGCTGCCCCCACCATTTGATGCGGCTCGTCCCCAGGAGCACGTAGGACCAAACCACGGTCGATTTGGTCCATTCTGGGCGAATCCCGAGCCCAACCACCGTTTCTGGTGCTCGCCGAAGCTGCTCCGACAGCCGGATGGCACCGCCGCCGCCGATGCTGGACTGGAGCCACCCGCAGGGTCACTGACCCGTGGGCCCCGAGTTCCTGGTTGACTTGTTGACCAGGTCAATCGTGCTGACTAAGCTCGGCCACTCAATGACAGGTGGCCACCCTATGCATGCCATGTGGGACTAACCCCCTTTTAATTAATTATGTTACTTAATTAATTCTATTAATTTGTTTAACCTAATTAGGCACTGACATATGGGGCTCACCCCCTTTAACGACCTTGTTTAGTTTAAATGAAAACCCTGGTTAGCCCACTCTCTATCACAGGTGGGGCCCAGCTGTTAGGTTTGACCTGAGAAAGCTGGGTTGACTGCTGATGTCAGCATGGCATCATGCTGATATCATAATTCTATTTTTGAATTAATTTAAATCTGTTTAATTTCAGAATATTAATAAAACTTTGAAAATTAATATAAAATAATCCATAACTCGAATGGAAATAATTTATACATGAAGGTTGATCCAAAAAATCCCACGAATCTGATTATGCCATCCGTTCATATTTCTCGTGCTCCTAGCATAGCAAACATGGAATTTTTTCATCGATTTGATGTGTTCGATAATAGTGAGAGACCTCGGAAATATCTTTAGATATTCTTCCGACCCGTTTGCTACGTGTAGTACTATGTTAGTGCATGCCTGGCCCTGCATATTGCCATGTCATGCATCGTGTTGCATCTTTGCTTTATATTTTTTGTTTCTCCCCCTATTCTCTCAGGTAGACCCCGAGTCTCATGCTGCTGCCGGGTACGACTAAGTTGAGGATCAGCCCTTTGCCACAGACCAGCAAGGCAAGCAACCCCCCCTTAAGCATTCCGATATCGCCCATTCTTCCCTCTTATTCTTGCATTAGATTTTTGCTATTGTGTTAGTTAGCTCCTATTCTGATGCATAGCCCGTTTTTTATAAAGTGCTACTATACCTATTGCTCTATCAATTGCTTAGTATAGGTTGGTCAATGAATCCCCAGTGGCCCCCTTAGTCCCAGTTGCCCCTGCTTCTTCATCGGCGACTTGATGACCTGAAGACTCGATCAACCGACCAATGAGTCAGGCCCCTCACTTCACCGCACACTCCTTAGTTGTGCGACTCTGCAGTGCTACTATTGAGTACCGAGGGTGATACCTCGTGAAATACTCATGATGCTAGCCCTGTAGTCAAGCTAGGCAGTCGTGGTTATCAAAGGTGATTCCTCCTTCACCATTCCCGATGATGTCTCTGTCATGCAACTCCTCAAGTGTGTGACCCTTGAGGGTGATTCCTCTAAGTCCACCTTGACGGTTACATCGAGCGGGGACCATTGAGGGTGATGCCTCAGTTCCCGTCCTTATGTTTCATACACATAGTTACTATGACCTGGTTACAGAAACATGTTGGTGATGGGTCGACCCTGAGGGCTACCCACGGTTTGATGATGATGAGGCGTGGACGGGTAGGAGAGGCCCTTGCCACACATCCTCGAGACGGAGCGACGGGACCGCACTTATGGGTCGCGCTTGCCCGGCGTTAATAAAACGCTAATGGGTTGGGTACTTGATCTGAGTTAGGTCATTGGCCTTAATACGCACTAACCTTCACGCGGGAGAAGTTATGGGTACTCAGCATCGTTGTATCAGCAATGGAGTGGCACTCGCTGGATTGGAGTAGAAGGTACAACTCTTGGACTGGAGTGTGCTAGGTCTGCTTCCGGCCGCCCACACATCATGCAGGAGTGCAAGGGCAAGTGGACGACGAACCTGCGTGCTTAGGATTTAGACCAGCAGGCTGGCCACATCGTTGAGTCTCGGTGGGGCGACAATGTTTTGATATCCCGAGGCCAGGCATGACCTAGAAAAGTGTGTTCGATCGGAGGTGATTCAAGCGTGTTGGGGAATATGTGGTGCACCCCTGCAGAGATGAATAATATATTTGAATAGCCCTGTCCATGGTAACAGGATGACTTGGAGTTGTACCTTGACCTTAGACAACTACAATTGTGACTTTAGTTATGAAATGAATGTTGGCTCCGGGGTTGCTTCCTCACAGGGAGTCGAGGAAGAATCTCTGGGCGTGGTTACTTAATAAAATTGCTACAATAATATGACTATATGTGAGATACCAGTCTACTCTCTTCTAGTGCTGCAAGATGCTGAAGATGCTAGTCTTTGATAGGACTAGGCCTTCCCCCTATTCTTGCTTTCTGCAATCGGCCTAGATATAATCCATTCCTTGATACTGATGCATACTTAGCATAGTTCTGATGTCAGTCTTGCGAGTACTTTGGATGAGTACTCACCGCTGCTTTGCTTCCTCTTTCCTCTTCGATACGATTGTTGCGTTCTGACGTTGGAGCCCCGGAGATGGAGTACGCCGGAGACGACTACTACACGACCGCAGGAGGCTACTACTACGTGGAGGCGGCCCCCGACAAGCAGTAGGATAGGAGGTTCCCAGGCAGGAGGCCTTGCCTCTTTCGATCCGTGTTATGTTTGTGCTGGCCTTCTTAAGGAAAAACTTGTTTAACTTATGTCTATACTCAGATATTATTTGCTTTCGCTGACTCGTGCTTTGTCAAGCTTTGTATTCGAACCCTCAAGGCCCCTGGCTTTTAATATGAAATTGTATGACTTTAATTTGTGTCTAGAGTTGTGTTGTGATATTGATTAGTGAGTCCCTAATCTTGGTCGTACGCATTGCCTATATGTTTACCTTTTTCCACTCTTGTGCTTCAAAGTAGCACCATGATCTTCATGATACAGAGTCTCCTATTTTGTCACTTTCATATAACTAGTGGATATTCATTATGCATGACCGCTTAGTTTTATTTTTGAGATTTCATACACTTATAGCTCTAAGTGCATTTGTTGCATGGCAATCCATACTCACTCACATTGATATCTATTGATGGGCACCTGCATAACCCGTTGATACGTCTAGTTGATGTGAGACTATCTTCTCCCTTTTTTCCCTTGCAGCTCCTCCATATTCTATTCCACCTATAATGCTATATCCATGACTCACGCTCATGTATTGCGTGAGAGTTGAAAAGGTTTGAGAATACCAAAAGTGTGAAACAATTGCTTGACTTGTTCATCGGGGTTGTGCATGATTTAGATACTTTGTGTGGGGAAGATGGAGCATAGCCAGACCATATGATTTTGTAGAGATGACTTTCTAAGGCCATGTTATTTCGAAAGGACACGACTACCTTGTTGGTGTGCTCGAAATATTACTGTTTTTATGTCAATATTAGACTATTATTTTGAATCTTATGGATCTGAATATTCATGCCACAATAAAGAATATTACATGGATAAATATGTTAGGTAGCATTCCGCATCAAAAAAATTGTTTTTATCATTTACCTACTCGAGGACGAGCAGGAATTAAGCTTGGGGATGCTGATACATCTCCAACGTATCTATAATTTTTGATTGTTCCATGCTATTATATTATCTGTTTCGGCTATTTTATATGCATTAATATGCTATTTTATATTATTTTTGGGACTAACCTATTATTCTAGAGCCTAGTGTCAGTTTCTGTTTTTTCCATGTTTTTGAGTTTCGCAGAAAAGGAATATTAAACGGAGTCCAAATGGAATAAAACCTTCGGAATGATTTTTTCTGGAATGAAAGGAAACTACGAGACTTGAGAACCAAGGCAGAGGAGCCATCGTGGGGCCACAAGCCCTAGGGGCGCGACCAGGGGGTAGGCCGTGCCAGGCAGGCTTGTGGGCCCACGGCAGCTCCCCTGACCCTAATCTTCGTCCTATAAACTCCCAAATATTCCAACATTATCATAACGATCCACGAAAACGCTTTTCCGCCACCAGAAGCCTCCGTTCCCGAGAGATTCAACCTGGGAGCCTTTTTCGGTAATCTGCCGGAGGGGGATTTGATCAGGGAGGGCATCTACATCAACTCCATTTCCCCTCCGATGATGTGTGAGTAGTTCACCATAGACCTACGGGTCCATAGCTAGTAGCTAGATGGCTTATTCTCTCTCTTTGCTTCTCAATACTATGTTCTTCATGATCTTCATGGAGATCTATCCGATGTAATACTCTTTTGCGGTGTGTTTGTGGAGATCCGATGAATTGTTGGTTTATTTGAGTCTTTCCTGAATTCTTATATGCATGATTTCATATCTTTGCAAGTCTCTTCGAGTTATTGGTTTGGTTTGGCCAACTAGATTGGTAATTCTTGCAATGGGAGAAGTGCTTAGTTTTGGGTTCAATCTTGCGGTGTCCTCACCCAGTGACAAAGTAGGGGTACCGAGGCATGCATTGTGTTGTTTCCATCAAGGGTAAAAATATGTGGTTTTCATCATATTTCTTGAGTTTATCCCTCTACATCATGTCATCTTACTTAATGCATTATTCTGTTCTTCATGAACTTAATACTCTAGATGAAGGCAGGAGTCGGTCGATGCGTGGAGTAATAGTAGTAGATGCAGAATCGTTTCGGTCTACTTGTCATGGACGTGATGCCTATACGCATAATCATTGCCTTGGATATCTTCATAATTATTTTCTTTTCTATCAACTGCTCGACAGTAATTTCTTCACCCACCCTAATACTTGCCATCATGAGAGAAGCTATCTAGTGAAACCTATGGCTCTCGGGTCTATTTTCCATATTGTACTTTCAGATCTTAAACCAAAAATACTTGCTGCCTTATTTTTACTTTTAGTTTTACTTTCCATTCAAGCATCCTATTATATCTATCTCTATTAGATCTCATCCTTGCAAGTAACTGTGAAGGGATTGACAACCCCTTTATAGCATTGGGTGCAAGAGTTTGATTTTGTGTGCAGGTACATCTATTGGTGACTCGCTTGTATCTCCAACTGGATTGATATGTTGGTTCTCAAAAACTTAGGGCAATACTTATCTACTTTGCTGCATCAAACCATTCGTCTTCACGGGAAACCAACGCATGCTCGAGAAGTAGCATTCCTTAGTTCCCTCTTGATGTTTCATACACATAATTACTATGACCTAGTTACAGAAACATGTTGATGATGGGTCGACCATGAGGGGTACCCAAGGTTTGATGAAGATGAGGCGTGGACGAGCAGGAGAGGCCATTGCCACACATCCTCGAGACGGGGCGATGGGACTGCACTTTATGTCTGTACTTGATCTGATTTAGGTCGTTGGCCTTAATACACACTAACCTTCATGTGGGAGAAGTTATGGGTACTCAGCATCCTTGTATTAGTTGAAGCTCTTCAAACGTCAGCAATGGAGCGGCACACGCTGGATTGGACTGGAAGGTACAACTCTTGGACTGGAGTGTGCTAGGTCTGCTTTCGTCCGCCCACGCATCATGCAGGGGTGCAAGCGCAAGTGGGCCTACGAAACTGCGCGCTTAGGATTTAGACCGCTGGGCTAGCCTCTTCATTGAGTCTAGGTGGGGCGATGACGTTTTGATATCCCAAGGTTGGTCATGACCCAAAAAAGTCTGTCCGGTCGGAGGTGATTCAAGTGTGTTGGGGAATATGTGGTGCACCCCTGCAGGGATGAATAATCTATTCGAATAGCCGTGTCCACGGTAACAAGACGAGTTGGAGTTGTACCTTGACCTTATACAAGTACAATTGTGACTGTAATTATGAAATGAATGTTGGCTCCGGGGTTGCTTCCTTGCAGGGAGTCGAGGAAGAATCTCTGGGCGTGGTTACTTAATAAAATTGCTACAATAATATGACTATATGTGAGATACCAGTCTACTCTCTTCTAGTGCTGCAAGATGCTGAAGATGCTAGTCTTTGATAGGACTAGGCCTTCCCCCTATTCTTGCTTTCTACAATCGGCCTAGATATAACCCATTCCTTGATACCGATGCATACTTAGCATAGTTCTGATGTCAGTCTTGCGAGTACTTTGGATGAGTACTCACCGCTGCTTTGCTTCCTCTTTCCCCTTCGATACGATTGCTGCGTTCAAACGTTGGAGCCCCGGAGATGGAGTACGCCGGAGACGACTACTACACGACCGCAGGAGCCTACTACTACGTGGAGGCGGCCCCCGACAAGCAGTAGGATAGGAGGTTCCCAGGAAGGAGGCCTCGCCTCTTTCGATCCGTGTTATGTTTGTGTTGGCCTTCTTAAGGCAAAACTTGTTTAACTTATGTCTGTACTCAGATATTATTTGCTTCCGCTGAATCGTGCTTTGTCGAGCTTTGTATTCGAACCCTAGAGGCCCCTGGCTTCTAAATGAAGTTGTATGACTTTAATTTGTGTCTAGAGTTGTGCTGTGATATTGATTAGTGAGTCCCTAATCTTGGTCGTACGCATTGCCTGCATGTTTAGCGTACGGGCGAAATTGGGGGCGCCACACCAAGATTGGATCTCTCGAGAACGGAGGCTTCTGGCACCGGAAAAGTATTGGCGTGGCATGTTCTCGTATTGGGGGAATATCTGGGTATTTATAGGACGAGGATTAGGGCTAGGAGTCCTGCCAGAAGGTAGCAAGCCTGCCAGGCGGGACCAGGGGGTGGCCGCCCCCTGGCTTGTAACCTCCTGGCAAAGTCCTTACCTTGCACTCCAAGCCTGGAAGATCTCTTTTGTTCTAGAAAAAATCACCGCGAAGATTTTATTCCGTTTGGACTCCGTTTAATATTCCATATATGCAATACTGAAAAACAAGGAAAAACAGAAACTAACACTAGGCTCTAGATTAATAGGTTAGTCCCAAAAATAATATAAAATAGCATATTAATGCATATAAAACATCCAAAACACATCATATAATAGCATGACACAATCAAAAATTATAGATACGTTGGAGACATATCAGCGGCGAAGTTGTTGGTGTAGATTGTTGTCATGATGGTTGCCCCGGTGGCGCTGCAACGCCATCGGGGGAGAGGGGGAGAGAGCCCTCCCTCCTTCTTCTTCTTCTTCCTTGGTATCCCCCTAGATGGGAGGAGAGCTTCCCCTCTGGTCCTTGGCCTCCATGGCTCCCAGAGGGCAAGAGCCCCTCCAAGATTGGATCTCTCTCTTTGTTTCTCCTTTGTTTTCGCTACTGTTTTCTGGCCCTTCACTATTTCTTAAATACCTAGATATCCGTAACTCCGATCGGGCTGAAATTTTAAAGGTGTTTTTATCGGAAAATTATCTTTCTTGCGGCGAAATTAGGGACCCAACCGACTTAAGGGGGATGCACAAGCTATTAGGGCGTGTCCGCTCCCAGGTCTTGCACTGTTAGATTGTACCTCCCTAGGGCACGATGTTGTGTTGATTCTTTTTCCCAAAATTCACATATATTCCAAAAAAATCTCCATACAATTTTATCGTGTTTGGACTTTGTTTGATATGTGGAACAAAACACACACAAAAAATAGGAACTAACACTGGGCATTGGATAAGTAAGTTAGTCCCAAAAATAATATAATATATTGCCAAAAATATATGAAAGTTCTAGAATGTTGGCATGAAACAATTAAAAAATATAGATACTACGGAGACGTACCAACATCCCCAAGCTTAATTCCTAATCATCCTCGAGTAGGTAAATGATAAAAGGATAATTTTTAATGTGGAAAATGCTACCAAATGTAATCTTGAACAAATGTCTAATCATGGCATGAATATTAAGATACAAGTGATTCAAGGCAATAGTCTATCGTTTGACAAAAATACATCCATACTTAGGTTTACTGGCAAACAATCATGTGCTTACAAAATAACAATGCTAAAGAACACTATCCCTACAAAATCATATAGCCTGTCATGCTTGGTCTTCAGAACATAAAGTATAAATCTTGAGCACCCCGGTGTCAAACCAAGCAATTGGATCGTACTTTTTAACACGCTTCAGCACTTTATACCTCACTCAATACATGAGTGTGAACCATGGACATAGCATATAGGTGTAATAGAGTATGTTGGTAGGTTTGAAGGGAGTAAAAGTGGAGAAAAAAGTCTTGCATCAACTAGGTGTGACAACAGGGCTATGGAGATGCCCATCAATAGATATCAATGCAAGGAGTAGGAATTGCCATGCAACAGATGCACGAAGAGCTATAAGTGTATGAATGCTCAAATCACACTAAGTGGGTGTGCATCAAACTTACTTATGAAGATCTCGCGAATTTGAGGAAGCCCATCATCGGAATATACAAGCCAAGTTATGTAATGAAAAACTCCCACTAGTATATGAAAATGACAACTCAGGAGACTCTCTATATGAAGAACATGGTGCTACTTTGAAGCACAAGCATGGTAAAGGATATTATTAAGTCCCTTCTCTCTTTTTCTCTCATTTATTTTTTTCCTTTTTATTTTTTCCTTTTCCTTTTTATTTTTGCTTGGTTGGCTCATTTGGCCTCTCCCATTTTTTCTTTTTTCATACGGAGTCTCATCCTGACTTGTGGGTGAATCATAGTCTCCATCATCCTTTCCTCACTGGGACAATGCTCTAATAATTATGATTATTATCCCAATATGTCCTTCCATAACATTATTGCATAATTATAATCCAACATTACCTACTTTATTCAATAACAATTATTGTTGGGAAATGTTGCATGGAAAAAAATTCCTACGCGCACCCAAGATCTATCTATGGAGATGCATAGCTACGAGAGGGAATAGATGCACATACCCTTGTAGATCACTAAGAGGGAAGCGTTATGAAACATGGTTGATGTAGTCGAACGTCTTCGCGATCCAATCACGATCTGTCCTGTGATCCAATCAGGACCTGTCCCAATCTAGCTTCGAACGGACGACACCTCCGCGTTCAGCACACATACAGCTCGACGACGTCTCCGCCTTGTTGATCCAACAAGCAAGGGTGGAGAGGTAGATGAGTTCTCCGGCAACACGACGACGTGATGGTGGTGGTGGTGGATCTGTCTATATTACTTGTTTTGGATGTTTTATATGCATTAATTTAATATTTTATATTATTTTTGGACTAAGCTATTAATCTAGAGCCAAGTACCAGTTTCTGTTTTTTCTTGTTTTTGAGTTTTGTAGATATGGAATATTAAACGGAATCAAAACGGAATAAAAACTTTGTAAGGAATTTTTCTGGAAGGAAGCAAGTCATCCAAGCTGGGAGTGCACGTCATAGAAGGTGCCAGGGCGCCACAAGCATGCTAGGCGCGCCCCCCTAGCCGCGCCTAGCAGGCTTGTCGCCTCCTGGTAGGTCTCCTAACCCTAATTCTTGGCCTATAAATACTCAAATATCCCCCCAACATCAGAATGAGCTATTCAAATACTTTTCCGCCGTCGGAAGCCTCTGTTCCTGAGAGATCCAATCCTGGAGCCTTTCCGGTAATCTGCCGGAGGGGGTTTCGATCACGGAGGGCATCTACATCAACTCCATTGCCCCTCCGATGATGTGTGAGTAGTCCACCATAGACATATGGGTCCAGAGCTAGTATCTAGATGGCTTCTTCTCTCTCTCTTTAATCTTCAATACCATGTTCTTCATGATCTTCATGGAGATCTATCCGATGTAATCCTCTTTTGTGGTGTATTTTTCAAGATCCGATGAATTGTGAGTTTATGTTCAGATTATCCATTAGTCTTATTTGAATCTCCTTTGATTTCTGATATGCATGATTTCATATCCTTGCAAGTCTCTTTGAGTTATTGGTTTGGTTTGGCCAACTAGATTAATAATTCTTGCAATGGGATAAGTGCTTGGTTTTGGGTTTAATCTTGCGATGTCCTCACCCACTTACATAGTACGGGTAACAAGGCACGTATTGTATTGTTGCCATCAAGGGTAACAAGATGGGGTTTTCATCATATTGCTTGAGTTTATCCCTCTACATCATGTCATCTTTCTTAATGCGTTACTCTGTTCTTCATGAACATAATACTCTAGATGTACACAGGAGTCGGTCGATGTGTGGAGTAATAGTAGTAGATGCAGAATCGTTTTGCTCTACTTGTCACAGACGTGATGCCTATATGCTTGATCCTTGCCTTGGATAACTACATGATTATTTTCTTTTCTACCAATTTCTTGATGGCAATTTGTTTACCCACCATGATATTTGCCTTCAAGAGAGAAGCCTCTAGTGAAACCTATGGCCCCGAGTCTATCTTACATCATATATTTTCAGATCTATGCCTTGCTGAAATTTATTTATGTTTTACTTTCCACACTCGTTTACATCTATATCTTTCAGATTTAATCCTTGCAAATAACCGTGAAGGGATTGACAACCGCTTTATAGCGTTGGGTGCAAGAGTTTGATTATTTGTGTAGGTACATCCATTGGTGACTTGCTTGTTCCTCCTACTGGATTGCTACCTTGGTTCTCAAAAACTAAGGTAAATACTTATCTACTTTGCTGCATCACCCTTTGCTCTTCAAGGGGAAACCAACACAAGCTCAAGAGGTAGCAAGAAGGATTTCCGGCACTGTTGCCGGGGAGGATACACATCAAGCCTACCAAGTACCCATCACAAACTCATCTCTTGCATTGACTTTATTCTTCATTTGCCTCTCATTTTCCTCTCCCCACTTCTAAAACAATTTTCAGAAAATACCGAAAAGATTTTCCTTTTTATTCGACCTCGTTTGGTTTGCCTTTCGTTTCCTTGTGTGCCTGATTACTTTCTTTGCCAAGATGTGTGAGAATACTAAGTTGTGTGACTTTTCCAATACTAATTATAATGATTTTACTAGTACTCCTATGTCTCCCGCCACTAGTGCGGAATCTTATGAAATCAATGCTGCCTTACTTAATCTTGTTATGAAATAACAATTTTCTGGCCTTCCTAGTGAAGATGCCGCATCCCATCTAAATACTTTCATTGAGTTGTGTGATATGCAAAAGAAGAAAGATGTGGATAATGATATTCTTAAATTGAAGATATTTCCATTCTCACTACGAGATCGTGCTAAACTTGGTTTTCATCTTTTCCTAAAAATAGCATTGATTCATGGAATACGTGTCAAGATGCTTTTATTGCCAAGTATTTTCCGCCCGCTAAGATCATATCCTTTACGAACGATATAATGAATTTTAAGCAACTTGATCATGAGCATGTTGCACAATCTTGGGAGAGGATGAAATTAATGATTAGGAATTGTCCCGCACATGGCTTGAGTTTATGGATGATTATACAATTTTTATGCAGGATTGAATTTTTCGTCTAGAAATCTTTTAGATTCTGCTGCGGGTGGTACTTTTATGGAAATCATGTTAGGAGAAGCTACTCAACTCCTAGATAATATCATGACAAACTACTCTCAATGGCATACCGAAAGATCTCCTACTAGTAAAAAGGTGCATGCTATTGAAGAAATAAATACTTTAAGTGAAAAGATGGATGAATTGATGAAATTGTTTGCTAGTAAGAGTTATCAAATCAATCCAAATGATATTCCTTTGTATCATTTGATTGGAAATAATAATTAATCTATGGATGTGAATTTTGTTGGTAGGATTTATTTGGTAACAATGCATATAGAGGTAATTTCGACCCTAGGCCGTTTCCTAGTAATTCCTCTAATAATTATGTTAATTCCTACAAAAATTCGTATGGAAATAATAATAAGATGCCCTGTGATCTTGAGAATATTGTGAAGGATTTTATTGGTTCGCAAATTTTTTTAATGCTTCTATTGAGGAAAAAGTGCTTAAGATTGATGATTTGGCTAGGAACGTTGATAGAATTTCTCTTGAGATTGATTCCTTGAAAGTTAGATCTACCCCACCTAAGCATGATATTAACGAGTCTTTAAAATCTATGAGAATTTCTATTGACGAAAGTAGGGAAAGAACCGCTAGAATTCGTGCTAAGCGTGAATGGCTTGAAAAACTGTTTTCTCGAGATAATAATGATGAACACCTTAAAGTGATTGGTGTGACCCCTATTGAATCTTTGTTTTATAATATAAATCTTGATAATGATGGGACTACACACAAGTCAACTTTAGTTAAAAAGAGTCCTAATGATTCGGAGTCTATAGATCTTAATGCTAAAATTGATAAAAGTGAGATTGAAGAGGTCAAAATTTTAAATAGCAATGAACCCAGTATTGTGGATTTCAAGGACTTTAAATATAATAGTTGATATTTGATTGGTTGTATTTCCTTGCTTCAATCCATGTTGAATTCTCCTCATGCTTATAGTCAAAATAAGGCTTTTACTAAACATATAGTTGATGCTATGATGAAATCTTTTGAAGAAAAACTTGAGCTAGAATTTTATATTCCAAAAAGCTTCATGATGAGTGGGAAACTACTATTAATATTAAAATCCAAGATTATGAGTGCCATGCTTTGTGTGATTTGGGTGCTAGCGTTTCCACAATTCCGAAAACTTTATGTGATGTGCTAGGTTACCATGATCTTGATGATTGCTTTGTAAATTTGCATCTTGCGGATTCCACTATTAAGAAACTTATGGGAAGGATTAATGATGTTCTTATTGTTGCAAGTAGGAATTATGTGCCTGTAGATTTCATTGTTCTTGATATAGATTGCAATCCTACATGTCCTATTATTCTTGGTAGACCTTTCCTTAGAACTATTGGTGCAATTATCGACATGAAAGAAGGAAACATTGGATTTCAATTTCCATTAAGGAAAGGCATGGAACAATTTCCTAGAAATAAAATAATACTGCCTTATGAATCTATTATGAGAGCTACTTTTGGATTGCATACCAAAGATGACAATACCTAGATCTATTGCGTTTTGCCTAGCTAGGGGCGTTAAACAATAGCGCTTGTTGGGAGGCAACCCGATTTTTTTTGTGTTTTTGCTTATGTTTTTGAGTGATTACCACATTATTACTTCTGTAGTAATTGTGTTTTGGTGTTTTAGTTAGTGTCTGAGCCAAGTAAAACCTTTGGGATAATCTATGGTAGTTGTTGATTTGAGCTTGCTGAAAAACAGAAACTTTTGTGCTCAGTCCAGGAATTTTTTTTGTTTTTTCCAAGCTCGGAATTGATAGGAAATTATGAAAAAAGATTGATATATAAATTTCCCAGGTTGTACTAATTTTTTAGAGTTGTTTGAGTTACACAAGTATACGAAGTTTCCAGATTGCTATAGACTGTTATGTTTTTGACAGATTTTGTTTTCTTTGAGTTTATTGCCTATTTTGGTGAATCTATGGGTTGTATCATGTGGTATGAGACATGGAGAAGTTAGATTATAGTAGGTATACAACAAATATAAATAAAGAATGAGTTCACAACATTACCTAAAGTGGTGATTTATTTTCTTAGACTAACGGATCTCACAAGTTTTCTGTTAAGTTTTGTGTTGTGAACTTTTCCTGTTTTGGGTAAAGATTTAATGGACTATGGAATAAGGAGTGGCAAGAGCCTAAGCTTGGGTATGACCATGACACCCAAAGTAATATTCAAGGATGACAAGCAGCCTAAGCTTGGGGATGCCCCGGAAGGCATCCCCTCTTTCGTCTTCAATCCATCGGTAAATTTACTTGAGACTATATTTTTTTTCACCACATGATATGTGTTCTGCTTGGAGCGTCTTGTATGATATGAGTCTTTGCTTGATAGTTTGCCACAATCATCATTACTGCGCACATCTTTTGAGAGACACATGCTGAATCGTGAATTTATTAGGATACTCTATGAGATTCACTTATATCTTTTGAGTTGGGCAAGTTTGCTCTATATGCTTCACCTATATCTTTTAAAGCACGGTGGTGTTTGCGTTTTTATATAAATACTAAAACTCTCGTACCCCACTTATATTATTTTGAGAGTTTCTGAAACAACTTGGTAGACTATCTAGGTTATGAATTTAGTCCTAATATGATATGCATCCAAAAACGATATAATAAAAACTTCCATATTAAGTGCATTGAGTATTTATGAGAAGTTTGATCCCTTGCATAAAGTTTTGAGATTTAAAGATGGTAATGTTAAGAAACATGTTAGGAAGTAAATTGTGATTCAGTCAAAAAACTTGTGTAAAGGTTTGTGATTCCCGTAGCATGCACGTATGGTGAACCGCTATGTAAGGAAGTCGGAGCATTACTTGTTTATAGATTGTCGGCCTTTGTGTGAGGGTTGGGGGCGCGCGATGGTTAAATCCTACCAACCTCCCCCTAAGGAGCATGAGTTTAATGATTTGCTTCAACGACTTTCGCAATAAGTATGTGAGTTCTTTATGACTAATGTTGACTCCATGGATTATACGCACTCTCACCCTTCCACCTTTGCTAGCCTTTCTAGTACCACACGAATTTTGCCGGTGCATCATATACCTTCCTCAAAACAGCCACCATATACCTTCCTCAAAATATCCACCATACATCTTTCCTCAAAACAACCACCATACCTACCTATTATGGCAGTTCATATTCATTCCGAGATATATTGCCATGAAACTTCCACCATTTTGTTTTATGACATGCACCATCACTTCCATATTGCATATAGAGTCATATTTTGTCATAGGTATCGAGTTGTAATTTTCTTTTGAGTTGTTAGTAAATAAAAGTGTGATTATTATCATTACTAGAGCATGTCCCATGTGAGGAAAGGATGATGGAAGCTATGATTCCCTCATAAGTGGGGATGAGATTACGGACTTTATGAAAAATAAAAGAGGCCAGCGAAGCCCAACAATAAAAATAAATAAATAAAGGAGGCCTTAGATGCTGACACAAAAAATGAGAGAAAATAGATAAGGGACATTGCTACTACCTTTTTCAACACTTGTGCTTCAAAGTAGCACCATGATCTTCATGATAGAGAGTCTCCTATTTTGTCACTTTCATGTAGCTAGTGGAATTTTTCTTCATGATGCACGTCCACTTAGTTTCCTTTTTGAGCTTTCATACACTTATAGCTCTAGTGCATACGTTGCATGGCAATCCCTACTCACTCACATTGATATCTACTGATGGGCATCTCCATAGCCCGTTGATACACCTAGTTGATGTGAGACTATCTTCTCCCTTTCCATGGCTCGTGCTCATGTATTGCGCGAGAGTTGAAAAAGTTTGAGCAAATAAAGGTGTGAAAACAATTTCTTCACTTTTCATCGGGGTTGTGCATGATATAAATACTTCATGTGGGGAAGATGGAGCATAGCCAAACCATATGATATTGTAGGGATAACTTTCTTTTGCCATTATATCTTGAAGAGATACAATTGCTTTGCTAGTATGCTTGAAATCTTATTGTTTCTATATCAATATTAAGATTTGGTTTTGATTCTTACGGATCTGAATATTCATGACACAATATAGAATATCACTTGGATAAATATGTTAGGTAGGACTCCACATAAAAAATTCTGTTTTTTATCATTTACCTACTTGAGGACGAGCTGGAAGTAAGCTTGGGGATGCTGATAAGTCTCCAACGTATCTATAATTCTTGATGATGGCATGCTATTATATTATATTTTATGCATGTTTTATATTCATTAATATGCTATTTTATATTATTTTTGGGACTAAACTATTAATCTAGAGCCAAGTGCTAGTTTTTGTTTTTTTCTTGTTTTTGAGTTTTGCAGATATGGAATATTAAACGGATTCCAAACCGAATAAAACCTTCGGAAGGATTTTTTCTGGAAGGAAACAAGTCATCCAAGCTTGGAGTGCACATCACAGGAGGTGCCAGGGCACCACAAGCCTGCTAGCCACGAGCCCTCCTGGCCGCGCCTAGCAGGCTTATCGCCTCATGGCAGGTCTCCTAAACTTCTTGGCCTATAAATACCCAAATATCCCCCAACATTAGAATGAGCCACACAAATAATCATCCGCCGCCGAAAGCCTCCGTTCGCGAGAGATCCAATCTTGGAGCCTTTTCGGGTAATCTATCGGAGCGGGTTTCGATCACGTAGGGCATCTACATCAATTCCATTGACCCTCCGATGATGCTTGAGTAGTCCACCATAGACCTATGGGTCAATAGATAGTATCTAGACGGCTTCTTATCTCTCTTTGATCTTCAATACCATGTTCTTCATGATCTTCATAGATATCTATCTCATGTAATCCTCTTTTGTGGTGTGTTTGTCAAGATCCGATGAATTGTGAGTTTATGTTCAGATTATCCATGAATCTTATTTGAATCTCCTCTTATTTCTTATATGCATATTTGCATATCGTTGCAAGTTTCTTAGAGTTATTGGTTTGGTTTGGCCAACTAGATTGGTAATTCTTGCAATGGGAGAAGTGCTTGGTTTTGGGTTCAATCTTGCGGTGTCCTCACCCAGTGACATAGTAGGGGTAGCAAGGCACGTATTGTGTTGTTGCAATCAAGGGGAACAAGATGGGGTTTTCATCATATTGCTTGAGTTTATCGCTCTACATCATGTCATCTTTCTTAATGCGTTACTTTGTTCTTCATGAACTTAATACTCTAGATGCAGGCAGGAGTTAGTCGATGCGTGGAGTAATAGTAGTAGATGTAGAATCGTTTCGGTCTACTTGTCACGGACGTGATGCCTATATGCATTATCATTGCCTTGGATAACTACATGATTATTCGCTTTTCTATCAATTGCTTGACAATAATTTGTTTACCCACCATGATATTTGCCTTCAAGAGAGAAGACTCTAGTGAAACCTATGGCCCCGGCTCTATCTTCTATCATATATTTTCAGATCTATACCTTGCTATAATTTAGTTATGTTTTACTTTCCGCACTCATTTACATCTATCTCTTTCAGATCTAATCCTGGCAAATAACCGTGAAGGGATTGACAACCCCTTTATAGCGTTGGGTGCAAGAGTTTGATTGTTTGTGTAGGTATATCTATTGGTGACTTGCTTGTTCTTCCTACTGGATTGATACCTTGGTTCTCAAAAAACTAAGGGAACAAGAGTACGCAGTTCCCTTTGTCCATCGGTATGTTACTTGCCCGAGATTCGATCGTTGGTATCTCCATACCCAGTTCAATATCGTTACCGACAAGTCTCTTTACTTGTTCTGTAATATAAGAGCCCGTGACTAACTCCTTAGTCACAATGCTTGCAAGCTCATTGTGATGCTGTATTACCGAGTGAGCCCATAGATACCTCTCCCTCATACAGAGTGATAAATCCCAGTCTCGATTCACGCCAACCCAACAAACACCCTCGGATATACCTATAGAGCACCTTCATAGTCACCCAATTAAGTTATGACGTTTTTATACACACTAGGCATTCCTATGATCTCAGGGAGTTGCGTGATCTCTTGGTCGCAGGAACAGATACTTGACATGGATAAAGCAGCAGCAATAAACTGACGCGATCAACTGCTATGCTTACGGTTGGGTCTTGTCCATCACATCATTCTCCTAATGATGTTATCCCGTTATCAAATGACAACTCATGTCTATGGTCAGGAAACCTTTACCATCTTTGATCAACGAGCTAGTCAACTGGAGGCTTACTAGGGACATAGTGTTTGTCTATATATCCACACATGTATGTGAGTTTCCGATCAATACAATTCTAGCATGGATAATAAGCGATTATCATGAACAAGGAAATATAATAACCACATTATTATTGCCCCTAGGGCATATTTCCAACAATTATATGGCTCCTGCTACTTCTTGAGCTTGTGTTGGTTTTTCCGATGAAGACGAAAGGGTGATGTAGCAAACTAGAGATAATCATTTCCCTCAGCTTGAGAACAAAGGTATCAATCTAGTAGGAGGTACACGTAAGTCTCCAATCTATGCACCTGCACAAACAATCAAACACTTGCCCCCGATGCGATAAAGGCGTTGTCAATCCCTTCACGGTCACTTGCAAGAATGAGATTTGATAGAGATAGATATAAAAGATTACTAAAAGGTAAAATAAAATAAAAGTAAATAAATTGTAGCATGGTATTTTTTGTTTTTTTATAGATCTGAAAATATATAATGGAAAATAGACCCGGGGGCCATAGGTTTCACAAGAGGCTTCTCTCTTTGTAACATCCCAAACTTTGGAATGTTATAATAAATACTAGAATGAATGTTTGTTTGCTTGAGTCATTGAATTGAGTGAAATTTCAAACTTTTAAAAACTTTTGAATGAGAGGGAATGACATGAATTTCCCATGTGCCTTTGAATTCAAATTCTTACATTTCAAATCAGTGAGACAAGATGACATGACTTCTTCAATATAAAAAGATTTAAAAAGTGAATTTGAAAACTACTTGAAAATTTCCTGATATGGAGTTCCTTTCATATTTGAATTTCCAATGTGAAGTTGAAACAATTCAAACCCCTTGACCAAACTTGAGACGAGTAATATGACACTCCACACCAGGGGTTATTTTGTGAAGTATTTGAACCATAAAACCCAGGGGGTTATTTGAAAATTGTTTGCAAAGAGAAATAAAATCTATTTACGAATTTTCTAAAAATAATTTTTTAAAGTATTTATTTTGGCCATGGAAAAATGTTCATTAAATTGCATTTATTCCCTTGGTCAATTTAATATATAAATCTTCATTTTTTGGAAATTTATTGACTGCCATAAAGTAGTTTCTATTCTATGTAAATTAGAAAAGGAAACGAATTAATGTTCTAATAAAACCCGGCCGGCCCATCTGCCTTAACTCCCCCCCCGAAATTACTCCAATCCCACTGAATCCGCCATCTCCTCTCCCTTTCCTTTCTATGACCCCGAGCCGCTCCTATAAATACCCGAGCCCGCCCGCACTCAGTTCCACCCCTACGCCCCATTCCCCGTGCCCTCTCGCCGCCGCCATTGCTCGCCGGAGCTCCGCACCACCGAAGCCCTCCAGCTCATGCCGCTCCACTCCGACCGCCGCAAGCTTTTCCGAGCCCACCAACCTCTTCGCCTCGATCTGCCGCACCTCCCCATCTACTCGCCCGAGACCCGCACCCATCGGAGCCCCTTTTCCTCGTCGACACCCGAGCGCCACCGCCGCCTCCGAGCTCGCTGTCGTTGCCATCGTCGCCCCCGAGCCCCGCTGATGCCACCAACGCAGTCACCGTCCCCGACCACCACAGCACCGTCCCCGACGACCCCGCCGCCTCGGACTTCGCCGGAGCTCTCGCCGAACTCCAACCACACCGCGGTGAGCACCGGAACCTCTCCCCACCGTCGGAAAGTAAACGAACGGATATCATTAGATCGCGTGTTTTAATTTTATTACCCGAACCGTTTTCTTGTAGTTACCGGTTGTTCACTCCGTTACATCTAGCATGCACCCCCTGTAGCCAATGAAAAAAATGCCACGTAGCACCTGTCTGTTAGTTCGATTTTTTTATTTTTCTGCTTTTGTTTTAAAAACAAAATAGTTTCTTATTTTGTTTTCTTTATATCTTTTACGTTTTTAATTGTTTTAATTTGATCCTTTTGCATTGTGTCACAAATTTTTTCTAGTTTATGTAGATATCAAGTTTGACCAAATTTGAATAATTTAAAATTGAATTCAAACAAATTTGATTCAAATCTTATTTTTCGAATATCTTGAGTTTAAAAATTTATTTTGAGTTGATTCTTTTTGCTACTTGTCACTAGTGACCTTAGTTATGAGTAAGTAAAACTTTAGCATTTTTAGAAAATTTTAAATTAGCATTGTTAACAAAACAGATTCTGTTTTAGTTCTTTTTAGGTTTATTTCTAATTCTTTTGTTTTAAATTGTTTTCTTTTATATTAGTTAATTTATTTTAACTTGTTTTCTGTTAGTTAGCAATAGTAATTCAACCAAATTTATTTTTATATTATTTATTATATTTTAACATGAAATCAATTCTAGTTTCATAGTAACCTCCATATTGATTTCATTGCTAGTTTGACTTCTTATTTGAAAATATTTTATAAATTGTTTTATAGAGTTTTACTTTCTGTTAACTTAGCTGTGATATACTTTTTTTCCTGTTATTTTAATATTTTATTGTTTTACTTGTTGTTAAGTTAGAAAACTTATGGTGTTTAGTGTGTTGTTTTCAAAATTTCTAGTTGTTCTTCGAAAGTAATTCTTTTTGCTAAATAAAATATTTACTAAAATAACTTTGTTATATTTTACATTGTTTTTGTTTTGTTACTATTGAAAATAGTTGTTTAAAGGGGAAAACTACCTTAGTTGTGTTTATGAAACTTTCTTGTTTTGAGTTTTGTCTTAAGTATTTCCATCATCACCACCTTGTTGTTTTTGGTTTTGTGATACCTTTTGACTGTTAGAATTGATTGCTAGTATGCTTGCTTATAAGAGTTAAATGTTTGATTATAGATTTTATTGGAGAGTGACGAATAGTCTATCAAGTTATTTCTGAGAGCTATATTATCTTCATCAACAGTACAATTTGACCATATTGTTCATACCTATGTTTTATTGCATGTAGTGACATCATTTCAACATACCCCTCCATTAGTGTTATTGAAATTCTTGTAGTTGAGTAGAATGCAAGAGGTAGGAAGCCACCACTTGTTACTAAAGCCCCAGGAACGTTAGTTATTTTTATGCTATGCTAAAGTAGACGGGGTCTACTATGAGTGTTCATGAGTGGCGTGAGAAGGAGGACTCCACGTCAAGACGACAACTTCATGAAGGCATCTTCAAGTCCTACATCGTCAAGACCTCAAGACTTCGAGACTCGAGAAACAAGTTTTCAGTATACACTACTGGGTGAAGGATGGTTGATTGGGCATCCCTGGAGTAACCAGTGGATGGCCGGGATGCATGGAGAAGCGCCATGACATCTTGCGGAAAGCTTCACCCAGACTCAAAGAGACGGATGAATACTTCATGCACGGAAGCTTACCTATGTAGCCACAAGTCATTATGGGCTCTGGCTTGGTTGATCTTTTTTGTGACTCTGGCTGGGTAGTGTTACGAGATGTAGTCGACGTTAGGAATGGATGGGCACTGACAGAGGTCAGGGAAACACTTTGAAAGACCATGTTTCGTTTGTCCTGTTCTCAAACACACGGCAGTGCGAGGACTTACCAGGAGGGAACGAAGCTTGTGGGTAAAGTACACAACACTCTGCAGAGTTAAACCTAATCTATTAGCCGTGTCCCCGATTACGGACAATTTGAGTCTCCAGACTTGGATATATCTCTGAAACTCTCAACGCTGGACTGATAATTAATTGTGGGCAACTTATGATACTTGTGGTCATTTAGACATCGGTTGGCGGAACCATGTCATGATAGATAACTCTGTAGTGAAAACTCCTGATATTCCTTTGTTGTAGGAAAAACAAAATAAAATTAGCTTTTATGCAAAAACTCAGACACAGAGCCACAAAGCCTTATTGCATATAGATTAGTCTTATTCTTCTGTTTCTGCTATGGTGATCTTGCCGGTACATTCAAAGTACTAACCTACACGGCTGCAACGTCTTATGTTGCAGATAAGCTCTACGACGGGTAAGAGTACGATTCAGGGTTACGGTCTGTACTCAACCTGCCGTTGGTGTTATTGGGACTCCACTCCCGTTGACTGTTTCCGCTGCGATTTCAAGGTATATATCAGTTTTATGTTAATTACATGTGATTGCACTTTGATATATACATTGATGTACTGTGTGTGCCAGTATACTGATCCAGGGATGGCACAGAACACACAGAGGCTTGACTCGTTTTGAGTCGGGTCGCTACACTCTTGAAGAAAGCATACGGTGGGCGAACAAATTACTGTCGAGCAATTGATAGAAAAGCGCAAAGTTATGAAGATATCCAAGGCAATGATTATGAATATAGGTATCACGTCCGTGTAAAGTAGACCAATTCCTGCCTGCATCTACTACTATTACTCCACACATCGACTGCTATCCAGCATGCATCTAGAGTATTAAGTTCATAAGAACTGAGTTACGCCTTAAGTAAGATGACAAGATGTAGAGGGATAAACTCAAGCAATATGATGAAAAACCCATATTTTTACCCTTGATGGAAATAATACAATAAGTGCCTCGCCACCGCTACTATGTCACTGGGTGAGGACACCGCAAGATTGAACCCAAAACTAAGCACCTCTCCCATTGTAAGAAATACCAATCTAGTTGGCCAAACCAAACCGATAATTGAAAGAGAAATACGAAGATATCAAATCATGCATATAAGAATTCAGAAGAGACTCAAATAATATTCATAGATAATCTGATGATAGATCAACAATTCATTAGATCTCGACAAACATACCGCAAAAGAATATTACATCACATAGAACTCCAAGAACATCGAGGAGAACATTGTATTGAAGATCAAAGAGAGAGAAGAATCCATCTAGCTACTAGATATGGACCCGTAGGTCTGTGGTAAACTACTCATGCTTCATCGGAAGGGCAATAGAGTTGATGTAGACGCCCTCCATGATCGAATCCCACGGCGGCAAGGTGCCGGAAAAGGCCCCGAGAGGGGATCTCACGGGAACATAAGGTTATGGCGGTAGAAAAAGTATTTTGGTGGACGCCTCTGTTGGTTTGGGAATATTTTGGGAATTTATAGCACAATAATTAGGGTTGGAGGACTCCCGAGGGGCTCACAGGCCAGGGGGCACCCCCTAGGGCGCGGACTGGGGGCTTGTGGTTCCATCAGGACTCTTCTGGCCCCCTCTCCAAGCTCCATGGATTTCTTCTGGTCCAAGATAAATCATCGCAAAGTTTTATTCCGTTTGGACTCCGTTTGATATTCCTTTTCTATAAAACTCAAAAAGTAGGAAAAACAGAAATTGGCACTGGGCTCTAGGTTAATAGGTTAGTCCCAAAAATAATATAAAATAGCATTTCAATGCATATAAAACATCCAAAACAGATATATAATAGCATGCAACAATCAAAAATTATAGATACGTTGGAGACTTATCAAGCATCCCCAAGCTTAATTCCTACTCGTCCTCGAGTAGGTAAATGATAAAAACAGAATTTTTGATGTGGAATGCTACCTAACATATTCATCCATATTGTGGCATGAATATTTAGATCCATAAGATTCTAAACAAAAGGTTAATATTGACATAAAAACAATAATACTTCAAGCATACTAATAAAGCAATCATGTCTTCTCAAAATAACATGGCTAAAGAAATTCCCTACAAAATCATATAGTTTGGCTATGGTCCATATTCATCACACAAAGTATTAAATCATGCACAACCCTGATGACAAGCCAAGCAATTGTTTCATACTTTTAATGTTCTCAAAGTTTTTCAACTTTCACGCAATACATGAGAGTGAGGCATGGTTATAGCACTATAGGTGGAATAGAATATGGTGGTTTTGGAGAAGACAAAGAAGAAGGAGAAAGTCTCAAATCAACTAGGCGTATTAACGGGGTATGGAGATGCCCATCAATAGATATCAATGTGAGTGGGTAGGGATTGCCATGCAACGGATGTGATAGAGCTATAAGTGTATGAAAGCTCAAAAAGAAACTAAGTGGGTGTGCATCCAACTTGCTTGCTCACAAAGACCTAGGGAAATTTGAGGAAGCCCATCATTGGAATATACAAGCCCACTAGTATATGAAAGTGACAACATAGGATACTCTCTATCATAAAGATCATGGTGCTACTTTCAAGCACAAGTGTGGAAAAATGATAGTAACATTGTCCTTTCTCTCTTTTCTCTCATTTTTTTGTGTGGGCTTCTTTGGCCTCTTATTTTATTTGGGCTTCTTTGCCCACTTTTTTTTATAAAGTTCGGAGACTCATCCCAACTTGTGAGGGGATCATAGCTTCCATCATCCTTTCCTAACATGGGACAATGCTCTAATAGTTATGATCATCAGACTTTTATTTACTTACAACTCAAGAATTACAACTCGATACTAGAACAAAGTATGATTCTATATGAATGCCTCCGGCGGTTTACCGGGGTGTGCAATGACCTATCATAGCAATGACATCCAAAAACGGACAAGCCATGAAAACATCATGCTAGCTATCTTACAATCATGCAAAGCAATATGACAATGATGGTATGTGTCATAATAAAACGGAACAGTGGAAGTTGCATGACAATATATCTAGGAATTGCTATGGAAATGCCACAATAAGTATGTATGGTGTCTGTTTTGAGGAAGTTATATGGTTGGTGTAGTGCACCAACGAAAGTTGCGTGATACTAGATCGGCTAGAAAAGGTGGAAGGGTGAGAGTGTGTATAATCCATGGAATCAACATTAGTCATAAAGAAATCACATACTTATTGCAAAAATTTATAAGCTATAGAAACAAAGTACTACACGCATGCTCCTAGGGGGGTATATTTGTAGGAAAAGACCATCGCTCGTCCCCGACCGCCACTCATAAGGAAGACAATCAATAAATAAATCATGCTCCGAATTCATCACATAACGGTTCACCATATGTGCATGCTACGGGAATCACAAACTTTAACACAATTATTTCTACAAATCCACAATTACTCACTATCATGACTCTAATATCTCCATCTTTATATCTCAAAACAATCATAAGGAATCAAACTTCTCATAGTATTCAATGCTCTTTATATGAAAGTTTTTATTACATCCCTCTTGGATGCCCATCATATTAGGACTAAATTCACAACCTAAGAAAATTATCATGATATTTAGAGACTCCCAAAATAATATAAGTGAAGCATGAGACTTCAAAAATTTCTATAAAATAAAGCCACCGCCGTGCTCAAAAGAGATATAAGTGAAGCACTAGATCAAATTGCCTAGCTCAAAAGATATAAGTGAAGCACATAGAGTATTCTAATAAATTCACGATTCATGCGTGTCCCTCTCAAAATATTTTTAAATCAAGGATGATTGTGTCAAACTAAAAATTAAGTACTCATATCATACAAGACGCTCCAAGCAAAACACATATCATGTGGTAAATAAATAGCCTCCAGAAAATTTACCGAAGGAAAGAAGACCTCCCCAAGCTTAGATGCTTGGTTGTCCTTGAATATTACCTTGGGGTGGCTTGGGCATCCCCAATCTTAGGCTCTTGACACTCCTTATTTCATAGTCCATCAAATCTCTACCCAAAACATGAAAACTTCACAACACAAAACTCAACGGAAAACCCATGAGATCCGTTAGTATAAGAAAAAAAATCACCGCTTTTTTGTAGTGTTGTGAAGTCATTATAAATTTCTTGGTGTAATATATATTTTATTACAAATTCTCCATGGTTCATGACCCCCGATACTACCCATAGATTCATCAAAACAAGCAAACAACACATAGAAAACAGAATCTGTCAAACACAGAACAGTCTGCATCAATCTGAAAACTTCCTATACTTTTGTAACTCCAAGACTTCTGAAAAATTAGGAAAACCTTTGTAATTTGTATACAAATTTTGTGTACAACATTCGGATCAAAATCAAGTTTCTTTGATATTTCAAAATTGTTTTACTAGGCGCAAAAGTTTCTGTTTTTTAGTAAGATCAAATCAACTATCACCCAACATGATCCTAAAGGCTTTACTGGGCACAAACACTAATTATAACATAATAACACAATTATAACAGTATCATAATTGTGTAAACACTCAAGAACAGAAAGAAAAAAGAAAAAATATATTTTATTCATTGGGTTGCCTCCCAACAAGCTCTTTCTTTATAGCCATTAAGATGGGCTTGCGATTTTATTGATGCTCACATGAAAGATAATAATAGTAACACAAAGAGAGCAACATTAAGCATATGGAAAACACATTTAAGTCTAACATACTTCCCATGCATAGGAATTTTATAATCAAACAAATTATCAAGACAAGCAAAAACTAGCATATGGAGGGAACAAGAAATAGACAATAGCAATCCCAACATGAGAAGAGGTAATTTTGTATCATGAAAATTCTACAACCATAATTTCCTCTCTCATAATAATGACATGTAGGATCATAATAAAATTCAACAATATAACTATCATAAACAATACTCTCTTGATGATCAACATGCATGAAGTTTTCACCATCTTCCAAAATAGTGGGATTATCATCAACTAAAGTTATGACCTCTCCAAACTCACCTTTGTCATAAATTCCATAAGATTGAACACTCTCCAAATATGCGGGCTTCTTTTTACCTAAAGTTGATGCTCTCTCAAATCCACTTTTGATACTATTGCAAACATTATTATCAATAAATTATTCATCATGACGCTTAAATAAATTTTCAAGATCATAAGAAGCTAGCATTATCACCCCAATCATGATCATTGCAATAAGAAGTGGACATGACAAAATTATCATCCCCAAGATTGTAGTTTTGCATATCATTAACATAATATTAATTAATAGATTTTATAGTAACATCATTGCAATAATTCTTTTTAATCAAGGAGCTATCATGAATCACCTTATAAATTTCTTCTTTCAACACTTCATCAAAATTTTCAGATTCATGATTTTCGAACAAAATTTCATAGAGATAATCAAGTGCACTCAACTCACTAGTAATTGGTTCACCATACTTTGGTATTTTGAAAAGATTAGGAAGTGGGTGAGGATCCATATCGATATATTTTTAGCAAGCAAAGATGCAAGCAAATAGAAGGCACATGACAACACAACTAAAAATAACAAACAAGCAAAAAAGGCAAACAAAAAAGTGGGCGAATATTTTTGTATTTTTGGAAAACGTTTTAGAAGTTGGGGGGGGGAGGAAAATGAGAGACAAATGGAAAATAATGTAGTGCAAGAGATGAATGTTTATGCTGGGTACTTGGTAGGATTGATGTAGAACCTCCCTGACAACGGCGCCAAAAATTCTTCCTGCTACTTCTTGAGCTTGCGTTGGTTATTTTGTTAAAGAGGAAATGGTGATGCTGAAAGAACATTTGGTCCCTTGGTGGTTTTGGTAATTAATAACAACATATATGTTATTGAACTAATGTTTCAACACAGCATATTTCAGGGAAGGTTCAATGATGGGTTGGCAAAAGGATTTTGGAGAGACCCCTAGGTGCAAGGAAATGGATTAGCAAAGCTTCAAGCAAGATGACTCTCATTTTATTTTGTGTGAAATCACTTTGAGTCATAGGAAAGCCAATACTATTAAAAGGTGGTAAGGTACTATTGGTGAACAAAATGCTCATACGTGCACAATTGATAGTCACCAAAACATCCGCAAACTCCTCCACAAAAGTCTATCCAAAACCAAATATCTAACATCGGTGCAACCAATTCTTCTCACTCGGTGCAACAGATTCTCATACTCAGGCAGAGCCCTGCCAAACCCTAGCTTTTCGGTACAACCGATTCTGAATCGGCGGAACCGAATTCAGGTGGCAAACCTACTGATGTTTGTTTCAAAAATTCAGAATTTCCAAGTTTTTTCTTTGGTGTCACCGAGGCTTGCCATTCTGACCGTTGCCCACCTTATCGTTACAACCAACAAGTCTATATCAGTCTCACTGAGATTCAAAAGTTGCTACCTTTAAGGCAACTTGATACCATCGAGATTAAGACATCGGTGTCACCGAGTTGGACTTTTTAGGTGTAACGGTTGGATTTTTTTAGATCCCTATTGATACCCCTCCACCACCACCTACTCGAAAAATAAGCACCTAGAATAGATCCCCACTCATACCAACTGATTTTCTGAGAGAGAGCCACCTACTCATGTGTTCAGATCATGCTATTCCATTCCAACAATGTGAATCTTGATCTCTACCCTCCCCAAGTTACTTTCCACCCAATAAATCTCTTCCACCAAAGCGAAATCTTTGACAGAGTGATTGTGTATTGAGGAGTGTATCATCTTGAAGCACAAGAGCAAGGAGTTCATCGACATTATCGAGCCTATTACCTTTTGGAGGGTGGTGCCTCCTAGATTGGTTAGGTGTCTCTTGGGAGCCTCCTACTTTGTGTTGTGGAGTGAACCAAGAAGTTTGTAAGGTCAAGGAGATCGCCTACTTCGTGAAGATCTACCCCGAGTTAGGCTTGTCCTCCGTGGACGTAGGTCGTCATGGTATAGTCAAGGTTGCTTCTTTGTGAAACCCTCCGTGGGTACGACCCTCTGTGGACTCTCACAACTATTACCCTACGTGGGTTGAAGACTCCATGAACATGCACGTACGATATCACCACCTATCGGAACCATGGGAAAAATCATTGTGTCGCCACATTGCGTTTGATCTTCCTACCCTTTCTTTACCATTCATGCTTGTCTTTACTTTCTGCTACTATGCTCGTGGACATGCATGTGTAGGGTGTGCTTGACTTGCTACAATTACTATAATCTGCCAACTCTTAATATTGGGAAAAAGTAGATTTTTAATTGGTCAAGTAGTCGAATCACCCCCCTCTAGACCTACTTTCAATCCTACAAGTGGTATCATAGATTGGTCTCCATTGCATTGTGAAAGCACATTTTCTCCCTTGGTTGTTTTGGTAATTAATAACAACGTATATGTCATTGAACTAATGTTTCCACTAAGCATGTTTTAGGAAAAGTTCAATGATGGGTTGGCAAAAGGATTGTGGAATACCCCAAGATGCAAGGAAATAGATTGGCAAAGCTTCAATCAAGAAGACTCTACATTTTACTTTGTGAGGAATCACTTTGAGTCCATAGGAAAGCCAATACTATCAAAAGGGGGTAAGGTACTGTTGGTGAAAAAAATGCTCATACATGCACAAGTGATAGTCACCACATACACCCACAAGCTCTTCCACAAAAGTTTGTCCAAAGCCAAATATCCAAAATCGGTGCAACCAACACTCCCCACTCGGTGCCCCCGATTTTCAGCCTCAGATAGACTCAGCCAAATCCTAGCACTTCGGTGCAACCGATTCTAATTCGGTGCCACCGAGTTTGGGTTGCCAAAATTATGTTACACAAATTCACAAAATTGGTCCGACCGAGTTTGTTGAATCGGCATCACTGAGTCTAGCAATCTGACTGTTGGTCACCTTGTCGGTGCAACCGAGTTTTATGTATCGGTCTCACTGAGATTCAAAAGTTGCTACCTTTTAGGCAACTCGGTACCATCGAGATTAACACATCGGTGTCATCGAGTTGGACTTATTAGGTGTAACGGTTGGAGTTTTGAAGATGCATATATATACCCCTCCACCACCACTCACTAGGTGAGTATGGCGTCTAGTGAGGGAAATTATCACCGTAGAGGTCCGTACTTTGATGGTACTAATTTTTCTAGTTGGAAGCACAAAATGAAAATGGATATCCTTGGTCACAACCTCGCCATTTGGGCTGTTGTTCGTGTTGGATAACAAGGTGAATTCTTTGCGGATGATCGGGAACCGGATCGGAAGCAATTGCAAATGAATTGAAGATGTTGCAATTAAATTCTCAAGCATGTGACATTCTCTTCAACCGCCTATGCCCCGAAGAATTCAACAAAATCAACTGTCTTGAGAATGCAAAAGAGATTTGGGATTCTTGGTTGATATGCATGAAGGTACTGAATCCGTGAGAGAGTCCAAGTTGGATGTTCTTCAAAGTCAGCTTGACAAGTTCAAGATTAAGGATGGTGAAGGAGTCACTGAGATGTACTCTAGGCTAGATCTCATCACCAATGAGATTGCCGACTTAGGAAGCGAAGAAATGACCGACAAATTCATCATCAATAAGATACTTTGAGCTTTGGATGATCGATATGGCATAGTATGCACATTGATCCAAATGATGCCCAACTACAAAGATCTCAAGCCAACGGAAGTGATGGGAAGGATTGTTACTCATTAGATGACACTCAAGGACAAGGAAGAGCTTCACAACAAGTCTAGCATTGCTTACAAAGCCACAAGTGATGCTCCCACAACTTCAAGCGATAACCTTGTCACAAATGAAGAGATAAGCCTCATGGTCAAGAAATTCAACAAGCTCTACAATAATAGAGGCAAAGATCGAAGCTCCAACTGGAGATACCAAGAGAAGCATTCATCATGTCATTACCGAAACCGCTACAATTGTGGGAAGCCCGGACACTACTCCAGCGAGTAAACGACTCCTTACAAAAGGAAAGAAGAGTCACCAAGAAGACGAAGCTCAAGAGACGAGTCACCTCAAAGAGAGAGACTGAGTAGGGATAATCGTTATGAACGAAGACCCTCAAGGAGAAGTAGGGACACATAGAAGAAGGACAAGTACACCAAGAACTACTCAAGAATAAGACATCAAGCTCATGTTGGTGAATGGGTTTCTGGCTCCGAATCCGACAACCACTCGTAGAGAAGCTACCAGTCCAACTCCGACTATAGTCAAGATGAAGGTGTTGCCAGACTTGCACTAGTGACAACTGACTCCTACGACCTATTTGATTCACCAAATGAGGGGAGTGGATGTTGCTTCATGGCTAAAGGCCCCAAGGTATCACACCCCGAGTATCTTGATTTCAATAGTATGAGGATGACTTGTTAACTGAAGATGACTTTCAATTTGACAAATCTAGTAATGTTAGTCAAGATGAACTTGCTAGTAATCTCTCTAGTCTAGATAAGTCGTGTGATGATGATAAGTTATCTCTTAAGTTATCTCATGAGTCTACACTACAAGATCACAGAGAGGTTGAAAGCACACATTAGAAGCTCCACGTTGAGAAGCTCAATTTAGAGCAATAGCATGAGTTCCTTAAAGCTATCAATGACGATCTTCGAAAGAAGACTTCCTCTTATCTAGCCAAACGACTTCTCTTGTCTACGTTCATGCCACAAATTAAGACTAAGGAAACTACTAACAAAGGCAAGAAAGGTTCTTCAACTAGTAGCATTAAAAATGATAAATCCAATGATATTGCTTCTAGTAGTTCTATTGATCCCACTAACTCTTATCTTAGCCAACTTGCACTTGAGCAAGAAAATGAACTTTGGAAAGGGATTATAGAGAAAGGTATCTACAAGAGTCTTGCCGAGTGTAAACAATTTCAGGAGGTTGTACGCAAGCACGGAGGATACCGGAAGAACCGGGGCATTGGCTATTTCAATGCTAATGGATTTGAATGGGAAGAAGGTCAATACCCCAATCACAAGTTTGTTCCTCAAAAGGAGAAGTATGAAAATACTCTCCCCAAGGGAACAAAAGCTCAAGATGACCTTCCACACCCCAAGCTCAAGGGCACGAACAAACTTCAAGAGGACATTGACTCATATGAAGATGAATCCCGAGATATGGTGAAGTGGGTTCCTAAGGCTACTACAAGCTGAACTTCTACAAGTGATACTTCAACACCAAGGATCCCCATCAACTTGATGTGGGTCCCCAAGAAGAAGAACTAGAGAAGTTCTTGAGGGGTGACTCCGCCAATGAAATCCACTCATATTCATTATTGGCAAGAACTAGTTGCAATCAACATCAACATCATGCAATAGTTCAAGGAGTCACACATTCCGTCATAGGTAAGCAAGGAACAAGGTAACGAACAAATCAATGGACATCATCATGTATGCTTTGCACTCCATGTCCATAGATATCCTTGTACTTGTCTCTTGTGTGTTGGTATAACCCATGTAGGTGAGAAGAGTAATGAAACAACAAGGATGCTCCCAACTCATGGTGATCTTCATATACTTTGAGAATCCACCACTACTTCACCTACATGAAGTCTTCATCGACAAAACCCAAGGTTAGTTTATCCCTCCAATGTGGGGATGTCACATCAAGGGGGAGCTTTACTCTAAGACTTGAGTCAAAGCATCTCATAGTATGTGACAACATTAAGTGCTTTATGTAAAAGTGGTAACCCCACTTGTGCAAAAACGATGAGTATGACCTATGGTCAAGTATTCTTACTTGGCTCCGAAGTCAATATACTCATATATAGATGACTCCGTCATCACCAAAGTGCTTGTTAGATGCTAGTGTGTTTGTGCATGTTTGCCGTGTTTTCATTTGACATCTTATTGTGTGAGCATGTTGTCTACATTTATTTACTCATTCGAGGACATCCAATTGTTGCTATTTGGCTTTTGATTTTTCATTTGCCAATTGTATGTACAAGAATGCCAAGGATGACTCCTCTAGCTATCTATGTTTTCTCACCTCATATTCTATTTATGCTGCATCACAAAATTTGGACAAGTACTTTTTGATCTCTCTGTGTGAGGAGCACTAGGATTTCCGCATCGACAAAAGAATGACCATTAAAACCTCCCAGGTGCATCTTGGTGGAACCAGCTCAAAAATCTTGGTCTGACCGAATTCCTCGGGTTGATATAGTTTTCAATCTCGGTACTACCGATTCCATATTATCGGTTACACTGAGTTTACTTGTTAGTTGACAATTGAGAAACTCGATGACACCGAAAAATTAGAATCGGTGTCACCAACAGCCGCGGGCATATAAGGAGGCGAATCCAAACTTTGAAATTATTCTTCAACCGTCGCCCGCTCAAAACCCTACGCTGCCGATTCAAGGCCCCTAGTCATCACCTTTTCTTCCCGATCGCCTCCTCCGTTGGAAGTACATGCCGTTGACGGAATCGCCACCCCCGTCGCTGCCGTAGCGAAGTTGTCACTGAGCTTGGGTATGATTTCACCCCCTCATGCGCTCCAACATCTGATTCTTGCGCATTAGGGTTTCTCCATCGACTATCCATAGTTTGAGATTGATTCATCCATGAGAAATTCCTGTAGTATAGCAGACGAACGATTTGTTAGGTTTTGCCACCCACCACACGAATCTCGGTATAACCGATGCAAAATAACCGGTAGCACCGATTTGTTTTTCTGGTCGATTGAGAACAGTCTCGGTGAAACCGAGTGCCCATTTTTGGTCTCACCAAAGGTGGCGCCAAGTTTCTGGTAAGGAGATTGTCTGTCTCGGTAGGTCCAAAAAACTTGTTTCGGTTGTACCGATATACATTTGGCAGAATGCAAAATTTGAGAAATCTCAATTCAAACTTTCAAAAACTAGCTGCATTTTGTGATGACTTATCCTATTATACTCCTCTATACTCTATTTCCAGGGTTAGTTATGTCAGGTTCAGTGGACAACCAGAATTTACATGAGCAGAACATTGACATGAGTTCTGGCATTAGCCCAGCGTCAAGCTCATTGTCAGATCCAGGCACCCCCAGTTCTCATGGATTGCCCAAGGCTACTACTAGGACCAGGAGGAATCTGAATTCAGATGAGGAGGATTCAGATTTTATGCCTGAGGAAGTTCTTGCTCAAAAGCAAGACAAGGCTGCCAGGAATTGAACAAATGATGCCACCTCTTCCAGGAGGGTGGTCAGCAATACATATGCCCCTCCAAAGTCTATGAGAGCACCTGAGAGTGCTAGGTCTACCATGAGCATTGATCCCCCAAGGAGGTCATTGCCTAAGTAGACAGGAGAGAAGAAAGCCAGGAAGAGGATAATCCATGTTGTTGCAGGCCTACCTCAATGTATGATGACCCTGAGGAGGCTACTGGTGCTACTGTTGAGGAGGAGGAGGAGGAAGAGCAAGTTATCAAGTCCCTCCCAAGAAGAAGCAGAAGAAGCTTTTGACAGATGCTATGCCAAAGCAAGGTCCCTCCAAGAGCATCAAGTCTTCCCGAAGAAGGCTCCTGCTGAAAATTCCAAGCGGACATCCAGTCAGATTCCAACTCTTTTGAAGAACAAGGAATCTACCTTCAAAGAAGCTGATGAGGATGCCAAGTCTGCTTTGATGAAGCTAAGATCTCATCTTCTAGTGCACAATGCCAGCCATCCTTTAGCTATAGATATGATGAAGAAGAAGGATGCATGTTTGAGAGAGTGGAGAGCCATTGATCCTGACTCTCAAATGGAGAAGACAACTGTGGATCATAGGGTCTACACCAAGGAGCAATATGATTTTTATGAGACTGTGTTGCTTGACAAGAGTCCAGCTGATATGTCGACTGGAAGTACATCAAGGCGAATGAAGAATATTTCCCCAGTGTACAAGACAACTTCCAATATGTTGGCATAGATCAGTTTGTTGGTAGAGAGTTCACTACATGGAATGATGAGATGATCATGCAATTCTACTCCACTGCTCACTTCTATGGAGATGGTAGGATTGTGTGGATGAAAGAAGGAGCAAGATATGCGTCAACTGTTGATGAATGGGCTGCCATCTTAGGAGTCCTAGAGGCACAATATGGAGATATATGTGTGTACTTAGAGTCCAAGGTCAACCACAATGCCATGAAGGACATGTACAATGCCATTCCTGGTGCATAGCTTCAGTCCCACAAGCTAGGATCTATCTATCACCTCCAGGCAGGTCTCCGTGCCATCAACACTATTTCGAGGCATACTTTGATGCCCAATATAGGTGACGAGAAGATGATCTGAGGCTACTCCATCAAACTGTTGATTCATATTGACCAGCACCATAGATTCAGAGTGATGGATCTGATAGTCGAGACTGTGAAGAGGGTTGTGCTGGTCAGAAGCGCTCATGCTGCTATGCACCCTATATTCAGATGCTCATCAACTCCAAGCTGGAGAAGCACATCTTTACTCTGGTTAGACCCCACTTGCCCCTACAGCCAGATTTCAAGGATAATGTTGTGGTGATGGACCCAGACCATCCCACATCAGCTATAGCTCATGCACATCTAGAGGTAGAGGCAGAGGCAGCTAGAGCCACTAGTGCTCTCGTCCCTAGGTCGAGGAACGAGTAGATGGATCTCTTGAACTCAACAGTTCAGGTCATGCAGAAGGACATCAAGGACATACTGGAGAACCAGAGTAGTCTTGTGAGGATCTTTGAGACCAGAATCAAGACCCTCAATGACAAGGTAGATGGGCTGAACAGGATCGTGACTGAGCTCAAGAAGGAAGTTGAATCTATGCCTCTTCCTCATTCCACAGATGATGATGATGATGATGAGGAGGATGTCTCTCCTCTCAGGCCAACTACTCGCTTCACTACCCATGTCAGATCAGCTATAGTGCCAGTTCCTGAGTTGAGGCCTTCTTCATCAGCACCTGCTACTGTCACCTCAGCTCCCTCAGCTCTTCCAATGCCACCAGTTGCTACTCCAACTCTGTCCAGGACATCTATAGAGGTGTTCATCGACGCACTTCTCTCGACTCCAACATCAACCACCAGAGGAGATAAGCCCCACAAGGACGATTAGCTATATGTCTTTCAACTTTTTGGTAACTTGTTGCCAAAGGGGGAGAAGTTGTATATAGATCTTTAGGCTTCGAGTGAGAGAGAGTTTGGTTTTTATTGCTGTTTTAAAAACATTTGGTCTTTTGGTTGCTTGTGTTATACTTTTGTTCATGTTTGATCATGCGCTTTAATGTGTGTTTCTACTATTTCCTATCCTATTGATGGTTATGAGATGATCATTCACTTTGCTTGATGTGTTGTGCTATGATATTAACTCTTATTACTCTTGCACACCACCAAGTTGTATGTGACATGGAAGAAGTGCCCCACGTACCTAATCAATTGTGCATTTGCATTCAAATGCAAATTTAAAAATAATGCACAAATGTTGGTGCACTAAAGTTTTCGGGCCATCTAGTGCCCCTTTACTTGTGCACGGGCAGTAGTAACAACCCTGGCAGCAAGGCCCGGCTAGGACTTGTCAAGCACCAGCACAGAAGACTCAAGACCACCAGCAAGAACTTGCCGGGAGGCCTGTAGAGCCCCTAGGCAAAGCAAGGCCCCGACAAGGCAAGGTCCCAACAAGGCAAGGACCCGGCAAGCCCCGCCAGCACACAAACCAGGTGTCAATCCACCTGGACACATGTCGCGGCGTCGACATTGGAGGGAGCTAAGCGGCGCCGATGGGATGGCCCCCCATCCCATCCCACTGATGGACTGAAACGCCTAACGGTGCATTAAATGCTCTTGTCCTACTCCGTTAGGGTTTTGTATGATAGCACTGTAGCACTGTGCGCCCCGTGTGCACATTGTACGCCACTGCTGGGATCCCTTTAGGTATAAAAGGAAGCCTAGGGCATTACAGAGAGGAGGTTAGACAGTTGGTCTATGGGACAATCAGGCAGTTAGACGATTAGGGATTACCTAGCTCACGTAGCAGCCGCTCATGGCGCTCCTATAGCTCGAACCCTAGAACACACTCAATACAACCAAGAAGGAGTAGGATTTTACGCATCCGTGCGGCCCAAACCTGGGAAAGTACTCCCCGCGCGCTGTTTACCAGACCGGCTCTTTGTGCGAGTCCGCCCCCTGCCGAACCTAAAGGGGTCCCTTTGATCCCATAGGTGTTCATCCTCCCACGACAACAAATTTAGAGGGATCTCTTTCTTAACACATACTTCTCAAAGCGATGATTATAT
Organism: Hordeum marinum; assembly: GCA_022496015.1. Taxonomy (NCBI): domain Eukaryota; kingdom Viridiplantae; phylum Streptophyta; class Magnoliopsida; order Poales; family Poaceae; genus Hordeum; species Hordeum marinum. The sequence goes on along the minus strand of CM039677.1, from coordinate 275,522,841 downwards.
TCATTAATTATATAATATGTCGAAGCTTTGATCTATATGTTGTCATCAATTACCAAAACGGGGGAGAATGAAAGCACATCGGCTCCCTTGGTGGTTTTGGTAATTAATAACAACATATATTTCATTGAACTAATCTTTCCACTAAGCATGTGCTACTTCTTGAGCTTGCGTTGGTTTTCCCTTGAAGAGGAAAGGGTGATGCAACAAAGTAGATAAGTACTTTCCTCAGTTGTTGAGAACCAAGGTATCAATCCAGTAGGAGGAACAAGCAAGTCACCAATAGATGCACCTACATAAACAATCAAACTCTTGCACCTAACGCTATAAAGGGGTTGTCAATCCCTTCACAGTTACTTGCAAGGATTAGATCTGATAGAGATAGATGTAAAAGGTTGCAGAAAGTAAAAGGTAAGTAAATTTACAGCAAGGTATTTTTGTTATTTTCGGTATATAGATCTGAAAATATAATATGGAAAGTAGACCCGGGGGGCATATGTTTCACTAGAGGCTTCTCTCTTGAAGGAAAATAACATGATGGGTGAACAAATTACTGTCGAGCAATTGATAGAAAAGCGCCTAGTTATGACAATGTCAAAGGCAATGGTTATGCATATAGGCATCACGTCCGTGTCAAGTAGACCGAAATGATTCTACATCTACTACTATTACTCCACACATTGACTGACTCCTGCATGCATCTAGAGTATTAAGTTCATGAAGTATAGAGTAACGCATTAAGTCAGATGACATGAGGTAGAGGGATACACTCAAGCAATATGATGAAAACCCCATCTTTTTACACTTGATGGCAACAATATAATACGTGCCTTGCTACCCCTACTTTGTCACTAGGTGAGGACACCGCAAGATTGAACCCAAGACTAAGCACTTCTCCCATTGCAAGAATTACCAATCTTGTTGGCCAAACCAAACCAATAACTCGAAGAGACTTGCAAAGATATGAAATAATGTATATAAGAATTCAGAGAAGAACCAAATAATATTCATATATAAGTTGATCATAAACCTACAATTCATCGCATCTCGACAAACACACCGCAAAAGAGTATTACATTGGATAGATCCCCATGAATATCATACAGAACATGGTATTGAAGCACAAAGAGAGAGAAGAAGCCATCTAGCTACAAGCTATGGACCCGTAGGTCTGTGGTGGACTACTCACGCCTCATCGGAGGGGCAATAGAGTTGATGTAGATGCCCTCCATGATTGAACCCCCCTCCGGCAGATTATCGAAAAAGACTCCAAGATTGGATCTCTCTGGAATGGAGGCTTCCGGCTGTTGAAAAGTATTATGGTGTCTACTTTTGGTATTGGGGGAATATTTGGGAATTTATAGGCCGAAAAATAGGGTTAGAGGACCTGCTAGGGGACCCCAAGCCAAGGGGCGCCCCTGGCCGCGCTAGGGTGGCTTGTGACCTCCTGGTAGGTCTCCTGCCTTCCTCTCCAAGTCTGGAAGATGTCTTCTGGTCCAAGAAAAATCATCGCGAAGATTTTATTCCGTTTGGACTCCGTTTAATATTCCTTATATACAATACTAAAAAACAAGGGAAAACAGAAATTGGCACTAGGCTCTATGTTAATAGGTTAGTCCCAAAAATAATATAAAATAGCATATTAATGCATATAAAACATCCAAAACAAACAATATAATAGCATGGAACAATCAAAAATTATAGATACGTTGGAGACATATCAGGATGTTTCAGGAAAAGTTCAATGATGGGTTGGCAAAAGGATTGTGGAATAGCCGAAGATGCAAGGAAATAGATTGGCAAAGCTTCAAGCAAGAGGATTCTACATTTTACTTTGTTATAAATCACTTTGAGTCCATAGGAAAGCCAATACTATCAAAAGGGGGTAAGGTACTGTTGGTGAACAAAATGCTCATACGTGCACAAGTGATTGTCACCACATACACCCACAAGCTCATCCACAAAAGTATGTCCAAAGCCAAATATCCAAAATTGGTGCAACCAACACTCCCCACTCGGTGCCACCGAAATTCAGCCTCACATAGACTCAGTTAAACCCTTGACCTTCGATGCAACAGATTCTGATTCGGTGCCACCAATTTTGGGTTGCCAACTTACTTTTACAAAAATTGAAAAAATCGGTCTGACCGAGTTGATTGAATCGGCACCACCGAGTCTTGCAATCTGACCGTTGGTCACCTTATCGGTGCAACCGAGTTTTATGTATCGGTCTCACCGAGATTCAAAAGTTGCCACCTTTTAGTCAACTCGGTACTACCGAGATTAACACATCAGTGTCATCGAGTTGGACTTATTAGGTGTAACAGTTGGATTTTTGGAGATGCCTATATATACCCCTCCACCACCACTAACTCGCAAGAGAAGCACTCAAAACATACCCCCACTCATACCGACTGATTTTTAGAGAGGGAGCCACCTACTCATGTGTTGAGATCATGCCATGCTATTCCAACAATATGAATCTTGATCTCTAGCCTCCCCAAGTTACTTTCCACCTAATCAATATCTTCCACCAAAGCCAAATATTTGATAGAGTGATTGTGTATTGAGGAGTCTATCATCTTGAAGCACAAGAGCAAGGATTTCATCGACATTATTGAGCCTATTACCTTTTGGAGGGTGGTGCCTCCTAGATTGGCTAGGTGTCGCTCGGGAGCCTCGTACTTCATGTTTTGGAGTGAACCAATAAGTTTGTAAGGACAAGGAGATCGCCAAATTCGTGAAGATCTACCCCAAGTTAGGCTAGTCCTCCGTGGATGTAGCCCATCATGGTATTGTCGAGGTTGCTTATTTGTGGAACCCTCTATGGGTAGAACCCTTCATGGACTCTCGCGATTGTTACCCTCTGTGGGTTGAAGACTCCATACATGTGGACGTACGATAACACCACCTATCGAAACCACGGGAAAAATCATCGTGTCTCCAAATTGTGTTTGATCCTCCTACCCTTCCTTTACTACTCATGCTTGTCTTTACTTTCCGCTGCTATACTCTTAGACATGCATGTGTAGGGTGTGCTTGACTTGCTATGAATGCTAAAATCTACCACCACCTAAAACTAGTAAAAGTAGATTTTTAATTGGTCAAATTTTCTAATCACCCCTCCTCTAGATCTACTTTCGATCCTACACATTGGATTCACAACCTAGGAGAGTATGTCGTCTAGTGAGGGAAATTATCACCGTAGAGGTTTCTAATTTGATGACACTAATTTTGGTAGTTGGAAGCACAAAATGACAATGCATATTCTTGGTCATAACCCCGGCATTTGGGCTATTGTTCGTGTTGATTTTCAAGGTGAATTCTTTATGAATGGAAGGGAACCGGATCGTGAAGCAACCGTGGAAGAATTGAAGATGTTGCAATCCAATGCTCATGCATGTGACATTCTCTTCAACTGCCTATGCCCCTAAGAATTCAACAAAATCAACCATCTTGAGAATGCAAAAGAGATTTGGGATACTTTGGTTGATATGCATGAATGTACCGAATCCTTGAGAGAATCCAAGTTGGACATTCTTCAAAGCCAGCTTGACAAGTTCAAGATGAAGGATGGAGAAGGAGTCGCTGAGATGTATTCTAGGCTATCTCTCGTCACCAATGAGACTGCGGGCTTAGGAAGCAAAGAAATGACCAAAAAATTCATCATCAAGAAGATACTTTGAGCTATGGATGATAGATATGACACCTTATGCACATTGATCCAAATGATGCCCAACTACAAACATCTCAAGCCAATGGAAGTGATCAGAAGGATTGTTGCTCATGAGATGACACACAAGGACAAGGAAGAGTTTCACAACAAGTCTAGCGATGCTTATAAAGCCACAAGTGATGCTCCCGCAACTTCAAGCGACAACCTTGTCACAAATGATGAGATAAGCCTCATGGTCAAGAAATTCAACTAGTTCTACAAGAATAGAGGAAAATATCAAAGCTCCAACTCAAGATATGAAGAGAAGTGTTCGTCAAGTCATGACCGAAACTGCTACAATTGTGGATGCTCGGGCACTACTCAAATGAGTGCACAGCTCCTTACAAAAGGAAAGAAGAGTCACCAAGAAGACGAAGCTCAAAATACGAGTCACCTTGAATAGAGAGAAGGAGTAGAGATGATCGTTATGAACGAAGACCCTCAAGGAGAAATAGGGACTCGAAGAAGAAGGACAAGTACACCAAGAGCTATTCAAGAAGAAGATATCAAGCTCATGTTGATGAATGGGTTTCCAGTCCGAATCCGACAACCACTCCAAGAGAAGATTTCACTCCAACTCTAACTATAGTCAAGATTAAGGTGTTGCCGGATTTGCACTAGTGACAACCGACTCCTATGACATATTTGACTCACCAAATGATGGGAGCGCACGTTGCTTCATGGCTAAAGGCCCCAAGCTATCACACCCCAATTATGTTGATTTCAATAGTGATGAGGATGACTTACTAGGAGATGATCACTTGCTATGTGACATATCTAGTAATGTTAGTCAAGATGAACTTGTTAGTAATCACTCTAGTCAAGATAAGATGTATGATGATGATAAGTTGGAAATAGAACGACTAACTCAAGAACTAAGCACTCTTAAGTTAGCTCATGAGTCTACTCTACAAGATCATAGAGAGCTTGAAAGGACACATGAGAAGCCCCGCTTCGAGAAGCTCAACTTAGAGCAAGAGCATGAGTTCCTTAAAGTGATCAATGACGATCTTGGAAAGAAGACTTCCTCTTATTTAGCCAAACGACTTCTCTTGTCTACATTCATTCCACAAGTTAAGGATAAGAAAACTAGTAACAAAGGCAAGAAAGGTTCTTCAACTAGTAGCAATAAAAATGGTAAATCAAATGATATTTATTCTAATAGTTCTATTGATCCAAGTAACAGTTCTCTTAGCCAAGTTACACTTGAGCAATAAAATGAACTTTTGAAAGGGATTATAGGGAAAGGTATCTACAAGAGTCTTGCTGGGTGCAAATAATTTGAGGGAATTGTACGCAAGCACGAAGTATGTTGGAAGAACCATGGTGTTGGGTACTTCAACGCTAATGGAGTTGAATGGGAAGAATGTCAATACCCCAATCCCAAGTTTGTTCCTCAAAAGGAGAAGTATGAAAATACTCTCCCCAAGTGAACAAAAGCTCAAGACGACCTTCCACCACAAGACCCCAAGCTCAAGGGCAAGAACAAGCTTCAAGAGGACATTGACTCATATGAAGATGAATCCCGAGCTATGGTGAAGTCGTTTCCCAAGGCTACTACAAGATCAACTTCTACAAGTAATACTTCAACACCAAGGATCCCCCATCAACTTGATGTGGGTCCCCAAGAATAAGAACTAGAGAAGTTCTTGAGGGGTGACTCCGCCAATGAAATCCACTCATATTCATTATTGGCAAGAATTAGTTGCAATCAACATCAACAACATGCAATAGTTCAAGGATTCACACATTCCCTCAAAGGTAAGAAAGGGACAAGGTAATTAACAAATCCATGGACATCATCATGTATGCTTTGCACTCCATGTCCATAGATATCCTTGTATTTGTCTCTTGTATGTTGGGACTAACCCTTGTAGGTGAGAAGGGTAAGGAAACAACAAGGATGCTCCCAAATCTTGGTAATCTTCATCAACTTTGAGCATCCACAACTACTTCACCTACATGAAGTCTTCATCGACAAAACCCAGTGTTAGTTTATCCCTCATATGGGGTGTTGGTGTCAAAATCGGCGGATCTTGAGTAGGGGGTCCTGAACTATGAGACTTGGTTCGACGATAACAAGAGAGAAGGAGACACAAGTTTACCCAGGTTCGGGCCCTCCAATGGAGGTTATATGCTACGTCTTGCTTGATTGTATTGTTGGTGTATGGGAATTCATAGTTGATCTACCTCGAGATCGTATGTCTAACCCTAGATGACTTATCTTGCCCCTATACCCTAAACCCTTCTGGCTTATATAGATGCCGAGTAGGCCTAGGGTTTACACATGGTCGGTTACATGCCGAAGAGATAAACATGACTATTTACTACATCAAACATGGAGCGCAAGCCGGGTTCCTTGAAGCTTTCATCCTAGAAATTGGGCCTTCAAACCATCCAGTGTTCGGCAAACAGCCCATATAGTCCGGCCCATAAACAACAGGTCAGATATCCGAGGACCCCCTAATCCAGGACTCCCTCAGTAGCCCCCGAACATGCCTCCAACGCCAAGGTATTCAGTTCCAATTGCTTCGTGAACAGAGTCTTCAGCTTGCGAGGTGAGTTCCTTTCTGCCGAGCCATAGTTCAACCTCATGATGACTTGGCTTTGAAGGCCAAACACCAAGGGAAAAATGGTAATGTTTCATGACGACCTCTCTGACGAAAGGTCACAGCCCACCACGACCGATAGGCCAGTCACATGTACTCGATGCGCGGTTTGAGGCCGTTCCATCCACACGTTCTATCAACATGTCCATCGTGTCCCGTTTTACATGGGATATACCTAAACATGCACCTGCAACGGCTCGTGTGTTTCGAGAAGTGGAAGGATTCATGACGCGGTAAGGGGAGCCCAAATGGACAGACCTCATAAAAGGGGAAAGAAAACCCCAAGGCCCTTCACGCTCTACATTTGACTTCTTTGCCTCCTATTCCCCTGCGCCTCGAGAGCACAGATCTAGGTTTCTCCACCCCCGCTTTCGAGCTCAACAATGGCGAGCTCCACTGGCCAGTGGGAAGTTTCCATAGTTATCTTACCACCGACATCCCTCATTGCGAGGCGGAGAAGGGACAAGTAATCCCCACCCCCAAGCCAGGCAAGCGGGTGGTGTTCATCCCTCACCTCATCAGAGGGTTGAGCTTTCCGCTCCACACCTTCGTCAGGGGTTTAATGTTCTTCTAGGGCCTCGACTTCCACGACCTCCCGCTAAACTCCATCATGCACCTCTCTGCCTTCATCCTCTTCTACGAGGCATTCCTGCACATCGAGCCGCACTTCGGGCTCTGGCTATAGGTTTTCAACATCAAATCAAAGTGCGTCGGCTACAAGCACGCTGACTGCGGTGGTGCCGTCATCAGCAAACTCACGCGCGTCGAGTGGCCGATGGGCACCCTCATTGACACCATCAAGTGGTGGCAGAAAGACTAGTTCTACATCACAGAACCACAGGAACAAGGTCTGCACCCCGTCGCCGCATTCAGATCCGGTCCTCCAACCAGACTATCTTCATGGATCGAAAAGGGTCTTGTCTGGGGTTCGAGCGAGGAGGTGACCGATCTACAAAAGCGGATCCGCTCCTTGGTCGAGAACGACACCAAGATGTCCTATGTGGTGCATGTAATGTTTCGAAGATGCATCCTCCCCTGCCGAGCCTACAGTCCGGAAACTCTTCCGCACTATGTGGCAGAAGCTACGCAAGGCGTTCTTCAAATCAATGAAGAGATGGCAAGTCGAGGAGGAGGACAAGGGCCTACACGCTGCCAAGCCGGACTCCGAGGTAGGACTCATCCTAGCCTAATTGGCTCTATACATAGAAGGTCCATAACCCTGTGTCCGATACGTTTATGCAAAGATGGCTGAAGAAAGCCATCAACATTAGCAGTCTGACTCCTCAGCTCGAAGACGAGAGGACCGGGATGTTAGCCAAGATGCTCGTGGAGAAGCCCTACAAGGCTCCCACGAAAAAGGAGGAGAAGAAGAAACCAGGTCAGGCTGGCCTTCGCATCAAGAATCAGCCTGATGCTGCTTCCAAAGACACGCCCGCCTCCTCGAATTAGGAGGAGGCCAAAGAGGAGGAAGAAGAGGAGGAGGAGGTCGAGAGCGAGGGGGAGGCTATCTCCCCTACGTCAAGAAGAGAGCGGCGACTCCGGACGCCTCGGGGCAGGCAGATTCTCCTGCCCCGATGAGGGCATGACAAGTGCGGATTCTTGTCCGACGACAGCTCGGACTCGAGCTCCGCGTCCAAACATCCTCGAAGGAGCCTCATGGTCAAGCCCCCTCCATCCAGGTTAGGATTCTAAGACCCTCCTTCGTGTAACCAGTAAATTCAGAGTTTGCTGACACGCGGGCTATTGGTCCTGCGGCCCCCCACGCATCATTCCCACCGAGGTGGTATCGGATGGGGAGACCCCGCCCGTTGAACTAGCGGAGAGCAGGGATGCCTCGCACCTTACCACTCCAGGCGCTACGAAGGATGCTATGGAGGTGTTGTCCCAACCTACTCCAACGGAGGCAGACGCAGGGGGCAAAGGAGATATTACCGTGGCCGAGGCCATCGAAGACCAAGGGACAATCCCCTGTCCAGACACTGAGGTGGCTGGCCGGATGGGCCATCAGTCCCCTGCAAGGACATATCCGGGGTGCACTATGTCTCCGAAGGCACCGGTCCAATCCCCGGTGGATGATCGGGAAATCCGATAATCTTCGGCACCGCCGACCACCAGGTGGTCGGCCATGGGGGAGACTCTATCAAGCCCTCCATCCCAGCGGAGCACCGTGCCCTTATGGGTGCGGTACTACAGAGCATCCAATCCATTGACAACGGACTGAAGGAGGCCTTCAAAGTTCTCCTTGCAGGCTTTCAAGTAAGCGGCCCATCGTTTTTGCTAAGTTTTAGTTTAGTCATATTGTATACATGGAAGCCCCCGAGCCCAAGGTGAGGTGAGCAAACTCGCCTAGGGGTCATTTCTATATTCGGGAAGTAAGTGTCGATGTAATGTATGCATTATGTGTGGTGTAGGCCTCGTCATCGATGTCGACCAAAACCAGCGCTGAGTTTGTCAAGCTACATTGGAAGCTGAAGCGTTCCGAGGATGAGGTGGAAGCCCTCAACAAGAGGTTCGACGAGGCATAGGGTAAGTTCGAATTAAATCTTAATGTTCCCCCCAAATTCTGTCTATGCAGATTCTTTTTATATAGGGCTTTATCGTGTTTGCAGGCTCGTCTAAAGAGATCGAAGACCTCAAGTCCGAGCTTCAACGTGCCGTCGAGAAGGCGGCGGCCAAAGAAGCGGCCACCGCTCTCTCCGCTCTACGAGCCACCAGTGATAAACACCAGGCTCGTGTGGCGGAGATACAAGATGAGCTCAAGGACGCCAGCAACAAGTGCGAGGCCTTGAAGAAAAAGAATAAGGCGTTCTCAGCTGAACTGTCCACCATGAAGTCCGATCTCCATCAGGAGCGGCTGGACAGACAGTTCTTCGAGGAACAAATTCGCCAGGCCAAGGAAATAGCCGATGGTAAGGCGTACTCCCTAAAGTGCGTATTTGGGGATAGCAGATAAGAATTGCTGACCCGGGTGTGGCGATCCTTAGGCACATCCGCCGATCTCCAGAATAGTGTGGCAGACGCCAATCAGTTACTTGCCACGCGGGGAGAGGAAGACGAAGCTCGGATATTCTGGGCGCAGTTCTGGGCCCCCGAGCGTCCTCCTCTTCTGGCGGAGCCGGCCATCCAGGACCTCTGCGTCCTCTTATTGCCTGGCAAGCCACTCCTAGGCAGCTACTTTGGCCTGAAGCAATGCCTGATTGTTGCTATGCCCCGCCTCGACGCCATCAAGCGCTCCTCTTGCATCGAAGGAGTCGGATGGCCCTTGCCAAGGCTAAAGTGCACTGGCAGGGGCTCAATCCGATGAAGGTCTCCACCGACCCACCGCCGCCCAGAAAGGAGCACCGTCGCCCCGAGCTTTACTTCGATGGAGTGATGGAGAGTGCGCGAGTGATAGCTTCGCAATGTTCGGGTGAAAATATATTTGAGTGATCTTGTAATATGTCCAAAGATTTTTGTGATAACTTTCAATGATATTAGTATCCTCTCTTATATGGTTTTGCATTCCTTTATAACTCCTGTATGGTTGTTTAGTACTAAAATATGCGAGTCATCGGCTTCAGCCCCCACGTAGATACTCCATGGGGTGTCTAGGCCAACGCACTAAGTCACTTAGCCAAATTATAGGAACCCGAAGGCGGTTTAGTGCGGAAGACTAGGCAATCGGACTATTATGCTTTATTTATTTCACTTAACCAAAGGAACACGAAAAGGATTGCGGGAAGCGTACGATTAGCCACCAGAGTTTTTGCGATGTTTGGACAAGCCAAGGCCAAAGCCGACATAATAGCATTTGCACAAAGGGAAAATTCCTCATGTAACACGAAATAACCGCTTACGAGGGTTTAAGTGTAATACTTCTAACTTAGGTTTCGCAGATCGGATCACGCATACTATGACAGTCCATTTTCGACTTTCTCCCCTGAGGTGCTTGACCGGACTATACGGAAGCTCAATCGCAGGGGTGCTCCCTTTGCCCTTTTAGCCGAACGAGCGAAACATAAAGGGGCAAGCACAGGAGCCGGCGACCCAACTTAATAACCAAAGACATAGTTCGGAACCGATGCATATAAAGCGAATGGCAAGACGCCGGACACACGATAGTGAGGGAAATTTGTTTATGAAATCGTGCCCCCAGTCTATTAGCCGGTGACCTCGAGTCATACCGAACAGATTCGTGAGAAGAGGGAGGAAAGGAAAAAGTCTGTGCCATAAAAGGAAGGATAAATGAGGCGTACGTGCGCCATGCAATTTCATGTTTTCTCAACAACTCTTATACTTCGGATTGCCGAAACAATTGTTTACAGGTATGTTATAATAAATAAAGTTCTACAGGAGTTGTTGTACCAGGGGTCTTCAAGTGGTGACCATACGTCTTTGATATGCCCCGTTGCTAGTTGACTCCTACTTTTGGATGCAATTTGATGGGTGTTAGTGTGGACGGATCTTGCAAACAAAATCTTGAGAGGCCACAGTGTCGAAGATGAGCTTTATGCCATGGGCATGCTATTTCAGGAGCGCCTGCAGTTTGTCCGAAGACGTGTTGATGGTAATAGTTTGGAACAACCGAACACCTATCGTAAGTTCCCCACCGCTACCCATGGAATCTTAAGTGCAAAGTTGTGCCTCCTCGGCACATACTTTGTTGGTCCTGAGGTTCTATGGTGGGGGGTGAGTCCCTATTGGGGGGAGGAAGGAGGGTCGGGGTGTTCGTCTGAATCCAAAGTCCCTTCCCAGCATTTCGTGCCTTTACGGCGAATGCCAAAGCTTGTCGGTCGTCTTTGTAGCTGAATTCGGCCACCAGTGCCAGTGCATGTTCCTCCATTCTCAGGGACTGCTCTGTATTGCTATTGACGGTGATGACCCCCTTGGGGCCCGACATCTTGAGCTTGAGGTATGCGGAATGCGGGACTGCGTTGAACCAAGCAAATGCTGTCAGACCGAGCAGCGCGTGATAACCACTGCGAAAGGGCACAATTTCAAAGACCAAGTCCTCACTGCGGATGTTATCGGGTGAGACGAACACAACCTCCATGGTTACAGATCCCGTACATCGGGCCTCAACACCTGGGATGATGCCCTTGAAGGTAGTGCTGCTAGAATTGATCCTTGATGGATCTATACCCATCTTTTTCACCGTGTCTGAGTAAATCAGATTGAGGTCACTTCTGCCATCCAATAGGACTTTAGTGAGGTGATACCCATTTATAATGGGATCTAGGACGAGAGAAGCCAAGCCCCCATGACTGATACTGGTCAGATGGTCGTGCCGGTCGAAGGTGATCGGGTATGCTGACCATGGGTTATAATTCGGAGCTATGGGCTCCACGGCATAGACCTCCCGAAGGGCCTGCTTCCTCTCTTTCTTAGGTATGTGGGTGACGTATATCATATTCACCATTTGGACTTCGGGAGGAAATTTCTTCTGACCGCCACCTGTTGGACCCCAAGGCTTTTCTTCGTCCTCGCTGCGCGAGCTCTTGCCCTGGTCTTCGGGTTGTATTTTGCCAGCCTGTTTAATCACCCAACAGTTGCAGTGTGTGTGATTGGATGGCTTTTCCAAAGTTTTGTTAATTTGGCAAGTCCTATCTGTCGGATTTCGGGCTCCACAAAACCCTTAAGATTCAAACATAGGGGCTTGTGTGAAGATCGCTCGCGACATCGTCCAACCTAGCTTGCTACTCGATGAACACAGCAAAGAACTCGCACGACGGTGAGGAAGAAAACGAACACAACAGTTTACCCAGGTTCGGGCTGCTGCAAAGCGTAATACCCTACTCCTTCCTTTGGTGGATTGCCACTCGAAGAGGTGAAATGGATGAACAAGTATAATGTTTCAGGGCCTCCTGAGGGATCTCGGTGGTGTTCGAGGCTCCTTGTGGTTTGATGATTGGTGAATGGTGGAGTTGATGGATCCCCCTCTCTACGAAGCAGCCTACCTTCTATATATAGAGGTGACCCAGGTCCTCTTCCCTTATCGCAATGGCAGGAAGGGATACCACAACGGCCAATTTCGAAGGAGGACAGGGGTTCGTGCTCGCCCGACCCGAAGGCGGTCTTCACCTGTAACGTAGCTCTCGACGGCACAGTGATGGCCCTAGCGATGACGTCCGTCCTACGGAGCTGGTGGTTGCGGTCTTGGTGCATCGGAATGGAAACCTATCGGGGGTGATTTGGGAACCCGTGAACATCCTTGCTCCCTTTGCACCAAAGGGGAAACTGCGCCGCCTGGCGCACTGGCTTTCCTCCTTGCGTCCGCTTTGACTCCTGAAGTCGGGCCTTGCATAGAGATCTCCGTTGCTTCGGAGGGGCCTGGGGAGACCCGTCCCCTGCCGGTCTTGATGCTTCTCCTCCTCGTGAGGCTAGGCCCTCGCGAGGGCCTTGTCCTGAGTGGGGCCACACCTTGCTGCATTTGGTCGATGAGGTGGGCCATGCCCTGGGCCACAAGCAGGGAGGTCTTGGTACCCCCGTTCCCTGAACGCCGATAGTAGCCCCCGGGACCAAGGCATGCTCGAGCTGGCTTCCGTGTGAAGCCTTGAGGATGGCCCGAAGCACCGTGGTCCCCAATTGCCTGCGGGCCAGTCTTTACATGCGTCGAACGACCTGGTGGCGACGCCTCCCCTGCCCGAGGCATCCAGAAACACTCCCGATCAGACTGACACGACATCAGGGTGCTGCACCGGCCATCATTGCTTCTTATTGAATGCTGCTACCGCCTCAGGTCATGCAGATATGACCCTTGAGAGGGCCGTGTGCCCCTGGAACACGAGGGGGCGCCGGGCGGTCCTATGTTGTATATAAGTGGGCGAGGGAGAGAAAACCCTCACCCACCATTGCCTTCTTTTCCTCCGCATCCCTCGAATCGTTTATTCCTAGCAATGGCGTCAGTGAGGAAGTTCTCTGCTGCCGACAAAGGGAAGGCTTCTAGGGCGGATCCCGCCGCTCCATCACCTCGGAGGGGTTGTGGTCACCCTCAGAAGTATGCCGTGATGCCGTCGGCGGCTCCCGGCGAACACAACCATTTCCCAGCGCGTCGTAGCGACCGCGGTGGAAAGCCGTCTAGCGCGGGCGACCGCGGTGGCTGAGGCAGCGGCAGCCGAGGTGGGAGGTTGACGGTGGCCACCCGGACACCGCGCCCGCGGCTTCATTCGGCCGACTGGGCTCTAGATTTCGAGACGTGGGCAGACATGCGGGAAGTCGTCTGGTTCCAGCTTCCGGGTCGCTTCGCGAAGGCCGTGACTATTGGAGTGTCTGCCGGCCTACGACTGCAGGCTGATGGCTGCTACAGCGGGGCGTCTTGGGTGGAGGTCGAGGTCACCCGTGTAGGCTATGTGTACCTGAACCGCGAGTGGAAAGCGTTCGCCCGCGCCCACGGCTTGAAGGGGAGGTGTAGCTTCCAGTTCAAGTATGATGGGAAGGCGACGCTCTTCGTCAAGTTCTTCAGGGGAGAGGGCGAGCGCGTGGGGTGCTGCCCGAAAGATGTCGGACGCGGTGATCCTGAAGGTGAGCCTTCCCTTGGCGACGGGTGCCGCGCCTATAGCAACAGCGACACCCCCTCCGGAGGGAGCCCAAGCGACAGCAGTGACAGCAGCTACGCCGCGCCACCACGCTCGGGTCTCTGGCGGGAGCCAGCCATCGCGGCGCCGCTCTCCTTCTCCGGGGATGTCCGCCCCGTCGTGCTTCCACGGGGCCGTGAAGGAGGAGGAGGACACCGATTGAGCACCGGCGCACCTACGTCAGGGTCCCCGAGGCGATGGCCCCCACAGGGCTTTTCACTTTCATTCTCCTCCTTTCTTCCTGTATCTTGCAGATTAAGAACTAAGGGAGGCCCTTCGGGCATGTAATACGCTTGGTTGGAGTTGCCTTCCGGCTGAGGTTGCCTTCTAGCCGAGGTTAGGATAGTTAGCTTGTCAGACCTACGGTAGGCTTTCAGGTTGGGGAGGCGCGGCTGAAGCGCTCGGAGGGCCCGCGTGCCCGGTGGCTTCTTCTTCTTGCGGTTGAGATGGGTTGGGGGCTTTGAAGGCGCTCTGTGTCTACAGGTTCCAGTCCCACGCATTTCCCTACCGTCGGAAGGTACGACCACCTTACCATGGATGCTCCTCATGAGGCGACGTCCTAACACTCCCGATGCTGACCAGAAACCAAGGACGAGAACAGGAGGCCAAGTAGCATTATGATCGGTAAGGATCCTGAGGCACAATGCTTAGGAGCCCCCTTTGACACACAAGCATCTCTATGTTGATAGGACCCAGTCCCGCGCATTTCCCTACTGTCGCAAGGCACGACCACCTTACCATGGACGCTCCACATGAGGCGGGGCCCCAACACTCCCAATGCCGACCGGAAACCAAGGACGACAATAGGAGGCTGAGTGGCATTATGACCGATACGTTTCCTGTGGCGCGATGCTCAGCAGCCCCCTTAGACGCTCAAGCGGCCCCCACGGATTCTGCTTCATGCTTCGGGAAGGCTGGGCTTGATGAGGCTTCGAATTGTAGTTCAAGTAGCCTTGCATCGGCAGGTCCCAGTCCCGCACATTTCCCCACCACCGTTAGGTATGACCGGAAACCAAGGACACACTTCACGGGGCAAATCCCCGACACTCCTAACGCCGACCGGAAACCAAGGACGACATCAGGGGGTCGGGTGGCCTTATGACCGGTAAGGCTCCTGAGGCATGATACGTCTCCAACGTATCTATTATTTCTTATTGTTCCATGCTATTATATTATCTGTTTTGGATGTTTTATATGCGTTGATATGCTATTTTATATAATTTTTGGACTAACCTATGTAGCGACACGACTCAAAAAGAGTCAAGCCTCTGTGTGTTTTGTGCCATCCCTGGATCTGTATGCTAGCACACTCAGTACATCAATGTATATATCAAAGTCCAATCACACGTAATTAACCTAAAACTGATATATACCTTAAAATAGCAGCGGAAACAGTCAACGGGAGTGGATCCCAATAACACCAATGGCAGGTTGAGTGCGGACCGTAACCTTGAATCGTAGTCTTACTCGTCGCTTACTCGTCGTAGAAGAGTATCTGCAACATAAGACGTTGCAGCCGTGTAGGTCAGTACATGGAATGTACTGGCAAGATCACCATAGTAGGACAAAAAAAATTCTATATGCAAAAGGCTTTGTGGCTCTGTGTCTGATTTTTTGCGTAAAAGCTGACTTTATTTTCCTATAACAAAGGAATATCAGGAATTTCACTATAGAGTTACCTATCATGACATGGTTCCGCTAACCGATGTCTAAATGCCCACAAGTATCATAAGTTGCCCACAATTAATTATCAATCCAATGTTGATAGTTTAAGAAATAGATCCAAGTCCAGAGGCTCAAATTATCCGTAACCGGGGACACGACTAATCGATTAGGTTTAACTCTACAGAGTGTTGTGTACTTTACCCACAAGAATCGTTCCCTCCTGGTAAGTCCTCGCACTGCATGGTGTTTGAGAACAGGACGAATGAAACATGGTCTTTCAGAGTGTTTCCCTGACTACTGCCAGTGCCCATCCAATCCTAACGTCGACTACATCTCGTAGCACTGCCCAGCCAGAGTCACAGCAAAGATCAACCAAGCCAGAGCCCATGTTGACTTGAGGCTACACAGGTAAGCTTCCGGCATGAAGTATTCATCCGTCTCTTTGAGTCTCGGTGAATCTTTCTGCGTGAATACTGACACTTCCCCAGCAACACCTAGGCTAACCACTGGCTTCCCCAGGGTGCCGTTTCAACCATCCTTCACCCAGTAATGTGTATTGAAAACTTGTTTCTCGAGTCTCGAAGTCTTGAGGTCTTGAAGATGCAGGACTTGAAGATGCCTTCATGAAGTTGTCGTCTTGACGTAGAGTCCTCCTTCTCACATCACTCACGAACACTCATACCAAAACCCGTCTACTATAGCATAGCATTTAAAATAACTAACGTTCCCGAGGCTTTAGTAACAAGTGGTGGCTTCCTACATCATGCATTCTACTCAACCACAAGAATTTCAGTAACACTACTGGAGGGGTATGTTCAAATGATGTCACTACATGCAATAAAACATAGGTATGAACAAGATGGTCAAAGTGAACTTGCTTGTACTGTTGATGAAGAAAAATAGTGTTCTCGGAAGTAACTTGATAGACTATTCGTCACTCTCCAATAAAAATCTATAATCCAACATTTCAATCATATAAGCAATCATACTAGCAATCAATTGTAACAATCAAAAAGTAACATAAAACCAAAAGCAACAAGGTTGTGATGAAGGAAATACTTAAGACAAAACTCAAAATAACAAAACTACATCGACACTACTAAGGTTGTGATGAAGGAAATACTTAAGACAAAACTCAAAATAGCAAAACTACATCAACACAACTAATGTGGTGATGAAGGAAATACTTAAGACAAAACTCAAATTAACAAAACTACATCAACACAACTAAGGTGGTGATGAAGGAAATACTTAAGACAAATCTCAAAGTAACAAAACTACATCAACACAACTAAGGTGGTGATGAAGGAAATACTTAAGACAAAACTCAAGTAACAAAACTACATCAACACAACTAAGGTGGTGATGAAGGAAATACTTAAGACAAAACTCAAGTAACAAAACTACATCAACACAACTAAGGTGGCGATGAAGGGAATACTTAAGACAAAACTCAAAGTATCAAAACAAAAACAAAGTAAAATATAACCATAGTATTTTGGTAAATATTTTACTAGCAAAAAGATTTAGTTTTGAAGAACAACTAAGAATTTAGAATACAATACGCTAGCAACATAAGTTTTTAACTACTAGAACATGTCAGCAGAAAACACTAAGTTAATAAAAGAAGACATATTTTAAAGTAAATAATTAACAGAAAGTATTTTCTCAAAAGTCTTTATTTTGCAAAAAGAACTAATTGAAAAGCTTTTATAAAGATTCTTCTTTTGATATAAAACAAGGTCATCCTTGGCTTAAACGACAAACAATCTCAACTATAATACAAATTGTTTCTGATCTAAACTTAGGCTAACAGAAAATGAAACTTATAAAACAATTTGTGGAAACTATTTTCAAATAGTGGATCAAACTAGCAATGAAAATCAAATTGCAAGTTATAATTGAACTATAATTGATTTTCATGCTATCAACTACTAAAATAATATTTGTTTGGAGGGCTGCTATTATCTAACAGAAAACTTTATAAATATCTATCACTAATTATAAAAGAAGATAATTTAAAAAAATTAAAATAAAAGAAATATAAATAAACCTAAGAAGAACTAAAACAGAATCTGTTTTGTTAAAAATACTAATTTAAAAGTATTCTAAAAACTTCCAAACTCTACCTACTGATAACTAAGGTCACTAGTGACAAGTAGCAAAAAGAATCAACTCAAAATAAATTTTTAAACTCAAGTTATTCAGAAAATAAGATTTGAATCAAATATGTTTGAATTAAATTTTAAATTATTAAAATAGGGTCAAATTTTATATCTATATAAAGTACATAAAATTTGTGACACCATGCAAAAAGAATAAAATTAGAACAATTAAAAACATAAAAGATATAAAGAAAATAAATACAGAACTATTCTGAAAACAGAAAACAGAAAAAGAGTAAAAATCAACTAATGGACAGTGTGCTACGTGCCAGGTTCTGAAAAAGAGTAAAACTCTAACAGAGAAGAACGTTTCGGCTAAGAGTAACAGAAAGAAAACCAGCCGGTTCATTTAAATTAAACCGAGGGGGTACACTCGTTCTAATCTACGCCGTTGGAATAAGATCTAACGGAGGGGAAAACCTCACCATGGTGGAGGTCAACTCCGGCGAGGTTCCGGCAAGGCAGGGGCTCGGTGGTGCACATTGTGGTGGCTCCGGTGGTCGGGGATGGTGTCCGAGGGGTCCTGTCAATGGCGGCGGACCTCCGGCATCCGTTGGTGGCATCGATGAGGCGAGGGGGCGTCGGCGTTGGGCTCCACGAGCTCGGGATGGTGGTGGCCAAGGGGAACTCCGGCGAGGTAGACGGCGTGGGTGCTGTGGTGGGTCTGGGGTCCAGGCGAGGGGACGGGGAGGTGTGCACGTGTGAGGGGAGGTGGATGGTGGGCTCGGGAGGTGGCGAGGTGGTCGAAGTAGAGCGCCAGGAGGGGAGCGGCAGGAGGAGGAATCTCTGGCTCGGTGGTCGCCGGTGTGGTTTGGGGAGCGAGAGGAGAGAGGCGACCGCGGAGATGGCGCGGTCGGGCGGTGGGGTCGGTTGTCAGCGAGAGAGAGAGAGAGAGAGAGAGAGAGAGAGCGCGGTCAGCGGTGGCAGGTGCGGAGAAATTTCGGGAGAGGGATTAGGGGCAGGTGAGCCGGTGGGCTTTAACTCACGTTAATTGTTTTCCTTTTATTAATTTCTAGCGAAATAAAACTCATTTATGGTAATTAATACCCTTTTAAAAAATCATGTTTTATATACCAAAATGATCAGGGAATTAAATGCCATTTAATGAACATTTTTCCATGGCCAAATTAAATATTTAAAATTTTATTTTCAGAAAATGCCTAAATGGCTTTATTTATTTTTGCAAATATTTTTCAAATAACCCCTTGGGTTTTATGGTTCAAATACTTCACAAAAATACCCCTGGTTTGGAGTGTCATATTACTCCTCTGAAAAATTTGTCAAGGGGTTTGAATGCTTACAATTTTCAAATTGGAATTCAAATATTAAAGTGATCTCCATATGAGAAATTTTCAAATAGTTTTCAAATTCACTTTTCAAATCTCTTTTATATTGATTAAGTCATGTCATCTTCTCTCATTGATTTGAAATGAAGGAATTTGAATTCAAACACAAAGGGGAAAGTCATCTTATTCCCTCTCATTCAAAAGTTTTCAAAAGTTTCAAATTTTCACTCAATTTCAATCACTCAAGAAAACAAGCATTCATTCTAGTATTTATTATAACATTCCAAAGTTTGGGATATTACAACCTATTAATCTAGAGCCTAGTGCCAGTTTCTGTTTTTTCCTTGTTTTTGAGAATTGCAGATAAGGAATATTAAACGGAGTCCAAACGGAATAAAAGCTCCAGATTGATTTTTCTTGGACCAGAAGCAAACCAGGAGACTTGGAGATGAAGTCGGGTGAGCCATCGTAGGGCCACAAGCCATAGTGGTGCACCGAGGGGGTAGGGCGCACCCCACAGGCTTGTGGGCCCACGGCAGCTCCCCTAACCCTATTTCTTGGCCTATAAATTCGCAAATATTCCCAGTATACCAGAACAAGCCACGAAAACACTTTTCCTCCACCAGAAGCCTCCGTTCCCGACAGATCTAATCTTGGAGCCTTTTCTGGTAATTTGCCGGAGGGGGATTTGATCATGGAGGGCATCTACAACAACTCCATTGCCCCTCTGATGATGCGTGAGTAGTTCACCACAGATCTTCGGGTCCATAGGTAGTAGCTAGATGGCTTCCTCTCTATCTTTTCTCTTCAATACCATGTTCTTCATGATCTTCATGAAGATCTATCCTATGTAATACTCTTTTGCGGTATGTTTGTCGAGATCCGATGAATTGTGGGTTTGTGTTCAGATTATCCATGAATATTACTTGAGTCTTTTCTGATTTCTTATATGCATGATTTCATATCTTTGCAAGTCTCTTCGAGTTATTTGTTTTGTTTGGCCAACTAGATTGGTAATTCTTGCAACGGGAGAAGTGCTTAGTTTTGGGTTCAATCTTGCGGTGTCCTCACCCAGTGACAAAGTAGGAGTAGCGAGGCACGTATTGTATTGTTGCCATCAAGGATAACAAGATGGGGTTTTCATCATATTTCTTGAGTTTATCCCTCTACATCATGTCATCTGACCAAGTGCGTTACTTTGTTCTTCATGAACTTAATACTCTAGATGCCGACAGGAGTCGGTCGATGTGTGGAGTAATAGTAGTAGATGCAAAATCGTTTCGTTCTACCTGACATGGACGTGATGCCTATATGCATAATCATTGCCTTGGATATCTTCATAATAACTCGCTTTTCTATCAATTGCTTGACGGTAATTTGTTCACCCACCGTAATACTTGCTATCATGAGAGAAGCCTCTAGTGAAACCTATGCCCCCCAGGTCTATTTTCCATCTTATACTTTCAGATCTAAAACCAAAAATACCAAAAATACTTTTCCGCATTATTTTTACCTTTTGTTGTACTTTCCGTTCAATCAATCTATCTCTATTAGATCTCATCCTTGCAAGTAACCGTGAAGGGATTGACAACCCCTTTATAGCGTTGGGTGCAAGAGTTTGATTCTTTGTGTAGGTACACCTATTGGGGACTTTCTTGTATCTCCTTATGGATTGATACCTTGGTTCTCAACAACTGAGAGAATTACTTATCTACTTTGTTGCATCACCCATTCCTCTTCACGGAAACCAACACATGCTCAAGAAGTAGCAAGAAGGATTTCTGGCGCCATTGCCGGGGAGATCTACGTCAAGCCTGCCAAGTATCCATCAAAAATTCATCTCTTGAATTTACATTATTTGCCATTTTCCCCTCATTTTCCTCTCCCCCACTTCTAAAATGATTTTCGGAAAATACCAAAAATATTTGCCTTTTTTGTTTGCCCTTCTTCCGCTTGCCTTTTTGACTACTTGAACTGTGTCCAACATCACCACATCCCCCTTTTCACCAGACTTTGAAGTTCTCTACTTCAAACATAAGCAAGGGAAAAATTTGAAAGATTCTTGGTATAGGCTAATGGAATCTTATCGTGTGTCCAATCTAAAACGGGATGCGAAAGTTTTGCTTAGAAATTTTTACATTGGTTTAGCTTTGCATCATAGGGAGCTTTTAGATTTTGCCTCAAAAGGAAATTTTATTGAGCTTGACACGAATGCCGCCTATGAAGTTTTAGAAGCAATTTTGGGGATTACGCCGCAAAAAGGGGGTTTCCTTTCTCTAAAGAGGGAGTTCAAGTTCTTGACAAATTGGGTGACTTACATAAGCACTTGGTCGAGTTGCAACAATATCACGAACCCCTCAAAAATATTAGCGGGAACCTTAATCGCTTGAATACCTTGATTACTCTTTGCAATAAGCCTTTGGACATTTTGGATACCAAGGATCCTCCCCCTACGAGTGGGGAAAACAGGAAAGAACCTCCTGGATTCGAGAAAGTCCTCACAAAAGTTGCCAATACCAAAGATTACAATACCTCGATCTATTGCGTTTTGCCTAGCTATGGGCGTTAAACAATAGCACTTGTTGGGAGGCAACCCAATTTTATTTTGCTTTCTGCCTTTTACTTCTGTTTTGGTCTGCTTTGCAAATTATTACTTCTGTAGTAATTGTGTTTGGTGTTTTAATTAGTGTGTGAGCCAATTAAAACCTTTGAGGTGATCTATGGTAGTTGTTGATTTGATCTTGCTGAAAAACAAATACTCTTGCGCTAAGTCCAAGAATTTTCTATTTTTTCAGAGCGTCGAATTGATCGGAATTTTTAAAAAAAGATTGATATACAAATTACCATGATTTTCCTAATCTTTAAGAATTTTTAGAGTTCCAGAAGTATTCAAAGTCTACAGATTCCTACAGACTGTTCTATTTTTGACAGATTCTATTTTCTTTGTGTTGTTTGCTAATTTTGATGTATCTATGGGTCGTATCAGGGGGTATGAACCACGGAGATGTTAGAATACAGTAGGTATTACACAAATAAAAATAAAGAATGAGTTCAAAATAGTATCTAAAGTGGTGATTTATTTTTCTTATATTAACAGATCTCATGAGTTTTCTGTTGAGTTTTGTGTTGTGAAGTGTTCAAGTTTTGGCTGAAGATTTGATGGACTATGGAATAAAGAGTGGCAAGAGCCTAAACTTGGGGATGCCGAAGGAACCCCAAGCCATATTCAAGTATACCAAAAATCCTCAGCTTGGGGATGCCCCGGAAGGCATCCCCTCTTTCGTCTTCAATCCATTGGTAAATTCACTTGAGGCTATATTTTAATTCACCATATGATATGTGTTTTTATTGGAGCGTCTTGTATGATATGATTCTTTGCATTTTAGTTTGCCACAATCATTCTTGGTGCACATATCTTTTGAGGGAGACACGTCGAAACATGAGTTTATTAGAATATTCTATGTGCTTCACTTATATCTTTTGAGCCAGGCAATGTTGCTCTAGTGCTTCACTTATATCTTTATAGAGCATGGTGGTGTTATATTTTATAAAAATTATTGAACTCCCGTTCATCACTTATATTATTTTGAGAGTTTCTTGAAACATCATGGTAATTTGTTTAGGTTATGAATTTAGTCATAATATAATGGGCATCCAAGAGGGATATAATAAAAACTTTCATATTAAGTGCATTGAATACTATGAGAAGTTTGGTTCCTTGCATGTAGTTTTGAGATAATATAGATGGTAATATGAGAGTCATGCTAGTGAGTAGTTCTGAATTGGAAGAGGTACTTGTGGTAACGTTTGTGATTCCCGTAGCATGCACGTATGGTGAACCGATATGTAATGAAGTTGGAGCATGATTTGTTTAATGATTGTCAACCTTTGTGTGAGGGTCAGGAGTGCGCGATGGTTAAATCCTGCCAGCCTCTCTCCTAGGAGCATGCGTCTAATGTTTTCTTTGAGAACTAATAGACTTTTTCAATAAGTATGTGAGTTCTTTATGACTAATTTTGAGTCCATGGATTATACGCACTCTCACCCTTCCATCTTTGCTAGCCTCTCTAGTACCACACAACTTTTGCCGGTACATCAAACCCTCCTTCCCCAAAACAGCCACCATATATTTCCATAGCCATTCCGAGATATATTTCCATGCAACTTCCACCATGTACTTTTTCATGACTTGCAACATCAATTCATCTTTCATATAGAGTCATACTTTGTCATAGGTATCGAATTGTAATTTTCTTTTTTGAGTTATAAGTAAATAAAAGTAAGATGATTTTTCATTAATAGAGCATTGTCCTGTGAGATAAAAGGATGATGGAAGCCATGACTCCCTCACAAGTTGGGATGAGTATCTGGACTTTAAAAAAATAAAAGAGGCTAGCGAAGCCCACCAAAATAAATATAAATAAATAAATACACACACACACACACATATATATATATATGACAGAAAGAGAGAAGGGACGATTTCTATTATCTTTTTCCAAACTTGTGCTTCAAAGTAGCACCATGATTTTCAGGATAGAGAGTCTCCTATTTTGTCACTTTCATATAACTAGTTGATATTTTTGCATGACAACTTAGTTTTCTTTTTGAGCTTTCATACACTTATAGCTCTAAGTGCATTTGTTGCATGACAATCCTTGCTCTCTCACATTGATATCTATTGATGGTTATCTCCATAGCCCGTTGATATGCCTAGTTGATGTGAGACTATCTTCTCCTTTTTTCCTTGCAGCTCCTCCATATTCTATTCCATCTATAGTGCTATATCCATGGCTCACGCTCATGTATTGTGTGAGAGTTGAAAAGGTTTGAGAACACCAAAAGTGTGAAACAATTGCTTGACTTATTCATCGGGGTTGTGCATGATTTAGATACTTTGTGTGGGGAATATGGAGCATAGCCAAACCATATGATTTTGTAGGGATAACTTTCTAATGCCATGTTATTTCGAAAGGACACGACTGCTTTGTTCGTGTGCTTGAAGTATTACTATTTTTATGTCAATATTAGACTATTGTTTTGAATCTTACGGATCTGAATATTCATTCCACAATAAAGAATATTACATGGAAAAATATTTTAGGTAGCATTCCACATCAAAAAATCTGTTTCTATCATTTACCTACTCGAGAACGAGCAGGAATTAAGCTTGGGGATGCTGATACGGATCCAATGTATCTATAATTTTTGATTGTTCCATGCTATTATATTATCTGTTTTGGATGTTTTATATGCATTAATATGCTATTTAATATTATTTTTGGGACTAACCTATTAATATAGAGCCTAGTGCCAGTTTCTGATTTTCCTTGTTTTTGAGAATTGCAGATTAGGAATATTAAACGGATTCCAAACGGAATAAAATCTCCGGATTGATTTTTCTTGGACTAGAAGGAAACGGGGAGATTTGGAGATCAAGTCCGGAGAGCCACCATGGGGCCACAAGCCCTAGGGGCGCGCCTAGGGGGTAGGACGCGCCCCATAGTCTTGTGGGCTCATGGCAGCTCCCCTAACCCTATTTCTTGGCCTATACATTTCCAAATATTCACAATATACCAGAACAAGCCACGAAAACACTTTTCCGCAGCCAGAAGCCTCCGGTCCTGAGATCCAATCTTGGAGCCTTTTCCAGTAATCTGTCGAAGGGGGATTCGATCACGAAGGGCATCTACATCAACTCCATTGCCCCTCCGATGATGCGTGAGTAGTTCACGACAGACCTTCGGGTCCATAAGTAGTAGCTAGGTGGCTTCCTCTCTCTCTTTGCTCTTCAATACCATGTTCTTTATGATCTTCATGGAGATATATCCGATGTAATACTCTTTCCGGTGTGTTTGTCGAGATCCGATGAATTGTGGGTTTATGATCAGAATATCCATGAATATTATTGGAGTCTTTTTTGATTTCTTATATGCATGATTTCATATCTTTGCAAGTCTCTTCGAGTTATTGGTTTGGTTTGGCCAACTAGATTGGTAAATCATCCAATGGGAGAAGTGCTTAGTTGTGGGTTCAATCTTGCGGTGTCCTCACCCAGTGACAAAGCAGGGGTAGCAAGGCACGTATTGTATTGTTTCCATCAAGGATAACAAGATGGGGTTTTCATCATATTGCTTGAGTTCATCCCTATACATCATGTCATCTTACCTAATGCGTTACTCTGTTCTTGATGAACTTAATACTCTAGATGCAGGCATGAGTCAGTCGATGTTGTTGGATATATGAGCAATTTACCGAAAGATTTAAATGAAATAAGCAGCTAATAAAACAAGATCATTGTAAAATAGGCAACACTAGTCATGCGACTTAGAGGAGAATATGACACAATAAGAGGAACGATACTTATTAGGGAAACTAAAGGATAGTAGGTGAATATTATGTGAACATGTGAACCATAGCGAAACATAGGTAGAATAGAAACTAGACCATGTAATTCTAGCAAAATCTTGAACATGGAAAACATGAATACGTACTGAGCAGTGGCAGCAGCTGGGTTGGCGTTGATGTCATCACCGGCCATGTCTTCAAAGAGGTGGTTGACGTCAGGGAAGAAGTCGTCATTTGGGAAGTGATCATCGGTGTCCGTGGCGTCCGTGATGAAGAAGCCAGTAGTCGCGCAGAGCGCTCCCCAAAAACCTTACCAACCTTCTCCTGTACACGACTCAAAGTTGTGGGGTTTTGGAGGCCTACTGTCCCGACCTGTGGTGCACACCGCAAGCCGGGATGGGGAAGAACCTTGTAGCAGCTTAGGGTTTGGAACTTGAGGGCTTGAGGAAGAGGAAGTTCTGGTGTATCTCTCTAGAGAGAAGCGACCTCCCTTTTATAGGCACAGGAGGAGGCGAACAGGCAGCGACGGGAGGCGAAGCAGAAGAGGGAGACGAAACGAAATGGCAGCAGCCGAAGGGTGTTGTGACGTATTCAATCTCCACTACAGCTAAGCCTTTCAACTCCCAAGTGACCTTTCGTATACCAGTCGTGCATGGCAAAAATTTAGACATCAGCTAGGCTCATTCCCACAACCTGTGGTGCATTGTGACGAGGCATGGCATGGCGAGGCGGGCGACAGAGGAGGAGCGCGTGTGTATTTCCCTCTTGTTCTCATGCTCATACATGTGGAGAAACATCCTCCCTTATAAGGAGGTCCAACTCCTACTAAACTAGCAATGTGGGACTAAACTTTTGTCCCACCTCTTGCCTTGCATGAATGGGCTTAGTGGGCCTCTAGGATTTATTAGGAATTCCCATTTTAGAACAAATTCCAGCAATCCCCCACCAGATCCAAGAGGCACACAAAAATTTGCCTTTGGTTCCAAAACACTGGTTATATACCGGTACTGGAGCAGAGACTATTAAGTTGAACTTCCACCTAGAACTCTATGCTACACTAATAAGAAACTTGAACAGGGGACTATGCGTTGAACTGCAAGTTTTCTATGAGTCTAGCATCACACAAAGCCTTGACCGATACTAGGCTGCCGTGGGAGTTCCCCATGGGTGGAGCTTATGCGTCATACTCCGAGGCCTTTCATGAGTTTACTAGAGAGCACCCTACTCTCATAGATTGCGATGTTAACAATCAAACTCATATAGGTGTGTTCTTCAAAAGATGTTCTGTAGGACAACATCTCTGCTTAAATAAGCCACTTAGGACACATTAAGATATATATTAACCTGCCATGTAGATTAGGAAAGTATTGCATCTTCGTGGAGTGGTATTATTAATAGTAAGGATACTTTCCTCTCACTTGACCAACAGCTTGTCTTCCACATCTAATTCACGGGATCTCCGATCACATAGAATAGGTTACCACTGTGTACAACTCATGCTGTGGGTCTCATACCCATCTCCTTTGATGCATTATCTATCACATTGCGTGATGGACCCTTGGTAAAAGGATCTGCCAGATTTTTAGATGTTTGGATATAATCCAATGCAATAACTCCGGAGTTTCTCATTTTTTTGACAGATTTTAACATTCTCTAAACATGTGTTGATGACTTCATGTTATCCTTCGAACTACTCACTTTGGCAATCACAGTTTGATTGCCGCGGTTCATGAGAACACCCGATACAGGTTTCTCCACTACCTGTAAGTCATTCAAGAGCCGACGAAGCCAATCTTCTTCGACCGTAGCTATATCTAGTGTTGTGAGTTCTGCTTCCATTGTTGACCTCATTAAGATGGTCTACTTGCAAGACTTCCAAGAAACAGCGCCACCACCATGAGTGAATACATATCCGCTCGTGGCCTTGATCTCATCAGCATCAGAGATCCAGTTTGAGTCACTATACCCTTCAAGCACCTTTGGGTACCCAGTGTAGTGAATTCCATAGCGTGTAGTGCCCTTCAAATAGCGCATAACTCTTTCTAGAGCTTTCCAATGATCATATCCCGGTTTTGAGACAAACCGACTCAATTTGCTAATAGCAAAAGAAATGTCAGGTCTCGTGGCACTGGCTAAGTACATAAGTGAGCCAATAATTTGAGAGTATTTCAATTGATCTCTAGCAATTCTTCGATTCTTTCAAAGTAACTCGCTAGCATCATAAGGTGTTGGAGAGGGCTTGCAGTCACTATAACCAAAGCGACTCAAGATCTTTTCCACATAGTGAGATTGAAGCAATGTAATCCCACTGTCATCATCTCTCAGCAGCTTGATATTTAAAATAACATCAGCTACTCCTAAATCCTTCATCTTGAAATAATGAGATAGGAAATTCTTGACCTCCTCAATCACGTTCAGATTTGTTCCGAAAATTAGTATGCCATCAACATATAGGCAAAGGATAACTCCCTCGCCCCCACCATGGCGATAGTACACACATTTGTGAGCTTCGTTTACAACAAAGCCTACAGTTGTTAAAGTTCTTTCAAACTTCTCATGCCACTGCTTAGGTGTTTGTTTGAGTCCATACAAAGACTTCAACAATATGCACACTTTTCCTTCCTGACCGCTGCCTATAAACCCATTAGGTTGTTCGATGTAAATTTCCTCCTCCAACTCTCCGTTCAGGAAAGCTGTCTTAACATCCATTTGATGAACAAGAATACCACGTGAGGCAGCTAGTGAAAGTAACACTCGAATAATAGTCACTCGTGCCACAGGTGAATAAGTATCAAAGAAATCTTCACCTTCCTTTTGGGTATAACCCTTGGCCACGAGCCGCGCCTTATACTTCTCAATAGTACCATCAGGCCTAAATTTTTTCTTGAATACCCATTTGCACCCTATAGGTTTGCACCCATAAGGTCGATCTATTATCTCCCATGTTTCCTTTTCCAAGATGGAATCCATCTCACTACAGACTGCTTCCTTCCAGTAATCAGCGTCTTTAGATGCATAGGCCTCTGAAATAGAACTGGGAGTGTTGTATATGAGATGTAAAAGAAAATCATCACCAAAAGACTTTTTAGTCCTCTGTCTCTTGCTACTTTTAGGAGTCTCATAATTGTCCTCCACAGGATCTTCAAGACGTTGTGCTGAAATGATAGGTTCAGAAATTTCGACTACATCTTGACTCGATGAACTAGATAACTCTTGATTTGATGAGCTACCCATATCCTTAATGGGAAAGATATCTTCAAAGAAAGTCACATAATTTGACTCCATGATTGTACCGATGTGCCTGTCCGATACCTAAGATTTTACAATCAAGAATCTATAACCAATGCTATGAAACGCATAGCCCAGGAAAACACAATCTAAAGTTTTATGTCCAAGCTCTTGCTTCTTTGGAATTGGTATATTCACTTTTGCCAAGCAGCCCCAAGTACGTAGGTAAGAGAGTTTTAACCTTTTCTTCACCAATTCCTCGAATGGTGTTATCTCTTTTTTCTTTGTGGGAACTCGGTTTAGGACATGACGTGTAGTCAATATTGCCTCCCCCCACCATGCCTTAGAGAAACCCGATGTGTCTAACATGGCGTTAACCAAATCAGTTAGAGTATGGTTCTTTCTTTCGGTTACCCCATTTGAGAGGTGAATAGGGAGGAATCCTCTGATGGATTATTCTATGTTCCGCACAAAAAGAATTGAATTCATTGGAAAAGTACTCTCCACCACGACCGGACCTAAGCCTCTTGATTTTCCGATCAAGGTGATTTTCCACTTCAGCTTTATAGTTCTTGAAAAAATTCAAAGCCTCATCTTTTGATTTCAAAAGATACACATGGCAATATCTAGTGGAGTCATCAATTAACGTAATGAAATATTTCTTTCCACCTTTTGTCAAAACACCATTCATTTCACAAAGATCTGAATGTATGAGTTCTAGTGGCGCAAGATTTCTTGTTTCCACAGTTGTATGAGATTTATGAGGTTGCTTAGCTTGCATGCAAACTTGACACTTAGATTCCGTGACAAAAGTGAAGTTGGGGATTAAGTTCAACTTGGCTAGCCGCGTCATACAACCGAAATTAACATGACAGAGACGTGAATCCCAGACATTTGATTCACTATTGTTGCAAAAATGATGAACAACTTTATTACCAACATGTGACAGAGATAGTCTGAACAAGCCTCCTGACTCATAACCTTTGCCAACAAAAGTTCCATACTTGGATATTACAAATTTATTGGACTCAAAAACAAGCTTGTAGCCATCTCTACACAGAAGATATCCGCTAACAAGATTTTTATTGATGGAGGGGACATAATGCACGTTCTTCAGCCGCACGATATTCCCCGAAGTAAACTTCAGATCGAACGTGCCAACACCATGAACAGAAGCACTTGAACCATTGGAGGAAGTAGTTCTTGTGTCCTGATAAGAATAAAACATGGAAATATCACCGCATACATGCACACTAGCACCCGTGTCAATCAACCAATCAGGAGAAAGACATACTAATAGAATAGTGGGAAGTATACCATACCCAACATCCTTCATCTCCGCCTCACCAATGACAACATTTGCGATCTTGTCGCCTTTCCCATGTTGACTCTTGTCATAACGGTTAGGGCAGCTAGGGGTCCAATGATTAGGATCTCCACATACATGACACAACCTTTCTTCTTGTCAGTCTTCTTCTTGAAGTTGGTGTGTTGCAAAGCCTTGTTCTTCCCATCAAACTTTCCCTTGTCACCAAACTTGCCCTTGTTCTTGAAATTGTGGGGATGGAAGTTTTTCTTCTGTACCAAATTGGCACTAGAACCTCCCTCAATACCTCAAGCACATATGTCTTTTGCTCTTGCCTTTTCCTCCACATCAGAGATCCGTAATGGAAAACTCCTATCTCTTATGCTTCACAGAGGTAGCAAAGTTCCTCCACTAGGGAGGGATCTTAGTAATGATACCTCCGACAACAAACTTGTCCGGTAACATAGAATTCAAGTGCTCATGTTTTCTAGCAAACGACTGTATCTTGTGAGCTTGCTTAACCACGGAGTGCTCTTCAGTCATCTTGTAGTCATAGAATTGTTCCATGATATACAACTCAGTACTGGCATCGGAGACCCCAAACTTGGCCTTGAGTGCATCCCACATATCGTTTCCATTATCAATTGACGCATAAGCATCAAATATGTTCTCACCAAGAACACTCAAAAGAGTAGCCTTAAACAAGGTAACCTTTTCCTGAAAAACTTATTCCTCATGAGGATTAAGATCTCCTTCAGGTTTGCCAAGAGTAGCCTCATAGCAGCTCATGGTTTGAAACCATAGGAGAGCCATCACACGCCACCTCTTATACTGCACACCCTCAAACATAGGAGGCCTCATGGAAGCAGCAAACCACTCGGGGTAAATTGCCTATGATAAGGTTTTTGGATTGTTGGATATATGAGCAATTTACAAAAAGATTTAAATGAAATACGCACCTGATAAAACAAGATCATAGTAAAAGAGGCAACACTAGTCATGCGACTTAGAGGAGAATATGCTACAATAAGTGGACTGAAACTTATCAGGGAAACTAAAGGATAGTAGGTGAATATTAAGTAAACATGTGAACTATATGGAAACATAGGTAGAATAGAAACTAGACCAAGTAATTCTAGAAAAATCTTGAACATGGAAAACATGAATACGTACTGAGCGGTGGCAGCAGCTGGTTTGGTGTTGACGTCATCACCGGCCTTGTCGTCGAAGAGGTCGTTGACGTTGGGGAAGAAGTCATCGTTTGGGAAGTGATCGTCGGTGTCCGTGGCGTCCGTGATGACGAAGCTAGTAGTCATGCAGAGCGCTCCCCAAAAACATTATCACCCTTATCCCATACAGGACTCAAAGTGGTGGGGTTTCAGAGGCCTACTGTCCTGACATGCGGTGCACGCTTCAAGCCGGGATGGGAAAGAACCTTGTAGAAGCTCAGGGTTTGGAACTTGAGGGCATGAGGAAGAGGATGTTCTGGTGTATCTCTCTATAGAGGAGTGACCTCCCTTTTATAGGCATAGGGGAAGGAGGCGAACTGGCAGCGATGGGAGGCGAAGCAAAAGAGGGAGACGAAACGAAAAGGCAGCAGCCAAAGGGTGCAGCATCGTATTCAATCTTCACTACAGCTAAGCCTTTCAAATCTCGAGTGACCTTTCGAATACCAGTCGTGCATGGAAAAAATTTAGACATCGGCTCGGCTCATTCCCGCAACTGCGGCACGTCATGACGAGGCGCGGCATGGGGAGGCGGGTGGCGGAAGATGAGCGCGCGTGTATGTCCCTCTTGTTCTCATGCTCATACATGTGGAGAAACATCCTCCCTTATAAGGAGGTCCAACTCGTACTAAACTAGCAATGTGGGACTCAACTTTTGTCACGTCTCTTGCCTTGCACGAATGGGCTTAGTGGGCCTCTAGGATTTATTAGGAATTCCCATTTTTAGAACAAATTCCAGCAAATGTGTGGAAGTAATAGTAGTAGATGCAGAATCATTTAGGTCTACTTGACACAAACGTGATGCCTATATGCATAATCATTGCCTTGGATATCTTCATAATTATTCGCTTTTCTATCAATTATTTGACAGTAATTTGTTCACCCACCATAATACTTGCTATCATGAGAGAAACCTATGGCCCCTGGGTCTATTTTCCATCTTATACTTTCAGATCTAAAACCAAAAATACCAAAAATACTTTGCTGCATTAATTTTACCTTTTGTTTTACTTTCCGTTCAAGCAATCCATCTCTATCAGATCTCATCCTTGCAAGTAACTGTGAAGGGATTGACAACCCCTTTATAGCGTTGGGTGCAAGAGTTTGATTCTTTGTGTAGGTACACTTATTCGGGACTTGTATCTCCTACTGGATTGATACCTTGGTTCTCAACAACTGAGGGAAATACTTCTATACTTTGCTGCATCACCCGTTCCTCTTCACAGAAACCAACGCATGCTCAAGAAGTAGCAAGGCGCGATGCTCACGAGCCCCCTTAGGCGCTCAAGCTGTCACAAGAAAAAACTAAATTTTTGTTTCCTTTCCAAGATGGCGCGTCTGGCCATGAATGGAGCCCTCGAGCGAGTGCAAGATGACATGCGCCTGCTAACTCATCCATGAGTACCATGCAAGGATCTGGGCGCGAAGGCCTTGGCGAGGTGTAAGCATCGTGCCCCCCAGCCCCCGCTCGCGGTGTACGAGGGGGAGGGGAGCAGGCGAGTGCTTGACTGAGAGAAAGAGAAAGCAATGCAAGAAATGACAATGAAAATAAATCTTTTACCCTTCCCTTTAAAGCGTGATTTGAAAAACCCCCAAGTTTAGTTTCGTAAAGGTTGGCAAATCCAAGTAGGAGAAAGGCAAATAACGGCCCCGTCTGACACTTAGTCTAGTCTTTGTCTTCCCCCAGCACTGAGCGTAGGGCATCCACGTTGCATGGGCATAGCCTTTGATGGGCAGTGTTGACTTCTCGGCAAAGCTCTGGCTGTGGCTGCCACATTGCACGGGAGAGACCCCTCCGCGTCCTCGGGGGCCCCGGGCGTATACAACCTTCTCATTATTACGTGAGAGAGTATCGGGAAGAACTTCCGAAGGTGCTGGATGTCCCAGGCGTTCTGGATGGGGACCCCGTCTTGAGTCTCCAGGCGGACGGCGCTAGGGAATGACCTTGAACATGCCCTCCCACATGGGCGAGAGCTTGTGCAAGCCCTTCCTGGGGAGAACCCGCCTCAGGACGAGGTCACCGACTTCAAGGGTCCTGCAGCGGATGTTGCGGCAGTGGTAGCACCGTAAGGCTTGCTGATACCGCGCAACTCGGAGCAAGGTCCGATGACGCGCCTCCTCTCTGAGCACAAGGTCCGTTCCCCGCACAGTCTCCTGGCGCTCCATGTCAAATGCCAAGAACCGCGGGGATTGGTGCTTGATCTCATGGGGAAGGACTGCTTCGGCTCCATAGACGAGGAAGAACGGGGTTTCGCCGGTGGGTTTAGTTGTGGTAGTGCGGATGGACCACAACACCGACTGAAGCTCATCGACCCAACTCCTTCTGCAAGCTTCAAGCTTCCTCTTGAATCTCCTTGCCTTGAGGCCTCACAGGACCTCCACGTTGGCGTGCTCCGCCTGGTCGTTGCTTCGCGGGTGGGCTACCCAAGCATAACATATCCGCGTTCCAAGGTTAAAACAATAAGTCTTGAATAGGTGGCTTGTGAATTGCGAACCGTTGCTGGTGATGATGTGGTTGGGGACGCCGAAGCGGCTCATGAGGCCCTTGATGAACTTGACGGATGACCCGGCCGGGATGGTGCACACGGGTTCCACCTCCACCCACTTAGTGAACTTGTCGGTGGCGACGTAGAGGTAGCGGTACCCGCCCGGTGCTCGTGGGAAGGGCCCCAGTATGTCTAGCCCCCATACCACAAAGGGCCAGGAGAGTGGAATGGTTTGGAGGCCCTGCACGGGCTGGTGAATCTGCTTGGCATGAAACAGGCATGCCTTGCAAGACCGAACCAGCTTGATGGCCTCGTTGAGCTCTAAAGGCGAGTAGAAGCCTGATTAGAACGCCTTCCCTGCAAGCATGCGCGAGGAAGAGTCATGCCCGTAGTCTCCTCCGTGGATGTCGGCCAGCAGTTTGCATCTTTGATCATTGGAAATGCACCGCAACGCGACGTTGTTTGGGCGCCTACGGTACAAATCGCCGTCTTGCAAGTAGTAGGTTGTGGCTTGTCGGGCTACGTGCACTGCGTCCTCCTCCTTCTCCGCTAGCATGTCGTGGAGCATATACGCCCTAAATTCTTGCATCCAGCTGTCGGCCTGGAGCTCCAAGGCTAGAAGTAGTCGAGCCCCCGAGGCCAGGCCACAGTCCGGAGCCCCCGAGGGTGGTGCTGGGGGAAGCTCCTCACTCCAAGGCGCCAGGCCTTCGGTAGGCGGTGTCGTGGAGGGCTTGAAGAGTCGCTCCTCAAAGACGCCTGGATCCTGAGGTTCGCGATGCGAAGCTCTCTTGGCGATGCCATCGGCCTCCTTGTTCGTGCCGCCCGGGATGTGCTGCACCTCCAAGCCCTGAAAACGTTTTCAATCTTACGTACATCTTCCAGATATGCCTCCATGTGCTCGTCCTTGGGTGTATACTCTTTGTTGGAGAAGTTGACGAGGAGCTGGGAGTCTTCCATCATGGCGAGGCACCAAACACCCAAGGCTGCCGCTACCTTGAGGCCTGCGATGAGGCCTTCGTACTCCTGATGTTGTCGGAGACCTTCTCCCCATGCGGGAAGCAGAGCTGCACAACATACCTGAGCTTGTCTGCTATGGGGGAAGAGAGCACGACCCCAGCTCCCTCTCCCTTGTGCATGAAGTCTCCGTTGAAATGCATGGTCCATCCTTCGGGTGCTTCGTCGCCAGGAGCGAGGGACTGGCTCCCTTCGAGCTCTCGTTCTGGGGCGTCCGTCCATTCCGCCATGAAGTTTTCTAGGGCTGCTCCTTTGATGACCCTAGTCGTGCTGAACTCAATGTTGAAGGCCTGTAGTTCCCCGTTCCATTCAGCAACCCTCCCTGCTGCATTAGGAATCTTCTCCAAGGGGTTAGCAGAGACGACCTCGATTGGATGCCCCTAGAAGTAGTGGCACAGTTTTCTTGAAGCGACGAGGAGTGCTAAGAGAAGCTTCTGTTGCATGGGATAATGTGAGCGCGCGTCCTGCAGCACTGTGCTGACGTAGTACACCTGGTGTTCGACGAGGGTGAGGCCTCCTGATGCGTCCTGCCCCACAGCGGGCTCAGGAGGCTTGGGCGCCTCGCGGTCCGTGGAAGAAGCCAGGGCCTCAGGAGGGTTGGGCACTTCTTGACCCGTCAGAGTGGCTTGGGCTTCGGGTTCCCCAGCTTGAGAAGGAGCTATCTCTTGTTGATCGTGCGAGTCCCCTGGCTCCGAGTGAGGGGGCCTGCCGGAGCCCTTCGATGTGGTACATGCGCCTGCTTGTTCCTCCCTGACCGCCACGAATGCGGCGCTTGCAGAGTGGGGGTGGTGACCAGGAATAGCAACAAGGGTTCCCGTGGGCGAGGCACTACCATCACCGGTGGGCTTGTGAGGTAGCGCTTCCGTTCCTCGCATGCTGCGTCGGCCTCCGGGGTCCATTCAAAAGGCCCCTTCCTTTTCATGATCTTGAAGAAAGGCACGGCCCGCTCGTCATGCTTGGAGATGAAATGCCCCAAGGAGGTCACACACCCCGCCAAATTATGTATTTCCTTGAGGCTTTGGGGTGCACTCATGTTGTTTATGGCCTTGATCTTCTCCGGGTTCGCCTCAATTCGCCGATGTGACACCAGCAAGACGAGCAACTTGCCTGGGGGAACCCGGAAGACCCACTTTTCGGTGTTGATCTTCAAATTTACCTCCCTTAGGATGCCGAATGTCTCCTCCAAGTCCTCGACCAAGGTCTTGGCTGCCCTGGACTACGATGTCGTTGATTTAGGCTTCTAAATTACTCCGGAGCTGCGGCCCTAGGGCAATGTGCATCAGTTGCTGGAAGGTTGCCCTAACGTTCTGCAGCCCAAAAGGCATGCACGTGTATTAGAATACCCCACACGTGGTGAGGAAGGCCGTCTTCTCAATATCCTTCACGACCATCTTGATCATGTGGTAACCCGAGGAGGCGTCCAGGAAGCACAGGAGATCGCACTCCGCGGTGGAGTCCATGATCTGGTCGATGCGTGGCAGTGGGAATGGGTCCTGGGGGCAAGCCTTGTTGAGGCTCGTGAAGTCGACGCACATACGCTCCTGCCCGCACTTCTTTGGGATGACCATCGGGTTCGCCACTGACTCTAGGTAACGCACCTCCCGGATGACCCCTGCCTCCTTCATCTTTCTGACCTCTTGAGCGATGAATGCCTCCTTCTCCAGAGCCTCCCTCCTTGCCTTTTGCTTCACCGGGCGTGCGTTTGGGGACACCATGAGGTGGTGCTCGATTACGTCCCTCGGGATCCCCACCAAGTCGGAGGCGCTGGATGTAAACGCGTCTTTTTTTGCCCTGAGGAAGGTCACCAATGCATGTTCTTTGTCTTGAGGTAAGTCGACATCGATGGTGAAAGATAGCCCTGGGTTTCCCTCATCCATCGATACTTGCTTCGTTAATGCCCGGTTCTGGAAGAACAACTGCTTCTTCTTCACGGGCGCGATGCCCGTAGTCTCCTCCGTGGATGTCGGCCAGCAGTTCACATCCTTGATCATTGGAAATGCATCGCAACGCGACGTTGTTTGGGCGCCTGCGGTACAAATCGCTGTCTTGCAAGCAGTAGGCTGTGGCTTGTCGGGCTACGTGCTCTGCGTCCTCCTCCTTCTCCGATAGCGTGCCGTGGAGCAGATACACCCTAAATTCTAGCATCCAGCTATCGGCCTGGAGCTCCAAGGCTAGAAGTAGTCGAGCCCCCGAGGCCAGGCCACAGTCCGGAGCCCCCGAGGGTGGTGCTGGGGGAAGCTCCTCACTCTAAGGCGCCAGGCCTTCGGTAGGCGGTGTCATGGAGGGCTTGAAGAGTCGCTCCTCAAAGATGCCTGGATCCTAAGGTTTGCGATGCGAAGCTCTCTTGGTGATGCCATCTGCCTCCTTGTTCATGCCGCGTGGGATGTGCTGCAGCTCCAAGCCCTGAAAACGTTTTCAATCTTATGTACGTCTTCCAGATATGCCTCCATGTGCTCGTCCTTGGGTGTATACTCTTTGTTGGAGAAGTTGATGAGGAGCTGGGAGTCTCCCATGATGGCGAGGCACCAAACACCCAAGGCCGCCGCTGCCTTGA
Organism: Hordeum marinum; assembly: GCA_022496015.1. Lineage (NCBI taxonomy): Eukaryota > Viridiplantae > Streptophyta > Magnoliopsida > Poales > Poaceae > Hordeum > Hordeum marinum. The sequence continues at coordinate 275,485,689 of CM039677.1, read as the reverse complement.
GGCCTGTGATGAGGCCTTCGTACTCTGCGATATTGTTGGAGACCTTCTCCCCATGCTGGAAGCAGAGCTGCACAACATACCTGAGCTTGTCTGCTATGGGGGAAGAGAGCACGACCCCAGCTCCCTCTCCCTTGTGCATGAAGGCTCCATTGAAATGCATGGTCCATCCTTCAGGTGCTTTATCGCCGGGAGCGAGGGACTGGCTCCCTTCGAGCCCTCGTTCTGGGGCATATGTCCATTCCGCCATGAAGTCCGCTAGGTCTGCTGCTTTGATGACCCTAGTCATGCTGAACTCTATGTTGAAGGCCTGTAGTTCGATTTTCCATTCAGCAACCCTCCTTGCTGCATTAGGAATCTTCTCCAAGGGGTTAGCAGAGACGACCTCGATTGGATGCCCCTAGAAGTAATGGCACAGTTTTCTTGAAGCGACGAGGAGCGCTAAGAGAAGCTTCTGTTGCATGGGATAACGTGAACGCGCGTCCTGTAGCATCGTGCTAACGTAGTTCACCTGGTGTTCGACGAGGGTGAGGCCTCCTGACGAGTCCTGCCCCACGGCAGGCTCAGGAGGCTTGGGCGCCTCGCGGTCCGTGGAAGAAGCCAGGGCCTCAGGAGGGTTGGGCGCTTCTTGACCCGTTAGAGTGGCTTGGGCTTCGGGTTCCCCAGCTTGAGAAGGAGTTGTCTCTTGTTGATCGTGCGAGTCCCCTGGCTCCGAGTGCGGGGGCCTGCCGGAGCCCTTCGATGTGGTACGTGCGCCTGCTTGCTCCTTCCTGACCGCCACGAATGCGGCGCTTGCAGAGTGGGGGTGGTGGTCAGGTATAGCAACAAGGGTTCCCGTGGGCGAGGCACTACCATCACCGGTGGGCTTGTGAGGTATCGCTTCCGTTCCTCGAATGCTACGTCGGCCTCCGGGGTCCATTCAAAAGGCCCGTTCCTTTTCATGATCTTGAAGAAAGGCAAGGTCCGCTCGTCGTGCTTGGAGATGAAATGCCGCAAGGAGGTCATGCACCCCGCCAAATTTTGCATTTCCTTGAGGGTTTGGGGTGCACTCATGTTGTTTATGGCCTTGATCTTCTCCGGGTTTTCCTCAATTCCCCGATGTGACACCAGCAAGCCGAGCAACTTGCCTGGGGGAACCCTGAAGACCCACTTTTCGGTGTTGATCTTCAAATTTACCTCCCTTAGGATGCCGAATGTCTCCTCCAAGTCCTCGACCAAGGTCTTGGCTGCCCTAGACTACGATGTCGTTGATTTAGGCTTCTAAATTACTCCCGAGTTGCGGCCCCAGGGCAATGTGCATCAGTTGCTGGAAGGTTGCCCCAACGTTCTGCAACCCAAAAGGCATGCACGTGTAGTAGAATACCCCACACATGGTGAGGAAGGCCGTGTTCTCAACGTCCTTCACCACCATATTGATCATGTGGTAACCCGAGAAGGCGTCCAGAAAGCACAGGAGATCGCACTCCGCGATGGAGTCCATGATCTGGTCGATGCGTGGCAGTGGGAATGGGTCCTGGGGGCAAGCCTTGTTGAGGCTCGTGAAGTCGACACACATACGCTCCAGCCCGCACTTCTTTGGGACGACCATCGGGTTGGCCACCCACTCCAGGTAACGCACCTCCCGGATGACCCCTGCCTCCTTCAGCTTTTTGACCTCTTGAGCGATGAATGCCTCCTTCTCCAGAGCCTACCTCCTTGCCTTTTGCTTCACCGGGCGCGCGTTCGGGGACACCATGAGGTGGTGCTCGATTACGTCCCTCGGGACCCCCACCAAGTCGGAAGCGCTGGATGCAATCGCGTCTTTGTTCGCCCTGAGGAAGGTCACCAACGCATGTTCTTGGTCTTGAGGCAAGTCGGCATTGATGGTGAAAGTTAGCCCTGGGTTTCCCTTGTCCATCGATACTTGCTTCGTTTCGCCTAGTTCTGGAAGAACAACTGCTTCTTCTTCACGGGCGCGATGTCAGGGACACCTCCGAGGTCCTCCGCGGCCCGCGCCGCAGCCCCGACGCAGGATCGCGTCGCGGTCATGGTTTTGTAAGAGAGCTTGAGTACATGGGATGCTTCTTTGATATCTCCCATGATGGTGACGCCACCGCCGCTCCCGGGCATCTTGACGACGTTCTAACCCGGTTGCGTTGCCGTCATGAACTGAGCGAGGGCGGGGTAGCCGAGTATCGCATTGTACGGGAGGTGGATGTGAGCGACATCAAAGTCGACCTGCTCAGTGCGGAAGTTTGAGCCGGTGCCGAAGGTGATGGGGAGGCGAACCCACCCCACGGGAACGACGGACCCGACCACCACCCCAAAGAAGGGCCTTGAAGGTGCGAGCTGCTCATGGGGTAACTGCAGCGCGTCGAAGGCCTCCACAGAGATGACGTTGAGGCCGGTGCCGCCATCGATGAGGGCCCTAGAGACGGGCACGCCGCGTATGTTCGGTGTGCACAACATGGGAAGTGCCCCAGCGGCCGACGTGGTCTTGGGGTGGTCGTCGGGGCCGAAGGTGATGTCGATTTCCTGCCATGTGCGGCGCTCCGCGGGCATGGGCCATCCCTGACCCGCTCCCACATGGCGTAAGGAGCGTTTGATATGGCGGCCGGAGGGTGGCGCCTGCGACCCACTGAGGATGCAAGCAACCACAGGGCGGCCCTGCGTGCCCAAACACCATCTCGCATCGGGGGCCGGCGGTCGTCGGGGATCATGCCCTCCATGGAGTTGCTGAGTCGGTGTTTGGCCTTCAAGGCAAGTGGAGAAGCTCCGACACGCCCCCTACCTGGCACACCAAATGTCGGATATTGGGCTCCGCAAAACCCTTAAGATTCGAACACACGGCCGTGTGCAAAGATCCCCCACGGCCTCGTCCAACCTAGCTTGTTACTCGATGAACACAACAAAGAACTCGCACGACGACGAGGAAGAAAACGAACACGACAGTTTACCCAGGCTCGAGCCATTGCAAAGCATAATACCCTACTCCTGCCTTTGGTGGATTGCCTCTCGAGGAGGTGAAATGGATGAACAAGTATAGTGTTTTGGGGCCTCCTGAGGGCTCTCGGTGGTGTTCGAGGCTCGTTGTGGTTTGATGGTTGGTGAATGGTGGAGTTGGTGGATCCCCCACTCTACGAAGCAGCCTACCCTCTATATACAACGGTGGCTTGGGTCCTCTTCCCTTATTGCAATGGAAGGAAGGGATCCCACAATGTCCAATTTCGAAGGGGGACACAGGTTCATGCTCGCCCTGCCCAAAGGCGGTCTTCGCCAGCAAAGTAGCTGTCGACACCGCAGGGACGAGCCCAGCGATGACGTCTGTTCTTGATATAACCTTGAGGTATGACCCGCCCTAAGGGCTCCGGGTTATACCTCATGGCTCGTGCACCGGCCAAGAGTAAGCCGTAGGACTATGACCCAGGAGGCTTGGCGGCTCATGGGATGGGCCGGAAGGTGGCACGGACAGAGAAGACCCGGGCGTGTAAGCTGCCCGGGGACAACTTGGATAGAGAAGATAGAGGAAGACTCGGATAAACAATGAGAGTCAGTTATGACTTGTATGACCCGTGGTCCTTACCTCCTATATAAAGGTAGACCTGGGGTGACTTAGAGATGGGGTGATCGAGAACTAGGTCAAGCTTTAGCTCCGTTGTAATCGATACAACAAGCAATACAAGCACAAGCAGGACGTAGGCTATTACCTCGACTTGAGGGGCCGAACCTGGGTAAACTCACGTCCCTTGTCCCAATCAACCCCTTTGAGTCCACCACATTGGCGATGGCCTCGAATCCAAGTCCGTTCACCCGGACATCTACCGTGACAAAACCACGATAGTTGGCGCCCACCGTGGGGCTTGCGCTCGGTGGTGTTGAGTTCTCAAAGAGCTCTCTCCCGGGGCTCGAGGGATACGTAGTTGGAAGGATGAGCAAGAGTCACCATGGCCGACTCTACATCGACGACGCCGGCTGGGGGCTTGACGCTCGCTCTATGGAGTATGGTTTCCGCGTTCCGTTCGGCGGGATTCACGTTTTCATTGGAAGGGTTGACGGATCTACACCCGGGCCGGATGTCTGCACCAACCTCATCGAGCCAGCTCGGCGTATGCAACCCGCCCGTAATGTGCAGCCCGCCCACGTTAACCCGGGTGGGAAGCACGTCTTCATGGGCTTCACTCAAGGTATGGATCTAGAATCTTCTAGATCATAGGAAACTCTCGTTTATTCCGAGGATGAATCTTCAAGCGAAGAAGCAGAATCGGTTTACCAGCTTCACAATGGTGGTCCTTGGGGCTATGGCAAGCTCTGCCCCGTGTCAGATCGCTCTGAGTCGGATGATCTTGGGCCGCCCATTCATGCAGCCGTGTTAATGGCGGGGTCAGCCCCAGGTACGAATAGTATGACCGCGGGGGCCGGCACCTCAGGCGCCAACCCGCCGCCGCCGGCTCAAGCTCTCCTAGAGCCGATGGACGAGCTCGCGACCCGAATGGCTACGGAAGTTACACCGGATAAACAAGCGGCTTGGAACTTAGAGATTGTGAGGATCAAGGATCGGATGGCGGAAGAACGGCAGAGGATGGCTGAGCTAAAGGTCCAGATGGAGGACGAGGCAGAACGTATTAAGACAGATGCTTTCTGCCTTGGACTGGAGCAACAATCGACAGCTACGGTGCATCGGATGAGGCATCAATCTCGCATGCCGGAATGTTATGAGGCAAGGAGCCTCTTCAACACGCCAGGGATAGGGCAAACAACAGATGCGCCTGGAAGCCGCCCGGCGGCTCTGCCGGCGACTCATCCGGCCCGACGAAGCCAGGCCTCACCAATGGTGTTTCCAACACCGGCGGGTCACTACTCTAACTCGGCCGAGAATATGGTGGCAGCAGCCACCCGGCTTGAGACAATTCCTATTCCGGATGAAGCGCCCTTCGCGGAGGATGAGTGGAATGCCATCAGATACCTGCAGACGGCAATGGCCCAGCAGGAGAAGTATACTCATAGCCGGAAGCCGTGGTCATTCAACCCCGCTCCCCGGCCGGAGCTTTAGTCGGCGCTATGAGTCACCGACGGGTTCCAGCAGCAACTGGCACAGGTAGATTCCGATGGGTCATCAGCCGAGTATGGATACACAAGCACTTGTAAGCCGAGCGAGCAGCCATCAAGAGGCGACAACTTTAGCCACGTCGGCTCACCAAGAGCCCACGCCCTCTGTCTCAGTAGGAGTGGGGATAACCACCAGGGCGGTAGGAGTGCCGTGTTTGTCACCGGCTCTATGGAGTGAGCGGTTGCCGAAGGATTTCAAAGGACCCCGCAAGGTCCCAAATTATACCGCTGATTTACCCTCGAAGGCCTGGGTGGAAAGTTATGAGCTAGCCATGGAGATGTTATATGTCAGTGAGGCGGTTTGTGCCAAGTACTTCATCATGATGCTTGAAGGCCCAGCCCGCACGTGGTTAAAGGGATTGCCACCCAATACCATCAATTCAAGGGCAGAGCTAAGAGCCAGGTTCATTAAAAACTTTCAAGGAATGTGCAAGCAGCCTATGACCATCGTGGATCTTGATCACTATGTTCAACAGGAGAACGAGTTGGCTCATCATTGGGTACGACAGGTCTCGACAATTATCCACTCCTTGGAATAGATTACGGCGGCTTAGGTAGTGCTGATCTTAGAGAAGAACTGCCACTTTGTCCCTCTGAAGCAGAAGCTTGGACGACTCAAGCGTACGTGTCAGGACATGGGAGAGCTCATGACGGCTCTCACGAAATATGTCGACTCTGACAACACAAAGGATCCGGGATCCGATAAGGAGAAGGTCGGCCAAAGCAAGAAGAACAGTCAGAGCAAGGGTGCGGCATACAATGGTAGGCAGAGCAAGCGTAAGAATCCTGAGGCCGGGTCAGAGCTGGTGACCAAGCATTTTATGCCAAATTTCCGCCTAACATGATTAGCCACGGTGGAGGCCAGCTTCTTACCTCCGGGTATCGCTTCTAATGCCTTATTGGTCGGGGTTTGGGCCAAATTTCTGGCTAGCACGATTAGCCACAGCAGAGGGCGGCTTCTTACCTCCGGTTATCGCTTCTAATGCCTTATCGGCTGGCGTTTATGCCATATTGCTGAAGGGGGCTTCTTACCGATAGGTATCGCTTCTAACACCCTATCGGATGGCTATATGCCAAAACTCCAGCTAACATGATTAGTCGCGGTTGTAGCGAGTTTTTTACCGACGGGTATCTAATGCCCTAACAACCGGCAAAGGGCGGCTTCTTACCAACAGGTATCGCTTCTAATGCCTTATTGGCCAGGCTTTATCCCATCTCCGGCTAACTAGATTAGCCATGGTTGTCAAGGGGGCTTCCCACCTCTGGGTGTAGCTTATCTAACCCTAACAACCGGCGGAGGGAGGCTTCTTACCTTCGGGTATCGCTTCTAATGCCTTATCAGCTAGGCTTTATGCCATCTCCGGCTAACCAGATTAGCCATGGTTGTCAAGGGGGCTTCCCACCTCCGGGTGTAGCTTATCTAACCCTAACAACCGGCGAAGGGTGGCTTCTTACCTCCGGGTGTCGCTTCTAATGCGTTATCGGCCAGGCTTTATGCCATCTCCGGCTAACCAGATTAGCCATGGTTGTCAAGGGGGCTTCCCACCTCCGGGTGTAGCTTATCTATCCCTAACAACCGGCAGAGGGCGGCTTCTTACCTCCGGGTATTGCTTCTAATGCCTTATCGGCCAGGATTTATGCTATCTCCGGCTAACCAGATTAGCCATGGTTGTCAAGGGGGCTTCCCACCTCCGGGTGTAGCTTATCTAACCCTAACAAAACCGGCGGAGGGTGGCTTCTTACCTCCGGGTATTGCTTCTAATGCCTTATCGGCCAGGCTTTATGCCATCTCTGGCTAACCAGATTAGCCTCGGTTGTCAAGGGGGCTTCCCACCTCTGTGTGTAGCTTATCTAACCTTGGCAACCGGTGTTTTTTATGTTGACAAAGCAGCATAAGTGATACAGGGTGCTTCCTACCCTACGGGTGAATCTTATCAAACCTTCTCGGCCGACTCTCGACCCAAGCAAAAGTTTCCTATCAACATGCCGGAAGACAAGGCATCTTCGGGTTGCGCTTTTATGCCGGCCTTACAATGGTGTAAAAGTGTATTTATGCATACAAGGAGACAAGTTGCGAAGAGTCGGGGATGTATACAAAAGGCATACAAAGAAGATGGTAGATTTAAAAGCCGGATTTTTTCATATAAGCGTGATGGAACAAGTTCAGCAAAAGCGAAAGTCACAACTAATCTATTACAGACGCTCTCTGAAGAGCTCAAAATACAATCAAGTTTTTAAAACACCGCATGGCGGGTCATGGAGAGCTGGATATTAAAAGTTTTCTATGGAAATGATCAACTAGCTGGCGGGTCACCCTGCTCCGGCTCTTCGTTTGGCTTGATCTGGAGGTTGTCCACATCCCAGTTGAAGTCGGTTAGAGTTGCAAAAGTTCCTTCTTCAAAGAAAGCGGACGTGTCAAGTTCAGAGGCGAAGAGGTTCTTACTGCGGGTGGGTGTCAAATCTTTACACTCATAAAGTGGGCCACGAACTCTCTTCTCATCGGCACTATAAGCCGCCTGATAAGTTGTCAGATCAGCTTCTTCTGCTAGGACGGAGGACATAACCCTGGAGTCCTTCACGCACCGGATGTAATCAGCCATTGTGAATTCAGAGCTGTCGTCCTTTTTGGAGGGAAACCCATCCATCATGTCAGCCGGAGTAAGCTCCGAAGCAAAGGCCAAGGCCCGGCTTATGCCTGCAATCGCCCCCTGGCGGGCGGATGATTTCTTCAACTCGGCGATTTGTTTTGGCATCGTGGACAAGAGTTCCAAGACACCTTTGAGAGTCGGAGGCATCCTACCTTTGTATTGCACGACCTTGATGGTGCACATTGCACCGCAGTACAGTTGCTCCGCTAGAGTGTAGATAGCCTTCAAAGCCGGCAGGCTGTCAAAGGCCAGTTGGTGGCTCCTAGGACCTGTGTAAGTCAGAGGATTCATGATGAGTCGCTAGCACAAGTATTATACGACAATTAAGGGAAAGTTGTCAAGAGCTCACCAAAGAGGGTGACTGTCATCTTCATGATGTGGCGTTTTAAAGATTGAAGTTCGTCAGATACCATCAGCCGCTGATCAGCATCATCCGCCCGCTTTGTCAAAGTTGCCTTCTCAGACATGGCAGACTCTTTGAAGGCAGTAAAATCGGCCTTGATTTTAACCAACTCCTCGCACAGGAGCCAGCAATTTTCATCTGCAGCGCTCCCGCCTGCTTTTTGTGTAGCCAAGTTGGATTTTAAGCCGGCCAACTGCGACCCGGCTTCAGTTAAGGCTTCCCGTGACATATCAAAGTAGAGAGTAAAACAGGCAAGTCTCAAACAGATTGCAAGCAATATGCATGACACTTGGCGGCTAATGTCTATTTTTCAAAAGTACAACATGAAAGTCCCGACTCAACTTTGGACAAGATTAAGCCGACCCTTGGGGGATAACATTGGCTCTCCTAATTATCTTCTAAGAAGTCCCGGCTCAAAGATATCAATTGTTAAGCCGGCCCTTAGGGGCTATACATTGTTTTTCCAAGGACGATGATTATGAAAGTCCCGACTCAACTTTTGGTAAAGTTAAGCCGGAACTTGGGGGGTACGTAAGGATATAAGGAGGAAAAGGAATACCTCATATTTCTTCTTCATAAGGTTAACCATCTGGAGCTCCAGATCCGGCTTGTGGATAGACGGGTCATGTAACCAGCATGGAGTTCCTCGGCTCTCATCTTCTCTAGAGCAGAGGGTTCAAACTCCAACTTCCTTGAAGCTTCAGCCAGTTTGCTATGCTTGGTCAGCACGTGAGCCGGGGGAGAGTGCAAACCAGTGCCTGTAACCTCAACATCTGGACCAGCGGTGTCCTTAGTTGCCTGGATAGGGCTCAGCGTCTTGGAAGGATTCCTTGGCGGGCTTCGCAAAAGTCGCTGGAAGGTCTCAGCCAGCCGAGACTCATCCGGCTTACAATGCTCCGACTCTTGGGCAACAGGGCCATGGGAGGACTTGTTGGGTTCCTGCACTTGGCTTGAGCATTGCAAAGTACGAGGATCAAAACCCAAAGGTTACAGCCGCACAAAGAGCCGGATGTAAGATTGGAGGAAATACTTACAGCGGGTTAATCTTGGGAGGCGGTAGAGCAGTCGCCGTAGAGTCGCCGGAGGAAGGTGACTTCTGAGAGGCAATTTAGGAAAGATAAGACATCATTGAGATTACAAAGGTAAAGCTAATCAAACAGAGATGTATACCTCTACAGTGCGTTTCTTCGGAGCCAGAGAATTTGGTAATTCATACATAAGTTCCATAGAGCCGGCGCCACGGGTCTGACGATGCTTAGCCTGTTGTTGCTTTTTCAAGAGAAATTGGGGATCCAAATAAGCAAGAGGATGAGAAAGAGGAACTTTTACGATAACCCGCCACGGCTTCCAGGGGACAAAATATTCTGAGCCGGAAGAAACATAGATTACCTCAAGGGCGTTGGCATGGCTTGTCTCTACCTTATCCTGTGAGGAGAGCAGGGATTAGTGAAGAGAAAGAACAAAGTCATAGAAAATAGCCAAGATCTTACCTCTGAGCCAGACGACTGTGGCGATTCAAACCACTCCTCTTGCAGGGTGTTCTTCTTGAGGTTCTTAGCTGGGGCCTTCTTCTTGGTCTTCTTCAAAGGAGGGAAATAATCCTTTTTCCAGAAATCAGAGTCAGCCTGAAAAAGTGATCCGGTTAATGGTAATGAATCAGCAAAGTACAAGTGAACCAAGAGAAAAGGGGGTGAAGAATCGCCTTACATCTGGAGCCGAGTAACTAGCACCAAAAGGTGCTAGCCCAATAGCGCTGCAAGTCCCAGATGTCTCATGAACAAGACTTCGGATAACAATGGTGATGTCATCCTCTATTAATGTTGACTGGCTGAAGCATAACGAAGCATCATACTAGCCTCTGTATTCGCACATGAGCCAGCTCCTCTGGCTCAAAGGCATAATCCGCCCAGAGATCCAGCAGCGGATCAAGTCCAATCTGGTTAAACCATTGACCATCAGGGCCTTGATCTTGGCATGAGCCGGCTCATACCTTGTACATTCTGAAGCTGACAGCCGGCCAGGAAGCTCTGAAGTTGTCTTGAGTCAGGAGGGGCAATAACCCAGTAGTGGACGTTCACCCTCCAGAGAAGTAGCCTTGTAGTAGAATCAGGTATTATTCCAGTCCTTCCGATTACTCGGCATTTTCTTAGCTGGAAAAGTGATATACCTATGCCTCTGGATAGAAATTCCGCCCAGCTCCAGACTCGGACCGGCTTTCACCTCAGTTTGCCGGTTCACATAGAAGAATTCTCGGAACAGGCCCAGAGACGGCTTGGTTTGCAGGTGAACCTCAGTAAGCACTTCAAAGTTGCATATATTTGAGACGGAGTTGGGGCGAGGTCTTGAGGATGGAGTTTATAGAAGTGAAGGACGTCGCGGAAGAATTTTGAGCCGGGGGCACGAACCCATGCTCAATGTGATCAGAGAAAACCACCACCTCGACTTCTTGCGGAATGGTCCGCGTTTCATCACCCGGGACCCGCCAATGAATGGTCTCTTTGGAAGGAAGAGTGCCCGCGTGAACAAAGTCCACCAGGAACTCCCCCGTAATACCAGACCCGACCTAGTTGCAGGAATTGGAAGCGCGAGACATTATGTCGGCTTAAGACTGTACAAATTAAAATATGGCGAGTCAAGAGAAGCTAGGAATCTACGACGGCTTATGAGCGTAAAGACACAACAAATGAGATGCCATGATCCGGCTGAAGAGAGCCGGAGCGGTGTGGTGGATCAACATAGCAAGGGAAGGGAGTAAAAAATCGGCTAAGTCCTAAAAACAGGTTTCGCAAGGAACCGCTATGGTCACGGATCTGCAAAGTCACGGAAAATACATCTATTTCCAGACCTAAGGATGAACTGGCAAAAACAGAGGAAACATGGAATGGCAAGCGGATGCGCGATGGATCTACGCATTGTTAAATGACCACCCATTATATAGCGGCACAGCAGGGATGAGCAACTACCCGAACTTCATGCGCTAAAAGTACGACTGGTATTGATAGAGTTCGAGTTCTAAAAATGATGGCGGAAGAGCTCCATGGAAACTCTACCGGAAGCAGGTACGGATCTAAAGGGAGGAGGACTTACCGGTGACGGCGTGACGAATGCGGAGAGAACTCTAGATCGCAATAGGTTGATGCAGCGGCCCTGTCGACGGCGAGGCGGAGACGGCGCCGGAGTAGGAGGCGCAACAAACGGAAGCGTCGGGTGGAAGACAACGACAAAGCGATCGGGAGAAGGAAATGATACCAATGGCGGTTTTATTTAAGAGGAAAAAGCGGAACGGGCGCGAGAATCCAGGCAACAAAAAATGTCCGACCGAGGCGGACGCCTCGATTTTCGGGCTGACCATTTAATAAAAGGGTCATGTGTGCGTGTTAGCGAATCTTTTTTGCAGGATCGACATGAAGTCACGGTGGGTCATTTCCGGGCGACTCACCGAGAAGCAAAAGGAAAGGATGAAGTGAGCAAGCTCAAATCAACGTGGGGCCTAATGTTGGGGATATAACCCCGAGGTGTGACCCACCCTAAGGGCTCTAGGTTATACCAGACGGCTCGTGCGCCGGCCCAAGAGTAAGCCGTAGGACTATGGCCCAGGAGGCTTGGCAGCTCATGGGATGGGCCGGAAGATGGCCCGAACAGAGAAGACCCGGGCGCGTAAGCCGCCTGGGGACAACTTGGACAGAGAAGATATAGGAAGACTCAGATTGACAATGAGAGTCGGTTATGACTTGTATGATCTGTGGTCCTTACCTCCTATATAAAGGTAGACCCGGGGCGACTTAGAGATGGGGTGATCGAGAACTAGGTCAGGCTTTAGCTCCCTTGTACTCGATACAACAAGCAATACCAGCACAAGCAGGACGTAGGCTATTACCTCGACTTAAGGGGCCGAACCTGGGTAAACTCGCGTCCCTTGTCCCAATCAACCCCTTTGAGTCCACCATGTTGGCGATGGCCTCGAATCAAAGTCCGTTCACCCGGACATCTTCTGTGACAAAACCATGACAATGTCCGTCCTGTAGAGCTGGTGGTTGCGGTCTTATTGCACCGGAATGGAAACCTGTCAGGTGTGCTTTGGGAACCCGTGAACGTCCTTTCTCCCTTTGCACCAAAGGGGAAACTGTGCCGCCTGGCGCATAGGCGCCCGCCTGTCCTTCCTTGTGTCATCTTTGGCTCCTAAAGTCGGGCCTAGCATAGAGATCTCCGTTGCTCCGGAGGGGGCCTGGGGAGGTTCGTCCCCTGTCGGTCTTGATGCTGCTCCTCCTCATGAGGGCTTTGTCCCGAGTGGGGCCACACCTTGCTGTGTTTGGTCGATGACGGGGATTATACCCCCAAGTAGGCCAAAGCGACAGGATTCTCCCCTTTCCGCTTCGAAGAAAAACCAAGTGGCCGGCTGGACGAGGCCGGCTGGAGGACGTGCCATGCGAGACGGGTCTGGCTGGTGCCTCGCCCGGCTGGTCAAGCGGCCGGGCACGGCCTCGGCCGGCTAGTCAAGCGACCGGCTGCCCATTTGCCAGTCCCTCCATGGACTTGAGAACGGACACACCCTGTCCCGTCCCTCCATCCGCGGGTACAGCGACGCGACGCGGTTGGCAAGACGGGCAACACTGTGGCTATAGTGGTTGCTTACACACCATCCCGCATGGCTACATTTCATCCGTCTGGGACGCTGACCCTGGTGAGCGCAACTGTGGGGACCCTGACTCATAAGTCGAGATCACAGAATGCACGTGTACAGTGATCCCAGAGATCAATGCTCATTGAACACACAGTAGCTGAATAAAAGAGTCTTACATCCACATTAAGCGTCTTACACAAATGATGACCAAGAAGGTATTAGTATTACATGGATAGGGCCACACGAGCCAAGTACTTAATCTAGAACAAGCAGCGGAAATCTTCGTCGAAGGTGTGAACCCATGACATCTGCCTTAACCTACATGCATTCTGACTGGGAAGCACAATAGTTCGCATGTTCGTCTCCAACGAAATCTTCAACATATTCCTGTTCTTCCATGCCATGCCAATTACATAACTAGTGACAAGCCAATGAGTACTTTGAATGTACTCACAAGCAACCCAAGAGTGGAACGAGGCAATAGAGATGCATGATATAGCGCTAAGTAGGTAGTTTGCGAAAAGCAGATTTTTGTATGCAAGTGACATGATCAAGTAATAGTAAGCATGCATCAACAACTAATTAATTATTCATGAGAACACGTTGTCGATACCACCACGGGTATCAGTTTAACATATCATGTTCATACTAAGTCATCGGACTTAGTTCATTTCTCATGCCAAGTCATCGGACTTAACTCAAGTGACCTCTTGTCACTAACACACCGAAACTCACACCAATGTTTCACGAAAACACCAGGATGTAGTTTAAGAAGGACCTCCAACTGTCCATGACCGCGGACGCGGCTATTCGAATAGTTTTACACTTTGCAGAGGTTGCACACTTTACCCACAAGACACGGGGAACTTTCGTGTCATCCACGACTCGTGGTATATACATACCCGAGGTAAGCACCCGAACAATGCCTTTCCCCCGACGATACTAAACAAAGAGTCCACTCGATTGGTACCCAGCCCTCATGATGTACATCACTCGAGCCTTGCTCAACCGTATCATCCATGAGGGGACCAACGGTGTGCCCGGTGCCTGTAAAGATAGCGCATGATCGTACATGTCGGTACGAACCCATAAGGAGAGTGACCACGCCACTCCCGCCACTAGTAATGCGGGCTCCTTGCCAGTACCCACCAAGGTAATCAACAAAGCCCCGTCCCATAAGGGGTATCGTGGTCATGCATGTAATGTTGGGACGGTCAGCAGACCTTAAATCTAATCCGTTTTTGAAAACACACACCCATTTGTTCTGGTACACCACTTCTTTCTCAAGTGGTCACCCAACTCATCATCTTCTCCCTCGGGCATTAGTGCACCCGATGGGGTTTTCGAAAGAGTATTGAAAACACCCACCTTTCGGTATCATCATGCAAAAGTCCCATCCCACTTTGCGTAGCAACTACTAGAAACCTAACTACTCCCACCCGCACAACCCTCATAAGGTGGTAGGGTCGTGCTCGATGCAAGTATCAATGAAAAGCACCGGAGGCATCCTATCGAAGGGGAAACCACCACATCATATGATTGATAATGCCGGAAGTAAAGTACTATATGACACGCAATGAAAATAGTTTCTTCACATGGTCAAAGGGCTGCTTGCCTGGCTCGACAAATTCTCTGGGGTCTTCAAAGTCTTCGAGTCCAACTTCTCCGTCAACGGCGCAATCTAAAGATGTGGAAATAACGACAATAAATAAACAAGCATGCAAACAGAGCACTCAATCTACCTATCAAAAATGTTCACCTATCCTGTCAAATCTCTAAAGTTATACGAAAAATATCTTCAGAAGATTTTGTGGTAAAACTCATTTTTGAAACAATTTAACAAAGGCTAAAAAGTTGCCTTTAATAGGTTTTAAATAAAATAGTAATAAAAACTATTGCAACTGTTACATCAAATGACACCATTAAATTCTAGGGAATATTTGCTGAATTTAGGTGCAAGAATTATTGTCATTGAAATAATATTATGATCTATGGAATTTTTAGAAAATAAGAGAAAAAGGAAAAAGGAGGAGGGCACTGTGCCCTATGGGCCAGATCTGCCTATCCGAGCCGGCCCAGGGAGAGAACCAGCCCAGGCGCGGCACGCGCGCCACTTCATACCTGACCAGCAGGCCAGGCTGGTCAGCGAGAGGGAGAGAGGCGGGGGACCTGGGGAGGATGACAAGCGGGGCCCGCTTGTCATCACCTTCCTCGGGCCAGGGAGAGGCGAGGGGGCTCACCGGCGGCTACAGGACACGGGGAGACGAACGGAGGGCACCACCGTGCTCAGAGGCTCGTCGCCAGTTGGGTGGAGGTGGAGGGAACCGATGGGAAGGTCCTGGTCGCCGGCGATGAAGAACCCACGACGGAGGGAGGATCGGGAGGAGGTCTCCGGCCCTTTTTGCCCTGCAAAGCGAGCGGAGCAAGCGGGGAAATGGTCAGAGAGGAGAGGGATGAGCAACTGGAGGAGAGGGGGAACCGTAGGGGCACCATACCGTGAGATCGACTGCGGGCCACCATTGAGATCTCCGGCTCAATCCCGGTGACTGGGGCCCTGGGAGCTTGCGGGAGCAGAGTTGGGCCTCGATTGGGGTGAGAGAGAGACGACAGAGAGGAAGAAGCAGGTCTGGGGGGCCTTTTATTGGCGGGGGCGAGTCCACCGGGTCCGGGTGCACCGGTGGGGACCTGGCCATTGCCAGGGGCCATGAGAGAGGGAGAGAGGGAGCTGGGGGAATTCCTAGAATTAGTCCACGCCAGGGGGGAGAGGAGAGAGAAGGGGAGGCGCGCGCGTGCGAGCTCCCGCATTGGCCGGCTCGGGCGGCGGCGGGCACGCGCGGAGGAGGGAGAAGGAGAGAGAGGGAGGAGGGGCCGACTGCCTATGGGGTTGCAGACGTCGAGGCCGACCAGACGGCGTCAGGGGGAGGCTCCAGGCCGCCAAGGCCATGCAGTGGCCAGCGGCTACAGTGCTGGTAGGCACTGTAGCGCGCTCTGGAGCGCGGCTATTGCAGGCCGTGGCATGCTCTTGGCGCCTTCTGGGCATCCACCCATGTCCAGGGGATCGAGGGGAAGAAAACTATCTGGGCTAGGCCCTTGGATGCTCTGGGGAGGGATTAGAATAGTGGGAGAGAGGGAAAAGAGGTCCTGCCAGGTGGACCAGAGGGTAAAAATGGGGGTTTTCACCCACTTACACATGAGACATGGCCATGAAATTTTTATTGGAGGTAACCAGCATCCCATTGAAGCTATGGTAAAAAGGAAGGCCCAAGGGTAAAAGGATTTGAGGTGAAAATACCAGTTTTACATTTCTGGCAGAAGGTGTTTGATGATGTTTAGGGGGTCAAATAAACTTGGATCAACTTGAGATTTGACAAGGTCAAGGGGTGATGTAAAACAAGAGTGATCACCAAGTTTGAGAGGGTTTGACGAAAGTCATAATGGGACTTAGGGAAAACCTAGAAATAGACAGAATCTGTTTTCTATAGATTTAAAGGTGTTAGGCTTTAACCCTTGATGCACCACTTAGTGTATCATCACTAATTGGTCATTAGAGAACGCCCACGAAGTTTGAGGCCAAGGTAAGACACTTCACAATGTAAAGTTGCCAAAATTTGAATCTGGACAGAAATAAATTTGGGTTGGTTCGATGAAGCAAACCAACTTGGATGGGGATGAAACTTTGCAAGATCATCACCTAGGATAGTGTTGACCTGCTAGAATTTTGTCGGATTTTATTGAGAATATTTCTTATAGAAACATCCCAAAAGTTCAATCTGAACAGAAATGGTTTTGAGAGCGGTTTTGCCCATGATATGATCAAGCCCTTGTGTTGAAACTCATATATATGCAAAATATATGTCGAGTGAGTTTCCCTAAATTTTCTCAAATATTTTCAAAGCCTATAAATAAAATATAAAAATAATCTTTAAAAATAATATTTGGTGGTTTTGAGAATTCATATATATAGTAGGTTTCAAATAAAGCATTTGGGAAGAAAAGATCCACCTAATTGAGGACTTGTAGTGCAAACCTCAATTCAGGGGTTTTAGTGAACTCAAATTGAATAAATCCTTTTTGGGGAAAATAAATTTTGATAAAAATATTTTTGAGCTCTATTCACATGGCATGATCATAGGGAAAGGAATTTGGATCAAGGATGATGAAGGTGGAGAGAAGTAGAACCTAATAGTGCCAAACTTGAAAGCTCAAGCAATTCAAACAAGCATCACATCAAACAAGCATGCACTCAAAAGTTTTAGTTGGCTCAAATTTTTTATAAAACCAAACACAACAATGTGCCAAAATACAGGGTGTGACAGCAACCGGGCAGGGGAACAGTTCCGGCACGCCTCCGCCACTCGAATGCCTGTCCTGGCATGGCTACAATGCCACCGGCCATACCGAAGACCTCGCCGGCTGGCGCTAGACGACGCCTCCTCGGGCGGCCTGTTCCGGGGCAGGTAGGCGAGGACCAATCGCGGTGCCTGCCGGCGGGCCCCAGCTGGGATGGAACCGCTCGGCCGGCAGGCCTCGCCCGCGATGAGACGACAGGAGCAGTGGGACCCTCTGGCCAGGCGAAGAGGCAGCCAGCCGGGTCCAGCCACCTTAGTACATAAAACATATTGTAAGAGCCGGGGGTTGGCCTATAAACCTCCCCGAGCCCCCCATGCAATGGGGACGACGGATCCACGCACACACACACACCTACGACGCTCTCATATCCTCTCTAGTAGTGGAGGAGGACGAGCCGACTGCTCCTTCTTCCTCCTCTAGAACCAGCTCCAGGAGCACCCTTGTACTCATATCCACCTATCCAACGAAACCAAGCAGGATTAGGGGTATTACATTCCTTGGAGGGCCTTGAACCTGGGTACATCACGTGTCACCACCCTCTTGTGCCCAATCTCGCACCCGGAGCCCATCGGCGTCCTATGGCCCCAACACCATCGATAAGCCACCCCATGGCATATGTCGTGAGAAAACGACGACAGCTGGCGCCCACCGTGGGGCCATACGCGGTGCTGTTCGGATTCATGCTCTGGGCAGGACCTCTCGCCCTTCCCGCCATCACCCCTCGGCCCGGCAAAACCGTGGGGGGATCGTGGGGCTTGCCTCAGCATGCCCTGCGGTTAACTGCGATGGCCTAGCGGCTGACATCGATGTGCGCACCGAGTGCTTGGGCAGGCTCAGCCTCACCGAGGCTCCGGTCGCGGATGATTACCCCGCAGGGGAGCTCGTCTGTGCCGGCCCGCCCATGGCTGTGGGCATACTCACTGCGGCTCGGCATAGCGGGTCCCGCGATCATGTAGGGGTGATGGCCATCACCTCCTCCAATGCATCCGGACAGGCGCGAGTAGCAGCTACCACTGCTGCCGCCCGCGTCAGCACATCCGACCGGATCGGTGCGGCCCTCCGGGGCTTAAGCACCCTAATCGCCCCGGCGGCAAACCCCGACACCATCGCGGACGACATCAAAGCGGCTCACCAGATCCTGTTCCAGGATGGCACCGCCCTCGCCGCCACGCGTCGCCGCATGGAGGCGGCGCAGGGGGAGTATGCTTCCGCTTACGGTCTCACCCCAGCTAGCGCCGAGCCCAGCCGGCATGGGGCCATGCGCGACCGCGGCCGCATGGTCGCCAAGATCCACAGCGGCAAGATTCCCGTCTACGACACCCCCACAGCCAACCCGTGGGCCATCAAGGTGACCTATGAGGAACTAGACACCTTGGAGGGCGAAGAGCATGCCGCCCACGAGCACCACATCAAGGAGCTCATCGATGCTGCTGATGCACAACAGCGTCGGCTCATACCAGGCGGCGCCGCTACTAAAGGCCCCCGGACCGAGTGCGAGGGCACGGGAACTACCGGCCGCTCGGCGGCCTAGTACTCCTGCTCCCCTCGCAGCGGCCTCCACCACGAAGTGCCGGCATCCGGCGCAGCCAGGTGCACACGCCGCCTCCGCGACTCGGGTCGCGGCAATAAACGCCGCCCACCATCCGTCCCGAGCTCTCGGCCCGGCTCGGACCACGCGTCCCCCACAGCAAGGACAATGCTCGCAACCGCATCGACCAGCCGGTGCAATCCACTCTCCTCGAGGAGGAGGGCTCGATTGGTCCAGCCTGCTTCGGCCCCCGGATCTGCACCGAGCCTTTCCCAAAGGGCTTCACGCTCCCCAGGGACACCCCGAAGTATAACGGGGCCGCCAAACTCGAGGACTGGCTGATCGACTACACCACCGCGGTGGGCATTGCCAGGGGGAATAAGCGCGTGGCCGTTCGCTATGTCCCCCTCATGCTCATCGGCTTGGCCCGCACCTGGGTCAACAGCTTGCTGGGCGGCAGCATCAACACCTGGACAGACTTCGAGGAGGCCTTCGTCCGCAACTTCACCAGCAGCTACAAGCGGCCTGGCCAGCCCCGTGAACTCGCCATGTGCGTTAAGGGGCCAGACGAATCCCTCCGCGACTACCTCACTCGGTGGACCGAGCTCCACAACTCCTGCGAAGGAGTGCACGACGTGCAAGCCATGCAATACTTCATCGAGGGCTGCTGGGACGGCCCCCTCTTAAGCACAAGCTCCTATGCTCCGAGCCGGCCATGCTGGCCGAGCTCATGACCAAGGTGGACAAGTATGCCACGGCCGACTCGGCCATCCGGGTCCAGATGACCCCGTCGGCCAAGGCCACGACAACACCGGTCGCGACCCGGCCGGCTGCCGACAACCGGCAGCCACAGAACAACAAGGGCAAGAACGACCAGCCGGATCCCTGCCACGGGAGCCGGCAGGTCAATATTGTCGAGGATCAAGAGTCGGCTGCCCAGTCTGCCGAACAGCGCCAATGCACAGGCAAGGCTGCCTGGCAGCCGAAGCTCACCTTTGAGCAAATGCTCGATCTTCCATGCAAGAACCATTCGGGGGCCAAACCCTCTAGGCACACGCTTCGGCAGTGCAGCTTCTCACAGCGATTGGCCCGAGGGGACAGCCTTCTGCCTCCTCTCGTGCCGCCAGCCCGTGCGTCAGCCCCGGTCCAAGCTGTCGCGCCGGTGTCGACAACGGCCCCAAACGACGGTCGTCTAATCGACCAATACCCCAACCAGGATGGTTGCTACGTCGTCTTCACCAGTGAGGAGACATGCAAGCACGCGAAGCGCCGGCTCCGCCATGAGGTGAATGCCACCATGTCGGCAACTCCCTAGTTCATGCATTGATCAGAGAAGCCGGTCACGTGGAGCCAGGCCGACCATCCCGTTGTGATGCCGAATACCGACAGCTATGCCTTGGTCCTCGACCCCACCATCTCCACCAAGAATGGAGCCTACCGCTTCACGTGGGTGCTGATAGATGGTGGCAGCAGCATCAACATCCTCTACCTTGACACGATGCACAAGTTGGGGCTGAAGACAGAAGACCTACGGGCGAGCTGGACGGTTTTCACGGCATCGTGCCTGGAAAGTCCTGATCCCCTGTCGGCAAGGTCACGCTCGACGTCCTCTTCGACGGACCCAACCACTTCCACCACGAGCTAGTGTCGTTCGAGGTCGTGGACCTCGCAAGCCCCTACCACGCACTACTGGGTCAGCCGGCTCTTGTCAGTTTCAAGGCGGTTCCGCATTACGCCTACCTCAACCTCAAGATGCCGGGCCCCAAGGGAATCATCGCCGTCAAGGGCGACTACAAGATGTCGCTAGAGTGTGCTCGGGACCGCAGCTGGCTTGTTGAAGCCTTGGAAATCGCCATGGAGAAGCGGTAGCTCGACCGGCTCGTGGCCCTTGTGGCCAGCCAGCTGGCCGTGCCGGCCCCTACCTCACAATCCACAGGTGAGGCTTCCTTCCAGCCGTCCAAGGACACCAAGCAAATCCCGCTCGACCCAGCCAACCTGACTCAGTGCGTCACGATCGGCTCCCGCCTCAACAACAAATAGGAAGGCGAGCTCGTCGACTTCCAGGACATATTCGCATGGTCCCCCAAGGACATGACGGGTGTTCCGAGGAAGTTCACCGAGCACAAACTACACATCCGGCCGGACGTCAAGCCTGTCAAGCAACCCCTACGCCGCTTCTTCGAAGAGAAGCGGCGCACTATAGGAGAGGAGATCGCCCGACTGCTCGCTGCCGGGTTCATCATGGAAGTGTTCCACCCGGACTAGTTGGCCAACCCAGTCCTGGTGCTGAAGAAGAAGAAGGCTTGGCGCATGTGCATCGACTACACTAGCCTAAACAAGGCATGTCCCAAGGACCCATTCGCCCTATCGTGGATCGATCAAGTTATCGACTCCACGGCCGGCTGCAACTTGCTGTCCTTCCAGGACGCCTACTCCGGCTACCACCAGATCAAGCTAGACCAGGAGGACCGGCTCAAGACCTCCTTTATCACGCCCTTTGGGGCCTACTTCTACATCACCATGTCCTTCGGCCTGAAGAATGCATGCGCCACCTTCCAACGGTGCATGCAGAAGTGCCTCCAGCCTAAGATAGGCAGGAACGTCTACGTCTACGTCAACGACATCGTCGTCAAAACCAAGAAGCATTTCAGCCTCCTCGATGACCATCGGGTGACCTTCGTGAACTTGCGCGAGTACAAGATCAATCTCAACCTGGAGAAGTGTGTCTTCAGCGTTCCCGCCGGTTAGCTCTTGGGATTTTTCGTGTCTGCCCGCGGCATCAAAGCTAACCCCGAGAAGATCCATGCGATCGAGCACATACCGAAGCCGACCCGGCTCCGCAACGTCCAGAAGTTCACCGGCTGCCTCACCTCGCTCAGCCGGTTCATCAGCCAGCTGGGGGAGAAGGCTCTGCCCCTCTACAGGCTCCTTCGCCAGACAGCTCTCATCGAGCCGGGTCAAACCAAGAGGCTAGGCATATTCGACTGGCTTGACGAGGCGGCCGAGGCCTTCCGTGGCCTCAAGAAGGCTCTCACCCACACGCCAATCTTGGACATGCCGATTGAAAAGGAACCGCTGCTCGCCTACATCGCCGCAACTACACGGGTCATCAGCGTCGTGCTGGTGGTGGAGCGGCCGGAGGAGGGCAAGACCCAGCGAGTCTAGCGGCCCGTCTACTACCTCAGCGAGGTCCGCTCCGCGTCCAAGCAGAACTACCCCCACTACCAAATAATGTGTTACAACATATACTTTGCCGCCAAGAAGGTCAAGCAATACTTCCAAGAGCATACCATCACCGTGGTGAGCACGGATCCTCTCGGCGAGATCAGGAGCGGCCGGGACACCACCGGCCGGATTGCCAAATGGGTGATCGCCCTCGCCGATCACGAGATCCGGTACGAGCCGAGAACTGTCATCAAGTCACAAGCATTGGCGGACTTCCTCGTCGATGGGCGGAGACGAAGTTCGTCCCGCCTCCCCCAGACTCCATGCATTGGCGAATGCACTTCGACGGCTCGAAGATGAGGACCGGCTAGGGTGCGGGCATAGTTCTGTCCTCCCCAAAGGGTGATCAGCTCAAGTATGCCCTCCAGATCCACTTTGCTGCTTCCAATGATGTGGAAGAGTACGAGGCCATCGTCCACGGCCTCCGGCTCGCCAAGGAGATCGGCATCAGCCGCATCCTCTGCTTCGGCGACTCCGACCTTGTGCTGCAGCAGGTCTCTGGCGAGTGGGATGCCAGGGATGCCAGCATGGCCAGCTACCGCTTCCTCGTGCAACAGCTCACCGGCTCTTTCGAGGGCTGTCAGTTCCATCATGTCCCCCGAGCGGACACTGAGGCAGCGGATGCATTGGCAAAAATCGGCTCCACCCGGCAAGTCATCCTAGCCGGCATCTCCCTCGAGCGGCTGCTCAAGCCGTCGATCAAACCTTCTCCAAATTCAGAGTCGAATCTTGTGCCGGCGGGAGACGCCGGCCCATCCTCGGCCCCGGCCGCCACTCCAACAAATTCACCACTAGCTCTCGAACCGTCGGTCGCCCAGCCGGCCCCGTTCAAGCCGGCGGCACCCGAGGCGGCAAGCCCCGACGACGCGGCCGTCGTGATGGTCGCCGATCAGCCGGCCCCAGGGACCGGCATGCCAAACCTGGGGTCTGACCAACTAGCTTCGGGGCTCCCGAGCCAGTCCCGCGGGCTGATGCGCACCCCTCGGGGGCTAATCAACCAGCCCTAGGGGCTCTCGGGCCGGCTACCATCGCGGCCCCCTCATGGGCCCAATCCATCTTGGCGTTTCTTCTACGAGGCGAGCTGCCTATGGACGAGGCTCTAGCTAGGGAGATCCGGCGCCAGGCCTGAACCTACAGCATCATCAACAATGAGCTCATCCACCGTAGCACTACCGGCGTCTTCCAGGGGTGTGTCGAGCCGGAAAAGGGCCTGGAGATCCTCCTCGACATCCACCAGGGCGAGTGTGGGCATCACGCCGCCTCCCGGACCCTGGTGGCCAACGCTTCCCGCCACGGCTTCTACTAGCCCACGGCTCTCGAGCCAAGAAATTGGTCGATGAGTGCGAGGGCTGCCAGCGCTTCAGCATGCAAAGCCACCTACTGGCGACGGCCCTCCAAACCACCCCCCTCTCGTGGACCTTTGTTGTTTGGGGGCTGGACATGGTGGGTCCATTCAAAACCGCTCGAGGTGGCATGACGCACTTGCTGGTGGCCGTGGACAAATTCACCGAGTGGATCGAGGCGCGGCCTATCAAAAAGCTGGACGGCCCAACGGCCGTCCGGTTCATCGATGACATCACGGTACGCTACGGCGTCCCACACAGCATCATCAGCGACAACGGCACCAACTTTGCCAAAGGCGCGCTCGCACGTTTCTACTCCAAGCAAGGGATCTGGCTCGACCTGGCCTACGTCGCCCACCCACAATCGAATGGCCTGGTCGAGAGGGCAAACGGCCTCATCCTGTCCGGCATCAAGCCCCAGCTCATGACGTCACTGGTCAGGTCGGCCGGCTGCTGGATCGACGAGCTACCGGTCGTCTTGTGGAGTCTCAGGAACACCCCGAACTGGTCAATCGGCTACACCCCGTTCTTCCTTGTGAATGGGTCCGAGGCGATCATCCCCACCGACATCGAGTTCGACTCGCCTCGGGTCGCCCTATACACGGAGAAGGACGCCAAGGAAGCAAGAAAAGACGGCGTCAACCTGCTCGAGGAGGCTTGTGAGCTGGCCTTGAACCAGACGGCGATCTACCAACAGAAGCTCCGGCACTACCATAGCAAACAGATCCGACCGCTGTCGTTCCGCGAGGGGGACCTGGTCCTTAGGCGGATCCAACGAACCGCCGGTCAGCACAAGCTGTCCTCCCCGTGGGAGGGCCCGTTCATCATCAGCAAGGCACTGCACAACAACGCGTACTATCTTATAGACGCGCAGAATTCACAGAAGCGCAAGAGAGAGGCCTCCGGCAAAGAAACGGAGCGCACATGGAACACGGCACTCCTGCGCCCGTTTTACTGTTAAGGAAAACCAATGTATGTATGTATCCCCGTGCTTTTGGTCTTATGAATACAATGGGCGTCCCTAGCCGTCTCTTGGGGCGCGCCCCGTTTCGTTTATCTCAAAGCATTCCACACTCACCGGCTCCCCAGTACGGCTCCCGGGCCCGGGGGCTAGCTGGCTGGACCTAGAAGTGTCTCTCTGCAAAAAATACTAAGTAATGTGAGCCTGACGAGCCTCCCCACCCTTACCAGCTACAGACCGGCACCTCGCTGTCCGGCTGACGGGGCCTCGGGGCGGCAAGGTTCGGCTCGCACCAAAGGTCGAAACGGGAAAGGATTTCTTCTAGGCCCAGCCTGATCCTTGCCGTGTCTCTAGGCGCTTCACTTACCCCGAAAAAAAACCCCGTGATTCCTAAGTTTCGAAACGGCTCCCTCAAGGAAGATGCCCAGACCCAGCTACAGACTGGCCCCCGGCTGGCCCCCTAGCGGGGCCAAGGCCAAAGGGCAAAAGGAGTAGAAATATAAAGAATTGAGGCAGGCAAAAAGGGGTAAGAACGAGACGGCATGATTCACAAGGCAAAAACACAAGTGTTCGCGACATAAAGAAAAACGTCCCATGACCGACATTTAGTTAATTACATGCACACCCCCAGTGGGTGGAGCGAATCCAAGTTTCACGTGCAGGAAAAAGAAAAGATAAACAGGAAGAGGCCCGGGGGCTTAGGCCGCCGGCGCGTCCCCAGCCGGCGTGTTACGGGGTGGCTCGGTTCCCGCTCCAAAGGTGGTCGCTGCCTTCGGGTCAGCCGCCTTGTCCTTCGAGGCGGGCTCCTCGGTCCCGGCCGTCTCGCCGCTCGAGTCGGTGCTCTCGTTGGTGACTTCGGCATCATCCAGGCCCTGGGGGATGCCGAAGGAGTTCATGGGCACCGAATCGCCATCTTCGCCAAGGGGCGACAGTCAACATACGACGTGAGTTTGTTCGCCCGTTGGACAAGGGCCGGCTCGCGGGCCTCCCGCCCCGCGGCCGGCACATACCGCATGGTCGCCAGCCAGGCCAGGTCCATGCCCCGGTACCACGAAATGACGAACCGGAGCGCCATCTGTGCTCCGGCTCAGGCGGCCGATGCCTTCCAGGCCTCGAGGCGGGGGACAGCGTTCTCAAGCCATAGGGCCACGCGGAGCGTCGGAGCTCCTCCGTGGCCCGGCCACAGCACGGCAATAACCTCCTTGCCGGCGGTCTTGAGCCGCTCCACGCTCCGCTCGAGATGGGTCATCCGCATCTCGACGGCGATCCCGATCTCATCCATTTCCCATGGGGCGTGCTCATCAATGGAGCGGTCGTACCAACGGAGGTGCTCCCGGTGCTCCTCAACGGCCCGCAAGGCGCGGCGATGAGTCTCTGGGAATCGCACTGAAAGGAAGAAGAGAAGAAGGAAAGGGAAGGCAAGATGAAACACAATAGGTGGCAAGAAAAAGGGCAACCAATTGAAAAAAGAAAGAAGGGGACACCTACCTTCGATCGCGTCGTCAACGCCGATGGCAAAGGGGAGCGCCTCTTCACGCTCTGCCGTCCGGGCCACCTCTGAGGCGGCAGGAGAACCGTTGACCTCCTCGAGTGTCTTCCCGAGGCGGGTCACCTCGCCTTTGAGCGCGGCGGTCCTCAGGGTGGCCTCGGCCGCCTCCCGTGCCGCCATCTCCTTCGCCGCCTCGGCCATGAGCCGGTCCCGAACCACCTCCCCGTCGACCAGCAGCCCCGCCAGCTAGTCCGTCTCCTGCGCGGCCGCTTGGACAACCCGCGCCAGCCGATCCTGCTCGGCGGCAAGCCCGGTCTTCTCCTCCCGAAGGGTGGCTAGCTCACCTGCGTAACACGATCAACGTCAGCAAGCAGGCTGCAGCCGCCGACTCCCGAGGGCTACACGTCCCCACCCGCAAAGAGCAACATACCTTGTACACGGTCCAGCTCCTCCTCCAGGCGGTAGAAGCCGTACTTACCATGGTCGTGGATGGTGGCCGCCTCCGCAAAGACCTTCTGCCGCAGGAAGGTTCCCTCCTGTCGCAAAGAAAGCGGATGTCCAGAGGAGTCCACTCCTTCTTCCATGGGACCCCCCGTCAGGAAGTCTTGGGAGTTGGAGTCCTCCCGCTCCGCCTCGAAGATTTCCAGATGCGGGCCGTCCGGAGTGTTCTTGCACACTAGTAGCTGCGATCAGCACTCCAACATAAGTTCTCCAGCCGCCTGCCGGCTAGGGAATAACAAACAAGAGACAACCGCTTCGACAAGAAAACTTACCAAGGGAGGCCGGATGATGCGGTCGTATGGCTCCATGCCGAAGGACCACGAGGCGGGCTTCAGCTTGAACGTCGTGACGGCGTTCCCCACTTCGCCACCTGAGCCAGCGACAGCTCGACGGTGGACTGCCGGTAGGGGTCGTGCAGGACCGACATGTCGCAAATCCGGTGTGGCCTCATCTGGAGGGGCGACACCTGGCGCGATATGAAGGCTGCCACCAAGTCGGCGGTGACTAGTCCCTCGGGGCTCTTCAGCTCCATGAGCCCGGCCAGCTCGTCTAGAGCCACGCCGCATGGAGCTGATGCCAGCCAATTCTGCTGAGACGACTGCCGGTCCACGAAAAGACGCAGCTGGATGTAGTTCGTCCTCGGGTCGACGTTCTTCACATAGAAGAACGTTCGATTCGAAGCCATATGGAATCAATCAAAGAGAGAGGGGGAAGCGAGCGACGCCGCGGCCGCACACCACCGTTCCCCCGCATGCGTCGCTCTTCAACGGCTTGAGATAGAAGAGCGCGTTGAAGAAATCAGGAAAGGGAAGGACCCCAAGGTATCCCTCGCACAACGCCACGAAGGCGGAGAGGTATAATATGGAGTTTGGACCAAGGTTGTGAGGCTAAAGATCGAAGGTGTCAAGGAGGAGGCGGAAGAAAATACTCACAGGAAGCGCAAAGCCCCGACAGAAATGCCAGAGGAACACCACTCGTTCCCCTGGCTGCGGCACCAGCGCCACCATGCCGCCCGGCGCACGGGCGGCCACCCAATCGGGCTACGCCAACATCCGCTCCTTGCATAGCTCGGCGATGTCGGTGTCTGTGACGAAGGAGCCACCCCAATTGCTGCTGTGTCTGTCGGCCATCTCGGCGGCGGAATGGTGCACGGGTGCGGGCACGAGTTCGAGCGTGGCGGTGCGTGGAGAAGCATGAACGGCAGCAAGGAGCAATGGCGAGGAGGGCAGCAAGGAGGCAAGTGGGGCGCAGGTACCTCCGCCCCCTGCCCTCCCCTCCCTTTTATAGTGGAGGACACGACCGAGGACGTGGGATCGTTTGCACCCATGTTCCCTGGAAATCCCGCGCGAGTGGGAAGCCCCAGGCCATAACGGCCGCCTTGGGGCATAGAGGATCTGGCCCTGGCCCGAGGCCTATTGGGCTATGCCTGGGACCTAGCGGACTAGGCCCAGGCGATGTCCCATCTCCCCGCGTGCGCGGGGCCCGCCGCATCATTACGCGTCGCGTGGCGAGTCACGCGCCGGTGCGCGTCCCGGAGCTGTGTGCCGGAACCCAAGGCGTCGGGTCCAACGACTGGCCCGTCTGCCCCTTCGCCTCCGGGCCGGAGGCAGGAGGAGTTGAGGGGAAGCTGTTGGCTCCCCACTGTCCACCAGACATGGGCCCCCGCCGGCTTCGGGGGCTACTAACAGGGTTTATACCCCCAGGTAGGCCAAAGCGACCGGGTTCTCCCCTTTTCGCTTCGAAGAAAAACCAAGTGGCCGGCTGGACGAGGCCAGCTGGAGGACGCGCCATGCGAGCCGGCTCCGGCTGGTGCCTCGCCCGGCTGGTCAAGCGGCCGGGCGGGCCCTCGGCCGGCTGGTCAAGCGACCGGCTGCCCACGAGCCAGTCCCTCCATTGACTAGAGGATGGACACGCCCTGTCCTGTCCCTCTGTCCGTGGGTACAGCGACGCGACACAACTGGCGGGATGGGCGACCCTGTGACTACAGTGGTCGCTTACGCACCATCTCGCATGGCTACAGTTCAACCGTCTAGGCCGCTGACCCCGGTGAGCTCGACCGGGCGGGGGAACAGTGCCGGCACGCCTCCGCCACTCGAGTGCCTGTCCCGGTGTGGCTACAGTGCCGCCGGCCATACCGAAGACCTCGGCTGGCTGGCGCTAGACGACGCCTCCCCGAGCGGCCTGTGCCGGGGCACGTAGGCAAGGACCAATCACGGTGCCTGCTAGCCGGCCCCAGCTAGGATGGAACTGCTCGGCCGGCAGGCCCCGCCCGCGATGAGACGACACGAGCAGCGGGACCCGATGGCCAGGCGGAGATGCTACCATCCGGGTCCCACCACCTTAGTACTTAAAACATATTGTAAGAGCCGGGGGTTGGCCTATAAAACCCCCCGAGCCCCCCATGCAACGGGGACGACGGATCCGCGCACACACACACCTACGAGGCTCTCATATCCTCTCTAGTAGCGGAGGAGGACGAGTTGGCTGCTCCTTCTTCCTCCTCTAGAACCAGCTCCAGGAGCACCCTTGTACTCATATCCACCTATCCAACGAAACCAAGCAGTACTAGGGGTATTACCTCCCTCGGAGGCCCTGAACCTGGGTACATTGCGTGTCACCACCTTCTTGTGCCCAGTCTCGCACCCGGAGCCCATCGGCATCCTATGGCCCCAACACCATCAATAAGCCATCCCATGGCATCCGTCGTGAGAAAATAACGATAGTTGATGAGGTGGGCGATGCCCTGGGCCGCCGGCAAGGAGGACTGGGTACCCCCGTTCCCATAACGCCGACACTGCCAATGATCTTCTTGAGCTGAGTTGGTCCGTCACGATTGCCTTTAGGGGGCTTCTTCCGCTGCCTAGGTCGGGAGTTGCGGAATCCACCATTAACCATCGTGTCATCGATGTCGTTGTTGTTGTGCTAGCGTTTGTTCTTATTATGGGCTTAAGGTGCCACAAGATCTTCAGAATTGTGGCTGCGTCTTGCCAGCCAGTTATCTTCGCTCGCACAAAAGCGGGTAGTGAGGGAGGTAAGGGCGGACATAGGCCGAGGCTTGTCCTGGCCTACCTGCCAGGCCAGCCATTCGTCCCTAATATGTGCCAGATGGAGGAAATCGCCTCGGCGTCTGGACAATCGACAATTTGGTTCTTGTTAGTTAAGAACCGATTCCAGAACTATCGGGCAGACTCGTCGGGCTTCTGGACGACGTTAATGTGGTAGGAAGAGTCCGGCGGATGGACATAGGTCCCCTGGAAGTTAGAGCGAAACACGTCTTCCAAGTCATCCCAGCATCCTACGGAGCTTCTGGGAGGCTGTTTAACAAGTGCCAAGCTAGCCCCTTAATCTTAAGAGGTAAGTATTTGATTGCGTGGAGATCATCTCCTCGTGCCATATGGATATGGAGGAGGAAGTCCTCGATCCATACAGTTGGGTCAGTGGTTTCATCATACCGTTCTATATTTACGGGTTTAAACCCTTCGGGGAACTAGTGCCGCATTAATTCATCTGTGAAGCACAGTGGGTGAGCGGCGCCTCTAACCCGAGCTATGTGCCACCTGTACTCGACGTTTATATGGGACCAATTGTGTTCCCGACATCTAATATTTTGGTCGAACCATGTTCTACATTCTCCCCGTCTATCCGGTGAGTAATGGCTCCTTACCCTGTCTTCAGGGCATTGCTGCTACATAACCGGTGTCTTTAGCCACTCTATCATGCCCACGAGGAGGGCGGTCTGGCTCATCATAGGTGGTATGATGCGAAGACAGAGCATGAGTGAGCTCATCGTCGAATTGTGGCAGCAGCCTCCTCCGAGGGTAGCTTTTGGGCTGGTTTGATAGACCAGTGCCGTATACTTCTTAGGTTGAGAGGACTTTCGTCCATCAATCAGTGAGGTCAGCATGTTTGGCTTTGAGTTACCGCTCTTTGGCCTTCAGGCTGCGAGTTGCTGCTATGAGTCGCTGCCTGATATCTTCCTGATCCTCGAGGTTATCAGGGATGTACAAGTCATCGGCTTCTGGTAGGTCTTCCTCCTCGATGGGGGGAAGGTAATCGTCACCTTCGGTGTCCTTGATGGCATCGAGGTCATTTTGGTACGCAAGTTCGCCCGGACTCTCAAATGGGTGCTCGGGAACATAGGGATGATCATGATCGGTAGGGGCGTTACCATCCCTGCTGCTGATAATAGTTCTTATTCCCTTTTTGCTTTTGGACCGCTTATGCGATTTCTGGCGCCTTGATGTTGTGTCGCCCGATTTATTGCCGTCGCTATGAGGCGTGTTGTCACCGTTCGTGGTGGGAGTATCTACCATGTAGACGTCATATGTAGAAGTGGCGGTCCAATTCCCGGTGTTAATTGGAGTGGGAGCACAGTCCTCTTCATGCATGTATCTGCCTCCTCAGAGGCATAGTCTAGCACGTTGATTAAGTCTTCGACGATGGTATCAAGTGGGTGATGGGTGGGTCGAAAAATCCATCCTTGCCCGAACTGTAACCGGGCGATACATAGATCGGGGCTGGACCGTCGGTAATCTTCACCGACGAGAATTGCTCCAAGGCCTCGTCGACCGCTAAGAGCCCGATCGGATCCAGCTGTCCAGAACTCGTGGAGTTAACCCCGATGAAGCCCACCCATGGGGAGTGCTCGGTAGGAACACATGTCCGGTCATATGGCCTGACGGCCAAACCGGGATTAGAGATTGGACTGCCGCCGTGGGTGACCCCATTGGCATGTCCGACGAAGGAGCTCAAGGTTAAGACCTCAGAGTCCTCGGAGGTTACGGGTGAAGTCGTTAGCCTAATTAATGAAAAGTCGCCTCAAGATTTGACAGAAAACTCTAGGTTTCCAGAACTAACTTCCTGGTCGGGGGCGAAGTTCTCCACACGACCTAGATGGCCGGTGGAATCAGCGTGCAACACAACGCTGCCGAAGGCGAAGATCTACCCGGGGACGAAAATGTCCATGTTGCGGACCTCTTGGTTGACGAAAAGACGAGGCATCGATATCATCTCGCTCACAGAGGAACTCTCAATGAAAGCAACAATGTCGGAGTCAAAACGGGCGGATCTCGGGTAGGGTGTCCCGAACTGTTAGACTAGGATCGACGGTAACAAGAGACGAAGGAGACACAAGTTTACCCAGGTTCGGGCCCTCCAATGGAGGTAATACCCTACGTCATGCTTGATTGTATTGATGGTGTATGGCAATACAGAGTTGATCTACCTCGAGATCATATGTCAAACCCTAGATGAGTTATCCTGCTCCTATATCCTAAACCCCTCCGACTTATATAGATGTCGAGTAGTCCTATGGTTTACACATGGTTGGCTACACGATGAAGAGATAAACATGTCTATTTACTACATCAAACATGGAGCGCAAGCCGGGTTCCTCGAACCTTCCATCCTGGAAACTCGGCCTTCAATCCATCCAGTGTTCGGCAAACAACCCATATAGTCCGGCCCATAAACAACAGGTCGGATATCCGAAGACCCTCTAATCCAGGACTCCCTCATGGGGGGGGGATGTGACATCAAGGGGAGCTTTTATTCTAAGACTTGAGTCAAAGCGTCTCACAGTATGTGACAACATTAAATGCTTTATGTAAAAGTGGTAATCACACTCGTGCTTAAACGATGAGTATGACCTATGATCAAGTATTCTTACTTGGTTCCTAATTAAATACACTCATATATAGATGACTTCATCATCGCCAAGGTGCTTGAGAGATGCTAGAATGTTTGTGCATATTTGTCGGGATTTCATTTGACATCTTATTGTGTGAGCATGTTGGTCTGCATTTCTTTACTCATTTGAGGACATCCAATTGTTTCTATTTGGACTTTAATTTTTCTTTTGCCAATTGGATGTACAATAATGCCCAGGACCACTCTCTAGGTATCTATGCTTTCTCATGTCATATTCTATTCATGTCGCATCACAAAATTTGAACAATTACTTTTCTATC
The DNA here is from genome assembly GCA_022496015.1 of Hordeum marinum. Taxonomy (NCBI): domain Eukaryota; kingdom Viridiplantae; phylum Streptophyta; class Magnoliopsida; order Poales; family Poaceae; genus Hordeum; species Hordeum marinum. Next base: position 275,453,569 of record CM039677.1, on the reverse strand, counting down.
TCTTTGTGTGAGGTGCACTCAGAGTTCTGTATCAACAACAGACTGACCATTAAAATCCCCCAAGTGCATCTCGGTGGGACCAAGCCAAAAATATTGGTCTCACCAAATGCCTAGGGTTGATCTGGTTTTTCAATATCGGTATCACTGATTCCATTTTCTTGGTACACCGAGTTTCCCTGTCAACTGACAGTAGAGAAACTCGGTGATGCCAAAAAGTTAGAATCGGTGTCACTAACAGCCATCGGTATATAAATACGAGGACCCGACTTTGAAAAATTTCTTCAACCGTCGCTGTCATGGTTTTATCACGGCAGATGTCCGAGGACTTAGATTCGAGGCCATCGCTAAGGTGATGGACTCAAAGGGGCTGATCGGGACAAAGGACACGGATTAACCCAGGTTCAGCCCCTCAAGTAGAGGTAAAAGCCTACATCCTGCTTGTGTTTGTATTGCTTGAGTATCGATTACAATGGAGCAGATTCCTTGACCTAGTTCTCGATTAGCTAGTCTCTGTCTAAGTCGCCCCGGGTCTCGCCTTTATATAGGAGGTCAAAACCACGGGTCATACAAGTCGTAACCGACCCTCACAACATGTTCGAGTCTATCTCTACATTGTCTTGCCATCTTGAGCAAGTTATCTCCTTGCGGCTTATCCGCCCAGGTCTTCATACCTTCTCCGTCTGGGCCTCACCTTAGCCCATCTTCGCAAGCCACCAAAACATCTTGGGCTTGAGTCATCAAGGCCCATCCTTCGGCCGGTCCGTGAGCCGCCAGGTGTGACCCGGAACCTCCTAGGCCGGTCTCACCATGGGGTTATATCCCCAACATTAGGCCCCAGGTTGATTTGAGCTAGCTCATTTCAACCTCCTTCTCACTTGGCGCCCAGTCTCACTTATCACCACCTGAAAAATAAAAAATGACCCGCCGTGATGTCATCTCAGGCGTGTCAAAAGCTTCCTTGATAACCGCAACAGATCTTTCTCTATTAAACTGATAGCCCGACAATCAAGGCGTCCATCTTGGCCAATTAATCTCCGTCGCCTCGATTCTCGCACTGGTTTCCACTATTGACCGGTTAAATAGGACCGTGAAGGGGGTCCTTTATTTCCTTCCCCACTCACTCTCCTTATTCCTCTCGACGCTGCCGCTCCAACGCCTCTTGCTCCAGTGAAGCTTCCTCACCGTTGTCACGTCACGATGCTGCATCAACCTGAACGTTCCAGAGATCCGCCCGCGTCCATCGCGTCCTCTCAAGTGAGCTTGTTTTCCCCCTTTAGATCGGTAGCTTTTGGTAGGGTTTCATGGAGCTCTTTCACCGCTAGAACACGAACTACCTGTAACGCTAGGTGATATATAGGTCATCAGACTCGAGGACGCACTCCTTTCCATTGCGGCAGACTATAGGTAGTTTATAAGGGCATAATAACAGATCTGTAGTCACTCCTTGTACTGCCTTTCAACATTACTTGTTCGACGGTTCATCGTTTAGGTGTAGAAATAACTCAATTTCTCCTGTTTGATAGATCCATAATTGCATCGACAATCTGTGAAACTTGTTTCCCACACTTAGTAGCATTTTCCTTGCAGTCCAGCAAATTTGACTCGCCAGTGAAATTCCAGCTCTCTACAAACCTATTATGGCGACTTAGCTTGATAGGGCTTTACACTTTAAGTCGCCCTTTTTTCGTTGGGCCTCTCCTAACGCGCCGTGTATTTATCACATTGTGAAGTTTTAAGCCGCCACCATGTCTCGTGCATCCAACTCATGCAACTGGGTCGGCTCTGCTGTTACGGAGGAGTATTGGATGGATTTTGTAGATACGGGGACCATTCCAGCTAAACATGTTGCACATTGGCGGGTTCCAGGCAACGAATTGAAGCCCCATCCTCGAGAGGGTGAGGTAGACATATTTACCGATCACCTCACGCACGAGTTTAGCCCACCCGACTCAAAGTTCTTCCGGGATGTCCTTCACCTTTTCAAACTGCACCCTCAAGACCTGGCCCCAAATTCCATCTCCAACATATGCAATTTCCAAATACTCAGCGAGGTCTATTTACAAGAAGAGTCGTCAGTGGACTTATTCCGTGAATTCTTTTACGTCAGACAGAGGTGAAGGCTGGCCCAAGCTTAGAGCATGGTGGAATTTCCATTCACAGGCGACGGGACATAACCTTCCCAGCTCTTCAACTGCCAAGCCATCCTAAGGATTGGAACAAAACTTGGTTCTATTTTAAAGGTACCTCCCCTGAAGGAGAACATCCCCTTCCGGGTTATCGTCCATCCCAGCTCAACACCACACTTGAGGTCCCTGGCCGGCTGTCAACTTCCAAGCGAGCAAAGTACGCTCCGGCTCACGCAAAGATCAAAGCTCTTATGGCCAATGGACTAACAGGCCTGGACTTGACTCGTTGCTGGATTTCTTGGAGGGTCATGCCCCTGAGCCGACGAAGCCGCCTCATGTGAATATACAGGTCAATCCAATGACCCCTCTGCTTTAACTCGGCAACGTTATCAGAGGATAAAATCATGGCTGCCATTAAGAGCCTTGTCCATGAGTCTTCAGAAGCTTGTGGTGCCATCGGGTTAGCACCTTTCTGTGCCACAAACCCAGCCCCTGATGTAAGGGCGACTCTTGGTATCTTTATCTCTGTATTAGCCATACTTAGCAGTCTTTTCATCCTTCACCGGTTTATATTTTCAGGCAAATTCCAACTTCTGGAAGAAGAAGTACATTCCTCCCCCAAAGAAGTCAAAGAAGAAAACCGCAGGTCGGAAGAAGAAAGCTCATCCTCAGGAAGAGCTGGAAGAACAGCCGGAATCTGACGACCCAGAGGTATAACTTCACTCTCTTTTGCTATCTCCTTACTCACCTTATTAACAACAATTATTCACAGGAGGAAACAGAAACAAGCCATGCCAACGCTCTTGAGGTAACTTATGTTTCGTCCGACTCAGACTATTTCGTACCCCGGAAGGCACGGTGGGTCATTCCAAAAGTCCCACTTTCTCGTCCTCTTGCTTACTTAGACCCCCAATTTCTTTTGAAAAAGCAAAAGCAAATCTCCCGATGCCAGACCCGGAGCGCCGGCTCGACCGCTATCATGGACGGGTTATCTAACTCTCTGGCTTAGAAGAAGCGTCCGGACGAGGTATCAATTCCCTCTTTACTTTACTTTACCAATCTTGCCTTTGTAATTCAAAAATTGCCTTATATTTCTTGAACTGCTTTTTTAGGAATCACCTCCTTCGTCTGGCGACTCTACGGCAACTGTTTTGCCCCCTCCAAAGATTAACCCGCTGTATGTGTTTTTTAGGTTCTATGTCCGAGTACTTTGCAGTTGTGAACCTTGGGTTCTCACCCTCTCTGTTCTTCAGGGCTCAAGCCAAGCGAAGGAAAACCGACAAGCCCTCCCCTGGCCCTAATGCTCAAGACCCACAGCCTGCTAAGATGGATTCTCCCATGCCGGATGTTGGTCCCTCAACGACTTCCAAAGCCCCAGAGCCTGCTAAGAGGCACCTGAAAAGGCTTGTCCTTCTGCAGAGCCCTCCGAGGGACTTTTTCAAGCCGCCAAGCCCTACAAAGGCTGATGATGAAACCACTACTCGAGATGTCTTTATTACTGGCACCGGCTTCCACTCTCCTCAACCTTGCGTGTTGACAAAGCATAGTGAAGTGATTGGATCCTCCAAGAAGCTGGAGTTTGAGCTCCCTACGCTAGAGAAGCTAACAATCGATAAACTTCACGCTGGTTATCTGAACCGCCTGTCTACAAGCCGGGGCATGGAGCTCAAGCTTGTCAACCTGATGAACAAGAAGTATGAGGTATGCTCACTCTCCTTATAGCCTTACGTAGCCCCCAAGGACCGGGTTATCATTAGCTGATGGTAATCCGGGTCTTCAACACGTACTAGAAGTAGACATGTTTAACCTGTAGGCCTCAACTATTAGAAGTAAGTGAAAATCATGGTTCATAGCCCCCAAGGGCCGGGTCAACTTTGATAAAGTTGAATTGGAGCTTCATTGTAGATATTGTAAAGAGCTAATTGTAGCCCCCAAGGGCCGGCACAACTTTGACAAAATTGAGCCGGAGATTCCGTGTAGATATTGTAAAGAGCTAATTGTAGCCCCCAAGAGACGGCACAACGTTTTACAATGTTGAGACGGAGCTTCATTGTATTATAATTTGAAGACCCTTTGGTAGACCCCAAGGGCCTGCTCAACGTCGTTGGATTTGAGTCGGAGCTTCTATTGTAAATAACATGACAAGCCAGTGTGTAGCCCCCAAGGTCTGGGTTAAGTTTGAAGAAGATGACCTGGAACTGCGTTGTAATCTTGGAGATCGAATAGACATTATCCCCCAAGTGTCAAACAGATTGCTTGAATCTGCTTGAGACTTGCCTAATCTTCATTATCTAATAAAATGCCCTCCTGACGACTTATTCCGTGTTTTTGACATGTCACAGGAAGCTTTAGACAAAGCCGACTCTGAATTAACCGGCTTGAAAAGCCAGCTAGCCACTCAACAAACTGCTTGCAGTGAAGCCAATGAGAAGTGTCGGCTCCTCTCTAAAGAGTTGACGAAAACAAAAGCTGAATTTGATGCCTTCAAGAAATCAGCTAAGATGGAACAAGCCACCCTGGCTCAACATACAGATGACGTTGACCAGCATCTCGTGACCGTTTCAGAGGAACTGCAATCTTTGAAGCGGCATATTAGGAAGATATCAACCGCCATATTTGGTAAGCCTTGAAATAGTTAGCTAAAAAATATGCATGAATATCTTTACTGGCGACTTATGACGGATGTCCGTCTTACGTAGATCCAAGGAGCCGTCAACTTGTCCAATAGCCTAGTGCCCCTAAAGGCTATTTATACTCTGACGGAACAGTTGTACTGTGGAGCCGTCTGCATGATGAAGGCTGTGCTCTACAAAGATAATACCCCTTCAACTATGAAAGGGGTCCTAGAACTACTATCAACACTGACAAAACAGATCGTAGAAATTAAGAGATCAGCCACCTGACAAGGAGCCATTGCAGCCATAAGCCGGGCATTGGCGTTTGCTCCAGAACTGACTCCTGAAGATATGATGGATGGGTTTCCATCCAAAAGGGATGATGTCTCAGACTTCGCTGATGCTGATTATGCTGAGTGCGTGAAGGCTTCTAATGTTCTCTCCTCCTTGTTAACAGAAGAGGTGAACATATCAATTTATCAAGCGGCTTATGATGCCGATAAGAAAAGAATCTGCGACCCCCTCTTTGAAGCTAAGGACTTGACACCCGCCCACAGTAAGCTCCTATTTGATTCTAAACTTGACCCGTCCCCCTTCTTTGAAGAAGGAAACTTTGCATCTTTAACCCACTGCAACTTGGAGTTGGAAAATCTTCAGATCAAGGCGGTCGAAGAACCGGAGCAGGGTGATCCGCCAGCCAACTGATGGATTTGTTTAAACACCATGGATAAGCTGGCTTCTGTGACCTGCCATGAGCGGTGTAAAAAACATTGAATCACTTTTGGGCTCCAGAAAGAGCGGTTGTAATAGTCTTATCATAAAACATTGTCTTTTCCTGAACCGTGCCACCATGCACATGTTAAATAGTCCGGCTGTAATATATGACATCTTTATTGCACTTTCATATTGGATGTTTTGCCGACTCTTGGTGGTTTAATCAACCTGCAAGAATAGATGTATCTTCACATTGTTAGGAGGGCGGCTTTAAAATAGCGTAACCAACAGATGTTGTATCTTTCCTAACTTGTTTTTCATAATAGCTCATGTGTCGGTTCTACTGAGTTGACTCGCCACTTAAAACTCCTTAGCAGTACAGGGTATCCGTGGAGATTGGCCATCAATTTATTTGAGCCGAATCTGGATCTCTAAGCGAGATTATCTGAAAGTAAGTGTGACGTCCCAGGAGAGACACGACAGGGCAGGAGCACTGCCCACAAACTACCTCTCACGTGACATAAATCTGTCGTTTTAACCTTAAACAGTACAGGGTCCTCAAGGATTAACTCTCTGAGAGTACGAACATGCCACATAGCGGAGAGTCGGCAACAGATGGGAGTGTTTGTCCTTGCTTGCCGTAAGCCAGCCCTCGCATGCTAAGAACCGCCGTTTTAACCCTAACCAGTACAGGGTCTCTATGGACATTGTCGTCAATTTCTTTGAGCCGGCTCAGGGTCTCTAGGCGAGATTTACTGATAAGAGTTCGGCGAGTCACCTAGCAGAGTAGCATCAGTTTACAGGCAGGTTTAACCCTGTTTGGCTTAAGAGCTGATCAAGAGGGTGTGTTGTACACCCGATGGGTGGGAAGCCCCCAAGTGACCTTTGTTGATGGAATCAACTTTTTTGGCTTATGAGCTGACTGATAGAGTTTGATAAGCTACACCCGGCGGGTGGTAGGCTCCTAGATAATCATGTTGATGGAATCAACTATTTGGCTTGAGAGCCGGCCGATAGGGTTTGATAAGCTACACCCGGTGGCTGGGAAGCACCTCTGGACGACCATGTTGATGGAGTCAACTATTTGGCTTGAGAGCCAGCCAATTTTATTCATATATAAATATGATATGTACAATGATAGTGTACAATGTCGAGTCTCAACAACTTAGGTATAATAAGGCCGTAGATGCGCTATGCTCCACGGCCGGTGGGTCTCCTGCCCCGAGGTATTTGAGTCGTCTCGGATGTCAATGAGGTAATATGACCCATTGTTGAGATTTCTATTGACCACAAAAGGTCCTTCCAATGGAGGGGATAACTTGTGTGTATCTGTCTGATCTTGAATCAATCGCAACACTAAGTCACCTTCTTGAAACGTCCGGGTCTTGACTCTGCGGCTATGGTAGCGGCGCAGGTCTTGCTGGTAAATCGTCGAACGAGCCGCTGCCAGATCACGTTCCACTTCCAAGGCTTCCAACGCGTCTTGACGCGCCATTTCATTGTTTGCCTCAACGAAAGCCGCTACTCGTGGCGAGTCATGACGGATGTCACTTGGTAATATGGCTTTTGAACCCTAAACCATGAAGAAAGGTGTATAACTCGTTGATCTGTTGGGGTGGTTCGATGCTCCATAAAATGGATGGTAACTCCTCCACCCAACAAACCGGCGTTTGCTGTAAAGGAACCATGAGTCGGGGCTTGATACCTCTCAAGATTTCTTGATTAGCACGCTCCACCTGTCCGTTTGACTGTGGGTGAGCAACCGCAGAAACATCAAGCCGGATGTGTTCACTGTCAAAAAATGCTCTCATAGCCCCCTTATATAAATTCGTACCATTGTCTATGATGGTACTATGAGGGTAACCAAAACGGTAGATCAGCTTCTTCATGAACTGAACTGCCGTAGCCGCGTCACACTTGCTCATCGGCTCAGCTTCTACCCACTTGGTAAACTTGTCAACCGCCACCAGGAGGTGGATCTTCTTGTCCTTAGACCGGTTGAAAGGCCCGACCATATCAAGCCCCCAGACTGCAAACAGCCAAGTAATTGGAATCATGCACAACTCTTGAACCGGAACATGAGCACGCCGGCCAAACTTTTGACAACCATCACACTTGTGAACCAGATCCTCTGCATCCTTGTGAGCCGCCAGCTAGAAGAAACCATGCCTAAAAGCCTTGGCCACTAGAGACTTTGAGCCGACGTGGTGTACACAGTCACCAGCATGAATTTCATTCAAGATCTCCTTGCCCTCCTCAGGCGACAGACAACGCTGAAACACGCCGGTGACTCTGCATTTATGCAACTCGCCATTGACTATTGTCATAGACTTGGACTGTCTGATGATCCGTCTGGCCAGATTTTCATCATCAGGTAACTCGCCATGAGTCAAGTACGCCAAGTAAGGCACAGTCCAGTCCGGAATAGCATGTAGAGCTGCCACCAGCTGTCCCTCCGGGTCAGGATTAGCTAAGTCTTCCTCTGAAGGTAACTTAACTGACGGGTGATGTAAGACATCCAAAAACACGTTAGGCGGCACCGGCTTTCATTGAGAGCCTAACCTTGACAGTGCGTCAGCCGCCTCGTTCTTGCGACGATCAACATGATCCACCTGATAGCCCTTGAAGTGACCAGCAATGACATCCACCGCCTGACGATAAGCCACCATCCGCGGATCCTTGGAGTCCCAAGTGCCTGAAACTTGCTGAGCCACAAGATCTGAGTCGCCGAAGCACCTAACCCGGCTTAAGTTCATCTCCTTAGCCACGCTAAGGCCATGGAGCAGGCCTTCGTACTCAGCTGCATTGTTAGTACAAGGGAACATCAGCCGTCGCACATAACAAAACTTGTCACCCATGGGGGAGGTTAAGAAAACTGCTCCCCCTGATCCTTCCAGCTGCCTGGATCCATCAAAGTGTATTGTCCAATATGTGTTATCCTGTTTTTCTTTGGGCGTCTGACACTCTGTCCAGTCATTTATGAAATCCACTAATGCTTGGGACTTGACAGCCGTACGGGGTACGTATTTTAGATTGAGAGACCCAAGCTCCAATGCCCACTTAGCAATCCTGCCAGTGGCTTCTCTGTTTTGAATTATGTCTCCCAACGGGGCAGAGCTGACCACGGTGACCTGGTGTCCTAAGAAGTAGTGTTTGAGCTTGAGGTTGGCCATGAACACCCCATATACTAGCTTCTCCCAATGTGGATATCTCTGCTTGGACTTTGTCAAGACCTCACTGATATAATAAACCGGCCTCTGAGCCGGATACTCCTTCCCCGCCTCCTTGCGCTCAACTACGATTGTGGCACTAACAGCTTGCTGTTAGCCGCCACGTACAAGAGCAAAGGTTCTTTCTCAACTGGAGCGGCTAAGACCGGCGGCTCAGTAAGCTGCTTCTTGAGCGCCTCAAAGGCTTCACCCGTCGCCGCACTCCAGACAAAGTTGTCTATCTTTTTCATCATTTGATATAAAGGTATGGCCTTCTCACAAAGGAGGATTATAAAACGGCTCAACGCAGCAATCCATCCTGCCAGGCATTGAACATCATTGATGCTCGCTGGCTCCATCGGGGAGGTGATAGCCTTGATCTTGTCTGGGTTAGGTTCAGTGCCACGCTCAGAGACCAGAAAGCCCAAGAGCTTGCCAGCCGGAACACGAAAGACACACTTCGCTGGGTTAAGCATCATCTTATAGACCCGCAGATTGTCAAAGGTCTCCTTTGGGTCATCAAGCAGAATCTCCTTCTTCCTTGACTTGATTACAATGTCATCGACATAGGCAGGAACGTTGCTCCCAATTTGGGTGTGAAGACAATTCTGCACATAGCGTAGATAAGTCGCCTAGGCACTCTTGATCCCAAAAGGCATAGACACATAGCAGAAGGCACCAAAAGGCGTGATAAAAGCCGTCTTCTCTTGGTCCTTGACTGCCATCTTGATCTGATGATATCCTGAGTAAGCATCCAAGAAGCATAAACTCTCACAACCCGCCGTAGCCTCGATGATCTGAGCAATACATGGGAGAGCAAAGGGATCAGCCGGACAGGCCTTGTTGAGGTCCGTGTAATCCATGCACATATGCCACATGTCGTTCTTCTTGAGAACGAGCACTGGGTTATCAAGCCATTCCGGGTGAAAGACCTCGACGATGAAACCTGCCGCTAAGAGCCGGGCGACCTCTTCCCTGATGGCCTTGTGCCTCTCCTCGTTGAAGCACCATAGAAATTGCTTGATGGGTTTGAACTTAGGATCCACATTAAGGTGATGCTCAGCGAACTCTCTCGGTACACCCGGAATGTCAGAAGGTTTCCATGCGAAGATGTCCCAATTCTCACGGATGAATTCGATGAGCGCGCCTTCCTATTTGGGATCCATATTGGCCCCAATAGTGAACTTCTTAAATGAGTCGCATAAAATTTGAGGGGCGGCTCAACCTCGGTGGTATGCTTGTACAGCAGAGTCATGTCCTCCAGGTCAACATTTTCCTTATAAAACTTGAGCTCTGCCTCAGCACAACTTGATTCTACGTAAGTCGTGTCTCCTTCCTCGCACTCAATAGTCGTGTTCTGATCACCATGAACAGTAATCGCTTCTTTTAACCTCGGCATCTTGAGCTACAAATAAACATAGCAGGGCCTAGCCATGAACTTGGCGTAAGCCGGCTGTCCAAACAAAGCATGATAGGGGATCTTGATTTTGACCACTTCAAACCACAAGGATTCCACCCTGTAGTTGTGCTCATCACTAAAGGCAACTTCCAAAGAGATCCTACCCACGGGGTAAGCCGACTTGCCAGGCACCACACCATGGAATACCATCGAGGAGGGCCTTATTTAACATGTATCCTCCCACTTGGGGGCGACTACCAAGGCTAGCCGCCCCGGGTCATCAACACGCAGAGGGTGATCCCTCCGACTCCATGTTATGTCGTACTCAGACCACTTCAAGTATTGCGGTAAAGCCGGTGCGATCGTATTGACCATCCGCTTGCGCAACTTCGGATCCCGCTTGTTAAGGCTAGTCGTAAAAACATGATACTGGCCTGAACTGAGCTGTTTTGGGTTACTCTGATATCCAAATTGATTATGATGTTGTTGATTTTCGCCACCAAAGTGCCGATGATGTCCTGCCTGGTTGCCCCGGCCATGATGACCGGATCCTGAGCCGCCGGACACAAACCCGGCTCCTGGCCCGCCCGGTCTAGAACCGCCGGGCAGGCCACCACCATCGTTGTTATGCTGTCGCATTCTATAGTCCTTGTAGCAACCCGACCTGAAAGGTCAAATCTCCGGTGTTTCCGTACCTTCCCAAGATCATGCTGGTACACACACGGTACATCAATGTATATATCAAAGGGATATCACACAGCATTATATGAATCGAAATCTCATATCGAGTCCTTTATTACAATTAAGATTACAATAAAGTGGCTGAAGGCCAACTCATGAGAATAACTAAATCTTGCGGAAGCTTCAAGGTAGTGAAGTCCATCTGACTCCAAGGGCATCTCACCGAGCGTAGAGCGTGTCCTCACTCCTGGTCAGAAAAGTACTCTGTAACATGATACGTTGCAGTCGTGTAGGTCAGCATATGGAATATGCCGGCAAAATCAGGAATGAACTAGTAATCATTGAAGACAAAACAAGGCACAATCACAAGAAAAGAAATCAACACATAGTTTTGTTTTCTAAAAGTTGGTGGGTAAACCACTTCTAACAAATAAAACTATTTGTATTAACAAAACAATAGTTGACAGAAAAGAAACAATAAAATATTTTATTAATAAACAGAATTAAATCCATTTAAAGTTTTGTTAAGAAAAATCTTGGTATGGTTTTAAAAGTTTTGATAAACACTACTACATGAAGTGGGCTAGGGTTTTCTAGCAAAAGAGTAAAACTAAACTTATTGTTTAATTAACAAAACATTATCTTAATAGAAAAGAATTACTAAAACTTTTCTTAGAAACATAATCTAATTATCTAAAACTTTGTTAAAAGAACTATTACTAACTAGTTTGTTTTTATCAAACTAAACCTAATTGAAAAAGAGTAGAAATTCCTATAATATTAAGTATAAAACTAAGAAAATATATACTTTTATTAACAGCAAGTAAAACACCTAATGTTTAAACAACAGAACCTACTAAAACAAAATATAACTAATTCTGATTTGAACTAACTAAAATCTAAATTAATTAAACTATACTAACCACTGGGCAGATTCTTTTTATGGTTAAAACACTAAGAAAAATTATCCTAAAAATACTCAAACTAAGCATGATGACAGTCCTAACTAATACCATGCAGTAGCAAAAAGATTCATATAAAAATCTATTTTTAAACTCTAGTTATTCAGATTTGAGTAGTTTGAGCAAATTTTATTCAATTCAAATTTTAGAGTTCAAATTTAAAATCTAAGACTACAAGGTGAAACTACATGAAATATGTGACCTAGTGCAAAAAGAATTAACTAAAAACACTAAATAGTTTAAAAGATATAATCAAAACAAAATCAGAAAGCAATCTGTTTTCTAAAAACAGAACAGAAAATACAAATAAAACTAACGGACGGTCAAGGCTACGTGCCAATTTCCTATAGGGTGCTAGCGCGAGCGCTGGGTGTCTAGAGCGGTGGCCGATCACTAAGGGAAAACAGTTCGCGTTTAAATTAGATCTAATCTGGGTCGTTCTCTATAGATCCGACGGTCTAGAGAGGATCCGGCGACTTACTGGGGGGAGGAGGTCTCCGGCGAGGATGGCGGTGGCCGGTGGTCGAATCTGGTCGGGGAGGTTGCTCCGGTGGTCGAGGAGGTCATCGGAGAGGTCCAGGCGACATCGGCGGATCTCTGGCGTGCTCTCGTGGCGTCGGACGAGCGAGGGGACGACAAAGGTGACGGGCACGAGCTTGGAGGTGTTTGGTCGGGGCAGAGCTCCAACGAGGTGGTGTGGGTCGTTCTGGCGCAGGGGAGTGTCACAACCCTAGCAAGTGTCCTGGGCTAGCAATGTGTTTGCATCATCATCATCATCATTGCGTCAATATGAAACGGGGAGAAACAAAAGAAACCCCAAGCACTTAATGAATTAAAGAAATTCCAGATAAATGAAATTTTAACAAATCCAAAATGCCCATCAAAAATGTTCCCTATGTCTGATAATTGAGGACAAGGATATACCAGGGACCATTCTAATTATTTGAACATTTCAAATAATTTAAATTACTGATTTAAGTCTCTGAAAATGACAAATAAAAATATTATCATTATAACTATTTTCAAAATAATCTGAAACTTTTTATACAAGTTTGAAATATTCAAATTTGAATATATAAAAGTTTTGGAATTATTTGAAAGGGTATTTGGACCTGCAAAGAAATAAACAAATGTTAGTTGAAATCAGAAAACAAAAATAAAAAGAAAAGACAGGAGACTTACCTGTGAAGTGGAAGGCCCAGCCCAGCCCGCCAGGGGTGGGAAGGTCATCTTCCACCTCGCGCCAGTAGGCGTCGAGGTGGCGACCGAGCCGTCGGCGGCCTCCACCTCCTGCTTCTACGGAGGAGGTTGTGTCCCTGCTTCCCCGCGTCTGGAAGAAGCGAGGCCTCTCTCCCCCGAGCTCATTCTCCACCTCCCTCTCTCCTCTGCTCTCTCTCCCGATCCCCTGCCGAAGGCCGCCATCACCGGACGTCGATTCGTCGCCGTCGCTGCCTCCCCGAGCCCGCTGACCAGCTCCCTCGAACCGCCATGAGCCCCTCTTCCTCCCCCCTATGCTTCCCCTCTCTCTGGCGTCCCCTAGCTAGCCGCGTCGCCAGACCCGAGAGCGTGGAGCCCTCCAAGCTCACGTGCGCATGCATGCTTGAACTCCTGGAGTTTCCAGGAGCCTGTAGAGCCTATTGTAGCGTCGCCCCGTGCCCTGTGTCGAGTTTTGATCGGAGACTGAGCTCCGGCCGCCGCCACGAGCTCGTTTCCGGCGAGCTTCGGCGACCCCATGACCTCCTGTGGCCTCGGATGGATGCGGTCGTGCACGCCGATTGGTCGTCTGTAGGAGAAACCCGATGGACGCCGCCGTCTCTGGTGGTCACCGACATCGAGCCGCCGGCCAACTCAGGCGGGTTTGACCCCAGGTGGGCCCTGGCTTGACTCTGTGAGTCAATGACAGGTGGGCCCCGGCCCTAATTAGTTTAGGTTAATTTGTAATTAGTTTAATCATTTGATTAATTAAATGTGTCACTGACATGTGGGCCCAAACCTGCTAATTAAACAGAACTAGTTTAAATAGTTAATTAAGTTAATCAGTCATTGACATGTGGACCCCACATGTCAGGTTTGACTCTGGGCCGGGTCAGCTGACCAGCTGATGTCATCATGACATCATGCTGATGTAATAAATCAATTTCTAATTTAAAAATAATTCCAGAAATTATTTAAAACTTTGAAAAATCATATAAATTAATCTGTAAGTCACATGAAAATAATTTATATGAGAAAATTTATCAGAAAAATCCAATGAATCCAATGGTGCTATTTTCATGCATGTTAGAGCAACCTAAATAGGTAAACATGGACATTTTAACATTAGGTCAATATATGGAATTTGAAATGAGAACAACTTTGAACCTATATTGAAATCTGCTTTAAATTGACATGATCACTAGTTACATTAGCTCACCCATGCATACTACTATGCCATGATTATGCATCATATTGTTGCATCTGCTTGTATTGAATGCTTTTATTTGTGTTGCGGTAGACCCTAATCCGGAGGATACTACCCCGTACCCCGACGAAGGAGAGAACTCCTCCGCAACTCAGCGAGGCAAGCAAACCCATTGATCATTTCGATAACATCCCATTCTCTCGCTCCTGCTCTCGTTTATTGCATTAGGACCAACGATCACATGTCAGTCATACACGGTAGATGATCCTATTCTTATGCATGACCTGATCTTGTCACAGTAAATAGCTAAACCTTGCAACCTAGCATACCTGGTAGATGCTTGTGCCATGATGTGCTTAGCTTACTTTGCCTGCTATGCTTGCTATGCTTAGAGTATGTCAGGTATGTTTCATCTGGGTGATGAACTGAGTGAAACAGTGTTGTCCGATGTGATAAGCTCATAATGAATACGATTTGGTAAAGGTAGCAATGAGAGGCTATGTAGGAGTACATAGTGGGTTGTCTCATTCGGACCGTTCTTAGGAACTGGGTTCCGTGTTTGTGATCCAAGACTAGCTACTACCACATGCTGGGCCCTAAAATATGACCCCGCTCGACTTATCAGTCGCTTAGTCCTTGGTCCAGGTATTGCAAGTACTTTCTGGTGTTTATAGCATGCTGGAGGCCGTGCGTAGCGCTGACCCTCGGTGTGGGTTATGACACGGTAGGCAGTGGCACGGGGTACCAAGGGTCACCCGAATGGTGGGCTTGGGAACCCTGCGCACATCATTTGGGACCGTAGCAGAAACTTCGGCCGGACTTCCGTGCGGGTCAGTCTCAAATAGGCGGTAGCCTGGACTAGAGGTCTTATGTGATTGATGGTCGTGGCCAACTCCCTCGCTGGGCATCCGCTTGAAGGTTGTCGAGGTGCATGGTTTATGGCACACATCAATAAGTGGCGAGAGCGTGTGTGAAGAAGTACACCCCTGCAGGGTATGAAACTATTCGAATAGCCACATCCTCGGATATGGACTACTTGGAGAACTTATGTTGTTCATAGATAATCAAATGGATACTTCTAAAAATCTCAAGACAAGTGTGAGTACCGTGGATGGCACTCTTGTGGAAGGGGAAGGTGAGTCCATGGTAGTGTATTTTGATGGAGATAGTGGACTCGTGTGCGATAACTGAGTAGTGTAGGTTAGCCATGAGTCAAAGCTGGCATTCTGCATAAACACCACCACCCCCTTGTTGATACATGAGCATAAATAGACTAGGTCTGTTTTAAAGACTTGCTGAGTATGATTGTACTCATCCTTGCTTAATTAATGTTGCAGAAGAGAACCAGGACCCATCAGGTGGGTTCTATCTAGGCGTTCACGATGTCGAATAGCTGGTGTCCCAGCTACGATCTTGCCCGTGTGGTGGGCTGTAGAGAGTCAGGCCGTGTGCCTCTTTTCTATTTTGCCGTCTGTACTCAGACAGCTTAAGTTTCCATTGGCTTGTATGACTATGTTTGTATGACTTGAGTGCCGGGTCATGTGACCCCTATCTATAAGAACATATTATGCAAGGCTCTTCTGAGCCTCTTAAATAAAAGTCATGTTGTTGTATGGTTATGTTGTGATGCCATGGTTGTATCTATGCATATCGGGCATGTCGTTGGTACGTGTGACGTGCAACGGTATGTATGGGATCTGACACCTAGTCGTGTGCCTTTACTAGTAATCCTTACGGGAAATTGCCTCTTTGTGCTTCCACCGAGCCATGGTAGCTTGCTACTGCTCCGGACACATTGATTGACCGGCATGTATCCTTCTTTGCTGCTGTGTCTGTCCCTTCGGGGAAATGTCTCGAAGTGTAATGGAGTCCCGGTAGCCTGCTACGACTCGTCTACGTGCAGTGATGACATTCGTGTCTCGCGACATAATGGAGTCCTTGTAGCTTGCTATGACTCGTCTACACACGCTTGAGGCCGACACCTGCATTGCTGGGTTATGTGTGCCTGTTTCCGTACGGATGTGCCACTTGGGTTCTATGACTAGTCATGTCGGCCCGGGTTCTTTGTTGTGTGGTTGGGAGCAACATGTTCACATATGTGTGCCAAAAGGCGCAAACGGTACCGGCCAAGGTAAGGTGGCAGCCGTGGAGTACCGTGCGTGAGGCTGCAAAGTGATGTGACTTGTTACAGTATGGAATCATATGACTTCGGATCGGGGTCCCGACAGTTAGAGAGGGGTTTGGGTGGGGGGACGGAGTGCGAAGGATGGACGACTACTTATAGGGTCGCGGGTGGGGCGAGAGAAGGAAGGAGGAGTGAGATCCGGCGAGCGCGCGATCTCCGGCGACGGCGGCGCGCGCGAGGAAGATGGTGACCGCGTGATTGCAGCGAACGGTCAAGGCAAGGCCCGCTGTCAGAGAGAGGGAGAGCGTGGCAGTGGCGTCGGTGGCCGAATAGAAAGAAGTTCGGGAGGAGGCTTAATTGCAGATGGGCCGACCGGGCTTTAATTGTTTTAAAGATTTTCCTATTTACAAATATCAGCGCAGTAAAACTCATTTAATTCCTTCGATTTAATTCCAAATATAGGAAAAGTCCATATCAAAATTAACATAATACTAATTTCCATTTATTGAACATTTTTATTCTGTCATTTGAATATTTTGAAAAAAATAATATTTTTAGAAATGGCCTATTTGTTTTTAAAACCTTTTCCAAATATTTTTCAAAATAAACCCTGGTTTTTATTGTTCAAATAAATCACCAAGAAGTCCCTAGTGTGGAGTGTCATGTTCCTTCCTCTTATTTTGAACTTTTACCAAGGTTTTCAATTAGGTGAAAGCCGCTTAGAGAAAATAGAAAGGGACTTTCAGAAAGTCAGAAGAACCATTTCAACAAATTCATACATTCAAGCAATGGTGATGATGCATAGCTATATTTCATAACATTCCAAAATAAAATTTTGGGATGTTACAAACCTACCCACCTTAAGATGAATCTCGCCCTCGAGATTCGGGTTGTCTAGAAAACAGGTGCGGGTGGTCTCTACGAAGATCTTCTTCGCGTTCCCAGGTGGCTTCTTCCTCGGTGTGGTAACTCTGTTGGCAGTCTCGAGGATCCTGACAAGCTTCTCCTCGTAAGTCAGATCACTGTCAAGCTGTATGGCCTCTAGGGGCACTGTGTCTCTCAGAGGTATATCAGCCATCTCAGCATGGCATTTCTTCAGCTGGGAAACATGGAAAACATCATCAACTCCGGACAATCCTTCCAGCAATTCTAGCTTGTATGCAACTTCGCCTCTACGTTCAACAATTTTGTAGGGGCCTATGAAACGGGGTGCTAACTTTCATTTAACACCAAACATCTTGATTCCTCAAAGTGGGGACACACGAAGATATGCTCGATCTCCTACTTCATACGTCACTTCCTTGCGTTTGCTATCAGCATAGCTCTTCTGCCGGGATGGAGCTATCCTGAGTCTGTCACGAATCAACTTGACTTTCTCTTTAGAATCTCGGATAAGGTCGGGACCAAAAAGTTTTCGGTCTCCAACACCATCCCACATCAATGGTGTTCTGCACCTCCTTCCGTATAGAGCCTTGAAAGTGGCCATCTTTAGATTGGTCTGATAACTGTTGTTGTATGAGAATTCTGCGTAAGGTAAGTTGTCATCCCAACTAGACCCATAGTCTCGTGCACAAGCTCTCAACATGTCCTCCAGAATCTGGTTGACTCTCTCAGTCTATCCATCTGTCTGCGGATGAAAAGTTGTACTGAACTCCGGCATCGTTCCCAAAGTTTCATGTAGTTGATGCCAAAACTTTGAGGTAAATTGTGTTCCTCTATCTGACACGATACCCCTCGGAACTCCATGCAGACACACCATCCTGGTCATATATATCTTGGCTAACTTAGCACTGGTATAGGTGGTCTTCACCGGGATGAAATGAGCCACCTTGGTCAAACGATCGACCACTACCCAGATGGAATCATAACCTGAACGGGTCCTGGGCAATCCTGTGATGAAGTCCATACCAAAATTTTCCCATTTCCACTCGGGTATTGGCAAAGGTTGGAGTAACCCTGCTGGCTTCTAATGTTCCGCCTTTATTCGTTGGCAAACATCACATATTGCGACGTGTTCCGCATTATCCTTCTTCATACCTGTCCACCAGTAACTTTCCTTCAAATCCAGATACATCTTGGTGTTGCCTGGGAGTATTGAGTTAGTTGAATCGTGGGCTTCTTGAAGTATCAACTTCCTGAGCTATGGGTCATTGGGCACTTAGATTCGGTTCTCAAACCACAGAGTTCCTTGTTCATCCTCACGAAAACCTTTAGCTTTACCCTCCTTCATTCTCTGCTTAATCTCACCTATCTCCTTGTCCATTTTCTAGGCTTTGCGAATTCTTTCGGTGAAGGTGGACTAGATCTCTAGTGTGGCAACATATCCTCTTGTAACTATCTCTAGCCGGAGCTCTCTGAGATCATCGGCTAACTCCTGAGGTAGTCCTCCCGCTGTGAGTGTGTTCACATAGCTTTTCCGACTCAAAGCATCTGCTACAACATTTGCCTTCCCTGGATGGTAATGTAATCTCATGTCATAGTCTTTGATTAACTCTAGCCATCTCCTCTGTCTAAGGTTCAACTCTTTCTGTGTGAAGATATACTTCAGGCTCTTATGATCGGTGTAAACATCACAACTATTTCCGACAAGGAAATGTCTCCAGGTCTTGAGTGCATGCACTACGACTGCTAATTCCAAGTCATGGGTGGCATAATTCAACTCATGAGGTTGTAGTTGTCTGGATGCATAAGCTACAACCTTTCCATCTTGTATGAGTACTCCTCCAAGTCCTTGACGTGAAGCATCACAATAAACCTACAAGTCCTTCTGAATATTTGGCAAAATCAACACTGGGGCTGTGACCAAACGTTTCTTCAACTCCTAGAAACTGGCTTCACATTCCTCAGTCCAAATATACATAGACTCTTTCTTCAACAACTCCGTCATGGGCTTGGCAATCTTTGAGAAATTCTCAATGAACCTCCGGTAATATCCGGCAAGTCCGAGGAAACTGCGGATCTCCTTAACTGAGGTGGGTGACTTCCACTCGGTGACGGCTTCAACCTTAGCGGGGTCCACTTCAATTCCATCTCCGGAAATAACATGTCCAAGGAATCCGACTTCCGTCAGCCAAAATTCGCATTTGCTGAACTTGGCATATAACCGATGCTCTCTCAGCTTCTCCAGAACTAAACGCAAATGTTCCTTGTGATCTTCCTCGTTCTTGGAGAATATCAATATGTCATCGATGAACACCACGAAAAACTTGTCCAGATATTCCATAAATACTTTGTTCATCAAACTCATGAAGTAAGCAGTAGCATTTGTCAAACCAAAAGAGATGACAGTATACTCGTACAAGCCATACCTTGTGGTGAAAGCTGTTTTGGGTATATCCTGTTCACGAATTTTCAACTGGTGATACCCTGATGGAAGATCGATC
Organism: Hordeum marinum; assembly: GCA_022496015.1. Classification (NCBI taxonomy): domain Eukaryota; kingdom Viridiplantae; phylum Streptophyta; class Magnoliopsida; order Poales; family Poaceae; genus Hordeum; species Hordeum marinum. The sequence continues at coordinate 275,433,954 of CM039677.1, read as the reverse complement.
TTGGAGAACACTTTGGCTCCTACTAGCTGATCAAACAAGTCATTAATCATCGGCAGAGGGTATTTGTTCTTGATAGTCACCTCGTTCAAAGCACGATAATCGACTACCACCCTCAAGGTTCTATCCTTCTTCTCCACCAAAAGAACTAGGGCTCCCCAGGGTGAAGAACTTGGGCGAATATACCCCTTGTCCAATAACTCCTTAATTTGCTTCTTGGTTTCTAATAGATCATTTGCGGGCATCCGATAGGGTCTCTTGGAAATTGGGGCTATTCCTGGGAATAGCTCTATCAGGAACTCAATCTCTCTATTTGGTGGCATTCCTGGTAATTCTTCCGGGAATACATCCAGAAAGTCTTTTACCACAGGTACTTCCTCCTAAACGACTCCTGTGAGAGAATTTAATCGAGCACTCATACGTGTGCGTCGGGATACATACTTAATCCTCTTGTTCTCTGGGGTAGTGAGCAAGATAGACTTGCTGGGACAATCAAGATTTCCTTCATACTTGGTCATCCAATCCATGCCTAGGATTACATCCAATCCCTGCGACTCTAAGACGATGAGGTCGGTGGGGAAAACATGATTCCCTATATTGAGCTTCAAGGCATGGCATCCTATCCCTACCATCATCATACCTCCTAGGGAACTGACCTTAAATGGCTGACTAAGGGTTTTTGTGGGCAAACCATACTTTTCCACAACTACCCTTGATATGAATGAATGAGTTGCACCGGAATGAAAAAGTACTGTAACAGGACGTGAATGCAATAAAAACTTACCAACCACAGTCTCGGGTTGATCATAGACTTCCTCCACATCAATGTGGTTCACCTGAGCATGGGGAAAAGGGTTGGGCTTCTTAGCTGCTGAGTTGCCATTGTTGTTGCCGTTTCCATTTCCCTGCTTGCTCTGGGGACACTTAGTAGCATAGTGCCCTGTCTTCTAGCACTTGAAACAGGTGATATGGCTCAGATCTTTCTGAGTGGGAGCGTGACGGTGCTGGTTGTTGTTCCCACTTCCATTGTCATTCTTGAAGTTGCCATTGGTGGAACGGTTATTCCCATTTCCTCCATGGTTGTGACCTCCATGGTTGTGCATGGAATGAGTGTGCCTTCCAAACTTACCGGTCCCTGATCTAGTATTCCCTGAGTATGGGGAGTAGCGGGGCTTCTGATGAGTTCCAGAGTTATACTTCCCCTGAGTATACTTCCTCTTGTGGTTCTCAATTTGCTATTGTTTTCCCTCCAAGAGGAGGGCCTTTGTCCACCATGTAACATCCCAAAATTCCATTTTGGAATGTTATGAAATATAGCTATGCATCTATCATCATCATTGCTTGAATACATGTAATAGTTGAACTGCCTTCTCTGAATTTCTGAAACCCCTTTCTACTTTCAATGTGTTGCTTTCACCTAATTGAAATTCTTGGTAAAAAGTTCAAATAAGAGAGGAGGAACATGACACTCCACATCAGGACCTAATTGGTGATTTATTCGAACAATAAAAACCAAGGGTTGTTTTGAAATTTTTGCAAAAAGGATTTAAAAAAACAATTAGGCAATTTCTGAAAATATTATTTTTTTCAAATTATTAAAATGACAGAATAAAAATGTTCAATAAATGTCATTTATTATTCTGTTAATTTTGATATGTAAAACTCCTATATTTGGAAATGTTTTGAATGCTTTTAAAGAGGTTTTACTACTTTGACTATTAAAAAGAGTAACGATTTTGTATTTAAACGGGCCGGCCCACGGGCATTTATTCGCGAATTAACTTCGAGCCGGTCGACCGACGCGCAGAAACCGCTCCCTCTCTCACTGACACCGGGTCCCACCCCGACCGCTTGTAACGCTCACGCGGTCATCCCTCTCCTCACGCGCGCGCCGCCGTCGCCGGGAATCCCTCTCGGGATCTCCCTCCTCTCTCCTCCCCGCACCCCCCGAGCACTCTATAAATAGCGCCCAGCTCCACACCCCATTTGCCCCCCCGAACCCCTCACTCTCCCTCGCCAGAACGCCGCGCTCAAGCCTCCCTGGAGCTCTGTCCTGACCGAAGCTCTGCACTGCTTCTGCCCGTCGCCTCGGTCGTCCTCGCACCTCTCCGACACCACCAATCGGCGCCGGAGGACCTCCGCCATCGTATAGACCTTTACACTATCTCCCTCGACCATCGGAACGCCTTCCTCGACCTCCTCCGACCACCGGCCACTGCCACCACTCGCCGGAGTTCTTCCTCCCTCTCCGGTAAGTCGTCGAGCCCCTCCCCTCCCTCCGATCTAAATCCAACGGCCCCGATTAGAACCACTTAATTCCCCGAACCGTTTTCTTTACAGTTCGGTTGACCGCCCGTAGCGCCGCTCGCACACCCCACTTAGCCAATAGGATTGTGCCGCGTCACCCCTGGCCGTCCGGTAGTTAGTTTTTTTTAGTTTTAGTTAACAGAGTGTTTTAATAATTTGTTTTGCTTATAACTTTTAATCTGTTTAATGTTTTGAGTTGATTCTTTTTGCAATAGCTCAAGTTTTTCATGTAGTTTCACCCTGTACTTTTAAATTTCAAATTTTGAACTATAAAAATTTTAATTGAATTGAATTTTCTCAAAACATTCAAATCTGAATAACTAGAGTTTGAAAATAGATTTTGATATGAATCTTTTTGCTACTGTTTGGTCTTAGTTAGGACTACCTCCATGTTTAGTTTGAGGATTTTTAGGATGATTGTTATTAGGGTTTTAGCTATAAACAGATTTTGCCTATTAGTTAGTATAGTTTTATTTAACTCAGTTTTAGTTGGTTTAAGTTAGATTTAGTTTTATTTGATTTAGTAGGTTATGTTAGTTAAACTTTAGGTGTTCTACTTACTGTTAATAAAATATAAAATTGTTTAGTTTATTTCTTTGTTAATATAGGAATCACAACTATTTTTCTAATAGGTTTAATTTGATTAAAACAACTAGTTAGTAATAGTTTTTCTTTCAACAAAGTTTATATAATTTAATTCTGTTTTCTAAGACAAGTTTATTTGTAAATTCTTTTCTGTTAAGAACATGTTTTGTTAATAAATAATAAGTTTTGTTTTGCTATTTGTTATTAAAACTATAGTTGTTTCATATAGTGTTTATCAAAACTTAAAAAAAAACTTTACTAAAGTTCTTCCCAACAAACTTTAATGAATTCAATTCTGTTATTAATAAAATATTTTATTGTTCCTTGCTGTCAACTATTGTTTTGTTCATACAAGTAGTTTTATTATGTTAGTAGTGTTTTATCAATCATGTTCTAGAAAACAAAACTTTGTTTGTTTTATTGCATGTGATTATGCATTGTTTGTCTTGATTGTTTACTATTTCCTTGCTGATTTTGTGAGTTACATTATTTTGTTGTATGCTTATTGAGTGCTCTTGTTTGCTTCGTTAGATTATCCGGAGTACGAAGCTTGTTACCTAGAGTCACTCACGTATGAAGATCATCAATCAGGCAAGTCACTTTGATCATGTATACCTATGTTTTATTGCATTAGTTCTTCCATCACCCAATTGCATGCAAAGTAGGTAAATTGGAAACTTGGTTACTTGTTGTAGTATCATGTGGTAGGATCCCCTCAATCCCTTGTCACTTTGGCCCTGGGAAACGTTGATTAAATTTTGCTATGCTATTAGTAGACAGGGTTGGTTGTGTGATTCATGAGAGTTGAGAGATAATAATTTCAAGACCTACATAATGATCAAGACTTCAAGACTCCGAGTTTTCAACATACCTCTGGGTGGATGATGGTTGAACGGCACCCTGGAGAAACCAGTGGATTTGCCTAGGTGTTGCTGGAGATGGCCAGTATTCACGCGGAAAGGTCCACCCAGGCACAAAGAGATGGATGGATGCTTCAAGACCCAAGGCTTACCTGCACAGTCACAAGTCATTATGGGCTCTGGCTTGGTTGGATATCGTGGTGACCCTGGACAGGCAGTGCTACGAGATGTAGAAGAACGGTAGGAAAGGATGGGCACCGACAGAGTCGCAGGGAAACCCTTTGGAAGACCATGTTTTGGTCATCCGTTTCTTAAACACCCTGAAGTGCGAGAAATCAAACGGAGGCGGCCAAATATTGTGGGGAACGTGTGAAAAACTCTGCAGAGTACTCAAACCTAATCGATTAGCCGTGTCCACGGTCATGGACGACTTGAGCCAAAGGAACTGAAACTTCCGGAAACTCTCAACACAATTAATATGATGATGTGGGTATTAATAACTTGGGTGTGAGAATTGGTTGGTGGAACCATCTCATTAATCAACCAACTTAGTAATAAATTTTGCTTACCCTTCTCTTGATGTAGGAAAAATTGGCTTTATGCAAAAACTTACCACCCCACCTACCATATATGCATGTAGAATAGATGATTATCTTTTCACCCCTCTCTTGTGACTTTGCCGGCATATTCCATATGCTGACCTACATGGCTGCAACGTATCATGTTGCAGAGTACTTTTCCGACAAGGAGTGAGGACATGTTCTACGCTCGGTGAGATGCCCTTGGAGTCAGATGGACTCATCTACCTTCGACGTTTACGCAAGATTTAGATATTCTCATGAGTTGGCCTTCAGCCACTTTATTGTAATCTTTATTGTAATAAAGGACTCGATATGAGATTTCGATTAATATAATGATGTGTGATTTCCCTTTGATATATACATTGATGTACCGTGTGTGTACCGGCATGATCTGGGGATGGTACGGAAACACCAGAGATTCGATCTTTCAGGTCGGGTCGCTACACACCAGGTCTTGGTAGTTGTTGAAAGTAGCAACTACCAGCTGCATGCTCAACTCATCGTTGAGTCCTTCCATAAACTTCTCCTGTTTGGCCGCATCATCGGCCACATCTCCTGGTGCATAACGGGCCAACATGCTGAATTCGTCCACATATTGGGCCACAGAGCGATTTCCCTGGCGCAAGTTGCGAAACTCGCGCTTCTTCAGACTCATGGCTCCAGCTGAGACATGAGCGGTGCAGAAAGAAAGCTTGAATTGTTCCCAAGTCACACCAGCAATAGGATAAGTGGTGGTCTAGTTCTCCCACCATGAAGTTGTTGGTCCTTCAAGTTGATGTGTGGCAAAACGCACCTTCTCAGCGTCAGTACATCCAGCGGTGATGAGTTCCCTCTCCATCTTACGGAGCCAGTCATCTGCCACAATGGGCTCAGTGTTGCTGGAGAAAGTTGGAGGGTTCAACCTTAGAAAATGGGTGAGGTTGTCAGCCTGAGGTGGATGGTGGTTGTTGTTGTTCTGGTTGTTGGTCTGATTCTGGATCAATAGTTGTATTAGTGCATTCTGCTGCTGGAGGAGTTGCGTCAGTTCCGGTGGAAAGGTAAATTCGGACTCACGTCGTGGAGGCATCTTGCTGTTTGCAGAGGGATGAGAATTAGAATAGAACAAGGGCCTAGAAATAAATTCACTACCCATATGCAATGCACAAACATTTCACATCAAACACTCATTCATTAATTCAACTCAAAGATTCGAACATCGGGATACAAGTCTCAATTCAACCAAGCATCGACCTACGCTTTAACGATGAAAATAAAAGATACATGGGGGGCATGACTAAAGTTCTCCTCAAAAGTGCATAGTCGTGGGTCCTTTGGTGGTGCTCTCCTCATAGTCATCATTGTCGCTGATGAAGGGAGCCATGTCTCCTTCGGGGTGAAGATTTTCCCCCATGTCCAGCTGTTCCTCCAGAGTTGCGATGCGAGTATTCAGCTTCTCGATCCTCTCCAGGAAGTCCTTCACTTCATGCTCATGTTCATAATTGGCTTCCCGTATGTCGGCTTCAAGATCCAGCTCGCGATTCATCAGATTCTTGATTGTCTTCGTGTCGCCACGTACGCGAAGCTCCAGAGTCCTGACATGAGTCTCCAAAGTCTGGATATAAGAAATGGTGGAGTCTCCAGTGGGGTTGGTGATGATGTTTCCATGGACATCCCTGCGACAAACCATGTTGAGGTCTTGCGAAATGGGACCACCTCTGTATTCATCATGAATACGTCCGAGGGCATAGTGAATCGCCATGTCTCTCCCAAGAATCCAGCTGGGTGCCACAAACTAGAAGTCGATGGGCTCTGTGATATATCCAAAAGTCCTTCCGGGAATATGCACTTCGATCCTGTAGCGAGCGTCTTGTAGGAAAGACGTGATCGCAACCCCGGTGACGGTTCGTAGGGAAATCTTCACGTCCTTGACGATCTGTGTCAGCTCCTTGCCAAAAGGCTGGCAGAACTCCGTGAAGCGAACGGGGGTGAAGGTGGCCATCTAGAAATGTTGAAAAGACATTGGAGAGAAATTAGAAATGAGCAGATAAGAATATAAGAATTTGTAAAACACGGGAAAAAATAATGATCCTAAGGCTTTTCCAATCCTAGAGGTTACATCCTTCGGTTTCCGACCTGAAAGGTCGAACCTCCGGTGTTTCCGTACCATCCCAATATCATGCTGGTACACACACGGTACATCAATGTATATATCAAAGGGAAATCACACGGCATTATATTAATCGAAATCTCATATCGAGTCCTTTATTACAATTAAGATTACAATAAAGTGGCTGAAGGCCAACTCATGAGAATAACTAAATCTTGCGGAAGCTTCAAGGTAGTGAAGTCCATCTGACTCCAAGGGCATCTCACCGAGCATAGAGCGTGTCCTCACTCCTGGTCGGAAAAGTACACTGCAACATGATACGTTGCAGCCATGTAGGTCAGCATATGGAATATGCCGGCAAAGTCACAAGAGAGGGGTGAACAGATAATCATCCAATCTACATGCATATATGGCAGGTGGGGGTAGTAAGTTTTTGTGTAAAGCCAATTTTTCCTACATCAAGAGAGGGACTAAGCAAAAAATTATTACTAAGTTGGTTGATTAATGAGATGGTTCCACCAACCAATTCTCATACCCAAGTTATTAATACCCACATCATCATATTCATGGTGTTGAGAGTTCCGGAAGTTTCAGTTCCTTTGGCTCAAGTCATCCATGACCGTGGACATGGCTAATTGATTAGGTTTGAGTACTCTGCAGGGTTTTGCACACGTTCCCCACCAGATTTGATCGCCTCCGTTGGATTCCTCGCACTTCAGGGTGTTTGAGGAACGGATGACCAAAACATGGTCTTCTAAGGGGTCCCACTGAGACTCTGTCGGTGCCCATCCTTTCCTACCGTTCGTGTACATCTCGTAGCACCTCCTGTCCAGTGTCGGCACAATATCCAACCAAGCCAGAGCCCATAATGGCTTGTGGATGTGCAGGTAAGCCTTGGGTCTTGAAGCGTCCATCCATCTCTTTGTGCCTGGGTGGACCTTTCCGCGTGAATACTAGCACATCTCCAGCATCACCTAGGCTAACCACTGGTTTCTCCAGGGCGCCGTTCAACCATCATCCACCCAGAGATATGTTGAAAACTTGGAAATCTTGAAGTCTTGATCATCATAGTAGGTCATGAAATTATTACCTCACAACTCTCATGAATCACACATCCAACCCTGTCTACTAATAGCATAGCAGAACTAATTGCACGTTTCCCGGGGCCAAAGTGTCAAAGGGTTGGGGTACCTACCACATGATTCTACATCAAGTAACCAAATTTCCATCTGACCTATTTTGCATGCAATTGGGGAGATGGAAGAACTAATGCAATAAAACATAGGTATACATGGTCAATGTGACTTGCCTGATTGACGATCTTCGTACTCGAGGGACTCTAAGTAACAAGCCTCACACTCCGGATGATCTAACGAATCAAACAAGAGCACTCAATAAGCATACAACAAAACATTGTAACACACAAAATCAGGAATGAACTAGTAATCACTCAAGACAAAACAAGGCACAATCACAAGAAAAGAAATCAACACATAGTTTTGTTTTCTAAAAGTTGGTGGGTAAACCACTTCTAACAAAACAAAACTATTTGTATTAACAAAACAATAGTTGACAGAAAATAAACAATAAAATATTTTATTAATAAACAGAATTAAATCCATTTAAAGTTCTGTTAAGAAAAATCTTGGTATGGTTTTAAAAGTTTTGATAAACACTACTACATGAAGTGGGCTAGGGTTTTCTAGCAAAAGAGTAAAACTAAACTTATTATTTAATTAACAAAACATTATCTTAACAGAAAAGAATTACTAAAACTTTTCTTAGAAACATAATCTAATTATCTAAAACTTTGTTAAAAGAAACTATTACTAACTAGTTTCTTTTTATCAAACTAAACCTAATTGAAAAAGAGTAGAAATTCCTATAATATTAAGTATAAAACTAAGAAAATATATACTTTTATTCACAGCAAGTAAAACACCTAATGTTTAAACAACAGAACCTACTAAAACAAAATATAACTAATTTTGATTTGAACTAACTAAAATCTAAATTAATTAAACTATACTAACCACTTGGCAGATTCTGTTTATGGTTAAAACACTAAGAAAAAATATCCTAAAAATACTCAAACTAAGCATGATGACAGTCCTAACTAATACCAAGCAGTAGCAAAAAGATTCATATAAAAATCTATTTTTAAACTCTAGTTATTCAGATTTGAGTAGTTTGAGCAAATTTTATTCAATTCAAATTTTAGAGTTCAAATTAAAAATCTAAGACTACAGGGTGAAACTACATGAAATATGTGACCTAAGGCAAAAGGAATTAACTAAAAATACTGAAGAGTTTAAAAGATATAATCAAAACAAAATCAGAAAGCAATCTGTTTTCTAAAATACAAATAAAACTAACGGACGGTCGAGGCTACGTGGCAACTTCCTATTGGGTGCGAGCATGAGCGCTGGGTGTCTAAAGAGTGGCGGCCGAACACTAAGGGAAAACAGTTCGCGTTTAAATTAGATCTAATCTGGGTCGTTCTCTATAGATCCGACGGTCCAGAGAGGATCCGACGACTTACAGGGGGGGAGGAGGTCTCCGGCGAGGATAGCGGTGGCCGGTGGTCGAAGCTGGTCGGGGAGGTTGCTCCGGTGGTCGAGGAGGTCGTCAGAGAGGTCTAGGCAATAGCGGCGGGTCTCCGGCGTGCTCTGGTGGCGTCGGACGGGCGAGGCGATGACAGAGGCGACGGGCACGAGCTTGGAGGTGTTCAGGCGGGGCAGAGCTACGGCGAGGTGGTGTGGGGCGTTCTGGCGCAGGGGATAGAGGGGTTCGGTGTGTTGGAGTGTGGAGGATGGCCGGCTACTTATAGGTCCGCGGGTGGGGCGAGAGAATGAAGGACGAGTGAGATCCGGCGAGCGCGCGATCTCCGGCGACGGCGGCGTGCGGGAGGAAGATGGTGACCACGTGATTGCAGCGAACGGTCAGGACAGGGCCACTATCAGAGAGAGGGAGAGCGCGGCAGTGGCATCGGTGGCCGAATAGAAGGAAGGTTGGGAGGAGGCTTAATTGCAGATGGGCCGACCGGGCTTTAATTGTTTTAAAGATTTTCCTATTTACAAATATCAGCGCAGTAAAACTCATTTAATGCCTTCAATTTAACTCCAAATATAGGAAAAGTATATATCAAAATTAACAGAATAATAAATGTCATTTATTGAACATTTTTATTCATCATTTGAATACTTTGAGAAAAATAATATTTTCAGAAATGGACTATTTGTTTTTAAAACCTTTTGCAAATATTTTTCAAAATAATCCCTGGTTTTTATTGTTCAAATAAATCACCAAGAAGTCCCTGGTGTGGAGTGTCATGTTCCTCCCTCTTATTTTGAACTTTTACCAAGGATTTCAATTAGGTGAAAGCAGCTTAGAGAAAATAGAAAGGGACTTTCAGAAAGTCAGAAGAAGCATTTCAACAAATTCATACATTCAAGCAATGGTGATGATGCATAGCTATATTTCATAACATTCCAAAATGAAATTTTGGGATGTTACAGTCCTTGAACTTCTGCACGATGTGGCAGTTGCCCCACGTGTGACCCGCCGGTCTGTCAGGTCGGTTGTGCTCCGGACAAGGCCTCTTAAGCATTTCCTCCAAGTTGAAGGGAGTCTTACCCTTATTAAAATGTGGTCTAAATTTCCCATTGCCCTTAGGACAATTGTTGCTGTTGCTGGCGTTGGCCACGGCATATTTACTGAGAGCCGCCACGAGCTCCCCCATGTCTTGACACGTACGCTTGAGCCGGCCAAGCTTCTATTCCAAAGGTATGAAGTGGCAATTCTTTTCTAGGATCAGAACCGCTTGAGTCATCATCATCTGCTTAGATGAGTGGATGATAGTTCAAACTCACCAGACCCAATGATGAGCTGACTCATTTTCCTCTTGCACTAAGTGATCTAAATCCACAATTGTCATGGGTTGCTTGCACATTCCTTGAATTTTTTTGATGAACTTCGCCTTTAAATCAGCCCAGGAGTTGATGGTGTTAGGTGGCAAACCCTTCAGCATCGTGCGAGCCGGCCCTTCCAACATCATGATAAAATATTTGGCACATACTGCGTCATTGACGTCCAACATCTCCATAGCCAGCTCAAAGCTTTCCATCCAGGCCTCTAGAGGTAAGTCGGTGATGTAATTCGGGACCTTGCGAGGGCCTTTGAAATCCTTCGGCAGCCGCTCGTTTCGTAGAGCCGGCAACAAGCACGGCATGCCCACGGCCCTGGTGGTCACTCCCGCTCCAACTGAGATGGAAGGCCTAGGCTCTTGGTGAGCCACTGGTGCCAGAGCTGCTGCCTCTCGCTGCCTTCTCTCCCGATCTATGAGCGCATGTGCATCTAGGGCCGCCTGATCCGCCCCTGGGGGCCCTGGTGCCGTTCGCTGCTAGAAACCATCAGCGACTCATAGCGCTGGCTAAAGCTACGGCTGGGGTGGGGGTTGAAAGCACGCGGCTCTGGCTGTAGGCATATTTCTCTTGCTGGGCCATCGTCGTTTGAAGGTAACCGATGGTGTTCTGCACCTCTTTTGCAAAGTGCACCTCATCAGGAATAGGGATTGTTTCAAGCCGGGTTGCCGCCGCCACCATGTTCTCTGTCGGGTTGGAATAATGACTCGTCGGCGTTGGAAAAGCCACTGGTGAGGCCTGGCTTCGTCGGGGCAGGTTAAGCTATTGTCGACCCGCCAGTCGACTTCCAGGGCGTCCGCTATCCGTCCCATTCATGGTGTGATAAAGAGATTCCTGGCCTCATACTGTTCTGGTAAATGAGACTGATGTCTCATCTGGTACACCGCAGTGGCTGATTGCTGCTCTAGCTCAAGATGGAAAGCATTTGTATTAAGGCGCTCTGCCTCCGCATCCATCTGAGCCTTTAACTCGACAATCCCCTCTTGGACTTCCGCCATCTGGTCCTTAAGCCTTGTGATCTCCAAGTTCCGGGCGGCTTGATTATCTGGTGTGACTTCAGTGGCCATCAGGGTTCCAAGCTCGTTCATTAGATCCACAAGAACCTGAGCCGGCGGCGGCGGGCCAGCCCCTGTGTCTGCTGCTCTGATGACTTTGCTGCTCGTGCCTGGTGCTGACCCCGCCATGAATACGGCCGCATGAATCGACAGCCCGTGACCGTCCGGCTCAAAACTCTCCGTCTCCAGGTAACGCTCGTCGTAGCCCCCGAGCCCACTGTTGTGAAGCTGGTAGATCGATTCCGCCGCTCCGCCCGAAGACCCATCCTCCGAATAAATGAGAGTCTCCTGTGACATAGAAGCATCAAGATCCATACCTTGAGTAAAGCCCACGAAGACACGTTTCCGGCCCGAGTTAGCATAGGCGGGTCACGCGTGTTGGGCCGGTTGCGCACATCGAGCCGGCTCGACGATGTTGGTGCAAACGTCCGGCCCAGGTGTAGATCCGTCCACCTTGCCAATGAAGACATGGATTCCGCCAAAGGGAACCCAGAATCTGTATTCGACAGAGTCAGCTTCAGGGCCCCAACCGATGTCGTCGATGTAGAGACGGCCGCGACGACTCTTGCTCATCCTTCCGACCACGTATCCCTCGAACCCTGGGAGAGAGCCCTTTGCAAACTCAACACCACCGAGCGCTAGCCCCACAGTGGGTGCAAACTATCGTGGTTTTCTCACAGCAGATGTTCGAAGACTTAGATTTGAGGCCATCGCTAAGGTGATGGACTCAAAGGGGTTGATCGGGACGAAGGACACGGATTTACCCAGGTTCGGTGTTGGGGCATGTTGCATGGGAAACAAAAAATTTCTTGCGCACATGCAAGATCTATCCATGCTGATGAGCATCTATGAGAGGGAGAGTGGATCTACATACCCTTGTAGATCGCTATGCGGGAAGCATTAAGAAACGCGGTTGGTGTAGTCGAACGTCTTCGCGATCCAAATCGACGAGCATCCCGCGATCCAATCACGATCTGTCCCGCGATCCAATCATGATCCGTCCCGTGAACTCATCATGATCCGTCCCATGATCTCATCACGATCCGTCCCGCGATCTCATCATGATCCGTCCCGCGATCTCATCACGATCCGTCTCGCGATCTCATTACGGTCCTTCCGATCTAGCCCTGAATGGACGACACCTCCGCGTTCAGCACACGTACAGCTTGATGACGATCCCCGCCTTCTTGATCCATCAAGAGGGAGCGGAGAGGTAGAAGAGTTCTCCAGAAGCATGACGGCGCTCCGGCAATGGTGGTGGAGCTATTCGGGCAAGGCTTAGCCTAAGCACTGCAGAAATCCGATCTAGAGGAGAGACTATGCACTAGAGGAACGGGTAGCACGTGGCTGAGAATCAGGTGCAAAAAACCCTAAAACCTCTAGTATATATAAGAGGAACAGAGGAGGAGGCTTGGCTCTCAAGGAGCCAGCCTTTGGGTCAGCCAAACCAAGGAGGAGAGGAGGACTCCTCCTCCAATCCTAGTAGGACTAGGATTCCTCCCAATTTTGCATTTTTTCCACCTTTTCTCTCTCGGTTTTCTCTCCTAGCCTCATGGGCCTTGTGTAGGACTTCCACCAGCCAACTAAGGGCTGGTATTCACTCTCCCACAGCCCATGCAACCTCTTGGGTCGAAATACCCCTCCCGATGGTCTCCCGGTACACTACTGGCACTCCCGGTACACTACCGATGAGCCCGAAACTTTTCCGGCGACGAAAATAGGACTTCCTATATATCAATCTTTACCTCCAGACCATTCTAGAGCTCCTCGTGATGTCCGGGATCTCATCCGGTACTCCTAACAACCGTCGGTCACCACCATGCATAACTCTATACTACCGAAACGTCACCAAACCTTAAGTGTGCAAACCCTGTGGGTTCGAGAACTACGTAGACATGACCAAGACACCTCTACGGTCAATAACCAATAGCGGGACCTGGATTCCCATATTGGTTCCTACATATTCTACAAAGATCTTTATTGGTCGAACCTTTAAGTCAAGGATTCAGTTAATCTCGTATAATGTTCCCTTTGTTCTTCGGTATGTTACTTGCCCGAGATTCGATTATCGGTATCTCCATACCTAGTTCAACCTCATTACTGGCAAGTCTCTTTACTCGTTTCGTAATACAATATATCGTGACTAACACTTAGTCACATTGCTTGCAAGGCTCATTATGATGTTGCATTACCGAGTGGGCCCCGAGATACCTCTCCGTCATATGGAGTAACAAATCCCAGTCTTGACCCATTCCAACCCAACAGACACCCTCGGAGATACCTGTAGAACACCTTTATAGTCACCTAGTTACGTTGCGACGTTTGATACACACAAGGCACTACTTCAGTGTCCGTGAGTTACATGATCTCATGGTCATAGGAATATATACTTGACATGCAGAAAACTATAGCAATAAACTGACACGATCGTATGCTACGTTTGTAGTTTGGGTCTTGTCCATCACATCATTCTCCTAATGATGTGATCCTATTATCAAATAACATCTCATGTCCATGGCTAGGAAACCTTAACCATCTTTTGATCAACGAGCTAGTCTATTAGAGGCATACTAGGGACATGGTTTTGTCTATGTATCCACACATGTATCTAAGTCTTTGATCAATACAATTATAGCATGGATAATAAACGATTATCATGAACAAGTAAATATGATAATAACTAATTTATTATTGTCTCTAGGGCACATTTCCAATAGTCTCGCACTTGCACTAGAGTCAATAATCTAGTTCACATCACAATGTGACTCGCATTGTTATGAATCTAACACCCAATGAGTTCTGAGGCTCGATCATGCTTTGTATGTGAGAGAGGTCTTATAGTCAACAGGTCTGTGACATTCAGATCCGTGTGTACTTTCCAAATCTCTATGTCAAACTGTAAATACTGCTACCACACTCCACTTGGAGCTATTCCAAATGGCTGCTCCACTATACGTGTCCAGATTGCTACTACGAGTCATCCTGATTGGTGTTAAAGCTTGCATCAGCGTAACTCTTTACGAAGAAATCTTTATCACCTCCATAATCGAGAAACATCTCCTTAGTATTTTAGTTACTAAGGATAATCTTCACCGTTGTCTAGTGATCCACTCCTAGATCACTCTTGTACCCCTTGATGGACTCATGGCAAGGCACACTCAGGTGCGGTACACATCGTGGCATAATATACAGAGCCTATGACCAAGGCATAGGGGACGACGTTCGTACTTTCTCTCTCTTCTGACATGGTCGATCTTTGAGTCTCACTCAACTTCACACCTTGCCAATCAGGCGAGAAATCTTTCTCTGAGTGATCCATTTTGAACTCTTTCAAAATCTTGTCAAGGTATGTACTCATTGAAAGTCTCATCAAACATCTTGATCTATCTCAATAGATCTTGATGCTCAACAATTAGGTAGCTCTAACCAGGTATTCCCTTGAAAAACATTTTTCAAACAATCGTTTATGCTTTCTAGAAATTCTATATTATTTCCGATCAACAATATGTCATCCACATATACTTATCAGAAATTCTATAGTGCTCCCACTCACTTTATTGTAAATACAAGTTTCTCATAAACTTTGTATAGACTCAAAAACTTTGATCACCTCATCAAAGTGTATATTCCAACTCCGAGATGCTTGCTTCACTCCATAGAAGTATCACTGAAGCTTGCACACCTTTTAGCATCCTTAGGACTAACAAAGCCTTCTGGTTGTATCACATACAACCTTTCCTCATGTAAACTGTTAAGGAAACGATGTTTTGACATCCATCTGCCAGATTTCATAATTTGAAAAATGCAGCAATTGCTAACATAATTCCAACAGACTTTAGCATTGCTATGAGTGAGAAAGTCTCATCGCAGTCAACTCCTTGAACTTGTCATAAACTTCTTTGCAACAAGTCAAGCTTTACAAATGGTGCCATTTACCATCAGCGTTTGTCTTCATTTTAAAGATCCATTTGTACTCAATGACCTGCCGTCCAACAAGCAAGTCCACCAAAGTCTATACTTGGTTTTCATACATGGATCCTTTCTCGGATTTCATGGCCTCTAACCATTTGTCGGATTCCGGGCTCATCATCGCTTCTCCATAACTCGTAGGTTCATCGTTGTCCAACAACATGACCTCTAAGACAGGGTTGTCACACCACTCAGGAGTAGTACACGTCCTTGTCGACCTACGAGTTTTGATAGTAACTTGATCTGAAGCTTCATGATCATCGTCATTAACTTCCTCTTCAACAAACGTAGGCTTCACAGAAACATCTTCCTGTGTTGCGCTATTCTCTGGTTGAACAAAGGTTCAACAACCTCATCAAGTTCTATCTTACTCCCACTCAATTTCTTTCAAGAGAACCTCTTTCTCAAGAGACGACCCGTTTTTAGCAACAAACACTTTGCACTAGGATCTGAGATAGAAGGTATACCAAACTATTCTTAGGTTATTCTATGAAGATGCATTTGTCTGCTTTGGGTTCGAGCTTATTAGGTGAAAACCCTACTCACATAAGCGTCGCAGGCCCAAACATTAAGAAATGATAGCTCAGGTTTCTACCAAACCATATGGTGTCATCTTAACGGATTTAGATGGTGTCCTATTTAAAGTGAATGTCTCTAACGCATAACCCCAAAACTACAGTAGCAAAATGATAAGAGACGTCATAGCATGCTTCATATCCAATAGAGCACGACTATGACGTTCGGACACACCATCACACTATGGTGTTCCAGGTGGCGTGAGTTGTGAAATGACTTTAACATTGTCCAAAGTTGTATGCCAAACTCGTAACTCAGATATTCACCTCCACGATCATAACGTAGGCATTTTTATCTACTTGTCACGATGATCTTAAACTTCACTTTGGATTTGCTTGAACTTTTCAAAGAATTCAGACTTGTGTTTCATTAAGTAAATATACTCATATATACTCAAATCATCCGTGAAGGCAAGAAAATAATGATATCCATTGCACACTACAACACTCATTGGACCGTATACATCAACATGTATCATTTCCAATAAGTCACTTGCCTACCCCAACAATCTGGAAAACGGGGTCCTTAGTCATCTTACCCAAGAGGCATGGTTCGCATGTCTCAACCGATTCGAAATCGAATGAGTCCAAAGATCCATCGACATGGAGTTTCTTCATGCGCTTTATACCAATATGATATTTAATGGCAGTGCCACAAGTATGTGGTACTATCATTATTAACTTTGTATCTTTTGGCTTCAATGTTATGAACATGCGTATTACTACGATCAAGATTTCAACAGACCATTCTCACTGGGTGCATGACCATTGAAGGTATTATTCATGTAAACAGAATAACGATTATTCTCTAACTTAAATGAATAACCGTGTTGCAATAAACACGATCTAATCACGTTCATGCTCAACGCAAAACACCAAATAACATTTATTTAGGTTTGTCACTAATCCCGAAGGTAGAGAGAGCGTGCGATGTTGATCACATCAACCTTGGAAACATTTCCAACACACATCGTCACCTCACCCTTAGCTAGTTCTCTGTTTATTCCGTAGCTTTTATTTCGAGTTACTAACATTTAGCAACCGAACTGGTATCCAATACCCAGGTGCTACTAGGAGTACTAGCAAGGTACACATCAATAACATGCATGTCAAATATACTTTTGTCCACGTTGCCAACCTTCTTATCTACCAAGTATCTAGGGTTGTTCTGCTTCAGCGACTGCTCTCCTCATAATCGAAGCACTTAGTCTCGGGTTTGGGTTCAACTTTGGGTTGCTTCACTAGAGCAGCAACTGACTTGCTATCCATGAAGTTTCCCTCCTTGCCCTTGCCCTTCTCGAAACTAGTGGTTTTTACTAACCATCAACACTTGACGCTCCTTCTTGATTTCTATCTTCGTGGTGTCAAACATCACGAACAACTCATGGATCATTATTTCTATCCCTGGCATTTTATAGTTCATCACCAAGTTCTAGTAGCTTAGTGACAGTGACTTGGAGAACTATATCAATCACTATCTTATCTGGAAGATCAACTCCCACTCGATTCAAGCGATTGTAGCACCCAGACAATATGACCACATGCTCAACGATTGAGCTATTCTCTTTCATCTTGCACGAAAAGAATCTTGTTGGAGATCTCATATCTCGCAACACGGGCACGAGCCTGAGATCCTAATTTCAACTCTTAGAAACATCTCATATGTTCCCTGATGTTCAAAACGTTTTGGAGCCTCAATTCTAAGCCGTAATGCATGACGCACTAAACTATCAAGTAGTCATCACAAAGTGTCAGTCAGATGTTCACAACATCTACATACGATGCTAGAGGGGTTGGCGCACCGAGCGGTGCATTAAGGACATAAGCCATCTGTGCAGCAATGAGGACAATCCTCATATCACGGACCTAGTCCGCGATATTGCTACCATCATCTTTCAACTCTAATTCTCTAGGAACATATAAATATACAAGAGAGCTACAGCGTGAGCTAGTAATCTACAACATAATTTGCAAAGGCACTACTAACTATGTTCATGATAATGAGTTCAATTAATCATATTACTGAAGAACTCCCACTCAAATTGACATCCCTCTGGTCATTCGAGTGATACATGATCCAAATTCACCAACTCAAGTCCGATCATCACATGAGTTTAGGTGGTTTCAATGGTGAACATCATCATGTTGATCATATGTACTATATGACTCATGTTCGACCTTTCGGTCTCTTGTGTTCCGAGGCCATGTCTGTACATGCTAGGCTCGTCAAGTTTAACCCGAGTGTTCTGCATGAGCAACACTGGCTTGCACCTGTTGTATGTGAACGTAGAGTCTATCACACCCGATCATCACGTGGTGTCTCGACACGACGAACTTTCGCAACAGTGCACACTCGGGGAGAACACAATTTATCTTGAAATTAAGTGAGGGATCACCTTATAATGCTACCATCGTCCTAAGAAAAATGTGGTGCATAAAAGGATTAACATCACATGCAAATCATAAGTGACATGATATGGCCATGAACTTGTGCTTTTGATCTCCATCTAGAAAGTACCGGCATGATCTCCATCGTCACCGGCATGACTCCATGATATCCATCAACGTGTCGCCATCGGGGTTGTCGCGCCCACTATTCTTCTACTACTATCGCTACCGTAGCGATAAAGTAAAGCATTACATAGCGCTTAATGATTGACACGCGGGTCATACAATAATCAAAGACAACCCTATGGCTCCTGTCGGTTGCCATACTCATCGACATGCAAGTCGTGATAATCTATACATCACATGATCATCTCATACACCACATATATCACATCATGTAATTGGCCATATCATATCACAACATACCCTGCAAAAACAAGTTAGACTTCCTCTAATTGTTGTTGCATGTTTTACGTGGCTGCTACCGGTATCTAGCAAGAACAATTCTCATCTACGCAAAAACTACAACAGTGATACACTAGTTGCTTTTCAACCTTCTGAAGGACCGCCTTTGTCGAATCCGGTCCAACTAAAGTGAGAGAAGCTGGCACCCGCAAGCCATCTATGCAACAAGTGCGGTTGAGGGAACCGGTCTCTCGTAAGCGTACGAGTAGTGTTGGTCCGGGCCACTTCATCTCACAATACTGCTAAACCAAAACACAACCAAGGTAGGAAGCAATCTAAGCATCAACGCCCACAAACTCTTTGTGTTCTACTCGAGATCTCATCTACACATAGACCAAGCTCTCATACCACTGTTGGGGAACGTTGCATGGCAAACAAAAAAATTCCTACACACATGCAAGATCTATCCATGGTGATGAGCATCTACGAGAGAGAGAGTGGATCTACATACCCTTGTAGATCACTAAGCGGGAAGCATTAAGAAACGCGGTTGGTGTAGTCGAACGTCTTCGCGCCCCAAATCGCCGAGCGTCCCACGATCCAATCATGATCCGTCCCGCGATCCAATCACGATCCGTCCTGCGAACTCATCACGATCCATCTTGTGATCTCATCACGATCCGTCCCGCGATCTCATCATGATCCATCTCGCGATCTCATCACGGTAATTCCGATCTAGCACCTAACGGACGGCACCTCCGCGTTCAGCGCACGTACAGCTTGATGACGATCTTTGCCTTCTTCATCCAGCAAGAGGGAGCGGAGAGGTAGAAGAGTTCTTCAGTAGCATGACAGTGCTCCAGCGATGGTGGTGGAGCTATTCCGGCAGGGCTTCTCCTAAGCACTGCAGAAATCCGATCTAGAGGAGAGACTATGCACTAGAGCAACAAGTAGCATGTGGCTGAAAATCAGGTGCAAAAAACCCTAAAACCTCTAGTATATATAAGAGGAAGAGAGGAGGAGGCTTGGCTCTCAAGGAGCCAGCCTTTGGGTCAGCCAAACCAAGGAGGAGAGGAGGAGTCCTCCTCCAATCCTAGTAGGACTAGGATTCCTCCCTATTTTGCCTTTTTCCACCTTTTCTCTTTGGGTTTTCTCTCCGAGCCTCATGGGACTTGTGTAGGACTTCCACCAGCCCACTAAGGGCTGGTATTCACTCTCCCACAGCCCATGCAGCCTCTTGGGTCGAAATACCCCTTCCGATGGTCTCCCGGTACACTACCGGCACTCCCGGTACACTACCGATGAGCCCGAAACTTTTCCGGCGACCAAAATAGGACTTCCTATATAAAAATCTTTACCTCGGACCATTCCGGAGGTCCTCGTGACGTTCGGGATCTCATCCGGGACTCCAAACAACCTTCGGTCACCACCATGCATATCTCTATACTACCGAAACGTCACCAAACCTTAAGTGTGCAGACCCTGCGGGTTCGACAACTATGTAGACATGACCGAGACACCTCTACAGTCAATAACCAATAGCGGGACCTGGATGCCCATATTGGTTCCTACATATTCTACGAATATCTTTATCGGTCGAACCTCTGTGTCAAGGATTCAGTTAATCCCGTATGATGTTCCCTTTGTTCTTCGGTATGTTACTTGCCCGAGATTCGATCCTTGGTATCTCCTTACCTAGTTCAACCTCGTTACCGGAAAGTCTCTTTACTCGTTCCGTAATACAATATCCCATGACTAACACTTAGTAACATTGCTTGAAAGGCTCATTATGATGTTGCATTACCGAGTGGGCCCTGAGATACCTCTCCATCATACGGAGTAACAAATCCCAGCCTTGATGCATGCCAACCCAACAGACACCCTAAGAGATACCTGTAGAGCACCTTTATAGTCACCCAGTTATGTTGTGATGTTTGATACACACAAGGCACTCCTCCGGTGTGCGTGAGTTGCATGATCTCATGGTCATAGGAACATATACTTGACATGCAGAAAACAGTAGCAATAAACTGACAGGATCATATGCTACGTTTGTAGTTTGGGTCTTGTCCATCACATAATTCTCGTAATGATGTGATCCCGTTATCAAATAACATATCATGTCCATGGCTAGGAAACCTTAACCATCTTTTGATCAACGAGCTAGTATATTGAAGGCATACTAGGGACATGGTTTTGTCTATGTATCCACACATGTATCTAAGTCTCCAATTAATACAATTATAGCATGGATAATAAACGATTATCATGAACAATGAAATATGATAGTAACTAATTTCTTATTGCGTCTAGGGCATATTTCCAACATTCGGCCCCTCAAGTAGAGGTAAAAGCCTACGTCCTGCTTGTGTTTGTATTGCTTGAGTATTGATTACAAGGGAGTAGATTGCTTGACCTAGTTCTCAG
The DNA here is from genome assembly GCA_022496015.1 of Hordeum marinum. Taxonomy (NCBI): domain Eukaryota; kingdom Viridiplantae; phylum Streptophyta; class Magnoliopsida; order Poales; family Poaceae; genus Hordeum; species Hordeum marinum. The sequence continues at coordinate 275,412,796 of CM039677.1, read as the reverse complement.
TTAGCTAGTCTCTGTCTAAGTCGCTCCGGGTCTCGCCTTTATATAGGAGATCAAGACCACGGGTCATACAAGTCGTACCCAACCCTCAAAACATGTCCGAGTCTATCTCTACATTGTCTTGCCTTCTTGAGCAAGATGTCTCCGGGAGGCTTATCTGCCCGGGACTTCATACCTTCTCCGTCTAGGCCTCACCTTAGCCCATCTTGGCAAGCCACCAAAACGTCTTGGGCTTGAGTCATCAAGGCCCATCCTTGGGCTGGTCCATGAGCCGCCAGGTGTGACGCGAAACCTCCTAGGCGGGTCTCACCACGCGGTTATATCCCTAACAGTCGCCCCTCCAAAACCCTATGTTGTCGAAACGTGACCACTAGTCGTCGCCGTTGCCTCCTCACGCGGTTCTGCCGTTGGGAATCGTCGCTATCGACGGAACCTTCATCCCTGTTGCCGCCGTAGCAGATCCGTCACCAAGCTTGTGTATGGATCCAGCCCTCCTTGTGCTCCCCGTCCGATTCTTTTGCATTGGAGTCAGTTTTATCGATAATCCACCGATTGCAAACCTCCCTATCCACGAGAAAACTCATTAGATTAGCGAACGAAGAATTTTTAGGTTTAATTGTCTGCAAGACCGAATCTCGGTGACACCGTGTCAGAAAAATTGGTTCTACCGATTTTGGTTTTGTGCTACTGAGGAAAGTCTCGGTGAAACTGAGTGGCAATTTTCGGTTTTACCAAAATTGGTGCCAAGTTTCTGTTAAGAGCACTATGTGTCTCGGTAGTACCAAAACTTTTGTCCCTGTCACACCGAAATCCCTTTTTGCTGATGCCTATATCTAAGGATTTCTTAGTTCAATTTTTTGAAGAAATTTTTTGGCATTTTGTGATGAATCATCCCCTTCTAGTCTACTATACTATATTCATAGGGTCAGAGATGTCTGCTTTAGAGGACAGTCAGAATGATCATAGAGATCCCAGTGTTGATGCAGATCCAGGCACTAGTCCCGATCCTAGCTCATTTTCAGATCCAGGCACCCCTAGTTCTCATGGTTTTCCCAAGGCTGCTATTAGGACAACAAAGAAGCTAAATTCAGATGAGGAATATTCTGATTTTGTGCCAGATGAAGTTCTTGCTAAGAAGCAATACAAAGCTGCCAGAAAGTCTACCAATGAAGCCACCTCTGCCAAGAGGGTAGTCAGCAAGGCATATGCCAGTTCTGAGGCTATGAGAGCGCCTAAGAGTGATAGTGCTACCATGACTATCGAGCCCCCAAAGAGGTCATTTACCAAGAAGGCTAAGAAGAAGAAGAGGGTGAGGAAAACCACTGTTCGTGTCACCGGTAGGCTGTCTACCGTGAGAAGGAAACCCACTCCTGAGAACAGTGAGGCAGATGAGACAGAGCCAACTGTAAAGGCTCCTCCCGAGAAGAAGCAGAAGAAGCTTTTAGCTGATGCTATGCCAAAGCAAGCTCCATCCAAGAGCAAGCCAGCTGCTCCTGAGAAGCCTTCTGCTCCCAAGCCCAAGAGGACATCCAGACAGATTCCAGCTTCTGAGAAGAACAAGGGAACCACCTCCTGAGATGCTGATGAGGATGCCATGTCTGCTATGATGAAGCTTAGACCACACCTTCAAGAGCACAATGTCAGTCACTTGGTTGCTGAGGACATGAAGAAGAAGAACAAGGATGCATGTCTGAGAGAGTGGAGAGCTATTGATCTTTACTCTCAAAGAAGGAAAGCAGCTATGGACTATAGATTTTATACCAAGGAGCAACAACATTTCTATGAGACAGTGTTGCTTGACAAGAGCCCTGTTGTGAGTGACATGCGATATGTCGATTGGAAGTATATCAAGGATAATGAAGACTATTTCCCAAGTGTGCAAGATAACTTCCACTACATTGGCTTGGATGAGTTTGTTGGCAAAGAATTCACTGCATGGAACGATGAGATGAGCATGCAATTCTACTCCACTGCTCACTTCTATGGGGATGACTGAAGGAGCAAGATATGAGTCTACTGTTGATGAATGGGCTGCCATCTTAGGAGTCCCATTGGCGCGGGATGGTGATGTCTGTGTGTACTCAAAGTCCAAGGAGAGCCACAATGCCATGAAGGACGTGTACACTGCTATCCCTGTTGATTATGTGCATTCACATAAGCTAGGATGAATCTACTACCTCCAGGTAGGTCTCCATACTATCAACACCATACTGAGGCACACCTTGATGCCTAAGTCAAGAGACGAGAAGATGATCCGAGGCTACTCCATCAACCTAGTGCTTCTTATAGACCAGAACACAAGATTCAGAGTAATGGATCTGATATTGGAGACTGTGAAGAGGGTTGTTGCTGATCAGAAGCGCTCATGATGCTATGCACCCTACATTCTGATGCTCATCAACTCTAAGCTGGAGAAGCACATATTTTCTCTTGACAGGCCACACTTGCCACTACATCTAGAACTTGTGGACAAAGTTGTGGTGATGGATCCAGATCATCCCACATCAGCTGCAACACATGTAGAGGAAGAGGCAGCTAGAGCCACTAATGCTCAAGTCCCCAGATCCAGGAATGAGCAAATGGATCTCTTGATCTCTACCCTTCAAGGCATGCAGAAGGATATCAAAGGCATACTTGACAATCAAAACAATCTTGTGAGGATCTTTGAGACTAGGATCAAGACCCTCAATGACAAAGTGGATGGGTTGACCAAGACCGTGAACGAGCTCAAGAAGGAAGTAGATGAAGCTCCTATCTGTCGCACCTCTTTAGAGTCTGATTCTGATGATGATGAGGATTGTGCACCTGTCAGGACAGCTGCCCAGTTCAGGACTCAGGCCAGAACTCCCATAGTGCTAGCTCCGGAGATGAGACCTTCATCGTCTGCACCAGCTACAGTCACTTTTGCTCCCTCAGCTCCAGTACCTCCAGTTGCTACACCGACACCGTCCATGACATCAGGAGAGGTCTTCGCCGACGCGGTTTTGTCGGCTCCTTCATCAGCTACCGAAGGAGATCAACCCAGAAGAATGTTTAGCTTTATCTCTTTGAACTTGGTGGTAACTTGTTGCCAAAGGGGGAGAAGTTCGATATAGATCTTTAGGCTTCAAGTGGAATAGCTTTTGGTTTTTATCGCTTTTTTTAAAACAATGGATTTTTTGTGTTGGATGTGTTAAACTTTGTTTGTGTTTGATGTAATACTTAATGTGTGTTGCTACCTTTTTCTTATATTTTGATGTTTATGAGATGATCATTCACTTTGCTTGATTGTGCTGTGCTATGTTTATTCACTTTTATTATTCTTGCACACCACCAAGTTGAATTTAACATGGAAGAAGTGCCCCATGTACCTAATCGATTGTGAATTTGCATTCAAACGCAAATTCAAAATAATGCACAAAATAAGGGGGAGCTCTTCCTTATCACATACTTCTCAAAGTGAGGATTATATTCATTCATTATATCATATGTCGAAGCTTTGATCTATATGTTGTCATCAATTACCAAAAAGGGGAAGATTGAAAGCACATTTGCTCCCTTGGTGGTTTTGGTAATTAATAACAAAATATATGTCATTGAACTAATGTTTCCACTAAGCATATTTCAGGAAAGGTTGAATGATGGGTTGGCAAACGGATTGTGGAGAGACCCCTAGATGCAAGGAAATGGACTGGAAAAGCTTCAAGCAAGAAGAATCTTAGTTTACTTTGTGAGAAAACACTTTGAGTCATAAGAAAGCCAATACTATTAAAAGGGGGTAAGGAATTATTGGTGAACAAAATGCTCATACATGCACAAGTGATAGTCACCAAAAAATCCACACACTCCTCCACAAAAGTCTGTCCAGAACCAAATATGCAAAATTAGTGCAACCAATTCTTCCCACTCGGTTAAACCGATTCTCATACTGAGACAGAGCCCTGCCAAAACCTAGCTTTTCGAAACAACCGATTCTGAAATGGTGGAACCGAGTTCAGGTGGCAAACCTACTGATGTCGCTTGCACAAAATTGGAAATTATGAATTTTTTCTTTGATGTCACCGAGTCTTGCCATTCTGACCATTGCCCACCTTTTCATTACAACCGATATGTCTATATCGGTCTCACCGAGATTCAAAAGTTGCTACCTTTGAGGCAACTCGGTACCACCGAGATTAACACATCGGTGTCACCGAGTTGGACTTTTTAGGTCTAACGGTTGGATTTTTGGATATGCCTATATATAACCCTCCAACACCACCTACTCGAAAAAGAAGCACTCAGAACAGATTCCCACTCATACCAAATAATTTTATGACAGAGAGCCACCTACTTATGTGTTGAGATCATGCCATTCAATCCAACCATATTATTCTTGATCTCTAGCCTCCCCAAGTTGCTTTCCACCCAATCAATCTCTTCCACAAAAGCCAAGTCTGTGAGGGAGTGATTGTGTGTTTAGGAGTCTATCATCTTGAAGCACAGGAGCAAGGAGTTCATCGACATTATCGAGCCTATTACCTTTTGGAGGGTGGTGCCTCCTAGATTGGTTAGTTGTCACTTGGGCGCCTCCTAGTTCGTGTTGTGGACTGAACCAAGAAGTTTGTAAGGGCAAGGAGATTGCCTATTTCGTGAAGATCTATCTTGAGTTAGGCTAGTCCTCCATGGACGTAGGCCGTCATGGTATAGTCAAGGTTGCTTCTTCATGGAACCCTTCGTGTGTAGAGCCCTTCGTGGATTCTCGCGACCATTACCCTTTGTGGGTTGAAGACTCCATCAACGTGGACGTGCAATAGCACCACCTTTCGGAACCACGGAAAAATCATCGTGTCGCAAAATTGCGGTTGATATTCCTACCCTTCCTTTGCCATTCATGCTTGTCTTTACTTTTCGCTGTTATACTCGTGGACATGCATGTGTAGGGTGTGCTTGACTTTCTACAATTTCTAAAATATGTCAACACTTAAAATTGGGAAAACATAAATCTTTAATTGTTCAAGTAGTCTAATAACCCCCCCCTAGACCTACTTTCGATCCTACAAGTGGTATCAGAGCATTGGTCTCTATGAATTGGTTTCACAACCTAGGAGAGTATGGCATCTAGTGAGGGAAATTATCACCGTAGAGGCCCGTAATTTGATGGCACTAATTTTGTAGTTGGAAGCACAAAATGAAGATGCATATTCTTGGTCATAACCCTGCCGTTTGGGATATTGTTCGTGTTTGTTTGCAAGGTGAATTCTTTCCAGATGGAAGGGAACCATATAATGAAGCGACCGCAGAAGAATTTAAGCATTGCAATACAAAAACCAAATTCTTGGTCATAAGCATGTGACGTTTTCTTCAACTGCCTATTGTCACACCCTGTGATTTTGCCTCCTGACTTAGATATCATGACTCAAAAATCAGGGCCAATTAAAACTTTTTCTGTGCTTGTGATGCTTGCCTTGAGTGTTGGTTTTTTGTTTGCTTTTATGTGCTCTATATTCATGAAATCCCTCCTACTCTGAAAACCCTTTTTCCTTGATCCCCACTCTAGTCCAATGATCATGACATGTGAATAGGACTTAATTATATTTTTACAAAATATTATTTTGGCCAAAAAGGTTTTGTTCAAATTAGGTTGGCAAAACCCCATGATTTGAGGTTTGCACTGCAAGTCCCAAAATTGGGTGGATCCCTTTTCCCCAAGTGCTTTATTTGGAACCTACTATATATATATCTTCCCAAAACCACGAAATATTATTTTAAAATATTATTTTCACATTTTATTTAAAAGCTTTTTATTAAGGCTAGAAATGGGTTTTCCTAGGGAAAAATTATTTCAATGCTTTATAAATATTTGAGAAAATTTAGGGAAACTCAGTGGACATATATTGTCCATATATAAGAGTTTCAACACTTGTAATGTTCAAAATATTGGACAAATCCCTTCAAAATCATTTCTACCTATTCCAAGCATTTGAAATATTTCTATAAGAAATATTCTCAAAAAAATCCAGGAAAATTCTGGCTTGTTACATATGATATATGTGTTCATCTTGCCAAGTTACATCTCAATCCCAATTGTTTTGGTTCACCAAAACTTCCTAAAACCATTCTTGTCCAGAGCCAATTTTTATCAACTTTACATTGTGAAGTATCTCCCCTTGACCCCAAACTTTGTGGACATGCTCTAATCACCAAATAATGATGCTACACTAAGTGGTGCATCAAGGGTAAAAGCTTAGCATAACTAGATCTATAGAAACCTAATTCTGTTAGTTTCTAGGGTTCACAAAGTTTCCATTATCAACTTTCTTCATTTGAGCTGAAAACTTGTGATCAGGACCAAATGGACTTACCATTTACCCCTGGTAAATCTCAATCTCATAGGATTCCCCTGCCTAGCCCAATCACAGCACAAGCACCTTTTTCCATAAACTAGTGGACAAGTCAAGTGGGCCCAAAAAGATTCCTCTTGCCTCCAAATTTTCACCACAACATATTCTAACCTCATTTTACCTCCAACAACTTTGCCATGGCCTCTGGTCAATTATTTGTGGGGTAACTCCCTCATTCTCCCATTATTATGTTCCTGAAAATGCCCCCAAGCATTTCCAAGGCATCATTTGCATTAAACCTAACCGAGAGATGGCATGCTCATGTGGGAAATATGAGCAGACCATATGAACTTAGTTTATGGCAGAAATAGTGCCCTTGCACTGCATGTACTCTGTAGAATCATCTCCCTGAGTTGAAAATTGGTGGGATTGTAGTCCCTCCATAGGTAAGTCCACTAGACAAGGTTTTCCCCAATTTGCCTCCAGTAAAAACCCATGATTTGGCCCCCAAGTTTACTGCTGCCAACTTATGCCCTATGGAACCCCTATCTCCACTGCCCTATTAACCTCAAGATTGCACTAGTGGCCACTATAATGCATGCCTTGCACGCCGGACATCTTTTGCCCACCGAAAAGATGCCCTGGACAAGCTATGGCGTGGTGACCACGTCATTGACATGCAGAAACGACGCTCTGCCACTTGTCCTTGCCTAATCAGAGGCTCCCGACAGCCTTGGGCCTCATGGTGTAGTCCCCCGAGACCGCCTCGATGTCCACGACACGATAGAGTGTCAGGGCCCTCCTCCCTTGCCCTCATCTCTCCAATGTCGCGTGTGCCCGGTGCCGCTCCGCTCGGCCAGTACCCGGCCGTGCACGTAAGAGGCCCAGGCGGATGCCCTCTCTCTCTCTCGCTCCCCTGTGTCGTGGATGAGTTCCACGAACACCCCGAACACACTCTCGTGGCCCCTCGAGCACCCCAGCAACGGCAGGGTCTGAGCCGGGGCACGAGCTCGTGGTATGTTGTTGCCCCGCCCATATAATGCAGCCCCGAGCTCCCCTCGACGCTCCCTTGGCTCTCTCCCCCTCTCATACACCTCCCTTACCTCCCCCATCTCCCCCAATGCTTTCCCCCTTCCTCCATGGCCGCCTTGGCGCCGCCTCGGTTTTCCTCAAATTCTAGCTCCCCGCCTCCATTCTCCCCTCCTAGCTCCATCGTTGCATCTCCATTCACCTCCAGAAGCCCCCTGTTTCCCTTCCCCTTCTCTCCGCGACAGTGGCGTCGTGCCCTCCCCATGGCCAACGGCCTACTCTGCCGCAGTGGGGGCTGCACACAATGCTGGTCTCCCCATGGCTCAGGGACTGCGCAGGCGCGTGTGGCTCGCTGCCCCAAGCCCTCCGGTGGTCGGGACGCCGTCGGGAGCGCGTTGTGGCGCCAGGATGGAGCACCGGCATGGGCACGCCCGGCCTCCACCTCTGTTTGAACGAAGGTAGGAGGAGGACCTACCAGTGGGGCCTGCCGGTAAGTGGCTAAGGCATGGACCCCCCCGTGTTAAGTGGAGGCGCCCCTTGCGTTGTCCGCCTCCCTGCTAAGGAGGCGCATTTCTGCGGAATGCGCCTTAGGCGTTGCCCCAGCCGCCAGGCCAAGCGACTGGGCCGGCCCAGTTGCTATCCTACATCGGGGGCACTGCTTAGCCCTTTTCTTTTTGCTTTAGGTATAGTCCTTTTTCTTTTTCCTGTGGCACTAAGAAATTCATAGAAAAATCATTGTAGCTCCAAATTTGATGATTCAAAATCCTACATATTCCTAAAATCATTTCCTATCCTATTATGTGTATTTCAAAAATTTTCATAAATCTTTTCTGATAGTTCAAATTCAAATTCAAATTTGAACCATATGGAACCCCACTTTGTAAATTCCTAGGGAATTATCAGTAACTCCAAATGGGGTGATTCAAGTTCCTATCTATGTCTAAATTCATGGCCTAATCAGGGCACATTTTTCCTGGTGCCTCTCTGCCATCCAAATTATTGAGTTATTTATTCTTGTATAACCTACTTTGAAAATCCCTAGGATATTCTTACCAACTCCAAAATCAGTGAAACCACTTTCCACATGTTTCTAAAATCATGTCCTATTTGTTGGATCCGTCCACTCATTTTTATAAAAATATTTTCTATTGACATCATAGAAGATCATAAATCCCTCCATTCCTCCATTCCAAAATCATCATTAATCCTACTCTAGTTAAACCATTTTATATATTTTTCTCATGACCAGAGAGGTCTAAGAAAAATATATTTCTTATTTATCGAGCACTTGAATTTCTGTTTGTTGTGTTGCTTATTACGGTTGTTCTGGCGATAGTTGACGAAGTAGATGAAATGCTCGGAGTGGACGAGAAGTGGTTGAAGACCTCGAAGACAATGCTAAGCCAGGCAAGCAGCCCCTTGACCATGTTAAGAAACCATTTTATTACATGTCATATAGCACTTTCCTTTCATTGTATTTGATCATGTGTGGTGGTGGTACCCTCTCGGTGGGATGCCTCCGGTACCTTTTCATTGGCACTTGCATCGTGCATGACCCTACCACCTTATGAGGGTTGTGCGGGTGAGAGTAGTTAGGTTGCTATTAGATGCTACGCAAATGGGATGGGCTTATGCATAGTCATGGCAAGGAAGGATATGATTTCAAAGACTTGTTTGAAAACCCCGTCGGGTGCCACTAATGCCCGAGGGAGATGACAATGAGTTGGGTGACCACTTGAGAAAGAAGTGGTGTGCTGACACAAGTAAGTGTGTGCATTTTCGAAAACGGATTAGATTTAAGATTTGTCGACCGTCCCAACCTTACATGCGGAACCACGATACCCCTTATGGGACGGGGCTTTGTTGATTACCTTGGTGGGTACTGGCAAGGAGCCCGCATTACTAATGGCGGGAGTGGTGTGGTCACTCTCGATACGGGGTCGTACCAGTATGTACGATCATGCGCTGTCTTCATAGGCACCGGGCACACCGTTGGTCCCCTCATGGCTGGTACGATTAGAGCGAGGCTCGTGTTATGTACGTCATGAGGGCTGGGTACCAATCAAGTGGACTCTTTGTTTAGTATCGCCGGTGGAAAGGCATTGTTCGGGTGCTTACCTCGGGTATGTTAAATACCGCGAGTCGTGGATGACACAGAAGTTCCCCGAGTCTTATGGGTAAAGTTTGCAACCTGTGCAGAGTATAAAACTATTCGAATATCCGTGTCCATGGTCAAGGACAATTGGGTGGTGCTGCTTAAACTACGTCCAGATGTTTTCACAAACTTGGTATGAGTGTGTGTGTGGTGACAAGGATGATAAATGAGTTGAGTCGGATGACTTGGCATGATGACTGACCATGAGATGTTCAAACGGTACATGAGACAAGTCTGAGGACTTGATGTGATGAATGAACATGAGATGTTCAACCCCTACTTATGATGATGATTGTGACATTTTCTTATGAACATCTGTCTATGGTTGATGCATGCTTACTTAAGGCACTTGATCATCTCATTGCACTTAAAACTAGCTTTCTGCAAAACTTACCTACTAGTGCTAGATCATGCATTGTTATTGCCTTGTTCCAAACATGGGTTGCTTGCGAGTACATTCAAAGTACTCATTGGCTTGCCACTGGTTATTTTATTGTCTAGCCATGAAATATCAGGTTATGATGAAGATTACCTCGGTGATGGTCATGCGAGCTATGACGCTTCCCGGTCAGAATGCGTGTAGGGTTAAGGCAGATGGCATGGGTTGACGCTATCGTTGAAGATTTCCACTGCAATCATATGAAGGCTTGGCTATGAAGGCCATACTTGAGTAAACCGATATGTAATGGATGTAAGACTCTTGTTATTCAGTTTCTATGTGTCAAGTGAGCATTGATCTCTGGGATCACTTTGCACGTACATTCGGTGATCACGACTTATGAGTCGGGGTCCCCACACCTATGCCCCAAAGAATTAAACAAAACCAGCCATCTCTAGAATGCAAAAGAGATTTGGGATACTTCAGTTGATATGCATGAAGGTACCGAATCTGTGAGAGAATCCAATTTGGACGTTCTTCAAAGTTAGCTTGACAAGTTCAAGATGAAGGATGGTTAAGGAGTCGCTGAGATATATGCTACGCTAGCTCTCATCACCAATGAGATTGCCGGCTTAGGAAGCGAAGAAATGACCGACAAATTCATAATGAAGACATGCATGTGTAGGGTGTGCTTGACTTGCTACAATTGCTATAATCTACCAACATTTAAAATTGGGAAAAGTAGATTTTTAATTGTCAAGTAGTCTAATCACCCCCCTCTAGACCTACTTTCGATCCTACCGATGCACAAAAGTAGATATAAGTATTTCCCTCAGTTTGAGAGCCAAGGTATCAATCTAGTAGGAGGTACACACAAGTCTCCAATCTATGCACCTACACAAACAATCAAACACTTGCACCCAACACGATAAAGGGGTTGTCAATCCCTTCTCGGTCACTTGCAAGGATGAGATCTGATAGAGATACATATAAATGATTGCCAAAACGTAAAACAAAATAAAATTAAGTAAATTGCAGCAAGTTATTTTGGGGTTTTTGTTTCTATAGATCTGAAAATACATAATGGAAAATAGACCCGGGGGCCATAGGTTTCACTAGAGGCTTCTCTTGAAGAAAGCATACGGTAGGTGAACAAATTACTGTCCAGCAATTGATAGAAAAGCGCAAAGTTATGACGATATCCAAGGCAATGATTATGAATATAGGAGCACGTCCATGTAAAGTAGACCAACTCCTGCCTGCATCTACTACTATTACTCCACACATCGACCGCTATCCAACATACATCTAGAGTATTAAGTTCATAAGAATGGAGTAACACCTTAAGTAGGATGACATGATGTAGAGGGATAAACTCAAGCAATATGACGAAAACCCCATCTTTTTACCCTTGATGGAAAAAATACAAAACGTGCCTCACTACCCCTACTATGTCACTGGGTGAGGACACCGCAAGATTGAACCCAAAACTAAGGACCTCTCACATTGCACGAAATACCAATCTAGTTGACCAAATCAAACCGATAATTCAAAGAGAAATACAAAGATATCAAATCGTGCATATAAGAATTCAGAAGAGACTCGAATAATATTCATAGATAATCTGATCATAAATCCACAATTCATCAAATCTCGACAAACACACCGCGAAACAAAATTACATCAGATAGAACTCCAAGAACATAGAGGAGAACATTGTACTGAAGACCAAAGAGAGAGAAGAAGCCAGCTAGCTACTAGCTATGGACCCGTAGGTCTGTGGTAAACTACTCACACTTCATCGGAAGGGCAATAGAGTTGATGTAGATGTCTTGTGTGATCGAATCCCCCTCCGACAGGGTGTCCAAAAAGGCCCCAAGATGGGATCTCACGGGAACAAAAGGTTACGACAGCGGAAAAGTATTTCGATGGACACCTTTGTTGGTTTGGGAATATTTGGGAATTTATAGCGCAAGAACTAGGCTTGGGGGACTCCCGAGGGGCCCACAATCCAGGTGGTGTGCCTCCCTCTGGCGCAACCTGAGGGCTTGTGGTTCCTAAGGGAGTCCTGGATTAAGGGGTCCTCGGGAGGCCGACCTGTTTCTTATGGGCCGAACTGTATGGGCCGCTTGCCGAACATTGGATCGATCAAAGGACTTGTCTCCAGGAAGGAAGCTTCGGGAATCGTGGCTTGTCCTCTACGTTTAATGTAGCGAATAGACATGTTTATCTCTTCGGCGTGTAACCGACCATTTGTAAATCAACTCGGTGCCTATATAAGCCGGAGGGTTTAGGTTGTACACAGGGAACAACTCATGTATGGTTAGCTATTCGATCTCGAGGTAGATCAACTCTGTAACCCACGTGCATCAATACAATCAAGCAAGACGTAGGGTATTACCTCCATAGGAGGGCCCGAACCTGGTAAAACCTTGTCCCTTTCGTCTTTTATTATCATCGATTCTAGTCTCACAGTTTGGGACCCCCTACTCAAGAGCCGCCGGTTTTGACACCGACATTGGTGCTTTCATTGAGAGTTCCGTTGTGATCGCCCAAGGAATAGATGTCTTGCCTTGTCATCAACAAGGAGGTCCGCAACATGGGCACTTTCGTCCCCAGATAGATCTTCGCCTTTGGCAGCGTTGTGCTACACGCCGACTAGACCGGCCATCTAGGCCGTGTCGAAAGCTTCCCCCCTGATCAAGAGGTCAGATTTGGGAACCTAGAGTTCTCCGTAGTTCCTAGGGACGAATCTATACTTATACTAATTAGGCACTCTCAAGAAATTATCACGTTAATCAGTAATTAGGAGTCGTTAATCTTGATGGGGTCTAATTATTACGGTATAGATCAATCCTAGAGAGGTATACATCAATCCTAGATATTTCCACATTAATAAAAATGGACATGCGTTCAAAAGAAAAAAGCTCTTCCAATATCACAAACGATAGGTTGATTTCCCAATCTCTGACAACTACCCTCCTCCAATATCTCTTCTATGTCAAAAAAAAGCATTTCCGATTTCCCAAAGATTTCCCGATCTCTCACGGCTACCCTCTCCCAATATCTCTTCCAGGCCAACAAAAAAGAAAAAATAACTTCTGATCTCACAAACGGTAGGTTGATTTCCCAAACAGCTTTTCTATCACAACCAGCCAAAGAAAATGCATCGATACGGAGGGGCTCTTCTCCTCACGCCGCGTGTATGCCGCCGCCATGGGGAAAAATAGATCGATAAAGAGGGGCTTTTCTCCTCACGCGCCATGTACGCCGTCGTCATGGCCGCCCCAAGGGTATGCTCTTATCCACACACGTCATGCAAGACGCCGTAGTAGTTGCCTCATACCTTCCCCAAGTTGACCATTCATATTTTGCATGTACATGTGCAAGTAGACGACCACCGATCCTATGATGTATGTCACCGGGTTAGCACGCCAAGGTGCATACAGTTTAATCGTTGGTAGGAGCAAGGTTCCCGCGATTCCTTCCACCCATGGACGCATCTAGCTGCCTGCATCACGTATTTAACTTAATATAAGATTCACTGGGAGATATGTTATTTGGCTCTACTTGCCTTCACATGCATAAAAATCAAGGTAATTGAATCATGTGGGTTTGCTCAGCTATATGTGCAATACGAGGAATTCATTATCTCAATGAATTTATTCCTTAAGGACACATATGCCAGATCAAATCGAGGCTGAGAGGCTAGCACATAATTACATGGATTATACCGACGACCATCATCAATCAAACATATACGGAAGCATTCAACACATTGTAAATTTGTCATTGCCCTAGCGGCAGGCTGTTGCCACTTGGACAGAGACTTAGGTAAGACCCACATGATGAGATTATTCCTTGTATGTCGCTCCATGGAGAATACCTCAACAAGCGAATCTCTATGATGGTGTCATGCGTTGTGCACATTGGAGATAGACAGGAGCAACCTATGATGGAGTCCCAAGAAAATTCTCAGAAACATATGTACGCCCACCATATCTATTGTATCATTTTACGAGAAAATTTGCTTTGAAAATTGAGACCTCTCAAGATGATACGTGTTGTTTCACTTGTCATGTTTGTTATTCTATTTTTTCTGAGTTCTATCAGTAATGGTTCTGTGTGTTTCTTTTACATTATAGTATATACACTATATATAAATCAAATTTATATCCCGTGAAAGAAAAAGCAGCAGAGGCCTAGCGGTCTGGACATCATGGACATGAGATAATCTACGATTATTCAGGGCGGTGCTGCAGGACGCGTTGTTCCGCAAGGCACACATGTCGCTGTCCTGTTCTTTAGACCGGAAAAAACAGGAGCTTCATACATGCACTTTAGGTATGTAATCATGGTGTACATAGCAATTTTGACTGCGTAATACCAGCACTGCTGCGAGCCTACGTATATGCATGAACTGAAGTATGTGTCGGTTGATCTATGAAGGGTACACTACAACATTTATATTTGAAAAAATATATACAGTACAATTTACAGCTTATATAGTACAACTAAAAAAGCACTCTTCTCTACCTCTGTAGTAATTAATCCCCCATCTACTGTCTTATCTCAGTATCTCATGCCTTCAAGCAATATCGGTGCGAGTTACCGGATCTCTATTTCTCTTGTGTTGTGTCGCTTACTGCGCGTTCGAGCAGGAGTAGCCCATCGCTCGCGACCTAGGTTGTCTGGCAGCCTAGAAGGAGCTTCAATTTAATGCACGTCATTGTTGCATGCTTGTGCATAGAGGTGAAACGTGATCAACAAAGATATGATGTCCGATGCCCACACGTTATATTGATTCATGCAATTATCTCTGCTTTCTTTTGATCTATATATCTTTCATTGTGACATCTATCTCTTCCACCATATGGAACTGGAATCTATGTAAAATCTGTGTGCCGATCATGATACTAAATAAATTCGTGAAGGAGATGGATTTGTGGCAGCGTATATGCATGATAGAAAATCAAAAATATATGAACAATCTAAATATGAAAGGTAGTATTTACACATGACATGTTCTCCTTTTCAACTTGGTCTGACAAAAGGTTAATTCCTCTTCTCATGTCGAAAGTTTGAACCTACCAGAATTCTTATATTGTTTTCTTCTACTTTACTAGCGCATACAATCAATTTGCAACAATGATCATTACCTTGCCCCCTGTCGCATTGAAAAACATGGAGACAAAGTTGTATGAAAACACGAACAAATGGTTGTTTTAGGCATCTTGATCTACTCCGCTGTCATAGTCAGCGTGCATGAAATCATGGTTAGGAGTCTAGAAGGACACTAGTAGAAAAAAGCCCATTTGTCCCGGTTCTAGAGGGCCATTTGTCCCGGTTCCGGAACCGGGACTAAAGGGTCGTTACTAATGTCCAAAACCTTTAGTCCCGGTTTGCCCACCAACCGGGACAGATGGCGCTCCACGTGGCCTCTGCGGCTTGCCCGGCCAGGAGGGCCTTTTGTCCCGGTTGGTAGCACCAACCGGGACCAAAATGCATCCATGCGTCAGCAGTTCCGGGGCTGGGGTTTTGTTTATTTTTGAGAGGGGGGATGGGGGTTTTGTAGGATTAATTTTGGGGTTTAATATATTGTGTTAGCTAGCTAATAGAGAGAGGTGTCCTCTCTTATCTCCGTGCTTGGTCGATGCTACGTACTATACGTATAGAGAGGACTCGACATGCTAGCTAGTAAGGAAATGAAGGAATTAAACCATTAAGTACAGAAGATCGTCATGAACATATACAGAGAGAAGTTAGATTGTTCGAACAACAAGTTTTCGTATATCTATCCGACGCTACTGGCTACATATATACAATATAAGATCTCTTACCATACCCTAACATCTGAAATCAAGTTCCATATGGTATTCTCCCTCTTTCCTGATGATGTGTTAAAGAAAGAATCCCGCCAATTCCTCTTGAATAGCTATTATGCGATCTTGTGGTAGGAGTTGTTCCTGCAGCTCCCAAAGCTAACTCGAAGAAGGGGGTCAATACATATATATGAATGAAACTCAACACAAATGATGGTAGTAAAAATAAAATTGTGAATATTATTGCTTACGCACATCAAAATGTTTTTTAGAGTAGCCGCCCTGCTTAGAGATCGTCGCGTTGTAGATGAACTCGCATACGTAGTATCCACAAAGATTAGTCCCTGGTTGCTGCCACAACCACTTTACGAGAAATATAGGTCAATCAAACTGATAATCAATCATTATATAAATGGTATTGATGAAACTAGCTAGAATAAATATAATGGGAGATGCGCGGAACTAGCTAGTAGTACTTACTTTCGGGCATGTAAATTTCAGCTCCTTTGGCAGTACCGGAGATTTTTTTGGTGAATAGTATCCAAACCCTGCCAGACATAGAAAATAATTATTACCTGATATCAGGAAATGAACAAAGTTACCGAAATGGTGTGATAATGATTGATTTAACTTACTTCTTAAGCATTTCAGTGATGATCGCATACGTCTTGGGATCTTTTCGTCTTGAGTCTAAGACGGTTACTACTCCCTCCTCAAGCATAATCTCTAGGAGAATAAAGTGGAAGCTGCGCACGCATGCATAACTCATCAATTATATTAATATAACCTCGAGTAAATAAAGGAAAACCGAATATGCACAGTATAACACTCACTCAAAGTTGTAAGGAAAGATTATTTTTTGTTTTTTTTGATGTTGAAGCAACGATTGTAGCAAGTTGGCCTCGGCTTGTTTGGGATTCTTTTTCATCTCCCATTCATCAAAGAGATTTAGGTTAATGAACCCAATATCATAGATTTCTCTTTGCTTGCATTCGACGATCTTCAATCTGCATAATATAGTGAATTATATGTACATGCAATGAAAGAGCTGAGCTATATATAGAGACTTAATTAAAGAAGTAGTACTTACAGACAGTAGCAAGTGACGATTACTTTATCGATGGCCTTTTGATTGAAAAGCTGGAATAACTCCTCAAATGGAACACACAACACGTCAATTCCAGCGAGGTTGTGCTTGTCTTTAACCATAATCATCAAATTATCCAACCCAGAGTTCTTGCAGGTGTCCATGTACCACTGATGGAATTTTCGCATCATCGTTGGTAGCTATTGATCAGGTCTGACGAGAGGATACCCGTGCTGGAATTTGTGTTCGTCCACCTCCAGTGCATCAAAATGTGTATCGTCGGGCGGGTAATCAACAGGATTGGTACCGGGCACCATCCCGACCGGCAGATTTGCGACGACCATATCGCTAGACACCTGCAGCGGGGGGCACGATTGTTTCGCCTGTTCACCGAGCTGGGGAATTTTTTCCCTATTGCAATTTGTTGTTCTCTCCTTTTGTCAGTTGCAGTGGTTCCGGACCGGGATGATTCTTGCACTTTCTTTTTAAGAGTGCGGATATGGTTGTCATCTAGCGGAGCTGGTGCTGGTCGCTTCAGGGCATCATAGTGCGCTTCAATTTCACCTCATCTATCTTCTCCTCCGGAGGTGGATTTTTCTTTTTAAAAAAGGCATCCACTTCGCCTTTAGAGATCTTCGAGTTTTCCACATCGCTCCTCTCGTATGGTAACGGCTCAAGAGGCTTGAGAGATGATGGACCGTATTGGTATCGCCTCCCGCCACTGGTTGTAGTGCTAGACACCGAAGCGACGACTGCTATTTTCCTTTGTTGCTTAAGAGGCGCCGGAGCAGCCAGAGCGGCAGCGGCGTTTCTCTTCTGCTCTTGCTGACGAGGCGGAGGAGGAGACGGGCTGCTCGGACGCGCCGACGGAGGCGGAGAAGGAGGCGGAGGAGGAGGTGGAGGAGGAGGCGTGCACCGATCACTCGCCGGAGGAGGAGGCGG
Source organism: Hordeum marinum (assembly GCA_022496015.1). Classification (NCBI taxonomy): domain Eukaryota; kingdom Viridiplantae; phylum Streptophyta; class Magnoliopsida; order Poales; family Poaceae; genus Hordeum; species Hordeum marinum. The sequence continues at coordinate 275,395,083 of CM039677.1, read as the reverse complement.
AGAAGGAGGCGTGCCCTGATCACTCGCCGGAGGAGGAGGCGGGCCCTTACTCGCCAGAGGAGGAGGCGGAGGAGGAGGCGGGCCCTTACTCGCCGGAGGAGGAGGAGGCGGAGGCGCCGTCCAGTCGGAAGCTTGATGAATTCCTTCGGCCATAGACATGAAGTCCTCAGAGCATTCTCCAGGAGAGTTTCCCCTTCACTGGTAGGGTAGTCAAGTTCGAGCTCCTCATATCCCTCCAATATTTCTTTGACCATGACAACAACATAGCCTTGTGGAATCGAACGATAGTGAAAAGTTCCGTTGGGTCGAGGAGGTGCAACATGGCCGATAGACACCGTGGCTTTGAGGTGCATCATCAATTGGTTCTTAAGGTGGCAATCTTGAGACTCCGTGATTTCATCCACGGGGTACCTGGGAGCCGTCAAATCAGGCTGTGCAATGAGCTCGGTGGAAGCCACACTGCTTCTCCGCTGAGATGGCGGGGTAGCTTCTAGGTAGCTTCGTCAGCTCGATGCCTCTCCTCTAGCGCTTGTACTCTTGCATTCAGGTTCTGTATTTTGCTTTGCTCCTATTTCCTCTTCCTCTCCCTACTTTTGTAACCGCCTGCATCGGGAAACCCATGCTTCCACGGAACGGAGCCTGCCGTGCCCCCTATTCGTCCTGGGTGCTCAGGATTCCCGAGGGCCATTTTGAGCTCGTCGTTCTCTCCATCGGGAACGAACGTCCCTGCCTTCGTTTTGGCGATTAACTCCTGAAGCTTGGTGATCGGTAGTGCCAGTTGTTCGTTCATCCAATAGCACTTCCCTGTTTCAGGGTCCAAGGTTCCCCCAACCCCGAAGAACCAATTCCTTCCACGCTCTGGCCAGTTCAATGTCACTGGTAGGATCCCTTTGTCAAGAAGGTCCTTTTCAGCCTTGTCCCACAACGGTCGGGCTTTGTGGTAGACACCTGACCCTGTGCGATGGTGATGCTTCTTCTTTGCAGCATTTAGTTTGTTTATCGCTGACATCTTCTTACTCTTCTCCGATGTCTTGTGGGCCACAAATGCGGGCCACTGTTCTCTTATCTTCTCAAATCGGCCCTCGAATATTGGAGTCTTCTTTTTGTCGACAAACATTGTTTTAACTCATTCTTCCACCTCCTGAATAGCTCTGCCATCTTCTTAAGAGCATGAGTCTTGACCTTTTGCTCCATAACTGGCTTTTCCGGATGCTCCTCTTCCGGTAGGGTGAAATTTGCCTTCAGCGCGGTCCAAAGATCATCTTTCTGTCTATCGGTGACAAAAGACACTTCAGAGTCTCCGGACTTCGGCTTATTCCATTGGTGGATGGTGATCGGGATCATGTCCCTAACAAGAACCCCGCACTGAGCAGAAAATGCATCCTTGGTCCGGCTGGGTTCAATCGGTTGGCCATCTCTATTGATGCTGGTGATCATGAACCTTTCATCCGGGCGCAACTTTTTCTTCGGGCCTCGTCTTGTTACCGAAGTTTGGCTCGATCCGGATATGGAGGGCTAGAAAAGAAGAAAGAAGAGAGTTAATATGTGTACACATACCAAAACAATTAATGCATCAATTAGCTAGTCAGCACAGGCTTAATTATTATATATACCTTGCCGGACTTTCCAACAACTCCTTCCTCCGTTCGCTCACCGGAGCCGTCATCACGGTCTCGTTCCTCCGTTCGCTCACAGGCGCCATCATAAGCATGTCCTTCCTCCTCTGTCCGATCACTGGAGCCTGCTTCACCCTCTTCTTCCAGACCATCGGTGTCGTTCAGAAACCCGAAGACATAACCTCCTTCCCGGATGATGTCGCCCACCAACAACGGAACTTCACGGATGATTTCCCCCAACATCTCTTCTTCTTCTAAGTTTCTTTGACGATCGTCCATAGTTTTTGCAAAATATTAATTACAACATGACACTTAATATACAAACATGATATAGCATGGATATATTATTGTGCCAAACATATAAGTTTTGCCGAAAAACATGGGGGCATGTGTTGACACCAATTTTTGGCATGACAATAAACCTATATAAGATGGCGCCCGGAGCCAGACAACCGTGCAACCGATGTCTGATGGAAAACGTGACTAGGGGTGAAACCGGATCGGATTCGGATGGATAATCTCTCATGTCGAAGTTATCGGAGAGGGGGTAAATCGGAGAGGATGTGACTAGGGATGGAAAACGTGATGGGCCTTGAGAGTTGGTCGCCCAGATATCGAGACGGTGGTGAACATTTTACCTTAGTAACTTAGAAAAAAATGTTATCGAGGAGGGGGTATATCGACCCCCCCCCGCATGTCAAAGTTATCGGAGAGGGGGTATATCGACAATGACATACGTTCCGGATCCGTTGGAAATCTCTCGGGGAGCCGATGCCAACGTGATGATAGGGGGCCAGGTTGCTCCCGTGGCCTTGTTGATAGCTAGAGCCGATGCCAACGTGATGATAGAGCCGATGCCAACATTTTCATTTAACAAAAAAGCAACTTCAGAAAAAGACTTGCTTCGCCAACATGAACATATCAAAAAAAGATTTGCTTTGCCAACTTGATGATAGAGCCGATGCCAACTTGAACATATACACAAATATACATGAACATATATATATATACATGAAAAAAACATATACACATATACATGCCCGCAAAAAAATACACATATACATCAAAAAACAGAGCACGCACGGTGCTGCCGGCCGGCGACCATGGAGCAGTGGCGATGGGGAGCAGGGGACATTGGAAGGGGGGCTCACTGTGGGGGGGCGCGGCGATGGCTTGATCGGTGACGAGGCCGGCGACGAGGATGACGGGCTCGGGGGGAGCAAGGGAGCGACGAGGATGGCAGGCTCGAGGCTGGCGATGAGGACGGCGCGCGGCGAGGTCAAGGGCGCGGGAAAGGGCGAGGGCGCGAGGGCGCGTCAGCGAGTAGGACGGCGGGCTCGAGGCCGGCGACGAGGACGGCGCACAGCGAGGGCGAGGGCACGGGCGAGGGCTCGGGGAGTGGAGCGCGTCGGTGACGGCGAGGGTGCGGTCTAGCAGCCTGGAGGCGTCTTGCTATTCGGCGCGGCGTCGGGGATGCCGGCGACTAGGATGGCGGGCTCGGGGAGATGTTGACGCGGCGACGGGGATGAGGACGACGGGCTCAGGGCAACTGGTGGATGAAAACTGAAATTTTCTAAGTGTTTTCTTATATACAAGAAGCATTGGTCCCGGTTGGTGGCACCAACCGGGACTAAAGGTGGGTATTGGTCCCGGTTGGTGCCACCAACTGGGACCAAAGGTCCCTTTTCGTCAGCCCAAAGGGCGGGAAGCAGAGACCTTTGGTCCCGGTTGGTGGCACCAACCGGGACTAAAGGTGGGTATTGGTCCCGGTTGGTGACAACAACCGGGACCAAAGGTCCCTTTTCGTCAGCCCAAAGGGCGGGAAGCATACCTTTGGTCCCGGTTGGTGGCACCAACCGGGACTAAAGGTGGGTATTGGTCCCGGTTGGTGCCACCAACCAGGACCAAAGCCCTGTTCCTGATGCGGTGGGAGTTTAGTCCCACCTCGCTGAGCGAGGAGCGCACATACTGGTTTTGTAAGCGCGGCTGAACTGACTGTCTCGAGCTCCTCTCTACCGTAGGCAGTGCATGCCTAATGGTCTCTGCCTGTTGGGCCTACTTGCCCCATGGGCCTGCGTCCTGGCCCATGTATATTGGGTTACTAGTCGTATGCAGGCCATGGTGGCTTAGTAGGTGGGCATTTTTTATGTTATTTTTTTGCATATTAAAAGTTCTTAACAAAAAATACTTTATGGTGGCTTAGTGTGTTTTATCATTATATTCTTTTTGCTATTAATTTTTTCAAGAAACAATACTTTGATAATTTTATTGCATAATTTCCATTATTTTTGTTTTGTTTTTTGATTTATTTATTTTTTCTTTATTTTTTGCTTTATTTATTTCCAGTGTGTTTTATCGTTATATTCCTTTTGCTATTAATGTTTTGAACAAAAAATACTTTGATAATTTTAGTTCCATAATTTTTATATAATTATAGTTTCAGAAATACTAGAGGTTTATAATAGCTTTTTAGTTGATTCTTTTTTGAACTCCACTCCCACGATGTTTTGAAAGAAAATGAAAAGCACTTCAAATGAACTCAGGAAAGGTTGAAAGTTGGCATGGTATCATCATTTCACCCACATAGCATGTGCTAAAAAGTTGAGAGGGTTACGACAAAAACTGGATGCATTTCGTGCAATAAATGGACAATCTCTTTCAAAGTATCACGATTTCGGACGAAACTCATCTGTTACAAAGGGATTTCATTTTTTGAACTTATTTGAACTCCATACTTTTTGTGTGTTCAAAATGCACCATTCAAAGCCACATCATCAATTTTCAGCCCTTTCTGACTTGATCAATTGGTATTTTTCATGCACTTGCTGATTTTTTTGAGCTAAATGACCCTGAAATTGATAAGCACTTTAAATGAACTCTGAAAAGGTTCAAAGTTGGCATGGTGTCATCATTTCACCCACATAGCATGTGCTAAAAAGTTGAGAGGGTTACGTCAAAAACCGGATGCACTTCTTGTACAAAACGGACTATCTCTTTCGAAGTATGAGGGTTTTGGACGAAAACTCGTCTGTTACAAAGGCATTTCATTTTTCTAAACTTATTTGAACTCAAGAATTTTTGTGCATTCAATATGCACCATTCAAAGGCACATACTAAAACTTCAACCCTTTCTGACTTAATTTTCTATTTTTCATGCATTTTAATGATTTATTTTGACCTAAATGACCTTGAAATTGGAAAGCACTACAAATGAACTCAGAATAGGTTGAAACCTGGCATGGTATCATCATTTGACCCACATAACATGTGTGCACAATACTGTGCAAGCATTCAAAGAAGATTTCCTTCTCTTCTTTGGTAAGAGCATAGCTGGCAGGACCTTCATAGTGCTTTGGAGGCATGCCGTCTTTTTCGTACAAACATTGCAGGTCCTCCCGTGCCTCCGGTGTATCTTTTGTCTTCCCACACGCGCCCAAGAAGCCTAGCAGGTTCACGCAAAGGTTCTTTGTCACGTGCATCACGTCGATTGAAGAGCAGACATCTAGGTGTTTCCAGTAGGGTAGGTCCCAAAATATAGATTTCTTCTTCCACATGGGTGCGCGTCCCTCGTCGTCATTCGGAACAGATAGTCCGCCGGGACCCTTTCCAAATATTACGTGTAAATCATTGACCATAGCAAGTACGTGATCACCGGTACGCATGGCGGGATTCTTCCGGTGATCTGCCTCGCCTTTGAAATGCTTGCCTTTCTTACGACACTGATGGTTGGTCGGAAGAAATCAACGATGCCCCAGGTACACATTCTTCCTGCATTTGTCAAGGTATATACTTTTAGTGTGAGCTAAATAGTGCGTGCATGCGTGGTATCCCTTGTTTCTCTGTCCTCAAAGGTTACTGAGAGCAGGCCAATCATTGATGGTTACAAACAGCAACGCATGCAGGTCAAATTCCTCCTGTTTGTGCTCATCCCACACACGTACACCGTTTCCATTCCACAACTGTAAAAGTTCTTTAACTAATGGCCTTAGGTACACATAAATGTCGTTGCCGGCTTGCTTAGGGCCTTCGATGAGAACTGGCATCATAATGAACTTCCGCTTCATGCACACCCAAGGAGGAAGGTTATACATACATAGAGTCACGGGCCAGGTGTTGTGATTGCTCCTCTGCTCCCCGAAAGGATTAATGCCATCCGTGTTTAAACAAAATCATACGTTCCTTGGGTCATCTCCAAACTCAGCATGGTACTTTCTCTCGATTTTTCTCCACTACGACCCATCAGCGGGTGCTCCCAACTTCCCGTCTTTCTTACGATCTTCATTGTGCCATCGCATCAACTTGGCATGCTCTTTGTTCCTGAATAGACATTTCAACTGTGGTATTATAGGAGAATACCACATCACTTTGGCAGGAACTCTCTTCCTGGGGGGCTCGCCATCAACATCACCAGGGTCATCTCGTCTGATCTTATACCGCAATGCACCGCATACCGGGCATGCGTTCAAATCCTCGTACGCACTGCGGTAGAGGATGCAGTCATTAGGGCATGCATGTATCTTCTGCACCGCCAATCCTAGAGGGCATACAACCTTCTTTGCTGCGTACGTACTGTCAGGCAATTCGTTATCCTTTGGAAGCCTCTTCTTAAATATTTTCAGTACATCCTCAAATCCCTTGTCAGGTATACCATACTTTGCCTTCCACTGCAGCAATTCCAGTACGGTATTAAGCTTTGTGTTGCCATCTTCGCAATTGGGGTACAACTCTTTTTTGTGATCCTCTAACATCCGATCAAACTTCAGCTTCTCCTTTTCACTTCCACACTGTCTCCTTGCATCAACAATGACCCGACGGAGATCATCATCGGGCACATCGTCCGGTTCCTCTTGATCTTTAGCTTCCCCCGTTGCAGCATCACCGTATTCAGGGGGCACATAGTTGTCATCGTACTCTTCTTCTTCGCCGTCTTCCATCGTACCCCCTATTTCTCTGTGCTTGGTCCGAACATTATAGTGTGGCATGAATCCCTTATAAAGAAGGTGGGCGTGAATGGTTTTCCGGTCAGAGTAAGACTTCGTATTCCCACATATAGAGCATGGACAACACATAAAACCATTATGCTTGTTTGCCTCAGCCACTTCAAGAAAATCATGCACACCGTCAATGTACTCGGAGGTGTGTCTGTCACCGTACATCCATTGCCGGTTCATCTGCGTGCATTAAGTGTGTCAAAAACCATTACAGAACATCATGAATAGATAAGTGACCAAATTAATAGAAGTTCATCATCACATTAAAACCAAAGTACATACATAGTTCTCATTGAACAACATATAGCTCTCCAGAGCATCTAATTAAACCATACATTGAAACTATGTAAAACATTTCAATGCAACAACAAATACGATCATAATCGCAACCAAGGTAACAATTGATCCAACGGCATAATGATACGAAGCCTCTCTATGAATGGCATATTTTCTAATCTTTCTAATCTTCAAGCGCATTGCATCCATCTTGATCTTGTGACCATCTACGACATCCGGAACATGCAACTCCAATATCATCTTCTCTTCTTCAAGTCTTTTCTTCTCTTCTTCAACTCTTTTTAATTTTTCTTTTAAATACTCGTTTTCTTCTTCAACTAAATTTAACCTCTCGACAAGAGGGTCGTATGTAATATCTGGTTCACATACCTCCTAGATAAAGACATCTATGTCAAGTTGGTGTCAGCATAATTACCATAAACACTAAATGAAACAAATAGTTATAAAAGATAATATATACCACATCCGAATCATAGACAGGACGAGGGCCGACGGGGGCGGATACCAAAACCATTGCACTATATAATAACAAGCAATAATACAAGTAAGAAAATAAGACAATTATCTATCTAATCATACAAGTAAGAATTTTTTTATTTTATAAAGAAGATAAGAAAAAGAGGCTCACCACGGTGGTGCCGGCGACGAGATCGGTGCGAGCGATCGACGGCGGTGAAGACGGGGATGGGATGTGACGGACTGATAAATCTAGACAAATCTTGAGGAAAATGGAGCTTGGAGGTCTAGTTTGGAGAGGAGAAAGCTTAAGTAGTGTGGCTCGGTTATTTCATCGAACACCTCATGTGCATAAGAGGTGAGCTAGAGCACCACAAAGCCCTCTCCTCGCCGACCAGGAAAAAACAGAGCAGTGGCTCGCGGGCGAGGGGTATATATAGCCAATTCATTGGTCCCGGTTCGTTTCTGGAACCGGGACTAAAGGCCATCCTTTAGTCCCGGTTCCAGCTACGAACCGGGACCAATGGTTGTGGGCCAGAAGCGAGGCGCATTGGTCCCGGTTTGTGTCTGGAACCGGGACTAATGGGTCCAAACGAACCGGGTCCAATGCCCCCACGAGGCCCGGCCGCCCCCTGGGCGCACGAACCGGGACGTATGCCCCCATGAGTCCCGGTTTGTGACTGAACCGGGACTAATGGGCTGGCCAGGCCTGAACCAAAGCCCTGTTTTCTACTAGTGGGAGCATGTCCGATTGCACACGATGCATTTGATCCGGGGAATTTTAATGATTTTTCTCCTAGAGTTTTCAAATCGAATGGATATAAGATACCAGTGAGATTGATGGGAACCATTGAAGTTGCATGTTCTTCTATTTCATGGTTCTAAAAAACACAACAGCGGGGAGATCTGTACAAGGAAACTGAGAACACAACTTGCCAACTACATCACATGTAGGCTTCTTGAGGATTATAATCTTTTAAGTATATACTCAGAAATATATATCATGAGCTCATCATATGACCATCGCAAGAGTAAAAGACACCAAGATATATATGTGGCATTGTAAATGACACAAGATTGACAAATTTAGGACAAAGATGCAAGAATGATTGTAGACATGATTGCAAATATTTAGATTTTGTTGGCAACTACTTTCATGTTGGTCAAAAGTGAAAGCATACTTAATCTTTTGGTTGGGACCAAAGTTTCAGGTAAGCATCATGGTACTTCGAATGGTTAAAATCTTTAGATTGTAATTGTAAACAAGATTTACATCTTTGGTAATATATTAATAAATTTTCATTTATAAGTTATTGATGTATTAGCTACTTTAATAGGACAGATTAACAAAACACTTGCAAGTCATGGAATTTACATAATTTGAGACATTCATTTCCGAACAAGGTGTACGAAGATTATTAGACTAACCAAATTGGTAAAGATTTTATCACAAAGTTGTGTAGATGAACATGAATTGTTAACAGTAGAAAATCTACTGTGTAAATTTATCTATTCATGTGTCAATTTATTTTTCATGTTAATGAGGGATTTGGACATCCGTGGAAACGTGGAAATCCAAAATACGTGTTATGACATCCTTACAATTAGAATCACTTTTCTTATGCTGATGCATATAAAAAATGTAGATACAAATCATAGAGAAGTTATGTGTGAACATGCATAGTGTTGGAGAGAAAAAGAAGTAATTTTGTAATTGAAAAACCCTAAAATATTAAACTGCATGGTGTTGCATATCTACCAAGTATGTCATTTTTATATTCGGTTTTTGGATGCTAATTTGTTTGTACAATTTTTCATATTACTAGAAAATTATATTTCCCTACCGTTGTTAGCATAATTTATCAAAGAAAGTGTAAGATATTTATTATTGTAGACAAGCTATTACATGAAGGTATGTTAAGATAAGATAGTGTTATAACAATCTCTTAAGCATGTTACTTATATTATATTATAGACACTAAGTAATTTAATTCAAATATCTAAAAAATAATTAATTACTGATTTTGACTTTACTTCACATGTTAATATTGTCTTAACTCAAACATTCAAAACTTTGACTATGTTTATCGAAAAAATTATGATCATCCACAATAGCATATCAATATGCTGATTCCTCACTAAATATACTTTCACATCATCTACAAACATATATATTTTTTATTGACATCTTTATTGTAATTCTTCAGTTGGGAAAAACAAAATATCAATGTAAATTGAAATGGAAGAATTATAAGAACTTGGCCGTCAAAGGAGGCCGCTTAATGAATTTAAATAGATTTGGAAATAAAACTTTAATTAACTCTCACCTTTGTTGGCTAGCCATGCGAATGCACGGGTTGACGACTAGTTGTCACTAATCGGTCTCACAGTGTCGCCTGTCGTGCCCGAAGACTCTAAGGTTTTAACCTCGAGCTCCTTTTTTAGTCACGCCCACGAAGTTAACCCCAGCGATGGCTCGACTCTTAGTTCGGACCCGGTCCAAGTGCTAGAGGACCGAATACTTGTTCTTGCCGAACACTCCACTCATCTAGACACGTCGGAGATCAGCTCCAAAAGCTCCATGCAGTTTGACCCGATCGGGCTCTCGACATTGAACGAGGCCCTAGATCGGATCTTGTCGATGAAAATTACCGACGATCCAACCCTGATATGTGCTCAGATCGGCTACAAAGTGGGTCAGGACGAACTTTTCGACCGACCCACCACCCACTTCATAGCCACAATCGAAGAATTAACCGACATGTTGGACTATGTGTCACAGTCCTAGAATTGTGTGGTATTTGTTTGCATCAACATCAGCATGTGCATCATGTCATCATGCTAGAAATCAAATGAAACTTGAAATGGGGATCACAAAACCCTAGCACCTCCTCAAATAAATAAATTTTCAACAATTGAATTTTTCAATGATTCCAAAATGCTTTTCAAAAATGTTCACTGTTTCTGATAAATGTTGGCAATAACATATTAGGGGACATCCTAATTTTCAAATAAATATAGCATTTTAAAATACTCATCAATGCTACTGAAAACAATTAATAAAAGCATTATAATTATGATAGTTGTCTAAAAATGCCCAAACCTATTGTGGAAATTTGGAAATAATCAGACTATATTCTATAAAATATTGGGCATTTTGTACTAGCTATTTTGGCCTCACAAATAAAAGAAGAATGTTAGAATAAAGAAAACAGGAAATAAAAAAATAGAGAAGGAGGGGATTACCTGGCGCTTACCTGGCCCAGAGCCGGCCCAGCCCAGCTCCCCCTCCCCTATCGTCTTCCTCCTCGCCAGGAGGACGAGGCGTGGCAGCTTGCCGAGCGCCGGCCTCCACCGCCTGCCCGTCTGCCTGCCTGTGCAAGGGGATTAGCCCCCAGAGCCGTCTGGATCGAGGTGACCCATCCCCTCTCTCTCCCTCGCTCTCCTCCCTCTCCCCTGCTCCTCTTCCTCCCTCTGCTCGCCATGGTGGCCGCCGGACCTCGCCGCGATTCGCCCCGCCAGTTGCTTCCCCGAGCTCGTCGTGACCTCCAGGAGCCCCGTAGTGAGCGCCGCTCCATTTTTCCCCTCTTCCCGTCTCTTTCCCCCTCCTCTAGCTTTGCTAGCTGCCGATGCCCGAGAGGAGTTTGTCGCCGGCAATGGTGTGGCCGTGGCCACAGCCACCGCGGCTTGCGCCCGAGAGTGTCATCGAGCTCACGGAGACTCCAGGAGTCCGTAGCCGCTAGTAGCTTATCCTCCCGTGCCCCATAGCGCTGCTGCTGTAGTTGCCGAAGCTCCGGCCGCCGCCTCCAGCGTCGCAGCCGCCGTCTCCGGCGTCCCCACGACCTCCTGCTGCCCTAGGTGGATGCGCGCGAGTCCTAGCTACTCGTAGGTGGTCTCCGCCGCTCAAATGGTCACCGGAGGGCCATTTCCGGCGACCTCCACCGTCTCGGCTCGCCGCCGGCGGCCTCCCTCCGGCGAGTGCCAGCGTGGCCAGGTTAATTAGCCACTAATTCCCCCCTAGCCACTGACCAGAGGGCCCCACAGGGGGTCACAACCCCATCAGCCTCTGCTTTGACCGGGAATTAGACCCGGGTCAATGACAGGTGGGGCCCAGCTCTATTTAACCCAGGATTAGATTAAAAATTAACTAATTTACTTAATTAACTTAGTTAGACACTGACTGGTGGGCCCTGATGTGTTAATTAACATTAGGTAATAAAATTAAAATCTATTAGTGACAGTGTCACTGACCAGTGGGTCCCACTAGTCAGGTTTGACCTGGACCTGGTCCAGTTGACCTGCTGAGGTCAGGATGACACAGTCTGACGTAATAAAGGAACTTCCTGTTAAAGAGTAAATCAGAAAATTCCAAAAAATGCTCTAAACTTCTAAAAATCATAGAAAATAATCTATAGCTCGGAAGAAAATAATTTATATATGAAAAATGATCAGAAAAATCCAATGAATCTGTTTATTCCATGATCATGCATGTTTGAACAAGTTAACATCACCAAATAGGATATTTTATGATTAGGCCAATATTTGAAATACCATTTGGAGTTGGAAATTCAAACTTGTTTGAATTCCACCTCAACCAATTTGGCTAACCACTCCTCTAGGTTAATTAAGTACCTTAATTTGTCATACCATGCATCATGATTGTGCATTGCATAAATTGAATGTGTTCTTTCTTTCTGTTTGCCGGTGCTTGTTCTCTCTCGGTAGACGATGGTTTCGACGATGTGAACGTTGACACTAATGAAGAGAAGTATATCTTTAGGATTGTCAGGCAAGCAAAGCCCCCTTGAGCATACTGATATCGACCCACTCTCTTGCTCCTGCTCTCTTTTACTGCATTAGGACAACAACGATTCAACTGTTACATGTTCTCGGTAGTTGAACCCATTCCTTTGCATGACCTGTCTTTGCCATAGTAAATAGTTGAAACCACTTAGCATGAGTAGCAACTGTTCGAGCCTTGTTGTGCTTACTCATACATTCATGCTTAATCACTGCGTCTGCTATGGTTAGAGTCATGTCGTATCGGGTCTGATACATCTGGGTGATGGATCGGAATGGTAGTGTGCATGTCCTACGGTGTGAGAGCTAAGTGTGTGAACACGATTTGGTAAAGGTAATGATGAGAGGTCATGTAGGAGTACATGGCGGGTTGTCTCATCGGGACCGTCCCTAAGAACTGAGTCATGTATATGTTATCTAAGACAAGATACTACCACACATTGGGTTCCGGTAACTCGACCCCTCTCGACTTATTAATCGCCTAGACCTCTGTCCAGGAGTTGCAACTAGTTTCTAGCGTTTGTAGGGAAAGTGTTGGCGGCCGTGCATAGTGCTGCCCGACGGGGTGGACTAAGATGCGGTACAGACATAGTGGCACGGTGTACCAAGTGGCACCCGAACGGTGGGCTTGGGAACCCTGCGCACATCGTTTGAGGCCGTAGCGGAAACTTCGGCCGGACTTCCGTACGGGTTCAACCTCGGATAGGAGATAAACCTGGACTAGTGTCTTGTGTGGTTGACGGTCATGGCTTACGCTTGAAGGTTGCCGAGATGCATGACGTGCATATGGTACTAAGTGGCGGGAGCGTGTGTGAAGAAGTATACCCCTGCAGGGTGAATTAATCTGTTCGAATAGCCACGTCCTCGGATATGGACTACTTGGAGAACTTATGCGGTTCATAGACAACTGAAAGTGGATACTCTAAAATACGCAAGATAAGCGTGAGTGCTATGGATGGCCTTCTCGTAGGGAGACGGAAGTGGATCCATAGTGGTGTATTGATTGGTGAATATGTGGACTCGTGTGCGCTACCCCACCTCAAAGAAAACACTTCTAGTCGTAGTATAGGTTAGCCAAGAGTCAAAGCTGGCTTGCTGCAATAAGCTCCACAACCCCCTTCATTGATACTGATGCATATGTAGTTAGTTCTGATGTAAGTCTTGCTGGGTACTCTTGTACTCACGTTTGCTTAATTTATGTTTTTGCAGAGGAGACGTCAGTCTCATTAGTGATCGTTTCAACGTGAAGTTCGATGTTGACCGGGTTAGCTTGGGAATCCCAGACAGAGGTCAGGTTCCTTTGGTATGGTCGTTATAGCTTTTCAGGATCCTCCAGCCACTTTTGTAGATGTCTGTACCCAGACATGTTTAACTTCCGCTTGCTTGTTTGAATGCTCTGTATGTTGGGTCTTATGACCCTTGTTTGTAACATCTATTGTATTGGCTCTTCCGCGCCTTCTAAATAAATGTTGTAATGTTGTATGGTTATGTTGTGATGCCATAGTTGTATCTATGCATATCGGGCTTGTCGTGCATACGTGTGACTTGTAACGGTATGTATGGGATCCGACACCTAGTTGTGTGCCTTTAGTAGTACTCTTTACGGGGAACTGCCTCTTTCTATTTCCACCGAGCCTTGGTAGCTTGCTACTGCTCCGGACACATTGATTGACCGGCATGTATCCTTCTTTGCTGCTGTGTCTGTCCCTTCGGGGAAATGTCTCGCAGTGTAATGGAGTCCCTGTAGCCTGCTATGACTCGTCTACGTGCAGTGAGGACATTTATGTCCCACGGCGTAATGGAGTACTTGTAGCTTGCTATGACTCGTCTACACGCGCTTGAGGCCGACACCTGCATTGCTGGGTTATGTATGTCTGTTCTCGTACGGATGTGCCACTTGGGTTCTATGACTAGTCAGGTCGGCCCGGGTTCTTTGTTGTGTGATTGCCAGCGACATGTTCACATACGTGAGCCAAAAGACGCAAACGGTCCCGGCCAAGGTAAGGTGGCAGCCATGGAGTACCGTGCGTGAGGCCGCAAAGTGATGTGGCTTGTTACAGTATGGAATCATATGACTTAGGATCGGGGTCTCGACACTATGCCTCCGAGGAGGCAGAATACATGGATGAAGAGGATTGCGCTCCCAACCCCGTTAACATCAGGGGATGGGCCGCCACCTCCACATACGATGTCTACATGGTAGACACTCGTGCCGCTAATGACGAAAACATGCCTAAGAACGATGGCGACAACTTGAGTGACGCGCCGTCAAGGTGCCGGAAGCCGCATAAGCGGTCAAAAGTCAAAAATGGAAGGAAAGCTATTACCGGCACCGGGGACGGAGATACCTCAGAGGACCTAGGCGATGCCGATATCCCCGAACACTAGCTAGAGGGCCAGGAGAAGCCCGATGACCGGCGGAACCACGATGACTTCAACGACTCTGAGGATGATAACAACCTCCCTCCCGTAGAGGAGGAGGACATTCCAGAAGCCGATGTCCTCGACATCCCTAATAATCTCGAGGATCAGGAAATGTTCAGGCAACAACTCATAGACATAGCACGCAGCCTCAAAGCAAAAGAATGACAACTTAAAGCCGAACAAGATGACCTGAATGATCAATGGACGAGAGTCCTCTCATCTGAGGAAGGGTACGGTATTGGTCTGTCGGCCCAACTTAAGAGCTACCCATGCAGAAGGCTGCTGCCACAATTTAATGACGAGCTCACTGATACTCCGTCTCCTAAACTTGCCCCATACGACAAGCTAGACCGCCTTCCTCAAGGACGAGACATGATGGCTGATGATACCGGTTATAGGCTGGTGATACCCCAAAGACGGGGAAAAGAGCCATTAGAGCCTAATGACAGGTTCGACCTACGAGACGACCTAGACTATAGAGTGGGTCGTACAAGTTCTATATACAGATCCATCGGTTACTCACCCTATAGGCGGGAAGGGTATAGGCCATGGCTTAACTGCAACAATAAAGGCCAGAACAAAACCAGGCTATAACAAACGTCGAATACCTGCGCGACATAGCTCGGGTCAGAGGCGCCGCTCACCCACTGTGTTTCATAGACGAGGTGATGCAGCACCAGTTCCCAGAGGGGTTTAAACCCATGAACATAGAGTAGTACGATGGGACAACTGACCCTACCGTATGGATTGAGGACTTCCTCCTCCACATCCACATGGCTCCAGGAGATGATCTCCACGCCATTAAATATCTCCCCCTAAAGCTCAAAGGGCCAGCACGGCACTTGTCGTGGATTTATCACGGCAGATGTCCGGGTGAATGGACTTGGATTCGAGGCCATCGCTAATGTGATGGACTCAAAGGGGTTGATCGGGACGAAGGACACGGGTTTACCCAGGTTTGGCCCCTCAAGTCGAGGTAATAGCCTACGTCCTGCTTGTGCTTATATTGCTTGTTGTATCGATTACAAAGGGGCTGAAAGCTTGACCTAGTTCTCGATAACCTGTCCCCTAAGTAGCCCTAGGTCTGCCTTTTTATAGGAGGTCAGGACCAACGGGTCTTCACAATTCCTTAAACGAGTCTCATCGTGTATCCGAGTCTCTCTCTATCTTCTTGTCCAAGCTGTCTCCAAGGCATCTTACATGCCCACGTCTTCTCCGTCCGGGCCACCATACGGCCCACACCTTGAGCCATCTATCTTCTTGGGCCAGCGGTTTTACGGCTCACCCTTGGGCTGGCTCACGAGCCATCAACATGACCCGGATCCTTAAGCGCGGGTCATATTGCGGGGTTATATCCCCAACATTAGGCCCCAGGTTGAATTGAGCTTGCTCACTTCATCCTTCTCTTTTGCTCTTGGCGAGTCACCCGGTGATGACCCGGCGTGACGTCATGAGATCCGCTGACGTACCACCAGATCTTTTATTGAATGGTCAACCCAAAAATCAAGGCATCCGCCTCGGGCAAATCGTTTTTGTCACCTAGATTTTCGCGCCTGCCTCGTCTCCTCTTTAAATAAGACCTGTGCGGGCCGAAACCCTCCTTCTCCCGCTCATTCTTCCTCTTCTTCCTCCTGTCGTCATTGTTCCAGCGTACTCATCATCCGGCGCTGCCTTCGCAGCTTCACCGACCAGGCCGCTGCATCAACCTGACTTGTACCAGAATTGCTTCCGCGCCCGCTTCTCCATCACCGGTGAGTCCTAGCTCCCCCTTCAGATCCGTCGCCACCATAATAGGGTTTCCGGGAATGTCTGCCACCACCATTCAGGCTTCTCCACCGCCACCGTCAGGGTATCCGATGCCGTCGACGTCCTTAGCGCGCACCCTCGCCGCGCCGCCACGTACAGGGCGGCCGAACGCAATGCGCGGACCTTCGCGGCTCTGCTTTAGTCTTGTCTGTTTCAACTGTTCTTGCTAGGTCGAAAATAAGATCCTTTTCTCTACTTTTATAGATCCGTAATCGCCGCAGTAGTTTGTGAAACTTGTTTTTTAGGAGTTAGTCGATTTTCACTCTTCTGTCTCTCTGTTGAGTCGAAAGGCTTCTCCGGCTCTCATCAGCCGGATGATGACATAACTTTTGTAGAACTCTTAGAACTGTAAGCCGTCACAGAAATCTGCTTGCTCTTAACTTGCTGCGTATCCAATTTTTGCACAGTTCTTAAGCCGCCAGTATGTCTCGCGCCTCCAACTCATGCAACTGGGTCGGCTCTGGTGTCACGAAAGAGTGTTTGACAGATTTTGTTGGCGCGGGCACTCTTTCACCTTAAGAGGTCCTTCACTGGCGGGTTCCTGGTGATGAGACACGGACCTCTCCTCATAAAGGAAGTAGTAGTTTTCACCGATCACATCGAACGAGGGTTCGTGCCGCCCGGCTCTAAATTCTTCCGTGATATTCTCCATTTGTATAAGCTTCACCCTCAAGACTTGGCCCCTAACTCTGTTTCAAACATATGCAATTTCCAAGTGCTCTGCGAAGTGTACCTGCAAATCAAGCCATCTGTAGGGCTGTTTCGAGAGTTCTTCTACGCCAACCGCCAGACCGAGATGAAAGGCAGTCCGAGTTTGGAACTTGGTGGCATTTCTATTCAACGACGCAGAGACATCATCTTTCCGGCTGCACAGATGCCGAGTCACCCGAAAGATTGGAACAAGACTTGGTTCTACTACAAGGACACCTCTCCGGAGAATGAGCGGCCATTGCCGGGTTATCGTCCTTCCCGGCTCAGAACAGATTCAGAACTTCCTGGCCGACTCTCAGTTTCAGAACGTGCCAGGTATGAGCCGGATCATGCCAAGATCAAGGCTCTCATGGCCAATGGCTTAACTTGATTGGACTTAATCCGCTGTTGGATTTCTTGGCGGATCATGCCCTTAAGCCTTAGGAGCCGGCTTATGTGTGAATATGGAGGCAAGTACGACAGCTCTTTGTGCTTCAGCAAATCAACCCTAACAGAGGATGGCATTACCATGGCCATCCGGAGCCTTGTCCATGAAGCCTCCGGCTCATGCAGCGCCATTGGCCTGGCGCCTTTCTGCGTAACCAATCCGGCACCAGACGTAAGTTAATTTCTTCCCATCCGTCTCTTGGATGTTGCTTTTACCTTGCTAATCTATTACTCTTCTTCGGGTTATTCCCGCAGGCGGACTCTAATTTCTGGAAGAAGGAGTACGTCCCGCCTCCGAAGAAGGTCAAGAAGAAGGCTGCGGCCAAGAAGTCGAAAAAGGACACCCCGCAAGAGGATTGGTTTGACCGGCCACAGTCATCCGACTTAGAGGTATAATCTTTAATTGTTTTGCTCGATCCTTTGCCTTCCTGCTTTACTAATGCTTGTTTTACTCGTAGGATGAAGTGGAAACCAGCTGTGTCAATGCTCCTGAGGTAAATTATGTTTCTTCCGGCTCAGAATATTTTGTCCCCCGAAAGTCGCGCCGGGTTATCAGAAAAGTACCTCTTTCTCATACTCTCGCTTACTTGGCTCCCGACTTTCCTTTGAAGAAGCAACAACAGGCTGAACATCGCCAGACCCGGAGCGTAGGCTCCACTGAGCTTATGTCCGGCTTGCCAAACTCGCCGGCTCAAAAGAAGCGCCCTGCTGAGGTATGTGTTCCTGTTTGACTTGTTTTCCTTTATGACTTAATGCCGTCTCATCTACTTGCATTTCTTATCATAAGTCGCCCTCTTCTGGAGTCTCTTCAGCGACCACTCTGCTGCCTCCAAAAATCAACCCATTGTAAGTGTCTTTCTATTATAACATCCGGTTCTTTATCTGGTAGTAATATCTTTTGAATTCTAATCCTTCTATCTTGCAGTGCTCAAGCTAAGCGTCGGAAGACCAACAAACCCTCCCCTGGCCCTACAGTTCAAGAGCCGGAGCAAGATCAACCGGGGGTGCCACAACCGGATGTAGATCTGCCGGCTGCCTCCACTAAGCCAGCTACTGAAGATGTCATCCTAGAAAGCCCTCCAAGGGGCCCTTCAAAACCGCCAAGTCCTGCCAAGACCACTGCCACTCCGGAGGTTGTAATCACTGGCTCTGCTCACCAGTCTCCTCCAGCTCACGTGCTGACCAGGCATAAAGAGTCAGCCGAGGCCTCCAAGGAACTGAACTTCGACTCTTCTTTTGAGAAGATGACGGCCGACGAACTTCGCGTTGGGTATATGAATCGGCTTACCACCAGTCGGGATTTGGAGCTTCGGCTGGTGACCTTGATGATGACAAAATATGAGGTACTTCTTTCATCTTATTATACCCTTACTTAGCCCCCAAGGGCTGGTTTAATCTAGTTAAGAGTTAAACCGGGTCTTTATTAAACGTCTGTAGAAAATCCAAATGAATTGTCCCCAAGATCCGGCTTAATTTGCTAGAGTTGAGTCGGATCTGCACTGTACATAGCATGAACAGCCACTCGTAGCCCCCAAGGGTCGACTCAAATTTGATAAAGTTGAGTCGGGTCTTCACTGTAGATAGCCTAAAGAACAACTTGTCGCCCCCAAGGGCCGACTCAACTCTGATAAAGTTGAGTCGGGACTTCCATCATAAGTAATTTGAAGAGGCATATCGTAGCGTCCAAGTTTCAGGTTAACTTTGATGAAGATGAGCCGAAACTTTATTGTATTCTGTAAGATCAAATATACATTAGCCCCCAAGTGTCAAACATATTGCTTGCAATCTACTTGAGATTTGCATAATCTTGTTTTCAACGCTCATTTTTTGATATGCCTTCTATTTTGGCGACTCATCTTGTATTTTGATGTGTCACAGGAAGCTTTAAGTGACGCCGGGTCACAATTGATGGACCTAAAGACTAACTTAGCGGCTCAACAAGAGGCCCGCAGTGTCGCTGACGAAAATTGCCGGCTTCTCTCTGAGGAGTTGGCCACCATCACGACAGATTTTGCTGCTTTCAAGGAGACAGCTGAATTTGAGAAAACCACTCTGACCCAACGGGCGGATGACGCCGACCAGCGGCTTATAGCCATGGCGGATGAACTCCAAGGCCTGAAGCGCCACATAATGAAGATGTCAGCTGCCCTATTTGGTAAGCTTCTGACCACTTTGCGTTTTCCCATTAGTATATTTTTACTTAAACTGGCGACTCATTTGAATTGTCCGGTTTATGTAGGTCCTAGGAGCCGGCAATTGGCTTCGGATAGCCTTCTATCATTGAAAGCCATCTATACTCTAACTGAACAGTTGTACTACGGAGCTATCTGCACCATGAAGGCCGTGAAGTACAAGGATAAAATTCCGACGGCTCTCAAGGGCGTCCTAGAGCTCTAGTCGACTAGGCCGAAGCAGATCGCCGAGCTCAAGAAATCAGCCACCCGTCAAGGGGCCATTGCATGCATCAGTAGGGCTCTGGCTTTTGCTCCCTGTTTGACAGCCGCCGAGATGATGGAGGGCTTCCCTTCAAGGAAAGTAGATTGCTCAGAGTTTACTGATGCCGATTAGAGCTGGTGTATGGCGGAGTCCCGGGTCTTAGCTTCTGTCTTGGCGGAGGAAGTCGACCTGTCAACCTATCAAGCTGCATATGACTCGGAGCAGAAGAGAGTCCGTGGTCCTCTGTACGAGTGCAAGGACATAACGCCGGCTCGGAGTAAGGATCTCTTTGCTCCAGAACTTGACCCATCACCCCTTTTTGAGGGCTCTTTTGCGGCTCTAATGAACTGCACTTGGGATTTGGAAAACCTCCCGATCAAGGCCCTAGAAGAGACGGCGTAGGATGACCCGCCAACCAACTAGCTTCTGTTTAAAAATTCTATATAAGTCTTAACCCGCCGTGTGACGGCTGAAAAAACTTTGTCTGAAATTTTTATGTCCTCTGGGAGGGTAATAGCTTAGATCAAAACTTTTCCCGATGTTCTTATAAGATGATCCAACTTTTGTCCTTGTATGCCTTGAGTTATTTGCACCTACCTTGTCGTCATAGAAGATACCTATGGTCATGATTTCAGGGCAACTACACCCGAAGGTGGTGACCCCCACTTTGACAATTACGGCTAATCTGGTCAGCCGGAGATGGTATTAAGCCCGACCGATAAGGCATTTAGAAGATACACCCGGAGGTAAGCGTCTGTAGATAAGCATTAGAAGCTGTACCCGAAGGTAAGAAGCCACCGTTTACCACAACTAGTTTTCTTTTGTTGTTCTTCAGTGGCCTAGGGCCGACTAATAGGCATGAAAAGCTGTACGCGGAGGTAAGAAGCTTCTGTTCGCCGCAATTTAGCTGCTTTTAAGTGGCGTAGGGCCGACTAATAGGCATGAAAGGCTATACCCGGAGGTAAGAAGCTGTCGTTCGCCGCAGCTTAGCTGCTTTTAAATGGCCTAGGGCCAGCTAATAGGCATGAAAGGCTGTACCCGGAGGTAAGAAGCTGCCATTCGCGGGTCATGAGATGTAACTACCCGTCGGTAAGAAACCTCTCATAACCGCGACTAAGCATGTTTTTAGCCGGAGATGGCATAAAGTCGGCTGATAGGGTGTTAGAAGCGATACCCGTCGGTACGAAGCCCCCTCAGAAGTTACGACATGACCCGTCGGTGGATAGGCGTTAAAAGCTACACCCAAAGCCGAGAAGCCGCCCTCGCCGCGACTCATTTTTCTGCGCCGGATTTTGTGGCATAACGCCTGGCTAATGGGCATCTACTGCCGTTTGCCAACTTCAATTGGTGCATCAACCAGATTGTTTAACCTTTCCTCATACAAGGATGTGTGAAACAGCAGAGGCTTCTTTGTTTATTCATACAACTGTGGTATGTACAATGATAGTGTACAATGATAGATTTTTACACCCTTAGGTGAAATAAGGCCGGAAATGCTCAATGTTCCATGGCCAACAGGTTTCCTGACCCGCTATATCTGAGTCGTCTTGGATATCGATGAGGTAATACGACCCGTTGTTGAGATTTCTGCTGACCACAAAGGGTCCTTCCCATGGGGGTGATAGATTATGCATATTTGTCTGGTCCTGAATCAGCCGGAGCACCAAGTCGCCCTCCTGGAACGTCCGGGTCTTGACCCTGCGGCTGTGATAGCGGCACAGGTCTTGCTGATAAATTGCTGATCGGGCTGCTGCTAATTCTCGCGCCTCTTCCAGAGCATCCAATGCATCTTCGCGCGCCGTTTCGTTCTCTGTGTCAACGTAAGCCGCCACCCTTGGCGAGTCATGTCGTATGTCACTGGTTAAAACGGCCTCGGCACCGTACACCATAAAGAAGGGCGTGAAACCTGTGGACCTGTTAGGGGTAGCTCTGATGCTCCATAAGACGGAGGGCAACTCCTCAACCGAACACCAGGGCGTTCGCTGCAAAGGAACCATAAGCCGAGGCTTGATCCCTCTTAGAATTTCCTGATTGGCGCGCTCTGCTTGACCGTTGGACTGTGGATGTGCCACGGCTGAAATATCAAGACGGATGTGCTCTTCGTCACAGAATTTCTTCATAGCCCCCATGGATAGATTTGTACCCTTATCAGTAATGATGCTGTGCGGGTAACCAAAGCGGTAGATCAGTTTCTTGATGAACAGAACTGCTGTAGCTGCATCACATTTGCTGACTGGCTCTGCCTCTACCCACTTGGTGAATTTGTCAACCACCACCAGGAGGTGCGTTTTCTTGTCCTTAGACCTCTTGAAAGGCCCTACCATATCAAGCCCCCATACCGCAAACAGACAAGTGATGGGTATCATCCTTAATTCTTGAGCTGGAACGTGAGCACGCCAGCCAAATTTCTGACAGCCGTCGCACTTCCGGACTAAGTCCTCCGCATCTTTGTGAGCTGTCAACCAAATGAACGCATGCCAGAAAGCCTTGGCCACCAAAGATTTCGAGCCGGCATGGTGTCCACAATCACCAGCATGGATTTCACTCAAGATCTACCGGCTCTCTTCTGGCGAAACACAATGTTGAAAAACCCCTGTCACACTGCATTTATATAACTCACCGTTAACTATCATCATGGACTTAGAACGGTGGACGATCTTTCTGGCCAGGTCTTCATCTTGTGGTAACTCGCCCCGGGTTAAATAGGTCAAGTAAGGAATAGTCCAATCTGGGATAGCATGTAGAGCAGCCACCAATTCTGCCTCCGGGTCAGGAACAGACAAATCTTCCTCTGAAGGGATCTTGATAGTCGGATGGTATAAGACGTCCAGAAAAAACATTAGGCGGCACCGATTTACGTTGGGAACCTAGTCATGATAAAGCATCGGCCGCCACATTCTTGTGACTATCAATGTGATCTACCTGATACCCTTTGAAATGACCGGAAATAATATCCACCGCCTGCCTGTAAGCCGCCATCCGTGGGTCTTTAGAGTCCCAAGTGCCAGACACCTGCTGAGCCACTAGATCTGAGTCGCCCAAACACCTAACCTGGCTCAAATTCATCTCTTTGGCTAATCTAAGACCATGAAGCAAGGCCTCATATTTAGACGCATTGTTAGTGCAGGGAACATCAGCCGGAGCACATAACAAAACTTGTCACCCTTCGGGGATGTCAGGACAACCCCTGCTCCGGACCCTTCTAACTGCTTGGATCCATCAAAGTGTATAGTCCAGTATGTGTTATCCGGCTTTTCTTCAGGAGCTTGACACTCTGTCCAATCATTTATGAAATCCACCAAAGCCTGAGATTTGATCGCCATGCAAGGAACATACCTGATATTAAGAGGTCCCAGCTCTAAGGCCCACTTGGTAATCCTCTCTGTGGCCTCTCTGTTCTGGATAATATCTCCCAACGGGGCAGAACTGACCATAGTTATCTGGTGCCCTAGGAAGTAGTGTTTAGTTTGTGGTTGGCCATGAAAACTCCATATACCAGCTTCTGCCAATGCGGATATCTCTGCTTAGATTCTGTCAAGACCTCACTGATATAATAAACTGGCCTTTGCACAGGATAATCTTTTCCTGCCTCCTTGCATTCGACCACAATTGCAATGTTGACCGCCCTGTTGTTAGCCGCCACATAAAGGAGAAATGGTTCTTTCTTAGCCGGAGCAGCTAACACTGGTGGCTCAGTCAGCTGTTTCTTAAGCGCCTCAACTGCTTCACCCGTTGCTTTGCTCCAGGCAAACTTGTCTGTCTTCTTCATCATTTGATACGAAGGAATAGCCTTCTCTCCAAGCCGGCTTATGAACCGGCTCAATGCAGCAATCTGCCCTGCCAGGCGCTGAAAATCATTAATGCAAGTCGGCTCTCCTAGAGAAGTTATAGCCTTAATTTTATCCGGGTTAGCCTCAATGCCACGCTTAGAGACCACGAAACCCAACAGCTTTCCCGCCGGAACACCAAAGACACATTTTGTCGGGTTAAGCATCATCTTTTAGACCCGGAGATTATCAAAGGTCTCCTTTAGATCTCCCAAAAGAGTTTCCTTCTTTCTGGATTTGACCACGATGTCATCCACATAAGCATGAACATTACGTCCAATTTGATTGTGAAGGCAGTTCTGCACACATTGTTGGTAAGTCGTCTAGGCACTCTTGAGCCGGAAACGCATAGAGACATAACAAAACGCCCCAAAGGGTGTAATAAACGCCGTCTTCTCTTGGTATTCTACTGCCATCTTGATCTGATGATAACCTGAATAAGCATCCAAGAAGCATAAATTTTCACACCCTACCGTAGCATCAATGATCTGATCAATACGAGGGAGGGCAAAAGGATCAACCGGACAAGCCTTGTTAAGGTCCGTGTAGTCCACACACATATGCCAGGTGTCGTTCTTTTTGTGCACTAGCACTGGGTTAGCCAACCACTCCAGGTGAAAAACTTCAACAATAAAGCCTGCGGCCAAGAGCCGGGCAACTTCTTCCCCAATAGCTTTACGTCTCTCCTCATTGAACCGTCGCAGAAACTGTTTGATCGGCTTAAACTTTGTATCCACATTAAGGTTATTCTCAGCGAACTCTCTCGGTACACCCGGCATGTCAGAAGGCTTCCATGCAAAGATGTCCCATTTCTAACAGATGAATTCGTTGAGCGCGCTTAATTATTTGGGATCCATGTGAGACCCAATGATGAACTACTTAGATGAGTCGCCAGGATTGAAATCTACTACCTTGGTATCATCCGCTGAAAACTTTAGGGTGGCTCAACCTTTGGGGTTGGCTTTTTCAGGGGGGTCATATTCTCCGGATCAACATTTTCCTTAAAGAACTCGAGCTCCTCCTGAGCGCAACTGGACTCTGCATAAGCCGCGTCTCCTTCTTCATACTCAATAGCCATGTTTCGGTTACCATGAACGATGATGGCACCGTTTAAGCCGGACATCTTGAGCTATAGGTAAACATAGCAGGGTCGGGCCATGAACTTGGCCTAAGCCGGCCGTCGAAACAAGGCATGATAAGGGCTCTTGATTTTGACCACTTCAAACCACAAGGACTCCACTCTGTAGTTATATTCATCTCCAAAAGCCACTTCTAAAGAAATCCTGCCTATCTGATGCGCCGATTTACTCGGCACCACCCCATGAAAGACGGTAGATGAAGGTTTTAAGTCCTTATCAAGCAACTTCATCCGCTGAAAAGTGTCGTAGTAAAGGATATGTATGCTGCTTCTGCCATCCATGAGCACCTTATTCAACATGTATCCACCCACTTGGGGGGCCACAACCAAAGCCAGCCGTCTCGGGTCATCAATACGCGGCGGGTGATCGTTCACGCTCCATGTTATGTCATATTTAGACCACTTCAAATACTGTGGAATAGCCAGCGTGACCGCATTGACCGCTCGCTTTCGCAACTTCTTATCCGGTCTATTGAGACTAGTCCTGAAGACGTGGTACTGCCTGGAGCTGAGCTGCTTTGGATTACTCTGAAAGCCGGACTGATTCCACTGCTGTTGCTGTTGCTGCTATTGATTATTATTACCAGAGTGCTGCTGCTGTCCCCTGTGATTATCCTGACCCGGATGACCAGATGTTGAACCACCAGATCCAAATCCGGCTCCTGATCTGCCATGTCTTGGGCCGCCCGGCGGGCCGCCACCGCGATGGTTAGGTTGTGTGACATACCGTTTGTACTTCTGCATAAAAGAACAACTCTCCCATGTATGATTTGCTGGACGATGAGGCAAACTATGATTCAGACAAGGTCGCTTCAGCGTCTCCTCCATGTTCGAAGAAAAAATATCCCTGCTCGAAGGTGGTCCAAATCTCATGTTTCCTTTAGAGTGATTTTGCTGGGTGTTTGTGTTGGCCACCAGCTCTGACCCGGCCTTTGGATTCTTACGTTTATTCTGGTTACCATTGTGCATTGTGCCTTTGCCTTGGTTGCCCTTCTTGCCTTGACCAGCCTTTTCTTCATCAGAACCCAAATTCTTTGTGCTGTCTGAGTCGGCGTACTTCGTGAGAGCCATCATGAGCTCACCCATGTCCTGACACATACGTTTGAGTCGGCCAAGTTTCTATTTTAGAGGAATAAAGTGGCAGTTCTTCTCTAAAATCAACACCGCTTGAGCCGCCGTGATCTATTCTGATGAGTGAATAATCGTCGAGACCCGCCGTACCCAATGATGAGCTGACCCACTCTCCCGTTGGACATAGTGATCAAGATCCACAATGGTCATAGGCTGCTTGCACGTCCCTTGAAAGTTTTTGATGAATCGAGCCCTGAGCTCCGCCCATGAATTGATGGTTTTAGGTGGTAACCCCGTTAACCATGTGCGAGCTGGGCCTTCAAGCATTATGATGAAGTACTTGGCACAAACCGCCTCACTAACATCCAGCATCTCCATGGCCAGCTCATAGCTTTGCACCCAGGCCTCTCGAGGTAAATCAGCGGTGTAATTTGGAACCTTGCGGGGACCTTTGAAGTCTTTCGGCAACCGCTTGCTCCGTAGAGCCATCGATAGGCATCGCAGCCCTCCCGTCCTGGGGGTTACTCTTGCCCCTACGGAAACGGAAAGTCCGGGATCTTGGCAAGCTAGCCTAGCTGGCGCCTCTTGCGGGTATCCCGCATGGTTTACACACACCTTCGTATCCCTCCTCGGTTGGTGACTCATTGGAATTTCTCTATGATGGTTGTTGCTGGAACCTGCTGGTGACTCATAGTGCTGGCTAAAGCTATGGCTGGGAAGAGGGGTTTAATGGAAGCGGCTCCATTTGTGAGTGTACCTCTCTTGCTGGGCCATGGCAGTCTGCAAGTACCCAATGGTGTTTCGCACGTCCTCTGTGAAGGGTGCTTCATCCGGGATAGGGATAGTCTCGAGCCGGGAGGCCGCCGCCACCATATGCTCGGCTGGGTTAGAATAATGACCCGCCGGTGTTGGAAAGCGTCCAGGTGAAGTTTGGTTATGCTGGGATCGCCGACCCTTCCATTGGGTGGCTCTCGGGCTCGCCCATGGCTCGCCCCGCGCCACGGGTATTAAAGAGGTTTCTTGCTTCGTAGCGCTTTGGTAGACCGGACTGATGCCTCCTCCGGTGTACCGCCGCTGCTGACCTTTGCTCCAGCCCTAGATGGAAAGCATCTGTCTTGATATGTTCTACTTCTTTCTCCATCTGGATCTTGAGCTCAGCCATCCTTTGTCGTTCTTCCGCCATCCGGCCCTTGATCTGTGCAACCTCTATATTCCGAGCTGCTTGATTATCTGGTGTTACCTCAGTGGCCATGAGATCCACAAGTTCATCCATCAACACCACGAGAATCTGAGCTGGCGGTGGCGGGCTATCACCTGCAGCGGCGGCCCTGCGGTTGTGTTACCAGCGGCTGGGGTTGATCCCGCCATGAACACTGCCGCATGAACCAGAGGTTTTGGAGCATCCGACTCAAGGCCATCCGACTCAGAGTATGCATAGTCGTAGCCCCCAAGGCCACTGTCGCAGAGCTGGTACACTGGTTCTGTTTCTCCACATGAAGACTCATCTTCTGAGTAGACAAGGGTTTCCTGTGACCCGGAAGCTTCCAGATCCCTACCTTGCATGAAGCCTACAAAGTTATGTTTCTAACCCGGATTGGCGCGAGCAGGCCGCATGCTACTTGCAGATTGGAGATGCCGAGCCAGCTCGATGATGTTGGTGCACACGTCCGGCCCGGGTGTAGATCCATCAGCCTTTCCGATGAAAACCTGGATCCCGCCGAACGGAACCCGGAATCCATACTCCACGGACTCAGCATCAAGCCCCCAGCCAACATCGTCGATGTAGGACTGGCCGCGGTGACTCTTGCTCATCCTTCCGACCACGTATCCCTCGAGCCCTGGGAGAGAGCCCATTGAGAACTCAACACCACCAAGTGCAAGCCCCACGGTGGGCGCCAACTGTCGTGGATTTATCATGGCAGGTGTCCGGGTGAACGGACTTGGATTCGAGGCCATCGCTAACATGATGAACTCAAAGGGGTTGATCGGGACGAAGGACAAGGGTTTACCCAAGTTCGGCCCCTCAAATTGAGGTAATAGCCTACATCCTGCTTGTGCTTATATTGCTTGTTGTATCGATTACAAAGGGGCTGAAAGCTTGACCTAGTTCTCGATAACCTGTCCCCTAAGTCGCCCCGGGTCTACATTTTTATAGGAGGTTAGGACCAACAGGTCTTTACAATTGCTTAACTGAGTCTCATTGTGTATCCGAGTCTCGCTCTATCTTCTTGTCCAAGCTGTCTCCGAGGCGTCTTACATGCCCGGGTCTTCTCCATCCGGGCCACCGTACGGCCCACACCTTGAGACGTCTATCTTCGTGGGCCACCAGTTTTACGGCTCACCCTTGGGCCGGCTCACGAGCCATCAACATGACCCGGATCCTTAAGGGCGGGTCATATTGCGGGGTTATATCCCCAACAACACTGGTTAAACAACCTCCCCGAAAACTCCATTGGATGTTGGGAAGACCTAGAGGATGCATTCTGATCTAACTTCCAAGGCATCTTTGTCCGGCCGCCAGATTCCTCTGACCTAGGAGACGTCGTTCAGAAGCCCAAAAGTGTCTGCGTGGCAATTATGGAATCGATTCTTGACCAAGAAAAACCAGATTGTTGATTGCCCAGACGCCGAGGCAATAGCCTGCTTCCAGCATAATATTCGGGATGAATGGCTGGCTCGCCAGCTCGGCTAGGATAAACCTCGGACTATGTCCGTCCTCACATCACTCATGACCCGCTTTTGCACGGGAGAAGAGACGTGGCCACAACTCTTAATACCCAGAGCCTCCGAAGTTCGGGACGGCAACAGGAAACCAAAGCGCAACAAAAACAAGTGCCGACACAACAACAGTGATACCGATGACATCATCGTTAACGCCGGCTTCCACAACTCCCGACCTCGGCAGCGGAAGAATCCTCTTAAAGGAAATCGTCACGGACCAACTACGTTGGAGAAGATCATGGAAAGGCCTTGCCAAACCCATGGCACTCAAGAGAACAAGCCAACCACACACACCGTAATTGTTGGGTGTTCAAGCAAGCTGACAAACTCACACCCGAGGACCAAGGCTAGAGCCCTCGTAGCAAGGATGAGGATGAGCCTCGGGGTTCGATTGGTGGCAAAACAAAGAAAATCCCTCCAGAGGTCAAAACAGTAAACATGATATACGCCACCTATATACCAAAGATGGAGACAAAGCGCGCCCGTCAAGAGGTCTATGTTGTAGAGCATGTAGCCCCGAAGTATGACCCTATTGGGGAACGTTGCATGAGAAACAAAAAAATTCCTACGCTTCACGAAGATCAATCTAGGAGACGAGAATCTACGAGATGAGAGATTGAATCCACATACCCTTGTAGATCGCTGAGAGGAAGCGTTAAAGAACGCGGTTGATGTAGTCATACGTCTCCGCGATCCAAATCCCAAGCCATCCCACGAACTCCCGATCAAGTGCCAAACGGACGGCACCTCCGCTTTTAGCACACGTGCAGCTCGATGACGATCTCCGCCTTCTTGATCCAGCAAGAGGGAGTGGAGAGGTAGATGGGTTCTCTGGCAGCATGATAGCCTGGCAGAAGTGGTGGTGGAGCTGATCCGGCAGAGCTTCGCTAAGCATAACCGAATCAATCTACTAGAGGAGAACCTATCGGGGAGGGAGGAAGGGCTGCGCCGTGACTTGTGGTCCGGCTGCCCTCCTCCCTCTCTCATATATATAGGGGGAAGGGGGGATGGTGCTGCATCCTAAGGTTCCCACCCCTAGGGGCGGCGGCCAAGAGGAGGGGGCGGTGGCCAAGAGGTGGCTTGGCCCCCAAGGCAGGGTGACCGGCTCCCTTAGGGTTTCCCCCCTCCACCCTTCGGTCACATGGGCCCTTGTGGGAGGGGCGACCTGTAGGACCGAAAGTATGTCTAGAGGGGGTTGATTAGACTACTTGACCAAATATTTTTTTTGCCTTTTCTCAAATTTTAGTGTTTGCAGTTTTAGCATTCATGGCAAGTCAAGTACACCCTACACATGCATGTCTAAGAGTATAGCAGCGGAAAATAACAAGCATGAGTAGAAGGGATAGGGTAAGAAGATCAAACACAATTGTAGAAATGATGATTTTTCACGTGGTTCCGATAGGTGGTGCTATCGTCCATCGACGTTTAAGCAGTCTTCAACACACGGAGGGTAATGGTCGCGAGAGTCCATGGAGGGCTCCACCCATAAGGGTCCACGAGGTAGAAAGCTTAACTATTCCAGAACGGCTTCCATCCACGAAGGACTAGCCTCACTATGGGTATATCTTCATGAAGTAGGTGATCTCCTTGCCCGTAAAAACTTGTTGGTTCAACTCCACAACACGAAGTGGGAGGCTCCCAAGAGACACCTAATCAATCTAGGAGGAACCACCCTCCAAAAGGTAATAGGCTCGGTAATGACGATGAACTCCTTGCTCTTGTGCTTCAAGATGATAGACCCCTCAGCACACAGTCACTCTCTCATAGATTTGTCTTGGTAGAAGAGATTGATTGCGTGGAAAGCAAGTTGGGGAGGCCAGAGATCAAGATTCATATTGTAGGAATGGAATGTCATGATCTCAACACATGAGTAGGTGGTTCTCTCTCAGAAAACTAGATGGGGCAAGTATGAAATGGTTTTGAGTGCTTCTCTTTTGAGTAGGTGGTGGTGAATGGGTATATATAGGCATCCCCAAAAATCAAAATACTACACACAAAATGACCAACTCGATGAAACCGATGTGTTAATCTTGGTGGTACCAAAGTGGCCAAATGGTGGCAACTTTTGAATCTCGGTGAGACCGATATAGAAAACTCGGTTGCACCGATAAGGTGACCAACGGTCAAACTGCCATTCTCGGTGACGCCGATCAAACAATCTCGGTGGTACCGATATTGTGAATTTGCATAATAGATAGTTGGGAACCTAAACTTGATGGCACCGGTATGGAATAGGTTGCACCGAAGTTGGTAGGGTTTCGCTGAGTCTGTCTGACGTTGAGAATCGGTGGCACCGGGATGGAAATGTTGGTTGCACCAATTTTGAATATTTGGCTTTCGACAGACTTTGGTGGGAGAGTTTGTGGGTGTTTTTGGTGACTATCACATGTGCATGTATGAGCATTTTTTTCACCAACAAAACCTTACCCCCTTTTAATAGTATTGGCTTTCCTATGGACTCAAAGTGATTTCTCACAAATATAAAATGTAGAGTCCTCTTGCTTGAAGCTTTGCCAACCTATTTCCTTGCATCATGGGGTATTCCACAATCTCCACAATACTTTTTCCAATCCTATCATTAAACATTTCCTCATATATACTTGGTGAAAACATTAGTTCCATGACTTATATGTTGTTATAAATTACCAAAATCACCAAGGGAGCAAATGTGCTTTCATGGCCAGCCCACCAGGGGCTGGTGCGCCCTTTCTCACAGCCCATGTGGCCCTTTGGGGCTCGTGGTCCCTTCCGGTGGACCCCTGGAATCCTTCTGGCACCCCTAGTACATTACTAGTGATGCCCGAACTTTTCCCGTTTACCAACACGGAACATACTATATATGAATCTTCACCTCCGGACCATTTCATAGTTCTTCGTCATGTCCAGGATCTCATCTGAGACTCCAAAAAACCCTCGGTCACCAACACACATAACTCATCTATACCGAAACGTCACCAAACCTTAAGTGTGCAGACCCTGCGGGTTCGAGAGCTATGTAGACATGACTGAGACACTTCTACGGTCGATAACCAATAGCGGGACCTGGATGCCCATATTGGTTCCTGCATGTTCCACGAAGATCTTTATCGATTGAACCTCTATGTCAAGGATTCAGACAATCCCATACATTGTTCCCTTTGTTCTTCGGTATGTTACTTGCCCGAGACTCGATCGTCGGTATCTTCATACCTAGTTTAGTCTCATTACCAGCAAGTCTCTTTACTCAGTTCGTAATACAAGATCTTGTGGCTGGCACTTAGTCACATTGCTTGCAAGGCTCATTGTGATGTTGTATTAATGAGTAGGCCCTGAGATACCTCTCCGTCACGCGGAGCAACAAATCCTAGTGTTGATCCATGCCAACTCAACAAACACCCTCGGAGATACATGTACAACATCTTTATAGTCACCCAGTTACGTTGCGACGTTTGATACACACAAGGTACTCCTCTGGTGTGAGTGAGTTGCATGATCTCATGGTCATAGGAACAGATACTTGACATGCAGAAAACCGTAGCAATAAACTGACATGATCATATGCTACGTTTGTAGTTGGGATCTTGTCCATCACATCATTCTCCCAATGATGTCATCCCGTTATCAAATGACATCTCATGTCCATGGCTAGAAAACCTTAACCATCTTTTATCAACGAGCTAGTCTGCTGGAGGCATACTAGGGACACAGTGTTGTCTATATGCCCACACATGTATTTAGTTTCCAATCAACACAATTATAGCATGGACAATAAATGATTATCATGAACAAGGAAA
This sequence comes from Hordeum marinum, assembly GCA_022496015.1. Classification (NCBI taxonomy): domain Eukaryota; kingdom Viridiplantae; phylum Streptophyta; class Magnoliopsida; order Poales; family Poaceae; genus Hordeum; species Hordeum marinum. The sequence goes on along the minus strand of CM039677.1, from coordinate 275,362,590 downwards.
TATAATAATAAACACTTTATTTATTGCCTCTAGGGCATATTTCCAAAAGTCTCCCACTTGCACTAGAGTCAATAATCTAGCTCACATCACTATGTGATTTACATTGTAATGAATCGAACAACCATACAGTTCTGGTGTTGATCATGTTTAGCCCTTGGAAGAGGTTTAGTCAATGGGTCCGCATCATTCATATATCCACCGCGTGCCTCAATGCTCATCGGACCGCACACATCAGTATGTATGATTTCCAACAAGTCACTTCCCGTCCCATTGTTCCATAGAACGTGGTTTTAGTCATCTTGCCCAAGTCGCATGGTTCAAATTTGTCAAGTGACTCAAAATCAAGTGACTCCAAAAGTCCATCAGCATGGAGCTTCTTCATGCATTTTACACCAATATGACCTAAACGGCAGTGCCACAAGAAAGTGGTACTATCATTATCAACTCTACATCTTTTGGCATCAATGTTATGAACATGTGTATCGTCACTATCGAGATTCAATATGAATAAAATACTCACATTGGGTGCATCACCATAAAACATATTACTCATATAAATAGAACCACCATTATTCTCTAATTTAAATGAGTAACCGTCTCGCAATAAACAAGATCCATATATAATGTTCATACTTAACGAAGGCACTAAATAACAATTATTCAGGTTCAACACTAATTCTGGTGGTAATCGAAGAGCGAGCGTGCCGACGGAGATCACATCAACCTTGGAACCATTTCCCACGCACATTGTCGCTTCGACCTTTGCCAACCTTCATCTATTCCGTAGGTCCTGTTTTGAGTTGCAAATTTGAGCAACCGAACAGGTATCAAATTCCCAGGTACTACAACGAGAATTTGTAAGGTACACATCAATAACATGTATATCATATATACCTTGTTTGGTGTTGACTGCCTTCTTGTCGGCCAGATACTTGGGGCAGTTCCGCTTCCAGTGACCAGTTCCCTTGCAATAAAGCACTTAGTTTCTGGCTTGGGTCCAGCCTTGCGTTTCTTCACGGGAGGGGCAACTGCTTTGCCACCCTTATCGAAGTTACCCTTCTTGCCCATGTTTCTCTTCTTGAAACTAGTGGTTTTTTTGGACCATCAACACTTGATGTTCTTTTTGGATTTTAGACTCAGCGACTTTCAGCATCGCAAAATGCTCAGCGACTGACTTCTTTATCCTGTGCATGTTATAGTTCAGCACGAAGCTCTTGTAGCCATGTGGCAATGATTGAAGAACTCTGTGAGTGATCGCCTCCGGTAGAAAGGGCATCCCTAACTTCGCCAGACGGGTCGAATACCCAGACATTCTGTGTATATGTTCACTGATAGACCCGTTCTCCTCCATCTTTCAAGCATAGAACTTATCGAAGGTCTCATACCTCTCGATCCGGGCATTATTCTTAAAGATAAAATCCAACTCCTGGAACATCACATATGCTCCATGACAATCAAAACACCTTCGATGTCCCGGTTCTAAGCCATACAACATTGCGCACTGAACTATTGAGTAATCTCCAGTACGTGCCTCCCATGCGTTCTTAACGTCTTCAGATGACACGGGAATGTGTGGATCACCAAGCGGTGCATCAAGGACATAAGCCTTCTGGGAAGCCATGAGAATAATCCTCAGATTACGGGCCCAGTCCACAAAGTTACTTCCATTATCTTTCAACTTAGATTTCTCTAGAAACGCATTAAAATTCAGGGGAGCTACTGCGCGAGCCATTGATCTACAACATAAGTAAGCAAAGGTTACTAAGGCTATTTTTCAAGATAATTAGTTTAGTTAATTAAATTACTAAATCTCCCACTCAAATTAAAATCCATCAGGTCATGTGAGTGATACATGATCCATATTCACTAACTCAAGTCCGATCATCTTGTAAGTTGAGGTGGTTTCAATGGTGAACATTATCATGTTGATCATATCTACTATATGACTCATGTTCAACCTTTTTGTCTCTTGTGTTCTGAGGCCATGTATGTACATGCTAGGCTCGTCAAGTTTAACCCAAGTGTTTCACACGTGCAACACCGGCTTGCCCCCATTGTATGCGAACATAGAGTCTATCACACCCGATCATCACATGGTGTCTCGACACGACGAACTTTCGCAATGGTGCACACTCGGGGAGAACACAATTTATCTTGAAATTTAAGCAAGCGATCAACTTACAATTCTACCTTCGTCCTAAGAAAGACAAGGTGCATAAAAAGATTAACATCACATGCAAATCATAAGTAACAAGATATGGCCATGAACTTGTGCTTTTGATCTCCATCTCCAAAGCACCAGCATGATCTCCATCGTCACCGGGATAATACCATGATCTCCATCATTGTGTCACCATCGGGGTTGTCATGCCCACCATGCTTATACTACCATTGCTACCACTTAGCGATAAAGTAAAGCATTACAGAGCACTTAATGATTGACACACGGGTCATACAATAATTAACGACAACCCTATGGATCCTATCGGATGCCGTACTCATCGGCATGAAAGTCATGATATTCTATACAAAACATGATCATCTCATACATCATGTATATCTCATCATGTGTTTGGCCATATCATATCACAACATACCCTTCAAAAACAAGTTAGACGTCCTCTAATTGTTCTTGCATGTTTTACGTGACTGCTATGGGTATCTAGCAAGAACAATTCTCACATATGCATAAACCACAACGGTGATACTCAAATTGATTTTCAACCTTCTCAAGGACCGACTTTGATGAATCTGATCCAACTAAAGTAGGAGAGACAGACACCCGCCAACCATCTTTGTGCAATAGAGTTAGACGTCAGTTGATGGAACCGATCTTTCGTAAGTGTATGAGTAAGGTTGGTCCGGGCTGCTTCATCGCACAATAGCGCTGAATCAAAACACGACTAAGGGAGGAAGCAATCTAAGCATCAACGCCCACAAACTCGTGATCTCATCTAGACATGCACCTAGCTCTGATACCACTGTTGGGGAACATTGCATGGGAAACCAAAAATTTCTTATGCTTCACCAAGATCAATCTAGGAGATGAGCATCTACGAGAGGAGAGACTGGATCCACATACCCTAGTAGATCGCTAAGTGCAAGCATTAAAAAACACGGTTGATGTAGTCGTACGTCTCCATGATCCAAATTGCAAGCGGTCCCACGAACTCCCGATCAAGTGCCGAACAGACGACACCTCCGCGTCCGGCACACGTGCAGCTCGATGAAGATCTCCCCCTTCTTGATCCAGCAAGAGGGAGTGGATAGATAGATGGGTTCTCTGGCAGCATGACGGCGTGGCGGCGGCTGTGGTGGAGCTGATCCGGCAGAGCTTCGCTAAGAGTCGCCGAATCAATCTACTAGAGGAGAAGCTATCTAGGAGGGAGGAAGGCCTGCACCGTGACTTGTGGTCCAGCTGCCCACCTCCCTTTCTCATATATATAGGGGAAAGGGGGGAAGGGGCTGCGCCCTAGGGTTCCCACCCCTAGGGGGGACAGCTAAGAGGAGGTGGGCGGAGGCCAAGGGGGTGGCTTGGCCCCCAAGGCTGGGTGGCCAGCCCCCTTAGGGTTTCCCCCCTCCACCCTCTGGCCGGATGGGCCCTTGTGGGAGGGGCGGCTACTACCTCTTGAGAATGCGTTGGTTTTCCCTTGAAGAAGAAAGGGTGATGCAGCGAAGTAGATAAGTATTTCCCTAAGTTTTTGAGAACCAAGGTATCAATCCAGTAGGAGGAACAAGAAAGTCACCAATGGATGCACCTACACAAATAATCAAACTCTTGCACCCAACGCTATAAAGGGGTTGTCAACTCCTTCATGGTTATTTGCAAGGATTAGATCTGAGAGAGAGAGATGTAAACGAGTGTGGCAGTAAAAGGAAAGTAAATTGCAGCAAGGTATAGATCTGAAAGTATATGATGGAAAGTAGACTCGGGGGCCATAGGTTTCACTAGTGGCTTCTCTCTTGAAGGCAAATATCATGGTGGGTAAACAAATTATTGTCAAGCAATTGATAGAAAAGCGAATAATCATGTATTTATCCAAGGCAATGATCATGCATATAGGCATCATGTCCGTGACAAGTAGACGGAAATGATTCTGCATCTACTACTATTACTCACACATCAACCGACTCCTGCCTGCATCTAGAGTATTAAGTTCATGATGAACAGAGTAACGCATTAAGAAACATGACATGATGTAGAGGGATAACCTCAAGCAATATGATGAAAACCCCATCTTGTTACCCTTGATGGCAACAATGCAATACGTGCCTCGCTACCCCTACTATGTCACTAGGTGAGGACACCGCAAGATTGAACCCAAAACCAAGCACTTCTCCCATTCCAAGAATTACCAATCTAGTTGGCCAAACAAAACCAACAACTCAAAGAGACTTGCAAGGACATTAAATCATGCAAATAATAATTCTGAGTAGATTCAAATAAGATTCATGGATAATCTGAACATAAACTCAAAATTCATCGGATCTTGACAAACACACCACAAAATTCGATTACATCGGATAGATCTCCATGAAGATCATGAAGAACATGGTATTGAAGAGCAAAGAGAGAGAAGAAGCAATATAGCTACTAGCTATGAACCCACAGGTCTGTGGTGGACTACTCACCCGTCATCGGAGGGGCAATGGAATTGATGTAGATGCCTTCCATGATCGAAACCGTCTCTGGCAGATTACCGGTAAAGGCTCCAAGATTGGATCTCTCGGGAACGGAGGCTTACGATGGCGGAAAAGTATTTGTGTTGCTACCTCTCATGTTTCTGGAATATTTGGGAATTTATAGGCCAAGAATTTGGGTTAGGAGACCTACCAGGAGGAAACAAGCCTGGTAGGCGCCGCCAGGGGGGCCCGCGCCTACCTGGCTTGTGGCTCCCTGGCACCTCCCCTGACATGCACTCCAAGCTGTATCAATTCGTTTCGTTCTAGAAAATTCCTTCCACAGGTTTATTCTGTTTGGACTCCGTTTAATATTACATATCTGAAAAAATCAAAAACAAGGAAAAAACAGAAACTGGCACTTGGCTCTAGATTAATAGGTTAGTCCCAAAAATAATATAAAATAGCATAGAAATGCATATCAAACATCCAAAATAGATAATATAATAGCATGACCTCATCAAAAATTATAGATATGTTGGAGACAGATCAGGATCCCCAAGCTTAACTCCTACTCGTCCTCGAGTAGGTAAGTGATAAAAAATAGATTTTTTGATGTGGAGTGCTACCTAACATATTTATCCATGTAATATACTCTATTGTGGCATGAATATTCATATCCTTAAGACTCATAACAAAAGCTTAATATTGATATAAAAACAATAACGTTTCAAGCATACTAGCAAAGTAATTGCATCCGTTCAAAATACAATGGCAAAAGAAAGTTATCCCTACAATATCATATGGTCTGGCTATGCTCCATCTTCACCACACAAAGTATTTATCTCATGCACAACCCCGATGAAAAGTCAAGCAATTGTTTTCACACCTCTTTTCTCAAACTTTTTCAATTCTCACGCATACATGAGCGTGAGCCATGGATATAACACTATAGGATGAATAGAATATGGTGGAGGTTGTCAAAGAAAGGGGAAGATAGTCTCACATCAGCTAGGCATATCAACGGGCTATGGAGATGCCCATCAATAGATATCAATGTGAATCAGTAGGGATTGCCATGCAACGGGTGCACTAGAGCTATAAGTGTATGAAATCTCACAAAGAAACTAAGTGGACGTGCATCATGAAGGAAAAATTCCACTAGCTATATGAAAGCGACAAAATAGGAGACTCCCTAACATGAAGATCATGGTGCTACTTTGAAGCACAAGTGTGGAAAAAGGTAGTAGCAATGTCCCTTCTCTCTTTTCTCCCATTTTTTCCCTGTTTTATTTTTTTCTTTTTTTCCTTTTGGTGGGCATCTTTGGCCTCTCTTTTTTTTGGGCTTCGATAGCCTCTCTATTTTAAGTCAGGACTCTCATCTCTACTAATAAGGGAATCATATCTTCCTTCATCGTTTCCTCACATGGGACCTTCTATAGTAATGGAAATCATCACACTTTTATTTACTCATAACTCAGAAGGAAAATTACAACTCGATACCTATGACAAAATATGACTCTGTATGCAATATGGAAGTGATGGTGCATGTCATAAAAAGCAAATGGTGGAAGTTGCATGGCAATATATCTCGGAATGGCTATGGAAAGGCCATTATTGGTAGGTATAGTGGCTATTTTGAGGAAGGTATATGGTGGCTGTTTTGAGGAAGGCATATGGTGGCTGTTTTGAGGAAGGTGTTTGTTGTACCGGCAAAACTTGTGCGGTACTAGAGAGGCTAGCAAAAGTGGAAGGGTGAGAGTGCGTATAATCCATGGACTCAACATTAGTCATAAAGAACTCACATACTTATTGCAAAAATCTATTAGTCATTGAAGCAAAGCATTAAACGCATGCTCCTAGGGGGGAGGTTGGCAGGAGTAAACCTTCGCGAGCCCCCGACCCCTCACACCAAGATCAAAAATCAATAAACAAGTCATGCTCCGACTTCCTTACATAACGGTTCACCACATATGCATGCTATGGGAATCACTAACCTTTATGCAAGCATTCTTAACAAAACAAAATTACTTCCTAACATAACTCTTAACACTACCATCTTTATATCTCAAAACTTTATGCATGGAATCAAACTTCTCATCAATACTCAATGCACTTAATAAGGAAGTTTGTATTAGATCCCTTTTGGATGCCTATCATATTAGGACTAAATTCACAACATGGAACAAATATCATGCTGTTTTTGGGAACTCTCAAAATAATATAAGTGAGGTATGAGAATTCAAGTATTTATAAAATTCAAACACCACCATGCTCTAAAAAAATATAAGCGAAGCACATAGAGCAAAATTGCCCAACTCAAAAGATATAAGTGAAGCATATAGTGTATTCTAAAATAAATTCATGATTCAATGTGTCTCTCCCAAAATATTTGTGCAGCAAGGATTATTGTGGAAAACTAGCAAGCAAAATACTCATATCATACAAGACGCTCCAAGGAAAACACATATCATGTGGTGAATAAAAATATATCCTCAAGTAAATTTACCGATGGATTGAAGACGAAGGAGGGGGTGCCTTCCGGGGCATCCCCAAGCTTAGGCTTTTTGGTATCCTTGAATATGACTTGGGGTGCGTTGGACATCACCAAGCTTAGTCACTTTCCACTCCTTATTCCATAGTCCATCAAATCTTTACCCAAAACTTGAAAACTTCACAACACAAAACTTAACAGAAAACTCGTGATATCCGTTAGTATAAGAAAATAAATCACCACTTTAGGTACTGTTGTGAACTCATTATTTATTTATATTGGTATTATAACTACTGCAATATAACTTCTCCATGGCTCACACCAGAATATACAACCCATAGATTCATCAAAATAGGCAAACAACTCAAAGAAAGCAGAATCGGTTAAAAACATAACACTCTGTAGCAATCTGGAAACTTAGTATACTTATGTAACTCAATTTTTTTTAAAACTAGGAACTCCTGGTAAATTTATATATAAATCACGTGTAAAAATTTCATATCCAATCGACGCTGTCAAAAATCTGGAAAATTCCTGGACTGAGCGCAAAAGTTTCTGTTTTTTAGGAAGATCAAATCAACAACTACCATAGATCACCCCAAAGGCTTTACTTGGCTCAAACACTAATTGAAACACCAAAACACAAATATTACATAACTAATAATGTGGGAAACACTCAAAAACAGAAGCAAAAATAGAAAGCAAAATTAAAATTGGGTTGCCTCCCAACAAGCGTTATTGTTTAACGCCCCTAGCTAGGCAAAACGCAATAGATCTAAGTATTGTCATAATAATAAGGGAGATCATCCATGCTCATCTCATACTCCCTTATTTCAGAAGCAAGCCTCCTTTGTGGCAAGGAAAACTAATCGAAAGGTCTGAATTTAATAGGATAAGGATCCTTAAGATCAAGTGCGGGAGTGATAGGTTCCTCCTTTGGTCCCTTATAGTGAATAATCAGTTCACCATTGTAAGCTTTTCTCTGGGTAAAGGTCATAAGCCTTTTTCAAAGAATCAACTTGAATCCGTTATTTTGTATAGCAAAATTATCATTGAGTTCAGAAATCTTATCAACTAAAACCTCGATAGGAACCCTCTTTCCCAAATTTTCATTATAAGCAACATAATCTCGAGATTGCAACCTCATTATCTCTTCTTGATTAACAAGAATCTCCTCAATGGGGGGACATCCACCATTAATTTTATAATGAGCAAAAAATTCACTAGCCTCTTTGATGATGAATCTAAATTCGTGCGCTAAGAATATAGTGGCGGCACGCTTAACAGAAGAATGTTGAATATTAGAGAACTCAAGAAAAATCCTTTGTATGCAAGGGTGCATATGAACGAATTGCCTCTCAAGTTCAATTATTAACAAAGTTATAGCATCCGCAAGACTATTAGTTTTATTGATAATAAAACCTCCAAAGGTAGGAAGCATTCCCGCACAGGTAAAGAAATCTCGAATAACACCTTTTCCAATGATATTATGACTACCTATACGGAATTTTTTTGTATGCAGGTTAGTAGGTTCTTCTTGAGGGTTGTTGTCAACAAGGTCATCAAAATTACCCTCAATATTATTACTATCTTTTTCATTGAAAGTCTCCCTATATTCCAACATGGTGGCAACAAGAAATCAAGCACAGAAGCAAACCAAAAGAAAGGCGAATAAAAAGGAAAATCTTTTTGGTATTTTCTGAAAATCATTTTAGAAGTGGGGGAGCGGAAAACGAGAGGCAAATGAAAAATAATGTAAATGGAAGAGAGTTCGTGATGGGTACTTGGTAGGCTTGATGTGTATCCTCCCCGGCAACGGCGCCAGAAATCCTTCTTGCTACCTCTTGAGCATGCATTGGTTTTTCCTTGAAGAGGAAAGGGTGAGGCAGCAAAGTAGATAAGTATTTCCCTCAGTTTTGAGAACCTAAGTACCACTATGGTAGAAGGAACAAGCAAGTAACCAATTAATGCACCTACACAAATAATCAAACTCTTGCACCTAACGCTATAAAGGGGTTGTCAATCCCTTGACGGTTATTTGCAAGGATTAGATCAAATAGAGATAGATGCAAACCAGTGCGGAAAGTAAAAGGAAAGTAAAATTGCAGCAAGGTATAGATATGAAAGTATATGATGGAAAGTAGACCTGGGAGCCATAGGTTTCACTAGTGGCTTGTCTCTTGAAGGCAAATATCATGGTGGGTAAACAAATTACTAAAGAACAGAGTAACGCATTAAGAAAGATGACATGATGTAGAGGGATAAACTCAAGCAATATGATGAAAAACCCATCTTTTCACCCTTGATGGCAACAATACAATACGTGCCTCGCTACTCCTACTATGTCACTGGGTGAGGAGACCGCAAGATTGAACCCAAAACCAAGCACTTCTCTCATTGCAAGAATTACCAATCTAGTTGGCCAAACCAAACCAATAACTCGAAGAGACTTGCAAGGATATGAAATAAAGCTAATAAGAATTAAAAGGAGATTCAAATAAGATTCATGGATAATCTGAACATAAACTCACAATTCCTTGGATCTTCACAAGCACACCACAAAAGAAGATTACATCGGATAGATCTCCATGAAGATCATGAAGAACATGTTATTGAAGCGCAAAGAGAGAGAAGAAGCCATCTAGCTACTAGCTATGGACCCGTAGGTCTATGATGGACTACTCACGCATCATCGGACGGACAATGGAGTTGATGTAGGTACCCTCCATGATCGAAACCCCCTCCGGCAGATTACCGAGAAAGGCTCCAAGATTAGATCTGTAGGGAACAAAGGCTTCCAGCGGCGGAGAAGTATTTACGTGGCTCCCTCGCATGTTTCTAGAATATTTGGCAATTTATAGGCCAAGAATTAGGGTTAGGAGACCTGCCAGGAGGCGACAAGCCTGGTAGGCGCGACCAGGGGGTGCCCGCGCCTACCTGGCTTGTGGCTCCCTTACACCTCCCCTGACGTGCACTCCAAGCTCGATCAATTTGTTTCCTTCTATAAAAATTCCTTCCACAAGTTCTATTCCATTTGGACTCCATTTAATATTCCATATCTCGAAAGTAGAAAAACAAGGAAAAAACGGAAACTGGCACCTGGCTCTAGATTAATAGGTTAGTCTCAAAAATAAAATAAAATAGCATATAAAACATCCAAAATAGATAATACAATAGCATGACATCATCAAAAATTATAGATACATTGGAGACGTATCAGCGGCCAGCCCACCAGGGGCTGGTGCGCCCTCTCTCACAGCCCATGTGGCCCTTCAGGGCTGGTGGCCCCTTCCGGTGGATCCCCAGAACCCTTCCAGCACCCCTGGTACATTACCGGAGACGCCCAAACTTTTCCTGGTGACCAACACGGAACATCCTATATATGAATCTTCACGTCCGGACCATTCTGGAGTTCCTTGTAACGGCTGAGATCTCATCCGGGACTCCAAACAACCTCTGGTAACCAACACACATAACTCATCTATACCGAAACGTCACTGAACCTTAAGTGTGCAGACCCTGTGGGTTCGAGAACTATGTAGACATGACCAAGACACCTCTATGGTCAATAACCAATAGCGGCACCTAGATGCCCATATTGGTTCCTACATGTTATATGAAGATCTTTACCGGTCGAACCTCTATGAAAAGGTTTCAGACAATCTCGTATGTTGTTCCATTTGTTCTTCGGTATGTTACTTGTCCGTGACTCGATCGTCGGTATCTTCATACCTAGTTCAGTCTTGTTACCGGAAAGTCTCTTTACTCGTTCTGTAACACAAGATACCATGGCTAACACTTAGTCACATTGCTTGCAAGGCTCATTGTGATGTTGTATTTCTGAGTGGGCCCTAAGATACCTCTTCATCACACGGAGCAACAAATCCCATTGTTGATCCATGCTAACTTAACAGACACCCTCGAAGATACCTATCGAGTATCTTTATAGTCACCCAGAGAGGTTGCGACGTTTGACACACACAAGGTACTCCTTCGGTATCAAAGAGTTGCATGATCTCATGGTCATAGGAACAGATACTTGACATGCAGAAAACCGTAGCAATAAACTGACATGATGATATGCTACGTTTGTAGTTGGGATCTTGTCCATCACATCATTCTCCCAATGATGTCATCCCGTTATCAAATGACATCTCATGTCCATGGCTAGAAAACCTTAACCATCTTTTATCAACGAGCTAGTCTGTTGGAGGCATACTAGGGACACAGTGTTGTCTATATGCCCACACATGTATTTAGTTTCCAATCAACACAATTATAGCATGGACAATAAATGATTATCATGAACAAGGAAATATAATAATAAACACTTTATTTATTGCCTCTAGGGCATATTTCCGACAAACCCATGGTCGGCTTTTCCGATCACCTTTGATCAACGTGATCACCCGACCAGTATCTGTCATGGGGGTTCGTCCGCACTTATCCTAGAGCCCATCATAGATGGGTATCACCTCACAAAGGTCCTAATGGATGGAGGAAGTAGCCTCAACCTAATTTACATAGACACGGTGAAAAAGATGGGTATAGATCCGTCAAGGATCAAACCCAACAACACTACCTTCAAAGGAGTGATTCCAGGAGTCGAGGCTCAGTGTACGGGCTCCGTCAGCCTGGAAGTAGTGTTTGCCTAGCTCGACAAGTTTCGAAGCGAGGACTTCATCTTCGACATTGTACTCTTCCTCAACGGCTATCACGCCATGCTCGGCCGAACAACATTTGCTCGCTTGAACGTCGTACCGCAGTACGCCTACCTCAAGCTCAAGATGCCCGGCCCCAAGGGGGTCATTACTGTCAACGGCAACACAGAGCGCTCTCTCCGAACTGAGCAACATGTGCTGGCCTTGGCGGCCGAATTTAATTACAACGAAGATTGGCAAACTTCGACATCTACCGTCAAGGCACGCAAGGTGATGAAGTGAGAACGGTTTCAGTCCGAACTCTCAGAACCTCCCCCTCGTTAAATAGGGACGCCCCCATTGCACAACCCGAGGACCAGCAAAGTACGTGCCAAGGAGGCACAACTTTGCACTCAAAATTCCATGCGCGGCGGTGAGGAAACAAGGGTAAGTGTTCGGCTTGACGGAGCTATTACCATTACATTGTCTTCGAACACAATACATGCACTATCAAAGGGCCTACCCAAGGCGTAAAGCTCATCAACCCTTCGGCAAATTCTCAAGACCTTGTTTGCAAGATCCGTTCACCGAACATTACCACACATTGAGGTGAACCAAGGCGCAGGAGTAAACAAGCAGCGGGGCACATCGAGGATGAAAGGTCACCAATTGAAGACCCCTGGTACAACCACTCTTGTAGAATTTCTTCTTTTTTCACATAGCTGTAAGCAGTTGCTTCGACAATCGAAGCAATAAGAGTTGTTGAGAAAAATATAGCATCATTATACATGTTTGTCTCATTGTCCTTTTTGGCACATATTTTCTTTCTCCCTCTTCTCATGATTCTGTTCGGTATGTTGCAATGCAACCGGAGTTTAAAAAATAATAAAATCGCCTTACGAATATTTTCTTATACATTTGGCGTCTTGGAATTTGCTTTATATGCATTGGTTTCGAACTATGTCTTCGGTCAATAGTTGGGTTGCCCTGCTCCTGTGCTTGCCCCTTTACGTTCCGCTAGTTCGGCTAAAAGGGAAAAGGGAGAACCTATGTGATTGTGTTTCTTGCTAGCCTGGACAAGCACTTCAGAGGAGAAAGACGAAAACTGACTGCCACGGTATGCAAGAAGTGTTATACTCATGACCTTCTCAGAGGTCATCGCGTGTCATACGATGGGTTTGCTATTCGTACAAACCATGTGATATCGGGTTTAGCCACGGATCGTCCGACTATGACAAGTCACCGGGGGCTAGTCACCAGCCTCCCGTGACCCTTTTCGCGCAACTATGGCTTAGTGAAAGCAGTAAAGCACTATGGTCTGATTGCCTGGCTTGCCGCACACTACCGCCTTCGGGTACCGATAGCTCGTCTAACACTTATAGTGCGTAACTAGAGACACCCCATGTAGTATCTAAAATAATAAAAACATGATAACCCATTCATAACAAATATACAAGCATTCAAAAATCTTCGGACATATTATGACGCATCTAATCACGTACATGTTCTCTTTCGAACACTATGACTCTATCGCCCGAGCACCCTCTATTACTTCGGCAAAGTATAGCTCGGGGCACCTATGTTCCTTCCCATGAGGCGGCGGGGTGGTTGCTATCTTCATCGGATCCAGCCCCGGCTAGTGCACCTTGGCCTTTTCAAAGGCCATCCGAGCTCCCTCGATGCATGAGGGGCGCTTCATAGTGTCGAGGTGTAACATCCCAAAATTCTAAATTTTGGAATGTTATATTAAATAAATAAGTAGGATTGTTTGCTTGAATGTTGTGTGATTGATTGTGTGAAATTGAGTGGAATTTTGAAACTTTTGAAATTTTAATGAGAGGGAATAAACTGACTTTCCCAAAAGTTTCTATTTCGGATCCCTATTCAATTTTGAGTTCGAATATTTTCAAAACCCTCTTATAAAAAAATCAAATGAGAGGAGGTAAATGACACTCAAAAATCATATACAATGTTTTGACTCAAATTTTAAAATAAAAACTATTTGCCATTTATTTGAAATTCAAGTTTCTTTTCATTTTGGAGTTAATGCAAAAAAAAAAATTCAAAGTATTTTATTAGGCCATGAAAAAATGTTCATGTTTTACAAACTATTTTTAGGAAAATGCTGATATATAATAAGCATATACAAAACATTTGTCTAGTTTTGTTTATTTTTTTTTACTTTGCTGTTTTAAAAAAACAGGAAACACTGTTCATGGCGGAACACTGTTCATCCGGGACAAAAAAACTGCAGCCACCGAAGGCCTTAGCCACCGAAGCCCATGTGGCTCCTCTTCTTCTCTCTTTTTGCTCTTTGTCTATGATTTTAGTCCCACCTCGCTTAGCTTTAAACCTTTGCACCTCCCTCCCACATATAAATATAGACCCATAGGTGAACCCAAAAATCATCCACTTCGGGTTGAATCGAATCATTTCGGTTTGACTAGATTTATTAAAATAAAAATATTTTTTTCTCTCCGGCAGGATTTCTGGAAGTCGTCCCCTCTTTGGATTTATATCTTCTCTACATTCTAAAGGTATTCTTTTCGTATTTTCTTTTATACTCATATAGTTTAATATCCCTAGACTAGTATTTATATAGTAGTATACGATAGAGTAATTATATTATTAATTACTATCTGTATTTTACTCATTAGTCCTAAAATTCTTTTAGACATAGCATTTTTCCTCTGTAAAACAGCTTGGCCCAAAATTTTCAAATAGCCATAACTTTCTACTCGTTTATCAGAACTAGATGAAACCAACGCCTACAATTTCGTCTTGATCCCACCTATCCAATCAACCTATCACGTCAACTTTTTCAAATTTTCAAATTTCGAAATTTATTCAGATTTATATTCAAACTTCTTTTGATCATATCTTTTTATCCGTAGCTCCGTTTCTGATGAATCCAATTGCGTCGGATCCGTATCGAAGTAATCTTTCTGTTCACATCATTAGTGTTATCGTTTCAACATATAATTTTGATCTTGCTCATACTTCTCTGTTAGTCCCCAAAATATGTTCACACACTGTACTAAGCTAATTCAATGCCATATTGAGTTTCTTATAACTTTTGATCCGTCATTTTGAACCTAGTAATTCTTTTTTCTACACGTTCATATTTACTTCCCATATATAGTAACATCATTAGTTTCAATCCTTGAATCTTTCAAATTTGAGCGATTCAATTTGAATCCGAACCTTCATTTGATCGTATCTTGGAAAGTGTAACGTCGTTTCAATTGATTCCTTTTGCCCCTAAATACTCGTGTCATATATTTCTATTCATAACCATCGTACTTTGGTTCAACTTCTTTTGACCTTTGTGAATTTAGATTCAATTCATACTTGAATTTACAATTTATTTCATACTTCAATTCTCTATAACTTGTGTTGTAGTGCTCCATTTGAACTAAATTCTTTCTACAAATAAATTCTTATGTCTTATACTATTTGTTAAACAACATTCATGTTGTTCTCCCATTCTTTGGATCATCTTCCATAGTCTCTCCAACCTAAGCTTATATAGCAATAGTTCATCATCCATTAACTCTTTTGAGTTCATTCCTCCACTTTCACTTTACAACACCGTTAGAACCTATCTTTTCTTATTTAACCTTAGTATGTTGTTATATTCGCTCCAAGACATGTTTTGTTCTTGCGTTCTTTTGGTTCTTTGTTTTGACATGAACGTTTATTGAATGTTATTTGCTTACGATAGATTTCTCGGAGTGTGACGAGTAGAATTATCCAGATTGTGAGAGCGACTATCTTCATCAAGTAATACCAGGCAAGTCACTTTGATCATGTTACCCATGTTTTATTGCATTAGTTCTACCATCTCCCCAATTGCATGCAAAGTAGGTAATTGGAAACTTGGTTACTTGTTGTAGTATCATGTGGTAGGATCCCCTCAATCCTTGACACCTTGGCCCCGGGAAACATTGATTTAAATTTTGCTATGCTATTAGTAGACGGGGTTGGATGTGTGATTCATGAGAGTTGTGAGATAATAATTTCAAGACCTGCATTATGATTAAGACTTCAAGAATCTGAGTTTTCAACATACCTCTGGGTGGATGATGGTTGAACGGCGCCCTGGGGAAGCTAGTGGTTAGCCTAGGTGTTGCTAGGGAAGTGCCAGTATTCACGCGGAAAGGTCCACCCAGGCACAAAGAGATGGATGGATGCTTCAAGACCCAAGGCTTACCTTCACAACCACAAGCCATTATGGGCTCTGGCTTGGTTGGATACTAAGGCAACCCTGCACAGTCGGTGCTACGAAATGTAGAAGAATGGTAGGAAAGGATGGGCACCGACAGAGTCTCAGGGAAACCATTTAGAAGATCATGTTTTGGTCATCCGTTTCTCAAACACCCTGAAGTGCGAGAAATCCAACGGAGGCGATCAAATCTTGTGGGGAACGTGTGCAAAACTCTGGAGAGTACTCAAACCTAATCGATTATCCATGTCCACGGTCATGGACAACTTGAGCCAAAGGAACTGAAACTATCTAGAATTCTCAACGCAAAGAATTATAATGATGTGGGTATTTTTGTTAACTTGGGTATGAGAATTGGTTGGTGGAACCATCTCATTAATCAACCAACTTGGTAGTAATAATTTCTGCATTACCCCTCTCTTGTTGTAGGAAAAATTTGCTTTACGCAAAACTTAAACTTATAGCCCCACCTGCCATATATGCATATAGTATACATGATTATTTTCACCCCCTTATTGGTGACTTGCCGGCATATTCAAAATGCCGACCTACACGGCTGCAACGTCTCATGTTACAGATACTCTACTACGACGAGTAAGAGTACGATTCAGGGTTATAGTCCGCACTCAACTTGCCGTTGGTGTTATTGGGACTCCACTCCCGTTGACTGTTTCCGCTGAGATTTTAAGGTATATATCAGTTTTACGTTATGTACATGTGATTGCACTTTGATATGTACATTGATGTACTATGTGTGCTAGCATACTGATCCAGGGATGGCACAGAACACACAGAGGCTTGACACGTTTTGAGTCAGGTCGCTACAGAAATGGTATCAGAGCACATGTTGACTGTAGGACGTGACCCTAGAAACTAGAAAGCTCTTAGGAAACGATTTCTCGAAACAAAAAAACCTTGTTTTCAAAAGACCCTTTACTTCTCATCTTATTTGAGCTTTATCAAATGATCTCTCTCAGTTAGAAAGTACCCTTTCCCCTTTTGGCCACACTAAGGATCAATTGAGACCACTTCGAGAAGGACAAGATATCGAAACCACTGATGGTCACTTCAAAGTAAAGAAGATTTCACCATGCATTAGAAGAATTGAAGCTACACGAGTTGAAGACTATGAAGACCCAAAGAATTCAAAGACCCTGAAGAATTACAAGATTTATATAACCCCTAGAAGACCAAACCCCTGTTGTATAATCACGTTAGACACGATGATTTGTGAGCTATCATTTGTGTATGTTTTTGAGAGCCACAAAAAAATTCCATATTCAAAACTATATTGTTTGTATTGTGTGTATCTCTCTCGATCCCTCTCTTGTATCTCATCCCAAACCCTTGGACCCAATAGATGCTGAATGAAGATGGACTTGTATTCTAGATCAATGACTCAATTAGAGACAAAAGAATGGATTCAAAACATGGAGGATCATCTAAGGAGTAACCTTGTTTCAAGGAACGAGATGGTCCAGTATGCTTTTCGGTACTTTGCAAAAGGTGCTGCAAATTGGTGGAAGATCCATGAAGCTATCCATGATACGCAAGCATCAATCACTTGGGAAGAATTCAAGATGACCCTGCAAAAATCTCATGTCGTCACCAACACCCAGAAGCCCCGTTGCAAAGATGTGAAGAAGATTTGCGTATGCAGGATATGTGGAGAAATAGGACACACCCAGGAAGAACACAAGGATCGATGTCGTCATTGTGAAGAAAATCACCTAGCTAAGGAGTGCCCAACTAATAGGGTGACATGTTTCTTGTGTGAAGGAACTACGCATTACCCGGCTCAATGCCAATGTACCCCAAGGTACAAGAATTCATCAAGCAGTAGAAGGAAGCCATGGAGGTAGCCTTCAGAGAAAATTTAGGAGAACTTGTGATGAAGGAAGATGTTGAAGACCCTGATGGAGAAGGCCTAACCAAATTTTACTCCAATGCCTGCTATTCATGTCGAGCAGAAGGACATTTCTCTCAGGACTGTACGAAGGAAAGAAAAGAGTATCTGGAAAACTTCCTGACAGAAGAAGTGGAGTTTCATCCACAGGTAATTGAAATTTTGATCGGAACAAAGAAGCCCAGGAAGAGAAACCGAAGACGTTCACAGAACAACCCAATTTCTGCAAAGAAGGATCTGAGTCACATCATGTGTTTCTGTTGCAAGAACACAGGACACTGCTCCTATACCTGCCCGGAGAAGAAGGCTAAGCATGAGTAGTTTGAGGTTTGGATTTTGGAAGTAATAAATGTAATAGGTAGCACCCTTACCATTTTGAAGTTATGTAACGGAAGTCTCAGAGTTTGTAATAAATTCATGAGTCAATGGAATTTATGGTGTCATGATTCGCCTATGTTGAATTATACGAGCTGTTACTCTATGAACAAAGATCTCTGACCATTTTCGAGGATATGAGAAAATATGGTCTATGCAAGCATGAGTGCATTTCATTTTAAGTGTGGTTGTACCCACAGGGACAAATGAATGAAGAAAATACCATTCATGTTAAGGAGTTTGGATAATTGAGTACAGGTGAAGAGAATGTGGAACCACATCAAAAATATGTGGATGATAACCTTTGTGACAAAGTGATTTTGAAGTTGGAATATTGGGAAAAGGAATGATTGTGATGAAACCATACCCAAGGTTAAACAGACCAATGGAAAGGAAAATGAATTCCGTGGAGTGGAATCTAGACAAGAATAAGTCTGTGATTTGTTACCTCAAGGGTATGAAGTAGTGAACTGAAGGTAATGCTGGAATAGGAAACGATAGTAACCCCAGGAGTGAGTTAAAGCTATTCAAGTATTCAAGTGAACCCACAGCTCACTGACCCCAGGATTGATAAGGATCAAACCCTACCTTTGTGAAGAAAGAAACTTGGAAGAAGCTACGAGTGTTCAGCAAACATTTTCTTAGGAGTATACGATAACCTAAGAGATGTGAAGAAAACGATAGATGTTTTTTCTTAGCTTGCAGAATCAATGGATTTATCCGAACTTCGTTCGTTGACCAGGGAAATTTCTGCAATGCTTGTGAGGAAGCCCAAGTGTTAGAATACGAGATTCAGTAAACCTTATACAATGTAATGATTTCAGTGCGACATGGCTTGGCCACAATGACGACTTAGTCCTATCATTTCTCTTGCTATTCGAATTGGTAAATCTGAGCGACTTACCCATAGTAAATAGACGACGTTCTTTGAAAGCTTTTGTTTAAGCCTTAGAATGGTATGATGAAAACCCCTTGTACATGGCAGTTGCTGTCACACGTAGGAACTTTACGGTGAGGAATGATGCCAAGACCCATTTCACTACAGGACAACCACTAATGATAGACCACCATGAGATCATCGATAAGTTATTTAGAATGATCGCAAGACTTATCAGTTAAGAAGACCCAGTATCGGAGGTAATACATTTTGTTAGGAGAACATGAGATTTTTATTTTAAAACGGAAGAGCATCATCGAAGGAGCTATCGTGAAGTATGTGAAGAGACACATGCACCCACAGGACTGTCATGATTTTGAGGGACCAGTAACTCTCATTTTAAGTGTGGTAGAACCCATGCCTTCTTGGTCAATGGCTTTGCTAGAAGACCCCAACCCTAACCTATTCTTTCTAGCCTTTTCGAATCTCGAGGACGAGATTCATTATAAGTGTGGTAGTTTGTAACATCCCAAAATTCTAAATTTTGGAATGTTATATTAAATAAATAAGTAGGATTGTTTGCTTGAATGTTGTGTGATTGATTGTGTGAAATTGAGTGGACTATTGTAACTTTTGAAATTTTAATGAGAGGGAATAAAATGACTTTCCCAAAAGTTTCTATTTCGGATCCCTACTAAATTTTGAGTTCGAATATTTTCAAAACCCTCTTATAAAAAAATCAAATGAGAGGAGGTAAATGACACTCAAAAATCAGATACAATGTTTTGACTCAAATTTTAAAATAAAAAATATTTTCCATTTATTTGAAATTCAAGTTTCTTTTCATTTTGGAGTTATTGCAAAAAAAAGTTGAAAGTATTTTATTCTGCCTTGAAAAAATGTTCATGTTTTAGGAAATATTTTTCTGAAATTCTGATATATCATATGCCTATATAAAAATTTTGTCTATTTTTCTATTTGTTTTACTTTGCTGTTTTAAAAAAAACCAGGAAACAGTGTTCATGGCGGAACACTGTTCATCCGAGAAAAAAAAAACTACAGCAACCGAAGGCCTTAGCCACCCAAGCCCATGTGGCTCCTCTTCTTCTCTCTTTTTCCTCTTTGTCTATGATTTTAGTCCCACCTCCCTTAGCTTTAAACCTTTGCACCTTCCTCCCACCTATAAATATAGACCCATAGGTGAACCCAAAAATCATCGACTTCGGGTTGGATCAAATCGTTTCAGTTTGACTAGGTTTATTAAAATAAAAATATTTTTTCTCTCCGGCGGGATTTCTAAAAGTCGTCTCCTCTTTGGATTTATATATTCTCTGCATTCTAAAGGTATTGTCTTCGTATTTTCTTTTATACTCCTATAGTTTAATATCCGTAGACTAGTACTTATATAGTAGTATACGATAGAGTAATTATATTATTAATTAGTCTCCGTATTTACTCATTACTCCTAAAATTCTTTTAGACATAGCAGTTTTCTTCCGTAAAACAGCTTGGCCCAAAATTTTCAAATAGCCATAACTTTCTACTCGTTTATCAGAACTAGATGAAACCAACGCCTACAATTTCGCCTTGATCCCACCTATCCAATCAACCTATCACGTCAACTTTTTCAAATTTTCAAATTTAGAAATTTATTCAGATTTATATTCAAACTTCTTTTGATCATATCGTTTTATCCGTAGCTCCGTTTCCGATGAATCCAATTGCGTCGGATCCGTATCGAAGTAATGTTTCCGTTCACATCATTCGTATTATCGTTTCAACATATAATTTTGACCTTGCTCATACTTCTCTATTAGTACCCAAAATATGTTCACACACTGTACTAAGCTAATTCAAGCCATTTGAATTGCTTATAACTTTTGATCCGTCATTTTGAACCTAGTAATTCGTTTTTCTACATGTTCATATTTACTTCCCATATATAGTAACATCATTAGTTTCAATCCTTGAATCTTTCAAATTTGAGCAATTCAATTTGAATCCGAACCTTCATTTGATCATATCTTGGAAAGTGTAACGCCGTTTCAATTGATTCCTTTTGCCCCTAAATACTCGTGTCATATATTTCTATTCATAACCATCGTACTTCGGTTCAACTTGTTTTGACCTTTGTGAATTTAGATTCAGTTCATACTTGAATTTACAATTTATTTCATACTTCAATTTACTATAACTTGTGTTGTAGTGCTCCATTTCAGTTAAATTCTTTCTACAAATAAATTCTTATGTCTTATACTATTTGTTAAACAACATTCATGTTGTTCTCCCATTCTTTGGATCGTCTTCCGTAGTCTCTCCAGCAAAAGGTTATATACCAATAGTTCATCATCCATTAACTCTTTTGAGTTGATTCCTCCACTTTCACTTTACAACACCGTTAGAACCTATCTTTTCTTATTTAACCTTAGTATGTTGTTATATTCGCTCCAAGACATGTTTTGTTCTTGCGTTCTTTCGGTTCCTTGTTTTGGCACGAATGTTTATTGAATGTTATTTGCTTACGATCGATTTCTCGGAGTGTGACGAGTAGAATTATCCAGATTGTGAGAGCGACTATCTTCATCAAGTAATACCAGGCAAGTCACTTTGATCATGTTACCCATGTTTTATTGCATTAGTTCTACCATCTCCCCAATTGCATGCAAAGTAGGTAATTGGAAAATTGGTTACTTGTTGTAGTATCATGTGGTAGTATCCCCTCAACCCTTGACACCTTGGCCCTGGGAAACGTTGATTTAAATTTTTCTATGCTATTAGTAGATGGGTCTGGTTGTGTGATTCATGAGAGTTGTGAGATAATAATTTCAAGACCAGCATTATGATTAAGACTTCAAGAATCCGAGTTTTCAACATACCTTTGGGTGGATGATGGTTGAACGGCGCCCTGGGGAAGCCAGTGGTTAGCCTAGGTGTTGCTGGGGAAGTGCCAGTATTCATGCGGAAAGGTCCACCCAGGCACAAAGAGATGGATGGATGCTTCAAGACCCAAGGCTTACCTGCACAACCACAAGCCATTATGGGCTCTCGGTTGGTTGGATACCACTAGAAGATCATGTTTTGGTCATCCGTTTCTCAAACACCCTGAAGTGCAAGAAATCCAACGGAGGCGATCAAATCTTGTGGGGAACGTGTGCAAAACTCTGCAGAGTACTTAAACCTAATCGATTAGCCATGTCCACGGTCATGGACAACTTGATCCAAAGGAACTGAAACTATCTGGAATTCTCAACACAAAGACTTATAATGATGTGGGTATTATTGTTAACTTGGGTATGAGAATTGGTTGGTGGAACCATCTCATTAATCAACCAAATTTGTAGTAATTATTTCTGCATTACGCCTCTCTTGTTGTAGGAAAAATTTGCTTTACGCAAAACTTAAACTTATAGCCCCACCTGCCATATATGCATATAGTATAGATGATTATTTTCACCCCATCATTGGTGACTTGCCGGCATATTCAAAATGCTGACCTACACGGCTGCAACGTCTCATGTTGCAGATACTCTTCTACGACGAGTTAGAGTACGATTCAGGGTTACGGTCCGCACTCAACCTGCCGTTGGTGTTATTGGGACTCCACTCCTGTTGACTGTTTCCGCTGAGATTTTAAGGTATATATCAGTTGTACGTTATGTACATGTGATTGCACTTTGATATATACATTGATGTACTGTGTGTGCCAGCATACTGATCTAGGGATGGCACAGAACACACAGAGGCTTGACTCGTTTTGAGTCGGGTCTCTACACGAGGCGGGGCGAAGCATCAAGCAGCTCCTGCACCTGCCCAAAGTAGTTGCCTGGAAGTGGCTCATTGGGCCATAACCGGATGCAGAGGTCCTTCATGGCCGGCTGCGCCATCCGGTGCATCTCCATCAGCTGCTTAAGCTGCTTGACAAGAAGAGGAGAGCGCTCGGGGGCTTCAAACCGTGCCCAGAATAGATGAGCTTCATCTCCTTCTTCCAGCAAAGCATATAGCTGATTCGCGTCTGCTATGCTCTTCTAGAGGTCGGAGCAGGTGCCTGAGGAATGCCACACCTGGGTAAGCAACTCGAACTTGCTATCCCCGAAGACACACTGCAATAAGTATGGCTTACCATCCGTTATAATCTTCGCTTGATGGACTTGCTCCTCAAAGTACCTCTTATCCACCCGCTCTTTTTGGAGTTCGGTTTTTAGGGTGGATAGTTTGGTGACCTGCTCCTTGCCTT
Organism: Hordeum marinum; assembly: GCA_022496015.1. NCBI lineage: Eukaryota > Viridiplantae > Streptophyta > Magnoliopsida > Poales > Poaceae > Hordeum > Hordeum marinum. The sequence continues at coordinate 275,339,219 of CM039677.1, read as the reverse complement.
GTGGCTGGCGTACTTGAGCTCCAGCTGGATCTCCTGAACCCGAGCCTCGTGTTTGTCGCCGGTGGCTCTCAAAGCTGAAAGTGTGGTAGCCGCTTGTTCAGCCGCCGCCCTCTCAACCGTCGCCTCATCCTTCGCATGCCATAGCTCGGCCTTGAGATTCTCTAGCTCTTTCGCCGAGGCTGTGTGATCATTTGCAATATGAGAAACTGCATTGATAGTATTCCGATGGAGGTTTTAGAGTATTGACTTGAGCTTACCTTGCACCTCATCGAATCTCTTGTTGAGAGCATCAAGCTCGTCTTTGGAGCTTTTGAGCTTCCGATTCAGCTCGTCCATCTCGGCATCATTTACAGCCGCCGACGACGATGAAGCCTTCTACACACAACTCCTTGTCAGGTTACATGGGTTCAAAACTTCCGAACTGTCATCTATCCGACACTATGTACGGAGCCCTTAAGGGCTGTTAGAAAATTCTGACCATATATTTTCATGTATAGTTTGGAAAGCGGTCCATGATTGACCCCTAGGTGAGTTTTTCTTCAAACTCACCTATGGCTTGGGGGCTGCCATGTATATCATACTAATAATAAATAAGCATTTTGTAAATAAGAGTGTCGCGCGGCTTACCTGAAAGCCCGTCAGGAGACCCTTGAAGGCCTCCTTCAGTCCGTTGTTGACGGATTGAATGCTCTGCAATACCGCACCGATAAGGGTGCGGTGCTTCTTGGAAATGGTGGCGCTCAATAGAGCCTCCCCCGTGACCGGTCACCCATTGGTCGGTGGTGCTGGTGGTGATCGGGCAAGCGATAACCAACCAGTGACTGAACCAATAACTCCGGAGGTGTGCTACGCCCCGGAGATGTCCTCGGAGAAGACTGAGCGTCCGCTCGTTCGGACTCCTCAACATCCAGGTGGGGTGCCACCCCCCGATTTTTGGTGACCTAGGCGTTAGCCTTGGCCATGATGTCATCTCCCCCGCCTCTGGTGCCCAGCTCCATAGGAGCATGCTGGGACAACACCTCCACTGTGTCCTTCGCGGTGCCCAGAGGGATGGGATGCAACACATTACCGCTCTCCGCTAGCTCGGCGGGCGGGGTCTCCCCATCCAAAACTTGGTCGGTGGGGAGGACACGTGCTGGGCTGCAAAGTCAATAGGTTCTCGCATGTTAGCAAACCTTAAACTTATCAACGACAACAAAAGGAGTCTTCGGATCCTAACCTTCGAGCAGGGGGCTTGACCCTTAAGCTCCTTCGTGGAACCCTATCGAAGTCATCAGACTCGGTATCCGAGCTCGAACTGTCGTCGAACAGGGATATCTTTGTCCGACACACTTTATTCTGGGTAGGAGGAGGCACTTCATCCATGGTGTCCGAGGACGCCACCCTCTTTCTTGCGAGCGGGAATCGCCCTCCCCCTCGTCCTCCTCGTCGTCGTCGTGCTCCTCTTGATTTGAGTAGGCATGGGTTTTGTAATAGCTCAAGTGCTGCCCTTGCGATTTTGGGCATGTAACCTATGTGAATCTATGTTGTCGTGTGTGTAAATGATATGATGTTGCTCATTGCATTCCATCTCATGCATCATGGATCATGTCATCTCATCATCATGTCATGCATAATATATTTTTGTGGTGTGCTTCCATGTGGCATTGTTGTGATGTTGTTAGTGGATCTTGGGTGATGTGTGGATGTGTGCTAGTGTGGGTTACCACCCTCTCTCCTTCTTTTCAAACATCCTAAAAAAACCTTTGAATCATTATTAATTTTCAATGTCTAAAAAACTTGCTAAATAAATCTGTTAAAAATGTTCTTGGTGTAGGAAATATTATTTTGAGTTTATGTGTGCTGCTCTCTTTGGAGTTTGAGCTTTGGGATCATGGGGTTTTTCAATGAATACGGGCTGGTTGTTTTTCAAAGTATTTAATTTACTAGTCCTAAAAAATCAACTTTGTAATTTTATTAAATAGGGCATATTTCCTTCTGTGTCAAATAATTTTTGTTTTGGAGAAAAACCTTTTCTTTTACTCTCGGCTTTTGTCTGTTTTCTTTTTATTTATTAAAAGAAAAGCCCTCTTGTGTTTTCAGAGAGAGAGAGGGACTTGGCCTTTTTCCACCCGCGTGGCCCAGCCAGCCCAGTGCTAGTGGCAACCAGCCCCGCCCTTCGTCTTCGTCAGCTTCACAGAGAAAAGCAGAGAGAAGAGAGTCGCTGCCGTGAGCTTCAGCCATCCGTCGTCGTCTCCCCCAGGCCTTTAAACCCCCCTCGGTGTGCATTCCCCTTCTCTAGGGTTTGAGCATCTCCTCATGCTGGCGCCATCTTGTTTCTCCTCCTCATCTCCATCTCCCCTTCCCCTTCTTCTTCTGTCAGGTGAGTTTCAGAGAGAGAGTGCACTGGGGTCACCGAGTCGTCATCGTCGCCTCCGGCGGCCCGCTCATTGCCGTCAAAGATGGCGTGGTGCTTCCCGGTACCTTCCGCGTCCCGTTCTCGGTGCTAGGGCTTGGAGAGGACCCCTGCAGCACTGCCCCGTCGTCGCCGTCGTCCGCAATCAGAGGAGTCCGTGTTGCCGGCCTTCTTCGCATCTTCTTCCTTGCTGTCGCCCCGCATTACCGCGTCTTCGAGCAGCCCCTAGGTGAGCTCCCTGTCGCCGCATCCTTCCCCTCGCCGTAGCCTACCTTGCTCCGGTCACGGTAGCCCTTGCATCACTGCCGTTCAGCCCAAGGCATGGCCTTGAGGGCCTCACCTCTGCCCCCTCGTCGCAGGACGAGTCAGGCAACGTCTCCCCATAGATTCCCTCAGCTTCCGTAGCGGGTCAGTGTTGCCTGAGAGCCAGGTAGTCGCCGGAGATCGTCACCGCCGTTCTTCGTCCGCCGCTATTGTCTAAATTCATTTTCGTCAAAGATAAGCCAACGCGCGTAGTAGTTATTCATCGAGGATCCCCTCTTGTTCAGTAGTACGCGAGTAGCGAAGTGGTAATTCGTTCAGGAGACGACTGGTTGGTCATGGGATCGAATCCCAGCCTCCCCCCTTTTGTTTTCCTTTTTATTGATTGGCTGGTGAGTGTGTGTGTATTCGATTCTAGTGTGGCCACTGCCTGGATCTGGTGTGGCTTTGCACGTAGTGTGTGTGTGTGCTTGCGTGTGTGTATGCGTGTGTGGATCTGCTATAGCTGCAGGATCCAAAGATGTGGTGTGTGTTGCACTGTATGTGTGTGTGTGTGGTGTTTTGTGTATGTTAAGTGGGCCTGGCCCCACTTGTCATCCACTAGGTGGCCCTGGTGAACATGCCAGGTGGGTACCCTTCCTATTAATTGTTTTCTTGTATTTTTGTTTTGTGTTTTATTGGGATATAACAGATATTCCCATTTCTGGTAATATTGCTAAATCTGGATATGTACATATATGAACATGATCTTTTTAGGTAAGTTTTTGCCTATTGGAGTCGATGGTATTTCTCTAGCTAGTGTCGTGCTATGTTGCTCCATACAAACATATGAGTGTGATATATGATTTTGGGGGAGAATCACCCAAGGAATTCATTGGTGCATCTTGTTTGGTCATTTGAGAAAGTTTGACAAAATGTCATTTTCTCTCAAAGTGCCATTTTGTCATTTTAATTGTAATTAATCCATGCTTGTTGTGATATTTGTGTCAACATGAAAGTGGTAGTGTTTCATGAGTAGAATGCCATGGTATTTTCTTTTGACATGATAAACTTGCATATAAGTGGGAACCATGCTCCATATGGACTATTAAAATGTTGCTGTTTTCAACATGCTAAATATTTCCAAGTGTGAGAATTTGTTAATATTTTTATGCCGTGTTGAGTCGATGCTACCAAGTGATGTGTCATGTTTTAGCTCAAGATCAATGCTATTGTTTTGAAGTAGATGTTCTCCTCTACCATCCTGTTAATTTTCATGCCATGAGGTGGTCTCTATCACCATTAGTTTATGCTGTCAACTTGCTATCAGCTAAACTCAGATTCCGGAAAACTGTGATTTTCTCTAAGTCCCTAGAATTTGTTTCATCATGCCAACTTGTGAGCTTCATGCTTATTGATGTGTGCTTCCTTTCCAGTTTGTGTATTTGGATGATTTTATAACCATGTCATGTAGTTTCTGTTAATGTCTTGTTTGAGGTTGGAAACATCATGTAGCTCTAGATAATTGCTGTGGAAGTTGCTAAGTTGCTGTTTTGAGGCAGATTGTTTGTTTTAGTGTTTGTGACTTGTGGGAGCTATGCTCCATGGATTTGCTTGATCTTTTGATCTATTGTGATTGGTTTTTCATTGAATAAACAGTGGCTACCTTGGAATCCCAAGGAATAGCCCATGTCCTACATTGTCTTGTCTTTTTGCCTTCGTACCTTGCCGTGAGCGTAGCGTGAGAACCGTATCTCTGTTCCTATGTTCTACATATGCATTTGCATCATTTTTGCATGAATCATTCATATTTGACATGATCATGCATGTTCAAACAACTTAACATGAGCTTCTGTCCAGAATGGTAAATAACTTAACTATTATATGGGAAACATGACTAGCTCAGGATTGCCATGCTAAATACTTCAAATGAATCACACATCATCTTGTTTGTGCATTGCACTTTTGTTTGTTGTTTATTTTTACTGTTTCTCTTGGGTAGACGCGAGTGTTGAACCTGAGTACGAAGATCTAGGAGTGTACCGGTACGAGGACCCTGCTCTTTGTCCCTCTGAAGAACCACCATGCAAGATAATCATACCGGGATCTTGACACCATTTTTTCTTTCCTAGATGTCTCGCTCTTGTATCATTACATATGTGTTACCTACCACTTGAATATCAAGCCTCCTACATTGGCATTATAGCCTCTAACCCTCCACATCCTAGCAAACCTTGTTTGGCAAAGCTACCGCTACTCAGCCCCTCTTATAGCGTTCTTAGTTGCAGATGAGATGCAGGTTGTTTCCATGTGATAACATGGATATCTGGAGATATCAAAATATTAACTTCTATTAAATTGAATGCACATATATATCTTGGTATGGTGGAAGGCTTGCCCTTTTGCTTGGTGTTTTGTTCCACTTTGACCATCTTAGTTACTTGTTACCGGTGTTATGTTTCCATATTTTGCGCTCCTAAAATGCTCGGGGTTGTTATGGGGACCCCCTTGATTATTCAGTTGAGATTGAAACTTGTCTAGCAAGACCCAACATTGGTACTATTTGCTTAAACAACTTTATAAAATTGCATAGGGCTTTGCAACCCCCTGGATAATTTATCAACAACCCGGGCCAGTGCTCCTCATGAGTGTTGGTCCGACCCAGAGCCACTTGCGGGGCCACCTCGGGGAAAGTCGAGGGATTTTTATCAGGACACCGTACGTACTGCTCATCTGGTAGTGCCCTGAGACAGAGATACGCACGGCTCCTATTGGGGTCTTGGCAACTAGGTGGTCTGGCTGGACTTGTTTTACCTTTTTTGAATGGTTTGCGTGAGAAACTCTGATGTTCTTCGGGATATCTCGAGGTGTCAGAATTCCTTTGGAGTTGCCTAGGATGATCACGAGATCCGTGGTCGAGGTTATTCCCGCGGAGTGTGGTTAATTTATGATGGACTAGTTGGAGCACCCCTATCAGGACCGTTTCTTCAATAAAACATTTATTGAAAATTCGCCCCTTACGAGTGACCAGTACAGAAAATCCTTCTTATTGGTAGACAAATCCTTGATACAGAAATCCAGTAGTACTTTATATTATACAGGGTTGAGCTGACGCTGCTCAACAATTTACTACAGGCATGCCAATAACACACATATGGGTGGATATGACAGAATGGGTATGGTGGCATAGCTACTGACTCGCAATGAAAGGTGGTGGACATGTCATAGTGGAGTGGGTGACATGACTCTAATATCTTACAACACATCAAGCGTCAGAGTGAAGCTCGATGATTTATTTGCATAGCAAAAGTGAATATAATACAAGCGACCAACTCCAGGATTGCAAGGGACTAACTGCGACTCCTCTAGGCGTCGGACTTGCTATCGTACTCTTCATCCATAAGATCGCCTTCATCAATATCTGGCCAAATCAACAAGCCAGGTGAGTACTTTGAATGTACTCGCAAGACAGTTTGGACATAAGATATAATATATGCAATCGTGATGCACATGAGCAAAAATTGCTAATACACACTCAGGTAGTAATTTTGCACTGCAAGGTAAGTGAAAAGGAAGTCGGGCGGTAATACTCCTGAAATCCCAATAAAATATGACAAGGCCGATCGGGTGTCTGAAGCGACACCTCGAAAGGTAAAAATAAATGAACATGCCACAGTCGGGCGTTAGGGAGACACCACCTAAATGGCTTATACTAAAAATTAAATAACAGTACGTGCCACAGTCGGACGTCTGATGTAACATCTCAAAAAGGGCTTCTAATGAAAGCAAACACCAAGAATGCCAAAGTCGGACGTCTGAGCGACATCACATAAAGGTCTTATATCAAAAGTAAATAACGGAATGCCACCGTCGGACGTCAGAGCGACATCACATAAAGGGCTTATTTCAAAAGTAAATAACAGGAATGCCTCAGTCGGACGTCTGAGCGACCTCACATAAAGGGCTGATATTTCAACATTCAAATATGAGTAATCCGGGAGGTAGAACCATCCCAAGGAATACTCGGTACATAATAGTAAACATGTTAGTCCATCCACAGAAATAATATTCAGCCAAGTTTTCTTCCGTTAATTAACATATTAATTCTCCAGAGGCTGACATTGAGACCGACACTTGACCTTTCAACCAATGTCCTTGACCGTGGACACGGCTATTCGAATAGTTTTGACTCTACAAAGGTTGTACTCTTTACCCACAGCCAATGTATTTCAGTAGTCACAAAGGACTAGTTCCGTCTACGTTATTTTAGAAGAAAACACACCTAACCAGTACACACCCATTCCACCTCCCGATGCGAGGTATCACCCTAGGCAACGTTCAATAAAAGCTTTAAGATGGGGAGGCCAATACCTCGAATATCATGGGATCAAATTTATATCGCGCGCTCTAAGGGGTGCCCCCCTCTCGGTCCCAACCGGAAACACCCATGCCTCCTAACCGGATGACGGGCTTTAATCCAGGGCCATGGAACCCTCATCCCGGCCCCTCTATTTGGTGTGTACATGGAAAGAGGTTTGCAACTTACTAAACTATATTCTTTGCAGAAAACATGTGGCAGTACAGAAAGAAGGAGAATGGGGACAAGACCCGATCTATGTCAACACTGGAGTTAAACAGTTTGTTATAGAACTGACATGCTCCAACAATACCAGCCTACAACCTATCATGCCACCACATGACTAGGTTGTTTCATCATTTCACGATCACAACAAGTTTGTGCTTACTTGCAACTTACCATGAATGAAATATAACATTCAACAAATGCTTGTATAAACATGCCATGAGAACAACCACGCAAGCAAACATGATAACACTCATCATATCAAAGGTTCAAACATGCTTGCCTGCTCAGAGTAGTCGGAGTCTAGCTCGGCAAAATTGACGGCACCGTCACCTTCTTCGGTATCAACGTCACATAAAAAGAGGCTGATGAGGGGCTCCCTCACGTCAGGTTTAAAAAGAGGCTCGTCGGTGCCAGAAGCGAATGGCGAACGCCGATGACGATCAACGGTGATCTATTGGAGGGAAAGGGGATGGTTCCACTCACGGGACAATTCCGCGGCGGTGGGTGGTGGAAGGGCCGTCGGAGAGCTCAACAGCGGGAGCCACTTCTTCTCCGGTGGATGGCGGCATCGGGTGATGATGGATCTCACCGGAGGGGGCTGCCAACACCAAATTGAAGCTCAGGTAAGAAGAGGTGGTGGACTAGGAGGTTGATGACCGAAGTTGGGCTGTGGGGACACAGTCACCAAAGAGAATTTTGCCGGAGCCCGAAGCGGATCGGGACGGCCGGAGGCGAGCAAGAAGACCCTCCCGAGGCCCTCTGATGAGTGTGGTGGGGTTCTGAGGATAGGTGGAGAGGCTCTGGGTCGATGGGTGGCTCGGGGCCTCCTATTTATAGGCTGGCGAGGGGAGTGCCGCTAGCAGGATTACCCCGGCGAGGGGAGTGCCGCTAGAAGGATTACCCCGGCGAGGGATTACAGCGAGGTGGTGATCAGACGGGAGGTTCTGGCGACGGGGAAGATTCGGATTGGCCCCATGGTTCCATTTTTGGCTTCAGCTCAACTAAACTTGGGCGATACTCCAAGCTTCGACGGAACAGCGCTCACGGGCACGTCGGCGACAAAGAGCGTGCTCTGCGCTTCTCAGGCCACGGCGATGATTCTGCCACATGCACAAATAATAGGACGGCCATGCGGAGGCTCCTGGTGGAGTGGCCAGTGCTGGATGGTGCCGCTCCTTTCTGAGCTTCCTGAAGACCGCAGCGGGCATCGCTGCCGCTGCTCACGGGGACGATGCTCCCCTGCCAGCTCACCGTCATCACGAGGAAGGAGCCAGCCGACCATGTGGCCCACTGGATAAGAAGGAGGAGAAGTGAGCAAAGAGCCAAAGCCAGCACTGGCGAGATTGTCACTGGCAACTATCGGAAACGACACTGAATCTCTGAAGATTGACACTGAAACTTCTGAAACCGACTGAACAGTGCATGCAAGCTGTTCGATGAAATAATTTAGGCACGTGGACCATTTTTCTGGAGCTGAAACTTGGAGGGGTGGCCTCTTGATGCATTCAGAGGCATCCTGAATTTTCTCAGAATTTATGGAAAGAAAAAGGAATTAATTGCATCAAAAATGGCAAATCTGGTCCAAAGTTGCAATAAACAAACTTTGAAATTTTGGAACTGGGGACTAGGAGATCTTTGCAGATATAGGTTGAGGGTACCAAGGAGTATCTTGGGTAACTTATTTGGGACCAAATCTCAAAGGAATCTCGTACTTCCTTTGTAAACTATAGGGGTCCAAAATAAATCACATAAAATGATTTACGGAAGAAGAAATAGAAAAGAATGCTGAAAGAGGTTGAACCTTGCTGTAATAGCATGCTTGGCTTGACCCAAACAAGGTTGGAGGGTTTAGGAAGAAATTTTGGAGTGCAAGTCATGGCAAGAGAATAGCATAGGGTATTTTTGAAAAGGAAAGAATAAATCCCATTTCATAGGAATTCTTATTGATAAAAGAACTAGCAAACCATCCCAAGAGTATTTGTGTTGAATCAGCACATGTTGTAAAATCCTCAAAACCATAATCAAGAATGAGAAGGTTTCGTAAAGGATTTGTCATCAAAAGTTTTTTTAGAAAGAGAGTCTTTTGGAAAAATTCAAATAGCCTTCTTCAAATCAATTAAATAATTTGATAAAAAAACCAAATCAAAATTTTTGGAGTGTTACAACCCCTGCAGGGTTGACGGGGGGATGACCCCCAGGGCGCCTCAAACGCCCCTAATGCTCTGGCTCGCCTATAGGGCGAATGGGTGGGCCACCTTCGAGGAGCCAGCTTGGCTATCCCTCGCCGGCTCCAATCCCCCTCCCGGCACCGACGTGCCGGCCACTCCTTCTCCTGCCACGGTGTGCTGGCCGGCTGGGGCCTCCCCGCCCGGCTCCTTCCCCCAGCCGGCCGGGCATTGGATGCCCCTGACGGGCTCTGCGTGGCGACAATGGGCCCCGTCCCATCGAGGATCGGCGCCCGCATGGCCACAGTGGCCCCTATCCCGTCGGGGGTCAGCGCCCGGATGGCCACAGTGGCCTCTCGCCACTGTTGGATGGCGACTAGGCCTCCAAGAGTGGCGGCCTGCCCCCAACCACTCTGCTACCTACCCCGGCATGGCTACAGGACAGCCGGCCGGCCGCTCACTTCGGCCGGCTACCGGAAGACGACGCCACCCATGGCACCCCGTGCCGCGACGTGACCAGGCTTAGAGCCCGCCCACGACAAGACCAAAGCTGGTGGCCCCCGCAGCCTGCCGTAGTGACTGCCGGCCGGGTCCCCCCACGACCATTGTATTCGTATTGTAAGCCGGGGGGTTGGCCTATAAACCCCCCCGGGCCTCCCCCATGCAAGGGGGACACACACACACACACACAGGCAGAGGAGAATGACGGACGACACCCTAAGCAGAAGAACGAAGAACACCTACGTAGCACCTCCCACGGGAACCTCTAGAGCCGGAGCACATAGCTCCCATCTCGATTCATACAGCTCAAGGAGCGCCTTTGTAACCTTTACCATCATCTCAACGAGACCAAGCAGGAGTAGGGGTTTTACCTCCCATGGAGGGCCCCGAACCTGGGTACATCACGTGTCAGTCGCCGTTTGTGCCTAACCCCGTTCCCGGAGTCCACTGGCGTCCTTTCGGCCCCTCTTGATAAGCCTACCCATGGCATCTGCCGTGACAAAGCCACGACATTTGGCGCCCACCGTGGGGCCTTCTGCGGCGCCGGCCGGAGATACGCTCCGGGCAGGGCCCTTCACCACCTCCCCCGGTCGCCCCACGTCCGGGCGGAACTGCATGCTCATGGGGCTTGCTCCGGCGGGTCCTACGGGCGGCATGGCCGGCCTTCCTGACGAGTGCCCCGGCCGCAACCTCACGCTCGACGACGACGCGCTCGCCGGGCTGTTCAGCAAACTCAGCCTTGCTAGTGAGGCGCCGGCCGACGAGTACCCTAACGGGGTGCTCGACTGCACCGATCCCCCTGCGTCCGTAGGCGCTCTTGCCTACGGCGACGCGATCGGCTCCCACGCCCACGCGGGAGTAATGGTCACCGCCTCATCCAACACTTCGGGCCGTGCGTGAGCGGCCGAGGCCTCCATGGCTGCCACCCAATTCGGCACCTCTGACCCTCTCGCCGCCACCCTCCAGGGTCTCGGCACTCCCATCACCACGACGGAGGACCCGGCTGCCGCCAGAGCCGAGTTGGAGGCGGCCCGCCGCCACCTGTTCAAAGACGCCAGCGCCCTCGTCGCCGAGCGGTGCCGGATGGAGGCTGCGCAGCGGGAGTACAACTCCGCGTATGGCCTCACCCCGGCTGGCCCCGAGCCTGGCCGACGTGGCGCCGTACGAGAACGCGACCGTATGGTCGCTGAGATCCTAGGCGGCCGCCTCCCAGTCTACGACAACCCTGCTGCCAACCTGCGCGCCGCCAAGGTTGCCTACGAGGACCTGGCAACCTTGGAGGGCGAGGAGCGGGCCGCACGCGAGCGACACATTAAGGACCTCATCGACACTGCCAACGCGCAGCAGGTCGCCATCACTCCCGGAGGGGCCATCTACGAGTTCCCCCGCCCTGAGGGCGAGGCCTCTGGTGCTGTTGACCTTCAGTAGGCTCAACACTCCAGCACCCCTCGTCCCTTCGGCTGGAATGCCCGGGGGAGCAACGCTCAGCGTCCCCCATCGCGTGGGAACGACCAGCCGATTATGAATAGCCGGCGTAGCAATCGCCCGGCTGGCAGCCGCCGGCTCGACGAGGCGCCGGCTGGCGGAAGCCGACGCAGCCGCGAACACACCCCGCCTCCGCGGCAGGAACAGGCGCGGTCTATCCTGCCGGCCGTCCGACCTGAGCTCGCGGCCCGGCTCGGGCCGCGTGTTCCCTACAGCGATAACGACGCCCGGCTCCGCCTCGACCGGCTGGCACAGTCGGACCTCCTCGAGGAGGAGGGCTCCATTGGCCCGGCCTGCTTCGGCCCGTGGATCCGCAACGAGCCGTTTCCGCCCGGCTTCACGCTCCCCCGTGCCACCCCGAAGTACACTGGGACCGCCAAGCCGGAGGACTGGCTGGTTGACTACACCACCGCCGTCGGCATCACCAGAGGCAACAAGCGCGTAGCCATCCGCTACGTCCTGCTGATGCTAATTGGCTCTACCCGCACCTGGCTGAACAGCCTGGCTGCCAATAGCGTCAACACCTGGATGGACTTCGAGGAAGCTTTCGTCCGCAACTTCACCGGCACCTACAAGCGACCCGGTCGCCCCCGTGAGCTCGCCATGTGCGTCCAGGGCCCGGACGAGCCCCTCCGCGACTCCTGCAAGGGCGTGCACGAGGTGCAGGCCATCCAGTACTTCATCGAGGGCTGTCGCGACGACACGCCCCTCAAGCACAAGCTCTTGTGCTCCGAGCCAACCTCCCTGGCGGACTTGATGTCCAAAGAAGACAAATATGCCATGGCCGACTCCTCCATGAGGATGAAGGCCAAGGCACCAACCAAGCCGGCTCCGGCTCCGGCCAAGCCGGCCGCCGACAACGGGAAATAGCCCAACGGCAAACGCAAGAACGACCAGCCCGATCCTCGATAGGGAGCCGGCTTGACGCCTCCATCGAGGAGGAGCAGCCGGCTGGCCAGGCCTCCGGTAAGCTCCAGGGCCCCGGCAAGACTGCCTGGCAGCCCAAGCTGACTTTCGAGCAGCTATTGGACCTCCCTTGCAGGAACCACTCCGGTGCCACACCGGCCACGCACACGGTCCGGCAGTGCAGCTTCTCACAGTGCCTAGCCCGGGGGACGGCCTCCCGGCTCCCCCCGCACTACCGGCCCGAGGGCCGGCTCCGACCCGGGCTCCGCCTCCGGCCCCCCAGCCGGCCCACGCGGCCCCAACCCTGGCCCGAAACGATGGCCGGCTGCTGGACCAATACCCCGAGCCCGACTGCTACTACATCGTCTTCACAAGTGAAGAGACGGACAAGCACACCCAACGCCGGCTCCATCGTGAGGTGAACGCCACCGCGCCCGTGACTCCCCAGTTCATGCACTAGTCCGAGAATACGGTCACCTGGAGCCGGGCAGACCATCCGGCTGTGATGCCAGACCCGGGCAGCTACGCCCTCGTCCTCGACCCCACGATCGCCTCTGAGAAGCGCTCCTGCTAGTTTTCGCGGGTGCTGGTCGACGGCGGCAGCAGCATCAACATCCTCTACCTTGACACCCTGCTCAATCTAGGACTCAAGGTGGAGGACCTGAAGGCAAGCCGGACCGTGTTCCACGGCATCGTCCCGGGCAAGTCCTGTACCCCCCTCGACAAGATCCGGCTCGACATCCTCTTCGGCGACGCCAGCCATTTCCGCCGCGAGCCGATCTGGTTCGAGGTGGCGGACCTGAGCAACCCCTACCATGCTTTGCTGGGCCGGCTCGCGCTCGTCAAGTTCATGGCGGTTCCCCACTATGCCTAGCTCAATCTCAAGATGTCGGGCCCCAAAGGCATCATCACCGTTGCCGACAAGTACCAGTTGTCCATGGCGTGTGCGCGCGATGGCAGCCGGCTGGCGGAGGCCCTGGAGATAGCGGAGGAGAAGCGGCAGCTCGACCGGCTGGTGGCCCTTGCCTCTGCCCAGCCGGCCGTGCCGGCTACTCCATCCCAGTCCGTCGCCGAGGGATCTTTCTAGCCATCCCGGGACACCAAGCAAGTGCCGCTCGATCCGGCCAACCCCACCCAGTGCGTGACCATCGGTTCGGGCCTCGACAGCAAATAGGAAAGCGAGCTCGTCGACTTCCTCCGTGAGAACCGGGACATTTTCGCATGGTCCCCCAAAGACATGCCGGGTGTCCTAAGGAAGTTCGCCGAGCACAAACTACACGTCTAGCCAGATGCGAAGCCGGTCAAGCAACCCCTGCGCCGCTTCTCTGAGGAGAAGCGGCGTACCATCGGAGAAGAGATCGCCCGGCTGCTCACAACCGGCTTCATCATGGAGGTTTTCCACCCGGACTGGCTGGCCAACCCAGTCCTGGTGCTGAAGAAGAACAACACTTGGGGCATGTGCATCGACTACACAAGCCTGAACAAGGCATGTCCAAAGGACCCGTTCGCCCTGCCACGGATCGATCAAGTCATCGACTCCACGGCCAGCTGCGACCTGCTGTCTTTCCTGGTCACCTACTCCGCCTACCACCAGATCAAGCTGGACCCGGAGGACTGGCTCAAGACCTCCTTCCTCACGCCCTTCGGGGCCTACTGCTACATCACCATGTCCTTCGGCCTGAAGAACGCAGGCGCCACCTTCGAGCGTTGCATGCAGAAGTGCCTCCTACCTCAGATAGGCAGGAACGTCCATGTCTACGTCGACGACATCGTCATCAAGTCCAAGAAGCACTTCAGCCTCCTCGACGACCTCCGGGAGACGTTCGGCAATCTGCGCGAGTACAAGATCTAGATCAACCCGGAGAAGTGCGTTTTCGGCGTCCCTGCCGGCCAGCTTCCGGGTTTCTTCGTGTCCGCGCGCGGCACCGAAGCCAACCCTGAGAAGATCCGGGCGATCGAGCGCATGCCCAAGCCGGTCCGGCTTCGCGATGTTCAGAAATTCACCGGCTGCCTCGCCTCCCTCAGCCGGTTCATCAGCCGGCTCGGCGAGAAGGCCCTGCCCCTCTACGGACTCCTGCGCAAGTCAGCCTTGGTCGAGCTGGGCCGAGACCTCTCGAAGAAGCCGGCCCTGTTTGACTGGCCCAGCAAGGTGGACGCGGCGTTCCGTGACCTCAAGCGGGCTCTCACCAGCGTGCCCATCCTGGCCGCGCCGGCTGAGAAGGAGCCCCTACTCGCCTACATCGCGGACACCACACGCATCGTCAGCATCGTTCTGGTGGTGGAGCGGCCACAGGAAGGCAAGGCGCTGCCGACACAGCGCCCGGTCTATTACCTCAGCGAGGTCCTCTCCGCCTCCAAGCAGAACTACCCCCACTACCAGAAGATGTGCTACGGCGTCTACTTCGCCACCCAGAAGCTGAAGCATTACTTCCAAGAGCATGTCGTCACCGTTGTGAGCACAGTGCCGTTAGGCGAAATCATGGCCGGCCGGGATGCCACCGGACGGATAGCCAAATGGGCCATCGCCATGGCTGACTACGAGATCCGGTATGAGCCACGCACCGCCATCAAGTCCTAGGCGATGGCCGACTTCCTCGTCGACAGGGCCGAGACCCAGTTCATGCCGCCTCCACCCGACTCCACACACTAGCGCATGCATTTCGACAGCTCCAAGATGAGGACCGGCTTGGGTGCCGGCATTGTCCTTTCCTCCCCAAAAGGTGATCAGCTCAAGTACACCCTCCAGATCCACTTCGCCGCCTCCAACAACGTAGCCGAATATGAAGCCCTCGTCCACGGCCTCCGGCTCGCCAAGGAGATTGGCATCCGGCGCATACTATGCTTCGGCGACTCCGACCTACGTAGTTGAGCAGGTTTCTGGCGAATGGGACGCCAGAGACGCCAACATGGCCAGCTACCGCTTCCTCATTCAGCAGCTCACCGACACCTTTGAGGGCTGTGAGATCCATCACGTCCCCCGAGCAGACAACGAGGCGGTCGACACGCTGGCCAAAATCGGCTCCACCCGGCAGGCCATCGCTGCCGGCATCCCCCTCGAGCGGTTGCTGAAACCCTCGATCAAGCCGTCTCCTGAGTCGGAGTCCATCTTCATATCGGCGGACGCTGCCGGCGCCGCGGTCTTGTCGGCTGCCATGCCAGCCCCTTTTATCGCGGCCGCCTCGCCGGCCCTGGCTCCTCCTGCCGCTGCAAACCAGCCGGTCCCGCCGGCACTCGATGCTGTCATGACGACGGTCGACCTTCCCGTCGCCACTTCGCTCCCAGGGATTGACGAGCCGGCCCCGGGGCATGGCGTGATGGTCACGGGGGCTGGCGTGCCGGCCTTGGGGGCTGCCGCCTCTGACGTCCCGCTCGAGCCCGTGTTGGCTCCCGTCTCGAGCGCGGCGAGCTCCCCTCCGACGAAGCCACCGCAAGGCAAATCCAGTGCCGGGCCTCGGCCTACGGCATCATCAACCACGTGTTGGTCCACCGCAGCACCACCGACGTTTTCCAACGTTGCGTCGAGCCGGAGAATGGGCTGGAGATCCTCCTCGACATCCACCAAGGCGAGTGCGGGCATCGTGCCGCCTCCAGGTCCTTGGTGGCCAAAGTGTTCCGCCACGGTTTCTACTGGCCGACTGCCCTAGAGGTGGCCAAAGACTTGGTCGACAAGTGCGAGGGCTGCCTGCGCTTCCGCACGCAGAGCCAATTACCCGCTACCGCCCTCCATACCATCCCCCTCTCGTGGCCTTTTGCCGTCTGGAGGCTGGATATGGTGGGGCCCTTCAAGACCGCCCGAGGTGTCATGACACACCTGTTGGTCGCCATCGACAAGTTCACCAAGTGGATCGAGGCGCGACCCATCAAGTAGCTGGACGGCCCCACTGCAGTCCGATTCACCGAAGACATCATAGTTTGCTACAGCGTCCCCCACAACATCATCACCGACAACAGCACAAACATCGCCAAGGGTGCATTGGCGCGCTTTTGCTCACGACAGGGCATCCGGCTCGACCTGGCATCTGTCGCCCACCCCCAGTCTAACGGCCAGGTCGAAAGCGCGAACGGTCTGATCCTGGCCGGCATCAAGCCTCGGCTCATCACACCACTGGTCCGATCGGCCGACTGCTGAGTCGAGGAGCTGTCGGCCGTCCTGTGGAGCCTCCGGACCACACCTAATCGGTCGACCGGTTTACCCCGTTCTTTCTCGTTTACGGGTCCGAGGCGATCATCCCACCGACATCGAGTTCGATTCGCCTCGGGTCACCCTGTACACCGAGAAGGACGCAAGAGAGGCAAGGGAAGACGGCATCGACCTCCTCGAAGAAGCCCGCGAGCTAGCTTTGAGCCACACGGGCATCTATCAGCAAAAGCTCTGGCACTACCACAGCAATCGGATACGGACGCTCTCCTTCAGCGAAGGGGACTTGGTGCTCAGGCGGATTCAGCGGACAGCCGGCCAGCACAAGCTGTCCTCCCCATGGGAGGGCCCATTCATCGTCAGCCGGGTGTTGCACAACAACGCCTACTACCTGATAGATGCCCAGAAGCCACAGAAGCGCAAGAGAGACGCATCCGGCAAAGAAACGGAGCGCCCATGGAACGCGGCGCTCATCCGCCCCTTTTACTGCTAGAAAGCTAGTGTATGTACCCTAAACTTTTGCCCCTTCGGTCCCATGAATGTAGTGGGGACTTGAGGCCCCCCTCTCGGTTTCTCCGAGCTTTCTCCTACCTATCTAAGGCCCGGTCCCGGCTCGCGGTCCCGGGGGCTCGCCCGGCTCCCCTCCGAGGCGGACGAATAAGTGTGAGCAAGCGGCCCTTCGCCTCCCCTGTGCTAACCAGCCATGGACCGGCCCTCGGCTGTCCGGCTGAAGGGACCACAGGGAACGAAGGAGTTTCTCACACAAAGGTCCGCCAATGCGCGGTGGCCGTGCCAGCCCAACCATGCTACGTCACTCCCCATGGCCGGCCTCTGCTGGCTCGACCTAGTCCTAGCCGGTTGACTCTAAGAGCCCGTTACCTTTCCCTCAGGGTGAAGCCCTGTCCCTGTCCCAGACCAGCCAGCCGGGGCAGAAGCCGGAAGGAATTCTAGAGCGCATGAGCAAGTCAACAGGCAAAAGGCGAAAGTTGAGCCGGCACACACCCCTTTTCATTTCTAATAACGAAATTTTGATGAAAACAACAAAAGGCCCACAGCCGCAGGTTCATTACAATACGTCTCAAATACACCCCAAGTGGGTGGAACTCTGGCACTAAAGATAAAATGCAGACAAAAATGGACAAGGAGGGAGGACCCAAGCAGGGGCAATCTCGAGCCATCTCGCCCCCGGCGCCGGCACCTCCAAGGCCGGCTGCGTTCATGCCGGCGGCGCTGGCGCCTTCGAGGCAGGCGCTTCCGGGGCGGCCGAGGTGGAGGCCCCCATGTCGTCAGCTGGCTCGGACGGAGCGTAGTCGTCGGTGTCGGACCCGTCGTAAACCGTCTCGCACTCGCTCCCCTCCGGGTCATCGAAGGCAAGGCCGTACGAGTCTTCCGGGATAGCTGCGCCGTCTGCACCACGCTCCGGGATGTATTCGTCCCACGCGGCGAAGGACGCGAGCTCGCTCGCCCGCCTCTGCAGCTCATCCGCCACCGCCGACAGCTCCGCCTCGGTGCTGGCATGCTGGGTCGTGAGCAGCCCCAGGTCAAGCCCAGGATACCACGACCTGGCGACGCGGAGCGCCATCCCCACGCCGGCACGTGCCATGGAGGCCCTCCAAGCGTTCACCTGCGCAGACCCGGCATCCAACCATCGGGCAAGCCGGGCCAGGGAGGTTGGATCCACAGCCCGGGGCCAGAGGGCCTGGACCAGTGCCATGCCGGCCTTCCGAAACTTTGTTAGTGTGCGGATGACCATCTCCAAGCGCGCCTCGGCGGCAACCCCCACCTCTTCCGATGTCCAAGGGGCGCCCGGCTCGACGACCTCTCCCCGGGCCCGCCGGTCCTCACGGTCGGACTCCACGGCCGCCTCGGCACTCTCTTGGGTACCGGGGAAGAGCCCTGAGAAGAGACAAGGAGGGCCGGGGGCTTACGACGTAGCATCCGATCCATCCCGTGGCTCTGCTCTATGAGGTTCGCCTCCCGGTCCGCCGCTTCCTGGCGGAGGCGCTTAGCCTCGTCCTGAGCCGCGTGCCTCTCCTTGAGCGCCTTGATCAGATCGGCGTCCTGGGCCTCCAGCTTGTCCCGGAGCACCTTCTCCCGCTCCTCCGCCTCCTGGCGGAGCATCGCCTCTTGGTCCTCCAGTTCCCGGCTATGGGACTCCTCGAGTTTCTTCCGGTCCGCCCTCAGCCCCTCCGCCTTCTCGTGGAACTTACGGCACTCCGCCGCCATGACGTCCCGCTCCCCAAGGAGCCGGACCACCTGCTCGCGGAGGCCGACCGCCTCTCTATGGGTGGCTGCGCGGAATGGATGAGATCATAGTTAGAAGAAAGGAATGATAATTGAGCCGGCCCGGGGCTGCCGGCTTGGCCCTCGGGGGCTCCCCCCGCCAAGAACACAAGGACGCTTACCTTGCTGGTCGGCGGTCACGATGGCGAGGCGGCTCTCCGCCCCCCGGAACAACCCCAGCAGGGTGTTGTACGCCTCCGCCCAGCGGTCGTGGGCCTCCTGCAGAAACAAAGAGGAAGATGGTGCCTTAGGCTCGACCCACCTGCAGCCCAGCCGGCTCGAGCCTCGGGGGCTACACCCAGTGGGTGCGCTAGCGCGTCCTCCATCGCCTGGGCGCGGCAGGCCGCGAGGACTCCACGACGGCGGCCACCGCGGTCCCAAGGGCGCTCGCCGGCTCCCCGGGGGCTGGGCTCCCGGCCGTCGCCCACGGCTGCTGGGGCCGGCCCCCGTCCGCGGGCCTTCCTTCGTTGGAAACAATGACGGTACCGGTCCCCGTCATCGTCGTCGTCCTGGGGGCCGTCGATGACGTGCTCGCCGCGGCCACCCCTTCGGTGGCCGTGGCCCCCGCCTCGAATTCTGCACCGCTGGTTCCCCCTGGCCGGCTTGCGTCCGGTGCCGGCGTGTCAGGAGCCGGCGTGCCGAAAGCTGGTGCCCCCGTGGCCGGCACCTCTCGCTCCGGCGGCTCCAAGTCCACCACCTCCGCGCCCGGCGGCATGTGTTGGAAATATGCCCTAGAGGCAATAATAAAATGGTTATTATTGTATTTCCTAGTTCATGATAATTGTCTATTATTCATGCTACAATTGTGTTAACCAGAAACCGTAATACATGTGTGAATACATAGACCATCGCATGTCCCTAGTGAGCCTCTAGTTGGCTAGCTCGTTGATCAATAGATGGTCACGGTTTCATGACCATGGACATTGGATGTCGTTGATAACGGGATCACATCATTAGGAGAATGATGTGATGGACAAGACCCAATCCTAAGCATAGCACAAGATCGTGTAGTTCGTATGCTAAAGCTTTTCAATGTCAAGTATCATTTCCTTAGACCATGAGATTGTGTAACTCCCGGATACCGTAGGAATGCTTTGGGTGTGCCAAACGTCACAACGTAACTGGGTGGCTATAAAGGTACGCTACGGGTATCTCCGAAAGTGTCTGTTGGGTTGACACGAATCAAGACTGGGATTTGTCACTCCGTGTGACGGAGAGGTATCTCTGGGCCCACTCGGTAAGACATCATCATAATGAGCTCAATGTGACTAAGGAGTTAGACACGGGATGATGTGTTACGGAACGAGTAAAGAGACTTGCCGGTAACGAGATTGAACAAGGTATGGCGATACCGACGATCGAATCTCGGGCAAGTACCATACCGATAGACAAAGGGAATTGTATACGGGATTGATTGAATCCCTGACATCGTGGTTCATCCGATGAGATCATCGTGGAGTACGTGGGAGCCAACATGGGTATCCAGATCCCGCTGTTGGTTATTGGCCGGAGAGGTGTCTCGGTCATGTCTACGTGTCTCCCGAACCCGTAGGGTCTACACACTTAAGGTTCGATGACGCTAGGGTTATAGGGAAGAGGTATACGTGATTACCGAAGGTTGTTCGGAGTCCCGGATGAGATCCCGGACGTCACGAGGAGCTCCGGAATGGTCCGGAGGTAAAGATTGATATATAGGAAGTCCAGTTTTGGTCACCGGAAAGT
This sequence comes from Hordeum marinum, assembly GCA_022496015.1. NCBI lineage: Eukaryota > Viridiplantae > Streptophyta > Magnoliopsida > Poales > Poaceae > Hordeum > Hordeum marinum. Next base: position 275,318,799 of record CM039677.1, on the reverse strand, counting down.
TTTCGGGCTCATCGGTAATGTACCGGGAGTGCCGGGAGGGTGCCGGAGGACCCCCCGGGAGGGGTGTAAGGACCAAAGGACCACATGGGCTGTTAGATAAAGTGCGCCAGCCCTTATTGGGCTGGGCAAGACTTTTGCTAAAGGCCCATGCGGCTGGAGATAAGGAGATAAGGCAAAAAGGATTTAAAAGGAGGAGATCCACCTCCCTTGTGGGAGGTGGACTCTCCCTTTAATTCAGCCGACCATCTCCTCTTTGGAGTAGAGGCCAAGCCAGCCCTCCACGTCCCTCCTCCTATATATACTTGAGGTTTTGGATGTTTTGAGACAGGATTTGATCTCTCTCTCTCACGGCGAAGCCCTACCTCTCTTCTTCCTCCTCCGCAGCGCTTAGGCGAAGCCCTGTCGGAATACCTTGCTACTCCACCACCACCACGCCGTCGTGCTGCTATTGGAGCCCTTCCCCAACCTCTCCTTCCTCCTTGATGGATCAAGGTGTTGGAGACGTCACCGGGCTGCACGTGTGTTGAACGCGGAGGTGCCGTCCGTTCGGCACTTGATCGGATCTACCGCGATCTGAATCGCTGCGAGTACGACTCCATCAACCGCGTTCTTGTAACGCTTCCGCTTAGCGATCTTCAAAGGTATGAAGATGCAATCTCTCCCCTCTCGTTGCTGGTTTCTCCATAGATAGATCTTGGTGAACGTAGGAAAATTTTGATTTACTACTACGTCTCCCAACAGTGGTATCAGAGCTAGGTCTATGCGTAGAATCTATGCACGAGTAGAACACAAAGCAGTTGTGGGCGTCGAGTTTGTTAATTTGCTTGCCGCTACTAGTCTTATCTTGATTCGGCGGTATTGTGGGATGAAGCGGCCCGGACCAACTTTACACGTACGCTTACGTGAGACCGGTTCCACCGCCTGACATGCACTAGATGCATAAGGTGGCTAGCGGGTGTCTGTCTCTCCTACCTTAGTCGGATCGGATTCGATGAAAAGGGTCCTTATGAAGGGTAAATAGCAATTGGCAAATCACGTTGTGGTGTTGACGTAGGTAAGAAACGTTCTTGCTAGTAACCTATAGCAGCCACGTAAAAACTTGCAACTACAAATTAGAGGACGTCTAACTTGTTTTTGCAGCATGTGCCTTGTGATGTGATATGGCCAAAGGATGTGATGTGATGCATTGCGATGTATGAATTGATCATGTTCTTGTAATAGGATTCACGACTTGCATGTCGATGATTATGACAACCGGCAGGAGCCATAGGAGTTGTCTTATTTATTGTATGACCTGCGTGTCAATCATAAACGCCATGTAATTACTTTACTTTATTGCTAAGCGTTAGCCATAGTAGTAGAAGTAATAGTTGGCGAGACAACTTCATGAAGACACAATGATGCAGATCATGATGATGGAGATCATGGTGTCGTGCCGGTGACAGTGATGATCATGGTGCCCCGAAGATGGAGATCATAGGAGCAAAATGATATTGGCCATATCATGTCACTATATTGATTGCATGTGATGTTTATCATGTTTACATCTTATTTGCTTAGAACGACGGTAGTAAATAAGATGATCTCTCAATAAAATTTCAAGAGAAGTGTTCACCCTAACTGTGCACCGTTGCTAAGGATCGTTGTTCCGAAGCACCACGTGATGATCGGGTGTGATAGGTTCTAACGTTCGCATACAACGGGTGTAAGCCAGATTTACACACGCGAAACACTTAGGTTGACTTGACGAGCCTAGCATGTACAGACATGGCCTCGGAACACGGAAGATCGAAAGGTCGAACATGAGTCGTATAGAAGATACGATCAACATGAAGATGTTCACCATGGATGACTAGTCCGTCTCACGTGATGATCGGACACGGGCTAGTTGACATGGATCATGTATCACTTGGAAGACTAGAGAGATGTCTGTCTAAGTGGGAGTTCATTAAATGAACTTAATTATCATGAACTTAGTCTAAAATTGTCTTTACAATCTATGATGTAGATCCAATGGCCAACGCGAATGTCACCCTCAATTTCAACGCGTTCCTAGAGTAAACCAAGCTGAAAGATGATGGAAGCAACTATGCGGACTGGGTCCGTAGCTTGAGGATCATCCTCATAGCTTCCAAGAGATTGTATGTCCTAGATGCACCGCTAGGTGACGCACCCGTTCTCCCAGCGGAACAAGATGTTATGAACACTTGGCAATCACGCTGCGATGATTACTCCCTTGTTCAATGCGGCATGCTTTACAGTCTAGAACCGGGGCTCCAAAAGCGTTTTGAGCAACACGGAGCATATGAGATGTTCCAGGAGCTGAAACTGGTTTTTCAAGCTCATGCCCGGGTCGAGAGATATGATGTCTCCGACAAGTTCTTCAGCTGTAAGATGGAGGAGCATAGTTCTGTCAGTGAGCACATCCTCAAGATGTCTGGGCTACACAGCCGCTTGACTCAGCTGGGGGTTAATATCCCGGATGACTCGGTCATTGACAGAATCCTCCAGTCGCTTCCACCTAGCTTCAAGAGCTTTGTGATGAACTACAACATGCAAGGTATGGAGAAGTCCATTCCTGAGTTGTACTCGATGCTGAAATCAGCGGAGGTCGAGATCAAAAAGGAGCATCAAGTGTTGATGGTGAATAAGACCACTAGTTTCAAGAAAGGCAAGGGTAAGAAGAACTTCAAGAAGGACGGCAAAGCTGTTGCCGCGCCCGGTAAGCAAGTTGCCGGGAAGAAGAAGAAAAATGGACCCAAGCCTGAGACTGAGTGCTTTTATTGCAAGGGTACCGGTCACTGGAAGCGGAACTGCCCCAAGTATTTAGCGGATAAGAAGGACGGCAACATTAAAGGTATATGTGATATACTTGTTATTGATGTGTACTTGACCAGCGCTCGTAGTAGCTCCTGGGTATTTGATACCGGTGCAGTTTCTCACATTTGTAACTCCAAGCAGGAGCTGCGGAATAAGCGGAGGCTGGCCAAGGATGAGGTGACGATGCGTGTCGGGAATGGTTCCAAGGTCGATGTGATCGCCGTCGGCACGTTACCTCTACATCTACCTTCGGGATTAGTTTTAAACCTTAATAATTGTTATTTAGTACCAGCTTTGAGCATGAACATTGTATCTGGATCTCGCTTGATGCGAGATGGCTACTCATTTAAATCCGAGAATAATGGTTGTTCTATTTATATGAGAGAAATGTTTTATGCTCATGCCCCGCTGGTCAATGGTTTATTTTTGATGAATCTCGAACGTGATGTTACACATGTCCATAGTGTGAGTACCAAAAAGTGTAAAGTTGATAACGATAGTCCCACTTACATGTGGCACTGCCGTCTTGGCCATATTGGTGTCAAACGCATGAAGAAGCTCCATGCTGATGGAATTTTGGAGTCACTTGATTTCGAATCATTTGACACATGCGAACCATGCCTCATGGGCAAGATGACCAAGACTCCGTTCTCCGGAACAATGGAGCGAGCAACTGACTTGTTGGAAATAATACATACCGATGTATGCGGTCCAATGAGCGTCGAGGCTCGTGGTGGCTACCGTTATGTTCTCACCCTCACTGATGACTTGAGTAGATATGGTTATGTCTACTTAATGAAACACAAGTCTGAAACTTTTGAAAGGTTCAAGGAATTTCAGAGTGAGGTCGAGAATCAACGTGACAGGAAAATAAAATGCCTACGATCTGATCGTGGCGGAGAATATTTAAGTCACGAGTTTGGCACGCACCTTAGGAAATGTGGAATTGTTTCACAACTCACGCCGCCCGGCACACCCCAGCGAAATGGTGTGTCTGAACGTCGTAATCGCACTCTATTGGATATGGTGCGATCTATGATGTCTCTTACCGACTTACCGCTATCATTTTGGGGATATGCATTAGAGACTGCCGCATTCACATTAAATAGGGCACCGTCTAAATCCGTTGAGACGACACCGTATGAATTGTGGTTTGGAAAGAAACCTAAGCTGTCGTTTCTAAAAGTTTGGGGATGCGATGCTTATGTGAAGAAACTTCAACCTGAGAAGCTCGAACCCAAAGCGGAAAAGTGCGTCTTCATAGGATATCCCAAGGAGACTATTGGGTATACCTTCTACCTACGATCCGAAGGCAAAGTCTTTGTTGCCAAGAATGGATCCTTTCTCGAGAAAGAGTTTCTCTCGAAAGAAGTAAGTGGGAGGAAAATAGAACTTGATGAGGAAATTGTACCTCCACTCGAACCGGAGAGTAGCGCAGCACAGGAAGTTGTTTCTGTGGAGCCTACACCGGCTAGAGAGGAAGTTAATGATGATGATCATGAAACTTCAGATCAAGTTGCTATTCGAAGGTCCACCAGGACACGTTCCGCACCAGAGTGGTACGGCAATCCTGTCCTAGAGATCATGTTGTTGGACAACGGTGAACCTTCGAACTATGAAGAAGCGATGGCGGGCCCGGATTCCAACAAATGGCTTGAGGCCATGAAATCCGAGATAGGATCCATGTATGAGAACAAAGTATGGACTTTGGTGGACTTGCCTAATGATAAGCGAGCCATTGAAAACAAATGGATCTTTAAGAAGAAGACTGACGCGGACGGTAATGTCACCGCCTATAAAGCTCGGCTTGTCGCTAAGGGTTATCGACAAGTTCAAGGAGTTGACTACGATGAGACTTTCTCACCCGTAGCGATGCTAAAGTCAGTCCGAATCATGTTAGCAGTTGCCGCATTTTATGATTATGAGATCTGGCAAATGGACGTCAAAACGGCATTCCTTAATGGCTTCCTCAAGGAAGAACTGTATATGATGCAGCCGGAAGGTTTTGTCGATCCTAAAGATGCTAACAAGGTATGCAAGCTCCAGCGCTCCATCTATGGGCTGGTGCAAGCATCTCGGAGTTGGAACATTCGCTTTAATGAGGTGATTAAAGCGTTTGGGTTTGTACAGGTTTATGGAGAACCTTGTATTTACAAGAAAGTGAGTGGGAGCTCTATAGCATTTCTTATACTGTATGTGGATGACATGCTGATAATGGGAAATAATATAGAACTCTTGGAAAGTATCAAGGCCTACTTGAATAAGTGTTTTTCAATGAAGGACCTTGGAGAAGCTGCTTACATATTAGGTATTAAGATCTATAGAGATAGATCGAAACGCCTCATTGGTCTTTCACAAAGCACATACCTTGAAAAGATATTGAAGAAGTTCAATATGCATCAGTCCAAGAAGGGGTTCTTGCCTGTGTTGCAAGGTGTGAGATTGAGTACGACTCAATGCCCGACCACGACAAAGGATAGAGAAGAGATGAGTGTCATCCCCTATGCTTCAGCCATAGGCTCTATCATGTATGCCATGCTGTGTACCAGACCTGATGTGAACCTTGCCATAAGTTTGGTAGGGAGGTACCAAAGTGATCCCGGAGCGGAACACTGGACAGCGGTCAAGAATATCCTGAAGTACCTGAAAAGGACAAAGGACATGTTTCTCATATATGGAGGTGCCGAAGAGCTCGTCGTAAAGGGTTACGTCGACGCTAGCTTCGACACAGATCCGGACGACTCTAAGTCGCAAACCGGATACGTGTATATTTTGAATGGAGGGGCAGTCAGCTGGAGTAGCAGCAAGCAAAGCATCGTGGCGGCATCTACATGTGAAGCGGAGTACATAGCTGCTTCGGAAGCAGCAAAGGAGGGAGTCTGGATGAAGGAGTTCATCACCGACCTAGGAGTGATTCCAAATGCGTCGGGCCCGATGACTCTACTCTGTGACAACACTGGAGCTATTGCCCTTGCGAAGGAGCCCAGGTTTCACAAGAAGACAAGACACATCAAGAGCCGCTTCAACTCCATCCGTGATTACATTCAGGAGGGAGACATAGATATTTGTAAAGTGCATACGGATCTGAATGTCGCAGATCCGTTGACTAAACCTCTCTCACGAGCAAAACATGATCAACACCAGAACGCTATGGGTGTTCGATTCATCACAATGTAACTAGATTATTGACTCTAGTGCAAGTGGGAGACTGTTGGAAATATGCCCTAGAGGCAATAATAAAATGGTTATTATTGTATTTCCTAGTTCATGATAATTGTCTATTATTCATGCTACAATTGTGTTAACCAGAAACCGTAATACATGTGTGAATACATAGACCATCGCATGTCCCTAGTGAGCCTCTAGTTGGCTAGCTCGTTGATCAATAGATGGTCACGGTTTCATGACCATGGACATTGGATGTCGTTGATAACGGGATCACATCATTAGGAGAATGATGTGATGGACAAGACCCAATCCTAAGCATAGCACAAGATCGTGTAGTTCGTATGCTAAACCTTTTCAATGTCAAGTATCATTTCCTTAGACCATGAGATTGTGTAACTCCCGGATACCGTAGGAATGCTTTGGGTGTGCCAAACGTCACAACGTAACTGGGTGGCTATAAAGGTACGCTACGGGTATCTCCGAAAGTGTCTGTTGGGTTGACACGAATCAAGACTGGGATTTGTCACTCCGTGTGACGGAGAGGTATCTCTGGGCCCACTCGGTAAGACATCATCATAATGAGCTCAATGTGACTAAGGAGTTAGCCACGGGATGATGTGTTACGGAACGAGTAAAGAGACTTGCCGGTAACGAGATTGAACAAGGTATGGCGATACCGACGATCGAATCTCGGGCAAGTACCATACCGATAGACAAAGGGAATTGTATACGGGATTGATTGAATCCCTGACATCGTGGTTCATCCGATGAGATCATCGTGGAGTACGTGGGAGCCAACATGGGTATCCAGATCCTGCTGTTGGTTATTGGCCGGAGAGGTGTCTCGGTCATGTCTACGTGTCTCCCGAACCCGTAGGGTCTACACACTTAAGGTTCGATGACGCTAGGGTTATAGGGAAGAGGTATACGTGATTACCGAAGGTTGTTCGGAGTCCCGGATGAGATCCCGGACGTCACGAGGAGCTCCGGAATGGTCCGGAGGTAAAGATTGATATATAGGAAGTCCAGTTTTGGTCACCGGAAAGTTTTCGGGCTCATCGGTAATGTACCGGGAGTGCCGGGAGGGTGCCGGAGGACCCCCCGGGAGGGGTGTAACGACCAAAGGACCACATGGGCTGTTAGATAAAGTGTGCCAGCCCTTATTGGGCTGGGCAAGACTTTTGCTAAAGGCCCATGCGGCTGGAGATAAGGAGATAAGGCAAAAAGGATTTAAAAGGAGGAGATCCACCTCCCTTGTGGGAGGTGGACTCTCCCTTTAATTCAGCTGGCCATCTCCTCTTTGGAGTAGAGGCCAAGCCAGCCCTCCACGTCCCTCCTCCTATATATACTTGAGGTTTTGGATGTTTTGAGACAGGATTTGATCTCTCTCTCTCACGGCGAAGCCCTACCTCTCTTCTTCCTCCTCCGCAGCGCTTAGGCGAAGCCCTGTCGGAATACCTTGCTACTCCACCACCACCACGCCGTCGTGCTGCTATTGGAGCCCTTCCCCAACCTCTCCTTCCTCCTTGCTGGATCAAGGTGTTGGAGACGTCACCGGGCTGCACGTGTGTTGAACGCGGAGGTGCCGTCCGTTCGGCACTTGATCGGATCTACCGCGATCTGAATCGCTGCGAGTACGACTCCATCAACCGCGTTCTTGTAACGCTTCCGCTTAGCGATCTCCAAAGGTATGAAGATGCAATCTCTCCCCTCTCGTTGCTGGTTTCTCCATAGATAGATCTTGGTGAACGTAGGACAATTTTGATTTACTACTACGTCTCCCAACAGCATGATGCTCACCTTTGGTGGCGCGTCGCCCGATGCCGACGGCTCGTCGTTCCCGGCCGGTTGAGGGGCTTGGCGGCTCTCCCCGCCAAGTCCCCCGCGGTCTCCCCACCGTTGCCCACGGGCCGGTCGGCTCCATGGCCGCCCGGCGTTGTCTCCTCTGGGCCTTCGGGGAAGGCCTCCCACGTTTGGCCAGCGGCCTCCCGGCTGGCCGCCCCCGCCTTCGCCGCCGCCTCCTCCCACCGGCAGCGCTCCTCCTCCCGCAGCTCCTGCTCAACCTTGTCAAGGTCGAGCCACGCCTGGCACTCCCTCTCCTCGGTCATCGACGGCGGCTTCATTTTCACCGTCCCGCCGCCTGGCTCCCCTTCCAGCGAGCCCGCCTCCCTGTTGACGGCGGGGCATTGGACGAGGGGGAGGGGGTGAAACCAAGATCATAACAAAGGTTCAAGACTTACCTGACCACGACCGGCACCGCCCGCCGTGAGGGCCCGGTCGGGTTTCCCCTCTGCCTCTTGCTCCCTCCGGTGCGGCTCCCGCCCGGCTGCGCGGCGGCCGCACGCTTGGGCGTCGGCTTGGGGCAGCCGGTCCTTTCCCCTTGTCCGCCGCGGCCGTATCGCTGGCGCTTCGTGGCCGGTGCCCTCGCAGCGATGTGACCTCCCCCTCCGAGAACTTCATTGGGTCTTCTACAGCAAGGGACGGCTCCAGCTCAACATCGTCGTCGGGCCAATCCCTTAAAGGCGGTCGGAACGAGGACTCACCCGGTGGCTCGGCCTCGTCGTCCCCCTCCTCCTCCGCCTCCTCGTCGCTCGCCTGCGCCTCGTTGGCTTGCTCGGTGGCGGCCGGCTCCATGTCGACGTCATCCTCGACCTGCTCCGGGTCGGACTCCGTTGAGTCCGGCGTCGGCCTTGCGTAGTCCTGCAGGAGCGTGAACCTCTACAGGCAGGCCAGACGGCGCTGTTAGACCAAAGGGGGGACTATGATCCGACGGCCGCAGAAAGGGAGGTGGAGCCGGCTGTTCACTTACCCATGGTGCTGGATGATTCCGGCTGTAGGGGATCTTCCCCCACTGCCACTCCCCCTCCTTCATCTTCGCCGTCGACACGGCGTTGACCTTCCTCGCCACGTGAGTCGACTTCAGCTCCTTGGTGGAGATCCGACAGGGGTCGTGGCGCCCCCCCATCAGGCATATAAGATGCGGCCGGCGCTGCAGCGGCAGCACCCGGCACGCCATCATCGCTGCCAGCAGATCCGTGGCCATGAGGCCTTTCGTCCCAGTTAGGTCGCGGAGACGGGCTAGGAGCCGATCGGCCGTCTCCGGTGCTGTGGTAGGCGTTGCTCGCCAGTTCTGCATGGCAGCCGGCGGATGGTCGGCGAAGTCGGGGAGGTTGATCTAGTACGCCTTCGGCTTCACATTCTTCACGTAATAGAATCCCCGCTGACATCGCTTCACCGACTCATGCAGCGGGAGCTTGGGGAACCCGGTTCCCTGACAAACCTGGACAGAGGCGCCCCCGCAGGCGGTCATCTTCATCTTCTGCGTTGCCGGATCCTTCGCCGTCTGCCACTTGAAATAGAAGAGCCGACACCAAAAGTCTAACCTGGGTTCGACCCCTAGGTACCCCTCGCAGAGCACGACGAACACCGCCAGCTGCAGGACGGAGTTGGGGGCGAGGTGGTGCGGCTGCAGCCCGAAGTGCGTCAGAAAGCGCCGGAAGAAGGCGCTCACCGGCAGCCCCAGCCCGCGGTGGAAGTGGTCGGCGAAGACCACGACCTCGCCCGGCCGTGGCCTTGGGGAGTTCTCCGCCCCCGACGTGCGGACCTCCAAGAACTCCGCCGCCGGGAGTTTGCGGCGCGCGCGGAGGTACTCAATGAAGGTGGCGTCGACATCGCTGCTGTCCCAGCCGCCCTTGGTCACTGCCTCCATGGCGGCGGTGCGTGGGTGTCACGGCGGTGTGGGGATCGGCCGGAGGGCTATCCTCTTCACGGCGGCAAGCGGCACTGGAGGGGGGCAGGGGGGAGGAGCGGAGCGATGGAGGCGAGGGGAGCAAACAGGCCTTTCCGCCTCGCCTCCCCTGCCGTTTTATTCGCCGTGCGGGCAGCGGTAGTGGGGGCGCCCCTCGCGCAACGTCCCCCATGATCCCCGATGCGGATGGGGCGGACATCATGGCGTCCCGAAACACCAAACGTCAGCCCACCACGCGCGGAATCTTCGCGGGCAGTTCAATTCCACAGTCGTGGCGGGCCCCGCCTGGTGGCCAGGTCCGAACCGTTGGTCGGCCCACTGGGCCGTTGCCTGCTCCGGCCCCCGCGCAGCACGATTTCCTCCGCTTGGTGGGGCAACCCCGGTGGCTCGGGTGGCCCCAGACAACTGCGTAGCCGGTCCTCGTGTGCCGGCACCGCCCGACCTTCTGGGCACTCCCGGCGCTCGGGTATTCTTCAAGCCGGCGAGGTCCGCCATGTCTCGACGGCGGGCCTCCCCGGCTTCGGGGACTACTGATGGGAGGATGACCCCCGGGGGGCCTCAACCGCCCCTAATGCTCCGGCTCGCCTTTAGGGCGAATGGGTGGGCCACCTTCGAGGAGCCGTCTTGGCTATCCCCCGCCGGCTTCAATCCCCCTCCCGGCACCGACGTGTCGGCCACTCCTTCTCCAGCCATGGTGTGCTGGCCGGCTGGGGCCTCCCCGCCCGGCTCCTTCCCCCAGCTGGCCGGGCATCGGATGCCCCTAACGGGCTCTACACGGTGACAGTGGGCCCCGTCCCATCGAGGGTCGGCACCCGCATGGCCACAATGGCCCCTATCCCATCGGGGGTAAGCGCCCGCATGGCCATAGTGGCCTCTCACCACTGTTGGACGGCGACCAGGCCTCCAATAGTGGCGGCCTGTCCCCAACCACACCGCTACCTACCCCGGCATGGCTACAGGACAGCCGGCCGGCCGCTGACTTCGTCCGGCCGCCGCAAGACGATGCCGCCCATGGCACCCCGTGCCGCGACGTGACCAGGCTTAGAGCCCGCCCACGACAAGACCAAAGCTGGTGGCCCCCACAGCGACTGTAGGCCGGGTTCCCCCACGGCCATTGTATTCGTATTGTAAGCCGGGGGTTGGCCTATAAAACCCCTCGGGCCTCCCCCATGCAAGGGGGACACACACACACACACACAAGCAGAGGAGAACGACGGACAACACCCTAAGCAGAAGAACGAAGAACACCTACGTAGAACCTCCCACGGGAACCTCTAGAGCCGGAGCACTTAGCTCCCATCTCGATTCATACAGCTCAAGGAGCGCCTTTGTAACCTTTACCATCATCTCAACGAGACCAAACAGGAGTAGGGGTTTTACCTCTCACGGAGGGCCCCGAACCTGGGGACATCGCGTGTCAGTCGCCGTTTGTGCCTAATCCCGTTCCCAGAGTCCACCGACGTCCTTTCGGCCCCTCTCAATAAGCCTACCCATGGCTTCTCCCGTGAAAAAGCCACGACAAGGGTTGAACCTTTCCGAGAGCTGTGCCCATGGTTATGTGGAAACTTGGATATTTGTTTAACACCCGGTTATCATGAAGTTGAAGTAAACTCTAATAAAATACACCAACTGTGTGAGTAACCGTGATTGTCTCTGCTCGTGAACTTGAACCGAGAGAGAACACGGTGCGGTTATGATTGACGTAAGTAGGTGTTCAGGATCACTCAGCGGTCATGCTAGTTCTCGCTTGTTTATCATAGACCACATATTTATATTCATGTGCTCATAAGATTAGCCACCATAAAATGCTTAGTGCTACTGCAAACTATACACTTATCCCACATCCAACCTATAAGCTTGAATAATCTTGGTACCCGGTCGTGAGATTGTTGAGTTCCCGTGGCTCACAGATTACTACAACAAATTCAGGTGCAGGTACAGATGTGATCGTGCCAGATGATATGACGCGGCTCCAGTGGGAGTATGACGAGGAGCGTGGCAGGATGTACTTCACATATCTAGATGAGTAGAGTGGCCTTGGTTGTGATCTTCGGGGCTAGCAAGCCAGTGTCCTTGCATCATTTTATCGTTGTTTTCATCCGTAGACGGACCCTGTCTTTGGACCGATGTTTGAATAAATTGTGTGGATTGTAATTTAGACTGTGGCGAGTGTAAGCCAACTCATATACTCCTGTCTTCATAAATGTATGTGATGATACTGTACTTGCGAAACGACTAGATGCGCCTCTATCCCTGTCGAGGCCCCCTGTGCCTTAATATGGATAGGCACGCATCTTGGGCATTAGAAGTTGGTATCAGAGCATACGACCATAGGAGCCCTTTGCTTGATCGAATATGGCCGAGTCGAGTCTAGTTAAAAACTATTTTGAGTCTAGTTATATCAGAGAGTAGGTTTCTTTTTACTCCTCTTCTATACTCTGGTGAGGTATTAGACTTAGGAGCTTTTTATTCTACTCCTCTTCTAGCTCAAAAAAAAAAATTTAGGATCACGCGGGTATTTTGGAAACTATATGATACCGATGTGACAGAGTTCTGTCTTGGTGCCTCTTGTATGACTTGATTTCTTTTGGGGAGTCGAGCTCCAGGGAATTCTTGGCACATTGTTATCATTCAGCTTCCTTAGTATCTCAGGTCGGAGGGTGTTCGGAATTACTTCAATACTTGTCGTGGTGAGATAAGGTCGGAGTCACCCAGTACTGGGGAGGCGTCCAGGGTACCACCATGGTTAGTATCGTTGTGCTTTCTAGGATTCGAGTTAGATGGATTTGCGAAAGCCTCTGGTTATGTGTTGAAGGATGGATACAGTTGGGGTGTAGGTTTGTTAGTTGCGTGAGATATTTCCTCCTTGTATACCCAACACCAGTTTTCAGAAATTCTTAGGTGGGAACTCATGTAGTTATCTAGGATCATCTTCTTTAGATGTATGAGGGAATATTCATTTGTTCCGAGCAACATTAGCTCAATACTTTTTTGTTATTGCAAGTGGCTTCTAATATCAGACTATGTTACCGCAAACCCGAAGAATGCGTTCTTACTATTCAGTAGGAAGGTTGTGGTGTTATTCGTTCAATTTCTTTCAAAGCATTGATTTAGCTTTGTAATTCATCATTGTCAATGACGTGCTGATGTTTTTGTACATCTTCAGGATGGCTCCAACAACTCTCGGGAATCCGGGTTGTGATGGGGAGCATTCTGATCCTCCACCACACCCGCCACCGCCTCCTCCTCCAGAAGCTTTGCAATCCGTGATGGACGCAACCAATGCGAATTCTCAGATGTTGCTCAGGTTGTTGCAAGAAAGAGATCAAGGTCCGCAAGGCTTTCAAGGGAATTTTCAGAATCAACCTCAGTTCACAACGCAGAACCAGTTCCTTGCCAACCAGCCCAAGCCTTTCACCTATTGTGAGCGGACTTTTGTTGTGGATGATTGGCTCTGTGACATGAGTAAGCATTTTGAGTGTAGCAAGGTCAGACCAGAGGACTATGTCAGGTTCGCGTAGTTCCAGCTCAAGGGCAGGCAACAGATTGGTGGCAGCAGTTCAAGGATTCCAGGGGCGCTCGTGTGGTTACATAGGATGATTTCTTTCGTGACTTCTGGGCCCATTACATTCCGACAACATTTGTCGAGGAGATGCATGGGAAGCTCAGGCACCTGAAGCAGGGAAGCAAGTTAGTCTATTAGTACAACATCATGTTCCGAAATCTAGCCCGCTATGCTAAGAAAGATGTTCCAGATGACAAGGCCATTATTTATCAGTTCAGAGGTGGTCTCAAGGATGAGCTTCTATCGGGTCTGGTCCTTCAAGAGCCTCGTGAGTTTGATCATTTCTACAACATGGCATTAAAGGTCGAGGCAACGAATCTCAAGTTGGAGAACTCAAGGAAGCATTCTAGGGATTCCTATTCTTCTTATTCCACCTCTTAGATGGTCCCTAAGCAGCAGAAATATTGGGTTCCTAATCCTCCTCTGTTTCGTCCTCCTCAGCAGCAGAGACAGTTCGGTGGTCATGGTTCTTCCCACCCACCCAACCCAGGATATCAACAAAGACCCCAGGCACCCAAGTCAGCTATTGTTCCTCCTCCAGGCAACTTACGTCCACTATATGAGGTTACTTGTCACAAGTGTGGTCAGAAGGATCACTACTCAAACAAGTGCAACCAGCAGCGTCTTCTGCCTCCTCCAGTCAGACCTCGAGGTAGTGCTATGGTGAAGCATAATCCCAAGTATGCAAGGGTGAACCATGTGAATGCAGATGAAGCAGAAGATTCTTCCCACGTGATTATGGGTAATCTCTCAGTCAATTTTATTCCTACTAAATTCTTTTTTGATACTGGTGCATCACATTCAGTCATATATAGGCCTTTTGTTGCTAAGCATGATTTTGTGACTGAAGAAACCCATAGGCCCCTAAAAATTATTTCTTCGGGGATGCAAATGACTTCTCGTGTGATGGTTTGGGATGCTTCTATCAAGCTGGGCAATTATCCTTTTTTGGCTTCTCCAATTGTACTCGGTAATTGCGATATTGATCTCATTCTGGACATGGACTTCCTGGCTATGAATAAGGAGCATGTTGATTGTCAAGACAAAGAAGTCAAGTTGACTCATCCTTCAGAAGATGCGATTATTTTCGCAGCTCGCGATGACACAATCCGTGTCTTTGCTCTTAATGAGAAGGTTGAGATCTCGGCTATCTCTCGAATTCCGTTGGTTTGTGAGTATCAAGATGTCTTTCCCAAAGAATTTCCAGGAATACCTCCGCACTGGCCAGTCGAGTTTGTGATTGACCTTGAGCTTGGAATTGAACCAGTTTTCAAGCGCCCTTATAAACTTGGTCCCGAAGAGCTGAAAGAGTTGAAGAAGCAGCTAGATGAAGAAAAACATCTGGGTCTGATCAAACCAAGTTCTTCTCCATGGGGTTGTGGTGTTTTGTGTGTCAAGAAGAAGGACGGCATGGACCGACTTTGTGTTGATTACCGTACATTGAATAAGAAGAAAATCAGAAACAAGTACCCAGTTCCCAACATCAATGAGCTGTTTGAAAAACTGAAAGGTGCCAAGGTTTTCTCGAAGCTCTATCTTCGCATGGGCAATCATCAGATTCGCATTCGTGAAGAAGATATTCCAAAGACCGCTTTCAGGATCAGTTTTGGCTCTTATGAGTACACTGTCATGTCGTTTGGTCTTGCCAATGCTCATCCAACCTTCTCAAGAATGATGAACTTCATATTCTCTCCTTTCAAGAATGAGTTTGTCTTGGTCTATCTCGATCATATCCTCGTGTTCTCGGAGGCAGAAGAAGATCATGCAGAGCATCTTCGTCTTGTGCTTGACAAGTTAAGAGAGCATCGATTCTATGCAAAGTTTTCCAAGTGTGAGTTTGCGCTCAATGAAGTGGTGTACCTTGGGCATGTGATCTCTGCCGAGGGCATTAAAGTGCACCCTAAGAAAGTTGAGGCAATCTTGAAGTGGGAGCCTCCTTAGAAAGTGAAGCAACGTCGTAGCTTCGTCGGGCTTGCTAGATATTGCAGAAGATTCGTGGAGAACTTCTCTCAAATTTCTAAGCCTCTTTCTAATCTCCTCCAGAAGAAGGTCAAGTATGTTTGGTCTCCTAAGTGTGATGTGGCATTCAATACGCTCAAGCAGAGACTGACTTCAGCTCCAGTTCTTGACCCTCCCGAGCAATCAAAGCGTTTCCAAGTTTTCTATGATGCTTCTCTCGAAGGTCTTGGTGGTGTTCTCATGCAAGATAAGAAGATAGTTGCTTATACCTCGCGTCAGTTGAAGCCTGGCGAGAAGAACTACCCCACTCATGATCTCGAATTGCCGACAGTTGTGCATACTCTAATGACTTGGAGGCATTTGTTGTTGGGTAGACCAGTTGAGGTGTACACCAATCACAAGAGCTTGAAGTAGATTTATACTCAACCCAATCTCAATCTTCGGCAGTGTCGTTGGGTGGAAATGCTTGAGGACTTGAATCCAAGCATTGAGTATACTCCTGGGAAAGCAAATATCATTGAAGACGTGCTCAGCCGAAAGGCGTACTACAATAGTCTCATCCCAACGCCTCTTCAACCCGAGCTTTGAGAAGCCTTCCACAAGCTAAATCTTCTTGATGCAATGGTGAAGAAAGGTGTGGCCAAGGTCATTCCGAAGTATAAGTTCTTTTGCGTTGATGAAAAAGATACCTTGTTCTTGAGGACCGTCTGGTCGTTCCAAAAGGTGATCTCAGGAAAGTTATCATGGACGAAGCACACAATTCTCTTCTATCCATTCATACAGGTGTTGGAAATATGCCCTAGAGGCAATAAATAAAGTGTTTATTATTATATTTCCTTGTTCATGACAATCGTTTATTATCCATGCTATAATTGTATTGAATGGAAACACATTGCATGTGTGGGTAAATAGACAACACTTTGTCCCTAGTATGCCTCTAGTGAACTAGCTCGTTAATCAAAGATGGTCTAGGTTTCCTAGCCATTGACATGTGATGTCATTTGATAACGGGATCATGTCATAAGGAGAATGATGTGATGGACAAGACCCAAACAACAAACATAACATATGACCATGTCAGTTTATTGCTACTGTTTTCTGCATGTCAAGTATATGTTCCTATGACCATGAGATCATGCAACTCACGGATATCGGAAGAGTGCCTTGTGTGTATCAAATGTCGCAACGTAACTGGGTGACTATAAAGGTGATCTACAGGTATCTCCGATGGTGTCTCTTGAGATGGCATGGATCGAGACTGGGATTTGTTACTCCGTTTGACGAAGAGGTATCTCAGGGCCCAATCGGTAATACAACATCACAATGAGCCATGCAAGCAATGTGACTAATTGTTCGTTTGGGGATCTTGTATTACGGAACAAGTAAAGAGACTTTCGGAATATGTAGAATATGTAGGAACGAATGTGGACGTCCAGGTCCCGCCATTGGTTATTGACCGTAGAGGTGTCTCGGTCATGTCTACATAGTTCTCGAACCCGCAGGGTCTGCATACTTAAGGTTTGGTGACGTTTTGGTAGTGTAGAGTTATGTATGCTGGTGACCGAAGTTTTTTCAGAGTCCTGGATGAGATCCTGGACGTCACAAGGAGATCCAGAATGGTCCAGAGGTACATATTTATATATAGGAAGTCTTGTTTTGGTCGCCGGAAAAGTTCCGGGCTTATCGGTAGTGTACCGGGAGTGCCGGTAGTGTATCGGGAGACCTCCGGGAGGGGTATTTCGACCCAAGAGGCTTCATGGGCTGTGAGAGAGTGAATATCAGCCCTTAGTGAGCTGGTGGAACCTCCCACACAAGGCCCATGTGGCTGGAGAAGAAGACCCAAAAGGAAAAAGGTGGAAAAAGGAAAAAAGGAAAAAAAAGGTGAATCATAATCCTACTAGGAGTGGAGGAGGTGGACTCCTCCACTCCTGGTTCGGCCGAAGCCTAGGAGGCTTGGAGGCCAAGTTGCCTCCTCTCCTCCTCTCCTCCTATATATACTAGTGGATTTCTAGGGTTTTGGCACTTGATTTTCAGCCACGTGCAAACCCTAATCTCTAGTGCATAGTTTCTCCTCTAGATCGGATTTTTGAAGTGCTTAGGCGAAGCCCTGTTGGAATTGCTCCACCACCATCGCCGGAGCGCCGTCACGCTTCCGGAGAACTCTTCTGCCTCTCCACTCTCTCTTGCTGGATCAAGATGGCGGAGATCGTCATCAAGCTGTACGTGTGCTGAACGCGGAGGTGCCGTCCGTTCAGCGCTAGATCAGAAGGATCGTGATCAAGTTCATGGGACGGATCTTGATCAAGCTCGCGGGACGGATCATGATTAGATCGCGGGATGGATCGTGATTGGATTGCGGGACGCATGGCGATTAGGATCGCGAAGACGTTCGACTACACCAACCGCGTTACTTAACGCTTCCCGCTTAGCGATCTACAAAGGTACATTGATCCACTCTCCCTCTCGAAGATGCTCATCACCATGGATAGATCTTCATGTGCATAGGAATTTTTTTGTTTCCCATGCAGCATTCCCCAACAGCAGTATCAGAGCTAGGTCTATATGTAAATGAGATCTCGAGTAGAACACAAAAGGTTTGTGGGCGTTGATGCTTAGATTGCTTCCTCCCTTGGTCGGATTTTGATTTAGCGGTATTGTGAGATGAAGCGGCCCGGACCAACATTACTCATACGCTTACGAGAGACCGGTTCCCTCAACCGCAACTTGTTTCATAGATGGCTTGCGGGTGACAGTTTCTCTCACTTTAGTTGGATCGGATCCGACAAAGGCGGTCCTTGAGAAGGTTGAAAAGCAACTAGTGTATCACCGTTGTGGTTTTTGCGTAGATGAGAATTGTTCTTGCTAGATACCCGTAGCAGCCACATAAAACATGCAACAACAATTAGAGGACGTCTAACTTGTTTTTGCAGGGTATGTTGTGATATGATATGGCCAATTACAAGATGTGATATATGTGATGTATGAGATGATCATGTGATGTATAGATTATCACGACTTGCATGTCGATGAGTACGACAACCGGAAGGAGCCATAGGGTTGTCTTTAATTATTGTATGACCTGTGTGTCAATCATTAAGAGCTGTGTAATGCTTTACTTTATCGCTACGGTAGCAATAGTAGTAGAAGCATGTTGGGCGTGACAACCCCGATGGCGACACGTTGATGGAGATCAAGATGATGGAGATCATGGTGTCGTGCCGGTGATGATGGAGATCATGCCGGTGCTTTCATGATGGAGATCATAAGCACAAGATCATGGCCATATCATGTCACTTATGATTTGCATGTGATGTTAATCTTTTTATGCACCTTGTTTTGCTTAGAACGACGGTAGCATTATAAGGTGATCCCTCACATAATTTCAAGATAAATTGTGTTCTTCCTGAGTCTGCACCATTGCGAAAGTTCCTTGTGTCGAGACACCACGTGATGAACGGGTGTGATAGACTCTACGTTCACATACAACGGGTGCAAGCCAGTTTTGCACGTGAAAAACACTTGGGTTAAACTTGACGAGCCTAGCATATATAGACATGGCCTCGGAACACAAGAGACCGAAAGGTCAAACATGAGTCATATAGTAGATATGATCAACATAATGATGTTCACCATTTAAGCCACCTTAAGTCATGTGATGATCGGACTTGAGTTGGTGAATTTGGATCATGTGACACTCAGATGACCTGAGGGATGTAAATTTGAGTGGGAGCTTTAGTAATTTGATTAACTAAACTCATTATCTTGAACAATAGTCTAAGTAACCTTTGCATATTTATGTTGTAGATCAATGGCTCGCGCAGTAGCACCGCTAAATTTTAATGCGTTCCTAGAGAAAGCTAAGTTGAAGATGATGGAAGTAACTTTGTTGATTGGGCCCGTAATCTGAGGATTATCCTCACGGCTTCCCAGAAACAATATGTCCTTGATGCACCCCTTGGTGACCAACCAGAAGACATGACCTCCGAAGATGTTAAGAACGTTTCGGAGGCTCGTGCTGGAGACTACTCAATAGTTCAGTGTGCAATATTGTATGGTTTAGAACCGGGACTTCAAGGACATTTTTAACGTCATGGAGCATATGAGATGTTCCAGGAGTTGAAGTTTATCTTTCATAAGAATGCCCGGATCGAGAGGTATGAGACCTCCGATAAGTTCTATGCTTGCAAGATGGAGGAGAACGAGTCTATCTGTGAGCATATACTCAGAATGTCTGGGTATTCAAACCGTCTAGCTGAGTTGGGAATTACCCTTCTGCCAGAGGCGATCACTGATAGAGTTCTTCAATCACTGCCACCTAGTTACAAGAGCTTTGTGATGAACTATAACATGCACAGGATGAACAAGTCAGTCGCCGAGCTGTTTGCGGTGCTAAAAGTCACTGAGTCTGAAATCCAGAAAGAACATCAAGTGTTGATGGTCAATAAAACCACTAGTTTCAAGAAAAATGGCAAGGGCAAAGGCAAGAAGGGTAAAACCAAGAAGGATGGCAAAGCATTTGCTACTCCTACTAAGAAGCCTAAGCATGGACCTAAGCCAGAAACTGAGTGCTTTCATTGCAAAGGAACTGGTCACTAGAAGCGGAACTGCCCCAAGTACCTAGCTGACAAGAAGGCGGCCAACGACAAACAAGGTATACATGATATACATGTTATCGATGTGTACCTTACTAGCTCTCTTAGTAGTGCCTGGGTGTTTGATACCGGTTTGGTTGCTCACATTTGCAACTCAAAGCAGGAACTATGGAATAAACGAAGGCTGGCGAAGGACGAAGTGACGATGCGCGTGGGTGTCACAACCCAAGCAAGTGTCCTAGGCTAGCAATGTGTTTGCATCATCATCATCATCATTGCATCAATATGAAATGGGGAGAAAGAAAAGAAACCCCAAGCACTTAATGAATTAAAGAAATTCGAGATAAATGAAATTCCAGACAAATCCAAAATGCCCATCAAAAATGTTCCCTATGTCTGATAATTGAGGACATGGATATACCAGGGACCATTCTAATTATTTGAACATTTCAAATAATTTAAATTACTGATTTAAGTCTCTGAAAATGACAAATAAAAATATTATCATTATTACTGTTTTCAAAATAATCTGAAACTTTTTATACATGTTTGAAATATTCAAATTTGAATATATAAAAGTTTTGGAATTATTTGAAATGGTATTTGGACCTGCAAAGAAATAAACAAATGTTAGTTGAAATCAGAAAACAGAAATAAAAAGAAAAGAGAGGAGACTTACCTGTGAAGTGGAAGGCCCAGCCCAGCCCACCAGGGGTGGGAAGGTCATCTTCCACCTCGCGCCAGTAGGCGTTGAGGTGGTGACCGAGCTGTCGGCGGCCTCCACCTCCTGCTTCCACGGAGCAGGCTGTGTCCCTGCTTCCTCGCGTCTGGAAGAAGCGAGGCCTCTCCCCCCCCCCCCCCCGAGCTCATTCTCCCCTCCCTCTCTCCTTTGCTCCCTCTCCCGATCCCCTGCTGAAGGCCACCGTCGCCGGACGTTGATTCGTCGCCGTCGCTGCCTCCCCGAGTCCATTGACCAGCTCCGTGGAACCTCCGTGAGCCCCTCTTCCTTCCCCCTGTGCTTCCCCTCTCTCTGGCGTCCCCTAGCTAGCTGCATCGCCGGACCCGAGAACCTCCCGCCGCCGTCGATGGTCGCCGCCGTGCGTAGAGCCCTCCAAGCTCACGTGCGCGTGCATGGTTGAACTCCTGGAGTTCCCAAGAGCCCGGAGAGCCCATTGTAGCGTCGCCCCGTGCCTTGTGTTGAGTTTTGATCCGAGCCCGAGCTCCGGCCGCCACCACGAGCTCGTTTCTAGCGAGCTCCAGCGACCCCGTGACCTCCTGTGGCCTCGAATGGATGCCGTCATGCACGGGCTACACGCCGGTGGTCTCAGCGCGCCGATTGCTCGACTGTAGGAGAAACCTGATGGACGCCGTCATCTCTCGTGGTCACGGCGTCGAGCCGCCGGCCAACTCCGGTGGGTTTGACCCCAGGTGGGCCCTGGCTTGACTCTGTGAGTCAATGACAGGTGGGGCCAACCTCTGGCTAATCACAGATTAGTAATCAGCTAATTAACTTAATTAATTAAGCTAATTAGTCACTGACATGTGGGCCCAGATCTGATAATTAGTTAGGATTAGTGTTAATTTTATTAGTTAAGTGAATGAGTCATTGACATGTGGACCCCACATGTCAGGTTTGACTCTGGGCCGGGTCAGCTGACCAGCTGATGTCATCATGACATCATGCTGTTGTCATAATTCAATTTCTTATTTAAAATAATTCCAGAAATTATTTAAAACTTTGAAAAATCATATAAATTAATTTGTAAGTCAGATGAAAATAATTTATATATGAAAATTTATGAGACAAATCCAATGAATCCAATGGTTCTATTCTCATGCATGTTAGAGCAACCTAAATAGGTAAACATGGACATTTTAACATTAGGTCAATATATGGAATTTGAAATGAGAACAACTTTTAACCTATATTCAAACTCATTTCAAATTGACATGATCACTAGTTACATTAGCTCACCCATGCATACTACTATGCCATGATCATGCATCATACTGTTGCATTTGCTTGTATTGAATGCTTTTATCTGCGTTGCGGTAGGCCCGAATCCGGAAGATACTACCCCATACCCCGACGAAGGAGAGAACTCCTCCACAACTCAGCAAGGCAAGCAACCCCATTGATCATTCCGATAACCTCCCATTCTCTCGCTCCTCCTCTCGTTTATTGCATTAGGACAAATGATCACATGTCAGTCATCCACGGTAGATGATCCAATTCTTATGCATGACCTGATCTTGTCACAGTAAATAGCTAAACCTTGCACCCTAGCATACCTGGTAGATGCTTGTGCCATGATGTGCTTAGCTTACTTTGCCTCCTATGCTTGCTATGCTTAGAGTCTGTCAAGTCTGTTTCATCTGGGTGATGAACTGAGTGAAACAGTGTTGTACGATGTGATGAGCATATAATGAATACGATTTGGTAAAGGTAGCGATGAGAGGCTATGTAGGAGTACATAGTGGGTTGTCTCATTGGGACCGTTCTTCGGAACTGGGTTCCGTGTTTGTGATCCAAGACTAGCTACTACCACATGCTAGGCCCTGAAATATGACCTCGCTCGACTTATCAGTCGCTTAGTCCTTGGTCTAGGTATTGCAAGTAGTTTCTGGTGTTTATAGCATGCTGGGGGCCGTGCGTAGCGCTGACCCTCGGGGTGGGTTACGACGCGGTAGGCAGTGGCACGGTGTACCAAGGGTCACCCGAATGGTGGGCTTGGGAACCCTGCGCTCATCATTTGGGACCGTAGCGGAAACTTCGGCCGGACTTCCGTGCGGGTCAGTCTCAAATAGGTGGCACCCTGGACTAGATGTCTTATGTGATTGACAGTCGTGGCCGACTCCCTCGCTAGGCATCCGCTTGAAGGTTGCTGAGGTGCATGGTTTATGGCACACAACGATAAGTGGCAAGAGCATGTGTTAAGAAGTACACCCCTCCAGGGTATGAAACTATTCGAATAGCCGCGTCCTCAGATATGGACTACTTGGAGAACTTATGCTGTTCATAGATAATCAAATGGATACTTCTAAAAATCTCAAGACAAGTGTGAGTACCATGGATCACACTCTTCTGGAAGGGGAAGGTGAATCCATGGTAGTGTATTGTGATGGAGATAGTGGACTCGTGTGCGATAACTAGAATTGTAACAAAGAGTTCAAAATTGAGTAGTGTAGGTTAGACATGAGTCAAAGCTGGCATTCTGCATAAACTCCACCACCCCCTTTGTTGATACATGAGCATAAATAGACTAGGTCTGTTTTAAAGACTTGCTGAGTACGATTTTACTCATCCTTGCTTAATGAATGTTGCAGAAGAGAACCAGGACCCATCAGGTGGGTTCTTTCTAGACGTTGACGATGCCGAATAGCTAGTGTCCCAGCTACGATCTTGCCCGTGTGGTGGGCTGTAGATAGTCAGGCCGTGTGCCTCTTTTATATTTTGCCGTCTGTACTCAGACAGCTTAAGTTTCTGCTGGTTTGTATGACTTTGTTTGTATGACTTGAGGGTTGGGTCATGTGACCCCTATCTGTAAGAACATATTATGCAAGGCTCGTCTGAGCCTCTTAAATAAAAGTCATGTTGTTGTATGGTTATGTTGTGATGCCATAGTTGTATCTATGCACATCGGGCATGTCGTGCGTACGTGTGACGTGCAATGGTATGTATGGGATCCGACACCTAGTCATGTGCCTTTAGTAGTACTATTTATGGGAAATTGCCTCTTTGTGCTTCCACTTAGCCATGGTAGCTTGCTACTGCTCCGAAAACATTGATTGACCGACATGTATCCTTCTTTGCTGCTGTGTCTGTCCCTTCCGGGAAATGTCTCGTAGTGTAATGGTGTCCCTGTAGCCTGCTATGACTCGTCTACGTGCAGTGATGACATTCGTGTCTCGCGACATAATGGAGTCCTTGTAGCTTGCTATGACTCGTCTACACACGCTTGAGGCCGACACCTGCATTGTTGGGTTATGTATGCCTGTTTCCGTACGGAAGTGACACTTGGGTTCTATGACTAGTCATGTCGGCCCGGGTTCTTGTTGTGTGATTTCCAGCGACATGTTCACATATGTGAGCCAAAAGACGGAAACGGTCCCGGCCAAGGTAAGGATGGAGCCGTGGAGTACCGTGCGTGAGGCCGCAAAGTGATGTGACTTGTTACACTATGGAATCATATGACTTAGGATCGGGGTCCCGACAGCGTTGGTATCAGAGCCTGACTGACTGTAGGACTACCAAGCCAAACCGGTCGAAGTTCAGTCTAGAAACACTATAGATAATTAGGGGAATTGATTGTGGAAGGGAACGTAAGGCTCTTTTTACTCGTCTTCCCAAGTTATTCTATGCTGGGTCATTCTCATCTTTTCTACGGGGTTAGGAACTAGGATTCTCATCTATTGCTTAGGATGACGAGTTACTAGCCATGAACCAATAGCTAGCTTGCTTGTAAGTGAGTGCAGTTATTCAGGTATTGTTGGTGTGACAAACAGATGGAGAAGAGATTTGAGTCTAGATAGTCGAGTGGTTATGCCTTTCCAATCTCTTTTCAATTCTCTCAAAAAATTTATTGAGCAATTTCTGCCATTATGCTGTCCAATTTCTGCTAGGATTTCTAATGTCTTTGCATCATTCATTGTTTCAGATGCCATCTCATCCTTTCCGTCAGGTGGTCCGTCTGACTAGGTGCATCGATGTGCCGGGTCACACGGCCATGTTGGTTAGAGTGATGATGGAGGCTGGATATCGCTGGTACCCAGAGTACACAGTGGAGGAGCAGTATCGAGATTTCAACCAGATTTAGTATTTGTGTACCATAAGGATATATCCTTCATATCCTGGAGCTGCAGAGCCGCTTCACTGGACTCATGGATTGGGAGTTACCATAGATATGGCAGTTCAGGAAGCCGCCTACACTATGCTAACTACTATGAGGTTTCACCACGGTCTGCTTCAGAACATGGAGTTCTGCTATGTTCCTGCTTCTATGGGAGGAGAGGATGGATATCTTAGTGCAGCCTACTTTGATCATTCTTATGAGGACCCTAGGCTACAGGTGACTGCTCAGATGTTGGAGAACAGGGATCGTGATGCACGTGCCCTTCGCATGGAACTCTATGCTACCCGTGCCCGTCTTTGGACAGCCTTGACGCAGTTGGCACCTGTCGTGCAGACAGGCTATGGAGACTTGGAGATGCTGACCCCATCACGGACTCATTTGCCAGCACACGTAGACTGGCCTGATGTTGGAGGCATCACTCCCTCTTCGAGGACCGATGTTGCCGCCGACAAGGGGAACAAGGCAACACCCGTGTCCTTATGGTTTCCAGGGATCCCAGGCTAGAGTGTTTCCAGATCCTCAGGTTCAGCTCCCAGGTCACGGGGGTAACCTGTACGAGGCATTCTATGGTGATGTTTGAGTGCGTGGATGTTAGTCCTAGTATGGTAGTAGTCGTATCGCCACATTCCTGTGTGTCTTGTGGGATATGACTAAGGTCAAGATTTGAGTTCCGGAGGTGTAGATAGATAATGTATAGGAAGCTTGTAATGCCTACGATGAGTTGTGTCATCTCTCCGTAGTTGATTTCAGCTTGGGTTTGTACTGAACTAAGTCATGGTGTGTATGAAACCTAATGTTCATATGGTACTTGTTTTACCATGTTGATTGGTGTTTATTCTACATGCCATGTTGATCAGTGCATTCCTTAACTCATGTCTTAGAGTTGATGTTCTCTATATCTAAGTTGTGGATTGTTTTCCCCAAGATGGTGGCCACTAGGAACAACCCTATGCCTTCTCCCGAGCAGGGAGAGAGTAGCCACCCAAGGCAAGAAGAGCTGTCACATGCACCATCCCTGGCGAAGGTGATGCTAGAGGCTGAACGGAATAAGAGGGAGACCATTAGGCTATTGGAAAGAATTGAACAGAACACAAATCGTGCTCCCCGCAATGATCACCATGATGGAGTATCACTTGGTGATTTTATCAAGTTGTGTCCGCCTAAGTACCATCATTCGATCGACCCCCTCAATGCGGATGATTGGCTGACTAGTATGTCACGCAAGATCCGAGCTGCAAATATTTCAGAGGCCAACAAGGTGTCTTTTTCCACCTACTTTTTGGAGGGACCTGCCAACCTGTGGTGGGAAAGCTATGAGGCTATGTGTCCCCAGGGACCTGCACCAACATGGGCAGAGTTCAGCGCCGCATTTCGTCTCCATCACATCCCGGAAGGGCTGATGGATCACAAGAGAGAGGAATTATGTGCCTTCACAGAGGGAAGATTGTCAGTGGATGCATACAGTCGCGAGTTTGGTAATCTTGCTCGCTATGCCCTAGAGGAAGTCTCAACTGATGCTAAGAAGCAGGCTAGGTTCCACAAAGGACTTAATGCTGAGCTTCGCCGAGATCTTCGCCTGCACGAGTGCACCACTTTCCAGGCTCTAGTCAATAAGGCTATCAATGCTGAGTCCAGACAAACTAACTACGAGGCTACCAGAAAGCATAATCGTGATTTCAACCCTACATCGGGTTCAGGCCCCAACAAACGCCGAGTGTGGGTGCCTCATGCAGCCTTGCCGCCAAGATACACTGCGAGGCCATCCTTTTAGGCACCTCGTCCAGTTCAATCCAACCCTCCACCCAGACCTTTAGGAGGACCACAAACAAATGTTGCCCCTCGTGCTACAGTGGTATGCTACAAGTGTGGAGAACCGGGAAATTATTCTCGTGAGTGTCCCCAGAACAATGCTAAGCCCGCTGGACGTGGAAAACTAGGAAAAACTTTCTATGTGAAGCCAGCTCCTGCCCGTGGGAGAGTGAATTATGTGTCTGCTGAAGAAGCCCTTGAAGATCTTGATGTCATTCTAGGTACGCTTCTTGTTAATAGCCATCCAGGATCTGTTCTATTTGATACTAGGTCATCTCATTCATTCATCTCAGAAAGTTATGCATAGTTTCATAACATGTCCTTCTATGACATGCCCACTCCTTTAGTAGTTTAGACTCCTGGTTCAAAGTGGCAAACTTCTAGAGTGAGCCATGACAATGAAATTCTGGTGGATAGACTAGTATTCCTAGCATATTTGATAGCTCTTAAGTCTTCGGACATCAATATCATTCTAGGTATGGACTGGATGAAAGCCCACTATGCCAAGATTGATACTCATTCTAGGAATGTTCAACTTACACATCCCTCGGGTGAGATAGTTAATGTCTCTACTTGAACAACCAAGCGCCAACTCTATTCCTAAATGCTAGCCCTCTCCCTGATTTGGAAGATATTCCAGTAGTCCGTGATTTTCCAGATGTCTTTCCAGAAGAGCTGCCAGGTATTCCACCTGTCAGAGATGTTGAGTTTGTGATAGAACTTATTCCAGGGACAGTCCCAATAGCCAGAAGACCCTATAAGATGGCACCCTTAGAACTAGCCGAGCAAAAAACACAACTCGATGAAGCTTTGAAGAAAGGTTTCGTTCGTCCTAGCTCTTCTCCTTGGGCTTGCCCCGTCCTCTTCGTTAAGAAGAAGGATGGATCGGATCGGATGGTTGTGGATTACCGACCAGTGAATTTGGTCACTATCAAGAACAAGTATCCGCTTCCCAGGATCAACGATTTGTATGATCAACTCGCTGGATCCTTTGTCTTTTCCAAAATGGACTTGAGATTGGGATGCCATCAAATCAGAATTAGAAACGGGGACATTCCAAAAACGGCTTTTGTCAATGTTATGGCCAATACGAGTACACCGTCATGTCCTTCGGTTTAACCAATGCTCCAGCCACCTTGTCTCGTCTGATGAATTCGATCTTCATGGAGTATTTGGATAAGTTCGTCGTGGTTTACCTCGATGATATACTCATCTACTCGAAGAACAAACAAGAACATGCCGAGCATCTAAGGATGGTATTGATGAAACTTCGAGAGCACCGCTTATATGCCAAATTCTCCACGTGTGAATTCTGGTTGCCGGAAGTGACCTATCTGGGCCACGTGATCCCTCGCAAAGGTATTGCTGTCAATCCCGAGAGAGTTCAGGCCGTCCTTGATTGGACTCAACATGAATCGGTTAAGCAAGTTCGGAGTTCGTTGGCTTAGCGAGCTATTGTCGCCGCTTTGTTGAGAACTTCTCCAAGGTTGCGAAACCTCTGACTGAACTCCTCAAGAAAGATAAAAAGTTCGAGTGGACCCCACAATGTGAGCATAGTTTTCAGGAGTTGAAAAGAGGACTGACCTCTGCTCCCGTTCTGGTGCCACCAGATTTTTCTACGGACTATATTATCTACTGCGACGCCTCGCGACAAGGATTAGGTTGCATTCTTATGCAAGATCATCATGTGATTTAATATGCATCTCGACAGTTGCGACCACATGAGGATAATTATCCAACAGATGATCTTGAGCTTGCAGCTGTAGTCCATCCACTAAAGACATGGCGACATTACCTTCTCGGTAATCGTTGCGAGATATACACTAATCACCAAAGTCTGAAATATATTTTCACCCAGCCGGATTTGAATCTCAGGCAAAGACGGTGAGTAGAGTTGATTACAGATTACAACTTAGGGATAACTTACACCCTGGGGAAAGCCAATGTCATGGCTGATGCACTAAGTCGTAAGTCTTATTGTAACAACCTGATGTTTCAACATGGTCAACCGCTTCTCTATGAGGAATTCAGGAAGTTAAATCTTCACATCATTCCTCAAGGATTCCTATCCAACTTGGTGGCGGAACCTACTCTTAAGGATCAAATCATAGCTGGCCAAAGGCGTGATAAGGGAATTTCTCGGATCAAAGAGAACCTCGTTAGCGGTCTCGCTAAGGACTTCTCTATAGATGATCAAGGTGTAGTGCTCTTTCTGGGACGTTTAGTGGTTCCTAAGAGCCAACATCTCAGGCAGCTGATTCTTAAGGAGGCTCATGACTCTCCTCTCACAATTCATCTGGGTAGTACCAAAATGTATCAGGTCCTACGCCAGAGGTTCTGGTGGACTAGGATGAAGATAGAAATTGCTCAGTATGTTGCTAATTGCGACGTTTGTCATCATGTGAAAGCAGAACATTAAAGGCCTGCTGGCACCCTTCAACCCTTAGCTATTCCTGAATGGAAATGGGATAAGGTCGGTATGGATTTCATCACCGGTTTTCCCAGGACCAAGAAAGGGAACAACGCTATATTGGTAGTCATTGATCGCCTCTCCAAAGTGGCTCATTTTCTTCCTATTCGGGAAAGCATTACTGCTAGCCAGCTAGCGGAGTTATATGTTTCTCGAATAGTTTCCCTTCATGGTGTTCCTTTGGAGATTAACTCAGACCGAGGAAGTATCTTTACTTCTCAACTTTGGGAAAGTTTTCAAACCGCCATGGGGACTCATCTATCCTTTAGCACTGCTTTCCACCCTCAATCAAGTGGTCAAGTTCAGCGAGTCAATCAAATTCTCGAAGACATGCTCCGAGCTTGTGTTATATCTTTCCATATGAATTGGGAGAACTCTCTTCCATTTGCTGAATTCGCATATAACAATAGTTATCAATCAAGCTTGGGCAAAGCCCCTTTTGAAGTTCTCTATGGACAAAAATGCCAAACACCTCTTAACTGGTCAGAAACCGGAGAGAAGCAACTCTTTGGTCCGGACATGATCCAAGATGTAGAGGAGCAAGTTCGCATTATTCGTGAAAAGTTGAAAACAGCCCAATCCCGTCAAAAGAGTCAATATGACCGTCATCATAAGTCTGTGACTTATGAAGTTGACGAGAAGGCTTACCTTCGGGTTACACTTCTGAAGGGTACCCATTGATTCGGTATCAAAGGCAAGTTGGCTCCTCGTTACATTGGACCTTTTCGCATTCTTGCTAAACGAGGAGAAGTTGCCTACCAATTGGATCTTCCACTGCATCTTTCCAAAGTTCATGATGTCTTCCACGTCTCGCAACTCAGGCGTTGCTTTTCGGATCTTGTCCGCGAAGTAGACCACGAAGCGCTTGATCTCCAAGATAACCTTACATACCGAGAATACCCTGTTCGTATTCTTGATCAAGCTGAGCGTACCACTCGGCGTTGGAACATCAAGTTTCTTAAGGTTCAGTGGTCGCATCATTCTGAAAAGGAGGCGACATGGGAAAGAGAAGATCGTCTTCGACTAGAGTACCCCGCGATCTTCCCGACGACTTCAAAATCTCGGGACGAGATTCTTTTGAGTGGGGGTGAGTTGTCACAACCCAGGCAAGTGTCCTAGGCTAGCAATGTGTTTGCATCATCATCATAATCATTGCATCAATATGAAATGGGGAGAAAGAAAAGAAACCCCAAGCACTTAATGAATTAAAGAAATTCGAGATAAATGAAATTCCAACAAATCCAAAATGCCCATCAAAAATGTTCCCTATGTCTGATAATTGAGGACATGGATATACCAGGGACCATTCTAATTATTTGAACATTTCAAATAATTTAAATTACTGATTTAAGTCTCTGAAAATGACAAATAAAAATATTATCATTATTACTGTTTTCAAAATAATCTGAAACTTTTTATACAAGTTTGAAATATTCAAATTTGAATATATAAAAGTTTTGGAATTATTTGAAAGGGTATTTGGACCTGCAAAGAAATAAACAAATGTTAGTTGAAATCAGAAAGTAGAAATAAAAAGAAAAGAGAGGAGACTTACCTGTGAAGTGGAAGGCCCAGCCCAGCCCACCAGGGGTGGGAAGGTCATCTTCCACCTCGCGCCAGTAGGCGTCGAGGTAGCGACAAAGCCGTCGGCGGCCTCCACCTCCTGCTTCCACGGAGCAGGTTGTGTCCCTGCTTCCCCGCGTCTGGAAGAAGCGAGGCCTCTCCCCCCCCCCCCGAGCTCATTCTCCCCCTCCCTCTCTCCTCTGCTCTCTCTCCCGATCCCCTGCCGAAGGCCGCCATTGTCGGACGTCAATTCGTTGCCGTCGCTGCCTCCCCGAGCCGGCTGACTAGCTCCCTGTAACCGCCATGAGCCCCTCTTCCTTCCCCTTGTGCTTCCCCTCTCTCTGGCGTCCCCTAGCTAGCTGCGTCGCCGGAACCGAGAACCTCCCGCCGCCGTCGATGGTCACCGCCGTGCGTAGAGCCCTCCAAGCTCACGTGCGCGTGCATGGTTGAACTCCTGGAGTTCCCAGGAGCCCGGAGAGCCCATTGTAGCGTCGCCCCGTGCCCTGTGTCGAGTTTTGATCCGAGCCCGAGCTCCGACCGCCGCCACGAGCTCGTTTCCGGCGAGCTCAGGCGACCCCGTGACCTCCTGTGGCCTCGAATGGATGCGGTCATGCACGGGCTACACGCCGGTGGTCTCAGCGCGCCGATTGCTCCACTGTAGGAGAAACCCGATGGACGCCGTCGTCTCTCGTGGTCACGGCGTCGAGCCGCCGGCCAACTCCGGTGGGTTTGACCCCAGGTGGACCCTGGCTTGACTCTGTGAGTCAATGACAGGTGGGGCCAGCCTCTGGCTAATCACAGATTAGTAATCAGCTAATTAACTTAATTAATTAAGCTAATTAGTCACTGACATGTGGGCCCAGATCTGATAATTAGTTAGGATTAGTGTTAATTTTACTAGTGAAGTGAATGAGTCATTGACATGTGGACCCCACATGTCAGGTTTGACACTGGGCCGGGTCAGCTGACAAGCTGATGTCATCATGACATCATGCTGATGTCATAATTCAATTTCTTATTTAAAAATATTTCCAGAAATTAATAAAACTTTGAAAAATCATATAAATTAATCTGTAAGTCAGATGAAAATAATTTATATATGAAAAATTATCAAAAAAATCCAATGAATCCAATGGTGCTATTCTCATGCATGTTAGAGCAACCTAAATAGGTAAACATGGACATTTTAACATTAGGTCAATATATGGAATTTCAAATGAGAACAACTTTGAACCTATATTCAAACTCATTTCAAATTGACATGATCACTAGTTACATTAGCTCACCCATGCATACTACTATGCCATGATCATGCATCATACTGTTGCATTTGCTTGCATTGAATGCTTTTATCTGCGTTGCGATAGGCCCTAATCCGGAAGATACTACCCCGTACCCCGACGAAGGAGAGAACTCCTCCGCAACTCAGCAAGGCAAGCAACCCCATTGATCATTCCAATAACATCCCCATTATCTCGCTCCTGCTCTCGTTTATTGCATTAGGACTAACGATCACATGTCAGTCATACACGGTAGATGATCCTATTCTTATGCATGACCTGATCTTGTCACAGTAAATAGCTAAACCTTGCAGCCTAGCATACCTGGTAGATGCTTGTGCCATGATGTGCTTAGCTTACTTTGCCTGCTATGCTTGCTATGCTTAGAGTATGTCAGGTCTGTTTCATCTGGGTGATGAACTGAGTGAAACAGTGTTGTCCAATGTGATGAGCATATAATGAATACGATTTGGTAAAGGTAGCAATGAGAGGCTATGTAGGAGTACATAGTGGGTTGTCTCATTGGGACCGTTCTTAGGAACTGGGTTCCGTGTTTGTGATCCTAGACTAGCTACTACCACATGCTGGGCCCTGAAATATGACCCCGTTCGACTTATCATTCGCTTAATCCTTGGTCTAGGTATTGCAAGTAGTTTCTGGTGTTTATAGCATGGTGGAGGCCGTGCGTAGCGCTGACCCTCAGGGTGGGTTACGACGCGGTAGGTAGTGGCACGGTGTACCAAGGGTCACCCGAATGGTGGGCTTGGGAACCCTGTGCACAGCGTTTGGGACTGTAGCAGAAACTTCGGCCGGACTTCCGTGCGGGTCAGTCTCAAATAGGCGGTAGCCTGGACTAGAGGTTTTATGTGATTGACGGTCGTGGCCGACTCCCTCGCTGGGCATCTGCTTGAAGGTTGCCGAGGTGCATGGTTTATGGCACACACAAATAAGTGGCGAGAGCGTGTGTGAAGAAGTACACCCCTGCAGGGTATGAAACTATTCGAATAGCCGCGTCCTCGGATATGGACTACTTGGAGAACTTATGCTGTTCATAGATAATCAAATGGAAACTTCTAAAAATCTCAAGACAAGCGTGAGTACCGTGGATGGCACTCTTCCGGAAGGGGAAGGTGAATCCATGGTAGTGTATTGTGATGGAGATAGTGGACTCGTGTGCGAAAACTAAAATTGTAACAAAGAGTTCAAAATTGAGTAGTGTAGGTTATCCATGAGTCAAAGCTGGCATTCTGCATAAACTCCACAACCCCCTTTGTTGATACATGAGCATAAATATACTAGGTCTGTTTGAAAGACTTGCTGAGTACGATTGTACTCATCCTTGCTTAATTAATGTTGCAGAAGAGAACCAGGACCCATCAGGTGGGTTCTATCTAGACGTTGACGATGCCGAATAGCTGGTGTCCCAGCTACGATCTTGCCCATGTGGTGGGCTGTAGATAGTCAGGCCGTGTGCCTCTTTTATATTTTGCCGTCTGTACTCAGACAGCTTAAGTTTCCGCTGGTTTGTATGACTTTGTTTGTATGACTTGAGTGTCGGGTCATGTGACCCCTATCTGTAAGAACATATTATGCAAGGCTCGTCTGAGCCTCTTAAATAAAAGTCATGTTGTTGTAAGGTTATGTTGTGATGCCATAGTTGTATCTATGCATATCGGGCATGTAGTGCGTACGTGTGACGTGCAACGGTTTGTATGGGATCCGACACCTAGTCGTGTGCCTTTAGTAGTACTCTTTACGGGAAACTGCCTCTTTGTGCTTCCACCGAGCCATGGTAGCTTGCTACTGCTCCAGACACATTGATTGACCGGCATGTATCCTTCTTTGCTGTTGTGTCTGTCCCTTCGGGGAAATGTCTCGTAGTGTAATGGAGTCCCTATAGCTGCTACGACTCGTCTACGTGCAGTGATGACATTCGTGTCTCGCGATGTAATGGAGTCCTTGTAGCTTGCTATGACTCGTCTACACACGCTTGAGGCCGACACCTGCATTGTTGGGTTATGTATGACTCTTTCCATACGGAAGTGCCACTTGGGTTCTATGACTAGTCATGTCGGCCCGGGTTCTTGTTGTGGGATTGCCAGTGACATGTTCACATACGTGAGCCAAAAGACGCAAACGGTCCCGGCCAAGGTAAGGCTGGAGCCATGGAGTACCGTGCGTGAGGCCACAAAGTGATATGACTTGTTACAGTATGGAATCATATGACTTAGGATCGGGGTCCCGACAGTGGGAAATGGTTCCAAGGTTGATGTGATCGCCGTCGGCACGCTCTCTCTTTGATTACCATCGGGATTAGTGATGAACCTGAATAATTGTTATTTAGTGCCTGCGTTAAGCATGAACATTATATCTCGATCTTGTTTATTGCGAGACGGTTACTCATTTATATAAGAGAATAAAGGTTGTTCTATTTATATGAGTAATATCTTTTATGGTCATGCACCCAATGTTAGGGGTTTATTCATATTGAATCTTGATAGTGATGACACACATGTTCATAACATTTATGCCAAAAGATGTAGAGTTGATAAAGATAGTACCACTTTCTTGTGGCACTGCCGTTTAGGTCATATTGGTGTAAAACGCATGAGGAAGCTCCATGCTGATGGACTTTTGGAGTCACTTGATTTTGAATCACTTGACACATGTGAACCATGCCTCATGGGCCAGATGACTAAAACGCCGTTCTCTAGAATAATGGAACGAGCAAGTGACTTATTGGAAATCATACATACTGATGTGTGCGGTCCAATGAATGTTGCAGCGCGCGGTGGATATCGTTATTTTCTCACCTTCACTGATGACTTAAGTAGATATGGGTATATTTACTTAATGAAACACAAGTCTGAAACGTTTGAAAAGCTCAAGAAATTTTAGAGTGAAGTTGAGAATCATCGTAACAAGAAGATTACGTTCCTGCGATCTGACCGAGGAGGTGAATATCTGAGTTATGAGTTTGGCAGTCACTTAAGACAATGTAGAATTGTTTCACAGTTGACACCGCCCGGAACACCACAGCATAATGGTGTGTCCGAATGTCATAATCGAACCTTATTGGATATGGTGCGTTCTATGATGTCTCTTGCTGATTTGCCACTATCGTTTTGGAGTTATGCATTAGAGACAGCTGCATTCACTTTAAATAGGGCACCATCGAAATCCATTGAGACGACGCCATATGAACTGTGGTTTGGCAAAAGACCAAAGTTGTCGTTTCTTAAAGTTTGGGGATGTGATGCTTATGTCAAAAAGCTCCAGCTTGAAAAGCTGGAACCCAAAGCGGAGAAATGCGTCTTCATAGGATACCCGAAAGAGACAGTCGGGTATACCTTCTATCTCAGATCTAAAGGCAAAGTGTTTGTTGCTAAGAACGGAACATTTCTTGAGAAAGAGTTTCTCTCGAAAGAATTGAGTGGGAGGAAAATAGAGCTTGATGAGGTTATTGAACCTTTACTTCAACCAGAAAGTAGCGCAGCACAGAAAGATGTTTCTGTGGAACCTACGACGGTAGAAGAGGAAGTTAATGATGATGATCATGAAGCTTCGGATCAAGCTGCTATTGAACCTCGTAGGTCGAAAAGGGCGCGTACTACTCCTGAGTGGTACGGCAACCCTGTCTTGGAGGTCATGTTGTTAGACAACAATGAACCTACGAGCTATGGAGGAGCAATGATGGGCCCGGATTCCAAGAAATGGTTAGAGGCCATGAAATCCGAGATGGGATCCATGTATGAAAACAAAGTATGGACTTTGGAAGTATTACCTGAAGGGAGAAAGGCCATTCAGAACAAATGGATCTTTAAGAAGAAGACGGACGCGGACGGTAATATCACCGTCTATAAAGCTCGACTTGTGGCAAAGGGGTTTTCATAAGTTCAAGGAGTTACCTACGATGAGACATTCTCACCCGTAGCGATGCTTAAGTCTGTCAGAATTATGTTGGCAATAGCTGCTTATTTCGACTATGAAATTTGGCAGATGGATGTCAAAACGGCATTCCTCAACGGTTTCCTTGAGGAGGAGTTGTATATGATGCAACCCGAAGGTTTTGTCGATCCAGAGAATGCTGACAAAGTTTGCAAACTCCAGCGATCCATTTATGGACTGGTGCAAGCATCTCGGAGTTGGAATAAGCGACTTGATGAGGTTATCAAAACATTTGAGTTTATACAAGTTTATGGAGAAGCTTGTATTTACAAGAAAGTCAGTGGGAGGTCTATAGCGTTTCTAGTATTATATGTGGATGACATATTTCTGATTGGAAACAATATAGAAATGCTGGAAAGCGTGAAGGAATATTTGAATAAGAGTTTTTCAATGAAGGACCTAGGAGAAGTTGCTTTCATATTAGGCATTAAGATCTATAGAGATAGATTGAGACGCTTGATAGCACTTTCACAAAGCACATACCTTGATAAAGTTTTGAAGAAGTTCAAAATGGATCAGTCCAAGAAGGGGTTCTTGCCTGTGTTACAAGGTGTGAAGTTGAGTAAGACTCAATGCCCAGTGACTGGAGAAGATAAAGAAAAGATGAGCGTCATCCCCTATGCTTCAGCCATAGGCTCTATCTTGTATGCAATGCTGTGCACAAGACCCGATGTCAGCCTTGCCATAAGTATGGCCGGAAGGTTTCAAAGTGATCCTGGAATGGAGCACTGGCAAGCGGTCAGGAATATCCTTAAGTACATGAAAAGGACTAAGGAAATGTTTCTCGTTTATGGAGGTGATGAAGATCTTCTTCCTACTCGCGTCGCCTCGTTGAGCCTCGAGCCCCCCTCTTCATGTCCTAGGTAAGGAGGTACGACCCCTCCTTCCTTTCCCCCCTGTTAGCTCGTCGATAGATCAGTGCGCGCATAGATCCACTGGTGTCAAGATCGCGCTCCCGGTGCTCCGGCAAGCCTGTAGCTTTGCCTTTGCGGTCATTGCGGTTTGTAACATGCTCGTGCTCGTGCCCTGTCCGTGCATGGAGTTCACCCTTAGATCCCATGGCCCCGCCGGTGTTTTCCCTAGCCGGAGATGGCCGGAGCTGGCCGTGCCACCACTGTTGCCTGTCGCCGTTGCTCTGTCAGGTTCAGTTCGTTAGAAGTGGACGTGTGTGTGTGTGCTTAAGTAAGGCCAAGCGCCTCCTCTGTTAACCTCCAAACGTGTAGTGGAGTGGTAGTCGCTAGGGGAGCTAACCCTGCTGGTCGTGGGTTCGAGCCCAACCTCCCCCCTTTTTTTGTTTTTATTCCTGTTGTTTTCTTTTGATTTATTATCTGCTACATGTATGTGTGTGCACGTAATTCCAGGAGGTGGTTTTGTTTTTCCCCCTCTCATGTGTATATAAAATTTGTAGTGTGTAGTGTGTGTGTGTATGTGCATGTGAGCATGCACATGTATGTGCTTGTGTGTGTATATAACTAAGGGTATATATGCATGTGTGTGTGTGCTTTGCATATAGAGGTGTGTGTATGTGTAGTGCAGTTTTGAGCATGTGCATATGTGTATGTGTAGGGGTTATTTCTGTTTTCCTTTTGTTAGTAACATGTGGGTGTGTCATGCACCTATGCATGTGCATATGTTGGTAGTGTAGGTGGGTACATGTGCATGCATGTTTGCAAGTGTAGGTAGTGTGTGTAGTGCATATGTGTGTGAGCACATATGCATGTGTTCTTGTGTGGTCTTGTGTGTGAGAGTGACTGTGTGTGTGGCCATCTACCTATGTAATGCATATATGCATTGAGCATATATGTATGCTTATGTGTGTGGATGCACACCCACACTCATGAGCTTGAGTGTGTGTGCGAGTGCCATGTGCATTTGTGTGCATGTGAGAGGGTGTAGTGTATGTGTGTGCACTTGTGCTTGAAGTGTATGTGAGTAGAGGTTTATGTGTGTGTAGAAGACTAGTGGGCATTCTGACTTGACACACCCCTTTTGTTAGTGTGCTTGGTAGTAGGATTCATTAATATTGCCATGGTATTGTTGTTTAACATGAGAATCACGCATATAAGTGGTAAACAAGCTGCTAAGTTACATACTTTAAGTTTCTGTTTCAGCATGCTAAAAACTAAAGTCTGAGAATCTGTTGTCATTTTTATGCCATGTGAAGTGGGTGACATCTAGTGATGTGTTTGGAATTTGCTCATGCTCAGTGTTAGCTATTTGAAGTAGATGTTGTCTACTACCATCATGTTAATTTTCATGCCAATAGGTGGTCTCTAGCATATTTAACCAATCCTGTCAACTTGCTACTTTATTAACTCAGATTCCAAAAAACTGGAATTTTCACCAAGTCCCAGAAATCTGTTTCATCGTCAAATGGATAGCTCCATGCTTATTGATGTGTGCCTCCTATGCTGATTGTGTAGTTGGATAAGTTGATGCATGTGTTGAGTAGATTCTGTTAATATCTTGTTTGTGGATGTAGGACTTCTGTAGCTCAAGTTGTGGGCTGTGTAAGTTGCTATGTTGTTGTTTGTGGCACCATGTCTTGGTGGTCTTGTGTTTTGCCTTTGTACCTTGTCGTGAGCCTATCGTGGTAACCGTAGCTCCGTTTCTTGCGTTCTTTATATGAATTTCTATCGATTTTGCATGATGCATCCATATTTTCCATGTTCATGCATGTCTAAATAACTTAACATGAGGTTATGTCCAGATTCACTAATATACAAACTTTGCACATGAAACATGACTAGTTTTGGATTGCCATGTTAAATTCTTCATAAATGGATCATGCATCATCTTGGTTGTGCATTACACCCTGGTTGGATATTTATTTTCTGTTTCTCTTGGGTAGACGCAAGTGTCGATATTGAGTAAGAGGACCCAAGAGAGTACCACTACGAGGATCCCGCTACTTGTTCCGCTGAAGAACCAACAGGCAAGATGATCGTACCCGGATCCCGATACTATTTTCGATTCCCAGTATTTCGCTCTTATCATTACAATTGCTCTACCGACCACTTGATATCAGCCTCCTATTTGCCATGACAGCCTCTAACCTCCACATCCTAGAAACCTTTGATTGGCTAAGTTACCGCTGCTCAGCCCCTCTTATAGCATTTTAGTTGCAGGTGCAGGTTGTTCCATGTGATAACATGGATTTGGATATAACAATATTATCTTTTATTTAATTTAATGCACATATATATCTTGGTATTGGTGGAAGGCCTGTCCTTTTGGTAAGTGATTTGTTTCGTTGTTACCGCCATAGTTTCTTGTTACCGGTGTTATGTTTCCATACTTTGCACTCCTAACATGCTCGGGGTTGTTATGGGGACCCCCTTGTTTATTCGGTTGAGATTAAAACTTGTCTGGCAAGACCCAACATTGGTACTACATTTGCTTAATAACTTAATAAATTTGCATAGGGCTTTGCAACCCCGTGGATAATTAATCAACCCCGGGGCCAGTGCTCCGCATGAGCATTGGTACACCCACCTAGCAGTCGGCGGTGCAACCTCGGGGCAACTCGACGCATTTTCAAGCAACCGTCCACTTTGCATAGACGGATGATGCCCGTTGATAGAGAGCGCATGGTTCTAGAAGCGGATCTGGATCACGGAGAGGTCTTGCTGGACTTGTTTTACCTTTATCGAATGTCTTGCGTGTGGACTCTGACTTTCGTCGGGTTTTCTCGAGGTGTTGGAAATCCTTTGGATTATCGATGGTGACCATGAGATCCGTGGTCGAGGAATTCCCGTGGAGTATGGTTGTTTGTTATGGACTAGTTGGAGCACCCCTGCAGGGTTAAATCTTTTGGAAAGTCGTGCCCGCGGTTATGTGGCAACTTGGTTATTTTGTTTAACACCTGGTTATAGTAAACTTGAAGTAAACTCTAATTAAAATACACCAACTATGTGAGTGACCGTGATTGTCTCTGCTCATGAACATGATTCGAGAGAGAACATGGTGGGGTTATGATTGACGTAAGCAGGTGTTCAGTATCTCATAAAGATCATATTAGACTCGACCGCTCATCGTAGACCACTCACTTTTGTATTCATGTTACGTAAGCTAGGCACCATAAATGCTTAGTGCTGCTGTAAACTAAACACTTATCACATCCCAACCTTTAAGCTTGAATAATCTCGGTACTCGGGCACATGATAGCTGAGTCCCTGTGGCTCACAGTTTACTACAACACTCCAGGTACAGGTGCAGATGAATATGTGTAGGATGACCTTACCCATCTCAAGTGGGAATATGATGAGGAAAGAGGCAGGATGTACGTGACGTACCCGGATGAGTAGAGTTCCATGGCCATGATCTTTGGGATAGCTTGATAGTATCATTTCATCTGTTTCTTTATCGTTTGATTTCGTCCGTAGCCAGACCCTGTCTTTAGCTTGATGTTATGAATTTGTGTGAGATTGTAAGTTAGCATGTGGAGAGTGTAATCTAGTCTTGTATACTCATCTCTTTCAGTATTGTATGATGTGATGATACTATTCTTGCTAACGGCAAGATGTGCATCTATCCCCTACTAGGCCCTCGTGCCTTAAAATGGATAGGTGCGCATCTTGGGCGTGACACCGTGGAAGCCTCCGACTTGTCAATGGAGCCGAAGCCCGCCATGGATGAACTCGAAGGGGGGGATGGAAAGCCTAGATCTGTGCTTTGAACGCTCAGAGGAATGGGGAAGCAAAGGAGGCGAATGGGAAGTGTGGTTAGGCCTTGGGGTTTTCTTTCCCATTTACGAGGCTTATCGCTGTATGGCCTCCCTTTGCTACATCGTGAATCCCTCCGCTTCCCAAGACATGCCTGTCATTGCACGCGCATGATTAAACGTATCCCGTATAAAACGAGGCACGATCTGTGCATTGATATGTCGTGTTGATGAAAATGGCCTCAAACCGCGAATCGAGGTTTTGCAACTGACTTAGCGGTCGTGGTGGACCGTGACCTTTTGTCAGAAAGGTCATCAGGGACATTATTTTATCCCTTGGCATTTGGCCTTCCGGGCCAACCTATTCACGGTGTTCGGACGCGCCTCTGTTCGGAAAACTATATGTCATCGGAGGCCGAACTAAACTCGGCGGGGAGACCTCACCTCGCAATCTGAAGACTCTTATTATATGAGGTGACTGATGCTAAGAGCCTAGGTGTTGGAGGCAAGTTCGGGGGCTACTGAGGGAGTCCTGGATTAAGAGGTCCTCAGGAGGCCGACACGTTTCTTATGGGCCGAACAGTATGGGCTGCTTGCCGAACATTTGATCGATCGAAGGCGCCATCTCCAGGAAGGAAGCTTCGGGAATTGTGGCTTGTCCTTCATGTTTAATGTAGTGAATAGGTATGTTTATCTCTTCAGCATGTAACCGACCATGTGTAAACGCTAGGTACCCTCGGCGCCTATATAAGCCGGAGGGTTCTAGGTTGTAGATAGGGACCAACTCATCTAGGGTTTAGATCTCGTTGTAGGTCAACTCTGTAACCCACGTATCATCAATACAATCAAGCAGGATGTAGGGTATTACCTCCATAGGAGATCCGGGACCTGGGTAAAACCTTGTCCCCTTCGTCTCCTGTTACCATCGATTCTAGTCTCATAGTTCGGGACCCCCTACCCGAGATCCGCTGGTTTTGACACCGACAGTTCCCTCGGGACTCTTCTGCCCCCCTCTCCAAGCTTCGTGGATGTCTTAGGGTGCAAGAAATATCATCGTAAAGTTTTATTCCGTTTGGACTCCGTTTGATATTCCTTTTCTGTAAAACCCCAAAACAAGGAAGAACAGAAACTCACACTAGTCTCTGGGCTAATAGGTTAGTCCCAAAAATAAAATACAATAGCTTATTAATGCATATAAAACATCTAAAATAGATAATATAATAGCATGAAACAATCAAAAATTATAGATACGTTGGAGACGTATCAGCTACCAAGTCAATAGGGCTCAACAGGAACTCAAACATAAGCAAAGAAAGGAACTATAACAGCAATTTGTGAAAACCGGGACAATATATAAATATGCAGATGAATACTATACTTACGTAACTCACAAAATTCTGAAAAAATCGGATGTGGTATATGATGGGGAACGTTGCATGGGAAGCAAAAAATTCCTACGCACACGCAAGATCTATCCAGGGTGATGAGCATCTACGAGAGGGAGAGTGGATCTACATACCCTTGTACATTGCTAAGCAGAAGCGTTAAGAAACACGGTTGATATAGTCGAACGTCTTCGCGATCCAAATCGCCGAGCATCCCACGATCCCATCATGATCCATCTCGCGATCCAATCACGATCCGTCCTATGATCCCATGATGATCCATCTCGTGATCCAATCATGATCCATCCCGCGATCAAATCACGAATCATCTCGCGATCCTGATCACGGTCCTTCTGATCTAGCTCCGAACGAACGACACCTCCATGTTCAACACACGTACGGATTGATGACGCCTTCACCTCCATGCTCCAGCGAGTGATGGTGAATTAGTAGATGAGTTCTGGAAGCACGATGGCGTGGTGATGGTGGTGGTGAAGAACAATTTCCGTAGGGCTTCACCAAGCGCAATGGAAACTATGATGGAGTATAAACTAGAGGGGTTGGGTTGTCGACACATGGCTTGGGGAATTCGTGATACGTTACGGGTCCTAGCCCTGCCCCTCTATTTATATGTTGAGCCCTGGGGTCAAAACTTGGAGAAAGAGCCTCCTCAAAGTCGGTTTGGCCCGCAACACAAGAGTCCTTCTCAGACTCCAGGATCAGATGCCAGGGTTCTCAGCGTCTAGCCCCAGATGCCAGAGTTCCTGGCGTCTGGCCTCTAGCCTCCGCAAAAATCCTTTTGCACCTTCCTTAAAGCCTCTTGGGCTTTACTCCTTGGCCCAAAAATAGAGTTCTTGTACCCCGAACATTTCGGGAAAACAACCA
Organism: Hordeum marinum; assembly: GCA_022496015.1. Taxonomy (NCBI): domain Eukaryota; kingdom Viridiplantae; phylum Streptophyta; class Magnoliopsida; order Poales; family Poaceae; genus Hordeum; species Hordeum marinum. Next base: position 275,276,091 of record CM039677.1, on the reverse strand, counting down.
AACAACTTCTGGTGAATTCCGGAACCCTTCCGGAGACCAAACACTGTTATCCCATATATCAATCTTTACCTCCGGACTATTCCGGAGCTTCTCGTCATGTCCGGGATCTCATCCGGGACTCCGAACAACTTTTGGTCACCAACATAACATCTCAACTATACTTATATAGTCACCAAACATTAAGTATACAGACCCTGTGGGTTCGAGAAATATGCAGACATGGTCGAGACACCTCTATGGTCAATAACCAATAGTGGGACCTGGATGCCCATATTGGTTCCTACATATTCTACGAAGATCTTTATCGGTTGAACCTCTATGTCAAGGATTCAGTTAATCCCGTATGATGTTCCCTTTGTTTATTGGTATGTTAGTTGGCCGAGAATTGATCGTTGGTATCTCTATACCTAGTTCAATCTCATTACCGGTAAGTCTCTTTACTTGTTCCATAATACAAGATCCCGTGGCTAACACGTAGTCACTTTGCTTGCAAGGCTTTGTTGTGATGTTTGTATTACCGAGTGGGCCCTGAGATACATCTCTGTCACACGGAGTAACAACTCCCAGTCTTGATCCATGCCAAGTCAACAGACACCCTCGGAGATACCTGTAGAGCATCTTTATAGTCACCCAGTTACGTTCCGACGTTTGATACACACAAGGTACTCCTCTTGTGTCAGTGTGTTGCATGATCTCATGGTCATAGGAATACATACTCGACATGCGAAAACATCAATAAACTGACATAATCATATGCTATGTTTATAATTTTGGTCTTGTCCATCACATCATTCTCCTAATGATGTGATCCCCTTATCAAATGATATCTCATGTCTATGGCTAGGAAACCTTGACCATCTTTGATCAATGAGCTAGTTGACTAGAGGCATACTAGGGATAATGTGTTGTCTATGTACCCACACATGTATTTGAGTTTCCAATCTATACAATTATAGCATGGATAATAAATGATTACCATGAACAAGGAAATATAATAATAACCAATTTATTATTGCCTCTAGGGCATATTTCCAATAGTCTCCCACTTGCACTAGAGTCAATAATCTAGCTCACATCGCTATGTGATTTGTTATGAATGTCACACCCAATGAGTTCTGGGGTTCGGTCATCTTTTGCACGTGAAAGAAGTTTTAGTCAACGGGTCTGCGACATTCAGATCCATCTGTCTTTGCAAATCTCTATGTCATATTGTAGACACTGCTACCACGCTCCACTTGGAGCTATTACAAATGTCTACTCCACTATACGTATCCGGATTGCTACTAAGAGTTATCTGGATTGGTGTTAAAGCTTGCATCGACGTAACCCTTTACAACAAACTCTTTATCACCTTCATAATCGAGAATAATTTCCTTAGTCCTCTAGTTACTAAGGACAATCTTGAACGTTGTCCAGTGATCCACTCATGGACCACTCTTGTACCCCTTGATAGACTCATGGCAAGTCATACACATGTGCCGTAGATAGCATGGCATACTACACAGAGCCTATGGATAAGGCATAGCGGACGACCTTGGTCCTTTATCTTTCTTCTACCCTAGTCGAGCTTTGAGTCTCACTCAACTCCACACCTTACAAATCAGGCAAGAACTCTTTCTTTCACTGATCCATTTTGATCTCTTTCAAAATCTTGTCAAGGTATGTACTCATTGAAAGTTTAATCAGACGTGTCGATCTACCTCTATAGATCAATATGCCCAATATTTAAGTAGCTTCATTCCAGGTTTTCCTTTGAAAAAGTTCTTTTCAAACAACGCTTTATGCATTCCAGAAATTCTTCATCATTTTCGATCAACAATATGTCATCCGCATATACTTATCAAAAATTCTATAGTGCTCCCACTAACTTTCTTGTAAGAACAAGTTTCTCGTAAACATTGTATAAACTCAAAAACTTTGATCACCTCATAAAAGCGTATTTCTAACTCCGAGATGCTTGCTCCAGCCCATAGAAGGATTGCTGGAGCTTGCATGCCTTTTAGCATCCTTAGTGACAAAACTTTTCGGTTCTATGACATACAACCTTTCCTCATGGAAACCGTTAAGTAAACGATGTTTTGACATCCATCTGCCAGATTTCATAATTGAAAAATGCAGCAAGAGCTAACATAATTCTAATATACTTTAGCATCCCTACAGGTGAGAAAGTCTCATCGTAGTCAACTCCTTGAACTCGTTGGAAACTTCTTTCCGACAAGTTAAGCTCCATAAATGGTGACATTCACCATCAGCGTTTGTCTTTATCTTAAAGGTCCATTTGTACTCAATGACCTGCCATTCAATGGGGAAGTCTAAGAAAGCCCATACTTAGTTTTCATACATGGATCCTTTCATGGATTTCATGGCTCCTAACCATTTGTCAGAATCCGGGCCCATCATCGCTTCTCCATAGCTTGTAGTTTCATCATTGTCTAATAACATGACCTCTAAAATAGGGTTGCCGTACCACTCGGGAGAAGTACGCGTCCTTGTCGATCTACGAGGTTTGATAGTAACTTGATCTGAAGCTTCATGATCATCATCATTAACTTCCTCTTCAACTAACGTAGGCTCCACAGAAACATCTTTCTGCGCTGTGCTACTCTCTAGTTGAAACAAAGGTTTAACAACCTCAACAAGTTCTATCTTCCTCCCACTCAATTATTTCGAGTGAAACTCTTTCTCTAGAAAGGACCCGTTTTAGCAAAAAACACTTTGTGCTTGGATCTAAGATAGAAGGTTTACCCAACTGTTACGTTAGGCTATTCTATGAAGATGCATTTGTCTGCTTTGGGTTTCAGCTCATTAGGTGAAAATCTTTTTCACATAAGCGTCGCAGCCCCAAACATTAAGAAATGACAGCTTAGGTTTCTGCCAAACCAAAATTCATACAGTGTCATTTCAATGGATTTAGATGGTGCCCCTTTTAAAGTGAATGTGGTGGTCTCTAATGCGTAACCCCAAAATGATAGTGGCAAATCCAATAGAGCACGACTACAACGTTCGGACACACCATCATACTATGGTGTTCTAGGTGGTGTGAGCTGTGAAACAAATTCTACATTGTCTTAAGTTGTATACCAAACTCATAACTGAGATATTCACCTCCATGATCATATCGTAGACATTTTATCTTCTTGTCACAATGATATCAAACTTCACTCTTATTTTGTTTGAACTTTTCAAACAATTCATACTTGTGTTTCTTTAAGTAAATATACACTATATCTACTCAAATCATCAGTGAAGGTAAGAAAATAACGATATCCACCGCACGCTACAATACTCATGCCAGGAAATTGGGTTTTAGTCATCTTGCCCATGAGGCATGGTCCGCATGTCTCAACCGATTCAGAAGCGAAAGAGTCCAAAGATCCATCGACATGGAGTTTCTTCATGCGCTTTACACCAATATGACATTTAGCGGTAGTGCCACAAGTATGTGGTACTATCATTTTTAACTTTGTATCTTTTGGCATCAATATTATGAACATGTGTATCACTACGATCAAGATTCAATAAACTATTCTCATTGGGTGCATGACCATTGAAGGTATTATTCATGTAAACATAATAACCATTATTCTCTAACTTAAAGGAATAACCGTATTGCAATAAACACGATCTAATCATGTTGATGCTCAATGCAAACACCAAATAACATTTATTTAGGTTCATTACTAATCTTGAGGGTAGAGAGAGCGTTTGATGGTGTTCACATCAACCTTGGAAAAACACTTCCAACACAGATATTCACCTCACCCTTAGCTAGCCTCAGTTTAATTCGTAGCTTTTATTTCGAGTTAATAACATTTAGCAACCGAACCGGTATCCAATACCTAGGTGCTACTAGGAGTAATAGAAAGGTACATATCAATAACACGTATATCATATACTTTTGTAGACATTGCCAGCCTTGTTATCTACCAAGTATCTAGGGTTGTTCCACTTCAGCGACCGTTCTCCTCATAATAGAAGCACATAGTCTTGTTTTTGGGTTCAACCGTGGGTTTCTTCACTATAGCAGCAACTGACTTGCCATCCAAGAAGTTTACCTCCTAGCCCTTGCCCTTGTCTAAACTAGTGGTTTCACTAACCATCAAAACTTGATACTCCTTGATTTCTACCTTCGTGGTGTCAAACATTGCGAATAGCTCAGGGATCATTATTTCTATCCCTGGCATTTTATAGTTCATGACGAAGCTCTAGTAGCTTAGTGATAGTGACTTGGAGAACTATATCAATCACTATCTTATCTAGAAGATTAACTCCCACTCGATTCAAGCGATTGTATTACCTAGAAAATCTGAGCACATGCTCAACGATTGACCTATTCTCCTTCATTTTGCAGGCAAAGAATCTTGTTGGAGGTCTCATTCCTCTCAACACGGGCACGAGCATGAGATCCCAAATTCAGCTATTAGAACATCTCATATGTACCATGATGTTCAAAAAATTTTGCAGCCTCAGTTCTAAGCTGTAATGCATGACGCACTGAACTATCAAGTAGTCATCAGAACATGCATGTTAGATGTTCACAAGATCTACAAATGACTTGAGGGGGTGGCGCACCGAGTGGTGCATGATGGACATAAGCCTTCTGTGCAGCAATGAGGACAATCCTCAGATTACGGACCCAGTCCGCATTATTGCGACCATCATATTTCAACTCTATTTCTCTAGGAACATATAAAAATTCAAGGGAGCTATAGCGGGAGCTAGTCATCTAGAACATAATTTGAAAAAACATTTTGACTATGTTCATGATAATGAGTTTAGTTAATCCAATTACTAAAGATGCCACTCAAATTGACATCCCTCGGGTCATTTGAGTGATACATGATCAAAATTTACCAACTCAAGTCCGATCATCACGTGAGTTGAGGTGGTTTCAATGGTGAACATCATCATGTTGATCATATCTACTATATGACTCATGTTAGACCGTTCGTCCTCTTGTGTTCCGAGGCCATGTCTATACATGCTAGGATCGTCAAGTAACCCGAGTGTTCCGCACGTGCAACACTGGCTTGCACCCGTTTTTTTAGAATCATTTTTTTAGAATGAACGTAGAGTCTATCGCACTCAATCATCACATGGTGTCTCCACACGACGAACTTTCGCAACAGTGCACACTCGAGGAGAACACAATTTATCTTGAAATTTAAGTCATGGATCACCTTATAATGCTACCATCATCCTAAGCAAAATAAGATGCATAAAAGGATTAACATCACATGCAAATCATAAGTGACATGATATGGCCATGCACTTGTGCTTTTGATCTCCATCTTCAAAGCACCGGCATGATCTCCATCGTCATCGGCATGCCACCATGATCTCCATCATCTTGGTCTCCATAAATGTGTTGCCATCAGGGTTGCCGCGCCATCTATTGCTTCCTCGTAGCGATAAAGTAAAGCAAAAATGGCAAAAATAATTAAAGACAACCCTATGGCTCCTACCGGTTGTCGTACTCATCGACATGAAAGTCGTGATATTCTATACAACACATGATCATCTCATACATCACATATATCTCATCATGTAATTGGCCATATCACATCACAACATACCCTGCAAAAACAAGTTAGACGTCCTCTAATTGTTGTTGCAAGTTTTACGTGGCTGCTATGGGTATCTAGGAAGAATAATTCTCACCTACGCACAAACCACAATGGTGATACACAAATTGCTATTCAATCTTCTCAAGGACCGCCTTTGTTGAATCCGATCCAACTAGAGTAGGAGAGACATACACCCGCCAGCCATCTTTGATTGACAAAGTTACACGTCAGTCGATGGAACCGGACTCTCGTAAGCGTACGTGTAAGCTTAGTTCGGGCCGCTTCATCCCACAATACGGCTGAATCAAAACACGACCACGAAAGGAAGCAATCTAAGCATCAACGCCCACAAACTCCTTTGTGTTCTACTCGTGATCTCATCTACACATAGACCTAGATCATGATGCCTCTGATGGGGAACGTTGCATGGTAAACAAACATTTTCCTACACACACGCGAGATCTATCCATGGTGATGAGCATCTACGAGAGGGAGAGTGGATCTACATACCTTGTAGATCTCTAAGTGGAAGCATTAAGAAACGCGGTTGAAGTAGTCAAACATCTCCATGATCCAAATCGCCGAGCGTCCCGTGATCCCATCATGATCCATCTCACGATCCTATCGTAATCCGTCCCGCGGTCCCATCACGATCGTCCCGCGATCAAATCACGAATCGTCTCTCAATCCTGATCATGGTCCTTCTGATCTAGCACCGAACGGAGGGCACCTCCGCATTCAACACACGTACGGCTTGATGACGCCCTCACCTCCTCGATCGAGCGAGCGATGGTGAGGTAGTAGATGTGTTTCGGCAGCAAAACGGCGTGGTGACAATGGTGGTGAAGAACCATCTCATAGGGCTTCGCCAAGCGCAACAGAAACTATGATGGAGGATAAACTAGAGGGGTTGTGTTGCCGGCAAATGGCTTGGGGAATTCTTGATATGTTCCGGGTGCTATCCCTGCCCCTCTATTTATATGTTGAGCCCTAGGGTCGAAACATGGAGAAAGAGACTCCTCAAAGTTGGTTTGGCCCGCAAGGCAAGAGTCCTGCTCGGACTCTAGGACCAGACGCCAGGGTTCTCGGTGTCTGGCCCCAAACACGAGGGTTCCTGGCGCCTGGACTCCACAAAAATCCTTTTGCACCTTCCTTAAAGCCTCGTTTACTCCTTCGCCCAAATAAAGTGTTCTTGTACCCGAACATTTCGGGAAACATCTGAAACCCCTTCCGGTGAATTCTGAAATCCTTCCGGAAACCAAACACTATTATCCCATATATCAATCTTTACCTCCAAACTATTCCGGAGCTCCTCGTCATGTCCGGGATCTCATTCGGGACGGTGAACAACTTTTGGTCACCAACATAATAACTTAACTATACTTATATCGTCACCAGACGTTAAGTGTGTAGACCCTGCGGGTACGAGAACTATGCAGACATGACTAAGGCACCTCTATGGTCAATAACCAATAGCGGGACCTGGATGCCCATATTGGTACCTACATATTCTATGAAGATCTTTATCGGTTGAACCTATATGTCAAGGATTCATTTAATACCGTATGATGTTCCCTTTGTTTATTGGTATGTTACTTGCACGAGATTCGATCGTTGGTATATCTCTATACCTAGATCAATCTCGTTATTGACAAGCTTCTTTACTCATTCCGTAATACAAGATCTTGTGTCTAACACTTAGTCACTTTGCTTGCAAGGCTTTGTTGTGATGTTGTATTACCGAGTGGGCCCTGAGATACCTCTTTGTCACACGAAGTAACAAATCCCAGTCTTGATCCATGCCAACTCAACAGACACCCTAGAAGATACTTATAGAGCACCTTTATAGTCACCCAGTTACGTTATGATTTTTGGTACACACAAGGTACTCCTATGGTGTTAGTGAGTTGCATGATCTCATGGTCATAGGAACAGATACTTGACATGCAGAATACTATAGCAATAAACTAACACGATCATATGCTATATTTATAGTTTGGGTCTTGTCCATCACATCATTCTCCTAATGATATGATCCCGTTATGAAATGACATGTCATGTCTATGGCCAGGAAACCTGGACCATCTAGGGACACAATACTGACTCTGTATCCACACATGTATTTGAGTTTCCAATCAATACAATTATAACATGGATAATAAATGATTACCATGAACAAGGAAATATAATAATAACCAATTTATTATTGCCTCTAGGGCATATTTCCAACAGTATACAATTTGTATAAATATAATGTGTAAAAATTTAAGAAACTTTTAACATTCTAGTAAAATATGACAAATCAAACACTACAGCCAAAGTTTGTGTTTTTGCCCAACACATATCAAACAAGCCATTTAAATATTGTAAAGGTATATCTTGGCACATTATTTTTATAATACAATGGATTGGCAAAAGGGATAAAAAAATTTGTTGAAAAGTTGTTGTAATAAAGATTCACAAAGTTTCGATGGGCATGAATACAAGTTTAAGGGCGTCCCCCACTTCAAAGGTGCTCATCTTTTCACTTTCACCTTTCTTTTTGATAACTGTTTTAAGTTCCCCACTTTATTTTTTGTTTTTAGTTCATTTAAAAGCACACAATAGAATAAAATGACTCTCTAAAACTTCCCGTTGCCTCACTAGTAGCTATTTCTTTAAAGCCACTAAGCTAGGCATATAGTTCTCAAGTAAGTAATCCACCCTGGATCCCAAGGTATATCAAAGCCAATTTTAATTAATAATGATATGTAATTTAGTAGTGAGCACAAAGTAATATATATCATGTAGCAACAAAGTCTAACTCTATTCATATGCATTGGCATGTCATAAAAGGACAATTCATTCACACAAAGTAAAGGCCAATACATAGCACAAGTAGTTTCTTGCAAAAAAATTGTATTGGAAACATAGAGAGGTGAATATTTGTTTCCTCTCTCATAATAATTGCAAGTAGGAGAAAAAAGCATATGCATATTATATTCATCAAAATCATCATGTGTAATGGTAAAACATAACCCATCAATGTAATCCTTAATAAGTGAAAACTTCTCCGATATGGTGTAGTTGGGAGAATTCAAAAAGATAATAGGATTATCATGTGTGGGTGCAATAGCAACAATTTCATGCTTGACATAAGGAACTATAGCAAGTTCATTTACATAAGCATAATTCATATTGGCATCATGGCCACAAGCATCAAGTTCATCAAAAGGGATATTTAAAACGAATCCAAGGGATCATAGCAATCATCATAGCATTCATCCTTCGGTATGTGCGAAGGAAATTAAAAAATTTATGAGTTGAAGAGTTACTATCATCACAAGGTGGGCATGGATGATCAATACGCTCTTCCTCCCTTTGTTCTTCACTCTCTTCCTCATCTTTTTCATCTAATGAGCTCACAGTTTAAGCAATTTCTTCTTCCATAGATTCCTATAAAATATTAATCTCTTCCAAGAAAATAGACATTCTATCAATAAATTATTTAACATAAGCATCACAAGCATAGTGTTCATAGAAATATTTAAGTATGGAAAAAAATTCAGATTTGTAAAGAGTAGCATCACACTTTTCAATCAAAGAAGCAATTTCATAAGCAACCTTAAAAGCATCAAACTCTTCAATTTGTTTAATATCATAATAAAAATAGGCATCCTTGGCATAAGAAGATAATATTTCATTATCATTAAACACACGTTTATAGGGAAGGTGTTTTTAGTGTCTTCAAAACAAGAAGTAAATCATGCATTTCACATAAATTCCAAGCATAGCAACACATCGTATTAATTTAATGCCACAAGAGTTTACCTTTTTGAGATAAGAGGTGTCGCACAAAATAACCATGCTCATTTAATGATTTTCCCTCAACTAAGCTAGTTGGTTTTTGTGCACGAGCACAAAGGGATCAAAGATGATCCAAGTAAAAAAGTTCAGCATTATAGTAGATTTTGGGTGGTTCCTCAACCACTGGGTTAGCAAGTACAACTTTTTTCTTTTGTATTTGGTGTGTCCTACCCTTAACTAAAGATAGAAAACAACTTAGAATAGAAAATAAAATTACTTACTGATAAATCAAACAATCAAACACGAGAATATCAACCGCTACGCTATTGCTCCCCGGCAACGGCGCCACAAAAAGGTCTTGATAACCCACAAGTGTAGGAGGCCATTTTTAGCCTTTTACGATAAGTAAGAGTGTCGAACCCAACGAGGAGCTAAACGTAAAATTAATATTCTCTCAAGTTCTATTGACCATTGATACAACTCTATGCACGCTAACGCTTACTATACCTAGAACAAGGATGAAACAACTTTGCGGTAAGGAAACTAGAAGTACTTAGTAGGTGTAATAGATAGTTTTGCATGCTAATAAATAGCAAGTAAATAAAGGCTAGGGGATGTTTAGATAAAGATTAATTAAGTTAGTCTTTCATTAGAAAGCTTTTTTGTGACGAAACAGAAAGATTGTCCATATTCAATTGAATATAACACGATAGATACTCATCATATGCATTGAGGTAGAGGCATATGCTAACACACTTTCCGTACTTGGATCATATGCACTTATGATTGGAACTCTGGCAAGCATCCGTAACTACTAAATATCATTAAGGTAAAACCCAACCATATCATTAAACATCAAGTCCTCTTTACTCCCAAACGTAAACAACCCCCTTACTGAGGTGTAAGCTTTTGTTACTCTAGCCACCCACAATAAGCGGATCATAAACATATTGCAACACCCTCCAGTGGGAATCCCTCACGTGTGTCCGCCACGGAAGGTACCATAGGACAACACCGTATTAACGTACAACTCATATCAATCATGCCATATCATAATTAACCCGTAGGACAAAAGAGATCTAGTCAAACATCATAGGATAGCCACACATCATTAGATAATAATATATAACATTAAGCACCATGTTTAAGTAGAGATTACATAGGGGAAAATAGGGTTTACACCGTGATACTTCCATTTTTCATCATGATTTCCTACTGTTATTTATAATGTTTTTCTGCGTAATAATGTTTTTGGGGTAATTCTAAGGCCTTTTATCTCATAATTTGCAATGTTTGCACAAAGAGGGAGAATGTTGGTAGCTGGAATTCTAGACTTGAAAAATCATGTCACAGATACCTATTATGCACATCTCCAAATGAGCTAAAACCTTACAGATATTTTTTATGGAATATACAATAAATTTTGGAGAAAATAACTACCGAAGGGGGCCACCCTGGTGAGTACAAGACACTAGGGAGCGCCAGGCCCCCTAGGCGCGCCCTGGTGGGTTGTGCTCAGCACGGCCCACCTCCAGAGCCCATCTTCTGGTATATAAGGTGTCTTGACCAACAAAAAATCAATACAAGACTTTTGGTACGGTAGGCCGCCGTCACGAGGCAGAACTTGAGCATGAGCACTTTTGCTCTCCGGCAGAGCGATTCCACCTGGGAAACTTTCCTCCCGAAGGGGGAAATCGAAGCCATTGTCATCACCAATAACCCTCTGATCTTGGGGAGGGCAATCTTCATCAACGTCTTCAATGGTACCATCTCCTATCAAACCCTAGCTCATCTTTTGTGTTCAATCCTTGTACCGGAATTTTAGATTCTTGCTTGTGGGTAACTAGTAGTGTTGATTACCTTGCGTTGTTGATTACTATATGGTTTATATGGTGGGATACTATATGTTCAGATCCATTATGCTATTTAATAACTCTATGATCTTGACCATGACTATTATTTGTGAGTAGTTACTTTTGTTCTTGAGTTCACGGGTGTTGCAAGTAATCATGTGAAGTTGATATGTGTTTGATATTTTTAAGATGCGTATGTTGTGATTCCCTTAGTGGTGTCATGTGAACGTCGACTACATGACACTTCACCATATTTGGGACTAAGGGAACGCATTGGGGAGTAGATATTAGATGATGGGTTGCTAGAGTGACAGAAGCTTAAACCCTAGTTTATGTGCTACATCGTAAGGGGCTGATTTGGATCCAAACGTTTAATGTTAGATTTTATCTTAATACTTTTATCGTAGTTGTGGATGCTTGCGAGGGGTGAATAATAAGTGTGAGGTTTGTTCAAGTAAGAACAACACCCAAGCACAGGTCCACCCACATGTCAAATTATCAAAATAGTGAACACGAATCAAACCAACATTATGAAAGTGACTAGATAAAATTCTAGTGTACCCTCAAGAATGATTTGCTTATTATAAGAGATTGTTTTGGCTTATCATTTTCCACAAAAGGATTGGGCTACCTTGCTGCACTTAATTACCGTTACCGTTACTTGCTCGTTACCAATTATCTTACTATCAAACTACGTGTTACCTGCTATTTCAGTGAATGCAGAAATTACCTTCCTAAAAACCACTTGTCATTTCCTTCTGCTCCTCGTTGGGTTTGACACTCTTACTTATCGAAAGGACTGTGATTGACCCCCTATACTTTTGGTTCATCACACCGCTACATACAGGGGGAGAGAGTTGGTGGTGATGGCAGCGAAGTTGTTGGTGTAGATTGCTGTCATGATGGTTGACCCCGCGGCGCTCCGGCACCACCAGGAGAGAGGGAAAGAGATCCCCCTCCTTCTTCCTCTTCTTCTCTGGTCCATGGCCGCCATGGCTCCCAGAGGGCAAGATCCGCTCAGAAATTGGATCACTCTCTCTGTTTCTCTCCCTTTTTCTCTACTATTTTTCGTCCCTTCACCGTTTCTTAAATATCCAGAGATCCGTAACTCCAATCGTGATGAAATTTTGAGGGGATTATTATAAAAAATTATCGTTTAGCAATGAAAGTAGGGCCCCAGCCGACTGAAGGCAGAGGCACAAGATATTACGGCATGACCACCCCACCTGGCCGTGCCCTATTAGCTTGTACCTCCCTCGTGCAGTGTGTTGCATTGATTATCTTCCCAAAATTCACATATATTCTAGAAAATATGTTGGAAATATTCCCTAGAGGCAATAAATAAAGTGTTTATTATTATATTTCCTTGTTCATGATAATCGTTTATTCTCCATGCTATAATTGTGTTGATTGGAAACTAAATACATGTGTGGGCATATAGACAACACTGTGTCCCTAGTATGCCTCTAGCGCACTAGCTCATTGATCAAAGATGGTTAAGGCTTCCTAGCCATGGACATGATATGTTATTTGATAACAGGATTACAACATTCAGAGAATGATGTGATGGACAAGACCCAAACTACAAATGTAGCATATGATCGTGTCTGTTTATTGCTATGGTTTTCTGCATGTCAAGTGTATGTTACTATGACCATGAGATCCTGCAACTCACTAACAATTGAGGAGTACCTTGTGTGTATCAAACATCGCAATGTAACTGGGTGACTATAAAGATGCTCTACGGGTATCTATGAGGGTGTCTGTTGAGTCGGCATGGATCAACACTGGGATTTGTTACTCCGTGTGATGGAGAGGTATCTCAGGGCCCACTCGGTAATACAACATCACAATGAGCCTCACAAGAAATGTGACTATGTGTTATCCACGGGATCTTATATTATTAAACGAGTAAAGAGACTTGCCGGTAACGAGACTGAACTAGGTATAAACATACCAACGGTCGAGTTTCGCGCAAGTAACACATCGAAGAACAAAGGGAACAACGTACGGGATTGTCTGAATCCTTGACATAGAGGTTCGACCGATAAAGAAACTCCTAGAACATGTAGGAACCAACATGGGCATCTAGGTCCCGCTATTCGTTATTGACTATAGAGGTGTCTCGGTCATGTCTACCTAGTTCTCGAACCCGCAGGGTCTGCACACTTAAGGTTCGGTGTTGTTTCAGTATAGATGAGTTATGTGTATTGGTGACCGAAGGTTGTTCGGAGTCCCAGATGAGATCCGGATGTGACAAGAACTTCCGTAATGGTCCGGAGGTGAAGATTGATATATAGGAAGTTCTGTGTTGTTAACCGAAAAAAGTTCGAGCATCATCGGTAATGTACTGGGGGTGCCGAAAGGGGCCTCCAGCCCTGAAGGGCCACATGGGTTGTGAGAGAAGGCACAGAAGCCCCTAGTGGGCTTCCCGCGCCTCCCACAAGGACCCATCCTGCCAAAGGGTGGAGGGGGAAACCCTAAGGGCACTGGCCACCCTGCCTTGGGGGCCAAGCCACCCCTTGGCGGCCGCCCCCTCCTCTTTGTCGCCACCCTAGGGGTGGGAACCCTAGGGAGCAGACCCTTCCCCCCTTCCCACTATATATATGAGAGAGGGGGCAGCCGCTCCACAAGACACAAAGCAGCCCTTCCTTCCTCCCCGATAGCTTCTCCTCTAGTGGATTGATTCATCGACGCTTAGCGAAGCGCTGCCGGATCAGCTCCACCATCACCGCCGCCACGTCGTCGTGCTGCCGGAGAACCCATCTACCTCTCCTCCCCCTCTTGCTGGATCAAGAAGGCGGAGATCGTCATCGAGCTGCACGTGTGCTAAACGCGGAGGTGTCGTCCGTTCGACACTTGATCGGGAGTTTGTGGGACGGCTTGCGATTTGGATCGCGGAGACGTACGACTACATCAACCGCGTTCTTTAACGCTTCCACTTAGTGATCTACAAGGGTATGTGGATCCAATATTTCCTCTCATAGATGCTCATATCCTAGATTGATCTTGGTGAAGCGTAGGATTTTTTTTGTTTCCCATGCAATGTTCCCCAACAGTGGCATCATGAGCTAGGTCTATGTGTAGATGAGATCACGAATAGAACACAAAAGAGTTTGTCAGCATTGATGCTTAGATTTCTTCCTCCCTTGGTCGTGTGTTCATTCAGAAGTATTGTGGGATGAAGCGGCCTGGACCAACCTTACTCGTACACTTACGAGATACCGGTTCCAGCGACTGACGTGTAACTCTATTGCACAAAGATGGCTGGCGGGTGTCTGCTCTCCTACTTTAGTTGGATCGGATTCGACAAAGATGGTGCTTGAGAAGGTTGAAAAGCAATTTGAGTATCTCCATTTTAGCTTATGCGTAGGTGAGAATTGTTCTTGCTAGATACCCATAGCAGCCACGTAAAACATGCAACAACAGTTAGAGGACGGCTAACTTGTTTTTGCAGGGTATGTTGTGATATGATATGGCCAAACACATGATAAGATATATGTGATGTATGAGATGATCACGTTTTGTATAGAATATCACGACTTGTATGTCTATGAGTACGGCAACTGGTAGGAGCCATAGGGTTGTCTTTAATTATTGTATGACCTGCGTGTCAATCATTCAACGCTATGTAATGCTTTACTTTATCGCTAAGCGGTAGCAATAGTAGTATAAGCATGTTGGGCAAAACAACCCCGATGGCTACACAATGATGGAGATCATGATGATGGAGATCATGGTGTCACGCCGGTGACGATGGAGATCATGCCAGTGCTTTGGATATGGAGATCAAAAGCACAAGTTCATGGCCATATCATGTCACTTATGATTTGCATGTGATGTTAATCCTTTTATGCACCTTGTTTTGCTTAGGACGACGATAGCATTATAAGTTGATGCCTCACTTAAATTTCAAGAAAAAATGTGTTCTCCCTGAGTGTGCACCGTTGCAAAAGTTCATCGTGTTGAGACACCACGTGATGATCGGGTGTGATAAACTCTACGTTCGGATACAATGGGTGCAAGCCAGTGTTGCACGTGCGGAACACTTGGGTTAAACTTGACGAGCCTAGCATGTACAGACATGGCCTTGGAACACAAGATACCAAAAGGTCGAACATGAGTCATATAGTAGATATGATCAACATGATGATGTTCACCATTGAAACCACCTTAACTCACATGATGATCGGACTTGAGTTGGTTAATTTGGATCATGTATCACTTAGATGACCTGAGGGATTTCAATTTGGGTGGGAGACTTATTATTAGATTAACTAAACTCATTATCTTGAACAATAGTCTTAGTAACCTTTGCTTATTTATGTTGTAGATCAATGGCTCGCATTCCTATAGAAAGCTAAGTTGAAAGATGATGGAAGTAACTTTTTGGACTGGGCCCGTAATCGGAGGATTATCCTCATGACTTCCCATAAGGCTTATGTCCTTGATGCACCACTTGGTGACCCACCCTCTCCCGTGTCATCCGAAGATGTTAAGAATGCTTGGGAGGCACGTTCTAGAGATTACTTCAATAGTTCAGTGTGCAATGTTGTATGGCTTAGAACGGGGACTTCAAAGACGTTTTGAATGTCATGGAGCATATGAGATTGATACATCCATTTTGCATCATGCTTTTATATTGATATTTATTTCATTATGGGCTGTTACTACACGTTATGGTACAATCCTTATGCCTTTTCTCTCTTATTTTACAAGGTTTACATGAAGAGGGAGAATGCCGGTAGCTGGAATTCTGGACTGGAAAAGGAGCAAATCTGATATACCTATTTTGCACAACTCCAAATGTCCTGAAAATTTACGAAGAATATTTTTTGAATTAATAAAAAAATACTCGGGCAAGAATCAAATAGAGGAGGGCCACAAGCTTTCTAGCCGCGGCCACCCCCCTGGCCGCCCCTAGCAGGCTTGAGGGGTCCCTGTGGCTCCTCCGACACCCATCTTCTCCTATATGAAGCGTTTTGACCTGGAAAAAATGAAAAGAGAGCTTTCGGGATGAAGCGCCGCCGTCTCGAGGTAGAACTTGGGCAGAACCAATCAAGAGCTCTGGCAGGGCGATCGTGCCAGGGAAACCCCTCCCGGATGGGGAAATTGAAGCCATCATCATCACCAACGATCCTCTCATCGAGAGGGGGTCAATCTCCATCAACATCTTCATCAGCACCATCTCCTCTCCAAACCCTAGTTCATCTCTTGTATCCAATCTTTGTCTTAACACCTCAGATTGGTACTTGTGGGTTGCTAGTAGTGCTGATAACTCCTTCTAGTTGATGCTAGTTTGTTTACCTGGTGGAAGATCATATGTTCAGATCCTTTATGATAATTAATACTAATCTGATCTTGAACATGAACATGCTTTGTGAGTAGTTCTGTTTGTTCCTGAGGACATGGGATAAGTCTTGTTATAAGTAATCATGTGAATTAGGTATTCATTCTATATTTTGATGAGATGTATGTTTTGTCTCCTCTAGTGGCATTATAAGAACGTCGACTATATAACACTTCACCACTATTTGGGCCTAGGGGAAGGCATTGGGAAGTAATAAGTAGATCATGGGTTGCTAGAGTGACAGAAGCTTAAACCCTAGTTTATGCATTGCTTCGTAAGGGGCTGATTTGGATCCATATGTTTCATGCTATGTTTAGATTTACCTTAATTCTACTTTCGTAGTTGCGGATGCTTGCGATAGGGTTTAATTTTTGGAAATATTCCCTAGAGGCAATAATAAAATGGTTATTATTGTATTTCCTAGTTCATGATAATTGTCTATTGTTCGTGCTACAATTGTATTAACCAGAAACCGTAATACATGTGTGAGTACATAGACCACAACATCTCGCTAGTAAGCCTCTAGTTGGCTAGCTCGCTGATCAATAGATGGTCACGGTTTCATGACCATGGACATTGGATGTCGTTGATAACGGGATCACATCATTAGGAGAATGATGTGATGGACAAGACCTAATCCTAAGCATAGCACAAGATCGTGTAGTTCGTCTGCTAAAGCTTTTCAATGTCAAGTATCGTTTCCTTAGACCATGAGATTGTGCAACTCCAGGATACCGTAGGAATGCTTTGGGTGTGCCAAACGTCAGAAAGTAACCGGGTGGCTATATAGGTGCACTACGGGTATCTCCGAAGGTGTCTGTTGGGTTGGCACGAATCGAGATTGGGATTTGTCACTCCGTGTGACAGAGAGGTATCTCTGGTCCCACTCGGTAAGACATCATAATAATGAGCTCAATGTGACTAAGGAGTTAGCCACGAGATGATGTATTATGGAACGAGTAAAGAGACTTGTCGGTAACGAGATTGAACAAGGTATAGGGATACCGACGATCGAATCTCGGGAAAGTATCATACCAATAGACAAATGGAATTGTATATGGGATTGCTTGAATCCCCGACATCGTGGTTCATCCGATGAGATCATCGTGGAGTACGTGGGAGGCAACATGGCTATCCAGATCCCACTGTTGGTTATTGGCCGGAGAAGTGTCTCGGTCATGTCTACGTGTCTCCCGAACCCGTAGGGTCTAGACACTTAAGGTTCGATGACGCTAGGGTTATAGGGAAATGGTATCCGTGATTACCTAAGGTTGTTCAGAGTCCCAGATGAGATCCTGGATGCCACGAGGAGCTCCGGAATGGTCCGGAGGTAAAGATTAATATATAGGAAGTCCAGTTTTGGTCACCGGAAAGTTTTCGGGCTCATCGGTATTGTATCGGGAGTGCCGGGAGGGTGCCGGAGGACCCCCATGAGGGGTGTGAAGACCAAAGGACTTTGTGGTCCCTTAGAGGAGGTGTGCCATCCCATATTGGGCTGGACAATACCTTCTAGAAAGTCCCATGCGGCTAGGGAGTAGAGATAAGGGCAAAGGAGTTTGAAAAGGAGGAGATCCACCTCCCTTGTGGGAGGTGGACTCTCCCTTTGATTCGGCCGAAGCTCTCCTCCTTGGAGGAGAGTCCAAGCCAGCCCTCCCTCTCCCTCCTCCTATATATATCCAAGGTTTTGGCCTTTTGAGATATATCTGAACTCTCTCTCACGGCGAAGCCCTACCTCGCTTCTTCCTCCTCCGCAGCGCTTGGCGAAGCCCTGTCGGAATACCTTGCTACTCCACCACCACCACGCCGTCGTGCTGCTGTTGGAGCTCTGACCCAACCTCTCCTTCCTCCTTGCTGGATCAAGCCGTAGGAGACGTCACCGGGCTGCATGTCTGTTGAACGCGGAGGCGCCATTTTTCGGCGCTGGGATCGGAGTCCACCGCGATCTGAATCGCTACGAGTACGACTCCACCAACCGCATTCTTGTAACGCTTCCGCTTAGCAATCTTCAAAGGTATGAAGATGCAATCTCTCCTCTCTCGTTGCTGGTTTCTCCATAGATAGATCTTGGTGACACGTAGGAAAATTTTGATTTACTACTACGTCTCCCAGCAGTGGCATCATGAGCTAGGTCTATGCGTAGAATCTATGCACGAGTAGAACACAAAGCAGTTGTGGGCGTTGATCTTGTTAATATGCTTGACGTTACTAGTCTTATCTTGGTTCGACGGTATTGTGGGATGAAGCGGCCCGGACCAACTTTACACATACACTTACGTGAGACCAGTTCCACCGCCTGACATGCACTAGTTGCATAAGGTGGCTATTGGGTGTCTGTCTCTCCCACCTTAGTCGGATTGGATTCGATGAAAAGGGTCCTTATGAAGGGTAAATAGCAACTGGCATATCACATTGTGGTTTCGGCGTAGGTAAGAAGCTTTCTTACTAGAATCCTATAGGAGCCACGTAAAAACTTGCAACTACAAATTAGAGGACGTCTAACTTGTTTTTGCAGCATATGCCTTGTGATGTGATAAGGCCAAAAGGATGTGATGTGATGCATTGTGATGTATGAGATTGATCATGTTCTTGTTATAGGATTCATGACTTGCATGTCGATGACTATGACAACCAGCAGGAGCCATAGGAGTTGTCTTATTTTATTGTATGACCTGCATGTCAATCATAAACGCCATGTAATTACTTTACTTTATTGCTAAACGTTAGCCATAGTAGAAGTAATAGTTGGTGAGACAACTTCATGAAGACACGATGATGGAGATCATGATGATGGAGATCATGGTGTCGTTCCGGTGACAGTGATGATCATGGTGCCCCGAAGATGGAGATCAAAGGAGCAAGATGATATTGGCCATATCATGTCACTATGTTGATTGCATGTGATGTTTATCATGTTTACATCTTATTTGCTTAGAACGATGGTAGTAAATAAGATGATCTCTCAATAAAATTTCAAGAGATGTGTTCACCCTAACTGTGCACCGTTGCTAAGGATCGTTGTTCCGAAGCACCACATGATGATCGGGTGTGATAGGTTCTAACGTTCGCATACAACGCATGTAAGCCATATTTACACACGCCAAACACTTAGGTTGACTTGACGAGCCTAGCATGTACAGACATGGCCTCGGAACACGGAAGACCGAAAGGTCGAACATTAGTCGTATAGAAGATACGATCAACATAGAGATGTTCACCATGGATGACTAGTCCGTCTCACGTGATCATCAGACACAGGCTAGTTGACATGGATCATGTATCACTTGGATGACTAGAGAGATGCCAATCTGAGTGGCAGTTCATTAAATAATTAAATTATGTGAACTTAATTATCATGAACTTAGTCTAAAATTGTCTTTACAATCTACATTGTAGATCCAATGGCCAACGCGAATGTCACCCTTAAGTTCAACGCGTTCCTAGAGAAAACCAAGCTGAAAGATGATGGAAGCAACTATGCGGACTGGGTCCGTGGCTTGAGGATCATCCTCATAGCTTCCAAGAGATTGTATGTCCTTGATGCACCGCTAGGTGACCCACCCATTTTCCCAGCGGACCAAGACGTTACGAATGCTTGGCAATCGCGTTGCGATGACTACTCCCTTGTTTAGTGCGGCATGCTTTACAGTTTAGAATCGGGGCTCCAAAAGTGTTTTGAGCAACACGGAGCATATGAGATGTTCCAAGAGCTGAAACTGGTTTTCCAAGCTCATGCCCGAGTCGAGAGATATGAAATCTCCGACAAGTTCTTTAGCTGTAAGATGGAGGAGAACAGTTCTGTCAGTGAGCACATCCTCAAGATGTCTGGGCTACACAGCCGCTTGACTCAGCTGGAAGTTAATCTCTCGGATGACTCGATCATTGACAGAATCCTCCAGTCGCTTCCACCTAGCTATAAGAGCTTTGTGCTGAACTACAACATGCAAGGGATGGAGAAGTCCATTCCTGAGTTGTACTCGATGCTGAAATCAGCGGAGGTCAAGATCAAAAAGCAGCATCAAGTGTTGATGGTGAATAAAACTACTAGTTTCAAGAAAGGCAAGGGTAAGAAGAACTTCAAGAAAGACGACAAAGCTGTTGCCGCGCCCGGTAAGCAAGTTGCCGGGAAGAAGAACAAGAATGGACCGAAGCCTGAGACTGAGTGCTTTTATTGCAAGGGTACCGGTCACTTGAAGCGGAACTGCCCCAAGTACTTAGCGGATAAGAAGGACGGCAACTTTAAAGGTATATGTGATATACTTTTCATTAATGTGTACTTAACCAGCGCTTGTAGTAGCTCCTGGGTATTTGATTCCAGTTTAGTTGCTCACATTTGTAACTCCAAGAAGGAGCTGCGGAATAAGCGGAGGCTGGCAAAGGACGAGGTGACGATGCGCGTCGGGAATGGTTCCAAGGTCGATGTGATCGCCGTCGGCACTCTACCTCTACATCTACCTTCGGGATTAGTTTTGAACCTTAATAATTGTTATTTAGTACCAGCTTTGAGCATGAACATTGTATCTGGATCTCGCTTGATGCGAGATGGCTACTCATTTAAATATGAGAATAATGGTTGTTCTATTTATATGAGAGAAATGTTTTATGGTCATGCCCCGCTGGTCAATGGTTTATTTTTGATGAATCTCGAACATGATGTTACACATGTCTGTAGTGTGAGTACCAAACAGTGTAAGGTTGATAACAATAGTCCCACTTACATGTGGCACTGCCGCCTTGGTCATATTGGTATCAAACGCATGAAGAAGCTCCATGCCGATGGACTTTTGGAGTCACTTGATTTCGAATCATTTGACACGTGCGAACCATGCCTCATGGGCAAGATGACCAAGACTCCGTTCTCCGGAACAATGGAGCGAGCAACTGACTTGTTGGAGATAATACATACCGATGTATGCGGTCCAATGAGCGTCGAGGCTCGCGGTG
Source organism: Hordeum marinum (assembly GCA_022496015.1). NCBI lineage: Eukaryota > Viridiplantae > Streptophyta > Magnoliopsida > Poales > Poaceae > Hordeum > Hordeum marinum. The sequence goes on along the minus strand of CM039677.1, from coordinate 275,254,594 downwards.
GCTATAGTTATGTTCTCACCCTCACTAATGACTTGAGCAGATATGGGTATGTCTACTTAATGAAACACAAGTCTGAAACCTTTGAAAGGTTCAAGGATTTTCAGAGTGAGGTAGAGAATCAACGTGACAGGAAAATAAAATGCCTACAATCTGGTCGTGGCGGAGAATATTTAAGTCACGAGTTTGGCACGCACCTTAGGAAATGTGGAATTGTTTCACAACTCACGCCGCCCGGCACACCTCAGCGAAATGGTGTGTCTGAATGTCGTAATCGCACTCTATTGGATATGGTACGATCTATGATGTCTCTTACCGACTTACCGCTATCATTTTGGGGATATGCATTAGAGACTGCCGCATTCACTTTAAATAGGGCACCGTCTAAATCCGTTGAGACGACACCGTATGAATTATGGTTTGGAAAGAAACCTAAGCTGTCATTTCTAAAAGTTTGGGGATGTGATGCTTATGTGAAGAAACTTCAACCTGAGAAGCTCGAACCCAAAGCGGAAAAGTGCGTCTTCATAGGATATCCCAAAGAGACTATTGGGTATACCTTCTACCTACGATCCGAAGGCAAAGTCTGTGTTGCCAAGAATGGATTCTTTCTCGAGAAAGAGTTTCTCTCGAAAGAAGTAAGTGGGAGGAAAATAGAACTTGATGAGGTAATCGTACCTCCACTCAAACTGGAGAGTAGCGCAGCCCAAGACGTTGTTTCTGTGGAGCCTACACGAGCTTGAGAGGAAGTTAATGATGATGATCATGAGACTTCAGATCAAGTTACTATTGAACGTCGAAGGTCCACTAAGACACGTTCCGCACCAGAGTGGTACGGCAACCCTATCCTAGAGATCATGTTGTTGGACAATGGTGAACCTTTGAACTATGAAGAAGCGATGGTGGGCCCGGATTCCAACAAATGGCTTGAGGCCATGAAATCCGAGATAGGATCCATGTATGAAAACAAAGTATGGACTTTGGTGGACTTGCCTGATGATAAGAGAGCCATTGAAAATAAATGGATCTTTAAGAAGAAGACTGACGCGAACGGTAATGTGACCGCCTATAAGGCTCGGCTTGTCGCTAAAGGTTATCGACAAGTTCAAGGAGTTGACTACGATGAGACTTTCTCACCCGTAGCGATGCTAAAGTCTGTCCGAATCATGTTAGCAGTTGCCGCATTTTATGATTATGAGATCTGGCAAATGGACGGCAAAACGGCATTCCTTAATGGCTTCCTCAAGGAAGAACTGTATATGATGCAGCCAGAAGGTTTTGTCAATCCTAAAGATGCTAACAAAGTATGCAAGCTCCAGCGCTCCATCTATGGGCTGGTGCAAGCATCTCGGAGTTGGAACATTCGCTTTAATGAGTTGATTAAAGTGTTTGGGTTTGTACAGGTTTATGGAGAACCCTATATTTACAAGAAAGTGAGTGGGAACTTTGTAGCATTTCTTATATTATATGTGGATGACATGCTAATAATGGGAAATGATATAGAACTCTTGGAAAGTATAAAGGCCTACTTGAATAATTGTTTTTCAATGAAGGACCTTGGAGAAGCTGCTTACATATTAGGTATTAAGATCTATAGAGATAGATCGAGAGGCCTCACAGGTCTTTCACAAAGCACATACATTGAAAAGATATTGAAGAAGTTCAATATGGATTAGTCCAAGAAGGGGTTCTTGCCTGTGTTACAGGGTGTGATATTGGGTACGACTCAATGTCCGACCATGACAAAAGATAGAGAAGAGATGAGTGTCATCCCCTATGCTTCAGCCATAGGATCTATTATGTATGCCATGTTGTGTACCAGACCTGATGTGAACATTTCCATAAGTTTGGTAGGGAGGTACCAAAGTGATCCCGGAGCGGAACACTGGACAGCGGTCAAGAATATCCTAAAGTACCTGAAAAGGACAAAGGACATGTTTCTCGTATATGGAGGTGCCGAAGAGCTCGTCGTAAAGGGTTACGTCGATGCTAGCTTCGACATAGATCCGGATGACTCCAAGTCGCAAACCGGATATGTGTATATTTTGAATGGAGGGGTAGTCAGCTGGTGCAGCAGCAAGCAAAGCGTCGTGGCAGCATCTACATGTGAAGCGGAGTACATAGCTGCTTCGGAAGCAGCGAAGGAGGGAGTCTCGATGAAGGAGTTCATCACCGACCTAGGAGTAATTCCCAATGCGTCAGGCCCGATGACTCTACTCTGTGACAACACTGGAGCTATTGCCCTTGCGAAGGAGCCTAGGTTCCACAAGAAGACAAGACACATCAAGCGCCGCTTCAACTCCATCCATGATTACATTCAGGAGGGAGATATAGATATTTGTAAAGTGCATACGGATCTGAATGTCGCAGATTGGTTGACTAAACCTCTCTCACGAGCAAAACATGATCAACACCAGAATGCTATGGGTGTTCGATTCATCACAATGTAACTAGATCACTGACTCTAGGGCAAGTGGGAGACTGTTAGAAATATGCCCTAGAGGCAATAATAAAATGGTTATTATTGTATTTCCTAGTTCATGATAATTGTCTATTGTTCGCGCTACAATTGTATTAACCAGAAATCGTAATACATGTGTGAATACATAGACCACAACATGTCCCTAGTAAGCCTCTAGTTGGCTAGCTAGTTAATCAATAGATGGTCATGGTTTCATGACCATGGACATTGGATGTCGTTGATAACGGGATCACATCATTACGAGAATGATGTGATGGACAGGACCCAATACTAAGCATAGCACAAGGTCGTGCAGTTCGTCTGCTAAAGCTTTTCAATGTCAAGTATCGTTTCCTTAGACCATGAGATTGTGCAACTCCCGGATACTATAGGAATGCTTTGGGTGTGCCAAACATCACAACATAACTGGGTGGCTATAAAGGTGCACTACGGGTATCTCCGAAAGTGTCTGTTGGGTTGGCACGAATCGAGACTGGGATTTGTCACTCCGTGTGACGGAGAGGTATCTCTGGGCCCACTTGGTAAGACATCATCATAATGAGCTCAATGTGACTGAGGAGTTAGCCACGAGATGATGTATTACGGAACGAGTAAAGAGACTTGTCGGTAACGAGATTGAACAAGGTATAGGGATGCCGACGATCGAATCTTGAGCAAGTATCATACCGATAGACAAAGGGTTACGGGATTGATTGAATCCCCGACATCGTGGTTCATCCGATGAGATCATCATGGAGTACGTGGGACCCAACATGGGTATCTAGATCCCACTATTGGTTATTGGCTGGAGAAGTGTCTCGGTCATGTCTACGTGTCTCCCGAACCCGTAGGGTCTACACACTTAAGGTTCGATGACGCTAGAGTTATAGGGAAATGGTATGCGTGATTACCGAAGATTGTTCAGAGTCCCGAATGAGATCCTGGACGTCACGACGAGCTCCGGAATGGTCCAGAGGTAAAGATTGATATATAGGAAGTCCAGTTTTGGTCACCGGAAAGTTTTCGGGCTCATCGGTATTGTACCGGGAGTGCCGGGAGGGTACCGGAGGACCCCCGGGAGGGGTGTGAAGACCAAAGGACTTTGTGGGCCCTTAGAGGAGGTGTGCCAGCCCATATTGGGCTGGACAAGACCTTCTAGAAAGGCCCATGCGGCTAGGGAGTATAGATAAGGGTAAAGGAGTTTGAAAAGGAGGAGATCCACCTCCCTTGTGGGAGGTGGACTCTCCCTTTGATTCGGCCAAAGCTCTCCTCCTTGGAGGAGGGTCCAAGCCAGCCCTCCCTCTCCCTCCTCCTATATATATCCAAGGTTTTGGCCTTTTGAGATAGATCTGAACTCTCTCTCACGGCGAAGCCCTACCTCGCTTCTTCCTCCTTCGCAGCGCTTGGCGAAGCCCAGCCGGAATACCTTGCTACTCCACCACCACCACGCCGTCGTGCTGCTGTTGGAGCTCTTCCCCAACCTCTCCTTCCTCCTTGCTGGATCAAGGCATAGGAGACGTCACCGGGCTGCACGTCTATTGAACGCGGAGGCGCCGTTGTTCGGCGCTGAGATCGGAGTCCACCGCGATCTGAATCGCTACGAGTACGACTCCACCAACAGCGTTCTTGTAACGCTTCCACTTAGTGATCTTCAAAGTTATGAAGATGCAATCTCTCCTCTCTCATTGCTGGTTTCTCCATAGATAGATCTTGGTGACACGTAGGACAATTTTGATTTAATACTACGTCTCCCAACATTAATCATAAGTGGGAGGTTTTTCCAAGTAAGGGAAGCACCCAAGCACCGGTCCACCCACATATAAAATTATCAAAGTAATGAACGTGAATCCAATGAACATGATGGAAACTAGCTTCACAGAAATTCCCATGTGTCCTCGGGAGCACTTTGCTTTATATAAGAGTTTGTCCAGGCCTGTCCTTTGGTATAAAAAGGATTGGGCTATCTTGCTGCACCTTTGCTACACTTGTTACTTGTTACTTGTTACTCGTTATGAATCATCTTATCACAAAACTATCTGTTACCGATAATTTCAGTGCTTGTAGAGAATACCTTATTGGAAACCGCTTGTCCCTCGACTTACTAAACCTACTGAAAATATTTATTATGAAATTCCTTCGGGTATGATAGAGAAACTGTCGGCTAATCCTTACACGGGAGACGGACCACTACATCCTAATATACATCTAATCGATATGGATAAAGTTTGTGGATTATTTAAGCTTGCAAGTCTGCCTGAGGATCACGTTAAGAAGAATGTTTTTCCTTTGTCTTTGAAAGAAAAGGCATTGACATGGTATAGGCTATGTGATGATATTGGATCATGGAGCTACAACCGATTGAAGATGGAATTTCATCACAAGTTCTACCTTATGCATCTAGTTCATCGTGATCGGAATTATATTTATAATTTGGCCTCGTGAAGGAGAAAGAATCCACTAGTGGAAGAGGCCCCATTTGTCCCAGTTCGTAAGGGCCTTTTGTCCCGGTTCCGAAACCAGGACTAAAGTGCTGGGACTAAAGCCCATGACCTTTAGTCCCGGTTTGCTTACGAACTGGGACAGATGGGGCTACACGTGGCCTCTGCGGGGAGCCCATGCAGGAGGGCCTTTGGTCCCGGTTTGTAACACCAACCGGGACCAAAGAGCATCCACGCATCAGGAGCTGAGTGGCTGTTTTTTTGAAAGAGGTGGGGTTTTGAGGGTTTTGGAGGGTTAATTTAGGGGTTTCATATATTTTGTTAGATAGCTAATAGAGAGAAGTGATCTCTCTTATTTCCGTGCTTGGTCACGACGCTACGTACTATACTTATAGATAGAACATATAACACAATTTAATCATCATTTTCGTCAATGAGACATCATATAAAAAGTTGGTCACTAGTCATAATCACAACTCCTCGTCCTCCTCATCATCATCAACTCTAACACATTGTAGCACATAATAACACATTGTACCGAGGACCTACGTACTCCTATCTTGTAGGACCTACTCAACCCTGTCTTCGGTACAATATCATAAAACAAAATAGGCCCTGACTCTCCATTATGGAGAACGGGGATCATCCTGTCTCCCAGTCTTGGCCTATGCACAATGTTGCTTCCTAGTAGCTCTCTACGATTGAGCATACATTTTTCCAATCTTTGATTGTCATGACTCCATCGGTTTTAGAAATCCCATATGCACATGAGTGATGCGTAGGCTAACCTGGCCGTGGTGGCCCTAAGCTCGTAACAACAACGCGGCCTCTCGGAAACATCAGATGAGGCACACAATCCTCCGGGATTTTTTGTTGAAAAACATAGTAATAACTTTGTAGTTAGCAATGTAGTTTAGTTTTAGAAGAATTTACGCAAAAGATGCACGGATGTCGTAATAGTAGAATGAAAATCTTACCATGCAATCTCCATGGATGTTACCGTAATTCACCACGTGCACTAGTGTCACATATTGACCATAATGCGCAGGAGTTTGATAATAGCTATTGTAATTCTCAACATGACTTTGAAATGCGGTAAGTTGATCTTTTTCCTTATAAGTTAATTCTGCTTCATCATTGTAGTAGTAGGTTCTGTCTACCATCTTCCGTACATTTTTTGAAGAATGAAAATAAGCTGTAAATGCAAATAAGTTTTCAAATATTTTTAAATAAACAATACAAATTACTTAATAAATATGGTTGAGAAACTCACATAATGGTAAAACTGGAGGCGTCTGCACATCGACCCAGATGTCGATATTACCTTCTATTTCATCTTCCGGACAAATATCAAAGGTAATAAGCATATTGGGATCAAATGCATAAGCCTTGCATAGTGCTTGCCAATTTTTGCATTCAAAATAGCAATAGGTGTGTGCATGGAACAATTTTACCGCAAAAGTAAAACTATGCTCGGTCCTCAAGTGAACTATCTTTATCTCCATTTGTTTTTTAGTATTGAAACCAATCTTATCCAAGGCAGCAATTCTTGCATGGCAGGGGATACGCTAGTAGAACAGTAAAAAATTAAAATTAATTATAAGTTGAAGCAAAAGAGGCAGAAGTCATGCTTAATCGCGAAAAAGACTTCTCATTGTCTCACGTATATGGTGGGCACTCCTTCTCATATTGCGACAGTCGGTGATGGTGGCTCCTTCATTTGTCCCCGAGTGCCTTACACCAAAATGTCTAGCACATGGGAACGAAGGAGAAGCGACCCTCACGACAACAGTCGGGATTCTTCCTCTCTCATATTTATATATGGTGGACACTCTCCCTCAGTGAAGGACACACAAGGAGCTGAAACAGACCTAAAGTCAACCCATTCCATATATCGAGCAATGACATAAAAAAAATTCCCTATGTTTTGCCTGAATGACTTGCAAATCAGAAATACATTTATAATGACCTCGAATATAATATCACTAATACATCATCCCGAATAATGCAGTTCAAGAATTATGACACGCTTTGGATCTTAATTAATGCGTGTGTGACTTTCGGTCCATCGATGCTTTCCTTAAATAACTCTCATATCTCATGGTGTGTTGGTGCGCACTCTCTCACATTGATATGGTGGTGTATATATGTTGGTGGACACTCTCTCATAGTAATAGTTCGACCGCCAGTGATGGACGCCCCTCCTCTTCTCTTCTTGTGCCATATACCAACGTGTATATCGCAAAGAAGAGAAGAAAGAAGAGGCACCCCCACGATGACGGTCGGGATGCCTCCATCAAGAACACACATGAAAGTTATTTAAGGAAAGCCTCGACAGATCGAAAGTCACACACGCATTATACAGATAAAATATCACTAATACATTAATATTTATAATGACCTCGAATATAATATCACTAATATATCATCCCGGATAATCCAGTTAATGCATCATCAAATATTAACTAATACATCTCGAATATTATCATATACGATCACTAATTCAGATCGAATACTATCGAATAATCTAAGCCACTAACGGTTCCTGGGTCATAGGTGATGGACACCCAAAGATAAGGAACCATCACGGGATCATAACTCAAGTGAGATCCCTGAAGGTTCTGCTAGGTATTGTCAAAACGGACGTGCAACACCGCCATGTAGCGACAGATGTGCTCGTCCTCCTCCCTGACACGACGAAGTACCACCTCCGCTGGTGCTGGCTCCCTTCCGCACCGGAAGTGGCCTGCGTGACCGCCACCACAGAAGGTCCGGGTCGACGATGATACCCGCATTCCTTACCAACCTCCGAGCCCGGGAAGGTAGCACCTTCGAGTGCCAGCCCGGCAAAGCCCAGTCCCGGACATGGCGCCTATCAAGCGGGCTCTCGCGGACTACTCGACGACGAGGGTGCGGGCCGGGCATCGTCGACTAATTTTTCATAAAACCCAAAATCAACATATACATACTAATCTAACATAAACATATTAATCTACTTTCAAAAAAAGCATAAACATAGTAACCTAACATACACATACTAATCTAGCTAACATTTACATACTACAAAAACATAAACATACTAATCTAACATACACATACTAATCTAGCTAACATAAATATACTAATTAATCTAACATAGACATACTAAAAAAGCATAAAATCAACATATATTTAAAAAATTTGCAACGAGCCGGGCGGCGGCGGCTCACGGCGGGGGCGGCAACGGGGGCAGCGGGGGAGGCGACAAGGGAGGGGCGGCGACGGGGGCGGCAGCGACGGGGACGGCGGGGTGGCGATGAGGCGGCGACGGGGCGGCGCGGCGACGGGGGAGGTGACGGGAGCGGGGCGGCGACGGGGGCGGCAGGGGAGGCGATGGGGGGCCAGCGACGGGGACGGTAGGGGAGGTGACGGGGCGGCGAGGGAGGCGACGGGCACGGGAACGGCGACGGCGGGCTCGGGGCGGCGACGAGGGCGCGAAGTGGAACAAAAACTGCCAAATTTGCGTAGTTCTTGTCATATAGAAGGCCTTTGGTCCCGGTTGGTGGCTCAAACCGGGACCAACGATCCCTTTAGTCCCGCTTGGTGGCACCAACCGGGACCAAAGCCCTGATTTCCGCTGCCCAAAGGGCGGGAAACAGGGACCTTTGGTCCTGGTTGGTGCCACCAACAGGGACCAAAGCCCTGTTTTCAGCAGTCCAAAGGGCGGGAAACAGGCCCTTTGATCCCGGTTGGTGCCTCCAACCGGGACCAATGGCCTTGCACATCGGTGTGGTGGGAGTTTAGTCCCACCTCGTCAAGCGAAGGTTGCCCGAACCTGCTTATAAGCCCCATCGCGGCTGTTATGTTGAGTCTAAATTCAACATGCTAGTTAGGCGCCTAACTAGCACTTTGAATTTAGGTTCAATTTTAGTGTAAGCGCATCTATTTTTACTTTTGCTAGTTAGACTTCATTTGGTTGTTTTCATGCATTTAATGATTTTTTTGAGCGCATTATGACCCTGAAATTGGAAAGCACTACAAATGAACTCTGAAAAGGTTGAAAGTTGGCATGGTATCAACATTTCACCCACATAGCATGTGCTAAAAAGTTGAGAGGGTTACGGCAAAAGCTGCATGCACTTTGTGTACAAAACGGATAGTCTCTTTCGAAGTATCGGGGTTTCGGATGGAAACTCATCGGTTACAAAAGGCATTTCATTTTCTTGAACTTATTTGAACTCCAGGCTTTTCGTGTGTTTAAAATGCAGCATTCAGAGCCACATCATCAATTCTCAACCCTTTCTGACTTCATTTGGTATTTTTCATGCATTTAATGATTTGTTTGAGCTAATTATGACCCTTAAATTGAAAACCACTACAAATGAACTCTGAAAAGGTTGAAATTTGGCATGGTATCAACATTTTACCCACATAGCATGTGCAAAACAGTTGAGAGGGTTACGGCAAAAACTGGATGCACTTCGTGTACAAAGCGGACAGTCTCTTTCGAAGTATCGGGGTTTCAGACGGAAACTCATGGGTTACAAAAGGCATTTCGTTTTCTTGAACTTATTTGAACTCCAGGCTTTTCGTGTGTTCAAAATGCACCATTAAAAGCCACTTCATCAATTTTCAACCCTTTCTGACTTCATTTGGTATTTTCATGCAGTTAATGATTTTTTGAGCTAATTATGACCCTTAAATTGAAAAGCACTACAAATGAAATCTGAAAAGGTTGAAAGTTGGCATGGTATCAACATTTCACCCACATAGCATGTGCTAAAAAGTTGAGAGGGTTACGGAAAAAGATGGATGCACTTCGTGTACAAAACGGATAGTCTCTTTCGAAGTATCGGGGTTTCGGACGGAAACTCATCGGTTACAAAAGGCATTTCATTTTCTTGAACTTATTTGAACTCTAGGATTTTCGTGTGTTCAAAATGCACCATTCAAAGCCACTTCATCAATTTTCAACCCTTTCTGACTTCATTTGGTACTTTTCATGCATTTAATGATTTTTTGAGCTAATTATGACCCTTAAATTGAAAAGCACTACAAATGAACTCTGGAAAGGTTGAAAAACATAGTAATAACTTTGTAGTTAGCAATGTAGTTTAGTTTTAGAAGAATTTGTGCAAAAGATGCACGGATGTCGTAATAGTAGAATTAAAATCTTACCATGCAATCTCCATGGATGTTACTGTAGTTCACCACGTGCACTAGTGGCACGTATTGGCCATAATGTGCAGGAGTTTGATAATAGCTATTGTAATTCTCAAGATGACTAAGAAATGTGGTAAGTTGATCTTTCTCCTTATAAGTTAATTCTGCTTCATCATTGTAGTAGTAGGTTCTGTCTACCATCTTCCGTACATTTTTTGAAGAATGAAAATAAACTGTAAATGCAAATCAGCTGTCAACTATTTATAAATAAAAAATATAAATTACTTAATAAATATGGTTGAGAAACTCACGTAATGGTAGAACTGGAGGCGTCTGCGCATCAACCCAGATGTTGATATTACCTTCTATTTCATCTTCCGGACGAATATCAAAGGTGATAAGCATACTAGGCTCAAATGCATAAGCCTTGCATAGTGCTTGCATATTTTTGCATTCAAAATAGCAATAGGTGGCTGCATAGAACAATTTTACCGCAAAAGTAAAACCATGCTCGGTCCTCAAGTTAACTATCTTTACCTCCATTTCTTTTTTAGTATTGAAACCAATCTTATCCAAGACAGCAATTCTTGCATGGCAGGCGATACGCTAGTAGAACAGTAAAAAATTAAAATCAATTATAAGTTGAAGAAAAAGAGTTAGAAGTCATGCTTAATCACGAAAAAAGACTTGTCATTGTGACTTACTGTATCCACTTCAAAGTTCTCATCCAGCATGATGCTGAAGCGCCTACCATCAACTAGGAAAGTCTTGTCACAGAGGCCGCGCTCGTCTTCACAGTATTCGCACATAACGAATTCACTTTCATCGTCAGACATTTCCTATGTTCATTGTTGAAACATTTAAAACTGATCAAAGGAAACTATGAGAAAACTGATCAACACACAGATCACTAATAATCAATATGCAACAAGTTGACTTTAGGTCTGTCGAGTCTTTCCTTCCTAAGCTCTCATCTCACGTATATGGTGGGCACTCCTTCTCATATTGCGACAGTCGGTGATGGTGGCTCCTCCATTCGTCCCTGAGTGCATTACACCAAAATGTCTAGCACACAGGAACGAAGGAGAAGCGACCCCCACGACAACAGTCGGGATTCTTCCTCTCTCATATTTATATATGGTGGACACTCTCCCTCAGAGAAGAAAGAAGAGGCGCCCGCCACGATAACAGTCGGGATTGCTCCATCTAGAACACAAATGAAAGCTCACACAAGGAGCAACGACAGACGAAAATTCGCACACGCATTATACCAAGAAAATATCACAGACATAAGGTGCTTGCCAACGATGACAACCCACTTTTTTGTTGCATTTTGTTCCCAGCCACAATCCGAATTTAAGAAAAACTTGAATTGAAAAGCACTACAAATATATAATAGCTAGAGAGATATGTAATATATAATAGTTCACATATCCATTATAGAAAGTACTCGTCCAAGCGAGCACTACTAGCTAGTATGAATCAGAAGAATATCCCCATTATGTGGTGGTGGTGCAAAGTGACGCTGCCCATAGTTCACGGTCCGAATCTTGCGGTACAACTCATATGAAACTTATGCATCTTTTGCTGCATACTCAATGTTGATCGGCTGAAGTGGGGTCCTCTCCCACTCTTTGTGCTGCGCCCAGGGAAATTTGGTCTTCATATCTCTATAAGAGTCGTCGATCAAGGCGACTGCCATAGAAGCCATCGAAGTCCTCTCATACTGAAGCCTAAATCTGTCTTGGATATCCATAAGGCAGCTAGGTGGTATCTCAATACCGAAGATGTGCCTCATCTTCAGCTTGTCATTACTTACATCAACGCTAGCAAAATGTATGCCGCTGCGTAGGAAGTCCATGAGTGCTGGGCAGTGCTTGTCACTACTGCAACATCAACAAATTAAAATGGAACAAATGTTAAATACTGCTGCAACAAGTATATTTCGGCAGAATTATAATATGCAACTATATAAAGGAAAAATATTTCGCTGCAACAAAAGAGGAAGACGCAGAGTTTTCATAAAAAAACCGAAAATTATTTCACTACAACTTAAGAGAAATGGATCTTTGCCATAGGATTCAAAATAGAACATATATATTGTTATATCCTATATATATATATATGCAATTTTCATATCCTATGAATTGATGAAGAAACCCTAAATTAACTATATGACATATATGTTCTCCCACGTTTTGCAACAAGCAAAACTGTTTCATTACAAACTTAAAAGAAATATTGATATTTCCCATAGGATTCAAAACGAACATATTTCTATCTGATGCAATTTTCATAATAATCTATAAATTATTAATTGATCAAAGAAAACCCTCAAAACTCACCTTGCCCATTGGAAGATAATAACATAGCTAGATGACGGCAACATCTTCTTGTTTGTCCGTGTACTCGAGATCAAGCCCTATGAACTTGTCTTTCTCATCTGCTACTTCAAGCCATGTTTGCAAAAGGGAAAGAAAATGCGGCACCCTGGCGCTGTCGTTCATGTAGATGACATCGAGATTGGTCGTGCCATGTGCGAGCACCTCCCCATAAAGAGTGATTGGATTCATGGTAGAAGATATGGGGAAGAAGAGAGGAGAATGGAGAGGAAGAATAGAGGAGAATGGAGGACAAGAAGAGAGGAGAAGAAGAGAAATGGGAGAAATATTGTTGTCCTCGCCGAACGGTTACCTCTTTCTCGGAGCGCGAAGCGTCGTGCGATGCGAACCGTTTGAACCTTTAGTCCCGGTTTGAGCCACCAACCGGGACTAAATGGGCTCACAGCAGGCGAACGGTCACCCCTTTGGTCCCGGTTCCATCCATGAACCGGGACCAATGGTTGTAGGCCAGGAGCGAGGCACATTGGTCCCGGTTCGTGTCTAGAACCGGGACCAAAGGTGTGCTATGAACCGGGGCCAATGCCCCATGTGGCCCGCCCGGCCCCCTGGCCTCACGAACCGGGATTGTTGCTCCCATTAGTCCCGGTTCATGACTGAACCGGGACTAATGGCATTGCCCAGCCCGGACCAATGCCTTGTTTTGTACTAGTGATTGCTCAAGCTTGGGGGAGGCTTAAGTCAATGTTATATTCATGCCCCAATCATGAGCTCTTGAGAGAAATTATCATTCAAAATTTTTATGCTCTGCTTTCTCGTAGTGATCAATCCATGCTCGATACTTCTTGTGCTCGTTCCTATATGAAGAAAGATATTGACTCAAAATGGGATTTGTTGGAAAGAATTAAATGCAAGTCTGAAGATTGAGAAATCGACGAAGGCAAGCAGTCAGGTATGAACCTTAAGTTTGAATGCGTTAAATCCTTTGTAGACACTGATGCTTTTCGTGAATTTAGCACTAAATATGGACTTGACTCTAAGATAGTAGCTTCTTTTTGTGAATCTTTTGCTGCTCATGTTGATCTCCCTAAGGAGAAGTGGTTTAAATATCATCCTCCCATTGAAGTGAAAGTAGTTGAACCTATTAAAGTTGAAGAGAGAACTATTACTTATAATGTTGATCATGTTATTACCACTGCTTATATTGAGAAACCACCTTTCCCTCTTAGAATAAAGGATCATGCTAAAGATTCAACTATGGCTCGTAAGAGATGTGCTAGAACACCTACACCCCCTGAGCAAATTAAAGTTGAACCTCATATTTCTATGGTTAAGGATCTCTTGGTTGATAATATTGATGGGCATGTGATTCAATTTTGTGATGAAGCTGCTAGAATTGCTAAACCTGATGTTAAAGATAAAACTAGACCCGTTGTTGGCATGCCTATTGTTTCTGTTAAAATAGGATATCATTGTTATCATGGCTTATGTGATATGGGTGCTAGTGTGAGTGCAATTCCCTTTTCCTTATATAAAGAGATTATGAATGATATTGCACCAGCTGAGTTAGAGGAAATTCACGTTACAAGTAAGCTTGCTGACACACAATATCACTTGTTGGGATTATTAGAGATGTTGAGGTATTGTGTGGGAAAATAAAGTATCCTACTGATTTTCTTGTTCTTGGTTCCCCACAAGATAATTTTTGTACCATTATATTTGGTAGACCCTTCTTGAACACCGTTAATGCGAGGATAGATTGTGATCAGGAAATGGTTACCGTAAGTTCTGGGGATACGTCTCATGATTTTAATTTCTCTAAATTTCATAGACAACCCCATGATAAAGAACTGCCTAGTAAGGATGAAATTATTGGTCTTGCTTCTATTGTTGTGACTCCTACTGATCCTTTAGAGCAATATTTACTGTCCCATCAAAATGACATGCATATGCATGAAAGGAATGAAATAGATAGGATTTTCTTTGATCGCCATCCTATTATGAAACACAATTTGCCTATTGAAATAATTGGGGATCCTCCTACACCCAAGGTTGATCCCGTGTTTAAGCTTAAACAATTGCCAAATACTTTGAAATATGCTTATCTTGATGAAAAGAAGATATATCCTGTTATTATTGGTGCTAACCTTTCAGAGCATGAAGAACGGAGATTATTGAAAACTCAGAAGGAGCACCATGCTGCTATTGGATATACTCTTGATGATCTTAAGGGCATTAGTCCCACTCTATGTGAGCACAAAATTAAAATGGAGCCTGGTGCTAAACCAGTTGTTGATCACCAACGACTGTTGAATCCTAAAATTAAGGAAGTGGTAAGAAATGAAATATTAAAGCTTCTAGAGGCAGGTATCATTTACCCTATTGCTGATAGTACATGGGTTAGTCCCATTCATTGTGTCCCTAAGAAAGGAGGTATTACCGTAGTTCCTAATTGTCGGGACCCTGATCCTAAGTCATAAGAATCCAGACTATAACATATCACATCACTTTGCGGCCTCACGCACGGTAAACTCCATGGCTACAGCCTTACCTTAGACGGTACTGTTTGAGTCCTTTGGCTCACGTATGTGAACATGTCGCTGGCAATCAAACTTCAGAGAACCCGGGCCGACATGACTAGTCATAGAACCCAAGTGGCACATCCGTACAGGAACAGGCATACGTAACCCAACAATGCAGGTGTCGGCCTCTAGCGTGTGTAGACGAGTCATAGCAAGCTACAAGGACTCCATTACGTCGTGGGACATAAATGTCATCACTGCACGTAGACGAGTCGTAGCAGGCTACAGGGACTCCATTATAGTGTGAGACATTTCCCCAAAGGGACAGACACAGCAGCAAAGAAGGATACATGCCGGTCAATCAATGTGTCCGGAGCAGTAGCAAGCTACCAAGGCTCGATGGAAGCACAAAGAGGCATTTCCCTGTAAAGAGTACTACTAAAGGCACACAACTAGGTGTCGGATCCCATACATATCGTTGCACATCAAACGTACGCATGACATGCCCAATATGTATAGATACAACTATGGCATCACAACGTAACCATACAAAAACACAACATTCATTTAGGGTCTCTTAAGAGCTAACATAGTGTGATATTACAAACAGGGGTCACAAGACCCAACACACAGTCACACATACAACAAGCGGAAGCTTACGTGTCTGGGTACAGACATCTAGAAAAGAAGAAGGCTGAGAAAGCCTGTCTAACTACAAGGCCTTCCACAGGAACCAGACCTCTGGCTGGGATTCCCAAGCTAAATAAGCAACATCGATCTGATCGTCGAAACCCACTAGCAAGACTAAGGTCTCTCTTCAAAAACATATTTAAGCAATGGTGAGTACTGAGTACTCAGCAAGTCTTACATCAGAACTATCTACATATGCATCGGTATCAACAAGGAAGTTGTGGGGTTTGATGCAGCAAGCCAGCTTTGACTAGGTGGCTATCCTGTACGACGACTTTCAAATCTTTGTAAACTCTTGTGATGCGTACACGAGTCCACTAACACCACAACAATACACCACCATGGATCCTCTCCCGTCTTCCTATGAGAGTGCCATCCACGGTACTCACTCTTATCTTGAAGCTCTTATGAGTAACCTTTTAAATTGTTTATGAACCATATAAGTATCCAAGTAGTACATATCCGCGGACGCGGCTATTTGAATAGATTGATTACCCTGCAGGGGTGTACTTCGTCACACATGCTCCCGCCACTTACCGCCATGTGCTCGTAAAAAGGCACCTCGGCAACCTTCAAACGGAAGCCCAACGAGGGAGTCGGCCACGACCTGACTAACCACACAAGACGCTCGTCCAGGTTTTTCGCCTATTCGGGACTGAACTCGCAAGGAAGTCCGGCCGAAGTTTCCTCAACGGCCCCAAACGATGTGTACAGGGTTCCCAAGACCACCTCAACGGATGGTACTACGCTTGGTACACCGGGCCACAATGCCTAGTCTGTCCCGAGCCCACCTGTACGGGGTGCCACCCGGTAGACCACTAGCATATCCTAGAAACACCAAAAACTAGTTGCTACTCCTAGACAGAGATCGACTCGGTTAATAAGTCGAGAGAGTTAGTTAAGGATCCCAATGTGCAGTAGCAGCTAATCTTGGACAACATACACAGGACTCAGTTCTTAAGGACGGTCTCGATGAGACAACCCGCCATGTACTCCTCCACGGCCTCTCATCGCTACCTTTACCAAATAGTTTTCACAACTTAACTCTCATTATCAGAACAAGTTCAGTTCACTCCGGTTCATCACCTACATGAATCAGACCTGACACAACTCTAAGCATAGCAAGCATAGCAGGTTAAAGCACATCATAGCTCAAGCATCTACCAGGTATGCTAGGTTGCATGGTTTAGCTATTTACTGTGACAATGACAGGTCATTCAGAGGAATGGGTTCAACTACCGAAGCATGCAAGTTGAAACGTTTTGTCCTAATGCAACAGGTGAGAGCAAGAGTGAGAGAGTGGGATTGTATCGGTATGTTCAAGGGGGGGGTTGCTTGCCTGATAAGACGATCACACATTACTGCTCCTCAGATGGATACTCGACTGTATCCTCCGGAGCAGTGCCTAACACGAATAACAAACAACGAAGGGGAAACAAATCAATACACACCAGATGCCACAATATGATGCATGAATATGTCATGGCAATATGAGATATTGAGCTAATGCATCTAGCAACAGATTTAAATGAAGTGGGTTTGAACTCAAGGTTCAAATTCAACTTCATATATGGTTTCCATAATGCATCTGAGGTAAAATGTCCAAGTTTACCTATTTAGGTTGCTCTATCATGCATGAAAATGGTACAGATGGATTCATTGGATTTTTCTGATAAATTTTCATATATAAATTATTTCATTTTGAGTTATAGATTAATTTATATGATTTTTCTAAGTTTTAGCTATTTTTGGAATTATTTTAAATCCTAAAACAATTTATTGCGTTAGCATGACGTCAGCTCGGTCAACTGACCATTCTGGGTCAAACCGACACGTGGGACCCACATGACAAAGACACTGGGCAAATCCCGCGCTGACTCGGCTTTGACCCCACTTTGGGGCCCACTGTTAGTGGCACGGGGGGTTAATTAGCGTGGTGGTTAGTCCTAACTACCTTGCCACGTCAGCGGCACCGGAACCTCGCCGCCGGTGACCAAACCGACGGCGGCATCTTGCCTGAATGGCGCAGACGCGACGGCTCGACGTGCGGAGACCACCTGGAGGTAGCCCGCACACGCCCGCATCCATCTACACGGTCAGGTGGGGCTGGGGTGGCCGGAGATGACGGCCACGTCGATTTTGGCGGTGGCCGGAGCTCGGCATGACGGAAACAGCGACTAGGGCACGGGCAGGGGAGCAGGGCGACGGGGAGGAGTAGGGGAAGCTCACAAGGGGGCCGATGGCGACAAGGGCAGCTCGCAGATGACCGGGACGGCGCTGAGCATCGGCAAGAAGTCCATGGCGGCCGGCGGAGGAAAATGGCGATGGCGACGAAGCTGGGGCTCCCGGGCTCGATTCCTCCGCCAGGGAGCTTCATGTGCTCAAGCCGGAGCTCTTGGTCAGGTCGGGAGGCTAGGCGACAGCGGGGCTAGCTAGCGGCGGCGACGGCTGCTTTGGGGGCCGGCGGGAGAGGAGAGGGGGAAGGGGAAGCGAGGGAGAGCGGCGAGCACGAGGGAGAGAGGGAGAAGAGGCCATGACGACGGTGTGCTGGCGAGCCCAGGGGCTGCCACGACAAGCAGCTAGGCAGGAGGTGGCCGGCGCGTGCCGGTGCGCCCCTGCCACACTCCCCATCCTCCTGGCGAGAGGTTGGGGGTGACTGGTAGCTGGTCCAGCTGGGCCAGCCCCCTTCTTTTGCCAGGATGGTTTTTCACTTTTTTATTTTCTGTTTTCTATTTTCCAGTTTTATTTGATTTGATTTCAAAACCAAACCATCTCATAATATGTTGAAAATTGGTATGTGGCCTTTTTATGTTATAACCAAAGACACTCATGGATTTTCCAGATTTATTGGAGCTTTAAAATATTTATAGAATTTGAAAACTCCAATCTGAATGGTTATTATTTTAATTCAATATCCAAAGTGACATTTTTAAAATATGCATCATCCCTGGTTTATGTTGCCACATTATTCCAGAGAGGATGAACATTTTTTTAGAACCACTTTGAATCATTGAAAATTATTATTGGTTGGGCCTATTTGAATTCAAATAGTGCTAGGGTTTTCATCATCCCCATTTCAAGTTTAAACGAATTTAAACATGATGCAAACCCAAACATGGATCCTAATGCATGCTAAAGCTAGGGATGTGACAACTCACCCCCACTTAAAAGAATCGCGTCCCGAGATTCTGGAGTCGACGGAAAAAGAGCTAGATACTCAAATCGAGGACGATCTTCATGCTCCGAGGTAGCTTCATTCTTAGAATGATGCGACCACTGAACCTTCAGAAACTTGATATTCCGACGCTAGGTTACACGCTCAGCTTGATCGAGAATGCGAACAGGATATTCTCGATATGAAATGTCATCTTGAAGATCAAGCATTTCGTGGTCCACTTCACGGATAGGATCCTTGAAGCAACGCCTGAGTTGAGAAACATGGAAGACATCATGAACTCTTGAAAGATGTGGGAGCAGTTCCAATTGGTAGGCAACCTCTCCTCGTTTAGCAAGAATGCGAAAAGGACCAATGTAACGAGGAGCCAATTTGCCCTTGATACTGAAGCGATGGGTACCCTTCAGAGGAGTAACCCGAAGGCAAGCCTTTTCGTCCACCTCCTAAGTTACTTCCTTATGATGGTGATCATACTGACTCTTATGTCGAGACTGGGCTGTCTTGAGATTTTCACGAATAACACGAACTTGCTCTTCTGCTTCCTGAATCATGTCTGGTCCAAAGAATTGTCTTTCCCCAGTCTCTGACCAGTTCAAAGGCGTTTGGCTTCTTTGTCCATAAAGAACTTCAAAAGGAGCTTTGCCCAGGCTGGATTGGTAGCTGTTGTTATATGCAAACTCAGCAAATGGAAGACACTTCTCCCAATGCATTCCAAATGAGATGACACGAGCTTTGAGCATGTCTTTGAGAGTCTGATTGACTCTTTCAACCTGACCACTTGACTGAGGGTGATAAGCAGTGCTGAAGGAAAGATGGGTTCCCATAGCATTCTGGAAACTTTCCCAAAATCGAGAGGTGAAAAGACTTCAACGGTCTGAATTGATTCCCAAAGGAACACCATGCAGGGATACTATTCGAGAGATATACAATTCTGCCAACTGACTAGCAGTGATACTCTCTCGGACTGGAAGGAAATGAGCCACTTTGGAGAGGCGATCAATAACCACGAAGATTGCATTATTTCCTTTCTTGGTCTTGGGGAATCCGGTGATGAAATCTATTTCAACTCTATCCCATTTCCATTCAGGAATAGCTAAAGGCTGAAGGGTGCCAGCAGGCCTTTGATGCTTTGCCTTCACGCGACGACAAACATCACAATTAGCAATGAATTGAGCGATTTCCCTCTTCATTCTAGTCCACCAGAACCTTTGGCGTAGGTCCTAATACATCTTGGTGCTGCTAGCGTGAATGGTGAGAGGAGATTCATGAGCCTCCTTAAGAATCAACTCTCAAAGTTGTTGCTTTTTAGGAACTACCAACCGATTCCCAAAATATATTGCACCTCTATCATCAATGGATAAACTACCAGCAATCCCCTTTTTGACATTATTCCGGATCCGAGTGATACCCGCAACGATTACCAAGAAGGTAATGTCACCATACCTTGATTGCATGGACTACCGCTGCAAGTTCCAAATCATGTGTTGGATAATTTTCCTCATGTGGGTGCAACTGTCGGGATGCATAGGCGATCACCTGTCGGTCTTGCATAAGAACACATCCAAGTCCTTGTCTAGAGGCGTCACAATAGATGACAAAGTCCGTGGAGAAATCAGGTGGCACAAGCACAGGAGCAGAGGTCAAACGTCTCTTCAGTTCCTAGAAACTATGCTCACACTGTGGGGTCCACTCAAACTTTTTATCCTTCTTAAGGAGTTCCGTCAAAGGCTTGCCAACTTTGGAGAAGTTTTCCACGAAGCGGCGATAATAGCTCGCTAAACCAAGGAAACTTCTAACTTGCTTAACTGTTTCAGGTGGAGTCCAGTCGAGAATGGCCTGAACTCTTTTAGGATTGACTGTGATGCCCTTTCCGGAGATCACATGACCTAAATAGGTCACTTTAGGTAACCAAAATTCACACTTGGAGAACTTGGAATAAAGACGATGCTCTCTGAGTTTTTCTAGCACAAGTCTGAGGTGCTCAGCATGTTCTTCTTCATTCTTTGAATAAATCAAAATATCATTGAGGTAAACCACGATGAACTTGTCCAGGTACTCCATGAAGATTGAGTTCATCAAACAGGAAAATGTTGCTGGAGCATTGGTTAGTCCAAAGGACATGACCGTGTACTCGTACTTGCCATAACGAGTGACGAACGCCGTCTTGGGAATGTCTCCATTCTTAATATTGATTTGATGGTAGCCTAACCTAAAATCCATCTTGGAGAACACTGACAATCTAGCAAGTTGATCATACAAATCATTGATCCTGGGGAGCAGATACTTATTCTTTATTGTGGCCAAATTAACAGGTCGATAATCCACAACCATACGATCTGTTACATCCTTCTTCTTCACAAAATGAACAGGGCAAGCCCAAGGAGAGGAGTTAGGTCGAATGAAACCCTTTTGCAAGGACTCATCAAGTTGTTTCTTAAGCTCAGCTAATTCCAAGGGTGCCATCTTATAAGGTCTTCTGGAAATTGGAACAGTTCCTGGGATGAGGTCTTTCACAAACTCTACATCACTGTCAGACGGAATGCCTGGCAATTCTTCTGGAAATACATCCGGAAAATCTCTTACTACTGGAATATCTTCAAACTCTGGAAAAGGGTTCGCATTGAGAGAATAGAGCTGATGCTTTGCAACTCGTGTTGAAACATGGACTATCTTGCCGGATGGATGCATAAGTTGAACAGACCTGGTGGAGCAATCGATCTTGGCATGGTGAGTTATCATCCAATCCATACCCAAGATGATATTAATATCTGAAGACTTGAGAGCTATTAATGAAGCAAGGAATACAAGTCTATCAACACATATTTCATTTCCATGGCTTATTCTTGTGCTCTGCCATCTAGACCCTGGGGTCTGAATTTCAAGAACAGTTGGCGTATTGCAAAATGATATATCATGCAACCGGGCATAACCTTCCGAGATGAAGGAATGCGATGCTCCTGTATCAAATAGAACTGATGCTGGATGGCAATTGACAAGGAGCGTTCCAAGGAGAACTTCTGGATCATCATTAGCTTCTTTGGCTGAGACGTGATTCACACATCCCTGTTTAATGATGGCTGGTTTGGCATGGAACACCTTGACTGGTGATTTATTGCGGTCAACAGACTTTCCAGACTGAGGTGGAACAACGTTGGACTGAGTGCAATTGCGAGCGACATGGCCTGGTTCTCCGCACTTGTAGCAAATCACGGAAGTATGACGTGGAGTCACATTTTTTCAGGCGGTCCACCAACAGGTCTGGGTGGAGCATTTGGCTGGGTTAGACGAGGCACCACACAGGATGGCCTCAATACATATCCAAGAGGAAGCGATGAGTTTGGAATCCAAATCCGATGCTTTTGAGTTCTAGAACCGGAGGTAGAAGCCGAATCACGGTTGTGCTTGCGAGATTCTTCATAGGTGGACTGAGTTGTCTCTACGTTAATGGCCTTGTTCACAAGAGCTTGGAAGGTGTCACAATGATGCAGATGAAGATCACGATGCAACTTTGGTTTGAGACCCTTCCTGAATCTAGCTTGCTTCTTGGCATCCGTGGACACTTCTTCTGTGGCATAACGTGCAAGGTTCTCAAACTCCCGACAGTAAACATCTACAGCCATCTTATCCTGGGTAAGGTTACAAAACCCTTCTCTCTTTTGGTCCATGAGACCCTAAGGAATATGATGCTCACGGAAAACCTCTATGAATTCTTTCAAAGTAGGAATCTGGCCATCCGAAATTATAGTCTCATAGTTCTCCCACCATATACTAGTAGGACCCTCCAAGAATTAAGTAGCATAGGTGACCTTGTCAGCCTCGGCCACGTTCGCAGAACGCAGGTTGTTGGTGATGCTACGGAGCCAGTCATCTGCATCGAGTGGCTCAATGGAGTGATGGAAAGTAGGTGGGTAAAACTTGATGAAATCACGGATGGTCACTGTTCCAGCACATTGATGTGCGGTGTTTTCGTGAATACGTGCTAGCAAGCGATTTGACTCACGCTTGTCTTTCTCAATGTCTAACATGAACTGAGCTAACAAAGGTGAATCTGACAGAACTTCGGCATCTCGAGGTCCACGTCTCTGGTCCTTCTTGCGACCAATGGCAGCTTGGGTACTGCGAGACATCCTGATATGAGAAACTAGGATTACACATGGCAGCAAACAGAAGATAAAAGGAAATGCAAAAGCATTGATTTTCAAAGAAATCCTAGGGAAAATTGGGCAGCATAACGGCTATGAATGCTCAGAAATGAGACATCCTGCAAAAAATTTAGGTGCCACGACACCTTAACATGACCAAAACAAGATTCTGATGGAGCTAGCAAGCTACACAGATAACTCTCGAGGACTGGAAGCAACTCAGATCAACCATTCCTATAAGTTTACGGAATAGTAACACGAGATCCTAGTAGATAGGTAAGAAGCCTAGTTCTTAATCCCCTTAGAAAAGGAGAGAGTGACTCCGAATTAGAATAACATGGGAAAAGGAGTAAAAAGAGCCTTACGTTCCCTTCCACAACCAATTCCCTTATATAACTAAAGAGTTACTAGACTCAACATCGAGTAGTTTGGCTTGGTAATCCTATAGTCAGTCAGCTCTGAGACCACCGCTGTCGGGACCCCGATCCTAAGTCATAAGAATCCAGACTATAACATATCACATCACTTTGCGGCCTCACGCACGGTAAACTCCACGGCTGCAGCCTTACCTTAGCCGGGAACGTTTGCGTCTTTTGGCTCACATATGTGAACATGTCACTGGCAATCAAAAAACAGAGTACCCGGGCCGACATGACTAGTCATAGAACCCAAGTGGCACATCCGTACAGGAACAAGCATACGTAACCCAACAATGCAGGTATCGGCCTCTAGCGTGTGTAGACGAGTCATAGCAAGCTACTAGGAATCCATTACGTCGTGGGACATAAATGTCATCACTGCACGTAGACGAGTCATAGCAGGCTACAGGGACTCCATTACACTGCGAGACATTTCCCCGAAGGGACAGACACAGCAAAAAGAAGGATACATGCCGATCAATCAATGTGTCCGGAGCAGTAGCAAGCTACCAAGGCTCGATGGAAGCACAAAGAGGTAGTTCCCTGTAAAGAGTGCTACTAAAGGCACACAACTAGGTGTCGGATCCCATACATATCGTTGCACGTGACACGTATGCACGACATGCCTGATATGTATAGATACAACTATGGCATCACAACGTAACCATACAACAACACAACATTCATTTAGGGGCTCTTAAGAGCTAACATAGTGTGATATTACAAACAGGGGTCACAAGACCCAACATACAGTCATACATACAACAAGCAGAGGCTTACATGTCTGGGTACAGACATCTAGCAAAGAAGAAGGCTGAGAAAGCCTGTCTAACTACAAGGCCTTCCAGAGGAACCAGACCTCTGGCTGGGATTCCCAAGCTAAATAATCAACATCGATCTAATCTTCGAAACCCACTAGCAAGACTAAGGGCTCTCTGCAAAAACATATTTAAGCAACGGTGAGTACTGAGTACTCAGCAAGTCTTACATCAGAACTATCTACATATGCATCGGTATCAACAAGGAAGTTGTGGGGTTTGATGCAGCAAGCCAGCTTTGACTCGGTGGCTACCCTTTACTACGACTTTCAAATCTTTGTAAACTCTTGTGATGCGTACACGAGTCCACTAACACCACAACAATACACCACCATGGATCCTCTCCCGTCCTCCTACGAGAGTGCCATCCACGGTACTCACACTTATCTTGAAGATTTTCTGAGTAACCTATTAAATTGCCTATGAACCATATAAGTATCCAAGTAGTCCATATCCGCGGACGCGGCTATTCGAATAGATTGATTACCCTGCAGGGGTGTACTTCGTCACACATGCTCCCGCCACTTACCGCCATGTGCTCGTAAAAAGGCACCTCGGCAACCTTCAAACGGAAGCCCAGCAAGGGAGTTGGCCACGACCTGACTAACCACACAAGACTCTCGTCCAGGTTTATCGCCTATTCGGGACTGAACTCGCAAGGAAGTCTGGCCAAAGTTTCCTCAACGGCCCCAAACGATGTGTACAGGGTTCCCAAGACCACCTCAATGGATGGTACTACGCTTGGTACACCGAGACACAATGCCTAGTCTGTCCCGAGCCCACCTGTACGGGGTGCCACCCGGTAGACCACTAGCATATCCTACAAACACCAAAAACTAGTTGCTACTCCTGGACAGAGATCGACTCGGTTAATAAGTCGAGAGAGTCAGTTAAGGATCCCAATGTGCGGTAGCAGCTAATCCTGGACAACATACACAGGACTCAGTTCTTAAGGATGGTCTCGATGAGACAACCCGCCATGTACTCATACATGGCCTCTCATCGCTACCTTTACCAAATCGTTTTCACAAATTAACTCTCATTATCAGAACAAGTTCAGTTCACTCCGGTTCATCACCTAGATGAATCAGACCTGACACAACTCTAAGCATAGCAAGCATAGCAGGTTAAGGCACATCATAGCTCAAGCATCTACCAGGTATGCTAGGTTGCATGGTTTAGCTATTTACTGTGATAATGACAGGTCATGCAGAGGAATGGGTTCAACTACCGAAGCATGCAAGTTGAAATGTTTTGTCCTAATGCAACAGGTGAGAGCAAGAGCGAGAGAGTGGCATTGTATCGGTATGTTCAAGGGGGGGGGGTTGCTTGCCTGATAAGACGATCACACGTTACTGCTCCTCAGATGGATACTTGACCGTATCCTCCGGAATAGTGCCTAACACGAATAACAAACAACAAAGGGGAAACAAATCAATACACACTAGATGCCACAATATGATGCATCTAGCAACAGATTTAAATGAAGTGGGTTTGAACTCAAGGTTCAAATTCAACTTCATATATGGTTTCCATAATGCATCTTAGTTAAAATGTCCAAGTTTAC
The DNA here is from genome assembly GCA_022496015.1 of Hordeum marinum. Lineage (NCBI taxonomy): Eukaryota > Viridiplantae > Streptophyta > Magnoliopsida > Poales > Poaceae > Hordeum > Hordeum marinum. Next base: position 275,228,884 of record CM039677.1, on the reverse strand, counting down.
CTGTTTAGGTTGCTCTATTATGCGTGAAAATGGTACAGATGGATTCATTGGGTTTTTCTGATAAATTTTCATATATAAATTATTTCATTTTGATTTACAGATTAATTTATATGATTTTTCTAAGTTTTAGCTATTTCTGGAATAATTTTAAATCCTAAAACAATTTCTTGCATCAGCATGACGTCAGCTCAGTCAACTGACCGTTCTGGGTCAAACCGACACGCGGTACCCACATGTCATAGACACAGGGCAAATCCCGCGCTGACTGGGCTTTGACCCCACTCTAGGGCCCACTGTCAGTGGCACGGGGGGGTTAATTAGCGCGGTGGTTAGTCCTAACTACCTTGCCACGTCAGCGGCACCAGAGCCTCGCCGGCGGTGACCAAACTGACGGCGGCATCTCACCGGAATCGCGCAGACGCGACGGCTGGACGTGCGGAGACCACCTTGAGGTAGCCCGCACACGCCCACATCCTTCTAGGCGGTCAGGAGGGGCTGGGGTGGCCGGACACGACGGTACCGTCGATTTTGGCGGCGGCCAGAGCTCGGCATGACGGAAACGGCGGCTAGGGCACAGGCAGCGGAGCAGGGCGACGGGAAGGAGCAGGGGAAGCTCACAAGGGGGCCGATGGCGACGAGGGCAGCTCGCGTACGGCCGGGACGGCGCTGAGCATCGGCGAGAAGTCCACGTCGGCCAGCGGAGGAAAATGGCGACGGCGACAAAGCTGGGGCTCCCGGGCTCGATTCCTCCGGCATGGAGCTTCTGGGGCTCGAGCCGGAGCTCTTTGTCGGGTTGGGCAAGCTAGGAGACGGCGGGGCTAGCTAGCGGCGGCGACGGCTGCTTCAGGGGCCGGTAGGAGTGGAGAGCTGAGAGGGGGAAAGGGGAAGCGAGGGAGAGCGGCGAGTGCGAGGGAGAGAGGGAGAAGAGGCCACGACGACGGTGCGCTGGCGAGCCCAGGGGCTGCCACGGCAAGCAGCCAGGCAGGAGGTGGCCGGCGCGTGCTGGCGCGCCCCTGCCACACTCCCCATCCTCCTTGCGAGAGGTTGGGGGTGACTAGCAGCTGGGCCGGCTGGGCCAGCCCCCTTCTTGGGCCAGGAGGGTTTTTCCCTTTTTTCTGTTTTCTATTTTCTAGTTTTATTTTGATTTGATTTCAAAACCAAACCATCTCATAATATGTTGAAAATTGGTATGTGGCCCTTTTATGTTATAACCAAAGACACTCATAGATTTTCCAGATTTACTGGAGCTTTAAAATATTTATAGAATTTTAAAACTCCAATCTGAATGGTTATTATTTTAATTCAATATCCAAAATGACATTTTTAAAATATGCATCATCCTTGCTTTATGTTTCCACATTATTCCAGAGAGGATGAACATTTTTTTAGAGCCACTTTGAATCATTGAAAATTATTATTGGTTGTGCCTATTTGAATTAAAATAGTGCTAGGGTTTTGATCATCCCCATTTAAGGTTTAAAGGAATTTAAACATGATGCAAACCCAAACATGGATCCTAATGCTTGCTAAAGCTAGGGATGTGACACTAATGATAAAAACGAATTGATCCTGCAAAGAATTGTTATAGGACATAGAATGGTGATTGATTTTAGGAAGTTGAACTAAGCTACTAGGAAAGATCATTATCCTCTAACTTTTATTGATCAAATGCTAGAAATATTATCTAAACACAGACATTTCTTCTTTCTAGATGGTTATTCTGGTTTCTCTCAAATACATGTGTCAAAAGAGGACCAAGAAAACACCACCTTTACCTGCCCTTTTGGTACCTTTGCTTATACACGTATGCCTTTTGTTTTATGCAATGCACCTGCTACCTTTCAAACATGCATGACTTCTATATTCTCCAATTTCTGTGAAAGGATTGTTGAGGTATTCATGGACGATTTTTCCGTTTACGGAACTTCTTTTGATGATTGTTTGAGCAACCTTGATCGAGTTTTGCAGAGATGTGAAGAAAGTAATCTTGTCTTGAATTGGGAGAAGTGACACTTTATGGTGAATGAAGGCATTGTCTTGGGACATAAAATTTCTGAAAGATATATTGAAGTTGACAAGGCTAAAGTTGATGCTATTGAAAAAATGTTGTGTCCTACGGATATTAGAGGTATAAGAAGTTTCCTTGGTCATGTTGGTTTCTATAGGAGATTTATTAAACATTTCTCTAAGATTTCTAGGCTTATCACTAATCTTTTGCAAAAAGATGTTCCATTCGTTTTTATGATGATTGTGTGGAAGCTTTTCAAATTTTCGAGAATGCTTTGATTTCTGCACCTGTTGTTCAACCACATGATTGGAACCTACCTTTTGAAATTATATGTGATTCTTGTGACTATGCTGTCGGTGCTTTTCTAGGACAAAGAGTTGATAAGAAATTAAATGTTATTCATTATGCTAGCAAAACTCTAGATAGTGCTCAAAGAAACTATGCTACCACTGAAACGGAATTTTTAGCAATTGTGTTCGCTTGTGATAAGTTTAGACCCTATATTGTTGATTCTAAAGTAACTATTCACACTGATCATGCTGCTATTAAATATCTCATGGAAAAGAAAGATTCTAAACCTAGACTTATTAGGTGGGTTCTTCTGCTACAAGAACTTGATTTGCATATTGTTGATACAAAGGGTACTGATAACCCCATAGCAGATAACTTGTCTAGGTTAGAGAATGTTCTTGATGACCCACTACCTATTGATCATAGCTTTCCCGATGAACAATTAGTTGTCATAAATGCTTCTCATAATGCTCATTGTTATGCTGATTATGCTAATTACATTGTCGCTAAATTTATACCACCTAGTTTGACATACCAACAAAAGAAAAAGTTTTTCTATGATTTAAGACATTACTTCTAGGATGACCCACACCTTTATAAAGAAGGAGTAGATCGTGTTATTAGACGTTGTGTGCCTGAACATGAACAGGAACAGATCCTACAAAAGTGTCATTCTGAGGCCTTTTCCAACGTCCAACGGGTATACTCATATTTTAGTTGTTGTTGATTATGTTACTAAGTGGGTAGAAGCTATTCCAACTAGTAGTGCTGATCATAACACCTCTATTAAGATGCTTAAAGAAGTTATTTTCCCTAGATTTGGAGTTCCCAGATATTGAATTGCTGATGGTGGTTCTCATTTTATTCATGGTGCTTTCCGTAAATTGCTTGCTAAATATGATGTTAATCATAGAATTGCATCTCCTTATCATCCTTGGTCTAGTGGTCAAGTAGAGTTAAGCAATAGAGAAATAAAATTGATCTTGCAAAAGATGGTTAATAGATCTAGGAAGAATTGGTCTAAGAAACTTGGCGACGCATTATGAGCTCATAGAACTGCTTATGAGAATCTTGTGGGTATGTCTCCTTATAAAATGGTTTATGGTAAAGAATGTCACTTACCTCTAGAGCTAGAGCTTTTTGGGCAATCAAAGAGCTCAACTATGATTTCAAACTTGTTGGTGAGAAGAGGTTATTTGACATTAGCTCACTTGATGAATGGAGAACCCAGGCCTACGAGAATGCCAAGTTGTTTAAACAAAAGGTTAAGAGATGGCATGGTAAAAGGATACAAAAGCGTGAATTTAATGTAGGTGATCATGTCTTGCTACACAATTCGCGGTTAAATTTTTTTGCAGGTAAACTCTTCTCCAAATGGGAAGGACGATACATCGTCGACAAGGTATATCGTTCTGTTGCCATCAAGATCAACAACACTGAAGGCACAAATCCTACGGTGGTAAACGAGCAAATAATCAAACACTATATTTCAGGTACTCCCATTAATGTCCAAACCAATGTTATCGATACCAAAACTCCCGAAGAGCATATTAGGGAGACTTACCAAAATGTTTCAGACTCTGAGAAGGAATAGGTACGTGGTACGGTAAGTAAACCAACTCCAAAAATTTCCCAATAGCAATTTTAATCATTTTTGTAATATTTAGAAAATTAGGAAAATTAAAAGCAGTCTAAAGGACGCACGGGGAGGCGACAAGCCTGCTAGGCGCGGCCACCCCCTACCCGCGCGTAGGGGGGTTGTCACCACCCCGTGCACCCCCTGGACTCCGTTTTCTTGTGGAACATCCCTTCGGGTCGGCAAAAATTCATTATATAATCTCACAAAGGTTTCGACTTTCATATCATGACAATACCTTTTGTTTTCGTTTTGGTTAGTTTCTGAAGCAGATTTAGATTGTCATGGGTCTCCCGGTGCTCCGAAGGAAAAGTTTTGCGAGAAGGTCATCAACCCTTTTTTTGCGGAGGTGCTGCAACACCTTAAACCATTGAGATGCGTGAGGGGGTGCTGCACATCCGTGACGTTGAGGGGCCGAAGAAGACCGGAAGCGTGGAAACAAGGCTTGAGGCAATGGAGCAGCAAGTCGTCAACTGCCAAGCGATGGTGGAGCGTGGACTCAATGCAAATCATATGATGATCTCGGAGTTTAACCAAAAACACAATATGGACACCAAGGACGTCGAAGAGAACATTTTCAAGCTTTACGAGAAAATTGAGCATCTCCAAGCCCGGATCTATGATCTGCAAAACCAAAATGGTGAGTATGAATACAGATTTAAGAGAATGAGTTTTGCTACAGATTTGAGGATTCTGGAGACCCGCTCATGTTTTTACGATGGTGATCCTATGCCTTGGAAGATGGAGGACAAGACTCCAACCTCTTCAACAACTCCACCACCATCAACCCCGAAGGACACCTGGGTACATGGGTATGGGCACTCCGCTTGGCTTGTGCCAAGCTTGGGGGAGGTGCCCCGGTATCGTATCGTACCACACCTCTTTTATTTTTTCCTTTTTTATCTTTCTTAGTTTGATCCTTTTTTTTGCTTTGATCTAGTAGAATAAAAGTTTTTAGTATGATCTGCCTTTAGTATTTATTTTGCTCCCCTTATGTAAGCAAGTCCGAGTGTTATATAATAAAAAGTAGTTTTGATGAGAGGGCTTTGCTAGATCACTGTGCTCTTGAAAGTAATAAAGTATAATAGAGCTAAAGAAAATAGAATACATAATGATCTTATGGGGAGTAATGACTTCACATATAAAAATTATGGTGATTGATATTGGTTGGGATTTAACAAACATAGTAATTGGTCATTTGTGCAATTTAAAGGAAGTGATAATGAAAGAGAGATTCACATATAAATATATTATCCTGGACATCCTTTATGATTGTGACCACTCATTAAAATATTACATGCCAAGAAGTTGATGTTGGACAAGGAAGACAACATAATAGGTTATGTTTGCTTGCATCCGTATAGAAGTTATATGGTTTTAGATCCTCCAACATGTCGTGCTTGCTTCCACCTCACATTAGCCAAACTTCCGCACCAAGTAGAGATACTACTTGTGCATCCAAATACCTAAACCTAGTTTTTGCCATTAGAGTCCACCATACCTACCTATGGATTGAATAAGATCTGTCAAGTAAGTTGTCATCGGTGGAAAAAGGCAATAAAAATTGCTCCTAAATATGTGTGATCTTTTATTGTAAGGGAAATAAGCATTGTATGAACTTGTGATAGTGAAGAAATAAAAGCGACATACTACATAATCAAGGTTGCTATCACAAAGGGCAATACAACACAGCGTTCCTCTCCATTAATTTTGCATCCAAAAATAAAAAGTGCATGAGAACCACTACTTCCCTCTGCGAAGGGCCTATCTATTACTTTACTTTTACTTTCTAGTACTTACCTTTATGCAAGAGTCGTGGTGATCCTCACCAATTCCTATATTTCACCTCTTTTGGAAAGCATTATGTGTTGGGCAATGATCTAGACTTATATAGCCACTGGGATGTGGGAGACCATGGGTTATTATAGTTGACATCACCCTTGAGGTGAATAGTTGGGAGGAAATACTATAGGTCCCTATCTTCCTCTGTGTTTGATTGAAGCTTTGACCTCGTGGGTACCACGTGAGTGATAGCAATTGTGAAATACCAAAAGATGATTGAGTATGTGGATTTTCTTTACAAGCTCTTATATTGACTCTTTCCGATGTTATGATAAATTTTCAATTGCTTCAATGACTGAGATAATAGCTTGTTGGCTGTCAATAGAGTTCTTGGCTCAGACTTTATCTTGTGAATGAATTTTTACTCTAATATAAAGAATTTCATAAAATAAGTATTCCTATTCTAAAGTTGATCATGATGCCCTCATGTCCGTATTTTATTTTATCGACACCTCTATCTCTAAACACGTGGTCATATTGACCGATCTCGGTTTTCACTTGAGGGCAAGCGAGGTCTAAGCTTGGGGGAGTTGATACGTCCATTTTGCATAATGCTTTTATATTGATATTTATTGCATTATGGGCTGTTATTGATAGGTAACGTTGCATGGGAAACAACAAAATTCGTACGCACACGCAAGATCTATCCATGGTGAGAGTGTCGTCGTTTTCTCATGACAGATGCCATGGGCTGGCTTATCGAAGGTGTTGGGGCCAAAGGACGCCAATGGGCTCCGGGTGTGAGATTGGGCACAAGAAGTGATGACACGCGATGTACCCAGGTTCAAGGCCCTCTGAGGGAGGTAACACCTCTAATCCTCCTTGGTTTCGTTGGATGGATGGGTATGTTCACAGGGATGCTCCTGGAGCTATGTCTAGAGGAGAAAGAAGGAGCAGCCGGCTCGTCTTCCTCTGCTACGATGAGAGTTCCGTGGGTGTGTGCTAGTGAACATTCGTTTGTCCGCGCGTGCCTCCCCCTCTTGCATGGGGGGCTCGGGGGGTTTTATAGGCTAACCCCTGGGCTCTTACAATATGCTTTAAGTACCTAAGTGGAGGGACCCGGCTGGAAGCCTCTCCAGCTGGCCAGAGGGTCCCACAGCTCACGTTGTCTTGTCATGGGCGGGGCCTGCCGGCCGAGAGGTCCCATCTCCCGTTGGGGCCTGCCAACCGGCTCTTGAATTGGTCCTCGCCCACCAGCCCCGGCATGGGTCGCCCGGGGAGCGTCGTTTAGCGCTAGCTAGCCGAAGTCTTCGATATGGCCGGTGGCAGTGTAGCCACGCCGAGACAGGTAATCGAGTGGCGAGGGCGTGCCGACACTGTTCCCCCGCCCGGTCGCGCTCACCGGGGTGACCGGCTGGGACGGTCGGACTTTAGCCATGCGCAGCGGGGCGTAAGCGACCGTTGTAGCCACAGGTCCGCGTGTCGCGCCGGTCGCATCGCATCGTCGTACCCGCGGACGGAGGGACTAGACGGGGCACGTTCGTCCCAAAGTCAATGGAGGAGCCTGCCCATGGGCAGCTGGCTACTTAACCAGCCGGCCGAGGGCCCAACCTTCTACTTGAGCAGTCGGCCGGGGCGCTAGCCGGCGCTGGCTTGCATTGGGTGCCCTCCAGCCGGCCACGTCCGGCCGGCCACATAGTTTTTCTTTGAATCAAAGGGGGGAAGACCCCGTTGCTTTGGCCTACCTGGGGGTATAAACCCTATCAGTAGCCCTAAAAGCCGGTGGGGGCCCACGTCCGATGGACGGTGGGGAGCAGGAGGCTTCCCCTCAGCTCCACCCGCCTCCGCTCGAAGGCGAAGGGACAGCCGTGTCAGTCGTTGGTCTCGACGACTCGGGTTCCGGCACACCGTACCGGGACCCATGCCGGCACGCGACACGCCACGCAGCGCGTAATGATGCGATGGGTCCTACGCACGCGGGGAGACGGGACGTCGCCTGGGCCTAGCCCGCTAGGACCCAGGCGTAGCCCAATAGGCCTCGGGGCCAGGGTTGGATCCTATGGCCCCGAAGAAGCCGTTACGGTCCGGGGCCACCCACTCACGTGGGGTTTCCGGGGGGAGTGGGCACAATCGATCCCACGTCCCCGATCGTGGCCTCCCCTATAAAAGGGGAGGAAGGGCAGGAGGTGGAGGTATGTCAGGACTCCACATCACTTTGCGGCCTCACGCACGGTACTCCATGGCTGCCACCTTACCTTGGCCGGGACCGTTTGCGTCTTTTGGCTCACGTATGTGAACATGTCGCTGGCAATCACACAACAAAGAACCCGGGACGACATAACTAGTCATAGAACCCAAGTGGCACATCCGTACGGAAACAGGCATACATAACCCACAATGCAGGTGTCGGCCTCAAGCGTGTGTAGACGAGTCGTAGCAAGTTACAAGGACTCCATTACATCACGAGACACGAATGTCATCACTGCACGTAGACGAGTCGTAATAGTCTATAGGGACTCCATTACACTACGAGACATTTCCCCGAAGGGACAGACACAGCAGCAAAGAAGGATACATGCCGGTCAATCAATGTGTCCAGAGTAGTAGCAAGCTACCATGGCTCGGTGGAAGCACAAAGAGGCAGTTTCCCGTAAAGAGTACTACTAAAGGCACACAACTAGGTGTCGGATCCCATACATATCGTTGCACGTCACACGTACGCACGACATGCCCGATATGCATATATACAACCATGGCATCACAACATAACCATACAATAACATTACTTTTATTTAAGAGGCTCAGAAGAGCCTTGCATAATATGTTCTTACAGATAGGGTCACATGACCCGGCACTCAAGTCATACAAACATAGTCATACAAGCCAGTGGAAACTAAAGCTGTCTGAGTACAGACGGCAAAATATAAAAGAGGCACATGGCCTGACTATCTACAGCCCACCACACGGGCAAGATCGTAGCTGGGACACCAGCTATTCGGCATCGTCAACGTCTAGATAGAACCCACCTGATGGGTCCTGGTTTTCTTCTGCAACATTAATTAAGCAAGGATGAGTACAATCGTACTCAACAAGTTTTAAACAGACCTAGTCTAATGTATCAACAAAGGGGTGGAGGAGTTTATGCAGAAAGCCAGCTTTGACTCATGGCTAACCTACACTACTCAGTTTTAAACTCTTTGTTACAATTTCAGTTATCGCACACGAGTCCACTAACTCCATCACAATACACCACCATGGACTCACCTTCCCCTTCCGGAAGAGTGCTATCCACGGTACTCACACTTGTCTTGAGATTTTTAGAGGTATCCATTTGATTATATATGAACAGCGTAAGTTCTCCAAGTAGTCCATATCCGAGGACGCGGCTATTCGAATAGTTTCATAACCCTGCAGGGGTGTACTTCTTCACACACGCTCTCGTCACTTATCGCTGTGTACCATACACCATGCACCTCGGGAACCTTCAAGCGGATGCCCAGCGAGGGAGTCGGCCACGACCGTCAATCACATAAGACCTCTAGTCCAGGCTACCACCTATTTGAGACTGACCCGCGTAGGGTTCCCAAGCCCACTATTCGGGTGACCCTTGCTACACCGTGCCACTGCCTACCGCGTCGTAACCCACCCCAAGGGTCAGCGCTACGCATGGCCTCCAGCATGCTATAAACACCAGAAACTACTTGCAATACCTAGACCAAAGACTAAGCTACTGATAAGTCGAGCGGGGTCATATTTCAGGGCCGAGCATGTGGTAGTATCTTGTCTTGGATCACAAACACGGAACCCAGTTCCTAAGAACGGTCCCAATGAGACAACCCACTATGTACTCCTACATAGCCTCTCATCGCAACCTTTATCAAATCGTATTCATTTTATGCTCATCACATCGGACAACACTGGTTCACTCAGTTCATCACCCAGATGAAACCGACCTGACACAACTCTAAGCATAGCAAGCATAGCAGGCAAAGTAAGCAAAGCACATCATGGCACAAGCATCTACCAGGTATGCTAGGTTGCATGGTTTAGCTATTTACTGTGGCAAGATCAGGTCATGCATAAGAATAGGATCAACTACCGTGTATGACTGACATGTGATCGTTTGTCCTAATGCAATAAACAAGAACAGGAGCGAGAGAATGGGATGCTATCGAAATGATCAATGTGGTTGCTTGCCTTGCTGGGTTGCGGAAGAGTTCTCTCCTTCGTCGGGGTACGGAGTAGTATCCTCCGGATTAGGGCCTACCGCAACGCAGATGTAAACATTCAATACAAGCAGAGGCACCAATATGATGCATGATCATGGCAATATAGTATGCATGGATGAGGTAATGTACTTAGTGATCATGACAATTTGAAATGTATTTGAATATAGGTTCAAAGTTGTTCTCATTTCAAATTCTATATATGGTCCTAATGCTAAAATGTCCATGTTCACCTATTTAGGTTGCTCTAACATGCACGAAAATAGCACCATTGGATTCATTTGATTTTTCTGATAAATTTTCATATATAAATTATTTTCATCTGATTTATAGATTAATTTATATGATTTTTCAAAGTTTTAAATAATTTCTGGAATTATTTTTAAATAAAAAATTGACTTATTGCATCAACATGATGTCATGATGACATCAGCTGGTGAGCTGACCCGGCACAGAGTCAAACCTAACATGTGGGGTCCACATGTCAGTGTCTGGTTAATTTAATTAGCTGATTAAAACTAATCCTGTTTTAATTAACTAACTGGGCCCACCTGTCAGTGTCTAATTAACTTAATTAATTAAAATGTTTAATTAACTCTAATCCCTTATTAACCAGGGGCTGGCCCCACCTGTCATTGACTCACAGGGTCAAGCCAGGGCCCACCTGGGGTCAAACTCGCCGGAGTTGGCCGGCGGCTCGACGCCGGTGACCATCAGGAACGGCGGGGGCCGTCGGGTTTCTCCTACAGGGGGTCATTTGGCGTGCTGAGACCACCGACGTGCAGCCCGTGCACGACCGCATCCATCCGAGGCCACTGGGGGTCAGGGGGTCGCCGGAGCTCGCCGGAAACGAGCTCGTGGCGGTGTCCGGAGCTCGGGCTCGGACGCAAACATGACACAGGGCACGGGGCGACGCAGCGATGGGCTCTACGGGCTCCTAGGAACTCCAGGAGTTCAACCGTGCACGCGCACGTGAGCTTGGAAGGCTCTACGCACGGCGGCGACCATCGACGGCGGCGGGAGGATTCGGGTCCAACGGCTAGGGTAGCTACAGCACGAGAAAGAGAGGGGAAACGTAGGCGAAAGGGAGAGGGCTCACGGTGGATCCAGGGAGCTGGTCAGCGGGCTTGAGGACAGTCGGAATCGACGGCGAGCTTCGATTTCCCCTCTAGTGACCCGAGGAGGAGGACGATGGCGCGGCGGCGACAGCGGGCTTCCGGCGACGCGTGGCTCGGCTGGGAGGAAGAGGGGGTCCGGGCGGAGCGTTTGGCTGGCTCAGGAGGGCTCGGGGCTGGCTAGGGCGATGGCACGACGGAGCTGTGGGGTTCGCCCATGGCGGGAGCAGTAAAGGAAATGCGCGGGAGAGAGAGAGAGCGCGGGAGAGAAGGGGGAAGAGGAGGCCACGGTGGCGAGGTGCTTCACGCTGGCGCTCGCGGAGGCCTCCACAGCAACCAGGCAAGCAGGACGTGGCCGGGCGCGTGCCCCCGCGCGGCGACCACGCGCGCGCGTCCTTCTGGCGCGAGGAGGACGACGAATGGCGTTGCTTCGTCCTGGGCCGGGCCTGCTACAGTGCTGGGCCACAGGTAAGTCTCCTCTATTTCTTTTTTTTAATTCTGTTTTCTGTTTTCTAACACTTGTTTGATTTTCTTTGCAGATCCAAATGACTTTTCAAAAAGACCCAAACAATTTCTAAAAAGAAGTCTGAATATTTCAGACTTATAATAAAACTTTCACGTTATTTTAGAAATCAGAATAATGATAATGATTTATTTATCATTTTCAGAGGCTTAAATCTTTAATTTAAATTATTTGAAATGTTCAAATGGTTAGAATGATTCCTGATATATCCATGCCCTCAATTATCAGAAATAGGGAACATTTTTGATGGGCATTTTGTATTTGTTGAAATTTCATTTATCTAGAATTTCTTTAATTCATGAAATGCTTAGGGTTTCTTTCTTTCTCCCCATTTCATATTGATGCAATGATGATGATGATGATGCAATCACAATGCTAACCTAGGACACTTGCTAGGGTTGTGACAACTCACCCCCACTCAAAAGAATCTCGTCCCGAGACTTTGAAGTCGTCGGGAAGAGCGCGGGGTACTCTAGTCGAAGACGATCTTCTCTTTCCCAGGTCGCCTCCTTTTCAGAATGATGTGACCACTAAACCTTAAGAAACTTGATGTTTCGACGCCGAGTGGTACGCTTAGCTTGGTCGAGAATACGAACGGGGTATTCTCGGTAGGTAAGGTTGTCTTGGAGATCAAGCGCTTCGTGGTCCACTTCTCGGACAGGATCCGAAAAGAAATGCCTGAATTGAGAGACATGGAAGACATCACGAACTTTGGAAAGATGCGAAGGAAGTTCCAATTGGTAGGCAACCTCTCCTTGTTTAGCAAGAATGCGAAAAGGTCCAATGTAACGAGGAGCCAACTTGCCTTTGATACCGAAGCGATGGGTACCCTTCAGAGGTGTAACCCGAAGGTAAGCCTTCTCGTCAACTTCATAAGTCACAAACTTATGATGACGGTCATATTGACTCTTTTGACGGGATTGGGCTGTTTTCAACTTTTCACAAATAACGCGGACTTGCTCCGCTGCATCCTGGATCATGTCCGGACCAAAGAGTTGGCTCTCTCCGGTTTCTGACCAGTTAAGAGGTGTTCGGCATTTTCTTCCATAGAGAACTTCAAAAGGGGCTTTTCGCAAGCTTGATTGATAACTGTTGTTATATGCGAATTTAGCAAATGGAAGGCAGTTCTCCCAATTCATACCGAAAGATATAACACAAGCTCGGAGCATGTCTTCAAGAATTTGATTGACTCGCTCAACTTGACCACTTGATTGGGGATGGAAAGCAGTGCTAAAAGATAGATGAGTTCCCATGGCGGTTTGAAAACTTTCCCAAAATCAAGAAGTAAAGATACTTCCACGGTTTGAGTTAATCTCCAAAGGAACACCATGAAGAGAAACTATCCGAGAAACATACAACTCCGCTAGCTAACTAGCAATATTGCTTTCACGAACAGGAAGGAAATGAGCCACTTTGGAGAGGTGATCAATGACTACGAATATAGCATTGTTCCCTCTCTTGGTCGTGGGAAAACCGGTCATGAAATCCATACCGATCTTATCCCATTTCCATTCAGGAATGGCTAAGGGTTGAAGGGTGCCAGCAGGCCTTTGATGTTCTGCTTTCACAGGACGACAAACGTCGCAATTAGCAACATACTGAGTGATTTCTCTCTTCATCCTAGTCCACCAGAACCTCTGGCATAGGTCCTGATACATCTTGGAACTACCCAGATGAATTGTGAGAGGAGAAACATGAGCCTACTTAAGAATCAGCTGCCTAAGATGTGGACTCTTAGGAACCACTAAACGGCCGTGAAAGAGCACTCCACCTTGATCATCTATAGAGAAGTCCTTAGCGAGACCGCTAACGAGGTTCTCTTTGATTCGGGAAATTCCCTTATCACGCTTTTGGCCAGCTATGATTTGATCCTTAAGAGTAGGTTTCGCCACCAAGTTGGATAGGAATCCTTGAGGAACAATGTGAAGATTTAACTTCCTGAATTCCTCATGGAGAAGCGGTTGACCTTGTTGTAACATCAAATTGTTACAATAGGACTTACGACTTAGTGCATCAGCCATGACATTGGCTTTTCCCGGCGTGTAAGTTATGCCTAAGTCGTAATCTGTAATCAACTCTACCCACCGTCTTTGCCTGAGATTCAAATCCGTCTGGGTGAAAATATATTTCAGACTTTGGTGATCAGTGTATATCTCGCAATGATTACCCAGAAGGTAATGTTGCCATGTCTTTAGTGCATGGACTACAGCTGCAAGCTCAAGATTATGTGTTGGATAATTATCCTCATGTGGACGCAACTGTCGAGATGCGTATGAAATCACATGACGATCTTGCATGAGAATGCAACCTAGTCCTTGTCGCGAGGCGTCGCAATAGATAATAAAGTCCTTAGAAAAATCTGGTGGCACCAGAACGGGAGCAGAGGTCAGTCGTCTTTTCAACTCCTGAAAACTATGCTCGCATTGTGGGGTCCACTCGAACTTCTTATCTTTCTTGAGGAGTTCAGTCAGAGGTTTCGCAACCTTGGAGAAGTTCTCAACAAAGCGGCGACAATAGCTCGCTAAGCCAAGGAAACTCCGAACTTGCTTAACCGATTCAGGTTGAGTCCAATCAAGGATGGCCTGAACTCTCTCGGGATTAACAGCAATACCTTTTCCAGAGATCACGTGGCCTAGATAGGTCACTTCCGGCAACCAGAATTTAGACTTGGAGAATTTGGCATATAAGCGGTGCTCTCGAAGTTTCATCAATACCAGCCTTAGATGCTCGACATGTTCTTGTTCGTTCTTTGAGTAAATGAGTATGTCATCGAGGTAAACCACGACGAACTTATCCAAATACTCCATGAAGATCGAATTCATCAGACGAGAGAAGGTGGCTGGAGCATTAGTTAAACCGAAGGACATGACGGTGTACTCGTATTGGCCATAACGAGTGACAAAAGCCATTTTTGGAATGTCCCCGTTTCTAATTCTGATTTGATGGTATCCCAATCTCAAATCCATTTTGGAAAATACAAAGGATCCATCGAGTTCATCGTACAAATCGTTGATCCTGGGGAGCGGATACTTGTTCTTGATAGTGACCAAGTTCACTGGTAGGTAATCCACAACCATCCGATCTGATCCATCCTTCTTCTTAATGAAGAGGACGGGGCAATCCCAAGGAGAAGAACTAGGACGAATGAAACCTTTGTTCAAAGCTTCATCGAGTTGGGTTTTTAGCTCGGCTAGTTCTAAGGGTGCCATCTTATAGGGTCTTCTGGCTATTGGGACTGTCCCTGGAATAAGTTCTATCACGAACTCAACATCTCTCACAGGTGGAATACCTGGCAGTTCTTCTGGAAAGACATCCGGAAAATCACGGACTACCGGAATATCTTCTAGATCAGGGAGAGGGCTAGCATTTAGGGAATAGAGTTGGCGCTTGGTTGTTCGAGTAGAGACATTCACTATCTCTCCCGAGGAATGTGTAAGTTGAACATTCCTAGAATGAGTATCAATCTTGGCATAGTGGGCTTTCATCCAATCCATGCCTAGAATGATATTGATGTTCGAAGACTTAAGAGCTATCAAGGATGCTAGGAACACTAGTCTATCCACCAGAATTTCATTATCATGGCTCACTCTAGAAGTTTGCCATTTTGATCCAGGAGTTTGAACTACTAAAGGAGTGGGCATGTCACAGAAAGACATGTTATGCAACTGTGCATAACTTTCTGAGATGAGTGAATGAGATGCCCCAGTATCAAATAGAACAGATGCTGGATGGCTATTAACAAGAAGCGTACCTAGAATGACATCAGGATCTTCAAGAGCTTCTTCAGCAGACACATAATTAACTCGCCCACGGGCAGGAGTTGGCTTCACATAAAAGGCTTTCCCTGGTTTTCCGCGTCTAGCGGGCTTGGCATTGTTCTGGGGACATTCACGAGAATAATATCCCGGTTCTCCACACTTGTTGCATACCACTATAGCACGAGGAGCAACATTTGCTTGTGGTCCTCCAAATGGTCTGGGTGGAGGGTTGGACTGAACTGGATGAGGTGCCTAGAAGGATAGCCTCACAGTGTACCTTGCCGGCATAGCTGCATTGGGTACCCATATTCGGCGCTTGTTGGGTCCTGAACCCGATGAAGGGTTGAAGTCACGGTTATGCCTCCTCGTGGCTTCGTAGTCAGTTTGTCCGGACTCGGCATTGATAGCCTTGTTGACAAGAGCCTGGAAGGTCGTGCATTCATGCAGACGAAGATCTCGGCGAAGCTCAGCATTAAGTCCCTTGCGGAACCTGGCCTGCTTCTTGGCATTGGTTGAGACTTCCTCTGGGGCATAGCGAGCAAGGTTTCCAAACTCGCGGCTGTATGCATCAACTGACAATCTGCCCTGGGTGAAGGCACAGAATTCCTCTCTCTTGCGGTCCATCAGCCCTTCCGGGATGTGATGGAGATGAAATGCGGCGCTGAACTCTGCCCAGGTTGGTGTAGGTCCCTAGGGGCGCATAGCTTCATAGCTTTCCCACCACAGGTTGGCAGGTCCCTCTAGAAGGTATGTCGCAAAAGTCACCTTGTTGGCCTCTGAAACATTTGCCGCTCGAATCTTGCGTGACATACTGGTCAGCCAATCATCCGCATCGAGGGGATCGATCGAGTGATGGTACTTAGGTGGACACAGTTTAATGAAGTCACCAAGTGACACTCCATCATGGTGATCGGTGCGGGGAGCACGAGCGGTGTTCTGTTCAATCCTCTCCAACAGTCTGTTGGTCTCCCTCTTATTCCTTTCAGCTTCTAGCATCACCTCCGCTAGAGATGGCGCTCATGGTAGCTCTTCTTGCCTTGGCTGGCTACTCTCGCCTTGCTCATGAGCAGACACGGGGTTGTTCCTGGTTGACACCATCCTGAGGAAAACAATCCATAGCTTAGACATAGAGAACAACAACTCTAGGACATGAATTTAGGAATGCACTGATCAACATGGCATGTAGAATAAACACCAATCAACATGGTAAAGCAGCTACCATATGAACATTAGGTTTTATACACACCATGACTTAGTTCAGTACAAACCCAAGCTGAGAACAACTACGGAGGGATGGCTCAACTCATTGAAGGCATTACAAGCATCCTATACATTATCTATCTACACCTCCGGAACTCAACTCTCGACCTTGATCATATACCACAAGACACACAGGACTGTGGCGATACGTCTACTACCATACTAGGTCTAACATCCACGCACTCAAAGATCACCGTAGAATGCCTCGTACAGGTTATCCCCATGACCTGGGAGCTGAACCTGAGGATCTGGAAACACTCTAGCCTGGGATCCTTGGAAACCATAAGGACACGGGTGTGGCCTTGGTCCCCTTGTCGGCGGCAACAGCTGTCCTCGAAGAGGGGTGATGCCTCCAATATCAGGCGAGTCTACATGTGGTGGCAAATGAGTCCGCGATGGGGTCAGCATCTCCATACCTCCATATCCTGTCTGCACGACAGGTGCCAACTGCGTCAAGGCTGTCCAAAGACGGGCACGGGTAGCATAGAGCTCCATGCGAAGGGCACGTGCATCACGATCCCTATTCTCCAACATCTGAGCGGTCACCTGCAGTCTAGGGTCTTCATGAGAATGATCTGAGTAGGCTGCACTAAGATATCCATCCTCTCCTCCCATGGAAGCAGGAACATAACAGAACTCCGTGTTCTGAAACAGACCATGGTGAAATTTCATAATAGTCAGCATAGTGTAGGCGGCTGCTTGAACTGCGATATCTATGGTAACCCCCAATCCATGAGTCCAGTGAAGCGGCTCTGCAGCTCCAGGATATGAAGGGTATAACCTAACAGTACACAAATACTGACTCTGGTTGAAATCTTGTTACTGCTCCTCCACTGTGTACTCTAGGTACCAGCGATATCCAGCCTCCATCATCACTCTAACCAACATGGCCGTGTGACCCGGCACATCGATGTACCTGGTCAGACGGACCACCTGACGGAAAGGACGAGATGGCATCTAAAACAGAGAATGATGCAAGACATAAGAGATCCTAGCAGAAATTGGACAGCATAATGGTTGTAATTGCTCAACAAATTTTTTGAGACAATTGAAAAGATATTGGAAAGGCATAACCACTCGACTATCTAGACTCAAATCTCTTCTCCATCTATTTGTCACACCAACAACACTAGATTAACTGCACTTACTCACAAGCAAGCTAGCTATTAGTCCATGGCTAGTAACTCGTCATCCTAAGCAGTAGATGAGAATCCTAGTTCCTATCCCCGTAGATAAGATGAGAATGACCCAGCATAGAATAACTTGGGAAGAGGAGTAAAAAGAGCCTTACGTTCCCTTCCACAATCAATTCCCCTACTTATCTATAGTGTTTCTAGACTCAACTTCGACCGGTTTGGCTTGGTAGTCCTACAGTCAGTCAGGCTCTGATACCAACGCTGCCGGGACCCCGATCCTAAGTCATATGATTCCATACTGTAACAAGCCACATCACTTTGCGGCCTCACGCACGGTACTCCACGGCTGCCACCTTACCTTGGCCGGGACCGTTTGCGTCTTTTGGCTCACGTATGTGAACATGTCGCTGGCAATCACACAACAAAGAACCCGGGCCGACATAACTAGTCATAGAACCCAAGTGGCAAATCCATATGGAAACAGGCATACATAACCCAACAATGCAGGTGTCGGCCTAAAGCGTGTGTAGACGAGTCGTGGCAAGTTACAAGGACTCCATTACGTCACGAGACACGAATGTCATTACTGCACGTAGACGAGTCGTAACAGGCTACAGGGACTCCATTACACTGCGAGACATTTCCCCGAAGGGACAGACACAGCAGCAAAGAAGGATACATGCCGGTCAATCAATGTGTCCGGAGCAGTAGCAAGCTACCATGGCTCGGTGGAAGCACAAAGAGGTAGTTTCCCGTAAAGAGTACTACTAAAGGCACACAACTAGGTGTCAGATCCCATACATACCGTTGCACGTCACACGTACGCACGACATGCCCGATATGCATAGATACAACCATGGCATCACAACATAACCATACAATAACATTACTTTTATTTAAGAGGCTCAGAAGAGCCTTGCGTAATATGTTCTTGCAGATAGGGTCACATGACCCGGCACTCAAGTCATACAAACATAGTCATACAAGCCAGCGGAAACTAAAGTTGTCTGAGTACAGACGGCAAAATATCAAAGAGGCACATGGCTTGGCTATATACAGCCCACCACACGGGCAAGATCGCAGCTGGGACACCAGCTATTCGGCATCGTCAACGTCTAGATAGAACCCACCTGATGGGTCCTGGTTTTCTTCTGCAACATTAATTAAGCAAGGATGAGTACAATCGTACTCAGCAAGTCTTTAAACAGACCTAGTCTAATGTATCAACAAAGGGGTGGAGGAGTTTATGCAGAAAGCCAGCTTTGACTCATGGCTAACCTACACTACTCAGTTTTAAACTCTTTGTTACAATTTCAGTTATCGCACACGAGTCCACTAACTCCATCACAATACACCACCATGGACTCACCTTCCCCTTCCGAAAGAGTGCCATCCACGGTACTCACACTTGTCTTGAGATTTTTAGAGGTATCCATTTGATTATCTATGAACAGCGTAAGTTCTCCAAGTACTCCATATCCGAGGACGCAGCTATTCGAATAGTTTCATAACCCTGTAGGGGTGTACTTCTTCACACACACTCTCGCCACTTATCGCTGTGTGCCATACACCATGCACCTCGGGAACCTTCAAGCGGATGCCCAGCGAGGGAGTCGGCCACGACCGTCAATCACATAAGACCTCTAGTCCAGGCTACCGCCTATTTGAGACTGACCCGCATGGAAGTCCGGCCGAAGTTTCCACTATGGTCCCAAACAATATGCGTAGGGTTCCCACCCACCATTCGTGTGACCCTTGGTACAGCGTGCCACTACCTACCGCGTCGTAACCCACCCCAAGGGTCAGCGCTACGCACGGCCTCCAGCATGCTATAAACACCAGAAACTACTTGCAATACCTAGACCAAAGACTAAGCGACTGATAAGTCGAGCGGGGTCATAATTTAGGGCCCAACATGTGGTAGTATCTTGTCTTGGATCACAAACACGGAACCCAGTTCCTAAGAACGGTCCCAATGAGACAACCCACTATGTATTCCTACATAGCCTCTCATCGCTACCTTTATCAAATCGTATTCATTTTATGCTCATCACATTGGACAACACTGGTTCACTCAGTTCATCACCCAGATGAAACCGACCTGACACAACTCTAAGCATAGCAAGCATAGCAGGCAAAGTAAGCTAAGCACATCATGGCACAAGCATCTACCAGGTATGCTAGGTTGCAAGGTTTAGCTATTTACTGTGACAAGATCAGGTCATGCATAAGAATAGGATCAACTACCGTACGTGTATGACTGACTTGTGATCGTTTGTCCTAATGTAATAAACAAGAGCAGGAGCGAGAGAATGGGATGTTATCGGAATGATCAATGGGGTTGCTTGCCTTGCTGGGTTGTGGAAGAGTTCTCTCCTTCGTCGGGGTACGGAGTAGTATCCTCCGGATTAGGGCCTACCGCAACGCAGATGTAAACATTCAATACAAGCAGATGCAACAATATGATGCATGATCATGGCAAGATAGTATGCATGGATGAGCTAATTTAATTAGTGATCATGACAATTTGAAATGTATTTGAATATAGGTTCAAAGTTGTTCTCATTTCAAATTCTATATATTGTCCAAATGCTAAAATGTCCATGTTCACCTATTTAGGTTGCTCTAACATGCATGAAAATATCACCATTGGATTCATTGGATTTTTCTGATAAATTTTCATATATAAATTATTTTCATCTGAGTTACAAATTAATTTATATGATTTTTCAAAGTTTTAAATAATTTCTGGAATTATTTTTAAATAAAAAATTGACTTATTGCATCAGCATGATATCATGATGACATCAGCTGGTCAGCTGACCCGGCCCAGAGTCAAACCTGACATGTGGCGTCCACATGTCAGTGTGTGGTTAATTTAATTAGCTGATTAAAACTAATCCTGTTTTAATTAACTAACTGGGCCCACCTGTTAGTGTCTAATTAACTTAATTAATTAAAATGTTTAATTAACTCTAATCCCTAATTAACCAAGGGCTGGCCCCACCTGTCATTGACTCACAGGGTCAAGCCAGGGCCCACCTGGGGTCAAACTCGCCGGAGTTGGCCGGCGGCTCGACACCGGTGACCATCAGGAACGGCGGCATCCATCGGGTTTCTCCTACAGGGGGTCATTTGGCGCGTTGAGACCACCGGCGTGCAGCCCGTGCACGACCTCATCCATTCGAGGCCACTGGGGGTCTGGGGGTCGCCGGAGCTCGCCGGAAACGAGCTTGCGGTGGCGGCCGAAGCTCGGGCTCGGATGCAAACATGACACAGGGCACGGGGCGACGCAGCGATGGGCTCTACGGGCTCCTGGGAACTCCAGGAGTTCAACCGTGCACGCGCACGTGAGCTTGGAAGGCTCTACGCACGGCGGCGACCATCGACGGCGGTGGGAGGATTCGGGTCCGACAGCTAGGCTAGCTACAGCGCAAGAAAGAGAGCGGAAACGCAGGGGAAAGGGAGAGGGGCTCACAGACGATCCAGGGAGCTGGTCAGCGGGCTCGGGGACGGTCCGAATCGACGGCGATCTGGTGACCCGAGGAGGAGGATGATGGCGCGGCGGCGATAGTGGGCTTCCGGCGACGCCTGGCTCGGCTGGCAGGAAGAGGGGGTCCGGGCGGAGTGTTTGGGTGGCACAGGAGGGCTCGGGGCTGGCTAGGGCGACGGCACGACGGAGCTGCATGGTTTGGCCATGGCGGGAGCAGGAAAGGAAATGCGCGCGAGAGAGAGCGCGCGGGAGAGAAGGGGGAAGAGGAAGCCATGGCGGCGAGGTGCTTCACGCTGGCGCTCGCGGAGGCCTCCACGGCAACCAGGCAAGCAGGAGGTGGCCGTGCGCTTGCCCGTGCGCGGTGACCACACGCGCGCGTCCTTCTGGCGCGAGGAGGAGGACGACTGGCGTCACTTCGTCCTGGGCCGGGCCTGCTACAGTGCTGGGCCACAGGTAAGTCTCCTCTCTTTCTTTTTTTTAATTCTGTTTTCTGTTTTCTAACACTTGTTTGATTTTCTTTGCAGATCCAAATGACTTTTCAAAAAGACCCAAACAATTTCTAAAAAGAAGTCTTAATATTTCAGACTTATAATAAAAGTTTTCAGGTTATTTTAGAAATCAGAATAATGACAATGATTTATTTATCATTTTCAAAGGCTTAAATCTTTAATTTAAATTATTTGAAATGTTCAAATGGTTAGAATGATCCCTGGTATATGCATGCCCTCAATTATCAGACATAGGGAACATTTTTTATGGGCATTTTGGATTTGTTGAAATTTCATTTATCTGGAATTTCTTTAATTCATGAAATGCTTAGGGTTTCTTTCTTTCTCCCCATTTCATATTGATGCAAGGATGATGATGATGATGCAAACACAATGCTAACCTAGGACACCGCCGCGATGGCTGACGGACGTGGCGGTAGTTGGGGCGGCTCTTTTGGCGGTAGTTGGGACACCGTCGCGCATGCTGCCGTTGGCGGAGCGGGTGGCCACTCACGCGTCGGGCGGCGACGTAGCGCCGGCGCCTCAGCCAGGGGAACGCGTTGTGTTCCTCTGGCACTTCTCTCTGGGCTTCGGGCTTCCGGTGAGCATATTTTTCTATCTTCTTCTTGACACTTTCGACCTCCAACCACACCACCTTGGTCCGAACTCAATCTTGTACCTCTTCGCCTTCGTGGCGTTGTGCGAGGGGTACCTTGGCATTCTCCCTTTCCTTGATCTTTTCAACGCCCTTTTTTATCTCAAACCTTTGAAGAGCGACGCGTGCGGGGGCACGGGGGTGTGCTACCGCGACGTCGCTCACTTTCCTTCTCTTTCTTTGATCGACTCAGTCAAGGGGTGGCATCAAACGTTCTTCTACATGAAGAACGTCGACCCGAGGACGGATTTCATCCGGCTGCCGCCTCTTGAGGACCGGCAGTCGTTCCAGCAGAACTGGCTGGGATTTGCCCCATGCGACGGGGCCTTGAACGAGCTGGCTTGGCTCATGCAGCTGAAGAGCGTCGAGGGGCTGGTTCTCGCCGACCTGGTGGCGGCCTTCATGTCGCGCCGGGTGTCACCTCTCCAGCTGAGGCCACATCGGATCTGCGACATGTCCGGCCGGCACGACCCCTGCTGGAAGTCCACCGTCGAGCTGATGCTAGCTCAGGTGGCGAAGCGAGTGAACGCCCTGACGATGTTCAAGCTGAAGCCCGCCTCGTGGTCCTTCTGCATGGAGCCGTATGATCGTATCAACCGGCCTCCCCTGGTGAGTTTTTTTGTTCAGGCGGTTCTCTTTTGTTTCTTATTCCCGAGCCGGCAGCTGGCTGGAGAGCTTACGTTGAAGTGCTGACAGCAGCTACTGGTGCGACAGAACACGTGGGACGGCCCACACCCGTAGATCTTCGAGGCGGAGCGCAAGGACTTCGACTCTAAGGACTTCCAGATGGGTGGTCCCGCGGAGGAAGGAGTGTACTCCTCAGGAGGGGCCGACGAGCCGGGGGATCTACGAGGCGGCGCCCCTAGTGGAGTGGGAGGGTCCGGAGCAGCCGAGGAACCCAGCGGAGCGGTTGAGTTCCCTCTTGCCCCCTCCATCCGGGACTGGACAGACGACGACAACGATGATGATGATGATGATGATTTTATGATCCTACACGGGCGTCCTCCCGCGGCGCGCTAGGACCGGAGGAGCGAGGAGCAGCTGGCTGGAGGCCCGGCAGCCGAACTGGCCGGGCGGGGGAGGAGGCCAGCACAAGAGGGGCCGGCGGTCCCGTCGCCCGGCCCGAAGCGGATCAAGATGTCCGCGCGGAAGCCGCCGCCACATGCCAAGCGGTCCCTGCCCCTTGTCGTTGCGTGAGTTCTTTTATGCTCGCGCGAGTTTTCTTGTTGGTGCCTCGCGAGCCGGTTGATGACCAGCCCTTGGGCATTGCAACGACCCCATCGAGCTCCATGAGGAGGAGGCGGCGGGGGAGCAGACGGACGCCGCTAGCTGGTTGGCCCGCGAGCATGCGGCCACCTAGCGGGAGGAGAAAAGGAGGCTCGTGGAGTTGCGAGCCTCTCGGTCCGGAACGTGGGGCTGGGCCGTGCACTCCAAGACCTCGAGCAGCCGGGGGCGAAGGGGGTCGACCGAGCCTCCGCGAGCCGTAGACTCGGCAACGGAGTCCACTCGCATGTCGAGGCCCCCATCGAACGAGCCGCGGGGGGTGGCTACGGACCCGCCAGGGCCTTCGTCGGTGCAAGAGTCCGTCCAGGCATGGGAGGTGGCGACGACACCGGCCCCTGAGGCGGCCCGGCCTGAGGTGCCGGAGGTGACCCCGCCTATCGCTGAACCGGTCCGGGTCGAGGTGCCGGAGGTGCCGGCGGCCCTGGAGGTGACACCGGAGGTGCCGCCGGAAGCGGCAGCCATGGAGGTGGAGGTGCCCTCCGGCGCGACCGATGCGCCGGAGCGGCCGGGGGAGGTGGCGGCGCCGGGGCTGGAGCCGCAGCGAGTCCGGGCGGCAGCGGCTGCCGGGCGCGGAGGGTCCGACGGTCGATGCAGGAGGTCTCCCAGGACTGGGATGCGCTGGCGAGCGTGCCGGCCCTACCATCTCCCCCGACAGGCGGACCGGTCCCCTCCCTCGTGGATCTGGGGAGCGTCCTGGCCGGTGCTAGTAGGAGCTGGCCCGGTTTGCGGAGGCGGCGGGCGTCGCCCTTCAGCGTGTGGAGGTAAGCTCGCAACCTTCCTTGGAGGTTTTAGTGGGGGCGCGCGAGCGTCCCCACTGAGTGTAGCCCTCTAGATGCGGCCCGGCTGACCGGCTGACGGGCAGCCAGGCCGAATCACCTTTTAGCACTTCTTGATCTTTGCTTATTTTTCTTGTGACGGGAGGGAACCTCCCTGCGGGAGAAGCTCTTCGCGGAGGCGGTCGCCATCCACGACCGCAGCAAGTTTGGCTTCTATCGCCTGGAGGAGGAGTTGGCGCGTGTGCAAGGTAGGTTGCACTTCGTAGGAGAGGCGTATAGACCTCGGGAGTCGGCTGTCGCCGCCCGCCCACTAATGTTGGTTGTGTCGTGCAGGCGAGCTAGCTACCCTTCGCGGGGAGAAGACCGGGCTCGTCGCCGAATGGGACTGGCTGGCGCGGGACGCCCAGGCGGCCGCGCAGGAGACGGACCGGCTGGCCGTGGTGCTAGTTGATGGGGAGGTGGCCTAGGACCGGCTCAAGGCCGAGGCGGCAAAGGAGGTGGCGTCTTGGGAGGCGGTCGTCAAGGAGACGGTTGATGCCTCCCTGAGGACCGCCACCCTTCAAGGCGAGGTGATGCGCCTCCAGAAGTCGGAGCGTGAGGGCGGCGTACCACTCCGCTGTCGGGGTGGACGACGCGGTCGAAGGTAGGTGCCAATCTCTCTCCTTCCCCAACCAGTTGCACTTTCCTCTGTTGTTTCTCGTGTCTTATCTCGCTTTTTCTCTTCTTCTCTTCTTCTTCCCTCCAGCGTGTTTCTCGGAGACTCACTGTCGTGCCACGCGCGCCGTTTAGGAGTACCGGGAATACCTTCGGGAGTGCGGTCACTCCATCGAGCAGCACGCCGCGTGGGACATGGACGAGATTGGGATCGCCGTCGAGATGCAGATGACCCACCTTGAACGGAGCGTGGAGCGGCTCAAGACCGCCGGCAAGGAGGTCATTGCCGCGTTGTGGCCGGGCCATGGGGGAGCTCCGACGCACCACATAGCTCAGTGGCTTGAGCACGCCGTCCCCCGCCTCGAGGCCTGGAAGGCATCGGCTACCCGAGCCGGGGCACAGATGGTGCTCCATTTCGTTACGTCTTGGTACCGGGGTGTAGACCTAGGCCGGCTGGCGACTATGCGGGACGTGCGGGCCGCGGAGCGGGAGGCCTGCGAGCCGGCCCTCGTCTAGCGGGCCAATGAGCTCGTGTCGTATGTCGACGCGGATGAGTTCCTGCCGCCCTGGGTGAGGACGGCGAGACGCTGGCGGAGGAGTCCTTCGGCATCCCTCAGGGCCCGGACGATGTCTAAGTCGCCGACAAGAGCACCAAGTCGAGCTGTGAGACGGTCGAGACCGAGGAGGCTGCCTCGAAGGACAAGGCCGCCGACCCGAAGGCCGGGACCACCTCCAGGGCGAGGACTGAGCCGCCCCACGACGCGATGGCTGAGGGCACGCCGGCTGGCGACGCGCCGGTGTCCTAAGCCCCCGGGCATCCTTTTTATCTTTCTTACTGCATGCAAGACTTGAATCCACCCACTAGGGGTGACTGTGTAATGAACTGAATGCTAGTCGTGGGCCATTTTTGCCTTAATATTTATGTCATGAGTATCCGTGTTTTGTCTTATGACTCGTGCCGCCCTGTCCTTATCCCTTTTTTGCCCGCCTTGATTCTTTTTATTTCTATTCCTTTTCCCCTTTGGCTTTGGCACCTCCAGCCTGACAGCTAGGAGCCGGTCTGTAGCTGGGTTCGGGCGTCCGCCTCAAGGGAGTCGTTTTGAAACTGAGGAATCGCGGGTTTTCTTTGGGATAAGTAGAGCGGTAGAGACGCGGCGAGGGTCCGAAGGGCCCAGAAGAGGTCCCACCACGTTTTGACCTTTCACGTTTGCCAGACCTTGCCGCCCTGAGGCCCCGTTAGCCGGATAGCAGGGAGCCGGTCTGTAGCTGGTAAGGGTAGGGAAGCTTGGCCGGCCCACATTACTTAGAAATTTTTTGGAGAGGTGCTTCTAGGTCCAGCCGGCTAGCCCCCGGGCCCGGGAGCCGGACCGGGGAGCCGGTGAGTGAGGAACAATTTGAGAGAAACGAAATGGGGCGCGCCAAAAGAGCCAACATGGGGCGCCCATTGCATTCATAAGCCCAAAAGGACCTGGGTACATACATAAATTGATTTTCCTCAACAGTAAAACGGGCGTAGGAGTGCTGCGTTCCATGGGCGCCCCGTCTCTTCACCGGAAGCGTCTCTTTTGCGCTTCTGCGGCTGCTGGGCGTTTATATGGTAGTACGCATTGTTGTGTAGTACCTTGTTGATGATGAATGGGCCTTCCCATGGGGAGGACAACTTGTGATGTCCGGCGGTTCCCTGGATCCACCTGACGACCAGATCCCCCTTGCAGAACGAGAGCGGTCGGATCCACTAGCTATGGTAGTGCCGGAGCTTCTGCTGGTAGATCGGTGTCCGGCTCAAGGCCAGTTCGCGAGCTTCCTCGAGTAGATCGACGACGACTTCTCTTGCCTCTTTCGCGTCCTTCTCCGTGTATAGGGCGACCTGAGGCGAATCGAACTCGATGTCGGTGGGGATGATCGCCTTGGACCCATACACAAGGAAAAATGGAGTATAGCTGGTTGACCGGTTCGGGGTGGTCCTAAGACTCCAAAGGACGGTTGGCAGCTCGTCGATCCAGCAGTCGGTCGACCTTACTAGCGGCATCACGACCCGGGGCTTGATGCCGGACAAGATGAGGCTGTTCGCCCTCTTGACCTGGCCGTTTGACTGTGGATGGGCGATGGAGGCTAGGTCGAGCCAGATCCCTTGGTCGGAGCATAAATGTGCGAGTGCGCCCTTGGTGAAGTTGGTGTCGTTGTCGGTGGTGATGCTATGGGGAATGTCATAGTGTATCGTGATGTCGTCGATGAACAGGACGGCCGTGGGACCGTCCAGCTTCTTGAGTGGTCGCACCTCGGTCCACTTGGTGAATTTGTCAACGGCCACCAGCAAGTGCGTCATGCCGCCTTGAGAGTTCTTGAATGGGCCCACCATATCCAGCCCCCAGACGGCGAAAGGCCATGAGAGAGGAATGGTTTGGAGAGCCGTCGCCGGCAGGTGGCTTTGCGTGCTGAAGCGTTGGCAGCCCTCGCATTCGTCGACCAACTTCTTGGCCGCCTCGAGAGCCATGGGCTAGTAGAAGGCGTGGCGGAAGGCCTTAGCCACCAGGGTCCGAGAGGCTGCATGATGCCCGCACTCTCCCTGGTGAATGTCGAGGAGGATTTCCAGGCCCTTTTCCGGCTCGACGCATCGCTGAAAAATGTCGGTGGTGTTGCGGTGGACGAGCTCGTTCTTGATGATGCCATAGGCCGAGGCCCGGCGCTGGATGTGCCTAGTCAGAGCCTCGTCCGGAGGCAGCTCGCCTCGCGAAAGAAATTCCAAGATGGGTTGGGCGCATGAGGGGGCCGCGACGGCGGCCGGCCCGGGAACCCTCGGGGCTGGTTGGTCAGCCCCCGGGGCCGACTCGGGAGCCGCCGAGGCTGGTTGGTTAGCCCCCGGGTCTGGCTCGCCAGTCCTCGGGTATGGCTAGTCAACAATCATCATGATAGCCGTGCCGCCGGGGCTGGCCACCTCGGGAGCCGCCGGCTCGACCGGGGCCAGTTGGGCAGCCGATGGTTCAAGAGCCGGTGGCAAAGTTGCGGGGGAGGCGGCCAGAGTTGTTGATGGGCCGGCGGTACCTGTCGGCACGAAGATCGACTCCGATTCTGGGGAAGATTTGGTCAATGGCTTGAGCAGCCGTTCGAGGGAAACGCCGGCTGGGATGGCCTGCCGGGTGGAGCCGATCTTTGCCAGGGCATCCGCCGCCTCGTTGTCCGCTCGGGGGACGTGATGAAACTCACAGCCCTCGAAGGAGCTGGTGAGCTGTTGTACGAGGAAGAGGTAGCTGGCCATGTTGGCGTCCCAGGTGTCCCATTCACTAGAGACCTGTGGCACCATGAGGTCGGAGTCACCGAAGCAGAGGATGCGCCTGATGCTGATCTCCTTGGCGAGCCGGAGGCCATGCATGGACGATGGCCTCGTACTCTTCCACGTTGTTGGAGGCGGCGAAGTGGATCTGGAGGGCGTACTTGAGTTGATCACCTTTCGGGGAGGAGAGGACTATGCCAGCACCCAAGCCGGTCCTCATTTTCGAGCCATCGAAATGCATGCGCCGATGCGTGGAGTCTGGGGGAGGCGGGACGAACTCCGTCTCCGCCCAGTAAACGAGGAAATCCGCCAATGCCTGTGACTTGATAGCGGTTCTTGGCTCGTACTGGATCTCATGATCGGCGAGGGCGATTACCCACTTGGCGATCCGGCCAGTGGAGTCCCGGCCGCTCATGATCTCGCCAAGCGGGGACGTGCTCACCACGGTAATGGTATGCTCTTGGAAGTATTGCTTGCCTTCTTCGCGGGAAAATATATGTCGTAACACATCTTTTGGTAGTGGGGGTAGTTCTTCTCGCACGCGGAGAGGACCTCGCTGAGGTAGTAGACGGGCCGTTGGACCGGCAGGGACTTGCCCTCCTCCGGCTGCTCGACCACCAGGACAACGCTGATGACGCGGGTGGTCGTAGCGATGTAGGCAAGTAGCGGTTCCTTCTCAGCCGGCGCGGCCAGGATGGGCGTGTGGGTGAGAGCCTTCTTGAGGCCGCGGAAGGCCTCGTCCGCCTCGTCGGGCCAGTCGAAGATGCCCGGCCTCTTGGCTTGACCCGGCTCGATTAGAACCGACTTGCGAAGGAGTCCGTAGAGGGGCAGAGCCTTCTCTTCGAGCCGGCTGATGAACCTGCTGAGCGAGGCAAGGCAGCCGGTGAACTTCTGGACGTCACGGAGCTGGGTCAGCTTTGGCATGCGTTTGATTGCGCGGAACTTCAATGCCGCGGGCGGACACGAAGAAACCCAAGAGTTGACCGACGGGAACGCCAAAGACAAACTTCTCCCGGTTGAGCTTGATCTTGTACTCGCGAAAGTTCGCGAACGTCTCCTGAAGGTCATCGAGGAGGCTGAACTACTTCTTGGTTTTGACGACGATGTCATCGACTTAGACGTGGACGTTCCTGCCTATCTGAGGCAGGAGGCACTTCTGCATGCACCGTTGGAATGTGGTTCGTGCATTCTTCAGGCCGAAGGACATGGTCATGTAGCAGTAGGCCCCAAAGGGCCTGATGAAGGAGATCTTGAGCCAGTCCTCCGGATCCATCTTCATCTGGTGGTAGCCGGAGTAGGCATCCAGGAAGGACAACAAGTCGTAGTCGTCCGTGGAGTCGATAACTTGATCGATCCGTGGAAGGGCAAATGGGTCCTTGGGACACGCCTTTTTCAGGCTAGTGTAATCGATGCACATGCGCCAGGTATTGTTCTTCTTCAGCACCAGGACTGGATTGGCCAGCCAGTCTGGATGGAACACTTCCATGATAACCCCGGTTGCGAGCAGCAGGGAGATCTCTTCTCCTATAGTGCGCCGCTTTTCCTCAAAGAAGCGGCGCAGGGGTTTCTTGACCTGCTTGACGTCCGGCCGGACGTGTAGTTTGTGCTCGGCGAACTTCCTCGGAACACCCGACATGTCCTTGGGATACCATGCAAAGATGTCCCGATTCTCACGGAGGAAGTCGACGAGCTCGCCTTCCTATTTGTTGTTGAGGCTGAAGCCGATCGTGACCCACTGAGCCGGGTTGGCCGGGTCAAGTAGGATTTGGTTGGTGTCTCTACATGGCTAGAAGGAGGCCTCACCGGTGGATTGCGAGGGAGGGGCTAGCACGGCCGGTTGGCTCGTCGCAAGGGCCACGAGCCGGTCGAGCTGTCGCTTCTCCTCGGTAAATTCCAGGGCCTTGGCCAGCCGGCTGCCATCTCGAGCGCACTCGAGCGATATCTTGTAGTCGCCCTTGATGGTGATGATTCCCTTGGGGCCTGGCATCTTGAGCTTGAGGTAGGCGTAATGTGGAACTGCCATGAAGCTAACATCAGCCTGCCAGCCCAACAGCGCGGGGTAGGGTCTCGTGAGATCCATGACCTCGAACAACACTAGCTCGCGGAGGAAGTAGCTGGGTCCACCGAAGAGGACGTCAAGGGTGACTTGCCGACAGGGGAACAGGACTTCCCACGCATGATGCCGTGGAAAACCGTCCGACTCGCCTGCAGGTCTTCTATCTTCAACCCTAGCTTATCCACCGTGTCGAGGTAGAGAATGTTGATGATGCTGTCGCCATCTACCAGCACCTGCGAGAAGCGGCAGGCTCGCTCCTTGCTCGCGATGGTGGGATCGAGGACCAAGGCGTAGCTGCCGGGATTCGGCATCACGGTAGGGTGATCAGCCCGGCTCCAAGTGATCGGCTTCTCCGACCAGTGCATGTGGGGAGTCGCCGGCATGCTGGCATTCACCCCACGGCGGAGCGGGCGCCCTGTGTGCTTGCCCGTCTCTTCACTGGTGAAGACGACGTAGCAACCGTCCTGGTTGGGAAACTGGTCGATTAGACGACCATCGTTCGGAGCCGCTGCAGACGCCGGGGCGGCAGCCTGGGCTGGGGCCGGCGCGCGGGCTGGCAACGCAGGAGGAGCCAGAAGGCCGTCCCCCCGGGCCAATCGCTTTGAGAACCTACACTTCCAAAGCATGGGCATAGAGGGTTTGGCCCCTGAGAGGTTGTTGCAAGGGAGATCGAGCATTTGCTCGAAGGTGAGCTTCGGCTGCCAGGCAGCCTTGCCGGTGCGCTGGCGCAGGCCGGAAGGCTGGGCAGCTGGCTCTTGATCCTTGACGGTGTTGGCCTGCTAGCTCTCGTAGCGGGGATCCGGCTGGTCGTTCTTGCATTTGTTGTTCTGCGGCTGCCGATTGTCGGCAGCCGGCTGGGTCACGGCAGGTGTTGTCGTAGCCTTGGCCGGCAGGGTCGTCTTGACCCGGATGGCCGAGTTGGCCATGGCGTACTTGTCCGCCTTGGTGTCACACCCTATGTTTGTAACACATTGTCATGATTTGGTTTACAAAAATTGGAACTAGTTAAACTATTTGAGTGCATGCTTGTTTGAACTGATGCTTGTTTGACTGCTTGGATGATCATGTTTGGCACTCTTAGGTTCTACTCCTCTCCACATTCATCTTCATTTATCAGAACTCCTTGCCCTATGATCATGCCATGTGAATAGTGCTCAAAACTATTTTTATCAAAATTTATTTTCACCAAAAAAGGATTTATTCAATTTAAGTTTGCTAAAACCCCTAAATTGAGGTTTGTACTAAAAGTCCTCAATTTGGGTGGATCCTTTCTTCCCAAATGCTTTACTTGAGATCTACTATATATATGACTTCTCAAAACCACCCAAAATTATTTTAAAATATTATTTTCATATTTTATTTAAAGGCTTTTTCTTAAGGCCAGAAATGGCTTTTCCTAAGGAAAAAATATTTAATGCTTTGAAAATATTTGAGAAAATTTAGAGAAACTCAGTGGACATATATTTTCCATATATAAGAGTTTAAACACAAGGGCTTGATCATATTATGGGCAAAACCCCTCAAAACCCTTTCTGTTCAGATCAATCTTTTGGGATGTTTTCTATAAAAAATATTCTCAATAAATTTTAGGAAAACTCTGGCAAGTGAACAACATCATTGGTGATGATATTGCAAAGTTTCATCTCAATCCAAGTTGGTTTGCTTCATCAAACCAACCCAAAACCATTCCTGTGCAGAATCAAATTTGAGCAACTTTACATTGTGAAGTGTCTCCCCTTGGCCTCAAACTTTGTGGGCATGCTCTAATGACCAAATGGTGATGATACACTAAGTGGTGCATGAAGAGTTAAAGCCTAACATCATTGGATCTATAGAAATCAGATTCTGCCAATTTCTATGTTTTCTCAAAGTCCTATTGTGAACTTTATCCTCTTAAGCTCAAACTTGGCGATCATGCTTGTTTTCCATCACATCTTGATCCTATCAAATCTCATGGCAATCTAAGACCATTTGCTTGCCCTAAACAGCATCAAACACTTTCTGGTTGATTAGTAAAAATGGCTTTTTCACCTCTTAACCTTTTACCCTTGGCCCCAACTTTTTACCACAGCCTCACCTATGTTCATTTCACCTCCAGTAAAGTTTGCATGGCCCTAGCCCAAATATAAATTCGTGAAAACCCCTCTCTCCCTCCCTAGCAGCATCCTTTCTTACCTCTCTTTTCTCTTCCTTCTACCCCAAGGCTCCTCCATAGCTCCCCCTAGACCCTCCTAGCCGTTGGGCATCTCCTAAAGCCCCAAGACACAAAAGGACACGCAGGGGGCTTATAGAAATGCCCTTGCATGCCAAATGGGTGCACTGGAGCATGCTATAGTGCGATCCCGCACTGTAGCCGCCCCCGCATGTCCCTCTAGTCGGCCTCGACGTCCGCGACCCTGCGGACTGTCGGCCCCCTCTCTCGCCTCTCTCTCCTTCCCTCCGCGCACGCGCACGCCACCGCCCGAGCTGGCCAGTGGCCGCGCTCGCACGCGCACCTCTCCGGGCCCCCTCCTGGCCGCCCTTCCTCCCCTCCTGGGCGCGGACCGAGTCCATGGCGCCCCCAGACATGGCCAGGCGTGCCCTCATGGCCCGTGGCGACGCCCTGGTCATCACCGGCGCACCACGTCCACGGTGGACCAGTGACCCCCTATAAAGAGGCCTCCCTGCGCCTCCTGCGCCCCTCTCCTACCTTCTCCTCTATATCAGCTCCTCCCCCATGCCCAGAACCTCCTTCCCTGTGGTCGGGAGCTCTCTCCCAACCCGAGCCCTTCTCGCTGCCGCAGTTCTTCGTCACCGGCGGGAAAGGGCCTCCCCGATGTCTCCTCCTCCTCTCCCCGAACGACAGCAGCCCCCGGAGTCCGCTGTCGCTACCCGCTCCCCTCACCGTGCCACAAATCGCCGTCGGTGAGCCTCCCCGCACCCCTGGTCGAGAGGAAGGAGATGATAGGCGGGCCCCGCCTGTCATACTCCCCCGCCACCCTGTGCCACTGACAGGATGGGCCCACCTGTTGGGTTCAACGGTCGGCTGCGTGCGCGCCTCGCCGTGGGCCGGTTTCCTCCCTGGGCCGGCTCGGGTGGGTGGATCTGGCCCGAGGGTGCATAATCCCCTTTTTTGTTTTTCCTTTTCCAGAATACTTTCAAAAATTCCACAGCACTCAAATAAATTCCAATGCCAAATATTTTTCCACCATAAATCATAGAATATTCCATAGAATTTAATGGTGCCATTTGTGAAAACTTTTGAAAACCTTTTCTATACAGATTTAAATTAAAACCTATTTTAGGCATTTTTAGCCTCTCTTATAAATAGTTTTTAAATAAGTTTTCACCCCAAAAACTTAGGAGAGTATTTTTAGGATTGTTGCTAGGATATTGCGGAATAAGGTAACATTTTATGTAGTGGCTTTTGTGCTCTGTTTATATTGTGATGCTTATTATTATAGTTTATTTTGCAATGGTAGATGATGCTGTTGACGGAGAAGTTGGACCCGAAGACTTCGAAGACCCCAGAGACTTTGTTGAGCCAGGAAAGCAGCCCTTTGACCATGTCAAGAAACCATTTTAATGCATGTCATATAGCACTTTACTCTCGTCGTATTTGATCATGTGATGTGGTGTTTCCCTTCGGTGGGATGCCTCCGGTACTTTTTCGTTGACACTTGCATGGAGCATAACCCTACCACCTTATGAGGGTTGTGCGGGTGGGAGTATTTAAGTTGTACATAGATGCTACGCAAAATGGGACGGGACTTGTGCATAGTGATGGCAAGGAAGTGATTCTTTCAAAGACTTTTCTGAAAACCCCATCGGGTGCCACTAATGCCCGAGGGAGATGACAATGAGATAGGTGACCACTTGAGAAAGAGGTGGTGTGCCGGAACAAGTAAGTGTGTGTGTTTTCGAAAACGGATTAGGTTTAAGATTTGTCGACCGTCCCAACCTTACATGCACAACCACGATACCCTTATGGGACGGGGCTTTGTTGACTACTATGGTTGGTGCTCGCAAGGAGCCCACATTACTAGTGGCAAGAGTGAAGTGGTCACATTTGAGATGGGGTCGTCCGTGAGTGGAAGGTCATGTGCTGTCTTTACAGGCAGCGGGCACACCGTTGCGTGCCCCCATGGATGATATGAGTGATGTATATCAAGAGGGATGGCACCAACGAGTGGACTCTTTGTTTAGTATCACCATGGGAAAGGCATTGTTCGGGTGCTTACCTTGGGTATGTTATATGTCGCGAGTCGTGGATGACACGAAAGTTCCCCGAGTCTTGTGGGTAAAGTGTGCAACCTCTGCAGAGTGTAAAACTATTCGAATAGCCGTTTCCACGGTCAAGGACAATTTGGTGGTGCTGCTTAAACTACGTCCAGGTGTTTTCATGAAACATTGGCGTGAGTACAGGTGTGCTAGTGACAAGAGGTCACATGAGTTAAGTCCGATGACTTGGCATATGGAATGAACTAAGTCCGATGACTTAGCGTGAACATGATGTGTTCAGCTGATAATCATGATGGTATCTACAATCAGATCACATGATTATTTGATTAGTTGTTGATGCATGATCACTATATTACGTGATCGTGTCTAATGCATACAAAATTGGCTTTCCGCAAATTTACCTACTTAATGATATATCATGCATCATTGTCTCTATGTTCCACACTTGGGTTGTTTGCGAGTACATTCAAAGTACTCATTGGCTTGCCACTGGTTATTTTATTGGCCAGGCATGGAAGAACAGGAGTTTATTGAAGAGTTCGTTGAAGATGAACATGCGAACTAGGACGCTTCCTAGTCAGAATGCCTGTAGGTTAAGGTAGATGGAATGGGTTCACGCTTTCGAACAAGATTTCCGTTGCTTGTCTTAGTTTAAGTGTTTGGCCCGTGTGGCCCTATCTATGTGAGACTAAGTCCTTCGTGGTCACCATTTGTGTAAGACGTTAAGTGTGGATGTAAGACTCTTGTTATTCAGCTTCTGTGTGTTGAGTGAGCATTCACCTCTAGGATCACTGTACACGTGCATTCAGTGATCTCGACTTATGGGTCAGGGTCCCCACACTTGGTCATGAGCTCAGCCAGTGTGGTCGGCTCGGAGCATAGGAGCTTGTGCTTGAGAGGGGAGCCATCCCGGCAGCCCTTGATGAAATATTGCACGACTTGTACCTCGTGCACCCCTTCGCATGAGTTGCAGAGCTCGGTCCACCGAATGAGGTAGTCGCGGAGGGATTCGTCCGGCCCCTGAACGCACATGGCGAGTTCACGGGGACGGCGAGGCCGCTTGTAGGTGCCGGTGAAGTTGCGGATAAAGGCCTCCTCGAAGTCTGTATAGGTATTGATGCTGCCGGCCGCCAGGCTATTGATCCAGGTGCGGGCCGAGCCGATTAGCATGAGGGGGACGTAGCGAACGGCAACTCGCTTATTCCCCCTGGCGATGCCCACCGCGGTGGTGTAGTCGATCAGCCAGTCCTTGGGTTTGGTGGCCCCGTTGTATTTCGGGGTGTCCCTAGGGAGCGTGAAACCGGTTGGGAATGGCTCGGTGCGGATCCGGTGGCCAAAGCAGGCTGGACCAATCGAGCCCTCCTCCCCGAGGAGAGCGGATTGCGCAAGTTTGTCAATGCGGTTGTGGGCGTCGTCCTTGCTGTGGGGAACGTGTGGTCCGAGCCGAGCCGAGAGTTCAGGACGGATGGTAGGTGGTGTCGACTACCATGACTCGCTTCGTGGAGGCGGCGTGTGCACTCGGATGCGCCGGCTGCTAGATGCCGGCGCTTCGTGGTGGCGGTGGCTTCGAGGAGACTCGTTGGTGCACCGGCTGCTAATGGCCAGTAGCTCACTCCCCGGCGTCTGAGAGGGCCGGGGGCTGTTTGCTGCGACCCGGCGGCCGAAGACGCGAGGGGAACAGGAGTACTGGGTGCCTGACGGCCGGCAGTTCCCGTGTCCTCGCGTTCGGGCCAGGGGTCTTCAGTGGCGGCGCCACCGGGCGCGAGCAGATGCTGCTGCGCATCAGCAGCATCGATGAGCTCCTTGATGTGGTGCTCGTGGGTGGCGTGCTCTTCGCCCTCCAAGGCGGCCAACTCCTCGTAGGCCACCTTGAGGGCCTGCAGGTTGGCTGCGGGTGTGTCGTAGATGGGCATTTTGTTGCCGAGAATTTCGGCGACCACGCGGCCGCGGTCGCACATGGCCCCACGTCGGCTGGGCTCGGTGCCAGTCGGGGTGAGACCGTAGGCGGAAGCATACTCCCACTGCGCCGCCTCCATGCAGCGCCGCGTGGCCGCAAGGGCGGTGGCATCCTCGAACAGGATGAGGCGAGCTGCCTCGAGGTCGGTCGCGGCGGTGTTGGGGTTTGCCCTCGGGGCGATCGGAGTGCTTAAGCCCCGGAGGGCTGCACCAAGCTGGTCGGACGTGCCGACGTGGGCGGAAGAAGTGGTAGCTACGACCCGCGCCCGTCCGGATGCAGTGGAGGAGGTGATGGCCATCACTCCCACACGATCGTGGGACCCGCTGGCCTAAGCCACAGCGAGTGCGCCCACTGCTGTAGGCGGACCGGCGTAGAAGAGCACCCCCGTGGGATACTCGTCAGTGGCCGGAGCCTCGGTGAGGCTGAGCCTGCCGAAGCGCTCGGTGAGCACGTCAATGTCGGCCTTTAGTCCGACGGAGTTGCCCACAGGGTGTGCTAAGGCAAGACCCACGAGCTCCCCATGTTTTTGCCGGGACGAGCGGTGACAGTGGGGAATGGCAAGGGGTCCTGCTCGGAGCATGTTTCCGACCGGCGCCGCGTATGGCCTCACGGTGGGCGCCAATTGTTGTCGTTTTCTCATGACAGATGCCATGGGGTGGCGTATCAAAGGTGTTGCGGCCAAAGGACGCCGATGGGCTTTGGGTGCGAGATTGGGCACAAGAGGTGATGACACAGGATGTACCCAGGTTCGGGTCCCTCCGAGGGAGGTAACACCCCTAGTCCTGCTTGGTTTTGTTGGATGGATGGGTATATTCACAGGGATGCTCCTTGAGCTGTGTCTAGTGGAGGAAGAAGGAGCAGCCGGGTCGTCTTCCTCTGCTAAGATGAGAGTTCCGTGGGTGTGTGCTAGTGAACATTCGTCTGTCCGTGCGTGCCTCCCCCTGATGCCTCGGGGGCTCGGGGGGGTTATAGGCCACCCCCCGGCTCTTACAAGATGCTTTAAGTACCTAAGTGGAGGGACCCGGCTGGCAGCCTCTCCGGCTGGCCAGAGTGTCCCACTACTCGCGTTGTCTCGTCGTGGGTGGGGCTCGCCGGCCAAGCGGTACCATCTCCCGTTAAGGACCGCCAACCGGCTCTGCGATTGGCCCTCGCCCACATGCCCCGGCACGGGTCGCC
The DNA here is from genome assembly GCA_022496015.1 of Hordeum marinum. NCBI lineage: Eukaryota > Viridiplantae > Streptophyta > Magnoliopsida > Poales > Poaceae > Hordeum > Hordeum marinum. The sequence continues at coordinate 275,191,118 of CM039677.1, read as the reverse complement.
CGGGGGAGCGTCTTTTAGCGCCAGCCGGCCGAAGTCTCCGGTACGGCCGGCGGCAGTATAGCCACGCTGGGAAAGGTAATAGAGTCGTGAGGGCGTGCCGGCACTGTTCCCCCACCCGATTGCACTCATCGGGGTCAGCGCCTAGGACGGTCGGATTGTAGCCATGCGTAGCAGGGCGTAAGCAGCCATTGTAGCCACAGGGCCGCCCGTAGTGCTGGTCGCGTCGTATCGTCGTACCCGCAGACAGAGGGATGGGACGGGGCACGTCCATCCCAAAGTTAACGAAGGAGCCAGCTCGTGGGTAGCTGGCTACTTAACCAGCCGGCCGAGGGCCCAACCAGCTACTTGACCAGCCGGTCGGGGCGCCAGCGGGCGCTGGCTTGCGTTCGGTGCCCTCCAGCCGGCAACGTCCAGCCGACCACATAGTTTTTCTTCGAAGTGAAGAGGGGGAAGACCCCGTTGGTTTGGCCTACCTAGGGTTATAAACCCCGCCAATGAGAATCTACGAGAGGGAGGGATGATCTACATACCCTTGTAGATCACTAAGCGGGAAGTGTTAAAAAACGCGGTTGATGTAGTCAACGTCTTCGCGACCCAAACCGCTGAGCGGCCCGCGATCCTATCATGATCCATCTCTCGATCCAATCACGATCCATCCCGTGATCCCATCACGATCCGTCCCAAGATCAAATCATGAATCATCTCGTGATCTTGATCACGGTCCTTCCTATCTAGCGTCGAACGAATGGCACCTCCGCGTTCAGCACACGTACAGGTCAATGACGATCTCTGCCTTCTTGATCCGGCAAGAAGGAGTAGAGAGGTAGATGAGTTCTCCGGTAGCGCGACGGCATGGCGGCGATGGTTCTGGAACTATTCCAATAGGTCTTCGCCTAAGCACCGTTGAGACGATCTAGAGGAGAAACTAGGATCTAGAGGGTAGGGTAGCACGTGGCTGATTTCTATGTCGAAAAACCCTCAATACCTCTAGTATATATAGGAGGAGTGAGGGAGGAAACTTGGCCCCCAAGGGGCCAGCCCTTGCTTTGGCCGAAATGGAGAGAGGAGGAGTCCTCCTCCAATCCTAGTAGGATTAGGACTCCTTTTCTCCCACTAGGAATCCTCCTTCCACCTTTGGGTTTCTCCACCCAGCCGCATGGGCCTCCTGTGGGACTTTGGCAAGCCACTAGGGGCTGGTTTACCTTTTCCTAGAGACCATGTAGCCCCTTGGGTTGAGACACCCCTCCCAATGGTCCCCCAGTACCCTCCCGGCACTCCCGGTACACTACCGATGAGCCCGAAACTTTTCCGACGACCAAATCATGACTTCCTATATATCAATCTTTACCTCTGGACCATTCTGGAGCTCCTCTGACGTCCGGGATCTCATTTGGGACACCGAACAACCTTCGGTCACCACCATGTATTACTCTATACTACCGAAACATCACCAAACCTTAAGTGCGCAGACCTTGTGGGTTCGAGAACTATGTCGACATGACCGAGACACCTCTACGGTCAATAAGAAATAGTGGGACTTGGATGCCCATATTGGTTCCTACATATTCTACGAAGATCTTTATCAGTTGAACCTCTATGTCAAGGATTCAGTTAATCCCGTATGATGTGCCCTTTGATCTTCGGTATGTTACTTGCCCGAGATTCCATCGTCGGTATCTCTATACCTAGTTCAATCTCATTACCGGCAAGTCTCTTTACTCGTTCTGTAATACAAGATCCCGTGGCTAACTCTTTAGTCACATTGGTTGCAAGGCTTATAGTGATGTTGTATTACCGAGTGGGCCCTCAGATACCTCTCCATCACACGGAGTAACAAGTCCCAGTCGTGATCCATGTGAACCCAACAGACACCCTCGGAGATACCTTTAGAGCACCTTTATAGTCACCCAGGTACGTTGCGATGTTTGATACACACAAGGTACTCCTCTGGCGCCGTGAGTTGCATGATCTCATTGTCATAGGAACAGATACTTGACATGCAGAAAACTATAGCAATAAACTCACACGATCATATGCTATGTTTATAGCTTGGGTCTTGTCCATCACAGCATTCTCCTAATGATGTGATCCCATTATGAAATTACATCTCATGTCCATGGCCAAGAAACCTTGACCATCCTTGATTAACGAGCTAGTATATTAGAGGCATACTAGGGACATGGTGTTGTCTATGTATCCACACATGTATCTGAGTTTCCGATCAATACAATTCTAGCACGGATAATAAATGATTATCATGAACAAAGAAACATGATAATAACTAATTTATTATTGCCTCTAGGAAATTTTTCCAACATCTCTCACTTGCACTAGAGTCAATAATCTAGCTCACATCGCTATGTGATTTGTTATGAATCTCACACCCAATGACTTCTGGGGTTCAATCATGTTTTGCATGTGAAAGAGGTTTTAGTCAACGTGTCTGTGACATTCAGATCTGTGTGTACTTTGAAAATCTATATGTCATACTGTAGACACTGCTATGACGCTCCACTTGGAGCTATTCGAAATGGATACTCCACCATATGTATCTGTATTGCTACTAAGAGTCATCCGGATTGGGGTTAAAGCTTGCATCAACATAACTCTTTACGATGAACTCTTTATCACCTCCATAATTGAGAAATATTTCCTTAGTCCTCCAGTTACTAAGGACAATTTTGACCGTTGTCCAGTGATCCACTCCTGGAGTACTCTTGTACCCCTTGACAGACTCATGGCAAGGCACACACAAGCGCGGTACACAACATGGCATACTATATAGAGACTGTGGATAAAGCATAGGGGACGACCTTCGTCCTTACTCTTTCTTCTGCCATGGTCGAGCTTTGAGTGTCAGTCAACTCCACACCTTACAAATCAGGCAAGAACTCTTTCTTTGACTGATCGATTTTGAACTCCTTCAAAATCTTGTCAAGGTATGTACTCATTCAAAGTTTCATCAGACGCCTTGATATACTTCTATAGATCAAAATGCTTAATATTTAAGTACCTTCATTCCAGGTTTTCCTTGGAAAAACTCCTTTTCAAACAACCATCTATGCTTTTTAGAAAGTCTACATCATTTCCGATCAACAATATGTCATCCACATATGCTTATCAGAAATTCTATATTGCTCCCATTCACTTTATTGTAAACACCAGTTTCTCAAAAACTTTGTATGAACTCAAAATCTTTGATCACCTCATCAAAGTGTATATTCCAACTCTGAGATGCTTGCTTCCGCCCATAGAAGGATCACTAGAGCTTGCACACCTTTTAGCATCCTTAGGACTGACAAAACCTTCTGGTTGTATCTCATATAACCTTGCCTCAAGGAAGGAAACGATGTTTTGACATTCATCTGCCTGATTTCATAATTGAAAAACGCAGCAACTACTAACATAATTCCAATAGAGTTTAGCATCGCTATGGGTGAGAAAGTCTCATCGTAGTCAACTCCTTGAACTTGGCGAAAACTCCTTTGTGACAAGTCGAGCTTTATAAATGGTGACTTTCACCATCAGCGTTTGTCTTCAGCTTAAAGGTCCATTTGTACTCAATAACCTGCCATTCAACGGGCAAGTCTACCAACGTCTATACTTGGTTTTCATACATGGATCCTTTCTCGGATTTCATGGCCTCTAGACATTTTTTGGAATACGGGCCTGTCATTGCTTCTCCATACCTCGTAGGTTCATCATTGTCCAACAACATGATCTCTAAGACAGGGTTGTCATAACACTTAGGAGCAGTACGCATCCTTGTTGACCTACGAGGTTCGATAGTAACTTGATTTGAAGCTTCATGATCATCATCATTAACTTCCTCTCCAACTAACGTAGGCTCCATCGAAACATCATTATGCGCTGCGCTAATCTCTGGTTGAAACAAAGGTTCAACAACCTCATCAAATTCTTTCAAGAGAAACTCTTTCTCGAGAAAGGACCAGTTTTAGCAACAAACACTTTGTGCTTGGATCTAAGATAGAAGGTTTACCCAACTGTTAAGTTAGGGTATTCTATGAAGATGCATTTGTCTGCTTTGGGTTCGAGCTCATTAGGGGAAAATCCTTTTTCACATAAGCGTCGCAACCCCAAACGTTAAGAAATGACAACTTAGGTTTCCGCCAAACCAAAATTCATACGGTGTCATGTCAACGGACTTAGATGGTGCCCCTTTTAAAGTGAATGTAGTTGTCTCTAATGCACAGCCCCAAAACGGTAGTGGCAAATCGATAAGAGACATCATAGTTCGCACCATAGCCAATAGAGCACGACTACGACGTTCGGACACACCATCACACTATGGTGTTCCAGGTGGCGTGAGTTGTGAAACAGCTTCCACTTTGTCTTATGTTGTATACCAAACTCGTAACTCAGATATTCATCTCCACGATCATATCGTAGACATTTTATCTTCTTGTCACAATGACCTCAAACTTCACTCTGATTTTGCTTGAACTTTTCAAACGATTTAGACCTGTGTTTCATTAAGTAAATATACACTATATCTACTCAAATCATCAGGGAAGGTAAGAAAATAACGAAAACACTCATTAGATTGCATACATCAACATGTATCATTTCCAATAAGTCACTTTCCCACTCCATCATACGGGAAAACGACGTCCTTATTCATCTTGCCCAAGAGGCATAGCTTGCATGTCTCAACCGATTCAAAATTGAATGAGTCTAAAGATCCATCAACATGGAGTTTCTTCATGCGCTTTAGACCAATATGACACTTAGCGGCAGTGCCACAAGTATGTGGTACTGTCATTATTAACTTTGTATCTTTTGGCATCTATGTTATGAACAAGTGTATTACTACGATCGAGATTCAACAAACCATTTGTTGGGGAACATTGCATGGGAAACAAAAAAATTCCTACACACACGCAAGATCTATCCATGGGGTTGAGCATCTAGGAGGGTGTCACATCCCTACCTAGGTGTCCTAGAATAGCATGTGATTGCATCATGTTTCATTCTTTAATCAACATGAAATGGGGAGAAAAAGAAACCCCAAGCTCACATTTGAATCAAACAATTCAAACTTGGTGAAATTTCAACAGATCCAAAATGCACTCCAAAAATATTCCCTATGTCTGATAAATTTGGACATGATTATAACAGGGATCATTTTAATTATTTTTACACCTAAAGCGTTTTAAAAATAAATGATAAATCCCCTGAAAATGATAAATAAAGCATTATCATTAATTTTGTTTTCAAATTATTTTGAAACTTCCCATATAAGTTTGAAATATTCAAACTTCAATATATCAATTAAATGGGATATTTTGCAAAGTCATTTTGTACCTGCAAAATAATAAAACAAATGTCAGAAATAGAAAACAGAAAGAAATTTAGAAAAAGAAAGGGAAGGCCAGGAGGAATCGTCCTATCTGGCGCATGGCCAGTCGTCCTTGTCCTCTCGCCAGGAGGATAGGGGCGTGCATTCGCCGCGCGCGGGCACACACCAGCCACCTCCTCCCTGCCTGGCTGCTAGCCTAGAGGGTTGGGAGAGCGCCAGCGTGAGGTCCCCTCACCGTGGCCTTCTTCTCCACCCCTCTCTCCCTCACGCGCTCTCTCTCGCTCTCTCTTCCCCCTCTGCTCCGCCATGGCCGAGCTCCTCCTTACCGCGCCGCTGCCGTTAAGGCCTCCCCCGCACCTGTCTGAGCCTGCCAATAGCCCCGTCGTGACTTCCTCGTCCTCCTCGTGAAGCCTGCTGACGCCAGGAGCCATCCACGACGCCCCAACGCCGTTTCCTCCATGCCGGCCGCTGAAGCTCTCCTCCAACGATTCGCCGTATCTAGTGCGTCCCCGACCCCGCTAAGGCGCCAGAAGCCTCTCCGGTGAGGCCCCGGACCTTTTGCCCCTAGCCTCGTCATCGTTTAACCCCTCCAGCCCCATATGTCGCTGGAGCCGAGCGGAGCTCACCACCGGCCATGGCGTAGCCGTGGCCACAGTGGCCAAAGCTCGCTCCTGGCCATGGGCTCGTGCTCGTGGAGGTTCCAGGAGGCCGTTGCCTCCCTCAGCTCTACCTCCCATAGCCCGTAGTGCCGCAGCTACTCCTGCCCAATCCGTCACCGTCGCACAACTCGACGTGCCCACCGTTCCGGTGACCCCCAAGCCCTCCTAGGTGCCCAGCTAAATGCACCAGTGCACTGGCCGCCTCCCAGTGCCCTCCGCGAGCCAAATGGTCGCCGGAGGCGCATTCCGGCGAGTCGCCGCCGTGCGGATGGGCACTGCCGGCCCCGCTCCGATGGGCGCTGACGTGGCCATCATTAGGGGGCTAATCCCCCTAATTAGTTTAGCCCCTGCCACTGACTAGTGGGCCCCAGGGTGGGTCAAACCCCTGGTCAGCGCGGAGGTTAGGCCCCTGTCACTAACGCGCGGGCCTCGCACGTCAGGTTTGACCTGGGACTGGTCAGCCGACCAGCTGACGCCATGGTGACGTCAGGCTGACGCCATTAATCCATTTTTCAGTTTAAAAATAATTCCATAAAATAGTTAAAACTTCAAAAATTCATATAAATTAATCTGTAAATCAGATGAAAATAATTTGTATATGAAAATTTATCAGAAAAATCCAATGAATCCAATGGTGCTATTGTCATGCATGTTAGAGCAATCTAAATAGGTGAACATGGACACTTACTAATAGGTTAGTATATGGAATTTGAAATGAAGAATGATTTTAAAACTATATTCAAACTCATTTTGAAATCAACATGATCACTAGCTGCATTAGACCATCCATTCATGCTATCATGCCATGATCATGCATCATATTGTTGCACTTGCGTGTATTGATTGCTTCTTATCTGCATCGCGGTAGGCCTTGCTTTCGAGGATACCCCCGAGTATTCCCACGAAGGAGAGAAACTTCCCGCTACCCAGCAAGGCAAGCAACTGCTTTGATCATTCCGATAACATCCTACTCTCTCGCTCCTGCTCTTGTTTATTGCATTAGGACAAATGATGACATGTCAGTCATACATGGTAGATGAACCTATTCTTATGCATGACCTGTCATTGTCACAGTAAATATCTAAACCTTGCAACCTAGCATACCTGGTAGATGCTTGTGCCATGATGTGCTTAGCTTACTTTGCCTGCTATGCTTGCTATGCTTAGAGTTGTGTCAGGTCCATTTCATCTGGATGATGAACTGAGTGAAACAATGTTGTCTAATGTGATGATCATATGATGAATACGATTTGGTAAAGGTAGCGATGAGAGGCTATGTAGGAGTACATAGCGGGTTGTCTCATCGGGACCATTCTTAGGAACTGAGTTCCGTCTTTGTGATCCAAGACTAGATACTACCACATGCTGGGCCCTAAAATATGACCCCGCTCGACTTATCATTCGCTTAGTCCTTAGTCCAGGAGTTGCAAGTAGTTTCTGGTGTTTATAGCATGCTGGAGGCCGTGCGTAGCACTGACCCTCGGGGTGGGTTACGACGCGGTAGGCAGTAGCACGGTGTACCAAGGGTCACCCGAATGGTGGGCTTGGGAACCTGCGCACATCATTTGGGGCCGTACCGCAAACTTCGGCCAGACTTCCGTGCGAGTTCAGTTTCAAATAGGCGATAGCCTGGACTAGAGGTCTTATGTGATTGACGGTCGTGGCCGACTCCCTCGCTGGGCATCCGCTTGAAGGTTGCCGAGGTGCATGGTTTTATGGCACACAGCGATAAGTGGCGAGAGCGTGTCTGAAGAAGTATACCCCTGCAGGGTATGAAACTATTCGAATAGTCGCGTCCTCGGATATGGACTACTTGGAGAACTTATCATGTTCATAGATAATCAAATGGATACTTATAAAAATATCAAGACAAGTGTGGGTACCGTGGATGGCACTCTCCGGGAAGGGGAAAGTGAACCCATGGTGGTTTATTGTCGTAGAGTTAGTGGACTCGTGTGCGATATCTAAAATTGTAACCAAGAGGTAATATTGAGTAGTGTAGGTTAGCCATGAGTCAAAGCTGGCATTGTTGCATCAACTCCACCACTCCCTTGTTGATACATGAGCATGAATAGACTAGGTATGTTTTAAAGACTTGCTGAGTATGTTTGTACTCACGTTTGCTTAATAAATGTTGCAGATGAGACCTAGGACATATAAGGTGGGTTCTTTCTAGATGTTGACGATGCCGAATAGCTCACGTCCTAGCTATGACCTTGCCCTGTGGCGGGCTGTAGATAGTCAGGCCATGTGCCTTTTTACCCTTTTCTTCTGTCTGTACTCAGACAGCTTTAAGCTTCCGCTTGGTTTGTATGAAGATGTTTGTATGACTTGAGTGTCAGGTCATGTGACCCCTATCTGTAAGAACATATTATGCAAGGCTCGTCTGAGCCTCTTAAATAAAAGTCATGATGTTGTATGGTTATGTTGTGATGCCATGGTTGTATCTATCCATATCGGGCATGTCGTGCGTACGTGTGACGTGCAATGGTATGTATGGGATCCGACATGTAGTCGTGTGCTTTTAGTAGTACTCTTTACGGGGAACTGCCTCTTTGTGCTTCCACTGAGCCATGGAAGCTTGCTACTGCTCCGGACACATTGATTGACCAGCATGTATCCTTCTTTGCTACTGTGTCTGTCCCTTCGGGAAATGTCTCGCAGTGTAATGGAGTCCCTGTAGCCTGCTACAACTCGTCTACATGCAGTGATGGCATTCTTGTCTCACGACGTAATGGAGTCCTTGTGGCTTGCTATGACTCGTCTACACACGCTTGAGGCTGACACATGCATTGCTGGGTTACGTATGCCTGTTTCCATACGGATGTGCCACTTGGGTTCTATGACAAGTCATGTCGGCCCGGGTTCTTTGTTGTTTGATTGCCGGTGACATGTTCACATATGTGAGCCAAAAGACGCAAACCGTCCCGGCCAAGGTAAGGCTGCAGCCGTGGAGCTTACCGTGCGTGAGGCCGCAAAGTGATGTGATATGTTACAGCCTGGATTCATATGACTTAGGATCGGGGTCCCGACAGCGTTGCTATCAGAGCCTGACTGACTGTAGGACTACCAAGCCCAGATCGGTCGAAGTTGAGTCTAGAAACACTATAGAAAAGTAGGGGAATTGATTGTGGAAGGGAACATAAGGCTCTTTTTACTCCTCTTCCCAAGTTATTCTATGCTGAGTCATTCTCATCTTTTCTATGGGGATAAGAACTAGGCTTCTCATCTAATGCTTAGGATGACGAGTTACTAACCAATGACCACTAGCTAGCTTGTTTGCAAGTGTATGTCAGTATTTGAGTGTTGTTGGTGTGACAAACAAATGGAGAAGAGATTTGAGTCTAGATAGTCGAGTGGTTATGCCTTTACAATCTTTTGCAGTTGTCTCAAAATCCTTTTTGACCAATTACACCCGTTATGCTGTCCAATTTCTGCTAGAATCTCTAATGTCTTTGCATCATTCTCTGTTTCAGATGCCCCCTCGCCCTTCCCGTCAGGTGGTCCGTCTGACCAGGTGCATCGATGTACCGGTCACACGACCATGTTGGTTAGAGTTATGATGGAGGCTGGCTACCGTTGGTACCCAGAGTACACAGTGGAGGAGCAGTATCGAGATTTCAACCAGAGTCAGTATCTGTGTACTGTCAGGATATATTCTTCATATCCTGGAGCTGCAGAGCCGCTTCACTGGACTTATGGATTAGGTGTTACCATAGATATGGCAGTTCAGGAGGCCGCCTACACCATGTTGATAATCATGAGGTTTCACCATGGTCTGCTACAGAACACAGAGTTATGTTTTGTTCCTGCTTCCATGGGAGGGGAGGATGGCTATCTTAGCGCAGCCTACTATGATCATACTCATGAGGACCCTAGGCTGCAGGCGACCGCTCAGATGTTGGAGAACAGGGATCGTGATGCACGTGCCCTTCGCATGGAGCTTTATGCTACCCGTGCACGTATTTTGATAGCCCTGACGCAGTTGGCACCTGTCGTGCAGACAGGCTATGGAGATTTGGAGATGCTGACCCCATCGCGGACTCATTTGCCGGCACATATAGATTGGCCTCATGTTGGAGGCATCACCCCTCTTCGAGGACCGCTGTTGCCGCCGACAAGGGGACCAAGGCCACATTCGTGTCCTTATGGTTCCCAGGGATCCCAGGCTAGAGTGTTTCCAGATCCTCAGGTTCAGCTCCCGGGTCACGGGGGTAACCTGTATGAGGCATTCTACGACGATGCTTGAGTACGTGGATGTTAGTACTAGCATGGTAGTAGTCTTATCGCCAGAGCCCTACGTGTCTTGTGGGATATGACCAGGGTTGAGAGTTGAGTTCCGGAGGTGTAGATTGCTAATGTATAGGAAGCTTGTAATGCCTCTGATGAGTTGTGTCATCTCTCCGTAGTTCTTTTCCAGCTTGGGCTTGTACTGAACTATGTCATGGTGTGTATGAAACATGATGTTCATATGGCAGTTGCTTTACCATGTTGATTGGTGTTTACCCTACATGCCATGTTGTCCAGTACATACCTTATCTCATGTCTTAGAGTTGATGTCCTCTATGGTCTAAGCTGTGGGTTTGTTTTCCCAGGATGGTGGCAATTAGGAACAACCCCATGCTTGCTCCTGGGCAGGGTGAGGGAAGTCAGCCAAGGCAAGAGAATTTGCCACATGCGCCATCTTTGGCAGAGGTGATGCTAGAAGCCGAACGGAACAAGAGGGAGACCAACAGGGTGCTGGGAAGAATTGAGCAGAACACAGCTCGTGCTCCCCGTAGTGATCACAATGATGGCGTGTCACTTGGTGACTTCGTCAAGCTGTGCCCACCCAAGTATCATCATTCGGTCAACCCTCTCGATGCGGATGATTGGCTGACTAGCATGTTTCGCAAGATCTGGGCTGTTAATGAGTCTGAGGCCAACAAGGTTTCCTTTGCTACCTACTTTCTGGAGGGACCCGCCAACCTGTGGTGGGAGAGCTATGAAGCCATGCCTCCCAAAGGACCCGCACCAACTTGGGCAGAATTCAGTGCAGCATTCCGTACCCATAACATCCCGGAAGGGCTGATGGATCGCAAGAGAGAGGAATTCTGTGACTTCACCTAGGGCAGATTGTCAGTGGACGCTTATAGTCGCGAGTTCGGCAATCTTGCTCGCTATGCTCCAGAAGAAGTCTCAACTTATGCTAAGAAGCAGGCTAGCATCCGCAAGGGACTTAACCCTGAGCTTCGCCGAGATCTGCGCCTGCAAGAGTGCACCACTTTCTTGGCTCTCGTGAACAAGGCTATCAATGCCGAGTCTAGACAAACTGACTAAGAGGCCACGAGGAAGCATAACCGTGACTTCAACCCTGCATCTGGCTCAGGCTCCAACAAGCGTTGGGTGAGGGTGCCCAATGTAGCTCTGCCACCAAGGTACACTGCGAGGCCATCCTTCCAGGTGCCTCACCCAGCTCAGCCCAATCCTCCAGCCAGGCCATTTGGAGGTCCGCCTGCAAATGTTGCACCCCGTGCCACCGTGGTGTGCTACAAGTGTGGAGAACCAGGACACTACTCTCGTGATTGTCCTTAGAACAATGCCAAGCCTGCTGGACGTGGGAAGCTAGGAAAAGCTTTCTATGTGAAGCCAGCTCCTGCTCATGGACGAGTGAACTATGTCTCTACTGAGGAAGCCCTTGAGCATCCTGATGTTATCCTAGGTACGCTCCTTGTCAATAGTCATCCAGTTTTTGTTCTATTTGATACTGGGGCATCTGATTCTTTCATCTCAGAAAGTTATGCACAGTTGCATAACATATCTTTCTGTGGCATGCCTAGTCCTTTAATAGTTCAGACTCCTGGTTCAAAATGGCAAACTTCTAGAGTGAGCCGTGACAATGAAATTCTGGTGCATAGATTAGTCTTCCCAGCATCTTAGATAGCCCTCAAATCTTTGGACATTAATATCATTCTAGGTATGGATTGGATGAAAGCCCACTATGCCAAGATTGATACTCATTCTAGGAATGTTCAACTTACACATCCATCGGGTGAGATAGTTAATTTCTCCACTCGAGCAACCAAGAGCCAACTCTATTCCCTCAATGCTAGACCTCTTCCAGAGTTAGAAGATGTTCCGGTAGTCCGTGACTTTCTGGATGTCTTTCCAGAAGAACTGCCAGGAATTCCACCTGTCAGAGATGTTGAGTTTGTGATAGAGCTCATTCCAAGGACTGTCCCAATAGCCAGAAGACCCTATAAGATGGCATCCTTAGAACTAGACGAGCTAAAAATCCAACTTGATGAGGCTTTGAAGAAAGGTTTCATCCGTCCTAGCTCTTCTCCTTGGGCTTGTCCCGTCCTCTTCGTCAAGAAGAAGGATGGATCGGATCGGATGGTTGTAGATTATCGGCCACTGAATCTGGTCACCATTAAGAACAAGTATCCGCTCCCCAGGATCAATGATTTGTATGATCAACTCGCTGGATCCTCTGTCTTTTCCAACATGGATTTGAGGTTGGGATACCATCAAATCAGAATACTCATTATGGCCAATACGGGTACACCGTCCTGTCCTTCGGTTTAGCCAATGCCCCAGCCACCTTCTCTCGCTTGATGAATTCAATCTTCATGGAGTATTTGGATAAGTTCGTTGTGGTTTACCTCGATGATATACTCATCTACTCGAAGAACGAACAAGAACATGCCAAGCATCTAAGGTTGGTATTGATGAAACTTCGAGAGCACCGCCTACATGCCAAATTCTCCAAGTGTGAATTTTGGTTGCCAGAAGTGACCTATCTGGGTCATGTGATCTCTAGTAAAGGTATTTCTCTTATTCCCGAGAGAGTTCAAGCCATCCTTGATTGGACTCAACCTGAATCGGTCAAGCAAGTTCGGAGTTTCCTTGGTTTAGCGAGCTATTGTCGCCGCTTTGTTGAGAACTTCTCCAAGGTTGCGAAACCTCTGACTGAACTCCTTAAGAAAGATAAAAAGTTCGAGTGGACCCCACAATGCGAGCACAGTTTTCAGGAGTTGAAAAGACGACTGGCCTCTACTCCCATTTTGGTGCCACCAGACTTCTCCAAGGACTTTGCTATCTATTGCGACGCCTCGTGACAAGGATTAGGTTGCATTCTCATGCAAGATCGTCATGTGATTGCATATGCATCACGACAGTTGTGTCCACATGAGGATAATTATCCAACACATGATCTTGAGCTTGCAGCTGTAGTCCATGCACTGAAAGCATGGCGACATTATCTTCTGGGTAATCGTTGCGAAATTTACACGGATCACCAAAGTCTGAAATATATCTTCACCCAGCCGGATTTGAATCTCAAGCAAAGACGGTGGGTAGAGTTGATTACAGATTACGACTTAGGGATTACTTATAACCCGGGGAAAGTCAATGTCATGGCTGATGCACTAAGTCGTAAGTCTTATTTTAACAATATGATGTTACAACAAAGTCAACCACTTCTCGATGAGGAATTCCGGAAGTTAAACCTTCACATTGTTCCTCAAGGATTCCTATCCAACCTGGTGCCGAAACCTACTCTTAAGGATCAAATTATAGCTGGCCAAAAGCGTGATAAGGGTATTTCCCGGATCAAAGAGAATATCATTAGCGTTCTCGCTAAGGACTTCTCTATTGATGATCAAGATGTAGCGTTCTTTCAGAACCATTTGGTCGTTCCTAAGAGCCAACATCTTTGCCTGCTGATTCTTAAGGAGGCCCATGATTCTCCTCTCACAATTCATCCGGGTAGTACGAAGATGTATCAATACCTACACCAGAGGTTCTAGTGAACTAGGATGAAGAGATAAATTGCTCAGTTCATTGCTAACTACGACGTTTGTCGTCGCGTGAAAGTAGAACATCAAAGGCCTGCTGGCTCCCTTCAACCTTTAGCTATTCCTGAATGGAAATTGGATAAAGTCAGTATGGATTTCATTACCGGATTTCCCAAGACCAAGAGAGGGAATAATGCTATATTTGTGGTCATCAACCACCTTTCCAACGTGGCTCATTTTCTTCCTGTTTGGGAGAGCATAACTGCTAGCCAGCTAGCGGAGTTGTATGTTTCTCGAATAGTTTCTCTTCATGGTGTTCCTTTAGAGATTAACTCAGACCGTGGAAGTATCTTTACTTCCCGATTTTGGGAAAGTTTTCAAACCGCTATGGGGACTCATCTATCCTTTAGCACTGCTTTCCACCCACAATCAAGTTATCAAGTTGAGCGAGTCAATCAAATCCTCGAAGACATGCTCCGACCTTGTGTTATATACTTTGGCATGCATTGGGAGAAATGCCTTCCATTTGCTGAATTTGCATATAACAATAGTTATCAATCAAGCTTGGGCAAAGCCCCTTTTGAAGTTCTTTATGGACGAAGATGTCGAACACCTCTTAACTGGTCAGAAACCGGAGAGAGGCAACTCTTTGGTCCGTATATGATCCAGGATGCAGAGGAGCAAGTTCGCATTATTCGTGTGAAGTTGAAAACAGACCAATCTCGCAAAAAGAGTCAATATGACCGCCATCATAAGTCTGTGACCTATGAAGTTGACGAGAAGGCTTAACTTCAGGTTACACCTCTGAAGGGTACCCATCAATTCGGTATCAATGGCAAGTTGGCTCCTCGTTACATTGGACCCTTTCGCATTCTTGCTAAACGAGGAGAGGTTGCCTACCAATTGGAACTTCCGCCGCATCTTTCCAAGGTTCATGATGTCTTCCACGTCTCGCAACTCAGGCGTTGCTTTTCGAACCCTGTCCGTGAAGTAGACCACAAAGCGCTTGATCTCCAAGATAAGCTTACATATCGAGAATACCCTGTTCATATTCTTGATCAAGCTGAGCGTACCACTCGGCGTCGGAACATCAAGTTCCTTAAGGTTCAGTGGTCACACCATTCTGAAAAGGAGGCCACATGGGAAAGAGAAGATCTTCTCCGACTAGAGTATCCCGCGCTCTTCCCAACGACTTCAAAATCTCGGTACGAGATTCTTTTGAGTGGGGGTGAGTTGTCACATCCCTAGCTAGGTGTCCTAGAATAGCATGTTATTGCATCATGTTTCATTCTTGCATCAACATGAAATTGGGAGAAAAAGAAACCCCAAGCTCACATTTGAATCAAACAATTCAAACTTGGTGAACTTTCAACAAATCCAAAATGCCCTTTAAAAATGTTCCCTATGTTTGATAAATTTGGACATGATTATAACAGGGATCATTTTAATTATTTGAACACCTAAAGAATTTTAAAAATAACTAATAAAGCCCCTGAAAATGATAAATAAAGCATTATCATTAATTCTGTTTTCAAATTATTTTGAAACTTCCCAGATAAGTTTGAAATATTCAAACTTGAATACATAAATTAAATGGGATTTTTTGCAAAGTCATTTTGTACCTGCAAAATAATAAAACAAATGTCAGAAATAGAAAACAGAAACAAATTTAAAAAAAGAAAGAGAGGGAAGGCCAGGAGGAACCGGCACATCTGGCCCATGGCCAGTGATCCCTGTCCTCTCGCCAAGAGGATAGGGGCATGCGTTCGCCGCGTGCGGGCACACGCCGGCCACCTCCTTCCTGCCTGGCTGCTAGCCTGGAGGGCTGGGAGAGCGCCAGCACGAGGTCCCCTCGCCGTGGCCTTCTTCTCCTCCGCCTCTCTCCCTCGCGCTCTCTCTCTCTCTCGCTCTCTTCCCCCTTTTCTCCGCCATGGCCGAGCTCCTCCTCGCCGCGTCGCCGCCGTTCTAGGCTCACCCGCACCAGTCTGAGCCCGCCAATAGCCCTGTCGTGACCTCCTCGTCCTCCCCGTGAACCTAGCCGACGCCGGGAGCCATCCATGACGCCCCTACGTCATTTCCTCCCCGCCGGCCGCCGAAGCTCTCCTCCGACGATTCGGCGTCTCCCGTGCGTCCCCGACCCCGCTAAGGCGCCAGAAGCCTCTCCGGTGAGGGCCCGGACCTTTTCCCCCTTGCCTCGTTGCCGTTTTCCCCCTCCAGCCCCGTTTGTCGCTGGAGCCGAGCGGAGCTCGCCGCCGGCCGTGGCGTAGCCGTGGCCACGGCGGCCAAAGCTCGCTCCTAGCCACGGGCTCATGCTCGTGGAGCTTCCAGTAAGCCATTGCCGCCCTCAGCTCCACCTCCGGCAGCCCGTAGTGCCGCAGCTGCTCCTGCCCAAGCCGTCGCCGCCGCGCAGCTCGACGTGGCCGTCGTTCTGGTGACCCCCGAGCCCTCCTAGGTGCCCTGCTAGATGCACCAGTGCACGGGCCACCTCCCGGTGCCCTCCGCGCGCCAAATGGTCGCTGGAGGCGCGTTCCGATGATTCGCCGCCGTGGGGATGGTCGCCGCCAGCCCCGCTCCAATGGGCGCCAACGTGGCCATCATTAGGGGGCTAATCCCTCTAATTAGTTTAGCCCCTGCCACTGACCAGTGGGCCCCAAGGTGGGTCATACCCCTGGTCAGCGCAGAGGTTAAGCCCTTGTCACTGACGTGCGGGCCCCGCACGTCAGGTTTGACCTGGGACTGGTCAGCCGACCAGCTAACGCCATGGTGACGTCAGGCTGACGCCATTAATCCATTTTTCAGTTTAAAAATAATTCCGGAAAATATTTAAAACTTCAAAAATTCATATAAATTAATTTTTAAATTAGCGGAAAATAATTTATATATGAAATTTATCAGAAAAATCCAATGAATTCAATGGTTCTATTGCCATGCATGTTAGAGCAATCTAAATAGGTGAACATGGACATTTACTAATAGGTTAGTATATGGAATTCGAAATGAAGAATGATTTTGAACCTATATTCAAACACATTTCAAATCAACATGATCACTAGCTGCATTAGACCATCTATACACGCTATCATGCCATGATCTTGCATCATATTGTTGCACTTGCGTGTATTGATTGCTTCTTATCTGCATCGCGGTAGGCCCTACTTCCGAGGATACCCTCGAGTATTCCCACGAAGGAAGGAACCTCCCCGCTACCAATCAAGGCAAGCAACCCCTTTGATCATGCCGATAACATCCCTCTCTCTCGCTCCTGCTCTTGTTTATTGAATTAGGACAGACAATCACATGTCAGTCACACACGGTAGATGAAGCTATTCTAATGCATTACCTGTCATTGTCACAATAAATAGCTAAACCTTGCAACCTAGCATACGTGGTAGATGCTTGTGCCATGATGTGGTTAGCTTACTTTGCCTGCTATGCTTGCTATTCTTAGAGTTGTGTCACGTCCATTTATCCTGGGTGATGAACTGAGTGAAAGAATGTTGTCTAATGTGACTATCATATGATGAATATGATTTGGTAAAGGTAGCGATGAGAGGCTATGTAGGAGTACATAGCGGGTTGTGTCATTGGGACTGTTCTTAGGAATGCAGTTCCATGTTTGTGATCCAAGACTAGATACTACCACATGTTGGGCCCTGAAATATGACCCCGCTCGACTTATCATTCGCTTAGTCCTTAGTCCAGGAGTTGCAAGTAGTTTCTGGTGTTTATAGCATGCTGGAGGCCGTGCGTAGCGATGACCCTCGGGGTGGGTTACGACGAGGTAGGCAGTGGCACGGTGTACCAAGGGTCACCCGAATGGTGGGCTTGGGAACCCTGTGCACATCGTTTGGGGCCGTAGCGGAAACTTCGGCTGGACTTCCGTGCGGGTTCAGTCTCAAATAGGCGATAGCCTGGACTAGAGGTCTTATGTGATTGACGGTCGTGGCCGACTCCCTCGATGGGCATCGGCTTGAAGGTTGCCGAGGTGCATGGTTTTATGGCACACAACGATAAGTGGCGAGAGCGTGTGTGAAGAAGTACAACCTTGCAGGGTATGAAACTATTCGAATAGCCGCGTCCTCGGATATGGACTACTTGGAGAACTTATGCTGTTCATAGATAATCAAATGGATACTCATAAAAATACCAAGACAAGTGTGAGTATCATGGATGGCACTCTCCCGGAAGGGGATCATGAACCCATGGTGGTGTGTTGTCGTGGAGTTAGTGGACTCGTGTGCGATATCTAAAATTGTAACAAAGAGTTAAAATTGAGTAGTGTAGGTTAGCCATGAGTCAAAGTTGGCATTGCTGCATAAACTCCACCACCCCCTTGTTGATACATGAGCATGAATAGACTAGGTCTGTTTTAAAAACTTGTTGAGTACGTTTGTACGCACGTTTGCCTAATAAATGTTGCAGATGAGACCCAGGACCCATCAGGTGGGTTCTTTCTAGATTTTGCCGATGTTGAATAGCTGGTGTCCCAGCTACGACCTTGCCCTATGGCGGGCTGTAGATAGTCAGGCCATGTGCCTTTTTACCCTTTTCATTTGTCTGTACTCAAACAACTTTAAGCTTCCGCTTGGTCTGTATGAACATGTTTGTATGACTTGAGTGTCGGGTTATGTGACCCCTATCTGTAAGAATATATTATGCGAGGCTCGTCTGAGCCTCTTAAATAAAAGGCATGTTGTTGTATGGTTATCTTGTGATGCCATGGTTGTATCTATGCATATCGGGCATGTCGTGCGTATGTGTGGCATGCAACGGTATGTATGGGATCTGACACCTAGTCGTGTGCCTTTGGTAGTACTCTTTACGGGGAACTGCCTCTTTGTGCTTGCATCGAGCCATGGTAGCTTGCTACTGCTCCGGACACATTGATTGACTGGCATGTATCCTTGTTTGTTGTTGTGTCTGTCCCTTCAGGAAATGTCTCGCAGTGTAATGGACTCCCTGTAGCCTGCTATGACTCGTCTACGTGCAGTGATGGCATTCTTGTCTCACGACGTAATGGAGTCCTTGTGGCTTGCTATGACTCGTCTACACACGCTTGAGGCCGACACCTGGATTGCTGGGTTACGTATGCCTGTTTCCGTACAGATGTGCCACTTGGGTTCTATGACTAGTCATGTCGGCCCGGGTTCTTTGTTGTTTTATTGCCGGCGACATGTTCACATACGTGAGCCAAAAGACGCAAACGGCCCCGGCCATAGTAAGGCTGCAGCCATGGAGCTTACCGTCTGTGAGGCCGCAAAGTGATGTGATATATTACAGCCTGGATTCATATGACTTAGGATCAGGGTCCCGACAGAGGGGGGGAGTGGGTCTACATACCCTTGTAGATCGCTAAGCCAGAAGCATTAAGAAACACAGTTGATATAGTCGAATGTCTTCGCAATCCAAATCGCCGAGCATCCCGTGATCCCATCACGATCCCTCTCGCAATCCAATCATGATCTGTCCCGCGATTAGTCCCGTGATCAAATCATGAATCGTCTCGCGATCCTGATCACGGTCCTTCTGATCTAGCGTCGAACGGACGGCGCCTCTGCGTTCAGCACACGTATAGCTCGATGACGGTATCCACCTTCTATATCCGGCAAGAGGGAGTAGAGAGGTAGATAAGTTCTCCGGCAGCACGACGGCAAGGCGGCGATGGTGGTGGAACTATTCCGGCAAGGCTTCGCCTAAGCACCGTCGAACTAGACTAGAGGAGAAAACCGATCTAGATGAAGTAGAGGGAGCACGTGGCAGTTAGGGTTAGCTTTCCCCTCTAAATCCTCTAGTATATATAGGAGGTAGGGAGGGGAGGAGGCAGCCTCAAACCCTCAAGAGTTAGCCGAAATTGGAGGTGGAGGAGTCCTACTCCAATCCTATTAGGAGTAGAATTCCTCCTTTCCACTTGGAAACTCTTTCCACCTCTCCACCTTTGGGTTTTCCCACCCCTAGCCGCATGAGCCTTAGTGGGGGGATCGGACAGCCCACTAAAGGCTCTATTGACTCCTCCCACAGCCCATGAGTCCCTTTGGGTCGAGACACCCCTCCTGATGGCCCCGGTACCCCTCCCGGCACTCCCGATATCTACCGATGAGCCCGAAACTTTTCCGGTGACTAAAACAGGACTTCCTATATATCAATATTTACCTCCGGACTATTTCGGAGCTCCTCGTGACGTTGGAGGTCTCATTCGAGACTCCGAATCAACCTTAGGTCGCCACCATACATAAATCTATACAACTGAAACGTCACCGAACCTTAAGTGTGTAGACCTTGCGGGTTCAAGAACTATGTAGACATGACCGAGATACTTCTACGTTCAATAACCAATAGCGGGACCTAGATGCCCATATTGGTTCCTACATATTCTACGAAGATCTTTATCGGTTGAACCTCTATGTCAAGGATCCAGTTAATCCCGTATGCAGTTCCCTTTGTTCTTCGGTATGTTACTTGCCCGAGATTCGATCGTCTGTATATCTAGTTCCGTACTACAAGATCTCATGGCTAACACTTAGTCATATTGCTTGCAAGTCTTGTTGTGATGTTGTATTACCGAGCGTGCCCTGAGATACCTCTCCGTCTTGATCCATGCCAACTCAATAGACACCCTCGAAGATACCTGTAGAGCACCTTTATAGTCAGCGAGTTACGTTTAGATGTTTGATACACGTAAGGTACTCCTCCGGTGTCAGTGAGTTGCATGATCTCATGGTCATAGGAACAGATACTTGACATGCAGAAAACTTTAGCAATAAACTGACACGATCATATGCTATATTTATAGTTTGGGTCATGTCCATCACATCATTCTCCTAGTGATGTGATCCCGGTATTAAATGACATCTCATGTCCATGACTAGGAAACCATAGCCATTTTGATCAGTGAGCTAGTCCAATAGAGGCTTACTAGGGACATGGTGTTGTCTATGTATCCACACATGTATCTGAGTTCCCGAGCAATACAATTATAGCAAGGATAATAAACGATTATCATGAACAAGGAAA
The DNA here is from genome assembly GCA_022496015.1 of Hordeum marinum. Lineage (NCBI taxonomy): Eukaryota > Viridiplantae > Streptophyta > Magnoliopsida > Poales > Poaceae > Hordeum > Hordeum marinum. Next base: position 275,170,350 of record CM039677.1, on the reverse strand, counting down.
TATGGTAATAACCAATTTATTATTGCCTCTAGGGCATATTTCCAACAGTCTTCCACTTGAACTAGAGTCAATAATCTAGCTCACATTGCTATGTGATTTTTTATGAATCTCACACCCAATGAGTTATGTGGTTCGACCATGTTTTGCATGTGAAACAAGTTTTAGTCAATGGGTTTGTGACATTTAGATCAGTTAGTACTTTGCAAATCTCTATGTCATATTGTAGACACTGCTACCACACTCCACTTGGAGCTATTCGAAATGTCTGCTACACTATACATATCTGGATTGCTACTCAAAGTCATCCGGATTGGTGTTCAAACTTGCATCGACGTAACGCTTTACGATGAACTCTTTATCACCTCCACAATCAAGAAACATTTCCTTAGTCCTTTAGTTACTAAGTATAATCATCACCGTTGTACAATGATCCACTCCTGAATCACTATTGTACCGCTTGACAGACTCATGGAAAGACACACATAAGGTGCGGTACACAGCATGGCATACTATATAGATCCTATGGCTAAGGCATAGGGGACGACCTTTGTCCTTTATCTTTCTTCTGCTGTGGTCGAGCTTTCAGTCTAACTCAACTTCACACCTTACAAATCAGGAAAGAACTCCTTCTTTGACTGATCCATTTTGAACTCTTTCAACATCTTGTCTAAGTATGTACTTATTGAATGTCTAATCAAGCATCTTGATCTATATCTATCAATCTTGAAGTCTAACAATTAGATAGCTTTATCTAGATCTTCCTTTGAAAAACTCTTTTCAAACAACTGTTTATGCTTTCCAGAAATTCCACATCATTTCTGATCAATAATATGTCAACCACATATACTTATCAGAAATTCTATAGTGCTCCATTCACTTTCTTGTAAATACAAGTTTCTCGTAAACTTTGTATAAACCCGAAAACTTTGATCACCTCATCAAAGCGTATATTCCAACTCCAAGATGCTTGCTCCAGCCCATAGAAGGATTGTTGGGCTTGCACACCTTTTAGCATCCATAGGACTGACAAAACCTTCTGGTTGTATCACATACAACCTTTCCACAAGTAAACCGTTAAGGAAACGATATTTTGACATCCATCTGCCAGATTTCAAAATTGAAAAATGCAGCAATTGCTAACATAATTCCAACAGACTTTTAGCATCGCTACGGGTGAGAAAGCCTCATCGCAGTCAACTCCTTGAACTTGGCGAAAACTTCTGTGCGACAAGTCGAGCATTATAAATGGTGACATTCACCATCAGCATCTGTCTTCATCTTAAAGGTACATTTGTACTCAACAACCTTCCTTTCAACGGGCAAGTCTACCAAAGTCCATACTTGGTTTTCATACATGGATCCTTTCTCAGATTGCATGGCTCTTACCATTTGTTGGAATCCAGGCCCATCATCGCTTCTCCATAGTTCGTAGGTTCATCGGTGTCCAACAACATGACCTCTAAGATAGGGTTGTCATACCAGTCAGGAGCAGTATGTGTCCTTGTCGACCTATGGGGATTTATAGTAACTTGATCTGAAGCTTCATGATCACCATCATTAACTTCCTCTTCAACTGACATAGGCTCCACAGAAACAACTTTCTGTGCTGCGCTACTCTCTGGTTGAAACAAAGGTTCAACAACCTCATCAAGTTTTGTATTCCTCCCACTCAATTCTTTCGAGAGAAACTCTTTCTCGAGAAAGGATCCATTTTAGCAACAAACATTTTGTACATGGATCTAAGATAGAAGGTTCACCCAACTATTAAGTTAGGGTATTCTATGTAGATGCATTTCTCCGCTTTGGGTTCGAGCTCATTAGGTGAAAACCCTTTTCACATAAGAGTCGCAACCCCAAACATTAATAAATGATAGCTTAGGTTTCTGCGAAACCAAAATTCATACGGTGTCATCTCAACGGACTTAGATGGTGCCCCTTTTAAAGTGAATGTAGTTGTCTCTAATGCGTAACCCCAAAATGATAGGGGCAAATCGATAAGAGACATCCTAGTTCACACCATATCCAATACAACACGACTACGACATTAGGACACACCATCACACTATGTTGTTCCAGGTGGCGTGAGTGGTTAAACAACTTCCACATTGTCTTAAGTTGTATACCAAACTCATAACTCAGAAATTCACCTCCACGATCATATCATAGATATTTTATCTTCTTGTCATTATGATCTCAAACTTCACTATGAATTTATTTGAACTTTTCAAACGTGTCTGACTTGTGTTTCATTAAGTAAATATACACTATATCTTCTCAAATCATCAGTGAAGGTAAGAAAATAATGATATCCACCGCATGGTACAACACTCATTGGACAGCATACATCAACATGTATCATTTCCAATAAGTCATTTGCCCGCCCCATCATACCGGAAAACGGGGTCTTAGTCATCTTGCCCATGAGGCATGGTCCGCATGTCTCAACCGATTCAAAATCGAATGAGTCCAAAGATCCATCAGCATGGAGTCTCTACATGCGCTTTACACCAATATGACATTTAGCGGAAGTGACACAAGTATGTATACTATCATTACTAACTTTGTATCTTTTGACATCAATGTTATGAACTTGTGTATTACTACGATCAAGATTCAATAAACCATTCTCATTGGGTGCATGACTGTTGAAGGTATTATTCATGTAAACAGAATAACCATTATTCTCTAACTTAAATGAATAACCGTATTGCAGTAAACATGATCTAATCATGTTCGTGCTCAACGCAAACACCAAATAAAATTTATTTAGGTTCATCAGTAATCACAAAGGTAGAGAGAGCAAGCGATGGTGATCACATCAACCTTGGAACCACTTCCAACACTCATCGTCACCTCACCCTTAGCTAGCCTCCATTTATTCCGTAGCTTTTATTTCGAGTTACCAACATTTAGCAACCGAACCGGTATCCCATACACAGGTGCTACTAGGAGTACTAGAAGGGTACACATCAACAACACGTATATCTAATATACTTCTGTCGACGTTGCCAGCCTTCTTATCTACCAAGTATCTAGGGTTGTTCTGCTTCAGCGACCGTTCTCCTCATAATAGAAGCACTTAGTCTCGGGTTTGGGTTCAAACTTGGGTTTCTTCACTAGAGCAGCAACTGACTTGCCATCCACGAAGTTTCCCTCCTAGCCCTTGCCCTTCTCGAAACTAGTGGTTTCACTAACCATCAACCCTTGATGCTCCTTCTTGATTTCTACCTTCACGATGTAAAACATCGTGAATAGCTCAGGGATCATCATTTCCAAACCTGGCATAATTATAGTTCATCATGAAGTTCTAGTAGCTTAGTGACAGTGACTTGGAGAACTATATCAACCACTATCTTATCTGGAAGATCGACTCCCAATAGATTCAAGCGATTGTAGCACCCAGACAACGTGAGTACAAGCTCAATGATTGAGCTATTCTCCTTCATGTTGCATGCAAAGAATCTTGTTCGACATCTCATATCTCATAACACGGGCATGAACCTGAGATCCGAATTTCAGCTCTTAGAACATCTTATATGTTCCGTGACATTCAAAATGTTTTGGAGCCTAAATTCTAGGACGTAATGCATGAGGCTCTAAACTATCAAGTAGTCATCAGAACGTGCATGTTAGATGTTCACAACATCTATAGACAACGCTTGAGGGGGTGGCGCACCGAGCGGTCCATTAAGGACATAAGCCTTCTGTGCAGCAATGAGGACAATCCTTAGATCATGGACCCAGTCCGCATTATTGCTACCATCATCTTTCAACTCTATTTATCTAGGAACATATAAAAATTCAAGGGAGCTAGAGCGCGAGCTAGTAATGTACAACATAATTTGCAAAGACACTACTAACTATGTTCATGATAATGAGTTCAACTAATCATATTACTTAAGAACTCTCACTCAAATTGACATCCCTCCGGACATAAGAGTGATACATGGTCCAAATTCACCAACTCAAGTCCGATCATCACGTGAGTTGAGGTGGTTTCAATGGTGAACATCATCATGTTGATCATATATACTATATGACTCATGTTCGACCTTTCGGTCTCTTGTGTTTCGAGGCCATGTTTGTACATGCTAGGCTCATCAAGTTTAACCCCAAGTGTTCTGCACGTACAACACTGGCTTGCACCCGTTGTATGTGAACATAGAGTCTATCACACCCGATCATCACGTGGTGCCTCGGCACGACGAACTTTCTCAACGGTGCACACTCGGGGAGAACACAATTTATCTTGAAATTTAAGTGAGGGATCACCTAATAATGCTACCTGACGGGGTTACTACCCCTAGGTAGGCAAAAGCAACAGGGTTCTCCCCCCCGCTTCAAAGAAAAAGTGCGCGACCGGCTACCCATGGCCGGGTGAAGCGCAGCCAGCTCGGGCAATCGCCGGCTGGCTCGCGGCCGGCTGGTCGAGGTGCCGGCTCGACCACCGGCCGCCTGGGCATGACCGCCTACTTCCGGGACGCCTCCTCCGTTTACCCCGGGGCGTACAAGCAACATCTCGTACCTCTGTGCGCGGGTACGGCAACACGACATGACTGCCACGACGGGCGCCATTGTAGCCATAGTGTGTGCTGACGCACGGGCGTGCGTGGCTATAGTCAGGCCATCCAAGCCGCCGTGACCGGGCGGGGGAATAGTGCCAGCACACCCCTCCCACTCGATTACCTTCCCCGGCGTGGCTACAATGCAGCCGACCATACTGGAGACTTCGACCGGCTGGCACTAGACGACGCCACCCGGGCGGCATGTGCCGTAGCAGGTGGGCGGGGGCCAATCGCGAAGCGGACTAGCGGGCCCCAGCGGGCGATGGGACCGCGCAACCTATGGACCCTATGGACGACGAGACGGCTCGAAGGGCAGGGGCCCTGGATAGCCGGAGAGGCTGCCAGCCAGGTCCCCCTACTTGTAAATGTCAGGAATATTGTAAGGCGGGGGGTTGGCCTATAAAACCCCCCAAGCCCCTCATGCAACGGGGATGACAACTTTGATACTAACACACCCACAGGATACTTCCCACGCTCTCACACCTCCTCAGTAGTGGAGGAAGATGAGCCGGCTGCTCCTTTTTCCTCCTCTAGACATAGCTCCAGGAGCAACCTTGTAAACATACCCATCCATCGAACTACACCAAGCAGGACTAGGGGTGTTACCTCCCACGGAGGGCCCTGAACCTGGATAGATCGTGTGCCACCACCGCTTGTAACTAATCCCGCACCCGGACCCCGTCGGCGTCCTCCGGCACCAACCACCCACGATAAGCCTACTCATGGCATCTGTCATGAGAAAATGACGAAAATTGGCGCCCACCGTGGGGCTGTACGCGGCGCCGGCCGGATAAATGCTTTGGGCGGGACCCCTTGCCATTCCCCGCCGCCGCCGCACGTCCAGGCGAAACCGCGGGCTCATGTAGCTTGCTTCAGCACGCCCGGCGGGCAGCTCCATCGACCACACGGTCGACATCGGCACGCTCATCGAGCTCTTCTGCAGGCTCAGCCTTGCCGAGGCTCCGGCCGCTAACGAGTACCCCGGGCAGGTTCTCGTCTGCGCTGATGTCATGTCCAAGATGCGGTCCTATCCTTATTTTGGCAAGAGGGCCTCGACGAGGATAGAAGTGCATCTCGATGCGTTCGCAAGAATTGATATCATTACAAGTACATGTATAGAAGAGATGAGTATATGTAATAGGCTTACACTCTCCACAAGCTACATCAGAGTCACATCAATACAACAACATACTCAAACATCATACAGAAGAGCAGGGTCCGACTGCGGATGAAATCAAACGATAAAATGACATCCATCCTTGCTATCCCAGGCTGCCGCCTAGAACCCATCCAAGGTTGATGAAGAAGAAGAACAAGAACTCCAAATCAAATCAATCAATGCGCTCACATCAAATCATCACATTACCTGTACCTGCAACTGTTATTGTAGTAATCTGTGTGCCACAGGGACTCAGCAATCTCATTTCCAAGGGTATCAAGACTATTAAAGCTTAATGGGTGAGGTATGGTTAAGTGGTGAGGCTACAACAAGCGACTAAGCATTCATTTGAGTCGCTAACTTATGATTATAGAAAGTAAAGTATGGTGGTCTACGCATAATGGACGAGAACTAGAAATGATCACTAACCGATCCTGAATACCTACTTACATCAAGCATAACCCCACCGTTTTCTCTTCCTGATAAGGACTCACGAGAAGAGATAGTCACGGTTACGCACACAGTTGGTGTATTTTATTAGAGTTTACTTAAGTTTGCTATGACTGGGTGTTAAACAAAGTATCCAAGTTTGCCACATAACCGCGAGCACGGCTTCTTCAAAAGATATAACCGTGCAGGGTGCTCCAACTCATCCATCACAAATTAACCACACGCAGCGGGAATAACCTCAACCACGGATCTCGTGATCTTCCTAGACAATTCCAAAGGAAATCTGACACCTCGAGATAGCCCGAAGAATAATCAGAATTCCTCACTCAATACATTCGAGAAAGGTAAAACAAATCCAGCAAGGCCGCCCGATGTGCCGACAATCCCGATAGGAGCCATGTATCTCGTTCTCAGGGCACGGCAGATGAGTTACGTGTACAGTGGCCTGACAGAAATCTCCCGAGTTACCACGGGTTGGTCCCACGCAGTGCCCTAGTTTGGACTAACACTCATGAGGAGCACTGGCCTAGTGGTTGATTAAATTATCCACGGGTGCCGGCAGGTCCCTATGCAATTTATTAGTTATTAGGCAAATGTTGTACCAATGTTGGGCCTTGCCAGACAAGTTTTATCCCAAAAAAAAAATCAAGGGGTTCCCCATAACAACCCCGAGCATGTTAGGAGCGCTCATTTATGGAACATTACACCGGTTCACAAGTAACTAGGGGCGGCAAGAGTGGAACAAAACACCAAGAAAAAGGCCAAGCCTTCCACCTTTACCAAGTATATATGCGCATTAAATTAAATAGCAGCAATATTGTGATATAACAAAAGAATGTCCATGTTGACACATGGAAACAATTGCACCTGCAACTAGAAATGCTATAAGAAGGGCTGAGCAAGAGGTAACATAGCCAAACAAAGGTTTGCTAGGATGTGGAGGGGTTAGAGGCTTTTCATGGCAATGTTGGGAGGCTTGTCAAACAAGTGGTAGGTAGCGTGACATAGCGATAGAAAACGAGACATCTAGCATGTCAATGATAGTAATGGTATCCGGGGAAATGTGTCATCTTGCCTGAGATCCCGCTCGGAAGAAGATCGAGTCCATGAAGAAGAATAAAGTAACTAATAATATTTTAAAAATTGGTTCAGATCTTAAATAATAATATTTTATATTTGTTAAACAGCAGAATAAAGTATACCATGTTATTTTACACATCATTCCAGTCAATTTACATATATGGAACATCTCAAAAGGAGCTACGGTCTAAAAGATATGAGCAATACAGATGCACATGTCATGAATGCAAATGCATGGAAAATACAATCACAAACATTTCAAATCATGAATGCAGCAAGTTATTATGAAACTACATGAGATTCTAAGCAATTTTCATATGCAACATGTTCAAAACAGAGCTACGGTTCAAAAAATACAACCAACACAAGATTTAGTTGAAATCTGCCCAAAACAGCAAGATAGCATTTTGCACGCATGAAAACATCAAGCTACAAGATTCTAAAATGCACAAACTAAGCATGGAGCAGTAGTATATAACACCTTCTTCATATCATCTTCACATAGCATATGCAAAACATGCATGTATCACATGGTAGGGAGCTCACAAGGTAGCTACTTGAAAACAGTTTCAGACTTTGTGAAAATAGCAGTTTTTGACAGTGCAGTTTTTATCACGAAGGCATATTGACATCAGTGAAACTATATGTAACAGATCATATTATGGCATGAAACTTAACAGCATGCTAGAGGACAATATCACCTACAAATAACTCCATTACATCTACCACAAAAGGGTTCTAGATCACTAGCAAATCACATGGCAAGACAGCAACAAAATATTACAGATTCCAGACTTAGAAATATTTTGGACCCTCAAAACAGCAGAATTTTATAGCAAGTTGACAACAACAAAAGAACACCTAAACATGCATTTCTACGACAAGCAAAATGTCCAGGGGATAGGACACATATCAAAGGGCATTTCTCTTTTAAAAAATTATTTCATATCATGCATGGATTAAATCCCACAAAATTAGCAAAAGGGCATCACGGCAAAAAGACATGCACACAAACATGCTCAAATGACAAAACTAAATGCACAGATTAATTCTATGGATTTTTCTACCTCGAAAACATATATAATATGCATAGTTTCATGTGGAAAATTAATCACAATTAAATATGCAAGTTATGGCCTAATCACCTTATCTCGAGTCCTATATGCAACTAAAATGTAAACATCGTGCCAACATTTTTATCATGCACGAAAATGCGGTGCCGATGATATGAACATTTTAATTGCTTTTACTTAATTCCGATGAACGAAAAAATAATTATGCGCAATGCGAAAATATGAAATATATGCAAAATGATGCAAACCACAAGATTAAGTGTTTTAAACAGAGATGAAAGTTCATTATTGTGAAACTAGATGAAATTCTACACATTTTATATGTTCAAAGTTATTACATGCGACGCACGGATAATCAAATATGAGCATTTTAAAAATGCAATAGCGGCTGGCAAGATTAATAAAACGCGGGGCGCTGGCTGCTCACCATGGGCCAACATGGGCCGGCTGGAGGAGTAGTGGTTGGGCCGGCTGGGCGCCGGCCCACGCGGGCGCGTTTCGGGGTCAACGGGCTCGTCCCTGGCTCGCTCCCGAGCGAACAGAAGCGCATGGGGCGCCGGCGGAGGGGCAAGCCGGGCGGCGGGCGGAGGGGGCGAGGCGGCGATCGGATCCGGCGGGAGGCAGTGGCTTTGCGGGCGGCGGCCGGAGCAGGGTGGCACGCCGGAGCTCGGGGCAAAGTTCTTCGGAGCTTCGGGCCATCCATGGCTGCACGGGGAGGAAAACAGAGAGAGGTTAGGGAGAGAAGGAGAGGAGAGGGAGAAGGGAGAAGAAGGAGGGGAGATGGTCCGGCGAGGTAGCAGGGTTCCGGCGATCGGCGACGGCGGTGGTGGCTCTCCTGCGAGGGGTCGGCCGGAGGAAGCTGCGGGAGGAGCTGCGGGAGAGCTCGGGATGCACTGTGGTCGCCGGACAGTCCGGGTTGGCCGCCGGACATGTCCGGTAGGTGGGATTTTGGGCGAATCTGAGACCCTAGATCGCGATCTGAGGGCCGAAAATGGGCAGATGGATGGGGCTGCGGGATCTGGAGGAGGAGGGCTAGCAAGTGGGGTTTTTCTAGGGGTGTGGCTGCCATTTTACATGGGGGAAACCATAGAGAGAGTGGGAGCTCTCTGAATGGGGTTATATATTGGGAAGGCACTAGGAGCTGGGGGTTGGACCTTGTCCGTTCGATCGCGATCCGATGACCACGAATGGAGGAAGGGCTTGGTGGGCTAGCAGGCTGTGTAGATGGGCTAGGTGGGGAAGAGAGGAAAGTGTGGCCCATGTCATGAAGTTTTTAAAACACCAACAACGTCCGATAAAGTACTGATGACCGCACTTCTACGACTGACCGACGGGGTTACAAATGAACTCAGAACGCGACGAAATTCGACGGGCGGTCTACCTACAATATAACAAGACCACACGCCAAGTTTCAACCCAATCCAAGAATATTTTTCGCGTGCATTAAAAACTGTTTTTTTACGATGCCGCGGGCGCGCGCGTGTGTGGTTGGTTTCAAAATGGTCGACGGCAAGAACACAGAGAACCGGCAACTATGAACGGATGCAAGTTTTGAAAATGAGTGACGATGCAATGCAGATGATGCAAATGATGCGATGATGAATGCGACAACCAGACGAAACACGGACGAGAACGGAAATAAAAGGGGAATCTTCTGGAGCATCGGTCCTGGGCTGTTACAACTCTCCTCCACTACATGATGATCTCGTCCCGAGATCTAGAATGAAAAAGGGGAAGAGAAAGAGCAAAAGGTAAAACTTAGTTGCTTCTTCGACAAACGAGTGAAACCAAAGAATCCTGAAGGATGCAAGAGATGAAGAATAACATGAGGAACAAGCAAGAATTCACAAGAATTTTCAGTGGCACTTCGGTTGGAAAGAGAGGCAAAATTATATATGATGGAAAGAAATTGAAAGAGATACACCAAACTTCAGTTGAACTAGAACCAAAACTTCATAAAATGGAAGGATCATGAAAGACTTGATAGCACTCCGGTTAAATTAATAAGCAAGAAAGAACAAGATCTTGATCAAACTAAATGCGAGATGAAAACGGCGACACCACAATGCCTCCGGAACACAAGAATATAAGCTAGATCTTTGAAGGGAAGAGAACTGAGAAGAAAAATGACAACTTCCAGCACAAATGGATTTGAAAAGCATAGGTTGAATGGAGTTGATGAACAATCAACAATGAAAGAATAGCTTGTTATGGGCTTATGAAAAACATCTCAAAATTATGAGGTGACAACCTGTCACTATAAAAACAATTACTTGCTTGAGAGCAACAAGATATGCAAAACTTGTTTCACCAAGAGGAGGAGGAGAAAGCTTAAATCATTTATGACACCATGATAGCAACCATCCTTAGGAAATTCTTTAGATGAAATCCAACCCAAGATATCTCCAAGAAAACAAGATGGGTTTAGTTATCTTATTCTTGACAATTTACCTTCGGGACTCCTTATAATCAAGAATTTAATAACACCATCTCAAAAGACAATGAAGAAGGAATTGAATTTAGAAATCCAAGAAAAGAACACTTAGCACCTCCAACAAGAATCTTGAAGAACACTTGAAAATGAAAGAAATCTAGATGAACCACCATGAAGAACCTCCGGAACAACTCTAAAACAAAAGGATGATAGAAAGAATTGAATGATGCAAAACAAACAAGATTGGGCCTTCCAATGATTAAGATGATGCTTCGGGACAAGATACCTGAGAAAAACTAGGAACTCCAGAAAAGAAAGATGACCACTTGGAATAAGGAATTTGATATCATGAACAACTCCGGAAGAAGGATTGAGATCACATGAATGAAACAAGAATAAGAATTATGATATGCCTATCCTTTATCAAGTTGAATTGATAAAAAACAACGGATTTCATACATAACTTATTCTTCTTGAAAAGAATTGAAGAGAGAGAGAGATAGATCACAAACTTGAAGAAGTCTTTCACGAGAACACCGGTTAGAATTCAAAACAAAAGAGGGCAATGCAAATGGATGATATAACATGAGAACGAAGAGAGCAAGATCCACCTAATAGAAAACTTCAACAAGGCACCAGAAAGAATTAGAAACAAACGAGGACTCATGAGAATGAAGATATCAAGATTGCCTAATAGAAACTGAAAAGGCACCGGAATAATTGAGATACGAACGAAGGAACAACGCTTGAGAAGAATTTGAGAACGAAAGCTGAATGCTGAGAACGAAGAAATCTTCTGAAATGATGGCCTTTGGGAGGATCGAGAAATGAAATGCCCCGGATAGATATGGGAGGAATACTCATGACAAAAACAATTGAGATGATAGAAACAAGCTGAAACCATGAATCTTTGAAAGAACAAACAACGATTTAAGAGAAACTCTCCTTCGGTCTTCAATACTTAGAATGATGACGAGAAACAACACCATGAATTACTGAGACACTCCGGAACAGTGAATAAAGAAAGGTTGAGCCAACAATGAAAATGATTTAGAAGCGATCATTGAAGAGGAATATGACTGATGAAATTCATACTTATGTCATATTTGAAAAGAACTTTAGGACATCTCCGGAAAGAATACAAGAGTCAGGTAGGATCTTAGGAAAACACCTGTGGGTTATGGACCCACTGAAAAGAAACCATCATTGAAACAATTGATTAAAAGACAGATTGCACCAGTACAAATTAAGAACTTGATGATATGAGACCCTTGAAATAATTAAAAGGACAAGAATGAAAAAGAATGTCTTCTGAGATTTCTTCAACACTCCGGATAGAATAGAGAGGGATGAATAAACAAGAGAGGCTTGAAAAAGGCATCCCACATGGAAACCATTAGAGAATGAAAATGATATGATGAACACCAAGAACTTGAATTGAATACACCGGATAAGAAATACAAAGATGAATACTAATAAATGATAACTTGAACACTGAGCGTCTTCATAAAGAATCACGGGAGAAGAATAACAACGAGAACAAGGACGTGCAGACAGCTTTTGAGATTCCTGATGAAATCTATGCAGACTACTGCACGCCTGATGAAGAAACCCATGGCAAAGAGACAACTAAGCAACGTAAAATTCGTCTGCAGAAGATTGAACAAAGATGGGCAAAAGAATGGAAGGAATATCGTTATGTTACTCCCAAGTACATGATGAAATTCGCTGTGAACCCTCCCTGCAACAGGCCTCCAGTTGCCAAGAATCAAATTGCTGATCCTACTAGTCTCAAGACTGGTGAGGACTTTCCCGAACTATGGGAAAAGCAGCAGGCCAAACTGGCAAAGAAGGACAAGGACGCTGTGAGGAAGTTCGATGAGGACTCTACTCCTGCTACCACTGCCGGTACATCCTCAAGCGGTCCAAAGAAGTCTATTCTGAAGAAGTCTGCTGAGAAACCGATTTCTTCGACTTCAAAGTCATCACAGCAAGTTCCTCAATCTAAAAGGCCTCAACCTAAGGCCTCTGCTGCTGGAACCGTGGCTGCTCAGTCTTCAGCAGTCGTGAAGAAATCCTCAACTCCAGTCCACTTGGCAACATGCAAGAGGACTGAGGGTTTCACAAGAAAACTAAGGCGCTCTGCAAGCCCTTCAGATACAAAGTCTTCAAACAGTCCCTCTGGACTGAAGATGAAGAAATCGGCTGGTAGGGGTCTTCGCCCAAGCCCTAAGAGGTCACTTGTCAAAATTCCCTCAAGGGCTGAGGATGATGATGAAGATGATGCTGATGATGATGAACTTGAAGAAATCATCAGACAAAGTCAGTTAAAGGCTGCAACTACTAAGGATAGCTCAATTTCTCTGCTGCTGGATCCGAAGACGATCCTTGACTTCATCGACATCTGGCTTGAGGATCCACAAACTCCTCTCTCTGCTCTGAAACTGCCTCCAAATGTGGACCATGTCCTCACCCATTTCATTGTAGAAGAGAAGTGGAAGAGGGAAAAGGCCAAAAGGGCCAAGACAAACATCGCACGCAAAGAAAAAATTTTGCGCGACAATGTGATGAGTCTGACTCCAAAGCAGCTTGTCACTGTTCAGTCTGAGATTAATAACCTCAATGAGGAACAAGCAAGACTTGACAAAGAATGGACAGGGGCAAAAGACAGATTTGTCAAGGTTGCCCAAGCTGTAGTGAAGGATTACAACACATCCACTGCTGCTCGTAACGCTGCTCTTTCCACCACTCCTCAGCCTCCAACTACTGAAGTTCCTCAAACGGCTGAGGAATCTGCTCGTGAAATTCCTCATCCTACTGAGGAATCCGCACCTGAAGAAGCTCCACCTACCGATGACTCTGCTTCTGCACCAGAAGCTGCAACCAATGCCGCTGAGGAAACTCAGCTCGTTGATGAACCTACCAGGCCAACAACGGTTGTGCCTGAAGAAACTGAGCGACCAGCTGAAGACTCAGCTGCGCCTGATGAAACTGATGCTGCTGAGAAGACAACTCTCAAGAGGAAGGCATCAGACTCTGAAGCTCTTGCTGAAAAACTGTTGAATACTTTGACAAGTTCTTCAACGACGCCGATTGATGCCATTCCCATTTCCTCAGCTCCATCACTGGAGATTGTTCCTTATGGAGTTGAATACGTCATTCCTCCAAAATATGAAGATATCCATTCTGCTGCTTCCACAAAGTAGATGGACGAAGAAATTGATGTTGAAGACATTTCTTCAACATCATACATGGGATTCCCCTCAACTTTCATGATTTCTTCATGCGATCACTTGCTCAATCTGCAATGGCTCCTTTACATCTGAAGATCTTTGCTCCTTGGATCATGAATTTCCTCAGGACCAAGACTTCAGTTCCATTCAAAGCTGACTTTCAGAATCACTTTGCCTTCCTTCCGCCTATTGAAGTCCTCAAGACTACCATTGCTGAAGGCAAAGGCAAGGATGTTATTGATGAAGGGACTCGACCCATGGATGGCGAGTTTCGTCAAGCTGCCTCCTACTCTACCAATGATGATTCTGCTACTCAGGACTCCACAGCAAAAGCTTCAGCTCAAAAACCTCACGCCACTGCACCTCGTGTGATGACTGATCGAGAACTTCTCCTCAGTCTTCACCAGAAAGTTGACAGAAATCACAAGTGGGTCAAGCGCCAGTTGGGTGCTATTCTTCACAACATGACTGTTAATCAGAACTCTATGAAGAAGAATCACAACAATGCTCATCAAATCTTCAAGTGCACTTGGGCCACTATGTCTGCTGTCTTACCTCCTGATGAACTTGATGAGCTGAATCTTCAAGAAAGCTTTGACTGGGCTCGTCAACCTCCCAAGAAGTTCAAGAAAGTTCAAGTTCCTCAGCTTGTGGCAAGTTCATGTTCCTCATCGCACACCTCGGATGATGCTGAGGAGACTGAAGACACTGATGCGAGCCCTGCTTGAATGATCGACCCCGACTACACTGACGCTCCTTCGCCAACACGATGAATTTCTTCAAGGGGGAGAAATCGGTGGACCTTGAAGAAATGAACGAGGACTATGAAACGTGAAGACTTCTGTTTTGTAGTTTCATTTCCTTTTCTTGAGTCATAGGAACCACCGTACTGTTAAAGGGGGCTGAGGTAATACTAAGGAAAATTTCCAACTGATGCTCAACTCCAATATCCTCAACCTACACATTCATATGAGTGAAGCCTTTCGAAACCTCTTTCAGATCAGTCAAGTTCTTCAGTGACAGAGACGAAGTTCTTCTGGTTTCTGAGGAAATTGTTCTGACTGAGGAGTTAGGAATTCGCCAGTGCGAATTGCCTACAAGTGAGGAACGTGATATGTCTGAGGACTTTCGCTGTTCGAAAATCCGACCGTTGCTGTGCTTAGCGCCAGCTGTCCCCAATCAGTCATATCCACATAACGGTCATATCATTGGGGGCATTAATGTCATATCATGTCTGGATGCGCCCCCGACTATAAATAGCCACCCCCCACAACCACTAGCTAGTTGGCTGCTCAGAGAGAGAACTGACACTTGTCATTTGAGAGCATCCCATCCTCTGAGGGCTTTTGTCTGAAAGTGAGGAAAAACCCATAATCAAACCACCAACCCAAAGTGATTGAGCATCACTGAAGAAATTCCTGTGTGGAACCGACGCTTGTTACCTTTGAGGACTGTGTATCCTCCAGACAGTTAGGCGTCATGGTCTAGTGTATCCTGTAGTCAATTGGGGATCACGAAGTAACCTTGGTCTAGAGCATCCAGCAGTAAATTGTGGCTCGCCGGGTGACCAGTTTTTGAGGGTTTTGGAAGTCTGCCCTGAAGACTTACCACGAGTGTTGAGCGAGGACTGTGTGACCTTAGCTCAAGGAGAATACGGTAAGGACTGTGTGTCCTCTGGTTTAAATACCAGGCCGCTCCAAACCAGACGTACGACTGTCACAGTAGTTGGAACTAGGTCATCAAATCATTGTCTTCATTTGGCTACCTGGTTCTATTTCCTCAACTCCCTTATTCCTCATTTACATGTTGATGAAATTGATCATTAGAGTTTGAAGAATTTTACTTAAGACTTTCATAAATTCCTCACCTCAAATTCTTCAAGTTACCTTGTTCATCACTACTTATCCTGTATCACGCTACTCATAACTTGTGCATGTTTCATTTCATCATGATGACTAAGCTGCCGCTATTGATTCCATGCACTAAGTGCTTATTCTGCTGTTAGTTATTCATCACATTTCAAATTCCTCAAAGTTGAAATTCCTCAAGTGATGAATTTGTAAAAATCATCTATTCACCCCCCCTCTAGTCGATATAACGCACTTTCAGAAGCCTAAGCATGGACCTAAGCCAGAAACTGAGTGCTTTCATTACAAAGGAACTGGTCACAGCTGGAAGCGGAACTGCCCCAGTACCTGGCTGACAAGAAGGCGGCCAACGACAAACAAGGTATATATGATATACATGTTATTGATGTGTACCTTACTAGCTCTCGTAGTAGTGCCTGGGTATTTGATACCGGTTCGGTTGCTCACATTTGCAACTCAAAGCAGGAACTACGGAATAAACGAAGGTTGGCAAAGGACGAAGTGGCGATGCGCGTGGGAAATGGTTCCAAGGTTGATGTGATCGCCGTCAGCACGCTCTCTCTTCGATCACCATCGGGATTAGTGATGAACCTGAATAATTGTTATTTAGTGACTATGTTAAGCATGAACATTATATCTGGATCTTGTTTATTGCGAGACGGTTACTCATTTAAATCGGAGAATAAAGGTTGTTCTATTTATATGAGTAATATCTTTTATGGTCATGCACCCAATGTTAGGGGTTTATTCATATTGAATCTTGATAGTGATGACACACATGTTCATAACATTGATGCCAAAAGATGTAGAGTCGATAATGATAGTACCACTTTCTTGTGGCACTACCATTTAGGTCATATTGGTGTAAAACGCATGAGGAACCTCCATGTTGATGGACTTTTTGAGTCACTTGATTTTGAATCACTTGACACATGTGAACCATGCCTCATGGGCAAGATGACTAAAACACCATTCTCTGGAACAATGGAACGGGCAAGTGACTTATTGGAAATCATACATACTGATGTGTGCGGTCCAATGAATGTTGCAGCGCATGGTGGATATCATTATTTTCTCACCTTCACTGATGACTTAAGTAGATATGGGTATATTTACTTAATGAAACACAAGTCTGAAACGTTTGAAAAGTTCAAGCAATTTCAGAGTGAAGTTGAGAATCATCGTAACAAGAAGATTAAGTTCCTGAGATCTGATCAAGGAGGTGAATATCTGAGTTATGAGTTTGGCAGTCACTTAAGACAATGTAGAATTGTTTCACAGTTGACACCGCCCGGAACACCGCAGCGTAATGGTGTGTCCGAACGTCGTAATCGAACCTTATTAGATATGGTGCGTTCTATGATGTCTCTTGCTGATTTGCCACTATCGTTTTGGGGTTATGCATTAGAGACAGCTGCATTCACTTTAAATAGGGCACCATCTAAATCCGTTGAGACAACGCCATATGAACTGTGGTTTGGCAAGAGGCCAAAGTTGTCGTTTCTTAAAGTTTGGGGATGTGATGCTTATGTTAAAAAGCTTCAGCCTGAAAGCTGGAACCCAAAGCGGAGAAATGCATCTTCATAGGATACTCGAAAGAGACAGTTGGGTAAACCTTCTATCTCAGATCCGAACGCAAAGTGTTTGTCGCTAAGAACGGAACATTTCTTGTGAAAGTGTTTCTCTCGAAAGAATTGAGTGGGAGGAAAATAGAGCTTGATGAGGTTATTGAACCTTTACTTCAACCAGAAAGTAGCGCAACACAGAAAGATGTTTTTGTGGAACCTACGATGGTAGAAGAGGAAGTTAATGATGATGATCATGAAGCTTCGGATCAAGCTACTATTGAACCTCATAGGTCGACAAGGGCGCGTACTACTCCTGAGTGGTACGACAACCCTGTCTTGGAGGCAATGTTGTTAGACAACAATGAACCTACGAGCTATGGAGGAGCAGTGATGGGCCCGAATTCTGAGAAATGGTTAGAGGCCATGAAATCCGAGATTGTATCCATGTATGAAAACAAAGTATGGACTTTGGAAGTATTACCTGAAGGGCGAAAGGCCATTCAGAACAAATGGATGTTTAATTAGAAGACGGACGCGGATGGTAATATCACCGTCTATAAAGCTCGACTTGTGGAAAAGGGTTTTTCACAAGTTCAAGGAGTTGACTACGATGAGACTTTCTCACCTGTAGCGATGCTTAAGTCTATCAGAATCATGTTGGCAATAGCTGCTTATTTCGACTATGAAATTTGGCAGATGGATGTCAAAACGGCGTTCCTCAACGGTTTCCTTGAGGAAGGGATATATATGATGCAACCCGAAGGTTTTTTCGATCCACGGAATGCTGACAAAGTTTGCAAACTCCAGCGATCCATTTATGGATTGGTGCAAGCATCTCGGAGTTGGAATAAGCGATTTGATGAGGTGATCAAAGCGTTTGAGTTTATACAAGTTAATGGAGAAGCTTGTATTTACAAGAAAGTGAGTGGGAGCTCTATATCGTTTCTAGTATTATATGTGGATGACATATTGCTGATTGGAAACAATATAGAAATGCTGGAAAGCGTGAAGGAATATTTGAATATGAGTTTTTCAATGAAGGACCTAGGAGAAGCTGCTTTCATATTAGGCATTAAGATCTATAGAGATAGATCGAGACGCTTGATAGCACTTTCACAAAGCACATACCTTGATAAAGTTTTGAAGAAGTTCAAAATGGATCAGTCCAAGAAGGGGTTCTTGCCTGTGTTACAAGGTGTGAAGTTGAGTAAGACTCAATGCCTAGTGACTGCAGAAGATAAAGAAAAGATGAGCGTCATCCCCTATGCTTCAGCCATAGGCTCTATCTTGTATGCAATGTTGTGCACAAGACCCGATGTCAGCCTTGCCATAAGTATGGCCGGAAGGTTTCAAAGTGATCCTGGAATGGATCACTGGCAAGTGGTCAAAATATCCTTAAGTATCTGAAAAGGACTAAGGAAATGTTTCTCGTTTATGGACGTGATGAAGAGCTCGTCGTAAAGGGTTACGTCGATGCAAGCTTTGACACTGATCCGGGCAACTCTAAGTCGCAAACCGGATACGTATTTATTCTTAACGGGGGAGCGGTAAGCTGGTGCAGTTCCAAGCAAAGCATGGTAGCTGATTCTACGTGCGAAGCGGAGTACGTCACAGCCTCAGAGCCGGCGAAGGAAGGTGTCTGGATGAAGCAGTTCATGACAGATCTTGGATTAGTGCCTAGTGCATTGAATCCAATGGACCTGTTCTGTGACAACAGTGGTGCCATTGCTCTAGCCAAGGAACCAAGGTTTCACAAGAGGACGAGACACATAAAGCACGCTTCAACTCCATCCGGTATTACATCGAGGAGAAGGACATAAATATTTGCAAAGTGCACATGGATCTGAATGTTGCAGACCCGTTGACTAAACCTCTTCCAAGGGCTAAACATGATCAACACCAGAACTGCATGGGTGTTCGATTCATTACCATGTAAATCACATAGTGATGTGAACTAGATTATTGAATCTAGTGCAAGTGGGAGACTGTTGGAAGTATGCCCTAGAGGCAATAAATAAAGTGTTTATTATTATATTTCCTTGTTCATGATAATCGTTTATTATCCATGCTATAATTGTATTGAATGGAAACACATTGCATGTGTGGGTAAATAGACAACACTGTGTCCCTAGTATGCCTCTAGTGAACTAGCTCGTTAATCAAAGATGGTCAAGGTTTCCTAGCCATTGACATGTGATGTCATTTGATAACGGGATCATGTCATTAGGAGAATGATGTGATGGACAAAACCCAAACTACAAACATAGCATATGATCATGTCAGTTTATTGCTACTGTTTTCTGCATGTCCAGTATATGTTCCTATGACCATGAGATCATGCAACTCACGGATATCGGACGAGTGCCTTGTGTGTATAAAACGTCGCAACGTAACTGGGTGACTATAAAGGTGCTCTATAGGTATCTCCGATGGTGTCTGTTGAGTTGGCATGGATCGAGACTGGGATTTGTTACTCCGTGTGACGGAGAGGTATCTCGGGGCCCACTCGGTAATACAACATAACAATGAGCCTTGCAATCAATGTGACTAATTTTTAGTTGCGGTATCTTGTATTACGGAACGAGTAAAGAGACTTGCCGGTAACGAGGTTGAACTAGGTATGGAGATACCGACGATCGAATCTCGGGCAAGTAACATACCGAAGAACAAAGGGAACATCATACGGGATTAACTCAATCCTTGACATAGAGGTTCGACCGATAAAGATTTTCGTAGAATATGTAGGAACCAATGTGGACATCCAGGTCCCGCCATTGGTTATTGACCATAGAGGTATCTCGGTCATGTCTACATAGTTCTCGAACCCGCAGGGTCTACACACTTAAGGTTTGGTGACGTTTCATTAGTATAGAGTTATGTATGGTGGTGACCGAAGTTTGTTCGGAGTCCCAGATGAGATCCTGGACATCACGAGGAGCTCCGGAATGGTCCGGAGGTAAAGATTCATATATAGGAAGTCCTATTTTGGTCGCCGGAAAAGTTCCGGGCTTATCGGTAGTGTACCGGGAGTGCCGGTAGTGTACCGGGAGACCTCCAGGAGGGGTATTTCGACCCAAGAGGCTTCATGGGCTGTGAGAGAGTGAATATCAACCCTTATTGGGCTGGTGGAAACTCCCACACAAGCCCCATGAGGCTGGAGAAGAAAACCCAAAAGGAAAAAGGTGAATCCTAATCCTACTAGGAGTGGAGGAGGTGGACTCCTCTCCTCCTATTCGTCCGAAGCCTAGAAGGCTTGGAGGCCAAGCTGCCTCTTGTCCTCCTCTCCTCCTATACATACTAGTGAATTTCTAGGGTTTTGGCACTTGATTTTCAGCCACGTGCAAACCCTAATCTCTAGTGCATAGTTTCTCCTCTAGATCGGATTTCTGCAGTGCTTAGGCGAAGCCCTGCTGGTATTGCTCCACCACCATCACCATAGCACCGTCACGCTGCCGTCGAACTCTTCTAACTCTCCAGTCTCTCTTGCTGGATCAAGACGACGGAGATCGTCATCAAGTTGTAGGTGTGCTGAACGCGAAGGTGCCGTCCGTTCGGCGCTAGATCGGAAGGATCGTGATCAAGTTCGTGGGACGGATCGTGATCAAACTCGGGGGACGGATCATGATTAGATCGCGGTACGGATCGTGATTGGATCACGGGACGCACGGCGATTTGGATCGCGAAGACGTTTGACTACACCAACCACGTTACTTAACGCTTCCCGCTTAGCGATCTACAAGGGTACGTAGATCCACTCTCCCTCTCGTAGATTCTCACCACCATGGATAGATCTTCGTGTGCGTAGGAAATTTTTTGTTTCCCATGCAACGTTCCCCAACACTAAGAACTTCCGAAAACTCTCTGGTTATGCAATCTGGTGTGGGGGCTACAAGGAGGAAATATCTCACACAACTAGCAATCTTACACCCCAACTGTATCCATCCTTCAACACATAACCAGAGGCTTTTGCAACTTCATCTAACTCGAATCCTCGAACTCCCAACGATACTAAACCATGGTGGTACCCCGGACGCCTCCCTAGTACTGGGTGACTCCGACCTTATGTCACCATGACAAGTATTGAAGCAATCCTGAATATCCTCCGTCCTGAGATGTCAAGGAAGTTGAATGATAACGATGTGCCAACATTCCCTGGAGCTCGACTCCCCGGAAGAAATCAAGTCAGACCGGAGGCACCAAGACAGAACCCTGTCACGTCGGCATCATATAGACTCCAAAATACACGTGTGATCCTAAACAAAATTGAGCGAGAAGAGGAGTAGAATCAAAATTTCTAAGTCGAATACCTCACCAGAGCATAGAAGAGGAGTAAAAAGAATCCTACTCTCCAATATAACTAGACTCAAAACAGATTTTCACTAGACTCGACTCGGCCAAGTTCGATCAATCAAGGGGGGCTCCTAGGTCGGTACAGGCTCTGATACCAACTTGTCACGCCCAAGATGCGGTCCTATCCTTATTTTGGCACGAGGACCTCGACGGGGATAGAAGCGCATCTCGATGCATTCGCAAGAATGGATATCATTACAAGTACATGTACAGAAGAGATTAGTATATAGAATTGGCTTACACTCGCCACAAGCTACATCAGAGTCACATCAATACAAAAACATACTCAAACATCATACAGAAGAGAAGGGTCCGACTACGAACGAAATCAAATGATAAAATGACATCCATCCTTGCTATCACAGGCTGCCGCCTGGAACCCATCCAAGATTGATGAAGAAGAAGAACAAGAACTCCAAATCAAATCAACCAACGCGCTCACGTCTAATCATCGCATTACCTCTACCTGCAACTGTTGTTGTAGTAATCTGTGAGCCACAGGGACTCAGCGATCTCATTTCCAAGGATATCAATACTACTAAAGCTTAATGGGTGAGGTATGGTTGAATGGTGAGGCTGCAGCAAGCGACTAAGCATTCATTTGAGTGGCTAACTTACGAGTACAGAAAATAAAGTATGGTGGTCTACGCATAACGGACGAGAACTATAAAAGATCACTAACTGATCCTGAGCACCTACTTACGTCAAACATAATCCCACCGTGTTCTCTTCCGGATAAGGACTCACGAGAAGAGACAGTCACAGTTACGCACACAGTTGGTGTATTTTATTAGAGCTTACTTCAAGTTTTCTATGACCGGGTATTAAACCAAGTATCCAAGTTTGCCACATAACCGCGGGCATGGCTTCTCGAAAAGATATAACCCTGCAGGGGTGCTCCAACTCATCCATCACAAATTAACCACACGCAGCGGGAATAACCTCAACCATGGATCTCATGATCTTCCTAGGCAATTCCAAAGGAAATCCGACACCTCGAGATAGCTCAAAGAATAATCAGAATTCCTCACTCAAGATATTCGAGAAAGGTAAAACAAATCCAGCAAGGCCTCCCGACGTGTCGACGATCCCAATAGGAGCCGCGTATCTCGTTCTCACGACACGACGGATAAGCTATGTGTACAGTGGCCTGATAGAAATCTCCCAATTTTCCCTGGGTTGGCCCCACACAGTGCTCTAGTTTGGACCAACACTCATGAGGAGCACTGGCCTAGGGGTTGATTAAATCATCCACGGGTGCCGGCGGGTCCCTATGCAATTTATTAGTTATTAGGGAAATATAGTACCAATGTTGGGCCTTGCCAGACAAGTTTTATCCCAAAACGAAAATCAAGGGGGTCCCCATAACAACCCCGAGCATGTTAGGAGCGCTCATTTATGGAACATTACACCGGTTCACAAGTAACTAGGGGCGGCAAGAGTGGAACAAAACACCGAGCAAAAGGCCGAGCATTCCACCTTTACCAAGTATATATGTGCATTAAATTAAATAGCAGCAATATTGTGATATAACAAAAGAATGTCCATGTTGACACATGGAAACAATTGCACTTGCAACTAGAAACTCTATAAGAAGGGCACGCGGCGGGCCAGCCCGGGACCCGGGGCGACGCGCCGGAACCCGAGGCGTCGGGCCCGACCGCCGACCCGGACGGCCTTTCGGTTTCTCGCCGGAGGGAGGCATCACTTGGGGGAAAGCCGCCGGCTCCCCTCCGTCAGCCGGATGCGGGCCCCTGCCGGCTTCGGGGACTACTGACGGGGTTATTACCCCTAGGTAGGACAAATGAACTGGGTTTTCCCCCGCTTCAAAGAAAAAGTGTGCGACTAGCTGCCCATAGCTGGCGGAAGGGTAGCCGGCTCGGGCAATCGCCGGCTGGCTCGCGGACGGCTGGTCGAGGTGCCGGCTCAACCTCTGGCTGGCTGCTTCCGGGCTGCCTCCTCCATTGACCGCAGGGAGGACAAGCAATGTCCCGTCCCTCTGCGCGCGGGTATGGCGACAGGACGTGACCACCACGACGGGTGCCAATGTAGCCATAGTGGTCGTTGACGCACAGCCGCTGAATGTGGCGACCGCGACTGGGCGGGGGAACAGTGCTGGGACACCCCCTCCCACTCGGTTACCTGCCCCGGCATGGCTATAGTGCACCCGGCCATACTGGAGACTTCGGCTGGCTGGCACTAGACGACGCCACCCGGGCGGCCCGAGTCGTAGCAGGTGGGCGGGGGCCAATCACGAAGCCGGCTGGCAGACCCCAGCGGGCGATGGGACTGCGCAGCTGGTGGACCCTACGGATGGCGAGACGGCTCGAAGGGTGGGGCCGCCTAGACAGCCGGAGAGGCTGCCACCCGGGTCCCCCCACTTGTACATCTCAGGAATATTGTAAGGCGGGGGGTTGGCCTATAAAAACCCCTAAGCCCCCCCATGCAACGAGGATGACAACTTTGATACTAACACACCCACGGGATACTTCCCATGCTCTCACACCTCCTTAGTAGCGGAGGAAGACGAGACGGCTTCTCCTTCTTCCTCATCTAGACATAGCTCCAGGAGCAACCTTATAAACATACGCATCCATCGAACTAGACCAAGCAGGACTAGGGGTGTTACCTCCCACGGAGGGCCTTGAACATGGGTACATCATGTGCCAGCACCTCTTGTACCTAATCCCGCACCTGAAGACCGTCGGCGTCCTCCGGCCCGAACCACCCATGATAAGCCTACCCATGGCATCTGTCGTGAGAAAACAACAACACTACCGTCGTCCTAAGCAAAAAAAGGTGCATAAAAGGATTAACATCACTTGCAAATCATAAGTGCCATGATATGGCCACGAACTTGTGCTTTTGATCTCCATGTTAAAAGCACCGGCATGATCTCCATCGTCACTCACATGACACCAAGATCTCCATCATCTTGATCTCCTTCAACGTGTCTCCATCGGGGTTGTCGCGCCGACTGTTGCTTCCATGACTATTACTAACTCATAGCAATAAAGTAAAGCAAAAATGGCGAAAATAATTAAAGACAACCCTATGGCTCCTGCCGGTTGCCGTACTCATCGACATGCAAGACGTGATATTCTATACAATACATGATCATCTCATACATCACATATATCTCATCATGTAATTGGCCATATCATATCACAACGTACCCTGCAAAAACAAGTTTGACGTCCTCTAATTGTTGTTGCCAGTTTTACGTGGCTTCTACATGTATCTAGCAAGAACAATTCTCACCTATGCAAGAACCACAACTATGATACATAAATTGCTTTTCAACCTTCCCAAGGACCGCCTTTGTCGAATCCGATCCAACTAAAGTAGGAGAAACAAACACCCACCAGCCATCTTCGTGCAACGAAGTTACATGTCAGTCGATGGAACCGGTCTCTCGCAAGCAAACGAGTAAGGTTGGTCCAGGCCACTTCATCCCACAATACCGCTGTACCAAAACACGACCAAGGGAGGAAGCAATCTAAGCATCAACACCCACAAACTCCTTTGTGTTCTACTCGAGATCTCATCTACACATAGACCTAGCTCATGATGCAACTGTTGGGGAACATTGCACAGGAAATTAAAAAAATCCTACACACACGCAAGATCTATCCATGGTGATGAGCATCTATGAGGGGGGAGTTGATCTACATACCCGTTGTAGATCGCTAAGTGGGAAGCGTTACGAAACGATGTTGATGTAGTCGAATGTCTTTGCAATCCAAATCACCGAGCATCCCGCGATCCCATCATGATCCTTCTCGTGATCCAATCATGTTCCATCCCATGATACCATCATGATCCGTGTCGTGATCAAATCACGAATCGTCTCGCGATCCTGATCACGCTCCTTCCGATCTAGTGCCGAATGGACGGCGCCTCCGCGTTCAGCACACATACAGCTCGATGACGATCTCTGCCTTCTTGATCCATCAAGAGGGGGCAGATAGGTACATGAGTTCTCCAGCAGTGCAACAGTGTGGCAGCGATGGTGGTGAAACTATTCCAGTAGGGCTTCGCCTAAGCACCGCCGAACTAGACTAGAGGAGAAAACCGATCTAGATGAAGTAGAGGGAGCATTTGGCAATTAGGGTTAGCTTTCCCCTCTAAATCCTCTAGTATATATAGGAGGGAGGGAGGGGAGGAGGCATCCTCAAACCCTCAAGAGTTGGCCGCAATTGGAGGTGGAGGAGTCCTACTCCAATCCTATTAGGAGTAGGATTCCTCCTTTCCACTTGGAAACTCTTTCCACCTCTCCACCTTTGGGTTTTTCCCACCGCTAGCCACATGGGCCTTAGTGGGGGATCAGCCAGACCACTAAGGGCTATCTTGACTCCTCCCATAGCCCATAAGGCCCTTTGGGTTGAGACACCCCTCCCAATGGTCCCCAGTACCCCTCCCAGCACTCTCGGTACACTAACGATGAGCTCGAAACTTTTCCGATGACCAAAACAGGACTTCCTATATATCAATCTTTACCTCCGGACCATTCTGGAGCTCCTCGAGATGTTCGGTATCTCATCCGAGACTCCGAACAACCTTCGGTGACCACCATACATAAATCTATACTACTAAAATGTCATCGAACCTTAAGTGTGCAGACCTTGCGGGTTCGAGAACTATGTAGAGATGACCGAGACACCTCTACGGTCAATAACCGATAGTGGGACCTGAATGTTAAGGATTCAGTTAATCCCGTATGCAGTTCCCTTTGTTCTTCGGTATGTTACTTGCCCGAGATTCGATCGTCGGTATATCTATACCTAGTTCAATATCGTTACCAGCAAGTCTCTTTACTCGTTCCATAATACAAGATCTTGTGGCTAAAACTTATTCACATTGCTTGCAAGGCTTGTTGTGATGTTGCATTACCGAGTGGGCCCTAAGATTCCTCTCCATCACATAGAGTAACAAATCCCAGTCTTGATCCATGCCAACTCAATAGACACCCTCGAAGATACCTGTAGAGCACCTTTATAGTCACCTAGTTACGTTGCGACGTTTGATACACATAAGGTAATCCTCCGGTGTTAGTGAGTTGCATGATCTCACGGTCATAGGAACAGATACTTGACATGCAGAAAACTTTAGCAATAAACTGACACGATCATATGCTATGTTTATAGTTTTGGTCTTCTCCATCACATCATTCTCCTAATGATGTGATCCCGTTATCAAATGACATCTCATGTCCATGACTAGGAAACCATAGACATTTTGATCAACGAGCTAGTCCAATAGATTCTTACTAGGGACATGGTGTTGTCTATGTATCCACACATGTATCTGAGTTTCCGAGCCATACAATTATATGATGGATAATAAACGATTATCATGAACAAGAAAATATGATAATAACCAATTTATTATTGCCTCTAGGGCATATTTCCAACACCATTCTCATTGGGTGCATGACCATTGAAGGTATTACTCATGTAAAGAGCATAACCATTACTCTCTCACTTAAATGAATAACCGTATTGCAATAAACACGATCTAATCATGTTCATGCTTAATGCAAACACCAAATAACATTTATTTAGGTTCGTCACTAATCCCGAAGGTAGAGAGAGCGTGCGATGTTGATCACATTAACCTTGGAAACATTTCCAACACACATCGTCACCTCACCCTTAGCTAGTCTCCGTTTATTCCTTAGCTTTTATTTCGACTAACATTTAGCAACCGAACCGGTATCCAATACCCAGGTACTACTAGGAGTACTAGCAAGGTACACATCAAAAAAACGTATATCAAATATACTTTTGTCAATGTTTGCAGCCTTCTCATCTACCAAGTATCTAGGGTTGTTCCGCTTCGGCGAGCGCTCTCCTCATAATAGAAGCACTTAGTCTCGGGTTAGGGTTCAACTTTGGGTTTCTTCACTGGAGCAGCAACTTACTAGCCATACATGAAGTTTCCCTCCTTCTACTTGCCCTTCTCGAAACTAGTGGTTTTACTAACCATAAACACTTGATGCTCCTTCTTGATTTCTACCTTCGCGGTGTCAAACAATGCGAACAGCTCAGGAATCATTATTTCCATCGTTGGAATTTTATAGTTCATCACGAAGCTCTAATAGCTTAGTGATAGTGACTTGGAGAACTATATCAATTACTATCTTATCTGGAACATTAACTCGCACTCAATTCAAGCGATTGTAGTACCCAGACAATTTGAGCACATGCTCACCGATTGAGCTATTCTCCTTCATCTTGCAGGCAAAGAACCTTGTTGGAGGTCTCAGACCTCTCAACACGGGCATGAGCCTGAGATCCCAATTTCAGCTCTTAAAACATCTCATATGTTCTGTGATGTTCAAAACGTTTTGGAGCCTCAATTCTAAGTCGTAATGCCTAATGCACTAAACTATCAAGTCGTCATCAGAACGTGCCTGTCAGATGTTCACAATATCTACAGACAACACTTGAGGGGGTGGTGCACTGAGCGGTGCAACAAAGACATAAGCCTTCTTTGCAGAAATGAGGACAATGCTCTAATCGTGGACCCAGTCCGCATTATTGCCACCATCATCTTTCAACTTACTTATCTCTAGGAACGTATCAATAAAACAGGGGAGCTATAGTGCTAGCTATCTACAACATAATTTGCAAAGTCACTTTGACTATGTTCATGATAATGAGTTCAATTAATCATATTACTTAAGAACTCCCACTCAAATTGACATCCCTCCGATCATTCGAGTGATACATGATCCAAATTCACCAACTCAAGTCTCATCATCACGTGAGTTTAGGAAATTTCAATGGTGAACATCATCATGTTGATCATATCTACTATATGACTCATGTTCGACCTTTCGGTCTCTAGTGTTCCAAGGCCATGTCTATACATGATAGGCTCGTCAAGTTTAACTCGAGTGTTCCACATGTGAAACACTGGCTTGCACCCGTTGTATGTGAACGTAGAGTCTATCACACTCGATCATCACGTGGTGTCTCGACACGACAAACTTTCACAACGATGCACACTCGGGGAGAACCAAATTTATCTTGAAATTTTAGTGAGGGGTCACCTTATAATGCTACCGTCATCCTAATAAAAACAAGGTGCATAAAAGGATTAACATCACATGCAAATCATAAGTGACATGATATGGCCATGAAATTGTGCTTTTGATCTCCATCCTTAAAGCACCAGCATGATCTCCATCGTCACCGGCATGACACCATGACCTCCATCATCTTGATCTCCATCAACGTGTCGCCATCGGGGTTGTCACGCCCACCATGCCTGTACTACTATTTCTACCCCTTAGTGATAAAGTAAAGCATTACATAGCGCTTAATGATTGACATGTAGGTCATACAATAATTAAACACAACCCTATGGCTCCTGTCGGTTGTCGTACTCATCGACATGCAAGTCGTGATATTCTATACAATACATGATCATCTCATACATCATATATATCTCATCATGTAATTGGCCATATCACATCACAACATACCCTGCAAAAACAAGTTAGACGTCCTCTAATTGTTGTTGCAAGTTTTATGTGGCTGCTATGGGTATCTAGCAAGAACAATTCTCACCTACCCAGCCTCATGGGCCTCTTGTGGGACTTCGTACAGCCCACTAGGGGCTAGTTTACCTCTTCCCACGGACCATGTAGCCCCTTGGGTCGACACACCCCTCCCGATGGTCCCTTGGTACCCTTCCAGCACTCCCGGTACACTACCGATGAGCCCAAAACTTTTCCGGCGACGAAAACAGTACTTCCTATATATCAATGTTTACCTTCGGAGATCCTCGTGACATCTGGGATCTCATCTGGGACTGAGAACAAACTTTGGTCACCACCATACATAATTCTATACTACCGAAACGTCACCAAACCTTAGGTGTGCAGACCCTGCGGGTTCAAGAATTATGTAGACATGACCAAGACACCTCTACGGCCAATAATCAATAGCGGGACCTGGATGCCCATATTGGCTCCGACATATTATACGAAGATCTTTATCGGTTGAACCTCTATGTCAAGGATTCAGTTAATCCCGTATGTTGTTCCCTATGTTCTTCGGTATGTTACTTGCCCAAGATTCGATCGTCGGTATCTCTATACCTAGTTCAATCTCATTACTGGCAAGTCTCTTTACTCGTTCCATAATACAATCTCTCATGGCTAACTTATTAGTCACATTGCTTGCAAGGCTTATAGTGATGTTGTATTACCGAGTGGGCCCTGACATACCTCTTTGTCACACGGAATAACAAATCCTAGTCTTCATCCATGCCAACCCAACAGACACCCTCGAAGATACCTGTAGGGCACCTTTATAGTCACCCAGTTACATTGCAATGTTTGATACACACAAGGTACTCCTCCGGTGTCAGTGAGTTGCATGATCTCATGGTCATAGGAACAGATACATGACATGCAGAAAACTATAGCAATAAACTGACACGATCATATGCTATGTTTACAATTTGGGTCTTGTCCATCACATCATTCTCCTAATGATGTGATCCCATTATAAAATGACATATCATTTCCATGGCCAGGAAATCTTGACCATCTTTGATTAACGAGCTAGTCTATTAGAGGCATACTAGGGACATGGTGTTGTCTATGTATCCACACATGTATTTGAGTTTCCGATCGATACAATTCTAGCATGGATAATAAACGATTACCATGAACAAAGAACTATGATAATAACTAATTTATTATTTCCTCTAGGGCATATTTCAAACAGTTATTACATGTTATGGTACAATACTTATGCCTTTTCTCTCTTATTTTACAAGGTTTACATGAAGAGGGAGAATGCCGACAGCTAGAATTCTGGACTGGAAAAGGAGCAAATCTGAGATACCTATTCCACACAAATCCATAAGTCTTTAAAATTTACGGAGAATATTTTGTAATAAATAAAAAATACCGGCGCAAGAATCGGCCAGAGGGGGGCCACCAGCAGGCCACAAGCCTGCTAGGCGCGGCCACACCCCTGGTCGCGCCTAGCAGGCTTGTGGGGCCCCTGTGGCTCCTCCGACGCCCATATTCTCCTATATGAATCATTTTGACCTGGAAGAAATCAGAAGAGATCTTTCAGGACGAGGTGTCGCCGTCTCGAGGCGGAACTTGGACAGAACCAATCCAGAGCTTCGGCAGGGCGATCCTATCGGGGAAACTTCCCTCTCGGAGGGGGAAATCGAAGCCATCATCATCACCAACTATCCTCTCATCGAGAGGGGGTCAATCTCCATCAACAACTTCATCAGCACCATCTCCTCTCCAAACCCTAGTTCATCTCTTGTATTCGATCTTTGTCCCAACACCTCAGGTTGGTACCTGTGGGTTGCTAGTAGTGTTGATTACTCCTTGTAGTTGATGCTAGTTGGTTTACTTGGTGTAAGATCATATGTTTAGATCCTTTATCATAATTAATACTCCTCTGAAGCGTTTTGACCTGGAAAAAATGAAAAGAGAGCTTTCGGGATGAAGCACCGCCGTCTCGAGGTAGAACTTGGGCAGAACCAATCAAGAGCTCTGGCAGGGCGATCGTGCCCGGGAAACCCCTCCCGGATGGGGAAATTGAAGCCATCATCATCACCAACGATCCTCTCATCGAGAGGGGGTCAATCTCCATCAACATCTTCATCAGCACCATCTCCTCTCCAAACCCAAGTTCATCTCTTGTATCCAATCTTTGTCTTAACACCTCAGATTGGTACTTGTGGGTTGCTAGTAGTGCTGATAACTCCTTCTAGTTGATGCTAGTTTGTTTACCTGGTGGAAGATCATATGTTCAGATCCTTTATGATAATTAATACTAATCTGATCTTGAACATGAACATGCTTTGTGAGTAGTTATGTTTGTTCCTGAGGACATGGGATAAGTCTTGTTATAAGTAATCATGTGAATTTTGTATTCGTTCGATATTTTGATGAGATATATGTTGTCTCTCCTCTAGTGGTGTTATGTGAACATCGACTGCATAACACTTCACCATTATTTGGGCCTAGGGGAAGGCATTGGGAAGTAATAAGTAGATGATGGGTTGCTAGTGACAGAAGCTTAAACCCTAGTTTATGTGTTGCTTCGTAAGGGGCTGATTTGGATCCATATGTTTCATGCTATGGTTAGGTTTACCTTAATTCTTCTTTTGTAGTTGCAGATGCTTGCGATAGGGGTTAATCATAAGTGGGAGGTTTGTCCAAGTAAGGGAAGCACCCAAGCACCGGTCCACCCATATATCAAAACATCAAAGTAACGAACGTGAATCAAATGAGCATGATGAAAACTAGCTTGACAGAAATTCCCATGTGTCCTCGGGAGTGCTTTTCTATATATAAGAGTTTGACTAGGCCTGTCCTTTGCTATAAAAAGTATTGGGTATCTTGCTGCACCATTCATACACTTGTTACTTGTTACTCGTTACGAATCATCTTATCACAAAACTAAGTGCCCCTCCCATGGAGAAACCCAAGGCTGGACCCAAGCTAGAAACTGAGTGCTTTCATTGCAAGGGAACTGGCCACTGGAAGTGAAACTGTCCTAATTATCTGGTCGACAAGAAGGCGGCCAACACCAAACAAGGTATGTATGATATGCATGCTATTGATGTGTACCTTACCAACTCTCGTTGTAGTACCTGGGTATTTGATACCGGTTCGGTTGCTCACATTTGCAACTCAAAACAGGAACTACGGAATAGACGAAGGCTGGCAAAGGACGAAGGGACGATGCACATGGGAAATGGTTCCAAGGTTGATGTGATCGTTGTCGACACGCTCGCTCTTCGATTACCATCGGGATTAGTGATGAACCTGAATAATTGTTATTTAGTTCCTGCGTTAGGCATGAACATTATATATGGATCTTGTTTATTGCGAGATGGTTACTCATTTAAATTAGAGAATAATGGTTGTTCTATTTATATAAGTAATATCTTTTATGGTCATGCACCCAACGTGAGGGGTTTATTCAAATTGAGTCTCGATAGTGATGATACACATGTTCATAACATTGATGCCCAAAGATGTAGAGTTGATAGTGATAGTACCACTTTCTTGTGGCACTGTTGTTTAGGTCATATTGGTGTAAAACACATGAAGAAGCTCCATGCTGATGGACTTTTGGAGTCACTAGATTTTAAATCACTTGACACATGTGAACCATGCCTCTTGGGCAAGATGACTAAAGCCCCATTATCTGGAACAATGGAACAGGCAAGTGACTTGTTGGAAATCATACATACTAATGTGTGAGGTCCGATGAGCATTGAGGCGCACGGTGGATATCATTATTTTCTCACCTTCACTGATGACTTAAGTAGATATGGGTATATTTACTTAATGAAACACAAGTCTGAAACATTTGAAAAGTTCAAGCAATTTTAGAGTGAAGTTGAGAATCATCGTAACAAGAAGATTAAATTCCTACGATCTGATCGAGGAGGGGAATATCTGAGTTATGAGTTTGGCAGTCACTTAAGACAATGTGGAATTGTTTCACAATTGACACCGCCTTGAACACCACAGTGTAATGGTGTGTCCGAACGTCGTAATCAAACCTTATTAGATATGGTGTGTTGTATGATGTCTCTTGTTGATTTGCCACTATCATTTTGGGGTTACGCATTGGAGACAACTGCATTCACTTTAAATAGGGCACCATCAAAATCCGTTGAGACGACGCCATATGAACTGTGGTTTGGCAAGAAACCAATGTTGTTGTTTCTGAAAGTTTGGGCATGTGATGCTTATGTCAAAAAGCTTCAGCCTAAAAAGCTGGAACCCAAAGCGGAAAAATGCATCTTCATAGGATACCCAAAAGACACAGTTGGGTATACCTTCTATCTCAGATCCGAAGGCAAAGTGTTTGTCGCTAAAAATGGAACATTTCTTGAGAAAGAGTCGGAAGAAGATAGAGCTTGATGAGGTTGTTGAACCTTTCATTCAACCAGAGAGTAGAGCAGCACAGAACGATGTTTCTATGGAGCTTATGGTGGTTGAAAAGGAAGTTAATGACGATGATCATGAAGCTTTGGATCAACTTACTATTGAACCTTGTAGGTCGACAAGGGTGCGTACTGCTCCTGAGTGGTACGACAACCCTATCTTGGAGGTCATGTTGTTAGATAACGATGAACCTACGAGCTATGGAGAAGCAATGAAGGCATCGGATTCCAAGAAATGGTTAGAGGCCATGAAATCCGAGATGGGATCCATGTATGAAAACAAAGTATGGACTTTGGAAGTATTACCTAAAGGGCGAAAGGCCATTCAGAACAAATGGATCTTTAAGAGGAAGACTGACGCGGACGGTAATGTCACCGTCTATAAACGTCGACATGTGGCAAAGGGTTTTTCACAAGTACAAGGAGTTGACTACGATGAGACCTTCTCACCCATGGTGATGCTTAAGTCCGTCAGAATCATGTTAGCAATAGTTGCATATTTCGACTATGAAATTTGACAGATGGATGTCAAAACAGCGTTCCTTAACGGTTTCCTTAAGGAAGAGTTGTATATGATACAACCGGAAGGTTTTGTTGATCCAAAGAATGCTGAAAAAGTTTACAAACTCCAGCGATCCATTTATGGACTGGTGCAAGCATCTCGGATTTGGAATATGCGTTTTGATGAGGTGATCAAAGCGTTCGGGTTTATACAAGTTTACGGAGAAGCTTGTATTTACAAGAAAGTGAGTGGGAGCTCTATAGTGTTTCTAATATTATATGTGGGTGATATATTGCTGATTGGAAATAATATAGAAATGCTGGAAAGCATGAAGGAACATTTGAACAAGAGTTTTTCAATGAAGGCCCTAGGAGAAGCTACTTTCATAGTAGGCATTAAGGTCTATAGAGATCGATTGAGATGCTTAATAGGACTTTCACAGAGCACATACCTTGATAAAGTTTTGAAGAAGTTCAAAATGAATCAGTCCAAGAAGGGGTTCTTGCCTGTGTTACAAGGTGTGAAGTTGAGTAAGACTCAATGCCCAGTGACTGCGGAAGATAGAGAAAAGATGAGTGCCATCCCCTATGCTTCAGCCATAGGCTCTATCATGTATGCGATGTTGTGCACAAGGCCGGAAGGTTTCAAAGTGATCCAGGAATGGACCACTAGACGGCGGTCAAGAATATCCTTAAGTACCTGAAAAGGACTAAGGAAATGTTTCTTGTTAATGGAGGTGATCAAGAGCTCATCGTAAAGGGTTACGTCTATGCAAGCTTTGACACTGATCCGGATGACTCTAAGTCGCAAACAGGATACGTATTTATTCTCAATGAGGGAGTGGTAAGCTGGTGTACTTCCAAGCAAAACATTATAGCCGATTCTACATGTGAAGCGGAGTACAATGCAGCCTCGGAGGCAGCGAAGGAAGGTGTTTGGATGAACAAGTTTATGACAGATCATGGAGTAGTGCCCAGTGCACTGAATCCAATGGCTCTTTTCTGTGACAACACTGGTGCCTTTCCTCTGGCCAAAGAACCAAGGTTTCAAGAGAGGACCAGACGCATAAAGCGACGCTTCAATTCCATCTGCGATCACATCAAGGAGGAGGACATAAATATTTGCAAAGTGCACACGGATCTGAATGTTGTAGAACCGTTGACTAAACCTCTTCCAAGGGCTAAACATTATCAACACAAGAATTGCATAGGTGTTCTATTCATTACAATGTAAATCACATAGTGATGTGATCTAGATTATCGACTCTAGTGCAAGTGGGAGACTGTTGGAAATATGCCCTAGAGGCAATAAATAAAGTGTTTATTATTGCATTTCCTTGTTCATGATAATATTTTATTGTCCATGCTATAATTGGGTTGATTGGAAACTAAATACATGTGTGGGCACATAGACAACATTGTGTCCCTAGTATGACTCTAGCAGACTAGCTTGTTGATCAGAGATGGTTAAGGTTTCCTAGTCATGGACATGTGATGTTATTTGATAACAGGATCACATCATTGGGAGAATGATGTGATCGATAAGACCCAAACTACAAACATAGAATATGATCATGTTAGTTTATAGCTATGGTTTTCAGCATGTCAAGTATCTGTTCCTATGACCATGAGATCATGCAACTCACTGACACCGGAGGAATACCTTGTGTGTATCAAACGTCGCAACATAACTGGGTGACTATAAAGATGCTCTACAGGTATCTCCGAGGGTGTCTGTTGAGTTGGCATGGATCAACACTGGGATTTTTTGCTCCGTGTGACGGAGAGGTATCTATGGGCCCACTTGGTAATACAACATCACAATAAGCCTTGCAAGCACTGTGACTAAGTGTTAGCCACGGGATCTTGTATTACAGAACAAGTAAAGAGACTTGTTGGTAACGAGACTGAACTAGGTATGAAGATACCGATGATCGATTCTCGGGCAAGTAACATACCGAAGAACAAAGGGAACAACGTACGGGATTGTCTGAATTCTTGACACGGAGGTTCAACCGATAAAGATCTTCGTAGAGCATGTAGGAACCAATATGGGCATCCAGGTCCCGCTATTGGTTATTGACCGTAGAGGTGTCTCGGTCATATCTACATACTTCTCGAACCCACTGGGTATGCACACTTAAGGTTCGGTGACGTTTCGATATAGATGAGTTATGTGTATTGGTAACCGAAG
This sequence comes from Hordeum marinum, assembly GCA_022496015.1. NCBI lineage: Eukaryota > Viridiplantae > Streptophyta > Magnoliopsida > Poales > Poaceae > Hordeum > Hordeum marinum. The sequence goes on along the minus strand of CM039677.1, from coordinate 275,133,923 downwards.
GTTGTTCGAAGTCCCATATGAGATCCCGAACATGACGAGGAACTCTAGAATGGTCCGTAGGTGAAGATTCATATATAGGAAGTTCCGTGTTGGTCACCGGAAAAATTTCAGGCGTCACTAGTAATCTACCCGGGGGTGCCGAAAGGATTCCGGTGGTCCACCGGAAGGGGCCTCCAGCCCCGATGGGCCACATGGGCTATGAGAGAAGGCACACAAGCCCCTGGAGGCACCCACAAGGTCTCATGCGCCCAAAGGGTGGAGGGGGGAAACCCTAAGGGGGTCGGCCAACCTGCCTTGGGGGCCAAGCCACCCCTTGGCCGCCGCCCCTCCTCTTGGTTGCTGCCCCTAGGGGTGGGAACCCTAGGGAGCAGCCCCTTCCCCCCTTCCCCCTATATATATGAGAGAGGGAGGAGGGCAGCTACACCACAAGCCACGGCATAGCCCTTCCTCCATCCCCAATAGCTTCTCCTCTGGTAGATTCATTCGAGGACGCTTAGGGAAGCTCTACCGGATCAGCTCCACCATCATCGCCACCACGCCGTCGTGCTGCCGGAGAACCCATCTACCTCTCCGCTCCCTCTTTCTAGATCAAGAAGACGGAGATCGTCATCGAGCTGCACGTGTGCTGAACGTGGAGGTGCCGACCGTTCGGGTGCCGACCGTTCGGCACTTGATCGGGATTTCATGGGACGGCTTGCGATTTGGATCGCGGAGACGTATGACTACATCAACCGCATTCTTTAACGCTTTCGCTTAGCAATCTACAAGGGTATGTGGATCCAATATCTCCTCTCGTAGATGCTCATCTCCTAGATTGATCTTGGTGAAGCTTAGGAAAATTTGTGTTTCCCATGCAACGTTCCCCAACAAAATCTCTGTAAATTTTTATCTCGTTTGGACTTTGTTTTATATGGAGTTTCTGCTAAACAAAAAACACGCAAAAACAGGAACTGTCACTGGGCACTGATAAGTAAGTTAATCCCAAAAATAATATATTTTTTTCCAAAAGTATAGGAAAGTGGTAGAATATTGGCATGAAACAATCGAAAATTATAGATACGATGGAGATGTATCACATCACAGACCTAAGGGTCCATAGCTAGTACCTAGATGGCTTTGTTTCTCTCTCTTTGATCTTCAATACGATGTTCAGTGTGATTGTCGCGGTGATCTATCTCATGTAATCCTCTTTTGTGGTGCGTTTTTTGAGATCCGATGAATTGTGGGTTTATGATCAGATTATTCATGAATATTAATTGAGTCTTCTCTGAATTCTTTTATGCATGATTGTTAAAGCTTTGTATTTCTCTCCGATCTGTCGGTTTGGTTTGGCCAACTAGATTGTTTTGTCTTTAGTGGGAGTGGTGCCTTGTAATGGGTTCAAGCTTACGGTGCTCAATCCGAGTGACAAAAAGGGACATGGCACGTATATGTATTATTGCCATTAAGGATAAACAGACGGAGTCTGAACACATTGCTTGTCTTACTTTGTCTACATCATATCATCTTGCTCCAAGCATTACTATGTTTCATACTTAATATTGTAGATGCATGTTGGATAACAATCGATGAGTGGAGTAATGGTAGTAGATGTAGGAAGGAGTCGGTCTACTTGTTTATGGACGTGATGCCTATATACATGATCATTTCCTTCAATAAGATGTCATAACTATGCGCTATTCTGTCAATTGCCCAACAGTAATTTGTTTACCCACTGTATGTTATGTTCGAGAGAGAAGCCTCTAGCAAAAACTATGGTCCCCGGGTCTACTTAAGCATATTATCTTTACCTAATACTAAAGGACGGAGCGTTTCTCCACTTTATTTCGTCATGTGGTCTGTTCGGTACGTCGTCCTATTTTTTTCGTCCGTTGCCCGCTCCATCGTGGATTTGTTTTAAGAGCGCCCCTCTATTTTCGTGAAGTCAACCCGCCGTCCCCGTTTAAGTGGATCAGGGCAAAACACTATGCTTTTGCACAAAACACCCTATAGTTTGAATTATTCAATGTGCGGTCCGAGCAGATTTGTGTGAAGAAAAAAAGACACAACCACAGGAGCAACACAGGCTCGCCTCCTCTCCCTCTTGCCCAAGTCGCCGCCACCAGCACCCATGCCGACAGCTTCCGGCGAGCTCCGGTGCCACGCATCACGTCCACGAGCTCGCCACGGTCCGTGCTTCCCTCCCCTCCGTCCAGATTCTCCTCTACTGGCCTCTACCCCCCGCTCGCAACCCCATCCCTATGGCTAGGGTTTTGGGCAGGGCTTCGCTGGCCCATCTCCGGCAGCCCCAGGTTCATCCCTCTTCCTTCCTGGTCGGGATCCGCCACCCTACACCACACCTTCTCTTCATATCCTCTGTTGGAGAAGTAGATGTAGCACGCCATGGGAGTTACTCATCGACCACGGTCGCCGCCGTCAAGGGCTTCTTCACGGAGATGTGAAGGCTGTGATGGACCTATCACCATGGCTAGAGATGGGGAGGCGCTCGAAGGGATGAGCTCCTGCTCTAGGGAGAGAGCAGAGGCCATGTTGGGCACTGCTGCTGGAGGGGATGGCGACGTGGGTTTGCTGCAGCTGATGTTGGCCATTCCTGCTAGAGAGAGAGATAACAGAGAAGGAAAGATGATTTCTAACGCCTGTGATCTGGTCTTGTGGAGAAAAAGAGAGATAGGTGAGGAAAAGAGAGAGAGAGAGAGAGAAGAGAGATGCAAGATAGAGAGAGCATAGTGGGATGTTGATTTCTAGACATTCAGATATATGAAAGATGCTTCTTGTGAGGTGTAAGCTTTTACCGATTGATGCACATTTAGATAGAAAACATAGATGTAGTTTTGCTACTAATTGTTGTTGCTATTGATATAGTCTCATAAGTCAATAGTACCCAAATTATATCCAGATAATTTTCCTCTGTCATAAAGGGAAAAATACATCACTAAACCCTTTGTTTCTAATTGCAAGGTTAAATAATTTTGTGTTCTAACTGTCTGGGATAATCTATAGTTGTTTCGCTCAGCGCCAAGCCGGAAGTTTCCGACATCACTGTGTCTGCACATCAACTTCATCGGAAATCTGTTCGCACGTACTCCACCATTTGCCAGAGCTTCATCCTGAGGTACATACTACAGTCTCATAAATTTGCATATGTGATCAAATACTAATTAATTATGTATGTTCTTTAGTATATGCTTTGTAAGATCTGAATAAGCCAATGCCTAAAAGGTTCACGATATTGCTTTTCCATATCCTTCAGTTTTCTCAATTGAGCTGGCTACCAGAATTTCCACCATGTTAATTCTTTCATGTGCAATTTCTTAGTGGTGTTCATGTAATTACCATGCAGCCTTTCTTAGCAATGCCTAACATTGATTAATGTGCTTACATAGAACTGGAACTATTTTGGATTTTGTAAGGTTGCGGATAACAAGCCAGTGAGAGCTGATGATGCAGTTAGAATCTTCCCTGGTAAATTAACGTGGTACTTTTCTAATGCAATTTATTAAGTTTTATCAATCAGGAAAGACAAAGAGGTCGTAGTACTGGGTTTATGTTCACTGCTTGCTGATTAATTTGCCTCATATTATTCGCGTCAAATAGTAGCAGTTTTCTTACGCAAGTTCATTGGATTTTGAAGGCAGGGGGAGATCCAATACCAAGATTTATTATTTTACATGAGTGAGTATATTGTTCTGACTTTATGATATGTGTGTTTTGTACAAATATTTCTCATGTTCAATCGGTAGTGAGCATATGCTCTTCTAATGTTGCATTAATGAATGTTTCAAAACTGATGTATATCTGATAAAAAACATTGAAGTAATGGAGATGTTGATAATTGGTTATCAAGAAAATAAGTAGATTCATAAAATGTTAGTGGTTATAAGAATAAGTTGGTTCATTTTCTGCTCCAGTAAGAAAGTGGAACAAACTGATTTTTTACATATACTGAATTTTCTTGGATGCTATTTTTATGCGTTTCCTACATATTGAGGGGTGTGTGCATGATCTCTTTTCTAAGGCCATGAAATATTTTCAGGTAGCTGCTCTCGATAAGGGTCAATGACTTGCGCTACAGGTGCTTTCTTGCATAATGAGTTATGTGCATGCTCTCTTTCCTCGAGTCAAGATTTGTTGACGGATGCTACTCAGTATATGCATGTCCAATAAATTCAGAGGTAGGATAACATGACAATGAGGTTACATCATGAGTCTGAAACCAATGCCATCCTGTCCAGATAATGAACTCATCACATAAACAAAACCATTTGATGATTTATATACGATTTTACTATATTTATTCTCGTGTCAAATTCAGAATGTGATTCATGTAGAAAGGACTACATGCAGAAATAAGGATCGTAGTAATATTTTTTCAGTGATTCTCTTAGAGATCATGTCTTCATATTATTCAAGGAGTTTTGATATCTGAAAGTTATGACGATATAGATAGGGAGATAACCCTCCATGTCCTAGAGGTCATTGTAGGTTGTAGTGAAGGGTACACTGCAACTAGCGGGCACACAGATGCAGTGATCCTGCATAGGCTTTGTTGTGTTCATTCTTGTAAAGGACGCTGCTGTCCAAGCCTTTCCCTTGCCCGTATTGCTGGTACTTCCATCCCATCCAAGACTAGCATGCAAAGTTTGTACAATACAGTCTGACCTAGCGCTTGGTAATAATGGGATGAAATATGTTCGGTAATGCAAGCATTTTTGTAGGGAATCACTAACACCACAAACATATTTGTAAAGCGGAGGATGTGGCGCTCATCCAACTTATCGATTGGGAAACGAAAGAGGTAGCGGAGAAATTGATACTTAGGGAGTAAGGCATTGGCCAGAAATTGATAAAATAGGAAAATGAGGCGAGGCATTGATCCCAATTATCCATGGGAAGACAACAATTTCAGAGAACAAGGAGGCCACCGTGCAAATCCTGGGTACAATTAATATTCAGAGACAATATAGAGCTGCCCATGTGTGTAAAACAATGGAGACAGGGCATAAACATGTAGGTGCTACTATACTACTCTGTCCGACCAGGTATGTACTAACTTTTCTCTCCCTAGGTCCTTCCCCTCCTTATTCTTGTTGATAATGCACTTTGTGGAATTATTATTACCAAGGCTTCAATTATAAGAAAAGTATTTTTGTATATGTACATTACAATCTAAAAATAATTTCTAATCAATTTTAAATCATTATTATAATCTAAGCTTCTTCATGGGAAATAAATAATGAGATGATATTTTTTCCATGGATTATTATTGCCAGGGCCTCGCTAAGACAAGATAGAACCAGCAGTGCTTGTTCCACGTATACACACATCTTAATCATTTGGTTATGTTACCTAACCATTCTTTTTTTTCTTTTTGCATGAGATTACAATTGATTTTATTAAGGTGGTGTATATTTGTTTTTTAGTTGAGATTTCATTTCATTCAATTATTTTGAGGTATATATTTCGTATGACTTTGCACAATAAAAGATTTTTTTGCTAATGTGGTCCTCGGTGTAACCTTTGTAAGGCTTGCTTCATTTGTAGATGTCTACGGCAAAATCGAAGTTGTCAGATCGGAAGGGATGGGTGAAACTTTGTTCTCTTGGGTGAAACTATGTTCTCTTCTCGGCAGTATGGGCGACAATGTCTAAACGCTCTTGCCTGATGATGTTCAGTGCCGAGATGAGAGAAAACGAGAGATGGAAGGATGGGCATGCCTAATGAAGGAGGATCTTTATGCAACACAAACGTCCCTCACTAAGGAACATTTGTTTGCAACCGTATGTGTTTGAGATTTTCTCTAGGTGTTGTTTTAGGATTTGTATCCCGTTGCAACGCACGGGCATTGTCCTAGTTAAAACCCTAAAGGTACTTTGCTCCAATTTATTTTCTGTTATGTAATTTTTATATTATTATTATCTATATATCAATATTTAATCCTTGAAATTAATGAGTTCAAGCGGCTTAACAACCTCTTGCTCGTGTTGGGTGCAAGTGTTTGATTATGTGTGTGTAGGTCATGTCGAAGGGGGTTTGTTTGATTCTTCTATTAGTTCGATAACCTTGGTTCTCACTGAGGGAAATACTTATATCTACTGTGCTGCATCTCCTCTCCACTTTAGGAAAAAAACCAACGCAATTTACAACCTAATGTTTTGCTTTATTTTTAGTTTTCCATAATCATTGTTTGTTGGACACACCTATTTGAGAGAGACACATGTTCATCATAATTTGATAGAATACTCTATACCATTCATTTATATATTTTGAGCTAGGTAGTTTCTCTAGTGCTTCACTTATATGTTTGATAGCATGCTGGCGTTCAGATTTTATAGAAATAACTGTACTCTCATGCTTCACATAAATTTGTTTGACAGTCTAAGAAATAGTGCGGTAATTTGCACGTGTTATAAGACTAGTCCAAAAAGGATAGGTATTCATGGGGGATATAATAAAAACTTTCATGCAATTCACCATATAACAGCACTACGGGTTAGTGATATTGACGTAGTAATTTGAAAGGGCATGAGTACATAATCGTTGGTTAGTAGAAATATTTGTATGAAATCTTGTTATTTGATGTTCATCGAAGTATTGGTTATGGCATGGTGATGATGTGTGAGCATTTTTAGTTCTTATTGAAATCATATCGTGTTGTTTGAGTTGGGGCACGTGATGTTAACTCCTACCAACCTCCTTCCTTGGGGCATGCGGTAGTTCTTTGGTTCAAGAGAGCTAATAAGGCTTTACAATAAGTATATGAGTTATTTATGACTAATGTGAATCCATGGATGTATGCACTCTCACCTTTCCGTAATTTGCTAGCCTCTTCGGTGTCGTGCATTGCCCATTCTCACCTCAAGGATCGGAGCAACCTCTGCCGATGCGTCCAAACCCCATGATATGATACACTCTATCACACATAAGCTTGCTTATATCTTCCTCAAAACATCCACCATAGCTAACTATTATGGCATTTCCACAGCCATTCCGAGATATTTTTCCATGCAACTTCCACCATTCCATCACATGACTTGTGTGTTCATCATCATATTGCTTTGCATGATCATGTAGCTCACATAGTATTAGGGGAGAAGCCATTGTTCATCATCATCTACATGTTATGCTAGATCATTGCACATCCTGGTACACTGCTAGAGGCGTTCATATAGAGACATTTTGTATATCTTTATCGAGTTGTAAGTAAATAAAAGGGTTATGATCATCATTATTAGAGCATTGTCCCAGTGATGAAAGGATGATGGAGACTATGATTCCCTCACAAGTCGGTATGAGACTCCGGACCAAAAATAAAAAGAAAAAAAATAAAAAAAATGAGAAAAATGAGAGAAAGAGAGAAGTTGCAGCGTTACTATCTCTTTTTGCACACTTGTGCTTAGAGGGAGCACCATGTTCTTCATATAGAGAGTCTCATGAGTTGTCATTTTCATATGCTAGTGGAAACTTTTCATTATAGAACTTGGCGTGTATATTTCTGTAGCGACCCGACTCAAAACGAGTCAAGCCTTTGTGTTTTCTGTGCCATCCCTGGATCAGTATGCTGGCACACATAGTACATCAATGTATATATCAAAGTGCAATCACATGTAAATAGCGTAAAACTGATATATACCTTAAAATAGCAGCGGATACAGTCAACGGGAGTGGAGTCCCAATAACACCAACGGCAAGTTGAGTGCGGACCGTAACCCTGAATCGTACTTTTACCCGTCGTAGAAGAGTATCTGCAACATAAGACGTTGCAGCCATGTAGGTCAGTACATTGAATGTACTGGCAAGATCACCATAGTAGAATAGAAAAATAAAGACTATTCTATATGCAAACGCTTTGTGGCTCTGTGTCTGAGTTTTTTTTTGCGTAAAAGCTGATTTTATTTTCCTACAACAAAAAGAATATCAGGAATTTCACTATAGAGTTACCTATCATGACATGGTTCCGCCAACCAATGTCTCAATGCCCATAAGTATCATAAGTTGCCCACAATTAGTTATCAGTCCAGTGTTGAGAGTTCAGAGATAGATCCAAGTCTAGAAGCTCAAATTGTCCGTAACCAGGGACACGGCTAATCGATTAGGTTTAACTCTGCAGAGTGTTGTGTACTTTACCCACAAGATTCTTTCCCTCCTGGTAAGTCCTCGCACTGCCTGGTGTTTGAGAACAGGATGAAAGAAACATGGTCTTTCAGAGTGCTTCCCTGACTGTCTGACAGTGCCCATCCCGATCCTAACGTCGACTACATCTCGTAGCACTGCCCAGCAGAGTCACAACAAAGATCAACCAAGCCAGAGCCCATAATGACTTGTGGCTACACAGGTAAGCTTCCGGGCATGAAGTATTCATCCTTCTCTTTGAGTCTGGGTGAAGCTTTCCGCAAGATGTCATGGCGCTTCTCCATGCATCCCGGCCATCCACTGGTTTCTCCAGGGATGCCCAATCAACCATCCTTCACCCAGTAGTGTGTATTGGAAACTTGTCTTCTCGAGTCTTGAAGTCTTGAGGTCTTGAAGATGCAGGACTTGAAGATGTCTTCATGAAGTCGTCCTTTTGACGTGGAGTCCTTCTTCACACCACTCACGAACACTCATACCAGACCCCGTCTACTTTAGCATAGCATTGTGCTAACTAGCGTTCCCAGGGCTTTAGTAACCAGTGGTGGGTTCCTACCTCATGCATTCTACTCAACTACAAGAATTTCAATAACACTACGGGAGGGATATGTTGAATGATGTCACTACATGCAATAAAACGTAGGTATGAAAAGATGGTCAAAGTGAACTTGCCTGTACTGTTGATGAAGATAAAGATCGCTCTCAGAAATAACTTGATAGACTATTCATCACTCTCCGATGAAATCTATAATCAAGCATTGCATACATATAAGCAATCATACTAGCAATCAATTCTAACAATCACAAGGTAACACAAGAAACAAAATCAACAAGGTTGATGAAAGAAATACTTAAGACAAAGTTGAAACACAAAACTCCAACAAATTCAAAAGTAACACAAAACCCAAAACAAATTAAAATATAATAAAAGGATTTTAGTAAATATTTTGTTAGCAAAATTAATTACTTTTGAAGAACAAGTAAAACTATGCAAACAATATTCTAAACAACATAAGTGTTTGCCTAATGAACTTAACTACAAGCACAACCATAAACTAAGAGAAAACAAATTATGAAACAACTTAGTTAACAGAAAGTAATTAAATAAAATCTTTATTATAAAACAGAATTAAGTCATCTAAAACTTTGTGAAAATAATTTCTATGAAAAACTAAATTGTTTTATAAGACATTACCTAATGATTAAGGATATAGTTTTCCTATCATAATAGAGCAAAACTAAATTATTTTATTAACAAAACATTACTTAACAGAATGGAATTACTACAAATTTTATTTCAAAACAGAATCTAATTATATAAAATTTTAGTTAAAAGAATTGTTACTAACAAATTTGCCTTTAAAACAACTATACCTATTTGAAAGAGGGTATAGATCCCTACAACAAAATTTATAAACTAAACCAATTAACTTTTGTTAACAGCAAGCAATTTACTAAGGTTTGGAACAACAAAACTAAATGAAATCTAAAACATAATGTAAATCATATTCAGATTTTCAAAATAAAACAAAGTAAATCAATTTAATTAAACTAATAGGAAACTAAACAGATTCTGTTTGGTTTGAAAATACTATTTAAAATTATTATAAAAATTCTCAAACTCTACCTAATGATAGCTATGATCACTAGTGACAAGTAGGAAAAAGAATCAATCAAAAATTCATTTTAGAACTCAAGATATTCAGAAAACAAAATTTAAATCAAATCTGTTTAAATTCAAATTTAAATGTTCAAACATAGCCAAATTTGATATCTACATAAACTAGATGAAATTTGTGACACTATACAAAAAAATCATTTAAAAACATTAAACAGTTTAAAATATATAAAGGAAATAAAATCAGAACTTATTCTGGAAACAGAAATTAAAACAGAAAAGAAAATGCGTTTCTATCGGTCAGGGGGTACACGTGGCGCTTCCTGATTGGTCTGGTGTGCGTGTGGAGTTTTCGGGCGGACGACCGAGACATAACAGAAAACGGTTCGGTCTATAATTTCAAAAGAAAAACCGGCCGGTTCTTTCTAAAAGAACCGAAGGGGTACGGGGATTCTAATCTACGCCGTTGAGACGAGATCGGACGGGGGATAGTGCTCACCGTGGTGGTTGCCGGTTCCGGCGAGGGTTCCGGCGACGGCAGAGGCGTCGAGGTCATCGGGGATGCGCCTCCGGTGGTCCTCCGGCAACGGCGAGGGCTCCGTTCGACTCAGCGATGAATGGCGCGTCCGGTGGTGGTCGAGGACGAGCTCGGGGACGACGGTGACGATGAGCAGGAGCGGAGGGAGCTTCGGGGTCGGGGAACACTCCGGCGAGGGTGATGTCTTGGCAGCTCCAGAGAGTCTCCAGAGAGGGTGAGGGGTCGGGGAGGTGCGCACGGTCGTGAGGAAATCGTCGGAGGGCTCGGGAGAGTGCGGGGAGGTCAGGGTGATGCGGGGACGCGATAATGGCGCGGCGGCCGTGGTGAAGTCCGGCGAGGGATTCCGATAGTGGGAGGGCGCGGGAGGAGGGGGAAACAAGGGGAAAGGAGAGAGGGGTCTGGAGGCTTCTTATAGGGGGCTCAGAGGGGTCGGGGAGTGAGGAGGAAGGGGGTCTGCGGCGAGGAGAACCGGCGACGGCGTCGGGCGCGTGGGAGGAGGAAGGCGACCGAGCGGGGCTAACGGTCGGTCGGGTGGGACCCGGTGGCAGCGATAGGGAGGGAGAGGTTTCCGCGTCGGTCGGCCGGCGCGTATTGAATTCGCGAAATAAAGCCTGTGGGCCGGCCCGTTTTAATTCTAAAACCGTTACCGTTTCTATTTAATGTTTTTCCAGAGCGTTTCAAAAACCTTTAAAGCATTCGAATAAATTCCAAATATAGTCAAATTTTATATCAAAATTAACAGAATAATAAATTCCATTTAATGGACATTTTTATTCTGGCATTTGAATACATTAGAAAAAATCATTTTTCAGAAAATGCCTTAATTGGCTTTATTTACTTTTGCAAATATTTTTCAAATAACTTTTTGGGTTTGATGATTCAAAAAACTTCAAAATTACCCCCTGGCTTGGAGTGTCATGTTACTCCTTCCAAATTTTGTCAGGGGTTTGAATACTTTGAAAATTTTGAATAGGGACCAAATATGAAATGGATTTTCAAAATAATCCAGAGGTTTTCAAAAGCTCTTTCAATTCCTTCTTTTAAACTTCCAACTCATATTTCTTAAAATTTGAGGAAGTCATATTATCCTCTCTCATGAAAATCATTGAGTTGCATAAAGTTTTCTGAATTTGAAATATTTTTCAAATGAAATTCAAATTCTTTTCAAATCCCTTTTCATTTCTTTAAATGGAAGAAGTCATGTCATCTTCACTCTAGGGTTTTGTGATGAAATGAATTTGAATTCCTGGTGATCAAAATGCAGACTGAAAGTTTTGGGAAAGTCATTTCATTCCCTCTCAATAAACTTTCAAAAAGTTTCAAATTTCACTCACTTTCAATCACTCAAACAAACAAACAAACAATCATTCTAATAATTATTATAACATTCCAAAGTTTGGGATGTTACAATTTTGATGACAAGCTTCCTCAAATTCCCAGGGCCTTCATGAGCAAGCAAGTAGGATGCACACTCACTTAGCTAATGTTGAGCTTTCATACCCTTATAGCTCTAGTTATCTGTTGCATGGCATCTCCATAGCCCGTTGATCCGCCTAGTTGATGCATGACTTTCTTTCCACTTTGACTCCTTTTAATCTCTACCACCATACTCTATTCCACTCATATGCTATATCCATGGTTCACGCTCATGTATTTAGTGGAGTTGAAATGTGGAGCGTGTTTCAAGTATGATCCAATTGCCTGATGCGATACCGTGGTGCTCGTTATTTGTACTTATGCGGTGAAGACGGGGTCATGCCATGCTAATATGAGAATATGAGTAGGGAGTAACATTCTTTAAGGATCTTATGTTTTGAAAAAGTAATGATTATGTTTATGTTTATGGATATTATTATGTTGATCTTAATTAGTTCATAGTTCCTCAAAGATCATACCTAAAAGAGATTACATGTTGGGTAGCATGTCGAATCAAAAATTCTGTTTTCATCATTTACACACTCGAGGACAAGGAGGAATTAAGCTCGGGGATGTTGATACGTCTCCAAAGTATCGATGATTTTTTTATTGTTCCATGCTATTATACTATCTATCGTGGATACTTTATATGCAATAATATGTTGTTTTAAATAATTTTTGGGACTAACCTATAAACCCAATGCCTAGTGGGAGTTGTTGTTTTGTGCTTGTTTTTGTCTTTCCATGAAATCAATACCAAATGAAGTCCAAACGCTATGAACTTTTTTGACGATTTTTTCTGGACAAAAGAGACCTGGAAGCTTCGGGGGGAGACCAGAAGAGAGACGAGGATACGGCAAGGCAAGGCAACAAGGCATGCCCAGGGCAGTAGTTGCACCATGTTTCCTTGTGGTCCCCTCATGGCTCCATCTGATCTAATTACACATCCATAAATTCTCTAAAATTGGGAAACCAATAAAGATCCACCCGAAACACTTTTCTGTCGTCGCAAGTCTCTATTCCGCTATGATCCCATCCGAAGACCTTTTCTAGTGCCCTGCCGGAGGGGCAATCGATCACGGAGGCCATCTAAGTCAACCTTGTTTCCTCCTTGATGATATGTGAGTAGTCCAGCATAGACCTGCGGGTCCATAACTAGTACCTAGATGGCTTTGTCTCTCTCTTTGATCTTCAATACCATGTTCATTGAGATTCTCACGATGATCTATCCGATGTAATCCTATTTTGCGGTGTGTTTGTTGGAATCCTATGAATTGTGGGTTTATGATCAGATTATTCATGAATATTAATTGAGTCTTCTCTGAATTCTTTTATGCATGATTGTTATAGCTTCTTATTTCTCTCTGATCTATCTGTTTGGTTTGGCCAACTAGATTTACTTGTCTTCAATAGGAGTGGTGCGTTGTAATGGGTTCAATCTTGCGGTGCTCAATCTCAGTGATAGAAAGGGACATGACACATATTCGTATTGTTACCATTAAGGATAAAACGACAGGGTCTGAACATTATGATTGTCTTACTTTGTGTACATCATGTCATCTTGCTCCAAGCATTACTCTGTTTCATACTTAATACCCTAGATGCATACTCGATAGTTGTAGATGAGTGGAGTAATAGTAGTAGATGCAGGCAGGAGTCGGTCTACTTGTTTGCGGACGTGATGACTATATACATGATCATTTCCTTGAATGATATATCATAAATATGTGCTATGATGTCAATTGGCCAATAATGTATTTTTTACCCACCATATGCTATGTTCGAGAGAGAAGCCTTGAGCGAAAACTATGGCCCCTGTGTCTACTTAAGCATATTAGTAAAACCCTAAAAATATTTTGCTGCAATTTATTTTCTGTTACTTAATTTTTACTTTATCTATCTACAAGTATTTAATCCTTGTAAGTAATGAGTTCGAGGGGCTTGACAACCCTCTTGCCCGCGTTGGGTGCAAGTGTTTGATTATGTGTGTCTAGGTGATGTCGAAGGGGTTTGCTTAATTCTCCTATTAGTTCGATAATTCGGTTCTCACTGGGGGAAATACTTATCTCTATTGTATTGCATCTCTTGTCCTCTTCGGGGTAAAACCCAACGTAATTTACAAGTAGCAGTGTATGGCCCCTCCGACGAAACAAACAAAGTAGCTTTCTTTGATGAAATAGCAGGAACAACACCATCGTTAGGCACTCCATGGCTCATTAAAGGGTACTTCAACGTAATCTACGAAGCTAGGGATAAAATTAATCTTAATCTCAACGGGAGGTTGATGAGTAGATTTAGGACGGCTATCGACATGGCGGCATTAAGAGAAATTAGATGGAATCATAGGAGGTTCACTTGGAGCAACAAGAGAGAACCGCCCATGCTTGTTAGCACCGATGCATCCTTCACAAACTTTGAGTGGGAGGCCATGTTTCCTTCCTTCATGTTGACAGTTGCATCTAGTACATGTTCCGATCACTGCCCTCTGGTCCTCGCTAGCGCCACTGCTCCTCCTAGGCGAGCACGTTTTCATTTTGAAAGCTTCTGGGTCAAATTCCCACACTTCAGAGAATTTGTTAAGAGGGCATGGCAGCGTCCAACAACCCAAACATGTGCTTTTAGAAGGATCAGGATAAGATTTGAAAGGGTGGCTAAAGATCTCGAGATTTGGAGTAACAAACTCTTCTGTGATACCAATCTGCAGCTCCACATCGCAAGTGAAATAATACTAAGACTAGATATAGCCATGGAAAATTGTTAGTTAACTCCGGTTGAATTCAGTTTCAAAAAACTGCTAAAACAAAGAGGTTTTGGGTTGGCAGCTATAGAGACAGCTAGGTGGCGCCAAGCATAAAATATAACCTGGCTAAAGGTCGGCGATGCAAACACAACGTTCTTAAATGCCAAAATAAATGTAACATCCCAAACTTTGGAATGTTATAATAATTATTAGAATGATTGTTTGTTTGTTTAAGTGATTGAAAGTGAGTGAAATTTGAAACTTTTTGAAACTTTTGAAAGTTTGATGACAGGGAATGAAATGACTTTCCCAAAACTTTCACTCTGCATTTTGATGACCAGGAATTCAAATTCATTTCATCACAAAACCCCAGAGTGAAGATGACATGACTTCTTCCATTTAAAGAAATGAAAAGGGATTTGAAAATGGTTTGAATTTCCATTTGAAAATATTTCAAATTCAGAAACTTTATGCAACTCAATGATTTCCATGAGAGAGGATAATATGACTTCTTCAAATTATATGAAATATGAGTTGGAAGTTTAAAATAAAGCTTTGAAAAGTGAATGTGAAAACCTCTGGATTTTCTTTTGGAATTTCTTTCATATTTGGTTCCTATTAAAGTTTTCAAAGTATTCAAACCCCTTGTCAAAAATTTGAGAGGAGTAAATATGACACTCCAAAACAGGGGTATTTGTGTGAAGTTTTTGAACCATAAGATCCAGGGTGTCATTTGAAAAATATTTGCAAAAGGTTTTAAAGCCAATTAGGCAATTTTCTGAAGAAAAAAAATTTAAAGTATCTAATTTTACCAGATAAAAATGTCCACTAAATGAAATGTATTCTCCTGATAATTTTGGTATAAAATTTTTTATTTTAGGAAGTGTATTTATGACTGTTAATTAGTTTTTACTACTCTGGTAAATGGAAAAGGAAATGTTTTAAAAGCGTTTTAAGACGACCGGCCCACCTGCTCATTAATCCCTCCCGAAAATCCTTCCGATCGGCCACCGCTCGCGCTAACCCCTCCCTCCCTCTCACTGACATGCTGGCCCCACCACCCGACCCCGAGATCCCGCCGGTCACCCCTCTCCTCCATCCCCTCCCGAAACCTTGCCGGCGATCACCGTCGTGATCTCCTCCTCCTGTCCCTCCCCTCGAGCCCCGACCCCTCCTATAAATAGCCCGAGCCTCCCTCCCTCCATTCCACCCCTTTCCCCCTTGTCCGAGCTCCTCTCCTTGCTAGAATAGCTCACCGGAGCTCTCTGTCGCCGCCGCACCTTTTCCCTCGTGCCCATCGCCACAGCCGTCCCCGAGCCCTCTTGAGATCTCCGACGACCTCCACACACTCGTGCGCACCTCCCCATCCCCTCACCTTCACTGGAGACCCATCAGAGCCACCACACCATTGCCCTCGCCGGAGTAACCTCACCACCCGAAGCTCGAAGAGCTCCTGCCCGTCGACTCCGTCGCCCCCGAGCCTCACCGACGCCACCATCGACATCGCCATTCTCCCCTGCGTTGACCAGTGCTGGAGCCATTGCCAGAGACTCCCCGAAGCCATTGCCTACTTCGAACCCGAGACGCTGCTGGAGCCGGAGCCTTCGCCGAAGCCGTCAACACTGCCGTGAGCACCCTCCCCTTCTCCCCTCCGTTAGATCTAACGTCTACGGCCTAGATTAGACTTAATTAATCCCCAAACCGTTATATGTTAAATTTCGGTCACCCGCTTGTTTTCGCCCGCACACACACACCCGTAGCTAATCAGGATCTGCCACGTGTAACCCCTGTCCGTTAGAAACGTTTTCTCTTTTTCTGTTTTAATTTCAAAAACAGAAATAGTTCTGATTTTGTTTTTAGTATATCTTTTATGTTTTTAAGTATTTTAACTTGATTCTTTTTGCATTAGGTCACAAATTTATCCTAGTTTCTTTAGATATAAGGTTTGGCTATATTTGTATATTAAATTTGAATTTAAACACATTTGATATAAATTTTGTTTTCTGAATAACTTGAGTTTAAATACATATTTTTGATTGATTCTTTTTGATACTTCTCACTAGTGATCTTAGTTATCCTTAGGTAAAGTTTGGGAATTAATTGAATAAATTTGATTAGTTTTTTTAACTAAAAACAGAATCTGTTTAGTTTCCTATTAGTGTAAGTACTTTGATTTACTTTGTTTTATTTTGAAAATCTGAATTAGATTTAACTTATGTGTAGGTTTCATTCATATCTGTTGTTCTCAACTTTAGGAATTTACTTGCTGTTTACAAACAAATAATTTGTGTAGTTTATTAAATTATTATTGTAGGAACCTACACTCCTTTTTCAAATAGGTATAGTTCATTAAAAACAAATTAGTTAGTAATAATTCTTTTAACTAAAGTTTTAAGTAATTAGATTCTGTTTACAAATAAAGTTTTAGTAAATCTTTTCTGTTAAGAAAACGTTCTGTTAATGAAAATAGTTTAGTTTTACTCTATTATTATAGGAAACTATATTCTTCATCATTAGGTAATGTTTGTTAAAACAACTTAGTTTTAGTAGAGATTTTTTTCACAAAAGTTTTAGATGATGTAATTCTGTTTTATAATAAATATTTATTTATTAACTTTTTTCTGTTAACTATTAGTTTGGTTTCAAAAACAATAGTTTTGTTTATATTAATAATGGTTTAGCCGCCCAAAACTTAGAGTCCATTGCTTTGCTTTGATATGTTTTGACATGTTGCTCTAGTAATGCTAGTTGGTTCTTATTTACAAAATATTTAAAAATATTGTTTTATAAGTTTTATTTTCTGTTAACTTAATTGTTTTATACTTTGTTTTCTCTTATTCTAATATTTTATTGTTTTGCTTGTTGTTAAGCTTAGTGAGCAAACACTTATGTTTGTTTAGAGTGTTGTTTTTCATGATTTCTATTTGTTCTTTAAAAGTAATTCTTTTGCTAAGTAAAATATTTACTAAAATATTTTTGTTGTATTTTACTTTGTTATTGTTTTGTTACTATTGAAAATAATTGTTTTAGGGGAAAACTACCTTAGTTGCTTTTATGAAAAAATTGTTGACTTCGAGTTTTGTCTTAAGTATTTCCTTCATCAACCTTGTTGCTTTTGTTCTTGTGTTACATTGTGATTGTTAGTTTGATTGCTAGAAGTATTTTCTTATGAATGCATTGTTTGTATAGATTTATCATCGGAGAGTGACGAATAGTCTATCAAGTTAATTCTGAGAGCGATCCTTATCTTCATCAACAGTACAGGCAAGTTCACTTTGACCATCTATTTCATACCTATGTTTTTATTGCATGTAGTGACATCATTCAACACATCCCTCCCGTAGTGTTATTGAAATTCTTGTAGTTCAGTAGAATGCATGAGGTAGGAACCCACCACTTGTTACTAAAGCCCCGGGAACGTTAATTACTTTTATGCTATGCTAAAGTAGACGGGGATTGGTATGAGTGTTCGTGAGTGGTGTGAGAAGGAGGACTCTACGTCAAGACGACAACTTCATGAAGACATCTTCAAGTCCTGAATCTTCAAGACCTCAAGACTTCGAGACTCGAGCAGCAAGTTTTCAATACACACTACTGGGTGAGGGATGGTTGGAACGGCACCCTGGAGAAACCAGTGGATTTTCCTAGGTGTTGCTGGAGAAGTGCCAGTATTCACGCGGAAAGCCTCACCCAGACTCAAAGAGAAGGATGAATACTTCATGCCCGGAAGCTTACCTGTGTAGCCACAAGTCATTATGGGCTCTGGCTTGGTTGATCTTTGTTGTGACTCTGCTGGGCAGTGCTACGAGATGTAGTCGACGTTAGGATTGGATGGGCACTGCCGGACAGACAGGGAAGCACTCTGAAAGACCATGTTTCTTTCATCCTATTCTCAAACACCAGGCAGTGCGAGGACTTACCAGGAGGGAAAGAATCTTGTGGGTAAAGTACACAACACTCTGCAGAGTTAAACCTAATCGATTAGCCGTGTCCACGGTTACGGACAATTTGAGCCTCTGGACTTGGATCTATCTCTGAACTCTCAACACTGGACTGACAACTTAATTGTGGGCAACTTAAGATACTTGTGGGCATTGAGACATTGGTTGGCGGAACCATGTCATGATAGGTAATTCTATAGTGAAATCCCTGATATTCCTTTTGTTGTAGGAAAAATAAAATCAGCTTTTACGCAGAAACTTGGACACAGAGCCACAAAGCCTTTGCATATAGAATAGTCTTTATTCTTCTGTTCTTCTATGGTGATCTTGCCAGTACATTTAATGTACTAACCTATATGGCTGCAACGTCTTATGTTGCAAATACTCTTCTACGATGGGTAAGAGTACGATTCAGGGTTACGGTCCGCACTCAACTTGTCGTTGGTGTTATTGGGACTCCACTCCCGTTGACTGTATCCGCTTCTATTTTAAGGTATATATCAGTTTACGTTGTTACATGTGATTGCACTTTGATATATACATTGATGTACTGTGTGTTCCAGCATACTGATCCAGGGATGGCACAGAACACATAGAGGCTTGACTCGTTTTGAGTCTGGTCGCTACAGAAATGGCATCAGAGCACATGTTGACTGTAGGACGTCACCCTAGAAACTGGAAATCCCTTAGGAAAAGATTTCTCTCCAACTTGTTTTCAAAAGACCCTTTACTTCTCATCTTATTTGAGCCTTATCAAATGATCTCTCCTACTTTCAAAGAGTTAGAAAATACCCCTTCCCTTGACCCCACCAAGGAATCAACTGAGACCTTTTCAAGAAGGACAAGATATCGAAACAATTGATGGCCACTTCCAAGTAAAGAAGATTTCACCATGCATTAGAAGAATTGAAGCTACACAAGATGAAGATCATGCAGATGTGAAGAAATTTAAGACCATGAAGAATTTCCAAGATATTATGACCCCTAGAAGACCAAACCCCTGCTGTATACTTACGTTAGATACGATGATTTGTGAGCTGTCACTTGTGTGTAAGTTTTATTTTCGACAGCCACAACAAAAATCTATTTTCAAAACCATTGTTTGTATTGTGTGTTTTTCCCCTCCTTTCTCTCTCTCTCGTATCTCATCCCAAAACCTTGACCCCAATAGATGACGAATGAAGCTGGACTTGTGTATTCTGGATCGATGACTTGGTTAGAGACAGAAGAATGGATTCAGAACATGGAGGATCACCTAAGGAGTAACCTTGTTGCAAGGAACGAGATGGTCCAATATGCTCTTTGGTACTTTGCAGAAGGTGCTGCACATTGGTGGAAGATGCATGAAGATATCCATGATAGGCAGGAATCAATCACTTGGGAAGAATTCAAGATGACTTTGCGAAGATCCCATGTTGTTACCAACAACCAGAAGCCCCGTTGCAAAGGTGTGAAGAAGATTTGTGCCTGCAAGATATGTGGAGATATAGGACACAACCAGGAAGAACACAAGGATGGATGACCTTACTGTGAAGAGAAACACCCTGCCGAGGAATGCCCAGCAGGGCAGGTGACCTAGTTCTTGTGTGAAGGAACCAATCACTACCCTGCTCAACGCCAAATGTACCCCAAGGTACAAGAAGTCATCAAACAGCAGAAGAAAGCCATGAAGGAAGACTTCAGAGGAAATTTAGGAGAACTTGTGATGAAGGAAGATGATGAAGACCCTAATGGAGAAGGATTAACCAGATTTTACTCAAATGCCTGCTATACATGTGGAGAAGAAGGACATTTCTCACACGACTGTACGAAGGAAAGAAAAGAGTATCTGGGAAACTTCCCGGTAGAAGAAGTGGAGTTTGATCCATGAGAAATTGAAGTGTTGATCAAAACAAAGAACCTCAGGAAGAGAAAAGCCCCTGAACAGAAGGACCTGAGTCATATTAGATGTTTCAAGTGTAAGGATATGGTCCACTATGCCAATAAATGTCCAAGAAAGGAACCCGAACTCCAAGGAGCAAAAACCAATATCAAGAAGCCCCGAGATATGTCAGAAATCATCTGTTTTCAGTGCAATAAGACAGGACACTACTCCTATACCTCTCCAGAGAAGAAGGCTAAACATGAGTAGTCTGAGTTTTGGATTCTGGATGAAATAAATGTAATAGGTAGCACTCTTACCATTTTGAAGTTATGTAACGGAAGTCTCAGAGTTCGTAATAAATTCATGAGTCAATGGAAATTATGGTGTCATGATTTATCTTATGTTGAAATATGTGAGTTGTTACTCTAAGAACAAAGATCTCTGACCATTTTCGAGGATATGAGAAAATATGGTCTATGCATACATGAGTGCATTTCATTTTAAGTGTGGTAGTAACCACAGGTACCTTTTCCGGATTAAGGAGTTTGGATAAGTGAATACAGGTGAAGAGAATGTGGAAACACATCAAAAATATGTGGATGATAACCTTGGTGACAAAGTGATTTTGAAGTTGGAACGTTGAGAAAAAGAATGATTGTGGTGAAACCATACCCAAGGTTAAACAGACCAATGGAAAGGAAAATGGATTCCGCTGAGTGGAATCTAAACAAGAATAAGTCTGTGATTTGTTACCTCAAGGGTATGATGTATTGAACTGAAGGAAATGCTGGTATATGGAATGATAGTAACCCCAGGAGTGAGTTAAAGTTGTTCAAGTATTCAAGTGAACCCACAAGTCACTGACCTCAGGATTGATAAGGATCAAGCCCCATCTTGTGAAGGAAGAAACTTGGAAGAAGCTACGATTGATCAGCAAACGATTTCTTAGGAATATACGAAAACCTGAGAGATGTGAAGAAACGATAGATGTTTTTTCTTAGCTTGCAGAATCAATGGATTTATCCAAACTTTGTTCGTTGACAAGAGAAATTTCTGCAACGCTTGTGAGGAAGCCCAAGTGTTAGAATACGAGATTCACTAAACCTTATACAAGGTAATGATTTCAGTGCGACATGGTTTGGCCACCATGACGACTTACTCTTATCATTCTCTTGCTATTCGGAATGGTAACTCTGAGTGACTTACCCATAGTAAGAGATGACGTTCTTTGAAGCTTTTGTTTAAGCCTTAGAATGGTATGATGAAGAACCCTTGTACATGACAGTTGCTGTCACACGTAGGAATTTTACGGTGAGGAATGAAGCCCTGACCCATTTCACTGCAGGGTAACCACTAATGATAGACCACCAGGAGATCATCGATAAGTTATTTAGAATGATCACGAGACCTGTCAGTTAAGAAGACCCAGTATCGGAGGAAATACACTTTGATGTGAGAACTCAACATTTTGATATAACGGAAGAGCATCACCGAAGGAGCCATCGCCAGAGACTCCCCGGAGCCATTGCCTACTTCGATCCCGAGCCGCCGCCAGAGCCGGAGCCTTCGCCGGAGCCGTCAACATTGCCGTGAGCACCCTCCCCTTCTCCCCTTCGTCAGATCTAACGTCTACGGCCTAGATTAGACTTAATTAATCCCTGAACTGTATCTGTTAAAGTTTGGTCACCCGCTCGTTTTCGCCCGCACACACACACCCATAGCCAATCAGGATCTGCCACGTGTAACCCCTGTCCGTTAGAAACGTTTTCTCTTTTTCTGTTTTAATTTCAAAAACAGAAATAGTTCTGATTTTGTTTTTAGTATATCTTTTATGTTTTTAAGTATTTTAACTTGATTCTTTTTGCATTAGGTCACAAATTTATCCTAGTTTCTGTAGATATAAAGTTTGGCTATATTTCTATATTTAAATTTGAATTTAAACAGATTTGATTTAAATTTGTTTTCTGAATAACTTGAGTTTAAATACATATTTTTGATTGATTCTTTTTGCTACTTGTCACTAGTGATCTTAGTTATCCTTAGGTAAAGTTTGGGAATTAATTGAATAAATTTGATTAGTGTTTTTAACTAAAAACTGAATCTGTTTAGTTTCCTATTAGTGTAAGTAGTTTGATTTACTTTGTTTTATTTTGAAAATCTGAATTAGATTTAACTTATGTGTAGGTTTCATTAGTATCTGTTGTTCTCAACTTTAGGAATTTACTTGCTGTTAACAAACAAATAATTTGTGTAGTTTATTAAATTATTATTGTAGGAACCTACACTCCTTTTTCAAATAGGTATAGTTCATTAAAAACAAATTAGTTAGTAATAATTCTTTTAACTAAAGTTTTAAGTAATTAGATTCTGTTTACAAATAAAGTTTTAGTAAATCTTTTCTGTTAAGAAAATGTTCTGTTAATGAAAATAGTTTAGTTTTACTCTATTATTATAGGAAACTATATTCTTCATCATTAGGTAATGTTTGTTAAAACAACTTAGTTTTAGTAGAGATTTTTTTCACAAAAGTTTTAGATGATGTAATTCTGTTTTATAATAAATATTTCTTTATTAATTCTTTTCTGTTAACTGTTAGTTGGGTTTCAAAAACAATAGTTTTGTTTATATTAATAATGGTTTAGCCACCTAAAACTTAGAGTCCATTGCTTTGCTTTGATATGTTTTGACATGTTGCTCTAGTAATGCTAGTTGGTTCTTATTTACAAAATATTTAAAACAATTGTTTTATAAGTTTTATTTTCTGTTAACTTAATTGTTTTATACTTTGTTTTCTCTTATTCTAATATTTTATTGTTTTGCTTGTTGTTAAGCTTAGTGAGCAAACACTTATGTTTGTTTAGAGTGTTGTTTTTCATGATTTCTATTTGTTCTTTAGAAGTAATTCTTTTGCTAAGTAAAATATTTACTAAAATATTTTTGTTGTATTTTACTTTGTTATTGTTTTGTTACTATTGAAAATAATTGTTTTAGGGGAAAACTACTTAGTTGCTTTTATGAAAACTTTGTTGACTTCGAGTTTTGTCTTAAGTATTTCCTTCATCAACCTTGTTGCTTTTGTTCTTGTGTTACATTGTGATTGTTAGTTTGATTGCTAGAAGTGTTTTCTTATGAATGCATAGTTTGTATAGATTTATCATCGGAGAGTGACGAATAGTCTATCAAGTTAATTCTGAGAGCGATCCTTATCTTCATCAACAGTACAGGCAAGTTCACTTTGACCATCTATTTCATACCTATGTTTTTATTGCATGTAGTGACATCATTCAACACATCCCTCTCGTAGTGTTATTGAAATTCTTTTAGTTGATTAGAATGCATGAGGTAGGAACCCACCACTTGTTACTAAAGCCCCGGGAACGTTAATTACTTTTATGCTATGCTAAAGTAGACGGGGATTGGTATGAGTGTTCGTGAGTGGTGTGAGAAGGAGGACTCTACGTCAAGACGACAACTTCATGAAGACATCTTCAAGTCCTGAATCTTCAAGACCTCAAGACTTCGAGACTCGAGCAGCAAGTTTTCAATACACACTACTGGGTGAGGGATGGTTGGAACGGCACCCTGGAGAAACCAGTGGATTTTCCTAGGTGTTGCTGGAGAAGTGCCAGTATTCACGCGGAAAGCCTCACCCAGACTCAAAGAGAAGGATGAATACTTCATGCCCGGAAGCTTACCTGTGTAGCCACAAGTCATTATGGGCTCTGGCTTGGTTGATCTTTGTTGTGACTTTGCTGGGCAGTGCTACGAGATGTAGTCGACGTTAGGATTGGATGGGCACTGCCGGACAGACAGGGAAGCAATCTGAAAGACCATGTTTCTTTCATCCTATTCTCAAACACCAGGTAGTGCGAGGACTTACCAGGAGGGAAAGAATCTTGTGGGTAAAGTACACAACACTCTGCAGAGTTAAACCTAATCGATTAGCCGTGTCCACGGTTACGGACAATTTGAGCCTCTGGACTTGGATCTATCTCTGAACTCTCAACACTGGACTGACAACTTAATTGTGGGCAACTTAAGATACTTGTGGGCATTGAGACATTGGTTGGCGGAACCATGTCATGATAGGTAATTCTATAGTGAAATCCCTGATATTCCTTTTGTTGTAGGAAAAATAAAATCAGCTTTTACGCAGAAACTTGGACACAGAGCCACAAAGCCTTTGCATATAGAATAGTCTTTATTCTTCTGTTCTTCTATGGTGATCTTGCCAGTACATTTAATGTACTAACCTATATGGCTGCAACGTCTTATGTTGCAGATACTCTTCTACGATGGGTAAGAGTACGATTCAGGGTTACGGTCCGCACTCAACTTGTAGTTGGTGTTATTAGGACTCCACTCCCGTTGACTGTATCCGCTTCTATTTGAAGGTATATATCAGTTTACGTTGTTACATGTGATTGCACTTTGATATATACATTGATGTACTGTGTGTGCCAGCATACTGATCCAGGGATGGCACAGAACACATAGAGGCTTGACTCGTTTTGAGTCTGGTCGCTACAGAAATGGCATCAGAGCACATGTTAACTGTAGGACGTGACCCTAGAAACTGGAAATCCCTTAGGAAAAGATTTCTCTCCAACTTGTTTTCAAAAGACCCTTTACTTCTCATCTTATTTGAGCCTTATCAAATGATCTCTCCTACTTTCAAAGAGTTAGAAAATACCCCTTCCCTTGACCCCACCAAGGAATCAACTGAGACCTTTTCAAGAAGGACAAGATATCGAAACAATTGATGGCCACTTCCAAGTAAAGAAGATTTCACCATGCATTAGAAGAATTGAGGCTCAACTGAGACCTTTGATATATACATTGATGTACTGTGTATGCTAGCATATTGGTCTAGGGATGGCACAGAACACACAGAGGCTTGACTCGATTTTAGTCTGGTCGCTACAATAAACTCCTAGAAAACCAAAAAAATCCATTCTGTCCGCGAGAACAAACAACCAGGTGGCAACTGAACACGATGACAAGGCCAACCTCATCCATGAGCATTTTAGCAACATTCTGGGTTATGCTGAAGCATGTTGACGCACCATCAGTCGGCATGAGCTGCAGCTCCCCACAATAGATGCCGAGGGGTTGGACGCACCCTTCACATAGGCAAAGGTTTGGCTACGGTGCCCGCCTCTCCGGTCGAGAAGGCACCGTGGCCTGATGGCTTCAACAGGTAGTTCTTCCGCTCCTACTTGGAACTGATCAAGGATGAGATGATGGTTGTGTTCCACCAATTCAACGGTCTACCATGAGCAAATTTTTCCAAGATTAACTCAGCTTTTGTTGCACAACTTTCGAAAAAGGATGGGGTTGAATCCGTGGGGGACTATAGGCCCATCAGTTTGATAAACGCAATGGCAAAACTCATCACCAAAGTTTTATCTATCCGGTTAATTAAGAAGATTGGATCAATAAATTAAATAACCCATTACCGACCTTAGCATGAGTTTTTTTCTTCTGAAAAGTAATAATGTTATGTGGTACTAAAAATTAATTTCGTTTGAGAAATAAAAAAGGTAGGATAAAGGATTGACGAGTACCCAACCATATGATCATTTTATCAACGAGCTTAAACATTTTTTAGTGTGTCAAAGAACATCGCTTATGTATCCATTTTTTATGTTCCCTTACTTATTTCCAAGTTATCGTCAAATATTCCTAGCTTTGTTTATTCAAATTACCCAAAGTTTCAGTCCTATGATATACCAATGCTTAGATGTTTTGTGATTAACTCGATTGTGCCCCATATGTTAGAAATCATACATCTATATGGTAAAATTAATAATGTCGAAACAATATGTTTGATGGAACTTTCGTGTTGAAATATGGTTTCCCTAATTTTCTGCACTATGAATGTTACGACCTTTCAAATCATTGTCTTATTATTTCTTGGAAAAGGTTGTTAATCATGAATATGTGTACTATGAATTAGTCTCTCTTGATAATGTGATTACAAGCAATGGTTTGAATATAATACTTTGGAAAAAATGGTGACGATGGTATGATAATATATTAAATCAAAATAGGCCCACTAATAATCATGTTTTTTCTATTGTAGTTAGCGTGTAGTGTTGCTTATAGAAAACAAGTCACTAGTATTCTAAACAAAATATTGAAGGCATTATCTTTGGTGTCCAACCACCTTCATATTTATCTTGGTTATGTTGGGTAGTACTACAGAACACCTAGGCAAGGATAGTAATATTACATTCCAAGATGTATTGTAGTACGGGGTTATTAGATTGTCTCTTAGTTTGGGGATTTTTCAATTTTAAGTTTCATATTCTGGCGTAGAAGTTTTTTCATAACTCTGCGTTGTAGAAATCCTTGATATTTGCCAAACTATGTTGCTCTATAGAGGATATTAATTCTGAAATGTGCCATGCATTGGATGATTAACCTTGAAATCCAAAGCAATGTAAATTAACATTTTTTTGGACCATAATGTTTTAATACTTCCTTTTTTTATGCATAGGAAACAACTTGGGATATTCAACTCCATTCTATTTTTACATATTCATTATTGTTCTAAAATATGGTGAAGCAGTAATTTGGGTCCCCGAACTTGCGGTTGCATCATTGTATTTTTTAAAGATAAATATCAACTATTGAATTTGCTTTTAAGCTTTTCATATACACGTGTATATTCATACGAATTGTATATTGCAATCTTAGTAGATAAAATTGCATGTTCGGTCAAAAAAATTGTAAGACTATGATTCCATTTGGGATTTGTGAGACTTCGAGGATTTATCATTTTGTCTGACAATTAAAACCTCATCAAAAAATGTATCCATATATGTAACTAATATGTGAAAATAAAATTTATACATTATTTGCTACAAAAGTAACAAGTACAGATATCCTTGATCAACAACATGAAAGACGATGACAACAAATGTTCTAGCCCATGTTGGTGCACGGGTTGATGACTAGTTTTTCTAATAAAATTTAATATATAACATATAAAATTTGAAGTTACAATTTAAATGATACTGACACTTTTAAAAGAACATTTGATATTTATTGCAGGTTGATTAATCCAATTACCATATAACTTTCTAAAAAAACAAAAATCTGACTTAAATTGTTCTGTTTGTTGATTATCAATACTCATCTGGGTCTTATGCAAAAGGGGAAATCTGATAAGAGAGTAAGAGCTTCTCCAGTTGTTCGCCCCCCCCCCCCCTGAGTGCCTAAAATAGCGCCGCTTGGGGCCGAACCGGCGCCAAAATCGGCCTAGGGGGCTCAGGTTCTAGCCGCCCCAAAGGTCGCCCAAGACGTCGTTTTTCAAACGAAAATGATACAAATTTGTACAAACTTAAGGGGAATTTGGGCGAAACTTAGGGGAATTCACTAAAATCTATACAAACTTAACAAAATACATCAAAAGTACTAAACTACGCCGCCACCGTCGCCGTTCTATTAACCCTAGTCTAGTTCATGCCAAGGAGCTAGCAGAAGGTGGCATAGTCGCCGCCACCGTTGTCGTCGCCATCCTACGCACCGTCGTCCCTGCTAGAGCCTTTCCCTTCATCGTCGATGCGGGTGGGGGCGCTCTGTGCCTGCGGCTCCTCGTCGTCGGAGAGGACGATGACTCCGGCCTCTTTGCGGTAGCGTCAATCGACGATCTCCTCTAGAGTGCAGCACTGGCTCCCCATCTCCTCCTGGACGTGGTCGTCGTGTGTACCATTATAGGCCCGTGTCAAGGTTGGCATCCATCTCGAGATGCTCCTTTTTGGCGGCCACAGGCTCACTAGCTCCTTCCTCGGCCTGACGAGGTAATACGTCTCCAACGTATCTATAATTTTTGCTTGTTCCATGTTGTTATATTATCATTCTTGGATGTTTTACAATCATTTTATTACGACTTTATATCTATTCTGGGGACTAACCTATTGACATAGTGCCAAAGTGCTAGTTGCTTTTTTTGCTTTTTTTTACTTCGTAGAAAATCAGTACCAAACGGAAGCAAAATGTTGCGGGGATTTTTGTGGATTTTTTACAGACCAGAAGAAAGAAGATGGGCCAAAGAACATCAGAAGAGGGGCGGCCTGGGTGCCCAGCACCCACCAAGGCGCGCTAAGGCCCCCTGGCGTGACCTGATAGGTGTTGAGGCCCTCGGGTGCCCGCTCAACCGACTATTGGGCCTATAAATTCCCAGAAAATCCAAAAACCCTAGGGGAGTCGATGAAACACAATTCCAGCCGCCGTAAGTTCCAGAACCTTGAGATCCAATCTAGACACCATCACGGAGGGGTTCATCTTCATCATAGATGCTTCTCTGATGATGCGTGAGTAGTCCACCATAGACCTACGGGTCGGTAGGCAGTAGCTAGATGGCTTCCTCTCTCTTGTTTATGATTCTCAATACAATGGTCTCTTGGAGTTCTATTTTATGTAAACTTTTGTTGTGTGTTTGTTGAGATCTTATGAATTTTGAGAGTCTTTTTTGATCTCTTATTTGCATGATTTCTTATAGCCTCGTATTTCTTCTTTGAGTATTTGGTTTAGTTAGGCCAACTACACTGATTTTTCTTGCCATGGGAAGAGGTGCTTTGTGATGGGTTCGATCTTGCAATGTACTTTCCCATTGACAGAAAGGGCGGCAAGACATGCATGTATCGTTGCCATTAAGGATAACAAGATGGGGTATATTCCTACATGAATATATCTTGTCTACATCATGTCATCGTTCTTATTGCATTACTTCATTATTCCATGAACTTAATACACTAGATGCATGCTGGATAGCGGTCGATCTGTGGAGTAATAGTGGTAGATGCGGGCAGGAGTCGGTCTACTTATCTTGGACGTGATGCCTATATAATGATCATTGCCTTGGATATCATCATGACCATTCAATTTTCTATCAATTTCCCAAGAGTAATTTGTTCACCCACCGTGCGCTATACTCATGAGATAAGCCACTAGTGAATCCTACAGCCCCCGGGTCTACTTTTCCATCATATTGATTTCCAATCTACGTTTTTGCAATACTTTTTTTCGAATCTACAAAACCAAAAAACCATAAATATCTTGATGAATATTTACTATTTTATTTTGTGTTCTTGGGAGATTTATCTCTCCTATCTATCATTACCTAATCTATCTTATTACCAGAGAGAGCATGACAACCTCTCTTTTGCGTCGGGTTGCAAGTATTTGTTGTTTGTGTGCATGTGTTGTCTACATGGGTGCATGATCTTCCTCTACGGATTGATACCTTGGTTTCATAACTCGAGGAAATACTTACCGTCGTTGTCCTGCATCATCCCTTCCACTTTGGAGAAATAGCGACGTAGTCTCAAGCCACGTAAAAGGAATTTCTAGCACTGTTGCCGGCCAGGAAGCAATCTCATCTACCAGGTTCCTAATCACAAATCTCATCTCCTTGCAATTACATTATTTGCCATTTGCCTCTCACTTTCCTCTACCGAATTTCACCAATTTTCCTTTTTATTTGCCCTCTCTTTCTATTTGCCTTTTTCTCACTAGATCTCTTGTTCGCCAATCTCTTCACTATGACTAGCATCACTACCCCCTTGTCACCAGATTTTTTAGTTCTATAGTTCAAACAAAAACAAGGGGAAAATTCGAAAGATGCTTGGTGTAGATTGATGGAGTCATATCGTATTTGCAATCTAAAGGTATATGCAAAGGTTTTGCTTCGAAATTTTTACATAGGGTTAACTTTGCATCATAGACAACTTTTGGATTTTTCCACTAAAGGAAACTTTACTGAACTTGATCCTAATGCTGCTTATGAAATTTTAGAGGGAATATTGGGAGTTCCTCCACCCAACAAGGTTCCCTCTCTTACACAAGAAGGGGTGCAAATTCTAGACAAGTTGAGTGATTTGCATAAACATTTGGTTGAGTTGCAAAAATATGATGATCCCCTTAAACATATTGGGGGAAACTTGAATCACCTGAACACTTTGATTACTCTTTGCAATAAGCATTTGGATATTTTAGATCTCAAGATGGTTTCTTCTCCTGAAATTCTAGGGAACAGTAAAGAACCTCCTAGATTTGAAAAGGCCATCATAAAAGTGGCAAAAAACTAAGGATGACAATACTTGAATCTACTTGTTATGCCTAGCTAGGGGCGTAAAACGATAGCGCTTGTTGGGAGGCAACCCTATGAATAAATATATATTTTATTTTTCCTTTATGTTTTTGTGTGTTGACACAGTTATGCCGTTGTTATGATTATCTTTTTAATTTTTATTTAGTGTTTGTGCCAAGTAAAGCCTTTAGGATGATTCATGGGAAGAGTAGAAGTGATGCTGAACCTGGAAAAAAAAACTTTGCGTCCAGTATAAGAATTTTAATTTTTTACTGGAACATGATATTGAGATAAAATTTTACACAGTGTTTCTATATAAATACTTTACATTGTCCTAATGTTTCAGAATTTTTAGAGTTCCAGAAGTATGGGTAGAGTACAGATTACTACACACTCTTCTATCTAAAATAGATTCTGTTTTCGTTGCATTGTGTGCTTGTTTTGATGAATCTATGGTTTGTATTTGGGGGTATAAGCCATGGTAAAGTCAAAATATAGTAGGTATAATGCAATAATAAAATTTGAATGGGTTTGCAATAGTACCTAAACTAGTGATTTGCTTTCTTATACTAACGGATCTTACGAAGATTTTGTTCAGTTTTGTGTGATTGAAGTTTTGAAGTTTTGGGTGAGATCACGATGGATGAAGGAATAAGGAGTAGCAAAAGCCTAAGCTTTGGGACGCTACCACACTCCCAAGATATATCCAAAGAGAAACAAGCAACTAAGCTTGGGGATGCCCCCGAGTGGCATCCCGTCTTTCTTCCAACAACCATCGGTATACTACTTGGAGCTATATATTTATTCGTCACATATCATGTGTTTTGCTTGGAGCGTCTTGTATCTTTGCTTGCTTTGTTTGTTAATTTTTACTTTGTATCCTTGTTGTACACACCTATTTTAGAGAGCCACAATCATGATATGATTTGTTAGAGTTGCTCTACGTGCTTCACTTAAACTTTTTGAGCTATAGAATTGCTCTAGTGCTTTACTTATATCTTTTTGAGCACGGTGTGCTTGGAAACTTTTGTAGAAATAATCTCATGCTTTACTTAGATTAGTTTGAGAGTTAGTAAAATTTTGAAGAAATTATCTCATGCTTCACTTATACCTTTTTGAGAGATGAAACTTGTATGCTCATGTTCTTCACTTATATCCATGTGAGCTTATCAAAAGCAATGGCAATATGAAACTAGTCCCAAAGTGATAGATATCCAAGGAGTATATAATAAAAACTTTCATGAAGATCATTAGACAAATTAAACTTGATTCCTTGTAATAGTTTCGAAACATGATGATAGTAATATGTGAGTTATGTTGGTGGGTTATTATGTTTAGTAGGAATATTGGTGTTAAGGTTTGTGATTCCCTATGCAAGCAGGAAAGGCAATAGTTGTGCTACAAAATTACATCCTACTTGTGGTGCATTATTTAGTGTTAATTATGCTTAATGCTCCCTTGTGTGATTTTTAGTTTCTTAGTTGGATGGTTCTCAACCTCGTGCTAGCCTTCACTTGTACTAAGTAGAAATACAACTTGTGCATCCAAAATCCTTAAACCAAGTTTTGCCATATGAGTCCACTATACCTACCTATATACGGTATTTCCATGTTGGTCCAAGCAAATTTGTATGTGCCATCTCTAAGATTTCAAAATAAATTTTCCTTTTTGTTGTGCTCGTACCGCTCATGAAATGGTATGGGGTGACCGATATTTTTTGATGCTAGATGTGTTATTCTCAAGGTGAGCGTTTATTCACTTGTCATTGCACGAGAGTATGGCGGTAATAGGGATTCCCAGTCCCAAAATAAAAAAT
Source organism: Hordeum marinum (assembly GCA_022496015.1). Lineage (NCBI taxonomy): Eukaryota > Viridiplantae > Streptophyta > Magnoliopsida > Poales > Poaceae > Hordeum > Hordeum marinum. Next base: position 275,101,764 of record CM039677.1, on the reverse strand, counting down.
AAAAAATATTTACTTTATGTTGTCAAATAATAAATTCCTTGGAAAGTGTTGGTATAGAAGGAAATCGTGGATACGGCCCGCCATGGAAAGTGAAAGTTTGGTGGAAAAAGGAATAAACTTTATTTTCTGTTTGGGAACCGCCTATGATGCATCTAGTGTGGAAAAAATTGAAATCTCTCAGTCGTTTTGGTTGACAGGAAAGGCATGCCACTCAAAATATTTTTCTCTAGCAATTTAAACACTTGAGATATGGCACCTCTACAAATCCCTACTTCCCTCTACGAAGGGCCTATCTATTTACTTTATGCAATTTTTATTTTCAGATTTGAGTATTCATCTTCTCTTATAAAGAACCAACTAGGAGGCACTATGATCGTACTTGAGCATTAGGTGTAGCTTATATTTGAGTGTGTATTGTGAATGGATCAATGATTGAGCATGATGGGCTAGGGATAACTTGCTTTAGCGTTGGTATTTTGAAAGATATGGTTGCTTGTTGATATGCTTGAGTATTGAAGTCATTATGTTAAAACTAGACTATTGCTTTGGATCATTTACAAGTCCAAATGTCCATGCAATACAAAGTAGAGAAGAATGTGATGAACATGTTAGGCAGCATTCCACATCAATAATTCTGTTTTTATCATTTATCTACTTGAGGACGAGTAGGAATTAAGCTTGGGGATGCTGATACGTCTCCAACGTATCTATAATTTTTTCTTGTTCAATGTTGTTATATTATCATTCTTGGATGTTTTAAAATCATTTTATTACAACTTTATATCATTTTTTGGGACTCACCTATTGACATAGTACCAAAGTGTCATTTGTTGTTTTTTCTTGTTTTTTACTTTGGAGAAAAACAGTACCAAATGCAAACAAAATGCTACGGGGATTTTTATGGTTTTTTACGGACCAAAAGAAAGAAGATGGGCCAAATAATATCAGAAGATGGGGCCCAGGGTGCCCAGCACCCACCAGGGCATGCCAGAAGCCCCCTGACGCGGCCTAATGGGTGTTGAGGCCCTCGGGCTCCCCCTCAACTGACTATCGTACCTATAAATTTCCAAAAAATCCAAAAACCCTAGGGGAGTCGATGAAACACAATTCCAGCCGTCACAAGTTCCAAAACCTCGAGATCCAATCTAGACACCATCGCGGAGGGGTTCATCTTCATCATAGATGCCTCTCCGATGATGCATGAGTAGTCCACCATAGACTTACTGGTCCGTAGGCAGTATCTAGATGGCTTCCAATCTCTCTCTCTCTCTCTCTCTTATGATTCTCAATATAATGGTCTCTTGGAGATCTATTTGTTGTAAACTTTTGCGGTGTCTTTGTTGGGATCCGATGAATTTTGAGTTCATGATCAGTTTCTATCCATGAATATTATTTGAGTCTTCTTTGATCTCTTATTTGCATCATTGCTTATAGCCTCATATTTCTTATTCGAATATTTGGTTTAGTTAGGCCAACTAGATCAATTTTTCTTGCCATGGGAAGAGGTGTTTTGTGATGGGTTCGATCTTGTGGTGTTCTTTCCCATTGTCGGAAGGGGCAGCAAGACACACATGTATCGTTGCCATTAAGAATAACAAGTTGGGGTCTATTCCTACATGAATAGATCTCGTCTACATCATGTCATCGTTCTTATTGCATTACTCTATTTTTCCATGAACTTAATACACTAGACGCATGCTGGATAGTGGTTGATGTGTGGAGTAATAGTGGTAGATGCAGGCAGGAGTCGGTCTACTTATCTTGGACGTGATGCCTATATAATGATCATTGCCTTGGATATCGTCATGACCATTCGATTTTCTATCAATTTCCCAACAGTAATATGTTCACCCACCGTGTGTTGTACTCGTGAGGGAAGCCACTAGTGAATCCTACGGCCCCTGGGTCTACTTTTCCATCCTATTGCTTTCCAATCTACGTTTTTGCAATCTTTCTTTTCAGATCTACAAAACCAAAAAACCAAAAATATATTGCTGCATATTTATTCTTTTATTTTGTGTTCTTGAGAAAGATATCTCTCCTATCTATCATTAGCTAATCTATCTTATTACTGTAGAGAGTGTGGCAATCTCTCTTTTGCGTCGGTTGCAAGTATTTGTTGTTTGTGTGCTCATATTGTTTACGTGGGTGTGTGATGTTCCTCTATGGATTGATAACTTGGTTTCATAACTGAGGGAAATACTTACTGTCGATGTGGTGCATCATCCCTTCCTCTGTGGGGGAAATACCGCAGAGTCTCAAGCCATGTCACGAGGCGAAGGTGGCTGCGGGAAGGCGATGTTTGGCGGCCCTCGTTTATCACGAGATTGTCGTCGCGGCTGCGATGACACTCTAGCGTTTCCTAGGGCTCGTCTTCATGATGGAAAGTCGTGTCATTTCCGTACCGGAGGAGCGGGAGGAGGACGATGACATTCGCGTCGTCAGCCACGAGGCGCCGCTCTGCCGGGATACAACAGCGTCGACAGATACTCTAGCAGTGGCTCGTTCCCACCCTCGATGTGTTCGAGGACAGCATGGAGTGTGCGCCTGGGGACGCCCCACCACTGGCAGCGGCCGCCGGAGTTGTGGCACCCCCTTGGAGCCTGAACCCAGTTGGTGGTGGCGAGATGCTCGGCATGACGGCACTGGAAGTACACCGTCGAAAAGGGGGTATTGTCGGTGGCATACATTGTCGGTGTCAAAACCGGGGGATTTCGGGTAGGGTGTCCTGAACTGTGAGACTAGAATCGATGGTAACAGGAGACGAAGGGGACACAGATTTACCCAAGTTCAGGCCCTCCTATGGAGGTAATAACCTACGTCCCGCTTGGTTGTATTGATGATATGGGGGGTTACAGAGTTGATCTACCTTGAGATCGAATAGTTAACCCTAGATGAGTTATTCTATGTCTACACCCTAACACCCTCCGGCTTATATAGATGTCGAGTATGCCTAGGGTTTACACATGGTCGGCTACACGCCGAAGAGATAAACATGAATATTCACTACATCAAACGTGGAGTACAAGTCGTGCTTTTCAAAGCTTTCATCTTGGAGATTGGGCCTTCAAATATTCCTATGTTCGGAGAATGGCCCGTATAGTCCGGCCCATAGAAATAGGTCGGCCTCCCGAGGACCCCTTAATCCAGGACTCCCTCAGTAGCCCCCGGACTTGCCTCCAACGCCAAGGGTCTTAGCTTCAATCAGAGTCTTCGTCTTGCGAGGTGATTTCCTTCCGCTAAATAGAGTTCGGCCCCTAATGACAAGTAGCTTCCGAATAGTGGCGCGTCCGAATACTGTGAATAGATTGGCTTTGAAGGCCAAACATGCGGGGGAAACATAACGTCCCTTGACGACCTCTCTAAGGAACGGTCACGGCCCACCACGATCGCTAGGCCAGTTATAAAAACTCGATGCGCGGTTCGAGGCCGTTCCATCAACACGATCTATCAATGTGCAGATCGTGCCCTGTTTCACATGGGATATGTTTAATCATGCGCGTGCAACCGCATGCACGTCTCGGGAAGCGGAGGAATTCATGGCACGGCAGAGGGAGCCGAAACGATAAGCATTATAAAAGGGAAGAAAACCCCCAAAGTTAATCACGCTCCTCATCTGCTTCCTTTGCTTCCATTCCTTTGAGCTTCCGATGCCCAGATCTGAATCTTCCGCCACCCACCTCCGAGATCACCAATGGCGGGTTCCGACTCCAAAGGCAAGTGGGAGGCCTCCACAGTGACCGACAAGGACATTCAGGACCTCAAGAAGGCCGGATACCTCCCCGCTGATATCCCTCACCGCGCGCCGGAGGAGGGCCAAGTGATCCCCACCCTCAAGCCAGGCGAAAGGGTGGTCTTCATCCCCCACTTCATCAGGGGGTTGAGCTTTCCACTCCACCCCTTCGTCAGGGGGCTGATGTTTTTCTACAACCTCGACTTCCACGACCTCCTAGCAAACTCTTTCATGCATATATCGGCGTTCATCCTCCTTTGCGAGGCTTTCCTTCAAGTCGAGCCACACTTCAGGCTTTGGATCCACGTGTTCAACATCAAGCCCAAGTGAGTCAGCGGCAAGCACGCAGATTTTGGCGGGGCTGTCATCGGCAGCTCACCCGCGTTGTGTGGCCGTCGGGCACCTTCATCGACACCATCAAGATGTGGCAGAAGGAGTGGTTCTACATCACCGATCCACAAGAAGAAGGTCAGCATCCCCCTGTCACATTCAGATCCGGTCCCCCCACCAGATTGGCTTCATGGCTCGAAGATAGCCTCAGGTGGGGTCTGAGCAAGGAGGTGAGCGACCTGCAAAAAAGCATTGGCTCCATGATCTAGGAGGGCACCAAGTTGACCGATGTGGTCTAGGTCATGCTCCAAAGATGCATCCTCCCTTGCCAGCATCGGGAAACTCCCTTGTGGGCTCATCAGCTCGACGACACACCCATGATTCTGAAGCTCTTCCGTACTACACAGGAGAAGCTATGGAAGGTGCTCTTCAAGTCGCAGAAGACCTGACCATCTGAGGAGGAGGATAAGGGTCTACACGCCGCCAAGCCTGCCTCCGAGGTACGGTAAATCTTTTCTTGGTCGGATTTATTTCTCATAGGTAGGATTTATAACCCCTTTTCCGGTCAACCTTTGCAGAAGAGGCTAAAGAAAGCCATGAAAATCAACAGTCTGGCACCTCAGCCCAAAGATGAGAGGCCCGGGCTGTTAGCGGAAATGCTCATGGTGAAGCCTTATGAGGCTCCCGCGAAGAAATAGAAGAAGAAGAAAATAGGCCAGGCTGGCCTCCGCATCAGGGACCAAGCGAACGGCGCATCCGAGGACACTCCCGCCTCCTCGAATCAGGAGGAGGTTGAGGAGGAGGAAGAGGAAGAGGAAGAAGAGGAGGCTGAGGTCGAGGATGAGGGGGAAGGCAATTCCCCCCATGAAAGTAGAGGGCGGCGTCCTCGGTCGCCCCGGAGGAGGTCCCCCCTCCTGCGCAGAAGAGGGCATTCCGAGCACAGACGATCCTTACCAACGATACTTCGGACTCCAAAAGACCTCGAGATGGATCCGCGAAGGAGCCTATGGGTCAAGCCCCCTGCAAAAAGTTAGGGTCCGAAGACCCTCCTATTTGTCATAAATATATTTAGAGTTTACTAACATGCAGGCACTTTGTTGACTTTGTAGCACCCCACGCGTCATCCCTACCGATGTGATATCGGACAAGGAAACCCCGCCCGCCAAACTGGCGGAGAGCGGGCATGCGTTGCATCCCGCTACTCCGGGCGCCACGAGGGATGCCGCGGAGGTGTTGTCCCAGCATGCTCCTATGGAGCCGGACACCAGCGGCGGGGAAGACAATACCATGGCTGAGGCTAACGCCTCAGCCACTGAAGACCGGGGGGCGACACTGTTGGGAGACGTAGTAGTAAATCAAAATAATTCCTACGTGTTCACCAAGATCTATCTACGGAGAAAGCAGCAACGAGTAAGGGGAGAGTGCATCTTCATACCTTTGAAGATCTCTAAGCGGAAGCGTTACAAGAAAGCGGTTGGTGGAGTCGTACTCGCCGCAATTCAGATTGCGGTGGAATCCGATCTTAGCGCCGAACAACGGCGCCTCCGCGTTCAACACACGTGCAGCCCGGTGATGTCTCCTACGCCTTGATCCAGCAAGGAGGAAGGAGAGGTTGAGGGAGAGCTCCGGCAGCATGACGGCATGGTGATGGTGGAGCTGCGTGGTCTCCGGCAGGGCTTCGCCAAGCGCCACAGAGAACGAGGAAGAGGAAGGGTAGGGCTGCGCCGAGAATGGAATAACTCGTGTGTCTGGCAGCCCCAAAACCCTCCACTATATATAGATATAATTCCGATAACGATGTACCAAATGCATAGGATAAAACTTTTGATGAAATTCCAATTTCAATCGGTTGTAGTTCCATGATCCAATATCATCACATAGCCTATACCATGTCAATGCTTTATCCCTCAAAGATAAGGGAAAGACCTTCTTCTTGACCTCATCCTCGGGCAAACCCGCAAGCTTAAATAAACCACAAACTTCATCTACATAGATTAGATACAAGTCGGGATGTGATGTTCCATCTCTTGTAAAAGGATTAGCCAACAGTTTCTCTAGCATACCCGAAGAAATCTCATAATAAATATTTTCAGTAGGTGAAGTAGGTTGAGGAGCAACTCTTTGTGCTTTCGGTCGAGGTGAAGATACCCCGAACAAGCCCCTCAAAGGATTAGTTTCCATAGTGACAAGTGACAATAAATTTCAGCACACTATATAAATGTTTCCTTACCAAATTCCACTTACCAAAGGCGCTTCACTCCCCGGCAACGGTGCCAGAAAAGATTCTTGATGACCCACAAGTATAGGGGATCTATCGTAGTCCTTTCGATAAGTAAGAGTGTTGAACCCAATGAGGAGCAGAAGGAAATGACAAACGGTTTTCAGTAAGGTATTCTCTGCAAGCACTGAAATTGTCGGTAACAGATAGTTGTGTGATAAGATAATTTGTAACGGGTAGCAAGTAACAATAGTAACAAAGGTGCAGCAATATGGCCCAATCCCTTTTGTACAAGGGACAAGCCTGAACAAACTCTTATATAAGGTAAAGCGCTCCCGAGGACACATGGGAATTCACTACTAGGAAAATGGCTATAGATAATATAGACATTAATGACGCACCACACATGTGGTGCGCCACTACTATATAGCAGTGGCGCACCATGTGTTGGTGCACCATTAGTGTGATGGACACTAATGGCGCACCACACCCACGGTGCGCCACTACTAACAAACTTTTTTTTATTTTTCCAAAACTACTAATGGCGCACCAGGGCACAGTGCGCCATTACTAGTTATAACTAGTAATGGTGCACCACTCACCCGGTGCGCCACTACTAACAAAAAAAAATTTACTTTTTTTTCATAACTAGTAATGGCGCACCACACACTCGGTGCGCCACTACTAACATTTTTTTTATTTTTGCAAAACTAGTAATGGCGCACCACCTAACTGGTGCGCCATTAGTAACCAGGGTAGTTACTAATGGCGCATTTGTAGGTGGTGCGCCATTAGTAACCTGGGACCAAATGCACACCCCCCCCCCCCCCCGTGGACCGCCTTTTCAGTTTAAAAAAATAAAAGAAAATGATGGAAATGTCAAATAAAATAAGAGAAAATAAGTTTCCCATGTGATATGTGGTCTAGTTGTTTGGAAAATTTACAATATGAATTTCGACTTTATTTGCAAAATTTCTCTGGAATTTAGTAAAATGGGCATAACTTTTGCATACGAACTCGGATTAAAAAGTTTTTTATATGAAAAATCATCTACTCGAAAAGTTACATCCGATTTCAACGGGAAAGCCCGTTGAAGATTTTTAAAATCCCCAAAAACCTAACAGAATAAAAGATACGGGGCTTTTAAGATCTAGAGGGGAAATTTAACAGAAAAAATTGTTTTGAATTTTTTTTGGAAAAAATGTTCAAAATATGATACGTAATATGACCGGGAAGTTCGAAATATTTTTTCAAAATTTCATCACACTCATGAACATGAACACCTAGACATCAACAAGGTTTAATAGGATTGATATGATAGATATATCAACAAGTGCCTGTTAAGTGAGCTGGTGCTTGGGTTAGATAGAACTGAGAAGTTAAGCGTGCTCGGGCTGGAGTAGTGTGAGGATGGGTGACCTTCCGGGAAGTTTGACCACGGAGTGCAATTTGACTTGAGATTAAGCCATAGTGACCCGAGATTAAGAAAAAAACAATAACAAAATTTCTTAAAGACATTGAAAAAAAATTATTAGTAATGGCGCACTTCTATGTAAGTCAAATAGTAATGGCGCACCGTCTGATATACTAATATTAGTATTAATTACTAGTGACGTGATGCTAGTGGCGCACCTGTAGTGCTCCATTCCTAGTAGTGATTATTGTCAAGCTAGTTTTCATCATGTTCATATGATTCGCGTTCGCTACTTTGATAGTTTGATATGTGGGTGGACCGGTGCTTGGGTGCTGTCCTTACTTGGACAAACATCCCACTTATGATATACTAATATTAGTATTAATTACTAGTGACGTGATGCTAGTGGCGCACCTGTAGTGCGCCATTCCTAGTAGTGATTATTGTCAAGCTAGTTTTCATCATGTTCATATGATTCGCGTTCGCTACTTTGATAGTTTGATATGTGGGTGGACCGATGCTTGGGTGCTGTCCTTACTTGGACAAACATCCCACTTATGATTAACCCCTCTCGCAAGCATCCACAACTATGAAAGAAGAATTAAGACAAAGTCTAACCATAGCATTAAACTAGTGGATCCAAATCAGCCCCTTGTGAAGCAACGCATAAACTAGGGTTTAAGCTTCTGTCACTCTAGCAACCCATCATCTGCCTTCCTCTAGGCCCAAATAATGGTAAAGTGTCATGTAGTCGACGTTCACATAACACCACTAGAGGAGAGACAACATACAACGTATCAAAATATCGAACGAATACCAAATTCACATGACTACTAGTAGCAAGACTCATCCTATGTCCTGAGGAACAAACGTAACTACTCACAAAGCATAATTATGTTCATGATCAGACAGGTATTGAATAGCATTAAGGATCTGAACATATGATCTTCCACCAATTAAACCAACTAGCATCAACTACAAGAAGTAATTAACACTACTAGCAACCTTACAAGTACCAATCGGAGTCGCGAAACGGAGATTGGATACAAGAGATGAACTAGGGTTTGGAGATGAGATGGTGCTGATGAAGATGTTGATGGAGATGAGTTCCCTCCGATGAGAGGAGTGTTGGTGATGACAATGGCGATGATTTCTCCCTCCGGGAGAGAAGTTTCCCCGGCAGAACGGTCCTGCCGGAGCTCTAGATTGGTTCTGCTCAAGTTCCTCCTCGTGGCGGCGGCATTTCTTCCCGAAAGTTCTCTTCTGATTTTTTTTTGGGATGAAACCCTCCATATAGAAGAGGATGGGGCCAGAGGGGCTACAGGGGGCCCACGAGCCCCCCAGGGATGCCCAGGGGGTGGGGCGCGCCTGGCAGGCTCGTGGCCTCCTGGTGGCTCCCCTCTGGTATTTCTTCCACCTAGTATTTTTTATATATTCCAAAATAATTCCTCACTGATTTTCACGGCTTTTGGAGTTGTGCAGAATAGACATCTCAAACTTGCTCCTTTTCTAGCCCAGAATTCCAACTGTCGGCATTCTCCCTCTTCATGTAAACCTTGGAAAATAAGAGAGAAAAGGCATACGATTGTACCATAATGTGTAATAACATCTCATAATGCGATAAATATCAATATAAAAGTATGATACAAAATGGATGTATCAACTCCCCCAAGCTTAGACCTCGCTTGTCCTCAAGCGGAAGCCGAGATCGATAAATATGCCCACATGTTTAGAGATAGAGGTGTCGATAAAATAAAATACGGACATGCAAGCATCATGATCATATTTAGAATAGCAATATCGTCATATAATCCCTTATGCTAAAGTGACAATTCATTCACAATGTAAAGCATGCATCAAGAACCTTATTGAGAATTAATAACCAATAGTCTTTAGTCATTGAAGCAATTGCAATTTATCATAACATTGGAAAGAGTTAAATAAGAGCTTGTAAAGCAAATCCACATACTCAATCATCTTTTAGTCTTCTACAATTGCTAAAATTCACGCGGTACTCATGAGATCAAAGTTTCAGTTGGACACAGAGAAAGATAGGGGCTTATAGTTTCGCCTCCCAAATATTTACCTCAAGGGTAATGTCAACAATAATAATTCATGATTACTTACTTCCAAGTTGATATATGAATATAGATCTTTCGCTAGCACATGACGCTTGCCAAGATGAGGTCAAAATAAGGAACTGGTGTTGATCACCATGACTCTTTTAAAGATAAAAAGTAAAGGTACAAGATAGGCCCTTCACAGAGGGAAGCAGAGGTTGCCATGCGCTTTTGAGGTTTGGATGTGTGATCACTTAGTGTGAAGGAACGTCACTTTATATAGCCTCCTGTGATAAAGAACTTTATTATGCAGTCTGTCGCTTTTATGTCTTCCTCATCACATGTTCGTACAAAGCTTATTTTCCACACACTAATAGATCATACATATTTAAGGAGCAATTTTTATTTCTTGCATCGATAACAACTTACTTGAAGGATCTTATTTAATCCATAGGTAGGTATGGTGGACTCTCATGGCAAAACTGGGTTGAGGGTTTTATGGATGCACAAGTAGTATCTCTACTTAGTGCGGAAGTTTTGGCTGATATGAGGTGGAGGCAAGCATCACATGCTAAAGTATCTATAATCACATAACATTGTTCGGAACCAAGCAAACATAATTCATTATGTTGTCTTCCTTGTCCAACTTCTACTTCTTAGCATGTAATAGTTTAATGAGTGTTCACAATCATAGACAGTGTCAAAGATGATATATTTATATGTGAACCTCTCTTTCTTTATTACTTCCTATTAATTGCAACAATGAACAAGGTCTACGTTTGTCCACCCACAACAAGTTTCAGTCAACATTCTTTTTATATGTGAAGCCATCACTTCCCATAAAATCATCACATGATCTTTCATGCTTTTGTTCTTTTATTATTATTTTCTTTCAATCATGGCAAGAAGCAAAGCCCTTAACTAAAACACTCTTTATTATATAACTCACGAACTCGATGACATTGGGGGTAACACAAACAAAAACTAAAGCCTAGATCATACTAAGAACTTTATTCTAATTAGATAAAGATATTACCAAAAGGATCGAACTAAGATAAAGGTAAAGGCAAAATATGTGATGGTGATATGATACCGGGGCAACTCCCCCAAGCTTGGCACAAGCCAAGGGGAGTGCCCATACCCATGTGTTTAATTGTCTTCCTTCAGAGGTGATGGTGGTGAAGTTGGGGCAGAATGCTTAAGCTTGTTTAGTTTCCTTTTTAGCACAAAGTTCTGCTCTTTTAGATCGTTAACTTCCTCTTCAAGCCTCAACACCCTTTGACATAATTCTTGCTTACTCTCCTGCAAAAGACGAGAAAGGGTAAACATAATCTTAGGCTTCTTCCTTGAGTTAGGGAGACTCGACTTCTTGAACTCCACATGCATGTCCCCAGGTTGGGGTAGAGGAACTTCCTCTTCGTCGGAACTTGTTCCTTCCTTCCCCTTAGGATCATAATCTTCCAACCAAAAGGATCTAAGTCTCCGTAGACCTTGGGGTTAGCAAGGTAATCAGCCACATAGCTCTCCCCCTCTGAATCTTGAGAGGATATCTTTGCTCTAAATCTGCTGCAGAAACAGGCTCGAAACGAAAACAGAGGATATTTGCGTGATACGAGGGTCAGACCTTTCGGGAGATTATATAATGAATTTTTACCGACCATAAGGAGCATTCCACAAGAAAACAGAGTCCGGGAGGCACACAAGGTGCTCATGAGCCCCCCAGGCACGCCCAGGGGGTAGGGGCATGCCTAGCAGGCTCGTCGCCTCCTCGTGCTCTTTCCAGACTACTTTAATTTTTTGTATTTTTGTAAATATTCCAAAACGGAGAAAAATTGCTATTGGAAAAGTTTTGGAGTCGGTTTGCTTACCGTATCACATACCTCTTCGTTTTCGGAGTCTGAAACAGGCTGGTAGACATCCCTTATGTACTCCTCCGGGGTTATGGTATTAATTATATTGCTTTCTACATTTATGGGAGTACCTGAGATATAATGCTTGATTCTTTGCCCTTCACAACTCTTGGAAAAGTGCCTTCCGCGTTGTTGACTTTGATGGCACCGGAACGATATACTTCTTCGACAATATAAGGACCTTCCCATTTAGAGAGAAGCTTGCCTGCAAAAAATCTTCAACGAGAATTGTATAGCAAGACATAATCACCTACATTGAACTCACGTTTTTGTATCCTTTTATCATGCCACCTCTTAACTTTCTCTTTAAACAACTTGGCATTTTCATATGCCTGAGTTCTCCATTCATCAAGTGAGCTAATATCAAATAACCTCTTCTCACCAGCAAGTTTGAAATCAAAGTTGAGCTCTTTGATTGCCCAATAAGCCTTATGCTCTAGCTCAAGAGGTAAATGATATATTTTACCGTAAACCATTTTATATGGAGACATGCCCATGGGATTCTTATAAGCAGTTCTATAAGCCCGCAGTGCATCATCAAGTTTTTTAGACCAATTCCTTCTAGACCTATTAACAGTCTTTTGCAAAATTAATTTAATTTCTCTATTACTTAACTCTACTTGACCAATAGACTTAGGATGATAAGGAGATGCAATTCTATGGTTGACATCATACTTAGCAAGCATTTTACGGAAAGCACCATGAATAAAATGTGAACCACCATCAGTCATTAAATATCTAGGGACTCCAAATCTAGGGAAAATAACTTCTTTAAGCATCTTAATAGAGGTGTTATGATCAGCACTACTAGTTGGAATAGCTTCTACCCACTTAGTAACGTAATCAACAGCAACTAAAATATGAGTATACCCATTGGACTTTGGAAAAGGTCCCATATAATCAAAACCCCAAACATCAAATGGTTCAATAACAAGTGAATAATTCATAGGCATTTCCTGACATTTACTAATATTACCTATTCTTTGACATTCATCACAATACAAGACAAACTTACGGGCATCCTTAAAGAGAGTAGGCCAATAAAAACCGGATTGCAATACCTTGTGTGCAGTTCTATCTCCAGCATGGTGTCCTCCGTAAGCCTCGGAGTGGCACTTTTGTAGGATCTATCCCTGTTCATGCTCAGGTACACAACGTCTAATAACACCATCTACTCCTTCTTTATACAGCTAAGGATCATCCCAAAAGTAATGTCTCAAATCATAAAAGAACTTTTTCTTTTGTTGGTACGTGAAACCAAGTGGTATATATTTAGCAACAATATAATTAGCATAATCAGCATACCATGGTGTACTGCGTGAAGCATTGAAGACATTCAATTGTTCTTCAGGAAAGCTATCATCAATAGGTTGTGGGTCATCAAGAACATTCTCTAACCTAGACAAGTTATCTGCTACGGGGTTCTCAGCACCCTTCCTATCAACAATATGCAAATCAAATTCTTGTAGCAAGAGAACCCATCTAATAAGTCTAGGTTTAGCATCTTTATTTTCCATGAGATATTTAATAGCAGCATGATCAGTGTGAATAGTAACTTTAGAATCAACAATATAAGATCTGACCTTATCACATGCAAACACAACTGCTAAAAATTCTTTTTCAGTAGTAGCATAATTTCTTTGGGCACTGTCTAGAGTTTTACTAGCATAATGAATAAAATTTAATTTCTTATCACCTCTTTGTCCTAGGACAGCACCAACAGCATAATCACTAGCGTCACACATAATTTCAAAAGGTAGATTCCAATAAGGTGGTTGAACAATAGGTGCAGTTATCAAGGCCTTCTTGAGTATTTCAAATGCTTCTTCACAATCATCATCAAAAACAAATGGAATATCTTTTTGCAAGAGATTAGTGAGAGGCCTAGAAATATTAGAGAAGTCTTTAATAAACCTTCTATAGAAACCAGCATGACCAAGGAAACTTCTTATACCTTTAATGTCTATAGGGCATGGCATTTTCTCAATGGCATCTACTTTAGCCTTATCAACTTCAATACCTCTTTCGGAAATTTTATGTCCCAAGACAATGCCTTCATTAACCATAAAGTGGCACTTCTCCCAATTCAAGACAAGGTTAGTATATTTACATCTCTGCAAAACTCGATCAAGGTTGCTCAAGCAATCATCGAAAGAAGATCCATAAACGGAGAATCATCCATGAAATGCTCAACAATCTTTTCACAAAAATCAAAGAATATAGCCATCATACATCTTTGAAAGGTAGCAGGTGCCTTACATAAACCAAAAGGCATACTCTATAAGCAAAGGTACTGAAAGGGCACTTAAAAGTGGTTTTCTCCTGATCAGATTGTGCAACATGTATTTGGGAGAAACCAGAATAACCATCTAGAAAGCAAAAGTGTGTATGTTTAGACAATCTTTCTAGCATTTGATCAATAAAAGGTAGAGGGTAATGATATTTCTTAGTAGCTTTATTTAATTTCCTAAAATCAATTACCATCCTATATCCAGTAACAATTCTTTGTGGGATCAATTCATCTTTATCATTAGGAACAACGGTAATACCTCCCTTCTTAGGGACACAATGCACCGGACTTACCCAATTACTATGAGCAACAGGGTAAATAATACGTGCTTCCAGGAGCTTTAGTATTTCTGTTCTTACCACCTCTTTCATCTTAGGATTCTGTCTTCGTTGGTGATTGGCAACTGGTTTGGAGTCAGGATCAGTTTTAATTTTATGCTGGCATAGAGTGGGACTAATGCCCTTAAGATCATCAAGAGTATATCCAATAGCAGCACGGTGCTTCCTTAGAGTTCTCAATAATTTCTTTTCTTCATGCTCTGAAAGGTTAGCACTAATAATAACAGGATATATCTCTTTTTCATCAAGATAAGCATACTTAAGAGTATCAGGTAATTGTTTAAGCTCAAACACAGGATCACCCTTTGGTGGAGGTGGATTTCCAAGTAATTCAACAGGCAAATTATTCTTAAGGATAGGACGTTGTTCAAAGATAACTCTATCTATCTCATTCCTTTCATCCATATGCATATCATTTTCATGTTCAAGCAAGTATTGCTCTAAAGGATCAAGAGGAGGCACAGCAATAGAAGCAAGAGCAATAATTTCATCCTTATTAGACAATTCTTTTTCATGAGGTTGTCTATCAAACTTAAAAATTAAATTCATGTGACACACCTCCAAAGCCAACTGTAACAGTTTGTTTCACACAATCAATTTGAGCATTAATAGTATCGAGGAAAGGTCTACCAAATATGATGGGACAAAAGCTATCTTGTGTGGTAGCAAGAACGTGAAAATCAGTAGGATACTTAGTTTTACCACACAAGACTTCAACATCTCTAACAATTCCCACGGGGCAGATAGTATCTCTATTAGCAAGTTTAATAGTAACATCAATAAATTCCATCTCGACAGGTGCAATCTCATCTTTAATTTCATTATATAAAGATTGAGGTATTGCACTAACACTAGCACCCATGTCACATAAACCATGATAACAATGATCTCCTATCTTAATAGAAACAATAGGCATGCCAACTATAGGTTTACTTTTGTCTCTAGCATGAGGTTTAGCAATTCTAGCAGCAGCTTCACAGAATTGAATAACATGCCCATCAACATTATCGGCCAAGAGATCTTTAATAATAGCAATACTAGGTTCAAATTTAATTTTCTCAGGGGGTGTAGGTGTTCTAATGTAGCCCTTACGTATCACAGTTGAAGCTTTAGCATGATCTATTCTAACAGGGAAAGGTGGTTTCTCAATGTAAGTAGTAGGAACAATGGAATCATTATAAGCAATAACTTTCTCTTCAACTGGAACGGGTTTAGCTACATTAACTTCTATGGGAGGATGATATTTAAACCACTTCTCCTTAGGAAGATTAATATGAGTAGCAAATGATTCACATAAAGAAGCTACTATCTCAGAGTCAAGTCCATGTTTAGCGCTAGAATCACAAAAAGTATTTGTTTCTACGAAGGATTTAATGAAATCGAACTTAAGATTCATACCTGACTCCTTACCTTCATCAAACTCCCAATCTTCAGAATTGCGTTTAATTCTTTCCAATGAATCCCATCGGAAGTCAATATCTCTCTTCATAAAACAACAGGTACAAGAAGTGTCAAGCATGGTGCGATTGTCATGAGAAAGCCGAGCATAAAAGTTCATAATAATAATTTCTCTAGGGAGCTCATGGTTGGGGCATGAATATAACATTGACTTAAGCCTCCCCCAAGCTTGAGCGATACTTTCTCTATCACGAGGCCAAAAATTATAGATATAATTCCGATCATGATGTACCAAATGCATAGGATAAAACTTTTGATGAAATTCAAATTTCAATCGGTTGTAGTTCCATGATCCAGTATCATCACATAGCCTATACCATGTCAATGCTTTATCCCTCAAATATAAGGGAAAGACATTCTTCTTGACCTCATCCTCGGGCAAACCTGCAAGATTAAATAAACCACAAACTTCATCTACATAGATTAGATGCAAGTCGGGATGTGATGTTCCATCTCCTTTAAAAGGATTAGCCAACAGTTTTTCTAGCATACCCGAAGGAATCTCATAATAAATATTTTCAGTAGGTGCAGTAGGTTGAGGAGCAACTCTTTGTGCTTCCGGTCGAGGTGAAGATACCCCGAAAAAGCCCCTCAAAGGATTAGTTTCCATAGTGACAAGTGACAATAAATTTCAGCACACTATATAAATGTTTCCTTACCAAATTCCACTTACCAAGGGCGCTTCACTCCCTGGCAACGGCACTAGAAAAGAGTCTTGATGACCCAAAAGTACAGGGGATCTATCATGGTCCTTTCGATAAGTAAGAGTGTCGAACCCAACAAGGAGCGGAAGGAAATGACAAGCGGTTTTCAGTAAGGTATTCTCTGCAAGCACTGAAATTGTCGGTAACAGATAGTTGTGTGATAAGATAATTTGTAACGGGTAGCAAGTAACAATAGTAAAAAAGGTGCAGCAATATGACCCAATACCTTTTGTAGCAAGGTACAAGCCTGAATGAACTGTTATACAAGGTAAAGCGCTCCCGAGGACACATGGGAATTATTGTCAAGCTAGTTTTCATCATGTTCATATGATTCGCGTTCGCTACTTTGATAGTTTGATATGTGGGTGGACTGGTGCTTTGTTGTTGTCCTTACTTGGACAAACATCCCACTTATGATTAAACCCTCTCGCAAGCATCCGCAACTACGAAAGAAGAATTAAGACAAAGTCTAACCATAGCATTAAACTAGTGGATCCAAATCAGCCCCTTGCGAAGCAACGCATAAACTAGGGTTTAAGCTTCTGTCACTCTAGCAACCCATCATCTACTTATTACTTCCCAATGCCTTCCTCTAGGACCAAATAATGCTAAAGTGTCATGTAGTCGACGTTCACATAACATCACTAGAGGAGAGACAACATACAACGCATCAAAATATCGAACGAATACCAAATTCACATGACTACTAGTAGCAAGACTTATCCCATGTCCTCAGGAACAAACGTAACTACTCACAAAGCATAATTATGTTCATGATCAGAGAGCTATTGAATAGCCTTAAGGATCTTAACATATGATCTTCCACCAAGTAAACCAACTAGCATCAACTACAAGAAGTAATTAACACTACTAGCAACCTTACAAGTACCAATCGAAGTCACGAGACGGAGATTGGATACAAGAGATGAACTAGGGTTTGGAGATGAGATGGTGCTGACGAAGATGTTGATGGAGATGAGTCCCCTCCGACGAGAGGAGTGTTGGTGATGACGATGGCGATGATTTCCCCCTCCGAGAGAGAAGTTTCCTCGGCAGGACGGCCCTGCCGGAGCTCTAGATTGGTTCTGCTCAAGTTCCGCCTCGTGGCGGCGGCGTTTCTTCCCGAAAGCTCTCTTCTGATTTTTTTTCTAGGATGAAACCCTCCATATAGAAGAGGATGGGGGCCAAAGGGACTACAGGGGGCCCACGAGCCCCCCAGGCGCGCCTGACAGGCTCATGGCCTCCCGGTGGCTCCCCTCTGGTATTTCTTCCGCCCAGTATTTTTTATATATTCCAAAATAATTCCTCGCTGATTTTCATGGCTTTTGGAGTTGTGCGGAATAGACACCTCAAACTTGCTCCTTTTCCAGCCTAGAATTCCTGCTGCCGGCATTCTCCCTCTTCATGTAAACCTTGTAAAATAAGAGAGAAAAGGCCTAAGCATTGTACCATAACGTGTAATAACAGCTCATAATGTGATAAATATCAATATAAAAGTATGATGCAAAATGGACGTATCATTCCATAACACATCATCCCGTGGCTAACTCCTTAGTCACATTGAGCTCATTATGATGATTACTTACCGAGTGGGCCCAGAGATACCTCTCCGTCACACGGAGTGACAAATCCCAGTCTCGATTCGTGCCAACCCAACAGACACTTTTGGAGATACCCGTAGTGTACTTTTATAGCCACCCAGTTATGTTGTGACATTTGGCACACCCAAAGTATTCCTACGGTATCCGGGAGTTGCACAATCTCATGGTCTAAGGAAACGATACTTGACATTGGAAAAGCTTTAGCAGACGAACTAAACGATCTTGTGCTATGCTTAGGATTGGGTTATGTCCATCACATCATTCTCCTAATGATGTGATCCCATTATCACCGACATCCAATGTCCATGGACATGAAACCATGACCATCTATTGATCAACGAGCTAGCCAACTAGAGGCTCACTAGGGACATCTTGTGGTCTATGAATTCACACATGTATTATGGTTTCCGGTTAATACAATTATAGCATGAACAATAGACAATTATTATGAACAAGGAAATACAATAATAACCATTTTATTATTGCCTCTAGGGCATATTTCCAACAGTCTCCCAATTGCACTAGAGTCAATAATCTAGTTACATTGTGATGAATCGAACACCCATAGAGTTCTGGTGTTGATCATGTTTCGCTCGTGAGAGAGGTTTAGTCAATGGATCTGCGACATTTAGATCCATATGTACTTTACAAATATCTATATCTCCCTCCTGAATGTAATCACGGATGGAGTTGAAACGGCGCTTCATGTGTCTTGTCTTCTTGTGAAACCTGGGCTCCTTCGCAAGGGCAATAGCTCCAGTATTGTTACAGAATAGAGTCATCGGGCCCGACGCATTGGGAATCATTCCTAGGTCGGTGATGAACTCCTTCATCCAGACTCCTTCCTTTGCTGCTTCCGAAGAAGCTATGTACTCTGCTTCACATGTAGATGCCGCCATGACGCTTTGCTTGCTACTGTACCAGCTGACTACCCCTCCATTCAAAATATACACATATGCGGTTTGCGACTTGGAGTCGTCCGGATCTATGTCGAATCTAGCATCAACGTAACCCTTTGAGACGAGCTCTTCGGCACCTCCATATACGAGAAACATCTCCTTTGTCCTTTTCAGGTACTTCAAGATATTCTTGACCGCTGTCCAGTGTTCCGCTCCGAGATCACTTTGGTACCTTCCTACCAAACTTATGGCAAGGTTTACATCAGGTCTGGTACTGTCGGGACCCCAATCCTAAGTCATATGAATCCAGACTGTAACATAACACATCACTTTGCGGCCTCACGCACGGTAAGCTCCACGGCTGCAGCCTTACCTTGGCCGGAACCGTTTGCGTCTTTTGGCTCACGTATGTGAACATGTCGCTAGCAATCACACAACAAAGAACCCGGGCTGACATGACTAGTCATAGCACCCAAGTGGCACATCCATACGGAAACAGGCATACATAACCCAGCAATGCAGGTGTCGGCCTCAAGCGTGTGTAGACGAGTCATAGCAAGCTACAAGGACTCCATTACGTCGTGAGACATGAATGCCATCACTGCACGTAGACGAGTCGTAGCAGGCTACAGGGACTCCATTACACTACGAGACATTTCCCCAAAGGGACAGACATAGCAGCAAAGAAGGATACATGCCGGTCAATCAATGTGTCCGGAGCAGTAGCAAGCTACCATGGCTCAGTGGAAGCACAGAGAGGCAGTTTCCCGTAAAGAGTACTACTAAAGGCATACAACTAGGTGTCGGATCCCATAGATACCGTTGCACGTCACACGTACACACGACATGCCCGATATGCATAGATACAACCATGGCATCACAGCATAACCATACAACAACATAACTTTTATTTAAGAGGCTCAGACGAGCCTTGCATAATATGTTCTTACAGATAGGGGTCACATGACCCGACACTCAAGTCATACAAACAAGTTCATACAAGCTAGCGGAAACTTAAGCTGTCTGAGTACAGATGGCGAAATAGAAAAGAGGCACATGGCCTGACTATCTACAGCCCGCCACACGGGCAAGATCATAGCTGGGACACCAGCTATTCGGCATCGTCAATGTCTAGAAAGAACCCACCTGATGGGTCCTGGTTCTCTTCTGTAACATTTATTAAGCAAGGATGAGTACAATCGTACTCACCAAGTCTTTAAATCAGACCTAGTCTATTCATGCTCATGTATCAATAAAGGAGAGGTGGAGTTTATGCAGAAAGCCAGCTTTGACTCATGGCTAACCTATACTACTCAATTTTTAACTCTTGGTTACAATTTTAGATATCGGACACGAGTCCACTACCTCCATCACAATACACCACCATGGATTCATCTCCCTCTCCGAGGAGAATGCCATCCACGGTACTCACACTTGTCTTGATATTTTTATGAGTATCCATTTGATTATCTATGAACAGCATAAGTTTTCCAAGTAGTCCATATCCGAGGGCGCGGCTATTCGAATAGTTTCATACCCTGCAGGGGTGTACTTCTTCACACACGCTCTCGCCACTTATCGTCGTGTGCTCATAAAACTATGCACCTCCGCAACCTTCAAGCGGATGCCCAGCAAGGGAGTCGGCCACGACCGTCAATCACATAAGACCTCTAGTCCAGTCTATCGCCTATTTGAGACTGAACCCGCACGGAAGTCCGGCCAAAGTTTCCGCTATGGCCCCAAACGATGTGTGCAGGGTTCCCAAGCCCACCATTCGGGTGACCCTTGGTACACCGTGCCACTGCCTACCGCGTCGTAACCCACCCCAAGGGTCAGCGCTACGCACGGCCTCTAGCATGCTATAAACACCAGAAACTACTTGCAACTCCTGGACTAAGGACTAAGCGAATGATAAGTCGAGCAGGGTCATATTTCAGGGCCCAACATCTGGTAGTATCTACTCTTGGATCACAAACACGGAACTCAGTTCCTAAGAACGGTCCCAATGAGACAACCTGCTATGTACTCCTACATAGCCTCTCATCGCTACCTTACCAAATCATATTCATCATATGATCATCACATTGGCCAACATTGTTTCATTCAGTTCATCACCCAGATGAATCAGACCTGACACAACTCTAAGCATAGCAAGCATAGCAGGCAAAGTAAGCTAAGAACATCATGGCACAAGCATCTACCAGGTATGCTAGGTCGCAAGGTTAAACTATTTACTGTGACAAGAACAGGTCATGCATAAGAATAGGATCATCTACCGTGTATGACTGACCTGTGATCGTTTGTCCTAATAACAAGACCAGGAGCGAGAGAGTGGGCAGCTATAGGAATGATCAATGGGGTTGCTTTCCGTGCTGGGTTGCGGGAAGGTTCTCTCCTTCAACGGGATACTCGGGGTTATCCTCGGAAGTAGGGCCTACCGCGATGTAGATAAGAAGCAATCAATACACGCAAGTGCAACAATATGATGCATGATCATGGCATGAGAGCAAGTATGGATGACCTAATGCAGCTAGTGATCATGTCGATTTGAAATGGATTTTAATATAGGTTCAAAGTTGATCTCCATTTCAATTCCATATATTATCCTATTGATAAATTTCCATGTTCACCTATTTAGATTGCTCTAACATGCATGAGAATAGCACCATTGGATTCATTGGATTTTTCTAATAAATTTTCATATATAAATTATTTTCATTTGATTTACAGATTAATTTATATGAATTTTCAAAGTTTTAAACAATTTCTGGAATTATTTTTAAACTGGAAAATGAATTAATGCGTCAGCCTGACGTCAACCTGACGTCAGTTGGTTGGCTGACCAGCGAGAGTCAAACCTGACAAGGTGGGACCTCCCTGTCAGCATCAGGGTCTTAATCTCGTGCTGACTGAGGTTTGACCCACCTCTGGGGTCCCACTGTCAGCGACTGGGGCCGAATTAATTAGGGGGATTAGCCTCCTAATGCTGGCCACGTCGGCGCCCACCGGAGTGAGGCCGGCGGCGACCATCCACACGGCCGCGACTCGTCGGAACCGCGTCTCCGACGACCAAACAGACGGCGGAGGGCACCAGACGACTCGCACTGCTCGCGCGCGTTGAACCCGACACCTCCCAGGGGCTGGGGTGGTCGGAATCGACACCGATGACGAGCGCGGCGGCTGCCGGAACTCGCGCGAACACGGATTCATCGAGCCAGAGCTCAAATAGGGCAGATGAGGCCTCCAGAAGCTACCTGGAAGCCTTCTGAGCACGACCGCGTGCTTAGATGCAAGCTTGGGTCGCCACAACGGCGACCAGGACCTCGCCGGCGGCAGGAAGCTTTCGGGTTCAGAGAAATCCAACGCTACACCGCTCTATCAAAGGGGGAAAGGAGGGGAGAAGGAGCAGGAGCTCACAGCAGTCGCAGGGGCATCGACAGCTGGCTCGGGGAGGGCCTAGAATGGCAGCAAGCTTAGGTTCCTTCTCCGGCGACCCGAGGAAGAAGATGATGGCGCGACGGTGACAGGGGGCTTCCGGCGATGCGTGGCTTGGCTAGGAAGAAGAGGAGGTCCAGGCGGAGCTTCTGGCAGGCTTAGCTGGGTTCGGGGGTTGTCGGGACCCCGATCCTAAGTCACATGATTCCATACTGTAACAAGTCACATCACTTTGCGGCCTCATGCACGATAAACTCCACGGCTGCAGCCTTACCTTGGCCGGGACCGTTTGCGTCTTTTGGCTCACGTATGTGAACATGTCGCTGGCAATCACACAACAAAGAACCCGGGCCGACATGACTAGTCATAGAACCCAAGTGGCACATCCATACAGAAACAGGCATACATAACCCAGCAATGCAGGTGCCGGTCTCAAGCGTGTGTAGACGAGTCATAGAAAGCCACAAGGACTCCATTACGTCGCGAGACACGAATGCCATCACTGCACGTAGATGAGTCATAGCAGGCTACAGGGACTCCATTACACTGCGAAACATTTCCCCGAAGGGACAGACACAGCAGCAAAGAAGGATACATGTTGGTCAATCAATGTGTCTGGAGCAGTAGCAAGCTACCATGGCTCGGTGGAAGCACAAAGAGGCAGTTTCCCGTAAAGAGTACTAATAAAGGCACACGACTAGGTGTCGGATCCCATACATACCGTTGCACGTCACACGTACGCACGACATGCCCGATATGCATAGATACAACCATGGCATCACAACATAACCATACAACAACACGACTTTTTTTAAGAGGCTCAGATGAGCCTTGCATAATATGTTCTTACAGATAGGGGTCACATGACCCGACACTCAAGTCATACAAACAAGTTCGTACAAGCCAGCAGAAACTTAAGCTGTCTGAGTACAGACGGCGAAATAGAAAAGAGGCGCATGGCCTGACTATCTACAGCCCACCACACGGGCAAGATCGTAGCTAGGACACCAACTATTCGGCATCGTCAACGTCTAGATAGAACCCACCTGATGGGTCCTGGTTCTCTTCTGCAACAGTTATTAAGCAAGGATGAGTACAATCGTACTCAGCAAGTCTTTAAAACAGACCTAGTCTATTTATGCTCATGTGTCAAAAAGGGGGAGTGGTGGGGATTATGCAGCAATGCCAGCTTTGACTCATGGCTAACCTACACTACTCCATTTTAACTCTTTGTTAAAGTTTTAGTTATCGCACACGAGTCCACTATCTCCATCACAATACACCACCATGGATTCACTATCCCCTTCCGGAAGAGTGCCATCCACGGTACTCACACTTGTCTTGATATTTTTAGGAGTATCCATTTGATTATCTATGAACAGCATAAGTTTTCCATGTAGTCCATATCCGAGGACGCTGCTATTCGAATAGTTTCATACCTTGCAGGGGTGTTTCGAGTGCGTCTCCGGTGACCAAACGGACGACGGAGGGCACCAGACGACTCGCACTGCTCGCGCGCGTTGAACCCGACACCTCCCAGGGGCTAGGGTGGTCGGAATCGACGCCGGCGACGAGCGCGGTGGCTACCGGAACTCGGGCGAGCACGGTCTCATCAAGCCGGAGCTCAAACGGGGCAGCTGGAGCCTCGAGAGGCTACCTGGAAGCCTTCTGAGCACAACCGTGTGCTCAGATGCAAGCTTGGGTCGCCACAACGGCGACCATGACCTCGCCGGTGGCGGGAAGCTTTCGGGTCCGAAGGGATCCAGCACTACAGAGCTCTATCGAAGGGGGAAAGGAGGGGAGAAGAAGCAGGAGCTCACAGCAGTAGCAGGGGCGTCGATAGCTGGCTCGGGGAGGGCCTAGAATGGCAGCAAGCTTAGGTTCCTTCTCCGGCGACCCGAGGAGGAAGACGATGGCTCGACGGCGATAGGAGGCTTTCGGCGATGCGCGGCTTGGCTAGGAGGAAGAGAAGGTCTGGGCAGTGCTTCTGGCAGGCTCACATGGGTTTGAGGGCGGCTAGAATGGCGGCAGCGAGCTCGAGCAGGTCGCGGCCATGGAGGGACAGAGGGGGGGAATGCGAGAGAGAGAGAGCTCACGAGACAGAGAGAAAAGGAAGGAGAGGGCACGGCGGCGGCCTTCGCGCTGGCGCTCTCCCAGCCCTCCAGGCAAGGAGCCAGGCAGGGAGGAGATGGCCAGCGCGCGGCGACCACACACCCAGCATCCTCCTGGCCAGAGGTGGGAGATGACCGGTTCGCCCCTGTGGGCTGGGCCGGCTTCTCTCCCCTAGCCCAGGTAGGCTTTTCCCTTTTTTTCTTTTTTTCTATTTCTTGACCTTTGTTTATTTTATTTGCAAGTCCAAATGACTTTTCAAAATATCCCAAACATTTTATAAAATAAAGTTTGAATATTTCAAACCTGTCCAAAAAGTTTCAGGGTATTTTAAAAATAATAATAATGATAATGATTTATTTATGAATTTCAGAGGCTTTAATCATTATTTTTAAATTGCTTTTGATGTTCAAATATTTGAGATGATCCCTGTTATATCTTTGCCCAAATTTATCAGACATAGGGAACATTTCTAAGGGCATTTTGGATTTGTTGAAAATTTCACTAGACTAGAATTGCTTTATTTCATTAAGTGCTTGGGGTTTCTTTTCTTTCTCCCCATTTCCTGTTGATGCAATGATGATGATGATGATGCAAACACATGCTAATCCCATGACATCTAACTAGGGTTGTGACAGGGGCGGCTAGAATGGCGGCAGCGAGCTCGAGCAGGTCGCGGCCATGGCGGGACAGGGGGGGAGAATGCGAGAGAGAGAGCTCGCGAGAGAGAGAGAGGCACGGCGGCGGCCTTTGCGCTGGCGCTCTCCCAACCTTCCAGGCAAGAAGCCAGGCAAGGAGGAGGTGACCCGCGCGCGGCGACCACTCGCCCGGCGTCCTCCTGGCCAAAGGTGGGAGATGACCGATTCGCCCCTGTGGGCTGGGTCGGCTTCTCTCCCCTGGCCCAGGTAGGCTTTTTCCCCTTTTTTTACTTTATTTCTTTCTGTTTTCTATTTCCTGACCTTTGTTTATTTTTGTTGTAGGTCCAAATGAATTTTCAAAATACCCCAATCATTTTATAAAATAAAGTTTGAATATTTCAAACCTGTCCAAAAATTTCCGAGTATTTTGAAAATGATAATAATTTATTTATCAATTTCAGAGGCTTTAATCATTATTTTTAAATTGCTTCTGATCTTCAAATATTTTAAATGATCCCTGTTATATCTTTGCCCAAATTTATCAAACATAGGGAACATTTCTAAGGGCATTTTGGATTTGTTGAAAATTTCACTAGACTTGAATTGTTTTATTTCATTAAGTGCTTGGGGTTTCTTTTCTTTCTCCCCATTTCATGTTGATGCAATGATGATGATGATGCAAACACATGCTAATCCTATGACATCTAACTAGGGTTGTGACAACTCACCCCCACTCAAAAGAATCTCGTCTCGAGATTTTGAAGTCGCCGGGAAGAGCATGGGGAACTCTAGTCGAAGACGATCTTCTCTTTCCCATGTTGCTTCCTTTTCAGAATGATGTTACCACTGAACCTTGAGAAACTTGATGTTCCGACATCGAGTGGTACGCTCAGCTTGGTCAAGAATACGAACAGGGTATTCTCGATATGTAAGGTTATCTTGGAGATCAAGCGCTTCGTGGTCTACTTCGCGGACAGGGTCCGAAAAGCAATGCCTGAGTTGCGAGACGTGGAAGACATCATGAACCTTGGAAAGGTGCGGCGGAGGTTCCAATTGGAAGGCAACCTCTCCTCGTTTAGCAAGAATGCGAAAGGATCCAATGTAACGAGGAGCCAACTTGCCTTTGATACTGAATCGATGGGTACCCTTCAGAGGTGTAACCCGAAGGTAAGCCTTCTCGTCAACTTCATAGGTCACAGACTTATGATCGCGGTCATATTGACTCTTTTGACGGGATTGGGCTGTTTTCAACTTTTCACGAATAATGCGAACTTGCTCTTCTGCATCCTCGACCATATCCGGACCAAAGAGTTGCCTCTCTCCGTTTTCTGACCAGTTAAGAGGTGTTCGACATCTTCGTCCATAGAGAACTTCAAAAGGGGCTTTACCCAAGCTTGATTGAAAACTATTGTTATATGCAAATTCAGCAAATGGAAGGCAATTCTCCCAATTCATACTGAAAGATATAACACAAGCTCGGAGCATGTCTTCGAGAATTTGATTGACTCGCTCAACTTGACCACTTGATTGAGGGTGGAAAGTAGTGCTAAAGGATAGATGAGTCCCCATAGCGTTTTGAAAACTTTCCCAAAATCGAGAAGTAAAGATACTTCCACGGTCTGAGTTAATCTCCAAAGGTACACCATGAAGGGAGACTATTCGAGAAACATACAACTCCGCTAGCTTGCTAGCAGTAATGCTTTCCCGAACAGGAAGAAAATGAGCCACTTTGGAAAGGCGGTCGATGACCACAAATATAGCACAGTTCCCTCTCTTGGTCCTGGGAAATCCGGTGATGAAATCCATACCGACTTTATCCCATTTCCATTCAGGAATAGCTAAAGGTTGAAGGGTGCCAGCAGGCCTTTGATGTTCTGCTTTCACGCGACGACAAACATCGCAGTTAGCAACATACTGAGCAATTTCTCTCTTCATCCTAGTCCACCAGAACCTCTGGCGTAGGTCCTGATACATTTTGGTACTACCTGGATGAATTGTGAGAGGAGAATCATGAGCCTCCTTAAGAATCAGCTGCCTAAGATGTTGGCTCTTAGGAACCATCAAAGGGTTCTAAATGAACACCACACCTTGATCATCAATAGATAAATCCTTAGCGAGGCTGCTAACAAGGTTCTCTTTGATCCGGGAAATACCCTTATCACGCTTCTGGCCAGCTATAATTTGATCCTTAAGAGTAGGTTTCGCCACCAGGTTGGATAGGAATACTTGAGGAAAATGTGAAGGTTTATCTTCCGGAATTCCTCATGGAGAAGCGCTTGACCTTGTTGCAACATCAGATTGTTACAATAAGACTTATGACTTAGTGCATCAGCCATGACATTGGCTTTCCCCGGGGTGTAAGTTATCCTTAAGTCGTAATCTGTAATCAACTCTACCCACCGTCTTTGCCTTAGATTCAAATCCGGCTGGGTGAATATATATTTTAGACTTTGGTGATCGGTGTATATCTCGCAACGATTACCCAGCAGGTAATGTCGCCATGTTTTCAGTGCATGGACTACAGCTGCAAGCTCAAGATCATGTGTTGGATAATTATCCTCATGTGGACGCAACTGTCGAGATGCGTATGCAATCACATGACGATCTTGCATGAGAATGCAACCTAATCCTTGTCGCGAGGCGTCGCAGTAGATAATAAAGTCCTTGGAGAAATCTGGTGGCACCAGAACGGGAGCAGAGGTCAATCATCTTTTCAACTCCTGAAAACTGTGCTCACATTGTGGGGTCCATTCGAACTTTTTATCTTTCTTGAGGAGTTCGGTCAGAGGTTTCGCAACCTTGGAGAAGTTCTCAACAAAGTGGCGACAATAGCTCGCTAAGCCAAGGAAACTCTGAACTTGCTTAACCGATTCAGGTTGAGTCCAATCAAGGACGGCCTGAACTCTCTCGGGATTGACAGCGATACCTTTACCAGAGATTTCGTGGCCCAGATAGGTCACTTCTGGCAACCAGAATTCACACTTGGAGAATTTGGCATATAGGCGGTGCTCTCGAAGTTTCATCAATACCAGCCTTAGATGCTCGGCATGTTCTTGTTCGTTCTTCGAGTAGATGAGTATGTCGTCAAGGTAAACCACGACGAATTTATCCAAATACTCCATAAAGATCGAATTCATCAGGCGAGAGAAGGTGGCTGGGGCATTGGTTAAACCGAAGGACATGACGGTGTACTCGTATTTGCCATAACGAGTAACAAAAGCCGTTTTTGGAATGTCCCCGTTTCTAATTCTGATTTGATGGTATCCCAACCTCAAATCTATTTTGGAAAAGACAGAGGATCCAGCGAGTTGATCATACAAATCGTTGATCCTGGGGAGCGGATACTTGTTCTTGATGGTGACCAGATTCACTGGTCGATAATCCACTACCATCTGATCCGATCCATCCTTCTTCTTGACAAATAGGACGGGACAAGCCCAAGGAGAAGATCTAGGACGGATGAAACCTTTCTTCAAATCCACATCGAGTTGGGTTTTTAGCTCGGCTAGTTCTAAGGGTGCCATCTTATAGGGTCTTCTGGCTATTGGAACTGTCCCAGGAATGAGCTCTATCACAAACTCAACATCTCTGACAGGTGGAATACCTGCCAGTTCTTCTGGAAAGACATCCGGAAAGTCATGGACTACCGGAACATCTTCTAACTCTGGAAGAGGGCTAGCATTGAGAGAATAGAGTTGGCACTTGGTTGTTCGAGTGGAGACATTAACTATCTCACCCGAGGGATGTGTAAGTTTAACATTCCTAGAGTGAGTATCAATCTTGGCATAGTGGGCTTTCATCCAGTCCATACCTAGAATGATATTGATGTCCGAAGACTTAAGATCTATCAAGGATGCTAGGAAGACTAGTCTATCCACCAGAATTTCATTGCCATGGCTCATTCTATAAGTTTGCCATTTTGAACCAGGAGTCTGAACTACTAAATGAGTGGGCATGTCACAGAAGGACATGTTATGCAACTGTGCATAACTTTCTGAGATGAATGAATGAGATGCCCTAGTATCAAATAGAACAGATGTTGGATGGCTATTGACAAGAAGTGTACCTAGGATAACATCAGGATCCTCAAGGGCTTCTTCAGCAGACACATAGTTCACTCGTCCACGAGCAGGAGCTGGCTTCACATGGAAAGCTTTTCCTGGTTTCCCACATCCAGCAGGCTTAATGTTGTTCTGAGGACAATCACGAGAGTAATGTCCTGGTTCTCCACATTTGTAACACACCACAGTGGCACGGGGTGCAACGTTTGCAGGCGGTCCTCCAATTGGTCTTGGTGGTGGGTTGGACTGAACTGGGCAAGGCGCCTGGAAGGATGGCCTCGCGGTGTATCTTGGCGGCAAAGCTGCATGGGGCACCCACACTCGGCGCTTGTTGGGGCCTGAGCCAGATGCAGGGTTGAAGTCACGGTTATGCTTCCTCGTGGCCTCATAGTCAGTCTGTCCGGACTTGGCATTGATGGCCTTACTGATGAGAGCCTAGAAGGTGGTGCACTCATGCAGGCGTAGATCTCGGCGAAGCTCAGGATTAAGTCCCTTGTGGAACCTAGCCTGCTTCTTGGCATCAGTTGAAACTTCTTCTGGAGCATGGCGAGCCAGATTGCCAAACTTGCGACTATAGGCATCCACTGACAGTTTGCCCTGGGTGAAGGCACAAATTTTTTCTCTTTTGCAATCCATCAGCCCTTCCGGGATGTGATGGGTACGGAATGCAGCACTGAACTCTGCCCAAGTTGGTGCGGGTCCCTGGGGACGCATAGCCTCATAGCTCTCCCACCACAGGTTGGCAGGTCCCTCCAGAAAGTAGGTGGCAAAAGACACCTTGTTGGCCTCGGACACATTAGCAGCCCGAATCTTGCGAAACATACTAGTCAGCCAGTCATCCGCATCGAGGGGGTCGATCGAATGATGATACTTGGGCGGGCACAGCTTGACAAAGTCACCAAGTGACACTCCATCATTGTGGTCATTGCGGGGAGCACGAGTCGTGTTCTGCTCAATCCTTTCCAACAGTCTGTTGGTCTCCCTCTTGTTTCGTTTGGCTTCCAGGATCACCTCTGCCAGGGATGGCACATGTGGCAGATGCTCTTGCCTTGGTTGGCTTCCCTCGCCCTACTCAGGTGCAGGCACGGGGTTGTTCCTAGTTGCCACCATCCTGGGAAAACAAACCCACAACTTAGGCATCAAGGATAACACTCTAAGGAAGAAGATAAGGAATGTACTGGACAACCTGGCACGCAGGGGTAACAACCCAATTAACATGGTAACAAGAACTGCTATAGACACCATGATTCATACACACCATGACATAGTTCAGTACAAGCCCAAGCTGAAAACAACTACGGAGAGATGACACAACTCGTCGGAGGCATTACAAGCTTCCTATACATTATCCATCTACACCTCCGGAACTCAACTCTCAACCTTCGTCATATCCCACAAGACACGCAGGACTATGGCGATACGACAACTACAAAACTAGACAAACATCCACGCACTCAAACATTGCCGTAGAATGCCTCATACAGATTACCACCGTGACTCGGGAGCTGAACCTGAGGATCTGGGAACACTCTAGCCTGGGATCCCTAGAAACCATAAGGACGCAGATGTGGCCTTGGTCCCCTTGTCGGCGGCAACAGCGGTCCTCGAAGAGGGGTGATGCCTCCAACATCAGGCCAGTCTACATGTGCTGGCAAATGAGTCCGCGATGGGGTCAGCATCTCCAAATCTCCATAGCCTGTCTGCATGACAGGTGCCAACTGCGTCAAGGCTGTCCAAAGATGGGCACGGGTAGCATAAAGCTCCATGCGAAGGGCACGTGCATCACGATCCCTGTTCTCCAACATCTGAGCGGTCACCTGCAGCCTAGGGTCCTCATGACAATGATCATAGTAGGCTTCCCTAAGATATCCATCCTCTGCTTCCATGGAAGCAGGAACATAGCAAAACTCCGTGTTCTGTCGCAAACCATGGTGAAACCTCATGATAGTCAGCATAGTGTAGGCGGCTTCCTGAACTGCCATATCTATGGTAACACCTAATCCATGAGTCTAGTGAAGCGGCTCTGCAGCTCCAGGATATGAAGGATATATCCTAACAGTACACAGATACTGACTCTGGTTGAAATCTCGATACTGCTCCTCCATTGTGTACTCTGGGTACCAACGGTAGCCAACCTCCATCATAACTCTAACCAACATGGCCATGTGACCCGGTACATCGATGCACCTGGTCAGACGGACCACCTGACGGGAAGGACGAGGGGGCATCCGAAACAGAGAATGATGCGAAGACATTAGAGATTCTAGCAGAATTTGGACAACATAACGGCTGTAATTGCTCAAAAAGGATTTTGAGACAACTGCAAAAGATTGGAAATGCAAAACCACTCGACTATCTAGACTCAAATCTCTTCTCCATCTGTTTGTCACACAAACAATACTTGATTAACTACACTCACTTACAAACAAGCTAGCTATTGGTCCATGGTTAGTAACTCGTCATCCTAAGCAAATAGATGAGAATCCTAGTTCCTATCCCCGTAGAATAGATGAGAATGACCCAACATAGAATAACTTGGGAAGAGGAGTAAAAAGAACCTTACGTTCCCTTGCACAATCAATTCCCCTACTTGTCTATAGTGTTTCTAGACTCAAATTCGACTGGTTTGGCTTGGTAGCCCTACAGTCAGTCAAGCTCTAATACCAACGCTGTCGGGACCCCAATCCTAGGTCATATGAATCCAGACTGTAACATAATACATCACTTTGCGGCCTCACACACGGTAAGCTCCACGGCTGCAGCCTTACCTTAGCCGGGACCGTTTGCGTCTTTTGGCTCACGTATGTGAACATGTCGCTAGCAATCACACAACGAAGAACCCGGGCCGACATGACTAGTCATAGCACCCAAGTGGCACATCCATACGGAAACAGGCATACATAACCCAGCAATGCAGGTGTCAGCCTCAAGCGTGTGTAGACGAGTCATAGAAAGCTACAAGGACTCCATTACATCGTGCGACACGAATGCCATCACTGCACGTAGACGAGTCATAGCAGGCTACAGGGACTCCATTACACTGCGAGACATTTCCCCGAAGGGACAGACACAGCAGCAAAGAAGGATACATGCCGGTCAATCAATGTGTCCGGCGCAGTAGCAAGCTACCATGGCTCAGTGGAAGCAGAGAGAGGCAGTTTCCCGTAAAGAGTACTACCAAAGGCACACGACTAGGTGTCAGATCCCATACATACCGTTGCATGTCACACGTACGCACGACATGCCCGATATGCATAGATACAACCATGCCATCACAACATAACCATACAACAACATGACATTTATTTAAGAGGCTCAGACGAGCCTTGCATAATATGTTCTTACAGATAGGGGTCACATGACCCGACACTCAAGTCATACAAACAAGTTCATACAAGCCAGCAGAAACTTAAGCTGTCTGAGTACAGATGGCGAAATAGAAAAGAGGCACATGGCCTAACGATCTATAGCCCGCCACACGGGCAAGATCGTAGCTGGGACACCAGCTATTCGGCATCGTCAACGTCTAGAAAGAACCCACCTGATGGGTCCTGGTTCTCTTCTGCAACATTTATTAAGCAAGGATGAGTACAATCATACTCAGCAAGTCTTTAAATCAGACTTGTCTATTCATGCTCATGTATTAATAAGGGAGAGGTGGAGTTTATGCAGAAAGCCAGATTTGACTCATGGCTAACCTATACTACTCAAGTTTTAACTCTTGGTTACAATTTTAGATATCGCACATGAGTCCACTACCTCCATCGCAATACCCCACCATGGATTCATCTCCCTCTCCTCGGAGAATGCCATCCACGGTACTCACACTTGTCTTGATATTTTTATGAGTATCCATTTGATTATCTATGAACAGCATAAGTTTTCCAAGTAGTCCATATCCGAGGACGCGGCTATTCGATTAGTTTCATACCCTGCAGGGGTGTACTTCTTCACACACGCTCTCTCCACTTATCGCCGTGTGCTCATAAAACCATGCACCTCGGCAACCTTCAAGCGGATGCCCAGTGAGGGAGTCGGCCACGACCGTCAATCACATAAGACCTCTAGTCCAGGCTGTCGCCTATTTGAGACTGAACCCGCACAGAAGTCCGGCCAAAGTTTCCGCTACAGCCCCAAACAATGTGCGCAGGGTTCCCAAGCCCACCATTTGGGTGACCCTTGGTACACCGTGCCACTGCCTACCACGTCGTAACCCACCCCGAGGGTCAGCGCTACGCACGGCCTCCAGCATGCTATAAACACCAGAAACTACTTGCAACTACTGGACTAAGGACTAAGCGAATGGTAAGTCGAGCGGGGTCATATTCAAGGCCCAGCATGTGGTAGTATCTAGTCTCGGATCACAAACACGGAACTCAGTTCCTAAGAACGGTCCCAATGAGGCAACCCGCTATGTACCCCTACATAGCCTCTCATCGCTACCTTTACCAAATCGTATTCATCATATGATCATCACATTGGCCAACATTGTTTCACTCAGTTCATCACTCGGATGAATCAGACCTGACACAAAAGCATAGCAAGCATAGCAGGCAAAGTAAGCTAAGCACATCATGGCACAAGCATCTACCAGGTATGCTAGGTTGCAAGGTTTCACTATTTACTGTGACAAGAGCAGGTCATGCATAGGAATAGGATCATCTACCATGTATGACTGACATGTGATCGTTTGTCCTAATGCAATAACAAGAGCAGGAGCGAGAGAGTGGGATGTTATCGGAATGATCAATGGGGTTGCTTGCCTTGCTGGGTTGCGCGAAGGTTCTCTCCTTCAACGGGATACTCGGGGTTATCCTCGGAAGCAGGGCCTACCGCGATGCAGATAAGAAGCAATCAATACATGCAAGTGCAACAATATGATGCATGATCATGGCATGAGAGCAAGTATGGATGACCTAATGCAGCTAGTGATCATGTTGATTTGAAATGGATTTGAATATAGGTTCAAAGTTGTTCTCCATTTCAATTCCATATATTATCCTATTGATAAATGTCCATGTTCACCTATTTATATTGCTCTAACATGCATGAGAATAGTACCATTGGATTCATTGGATTTTTCTGATAAATTTTCATATATAAATTATTTTCATCTGATAGACAGATTAATTTATATGAATTTTCAAAGTTTTAAACAATTTCTGGAATTATTTTTAAACTGGAAAATGAATTAATGTGTCAGCCTGACGTTAACCTGACGTCAGTTGGTCGGCTGACCAGCCAGAGTCAAACCTGACAAGGTGGGATCTCCCTTTCAGCGTCAGGGTTTTAATCCCGTGCTGACTGAGGTTTGACCCACCTCTGGGGTCCCACTGTCAGTGACTGGGGCCGAATTAATTAGGGGGATTAGCCTCCTAATGATGGCCACGTCGGCGCCCATCGGAGTGAGGCCGGCGGTGACCATCCGCGCGGCGACGACTCGTCGGAACCGCGTTTCCGGCGACCAAACAGACGGCGGAGGGCACCAGATGACTCGCACTGCTCACGCGCATCGAACCGGACACCTACCAGGGGCTGGGGTGGTCGGAATCGACACCGGCGATGAGCGCGGCGGCTGCCGGAACTCGGGCGAGCACGGGCTCATTGATCCGGAGCTCAAACGGGGCAGCTGAGGCCTCCAGAAGCTACCTGGAAGCCCTCTGAGCACGACCGCGTGCTCAGATGCAAGCTTGGGTCGCCACAACGGTGACCACGACATCTCTAGAAGCGGGAAGCTTTCGGGTTCGGAGGAATCCGGCGCTAGAGAGCTCTATCGAAGGGGGAAAGGAGGGGAGAAGGAGCAGGAGCTCACAGCGGTCGTAGAGGCGTCGACAGCTGGCTCGGGGAGGGCCTGGAACGGCGGCAAGCTTCGGTTCCTTCTCCAGCAACCCGGGGAAGAAGATGATGGCGCGACGGCGATAGGGGGATTCCGGCGATACGCGGCTTGGCTAGGAGGAAGAGGAGGTCCGGGCGGAGCTTCTGGCAGGCTCAGCTGGGTTCGGGGGCGGCTAGAATGGCGGTAGCGAGCTCGAGCAGGTCGCGGCCATGGCGGGGCAGAGGGGGAGAATGCGAGAGAGAGAGAGTGAGAGCTCGCGAGAGATAGAGAGAGGAATGGAAGGAGAAGGCACGGTGGCGGTCTTTGCGCTGGTGCTCTCCCAGCCCTCCAGGCAAGGTGCCAGGTAGGGAGGAGGTGGCCGGCGCGCGGCGACCACGCGCCTGGCGTCCTCCTAGCCAGAGGTGGGAGATGACCGGTTCGCCCCTGTTGGCTGGACCGGCTTCTCTCCCCTAGCCCAGGTAGGCTTTTTCCCCTTTTTTTACTTTATTTATTTCTGTTTTCTATTTCCTGACCTTTATTTATTTATTTTGCAGGTCCAAATGACATCTCAAAATACCCCAATCATTTTATAAAATAAAGTTTGAATATTTCAAACTTGTCCAAAAAGTTTCAGAGTATTTTGAAAATGATAATAATGATAATAATTTATTTATCAATTTCAGAGGCTTTAATCATTATTTTTAAATTGCTTCTGATGTTCAAATATCTTAAATGATCCCTGTTATATCTTTGCCCAAATTTATCAGACATAGGGAACATTTCTAAGGGCATTTTGGATTTGTTGAAAAAATCACTAGACTTGAATTGTTTTATTTCGTTAAGTGCTTGGGGTTTCTTTTCTTTCTCCCCATTTCATGTTTATGCAATGATGATGATGATGCAAACACATGCTAGTCCTATGACATCTAACTAGGGTTGTGACAGGTTCACAACATGGCATACATAATAGAGCCTATGGCTGAAGCATAGGGGATGACACTCATCTCTTCTCTATCCATTGTCGTGGTCGGGCATTGAGTCGTACTCAATCTCACACCCTGTAACACAGGCAAGAACCCCTTCTTGGACTGATCCATATTGAACTTCTTCAATATCTTTTCAAGGTATGTGCTTTGTGAAAGACCTATGAGGCGTTTCAGTCTATCTCTATAGATCTTAATACCTAATATGTAAGTAGCTTCTCCAAGGTCCTTCATTGAAAAATACTTATTCAAGTAGGCCTTTACACTTTCCAAGAATTCTATATCATTTCCCATCAACAATATGTCATCCCCATATAATATGAGGAATGCTACAGAGCTCCCACTCACTTTCTTGTAAATACAGGGTTCTCCATAAACCTGTATAAACCCAAACGCTTTAATCACCTCATTAAAGTGAATGTTCCAACTCCAAGATGCTTGCACCAACTCATAGATGGAGCGCTGGAGCTTGCATACCTTGTTAGCATCTTTAGGATCGACAAAACCTTCCGGCTGCATCATATAAAGTTCTTCCTTAAGGTAGCCATTAAGGAATGTCGTTTTGTCGTCCATTTGCCAGATCTCATAATCATAAAATGCGGACATTGCTAACATAATTCGGACGGACTTCAGCATCGCTACGGGTGAGAAAGTCTCATCATAGTCAACTCCTTGAACTTGTCGATAACCC
This sequence comes from Hordeum marinum, assembly GCA_022496015.1. Taxonomy (NCBI): domain Eukaryota; kingdom Viridiplantae; phylum Streptophyta; class Magnoliopsida; order Poales; family Poaceae; genus Hordeum; species Hordeum marinum. The sequence goes on along the minus strand of CM039677.1, from coordinate 275,065,077 downwards.
TTAGCGACAAGGCGAGCCTTATAGACGGTCACATTACCATCCACATCAGTCTTCTTCTTAAAGATCCTTTTATTTTCAATGCCTCGCTTATCATCAGGAAAGTCCACCAAAGTCCATACTTTGTTCTCATACATGGATCATATCTCAGATTTCATGGCTTCAAGCCATTTGTTGGAATCCGGGCCCGTGTAGCGACTCGACCTGGAAAGGTCCAGCCTCTGTGTTCCGTGCCATCCCTGGATTAGTATGCTGGCACACACAGTACATCAATGTATATATCAAAGTGCAATCACATGTATTAATGTAAAACTGATATATACCTTAAAATAGCAGCGGATACAGTCAACGGGAGTGGAGTCGCAATAACACCAATGGCAGGTTGAGTGCAGACCGTAACCCTGAATCGTACTCTTATCCGTCGTAGAAGAGTATCTGCAACATGATACGTTGCAGCCGTGTAGGTCAGTACATTGAATGTACTGGCAAGATCACCATAGTAGAACAGAAGAATAAAGACTATTCTATATGCAATAAGGCTTTGTGGCTCTATGTCTGAGTTTTTTTTTGCATAAAAGCCGATTTTATTTTCCTACAACAAAGGAATATCAGGAATTTCACTATAGAGTTACCTATCATGACATGGTTCCGCCAACCGATGTCCAAATGCCCACAAGTATCATTAAGTTGCCCACAATTAATTATCAGTCCAGTGTTGAGAGTTCAGAGATAGATCCAAGTCTAGAGGCTCAAATTGTCTGTAACCGGGGATACGGCTAATCGATTAGGTTTAACTCTGCAGAGTGTTGTGTACTTTACCCACAAGATCCGTTCCCTCCTGGTAAGTCCTCGCACTTCCAGATGTTTGAGAACAGCATGAACGAAACATGGTCTTTCAGAGTGTTTCCCTGACTACTGTCAGTGCCCATCCATTCCTAACGTTGACTACATCTCGTAGCACTGCCCAGCCAGCTCACAAAAAAGATCAACCAAGCCAGAGCTCATAATGACTTGTGGCTACACAGGTAAGCTTCCGGGCATGAAGTATTCCTCCTTCTCTTTGAGTCTAGGTGAAGCTTTCCGCAAGATGTCATGGCACTTCCCCATGCATCCCGGCCATCCACTGGTTACTCCAGGGATGCCCAATCAACCATCCTTCACCCAGTAGTGTGTATTGAAAACTTGTTTCTCGAGTCTCGAAGTCTTGAGATCTTGAAGATGCAGGTCTTGAAGATGCCTTCATGAAGTTGTCGTCTTGATGTGGAGTCCTCCTTCTCACACCACTCATGAACACTCATACCAACCCCGTCTACTTTAGCATAGCATTGAAATAACTAGCGTTCCCGGGGCTTTAGTAACAAGTGGTGGGTTCCTACCTCATGCATTCTACTCAACTAAAAGAATTTAAATAACACTACGGGAGGGATTTGTTGAATGATGTCACTACATGCAATAAAACATAGGTATGAAATAGATGGTCAAAGTGAACTTGCCTGTACTTTGTTGAAGATAAGTATCGCTCTCAGAAAATACTTGATAGAACTCTTCGTCACTCTCCGATGAAATCTATAATCAAACATTGCATTCATAAGCAAACACTTCTAGCAATCAATAGTAACAATCACAATGTAACTCAAGAACCAAAAGTAAAAAGGTTGATGAAGCAAATACTTAAGACAAAAATTAAAGTCAACAAGGTTTTCATAAACACAACTATGGTAGTTTTCCACTACGAACAACTATTTTCAACAGTAACAAAACAAAATCAAGTAAAACATAACAAAAGTATTTTAGTAAATATTTTACTAGCAAAAAGAATTACTATTGAAGAACAAGTAAAACTTCGAAAACAACATCCTAAACACATAAGTGTTTGCCTAATAAAATTAACAACAAACAAAACAATAAAATATTAAAAATAAGAGAAAACAAAGTATACAACAACTAAGTTAACAGAAAGTAAAATTTATAACACAATTATTTTAAATATTTTTAAATAAGAAACCAACTAGCATTACTAGAGCAATACAATAAAGAAAACTAAATAATGGTCATCTAAATTTTGGTGGCTAAACTACTACTAATATAAAACAAGACAAACTATTTTTAGTAACAAGACAATACTTAACAGAAAATCTTTTAAAAAAATTGTGAAAAGAATTACTATTAAAACTAAATTGTTTTATAAAACATTACCTAATGATGAAGAACATAGTTTCCTACAACAAAGAGTAAAACTAAACTATTTTTATTAACAAAAAATTTCTTAACAGAAAAGAATTACTAAAACTTTATTAGAAAACAGAATGGAATTACTTAAAACTTCTGTTAAAGGAAATGTTACTAACTAATTTGTTTTTAATATACTATACCAAATTGAAAAAGAGTAGAGGTCCCTATTATAATAAAGAAATAAGCTAAAGAAATTATTTTTGTTAACTGCAAGTAGATTCCTAAAGTTGAGAACAACAGAAACTAATGAAATCTACAACATAAGTTAAAACAAATTCAGATTTCAAAAATAAAACAAAGGAAATTAAACTAATTAAACTAATAGGAAACTAAACAGATTCTATTTTGGTTAAGAACCCTAATCAATTTTATCCTAAAAATTCTCAAACTCTCCCTAATGATAACTAGGGTCACTAGTGACAAGTAGCAAAAGGAATCAACTCAAAATAAATTTTTAATCTCAAGTTATTCAGAAAATAAGATTTAAATCAAGTCTGTTTGAATTCAATTTTAAATTTTTCAAATATGGTCAAACTTGGTATCTACAGAAACTAGAACAATTTTTTGTCACAATGCAAAAAGAATCAAATTAGAACACCTGAAAACATAAAAGATATAACAAAAACAAAATTAGAAATCATTCTGTTTTCTAAAACAGAACAGAAAAAGAAAAACTGACTAGCAAACGGTTAGGGGCTACGTGTCAAGGCAGGATTGGCCGAAGTCGTGTGCGCACGGGTGTTGGTGAGCGGGCGACCGAAGCCTAACGCGTACCACTTCGATTATTAAATGGATCTAATCTCGATCGTTAGTTACGGATCCGACGGCTACGGGAGGAGATGGGGCTTACAAAGGAGGGGGTCGGGGTCTCCGGCGATGTCGACGACGGCCGGAAGTCGGAGGTGGTCGGAGACGGCACTACGGTGGTCGAGGGCGGCGTCCAAGGATTCCAAACGGCAGCGGCGGCTCTCCGGCGTGCGTTGGTGGTGTTGGTTGGGGGTGGGGCTGACAGGGGTGAGCTCCTCGAGCTCTTGGAGCTTCGGGTGGAGGCAGAGCTCCGGCGAGGTGTGGGGGCAGCGTTCCGGCGAGAAAAAGAGGGGGTTTCGGAGTGGAATGGAGCGCGGAGGGTGGCCAGGGTTTTATAGGGCCGTGGGTGAGCGAGAGAAAGGTAGGTGCAAGAGATCCAGCGCGGTGATCTCGCCGGCGAGGAGAGGGGGCGAGATTGGAGGGGACGACCACGCGGTTAGTGGGTTCGGACGGTGGGACCGGGGCGTCACAGAGAGAGAGAGAGAGGGTGTGGCAGCGGTGGCCAATGCGGAGCAGTTTCGGGAGAGGGATCAGGGGCAGGTGGGCCGTGGGCTTTAAGAGCATTTAAGTTTTTCCTTTATTCTATTTACCAGCGAAATAAAAACCAATAAATGGCCATAGATAATTTACCAAAAATAAGGACCTTTATACCAAAATGACCAGGAGAATTAATGCCATTAAGTGAACATTTTTCCTCGGCCAGAATAAATACTTTCAAAAAATTTATTGTTTAGAAAATGCCTAAGTGGCTTTATTTATTTTTGAAATATTTTTCAAATAACCCCTTGGGTTTTATGGTTCAAAAACTTCACAAAATACCCCTGGTTTGGAGTGTCATATTATTCCTCTCAAAAACTTTGTCAAGGGGTTTGAATGCTTACAAATTCAAATATGGAATTCAAATATGGAAGTGAAACTCCATATGAGAATTTCTAAAATAGTTTTCATATCCTTCTTTTAAACTTCCAACTCATATTTCATACAATTTGAAGAATTTCTTTTATCCTCTCTCATGAAAATCATTGAGTTTCATAAAGTTTCTGAATTTGAAATATTTTCAAAATGGAATTCAAATCACATGGGAAAGTCATTTTATTCCCTCTCATTCAAAAGTTTTCAAAAGTTTCAAATTTTTCACTCAATTACAATCACTCAAGCAAACAAACAAACATTCATTCTAATATTTATTATAACATTCCAAAATTTGGGATGTTACAGCCTGCCATCGCTTCTTCGTAGTTCGAAGGTTCATCGTTGTCTAATAACATGATCTCTAGGACAGGGTTGTCGTACCACTCTAGTGCGGAACGTGTCCTAGTGGACCTTCGAATAGAAACTTGATCTGAAGTTTCATGATCATCATCATTAACTTCCTCTCTAGCCGGTGTAGGCTCCACGAAAACAGCTTCCCGTGATGTGCTACTCTCCAGCTCGAGTGGAGGTACGATTACCTCGTCAAGTTCTATTTTCCTCCCACTTACTTATTTCGAGAGAAACTCTTTCTCGAGAAAGGATCCATTCTTGGCAACAAAGACTTTGCCTTCGGATCTAAGGTAGAAGGTATACCCAATAGTCTCTTTGGGATATCCTATGAAGATGCACTTTTCCGCTTTGGGTTCGAGCTTCTCAGGTTGAAGTTTCTTCACATAAGCATCACATCCCCAAACTTTTAGAAACGACAGCTTAGGTTTCTTTCCAAACCATAGTTCATAGGGTGTCGTCTCAACGGACTTTGATGGTGCCCTATTTAAAGTGAATGCGGCAGTCTCTAATGCATATCCCCAAAATGATAGCGGTAAGTCGGTAAGAGACATCATAGATCGCACCATATCCAATAGAGTGCGATTACGACATTCAGACACACCATTTCTCTAAGGTGTGCCAGGCGGCGTGAGTTGTGAAACAATTCCACATTTCCTTAGGTGCGTGCCAAACTTGTGACTCAAGTATTCTCCGCCACGATCAGATCGTAGGCACTTTATTTTCCAATCACATTGATTCTCTACCTCACTCTGAAATTCCTTGAACCTTTCAAAGGTTTCGGACTTGTGTTTCATTAAGTACCTCAAGTCATCAGTGAGGGTGAGAACATAACGGTAGCCACCACGAGCCTCGATGCTCATTGGACCGCATACATCGTATGTATTATTTCCAACAAGTCAGTTGCTCGCTCCATTGTTCCGGAGAATGGAGTCTTGGTCATCTTTCCCATGAGGCATGGTTTGCATGTGTCAAGTGATTCAAAATCAAGAGACTCCAAAAGTCCATCAGCATGGAGTTTCTTCATGCGTTTGACACCAATATGACCAAGGTGGAAGTGCCACATGTAAGTGGGACTATCGTTATCAACCTTACACTTTTTGGCACTCACACTATGTCACGCCCAAGATGCGGTCCTATCCTTATTTTGGCACGAGGGCCTCGACAGGGATAGAAGCGCATCTCAATGCGTTCGCAAGAATGGATATCATTACCAGTACATGTACAGAAGAGATGAGTATATGGAATTGGCTTACACTCGCCACAAGCTACATTAGAGTCACATCAATACAATACATACTCAAACATCATACAGAAGAGCAGGGTCCGACTACGGACGAAATCAAACGATAAAATGACATCCATCCTTGCTATCCCATGCTGCCGCCTGGAACCCATCCAAGATTGATGAAGAGGAAGAAGAAGAATAGCTCCAAATCAAATCAAGCAACGCGCTCACATCAAATCATCGCATTACCTGTACCTGCAACTGTTGTTGTAGTAATATCTGAGCCACAGGGACTCAGCAATCGCATTTCCAAGGGTATCAAGACTATTAAAGCTTAATAGGTAAGGTATGGTTAAGTGGTGAGCCTCCAGCAAGCGACTAAGCATTTATTTGAGTGGCTAACTTACGAGTATAGAAATTCAAGTATGGTGGTCTACGCATAACGGACGTGAACTAGTAATGATCACTAACTGATCCTTAACACCTACTTACGTCAATCATAACCCCGCCGTGTTCTCTTTCGGATAAGAACTCACGAAAAGAGACAGTCACGATTACGCACACAGCTGGTGTATTTTATTAGAGTTTACTTCAAGTTTGCTATGACCGGGTGTTAAACAAAGTATCCAAGTTTGCCACATAACCGCGGGAACGGCTTCTCGAAAAGATTTAACCCTGTAGGGGTGCTCCAACTCATCCATCATAAATTATACACATGCAGTGGGAATAACCTCAACCACGGATCTCGTGATCTTCCTCGGCAATTCCAAAGGAAATCCAACACCTCGAGATAGCCCGAAGAAGATCAGAATTCCTCACTCAAGACGTTCGAGAAAGGTAAAACAAATCCATCAAGGCCGCCCGACGTGTCGACGAACCCGATAGGAGCCGCGTATCTTGTTCTCAGGACACGACAGATTGGACTAGCTACAGGGAAAACCAATCCTCAAGTTGCCTCAAGGCGGCCCCGCAGGCAGCCCATTTTGGACCAACACTCGTGAGGAGCACTGGACCGAGTTGTTGATTAATTATCCATGGGGTTCGGAAAATCCCCTATGCAAGTTCATTAATTATTAGGTAAATGTAGTACCAATGTTAGGCCTTGCCAAACAAGTTTTATCCCCAAACGAAAATCAAGGGGGGGCCCATAACAACCCCGAGCATGTTAGGAGCGTTCATTTATGGAACATAACACCGGTTCACAAGTAACTAGGGGCGGCACGAGTGGAACAAAACACCAAGGCAAAGGCCAAGACTTCCACCTTTACCAAATATATATGTGCATTAAATTAAATAGCAGCAATATTGTGATATAACAAAAGAAGGTCCATGTTGACACGTGGAAGCAATTGCACCTACAGCTAGAAACGCTATAAGAAGGGCTGAGAAAGCGGTAACATAGCCAAACAATGGTTTGCTGGGACGTGGAAGGGTTAGAGGCTTCTCATGGCAATGTTGGGAGGCTGATCAAACAAGTGGTAGGTATCGAGCATAACGGTAAAAAGACGAGACAACTAGCATGGCAATGATAGTAATGGTATCCAGGGAAATGTGTATCTTGCCTGAGATCCCGCTCGAAAGAAGAATGAATCCATGAAGAAGACGAACCAACGTAGTCGAATGAATCCTCACACTTCGAACGCTTTCGGAACTCTATCGAGAAGAAGCAATCCGAAAAAAACAATCAACACAAGATACACCACAACATATGCATGACACGATGCTCAATCAAACATGATGCATGTCCGGTTTAAATATGCAAGGCATGACAATTCACAACAATCAAATACTACACATTAAGTGAAGCTCAATATGCAACGAGTTGCATGTTGACGAAACTTCACATTCGAATATTTGGTTCAATCTTGTTTAGGTACACGACAATATTAAATGTTGTTAAACATGGCAAGAGGTGAAGCATAAGTAAACTAACTATCTAGGCATCTTAAATGAGATCGGAAACAACTTGTAGTATTTCCGAAATGACCCCATATGTGTCACAACCCTAGCAAGTGTCCTAGGTTGGTCTTGTGCTTGCATCATCATTCATCATCATTGCATTAAGTTGAAATGGGGAGAAGGAAAGAAACCCCAAGCACCTAATGAAATAAGGTAATTCAACTTGATGGATTTTCAACAAATCCAAAATGCCCATTAAAAATGTTCCCCATGTATGATAATTATGGGAAAACATGTATCAGGGGTCATTCATGTTATTTGAACTTCAGAAAAAATTTAAAACCAATGATTAAAGCCCCTGAAAATGATAAGTAATTCATCATTAACATTTTTCTTTTCAAAATAATTTGAAAGTTCAGTCAAAAGTTTGAAATATCGAGACTACTTTTTAGAAAACATTTGGGGACATTTGGAAAGCTAACTGAACCTGGAAATAAATTAAACACGGGTCAGAAAAATAGAAAAACCAGAAATAAAGGAAAAAGAAAAGAGAGAGAGGAGACTTACCAATGGCCCAGCACTGTAGCAGGCCCGGCCCAGGATGAAGTGACGCCAGTCGTCGTCCTCCTCACGCCAGAAGGACGCCGGGCGCATGGTCGCCGCGCGCCGGCCACCTCCTCCCTGTCTGGCACCTTGCTGGAGGGTTGGGAGGGCGCCAGCACGAAGCACCTCGCCTCCGTGGCCCCCTCTTCTCTCTTCTCTCCCGCGCGCTCTCTCTCCCTCGCGCATTCCCCTCGGACCTGCCATGGCCGCGCAGCTCCTTGCCGTCGTGCCGCCGTTCTAGCCACCCCCGAGCCCCCCTGACCCAACCAGCAGCTCCGCCCTGAGCCCCTGAAGCCCCTCGACGGAGGAATCAAACCGGGAGCCCTCTGCTTCGCCGTCATCGCCGAATCCCCTCCGCCGGTCACCGTCGGTCCTTGCCATCGTTTGGAGCCGTCCGGTCCTCCTTCTCTTCCCTAGCTTCCCTGTGCTCCCTGGTGCTCCTCCCCGTAGTGGCCGATCAGGCGCCGCCATGGAAGTACTCCCCGGCGAGCCTCCGATGATCGCTGGCCCCCCTGACCAGCCCAATCGACGCGGTCGAGCACCGGCTATGTTCCAGCGCCTTCCCCGCGTCGATCCGACCCCTCCAGTGGATTCCGGTGAGCCTCTGCCGCGTCGGATGGTCGCCGGCGACCACCCTCCGGCCAGTGCCGACGTGGCCGGCCACTTAGTCGCTAATCACCTTAACTAGCTTAGCCCAGCCACTGACAGTGGGCCCCAGAGCTGGGTCAAACCCTGGTCAGCGCGGGATTAGCCCCCGTGACACTGACTAGTGGGGCCCCCATGTCAGGTTTGACCCAGAGCGGTCAGTTGACCAGGCTGATGTCATGCTGACGCATGGCTGACGCAGTAAATCTATTTTCTGATTTTAAATATTTCTAGAAATAGCTAAAAACTTTGAAAAATCATATAAATTAATCTGTAAGTCAGATGAAAATAATTTATATATGAAAATTTATCAGAAAAATCCAATGAATCCAATGGTGCTGTTCTCATGCATGTTAGAGAAACCTAAATAGGTGAACATGGATATTTTAGCATTAGGTCAATATATAGAATTTGAAATGAGAACAACTTTGAACCTATATTCAGATGCATTTCAAATTGACATGATCACTAGTTACATTAGCTCATCCATGCATACCATTATGCCATGATCATGCATCATATTGTTGCATCTGCTTGTATTGAATGTTTCATCTGCGTTGCGGTAGGCCCTAATCCGGAGGATACTACTCCGTACCCTGACGAAGGAGAGAACTCTTCCGCAACCCAGCAAGGCAAACAACCTCATTGATCATTTCGATAACATCCCACTCTCTCACTCCTGTTCTCATTTATTGCATTAGGACAAACAATCACATGTCAGTTATACACGATAGATGATCCTATTCTTATGCATGACCTGATCTTGTCACAATAAATAGCTAAACCTTGCAACCTAGCTTACCTGGTAGATGCTTGTGCCATGATGTGCTTAGCTTACTTTGCCTGCTATGCTTGCTATGCTCAGAATTGTGTCAAGTCGGATTCATCTGGGTGATGAACTGAGTGAAACAGTGTTGTCTGATGTGATGAGCTTATAATGAATACGATTTGGTAAAGGTAGCAATGAGAGGCTATGTAGGAGTACATAGTGGGTTGTCTAATTGGGACCGTTCTTAGGAACTGGGTTCCGTGTTCGTGATCCAAGACTAGATACTACCACACGTTGGGATACTTAACTGACCCTCTCGACTTATCAGTCGCTTAGTCCTTGGTCCAGGTATTGCAAGTAGTTTCTGGTGTTTATAGCATGCTGGAGGCCGTGCGTAGCGTTGACCCTCGGGGTGGGTTATGACGCGGTAGGCAGTGGCACGGTGTACCAAGGGTCACCCGAATGGTGGGCTTGGGAACCCTGCGCACATTGTTTGGGACCGTAGCAGAAACTTTGGCCGGACTTCCGTGCGGGTTCAGTCTCAAATAGGCGGTAGCCTGGACTAGAGGTCTTATGTGATTGACGGTCGTGGCCGACTCCCTCGCTGGGCATCCGCTTGAAGGTTGCCGAGGTGCATGGTTTATGGCACACAGCGATAAGTGGCGAGAGCGTGTGTGAAGAAGTACACCCCTGCAGGATATGAAACTATTCGAATAGCCGCGTCGGATATGGACTACTTGGAGAACTTATGTTGTTCATAGATAATCAAATGGACACTTCTAAAAATCTCAAGACAAGTGTGAGTACCGTGGATGGCATTCTTTCCGGAAGGGGAAGGTGAATCCATGGTAGTGTATTGAGATGGAGTTAGTGGACTCATGTGCGATAATTGAAATCATAACAAAGAATTTAAAACTAAGTAGTGTAGGTTAGCCATGAGTCAAAGCTGGCATTCTGCATAAACTCCACCACCCCCTTGTTGATACATGAGCATAGATAGACTAGGTCTGTTTTAAAGACTTGCTGAGTACGATTGTACTCATCCTTGCTTAATTAATGTTGCAGAAGAAAACCAGGACCCATCAGGTGGGTTTTATCTAGACGTTGACGATGCCGAATAGCTGGTGTCCAAGCTACGATCTTGCCCGTGTGGTGGGCTATAGATAGTCAGGCCATGTGCCTCTTTTATATTTTGCCGTCTGTACTGAGACAGCTTAAGTTTCCGCTCGCTTGTATGACTATGTTTGTATGACTTGAGTGCCGGGTCATGTGACCCCTATCTATAAGATCATATTATGCATGGCTCGTCTGAGCCTCTTAAATAAAAGTCATGTTGTTGTATGGTTATGTTGTGATGCCATAGTTGTATCTATGCATATCGAGCATGTCGTGCGTACGTGTGACGTGCAACGGTATGTATGGGATCCAACACCTAGTCGTGTGCCTTTAGTAGTACTCTTTACGGGAAACTGCCTCTTTGTGCTTCCACCGAGCCATGGTAGCATGCTACTACTCCGGACACATTGATTGACCGGCATGTATCCTTCTTTGCTGTTGTGTCTGTCCCTTCGGGGAAATGTCTTGCAGTGTAATGGAGTCCCCGTAGCCTGCTACGACTCGTCTACGTGCAGTGATGACATCCGTGTCTCGCGACGTAATGGAGTCCTTGTAGCTTGCTATGACTGACACCTGCATTGAGACCGACACCAGCATTGCTGGGTTATGTATGCCTGTTTCCGTACGGATGTGCCACTTGGGTTCTATGACTAGTCATGTCGGCTCGGGTTCTTTGTTGTGTGATTGCCAGCGACATGTTCACATACGTGAGCCAAAAGACGCAAACGATCCCGGCCAAGGTAAGGTGGCAGCCGTGGAGTACCGTGCATGAGGCCGCAAAGCTATGTGGCTTGTTACAGTATGGAATCATATGACTTAGGATCGGGGTCCCAACAATATGTTAATTTCGAAATTGGTCCAGATCTGAACTAATCATATTTTATATTTGTTAAACATCAGAATAAATCATACCATGTTATTCTACACGTCATTCTAGTCGATTTACATATATAGAACATCTCAAACGGAGCTACAGTCTAAAAGATATGAGCAACACAAGATGCACATGTCATGAATGCAAATGCATGGGAAAAGCAAGCACAAGCATTTGAAATCATGAATGCAGCAAGTAATTATGAAACTACATGGGATTCTAAGCAAGTTTCATATATGGAATGTCCAAAACGGAGCTACGGTTCAACCACAATCAACAAAACAAGTTTTAGTTGAAATCTGCCAAAAACAGCAACATAGCATTTTGCACACATGAAAACAACAAGCTGCAACATTCCAAAATGCACAACTAAGCATGGCGCAATAGCATACAACATGCACTTCATTTCATCTTCACAAATCATATTCAAAACATGCATGGATCACATGGTAGGGAGCTCACAAGAAGGCTACTTGATAACAGTTTCAGACTAGTGAAAATAGCAGTTTTTTTGACAGTGCAGTTTTTATCACGAAGGCATATTGACAGCAGTGAAACTATATGCTACATATCGTATTATGGCATGAAACATAACAACATACTAAAGGACAATATCAACAACAAATAACTCCATTACACCTACCACAAAAGAGTTCTAGATCACTAGCAAATCACATGGCAAGACGGCAACAAAATATAACAGATTCCAGACTTAGAAATATTTTGGACCTTCAAAATATCAGATTTTATAGCATGTTTACAACAAGAAAACAACACCTAAACATGCATTTCTATGACAAGCAAAATGTCCAAGGGCTAGGACACATATCAAAGGGCATTTCTCATGTTCAAAATTATTTCAAATCATGCACGGTTTAAATCCCACAAAATTAACAACAGGGCATCACGGCAAAAATAACATGCACACAACCATGCTCAAATGACAAAACTAAATGCACAGATAAATCCTATGGATTTTTCTACCCCGAAAACATACATAATATGCATAGGTTCATGTACAAAATTAATCACCATTAATTATGCAAGTATTAGGCCTAATCACCTTATAACAATTCATTAATGCAAATTTAAATGCAAACATGATGCCAACATTTTTATCATGCATGAAAATGCGGTGCCAATGAGATGAACATTTTTAATGCTTAATTTTATTTAATTCCCGATGCACGTTAAATGATTATGCGAAAATGCAAAGATACGGCATATATGCAAAATGGCAGGAAATGACATGTTAGTTATTTTAGGCATGGGTGAAAATGACATATTATTAATCTACATTTTATTCTAAGCATTTTACATATTAAAATTATTTTAATACGATGCATAGATAATTATATATAGACGTTTTAAAAATGCAATGGGCCTAAGAAATAAAAAAACGCAAAAGGGGGCTGGGCTGCTCACTTTGGGCCGGTTGGGCCGACTCGGTAGGAGGCTGGCGCTGGCTACACTAGCCGAGTCTGGCTGGGCCTTGGCGCTCCACAGGCCGGCTGGGCCCCGTCACGCAGGCGAGCGAGGAGGCGGTCAACGAAGGGACCGAGCGGCGCTTGAGCTCCTCGATCTAGGCGGCGGCGCGACTTGGACTCGGGCGGCTGGACTCGGAGGCGGTCGGAGGAAGGTCGGAGGGGCCGAATCTCTTCATCTCCCGAATGGATCTGGAGGCAGCTGACCGAAGCTTGGGGTTAGGGGCTCGGTCGTCGGGCATCCATGGCGGCTCTCTGCAGCACGCGAGGGAGAGAGGGAGAGGAATTAGAGAGGGGGAGCGAGAGCTGGGGGAGGAACGGAGCATGGGCAGCGAGGGACGGCCCGACCCGACTCCGACGACGGCAGCCCCGACGCGAGGTGGTCGGGCGCAGAGGCGCGGCCACGAGCGCGGCAGCACTGTGGGAGGAGCCGAGCGGCGGCGGCGGCTTGCGAGCGGCAGTGCTTGGGCCCAGGCGGGCCTCCGATCTAGGCTTCGTGGGCCCGTGCGGCTGGAGGGAGGAGAGGAGCGGCTGGCTGGCGGCTGGGGGTGGTTTTGGTTTCGAGGGGAATTAGGGTTTAGGTCCCAATTAGGAAGGGGGAGGGACTATATATAGTTTTCGGGCCAGGGTTGACATCTTTGTCCGTTTTCGGACCGCCAGATGTCGATTCGACGGTCCGGAAGCGGAGCGGGGGGTTACGGTGGCTGTGTAGAGGGGCTAGGAGGGGAAGAGAGAGAAGTGCGGCCCATGACACGAGGTTTATAAAACACTAACAATGTCCGACGATTACCAATAACCGCACTACTACGACTGACCGACGGGGTATCTAACGAACTCAGAACACGACAAAATTCGATGGGAGGTCTACCTACCATCTAACAAGACCGCACGCCATGTTTTGACCCAATCCGGGAATATTTTGCACGCACTTAAAAACGGTTTTATTTAAATGATGTCGCGGGCGCGGGCGTGTGTGGCTGGTCTCGAAATGGGCAACGGCAAGAACGGAGAGAAGCGGCAACTATGAACGGATGCAAGTTTTTGAAGACGGGTGAGGATGCTATGCAAATGATGCGAATGAGGCGATGATGAATGGAACAACCAGACGAACACATGACGAGAACGGAAAGAAGAGGAATCTTCTGGAGCGTCGGTCTCGGGCTGTCACAACTCTCCTCCACTACACGAGGATCTCGACCCGAGATCTAGAATGAAAATAGGACGAGAAAGAGAAAAAGGTAAAACTTAGTTGTTTCTCTGACACACGAGTGAAACCAATGAAAACATGAAGGATGCAAGAGATGAAGAATGAGGAACAAGCAAGAAATCACAAGGAATTTCGGCAGCACTTTAGTAGGAAAGAGAGGAAAATTTTGATATGATGGAAACAAATTGAAAGAGATACACCAAACTTCGGCTGGACTAGAATCAAAACTTCAAAGATGGAAGGATCATGAAAAGATTTCACAGCACTCTGGTTAAATGAATAAGCAAGAAAGAACATGATATTAATAAAGCAAGATGAGAGTTGAAAAGAGCAACACCACTTTGCCTCTAAAACAAAAGAATAGAAGCTAGATCCTTGAAGAGAAGAGAACTAAGAAGAAAATGACAACTTCTAGAACCAATGAATTTGAGAAGCATGGTTGAACGGAATTGTTGGAACACCAACAACGAAAAGAACAAGCTTGTTGTGGACTTATGGAACACATCTCAAAATTATGAGGTGACAACCTACCACAACAGGAACAATTGTTGATTGGGAGCAACAAGATAAGCAAAGCTTCTTTCACCAAGAGGAGGAGGAGAAATCTTGAATCATTTATGACACCATTATAGCAACAATCCTTAGGAAATGCTTTAGGTGACATCTAAGCCAAGATAACTCCGAGAAAGGAATGATGGGTTTGCTTATCTCATTCTTGACAATTTCTCCTTCGAGACTCCTCATAGTCAAGAATTTAATAACACCATCTTAAGAGACAAGGAGAAGGAATTGAACTAGAAATCCAAGAGAAAGAACACTTGAGCACCTCCAACAAGAATCTTGATGAACACTTGAAAATGAAAGAAATCTTGATGAACCACCATGAAAAGCTCCGGAAAAAGATGAGAACACTTGAAATCGAGAATTGATATCATGAACAACTCTGGAAGAAGGATTGGAACCACTTGGATGAACCAAGAATAAGAATTATGTTATGCTTATCCTTCATCAAGTTAAATTGATGACAAGCAAGAGATTTCGTACACCACTTATTCTTTTGAAAAAGATAGGAAAGATAGATAGAGCACGAACTTGAAGAAGTCTTGAACGAGAACACCGGTTAGAATTCACAAATGAATGAGGATACAATGATTGAACAAAGATACATGGAAACGAAGAGATCACAATCCACCTAATGGAAAACTTCACAAGGCATCGGAATGGTTGAGATATGAATGAAGGGACAACAATTAAGAAGAATTTGAGAACGAAAGCTGAAAGCTGAGAACGAAGAAATCTTCTGAAACGATGGCCTTCGGAAGGATCGAGAAATGAAAACAACTCTAAAAGCACCAAATAGATATGGGAGAAACGTCTCATGATCAAAACAATTGAGATGATAGCAACAGCCTGAAACCATGAATCTTTGGAAGAATGAACAATGATTGAGAAACTCTGCTTCGGTCTTCAATGCAGAGAATGAAGACGAGAAACAACACCACGAATTACTAAGATACTCTGGAATAAAGACTAAGGAAAAGTTGAGCCAACAATGAAAATGATTTAGAAGCGATCTTCAAGAAGGCATATGACTAATGAAAATCATTCTTACATCATATTTAAAAAGAACTTGACAGCATATCCGGAAAGATTTGAAGAGTCAGGTAGGATCCTGGGAAAAGACCTGTGCGTTATGGGCCCACTGAAAAGAAACCACCATTGAAAAAATTGATTAAAAGAGAGATTGCACCAGTACAAATGAAGAACTTGATGATATGAGACCCTTGAAATAATTTAACAGGACAAGAATGAAAATGAATATCTTCCGAGATATCTTCAACACTCCGGATAGAATGGAGAGATACGAATAAACAAGAGATGATTGGATAAGAATTCCAACACGGGAGAGCAATTAGAGAATGAAAATGATATGATGAACACCGAGATCTATAATTGAATCCACCGGAGAAGAAAACAAAGATTAATACAAATAAATGATAACTTGAGCACTGAGCATCTTCATAAAGAATCACCGGAGAATAATAACCACGAGAACAAAGAATGAGGATGGATCTGAAATTGAAACTCCTGAGAATAATCACAAAGAATCACCGGAAACAAGATAGAAGAAAAGATAGCGGAAGAATTACATAAATAGAAAAGACACTTGGATGAGAATTACTCACTGAAGAAAAAGGGTGGGAGGGTGGGAAAAACAAAGAAAACTTGGAATAGATGAGACAACTCCGGAACGAAATGAGAATTGATCTTGCAAAAATTGAAGAGGATAGAATTATCTTGAAGAGAAGCACACCGGTAGGAAAAGAATTGATATGATAACTTTCTTGATGAAAAGAATTAGCATTTCCGCAGAAATATGAGAACACTTCTTAGGAAAGATATGAGATCACCACTTGACATCGAAGCAACTTGAATTACCATATTCAAAACAAAACAAAAAGGATGAGGCTTACGAAACAAGACAGAACAAATACATACCCACTATGCACTTGTTGGAAAGATAATCCTAGGTAACTACTTGAATTCCCACCTAAGAACTTCCGAAAACTTTCTGGTTATGCAATCTGGTGTGGGGGGTACAAGGAGGAAATATCTCACACAACTAAAAATCCTACACCCCAACTGTATACATCCTTCAACACATAACCAGAGGCTTTCACAAATCCATCTAACTCGAATCCTCGAACTCACAACGATACTAAACCATGGTGGTACCATGGACACCTCCCCAGTATTGGGTGACTCCGATCTTATCTCACCACGATAAGTATTGAAGCAATTCCGAACATTCTCCGTCCTAAGATATCAAGGAAGTTGAATGATAGCGATGTGCCAACATTCCCTGGAGCTCGACTCCCCGGAAGAAATCAAGTCAGACAGGAGGCACCATGACAGAACCCTGTCACATCGACATCATATAGTTTCCAAAATACCTGCGTGATCATAAAAAAATTGAGCAAGAAGAGGAGTAGAAACAAAATTCCTAAATTGAATACCTCACCAAAGCATAAAAGAGGAGTAAAAAGAAGCCTACTCTCCGATATAACTAGACTCAAAACAGTTTTTCACTAGACTCGACTCGGCCAAGTTCGATCAATCAAGGGGGCTCCTAGGTCGGTACAGGCTCTGATACCAACTTGTCACGCCCAAGATGCGGTCCTATCCTTATTTTGGCATGAGGGCCTCGACAAGGATAGAAGCCCATCTCGATGCGTTCGCAAGAATGGATATCATTACAAGTACATATACAGAAGAGATGAGTATATGGAAATGGCTTACACTCACCACAAGCTACATCAGAGTCACATCAATACAATACATAATCAAACATCATACAGAAGAGCAGGGTCCGATTACGGACGAAATCAAACGATAAAATGACATCCATCCTTGCTATCCCAGGCTGCCGCTTGGAACCCATCCAAGATTGATGAAGAGGAAGAAGAAGAATAACTCCAAATCAAATCAAGCAACACGCTCACGTCAAATCATCGCATTACCTGTACTTGCAATTGTTGTTGTAGTAATCTGTGAGCCACAGGGACTCAGCAATCTCATTTCCAAGGGTATCAAGACTATTAAAGCTTAATAGGTAAGGTATGGTTAAGTGGTGAGGCTGCAGCAAGCGACTAAGCATTTATTTAAGTGGCTAACTTACGAGTATAGAAATTTAAGTATGGTGGTCTATGCATAACGGACGTGAACGAGTAATGATCACTAACTGATCCTGAACACCTACTTACGTCAATCGTAACCCCACCGCGTTCTCGTTCGGATAAGAACTCGCGAAAAGAGACAGTCACGGTTACGCACACAGTTGATGTATTTTATTAGATTTTACTTCAAGTTTGCTATGACCGGGTGTTAAACAAAGTATCCAAGTTTGCCACATAACCGCGGGCACGGCTTCTTGAAAAGATTTAACCCTGCAAGGGTGCTCCAACTCATCCATCATAAATTAACCACACGCAGTGGGAATAACCTCAACCAAGGATCTCGTGATCTTCCTAGGCAATTCCAAAGGAAATCCAACACCTCAAGATAGCCCGAAGAAGATCAGAATTCCTCACTCAAGACGTTCGAAAAAGGTAAAACAAATCCAGCAAGGCCGCCTGACGTGTCGACGAACCCGATAGGAGACGTGTATCTCGTTATCAGGACACGATAGATGGGACTAGCTACAGGGAAAACCAATCCTCAAGTTGCCTCAAGGCGGCCCCGCAGGCAGCCCATTTTGGACCAACACTCATGAGGAGCACTGGCCCGAGTTGTTGATTAATTATCCACGGGGTCCGGAAAATCCCCTATGCAAGTTCCTTAATTATTAGGCAAATGTAGTACCAATGTTGGGCCCTTCCAGACAAGTTCTATCCCCAAACAAAAATCAAGGGGGTCCCCATAACAACCCCGAGCATGTTAGGAGTGCTCATTTATGGAACATAACACCGGTTCACAAGTAACTAGGGGCGGCAAGTGTGGAACAAAACACCAAGCAAAAGTCCAAGCCTTCCACCTTTACCAAATATATATGTGCTTACCAAATATATATGTGCACTAAATTAGATAGCAGCAATATTGTGATATAACAAAAGAAGGTCCATGTTGACACATGGAAGCAGTTGCACCTGCAGCTAGAAACGCTATAAGAAGGGCTGAGCAAGCGGTAACATAGCCAAACAATGGTTCGCTGGGACGTGGAAGGGTTAGAGGCTTCTCATGGCAATGTTGGGAGGCTGATCAAACAAGTGGTAGGTAGCGAGACATAACAGTAAAAAGACGAGACAGCTAGCATGGCAATGATAGTAATGGTATCCAGGGAAATGTTTCATCTTGCCTGAGATCCCGCTCGGAAGAAGAATGAATCCATGAAGAAGACAAACCAACGTAGTCGAACGAATCCTCACACTCTGAATGATTTTGGAACTATATCGAGAAGAAGCAATCCGAAACAAACAATCAACACAAGATACACCACAACATATGCATGACACGATGCACAAACAAACATGATGCATGTCCGGTTTAAATATGCAAGGCATGAAAATTCACAACAATCAAATACTACACATTAAGTGAAGCTCAATTCGCAACGAGTTGCATGTTGACGAAACTTCACATTCGAATATTTGGTTCAATCTTGTTTAGGTACACGACAATATTAAATGTTGTTAAACATGGCATATTATTAATTTACGTTTTATTCTAATTATTTGCATATATGCAAAATGGCAGGAAATGACATGTTAATTATTTTAGGCATGGGTGAAAATGACATATTATTAATTTACGTTTTATTCTAAGCATTTTACATATTAAAATTATTTTAATACGATGCACGAATAATTATATATAGACGTTTTAAAAATGCAATGGGCATAAGAAATAAAAAACCGCAAAAGGGGGCTGGGCTGCTCACTTTAGGCCGGTTGGGCCGGCTCGGTGGGAGACTGGCGCTGGCTGCACTGGCCGAGTCTGGCTGGGCCTTGGCGCTCCATAGGCCGGCTAGGCCCCGTCACGCAGGCGAGCGAGGAGGCGGTCAACGGAGGGATCGAGCGGCGCTCGAGCTCCTCGATCTAGGCAGTGGCGCGACTTGGACTCCGACGGCTGAACTCGGAGGCGGTCGGAGGAAGGTCAGAGGGGCCGGATATCTTCGTCTCCCGAATGGATTTGGAGGCAGCTGACCGAAGCTTGGGGTGAGGGGCTCGGTCGTCGGGCATCCTTGGCGGCTCTCTACAGCACGCGAGGGAGAGAGAGAGGAATTAGAGAGGGGGAGCAAGAGCTGGGGGGAACGGAGCAGGGGCAGCGAGGGACGGCCGGACCCGACTCCGGCGAGGACAGCCCCGACGCGAGGAGGTCGGGTGCGGAGGCGCGGCCACGAGCGCGGTAGCGCTGTGGGAGGAGCCGAGCGACAGCGGCGGCGCTAGGGCCCAGGCGGGCCTCTGATCTGGGCTTCGTGGGCCCATGCGGCTGGAGGGAGGAGAGGAGAGGCTGGGGGTGGTTTGGCACGGGTTTCGAGGGGAATTAGGGTTTAGGTCCCAATTAAGAAGGGGGAGGGACTATATATAGATTTCGGGCCAGGGTTGACGTCTCTGTCCGTTTTCGGACCACCGGATGTCGATTCGACACTCCGGAAGCGGAGCGGGGGGCTACGGTGGCTGTGCAGAGGGGCTAGGAGGGGAAGAGAGGGAAGTGCGGCCCATGACATGAAGTTTATAAAACACCGACAACGTCCGACGATTACCGATAACCGCACTGCTACGACTGGCCGACGGGGTATCTAACGAACTCAGCACGTGACGAAATTCGACGGGCGGTCTACCTACCATCAAACAAGACCGCTCGCCAAGTTTCGACCCAATCCGAGAATATTTTGCGCGCACTTAAAAACAGTTTTATTTAAATGATGTCGCGGGCGCGTGCATGTGTGACTGGTCTCGAAACGGGCAACGGCGAGAACGGAGAGAACCGGCAACTACGAACGGATGCAAGTTTTCGATAACGGGTGACAATACTATGCAGATGATGCGGATGATGCGATAATGAATGCAACAACCAGACGAACACATGACGAGAATGGAAAGAAGGGGAATCTTCTGGAGCGTCGGTCTCGGGCTGTCACACACTATGAACATGTGTAACATCACGTTCGAGATTCATCAAAAATAAATCATTGACCAGTGGAGCATGACCATAAAACATTTCTCTCATATAAATAGAACAACCATTATTCTCAGATTTAAATGAGTAGCCATCTCGCATCAAGCGAGATCCAGATACAATGTTCATGCTCAAAGCTGGTACTAAATAACAATTATTGAGGTTTAAAACTAATCCTGAAGGTAGATGTAGAGGTAGCGTGCCGACGGCGATCACATCGACCTTGGAACCATTCCTGACGCGCATCGTCACCTCGTCCTTTCCCAGCCTCCGCTTATTCCGCGGCTCCTGCTCGGAGTTACAAATGTGAGCAACTACACCGGTATCAAATACCTAGGAGCTACTACAAGCGCTGGTTAGGTACACATCAATAACAAGTATATCACATATACCTTTAATGTTGCCGGCCTTCTTATCTGCTAAGTACTTGGGGCAATTCCGCTTCCAGTGACCGGTACCCTTGCAATAAAAGCACCCAGTCTCAGGCTTGGGTCCATTCTTGTTCTTCTTCCCGACAACTTTCTTACCGGGCGCGGCAACAGCTTTGCTGTCCTTCTTGAAGTTCTTCTTACCCTTGCCTTTCTTGAAACTAGTGGTCCTATTCACCGTCAACACTTGATGCTCCTTTTTGATCTCGACCTCCGTTGATTTCAGCATCGAGTACAACTCAAGAATGGACTTCTCCATACCCTGCATGTTGTAGGTCATCACAAAGCTCTTGTAGCTAGGTGGGAGCGACTGGAGGATTCTGCCAATGACCGAGTCATCTGGGAGATTAACTCCTAGCTGAGTCAAGCGGTTGTGCAACCCAGACATTTTGAGTATGTGCTCAGTGACAGAACTATTCTCCTCCATCTTACAGCTAAAGAACTTGTCGGAGACTTCATATCTCTCGACCCGGGCATGAGCATGGAAAACCAGTTTCAGCTCTTGGAACATCTCATATGCTCTGTGTTGCTCAAAACGCTTTTGGAGCCCCGGTTCTAAACTATAAAGCATGCCGCACTGAACCAGGGAGTAATCATCACAGCGTGACTGCCAAGCGTTCGTAACATCTTGGTTCGCTGGGAAAATGGGTGGGTCACCTAGTGGTGCATCAAGGACATACAATCTCTTGGAAGCTATGAGGATGATCCTCAAGCTACGGACCCAGTCTGCATAGTTTCTTCCATCGTCTTTCAGCTTGGTTTTCTCTAGGAACGCGTTGAAGTTGAGGGTGACATTAGCGTTGGCCATTGGATCTACAATACAGATTGTAAAGACAATTTTAGACTAAGTTCATGATAATTAAGTTCACATAATCAAATTATTTAATGAACTCCCACTTAGATAGACATCTCTCTAGTCATCCAAGTGACACATGATCCACGTCGACTAGCCCATGTCCGATCATCACGTGAGACGGACTAGTCATCCATGGTGAACATCTCCATGTTGATCGTATCTTCTATACGACTCATGTTCGACCTATCGGTCTTCCGTGTTTCGAGGCCATGTCTTTACATGCTAGGCTCGTCAAGTCAACCTAAGTGTATCACGTGTGTAAATCTGGCTTACACCCGTTGTATGCGAACGTTAGAACATATCACACCCGATCATCACGTGGTGCTTCCGAACAACGATCCTTAGCAATGGTGCACAGTTAGGGTGAACACATTACTTGAAATTTTTATTGAGAGATCATCTTATTTACTACCGTCGTTCTAAGCAAATAAGATGTAAACATGATAAACATCACATGCAATCAATATAGAGACATGATATGGCCAATATCATCTTGCTCCTTTGATCTCCATCTTCGGGGCACCATGATCATCACTGTCACCGGCAGGACACCATGATCTGCATCATAATGATCTCCATCATCGTGTCTTCGTGAAGTTATCTCGCCAATTATTACTTCTACTACTATGGCTAACGATTAGCAATAAAGTAAAGTAAATGCATGGCATTTATGATTGACACGCAGGTCATACAATAAAATAAGACAACTCCTATGGCTCTTGCCGGTTGTCATACTCATCAACATGCAAGTCATGAATCCTATTACAAGAACTTGATCAATCTCATGCATCACAATGCATCACATCACAGCCTTTGGTCATATCACATCACAAGGCATATGCTGCAAAAACAAGTTAGACGTCCTCTAATTTGTAGTTGCAAGTTTTTACGTGGTTGCTATAGGTTTCTATCAAGAACATTTCTTACCTACGCCAAAACTACAACGTGATATGCCAATTGCTATTTACCCTTCATAAGGACCCTTTTCATCGAATCTGATCCGACTAAGGTGGGAGAGACAGACACCCGCTAGCCACCTTATGCAACAAGTGCATGTCAGGCGGTGGAACCAGTCTCACGTAAGCGTACGTGTAAAGTCGGTCCGGGCCGCTTCATCCCACAATACCGCCGAATAAAGATAAGACTAGTAATGGCAAGCAAGTTAACAAGATCGATGCCCACAATGACTTGTGTTCTACTCGTGCATAGATTCTATGCATAGACCTAGCTCTGATACCATTGTTGGGAGACGTAGTAGTAAATCAAAAAAATCCTACGTGTTCACCAAGATCTATCTATGGAGAAACCAGCAACGAGTAAGGGGAGAGTGCATCTTCATACCTTTGAAGATCACTAAGCGGAAGCGTTACAAGAACGTGGTTGGTGGAGTCATACTCGTAGTGATTCAGATCGCGGTGGAATCCGATCTTAGCGCCGAACAACGGAGCCTCCATGTTCAACACACGTGCAGCCCGGTGACGTCTCCTACGCCTTGATCCAGCAAGGAGGAAGGAGAGGTTGAGGGAGAGCTCCGGCAGCACGACGGCATGGTGACGCGGGAGCTGCATGGTCTCCGGCAGGGCTTCGCCAAGCGCCACGGAGAACGAGGAAGAGGAAGAGTAGGGATGCGCCGAGAAAGGAAGAACTCGTGTGTCTGGCAGCCCCAAAACCCTCCACTATATATAGGAGAAGGAGGAGGGAGGGTTGAGCACTAGGGTTCCCACCCTAGGGGCTAGCGGCAGCCCCAGATCCCATCTCATGCGGCGCCTAGAGGGAGAGAGGGGAGGCCGGCGCCCTAGGTCGGCCTTAGGCCCATCTGAGCCTAGGGTTTGGCCCCTCTCCTCCCTTTCTGCGCCTTGGGCCCTTGTGGGGGCACACCAGCCCACCTAGGGGCTAGTTCCCTTCCACTTGCGGCCCATGTAGCCCTCTGGGGCTGGTGGCCGCACTTGGTGGACCCCCGGAACCCTTTCGGTGGTCCCGTACGTTACTGGTAATCCGCGAAACACTTCCGGTGGCCAAAACCTCACTTCCTATATATGAATCTTTACCTCCGGACCATTCTAGAACTCCTCGTGATGTCCGGGATCTCATCCAGGACTCCGAAGTACCTTCGGTAACCATGTACACTATTTCCATATAACCCTAACGTCATCGAACCTTAAGTGTGTAGACCCTACGGGTTCGGGAGGCACGTAGACATGACCGAGACACCTCTCCGGTCAATAACCAATAGCAAGATATGGATACCCATGTTGGCTCCCACATGCTCCATGATGATCTCAACGCATGAACCATGATGTCAGGGATTCAGTCAATCCCGTATACAATTCCCTTTGTCTACCGGTATGATACTTACCCGAGATTCGATCATCGGTATCCCTATACCCTGTTCAATCTCGTTACCGGCAAGTCTCTTTACTCGTTCTGTAACACATCATCCCATGGCTAACTCCTTAGTCACATTGAGCTCATTATGATGATGTCTTACCGAGTGGTCCCAGAGATACCTCTCCGTCACACGGAATGACAAATCCCAGTCTCGATTCGTGCTAACCCAACAGACACTTTCGGAGATACCCGTAGTGTACCTTTATATCCACCCAGTTACGTTGTGATGTTTGGCACACCCAAAGTATTCCTATGGTATCCGGGAGTTGCACAATCTCATGGTCTAAGGAAACGATAATTGACATTGGAAAAGCTTTAGCAGATGAACTACACGATCTTGTGCTATGCTTAGGATTGGGTCCTGTCCATCACATCATTCTCCTAATGATATGATCTCGTTATCAACGACATCCAATGTCTGTGGTCATGAAACCATGACATCTATTGATCAATGAGCTAGCCAACTAGAGGCTCACTAGGGACATGTTGTGGTCTATGTATTCACACATGTATTACGGTTTCCGGTTAATACAATTATAGCATGAACAATAAAGAATTGTCATGAACAAGGAAATACAATAATAACCATTTTATTATTGCCTCTAGGGCATATTTCCAACACCCACCCGAACACTGAGGAGGCTGGACAAGAGGGTGCTCAGTCCCCTCCGAGGACCTCTCCGGAGCGCACCATGACTCCGGAGGCAACAGATCAAACCCCGGTTGGTGATCGGGAGATCCGATCATCACCGGCACCACCGACCAATGGGTAGCCGGTCATAGAGGAGGCTCTATCAAGCGCCTCCATTTCCGGAGAGCACCGCACCCTTATGGGTGCGGTATTGCAGAGCATTTAGTCTGTCGACAACGGACTGAAGGAGGCCTTCAATGGACTCCTGACGGGTTTTCAAGTAAGACACGAGGCACTCTTATTTGCTAAGTGTTTATTTTTTTTAGTACCATATACATGGCAGCCCACAAGCCCTAGGTCAGTTCGAAAAAACTTACCTAGGGGTCAACCTATGAGTTTGATTCCGAACTATATAGAAAGCTATGTTCGGAATGTTAGAATAGCCACTAGAAAGGTCGGATGTAAGATCGGATTGACTATAGTTTGGAAGTATCAAGCTCTTGTATCCTGACACATTTTTGCATGTTATAGGCCTCGTCATCGGCAGCGGTCGTCAATGGCGCTGACCTGGACGAGCTGAATCGGAAGCTTAAGCGCTCCGAGGATGAAGCTGATGCCCTCAACAAGAGGTTCGACAAGGCACAATGTAAGTCTGAACACAATCCGAATACGTTTGCCCGAATACTGTCAATGCAGATTTTCATAGAGTTTAACATTTTGCAGCCTCATCGAAGGAGATGGAAAAATTCAAGGCCGAGCTTCAACAGGTGAAGGATGAAGCGGCCGTTGAGAGGGTGGCAGCCAAGAGGCGACCATCGCACTTTCCGCCCTATGGGCCATCAGCGATAAGCATGAGGCTCGTGTGACGGAGATCCAAGATAAGCTCAAGGATGCCAGCCAAAAGTGCGAGGCCTTGAGCAGAAGGGCAAGGAGAGCGAGGCCGAACTATCCGCCCTAAAGGCTGAACTTCAGAAGGAGCGGGTGGACAGACGGTTCTACGAGGAGCAAGTTCGCCAAGCGAAGGACATAACGGATGGTAAGCCATACTTACTACAGTGCGTCTTCGGGGATAGAAAATTCCAATTGCTTACCCAAGTGTGGCGTTCCTCAGGCGCCCCCTTCGATCTCCAGAAGAGCATGGCGGACGCCAATCAATTGTTCGCCTCGACGGAAGAAGGAGATGAAGCTCGATTGTTCTGAGCGCAGTTCGGAGCCCCCAGGCTCTCTCCTCTTCTTGTGGAGCAGCGAAAGCAGCTGATGGAGCTACACCAAATGGCGGAGCCGGCCATGAAGGACCTCTGCATCCACCTATGGCTCGGCAAGCCACTGCTAGGCAGCTACTTTGGCATGGTGCGGAAGTTAATTGCCACTTCTCCCCGCCTCAACATCGTAAAGCGCTCCTCCTGCATCGAGGGAGTCCGGATGGCCCTTGCTAAAGCTAAGGTGCACTGGTTGGGGCTGGATCCGATGAAGGTAGCCACAGCCCCACCGCCTCCCAGGAAGGAGCATAGACGCCCCGAGCTATACTTCGATGGAGTAATGGAAAGTGCTCGGGTGATCGCATCACAGTGTTCGGGCGATAATATGTTTGAATGAATTGTAATGCGTCCGAAGACTTATCAAAACTTTTGATGTTATAAATTATTATACTTTTATGGTTTTGCATTCCTTTATAACTCCTATGTGGTCGTTTGATACTGAAAGATGAGAGTCGTCGGCTTCAACCCCATGTAGATACTATATGAGGTGTCTCTGCTAATACACTATGTCCCTTAGCCGAGTTATCGGAACCCGAAGGCGGTAAAGTGCAGCGGACTAAGCAATTGGACTATAGTGCTTTATTTCTTTCACTTAGGCGTAGGGGCGTGAAAAGGACTGCTGGGGGCTTACGATTAGCCACCAAAGTGTTGTGATGTTCGGACGAACCACGGCTAAAGCCAGTATCACAAGGTTTGCATAGAGGACAAACCCCTCGTATAACATGGAATAACGGCTTACGAGAATTGAAGTATAATACATCAAGCTCGGATTCACAGACCGGATCTCGCATACTATGACAGTCAGCTTTCGGCTTTCTCCCCTGAGGTGCTTGACCAAACTATCCGGAAGCACAATCGCAGGGGTGCTCCCTTTGCCCTTTTAGCCGAACGAGCAGAACATAAAGGGCAAGCACAAGAGTCGCGCAACCCAACTATTGACCCAAGACATAGTTCGGAACCGATCCATATACAGTGAACGCCAAGACGTCGAACGCATGATAAAATGTACATAAGGCGATTTGTTATTAAACTCGAGCGCCGGGCCTATTAGCCGGTTGCCTCACAACATACCGAAGAGGTTCACCACAAGAGGGAGAAAAGGGAAAATATTTGCCGAAAAGGACATACGAGAAAAACATGTGTAACGATGTTATATATTTCTCAACAACTCTTATAGCTCGGATTGCCGAAGCAACTGTTTACAGGTATTTGAAAGAAAGAATTATACATGAGTGGTTGTACCAGGGGTCTTCGATTGATGGCCTGACGTCCTCGATATGCCCCGTTGCTAGTTGACTCCTGCTCTTAGATGCACCTTGATGGGTGGTAGTGTTCGGCGAACGGATCTTGCAAACAAGGTCTTGAGAAGCAGCCGAATTGTGCATGGGCTTTACGCCATTGGCAGGCCTTTTAGTAGTACCTGCATTTTGTCCGAAGGCATGTTGATGGTAGTAGTTCGGACTAGCCGGACACCCATCTTTATTTCCCTACCACTGCCCATGGAATTTTAAGTGTGAAGTTGTGCCTCCTTGGCACGTACTTTGCTGGTCTTAGGGTTGTGCAATGGGGAGCTACTCCCTATTGAAGGGGGGAGGAAGGATCTGAGTTTCGGTCTGAAGTCGAACTTGCTTCCCAACCTTACGTGCCTTATCACGGATGCCGGAACTTGTTGATCATCTTTGTAACTGAATTTGGCCATCAGGGCCATTGCATGCTCCTCAGTTCTAAGGGAGCGCTCCATATTGCCATTAACAGTGATGACCCCCTTGGGGCCCAGCATCTTGAGCTTGGGGTATGCGTAATGCGGGACATCGTTGAAACGAGCAAACGCTGTCCGGCCAAGCAGCGCGTGATAGCCGCTGCGGAAGGGCACAATGTTGAAGATCAAGTCTTCGTTGCGAAAGTTATCGGGTGAGCCGAACACAACTTCCAGGGTTATGGAACCCGTACATCGGGCCTCCACGCCTGGGATCACTCCTTTGAAGGTAGTGTTTCTGGGTTTCATCATTGACGGATCTATTCCCATCTTTTTCACCGTGTCTGAGTAAATCAGGTTAATGCTACTTCCTCCGTCCATTACGACTTTTGTGAGGTGATACCCATCTATAATGGGATCTAGGACAAGGGTTGTCGAACCCCCATGACGGATAATGCTCGGGTGGTCGTGTCGATCAAAGGTGATCGGATATGCCGACCATGGGTTGTACTTCGGGGCTAGGGGCTGTACGGGATAGACCTCCCGAAGGGCGCGCTTCCTCTCCTTCTTAGGTATATGGGCGGTGTATATCATGTTCACCGTTTTGACTTCGGGAGGGAATTTCTTTTGTCCGCCACCAATCGGACCCCGAGGCTCATCCTCATCCTCGCTGCGAGAGCTTTTGCCTTGGTCCTCGGGTGGAATCTTGTCGGCCTGTTTAAACACCCAACAATTGCGGTGTTTGTGATTGGCGGGCTTCTCCGGAGTCCATGGATATGGCATGGACTTTCCATGATCTTCTCCAACAGGGTGGGTCTGTCGCGATTGCCTTTAGGAGGCTTCTTTCGCTGCCCAGGTCAGGAGTTGCAAAATCCGGCATTTACAGTTGTGTCATCGGCATCACTATTATTGTGTCGGCGCTTGTTATTATTGCGCTTTTGTTTCCCATTGCCATCCCGAACTTCAGAGGCTCAAGGATCTTCGGAATTTTGGTTGTATCTTGCCAGCAAATTATCTTCATGTCGGGACCCCGATCCAAAGTCATATGTTTCCATACTGTAACAAGCCACATCACTTTGCGGCCTCATGCACGGTACTCCATGGCTGCCACCTTACCTTGGCCGGGACCGTTTGCGTCTTTTGGCTCATGTATGTGAACATGTCGCTAGCAATCACACAACAA
The DNA here is from genome assembly GCA_022496015.1 of Hordeum marinum. Taxonomy (NCBI): domain Eukaryota; kingdom Viridiplantae; phylum Streptophyta; class Magnoliopsida; order Poales; family Poaceae; genus Hordeum; species Hordeum marinum. Next base: position 275,035,837 of record CM039677.1, on the reverse strand, counting down.
AGAACCCGGACCGACATAACTAGTCATAGAACCCAAGTGGCACATCCGTACGGAAACAGGCATACATAACCCAGCAATGCAGGTGTCGGCCTCAAGCGTGTCTAAACGAGTCCTAGCAAGCTACAAGGACTCCATTACGTCGCGAGACACGAATGTCATCACTGCACGTAGACGAGTCGTAACAGGCTACAGGGACTCCATTACACTGCAAGACATTTGCCCGAAGGGACAGACACAGCAGCAAAGAAGGATACATGTCGGTCAATCAATGTGTCCGGAGTAGTAGCAAGCTACCATGGCTCAGTGGAAGCACAAAGAGGCAGTTTCCCATAAAGAGTACTACTAAAGGCACACGACTAGGTGTCGGATCCCATACATACCGTTGCACGTCACACTTATGCATGACATGCCTGATATGCATAGATACAACCATGGCATCACAACATAACCATACAATAACATCACTTTTATTTAAGAGGCTTAGACGAGACTTACATGACATGTTCATACAGATAGGGGTCACATGACCCGGCACTCAAGTCATACAAACATAGTCATACAAGCCACCAAAAACTAAAGCTGTTTGGGTACAGATGGCGAAATATAAAAGAGGCACACGGCCTAACTATCTACAGCCCACCACACGGGCAAGATCGTAGCTGGGACACCAGCTATTCGGCATCGTCAACGTCTAGATAGAACCCACCTGATGGGTCCTGGTTTTCTTCTGCAACATTAATTAAGCAAGGATGAGTACAATCATACTCAGCAAGTCTTTAAAACAGACCTAGTCTATTTATGCTCATGTATCAACAAAGGGGTGGTGGAGTTTATGCACAAAGCCAGCTTTGACTCATGGCTAACCTACACTACTCAGTTTTAAACTCTTTGTTACAATTTTAGTTATCACACACGAGTCCACTAACTCCATCACAATACACCACCATGGACTCATCTTCCCCTTCTAGAAGAGTGCCATCCATGGTACTCACACTTGTCTTGAGATTTTTTAGAAGTATCCATTTGATTATCTATGAACAGCATAAGTTCTCCAAGTAGTCCATATCCGAGGACACGGCTATTCGAATAGTTTCATAACCCTGTAGGGGTGTACTTCTTCACACACGCTCTCGCCACTTATCGCTGTGTGCCATAAACCATGCACCTCAGCAACCTTCAAGCGGATGCCCAGCGAGGGAGTCGGCCACGACCGTCAATCACATAAGACCTCTAGTCCAGGCTACCGCCTATTTGAGACTGACCCGCACAGAAGTCCGGCCGAAGTTTCCGCTACTGTCCCAAACGATGTGCGCAGGGTTCCCAAGCCCACCATTCGGGTGACCCTTGGTACACCGTGCCACTGCCTACCGCGTCGTAACCCACCCCGAGGGTCAGCGCTACGCACGGCCTCCAGCATGCTATAAACACCAGAAACTACTTGCAATACCTAGACCAAGGACTAAGCGACTTATAAGTCGAGCGGGGTCATAATTCAGGGCCCAGCATGTGGTAGTATCTCGTCTTGGATCACAAATATGGAACCCAGTTCCTAAGAATGGTTCCAATGAGACAACCCACTATGTACTCCTACATAGCCTCTCATCACTACCTTTACCAAAATGTATTCATTATATGCTCATCACATCGGACCACACTGTTTCACTCAGTTCATCACCCCGATGAAACAGACCTGACATACTCGAAGCATAGCAAGCATAGCAGGCAAAGTAGGCTAAGCACATCATGGCACAAGCATCTACCAGGTATGCTAGGTTGCAAGGTTTAGCTATTTACTATGACAAAATCAGGTCATGTATAAGAATAGGATCATCTACCGCGTATGACTGACATGTGATTGTTTGTCCTAATGCATTAAATGAGAGCAGGAGCAACAGAATGGGATGTTATCGGAATGATCAATGGGGTTGCTTGCCTTGCTGAGTTGCGGAAGAGTTCTCTCCTTCGTCGGGGTACGGAGTAGTATCCTCCGGATTAGGGCCTACCGCAACGCAGATAAAACATTCAATACAACTAGATGCAACAATATGATGCATGATCATGGCATAATGGTGTGCATGGATGAGCTAATGTAGCTACTGGTCATGTCAATTTGAAATGTATTTGAATATAGGTTCAAAGTTGTTCTCATTTCAATTTCTATATATTGACCTAATGCTGAAATGTCCATGTTCACCTATTTACGTTGCTCTAACATGCACGAGAGTAGCACCATTGGATTCTTTGGATTTTTTTGATAAATTTTCATATATAAATTATTTTCATCTGACTTACAGATTAATTTATATGATTTTTCAATGTTTTAAATAATTTCCAGAATTTTTTTTTAAATAAGAAATTGACTTGTTGCATCAGCATGATGTCATGATGACATCAGCTGGTCAGCTGACTCGGCCCAGAGTCAAACCTAACATGTGGGATCCACATGTCATTGACTCATTTACTTAACTATTAAAATTAACACTAATCCTAACTAATTAATAGGCCTGGGCCCACTTGTCAGTGTCTAATTAACTTAATTAATTAAGATAATTAACTTATTCTTAAACGGAGATTAACCAGAGGCTGGCCCCACCTGCCAGGGTCAACCCTCGTGGTCAAACCGACCAGGGTCACCGGCGTTGAGCCGCCGGCGACTCCAGGGATGGCGGAGGGGATCGGAAACCCACCTCCGACGACCAAATCCACGGCGGATGGGCTCAAACTTCAGCCCATGCACGCGCCCGTCCATTGGGGCACGACCCCGAGGCTGGGGAGGCCTGGAACGCCGCCGGCGATGACCTTGGCGGACGGTGGTGCTCGGGCTCCGACGGAACTACGGCTACAGACCTCCTTGACACGCGTTCTAAGCACCTACGGCACCTACAGGACTCTACGAACTCGATGACATCCTCAGAATGACCTACTGGTCACCGGAGTTGTCATCAGCGATGAGAACAGCGGCGACCGGAGCTCGGGCTCGAGCCAAAGCTTAGATACGGGCCTCGAAATCGATCAGAAAGAGAGGGGAAATGCTCGGGGGCTCACTGCGGGTGCTGAGGCGACGAACTGGAGCTCGGGGATGGCTTGATGGCGAAGAATCGACGGCGGCGACCTTCTGATCCGAGGAGGAAGAAGAGGTCAGGGTTCCCTCAATGGAGCTCCGGGCGGCGATTCCTTCGGCGAGGAGGAATAGGGGGTCGAGGCGGAGCTCCTGCCTTCTCTACAGCATGGGGGATGGACGGAGGAGAGAAAACGGCGGTGAACTATGGGGCGGCCATGGCGGAGCAGAGAGGAGAAGAGGAGAGAGCAGGGGAACGGAGGGAGAGAATGGCGGGGGAAGCGGCTCGGTGCTTATCCCCAGCATCGCGCTGGCGAGGGAAGGGCCAGGCAGGCAGGTGGCATGGCGCCACCGGCGTGAGCGCGCGGCGACCACACGCCGTGCCGACTGGACGCCAGGAGGACGAAGACCCTCCTGGGCCAGATGGGCCACCAGGTAGCTCCCTCTCTCTCTTTTCTTTTTCCTTTATTTTTGTTTTCTGATTTTTTCTGACATTTGTTTATTTCTTGCAGGTCCAAATACCTCTCCAAAAAATTCCAAAACTTTTATATATTCAAATTTGAATGTCTCAAACTTGTATAAAAAGTTTCAGATTATTTTGAAAACAGTGATAATGATAATGTTTTTATTTGTCATTTTCAGAGACTTAAATCATTAATTTAAAATATTTCAAATGTTCAAATAATTGAAATGACCCCTGGTATATCCATGCCCTTAATTATCAGACATAGGGAACATTTTTTATGGGCATTTTGGATTTGTTGAGATTTCACTTATCTGGAATTTCTTTAATTCATGAAATGCTTAGGGTTTCTTTCTTTCTCCCCATTTCATATTGATGCAATGATGATGATGATGATGATGCAAACACAATGCTAACCTAGGACACTTGCTAGGGTTGTGACAACTCACCCCCACTCAAAAGAATCTCGTCCCGAGATTTTGAAGTCGTCGGGAAGAGCACGGGGTACTCTAGTCGAAGACGATCTTGTCTTTCCCATGTCGCCTCCTTTTCAGAATGATGCGACCATTGAACCTTAAGAAACTTGATGTTTTGACGTCGAGTGGTACGCTCAGCTTGATCGAGAATACGAACAGGGTATTCTCGGTATGAAAGGTTATCTTGAAGATCAAGCGTTTCGTGGTCCACTTCTCGGATAGGGTCCGAAAAACAACACCTGAGTTGAGAGACGTGGAAGACAACATGAACTTTGGAAAGATGTGGTGGGAGTTCCAATTGGTAGGCAACCTCTCCTCGTTTAGCAAGAATGCGAAAGTGTCCAATGTAGCGAGGAGCCAACTTGCCTTTGATACCGAATCGATGGGTACCCTTCAGAGGTGTGACCCGAAGATAAGCCTTCTCGTCAACTTCATAAGTCACAGACTTATGATGACGGTCATATTGACTCTTTTGATGGGATTGGGCTGTTTTCAACTTTTCACGAATAATGCAGACTTGCTCCTCTGCATCCTGGATCATGTCCGGACCAAAGAGTTGCCTCTCTCCGGTTTCTGACCAGTTAAGAGGTGTTCAGCATTTTCATCCATAGAGAACTGCAAAAGGGGCTTTGCCCAAGCTTGATTGATAACTATTGTTATATGCGAATTTAGCAAAAGGAAGGCAGTTCTCCCAATTCATACTGAAAGATATAACACAAGCTCGGAGCATGTCTTCGAGAATTTGATTGACTCGCTCAACTTGACCACTTGATTGAGGGTGGAAAGTAGTGCTAAAGGATAGATGAGTCCCCATGGCAGTTTGAAAACTTTCCCAAAATCGAGAAGTAAAGATACTTCCACGGTCTGAGTTAATCTCCAAAGGAACACCATGAAGAGAAACTATTCGAGAAACATATAACTCCGCTAGCTGACTAGCAGTAATGCTTTCCCGAACAGGAAGAAAATGAGCCACTTTGGAGAGGCGATCAATGACTACGAATATAGCATTGTTTCCTCTCTTGGTCCTGGGAAATACGGTGATGAAATCCATACTGACCTTATCTCATTTCCATTCAGTAATGGCTAAGGGTTGAAGGGTGCCAGCAGGCCTTTGATGTTCTGCTTTCACACGACAACAAATGTCGCAGTTAGCAACATACTGAGCGATTTCTCTCTTCATCCTAGTCCACCAGAACCTCTGGCGTAGGTCCTGATACATTTTGGTACTACCCGGATGAATTGTGAGAGGAGAGTCATGAGCCTCCTTAAGAATCAGCTGCCTAAGATGTTGGCTCTTAAGAACCACTAAACGGCCTTGAAAGAGCATTACACCTTGATCATCTATAGAGAAGTCCTTAGCGAGACCACTAACGAGGTTCTCTTTGATCCGGGAAATTCTCTTATCACGCGTTTGGCCAGCTATTATTTGATCCTTAAGAGTAGGTTTCGCCACCAAGTTGGATAGGAATCCTTGAGGAACGATATGAAGATTCAACTTCTTGAATTCCTCATAGAGAAGCGGTTGACTTTGTTGTAACATCAAATTGTTACAATAAGACTTACGACTTAGTGCATCAGCCATGACATTGGCTTTTCCCGGGGTGTAAGTTATCCCTAAGTCGTAATATGTAATCAACTCTACCCACCGTCTTTGCCTCAGATTCAAATCCGGCTGGGTGAAGATATAATTCAGACTTTGGTGATCAGTGTATATCTCGCAACGATTACCCAGAAGGTAATGTCGCCATGTCTTTAGTGCATGGACTACAGCTGCAAGCTCAAGATCATGTGTTGGATAATTATCCTCATGTGGACGCAACTGTCGAGATGCGTATGCAATCACATGACGATCTTGCATGAGAATGCAACCTAATCCTTGTCGCGAGGCGTCGCAATAGATAATAAAGTCCTTAGAAAAATCTAGTGGCACCACAACGGGAGCAGAGGTCAGTCGTCTTTTCAACTCCTGAAAACTATGCTCGCATTGTGGGGTCCACTTGAACTTCTTATCTTTCTTGAGGAGTTCAGTCAGAGGTTTCGCAACCTTGGAGAAGTTCTCAACAAAGCGGCGACAATAGCTCGCTAAGCCAAGGAAACTCCGAACTTGCCTACCCGATTCAGATTGACAGCAATACCTTTGCCAGAGATCATGTGGCCCAGATAGGTCACTTCCGGCAACCAAAATTCACACTTGGAGAATTTGGCATATAGGCGGTGCTCTCGAAGTTTCATCAATACCAGCCTTAGATGCTCGGCATGTTCTTGTTCGTTCTTCGAGTAAATGAGAATGTCATCGAGGTAAACCACGACGAAATTATCCAAATACTCCATGAAGATCGAATTCATCAGACGAGAAAAGGTGGCTGGGGCATTGGTTAAACCGAAGGACATGACGGTGTACTCGTATTGACCATAACGAGTGACAAAAGCCGTTTTAGGAATGTCCCCGTTTCTAATTCTGATTTGATGGTATCCCAACCTCAAATCCATTTTGGAAAAGACAGAGGATCCAGCAAGTTGATCATACAAATCGTTGATCCTGGGGAGCGGATACTTGTTTTTGATAGTGACCAAATTCACTGGTCGGTAATCCACAACCATCTGATCCGATCCATCCTTCTTCTTAACAAAGAGGACGGGGCAAGCCCAAGGAGAAGAACTAGGACGAATGAAACCTTTCTTCAAAGCTTCATCGAGTTGGGTTTTTAGCTCGGCTAGTTCTAAGGGTGCCATCTTATAGGGTCTTCTGGCTATTGGGACTGTCCCTGGAATAAGTTCTATCACGAACTCAACATCTCTGACTGGTGGAATACCTGGCAGTTCTTTTGGAAAGACATCCAGAAAATCACGGACCACCGGAATATCTTCTAGCTCAGGGAGAGGGCAAGCATTTAGGGGATAGAGTTGGCGCTTGGTTGTTCGAGTAGAGACCTTAACTATCTCACCCGAGGGATGTGTAAGTTGAACATTCCTAGAATGAGTATCAATCTTGGCATAGTGGGCTTTCATCCAATCCATACCTAGAATGATATTGATGTCCGAAGACTTAAGAGCTATCAAGGATGCTAGGAATACTAGTATATCCACCAGAATTTCATTGTCATGGCTCGCTCTAGAAGTTTGCCATTTTGAACCAGGAGTCTAAACTACTAAAGGAGTGGGCATGTCACAGAAAGACATGTTATGCAACTGTGCATAACTTTCTGAGATGAATGAATGAGATGCCCCAGTATCAAATAGAACAGATGCTGGATGGCTATTAACAAGAAGCGTACCTAGAATGACATCAGGGTCTTCAAGAGCTTCTTCAGCAGACACATAATTCACTCGTCCACGGGCAGGAGTTGGCTTCACATAGAAGGCTTTCCCTGGTTTTCCACGTCCAGCGGGCTTAGCATTGTTCTGGGGACATTCACGAGAATAATGTCCCGGTTCTCCACACTTGTAGCATACCACTGTAGCACGAGGGGCAACATTTGCTTGTGGTCCTCCAAATGGTCTGGGTGGAGGGTTGGACTGAACTGGACGAGGTGCCTAGAAGGATGGCCTCGCAGTGTACCTTGTCGGCATGGCTGCATTGGGTACCCATATTCGGCGCTTGTTGGGTCCTGAACCCGATGCAGGGTTGAAGTCACGGTTATACCTCCTCGTGGCTTCGTAGTCAGTTTGTCCGGACTCAGCATTGATAGCCTTATTGACGAGAGCCTGAAAGGTGGTGCACTCGTGCAGACGAAGATCTCGACGAAGCTCAGCATTAAGTCCCTTGCGGAACCTAGCCTGCTTCTTGGCATCGGTTGAGACTTCCTCTGGAGCATAGCGAGCAAGATTTCCAAACTCGCGGCTGTATGCATCCACTGACAATCTGCCCTGGGTGAAGGCGCAGAACTCCTCTCTCTTGCGGTCCATCAGCCCTTCCGGGATGTGATGGAGACGAAATGCGGCGCTGAACTCTGCCCAAGTTGGTGCAGGTCCTTGGGGACGCATAGCTTCATAGCCTTCCCACCACAGATTTGTAGGTCCCTCTAGAAAGTATGTCGCAAAGGTCACCTTGTTGGCCTCTGAAACATTTGCAGCTCGAATCTTGCGTGACATACTGGTCAGCCAATCATCCGCATCGAGGGGATCGATCGAGTGATGGTACTTAGGCGGACACAGCTTAATGAAATCACCAAGTGACACTCCATCATGGTGATCGTTGCGGGGAGCACGAGCGGTGTTCTGTTCAATCCTCTCCAACAACCTGTTGGTCTCCCTTTTATTCCTTTCCGCTTCTAGCATTACTTCTGCTAGAGATGGTGCTCGTGGCGGCTCTTCTTGCCTTGCTTGGCTACTCTCGCCTTGCTTAGGAGCAGACACGGGGTTGTTCCTGGTTGACACCATCCTGAGGAAAACAATCCATAGCTTAGACACAGAGAACAACAACTCTAGGACATTAATTAAGGAATGCACTGATCAACATGGCATGTAGGATAAACACCAATCAACATGGTAAAGCAACTACCATATGAACATTAGGTTTTATACACACCATGACTTAGTTCAGTACAAACCCAAGCTGAAAATAACTACGGAGAGATGACACAACTCATCGGAGGCATTACAAGCATCCTATACATTATCTATCTACACCTCCAGAACTCAACTCTCGACCTCGATCATATCCCACAAGACACACAGGACTGTGGCGATACGTCTACTAACATACTAGGTCTACATCCACGCACTCAAACATCACCGTAGAATGCCTCGTACAGGTTACCCCCATGACCTGGGAGCTGAACCTGCGGATCTGGAAACACTCTAGCATGGGATCCCTAGAACCCATAAGGACACGGGTGTGGCCTTGGTCCCCTTGTCGGTGGCAACAGCGGTCCTCGAAGAGGGGTGATGCCTCCAACATCAGGCCAGTCTACGTGTGCTGGCAAATGAGTCCGCGATGGGGTCAGCATCTCCATATCTCCATAACCTGTCTGCACGACAGGTGCCAACTGCGTCAAGGCTGTCCAAAGACGGGCACGGGTAGCATCGAGCTCCATGCAAAGGGCACGTGCATCACGATCCCTGTTCTCCAACATCTGAGCGGTCACCTGCAGTCTAGGGTCTTCATGAGAATGATCAGAATAGGCTGCACTAAGATATCCATCCTCTCCTCCCATGGAAGCAGGAACATAGCAGAACTCCGTGTTCTGAAGCAGACCATGGTGAAACCTCATAATAGTCAGCATAGTGTAGGAAACTTCCTGAACTGCCATATCTATGATAACTCCCAAACCATGAGTCTAGTGAAGCGGCTCTGCAGCTCCAGGATATGGAGGATAGATCCTAACAGTATACAAATACTGACTCTGATTACTATGTACTCCGGGTACCAGCAATATCCAGCCTCCATCATCACTCTAACCAACATGGCCGTGTGACCCGGCACATCGATGCACCTGGTCAGACGGACCACCTGACGGAAAGGACGAGATGGCATCTGAAACAGAGAATGATGCAAAGACATTAGAGATCCTAACAGAAATTGGACAGCATAACGGCTGTAATTGCTCAACAACAATTTTGAGGCAATTGAAAAGAGATTGGAAAGGCATAACCACTCGACTATCTAGACTCAAATCTCTTCTCCATCTGTTTGTCACACCAACAACACTAGAATAACTGCACTTACTCACAAGCAAGCTAGCTATTAGTCCATGGCTAGTAACTCGTCATCCTAAGAAATAGATGAGAATCCTAGTTCCTATCCCCGTAGAAAAGATGAGAATGACCCAGCATAGAATAACTTGGGAAGAGGAGTAAAAAGAGCCTTACGTTCCCTTCCACAATCAATTCCCCTACTTATCTATAGTGTTTCTAGACTCAACTTCGACCGGTTTGGCTTGGTAGTCCTACAGTCAGTCAGGCTCTGATACCAATGCTGTCGGGACCCCGATCCTAAGTCATATGATTCCATACTGTAACAAGCCACATCACTTTGCGGCCTCACGCACGGTACTCCACGGCTGCCACCTTACCTTGGCCGGGACCGTTTGCGTCTTTTGGCTCACGTATGTGAACATGTCGATGGCAATCACACAACAAAGAACCTGGGCCGACATAACTAGTCATAGAACCCAAGTGGTACATCCGTACGGAAACAGGCATACATAACCCAGCAATGCAGGTGTCGGCCTCAAGCGTGTGTAGACGAGTCGTAGCAAGCTACAAGGACTCCATTACGTCGCGAGACACGAATGTCATCACTACACGTAGACGAGTCGTAACAGGCTACAGGGACTCCATTACACTACGAGACATTTCCCCGAAGGGACCGACACAGCAGCAAAGAAGGATACATGCCAGTCAATCAATGTGTCCGGAGCAGTAGCAAGCTACCATGGCTCGGTGGAAGCACAAAGAGGCAGTTTCCCGTAAACAGTACTACTAAAGGCACACAACTAGGTGTTGGATCCCATACATACCGTTGCACGTCACACGTACGCACGACATGCCCGATATGCATAGATACAACCATGGCATCACAACATAACCATACAATAACATGACTTTTATTTAAGAGGCTCAGACGAGCCTTACATAATATGTTCATACAGATAAGGGTCACATGACCCGGCACTCAAGTCATACAAACATAGTCATACAAGCCAGCGGAAACTAAAGTTGTCTGGGTACAGACGGCAAAATATAAAAGAGGCACACGGCCTCACTATCTACAGCCCACCACACGGGCAAGATCGTAGCTGGGACACCAGCTATTCGGCATCGTCAACGTCTAGATAGAACCCACCTGATGGGTCCTGGTTTTCTTCTGCAACATTAATTAAGCAAGGATGAGTACAATCGTACTCAGCAAGTCTTTAAAACAGACCTAGTCTATTTATGCTCATGTATCAACAAAGGGGTGGTGGAGTTTATGCACAAAGCCAGCTTTGACTCATGGCTAACCTACACTACTCAATTTTAAACTCTTTGTTACAATTTTAGTTATCGCACACGAGTACACTAACTCCATCACAATACACCACCATGGACTCATCTTCCCCTTACGGAAGAGTGCCATCCACGGTACTCACACTTGTCTTGAGATTTTTTAGAAGTATCCATTTGATTATCTATGAACAGCATAAGTTCTCCAAGTAGTCCATATCCGAGGACGCGGCTATTCGAATAGTTTCATAACCCTGCAGGGGTGTACTTCTTCACACACGCTCTCGCCACTTATCGCTGTGTGCCATAAACCATGCACCTCGGCAACCTTCAAGCGGATGCCCAGCGAGGGAGTCGGCCACGACCATCAATCACATAAGACCTCTAGTCCAGGCTACCGCCTATTTGAGACTGACCCGCACGGAAGTCCGGCCGAAGTTTCCGCTACGGTCCCAAACGATGTGCGCAGGGTTCCCAAGCCCACCATTCGGGTGACCCTTGGTACACCGTGCCACTGCCTACCGCGTCGTAACCCACCCCGAGGGTCAGCGCTACGCACGGCCTCCAGCATGCTATAAACACCAGAAACTACTTGCAATACCTGGACCAAGGACTAAGCGACTGATAAGTCGAGCGGGGTCATATTTCAGGGCCAGCATGTGGTAGTATCTCGTCTTGGATCACAAATACGGAACCCAGTTCCTAAGAACGGTTCCAATGAGACAATCCACTATGTACTCCTACATAGCCTCTCATCACTACCTTTACCAAAACGTATTCATTATATGCTCATCACATCGGACAACACTGTTTCACTCAGTTCATCACCCAGATGAAACAGACCAGACATACTCGAAGCATAGCAAGCATAGCAGGCAAAGTAGGCTAAGCACATCATGGCACAAGCATCTACCAGGTATGCTAGGTTGCAAGGTTTAGCTATTTACTGTGATAAGATCAGGTCATGCATAAGAATAGGATCATCTACCGCGTATGACTGACATGCGATCATTTGTCCTAATGCATTAAATGAGAGCAGGAGCGAGAGAATGGGATGTTATCGGAATGATCAATGGGGTTGCTTGCCTTGCTGAGTTGCGGAAGAGTTCTCTCCTTCGTCGGGGTACGAAGTAGTACACTCCGGATTAGGGCCTACCGCAACGCAGATAAAACATTCAATACAACCAGATGCAACAATATGATGCATGATCATGGCATAATGGTGTGCATGGATGAGCTAATGTAGCTAATGGTCATGTCAATTTGAAATGTATTTGAATACAGGTTCAAAGTTGTTCTCATTTCAATTTCTATATATTGACCTAATGCTAAAATGTCCATGTTCACCTATTTAGGTTGCTCTAACATGCATGAGAGTAGCGCCATTGGATTCATTGGATTTTTCTGATAAATTTTCATATATAAATTATTTTCATCTGACTTAGAGATTAATTTATATGATTTTTCAAAGTTTTAAATAATTTCTAGAATTATTATTTTTAAATAAGAAATTGACTTATTGCATCAGCATGATGTCATGATGACATCAGCTAGTCAGCTGACTCGGCCCAGAGTCAAACCTGACATGTGGGGTCCACATGTCATTGACTCATTTACTTAACTATTAAAATTAACACTAATCCTAGCTAATTAACAGGCCTGGGACCACTTGTCAGTGTCTAATTAACTTAATTAATTAAGATAATTAACTTATTCTTAAACAGAGATTAACCAGAGGCTGGCGCCACCTGCTAGGGTCAACCCCCGTGGTCAAACCGACCAGGGTCACCGGCGTTGAGCCGCCGGCGACTCCAGGGACGGCGGAGGGGATCGGAAACCCACCTCCGGCGACCAAATCCATGGCGGATGGGCTCAAACTGCAGCCCATGCACGCGCCCGTCCATTGGGGCATGACCCTGTGGCTGGGGAGGCCTGGAACATCGCCGGCGACGACCTTGGCGGACGGCGGCGCTCGGGCTCCAACGGAACTACGGCTACAGACCTCCTTGAAACGCGTTCTAAGCACCTACGGCACCAACACGACTCTACGAACTCGATGACATCCTCAGAATGACCTACTGGTCACCGGAGTTGTCATCGGCGACGAGAACGGCGGCGACCGGAGCTCGGGCTCGAGCCAAAGCTTAGATACGGGCCTCGAAATCGATCGGAAAGAGAGGGGAAATGCTCGGGGGCTCACTGCGGGTGCTGAGGCGATGAACTGGAGCTCGGGGACGGCTTGATGGTGAAGAATCGACGGCAGCGACCTTCTGACCCGAGGAGGAAGAAGAGGTCAGGGTTCCCTCGATGGAGCTCCGGGCGGCGATTCCTTCGGCGAGGAGGAACAGGGGGTCGAGGCGGAGCTCTTGCCTTCTCTACAGCACGGGGGATGGACGGAGGCGAGCAAACGGCGGTGAATTATGGGGCGGCCATGGCAGAGCAGAGAGGAGAAGAGGAGAGAGCAGGGGAACGGAGGGAGAGAACGGCGGGGGAAGCGGCTCGGTGCTTATCCCCGGTGTCGCGCTGGCGAGGGAAGGGCCAGGCAGGCACGTGGCGTGGCGCCACCGGCGTGAGCACGCGGCGACCACACGCCGTGCCGACTGGACGCCAGGAGGACGAAGACCCTCCTGGGCCAGATGGGCCACCAGGTAGCTCCCTCTCTCTCTTTTCTTTTTCCTTTATTTCTGATTTCTGATTTCTTCTGACATTTTTTTATTTCTTGCAGGTCCAAATACCTCTTCAAATAATTCCAAAACTTTTATATATTCAAATTTGAATGTTTCAAACTTGTATAAAAAGTTTCAGATTATTTTGAAAACAGTGATAATGATAATGTTTTTATTTGTCATTTTCAGACACTTAAATCATTAATTTAAAATATTTCAAATGTTCAAATAATTGAAATGGCCCCTGGTATATCCATGCCCTTAATTATCAGACATAGGGAACATTTTTTATGGGCATTTTGGATTTGTTGAGATTTCACTTATCTGGAATTTCTTTAATTCATGAAAAGCTTAGGGTTTCTTTCTTTCTCCCCATTTCATATTGATGCAATGATGATGATGATGATGCAAACACAATGCCAACCTAGGACACTTGCTAGGGTTGTGACACTTCACCAGCGCAAAAGCAGGTCATGAGGGAGGTGAGGGCGGACATAGTCCGAGGTTTGTCCTGGCCTAGCTGGCGGGCCAGCCATTCGTCCCGAATATTGTGCCGGAAGGAGGCTATGGCCTCAGCGTCCGGACAGCCGACAATTTGGTTCTTCTTAGTCAAGAACCGATTCCAAAATTGCCGAGCAGACTCGCCAGGCTTCTAGACGACGTTGCTGAGGTCGGAAGAATCCGGCGGCCGAACATAGGTTCCCTAGAAGTTGGAGCGGAAAGCATCCTCCAGGTCTTCCTAGCATCCAATGGAGTTTTTGGGGAGGCTGTTTAGCTAGTGCCCCTTAAGTTTTAGGGGGGGGGTACTTGATTGCATGGAGATCATCTCCTCGCGCCATGTGGATATGGAGGAGGAAGTCCTCAATCCGTACGGTTGGGTCAGTTGTCCCATCATACTCTTCCATATTCACGGGTTTAAACCCCTCTGGGAACTGATGTCGCATTACCTCATCTGTGAAGCACAGTGGGTGAGCGGCGCCTCTGACCTGTGTTATGTTGTGCCTGTATTCTGCGTCTGTTTGCGCCCGGTTGCGCTCCCGGCCTCTGTTGTTTTGGTTGAACCATGGTCTATACCTGCCCCATCTATCGAACGAGTAATCTCTGGATCCGTAGATGGATCTTGTACGACCCGCTCTGTAGTCTAGGTCATCTCGCAGGTCGAACCTATCGTTGGGCTCAAGTGGCTCCTTTCCCCGTCTTCGGGGCATCGCCGGTCTATAATCGGTGTCATTTGTCGTTCTATCACGCCCGCAAGGAGGGCGGTCCAGCTTGTCGTGTGGAGTACGGTTCGGAGACAGAGTATCAGTGAGTTCGTCATCAAATTGCGGTAGCAGCCTTCTCCGTGGGTAGCTCTTGGGCTGGTCTGACAGACTGGTACCATATCCTTCCTCAGCAGAGAGGACTCTTGTCCATCGATCATTGAGGTCATCCTGTTCGGCTTTGAGTTGTCGTTATTTAGCTTTTAGGCTGCGAGCCGTCGCTATGAGCCGTTGTGTGAGAACTTCCTGATCTTCAAGGTTATCAGGGATATACAAGTCATCGGCTTCCGAGATATCTTCCTCCTTAACAGGGGGAAGGTAATTATCGTCCTCAGAGTCGTTGAAGTCATCGGGGTTGTTCTGGTCCTCAGGCCATTCCGGACCCTCTAACTGGTGTTTGAGGATATCGGTATTGCCATGGTCATCAGGGGTATCTCCGTCCCCATTGTCGATAATAGCTTTCCTTCCCTTTTTGCCTTTGTAACGCTTATGCGGTTTCCGGCGCCTTGACGGCGCATCGCTCGACTTATCGCCATCATTGTTAGGCGTTTTGTCGCCGTTAGTGGCAGGAGTGTCCACCATGTAGACATCGCATGTGGAAGTGGCGGCCCATTGCCCGATGCTAACGGGGGTGGGAGCACAGTCCTCTTCGTCCATGTATTCTGCCTCCTTAGAGGCATAGTCCAGCATGTCGGTTAAATCTTCGATAGTGTCTATCAAGTGGGTGGTGGGTGGCTCGAAAAATTCGTCCTGACCCGCACTATAACCGATCTGAGCATAGATCGGGGTTGGATTGTCGGTGATCTTCATTGATGAGATCTAATCTATGGCCTCATCAACCACTGAGAGACCGATCGGATCAAACTGTTTGGACTTATGGAGTTGACCTCCGAGGTGCCCGGACATGGGGAGTGTTCGGCAAGAACACATGTCCGGTCTTCTGGCACAATGGCCAGACCAAGACAAGAGACCGGCCCATCTCCATGGGTAACCCCATTGGCATGTCCGAAGAAGGAACTCGAGGTTAAAGCCTCAGAGTCTTCGGGTGCTACAGGCAAAGTTGCGAGCCCGGCTAGCGGCAAGTCACCCCGAGAATCCATGGAGAACTCTAGGTTTCCGAATCTGACCACTCGATCAGGGGCAAAGCTCTCAACACGACCTAGATGGCCAATGGGATCAACGTGCAGCACAATGCTGCCAAAAGCGAAGATCTGTCCAGGGACGAAAGTGTCCATGTTGCGGACCTCTTCGTTGATGACAAGGCAAGATATCGATTCCTTCTTGCTCATAGAGGAACTCTTAATGAAAGCACCAATGTCGGTGTCAAAACCGGTGGATCTCGGGTAGGGGTCCCGAACTGTGAGACTGGAATCGATGGTAACAGGAAACGAAGGGGACACAGATTTACCCAGGTTTGGCCCCTCCTATGGAGATAATACCCTACGTCCTGCTTGGTTGTATTGATGATATGGGGGGTTACAGAGTTGATTTACCTTGAGATCGAATAGTTAACCCTAGATGAGTTATTCTATGTCTACACCCAAAAACCGTCCGGCTTATATGGACGCCGAGGATGCCTAGGGTTTACACATGGTCGGTTACACGCCGAAGAGATAAACATGCTTATTTGCTACATCATACGTGGAGTACAAGTTGTGCTTCCCAAATCTTCCATCTTGAAGATTGGGCCTTCAAATATTCCTGTGTTCGGTAAGTGGCCCATATAGTTCGGCCCAGAGAAATAGGTCGGCCTCCCGAGGACCCCTTAATCTAGGACTCTCTCATACATCTCCTGCTTTCGCACCTCCTCCGGCAGGGACGCCCGGATCCATGCAATCTCGTTGCGGCATTCCGCGGTGGATGGTGGAGGGGGTACGGGGACACTGGCGGTGCTCAGCCTCCAGGCGCCCGACGCGCGCATGTCTAGTGGTGCCGGGTAGTCGGCCTTGCGGAGGGCATAGGCCTCCCACTCATGCAGCGAGCGGTGGCCGAAGCCATCAGCGACCGCTCCATATTAGGGGAACCTCTTAACCATCGAGGGCGCGGGGGGGATTCTTTGGGGGGAGGTGGTTTCCAGCGACGACGTGTTGAGAGGGATAGGATGTGGGGCAGGAAGTTTGTGTGGCCCGGCGAGGGAGTTGGCTTTTATAGTGGTCGGAGGGGCCACGTGGCGGGACGGGTGGGACACGTGTCGGTGCATCTTCACTATGCTACCCGTGAGAAATCAATGGAAGGCTGACTGGCGGCAGCCTTCTCATTGATTCCCACGGGAAACTGAGGCGATGAGGACGACGAAGCGCCCGGCCGCTAACGTGGCGGGTCCACATGATTTCATGCCAAAAATGTTTCCCCTGGCGCGCCCCCAGTGCGTCGGGTTCGGCCTGGGTGCGTCGGCTCCAAATTTGGTCCTAACCGGCGAAAATTGGGCTTTTAGGGCTCGACTGGGCCGTTTTTCCTCAATGCATGATAAAAAGGGCCTTGGGGGACCTGTTGGGGGGGGGGCAGATGCTCTAATATTAAACAAAATCAAGACAAGATTTTAAAAGGGTGGCTAATGATCTCAAGATTTAGAGTAACAAACTCTTAAGTGACACCAAAGTGCAGTTCCACATCGCAAGTGAAATAACAGTAAGACTGGATATAGCCATGGAAAAAGTGTCAATTAACTCCGGCTGAATTCAGTTCCGAAAAACTGGTAAAGCAAAGAGTTGTTGGGTTGGCAGGTATAGAGAGAGAGCTAGGCGACGCCGAGCATCAAGAATCACCTGGCTAAAGATCGGCGATGCAAACACAACGCTCTTCAATGCCAAAATCAACTCCACGAAAAGGAAAAATATTCTTTTCCTGAGAACAAACAAGTGGCAACTGAACATGATGAAAAGTCCAACCTCATCCATGAGCATTTCAGCAACATTCTGAGTTATGCTGAAGCGCATCGATGCGCCATCAGTCCGCATGATCTATAGCTCCTCACAACAGATGCTGAGGGGCTAGACACACCCTTCATAAAGGTAGAGGTTTGGGCTGCGATGCTGGCCTCTCCGGCCGACAAGGCACTGGGGCCTAATGGCTTGAACGGGAAGTTCTTCCGCTCCTGCTGGACCTGATCAAGGATGAGATGATGGTTCTGTTCCACCAATTCCATAGTCTACCATGAGAAAATTTTCCCAAGATCAACTCATCTTTTGTTGCACTGCTTCTATAAAAGGATGGGGCTGAATCTATGGGGGACTATAGGCCCATCAGCCTGATCAACTCAATGGCAGAACTCATCACCAAAATGTTATCCATGCGGTGAACTCGGAAGATTAGATCGATAAATTAAATAACCCGTCGCCGACCTTACCATGAGTTTTTTTTTTGAAAAGTCCAACTGTTATGTGATACTAACAATTAATTCCATTTGGGAACTAAAAAAAGGTTGGATGAAGGATTGACGAGTATCCAACCATGTGATCATTTTATCAACGAGCTTAAGATTTTTTTTGTGAAAGAACATCGCTTATGTATCCAAAAATATATTTGTATGTTCCCTTAATTACTTCCTAGTTATTGTCCGAAGATTGCTTGCTTTGTTTTCTTCAAATTGCTGAAGTTTCAGTCCTATGGTATACCAATGTTTAGATGTTGTGTGATTAACTCGACTGTGCCCTATATTTTTTTAGAAAATGAGGTTAAACCTCCGGCCTCTGCATCAATTGATGCATGCAGCCATCTTTATTAATTATTTCACTAAGGTCTGACAAGAACATGCATCAAGCCACCCGAAGCCTCCACTCACACCTACAAACTCGATAATGTGGAGTGCTCTCACTCCCTATATCTATAACCGATGTCGTCGCCGATCCATCCATATAACGTATCGAAACATACAACCGGCATACCAAACCTAAAGCGTACACCAGATGCACACGTTTTAGAAGACGCCATCATCATCGAACCGCTGTCCCATGTTCAAGAGAGAAAGACGCATTATCCTTGCCAGTCCGGCCATCCGTCGACGCCACCACGGCGCCTAACGACTCCACCGCCCTGCACTCATCCATCCCGATGCGGAGACTCTAGCAGATCTGTCGTCTGTAGCACCTGCCGACCAGGCATGACACTGCGTAGCACCTGTCGGCCAGGCATGACTTGACATCTCCACCGAAGCTCCGTTCAAGATGAAGCCGCTCCGCCTCTTGCCTCTGTCTTCCAGCGCTACTCCACAAATGATGCCCCCAAGAGAGAAACGACACCGTAGTGCCGCCATCGCCCGATCTGGAACACCAGATCCTAGGGTTTCTCCCGGAGCAGCATGAGTGGATCGACAGAAGTTACACGACAATGCCTTCATCAAGGTAATGGCACAGAACGTCGTCATCGCCTGCCATCGGCTCGGTTTTCACCGGCAACTCTATCTCCCAACTCGCACACGGGGCTAGATGACAGGTCTCGAGATCCGACCATCCAGCCTCTGGCCGGCCACCTCCGATGAAGAAGATGACCACCACCGCCGGCTGCACCTGCCAGAACAGATCTGCCCGGAGGTGCCGCAGAGCATTCCACCAGGCCCTCGACGCCGTCGCCGATCCAGAGCCAGATGACATGCCTCGTGGCATAGATCGCATGGCACCGCTGCCAGAACCAGGACATCCGCCGCACGCAGCCGCCCATGACCGGGCAACCCAACGTGCCTGCATCTGCCGTCACCTGAGGCAGGGCCGGCAACCACCGCCGCCGCAGCCATCGCCGCCGCTCTGCAAGATCGGCCGTGCCTCCACATGCGTAGGGGCCCCGCCACCTCTGAGACGCGGGAGAGAGGAGGGACCCCACCACCGTCGTCGGCCACCGGGCGCAGGCCGGCGGCGGTGGGAGGAGGGGAGGGAGGTAGTTTTGGGCCCGGCGGTGGCTAGGGTTGGGGTGCCACCTGAGTCGCCCGAGCGGGAAGCGACGCGGGCGTGTATCTAATCCCTCTGTGCTTGTAATCATACATCTGTATGGTAAAATTAATAATGTCGAAACAATATGTTTGATGGAACTTTCATGTTGAAATACGTTTTACGTAATTTTCTGCACTATGAATGTTATGACCTTTCAAATCATTGTCCTATTATTTCTTGGAAAAAGTAGTAAATTATAAATATGTGCACTACGAATTAGTTTCTCTTGATAATGTGGTTAGAAGCAACGCTTTGGATATATGACTCAAAATTTGTTTGGTGACGATGGCATGATAATATATTAAATTGAAAATAGGCCCGCTGACAATCCTGATTTTTCTGTTGCAGTTAGCCTGTAGCGTCATTTCCAGAAAACAAGTCACTAGTATTCTAAACAAAATATTGAAGGCATTATGTTTGGTGTCCAACCTCCTCCATATTTATCTTGGTTATGTTGGGTAGTACTACAGAATACCTTGGCAGGGATAGTAATATTACATTCCAAGATGTATTGTAGTACGGGGTTATTAGTTTGTCTCTTAGTTGGGGGATTTTTCGGTGTTAAGTTTCATATTTTTGCGTAGATTTTTTTTTCATAATTCCGCGTTGCAGAAATCCTTGATATTTGCATGCATATTTGCCAAGCTATGTTGCTCTCTAGAGGATGTTAATTCCGAAATGTGCAATGCATTGGATGATTAACCTTGAAAGCCAAAGCAATGTAAATTAACATTTTGTTTGGACCATAATGTTTTACTACTTCCTTTTTGTTATGTATAGGAAACAACATGGAATATTCAACTCCATTCTGTCTTTTACATATATACTATTGTTCTAAAATACGGTGAAGCAGTATTTTGCTTTTATGGGTCCCCGAACTTGCGGTTGCATTATTGTATTTTTTTTAAAGAGAAATATCAGTTATTGAATTTGGTTTTAAGCTTTCCATTTACACATGTGTCTATTTATATGAATTGTATATTGCGATCTTAGTAGATGAAATTGCATGCTCATTCAAAAAATTATAAGACTATGATTCCATTTTGGATTTGCAAGACTTTGAGGATTTATTATTTTGCCAACAGTTAAAACATCATCAAAAATATGTATCCCTGTAACTAATATGTGACACTATTTGCTACAAAAGTAGCAAGTACAATTATCCTTGATCAACAACATGAAAGACAGTGACAACAAACGTTGCACGGGTTGATAACTATTTTTTCTAATTAAATTTACATATAACATGTTGAATTTGAAGTCACGGTTTAAAAGATACCGATACTTATAGAAAACATTTGATATCTATTGCATGTTGATTAATCTAATCAAAATTTGTATTTTCCAAACGTTCGGATTTTAGCTACAGATCCCAACGCCTAAGATGTCAGTTGGATCCGAATCGAACGATCGTCAGATATCTTTGTACTGTAAATGCTAATTTTTCTACGATTCCCGCACGTAGCCGCCAACTCCGGATATCCCAACCGGCGGGAGGGCAATTTCTATCAGATCCGATTTCTTCGGCTGCCTCCTGCTATGCCCGCACGTCCCAAAGGAGAGGGCGCTCAGAGTCGGATCCGAAATTTTGGCAGTTGCCTTCTTTTAGTCTCCGGAAAAAAAAAAGCAAAAATGCCTAGTGGATTTGAACCTAGGACGTGATGGCTAAAACGCTATAGTAGTCAGTCTAGTAAGCAGGTAGCCAAGCCTTTTGGTTGCATCCGATTACATGTTAAATGAAATGTGTACTTTGCTGATGAGGTACGCTTCATTTTTTTGCAGATCATGTCACATGGTTCTCCTCCCATCGTTCCTTTTTCAGAATTTTTTTGTTATCTAAAAAAGTAATCGAGGTCCTTCTTTTTAGCAAAAGTAGATTAGACGTGTGAGTCTAACTCAACTTTAACATCAACACTAGATTGATAACTCCTGTGCAAAATATGATAATTTACGCAGAACGGAGCCGATAACTTTTATACAAATAGATGATAATTGACATACAACAGATATGATAACCTATGAACAAATTCCATGGTAACTTTTGACCGACGAAAAAAGAATTTGTTGAAAACATACCTCCCTCAATAACTTTTGTTCGAATAGCGTGATAGTTTACGTACAGCGGAGCTGATATCATATGTACAAATACTGATATGGTTATTACCCCTGGGCAGGACAAAGCTGAGGGGTTCTCTCCCCGTTTCAAGAAAATTTGTGCCGTCGTCCGGGCCGCGGTCGGCTGGGCCGCGGTCAGCTGGGCCGCGGCCGGCTGGTCGGTCGCCGACTGCCTCGAGGTTGGCTGGCGGAGAGCCGGCTGGCCCGCTGCCGGCTGGCTCGCAGCTGGCTGGTCAAGTAGACGGCCATTTGACCTATGGCTAGCCTACGGCCGGCTCCTCCGCTGACCTTCGGACGGACAAGCTCCCGTCCTGTCCCTCTGCGCGCAAGTACGGCGACAAGACAAGACCCCCACGACGGACCCCCAGCATTGCCACAGTGACCGTTGACACACAGGCGCGCATGGCTACGTCCAGACGGTCATACTGCTGACTTTGGCTGATCGCGACCGGGCAGGGCAATAGTGCCGGCACGCCTCAACCTACTCCATTACTTGCCCCCGCGTGGCTACAGCGTTGTCGGCCGTATCGGAGACCTCGGCCGGCTGGCGCTAGGTGACACCACTTGAGGCTGTCCGTGCCGCGGCAGGTGAGCGCGGGCCAAACACGGAGCCGGCTGGCAGGCCCCAGGGTGCGATGGGACCGCGCAGCCGGCGGGCCCTACGGGCGACGAGACGACTCAGTGGGCGGTCCCCCTGGCCAACCGGAGAGGCTGCCAGCCAGGTCCCCCATCCAATACTTTAGAGATATTGTAAGCCGGGGGGTGGCCTATAACCCCCCCCCCAAGCCCCCATGCATAGATAGGCACACACGCACGAAGGAACATTTCACCCCACTATCACCTATGTAGCATGGGAAGAAGAGCCAACTGCTCCTTCTTCCACCTCTAGACTACAGCTCCAGGAGCACCATTGTAACCTCGTCCACCAATCAACCTAGACCAAGCAGGACTAGGGGTGTTACCTCCCACGGAGGGCCCCGAACCTGGGTATATCGTGTGTTCATCGCTGCTTGTGCCTAATCCCGCTCCCATTAGCGACCTCTGGCCCCAACCACCATCGATAAGCCTACCCATGGCATTTGTCATAAGAAAACGATGACAGTTGGCGCCCACCGTGGGGCCGTACGCGGCGCCGGCCGGAGTCACGCTCCGGGCGGGACCCTTCACCACCTCCCTCGTTCGCCCCGCGTCCGGGCGGAACTGCACGCTCATGGGGCTTACTCCGGCAGGCCCTGCGGGCAACGTGGTCGACCCCGCGCTCGACATCGCCGTGCTCACCGAGCGCTTCGGCAAGCTGAGTCTCGCCGACGAGCCGGCGGCCGACGAGTACCCTAGCCAGATACTCAACTGCACCGATCTGCCCTCGTCCGTGGGTGCACTCGCCATGAGCGAGGCCTAAGGCTCCTGTGATAGCCTAGCTTATTAGGGATGATATACTACTCATATCAATAAGGAATTCCTTCTTTTTCGGGAGCCCATTCGAACAGAACTCCCAGGTTAAGCGTGCTTGGCTTGGAGTAGTTCTAGGATTGGTGACCCACCGGGAAGTTGGTCCAGGGTGCGCATGAGTGAGGACAAAGTGTGCAAAAAAGACTACCGACGAGTGTGTCCGGGGCGTGACAAGTTGGTATCAGAGCTGACCCTCGCGGTTACACGGATGGTTGCCGACAGGTGCGCGGTCATGTTGTTCATGAAGTTTGTGACCCTTCATGGCACACGGAATGACACATGTATCGGACTGGAAGCACAGACGTTTGTGCCAAGAGGGAACGTTCCTGTGACCCGACGAGGACGTCGGTTCCTGTGAGTGGTGGTGTATGTGATAGCCTGGCTTATTACGGATGATAGACTACTCATATCAATAAGGAATTCCTTTTTTTTCGGGACCCAGCGAGGACGTCGGTTCATGTGAGTGGTGGTGTATGTGATAGCCTGGCTTATTAGGGATGATAGACTACTCATATCAATAAGGAATTCCTTCTTTTCCGGGAGCCCATTCGAACAAAACTCTCAGGTTAAGTGTGCTTGGCTTGGAGTAGTTCTAGGAGGGTGACCGACCGGGAAGTTGGTCCCGGGTGCGCATGAGTGAGGACAAAGTGTGCAGAAAAGGCTAGTATTGATCTGTGAGGCCAGTCTAGATCCTGCCAGGAGTAACGACTACCGGCGAGTGTGTCCGGGGCATGACAGCTCCCGCGTCTGCGTGGGTATGATGGTCATCGCCGCCTTCACCTCTTCTGGCCGAGCGCGTGCCGAGGCCACCACGGCCGCTGCCCACGCTAGTTCCTCCGACCAGATCGGCACCGCCCTCCGGGATCTGAGCACCCCGATCGCTCCGGCGGCGAATCTAGACATCACCGCAGCCGAACTGGAGGCGGCCCGCCGCCTGCTGTTCAAAGACGCCAGCGCCCTCGTGGCCGAGCGGCGCCGAATGGAGGCCCCTCAGTGGGAGTACATCTCCGCTTATGGTCTCACCCCGGCTGGCACCGAGCCCAGCCGACGTGGGGTTGTGCGTGACTGCGGCCGCGTGGTCGCGGAAATCCTCAGCGGCCACCTACCCGTCTACGATACCCCGCGGCCAACCTACGGGCTGCCAAGGTGGCCTACAAGGATCTGGCCACCTTGGAAGGCGAAGAGTGCGCCTCGCGCGAGCATCACCTCAATGACCTCATTGACACCACCAACGTGCAGCAACTCCTGCTCACCCCCGGTGGAGCCGTCTCCGAGGTTCCCGTCCTGGGGGCGAGGGTGTTGTGACTGCTGGCCGTCAGCCGGCTCGGCACTCCTGCTCCCCTCGCGTCTCCGGCCGACGGGTCGAGGGAAGCAACGCCTGGCGCTCCCATCTGCCCAGGAACGAGCAGCCGACTGTGAAAATCTGGCGCAGCAACAACCCGGCTGGCAGCAACCACCGCAATGAGGCGCCAGCCGGCGCAGCAGCGGGCACACTCCGCCTCCGCGGCAGGAGCCGACGCGGTCTATCCCACCCGTCGGCCGTTCTGATCTCGTGGCTCAGCTTGGGCCGTGGGTCCCCCACAGCAAGAACGACGCACGTCTCCGCATTGACCGACTGGCACAGTCAGCTCTCCTCGAGGAGGAGGGCTCGATTGGTCTGGCATGCTTCGGCCCTCGTATCCGCAACGAGCCGTTTCCGACCGGCTTCACACTTCTGCGGGACACTCCGAAGTACAACGGGGCCGCCAAGCCCGAGGACTGGCTGATCGACTTCACCACCGCTGTCGGCATCTCCAGAGGGAACAAGCGTGTAGCTATCCGCTACGCCCCCTCATGTTGATTGGCTCGGCCCGCACCTGGCTTAACAGCCTAGCGGCCGACAACATCAACACGTGGACGGACTTCGAAGAGGCGTTCGTCCGTAACTTCACCGGCACCTACAAGCGGTCGGGCCGCCCCCATGAACTAGCCATGTGCGTTCAGGGCCCTGACGAGCCTCTCCGTGAGTACCTCACCCGATGGACCGAGCTCCGCAACTCCTGTGAAGGAGTGCACGAGGTGCGGGTCATCCAGTACTTCATCGAGGGTTGCCGTGACAGCACCTACCTCAAGCGCAAGCTCCTGTGCTCCAAGCCGGCTACGCTGGCAGACCTCATGGCCAAGGCGAACAAGTACACCATAGCCAACTCCACAATCCGGGGCAAGGGCAGCACGTCCGGCAAGGTGGCTTCGCTGCCGGTTGCGTCACAACCGGTTGCCGACAACCGGTAGCCGCAGAACAACAAGCGCAAAGCCGACCAGCCCGACTCCCGCTATGGAAGCCAGCAAGTCGCCACGATCGAGGAAGAGCAGCCGGCTGCCCAGCCTTCCGATCAGCGTCAGCGCACCGGCAAGGCTGCTTGGCAGCCCAAGCTCACGTTCGAGCAAATGCTCGATCTCCCCTGCAAGAATCACTCTGGGGCCAAACCCTCCATGCACACGCTTCGGCAGTGCAGCTTCTCACAGCGACTGGCCCGGGGGGACGGCCTTCCGGCTCCGCCCATGCCGCCAGCCCGCGCACCGGCACCGGCTCCGGCTCTCGCTCCGGTGCCGGCTCCAGCTCTGGCCCAGAACGACGATCGCATGCTCGACCAGTTCCCCAACCAGGATGGTTCATACGTCGTCTTCACCAGTGAAGAGACGGAAAAGAATGCTCACCGTCGGCTCCACCGCGAGGTGAATGCCACCATGCCCGCTACTCCCCAGTTCATGCACTGGTCCAAGAAACCAGTCACCTGGAGCCAGGCTGACCACCCGACCATGATGCCAAGCCCTGGAAGCTACGCCCTCGTCCTCGATCCCACCATCGCCTCCGAGAGGTGCACATGCCTCTTCTCGCGGGTGTTGATCGATGGGGGCAGCAACATCAACATCCTCTACCTTGATACGATGCTCAAGTTGGTGATCAAGGCAGAAGATCTGCAGGCGAGCCAGACTGTTTTCCACGGCATTGTGTCGGGAAAGTCCTACACCCACATCGGCAAGATCAAGCTCGACATCCTCTTTGGCGGCCACAGCCACTTCCATCGCAAACCGATATGGTTCGAGGTGGTGGACCTCAACAGCCCCTACCATGCACTGTTAGGCCGGCCGGCCCTCGTCAAGTTCATGGCGGTCCCCCACTACGCCTACCTCAAGCTCAAGATGCTGGGTCCCAAGGGCATCATCACAATCGCCGGCGATTACAAGATGTCGATCGCGTGTGCGCGTGACGGCAGCCGGTTGGCCAAAGCACTGGAAATAGCAGAGAAGCGGCAGCTCGACCGGCTCATGGCTCACGCCGCTAGCCAACCGGCCATGCCAGTTCCTCCATCACAGTCGGTCGGTGAGGCTCCGTTCCAGCCATCCAAGGACACCAGGCAGGTGCCGCTCAACCCAGCCAACCCCAAGCAATGAGTCACCATCAGCTCCCGCCTCAACAGCAAATAGGAAAGTGAGCTCATCGACTTCCTCTGTGAGAATCGGGACATCTTTGCATGGTCTCCCAAGGACATGCCGGGTGTTCCGAGGAAGTTTGCCAAGCACAACCTTCATGTACGGCCGGACGCAAAGCCGTTCAAGCAACCCCTGCGCCGTTTCTCCGTGGAGAAGCCACGTACTATAGGAGAAGAGATCGCCCGGCTACTCGCAACCGGCTTCATCATGGAAGTTTTCCACCTGGACTGGCTAGACAACCCAGCCCTGGTGCTGAAGAAGAACAAGACTTGGCACATGTGCATCGACTACACAAGCCTGAACAAGGCATGTCCAAAGGACCAGTTCGCCCTCCTACGGATTGATCAAGTCATCGAATCCACGGCCGGCTACAACCTGCTGTCCTTCTTGGACGTCTACTCCGGCTACGAGCAGATCAAGCTGGACCCAGCCGACCAACTGAAGACCTCCTTCGTCACCCCTTTTGGGGCCTACTGCTACATCACCATGCCCTTCGGCCTGAAGAATGCAGGCGCTACCTTACAGCGCTGCATGCATAGGTGTCTCCTGCCTTAGATAGGCAAGAACGTCCACCTCTATGTTGACGACATCGTCGTCAAGACCAAGAAGCACTTCAGCCTCCTCGACGATCTTCGGGGGACATTTGCGAACTTGCGCGAATACAAGATCAAGCTCAACCCGGAGAAGTGTGTCTTCGACGTGCCGGCCGGCCAGCTCCTCGGTTTCTTCGTGTCCGCTCGCGGCATCGAAGCTAACCCAGAGAATATCGAAGCAATCGAGCTCATGGAGAAGCCGGCCAAGCTCCGCGATGTCCAGAAGTTTGCCGGTTGCCATGCCTCGCTCAGCCGGTTCGTCAGCCGATTGGAGGAGAAGGCTCTACCCCTCTACCAGCTCATGAGGAAGACGACCAAGTTTGAGTGGACCGACCAGGCGGACGAAGCGTTCCATGGCCTCAAGCGGGCGCTCTCCAGCGCTCCCGTCCTGGCGACACCCACGGATAAGGAGCCCATACTTGCGTACATCACAGCCACCACCCACATGATCAGCGTCGTGCTGGTGGTGGAGCGGCCGGAGGAGGGCAAAGCGTTGCCGGTCCAACGCCCCATCTACTACCTCAGTGAGGTCCTCTCTGCCTCCAAGTAGAACAACCCCCACTACCAGAAGATGTGTTATGGCATATACTTCACCGCCAAGAAGGTCAAGCAATACTTCGAGGAACACACCATCACCATGGTGAGCACAGCCCTGCTCGGTGAGATCATGAGCGGCCGGGACGCCACCGGCCGGATCGCCAAATGGGCCATCGCCATGGCCGACCACGAGAGACGGTATGAGCCGTGCGCCGCCATCAAGCTGCAGACGATGGTTGACTTCCTTGTCGACTGGGCGGAGACCGAGTTCGTGCCACCTCCCCTGGATTCCACACATTGGTGCATACACTTTGACGGCTCGAAGATGAGGACTGGCCTGGGAGCTGGCATCGTCCTCTCCTCTCCGAAATGAGACCAGCTCAAGTACGCACTCCAAATCCTCTTCACCGCCTCCAACAACGTGGCCGAGTACGAGGCGCTCGTCCACGGCCTTGGGCTCGCCAAGGAAATTGGGATCCGGCGCATCCTCTGCTTTCGAGACTCCAACCTCGTGGTGCAGCAAGTCTCTAGCGAATGGGACGCCAGGGACACCAACATGGCCAGTTATCACTTCCTCGTCCAATAGCTGACCGGCTCCTTTGAGGGTTGTGAGTTCCACCACGTCCCCCGGGTGGACAACGAGGCGGCCGATACGCTGGCAAAGATCGGCTCCACCCGGCAGGCCATCCCAGCCGACGTCTCCCTCGAACGGCTGCTCAAGCCATCGATCAAGCCCTCCCTCGAATCAGAGTCCATCTTCGTGTCGGCTAACGCAGCCGGCCCATCGGCGGATCCGGCTGCCCAGCCGACACCATCAGCGCTGGCTACACCACCAACTCCACCAACTCCAGCTACCAAGCCGGCTCCACCAGCGCCGGCTGCCCAGCCGGCACCACCAACTTCAGTTGTCGAGCCGGCAGTGCCCGAGGCGGTCGGCTCCAAACCTACGGCCATCATGATGGCAATCGACGCCCCTCCCACTGTCTTGGTCCTAAGGACTAGTGAGCCAGTCGCGGGGACTGGTCACCTAGACCCGGGGCTCCCTCTGCCTCCAACGCCCCACTTGAGCTTGAGCCGGCTCCCGTCTCGGCTCCCTCATGAGCCCAGCCCATCCTGGCGTTCCTCTTATGTGGCAAGCTCCCTCCTGATGAGGCCATGGCAAGGCAAATCCAACATCGAGCCCTGTCCTAGAGCATCGTCAACAATGAGCTGGCTCATCGCAACACCACCGGCGTCTTCCGACGTTGCGTCGAGCTGGAGAAAGGGCAAGAGATCCTCCTCGACTACCACCAGGGCGAATGCAGGCACCACACCGCCTCCAGGACCCTGGTGGCCAAGGCATTCCGCCACGGTTTCTACTGGTCGACTGCCTTGGAGGAGGCCAAGCAGCTAGTCGACAAGTGCGAAGGTTGTCAGCGCTTCGGCACATAGAGCCACCTGTCGGCTACGGCCCTCCAGACCATCCCCCTCTCGTGTCCTTTCGTCGTCTGGGGGCTGGACATGGTGGGACCCTTGAAAACCGCACGAGCGCGGCATGACACATTTGCTAGTAGCCGCCGACAAATTCACCAAGTGGATCGAGGCCAGGCCGATCAAGAAGCTGGACGGCCCCACGACGGTCCGGTTCGTCGAAGACATCATAGTCCGCTACGGCGTCCCTCACATTATCATCACCGACAACGTCTCGCCAAGGGCGCGCTAGCATGTTTCTACGCCAAGCAAGGTATCCGGCTCGACTTGGCATCCGTCGCCCATCCGCAGTCAAACGGCCAGGTCGAGAGGGCAAATGGCTTGATCCTGGCGGCATCAAGCCCCGGCTCCTGGCATCGCTAGTCAGGTCAACCGGTTGCTAGATCGAAGACCTGCTGGCTGTCCTCTGGAGCCTCAGGACCACGCCCAACCGGTCGACCGGCTACACCCCTTTCTTTCTCGTATACGGGTCCGAGGCAATCATCCCTACCGACATTGAATTCGAATCGTCTCGGGTTGCCCTGTATACGAAGAAGGACGTGAAGGAGGCAAGAGAAGACGGCGTCGACCTACTTGAAGAAGCACGCGAGCTGGCTCTGAGCCGGACGGCCATCTACCAGCAGAAGCTCTGGCACTACCATAGCAAGCACATCCGACCACTCTCCTTTCGCGAGGGAGACTTGGTGCTCAGGCAGATCCAGCGAACTACCGGCTAGCACATGTTGGAAACATGCCCTAGAGGCAATAATAAATTAGTTATTATCATATTTCCTTGTTCATGATAATCGTTTATTATCCATGCTATAATTGTATTGATTGGAAACACATTGCATGTGTGGATAAATAGACAACACTGTGTCCCTAGTATGCCTCTAGTGAACTAGCTCGTTAATCAAAGATGGTCAAGGTTTCCTAGCCATTGACATGTGATGTCATTTGATAACGGGATTGCATCATTAGGAGAATGATGTGATGGACAAGACCCAAACTACAAACGTAGCATATGATCGTGCCAGTTTGTTGCTACTGTTTTCTGCATGTCAAGTATATGTTCCTATGACCATGAGATCATGCAACTCACGGATATCGGAGGAGTGCCTTATGTGTATCAAACGTCGCAACATAACTGGGTGACTATAAAGGTGCTCTACAGGTATCCCCGATGGTGTTTGTTGAGTTGGCATGGCTCGAGACTGGGATTTGTTACTCCATGTAACGGAGAGGTATCTCGGGGCCCACTCGGTAATACAACATCACAATGAGCCTTGCAAGCAATGTGACTAATTGTTAGTTGCGGGATCTTGTATTACGAAACGAGTGAAGAGACTTGCCGGTAACGAGGTTGAACTAGGTATGGAGATACCGACGATCGAATCTCGGGCAAGTAACATACCGAAGAACAAAAGGGAACATCATACGGGATTAACTGAATCCTTGACATAGAGGTTCGACTGATAACGATCTTCGTAGAATATGTAGGAACCAATGTGGACATCCAGGTCCCACCATTGGTTATTAACCGTAGAGGTGTCTCGGTCATGTCTACATAGTTCTCGAACCTGCAGGGTCTGCACACTTAAGGTTTGGTGACGTTTCGGTAGTATAGAGTTATGAATGGTGGTGACGGAAGGTTGTTCAGAGTCCCGGATGAGATCCCAGACATCACGAGCAGCTCCGGAATGGTCCGGAGGTAAAGATTCATATATAGGAAGTCCTGTTTTGGACTCCAGAAAGATTTCGGGCACTTTCGGTAGTGTACCGGGAGTGACGAATGGGTCCCGGGGGTCCACCAGTGGGGCCAACCCACCCCATGGGCCAAAGTGGCGACCCACCAACCCCTAGTGGGCTAGTGGGGTCGGCCAAGGTGGCCTAGGCGCAGGAAGAGAAGGCCCAAACCGAATTGGGGTGGAATCCTCCCCAAGTTCCACCTCTCGTGTGAGAGGTGGACTCTCAGATGGAGGAGGACTCTTCCTCCTCTAGGTTCGGCCGAACCAAAGGAGTGCCCTCCTTTTGGGCGCAGCCTCCTCTCCCCTCCTCCTATATATATGAGTGGTTTTAGGGTTTTTTAGACAAGGATTTTCAGCCATGTCTAAACCCTACTACTAGATCAAGTTCCTCTAGACTAGACTACTTCTGCAGCGCTTAGGCAAAGCCCTGTCGGAATAGCTCCACCACCATCGCCGGAGCGCCATCACGCTGCCGGAGAACTCTTCTTCCTCCCCGCTCCCTCTTGCTGGATCGAGAAGGTGGAGATCGTCATCAAGCTGTATGTGTGCTGAACGCGGAGGTGCCATCCGTTCGGCGCTAGATCGGAAGGACCGTGATCGAGATCGCGAGACGGTTCGTGATGAGATCAGGGAACGGATCGTGATGAGTTTGCGGGACAGATCGTGATCAAGATCGTGAGCCGGATCGTGATGAGATCACGGGACGGATCGTGATGAGTTCACGGGACGGGTCGTGATTGGATCGCGGGACGCATCGTGATGAGATCGCGGGACGCTCGGCGATTTGGATCGCGAAGATGTTCGACTACAAAAATCGCGTTTCTTAACGCTTCCCGCTTAGTGATCTACAAGGGTACGTAGATCCACTCTCACTCTCGTAGATGCTCATCACCATGGATAGATCTGCGTGTGCGTTGGAAAAAATTTATTTCCCATGCAACGTTCCCCAACAGTGGCATCATGAGTTAGGTCTATGTGTAGATGAGATTTTTATTTCCCATGCAACGTTCCCCAACAGTGGCATCAGGGTTTGTGGCTGTTGGTGCTTAGATTGCTTCCTCCCTTGGTCGGATTTTTATTTTAGCGGTATTGTGAGATGAAGCGGCCCGGACCAACATTACTCGTACGCTTACGAGAGACCGGTTCCCTCAACCGCAAAATGTTGCATAGATGGCTTGCGGGTGACAGTTTCTCTCACTTTAGTTGGATCGGATCCGACAAAGGCGGTCCTTGAGAATGTTGAAAAGCAACTAGTGTATCACCGTTGTGGTTTGTGCGTAGGTGAGAATTGTTCTTGCTAGATACCCGTAGCAGCCACGTAAAACATGCAACAACAATTAGAGGACGTCTAACTTGTTTTTGCAAGGTATGTTGTGATATGATATGGCCAATTACATGATGTGATATATGTGATGTATGAGATGATCATGTGATGTATAGATTATCACGACTTGCGTGTCGATGAGTACGGCAACCGGCAGGAGCCATAGGGTTGTCTTTAAATATTGTATGACCTGCGTGTCAATCATTAAGCGCTATGTATTGCTTTACTTTATCGCTAAACGCTAGCAATAGTAGTAGAAGCATGCAGGGCGTGACAACCCCGATGGCAACACATTGATGGAGATCAAGATGATGGAGATCATGGTGTCGTGCCGGTGACGATGGAGATCATGCCGGTGCTTTCTAGATGGAGATCAAAAGCACAAGTTCATGGCCATATCATGTCACTTATGATTTGCATGTGATGTTAATCCTTTTATGCACCTTGTTTTGCTTAGGACGACGGTAGCATTATAAGCTGATCCCTCACTTAATTTCAAGATAAATTGTGTTCTCCCCGAGTGTGCACCATTGCGAAAGTTCATCGTGTTGAGACACCACGTGATGATCGGGTGTGATAGACTCTATGTTCACATACAACGGGTGCAAGCCAGTGTTGCACATACAGAACACTCGGGTTAAACTTGACGAGCCTAGCAAGTACAGACATGGCCTCAGAACACAAGAGACCGAAAGGTTGAACATGAGTCATATAGTAGATATGATCAACATGATGATGTTCACCACTGCAGCCACCTCAACTCACGTGATGATCGGACTTGAGTTGGTGAATTTGGATCATGTATCACTCGAATGACCGGAGGGATGTCAATTTGAGTGGGAGTTCTTAAGTAATATGATTAATTGAACTCATTATCATGAACATAGTCAATAATGTCTTTGCAAATTATGTTGTAGATTACTAGCTCGCGATGTAGCTCCCTTAATTTTTATATGTTCCTAGAGAAATAGAGTTGAAAGATGATGGTAGCAATATTGCGGACTGGGTCTGTGATCTGAGGGTTGTCCTCATTGCTGCACAGAAGGCTTATGTCCTTAATGCACCGCTCGGTGCGCCAACCCCTCTAGCGTCGTCTGTAGATGTTGTGAACATCTGACAGGCACGTTCTGATGACTACTTGATAGTTTAGTGCGTCATGCATTACGACTTAGAATTGAGGCTCCAAAACGTTTTGAACGTCACGGAACATATGAGATGTTTCTAAGAGCTGAAATTAGGATCTCAGGCTCATGCCCGTCTTGCGAGATATGAGATCTCCAACAAGATTCTTCGCCTGCAAGATGAAACAGAATAGCTCAATCATTGAGCATGTGCTCAGATTGTTTGGGTGCTACAATTGCATGAATCAAGTGGGAGTTGATCTTCCAGATAAGATAGTGATTGATATAGTTCTCCAAGTCACTGTCACTAAAGCTACTAGAACTTAGTGATGAACTATAAAATGCCAGGGATAGAAATATTGATCCCTGAGCTGTTCGTGATGTTTGACACCGCGAAGGTAGAAATCAAGAAGGAGCGTCAAGTGTTGATGGTTAATCAAACCACTAGTTTCGAGAAGGGCAAGAGCAAGGAGGGAAACTTCGTGGATAGCAAGTCAGTTGCTGCTCCAGTGAAGCAACCCAAAGTTGAACTCAAACTAAGTGCTTCTGTTATGAGGTGAGCGGTCGCTGAAGCGGAACAACCCTAGATACTTGGTAGATAAGAAGGCTGGCAACATCGACATGGTATATTTGATATACGAGTTATTGAAGTGTACCTTGCTAGTACTCCTAGTAGCACCTGGGTATTGGATACCGGTTCGGTTGCTAAATGTTAGTAACTCGAAATAAAAGCTACGGAATAAACGGAGAACTAGCTAAGGGTGAGGTGATGATATGTGTTGGAAATGTTTCCAAGGTTGATGTGATCAACATCGCACGCTCTCTCTACCTTCAGGATTAGTGACGAACCTAAATAAATGTTATTTGGTGTTTTGCATTGAGCATGAACATGATTAGATCGTGTTTATGGCAATACGGTTATTCATTTAAGTTAGAGAATAATGGTTATTCTGTTTACATGAATAATACCTTGAATGGTCATGCACACAGTGAGAATGGTTTGTTGAAATCTTGATCATAGTAATACACATGTTCATAACATTGATGTCAAAAGATACAAAGTTAATAATGATAGTACCACATACTTGTGACACTGCCGCTAAATGTCATATTGGTATAAAGTGCATGAAGAAACTCCATGCTGATGGATCTTTGGACTCATTCGATTTCGAATCGGTTGAGACATGCGAACCATGCCTCTTGGGCAAGATGACTAAAAACACCGTTGGATGGAGCGGGCAAGTGATTCATTGGAAATGATACATGTTGATGTATGCAATTCAGTGAGTCTTGTAGCGTGTAGTGGATATCGTTATTTTCTTACCTTCACTGATGATTTAAGTAGATATAGTGTATATTTACTTAATGAAACACAAGTTTGAATCGTTTGAAAGGTTCAAGCAAATTCAGAGTCAAGTTTAAGATCATCGTGACAAGAAGATAAAAATGATTGCGATATGATCGTGGAGGTGAATATTTGAGTTATGAGTTTGGCATACAACTTAAGACAATGTGAAATTTGTTTCACAACTAACGCCACCTGGAACATCATAGTGTGATGGTGTGTCCGAACATCATAGTCATGCTCTATTGGATATGGTGCGTGCTATGATGTCTCTTATCGTTTTACTACTATAATTTTGGGGTTATGCATTAGAGACAACTACATTCACTTTAAATAGGGCACCATCTAAATCTGTTGAGATGACACCGTGTGAATTATGGTTTGATAGAAACCTAAGCTGTCATTTCTTAATGTTTGGGGCTGCGACACTTGTGTGGAAAATGTTTTCACCTAATGAGGTCGAACCCAAGGCGGACAAATGCATCTTCATAGAATACCCTAAGAACAGTTGGGTGAACCTTCTATCTCAGATCCAAGTGCAAAGTGTTTGTTGCTAAAACAGATCCTTTCTCGAGGAAAAGTTTCTCTCGAAAGAATTGAGTGGGAGGAAGATAGAACTTGATGAGGTTGTTAAACCTTTGTTCAACCAGAGAGTAGCGCAGCGCAGAAAGATGTTTCTGTGAAGCCTACGTTAGTTGAAGAGGAAGTTAATGATGATGATCATGAAGCTTCAGGATCAAGTTACTATCGAACTTCGTAGGTCGACAAGGATGTGTACTGCTCCTAAGCGGTACGACAACCCTGTCTTTGAGGTCATGTTGTTGGACAACGATGAACCTACGAGCTATGAAGAAGCAATGATGGGCCCGGATTCCGACAAATGGTTGGAGGCCATGAAATCCGAGATAGGATCCATGTATGAAACCCAAGTATAGACTTTGGTAGACTTGCTCGTTGGACGGCAGGTCGTTGAGTACAAATGGATCTTTAAAATGAAGACAGACACTGATGGTAATTATCGCCATTTGTAAAGCTCGACTTGTTGCAAAGACTTTCTCACTCGTAGCGATGCTAAAGTCTGTTGGAATTATGTTAGCAGTTGCTGCATTTTCTATTATGAAATCTGGCAGATGGATGTCAAAACATCATTTCCTTAACGGTTTACTTGAGGAAAGGTTGTATGTGATACAACCAGAAGGTTTTGTCAGTCCTAAGGATGCTAAACGATGTACAAGCTTCAGTGATCCTTCTATGGACTGAAGCAAGCATCTCGGAGTTGGAATATATGCTTTGATGAGGTGATCAAAGTTTTGATGTTTATACAAAGTTTACGAGAAACTTGTATTTACAATAAAGTGAGTGGGAGTACTATAGAATTTCTGATAAGTATATGTGGATGACATATTGTTGATTGGAAATAATGTAGGATTTCTGGAAAGCATAAATGGTTGTTTGAAAAGTGATTTTCAAAGGAAGACCTGGATAAAGCTACTCAATTGTTGAGCGTCAACATCTATAGAGATAGATCAAGATGCTTGATGAGACTTTCAATGGGTACATACCTTGACGATATTTTGAAAGAGTTCAAAATGGATCAGTCGGAGAAATAGTTCTCATCTGATATGTAAGGTGTGAAGTTGAGTGAGACTCAAAGCTCGACAACGGCAGAAGAAAGAGAAAGGACGAACGTCGTCCCCTATGCCTTAGCCATAGGCTCTATATAGTATGCCATGCTGTGTACCGCACTTGTGTGTGCCTTGCCATGAGTCCGTCAAGGGGTACAAGAGTGATCCAGGAGTGGATCACTTGACAGCGGTCAAGATTATCCTTAGTAACTAAAAGACTAAGGAGATGTTTCTCGATTATGGAGGTGCTAAAGAGTTCCTCGTAAAGAGTTACGTTGATGCAAGCTTTAACACCAATCCAGATGACTCGTAGTAGCAATTTGGATACATATAGTGGAGTAGCCATTTGGAATAGTACCAAGTGGAGTGTGGTAGTAGTGTTTACAGTTTGACATAGGGATTTGCAAAGTACACACGGATCTGAATTTTGCAGACCCGTTGACTATAAGACCTCTCTCACATGCAAAGCATGAT
Organism: Hordeum marinum; assembly: GCA_022496015.1. NCBI lineage: Eukaryota > Viridiplantae > Streptophyta > Magnoliopsida > Poales > Poaceae > Hordeum > Hordeum marinum. The sequence continues at coordinate 274,998,812 of CM039677.1, read as the reverse complement.
CGAGCCCCAGAACTCATTGGGTGTTAGATTCATAACAATGCGAATCACATAGTGATGTGAACTAGATTATTGAATCTAGTGCAAGTGGGAGACTGTTGGAAATATACCCTAGAGGGAATAATAAATTAGTTATTATCACATTTCCTTGTCCATGATAATCGTTTATTATCCATGCTATAATTGTATTGATTGGAAACACATTGCATGTGTGATAAATAGACAACACTGTGTCCCTAGTATGCCTCTAGTGAACTAGCTCGTTAATCAAAGATGGTCAAGGTTTCCTAGCCATTGACATGTGATGTCATTTCATAAAGGGATCGCATCATTAGGAGAATGATGTGATGGACAAGACCCAAACTACAAACGTAGCATATGATCATGTCAGTTTGTTGCTACTGTTTTCTACATGTCAAGTATATGTTCCTATGACCATGAGATCATGCAACTCACGGATATCGGAGGAGTGCCTTGTGTGTATCAAACGTCGAAACGTAACTGGGTGACTATAAAGGTGCTCTATAGGTATCCCCGATGGTGTCTGTTGAGTTGGCATGGATCAAGACTGGGATTTGTTACTCCGTGTAATGGAGAGGTATCTCGGGGCCCACTCGGTAATACAACATCACAATGAGCCTTGCAAGCAATGTGACTAATTGTTAGTTGCGGGATCTTGTATTACAGAACGAGTAAAGAGACTTGCTGGTAACGAGGTTGAACTAGATATGGAGATACCGACGATCGAATCTCGGGCAAGTAACATACCGAAGAACAAAGGGAACATCATACGGGATTAACTGAATCCTTGCCATAGAGGTTCGACCGATAAAGATCTTTGTAGAATATGTAGGAACCAATGTGGACATCCAGGTCCCGCCATTGGTTATTGACCGTAGAGGTGTCTCGGTCATGTTTACATAGTTCTCGAACCCGCAGGGTCTCCACACTTAAGGTTTGGTGACGTTTCAGTAGTATAGAGTTATGAATGATGGTGACCGAAGGTTGTTCAGAGAACCGGATGAGATCCCGGACGTCATGAGGATCTCCGGAATGGTCCGGAGGTAAAGATTCATATATAGGAAGTTCTGTTTTGGACTCCGGAAAGATTTTGGGCACTTTCGGTAGTGTACCGGGAGTGACGAATGGGTCCCTGGAGTCCACCAGTGGGGCCAACCCACCCCATGGGACAAAGTGGCGACCCACCAGCCCCTAGTGGGCTGGTGGGGTCGGCCAAGGTGGCCTAGGCGCAGGAAGAGAAGGCCCAAACCGAATTGGGGTGGAGTCCTCCCCAAGTTCCACCTCTCGTGTGAGAGGTGGACTCTCAGATGGAGGAGGACTCTCCCTCCTCTAGGTTCGGCCGAACCAAAGGAGTGCCCTCCTTTTGGGCGCAGCCTCCTCTCCCCTCCTCCTATATATATGAGTGGTTTTAGGGTTTTTTAGACAAGGATTTTCAGCCACGTCTAAACCCTACTACTAGATCAAGTTCCTCTAGACTAGACTACTTCTGCAGCGCTTAGGCGAAGCCCTACCGGAATAGCTCCACCACCATTGCCGGAGCGTCGTAACGCTGCCGGAGAACTCTTCTACCTCCCCGCTCCCGTTTGCTGGATCGAGAAGGCGGAGATCGTCATCAAGCTGTACGTGTGCTGAACACGGAGGTGCCGTCCGTTCGGTGCTATATTGGAAGGACCGTGATCGAGATCGCGAGACGGTTCCTGATGAGATCGTGGAATGGATCGTGATGAGTTCGCGGGACAGATCGTGATCAAGATCGTGATACGGATTGTGATGAGATCGCGGGATGGATCGTGATGAGTTCACGGGATGGATCGTGATTGGATCGCGGGACGCATCGTGATGAGATCGCGGGACGCGCGGCGATTTGGATCGCGAAGATGTTTGACTACACCAACCGCGTTTCTTAACGCTTCCCGCTTAGCGGTCTACAAGGGTACGTAGATCCACTCTCCCTCTCGTAAATGCTCATCACCATGGATAGATCTGCGTGTGCGTAGGAAGTTTTTGTTTCCCATGCAACGTTCCCCAACAGCACAAGCTATCCTCCCCATGGGAGGGCCCGTGCATCGTCAGCAAGGTGTTACACAACAATGCATAGTACCTAATAGACGCCCAGAAGCCAGAGAAGCACAAGAGAGACGCCTCAGGCATAGAGACAGAACGCCCATGGAACGCGGAGCTCCTCCACCCGTTTTACTGCTAAAAGACCAGTGTACGTATGTATCCTTCCCTTTTGGGCTTATGAATGCAATGGGGGCCCCAAGCCGGCACTTGGGGCATACCCCTTTTCAATCCCTTCAAAGGTTTCTCATTATTTAAAGCACGGCACCCGGGCCCGGCTCCCTGGCCCGGGGGCTCGTCGGCTCCCCTCCGAGGTGGACAAGTAATGTGAGCGAGCGACCCTTCACTACCCCCCTAACCAGCCACAGACCGGCTCCCGGCTGTCCGGCTGACAGGACCGCGGGGTAGGAAGGAACTCCTCACACAAAAAGTCGTCCAATGAGTGGCAGCTGGACAGGTCCAACCGGACCATGTTGTTTCTAGCAACCAGCCACTGCCGGCTCGACCTAGCCCTAGCTGGATGAATCTAAAAGCTCGCATGTTTTCCAAAGGATGATGCCCTGTCCCTGTCCCAGACCGGCTCCCGGTTGGCTGGCTGGCAGGGCGGAAGCCGGAAGGAATCCCGATGTAAAACACAAGTCAAAAAGTGAAAGGAAAAAGAAGAGCCGACACACACACATTTTAAACGGCACACAAGTTAAAATGATAAACGGCCGCAAGCCAAAGGTTCATTACACTACACCCCCAGTGGGTGGAAATGTGTCTCAAACATAGTACTGCAGCAAAAGGCTAGAAAAGGTAAATGCGCGGGGTGGCTTAGGCTGCTGGCGGGTCGTCAGCCGGCTCGACAGCTCGCCCAGGAGAAGTTGCGTCCTTCGGGTCCGCCTCCATGGCTTTTGTGGCCTCGGTGCCGCCATCGGTGCTAGAGGCGGTGCTCTCGTCGGTGGCCTCCTCGTCCTCTGGGCCTTGGGGGTTGCCGAAGGAGTCCTCGACGACCGGCTTGCCATCCTCGCCAAGTGCCAGCAGAAGCTCGTCCGGGTCGACGTACGCGGCGAGATCGTTGGCCCGACAGACAAGGGAACCTTCACGGGACGCCCGCTCCGCCTCCGGGATGTCACGCATCGTGGACAGCCGGTCCAAGTTGATGCCGGAATACCATGATGTGATGATACAGAGCGCCATCTGCGCGTCGGCTCGAGCCGCTGCCGCCTTCCAGACTCTAGCCGGGCCACGGCGTTCTCCAGCCACAGCGCCACCGTTAGTGCATCTAGTGCCCCTTAGTGATTTTGGTGTATTGAAGACTTATAGGTTAAGGTACTAATGTGTTTGTGAGTGTACACAGGCTCTATAAGTCGATGAGGAGTTTGATATATTCGGAGATTATCGACCCCTAAAAATGTATGTCTTCAAGTGAAGACTTTGCTAAAGACTTTCTGAAGACTTTCTGAAGACTTTGGTGAAGACTGTGTAGATGAAGAAAGTCGGTGTGACCTTGAAGACATGAATGAGGATTATGAAGCATGAAGACTTGTTTTCGTAGTTTCATTTTCTATTCTTGAGTCATAGGAAACACCGTACTGTTAAAGGGGGCCGAGGTAATACTAAGGATATTTCCAACTGATGCTCAACTCCAAAATCCTCAACCTACACTACCCTTTGAGTGAAGCCTTTGGAAATCTCTTATGGCTCAGACAAGTTCTTCAGTGACAGAGACGATGTTCTTCTGGTCTCTGAGGAAATTGATCTGACTGCGGAGTTAGGATTTCGCCAGTGCGAATTGCCTACAAGTGAGGAACGTGATATGTCTGAGGACTTTCACAGTTCGAAAATCCGACCATTGCTGTGCTTAGCGCCAGCTATCCCCATTCACAACTATCCACATAACGGTCATATGATTGGGGGCATTTATGTCATATCATGTCGGGTTGCACCCTGGCTATAAATAGCCGACCCCCACAACCACTAGCTGGTTGGCTGCTCCGAGAGAGAACTGACACTTGTCATTTGAGAGCAACCCATCCTCCGAGGACTTTGAGAGAAAATCATCAGTGAGGAAAACCCACAACCAAACCACAAAAACCCAAAGTGATTGAGCATCACTAAAGAATTTCCTGTGTGGAACCGATGCTTGTTACCTTTGAGGACTGTGCATCCTCCAGATGGTTAGGTGTCATGGTCTAGTGCTCCTGCAGTCATTTGGGGACCACGAAGTGACCTTGGTCTAAAGCATCCAGCAGTAAATTGTGGATCGCCGGGTGACCAGTTTGCGAGGGTTTTGGAAGTCTACCCTGAAGACTTACCACGAGTGTTGGGCGAGGACTGTGTGACCTTAGCTCAAGGAGAATACGGTAAGGACTGTGTGTCCTCGGACTGTGTGTCCTCTGGTTTAAATACCAGGCTGCTCCAAACCAGACGTACGACTGTCACAGCAGTTGGAACTGGGTCATCAAACCATTGTCTTCATCAAGCTACCTGGTTCTATTTCCTCAACCTCCCTATTCCTTATAAACCTATCGATGAAATTGATTGTTACTGTTTAACGAATTTGACTGAAGACTTTCGCAAATTCCTCACCTCAAATTCTTCAAGTTGCCTTGTTCATCACTGCTTATCCTTTATCACGCTACTCACTGTTCGTGCATGTTTCATTTCATCATGATGACTAAGCTAATACTATGCTCCTCATGCACCTGAGTACTTATTTCGCTGCTAGTTATTCATCACATTTTGAATTCCTCAAAGTTGAAATTCCTCAAGTGATCAATTTGTAAAAATCGCCTATTCACCCCCCCCCCCCTCTAGTCGATATAACGCACTTTCAATTGGTATCAGAGCAGGTACTCCCTCGCTCTGTGTGATTTTGGTTTAACCACCTAGAGTTCTAGTTATGTCAACTGTAGGTATGATCAAGGTTCCGCGGGCTGTCCTACCTTCGATGGGACGGACTAACCATACTGGAAGAACAAGATGCGTATGCACCTTGAAGCTATTGACAACGATCTCTGGTATGTCGTGGAAAATGGTGTGCCTCTGTCGCTCCCACTGTTACAGCTGCTGATGTGAAGAGATTCAAGCAACTCGATTCTCAAGCGAAGAATATCATCTGTGGCCATCTGAGAAAAGGTCAATATGGCAGAGTGAGTGCTTTGGAGTCTGTTAAGCTTATTTGGGATAGGCTGTCCAAAGTCAACGAAGGTGTCTCCACTCAACGTGACTCTCGTGTTGATGTTCTTCGCAATCTCTTCAACCGCTTCAAGAGGTTTCACAATGAAAATGTTTAGCAAACCTTTGATTGCCTCACTGATATCTCCAATGAACTTCAAGCATTGGGTGCCACTGATATCACTAACCATGAAGTGGTGAAGAAACAGTTGAGATCACTCGATTCCTCATTTCATACTCTGGCTTTGATGATTCAAGAACGTGGAGACTATAAAGCTCTTGATCCTGCTGATATTCTTCAGAGACTCAATACTCATGAATTCCAACAAGCTGAGAAGAGAGACCTCTACGGGCCAAGCTATGGAAGATCTCGTGCTTTGAAGGCAAAAGCAATTTCCTCATCTGAAGAAGAAGACTCTGACAGCAGCCTTGGTGATCCTGAAGAACTAAGTCAGGAACTAGCTATGCTTGTGAAGAAATTCCAAAAGTTCTCAAGAAGAGGTGGATTCGGAAAGTCATCAAAAGGTGGTCAGATTCCTCAGAAGATTACAAAAAGAGAACATGTCATCATTGCAAGAAGCCTGGCCACTTTATCCCTTACTTTCCGCTCTTGGAAAAAGACTCAAAGAAGAAGAAGAAATAAAAGGATGATAGTTCTGATGACTCGAAGAAAAAGAAGAAATCTTCAAAGTCCTCATCTGCAAAGTCCTCATCTTCAAAGTCCTCAAAGCACAAGAAGAATGGTTCTAGAAAAGCTCCCACCTATTCTTCAACGATGAAATGGATTCTGAGGAAGAGTCTGAAGAATATGAAGAAGATGAAGAATCTGAGGAGGAATCAGAATCTGGTGTTGCTAGCCTTGCTCTCGCTACCGCTTTCGTCAGCAAGTCTATCTTCAACGATGAAGAATACGACTACTCCAACAACTCTGACGTCAGCAATAATGATTATGCTCCCACCTATTGCTTCATGGCAAAAGGCTCAAAGGTACACAAACATCATTCCTCTTCTGAATCAAGTGAAGGTGAATCTGATGAATATGTGAAACCTAGCTATGCTAAACTTGTTAAAATTGCCACTAAGCAACAAAGCGCACTTGAAAAGCTTCAGAAAATGCTAGACAAAAGCAATGATCTGTTAAACCATGAAGTGGATCGGACTCAAACTCTGTCTGTCGATCTCAAAAGTCTTCAGACAAAGTATGATAACCTTCAGAGTCATCATAACGACCTCTTAGCTGATCATGAGAAGCTTTCATATGAATTTCTTCAAAGAAAGCAAGATCTTGAAAAGCTGAGGGTGTCACATGAGGATCTCCAAAGGGAAAACGATTCCTTACTGGCTCAACAGATCAGTACCGCTCAGGAAGAATTTGTTCCACCTTGCTTGAAATGCATCGAACGTGAAACTGCTAATTCTTCACCTGAATGTTCTGATGCTTCTATTGCTGCAAATTCTTCAACTATTCCAGTGGTTTCAAATTCCACATCTGAGGATACCACAAGTATCATTGATGACAATGCAGGGTTGAAGGAATTATATGTGACAGGTGTTGGGGAATGTCGCATGGGAAACAAAAAAAATTCCTACGCACACGCAAACCTATCCATGGTGATGAGAATCTACAAGAGGGAGAGTGGATCTACATACCCTTGTAGATCGCTAAGCGGGAAGCGTTAAGAAACGCGGTTGGTGTAGTCGAACATCTTCGCGATCCAAATCGCCGAGCGTCCCACGATCACATCACGATCCGTCCCGCGAACTCATCACGATCAGTCTCGCGATCTCATCACGATCCGTCTCACGATCTGTCCCGCGAACTCATCACGACCTGTCCCGCGATCTCATCACGAACTGTCTCGTGATCTCGATCACGGTCCTTCCGATCTAGCGCCGAACGGACGGCACCTCCGCGTTCAGCACACGTGCAGCTTGATGACGATCTCCACTGTCTTGATCCAGCAAGAGGAGGTGGATAGGAGAGAGAGTTCACCGGCAGCGTGACGGCGCTCCGGTGATGGTGGTGGAGTGATTCCGGCAGGGCTTCGCCTAAGCACTGCAGAAAACCGATCTAGAGGAGCACCGGTGGAACGGGTAGCACCTGGCCGTAAAATCTATGCAAAAACCCTCTATTCCACCAGTATATATAGGAGGGAGGGAGAGGAGGGCGCAGCCTTGGCCTCCAAGGCTTTTTGGTTCGGCCGAATTGGGAGGTGGAGGAGGACTCTCCTCCTCCACTCCTAGTAGGACTAGGACTCTTCCTTTTTTGCCTTTTTTCACCTTTTTACTTTAGGACTTTTGCCTCCTGTGCCATGGGCCTTGTTGTGGTTGTTCCTCCAGCCCACTAAGGGCTGGTTATCACTCTCCACAGCCCATGGACCCTCTGGGGTCGAAATAGCCCTCCCGGAGGTCCCCCAGTACACTACCGGCACTCCCGGTACACTACCGATGAGCCCGAAACTTTTCCGGTGACCAAACTGGGACTTCCTATATATGAATCTTTACCTCCAGAACATTCCGGAGCTCCTCGTAACATCCGGAATCTCATCCGGGACTCCAAACAACCTTCGATCACCACCATACATAACTCCGCACTACCGAAACGTCACCAAACCTTGAGTGTGCAGACCCTACGGGTTCGAGAACTATGTAGACATGACCGAGACACCTCTACGGTCAATAACCAATGACGGGACCTGGATGTCCACATTGGTTCCTACATATTCTATGAAGATCTTTATTGGTCGAACCTCTATGTCAAGGATTCAGTTAATCCCGTACGATGTTCCCTTTGTTCTTCGGTATGTTACTTGCCCGAGATTGGATCGTCGGTATCTCCATACCTAGTTCAACCTCGTTACCGGCAAGTCTCTTTACTCGTTCCGTAATACAAGATCACGCAACTAACAATTAGTCACATTGCTTGCAAGGGTCAGTGTGATGTTGTATTACCGAGTGGGCCCCGAGATACCTCTCCATCACACAGAGTAACAAATCCCAGTCTCGATCCATGCCAACTCAACAGACACCATCGGAGATACCTGTAGAGCACCTTTATAGTCACCCAGTTACGTTGCGACGTTTGATACACACAAGGCACTCCTCCGATATCCGTGAGTTGCATGATCTCATGGTCATAGGAACACATACTTGACATGCGGAAAACAGTAGCAATAAACTGACACGATCATATGCTACGTTTGTACTTTGGGTCTTGTCCATCACATCATTCTCCTAATGATGTGACCCCGTTATCAAATGACATCTCATGTCCATGGCTAGGAACCTTAACCATCTTTTGATCAACGAGCTAGTCTATTAGAGGCATACTAGGGACATGGTTTTGTCTATGTATCCACACATGCATCTAAGTCTCTGATCAATACAATTATAGCATGGATAATAAACGATTATCATGAACAAGGAAATATGATAATAACTAATTTATTATTGCCTCTAGGGTATATTTCCAATAGTCTCTCACTTGCACTAGAGTCAATAATCTAGTTCACATCACCATGTGATTCGCATTGTTATGAATCTAACACCCAACGAGTTCTGGGGCTCGATCTTGCTTTGCATGTGAGAGAGGTCTTATAGTCAACGGATCTGCGATATTCAGATCCGTGTGTACTTTGCAAATCTCTATGTCAAACCGTAAACACTGCTACCACACCCCACTTGGTACTATTTCCAAATGGCTGCTCCACTATACGTATCCAGATTGGTACTACGAGTCATCCGGATTAGTGTTAAAGCTTGCATCGACGTAACTCCTTACGACGAACCCTTTATCACCTCCATAATCGAGAAACAATTCCTTTAGTCTTTTAGTCACTAAGGATAACGTTGACCCCTGTCCAGTGATCCACTCCTGGATCACTCTTGTACCCCTTGACGGACTCATGGCAAGGCACACACAAGTGCGGTACACAGCATGGCATACTATATAGAGCCTATGGCTAGAGCATAGGGTACGACGTTCGTCCTTTATCTTTCTTCTGCCGTGGTCGAGCTTTGAGTCTCACTCAACTTCATAGCCTACAAATTAGGTGAGAACTCTTTCTCTGACTGATCCATTTGAACTCTTTCAAAATCTTTGTCAAGGTATGTACTCATTGAAAGTCTCATCAAGTCATCTTTGATCTATCTCTATAGACCTTGATGCTCAATAGGTAGTTTTATCCAGGTTTTACTTTGAAAATCACTTTCCAAATAACCACTCATGCTTTCCAGAAATTCTACATTATTTCCGATCGACAATATGTAGTCTACATATACTTATCAGAAATTCTATAGTGCTCCCACTCACTTTGTTGTAAATACAAGTTTCTCGTAAACTTCGTATAAACTCAAAAACTTTGATCAACTCATCAAAGCGTATATTCCAACTCCGAGATGCTTGCTTCAGTCCATAGAAGGATCACTAAAGCTTGCTCACCTTTTAGCATCCTTAGGACTGACAAAACCTTCTGGTTGTATCACATACAACCATTCCTCAAGTAAACCGTTAAGGAAATGATGTTTTGACATCCATCTGCCAGATTTCATAATTGAAAATGCAGCAACTGCTAACATAATTCCAATAGACTTTAGCACCGCTACGAGTGAGAAAGTCTCATCGTAGTCAACTCCTTGAACTTGTCACAAACATCTTTGCAACAAGTCGAGCTTTACAAATGGTGACATTTACCAGCAGTGTCTGTCTTCTTTTTAAAGATCCATTTATATTCAATGACCTGTTGTCCAAAGAGCAAGTCTACCAAAGTCTATACTTGGTTCTCATACATGGATCCTATCTCGGATTTCATGGCCTCCAACCATTTGTCGGAATCCGGGCCCATCATCGCTTCTCCATAGCCCGTAGGTTCATCGTTGTCCAACAACATGACCTCCAAGACAGGGTTGTCGTACCGCTTAGGAGCAGTACACATCCTTGTCGACCTACGAAGTTCGATAGTAACTTGACCCTGAAGCTTCATGATCATCATCATTAACTTCCTCTTCAATTAACGCAGGCTTCACAGAAACATCTTTCTGCGCTGCGCTACTCTCTGGTTGAACAAAGGTTTAACAACCTCATCAAGTTCTATCTTCCTCCCACTCAATTCTTTCGAGAGAAACTTTTTATCGAGAAAGGACCCAGTTTTAGCAACAAACACTTTGCACTCGGATCTGAGATAGAAGGTTCACCCAACTGTTCTTAGGGTATTCTATGAAGATACATTTATCCGCTTTGGGTTCTAGCATATTATGTGAAAACATTTTCCACAGAAGCATTGCAGCCCCAAACATTAAGAAATGACAGCTTAGGCTTCTATCAAACCATAATTCACACGGTGTCATCTCAACGGATTTAGATGGTGCCCTATTTAAAGTGAATGTAGTTGTCTCTAATGCATAACCCCCAAAATTACAGTAGAAAACGATAAGAGACATCATAGCACGCACCATATCCAATAGAGCATGACTATGATGTTCGGACACACCATGACACTATGGTGTTCCAGGTGGCGTTAGTTGTGAAACAAATTTCACATTGTCTTAAGTTGTATGCCAAACTCGTAACTCAGATATTCACCTCCACGATCATATCGCAGTTATTTTTATCTTCTTGTCACGATGATCTTAAACTTCACTCTGAATTTGCTTGAACCTTTCAAATGATTCAGACTTCTGTTTCATTAAGTAAATATACACTATATCTACTTAAATCATCAGTGAAGGTAATAAAATTAACGATATCCACTGCACGCTACAAGACTCACTGGATTGCATACATCAACATGTATCACCTCCAATGAATCACTTGCCCGCTCCATCCAACGGGGTCCTTTAGTCATCTTGCCCAAGAGGCATGGTTCGCATGTCTCAACCGATTCGAAATCGAATGAGTCCAAAGATCCATCAGCATGGAGTTTCTTCATGCGCTTTATACCAATATGACATTTAGCGGCAGTGCCACAAGTATGTGGTACTATCATTATTAACTTTGTATCTTTTGACCTCAATGTTATGAACATGTGTATTACTACGATCAAGATTTCAACAAACCATTCTCACTGGGTGCATGATCATTGAAGGTATTATTCATGTAAACAGAATAACCATTATTCTCTAACTTAAACGAATAACCGTATTGCAATAAACATGATCTAATCATGTTCATGCTCAATGCAAAACACCAAATAACATTTATTTAGGTTTGTCACTAATCCCGAAGGTAGAGAGAGCGTGCGATGTTGATCACATCAACCTTGGACACATTTCCAACACACATCGTCACCTCACCCTTAGCTAGTTCTCCGTTTATCCCGTAGCTTTTATTTCGAGTTACTAACATTTAGCAACCGAACCGGTATCCAATACCCAGGTGCTACTAGGAGTACTAGCAAGGTACACATCAATAACTCGTATATCAAATATACTTCTGTCGACGTTGCCAGCCTTCTTATCTACCAAATATCTAGGGTTGTTCCGCTTCAGCGACCGCCCACCTCATAATAGAAGCACTTAGTCTCGGGTTTGAGTTCAACTTTGGGTTACTTCACTCGGGCAACAACTGACTTGCTATCCATGAAGTTTCCCTCCTTGCTCTTGCCCTTCACGAAACTAGTGGTTTGATTAACCATCAACACTTGACACTCCTTCTTGATTTCTACCTTCACGGTGTCAAACATCGTGAACAGCTCAGGAATCATTATTTCTATCCCTGGCAATTTATAGTTCATCACTAAGTTCTAGTAGCTTAATGACAATGACTTGGAGAACTAAGTCAATCACTATCTTATCTGGAAGATCAACTCCCACTTGTTTCAAGCGATTGTAGCACCCAGACAATCTGAGTACATGCTCAACGATTGAGCTATTCTCTTTCATCCTGCAGGCAAAGAATCTCGTTGGAGATCTCATATCTCGCAACACGGGCACGAGCCTGAGATCCTAATTTCAGCTCTTAGAAACATCTCATATGTTCCATGACGTTCAAAATGTTTTGGAGCCTCAATTCTAAGCCGTAATGCATGACGCACTAAACCATCAAGTAGTCATCAGAACATGCCTATCAGATGTTCACAACATCTACAGACGACGTTAGTGGGGTTGGCGCACCGAGCGGTGCATTAAGGACATAAGCCTTCTGTGCAGCAATGAGGACAATCCTTAGATCACGGACCCAGTCCGCATTATTGCGACCATCATATTTCAACTCTATTTTTCTAGGAACATATAAAAATTCAAGGGAGCTACAGCGGGAGCTAGTCATCTAGAACATAATTTGAAAAAACATTTTGACTATGTTCATGATAATGAGTTTAGTTAATCCAATTACTAAAGATGCCACTCAAATTGACATCCCTCAGGTCATTTGAGTGATACATGATCAAAATTTACCAACTCAAGTCCGATCATCACGTGAGTTGAGGTGGTTTCAATGGTGAACATCATCATGTTGATCATATCTACTATATGACTCATGTTCGACCGTTCGGCCTCTTGTGTTCCGAGGCCATGTCTGTACATGCTAGGCTCGTCAAGTAACCCGAGTGTTCCGCACGTGCAACACTGGCTTTCACCCGTTGTATGTGAACGTAGAGTCTATCACACCCGATCATCACGTGGTGTCTCAACACGACGAACTTTCGCAACGGTGCACACTCGGGGAGAACACAATTTATCTTGAAATTAAGTGAGGGATCACCTTATAATGCTACCGTCGTCCTAAGAAAAACAAGGTGCATAAAAGGATTAACATCACATGCAAATCATAAGTGACATGATATGGCCATGAACTTGTGCTTTTGATCTCCATCTAGAAAGCATCGGCATGATCTCCATCGTCACCGGCATGACACCATGATCTCCATCAACGTGTCGCCATCGGGGTTGTCACGCCCTGCATGCTTCTACTACTATTGCTACCGTTTAGCGATAAAGTAAAGCATTACATAGTGCTTAATGATTGACACACAGGTCATACAATAATTTAAGACAACCCTATGGCTCCTGCCGGTTGCCGTATTCATCGACATGCAAGTCGTGATAATCTATACATCACATGATCATCTCATACATCACATATATCACATCATGTAATTGGCCATATCATATCACAACATACCCTGCAAAAACAAGTTAGACGTCCTCTAATTGTTGTTGCATGTTTTACGTGGCTGCTACGGGTATCTAGCAAGAACAATTCTCACCTACGCAAAAACCACAACGATGATACACTAGTTGCTTTTCAACCTTCTCAAGGACCGCCTTTGTCGAATCTTATCCAACTAAAGTGAGAGAAACTATCACCCGCAAGCCATCTAGGCAACAAGTTGCGTCGAGGGAACCGGTCTCTCGTAAGCGTACGAGTAATGTTGGTCCGGGCCGCTTCATCTCACAATCCCGCTGAACCAAAATACGACCAAGGGAGGAAGCAATCTAAGCATCAACGCCCACAAACCTTTTGTGTTCTACTTGAGATCTCATCGAACCATCAACCTAGCTGTGATACCACTGTTGGGGAACGTCACATGGGAAACAAAAAAAATTCCTACGCACACACAAACCTATCCATGGTGATGAGCATCTACGAGAGGGAGAGTGGATCTACATACCCTTGTAGATCGCTAAGCGGGAAGCGTTAAGAAACGCGGTTGGTGTAGTCGAACATCTTCGCGATCCAAATCGCCGAGCATCCCGCGATCACATCACGATCCGTCCCGCGATCTCATCACGATCTTGATCATGATATGTCCCGCGAACTTATCATGATCCGTCCCGCGATCTCATCACGAACTGTCTCATGATCTCGATCATGGTCCTTCCGATCTAGCGCTGAACGGACGACACCTCCGCGTTCAGCACACGTACAGCTTGATGACGATCTCCACCGTCTTGATCCAGCAAGAGGAGGTGGACAGGAGAGAGAGTTCACCGGCAGCGTGACGGCGCTCCGGTGATGGTGGTGGAGTGATTCCGGTAGGGCTTCGCCTAAGCACTGCAGAAAACCGATCTAGAGGAGCACCGGTGGAACGGGTAGCACGTGGCCGTAAAATCTGTGCAAAAACCCTCTATTCCACCAGTATATATAGGAGGGAGGGATAGGAGGGCGCAGCCTTGGCCTCCAAGGCTTTTTGGTTCGGCTGAATTCAGAGGTGGAGGAGGACTCTCCTCCTCCACTCCTAGTAGGACTAGGACTCTTCCTTTTTTGCCTTTTTTCACCTTTTTCCTTTAGGACTTTTGCCTCCTGTGCCATGGGCCTTGTTGTGGTTGTTCCTCCAGCCCACTAAGGGATGGTTATCACTCTCCACAGCCCATGGACCCTCTGGGGTCAAAATGCCCCTCCCGGAGGTCCCCCGGTACACTACCGGCACTCCCGGTACACTACCGATGAGCCCGAAACTTTTCCGGCGACCAAACTGGGACTTCCTATATATGAATCTTTACCTCCGGACCATTCCGGAGCTCCTCGTGACGTCCGGGATCTTATCCGAGACTCTGAACAACCTTCGATCACCACCATACATAACTCTACACTACCGAAACGTCACCAAAGCTTAAGTGTGCAGACCCTGCGGGTTCGAGAACTATGTAGACATGACCGAGACACCTCTACGGTCAATAACCAATGGCGGGACCTGGATGTCCACATTGGTTCCTACACATTCTACGAAGATCTTTATCGGTCGAACCTCTATGTCAAGGATTCAGTTAATCCCGTACAATGTTCCCTTTGTTCTTCGGTATGTTACTTGCCCGAGATTCGATCGTCGGTATCTCCATACCTAGTTCAACCTCGTTACTGGCAAGTCTCTTTACTCATTCCGTAATACAAGATCCCGCAACTAACAATTAGTCACATTGCTTGCAAGGTTCATTGTGATGTTGTATTACCGAGTGGGCCCTGAGATACCTCTCCGTCACACGGAGTAACAAATCCCAGTCTCGATCCATGCCAACTCAACAGACACCATCGGAGATACCTGTAGAGCACCTTTATAGTCACCCAGTTACGTTGCGACATTTGATACACACAAGGCACTCCTCTGATATCCATGAGTTGCATGATCTCATGGTCATAGGAACACATACTTGACATGCGGAAAACAGTAGCAATAAACTGACACGATCATATGCTACGTTTGTACTTTGGGTCTTGTCCATCACATCATTCTCCTAATGATGTGATCCCATTATCAAATGACATCTCATGTACATGGCTAGGAAACCTTAACCATCTTTTCATCAACGAGCTAGTCTATTAGAGGCATACTAGGGACATGGTTTTGTCTATGTATCCACACATGCATCTAAGTCTCCGATCAATACAATTATAGCATGGATAATAAACGATTATCATGAACAAGGAAATATAATAATAACTAATTTATTATTGCCTCTAGGGCATATTTCCAACAACAGGCATGTACAAAAGTCGCAAAGGGCATCAAACCCTTTGTGATGTCCTCAAAAAGCATATTCTGAACAGGAACCCTAGGAAAGAGGGTATTGCCTTTGTGAGAAAACTCAACGTTGATGGATCCTATTGGACACCTGAGCAGTACCCCAAAACCTCATGGGTTGATGCAAAAGGATCTCCTATAGATCCATCTACTTTATCTGGCTTTACATGTGAAACTTCATATTCCTCTGATGAGTCTCTTGACTCCAACTTCAAATTCTTCAAAAATCAGAAAGGTGAAGTATTTGCTAGATTTGTTGGAACTAACTGCAGGAATGGCTCTCCATTGAAGAAAGTCTGGGTTCCCAAGGGCTACCTACAAAATCTTCAAGTGAATGTCCTCACGACACCACTCTTGAAGAAAAGGAACCCCAGATCAAATTCCTCAAGTGGATCAAAGTCCTCACTTGGAGCAAATTCCTCAAATGGTCAAAATCATCG
Organism: Hordeum marinum; assembly: GCA_022496015.1. Taxonomy (NCBI): domain Eukaryota; kingdom Viridiplantae; phylum Streptophyta; class Magnoliopsida; order Poales; family Poaceae; genus Hordeum; species Hordeum marinum. The sequence continues at coordinate 274,982,674 of CM039677.1, read as the reverse complement.
TTCTTGTGCTAATGGCTCTGTTTTGTAGGGAAAACCTAAGAGTTACGAATATGTGCATTATTCTTCAAACCATTATGTTCATAAGTAGTCGAAGAAATTCTCTGCCTATTCATATGAGTACTCTAACCCTCGCCCTGTGAAACGAAGCACACTTGCTTCAATGCCTCCCTTCTCATATGGTGCTCGCAGAATGATGAACTCTTTGCCACCCCTTGAGATGTGGGTGGTGAAGAAATCGAACTAATCTCTTAATGCAGGGTCAGGTCTCTAGATGAATGTGAACATCTGATGAATTTGCTGGAGACCTGAGGAAAATGCTTGAAAGGACGCAAGCTAACCATGATGAAATGAATTCTTCATTTCTCACGTCCTCACTCTGCTTGCATACTATCTTATGTGATGAAATTCTGCCTGATGAAATAGATATCATATTCTTCACTCTGAAGCATATGAGTTCGTAAGTTGTACTAATTCATCTGCAGGATGATACTCCAAAAGCTATCGAATGGGTCCTCGATAGTGGATGCACAAACCACATGGCTGGTGACAAGAGTCTACTGATGAATTTTCCACTCACTCCATCTCCTCTGAAGCATATCACCTATGCAGACAAAGGAAAAAAGCAAGGTATTGGGACTTGGTAAGGTTGCTATCTCAAAGGACAGAACCATGGATAAGGTGATGCTTGTTAAATCCCTTGGGTTCAACCTTATGTCTGTCTCAATGCTTTGTGATCTTGATATGATTGTCGTATTTGGAAAATTTCGTTGTGTTGTCATCATGGAATCTGACAATTCCAAAGTCTTCGAAGGCTTTAGGAGAGGAGACTTGTATATTGTTGATTTCTCTACAGGTCCTCAACTGGACACATGCTTACTTGCAAAGTCTTCAGAAGGCTGGTTGTGGCATCAACGACTTGGACATGCGGGCATGAGGAACTTGCACACACTTGTGAAGAAAAAGCATGTCATTGGCATCGAGGGTGTCAAATTCCTCAAGGACCACCTATGCGGCGCATGTGAATCCGGAAAGATGACCAGATCCAAGCACCCCTTAAAGACAATCATGACCACTACCCGACCTTTTGAATTGCTTCATATGGATCTCTTTGGTCCCACTCACTACTCCGTACTAACAAATTCTTCAAGTTTGTATGGATTTGTCATTGTTGATGATTACTCTCGTTACACTTGGGTGCATATCATTCTATACAAAAATGAAGTGCAGGATGTCTTCAGACGATTTGCTTCAAGGGCCTCCACCAACTTTGGCGTCAAGATCAAGCATATCAGGAGTGATAATTGGACTGAGTTCAAAAATACTAACCTTGATGAATATATTGATGAACTTGGTATTACTCATGAGTTATCTGCCCCTTATACTCCTAAGCAGAATGGCATCGTGGAACGCAAGAACAGGACTCTTGTTGAGATGGCCCGAACCATGCTTGATGAATACAAGACCCCTCGACGTTTTTGGCCTGAAGCAATTGATACTGCGTGCCACATCATCAACAGGGTATATCTTCACAAATTCTTCAAGAAAACTTCATATGAGCTTATGACAGGCAAGAAACCCAATGTAAGTTATCTCAAAGTCTTCGGTGCAAAATGCTGGATCAGGGATCCTCACTATAGTTCTAAGTTTGCACCGAAAGCACATGAAGGTTTTATGCTTGGTTATGGAAAGGACTCGCACACCTACAAAGCCTTCAACACTTATCATCACAAAGTTGTTGAAACTGTAGATGTGCGGTTTGATGAAACTAATGGCTCACAAAGAGAGCACCTGCCTTCTGTGTTAGATGAACAATCTCCTGAGGAATCTATCAAGATGAAGGCAACTAAAGACGTCATTCCTACCGAGGAAATCATTCCATCAAATGAAGACTCTCCTGCTGATATACCTGAAGAAAATGGTGCTGATTAAAATCCTCAACTTCGTCAGCCTGCTCATCCAAGAGTAGCAAATGAAGTGCAGATGGACAAAATCATCGATGACATCAATGCACCAGGTCCTCTCACACGCTCAAGAGCTTCACATTTGACTAAATTTTGTGGGCACTTTGCTTTTGTCTCAATTACAGAGCCCACCAAAGTTGATGAAGCTTTCAAGGAGCCTGAGTGGATTCAAGCTATGCAAGAGGAATTGCATCAATTCAAGCTCAACAATGTGTGGGAACTTGTCAAGCGTCTAGATCCTTGCAAGCATAACATTGTAGGTACCAAGTGGATCTACCGCAACAAGCAAGATGAAATGGTCTTCTGGTGAGGAATGAGGCTCGACTTGTAGCACAAGGCTACACACAGGTTGAAGGAATTGATTTTGATGAAACTTCTGCACCTGTCACCAGACTTGAAGCTATTCGAATATTGCTTGCTTATGCTAACCATCACAATATCATCTTATATCAAATGGATGTGAAAAGTGCATTCCTCAATGGTAAGCTTGAGGAAGAAGTATATGTTGCTCAACCCCCAGGTTTGGAAGATCCTAAGCATCCTGACAAAGTCTTCAGACTCAACAAGGCCCTCTATGGCCTCAAGCAGGCCCCTCGGGCGTGGTATGACACTCTGAAGGAATTCCTCATGAAGAAAGGCTTCAAACCCGGTTCACCCGATCCAACACTTTTCACAAAATCCTATGACAATGAACTGTTCATATGCCAAATATATGTTGATGATATAATCTTTGGATGTACTGACAAACGTTAAAGTAATGAATTTGCCTATATGATGAGTGAAGAATATCAAATGTCTATGATGGGAGAATTGAAATTCCTCTTAGGTCTTCAAATTCGTCAACAAGACAACGACATCTTCATCTCTCAAGAGAAATACCTCAAAGATGTTCTAAGGAGATTCGACATGCAAGATTGCAAAGGCGTCAAAACTCCAATGCCCTCAAAAGGACACCTCTGCACTGATGAAAATGGTAAAGATTTCGATCAGAAGGTATACCGCTCCATGATTGGGTCTTTATTGTATCTATGTGCATCTAGGCCTGACATAATGCTAAGTGTTTGCATGTGTGCTCGATTCCAAGCAACACTGAAGGAATCACACCATAAGGCTATGAAACATATTCTTCGATACTCAGCTCACACACCATCACTTGGATTATGGTATCCCAAGGGCTCAATCTTCACCTCCTCAGATACTCTAATGCTGACTATGTTGGAGATCGCGTGGATCGCAAGTCAACCTCAGGCACATGCCATTTCCTCGGGTGATCCTTAGTCTGTTGGTCCTCGAAGAAGCAGAACTGCGTTTCTCTCTCTACTGCTGAAGCTGAGTACATTGCTGCTGGCTTGTGTTGTGCTCAGTTACTATGGATGAAGTAAACCCTCAAGGACTACTGCATCAAGTTGAAGAATGTGCCTCTCTACTGTGACAACAAGAGTACCATCAAGATTGCTTACAACCCAGTTCAGCACTCCAAGACCAAGCACATCCAGATTCGTCATCACTTTCTTCGAGATCATGTACTCAAGGGCGATATCTCCATCAACCACATTCCCACTGAAGAACAACTGGCCGATATCTTCACAAAGCCCTTGGATGAAAAGAGATTTTGCAAGTTGCGGTGTGAGCTAAATATCTTAGAATCTTCAAATGTTCTGTGAAGAAGAACACACATCCTAACACTTATGCAAAATTGATGACTTAGATGTGCAACACACGAAGTAACGTTTTTCTTCAATCAATGAAGAATAACTCTCTAAGTGTGAAGAAATTAACGAAGAATTTGATTCTCAGAACCCTACGACAATTGTACGCGGTGTCTGAAATCATCATTCTTATACGGTGGGTCACGCCACCAATCAAAAGTTGAAATTCTTCAAAATTGAGCATTGCATTGTATTTGCAAATTCTTCAAATTTGACAAATTCCTCAAATCTACAAATTCCTCAAGTTTTTCAAATTCATCAACTTTTCAAATTCTTCAAAACTTTCGAGACTCATATTCTTCAATGTCTTCAACAACATTCACTTATTGTTAATTCTTCAAATTGATTTTCATCTAAGTGAATGTGATCGGACCCTTTCCCCGTCTATGCTAAACTCAACCCAGACTGTTCACAAATTCCTCATATGCGTTCTACTTTGAAACTTGTTCAAAGTTTTCATGGTGTCCTTGACAGCTGAAGAATTTGCAAACGAAAACTGTAAATCTTCACTACCAAAAATTTTAGTGGTTCCCGCTCAAACGGTTCTGATTCCCGCACCTGGATAACGCACGATCCCCCACAATCTCCACTACCTAGAACGTGGGTGACACCTGTCGTGAGGAGAGCAAGGGTCAGGGGTAAACCTGTCCTAAATCCTCGGATGGATCAGTTTTCACTCCCTCTATAAATACCCCCTCCCCTTCAACTGTGCTCGGTTACTCATCCCATACCTCTTCCGAGCTCCTGCACAGCGCCGCCGCTGAAGTCATCGTCACCGGTAAGGAAGAGCTTCGTTGCCTCAACCTTGTCTTCGCCGTACTCGCATCGGCTGTAGAAATCTTCATCCCGCCACCGCTGTAGCTGTCTCCCTCTACCAAGCTAGGGCCTGGGAGATCTGAATTGATGAACTTCCTCCTTCCATCTCTGTGTTCGTCGTGTTCTTCACCAGGGTAATTAAAATTTATTTTACTGCCCTAGTTTGATCTTCAATTACTACTACTATTCGTCAAAAGGTGTTTATATGCTATAAATCCAACTCTCAAGCATCTTACATCTCCTCATACTTTATGACTTTTCCTAAGTAATGATTTTCTTCAAGATTCCTCAATTGTGCGAACTCTCAATTTGCACAACTCTGGAACCTGAGACAAAGAACACTTAGTGAAATTCCTCAAGGCATCCATGGTCAAATTCCTCAAACCTATTTTTCTTCAATCTTCTGAGAACGCATATGACCTCTTCAAATTCCTCGTACCTATACTCTATTCACAGGTACAACATGTCCGCTGATGAATCACTAGGTTCTCATCAACTTAACTCATTTGCAATGCTACTTGAAGGAAAACTGTGTACCTCTTCAGAGTCTTCAAGAGTTCATATTCCTCAAGTGAAGAAAATGTTTGATGGAAAAAACCCTCAGAAAGGAGGGAAGAAACCAAATGTGCACACTGCATTTGAGATCCCTGAAGATCTGTATGGTGATTATTGCACACCTGATGATGAAATTCATGGAAAGGAGCCGACCAAGCAGAGGAAGATCCGTCTGCAAAAGATTGAGAGGAGATGGGCCAAAGAATGGAGAGAATATCGTTATGTAACGCCAAAATACATGATAAAATTCGCTGTGAAACCACCTTGCAGCAGGCCTCCTCTTGCTCAGAATCAGATCGCTGATCCCTCAAGCCTCAAAACTGGTGAAGACTTTCCTCACCTATGAGAGAAGCAGCAAGCCAAGCTGGCGAGGAAAGCCAAAGAGGCCGTGAAGATATTCAATGAGGATTCTGCTGCTGCTGCTGCTGCCTCTGCCGGAGCTTCTGCTAATGCTCCGAAGAAAATGGTAAAGAAATCTGCTCTGAAGATTGGTTCTTCAACATCCAAATCCTTAGTGCAAATTCCTCAAGGTCAAAGGCCTCATCCTAGAAAGCCTTCAGCTCCTGGAACTGTTGCAGCTCAATCTTCTGCTGCAGCTACAAAATCCTCAACTCCAGTGCATCTGGCAACATGCAAGAGGGCTGAGGGTTTCACCAAAGTTCCAAAGCTCACTGCAAGCCCCTGTACAACTGCAAAGTCTTCAACCAGTCCCTCTGCATTGAAGCTGAAGAAAACTGCTGGACGAGGTCAGAAACCAAGTCCTCTCACCAGCAAGGCTGTGATTACAGTTCCCTCAGGTTCCTCAGAGGGTAATGATGAAGATGATGATGAAGCTAATGATGAAGAATTGGAGGAAATCATCAGACAGAGTCAGCAAAGGGCTGCCACAGCTAAAGGCAGATCCATTCCTCTTCTTTTGGATCCCAAGATGATCCTAAATTTCATCGATGTTTGGCATGAAGATCCAAACACTCCACTCTCTTCACTGAATTTGCCTCTGGGCATAGATCATGTCCTCACACATTTCATTTCTGAAGAAAAGTGGAAAAGAGAACAAGCTGTGAGGGCAAGAAGAAACAAAGCACGCAAGGAAAAGTTCATGCGTGACAATGTGATGAACTTGACTCCCAAGCACTTAGTCACAGTTCAGTCAGAAATCCGCACTCTCTCTGAAGATCAAGAGAGATATGATGTTGAATGGAAAGGAACAAAGGTTAGATTCGTTAGGGATGCTCAAGCTAATGTGAAGGACCACAACTCAAGGGTTGTAGCTCGATCGCAACCACAAAAGCCTCAGTCTGATGAAAGTCCTCAAACTGCAGATGAAATTCCTCAGGCTGCTGATGAAAATGCTCAGCCTGATGAAACTGTTATAGGAAATGCTTCTGCACCAGAAGCCACTGCCAGTGTTGGTGAGGAAACTCAGACCACTGATGAACCTGCCAGGGCAACCTCCAATGTTGTGCTTGAAGAATCTGAGAGGTCAGGTGAAGAAACTGCTGTGCCTGAAGAAAATGAACCACCAAGGGCGGCTGCATCAGCCATTCCTGAAGAAACTGCAACTGGTGAGGAAAATCCTCTCAAGAGAAAAGCTTCAGCTTTTGATGCCCCTATGTTGAAGAAGTTGAAAACTTCATCAAATTCCTCAGCAACTCTAATTGATGCAACTCCAATTTCCTCGGCACCAGCCTATGCAATTGTGCCAATCAGGGAAGCATACGATGTCCTTGAAGAAGAAATCACTCGGCTGCTTCCACAGACTTATTGATGAGGAAATTGTTATTGATGACGCTGCATCAACTCCCAAGGTATCATCGCCTCAGCTTCTGCTAACTGCTGGCGTTGATGAAATTGACGAAGAAGTTGACATTGGTGACACTACTCTAGTCATCAATGATGAATATTGGGAATCTGCACATCCCAACTCACCAGTGGAAACTCCTCTGATGCTGATTCCTCAGTCGCCTGCACAAACTGAGGAAATACCTGAAGATTCTGAACATCCGTACCTTCTAGAACCTGAAGACATTCCAGCTGCAACAGTTGAGGAAACTGATGCTCCAGCACCTACTGAGGAACTAGTTCTTCAAATCACAGATGTTCCTCCCATGCCAACAGAGATCAAGGGGCACATTCGAACAAATCTTTAACCTAAGCAAAGAATGCCATTCAAAGGTTCGGTCCGCCCCAAATTCCTCAAGTCAAATTTCTTCAATGAACACATGTTCTTCACAGGACCAAATCCATATGATTCTGCTCGGACTGGTCGCACAAGGTTTTGGACTCCCACGCAAATGAACTACTATGCTTCTGTTCTATGTGACAAGAAGAAAATCTTCGAGCACCATAATATTCCTCATGTGGACATGGAGTCTATTCCATCATTCACGCCGGTGCCGCAAGTTCTTCATGATGCTGGGCTTCTTCCCTTCTATGTAGATGTCTGTGACTGGAACAAGGAGTTGATTCTTCAATTCTATGTCACTCTATATATTAGTGGAAATTGCTCAGACATCAACTCCTGGGTCTTGGACTGGATGACGGGAACAACTCATTTCACTGCAAGCTCTTCTGAATTGCTTCAGTCTGTCCCAGTTCCAATTCCCTCAGATGAAGCCCGATCTCTGTTCAATGATCCACCACTGCCGAATCAGATGATGAATGTGCTGATGAAGAAATTAGCGCCTGGAAAGCCTCAAAGGACAACCTTTCTTGTGAAGGATTTGTTGTATGTACCAAGAACAGTCTACCGCATACTCACTCATACCCTATGTCCTCACAAGGGCCACAACTCTGAAGAAGAAGAAGTGGAAGGACTCATGAAGAATATGCTTTTCAACATCATTCATGGGATCCCCATCAACTTTCATGATTTCTTCATGAGGACTCTGGCCGATGCTGCTATGTCACCATTTGAGTTGAAGCCTTTTGCTCCCTGGATTATGCATTTCATCAGAACAAAGTCTTCAATTCACTTCAAGGCTGACTTCCAGAATCATTTCAGTTTTCTGCCCCCGATTGAAGTCCTCAAAAGCACAACTGATGAAGGAAAAGGCAAGGATGTCATTGATCAAGGCAGTCGTCCATTGGATGGTCAGTTTCGTCAAGCAGCATCCTACTCCACCAATGATGACTCTGCCACATAGGACTCCTCTGCCAAAACCTCTGCACAAAAGCCTCATGCAACTGCTCCTCGTGTGATGACTGATCGTGATCTTCTCTTAAGTCTTCATCAGAAGGTCGATCGAAATCACAAGTGGGTCAAACGTCAACTTGGGTATATAGTGCAGAACATGACTGTGACGCAGAACACTGTCAAGAGGAACCACTATTATGCTCATGAAAACCTCAAGCGCTCTTGGGCGGTGCTGAATCACATCATGCCTTCTAAAGAATTGGATGAGCTGAACTTTGAAGAATATCCTGACTTCGCTCGCTGTCCTCAGAAGAAGTTCAAGAAAGTCCAAGTTCCTCTGATGGTCACCAGTTCATATTCTTCATCACACGAGCGCGCTGAAGATGAAGACATTGAAGACACTGCTGCTGGCCCTGCATCAACAAACGACCCCGACAACGCTAGCGCTCCTTCTTCACCAACAAGATGAACTTCCTCAAGGTCGTGTTAGTCATCACTTTTTCTTCCCTTTTGGTCTTCAATAACAAAGGGGGAGAAAATTTGAGTTAGTCTTCAAGCAGGTCTCTTTATATGGGCTATTTTCGTTTAAGTTACAACTCTCGTTCTTCCGAAACTTTTGTTGATTGAGTTGTAAACTTAAGTCCGATGGTGGTCTGACACTTTTGAACTATTTCCTCGCATGTTTATTTGCTCAAAAGTACCTTAATGCATACATGTTAAATTTCGTCAGACCCCATTTTCCTCACGCATTTCAAATTCTTCATATCATATGTTCAAATGCGTGTATGGATTACAAGATATAGGGGGAGCTCTCCTTGTTTTAACCTGCCATGTGCATTTGCAGTCCAAAGCAAATTCCTCAAATATGCACATCTTCAGGGGGAGTTCTTCTATATCTTGCAATCAAATTCCTCAAACTCTGTACTTTCACTTTATATGTTTATTCCCGTTGAAAACTTAACCTATTTGTCATCAATCACCAAAAGGGGGAGATTGTCAGTGCATCTAGTGCCCCTTAGTGATTTTGGTGTATTGAAGACTTATAGGTTAAGGTACTAATGTGTTTGTGAGTGTACACATGCTCTATAAGTCGATGAGGAGTTTGATATATTCGGAGATTATCGACCCCTAAAAATGTATGTCTTCAAGTGAAGACTTTGCTGAAGACTTTCTAAAGACTTTGGTGAAGACTTTGTGAAGACTATGTAGATGAAGAAAGTCGGTGTGACCTTAAAGACATGAATGAGGATTATGAAGCATGAAGACTTGTTTTCATAGTTTCATTTTCTATTCTTGAGTCATAGGAAACACTGTACTGTTAAAGGGGGCCGAGGTAATACTAAGGATATTTCCAACTGATGCTCAACTCCAAAATCCTCAACCTACACTACCCTTTGAGTGAAGCCTTTGGAAATCTCTTACGGCTCAGACAAGTTCTTCAGTGACAGAGAAGATGTTCTTCTGGTCTCTGAGGAAATTGATCCGACTGAGGAGTTAGGATTTCGCCAGTGCGAATTGCCTACAAGTGAGGAACGTGATATGTCTAAGGACTTTCACAGTTCGAAAATCCGACCGTTGTTATGCTTAGCGCCAGCTGTCCCCATTCACAACTATCCACATAATGGTCATATGATTGGGGGCATTTATGTCATATCATGTCGGGTTGCACCCTGGCTATAAATAGCCGACCCCCACAACCACTAGTTGGTTGGCTGCTCCGAGAGAGAACTGACACTCGTCATTTGAGAGCAACCCATCCTCCGAGGACTTTGAGAGAAAATCATCAGTGAGGAAAAACCCACAACCAAACCACAAAAACCCAAAGTGATTGAGCATCACTGAAGAATTTCCTGTGTGGAACCGACGCTTGTTACCTTTGAGGACTGTGCATCCTCCAGACGGTTAGACGTCATGGTCTAGTGCTCCTGCAGTTAATTGGGGACCACGAAGTGACCTTAGTCTAGAGCATCTAGCAGTAAATTGTGGATTGCCGGGTGACATGTTTGTGAGGGCTTTGGAAGTCTACCCTGAAGACTTACCACAAGTGTTGGGCGAGGACTGTGTGATCTTAGCTCAAGGAGAATACGGTAAGGACTGTGTGTCCTGGGACTGTGTGTCCTCTGGTTTAAATACCAGGCCACTCCAAACCAGACGTACGACTGTCACAACAGTTGGAACTGGGTCATCAAACCATTGTCTTCATTAAGCTACCTGGTTCTATTTCCTCAACCTCCCTATTCCTTATAAACCTGTTGATGAAATTGATTGTTACTGTTTGAAGAATTTGATAAAGACTTTCGCAAATTCCTCACCTCAAATTCTTCAAGTTGCCTTGTTCATCACTGCTTATCCTTTATCACGCTACTCATTGTTCGTGCATGTTTCATTTCATCATGATGACTAAGCTGATACTATGCTCCTCATGCACCTGAGTACTTATTCCGCTGCTAGTTATTCATCACATTTTAAATTCCTCAAAGTTGAAATTCCTCAAGTGATGAATTTGTAAAAATCACCTATTCACCCCCCTCTAGTCGATATAACGCACTTTCAGCCACCCGGTTCTCCAGGGCCCCACGACCCGGCCACAAGGCGGTGATCACCTCCAGGCCGGCTGTCTTTAGCCGCTCCACGCTGCGCTGGAGGTGGATTAGCCGGTTCTCCACAGCCAAACCAAGCTCTGCCACATCCCAGCCGGCGTTCTCCTCAAGCTCATGCCCGCGCTGCCACAGATACTCCCGGTGGTCCGCCACGGCTCGTTCAGCGCGCCGCCAGGTTTCTAGGAACCGCTTTGAAGAAAGAAAAGGGAATCGGAAAACACGTCGAAGGCAAGAAAAAGGGCAGACGGCTGGGAAGAAAATCAAGACTCGTTGAAAGGAGTCATCCATCTCGATGGCAAAATGCAGCGCCGTGTTGTTCTCCCTTGCCAGCGCCGCCTCCGCCTGGACAAGGGCAGCTCCGCGCACCTCAAGTTCCTTCTCGAGGCGGGTCACCTCGCCTTGGAGGGCGGCGGTCCATTTGGTGGCATCAGCTGCCAGCTTGATGGTGCCTTCCTTGGCCTCCACCTCCCGCCGCAGCTCCTCGCGCAGGCGCTCTTGGGCCGCCTGCCCATCCACCAGCAGGCTGGCCAGCCGGTCTCGCTCCGAGGTGATTGCCTGGACGTTCTTCACCAGCTGGTCATGCTCGGAGGCCACCTCATCCCTCTTCTCTCGGATTGAGATCAGGGCACCCAGCTCCCCTGCAAAAAACATCGACTTCGATTAGCAAAATGCACAAGATCCGTGCCGGCTATTAAGCAGCCGGCCTGACTCTTGGGGGCTACACCCGGTGGGTGCACTCGCGCGCCCCCACTGGAACATACGTACCTTGCGCCTTCTTCAACTCCTCCTCCAGACGGTAATAGCCGTGCTTGCCATGGTTGTGGATGGCGACCGCCTCGTCAAAGAGCTCCTGCCGCATGGTGCTCCCCGCTTGCTCCAAGAAACCAAAGTCAGAAGCAAGCAAAAGAAGATCCGGCCCGGCTGCCTCGCAGCTGGTAAGCCAACCCGCATCTCGGGGGCTACACCCAGTGGGTGCGCTCGCGCGCCCCCACTGAAAATTTGACAAGGGCTGAAACATTTATCTCCGCGCGCCGAAGGGCACTGTCGGTAGCCTCTGCAAACCTGGCCAGTCCTTCGCGGCACTGCACCAGGATGCTGACCAGCTCCCCGGTCACCAGGACCGGGCCGCCACCCGGCGAAGGCAGGACAACTGGGACGTGAGCCAGCGCCTCCTAGTCCTGGATCACATCCAGCGTAGTCCTCCGGGGCTGGCTCAACACGCCGCTAGCTTCGGCATCCACCACGGTGCTGGCTGTCGGTGGACGGTTGACGGCCATAAGGGCACGGGAATAGATTCTCGGCACTCTCGTGTCTGGCGCCGCCACCTCCTCTCCCAGCCGGCTCGACGCGACAGTCGCGGCAGCCGGCGCTTCTGTCTCCATGGCCAGCACCTCCAGTGCCGCCTCCGGCACCACCAGGGCCTCCGGCACGACGATGGGCGGCGTCACCTCCGGCTCCGCCTGTCGGGTCCCTTCCGGGGCTGGCTCAGGGGCTGCCCCAATGGCGGGGCCACCTCCGTCCTGGGCGAGGACACGACCGCCTCCGCAGTCGGCCCTCATGGCTCGCTCGACGGAGGTCTCAACATGCGATTCGACTCCATCGCCGAATCCGATGCCCGCACAGGATCCACAGGCCGCCTCCGCCTCCCGTCGCTCGAGGCCCCAGAGCATGTGGGTCCGCCCTTGGCTCCCGACTTTGAGGCTCGCGGTTCCGTGAGCCTCCTCTTCTCCTCATGCAGCGTGGCTGCGTGCTCCTAAGCCAAACGACTGGTGGGCTCCACCGGGCCGACTGTCGACTTCACATCGTGGAGCTCGATGGGGACCCTGGAACAAGCATACACGCAGACGCCTGCCGGCACGTGACTTACAAAGAGAAACAAAACCCACAAGAGTGAGAGTATTTACCCGGCGACGACAGGAAGGGCCCACTTGCCCCGTGCCGGCTGCTTTGCCGCGGCCGCTCGCACTCATTTACGAGCTAGCGGTTGCACTAGCGGCTCCCCCTGAGCCGGCCTCTTCTCCTGACGGGAGGTCCCGCCCGCCTGGCTACGCGCCGGCTGATCCCCGCTCCGCGCCGTGCGGGCCTCGCTGAGCTGTGGGAGGAGGCGCGTCTAGGATCTGAACATCCTCCTCCTCCTCCTCATCAGTCTAATCTTTGATCGTGGGGCCGGTGGGGAACTCACCAACCACTCTGGACCCACCGGCTCCCAGGTCGCCCACCGCTGCGGCCGCCGCAACCTCTACCAAGGAATCGACCCCCTCTTCGGCTCCGCCTCCCGGCTCGAAGTCCTCGGAGTCGGATTCGGCGCGTCCACCTCGAAAATCTGGGGGTGCAGGCCATTCGGTGTGTTCTGTCGAACGAAAGCTACGGTCAGCATGACAAGTGAGATCGGAGGCCGGCTAGAAAGATTCGAAGAGAAATAAAAATCACCTCAACGGGGCGTAATAGGGGGGCCGGATTGTGCCGGCTGTACGGCTCCTTGCCGAAGGACCAAGTCCCCGGAGTCACCTTGAAGGTTGTAATGGTGTTCACCCGCGCGGCCACTCGAGCCGGCGCCATCTCAACGATGGACAGTCGACAGGGGTCCCGCCGGCCGGACATGTCGCAGATCTGGTGCGGCCTCAACTAGAGGGGCAGCACCCGACGCACGATGAAGGCAGACACCAGGTTGGAGGTAACTAGCCCCTCTCCGCTCCTCATGTCCTGGAGCCGGCCCAGTTCTCCAACTACGGCCCCGGCCGGGCCGGGCCCCGGCCAATTCACTCCGAAGGACGGGACGTTTACGAACGCCGACAACCGGATGTAGTCCTGCTGTGTGTTGGCATTCTTCACGTAGAAGAACGTCCAATTCCATCCCTTGACGGAGTCGATGAGGGTGATGTAGGGAAACCACGGGCTGCCACAACACACCCCCGTGCCCCCGCAAGTGTATGGCTCGTCATCGTTCTTCAGGGCCTTGAGGTAGAAGAGCTTCGTGAAGAGATCCACGAAGGGGAGCATCCCAAGATAACCCTCACACAAGGTCACGAAGCTTGCAATGTAGAGAATGTCGTTGGGGCCGAGGTGGTGCGGTTGGAGGTCGAAGGTGTCCATCAGGAGATGGAAGAAGAGGCTCACCGGCAGGCCGAAGCCGTGCGGGAAGTGACAGGCGAAGACGACATGCTCCCCCGCCCGGGGCTCGGGCACCACCTCGTCGCCCGGCGCACGAGCGATCACGCGTTCCACCGGCGGCAACAGGCGAGCACGATGGAGCCCCGCGATGTCGTCCTCCGTGACGAAGGAGCCTCCTTAGCTACCAGAAGGGCCGTCGACAATCGCTGCGGCGGGTTGGCACGGGGTGGCTTGCAGACGGAGCAGCAGCGCGAGATGTGCGAAGACGGCAAGGAGGAAGAAGACGGAGGGGGCAAGAGGAGCGCAACTGCCTCCGCCCCTCGCCCTTCCCTTTTAAATAAGGGGGCAGTGTCCGGGCGAGGTGGGGATTAACTACGCCCACTCCCCCAGAATACCCGCGAGATCGTGGGTGCCTCGGGCCGCAACCGCTGCGATCTGGGCGCAGAAGATCCTGACCTGCGCCTCGAGGCCTACTAGGCTACACTCGCAGCCTAGCGGCCTAGGCCCAGTGCGACGTCCCGTTTGCCCTCGGATGCGAGCCCCATAGCATCATTGCACCCCGCGTGGTGTGCCACGGGCCAGCACAGGATTCGAAGCGGCGCAACGAGACCGGAGGCGTCGCGGGCGACCGTCGGCTCGGCTCCGCGTGGAGGGGGAACGCCGCCTAAGGAAGCCGCCGGCTCCCCCTCGTCGGAGAGACGCGGGCCCCACCGGCTTCGGGGACTACTAACGGGGTTATTACTCCTAGGGTAGGCAAAAGTTGAGGGGTTCTCGCCTCGTTTCAAGAAAATCCGTGTCGCCGGCCGGGCCACGGCCGGCTGGTCGGCCGCCGACTGCCTCGAGGCCAGCTGGCGGAGAGCCGGTAGGCCTGCTGTCGGCTGGCTCGCAGCCGGCTGGTCAAGGAGCTGACCATCTGACCTATGGCCAGCTTACAGCCGGCTCCTCCGCTGACCTTCGGAAGGACAAGCTCCCGTCCCGTCCCTCTGCGCGCAAGTACGACGACAAGACAAGGCCCCCACGACGGACCCCAGCATGGCCAAAGTGACAAAACGACAACCCATCGGCGACCCCCGACCCCAACCACCTTCGATAAGCCTACCCATGGCATCTGTCGTGAGAAAACGATGACAAACACCATAGTAACTTATGACAGTGAAGTGTGGAGTTGCTGAAATATATACCCTCCCTCCTCCCCCCGATAACTTATGTGAAAATAGTGTGATAATGCGCAACGGAGATGATAACCTATGTACGGAGATCGTAGTAACTTTTGACCGAGGAAAAGTAGATACCACCGACATCATAAATTAGTTATAAACATTGTGAAACTTTTACTTGCGAAAATAATTTGTTGAACGCACAACTTGATAACTTTTGCATAAATATGATGGTAAGACACACTGCAAAACTGATAACTTAGGTACAAAAATCGCGGTAACTTTGATCCGGAAAAAAGGTTGATAACATAATCCTCGACAATTTCTTTGTAAATATTATGATAATATATGCATCGTGAACCTGATAACTATTGTTCAAAAGCCACGGTAACTTTAAGCCGAGGAGAAAGATTATAAAACATATCGGTAACTTTAAGACGCGCTAACTTTGAAAATATAACCCGGTAACCTATGTGTAAATAGCATGATAATAATCACAACACAGACATGATAACCTATGTACAAACACATTGATAACTTTTTTGATTGGGGGGATTGAAAAAAAACACGAGTAAATTGCGAAACTTTTTTGTAAATATCATAGTAAAATAAACATTGTAGACTTCATAACCCATTTATAAACATTATGGATAAGTTTTGAACATGGGACAAGGATCTTTAAAAAGATAGCCCGACAACTTCTCTACAAACAGTGTGATAATATACACTATCCATGCATGATAACTTACTTATCTCATGGATAAGTATTCAAAATAAGAAAATATAGAATGACATATTTTTTGTCATCTAGTGCATGTGGCGATAAGGTTGGAGAATCATTTTTTATGTCCCCATAATTTGTGTGTAAACAACGCGATAACTTATACTCCCTCCATTCCACAATATAGTGCGTTCTCATTTTCCGTGATTTAAGTTTGACTATAAATTTAACCAACGAGATCAATTGGGGCAGGGGCAAAAATTATACCGCTGATTTTGTATCGAAAATATGAATTCAACGGTATAATTATTTTTCCGCCGCAATCGGTCTCGTTGATTAAATACATGATCAAACTTGGATCTCAAAAAACATGGGCGCATTACATTGTCGAATGGAGGGAGTATACTACAAGCTTGATAACTCACATCATACACGAGTGCTAACTTTTTTGACCGGCAAAAAAATCGTCAAAAGATATCAACATGGGATCTAGTTTCGAAGCTCTCGTCGTGACGGATTTTTTTATGTGAAAATAATTTTTTGATCGGACTGACAGTTTAAGCTACATAACATTTTGACTTTTCGAAATAGAGAAGAATTTAGGGTGACATCCATTTTTCTATCTTTTAGTTCATTTACACGTGGGAGAAGGCTGGAGGACCAATTTCGATGCCCTGATAATTTTATATAAACAAGATGGTAATTTAGGTACCACAAACGTGATAACTTACTTAGCCTTGGCCTGATAAATTTTTATCCGAAAAAAAGTCGTCGGAACATATCAACATGAGATCTAGTTTCAAAGATCTCGTCGCAACGAATCTTTTACGTGAAAACAGTTTTTCGATGGGAGCGACAGCTTGAGCTACAAAACATTTTGAAGTCTGAAATTTGATGAAATCTTTGTTAATGTCAGCAATTTTATCTTATATGCATAGATGTATTGCATGAGCATGCAACCATTGCGAGTCTTTCTCCGGACCACCTCATTCATGGTCGAAATGGTTCGGATTTGTTGCTTACGGACGTAACTTTCGGTATTTAGGACAGTCCTAATCTAATTATCATTGATTGATTTTTCTAGAAAAATGCTGACTTAAAATTGTCCTGCGGGTTGATTATCAATAATCATCTGGGGTCTTCTGCTAAAGGGAAAATCTGATAAGAGAGTAAAGAAGACCGGCGCCGTGCGTTCAGCTATTTCCTTTCCCCATTCTCCACACCGAGCACACCCCACCTCTCCCGCCGCCGCGCGCTCAGATGCCAATCGTCCGTCAGATTTTTCGTCTCCTCCGGCGACCTGGCGTCGCCATCTCTCATGACCCACTGCGCCGCCTCTCCTCTACCTCGCGACCTCTCATATCTTTCATGGCCTCTGCCCCGCCTTACTGGTCGCCACCACCGCTTGCACGACGAGCTTTCCCTCTCATGATGGTTCCAGATCTACCTGTCTGTCGTGTTTCCCGGTATGTTCTCATCATCTGATTCGAGAAAAATCCCTTTTAATTATCCTTCATGTGTTGATTTTTGTAAATAAGGCAGGGGGCGTGGGGTCTTATAGTTAATCCCACGAAATAAAAGGGGAACCGAAAAAGAATTGAATTTTGTGTCGGGTGCTCAGATTTGCTCTTTATTCTCTTTGGTGATAGATTTCCTCCTGGATCTCGGAGCATGACTAGTGGGACAACCTTGCAAGATATGAATGCTATAGCCGGCAAACATGATGCATCTTCGAAAATTGTGGACATCTCTGGTTGTGATGAAAACAGAAGGAGTGCAACTAATACAAAGAGCGCATTGATAGCAAGCGATGACGAAGAAGAAGATGTAGTTGACCTGGGAATTCTTCCTAAAAGCACACACCGTGATGGTTCTTTATACAGGGACACTGATTCGTGGAAAAGGGAATATAATGTTGTTGACCTTAGTGAGAGTAAGTAAATAATCTCTCTTTACCTATTTCAATTTGTTACAGGTACCTTTTTCGAGCTATAGTGTCAACTGATGTGTTCTCTGTTGAAATCATCTGGCTTTTTTTCTTTACTTTCCTTACTTTTACAAGTTAAATGTAGATGCATTGGCCTTCAGGGGTTGCATCTGTTAGGTTTTGCAAAGGTAGGAGAGGAATTTCTGCAGATTCCTGCCTTAGCTTAGTTTGATTATCCTGGGCCTCCAGCCCCAGCTCGGTTCACCACATGACTGTTTTTTATTCTTTTTGTTGTCACCAAGTACTGTACAGAAATATGTTCATAAACTTGCATTTTTAGCACATATTTTTTTGTACCATGAGCGTTGAAGTAGGTTTATTTGCTCCCAAGTATGCAAGATGGAAAATTATGATTTTTTTATTATATAGACCGTGAATAAAAAACCAACTTACAATAAGACTTTTAGAAAGGGAAACAGTAGAATGTTTTCATCAAGGGCTGACTTGACTTTGTTTTAGTAATTGTTGGGGTAGACAGAACCAATAAATAAGTTTAGGGGGTTATGAAATAATCTGGGAGGGTAAAATGGACCTTTACTTGCTGACATGATGAAATGTTACCCACTTTCTCTTTGGGTTTCCTAAAACAAAAACCTGTGACGGAGTGAAATTCATGGTAAAAGGAACATCGATAATTTTCATTTGGATGAAAAGGAAAACTTCCAATAAGGCCATGGAATCCTCCTCTAGTGACACGCTTACTTTTTGTATGATGACTATTTTTTCCATGTATTGTTTTCCATTGCAATTTAACTTATTTCTTTACTTTTTTTTATGAAGCTCGGCTATCAGATCCCACAGATTGCGACATCTACAACGGAGAATGCGTTCGGCATATACCTAATCGTGTGTTACAAATTTTCTCATTTAAGTTGGCTAAACTTACTGTGGATCTTGGCCCAGTAGAGTTGTATGGATACATAGCAGTGCGGGATTATCTGGATACATTGCGTAATTATGTTATCAATATCAGCAGGGATGATCCCATCATTGTGAAGCAGGTGCAAATCCATACTTACCTGTGATTATTTCAAGCAATAAGTCTACTTAACCCCCTCAAGTATAAAACAAGGCATTTGGCCCCTTGAAGCATTCCATATGGTATAAGGTACCCTGCTGGGGAAGTTCTCACATTAGGTGGATGTTGCAGTGTGGGCGAAACCACCTGAGGGAATGATTTATACGGTATGGATTTTTTTTTTTTGGGGGGGGGGGGGGGTTGAATACCTGATTTATGTCAAATCTATTCATTTCTCATTGTAAGGCCAAACCTAGTGTATGCATGGAACAGCAAGCACTCTCAAGTCTTGTGATTTATCTGTACAAACGTACCAGAATTGTAGTTTGGATTGTTTAGGCCACCATTACACCAAGTTTATATTGTGGAAAGGTGATTTACTGTGAGAAACTTATAAATTATGGAACTGACTGAGTATATCATGTATTCCAGACGAAATCAAACAGAATAGTCCGGGCTCTTAGTTGCTACTTAACACACCAGCATGAATCATTGCATCACAATAACTCATTTTGTTTTCTCTTCTCATTTCGACATGCTTATGTAAAAATTGGGATCCGAACAATATCAAATAAATACCGAGGGACAATTTCCCCTCCCGAACATTGGTGTACACTATGTAACCAGTCAGTTTGATATGTGGCAAAGATGTTGGTCAGCAATTTTGAACTATCACAAAACTAATGTTGTTGCAAGTAAAACAGCTTAGAGAAGTACACCCTCATTTCCTAAATGTAAGATGTGTTCTGGTAGTTCAATTTGAATTGCCAGAACGTCTTACATTTAGAAACAGAGGTAGCATAAAGCTTTAGTTGTTTCTTACTCCCTCCGTAAACTAATATAAGATCGTTTAGATCACTAAAGTAGTGATCTAAACACTCTTATATTAGTTTACAGAGGGAGTACTTCCATATGAAGAGCTACTAAACAGTAACAAATTTGCAGGGTTCTCTCATCGACATGGCTGGCCCTAAGCGAGGGATAGATATGCTTTCCACTATTCTAGTGGAATATGACATGAGGATCAAGGTAGGTAAGGAAGAAAGGGAAGATTACCAGCTGATTGATGGTGTGTCAGACATAGACGACTGGTGGGGCCCACCAGTCCCATGGAATTGTGCAATGAAAAATCGCATCCATGGCGACTGTGGTGCGGTTGACTTCACCATAGCACGTATTGATAAAGCAGTCATCGCAAATGTTGAAGTTGCTGTGTCAGAAGTGCAGAGCAATTTTGGTCTGCGCATCCGTTGTTTCATCAGCGGTTACAACGAAGCAATTCGTCTCTTCAACGGTATCATTGGCGAGTCACGTCATTTGAAGAGCTCTGTGGTTGCTGTGGCGGATGGTTCCGCTCTGGTTATGAAGTTCAAGGTGGCCTCGGGGCTATCCGGTTCAGTGGAGCGCTGTTGTTCCTTCAGGGCAGGCACGCATGGAGTTGATACTCGAGAGATAAAGGCTGGTCTAGGGTTGATCTCAGTGAAGGTGACTTGGTCGACTCTGCTTTCCGTCTAGTAGTAGGCTTATTGCAGTGCTTGAATAAAGTTTGTCGAAAACTTGTGTCTGAGGAATGGGCCAAGACCCCGCCAACGGTCTAGAGTGAGTTGTGAGTTGTGCGTGGACACTGTTGAAGTATTTAGGGTATCTTTGCATGTTTCTGGTTAACATGTTTCACTACTGTTACCTGACAATCCTAGCCATTTGGGTTACATCGGTTCTGGTATCTGTATATAGTGTTGTTCGTGCTCGGTAAGAGCATCTTTAACGGCTGCCCTATTATAGGGCAGCAGTCGCCTTTTGACTATTTGAAGGGCACAAAACGCCTCCAACAACTTCCCTTTTTAAGGACCACCAAATTTTATTATTCATAGTTCACAAAACTGGGCATATAAACGAGATCATAAGGCTGTCCCAACCAGACATGTCTACCACAATCTAAAGAATCAGAAAACTTGGCTAGTAAATGGGCTTCTCTATTCAAGGGCCGACCCTCGAAACAAAAACTACAATTAAACTACCACAATCTCAGCTACAATCAGACCATGAATAGCAGTGCAATCCATGTTGATATCATTAGACACCACAAAATCGTGAAGTAGAAGATCAGCTACCAAAGATAGAGCTTCCCTACAAGCTATATCCTCTAGAGTTGCAACATCTCTCACGCCATGAATTACTAGCATAGATGATCCCAAGTAATTTTCAGAAGTATCCATGTCTACAGCCGCTGCAAGTGCGTCCTATACCAGATCTAACAAGATCTGCGTCAGCATAAATTTGATGAAGTCCCTCTTCGGCCAAAACAGTTGCCTCAAAACCAAAAGTTGCTGACTTTTATTTTGGGTTGCCATAAAATAAGGCACATGTGTTGTATATTTTGGGTATGACTACGGCTGCCCAAAAACTCCAAACCCACTCCGAGCCGCATGGCCACCTTCTCCTGCGGCCAAATCCTGTCGCCGCCGCACCGAATCCGACCATCACATCGCCGTGTATAATGAACTTCTGTAGGAGGGTGAGGAAAGCGACATTGATTGGGACAATATATGAGTCTTTGTAGTATGTTTATACTAGTTTACTTGAATGTCTGTACTTAGAAAAAGAAGTTTCAATTTTGACCGTTCTTACTTTAAGACAACTGTTGAAGATGCAACTTTTTTGTGTCCAAAGGATACACTTTTTCGTGCCCTAGAATTTACTCCAACTACCATTTGCTATCGGAGCCTCGGAGCCTCCACATCGCCGTCGCCATCACCGAGACACCTAGTGAGAGCCCCTCCATCATATCCTCAGCTTCCTGCCCTTCTCCTTTGGCAAGAAACTCTTATTTGCAGTAGTCCTGATCTTGTCCGGATGTTTTGGGTTTCATTTCAGTTATCTGCCCGTGCTTGGAAAACAGTGTTCCAAACTTTTAGGAGTAGACACGAGTAAAAGTTGCTGAATCAAATCAATAGGTGTTCAACAGGCAGGCACGACATTATGCTAGAAGGTTGTGTGAAGCTAGTTGTTTGTTGGGGTGAAATTGATTTCATGAGTCAAAGATCCACACTGAACCTTGATATGGCAAGTATTTCGCTTTGATTCAGATGATTCAGTTCTTCAATTAATACTGTACCATATATACTCCTAGTGGAAATCTTCTGAACTTGAAAACCGAAATCAGCTCGGTCTGCCTAGTTCAGCTTCAAGGAGAAGATAATGACTTCTGTTTTTCAGCCTACTTTAACTGTTTCGAGTAACATTTGCACAAAATTCAGGTTCTGTCCCAGAAGCCACAACACATTACATTGTGTTGAGGTTTTGTACACAAGCTTTCTTTTTGATCTTCTTATTTAAGCTTGTCGCAGTACCTGTGACACCTCATGCCTAACTGCCTAACAAGTTCTGTGCTAATTCAGGCCACGCGGCGCTGTGGTTCGCGGATGTCAATGCAGAGTAGAAAGATAACAGAGCCTAGACCCTTAGAAGCCGGCTTCAAAAGTGTTGCCACCTCGGATACGATGACATTAGAACCCAGCTCCGTCCGTTGGGATATGGGTTCAGGAAAACCCAGCAGTTGTTGTGTTTCTGCTAGTTAAACTTGTTTTGTTCTCCAGACAGCATAAGAAACCTATTTGCGCTGGCACCACGGCTACAAAATTCCGAAACTGTTTGACAATGGCCACTACTTGAACGCCGCTAGCTGCATTTCTCTTGGATGAAGCAACTGGTGTTGACACAAATGTCTTATTAGCACTAATCTTGATCTTGTCCGGATGTTTTGGGTTTCATTTCAGTTGAGTGCTAATCTGCCCCTGCTTGGAAAACGGTGTTGGAAACTAGTAGTGGTCTGAAAAAGTTTTGCTGCTAATTTATTTCAGTTAGGATTATAGACATCGGTAAAAGTTAAAAGTTGCTGAATCAAATCAGTGGGTGTTCGACAGGCACAACATTATGCTAGAAGGCAAATGTCTTATTTGCAGTTATAAAAAAATGGAACCTGGCACACAAGAAGAGGAGGAAAAAAGACCCCTCCTGCGTCGCCCCTGCGAGGCGACGAGGAGGGTGACCTAGATCGCGCCGAGCGCTCCTCGCCTCCCCTCCTCCCCCTGCTTCGCCGCTGCCAGAGGGCACGGACGGGCAAAGCCCGACCGATGCCGGCGGCGGCGGGGCCCTGGCCTCTTCCTGCTCGAGGGGGGCTGCACGGGCATGCTCCCCTGGGCCGGAGCGTCGCGCGGCGATGGGTGCGACGCCGTGGCTGCTGCGCGTGGTGGCGGGGGCGGCGCGCTGGTGCGAGCGGCGTGGCGGGCATCGACGGAGGTGGGATGCATGGCTACTTCTCAAGCATGCGTTGGTTTCCCGTGAAGAGGAACGGTTTGATGCAGCAAAGTAGATAAGTATTTTCCTCAGTTTTTGAGAACCAAGGTATCAATCCAGTAGGAGATACAAACGAGCCGCCAATAGATATACCTGCACAAGGAATCAAACTCTTGCACCCAACGCTATAAAAGGGTTGCCAATCCCTTCACGGTTATTTGCAAGGATGAGATCTAGTAGAGATAGATATAATAGGATGCTTGAACGGAAAGTAAAACTAAAAGTAAAAACAATGCAACAAGTATTTTTGGTGTTTTTGGTTTTAGATCTGAAAATATAATATGGAAAACAGGCCCGGGGGCCAAGGTTTCATTAGATGGCTTCTCTCATAATGACAAGTATTACGGTGGATGAATAAATTACTGTCGAGCAATTGATAGAAAAGCGAATAGTTATGAAGATATCCAAGGCAATGATTATGCATATAGACATCACGTCCGTGACAAGTAGAGCGAAATGATTCTGCATCTACTACTATTATTCCACACATAGACCGACTCCTGCCTACATCTAGAGTATTAAGTTCATGAAGAACATAATAATGCATTAGGTAAGATGACATGATGTAGAGGGATAAACTCAAGAAATATGATGAAAACCCCATCTTTTTACCCTTGATGACAACAATATAATACGTGCCTTGCTACCCCTACTATGTCACTGGATGAGGACACCGCAAGATTGAACCCAAAACTAAGCACTTCTCCTATTGCAAGAATTACCAATCTAGTTGGCTAAACCAAACCAATAATTTGAAGAGACTTGCAAAGATATGAAATCATGCATATAAGAATTCAGGAAAGACTCAAATAATATTCATGGATAATCTATACATAAACCCACAATTCATCGGATCTCGACAAACACACCGCAATAGAGTATTACATCGGATAGATCTCCATGAAGATCATGAAGAACATGGTATTGAGAAGCAAAGAGAGAGAAGAAGCCATCTAGCTACTAGCTATGGACCCGTAGGTCCGTGGTGAACTACTCACGCATCATCGGAGGGGCAATGGAGTTGATGTAGATGCCCTCCGTGATCGAATCCCCCTCCGGCAGATTACCGAAAAAGGCTCCAAGATTGGATCTCTCGGGAAAGGAGGCTTCTGGCGGCGGAAAAGTGTTTTCGTGGCTCATTCTGATAATGATGGAATATTTGGGTATTTATAGGATAAAGATTAGGGTTAGAGGAGGTGCCAGGGGTCCACAAGCCTGCCCGGCGCGAGGTACCCCCCTGGCCGCGGCAAGCGGGCTTGTGGCCCCGTGGCAGCTCCTCTGCCTTGCTTCGCAAGTCTCGTGGCTTCCATATTTTGCATATTTTTTTTCGGAGGTTTTATTCCGATTGGACTCCGTTTAATATTCCTTATCTTCGAAACTCAAAAACAAGGAAAAATAGAAAGTGGCGCTAGGTTCTAGATTAACAGGTTAGTCCCAAAAATAATATAAAATAGCATATTAATGCATAAAACATCCAAAACAGATAATATAATAGCTTGGAACAATCAGAAATTGTAGATACGTTGGAGACGTATCAGCATCCCCAAGCTTAATTCCTTCTCGTCCTCGAGTAGGTAAATGATAAAAACAGAATTTTTGATGTGGAATGCTACCCAACATATTTATCCATGTAATATTCTTTATTATGGCATGAATATTCAGGTCCGTTAGATTCAAAACAATAGTCTAATATTGACATAAAAAACAGTAATACTTCGAGCACACCAACATGGTAGTCGTGTCCTTTTGAAATAACATGGCCTTAGAAAGTTATCCCGACAAAATCATATGGTCTGGCTATGCTCCATCTTCCCCACACAAAGTATCTAAATCATGCACAACCCCGATAAACAAGTCAAGCAATTGTTTCACACTTTTGATGTTCTCAAACCTTTTCAACTCTCACGCAATACATGAGCGTGAGCCATGGATATAGCATTATAGGTGGAATAGAATATGGTGGAGGTGCAAGGAAAAAGGAGAAGATAGTCTCACATCAACTAGGCGTATCAACTGGCTATGAAGATGCCCATAAATAGATATCAATGTGAGTGAGTAGGGATTGCCATGCAACAAATCACTTAGAGCTATAAGTGTATGAAAGCTCAAAAAGAAAACTAAGTGGTCGTGCAAAATGAATATCCACTAGTTATATGAAAGTGACAAAATAGGAGACTCTCTATCATGAAGATCATGGTCTACTTAGAAGCACAAGTGTGGAAAAAGATAGTAGCAATTGTCCCTTCTCTTTTTCTCTCATCTTTTTTATTTTGGTGGGCTTCTTTGGCCTCTTTTTTTTGGGGCTTCGCTGGTCTCTTTTATTTTTTGTAAAGTCCGGATACTCGTCCCAACTTGTGAGGGAGTCATAGCCTCCATCATCCTTTTCTCTCATGGGACAATGTTCTATTAACGAAAAATCGTCACACTTTTATTTACTTATAACTCAAAAAAAATTACAACTCGATTCCTATGACAAGATAAAACTCTATGTGCAATATGAATTGATGATGCAAGTCATAGAAAAACTACATTGTGGAAGTTGCATGGCAATATATCTCGGAATGGCTATGGAAATGCCATAATGGTAGGTATGGTGGCTGTTTTGAGGAATATATGGTGGCTGTTTCGAGGAAGGAGGGTTTGATGTACCGACGAAAATTACGCGATACTAGAGAGGCTAGCAAAGATGGAAGGGTGAGAGTGCGTATAATCCATGAACTCACATTAGTCATAAATAACTCACATACTTATTGCAAAAGTCTATTAGTCATCAAACAAAGCATTAGACGCATGCTCCTAGGGGAGAGGTTGGTAGGAGTTAACCATCGCGCGCTCCCGACCCTCACACAAAGGTAGACAATCATTAGACAAGTCATGCTCTGACTTCGTTACATAGCTGTTCACCATACGTGCATGCTACGGGAATCACAAGCTTTAACACACGTATCTCTTCATTTCACAACTACTCACTAGCATGACTCTCATATTACCATCCCTATTATCTCAAAACTATATGCAAGGAATCCAACTTCTCATAGTTGTTAATGCACTTAATATGAAAGTTTTTATTATATCCCTCTTGGATGCCATTATATTAGGACTAAATTCATAAACTAAGCAAATTACCATGCTGTTTTAAGAAACTCTCAAAATACTATAAGTGAGGAACGAGCGTTCAATAATTTCTATAAAATATAACACCACCATGCTCTAAAAAGATATAAGTGAAGCACTAGAGCAACATTGCCTAGCTCAAAAGATATAAGTGAAGCATATAGAGTATTCTAACAAATTCACGATTCAGCGTGTCTCTCTCTGAAGATGTGTGCAGCAAGGATGATTGTGGAAAACTAACAAGAAAAGACTCAAATCATACAAGACGCTCCAAGCAAAACACATATCATGTGGTGAATAAAAATATAGCCTCAAGTGAATTTACCAATGGATGGAAGACGAAAGAGGGGATGCCTTCCGGGGCATCCCCAAGCTTAGGATTTTTGGTATCCTTGAATATGACTTGGGGTGCCATGGGCATCCGCAAGCTTAGGATCTTGCCACTCTTTATTCCATAGTCCATCAAATCTTCACGCAAAACTTGAAAACTTCACAACACATAACTCAATAGAAAACTCATGAGATCCGTTAGTATAAGAAAAATAAATCACCACTTAGGTATTGTTGTGAACTCATTCTTTATTTATATTTGTGTAATAACTACTGTATTCTAACTTCTCCATGACTCATACCCCTGATACGACCCATAGATACACCAACAACAAAAAGAAAACAAAATCTGTCAAAAGCAGAATAGTCTGTATTGAAAGTGCGTTATATCGACTAGAGGGGGGGGTGAATAGGCGATTTTTATAAATTCATCACTTGAGGAATTTCAAATTTGAGGAATTTGAAATGTGATGAATAACTAACAGCAGAATAAGTACTCAGTGCATGGAATACATAGCGGCATCATAGTCATCATGATGATATGAATCATGCACAAGTTGTGAGTAGCGTGATACAGGATAAGTACTGATGAACAAGGTAACTTGAAGAATTTGAGGTGAGGAAATTGTGTAAGTCTTCAGTCAAATTCTTCAAACAGTAAAGATCAATTTCATCAACATGTAAACGAGGAATAAGGGGTTGAGGAAATAGAACCAGGTAGCCTGATGAAGACAATGATTTGATGACCCAGTTCCAACTGCTGTGACAGTCGTACGTCTGGTTTGGAGCGGCCTGGTATTTAAACCAGAGGACACACAGTCCCAGGACACACAGTCCTTACCGTATTCTCCTTGAGCTAAGGTCACACAGTCCTCGCCCAACACTCGTGGTAAGTCTTCAGGGCAGACTTCCAAAACCCTCACAAACTGGTCACCCGGCGATCCACAATTTACTGCTGGATGCTCTAGACCAAGGTCACTTCGTGCTCTCCAATTGACTGCAGGACACACTAGACCATGATGCCTAACCGTGTGGAGGATGCACAGTCCTCAAAGGTAACAAGCGTCGGTTCCACACAGGAATTTCTTCAGTGATGCTCAATCACTTTGGGTTTGTGGTTTGATTGTGGGTTTTTCCTCACTGGTGATTTTCGGACAAAAGCCCTCGGAGGATGGGATGCTCTCAAATGACAAGTGTCAGTTCTCTCTCGGAGCAGCCAACTAGCTAGTGGTTGTGGAGGGTGGCTATTTATAGCCGGGGGCGCATCCCGACATGATATGACATTAATGCCCCCAATGATATGACCGTTATGTGGATAGGAATGATTGGGGACAGCTGGCGCTAAGCACAACAACGGTCGGATTTTCGAACAATGAAAGTCCTCAGACATATCACGTTCCTCACTTGTAGGCAATTCGCACCGGCGAAATCCTAACTCCTCAGCCAGAACAATTTCCTCAGAGATCAGAAGAACTTCGTCTCTGTCACTGAAGAACTTGACTGAGCCGGAAGAGATTTCCAAAAGCTTCACTCAATTGAATGTGTAGGTTGAGGTTTTTGGAGTTGAGCATCAGTTGGAAATTTTTCTTAGTATTACCTCGGCCCCCTTTAACAGTATGGTGTTTCCTATGACTCAAGGAAAGGAAATGAAACTACGAAAACAAAAGTCTTCACGCTTCATAGTCCTTGTTCATATCTTCATGGTCACACCGATTTCTTCATCATAAAAGTCTTCAGCAAAGTCTTCAAGTCTTCACCAAAGTCTTCAGTTGAAGACATACATTTTTAGGGGTCGGTAATCTCCGCTTGTATCAACCTCCTCATCGACTTATAGAGCCTGTGTACACTCACGAACGCATTAGTCTCTTAACCTATAAGTCTTCAACACACCAAAATCACTAAGGGGCACTAGATGCACTAACAATCTCTCCCTTTTTGGTGTTTGATGACAAATAGGTTAAGTTTTGAACGGGGATTAAAGATATGGAAGGTAAGTGCAAAGTATGAGGAAGTTGATTGCAAGAGATAGAAGAGCTCCCCCTGAAGATGTGCATATTTGAGGAATTTGCTTTGGACTGCAAATGCACATGGCAGGTTAAAACATGAAGAACTCCCCCTATATCTTGTAATCCATACACGCATTTGAATATATGACATGAAGAATTTAAAAATGCGTGAAGAAGATGGGGTTTGACAAAATTCAGCATGCATGCATTAAGATACTTGAGGAATTAAACATGCGAGGAAATAGTTCAAAAGAGTCAGACTACCATCGGACTTAAGTTTACAACCCAATCAAAAGTATGAGAAGAACAAGAGTTGTAACTTAAAACAAAAGCAGCCCATTTATATAGACCCGCTTGAAGACTAACTCAAATTTTCTCCCCCTTTGTCATTGAAGACAAAAAGGGATGAAAACTGAGGACTAACGCCCTTGAAGAAATTCATCGTGTTGGTGAAGGAGCGTCAACGTCATCGGGGTTGTTCGTTGAAGTAGGGCCCGCAGCAGTATCTTCAGTGTCCTCAGCTTCATCCAACTCGTGCGATGAAGAACATGAACTTGTGACCAGCTGAGGAACTTGGACTTTCTTGAACTTCTTCGGAGGTTGACGAGCCTAGTCAAAGTTTTCTTGAAGATTCAACTCATCAAGTTCATTAGGAGGCAAAACAGCAGACATAGTGGCCCAAGTGCGCTTGAAGATTTCATGAGCATAATAGTGATTCTTCTTCACAGAGTTTTGAGTTACTGTCATGTTATGAAGAATAGCACCCAACTGTCGCTTGACCCACTTGTGATTTCTGTCAACTTTCTGATGAAGACCGAGGAGAAGTTCTCGGTCAGTCATCACACGAGGGGCAGTGGCAGGAGGCTTTGGAGCTGAGGCTTTTGGTGTAGAGTCGTGTGTAGCAGAATCATCATTTGTTGAGTAGGATGCTGCTTGACGAAACTGTCCATCCATGGGACGAGTTCCTTCATCAATGATGTCCTTGCCTTTTCCTTCAGAAATGGTACTCTTGAGGACTTCGATCAGTGGAAGGAATGCAAAGTGATTCTAGAAGTCAACTTTGTAGGGAATTAAAGACTTGGACCTGATGAAATTCATGATCCATGGAGCGAAGATCTTCAATTCAAATGGAGCCATTGCAGATTTAGCGAGTGTTCTCATGAAGAAATCATGGAAGTTGCTGGGAATCCCATGGATGATGTTGAACAGCACATTCTTCATGATTCCTTCAACTGCTTCTTCGTCAGAATTATGCCCTTTCTGAGGACACATAGTGCGAGTGAGGATTCTGTATACTGTCCTTGGCACATATAACAGGTCCTTTACAAGAAAGACGGTCCTTAGAGGCTTGCCAGGTGCCAATTTCTTCATCAGCACATCCATCATTTGATTTGGAAGTGGTGGATCATTGAACAGACAACGAGATTCTTCTGATGGAATTGGAAGAGGAACTGTTTGAAGAAATTCAGATGAAGTGGCTGTGTAGTGCTTTGATCCAGTCATCCAGTCTAGCACCCAAGAGTTGATGTCTGAGGAATTTCCATTGATGAACAGGGTTGCATAGAACTGAAGAATTAGTTCCTTGTTCCAATCGCAGATATCAACGCAGAAGGGAAGTGAGCCAGCATCATACAAGACTTGAAGCACAGGTGTGTATGAGTGAATTGATTCCATGTCCACATGACGAATATGATGATGCTCAAATATCTTCTTCTTCTCACAGAGGATAGATGCATAGTAATTCATCTGGGAAGCAGACCAGAACCGTGAGCGACCAACTCGAGCATTATCATATGGGTTGGGACCTGAGAAGAACATATGCTCGTTAAAGAAGTTGGATTTGATGAATGTGGGACGACCAGAGCCTTTGAATGGCATTCGCTGCACAGGTTGCAGATTCGGCATGGCATTCCCCTTGATTTCCTCATTTATATGAGGAACAAGCTGGAGGGCAGGTTCCTCAGTTGCTAGAACTTCATCAGCCATAGGAGCTGGATCTTCATCAGTAATGTGAACATCCTCATTTTCATCATCCTCAGCAGCTGGAGCTTCATCAGTGATCTGGACATCAATATCTTCATCAGCTGGAATGTCTTCAGGGTCTGGAAGATACAGAGGTTCAGAGTCTGTTTGTACATCCTCAACTTGCACAGACAACTAAGGAATAATGGACAACGGAGTTGTCTTTCGAGACGTGGGATGAACAGTTTCCCAGAATTCATCATGGATGACAGGTGTGGTGCTACCAACATCAATTTCTTCATCCATGTCTTCAGCTGGAGCATTTTCTTCATTGTACTGAAGCTGAAGTAATGGTTCTTTGGGAGGTGAAGAAAAGTCTTCGACCTCAATTTCTTCGTCCATCTGCTTTGTGGAAGCAGCAGAATGGACATCATCATCTTCCTTGGGAATGGTGTATTCTACGCCATAGGGAACTATTTCCAGAGACGGCGTTGAGGAAATGGGGATGACATCAATCGGCATCGTTGAAGGACTTGGCAAAGTCTTCAATCTTTTCCCAGCAGGAGCTTCAGAGTCTGATGCCTTCCTTTTGAGAGATGGTTCCTCAGCAGCATCATTTTCTTCAGGCGCAGCTAAATCTTCAGCTAGCCTCTTACTTTCCTCAGGTTCATCAGTGATGTGAGTTTCCTCAGCAGCACTGGTAGCAGCTTCTGATGCAGAAGCAGTGTCATCAGCAGGTGGGGCTTCTTCTAGTGCAGATTCCTCAGCAGGTTGAGGAATTTCAGATGCAGATTCCTCAGCAATTTGAGGAATTTCAGCAGTCGGAGGCTGTGGAGCAGTAGTACGAGCAGCAGTGGATATGTTGTAATCCTTCACTGCAGCTTGAGCAACCTTGATGAATCTGTCTGTTGTGCCTTTCCATTCTTTATCAAGTCTTTCCTGGTCTTGAGAGAGAGTCCGTATTTCAGATTGGACTGTGACCAACTGAGTTGGAGTCAGATTCATCACATTTTCGCGAAGAAACTTTTCTTTGCGAGCAATTGATGCCTTGGCCCTCTTGGCTTGCTCCCTCTTCCACTTTTCTTCAGCAATAAAGTGTGTGAGGACATGGTCCACATTGGGAGGCAATTTCAGTGCAGAGAGAGGTGTCTGTGGATCCTCAAGCCAGATGTCGATGAAATCTAGGATCGTCTTTGGATCCAACAGCAGAGGAATTGAGCTGTCCTTGGTAGTGGCAGCCTTCAGCTGACTTTGTTTGATGATTTCTTCAAGCTCTTCATCATCAGCATCATCTTCATCATCATCCTCAGATCTTGAGGGAATTGTGACAATGGCCTTGCTGGAACTTCGTCGTCGACCTCTACCAGCAGCTTTCTTCAGCTTCAATACTGAGGGGCTGGTTGGAGATTTTGTGACAGAAGGGCTTGCAGAGCTCTTCAGCTTTCTTGAGAAACCCTCAGTCCTCTTGCATGTTGCCAAGTGTACTGGGGTTGAGGACTTTTTTGCAGCTGCTGAAGACTGAGCAACAACTGTTCCAGCAGCAGGGGCCTTAGACGATTAAGGCCTTTTGACTTGAGGAATTGGCTGTGAGGACTTTGAGGATGAAGAGATTTGTTTCACCGCTGACTTCTTCAGCATTGATTACTTCAGACCACTTGAGGATGCACCAGCAGTGGCAGCAGCAGCAGCAGAGTCCTCATTAAATTTCTTCACAGCATCCTTGGCCTTCTTTGCTAGCTTGGCTTGCTGCTTTTCCCATAAGGCAGGAAAGTCCTCACCAGTCTTGAGACTAGTAGGATCAGCTATCTGATTTTTAGCAATGGGAGGCCTGCTGCAAGGAGGCTTCACAGCAAATTTCATCATGTACTTGGGAGTAACATAACGATATTCTTTCCACTCCTTAGCCCATCTCCGTTCAATCTTCTGCAGACGGATTTTCCTCTGTTTTGTTGTCTCCTTGCCATGAGTTTCTTCATCAGGCGTGCAATAGTCATCATATATTTCATCAGGGATTTCAAATGCTGTCTGCACATCGGGTTTCTTTCCTCCTTTCTGAGTTCTTTTGTCTGCCATTTTCTTCAAATGAGGATCTTGAACTCTTGATGATTCTGAGGAGGTACACAACTTTTCTTCAAGAAGCGCTGCAAATGAGTTAACTTGATGAGAACCTAGTGATTCATCAGCATACATATCTGTACGTGTGAACAGAGTATAGGTGTGAGGAATTTGAAGAGGTCATATGCGTTCTCAGAAATTTTGGAGAAAAATAGGTTTGAGGAATTTGACCATGGACGTCTTGAGGAGTTTCATTAAGTGTTCTTTGTCTCAGGTTCCAGAGTTGTGCAAATTTGGAATATCGCACAATTGAGGAATCTTAAAGAAAATCATTACTTAGGGAGAAACATCAAGTATGAGGAGATGTAAGGTGCTTGATAATTGAATCTATAACGAATAAACACTTTTTGAGGAATAGTAGAGCCAAATGAAGATCAAGCCAAGGGCAGTAAAAATAAATTTTAATTACCCTGGTGAAGAACACGACGAACACTGAGGTGGAATGGGGAGGATCGTCCATTCAGATCTCCCACGCCCTAACTTGGCTGAGGGAGACAACTACAACAACGGCGGGATGAAGACTTTCGCGGCCGGTGTGAGTACGACGACGACGAGGTTGAGGCAGCGAAGCTCTTCCTCACCGGCGACGACGATTTCAGCGGCGGCGCTGGGCAGGAGCTCGGGAGAGGTAGGAGAGGAGAGTAACCGAGCTCAGCTGTACTGAAGGGGGTATTTATAGAAAGAGTGAAAACGGATCCACCCGAGGATTTTGGACAGGTTTACCCCTGACTCTTGCTCTCCTTTTGACAGGTGTCACCCACGTTCTGAGCAGTGGAGATATGGGGGGATCGTGGGTTATCAAGTCGCTGGAATAGGAACGGTTTGAGCGGGAACCGCCGAAAATTTTGGTAGAGAAGTTTTAAAGTTTCCGCTCGCAAATTCTTTAGCTGTCAAGGACACAGTGAAGACTTTGAACGAGTTTCAAAGTAGAACGCATATGATGAATTTGTGAACAGACTGGGTTGAGTTTAGCATAGATGAGGAATAGGGTCCGATCACATTCACTTAGATGAAAATCAAACTTGAAGAATTTAGCAATAAGTGAATGCTGTTGAGGACATTGAAAACTCATAGATATATATGGTCAATGAAAATAAGTGTCAAAGTTTTGAAGAATTTGACAAGTTGAGGAATTTGAAAATTGAAAAATTCATAGAAATGATGACGAATTCAATTTTGAAGAATCTCAACTTTAGGTTGGTGGCGTTACTCACCGTATAAGAATGATGATTTCAGACACCGCGTACAATTGTCGTAGGGTTCTGAGAATCAAATTCTTCATTAATTTCTTCACACATAGAGAGTTTTTCTTCATAGTTTTGAAGAAAACGTTACTTCGTGTGTTGCACATCTAAGTCATCAATTTTGCATAAGTGTTAGGATGTGTGTTCTTTTTCAAAGAACATTCGAAGATTCTAAGATATTTAGCTCACACCGCAACTTGCAAAATCTCTTTTCATCCAAGGGCTTTGTGAAGATATCAGCCAGTTGTTCTTCAGTGGGAATGTGGTTGATGGAGATGTCGCCCTTGAGTACATGATCTCGAAGAAAGTGATGACGAATCTGGATGTGCTTGGTCTTGGAGTGCTGAACTGGATTGTATGCTATATTGATGGCACTCTCGTTGTCACAGTAGAGAGGCACGTTCTTCAACTTGATGCCGTAGTCCTTGAGGGTTTGCTTCATCCATAGTAACTGAGCACAACACGAGCCAACAACAATGTACTCAGCTTCTGCAGTGGAGAGTGACACGTAGTTCTGCTTCTTCGAGGACCAACAGATTAATGATCGTCTGAGGAAATGACATGTGCCTGAGGTTAACTTGCAATCCACGCGATCTCCAGCATAGTCAGCATCAGAGTATCCGACGAGGTGAAGATTTGAGCCCTTGGGATACCACAATCCAAGCGTTGGTGTGTGAGCTAAGTATCGAAGAATATGTTTCACAGCCTTATGGTGTGATTCCTTCGGTGTTGCTTGGAATCGAGCACACATGCAAACACTTAGCATTATATCAGGCCTAGATACACATAGATACAATAAAGAGCCAATCATGGAGCGGTATACCTTCTGATCGAAATCTTTACCATTTTCATCAGTGCAGAGGTGTCCTTTTGAAGGCATTGGAGTTTTGACGCCTTTGCAGTCTTGCATGTCGAATTTCCTCAGAACATCTTTGAGGTATTTCTCTTGTGAGATGAAAATGCCATTGTCTTGCTGACGAATTTGAACACCTAAGAAGAATTTCAATTCTCCCATCATAGACATTTGATATTCTTCACTCATCATATAGGCAAAGTCATCACTGTAGCGTTTGTCAGTACATCCGAAGATAATATCATCAACATATATTTGGCATATGAATAGTTCATTGTCATAGGATTTTGTGAAAGGAGTTGGGTCGAGTGAACCGGGTTTGAAGCCTTTCTTCATGAGGAATTCCTTCAGAGTGTCATACCACGCTCGTGGGGCCTGCTTGAGGCCATAGAGAGCTTTGTTGAGTCTGAAGACTTTGTCAGGATGCTTAGGATCTTCAAAACCTGGGGGTTGAGGAACATATACTTCTTCCTCAATCTTACCATTGAGGAATGCACTTTTCACATCCATTTGATATAAGATGATATTGTGATGATTAGCATAAGCAAGTAGTATGCGAATAGCTTCAAGTCTAGCAATAGGTGCAAAAGTTTCATCAAAGTCAATTCCTTCAACCTGTGTGTAGCCTTGAGCTACAAGTCGAGCCTTATTCCTCACCAGAAGACAAGTTCCCATGATGTTATGTTTGTTGCGGTAGATCCACTTTGTACCTATGATGTTATGTTTGCGAGGATCTGGCCGCTTGACAAGTTCCCACATGTTGTTGAGCTTGAATTGATGCAATTCCTCTTGCATAGCTTGAATCCACTCTGGCTCCTTGAATGCTTCATCAACTTTGGTGGGCTCTATGATAGACACAAAGGCAGAGTGCCCACAAAAGTTAGTTAAACGAGAAGCCCTAGAGCGTGTGAGAGGACCTGGTGCATTGATGTTGTCGATGATTTTGTCAATCTGAACTTCATTTGCCACTCTTGGATGTGCAGGTTGACTTGTCTGAGGACTTTCATCAGCATCATTTTCTTCAGGTATCTCTGCATGAGTGTCTTCACCAGCAGGGATGATTTCTTCAGTAGGAATAACATCTTCAGTTGCGTTCAGCTTGATGGATTCCTCAGGAGACTGTTCATCTATCACAGAAGGTAGGTGCTCTCTTTGCGAGCCATTAGTTTCATCGAACCGCACATCTATAGTTTCAACAACCTTGTGGTGATAGGTGTTGAAGACTTTGTAGGTGTGCGAGTCCTTTCCATAACCAAGCATGAAACCTTCATGTGCTTTCGGTGCAAACTTAGAACTGTGGTGAGGATCTCTAATCCAACATTTTGCACCGAAGACTTTGAGATAACTTACATTGGGTTTATTGCGTGTCATGAGCTCGTATGAGGTTTTCTTGAAGAATTTGTGAAGATATACCCTGTTTATGATGTGGCATGCAGTGTCGATTGCTTCAGGCCAGAAGCGACGAGGAGTCTTGTATTCATCAAGCATGGTTCAGGCCATCTCGACGAGAGTCCTGTTCTTTCTTTCCACGACGCCATTCTGCTGAGGAGTATAAGGGGCATATAATTCATGAGTAATACCAAGTTCATCAAGATATTCATCAAGATTCGTGTTCTTGAACTCAGTCCCATTATCACTCCTGATATGCTTGATCTTGACGCCAAAGTTGGTGGAGGCTCTTGAAGCAAATCGTCTGAAGACATCCTGTACTTCATTTTTGTACAGAATGATATGCACCCTTGTGTAGCGGGAGTAATGATCTACAATGACAAATCCATACAGACTTGAAGCATTTGCTAGTACGGAATAGTGAGTGGGACCAAATAGATCCATGTGAAGTAATTCAAAGGGACGAGTAGTGGTCATGATTGTCTTCGAGGGATGCTTGGATCTGGTCATCTTTCTAGATTCACAAGCCCCACAGAGGTGGTCCTTGAGGAATTTGACGCCTTCGATGCCAATGACATGCTTCTTCTTCACGAGCGTGTGCAAGTTCCTCATACCCGCATGACCAAGTCGTCGATGCCACAACCATCCTTTTGAGGACTTTGCAAGTAGGCATGTGGCAGGCTAAGGTCCTGTAGAGAAATCAAAAATATACAAGTCTCCTCTCCTAAAGCCTTCGAAGACTTTGGAATTGTCAGATTCCATGATGACAACACAACGATGTTTTCCAAATACCACAACCATATAGAGATCACAAAGCATTGAGACAGACATGAGGTTGAACCCAAGGGATTCGACAAGCATCACTTTATCCATGGTTCGGTCCTTTGAGATAGCAACTTTACCAAGTCCCAATACCTTGCTTTTTCCTTTGTCAGCATAAGTGATATGCTTCAGATGTGATTGAGCAAGTGGCAGATTCATCAGAAGACTTTTGTCACCTGTCATGTGGTTTGTGCATCCACTATCGAGGACCCACTCTGTAGCTTTTGGAGTATCATCCTGCAGATGAATTAGTACAACTTACGAACTCATATGCTTTAGTGTGAAGAATATGGCATCAATTTCATCAGATAGAATTTCATCACACAATATAGAAAGCAAGTAATATGAGTACGTGAGAAATGAGGAATTCATTTCTACATGGTTAGCTTGCGTCCTTTCAAGCATTTCCTCAGGTCTCCAGCAAGTTCATCAGATGTTCAAATTCATCTGGAGACCTGACCCTGCAATAAACGAGTAGTTCGATTTCTTGACCACCCACATCTCAAGGGGTGGCAAAGAGTTCATCATCCTGTGAGCACCATAGGAGAAGGGAGGCATTGAAGCAAGTGCGCTTCGTTTCACACGTCGAGGGTTAGAGTATTCGTATGAATAAGCAGAGAAATTCTTCGAGGACTTATGAACATAATGGTTTGAAGAATGATGCATATATTCATAACTCTCAGGTTTTCCCTGCGAAACAGAAGCATTAGCACGAGAATGATGATTTTGACCATTTGAGGAATTTGGTCCACTTGAGGAATTTGATCTGGGATTCCTTTTCTTCAATAGTGATGTTGTGAGGACATTCACTTGAAGATTTGTAGGTAGCTCTTGGGAACCCAGATTTTCTTTAATCGAGAGCCATTCCTGTAGTTAGTTCCAACAAATCTAGCAAATACTTCACCTTTTTGATTTTTGAAGAATTTGAAGTTAGAGTCAAGTGACTCATCATAGGAATATGGAGTTTCACGTGTAAAGCCTGATAAAGTAGGTGGATCTACAGGAGTGCCTTTTGCAGCAACCCATGAGGTTTTGGGATACTGGTCAGGTGTCCAGTATGAACCATCAGCGTTGAGTTTCCTCACAAAGGCAATACCCTCTTTCCTAGGGTTCCTGTTCAGAATCTTCTTTTTGAGGACATCGCAAAGGATTTGATGCCCTTTGAGACTTTTGTATATGCCTGTCACATACAATTTTCAAGCCTGCATTGTCATTAGTGATACTTGTGGTATCCTCGGATGAGGAATTTGAAACCACTGGAATGATTGAAGAATTTGCAGTAATAGAAGCATTTGAACATTCAGGTGAAGAATTAGTAGTTTCACGTTCGATGTATTTCAAACAAGGTGGGACAAATTCTTCCTGAGCGGTACTGATCTGTTGAGCCAGTAAGGAATCATTTTCCCTTTGGAGATCCTCATGTGACACCTTTAGTTTCTCAAGATCTTGCTTTCTCTGAAGAAATTCATGAGAAAGCTTCTCATGATCGGCTAAGAGGTCATTATGATGACTCTGTAGGTTATCATACCTTGTCTGAAGACTTTTGAGATTGACAGACAGAGTTTGAGTACGATCCACTTCACGGTTTAACAGATCATCGCTTTTGTCTAGCATTTTCTGAAGCTTTTCAAGTGCACTTTGTTGTTTAGTGGCAAGCTTAACAAGTTTAACATAGCTAGGTTTCACATATTCATCAGATTCACCTTCACTTGATTCAGAAGAGGAATGATGTTTTTGTACCTTTGAACCTTTTGCCATGAAGCAATAGGTGGGAGCATAGTCATCATTGCTGACGTCGGAGTCGTTGGTGCAGTCAGATTCATCAGCGTTGAAAATAGACTTGTTGACGAAAGCAGTAGCGAGAGCAAGGCTAGCAACACCAGACTCTGATTCTTCTTCAGATTATTCCTCTTCTTCATATTCTTCAGATTCTTCCTCAGAATCCATTTCTTTGCCGATGAATGCTCGAGCCTTTCTGGAACCATTCTTCTTGTGTCTTGAGGACTTTGAAGATGAGGATTTTGCAGATGAGGACTTTGAAGATTTCTTCTTTTCTTCGAGTCATCAGAACTATCATCTTTGTATTTCTTCTTCTTCTTTGAGTCTTTTTCCCATAGAGGACAGTCAGAGATAAAGTGGCCTGGTTTATTGTATCGATGACATGTTCTTTTCTTGTAATCTTCTGAGGAATCTGATTTCCTCAAGCCACTTCTTGATGACTTTCCAAATCCGCCTCTCCTTGAGAACTTCTGGAATTTCCTCACAAGCATAGCTAGTTCCTGACTTAGTTCTTCAGGATCTCCAAGGCTGTTGTCAGAATCTTCTTCTTCAGATGAGGAAATTGCTTTTGCCTTCAGAGCACGAGATCTTCCATAACTTGGTCCATAGAGGTCTCTCTTCTCAGCCTGTTGGAATTCATGAGTATTGAGTCTTTCGAGTATATCAGCAGGA
Source organism: Hordeum marinum (assembly GCA_022496015.1). Classification (NCBI taxonomy): domain Eukaryota; kingdom Viridiplantae; phylum Streptophyta; class Magnoliopsida; order Poales; family Poaceae; genus Hordeum; species Hordeum marinum. The sequence continues at coordinate 274,943,261 of CM039677.1, read as the reverse complement.
TCAAGAGCTTTGTAATCTCCACGTTCTTGAATCATCAAAGCCAAAGTATCAAATGAGGAATCGAGTGATCTTAGAAGTTTCTTCACCACTTCATGGTCCATGATATTAGTGGCACCTAGTGCTTGAAGTTCATTGGAAATATTAGTGAGGCGATCAAACGTTTGTTGGACATTTTCATTGTCAAGCCTCTTGAAGCGGTTGAAGAGATTGCGAAGAACATCAACACGAGAGTCACGTTGAGTGGAGACACCTTCGTTGACTTTGGACAACCTATCCCAGATAAGCTTAGCAGACTCCAAAGCACTCACTCTGCCATACTAACCTTTGCTCAGATGGCCGCAGATGATATTCTTCGCTTGAGAGTCGAGTTGCTTGAATCTCTTCACATCAGCAGCTGAAACAGTGGGAGTGACATAGGGCACACCATTTTCCACAACGTACCAGAGATCGTTGTCAATAGCTTCAAGGTGCATACGCATCTTGTTCTTCCAGTAGGGGTAGTCCGTCCCATCGAAGGTAGGACAACCCGCAGAAACCTTGATCATACCTGCAGTCGACATAACTAAAACTCCAGGTGGTTAAACTAAAATCACACAGAGACAGGGAGTACCTGCTCTGATACCAATTGAAAGTGCGTTATATCGACTAGAGGGGGGTGAATAGGCGATTTTTATAAATCCATCACTTGAGGAATTTCAACTTTGAGGAATTTGAAATGTGATGAATAACTAACAGCGGAATAAGTACTCAGTGCATCGAATACATAGCGGCAGCATAGTCATCATGATGATATGAAGCATGCACAAGTTGTGAGTAGCGTGATACAGGATAAGTAGTGATGAACAAGGTAACTTGAAGAATTTAAGGTGAGAAAATTGTATAAGTCTTCAGACAAATTCTTCAAACAGTAAAGATCAATTTCATCAACATGTAAACGAGGAATAAGGGGTTGAGGAAATAGAACCAGGTAGCCTGATGAAGACAATGATTTGATGACCCAGTTCCAACTGCTGTGACAGTCGTACGTCTGGTTTGGAGCGGCCTGGTATTTAAACCAGAGGACACACAGTCCCAGGACACACCGTCCTTACCGTATTCTCCTTGAGCTAAGGTCACACAGTCCTCGCCCAACACTCATGGTAAGTCTTCAGGGAAGACTTCCAAAACCCTCACAAACTTGTCACCTGGCGATCCACAATTTACTGCTGGATGCTCTAGACCAAGGTCACTTCATGCTCCCCAATTGACTGCAGGACACACTAGACCATGACGCCTAACCGTATGGAGGATGCACAGTCCTCAAAGGTAACAAGCGTTGGTTCCACACAGGAATTTCTTCAGTGATGCTCAATCACTTTGGGTTTGTGGTTTGATTGTGGGTTTTTCCTCACTGATGATTTTCGAACAAAAGCCCTCGGAGGATGGGATGCTCTCAAATGACAAGTGTCAGTTCTCTCTCGGAGCAGCCAACCAGCTAGTGGTTGTGGGGGGTGGCTATTTGTAGCTGGGGGCGCATCCCGACATGATATGACATTAATGCCCCCAATGATATGACCGTTATGTGGATAGGAATGATTGGGGACAGCTGGCGCTAAGCACAACAACGGTCGGATTTTCGAACAATGAAAGTCCTCAGACATATCACGTTCCTCACTTGTAGGCAATTCGCACTGGCGAAATCCTAACTCCTCAGCCAGAACAATTTCCTCAGAAACCAGAAGAACTTCTCTCTGTCACTGAAGAACTTGACTGAGCCGGAAGGGATTTCCAAAAGCTTCACTCAATTGAATGTGTAGGTTGAGGTTTTTGGAGTTGAGCAGCAGTTGGAAATTTTCCTTAGTATTACCTTGGCCCCCTTTATCAGTACGGTGTTTCCTATGACTCAAGGAAAGGAAATGAAACTACGAAAACAAAAGTCTTCACGCTTCATAGTCCTCGTTCATATCTTCAAGGTCACATCGATTTCTTCAGCATAAAAGTCTTCAGCAAAGTCTTCAAGTCTTCACCAAAGTCTTCAGTTGAAGACATACATTTTTAGGGGTCGGTAATCTCCGGTTGTATCAACCTCCTCATCGACTTATAGAGCCTGTGTACACTCACGAACGCATTAGTCTCTTAACCTATAAGTCTTCAACACACCAAAATCACTAAGGGGCACTAGATGCACTAGCATGTATCAATCTGTAAACTTCGAATACTTATGAAACTGTAAACATTCTCAAAAATTAGGACAACTAGGGAAATGCGTATATAAATCTTGTGTAAAAGTTTCAGATCAGTTTGATGCTCTGAAAAATTAAGAAAACTCCTGGACTGAGCGCAAAAGTTTGTGTTTTTTAGCAAGATCAAATCAACAACTACCATAGATCACCCCAAAGGTTTTACTTGGCTCAAAAACTAATTTAAACACAAATTTTTTTTAATACAGAAGTAATAATGTGCTAAACACACCAAAACATAAGCAAAAGGCAGAAAGCAAAATAAAATTGGTTGCCTCCCAACAAGCGCTATTGTTTAACGCCCCTAGCTAGGCATAACGATTTCAATGATGCTCACATAAAAAGTAGTAGTTGAGATATGCAAAAGTGCATCATGAATAGCATTAAAAACACATTTAAGTCTAACCCACTTACTATGCATAGGGATTTTGTGAGCATACAATTTATGGGAACAAGAATTAACTAACATAGGAAGGCAAAACAAGCATAACTTCAAAACTTTGAACACATAGAGAGGAAACTTGATATTATTGCAATTCCTACAAGCATATGTTCCTACCTCATAATAAATTTCAGTAGAATCGTGAAGGAATTCAACAATATAACTATCATATAACATTTTCTCTTCATGATCCACATGCATGCAAAGTTGATACTCTTCCAAAATAGTGGGATTATCATTAACTAAAGTCATGACCTCTCCAAACCCACTTTTATCAAAAAATTCATAAGATTGAACACTCACCAAAATAGTGGGATCAATAATGCCTAAAGTTGACACTCTTCCAAACGCACTTTCAATATCATATTCATCACGAGTATTAAATAAATTATCAAGATCATAAGAAGCATTATCACCCCAATCATGATCATTGCAATAAGGTAGTGGTCATGACAAACTCATCAAATATAGCATCCCAAGCTTGTAGTTTTGCATATCATTAGCATCATGGATATTCAGAGAATTCATACTAACAACATGGTAATCATGCTTTTCATTCAAGGAACTATCATGAATCCCCTTACAAATTTCTTCTTTCCACACTTCAAGATTTTCAGATTCATGATTTTCAAACAAAACTTCGTAGAGATAATCAAGTGCACTCAACACACTAGCAATTGGTTCATCATAATTTGGTATTTTAAAAAGATTAGCAAGTGGATGAGGATCCATATCAATAGATTTTTAGCAAGCGAAGATGCAAGCAAATAGAAGGCACAAGGCAACACAAGCAAACATAGCAACGAAAAGGCGAACGAAAAAGGGCGAATAAAAGGGCAAATCTTTTTGGTATTTCCTAAAGAATGTTTTAGAAGTGGGGGAGAGTAAAACGAGAGGAAAATGGCAAATAATGTAAATGCAAGAGATGAGTTTGTCATGGGTACTTGGTATCCTTGACTTGCTATGTATCTCCCCAGCAACGGCGCCAGAAATCCTTCTTGCTACTTCTCGAGCATGCGTTGGTTTACCGTGAGGAGGAACGGTTTGATGCATCAAAGTAGATAAGTATTTCCCTTAGTTTTTGAGAATCAAGGTATCAATCCAGTAAGAGATACAAGTGAGCCACCAATATATATACCTACACAAGGAATCAAACTCTTGCACCCAACGCTATAAAGGGGTTGTCAATCCCTGCACGGTTATTTGCAAGGATGAGATCTAGTAGAGATAGATATAATAGGATTCTTGGACGGAAAGTAAAACTAAAAATAAAAACAATGCAACAAGTATTTTTTGGTGTTTTTGGTTTTAGATATGAAAATATAATATGGAAAATAGACCCGGGGGCCATAGGTTTCATTAGATGGCTTCTCTCATGATGGCAAGTATTATGGTGGGTGAACAAATTACTGTTGAGCAATTTGTTGGAGAACGTTGCATGGGAAACAAAATTTTTCCTATCCACATGCAAGATCTATCCATGGTGATGAGCATCTACGAGAGGGAGAGTGGATCTACATACCCTTGTAGATCGCTAAGCGGGAAGCGTTAAGAAACGCGGTTGGTGTAGTCGAACGTCTTCGCGATCCAAATCGCCGAGCGTCCCGCGATCTCATCATGATCCGTTCCGCGATCCAATCATGATCCATCCTGCGAACTCATCATGATCCGTCCCGTGATCTCATCACGATCCATCTCGCGATCTTGATCACGGTCCTTCCGATCTAGCGCCGAACGGACGGCACCTCCGCGTTCAGCACACGTACAACTCGATGATGATCTCCGCCTTCTTGATCCGGCAAGAGGGAGCGGAGAGGTAGATGAGTTCTCCAGCAGCGCGACGGTGTTGCGGCGATGGTGGTGGAGGAATTCTAGCAGGGCTTTGCCTAAGCACCGGTGAAAACTGATCTAGAGGAGAAACTACGATCTAGAGGAGAGGCAACACGTGGCTGTTTTTCTATGTCTCAAAACCCTCAAAACCTCTACTATATATAGGAGGAGAGAGGGAGGAGGCTGGCGCACAAGGGACAGCCCTTTGGCCTCTTGCGCAAGGAGGAGAGGAGGAATCCTCCTCCAATCCTAGTAGGACTAGGACTACTTCCTTATTTAGCCTTTTTGCCTTTTTCCACCTTTTTCTCTTTGGGCTTTTCTTCCCAGCCGCATGGGCCCTTTGTGGGACTTCCACCAGCCCACTAAGGGCTGGTATTCATCCTCCCACAGCACATGTAGCCTCCTGGGTCGAAATATCGCTCCCGATGGTCCTCCGGTACACTACCAGCACTCCCGGTACACTACTGATGAGCCCAAAACTTTTCCGACGACCAAAGCAGGACTTCCTATATATCAATCTTTACTTATGGACCATTCCGGAGCTCCTTGTGACGTCCGGGATCTCATCCGGGACTCTGAACAACCTTCGGTCACCACCATACATAACTCTATACTACCGAAACGTCACCGAACCTTAAGTGTGCAGACCCTGCGGGTTCGAGAACTATGTAGACATGACCGAGACACCTCCGCGGTCAATAACCAATAGCGGGACCTGGATGCCCATATTGGTTCCTACATATTTTACGAAGATCTTTATTGGTCGAACCTCTATGTCAAGGATTCAGTTAATCCCGTATGATGTTCCCTTTGTTCTTCGGTATGTTACTTGCCCGAGATTCGACCGTCGGTATCTCCATACCTAGTTTAACCTTGTTACCGGCAAGTCTCTTTACTCATTCCGTAATACAAGATCTCATGACTAACACTGAGTCACATTGCTTGCAAGGCTTGTTGTGATGTTGTATTACTGAGTGGGCCCTGAGATACCTCTCCGTCACATGGAGTAACAAATCCCAGTCTTGATCCATTCCAACACATCAGACACCCTCAAAGATACCTGTAGATTACCTTTATAGTCACCCAGTTATGTTGCGACGTTTGATACACACAAGGCAGTCCTCCGGTGTCACTGAGTTGCATGATCTCATGGTCATAGGAACAAATACTTGACATGCAGAAAACAATAGCAATAAACTGACACGATCATATGCTACGTTTGCTTGTCCATCACACCATTCTCCTAATGATGTGATCCCGTTATGAAATGACATCTCATGTCCATGGCGAGGAAACCTTAACCATCTTTGATCAACGAGCTAGTCTATTAGAGGCATACTAGGGACATGGTTTTGTCTATGTATCCACACATGTATCTAAGTCTCCGATCAATACAATTATAGCATGGATAATAAACGATTATCATGAACAAGGAAATATGATAATAACTAATTTATTATTGCCTCTAGGGCATATTTCCAACAGCCTCCCACTTGCACTAGAGTCAATAATCTAGTTCACATCACCATGTGATTCACATTGTTACGAATCTAACACCCAATGAGTTCTGGGGCTCAATCATGCTTTGCATGTGAGAGAGGTCTTATAGTCAACGGGTCTGTGACATTCAGATCTGTGTGTACTTTGCAAATCTCTATGTAAAACTATAAACACTGCTAACACACTCCACTTGGTACTATTCCAAATGGCTGCTCCCCTATGCGTATCGAGATTGCTACTATGAGTCATTCGGATTGGTGTTAAAGCTTGCATCAACATAACTCTTTACAACGAACTCTTTATCACACTAGTAGAAAACAGAGCATTGGTTCGGGCCTCCTAATCCCATTAATCCCGGTTCGCTCACGAACCGGGATCAAAGGTGGTAACTTGTGACAACCCGAGACCGATGTTCCAGAAGATTCCAGAAGATTCCCCTTTTGTTTCCATTCTCGGCATGTGTTCATCTGGTTGTCGCATTCATCATCGCATCATTTGCATCATCGGCAGTGCATCGTCACCCGTTTTCAAAACTTGTATTCGTTCGTAGTCGCCGGTTCTCTCTATTTTGCAGTTGCCCGTCTCGAGACCAACCACACACGCACGTGCCCATGGCACCGTTAAAACAAAACCGTTTTTAAGCGCGCGAAAAAATATTCTTGGATCGAGTTGAAACTTGTCGTGTGGTCTTGTTATAGCTTAGGTAGACCGCCCGCCGATTTTCATCGCGTTCCGAGTTCGTTAGGTACCCTGTCGGTAATCCGTAGGAGTGTGTTCATCGGTTATCGTCGGACGTTTTTCGCTGTTTTAAATATTCGTGCCGTGCCGCACAGTCTCTCTCTCTTCTCCCCGTAGCCCTCTACACAGTCGCCATAGTCCACGTAACCCCCTCTCCGCTTCCGGTCGTCGGGTTGACACTCGGCAGTCCGAAAACGGACAGTGTCGTAACCCTAGCCCGAAACCCTATATATAGCCCCCTAGCCCTACCTCGTTTCGCGTGCCCCAAACCCTAGCCAACCCCAGCCCCTCCTTCTCCCTCCTCCAGCCAGGCCCGCCCGAGCCCATCTGGGCCCGTTCGAGCCATTCCGGGCCTGAATCGGCCGTCCCGGAGCTCCCCGAGCTTCTCCCGAGCTCCCATGGAGGTCCTCCCGCAGCCCCTCCCGCAGCCATGGCCGAGCCCTCGCCGGAACCAGCCGCTGCTCGCCGGAGTCCCCTGGCCGGCCATCTCCTCCTCTCCCTCTCCTTCTCCCTCTCCCTCTCTTCCTCTCACCCCGGTCTCCCTCTCCCCTGCAGGCCGCAAGCTCCGTGGCCACCGGGTGGAGCTCGTCCGAGCGCCACCGGCCGCAGCTCGCCGCCGCCAGGCCTCGCTCCCGGCCGGGTTCTCCCTCCCCGAGCCGCCGCCGCCCGGCCTGCCAGCGCCGCCCCTGCCTCCCTCGCCTGGAGCCGCTGCACCTACCTCCCCGATCGGATAGGGAGGAGGAGGACGACGCTCCGAGCGCGTTGACCTCCAGCTAGGCCGGCCCAGCTTCCCCCAGCCTCAGCCCCGAGCCGACCTGGGCCAGATCAGGCCCATGTGAGCAGAACCCCCCTGCTTTTTTGTTTTTTTCTTTCCTTTCTTTTATTTGTTATTTTTGCATGAATATTAAACTGCTAATAATTAAATATCCGAGCATCGTATCAAAATACATTCAACATGAAACTTGTTTAGAAAATTGTGTAGATAAATATTATGCCGTTTGCATCCATGCCAAAATCATTATAACCTGTCTTTTTACATATTTGCATTTTATTGCATTATCATCATTTTTATCCGTGCATCGGAATTAATAAAATCATATAATAAAAATGATCATCTCATTTGCATCACATTTTTATGCATGAGTAAAATGTTGGCATGATGATTGCAATTATGTGGCATTAATGGTTTGCTCTAACGTGATTAGGCCTATTACCCGAATATTTAATTGTGATTAATTTTCTACATGAATCTATGCATATTATATATGTTTCCGGGGTAGAAAAATCCATAGGAATTATTGGTGCATTTAGTTTTGTCATTTGAGCATGTTTGTGTGGATGTCATTTATGCCGTGATGCCCTTTTGTCTTTTTCGTAGAATTTAATCCGTGCATGTTTTGCAATCACTTTGAACATGAAAGTTGCTCTTGGATATGTGTCCTAGCCCATGGTCATTTTTCTTGTAATAGATATGCATGTTTAGGTGTGGTTTTGTTGTTGTTAACTTGCTATAAAAATCTGTTATTTTGAGGGTCCAAAATATTTCTAAGTCTGGAATCTGTTATATTTTGTTGCTGTCTTGCCATGTGATTTGCTAGTGATCTAGAACTCTTTTGTGGTAGGTGTAATGGAGTTATTTGTTTTTTATATTGTCCTTTAGCATGCTGTTAAGTTTCAGGCCATTTCATGATTTGTAGCGTATAGTTTAACTGCTGTCAATATGCCTTGGTGATATAAACTGCACTGTCTAAAACTGCTATTTTCACTAAGTCTGAAACTGTTATTAAGTAGCATTCTTGTGAGCCTCCTACTAAGTGATCCATGCATGTTTTGTATATGATTTGTAAAGATGAAATGAAGTGGATGTTGTATGATATTGCCCCATGCTTAGTTTGTGCATTTTAGAATCTTGCAGCTTGTTGTTTTCATGTGTTTAAAATGCCATGTTGCTGTTTTTGGCAGATTTCAACTAAAATTTGTTTTGTTGATTGTGGTTGAACCGTAACTCCGTTTTGAGCATTCCATATATGAAACTTGCTTAGAATCTCATGTAGCTTCATAATAACTTGTTGTATTCATGATTTCAAATGGCTGTGGTGGTATTTTCCATGCATTTGCATTCATGTCATGTGCATCTTGTATTAGTCATATCTTTTGAACCGTAGCTCCGTTTGAGATGTTCTATATATGTAAATCGACTAGAATGACATGTAGAATGACATGGTATGCTTTATTCTTCTGTTTAACAAATATAAAATATTATTAGTTCAGATCTAGACCAAATTCATAATTAACATATGGGGTCATTTCGGAAATGCTATAAGTAGTTTCCGACCTCATTTAAGATGCCTAGATAGCTAGTTTACTTATGCTTCATCTCTTGCCATGTTTAACAACATGTAATATTGTCGTGTACCTAACAAGAGTGAACGAAATAATTCGAACGTGGAGTTTCGTCAATATGCAACTCGTTGCATATTGAGCTGCACTTAATGTGTAGTATTTGATTGTTGTGAATTATCATGCATTGCATGTTAAACCGAACATGCATCATAGTTGTTGTGCATCGTGATTTGCATATGTTGTGGTGTATCTTGTGTTGATTGTTTGTTTTGGATTGCTTCTTCTCGACAGAGTTCCGAAAGCGTTCGGAGTGTGAGGATTCGTTTGACTACGTTGGTTCTTCTTCTTCATGGATTCGTTCTTCTTCCGAGCGGGATCTCAGGCAAGATGACACATTTCCCTAGATACCATTACTATCATTGCTATGCTAGATGTCTCGTCTTTTATCGTTATGTTTCGCTACCTACCACTTGTTTGATAAGCATCTCAACATTGCCATGATAAGCCTCTAACCTCTCCACAACCCAGCAAAACATTGTTTGGCTATGTTACCACTTACTCATCCCTTCTTATAGCGTTGCTAGTTGCAGGTGCTATTGCTTCCATGTGCCAACATGGACCTTCTTTTGTTATATCACAATATTGCTGCTATCTAATTTAATGCACATATACACTTGGTAAAGGGTGGAAGGCTTGGCCTTTTGCTTGGTGTTTTGTTCCACTCTTGCCGCCCTTAGTTACTTGTGAACCGGTGTTATGTTCCATAAATGAGCGCTCCTAACATGCTCGGGGTTGTTATGGAGACCCCCTCGATTTTCGGGTTAGAATAAAACTTGTCCGGCAAGGCCGAACATTGGTACTACATTTGCCCTAATTAAAACTTTCATAGGGCATGATCACCCTGTGGATAATTTAATCAACCCCCGGGCCAATGCTTCGCATGAGTGTTGGTCCAAACCAGAGCAGCTTATTAACACTACCCAGGGCAACTCGGTGTTTGGCGTGGTAACCATCGCTCATCCGGTTGTGCCCTGAGAACGAGATACACGGCTCCTATCGGGATTGTCGGCACGTCGGGCGGTCTTGCTAGATTTGTTTTACCTTTCTCGAACGTCTTGAGTGAGGAACTTTGATTTTCTTCGGGTTATCTTGAGGTGTTGGATTTCCTTTGGAATTGCCTAGGAAGATCACGAGATCCGTGGTTGAGGTTATTCCTGTTGAGTGTGGTTAATTTGTGATGGATGAGTTGGAGCACCCCTGCAGGGTTAAATCTTTTCGAGAAGCCGTGCCCGCGGTTATGTGGCAAACTTGCATAATTTGTTTAACACCCGGTCATATCAAACTTGAAGTAAACTCTAATAAAATACACCAACTATGTGTGTAACCGTGACTGTCTCTTTTCGTGAGTTCTTATCCGGAAGAGAACACGGTGGGGGTTATGTTTGACGTAAGTAGGTGTTCAGGATCAGTTAGTGATCATTGCTAGTTCAAGTCCGTTATGCGTAGACCACCATACTTTACTTTCTGTTCTCGTAAGTTAGCCACTCAAATAAATGCTTAGTCGCTTGCTGCAGCCTCACCACTTAACCTTGCCTTACCTATTAAGCTTTAATAGTCTTGATACCCTTGGAAATGAGATTGCCGAGTCCCTGTGGCTCACAGATTACTACAACAATAGTTGCAGGTACAGGTAATGCGATGATTTGACGTGATCGCGTTGCTTGATTTGATTTGGAGTTCTTCTTCTTCTTCAATCTTGGATGGGTTCCAGGCGGCGGCCTGGGATAGCAAGGGTGGATGTCATTTTATTGTTTGGTTTCGTCCGTAGTCGGACCCTGCTCTTATGTATGATGTTTGAGTATGTTGTTGTATTGCTGTGACTCTGATGTAGCTTGTGGCGAGTGTAAGCCAATTCCATATACTCATCTCTTCTGTACATGTACTTGTAATGATATCCATTCTTGCGAACGCATCGAGATGCGCTTCTATCCCTGTTGAGGCCCTCGTGCCAAATAAGGATAGGACCGCATCTTGGGCGTGACAAGTTGGTATCAGAGCCTGTACCGACCTAGGAGCCCCCTTGATTGATCGAACTTGGCCGAGTCGAGTCTAGTGAAAAACTGTTTTGAGTCTAGTTATTTCTGAGAGTAGGATTATTTTTACTCCTCTTCTATGCTCTGGTGAGGTATTCAACTTAGGAATTTTGATTCTACTCCTCTTCTCGCTCAAATGTTTTTTAGGATCACGCGGGTATTTTGGAAACTATATGATGCCGGTGTGACAAGGTTCTGTCTTGGTGCCTCCTGTCTGACTTGATTTCTTCCGAGGAGTTGAGCTCCAAGGAATGTTCGCACATCGTTATCATTCAGTTTTCTTAGTATCTCAGGACGGAGAATGTTCGGAATTGCTTCAATACTTATCATGGTGAGATAAGGTCGGAGTCACCCAGTACTGGGGAGGCGTCCAGGTACCACCATGGTTTAGTATCGTTGTGAGTTCGAGGATTCGAGTTTAGATGAGTTTGCAAAATTTCTTGAATTATGGTGTGGAAGGTTGTAGATGCAGTTGCAGCTGATTGCCTAGGGCAGGTTCCTGATTTCGCGACCCGAATCGCATAAACAAGAAAGTTTTTGGAAATTCATAGGTGGGATTTCAAGTTGTTACATAGGATTATCTTTCCAACAAGTGCATAGTGGGTATGTATTTGTTTCTGGCTATTTCGTAAGCCTTATCCTTCGTTTTGTTTTGAATATGGTAATTCGAGTTGCTTCGATGTCAAGTGGTGATTTCATATCTTTCCGAAGAAGTGTTTTCATATTTCTGTGGGAATACTAATTCTTGTGCTCAATCATGTTGTCATATCAATTCTTGTCCAACCGGTGTGCTTCTCTTCAAGTGAATTCTATCATCTCCAATCATGCAAGATCAGTTCTCATTTCATTCCGGAGTTTGTCTCATCTGTTCCAAGTATTCTTTGTTTTTCCCGCCCTCCCGCCCTTTTCTTCAATGATTTAATTTGCATCCAAGTGTCTTTCTATTCATGTAATGCTTCCATTATTTCTTCTTCTGTCTTGTTTCCGGTGATTCTTTGTGAATATTCTCAAGTGTTTCATTTCAAAATCTATCATCATATTCCTTGTTCTCATTGTTTTTTCTTCTCCGGTGAGCAGTATTCATCTTTGTTTTCTTTTCCGGTGGATTCAATTCAAGTTCTTGGTGTTCATCTTATCATTTTCATTCCCTATCTGTTCTCCCATGTGGGAATTTCTTTTCCAAGCTTCTCTTGTTTATTCATCCCTCTCTATTCTATCTGGAGTGTTGAAGATATCTCAGAAGACAATCATTTTCATTCTTGGTCTCTTAAATTATTTCAAGGGTCTCATATAATCAAGTTCTTAATTTGTACCGGTGAAATGTCTCTTCTAATCAATTGTTTCAACGGTGGTTTCTTTTCAGTGGGCCCATAACCCACAGGTCTTTTCCCAGGATCATACCTGACTCTTCTATCTTGCCGGAGATGTTCTCAAGTTCTTTTAATATGATGTAAGAATGAATTTCGTCATTCATATGCCTTCTCGAAGATCGCTTTTAAATCATTTTCATTGTTGGCTCAACCTTTCCTTATTCATTATTCCGGAGTGTCTCAATAATTCATGGTGTTGGTTCTCGTCATCATTCTCTGCCTTGAAGACCGAAGGAGAGTTTCTCAATCAATGTTCGTTCTTCCAATGATTTTTGTTTTCAGGCTGTTGCTATCATCTCAAATTGTTTTGATCATGAGAGAATTCTCCCATATCTATCTGGTGCTTTCACAGTTGTTTTCATTTCTTGATCCTTCCGAAGGCCATCATTTCAGAAGATTTCTTCGTTCTCAGCTTTCAGCTTTTGTTCTCAAATTCTTCTCAACTGTTGTCTCTTCGTTCGTATCTCAGTTTTTTCCGGTGCCTTTTTCAGTTTCTATTAGGCTAATCTTGATCTCTTCATTCTCATGTGTCCTCGTTTGTTTCTAATTCTTTCCGGTGCCTTGTGAAGTTTTCTATTAGGTGGATCATGCTCTCTTCGTTCTCATGTTATATCATTCGTTTGTAGAATCCTCTTTTGTTTTGAATTCTAACCGGTGTTTTCATTCAAGACCTCTTCAAGTTTGTGATCTCTCTCTCTTCAATTCTTTGCAACAATAATAAGTGACATGTGAAATCCGTTGCTTGTCATCAATTTAACTTGATGAAGGATAGTCATATCATAATTCTTCTTCTTGTTTCATCAAGTGATTTCAATTCTTCTTCCAGAGTTGTTCATGATATCAAATTCCTTATCCCCAGTGGTCATCTTTCTTTTCTGGAGTGCCTAGTTTTGATCAAGTATCTTGTCCCGAAGCTTCATCTAAATCATTGGAAGGCCTCAATCTTTTTCTTCTTGAATCCTTCAATTCTTTCTCTCATCCTTTCATTTCAGAGTTCTTCCGAAGGTTCTTCATGGTTGTTCATCAATATTTCTTTCATTTTCCAGTGTTCTTCAAGATTCTTGTTGGAGGTGCTCAAGTGTTATGTATCTTGGATTTCTAAGTTCAATTCCTTCTCCTTGTCTTTTGAGATTGTGTTATTAAATTCTTGGCTATGAGGAGTCTTGAAGGATAATTTTCAAGAATGAGATAAGTAAAACCATCATTCATTTTTCGGAGTTATCTTGGGTTGGATTTCACCTACATTTCCTAAGATTTGTTGTTTTCATGGTGTCATAAATGATCCAAGTTGTCAACTTCTCCTCTTGGGGAGAGAAGCTTTGCATATCTTGTTGCTCCTAGGCAAGCAATTGTTTCTGTTGTGGCATGTTGTCACCTCATAATTTTGAGATGTTTTCCATAAGCCCATACCGAGCTATTCTGTTCATTATTGATTCTTCATCAACTCCATTCAACCTATGCTTTCAATTAATTGGTGCTAGAAGTTGTCATTTTCTTATCCGTTCTTTTCCTTCCATCAATCCAGTTTCTATTCTCTTGTTATGGAGGCCTTGTGATGTTGCTCTCTTCAATCCATGATCTTGTTTTGTCAATATCATGTTCTTTATTTGCTTATTCTTTTAACCGGAGTGCTGTGAAATCTTTTCATGATCCTTGCATCTTATGAAGTTTTGATTCTAATCCAGCCAAGTTTGGTGTATCTCTTTCGATTTCTTTCCATCATTTCAATTTTGCCCCTCTTTCCTACCGAAGTGCTGCCAAAATTTTCTGTGAATTCTTGCTTGTTCATCATTCATCATCTCTTTGCATCCTTTAGGATTCTTGGTTTCGCTCGTTTGTCAAAGAAGCAACTAAGTTTTACCTTTTGTTCTTTCTCTTCCCCCTTTTCATTCTAGATCTCGGGACGAGATCCTCGTGTAGTGGAGGAGAGTTGTGACAGCCCGAGACCGATGTTCCAGAAGATTCCAGAAGATTCCCCTTTTTTTCCATTCTCGGCATGTGTTCATCTGGTTGTCGCATTCATCATCGCATCATTTGCGTCATCGGCATTGCATCGTCACCCGTTTTCAAAACTTGCATCCGTTCGTAGTCGCTGGTTCTCTCCGTTTTGCTGTTGCCCGTCTCGAGACCAACCACACACGCACGCGCCCACGGCACCGTTAAAATAAAACCGTTTTTAAGCGCGCGAAAAAATATTCTCGGATCGAGTTGAAACTTGTCGTGCGGTCTTGTTATAGATTAGGTAGACCGCCCGCCGATTTTCATCGCGTTCCGAGTTCGTTAGGTACCCCGTCAGTAATCCGTAGGAGTGTGGTCATCAGTTATCGTCGGACGTTTTTCGTTGTTTTAAATATTCGTGCCACGCCGCAGTCTCTCTCTCTTCTCCCCGTAGCCCTCTACACAGTTGCCGTAGTCCACGTAACCCCCTCTCCGCTTCCGGTCGTTGGGTTGACACTCGGCAGTCCGAAAATGGACAGTGTCATAACCCTAGCCCGAAACCCTATATATAGTCCCCTAGCCCTACCTCGTTTCGCGTGCCCCAAACCCTAGCCAACCCTAGCCCCTCCTTTTCCCTCCTCCAGCCAGGCCCGCCTGAGCCCATCTGGGCCCGTTCGAGCCGTTCCGGGCCCGAATCGGCCGTCCCGGAGCTCCCCGAGCTTCTCCCGAGCTCCCATGGAGGTCCTCCCGCAGCCCCTCCCGCAGCCATGGTCGAGCCCTCTCCGGAACCAGCCGCCGCTCGCCGGAGTCCCCTGGCCGGCCATCTTCTCCTCTCCCTCTCCTTCTCCCTCTCCCTCTCTTCCTCTCACCCCGGTCTCCCTCTCCCCTGCAGGCCGCAAGCTCCGTGGCCACCGGGTGGAGCTCGTCCGAGCGCCACCGGCCGCAGCTCGCCGCCGCCAGGCCTCGCTGTCGGCCGGGTTCTCCCTCCCCGAGCCGCCGCCGCCCGGCCTCCGCCAGCGCCGCCCCTGCCTCCCTCGCCTGGAGCCGCCGCCCCTGCCTCCCCGATCGGATCGGGAGGAGGAGGACGACGCTCCCAGCGCGTTGACCTCCAGCTGGGCCGGCCTAGCTTCCCCCAGCCTCAGCCCCGAGCCGACCTGGGCCAGATCAGGCCCATGTGAGCAGAATCCCCCTGTTTTTTTGGTTTTTTCTTTCCTTTCTTTTATTTGTTATTTTTGCATGAATATTACTGCTAATAATTAAATATCTGAGCATCGTATTAAAATACTTTCAACATGAAACTTGTTTAGAAACTTGTGTAGATAAATATTATGCCATTTTTATCCATGCCAAAATCATTATAACCTGTCTTTTTACATATTTGCATTTTATTGCATTATCATCATTTTTATCTGTGCATCGGAATTAATAAAATCATATAATAAAAATGTTCATCTCATTCGCATCGCATTTTCATGCATGAGTAAAATGTTGGCATGATGATTGCTATTATTTTGCATTAATGGTTTGCTCTAACGTGATTAGGCCTATTACCCGAATATTTAATTGTGATTAATTTTCTACATGAATCTATGCATATTATATATGTTTCCGGGGTAAAAAAATCCATAGGAATTATTGGTGCATTTAGTTTTGTCATTTGAGCATGTTTGTGTGGATGTCATTTATGCCGTGATGCCCTTTTGTCTTTTTCGTAGAATTTAATCCGTGCATATTTTGCAATCACTTTTTCGTAGAATCATAGGTGTAATGGAGTTATTTGTTGTTTATATTGTCCTTTAGCATGCTGTTAAGTTTCAGGCCATTTCGTGATTTGTAGCATATAGTTTCACTGCTGTCAATATGCCTTCGTGATATAAACTGCACTGTCTAAAACTGCTATTTTAACTAAGTCTGAAACTGTTATTAAGTAGCCTTCTTGTGAGCCTCCTACTAAGTGATCCATGCATGTTTTGTATATGATTTGTAAAGATGAAATGAAGTGGATGTTGTATGCTATTGCCCCATGCTTAGTTTGTGCATTTTGGAATCTTGTAGCTTGTTGTTTTCATGTGTTCAAAATGCCATGTTGCTGTTTTTGGCAGATTTCAACTAAAATTTGTTTTGTTGATTGTGGTTGAACCGTAGCTCCGTTTTGAGCATTCCATATATGAAACTTGCTTAGAATCTCATGTAGATTCATAATAACTTGTTGTATTCATGATTTCAAATGGATGTGGTGGTATTTTCCATGCATTTGCATTCATGTCATGTGCATCTTGTATTGCTCATATCTTTTGAACCGTAGCTCCGTTTGAGATGTTCTATATATGTAAATCGACTAGAATGATGTGTAAAATAACATGGTATGCTTTATTATGCTGTTTAACTAATATAAAATATTATTAGTCCAGATCTGGACCAAATTCATAATTAACATATGGGGTCATTTCGGAAATGCTATAAGTAGTTTCTGACCTCATTTAAGATACCTAGATAGCTAGTTTACTTATGCTTCACCTCTTGCCATGTTTAACAACATTTAATATTGTCATGTACCTAACAAGACTGAACTAAATAATTCGAACGTGGAGTTTCGTCAATATGCAACGAGAGCTTCACTTAATGTGTAGTATTTGATTGTTGTGAATTGTCATGCATTGCATGTTAAACCGAACATGCATCATAGTTGTTGTGCATCTTGATTTGCATATGTTGTGGTGTATCTTGTGTTGATTGTTTGTTTCGGATTGCTTCTTCTTGATAGAGTTTTGAAAGCGTTCGGAGTGTGAGGATTCGTTTGACTACGTTGGTTCTTCTTCTTCATGGATTCGTTCTTCTTCCGAGCGGGATCTCAGGCAAGATGACACATTTCCCTGGATACCATGACTATCATTGCTATGCTAGATGTCTCGTCTTTTATAGTTATGTCTCGCTACCTACCACTTGTTTGATAAGCCTCCCAACATTGCCATGATAAGCCTCTAACCTCTCCAAAACCCAGCAAAATATTGTTTGGCTATGTTACCGCTTGCTCAACCCTTTTTATAGCGTTGCTAGTTGCAGGTGCTATTGCTTCCATGTGCCAACATGGACCTTCTTTTGTTATATCACAATATTGCTGCTATCTAATTTAATGCACATATACACTTGGTAAAGGGTGGAAGGCTTGGCCTTTTGCTTGGTGTTTTGTTGCACTCTTGCCGCCCTTAGTTACTTGTGAACCGGTGTTATGTTCCATAAATGAGCGCTCCTAACATGCTCGGGGTTGTTATGGAGACCCCCTCGATTTTCGGGTTAGAATAAAACTTGTCTGGCAAGGCCGAACATTGGTACTACATTTGCCTAACTAATTAAAACTTGCATAGGGCATGATCACCCCGTGGATAATTTAATCAACCCCCGGGCCAATGCTCCACATGAGTGTTGGTCCAAACCAGAGCAGCTTATTAACGCTACCCGGGGCAACTCGGTGTTTGACGTGGTAACCATCGCTCATCCGGTTGTGCCCTGAGAACGAGATACGCGGCTCCTATCGGGATTGTCGGCACGTCGGGCGGTCTTGCTGGATTTGTTTTACCTTTCTCGAACGTCTTGAGTGAGGAACTTTGATTTTCTTCGGGTTATCTTGAGGTGTTGGATTTCCTTTGGAATTGCCTAGGAAGATCACGAGATCCGTGGTTGAGGTTATTCCCGCTGAGTGTGGTTAATTTGTGATGGATGAGTTGGAGCACCCCTGCAGGGTTAAATCTTTTCGAGAAGCCGTGCCCGTGGTTATTTGGAAAACTTGGATAATTTGTTTAACACCCGGTCATAGCAAACTTGAAGTAAACTCTAATAAAATACACCAACTGTGTGCGTAACCGTGACTATCTCTTTTCATGAGTTCTTATCCGGAAGAGAACACGGTGGGGCTATGTTTGACGTAAGTAGGTGTTCATGATCAGTTAGTGATCATTGCTAGTTCACATCCGTTATGCGTAGACCACCATACTTTACTTTCTGTTCTCGTAAGTTAGCCACTTAAATAAATGCTTAGTCACTTGCTGCAGCCTCACCACTTAACCTTGCCTTACCTATTAAGCTTTAATAGTCTTGATACCCTTGGAAATGACATTGCTGAGTCCCTGTGGCTCACAGATTATTACAACAATAGTTGCAAGTACAGGTAATGCGATGATTTGACGTGAGCGCGTTGCTTGATTTGATTTGGAGTTCTTCTTCGTCTTCAATCTTGGATGGGTTCCAGGCGGCGGCCTGGGATAGCAAGGGTGGATGTGATTTTATCGTTTGGTTTCGTCCATAGTCGGACCCTGCTCTTATGTATGATGTTTGAGTATGTTGTTGTATTGCTTTGACTCTGATGTAGCTTGTGGCGAGTGTAAGCCAATTCCATATACTCATCTCTTCTGTACATGTACTTGTAATGATATCCATTCTTGCGAACGCATCGAGATGCGCTCTATCCCTGTTGAGGCCCTCGTGCCAAATAAGGATAGGACCGCATCTTGGGCGTGACATAACTGTCCCGGTTCGTGAGCCCAGGGGGCCGGCTGGGCCATGTGGGCCATTGGTCCTTGTTCATCTGGACGCTTTGGTCCCGGTTCCAGGCACGAACCGGGACCAATGTGCCTCGCTCCTGGCCCACGACCATTGGTCCCGGTTTGTGGGTGGAACCGAGACCAAAGGGGGTCCTTTAGTCCCGGTTCCAGCCACGAACCAGGACCAATGAGATGCCTATATATACCCCCCCGCCCGCCGCTAGCAGAGCCGTGGAGTGCTCTGTTTTTCCAGGACAGCAGTGTTAGAGCTTTGTGGTGCTCTAGCTCACCTCCTATGCACATGAGGTGTTCGATGAAATGCCCGAGCCACACTTAAGCTTTCTCCTCTCGAAGCTCCTTGTCCAAACTCCATTTTCGTCAAGATTTGTCTAGGTTCGCCGGTCCGTCCTATCCCGTCCCCGTCCTGAAACCGCCGTCGATCGCCCGCGCGTGGTGGGCCTCTTGATCTTATCTTCTTTCTAAAAGAAAATATACTAACTCGTATGATTTTATTACTTTTATTATTGTTTGTTATTATATAGTGCCATGGTTATGGTATCTGCCCACGTCGGCCCTCGTCCAGGCTATGATTCAGATGTGGTATATTATCTTTGATAACTATTTCACACATCTAATGTCTGTGACAATTAATTATGCCACCAACTTGACGTAGATGTTTTATCTATAGGAAGTAGTTGAACCAGAAATGGATATCGACTATGCAATTTTGCTCGACAAGTTAACTAAAGCTGAAAAAGAAATTGATCATTTGAAAGAAAAATTGAAAAGAACTGAAGATGAGAAGATGGGATTGGAGTTGCATGTTGCCGATATCGTCGATGATCACAGGACCAAGATGGCTGCAATGCGCTTGAAGCTTAGAAAGGTTAGAAAATATGCCATTATAAAGAGGCTTGGTATCATTATGCCATTGGATCAATTGTTACCTTAGTTCTGATTATGATCGCATTTGTTGTTGCATTGTAATGTTTTAAATAGTTTCAATGTATGGTTTAATTAGATGCTTTGGAGAGCTATATGTTGGTCAACGAGAACTATGTATCTACTTTGGTTTTAATGTGATGATGAACTTCTATTAATTTGGTCACTTCTGTATTCCTGATGTTCTGTAATGGTTTTTGACACACTTAATTATATATAATGCACACAGATGAACCGACAATGGTTGTACGGTAATAGAGCACCGACGAGTACATTAAGGGGGTGCATCATTTTCTCGAAGTGGCCGAGGCAAACAAGCAGAATGGTTTTATGTGTTGTCCATGCCTTACATGTGGGAATTTGAAGTCTTACTCTGACTAGAAAATCCTTCACAGCCACCTGTTTGTGAAGGGTTTCATGCCACACTATAATGTTTGGACCAAGCACGGAGAAATAGGGGTTATGATAGAAGACGGCGAAGAAGAAGAGGATGATGACAACTATGTGCCCCCTGAATACGGTGATGCTGGAACCAGGGAAGCTGAAGATCAAGAGGAACCAAACGATGTGCCCGATGATAATCTTCGCCGGGTCATTGTTGATGCAAAGAGACAGTGTGAAAGTGAAAAGGAGAAGTTGAAGTTCGATCGTGATGTCTACTATGCAACCTTCTCCTTTTAGACGTTGTTGGGCCCCCAAGTGCAGAGGTTTGTAGGACAGTAGCAATTTTCCCTCAAGTGGGTGACCTAAGGTTTATCAATCCGCAGGAGGCATAGGATGAAGATGATATCTCTCAAGCAACCTTGCAACCAAATAACAAAGAGTCTCTTGTGTCCCCAACACACCCAATACAATGGTAAGTTGTATAGGTGCACTAGTTCGGCAAAGAGATGGTGATTGAAGTGCAATATGGATAGTAGATATAGGTTTTTGTAATCTGAAAATATAAAAACATCAAGGTAACTAATAGTAAAAGTGAGCACGAACGGTATTGCAATGCTTGGAAACAAGGCCTAGGGTTCATACTTTCACTAGTGGAAGTTCTCTCAACAATGATAACATAATTGGATCATATAACTACCCCTCAACGTGCAACAAAGAGTCACTCCAAAGTAACTAATAGTGGAGAACAAACGAAGAGATTATTGTCGGGTATGAAACCACCACAAAGTTATTCTTTCTGATCGATCTATTCAAGAGTCCGTAGTAAAATAACACGAAGCTATTCTTTCCGTTCAATCTATCCTAGAGTTCTTACTAGAATAACACCTTAAGACACATATCAACCAAGACCCTAATGTCACCTAGATACTCCATTGTCACCTCAAGTATCCGTGGGCATGATTATACGATATGCATCACACAATCTTAGAATCATCTATTCAACCAACACATAGAACTTCAAAGAGTGCCCCGAAGTTTGTACCGTGGAGTCAAAACATGTGCCAACCCATATGCATAGGTTCCCGATGTCACGAAACCCGCAAGTTGATCACCAAAACATACATCAAGTACTCACATGAATATCCCATTGTCACCACAGATAGACATGTGCAAGACATACATCAAGTGTTCTTAAAGACTCAATCCGATAAGATAACTTCAAAGGGAAAACTCAATTCATTACAAGAAGGGAGAGGGGGAAGAACATCATAAGATCCAACTATAGTAGCAAAGCCCGCGGTACATCGAGATCAAGACATCTCAAGAACACGAGAGAGAGAGAGAGAGATCAAACACATAGCTACTGGTACATACCCTCAGCCCCGAGGGTGAACTACTCCCTCCTCGTCATGGAGATCGTTGGGATGATGAAGATGGCCACCGGAGATGGATTCCCCCTCCGGTAGCGTGCCAGAACGGGCTCCCGATTGTTTTTTGGTGGCTACAGAGGCTTGCGGCGGCAGAACTCCCGATCTAGGTCTAGTTCTGGAAGTTTCAGTATTTATAAGACCATATGGCGTCGAGAACAAGTCAGGAGGGGCCACGAGGAGGTCACGAGCCCCCTAAGCGCGCCCTACGAGGGGCCGCGCCTCCCAGGCTCGTGACTCCCTCGGGCCGCCTCTCCGGTATCTTTTTCTTATGGTATTTTTGATATTTTCCATAAAAATCACGGCGAAAGTTTTATTCCGTTTGGACTCCATTTGATATTCCTATCTGAAAAAGGTCAAAAACACGGAAAAAACAAGAACTGACACTAGGCACTGAGTTAATAAGTTAGTCCCAAAAATAATATAAAATAGCATATTCATGCATATAAAACATCCAAAGTTGATAATATAATAGCATGGAACAATAAAAAATTATAGATACGTTGGAGACGTATCAAGCATCCCCAAGCTTAACTCCTGCTCGTCCTCGAGTAGGGAAGTGATAAAGACTGAATTTTTGATGTGGAATGCTACCTAACATATTTGTTCTATGTAATCTCTTTATTGTGGCATGAATGTTCAGATCCATAAGATTCAAAACAATAGTTTAATATTGATATGAGAACAATAATACTTCAAGTATAATAGCAAAGTAATCATGAACTTTTAAAATAACAAGGCCAAAGAAAGTTATCCCTACAAAATCATATAGTCTGGCTATGCTCCATCATCCCCACACAACAAATTTAAATCATGCACAACCTCGGTATTGGCCAAGTAATTGTTTTCGCACTCTTACTTTCTCAAACTTTTTTCAACTCTCACGCAATACATGAGCGTGAGCCATGGATACAGCACTATAGGTGGAATAGAGTGTGGCGGAGGTTGTGAGGCAAAAAGGAGGAGATGGTCACATCGACTCGGCGTATCAATGGGCTATGGAGATGCCCATCAATAGATATCAATGTGAATGAGTAGGGATTGCCATGGAATGGATGCACTAGAGCTACAAGTGTATGAAAGCTCAAAAATAAAAACTAGTGGGTGTGCACCCAACTTGCTTGCTCACGAAGACCTAGGGAAATTTGAGGAAGCCCATCACTGGAATATACAAGCCAAGTTATATAATGAAAATTCCCACTAGCATATGAAAGTGACAAAACAAGAGACTCTCTATCATGAGGGACATGGTGCTATTTTGAAGCACAAGTGTGGAAAAAGATAGTAGCATTGTCCCTTCTCTCTTTTTCTCTCATTTTTTGTTTGGGCTCTTTGGCCTATTTTTTTGGTGGGAATCTTTGGCCTTTTTTTATTTCCTCACATGGGACAATGCTCTAATAATTATGACCATCACACTTTTATTTACTTACAACTCGATACTTAGAACAATAATGACTCTATATGAATGAAAGTGATGGCACATGTCACGAGAAGGAACGGTGGAAGTTGCATGGAAATATATCTCGGAATGGCTATGAAAATGCCATAATAGGTAGGTATGGTGGCTGTTTTGAGGAAGGTATATGGTGGGTTTGTGCACCGGCGAAAGTTGCGCGGCACTAGAGAGGTTAGCAAAGGTGGAAGGGTGAGAGTGCATCTATGCCATGGACTCACATTAGTCATGAAGAACTCATATACTTATTGCGAAAGTTTTATTAGTAATCGAAACAAAGTGCTAAATGAATACTCCTAGGGTATGGGTTGGTAGGAGTTAACCATCGCGCGATCCCGACCGCCACACAAAGGATGACAATCAATAAAAACATCATGCTTCGACTTCCTAACATAGCGGTTCACCATACGTGCATGCTACGAGAATCACAAACTTCAAAACAAGTATTTATAGATTCACAACACTCTACTAACATGACTCTAGTATCACCATCTCCATGTCTCAAAACTAGATGCAAGGAATCAAACTTCTCTTACTACTCAATGCACTTGAATTTGAAAGTTTTTATTATATCCCTTTTGGATGCCTATCATATTAGGACTAGTTTCATAACCTAAGAAAATTACCATGCTGTTTAAGACTCTAAAAATGATATAATTTAAGCATGAGAGTTCATCAATTTCTCTAAAATATAAACAGTGCAATGCTCTATAAGGATATAAGTGAAGCGCTAGAGGAAAAGACAAACTACTCCAAAAGATATAAGTGAAGCTTAATGAGTAGTTTAATAATTATTTAGCTATGTGAAGACTCTCCCATCTAATAATTTCAGATCTTAAGTACCTTATTCAAAGAAAAAAAATTGACACTCCAAGGATAGCAGGAATCATGTGAAGAAGCAAAAACTTAGGTTTAACTGATACTAACCGATAATTGTTGAAGAAGAAAGGTGGGATGCTAACCGGGGCATCCCCAAGCTTAGCCGATTGAGACTTCTTGAAATATGGATTGGGGTGCCTTGGTCATACCCAAGATTGATCTTTTGTGTCTCCTTAATTCCTCTCATATGGTGGTTTCCAAAATCTTAAAAACTTCATCCACATAAAACTTAACAAGAACTCATGAGATAGGTTAGTATAAATCAATGCAAAACTATATCATCCCATACTGTAGCAAATAAATAAGATTAATATTTGACATTCCATACTAAATGCCTCTGCATATTTAAAACTCCCATCATCAAATGGAATCATTAAACAAGCAAACATATGCGAACAATGCAAACATAACAGCAATCTGCCTAAATAGAACAGTCTGTGAAGAATGCAGCAAGATCCATACTTAATTAACTCCAAAAAAACTGAAAAAATCGCAAGCTTTATGGAATTTATAATATCATACCGTGTCCAAATTTCAAGTTATTTTGACATACAGAAAATTCTAGGGAATTTTTGCACTACAAGCAAGCTTTCTGTTTTGGAACAGCAACTCCCATACTTGCAAATTAAGCATGGTAAAGGCTATCCTTGACATTTTTATTGAACTAAATGATGAAAAACATTAACATTAATATAAATAACATCAATTAAGTACTAATAAAATAAAATGACGCTCCAAGCAAAACACATATCATGTGGTGAATAAAAATATAGCCTCAAGTAAATTTACCGATGGATTGAAGACGAAAGAGGGGATGCCTTCCCGGGGCATCCCCAAGCTTAGGATCTTTGGTGTCCTTGAATATAGTTTTGGAGTGCCTTGGGAATCCCCAATATTAGGATCTTTACACTCCTTGTTCCATAGTCCATCGAATCTTTACCCAAAACTTGAAAACTTCACAACACAAAACTTAAGGGAACTTCGTGAGATGGGTTAGTATAATAAAGACACATCATTCATTTTGGTACTGTGAAGACAAGATTAATAAATGTCCCAAACAATTACTACCGTATATTATCATTTCCACAATTTATATCACTTAATATAATCTATGGAAACACTAAAACAAGCAAACTATGCATTGAAAACAGAATCTGTCAAGAACAGAACAGTCTGTAATGATCTGAATGATAACTATACTTATGAAACTCCAAAAATTCTGAAAAATTATTAAAATTAATGAAATTTGTATATCAATCATCAGAAAGAATAATAAACTCAAAATCTCTCTCTGTATAAAAATGAAAAATAATTTCGTGAGCACAAAGTTTCTGTCTTTTTCAGCATGATCAAACAACTATCACCCAAACTAATCATAAAGGCTTTACTTGGCACTTTATTGAAATAAAAGCTATGAAACATGATTAATACAGTATAATAATCATGTGAACACATAAAACATTAAGGATACTTATTGGGTTGTCTCCCAACAAGCACTTTTCTTTTATGCCTTTCAAGCTAGGCATGATGATTTCAATGATGCTCACATAAAAGATAAGGATTGAAACATAATGGAAGCATCATGAAGCATATGAGTGATAACCCACAAGTATAGGGGATCAATTGTAGCCTTTCTCGATAAGTAAGAGTGTTGAACCAAATGAGGATCTAAAGGTAGGACAAATATTTCCTCAAGTTCTATCGACCACCGATACAACTCTACGCACACTTTACGTTCGCTTTACCTAGAACAAGTATGAAACTAGAAGTACTTTGTAGGTGTGATAGGATAGGTTTGCAAGATAATAAAGAACACGTAAAAAACTAGGGGCTTCTTAGATAAAGAAACAATTACGTTAGTTTAACGAGTGTGGAAAAGTGGTGGTAGGAGTTGCAGAATTGTCCCTAAGCAATTGACTATGTTACTAGACCGATAGCAAGTTTTATGTGGGAGAGGCCACTGCTAGCATGTCATCCCGTACTTGGAATTCTATGCACTTATGATTGGAACTATTAGCAATCATACGCAACTACTAACGTTCATTAAGGTAAAACCCAACCATAGCAATAAGATATATTGGTCCCCCTTCAATCCCATATGCATCAATTTCTATGCTAAGCGGAAGCTTATGTCAACCTTGCCCTCCAATACATAGTCCTATCAACATACAACTAAACCTACGGTGTGATCCACGTGCACACTCATATGATGGGCACCAAAGGACAGCAACATAACCACAAACAATTTAAACCAATCATAGCAATTCATCAATTACCGGTAGGACAATGAAAATCTACTCAGACATCATAGGATGGCAACACATCATTGGATAATAATATGAAGCATAAAGCACCATGTTCAAGTAGAGGGTACATCGGGTTGCAGGAGAGTGGACCGCTGAATATAGATGGGGGAAGGTGATGGTGGTGTTGGTGAAGATGACGGAGGTGTTGGTGTAGATCGCCGTCACACGATGATGTCCCGGGCGGCGTTCCGGCGCCGCCGGGAGAGAGGGGGAGAGAGCCCCCTTCTTCTTCTTATTCCTTGACCTCCTACCTAGGTGGGAGAAGGGTTTCCCCTCTGGTACATGGTCTCCATGGCGACGGAGAGGCGAGAGCCTCTCCGAGATAGGATCTCTCTCTCTGTGTCCTTCTGTTTCTGCGCTCCCAGATTCTGACCTTTCGCCGTTTCTTAAATTCCTGGAGATTCGTAACTCCGATCGGGCTGAAATTTTGAGGGGATTTTCCTTATAAAAATATCTTTCTTTTGGCGAAAGAAGGGTCCCAACCTCCTTAAGGGTTGGTCATGAGCCTGCCAAGCGCGGCCAGGGGGTGGCCGCGCCTCCTGGGCTCGTGACTCCCTCGGGTATCGTTTCGCGTTGATTATTCTTCCCAAATATCATAAATATTCCAAAAAAATCTCCATAGGTTTTTTATTGCATTTGTACTTCATTTGGTATGGATATTCTATGAAACAAAAAACATGCAACAAACAGGAACTGGCACTAGGCACTGGATCAATATGTTAGTCCCAAAAATAGTATAAAAAGTTGCCAAAAGTATATGAAAGTTGTAGAATATTGGCATGAAACAATCAAAAATTATAGATACGACGAAGAAGTATAAATGACCAGCACATTTAAGTCTAACCCACTTCCTATGCAAGGGATTTGTGAACAAACAACTTATTGGAGCAAGAATCATCTAGCATAGGAAGGCAAAACAAGCATAGCTTCAAAAATTTCAACACATAGAGGGGAAACTTGACATTATTGCAATATGTTGAAGCATATGATCCTCTCTCATAATAATTTTTAGTAGCATCATGAATGAATTCAACAATATAACCAGCACCTAAAGCATTGTTTTCATGATCTACAAGCATAGAAATTTTACTACTCTCCACATAAGCAAATTTATTCTCATGATTAATAGTGGGAGTATCGTAAAAGACTTGAGCACTATGAATAGTTTCCACATTAAAAGAGCAATGTTTAGCAAAAGGGTACTCATAATTGTGATAAGTTTTATCATCATTCTTCTTTATACAATAAGTATCATCACAATAATCATCATAGATAGGGGGCATGCTTTCATCATAATAATTTTGATCATTCAAAGTGGGGGAACTAAAAAGATCATCTTTATCAAACATAGAATCCCCAAGCTTGTAGCTTTGCATATCATTAGCATCATGGATATTCAAAGTATTCATACTAACAACATTGCAATCATGCTCATCATTCACATATTTTATGCCAAGCATCCTATGTAATTCTTCTTCTAGCATTTGAGCACAATTTTCTTTTCCATCATTTTCATGAAAGAAATTAAAAAGATGAAGCATATGAGGTAACCTTAATTCCATTTTGTTTTGTTTTCTTTTAATAAAATAAACTAGTGATAAACAAGAAACTAAAAGATTCGATTGCAAGATCTAAAGATATACCTTCAAGCGTCAACCTCCCCGGCAACGGCGCCAGAAAAGAGCTTGATGTCTACTACGCAACCTTCTCCTTGTAGACGTTGTTGGGCCTCCAAGTGTAGAGGTTTGTAGGACAGTAGCAATTTTCCCTTAAGTGGGTTACCTAAGGTTTATCAATCCGTGGGAGGCGTAGGATGAAGATGGTATCTCTCAAGCATCCCTGCAACCAAATAACAAAGAGTCTATTGTGTCCCCAACAGACCCAATACAATGGTAAGTTGTATAGGTGCACTAGTTCGGCGAAGAGATGGTGATACAAGTGCAATATGGATAGTAGATATAGGTTTTTGTAATCTGAAAATGTAAAAACAGCAAGGTAATAGTAAAAGTGAGCACGAACGGTATTGCAATGCTTGAAAACAAGGCCTAGGGTTCATACTTTCACTAGTGGAAGTTCTCTCAACAATGATAACATAATTGGATCATATAACTACCCCTCAACGTGCAACAAAGAGTCACTCCAAAGTAACTAATAGTGGAGAACAAATGAAGAGATTATTGTCGGGTACGAAACCACCACAAAGTTATTCTTTCTGATCGATCTATTCAAGAGTCGGTAGTAAAATAACACGAAGCTATTCTTTCTGTTCAATCTATCCTAGAGTTCGTACTAGAATAACACCTTAAGACACATATCAACCAAGACCCTAATGTCACCTAGATACTCCATTGTCACCTCAAGTATCCATGGGCATGATTATACGATATGCATCACACAATCTCAGAATCATCTATTCAACCAACACATAGAACTTCAAAGAGTGCCCCGAAGTTTCTACCGGAGAGTCAAAACATGTGCCAACCCATATGCATAGGTTCCCGAGGTCACGAAACCCTCAAGTTGATCACCAAAACATACATCAAGTACTCACATGAATATCCCATTGTCACCACAGATAGACACGTGCAAGACATACATCAAGTGTTCTTAAAGACTCAATCCGATAAGATAACTTCAAAGGGAAAACTCAATTCATTAGAAGAAGGGAGAGGGGGAAGAACATCATAAGATCCAACTACAGTACCAAAGCCCACGGTACATCGAGATCAAGACATCTCAAGAACACGAGAGACAGAGAGATCAAACACATAGCTACTGGTACATACCCTGAGCCCCGAGGGTGAACTACTCCCTCCTCGTCATGGAGATGGTTGGGGTGATGAAGACGGCCACCGGAGATGGATTCCCCCTCCGGCAGGGTGCCGGAACGGGCTCCCGATTGGTTTTTGGTGGCTACAGAGGCTTGCGGCGGCGGAACTCCCGATCTAGGTTTAGTTCTGGAAGTTTCAGTATTTATAAGATCGTATGGCATCGAGAACAAGTCAGGAGGGTCCACGAGGTGGTCACGAGCCCCCTACGTGCGCCCTAGGGGGCGCCTCCCAGGCTCGTGACTCCCTCGGGCCGCCTCTCCGGTATCTTTTTCTTCTGGTATTTTTGATATTTTCCATAAAAAATCACGGCGAAAGTTTTATTCCGTTTGGACTCCGTTTGATATTCCTATCTGAAAAAGGTCAAAAACACGGAAAAAACAGGAACTGGCACTGGGCACTGAGTTAATAAGTTAGTCCCAGAAATAATATAAAATAACATATTCATGCATATAAAACATGAAAGTTTATAATATAATAGCATGGAACAATCAAAAATTATAGATACGTTGGAGACGTACCAAATCGCATGTTAGAGGATCACAAAAAAGGGTTGTACCCCAAGTGTGAAGATGGCAACACAAAGCTCGGTACCACACTGGAATTGCTGCAGTGGAAGGCGGAGAATGGTGTACCTGACAAACGATTTAAGAAGCTACTGAAAATATTGAAGAAGAAGCTTCCAAAGGATAACGAATTGCCCGACAGTACGTACGCAACAAAGAAGGTTGTATGCCCTCTAGGATTGGAGGTGCAGAAGATACATGCATTCCCTAATGACTGCATCCTCTACCGCGGTGAGTACAAGGAACAGAACACATGCCCGGTATGCGGTGCATTGCGCTATAAGATCAGACGCGGTG
Source organism: Hordeum marinum (assembly GCA_022496015.1). Taxonomy (NCBI): domain Eukaryota; kingdom Viridiplantae; phylum Streptophyta; class Magnoliopsida; order Poales; family Poaceae; genus Hordeum; species Hordeum marinum. Next base: position 274,913,168 of record CM039677.1, on the reverse strand, counting down.
ACCCTGGTGATGTTGAGGGCGAGCGCCCCAGGAAGAGGGGGGCTGCCAAGGTGATGTGGTACGATCCTATAATACCACAGTTGAAACGTCTGTTCAGAAAAAAAGAGCATGCCAAGAATATGCGATGTCACAGAGAGGACCGTAAGAAAGACGGGAAGTTGAGAGCACCCGCTGACGGGTCGCAGTGGAGAAAAATCGAGAGAAAGTACAAGAAGGAGTTTGCAGGTGACGCAAGGAACGTATGGTTTGGTTTAAGCGCGGATGGCATTAATCCTTTTTGGGAGCAGAGCAACAATCACAACACCTGGCCCGTGACTCTATGTATCTATAACCTTCCACCTTGGTTGTGCATGAAGCGGAAGTTCATTATGATGCCAATTGTCATTCAAGGCCCTAAGCAACCCGGCAACGACATTGATGTGTACCTAAGACCATTAGTTGAAGAACTTTTACAACTATGGAATGGAAACGGTGTACGCGTGTGGGATGGGCACAAACAAGAGGATTTTGACCTGCATGCGTTGCTATTTGTAATCATCAATGATTGGCCTGCTCTTAGTAACCTTTCAGGACAGTCAAACAAGGGATACCATGCATGCACGCACTGTTTAGATGACACTAGAAGTATATATCTGGACAATTGCAAGAAGAATGTGTACCTGGGGCATCGTCGATTTCTTTCGACCAACCATCAATGTCGAAAGAAAGGCAAGAATTTCAAAGGCGAGGTAGATCACCGGAAGAAGCCCGCCATCCGTACCGGTGATCACATACTTGCTATGGTCAATTATTTACATGTAATATTTGGAAAGGGTCCCGGTGGACTATCTGTTCCGAATGACGCTGAGGGACGCGCACCCATGTGGAAGAAGAAATCTATATTTTGGGACGTACCCTACTCGAAAGGCCTAGAGGTCCACTCTGCAATCGACGTGATGCACGTGACGAAGAATCTTTGCGTGAACCTACTAGGCTTCTTGGGCGTGAATGGGAAGACAAAAGATACACCGGAGGCACGGAAGGACCAGCAGCATGTTCACGAAAAAGACGACATGCCTCCAAAGCAGTATGAAAGTCCTGCCAGCTACGCTCTTACCAAAGAATAGAAGGAAATCTCATTTGAATGCCTGCTCAGTATGAAGGTCCCGTCTGGCTTCTTGTCGAATATAAAGGGAATAATAAATATGGTAGAGAAAAAGTTCCAGAATCTAAAGTCTCATGACTGCCACGTGATTATGACGCAACTGCTTCCGATTGCATTGAGGGGGCTTCTACCGGAAAACGTTCGATTAGCCATTTTGAAGCTATGTGCATTCCTCAATGCAATCTCTCAGAAGGTGATTGATCCAGAAATCCTACCAAGGTTAAGGAGTGATGTGGTGCAATGTCTTGTTAGTTTTGAGCTGGTGTTCCAACCATCCTTCTTCAATATCATGACGCATGTCCTAGTTCATCTAGTCGACGAGATTGTCGTTCTTGGCCCTGTATTTCTACACAATATGTTCCCCTTTGAGAGGTTCATGGGAGTCCTAAAGAAATATGTCCGTAACCGCGCTAGGCCAGAAGGAAGCATCTCCATGGGCCATCAAATAGATGATGTCATTGGGTTCTGTGTTGACTTCATTCGTGAACTTAAGAAGATTGGTCTCCCTCAATCGCGGTATGAGGGGAGACTGACTGGAAAAGGAATGCTAGGAGCGGAGTCAATAATATGTGGGGACAGGCATTCTTGGTCTCAAGCACACTACACAGTTCTACAGAATTCTACCTTGGTGACCCCGTATGTCGATGAACACAAGAACATTCTATGCTCCAAACACCCAGAGCAGTGTGACGACTGGATTACATGTGAACACATCAAGACTTTTGGCAGTTGGTTGCAAACACGTCTCAGGTGTGACAACACTGTTTCTGATGAGCTGTACTCGTTGGCCAGGAGACCATCTTTGACTGTATTGACTTACAATGGGTATGAGATAAATGGGAATACATTTTACACGATCGTCCAAGATCAAAGGAGCACTAACCAAAACAACGGTGTCCACTTTGATGCAGCAACGACCAATGGGAAGGTCGACACATATTATGGTTACATAAAGGAGATATGTGAACTTGACTATGGACATGATTTGAAGGTCCCTTTGTTTCGATGCAAATGGGTCAATATTACAAGAGGCGGGGTACAGGTAGCCCCGCATTATGGAATGACAACAGTGGATCTCAACAATCTTGGGTACACAAACGAACCATTCGTCCTAGCCAATGATGTGGCGCAGGTTTTCTATGTTAAGGACATGTCTACCAAACCGAGAAAAAGAAAAGATAAGGAAGCGAATACATCATACGATGAGCCAAAGCATCACATAGTTCTTTCAGGCAAAAGAGAGATCATGGGATTGGAGGGCAAGACAACATGTCTGAAGATTATGAAAAGTTTCAGGAAATTCCTCCCTTCAAAGTCAAGGCTGACCCAAACACCCTGTTAAACAATGAAGATTATCCATGGTTACGGCGCAATAAGCAAAGGACACAAGCGAAGAAAAAGTGAAGACTTTCTCTCCACAACTATTATGATGATTCCTTTGATCTAGAATATAACTGCAGTTACATGTGAAAATGAAATGCCTTTTGTAACGGATGGGTTTTCGTCCGAAACCCTGATACTTCGAAAGAGATTGTCCATTTTGTACACGAAGTGCATCCATCTTTTTCCATAACCCTCTCAACTTTTTAGCACATGCTATGTGGGTGAAATGATGATACAATGCCAACTTTCAACCTTTTCAGAGTTCATTTGTAGTGCTTTTCAATTTCAAGGTCATTTAGCTCAAAAAATCAGTAAATGCATGACAAAATACCAAATGAAGTCAGAAAGGGTTGAAAATTGATGATGTGGTTTTGAATGGTGCATTTTGAACACACAAAAAGTATGGAGTTCAAATAAGTTCAAAAAAACATGAAATCCCTTTGTAACAGATGAGTTTTCGTTCGAAACCCTAATACTTCGAAAGAGATTGTCCATTTTGCACACGAAGTGCATCCAGTTTTTGCCGCAACCCTCTCAACTTTTTATAACATGCTATGTGGGTGAAATGATGATACCATGCCAACTTTCAACGTTTTCAGAGTTCATTTGAAGTGCTTTTCAATTTTAGGTTCATTTAGCTCAAAAAAAAATCAGCAAGTGCATGAAAAATACCAAATGAAGTCAGAAAGGTTTGAAAATTGATGATGTGGCTTTGAATGGTGCATTTTGAACACACAAAAAGTATGGAGTTCAAATAAGTTCAAAAAGATGAAATCCCTTTGTAACAGATGAGTTTTCGTCTGAAACCGTGATACTTCGAAAGAGATTGTCCATTTTGCACACGAAGTGCATCCAGTTTTTGCCATAACCGTCTCAACTTTTTAGCACATGATATATGGGTGAAATGATGATACCTTGCCAGCTTTCAACCTTTTCATAGTTCATTTCCAGTGTTTTTTAATTTCTTTCAAAACATTGTGGGAGTGGAGTTCAAAAAAGAATCAACTAAAAAGCTTTTATAAACCTCTAGTATTTTTGAAACTATAATTATGTAAAAATTACGCAACTAAAATTATCAAAGTATTTTTTGTTCAAAACATCAATAGCAAAAAGAATATAATGATAAAACACACTGGAAATAAAGAAGCAAAAAATAAAACCAAAATAAATAAAGCAAAAAACAAAACAAAAATAATGAAAATTATGCAACCAAAATTATCAAAGTATTTTTTTCAAAAGAATTAACTAAAATAACAGAAGAAAAATACTGGAAAAAAATAAAAAAATAAAGCAAAAAATAAAACAAAAATACTGGAAAAATAAAAAAAATAAAGCAAAAAACAAAACAAAACTAAAATTATCAAAGTTTTTTTTGTTAAAAACTTTAATAGCAAAAATAATATACATAAAGTATTTTTTGTTAAGAACTTTTAATATGCAAAAAAATAACGTAAACATGGCAAAAGTGAAAAAAGATGCGCTTATAGAGGAAATTGAACCTAAATTCAAAGTGCTAGTTAAGTGCTAGTTAGGCACCTAACTAGTATTTTAAATTTATGTCCAATTTCCTATATAAGGGCATCTATTTTAAATTTGAGAGGAGCTCAACGTAGCTACCACGTCGGGGCTTATAAACAAGTTCGTGCTCCTTTCGCTTGGTGAGGTGGGACTAAATTTTGTTAAGAACTTTTAATATGCAAAAAATAACATAAAAATGCCTACCTACTCAGCCACCATGGCCTGCATACGACTAGTAACCCAATATACATGGGCCAGGACGCAGGCCCATGGGGCAAGTAGGCCCAACAGGCAGAGACAATTAGGCATGCACTTCCTATGGTAGAGAGGAGCTCGAGACAGTAGGTGCATACGAGTTTATAAACCAATATGTGCGCTCCTCGCTTGGCGAGGTGGGACTAAACTCTCACCGTGCTAGGAATAGGGATTTGGTCCCGGTTGGTGGCACCAACCGGGACCAATACCCCCCTTTAGTCTCGGTTGGTGCCACCAACCGGGACCAAAGGGAGGGACTAAATGGGGCCATTAGTGGCACCAACCGGAACCAATGCTCCCTGTATAAAAGCCTACACCTAGCAGTTTTTGACCCGTATCGCTCCCCTGAAGGCCAGATCCCACCCACGCCGTCAGGCTGCCCGAATCTCGCGTGCTCTTTGTCGCCGTCGCCGCCACCGGCCGCCGTCCCCGACCTCCCCGACCTCGCTCCGGTCGCCCCGCCCCGCACCACCTCGCTCCGGCCTCCCCGCCCTGCTCCTGCCGCCCCGCTCCGGCCACTGCTCCGCCCCGCTCCGGCCACATCCCCCCTCCCCTATACGTGATGATGATTTTTTGTTTTTCGTTCATATATATGTGTGTGTGATGTTTTTTGTTTATATATATATGTGTATGATGTTTTTTTTATGTGTTCATATATGTGTATGTGTATGTATGTGTTCATGTATGTATGTGTTCATATATGTGTATGTGTATGTATGTTTTATTTTATTAGATCTCATTTAATTATTATTTATATATGCTTGTCGTATTGCTGTTTATAGAAACTGACGCATCCCGTATCACCATATCGATGTTGCCGTATCGGTGCTTCGTAGGTTACCGCCGCCGCGTGATGATATGTCCGGCTGGCATTTTTTTTGTTCATATAGAAAACTCCGGTAATTTCGACATGAGGGGGACGTCGATCAACCCCCTCTCGCCCGACCAACTTTCGAGTCCGCCTAAACCGGGACTGAAAAAGCTTTGTCGATCTCCTACCCCCTCTCGCCCCTATCCGACAAACTCTCGAGGCCACCCAAACCACTAGAAGAAAACTCCGGTAACTTTGATCAACCCCCTCTCGCCCGACCAACTCTCGAGTCCGCCTAAACCGGGACTGAAAAAGCGTTGTCGATCTCCTACCCCCTCTCGCCCCTACCCGACAAACTCTCGAGGCCACCCAAACCACTAGAAGAAAACTCCGGTAACTTCAATCAACCCCCACTCGCCCGACCAAACCCTAGAAGCGTTGCCGAGGCCACCCAAACCCTAGAAGTGTCGAGGCCACCCAATCCCTAGAAGCGTTGTCGAGGCCACCCAAAACCGTAGAAGCGTCGAGGCCACTAATATGATCCCTTGTCTATGTTTGCCACTAATTAATATATCCATCTCTCATGTTTGTATATTAATTGCCATGTTGTAATATTTGCAGAAACCATGGATCCAACCATGGAGCCAACCATGGATCCAACCATGAACGGAGACTTTGAACGAGAAGAGTTGTTGGGGGACATGATCCGCGACGGCGGTGATATCTTCTCGTTAATCAATTTTGACACAGAAGAGCTAGGACATGATGATGACGGCTCCGGTCACCGAATGTTGGAGGAAGAAGGAGACCATGATGACGGCTCCAGTGACCGAACGGAGGGAGCTGTTGCAAAGTTGTCCGGCAAGGTATATATATTAGATAAGCCTGTGCTGACAAATTGATGCATTAATTGTTTTGGTATGTACATATATTAACTCTTAATTATTTCTTCTTTTATATAGCCCTCCGGATCAAGCACAACTTTGGTAACGAGACGAGGCCCGAAGAAAAGGTTGGGCAAGGAAGTAAGGTTCACGATCACCTTAATCGCGAACGATGGCTGACCGATTGAACCGAAGAAGACCAAGGACGCATTTTCTGCTCAGTGTGGAGTTATTGTCAGGGACAACATCCGGATCAGCATCCAGCAATGGAATGAGCGAGCTAAGAACGCTAAGAACTACGACCCTCAAGTTTCTTATGTCACCGATAGACAAAAGGAAGATCTTTGGAAGGCCCTAAAGGCAAATTTCAGCCTACCGCCAGAGGAGGATGAGAGTAATCCAGTTATAGAGCCACTGGTCAGGTCGTTTGCTCTAAAGAAGATGGAAGATCTTTTCAGGAGGTGGAAGAATGAGTTAAAAGCTAGTTTGTCGACCAAGAGAAGACTCCAGTATTCGTCGGCCGATATGCGGGGATAAGAGATCAATGGGACACGTTCGTGGCCTACAAGACTTCTGCAAAGAGTAAGAAACTGTCAGCGATAAACAAGGAAAATGTTGAAAAGAAGCTGTTTCACCATCGCACGGGGTCAGGTGGCTACCTCAAAGCCCGACAGTTGTGGGCCAAATCGTAGGATGACCTGCAAGCTAAAGTGGTTGAACCACAGATAGCAAACTAGCCAGACTGTTCAAGGACTTGGTTCTTTGGGGTTGGGGGAACTTTGGACCCTGAAACAGGGAAGTGCGTTTGAGCGGACGAGCAACTTGCAATACCAGTCAGGAAGCTTCAGCAAGTTATAAAAAAATGCGTTGGAAGGGAGGTTCAAACCCGACAGAGAGAAGGACGAGCTGGCTGAAGCCCTCAGGAATCCTGAGCACCCTGGACGAACACGAGGCACGCCAGACTTCATTCTGTAGAAGCATGGGTTTCCCGGTGCACGCGGTTACAAAAGCCGGGAGAGGAAGAGGAAACAAGAGCTGAGCGTTGTGCAAGAGCTCAATGCAAGAGTACGATGGCTAGAGGAAAAAGTTATGAGCCAGCGAGCTCCCGACCAGCAGCTTGTTCAGGGGCACGAAGCTACCCCAGAAGCTACCCTGCCATCTCAGCGGAAAAAAGCAGCGTGGCTTCCACGGAGGTCCTTCAGCAGCCTGACTTCACAGCTCCTAGCTACCCCATGGATGCTATCACAGATGGTGAACATTGCGAGCTTATGATGAAATGCATTAACCTCACCCTCAAGGCGGCTGACGGCTTTTTTGCACCTCCTCGAACCAATGGAACTTTTCACCACGATGAGATTCCACATGGCTATGCTGTTGTGCAAGTGGATGAAATAATGGGGGGATTAGAGGAGCTCTAGCTTGACCACCCTATAGGTGAAGGGGAGACTCAGCTGAGATTTGTTCTAAGGAGTACATGTCTATGGCGGAAGGAGCACACCAAGCTTCCGAACTGGACGCCTCCGCCTCCTCCTCGTCCTCTGGCGAGTGATGAAGGCACTCATCCTCCTCCTCCTCCTCCGGTGAAGGATCAAGGCACTTTGCCTCCTCCTTTGCCTCGTTCGGCGCGTGCCGTCGACGATCAAGGCACTTCGTCACCTCCTCCGCCTCCTCCTCCCTCGAAACGTCGGAGTACTCCGCCTCCTCCTCCTCTGGCGCGTCGGAGCACTCTGCCTCCTCCTCCGCCTCGTAAGCAACGACGGAAGAGAGACTCCGTCGCTCTGGCTGCTAGCAGTACAGCTAGTGGCGGGAGGTCATACGAATACGGTCCTAAGTCTCTCAAGCCATTGGAAAATTTGCCATATGAGAGGACCGCGGAGGAAACCGCGAAGATCTCTCAAGACCAAGTGAGGGCCCATTTTGCAAAGAAAGCTCTAACTCCGAAGCAGACGATAGATCCGGTGGCAGCGAAGCGCACTATCGAGGCCCTGAAGCGACCACCACCGCCTCCGCTGGATACCAACTATGTATGTGGTACTAAAAAGCCATATCAAAATGTGGTGCAGACGAGAACTACTTCCAGTGATGAGAGGTTAGCTAAACGAAGAAGTGGGAAAACAATTTCCCAGCTCGGCGAACAGCTTAACCAATCGTGCCCCCCGCTGAAGGTGTCTACCGATATCGTGCCTAATCTGGCGCCGAGGGTGGTGGTGGAGGGGATGGCGCCCGGTTATGACAATATTGCCGATTACCTCGATGTTAAATTCCCAATAGTAGAGGTGGAATACAAATACTAGTACGGGAACCCTCTCGTCAAAGATGGAGGTCCTCCTCTAGGAACGATGATGAGACAATTGCATGATTGGTACATGAACACCTGCAGGGAGTCTTGGATGGATTGTTTGATGCTGAGTATTAAAGAGGAGCACGACTTCTTTAGCCAAGAGCTGATTCCTGTTGAATTTGACGAGCTTTTCCAGTTTTACAATCAAAAGGACATCGACAAACAAATCATGACTTGCTACTGTCTGTAAGTACTACTGTAATTAAGTCTCTATATATAGGTCACCTCTTTCATTGCATGTATATATATAATTATCCTCATCACTATATTATGCAGATTGAAGATCGTCGAATGCAGAAAAGCAGGAATGTATGACATTGGGTTCATTAACCCAAATATCATACATGAATGGACGGTTAAACACAATGCCCGGGAATCCGAGGACAACTTGCTACAATCGATGCTTAAAAATCAAAACAAAGAAAAAAAATACTCTTTCCTTACAACTTCAAGTGAGTGTTACTGTCTTGTGCATATTCAGTTTCTCCCTTATCACTTGAGGGTATAGTAATGTAACTGATTAGCTATGCATGTGTGCGCAGCCACCACTTTATTCTACTAGAGATTAAGCTTGAGCGGGGTGTAGTAACCGTCTTAGACTCGAGACGAAATGCTCCCGAGTTGTATGCGAACCTGACTGAAATGCTCCAGAGGTAAGTTCAATCAATCATTATCGCATCATATCGGCAACTTTGTTCATTTCCTGATATATATCAAGTAATTATTTTCTTTGTCTGCCAGGGTTTGGAAAGATGTCACCAAAATTGCTCTGGGACTGCCTACCGAGCTGCAATTTAGACACCCGAGAGCAAGTAATATATACTACCTAGTTCCGCCCATCTCCCATTGATTCTAGCTAGTTTCATCAATATATACCATTTAGCATTCTTGCTTATCAGTTTGATTGACCTCTATTCTCGTATCGTGCTTGTTTCAGGAACAAGGGTCTAGTTTTTGTGGATACTACGTTTGTGAGTTCATCTACAACGAGACGAATCCTAATAAGCGGGGCTACACTGAAAAAGAATATGAAGTGCGTAAGCAAAAATATTCACAATTTTATTTTATTACAATCATTTATGTTGAGTTTCATTCATATACATGTATTGACCCTCTTCTTCAATTTAGATCTGGCGGATGCAGGATGAACTCCTACCACAAGATCGCATACGAGCAATTCAAGAGGAATTGGTGGGATTCTTTATTGACTACGTCATCAGTAAAGCCGGTCAATACCATATGGAACTTGATATTAGATGTTAGGGATTGTAACATAGGATAGATATACGAAAACTTGTTGTTTGACCAATCTCTCGGAGTAGGAGGATGTCGATCACTTCTCTCTGTATATGTTCATGACGATCTTGTGTACTTAATGGTTTCCTTCATTTGCTTACTAACCAGTGTGTCGTGAGTTCCCTCTATACGTATAGTACATAGCGTCGCGACCAAACACGGAGATAAGAGAGGTCACTTCTCTTTATTAGCTAGCTAACACAATATATGAAACCCCTAAATTAACCCTCGAAAACCCTGAAAACCCCCCCTCTTTCAAAAAAACAGCTCCTGAGCTACTGACGCGTAGACGCTCTTTGGTCCCGGTTGGTGTTACCAACTGGGACCAAAGGCCCTCCTGCCTGGGCTTGGCGGAGCGACCACGTGTAGCCTCATTTGTCCAGGTTCGTAAGTGAACCGGGACTAATGGTCATGGGCTTTAGTCTTAACCCTTTAGTCCCAGTTCCGGAACCGGGACAAATGGGCCTTACGATCCGGGACAAATGGGCCTTTTTCTACCAGTGTCACCTCCATAATCAAGAAACATCTCCTCAGTCCTCTGGTTACTAAGGATAATTTTGACCGCTGTCTAGTGATCCACTCCTGGATCGCTCTTGTACCCCTTGACAGACTCATGGAAAGGCACACACCAGTTGCGGTACACAGTATGGCATAATATAGAGCCTATGGATAAGGCATAGGGGACGACATTCGTCCTTTCTCTTTCTTTTGCCGTGGTCGAGCTTTGAGTCTTACTCAACATCACACCTTAAAAATCAGGCAAGAACTCTTTCTTTGACTGATCCATTTTGAACTCTTTCAAAAACTTGTCAAGATATGTACTCATTGAAAGTCTCATCAAGTATCTTGATCTATCTCTATAGATCTTGATGCTCAACAATTAGGTAGCTTTATCCAGGTCTTCCTTTGAAAAACTCTTTTCAAACAACCCTTCATGCTTTCCAGAAATTCTATACCATTTCCGATCAACAATATGTCAACCACATATGCTTATCAGAAACTCTATAGTGCTCCCACTCACTTTATTGTAAATACAAGTTTCTCATAAACTTTGTATAGACTCAAAAACTTTGATCACCTCATCAAAGTGTATATTCCAACTCCGAGATGCTTGCTTCAGTCCATAGAAGGATCCCTGAAGCTTGCACACCTTTTAGCATCCTTAGGACTGACAAAACCTTCTGGTTGTGTCACAGACAACCTTTCCTCAAGTAAACCGTTAAGGAAATGATGTTTTGTCATCCATCGGCCAGATTTCATAATTGAAATATACAACAACTGCTAACATAATTCCAACAGACTTTAGCATCGCTGCGAGTGAGAAAGTCTCATCACAGTCAACTCCTTGAACTTGTTGGAAATTTCTTTGTGACGAGTCGAGCTCTATAAATGGTGACATTTACCATCAACGTCTGTCTTCATCTCAAAAGTCCATTTGTACTCGACGACCTGCCGTCCAACAAGCAAGTATACCAAAGTCTATACTTGGTTTTCATACATGGATCCTTTCTTGGATTTCATGGCCTCTAACCATTTGTCGGAATCCGGGCCCATCATCGCTTCTCCATAGCTCGTAGGTTCATCGTTGTCCAACAACATGACCTCTAAGACAAGGTTGTTGTACCACTCAGGAGTAGTACACGTCCTTGTCGACCTACGAGGTTCGATAGTAACTTGATCCGAAGCTTCATGATCATCATCATTAACTTCCTCTTCAACTAATGTAGGCTTCACAGAAACATCTTCCTACGCTGCGCTACTCTCTGGTTGAAACAAAGGTTCAATAACCTCATCAAGTTCCATCTTCCACCCACTCAATTCTTTCGAGAGAAACTTTTCTCGAGAAAGTACCCAGTTTTAGCAACAAATACTTTATGCTTGGATCTAAGATAGAAGGTTCACCCAACTGTTTTTAGGGTATTCTATGAAGATGCATTTGTCCGCTTTGGGTTCGAGCTCATTAGGTGAAAACCTTTTTTCACATAAGGGTCGCAGCCCCAAACATTTAGAAATGACAGTTTAGGTTTCTATCAAACCACGGTGTCATCTCAACGGATTTAGATGGTGCCCTATTTAAAGTGAATGTAGTTCTCTCTAATGCATAACCCCAAAGCGAAAGTGGCAAAACGATAAGAGACATCATAGTATGCACCACATCCAATAGAGCACGACTATGACGTTCGGACATACCATCACACTATGGTGTTCCAGGAGGCATGAGTTGTGAAACAACTTTCACATTGTCTAAAGTTGTATGCCAAACTTGTAACTCAGATATTCACCTCCACGATCATATCGCAAACATTTTTATCTTCTTGTCACGATGATCTTAAACTTCACTCTAAATTTTCTTGAACCTTTCAAACGATTCAGACTTGTGTTTCATTAAATAAATATACACTATATCTACTCAAATCATCAGTGAAGGTAAGAAAATAACGATATCCACCGCACGCTACAAGGCTCATTGGATTGCATACATCAACATGTATCATTTCCAATAAATCACTTGCCCGCTCCATTAATCCGAAAAACGGGGTCCTTAGTCATCTTGGGCAAGAGGCATGGTTCGCATGTCTCAACCGATTCAAAATCGAATGAGTCCAAAGATCCATCAGCATGGAGTTTCTTCATGCGCTTTATACCAATATGACATTTAGCAACAGTGCCACAAGTATGTGGTACTATCATTATTAACTGTGTATCTTTTGGCATCAATGTTATGAACATGTGTATTACTACGATCAAGATTTAACAAACCATTCTTATTGGGTGCATGACCATTGAAGGTATTATTCATGTAAACAGAATAACCATTATTCTCTAACTTAAATGAATAACCGTGTTGCAATAAACACGATCTAATCACGTTCATGCTCAACGCAAAACACCAAATAACATTTATTTAGGTTCGTCACTAATCCCGAAGGTAGAGAGAGCGTGCGATGCTGATCACATAAACCTTGGAAACATTTCCAACACACATCATCACCTCACCCTTAGCTAGTTCTCCGTTTATTCCGTAGCTTTTATTTTGAGTTACAAACATTTAGCAACCGAACTGGTATCCAATACCCAAGTTCTACTAGGAGTACTAGCAAGGTATACATAAATAACACATATATCAACTATACTTCTGTCGACGTTGCCAACCTTCTTATCTACCAAGTATCTAGGGTTGTTCCGCTTCAGCGGCCGCTCTCCTCATAATCGAAGCACTTAGTCTCGGGTTTGGGTTCAACTTTGGGTTGCTTCACTGGAGCAACAACTGACTTGCCATCCATGAAGTTTCCCTCCTTGCCCTTGCCCTTCTTGAAACTAGTGGTTTTACTAACCATCAACACTTGACGCTCCTTCTTGATTTCTACCTTTGCGATGTCAAACATCGCGAACAACTTAGGGATCATTATTTCTATCCCTAGCATTTTATAGTTCATCACCATGTTCTAGTAGCTTAGTGACAGTGATTTGGAGAACTATATCAATCACTATCTTATCTGGAAGATCAACTCCCACTTGATTCAAGCGATTGTAGCACCCAGAGCAATCTGAGCACATGCTCAACGATTGAGCTATTCTCTTTCATCTTGCAGGCAAAGAATCTTGTTGGAGATCTCATATCTCGCAACACGGGCACGAGCCTAAGATACTAATTTCAGGTCTTAGAACATCTCATATGTTTCGTGACGTTCAAAATGTTCCAGAGCCTCAATTCTAAGCCGTAATGCATGACGCACTAAACTATCAAGTAGTCATCAGAACGTGCATGTCAGATGTTCACAACATCTACAGATGACGCTAGAGGGGTTGGCCCACTGAGCGGTGCATTAAGGACATAAGTCTTCTGTGTAGCAATGAGGACAATCCTCAGATCACGGACCCAGTCTGCAATATTTCTACCATCATCTTTCAACTCTATTTCTCTAGGAACATAAAAAAATTCGAGCTATAGCGCGAGCAAGTAATTTACAACATAATTTGCAAAGACACTACTGACTATGTTCATGATAATGAGTTCAATTAATCATATTACTCAAGAACTCCCACTCAAATTGACATCCCTCCAGTCATTTGAGTGATACATGATCCAAATTCACCAACTCAAGTCCAATCATCACGTGAGTTGAGGTGGTTTCAATGGTGATATCATCATGTTGATCATATCTACTATATGACTCATGTTCGATCTTTCGGTCTCTTGTGTTCCGAGGCCATGTCTGTACATGCTAGGCTCGTCAAGTTTAACCCGAGTGTTCTGCATGTGCAACACTGGCTTGCACCCGTTGTATGTGAGCGTAGAGTCTATCACACCCAATCATCACGTGGTGTCTCGACACGACGAACTTTCGCAACGGTGCACACTCGGGGAGAACACAATTTATCTTGAAATTAAGTGAGGGATCACCTTATAATGCTACCATCGTCCTAAGCAAAACAAGGTGCATAAAAGGATTAACATCACATGCAAATCATAAGTGACATGATATGGCCATGAACTTGTGCTTTTGATCTCCATCTTGAAAGCACCGGCATGATCTCCATCATCACCAGCATGACACCATGATCTCCATCATCTTGATATCCATCAACGTGTCGCCATCGGGGTTGTCGTGCCCACCATGCTTCTACTACTATTGCTACTGTTTAGCAATAAAGTAAAGCATTACATAGCGCTTAATGATTGACATGCATGTCATACAATATTTAAAGACAACCCTATGGCTCCTGCCGGTTGCCGCACTCATCGACATGCAAGTCGTGATATTTTATACAATACATCATCATCTCATACATCACATATATCTCATCATGTAATTGGCCATATCACATCACAACATACCCTACAAAAACAAGTTAGACGTCCTCTAATTGTTGTTGCATGTTTTACGTGGCTGCTACGGGCATCTAGCAAGAACAATTCTCACCTATGCAAAACCACAATGGTGATACATAAATTGCTTTTCAACCTTCTCAAGGACCGCCTTTGTCGAATCCGGTCCAACTAAAGTCGGAGAAACACACACCCGCCAGCCATCTTTGTGCAACGTAGTTACATGTCAGTCGATGAAACCGATCTCTCGTAAGCGTACGAGTAAGGTTGGTCCAGGCTGCTTCATCCCACAATACCGCTGAACCAAAACACGACCAAGGGAGGAAGCAATCTAAGCATCAACGCCCACAAACTCTTTGTGTTATACTCGAGATCTCATCTACACATAGACCTAGCTCTGATACCACTGCTGGAGAATGTTGCATGGGAAACAAAAAATTTCCTACGTGCACGCGAGATCTATCCATTGTGATGAGCATCTACGAGAGGGAGAGTGGATCTACATACCCTTGTAGATCGCTAAGCGGGAAGCGTTAAGAAACGCGGTTAGTGTAGTCGAACGTCTTCGCGATCCAAATCTCCGAGCGTCCCGCGATCTCATTACGATCGGCCCCGCGATCCAATCACGATTTATCCCGCGAACTCATCACGATCCGTCCCGCGATCTCATCACGATCCGTCTCGCGATCTTGATCATGGTCCTTTTGATCTGGCACTAAACGGACGGCACCTCCGTGTTCAACACACGTACATTTGAGCACACGGTCCTGCTCAGAAGGCTTCCAGGTAGCCTCTGGAGGCTCTAGCTGCCCCGTTTGAGCTCCGGCTCGACGAGCCCATGCTCGCCCGAGTTCCGGCAGCCGCCGCGCTCGTCGCCGGTGTCGATTCCGACCACCCTAGCCCCTGGGACGTGTCAGGTTGGATGCGCGCGAGCAGTGCGAGTCGTCTGGTGCCCTCCGCCGTCCATTTGGTCACCGGACACGCACTCCGACGAGTCTCCACCGCGTCAGATGGTCGCCGCCGGCCCTGCTCCGGTGGGCGCCGACGTGGCCATTATTAGGGGGCTAATCCCCCTAATTAGTTCGGCCCCAGTCACTTACAGTGGGACCCCAGAGGTGGGTCAGACCTCAGTCAGCGCGGGATTAAGCCCCCTGACGCTGACAGGGAGGTCCCACCTTTTCAGGTTTGACTCTGGCTAGTGAGCCGACCAGCTGACGTCAGGTTGACGTCAGGCTGACGCATTAATTCATTTTCCAGTTATAATTCCAGAAACTGTTTAAAACTTTGAAAATTCATATAAATTAATCCGTAAGTCAGATGAAAATAATTTATATATGAAAATATATCAGAAAAATCCAATGAATCCAATGGTGCCATTCTCATGCATGTTAGAGCAATCAAAATAGGTGAACATGGACATTTATCAATAGGCTAATATATGGAATTTGGAATGGAGAACAACTTTGAATCTATATTCAAATTCATCTCAAATCAACATGATCACTAGCTGCACTAGGTCATCCATACATACTATCATGCCATGATCATGCATCATATTGTTGCACTTGCGTGTGTTGATTGTTTCATATCTGCATTGCGATAGGCTCCGCTTCTGAGGATAACCCTGAGTATCTCGCTAAAGGAGAAAACCTTCCTGCAACCCAGCAAGGCAAGAAAACCCCTTTGATCATTCCAATAAGATCCCACTCTCTCGCCCCTGCTCTTCTTTATTGCATTAGGACAAACGATCACATGTCAATCATACACGGTAGACGATCCTATTCTTATGCATGACCTGACCTTGTCACAGTAAATAGTTAAACCTTGCAACCTAGCATACCTGGTAGATGCTTGTGCCATGATGTGCTTAGCTTACTTTGCCTACTATGCTTGCTATGCCTAGAGTTGTGTCAGGTCTGATTCATCCGGGTGATGAACTGAGTGAAACAATGTTGTCCGATGTGATGAGCATATGATGAATACGAATTGGTAAAGGTAGTGATGAGAGGCTATGTAGGAGTACATAGTGGGTTGTCTCATTGGGACCGTTCTTAGGAACTGGGTTCCATGTTTGTGATCCAAGACTAGTTACCACCACATGCTGGGCCCTGAAATATGACCCCGCTCGACATATCATTCACTTAGTCCTTAGTCTAGAAGTTGCAAGTAGTTTCTGGTGTTTATAGCATGCTTGAGGTCGTGCGTAGAGCTGACCGTAGGGGTGGGTTATGACGCGGTAGGCAGTGGCACGGTGTACCAAGGGTCACCCGAATGGTGGGCTTGGGAACCCTGCGCACATCGTTTGGGGCCGTAGCGGAAACTTCGGTCGGACTTCCGTGCAGGTTCAGTCTCAAATAGGCGATAGCCTGGACTAGAGGTCTTATGTGATTGACGGTCATGGCCGACTCCCTCGCTGGGCATCCGCTTGAAGGTTGCCGAGGTGCATGGTTTTATGAGCACACATCGATAAGTGGCGAGAGCATGTGTGAATAAGTACACCCCTGCAGGGTATGAAACTATTCAAATAGCCGCGTCCTCGGATATGGACTACTTGGAGAACTTATGCTGTTCATAGATAATCAAATGGATACTCCTAAAAATATCAAGACAAGTGTGAGTACCGTGGATGGCACCCTTCCAGAAGGGGATAGTGAATCCATGGTGTTGTTGTGTGATGGAGATAGTGGACTCGTGTACGATAACTAAAACTGTAAAAAAGAGTTAAAACGGCGTAGTGTAGGTTAGCCATGAGTCAAAGCTGGCATTGCTGTATAAACCCCACCACTCCCCCTTGTTGACACATGAGCATAAATAGACTAGGTCTGTTTTAAAGACTTGCTGAGTACGATTGTACTCATCCTTGCTTAATAACTGTTGCAGAAGAGAACCAGGACCCATCAGGTGGGTTCTATCTAGACATTGACGATGCCGAATAGCTGGTGTCCCAGCTACGATCTTGCCCGTGTGGTGGGCTGTAGATAGTCCGACCATGCGCCTCTTTTCTATTTTGCCGTCTGTACTCAGACAACTTAAGTTTCTGCTGGCTTGTATGAACTTGTTTGTATGACTTGAGTGTCGGGTCATGTGACTCCTATCTGTAAGAACATATTATGCAAGGCTCATCTGAGCCTCTTAAATAAAAGTCATGTTGTTGTATGGTTATGTTGTGATGCCATGGTTGTATCTATGCATATCGGGCATGTCGTGCATACGTGTGACGTGCAACGGTATGTATGGGATCCGACACCTAGTCGTGTGCCTTTAGTAGTACTCTTTACGGGAAACTGCCTCTTTGTGCTTCCATCAAGCCATGGTAACTTGCTACTGCTCCAGGCACATTGATTGACCAACATGTATCCTTGTTTGCTGCTGTGTCTATCCCTTCGGGGAAATGTCTCGCAGCGTAATGGAGTCCCTGTAGCCTGCTACGACTTGTCTACGTGTAGTGATGGCATTCGTGTCTCGCGAAGTAATGGAGTCCTTGTAATTTGCTATGACTCATCTACACACGCTTGAGACCGACACCTGCATTGCTCGGTTATGTATGCTTGTTTCCGTACGGATGTGCCACTTGGGTTCTACGACTAGTCATGTCGGCCCGGGTTCTTTGTTGTGTGATTGCTAGCGACATGTTCACATACGTGAGCCAAAAGACGCAAACGGTCCCGGCCAAGGTAAGGCTGCAGCCGTGGAGTTTACCGTGCGTGAGGCCGCAAAGTGATGTGACTTGTTACAGTATGGAATTATGTGACTTAGGATCGGGGTCCCGACACATACCCTCTTCCCCTCCGTGTTGTAAGCCACCTGATAGCTAGATAGGTCTACTTCTTCCGCCAGGACAGAAGCCAAGACCCGGGACTCCTTCACGCACCGGCTGTAGTCCGCCTCGATAAAGTCTGAGCCTTCTTATTTTGTCGATGGAAAGCCCTCCATCATCTCGGCGACTGTTAGACCAGGAGCAAAGGCAAGAGCCCGGCTAATGCCGGCAATGGCCTCTTGACGGGCAGCTGATTTCTTCAGTTCAGCAATTTGCTTCGGCATAGTCGAGAAGAGTTCCAGCACGCCCTTGAGAGCCTCCGGAATCTTCTCCTTGTATTGCACGGCTTTCATGGTACAGATAGGTCCGCAATAGAGCTATTTCGTTAGAGTATACATGGCCTTCAGCGGCAGAAGGCTATCAGAAGCCAACTGCCGACTCCTGGGACCTGTATAAACTGGACAAAACTAATGAGTCGCTAGTTTCAAAAAAGATGTTAAAGTACAAAAGGATCAGAAGCTTACCAAACAGGGCGGCTGACATCTTCATTATATGCCGTTTCAGGCCTTGGAGTTCATCTGCCACAGATATAAGCCGCTGGACGGCGTCATCCGCTCGTTTGGTCAGAGCGGTCTTCTCAGATTCAGCCGTCTCTTTGAAGGTAGCAAACTCAACAGTGATATTGGTGAGCTTTTCAAAAAGAAGCCGATACTTTTCGTCAGCAATGCTTCGGGCTTCTTGCTGAGCCGCCAAGTTGGCCTTCAGATCCGTCAACTGAGACCCGACTTCGTTTAAAGCCTCCTATAATACATCAAAATACCGGATAAGTCGCCAAAATACAGGACGAGTGTTAAAAGCAAATTTATGCAAGTCTCAAACAGATTGCAAGCAATATATTTGATACTTGGGGGCTAATGTATGTTTGATCTTTTGAGTATGCAGTGCAGTTCCGGTTCATCTCCTTCGAAGTTAATCCGGAACTTGGGGGCTACACTTGTGGTGTGTTTATATTGATTTTGGGGGAGTCATGATCCTATTTTGTGCACTTGTATTCAAATACAAAAATTATTATTTGTGCACAAATCATGGGGAGCCTCTCTAGTTTCCTTATAAACACTCTTTTGCCCATATCATATTATCTTTTATTCATGTGGCTTGTTGGTCCATGTGATTGATTGTTCCTTTTAGTATCTTTTGATTGTTTGCTTATCTCCGGTGTATGTCTGTGTGCCATACGATCCTTTGTGCAATCTTTGGGTTCTCAATATAGTTTGTCTTCCTCCAACTACTTATCATTGGATATGTGTATTTCTTTGCACACGTATTTTGAAATAAACAAACTTCTTGGAGGAACACCTATTATATTGGCTTTCTAAACTTTTTGTCCATTTTGGCAATCGATGCCAATGGGGGAGAAGTTTAGAGAGTTTAGTTTGTAATTCTTTGAGAGTTTTGCTTTTGTTGTTAAGCATTTGCATCTCACATTCATGCATTGCATTTCTGTGTGCTTGGTTGTGCCTATTTCCTTTTATAAACTCTCTTGAAAGTGGTTGTCATAAATTACCAAAATGGGGGAGATTGTAAGAGCACATTTCTCCATGTGTGGTTTTGGTAATTGATGACACTCTTATGGACTAATGGTTGCCTTGAGGTATATTCTAAGGATTTGTCCATAGGAACTTCTTGAAGTCCATCTGTTGGGTTTCAAGGAGTTTATATGGTGACCAAGGTGGTATTCAAGGTTTATCCAAAGATTGGTCATGTGGGAGTTGAAGTTATTGCAAGCATGTCTTGAAGAAGAAGATTGTGTAAGCATTCATGTTTACCTTCAACACATCATCTTTATGAAGAGAGAAGCTAAGATACAAGGTTTATCAATACTAAGTCAAAAAAGTGAATCAAGTTGATCAACACACAAAGCGTACAAGATGTACTGAGAGGGATCAAGTGATCCTGTGGTGTGGTAAGCATTGTTCATTATGCTTTGTGTACTAACCCATGGCCTACGTGAGAGTTCTTTGTGGGGTTAGGTATATTTCCATGGGCTTGCATCAAGAGGCAGATCCCATACATCCCATGGAAGATGACATCAAGTGGAGATCGTCATCAAGGTTGCGATGTGCAAGATCAAGTGAAGCATCACGGAGAGATCATGCTTGAGGCTCGCCATTCATTGTGGTGACAATGGACTTGTGAATATGTGCCTAAGAGTGGCTCACCCATAGTGGAGTATGGGGAGCAATCATCTAGTCTACAGCAAGCCAACGCAATCAAGAAAGGTGGTCCATCTTGAGGAAGTCAAGATCATCATCATCTAGCTCAAGTGGACTATGCGCAAGGCTAAGGTTTGACCTTGATAGGGTTTTCTATTTTACCGGTCTCATGGTGGTAGTTGAGAGACCGGGTTATAGGATCGATTGCCGTACTATCAAGAGGGGCTCTCAAGTGAGTAGCTTGATCGTATCGTTTGTTGAGAGCTCAAACCATTGCATTCTTGGCATCATCATATTTCTTGGTTCTTGGTTTGCTTTTCTCTATGTGGGTTCTTGAGCTTGTGGTTATCTTCATGACAAGCTCTAGTTCATCGAAAATGGATTTCATATGCTTCGTCTATTGCATTTTTGGTGTTGGAAGTTTTACCGGTCTTATTCGAGGAAGGGTTATCACCATTTTCTTATGGGCCTTTTCTAATTTGCTTATTATTGATATTTCAGTCAAGATTCTGTTAGCACATATCGTTAGCTTTTCAACAAACTTTGTTTCATTGAATTCGGAGTCCGTTCGCAAAAGTTGTGGCAGTTTTGGTGTTCTTAAAAAGCTGAAGCAGTACTACCGCGGCTAGAGCGGATGTAATTTTTGATTACCGCTCCGGAGGAGTACTACCGCGGCTCCAGGAGCGGTACTATCGCTCTGGACCAAAATCTCGTGTTATATACAACCGTGGTAGGCACGAATGTAATTTTTTACTGCCGCCCTAGCAGTAGTACCGCTCCTTGGAGCGGTAGTACCGCTCTGTGCGGTCTATGAGGATAACCGTTGGATTTTTCCCCACCTATAAAAGGGGGTCTTCTTCTCTAATGGACCTTATCCTTTGAGCTCATGTTCTCTCCCCATTGTTGATCTTCTTAGATCTTGCTAACTCTCAATCCCTCCAATGATTCTTGCTAGTTCTTCAGGGAAAAGAGAGAGGAGATGTAGATCCACATTTCCACCAATCACTTTCTCGTCTAAGTGAGGGGAACCCCTTGGATCTAGTTCTTGGAGTTCTTTGTGTTCTTCTTCGTTGTTCCTCTCATTTCCCTCCCTAACATTAGTTGCTTTGGTGGGATTTGGGAGAGAAGGACTTGGGCACTTCATGTTCCCTTGCCATTGCATTTGGTGCATAGGTTTGAGTTCTCCACGGTGATACATGGAAGTGAGAAGTTGAGAAGCTATTACTCTTGGGTGTTTGGGCACCTTAGGGCTTGTTCCTCTTGGGTGCTTTCGTGCCCTAGACGGTTGGTGGTGCCTCGGAGCTTAATCATTGTGGTGCAAAGCTCCGGGCAAGCTTCGGGGTCTCCAATTAGGTTGTGGAGATTGCCCCGAGCATTTGAGGTCACCTCGGAGCCACAATCCATTGTGGTGAAGTTTCGTGGTGTCGTTGGGAGCCTCCAATCAAGTTGTGGAGATTGCCCCAACCTTGTTTGTATGGGTTCGGTGACCACCCTCAAGGGTCCCTTAATGGAATCACGGCATCTTGCATTATGCGAGGGCGTGAGGAGATTACGGTGGCCCTAGTGGCTTCTTGGGGAGCATTGTGCCTCCACACCGCTCCGAACGGAGATTAGCATCCGCAAGGGTGTGAACTTCGGGATACATCATCGTCTCCACATGCCTCGGTTATCTCTTACCTGAGCCCCTATACTTATGCACTTTACTTTGTGATAGTCATATTGTTTCTTGTTATATATCTTGCTATCACCTAGTTGTATATCTTGCTTAGCATAAGCTGTTGGTGCACATAGGTGAGCCTAGTTGTTTTAGGTTTTGTGCTTGACTAATTAAATGATAGTTTTATTCTGAATTTGTTCAAGCCTAAACCGATTTTTAAAGATCCTATTCACCCCCCCTCTAGGCGACATCCACGTCCTTTCACCAACCATGTCGAGTCCCCAAACCGCGAACACCCAGGCGAGAGGGATTGTCTTCAGGGTAGACGCCGGCTTGTGTGACAGGTTCGCATAGAACTGGCAACCATCGCAATGATCAACAATGTCTTTGGCCATCTCATTAGCTTGCAGCCAGTAAAAACTAGATCGCCCTTGAAGACGCATGGTGACCACAAGTTCCCGAGTGAATCTCATCAAGGATCATTCGACCTTCCTCGAGGGAAATACAGTGCCGGGTGACACTAGTCACACTTTCTCTAAACAGCTGATCTCCCATCACAGTGAAAGCCTTGGACCTGCGCACAATCTGTCGAGCCTCTGCTTCATCTTTGGGGAGCTCTTGTCTGAGGATATAGGAAATGTATGGCACAGTCCAGTCGGGAATGATAACCAGGATCTCCATGACCAGGTCAATCACAGTAGGAAAATCGACTTCAGTCGAGTCAGTGGAACTCAAAGCTTGCGAGGGCTCTTTGGTGAAGGGATCTTCTTGAACAGAAGGAGTGTGCAAATGCTCCAAGAACACATCACTAGGGACAACCCGTCGAGTGGAACCAATCTTGGACAACTCATCAGCCGCTTGATTTTTTAGTCGGGGGACACAATGAAGTTCCAGGCCTTCAAATTTCTTCTCCAACTTCTGGGCTGCATTGCAGTATCCAGTCATAGAGGGGTTTCTGGCGTCCCACTCTTTCATAACTTGTTTCACCACCAAATCTGAGTCGCCATAAACCATCAGGCGCTTGATGCCGAGTGAGATAGCCATGCGCAACCCATATAAAAGTGCTTCATACTCTGCCTCATTGTTGGAGGAATCAAAGTGAATCTGCAGGACATAGCTGAGCTTGTCGCCCCTAGGAGATATCAAGACAATGCCAGCACCGGATCCATTCAACATCTTGGAGCCATCAAAGAACATTGTCCAGTGTGTCAAGTGAACTTGGATAGGCTGTTGCTGCTCAGTCCACTCGGCCATGAAATCTACACATGCTTGGGACTTGATTGCTTTCTTGGCCTTGAATCTGATGTCAAAATGTCCAAGCTCAATTGCCCATTTAGCCACTCGACCTGATGCGTTGCAATTATTGAAAATCTCAAACAAAGGAGCATCACTGACGACGAAAATCGAGTGGTCTTGGAAATAATGCGCCACCTTCTTCGCTAATAGGTAAATACCATACACCAACTTCTGATTATGTGGATATCTTTGCTTTGAAGGGGGAAATACTTCTGAGACATAATATACTAGCCACTGGACTTTATAGGCTTTACCTTCCTCTTCTTGCTCGACAGTCAGCATTGTACTGACGACCTGATTTGTGGCCGCGATGTACAAGAGCAAGGGCTCTTTGCTGGCAGGAGCGGCCAGCACCGGCTGGGTGGAGAGCAGGGCTTTGAGCTCAACAAACGCTGCTTCGGCTTCAGGAGTCCAGTCGAACGTGTCGGACTTCTTCATCAATTGATATAAGGGCAGAGCCTTCTCACCAAGACGAGAAATTAATCGACTCAATGCCGCCAAGCAACCTGTGAGCTTCTGTATGTCGTGCACTCTCACGGGAGTCTTCATACAGGTAATGGCACTGATTTTCTCAGGGTTGACATCAATTCCTCGCTCGGAAACGAGAAAACTGAGCAACTTGCCGCCAGGGATGCCAAAGGTACATTTGGCCGGATTCAGCTTTATGGCGAATCGCCTCAGATTGGCGAATGTCTTGGCCAAGTCAGCCAGCAGGTCGGAACCTTTGCGGGACTTAATCACTATGTCATCCATATATGCATCGACATTTCGAGGGATCTGATCAAGTAAGCTTTCTGAATCATGTGCATAAAAGTAGCGCCGGCATTCTTGAGACCAAAAGGCATGGTGATGTAACAAAAGCACCCAAATGCGGTGGTGAAGGCTGTTTTTATTTCATTTGGGCCATACAGAAGGATCTGATGGTACCTGGAGTAAGCATCCAAAAACGATAACCGCTCGCACCCTGCTGTCAAGTCAACAATTTGATCTATGAGGGGGAGCGGAAAATGGCCTTTAGGACACACCTTATTGAGATGTTTGAAGTCAATGCACATGCGCAACGACTTATCTTTCTTTGGCACCATCACAACATTCGAGAGCCACTCGGAGTGGTAAATCTCCCGAATGAACTTGGCTTGCAAGAGACTGGCCACTTCTTCTCCGATTGCCTTGCGCTTCTTTGCCACGGATCGACGCAAATGCTCCCTGACGGGTTTGGCTTTCGGATCAACTCGCAAACGGTGCTCAGCCAGCTCCCTGGGAATCCCCAGCATGTCAGCAGGCTTCCATGCAAAGATATCCCAGTTCTCACGAAGGAACTGGATGAGCTTGGCTTCCTATTTGCCGTCGAGTGTTGTCGAGATATTCGTCGGGGTAGCATCTGGATCTGTCGGGTGGACGTGCACCTTCTTCACCTCCCCTACCGACTGAAATGCCGACTCGGAAGCCGGTTTCTTTGCATGGAGCAAATCAGCAGGGTCGGTGGTTTTCTTGTACTCCTCCAGCTCAACCATGGCCATCTGCTGATCGACAATCTTGGAGCCTTGCTGGAGGCACTCTTCGACCCGCTGTTGATTGCCTGTGACCGTGATCACTCCCTTAGGGCCAGGCATCTTCAACTTAAGATACACGTAACATGGTCGGCCATGAAACGTGCATAAGCTGGTCGACCTAAAATGGCGTGGTAAGAACTCTTGAAATCACGACTTCAAATGTCAATTTTTCTTTTCGGAATTTTTTGTCATATCCGAATGCCACATCCAAAGCTATCTGGCCGAGTGACTTGGCCTTCTTTACTGGGATGACCCTGTGAAACTGCATGCTGCTCTCGCTCAAACGGGACATCGGAATGCCCATCCCTTTTAGCGTATCTGCATACAGAATGTTCAGGCCGCTGCCACCGTCCATGAGGACCTTTCTGAGTCGATTCCCTTGCACCACCGGATCAACTACCAGAGCCTGTCGACCAGGAGTGGCCACATGAGCAGGATGGTCTATGTGGTCGAATGTGATAGCATATTGGGACCATCTGAGGTAGGTGGGGGTGTCTGGTACAGCCATATTGATTTCATGGTTGATGACTTTCAGACGACTCTTGCTCTCGACATCAACAAAGATCACTAGCGTTGCAGTGACATCTGGGAATGTTTCTTTTTCCTCATCTTCATCCCCCTTTTAAGGAGACTTCTCACTCGACTGGTCCCCCTTGAACTACTGGATAAGGGTCCAACACTGTCGAGTGGTGTGCTTGTGAAAAATCAGGTTGCCTTTAGCATCTTTCCTCGTGTGAATTACTCACGGCTGATCCATGATGTCAGTTCCTGACCGACGCTTCCCTTTCTTGGGGACATACTGAGCTTTGGCCTTGCTCTTGTTCTTTGGCTGAGTTGCCGGAGTTGGGTCTTCAGCCTTCCACTTCTGTTTCCGATTGTTGCCGCTGCCGCCGGTGCCTTCATTGGCGACAGCCTTTCCTTTGCCGCTATGGAGGCGGTCTTCTTCCTCGCCATTGGCGTACCGAGTGGTGATTTCCATCATCTTACCGAGTGAAATATCACCCGTCCGCCCAAACTTCAGGTACAGCTCCCTGTATCTCACACCGGCCTTGAAAGCGCAAACGGCCTGGTGTTCTGACACATTCTCCACAGTGTGATGCAGAGTGGACCATCGCTGAATATAGTCTCTCAAAGTCTCATTGGGCTTCTAGACGTAGTGCTGCAAATAGACCTGACCCGCCAGACGCTTGCATGTGCCTTCAAAGGTCCGGACAAACACTCGGGTAAGATCCTCCCAGCAATGTATACTGGAAGGGGCCAAACGATTCAGCCAAGATCGAGCTGGACCATCCAACATCAGGGGCAGGTGCTTCACTACGACATTGTCATTTCCGTCGCCAATCTGCACAGCCACTCGATAGTCATCTAACCAAGTCTTTGGCTTTGCTTCACCAGAAAACTCTCCGATTCCTGCCACCATTCTGAAATTGGGGGGGATCTCTGCAGAACGTATAGCTCTGCTAAAACACTCGGGACCTGACACCACAGCTGAGCTTCCACTCGGAACATCTCTGTCATGTCCTTCTCTATAGGCTCTTCTCTTGTCGATCCGCTTCTGAACAAGGTAGGCGCGGGCATCAAAGTCCGCATCCCGCTCATCACCGAAAGAGCGCTTGTCGTCCTGGCGCCGGGGCGCGTACGGACCACTCCGCGGAGGAGTGGGCACTCGACGGTGGTCATCATGGTGAAACTGATCTCTGTCTTGCCCTTCACGGAAACCTCCGCCTCGACGACGCAAGGGCGATCCAGGGCTATGTGCCGACTGAACGGTTTCTGCCTTAGGTGAATTGCTGTGAATCCTATGGCGAGACTGAGAAACTGCTAAGTTCTGACGCTACGCCGCATCCAACAGTGCTCTAATCTGCAACAACCCTCTTGGAGCCTCTGTCCGGGATGGCTGAATGGAATCTGCTATCCTAGCAGCAGCAACAATGTTCAAAACAGGAGTTCGGTATACCTCAACATCGTCATGAGATTTTCGCCGTGTCGACTGGGACGTGGAGGGCCTGGCGAGCGCGCTCATCGATCTTTGCTTGGAGCTCTTCCAATCGAATGCGCGCGGCCTCCAAAGCCTGGTCCTCGGCAGTCGCGCCGACGATGGGAGTGTGAAGAACCTCCTCGTTCCGACGCAGCTGCCCAGTCGACGGACCTCCAGCCTCGCGCTTGCCATGGCCGAAGCTAGACGGCGAACTCTGATGAGAGCCCGCCATCAAGTCCTCCGCTGCAGGTTCGCAGCTCTCGCACTCGGAAGGCACATCAGACAGATCAGAATCCGACTCGAATACGTCGTGAAGGGACTCGGCAGGCTCAAGAGCTGCAATCTGCGGAGAAGTTTGACGCGCCGCTGCGTGTTCAACCCAACGCTTAAGTCGTGAGCGGCCGGACCCCTTGCGACTGCGAACAGCGATAGGAGCTGATGCTTAAGGGGTTGACGGCTGACGTAGCAGTACGCCACATGGACTCGCGCGGAAGTGCGTGGCCCCGCTGACCGAGAGCACCTCGACATTGAGAGGCGCCTCCTGGAGCCATGCCGAATCGTTGGCGATGAAGGTGAGCGCACCGAAATGGATCTCGTGGCCCAGAACAAAAACACCGCCAGAAGACATGTCGAAGGATGAAAATCGCAACCTCCCCAGAAGTCGATTAGACACCTGCCCCACGGTGGGCGCCAATCATTCGGAAGATTTTACAAGACGATCCTGAATGGACCCCGACGTTCAGATTTCAATCGACGCAAGTTTCATGGAAACTCCAAATATCATTTGGAGAGTTCGACGCACCAACTCAAGGTCGACGTTGGTGCTTCCTTCCACCACTCAAACCCCGATCCATTCGGGGGCTAATGACGAGGATATGTACCTAGGGTAGGGTCCTAGGCAAGGCCCACATACCCAACCTAAGAACACTACATTGGAGGACTTGAAGATCCAGCATGAACTTCCGAGTGGATCCCTGGAGACGTCTAAAGACCACTCGACAGTACTTCACTCGAAGCTCCTCCCCTCACTCGGTAGTCGCGTGTCACTCGGCAGACCTCGCTTCACTCGACGCCAGAAGACTAGGAGCCATCATCAAGAGCCAAACGGGCAGATGCTGGTTCAATGGTCATTAGTAGCTTTTATTACGTATGTTACCAGTAACGGTAGGCTTTAAACCCCACGATCAGACCCTTAGATGCGGGATAATTATGAGGGGCAGCGAACTCTATATAAGCCGCCCCTCCCCTCCTGCACAAGGGTTCGCAACTATTGTAATCTCACTATTCCACATGACATAAAGCTCCCGAGCACTAAGACGTAGGGCTGTTACCTCCACGAGAGGGGCCTGAACTCATACATACGTGTGTACACCCTCGCCATAGCAAGGACTCTGCCCTCTCCTTTCATACCCCTACCTTCTACTGTCAGGATCATTCCCACGACACAAGTAGTATCTCTACTTAGTACGAATTTTGGCTAGCAAAAGACCCTAAGCGAACACCACATGTTGGATGATCCAAAACAATATAACTTCTATGCAAATATAACAACCATAACTCATTACGTTGTCTTCCTTGTTCAACTTCAACTAATTTGCTCAAGTTTAAAAAATAATTAATGGGTATTCACAATCATAGAAGATGTCCAAGATAATATATTTGTATATGAAAGTTCTCTTCCTTATACTAACCATTCATGAATTGCTTGCATGAACAATATTGTGACTGTCAAACTATTGGAAATATGCCCTAGAGTCAATAATAAAGTGGTTATTATTATATTTCCTTGTTCATGATAGTCATTTATGATCCATGCTACAATTGTATTGATTGGAAACACAAATACATGTGTGGATACATAGACAACATTGTGTCCCTAGTATGCCTCTAGTAGACTAGCTCCTTGATCAAAGATGTCTAGACCCAAACTATGAACGTAACATATGATCGTGTCAGTTTATTGCTATTGTTTTCTGCATGTCAAGTATCTGTTCCTGTGACCATGAGATCATGTAACTCACTGACACCGGAGGAATACCTTGTGTGTATCAAACGTCACAACGTAATTGGGTGACTATAAAGATGCTCTACAGGTATCTCCGAGGGTGTTTGTTGAGTGGGCATGGATTGAGACTGGGATTTGTTACTCCGTGTGACGGAGCGGTATCTCAGGCCCCACTCGGTAATACAACATCACAATGAGCCTTGCAAGAAAAGTGACTAAAGAGTTAGCCACACGATCTTGTATTACGGAACAAGTAAAGAGACTTGCCGGTAACGAGATTGAACTAGGTATAGAGATACCGACGATCAAATCTCGGGAAAGTAACATACTGAAGAACAATGGGAACATCATACGGGATTAACCAAATCCTTGACATAGAGGTTCAACCGATAAAGATCTTCATAGAATATGTAGGAACCAATATGAGCATCCAGGTCCCGCTGTTGGTTATTGACGATAGAGGTGTCTTGGTCATGTCTACATAGTTATCGAACCCACACGGTCTGCACACTTAACGTTCAGTGACGTTTCAGTAGTATTGAGTTACGTATGTTGGTGACCGAAGGTTTTTCGGAGTCCCAGATGAGATCCCGGATGTCATGAGGAGTTCCGAAATGGTCCGTAGGTAAATATTGATATATAGGAAGTCCTGTTTTGGTCATCAAAAAAGTTTCGGGTATTTCTAGTATTGTACCGGGAGTGTCGGGAGGGTTCCGGGGTCCACCGGGGGGGGGGCACTAACCCCAAGGGGTACATGGGCCTATGAGTTGGTGCACCAACCCTTGGTGGGCTAGGAAACCATCCCTAAGGGCCCATGCGCCAGGAGGAGGAGTAGGGGCCAAGTAGGTAGGAGTCCTACTAGGAGTCCACCTCCCACAAGGGAGGTGGACTCCTCCCCTTGCCTTCGGCCGAAGCCCTCCTTGGAGGAGGGGCTAGGGCTGCCTCCTCTCCCCTTCCTCCTATATATATTGAGGGATTTTCAGGGCATCCCCTTACCTGAAAGCCACGTGCTGCCCTCTTCTTCCTCTAGATCGTTTCTCCTCTAGATTAGTTCGGTGGAGCTCGGCGTAGCCCTGGCTGATTAGTCCACCACCACCGCCACCATGCCATTGTGATGCCGGAGAAATCATCTACCTCTCCACTCTCTCTTGCTGGATCAAGAAGGCGGAGATCGTCATTGAGCTGTACGTGTGCTGAACGCGGAGGTGCCGTCCGTTCGGCGCTAGATCGGGACGGATTGTGATTGGATCACGAGACGGCTAGCGATTTGGATCACGAAAATGTTCAACTACATCAATCGTGTTTCTTAACGCTTCCCGGTTAGCGATCTACAAGGGTATGTATATCCACTCTCCCTCTCGCAGATGCTCATCACCATGGATAGATCTTGTATGTGCGTAGGAATTTTTTTGTTTCCCATGCAACGTCCCCAAACACAAACTTCGATAGATTTTACTTTATAAACCATATGTGAAGATACTACTAAACATAAAGCACAATGATAATTTCATATTTATGATATTTCATTGATTCACAATTTACTCATAGGATATAAGTGAAGCTCAAGAGTAAACATCAAACTACTCTCAAAAGATATAAGTGAAGATCAATGAGTATTCAAACAATTAAGTAGCTATGTGAGGACTCTCTCTCTCTCTCAACAAATATTTCCATATCTGATAATTTTATTCTTGGACTATAAATATTTCCAAAAATATAGTCCAAGAATAGCACATGTCATGTGAACAAATAAAAATTTAGGCTTAACATAGGCTAACAAATAGTTGAGAAGAGAGGTGGGATGCGTAGCATCCCCAAGCTTAGATGCTTGAGAGTTCTTGAAATATTTACTTGGGGTGTCATGGGCATCCCCAAGCTTGAGCTTTTGTATCTCGTTCAATCCTCTCATATCCCGGTTTCAACTATTCTCAAAAACTTCATCCACACAAAACTCGAAAAGAACTCGTGAGATAGGTTAGTACACATAAGAATAAATCCACACTTATGTACTGCCAATACAAGTTGCAAAATAAGTTTCAAACATAATCTACTGTTTACAATCATTTTCACAATTTATATGTACCAATATAGGCTATGGAAACTATAGGAAAAGTAGATAACAAAACTATAACAACAATCTGTCCAAACCGAACAATCTGTAGCAATCTATTAAAACAGTGTACTTATGTAACTCAACAAATTATGAAAATTTAGGACATGATAAATAATTTATATTACAATTCTGTGTAAGAATTTCAGTAACTTTCCACATTCCAGTAAAATATGAAAATTCAAACACTACAGCAAAATTTTCTGTTTTTACACAACACATATCAAAACATGCAATGCAAGCATCCTAATGCAATTCTTGGAACTTTTTATTGGAAAACAAGATTATAAATAACATATAAAATATAAAAAAAATTATAATTACGCTAAAAACAAAACACATATCATGTGACAAATAAAAATATAGCTTCAAGTAAGATATATCGATAATATTGGAGACGAAAGAGGGGATGCCTTCCGGGGCATCCCCAAGCTTAGACGCTTGAGTCTTCCTTGTATATTACCTTGGTGGTGCCTTGGGCATCACAAATCTTAGGTTCTTTCTTCTCCTTATTCACCTCATATCGGTATCTCACCCAAAGCTTGAAAACTTCAATCACACAAAACTTAACGGAACTTCGTGAGATGGGTTAGTGTAGTAAAGATAGATCATTCACTTAGGTACTGTCAAGACAAGATTCATAATTGTTCTAACATAATGCCTACTATATTATATCATTCCCACAATCTATATCACCAAATATAAGCTATGGAAACACTTGAAACAAGCAAATTATGCATGGAAAACCGAATCTATCAAAAGCATAAAAGTCTATGAAGATCTGAATGATCACCATACTTCCCTGACTCTAAACATTCTTAAAAATTAGTAAAAAGCATAGAATTTTCATATAATTATGTGTAAAAATTTCAGAATTTTCGACTCTCCAGTAAAATCAAATAATTCATATGCTGGACGCAAAACTTTCTGTTTTTGCACAAAATCAAACAAGCAAGTATCGACACTATCCCAAAGGCTTTACTTGGCACTTTATTGAAATAAAATACATAAAACATGATTTGTACAGTAGCTTAATCATGTGAACACACAAAAAAATAAAGTAAAAGTGTTGGGTTGTCTCCCAACAAGTGCTTTTATTTAATGCCTTTTAGCTAGGCATGATGATTTCAATGATGCTCACATAAAAAGTAGTAATTGAAACATGCAAGAGGGCATCATGAATCTCACGACAAGCACATTTAAGTCTAACACACTTCCTATGCATAGGGATTTTGTGAGAAAACAATTTTTAGGAGCAAGAATCAACTAGCATAGGAAGGAAAAACAAGTATATCTTCAAAAATTTCAACACATAGGGAGGAAACTTGGTATTATTGCAATTCCTACAAGCATATGTTCCTCCCTCATAATAATTTTCAGTAGCATCATGAAGGAATTTCACAATATAACTATCACATAAATCATTCTTTTCATGATGCACAAGCATAGAATATTTATTACTCTCCACATAAGCATATTTCTTCTCATTCATGGTAGTGGGAGCAAACTCAACAAAATAACTATCATGAGATACATTACTAACATAACATTCAATATTAAAATCATGATGACAAGTTTCATGGTTACTATCACTATTTATAGCACACTTGTCACCATAATAATCATCATAGATAGGAGGCATGCCATCATCATAGTATATTTGCTCATCAAAACTTGGGGGACTAAAAATATCATCTTCATCAAACATAGCATCCCCAAGCTTGTGGCTTTTCATATCATTAGCATCATGGATATTCAGAGAATTCATATTAGCAACATTGCAATCATTCTCATCATTCACGGAATTCTCCATAAGCGTTTTCATAATTTCTTCCTCTACCAATTGAGCACAATTTTCTGAATCCTTATTTTTACGAAAGACATTATAAAGACGAAACAAATGATGCAACCCAAACTCAATTTTTTTGCAGTTTTATTTAAAAAAACCAAACTAGTGAAAAACAAGAAACTAAAAGATTTAATTGCAAGATCTGAAGATATACCTTCAAGCAGTAACCTCCCGGGCAACGACACCAGAAAAGAGCTTGATGCTTACTATGTAACTTTATTCATTAGACTCGTGTTGGGCCTCCAAGCGCAGAGTTTTGTAGGACAATAGAAATTTCCCGTCAAGTGGATGACCAAAGGTTTATCAATTCGTGGGACGTGTAGGATGAAGATGGTCTCTCTCAAACAACCCCGCAATCAAATACATGAAATCTCTTGTTTCCCCAACACACCCAATACAATGGAAAATTGTATAGGTGCACTAGTTAGGCAAAGATATGGTGATACAAGTGAAATATGGATGATAGAAATAGGTTCTTGTAATCTGAAAATATAAAAACAGCAAGGTAACAAGTGGTAGACAGCGAGCAGAACGTTGTATAACTGCTTGGAAATAAGGCCTACGGTCCGTACTTTCGCTAGTGCAATCTCTCAACAATGCTAATATAACTGGATCACATAACCATCCCTCAACGTGCAATGAAGAATCACTCCGAAGTTCTTATCTAGCGGAGAGCATAATAATAAATTGTTTGTAAGGTACGAAACCACCTTAAGTTATCCTTTCTGATCGATCTATCCAAGAGTTCGTACTAAAATAGCAAGTTATTCTTTGATACGTCTCCAACGTATCTATAATGTTTGATTGTTCCATGCTATTATATTATCAACTTTGGATGTTTTATATGCATGCATATGATATTTTATATTATTTTTGGGACTAACTTATTAACTCATTGCCCAATGCCAGTTCCTATTTTTTCCGTGTTTTTGACCTTTTTCAGATAGGAATATCAAACGGAGTCCAAACGGAATAAAACTTTCGCCATGATTTTTTATGGAAACTATCAAAAATACCAGAAGAAAAAGATACCGGAGAGGAGTCCCGAGGAAGCCACGAGCCTGGGAGGCGCAGCCTCCCCCCTAGGCACGCCTAGGGGGCTCGTGACTCCCTTGTGGGTCCTCCTGACTTGTTCTCGACACCATCTGGTCTTATAAATACAGAAACCTCCAGAACTAAACCTAGTTCAAAAGTTCCTCCGCCGCAAGCCTCTGTCGGCACCAAAAACCAATCGGGAGACCATTCCGGCACCCCGCCGGAGGGAAATCCATCTCCGGTGGTCGTCTTCATCAACACCATTGCCTCTCCGATGATGCATGAGTAGTTCACCACAGACCTTCGGGTCCATAGCTAGTAGCTAGGTGGCTTCTTCTCTCTCTTTGATCTTCAATACAAAGTTCTCCATGATCTTCATGAAGATCTATCTGATGTAACTTTCTTTTGCGCTGTGTTTGTCGAGATCCGATGAATTGTGGATTTATGATCAGATTATCTATGAATATTATTTGAGTCAAATCTGATTTCTTATATGCATGATTTCGTATCCTTGTAAGTCTCTTCGAGTTATGGGTTTCGTTTGGCCAACTTGATCTATAATTCTTGCAATGGGAGAAGTGCTTGGTTTTGGGTTCATACCGTGCGGTGTACTCACCTAGTGACAGAAGGGGTAGCGAGGAACGCATCATGTTGTTGCCATCAAGGGAAAAGAGATGGGGTTTATATCATATTGCATGAATCTACCCCTCTACATCATGTCATCTTGCTTAAGGCGTTACTCTGTTTGTTATGAACTTAATACACTAGATGCATGCTGGATAGCGGTCGATGTGTGGAGTAATAGTAGTAGATGCAAAAAGTATCAGTCTACTTGTCTCGGACGTGATGCCAATATGTATGATTGTTGCCTTAGATATCGTCATGACTTTGCGCGATTCTATCAATTGCTCGACAGTAATTTGTTCACCCACCGTAATACTTGCTATCATGAGAGAAGCCTCTAGTGAACACTATGGCCCCCAGGTCTATTTTACACATTATATATTTGGATATACATACAAAAATAACAAAAATACCTTGCTGCACTTTTATTTATTTATTTATATTTACCTATTATCACTATTAGATCTCACCTTGCAAGTAATCGTAAAGGGATTGACAACCCCTTTATCGCGTTGGGTGCAAGTTTTTTTGTGTGCAGGTGCCTTGGTGCCTCATCTTGATACTCCTACTGGATTGATACCTTGGTTCTCAAACTAAGGGAAATACTTATCTCTACTTTGCTGCAGCACCCTTTCCTCTTCACAAGCTCAAGAAGTAGCATTCTTTCTGATCTATCTATCCAAGAGTTCGTACTAAAACAACCAAGTTATCCTTTCTGATCGACCTATCTAAGAGTTCATACTAGAATAACACCATATGATACACATTAACCAACTCTAATGTCACCTAGATACTCCAATGTCACCACAAGTATCCATGAGTTAATTATACGATACACATCAAACAATTTGAGATTCATAATACTCAATACAACACAGAGAACCTCAAAGAATGCCCCAATTTTTCTAACGGAGAACATGGTATGAAAACGTGATATCAACCCCTATGCATAGATTCCCAAGTTCACCGGAATCCGCAAGTTGACGCCATAACATATATCAAGCGAATCACTTGAATACTACAATGTCACTATGGGTATACGCATGCAAGACATATATCAAGTGCTCTCAAATCCATAAAAGTATTCAATCCGGTAATAACAAAATCGCAAAGGGAAAACTCAACTCATCACAAAAGATAGAGAGGGGAAAACACCATTTGATCCAACTATATAAGTAAAGTGAGGGATCACTAGAAGGGTGTCTAGAGGGGGGGGGGGGTGAATAGACTACTAGCAGGAATTTGAAAACTAACCTTTCCCAAGTTAATTGGTTGGCAGATTTTAACAGTTTTTAGCAAAGCTAGCAAGTCTAACAGCCCTACACATGCATGTCAACAAATATGGCAGCCGAAAGTTGGAGTCTTCAACCCATGGTTCCGATAGGTGGCGCTATCGTACATCCACGTTTATGGAGTCTTCAACCCACGGAGGGTAACGGTCGCGAGAGTCCATAGAGGGCTCCACCCAAAAGGGTCCACGAAGTAGCAACCTTGGCTATTCCATAACGGCTTCCATCCACGAAGGACTAGCCTCACTATGGGTAGATCTTCACGAAGTAGGCGATCTCCTTGCCCTTACAAACTTCTTGGTTCACTCCGCAACACGAAGTAGGAGGCTCCCAAGAGACACCTAACCAATCTAGGAGGCACCACCCTCCAAAAGGTAATAGGCTCCGTAATGACGATGAACTCCTTGCTCTTGTGCTTCAAGATGATAGACTCCTCAGCACCCAATCACTCTCTCATACATTTGGCATGGTGGAAGAGATGGGATTGGTGGAAAGCTACTTGGGGAGGCTAGAGATCAAGATCCATATGATTGGAGTGGAAGATCTTGACCTCAACACATGGGTAGGTGGTTCTCTCTCAGAAATTCCGATAGGATAGGTATAGAATAGTTCTGAGTGCTTCACTTTCGAGTAGGTGGTGGTGAAGGGGTATATATAGGCATCCCCAAAAATCCAACCGTTACACACAAAATGACCAACTCAGTGACGCCGATGTGTTAATCTCGGTGGTACCGAAGTGACCAAAACGTGGCAACTTTTGAATCTCAGTGGCACCGATATAGGAAACTCGGTTGCACCGATAAGGTGACCAACGGTCAGATTTCCAATCTCGGTGACGCCGATCCAACATTCTTGGTGGGACCAAAAGTGTGAATTTGCATAACAGAAAGTTGGCAACCTAAACTCGGTGGCACCGGTATGGAATCGGTTGCACCGAAGTGGCTAGGGTTTGGCAGCGTCTGTCTAGGTTCTGGAATCGGTGGCACCGGTATGGGAAAGTTGGTTGCACCAATTTTGAGTGTTAGGTATAGAACAGACTTGGTGGGAGAGTTTGTGGATGTTTTTGGTGACTATCACTTGTGCACGTTTGAGCATATTGTTCACCAACAAAACCTTACCCCCTTTTGATAGTATTGGCTTTCCTATGGACTCAAAGTGATTTCTCACAAATATAAAATGTAGAGTCCTCTTGCTTGAAGCTTGGCAAACCTATTTCCTTGCACCTTGGGGTTTCTCCACAATATCCTTTTGCCAAACCTTCTCTATAGACTGTATTTGAAATACACTAGGTAAAAATATCAGTCCAAGAGACAATGTATGTTGTCCTTAATTATCAAAACCACCAAGGGAGCATGTTGTGCTTTCAATCTCCCCTTTTTGGTAATTGATGACAACATACAATCAAAGCTTCAAATAAAGGTGTGCATGGTATACTGAAGACTTTGAGAGACACATGACTTAGACTTGCTCCCCCTAAATGTGTGCAGTCCTTTAAAGGATAGTTGCTTTTGAATGCATGAATGCACATAATGTAGAAGGGATATAACAGGTCATGTGTATCTTGGCTATATGCATCAAATATATATAAATGAGATGTATCCTTGTTCAAGACACCACTCTTGCAAACAATATGTGCAAGAAGCAATAGATCATCTTGACCAAGGATATGATGCATATACTTACCTTGAGTTCTTGAGCATCCTGGTAATAGAAACACACTTGAGAAAACAATGTTAGGAAACACAAGAGTATTCTAGCAAACAGCAAGGCAATAGAACTCAAAATTGCCAAGATATGGAGGACATATAGAAGATAGTATTCCTTAGAATTGATATGTCTCCAAGATCATTGAGAATTTTCTCACCATAGATACCCCTTACTTTGATATTCTCCCCCTGTTTATAAAGGTATGAGTATTGATATTGGCTCTCCCCCTTAATCGTATCTCCCCCTTTGCAAAAGCATGTATCTCCCCTTTAGCATGAAGCTTTGGTCTTCTCCCCCTTTGGCATTAATTTCCAAAAAGGTCAAAAACAGGGATATATACAGGGATCATTGACGGAGAAGGGATCCTTGAGAACAAGGGTCGTAGAAATGAAAATTGAGAGAGTCATGGAAAATGATTTGTTCTTATCCTCCTTTCTTCATTGAAGATAGGGATCCTTGAATAAAGAAATTCTTTCCTCAAGATTAACTTTAATTCTTCTCCCCCTAAGTAATACAAAGTGTTTTTTAAGGAAAAAGGATCATCAAAGTAACAGAAGTATTA
The DNA here is from genome assembly GCA_022496015.1 of Hordeum marinum. Taxonomy (NCBI): domain Eukaryota; kingdom Viridiplantae; phylum Streptophyta; class Magnoliopsida; order Poales; family Poaceae; genus Hordeum; species Hordeum marinum. The sequence continues at coordinate 274,875,070 of CM039677.1, read as the reverse complement.
CAAGAAAACTAAGAAAACACATAATTTGAAAAAATGAATTCAAATGAAACAAAATGAAAATCGATGACGCTGAGATAGATAGATCAGTGGTACTGAGATTTTGTAGTGCAGCTTGTCTGCAATTTTGGTAGACCTGAGATATCCAAGTCGGTGGCTCCGAAAGAGAAACCAAGTTTCTGTTTTCACAGAGTCAAGAGAAAGATTTTCAGTGAAATATGAAGTTTTTACAAGGGACATCAACTAGAGAAGATTGGAGTAGTTATGAGAAATCATGCAATAGAGAGCAAACCACACCAGATTCTTAACTAGATGATGGGTGGTGACTAGGTCACCTATATTAGAGTATATCGACTTAGGATCCAAGCAAGAATACTTGATCATAGGTCATACTCTACGTTAAGCTCAAAATGGGGTTACCATTTTTCGATTAAGCGTTTTAATGTCTTCATATCGCTTGAGTTGCTTTAGCTCATTTCTTGGAGTAAAGCCTTTTCAAGGACATGTGTACATACCTTTGAGTGATGTTGATGACGTAGCTTGTAGATGAACTAGTTGAGGATGCTCGAGGTTGATGAAGATCATCTTGAGTTTTGAGCAATCCTTCTTTTTCTAGTATACTAGTTACCTACAAGGATTAGTCATGCAAGGAAGAACAATAGATATATCCCATTGACATGATACCAATTGAAAGTGTGAAATTTTGATCAAGTATATGTCAAGGATATGGTTGAGTGGTCTTCTTCCTTCCATCATCAATAGGGGTTGTGGATACTTGGTAATTACAAGATTGCTTATGATTGGAGTTGATGGCAATCTTGTGGAATGAAGTTTCTCCAAGTACCTACAAGAGATTAGATGCAATACAAGGGAGCATAGAATTCCATGGTATAAGATGAAATGTTAAGACACATGGAAATATCAAGAAAGCTCATGCCCTTGCATGCAACTGAGTGAGTCTAGCTCAAGTTTGAAGCATCGATGATGTTCAACTCACTCCTCAAGTGACAAAATGTCTTCTCATCAAGTGGCTTGGTAAAGACATCTGCCAATTGCTTGTTAGTGCGAACATGCTTAAGATCAATATCTCCTTTGGCAACATGATCATGAATGAAATGATGTCAAACTTGAATATGCTTAGTTCGAGAGTGTTGCACACGATTATGACCAATTTTAATAGCACTTTCATTGTAACAAAGTAATGGAACATTTTTAACATGAATTCCATAATCCTTAAGTGTTTGTGTCATCCAAAGTAGTTGCGCACAACAAGATCCAATAGCAATATACTCAGCTTCGGCAATCGATAGAGATACCGAGTTTTGTTTCTTAGAGGACCAAGATACAAGAGATCTGCCCAAAAATTGACAAGTACCCAAGGTGGATTTTCTATCAACCTTATCATCGGATAGTCCGAATCAAAATAGCCAACAAGGTCAAAAGAAGATCCCTTGGGATACCAAATGCCAAAATTTGACGTTTGTATCAAGTATCCCACAATGCGTTTTACAGCCAAAATATGACATTCTTTCGGTGCAGCTTGATATCTAGCACACATGCAAACACTAATCATAATATCGAGATGAGATGCACACAGATATAAAAAATGAACCAATCATAGATCGATAAAATTTCTGATCAACCGGCTCATCCTCTCTGGTAAGATCAAAATGTCCACTAGTAGGCATAGGGGTTTTCAAACCTTTGCACTCCTGCATGTTGAACTTTTTGATCAAGTCCTTGATATACTTAGTTTGAGAGATGAAAGTTCCTTCTTTAGATTGATTGATTTGCAAGCCAATAAAGAATTTTAGCTCACAGATCATGGACATCTCGTACTTCTCGGACATCAACCTTCCAAATCTTTCACTAAATTGAGGGTTAGTGGAACCAAAGATTATATCATCCACATAGATTTGGCACACAAATAATTCACCATTAACTCTCTTAGTGAATAAGGTTGCGTCAATTTTACCAATTTCAAAACCTTTTTCGACAAGAAACTTCGTTAAACATTTGTACCAAGCACGAGGGTTTTTCTTAAGACCATAAAGAGCTTTACGAAGCTTGTAAACATGATTAGGTTTCTTAGGATTCACAAAGCCAGGTGGTTGCTTAACATAAACCTCTTCTTCAATCTCACCATTTAAAAATGCACTTTTAATATCCATTTGATAAAGTGTGATATCATGATGATTGGCATAAGAAAGGAGAATGCGAATAGCTTCAAGTCTAGCGACGGGGGTGTAGGTCTCACCGTAGTCCATACCTTCGACTTGCGTATATCCTTGAGCTACGAGGCGAACCTTGTTGCACACGACTTGACCGTCTTCGTCTTGCTTGTTCCGAAATACCCATTTTGTTCCGATGATGTTGTGTTCATCCTCGGGCTTCTCCATGAGTGTCCACACTTCGTTCCTTTCGAAGTTATGAAGCTCTTCATGAATAGCGTTCACCCAATACGCGTCTTCGAGAGCTTGTTCTACCTTCAAGGGCTCAATGCTAGAGATGAAAGAATAATGCTCATAGAAATTTGCTAGACAAGTTTTAGAGCGAGTGATCCTCCCTGTTTGTATATCACCAAATATTTGGTTTAGGGGATGGTTCTTGGTCACTTGTGCTCGAACTCAGGTGAGCTTCCGATTGTTGGTTGGCGGAGCTTCTTCTTCATCATCATCTCCTTCATCTTCGTTGTTGTTGAAGGTGTCATTCCCTTGAGGTGGTGGTGAAGGAGGTTGTGGTGGATCTTCATGATGCACTTACTCCTCTTCATCATCTTGCCATGTACCGCTTGTGGATGCCTCCATATCATGTTGTGGTTCACCTTATCGTGAAGTAGGGGATTCCACTTGAGTTGATGAAGTACTTTCCTTCACCTCCTGGGACGAATCTTGCCAATGGGTATAGGATAGATTCCGAAGGGTTCTTATCACCTACATCATTTGGCAATTGTTTGACTTGCGAACCATTAGATTCATTAAACTTCACATCTACCGTCTCTTCAACTTTTCGAATGAAGTTGTTGTAGACACGGTAAGTGTGAGAGTTCGATCCATAACCAAGTAGGAATCCTTCATGAGATTTAGGAGCAAATTTAGCACGATGATGCTTATCAAGAATGTAGCAGTTGGAGCCAAATACCCGAAAGTATCCAACTTGGAGTTTCTTACTGGTGAGTAGCTCATATGCCATTTTGTCGAGAAGCTTGTGCAAGTAAAGTCAGTTTGTGGCATGACATGTTGTTTCCATGGCTTATGCCCAAAAGTGTTTTGACGTCCTGTATTCGTCAAGCATCATTCTTTCCATCTCAATGAGTGTCCGGTTCTTCCTCTCAACAACTCCATTTTGTTGAGGCATGTACGTAGCCGAGAACTCATGTGAGACACCTTCTTCGTCAAGAAAGGTATCCACATGGGTGTTCTTGAACTCCGATCCGTTATCGCTCCGAACCTTCTTGACCTTCACTTCAAACTGATTTTGCGCTTTGCGAGCGAAGTTCTTGAAGATCTTTTGAACCCACAACTTATCATCAAGAAAGAATCCCCATGTAAATCTAGAAAAATCATCAACTATAACTAGACCATAGGAATTTCCACCGAGACTCTTGTAAGCATTGGGACCGAAAAGATCCATGTGAAGTAACTCGAGTGGTCTCCTAGTAGTCATGATATTCTTAACAAGATGACTTCCACCTACTTGCTTTCCATCTTGACAAGCACTACACAATCTATATTTTTCAAATATAACATCTTTAACACCAAGTATATGATCACCTTTGATAAGTCTATCTAAATTACGCATGCCAACATGTCCTAATCTTCTATGCCAAAGCCAACCTTTAGAAGATTTAGCAATTAAACAAGTGCGAGGTTTGGATCTCTTAGTGAAATCGACGAAGTATGGATCACCTCTACGGATACCGGTAAAGACCATTTTATGATTATCTTGACGAAACACTTGTCAATCTATTTTCGTGAATAACACATTGAAATCGAAGTCAGCAAATCAAGATACAGAAAGAAGATTATAGCCAAGAGATTCAACAAGCATAACATTTTGAATAGAACAATCATGGGATATAGCCACCTTACCAAGACCAAGTACCTTGCCCTTGGAGTTGTCTCAAAATGTTACGTTCCTTCGCGGTCCATCGTTTGGTGTAATCTCTTCAAACATTTCTCTATGTCTGGTCATATGATCGATACATCCGCTATCGAGAATCCATTCTTTTCCTCTTGACATGTAATCCTTGAGGTTTTCCATGAGACTTAGATTCTTCATGATCTTCTCATACTCGATGTCGAACAACTCATCTTCATCATAGTAGCCATGTTCCACATTGTCATCATCAAGTGGAAAATCCTCGTCATAAAGAACAAGAGATTTTTTAGGACGGTGATCATGACAATGTTCAAGTTTATGAATGCAAAGGGCTTATATAATGATATTGTTCATGGTTGTGACATCTCCTTTAGCATGCATGAGGTCTCTAAGCTCAAATAGACAAGCATCAAATTTAGGATCACTAGGCGACATTTTGTGGAAGGCAATGGTTTTATGAAGAATTTCATCAAGATTACTTAATGAGTAACTTGGATATCGTTTCTACAAATCATTCCATAGAGCGTAAGCACATGCAAAATTCTTCATTTGGTTAAGCATATTTCTAGGGAATGCTCTAACAATGAGATTAACAGTTCTAAGATTGCATAGCATATCAATTTCCTCTTCGTGTGTGGGATGCAAAGGATCAATAGGAGGCTCATAGGGGCACATAACATATTTGCTCAATTGAAATTCATTAAACAACTCAAGCATCAAAGATTTCCATTGACTATAGTACTCTCCATCAAGAATGGGCAATCTACAACTCAAACTCCCTATAGTAGACACATCCATCTTCCTTCTCGGTGATTAAACCGAAGCAATGGAGACCAAGGCTCTGATACCAATTGATGGATCACTAGAAGGGTGTCTAGAGGGGAGGTTAATAGACTACTAGCAGGAATTTAAAAACTAACCTTTCCCAAGTTAATTGGTTGGCAGATTTTAATAGTTTTTAGCAAAGCTAGCAAGTCTAACAGCCCTACACATGCATGTCAACAAATATGGCAGTGGAAAATAAAGACATTGCATATGAAGTAAAGTGTTGAGATAGGTAGATCAAACGCAGTTGGTGAAGCATGGATTTTTCCCGTGGTTACAATAGGTGGCGCTATCGTACATCCAAGTTTATGGAGTCTTCAACCCATGGAGGGTTACAGTCGCGAGAGTCCACGGAGGGCTCCACCCAAAAGGGTCCACAAAGTAGCAACCTTGACTATTCCATAACGGCTTCCGTTCACGAAGGACTAGCCTCACTATGGGTAGATCTTCACGAAGTAGGCGATCTCCTTGCCCTTACAAACTTCTCGGTTCACTCCACAACACGAAGTAGGAGGCTCCCAAGTGACACCTAACCAATCTAGGAGGCACCACCCTCCAAAAGGTAATAGGCTCGGTAATGACGATGAACTCCTTGCTCTTGTGCTTATAGATGATAGAATCCTCAGCACCCAATCACTCTCTCATAGATTTGGCATGGTGGAAGAGATGGTATTGGTGGAAAGCTACTTGGGGAGGCTAGAGATCAAGATCCATATGATTGAAGTGGAAGATCTTGACCTCAACACATGGGTAGGTTGTTCTCTCTCAGAAAATCTGATAGGATAGGTATGGAATAGTTCTGAGTGCTTCACTTTAGAGTAGGTGGTGGTGAAGGGGTATATATAGGCATCCCCAAAAATCCAACCGTTACACACAAAATGACCAACTCGGTGACACCGATATGTTAATCTTGGTGGTACCGAAGTGACCAAAAGGTGGCAACTTTTGAATCTCGGTGGTACCGATATAGGAAACTCGGTTGCACCGATAAGGTGACCAACGGTCAGATTTCCAATCTTGGGGACACCGATCCAACATTCTCGGTGGGACCGAAAATGTGAATTTGCGTAACAGAAAGTTGGCACCCTAAACTCGGTGGCTCCGGTATGGAATCGGTTGCACCGAAGTGGCTAGGGTTTGGTAGAGTCTGTCTAGGTTCTAGAATCGATGGCACTGGTATGGGAAAGTTGGTTGCACCGATTTTGAGTGTTAGGTATAGAACAGACTTGGTGGGAGAGTTTGTGGATGTTTTTGGTGACTATCACTTGTGCACGTTTGAGCATATTGTTCACCAACAAAACCTTACCCCCTTTTGATAGTATTGGCTTTCCTATGGACTCAAAGTGATTTCTCACAAATATAAAATGTAGAGTCCTCTTGTTTGAAGCTTGGCCAACCTATTTCCTTGCACCTTGGGGTTTCTCCACAATCTCCTTTTGCCAAACCTTCTCTATAGACTGTCTCTGAAATACACTAGGTAAAAATATCAGTTCAAGAGACAATGTATGTTGTCATGAATTATCAAAACCACCAAGGGAGCATGTTGTGCTTTCATAAAGCCCTTGATACATCAGGATCATGCCATCTCAATAACACGAGAGAGAGAGGGAGAGAGAGATTGAAAACATAGCTACTGGTACAAACTGTCAGCCCCGAGGGTGGACTACTCCCTCATCATCATGAAGACCATAGGGATGATGAAGTTGGCCACAGGAGATGATCTACCCTCTTCAGCAAGGTACATGAATGCCTCCAGGTTGGTTTTTCGTTGATACAGAGGGTTGCGGTGGTGGAACGAGGTTTCTAGGGTTATTTTTGATGGTTTTTGTATTTATAGGATTTTTGAGCATCGATTTCACGCGAAGATGGGCCACGAGGAGAGCACAACCCACTAGGGAGCGCCGGAGGGGCCTAGCGCATGGTGGTGGGTTGTGCCCACCTTGTGGATCTTCTGGCCCTCCCAAGAAGCTTCTAGTGCCTCTTTTGTTTCAAAAAAATCATCAAAAAGTTTCGTTAAATTTGGAGAACTTTTATTTTTGGACAAAAAACAACACCATGATAGTTCTGCTGAAAACAATGTCAATCCGGGTTAGTTCTAAATAAATCATGTAAAGTGCATCAAAACCATATAAAGTATTGTAAACATAGGTGAATACGGCATGAATAGTTCATAAATTATTGATACGTTTGATATGCGTCAATATGGGATTTCTTTTGCATATTGACACGTCAACACGACCTAGAAACAACAAATAAACACCACGAGATGGTCAATTGATGAAAACATGACTTGGTGCCAACGATGTGCTTCTATGTTGAGAAGAGTACACACAACTTTAAATCTCAATTTGCAAAGCACAATGTTGCTTAGGGCATCTTCAACGCCGATCCTTAAACCTTCTGCAATCGTTTGGACCGTGTTTTCTAGACCATGAAAGCCATCCAACGCTATCCTGTATCCGTTTGTGGAGCGGTCCGGGCACAATTTCTCTAGCAAAACCGGATACAAAAGTAGTGGAGCTTGGCGGGAGTTCAGACCGCTACTTCATCCGATTTTGACCGACCTGGCCCACCAAAAACTTCGCCTCGCTCTCGCACAAGATGGTCAACACCGCTCTAGAGTGTCAATGCCCGCATTCATGCACGGCCAAGACGGACGCGACCACTCACTGTTGCCGCATTGAAGAGGCATGCCGGCCAAGAGAGCGCCGCCCATGCCGCTTCTCAGTGTAGGCGACTGTTGCACGTTCAAACAACACGACGACTGCCTGTCCGTCCTCATGCCAGCCACATTGATGGCACGTGGTTGCCAAGGTGTCTCCTCCGACGCCATTCGCTCGTCCATTTGCCACGCCCACCATTGCTATATAAACCGCAGACCCAGACAGAGCCGTAGTCATCAACCTCTGATCACTCTTCACACCAATCTCACCATAGATTCCTCCCTGCCAAAGCTCTCTGGGACAGGCTGTTGTCAGACAAGAAGAAGGATATGGACGGCATTGCTATCAGCTGGCTGACGACCCAATGGAGAACACGGCCGACGATGACCCACGCTACCCTCCTCTTCCTCCTATTTTGTGACACCCTCCTTCTTCGGCGTGCCACCCTCCTTCTCCATTGCACCTCCCTCGTAAGTGTACTACACTATGACCATCAACGAGGCTCGTGCCAATTACGTGGGCATGGCATAGGAGGAGCGTGAGGAGCAGTTCCGGAGGGCACAAACCGATGCCTCCGACAACTACCACCTCCAAGAGCACCTGCATGTGATGGAGCAGCTTGGCGTCAGCAGGGAGCTTGCGCCCGACACGGCCCTAGCAGAGCAGGAGACGCTGCTCCAGTCCTACTTCTCCGCTCGTGAGATCCACTTCGCCCGCTGGCGGTACCGACAGCATGTGGGGGAGGTGGCTGCCGTGGGAAACAACGATGAGGCATGCGACGAGGCAGATGAGGCGTTGTTCGACAAGACAGAGGAAGAGGAGGAGGAGGACAACATAAAGGCAACACTCAACGAAGTTGGCACATCCACGGGCGCCGCCGCAGCGAGGAAGAGTAGTGCACCAGAGGTAGCCATCACTCTAGTCCAAGGAAGGCTAGTGGTCCTCCCCTCCCATCGATGCCAAGCTTGGTGGCCTCAATGTTGATGGCCGATTAATCACTTGGCGGCGACGTGGAGGCGGACATCTACTCTTGTCAGGTCTCCAAAGGAGGAGGTTATGAAGGTAGAGATGGAGAGCGTCGAGGCGAAGCTACAAAAGGTGAAGCTTCAGTTCTCGGGGCTCATGCCTGGAAAAGGGGAACGGACGCCGGCGACCATTTATACTAGGTATTAATTATACCTCCAAAGCCATACTAGGATGTAAATGTAAGCAAATCCGTCGTGTTTATATGAAATCCGTCTGTGTTTGATAGAATTTCATGAGCTAGGTTCGAATTGTTGGCTGAATGCATGTAGCTAGCGTTGAATGGAAACCTCCCACATTCATGTCCGCGAATGATCCTTTCATTTTCGGATAGATGCGGAAAGAAATTTGTAAGGGCACGTTTGGTTGCCCACTTGGTCCACGAAATGAGCTTTGGTTGGGAACACAGTGGGCTGGCTCGCATCCGCACGAGGGACCTCCTACTCAGCGCTTTCAGTGCCGCCTAAAAAATTGGCACTCACTGCGGCGCGCTAGTGTGTCGTCCCACAAACACACAACAACAGCCAAAAAATCATAGAATTTTTTTGCATCACGAATTCGAACTCGCGTCGTTGCACTGGTGCACATGCTTCGCTAACCACTAATGAACCTCATACTACTGATCAATTGTACCGCGAGACAATTAAGTATAAGTAAAGTCGTGTTGGTCCAAAATTTAGAAATTCATAGATTTTTAGTAAAATTCATGAATTTGCTTCAAAAATAAAATTTTTAGGTATTTCAGAAAATCACACATAATTTGAAAAAAGTTCACTAATTTTAATTTGAAAAAAATTCATCGCATTTGAAAAAAGGCTCAACCAATTTGTAAATAGTTCAACGCAATTAAAAAACCTTCACCAAATTTTTTAAAAAAAGTTCATCAAATTTGAAAAAAGTTTGTGTAATGAATAAAAGGTTCCTCGGATTTGAAAAAAAGTTCATTGATTTTCAAAAAAGTTCATCAAAGTTTAAAAAATGGTTCATCGGATTTGAAAAAAATCATGGATTCTGAAAAAAGTACATCCAATCTCAAAAAGTTCATCAAAAATAAAAAAAAGTTGATGGAAAAAAAATTCATGGAACTTGAAAAAAGTTCATCTAATCTGAAAAAAGTTCATCAAAATTAAAGAAACGGTTCATCGGATTTCAAAAAAAGTTCATGAATTTTGAAAGAAGTGCATTGAATCTAAAAAAAAGAAACCAAATAAAATTCGGAAGTGAAATGTTCTTGTACAGAAGAAGGGCGATGGCCTGGTGGTTAGATCTCCGCGTTCATAACAGCGGGTCGCTGGTTCGAATCCCTGCTCTCTCACCTTTTTAGTCTTTCTACAAAAAGAAGAAAGAATGGATTGGGCCGGCCCAGCTTGGACTCCTACATGCGCCCGTTTGCAAAATTGCACTAGAACGAGCACGTGTGGCGCCAAATAGGATTTGTCTCCGCAAGAATCTTAAAGCAACGGTCGACCTGACTCACTAGGAATTGCCGAATCGGCAGTTTCTAGCTATCCATTCTGGGGGCAGCGCAAGCTCGGGCGTTGGGGGGGGAGGCAGGGCGAAAGTGAGTGGGGATGGTGGGAGATGGAAACTAGGCACGTCGTCTCGATGCCAAATCCAGACTAACGCCCCACCCCAACCCATTTACTCGGTCACCGCTCCCTCTAGGACAACCTCTTCCTGCCTCACCACCACCTGCATCAGCGACTCAGATCTATGCAAGTGGCGGTGGTAGATCCGACAGTAGGAGCTGTTACTGCTCTTCCTTTTGGTCATTATCTGCTCGTGCTTGATTCAGCCATGGTCCCCCTTTCGCTGTCCTTGTCTCCGACGCCGGTAAGAAACACCCCCTCTCCCTAATGTCAGGTTTTGTTGTTAGGCCGTTAGGCAAGGTGTATGAACGATTTCCCCATTGCTCAACACACCCTCGATGTGGACTAGGTTATGGACGCACGGATGTGGTCGGTAGTTTAGGCAACAATGCTTATATTTGTGATTCAGGCATGGGCCATGATCATGCACAAGAGAGTTGTTTATTATGCTGAGAGACCTGTCATCACATGCTCCAATGGTTATGCGGGAGCAGGAGAGGATCTCCAATCTGAACTACATATACAACTGCAACGACGCAGAGGCTCTCTAGATGCTTGGAATGAAAAGAGCACCATTTTCCAGACTTGTCCAGATCTTCAAGACTAGGGGCTTCTAGAAGATAGCATCCACGCTGACAGTTGAGTTGTCAATTCAACCGCACCTGGGATATCTCTATCCAGCAAAGATTTAATAGCACGACAAATAGTAGTAGCAAAAGTAACAATAGTAGTGATAGCAACAATTTTGTAGCAGTTGTGACAGTATTAGTAGCAATAGTAACTTAGCAAGATTCAATATATGTAAAGCGTAGGCACGTGGACTAGTGATGGATAATGATTTAGATGGCCCTGATCATATAACAGTTACACACTAGGGCGACACAGAACTAGCTCTAATTCATTAATATAATGTAGGCATGTATTCTGTATATAGTCATACGTGATTGCGATAAGAACTTGCATGACATCTTTTGTCCTACCCTCCCATGGAAACGGGGTCCTATGTGAAACTAAAGGATATTAAGGGCTCCTTTTAATAGAGAACCAGAAGAAAGCATTAACACATGATGAATACATGAGCTCCTCAAACTACTGCAATCACCGAAAAGAATCCGAATTATTGTCACCTTGGGGTATGCACATCATGACACATAATAAGTACATACAACTTGCAAGATAGGATACAAATCCCTCTTATATTCATGAAACCATAATAGGTTCAGATCTTAAATCATGGCACTTGGGCCCTAGTGACAAGCATTAAGCATAGCAAAGTCATAGCAACATCAATCTCAGAACATAGTGGACACTAGGATCAAACCCTATCAAACTTAACTTGATTACATGATCAATCTCATACAATCCCACCACCGTACAGCAAGCCTACGAAGGAATTACTCACTCCTGATGGTGAGCATCATGGCGGTGTTGATGAAGAAGGGTTTGTGATGACGACGGCGACGATTTCCCCTCTCCAGAGCCCAAAACAGGCTCCAGATGAGCCCTCCAGAGGAAGAACAGGAGGTTGCGGTGGCTCCATCTTGTGAAACGTGATGAAAACTTATCTCTATTTTTTTCTCCGAAGCTGGGATTTTATAGGAGCCTTGAGGGGCCCACAAGCCATCAGGGCGCGGCCTTAGAGGGGCTCCCTAATGTGTGGTGCCCCCCTGGCACATGGCCTCCGGCAGCTCTTTGCTCTATAATTCATACAATTCTCGGAAATAATTCACAATTTTTTTGTCCAATTCCGAGAACATTTCTTTCTGCACAGAAATAACACCAAGGTAGTTCTACTGAAAACAATGTCATCTCAGGTTAGTTTCATTCAAACCATGCAAATTAGAGGTCAAAACGAGAGCACAAGTGTTTGGAAAAGTAGATACATTGGAGATGTATCAACTCCCCCAAGCTTAACTCATTGCTTGTCCTCATGCAATGCAGTTGACAAACTGAAAGTGATAAATAAAACTTTTACAAACTCTTTTGTTCTCGTTGTTATATACATGCTTAGCTAGGGCTCAAGCTTTCAACATACATCACAAATAATCTCATTCATGACAACAACTAATTATTATGTTCACTCATGTCAATACATAACCAACTAGCAAGCAATAATAAAATATCTCACATGCCAACAATTTATCAAAACAATCATAATATAATATGGTGACAGGGTATTTCGCTAGACCTTTTTGGAGACCACAAAACATAAATGCATAGCACCTCTAAGATCAAAGCAGTGACTAAACATTATAATTCAGGGTAGAAAAGATCTTGTCATGCTCATATCCGACATTAACTAGACTCAATGCATAAATATGACAATAGTGCTCTTGGGTCTGGTTCTTTTAGGAAGAGGATGATGACTCAGTATAAAAGTAAATAGATAGGCCCTTCGCAGAGGTAATCATTGATTTGTAGAGGTGCTAGAGCTCGAAGCTTAAAAAAAGAGTGAAGATATAATTTTGAGGTGGTGCACTTTTCTTGTCAATGTTACGACAAAGGTTTTCAATATCTTCCATGCTAAATTCATTATTGATGGTTCCCAAAAAAATAGTTAAGTTTACTCCTGTTGACACATGAACACGTCACCGTGTAGCCTCGATGCCGTGGGTGATGCACCGCAGCTCACGTCGAGGGAGGTCCGTCCGGCAGCGTGATACGCAAGACAGTCGGCGGACGCTTTTGCAGACCCGAAACCCCACACGCCCGGGAGGGACCCCATCAGGGAGTGCAGCATCTATGGGCTGCCTTAGGTCGATTCGCTTGCCCCTAGAGCCTCGGGATTCGCAGCTCTGAAACAAAGAACAACGAAGAACGAGAGAAAAAAACGAAGAATGTAGATGAAAAAGTAGTATAGATTGATTTGTTTGATTGTGTGTTGTTCAATCGGCCGTCACCCCCAACATATATAAGAGGCGGCTGGACTTCCCGTACAAGAAAAGGATTCATCTAGCCTTTCCTTACATAAAATTATATCAATTCACGTCCTAGATTCCTAGTTCTAGTTCCACTCGGATTCAGCCCAAATCTGGCCCAATCTTCTATCTTGCTTCTTCAGTGGGCCATGGAATCTGCATATGACCTCCGATGGAGACGGTCCAAACATCAGTTTTGTATGCTTCGATGAGGCCAACAACCATATGTTGATCACTTTCCCAAATAAAGCCATCTTGAATACTCCACGAGGTCATCTTTAACTTCGAATCGGACTCGGTCACGTAGCAGACTGGACTGTCAATGTTGTAGCATTTCTGCATGCCACATAATATCTCACATGATAATGACCTTAAAAGCGAAGTTGACCAATTAGACGTTATGAACAACTTTCATGTTGAACACTTTTCCATCCAAGGCAATTTTGAACTTTCACTTGACCGAAACTTTCACTCGACCGAAACTTTCACTCGGACGGTGAGTTTCACTCGGATGACAATTGCACTCGGCGAGTACTTTCACTCGACCGATACTTTTCACTCGGATGGCGATTTTCACTTGGACAATAATTTCACTCGGCCAGACGGAAAATTTTTCACTCGACCGGACGGCAAACGTTTCCCTCGGCCGACAAACTTTCACTCGGAAATCCCGAGTGAAACTCCAGGCTGATTTTGTTTTGCCTCTCCAAGTCGCATACGACCTCAGATTGAGAAGAATTATATATCAAAATCAATCACCTCGACGACGCGAAACTTTGTCATGTTGTATGTTTTTCGATTAGAGGACGTCTTGAGGGCCACATGACTCGTGCGACCCATCAATCATGTGTCTGATCTCCTACGCCACATCTTGCTTTGTGGTAGGGCTGCACTCTGGTTGCTCTAACTTTTGCATACGACCTCAGATTGAGATGATTTATATATCAAAACCAATCAGCTCAACGAGACGAAGACAATCCATGTAGAACATTCCTTCATTGAGATGATTTAGAACCCAAAGTGGACAAATGCATCTTCATAGAATACCCTAAGATCAGTTGGGTATACCTTCTATCTCAGATCCAAGTGCAAAGTGTTTGTTACTAATGGGTCCTTTCTCGAGAAAGAGTTTCTCTTGAAGGAATTGAGTGGAAGGAAGATAGAACTTGATGAGGTTGTTGAACCTTTGTTCAACAAGATAGTAGCGCAGCGCAGGAAGATGTTTCTATGAAGCCTACGTTATCTGAAGAGTAATTTAATGATGATGATCATGAAGCTTCAGATCAAGTTACTATCGAACCTCGTAGGTCGACAAGGATGCGTCCTGCTCCAGAGTGGTACTACAACCCTCTTGGAGGTCATGTTGTTAGACAACGATGAACCTACGAGCTATGGAGAAGCGATGATGGGCCCGGATTCCGACAAATGGTTGGAGGCCATGAAATCCGAGATAGGATCCATGTATGAAACCCAAGTATAGACTTTGGTAGACTTGCTCGTTGGACGGCAGGTCGTCGAGTACAAATGGATCTTCAAAATGAAGACATACACTGATGGTGAATGTCACCATTTGTAAAGCCCGACTTGTCGTAAATAAGTTTTGGCAAGTTCAAGGAGTTGACTACGATGAGATTTTCTCACTCTTAGCGGTGCTAAAGTCTGTTGGAATTATGTTAGCAGTTGTTGCATTTTTCAATTATGAAATCTGGCAGTTGGATGTCAAAAACATCGTTTCCTTAACGATTTTCTTAAGGAAAGGTTGTATGTGATACAACCAGAAAGTTTTGTCAGTCCTAAGGATGCTAAAAGGTGTGCAAGCTTCAGTGATCCTTCTATGAACTGAAGCAAGCATCTCGGAGTTGGAATATACACTTTGATAAGGTGATCAAAGTTTTGTAGTTTATACAAAGTTTGCGAGAAACTTGTATTTACAATAAAGTGAGTGGGAGCACTATAGAATTTCTGATAAGTGTATGTGGTTGACATATAGTTGATCGAAAATAATATAGAATTTCTGGAAAGCTTAAATGGTTATTTGGAAAGTGATTTCAAACGAAGACCTGGATAAAGCTACCTAATTGTTGAGCATCGAGAACTATAGAGATAGATCAATATGCTTGATGATACTTTCAATGAGTACATACCTTGACAAGATTTTGAAAGAGTTCAAAATGGATCAGTCAGAGAAAGAGTTCTTTCGTGATTTGTAAGGTGTGAAGTTGAGTGAGATTCAAAGCTTGACAATGGCAGAAGAAAGAGAAAGGACGAATGTCGTCCCCTATGCCTTAGCCATACGCTCTGTATAGTATGCCATGTTGTGTACCACACCTGTGTGTGCCTTGCCATGAGTCCGTCAAGGGGTACAAGAGTGATCAAGGGGTACAGCGTTCAGGATTATCCTTAGTAACTGAAAGACTAATGACATGTTTCTCGATTATGGAGGTGATAAAGAGTTCATCATAAAGAGTTACATCGATGCAAGCTTTAACACCAATCCGGATGACTCGCGGTAGTACTCTGGATACGTATATTGGAGCAGCCATTTGGAATAGTAACAAGTGGAGTGTGGTAGCAGTGTTTACAGTTTAACATCAAACATCGCAACGTAATTGGGTGACTATAAAGGTTCTCTACAGGTATCTCCGAGGGTGTCTGTTGAGTTGGCATGGATCAAGACTAGGATTTGTTACTCCGTGTGACGGAGAGGTATCTCAGGGCCCACTCGATAATACAACATCACAATAAGCCTTGAAAGCAATGTGACTAAGTGTTACTTGCGGGATCTTGTATTACAGAACGAGTAAAGAGACTTGCCCGTAACGAGGTTGAACTAGGTATGCAGATACCGACGATCGAATCTCAGGCAAGTAACATACCGAAGAACAAAGTGAACGTTATACGGGATTAACTGAATCCTTGACATAGAGGGTCGACCGATAAATATCTTCATAGAATATGTAGGAACCAATGTGGACATCCAGGTCCCTCCATTGGTTATTGACCGTAGAGGTGTCTCGGTCATGTCTACATAATTCTCGAACCCGCAGGGTCTGCACACTTAAGGTCTGGTGACGTTTCGGTAGTGTAGAGTTATGAATGGTGGTGACCAAAGTTTGTTCAGAGTCCCGGATGAGATCCTGGATGTCACGAGGAGTTCCGGAATGGTCCGGAAACGAAGATTGAAATATAGGAAGATGGTGTTTGGTCTCCGGAAAGATTTCGGGCACTTTCGGTAGTGTACCGGGAGTGACGAATGGGTCCCGAGGGTCCACCAGTGGGGCCAACCCACCCCATGGGCTAAAGTGGCGACCCACCAGCCCCTAGTGGGCTGGTGGGGTTGGCCAAGGTGGCCTAGGCGCTGGGAAGAGAGGCCCAAACCAAACTAGGGTGGAGTCCTCCCCAAGTTCCACCTCTCGTGTGAGAGGTGGACTCCCAGGTGGAGGAGGACTCTCCCTCCACCAGTTCGGCCGAACCAAAAGGCGAGCCCTCCTTTTGGGCGTAGCCTCCTCTCCCTCCTCCTATCTCCTATATATATGAGTGGTTTTAGGGTTTTTTGGACAAGGATTTTCAGCCACGTCTAAACCCTACTACTAGATCTAGTTCCTCTAGACTAGACTACTTCAGCAGTGCTTAGGCGAAGCCCTGCGAGAATAGCTCCACCACCATCACCAGAGCGCCGTCACGCTGCCGGAGAACTCTTCCACCTCTCCGCTCCCTCTTGCTGGATCGAGAAGGTGGAGATCGTCATCAGGCCGTACGTGTGCTGAACGCGGAGGTGCCGTCCGTTCGGCGCTAGATCGGAAGGACCGTGATCAAGATCGTGATGAGATCGCGGGATGGATCGTGATGAGTTCACGAGACAGATTGTGACTGGATCGCGGGACGGATCGTGATGAGATCACGGGACGCTCGGCGATTTGGATCGCGAAGATGTTCGACTACACCAACCGCGTTTCTTAACGCTTCCCGCTTAGCGATCTACAAGGGTATGTAGATCCACTCTCCCTCTCATAGATGCTCATCACCATGGATAGATCTGCGTGTGCGTAGGAAATTTTTTGTTTCCCATGTGACGTTCCCCTACAAAAATCAGGTGTCAACACATGCCCCCTATTTTTCTGCAAAGCTAGCATGCGAAAAAATAATTTGCACTATGTTTATTCTAAGGACGATGTCAACACTCCATTGGCCATCTATATTTCTCAGGGCGATAATTATGTATCGGCCATGTTTATGCTAAGGGCAATAATCATATACCGGCCATTGCCTAATTAGGCTTCTTGCCACACACACTCGAGTGGTACTTTTTTTGATATCTGCCATTGAGAGATCGAGGTAATAATACTCCTTGTATGGATTCCAGTAAATATGAATTTCCAGGAACTATTCTTGCAATCCTGAAAGGACCTTCTTAGTTTCGAGACCACTTCCCAATTTTCTATCTCTAGAACCAATCGGTATAATTACTTTCCACACAAGATCGCCAACTTGAAAATTCTTCAACTTGACCCTTTTATTTTAAGCTCTTGCTATCCTCAATTTGTCCTTCTCTATGGCCTTTAATGCAGACAAACGTTTATTAGCAAACTCATCAATATTTTCCATCATCAAATCATAAAAGTCCACTGCTGATAAATCATTTTGTTTGGCTATTCTCAAAGCACTCAAATTTACCTCCACTGGTAAAATAGCCTCTTGACCGTATACTAGCTCATACGGGGTCACCTTCGTAGCACCATGCCTTGAGATTTTATGTGCCCATAAAGCCTCAAACAACAACTCATGCCATTTTCTTGGATTATCCTCAGTTTTCTTCTTGATGAGCTTAATCAATATTTTGTTGCTAGACTCGGCTTGTCCATTAGCTTGGGCATAATATGGAGATGAATTGAGCAACTTTATGTTATATGATTCGGCAAACTCTCTACCTTGATGTGACATGAAAAATGAACCTTGATCTATAATTAACGTCCAAGGAATGCCGAATCTACGAATAATGTGTTCAGTTATGAATTGAATTACCTCCGTATGTGTCATGTTCTTGAGTGGTAGTGCTTTAGACCATTTAGTGAAATAATCAGTTGCCACCAACACGAACCGATGCCCCTTTGAAGAAGATGGATGAATTTGTCCAATGAAATCTAAACCCCATCCCCTAAAAGGCCACGGCTTGATGATAGGGTGTAACATAGCAGCAGGAGCCAACTGAATATCACCAAATTTTTGACAAGCTTCACACCTTTTATAATACCTGAAGCAATCATTGATCATAGTCGGCCAATAAAATCCAGCACGTCGTAAGATCCGTTTCATTTTGGGTGCCGACTGATGAGTACCAAAAATGCTTTCATGTACCTCTCCCATAGAAACTCTTGCTTGGTCTTCGTCCAAACACTTCAAAAGAACATCTTCAACTGTTCGGCAATAAAGACCATCATATCTCATCGTATATTTGAAAGCCATACGCCGAACAGTCCTGTCCACCCTTTCACTCAGATTACACAAGTAATCAATTATGGGCTTCCTCCAATCATGATCTCCACCTGTACCAGATTTATCGTTAGTGGCCGAACCAGTGGGCTCTAGTTCGGCCTCTCCCATATTAGCAAGACAAGACATCGACTTCTGAGAAATATGAAACATGCCATGATAAATATGATAGTCAGATGCTTGTTGTGCTAACTCATTGGCTCTCAAATTGTCATGTCTAGATATATGGGCAATGCAAAAATAATCCAAAGTAGAAATCACATCTAGATACTTATCAAGATAAACATCAAGTGATTCATCTAAACATTGAAAGACTTTGGACACTTTCTGCACTACTAATAACGAATTACTAAAAGCCTCAACATGTGTAGCACCTATAGCGAGCCACATCTCTAAACCGAATAACAATGCTTCATATTCGGCTTGATTATTTGTGCAAAAATATTCCAGTCGGCATGAGGCTTCAAAAACAGCACCATGGGGAGATATATAAACAATACCAACACGTTGGCCATTTCTACAAACTCCACCATCAAAATATAACCTCCATGGCACTAACGATACAAGATTTATATCAACATCACGCTTATCATTAATCCGATGCTCAACAATAAAATTAGCAACAATTTGGCCTTTCATGGATTTTAGAGATTGATAAGCCAAATCATACTCAATTAAAGCATAAGCCCACTTGCTAATCCTATCACTAAGAATTGGCCTATGCAACATGTATTTAATGACATCAGTTTGACAAGCTACTATACAGGCACTCAGCACAAGGTAATGTCTTAGTTTTGTGCAAGCATAATATAAACAGAGACATAACTTTTCAATAAATGTATACCTTGTCTCGACATCCAATAAGCGTCAACTCAAATATGTAATAGTATGTTCTCTTCCTTCGGTTACTTAAGTCAATACAGCACCAATAACACCATTTTCCGCCGCAATGTAAAGCCTAAAGTGCCCTATATGTTTAGGTGCTTTCATCACTAGAGGAGTGCTCAAATAAGTCTTGATCATGTCGAATGCCTCTTGTTGTTTTGCCCCCCAAGTAAAATCGGCATCATTCTTTAACCGAAGGATAGGAGTGAATGCATCAACCTTCCCTGACAAATTAGCTATGAACCTTCTCAAATAATTGACCTTGCCAAGAATTTTTTGCATATCTCTCTTGCATGTTGGAGCCTCCACTTTTTGTATAGCTTCTATCTTTTTGGGATCAATTTCTACGCCGTTCTCATGGATAATGAAACCCAAAAACTTTCCAGCCGACACACCGATGCACACTTCAAAAGATTCATCCTCAGTCCATATTTTTTCATCCTTTCAAAGGCCAAACGCAAATCGGCTAGATGAGATTCAAAAGCATCCGATTTGACAACAATATCATCAATATAAACCTCAAGTATAACACCGAGTAAATCATGAAAGATTAAATTCATAGCCCTCTGATATGTGGCGCCAACATTCTTTAACCTAAAGGTCATGACTGTCAAGTCAAATAAACCAAGGAATCCGGGGCACCAAAAAGCCGTTTTGGACATGTCCTCTTCGTCCAAGAAAATCTGGTTATACCCCGCATTACCATCAAGAAAGCTAATGACCTTATGTCTAGAAGCATCATTAATAAGCATGTCAGCTATGGGCATGGGATACTCATCTTTGGGCGTAGCTCTATTCAAATCTCTAAAATCAATGCACACCCTTAGCTTTCTAGAGCCCTTCTTCTCTACCGGCACAATGTTAGGAATCCACTCGGCATACCTGCAAGGTCTAATAAAATTAGCTTTAAGTAAACGACTGATCTCTTCTTTGATCCGACCATATGTTTTTGGATTAAACTTCCTGGCCGATTGCTTATAAGGTCTAAAACCAGCCTTTATAGGTAACCGATGCTCCACTAGCTCTCGGCTTAAACCGGGCATCTCATGATATTCCCATGCAAAGCAACAAACATACTCTTTCAACAAATCGATCAACCTAGATTTATGATCGGCTCTTAAGTTTTCATTTACAAACATCAGCCTGGAAACTGAACCATCCCCTATATCTATTTCTTCTGGATCTGTCGATTGAAAACCCTATCCTAATTTATCCATGTCATCCAACTCCTCTACAGATTCATACATATCGTTCTCGCTAGACCGATATTTTGCAAGACGTTTCTGCAACCACTCGGAATTAGAATCCATTTAAACATATCATACCTTGGAGCCGATTGCCACTAATCGGCTTTAAAGAGACGGGCACAAAGCCATTCTTTGTTGCGCTAAGGAAATCAAACTCTGACAACTCGCGTCCCGTCAAGCAAGTAGCATTGGGATTTTGCCAATCCACCGATGCATCGGCAAAGCAACACAAGATGAGTTATCCGCATGAATGACTTCCACCTCATCATCAACCCACTGGATCAAAAACTAGTGCATGGTAGATGGCACACACTGGTTTGCATGAACCCAATCACGGCCTAGTATGACATGGTAGTTACCTTGCACCTCAGCGACAAAGAATGCAGTAGCGAAAGTTTTGCTTCTGACTGTAAGCTCCACATAAATCACACCTTGGGCTTCAATTTTCTCTTTGCCTTCGAACCCATTAAGCATCATATTGGTCTTGATTAATTCATCACCGGACAAACCCAATTTCTTGAAGACCGAATAGGGCATGATATTCACCACAGCACCACCATCAACAAGCATCTAAGTGAGTGGTGATCCATTGATATGACCTCTGAGGTATAACGGTTTCAAGTGCGTCACTGGTTCCTTGGGCTTCTCGAATATTGCATTTCTGGGGCCAAAATCCAGCTGAGCCACTTCCCCTTCTTCATCTACAACACGGAATTCAGCGGGTAAGTAATACACCATATTGATATCCATACCTTCATGAACCGGTGTAGACTCATAGTCCAATAGATCGTCTTCCTCTTCGCCTGCATCCACTAAATCTGAATTCTGTCCGAGTGAAGGAGAAGTATAGGCGACTGAGACGATGTCATAGCTACATCATCCTCTTTTGGTGGTGTAATTGCTGTTGTGATAGATGTAGAAACCATTATGTCTTGCATTTGTTTAGGCTTCCACACTTGCTTCACTGGTATCATGGGCCGAGTCACATTGAACAACTCGTCCCTTCGTGTCTCAGCCTCTTGTTCTTCCATCTCTTGATTCCCCAACCTCTGTAATTTCCTCTTTTGCGTATTTGTTAACCCTGGAGGACACCACCTTGGCCGAGTGTATTTAGGATCAATTGGCTTCACTTGTCTGGTACTTGCTTCATGATCATTGGTCGAGTGTTTTGGCGTGATAACAAGTATCGTCTTGGTTGGGTTGCTACGCACAGTCGGCTGTTGCATGGTGAACGTTTCACTGCCCAAGATGAGTGAGTCGGCATTGATATTTTCCTTGCCCTTCCCTGACTCCACTGCTGCAACACTTGACAACTTGACGCGCCACTCTTGTCGACTTTTCTGTCCTACTAAGTTTTCACTCGGGCGCACCGTTTTACTCGGATGAAATCCACTCGGACGTTCGACTGAGTAGAATCCACTCGACCGTATTCTTTCATTCAGATAACTTCCACCCGGGTGCATTCTTACAATCGGATAGTTTTCACTCGGAGGCATATTTTGATCAACCGAGTAATGGACACCAATGTTCAGTCGGCTTTCATATGAGCATCCAAGTCGATCCCAAACAGGTTGTCATTGTTCTTGTGGAAGCATCATCCTTGATCTAGTCGGTTTTGCATGCTGACTGAACCAATCAACTAATGGTGGCCTTGGTCGCTTTAGGTATGATGACCGATTAGAGATAGAACCGGCCGACTGATTTGCATATTTGGACAACACCATAGCAAAAGTTGGCTTGATTCTCTTACGATGTACCTTGGCTTCATTCCTCTTCCACTTGCCAACTTCTAGACTCTTGGTTTTAACAAATTTAACACGAGTGTCTTGTTGCACTTGTGGTTGCCCCCTGAGTACAGGATTCTTGATGGTGATCTTGATTACTTCCTTGCCATTGGGTTGCTTGTCAAGCACAACCTGCCTCCCCAAGACATTGCTGTCCTCCTTGCTTTTCCTAGGCTCACCAATAATGACATTAGTTTTATTAGCAGATTCGGCTACCTCTAGCCGAATGAGCAACTTTTTCCCCTCCAAATCTAGAGTGTTCATTGGGAAGGGCTGCTTATCAACTTGCATCTTACAAAAGTTCAATCGTCCGTCATTAATGGCCGATTGTATCTGTTGTCGGAAAACATTGCAATCATTAGTAGCATGAGAAAAAGAATTATGATATTTGCAATAAGCACACTGTTTTAACTCTTCAATCGACGATAAAGTGTGAGATATCCTAATGATCTTAGCTTGCAGCAAAGCATCAAATATTTTGTCACACTTAGCTGTTAAAAGTAAACTTCATATCTTCATCATGATTCTTATGAATCGGTTTCAGATCATTGCAAGTAAATGGTTCGGCTTTAGATGGCGAAACAAATTCAGCAGCATACATATCACCTTCATCGTCTGAGTGATCACTACCATACTCAACCATATTCATCTTAGGATGATCAATTTTATATCTATGCACCTCCTTGAGATCTTTGCTCCGGCTCTCCTCAGCCAAAGCTTTTTGCAAGACTTGGTTGACACTTAAGAACTCATAGCCTTCTAGCTTTTCCCTAATGTGAGTTTTCAAACCACTGAGCACAAGGTCAGCCAAGTCCCTCTCGGTTATCACCAAACTATAGCACCGGTTCTTTGTATCTCTAAATCTCTTGACGTAATCGGAGACCGATTCATCATTTTTCTGCTTAACCGGTGTAAGATGTGATAATTTAAGTTCGTTGTTACGGCTATAAAAGTGATCATGAAATTTTTGTTCTAGCTACGACCACACACGGATAGAACCATGTGGTAGAGAAGAAAACCATGAAAAAGCAGTACCAGTTAATGATAAAGGAAACAAGCGCACTTTCAATTCATTCAGCGAGCCTGCTTCACCCAGTTGTGCTAAGTATTGACTAATATGTTCCCATGTGGTTTTTGTGCCTTCTCCATTGAACTTAACAAAATCTAGAATCTTATATCCCGGAGGGCATTGGATAGTGTCAAAGTACTCGGGGTACGGTTTTTGGTAAATCCGATTCCGAGGTAACTCAACTCTAAAATTCTCTCGAAACATCTTAGCCGTCTCCTCTCTAAAATTAGCTAAAGTATCGTCCGTAGTAGACGGTGAATCTTGCTGTTGTGGGATGGGAGGAGTTGAATTACTAGCAATAGGCAGGAACTGTGGCACATATGACGAACCATAGTTCAGATGTGGCCAAGTGCTTGCACCTATAGGTACAACTTGGTTCGATATAGGTACCGAACTTGGCATGCTCACGATGGAATTAGCGGGTGCAACCACAATCTGATTGGTATGGGTAGGACAGTAATTCATCGACATAGGAGGTGCGGATGAAAGAGGTAAAGACAGATTATGGTTTTGTACACCAGCAACCACACCAATATTACCACTAGACGATTGAGGCATATTTTTCTGTGCATTGGTATTTTCTATGAAAGTTTGATATAACAAATTATTACCATCGGCAATACGACTCTAAATCTCAGCCCACTACTCGGGAGAAAAGGTAGTACTTACAGGAGGTTTAACCTGCTCGGCTTGCAGAGGAGGGAACTTGATTTCTCCAATCGGAGTGATATTGCTTTGGTAATCCTTCTTGAAGTTTCCAAGGAACTCCTGCAACTCCTTCTCTTCACGCGCCTTCTTGTACTCCTCATAATCTTGTCAATGATCAGCCGATAGTTCATCAAGCTTGGGCTTAATGATGTTATCGGCATCTATCTCGGATGGCTTGGGAAGATCACACATGATGGTTCATGAGGATGATTGATCTTTGTTCCCTGCCGGAGTCGCCAAAAAGTGTGTTGACACACGAACACATCACCATGTACCCTCGACGCCGGGGGTGATGCACCGTAGTTCACGTCGAGGGAGGTCCGTCCGGCAGCACGATACACAAGACAGTCGGCGGACGCTTTTGCAGACCCAAAACCCCACACGCCCGGGAGGGACCCTGTCAGGGAGTGCGGTGGCTATGGGATGCCCTAGGTCGATTCGCTCGCCCCTAGAGCCTTGGGATTTGCATCTCTCAAACAAAGAACAACGAAGAACGAGAGAAAAAACGAAGAACGTAGATAAAAAGTAGTATACATTGATTTGTTCGATTGTGTGTTGTTCAATCGGCCGTCACCCCCAACATATATAAGAGGCGGATGGACTTCCCTTACAAGCAAAGGATTCATCTAGGCTTTCCTTACAAGAAATTACATCAATTCACGTCCTAGAGTCCTAGTTCTAGTTCCACTCGGATTCAGCCCAAATCTGGCCCAATCTTCTGTCTTGCTTCTTGTGTGGGCCGTGCAATCTGCATATGACCTCCGATGGAGACGGTCCAAACATAAATTTTGTGTGCTTCAACGAGTCCAACAATACGTATGTTGATCACTTTCCCAAATAAAGCCATCTTGAATACTCCACGAGGTCATCTTTAACTTCGAATAGGACTCGGTCATGTAGCAGACTGGACTGTCCGAGTGTTGTAGCGTTTATGCAGGCCGCATAATATCTCAGATAATAATGACCTTAAAAGAAAAGTTGACTGTTTTGACGTTACGAACAATTCATGTTGAACACTTTTCCATCCGATGTGATTTTGAACTTTCACTCGACCGGAACTTTCACTCGACCGATACTTTTCACTCGGACGGTGACTTTCACTCGGACGGCAATTGCACTCGGCCAGTACATTCACTCGACTGGTACTTTTCACGCGGACGGAGATATTCACTCTAACGGAAATTTAACTCGACCGAACAGAAAACTTTTCACTCAACCGGACGGCAAATGTTTCCCTCGGCCGGCAAACTTTCACTCGGAAATCCCGAGTGAAACTCGAGGCTGATTTTGTTTTTCCTCTCCAAGTTGTATACGATCTCGGATTGAGAAGAATTATATACCAAAATCAATCGTATTGTCGACAAAAAACTTTTTCATGTTGTAAGTTCTTCCATCCGAGGAGGTCTTGAGGGCCGAATGACTCACGCGACCCATCAGACATGTGTCTGTTCTCCTGCGCCACATTTTGCTTTGTGGTAGGGCTGCACTCTGGTTGCTCTAACTTTTGCATACGACATCATATTGAGATGATTTATATATCAAAACCGACCAAGTCGACGAGACGAAGACAATCGATGTAGAACATTTCTTCATTCAAGGTTGTCTTGGAGGCGTAATAGACCAAAAAAGCACTCAGGATATCTACATGACAATCGAAGTGTAATTTGGCCCTTGAAATGATGCCGAATGGTGATGGCCTAAACATCAAGGTTGTTTCACTCGGCAATATGAACTTTTCATAGAAAAAACCCTTTTCGTTTGAGTCCATTTTTACTGCATTTTGCATCATGCCAAAATCAGGTGTCAACAACTCCTATCCATCATCCATACACAAACCATGGCTGGACGAATCCAGGGATGCCTGCCAACATACAGTGTCCCAAGGAGTTTTGTTTAATTTATTTTGATTATGCAGGACTAGGCATCCTTTTTACCAGCCTCTCTCATGCAATGATTGTGAATAAATGACCGTCCTGAGAATAACCTACTTAGCATGCAATATATTGACCGCCTCGTCGCTCCATGAGCGAGACGAGTGCACATAATTGATGTATATTTGAATATTTAGAGGTGGTACCTGCAAATTTACTTGGAGCAACGGGGTGATACCGCATATAGGTAGGTATTGTGGACTCATGTGGAATAACTTGGGTTAAGGGTTTTGGATGGACAAGCAGCATTCCCGCTTAGCACAGGTGAAGGCTAGCAATAGATTGAGAACCGACTAGCTAGAGAGAAACAATGGTCATAAACATGCATTTTGAATAATTAACATTGGACGTATCATGAGTAGGATATGAACACTTTGAATTTAAACATCATGAAGGTTGCATTGGTTTTGATTCAACTACATGTTTGCACGTGGGCCAAGTCAAACTCCTCGAATTACTCAGAGGGAAATACCATACTACCGTACCATATTATATCCATTCTAATGCATGTTTACACCCAAGATAAATCATTATTAACTCCTAGCTATTTAGTCATGGCATGAGAAGCTATAATCTCTAATTTTCATCACAAACATGTTTACTCATGATATACTGAATCAGGATCAAACTGACTAAACGTATTTACAAAAATGCAAAACAAGAAGAGTTAATACCATCTTCCTTTGCCATGATCACTTCATCAAATGTCATCATTATTGCCTTTCACTTGCATGACCAAATGATAAAATAATAATAATAATAATAATAATAATAATAATAATAATAATAATAATAATAATAATAATAGTGCAAGAATGCCGTGGACTAAGTTGGAATCTGCAAGGCAATTTTAGACAAAGGAGAAGACAAGGTAAAATTGCCTCTCTGTTAGATCAACAACAAAGTATATAAGAGCCACTCAACATTTTCATCGTGGTCTTCTCCTTGCAAAGATTCAATAAAAAGAAATAAATTGAAAGAAACACACTGAACTATTTTTGGAGTTTTTGTTTTTCTCAAGCAAGGAAATGAATTAAGGGAAAACAAGAACGAGAAAAACTATTTACACGGGAAAGCTCCCAACATGCAAAGGAAATCTTTTTGGGTTTTCTTTTTAGTTCTACAACTAAGGAAATGAGGAAATGAAAAACCGAAAAGAAGCGAGAAATATTGTTGGATTTTCAAAGTTTTTCAAACACACAAGAAGAAGACGGAAAAATAAAGCTAACATGGATATACAATGAAAGAGTATAAACACCGACAATTTACATGAAGTGTGTGAACATGTATGTAATGTCGATGAGAAATACATACTCCCCCAAGCTTAGGCGTTTTCCTAGATTATGTTGGAAATATGCCCTAGAGACAATAATAAAATGGTTATTATTATATTTCCTTGTTCATGATAATCGTTTATTATCCATGCTATAACTGTACTGATTGGAAACACATTGCATGTGTGGATACATAGACAACACTGTGTCCCTAGTATGCCTCTAGTAGACTAGCTCGTTGATCAAACATGGTCAAGGTTTCCTAGCCATGGACATAAGATGTCATTTGATAAACAAGATCACATCATTGGGAGAATGACGTGATGGACAAGACCCAAACTATAAACATAACATATGACAGTGTCAGTTTATTGCTATAGTTTTCTACATGTCAAGTATCTGTTCCTATGACCATCAGATCATGCAACTCACGGACATCGAAGGAGTGCCTTGTGTGTATTGAACATCGCAATGTAACTGGGTGACTATAAAGGTGTTGTACAGGTATCTTTGAGGGTGTCTGTTGGGTTGGCATGGATGAAGACTGGGATTTGTACTCCGTGTGACGGAGAGGTAACTCAGGGCCCACTCGGTAATACAACATCACAACAAGCCATGCAAGCAATGTGACCAAAGTGTTAGCCAAGGGATCTTGTATTACAGAACAAGTAAAGAGACTTGCTGGTAATGATATTGAACTAGGTATAGAGATACCGACGATCGAATCTCGGGCAAGTAACAAAATGAAGAACAAAGGGAACATCATACGAGATTAACTGAATCCTTGACATAAAGGTTCAACCGATAAAGATCTTCGTACAATATATTGGAACCAATATGGGAATCCAAGTCCAGCTATTGGTTATTGACCATAGAGGTGTCTCGGTCATGTCTACATAGTTCTTGAACCTGCATGGTCTACACACTAAACAGTCGATGACGTTTTGGTAGTATTGAGTTATGTATGTTGGTGACCGAAGGTTGTTCGGAGTCCCGTATGAGATCCAGGATGTCACAAGGAGCTCCTAAATGGTCCGGAGGTAAATATTGATATATAGGAAAGTGGTGTTTGAACTCCGAAAAAGTTTCGGGAATTTCCGACAGTGTACCGGGAGTGATGAACGGGTTCCGAGGGTCCACCAAGTGGAGCCACCACACCCTAAGAGGGCCATATGGTCCTTAGGGTGGTGCACCAGACCCTAGTGGGCTGGAAGGCCAGCCCAAGTGAGCATATGCGGCTGGACTTGTGGGAAAGGAAAGTCCAAGTGGGGGAAGGGAAGGAATCCTACTAGGAGTAGGATTGGAGGTGGACTCCTCCATCTCCACCTCCTTCAGCCGAATCCTAGGAGGATCCCTAGGTCAGCCAGCCCCTTCCCTCCCTTCTATATATACTAGAGGGGAGAGAGGGCAGCCGCACAAGAAATCGTAGACATGGTGAAGCCCTCTCTCCCCGATAGATCAAATCCTGTAGTTTCGACAGTTTTTAGGCTAAGCCCTGCCGGAATAGTTCCACCACCACCGCCACCTCGCCGTTGTGCTGCCTGAGAACTCATCTACCTCTACACTCCCTCTTGCTGGATCAAGAAGGCGGAGATTGTCATCGAGCTATACATGTGTTGAACGCGGAGGTGCCGTCCGTTCGACGCTAGATTGGGACCGATCATGATTGGATCGCTGGACGCTCGGTGATTTGGATCGCGAAGACATTCAACTACATCAACCGCATTTATTATTGCTTCCCTCTTGGCAATCTACAAGGGTATGTAGATCCACTCTCCCTCTCATAGATGCTCATCACCATGGATAGATCTTGCGTGTGCGTAGGAATTATTTTGTTTCCCATGCAACATTCCCCTTCAGTGGCATCATGAGCTAGGTCTATGTGTAGATGAGATCACGAGTAGAACACAAAGGAGTTTGTGGGCGTTGATGCTCATATTGCTTCCTTCCTTGATCGTTTTTGATTCAGCGGTATTGTGGGATGAAGCAGCTCGAACCAACCTTTACTCCTATGCTTACGAGAGACCGGTTCCATCGACTGACATGTGACTTTGTTGCATAAAGATGGCTGGCCGGTGTTTGTCTCTCCTACTCTAGTTGGATCGGATTCGACAAAGGCGGTCCTTGATAAGAGTGAATAGCATTTTGTGTATCACCATTGTAGTTTTTGCATAGGTGAGAATTGTTCTTGCTAGATACCCGTAGCATCCACGTAAAACATGCAACAACAATTAGAGGACGTCCATCTTGTTTTTGCAGGGTATGTTGTGATGTGATATGGCCAATTACACGATGAGATATATGTGATGTATGAGATGATCATTATTTGTATAGAAGATCATGACTTGCACGCCGATGAGTATGGCAACCGGCAGGAGCCATAGGGCTGTCTTTAAATATTTTCATCGTTTTTGCTTTACTTTATCGCTATGAGTTAGCAATAGTCATAGAAGCAACAATTGGCACGACAACTTCATGGCGACACGTTGATGGCCATGAAGATGATGGAGATCATGGTGTCGTACCAGTGATGACGGAGATCATGTCGGTGCTTTGGAGATGGAGATCAAAAGCACAAGTTCATGGCCATATCATCTTACTTATGATTTGCATGTGATGTTAATCCTTTTATGCATCTTATTTTGCTTAGGACGACGGTAGC
Organism: Hordeum marinum; assembly: GCA_022496015.1. Classification (NCBI taxonomy): domain Eukaryota; kingdom Viridiplantae; phylum Streptophyta; class Magnoliopsida; order Poales; family Poaceae; genus Hordeum; species Hordeum marinum. The sequence goes on along the minus strand of CM039677.1, from coordinate 274,844,904 downwards.
ATTATAAGGTGATCCCTCACTAAAATTTCAAAGATAAAATTGTGTTCTCCCCGAGTGTGCACTATTGCAAAAGTTCGTCATGTCGAGACACCACGTAATGATCGGGTGTCATAGACTCTACGTTCACATACAACGAGTGCAAGCCAGTGTTGCACATGCAGAACACTCGGGTTAAACTTAACGAGCCTAGCATGTACATACATGGCCTCGGAACACAAGAGACCAAAGGGACGAACATGAGTCATACAGTAGATATGATCAACATGATGATGTTCACCATTGAAACCACCTCATCTCACATGATGATCGGACTTGGGTTGGTGAATTTGGATCATGTATCACTCAGATGACCAGAGGGATGTCAATTTGAGTGGGAGCTTTAGTAATTTGATTAACTAAACTCATTATCTTGAACAATAGTCTTAGTACCCTTTGCATATGTATGTTGTAGATCAATGGCTCGCGCAGAAGTTCCCCTGAATTTTAATGCGTTCCTAGAGAAAGCCAAGTTGAAAGATGATGGAAGTAACTTTGTGGACTGGGCCCGTAATCTAAGGATTATCCTCACGAATTCCTAGAAGGCTTATGTCCTTGATGCACCGCTTGGTGATCCACCCGCTCCCATGTCGTCCGAAGACGTTAAGAACGCCTGAGAGACACGTTCTGTAGATTACTCAATAGTTCAATGTGCAATGTTGTATGGCTTAGAATTGGGACTTCAAAGACGTTTTGAACGTCATGGAGCATATGAGATGTTCCAGGATCTGAAGTTTATCTTTGAGAAGAATGCCCGGATCGAGAGGAATGAGACCTATGATAAGTCCTATGCTTGCAAGATGGAGTAGAACGGGTCTGTCAGTGAACATATACTCAGAATGTTTGGGTATTCATACCGTATGGCTGACTTAGGGATGCCCCTTCCGACAGAGGCGATCAAAGAAAGAGTTCTTCAATCATTGACTGCTAGCTACAAGAGCTCGTGACGAACTATAAAATGCATGGGATGAACAAGTCAGTCGCCGAGCTGTTTGCGATGTTGAAAATTGCCGAGTCTGAAATGCAGAAAGAGTATCAAGTGTTGACGGTCAATAAAACCACTAGTTTCAAGAAGAATGGCAAGGGCGAGAAGGGTAACTACAAGAAGAGTGGCAAAGCAGTTGCCCCTCCCATGAAGAAACCCAAGGCTGGACCCAAACCACAAACTAAGTGCTTTCATTGCAAGGGAACTGGTCACTGGAAGTGGAACAGCCCCAAGTATCTGGCCAATAAGAAGGCGACCAACACCAAACAAGGTATATATGATATACATGTTATTGATGTGTACCTTACCAACTCTTGCTGTGGTGCCTGGGTATTTGATACTAGTTCAGTTGCTCACATTTGCAACTCCAAACATGAGTTACGGAACAGACGAAGGATGGCTAAGGACGAAGTGACGATGCACATGGGAAATGATTCCAAGGTTGATGTGATTGCCGTTAGCACGCTCGCTCTTCGATTACCATCGGGATTAGTGATGAACCTGAATAATTGTTATTTAGTGCCTGCGTTAAGCATGGAAATTATATCTAGATCTTGTTTATTGTGAGATGGTTACTCATTTAAATCAGTGAATAATGGTTGTTCTATTTATATGAGTATTATCTTTTATGGTCATGCACCCAGGTGAGGGGTTTGTTCATATTGAATATCGATAGTGATGATACACATGTTCATAACATTGATGCCAAAATATGTAGAGTTGATAATGATAGTGCCACTTTCTTGTGGCACTGTCATTTAGGTCATATTGGTGTAAAACGCACTAAGAAGCTCCATGATGATTGACTTTTGGAGTCACTTGATTTTGAATCACTTGACACATGTGAACCATGCCTCCTAGGCAAGATGACTAAAACGCCGTTCTCTGGAACTATGGAACGGGCAAGTGACTTATTGGAAATCATACATACTGATGTGTGTGGTCCAATGAGCATTTGAGGTGCGCGGTGGATATCGTTATTTTCTCATCTTCACTGATGACTTAAGTAGATATGGGTATATTTACTTGATGAAGCACAAGTCTGAAACGTTTGAAAAGTTCAAGCAATTTCAGAGTGAAGTTGAGAATCATCGTAACAAGAAGATTAAATTCCTATGATTTGATCGAGGAGGATAATATCTTAGTTATGAGTTCTGCAGTCACTTAAGACAGAGTGGAATTGTTTCACAATTGACACTGGTTGGAACACCACATCGTAATGGTGTGTACGAACGTCGTAATTGAACCTTATTAGATATGGTGTGTTCTATGATGTCTCTTGCCGATTTGCTACTATCGTTTTGGGGTTATGCATTAGAGAAAACTTCATTCACTTTAAATAGGGCACCATCGAAATCTGTTGAGACGACACCATATGATTTGTGGTTTGGCAAGAAGCCAAAGTTATCATTTGTTGAAGTTTGGGGATGTGATGCTTATGTCAAAAAGCTTTAGCCTAAAAAGCTGGAAACCAAAGCGAAGAAATGCGTCTTCATAGGATACCCAAAAGCGACAGTTGGGTATACCTTCTATCTTATATCCGAAGGCAAAGTGTTTGTCGCTAAGAATGGAACATTTCTTGAGAAAGAGTTTTTCTCGAAAGGATTGAGTGGGAGGAAAATAGAACTTGATGAGGTTACTGAACCTTTACTTCACCCAGAGAGTAGTGTTGAGCAGAAGATGTTTCTATAGAGCGTGCATCGGTTGAAGAGGAAGTTAATTATGATGATCATGAAGCTTCGGATCAAGTTGCTATCGAACCTCATAGGTTGACAAGGGCGCGTACTGCTCCTGAGTGATACGTCAATCCTATCTTAGAGGTCATGTTGTTAGACAATGATGAACCTACGAGCTATGGAGAAGCGATGATGGGCCCGGATTCTGAGAAATGGTTAGAGGCCATGAAGTCCGAGATGGGATCCATGTATGAAAACAAAGTATGGACTTTGGAAGTATTACCTAAAGGGCAAAAGGCCATTCGGAACAAAAGGATCTTTAAGAGGAAGACGGACGCGGACGGTAATGTCACCGTCTATAAAGCTCGACTTGTGGCAAAGGGTTTTTCACAAGTTTGAGGAGTTGACTACGATGAGACCTTATCGCCCGTAGTGATGTTTAAATCTGTCAGAATCATGTTAGCAATAGCTACATTTTTCGAAAAATGAAATTTGGCAGATGGATATCAAAACAACGTTCCTTAACAGTTTCCTTAAGGAAGAGTTGTATATGATACAAGCAGAAGGTTTTGTCGATCCATAGAATGCTAACAAAGTTTGCAAACTCCAACGATCCATTTATGGATTGGTGGAAGCATCTTGGAGTTGGAATCTGCGCTTTGATGGGGTGATCAAAGTGTTCGGGTTTATACAAGTTTATGGAGAAGCTTGTATTTACAGGAAAGTGAATGGGATCTCTATAGCATTTCTAATATTATATGTGGATGATATATTGCTGATTGGAAACAATATAGAAATGTTGGAAAGCATGAAGGAATATTTGAACAAGAGTTTTTCAATGAAGGACCTAGGAGAAGCTACTTTCATATTAGGCATCAGGATCTATAGAGATAGATCGAGACGCTTAATAGGACTTTCATAGAGCACATACCTTGATAAAGTTTTGAAGAAGTTCAAAATGGATCAGTCCAAGAAGGGGTTCTTGCCTGTGTTGCAAGGTTTGAAGTTGAGTAAGACTCAATGCCCAGTGACTGCAGAAGATAGAGAAAAGATGAGTGTTATCCCCTATGCTTCACCCATAGGCTCTATCATGTATGCAATGCTGTGCACAAGACCCCATGTCAGCCTTGCTATAAGTATGGCCGGAAGGTTTCAAAGTGATCTAGGAATGGTGCACTGGACGACGGTCAAGAATTTCCTTAAGTACCTGAAAAGGACTAAGGAAATGTTTCTCGTTTACGGAGGTGATCAAGAGCTTGTCCTAAAGGGTTACGTTGATGCAAGCTTTCACACTGATCCTGATGACTCTAAGTCACAAACCGGATACGTATTTATACTCAATGGGGGATCGGTAAGCTGGTGCAGTTCCAAGCAGAGCATGGTAGCCGATTCGACATGCGAAGTGGAGTACATTGCAGCCTGGGAGGCGATGAAGGAAGGTGTCTGGATGAAGGAGTTCATGACCGATCTTAGAGTAGTGCCCAGTGCACTGAATCCAATGGCTCTATTGTGTGACAACACTGGTGCCATTGTTCTGGCCAAGGAACCAAGATTTCACAAGAGGACAAGACACATAAAGCGTATATTCATTTCCATCCGCGATTACATCAAGGAGGAGGAGATAAATATTTGCAAAGTGCACACGGATCTGAAGTTCACAAGAGGACCAGAACTGTATGGGTGTTAGATTCATTACAATGTAAATCACATAGAGAGGTGAGCTAGATTATTGACTCTAGTGCAAGTGGGAGACTGTTGGAAATATGCCCTAGAGGCAATAATGAAATGATTATTATTATATTTGCTTGTTCATGATAACCTTTTATTTTCATGCTATAATTGTATTGATTGGAAACACATTGCATTTGTGGATACATGGACAACATTATGTCCCTAATATGCCTGCAGTAGACTAGCTCGTTGATCAAAGATGGTCAAGGTTTCCTATCCATGGACATGAGATGTCATTTGATAAACAGGATCACATTAGTGGGAGAATGATGTGATGGATGAGACCCAAGCAATAGACATTGCATATGATCGTGTCAGTTTATTGCTCTAGTTTTCTGCATGTCAAGTATCTATTCCTATGACCATGAGATCATGCAACTCACTGACACCGGAGGAGTACCTTGTGTGTATCAAACGTCGCAACGTAACCTGGTGACGATAAAGGTTCTCTACAGGTATCTACGAGGGTGTCTGTTGAGTGGGCATGGATCAAGACTGGGATTTATTACTCCATGTGACGAAGAGGTATCTTAGGGCTCACTCGGTAGTACAACATCACAATAAGCCTTGCAAGCAATGTGACTAAAGTGTTAGCCACGAGATCATGTATTACACAACGAGTAAAGAGACTTGCCGGTAACGAGATTGAACTAGGTATAGAGATACCGATGATCGAATATTGGGCAAGTAACATACCAAAGAACAAAGGGAACAACATACGAGATTAATTGAATCCTTGACATAGAGGTTCAACCCATGAAGATCTTCAGAGAATATGTAGGAACCAATATGGGCATCCATTTTCTGCTATTGGTTATTGACCGTAGAGGTGTCTCGGTCATGTCTACATAGTTGTCGAACCAACAGGGTCTGCACACATCATGTTCATTGATGTTTCAGTAGTATTGAGTTATGTATGTTGGTGACTGAAGGTTGTTCGGAGTCCCAAATGAGATTCAGGACGTGACAAGGAACTCCAGAATGGTTCGGAGGTAAAGATTAATATATAGGAAAATGGTGTTTGAACCCTGAAAAAGTTTCGGGCATTTCCGACAGTGTACCGGGAGTGACAAATTGGTTCCGAGGGTCCACCAAGTGGAGGCACTACAACCCAAGAGGGCCACATGGGCCTTAGGGTGGCGAACCAGCCCCTAATGGGCTGTGCGGCCGGCCCAAGTGGGCTTATGCGGCTGGACTTGTGGGAAAAGAATGTCCTAGTGGGGGAAGGGAAGGAATCCTACTAGGCGTAGGATTGGAGGTGAACTCCTCCACCTCCACCTCCTTCGGCCGAATCCTAGGAGGATCCCTAGGTCAGCCAGCCCCTCCCCTCCCTCCTATATATACTAGAGGGGAGAGAGCGCAGCCACACAAGAAACCCTAGCCACGATGCAGCCCTCTCTCCCCGATAGATCAAATCCTCTAGTTTCAGTGGTGCTTAGGTGAAGCCCTACCGGAATAGTTCCACCACCACCGCCACCGCGCCATCGCACTGTAGAAGAACTCATCTACCTCTCCGCTCCCTCTTGCTGGATCAAGAAGGCGGAGATCGTCATCGAGCTGTACATGTGCTGAAAGCGGAGGTGCCGTCTGTTCGGTGCTAGATCAGCATCGATCATGATTGGATCGCGGGACGCTCGACGATTTGGATCGCGAAGACGTTTGACTACATCAACGCGTTTCTTAATGCTTACCGCTTAGCGATCTACAACGGTATGTAGATACACTCTCCCTCTCATAGATGCTCATCACCATGGATAGATCTTGTGTGTGCATAGGAAATTCTTTGTTTCCCATGCGACGTCCCCCTTTAGCTTGGTAGTCACCAATGATAATAGCCGTCAGGTCCAGGAAAGTGTTTCTGCTGAGGTACCCGAGCGTCCCATGCCTGGGCCTCGGCCTCCGTAGCAGCAAGCTCATTCCTGTAAGCAATCATGTCCTCTAGCATTATTCTAAATCTGCTCCTAGCATGATAGTTAAAGAAAAAAGGTGCAGGTAAGGTAATAATATCACAAGTATTCTCGCTAAACACTAAGTTGTAACGAAGGTGTTGCGGCAGCTTAGGTTTCTCAAGTAATTGGTGTTCCTCCATGGATTGGTGATCGATATAAACCTTGAGAAACAAGTAATCACTAGGGCAGATAGCAACCTCAAAACACTTTGCCAAGCGCGTGGCATAAATGCCACCATGAACCTTGCCTTTGGTTTGGTTAAGGTGTAATTGTCACACAACAATAGCTCCTACATTGTAAGTATTATCACCATAAAGTGCGCGGCGTAGAATAGCTAGGGTGGGGGCACTAAGGCAACCACCCTGCTCCATAGCAGTTATACATTTTCCTATAAACAGAGAGAAATAGTGCACAGATGGAAAATGCAAACTAGTGACTCTGGCATTTGATACGGTGATAAGAAAGTCCTCAAACTCCTCAGCTTTAGGTTCACGCATTCCCCCATCAAAGGGAATCAAACATCATTCACAAAATTCATGTAAAGGCATAATACATCTCGAACGTATCTATAATTTTTGCTGATGGCATGCTATTATATTATCTCTTTTGGATGTTTTATATGCATTAATATGCAATTTTATATTATTTTTGGGACTAACCTATTAGTCTCTAGCCAAGTGCCAGTTTCTGTTTTTTTCCTTGTTTTTGAGTTTTGCTGATACGGAACATTAAACAGAGTCCAACGGAATAAAACCTTTGGAAGGAATTTTTCTGGAAGGAAACAAGTCGATCAATCTTGGAGTGCATGTCAGGGGAGGTGTCAGGGCACCACAAGCCTGCTAGGCGCGGCCCCCCCTGGCCGTGCCTAGCAGGCTTGTCGCTCCCTAGCAGGTCTCCTAACCCTAATTCTTGGCCTATAAATACCCAAATATTCCCCCAACATCAGAACGAGCCACACAAATACTTTTCCACCGTCGGAAGCCTCTGTTCCTGAGAGATCCAATCTTGGAGCCTTTTCCAGTAATCTGTCGGAGGGGGTTTCGATCACGGAGGGCATCTACATCAACTCCATTGCCCCTCCGATGATGCGTGAGTAGTCCACCATAGACCTACGGGTCCATAGCTAGTAGCTAGATGGCTTCTTCTCTCTCTTTGATCTTCAATACCATGTTCTTTATGATCTTCATGGAGATCTATCCGATGTAATCCTCTTTTGTGGTGTGTTTGTCAAGATCCGATGAATTGTGAGTTTATGTTCAGATTATCCATGAATCTTATTTGAACCTCCTCTAATTTCTTATATGCATGATTTCATATCCTTGCAAGTCTCTTCAAGTTATTGGTTTGGTTTTGCCAACTAGATTGGTAATTCTTGCAATGGGAGAAGTGCTTGGTTTTGGGTTCAAACTTGTAGTGTCCTCACCCAGTGACATAGTAGGGGTAGCGAGGCACGTATTGTATTGTTGCCATCAAGGGTAACAAGATGGGGTTTTCATCATATTCCTTGAGTTTATCCCTCTACATCATGTCATATTTCTTAAAGCGTTATTTTGTTCTTTATGAACTTAATACTCTAGATGCAGGCAGGAGTCGGTTGATGTGTGTAGTAATGATAGTAGATGCAGAATCATTTCGGTCTACTTGTCACGGACGTGATGCCTATACGCATGATCATTGCCTTGGATAACTACATGATTATTTTCTTTTCTATCAATTGCATGACAATAATTTGTTTACCCACCATGATATTTGCCTTCAAGAGAGAAGCCTCTAGTGAAACCTAGGACCCTGGGTCTATTTTCCATCATATACTTTTAGATCTATAAATCAAAAACACCAAAAATACCTTGCTGCAATTTATTTGTCTTTTACTTTCCGCACTCATTTACATCTATCTCTTTCAGATCCGATCCTTGCAAATAATCGTGAAGGGATTGACAACCCCTTTATAGCATTGGGTGCAAGAGTTTGATTGTTTGTATAGGTGCAACCATTGGTGACTTGCTTGTTCCTCCTATTGGATTGATACCTTGGTTCTCAACAACTGAGGGAAATACTTATCTACTTTTCTACATCACCCTTTCCTCTTCAAGGGAAAACCAACGCATGCTTAAGAGGTAGCAAGAAGGATTTCTGGTGCCGTTGCCGGGGAGGATACATAGAAAGTCAAGACAAAAACTCTCCCTTCAACTTGCCAATTTCTGGTGCCGTTGTCGGGGAGGATACACATCAAGCCTACCAAGTACCCATAACAAACTCATCTCTTGCATTTACTTTATTTGCCATTTGCCTCTCGTTTTCCTCTCCACCACTTCTAAAACGATTATCAGGAAATACCAAAAAGATTTGCCTTTTTATTCGCCCTTCTTTCGTTTGCCTTTCGTTTGCTTGAACTCATAGCTAGCCTTACTACTATAACTAATATTCCCAAGTATGAGGTTCTTAATTTTAAGCAAAGGGAACGAGAAAACTTGAAATATGCATGGTATTGAATTTGCAATTCTCAAAATAGATCTATTTGGAAGCAATCTACTACCGTTCTCCTTCGCAATTCTTACGTGGGTCTCACTCCTTGGAATAGATATGTTCTAGATACCATCATGGGAGGGATTTTTTTGGAAAGTCATACCTTTGACTCTTATAATTCTATGATAAATTTGTTAGGTTCACCCCCAATCATGGTTAATGGAACAATTTTAACTCTGGAATATGTGATGCGAAGGCTTCATATTATTGAAAAATGGGCTGCTATGGTTGAGCTTATTGAAAACTTGGATAAAAATATTCATAATCACATTACTCAATATGGATCTAAAGTAGGAGTTACCTTAAAAAATCTCAAGAAAGGGAACCAATCGTTAATGAAAAATTGGAACAAGATTCGTTTAGAATTGGCAAGCTAGAGGACACTGTTACCAACTTGGGATCCCCTTTTGCTTTAGTACAAACCACTCCAACTCCTTCGCCTCCTAAGGCTGCCAAGTTTGTTTATGTTCCTAAGAATAAGGGTGAATCTTCTAGTAAAGATGAGGATCTTAAGACGATAAGTATTCACCCAAACTTTCTCAATATTATCTAGGAACCAATTGCCACCATTGAATCTCTTGATTTGTTACCTAGGAGTATTATCATTGATAAGAACAACGGGCCTTCTAGGGCTTATAAGTGTGCAATTTAGGAGTTACATACCAAAGAAGACAATACCTAGATCTACTATGTTTTGCCTAGCTAGGAGCGTTAAACAATAGCGGTTGTTGGGAGGCAACCCACTTTTATTTTTGTGTTCTGTTTTACTTCTGTTTTTGAGTGTTTCCCACATTGTTAATTCTGTAGTAATTGTGTTTTGGTGTTTTAATTAGTGTTTGAGCCAAGTAAAACCTTAGGGGTGATCTACGGTAGTTGTTGATTTGATCTTGCTGAAAAACAGAAACTTTTGCGCTCAGTCCAGGAATTTTTCTAATTTTTTCAGAGCATCTAATTGATCTGAATTTTTTACAACAGATTTATATCTAATTTTCCTAGGTTTTCCTAATGTTTCAGATTTTTTGAGTTGCAGAAGTATACGAAGTTTCCAGATTTCTATAGACTCTTCTTGTCGTGGTTTCGTCACGGCAGATGCCATCGGTATGCTTATCGAGAGGGGCCAAAGGACGCCGGCAGGTTCCGGGAGCGGGGTTAGGCACAAGCGATGGCAGACACACGATGTAACCAGGTTCAAGGCCCTCCGTGGGAGGTAACACCCCTAGTCCTGCTTAGTCTAGTTGAGACAATGGTGAGGTTACAATGGTGCTCCTTGAGCTGTATGGATCGTGGAAGAAGAAGGATCTAGATCGCTCTTCTGCCTCTCTACGTGTGTGCGTGGAGTGGACGAGGAGTGTCGTGAAAGATTGATCGACCCCGTGCATGGGGGAGGCCAGGGGGGGTTTATAGGCCAACCCCCCGGATTACAATACGAATAGAAGGTCACGAGGGCCCCTGCCGGCAGCCTCTCTGGTCGGCTGCGGGGGCCACCGGCTATGGGGTCTTGTCGTTGGTAGGCCCCGCCGGCTGAAGGGTCCTGTCAGGAGCCGGCGGGGCCCGCGCGGTGGGTCCCGACACCCGTCCTATTGCGGCATGGGCTGTCCCTTGAGGCGTCGTCTTGCGGCGACCGGCCGAGGTCAGCGGTGCGGCCGGCCGCCCTATAGCCATGCCGGGGCTGGTAGTGGAGTGGTTGAGGCGTGCCGGCACTATGCGAAGCCCGGTCGCCGTCCGCCATGGTCAGAGGCCCTGACGCCTGCACTGTGGCCTCACGGGCTCTGACCCCCGATGGGATGGGGGCCACTGTTGCCACGCACGGACTGACGATGGTATCCAATGCGCAACCGGCTGGGGAACCAGGCGGCAACGCCCCCAGCCGGTCGTCACGTCATAGTCGGCGGGCCTAGCCGGAGGGCCGCTACTGGTAGGGCGTAGTCGGATCGCAAGGGGAGGCGGCCTGCCCTTTGGTTGTATAGAAAAGCAGGAGCAAGGGGGTGCTTGAGGCTACCCCGGGGTCATACCCCGTCAGTAGTCGCCAAGGTAGGGGAGGCCCGCCGACGAACCGTGGCGGACCTCGCCATCTTGAAGATTGCCCTTGCGCCGCAGGGAGCCTTGAGAGTCGAACGATGCGGGCAAGCGATGGCCGGCTTCGCAACCGGCCGAAGCTTCACGCGCCGCCTTGGGCTCCCCACCAGGCGGGGAAGACGCGCTACGCGGAAGGCGCAGCGGGCCGAGGCCTGACGGGCCATGCGGCGGAAAAGACCGGGCCGTGGGGCGAGGCCCCCCACGACTTTGGCCTCGGCCCGCGCGTAGGGATCTTTTACGGCGCGGGCCGACGGTTGGCGTTCCCGAGAGCCGTAATGTCTGCCTCGCATGCCGCAGGAATCGTGGGGGTCATGCGCAATGAATCTGGCCCCCACGATCGCCCATCCAGGGTTTAAATGGCGAGCGGAGGGGAGCAGAATGGCACATTTGCTACCCCCGCTCCCGTCGCATCGTCTTCATTGTCTCCCTCCGCCCTGCCGCGCGCGCGAGAGAGAGAGAGCAGGAGGGCAGAGCCCACGGGTAGGCCGCACCGCCGACCACCGCCGCAGAAAGCCCAGGCCGCCGTCGAGCATCCGCGCCCATCATAGCGACCGCGCACCCCCTCGGCGGCCATGGCGCGCAAAGTCGCTTGGGACGGCAGCGATGTGGATGAGGGCTTCATTGAGCACCTTCGCCACCGCCGCAAGCTCCCGGCGGAGGCACATTTGGAGGCGCGCCCGGCAGGGCCGGAGAACTCCCTGGCACCGTGGGAGGGCGAGGTGGTCATCTTCGCCAACCACTTCCTCTGCGGGTTTGGGCAGCCAGCGATCGCCTTCTTTCGCCGCTTCCTGACGCGGTTCAGGCTGCTAACAACTTCCCCCCAATGCCGTCTTGCAGCTGGCGGCGTTCGTCACCCTTTGCGAGGGGTTCTTGGGGTTTGAGCCGAGGCTTGACCTCTGGTTCCGACTCTTCTTCCTCAAGCGACAGACGACGGTGGATCCGGCGACGAAGCAGACGGTTATGACCGCTTGCGGAGGCGCCATGATTCATATCCGCAAGGGGACCGGCTTCCCGTAACTCCCGCTCCACGAGTCGGTGAAGCGCTGGCAGTGGGGGTTCTTCTATGTGAAGAACACGAAGCCGGAGGAGGACTACATCAACCTCCAGGACTTTGTCAACCACCTGCCGGTCGCGATGCTGAACTGGCTGGCGGTTCCACCTCAGGCGCCCGAGACGGCGGACCGGCTCTGCGAGCGCCTGCTCGTGTTGACCGGGACGGAGGGGCTGAATGCCAACGATCTGCTGGCCACGATGGTGGCGCGCCGGGTGCAGCTGCTGCAGCACCGGCCGCACCTCATCTGCCAGATGGGAGGACGCCACGCCCCCTGCCGTCTCTCCACCAAGATGCTGAAGTCGGCCCACATGGCGAGGAGGGTGAACGCCATCTCGACGGCGAAAATGGACGAGGGCGAGTGGCAATGTGGGAAAACCCCGTAGAACCTGAGCCGCCCGGCACCGCGGGTAAGTTTCTAGCCGCCTCCTTTCCTCCATCTTTTTTTCATAAGCAGCGCCACCCTCCTTTGGCCTGACGGCGTGCTGCCCGGCTCGCCCGCAGATCTTTCCGCTGCTGCGGAACCACGGGGAGTCGACCCCCGACATGGTGGAGTCGGACCCCGAGGAGGTCGAGGATACTGACGATGTGGAGCCGGCCGACTCTGAGCGAGCTGGCGGGTCTGAAGCCAGCGACGCGGAGACGGAGACAGAGGCGGCCGAAGAGGCCGAATCGATGGGTGAGTCTCCTCCCTAGACGCACATACGGGACTAGACCGATGATGACGCTAAGGTGGAGGCGTCGCATGTTGAAGAGGCTCCGAAGTAGCCCGAAACTTCAGAGGACGAGGTCACGGCGCCGCGGAAGCGCCAACCTCGAGCCAGTGGCGGTTCCAGCCGGGGAGGCCCGCCCGCGGATGACAAGGGGAAATGGCCAGCCGCCACCAAGCCAGCGCCCAAGCGGGCAGCAGCCGCGGAGGCGGGGGCAAGAAGCAAGGGGTCTCCCAGACGAGACCCACGAGGAGGGCGGTCCCCGTCGTCGCCGGGTAAGTCCATCCCCTCCTCCACCTTGGTCCATTCTGTCTTCCCCCCAATCCCTTATTCCGTCGATACCAGGGAGGCGCACACCCTATGGACGACCTCAGGTGGCGGGATGGAGAAAACAGCGCCGTCGACAGCCGCCGAGGAGAGGGAATGCCAGGCATGGTGCGACCTCGAGGCGGCCGAGCAGGAGCGGAGCGTCGAGGAGCTCCGCCCCTAGGAGGATGCCGCAGTGAAGCAAGGAGGAACCAGCGGAGAGGCCGCTGGCGGAGCGTGGGAGCCGTTCCCCCACGGCCGGGAGAGGAGGTCGAAGGACCACCACAGTCCCAGGCAACGGGTGGAGGCGGACGCGAAGGCCACAGAGTACATGGCGGAGATTGACTGCGATGCTGCCCCGCCGGGGGCGAACGACGTGCCGTCGGGGACGGACGACGTGCCGCCGGAGACAGACGACGTGCCGCCGGGGGCGGAGGAGCGAGCCCCAGAAGTGCCGGCTTCGGAGGTGAGCCGGGCAGGAGCCGCCGGAGGCGGAGCGCCGAAGGTGGGTGCCGCGATGGCCGGTGAGACGGCCGCCGCTGGCGCGACGATGGCAGCCCCCAGCACGATGGCGACCAGAGGGACTAGTCCCCTCATGGTCTCTGACAAGGGAGGGCTTGCGGACAGGAGCCAGACGCAACAGACCTGGGCGGCGGCCGGGAGCCCGGCCGCTAGCGAACCGTCGAGCGCCCTTGGGTCGGCAATGGCCGCTGCGGTGGATGCGTTCGCCGCTTGCTACGCCCATACGTCGCAGGACGCTCGGGCCGCCCACGACAGGCTGGTGAGCTTGGAGCAGGCGGTCGTGGTAAGTTCTCTTCTTTCCTTCTTCTCTTGACTTGTGTTTTCTGTCTTTTCCAGTGGGAGCGCGCCAGCACACCCACTATGTGTAGCCCCCGAGGCTTGAGCCAACCGGGGCGCAGGCGGGTCGAGCCTAAAGCTGTTGTTGTTTCTATTGTTTTGCAGGCGGCGCATGACCGCCGGGTGGCCGCGTACAACACCTTGTTGGGGTTGTACCGAGGAGCTGAGAACCGGCTCGCCATCATGTCCGCGGACTTGCGAGGTATGTGCTCGTGCCATCTTCTAGTGGGAGCGTGCAAGCGCACCCACTGGGTGTAGCCCCCAGGAATCAGGCCGGCTGCCCCGTAGGCAGGCTGAATCCTTTCCTTGCTTGATTTCTGATAGCTGCGACCTATTCTCGTGAAGCCACCCACGCCGAGACGGTCAGCCTCCGGCGCCAGGTGGTGCGCCTTTACGAGGAGCGGGAGCTCCTGACGACGGAGCGTGACCGGCTCCAAGGGGAGGCGTACCAGGTGAAGGCGGAGCGGGAGGAGCGCGAGGCGGCCCACCGCCAAGCGTTGGTGGACCAAGAGGCGACCCTCCGTCGGGAGGTGGAGGAGCGAGAGAAGGTTCTCCACGAGAAGCTGGAGGCCAAAGACGCCGCGCTAGCCAAGGCGGCTGAGGACGCACAGGCGGCCCAGGATGAGCACGAGCGCCAGCGCAAAGAGTGGTCGGCCTAGGAGGTGTAGCTGCAGGATCAAGCGCATGAGGTGGACCAGATGCTGCATGGTAAGTTCCTATTGCCTTGTTCGTTTTCATGCCTTCCTTCTGGGTTTTCTGGGTTTTCTCCCCGCTCATCCCTCGTCTTCTTCTTAGGGCTCTTCCCTAGCACATAGGATGTCGTGGAGGCGGCCGTGGAGGCCGACCGTGAGGCCCGCCAGGCACGAGGAGAAGCCGTCGGGCAGCTTGCCCCTGGACCTTGGACGAGGTGGGGATCGTCGCCGAGGCGCGTCTGTCGGAGGTAGTCCGTGCCCTGAAGCGGCTCCAGGGTGCTAGCTTGGCGCTAGTTCGCACCCTTTGGCCCAGCGCAGTGGATCCGAGCTCCATGAACCGGCTGTCCCGGTGGCTGGAGTTTGGGGCTGCGCGGGTGAATGCCTGTAGGGCCTCCGCGGCACGCGCCGGCGCGGACATGGCGCTTCGTGTTGCCAGGTCGTGGTACCCTGAGTTGAACTTTGGTCTGCTCACGGCCCAGCGTGCCGGGGCCAACGCGGATTTGGAGGCGGTGGCCGACGAGCTGTTGGCGAGGGCGAGCGACCTCGCATCCTTCGCCGTGTGGGACGAGTACGTTCCAGAGCGTGGGGCAGACGGCATCCTGGTCCCGGAGGACCAGTACGGGCTTGTCCTGGACGACCCGGAGGGGAGCGCCGCCGAGACGGACGATGGAGAATCCGGCACCGACGACTATGCCGAGTCCGAGCCGACTCCGGTCGTGGGGGCGGGGGCTTCTACCTCAGCCACCCCTGAGGTGCCGGCCTTGGAGGCGCCAGCACCGCCGGCTCCAGAGGCGTGAGCACCACCGGCTCCAGAAGTGTCATCATCGGAGGAGGGCTGGCTCGAAGCCGCCACCACTTAGTAGTTTTCGTTCCTGCATTTTGTTTTTAGACTGGAATTCCACCCACCGGGGTGTATATGTAACGAACTGGTGGCCGTGGGCCTTTTATTTTATGACTTATGCCGTTGTTAGAAAAAAAAGGGTGTGCCAGCTCTTCTTTCGCCTTTTTCCTTTTGACTTGTGTTTGTGCGCCGGGATTCCTTCTGACTTCCGCCCCGCCTGCCAGCCAGCCGGGAGCCGGTCTAGGACAGGGATGGGCTTCACCCTTGGGGAAAACCAGCGAGTTCTTAGAGTCAACCGGCTAGCTCTAGGTCGAGCTGGCAGAGGCCGGTTACTAGGAGTAACATAGCTCGGCCGGGCCAATCCGGCTGCCGCGCGTCGGCGGACCTTTGTGTGAGAAGTTCCTTCATACCCCATGGTCCCTTTAGCCGGACAGCCGGGAGCCGGTCTATAGCTGGTTAGGGAGGGAAGGTGAAGGACTGCTTGCTCACACTATTTGTCCGCCTCGGAGGGGAGTCGGGTGAGCCCCCGGGCCTGTGAGCCGGACCCGGTTGACGTGCCTTAAATAATAGGAGAACATTGGAGGAATCGAAAAGGGGCGTGCCCCAAGCGCCGGCTTGGGGCCCCTGTTGCATTCGTAAAGCCGAAAGGGGAAGGATATAGGATACATACACTGTCTTTCAGCAATAAAAAGGACGGAGGAGCACCGCGTTCCATGGGCGCTCTGTCTCCTCGCCGGAGGCGTCTCTCTTGCGCTTCTACGGCTTCTGGGTGTCTATTAGGTAGTACACATTGTTGTGCAGCGCCCGCTGATGATGAACGGGCCCTGGCATGGGCAGGACAGCTTATGCTGGCCAGTAGTTCGCTGGATCTGCCTGAGCACCAAGTCTCCTTCGCGAAAGGAGAGTGGCCGGATCCGCTTGCTGTGGTAGTGCCAGAGCTTCTGCTGATAAATGGATGTCCGACTCAAAGCCAGCTTGCGGGCTTCCTCGAGGAGGTTGACGCCGTCCTCCCTTTCCTCCCTCGCATCCTTCTCGGTGTACAGGGTAACCTGAGGCGAATCGAACTTGATGCGGTGGGGATGATCGCCTCAGACCCATAAACGAGAAAGAACAGAGTGTAGCCGGTCGACCGGTTGGGTGTGGTCCGGAGGCTCCAAAGGACGGCCAGCAGCTCCTCGACCTAACAGCTGGCCGACCGAGCCAGAGGCGTCACGAGTCGGGGCCTGATGCCGGACAGGATCAGGCCGTTTGCCCTCTCAACCTGGCCATTCGACTATGGGTGGGTGACGGATGCCAGGTCGAGCCGGATGCCCTGCCTTGAGCAGGAACGCATTAGCGCGCCCTTGGCGAAGTTCGTGCCATTGTCGATGATGATGCTGTGGGGGACGCCGTAGCAAACCGTGATGTCTTCAATGAACCAGACGGCCGTGGGGCCGTCCAATTTCTTGATTGGTCGGGCCTCGATCCAATTGGTGAATTTGTCTACGGCTACCAGCAGATGTGTCATGCCGCCTCGTGCGGTCTTGAAGGGTCCCACCATGTCCAGCCCCCAGACGGCGGAAGGCCACGAAAGGGGGATGGTCTAGAGGGCGGTAGCCGGAAGATGGCTCTGCACGCTGAAGCGCTGACAACCCTCGCACTTGTCAACCAATTTCTTGGCCGCGTCTAGAGCAGTCGGCCAGTAGAAACCGTGGAGGAATGCTTTGGCCATCAGGGACCTTGAGGCGGCATGACTCCCGCGCTTGCCCTGGTGGATGTCGAGGAGGATTTCTTGCCCTTTCTCTGGCTCGACACAGCGTTGGAAGACGCCGGTGGTGCTGCGATGGACCAACTCACGGTTGATGATGCTGTAGGCCGAGGCCCGATGCTGAATTTACCTTGCAGCTGCCTCGTCGGAGGGGAGCTCACTGCGCTGGAGGAACGCCAGGATGGGCTGGGCCCAAGAGGGAGACGAGACGGGGGCCGGCTCGGGCCCGAATGGCACGTCGATAGCGGCAGCCCTCGGGACCGGGGGACCAGCCCCCGGGAGCGAGGCTGTGGTAGGAGCATCGACCGTCATCATGACGGCGTCGAGCCTGGGGCCGGCGCACGTAGATGAGGCTAGCTCAATTTCCATGGCGGGCAGCACCGGCTCGGCAGCCGGAGGTGTCGGAGCCGGCAAGGCTACCGCAGGCGGCGGTGCCGGTGAGGCAGCCGGTTCCGCCGAGGTACTGACCGCGTTTGTCAGTACGAAGATGGACTCCGATTCGGGAGACAGCTTGATCGAAGGCTTTAGCAGCTGCTCGAGGGAGATGCCGGCTAGGATGGCCTGCCGGGTGGAGCCGATCTTGGCCAGCGTGTCGGCCAACTCGTTGTCCGCACGAGGGACATGGTGGAACTCCCAGCCCTCGAAGGAGTCGGTGAGCTGCTGTATGAGGAAGCGGTAGCTAGCCATGTTGGCGTCCCTGGCGTCCCATTTGCCAGATACTTGTTGCACCACGAGGTCAGAGTCGCCGAAGCATATGATGCGCTGGACGCCGATCTCCTTGGCGAGCCGGAGGCCGTGGACGAGGGCCTCATATTCGGCCACGTTGTTGGAGGCGGCAAAGTGGATCTGGAGGGAGTACTTGAGCTGATCACCTTTTGGAGAGGAGAGGACTATGCCGGCACCCAGGCCGGTCCTCATCTTCGAGCCGTCGAAGTGCATGCGCCAGTGCGTGGAGTCAGGCGGAGGTGGCACGAACTGGGTTTCGGCCCAGTCGACGAGGTAGTCGGCCATTGCTTGAGATTTGATGGTGATGCACGGCTCGTACCGTATTTCGTAGTCGGCCAGGGTGATGGCCCATTTGGCGATCCGGCCGGTGGCGTCCCGGCCGGCCATGATTTCTCCCAACGGCGCTGTGCTTACGACGGTGGTGACATGCTCCTGGAAGTACTGCTTGAGCTTGTGGGCGGCGAAGTATATGCCGTAGCACATCTTCTGGTAGTGGGGGTAGTTTTGTTTGGAGGCGGAGAGGACCTCGCTGAGGTAGTAGACGGGGTGCTGCGTCAGCAGCGCCTTGCTATCCTCCGGCCGCTCCACCACCAGGACGACGCTGACGAGGCATGTGGTCGCCGCAATGTAGGCGAGCAAAGGCTCCTTCTCAGCCGGCGCGGGCAAGATGGGCACGCTGGTGAGATCTTGCTTGAGGCCGCGGAATGCCGCGTCCGCCTCGTCGGACCAGTCGAACAGGGACGGCTTCTTCGAGAAGTCCCGGCCCGGCTCGACCAGTGCCGACTTCCGTAGGATCCCATAGAGGGGTAAGGCCTTCTCGCCCAGCCGGCTGATGAACCGGCTGAGAGAGGCAAGGCAGCCGGTGAACTTCTGGACGTCGTGGAGCCGGACCGGCTTGGGCATGCGCTCGAACGCCCAGATCTTCTCGGGGTTAGCTTCGATGCCGCGGGCGGACATGAAGAAACCTAGGAGCTGGCCGGCTGGGACGCCGAACACACACTTCTCCGGGTTGAGCTTGATCTTGTATTCGCACAAGTTGGCGAACGTCTCCTGGAGGTCGTCGAGGAGGCTGAAGTGCTTCTTGGATTTGATGTCGATGTCATCCATGTAGACGTGGACATTCCTGCCTATCTCAGGCAGGAGGCACTTCTGCATGCAATGCTGGAAGGTAGCGCCTGCATTCTTCAGGTCGAAGGACATGGTGATGTAGCAGTAGGCCCCAAAGGGGGTGATGAAGGAGGTCTTGAGCCGGTCGGTCGGGTCCAGCTTTATCTGGTAGTAGCCGGAGTAGGCGTCCAGGAAGGACAGCAGATCGCAGCCGGCGGTGGAGTCGATGACTTGATCGATCCGCCGCAAGGCGAACGGGTCCTTGGGGCACGCCTTGTTCAGGCTTGTGTAGTCGATGGACATGCGCCAGGTCTTGTTCTTCTTCAGCACCAGGACTGGGTTGGCTAGCCAGTCCGGGTGGAATACTTCCATGATGAAGCCGGCTGCGAGCAGCCAGGCAATCTCTTCTCCTATAGTACGCCGCTTCTCCTCGGAGAAACGACGTAGGGGTTGCTTGACCGACTTCGCATCCGGCCGTACGTGTAGTTTGTGCTCGGCGAACTTCCTCGGAACACCCGACATGTCCTTGGGGGACCATGCAAAGATGTCCCGATTCTCACAGAGGAAGTCGACGAGCTCGCTTTCCTATTTGCTGTCGAGGTGGGAGCCGATGGTCACGCACTGGGTGGGGTTGGCCGGATTGAGTGGCACCTGCCCGGTGTCTTTGGACGGCTGGATTGAGGCTTCGCTGACCGACTGGGATGGAGGAGCCGGCATGGCCGGCTGGGCAGAGGCGAGGGCCACCAGCCGGTCGAGCTGCCGCTTCTCCTTCGCTATCTCCAGGGCCTCGGCCAGCCGGCTGCCGTCTTGCGCACACACCATTGACATCTGGTACTTGTCGGCGACGGTGATGATGCCCTTGGGACCTGGCATCTTGAGCTTGAGGTAGGCATAGTGGGGGACCGCCATGAACTTAACAAGAGCCGGCCGGCCCAGCAACGCATGGTAGGGACTGCTCAGGTCCACTACCTTGAACCAGACCGGCTCGCGGCGGAAGTGACTAGCATTGCCGAAGAGGACGTCGAGCTTGATCTTGTCGACAGGGGTGCAGGACTTCCCCGACACGATGCCATGGAAGACGGTCCGGCTTGCCTTCAGGTCCTCCACCTTGAGCCCCAGCTTGAGCAGGGTGTCAAGGTAGAGGATGTTGATGCTGCTGCCTCCGTCGATCAACACCCGCGAGAAGCGGCATGAGCGCCTCTCGGAGGCGATGATAGGATCGAGGACGAGGGCGTAGCTGCCAGGATCCGGCATCGCGGCCGGGTGGTCCGCCCGGCTCTAGGTGACCGGCTTCTCGGACCAGTGCATGAACTGGGGAGTCACGGGCATGGTGGCATTTACCTCGCGATGGAGCCGGCGCTGGGTGTGCTTGTCCGTCTCTTCACTAGTGAAGACTATGTAGCATCGGTCATGTTCGGGGTACCGGTCCAGCAACCGGACGTCGTTCCAAGCCGGGGCTGGGTCCACCTGGACTGGACCGGGAGCCGGAGCCAGAGCCGGAGCTGGCATCAAAGCGTGGGCTGGCTGCACGGGGGGAGCCCGGAGGCCGTCTCCCCGGGCCAATCGCTGTGAGAAGCTACACTGCCGGAGCGTGTGCATGGCCGGCTAGGCACCGGAGTGGATTTTGTAGGGGAGGTCAAGCATTTGCTCGAAAGTCAGCTTGGGCTGCCAGGCAGCCTTGCCGGTGCGCTGGCACTGACCGTAGGCCTGGCCAGCCGGCTGCTCCTCCTCGATGGAGGCGACCAGCCGGCTCCCGTAGCGGGAGTCGGGCTGGTCCTTCTTGCACTTGCTGTTTTGCTGCTGCCGGTTGTCGGCCGCCGCCCGCGGCGCGGCTGGGGGGCGTAGCCGGCTTGGCTGGTGCCTTAGCCTTCATCCTCATCGAGGAATCGGCCGTGGCATATTTATCCTCTTTGGACATCAGGTCCACCAGGGAGGTTGGCTTGGAGCACAAGAGCTTGTGCTTGAGGGGGGTGTCATCATGACAGCCTTCGATTAAGTACTGGATGGCCTGTACCTTGTGCACTCCCTCGCAGGAGTTGCGGAGCTCGGTCCAGCGCGTGAGGTAGTCACGGAGGGGCTCCTCCAGCCCCTGGATGCACATGGCCAGCTCGCGGGGCCGTCCAGGCCGTTTGTAGGTGCCGGTGAAGTTGCGGACGAATGCCTCCTCGAAGTCCGTCTAGGTGTTGATGCTGCCGGTAGCCAGGCTGTTCAGCCAGGTGCGAGCAGAGCCGATCAGCATGAAGGGGGCATAGCGGACGGCTACACGGTGTTCCCCCTGGCGATGTCGACGGCGGTGGTGTAGTCGATGAGCTAGTCCTCCGGCTTGGCAGCCCTGGTGTACTTCGGGGTGTCGCGGGGAAGTGTGAAGCCGGGCGGAAAAGGTTCGTTGCAAATACGCGGACCGAAGCAGGCCGGGCCAATCGAGCCCTCCTCCTCGAGGAGAGCCGACTGCGCTAGTCGGTCGAGGCGGAGCTGGGCATCGTTGTCGCTGTGGGGGACGCGTGGTCCGAGCAGGGCTGCAAGCTCAGGACAGACCACCGGTGGGATGGACCGCGCCGGCTCCTGCCACGAAGGAGGAGTATGCTCGCGGCTATGTCGGCTTCCGCCAGCCGGCGCCTCGTCGCGGCGGTAGCTGCCAGCCGGGTTGTTGCTACGCCGGCTGTTCATAGCCGGCTGCTCGTTTTGGCGTGATGGGGGACGCTGAACATTGCTCCCCCGGGCGTTCCGACCGGAGGGACGAGGGGTGCTTGAGTGCTGAGCCTGCCGGCGGTCAGCAGCCCCAGTGCCCTCGCCCTCGAGACGGGGGAACTTGGAGACGTCCCCACCGGGGGTGAGGGCGCCTTGTTGCGCGTTGGCAATGTTGATGAGGTCCTTGATGTGCCGCTCGCGCGTGGCCCGCTCCTCGCCCTCCAAGGTTGCCAAATCCTCGTAGGCAATCTTGGCGGTGTGCAGGTTGGCCATGGGGGTGTCATAGACGGGGAAACGGCCGCCAAGGATTTATGTGACCACGCGGCCGCATTCCCGCACAGCCCCACGCCGGCTAGGCTTGGGGCCAGCCGGGGTGAGACCGCATGCGGAGTTGTATTCCCGCTGCATGGCTTCCATCCAACGCCGCTCGGCAACAAGGGCGTTGGCATCTTCGAACAGGAGGCGACGGGCCACCTCCAGCTCGGCTCTAGGGTGGCTGGGTCCGCCTTCATAGCGATTGGAGTGCCCAGACCCCGTAGGGTAGTGGCGAGAGGGTCGGAGGTGCCGGCGTGGGCAGCGGCCGTATCCGCCTCGATTGCCTGCACACGGCCCGCAGTGGTAGAGGAGGCGGTGACCATCACTCCCACGCGGGTGTGGGAGCCGATGGCCTCGCCCGTGGAGAACGCGCCTACTAACGATAGAGGGTCGGTGCAGTAGAGCACCCAGCTAGGGTACTCGTCGGCCGCTGGCTCTCCGGCGAGGCTCAGCTTGCTGAGCCGCCCAGCGAGCGCGGCGACATCGAGCGCGAGGTCGCGGCCGGGGCACTTGTCAGAGAGGCCAGCCGCGTCACCCGCAGGACCTGTCGGAGCAAGCCCCACGAGAATGTGGTTCCGCCTAGACGCGAGGCGGCCGGGGGAGGTGGTGAAGGACCCCGCCCGGAGCGTGACTCCACCCGGCGCCGTGGACGGCCCCACGGTGGGCGGCAACTGTCGTGGTTTCATCACGGCGGATGCCAAGGGTAGGCTTATTGAGAGGGGCCGAAGGACGCCGGCTGGCTTCGGGAGCGGGGATAGGCACAAGCGATGGCAGACACACGATGTAACCAGGTTCAGGGCCCTCCGTGGGAGGTAACACCCCTAGTCCTGCTTAGTCTAGTTGAGACAATGGTGAGGTTACAATGGTGCTCCTTGAGCTATATGGATCGTGGAAGAAGAAGGATCTAGATCGCTCTTCTGCCTCTCTACGTGTGTGCGTGGAGTGGACGAGGAGTGTCGTGAAAGATTGATCGACCCCGTGCTTGGGGGAGGCCCGGGGGGGTTTATAGGCCAACCCCCCGGATTACAATACGAATAGAAGGTCACGAGGGCCCCAACCGGCAGCCTCTCTGGCCGGCTGCGGGGGCCTCCGGCTGTGGGGTCTTGTTGTTGGTAGGCCTTGCCGGCTGAAGGGTCCCATCAGGAGCCGGTGGGGCCCGCGCGGTGGGTCCCGACGCCGGTCCTGTTGCGGCACGGGCCATCCCTTGAGGCATCTCCTTGCGGCGACCGGCCCAGGTCAGCGGTGCGGCCAGCCGCCCAGTAGCCACGTTAGGGCAGGTAGTGGAGTGGTTGAGGCATGCCGACACTATGCGAAGCCCGGTCGCCGTCCGCCAAGGTCAGAGGCCCTGACGCCTGCACTGTGGCCTCACGGGCGCTGACCCCCGATGGGATGGGGGCCACTGTTTCCACGCACGGCCTGACAACGGCATCCAATGCGCAGCCGGCTGGGGAACCAGGCGGCAACGCCCCCAGCCGGCCGACACGTCGTAGTAGGCGGGCCCTAGCCGGAGGGCCGCTACCGGCAGGGCATAGCCGGATCACAAGGGGAGGCAGCCCGCCCTTTGTTTGTATTGGAAAGAAGGAGCAAGGGGGTGCTTGAGGCTACCCCGGGGTCATCCCCCCGTCAGTTCTGTTTTTGACAGATTCTGTTTTCTTTTGTCTATGGAATAAGATTTGGATAAAGATTTTATGGACTATAGAATAAGGAGTGGCAAGAGCCTAAGCTTGGGGATGCCCAAGGCACCCCAGGTCATATTCAAGGATGCCAAAGAGCCTAAGTTTGGGGATACCCTGAAGGCATCCCCTCTTTTGTCTTCAATCCAACCGTAAATTTACTTGAGGCTATATTTTTATTCACCACATGATATGTGTTTTGCTTGGAGCGTCTTGTATGATATGAGTCTTTGCTTTTTAGTTTGCCACAATCATCCTTGCTGCACACATCTTTTGAGAGAGACACGCTGAATCGTGAATTTATTAGAATACTCTATGTGCTTCACTTATATATTTTGAGTTGGGCAATTTTGCTCTATGTGCTTCATTTATATCTTTTAGAGCATGACGGTGTTTGCGTTTTATATAAATACTTGAACTCTCGTACCTCACTTATATTATTTTTAGAGTTTATAAAACTGCATGTTAATTGGTCTAGTTTATGAATTTAGTCCTAATATGATAGGCATCCAAAAGGGATATAATAAAAACTTCCATATTAAGTTCATTGAGTATTTATGAGAAGTTTGATTCCTTGCGTAAAGTTTTGAGATATAAAGATGGTAATGTTAAGAGAGATGATAGGAAGTAAATTGTTATTCGGTAAAAATACTTGTGTAAAGGTTTCTGATTCCCATAGCATGCATGTATGGTGAACCGCTATGTAAGGAAGTTGAATCATGACTTGTTTATAGATTGTCGACCTTTGTGTGAGGGTCGGGCGCACGCGATGGTTGACTCCTACCAACCTCCCCCCCTAGGAGCATGTGTTTAATGCTTTGCTTCAATGACTAATAGACTTTTGCAATAAGTATGTGAGTTCTTTATGACTAATGTTGAGTCCATGGATTATACGCATTCTCACCCTTCCACTTTTGCTAGCCTTTCTAGTACCACGCAACTTTCGCTGCTGCAACAAACACTTTCCTCAAAACAACCACCATATACCTTCCTCAAAACAGCCACCATATACCTTCCGTCAAAACAGCCACCATACCTACCTATTATGGCATTACCATAGCCAATCTGAGATAAATTGCCATGCAACTTCCACCGTTTCCTTTTATGACATGCACCATCACTTCCATATTGCATATAGAGTCATATTTTGTCATAGGTATCGAGTTGTAATCTTCTTTTGAATTGTAAGCAATAAAAGTATGATGATTTTCATTATTAGAGCATGTCCCATGTGAGGAAAGGATGATGGAAGCTATGATTCCCTAACAAGTGGGGATGAGATTCCGGATTGTATGAAAAATAAAAGAGGCTAGCGAAGCCCGAATAAAAAAATGAATAATAGAGGCCTTAGATGCCCACACAAAAAATGAGAGAAAAGAGAGAAGGGACATTGTTACTAACTTTTTCCACACTTGTGCTTCAAAATAGCACCATGATATTCATGATAGAGAATCTCCTATTTTGTCACTTTCATATATCTAGTGGAATTTTTCCTCATGATGCACATCCACTTAGTTTCCTTTTAAGATTTCATACACTTATAGATCTAGTGCATGAGTTGCATGGAAATCCGTACTCACTCACATTGATATCTATTAATGGGCATCTCCATAGCCCGTTGATACGCCTAGCTGATGTGAGACTATCTGCTCCCTTTCCTTGACAAACTCCACCATATTCTATTCCACCTATAGTGCTATATCCATGGCTCGCGCTCATGTATTGCGTGAGAGTTCAAAAAGTTTGAGAAAATAAAGGTGTGAAAACAATTGCTTGACTTTTCATCGGGGTTGTGCATGATAAAAATACTTTGTGTGGGGAAGATGGAGCATAGCTAGACCATATGATATTGTAGGGATAACTTTCTTTTGGCATTATATTTTGAAGAGATACAATTGCTTTGGTAGTATGCTTGAAATGTTATTGTTTCTATATCAATATTAAGCTTTTATTGTGAGTCTTACGGATATGAATATTCATGCCACAATAAAGAATATTACTTGAATAAATATGTTAGGTAGCACTCCACATCAAAAATTCTGTTTTCATCATTTACCTACTCGAGGACAAGCAAAAATTAAGCTTGGGGATGTTGATACGTCTCCAACATATCTATAACTTTTGATGAAGGCATGCCATTATATTATTTGTTTTGGATGTTTTATATGCATTAATATGCTATTTTATGTTATTTTTGGGACTAACCTCTTAATCTAGAGCCAAGTGCCAGTTTCTGCTTTTTCCTTGTTTTTGAGTTTTGCAGATATGAAATATTAAATTGAGTCCAAATGGAATAAAACCTTCAGAAGGAATTTGTTTGGAATGAAACAAGTCAATCAAGCTTGGAGTGCACGTCAGGGGAGTTGCCAGGGCGCCACAAGCCTGCTAGGCTCGGGCCCCCCTGGCCGCGCCTACCAGGCTTGTCACTCTCTGGCTGGTCTCCTAACCCAAATTCTTGGCCTATAAATACCCACATATTCCCCCAACATCAGAATGAGCCACGTAAATACTTTTCCGCCACCGGAAGCCTCCGTTCCTGAGAGATCCAATCTTGGCGCCTTTTCCGGTAATTTGCCGGAGGGGGTTTCAATCATGGAGGGCATCTACATCATCTCCATTGCCCCTCCGATGATGCATGAGTAGTCCACCACAGACCTACGGGTCCATAGCTAGTAGATAGATGGCTTCTTCTCTCTCTTTGATCTTCAATACCATGTTCTTCATGATCTTCATGGAGATCTATGTGATGTAATCCTCTTTTGTGGTGTGTTCGTCAAGATTCGATGAATTGTGAGTTTATGTTTAGATTATCCATGAATCTTATTTGAACCTGCTCTGATTTCTTATATGCATGATTTCATATCCTTGCAAGTCTCTTTGAGTTATTGGTTTGGTTTGGCCAACTAGATTGGTAATTCTTGCAATGGGAGAAGTGCTTGGTTTTGGGTTCAATCTTGTGGTGTCCTCACCCAGTGACATAGTAGGGGTAGCGAGGCATGTATTGTATTGTTTCCATCAAGGGTAAAAAGATGGGGTTTTCATCATAGTGCTTGAGTTTATCCCTCTACATCATGTCATCTTCCTTAAAGCGTTACTATGTTCTTCATGAACTTAATACTCTAGATGCAGGCAGGAGTCGGTCGATGTGTGTAGTAATAGTAGTAGATGCAGAAGCATTTCGGTCTACTTGTCACGAACGTGGTGCCTATATGCATGATCATTGCCTTCGATAACTACATGATTATTCGCTTTTATATCAATTGCTTAACAGTAATTTGTTTACCTACTATCATGGGAACGAGCCTGACAGTAGAATGTAGAGGTACGAAAGGAGAGGGCAGAGTCCTAGCTACGACGAGGATGTACACACGGATGTATGGGTTCAAGCCCTTCTCGTGGAGGTAACAACCCTATGTATTAGTGCCCTGGAGATTTGTCGTGTGGAGAATATGCGTTACAAAGGTTGCGAACTCTTGTGCCAGAGGGGAGGGGCGGCTTATATAGAGTTCGCTGCCCCTCATAAGTGTGAGACATCCAAGGGTCCGATCGTGGGTACAAAGACTAGCGTTACTGGTAACGTACAATATAATTGTTATTAATGACAACTGGCCTAACGCCTACCTATTGGCCTCTCAGAGGTGGCTTCTGGTCTTCTGGCGTCAACTGGAAGCGAGGTATTCCGAGAGATAGGTGACTGTCGAGTGGAGGAAGGAGCCACCGAATGGATTGACTGTCGAGTGACTTGAGCTCCATAGTGAATCTAGTCGGAATCTTTCTTGTGATCCTTAAGTCTTCCAATGCAGTGTCCTTAGGTAGGGTATATAGGTCAGGCCTAGGACCCTACCCTAGGTACATATCCTCAGCATTAGCCCCTGAATGGATCAGGGTTCTAGTGGTGAAGGACGATATCGATGCCAGTTCAAAACAGGGCACCAAATCTTCAGAATGATTTTCGGGGCTTCAGTGAAACTTGCGTCGACTGAACTCTTCGTCATTCGCCTGGGTCGATTCTGTCTTGAAAGTGTCTGAGTGAATGTTCAATGCCAACTTAACTCCGAGTGACCTGAAGGGATCTTTGGATGTGATGGGTCGCTTTGTCAGGTCCGGATCTTGCAGGATACGAAAATTTGGGAAGCGCGCGCGTCCGCGATGATGACGCGGCATCGTCTGCGGTTAGGATATGTGGGGATCTCGCGGGCCCATATGTCAGTGAGACACTTGGCGGGGTATAAATCCCGAAGCGCCTCGGTTCGCACAATGCTTTCCCCCCAAATCTCCTCTCTTCCTCCGCCTCTCTTGTCTCTAGCGCCCCACTCTGCTCTGCTCCGACGAGCTCTGTAGCCCCGATGACAAATGGAGCAACGGAGAAGCTATAGCACGCCAAGAAGGGGGCCGTGAAGGCCAAGGCCAAGAAGCCCTCGACGCCCGGTTCACCGTGCCGGTGGGGTGGATCCAGGGGGACTTTCTCCCATCGACAGTCACCACCGCGGACATCGAGAACCTTGTCGTCGACGGGCTCGTGGCAAACGGTGCTTGGAGGCTGTCGGAGAGGGAGAGCAAGCCGGAGCCGCGTGAGGGGGAGTGGGTTCTTCTCCTCTCCCTTGTCGAAAGAGGTTTATCCATGCCTCCCCATCCATCATTTAGAGGATTTTTGAACTTCTTCGAATCTCAGCTCCATCACTTTCCTCCAAATGCAATTTCCTACTTGTCTGTCTTCATCACTCCGCGCGAGTGTTTCTTGGGCTTGTCTCCCCACTAGAGACTGTTCAAGCACATTTTCACCATCAGATCTCAGACAATGAAAAAGGCCCATCCCGAGGATGGAAAGACTCATGTAGTCTAGTTGTGTGGAGGTTTAGGAATCCACAAGAGAGCTCGTAGTTCTTTTCCTTCCATGACTTTCCCTGAATCAATTAGAGGTTGGCAGTCGACCTTGTTTTATTGCAAGGATGTAGCTTCTCCCAATATGTCGACTGGTCTTTCTCCCTTCACGTTAGATTGTCCAGCCGTTCCCAAATCTTTGAAGGTGTTGGAGGGGTAGAAAGTCCAGGCTGGGATCGTGGTGGATGCTGTAGGGGCCCTTATCCGTGGTGGAGTCAGTGGTATGGATCTCTTGGAGACATTCCTCAGTCGACGGATCCAGCCGCTTCAAGCAAGGGACCACATTATGTGGCATTACGCTGGTCTCGAGGACTCGACCAGGACACAGTCGGAGGAGGTTTAACAGAAAACTGTCGAGCAGTGGCTTCGCAGTATCACCGGAGCTTGTGACAACCCCATGGGTGCCAAGAGGATCCAAACCTACTCTACTAAGAATCCACCGAAGATTCTGGTAAATTTTATCTTGTCGACCGTTGTACTATTCTATCGAGTGATTGATTGATCTGCTGACTGACTTCACTGTTTGAATCATGCAAGAGTGTACGCACGTGCACTCGCCTGTACCCAACGGGAGCCAGCCTCAAGACGGTGGGGAAAGCGAGGGTGGCAACTGCTACTTCTCGAGCATGTGTTGGTTTCCCGTCAAGAGGAACGGTGTGATGCATCAAAGTAGATAAGTATTTCCCTCAGTTTTTGAGAACCAATGCATCAATCCAGTAGGAGATACAAGCGAGCCACCAATAGATATACCTGCACAAGGAATCAAACTCTTGCACCCAATGCTATAAAGGGGTTGTCAATCCCTTCACGGTTATTTGCAAGGATGAGATCTAGTAGAGATAGACATAACAGGATGCTTGAACGGAAAGTAAAACTAAAAGTAAAACAATGCATCAAGTATTTTTGGTTTTAGATCTGAAAATATAATATGGAAAATAGACCCCGGGGCCATAGGTTTCACTAGATGGCTTCTCTCATGATGGCAAGTATTACGGTGGGTGAACAAATTACTATCGAGCAATTGATAGAAAAGCGAATAATTATGAAGATATCTGACGGGGGGATAACCCCGAGGTAGCCTCAAATGCTCCCTTGCTCTAGCCTTCCAAATACGATTAAAGGGCAGGCCGCTTCCGCCAACAGTACGGTCATGCCCTGCAGGTTGCGTCCTTCCTGCCAGGACCCGCCGGCTGCGCTCCACCGGCTACGACGTGCTAGCCGGCTGGGGGTGTTGCCGCCTGGCCCCCCAGCCGGTCGGGCATTGGATGCTGTCGTCAGGACCTGCGTGGTAACAGTGGACCCCATCCCATGGGGGGTCAGCGCCCGCAAGGCCACAGCGAAGGAGTCAGGCCCTCTAGCCCTCGCGGACGGCAATCGGGCCTCCAACAGTGCCGGCACGCCTCAACCACTCCATTACCTGCCCCGACATGGCTACAGGGCGATCGGCCGGACCGCTGACCTCGGCCAGACGCCGCAAGACGACGCCACAAGGGGAGACCCCTGTCGCGACGTGCCCGGCATTGGGACCCACTGCACGGGCCTCGCCGACTCCTGACGGGACCCTTCAGCCGGCGGGGCCAACCAGCGACAAGAGCCCACAGCGGGCAGCCCTCACAGCCGGCCAGAGAGGCTGTCGGCTGGGGCCCTCCATGAACTTTTACTCATATGGTAATCCGGGGGATTGGCCTCTGAAACCCCCTGGGCCACCCCCATGCAAAGGGGCCGGGCCGGATCTGATCCATTCTCTCCTTCATCCCACGTACGTGCGCATAGAGGCAAGAGAGCGACCAACTCCTTCTTCCTCATCGAGCCACACAGCTCCAGGATCATCGTTGTAACGTCACCATCACCTAATCTAGACCAAGCAGAACTAGGGGTATTACCTCCCACGGAGGGCCCTGAACCTGGGTACATCGTGTGTCCGCCACCGCTTGTGCCTAACCCCGCTCCCGGAGTCCGCCGGCGTCCTTCGGCCTTTCTCGATAAGCCTACCCATGGCATCTGCCGTGACAAAACCACGACAGTTGGCGCCCACCGTGGGGCTGTCCGTGGCATCAGCCGGAGTCACGCTCCGGGCGGGGCCCTTCGCCACCTCCCCTGGTCGCCTCGGTTCTGGGAAGAACCGCGTGCTCGTGGGGCTTGCTCCGGCAGGCTCCGCGGGCAGCGCGGCCGACGTCTCTGTCAAGTGCCTCAGCCGCGACCTTGCGCCCATTGTCGCCATGCTCACCAGGCAGCTGAGCAAGCTGAGCCTCGCCGAAGAGCCGGCAGCCGACGAGTACCCTAGCTGGGTGCCCAACTGCATCGAGCCTCCCTTGTCCGTGGGTGCGCTCGCCACGGGCGAAGCCATCGGCTCCCACACCCGCGTGGGAGTGATGGTCGCCACCTATTCCACCACTTCGGGCCGTGTGCGAGCGGCCGAGGCCGGCGTAGCCGCGGCTCGTGATGGCACCTCCGACCCGCTCGCCGCCACCCTTCGGGGTCTGGGCACACCCATCGCCACGACGACGGATCCAGCTACCGCCAGAGCTGAGCTGGAGGCTGCCCGCCGCCTGCTGTTCGAAGACGCCAGTTCCCTCGTCGCCGAGCGGCGTCGGATGGAGGCTACGCAGTGGGAGTACAACTCCGTGTACGGTCTCACCCTGGCTGGCCCCGAGCCCAGCCGGCGTGGGGCCATGCGGGAGCGCGACCACGTGGCCGCAGAAATCCTCGACGGCCGCCTCCCCGTCTACAACAACCCCGCGGCCAACCTGTGCGCCGCCAAGGTTGCCTACGAGGACTTGGCAACCTTGGAGGGCGAGGAGCACGCCGCGCGCGAGCGGCACATCAAGGACCTCATCGACACCGCCAACGCGCAACAGACCGGCCTCACCCCCGGTGGGGCCGTCTCCGAGTTCCCCCATCCCGAGGGCGAGGACGCTGGTGCTGCTGACCGCCGGCCGGCTCAGCACTCCAGAGCCCCTCGTCCCTCCGGCCGGAACTCCCGGGGGAGCAATGTTCAGCGCCCCCCGTCGCGCGGGAACGAGCAGCCGGTTGTGAACAGCCGGCGCAGCAACAACCCAGCCCAGAGCAACCGCCACAACGAGGTGCCGGCGCACCCGCGAGCACACTCCACCACCACGGGAAGAGCCAGCACGATCCATCCCACCGGCCGTCCGTCCTGAGCTTGCAGCCCGGCTCGGACCGCGTCTCCCCCACAGCGACAACGACGCCCGTCTCCGTCTCGACCGGCTGGCGCAGTCGGCTCTCCTCGAGGAGGAGGGCTCGATTGGCCCCGTTTCCTTTAGCCCGCGGATCCGCAACGAGCCCTTTCCGCCCGGCTTCACCCTTCCTCGTGACACCGAAGTACACCGGGGCCGCCAAGCCGGATGACTGGCTGATCGACTACACCACCGCTGTCGGCATTGCCAGGGGGAACAAGCGTGTGGCTGTCCGCTACGTCCCCCTCATGTTGATCGGCTCGGCCCGCACTTAGCTGAACAACCTACCCGTCTGCAGCGTTAACACCTAGACGGACTTCGAGGAGGCCTTCATTCGCAATTTCACCGGCACCTATAAACAGCCTGGCCGGCCCCGCGAGCTGGCCATGTGCGTCCAGGGGCCGAAAGAGCCCCTCCGCGACTACCTCACGCGTTGGACCGAGCTCCGCAACTCCTGCGAGGGAGTGCACACGGTACAAGCCATCCAGTACTTCATCGACGGCTGCTGCGATGGCACCCGTCCCAACCACAAGCTCTTGTGCTCTGAGCCAACCTCCCTGGCAGACCTGATGTCCAAAGCGGACAAATATGCCATGGCCGATTCCTCAATGAGGATGAAAGCTAAGGCACCAGCCAAACCGGCTGCGCCCCCCATCGCGCCGGCAGGGGGACGGCAAGCGCAAGAACGACCAGCTCGACTCCCGCTACGGGAGCCGGCAGGTCGCCTCCATTGAGGAGGAGTAGCCGGCTGGCCAGGCCCCCGGTTAGCGCCAGCGCACCGGCAAGGCCGCCTGGCAGCCCGAGCTGACTTTCGAGCAGATGCTTGACCTCCCCTGCACGAACCACTCCAGCGCCAAGCCGGCCATGCACACGCTCCGGCAGTGCAGCTTCTCACAGCGATTGGCCCGGGGGGACGGCCTCCCGGCTCATCCCGTGCCGCCAGCCCGCGCACCGGCCCCAGCCCAAGCTCCGGCTCCGGCTCCCGGTCCGGCCCAGGCAGCCCCGGCACCGGCTCGCAACGACGGCCGGCTGCTCGACCAGTACCCCGAGCATGATGGCTGCTATGTCGTCTTCACTAGCAAGGAGACGGAGAAGCACTCCCAGGGCCGGCTCCATCGCGAGGTGAACGCCACCGTCCCCGCAACTCCCCAACTCATGCATTGGTCCGAGAAGCCGGTCACCTGGAGCCGGGCGGACCACCCGACTGTGATGCCAAACCCCGGCAGCTACGCCCTCGTCCTCGATCCCACCATCGCCTCCGAGAAGCGTTCGTGCCCCTTCTCACGGGTGTTGATCGACGGGGGCAGCAGCATCAACATCCTCTACCTTGACACCCTGCTCAAGCTAGGGCTCAAGGTGGAGGACCTGAAGGCAAGCCGGACCGTCTTCCACGGCATCGAGCCGGGCAAGTCCTGCACCCCCGTCGGCAAGATCAAGCTCGACGTCCTCTTTGGCGACGCCTGTCACTTCTGCCGCGAGCCGATCTCGTTCGAGGTGGTCGACGTCGACAACCCCTACCACACGCTGCTAGGCTGGCCAGCTCTCGCCAAGTTCATGGCGATCCCCCACTACGCCTACCTCAAGCTCAAGATGCCGGACCCTAAAGGCATCGTCGCCGTCGTCGGCAAGTACCAGATGTCAATCACGTGAGCGCGAGACGGCAGCCGGCTGGCCGAGGCCCTGGAGATAGCGGAGGAGAAGCGGCAGCTTAACTGGCTGGTGGTCCTCGCCTCTGCCCAGCCGTCCATGCCGGCTCCTCTATCCTAGTCGGTCGACGAAGCCTCGGTCCAGCCTTCCAAGGACACCAAGAAAGTGCCGCTCGATCCGGCCAACCCGACCCAGTGCATGACCATCGGCTCCCGCCTCGACAGCAAATAGGAAAGCGAGCTCGTCGACTTCCTCCGTGAGAATCGAGACATCTTCGCATGGTCCCCCAAAGACATGTCGGGTGATCCGAGGAAGTTCGCCGAGCACAAGCTGCACGTATGGCCGGATGTGAAGCCGGTCAAGCAACCCCTGTGTTGTTTCTCTGAGGAGAAGCGGCGCACTATAGGAGAAGAGATCGCCCAGCTGCTCGTAGCCGGCTTCATCATGGAAGTGTTCCACCCGGACTGGCTGCCCAACCCAGTCCTAGTGCTGAAGAAAAACAAGACTTGGCGCATGTGCATCGACTACACAAGACTGAACAAGGCGTGCTCCAAGGACCTGTTCGCCTTGCCACAGATCGATCAAGTCAACGACTCCATGGTCGGCTGTGATCTGTTGTCCTTCCTGGACGCCTACTCCGGCTACCACCAGATAAAGCTCGACCCGGCCAACCGGCTCAAGACCTCCTTCATCACCCCTTTCGGGCCTACTGGTACATCACCATGTCCTTCGGCCTGAAGAATGCAGGCGCTACCTTCCAGCGCTGCATGCGGAAGTGCATCCTGCCTCAGATAGGCAGGAACGTCCACGTCTACGTGGACAACATCGTCATCAAATCCAAGAAGCACATCAGCCTCCTCGACGACCTCCGGAAGACGTTTGCCAACTTGCGCGAGTACAAGATCAAGCTCAACCCAAAGAAGTGTGTTTTCAGCGTCCCAGCCGGCCAACTGTTGGGTTTTTTCGTGTCCGCCCGCGGCATCGAAGCTAACCCTGAGAAGATCTAGGCGATCGAGTGCATGCCCAAGCCGGTCTGGCTCCGCGACGTCCAGAAGTTTACCGGCTGCCTTGCCTCCCTCAGCCGGTTCATCAGCCGGATAGGCGAGAAGGCTTTGCCCCTCTACGGGCTCCTACACAAGTCGGTCCTGGTCGAGTCGGGCCGGGACCTCTCGAAGCAGCCGGCCTTGTTTGACTGGTCCGACGAGGCGGACGCAGCGTTCCGCGGCCTCAAGCGGGCCCTCACCAGCGCGCCCATCTTGGACACACCGACTGACAAGGAGCCCTTGCTCACCTACATCATGGCCACCACAAGCGTCATCAGCGTCGTCCTGTTGGTGGAACGACCGGAGGAGGGCAAGGTGCTGCCGACGTAGCGTCCCGTCTACTACCTCAACGAAGTCCTCTCCGCCTCCAAGCAAAACTACCCCCACTACTAGAAGATGTGCTACGGCATATACTTCGCAGCTCAAAAGATCAAGCAGTACTTCTACGAGCACGTCATCACCGTCGTGAGCACAGCGCCGCTGGGCGAAATCATGGCCGGCCGGGACGCCACCGGCCGGATCGCCAAATGGGCCATCGCCTTGGCTGACTACAAGATATGGTACGAGCCCTGCACCGCCATCAAATTCCAGGCAATGGCCGACTTCCTCGTCGACTAGGCCGAGACCCAGTTCGTGCCGCCTCCGCCCGACTCCACGCACTGGCGCATGCACTTCGATGGCTCGAAGATGCGAACCGGCCTGGGAGCCGGCATCGTCTTGTCATCTCCCAGAGGAGACCAGCTCCGCTACGCCCTCTAGATCCACTTCGCCGCCACCAACAACGTGGCTGAATACGAGGCCCTCGTCCTCGGCCTCCTGCTCGCCAGAGAGATCAGCATCCAGCGCATCATCTGCTTAGACGACTCCGACCTCGTAGTGCAACAAGTCTCTAGCGAAAGGGACGCCAAGGACGCCAACATGGCCAGCTACCGCATCCTCGTCCAGCAGCTCACCGGCTCCTTCGAGGGATGCGAGTTCCACCATGTCCCCCACGCGGACAACAAGGCGACCGACACGTTGGCCAAGATCGGCTCCACTCGGCAGGCCATCCCAACCGACGTCTCCCTCGAGCGGCTGCTGAAGCCCTTGATCAAGCCTTCTCCCGAATCGGAGTCCATCTTCGTCCCGGCAAGCGCGACCGGCACCTCGGCGGAGCCGGCTGCCCAACCAGCCACGCCGGCTGTGCCAGCTCTGCCGGCTTCGTCACCACCTGCCTCCGAGCTGGCGCCTTCCGCCACGACGATCGAGCCGTCCACGTCATCGCACGCCGGCTTAAAAACCGCCGGCGTCATGATGACGGTCGATATTCCGGACGCTTTCTCACCCCCGGGGGCTGGCGAGCCGGTCCCGAGGACTGACGAGCCGGTCTCGAGGGCTGAGCCGGCCCTTGTCTCGGCTCCATCATGGGCCCAGGCCATCCTGGCGTTCCTCTAGCATGGCGAGCTCCCCTCCGACGAGGCAACTGCGAGGCAAATTCAGCACCGGGCCCCGGCCTATAGCATCATCAACCGCGAGCTGGTTCATCGCAGCACCATCGGCGTCTTCCAGCGCTATGTTGAGCCAGAGAAAGGGCAAGAGATCCTCCTCAACATCCACCAGGGCGAGTGCGGGCATCATGCCGCCTCCAAGTCCCTGGTGGCCAAAGCGTTCCGCCATGGTTTCTACTGGCCAACCGCCCTAGAGGCGGCCAAGGAACTGGTTGACAAGTGCGAGGGCTGCCAGCGCTTCAGCACGCAGAGCCATCTGCTGGCTATCGCCCTCCAGACCATCCCCTTTCATGGCCTTTCGCTGTCTGGGGGCTGGACATGGTGGGACCCTTCAAGACCGCCTGAGGCGGCATGACACATTTACTAGTTGTTGCCGACAAATTCACCAAGTGGATTGAGACCCCGCCAATCAGGAAACGGGACGGCCCCACGACCGTCCGGTTCATCGAAGACATCACGGTCCGCTATGGCGTCCCCCACAACATCATCACCGACAACGGCACGAACTACGCCAAGGGCGCGCTATTGCGTTTCTGCTCAAGGCGGGGCATCCGGCTCGACCTGGCATCCGTTGCCCACCCACAGTCAAACGGCCAGGTCGAGAGGGCAAACGACCTGTTCCTGTCCGGCATCAAGCCCCAGCTCATGACACCACTGGTCCGGTCGGCCGGCTGCTGGGTCGAGGAGCTTCCGGCTGTCCTTTGGAGCCTCCGGACCACGCCCAACCGGTCGACCGACTACACTCTATTCTTTCTCGTTTATGGGTCCGAGGTGATCATCCCCACTGACGTCGAGTTCGATTCGCCTCGGGTTACCCTATACACCGAGAAGGATGCGAAGGAGGCAAGGGAAGACGACCTCGACCTACTCGAGGAAGCTCGCGAGCTGGCTTTGAGCCGGACGGCCATCTACCAGAAGAAGCTTCGGCACTACCACAGCAAGCGGATCCGGCCACTCTCCTTCCGCGAAGGGGACTTGGTGCTCTGGCGGATCCAGCGAACTGCCGGCCAGCACAAGCTCTCCTCGCCATGAGAGGGCCCATTCATCGTCGTCGAGTGGATCCAATCTTTTCCAGCTCATCAGCTGCTTGATTCTTCACTCGGGGAACATGATGAAGTTCCAGACCTTCAAATTTCTTCTCGAGCTTTCTAACAGCACTGCAGTATCCAATCATAGCGGGGTTTCGAACGTCCCACT
This sequence comes from Hordeum marinum, assembly GCA_022496015.1. Taxonomy (NCBI): domain Eukaryota; kingdom Viridiplantae; phylum Streptophyta; class Magnoliopsida; order Poales; family Poaceae; genus Hordeum; species Hordeum marinum. Next base: position 274,807,759 of record CM039677.1, on the reverse strand, counting down.
CTTTCGTCACTTGATTGACCACCAAATCTGAGTCGCCATAAACCATCAGGCTCTTGACGGCGAGTGAGATAGCCATGCGCAACCCATATAAAAGTGCTTCATATTCTACTTCATTCTTGGAGGAATCAAAGTGGATCTGCAAGACATAATTGAGTTTGTCGCCTTTCGGAGATACCAAGACAACGCCAGCACCAGACCCATTCAACATTTTAGAGCCGTCGAAGAACATGGTCCAGTGTGTCGAGTCAACCTGGATTGGCTGTTGCTATTCAATCCACTCGGCCATAAAATCTGCAAGTTCCTGAGACTTGATCGCTTTCCGGAATTCAGACTTGATGTCAAAGTATTAGAGTTCGATTGCCCACTTAGCCACTAGACTAATTGCGTCCCGATTTTTAAGAATCTCGGATAATGAAGCATCACTGACGACTGAAATCGAGTTGTCCAAAAAATCGTGTGCCACCTTCTTTGCTGATAGATAAATACCATAAACCAGCTTCTGGTAGTGCGGATATCTTTGCTTCGAAGGAGTTAATACTTCAGAAATGTAATAGACTAGACGTTGGACTATGTAGACCTTTCCCTCCTCTTCCCGCTCAATAGTTAGCACTGTACCGACGACCTGATTAGTGACTTCGATGAAAAGGAGCGAAGGCTCTTTGCTGCAAGGAGCAGCAAGCACCGGCTGGGTGGAGAGCAGGGCTTTGAACTCAACAAACTTTGCTTCAGCCTCTGGAGTCCACTAGAACGTGTCAGACTTCTTCATCAGTCGGTACAAAGGCAATGGCTTCTCACCGAGATGAGAAATGAATCGACTCAATGCTGCCAAGCAACCTATGATCTTCTGAACATCGTGCACTCGCACAGGAGTCTTTATTCAGGTAATGGCACTGATTTTCTCAGGGTTGACGTCGATCCCTCGTTTGGAAATGAGAAAATGAAGTAACTTGCTGCCAGGGACGCCGAAAGTATACTTAGCCGGATTCAGCTTTATATCGTACCTCCTTGGATTGGCAAAAGTTTCGGCCAAGTCAGCCAGCAGGTCGGAACCTTTGCGGGACATGACAACTATATCGTCCATGTACGCCTTGACATTCCGAGGGATCTGGTCAAGTAAACAATCATGCGCATGAAAGTAGAGCCGGCATTTTTCAAACCGAATGGCATGGTGATGTAGCAAAAACACCCGAATGGGGTGATGAAGGCTGTTTTTATTTCATCCGGGCCAAACAGACGGATCTGATGGTAACCAGAGTAAGCATCCAGAAACGATAAACACTCACATCCCGCAGTCAAGTCAACAATTTGATCTATGCGGGGGAGCGGAAAATGAACTTTTGGGTAGGCCCGATTGATATGCTTGAAGTCAATACACATGCGTAGTGACTTGTCCTTCTTGGGAACCATCACAACATTCGAGAGCCACTAGGAGTGGTAAATCTCCGGAATGAACTTGGCTTGCAAGAGACAAGCCACCTCTTCACCGATTTCTTTACGCTTCTCTGCCGCCCATCGACGCAAATGCTCCTTGACCGGCTTGGCCTTTGGGTCAACTCTCACTCGGTGCTCAGCCATCTCCCTAGGAACCCCCGGCTTGTCAGCAGGCTTCCATGCGAAGATGTCCCAGTTCTCATGGAGGAACTGTATGAGCTCGGCTTTCTATTTGCTGTCGAGTGTTGACAATCAATTGGTCGGCGCGATAGTTGAATCTGTCGGGTGAATGTGTACTTTCTTCACTTCCCCTGCTGATGGGGTTATTACCCCCGGGTAGGCCAAAGCAACGGGGTTCTCTCCCCCACTTCAAGAAATTAGCGCGTGGCCGGATGCTTACGGCTGGCTAGCGCGTAGCCAGCAGACGTGTTGCCGGCCGGTCAAGGTGCCGGCTCGGCCCCCGGCCAGCTGGGCGTGACCGACTGCCTTCCAGTCGGCCACCTCCGTTGACCCTCGGGCGGACAGGCTTTTGTCCGATCCCTCTGCACACGAGTACAGCGACGCGACGGAACGCCCATGACGAACACCAGTATGGCCACAGTGGCCACTGACGCGCGGGCGCGCGTGGCTGCAGTGCGGCTATCCGGGCCGCTGACCTTGGTGACGGCAACCGGGCTGGGCAACAGTGCTAGCACGCCCCCGCCTACTCAATTACCTACTTCGGCATGGCTATAGTGCAACCGGCCGTACTGGAGACTTCGGCCGGCTGGCGCTACACGACGCCACCCGAGCGACCCGTGCTGTAGCAGGTGGGCGGGGGCCAATTGCGGTGCCGGCTAGAGGGGCCCAACAGGTGATGGGACCGTGTAGCCGATGGATCCTACGGGTGACGAGATGCTCGAGAGGTGGGGCCCCCTTGTCAGCCGGAGAGGGTGCCAGCCGGGGCCACCATTCTGTACCTTAGGAATATTGTAAGCCGGGGGTTGGCCTATAAAACCCGCCGAGCCCCCCATACAACGAGGAGGACAACTCTCACACGCACACACCCTCGGGACACTTCCCTCTCACTCATACTTCATAGCATAGGAAGGAGAGTCGACTACTCCCTCTTCCTCCTCTAGACACAGCTCCAGGAGCAACCTTGTAAACACACCCATCCATCAACTAGACCGAGCAGAACTAGGGGTGTTAATTCCCGCAGAGGGCCCCGAACCTGGGTACATCGTGTGTCATCACCGCTTGTGCCTAATCCCACACCTGGAGCCCGTCGGTGTCCTCCGGCCCCAACCACCCTCGATAAGACCCATGGCATCTGTCGTGAGAAAACGACGACAGTTGGCGCCCATCATCGGGCCGTACGCAGCGCCGACCGGATTCATGCTCCGGGCGGGACCCCTCGCCATTCCCCGCCGCCGCTGCACGTCCAGGCGAAACCACATGATCGTGGGGCTTGCTCCGGTAGGCCCTGTGGGCAGCTCCGTCGACCTCACGCTCGACATCGACACGCTCACCGAGCGCTTCGGCATGCTAAGCCTCGCCGAAGCTCCGGTCGCCAACGAGTACCCTCGCCAGGTGCTTGTCTATGTCGATTCGCCCATGGCTGTGGTCGCACTCGCTGTGACCCAGTCCAACAACTCCCACGATCGCATGGGGGCAATGGCCATCATCTCCTCCACCTCCTCCGGGTATGCGCGGGCCGAGGCCGACACCGCCGTGGCTATCGTCGGCACCTCCGATCCGCTCGGTGCGGCCCTCCAGGGCCTCAACACTCCCATTGCCCTGATGACAAACCCTGACGTCGCCATGGCCGAGCTAGAGGCGGCTCACCGCCTCCTGTTTGAGGACGCCAGCGCCCTCGTGGCCACGCAGCGCCGCATGGAGGCCGCTCAACGGGAGTACACCTCTGCCTACGGTCTCACCCCGGCTGTCACCAAGCCCAGCCGGCATGGGCTATGAGCGACCGCAGTCGCGTGGTCGCCGAAATGTTGGGCGGTAACATGCCTATCTACGATAGCCCCATAGCCAACCTGTGGGCCGTCAAGGTAGCCTACGAGGATTTGTCTACCTTGGAGGGCGAAGAATGTGCCACCCACTAGCGTCACATCAAGGACCTCATTAACGACACCGACGCATAACAACACATGCTCACGGCGGGCGGTGCCACCTACGAGGGCCCCCAGGTCGAGCGTGAGGGCACCAAGACTTCTGGCCGTTAGCCGGCTCAGCACTCTTGCTCCCCTCGCGTCTCTGGCCGTCGGGTCGAGGCAAGCAACCCCCGTCCCTCTCAGTTGCCGGGGAAAGAGCAGCCAGCTGTAAACAGCAGGCGCACCAACGACCCGCGGTGCAAGCCAGAACGGTCAGTTCCGCCAGTCATCCGCCCCGAGCTCTCGGCTCAGCTTCGACCATGCGTTCCCTGCAGCGAGAATGATGCCCGCCTCTGCATCGACCAACTCGTGTAGTCGGCCCTCCTCAAGGAGGACGGCTCGATTGGCCCGACGTGTTTTAGCCCTCAGATCCGCAACGAGCCGTTCCCAACCGGCTTGACGCTGCCCTGTGACACCCCGAAGTACAGCGGGGCAGCCAAACCCAAAGACTGACTGATCGACTACACCACCGCGGTCGACTTCGCCAGGGGGAACAAGCGCGTAGCCGTCCGCTACACTCCCCACATGCTGATTGGCTTGGCCCGCACCTGGATCAATAGCCTAGCGGCCGACAACATCAACACCTGGACGGACTTCGAAGAGGCCTTCGTCCGCAACTTCACCGGCACCTACAAGCGGCCTGGTCTCCCCCGTGAACTAGCCATGTGCGTTAAGGGGCCGGACCAGTCCCTCCGTGACTACCTCACTCGGTGGACCGAACTCCGCAACTCCTGTGAGGGGGTGCATGAGGTGCAAGCCGTACAATACTTCACTGAAGACTGTCATGACGGCACCCCCCCTCAAGCACAAGCTTCTGTGCTCTGAGCCGGCTATGCTCGCCGAGCTCATGACCAACGCGTAAAAGTACGCCATGGCCCACTCCGCCAGTCGGGTCAAGACGACCCCGCCCGCCAGAGCAAGACCGTCGCCGGCAGCGTCCCGACCGGCTGTCGACAATCGGCAGCCGCAGAACAACAAGCACAAGAATGACGAGCCCGACTCCCGCTACGGGAGCCATGAGGTTGCCACCATAGAGGATCAGGAGCCGGCTGCCAAGTCTTCTAGCCAGTGCCAAAGCATTGGCAAGGCTGCCTGGCAGCCCAAGCTCACGTTCGAGCAGATGCTCGACATCCCTTGCAAGAACCACTCTGGGGCCAAGCCCTCCACGCACACGCTCCGGCAGTGCAGCTTCTCACAGCGATTGGTCCGGGGGGACGGCTGCTACTTCTCAAGTGTGCGTTGGTTTTTCCCTTGAAGAGGAAAGGGTGATGCAGCAAACTAGAGGTAAGTATTTCCCTCAGTTTGAGAACCAAGGTATCAATCCAGTAAGAGTATCAAGATGGAGCAACAAGGAACCTGCACAAACACAAACAAACTTGCACCCAATGCGATAAAGGGGTTGTCAATCCCTTCACGATTACTTGCAAGGTGAGATCTGATAGTGATAATGAGTAAATATAAATAAGTAAATAAAATTGTAGCAAGGTATTTTTGGTGTTTTTATGTTTAATCTGAATATATAATATGTTAAATAGGCCCGGGGGCATAGTGTTCACTAGAGGCTTCTCTCATGATAGCAAGTATTACGGTGGGTGAACAAATTACTATTGAGCAATTGATAGAATAGCGCAAAGTCATGACGATATCTAAGGCAATGATCATACATATAGGCATCACGTCCGAGACAAGTAGACCAATACTTTCTGCATCTACTACTATTACTCCACACATCGATCGCTATCCAGCATGCATCTAGTGTATTAAGTTCATAACAAACGGAGTAATGCTTTTAAGCAAGATGACATTATGTAGAGGGATAGATTCATGCAATATGATATAAACCCCATATTTTTACCCTTGATGGCAACAACACGATATGTGCCTCGCTACCCCTTGTGTCACTAGGTGAGGACACCGCACGGTATGAACCAAAAACCAAGCACTTCTCCCATTGCAAGAATCATAGATCAAGTTGGCCAAACGAAACCTATAACTCGAAGAGACTTACAAGGATATGAAATCATGCATATAAGAATTCAGATTTGACTCAAATAATATTCATAGATAATCTGATCATAAATCCACAATTCATCGTATCTCAACAAACACACCGCAAAAAGAAGATTACATCAGATAGATCACCATGAAGATCATGGAGAACTTTGTATTGAAGATCAAAGAAAGAGAGGAAGCCATCTAGATACTAGCTATGGACCCGAAGGTCTGATGTGAACTACTCACGCATCATCGGAGAGGCAAGGGAGGCAATGGTGTTGATGAAGACGGCCTCCGGCGATGAATTCCCCTCCGGCAAGATGCCAGAACGGTCTACCGATTGGTTTTTGGTGGCTCTGGAGGTCTACGGCGGCAGAACTTGCTATCTTGATCTGTTTTCGAGAGTTTCCGTATTTATAAGGCCGCTTGGAGTCGAGAACACGTAAAGATGTGGCACGAGGAGGTCACGAGCCCCCTAGGCGCGGCCAGGGGGGTCCGCGCCTCCCAGGCTCGTGGCTTCCTCGGGCTACCTCTTCGGTATCTTTTTCTTCAGGTCTTTTTTATATTTTCCAAAAAAAATCACGGCGAAAGTTTTATTCCATTTGGACTCCGTTTGGTATTCCTATCTGAAAAAGGTCAAAAACATGGAAGATACAGGAACTGGCACTGGGCACTAGATTAATAAGTTAGTCCCAAAAATAATATAAAATGGCATATTCATGCATAGAAAACATCCAAAGTTGATAATATAATAGCATGGAACGATCAAAACTTATAGATATGTTGGGGACGTATCATGCATCCCCAATCTTAACTCCTGCTCGTCCTCGAGTAGGGAAGTGATAAAGAACGAATTTTTGATGTGGAATGCTACCCAACATATTTGTTTCATGTAATATCTTTATTGTGGCATGAATGTTCAGATCCGTAAGATTCAAAACAATAGTTTAATATTGACATGAAAACAATAATACTTCAAGCATAATAGCAAAGTAATCATGAACTTTCGAAATAACAAAGCCAAAGAAAGTTATCCCGACAAAATCATATAGTCTGTCTATGCTCCATCATCCCCACACAACGAATTTAAATCATGCACAACCTTTGTATTGGCCAAGTAATACATGAGCGTGAGCCATGGATATAACACTATATGTGGAATAGAGTGTGGTGAAGGTTGTGAGGCAAAAAGAGGGAGATGGTCACAATGGCTCGGCGTATCAATAGGCTATGAAGATGCCCATCAATAGACATCAATGTGAATGAGTAGGGATTTCCATGAAAAGGATGCACTAGAGCTATAAGTGTATGAAAGCTCAAAAATGAAAACTAGTGGGTGTGCACCCAACTTGCTTGCTCATGAAGACCTAGGGCAATTTTGAGGAAGCCCATCATTGGAATATAAAAGTCAAGTTACATAATGAAAATTTCCACTAGCATCTGAAAGTGATAAAACAAGAGACTCTCCATCTTGAAGAACATGGTGCTATTTTGAAGCACAAGTGTGCAAAAAGATAGTATCATTGTCCCTTTTATCTTTTTCTCTCATTTCTTTTTTGTTTGGGCTCTTTGACCCCTTTTTTGGTGGGCATCTTTGGCCTCTTTTATTTCCTCACATGGGACAATGCTCTAATAATGATGATCATCACACTTTTATTTACTTACAACTCGATACTTAGAACAATAATGACTCTATATGAATGAAAGTGATGGCACATGTCATGAGACAGAATGGTGAAAGTTGCATGGCATTATATCTCGGAATGGCTATGAAAATGCTATAATAGGTAGGTATGGTGGCTGTTTTGAGGAAGGTATATGGTGGGTTTGTGCACCAGCCAAAGTTGCGCGGCACTAGAGAGGTTAGCAATGGTGGAAGGTGAAAGTGCATCCATACCATGGACTCACATTAGTCATGAAGAACTCACATACTTATTGCGAAAGTTTTGTTAGTAATCGAAACAAAGTGCTAAACGCATACTGCTAGGGGAAGGGTTTGTAGGAGTTAACCATTGCACGATCCCGACCTCTACACAAAAGATGACAATCAATAAATGCATTATGCTCCGACTTCCTAACATAGCGGTTCAGCATACATGCATGCTACGGGAATCACTAACCTCAACACAAGTATTTCTAGATTCACAACACCCTACTAACATAACTCTCATATTACCATATCCATATCTCAAAACTAATCATGAGGAATCAAACTTCTCTTACTAATCAATGCACTTGAATATGAAAGTTTTTATTATATCCTCTTTGGATGCCTATCATATTTAGGACTAATTTCATAACACACGCCAATTACCAAGTTAATTAGATAGATCACTCTCAAAATGATATAAGTGAAGATTAGAGAGTTTTGATTTCTACAAAATATGACACCGCCGTGCTCTACAAAGATTTACGTGAAGCACTAGAGCAAAATTTATCTGGCTCAAAAGATATAAGTGAAGCTCATGGGAGCAAAATTACTACGCTCAAAGGATATAAGTGAAGAACATGGGAGCAAAATCTTCAAGATCAAAAGGTATAAGTGAAGCACATGTGAGCTAATATTACCAATCTCAAAAGATATAGCTCAAAACATATAACTGAAGCACATGTGAGCTAATATTGCCTAACTCAAAAGATAGAAGTGAAGCTCATTGAGTATTCTAACAAATTCACGATGAGTGCATGTCCCTCTCAAAATGTGTGCAGCAAGGATGATTGTGATAAAAAATACAACTATAATACACAACGCTCCAAGCAAAACACATATTATGTGGCGAATAAAAATATAGCTCCAAGTAACGTTACCGATGGATTGAAGACGAAAGAGGGGATGCCTTCCCGGGGCATCCCCAAGCTTAGGCTTTTTGGTGTCCCTGAATTTGTCTTGGGATGCCTTGGGCATCCCCAAGCTTAGGCTCTTGCCACTCTTTATTCCATTGTCCATAAGAACATCACCCAAAACTTGAAAACTTCACAACACAAAACTTAAACAGAAACTCGTGATAGCATTAGCACAAGAAAACAAACCACAAACTATTTGTGTACTGTTTTAAACCTGATTTACATTTAGATTTATGTTATATTACTTTATTCTCACTTCTACATGGCTCGTACCCCCCGATACTACCCATAGTTTCATCAAAATAAGCAATCAACACAACAAAAACAGAATCTGCAAAAACAGAACAGTCTGTAGCAATCTGTATATTTCGAAAACCTATGATAACTCAAAAATTCTGAAACAATTATTAAAATTAGGGAAATTTGCATGAAAATCATCAGCAAAAAGAATCAACTCAAAATCTCTTTCTGGATGGGAATGAAAAATAATTTCGTGAGCAGAAAGTTTCTGTCTTTTTCTAGCATGATTAAACAACTATCACCAAAACTAATCATAAAGGTTCTACTTGGCACAAACACTAATTAAAACATAAAAAACACAATAATAACAGAATCATGATGGTGTTGACTCAACAAAACAGAAAGTAAAAAACAAGAATAAATCTATTCATTGGGTTGCCTCCCAACAAGCGCTATCGTTTAACGCCCCTAGCTAGGCATAACGATTTCAATGATGCTCACATAAAAAATAGTAATTTATATATGCAAAATAGCATCATGAATAGCATGAAAAACACATTTAATTCTAACCCACTTCCTATGCATAGGTATTTTGTGAGCAAACAATTTATGGGAACAAGAATCGAGTAGCATAGGAAGGCAAAACAAGCATAACTTCATAACTTTAAAGACATAGGGAGGGAACTTGATATTATTGCAATTCCTACAAGCATATTTTCCTCCCTCATAATAAATTTCAGTAGCATCAAGAAGGAATTCAACAATGTAACTATCACATAAATCATTCTTTACATGATCAATTATAGCATACGTGTCATCACCAAAACTTGGGGAACAAAAAATGTCATCTTCATCAAGCATAGCATCCCCAAGCTTGTGGTTTTGCATATCATTAGCATCATGGATATTCATAGAATTCATACTAACAACATGGAAATCATGATTTTCATTCTGGGAACTATCATGAATCACCTTATAAATTTCTTCGTTCAACACTTCATCAAAATTTCCAGATTCATGATTTTCAAACAAAACTTCGTAGAGATAATCGACTACACTCAACTCACTAGCAATTGGTTCATCATAATTTGGTCTTTTGAAAAGATTAGAAAGTGGATGAGGATCCATATCAATAGATTTTTAGCAAGCAAAGATGCAAGCAAATAGAAGGCACATAACAACACAAGCAAACATAGCAACGAAAAGGCGAATGAAAAAGGGCGAATAAAAAGGCAAATCTTTTTGGTATTTTTTGATAATCGTTTTGGAAGTGGGGGAGAGGAAAATGAGAGGCAAATGGCAAGTAATGTAAATGCAAGAGATTTTTTTGAGATAGGTACTTGGTAGATATGCTTCACTTGAATACTCCCGGCAACGGCGCCAGAAATTCTTCCTGCTACTTCTCAAGTGTGCGTTGGTTTTTCCCTTGAAGAGGAAAGGGTGATGCAGCAAAGTAGAGGTAAGTATTTCCCTCAGTTCGAGAACCAAGGTATCAATCCAGTAGGAGTATCAAGATGGAGCAACAAGGAACCTGCACAAACACAAACAAACTTGCACCCAACGCGATAAAGGGGTTGTCAATCCCTTCACGATTACTTGCAAGGTGAGATCTCATAGTGATAATGAGTAAATATAAATAAGTAAATAAAATTGCAGCAAGGTATTTTTGGTGTTTTTATGTTTAGATCTGAATATATAATATGTGAAATAGACCCGGGGGCCATAGTGTTCACTTGAGGCTTCTCTCATGATAGCAAATATTACGGTGGGTGAACAAATTACTGTTGAGCAATTGATAGAATAGCGCAAAGTCATGACGATATCTAAGGCAATGATCATACATATAGGCATCACATCCGAGACAAGTAGACTGATACTTTCTGCATCTACTACTATTAATCCACACATCGACCGCTATCCAGCATGCATCTAGTGTATTAAGTTCATAACAAACCGAGTAATGCTTTAAGCAAGATGACATGATGTAGAGGGACAGATTCATGCAATATGATATAAACCCCATCTTTTTACCCTTTATGGCAACAACACGATATGTGCCTCGCTACCCCTTCTGTCACTAGGTGAGGACACCGCACGGTATGAACCCAAAACCAAGCACTTCTCCCATTGCAAGAATCATACAGCAAGTTGGCCAAACGAAACCTATAACTTGAAGAGACTTACAAGGATATGATATCATGCATATAATAATGCAGATTTGACTCAAATAATATTCATAGATAATCTGATCATAAATCCACAATTCATCGGATCTCAACAAACACACCGCAAAAAGAAGATTACATCGGATAGATCACCATGAACATCATGGAGAACTTTCTATTGAAGATCAAAGAGGGAGAGGAAGCCCTCTAGGTACTAGCTATGGACCCGAAGGTCTGATGTGAACTACTCACGCATCTTCGGAGAGGCAAGGGAGGCAATGGTGTTGATGAAGACGGCCTCCGGCGATGAATTCCCCTCCGGCAGGATGCCGGAACGGTCTCCCGATTGGTTTTTGGTGGCTCTGGAGGTCTGTGGCGGCGAAACTTGCTATCTTGATCTGTTTTCGAGGGTTTCCATATTTAGAAGGCCGTCTGGAGTCGAGAACACGTAAAGAGGTGGAACGAGGAGGTCACGAGCCCTCTAGGCGCGGCCAGGGGGGCCCGTGCCTCCTAGGCTCGTGGCTTCCTCGGGACGCCTCTCCGGTATCTTTTTCTTCAGGTATTTTTGATATTTTCCAAAAAAATCACGGCAAAAGTTTTATTCCATTTGGACTCCGTTTGAAATTCCTAACTGAAAAAGGTCAAAAACACGGAAAAAACATGAACTGGCACTAGGCACTGGATTAATAAGTTAGTCCCAAAAATAATATAAAATGGCATATTCATGCATAGAAAACATCCAAAGTTGATAACATAATAGCATGGAACGATCAAAAATTATAGATATGTTGGAGATGTATCAACGGCCTGCCGGCTCCCCCCGTGCTGCCTGCTCGCGCGTCGGCCCCGACCCCAACTGCCGCCCCGGCGTCGGCTCCGGCTCTGGCCCAGAACGACGACCGCCTACACGATCAGTTCCCCAACCAAGACTGCTGCTATGTCGTCTTCACTAGTGAAGAGGTGAGCAAACATGCTCAACGCTGGCTCCCCCGTGAGGTGAACGCCACCATGCCGGCGACTCCCAGTTCATGCACTAGTCGGACAAGCCGGTCACCTGGAGCCGGGCTGATCACATGGCTGTGATGACGAGTCCCGGCAGCTATGCCCTGGTCCTTGACCCCACCATCGCCACCGAGAAGCTCACCTACTGCTTCTCACGGTTGCTGATTGATGGTGGCAGCAGCATCAACATCCTCTACCTCGACACGATGCGCAAGCTAGGGCTGAAAATAGAAGACCCGCAGGCGAGCCGGCCGGTCTTCCACGACATCGTGCCTGGGAAGTCCTGCTCCCCTGTCGGCAAGATCACGCTCGACGTCCTCTTCAGCAGACCCGACCACTTCTATTGTGAGTCGATGTTGTTCGAGTTAGTGGACCTCGCGAGTCCCTACCATGCTTTGATGGGCCGGTTGGCTCTCATCAAGTTCATGGCGGTCCCTCATTACGCCTACCTCAAGCTCAAGATTCCGGGACCCAAGGGAATCATCACCATCATGGGCAACTACAAGATATTGCTTGAATGCGCTCGAGACGGCAGTCGGCTGGCCAAGGCCCTAGAGATAGCCGAGGAAAAGCGATAGCTCGACCGACTCATGGCCCTCGCTGCCATCGACGAAGCCTCCTTCTAGCCGTCCAAGGACACCAAGAAGATCCCGCTCGACCCGACCAACCCCGCCCAGTGCATCACCATCGGCTCCCGCCTTGACAGCAAATAGGAAGGAGAGCTCATCGATGGGACGTACCGGGTGTTCCGAGGAAGTTCGCCGAGCCCAAACTTCACGTCCGGCCAGACGTAAAGCCGGTCATGTAACCCGTACGCCGTTTCTTTGAGGAGAAGCGGCACACTATAGGATAAGTGATCGCCCGGCTGCTCGTAGCCAACTTCATCATGGAGGTTTTCCATCCAGACTGGCTGGCCAACCCAGTCCTGGCGCTGAAGAAGAACAAGACCTGGCGCATGTGCATTGACTACACCAGCCTGAACAAGGCGTGCCCCAAGGACCCATTCTCCCTGCCGTGGATCGGTCAAGTCATCGAATCCACGGCCGGCTGCGACTTGTTGTCCTTCCTAGACGCCTACTCTGGCTACCACCAGATCAAGATAGACCCGGAGGACCGGCTCAAGACTTCCTTCATCACGACTTTCGAGGCCTACTTCTATATCACTATATCTTTCAGCGTGAAGAGCGCAGGTGCCACCATCCAGCGGTGCATGCAAAAGTGCCTCAATCCTCAGATAGGTAGGAGCATCCACTTCTACGTCAACGACATCATCGTCAAAACCAAGAAGCACTTCAGCCACCTCGACAATCTCCGGGAAACCTTCACGAACTTGCGCGAGTACAAGGTCAAGCTCAACCCGAAGAAGTGCGTCTTCGGCGTTCCAGCCAGCCAGCTCCTGGGTTTCTTCGTTTCTGCCCGCGGCATCAAAGCTAACCTAGAGAAGATCAGTGCCATCGGGCGCATGCCCAGGCCGACCTGGCTCCGTGATGTCCAAAAGTTCACCGGCTGCCTCGCCTCGCTCAGCCGGTTCATCAGCCGGCTGGGGGAGAAGGCCTTGCCCCTATATGGGCTCCTTTGCAAAATGGCTCTGGTCGAGCCAGGTCACACCAAGAAGCCCGGCATGTTCGATTGGCCCGACGAGGCGGATGAGGCCTTCCGTGACCTTAAGAGGGCTCTCACCCGCGTGCCCATCTTGGTCGCACTGGCTAAGAAGGAGCCTTTGCTCGCTTACATCGCGGCGACCACTCGCGTCATCAATGTCGTCTTGGTGGTCGAGCGGCCGGAGGATGGCAAATCCCTGCAGGTTCAGCGTCCCGTCTACTACCTCAGCGAGGTCCTCTCCACCTCCAAGAAAAACTACCCCCACTAACAAAAGATGTGCTATGGCATATACTTCGCTGGCAAGAAGGTCAAGCAGTACTTCCAGGAGCACACCATCACTATGGTGAGCACGGCCCCGCTCGGCGAGATCATGAGCGACCAAGACTCCACCGGCCGGATCGCCAAATGGGTCATCGCCCTTGGCGACCACGAGATCCGGTACGAGCCACGTACGGCCATCAAATCACAGGTGCTGGCGGACTTCCTCGTCGACTGGGCGGAGACTGAGTTCGTGCCGCCTCCCCCAGACTCCACGCATTGGCGCATGCATTTCGACGGCTCGAAGATGAGGACCGGCCTGGGTGCCGGCATAGTCCTCTCCTCTCCAAAAGGTGACCATCTCAAATATGCCCTCTAGATCCACTTCACCGCCTCCAACAACGTGGCCGAATACGAGGCCATCATTCATGGCCTCCGGCTCGCCAAGGAGATCGGCATCAGGGGCATCCTATGCTTCAGCGACTCTGACCTCGTGGTGTAGTAGGACTCTGGAGAATGGGACGCCAGGGATGCCAACATGGCCAGCTACCGCTTCCTCGTTAGAAAATCATCGGCTCCTTCGAGTGTTGTGAGTTCCACCACATCCCACGGACGGACAACGAGGCGGCTGATGTGCTGGCGAAGATCGGCTACACCCGACAAGCCATCCCAGCTAGCGTCTCCCTTGAGCGACTACTCAAACCGTCGATCGAGCCCTCCAGGAATAGGAGTCCATCTTCGTGCCGGCTGACGCCGCTGGCCTGTCAGCAGCTCCGGCTGCTCCCTCGCCGACCTCGCCGCCCGCTCCAACAACCTCAGTAACTTGCTGGCACCAGTCGAGCCGGCTGCATTTGAGGCCGCCAGCTCCAATGCCACGGCTATCATGATGGCAGTCAACGCCCCTCCGGTCGCCACCGACCCGAGGGCTGGCGAGCCGGTCCCGATGGATGGCGAGCCGACCCCGGGGACTGATCACCCAGGCCTGGGGCTCCCGAGCCACCCTCGTCTTGGCTACCTCATGGGCCCGGTCCACCCTGGCATTCCTTCTACGCAGGGAGCTCTCCCCGGACGAGGCCACGGCAAGACAAATCTAGCGTCGTGCCTCAGCATACGACATCGTCAATCGCGAGCTCGTCCAACGTAGCACCACCGGTGTCTTCCAATGGTGCATCGAGCCAGAGAAAGGACATGAGATCCTCCTCGACATCCACCAGGGCTAGTGCGGGCACCACGCCGCCTCCAGGACCCTGGTGGCCAAGGCCTTATGCCATGGTTTCTACTGGCCGACCGCTTTGGAGGCAGACAAGAAGCTGGTTGACGAGTGCGAGGGCTGCCAGCACTTCAGCACGCAGAGCCACCTACTAGCGTTGGCCCTCCAGACCATCCCCCTCTGGTGGCCCTTCGCTGTCTGGGGGCTGGACATGGTGGGTCCCTTCAAAACCGCATGAGGCGGCATGACACATCTACTGGTAGCCATCAACAAATTCACCAAGTGGATCGAGGCCCGACCAATCAAGAAGTCGGATGGCCCCTGGCTGTCCGGTTCATCTACGACATCATAGTTCACTACTGCGTTGCCCGCAGCATCATAACCGACAACGGCACAAACTTCGCCAAGGGCGCGCTCGCGCGTTTGTGCTCCAAGGAGGGCATCCGGCTCGACCTGACCTCTGTCGCTCACCCACAGTCAAACGGCCAGGTCGAGAGAGCAAATGGCCTAATCTTGTCCGGCATCAAGCCCTAGCTCATAACGCCGCTAGTGAGGTCAGCCGGCTGCTGGGTCGACGAGTTGTCGGCTGTCCTTTGGAGCCTTAGGAACACTCCCAACCGTTCAACCGGTTACACGCCCTTCTTCCTTATGTATGGGTCTAAGGCGATCATCCCCACCGACATCGAGTTCGACTCGCCTCGGGTCACCCTATAAACGGAGAAGGATGCAAAGGAGGCAAGAGAAGATGGTGTCGACCTGCTCGAAGAAGCCCGCAAACTGGCCTTGAGCCGAACGGCGATCTAACAGCAGAAGCTCTGGCACTACCACAACAAGCGGATCCGGCCGCTCTTCTTCCGCAAAGGGGACCTGGTGCTCAGGCAGATCGAGCGAACAACCGGCTATCACAAGTTGTCCTCCCCATGAGAGGGCCTGTTCATCGTCAGCAAGGCGCTGCACAACAATGTGTACTACCTAATAAACGCCCAGAAGCCGCAGAAGCGTAAGAGAGACGCCTCCGGCGAGGAGACCGAGCGCCCGTGAAACGCGGCTCTCCTCCGTCCGTTTTTACTGCTGAAAAAACCAGTGTATGTATGTATCCCTCCCCTTTTGGGCTTATGAATGCAATGGGTGCCCCAAGCCGGCTCTTGGGGCACGCCCTTTTCGTTTCCTTCCAAGGTATCCTCACTCACCAGCTCTCGAAACTGGCTCCCGGGCCCGGGGGCTCTCCGGCTGGTCCTAGGTCGCCTCTCCCGAAACCGACCAAGTAGTGTGAGCTAAGCAAGCCCTCCCACCCCTCCCAGCTATAGAGCGGCTCCTGGTTGTCCGGCTGACAGGCCTCGGGGCGGCAAAACATAGCGCACACGAAAAATCGATCGCAAGGGGGTTGCCGGCTAGGACTAACGGGACTACCGCCTCGCCTCTGCCACTCAACTTATGCCAAAAAACTCTCGCGGTTCCTAAGCTCAAAACTAGCTCCCTCGAGGCGGACGCCCCAACCCAGCTACAGGTCGGCTCCTGGTTGTCGGGTTGGTGGGGCCGAAACCAAAGGGGAAAAGGGATCGAGTAGACGGAACCAAAGGGGCAAAAAAGGAGTAAGAACGAGTCGGCATGCATTATAGGCAAACACATTAAGCGTTTAGAACAGAAACTTAAAATAAAAGAGGCCCACGACCATTACGATTCATTACATTACACCCCCAGTGGGTGGACTTGAGTCTATCGTGCAGGAGAATAACAAAAGAAAAGATAAGATGCCCCGGGGCTCAGGCCACTAGCGCGTCGCCAGCCGGCGCGTCTCCACCCGACGCATCGTTGGGCGGCTCGACTCTCGCCCGGAGGTGGTCGCGGCCTTCAGGTCGGTCTCCTTGGCCTTCGAGGCAGCCTCCGTGGTCCCAGCCGTGTTGGTGTTGGAGTCGGTGCTCTCATCGGCGACCTCCTCATCCTCAAGACATTGGTGGTTGTCGAAGGAGTCCTCGGTCAGCGGCTCGCCGTCCTTGCCAAGGGTTGACAGGAGCTCGTCCGGGTCGACGTACGACGCGAGCTCATTGGCCCGGCAGATGAGGACTGGCTTGTGACTTGCCCGCTCCTCGTCCGGATCATCCCACATGGTGGCCAGCCGGTCCAAGTCAACACCTCGGTACCACGAGGTGACGAACCGTAGCACCATCTGCGCACCGGCTCGAACCGGCAACGCTTTCCAGACCTCGAGCCGAGCCACGGAGTGCTCCAGCCACAAGGTTAAGCGGTTCTCTGGAGCCCCTCCATGGCCCGGCCACAAGGCGGCGATGACCTCCTTGCCGCCGGTCTTCAGCCGCTCCACGGTCTGCTCGAGGCCAGCCCAACTCCGCCATATCCCAGCCGGAGTCCTCCTCAACAGCACGCTCAGCACGGTGCTGGGTTTTCGGGAAGCACCCTAAAGAAGAAAGGGAAGAAGGAGGAGAAGAAAAATCAAGGACAAGAACTAGCAAGAAGAAATCAGCTGACCGAAAATAGAAAAAAGGGTACTTACGCTCGATGGAGTCGTCCACCTCAATGGCAAAGTGGAGCGACGAGTCGCGCTGCGCCGCCAATGCCGCCTCCGCCTCGGCAAGAGCCGTCCTACGCTCCTAGAGTGTCCCCTCGAGGCGGGTCACCTCGTTTTGGAGGGCGGCGGTGCGTTGGGCGACTTTGGCTGCTTCCTTGACGGCCTTCTCCTTGGCCGTCACCTCCCACGCCACGTCGGCCTTCAGGCGGTCTTGGGCCGCCTGCCCATCCACCAGCTGGGCGCTGAGCCGGTCCCTCTCCTGGGTGACCGCCTGGACGCTCTACGCCAACCAGTCTCATTCGAAGACCACCCCGGTCTTCTCCGCACCGGAGGGTGGCCAGCTCCTCTGCAAAGCAAAACAGGCATCAACTAGACATTGCAGGCCCGTTCTGGCTGCCAGGTAGCTGGCCCGACTATCGGGGGCTACGCGCCCCCCACAAGACCTGACATACCTCGCACCCGCGCCAGCTCCTCCTCCAGCCGGTAGAAGCCGTGCTTGCCGCGGTCATGGATGGAGACCGCCTCTTCAAACCGCTTCTGTCGCTGGGAGTTCTCCTCCTGCTACGGGAAGGCAAAATCAAAAGACGCACAAGGAGATCCGGCCAGGCTGCCCCACAGCCGGTCAGCCGGGCTGCATCTCGGGGGCTACACCTAGTGGGTGCGCTCGCATGCCCCCACTAAAAATCTCAACAAGGATAGCGACGCTTACCTCCGCGTGCCGCAAGGTGGTGTCGGCCGCCTCCACAAACCGGGCCAGCTCCTGGCGGCACTGATCTAGGACGCTCCCCAACTCCCCGAACGCAGGGACCAGGCCACCTACCGGGGGATCCAGAGGGGTTGGGACACGTGCCAGCGCCTCCCAGTCTCGGATCACGTCTAGAATGGACCTCCAGACCCGGCTACCGTCGCCGCACGTCCCGACATTCGCCACGGTCCCGGCCGCCGGGGGAGGGTTGACGACGACGATGGTGCGGGAATCTTTCCCTGGTCGCCCCTTGCTCGACGCTACCGCTGCCTCCTCCTCCTGCCGGCCTGACGCGACAGCCGCGACAGACGATGCCTCCGTCTCCATGGCCGGTGCCTCCGGCGCCGCCTGCGGGGCCACTGGAGGCTCCGGCACGTCGACCCGGGCCGGCTTGGCCGTAGGTGGCGTCACATTCGGCACCATCGGCCGAGTCTCCTCTAGGGCCGGCTCCATCGCTGCCACCCCCGTTCAGGCCACCTCCTCCACAGGCAGGGATGTGGTCGGTTCCATGGCCGCCCCTCGCGGCTCGCTCGACGGGGGCTTCGACAGGCGGATCGATTCCGCTACCGAACTGGACGCCCACACGGGGTCCACGGACCTCTTACGCCTCGTGCCGCTTGAGGTCCCAGAGCGCGAGGCCCCGCCTTGAGCTCCGGACCTCGAGGCTCACAGCTCCCCGAGCCTCCTCTTCTCCTCCCACAGCGTGGCCGCGTGCTTGCGGGCCAGCCGGCTGGCGGCGTCCGTCGGGTTAACCGTCGACTCCACGTCGTGGAGCTCGATGGGGTCCCTGTGATGCATAAGGGTCAAACACCCACCGAACCGTGACTCGGAAAGGAACACACATAGAAAAGAAAGGTCGCATACCCCGTGACGATAGACAGAACCCGCTTGGCGCGTGTCGACGGCTTCTGCATGACCACTTTCACCCACTTACGGGAAAGTGGAGGGGCCACCGGCTGCTCCTGAGCCAGCCTCTTCCCCCCGCTAGCAGCTCCGGTCGTCAAGGCTTGAGCCTGCCGGTCCTCGCTCCACCCGCGTCGGCCCTGTTGAACTAAGGGGAAGGCGCGTTAAGGATCATCACGTCATCATCATCATCATCATCATCATCATCATCATCATCGTCATCAGTCTAGTCCCCGATCGGGGGACCGGTAGGGAACTCGTCGGCTCCGCTTTGCTCACCAGCTGCGCCAGACCCTCCGACTACGCTGGGCCCGCCGGCTCCCGTGTCGTCGCCTCCTCGACCCCCTTGAGGAGTCAACCCCCTCTTTGGGCGGGCCTCCGTGCTCGTAGTCCCCGGAGTTGGAGTGGTCGCGCTCCGCCTCGAAGATATGGGGGTGCAGGCCATCCGGCTTGTTATATCAGACGAACAACTGCGATCAGCATGGAGAAGTAAGGTCGGATGCCGGCTGCCAGCTGGGGAAATTCGAACAAAAAAGGGCCGCCTCGACGAAACGTACCAGGGGAGGTCGGTTGAGGCGGTCGTATGGCTCCTTCCCGAAGGTCCATAATATCGGCGCCAGTTTGAACGTTGTGATGGCGTTCACCCGCTTCGCCACCTAAGCCGGTGTCAGGTCGACAGTCGTTAGCCGGCAGGGGTCCCGGTGGCCGGACATGTCACAGATCTGGTGCGGCCTCATCTCGAGAGGCAGCACCCGGCATGCGATGAAGGCCACCACCAGATCGGAGGCGATCAGCCCCTCCCCGCTCTTCAGCTGCACAAGCCGGCTGAGCTCCGCGAGGGCCACTCCGCGTGGGGGACTCCTGACCAGTTCGCTCCGGAGGAATGCGCGTTGACGAACTCTGGCAGCCGGATGTAATCCCTCTGCGGGTCGATGTTCTTCACATAGAAGAACATCCGATGCCACCCCTTGACAGAGTCGATGAGGGAGAAATGCGGGAACACGTGCCGTGGCAGCACACTGCTGTGCCCCCACAAGCGTTGCTCTTCAATGCCTTGAGATAGAACAGGGTGTTGAAGAAGTCGATGAAAGGGAGAATCCCCAAGTACCCCTCGCACAGCGTCACTAAGCCCTCTATGTACAGGATGGCATTGGGGCCGAGGTGGTGCGGTTGGAGGTTGAATGTGTCCATCGTCAGACGGAAGAAATAGCTCACCGGGAGCCCGAAACCGCGAGAGAAGTGCCAGGTGAAGACGACAAACTCTCTCGCCTACGGCTCGGGCACCAGCTCGTCACCCGGTACATGGGCGATCACGCGCTCCACCGGCGGCAGCATGCGCGTGCGGCAGAGATCCGCGATGGTGCCCTCGGTGACCACGGATCCGGACCAGCTTCCTCCACGCCCTTCGGCCATTGAGACGGCGGGACGACGTGCGAGCGCGGTTGCGTGCGAGAAGAGCAGTGGCGCGCGAGGGAGCAGAGAAGGCAAGAGAAGAGGAATTGATGGGGGGGAAAGATGGTGCGGGTGCTTCCGCCCTCTGCCCTCCCTCCCCTTTTAAATGAGGAGGCCACGACTGGGGGACATGGGGATTAACTGCGCCCACTACCCCGAAATCTCCGCATGCGCGTGGTCGTACTGGGCCATAACCGCCGCTTCGGGGCAGGGAAGATCCTTGCCTGCGCCTCGAGGCCTACTGGGGTACACCCGAGGCCTAGCGGGCTAGGCCCAGGGCGACGTCCCGTTTGCCTGCGTGCGCGGGACCCACTACATCATTACTGCCGCGTGGCGCGTAACGGGCTGGCCCGGGTCCCGGGGCGTCGCGTCGGGACCCGAGGCGTCGGAATCAGCTGCTGGTTAGGCTGGCCATTTGGCTTCGCACCGCAGGCGAGTACCGCTAGGGAGAAGCCGCCGGCTCCCCTTCGTCTACCGGACGCGGGCCCCTGCCAGCTTCGTGTTGGAAATATGCCCTAGAGGCAATAATAAATTAGTTATTATCATATTTCCTTGTTCATGATAATCGTTTATTATCCATGCTATAATTGTATTGATCGGAGACTTAAATGCATGTGTGGATACATAGACAAAACCATGTCCCTAGTATGCCTCTAATGGACTAGCTCGTTGATCAAAGGATGGTTAAGGTTTCCTAGCCATGGACATGAGATGTCATTTGATAACGGGGTCACATCATTAGGAGAATGATGTGATGGATAAGACCCAAACTACAAACATAGCATATGATCGTGTCAGTTTATTGCTACTGTTTTCTGCATGTCAAGTATATGTACCTATGACCATGAGATCATGCAACTCACGGATATCGGAGGAGTGCCTTGTGTGTATCAAACGTCGCAACGTAACTGGGTGACTATAAAGGTGCTCTATAGGTATCTCCGATGGTGTCTGTTGAGTTGGCATGGATCGAGACTGGGATTTGTTACTCCATGTGACGGAGAGGTATCTCAGGGCCCACTCGGTAATACAACATCACAATGAGCCTTGCAAGCAATGTGACTAATTGTTAGTTGCGGGATCTTGTATTATGGAACGACTAAAGAGACTTGCCGGTAACGAGGTTGAACTAGGTATGGAGATACCGACGATCGAATCTCGGGCAAGTAACATACCGAAGAACAAAGCGAACGTTATACGGGATTAACTGAATCCTTGACATAGAGGTTCGACCGATAAAGATCTTCGTAGAATATGTAGGAACCAATGTGGACGTCCAGGTCCCACCATTGGTTATTGACTGTAGAGGTGTCTCGGTCATGTCTACATAGTTCTCGAACCCGCAGGGTCTGCACACTTAAGGTTCGGTGACGTTCCGGTAGTGTAGAGTTATGTATGGTGGTGACCGAAGTTTGTTTGGAGTCCCGGATGAGATCCCGGACGTCACGAAGAGCTCCGGAATGGTCCGGAGGTAAAGATTCATATATAGGAAGTCCCAGTTTGGTTTCCGGAAAAGTTTCGGGCTCATCGGTAGTGTACCGGGAGTGCCGGTAGTGTACCGGGAGTGCCGGTAGTGTACCGGGAGACCTCCGGGAGGGGTAATTCGACCCCAAGAGGTCCATGGGCTGTGGGAGAATAATAACCAGCCCTTAGTGGGCTGGGAAAACAGACACAAAGGCCCATGGCGCAGGAGAGAAAGTCCTAAAGCAAAAAGTGGAAAATCAGCCAATAGGAGGCAATCCTACTCCAACTAGGATTGGAGGTGAAGTAGGATTGCTCCCACCTCCTATTTCGGCCGACCCAAAGGCCATGGCTGCCTCTCCTCTCCTCTCCTCCTATATATACTAGTGGATTGGGTGGTTTTTGGACAGAATTTCCGGCCACGTGCTACCCGTTTCACCGGTGCACAGTTTCTCCTCTAGATCGGTTTTTCGCAGCGCTTAGGCGAAGCCCTGCCGGAATCACTCCACCACCATCACCGGAGCGCCGTCACGCTGCCGGTGAACTCTCTCTCCTCTCCACCTCCTCTTGCTGGATCAAGACGGTGGAGATCGTCATCAAGCTGCACGTGTGCTGAACGCGGAGGTGCCGTCCGTTCGGCGCTAGATCGGAAGGACCGTGATCGAGATCGCGAGACGGTTCGTGATGAGATCGCGGAACGGATCGTGATGAGTTCGCGGGATAGATCGTGATCAAGATCGTGAGACGGATCGTGATGAGATCGCGGGACGGATCGTGATGAGTTCACGGGACGGATCGTGATTGGATCGCGGGACGGATCGTGATGAGATCGCGGGACGCTCGGCGATTTGGATCGCGAAGATGTTTGACTACACCAACCGCGTTTCTTAACGCTTCCCGCTTAGCGATCTACAAGGGTACGTAGATCCACTCTCCCTCTCGTAGATGCTCATCACCATGAATAGGTTTGCGTGTGCGTAGGAAAATTTTTGTTTCCCATGCGACGTTCCCCAACACTTCGGGGACTACTGATGGGGTTATTACCCCTGGGTAGGCCAAAGCAACGGGGTTCTCACCCCCGCTTCAAGAAATTAACGTGTGGCCGGCTGCTTATGATTGGCTGGCGCGTAGCCGGCACACGTGTTGCCGGCTAGGTCAAGGCCGGCTGGTCAAGGTGACGGCTCGGTCCCCAGCCTGCTGGGCGCGGCCGGCTGCCTTCTAGCCGGCCACCTTCGTTGACCCTCGGGCGGACAGGCTTCTGTCTGATCCCTTTGCACGCGAGTACAGTGACGCGATGGGACACCGACGACGAACACCAGTATGGCCACAGTGGCCGCTGACGCGCAGGCGCGCGTGGCTTGTAACAGCCCAGGACCAACGCTCCAGAAGATTCCCCTTTTATTTCCTTTCTCGTCATGTGATTCGTTTGGTCATCGCATTCATCATTGCATCAGTCGCATCATCTGCATAGCATCATCACTCCTTTTCAAAAACTTGCATCCGTTGGTAGCTATCGGTTCTCTCCGTTCGTGTCATCGACCGTTTCGAGACCAACAACACATGCACGCGCCCGCGACATCGTTTAAAAAAATGTTTTTAAGGCGCACAAAAAATATTCTCGGATTGGGTCGATACATGGCGTGCGGTCTTTTTATAGCGTAGGTAGGCTGCCTGCCAAATTTTGTCGCATTCCGAGTTCGTTTGATACCCCAACGTTCAGTCGTTCATGTGCGATCATGAGTTTATTATCGGATGTTTTTATGTGTTTTAAAACCTCGTGTCACGGGCCGCAATCCTCCCTCTCTTCTCCTCATAGCCTATCTACACAGCCACCGCAGCCTAACCTAGCCCCCTCCGCTTCCGGGCCGTCCGATCGAGATTGAATGGTCCGAAAACGGACAAAACCCCTAACCCTAGCCCCAAACTGCTATAAATAGACCTCACGTGCCTAATTGGACAAACCCTGGCCCTTCCCCGATTTCCATGCCACCCAGCCTCCATCCGCGCCCCCAATCCCCACCAGCCAGCCAAGCCCACCAACCGGACACGTCCGGATGGCCGCCTGGACATGTCCGGCGACCTTAGAGCCCCCCGAGCGCAGCCCCGTCGCGCGTGCCCCGCCGTAGCTTCGCCTCGCCTCCGCGAAAGCTCCTACTGCCCCGTCACCCCACTCCATCGTCGGAGGACTTCGCCGCCGCCAGCCGCCGCCTGCTGCGCCACCGCCCCACACCAGACGTCGCCTCGCCCGCTCCGCCCCGCCGCGAAGCTCGCCCCTGCCGCCAGCTCCACCGGCGGCCCCCGAGCCATCACCGCCACCGTTCTCCGTCGGATCCGGTTCTTCTCGGTCGGATCCGCCCGTTTCCGCCGCCGCCTTGCACCATCGCCCCCTCGAGCCGCCTCCCATGCCGCCGCCTCCTTGCCTCCTTCTCCCGCGGGAGCATGGAAGAGAGACGACGCCTGCCCGCTCGCGTTGACCAGCACCAGCACCCGTGTGAGCCAGCTAGGCCTCGCCCTGGCCTAGCATCCGCCGGCCCAGCATCGCCTCCTCACCGATCAGCCCAGGCGCCCAAGGTGAGCCGCCCCCTAGTGCTAATTTTCGCCCTGTGCACTGGATAGTTATGCTGCGCCGAGTTCCTATTAGACCCCTGTTTAGTTTCGACCCGTTTAGTTTTTCTAGTTATGTGAATTTATCCAATTATTTGAGAATTTCTGTTTTTGCACAAAAAATCCCTACACTTCAACCATGCATGGATTAAAAAACTTTATATATGAAACTTGTCTAAATTTTTGTGTAGATTCACAATATCCAACACTCACTTGTGATAAAAATGATTACCTTGCTGTTTTCATTGTTTTTGCATTAATGCCATGTAAAATGATTTATTTCATAACTAATTAACCGTTGCTCCGTTGAGAATGTTTTACATGTGTAACTTGACTAGAAAAGCATGTAGAATCACATGGTGACATTTATTTTGGTGTTTAACAAATATAAAATTGTGTTAGGACAGATCTGGACCAAATTCATATTATGCTTATAAGGACATTTCGAAAATACTATAAGTGGTTTCTGGCCTCATTTAAAAGGCCTAGATAGATAGTTCACTTATGCTTCATCTCTGGCCATGTTTAACAACATTTAATATTGATGAGTACCTAAACGATAGTGAACTAAATAATTCGTACAGGGAGTTTCGTCCATATGCAACTCGTTGCATATTGAACTTCACTTAATATGTAGTAGTTGTTTGTTGTTCTTGCCATGCCATGCCATGCCTTGCATATTAAACCGGACATGCATCATATTTGGTTGCGCATCATGTCATGCATATGTTGTGGTATTTCGTGTGTTGATTTTTTGTTCCTCTTTGCTTCTTCTCGAAAGAGTTCCGAAAGTGTTCGGAGTGTGATGATTCGTTCGACTATGTCAGATCGTATTCTTCATGGACTCATTCTTCTTCCAAGTGGGATCTTAGGCAAGATGACACATTTCCTTGGATACCACTACTATCATTGCTACGCTAGTTGTCTCGCTTTTATCGTTATGTCTCGCTACCTACCACTTGTTTGACAAGCCTCCCAACTGTCGGGACCCCGACTCTTAAGTCGTGATCATCGAATGCACGTGTACAGTGATCCCAGAGATCAATGCTCACTGAACACATAGAAGCTGAATAACAAGAGTCTTACATCCATACTTAACGTCTTACACAAAAGATGACCACGAAGTTCTTAGTCTTACATAGATAGGGCCACACGGGCCAAACACTTAAACTAGAACAAGGAGCAGAAATCTTGGTCGAAAGAGTGAACCCATGCCATCTGCCTTAACATACAGGCATTCTGACAGGGAAGCGTCCTAATTTGCATGTTCATCTCCAACGAACTCTTCAACATACTCCCGATCTTCCATGCCGGGCCAATTAAATAACCAGTGGCAAGCCAATGAGTACTTTGAATGTACTCGCAAGGAACCCAAGAGTGGAACGAGGCAATAATGATGCATGAAATAGCACTAAGTAGGTAAATTTGCGGAAAGCCAGTTTTGTATGCATGTGACGTGATCAAGTAATATAGTAAGTATGCATCAACAACTAATCAAGTATTCATGTGAACTCATTGTAAATACTGCCATGCGTATCAGTTGAACGCATCATGTTCACACTAAGTCATCAGACTTAGTTCATTCTTCATGCCAAGTCATCGGACTTAACACATGTGACCTCTTATCACTAATACACCCATACTCACGCCAATGTTTCACAAAAACACCCGAACGTAGTTTAAGAAGGACCTCCACCTATCCATGACCGCGGACGCGGCTATTCGAATAGTTTTACACTCTGCAGAGGTTGCACACTTTACCCACAAGACTCGGGGAACTTCCGTGTCATCCATGACTC
Organism: Hordeum marinum; assembly: GCA_022496015.1. NCBI lineage: Eukaryota > Viridiplantae > Streptophyta > Magnoliopsida > Poales > Poaceae > Hordeum > Hordeum marinum. Next base: position 274,781,380 of record CM039677.1, on the reverse strand, counting down.
GCGGTATATACCATACCCGAGGTAAGCACCTGAACAATGCCTTTCCCCCGGCGATACTAAACAAAGAGTCCGCTCGATAGGTACCCAGCCTCATGATGTACATCACACGAGCCTCGCTCTAATCGTACCCTGCATGAGGGGACCAACGGTGTGCCCGGTGCCTGTGAAGACAGCGCATGATCGTACATACCGGTACGACCCCATATCAAGAGTGACCACGCCACTCCTGCCACTAGTAATGTGGGCTGCTTGCCAGTACCCACCAAGGTAATCAACAAGGCCCCGTCCCATAAGGGGTATCGTGGTTGTGCATGTAATGTTGGGATGGTCAGCAGACCTTAAATCTAAACCGTTTTCGAAAACACACACCCTCACTTGTTCCGGCACACCACTTCTTTCACAAGTGGTCACCCAACTTATTATCTTCTCCCTCGGGCATCAGTGCCACCTGACAGGGTTTTCAAAAATTCTTTGAAATGATTTACTTTCCTGCCATCACTATGCATAAGCCGCATCCCATTTTGCATAGCATCTAATAGAAGCCTGACTTCTCCCTTCCGCACAACCCTCATAAGGTGGTAGGGTTATGCTTGATGCAAGTGTCAATGGAAAAGGTGCCGGAGGCATCCCACCGAAGGGGAACACCACATCACATGATCAAATACGATGAAAGTGAAGTGCTATATGACATGCATTAAAAATGGTTTCTTAACATGGTTAAAGGGCTGCTTGCCTGGCTCTACAAAGTTTCCGAGGTATTCAAAGTCTTTGGGTCCAACTTCTTCGTCAATAGCGCAATCTATCATCACGAAATAAACGATAATAATAAGCCTCAGAATAAAAACAGAGCACAAAAGCCACTACAAAAATATTCACCTACTCTGATAAATACCTAAAGTTATACTAAAAATACCATATTAGGTTTTTGTGATAAAAAGGTTTTTGAAAACATTATTTCAAAGGCAGAAAGGTGCCTTTTTAGTAGTTTTAAAATAAAAAAGTGTTAAAAAGGTTTTTAAACATTTATACAAATGACACTAATAAATTCTAGGGAATATTTTAGGATTTATGGTGGAAAAAATATTTGCATAGGAGAAATATTTTACCCTGTGGAAATTTGCAAAGTCCATAGAAAAAAAGGGGAGGCACTGGAGCCTAGCCAGGGGCGGCCAGAGGCTGGGTCGGCCCAACTAGCCAGCTAGCCGGCCTCGCGTGCGGTCAGGTTCAAACCTCACGCGCAGGGCCTGGCTGCTAGCGATTGAGGGGGAGGAGAGAGAGCATGTGAGGGGGAAAGACAGGTCGACAGGTGGGCTCCACCTGTTGGGTCCTTCTCCCACCTCGGGACAGGAAGGGGAGACGATCACTAGAGACGGCATGGGGCACGGAGACGGCTGGCGATGGGGGAAATGGGCCTCTGGTCGAGTCACCGGTCTCCTGGAGGTAGAATGGAGGCCGGAGGTGGCCGGAGTCGCCGGCGGTGAACACCCACGGCGGAGGGGCCTTCCGGAGGTGGTCGTCGGGGCCGAATCAGCCTGCAAAGGGGATGGAAAGGAGGGGGTTTCGCATCAGAAGGGCGAGGGAGGACTGACGCGAAAGAAATGGGGGCCGGAGAGGCTCCATACCCGGAGATCGGCGAAGAGATGGCCACGGCGGCCCTCGGGTCGATCCCGAGCGCAAAGACGTCGGGGGCTCCTATGGGGGAGCTCAGGGAGGTTGCTGGGGAGAGAAGAGGGGGACGAGAGGGGAAAGAGGGGTTCGGGAGGCCTTTTTACAGCGGGGGTGCGAGTCCACCGACGAGGCGTGCGCTGGGGAGGACGTGGCTGAGGCCAGAGGGAGAGGGAGGCTCACGGGACTGCTCGGGGGCGTTCCTGGGGCTGGTCTACACCAAGCGGGAGCAATGGGAGAGAGAGAGGAGGGCGCGCGTGCGAGGTCGTGGGTTGGCCGAGCCGGGCGGCGCTCGGCACCCACAGGAGGAGGGAGGAGCAGGAGGAGAGAGGAGGGGGCCGACAACTTGGCGTGTCTCGGACGCCAAGGGCACCTCGTGGGACACACGGGGGAGGACCAAGGTGGTCGGGGCCGACCATTGGGCGGCGGCTACAGTGCGGGAGTGCACTGGAGCACGCTCCAGAGCATGCATATGGCCGGCATTGTCGTTGCCTGCGTGCTGTAGGGTGCCCCACCTTGTCCACTAGCTGCTAAAAGGCCTGGAGATGCTCTTTGGATGCTTTAGAGGCTAAGGAGAGCTAGGGGAGAAAAGAAATGGGTAAGGGAGGACAGACACAGATGCTGCCAGGATAGAAAATAGGGGTTTTACCCCACCTCACCGTGGCCAGAGGGCTTAGGACTATTACTGGAGCTGCAAGGCACATACCAGAGGCTGTGGTATAAAGGGGAGACCAAGGTAGAAGGTTAAGATGAGAAAAAGCCAGTTTTACAAATCAACCAGAAAGTGTTTGATGCTGATTAGGGAAAGCAAATGGGCTTAGATTGCCATGATATTTGATAGGGTCAAGAGGTGATGGAAAACAAGCATGATCACCAAGTTTGAGCTTAAGAGGAGAAAGTTCACAATAGGACTTATAGAAAACCTACAAATTGGCAGAATCTGATTTCTATAGATTCAATGATGTTAGGCTTTAACCCTTGATGCACCACTTAGTGTATCATCACTAGTTGGTCATTAGAGCATGCCCACAAAGTTTGAGGTCAAGGGGAGACACTTCACAATGTAAAGTTGCTCAAATTTGGATCTGGACAGAAATGGCTTTGAGCTGATTTGATGAAGCAAATCAACTTGGATTGATATGAAACTTTGCACGATCATCACTCATGATAGTGTTGACTTGCTAGAATTTCCCTGGAATTTATTGAGAATATTTCTTATAGAAACATTCCAAAAGTTAGATCTGAATAGAAAGGGTTTTGAGGGGTTTTGCCCATGATATGATCAAGCCCTTGTGTTGAAACTCATATATATGGAAAATATATGTCCACTGAGTTTCTCTAAAGTTTCTCAAATATTTTCAAAGCATTTAAATAATTTTTCCTTAGGAAAAGCCATTTCTGGCCTTAATAAAAAGCCTTTAAATAAAATATGAAAATAATCTTTAAAAATAATATTTGGTAGTTTTGAGAAGTCAAATATATAGTAGATTTCAAATAAAGCATTTGGGAAGAAAGGATCCACCCAAATTGAGGACTTGTAGTACAAACCTCAATTCAGGGGTTTTAGCAAACTTAAATTGAATAAATCCTTTTTGGTAAAAATAAATTTTGATAAAAATAATTTTGAGCTCTGTTCACATGGCATGATCATAGGGCATGAAGTTTGGGTAAAGGAAGATGAGTGAGGAGAGGAGTAGAACCTAAGAGTGCCAAACATGATCATCCAAGCAATCAAACAAGCATCAATTCAAACAATCATGCACTAAAAAAATTTTAGTTGGTTCCAAATTTTATAAACCCAATCATGACAAGGTGCTACAAACATAGGGTGTGACAGACCTTCCCCCCTTACAAGAATCTCGTCTCTGAGATTCCTAGGCTACGCGCTAAAAAGATAAGGAAACTCCGATCTAAGATAATCTTCACGCTCCCAGGTTGCTTATGCTTCCGTGTGGTTGCTCCACTGGACCTTGAAATACTTGATGGTGCGGCTTCGGGTGCAGCGCTTAGCTTCTTCCAAAATGCAGACTGGCCTCTCACGATAAGTGAGATCCGGCTGAAGGTCAATGGTTCGATGGTCGATGTCCTTGTAAAGGTCGGGGCAGTTGGGAACTTGTAGACACTTCTGGAGTTGTGACATGTGAAAGACGTTGTGCACATCTGATAGCTCGGGAGGTAGTTCCAACTGATAGAAAACTTCTCCTCGCCTTGCGGTGATCTTGAAGGGGCCGATATATCTTGGCACGAGCTTTCCTTTAACGTTGAAATGCTTGGTTCCTTTGAGAGGCGTTACACGGAGTTAGACATAATCTCCGACGTTGAGGTTTAGTTCTCGGCAGTGAGAGTCGGCGTGGCTCTTCTGTCTTGACTTGGCGGTCTCGAGGCGCTCACGGACAAGTTGAACTTGATCTTCGGGTTTGCGCAGGATATCCGGTCCAAATATTAATCCTTCTCCGATCTCCGACCAGTTGAGGGGAGTACGGCACTTGCGTCCATACAACACCTCAAGTGGTGCCATTTGAAGACTCGACTGATAGCTGTTGTTGTACGAGAACTCGGCGAAGGGTAAGCAAACTTCCCACTTGGCTCCATATGCCAAAACGCAAGCACGGAGCATATCCTCGAGTATCTGATTCACTCGTTCCGTTTGCCCACCAGTCTGGGGATGGAAGGCAGTGCTGAAGGAGAGCTTGGTTCCCATAGCTTCTTGAAACTTCTTCTAGAACCTTGAGGTGAACTGGGTGCCTCGATCAGACACAATCTCCTCTGGCACTCCATGAAGGCTCATGATACGCTCGATGTAGAGGCTGGCTAACTTGTTGCCATCATAGGTGGTCTTGACGGAATGAAATGGGCTACCTTGGCCAGGTGGTCGACAATGACCCAAATGGAGCCATGTCCCTTGCTTGACCTTGGTAATCCGGTGATGAAATCCATCCCGACTTTGTCCCACTTCCATTCGGGCACCTTGAGGGGTTGCAGTAGCCCAACGGGTCGCTGGTGCTCAGCCTTGACCCTCTGGCATATGTCACACTTAGCCACGAATGTGCCTATCTCCCGTTTCATTCCATGCCACCAGAATCTTGTCTTGAGGTCTTGATACATCTTGGTTCCTCCATGATGGATGGAGTAGGGAGTGTCATGAGCTTCTTGCAAGATCAGGTTCTTGAGCTCCTCTTTGTTGGGTACGCAAATGCGATTCCCAAACCATACAACTCCTTGTTCATCCTCTGAGAATCCTGGGGCCTTGCCTGCCTTGATCTTCCTCTTGATGCCTTCAATGCTCTTATGTCCCTTCTGGGCCTCTTTGATATCATCCATCAAGGTATGCGTCGCTTCAAGGTTAGCGAGGAATCCTGGTGCGACCAGTTGCAAGCCGAAGCTCTCAAGTTCTTTATACAGGGCAGGTAGCCTTTCCTTAATCATAGCATTCAAGGAACAAGCCTTTCTGTTTAAGGCGTCAACTACCACAGTAGCCTTTCCGGGGTGATATTGAACACTGAGGTCATAGTCCTTGATCAACTCCAACCATCTTCACTGCCTCATGTTTAACTCCCTTTGAGTGAAGATATACTTCAAACTCTTGTGGCCTATGAATATCTCACATCGCTTCCCCAGAATGTAATGCCACCATGTTTTCAAGGCATGAACCACGGTGCCAACTCTAGATCATGAGTTGCGTAGTTTTCTTCATGAGGACGTAGATGTCTGGATAGATTTGCTATGACTCTGCCTTCTTGCATCAAAACACCTCCAAGTCCGGTCCTTGATGCATCACAATAAATCACAAACTCCTCGTGAATATCGGGGGTGGACAAAACAGGGTCTGTGGTCAATCTCTTCTTGAGATCCTAGAAGCTTTCCTCGCACTTAGCGGTCCACTCAATCTTCTTGTCCTTCTTCAAAAGCTAGGTCATAGGTCAGACGATGCTTCAAAACCCTTCCACGAACTTGCGGTAATAACCTGCGAGTCAGAGGAAGCCTCTGACTTCCTTCACGATGGTTGGGGTCCGCCATTCAGTCACATCTTCAATCTTGGCGGGATCCACTGATAATCCTTCTGCAGTCAACACATGACCCAAGAATCCAACTTCATGTAGCCAGAATTCACACTTGCTGAACTTGGCATAAAGCTGGTGCTCTCGAAGCTTCTCTAGGACCAATCTCAAGTGCTCTTCATGTTCCTTTTCAGACTTGGAGAAGATAAGGATGTGGTCAATGAAGACAACAACGAACTTGTCCAAGTATTCCATGAAGACTTTATTCATGAGGTACATGAAGTAGGCTGGGGCATTCGTCAATTCGAACGACATGACCGTGTATTCATAGAGGCCATACCGGGTTACAAATGCCGTCTTCAGGATGTCTTGGGGTCTGATCTTCAGCTGATAGTACCCAGACCTGAGGTCGATATTGGAGAACACCTTGGCTCCATTCAACTGATCAAATAGGTCTTCAATCTTGGGGAGTGGGTACTTGTTCTTTATCGTGACCTCATTGAGAGAACGGTAATCGATGCAAAGTCTGATAGTCTCGTCCCTCTTTGACACAAATAGAACAGGCGACCCCAAGGAGAGGCACTAGGGCGAATAAATCCTTTTCTAAGATGCTCTGCCAGTTGCTTCTTCAACTCCGCCAACTCTTCAGATCCCGTCCTGTAGGCCTTCTTATAGATGGGCCTTGATCCGGGCATAAGCTCAATAATGAACTCGATGTCGCGGTCAGGAGGCATTTCGGGCAGCTCATCAGGAAATACATCCGGGTATTCACATACCATTGGTACTTGATCCAACTCAACTCCCGACAGGCAGTTAACCTGAGGGGCTTTAGTGGAGACAAGGTTGGGAACATACTTGACTTGCACTCCTCGGCTATTGGTCATGGTGACAATCCTCTTCGCACAGTCTAACAAGCCTTAGTGCTTTCTCAACCAATCCATGCCTAGAATCACATCCAAGCCTTTCGACTTCAGGATGATAAGGTCGGCTGGGAAGTCTACCCCATTGATGTTAATCTCAACTCCCTTACATCCTATCCCAGACTTCATAACTGATCCCGGGGTTTTGTATCAACGTACGGCTACCCAGGGGTGTAGGCTTCATGCCACTCTCTAGTGCAAACTTCTGGGTGACAAAAGAATGTGAAGCCCCATAATCAAACAATACTGTTGTCGGGGTTGAGTTGACGAGGAACGTACCTAGTATGACATTCGGGTCTTCCTGGGCTTCCTCTGTGGTGACGTGATTCACATGCCTCTTGCCATTGTTGGGCTGGTTGTGGGGAGCTGGGTTCCTTGGTGGCGCTCCACGGGCTTGACCTTGAGCTGGCGCATTGGGGCGCGGTGCATCTGGCTTCTTGTTGGGACACAGCCTAGAGATGTGCCTTGGCTGTCCACATCCAAAATAAGCGACTTGCCCAGGGTTGTTGTTTAAGTTCCTGCCACCATTGTTGTTACTGGGGTTGTTGTTATAGGCTGGCTTGGGATTGGCATACTACTGAGGCTGGTAGCTCGGACGAGGTGTAGGATGTCTAGCCTGCTGTGGCTGAGAGGTTGGGCTGGCTGCCATGGGTGAGGCTTCTGGTTGCTTGAGCTTCCTTTGCTGATCATCTTGCGCTTGCGAGTGTCGTCGATGGCATGACGCTTGTCTTCCAGCATGAGGGCCTTGTTTACCAGCTCAAAGAAAGTGTGGCAGTCGCAGATAATGAGCTGATACTGCAGAACTTGCTCAAGTCCTTCTGTAGCGACCCGACTCAAAACGAGTCAAGCCTCTGTGTGTTCTGCGCCATTCCTAGATCAGTATGCTAGCACACACAGTACATCAATGTATATATCAAAGTGCAATCACATGTAATTAACGTCAAACTGATATATACCTTAAAATAGCAGCGGATACAGTCAACGGGAGTGGAGTCCCAATAACACCAACGGCAGGTTGAGTGAGGACCGTAACCCTGAATCGTACTCTTACCCGTCGTAGAAGAGTATCTGCAACATAAGATGTTGCAGCCGTGTAGGTCAGTACATTGAATGTACTGGCAAGATCACCATAGAAGAACGGAAGAATAAAGACTATTCTATATGCAAAGGCTTTGTGGCTCTGTGTCTACGGTTTTGCGTAAAAGCTGATTTTATTTTTCCTACAACAAAGGAATATCAGGAGTTCACTATAGAGTTATCTATCAAGACATGGTTCCGCCAACTGATGTCCAAATGCCCACAAGTATCATTAAGTTTCCACAATTAATTATCAGTCCAGTGTTGAAAGTTCAGAGATAGATCCAAGTCCAGAGGCTTAAATTGTCCGTAACCGTGGACACGGCTAATCGATTAGGTTTAACTCTGCAGAGTGTTGTGTACTTTACCCACAAGAACAGGATGAACAAAACATGGTCTTTCAGAGTGCTTCCTTGACTATCCGACAGTGCCCATCCAATCCTAACGTCGACTACATCTTGTAGCACTGCCTAGACAGAGTCACAACAAAGATCAACCAAGCCAGAGCCCATAATGACTTGTGGCTACATAGGTAAGCTCCCAGGCATGAAGTATTAATCCTTCTCTTTGAGTCTGGGTGAAGCTTTCCACAAGATGTCATGGCACTTCCCCATGCATCCCGGCCATCCACTAGTTACTCCAGGGCGCCCATCAATTCCATCCTTCACCCAGTAGTGTGTATTGAAAACTTGTTTCACGAGTCTCGAAGTCTTGAGGTCTTGAAGATGCAGGACGTGAAGATGCCTTCATGAAGTTGTCGTCTTGTCGTGGAGTCCTTCTTCACACCACTCACAAACACACATACCAGACCCCGTCTACTTTAGCATAGCATTTCATTAATTAGCGTTCCCGGGGCTGTAGTAACAAGTGGTGGGTTCCTACCTCATGCATTCTACTCAACTACAAGAATTTCAATGACACTACGGGAGGGATCTGTGAATGATGTCACTACATGCAATAAAACATAGGTATGAAATGGATGGTAAAGGTGCACTTGCATGTACTGTTGTTGAAGAAATAATATCGCTCTCAGAAGTAACTTGATAGACTATTCGTCACTCTCCGATGAAAATCTATATAATAAACATTGCATTCATAAGCAAACACTTCTAGAAATCAATACTAACAATCACAAGGTAACACAACAACCAAAAGTATCAAGGTTGATGAAGGAATTTCTTCAGACAAAACTCCAAGTAACAAAACTACATCAACACAATTGTGATGAAGGAAATACTTAAGACAAAAGTTAAAATCAACAAGGTTTTCATAAACACAACTAAGGTAGTTTTCCCCTACAACCAACTATTTTCAAATAGTAACAAAACAAAAACAAAGGATAATATAACAAAATTATTTTAGTAAATATTTGACTAGCAAACATAATTACTTTTAAAGAACAAGTGAAACTATGAAAACAACATCCTAAACAACATAAGTGTTTGCTAAGTAAAACAATAAAAAATTAAAATAAGAGAAAATAAAGTATAAAACAACTAAGTTGACAAAAAGTAGAACTTATAAAGCAATTATTTTAAATATTCTTCAAATAAGAAACCAACTAGCAATACTAGAGCAATGCAACAAAGAAAACTAAAATAATGGACATCTAAATTTTGATGGCTACTACTAATTTAAAACAAGACAACTATTTTTTGGTAACAAAACAATACTAAACAGAAAATCTTTTTAGAACTTTGGTGAAAATAAATACTACTAAAACTAAATTGTTTTATAAAACATTTCTTTTTGAAAAAGAATATAGTTTCCTATATCATTTGAATATAAAAACAAAGCCAAACTATTTTTATTAACAAAGAAAATAAGTCACCTAATATTGTACAACAGAACTAAAGAAAACTAAAACAAAAAGTTAAACTAATTTAGATTTAAAATAATTTACAAATAAAATTAAACTAATTAAACTCTAGTATGAACTAAACAGAATCCGTTTTAGTTAAGAACCCACAGCAAATTTATTCTAAAAAATCTCAAACCTTACCTACTGATAACTAAGATCACTAGTGCCAAGTAGCAAAAAGAATCAATCAAAAATATATTATTAAACTCAAGTTAATCAGAAAACAAGATATAAAACAAATCTGTTTAAATTCAAATTTAAATATTCAAACATATTCAAACTTGGTATCTACAGAAGCTAGAATAAATTTTTGATACAATGCAAGAAGAACCAAATTAAAACACCTAAAAACATAAAAGATATGCTTAAAAAATAGAACTAAATCTGTTTTTAAAAAAGAAACAGATAAATAACATTTTTTCTAACTAACGTACAGGGGTGATGTGGCGCGCTCTGGTTGGTCGAGGGTGTGTGCGTGAGTGCTAAACGGGCGAATGGCCGACACTTAAAAGAAAACGTTTCGGTCCAAAACAGCTAAAAGAAAACCGAGCGGTTCTTTTAAAATAACCGAAGGGGTACGCTCCTTCTAACCTTAACCGTTCAATGAAGATCGGACGGATGGGGAAGGAGGGGGCTCACAAGGGTCGCCGGCGAGGTCGACGTTGACGGCAGGGGCGGTGAGGTCGACGGGGATGGCGCTCCGGTGGTCGGGGAAGGCGTCCGAGGTCTCTAGTCGACGGCGGTGGACCTCCGGCGTCCGTTGGTGGCGTCGGTTGGTGCTGGGGACGACAGGGACGAGCGGCACGAGCTCGGAATGGTGGTGGCCGAGGGGAAACTCCGGCGAGGTCGACGGCGAGGGTGCTCTGGTGGATTTGGGGCTCGGGGAAAGGCACTGGGAGGTGCGTGTTGGGGAGACGGAGAGGTTGGTGGGCTCGGGAGGTGACGGGGTGGTCGGAGTAGAGCGCCAGGAGAGGAGGGGCGCGGCGGTGACCGGTAGTTCCGGTGAGGTATTCCGGCAAGAGGAGGGCACGGGGCTTGGTGTTTTCGGGCGGAACAGGTCGAGGGAGGGGCAGGCTTTATATAGGAGGGGTCAGGTGCTCGGGGAAGGGGAGAAATCAACGGATCCGGTGATGGCTCCGGCGAGATGCTCGGGAGGGAGAGAGAGAGAGACAGGAGGGAGATGAGCGCGGGATTGGCGTTGTCGGACGGTGGGGCCAGGGCGTCAGAGAGAGAGAGGAAGGGGCGCGGTCATCGGGCGACCGATCGGGAGGGTTTTCGGGGAGCTGTTTAGGGCAGGTGGGCCGGCTGGATTTAAAAGTCTTTAAAAGTTTTCCCTTTTTCTATTTCCGGCGAACGAAATTTAATAAATGGCATTAAATACTTTCCAAAAAATAAACGTTTTATACCAAAATTATGAGGAAAATAAATACCATTTAATGGACATTTTCCCTGGCCAAATTCAATACTTTTAAAAAAATTATTTTCAGAAAATTCCTTAATGGCTTTATTTATTTTTGGCAAATATTTTTCAAATAACCCCATGGGTTTTATGGTTCAAATACTTCACAAAAATACCCCTAGTTTGAAGTGTCATATTACTCCTCTCAAAAAATTAGTCCAGGGGTTTGAATGCTTACAAATTCAAATAGGAAATTCAAATATGGCAAAAAATGAAACTTCATATGAGAATTTCTCAAATAGTTTTCACATCTTTCTTTTAAACTCCCAACTCATATTTCATATAACTTGAGGAAGTCCTTTTATCCTCTCTCATGAAAATCATTGAGTTGCATAAAGTTTCTGAATTGGAAATATTTTCAAATGAAATTAAAATCATATTCAAGCCCCTTTTCATTTCTTTAAATGGAAGAAGTCATATCATCTTCACTCTAGGGTTTTCTGATGAAATGGATTTGAATTTCCTGAGGATCAAAAATGCAGAGTAAGAGTTTTGGGAAAGTCATTTTATTCCCTCTCATTCAAAAGTTTTTCAAAATTTTCAAATTTTCACTCACTTTCAATCACTCAAGCAAACAAACAATCATTCTAATATTTATTATAACATTCCAAAATTTGGGATGTTACAAACCTACCACACTTGAAATGAATCTCGTCCTCGAGATTCGAAAGGGCTAGAAAGAAAAGGTTAGGGTTTGGGGGTCTTCTAGCAAATCCACTGACCAAGAAGGTGTGGGGTCTTCCAACAAGATTCCATTGACCTGGAAGTGTGGGTCTACCACACTTAAAATGAGAGTTACTGGTCCATCAAAATCTTGACAGTCCTCTGGGTGCATTCTCTGTTCATATTCTTCGCGATAGCTCTTCGGTGATGCTCTCCCATTATAACCAAATCTTGAGTTCTCATAACAACAAGTATTTCCTACGATAGTGGGTCTTCTTAACTGACAGGCCTCGTGATCATTCTAAATAACTTATCGATGATCTCATGGTGGTCTACCATTATTGGTTATCCTGCAGTGAAATGGGTCGTGGGCTTCATTCCTCACCATAAATTTCCTACGTGTGACAGCAACTGTCCTGTACGAGGGTTTCCTTCGTACCATTCTAGGGCTTAAACACAAAGCTTCAAAGAGCGTCGTCTCTTTACTATGGGTAATTCACTCAGATTTACCATTCCGAATAGCAAGAGAATGATGAGAGTAAGTCATCATGGTGGCCAAGCCATGTCGCACTGAAATCATTACCTTCTATAAGGTTTAGTGAATCTCGTATTCTAACTCTTGGGCTTCCTCACAGGCATTGCAGAAATTTCTCTTGTCAACGAACAAAGTTCGGATAAATCCATTGATTTCTGCATGCTGAACAAAAACATCTATCATTTCTTCACAACTCTCAGGTTATCGTATACTCCCAAGAAAACGTTTTCCTGATCAGTCGTAGCTTCTTCCAAGTTTCTTCCTTCACAAAGGTGGGTTTGATCCTTATCCATCCTGAGGTTAGTGACTTGTGGGTTCACTTGAATACTTGGATGGTCTTTAACTCACTCTTGGGGTTACTATATACCAACATTACCTTCAGTTCAATACATCATACCCTTGAGGTAACAAATCACAGACTTATTCTTGTTTAGATTCCACTCTGCGGAATCCATTTTCCTTTCCATTGGTCTGTTTAACCTTGGGTATGGTTTCACCACAATCATTCTTTTTCTCAACATTCCAGCTTCGAAAGCACTTTGTCTCAAAGGTTATCATCCACATAGTTTGGATATGGTTCCACACTCTTCACCTGTATTTAGTTATCCAAACTCCTTAATATGAATGGTATTTTCTTCATTCATTTATCCCTGTGGTAACTACCACACTTAAAATGAAATGCACACATGCATGCATACACCATAATTTCTCATATCCTCGAAAATGGTCGGAGATCTTGGGTCATAGAGTAACAACTCATGTAATACAACATGAGATAAATCATGACACCATAAATTTCCATTGACTCATGAATTTATTACAACTCTAGGACTTCCATTACATAACTTCAAAAAGGTAAGAGTGCAACCTATTACATTTCTTACTTCCAAAATCCAAAACTCAGACTACTCATGTTTAGCCTTCTTCTCCTGGCAGGTATAGGAGTAGGGTCCTGTCTTCTTGCACTGGAAACACATGATCTGACTCAGATCCTTCTTTGCAGAAATTGGGTTGTTCTGAGAACGTCTTCGGTTTCTCTTACTGGGCTTCTTTGTTCCAATCAAACTTTCAATTTCCTATGGATCAAACTCCACTTCTTCTGTCGGGAAGTTTCCCAGATACTCTTTTCTTTCCTTCGTACAGTCCTGTGGTAAATGTCCTTCTTCCCCACATGAATAGCAGACATTGGAGTAGAATCTGGTTAGGCTTTCTCCATGAGGGTCTTCAACATCTTCCTTCATCAGAAGTTCTCCTGAATTTTCTCTGAAGGCTTCCTCCATGGCTTACTTCTGCTGCTTGATGACTTCTTGTACCTTAGGGTACGTTTGGCATTGAGCAGGGTAGTGATTGGTTCCTTCACACAAGAAACAGGTCACCTGTCTTGTTGGGCATTCCTCATCAGGGTGATTTTCTTCACAGTGAGGGCATCCATCCTTGTGTTCTTCCTGAGTGTGTCCTATCTCTCCACATTTATTGCATGCAAAAATCTTCTTCACATCTTTGCAACGGGGCTTCTGGGTGTTGGTAACAACATGAGACGTTTGTAAAGTCATCTTGAATTCTTCCCAAGTGATTGATGCTTGCCTATCATGGATATCTTCATGCATCTTCCACCAATTTGCAGCACCTTCTGCAAAGTACCGAAGAGCATATTGGACCATCTCGTTCCTTGCAACATGGTTACTCCTTAGATGATCCTCCATGTTCTGAATCCATTCTTCTATCTCTAACCGGGTCATCGATCCAGAATACACAAGTCCAGCTTCATTCGTCATCTATTGGGTTCAAGGTTTTGGGATGAGGTACGAGAGAGAGAGAAAGGAGGGGATACACTCAATACAAACAATGGTTTCTGAAAATAGATTTTTCAGTTGTGGCTATCGAAAAAAACTTACACACAAATGACAGCTCACAAATCATCGTATCTAACGTAAGTATACAACAGGGGTTTGGTCTGCTAGGGGCATAATATCTTGGAAATTCTACATGGTCTTCAATTTCTTCAGATCTGTATAGTCTTCGACTCGTGTAGCTTCAATTCTTCTAATGCATGGTGAAACCTTCTTTACTTGGAAGTGGCCATCAATTGTTTCGATATCTTGTTCTTCTCAAAGTGGTCTCAATTGATCCTTCGTGTTGTCAAAAGGAAGGGTATATTCTAACTAATTTAGGTAAGAGGGACTATTTGAAAAAAATCAGAGAAGACAAGAAGTAAAGAATTTTTTGAGAATATAAAGTTTTAGGGATATCCTGTCCTAGGGCTTTCCATTTGTCTAGGGTCACGTCCTACAGTCAACATGTGCTCTGATACCATTTCTGTAGCGACCCGACTCAAAACGAGTCAAGCCTCTGTGTGTTCTGTGCCATCCCTGGATCAGTATGCTAGCACACATAGTACATCAATGTATATATCAAAGTGTAATCACATGTAATCAACGTAAAACTAATATATACCTTAAAATAGCAGCGGATACAGTCAACAAGAGTGGAGTCCCAATAACACCAATGGAAGGTTGAGTGCGGACCGTAACCCTGAATCGTACTCTTACCCGTCGTAGAAGAGTATCTGCAACATAAGACATTGCAGCCGTGTAGGTCAGTACATTGAATGTACTGGCAAGATCACCATAGAAGAACGGAAGAATAAAGACTATTCTATATGCAAAGGCTTTGTGGCTCTGTGTCTACGTTTTTGCGTAAAAGCTGATTTTATTTTTCCTACAACAAAGGAATATCAGGAGTTCACTATAGAGTTATCTATCAAGACATGGTTCCGCCAACCGATGTCCAAATGCCCACAAGTATCATTAAGTTGCCCACAATTAATTATCAGTCCAATGTTGAGAGTTCAAAGATAGATCCAAGTCCAGAGGCTCAAATTGTCCGTAACCGTGGACACGGCTAATCGATTAGGTTTAACTCTATAGAGTATTGTGTACTTTACCCACAAGATTCGTTCCCTCCTGGTAAGTCCTCGCACTGCCTGGTGTTTGAGAACAGGATGAACGAAACATGGTCTTTCAGAGTGCTTCCCTGACTATCCGACAATGCCCATCCAATCCTAACGTCGACTACATCTCGTAGCACTGCCTAGACAGAGTCACAACAAAGATCAACCAAGCCAGAGCCCATAATGACTTGTGGCTACACAGGTAAGCTCCCGGGCATAAAGTATTCATCCTTCTCTTTGAGTCTGGGTGAAGCTTTCCGCAAGATGTCATGGCGCTTCCCCATGCATCCCGGCCATCCACTGGTTACTCCAGGGTGCCCATCAATTCCATCCTTCACCCAGTAGTGTGTATTGAAAACTTGTTTCATGAGTCTTGAAGTCTTGAGGTCTTGAAGATGCAGGACGTGAAGATGCCTTCATGAAGTTGTCGGCTTGTCGTGGAGTCCTTCTTCACACCACTCACGAACACTCATACCAGACCCCATCTACTTTAGCATAGCATTTCACTAATTAGCGTTCCCGAGGCTTTAGTAACAAGTGATGGGTTCCTACCTCATGCATTCTACTCAACTACAAGAATTTTAGTAACACTACGGGAGGGATCTGTGAATGATGTCACTACATGCAATAAAACATAGGTATGAAATAGATGGTCAAGGTGCACTTTCTTGTACTGTTGTTGAAGAAATAATATCGCTCTCAGAAGTAACTTGATAGACTATTCGTCACTCTCCGATGAAAATCTATATAACAAACATTGCATTCATAAGCAAACACTTCTAGAAATCAATACTAACAATCACAAGGTAACACAAGAACCAAAAGTATCAAGGTTGATGAAGGAATTTCTTAAGACAAAACTCCAAGTAACAAAACTACATCAACACAATTGTGATGAAGGAAATACTTAAGACAAAAGTTAAAATCAACAAGGTTATCATAAACACAACTAAGGTAGTTTTCCCCTACAACCAACTATTTTCAAATAGTAACAAAACAAAAACAAATTATAATATAACAAAATTATTTTAGTAAATATTTTACTAGCAAAAAGAATTACTTTTAAAGAACAAGTAAAACTATGAAAACAACATCCTAAACAACATAAGTGTTTGCTAAGTAAAACAATAAAAAAATTAAAATAAGAGAAAATAAAGTATAAAACAACTACGTTGACAGAAAGTAGAACTTATAAAACAATTATTTTACATATTCTTCAAATAAGAAACCAACTAGCAACACTAGAGCAATGCAACAAAGAAAACTAAAATAATAGACATCTAAATTTTGGTGGCTACTACTAATTTAAAACAAGACAACTATTTTTTGGTAACAAAACAATACTTAACAGAAAATCTTTTAAGAACTTTTGTGAAAAGAAATACTACTAAAACTAAATTGTTTTATAAAACATTTCTTTATGAAAAAGAATATAGTTTCCTATATCATTTGAATATAAAAACAAAGCCAAACTATTTTTATTAACAGAGAAAATAAGTCACCTAATATTGTACAACAGAACTAAAGAAAACTAAAACAAAAAGTTAAACTAATTCAAATTTAAAATAATTTACAAATAAAACTAAACTAATTAAACACTAGTATGAACTACACAGAATATGTTTTAGTTAAGAACCCTCAGAAAATTTATTATAAAAATTCTCAAACCTTACCTACTGATAACTAAGATCACTAGTGACAAGTAGCAAAAAGAATCAATCAAAAATATACTATTAAACTCAAGTTATTCAGAAAACAAGATTTAAATCAAATCTGTTTAAATTCAAATTTAAATATTCAAACATATTCAAACTTGGTATCTACCGAAACTAGAATAAATTTTTGATACAACGGAAAAAGAATCAAATTAAAACACCTAAAAACATAAAAGATATGCTAAAAACAAAAACAAAACTAAATCTGTTTTTAAAACAGAAAGAGATAAATAACATTTTTTCTAACTAACGGACAGGGGTGATGTGGCACGCTCTGGTTGGTCGAGGGTGTGTGTGTGAGTGCTAAATGGGCGAACGGTCAACACTTAAAAGAAAACGTTTCGGTCCAAAATAGCTAAAAGAAAAACCGGGCGGTTCTTTTAAAATAACTGAAGGGGTACGCTCCTTCTAATCTTAACTGTTCCACGAAGATCAGACGGATGGGGAAGGAGGGGGCTCACAGGGGTCGCCGGCGAGGTCGACGTCGACGGCAGGGGCGGTGAGGTCGACGGAGATGGCGCTCCGGTGGTCGGGGAATGGGTCCGAGGGGTCCAGTCGACGGCGGTGGACCTCCGGCGTCTGTTGGTTGCATCGGTTGGTGCTGGGGACGACAGGGATGAGCGGCACGAGCTCAGAATGGTGGTGGCCGAGGGGAAACTCCAGCGAGGTCGACGATGAGGGTGCTCTGGTGGATTCGGGGCTCGGGGAAAGGCACTGGGAGGTGCGCGTTGGGGAGAGGAGTGGTTGGTGGGCTCGGGAGGTGGCGGGGTGGTCGGAGTAGAGAGCGAGGAGAGGAGGGGTGCGGCGGCGACCGGTAGTTCCGGCGAGGTATTCCGGCAAGAGGAGGGCACGGGGCTTGGGGTTTTCGGGCGGAACGGGTCAAGGGAGGGGCAGGCTATATATAAGAGGGGTCAGGTGCTCGGGGAAGGGGAGAAATCAACGGATCCGGTGATGGCTCCGGCGAGATGATCGGGAGGGAGAGAGAGAGCGACAGGAGGGAGATGAGCGTCGGATTGGCGCTGTCGGATGGTGGGGCCAGGGCATCAGAGAGAGAGAGGAAGGGGCACGGTCATCGGGCGACCGATCGGGAGGGTTTTCGGGGAGCTGTTTAGGGCAGGTGGGCCGGCTGGATTTAAAAGTCTTTAAAAGTTTTCCCTTTTTCTATTTCCAGCGAATGAAATCTAATAAATGGCATTAAATACTTTCCAAAAAATAAAAGTTCTACACGAAAATTATCAGGGAAATAAATGCCATTTAATGGACATTTTTCCCCGGTCAAATTCAAACCTTTAAAAAAATTATTTTCAGAAAATGCCTTAATGGCTTTATTTATTTTTGGCAAATATTTTTCAAATAACCCCATGGGTTTTATGGTTCAAATACTTCACAAAAATACCCCTGGTTTGGAGTGTCATATTACTCCTCTCAAAAAATTAGTCCAGGGGTTTGAATGCTTACAAATTCAAATAGGAAATTCAAATATGGCAAAAATGAAACTTCATATGAGAATTTCTCAAATAGTTTTCATATCTGTCTTTTAAACTCCCAACTCATATTTCATATAACTTGAGGAAGTCCTTTTACCCTCTCTCATGAAAATTATTGAGTTGCTTTAAGTTTCTGAATTGGAAATATTTTGAAATGAAATTAAAATCATATTCAAGTCCCATTTCATTTCTTTAAATGGAAAAAGTCATATCATCTTCACTCTGGGGTTTTGTGATGAAATGGATTTGAATTTCCTGGGGATCAAAAATGCAGAGTAAGAGTTTTGGGAAAGTCATTTTATTCCCTCTCATTCAAAAGTTTTTCAAAAGTTTCAAATTTTCACTCACTTTCAATCACTCAAGCAAACAAACAATCATTCTAATATTTATTATAACATTCCAAAATTTGGGATCTTACAAACCTACCACACTGGCTACTCCTGGTGTCCTCCAGTGTGAGCAGCCCCACCAGCTCCCTGTTGCTGGCTCGAGTTGCCGGCTTCGGGGTTGGTGAAGGAGCTATTGCAGGTAGCAGTCACCATCCTATTTGGAGCAGCCAAATCAAACAACTGTTGTCGACAAGAGGGTAAGCAATAACGACAGGGTAAGCAATAATGACAAAACAACTTGGGCCTCCCAACAATGGGGACCCCGACTCATAAGTCATGATCACCGAATGCACATGTACAGTGATCCCAAAGATCAAGGCTCACTGAACACATAGAAGCTGAATAACAAGAGTCTTACATCCACACTTAACGTCTTACGCAAAAGATGACCACGAAGGTCTTAGTCTTACATAGATAGGGCCACATGGGCCAAACACTTAAACTAGAACAAGCAGCGGAAATCTTGGTCGAAAGCGTGAACCCATGCAATCTGCCTTAACCTACAGGCATTCTGACTGGGAAGCGTCCTAATTCGCATGTTCGTCTCTAACGAACTCTTCAACATACTCCTGATCTTCCATGCCTGGCCAATTAAATAACCAGTGGCAAGCCAATGAATACTTTGAATGTACTCGCAAGCAACCAAAGAGTGGAACGAGGCAATAATGATGCATGATATAGCACTAAGTAGGTAAATTTGCGGAAAGCCAGTTTTGTATGCATGTGCCATGATCAAGTAATATAGTAAGCATGCATCAACAACTAATCAAGTATTCATGTGAACTCATTGTAAATACTGCCATGAGTATCAGTTGAACGCATCATGTTCACGCTAAGTCATCAGACTTAGTTGATTCTTCATGCCAAGTCATCGGACATAACACATGTGACCTCTTGCCACTAACACACCCATACTCACGCCAATGTTTCACAAAAACACCCGGACGTAGTTTAAGAAGGACCTCCAACTGTTCATGACCGCGGACACAGCTATTCCAATAGTTTTACACTCTGCAGAGGTTGCACACTTTACCCACAAGACTCGGGGAACTTCGGTGTCATCCACGACTTGCGGTATATACCATACCTGAGGTAAGCACCTGAACAATGCCTTCCCCCCGGCGATACTAAACAAAGAGTCCACTCGATTGGTACCCAACCCTCATGATGTACATCACACGAGCCTTGCTCTCATCGTACCCTCCATGAGGGGACCAACGGTGTGCCCGGTGCCTGTGAAGACAACGCATGATCGTACATACCGGTACGACCCCGTATCGAGAGTGACCACGCCACTCCCGCCACTAGTAATGCGGGCTCCTTGCCAGTACCCACCAAGGTAATCAACAAAGCCCCGTCCCATAAGGGGTATCGTGGTTCTGCATGTAATATTGGGACGGTCAGCAAACCTTAAATCTAATCCGTTTTCGTAAACACACACCCTCACTTGTTCCGGCACACCCTTCTTTCTCAAGTGGTCACCCAACTTATTATCATCTCCCTCGGGCATTAGTGGCACCCAACGGGGTTTTCGAAAATTCTTTGAAATCATTTACTTTCCTGCCATCACTATGCATAAGCCCCATCCCATTTTGCGTAGCATCTAATAGCAGCCTGACTACTCCCTTCTGCACAACCCTCGTAAAGTGGTAGGGTTATGCTTGATGCAAGTGTCAAATGAAAAGGTATCGGAGGCATCCCACCAAAGGGGAACACCACATCACATGATCAAATACGACGAAAGTGCAGTGCTATATGGCATGCATTGAAAGTGGTTTCTTAACATGGTCAAGGGTTGCTTGCCTGGCTCGACAAAGTCTCCGGGGTCTTCGAAGTCTTCGGGTCCAACTTCTTCGTCAATAGCGCAATCTACTGTAACGAAATAAACGATAATAATAAGCATCACAATAAAAACAGAGCACAAAGGCCACTACAAAAATGTTCACCTACTTTGATAAATTCCAAAAGTTATACTAAAAACACCATATTAGGTTTTTGTGGTAAAAAGGTTTTTGAAAGCAATATCTCAGAGGCAGAAAGGTGCCTTTTTAGTAGTTTTAAAATAGAACAGTGTTAAAAAGGTTTTTTAATATTTATACAAATGACACTAATAAATTCTAGGGAATATTTTAGGATTTATGGTGGAAAAAATATTTGCATAGGACAAGTATTTTACCCTGTGGAAATTTGCAAAGTCCAGAGAAAACAAAAACTAAAAGGGGAGGCATTGGAGCCTGGCCAGGGGCGGCCAGAGGCTGGGCCGGCCCAACTAGCCAGCCAGCCGGCCTCGCGCGCGGTCAGGTTGAAACCTGATGCGTGGGGCCCGGCTGCCAGCGACAGAGGGGGAGGAGAGAGAGCGCAGGAGGGGGAAAGAGAGGCCGACAGGTGGGCTCCACCTATCGGGTCCTTCTCCCACCTCGGGACAGGAAGGGCAGATGATCACCGGAGACGGCACGAGGTATGGAGATGGCGGGCGATGGGGGAAATGGGCTTGGGGTCGAGTCGCCGGTCTCCTAGAGGTGGAAAGGAGGCGAGAGGTGGCCGGAGTCGCCGGTGGCGAACACCCACGGCGGAGGGGCCTTTGGGAGGTGGTCGTCGGGGCCGAATCAGCCTGCAAAGGGGATGGAAAGGAGGGGGTTCACATCAGAAGGGCGAGGGAGCACTGACGGGAAAGAAATGGGGGCCAGAGAGGCTCCATACCCGGAGATCGGCGAAGAGATGGCCGCGGCGGCCCTCGGGTCGATCCCGAGCGTAGAGACGTCGGGGGCTCCTAGGGGGGGGGCTCAGGGTGGTTGCTAGGGAGAGAAGAGGGGGACCAAATGGGAGAGAGGGGTCCAAGAGGCCTTTTTATAGTGGGGGCGTGAGTCCACCGATGAGTCGTGCGCCGGGGAGGACGTGGCCAAGGCCAGAGGGAGAGGGAGGCTCACGGGACTGCTCGGGGGCGTTCCTGGGGCTGGTCTACGCCAAGCGGGAGCAATCGGAGAGAGAGAGGAGGGCGCGCATGCGAGGTCGCGGGTTGGCCGAGCCGGGCGGCGCTCAACACGCGCGGCAGGAGGGAGGAGGAGGAGGAGGAGAGACTAGGGGGCCAACAACTTGGCGTGTCATGGACGGCGAGGGCGCCTCGGCGGACATGCGGGGGAGGCCCAAGGTGGTCGGGGCTGGCCATTGGGTGGTGGCTATAGTGCGGGAGCGCACTCCAGAGCATGCGTATGGCCGGCATTGTCGTTGCCTACGTGCTCTGGGGTGCCGCACCTTGTCCACTAGCTGCTGCAAGGCCTGGAGATGCTCTTCGGATGCTTTAGAGGCTAAGGAGAGCTAGGGGAGAAAACAAATGGGTAGGGAATGATAGAAACAGATGCTGCCAAGGTAGAGGTTAAGATGAGAAAAAGCCAGTTTTACAAATCAACCAGAAAGTGCTTGATGATGATTAGGGAAAGCAAATGGGCTTATATTGCCATGATATTTGATAGGGTCAAGAGGTGATGGAAAACAAGCATGATCACCAGGTTTGAGCTTAAGAGGAGAAAGTTCACAATGGGACTTAGAGAAAACCTAGAAATTGGCAAAATATGATTTCTATAGATTCAATGATGTTAGGCTTTAACCCTTGATGCACCACTTAGTGTATCATCACTAGTTGGTCATTAGAGCATGCCCACAAAGTTTGAGGTCAAGGGGAGACACTTCACAATGTAAAGTTGCTCAAATTTGGATCTGGACAGAAATGGCTTTGAGCTGATTTGATGAAGCAAATCAACTTGGATTGAGATGAAACTTTGCAAGATAATCACTGATGATAGTGTTGACTTGCTAGAATTTCCCTGGAATTTATTGAGAATATTTCTTATAGAAACATTCCAAAAGTTAGATCTGAACAGAAAGAGTTTTGAGGGGTTTTGCCCATGATATGATCAAGCCCTTGTGTTGAAACTCATATATATGGAAAATATATGTCCACTGAGTTTCTCTAAAGTTTCTCAAATATTTTCAAAGCACTTAAATAATTTTTCCTTCGGAAAAGCCATTTCTGGCCTTAAGAAAAAGCCTTTAAATAAAATATGAAAATAATCTTTAAAAATAATATTTGGTGGTTTTGAGAAGTCATATATATAGTAGATTTCCAATAAAGCATTGGGAAGAAAGGATCCACCCAAATAGAGGACTTGTAGTACAAACCTCAATTCAGGGGTTTTAGCAAACTTAAATTGAATAAATCCTTTTTGGTTAAAATAAATTTTGATAAAAATAGTTTTGAGCTCTGGTCACATGGCAGGATCATAGGGCAAGAAGTTTGGGTAAAGGAAGATGAGTGAGGAGAGGGGTAGATCCTAAGAGTGCCAAACATGATCATCCAAGCAATCAAACAAGCATCAATTCAAACAATCATGCACTCAAAAATTTTTAGTTGGTTCCAAATTTTATAAACCCAATTATGACAAGGTGCTACAAACACAGGGTGTGACACCAACATTGCCATGAAAGTCCCTAACCCCTCCACATCCCAGCAAAGCTTTGTTTGGCTATGTTACTGCTTGCTCAGCCCTTGTTATAGCGTTCCTAGCTATAGGTGCAATTGCTTCCATGTGATGACATGGATATTATTTTGTTATCACAATATTATTGCTATTTAATTTAATGCACTTATACACTTGGTAAAGGGTGGAAGGCTTGGCCTTTTGCTCGGTGTTTTGTTCCACTCTTCCCGCCCTAGTTACTTGTGAACCGATGTTATGCTCCATAATTGAGCGCTCCTCTGATGCTCGGGGTTGTTATGGGGACCCCCTTGCTTTTCATTTTAGGATAAAGCTTGTATGGCAAGGCCCAACATTGGTACTACATTTTCTTAATAACTAATAAAATTCCATAGGGACACACCGGCACCCGCTGATAATTAATCAACAACCCGGGCCAGTGCTCCTCATGAGGGTTGGTCCAACCTAGAGCAGCTTATTAACGCTAGCCGGGGCAACTCGGTGATGGGCGTGGTAACCATCGCTCATCCATCGTGTCCTGAGAACGAGATACATGGCTCCTATCGGGATCGTTGACATGCTGGGCGGCCTTGCTGGATTTGTTGTACCTTTCTCGGATGTCTTGAGTGAGGAATTTCTATTTCTCTTCGGGCTATCTCGAGGTGACGGATTTCCCGTGGAATTGCCTAGGAAGATCATGAGATCCGTGGTCGAGGTTGTTCTCGCTGCGTGTGGTTAATTTGTGATGGATGAGTTGGAGCACCCCTGCAGGGTTAAATCTTTCGAAAAGACGTGCCCGCGGTTATGTGGCAAACTAGGATACTTTGTTTCACACCCCATCATAGAAAACTTGAAGTAAACTCAAATAAAATAGACCAACCATGTGCGTCACCGTGACTATCTCTTCTCGTGAGTCCTTATCCGAGAGAGAACATGGTGGGGTTATGTTTGACGTAGGTAGGTGTTCAGGATCACTTAGTGGTCATTGCTAGTTCACATCCGTTATGCGTAGAGCCCCCTACTTTACTTTCTGTACTCATAAGTTAGCCACTCAAATAAATGCTTAGTCGCTTGCTGCAGCCTCACCACTTAACCATACCTCGCCCATTAAGATTTAATAGTCTTGATACCCTTGGAAATGAGATTGCTGAGTGCCCGTGGCTCACAGATTACTACAACAACAATTGCAGGTACAGGTAATGTGGTGCTTTCACGTGAGAGCGATGCTTGTTTGATTTGGAGTTCTTCTTGTTCTTCAGCATCGATCTAGGATGGGTTCGAGGTGGCAGCCTGGGATAGCAAGGATGGATGTCATTTTGTCGTTTGTTTTAGTCCGTAGTCGGACCCTGCTCTTCTGTATGATGATTGAATATGTTTTTATATTAATGTGATCTTGTTGTAGCTTGTGGCGAGTGTAAGCCAATTCAATATACTCATCTCTTCTATACATGTACTTGTAATGATATCCATTCTTGCAACACGACGAGATGCGCTCCTATCCCTGTCGAGGCCCTCGAGCCAAAATAAGGATAGGTCGCATCTTGGACGTGACAAGTTGGTATCAGAGCCTGCATCGACCTAGGAGCCCCTTTGATTGATCGAACTTGGCCGAGTCGAGTCTAGTTAAAAACTATTTTGAGTCTAGTTATATCGTAAAGTAGGATTATTTTTACTTCTCTTCTATACACTGGTGAGGAATTACGACTTAGGAATTTTGATTCTACTCCTCTTCTCGCTCAAATTTTTTTAGGATCACGCGGGTATTTTGGAAACAATGTGATGCCGATGTGACGGAGTTCTGTCTTGGTGCCTCCTGTCTGACTTGATTTCTTCCGAGGAGTTGAGCTCCAAGGGATTCTTGGCACATTGTTATCATTCAGTTTCCTTAGTATCTCAGGACGGAGGATGTTCAAAATTACTTCAATACTTTTCGTGGTGAGATAAGGTCAGAGTCACCCAGTACTGGGGAGGCGTCCGATGTACTGCCATGTTTGGTATCGTTGTGTTTTTGAGGGTCCGAGATAGATGGAGTTCCAAAGCCTCTGTTTATATGTTGAAGGATGTATACAGTTGGGGTGTAGGGCTTGTTAGTTGTGTTAGAAAGTTTCCTCCTTGTATCCCCAACACTAGATTGCATAACCAAGAAAGCTTCGGGAGTTCTTAGGTGGGAATTCAAGTAGTTACCTAGGCTATCTGCCAACATATCATGATGTGAGGTTGGGGTTCGTCATCTAGTGGATTCATTTGTTCATGGTCTTTCTTACAGAGGACGATCTCGATATATGTCATCGGATATGCTTCATCAAGCCTTGTAGTTCGCTATGCCTAGGGAGCATATTCGAGCATCTTTTCAATATGACAATCCAATGAATGATTGAGCCCGTGCGAACCATACCACGAAAATATCAAACGGAATCTCTATCATGAATTTGTTTTGGCTTGTTCCATAAGCCTCATCCTTTGTTTTGTTTTGAATATGGTAATTCAAGTTGCTTCGATGTCAAGTGGTGATTTCATATCTTTCTTAAGTGTTCTCATATGTCTGCGGGATTGCTAATTCTTTTGCTCAATCATGTTGTCATATCAATTATATTCCTACCGGCGTGCTTCTCTTCAATATAATTTGATCATCTCCAATATTTGTAAGATCAATCCTCATATTTCTTTCCAGAGTTCTTTCATCTCTCCAAAGTAGTCTTTGTTTTCCCCACCCTCCCTCCCTTTTACTTCAATGATTAAATTCCCATCCAAGTGCTTTCTCTTCATCAATGCTTCCTCTATCATTTCTTCATATTGTAACCGGTGATTTCTTGTGGAGATTCTCAAGAGTTTCAATTTCAAGATCTATCCTCATATTCCTAGTTCTTCTTGATATTCTTCTCCGGTGGATTAGACTCAAGCTCTCGGCGTTCATCATGTCCTTTCTCATTCGTTCAATGGTTTCCATGCTTGAAAATTCCATCAAGCCTCTCTTGGTTTTCATATCTCTCAATTCTATCTGGAGTGCTGAAGATATCTCAGAAGACTTTCATTTCCATTCATATCCTCTTAAATTATTTCGAGGTTCTCACCTCATCAAGTTTTCAATTGTACTGGTGCAATCACTCTTTCTAAGCAATTGTTTCAATGGTGTTTCTTTGAGTGGGCCCATAACCCACATGTTTTTCCCCAGGATCTTACCTGGCTCTTCTAAGCTTTCCAAGAGATGCTCTCAACTTCTTTTCAAAATGACGTAAGAATGAATCCCATCAGTCATATTCCTTCTCAAAAATCGCTTCTAAATCATTTTCATCTTTGGCTCAACCTTTCCTTATTCATTGTTCTGGGGTGTCTCAGTGATTCATGGTGTTGTTTCTCGTCATCATTCTTAGTATTGAAGACCGAAGGAGAGTTTCTCGCAATCTTAGTCCATTCTCTTGAAGATTTGTTAGATCATCTTGATGCTTTCCTCTCAAATTGTTTCCATTCATGAGAAACTCCTCCCATACCTATCCGGTGCATTCAGAGTTGTTTTCATTTCTCGATCCTCCGAAGGCCATCATTTCAGAAGATTTCTTCGTTCTCAACTTTCAGCTTTCGTTCTCAAATTCTTCTCAATTGTTGTCCCTTCGTTCGTATCTCAATTATTCTGGTGCTTCGTTCATGTTTTCTTTTAGGTGGGTCATGCTCTCTTCGTTCCCACATATCTTCATTCAATCATAGTATCCTCATTGGTTGTGTATTCTACCGGTGTGCTCATTCAAGACTTCTTCAAGTTTGTGACCTATCTCTCTCTCTTCAATTCTTTGCAAGAAGAATAAGTGGTGTGAAGAATCCGTTGTTTTTCATCAATTTAACTTGATGAAGGATAAGCATATCATAATTATTATTCTTGTTTCATCCAGGTGATTTCAATACTTCTTTCAGTGTTTTTCATGGTATGAATTCTCAATTCTAAGTTGGTTATACTTGTCTTTTCGGAGTTCCATGTTGTTCTCAAGCATCTCTTTGCGAAGCTTCATCTAAATCTTTGCAACATCATAATCTATTCTTCTCAACCGCATTTTTTTGATCGTCCTTTCATCCTGGTGTTCTCCAAGAGGTCCTTCATGGTGGTTTGTAAGGATGTAATTCTTTCTCGAAGTGTTATTCAATATTCTTGTTGGGGTAGCTCTAGTGTTCTTTATCTTGGATTTCTAAGTTCAACTCCTTTTCCATTGTCTTTTGAGATGGTTTATTAAATTCTTGATTATGAGGAATCTTGAAGGGAATTGTCAAGAATGAGATAAGTAAACCCGTCTTGTTTTCTCGAAGTTATCTTGGGTTGCATTTCACCTAAAGCATTTCATAAGGATTGTTTCTATCTTGGTGTTATAAATGATTCAAGTTTTCTCCTCCACTTGGTGAAAGAAATTTTGCATATCTTGTTGCTCTCAAGCAATCAATTGTTTCTGTTGTGGCTGGTTATCACCTCATTGTTTTGAGATGTTTTTCCATAAGCCCGTAACAAGCTATTCTTTTCATTGTTGATTCTCCATCAACTCCGTTCAACCATGCTTTTCAAATTCAGTGGTGGTAGAAGTTGTTAGTTCTTCTCCATTTCCTTCTCTCCAATAATCTAGCTAGCTTCTATTATGTTGTTCTGGAGGCATTGTATTGTTGCTCTCTTCGACTCATCATCTCGTTCGTCAAGATCATGCTCTTTCTTGCTTATCACTTGTCCAGTGTGTTGTGTTTACTTTTCAAGTTCTCCCATCTTATTAAATTTTGCCCCTCTATCCTACCGAAGTGCTGCTGAAATTTCTTGTGAATTCTTGCTTGTTCCGCATGTCAGTCTTCATCTCGTTGAAACCTTCCACGATCATTGGTTTCACTTGTTTGTTAGAGAAGCAACTAAGTTTAACTCTTGCTCTTTCTATTCCCCTTCTCATTCTTACATCTCGGGACAAGATCCTCGTGTAGTGGAGGAGAGTTTTAACAGCCCGGGACCGACGCTCCAGAAGATTCGTTTGGTCGTCCCATTCATCTTTGCATCATTCACATAATCTGCATAGCATCGTCACTCGTTTTTGAAAACTTGCATCCGTTCATAGCTGCCTGTTCTCTTTGTTCGTGTCATCGACCGTTTCGAGACAAACCACACATGCACGCGCCCGCGACATCGTTTAAAAAACCAATTTAAAAGCGTGCAGAAAATATTGTCGAATTGGGTCGAAACTTGACATGCGGTCTTGTTATAGCATAGGTAGACCGCCTGCCAAATTTCGTCGCATTCCGAGTTCGTTCGATACCCCAGCGGTCAGTCGTTGTAGTGCGGTCATCAGTTTATTATCAGACGTTTTTCGGTGTTTTAAAACCTTGTGTCACGGGCCGCAAACCTCTCTCTCTTCTCCTCATAGCCCATCTACATAGCCACCGCAGCCTAACCTAGCCCCCTCCGCTTCCGGGCCGTCCAATCAAGATCGAACGGTCCGAAAATGGACAAAAACCCCTAAACCTAGCCCCAAACTACTCTAAATAGACCCCCACGTGCCTAATTGGGCAAGCCCTAGCCCTTCCTCGATTTCCGCGTCACCCAACATCCATCCGCACCCCCAATCCCCACCAGCCAGCCTAGCCCAACTACCGGACACGTCTGGATGGCTGCCTGACATGTCCGGTTACCTCAGAGCCGCACGAGCGCAGCCCTGTCCCGATTGCCCCGCCGCTGCTTCGCCTCGCCTCCTCACAAGCTCTTGATGCCCCATCACACCACTCCATCGCCGGAGGACCTCGCCGCCGCCAGTTGCCGCCTTCTGCGCAGCCGCCCCGCACTAGCCGTCGCCTCACCCGCTCCGCCCTGCCGCCAAGCTCGCCCCCGCTACCAGCTCTGCCGCCGGCCCTCGAGCCGCCACCACCACCGTTCTCCGTCAGATCCGGTTCCTCCTGGCCGGTTCCTCTAGTTTCCACCACCGCCTTGCGCCATCGCCCCCTCGAGCCGCCTCCTATGCCGTCGCCGTCGCCATGCCTCCTGCTCCTGCAAGAGCACGGGAGGGTGACGACGCCTGTCCGCTCGCGTTGACCAGCGCCAGCGCCTGCGTGGGCCAGCTGGGCCTCGCCTTGGCCCAGCATCGCCTCCTCACTGACCGGCCCAGGAGGCCCAAGGTGAGCCGCTCCCTAGTGCTAATTTTCGCCCTTTGCATTGGATAGTTATGTTGCGCCGAGTTCTTGTTAGGCCCATGTTCAGTTTCGGCCCATTTAGTTTTTTTTAGTTATGCGAATTTATCCAATTATGTCAGAATTACTATTTTTGCAGAAAAACCCCCTAGACTGCATGCATTTAATAACTTTATATATGAAACTTGTCTAAAATTTTGTGTAGATTCACAATATCCAACTCTCAGTTGCGATAAAAATTATTAACTTGCTGTTTACATTGTTTTTGCATTAATGCCATGTAAAATGATTTATTTCATAACTAATTAACCATAGCTCCGTTGAAAATGTTTTACATATGTAACTTGATGAGAAAAACATGTAGAATCACATGGTGACAGTTATTTTGCGGTTTAACAATTCTAAAATTGTGTTAGGACAGATCTGGAACAAATTCATATTATGCTTATGAGGACGTTTCGGAAATACTATAAGTGGTTTCTGGCCTCATTTAAAATGCCTAGATAGATAGTTTACTTACGCTTCACCTCTTGCCATGTTTAACAACATTTAATATTGATGAGTACCTAGACTAGAGTGAACTAAATAATATGAACATGGAGTTTCGTCAATATGCAACTCGTTGCATATTGAACTTTACTTAATATGTAGTAGTTGTTTGTTGTTCTTGCCATGCCATGCCATGCCTTGCATATTAAACCGGACATGCATCATGTTTGGTTGCGCATCATGTCATGCATATGCTGTGGTGTTTCGTGTGTTGATTGTTTGTTCCGCTTTGCTTCTTCTTGATAGAGTTCCAAAAGCGTTTGGAGTGTGAGGATTCGTTCGACTATGTCGGATCGTCTTCTTCATGGACTCGTTCTTCTTCCAAGCGGGATCTCAGGCAAGATGACACATTTCCTTGGATACCACTACTATCATTGCTATGCTAGTTGCCTCGCTTTTATCGTTATGTCTCGCTACCTACAACTTGTTTGACAAGCCTCCCAACATTGCCATGAAAGCCCCTAACCCCTCCACATTCCTGTTGGGGAACGTTGCATGGGAAACAAAAAAATTCCTACGCACACGCAAGATCTATCCATGGTGATGAGCATCTACGAGAGGGAGAGTGGATCTACATACCCTCTTAGATCGCTAAGCGGGAAGCGTTAAGAAATGCGGTTGGTGTAGTCGAATGTCTTCGCGATCCAAATTGTTGAGCGTCCCGCTGTCGGGACCCCGATCCTACGTCATATGAATCCAGGCTATAACATATCACATCACTTTGCGGCCTCACGAACGGTAAGCTCCACGGCTGCAGCCTTACCTTAGCCGGGACCGTTTGCGTCTTTTGGCTCACGTATGTGAATATGTCGCTGGCAATCAAACAACAAAGAACCCGGGCCGACATGACTAGTCATATAACCCAAGTGGCACATCCGTACGGAAACAGGCATATGTAACCCAGCAATGCAGGTGTCGGCCTCAAGCATGTGTAGACGAGTCATAGCAAGCTACAAGGACTCCATTACATCGTGAGACATAAATGTCATCACTGCACATAGACGAGTCATAGCAGGCTACATGGACTCCATTACACTGCGAGACATTTCCCCGAAGGGAAGGCACAGTAGCAAAGAAGGATACATGTCGGCCAATCAATGTGTCCGGAGCAGTAGCAAGCTACCATGGTTCGGTGGAAGCACAAAGAGGCAGTTTCCCGTAAAGAGTACTACTAAAGGCATACGACTAGGTGTCGGATCCCATACATACACTTGCACATCACACGTACGCACGACATGCCCGATATGCATAGATACAACCATAGCATCACAACATAACCATACAACATCATGACTTTTATTTAAGAGGCTCAGACAATATTGCATAATATGTTCTTACAGACAGGGGTCACATGACCCGACACTCAAGTCATACAAACAAGTTCATACAAACCAAGCGGAAGCATAAAGTTGTCTGAGTACAGACAGATGAAAGGGTAAAAGGCACATGGCCTGACTATCTACAACTTGCCACAGCGCAAAGGTCGTAGCTGGGACACTAGCTATTCGGCATCGTCAACATCTAGAAAGAACCCACCTGATGGATCCTGGGTCTCATCTGCAACATTTATTAAGCAAACGTGAGTACAAACGTACTCAGCACGTCTTTAAAACAGACCTAGTCTATTCATGCTCATGTATCAACAAGGGGGATGGTGGAGTTTATGCAGCAATGCCAGCTTTGACTCATGGCTAACCTACACTACTCAATTTTAACTCTTTGTTAACATTTTAGATATCGCACACGAGTCCACTAACTCCATGACAATACACCACCATGGATTCACTTCTCTCTCCTGGGAGAGTGCCATCCACGGTACTCACACTTGTCTTGATATTTTTATGGGTATCCATTTGATTATCTATGAACAGCATAAGTTCTCCAAGTAGTCCATATCCGAGGACGCGGCTATTCGAATAGTTTCATACCCTGCAGGGGTGTACTTCTTCACACACGCTCTCGCCACTTATCGATGTGTGCTCATAAAACCATGCACCTCGGCAACCTTCAAGCGGAAGCCCAGTGAGGGAGTCAGCCACGACCGCCATTCACATAAGACCTCTAGTCCAGGCTATCGCCTATTTGAGACTGAACCCGCACGGAAGTCCAGCCGAAGTTTCCGCTACGGCCCCAAACGATGTGCGCAGGGTTCCCAAGCCCACCATTCGGGTGACCCTTGGTACACCGTGCCACTGCCTACCGCGTCGTAACCCACCCCGAGGGTCAGTGCTACACATGGCCTCCAGCATGCTATAAACACCAGAAACTACTTGCAACTCATGGACTAAGGACTAAGCGACTGATAAGTCGAGAGGGGTCGAGTTACCGGAACCCAATATGTGGTAGTAACTAGTCTTGGATCACAAACACGGAACTCAATTCCTAAGAACGGTCCCAATGAGACAACCCGCTATGTACTCCTACATATCCTCTCATCGCTACCTTTACCAAATCCGTTTCATCATAAGCTCATCACATCAGAACAACATTGTTTCACTCCAGTTCATCACCCAGATGAATCAGACCTGACACAACTCTAACCATAGCAAGCATAGCAGGCAAAGTAAGCTAAGAACATCATGGCACAAGCATCTACCAGGTATGCTAGGTTGCAAGGTTTAGCTATTTACTGTGACAATGACAGGTCATGCAGAAGATTAGGTTCATCTACCATGTATGACTAACATGTGATCGTTTGTCCTAATGCAATAAATAAGAGCAGGAGTGAGAGAGTGGGATGTTATCGGAATAATCAATGTGGTTTCTTTCCTTGCTGGGTAGCGGGAAGGTTCTATCATTTGCTGGAATACTTGGGGTAATCCTCAGAAGCAGGGACTACCGCAATGTAGATAAGGAACAATCAATAGACGCAAGTGCAACAATATGATGCATGATCATGGCATGATAGCATGTATGGATGAGCTAGTGCAACTAGTGTTCATGTTGATTTGAAATGAGTTTGAATATAGGTTCACAGTCGTTCTTCATTTCAAATCCATATACTAACCTATTAGTAAATGTCCATGTTTATTATATAGATTTCTCTAACATGCATGATATTAGCACCATTGGATTCATTGAATTTTTTGATAAATTTTCATATATAAATTATTTTCATCTAATTTACAGATTAATTTATACGGAATTTTGAAGTTTTAAATAATTTCTGGAATAATTTTTAAACTTGAAAATGAAATTATGACATCAGCCTGACGTCACCATGACGTCGCTGGTCGGCTGACCAAGCCAGAGTCAAACCTAACATGTGGGGACCACATGTCAGTGACTCGATCACCTAACCAAAAAATTAAAACTAATCCTAATTACTTAACAGTTCTGGGCCCCCTAGTCAATGACTAATTAGGTTAATTAATTTTATTTATTTATTTTTCTTAATATTACTCTAATTAGAGGGTCGAGCCCACTTGCCAGTTGACCTGGGGTCAAACCTCCATGGTCAACTCTGGCAAGACCCACCGGCGTTGAGCCGCCGATGGCTCCAGAGACGGCGGAGGGGTTCGGGATCCCTCCTCCAGCAACCATAAGGGAGGCGGTGGGCACCAAACGGACCTATGCTCACGCGCGCGTCCATCCCGACAACTCCCAGGAGCTGAGATGGTCGGGATCGACGGCGACGACGAGCTTGGCGGCTGCCGGAGCTCGGGCGAGCACGGGCCCGTCGAACCAGGGCACAACACGACCTCTACTTGGCACCTGCTGCATCTACGCAGCCTCACGAACACAACGGTGGCTTCTAAAGGACCAACTGGCCACCGGAACATGGCCGGCGTTGAGCTCGAGCGGCGGAGCACTTCGGACCTCGATGGAATCCGGCGCTAGAGCACGCAATCGAAGGAGGAAAGAGGGGGAAAAGATCCAGGGGCTCATGGCAGTTGTAGAGACATTGAGAGTGGGCTCAGGGAAGGTCTGCAACAGCGACGGGCTTCACTTCCTCGTCGACGGCCGGAGGTTGAAGATGACAGTGATGCGGCGATGGAGAGCTCCCGACGATGCGTGGCTTGTCAAGAAGGAAGAGGGGATCTAGGCAGAGCCTTTGGTGGGCTCAGAAGGGCGCGGGGGCGGCTAGAACAGCAGCGAGCAACTCGGCCATGGCGGAGCAGAGGAGGAGAGAAAGAGAGGCGGGCGAGAGTGAGAGGGAGAGAGCGATGGGGACGGCTCTCTGCGCTTATCCCGAGTCGCGCTGACGAGGGGGAAGCGGCAAGCAGCTGCCGACGTGGAGGCATGGCCGTGCACGCACGGTGGCCACACGCCCGTCCTCCTGGCCGCCAGGAGGATGACGACCTCCTGGGCCTCGTGGGCCGGCCTGGCCTCTTTTCCATTTCTTTTTTTTTTGCTTTTCTAATTCTGACATTTGTTTATTTTCTTTTGCAAGTACAAATGACACTACAAAATATCCCAATTATTTTATATATTGAAGTTTGAATATTTCAAACTTTTCTAAAAGGTTTCAAGATATTTGGAAACTAAAATAATGATAATGCTTTATTTAATATTTTCAAGAGCTTTATCATTTATTTTTAAATTTCTTCAGTTGTTCTAATATTTTAAATGGTCCCTGTTATATTCATATCTATATTTAACAAACATAGAACATTTTTAAAGGGCATTTTGGATTTGTTGAAATTTTCACCAACTTTGAATTGTTTTGATTCAATGTGAGCTTGGGGTTTCTTTTAGTCCCCATTTCATGTTCATGTAAAATTGAAACATGATGCAAACAAATGCTATCCTATGACACCTAGCTAGGGATGAGACAACTCACCCCCACTCAAAAGAATCTCATCTCGAGATTTTGAAGTCGTGGGGATGAGCGCGGGGTACTCTAGTCGGAGACGATCTTCTCTTTCCCAGGTGGCCTCCTTCTCAGAATGGTGTGACCAATGTACCGTAAGAAACTTAATGTTCCAACACCAAGTGGTACGCTTAGCTTGATCAAGAATACGAACAGGGTATTCTCGATATGTAAGGTTATCTTGGAGATCAAGCGCTTCGTGGTCTACTTCATGGACAGGGTCTGAAAAGCAATGCCTGAGTTGCGACGTGGAATACATCATGAACCTTGGAAAGATGCGGCGGAAGTTTCAATTGTTAGGCAACCTCTCCTCGTTTAGCAAGAATGCGAAAAGGTCCAATGTAACGAGGAGCCACCTTGCCCTTGATACCGAATCGATGGGTACCCTTCAGAGGTGTAACTCGGAGGTAAGCCTTTTGATAACCCACAAGTATAGAGAATCAATTGTAGCCTTTCTCGATAAGTAAGAGTGTCGAACCCAATGATTAGCTAAACATAGGACAAATATTCCCTCAAGTTCTATCGACCACCGATACAACTCTACGCACACTTTACGTTTCCTTTACCTAGAACAAGTATGAAACTAGAAGTACTTTGTAGGTGTGATATGATAGGTTTGCAAGATAATAAAGAACACATAAATAAAAACTAGGGCCTGTTTAGATAAAGAAACAATTATGTTAGTTTAATGAGTGTGGAAAAGTGGTGGTAGGAGTTGCGGAATTGTCCCTAAGCAACTGACTATGTTACTAGACCGATAGCAAGTTTTATGTGGGAGAGGCCACTGCTAGCATGTCATCCCTTACTTGGAATTCTATGCACTTATGAGTAGAACTATTAGCAACCATCCGCAACTACTAACGTTCATTAAGGTAAATCCCAACCATAGCAATAAGATATATTGGTCCCCCTTCAATCCCGTATGCATCAATTTCTATGCTAGGCTGAAGCTTCTGTCACCCTTGCCCTCCAATACATAGTCCTATCAACATACAACTAACCTATGGTGTGATCCACGCGCGCGCTCATATGATGGGCACCAAAGGATAGCAACATAACCACAAGCAATTTAAACCAATCATAGCAATTCATCAATCACGGATAGGACAACGAAAATCTACTCAGACATCATAGGATGGCAAAACATCATTGGATAATAATATGAAGCATAAAGCACCATGTTCAAGTAGAGGGTACAAAGGTTTTTTGGGAGAGTGGACCACTGAATATAGATGGGGAAGGTTATGGAGCTGTTGGTGAATATGACGGAGGTGTTGGTGTAGATCATCATCACACGATGATGCCCCGGGCGGCGTTCGGGCACCGCCGGGAGAGAGGGAGAGAGAACCCCCCCCCCCTTCTTCTTATTCTTCCTTGACCTCCTCCCTAGATGGGAGAAGGGTTTCCCCTCTGGTCCATGGTCTCCATGGTGATGGAGAGGCGAGAGCCCCTCCCATATTGGATCTCTCTCTCTGTGTCCTTCTGTTTCTCCGCTCCCAGATTCTGGCCTTTCACCGTTTCTTAAATTCCAGGAGTTCCGTAACTCCGATCGGCCTGAAATTTTGAGGGTATTTTCCTTATAATAATATCATTCTTGAGGCGAAAGAAGGGCCCAACTGCCTTAAGGGTTGGTCACGAGCCTGCCAGGCGCGCCTGGGGGGTAGGGCTCGCCTCCTGGGCTCGTGACCCCCTCGGTCATTGTTTCGCGTTGATTCTTCTTCCCAAAAATCATAAATATTCCAAAAAGATCCCTGTAGGTTTTTTATTGTGTTTGAACTTCTTTTCGTATGGATATTCAACAAAAAAACATGCAACAAACAGGAACTGGCACTAGGCACTCGATCAATATGTTAGTCCCAAAAATAGTATAAAAAGTTGCCAAAAGTATATGAAAGTTGTAAAATATTGGCATGAAACAATCAAAAATTATAGATACGACGGAGATGTATCAGCATCCCCAAGCTTAATTCCTGCTCGTCCTCGAGTAGGTGAATGATAAAAAAGATAATTTTTGATGTGGAATGCTACCTAGCATAATCTTGATCATATAATCTAATCATGGCATGAATATTAAGACACGAGTGATTCAAAGCAATAGTCTATCATTTGACATAAAGACAATAATATTTCAAGCATACTAATAAAGCAATCATGTCTTCTCAAAATAACATGGCCGAATAAAGTTATCCCTACAAAATCATATGGTCTGGCAATGCTCCATCTTCATCACACAAGGTATTAAATCATGCACAACCCCGGTTTTAGCCAAGCAATTGTTTCATACTTTAGTATTCTCAAACTTTTTCAACTTTCACGCAATACATGAGCGTGAGCCATGGACATTGCACTATAGGTGGAAGACAATATGGTGGTTGTGGAGAAGACAAAAAGGAGGAGATAGTCTCACATCAACTAGGTGTATCAATGGGCTATGGAGGTGCCCATCAATAGATATCAATGTGAGTGAGTAGGGATTGCCATGCAATGGATGCACTAGAGCTATAAGTGTATGAAAGCTCAAAAAGAAACTAAGTGGGTGTGCATCCAACTTGCTTGCTCACGAAGACCTAGGGCAATTTGAGGAAGCCCATCATTGGAATATACAAGCCAAGTTCTATAATGAAAATTTCCCACTAGTATATGAAAGTGACAGTATAGGAGACTCTCTATCATGAAGATCATGGTGCTACTTTGAAGCACAAGTGTGGTAAAGGATAGTAGCATTGTCCCTTCTCTCTTTTCTCTCATTTTTTTATTTTTTTATTTTTTTCTTCTTTTTTTTGGTGGGCTTCTTTGGCCTCTTTTTTTATTTGGGCTTCATTGGCCTCTTTTATGACTTCCTCACATGGGACAATGCTCTAATAATGATAATCATCACACTTTTATTTACTTACAACTCGATATTTAGAACAAAATATGACTCTATATGAATGCCTCCAGCGGTGTACCGGGATGTGCAATAATCTAGCGTAGCAATGACATCAAAAAAGGACAAGCCATGAAAACATCATGCTGGCTATCTTACGATCATGCAAAGCAATATGACAATGATGGTGCGTGTCATAATAAACGGAATGATGGAAGTTGCATGTCAATATATCTCAGAATGGCTATGGAAATTCCATAATAGGTAGGTATGATGGCTGTTTTGAGGAAGGGTATATGGTGGGTGTAATGCACCGGCGAAAGTTGCGCGGTACTAGAGACGCTAGCAATGGTGGAAGGGTGAGAGTGCGTATAATCCATGGACTCCACATTAGTCATAAAGAACTCACATACTTATTGCAAAAGTCTATTAGTCATCTAAACAAGGTACTACACGCATGCTCCTAGGGGAAGGGTTGGTAGGAGTTAACCATCGCGCGATCCCGACCTCCACACAAAGGATGGCAATCAATAAATGAATCATGCTCCGACTTCGTCACATAACGGTTCACCATACGTGCATGCTACGGGAATCACAAACCTTAACATGAGTATTTCTACGAATACACAATTACTCACTAGCATGACTCTAATATCACATCTTCATGTCGCAAAACTACTGCAAGGAATCAAACATATCATATTCAATGATCTACAAGTTTTATGTAGGATTTTATGACTAACCATGTAAATGACCAACTCCTGTTAACTCTCTAAATAGGTATAAGTGAAGCATGAGAGTTTAATTATTTATACAAAAGATATGCCCCTCTCTAACAAATATATGTGAAGCAAAAGAGCATTCTACAAATGGCGGTTTTCTATCTGTAGGGAAACAGGCAATCCAAACTTCAAATGATATAAGTGAAGCACAGGAAGCATTCTATAAAGCCATACTCAAAAGATATAAGTGAAGTGCAAAGAGCATTCTATAAATCAACCAAGGACTATCTCATACCAGCATGGTGCATAAAATAAAAAGGAAAAATAAACACAAAAGACGCTCCAAGCATTTGCACATATCATGTGACGAATAAAAATATAGCTTTGAGTAAAATTACCGATAAATTGTAGACGAAAGAGGGGATGCCTTCCGGGGCATCCCCAAGATTAGACGCTTGAGTCTTCCTTGAATATTACCTTGGGGTGCCTCGGGCATCCCCAATCTTAGGCTCTTGCCTCTCTTTATTCCTTCATCCATCATGGTCTCATCCAAAACTTGAAAACTTCAATCACATAAAACTTAAACAGAAACTCGTGATAGCATTAGCATAAGAAAACAAACCACCAACTTTTTAGGTACTGTAGTAAACTTAATTTACATTTATATTGATGTTATATTACTGTATTCTCACTTTTCCATGGCTCGTACCCCCCGATACTAACCATAATTTCATCAAAATAAGCAATCAACACAACAAAAATAGAATCTGTCAAAAACAGAATAGTCTGTAGAAATCTATATATTTCGTATACCTATACCATCCCCAAAATTCTGAAAAAAATATGACAATTAATAAAACTTTCATATCAATCAGAAGAAAAAGGAATCAACTCAAAATCTCTTTCTGGATAGGAACTAAAAATAATTTCGTGAGCACAAAGTTTCTGTCTTTTTTCAGCACAATTAAACAACTATCAACAAAACTAATCATAAAGGCTTGACTTGGCACATTATTTTTATAATAAAATGGAGTTGTACAAGGGGATAATTATTTTTGCGAGAAACTTCCATGAAAAATTCTACATTGTTTCCATGAGCATGAACACAAGTGTTCAAGGTCGACCCACACTTCCGCAATGCATCACCTTTCAATCGCTTCTCTTTTTGAAAAAGTTTTAAGTTCCCCTATATATTTTTTGTTTTTAAACTATATAAAAGCACTCAACAGAAATAAATGACTCTCTAAAAC
Organism: Hordeum marinum; assembly: GCA_022496015.1. Classification (NCBI taxonomy): domain Eukaryota; kingdom Viridiplantae; phylum Streptophyta; class Magnoliopsida; order Poales; family Poaceae; genus Hordeum; species Hordeum marinum. The sequence continues at coordinate 274,741,854 of CM039677.1, read as the reverse complement.
ATCCGGGTTGTCTCCCAGGCAGCGCTTTCTTTAAAGACATTAAGCTAGGCATAAAGTGCCCAAGTAATAGATCCACCCGGATCCCAAGGTATATCAAAGCCAATTTAAATAACAATGATTTGTAATTTAGTAGTGAGCAAAAGGTAAAATATATCAGGCAATGACGAAGTCTAACTCTCTTCCTATGCATTGGCATGTCATAAAATAACAATTCATGCACATCAAGTAAAGGCCAATACATAGCATAAGCAGTTTCTTGCAATTTTATCGTATTGGAAACATAGAGAGGTGGAGATGTAGTTACTCTCTCATAATAATTGAAAGTAGTAGCAGCAAGCATATGAATAATATATTCATCAAAATCATCATGTGTAATAGTAGAAGGCAACCCATCAATGTAATCCCTAATAAGAGCAAACTTCTCCGATATAGTGTAGTTGGGAGAATTCAAAAAGATAATAGGACTATCATATGTGGGTGCAATAGCAACAAGTTCATGTTTAACATAAGGAACTATAGCAAGTTCATATCCATAAGCATCATTCATATTGGCATCATGGCCACAAGCATAGCAAGCATCAAGTTCGTAAAAAAGGGATATTTCAAACGAATCCAAGGGATCATAGCAATCAACATAGCATTCATCCTTCGCTAAGCACGAAGGGAAATTAAAAAAATGTATGAGTTGAAGAGTTACTATCATTAGAAGGTGGGCACGAGTAGCTAGTCCACTCTTCCTCCTTTTGTTCTTCGCTCTCCTCGTCATCTTTTTCATCTAATGAGCTCATAGTTTCAGCATTTTCTTCTTCCATAGTTTCCTGCAAAATATTAGTCTCTTCTTGGGCAGCGGAGAATTTCTCCATAAATCGATCAATATAGGAATTATATTCATAATTAGTATAACAATAACCAAGCATAACCAAATTTTCAGATCGGTAAGAAGCATCAACATTATCATCACACTTTTTAAAGAGAGCTTCAATTTCATAAGCACCCATAAAAGCAACAAACTCTTCTATTTGTTCCACATCATAGTAATCATATATACCATTAGCATAAGAAGCCAAGGTTTCATTAGCATTAAATTTACAAGAAAAGGGAAGGTGTTTAGCCTTCATCCTAGAGCAACAAGTAATATCATATCTCAAGCATAGATCCCAAGCATACCATTCCAACATATGAATTTGATCCCATAATAGTTTCCCTTTTTTAGTCAAGTGATAATCCCTAAAGTATTCACGTTGATCCAATGTGTCTCCCATTATATAATTGAATGGGGTTTTCTCAGGATTATTAAAGAAGTGCATAATATTTTCCACATAACGAGCATCGAGGGTTTTAGAAGGTTCCCCATCTCCATGAGTAGCAAGTACACCTAATTTTCTGGGTATTTCGTATTCCATATCCATAACTAAAGATAGAGAACAACTTAGGACAGCAAATAAATCTACTTAGTGATAAAGAAAACAAGCACACATGAGAATATTCACCCCACGCTATTGCTCCTTGGCAATGGCGCCAGAAAAAGGTCTTGATAACCCACAAGTATAGGGGATCAATTGTAGCCCTTCTCAATAAGTAAGAGTGTCGAACCCAACGAGGAGCTAAAGGTAGGACAAATATTCCCTCAAGTTCTATCGACCACCGATACAACTCTATGCACACTTTACGTTTGCTTTACCTAGAACAAGTATGAAACTAGAAGTACTTTGTAGGTGTGATAGTATAGGTTTGCAAGATAATAAAGAACACGTAAATAAAAACTAGGGGCTGTTTAGATAAATAAACAATTACATTAGTTTAACGAGTGTGGAAAAGTGGTGGTAGGAGTTGCGGAATTGTCCCTAAGCAACTGACTATGTTACTAGACCGAGAGCAAGTTTTATGTGGGAGAGGCCACTGCTAGCATGTCATCCCTTACTTGGAATTCTATGCACTTATGATTGCAACTATTAGAAAGCATCCGCAACTACTAACGTTCATTAAGGTAAAACCCAACCAGAGCAATAAGATATATTAGTCCCCCTTCAATCTCGTATGCATCAATTTCTATGCTAGGATGAAGCTTCTGTCACCCTTGCCCTCCAATACATAGTCCTATCAACATACAAGTAACCCTATGGTGTGATCCACGCGCATGCTCATATGATGGGCACCAAAGGATAGCAACATAACCACAAGCAATTTAAACCAATTATAGCAATTCATCAATCACTGATAGGACACCGAAAATCTACTCAAACATCATAGGATGGCAACACAACATTGGATAATAATATGAAGCATAAAGCACCATGTTCAAGTAGAGGGTACAGCGGGTTTGCGAGAGAGTGGACCGCTGAATATGGATGGGAGAAGGTGATGGAGGTGTTGGCTAATACGACGGAGGTGTTGGTGTAAATCGTCGTCACACGATGGTGTCCCCGGCGGCGTTCCGACGCCGCCGGGAGAGAGGGGGGAGATCCCCCTTCTTCTTCCTTGACCTCCTCCCTACATGGGAGAAGGGTTTCCCCTGTGGTCCATGGTCTCCATGGCGACGGACAGGCGAGAGCCCCTCCAAGATTGGATCTCTCTCTCTCTCTCTCTCTCTCTCTGTCCTTCTATTTCTGTGCTCCCAGATTCTGGCCTTTCACCGTTACTTAAATTCCTGGAGATCCGTAACTCCGATCGGGCTGAAATTTTGAGGGGATTTTCCTTATAAAAATATTTTTCTTGCGGAAAGAGAAGGCCCGCAATCGCCTGAAGGGTTGGTCACGAGCCTGCCAGGCGCGCCTAGGGGGGTAGGGCACGCCTCTTGGGCCTGTGACCCCCTCGGCCATCATTTGGCGTTGATTCTTCTTCCCAAAAATCATAAATATTCCAAAACTAATCCCCGTATGTTTTTTTATTGCGTTTGCACTTTGTTTGGTATGGATATTTTGCTAAACAAAAAACATGCAACAAACAGAAACTGGCACTAGGCACTGGATCAATATGTTAGTCCCAAAAATAGTATAAAAAGTTGCCAAAAGTATATGAAAGTTGTAGAATATTGGCATGAAACAATCAAAACGTATAGATACGACGGAGTCGTATCACCTTCTCGTCAACTTCATAGGTCACAGACTTATGATGGTGACCATATTGACTCTTTTGACGAGATTGAGCTATTTTCAACTTTTCACGAATAATGCGAACTTGCTCCTCTGCATCCTAGATCATATCTGGGCCAAAGAGTTGCCTCTCTTCGGTTTCTGACCAGTTAAGAGGTGTTCGGCATTTTCGTCCATAGAGAACTTCAAAAGGGGCTTTGCCCAAGCTTGATTGATAACTGTTGTTATATGCGAATTCAGCAAACGGAAGGCAGTTCTCTTAATTCATACCGAAAGATATAACACAAGCTCGAAGCATGTCTTCGAGAATTTGATTGACTCGCTCAACTTGACCACTTGATTGAGGGTGGAAAGCAATGCTAAAAGATAGATGGGTCCCCATAGCATTTTGGAAAATTTCCCAAAATCGAAAAGGAAAGATACTTCCACGGTCTGAGTTAATCTCCAAAGGAACACCATGAAGAGAAACTATTCGAGAAACATATAACTCCGCTAGCTGGCTAGCAGTTATACTCTCCCGAACAAGAAGAAAATTAGCCACTTTGGAAAGGTGGTCGATGACCACAAAGATAGCATTATTCCCTCTCTTAGTCCTGGGAAATCCAGTAATGAAATCCATACCGACTTTATCCCATTTCCATTCAGGAATAACTAAAGGTTGAAGGGTGCCAGCAGGCCTTTGATGTCCTGCTTTCACGCGGCGACAAACATCGCAGTTAGCTACGAACTAAGCAATTTCTCTCTTCATCCTAGTGCACCAGAACCTCTGGCGTAGGTCCTGATACATCTTGGTACTGCCCGGATGAATTGTGAGAGGAGAATCATGAGCCTCCTTAAGGATCAACTGTCGTAGATGTTGCTTCTTAGGAACCACCAAGCGGTTCTCAAAGTAGACAACACCCCGATCATCTTCCGAAAAGCATCTAACATTACCCTTATTAATGTTTTTCTTGATCCGAGATATCCCGGCATCATGCTTCTGACCTTCTATGATTTGATCCGTAAGAGTAGGTTTCGCCACCAGGTTGGAAAGGAATCCTTGCGGAAGAATGTGAAGGTTTAACTTCCGGAATTCCTCATAGAGAACTGGTTGACTTTGTTGTAACATCAAATTGGTACAATAAGACTTATGACTTAGTGCATCAGCCATGACAGTGGCTTTCCCCGGGGTGTAAGTTATCCCTAAGTCGTAATCGGTAATCAACTCTTCCCACCGTCTTTGCCTGAGATTCAAATCTGGCTGGGTGAAAATATATTTCAGACTTTGGTGATCAGTGTGAATTTCGCAATGATTACCCAGAAGATAATGTCACCAAGTTTTCAGTGCATGGACTACAGCTGCAAGCTCAAGATCATGTGTTGGATAATTATTCTCATGTGGACGCAACTGTCGAGATGCGTATGCAATTACATGACAATCTTGCATGAGAATGCAACCTAATCCTTGTCGCGAGGCGTCGCACTTGATAACAAAGTCCTTAGAGAAGTCTGGTGGCACCAGAATGGGAGCAGAGGTCAGTCGTCTTTTCAACTCCTGGAAACTGTGCTCGCATTGTGCAGTCCACTCGAAGTTTTTATCTTTCTTGAGGAGTTCAGTCAGAGGTTTCGCAACCTTGGAGAAGTTCTCAACAAAGCGGCGACAATAGCTCGCTAAGCCAAGGAAACTCCGAACTTGCTTAACCGATTCAGGTTGAGTCCAATCAAGGACGGCCTGAACTCTCTCAGGATTGACATCAATACCTTTACCAGAGATTACATGGCCCAGATACGTCACTTCTTGCAACCAAAATTCACACTTGGAGAATTTGGCATACAGACGGTGCTCTCGAAGTTTCATCAATACCAGCCTTAGATGCTCGGCATGTTCCTATTCGTTCTTCGAGTAGATGAGTATATCATCAAGGTAAACCATGACGAATTTATCTAAATACTCCATGAAGATCGAATTCAACAAGCGAGAGAAAGTGGCTGGGGCATTGGTTAAACCGAAGACATGATGGTGTACTCGTATTGGCCATAACGAGTAACAAAAGCCGTTTTTGGAATGTCCCCGTTTCTAATTCTGATTTGATGGTATCCCAACCTCAAATCCATTTTCGAAAAGACAGAGGATCCAGCGAATTGATCATACAAATCATTGATCCTGGGGAGCGGATACTTGTTCTTAATGGTTACCAGATTCACTGGCCGATAATCCACAACCGTCCGATCCGATCTATCCTTCTTCTTGACGAAGAGGACGAGACAAGCCCAAGGAGAGGAACTAGGATGGATGAAACCTTTCTTTAAAGCCTCATCGAGTTGAATTTTAAGTTTGGCTAGTTCTAAGGGTGCCATCTTATAGGGTCTTCTGGCTATTGGGACAGTCCCTGGGATGAGCTCTATCACAAACTCAACATCTCTGTCAGGTGGAATTCCTGGCAGTTCTTCTGGAAAGACATCCGGGAAGTCACAGACTACTGGAAGAGGACTGACATTGAGAGAATAGAGTTGGCGTTTGGCTGCTTGAGTAGAGACATTAACTATCTCACCCAATGGATGTGTAAGTTGAACATTCCTAGTATGAGTATCAATCTTAGCATAGTGTGCTTTCATCCAATCCATGCCTAGAATGATATTTATGTCCGAAGACTTGAGACCTATCAAGGATGCTAGGAAGACTAGCCTATCCACCAGAATCTCATTATCATGGCTCACCCTGGAAGTTTGCCATTTTGAACCAGGAGTCTGAACTACTAAAGGAGTAGGCATATCACAAAAAGACATGTTATGCAACTGTGCATAACTTTCTGAGATGAAAGAATGAGATGTCCTAGTATCAAATAGAACAGATGCTGGATGACTATTGACAAGGAGCGTACCTAGGATAACATCAGGATCCACAAGAGCTTCCTCAGCGGAGACATAATTCACACATCCATGAGAAGGAGCTGGCTTCACATAGAAGGCTTTTCCTGGCTTCCCACGTCCAGTGGGCTTGGCATTGTTCTGAGGACACTCACGGGAGTAGTGTCCTGGTTCCCCACATTTATAGCAAACCATGGTGGCACGGGGTGCAACATTTGCAGGCGGACCTCCAAATGGCCTGGTTGGAGGGTTGGGCTGAGTTGGGTGAGGTGCCTGGAAGGATGGCCTCGTGGTGTATCTTGGCGGCAGAGCTGCGTTGGGCACCCACACCCGGCGTTTGTTGGAGCCTGAGACAGATGCGGGGATGAAGTCATGGTTATGCTTCCACGTGGCCTCATAGTCGGTCTGTCCAGAGTTGGCATTGATAGCCTTGTTGATGAGAGCCTGGAAGGTGGTGCACTCATGCAGGCACAGATCTCGGCAGGACTCGGGATTAAGTCCCTTGCGGAACCTAGCCTGCTTCTTAGCATCAGTTGAAACTTCCTTCGGAGCATAGCGAGCGAGATTTCCAAACTCACGGCTATAGGCATCCACTAACAGTCTGCCTTGGGTGAAAACACAAAATTCCTCTCTCTTGCAATCCATCAGCCCTTTTGGGATGTGATGGGTACGGAATGCCGTGCTGAATTCTGCCCAAGTTGGTGCGGGGCCTTCGGGACGCATGGCTTCATAGCTATCCCACCACAGATTGGTGGGTCCCTGCAGAAAATAGGTAGCGAAAGTCACCTTGTTTGCCTCGGACACATTGGCGGACCGGATCTTGCAGAACATGCTAGTCAGCCAGTCATCCGCGTCGAGAGAGTCGACCGAATGATGATACTTAGGTGGGAATAGCTTGACGAAATCACCAAATGACACGCTATCACTGTGATCATTACGGGGAGCACGTGCGGTGTTCTGCTCAATTCTTTCCAGCAGCCTGTTGGTCTCCCTCTTGTTCCGTTCAGCTTCTAACATCACTTCTGCCAAAGAAGGCGCATGGGGCAGATTCTCTTGCCTTGGCTCGCTTCCCTCGCCCTGCTCGGGGGCAGGCACGGGGTTATTCCTAGTTGCCACCATCCTGGGAAAACAAACCCACAGCTTAGACATAGAGGATATCAACACTAAGACATGAGATAAGGAATGTACTGGACAACATGGCATGCAGGGTAAACACCAATCAACATGGTAAAACAACTGCCATATGAACACCATGATTCATACATACCATGACATAGTTCAGTACAAGCCCAAGCTGAAAAACAAACTACAGAGAGATGACACAACTCATCGGAGGCATATCAAGATTCCTATACATTATCTATCTACACCTCCGGAACTCAACTCTCAACCTCGTCATATACCACAAGACACGCAGGACTGTGGCGATACGACTACTACCATACTAGTACTAACATCCACATACTCAAGCATCGCCGTAGAATGCCTCATACAGGTTACCCCGTGACCCGGGAGCTGAACCTGAGGATCTGGAGACACTCTAGCCTATGATCCCTGGAAACCATAAGGACACAAATGTGGCCTTGGTCCCCTTGTTGGTGGCAGCAGTAGTCCTCGAAGAGGGGTGATGCCTCCAACATCGGGCCTGTCTACGTGTGCTGGCAGATGAGTCCGCGGTGGGGTCAGCATCTCCAAATCTCCATAGCCTGTCTGCATGACAGGTGCCAACTGCGTCAGGGCTGTCCAAAGACATGCACGGGTAGCATAAAGCTCCATGCGAAGGGCACGTGCATCACGATCTTTGTTCTCCAACATCTGAGCTGTCACCTGCAGCCTAGGGTCCTCATGAGAATGATCATAGTAGGCTGCGCTAAGATAGCTATCCTCTCCTCCCATGGAAGCAGGAACATAACAGAACTCTATGTTCTGAAGCAGACCATGGTGATACCTCATGATAGTCAACATGGTATAGGCGCCCCCTGAACTGCCATGTCTATGCTGACACCTAATCCATAAGTCCAGTGAAGCAGCTCTACAGCTCCAGGATACGAAGGATATATCTTAACAGTACACAGATACCGACTCTGCTTGAAATCTCGGTACTGCTCCTCCACTGTGTACTCTGTGTACCAACGGTAGCCAGCCTCCATCAGAACTCTAACCAACATGGCCGTGTGACCCGGTACATCGATGCACCTGGTTAGACGGACCACTTGATGGGAAGTACGAGGGGGCATATGAAACAGAGAATGATGCAAAGACATTAGAGAATCTAGTAGAAATTGGATAGCATAACAACTGTAATTGCTCAAAAATGATTTTGAGACAACTGCAAAAGATTGGAAAAGCATAACCACTTGACTTTCTAGACTCAAATCTCTTCCCCATCTGTTTATCACACCAACAATACTCATGTACCGACATACACCTGCAGACAAGCTAGCTAGTGGTCCATGGTTAGTAACTTGTCATCCTAAGCAATAGATGAGAAGCCTTGTTCTTATCCCCGTAGAATAGATGAGAATGACTTAGAATAGAATAACTTGGGAAGAGGAGTAGAAAAGAGCCTTACGTTCCCTTCCACAATCAATTCCCCTACTTTTCTATAGTGTTTCTAGACTCAACTTCGACTGGTTTGGCTTGGTAGTCCTACAGTTAGTCAGGCTCTGATACCAACGCTGTCGGGACCCTGATCCTAAGTCATATGAATCCAGGCTATAACATATCACATCACTTTGCGGCCTCACGCACGGTAAGCTCCACGGCTACAGCCTTACATTAGTTGGGACCGTTTGCGTGTTTTGGCTCACGTATGTGAATATGTCGCTGGCAATCGAACAACAAAGAACCTGGGCCGACATGACTAGTCATAGAACCCAAGTGGCACATCCGTACGGAAACAGGCATGCGTAACCCAGCAACGCAGGTGTCGGCTTCAAGCATGTGTAGACGAGTCATAGCAAGCTAAAAGGACTCCATTATGTCGTGAGACATAAATGTCATCACTGCACGTAGACGAGTCGTAGCAGGCTACAGAGACTCCATTACACTGCGAGACATTTCCCCGAAGGGACAGACACAACAACAAATAAGGATACATGCAGGTCAATCAATGTGTCCGGAGCAGTAGCTGTTGGAAATATGCCCTAGAGGCAATAATAAATTAGATATTATCATATTTCCTTGTTCACGATAATCGTTTATTATCCATGCTATAATTGTGTTGATCGGAAACTCAGATGCATGTGTGGATACATAGACAACACCATGTCCCTAGTATGCCTCTAGTAGACTAGCTCATTCATCAAAAGATGGTTAAGGTTTCCTAGCCATGAACATGAGATGTCATTTGATAACGGCATCACATCATTAGGAGAATGATGTGATGGACAAGACCCAAACTACAAACGTAGCATATGATCATGTCAGTTTATTGCTACTGTTTTCAGCATGTCAAGTATATGTTCCTATGACCATGAGATCATGCAACTCACAGACATCGGAGGAGTTCCTTGTGTGTATCAAATGTCGCAATGTAACTGGGTGGCTATAAAGGTGCTCTACAGGTATCTTCGAGGGTGTCTGTTGAGTTGGCATGGATCAAGACTGGGATTTGTTACTCCATGTGACGGAGAGGTATCTTAGGGCCCACTCCGTAATACAACATCACAATAAGCCTTGCAAGCAATGTGACTAAGTGTTAGTCATGGGATCTTTTATTACGGAATGATTAAAGCGACTTGCCGGTAACGAGGTTGCACTAGGTATGGAGATATCGACGATCAAATCTCGGGCAAGTAACATACCGAAGAACAAAGGGAACATCATACGGGATTAACTGAATCCTTAACATAGAGGTTCGACCGATAAAGATCTTCATAGAATATGTAGGAACCAATATGGGCATCCAGGTCCCGCTATTGGTTATTGACCGTAGAGGTGTCTCGGTCATGTCTACATAGTTCTCGAACCAGCAGGGTCTACACACTTAAGGTTTAGTGACGTTTCGGTAGTATAGAGTTATGTATGGTGGTTACCGAAGGTTGTTCGGAGTCCCGGATGAGATCCCGGAGTTCATGAGGAGCTCCGTAATGGTCTGGAGGTAAAGATTCATATATAGGAAGTCCTATTTTGGTCGCCGGAAAAGTTTCGGGCTCATCGGTAGTGTACCGGGAGTGCCGGTAGTGTACCGGGAGACCATCGGGAGGGGTATTTTGACCCAAGAGGCTACATGGGCTGTGGGAGAGTAAATACCAGCCCTTAGTGGGCTGGTGGAAATGCCACACAAGGCCCATGAGGCTGGGAAGAAAAGCCCAAAGAGAAAAAGGCGGAAAAAGGCAAAAAATAGGGTGAATCCTAGTCCTACTAGGATTGGAGGTGGATTCCACCTCTCCCACTTGATTTGGTCGACCCAATTGCTGGTCCTTTGAGGGCCAAGCCTCCTCCTCTCTTCCTCTTTTATATACTAGAGGTTTTAGGGTTTTTTGGCACCAGATTTTAGCCACGTGCTACCCGTTCCTCCAGTGCATAGTTTCTCCTCTAGATCGGATTTCTGCTGTGCTTAGGCGAAGCCCTGCCGGAATAGCTCTACCACCATTGCCGGAGCACCGTCATGCTGCCGGAGAACTCTTCTACCTCTCCGATTCCTATTGCTGGATCAAGAAGGCGGAGATCGTCATCAAGCTGTACGTGTGCTGAACGCGGAGGTGCCGTCCGTTTGGTTCTAGATCGGAAGAACCGTGATCAAGATCGTGAGACGGATCGTGATGAGATCGCGGGACGAAACGTGATGAGTTCACGGGACAGATCGTGATCAAGATCATGAGAAGGCTCGTGATGAGATCGTGAGAAGGCTCGTGATGAGATCGCAGGACGGATCGTGATGAGATCGCGGGACGCTCGGCGATTTGGATCGCGAAGACGTTCGACTACACCAACCGTGTTTCTTAACGCTTCCCGCTTAGCGATCTACAAGGGTATGTAGATCCACTCTCCCTCTCATAGATGTTCATCACCATGGATAGATCTGCGTGTGCGTAGGAAATTTTTTGTTTCCCATGCATCGTTCCCCAACAGTGGCATCATGAGCTAGGTCTATGTGTAGATGAGATCTCGAGTAGAACACAAAGAGTTTGTGGGCGTTGATGCTTAGATTGCTTTGTCCCTTGGTCTATTTTTGGTGCAGAGGTATTGTGAGATGAAGCCGCCCGGACCAACATTACTCGTATGTTTACAAGAGACCGGTTCCCTCGACCGCAACTTGTTGCATATATGGCTTGCGGTTTGCCAGTTTCTCTCCCTTTAGTTGGATCGGATTCGACAAAGGCGGTCCTTGAGAAGGTTGAAAAGCAACTAGTGTATCACCATTGTGGTTTTTGCGTAGGTGAGAATTGCTCTTGCTAGATACCCGTAGCAGCCACGTAAAACATGCAACAACAATTAGAGGACGTCTAACTTGTTTTTGTAGGGTATGTTGTGATGTGATATGGCCAATTACATGATGTGATATATGTGATGTATGAGATGATCATGTGATGTATAGAATATCATGACTTGCATGTTGATGAGTACGGCAACCGGCAGGAGCCATAGGGTTGTCTTTAATTATTGTATGACCTGCGTGTCAATCATTAAGTGCTATGTAATGCTTTACTTTATTGCTAAACGGTAGCAATAGTAGTAGAAGCATGCAGGGCGTGACAACCCCGATGGCGACACATTGACGGAGATCATGGTGTCGTGCCGGTGACGATGGAGATCATGTCGGTGCTTTCAAGATGGAGATGTAAAGCACGAGTTCATGGCCATATCATGTCACTTATGAATTGCATGTGATGTTAATCCTTTTATGCACCTTGTTTTGCTTAGTACGACGGTAGCATTATAAGGTGATCCCTCACTTAAATTTCAAGATAAATTGTGTTCTCCCCGAGTGTGCACCGTTGCGAAAGTTCGTCGTGTTGAGACACCACGTGATGATCGGGTGTGATAGACTCTACGTTCACATACAACGGGTGCAAGCCAGTGTTGCACATGCAGAACACTCGGGTTAAACTTGACGAGCCTAGCATGTACAGACATGGCTTCGGAACACAAGAGACCGAAAGGTCGAAAATGAGTCATATAGTAGATATGATCAACATAATGATGTTCACCATTGAAGCCACCTCAACTCACGTGATGATCAGACTTGAGTTGGTGAATTTGGATCATGTGTCACTCAGATGACCTGAGGGATGTCAATTTGAGTGGGAGTTCTTAGGTAATATGATTAATTGAACTCATTATCATGAACATAATCAAAGTGTCTTTGCAAATTATGTTGTAGATTACTAGCTCACGCTATAGCTCCCTTGTATTTTTATATGTTCCTAGAGAAATAGAATTGAAAGATGATGGTAGCAATATTGCGGACTGGGTCCGTGATCTGAGGATTGTCCTTGTTGCTGCACAGAAGGCTTATGTCCTTAATGCACCTCTCGGTGCGCCACCCCCTCTAGCGTCGTCTATAGATGTTGTGAACATCTGACAGGCACGTTCCATGACTACTTGATAGTTTAGTGCATCATGCATTACGGCTTAGAATTGAGGCTCTGAAACGTTTTGAAAGTCACGGAACATATGAGATGTTCTAAGATTTGAGATTATGATCTCAGGCTCATGCCCGTGTTGTGAGATATGAGATCTCCAACAAGATTCTTTGCCTGTAAGATGAAGGAGAATAGCTCAATCGTTGAGCATGTACTCAGATTGTCTGGGTACTATAATCGCTTGAATCGAGTGGGAGTTGATCTTCCAGATAAGATAGTGATTGACATAGTTCTTCAAGTCACTATCACTAAGCTACTAGAACTTGGTGATGAACTATAAATTGCCAGGGATAGAAGAAATGATTCCTGAGTTGTTCGCGATGTTTTACACCGCAAAGGTAGAAATCAAGAAGGAGCATCAAGTGTTGATGGTTAGTAAAACCACTAGTTTCGAGAAGGGCAACGGCAAGGACGAAAACTTCATGGATGGCAATCAGTTGCTGCTCCAGTGAAGCAACCCAGAGTTGAACCCAAACCCGAGACTAAGTGCTTCGATTATGAGGAGAGCGGTCGCTGAAGCGGAACAACCCTAGATACTTGGTAGATAAGAAGGTTGGCAACGTCGACAGAAGTATATTTGATATACGTGTGATTGATGTGTACCTTGCTAGTACTCCTAGTAGCACCTGGGTATTGAATACCGGTTCAGTTGCTAAATGTTAGTAACTCGAAGTAAAAGCTACGGAATAAACGGAGAACTAACTAAGGGTGAGGTGACGATGTGTGTTGTAAATGTTTCCAAGGTTGATGTGATCAACATCGCACGCTCTCTCTACCTTCGGGATTAGTGACGAACCTAAATAAATGTTATTTGGTGTTTTGCGTTGAGCATTAACATGATTAGATCGTGTTTATTGCAACATGATTTAAGTTAGAGAATAATGGTCATTCTATTTACATGAATAATACCTTCAATGGTCATGCACCCCGGGAGAATGGTTTGTTGAATCTTGATAGTAGTAATACACATGTTTTTAATGCCAAAAGATACAAAGTTAATAATGATAGTACCACATACTTGTGGCACTGCCGCTAAATGTCATATTGGTATAAAGCGCATGAAGAAACTCCATGATGATGGATCTTTGGAGTCATTCGATTTCGAATCGGTTGAGACATGCGAACCATGCCTTTTGGGCAGGATGACTAAGGACCCCGTTTTCTGGATTGATGGAGCGGGCAAGTGGTTTATTGGAAATGATACATGTTGATGTATGCAATCCAATGAGTCTTGTAATGTGTGGTGGATGTCGTTATTTTCTTACCTTCACTGATGATTTGAGTAGATATAGTGGATATTTACTTAATGAAACACAAGTGTGAATTGTTTGAAAGGTTCAAGCAGATTCAGAGTGATGTTTAAGATCGTCGTGACAAGAAGATAAAGATGTCTATGATATGATCGTGGAGGTGAATATGTGAGTTACGAGTTTGGCATACAACTTTGGACAATGTGAAAGTCGTTTCACAACTCACGCCACCTGGAAGACCATAGTGTGATGGTGTGTCCGAACGGCATAGTCGTGCTCTATTGGAAATGGTGCTTGCTATGATGTCTCTTATCGATTTGCTACTATAGTTTTGGGCTTATGCATTAGAGACAACTACATTCACTTTAAATAGGGCACCATCTAAATCCGTTGAGATGACACCGTGTGAATTATGGTTTGATAGAAACATAAGCTGTCATTTCTTGATGTTTGGGGCTGCGACACTTGTGTGGAAAAAAATGTTTTCACCTAATAAGCTCGAACCCAAAGAGGACAAATGCATCTTCATAGAATACCCTAAGAACAGTTGGGTATACCTTCTATCTCAGATCCAAGTGCAAAGTGTTTGTTGCTAAAAATTGGTCCTTTCTCGAGAAAGAGTTTCTCTCGAAAGAATTGAGTGGGAGAAAGATAGAACTTGACGAGGTTGTTAAACCTTTATTCAACCAGAGAGTAGCGTAGCACAGGAAGATGTTCCTATGAAGCCTACGTCAGTTGAAGAGGAAGTTAATGATGATGATCATGAAGCTTCAGGATCAAGTTACTATCGAACTTCGTAGGTCGACAAGGATGTGTACTGCTCTTGAGCGGTACGACAACCCTGTCTTGGAGGTCATATTGTTGGACAATGATGAACCTATGAGCTATGGAGAAGCGATGATGGGCCCGGATTCCGACAAATGGATAGTCCATCAAATCTGAGAAAAGGATCCATGTATGAAACCCAAGTATAGACTTTGGTAGACTTGCTCATTCAACGGAGGTCGTTGAGTACAAATGGATCTTTAAAATGAAGATAGACGCTGATGGTAAATGTCACCCTTTGTAAAGCTCGACTTGTTGCAAAGAAGTTTGTGACAAATTCAAGGAGTTGACTGTGATAAGACTTTCCCACTCATAGCGATGCTAAAGTCTGTTGGAATTATGTTAGCAGTTGCTGCATTTTTCAATTATGAAATTTGGCAGATGGATGTCAAAACATCGTTTCCTTAACGGTTTAATTGAGGAAAGGTTGTATGTGATACAACCAGAAAGTTTTGTCAGTCCTCAGGATGCTAAAAGGTGATTAAGCTTCAGTGATCTTTCTATGGACTGAAGCAAGCATCTCGAAGTTGGAATATACACTTTGATGAGGTGATCAAAGTTTTTGAAATTTATAGAAAGTTTACTAGAAACTTGTATTTACAATAAAGTGAGTGGGAGCACTATAGAATTTCTGATAAGTATATGTGGATGACATATTGTTGATCGGAAATAATGTAGAATTTCTGGAAAGCATAAACGGTTGTTTGAAAAGTGTTTTTCAAAGGAAGACCTGGATAAAGCTACCAAATTGTTAAGCATCAAGATCTATAGAGATAGATCAAGATGCTTGATGAGACTTTCAATGAGTACATACCTTGAAAAGATTTTGAAGGAGTTCAAAATGGATCAGTCAGAGAAATAGTTCTCACCTGATTTGTAAGGTGTGAAGTTGAGTGAGACTCAAAGCTCGACCATAGCAGAAGAAAGAGAAAGGACGAACGTGGTCCCCTATGCCTTAGCCATAGGCTCTATACAGTATGCCATGCTGTGTACCGCACCTGTGTGTGCCTTACCATGAGTCCGTCAAGGGGTACAAGAGTGACCCAGGAGTGGATCACTGGACAACGGTCAAGATTATCCTTAGTAACTCAAAGACTAAGGATATGTTTCCCGATTATGGAGCTGAGCGAAGGTTGTTCAAAGTACCAGATGAGATCCTGGACGTCATGAGAAGCTCCAGAATGGTCCAGAGGTAAAGATTCATATATAGGAAGTCCTATTTTGGTCGCCGGAAAAGTTTCGGGCTCATCGGTAGTGTACCGGGAGACCATCGGGAGGGGTATTCCGTCCCAAGAGGTTACATGGGCTGTGGGAGAGTAAATACCAGCCCTTAGTGGGCTGGTGGAAATTACACACAAGGCCCATGAGGCTGGTAAGAAAAGCCCAAAGAGAAAAAGGTGGAAAAAGGCAAAAAA
This sequence comes from Hordeum marinum, assembly GCA_022496015.1. Lineage (NCBI taxonomy): Eukaryota > Viridiplantae > Streptophyta > Magnoliopsida > Poales > Poaceae > Hordeum > Hordeum marinum. The sequence goes on along the minus strand of CM039677.1, from coordinate 274,725,835 downwards.
TAGGGTGAATCCTAGTCCTACTAGGATTGGAGGTGGATTCCACCTCTCCCACTTGATTTGGTCGACCAAATTGCTGGTCCTTTGAGGGACAACCCTCCTCGTCTCTTCCTCTTATATATACTAGAGGTTTTAGGGTTTTTTGGCACCAGATTTTAGCCACGTGCTACCCGTTCCTCCAATGCATAGTTTCTCCTCTAGATCGGATTTCTCGAGTGCTTAGGCGAAGCCCTGTCGGAATAGCTCCACCACAATCGCCAGAGCACCGTCACACTGCCGGAGAACTCTTCTACCTCTCCTCTCCCTCTTGCTGGATCAAGAAGGCAGAGATCGTCATCAAGCTATATGTGTGCTGAACGAGGAGGTGCCGTGCGTTCGGCGCTAGATCGGAAGAACTGTGATCAAGATCGTGAGACGGATCGTGATGAGATCGCGGGACGGATCGTGATGAGTTCACGGGACTGATCGTGATCAAGATCATGAGACGACTCATGATGAAATCGCGGGATGGATCTTGATGAGATCACGGGACGCTCGGCGATTTGGATCGCGAAGACATTCGACTACACCAACTGTGTTTCTTAATGCTTCCCGCTTAGCGATCTACAAGGGTATGTAGATCCACTCTCCCTCTCGTAGATGTTCATCACCATGGATAGATCTGCGTGTGCTAAGGAAATTTTTAGTTTCCCATGCATCGTTCCCCAACAGTAGCAAGCTACCATGGCTCGGTGGAAGCAGAAAGAGGTAGTTTCCCATAAAGAGTACTACTAAAGGCACATGACTAGGTGTCGGATCCCGTACATAACGTGGCACATCACACGTACGCATGACATGCCTGATATGCATAGATACAACCATGGCATCACAACATAACCATACAACATCATGACTTTTATTTAAGAGGCTCAGACGAGCCTTGCATAATATGTTCTTACAGATAGGGGTCACATGACCTGACACTCAGGTCATACAAACAAGTTCATACAAACCAAGAGGAAGCATAAAGTTGTCTGAGTACAGACGGATGAAAGGGTAAAAAGGCACATGGCCTGACTATCTATAGCCCGCCACAGGGCAAAGGTCGTAGCTGAGACACCAGCTATTCGGCATCGTCAACATCTAGAAAGAACTCACCTGATGGGTCCTGGGTCTCATCTACAACATTTATTAAGCAAACGTGAGTACAAACGTACTTCGCAAGTCTTTAAAACAGACCTAGTCTATTCATGCTCATGTATCAACAAGGGGGGTGGTGGAGTTTATGTAGCAATGCCATCTTTGACTCATGGCTAACCTACACTACTCAATTTTAACTCTTTGTTAACATTTTAGATATCGCACACGAGTCCACTAACTCCATGACAATACACCACCATGGATTCACTTCTCTGTCCTGGGAGAGTGCCATCCACGGTACTCACACTTGTCTTGATATTTTTATGAGTATCCATTTGATTATCTATGAACAGCATAAGTTCTCCAAGTAGTCCATATCCGAGGACGCGGCTATTCGAATAGTTTCATACCCTGCAGGGGTGTACTTCTTCACACACACTATTGCCACTTATCGATGTGTGCTCATAAAACCATGCACCTCGGCAACCTTCAAGCGGAAGCCCAGCGAGGGAGTCAGCCACGACCACCATTCACATAAGACCTCTAGTACAGGCTATCGCCTATTTGAGACTGAATCCGCACGGAAGTCCAGCCAAACGATGTGCGCAGGGTTCCCAAGCCCACCATTCGGGTGACCCTTGGTACACCGTGCCACTGCCTACCGCGTCGTAACCCACCCCGAGGGTCAGTGCTACACACGGCCTCCATCATGCTATAAACACCAGAAACTACTTGCAACTCATGGACTAAGGACTAAGCGACTAATAAGTCGAGAGGGGTCGAGTTACCGGAACCCAATATGTGGTAGTAACTAGTCTTGGATCACAAACACGGAACTCAATTCCTAAGAACGGTCCCAATGAGACAACCCGCTATGTACTCCTACATAGCCTCTCATCGCTACCTTTACCAAATCCGTTTCATCATAAGCTCATCACATTAGAACAACATTGTTTCACTCCAGTTCATCACCCAGATGAATCAGACCTGACACAACTCTAACCATAGAACGCATAGCAGGCAAAGTAAGCTAAGAACATCATGGCACAAGCATCTACCAGGTATGCTGGGTTGCAAGGTTTAGCTATTTACTGTGACAATGACAGGTCATGCAGAAGATTAGGTTCATCTACCATGTATGACTAACATGTGATCGTTTGTCCTAATGCAATAAATAAGAGCAGGAGTGAGAGAGTGGGATGTTATCGGAATAATCAATGTGGTTTCTTGCCTTGCTGGGTAGCGGGAAGGTTCTATCATTTGCTGGAATACTTGGGGGTATCCTCAGAAGCAGGGACTACCGCAATGTAGATAAGGAACAATCAATACACGCAAGTGCAACAATATGATGCATGATCATGGCATGATAGCATGTATGGATGAGCTAGTGCAACTAGTGTTCATGTTGATTTGAAATGAGTTTGAATATAGGTTCACAGTCGTTCTTCATTTCAAATCCATATACTAACCTATTAGTAAATGTCCATGTTTATCTATACAGATTGCTCTAACATGCATGATATTAGCACCATTGGATTCATTGAATTTTTTGATAAATTTTCATATATAAATTATTTTCACCTAATTTACAGATTAATTTATACGGAATTTTGAAGTTTTAAATAATTTCTGGAATAATTTTTAAACTTGAAAATGAAATTATGACATCAACCTGACGTCACCATGACGTCGCTGGTCGGCTGACCAGGCCAGAGTCAAACCTCACATGTGGGGACCACATGTCAGTGACTCGATCACCTAACCAGAAAATTAAAACTAATCCTATTTACTTAACAGTTCTGGGCCCACTAGTCAGTGACTAATTAGGTTAATTAATTTAATTAATTAATTTTTCTTAATCTAACTCTAATTAGAGGGTCGGGCCCACTTGCAAGTTGACCTGGGGTCAAACCCTTGTGGTCAACTCCGGCTAGACCTACCGGCGTTGAGCCGCCGGTGGCTCCAAAGACGGCGGAGGGGTTCGGGATCTCTCCTCCGGTGACCAAAAGGGCGGCGGGGGGCACCAAACGGACCTACGCTCATGTTGGAAATATGCCCTAGAGGCAATAATAAATTAGTTATTATCATATTTCCTTGTTCATGATAGTCGTTTATTATCCATGCTATAATTGTATTGATCGGAGACTTAAATGCATGTGTGGATACATAGACAAAACCATGTCCCTAGTATGCCTCTAATGGACTAGCTCGTTGATCAAAGGATGGTTAAGGTTTCCTAGCCATGGACATGAGATGTCATTTGATAACGGGATCACATCATTAGGAGAATGATGTGATGGATAAGACCCAAACTACAAATATAGCATATGATCGTGTCAGTTTATTGCTACTGTTTTCTGCATGTCAAGTATATGTTCCTATGACCATGAGATCATGCAACTCACGGATATCGGAGGAGTGCCTTGTGTTTATCAAACGTCGCAACGTAACTGGGTGACTATAAAGGTGCTCTACAGGTATCTTCGATGGTGTCTATTGAGTTGGCATGGATTGAGACTGGGATTTGTTACTCCGTGTGACGAAGAGGTATCTCGGGGCCCACTCAGTAATGCAACATCACAATAATCCTTGCAAGCAATGTGACTAATTGTTAGTTGCGGGATCTTGTATTACAGAACAAGTAAAGAGACTTGCCGGTAACGAGGTTGAACTAGGTATGGAGATACCGACGATCGAATCTCGGGCAAGTAACATACCGAAGAACAAAGGGAACGTTATACGGGATTAACTGAATCCTTGACATAGAGGTTCGACCGATAAAGATCTTCATAGAATATGTAGGAACCAATGTGGACGTCCAGGTCCCGCCATTGGTTATTGACCGTAGAGGTGTCTCGGTCATGTCTACATAGTTCTCGAACCCGCAGGGTCTGCACACTTAAGGTTCGGTGACGTTTCGGTAGTGTAGAGTTATGTATGGTGGTGACCGAAGTTTGTTCGGAGTCCCAGATGAGATCCCGGACATCACGAGGAGCTCCGGAATGGTCCGGAGGTAAAGATTCATATATAGGAAGTCCCAGTTTGGTTTCCGGAAAAGTTTCGGGCTCATCGGTAGTGTACCGGGAGTGCCGGTAGTGTACCGGGAGTGCCGATAGTGTACCGGGAGACCTCCGGGAGGGGTACTTCGACCCCAAGAGGTCCATGGGCTGTGGGAGAATAATAACCAGCCCTTAGTGGGCTGGGAAAACAGCCACAAAGGCCCATGGCGCAGGAGAGAAAGTCCTAAAGCAAAAAGCGGAAAATCAGCCAATAGGAGGCAATCCTACTCCAACTAGGATTGGAGGTGAAGTAGGATTTCTTCCCACCTCCTATTTTGGCTGACCCAAAGGCCTTGGCTGCCTCTCCTCTCCTCTCCTCCTATATATAGTAGTGGAATGGGTGGTTTTTGGACAGATTTTCCGGCCACGTGCTACCCGTTTCACCGGTGCACAGTTTCTCCTCTAGATCGGTTTTCCGCAGCGTTTAGGCGAAGCCCTGCCGGAATCACTCCACCACCATCACCGGAGCGCCGTCACGCTGCCAGTGAACTCTCTCTCCTCTCCACCTCCTCTCGCTGGATCGAGATGGTGGAGATCGTCATCAAGCTGCACGTGTGCTGAACGCGGAGGTGCCGTCCGTTCGGCGCTAGATCGGAAGGACCATGATCGAGATCGCGAGACAGTTCGTGATGAGATCGCCGAACGGATCGTGATGAGTTCGCGGGACAGATCGTGATCAAGATCGTGAGACGGATCGTGATGAGATCGCGGGACGGATCATGATGAGTTCACGGGACGGATCGTGATTGGATCACGGGACGGATCGTGATGAGATCGCAGGACGCTCGGCGATTTGGATCGCGAAGATGTTCGACTACACCAACCGCGTTTCTTAACGCTTCCCGCTTAGCGATCTACAAGGGTATGTAGATCCACTCTCCCTCTCGTAGATGCTCATCACCATGGATAGGTTTGCGTGTGCGTAGGAAATTTTTTGTTTCCCATGCGCCGTTCCCCAACAGTGGTATCAGAGCTAGGTTGATGGTTCGATGAGATCTCGAGTAGAACACAAAATGTTTGTGGGCGTTGATGCTTATATTGCTTCCTCCCTTGGTCGTATTTTGGTTCAGCAGGATTGTGAGATGAAGCGGCCCGGACCAACATTACTCGTACGCTTACGAGAGACCGGTTCCCTCGACGCAACTTGTTGCCTAGATGGCTTGCGGGTGACAGTTTCTCTCACTTTAGTTGGATCGGATTCGACAAAGGCGGTCCTTGAGAAGGTTGAAAAGCAAACTAGTGTATCATCGTTGTGGTTTATGCGTAGGTGAGAATCGTTCTTGCTAGATACCCGTAGCAGCCACGTAAAACATGTAACAACAATTAGAGGACGTCTAACTTGTTTTTGCAGGGTATGTTGTGATGTGATATGGCCAATTACATGATGAGATATATGTGATGTATGAGATGATCATGTGATGTATAGAATTTCACGACTTGCATGTCGTTGAATACGGCAACCGGCAGGAGCCATAGGGTTGTCTTTAATTATTGTATGACCTGCGTGTCAATCATTTAGCGCTATGTAATGCTTTACTTTATCGCTACGGTAGCAATAGTAGTAGAAGCATGTAGGGAGTGACAACCCCGATGGTGACACGTTGATGGAGATCAAGATGATGGAGATAATGGTGTCGTGCCGGTGACGATGGAGATCATGCCGGTGCTTTCTAGATGCAGATCAAAAGCACAAGTTCGTGGCCATATCATGTCACTTATGATTTGCATGTGATGTTAATCCTTTTTATGCACCTTGTTTTGCTTAGGAAGGCGGTAGCATTATAAGGTGATCCCTCACTTAATTTCAAGATAAATTGTGTTCTCCCCGAGTGTGCACCGTTGCGAAAGTTCATCGTGTTGAGACACCACGTGATGATCGGGTGTGATAGACTCTACGTTCACATACAACGGGTGCAAGCCAGTGTTGCACATGCAGAACACTTGGGTTAAACTTGACGAGCCTAGCATGTACAGACATGGCCTCGGAACACAAGAGACCGAAAGGTCGAACATGAGTCGTATAGTAGATATGATCAACATGATGATGTTCACCATTGCAGCCACCTCAACTCACGTGATGATCGGACTTGAGTTGGTGAATTTGGATCATGTATCACTCGAATGATCGGAGGGATGTCAATTTGAGTGGGAGTTCTTAAGTAATATGATTAATTGAACTCATTATCATGAACATAGTCAAAGTGTCTTTGCAAATTATGTTGTAGATTACTAGCTCGCGCTGTAGCTCCCTTAAATTTTTATATGTTCCTAGAGAAATAGAGTTGAAAGATGTTGGTAGCAATATTGCGGACTGGGTCCGTGATCTGAGGATTGTCCACATTGCTGCACAGAAGGCTTATGTCCTTAATGCACCGCTCGGTGCGCCACCCCCTCTAGCGTCGTCTATAGATGTTGTGAACATCTGACAGGCACGTTTCGATGACTACTTGATAGTTTAGTGTGTCATGCATTACGGCTTAGAATTGAGGCTCCAAAACGTTTTGAACGTCACGGAACATATGAGATGTTCTAGGAGCAGAGATTGTGGTCTCAGGCTCATGCCTTTGTTGCGAGATATGAGATCTCCAACAAGATTCTTTGCTTGTAAGATGAAGGAGAATAGCTCAATCGTTGAGCATGTACTCAGATTGTCTGGGTACTACAATCGCTTGAATCAAGTGGGAGTTGATCTTCCAGATAAGATAGTGATTGATATAGTTCTCCAAGTCACTATCACTAAAGCTACTAGAACTTAGTGATGAACTATAATACACCAGGGATAGAAGTATTGATCCCTGAGCTGTTCGCGATGTTTGACACCGCGAAGGTAGAAATCAAGAAGGAGCGTCAAGTGTAGATGGTTAATCAAACCACTAGTTTCGAAAAGGGCAAGAGCAAGGAGGGAAACTTCATGGATAGCAAGTCAGTTGTTGCTCCAGTGAAGCAACCCAAAGTTGAACTCAAACCCAAGACTAAGTGCTTCTATTATGAGGTGAGAGGTCGCTGAAGCGGAACAACCCTGGATACTTGGTAGATAAGAAGGCTGGCAACATCGATAGAAGTATATTTGATATACGAGTTATTGATGTGTACCTTGCTAGTACTCCTAGTAGCACCTGGGTATTGGATACCGGTTCTGTTGCTAAATGTTAGTAACTCAAAATAAAAGCTACGGAATAAACGGAGAACTAGCTAAGGGTGAGGTGACGATGTGTGTTGGAAATGTTTCCAAGGTTGATGTGATCAACATCGCACGCTCTCTCTACCTTCAGGATTAGTGACGAACCTAAATAAATGTTATTTGGTGTTTTGCGTTGAGCATGAACATGATTAGATCATGTTTGTTGCAATACGGTTATTCATTTAAGTCAGAGAATAATAGTTATTCTGGTTACATGAATAATACCTTCAATGGTCATGCACCCAGTGAGAATGGTTTGTTGAAATCTTGATCGTAGTAATACACATGTTCATAACATTGATGTCAAAAGATACAAAGTTAATAATGATAGTACCACATACTTGTGGCACTGCCGCTAAATGTCATATTGGTATAAAGCGCATGTAGAAACTCCATGCTGATGGATATTTGGACTCATTCGATTTTGAATCGGTTGAGACATGCGAACCATGCCTCTTGGGCAAGATGACTAAAGGACCCCGTTGGATGGAGCGGGCAAGTGATTCATTGGAAATGATACATGTTGATGTATGCAATCTAGTGAGTCTTGTAGCGTGCAGTGGATATCGTTATTTTCTTACCTTCACTGATGATTTGAGTAGATATAGTGTATATTTACTTAATGAAACACAAGTCTGAATCGTTTGAAAGGTTCAAGCAAATTAAGAGTGAAGTTTAAAGATCATCGTGACAAGAAGATAAAAATGACCGCGATATGATCGTGGAGGTGAATATCTGAGTTACGAGTTTGGCATACAACTTAAGACAACGTGAAATTTGTTTCATAGCTAACGCCACCTGGAACACCATGGTGTGATGGTGTGTCCGAACATCATAGTCATGCTCTATTGATATAGTGCATACTGTGATGTCTCTTATCGTTTTACTACTATAATTTTTGGGGTTATGCATTAGAGACAACTACATTCACTTTAAATAGGGCATCATCTAAATCCGTTGAGATGACACCGTGTGAATTATGGTTTGATAGAAACCTAAGCTGTCATTTCTTAATGTTTGGGGCTGCGATGCTTGTGTGGAAAATGTTTTCACATAATAAGCTAGAACCCAAAGCGGACAAATGTATCTTCATAGAATACCCTAAGAATAGATGGGTATGCCTTCTATCTCAGATCCGAGTGCAAAGTGTTTGTTGCTAGAACTGGGTCCTTTCTCGAGAAAAAGTTTCTCTCGAAAGAATTGAGTGGGAGGAAGATAGAACTTGATGAGGTTGTTAAACCTTTGTTCAACCAGAGAGTAGCGCAGCGCAGAAAGATGTTTCTGTGAAGCCTACGTTAGTTGAAGAGGAAGTTAATGATGATGATCATGAAGCTTCAGGATCAAGTTACTATCGAACTTCGTTGGTCGACAAGGATGTGTACTGCTCCTGAGCGGTACGACAACTCTGTCTTGGAGGTCATGTTGTTGGACAACGATGAACCTACGAGCTATGGAGAAGCGATGATGGGCCCGGATTCCGACAAATGGTTGGAGGCCATGAAATCCGAGATAGGATCCATGTATTAAAACCAAGTGTAGACATTGGTAGACTTGCTCGTTGGACGGCAGGTCGTTGAGTAGAAATGGATCTTTAAAATGAAGACAGACACTGATGGTGAATGTCACTATTTGTAAAGCTCGACTTGTTGCAAAGATGTTTGTGACAAGTTCAAGGAGTTGACTACGATGTGACTTTCTCACTCGTAGCGATGCTAAAAGTCTGTTGGAATTATGTTAGCAGTTGCTGTGTTTTCAATTATGAAATCTGGCAGATGGATGTCAAAACATCGTTTCCTTAACGGTTTACTTGAGGAAAGGTTGTATGTGATACAACCAGAAGGTTTTGTCAGGCCTAAGGATGCTAAAAGGTGTGCAAGCTTCGGTGATCCTTCCATGGACTGAAGCAAGCATCTCGGAGTTGGAATATACACTTTGATGAGGTGATCAAAGTTTTGATGTTTATACAAAGTTTATGAGAAACTTGTATTTGCAATAAAGTGAGTGGGAGCACTATAGAATTTCTGATAAGTATATGTGGATGACATATTGTTGTTCAGAAATAATGTAGAGTTTCTGGAAAGCATAAAACGGTTATTTGGAAAGTGATTTTCAAAGGAAGACCTGGATAAAGCTACCTAATTGTTGAGCATCAAAATCTATAGAGATAGATCAAGATGCTTGATGAGACTTTCAATGAGTGCATACCTTCACAAGATTTTGAAAGAGTTCAAAATGGATCAGCCAGAGAAATAGTTCTCGTCTGATTTGTAAGGTGTGAAGTTGAGTGAGACTCAAAGCTCGACAATGGCAGAAGAAAGAGAAAGGACGAACGTCGTCCCCTATGCCTTAGCCATAGGCTCTATATTATGCCATGCTGTGTACCGCACCTATGTGTGCCTTGCCATGAGTCTGTCAAGGGGTACAATAGTGGTCCAGGAGTGGATCACTGGACAGCGGTCGGAATTATCCTTAGTAACCAGAGGACTAAGGAAATGTTTCTTGATTATGGAGGTGATAAAGAGTTCGTCGTAAAGAGTTACGTCGATGCAAGCTTTAACACCTATCCGGATGACTAGTAGTAGCAATCTGGATACGTATAGTGGAGCAGCCATTTGGAAATAGTACCAAGTGGAGTGTGGTAGCAGTGTTTACGGTTTGACATAGAGATATGCAAAGTACACACGGATCTGAATATCGCAGACCCGTTGACTATAAGACCCGGTGGCTCCAAAGACGGCGGAGGGGTTCGGGATCTCTCCTCCGGTGACCAAAAGGGCGGCGGGGGGCACCAAGCGGACCTACGCTCATGTTGGAAATATGCCCTAGAGGCAATAATAAATTAGTTATTATCATATTTCCTTGTTCATGATAATTGTTTATTATCCATGCTATAATTGTATTGATCGGAGTCTTAAATGCATGTGTGGATACATAGACAAAACCATGTCCCTAGTATGCCTCTAATGGACTAGCTCGTTGATCAAAGGATGGTTAAGGTTTCCTAGCCATGGACATGAGATGTCATTTGATAACGGGATCACATCATTAGGAGAATGATGTGATGGATAAGACCCAAACTACAAACATATCATATGATCGTGTCAGTTTATTGCTACTGTTTTCTGCATGTCAAGTATATGTTCCTATGACCATGAGATCATGCAACTCACGGATATCGGAGGAGTGCCTTGTGTGTATCAAACGTCGCAACGTAACTGGGTGACTATAAAGGTGCTCTACAGGTATCTTCGATGGTGTCTGTTGAGTTGGCATGGATCGAGACTGGGATTTGTTACTCCGTGTGACGGAGAGGTATCTCAGGGCCCACTCGGTAATGCAACATCACAATAAGCCTTGCAAGCAATGTGGCTAATTGTTAGTTGCGGGATCTTGTATTGTATAACGAGTAAAGAGACTTGCCGGTAACGAGGTTGAACTAGGTATGGAGATACCGACGATCGAATCTCGGGCAAGTAACATACCGAAGAACAAAGGGAACGTTATACGGGATTAACTGAATCCTTGACATAGAGGTTCGACCGATAAAGATCTTCGTAGAATATGTAGGAACCAATGTGGACGTCCAGGTCCAGCCATTGGTTATTGACCGTAGAGGTGTCTCGGTCATGTCTACATAGTTCTCGAACCCACAGGGTCTGCACACTTAAGGTTCGGTGACGTTTCGGTAGTGTAGAGTTATGTATGGTGGTGACCGAAGTTTGTTCGGAGTCCCGGATGAGATCCCGGACGTCACGAGGAGCTCCGGAATGGTCCGGAGGTAAAGATTCATATATAGGAAGTCCCAGTTTGGTTTCCGGAAAAGTTTCGGGCTCATCGGTAGTGCACCGGGAGTGCCGGTAGTGTACCGGGAGTGCCGGTAGTGTACTGGGAGACCTCCGGGAGGGGTACTTCGACCCCAAGAGGTCCATGGGCTGTGAGAGAATAATAACCAGCCCTTAGTGGTCTGGGAAAACAGCCACAAAGGCCCATGGCGCAGGAGAGAAAGTCCTAAAGCAAAAAGTGGAAAATAAGCCAATAGGAGGCAATCCTACTCCAACTAGGATTGGAGGTGAAGTAGGATTTCTTCCCACCTCCTATTTCGGCCGACCCAAAGGCCTTGGCTGCCTCTCCTATCCTCTCCTCCTATATATACTAGTGGATTGGGTGGTTTTTGGACAGATTTTCCGGCCACGTGCTACCCGTTTCACCGGTGCACAGTTTCTCCTCTAGATCGGTTTTCCGCAGCGTTTAGGCGAAGCCCTCCCGGAATCACTCCACCATCATCACCGGAGCGCCGTCACGCTGCCCGTGAACTCTCTCTCCTCTCCACCTCCTCTCGCTGGATCGAGATGGTGGAGATCGTCATCAAGCTGCACGTGTGCTGAACGCGGAGGTGCCGTACGTTCGGCGCTAGATCGGAAGGACCGTGATCGAGATCGCGAGACAGTTCATGATGAGATCGCCGAACGGATCGTGATGAGTTCGCGGGACAGATCGTGATCAAGATCGTGAGACAGATCGTGATGAGATCGCGGGACGGATCGTGATGAGTTCACGGGACGGATCGTGATTGGATCGCGGGACGGATCGTGATGAGATCGCGGGACGCTCGGCGATTTGGATCGCGAAGATGTTCGACTACACCAACCGCGTTTCTTAACGCTTCCCGCTTAGCGATCTACAAGGGTATGTAGATCCACTCTCCCTCTCGTAGATGCTCATCACCATGGATAGGTTTGCGTGTGCGTACGAATTTTTTTGTTTCCCATGCGACGTTCCCCAACAGCTCACGCGCGCGTCCATCCCGAAAACTCCCAGGAGCTGAGATGGTATCAACGCCGGTGATGAGCTTGGCGGCTGACGGAGCTCGGGCGAGCTCAGGCCCGTCGAACCAGGGCACAACACGACCTCTACTTGGCACCTGCAGCATCTACGCAGCCTCACGAACATGACAGTGGCCTCTGATGGACCAGCTGGCCACCGGAACATGGCCGGCGTCGAGCTCGAGCGGCGGGGCACTTCGGACCTCGATGGAATCCGGCGCTAGAGCACGCAATCAAAGGGGGAAAGAGGGGGAAAAGATCCAGGGGCTCATGGTGGTTGAAAAGACGTCGAGAGCGGGCTCGGGGAAGGTATGCAACAGCGACGGGCTTCACTTCCTCGCCGGCGGCCGGAGGTTGAAGATGACGGCGATGCGGCGATGAAGAGCTCCCGACGATGCGCGGCTCGGCAAGAAGGAAGAGGGGATCTAGGTAGAGCCTTTGGTGGGCTTAGAAGGGCACGGGGGCGGCTAGAATAGTGGTGCTACGGCGGTGAGCAGCTCGGCCATGGCGGAGCAGAGGAGGAGAGAAAGAGAGGCGGGCGAAAGCGAGAGGGAGAGAGCACTGGGGACAACTCTCTGAGCTTATCCCCAGTCGCGCTGGCGAGGGGGAAGCGGCAAGCAGCTATCGGCGTGCACGTGCGGCGGCCACACGCCCGTCCTCCAGGCCGCCAGGAGGACGACGACCTCCTGGGCCAGGTGGGTCGGCCTGGCCTCTTTTCCATTTCTTTTCTTTTCTGCTTTTCTAATTCTAACATTTGTTTATTTTCTTTTGCAGGTACAAATGACACTACAAAATATCCCAATTATTTTATATATTGAAGTTTGAATATTTCAAAATTTTCTAAAAGGTTTCAGTTTATTTTGAAAACTAAAATAATGATAATGCTTTATTTAATATTTCCAAGAGCTTTATCATTTATTTTTAAATAGCTTCAGTTGTTTAAATATTTTAAATGGTCCTTGTTATATTCATGTCTATATTTAACAGACATAGGGAACATTTTTAAAGGGCAGTTTGGATTTGTTGAAATTTTCACCAACTTGAATTGTTTTTATTCAATGTGAGCTTGGGTTTTCTTTTAGTCCCCATTTCATGTTGATGCAAAAATGAAACATGATGCAAACAAATGCTATCCTATGACACCTAGCTAGGGATATGACACCCGCAATCTCATCACGATCCTTCTTGCGATCCAATCACGATCTGTCCAGCGAACTCATCATGATCCGTCCCGCGATCTCATCACGATCTGTCTCGCGATCCTGATCGCGGTCCTTTCGATCTAGCGCCGAACGGACGGCACCTCCGTGTTCAGCACACGTACAACTTGATGATGATCTCCGCCTTCTTGATCCAGCAAGAGGGAGCGGAGAGGTAGAAGAGTTCTCCGGCCGAATGACGGTGCTTCGGTGATGGTGGTGGAGCTATTCCAACAAGGCTTCGCCTAAGCACTGCAGAAAACCAATCTAGAGGAGAAACTATGCACTAGAGGAACGGGTAGCACGTGGCTGAAAATCAGGTGCCAAAGACCCTAAAACCTCTATTATATATTAGAGGAAGAGAGGAGGACGCTTGGATCTCAAGGAGCCATCCCTTGGGTCGGCCGAATCAAGGAAGAGAGGAGGACTCCTCCTCCAATCCTAGTAGGACTAGGATTCCTCCCTATTTTGCCTTTTTCCACCTTTTCTCTTTGGGTTTTCTCTCCCAGCCGCATGGGCCTTGTGTGGGAATTCCACCAGCCCACTAAGGGATGGTATTCACCCTCCCATATCTCATGTAGCCTCTTGGCTCGAAATACCCCTCCTGATGGTCTCTCGGTACACTACCAGCACTCCCGGTACACTACCAATAAGCCCGAAACTTTTCCGGCGACCAAAATAGGACTTCCTATATATCAATCTTTACCTCCAGACCATTTCGGAGCTCCTCGTGACATCCGGGATCTCATCCGAGAATCCGACCAACCTTTGGTAACCACCATGCATAACTCTATACTACCGAAACGTCACCAAACCTTAAGTGTGCAGACCCTACGGGTTCGAGAACTATGTAGACATGACCGGGACACCTCTACGATCAATAACCAATAGCGGGACCTAGATGCCCATATTGGTTCCTACATATTCCATGAAGATCTTTATCGGTCGAACCTCTATGTCAAGGATTCAGTTAATCCCGTATGATGTTCCCTTCGTTCTTCGGTATGTTACTTGCCCAAGATTCAATCGTTGGTATCTCCATACCTAGTTCAACCTCGTTACTGGCAAGTCTCTTTACTCGTTCCGTAATACAAGATCCCGTAACTAACACTTAGTCACATAGCTTGCAAGGCTTATTGTGATGTTGTATTACCGAGTGGGCCCTGAGATACCTCTCCAACACACGGAGTAACAAATCCTAGTCTTGATCCATGCCAACCCAACAGACACCCTCGGAGATACTTGTAGAGCACCTTTATAGTCACCCAGTTACGTTGCGACGTTTGATACACACAAGGTACTCCTCCGGTGTCCGTGAGTTGCACGATCTCATGGTCATAGGAACATATACTTGACATGTAGAAAATAGTAGCAACAAACTGACACGATCATATGCTACGTTTCTAGTTTGGGTCTTGTCCATCACACCATTCTCCTAATGATGTGATCCCATTATCAAATGACATCTCATGTCCTTGGCTAGGAAACCTTAACTATCTTTGATCAACGAGCCAGTCTATTAGAGGCATACTAGAGACATTGTTTTGTCTATGTATCCACACATGCATCTAAGTTTCCGATCAATATAATTACAACATGGATAATAAACGATTATCATGAACAAGGAAATATGATAATAACCAATTTATTATTGCCTCTAGGGCATATTTCCGACAGTCTCCCACTTGCACTAGAGTCAATAATCTAGTTCATATCACCATGTGATTCGCATTGTTATGAATCTAACAGCCAATAAGTTCTGGGGCTCGATCATGCTTTGCATGTGAGAAAGGTCTTATAGTCAATGGGTCCGTGACATTCAGATCCGTGTGTACTTTGCAGATCTCTATGTCAAACTATAAACACTGCTACCACACTCCACTTGGTACTATTCCAAATGGCTGCTCCACTATACGTATCCAGATTGCTACTACGAGTCATCCGGATTGGTGTTAAAGCTTGCATCAATGTAAATCTTTACGACGAACTCTTTATCAGCTCCATAATCAAGAATCATCTCCATAGTCTTTTAGTAACTAAGGATAATCTTGACCGCTGTCTAGTGATCCACTCCTGGATCACTCTTGTACCCCTTGAAGAACTCATGGCAAGGCACACACAGGTGTGGTGCACAACATGGCATACTATACAGAGCCTATGGCTAAGGCATAGGGGACGATGTTCGTCCTTTCTCTTTGTTCTGCCATTGTTTCTTGGACCAGAAGACATCTACCAGACTTGGAGGGGAAGGCAAGAGACCTATCAGGAGGTCACAAGCCAGGGGGCGCGACCACCACCCCTGGCAGCGCCTAGCAGGCTAGTGGCCCCCCAGCAGGTCTCCTAACCCTATTCTTCGACCTATAAATTACCAAATATTCCCCCAATACCAGAGGAAGCCACAAAAATACTTTTCCGCCACCGGAAGCCTCCGTTCCCAACAGATCCAATGTTGGAGACTTTTCCGGTAATCTGCCGGAGGGGGACTCGATGACGAAGGTCATCTACATCAACTCCATTGCCCCTCCGATGATGCGTGAGTAGTTCACCACGGACATTCGGGACAATATCTAGTAACTAGATGGATTCTTCTCTCTCTTTGTGCTTCAATACCTTGTCCTTCATGATTGTCGGGGGAAATGACACCTACGGGACCAGAGGGATCCCTTTTTGGTTCGGCGGGGGAGAAGGCTCGTGCAGAGCGCAGATCTGATGAATAACGCGCTGGATTTTACCCAGGTTTGGGCCACAAAGATGCATAAAACCCTACTCCTTCTTGGTTGTATTGGAATTGTTCTAGCTCAGGTTCTGGGAGCGCTACAGTACATAGCTGCTACTCATCCAGAATGGCCAATAGAAGATCCGAAGTCGAAAAAGTTCCCTTCTTGTAATGCCCTGGGCCTCCTTTTATATGACCAAGGGGATCCCAATAGTAATGTATAGTGCGTACATGGGGTTTACAGTGCTATAGCGCTATCATACCTAACACTGATGGTGTAGGACAGATGCTTTTAATGCACCGTCAGGCATCTCTGACTGTCTACAGGACGGGACAGGAGACCGTCCCATTGGCACCACTTAGCCCCTCCATTGCCGGTGCCGCGAAACATGCCCAGGTGGGGCGACACCGGGCCTCTGCACTGGCGAGGTCTTGCCAGGGTTTGCCTCCCCGGGGGTTTGATTGTTTGGATGTCTTCTTGAGTCTCTTGTATATGTATCTAGTAGCCCCCTGTCGGGCCTTGCCGCCAAGGTGGCTACTATTGCCCGTGCACGAGTAAGGGGCACTGGAGAACCCAAAACTCTAGTGCGCCAACAGGAGCCCCCGGGCCTGGGCCATGAGCTAGGCCCAAACAATGCACGGGCATGCGTAGCACGAGCTTGCGGTTGTAATCATTCCATTTACTGCGCTTCCCCATGACGCCCATTAAGTGCGCGACATGGGATACGTTCACGGAGCGGCTGTTTCCGCCACATGTGCCGCATGCATAGAGGGGAATCGACAATGGGCGTTCGTGACTTAAAGTCCTGGGCAAGGCAGAAACTGTAGTGCCATGGACTGGAGCAACGGGGCGGTTGTTGTTCGCCCCGTGATCGTGGGCGCCGCTATTGGAGGAGGTGGGCGGCGACCCTTGGAGCCGGGGAGAGACAGCCCTGCACTTCCCTCTATATCTTGCCCTTCCATGTCTTCCCAACCTTCGAGTGGTGATTGTCCTTAGCCATGAACAGGGGACGAGGGCGGCCACCGTCCTCAGCTCCAAGGAGGAGTTCTCGTTGGGATCATGCCACCGCTTCAGCCATAGAGGCGGAGGGTGACCCGGGCATGCGTGGTGGGTGAGGCACATGGGGTCGTTGCCACCATGGAGGCTGAGGCCGGGGGAGGCGGAGCGCTGCCCCACCTCTTCGTTCGATGCCAGGCCTCTTCCTCTAGGAGACCCACGCTAAGGGGATGACGTTGGAGTTCTTCCTTGAACTGTGTAGTCCCCTCCGGAGCGATCTACGCCTCCCTTGCCCTTTCTCCAGGGTGATGGAGGTCGACGAGCCGCTCGTCCCGTGCTTACGGGCGAACGGTTGCGGTAATGGCGCGACGCGGGTGGACATCGAGTACCTAGCGAGTCGGGTCATGTTTTTCAGGTGCGGATGGAAAACCTTCGCCCGTACCCACAATCTCCAGGATGGGCATGTCCTTCGTTTCAAAATGATGGAGGCCAACCGGCTCTCTATCAAGATTTATGGGCAATCAAGCTTCCGTCTTAGCTGCTGCGAAGAGAGCTCGAATGGCGCTAAAAGCTCCTCCTCCAGCGACAGTGATGAGGAGGATGGGTTCGGTGAAGACGAGGATGAGTCTGAGCTCTAGGACATCAATTTGAAACACGACGACCTGAGCTCTAAATAACCGGCGGCTACACCATCATCATCAGCCTCACGCCTCTCCCCCTCCCGGTAGGACGATTTTGCCGGGGGTCCTTGTCCCAGGCGCTGCCTCATCTTCCAGCTGGATCTCCTGGCAGGCCCATGGACTTCGGCTTCATATTGCCTCCTGGGTCCCCTTTCCTCGTCCGCACAGCAATGGACTTCTCCTCCGTGCAATGCTGGTCTAGGAGGGGTTGGGCTTCCATCGAAGGACCAGAGGTCTCTTTTTCTTCTTGTAATATGCCACCCCCTTCTATCTTTTGCTTCTCGTAATCTCCCCTAGGGGAGAAAGTCAAATAAATATGTACTTAGGAAGAGGCGACATCTCATGTAAATTTCACCCTATTTTGAACGACTGTATGTTACCTTCCTTGTTAGATTACTCTTTGCATGGAACTTTCCCTATGCCTTTTCGGGAAAAGACTTGTCGGGATGTGTGTCCCTACTGCGAGCACTTTGAGGAACGGGTCCTTAGCAGCCTGCTGGCGGCACCACTGCGGGCAAGATACCTTGGCTTCCTTGGCATGCCTGCTTAAGCTATTGATCGTACTCGAAATAGAATAAGGGCATGAGTGCATCCACTTGAGTCGTTAAGCAGACTCGAAATGTAACAAGGTCAAGGGTGCAGCCACCTAAGCTATTGAGTGGACTCGAAACAGAGTAAGGGCGCAGCCAACTACGACAAGGTTCCTTCACGTGTAGGTTTTTCATACAAAAGTCGCAACCGTCCAAGGAAAATAACTTCACAGAAAAATTCACTTAGGGTTTCACAACTTAGCTTTTCGTTTCCGTACTCCTTCCGGCAAGATTTTTTTCTTGAACGTTGCCTGGCGATATCCATTCCACTATTCTCCCCTAGACAAAGTTGCACGCGAGGTAACCTTCTGTCCTTTGAGAAAAAGAAAGAAGAGAAAATAGGGATATGGAACCTTGGCGGTCCGTTAGCTCCTGCCGGGAGTAAGCGTAATACAATATCTCAGACATACATGTACATAAGTAAACATGAGAATATACAAGATTTGCAGAACTCTTAGCTTTATTAAACTATGCACATGGTCTGCTCCTGGCTTGGTACCAAGGATTACATTCTTCTGTGGCAAGACTTGTACAAAAGGTGGTTGCCGGGAGACCCGACAACTGTGCCTCAAGGATAGAACTTACGAAGATGTTCGATATTCCAGGAGTTGCTCACTTGGATGCCATCCTAGGTCTCTAGGCGGACTGCACCAGGCCTAGTGACTCGCACTACCCGATAAGGGCCTTCCCACTTTCGCGTCAACTTGTTGGAATTCTTGGCAGACTGAACGCTCCGAAGATCATGGTCGCCTTCCTAAATACTTTGGGCATGAACCTTGCAGCTATGGTAACAACTAAAAGCTTGCTGGTAGCATGTAGCTCTCACAACAGCCTGAAGACGATCTTCCTCAAGGAGCGTAGCGTCATCTTGCCACAACTACTCTTGCTCAAGCACATCATAAGCGAGCACTCGAGATGACCCGTATATGAGTTCCATGGGGAGAACTACTTCCGCCCCATATACTAGGGAGAAGGGTGTCTGGTCGGTAGCTCGATTTGGAGTCGTCTTGATTGACCAAAGACAACTCATCAATCCAGCGCCTTCCACAGTTGCGCAGCTTGTCGAGAGTTCTAGTCTTAAGGCCTTGCAACACTTCAGCATTAGCCCTTTCCTCCTGGACGTTGATCCTTGGGTGCAGCTGAAGCAAACTGATTTTTCCGCCAAGATCTTGGACATACTGCATGAAGGTGCGCCTCGTGAACTGTATGTTGTTATCAGTGATGATCCTGTTGGGAACACCAAAGCGACAGACTAGTTCTTTAAAGAACTTGACGACTGATTGTGATGTCACCTTTCTCACTGCTTCCACTTCCGGCCACTTCGTTAACTTATCGACTACAACGTACAATTACTCGAAGCCCTCGGTAGCACGGGGAAAGGGGCCCAGGATGTCGAGCTACCAGACTGAAAACGGCGAGGAGAGAGGGATGGTCTGAAGGTCTTGAGCTGGTTGATGCAATTTCTTCAAATGAAACTGGCATGCTTCACACTTGGTTACTAGCACAATTGCATCCTGGAGGGCAGTGAGCCAAAAGAAACATTGCCGGAATTCCTTACCGGAAAGTGCTTTTGATCCTATGTGGGAGCCACATATGCCTCCATTTATGTTTGCCAACCGCTCCAGTCCATCTTCCCGAGGAATGCACTTGAGTGTCACACAATTAGGCCTCTTTGTGTACAAGACGTTGTCCCTGAGCTGGTACATATTAGAGCAGCGGGCTACTTTCTCTGCTTCTTCTTGTTCCTGAGGGAGTTCTCATGTGTGAAGGAAATGGACGATGTGTTGCACCCATGTTGGAGCCTGGGGCTCGATAACAAGGAGTAAAGGCACATCCTCATCCGGGAAAGCATTAGTCTCAATGGCAAGGGCTCGAGGCCGTGCCGGAGCCCGTTGTCCCCCGGCAAGCTTGACGGGAGCATGTGCTTCCATGGCTAGAGCCTGAGGCCCTATCGAAGCATGATGCTCACCGGCAAGTCTTGCCTCGTTCCCGACAAATTCCTCGCCAGCGGCTTCTGGGAGCTCTATCAGAAAATTTTTGCCGGTAGTTAACTTTCTTCTTTTCTCTTTCCAATTGATGGTGTCATGGATGGTTGAGTCAGTCGGAGCACAAAAGTTCCTGGTTCCACAGGCAACTTAAGGGCAACACACTTTGACAGGCTATCAACAACAGTGTTCCCTGCACGCGGAACGTGCTCCATTTGCAGACCGTCAAAATGTTCTTCCAACTTTCTCACTTCATCAACATAAGCTTCCATCGATGGACTCTGATAATCCTTGTTCAGTTACCTGACGACAAGCTGAGAATCACCCCTGACAAAAAGTTTCTTAATCCGAAGCTCTTCCGCGATCCTGAGACAGGCAAGCAGCCCTTCGTATTCTGCAGTATTGTTCATTGACCTCTCCTGGGGAAAGTGCATGTTAATCACATATGTGAGGTGCTCTCTAGTGGGTGCGACAAGCAGCACTCCAGCACCAGCACCTTCCAACGAGAAGGCCCCATCAAAATACATGATCCACTCTTGATTTGTTTCCTCGTCGAGGAGGGCTGACTCTAGAAGTTCTTCATCTGGCATTGGGGTCCATTCCGCAATGAACTCCGCCAAGGTTGTGCTATGGATAGTCCAAGAACTTTAAAACTTGAGACAAAAGCTTGATAATTCCAAATCCCACTCCACAATCCTGCCGGTATCCTCTGGGTTCCGCAAAATCCGCTACAACGGGAAGCAAGTGATAATGGTGATCTCATGTGCCTGGAAGTAGTGGCGCGGCTTCCTCGAGGCCATAAGGAGGCCAAAGAGCAACTTTTGCACGCCAGAATATCTTGACCTAGGCCCCTGCAAAAGGGAGATGACAAAACAGACTGGGCGCTGCACCATCTTCTTCTTCTAAATTGTTTCATTCGACTGTGCAGATCTTGCTTAGTCGGCACCAAACCCCGCCGAGGAATATCCTAGCTTGTCGCTTGGTGGTCCTACCGCTGCCGCTGCTTCTTCATCAACTTCTCTTTCAGCCACTAACGCAACACTCAACACTTGATTTGTTTCCGCTAGATATAGCATCAACAACTCTTGTGGTTTTGGCGCGACTAGGACTGGCGGAGAGGAGAGGTACTTCTTCAAATCCGACAGCGCTGCCTCCGCTTCCGAAGTGCATTTCATCGGACATGCCTTCTTCAAGATTTTTAAAAAGGTCAGGGCGTGCTCAGCAGATTTTGAAATGAACCTACTCAGAGCGGCAACACGGCCTACAAGACGACGCCTGTCCTTGACATGTCTTGGTACTTCAATTTGCTCAATTGCTTTGATCCTATCATGATTTGCTTCAATTCCACGTTGAGATACACAGAACCCGAGAAGTTTGCCGGATGGGACACCACACGCATACTTCTTAGGGTTTAGCTTCAAGTTGATCTTGCGCAGATTTGCAAATGTTTCTTCTAAATCTGATATGAGTGTTGCCTTGTCCTTGGTATTGACCACTATATCATCCATATAAGCCTCCATATTTCTATGTAGCTGGGGCTCAAAACCAATCTAGACCGCTCATGCAAATGTAGAACCAGCACTTTTCAACCCGAAAGGCATATGCAAAAAGCAATACGTACCACATGGGGTGATAAATGTGGTCTTCTCTTCGTCTTCCTTGCCCATGAAAATCTAATGATAACCTGAATAGGCGTCAAGGAAAGACAAAAAGTCACAGACAATGGTGGAGTCCACAATCTGGTTGATGCGCGAAAAGGTAAAATGATCTTTGGGGCAGGGTTTATTGACATCTATGAAGTCAATACATAGCCTCCATTTCCCATTCGCCTTGCGCAATACAGCTGGATTGGCTCAACACTTTGGATGAAGTACTCCTCTAATCAAGCCAGCGGCTTCTAATTTCTTGATTTCTTCAGCAATAAACTATTGCCTCTCCAAAGACTGCTTTCTGACCTTCTGTTTGATGGGTCGCGCGTGTGGACAGATGGCAAGGTGGTGCTCAATCACCTTCCTGGGAACACCGAGGATAACAGATGGTTGCCATGGAAACACATCGACATTCGCCCGCAGGAAGGCGACGAGCGTGCTTTCCTATTTGTCGTCAATGGTGGAACTTATGGTGAAAGTTCCTGTCATACCATCCTCCTTGTCAAGCACCTTCTTTGTCTCTGGTGGATCTGCCTTGGACTTCTTGCTCTTGCCAGTGGAACTCTTTGGCACATCCTCAACAAGAGCGCAGCACTCCGAGGAGGTGCGCTTGTCAGAGTCTGTGCAAGAGAATTTGTCAGGATTCTTCCTCCTAGGAGTTTCAGTGGCAGGAGCAAGTGCCTTGGTGGCAGATGCTACAACGGCCTCCCGGTAGAGTCGATCAGCGCAAACAAGCACGTCCTTGTCGTACTTGGCAATGATGACCCCCATCGCCCCGGGCATCTTCAATACATTGTAGGCGTAGTGCAACGCCGCCATGAACTTGGCTAACGCTGGACGACCAAGGATCCCATTGTATGGCAACAGAATCTTGGCGATGTCGAAAATGACCTTCTCCGTCCCGATGTTCAGACCACTACCAATGTTACTCGAAGCGTGATCTTTCCCTTGGGCTAGCTCCTTCCTGGATTGACCCCCTGAAACGAGCCCGTTTCCTCGAGATCTCCATCAGGAATTTGCAATCTCTTGATCACCTCGGGAGAGATCAAGTTCTAGGCGGCCCCACCATCAACTAATCATTTTCGTCACTTTGAGGTTGCGAATCGTTGGTGAGACCAACAACGGCAAACACCCAACCGCAGTTATGCGATCAGGGTGATCCCCAACATTGAAAATCATAGGTGTTGGACCATCTCAAAGGCTTCCCGACATCGACAGTTGGCTCAGTCGCATTAACCTCATGTGCACAATGTTTAAGTTGATGGTAGTAAGAATGCAACGAGGCACCTCCATCGACGCACACGGCATTTGTAGATCTCTGGAATTCTTGCTTGCTAGACTCGTCGTCCTCTTTGTTGCAATCGTCATCCCCCTCTTGCTTTTCAGGGCCTCGAGCAGGCCTGTCCTTCTGTCGCTTGTCCTTGCGGCGGCGACCTCCTCCGCCACCGTGCTTCTTGCCAGACTGCTCCACATCATCCTGGACCTTATCCTTTTCTCGCCTCTCGTACTCGGATTTTTGCTTCTCGGCAAGCTGCTCAACTTGCCGGCAGTCCTGGAGATCGTGGCCTTTGGTACGATGGATCTTACAATAGCGCTTGACGGAGACTTCCGGCTTGTCGGTAGCCGCCAAAGGCAGACAGGAGGTGCACCCGGCAACATCCTTGCTGGGTCATCACCCTTGGCCTTCTTGGGGGTCTCGGATGTTGGTGTCAAAACCGGCGGATCTAGGGTAGGGGATCCCAAATTGTGAGACTAGGATCGACGGTAATAGGAGACGAAGGGGACACGAGTTTACGCAGGTTCGGGCCCTCCTATGGAGGTAATACCCTACGTCCTACTTGACTATATTGATGGTGTAAGGGGTTAGAGAGTTGATCTACCTCGAGATCATATGTTGAACCCTAGATGAATTGTTCTGTCTCTATGCCCTAAAAGCCTCCAGCTTATATAGATGTCAGGAGTGCCCTTAGCTTAGACATGGTCGGTAACATCCCAAAGAGATAACTTTCCTAACTACAGCTAATAACTTGGAGAACACGTCTGGACTCCATGAAGTTTCCATCCTGGCAAAGATGGTCCTCGACCCTCCGATGCTTGCCTTGCGGACAATACAGTCTACCCCATGAATAGTGGCCAGTTATCCGACGACCCCTTAATCCAGGACTCCCTCAATAGCTCCCGGACTAGCCTTCAACGATGATATATATATTCGGTTGATTCCCTCACATCATTGTCTTCGTCTTGCGAGGCGAGTCCCTCATCCTTCTCTGTTTAGCATTCAACCAATATTCCTCAATTTTCATGTGTCGTGGGGAGGTGAGTGGTCAGCGATTTTTACAATCCTACCCCTCTGCAATGGAGGCACCAACTCTTTTAACCAAACAAAATTGTGATTCAAACCACATCTTGTTCCTCCTTATCATCAGAAACTCCCAACGGAAGCTCTACGCACAACATGGCTAATGCTTCTAGTTCCTCAAAGCACCCTTACGGCCAATCCTAGGCGACTGGACCAGCTGCTCCATCACACTTTTGCGGCTCCATAATTTGGAGACCCAGGGATATCTCCCATCATCAGATCTGGCGGCAACCCGCGCTGGTCTACTTGCTTATGGCCACGAGGTCTTTGACGATCACTTCCCCAATCCAAACAAATGGGAGCGTGTTTGCTTCATTTCGTTCCTCCTCGAAGGCCTTGGATTTCCAATCCACCCATTCTTGAGGGGGTTACTGGAGTTCTATGGAATTCAACTCCACCATCTCACCCCGGGGTCAATCATGCACATCTCGGGTTTTGTTGCCATATGCGAGATCTTCTTAGGGTGCGAAGCACACTTCCATATGTGAAGGAAATATTTTTGCCTCTTCCCCTGAACTCGGGACCAGCCATCTTAATGGTCGACGGAGACGAAGTATGCTACATAGCGGGGACGGGATACCCTATTAGCACGCCGAAGAAATCCGAATAATGGACTTCGGAGTGGTTCTATATTGAAGACCTCCCCCTATTCGAGCCAACTCGGACAGGTCTGCCTGAATACTCCGACCTTCCCTAAAGAAAAGGTACAACTAGCAACCCAAGGGATCATCTCAGGAGGATAGCCCCGAAGTGCAATGCCTTGCCACACAAGTGCGGATGCTTTCCCATCACTAGTTGTCTATGATCGATGACATGGCCACCGCTATCTCATGGTGCATGCAACCTCTCCAACAACGGGTGCACCCCTTATGGCGATACAATGGGACAAGCGACGCCACGCGTTCCCGAAGACTTGGTCCTGCCAATCCAACAATGTTGGCTGCCGTACTCGCCGAGCTATACACAGGATAGCAAGAAGATTTCATCCAGCGGTCAACCAAGGAAGGGTAATCGGCCCACAATCCAATCGAACAGGTACCCCTTCCTTTTTTAATCATGAAATAGTTCAGGACTTCATTCCGCATTCTTATTTGACCGAGGCCTTGGCATGAATAGGAATGAGGAGCTTCATCCCGACAGTCAACTTTCCGGCTCCTCAGCACGAGAATCATTCACATCACAATGATCCGGGCTTCAACGAGGACCCGAACCTCCTTCTTGACTTTGAGAAGGAAGTCTATCATTAGGACAAGATTGTCCAGACCCCGGTGGCAATCATAATCGATTACCCCGAGTCATTCTCCATTCCATCCACGGGCGAGAAGAAAACTCCTCCCGAAAAAGGCCTCCTACCAAGAGCGCTCCGGACGCGTCAGTACCAGTCCCCAAGCATCGCTGATCAGCATGTCTTGCGCCAGTAGCCGAAGTCGTAGAAGAGTCAATGGCGGGCCAGGCCCCTGTAAAGGAGCCGAACACACAGACGAATCCACCCGTCCACGCATCCCACGGGTACACTATTCGGATATCCGTTTTATCATTATGATCAGCCTAATCTTATAGCCGTTTGTTCTTTACCTAGGCAAAACACCCAATCTTCACCTACCGAGGGGGCTGCCTAGATGTCAGGAGATACCTGAAGCTCCAGGGCCATCGTCCATGCGGCTTCCACTACAGAAGCCCCCATGGCCGGTCTGATGCCCGCCGAATTTGGCGACGGAGTATCCATCACCAAATCGGAAGTGGAGGGCTCCAGGAATCATCGGCACCAATGGGAGGCCATGCGCCACCCAGTTTTATCCAACCAGGAGTTCGGCGCCCTATGCTCGGTGGATGCACACCTCGGGGCCGCCCGAGCTGGATTCGGTGAAGCTATGAAGCTGATAACAACCAGTATTCAGGTAAGTGGTCGGATTTTGTAGAGTCAGTATACTTGTATAAGCCTAGTAGCCCCCGAGCCTTAATTTGATTTGGAAAAAACGAATTAAGGATCTCACAACTGTTTGACTGCTAACGCAGGCCTCAAAGCAACAGTCTGAGCAATTGGCCAAGGCCCTTGAGGAGAGTTGCGCGGAGGTGCAGCCCATGAAGGACGGACCAGCGGAAGTGAAAAGTTTCATGCGAGAGGGCTATGGTAAGTATGCTTTTACTACTATGCAATAGGACATGTGGATTCCATGTCGGACATATGGATTCCGTGTAGCAGTCGAATCAATAGGACATATGGAAAGGTAGCTCGAAGAAGCCCGGGATTCACAAAGGTATGCGGAATCCTAGCAACAAGCCGACAGTCTTCTTATACAAAAACAGGCCGACGAAATAAAGAGTGTGAAGACTCAATTGGCCCATGCTCAGAAGAAAGTCGAAATCTTCGGAGGGGCGTATTCGGTAAATACAACTCTGCTATGAGTAAGTATGTCCGATGTATAGAATGATTGTAATCATGCTTGTTGTCTTGTGTACAGATCTCCTGACCGGACATCCTGAAGAGGAGATCGAATCGTTCCAAGGGGACCTGCTGAAGGAGCTGACCGCTCTCCACAAGCGCGTGCAAAAGGCAATGAAGGGGATGGTGAAGGCATTATGGCCCACCAAACAGCCACCCGAAGGGCTGGCCGCACTTGTGGATCGATTTAGGGGGGCTCGGTGTAGGTTCGAGCTATGGAATACTTTGGCCTACCGCCAAGGAGCACGAGAGGCACGGGCAACAATCAAGACCCGTTTCACCAGACTTCACCCTTAGCATATGGCGTGGTTTGGTCCTGTAGGATCGGATGGAAAAGAAGTGCCACTCCGCCTCGTATTTGACCAGGTGATGCCCGTCGCTCGGCTCTCACAAGCAGATTGCCCCCTCTCCACAATAATCGATGATCTCGATCAGAAGCCAAATATGTAATTTGCATATACATGTGTAAAACAATCCGTGTTGTAAACTTTGTCTTAACCAGCCATCGGCTTCTCTCTCCAGGGTGAAGAGGTTGGGAGTGTTCCTTCTTATTATTCCTTTGTCGAATAGCCAAATTGTATTCGAGGAAGCAGGCAATCTGGCCATGTGGTGCGAACAGACAGAAAGCACACAAAAACATAGGTTATATTATGACGTAGCGTAAGAAACATCTTTCGATGAAAATAGTACCACTAACGATACATTTCGCTAGGTTTCTACGAAGAACGTAGATGGGAATCTGCATACTTGTGACTAAGTGTCATTTTGTAATAAGAGACCCAAACAACAGAAAAAGCAACCAGGGCCGGGTACGGTGTTTTCGTCATAGCCGATCAATTGTTACATAAGATATCTAGCTTTCGGCTTCACCCGTCTGAGGTACGTGTCCGGATGACCCGGTCGTAACAATCACAGAGGTGATCCCTTTACTCTCTAGCCGAACAAGCGGGAACGTAGAGAGTAACCACAGGAGCGAGGCAACCCAGCTTGGCAATGTCTTAGTTCGAACTAATGCATATGATGGCTAAAACATGACAAAGGAAACATGCGTGCACAACAGGTGCGGGCGAAAATTGCCATAGAAAAGGATGGCTACTAAAAGCAGTCCCCACATGTTGTGTTCGGATGTAACACCGTATGGTGTATGCCGATGACCTTAGTGTAGGATCGGTTTAGCCGAACATAGGAATAAGAAAACTCAATCCTATCAAAATACCAAAGTGGAAGGGAAAGGAAGAAATGGTGAAAATACAAGAAAAAGAAAAATGTAAAACGTGTGGCAATTTTGGACAGGATCGGTCTATCCGTAGAAGCACCGTAGGCGAGCCGCGTTCCATGGGTTTGGTTCATGGCAATTATCTCATGAGTTCCAAAGATGATAGGATCCTCCCGCGAGTACTGCAGAGATGATGAAGGGGCCCTTCCACTTGGGGTTAAGTTTATGCTTCTTGCTCTTCGGGAGCCAAAGGACGAGTTCACCAACATTGTATGCTTGTGCCCTGACCTCCCTACTTTGGTAGCATCGTGCTTTCTACTAGTAAAGCGCAGAGCGAGCCAGAGCTATGTCGCGTTCACCCTCCAAGGCGTCCAGGTCGTCCTGCCGATCCAACTCGGCTTCATTTTCCTCGTACATGCGCACTCATGGTGCGTCGTGAATAATGTCGTAGGGGAGGACTGCCTCAGCCCCATAAACCCTGAAGAGCGGTGTGAAGCCCTATTTGGGGTGGTAGGTAGGCCCCATAGTACGGAGTCGTGCTCCTCAACCCAATGACAGTCGGACTCATGAAGAGATCAGACCAATCCTGGCTTAATGCCGCTCATCATGAGACCATTGGCATGTTCGACTTGTCCATTGGTCTGCAGATGGTAGACGAATGTGTAATCGAGCTTAATGCCCTTTTTCGTGCACCAGTCTTTGACCTCTTGGGCCATAAAATTAGATCCATTACCCGTTATTATCCTGTGCGGTACACCGTAACGGTGTACTACACCGGATATGAAGTATATAACTCGTCCGAACTTGTCTGATTTAACGGGCTTTGCCTCTATCCATTTTGTGAACATGTCGACCATGACCAGTAGGTACTTGTTTTTCTTGGTCCCCCTTTAAGGGGTCCAACCATGTTAAGCCCCCATACCGCGAAAGGCCAAGTCATCGGAATAGTCCGAACAGCTGTTGGAGGCATGCGACTTTGATTTGCAAAGAGTTGACACCCCAGCCAGTGCTTGACAAGTGATTGTGCGTCCGTCCGAACTGTGGGCCAGAAAACCCCAACTTGGAAGGCCTTGTTGACTAAGCTCTTGCCGCGTCTTGATGGCCGCCCATGCCTGCATGTATTCAGCGAGAAGCTCCCACCCTTATTCCTCGGTGTACCGCTATAGTACACCAGTTGTGCTTTTCTTGTATAACTCTCCCTCGTGAATCTTGTAGGCCTTGGAGCGCTAAACTATGCGCCGTGCCTCTGTCTGGTCGTCGGGCAGTTCCTCTTGAAGAAGGTAGACAAGGAAGGTCTCTGTCCAAGGTGCAATTATTGCCATTACCTCATGAGCCGAAGGCATTTCGTTCATTATGGAGCCGCCGATTATTTAGTCATTCGATTTGTTGACGGGGGGACAACCATGTCCGGTGTATTCGGGATGATGCCATTGTCATCGTCCTGCCACATGACAGAAGGCTTAAAAAGTTGTTCCAGAAGAGTGTTCTTTAGGACAGGATCGTGCTTGGGTCCTATATGAGCCAATATGTCAGCGGCTTGGTTGTTGTTGCGAGCAACATGGTGGAATTCTAGCCCCTCAAACCGAGCTGATATCTTGAGGACGGCGTTTCTGTATGCCACCATCTTCAGATTTTTAGCATCGAATTCACCGTTGATTTGGGAGATGGCTAAGTTGCAGTCTCCCCATACCTCTAGCCGGCGTATGCCCATTGATGTAGCCATTCGGAGACCATGAAGGAGGGCATCGTATTCGGCTGCATTGTTGGAGTCCACATACAAGATTTGCAACACATATCACACGTTGTCGCCAGTGGGGGTGTGAGGATAACCCCAGCCCCCAGTCCCTGCCAATGTTTTGGAGCCGCCAAAGTACATTGTCCAATGGGAGTGCGCACTATATTCCTTGGGGAGTTCGACCTTCGTCCATTCAGCCAGAAAGTCCGCCAGCACCTGCGATTTAATGGCATGGAGTGGCTTGTAGGTTATTTCAAAGGGGAGGAACTCAATGGCCCATTTGGCAATGCGACCGATGGCGTCCGTGTTGTTGATTATAACGTTGAAGGGGACCTCCGATGCTACCGTCACCATGCACTCCTGGAAGTAGTGTCAAAGTTTCCTCGATGCCATAAATACTGTAATGGCATTTTTCTGATAATGGGGATATCTGGACTTGCACTGTGTTAGCACCTCTGATACATAGTATACCAGCTTCTAAGTTCGGAATCTATGCCCCTCCTCATCTCGTTCAACGACAAGCACTGCATTGATGACTTTGTTGGTGGCCGATATGTATAAAAACATGGTCTCACTGGCCTGGTGCCATGAGTATGGGGTTGGTTGCTAGTATTGCTTTGATTTCTTCCAACGCAGCCGCTGCTTCATCGGTCCATTCGAAAGTATTGGTCCATCTTAGCAGCTTGTAGAGCAGCGGAGCCTTTTCTCCAGGTGGGAGATAAAGCGGCTTAATGCCGCTACGCACCCAGATAGCCTCTGGACATGCTCTAGCTCCGTGGGGATTGCAAGATCTGATGGAGCACGGATTTTAGCTGGATTTGCCTGTATTCCTCTATGGGAGATGATGAATCCAAGTAGCTTACCAGAGGGAACTCTGAATACGCATTTTTCCTGATTGACCGTATATCATATTCACATAAATTAGCAAAAGTTTGATCTAAGTCGTCAATCAACTCGTCGTCGTGTTTGGTTTTGATTACCACATCATCCACATATGCCTTGACGGTCTTGCCGACTTGTGTAGATAGGCAAGTTTGGATCATGCGCTGGTATGTAGACCTAGCGTTTTTTGCCCGAAAGACATCATGTTGAAGCAGAATGGCCCGTAGGGTGTGATGAAAGTTGTAGCAGCTTGATTGGATTCCTTCATTTTAATTTCATGGTATCTAGAGTAAGCATCGAGGAAACACAACAGATCGTGTCCGGTTGTGGCATCAATGATCTGGTCTATGCGTGGTAAGGGGAAAGGGTCTTTGCGGAATGCTTTATTAAGGTCTTTAAAATCGACACATAGCCACCAGGACTTGTCTTTCTTAGGTACCATCACCAGGTTTTCTAGCCACTTGGGTGTTTAATATCCCAAATTAATCCGGCCTTGAGCAGTTTGGCTAATTCTTCACCCATGGCCTACCGTTTGGGTTCGAAGAAGCGGCGCAGAGTCTGTTTCACAGGCTTAAATCCCGGAATAATGTTTAGGCCCTGTTCGGCTAGAGGACGTGGGATTCCAGGCATATCAAAAGGATGCCAGGCAAAAATGTCCCAGTTCTCACAGAGGAAATTCCGCAAAGATTCATCCAGAAGGGGATTGAGCTGCGCTCCAATGGACGATGTGTTATTGGGGTCCACTGGATGCACCTTGAATTTAATTATTTCCTTCGCGGGTTTGAAGGATGTAGACTTGGGTCTTTTGCTAAGGATCACATTGTCTCTATTGACTATCGACCGTAGAGCGGTTAACTCTTCGGTGGCGAAAGCTTCTGCTAGTGCCTCGAGGGCAAGTGTTGCCGTTTTGTTTTCGGACCGAATGGCTATTTTTGGATCACAGGCGATCGTGATCACCCCGTTTGGTCCTAGTATTTTTAGTTTCATGTACCCGTAATGGTGTATAGCCTGGAATTTTGTGAAGGCATTGCGTCCCAATAGGGCATGATAGCCACTTGGGAAGGGGACGATATGGAAGAGAAGTTCTTCAGATCGGTAGTTTTCGGGTGTGCCAAACACTACGTCCAGGATGATACATCCGGAACAACGTGCCTCCTTTAGTGGGATAATTCCCTGGAATGTTGTGTTGCTACGTTCGATGCGGGATCGGTCAAACTAAAAATTTTCTAGAGTGGCCTCGTATATGAGGTTAAGACCATTGCCATCGTCCATAGCACTTTATGTAGCATGTATCTATAAATTATGGGATTCAAGACTAGAGCGGCCGGTGAGTGACCGGAAAGAACGGACAGCCGGTCAGTGTCCCCGAAAGTAATCAGTACGTCTGCCCATGGGCTAGTGGCTTCCACATGGTGGACTTTCTTGTGTTCCTTAAGATCTCTCTTGCACCTGTTCCTTGAGAGGAAGATTTCTTAGAACGTCAGGACTTTGGCATTAGGCCTGGCTGGCGAATAATAACGTCTACTCGACATAGGTGTGTCGAGGATGGCCTCGCCGCTTTTTGCGACTTGCTTGACGACCCAGCAAGCTCGAAGGTTGCGCGTTGGGTTCGCGTTTAGTAATACAGAATAAATGAGGCGAGGTTTATCCAAAAGCCCGTCGAGGACAGGGTAGGCCCCCGAAAGGGGCTTGTTTCTTTTTTCGATGGGTTCCTACCTCGCCAGACGATTTGGAGGTGTCCTCTTTTTTTGAGCTCCTCCAAGGTGTTTGGAGGATTTTGGTTCCGAGAACAGCCGCCCGGATTGCCATACACTCTCCATGGCACAATACTTCTGTACCATTCGGATAGCACCGAGAAATCGCTTATGTGTCGGCGGGCTAGGGCATTGAGAATACCCTCGTCATGGCAATTGCGAATGAAACTTGCCGTTAAATCTTGGTCGCTGAGACCTTTTACTCTGCTCCTAGCGAGTAGGAGTCTTGCCAAAAAGTGGTGGACTGATTCTCATCGCAGTTGTGTTATGTCTTGGAAGTCTGGAGATACGAGCTTCGGTGAAAAACTGGGATTATCATCCTGGGCGGTGGGTGGGCAAAAACTGGATTCTACGTGACGTTGAGTATTCGGGAATACAAACTCCCAATTGTGGCATAGATCTGGGATCGATGATAGTCCGGTTTTGGGGTAATCCCTGGCGCCTGGCTCATCTACGTAGCCTTGGTGATCAGAGACCAGCGTGTAAACTGTTTTCAATTCCAGCTGTCGGGACAAATCCGTAGTCGGACACTCGACGGTAGCGACAAGGTGGGTGATAGGAGGGATGTGAATATCCCTCACCTTTGGTTTAATCCCAAGCCAATCATAGGTCGGAACCTGGTCATCGGGTATATGCATTGCTTCGAGTTGATTGAACAATCTGTTTAAGAACGAAGCGATGCCAGGGTGAGTGTTGTTGATACGAGTGGATTCGTGAAGCAATGTGATGGTTGTAGAGTCACGCCGAAGAGGATCTATGTTCCGTTCCCCCACGGGAATTGATGTAGCGACCCGACTCAAAACGAGTCAAGCCTCTGTGTTTTCTGTGCCATCCCTGGATCAGTATGCTGGCACACACAGTACATCAATGTATATATCAAAGTGCAATCACATGTAAATAGCGTAAAACTGATATATACCTTAAAATAGCAGCGGATACAGTCAACGGGAGTGGAGTCCCAATAACACCAACGGCAAGTTGAGTGCGGACCGTAACCCTGAATCGTACTCTTACCCGTCGTAGAAGAGTATCTGCAACATAAGACGTTGCAGCCGTGTAGGTCAGTACATTGAATGTACTGGCAAGATCACCATAGTAGAACAGAAGAATAAAGACTATTCTATATGCAAAGGCTTTGTGGCTCTGTGTCCAAGTTTTTGCGTAAAAGCTGAATTTATTTTCCCTCCAACAAAGGAATATCAGGAATTTCACTATGGAGTTACCTATCATGACATGGTTCCGCCAACCAATGTCTCAATACCCACAAGTATCTTAAGTTGCCCACCATTAAGTTATCAGTCCAGTGTTGAGAGTTCAGAGATAGATCCAAGTCTAGAAGCTCAAATTGTCCGTAACCGGGGACACGGCTAATCGATTAGGTTTAACTCTACAGAGTGTTGTGTACTTTACCCACAAGATTCTTTCCCTGCTGGTAAGTCCTCGCACTGCCTGGTGTTTGAGAACAGGATGAAAGAAACATGGTCTTTCAGAGTGTTTCCCTGACTGTCCGATAGTGCCCATCCAATCCTAACGTCGACTACATCTCGTAGCACTGCCCAGCAGAGTCACAACAAAGATCAACCAAGCCAGAGCCCATAATGACTTGTGGCTACACAGGTAAGCTTCCGGGCATGAAGTATTCATCCTTCTCTTTGAGTCTGGGTGAAGCTTTCCGCAAGATGTCATGGCGCTTCTCCATGCATCCCGGCCATCCACTGGTTTCTCCAGGGATGCCCAATCAACCATCCTTCTCCCAGTAGTGTGTATTGAAAACTTGTCTTCTCGAGTCTTGAAGTCTTGAGGACTTGAAGATGCAGGACTTGAAGATGTCTTCATGAAGTCGTAGTTTTGACGTGGAGTCCTTCTTCACACCACTCACGATCACTCATACCAGACCCCGTCTACTTTAGCATAGCATTGCACTAACTAGCGTTCCCGGGGCTTTAGTAACAAGTGGTGGGTTCCTACCTCATGCATTCTACTCAACTACAAGAATTTAAATAACACTACGGGAGGGATGTGCTGAATGATGTCACTACATGCAATAAAACATAGGTATGAAATAGATGGTCAAGGTGAACTTGCCTGTACTGTTGATGAAGAAATAGATTGCTCTCAGAAATAACTTGATAGACTATTCGTCACTCTCCGAGGAAAAATCTATATGACAAACATTGCATTCATGAGCAAACACTTCTAGCAATCAAAACTGACAATCACAATGTAACACAAGAACAAAAGCAACAAGGTTGATGAAAGAAATACTTAAGACAAAGTTGAAACACAAAACTCCAACAAAATTCAAAAGTAACACCAAACCCAAAACAAAGTAAAATATAATAAAAGTATTTTAGTAAATATTTTACTAGCAAAAGAATTACTTTTGAAAGAACAAGTAAAACTATGAAAACAACATCTTAAACAACATGAGTCTTTGCCTAATAAAATTAACTACAAGCAAAACAATAACTAAGAGAAAACATATTGTAAAACAACTAAGTTAACAGAAAATAATTAAATAAAATGTTTATTATAAAGCATAATTAAATCATCTAAAAATTTCTGAAAAGAGTTTCTATGAAAAACTAAATTGTTTTTATAACATATTACCTAATGAAAATAATATAGTTTTCCTATCATAATAGAACTAATCTAAATTATTTTTATTAACTAAGCATTTCTTAAAAGAAAGAAATTACTACAAATTTAATTAGAAAACAGAATGTAATTACTTAAAACTTTAGTTAAAATAATTGTTACTAACAAATTTGCTTTTAAAACAACTATACCCATTTGAAAGAGGGTAAAGATCCCTACAACAAAATTTATAAACTAAACAAATTAACTTTTGTTAACAGCAATTAAATTACTAAGGTTTGGAACAACAAAACTAAATGAAATCTAAAACATAATGTAAATCATATTCAGATTTTCTAAATAAAATAAAGTAATTCAAACTAATTAAACTAATAGGAACTAATCAGATTCTTTTTTTTTGTTAAAACCCTAATCAATTTTATTCTAAAAATTCTCAAACTCTACCAAATGATATCTATGGTCACTAGTGACAAGTAGGAAAAAGAATCAATCAAAAATCCATTATAAAACTCAAGTTATTCAGAAAACAAAATTTAAATCAAATCTGTTTAAATTCAAATTTAAATTTTCAAACATAGCCAAACTTTATATCTACAAAACGTATAATAAATTTATGACATAATTCAAAAAGAATCAATTAAAAACACTTAAAAACCTAAAACATATGATAAAAAAAAATTAGAACTATTCTGGTTGGTTCAGGTGTGTGCGGGCTAGTGTGATACGGGCGGACGACCGAACTGTAACGCGTACCGGTTCACAAATTTAAAGAATCTAATCTAAACCGTTCACTACAAATCGGACGGAGGAGAGGGAGAGAGGCTCACCGTGGTGGTTGTCGGCTCCGGCAAAGGCTCCGGCGATGGCAGGGGCGTCGAGGTCGTCGGGGAAGCGCCTCCGATGGTCCTCCGGCGATGGCGGCGGCTCCGTTCGATGCGGGGGAGCACGGCGATGGCGATGGTGGCGTCGGAGGGGTGAGGAGGCGACGGTGTTGATGACCACAAGCTCAGAGCGATTCAGGAAGTGGTGGAGCTCCGGCAAGGTTGTGGTTACGGCGGCTCTGGTGGGTGTACGGAGACGCAGAGAGGTGGGGTGGTGCGCACGGGCGAGAGGAGTTGGGTAGAGGGCTCAGTGGCGCTCGGGGAAGGCAGGGTGGAGTAGGGGAGCAACAATGGCGTGGCGGCTTTGGGTATCTCCGGCGAGAGATTCCGGTGAGGGTGGTGCATGAGAGAAGGGGAAAACAGGGGGAATGGAGGCGCAGGGGTATGCGGCTTCTTATAGGGGGCTCAGAGGGTCGGGGAATGGAAGGAGGCGAGATCCAAGGCGAGTGCTCGCCGGTGGTCGTCGGGCGCGTGGGAGGAGGAGGATGACCGGCAACGGTTTCGGTCGGGCGCGTGGGGCCAGGGTGTCAGCGAGAGAGAGAGGGCGAGCGTAGTCAACGGGCGACCGACCGGTAACGGTCTTGGCATTTAAAGTCGTTGGGCCGGCCGGTTTTATTATAAACCGTTACCGTTTTCTATTTATGATTTTACTAGAGCCATAAAACTTGTTCAATGCATTCGAATAAATTCCAAATATAGTCAAATTGTATATCAAATTTAATAGAATAATAAATGTCATTTAATGGACATTTTTATTCTGGAATTTGAATACTATGGAAAAAATATTATTTTCAGAAATTGCCCTTTTGCTTTTAAATCCCTTTGCAAATATTTTTCAGAATAACCCCTGGTTTTTATTATTCAAATAAATCACCAAGAAGTCCCTGGTGTGGAGTGTCATGTTACTCCTCTCAAATTTTTGTCACGGGTTTGAATACTTTGAAAATTGGAATAGGAACCAAATATGAAATGATTCCAAAAGAAAATCCAGAGATTTTCACATTCACTATTCAAAGATTTATTTTAAACTTCCAACTCATATTTCATATAATTTGAAGAAGTCATTTTACTTCTCTCATGAAAATCATTGAGTTGCATAAAGTTTTCTGAATTTGAAATATTTTTCAAATGAAATTCAAATCACTTTCAAATCCCTTTTCATTTCTTTAAATGGAAGAAGTCATGTCATCTTCACTCTAGGGTTTTGTGATGAAATGAATTTGAATTCTTGATGAGAAAAATGCAAAGTGAAAGTTTGGGAAAGTCATTTCATTCTCTCTCAATAAACTTTCAAAAGTTTCAAAAAGTTTTCAAATTTCACTCACTTTCAATCACTCAAGCAAACAAACATTCATTCTAATAATTATTATAACATTCCAAAGTTTGGGATGTTACAATTGATGACTCAGACGTCAAAGCATCCGTACTTGTAGGTCTTTCGTCGAAGGTTGAGGGTTCCATTGGAAAGAATGTCCCTCGTGAATCAGTCATGAACTCTAGGGTTCCGAACTTGATAGTCTAGTTCGGGGGAAAACTTTTGATCTGGCCATGACGACTGATTAGGTTGGCATGCGAAAAGATGTCGTTGTCAGTGAAACTCTAATCAGGGGCGAAAGTCTCCTCAATGCAGATCTTTCCACCTGCGACGAGGCGAGCCATCGATGCCTTCGGCACTCACAGAGGAACTCTGAATGAAAGCACCAATGTCGGTGTCAAAACCGGCGGATCTAAGATAAGGGGTCCTGTCACGCCCAAGATGCACGACTATCCATATTAAGACACAAGGGCCTCGACATGGACAGAGGCGCATCTTGCCATTAGCAAGTATAGCATCATTACATACATTTAGGAAGAGAGGAGTATATGAGTTGGCTTACACTCGCCACATGCTAAATTACAAATCCACACAATTATTCCAACCATCAATACAATGGCAGGTTCCGGCTACGGACGAAAACAAATGATAAAATGCTCCAATGACACTGGATTGCCAGCCCAAAGATCTAGACCACGACCACTCTACTCGTCTGGATAAGGGACGTACATCCAGCCACGCTCCTTGTCATACTCCCACTGGAGCTGCATAATATCATCTGGCATGATCTCATGGCAGATAATTGTGTGCTTCTTCCATCATAACCTTTCTGAGATCACCTTTTGGAACCACCAGATGGTCCTCAAAGAACAAGCTATCTTTGTCATCAACGCGAAAGAACTTATAGTTCGGAATGCCCTTGGCCACACCTTTCTTCACTTTCTTCACCATTGCATCAAGAAGTTGAGCTTGGTGAACCTGATCTTCCAGAGTCGAAGAGACTTGAAGATTGGCAAGAAATCCTTGCGGAATCATTTGAAGGTTGAGCTTGTGGAAGGCTTCACAAAGCTCGGGTTGAAGAGGCTTCAGAATGAGACTGTTGCAGTATACCTTTCGGCTGAGCGCGTCTGCAATGACATTTGCTTTTCCAGGAGTATACTCATTGCTTGGATTGAAGTCCTCAAGAATTTCCACCCATCGAGACTGCCGAAGATTAAGATTGGGTTGAGTGAAAATGTACTTCAAGCTCTTGTGATCGGTGTACACTTCAACTGGTCTACGCAACAACAAATGCCTCCAAGTCATCAGAGCATGCACAACTGCCGCCAACTCGAGATCATGAGTGGGGTAGTTCTTCTTATCTTGCATGAGAACACCACCAAGACCTTGGAGAGAAGCATCACAAAAAACATGGAAAGGCTTTGACTGCTCGAGAGGAACAGGAACTGGAGCTGAAGTTAGTCTCTGCTTGAGCGTATTGAACGCCACATCACACTCAGGAGACCAAACATACTTGACATTCTTTTGGAGGAGATTAGATAGAAGATTAGCAATTTGAGAGAAGTTCTCCATGAATCTTCTACAATAACTAGCAAGCCCGAGGAAGCTACGAAGCTGCTTCACATTCTGAGGAGGCTCCCACTTCAAGATTGCCTCAACTTTCTTAGGGTGCACTTTAATGCCCTCGGTAGAGATCACATGCCCAAGGAACACCACTTAATTGATCCAAAACTCACACTTGGAAAACTTGGCATAGAATCGATGTTCTCTTAGCTTGTCAAGCACAAGCCTGAGATGCTCTGCATGCTCTTCTTCTGTCTCCAAGAAAACAATGATATCATCCAAATAGACCAAGATGAACTCATTCTTGAATGGAGAGAAAATGAAGTTCATAATTCTTGAGAAGGTTTGAGGGGCATTGGCAAGACCAAACGACGTGAGGGTGTACTCATAAGAGCCAAAACTCGTCATGAAAGCGGTCTTTGGAATATGTTCTTCGCAAATGCGAATCTGATGATAGCCCATGCGAAGATCAAGCTTCGAGAAAACTTTGGCACCTTTCAGTTGTTCAAACAACTCATTGATGTTGGGAAGTGGGTACTTGTTTCTAATTGTCTTCTTGTTCAATGGACGGTAATCGACACAAAGCCGGTCCGTGCCATCCTTCTTCTTGACAAACAGAACACCATAACCCCAAGGAGAAGAACTTGGTCTGATCAGACCCAGATGTTCTTGTTCATCTAGCTGCTTCTTTAACTCTTTCATCTCTTTGGGTCCATTTTATAAGGGCGCTTGCAAACTGGTTCAGTTCCGGGCTCGAGGTCAATCACGAACTCGACTGGCTAGTGTGGTGGCATTCTTGGCAATTCTGTTGGAAAGGCATCTTCATACTCACAAACCACCGAAATTGGAGAAATAGCCGAGATTTCACCCTTCTCATTAAGAGCAAAGAGACGGATTGTGTCATCGCGAGCTACAAAAATAATCACATCTTTTGAAGGATGAGTCAGCTTGAATTCTTTAGCTTGACAATCAACATATGCCTTATTCATAGCCAGGAAGTCCATGCCCAAAATGAGATCAATGTCGGAATTGTTGAGAACAATTGAAGAAGCCAGAAAAGAATGATTTCCCATCTTGATAGAAACATCCAGAACCACCACATTCAAACTCATCAATTTGCCCAGGGACACAACACAAAAAGGACTAGGAAGGACTACCGAATTCAAGTCATGCTTCCATGCAAAAGGTCTAGAAATGAATGAATGCGATGCACCAATATCAAATAACACTTTTGCAGGAAAATCATTAACGAAGAGATTACCCATGATCACTTGAGAAGAATCCTGTTCCTCTGCTGTGTTCACCATATTCACATGGACTGACTTGGGATTATGCTTCACCATTGCATTGCCTAGAGGCCTGACTAGAGGAGGAGGCGAAAGATGCCACTGGTTGCACTTGTTTGAGTAGTGACACTTCTGACCACACTTGTGACAAGTGACCTCAGATAGCAGAAGAAAGTTGCCTGGAGGAGGAACAAAAGCTGCCTTGGATGCCTAGGGTCTCTGCTAATATCTTGGGTTGGGTGGGTGGGAAGAACCACAGCCACCGAACTGCTTCTGCTGCTGAGGAGGACAAAACGAAGGAGGATTAGGCACCCAATATTTCTACTGCTTAGGAACCATCTGAGAGCTGGAGGAAGTAGAATATGAATCCCTTGAACACTTCCTTGAGTTCTCCAACTTGAGCTGAGTTGCCTCGACCTTCAAAGCCATATTGTAGAACTGATCAAACTCACGAGGCTCTTGAAGGACTAGACCTAGCACAAGATCATCCTTGAGACCACCTATGAACTGATAGATCATGGCCTTGTCATCTGGAACATCTTGCTTAGCATAGCGGGCTAGATTCTAGAACTTGATGTTGTACTGATAGACAGACTTGCACCCCTGCTTCAGGTGCCTGAATTTCCCACGCATCTCCTTAACAAAGCTTGTCGGAATGTAATGGGCCATGAAGTCACTACAAAAATCGTCCCAAGTAACAACATGATCGCCCTTGGAATCCTTGTACTGCTGCCACCAATCTGCAAGCTGACTCTTGAGATAGAACGACATAAATCTGACAAAGTCCTCTGGTCTGAAATTGTTGTTGTTCTCAAAATGCTTACTCATGTCACGGAGCCAATCATCAGCATCAAAAGGCTGCTCACAATAGGTGAAATACTTGGGCTAGTTGGTAAGGAACTGGTTGAGCGTCGCAAAGTGAGGTTGATTCTGAAAATTCCTTTGAAAGCCTGGCTGACCTTGATCTCTTTCTTACAACAGCCTGAGCAACATCTGAGGGTTCGCATTGGTTGCGGCCATCACAGCTTGCCAAGCTTCAGGAGGAGGAGGCGATGGCGGGGGTGGTGGAACATCAGCCTGCTGCTCACCACGACCCGGATTTCCGTGAGTTGGTGGAGCCATCCTAATGATGGACAAAACATCAGCACCTCACTGATAAGATGAAGTCAAAGCTGAATCAAATGCTTGAAAGAAATTGAATGAATAACACAATCAGCCTTCCTACTAAAAGGTTGGTAAGAATGTCTTCTTCGGTTTGCGATAACATCATCAGATATTAGAAGCCACTTGCAATAACACAAAAGTATTGAGCTAATGTTGCTTGGAACAAATGTATATGCCCTCATACATCTGAAGAAGATGATCCTAGATAACTACATGAGTTCCCACCTAAGAACTTCCAAAAACATTCTTGTTATGCAATCCAGTGTGGGGGATACAGGGAGGAAATATCTCACACAACTAGCAAACCTACACCCCAACTGTATCCATCCTTCAACACATA
This sequence comes from Hordeum marinum, assembly GCA_022496015.1. Taxonomy (NCBI): domain Eukaryota; kingdom Viridiplantae; phylum Streptophyta; class Magnoliopsida; order Poales; family Poaceae; genus Hordeum; species Hordeum marinum. The sequence goes on along the minus strand of CM039677.1, from coordinate 274,684,304 downwards.
ACCAGAGGCTTTCACAAATCCATCTAACTCGATTCCTCGAAAACACAACGATACTAAACCATGGTGGTACCCCGGATGCCTCCCCAGTAATGGGTGACTCCGACCTTATCTCACCATGACAAGTATTGAAGTAATTCCAAACACTCTCCGTCCTGAGATACTAAGGAAGCTAAATGATAACGATGTGCCAAAATTCCCTGGTGCTCGACTCCCCGGAAGAAATCAAGTCAGACAGGAGGCACCAAGACAGAACTCCATCACATTGGTATCGTATAGACTCAAAAATACCCACGTGATCCTAAAAAAATTTGAGCGAGAAGAGGAGTAGAATCAAAATTCCTAAGTCGATTACCTCACCAGAGCATAGAAGAGGAGTAAAAAGAAACCTACTCTCCGATATAACTAGACTCAAAATAGTTTTACTAGACTCGAATCGGCCAAGTTCGATGAAGGAAAGGGCTCATATGGTCGTATGGCTCTGAATACAAACTTGTCATGCCCAAGATGCGCGCCTATCCATATTAACACACAAGGGCCTCGACAGGGACCGAGTCGCATCTTGCCTTTAGCAAGTACAACATCATTACATACATTGAGGAAGAGAAGAGTATATGAGTTATCTTACACTCGGCACATGCTAAATTACAAACCCACACAATTATTCCAACCATCAATACAAAGGCAGGGTTTGGCTACGGACGAAAACAAATGATAAAATGCTGCAATGACACTGGCTTGCTAGCCCAAAGATCTCGACCACGGCCACTCTACTCGTCTGTATAAGTGACGTACATCCTGCCACGGTCCACGTCATACTCCCACTGGAGCTGCGTCATATCATCTGGCACGATCTCATCTGTACCTGCACCTAGATTGTTGTAATAATCTGTGAGCCACGGGGACTCAGCAATCTCGCGCCCGGGTACCGAGACTATTCAAGCTATAGGTTGGGAAGGGGTATGTGTTTAGTTTGCAGCAGTACTAAGCATTTATGGTGGATAATCTTACGAAGCATGAAAGTAAATATGTGGTCTACGATATACGATCGAAACTAGAATGACCTCTATGAGATCCTGAACACCTACTTACGTCAATCATAACCCCACCTTGTTCTCTCTCGGATCATGTTCACGAGCAGAGACGATCATGGTTACTCACACAGTTGGTGTATTTTATTAGAGTTTACTTCAAGTTAACTATAACCAGGTGTTAAACAAATATCCAAGTTGCCACATAACCGCGGGCATGGCTTTCCGAAAGTTTTAACCCTATAGGGGTGCTCCAACTAGTCCCTCATAAATTAACCACACACCGCGGGAATAGCCTCGACCACGCATCTCGTGATCATCCTAGGCAACTCCAAAGGAATTCAACACCTCGAGATAGCCCGAAGAAAGTCAGAGCCCCACACGCAAGCCACTCGATAAAGGTAAAACAAATCTAGCAGGACCACCCGATGTGTCGACGAACCTGATAAGAGTCGTGCATCTCGTTTTCAGGACACAACGGATAAGCTACGCATACGGAGGCCTGATAGAAATCTCCCGAGTTGCCTCGGATTGGCCTCGCACAGTGCTCTAGTTTGGACCAACACTCATGAGGAGCACTAGCTCGGGGGTTGATTAATTATCCACGGGGTTGCAAAGCCCTATGCAATTTTTTTAAGTTGTTTAAGAAAAGAGTACCAGTGTTGGGTCTTGCCAGACAAGTTTTAATCTCAACCGAATAATCAAGGGGGTTCCCATAACAACCCCGAGCATGTTAGGAACACAAAATATGGAAACATAATACCGGTAACAAGAAATTGTGGCGGTAAAAGCGAAACAAAACACCTAGCAAAAGGCCAAGCCTTCCACCATAGCAAAATATGTATGTGCATTAAATTAAATAGCATATAATATTGTGATATGCCAAATCCATGTTATCACATGGATACAACCTGCACCTACAACTAAGAAAGCTATAAGAGGGGCTGAGAAGTGGTAACTTAACGAAACAAGGTTTGCTAGGATTTGAAGGGGTTAGAGGCTTTCATGGCAATGTAGGAGGCTTGACATTCAAGTGGTAGGTAATGCATAAGTAATGATAAGAACAAGACATCTAGAAAAGCGAAAATAGTGTCGGGATCCGGGTATGATCTTCTTGCCTGTTGGTTCTTCAATGGGACAAAGAGCGGGGTCCTCGTAGTGCTACTCTCCTGGATCCTTGTACTTAGTTCCAATACTCGCATGTACCCAAGAGAAACAGCAATAATTAACAACCAACCAAGGTGCATAGCATAAACAATATGATGCATGATTCTTTTGAAGAATATAACATGGCAATCCTAAACTAGTCATGTTCCACATGCAATAGTTTAGTTATTTACAATTCTGGACAGAACCTAATGTTAAGTTACTTAAACATGCATGAACAGGGAAAATATGGATGCTTCATGCAAAATGGATACAAATGCATATGTATAACATAAGAAACGGAGTTACGGTTCTCGCGCTATACGCTCACGACAAGTTACGAAGGCAAAACACAAGACAAAGAAGCCCATGTCTATTCCTTGGCATTTGAAGGTATCCACTGGATAGGCAATGAAAAACCAACAACAATAGAGCCAAAGAACAAGCAATTTCATGGAGTATGGCTCCCACAAGTCACAAAAAAATAAAACAAACAATCTGCCACAAAACAGCTACATTGCAACTTAGACAGCCAACAACTAGAGCTACAGGAAGTCTCCAACCACAAACAAGGCATTGACGGAAACTACACAACATGCTTATCAAATTATCCAACTACACAAACTAGAAGGAAGGCACACATCAATAAGCATGAAGCTCACAAGTTGGCATGATGAAACAGATTGTTGGGACTTAGTAAAAATAACAGTTTTCTGGAATCTGAGTTAAGCTAAAAGCAAGTTGACAGCAGAAACTAATGGCGATAGAGATCACCTCATGGCATGAAAATTAACATGATGATAGAGGACAACCAATACTTCAAAACACTAGCACTAAACTTGAGCTAATTCTCAACATATCACTAGGTAGCATCCACTCTTCATGGCATAAAAATATTAAAAGATTCTCAGACTCGGAAATATTTAGCATGGTTGAAAACAGGAACATTTTAGTAGCTACTTTAGAGCATGGTTCCCACTTATATGCAAGTCTAACATGACAAAAATAAATACCATGGCATTCTACTCATCAAAGACTACCATTTACAATATGGCACAATTATCATAGCATGCATGGATTAAATATAACAAAAATGACAAAATGGCACTTTGAGACAAAATGACATTTTGTCAAACTTGCTCACATGACCAAGCAAGTCACACCAACGGATTCCTTGGGTGATTCTACCCCAAAATCATATATCATACTCATATGTTCACATGGAGCATCATGACAAAATACTAGATAGGATATTACCCCACATTCCTATAAGTGAAAACTGACCTAAAATGCTCATGTCTATAATTGCACATATCCAGATTTAGCAATTATGCTAGAAATGGAAATAGCCTATTATAACAATTAAAACAATAAAAACAATAAAAGAAAAACACCAATTTATAGGGGGCCCACCTAGCAAACTCACCAGGGCCCCCTACTGCATGACAAGTGGGGCATGGGCCCACTTGTCACACACCCACACCCACACACACTCATAGCTACACACACACACAACACAGCACACACATGCTGCACTGCACACACACACTTTACTCTGGATCTGGCAGCCACATCAGATCCATCACATACACACCACACACTGGCCCGCACACACCAAATACACAGCCTCACGGGATTTGGGCTGGCCACCCGAGATACGAACAGCACACACACAGATCAACCAATGGAAAAAAGGAAAACAAAAGGGGGAGGCTGGGTATCGAACCCACGACCTCATGGTCGATTCCCCAAGCCGGTACCACTGCGCCACTCTTCGGTTCTCGACAGGAAGGAGGGGAGCGTAAGTAGTACTAATAGACCGCGAGCAAAAACCCTCACAAAACTGAATTTGAGCACTCTGGCGACAGCAAACGGCGGCGATGGTTCCGGCATCTACGAGGCATCTCCGGCAAGGGAAAACAACTGCAGGGGCTGCGGCGACTACGGGCTCCCCATTCCCTGCTCCTCTTGCGATGAGGGGACTGAGGCAATGGCCCTCAATGCCCTGCCTTGGATGGAACTGTGGCGACAGTGCACATCAGCGACGGCGAGCTACGCCTACGGCAATAGGAGGGGACGTGGAAGCTCACCGAGAGGGGGACGTCAAAGGCTTGGAGCGCGACGAAGAGGAGGAAGAAGGACGACGACACGGCTGCGACAAAGAGGAAGAAGACTCACGGCGAGCTTCGGGAGTACGACGCCAACGAGGAAGAAGAAGAGGACCTAGGCCTTCCCACGGCACCCTAGCACCGGGAACGCGATGCGGGGACGGTCCGCGGCCGCCACTACATGCCGGGTGCGGAGGATGACCACCGGAGACGCGAGGACGACAACGACGAAGACCGGCGACCTCTCTGAAACCTTACATGCTCTGCTCTCAGCCTGATAGAGAAGAGGGAAGGGGAAGGAAGAGGGAGGAGGAGAGGGATGCGGAGGCGGCAAAGGGAAGAAGGAACCCTAGGGATCCGCGCGCTTAAATAGGGGGCCGCCTCGACATCCATGAGGTCCTCTCACGGTGTCGACGCGCGCTCTCTCTCTCTCGCACTCTCTACTCTCTTTCACTCACACCTGATGGAGGAGGACGGCAGGGCAGGTGGCCGTTTCGCTGCGGCTAGGCCGGCTTCGCGCGCTAGCAGGGCCGCGAGGGGAAGAAAAGCCCAGTCTCTCTCCCTCTCACACACAGAGAAAACTTAACAGGGGTTTCTCATTAAAATAAATCAACAAGACAAGAAAAAAGATCAGAGGAAAATAAAAAGGATTTTTGATTAAACAAAATTACTTTTGTCTAAAAGGAAATGTAACCTATTTAATAATATTAACAAGAGGATTTTTTAAAGCAAGTATTTTTAATACTATATAAAACAACAGTCGCTGTTATTTTAAAACACCAAAATCATATAGCTCAAAACACCAAAACAACAACACACATGGGCTCAAATTAATGTTGGCTACATCATGAACATTTTTAAAAGATTATAAAGCAAATTAATTCTGTTGAAGAATGGCACTGGGAATAAAAGGTATAGGTTTGTTTGTTTTGAAATAAGGGAGAGAGGAGAGGTAGAGCCCACACATGCACACATCCACAAATCACTCAAGAGCCACTCCACCTCTCAAAAAGAACACAAGGGGGAACACCGCAAAATAATATGCATGACATGATGATGACATGATGCATGAAACAATGACATGGCAAAAGAGCAAACTCATTTCATTCATCACATGGCACATGGGTCCACATAGATTACATGCCATAAAAGGTAGGGGCAGCACTTGAGCTCTCACAGGTCTGGAATTGTGAGACTAAGAACGACGGTAACAGGAGACAATGGGGACACGAGTTTACCCAGGTTCGGGCCCTCCTATGGAGGTAATACCCTACGTTCTGCTTGATTGTATTGATGGTGTAAGGGGTTAGAGAGTTGATCTACCTTGAGATAGTCTGTCTAACCCTAGATGAGTTGTTCTATCTCTACGCCCTAAAACCCTCCAACTTATATAGATGCCGGGGGTGCCCTTAGCTTACACATGGTCGGTAACATGCCAAAGAGATAACTTGCCTAACTACAGCTAATAACTTGGAGAACACGTCTCGACTCCATGAAGCTTCTATCCTGGCGTAGATGGTCCTCGACCGTCCGATGGTTGCCTTGCAGTCCATACAGTCTGGACCGTGAATAGTGGTTGGCTATCCGAGGACCCCTTGATCTAGGACTCCCTCACCTGGGTTACTGGATCCCTCGACGGCAAGCATGGACTTTCCCTTGCACTTCTTGTTACGCTGTCGGCCCTTCTTTGCCAGGGCAGCGGAGTCCTCATCCTCAGAGTCGACCTCTGCACCAGCGTCCTCGTTGGGGAGCCTTGTCCCTTCTTCAGCCCGAGCACATTTATCTGCCAGAGCATAGAGGTCAATAACATCCCTAACCTTGTTCATCACCAGCTCTTCCCGCATCCTGCGGTTGCACACATTATGATGGAATGTGCTGATAACAGCGGCAGGATGAACATCTGGTATGTTGTGTGTGTGCGGCTGAACCTTTGGATGTACTTGCGCAAAGTCTCGCCCTCCCTTTGGGGAATGATGTGCAAATCACTTTCCTGACCAGGAGCTTGGTGGCCTCCGGTAAAGGCGCCAACAAACTCATGGCATAGGTCTGCCCAAGAGGCAATGGAATTGTCTGGTAGGTGCATCAACCACGACCTGACGTTGGGCTTGAGCACCAACGGGAAGTAGTTGGCGAGTATCTTGTCATCGCGAGCCCCGGCAGCTTGCGCTGCAATCGTGTTGATGGTCAAGAACTCCGACGGGTGAGTCTTGCCATCATATTTCTCCGGGACTTCGGCTTGAACATTCGGGAAGTGTGCCACTAGACTCGCCGCCGCTCATGGGTAAACACTGGACAACCTACCTTGTAAGGTAGGTTGACAGGTTACCCCGGTCCGGATTTGTTTACAGTGGGTCACGTGCTCTTATCAGACTGATAGCACGCTTCCCGTCGTCGCTCGATGGTAGTTCGAGCGTCTTCCTTGCTTCCTTCCCGAAGAACTTGACACTGATCGCGGCGAGTCCATAGATCAGACGACGTTGTCGAGTAACCATCGTAAGCATCGGTCCGTCGAGTCGGTGACCGACGTTGTTGCTGTGGATGAGAGTGCACCATGGTCGCACCGCCTACGGCCTTCTTGCCACTGGCGCGAGCCGGCTCGGTGGATCGAAACTTGTTAGCGAGGCTGAGGAGGCTCTGAATGGTGGCTCTCCACTCATCGAGCTTCACCGCAGCAGGAGGGAAGTTCATGAGTAGTTGTGCCCGCGCCAGTGCTTCTTCCGTCATGGTCGGCAGCGAACGGCACGAAGAACACGTGGTGCTCTGACTCCTAACCGTGTTAGAAGGAGCTCCGTCGCGGTCCCTCAATCGCACGCCACTCCCACTAGCATGCTATCCCGCACATCTTGGGAGCGATGCGCTGGAGCTTTTCTGGCAGGGCATTGGGAACCATCGACACCACGGCGCTGCTCTTCGCTCGCATCCTGGGAAGGCTGCGGGGTAGGCGCCGGCGTGGGTGTCTTGGAAGGTTCCCTCCCTTCGCCAAAGTTCGCTGTACCGCCCACAGGCGGGGCGATACAGCCCCATCCTGAGACCCAGCGGTGCGGGGGTTTCTGCCGCCGCCATGAGCGTCTCCATGGCGGGCGTCGCCGCTTGCTTGGCCTTGATCATTGGAATGTCGCGGAAGCTCTGAAACCTCACCTCCTCCACCCGTGTCTACACCATCACCTTTTTGTGTAGCTACAGGGACGGCGGATGTGGGTGGGCCAACCGCCATCAAACCCTTCCTCTTGGGGGGCGTGGCGATGATGATTATGAAGGAACTGGCATGCTGATCACCAGATCAGGTCCACGTGACCTTATCTCCCCTACCTGGTGCGCCAAAGATGTCGGGGGAAACGACTTAACTGAATCAGAGGGATGCCTTTTTGGTTCAGCGGGGGAGAAGGCTCGAGTAGAGAGCAAATCTGATGAATAACGCGCGGGATTTTACCCAGGTTCGGGCCGCAAAGATGTGTAAAACCCTACTCTTGCTTGGTTGTATTGGATGAGTTCTAGCTCAGGTTCTGGGAGCGCTACAGTACATAGCTGCTACTCATGCAGAATGGGCCAGAGAAGATCCAAAGTCAAAAAGTTCCCTTCTTGTAATGCCCTAGGCCTCCTTTTATATGACCAAGGGGATCCCAACAGTGGCGTATAGTGTGTACATCGGGTGTACAGTGCTATAGTGCTATCATACCTAACACTAACGGTGTAGGATAGACGCATTTAATGCACTGTCAGGCATCTCTGACTGTCTACGGGACAGGATAGGAGCCCATCCCATCGGCACCGCTTAGCTCGTCCATCATCGGCGCTGCGACACGTGCCCAGGTGGGGCGACACCTAGCCTTTGTGCTAGCGGGCTCTTGCCGGGGCTTCGCCTTGCCGGGTCTTGTCGAGGCTTTGCCTTGCCATGGGTTTGATTGTTTGGATGTCTTCTTGATTCTCTTGTATCTATATCTAGCAGCCCACTACCGGGCCTTGCCGCCAGGGTGTCTACTACTGCCCGTGCACGAGTAAGGGGCACTGGAGAACCATAAAATCTAGTGCACCGACAATGATCTTCATGGAGATCTATCCGATGTAATACTCTTTTGTGGTGTGTTTGTGGAGATCCGATGAATTGTGTGTTTATGTTCAGATTATCCATGAATATTATTTTAGTCTTTTCTGAATTCTTATATGCATGATTTCATACCTATGCAAGTCTCTTGGAGTTATTGGTTTGGTTTGGCCAACTAGATTGGTAATTCTTGCAATGGGAGAAGTGCTTAGTTTTGTGTTCAATGTTGTGGTGTCCTCACCAAGTTACGTAGTAGGGGTAGTGAGGCACGTACTGTATTGTTGCCATAAAGGATAAAAAGATGGGGTTTTCATCGTATTGCTTGAGTTTATCCCTCTACATCATGTCGTCTTACCTAATGCGTTACTCTATTCTTCATGAACTTAATACTCTAGATGTAGGCAGGAGTCGGTCGATGTGTGATGCAGAATCGTTTCAGTCTACTTGACACGAACGTGATGCCTATATGCATAATCATTGCCTTGGACATCTTCATAATTATTGACTTTTCTATCAATTGCTCGATAGTAATTTATTCACCCACTGTATTATTTTCCTTCATCAGAGAAGACTCGAGTGAAACCTATGGCCCCGAGTCTATTTTCCAAATTATATTTTCAGATCTATAAACCAAAAATACCAAAAATACTTTGTTGCAATCTTTTTACTATTCATTTTAGTAATCTTCTATATCTATCTCTATCAAATCTCATCCTTGCAAATAACCGTGAAGGGATTGACAACCCTTTATGACATTGGGTGCAAGTGTTTGATTGTTTGTGCAGGTGCGAAGATGTCGGGACCCCGATCCTAAGTCATATGAATCCAGACTATAACATATCACATCACTTTGCGGCGTCACGCGCGGTAAGCTCCACGCCTGCAGACTTACCTTAGCCGGGACAGTTTGCGTCTTTTGGCTGACATATGTGAACATGTCGCTGGCAATCAAACGACAGAGAACCCGGGCCGACATGACTAGTCATAGAACCCAAGTCGCACATCCGTACGGAAAAAGGTATACATAACCTAGCAATGCAGGTGTCGGCCTCAAGCGTGTGTAGACGAGTCATAGCAAGCTACAAGGACTCCATTACACCGTGGGACATAAATGTCATCACTGAACATAGACGAGTCGTAGCAGGCTACAGGGACTCCATTACATTGCTAGACATTTCCCTGAAGGGATAGACACAGCAGCAAAGAAGGATACATGCCGGTCAATCAATGTGTCCGGAGCAGTAGCAAGCTACCAAGGCTCGATGGAAGCACAAAGAGGCAGTTTCCCGTAAAGAGTACTACTAAAGGCAGATGAGTAGGTGTCGGATCCCATACATACCGTTGCACGTCACACATACGCACGACATGCCCGATATGCATAGATACAACTATGGCATCACACCATAACCATACATCAGCACAACTTTTATTTAAGAGTCTTAGAAGAGCCTTGCATAATATATTCTTACAGATAGGGGTCGCATGACCCCACACTCAAGTCATACAAGCAAGTTCATAAAAACCAAGCGGAAGCATAAAGCTGTCTGAATACAGACAGATGAAAGGGTAAAAAGGCACATGGCCTGACTATCTACAGCCCGCCAGAGGGCATAAGGTCGTAGCTGGGACACCAGCTATTCGGCATCGTCGACATCTAGATAGAACCCACTTGATGGGTCCTGAGTCTCATCTGCAACATTTATTAAGAAAACGTGAGTACAAACGTACTCAGCAAGTCTTTAAAATAGACCTAGCCTATTGATGCTCATGTATCAACAAGGGGAGTGGTGGAGTTTATGTAGCAATGCCAGCTTTGACTCATGGCTAACCTACACAACACAATTTTAACTCTTTGTTTAAATTTTAGATAACGCACACGAGTCCACTAACTCGATAACAATACACCACCATGGATTCACTTCCGTCTTCTATGAGAGTGCCATTCATGGTACTCACACTTGTCTTGATATTTTTATGAGTATCCATTTAATTATCTATGAACAGCATAAGCTTTCCAAGTAGTCCATATCCAAGGACGCGGCTATTCGAATAGTTTCATACCCTGGAGGGGTGTACTTCTTCACACACGCTCTCGCCACTTATCGTTGGTGATCATAAAACCATGCACCTCGACAACCTTCAAGGGGAAACCTAGCGAGGGAGTCGGCCACGACCGTCAATCACACAAGACCTCTAGTCCAGGCTATCGCCTATTCGAGACTGAACCCGCACGGAATTCTGGCCGAAGTTTCCGCTACGGCCCCAAACGATGTGCATAGGGTTCGCAAGCCCACCATTCAGGTGACCCTTGGTACACCATGCCACTGCCTACTGCGTCGTAACCCACCCCGAGGGTCAATGCTACGCACGGCCTCCAGCATGCTATAAACACCAGAAACTACTTGCAACTCCTGGACCAAGGACTAAGAGATTATAAGTCGAGAGGGTCAATTAAGTATCCCAACGTGTGGTAGTAACTAGTATTGGATCACAAACATGGAACTCAGTTCCTAAGCACTGTCCCAATCAGACAACCCGCTATGTACTCCTACATAGCTTGTCATTGCTACCTTTACCAAATCGGGTTCATCATAAGCTTATCACATCAGAACAACATGGTTTCACTCCAGTACATCACCCAGATGAATCATACCTGACACAAATCTAAGCATAGCATGCATAGCATGCAAAGTAAGCTAAGCACATCATGGCACAAGCATCTACTAGGTATGCTAGGTTGCAAGGTTTAGCTATTTAATGTGACAATGATAGGTCATGCAAAAGAATAGGTTCATCTACCGTGTATGACAGACTAGTGAAGATTTGTCCTAATGCAATAAACAAGAGCAGGAGCGAGAGAGTGGGATGTTATCAGAATGATCGAAGGGGTTGCTTGCCTTGCTGGGTAGCGGGAAGGTTTTCTCCTTCGTTGGAATACTCAGAGGTATCCTCAGAAGCACGGCCTACCGCAATGCAGATAAATAGCAATCAATACACGCAAGTGCAACTATATGATGCATGATCATGACATGGCAGCATGTATGGATGGGCTAATGCAACTATTGTCCAATTTAAATTGAAGGGAGTTTGAATATAGGTTCAAAGTCGTTCTCCATTTCATATTTCATATATTAACCTATTAGTAAATGTCAATGTTCAGATACATAGGTTGCTCTAACTTGCATGATAATAGCACCATTGGATTCATTGCATTTTTTCGATAAATTTTCATTTATAAATTATTTTCATCTGAGTTACAGATTAATTTATATGAATTTTAGAAGTTTCAAACATTTTCTGGAATTTCCTGATTTATTTTTATACTAAAAATTGATTATTGCGTCGGCCTGACGTCACTGTGATGTGAACAGGTCGGCTGACCCAGCCAGGTGAAACCTTACAGGGTGGGGCCCTCATTTCCAGCGTCGGGGGCTAATTCCCCACGCTGACCGGGGGTTTGACCCACCTCAGGGCCCACTGGTCAGTGGCTAACGGCTTAACTGGACGGGCTTATTGGCACTAATCAGCTGGCCACGTCGGCGCCCACCGGAGCAGGGCCGGCGGCGACCAAACCCGCGGTGGAGGGTCACCGGAGTTGCCGGAAATGCGCTAGAGGGCTCGGAATCTCATGCCGAAGGCGCTGGGATGGAGCCCGTGCTCAACCGCGTTGAGTGGGGCTGGTCAGGGGGCTTGACCTCGCGAGAGGGCTCGCCGAGGAGCTATTCCGCGGCGCCGCCCATTTGGCCATGAAGCGGAGGGGCACTAGAGATCAGGAAGAACCACAGGGACAGAGGGAGAGGAACGGCGAGCCCATAGGGTGCTATAGCGAGGGCTCAGCTGGCTCGGGGACGACCGGCAACCGGCGAATCGACGATGGGGAGAGGCGTCCGGAGGCAGGGAAGAACGGCGATGGCTCAGTGTAGAGGGGCTCCTAGCGGTTTACAACTTCACGGGAAGGATGAGGCGGTCACAGCGGAGCCCAGAGGCTACACAGCGAGGCGAGAGAGCAGCTAGAGCGATGGCGCTACGATTGGCGATGGCTTCGGCCATGGCGAGCAGAGGGGGAGAAAGCGAGAGAGAGCGAGGCAGGGGAGAGAGGGAGAGGAGAAGAGAGCCACGGTGAGGGGGCCTCTGGCTGGCGCTTCCGGAGGCCTCCAGGGCAGCAGCTAGGCAGGAGGTGGCCGTGGTGCGTGCCAGCGCGCTACGAGCGCGTGCCCCTGTCCTCTTGGCGAGAGCATAGGGATGACTGGCATGGGCAAGTTGGGCCGGCTCCTCCTGGGCCTCTTTCCTTTTATTTATTTATTTCTGTTTTATTTTCTAGTTCTTTGTTCTGACATTTGTTTATTTTTGTTTGGGACAAGTCCTATTATAAAATATCCCCAAATATTTTATATAATTAAGTTTGAATATTTCAAACTCCTATAAAAAGTTTCAGGATATTTTGAAATCTAAAATAATGATAATGCTTTATTTGGCATTTTCAAAAGGTTTATTATTTATTTTTAAATTGCTATAAATGTTCAAATATTTAAGATGTCCCCTGATATATTCATGTCCATATTTATCAGACATAGGGGACAATTTAGATGGGCATTTTGGATTTGTTGGTCTTTCACAAACTATAAATTAGTTTGATTCAAATGAGGGTTTGGGGTTTCCTTTAATCCCCATTTCAAGTTGATGCAAAAATGAAATATGATGCACACACATGCTATCCTAAGACAACTAGCTAGGGATGTGACAGAAGATTGGGGACTTGCTTGTATCTCCTTCTGGATTGATACCTTTGTTGTTAACAATTGAGCGAAATACTTATCTACTTTCCTACATCACCCTTTCCTCTTCAAGGGAAAACCCACGCAAGCTCAAGAAGTAGTAGGGAGTTGCATGTCGATTCTGGGCCTCAAATCCCCTCTTCAGAGGAGGCCCATGAAATTTTTGAGGAAATGGTCAATGACATGGTGGCCAGGGTTTTGACCTATACTATTTGCTCCTGTCTGGGCCATCTTGTTACTAATTGCCCATCTGTGGAGACTTGCTCCTCCTGTTGCCGGGTGGGGCATACCAAATCTGGTTGTGCCTGTTTTACCTAGGCAAACAGGCTTATTTGGAAATGGAAGAGTCCCTCCTCTGTTTTAGATTTTTTAGGAACGATTGCTTGCCTCGAGAAAATCATGTGAGTTGCAGCGCCATCCTGTCCCGTCCCATCATATTTAATCTCTCTAATCACTCCATCGGAGCCACGTCCGTCTCCACCACCACCACCATCATCCCCTCCTCCGATGACCAACTTCGAGCTTGACCCAGAGCGTTATGTCCCTGCTAGTCATGAAATCATCGATGACGACCCTCATCGCTTACCCCGGACTTATGTCACTCCCGTGATGCCCATTGCCCAAAGACATGAGCAGTATTTGGTGGTGGAGGTTTTGCTCGTGCCGCCAGTTAATAAGGTTCGTCAGGTACGGCAACAAGTCATTGAACTTTTAAACAATAGGGGTTTTCATGTCCGCTCAGCACAACCTTGGATTGTGGGTGTGGGTATTTTTGAGCTGAGGGATGCTAGAGAGAGATTTGTTGCGGTTCATATGGTTCCACGAGACTTAGGTAATGATTCTTTTGTTCATTTTATAAAGCAATCTGAAGGAGAGGGTTTTCGTGGGGCTGTAGGTTTTCATCAAGGCTGCCTCATGTTTGTTGGAGTTCTGCTGGATTTGCACAACACGGGGGATTTGAGGGTTGCCATCAATACCTTTGGTGAATTCCATCATTGGGTTAGTGATGACCCATATTTAGTGCGATCGATGGTTTTTGCCTCTTTCCTTGAAGATGCTTTGGTGCCCCGCAGCATACCGTTTTTCGAATATGATGTATGGGGGAGCAAGAGTTTCTTGGGGGGGAGTGAGTTTTGCTGAGCAAATGCCCCAAGATGAAGATCATATGCCCCTCAATGGAAATCCACACCTGCTGCTAAGACACCTCGTGCCAAATAACTTGATATTTGCTCTTCCTCCTTACCCTGATCTTGGATGGAATGATATGCCTCCTCTGCCAATTCCTGAACACCATGAGCAGCAACTGATCCAACATGATGCTGACGACTAGGGATGGCCTCCTAAGGAGCTAGTTGTACAACTGGCAGAACCAACTCAGGACCAAGAATCCATGATCGTTGACCAGCCAAGTTCCTCTGGTCCAGTTTAGGTGGTTGTAAAAGTCTTCATGGATTAGCAGATAAACCTCAATGATGTGCAAGTTAATGAGCACCCACCCCTAGAGTTCAATCCTCTTGCAATTGTTCCCTATTAGCAGCCTCTTATTCAGCCTATCAATCTGATGATTGGTATGGTAAGGGTGGTTTATGGTCCTACAGTACCCCCTGTCATGGCTTGGATTAGAACTTTCGAGAAACTGATGGATGTTTTCAATGCCCCGGTGATCCCTAGGACTCTTCCTCTTGTGCTTGTTGATCCTTTGGTGATTTCCAAGAGCTCTTGGTCCATTGCTTTCGATAATATTAACTAGGTTTCTAAGTTTGTCTATTTAGATGAGAACAACTCTGCTCCCCTGGCGCTGATCAAGCCACGACCTATTGCTAGAGCTCTTTTCAACAATCCTGGCGATGCATAGGATCACCCTGCCAGTACATCTATTGTTTTATAGGAGAAGTTCTCTTACTTTTCCCACTCTGCTAGGAAGAAAGTTGCTAGGAAGAAGGCCACACCTCTTGTGGAATCTTCTGTTCGCAGTTACACCCATAGCTTGGTCAAGCGAGATGGTTTCAAGCCAATTCTCCAAGAACTTCCATTGCCATTACCCAAGAAGAGAAAGCCCCGATCCAAGCCGCTGGTGGAGACGGAAGAAGCCCCCAAGGAGTGTGATCAGACTGGTGACAAGCAACTAACTGAGGAGGCCCTGCTTGCCACGTCTATTAGAGTGAGTCAAAATGTTGGTCAAAGTTTCGGCATTACTCCTGAAAATCTGACGGTGGAACTTCTTATGGAAGATCCATCCGAGTCCACAAAGCACAAGAATGATGATTAGGACCAACATCTTTGCCTTGCTATGTGGGGGGTCTCTGTTGCCCCCCACCCCAAATCATAGTTATCACTTTAAACTATTTAATATTTGTTGTCCTGTAATGGTACCTTTAAAACATTATCTGTTCTGGTCATTGTGTGGATGCACTTTTGTTGCTGTTTACTACTGTTGGTATGGATAGTCGTTCTACTAGAAGTTGGCAAGTCCTTTACTGGAATGTGCGAGGGCTTAATTCTGATATGCATCACAGAGCTGTCAGGAACAAAATCGATGGAAGCTTGGCTTCTGTTGTTTGTCTCCAGGAAACAAAAATGCAGCACATAGATCATAGAAGCATTAGAAATTTCCGCCCTAGACGCTTCGATTGCTCTGCATATTGCCCCTCGGACGGGGCTTCACGCGGTTTGATTATTCTTTGGAATTCCTCCTTTCTGAATGGAGTGTGACTAGATTCACAAAGATTTGGCATGATTATTTCTTTCACCTTGAAGCATAACAAAGAAAAGTGGACATTGGTTAACGTGTATGGACCCTATCATGTTGAAGCTAGGGATCTTTTTGGCAGCTGGCTATATAACCTGAACATCCTTGTTGATGAGAAATGGTTGCTGCTTGGGGCCTTTAATTCATTAGGTCCACTTCAAATAGAAATCTTCCTTGATGCTGATGTTAATGATATTTTCATTTTCGAGGAAATAGTAGGCCATCTTGGACTACTTGAATTACCCCTTAAAGGAAGATCATATATATGGTTGAACATGCAAGATACTCCTCTTCTGGAGCAATTAGATTCCTTCTTCATATTTGTCAATTGGATTTTGTGTTACCCACTTACAGATGTGTTACCATTGGCCAAAACTGCTTCAGATCATGTGCCTTTTTGTGTTACCATCAATACCACCATCCCCAAGAGCAATCTCTTCTGTTTTGAAAATTACTGGGTTGAACTTGAAGGTTTCATGGAGTGTGTAGAGAAGCCTTGGAAGGCTCCCTCCTGGAAAATCCATATAACAGTAATTATCATGGATAACAAATCTTTAAGGCAGGCTCTCAAGAATATGGCAGACTAGATTATCAAAGATCAAAATCCTTATAGGCAAGTGCAATAAAGTGCTTTTATTCCTGGATAATCTTGAGGAACTGAGACCACTTTTCATGCCTGAGGCCAATTTCAGACTGATTGTAAAAATGCATTTGGAACACCCATTACGTTTGCAGTTCTTACACTGGAAGATGAGGGCCACCATTAGGTCCATTAAAGTGGGTGAATAAAATACCAAATTGTTTCATGCTATAGCTACTAAAAGATATAGACGAAATTCTATCTTTTCCTTGAAGCTCGATGATGAAAATGTCACTAATGATCATGAGTATGTTGTAGGGTTTTTTGGGTCCACTTTCGAAACTAGGATGGGTCAGTCACAAGGAATCAATCTGGCCTTTGACCTATAGTCTCTTTTATGAAGTGTGGATGGTCTAGATGCTCTCACTTTGCCTTTCACTAAGGAGGAGATGCTGTTAAGGAGATGCCCATTAACAAGGCACCAGGCCTTGATCGTTTTAATGGAATGTTCTTTAAATGGTGTTGACGCATCATCCATGATGATTTTTACACACTTGCAAAAGATTCACACGATGGTTCTGCCCTACTAGAAAATATAAATTCCTCAGATATCACTCTGGTCCCTAAAAAGGACTCCCCTGAGCAGGTAGGGGATTTCATGTCAATTTCCTTGACTGGGATGGGTTTGAAATTTCTTTCTAAGATGACTGCTAACAGACTCCAGTTGCAAATCATGTAGTGCATCCATAAGAATCGATATGGATCATTAAAACCAGAACAATCCTATACTGTGTAGGTTGGAAATTGGAGTACCTGCATCAGTGTCACTAGTCAAAGCGGCCCATCATTATTATCAAATTTGACTTTGAGAAAGCTTTTGATTCCCTTGAGCATGAGTACATTTTCCAAATTTAAAATCACAAGGGTTTTAATGATAAATGGATCTTTTAGGTCAAACAACTGCTTTCTTTGGGCTCCTCCTTAGTGTTACTAAATGGAGTCCCTCGTAAGAAATTTGTATGCAAAAAGGGTGTGAGGCGGGGTGACCCTATGTCACCTTATTATTTGCCATTGCTGTAGATTTGTGCAGACTTTCGTTAATGATATGCTGTTGATGGGCAAAATTGAGCTTCCAATTCCTTGCCATGACAGAGATTTCCCAACTGTGCAGGATGCAGATGAAACCCTTATTATGATGTCCGCTGTGGAGTCACAACTTCTGGAATTAAAGGGCATACTGCTTATGCTTTCTTAGTCTACTGGGCTTCACATCAACTATCATAAATCTTTTATCCTACCAATCAATTTGAACCAGGATGAGTTACATAGGCTGGTTGATTCTTTTGGATGTAAAGTAGATACCTTGCCTTTCACTTATTTGGGTTTGCATGTTGGTACGACCAGGCCAAGGACTGTTGATTTAATGCCTCTAGTGGATAATATGGAAATGGGACTCTCTGCAATCTCTCCATTCCTGGCCCATGGTGATAGGTTGCAATATTTAAACTCTGCTCTGTCTTCAGTTCCAATTTTCTTCTTTGTAGCCTGGTAATATTCCCCAAGGTATCCTCAAGCAATTGCAGATAATTCAAAGGCAATGTCTTTGGAGAACAAATGGTTAGGATCAAGCTCCAGCTCGTGCTACCTGCGAATTGATGTGAAGACCTAAGACAAAACATGGGCTTGGAATTCTGAATCGGGTTGTGCAGAATTATGCGTTGTTTCTCAAGCATGCTAAGAAATTTTTCAATAAGGCTGATTTGCCTTTGGTTAATCCGATATGGAAGACATATTATCATGGCCGAGTGCCACAAGGTACTGCTTTGTGTGGATCTTTTTGGTGTCAGTATATTTGCAAGAGGATGGATAGTTTTAGGGTTGTTACTTACATAAAACCAAACAAAGGAGATAGTTACCTTTTTGGTCTGACTCTTGGATGGTTGGAAACTCCAGGTTGCCTCTAGTGCACAGGTTTTAGAGACTATGCTCTTTTCCACTGATAATTTCCCCACATCCGAGTTGGTATTTCTTCTTTTGAAGCTAATGACATGACTAGTTTATTTCATCTGCCACTATCTGAAAGAGATTTCACAGAATTGCAAACTATACAACACCTGCTACAGAACTTACATAGAGACCAATCAATGAATGATGTCTGGTTGTGGTGTGAAGATGGCAAAGGTTATTCTGCTAAGAAATTTTATACGCATGTTCATCAGCCAATTGTTTCCAACCCTTTACTTAATTGGATTTGGAAGAGCTGTTTCACCATGAAAATCAATTTATTTGCATCGATGCTAATTATGGATAGGCTAAACACTCGGGGTATGCTTGAGAGGAGAGACTGGAATGTGTCCAAATCTAACTTGTGTGTACTCTTCCATGCAAGGATTAAAGAGGATAGGGACCATTTATTCTTCACTTGCATGTTCAGCACTAGATTTTGGAATTATCTTAAAATTTCATGGGAGGGGGATTCCATGTGGGATATCTACATAGGAGCAAGAAGAGACTTTCATCAGCCTTTCTTCACTGAAGTGGTTTTCACTGCTTGCTGGAATATCTGCACTGTTAGGAATGCTAGAGTCTTCAGGAATGAGTGTCCAAGTTTTATAAGATATAGGTCTAATTTTATCAATGACATTTCTTTACTAGCTCATACGATTAAGGCTAGTTTTAAGGATGATCTACTAAAGTGGGTGTCCTTTTTACCTCCATAAGGTTAGTTTGTTTTCAGAGTCTCTTTTGTACCTTAGTAGTTGAGTTTGTATATTGTAATATGTGAAGAGGAATAAAAGAAAGGTTGTGCGGTGTTTTCTCCTATAGTAGACAGTAAAAAATAGAGGGGAAACTAAAACTTCACAAAAAAGAAAAGTGAAAGTGAGAGTGACGAACATCGTGAAAGTGGGGGAAGTCCTTGAACTTGTTTGTGCCCATGGAAACTTTGTGAATCTTGAATCACATAAAATTTTCAAAAAAAACTAATTACACCCATGTACAAATCCATTGGATTATAAATATAATGTGCCAAGATTTGCCTTTGGGATGATTAGATTGCTTGCTGGTATGTGCGGTGTAAAAACAGAAACTTTGGATGTAGTGCGTGAATTTACCTTTTTTATTGGACTGTCGAAAGTTTTCGAATTTTTAGACAGTATTTCTATACCAAAATTTTATTTCTTCCTAATGTTTAGGAATGTTTAGAGTTACAGACCTATGGTCAAAGTGCATATTACTAAAGATTGTCCTGTTTAAGAAAGATTTTGTTTTTGATGCATTGTTTTGCTTGTTTTGATGAAACTATCGATTTTATCGGTGGTATAAGCTATGGAAAAGTTATAATACATAAGGGATAATGCAAATATAAAATATTAATGGGGTTTTAACAGTACTTAAATTAGTAATTTACTTTATTATACTAACAGATCTCACCAGTTTTCTCTTATGTTTTGTGCGGATGAAATGTTCAAAGATCAAGGAGGTCTCGATATGAGGAGCATGAGAAGAGGCAAGAGTTAAACATTGGGTATGCCCAAGGAACCCCAAGTAAATATCCAAGGATACTCAAGCGTCTGAGCTTGGGGATGCCCCGGAAGGCATCCCATCTTTCTTCAACAACTTTCAGTATGTTTTTGTTTTCATTTCGTTCATGTGATATGTGTAAATCTTGGAGCATCTTTCGTGTTTAGTTTTCAATTTTATTTTATGTACCATGCCGGTATGATATATTCCATGGTTGATTTATAGAATGCTTATTGCACTTCATGTATATCTTTTGAATATGGCTTTACAAAATGCTTCATGTGCTTCACTTTATTATTTAAAATTTCGATTGCGTGTTTATCTTCACATAGAAAACCGTTGTTTGTAGAGTGCTCTTTTTCTTCACTTGTAATTATTAGAGCATGGTCTTTTGTATAAATAATTAAACTATCTTGCTTCACTTATATCTATTTGGAGAGTCAACGAGAATTGGCCATTCACATGGTTAGTCCTAAAATCCTACATAAAACTTATGGATCACTGAATATGATATGTTTGATTACTTGTAATAGTTTTGCGATATACAGATGATAATATGTGGGAGGTACTAGAGGATTACTGTGTTTAGTAAGATATTGGTGTTAAGGTTTGTGATTCCCGAAGCATGCACGTATAGTCACTCGTTATGCCAGGAAGTTGGAGCATTCTTGATTGTCTCTCTTTGTGTGAAGGTCGGGGGCGCACTGTCGGGACCCGGATCCTAAGCCATAAGAATCCAGCCTGTAACACATCACATCACTTTGCGGTCTCACGCACGGTTATCTCCACGGCTGCCACCTTACCTGGGTCGGGTCCGTTTGCGTCTTTGTACTCACGTATCTGAATGTGTCGCTATCATTCAAATGTCAAAGAACCTGGGCTGACATGACTAGTCATAGAACCCAAGTGGCACATCTGTACAGGGACAGGCATATGTAACCCAACAATGCATGTGTCGATCTCTAGTGCGTGTTGACGAGTCATAGCAAGCTACAAGGACTCCATTATGCCGTGGGACATAAATGTCATCACTTCACATAGATGAGTCGTAGCAGGCTACAGGTACTCCATTACATTGCAAGACATTTCTCCGAAGGGATAGACACAACAGCAAAGAAGGATACATCTCGCTCAATCAATGTGTCCGGAATAGTAGCAAGGTACCAAGGCTCGGTGGAAGCACAAAGAGGCAGTTCCCCGTAAAGAGTACTACTAAAGGCACACAACTAGGTGTCGAATCCCATACATACCGTTGCACGTCACACGTACACACGACATGCCCGATATGCATAGATACAACTATGGCATCACAACATAACCATACAACATTACAACATTTATTTAGAAGGCTCGGAAGAGCCAATACAATAAGATGTTACAAACAGGGGTCACAAGACCCAACATTCAGAGCATTCAAACAGGCAAGCGGAAATTAAACATGTGTGGGTACATACATCTAGAGAAGTGGCTGGAGGAGCCTAAGAAGCTACAACGACCCTACCAAAGGAACCAGACCTCTCTTTGTGATTCCCAAGCTAATCGGGTCAACATCGAACTTCATGTCGTAAATATCACTAATGAGGTTGACGTCTCCTCTGCAAAAATGTAAATTAAGCAAACGTGAGTACAAGGGTACTCAGCAAGACTTACATCAGAACTATCTACATATGCATCAGTATCAACGAAGGGGGTTGTGGAGTTTATTGTAGCAAGCCAACTTTGACTCTTGGCTAACCTATACTACAACTACAAGTAGTATCATTTGGGTGGAACAACACACAAGAGTCCACATATTCTCCAATCAATACACTACTATGGATCCACTCCCGTCTCCCTACGAGAAGGCCATCCATAGCACTCACGCTTATCTTGCGTATTTTAGAAGTATCCATTTCACTTATATATGAACCACATAAGTTCTCCAAGTAGTCCATATCCGAGTATGCGGATATTCGAATAGTTTATTTAACCATGAAGGGGTATACTTCTTCCTAGATGCTCCCGCCACTTATCGCCATGTGCATGTAAAAAGGCACCTCGGCAACCTTCAAGCGGAAGCCCAGCGATGGAGTTGGCCACGACCGTCAACCACACAAGACCCTAGTCCAGGTTTATCGCCTATTTGAGACTGAACCCGCACTGAAGTCCGGCCAAAGTTTCCGCTACGGCCTCATACGATGTGCGTAGGGTTCCCAACCCCACCATTCGGGTGCCACTTGGTACACCGTGCCACTGTGCCTATACCACATCATAGTCCACCCCTGTCGGGCAACGCTATGCACGGCCGCCAACACTTTTCCTAGAGACACTAGAGACTAGTTGCGACTCCTAGATAGACGTCAAGGCAATTAATAGGCCAAGAGGGTCAATTAAGTATCCCAATGTGTGGTAGTATCTTGTCTTGGTTGATATACACAAAACTCAGTTCTTAAGGACGGTCCCAATGAGACAACCCGCCATGTACTCCTACATGACCTCTCATCGCTACCTTTACCAAATCGTGTTCACACACTTAGCTCTCACACAGTAGGACATGAACATTGCCATTCCGATTCATCACCAGGATGGATCAGACCCGACACAACACGACTCTAAGCATAGCAGGCTCAGTAAGTAAGCAAGCATGGATGAGTAAGCACAACAAGGCTAAAGCAATTGCTATGCATGCTAAGTGGTTTCAACTATTTACTATGGCAAAGACAGGTCATGTACAGGAATGGGTTCAACTACCGATAGCATGTAACAGTTGAATCATGATTGTCCTAATGCAATAAAAGAGAGCAGGAGCGAGAGAGTGGGTTCATAACAGTATGCTCAAGGGGGGTTCGCTTTCCTGACAGTTCTAAAGATATTACTCCTCTTCATTAGTATCAACGTTCACATTGTCGGGACCATCGTCTACCAAGGGGGAACAACCACCGGCAAACACAGAGGGACAACATTCAATGCAATGCAACAAACATGATGCATTATATGAGAAGTTAAGGTACTGAATTGACCTAGAGGAATAATTAGTCAAGTTAATTGAAGTGGAATTCAAACAAGTTTGAATTCCAACTCCAAATGATATTTTACATGTTGCCCTAATCATAAAATGTCCTACTTCGTGATGTTCACTTCTTCAAACATGCATGATAAGGGCATAAATAGATTCATTGGATTTTTATGATCATTTTTTATATATAAATTATTTTCATCTGACTAAAAGATTATGTTCTATGATTCTTAGAAGTTTTCAGCAATTTCTAGAATTTATTTAATCCTAGAAATGTAATTATTGCATCAGCTAAATGTCAGCATGACGTCATCCTGGCCAGTTGGCTGTTTCGGGTCAAACTGACATGTGGGGCCCGCATGTCATCGACTCATTATTAATCACAGGGTTATATTTTTTTAACTAAATCATTTTGGCTAATTAATCTTGCGGGCCCACTGTTAGAGGCTGGGGGGTTAGTTAGCGGCTAATTAAGCCCTAATGGCATCGTCACGTCACTTGTCGGAGGTCAGCCGGCGGCGACCACAGGACGCGGCGGTGGCTTGCCGGATTTGCGCTTCTGGCGTCCATTTGGCACGCTGAGGGCACCGGAAGGTAGCCCGCGCACGCGCGCGTCCAGTGTGTGCAGCAGGGGGACTCGGGGCCACCGGGGTTGAGGCCGACATCGAGCTGAGCGGTAGCCGGAGTTCTGGTAACGACAACAACGAGGCTACAGGGCTCGGGAGGACCAGGTGCTGGGTGCAAACGAACCCTGGGAATAAAATGAGCATGGAGGGATGCTCGGGCACGAGCTGCGGCATCTAAAACCACGGCGGCGACATGGCCGACGGTGAGGAGTTCTCGGCCATGGCGGCTCTCGGCAGGGGAGAAGCGAGAGGGAGACGAGGGAGAGAGCAGGGAGAGGGGGAAAGAGGGCGAGAGAGAGCAGGATGGGTCCACGGGTCCGCGTGGGGGCTCTATGTGACGTCCACGGCAACCAGGCAGGCAGGACGTGGCCATGCGCATGCCGGCGCGTCGTGGCCACGTGCCCTGTGTCCTTGTGGCCAGAGGTGTAAGAAGACCGTATCTCCCCTGGTGGGCTAGGCCGGCTTCTTCCCTGGCCCAGGTAAAATAGGTAAGCTCCACTTTTTTTTTATTTCCATTTCCTATATCTTTAAATTGTTTTGATTTTGTTTCAAAACCAAATCATTTTTCTTAAATCTCCGAACTTGTTCCTGTCATTGAGTGGAATATTCCACACATGGTGAACATTTTTTTTCTATTTTATACAAATTTAATTATTTGTGAAAACCAAAGGTAGCTAAATAATTCCTACAATAATTTTCAGTGGTTTCAAATATTTCTTTTTGAAACCTAAAATTTGTTGGTTTGAACCAGTTATTTTATTTAAAGTAAATCCCATTGGATAGGATTTTATGAAGGACATTTTAGGTTCAAATAAAATTCACAAGTATTAGAATTGTTTGGTTAGGTGAAGTGCTAGGGTTTCTGTTAATCTCCATTTCATGTTGAAGAAAATTAAACATGATGCCACGATGCCAATGCACTATTTACAACATTAATCTAGGGCTGTGACAACTCAACCCCACTAAACAAGAATCTCGTCCCGATATTCAAACGTAGGGTAAGAGGACAGAATGGGACACAAAACTAACACAATCTTCTTGATCCATGTGCCCTCCTCGGAGCTTTTAATTCATTGCATTATGCTGATCTTGGCATCTTTACCTTCACGATCTTCATCTAGCAGAAAAAACAACAGGGATAGAAAGCTCTACCAGAACAATCTTCTTGATCCATGTGCCGTCCTCGTAGCTGTAGGGTGTTGCAATATGTTCATGATTTTCTTATGGTGGGTGGCGTGAATGACAGAAGCACATACCCGAGTAGGTGGGTTGTTGCGTATCAGAGTAAGGAGGACTTGATACTTAATGCTTTGGTTGGATTTTACCTTAATGATCTTTGGTAGTTGCGGATGCTTGCTAGAGTTCCAATCATAAGTGCATCTGATCAAAGTATCGAAAGTGTGTTAGCTCATGCCTCTCCCTCATATAAAATTACAATAATGATTACCGGTCTAGATATCAATTGCCTAGGAACAAATAACCTTCGTGTTTGACAAAAGCTTTCCACTAAACAACTAACTTTTATTATCTTGCAATTTACTCATAATTTTATTCCCGCAAAGTATTCTAGTTTTATTCATGCAAACTATCGTACCACGTACAAAATAGTTTCATACTTTTTCTAGGCAAAGCAAACGTTAAAGTGTGCGTAGAGTTGTATCGATGGTCGATAGAACTTGAGGGAATATTTGTTCTACCTTTAGCTCCTCGTTGGGTTCGACACTCTTATTTATTGTACAAGGCTACAAACGATCCCCTTCACTTGTGGGTTATCACGCCCGAGGTGGCAGAACCCCTACAAACGATGGCATCATTCGAACCGCCGCCCCACTAACTCAACCGCGATGGTTCCATGGGAGGGCGAGATACCAAGGGTCCTAGTGAGGTGACGTGCTCGGGGGCCAGCCCGTAAGCCAGAGGTCGATCTCTTTGATTTCTCGGCGCTACAGGGACGTACCCGAGCATAGACGTCGTGTCCAGCCCTTGGTTAAGAGACGGTCGGGGGTGGTAGGTGGCGAGGGTGAAGTGATTCAAGGCGACAACGGGGTACTGATGCTCGGGGTAAATAAAATGAAAAAAATTCAACACAAGTTAACCAGGTTCATTACATAACAAAGTGGCGCCAACTCAAGCACAATGCAGCGAATGGGGGGGTTAACTTGCACAAAGCAAAAGGTGACCTGACGCCCTGGTCGTAGCGAGGGGGTAGGTGTGGGGCAGCTTGGCATGGAGCGCCCTGGTAGTTCCTTAAGATGGTCATATGGCTCTGCCGTGTCCCCTCCTAAGGCATTTGACATACTCACGTAGGGTCTCTTTCGGGAGGTGCCTCACGCGCCGCCGGCTGCTGTTAGGGGGAGGGTGGTCACGCGAACCCTCGACGTTGGTGGTCAACGACCCACAAAACTCGCCCCATGAGGAGACTGACCCCTCATGCAAGCTCATGATCCACTGGCACGCTAGTCCCTCGAGGACTGTGGGGAACCAGTTTGCCTTGGCATTGTCATGCCCTCCTGATGCCCCGATATTCAATGCATAGAGCCGCAGTATCGGATTTCGGGCTTGGCAAAACCCTTAAGATTCGAACACAGGGGCATGTGTGAAGATCCCCTGCAGCCTCGCCCAACCTAGCTCGCTACTCGATAAACACAACAACAAACTCGCACGATGACGAGGAAGAGGATGAACACGACAGTTTACCTAGGTTCGGGCCGCTGCGAAGCGCAATACCCTACTCCTGCTTTGGTAGATTGCCTCTCGAGGAGGTAGCGTTGATGAACAAGTACATTGTTTTAGAGCCTCATGAGGGCTCCCTTCGAGGTGTTCGAGGCCCCCTATGGCTCGGTGATGGGTGAGTGGTGGAATGGATGCGGATACCCTCTACGGTGCAGCGTACCCTTTATATATAGCGGTGGCTCGGGTCCTCTTCCCTTATTGCAATGGTGGGAAGGGATCCCACAATGGCTAAATTTAAAGGGGGACAAGAGTATGTGTCTCGCCCTGCCCAAAGGCGGTCTTCGCCTGCAAAGTAGCTGTCGATGGCGTAGGGGTGGGCTCAGCGATGACATCTGCCCTACGGAGCAGGTGGTTGCGGTCTCATTACACCAAAATGGAAACCTTTGGGGGTGCTTTGGGAACCCGTGTATGTCCCTGCTCCCTTTGTACCAAAGGGGAAACTGCGCAGTCTGGCGCGCTGGCACCCGCCTGTCCTTCATTGCGTCACCCTTGACTCCCGAGGCCAAACCTTGCATGGGGATCTCCACCACTCCGGAGGCCCATCCCTTGTTTGATCCTGATGTTGTTCCTTCTCGCGATCCTTAGGCCCTTGAGAGGGCCTTGTCTTGAGTGAGGCCACGCCCTGCCGTGTTTGGTCGATTATGTCGGGACCCCGATCCTAAGTCATATGAATCCAGACTATAACATATCACATCACTTTGCGGCCTCACGCATGGTAAGCTCCACGACTGCAGCCTTACCTTAGTTGGGACCGTTTGCGTCTTTTGGCTCACGTATCTGAACATGTCGCTGGCAATCAAACGATAGAGAACCCAGGCCGACATGACTAGTCATAGAACCCCAGTGGAACATTCATACGGAAACAGGCATACGTAACCCAGCAATGCAGGTGTCGGCCTCAAGCGTGTATAGACAAGTCATAGGAAGCTACAAGGACTCCATTACGCCATGAGACATAAATGCCATCACTACATGTAGAGGAGTCATAGCAGGCTACAGGGACTCCATTACACTGCGAGACCTTTCCCCAAAGGGACAGACACAGCAGCAAAGAAGGATACATGTCGATCAATCAATGTGTCCGGAGCAGTAGCAAGCTACCATGGCTCGGTGGAAGCACAAAGAGGCAGTTTCCCGTAAAGAGTACTACTAAAGGCACACGACTAGGTGTCGGATCCCATACATACCGTTGCACGTCACACGTACATACGACATGCCCGATATGCATAGATACAACTATGGCATCACAACATAACCATACAACAAGACAACTTTTATTCAAGAGGCTCAGACGAGCCTTGCATAATATGTTCTTACAGGTAGGGGTCTCATGACCCGACACTCAAGTTATACAAACAAGTTCATACAAACCAAGCGAATGCGTAAAGCCGTCTGAGTACAGACAGATGAAAGGCTAAAAAAGGCACATGGCCTGCCTATCTACAGCCCGCCACAGGCGTAAGGTCGTAGCTGGGACACCAGCTATTCGGCATCGTCGACATCTAGAAAGAACCCACCCGATGGGTCCTGGGTCTCATCTGCAACATTTATTAAGCAAACATGAGTACAAACGTACTCAGCAAGTCTTTAAAGCAGACCTAGGCTAATCATGCTTATGTATCAACAAAGGGGGTGGTGGAGTTTATGCAGCAAAGCCAGCTTCAACTCATGGCTAACCTACACTACACTATTTTAACTCTCTATTTACATTTTATATATCGCACACGAGTCAATTAACTCCATGACAATACACCACCATGGATTCACTTCCCTCTCCTCGGAGAGTGCCATCCACGATACTCACACTTGTCTTGATATTTTTATGAGTATCCATTTGATCATCTATGAACAACATAAGTTTTCCAAGTAGTCCATATCCGAGGACGCGGCTATTCGAATAGTTTCATACCCTGTAGGGGTGTACTTCTTCACACACGCTCTCGCCACTTATCGCTGTGTGCTCATAAAACCATGCACCTTGGCAACCTTCAAGCGGATGCCCAGCGAGGGAGTCGGTCACGACCGTCAATCACATAAGACCTCTAGTCCAGGCTATCACCTATTTGAGACTGAACCCGCACGGAAGTCCGGCCAAAGTTTCCGCTACGGCCCCAAACGATGTGCGAAGGGTTCCCAAGCCCACCATTCGGGTGACCCTTGGTACACCATGCCACTGCCTATCGCGTCGTAACCCACCGCTAGGGTCAGTGCTATGCACGGCCTCTAGCATGCTATAAACACCAGAAACTACTTGCAACTTCTGGACTAAGTACTAAGCGACTCATAAGTCGAGAGGGGTCGAGTTACCGGAACCCAATGTGTGGTACTATCTAGTCTTGTATCAAAAACACATAACGCGGTTCCTAAGAACGGTCCCAATGAGACAACCATCTATGTACTCCTACATAGCCCCTCATCCCTACCTTTACCAAATCGGGTTCATCATAAGCTTATCACATCATAAGGACACTATTTCACTCCAGTTCATCACCTAGATGAATCAGACCTGACACAACTCTAAACATAGCAAGCATAGCAGGCATAGTGAGCTAAGCACATCATGGCACAAGCATCTACCATGTATGCTAGGTTGCAAGGTTTAGCTATTTCCTTTGACAACGACAGGTCATGCAAAAGAATTGGTTCATCCACCATGTATGACTGACAAGTGAACGTTGGTCCTAATGCAATAAACAAGAGCAGGAGCGAGAGAGTGGGATGTTATCGGAATGATCCAGGGGGTTTGCTTGCCTTGCTGGGTAGCGGGAAGGTTCTCTTCTTTGTTGGAAAACTCGGGGTTATCCTCAGAAGTAGGGCCTACCGCAATGCAGATAAATAGCAATCAATACACGCAAGTGCAACAATATGATGCATGATCATGGCATGATAGCATGTATGGATGAGCTAATGCAACTAGTGTTCAAGTTAATTTGAAATGAGTTTGAATATAGGTTCAAAATCATTCTTCATTTCAAATTCCATATACTAACCTATTAGTAAATGTCAATGTTCATCTACTTAGGTTGCTCTAACATGCATGATAATAGCACAATTGGATTCATTGGATTTTTCTGATAAATTTTCATATATAAATTATTTTCATATGAGTTACAGATTAATTTATATGTTTTTTTGAAGTTTTAAACATTTTCTAGAATTATTTTTAAAGTAGAAATTGCTTTTATTGCATCAGCCTGACGTCATCATTGCGTCAGCAGGTCGGCTGACCAGGCCAGGTCAAACCTGACATGTGGGGACCACATGTGAGTGACTCAATCACTTAACTAAAGAATTAAAACTAATCCTAATTAATTAAGAGCACTGGGCCCACTGGCCAGTGACTCATTAGTTTAATTAAATTAACTAATTAAGTTTTTAATTAAGATTTGACTAACAGGGCCCGACCCCACCTGCCATTGACCCAGGGGTCGAACCCCTGGTGGTCAAACTAGTTAACTCGCCAACGTTGAGCCGTCGGCAATGTCAGGGACGACAGAGGGGGTTAGAATCCCTCCTCCGGTGACCAAATGGACGGCGGAGGGCACCAAACTGCTCTACTTGCTCACGCACATCGTGCCTGACACTTCCTAGAGGCTGGGATGGCCGGAGTCGGCGCCGGTGATGAGCACGGCGGCTGCCGGAGCTCGCAAGAGCACGGGCTCGTCGAACCAGAGCGAGACACGGCGGGAAACAGACACCTACAAGCACTACGCGGCCCCAAGAGCTCGATGGTGGCCTCTGATGGACCAACTGGTGATCGGAGCATTGCCGGTGACAAGCTCGTGTGGCGGCCGATCGGGAGCCGGACGGAATCGGGGCCTACAGAGGGGGAAAAGGCCGGGAAGGAGAGGGGAAAGAGCCGGAAGCTCATAGCGGACTCGAAGCCGTCGAAAACTTGCTCGGGGAGGGCTCAAAGATGGCGATCAACGGTGGTGAAGCTTCGAGTCCGAGGAGGAAGACCAGCTCGAGGATGGCGCTTCGGGGCTCCTAGCGATGCACGGCTCGGCAAGGAGGCAGAAGACGACGAGGCGGAGCGTTTGACGGGCTCGGAAGCGAGGGGGAGCGGCTAGAGTGACGGCGGCGAGCTCGAGCAGGGCTCGGCCATGGCGGAGCAGAGGAGGGGAAGAGGAGAGAGGCGAGCGAGAGCGAGAGGGAGAGAGCAATGGGGACAGCTCTGGGAGCTTATCCGCGTCGCGCTGGCGAGGGTTGGCAGGCAGGCAACTGCCAACGAGGAGGCACGCCCGCGCGCGTGCTCCGGCCACACGCCCATCCTCTTGGCCGCTAGGAGGACGAGGATGGAGTTGGGCCAGCTGGGCCGGCCCAGGTTCATCCCCCCTTTCTTTTCTTCTTTACTTTCTTTACTGTTTTCCTATTTCTGACATTTGTTCTATTTTCTTTTCAGGTACAATTAGTTTGATAAAATATCCCAAATATTTTATATATTGAAGTTTGAATATTTCAAACTTATCTAAAAAGTTCCAGGATATTTTAAAAACTCAAATAATGATAATGCTTTATTTGATATTTTCAGAAGCATTATCATTTAATTTTAAATTGCTTCAGTTGTTCAAATATTTAAAATGGCCCCTGTTATAGTCATGTCCATAATTATCAGACATAGGGAACATTTTTGCAGGGCATTTTGGATTTGTTGCATTTTCACAAACTTTGAATTGGTTTGATTCAATATGAGCTTGGGGTTTCTTTTAGCCCCCATTTCATGTTGATGAAAAATTGAAACATGATGCACTCTCATGCTGATCCTATGACATCTAGCTAGCGATGTGACAACTCACCCCCACTCAAAAGAATCTCGTCCCGAGATTTCGAAGTCGTCGGGAAGAGCGCGGGGTACTCTAGTCGAAGACGATCTTCTCTTTCCCATGTGTCCTCCTTTTCAGAATGGCGTGACCACTGAACCTTGAGAAACTTGATGTTCCGATACCGAGTGGTACGCTCAGCTTCGTCAAGAATATGAACAGGGTATTCTCGATATGTAAGGTTATCTTGGAGATCAACCGTTTCATGGTCTACTTCATGGAGAGGATCCAAAAAGCAACGCCTTAGTTGCGAGACGTGGAAGACATCATGAACCTTTGAAAGATGCGGTGGAAGTTCCAGGTTGTAGGCAACCTCTCCTTGTTTAGCAAGAATGCGAAAGGGTCCAATGTAACGAGGAGCCAACTTGCCCTTGATACCGAATCGATGGGTACCCTTAAGAGGTGTAACCCGAAGGTAAGCCTTCTCATCAACATCATAGTCACAGCCTTATGATGGCGCTCATATTCGCTCTTCTGACGAGATTGGGCTATTTTCAACTTTTCACAAATAATGCGAACTTGCTCCTCTGCATCCTGGATCATATCCGGACCAAAGAGTTGCCTCTCTCCGGTTTTTGACCAGTTAAGAGGTGTTCGACACCTTCGTCCATAGAGAACTTCGAAAGGGGCTTTGCCCAAGCTTGACTAATAAGTATTGTTATAAGCAAATTCAGCAAATGGAAGACATTTCTCCCAGTTCATACCGAAAGATATAACACAAGCCCGAAGCATGTCTTCGAGAATTTGATTGACTCGCTCAACTTGACCACTTGACTGCGGGTGGAAAGCAGTGCTAAAGGATAGATGAGTCCCCAAACTTTCCCAAAATTGGTAAGTAAAGATACTTCCGCAGACTGAGTTAATCTCCAAAGGAACACCATGAAGAGAAACTGTTCGAGAAACATATAACTCCGCCAGCTGGCTAGCAGTTATACTCTCCTGAAAAGGAAGAAAATGAGCCACTTTGGAAAGGCAGTCAATGAGCACGAATATAACATTATTCCCTCTCTTAGACCTGGGAAATCCGGTAATGAAATCCATATCGACCTTATCCCATTTCCATTTAGGAATAGCTAAAGGTTGAAGGGTGCCAGCAGGCCTTTGATGTTCTCCTCTCACGCGATGACAAACGTCGCAGTTAGCAACAAACTGAGCAATTTCTCTCTTCATCCTAGTCCACCAGAACCTCTGGTGTAGGTCCTGATACATCTTGGTACTATCCGGATGAATTGTGAGAGGAGAATCATGAGCCTCCTTAAGGATCAACTGTCGTAGATGTTGCTTATTCGGGATCACCAAGCGGTTCTCAAAGAAAACAACACCTCGATCATCTTCCGTGAAGCATCTAACATTACCCTTCTTAATGTTTTGCTTGATCCGAGATATCCCGGCATCATGCTTCTAGGCTTCTATAATTTGATCCGTAAGAGTAGGTTTCGCCACCAGGTTGGATAGGAATCCTCGAGGAACAATGTGAAAGTTTAACTTCCGAAATTCCTCATGAAAAAGTGGTTGACCTTGTTGTAACATCAGGTTGTTACAATAAGACTTTCGACTTAGTGCATCAGGCATGATATTGGCTTTCCCCAGGGTGTAAGTTCTCCCTAAGTCGTAATCTGTAATCAACTCAACCCACCGTCTTTGCCTGAGATTCAAATCCAGCTGGGTGAATATGTATTTCAGACTTTGGTGATCAGTGTAAATTTCGCAACGATTACCCAGAAGGTAATGTCGCCAGGTTTTTAGTGCATGGACCACAGCTGCAAGCTCAAGATCATGTGTTGGATAATTATCCTCATGTGGACGCAACTGTCGAGACGCGTATGCAATCACATGACGATCTTGCATGAGAATGCAACCTAATCTTTGTCACGAGGTGTCGCAATATATAACAAAGTCCTTGGAAAAGTCTGGTGGCACTAGAGCGGAAGTAGAGGTCAGTCGTCTTTTAAACTCCTGAAAACTATGCTCGCATTGTGGAGTCCACTCGAACTTTTTATCTTTCTTGAGGAGTTCGGTCAGAGGTTTGGCAACCTTGGAGAAATTCTCGACAAAGCGGCGACAATAGCTCGCTAAGCCAAGGAAACTCCGAACTTGCTTAACTGATTCAGGTTGAGTACAATCAAGGACGGCCCGAACTCTCTCGGGATTGACAACAATACCTTTACTAGAGATCACGTGGCCTAGATAGGTCACTTCTGGCAACCAAAATTTACACTTGGAGAATTTGGCATATAGACGGTGCTCTCGAAGTTTCATCAATACCGGCCTTAGATGCTCGGCATGTTCCTGTTCATTCTTCGAGTAGATGAGTATATCGTCGAGGTAAACCACGACGAATTTATCCAAATACTCATGAAGATCAAATTCATCAAGCGAGAGAAGGTGGCTGGGGCATTGGTTAAACCGAAGGACATGACGGTGTACTCGTATTGGCCATAACGAGTAACAAAAGCAGTTTTTGGAATGTCCCCGTTCCTAATTCTGATTTGATGGTATCCCAACCTCAAAGCCGTTTTGGAAAAGACAGAGGATCCAGCGAGTTGATCGTACAAATCGTTGATCCTGGGGAGCGGATACTTGTTCTTTATGGTGACTAGATTCAGTGGTCGTTAATCCACAACCATCCGACATGACGGTGTACTCGTATTGGCCATAACGAGTAACAAAAGCAGTTTTTGGAATGTCCCCGTTCCTAATTCTGATTTGATGGTATCCCAACCTCAAAGCCGTTTTGGAAAAGACAGAGGATCCAGCGAGTTGATCGTACAAATCGTTGATCCTGGGGAGCGGATACTTGTTCTTTATGGTGACTAGATTCAGTGGTCGTTAATCCACAACCATCCGATCCGATCCATCCTTCTTCTTGACGAAGAGGATGGGACAAGCCCAAGGAGATGAACTAGGACGGATGAAACCTTTCTTCAAAGCCACATCGAGTCAGATCTTAAGTTTGGCTAGTTCGAAGGGGCCATCTTATAGGGTCTTCTGCCTATTGGGACAGTTCCTGGAATGAGCTCTATCACAAACTCGACATCTCTGACAGGAGGAATTCCTGGCAGTTCTTTTGGAAAGACATCCGGAAAGTCACGGACCCCTGGAATATCTTCTAACTCTGGAAGAGGGTTAGCATTGAGAGAACAGAGTTGGCGCTTGGCTGTTCGAGTGAACACATTAACTGTCTCACCCGATGGATGTGTAAGTTGAACATTCCTAGTATGAGTATCAATCTTACCATAGTGGGCTTTCATCCAATCCATGCCTAGAATGATATTGATGTCCGAAGACTTTAGGGCTATCAAGGATGCTAGGAAGACTAGCCTATCCACCAGAGTCTCATTATCATGGCTCACTCTAGTAGTTTGCCATTTTGAACCAGGAGTCTGAACAACTAAAGGAGTAGGCATATCACAAAAAGACATGTTATGCAACTATGCATAACTCTCTAAGATGAAAGAATGAGACGCCCTAGTATCAAATAGAATAGATGGTGGATGACTATTGACAAGGAGCATACCTAGGATAACATCACGATCCTCAAGGGCTTCCTCACCGGAAACATAATTCACTCATCCACGAACAGGAGTTGGCTTCACATAGGAGGTTTTGCCGACTTTCCATGTCCAGCAGGCTTAACACTAGACTGAGGACAATCACGAGAGTAGTGTACTGGTTCTCCACATTTGTAGCAGACCACGGAGGCATGGGGAGCAACATTGGCAGGCGGACCTCCAAATGGCTTGGTTGGAGGGTTGGGCTGAGTTGAGCGAGGCGCCTGGAAGGATGGCCTCGGTGTATCTTGGTGGCAGAGCGGCGTTGGGCACCCACACCCGGCGTTTGTTGGGGCCCGAGCCAGATGTGGGGTTGAATTCATGGTTCTACTTCCTCATAGCCTCATAATTCGTCTTTCCAGTCTCGGCATTGATAGCCTTGTTGACGAGAGCCTGGAATGATGTGCACTCATGCAGGCGCAGATCTCAACGGAGCTCAGGTTAAGTCCCTTGCGGAACCTAGCCTCCTTCTTAGCATCAGTTGAAACTTTCTTCGGAGCATAGCAAGAAAGATTGTCGAACTCACGGCTATCGGCATTCACAGACAGTCTGCCTTGGGTGAAAGCACAAAATTCCTCTCTCTTGCGATCCATCAGCCCTTCCGGGATGTGATGGGTACGAAATGTCGTGTTGAATTCTGCCCAAGTTGGTGCGGGGCCTGCGGGACGCATGGCTTCATAATTTTCCCACCACAGATTGGTGGATCCTTCCAGAAAGTAGGTAGCAAATCTCACCTTGTTGGCCTCAGACACATTGGCAGCCCGGATCTTACGGAACATACTGGTCAGCCAGTCATCTGCGTCGAGTGGGTCGACCGAATGATGATACTTAGGTGGGCACAGTCTGACAAAATCATCGAGTGACACACCATCATTGAGATCATTGCGGGGAGCACGTGTTGCGTTCTGCTCAATTCGTTCCAACAGCCTGTTGGTCTCCCTTTTGTTCCGTTCAGCTTCTAGCATCACTTCTGCCAAAGAAGGCGCATGTGGCAGGTTCTCTTGCCTTGGCTGGCTTCCCTCGCCCTGCTCGGGGGCAGGGACGGGATTATTCCTAGTTGCCACCATCCTGGGAAAACAAACCCACAACTTAGACATAGAGGACATCAACTCTAAGACATGAGATAAGGAATGTATTGGACAACATGGCATGCAGGGTAGACACCCAAATAACATGGAAACAAAAACTGCCATATGACACCATGATTCATACACACTATGACATAGTTCAGTACAAGCCCAAGCCGAAAGCAACTACAGAGAGATGACACAACTCATCGGAGGCATTACAAGCTTCCTATACATTATCTATCTACATCTACGGAACTCAACTCTCATCCTAAATCATATCCCACAAGACACGTAGAACTGTGGCGATACGATTGCTAACATACTAGTACTAACATCCACGTACTCAAGCATCGCCGTAGAATGCCTCATATAGGTTACCCCCTTGACCCGGGAGCTGAACCTGAGGATCCGGAAACACTCTAGCCTGTGATCCCTGGAAACCATAAGGACACGGATGTGGCCTTGGTCCCCTCGTTGGCGGCAACAGCGGTCCTCGAAGAGGGGTGATGCCTCCAACATTGGGCTAGTCTACGTGTGCTGGCAGATGAGTCCGCGATGGGGTTAGCATCTCCAAATCTCCATAGCATGTCTGTAGGACAGGTGCCAACTACGTCAAAGCTGTCCAAAGACGTGCATGGGTGGCATATAGCTCCATGCAAAGGGCACGTGCATCACGATCCCTGTTCTCCAACATCTGAGCGGTCACCTGCAGCCTAAGATCGTCATGAGAATTGTCATAGTAGGCTGCGCTAGAATAACTATCCTCTCCTCCCATGGAAGCAGGAACATAGCAGAACTCTATGTTCTGGAGCAGACAATGGTGAAACCTCATGATAGTCAGCATGGCGTAGGCGGCCTCCTAAACTGCCATGTCTATGGTGACACCTAGACCATAAGTCTAGTGAAGCGGCTCTGCAGCTCCAGGATATGAAGGATATATATCTTAACAGTACACAAATACTGACTCTGGTTGAAATCTTGATACTATTCCTCCATGGTGTACTCTGGGTACCAATGGTAGCCAGCCACCATCATAACTCTAACCAACATGGCCGTGTGACACGGTACATCAATGCACCTGGTCAGACGGATCACCTGACGGGAAGGACGAGGGGGCATCTGAAACAGAGAATGATGCAAAGACATTAGAGACTAGCAGAAATTGGACAGCATAATGGCTGTAATTGCTCAAAAAGGATTTTGAGACAACTAAAAAAGATTGGAAAGGCATAACCACTCGACTTTCTAGACTCAAATCTCTTCTCCATCTATTTTTCACACCAACAATACTCAAGTACCGAAACACACTTGCAAACAAGCTAGCTAGTGGTCCATGGTTAGTAACTCGTCATCCTAAGCAATAGATGAGAAGCCTAGTTCTTATCCCCGTGGAAAGATGAAAATGACTCAGAATAGAATAACTTGGGAAGAGGAGTAAAAAGAGCATTACGTTCCCTTCCACAATCAATTCCCCTACTTTTCTATAGTGTTTCTAGACTGAACTTCGGCCGGTTTGGCTTGGTAGTCCTACAGCCAGTCAGGCTCTGATACCGACATTGTCGGGACCCTGATTCTTAGTCATATGAATCCATACTGTAACATATCCCATAACTTGGCGGACTCACGCACGGTAAGCTCCACGGCTGCAGCCTTACCTTAGCCAAGACCGTTTGCATCTTTTGGCTCACGTATGTGAACATGTTGCTGGCAATCAAACGATAGAGAACCAGGGCCGACATGACTAGTCATAGAACCCCAGTGGCACATCCGTACGGAAACAAGCATACGGAACCCAGCAATGCAGGTGTCGGCCTCAAGCGTGTGTAGACAAGTCATAGCAAGCTACAGGGACTCCATTACGTCGTGAGACATAAATGCCATCACTGCACGTAGGCGAGTCGTAGCAGGCTATAGGGACTCCATTACACTACGAGAAATTTCCCCGAAGGGACAGACACAGCAGCAAAGAAGGATACATGTCGTTCAATCAATGTGTCCGGAGCAGTAGCAAGCTACCATGGCTCGGTGGAAGCACAAAGAGGCAGTTTCCCGTAAAGAGTAGTACTAAAGGCACACGACTAGGTGTCGGATCCCATACATACCGTTGCATGTCACACGTACGCACGACATGCCCGATATGCATAGATACAACTACGGCATCACAACATAACCATAAAACAACACAACTTTTATTTAAGAGGCTCAGACGAGCCTTGCATAATATGTTCTTACAGGTAGGGGTCTCATGACCCGACACTCAACTTATACAAACAAGTTCATACAAACCAAGCGTAAGCATGGAGTTGTCTGAGTACAGACAGATGAAAGAGTAAAAAGGCACATGGCCTGACTATCTACAACCCGTCATAGGCGTAAGGTCGTAGCTGGGACACCAGCTATTCGGCATCGTCGACATCTAGAAAGAACCCAGCCGATAGGTTCTGGTCTCACCTGCAACATTTGTTAAGAAAACATGAGTACAAACGTACTCACCAAGTCTCTAAAGAAGACTTAGGCTAATCATGCTCATGTATCAACAAAGGGGGTGGTGGAGTTTATGCAGCAAAGCCAGCTTCGACTCATGGCTAACCTACACTACACCATTTTAACTCTTTGTTTACATTTTATATATCGCACACGAGTCCAGTAACTCCATGACAATACACCACCAT
The DNA here is from genome assembly GCA_022496015.1 of Hordeum marinum. Taxonomy (NCBI): domain Eukaryota; kingdom Viridiplantae; phylum Streptophyta; class Magnoliopsida; order Poales; family Poaceae; genus Hordeum; species Hordeum marinum. Next base: position 274,645,887 of record CM039677.1, on the reverse strand, counting down.
GGATTCACTTCCCTCTCCTGGGAGAGTGTCATCCACGGTACTCACACTTGTCTTGATATTTTTATGAGTATCCATTTGATCATCTATGAACAACATAAGTTTTCCAAGTAGTCCATATCCGAGGACGCGGCTATTCGAATAGTTTCATACCCTGCAGGGGTGTACTTCTTCACACACGCTCTCGCCACTTATTGTTGTGTGCTCATCAAACCATGCACCTTGGCAACCTTCAAGCGGAAGCCTAGCGAGGGAGTCGGCCACGACCGTCAATCACATAAGACCTCTAGTCCAGGCTATCACCTATTTGAGACTGAACCCGCACGGAAGTCCGGCCAAAGTTTCCGCTACGGACCCAAACGATGTGCGCAGGGTTCCTAAGCCCACCATTCGGGTGACCCTTGGTACACCTCGCCACTGCCTACTGTGTCGTAACCAACCCCTAGGGTCAGTGCTACGCACGGCCTCTAGCATGCTATAAACACTAGAAACTACTTGCAACTCGTGGACTAAGGACTAAGCAACTGATAAGTCGAGTGGGGTCGAGTTACCGGAACCCAATGTGTGGTAGTATCTAGTCCTGGATCAGAAACACAGAACTCGGTTCCTAAGAACGGTCCCAATGAGACAACCCGCTATGTACTCCGACATAGCCCCTCATCGCTACCTTTACCAAATTGGGTTCATCATAAGGACACTGTTTCACTCCAGTTCATCACCAAGATGAATCAGACCTGAGACAACTCTACGCATAGCAAGCATAGCAGGCATAATAAGCTAAGCACATCATGACACAAGCATCTACCATGTATGCTAGGTTTCAAGGTTTAGCTATTTACTATGACAATCACAGGTCATGCAAAAGAGAGATGGGATGTTATCAAAATGTATGACTGACAAGTGAACGTTGGTCCTAATGCAATAAACAAGAGCAGGAGCGAGAGAGTGGGATGTTATCAAAATGATCAAGGGGGTTTGCTTGCCTTGTTGGGTAGCGGGAAGGTTCTCTTCTTTGTTGGAAAACTCGGGGTTATCCTCGGAAGTAGGGCCTACCACAATGTAGATAAATAGCAATCAATACATGTAAGTGCAACAATATGATGCACGACCATGGCATGATAGGATGTATGGATGAGCTAATGCAAGTAGTGTTCAAGTTAATTTAAATGAGTTTGAATGTAGGATCAAAATCGTTCTTCATTCCAAATTCCATATACTAATCTATTAGTAAATGTCAATGTTCATCTACTTAGGTTGCTCTAACATGCATGATAAGAGCACCATTGGATTCATTGGATTTTTCTGATAAATTTTCATATATAAATTATTTTCGTATGAGTTACAAATTAATTTATATGATTTTTTGAAGTTTTAAACATTTTATGGAGTTATTTTAAAACTAGAAATTGCTTTTATTGCATCAGCCTGACGTCAGCATTGGGTCAGCAGGTCGGCTAACCAGGCGAGGTCAAACCTGACATGTGGGGACCACATGTCAGTGACTCAATCTCTTAACTACAGAATTAAAACTAATCCTAATTAATTAATAGCACTTGGCCCACTGGTCAATGACTGATTATTTTAATGAAATTAACTAACTAAATTTTTAATTAAGATTTGACTAACAGGGCCTGGCCCCACCTGCCAGTGACCCACGGGTCAAACCCCTGGTGGTCAAACTGGTTGACTCGCCGGCGTTGAGCCGCCGGCGACATCATGGACGGAGGAGGGGGTCGAAATCCCTCCTCTGGCAACCAAACGGATGGCGAAGGGCAGCAAACTGCTCTACTTGCTCACACGCATCGAGCCCGACACTTCCCAAAGGCTGGGATGCCCGGAGTCGGTGCCGGGGATGAGCACAGCGGGTGCTAGAGCTCGGCCGAGCACGGGCTCGTCGAACCAGAGCGAGACACGGCTGGAAACAGACACCTACAAGCACTACGCGGCCCCACGAGCTCGATGGTGTCCTCTGATGGACCAACTGGTCACCGGAGCATCGCCGGCGACAAGCTCGTGCGGCGGCCGATCGGGAGCCGGACAGAATCGGGGCCTACACGGGGAAAAGGCCGGGAAGGAGATTGGAAAGAGTCGGAAGCTCACAACAGACTCGAAGCCGTCAAAAACATGCTCGGGGAGGGCTCGGAGACGGCGATCAACGGCGGCGAAGCTTCGGGTCCGAGGAGGAAGATGAGCTCGGGGACGGCACTCCGGGGCTCCTGGCGATGCGTGGCTCGGCGAGGAGGGAGAAGACGACGAGGCAGAACGTTTGAACGGCTTAGAAGCAAGGGGAATGGATGGCGCGATGGCGGCGAGCTCGAGCAGGGCTTGGCCATGGCGGAGCAGAGGGGAAGAGTAGAGAGGCAAGCGAGAGCGAGAGGGAGAGAGCGATGGGGATGGCTCTGGGAGCTTATCCCCGTCGCGCTGGCGAGGGGAGGCAGGCAGACAGCTGTCGGCATGGAGGCATGCTTGCGTGCCCGCTTCGGCCACACGCCCATCCTCCTGGTCGCCAGGAGGACCACGAAGGAGCTGGGCCAGCTAGGCCGGCCTAGGTTCATCCTCCCTTTCTTTTCTGCTTTACTTTCTTTTCTATTTTCCTATTTCTGACATTTGTTCTATTTTCTTTTCACATACAATTACTTTGATATAATATCCCAAATTTTTTATATATTGAAGTTTGAATATTTCAAACTGATCTAAAAAATTTCAGGATATTTTAAAAACTAAAATAATGATAATGCTTTATTTGATACTTTCAAAAGCTTTATCATTTAATTTTAAATTGCTTGAGTTGTTCAAATATTTAAAATGGCCCCTGTTATAATCATGTCCATAATTATCAGACATAGGGAACATTTTGGTAGGGCATTTTGGATTTGTTGGATTTTCACAAACTTTTAATTGGTTTGGTTCAATATTAGCTTGGGGTTTCTTTTAGCCCCCATTTCGTGTTGATGGAAAATTGAAACATGATGCACACTCATGCTGATCCTATGACATCTAGCTAGGGATATGACAGATTAAGTGGGCCATGCCCTGGACCGCAAGAAGGCATGTCTGGGTACCCCCGTTCCCAGAACGCCGACAGTAGCCCCCGGGCCCAAGGCACGCTTGAGCTGGCTTCTGGGCGAAGCCTCGAGGACGGCCCATAGTGCCATGGGCCCCAAATGCCTGCGGGCACGTGTCGAATGCCCCGACGGCATCGCCTTCGCTCCCCGAGGGCATCTGGAACTGCTCCCAGTCAATTTGACAAGACACTCGGGTACAGCACCGGCCATCATTGCTTCCCATTGAATGTTGCGAGTGCTTCATGCCTCTACCCCTCGGGCCATGCGGTTGTGACCCCTCAGATAGGAGGAGAGGCGACGTGGATGATACTGCACTGATCGAACCACCCCACGCCTCTCGAGAGGCGCGCAGCGCCTGATCTCCCACGACGCCTCGCGGCTGTGGTTACGCCTATAAATCCGCCTCGCCCATGGCAAGGGAAGGGCATTGCAGTCTTGAGGCTTCTCCTTGTTTCCGTCGCGCCGCTGACAAAACACTCTTTCCTTTCGATCTTCTTGTCCTTCATGGTGTCCAGAGGAAGCGGTGCAGGCGCAGGGAAGCGTGCGGCTCCTCCGGCTCCCTCTTCCTCCTTTGGAGGTGGGGGGCGCCCTCAGGGTCAGCACAGGTTCGTCTGCGTTGGGCCCTGGTCGACGAGTAAGTGTTCCGCCGCCTCCCTCTTCCATGGTTCTTCTACCCAATGTCCCGAGCATGATACCCTTATCCTTCCAGGACGTCCGCAGCCAAGAAGCACAAGCTTGGCGAGCTTTAGGAGGAGGTGGAGACGTTGCACGCCCGGCCTACCACCGCCAAGGCCGCCTTCCAAGCTGCCCTCCGGGGTGAGGCTGAGGCCTAGGAAAAGTTGGTGTCCCTTAAGACCCAGGTCGAGGAGGCAGTCGATGCCGTGTAGGCCACCAAAGGACGAGGCGGCGCATGCTAGGCTGCTGGAGTTGTACCGCGCAGTGAGCCGGTTTGTTGGGGATCCTCCCACGCTGCCGAATGTGCACGACGACGGGGTCTACCTTGAGTTCTTATAGAAGGTGGTGGAGGTGGTGGAGACCGATGTCTCCCGCGTGGACGTGGATTGCGCGTCTGACGCGCGCGACCTTCTTGACATTGCCTTGACGCTCGTCCTCTCCAACCTTCACCATCTCGCCCCACAACTCGACCTCTAGCGCGTCAGGGAGCCAGTGCCTAACGGGCTCCAGGGCCCCCTCGGGACGAGGTGCGCCCGCACGTGGAGGCCATGGTGGAGGGGTTCATCTAGGCGCCCACCTCCAGCGAGGAGGATGACTCCGACGCCGAGCCGGCCAGCGGCACGGGTGGCGACGGAGGCTTCCCCCCTAGGCGTCTTCTATTCCCCCTTCCTGGTTCCCGTAATGTTTGAGGAACTCTGCCCTATTACGCGTTAATCTTTTGCATGTTACCTTCACCCTCTTGTCCTTCTTCCACGAATCGTTGTTCACTCGCTGGTCGTGTCGTGGGTTGGCGTTGCCATTGATGAGGTCCTATGTTGTCCATTGGTAGGGCCCTTGTGAGGCTCTCCCCCTTGATAGATGACTCGTGGCCGTCGCTCGTCATGATCGGGCCCCTCTCCATGTGTCGCCTTCCTTGTTGCTTCATTCCTTAGGGGCCTCGGCAGCCGTGTCGGGTGACCATAGTTCCTGTATCCTTACATTAATGTTCGTAATCCTTACTTATCTCACCCTCGGAGTGGTTATTAGGCCGAGAGGCCCCTGATTGGTTCGGTAGTGTACTTAGCTTTGTATGACACTAACAATACTTCCTCCCAGTCTGCCGAACGGTTTGGGGGCCTTTTCACCACTCTACGTTTGTAGGTCCCAGTCCCGCATTTCCTGACCACCGTGGCATACTCCCATAGGAACGCAATCACGGGCTCAATGCGGGGACCCCGACTCATAAGTCATGATCACCGAATGCACGTGTACAGTGATCCCAGAGATGAATGCTCACTGAACACACAGAATCTGAATAACAAGAGTCTTACATCCGCATTTAGTGTCTTACACAAATAAAGACCATGATGTCTAGTCTTACATAGATAGGGCCACAAGGGCCAGACACTTAAACTTAACAAGCAGCGGAAATCTTGGTCGAAAGCGTGAACCCATGCCATCTGCCTTAAACCTACAGCCATTCTAACTGGGAAGGGTCCTAGTCCGCATGTTCATTACCAACGAACTCTTCACCGTACTCCTATTCTTCCATGCCTGGCCAATTAAGCAACCAGTGGCAAGCCAATGAGTACTTTGAATGTACTCGCAAGCAACCCAAGTTGTGGAACAAGGTATAACAATGCATGATATAGCACTTGGTAGGTAAGTTTGCAGAAATCTGATTTTGTATCCAATGACATGATCAAGTAACTTTTTAAGAATGCACCAACATTTGGCAAATATCCTTATGAACCAGTTACAGATATCATCATAAACAGGGGGTTGAACATCTCATGTTCAGTCATCACGTCAAGTCATCTGATTTGTCTCAAGTATACCATCTATGTCATCTGTTCACACACCAAGTTTTTGTGAAAACAACTGGACGTGGTTTAAGCAGCACCACCCAACTGCCCTTGACCGTGGACACAGCTATTCGAATAGTTTTACACTCTGCAGAGGTTGCACACTTTACCCACAAGACTCGGGGAACTTCCATCTCATCCACGACTCGCGGTATTTAACATACCCGAGGTAAGCACCCAAACAATGCCTTTCCCCTGGCGATACTAAACAAAGAGTCCACTTGATTTGTACACATCCCACATGATGTACATCACACGTAACATCCATGCAGGGACCAATGGCGTGCCCGGTGCCTGTGAGGACAACGCATGATCGTCCAAACTGGCACGACCCCGTATCGAGAGTCACCACGCCACTCCCACCACTAGTAATGCGGGATCCTAGCTAGTACCCACCAAATTAATCAACAAAGCCTTGTCCCATAATGGGTATCGTGGTTGTGCATGTAATGTTGGGACGGTCGACAATTCTTAAACCCTCACTTATTCCGGTACATCACTTCTTTCTGAAGTGGTTACCCAACTCATCATAATCTCCCTCGGGCATTAGTGGCACCCGACGGGGTTGTCGAAAAGTCTTTGAAATCATTTCTTTGTTTCCACAACCATTCATAAGCCCGATCCCACTTGTGTAGCATCTACTAGCATCCTATCTACTCCCACCCGCACAACCTTCATAAAGATGGTAAGGTCATGCATGATGCAAGTATCAATAGTAAAAGTAACGGAGGCATCCCACCGAAGTGGTCACCACATCTCATGATGAACAACAAGGAATAAGGTGCTATATGACATGCTTGAAAATGGTTTCTTAACATGGTCAAAGGGTTGCTTGCCTGGCTCAACAAGTCTTCGAGGTCTTCAAAGTCTTCGATTCCAACTCCCTCGTCAACAATGCGATCTATCATCGAGATAAATAACGATAATAATAAGCATCACACAAAAACACAGCACAAAAATCTACTAATAAATTGTTTCCCTACTCTGATAAATATTAAAAACTATACTAACAATATTTGCCTATGGTTTTGGGGAGAAAAAGGTTTTTTTAAAACTAATTATAACAGCGGCTAAAAATGCCTAAAATAGGTTTTAAAATAAAACAGTACGTAAAAATTTTGCAAACATTTTTACAAGTGGCACTATAAAATTCTACATCATATCCTAGGATGTATGGTGCAAAAATATTTGGAATAGGACAAATATTTCTTTGTGTGAGATTTATGCAAATAATGCCAGAAAAAGAAAAAGAAAAAGGGCTCCAGCAAATGGTGCCATATGTAGACTCGACTGTTAGTTGTTGTTGTAGGAGAACTTAGCAAATGGCAGGTAGTCTTCCCACTTGGCTCCATATGCTAAAACACATGCTCGGAGCATATCTTCTAGTACCTGGTTTACTCGTTCTATTTGCTCACTGGTCTGGGGGTGAAACGCAGTGTTTAAGGAGAGCTTGGTTCCCATAGCTTCTTGAAACTTCTTCCTGAATCTTGAGGTGAACTGGGTTCCTCGATCCGACACAATCTCCTTTGGAACTATGAAGACTTACGATCCGGTTGATGTAGAGGTTGGCCAGTTGGTTCCCATCATAGGTGGTCTTGATAGGGATGAAGTGGGCTACCTTGGTCAGATGGTCCACAATGACCCAAATGGAATCATGTCTTGCTTGACCTTGGCAATCCGGTGATGAAGTCCATCCCGATTTCGTCACACTTCCATTTAGGCACTTTGAGGGGTTGCATTAGTCTAGCGGGTCACTAATGCTCAGCTTTGACTCTCTGGCATATGTCACACTTAGCAAAAAAGGTGCCTATCTCCCGTTTCATGGCATGCCACCAGAATCTTGCCTTGAGGTCTTGATACATCTTGGTTCCTCCAGGATGGATGGAGTACGGAGTGTCATGAGCTTCTTGCAAGATCAAGTTCTTGAGCTCCTCTTTGTTGGGTACGCATATGCAATTCACCAACCATACAACTCCTTGTTCATCCACAGAGAATCCTGGGGCCTTACCTGCCTTGATCTTCCCCTTGATGCCTTCAATGGTCTCATGTCCCTTCTGAGCTTCTTTGATATCATCCATCAAGGTAGGCTTTGCTTCGGGGTTGGCGTGGAATCTAGGTGCAACTAGTTCCAAGCCGAAGCTTTCAATCTCTTCATACAGGGCGGGTAGCCTTTCCTTAATGATAGCATTCAAGGAACAAGCCTTTCTGCTTAAGGCGTCCGCTACCATGTTAGCCTTGCCGGGGTGGTATTGAACACTGAGGTCATAATACTTGATCAACTCCAACCATCTTCACTGCCTCATGTTCAGTTCCCTTTGGGTGAAAATATACTTCAAACTCTTATGGTCTATGTATATCTCACATCGCATCCCGAGAAGGTAATGTCGCCATGTTTTCAAGGTATGAACCACGACTACCAACTCATGATCATGAGTAGCATAGTTCTCTTCATGAGGATGTAGCTGTTTGGATAGATATGCTACGACTCGGCCTTCTTGAATCAGAACACCTCCAAGCCCTGTTCTTTATGTATCACAATATATCACAAACTCCTTGTGAATATCGGGGGTGGACAAAACCGGGGCTGTGGTCAATCTCTTCTTCAGCTCCTAGAAGCTTTTCTCACACTTAGCTGTCCATTCAAACTTCTTGTCCTTCAAAAGCTGGGTCATGGGTCGGGCAATGCTTGAGAACCCTTCCATGAACTTTGGGTACCACCCTGCGAGTCCATGGAAGCTCCTGACTTCCTTCACGGTGGTTGGGGATTGCCATTCAATCATGGCTTCAATCTTGGAAGGATCCACTGACAATCCTTCTGTAGTCAACACATGACCCAAGAATCCAACTTCATGCAACAAGAATTCACACTTGCTGAATTTGGCAAAAAGCTGGTGTTGTCGAAGTTTGTCTAGGACCAATCTCAAGTGTTGCTCATGCTCTTCTTCAGACTTGGGGAAGCCGAGTATGCCATCGATGAAGACGACAACAAACTTGCCCAAGTACTCCATGAAGACCTTATTCATGATGTACATGAAGTAGGAAGGGGCATTGGTTAACCCAAATGACATGACCGTGTATTCATACATGCCATACCGGGTTACACACACTGTCTTCAGAATGTCTTGGGGTCTGATCTTTAGCTGGTAGTATGCAGACCTGGGGTCGATCTTGGAGAACACATTGGATCCGTTTAATTGGTCGAACAAGTCTTCAATCTTGGGGAGTGGATACTTGTTCTTTATTGTGACTTCATTGAGAGAACAGTAATCAACACAGAGTCTGGTAGTTCCATTCATGTTCGACACAAACAGAACAGGAGATCCCCAAGGAGAGGCACTAGGGTGAATGAAACCTTTTCTAAGCTGGTATATTAGTTGTTTCTTCAAGTCAGCCAAATCTTCGGATCCCATCCTGTAGGGATTCTTATAGACGGCCCTTGATCCTAGCATTAGGTCAATGATGAACTCAATGTCGCAGTCAGGAGGCATTCTGGGCAGCTCATCAAGAAATACATCTCGGTATTCACATACCACTGACAATTGATCCAATTCAATTCCCGATAGACAGTTAGCCTCAAGGGCCTTGAGTGGAGGCAAGGTTGGGAACATACTTGACTTCAAATCCTTAGGTATTGGTCATGGTAACAATCCTCTTGGCACAGTCTGGCAAGACTTTGTGCTTTCTTAACTAGTCCATGCCTAGGATTACATCCAAGCCTTCTGACTTCAGGATGATGAGTTCTGCTAGAAAATCTACCGCGTTGATCTTAATCTCAACTCCCTTACAACCTACCCCAGACTTCATAACTAATCCCAGGGTTTGTATCAACATATGACTACCCAAGGGTGTAGGCTTCATGCCACTCTCTAGAGAAAACTTTTGGGTGACAAAAGAATGAGAAGCTCCACAATCAAACAATAATGTTGCTAGGGTTGAGTTGATGAGAGTCATACGTAGTCGGGTTCCTGGGTGTTGCTCCACGACCTTGACCTTGGTTTGGCGCATTGGGGGTGGTGCATCTGGCTTCTTGTTGGGACACAGCATAGAGATGTGTCTTGGCTTACCACATCCAAAGCAAGTGACTTGCCCAGGGTTGTTGTTGTAGTTCCCATCATTTTTTTTGTTACTGGGGTTGTTGTAAGATGTCCTAGGATTGGCATATTGCTGAGGCTGGTAGCTCGGACGAGGCGCCAGATGTCTAGCCTCCTGCGGCTGATAGGTCGGCTTGGCTGGGGCTGGCTGCCAGGGGCGAGGCTTCTAGTTGCTGGAACTACCCTTGCTAATCATCTTGCACTTGCGAGTGTCGTCTATTGGTCGAATCTTGTCTTCCACCATGAGGGCCTTGTTCACTAGGTCGAAGAAGGTACAACAGTCGCAGATGATGAGCTGACATTGCAGTGTCTGTTGAAGTCCTTCCATGAAGCGTTCCTTCTTGGCAGCCTCCGTGTTGACATCTTCAGGTGCATACCTTGACAGCAGGTTGAACTTCTGCAGATACTCCTTGACAGAGCCACTTCCTTGCTCCAGCGCTCGGAATTCTCTCTTCTTGATAGCCATGATCCCAGATGGAATGTGGGCGGTGCAGAATCCTTCCTCGAAGTTATCCCAGGTGATCGCATGATCGCCTTGCATGACCTTGAACCCATCCCACCAAGCTCGAGCGGTACGTCCAAGGCAGTGAGAGGCATAAAGCAACTTCTCATGATCCTCAGTGCAATTGACCAGTGCAAGGAGGTCCCCAATGGTGCGGATCCAGTCATCAGCATTCGAGGGTTTAGCAGTCTCAATGAAGGTTGGGCACGAATTCCTCATGAACTCAGACAAAGTGGTGCGGCCATTGCCGTTCCTGCCTTGTTGCTGATTGTTCACAAGGACTTGAGCCATTTGTTGAATAGCAGCATTGTTGGCTTGGCGTTCCTCCCGGAGAACTTGGAGAAACTAAGATATGGTCATGTTCTCCGGTGGAGGTGGTGGCGAGGGAATGTCGCCTTGTGGCTGCTCCGGGTCATCTCCAGCGTGCGTAGCCCCACCAGCTCCCTGTTGCTGGCGTGAGTTGTCAGCTTCATGGTTGGTGAAGGAGCTATTGCAGGTGGTAGTCACCATCCTGTTTGGAGCAGCCAAGTCAAACAACTGGAATAGACGAGAGGAAAAGCAACAATACAAAAGCGAGCCTAAGTGGGTTGGTCGAGTGCAAGTGTGGTGAAACAAAGGTCGAAGGACCAACACATATATTAAGATAAGATAGATGACGGAGTCGCTTACGTGTTGCCTAACGCAAAAGCGCGACTTGTGTTGGAACACAAACAACAAAACAACCAACATGCACACATGGTTTCATATGAACCATTACACTGACTCGACTTCGCATGAAGGGTACATGACTGATCCTACCCTAGGGGTTTTTGGTCTCAGTTGGCGGAGTGGTCGGTCTCGTAGTCACGCTCCCCTGGGTCTTCCTCCTGATCGTCCTTCGGACGGGCATCGTCTCTGGTCGATGGGCTCGAAGAACAAGGAGGTCCTTCCCGATAGCGCTTCGTCGACGGGTTAGTGACGAGCTCACGGTACTCCTTCGCACTCATGCAACGATGACGTGTGGGTGCATCTCTAGCTGGGGGTACTCCTCAGTGAGCGAAATCTGGTCATCCCTTGGGGGCTCCATCCTTATTGATCCTGTCTGGCTTCGTCTTGGCCTATCGCAGTAGCCCTTGGGTGCGCTGAAGTTCCTCGAGGAGCTTCATGGACTCCTTAATCAGGTTGTGAGCCAGACTATCATCGGAGAGGCTGATGTAGCTCTGGAACTTGAGTGGTATGCCATCCTCCTTGGATGGTATCAACGTCCAACTCTTGCCAAGATCATCCTTCCAGAAAGGAAGGTAGCGAGTAGTCGGCTCGTCAGCCATTTCTCGAATGATGTCTCGAAGGTGCAGAAATGCCTAGCATGCAGTTGTCTCGACTGCGAGTGCCACGGTCTCCATCCGTGGTCCTTCAAAGAATCAGCTAGTAGGGGAGTCATTTGCCTTGATGACCACGTCCACGTGGTACTCCTTCGTGACGGCATCGACCCAGTGTTCGTGGTAGAGGAAAACGGGTGGTTGGCGAAATGGCACTTCTCCAGGCTATCCTCAAGGAGTATGGGAAATCAGGATGTCAGGAAGGCTTCGGGTATGACGGCCATCTACAAGGGTTTGAACGGAGGAGAGTTAGTAGAGTGCTATGTGAAGAATAGAAGAGGTAATAAGTGCAGAAACTCCTAAGTATAGGTGCTAGGTGTAGTCTTGGGAACGGTGTCATCCTAACTAATATCCATGCTAACTAAGGGCTTCCTACAGTCAGGATGGCTCTCATATTAGCTCTGTGGGGACCTCGACTCATAAGTCGTGATCACTGAATGCACGTGTATAGTGATCCCATAGATCAATGCTCACTGAACATGCAGAAGCTGAATAACAAGAGTCTTACATCCACATTTAGCGTCTTACACAAATAAAGACCATGAGGGTCTAGTCTTAGATAGATAGGGCCACAAGGGCTAGACACTTAAACTTAACAAGCAGCGGAAATCTTGGTCGAATGCGTGAACCCATGCCATCTTCCTTAAACCTACAGGCATTCTAACATGGAAGCGTTCTAGTTCGCATGTTAATTACCAATGAACTCTTCACCCTACTCCTGTTCTTCCATGCCTGGCCAATTAAATAACCAGTGGCAAGCCAATGAGTACTTTGAATGTACTTGCAAGCAACCCAAGTTGTGGAACAAGGTATAACAGTGCATGATATAACACTAAGTAGGTAAGTTTGTAGAAAGTTGATTTTGTATTAAATGACATGATCAAGTAACTTTGTAAGCATGCACCAACATTTGGTAGATATCCTTATGAACCAGTTACAGATATCATCATAAACAGGGGGTTGAACATCTCATGTTCAGTCATCACGTCAAGTCATCTAACTTGTCTCAAGTATACCATCTTTATCATCCACCCGCACACCAAGTTTTTGTGGAAACAACTGGACGTGGCTTACAAAACACCACTCAACTGTCCTTGGCCGTGGACACGGCTATTCTAATAGTTTTACACTTTACAGAGGTTGCACACTTTACCCACAAGACTCAGGGAACTTCCGTGTCATCCACGACTCGCGGTATTTAACATACCTGAGGTAAGCACCCGAACAATGCCTTTCCCCTAGCGGTACTAAATAAAGAGTTCACTCGATTGGTACATAGCCCAGATTATGTATATCACACTTAACATCCATACACGGACCAATGGTGTGCCCGGTTCCTCTAAAGACAACGCATGATCGTCCATACTGGCACGGCCCCATATCGAGAGTGACCACGCCACTCCTGCCACTAGTAATGCGGGCTCCTAGCTAGTACCCACCAAAGTAATCAACAAAGCCCCATTTTTATATATTCCAAAATAATTCTCCATGAAGTTTCAACTTATATGGAAATGTGCAAAATAGGTGTATCTGATTTATTTTGTTGGCTCCATAATTCCAGCTGCCGACATTGTCCCTCTTTGTGTAAACCTTGCATATTATGAGAGAAAAGGCATTAAAATTACTCCATAAAGCATTATTATGCATAAAAACATTAAAAATAATGGTAGGAAATACATTCATTGAACTTTGCATCCTGATTTCCATTTGTTCATTTTGCATCTAGGGAATCAAGATTTATAAGTTATGATGCGAAATGTTCCGTGCATCTAGGGAATCTCCTCACAATCCTTTGCCAATACATTCATTGAACTTTTCCTGAAATATACTTAGTACAATCATCAGTCCAATGAAATATATGTTCTTATCAATTACCAAAACCAACTAGGGACAAGTTATGTTTTCCATCTCCTCCTTTTTGGTAACTAATGACAACATATAGGTAAAAGCTTCGATGGGGATAAAACAATGAATAGTATCGTCACTTTGAGACGTATGTGATAAGAAAGTGCTCCCCCTAAATTTGTGAACCATTTTTAAATTTGAGGTTTAATGCAAATGCACAATCGATTAAGATCATGGGTCACTTTTCCATGTCACATACAACTTGGTGGTGCGCATAAATGATATGAATGAATAACAATGCACATAACACCAATCATAAGTGAATGACCATTCATTGATAACCCACAAGTATAGGGGATCGCAACAGTTTTTGACGGTAGAGTATTCAATCCAAATTTATTGATTCGACACAAGGCGAGCCAAAGAATATTCTTGAGTATTAGCAGCTAAGTTGTCAATTCAACCACACCTAAAAGACCTAATATCTGCAAAAAAATATGGAGTAGCAAAGTAGTATGGAAGTAATGGTAACGATGGCAAAAGTGATAGTAGCAGTTTTGTTGTGATTGTAATAGTAGCAACGAAGAAGTAACTTAGCAATGATCAATATGTGAAAAGTGATGGATAATTATGTTGGATGGCATTTATCATGCAACGGTTATAACATAGGGTGACACAGAACTGTTGGAAATATGCCCTAGAGGCAATAAATAAAGTGTTTGTTATTATATTTCCTTGTTCATGATAATTGTTTATTATCCATGCTATAATTGTATTGATTGGAAACACATTGCATGTGTGGCTGAATAGACAACACTTTGTCCCTAGTATGCCTCTAGTGAACTAGCTCGTTGATCAAAGATGGTCAAGGTTTCCTAGCCATTGACATGTGATGTCATTTGATAACGGGATCACATAATTAGGACAATGATGGGATGGACGAGACCCAAACTATAAACGTAGCATATGATCGTGTCAGTTTATTGGTACAGTTTTTTGCATGTCAAGTATATGTTCCTATGACCATGAGATCATGCAACTCATGGACACTAGAGGAATGCCTTTTGTGTATAACACGTCGCAACGTAACTGGGTGACTATAAAGGTACTCTACAGGTATCTCCAAGGGTGTCTGTTGAGTTGGCATGGATCAACACTGGGATTTGTTACTCCGTGTGACGGAGAGGTATCTGAGGGCCCACTTGGTAATACAACATGACAATAAGCCTTGCAAGCAATGTGACTAAGTGTTAGTCATGGGATCTTGTATTACGGGACGAGTAAAGAGACTTGCCGGTAATGAGGTTGAACTAGGTATGGAGATACCGACGATCAAATCTTGGGCAAGTAACATACCGAAGAACAAAGAGAACATCATACAGGATTAACTGAATCCTTGACATAGAGGTTCGACCGATAAAGATCTTTGTATAATATGAAGGAACCAATATGGGCATCCAGGTCCCGCTATTGGTTATTGACGGTAGAGGTGTCTCGGTCATGTCTACATAGTTCTCGAACCCGCAGGGTCCGCACACTTAAGGTTCAGTGACGTTTTGGTAGTGTAGAGTTATATATGGTGGCGACCTAAGGTTGTTCGGAGTCCCGGATAAGATCCCGGATGTCATGAGGAGCTGCGGAATGATCCGGAGGTAAAGATTGATATATAGGATGTCATGTTTTGGTCACCGGAAAAGTTCCGGGCTGATCGGTAGTGTACCGGGAGTGTCGGTAGGGTACCGGGTGACCATCGGGAGGTGTATTTTGACCCAAGAGGCTATGTGGGCTGTGGGAGGATAAATACCAGCCCTTAGTGGTCTGTCCAAAGTCCCACACAAGGCCCATGCGGCTAGGAAGAAATTTCAAAGTGGAAAAGGTGGAAAAAGGCAAAAAGGTGGAAATAACGAAGGAGTCCTAATGCTACTAGGAGTGGAGGAGGAGGACTCCTCCTCTCCATTTCGGACGAACCAATGAGGGGATGGCCCTTGCGCCAAGCCTCCTCCTCCTCTCCTCCTATATACACTAGAGGTTTTAGGGTTTTTGCACTAGATTTTCAGCCACATGCAACCCTACCCTCTAGTCCGTAGTTTCTCCTCTAGATCGGTTTCAGCCGTGCTTAGGCGAAGCCCTCCTGAGATTACTCCAGCACCACCGCCGCAGTGCCGTTACGCTGCTGGAGAACTCGTCTACCTCTCCTCTCCCTCTTGCTAGATTAAGAAGGCGGAGATCGTCATCAAGCCGTGTGTGTGCTGAACACGGAGGTGTCGTCCATTCGGTGCTAGATCGGTACGGATCGTGATTGGATCACGGGAAGCTCGACAAGTTGGATTGCGAAGATGTTCAATTACTTCAACTACGTTTCTTAACATTTCCCTCTTACAAATCTACAAGGGTACATAGATCCACTCTCACTCTCGTAGATGCTCATCACCATGGATAGATCTTGCGTGTGCGTAGGAAATTTTTTATTTCCCATGCAACATTCCCCAACAGTGGCATCATGAGCTAGGTCTATGTGCATATGAGATCTCGAGTAGAACACAAAGAGTTTGTGGGCATTGATGCTTAGATTGCTTCCTCCCATATGAAGCGGCCCGAACCAACCTTACTCGTATGCTTACGAGAGACCGGTTCCGTCGACTAACGTGTAACTTCATTGCACAAAGATGGGTGGTGGGTGTCTGTTTCTCCTACTTTAGTTGGATCGGATTCGACTCAGGCGGTCCTTGAGAAGGTTGAAAGGCAACTTATGTATCACCGTTGTGGTTTATGTGTAAGTAAGAATTGTTCTTGCTACATACCCATAGCAGCCACCTAAAACATGCAACAACAATTAGAGGACGTCTAACTTGTTTTTGCAGGGTATGTTGTGATGTGATATGGCCAATTACATGATGAGATATATGTGATGTATGAGATGATCATGTGTTGTATAGAATATCATGACTTGCATGTCGATGAGTATGGCAACCGGCAGGAGCCATAGGGTTGTCTTTAATTATTGTACGAATTGCGTGTCAATCATTAAGCGCTATGTAACGCTTTACTTTATCGCCAAATAGTAGCAATAGTAGTAGAAGCATGGTGGGCGCGACAACCCCGATGGCAACACGTTGATGAAGATCAAGATGTTGGAGATCATGGTGTCATGCTGGTGACGATGGAGATCATGCTGGTGCTTTCAAGATGGAGATCAAAAGCACAAGTTCATGGCCATATCATGTCACTTATGATTTGCATGTGATGTTAATACTTTTATGCACCTTGTTTTGCTTAGGATGACGGTAGAATTATAATGTGATCCCTCACTTAAATTTCAAGATGAATTGTGTTCTCCCCGAGTGTGCACCATTGCAAAAGTTCGTCGTGTCGAGACACCACGTGATGATCGGGTGTGATAGACTCTACGTTCACATACAATGGGTGCAAGCCAGTGTCGCACATGCATAACACAAGGGTTGAACTTGATGAGCCTAGCATGTAGAGACATGGCCTCAGAATACAAGATACCGAAAGGTCCAACATGAGACATATAGTAGATATGATCAACATGATGATTTTCACCATTGAAACCACCTCAACTCACGTGATGATCGGACTTGAGTTGGTGAATTTGGATCATGTCACACTCAGATGACCTGAGGGATGTCAATTTGAGTGGGAGATTTAGTAATTTGATTAACTAAACTCATTATCTTGAACAATTGTCTTAGTAACCTTTGCATATTTATGTTGTAGATCAATGGCTCCCGCAGTAGCACCCCTGAATTTTAATGCGTTCCTAGAGAAAGCTAACTTCAAGGATGATGGAAGTAACTTTGTGGACTAGGCCTGTAATCTGAGGATTATCCTCACGGTTTCCTAGAAATCATATGTCCTTGATGCACCGCTTGGTGACCAACCCAAAGACATATCATCTGAAGATGTTAAGAATGCTTGGGAGGCACGTTCTGGAGATTACTCAATAGTTCAGTGTGCAATATTGTATGGCTTAGAACCGGGACTTCAAAGACATTTTGAATGTCATGGAGCATATGAGATGGTCTAGGAGTTGAAGTTTATCTTTCAGAAGAATGCCCGGATTGAGAGGTATGAGACCTCCGATAAGTTCTATGCTTGCAAAATTGAGGAGAACGGGTCTATCAGTGAACATATACTCAGAATGTCTGGGTATTCGACTCGTCTGGCGGAGTGGGAATTTCCCTTCCGCCAGAGGCGATCACTGACAGAGTTCTTCAATCACTGCCACCTAGCTATAAGAGCTTTGTGGTGAACTATAACATGCGCGGGATGAACAAGTCAGTCACTGAGCTGTTTGCGATGCTAAAAGTCGCTGAGTCCGAAATCTAGAAAGAACATCAAGTGTTGATGGTCAATAAGACCACTAGTTTCAAGAAGAATGGCAAGGGCAATGGAAGGAAGGGTAAATCCAAGAAGGATGGCAAAGCAGTTGCTCCTCTTGCAAAGAAACCCAAGGCTGGACCTAAGCCAGCAACTGAGTGCTTTCATTGCAAGGGAACTGGTCACTTGAAGCGGAACTGCCCCAAGTACCTGGCTGACAAGAAGGCGGCCAACGACAAACAAGGTATATATGATATACATGTTATTGATGTGTACCTTATTAGCTCTCGTTGTAGTGCTTGGGTATTTGATACCGGTTCGGTTGCTCACATTTGCAGCTCAAAGCAAGACCTACGGAATAGATGGAGGCTGGCTAAGGACGAAGTGACGATGCGCGTGGGAAATGGTTCCAAGGTTGATGTGATTGACGTCGGCATGCTCTCTCTTCGATTACCATTGGGATTAGGGATGAACCTGAATAAGTGTTATTTAGTGCCTGCGTTAAGTATGAACGTTATATCTGGATCTTGTTTATTGCGAGACGGTTACTCATTTAAATCAGAGAATAATGGTTGTTCTATTTATATGAGTGATATCTTTTATGGTCATGCACCCAATGTGAGGGGTTTATTCATATTGAATCTTGATAGTGATGATACACATGTTCATAACATTGATGCCAAAATATGTAGAGTTGATAATGATAGTACCACTTTCTTGTGGCACTACCGTTTGGGTCATATTGGTGTAAAACGCATGAGGAAGCTCCATGCTGATGGACTTTTGGATTCACTTTATTTTGAATCACTTCACACATGCGAACCATGCTCATGGGCAAGATAACTAAAACACCGTTCTCTAGAACAATGGAACGGGCAAGTGACTTGTTGGAAATCATACAAACTGATGTATGCGGTCCAATGAATGTTGTAGCACGCGGTGGATATGATTATTTTCTCACCTTCACTTATGACTTAAGTAGATATGGGTATATTTACTTAATGAAACACAAGTCTGAAACATTTGAAATTTCAAGCAATTTCAGAGTGAAGTTGAGAATGATCGTAACAAGAAGATCAAATTCCTGCGATCTGATCGAGGAGGTGAATATCTGAGTTATGAGTTTGGCAATCACTTAAGACAGTGTGGAGTTGTTTCATAGTTGACACCGTCTGGAACACCACAGCGTAATGGTGGGTCCGAACATCGTAATCAAACCTTATTAGATATGGTGCGTTCTATGATGTCTCTTGCCGATTTGCCACTATCATTTTGGGGTTATGCATTAGAGACAACTGCATTCACTTTAAATAGGGCACCATTGAAATTCGTTGAGACGATGCCATATGAACTGTGGTTTGGCAAGAAGCCAAAGTTGTCATTTCTTAAAGTTTGGGGATGTGATGCTTATGTAAAAAAGCATCAGCTTGAAAAGCTGGAACCAAAAGCGGAGATACGCGTCTTCATAGGATACCCAAAAGAGACAGTTGGTTATACCTTCTATCTAAGATCCAAAGGCAAAGTATTTGTTGCTAAGAACAGAACATTTCTTGAGAAAGAGTTTCTCTCGAAAGAATTGAGTGAGAGGAAAATAGAGCTTGATGAGGTTATTGAACCTTTTCTTCAACCAAAGAGTAGCGCAGCGCAGAAAGATGTTTTTGTGGAGCCTGCAATAGTTGAAGAGGAAGTTAATGATGATGATCATGAAGCTTCGGATCAAGTCACTATTGAACCTCGTAGGTCGACAAGGGCGCGTACTGCTCTTGAGTGGTACGGCAACCCTGTCTTGGAGGTCATGTTGTTGGACAACAATGAACCTACGAGCTATGGAGGAGCGATGATGGGCCCGGATTCTGAGAAATGGTTAGAGGCCATGAAATCCGTGATGGGATCCATGTATGAAAACAAAGTGTGGACTTTGGAAGTATTACCTAAAGGGCGAAAGGCCATTCAGAACAAATGGATCTTTAAGAATAAGACGGACGCGGATGGTAATGTCACCATCTATAAAGCTCGACTTGTGGCAAAGGGTTTTTCACAGTTCAAGGAGTTGACTTGTAGCGACCCGACTCAGAACGAGTCAACCCTCTGTGTGTTCCGTGCCATCCCTGGATCAATATGATGGCACACACAGTACATCAATGTATATATCAAAGTGCAATAAAATGTAAATAACATAAAACTGATATATAACTTAAAATCTCAGCGGAAGCGGTTAACGGGAGTGGAGTCCCCATAACACCAACGGCAGGTTGAGTGCGGACCGTAACCCTGAATCGTACACTTACTCGTCGTAGAAGAGTATCTGCAACATGATATGTTGCAGCCATGTAGGTCAGTACATGGAATGTACTGGCAAGATCACCATAGCAGGATAGAAGATAATAACTATTCTATATGCAAGAGCTTTGTGGCTCTGTGGCTAAGCTTTTTTGCGTAAAGATACATTTGTTTTCCTACAACAAACGAATATCAGGAATTTCACTTTGGAGTTACCTATCATGACATGGTTCCGCCAGCCAATGTCTAAATACCCATGAGTATCATAAGTTGTCCACAATTAGTTCTTAGTCCAGCGTTGAGAGTTTAGAGATAGATCCAAGTATAGAAGCTCAAATTGTCCGTAACCGGGGACACGGCTAATCGATTAGGTTTAACTCTATAGAGTGTTGTGTACTTTACCCACAATATTCGTTCCCACCATGTAAGTCCTCGCACAACATGGTGTTTGAGAATAGGATGAATGAAACATGGTCTTTCAGAGTTGTTTCTCTAAATACCGACAGTGCCCATCCCAATCCTAATGCTGACTACTTCTCGTAGCACTGCCTAGACAGAGTCACAACAAAGATCAACCAAGCCAGAGCCCATAATGACTTGTGGCTACACAGGTAAGCTTCCGGGCATGAAGTATTCATCCGTCTCTTTGAGTCTGGGTGACGCTTCCCGCGTGAATAATGGCACTTCCCCAGCAACACCTAGGCTAACCACTGGATTCCCCAGGGCACCGTTCAAAACCATCCTCCACCTAGTATTGTGTATTGATAACTTGCTTCTCGAGTCTCGAAGTCTTGAGGTCTTGAAGGTGCAGGACTTGAAATGTCTTCATGAAGTTGTCGTCTTGACGTAGAGTCCTCCTTCTCACACCACTCACGATCACTCATACCAGACCCCGTCTACTTTAGCATAGCATTGAAATAGCTAATGTTCCCGGGGCTTCTGTGACAGGTGGTGGGTTCCTACCTCATGCATTCTACTCAACTACAAGAATTTCAATAACACTACTGGAGGGATTTGTTGAAGGATGTCACTACATGCAATAAAACATAGGTATGAAATGGATGGTCAAAGTGAACTTGCCTGTACTATTGATGAAGAAAATAATATCGCTCTCAGAAGTAACTTGATAGACTATTCGTCACTCTCCGATCTATATAATCAAACATTGCATTCATATAAGCAATCATACTAGCAGTCACTACTAACAATCAAAAAGGCAACACAAAACCAAAAGCAACATGGGGTGATGGAGGAAATACTTAAGACAAAACTCAAATATCAAAACAACATTCATCACAACTAAGGTGATGATGAAGGAAATACTTCAGACAAAACTCAAATAACAAAATTACATCAACACAACTAAGGTGGTGATGAAGGAAATACTTAGGACAAAAAGTTAAGATCTCAAATCTACATCAACACAACTAAGGTGGTGATGAAGGAAATACTTAAGACAAAACTCAAATATCAAAACTACATTCATCACAACTAAGGTGATGATGACGGAAATATTTAAGACAAAAGTTAGAATCACAAAACTACATCAACACAACCAAGGGTTGGTTTTCTCTACAAATGATTCTATTTTCAAAGTGAGAACACAAACAAGGAAAAAAATATAATCCAAAATAGTTTAGTAAATGTTTTACTTAGCAAAAAGAATTACTTTTGAAGAACAACTAATGATTTAGAAAACAATACTCTAGCAACATAAGTTTTTATCTACTAGATTATATCAGCAATAAAACACTAAGTTTATAAAAGAGAAACAAATTTTAAAGCAAGTAATTAACAGAAAGTATTTTGCTCATAAGTCTTTATTTTGTAAAAAGAACAAATTGAAAAGATTTTATCAAGACACTTCTTTTGCTAATAAGCAAAGTCATCCTTTGGCTTAAACCACAAACAATCTCAACTATAATACAAATTGTTTCTGGTCTAAACCTTAGCTGACAGCAAATCAAACTTATAAAACAATTTGTCGAAACTCTTTTGAAAAAGAAGATCAACATAGCAATGAAAAATCAATTTCAAGTTATAGTTGAACTAGAATTGATTTTCATGCAACCAACTAATAAAATATTATTTGTTTTGAAGGGCTACTATTATCTAACAGAAAACTTATAAAATTTATCAAGAAAATAATTTAAAATAATTTAAAACAAAAGGAATATAAATAACCTAAAACAACTAAACAGAATATGTTTTGGTTGAAAATACTATTTTAAAATATTATAAAATTTTCCAAACTCTACCTACTGATAACTAAGGTCACTAGTGACAATTTGCAAAAAGAATCAACTCAAAATATATTTTTAAACAAAAGTTATTCAGAAAATAAGATTTGAATCAAATCTGTTTGAAATAAATTTTGAAATATCCAAATATGATCAAACTTGATGTCAACAGAAATTGGAACAAAATTGTGAAACAATGCAAAAACAATCAATCAAAAATATTCAATAACATAAAATATATTAAAAAATTAAAGACAGAACCTATTCTGTTTTGAAAAAAAAACAAAAAAAGAAAAAATTTATCTAACAGACAGGGTGCTACGTGGCGCTCTCTGATTGGTCAAGACCTATGCATGCTAGATTGAAACGAGCGGACGACAGACACTTAATGGAAAACGGTTCGGCATTTTAGTGATGTAATTCTAGCATTAGGATCGAGATCTAACGGTGAGCGGGGTTTCCGGTGGCTTACAGAGGCGGAGGGGAGCTCCGGCGATGCTCCGACGAGGCCGAGGTGACGAGGTCGACGGGGATGGTGCTCCGGTGGTCCTCTGGCGCGTCTGATGGCACAGGTCGACGCACGCGAGGACGGCGAGTCGGGTGGTGGTCCTGGCGTCGTCGCGGTTGGTTGGGGGCGTCGGCGACGAGCTCCGAGGCGGCGGCGACGTTCGGGTGTTAACAGGGACGGTGCACCGGTGGGTGTGGGGCTCGGGCGAGAGCATACGGAGGTGCGCAAGGCCGTGAGAAAGTGAATGGTGGGCTCAGAAGGGCTCGGGGAGTCCGAGGTGGAGCGACACGATGGAAATGGCGCCGCGGCGGCCGACTGCTCAGGCGATCTATTACGGCAGCGAGAGGCGTCGGGCAGAGGGGGAAAGTGGGGGAATGGGTCGAGGAGAGGACCGGGGCTTTGATAGGGCCTCGGGGTGGACGGGGAATGGAAGGGGAGGCGGATCCGGCGCGGTGATCTCGCCGGTGTGGTTTGGGGAGTGAGAGGAGGGAGGTGACCATGAGGTGAGTGGAAGCGGTCGGTGGGGCGAGGGCGTCAGAGAGAGAGAGGAAGGGGCACGGTCATCAGGTGGCCGATCGAGAGGGGTTTCGGGGAGGGATTACGGCCGGTGGGCCGGTGGGCTTAATACATGCGCTTTAAAGTTTCCTGTATTAATTACCAGAGCAATAAAAACAACATTTAGACATTCAAAACCAGTCTAAAAAATAAAGTTTTATATTGCAAAATGATCAGAGAAATAAATGTCATTTAATGGTCATTTTTCCACGACCAAATTTAATACTTTAAAAAAATTATTTTCAGAAAATGCCTAAATGGCTTTATTTATTTTTGCAAATATTTTTCAAATAACCACTTGGGTTTTATGACTCAAAACTTCACGAAGATACCCCTGGTTTTGGAGTGTCATATTACTCCTCTCAAAAACTTTGTCAAGGGGGTTTGAATGCTTACAAATTCAAATAGGGAATTCAAATATGGAAATGGAACTCCATATGAGAATTTCTTAAATAGTTTTCATATCCTTGTTTTAAACTTCCAACTCATATTTCATAAAATTTGAAGAAGTCCTTTTATACTCTCTCATAAAAATCATTGAGTTGCATAAAGTTTCTGAATTTGAAATAGTTTCAATTGAAATTCAAACCATTTTCAAACCCTTTTCATTTCTTGAAATGGAAGAAGTCATATCATCTTCACTCTGGGATTTTGTGATGAAATGAATTTGAATTCCTGCAGGGGGAAAGTTTTGGGAAAGTCATTTTATTCCCTCTCATTCAAAAGTTTTGGAAAGATTCAAATTTTCACTCAATTTCAATCACTCAAGCAAACAATCAAATCATTCTAGTATTTGTTATAACATTCCAAATTTGGGATGTTACAAACCTACCACACTTAAAATGAATCTCGTCCTCGAGATTCGGATTGGCTAGAAAGAAAATGTTAGGGTTTGGGGTCTTCTAGCAATTCCATTAACCAAGAAGGTGTGGGGTCTACCACCCTTAAAATGAGAGTTATTGGTTCCTTGAAATCATGGAAGTCCTCTGGGTGCACCTGTCTCTTCACATTCCATACGATGGCTCCATCGATGAGTCTCTTCCATTAAATTGAAATCTTGTGATCTCATAATAAATAGCATTTCCACTGATACTAGGTCTTCTTAACTGATAAGTCTCGCGTTCATTCTAAATAACCTATCGATGATCTCATGGTGGTCTACCATTAGTGGTTACCCTGCAATGAAATGGGTTTTGGCTTCAGTCCTCACCATAATATTCCTACGTGGGGCAGCATCTGCCATGTACAAAGGGTTTTCTTCATACCATTCTAAGGCTTAAACAAAAGCTTCAAAGAACGTCGTCTCTTTACTATGGGTAAGTCACTCAGATTTACCAACCTGAATAGCAAGAGAATGATGAGAGTAAGTCGTCATGGTGGCCAAACCATGTCGCACTGAAATCATTACCTTGTATAAGGTTTAGTGAATCTCGTATTCTAACACTTGGTCTTCCTCACAAGCATTGCAGAAATTTCTCTGGTTAACGAACGAGGTTCAGATAAATCCTTTGACTCTGCAAGCTGAACAAAAACATCTATCGTTTCTTCACAACTCTCAGGTTTTCGTATACTCCTAAGAAAACGTTTGCTGATCAGGCGCAGCTTCTTTCAGGTCTCTGCCTTCACAAAGGTGGGGCTTGATCCTTATCAATCCTGAGGTCAGTGACTTGTGGTTTCACTCGAATACTTGAACAGCTTCGTCTCCCTCTTGGGGTGACTATCGATCCATATTCCAGCATTACCTTCAGCTCACTCCATTATACCCTTGAGGTAACAAATCATAGACCTATTATTGTCTGGATTCCACTCCGTGGAATTCATTTTCCTTTCCATTGGTCTGTTTAACCTTGGGTATGGTTTCGTCACAATCATTCCTTTTCTCAGCATTCCAGCTTCGAATGATCTTCGTCTCCAAGGTTATCATCTAGATAGTTTGTGGTGGTTCCACATTGTCTTCATGCGTATTGACTTATCCAAACTCCTTAACCGAAAAATACATGTGGTGACTACCACACTTAAAATGAAATGTACTCATGTCTGCATAGACCAAAATTTTCTCATATCCTCTAAAATTGGTCAGGGGTCTTTATTCTTAGAGTGGCAACTCATATAATTCAACACAGGAGAGTCATGACATCACAAATTCCATTGATCTCATGACTTTTATTACAGACAATGAGACTTTCGTCACACAACTTCAATCTCTTCTTAAAACTCAAAAATACTCTATTACAAGTGCTTCCATCCACATAGTTTGGTATGGTTCAGCATCACTCCCAACTTTATTCCTTTATCCCCCTTGGAGATATTTTAGTACCACTGGAACTTTTTGATGTGCTCCTTGAAATCACCCACCTTATCCTTGATCTAGGTGGACATGAGTTTCATCTCCATCTTCTCTGTATGCACCTCATGCAGGTATTCCTGAGTATGACGGAGTCTTGCTTCAAGTATTTCTCCAATCTGACGTATGGCTTCCATGGCAGC
The DNA here is from genome assembly GCA_022496015.1 of Hordeum marinum. Taxonomy (NCBI): domain Eukaryota; kingdom Viridiplantae; phylum Streptophyta; class Magnoliopsida; order Poales; family Poaceae; genus Hordeum; species Hordeum marinum. The sequence continues at coordinate 274,620,099 of CM039677.1, read as the reverse complement.
TTCACGGACTGCGTCAAATAAAGTTGCTCGTGGTACACGAGATATGAAAAAGTATTGTCCCATAGTCTTTGGGCAAACTCCTTTCACACAGTGGAGGTGTACCTCCACATAGCAGAGTTCCACTCCAGTTTCCATGAATGGGTAGACTTTATCGACTGCATCTCCTTCCAGATTGATGTGGTTCATCATATCTTTCAGGATCTTTGGGTAGTCATGGTCACTAGTCAGGGTCATGATCGTCTCCGGGCCCTTGAGAAAAGACTCATTGAGGGTAGTCATCTGTAGGTATCAGAAAAAAGTACTCAAAATTAACATGTGTTTCTTCTTGGGTAAGCATCCTTATCATCCAAACCAAATTCATACTTCCCAACATGTTGCAGAGTACTGACACCCTTCAAAATAGTCGGAGATCTTTGTTCATGGGGTATCAACTCATGACATAACAAATTTCATTTATTTATGAAATCATTACAATTCCGTTACAAAATAATGTCATGAAAACATGAGTGCTTCCCGATACATCTTCAAAATTTTTTTACTACTCCTTTCTAGCTTTCTTCTCCTTTGGACATTTACTAGCAAAATGTCCTACTTCATTGCAACGAAAACAGATGATTTCTGATAAGTCTCGGGGCTTGGTGCTTGCTCCTTGGAGTTCTGGTTCCTTTCTTGGGCACTAGTTGACGTAGTGAACCATATCCTTACACTTGAAACATCTGATATGACTCAGGTCCCTTTGTGCTGGGGCTTGTCTCTTCCTAAGCTTCTTTGTTCCGATCAACTCTTCAATCTCCTGTGGATCAAACTCCACTTCTTTTGTCGGGAAATTTCCTAGATACTCTCTTCTTTTCTTCGTACACTCCTATGAGAAATGTCCTTCTTCCCCACATGAATAGTAGGCATGGGAGTAAAACCTGGTTAGGCCTTCTCCATTAGGGTCTTCAACACCTACCTTCATCATAAGTTCTCCTAAGTTTTCTGTGAAGGCTTCCGTCATGGCTTCCTTCTGTTGCTTGATGACTTCTTGTACCTTGGGGTACATTTGGCATTGAGCCGGGTAGTGATTGGTTCCTTCATACAAGAAATAGGCCACCTGCCCAATTGGGCATTCCTCAGCTCGGTGATTTTCTCCAGAATGAGGGCATCCCTCCTTGTGTTCTTCCTGGGTGTGTCCTATATCTCCACATATCTTGCATGCGCAAATATTCTTCACATGCTTGAGATGGGGTTTCTGGATGTTGGTAACAACATGAGACTTTTGCAAAGTCCTCTTGAATTCTTCCCAGGGGATAGGGGCTTGCCTATCAGGGATATCTTCATGCATCTTCCACCAGTGTGCATCACCTTCTGCAAAGTACCGAAGAGCATACTGGACCATCTCGTTCCTTGTAACATGGTTACTCCTTAGATGATCCTCCATGTTCTGAATACATTCTTCGGTCTCTAATTGAGTCATTGATCCAAAATACATGAGTCCAACTTCGTTCTCCATCTATTGGGTCTAAGGTTTTGGGGATGAGATGGGTAAGAGAGGGAAAGAAGGGGGTACACACAATACAAACAATGGTTTTGAAAATAGATTTTTGTTGTGGCTGTCGAAAATATTACACACAAATGACATCTCACAAATCATCATATCTAACGTAAGTATACAACAGGGGTTTGGTCTTCTAGGGGCAAAATATCTTGGAAATTCTTCATGGTCTTCAATTTCTTCAGGTCTGTATAGTCTTCAGTCTTTTTGTAGCTCCTTCCAACATGGTCAAGGGACAAGGGTATCATCTAACTTTTGAGGTAAGAGATATCATTTGATAAAGCTCAAATAAGATGAGAAGGAAAGGGTCTTTTGTAGGCAAAAAATTTCGAGAAATCATTTTCCTAGGGCTTTCCAGTTTCTAGGGTCACGTCCTACAGTCAACATGTGCTTTGATACCATTTTCTGTAGCGGCCCGACTCAAAACGAGTCAAGCCTCTGTGTGTTCCGTGCCATCCCTGGATCAGTATGCTCGCACACACAGTACATCAATGTATATATCAAAGTGCAATCACATGTAAATAACGTAAAACTCATATATACCTTAAAATCTCAGCGGAAGCGGTCAACGGGAGTGGAGTCCCCATAACACCAACGGCAGGTTGAGTGCGGACCGTAACCCTGAATCGTACTCTTACTCATCGTAGAAGAGTATCTGCAACATGATACGTTGCAGCCATGTAGGTCAGTACATGGAACATACTAGCAAGATCACCATAGCAGGACAGAAGATAAAAACTATTCTATATGCAAGGGCTTTGTGGCTCTGTGGCTAAATTTTTTTTGCGTAAAGCTACATTTGTTTTCCTACAACAAAGGAATATTAGGAATTTCACTATGGAGTTACCTATCATGACATGGTTCCGCCAACCAATGTCTAAATACCCATGAGTATCATAGGTTGCCCACAATTAGTTCTCAGTCCAGTGTTGAGACTTCAAAGATAGATCCAAGTCTAGAAGGTCAAATTGTTCGTAACCGGGGACACGGCTAATGATTAGGTTTAACTCTGCAGAGTGTTGTGTACTTTACCCACAAGATTCGTTCCCTCCTGGTAAGTCCTCACACTACATGGTGTTTGAGAACAGGATGAATGAAACATGGTCTTTCAGAGTTGTTTCTCTGAATACCGATAGTGCCCATACCAATTCTAACGTTGACTACTTATCGTAGCACTGCCTAGACAGAGTCACAACAAAGATCAACCAAGCCAGAGCCCATAATGACTTGTGGCTACACAGGTAAGCTTCCGGGCATGAAGTATTCATCCGTCTCTTTGAGTCTGGGTGAGGCTTTCCGCGTGAATACTGGCACTTCCCCAGCAACACCTAGGCTAACCACTGGATTCCCCAAGGCGCCGTTCAAAACCATCCTTCACCCAGTAATGTGTTGATAACTTGCTTATCGAGTCTTGAAGTCTTGAGGTCTTGATGGTGCAGGACTTGAAGATGTCTTCATGAAGTTGTCGTCTTGACGTAGAGTCCTCCTTCTCACACTACTCACGATCACTCATACCAGACCCCGTCTACTTTAGTATAGCATTGAAATAACTAATGTTCCCATGGCTTCTATAACAGGTGGTGGGTTCCTACCTCATGCATTCTACTCAACTACAAGAATTTCAATAACACTACTGGAGGGATTTGTTGAAGGATGTCACTACATGCAATAAAACATAGGTATGAAATGGATGGTCAAAGAGAACTTGCTTGTACTGTTGATGAAGAAAATAATATCGCTCTCAGAAGTAACTTGATAGACTATTCATCACTCTCCGATCTATATAATCAAACATTGCATTCATATAAGCAATCATACTATTAGTCCATACTAAGAATCAAAAAGGCAACACAAAACCAAAAGCAACATGGGGTGATGAAGGAAATACTTAAGACAAAACTCAAATATCAAAACTACATTCATCACAACTAAGGTGATGATGAAGGAAATACTTAAGACAAAACACAAATAACAAAATTACATCAACACAACTAAGGTGGTGATGAAGGAAATACTTAAGACAAAAGTTAATATCTCAAATCTACATCAACACAACTAAGGTGGTGATGAAGGAAATACTTAAGACAAAACTCAAATATCAAAACTACAGTCATCACAACTAAGGTGATGATGAAGGAAATATTTAAGACAAAAGTTAGAATCACAAAACTACATCAACACAACCAAGGGTTGGTTTTCTCTACAAATGATTCTATTTTCAATGTGAGAACAAAAACAAGGAAAAAATATAATCCAAAATAGTTTAGTAAATGTTTTACTTAGCAAAAAGAATTACTTTTGAAGAACAACTAATGATTTAGAAAACAATACCCTAGCAATATAAGTTTTTATCTACTAGATTATATCAGCAATAAAACACTAAGTTTATAAAAGAAAAACAAATTTTAGAACAAGTAATTAAGAGAAAGTATTTTTCTCATAAGTCTTTATTTTGTAAAAAGAACAAATTGAAAAGATTTTATCAAGACTCTTCTTTTGCTAATAAGCAAAGTCATCCTTTGGCTTAAACCACAAACAATCTCAACTATAATACAAATTTTTTCTTGTCTAAACCTTGGCTAACAGCAAATCAAACTTATAAAACAATTTGTGGAAACTCTTTTCAAAAAGAAGATCAACATAGCAATGAAAAATCAATTTCAAGTTATAGTTGAACTAGAATTGATTTTCATGCAACCAACTAATAAAATATTATTTGTTTTGAAGGGCTACTATTATCTAACAGAAAACTTATAAAATTTATGAAGAAAATAATTTAAAATAATTTAAAACAAAAGGAATATAAATAACCTAAAAGAACTAAACAGAATCTGTTTTTGGTTGAAAATACTATTTTAAAATATTATAAAATTTTCCAAACTCTACCTACTAATAACTAAGGTCACTAGTGACAATTTGAAAAAAGAATCAACTCAAAATATATTTTTAAACTCAAGTTATTCAGAAAATAAGATTTGAATCAAATCTGTTTGAAATAAATTTTGAAATATTCAAATATGGTCAAACTTGATATCAACAGAAACTAGAACAAAATTGTGAAACAATGCAAAAATAATCAATCAAAAATATTCAATAACATAAAATATATATAAAAAATAAAAACAGAACCTATTATGTTTTGAAAAAAAAAGAAAAAGAAAAAATTTATCTAACAAACAGGGTGCTACGTGGCACTCTCTGATTGGTCGAGACCTATGCGTCCTAGATTGAAACGAGCGGACAAGTGACGCTTAACGGAAAACGGTTCGGCGTTTTAGTGATCTAATCCTAGCCTTAGGATCGAGATCTAACGGTGAGCAGGGTTTCCGGTGGCTTATAGAGGTGGAGGGTAGCTCCGCCGATGCTCCGGCAAGGCCGAGGCGACGAGGTCGACAGCGATGGCGCTCCGGTGGACCTCCAGCGCGTCTGATGGCACCGGTCGACGCGGGCGAGGACGGCGAGTCGGGTGGTGGTCCTGGCGTCGTCGAGGTTGTCGGGGGCGTCGGCGATGAGCTCCGAGGCGGCGTCGACATTTGGGTGTCAATGGGGACGGTGCACCGGTGGGTGTGGGCCTCGGGCGAGAGCACAGGGAGGTCCGCAAGGCCGTGAGGAAGTGGGCTCGGGGAGGTCGAGGTGGAGCGCCACGATGGAAATGGCGCGGCGGCGTCCGACTGCTCCGGCGATCTATTACGGCGTCGAGAGGCGTCGGGCAGAGGGGGAAAGTGGGGGAATGGGTTGAGGAGAGGACCGGGGCTTTGATAGGGCCTCGGGGTGGACGGGGAATGGAAGGGGAGGCGGATCCGGCGCGGTGATCTCGCCGGCGTGGTTTGGGGAGTGAGAGGAGGGAGGTGACCGTGAGGTGAGTGGGAGCGGTCGGTGGGGTCCGGCGCGTTAGAGAGAGAGAGGGAGGGGCGCGGTCATCGGGCGGCCGATTGGGAGGGGTTTCGGCGAGTGATTAGGGGCGGTGGGCCGGTGGGCTTAATACATGCGCTTTAAAGTTTCCTTTATTCATTACCAGAGCAATAAAAACAACATTAAGACATTCAAAACCTGTCCAAAAAATAAAGTTTTATATATCAAAATGATCTGGGAAATAAATGCCATTTAATGGACCTTTTTCCACGGCTAAATTGAATGCTTTAAAAAAATTATTTTCAAAAAATGCCTAAATGGCTTTATTTATTTTTTCAAATAACCACTTGGGTTTTATGACTCAAAACTTCACAAAGATACCCCTGGTTTTGGAGTGTCATATTACTCCTCTGAAAAACTTTGTCAAGGGGGTTTGAATACTTACAAATTCAGATAGGGAATTCAAATATGGAAATGAAACTCCATATGACAATTTCTTAAATAGTTTTCATATCCTTCTTTTAAACTTCCAACTCATACTTCATACAATTTGAAGAAATCCTTTTATCCTCACTTATAAAAATCATTGAGTTGCATAAAGTTTTTGAATTTGAAATAGTTCCAATTTAAATTCAAACCATTTTCAAATCCCTTTTCATTTCTTTAAATGGAAAAAGTCATATCATCTTCACTCTGGGATTTTGTGATGAAATCAATTTGAATTCCTGCAGAGGGAAAGTTTTGAGAAAGTCATTTTATTCCCTCTCGTTCAAAAGTTTTGAAAAGTTTCAAATTTTCACTAAATTTCAATCACTCAAGCAAAGAATCAAATCATTCTAGTATTTATTATAACATTCCAAATTTGGGATGTTACATAACTATGATGGGACCTTCTCACCCGTAGCGATGCTTAAGTCCTGAGAATCATGTTAGCAATAGCTACATATTTTGACTATGAAATTTGGTAGATGGATGTGAAAACAACGTTCCTCAACGGTTTCCTTGAGAAAGAGTTGTATATGATGCAACCGAAAGGTTTTGTTCATCCAGAGAACGCTGACAAAGTTTGCAAACTCCAGCGATCCATTTATGGATTGGTGCAAGCATGTCGGAGTTCGAATAAGTGCTTTGATAAGGTGATCAAGGAGTTTGGGTTTATACAAGTTTATGGAGAAGCTTGTATTTACAAGAAAGTGAGTGGGAGCTCTATAGCATTTCTAATATTATACGTGGATGACATATTGTTGATTGGAAACAATATAGAAATGCTGGAAAGCATGAACGAATATTTGAACAAGAGTTTTTCAATGAAGGACCTAGGAGAAGATGCTTTCATATTAGGCATTAAGATCTATAGAGATAGATCGAGACGCTTAATAGAACTTTCACAGAGCACATACCTTGATAAAGTTTTGAAGAAGTTCAAAATGGATCATTCCAAGAAGGGATTCTTGCCTGTGGTACAAGGTGTGAAGTTGAGTAAGACTCAACGCCCAGTGACTGCAGAAGATAGAGAGAAGATGAGTGTCATCCCCTATGCTTCAGCCATAGGCTCTATCATGTATGCAATGTTGTGCACAAGACCCGATGTTAGCCTTGCCATAAGTATGGCTGGAAGGTTTCAAAGTGATCCTGAAATGGAGCACTGGACGGCAGTCAAGAATATCCTTAAGTACCTGAAAAGTACTAAGGAAATGTTTCTCGTTTATGGAGGTGATGGAGAGCTCATCGTAAAGGGTTACATCTATGCAAGCTTTGACATTGATCTGGATGACTCTAAGTCGCAAACCGGATATGTATTTATTCTCAACGGGGGAGCGATAAGCTGGAGCAGTTCCAAGCAAAGCGTGGTAGCCAATTCTACATGCAAGGCAGAGTACATCGCAGCCTCTGAGGCAGCAAAGGAAGGTGTCTGGATGAAGAAGTTCATGACAAATCTTGGTGTAGTGCCTAGTACATTGAATCCAATGACTCTATTCTGTGACAACACTGGTGCCATTGCTTTGGCCAAGGAACCAAGGTTTCACAAGAGGACCAGACACAGAAAGCGACGCTTCAATTCCATCCGCGATTACATTGAGGAGAAGAACATAAATATTTGCAAAGTGCACACGGATCTGAATGTTGTAGACCCATTGACTAAACCTCTTCCAAGGCTAAACATGATCAACACTAGAACTGCTTGGGTGTTCGATTCATTACAATGTAAATCACATAGTGGTGTGAACTAGATTATTGACTCTATTCCAACTAGGAGACTATTGGAAATATGCCCTAGAGGCAATAAATAAAGTGTTTATTATTATATTTCCATGTTCATGATAATTGTTTACTATCCATGCTATAATTGTATTGATTGGAAACACATTGCATGTGTGGATGAATAGACAACACTTTGTCCCTAGTATGCCTATAGTGAAATAGCTCATTGATCAAAGATGGTCAAGGTTTCCTAGCCATTGACATGTGATGTCATTCGATAATGGGATCACATCATTAGGAGAATGATGGGATGTACGAGACCCAAAATATAAACATAGCATATGATCGTGTCAGTTTATTGCTACAGTTTTCCGCATGTCAAGTATATGTTCCTATGACCATGAGATCAGGCAACTCATGGACACCGGAGGAATGCCTTGTCTATATCAAACATCGCAACGTAACTGGATGACTATAAAGGTACTCTGCAGGTATATCCAAGGGTGTTTGTTGAGTTGGCATGGATCAACACTAGGATTTGTTACTACGTGTGACGGGGAGGTATCTGAGGGCCCACTCGGTAATACAACATCACAATAAGCCTTGCAAGCAATGAGACTAAGTGTTAGTCACGAGATCTTGTATAATGAAATGACTAAAGAGACTTTCCGGTAACGAGTTGAACTAGCTACGGCGATACCGACGATCAAATCTCGGGCAAGTAACATACCGAAGAACAAAGGGAACATTATACGGGATTAACTGAATCCTTGACATAGAGGTTCGACCGATAAAGATCTTCATAGAATATTTAGGAACCAATATGGGCATCCAGGTCCCTCTATTGGTTATTGACTGTAGAGGTGTCTCGGTCATGTCTACATAGTTCTCGAACCCGTAGGGTCTACACACTTAAGATTCAGTGACGTTTCGGTAGTATAGAGTGATATATGGTGGTGACCGAAGGTTATTCGGAGGCCCGGGTGAGATCTCGGACATCAAGAGGATCTTTGGAATGGTTCAGAGGTAAAGATTGATATATAGGAAGTCCTTTTTTGGTCACCGGAGAAGTTCGGGGCTCATCAGTAGTGTACCGGGAGTGCCGGGAGGGTACCGGTTGACCATCGGGAGGTGTATTTCCATCCAAGAGGCTACATGGGCTGTGGGAGGATAAATACCAGATCTTAGTGGGCTGGGAAAAGTCCCACACAAGGACTATGCGTTTGGGAAGAAATTCCAAAGTGGAAAAAGGTGGAAAAAAGACAAAAAGGTGGAAATAAGGAAGGAGTCCTAATCCTACTAGGAGTGGAGGAGGAGGACTCCTCCTCTCCACTTTGGCCAAACCAAATGCAGCGCCGTCACGCTGGCGGAGAACTCGTCTACCTCTCCGCTCCCTCTTCCTGGATCAAGAAGGCAGAGATCGTCATCAAGCCGTACATGTGCTGAATGCGGAGGTGCCGTTCGTTCGGTGCTAGATCGGGATGGATCGTGATTGGATCGTGGGACGCTTGGCGATTTGGATCGCAAAGACGTTCGACTACATCAACCATGTTTCTTAACGCTTCCCGCATAGAGATCTAAAAGGGTACTTAGATCCACTCTCCCTCTCGTAGATGCTCATCACCATGGATAGATCTTGCGTGTGCGTAGGAAATTTTTTGTTTCCCATGCAACGTTCCCCAACAAGAACTAGCCCCAATTCATGAATGTAATGTAAGCATGTATTCCATATATAGTCATACGTGCTAATGGAAAAGAACTTGCATGACATCTTTTGTCGTACCCTCCCATGGCAGCGGGGTCCTAATGGAGACTAAGGGATATTATGGCTGCCTTTTAATAGAGAACTAGACCAAAGCATTAACACTTAGTGAATACATGAACTCCTCAAACTACGGTAATCACGAGAAAGAATCCCAGTTATTGTCACCCTAGGGATGCGTATCATAACTTGTAATAGGTTTCTACAACTTGCAAGATAAGATCAAGAACACATATATATTAATGAAAACATAATAGGTTCAGATCTGAAATCATGGCACTCGGGCCCTAGTGACAAGCATTAAGCACAACAAAGTCATAGCAACATCAACCTCAGAGCATAGTGGATACTAGGGATCAAACCCTACCAAAACTAACTCGATTACATGGTAAATCTCATCCAACCCATCATCGTCCACCAAGCCTACCATGGAATTACTCACGAACAGCATAGATCATCATGAAATTAGTGATGAAGGATGGTTGGTGATGACGACGGCATTGATTTCCCCTCTCCGGAGCCCAAAATAGACTCCAGATATGCCCTCCGAAGGAAGAACAGGAGGTGGTGGCAGCTCCGTATCGTGAAATGTGATGAACTTTTCTCTCTGATTTTTTCCCCGCGAACGTGAATATATGGAGTTGGAACTGAGGTCGGTGGAACTCCAGGGGGCCCACAAGCCACCTCTGCGTGGCTAGGGGGGTGGTCGTGCCCCCTGGCTTGTGGCCAATGGGTGCCCCCCCTCTACACAAAAATAACACCAAGGCAATTATGCTGAAAACAACGTCACTCCGGGTTAGTTCCATTCAAATAAGGCAAATTAGAGTCCAAAACAAGGACAAAATAGTTTGGAAAAGTAGATATGATGGGGACGTATCAACTCCCCCAAGCTTAACCCATTGCTTGTCCTCAAGCAATTTAGTTGACAAACTGAAAGTGATAAAGAAAAACTTTTGCAAATTCTGTTTGATCTTGTTGTTGTAAATATGTCTAACTGATGTTCAGATTTCTAGTAAAGATTATAGACTAACCACGTTCACAATAACATTTTAATCTCACATTCACTCATATCAATGGCATAATCAACTAGCGAGAAATAATAATAATTCTCAGATGACAACAGTTTTATCAAAACAATCATGATACAATATGATATAATGGTATCTTGCTAGCCCTTTCTGAGACCGCAAAACATAAATGCAGAGCACCCCTAAAGAACAAGGAGTGACTGGAAATTTTAGTTCATGGTAAAAGAGATCCAGTCACAGTCATACTCAATATCAATTAAAAAAAATCATAAAAATGACGGTGGTGCTCTCTAACTGGTGCTTTTTATAAGAGGAGGATGACTCCACACTAAAGTAAAATAGATAAGCCCTTTCGAGAGGGAAGCATTGATTTGCAAAGGTGCCAGTGCTCGAGCGTTGAAAACAGGAATGAATAATAATTTTGAGCGGTATGCTTTCATTGTCAACATAACAACCAATAGATTTCACCATCTTCCATACTAGAAACATTATAGGCGGTTCCCGAACAGAATGATAAAGTTTTTACTCCCCCTCCACAATCGAACACACTCCACGGTTGGCCGAATCCACATGTATCGTCCATACAAACAACAATCATGGGGGAATTTTTGTTTCATTATATTTTCATTTGATTTTTGAACATGGAACTGGGCATCTCGAATACCATCCACTTTCTCATGAATGATAGTGAATCAACACGTATCATGAGAATAACCCACCTAGAATGGAAGATACTCACCGCCCCCAGTCTCTACATGATCGATTCGGGCATAAAAAACAGAATATTGTTTGAAGGTTTAGAGTTTGGCACATGTAAATTTACTTGGAATGACAGGTAAATAACCCATATAGGTAGGTATGGTGGACTCAGATGGAACAACTTTGGGTTTAAGGAAGTGGATGCACAAGCAGTATTCCCGCTTAGTACAAGTGAAGGCTAGCAAGAGAAAGGGAAGCGACCGACTAGAGAGCAACAACAGTCATAAACATGCATTGATATTAACCAACATTGAATAAAAGCATGAGTAGGATATAAATCACCATGAACATAAATATCGTGGAGCTATGTTGATTCTATTTCAACTACATGCGTGAACATGTGCCAAGTCAACCCACATGAATCATTCAAAGGAGGATACAATCCTATCATACTACATCACAACTATTTTACAATGCATGTTGGCACTCAAGGCAAACCATTATACACTCTTAGCTAATTAAGCATGGCATGAGTAACTATAATCTCTAATTGTCATTGCAAACATGTTTCATCCACAATGAGCTGAATCCAGAGCGACGAGCTAATCATATTTACAAAATCAAAATAGGTTGAGTTCATACCAGCTTCTCTCCATCTCAATCACTTCATCATATATCGTCATTATTGCCTTTCACTTGCATGACCAAACAGTGTCAATAATAATAAGAGTGCACGTGCATTGGACTAAGCTCGAATCTGCAAACAATAACTCAAGGAAGAAGGCAAGGTAATATGGGATCTTTGATAGATAAACAATAATGCATATGAGAGCCACTCATCTTTTTCATTGTGGTCTTCTCCCTACGACCCAAAGAAAGAAATTTCAAAACAAGAACGAGAAAAACTATTTACATGGGAAAGCTCCCAACAAGTAAACGAATAACAAGAAATCTTTTGGGTTTTCATTTAATGCTACAACTAAACAGACTAGAAGGTAAGGCTAGAACTATTTTTTTTTGGATTTTCTCAAGGTTAATTAATAACACAGGAAAAATACGGAAAGAAGAAATAAACTTCCATGGATGGTACAATGAAAAAGTATGAGCACCGAGTACTAAGATGAGTGTGTGAACATGAATGTAATGTCGATGAGAAATACGTACTCCCCTAATTTTAGGCTTTTAGCCTAAGTTGGTCTAGTGCCATGGCTGAAAATAACCATCTCCTGGATACTCCGGAAGTTCTTGAGGGTTCCACTGGTTGGTGAGCTCCTATGGCTCCAACTGAAAAACTGGATCCTAATACGGATCAAGGGCTGGTGCCGGCTCAGGTGCTGGGGGTTGCGACAGACCCAAATATCTATAGCTGGCCTCGGGCATAATAGTGTACTTGCCTGAATGGATTTCGAACAAAGAAGAAGCATGTAGAGCAATAATCTCACAAGTATCTTGACTAAATACTAAGTTGTAATGTAGCCTCCTATCATTATCCTTCCTAATAAAATCATGTGCTACCATACAGTCATAGTCTAAATATCTTGTTGGTAGCAACATTTCCTCTTCCTCGTCAAGCCTAATGGGTATATTAAAGTGTTTGGTTAGACAAGATGCATAGATACCTCCGAATATGGGGCCCTTCGAACCGTTTAAGTTCAATCGTTGGGCCATGATAGCGCCCAAACTAAGAATTCTATTTGCATGTAAAGCGTGGCGCATAATGGCGAAATCGGGAGCACTAAGGTCTCCACTCTCCCCACGACCAATTAAACATATCCCCGCAAATAATGAATAATAGCATAGAACAGGAAAAATGTAAACTAGCTGCTCTTGCCTTTGACAACCCTCTCTGTTCCCCCATAGTGTTTGTGGCAATAACGTCCTCCATGTCTCTAGGACGTGGTTCACTAATGCTGCCCTCATAAGGTATTTTGCAAACATTGCAAAAATCGTAAAGTGTCATCTTCTTGGGCACATCATACAAGTAAAACTCTACCATGGGAGGATCCTTCCTACGATAAAAGTCAAAGTTTTGCATGAAGAAATTAGTGAGTAGGAGGTACTTGTCACACTTATCGTTGAGTAAGTCGGTGATGCCTACATTCTCTCTACGACGCAAGGAAGAATGTATTTGGACTTCTTATTCACATAATTTTTATCTTCTTTAGATCCCGGCTTGAAGAGACTCTTAATAATCTCCTCATCATTTCTTTCTCTGAAAAATTTCTAATTTTTTAGTGACTCAAAAATAAAGGTAAACAAAACTCAGTAAAACTTATAGCAACTACTCCCACAAGTGCCTAGAGGTTATATTATGCATCAAACCTACTTGGGACCATACAAATTTGACATACAAGCTCAAGAACATGGTCACCACGAAAGAATTTTTTTCACAATGTATAAAGCACTAAAACAAAAACTAATTGGACCATTGGGGGTGTCAGATACCGAAGATCAGTCCCCCAAAACAGTTTTGCAAATGGAGCTTTGCACAAGGAGATCGAAAATGGCAGCAAAATTAGCTAGAACATGGGCTAGAGCAATGGTGGGATTTTTTTCTGTAGGAAGACGGAGTGGATGGGTGCTGGAATAAGTGAGAGGTGCCTGCGTGTGATCCACAAGCCAGGCAGCTCGCCTAGGGGGGTGGGTGCGCCCTGTGGGCTTGTGGCCCACTCGTGCAGCCCCCTGATATGTTCTCAGTGTCAGAAATTCTTAAATATTCCCGAAAAAACCATACTACATTTTCAGGGCATTTGGAGAACTTTTATTTTTAGGTCATCTTTTATTGCACGGATAATTCAAAAAACAGAAAAATAATAGTATTTTGACTTTGTTTAATTCAAATAATAGAAAGTAAAATTTGGGTACAGAAGGTTGTTCCTCCTAAATTCATCCATGTCATCATCATCAAAAAGAATCCATCAATAAGGTTGATCAAGTCTTATTGACAAACTTTTTTCGAATGACACGGAACAGGAGAATTTTCGAATAACACTAGGTTACCTCCATGGGGATATGCATGTCCCCGACAATAAGTATACCATATTTATTTTTGGCAGTGGGGAGAGTGAATTCAAAATCTCCAATAATAATCGTTGAAATTTTTCCAATGCAGTTGATACTGTGAACTTGAGGTTGTTTCTTCGAAAAGTGTACCGTATGCTCATTACCATTAACATGAAAAGTGACATTGCCCTTGTTGCAATCAATAACAGTCCCTGTAGTATTCAAAAAATTTCTACCAAGGATGAGAGGCATACTGTCGTCCTTGGGAACATCAAGAATAACAAAGTTCGTTAGGATAGTAACATTTGTAACTACGACAAGCACATCCTCACAAATACCGATGGCTAAAGCAGTTGATTTCGCAGCCATTTGCAGAGAGTTTTCAGTAGGTGTCAACGTATTCAAATCAAGTCTATGATACAAACAGAAAGGCATAACACTAACACCAGCTCCAAGGTCACATAAAGTAGTTTTAACATAATTTATTTTAATAGAGCATGGTATAGTAGGTACTCCAAGGTCTCCTAGTTTCTTTAGTATTCCACCCTTAAAGGTATAATTAGCAAGCATGATGGAAATATCAGCTTCTGGTATCTTTATTTTACTTGTCACAATATCTTTCATATACTTAGCATAAGGAGACATTTTTGGAATATCAGTCAAGCGTATAAGCAAAAAGACAGGTCTAAGCATTTCAACAAAACACTCAAAGTCCTCATCATCCTTTTTCTTGGATGGTTTAGGAGGAAAGGGCATGGGTTTCTGAACCCATGGTTCTCTTTCTTTACCATCCTTGCTAGCAACAAAGTCTCTTTTGTAATATCTTTTATTCTTAGGTTCTCGGTTATCAAGATCAACAACAGGTTCAATCTCCACATCACTATCATTACTAGGTTCAGCATCAACATGAACCATCATCATTAACATTATCACTAGGCTCATGTTCATTACTAGATTGTGTCTCAGCATCAGAAATAGAAATATCATTTGGGTATTCAGGTGTATATATAACAGGTTCACTAGCAGCATGCAAAGTCCAATCATCATTCTTTTTCCTTTTATTACTAGGACGACTAGGCGCGTCAATATTAATTCTCTAAGAATCTTGCTCAATTCTCTTAGGATGGCCCTTAGGATACAAAGGTTCCTGAGTCATTTTACCACCTCTAGTCACAACTCTAACATAATGATCATTGTTCTTACCATTCATCTCATTAAGAAAATCATTTTGGGCCTTTAGTACTTATTCTACTTGATTAGTTAGCATGGAAGCATGTTTACTAATAAGCCTAAGATCATTAATAGTTGTACTCATATAATCACCTAAGGGATCAAGCTTGTAATCAATTTGTTTCAATTGACTACTAACATAAGCATTGAAATTTTCCTGCTTAACAATAAAGTTATCAAACTCATCCAAGCATTGGCTAGCGGACTTATTGTAAGGAATATCACCTTCATCAAATTTACGGAGAGTATTTACCTCTACTACCAGTGTCGGTTATCAAGACCGTGTCAATAGGTGGTAGATTCTTAATATCTTAATCTTTAATACCTTTTTCTTTCGTAGATTTATTTGCCTCTTACATATCTTTAGGACTGAGAAAAAGAATACCTCTTTTCTCCACAGTGGGCTTTGGAGGTGGTTTGGGAATATTCCAATCATTATCATTGCTCAATATATTATTCTATAGTAGTTCAGCTTGTTCAACTATCTTGATGGTCCCTAGAAGCATCGGTTAGTCCATTATAAAAGATATCAAGTATTTCGTTTTTCTTGAGAGGATGATCATGCAAAGAATTAAGTAATTGGAGAAGCATCGCCCAAGCTTGTGGGAGACTCTCTTCTTTAATTTAGACAAAGTTAAATATTTCCTGCAAGGCAGCTTGTTTCTTATGGGAAGGAAAATATTTTTCAAAGAAGTAATATATCATATCCTGGGGACTACGTATACAATCAAGATCAAGTGAATTAAACCATATCTTAGAACCACCCTTAAATGAGAAAGGAAACAACTTAAGAATATAGTAATAACGATTTTTTCCTCATGAGTAAATAGGGTGGCTATATCCTTCAATTTAGTAAGATGTGCCACAACAGTTTTAGATTCATAACCATGGAAAGGATCAGATTCAACCAAAGTAATTAACTCAGGATTGACAGAGAATTCATAATCCTTATTAGTTACAAAGATAGGTGAAGTAGCAAACTTAGGATCATATTTCATTCTGGCATTCAAAGATGTTTGCTTCCACTTGCATAGCAATTTCTTAAGATCATCTCTACCCTTAAAAGCAAGAAAGTCCCTAACTACCTCTCCCTCCATAACATAACCCTTAGGTATACTAGGCAATTCATATCTAGGAGAGCTAGGTCTAACAGGTTTCTCATAGTGTTCAGTTTCAATAATTTCATTAGTTTCAAAAATATCATCACTTTCAGCATTGACTCTAGCAATTTGTTCATCAAGAAATTCACCCAGTGGCACAATATTATCAAAGAAAGTATCATCATAAGCATCATGCATATCAGAAGTGGCATCATCAATTACTTATGACATATCGGAATCAATAGCTGGTGGTGGTGTCGCAAATTTACAAATAACAGAAGGTGAATCAAGTGCAGAGCTTGATGGAAGTTCCTTACCTCCCCTCGTAGTAGAGGGATAGATCTTGTTTTTTGGGTCTTTCAAATTCTTCATATTGATCAACAGATACAAATCCCAAGCGAATCATAGAATAGATCTATGCTCCACGGCAACGGCGCAATAAAAAGGTCTTGGTAAACCACATGTATAGGGAATCACAATAGTTTTTGAGCGTAGAGTATTCAACCCAAATTTATTGATTTGACACAAGGGGAGACAAAGAATATTCTCGAGTATAAGCAGCTCAGTTGTCAATTCAACCACACCTGAAAGACTTAATGGCTGCAGCAAAGTATTAAGTAGCAAAGTAGTATGGAAGTAACGGTAAAGATGGCAAAAGTGACAGTAACAGTTTTGTAGTGATTGTGACAGTAGCAATGGAAAAGTAACTTAGCAAGGATACATATGTGAAAAGCTCGTAGGCAATGGATAAGTTATTGATAATTATGTTAGATGGCATTCATCATGCAATGGTTGTTGGAAATATGCCCTAGAGGCAATAAATAAAGTGTTTATTATTATATTTCCTTGTTCATGATAATCGTTTATTATCCATGCTATAATTGTATTAACTGGAAACACATTACATGTGTGGATAAATAGACAAACATTGTGTCCCTAGTATGCCTATAGTGAACTAGCTCGTTAATCAAAGATGGTCAAGGTTTCCTGGCCATTGACATGTGATGTCATTTGATAATGGGATCGCATCATTAGGAGAATGATGTGATGGAAAAGACCCAAACTACAAACATAGCATATGATCGTGTCAGTTTATTCCTACTGTCTTCTGAATTGTCAAGTATATGTTCCTATGACCATGAGATCATGCAACTCACAGATCTCGGAGGAGTGCCTTGTGTGTATCAAACGTTGCAATGTAACTGGGTGACTATAAAGGTGCTCTAAAGGTAACTCCGATGGTGTTTGTTGAGTTGGCATGGATCGAGACTGGGATTTGTTACTCCGTGTGATGGAGAGGTATCTCGGGGCCCACTCGGTAATACAACATCACAATGATCCTTGCAAGCAATGTGACTAATTGTTAGTTGTGGGATCTTGTATTACGGAACGAGTAAAGAGACTTGCCGGTAACGAGGTTGAACTAGGTATGGAGATACCGACGATCGAATCTCGGGCAAGTAACATATCAAAGAACAAAGGGAACATCATACGGGATTAACTGAATCCTTGACATAGAGGTTTGACCGATAAAGATCTTCGTAGAATATGTAGGAACCAATGTGGACATCCAGGTCCCGCCATTGGTTATTGACCGTAGAGGTGTCTCGGTCATGTCTACATAGTTCTCAAACCCGTAGGGTCTGCACACTTAAGGTTTGGTGACGTTTCGGTAGTGTAGAGTTATGTATGGTGGTGACCTAAGTTTGTTCGGGGTCCCGGATGAGATCCCGGACGTCACGAGGAGCTCCGGAATGGTCCGGAGGTAAAGATTCATATATAGGAAGTCCCAGTTTGGTCGCCGGAAAAGTTTCGGCCTCATCGATACTGTATCGGGAGTGCCGGTAGTGTACCGGGAGACCTTAGGGAGGGGTATTTTGACCCAAGAGGCTTCATGGGCTGTGAGAGAGTGAATATAAGCCCTTAGTGGGCTGGCTGGAGAATAAAGCCCAAAAGGAAAAAGGTGGAAAAAGGCAAAAAAGGAAAAAAAGGTGAATCCTAATCATACTAGGAGTGGAGGAGGTGGACTCCTCCTCTCCTAGTCGGCCGAACCAAGCTAGCCTTGGAGGCCAAGGCTGCCTCCTCTCCTCCTCTCTTGCTATATATACTAGTGGATTTCTAGGGTTTTGGCACTTGATTTTCAGCCACGTGCAAACCCTAATCTCTAGTGCATAGTTTCTCCTCTAGATCGGATTTCTGCAGTGCTTAGGCGAAGCCCTGCCGGAATTGCTCCACCACCATCGCCGGAGTGCCATCATGCTACCCGCGAACTGTTGTAACTCTCCGCTCTCTTTTCTGGATCAAGACGGTGGAGATCGTCATCAAGCTGTACGTGTGCTGAGCGCGGAGGTGTCGTTCGTTCGGCGCTAGATCGGAAGGATCGTGATCAAGCTCGTGGGACGGATCGTGATCAAGTTCGTGGGACAGATCATGATCAAGCTCATGGGACGGATCATGATTAGATCGCAGGACGGATCGTGATTGGATCGCGGGATGCATGGCGATTTGGATCGCGAAGACGTTCGACTACACCAACCGTGTTTCTTAACGCTTCCCGCTTAGCGATCTACAAGGGTACGTAGATCCACTCTCCCTCTCGTAGATGCTCATCACCATGGATAGATCTGCGTGTGTGTAGGAAATTTTTTGTTTCCCATGCGATGTTCCCCAACAGTGGCATCATGAGCTAGGTCTATGTGTCGATGAGCTCTCGAGTAGAACACAAAAGGTTTGTGGGCATTGATGCTTAGATTGCTTCCTCCCTTGGTCGGATTTTGATTTAGCGGTATTGTGAGATGAAGTGTCCCGGACCAACATTACTCGTACGCTTACGAGAGACCGGTTCCCTCAACCGCAACTTGTTGCATAGATGGCTTGCGGGTGACAGTTTCTCTCACTTTAGTTGGATCAGATCCGACAAAGGCGGTCCTTGAGAAGGTTTTAAAGCAACTAGTGTATCACCGTTGTGGTTTTTGCGTAGATGAGAATCGTTCTTGCTAGATACCTGTAGCAGCCACATAAAACATGCAACAACAATTAGAGGACATCTAACTTGTTTTTGCAGGGTATGTTGTGATATGATATGGCCAATTACATGATGTGATATATGTGATGTATGAGATGATCATGTGATGTATAGATTATCACGACTTGCATGTCGATGAGTACGGCAATCGGTAGGAGCCATAGGGTTGTCTTTAATTATTGTATGACCTGTGTGTCAATCATTAAGCGCTATGTAATGCTTTACTTTATCGCTACGGTAGCAATAGTAGTAGAAGCATGTTGGGCGCGACAACCACAATGGCGACACATTGATGGAGATCAAGATGATGGAGATCATGGTGTCGTGGAGGTGACGATGGAGATCATGCCGGTGCTTTCATGATGGAGATCAAAAGCACAAGATCATGGCCATATCATGTCACTTATGATTTGCATGTGATGTTAATCCTTTTATGCACCTTGTTTTCCTTAGAACGACGGTAGCATTATAAGGTGATCCCTCACTTAATTTCAAGATAAATTGTGTTCTCCCCGAGTGTGCACCGTTGCGAAAGTTCGTCGTGTCGAGACACCACGTGATGATCGGGTGTGATAGACTCTACGTTCACATACAATGGGTGCAAGCCAGATTTGCACGTGCAGAACACTCGGATTAAACTTGACGAGCCTAGCATGTACAGACATGGCCTCGGAACACAAGAGACCGAAAGGTCGAACGTGAGTCATATAGTAGATATGATCAACACAATGATGTTCACCATTGAAGCCACCTTAACTCACATGATGATCGGACTTGAGTTGGTGAATTTGGATCATGTGACACTCAGATGACCTGAGGGATGTCAATTTGAGTGGGAGCTTTAGTAATTTGATTAACTAAACTCATTATCTTGAATAATAGTCTAAGTAACCTTTGCATATTTAGGTTGTAGATCAATGGCTCACGCAGTAGCACCCCTGAATTCTAATGAGTTCCTAGAGAAAGCTAAGTTGAAAGATGATGGAAGTAACTTTGTTGACTGGGCCCGTAATCTGAGGATTATCCTCATGGCTTTCTAGAAGTCATATGTCCTTGATGCACCACTTGGTGACCAACCAGAAGACATGACCTCCGAAGATGTTAAGAACGCTTGGGAGGCTCGTGCTGGAGACTACTCAATAGTTCAGTGTGCAATATTGTATGGCTTAGAACCGGGACTTCAAAGACGTTTTGAATGTCATAGAGCATATGAGATGTTCCGGGAGTTGAAGTTTATCTTTCAGAAGAATGCCCGGATCGAGAGGTATGAGACATCCGACAAATTATATGCTTGCAAGATGGAGGAGAACGGGTCTATCAGTGAGCACATACTCAGAATGTCTGGGTATTCAAACCGTCTAGCTGAGTTGGGAATTACCCTTCCGCCAGAGGCGATCACTGATAGAGTTCTTCAATCACTACCACCTAGTTACAAGAGCTTTGTGATGAACTATAACATGCACGGGATGAACAAGTCAGTCGCCGAGCTGTTTGCGATGCTGAAAGTTGCTGAGTCTGAAATCCAGAAAGAACATCAAGTTTTGATGGTCAATAAAACCACTAGTTTCAAGAAAAATGGCAAGGGCAAAGGCAAGAAGGGTAAAACCAAGAAGGATGGCAAAGCAGTTGCTACTCCTAAAAAGAAGCCTAAGCATGGACCTAAGCCAGAAACTGAGTGCTATTATTGCAAAAGAACTGGTCACTGGAAGCGGAACTGCCCCAAGTACCTGGCTGACAAGAAGGTGGCCAACGACAAACGAGGTATATATGATATACATGTTATTGATGTGTACCTTACTAGCTCTCGTAGTAGTGCCTGGGTATTTGATACCGGTTCGGTTGCTCACATTTGCAACTCAAAGCAAGAACTACGGAATTAATGAAGGCTGGCAAAGGACGAAGTGACGATGCGCGTGGGAAATGGTTCCAAGGTTGATGTGATCCCCGTCGGCATGCTCTCTCTTCGATTACCATCCGGATGAGTGATGACCCTGAATAATAGTTATTTAGTGCTTGCGTTAAGCATGAACATTATATCTGGATCTTGTTTATTGCGAGACGGTTACTCATTTAAATCAAAGAATAAAGGTTGTTCTATTTATATGATTAATATCTTTTATGGTCATGCACCCAATGTTAGGGGTTTATTCATATTGAATCTTGATAGTGATGACACACATGTTCATAACATTGATGCCAAAAGATGTAGAGTTGATAATGATAGTACCACTTTCTTGTGGCACTACCGTTTAGGTCATATTGGTGTAAAACGCATGAGGAAGCTCCATGCTAATGGACTTTTGGAGTCACTTGATTTTGAATCACTTGACACATGTGAACCATTCCTGATGGGCAAGATGACTAAAACGCCGTTCTCTAGAACAATCGAACGGACAAGTGACTTATTGGAAATCATATATACTGATGTGTGTGGTCCAATGAATGTTACAGTGCGCGGTGTATATCGTTATTTTCTCACCTTCATTGATGACTTAAGTAGATATGGGTATATTTACTTAATGAAACACAAGTCTGAAACGTTTGAAAAGTTCAAGCAATTTCAGAGTGAAGTTGAGAATCATCGTAACAAAAAGATTAAGTTTCTGCGATCTGACCGAGGAGGTGAATATCTGAGTTATGAGTTTGGCAGTCACTTAAGACAATGTGGAATTGTATCACAGTTGACACCGCCCAGAACACCACAGCGTAATGGTGTGTCCGAACATCGTAATCGAACCTTATTGGATATGGTGCGTTCTATGATGTCTCTTGCTGATTTGCGACTATCGTTTTGGGGTTATGCATTAGAGAGAACTACATTCACTTTAAATAGGGCACCATCAAATCCCTTGAGACGACGCCATATGAACTGTGGTTTGGCAAGAGGCCGAAGTTGTCGTTTCTTAAAGTTTGGGGATGTGATGCTTATGTCAAAAAGCTTCAGCCTGAAAAGCTGGAACCCAAAGCAGAGAAATGCGTCTTCATAGGATACCCGAAAGAGACAGTTGGGTATACCTTTTATCTCAGATCCAAAGGCAAAGTGTTTTTTGCTAAGAACGGAACATTTCTTGAGAAAGAGTTTCTCTCGAAAGAATTGAGTAGGAGGAAAATAGAGCTTCATGAGGTTATTGAACCTTTACTTCAACCAGCAAGTAGGGCAGCACAGGAAGATGTTTCTGTGGAACCTACAATGGCAGAAGAGGAAGTTAATGATGATGATCATGAAGCTTCAGATCAAGCTGCTATTGAACCTCGTAGGTTGACAAGGGCGCGTACTTCTCCCTTGGAGGTCATGTTGTTAGACAACAATGAACCTACAAGCTATGGAGGAGCAGTGATGGGCCCGGATTCTGAGAAATGGTTAGAGGCCATGAAATCCGAGATGGGATCCATTTATGAAAACAAAGTATGGACTTTGGAAGTATTACCTGAAGGGCGAAAGGCCATTCAGAACAAATGGATCTTTAAGAAGAAGACGGACACAGACGGTAATGTCACCGTCTATAAAGCTCGACTTGTGGCAAAGGGTTTATCACAAGTTCAAGGAGTTGACTACGATGGGACTTTCTCACCTGTAGCGATGCTTAAGTCTGTCAGAATCATGTTGGCAATAGCTCCTTATTTCGACTTTGAAATTTGGCAGATGGATGTCAAAACGGCGATCCTCAACGGTTTCCTTGAGGAAGAGTTGTATATGATGCAACCCGAAGGTTTTGTCGATCCAGAGAATGCTGACAAAGTTTGCAAACTCCAGCAATCCATTTATGGACTGGTGCAAGCATCTCGGAGCTGGAATAAGCGCTTTGATGAGGTGATCAAAGCGTTTGAGTTTATACAAGTTTATGGAGAAGCTTGTATTTACAAGAAAGTGAGTGGGAGCTCTATAGTGTTTCTAGTATTATACAAGGAAGGTGTCTGGATGAAGCAGTTCATGACAGATCTTGGAGTAGTGTCGAGTGCACTGAATCCAATGAACCTCTTCTGTGACAACACTGGTGCCATTGCTCTAGCCAAGGAACCAAGGTTTCACAAGAGGACCAGACACACAAAGCGATGCTTCAACTCCATCCGGTTCTACATCGAGGAGAAGGACATAAATATTTGCAAAGTGCACACGGATCTGAATGTTGCAAGACCCGTTGACTAAACCTCTTCCAAGGGCTAAACATGATCAACACCAAAACTGCATGGGTGTTTGATTTATTACCATGTAAATCACATAGTGATGTGGACTAGATTATTGACTCTAGTGCAAGTGGGAGACTGTTGGAAATATGCCCTAGAGGCAATAAATAAAGTGTTTATTATTATATTTCCTTCTTCATGATAATCGTTTATTATCCATGCTATAATTGTATTGACTGAAAACACATTGCATGTGTGGATAAATAGACAAACATTGTGTCCCTAGTATGCCTCTGGTGAACTAGCTCGTTAATCCAAGATGGTCAACATTTCCTGGCCATTGACATGTGATGTCATTTGATAACGGGATCGCGTCATTAGGAGAATGATGTGATGGACAAGACCCAAACTACAAACGTAGCATATGATCGTGTAAGTTTATTGCTACTGTCTTCTGCATGTCAAGTATATGTTCCTATGACCATGAGATCACGCAACTCACAGATATCGGAGGAGTACCTTGTGTGTATCAAACATCGCAACGTAACTGGGTGACTATAAAGGTGCTCTACAGGTATCTCCGATGGTGTCTGTTGAGTTGGCAAGGATCGAGACTGGGATTTGTTACTCCGTGTGACAGAGAGGTATCTCGGGGCCCACTCGGTAATAAAACATCACAATGAGCCTTGCAAGCAATGTGACTAATTGTTAGTTGCGGGATCTTGTATTACGGAACGAGTAAAGAGACTTGCAGGTAACGAGGTTGAACTAGGTATGGAGATACCGACGATCGAATCTCGGGCAAGTAACATACTGAAGAACAAAGGGAACATCATACGGGATTAACTGAATCCTTGACATAGAGGTTCGACCGATAAAGATCTTCATAGAATATGTAGGAACCAATGTGGACATCCAGGTCCCGCAGTTGGTTATTGACCGTAGAGGTATCTCGGTCATGTCTACATAGTTCTCGAACCCGCAGGGTCTGCACACTTAATGTTTGGCGACGTTTCGGTAGTGTAGAGTTATGTAGGGTGGTGACCAAAGTTTGTTCGTAGTCCCGAAAGATCCGCAGGTAAAGATTCATATATAGGAAGTCCCAGTTTGGTCGCCAGAAAAGTTTCGGGCTAATCGGTAGTGTACCGGGAGTGCCGAGAGTGTACCGGTAGGGGTATTTCGACCCAAGAGGCTTCATGGGCTGTGAGAGAGTGAATATCAGCCCTTAGTTGGCTGGTGGAAACTCCCACACAAGGCCCATGTGGCTGGAGAAGAAATCCCAAAAGGAAAAAGGTGGAAAAAGGCAAAAAAGAAAAAAAGGTGAATCCTAATCCTGCAAGGAGTGGAGGAGGTGGACTCCTCCTCTCCTAGTCGGCCGAACCAAGCTAGCCTTGGAGGCCAATGCTGCCTCCTCCCCTCCTCTCCTCCTATATATACTAGTGGATTTCTAGGGTTTTGGCACTTGATTTTCATCCACGTGCAAACCCTAATCTCTAGTGCATAGTTTCTCCTCTAGATCGGATTTCTGCAGTGCTTAGGCAAAGCCCTGTCGGAATTGCTCCACCACCATCGCCGGAGCGCCGTCATGCTACCGGCGAACTCTTCTACCTCTCCGCTCTCTCTTGCTGGATCAAGATGGTGGAGATCGTCATCAAGCTGTACGTGTGCTAAACGCGGAGGTGCCGTCCGTTCGGCGCTAGATTGGAAGGATAGTGATCAAGCTCGTGGGACGGATCATGACCAAGGTCGTGGGACGGATCATGATCAAGCTCACGGGACAGATCGTGATTTGATCGCGGGATGGATTGTGATTGGATCGCGGGACGCACGGCGATTTGGATCGCGAAGACGTTTGACTACACCAACCGCGTTTCTTAATGCTTCCCGCTTAGCGATCTACAAGGGTATGTAGATCCACTCTCCCTCTCGTAGATGCTCATCACCATGGATAGATCTATGTGTGCGTACGAAATTTTTTGTTTCCCATGTGACATTCCCCAACAATGGTTATAACATAGGGTGACACAGAACTAGCTCCAATTCATCAATGTAATGTAGGCATGTATTCCATATATAGTCATGCGTGCTTATGGAAAAGAACTTGCATGACATCTTTTGTCCTACCCTCCCATGGCAACGGGGTCCTATTGGAAACTAAGGGATATTAAGGCCTCCTTTTAATAGAGAGGCGGACCAAAGCATTAGCGCGTAGTGAATACATGAACTCCTCAAAGTACGACACTCACCGAAAAGAATCCCATTTATTGTCACCCTGGGGGACGCGGATCATAACTCGTAATACGTGTCTACAACTTGCAATATAGGATCAAAAACACATATATATTCATGAAAACAAAATAGGTTCATATCTGAAATCGTGGCACTCGGACCCTAGTGACAAGCATTAAGCATAGAAAAGTAATGGCAACATCAATATCAGAATGTAGTGGATACTAGGGATCAAACCCTAACAAAACTAACTCAATTACATGGTAAATCTCATCCAACCCATCACCGTCCAGCAAGACTATGATTGAATTACTCACGAACAACGAGGAGCGTCATGAAATTGGTGATGAATACAACATCGATTTCCCCTCTTCGGAGCCCAAAACAGACTCCAGATCCGCCCTCCCGAGGAAGAACAGGATGTGGCGGCTGCTCCGTATCGTGAAACGTGATGAACTATTATCTATGATTTTTTCCTCCCCGAAGAGGGTTATATGGAGTTGGAGTTGAGGTCGGAGGAGTTGTAGCATCCCCTAGCTTGTGGCAAATCGGTGGACCCCCTCTGGTTGATTCTTTCGCCAGTATCTTTTATTAATTCCAAAAATATTCTTTGTAAATTTTCAGGTCAATCCGAGAACTTTTATTTCTGCACAAAAATAACACTAAGGCAATTGTGCTGAAAACTGTGTCAGTCCGGGTTAGTTCCATTCAAATCACGCAAATTAGATTCCAAAACAAGGGCAAAAGAGTTTGGAAAAGTAGATATGATGGAGACGTATCAATCATCACATAGATATATCAAAGATAGGAAATAGTAGCAACATCAATCAAAGCATATGATCAAACTAACCTATGAACTTCGTGCCTAGTGTCAATTCTTGTTTTTGGCTTGCTTTTGGTTTCGCGAAAAAACCATACCAAACGAAGTCCAGACACGATAAATAATTATTGTGATTTTTATGGACCAAGAGGGACCCTAGAAGCTTGAAGATAGACAAGACAACCACAAGCTCACACAGTATGCCCCTAAGGGGGAACCACTTGAGCTTGTGGGACCCTCGTAGATGCCCCTCACCTAATTCCAATGCTATAAATTCACATATATTCCAAAAACCTCAGAGCGAGACAAAGTTATCACCGCCGCAAGCCTATGTTGTTCCATGATCCCATCTGCAGGCCTCTGTTAGTACTTTGTCGGAGGGTGAAACAATCACGGAGGCCATCTTAATCAACCTTCACTACTGCAGGAAGGGCCTAAGACGGCACATCAACCACAGAACCTCTAACCACACAGTGTGTGATGCATCAATCGCAAGCGGTATAGTTATAGATCCGTCGCCAATAAAACGAACTATGAGCGCTGGCTGGTCCATCAAGCACATTTCAGATAAGATTTGTGCGTGAGATACATGGCATACAGTTTGTCCTCATGAATTATTTGCGATTAGACAAAATAACAAAATGGTTAACCAAAAATAAGTGTGTGAGATGTACGGCATACAATTCGCTTGAATAAACTATTTGCGCTGATCAGGCAGAACACAAATGATTTATTGTAAGAAGGTGCGTAGGATACCTGGCAAACAGGTTAGTAATCAGAATCGTGTGGGTGACGGATAATAATAGAGACGATTCCTCCTGAAAAGTTGTGTGTGTTATGGGAAAACAGTTGTTGGTAAACAATTTTAAATGAGTGATGGAATCATCAACAACATGTTTCTTAGTTTAATCGTGTGAGATGTGATTTTCTTTGTTTAGACAACATATATGCTCTATGTACAAAACAATAACACAATTGCATAACTAAATTGAACATGCAATTAAATAAGTGACTACACAACACATATACATTCCTCAATAAAAATTACAAGAAGTCAAAGATCATCAAATCATGTACTTCTTATGACGACGGTTACCACCATTTCTCACCGTCTGCAGGAAGGAGGCACTTCCTCATGTGAACGATCCTCTTGTATATCTCGTAGCTTATGTACGCATCCTTGGCGGCATACTTGACATGTTCTTCATCTAGTTTTTCCACCTAGGCCTTGTGCTCGACAGACTTGTCCTTGTTGCACTCAGCCTGCATGTCTTCGTCATCACCACTTCTACCTCAAGATGTGTAGGTATTTGAATATATTGTAACGAGTTTGTACTTAAGCTTGAGGAGCTTCAAAACACTCATGTTGGTTTGTTCCAACACTTTGCTTTTTATTTGCTTTTGCCTTCACAAATTTTTCGGATGCAAGTTAGTTTTCAAAAACCAAAAAATAGAATAAGCTTTGCTTTGCTCTTGTTCTTTATTTATCCCCTTAGAGTTTGTTTGCATTTTGTTTCTAGAGGAGTTGATCTACGCTGGACAACGAGGAATGCAAGAGTAAGGCACAGAAGTGTGTAAATTCACAACTATAAAGGTATGTTCTATGACCCCCGTCTTTTGCACTTCAAATACTTAGAGTAGATTTCATAGTTGTATGTGTGATATGTGTAGGGGGGAGTACGTCTTGATAGTTGAGACAAAGGTTTTTCTCTAGTTGCTAAAATAATTTTGTATCCTTTGTTTAGTTTAGTTTAGACAACTAAGACTTGTTGTGGGACAATTTTTAAATGACATAATATTAACCGAAAATAACTTTGCACAAGAGGAAATATCTCTAGACTTGGTGTCGGTTCTGAATCCGGCATATCTCATAGTAGGGGCCCTAAGCTAGGCGTCTTGGAGCGATGGAAACATGGACACGAGATTTTACCCAGGTCTAGGCTCTCTCAAGGAGATACCATACATCCTGCCACTACTAGAAAAAAGGCTGTTAGTGGCGCACCTATTTTGTATATTAATGGCGCACTATAGGTGCACCACTATTATCACACCACTACTAATAAATAGTAATGGCCCATGCCTGGTGCACCACTGTTGATCTACATAACAGTGGCGCACCACCTGGTGCGCCATTACTATCCCAGACACTAATGGCGCACCAAAAGTGCGCCATTACTAGGCCCAGAAGTGCACCACTACTATTACTCCAAGGGGCCATGTGTACCTTGTGCTCTTGGTTACTAATGGCGCACCTTTAGATAATGCGCCACTGGGGTGTTTATCTATGTGCGCCACTAAAGTGCAATATGGTGCGCCACTACTATGAATATTAGGAATTATTATTCTTTGCTTTTTTGATTTTTGCACAGGTTACAAAATACATTACAGCACAGAATATAAACAGCACAACATATAAACAGCAGATTTATCGAATACAATAGAAGATTAGTCTCCGAATACAATTCATCATATTAGTCTCTGAATTCAAAATACCGAACAAAGTTAGAACATTACAAGTATCGAGACCGCGAGTAGCGAGTTCGTCTTCACATTACAAGTTGATATCGAAACTACCATCACATAGAAGAGGGTTGCGGTCACGATGAGCATCATCGCGATGAAACTGATCTTCATCCGGTTCCTCCTTCGCTCCCTCCTCTCTCCCACTAGATAGCGCGCGAATCTAGCTTCCGACTTTGCCCTAGTGGTGTACCCTTTGTAACTGCTACCGTTAAAATGGTGAACCTGTCTCTGACACTCCTCCCATTCATCCTAGACAACGGGAACCTCACCCTTGTACACGACATACGACGACATCTCTATGCACTAGACAAACAAAATGTTAGTATCAATTCATAGATAATATATAAGTATGCAACAAAAGGATCAGAAGAGAAAACCAACACATTAATAGCACGATTCATGTTCCTACTAATAAATAGCATCGATTACATATAAGTTGAACGACTTTCCAAACTAAAGAGACATAGAAGTTCATTAAAGTTTAACTACAACATGAGATTATCGATATTTCAGAACTACATAGCATCAATACTTTCGAATTGACTAAGGGACCGGAGCGTGGATGAAGCTGCTGCCTTTCGTGATGGTCATGAATGTGCGGTCGTTGTCACCCTGCATTTGTAGCCTTGTTTCAATTTCACTGTTGGACGGTTGATAGTTGAGGTAGAACTACCCCGAGGTACGAAGGACATCTTGATAGATGATTTCCGCAAACTCCGCCTGGATGCGAAAGAATTCTTGTCTGATGTCCTTGTCCTGGATTGCCGACAAGCGTGCGGCCCATTCTTTGAGATATTTGGTAGCATAAGGTGATGATGGTTCCGTACGATCGCCCGCATGTGATGGAGGGCATAGTAGGCACCCTTCTGACTGCCAGGCGGCTGCTTGATGCAGGGGAACGTCGTTACGTGGGTGAACACGTGCTTGCCGTACCTAAAAATTGGCCTCCTGAAGGTGCCTCCAGATTTGGCGTAGCCGGGGAGAGCATCATCAAGAACTTTCTTGATATTTGTGTAGTCCTTCTTCGACTGACGGTCCGAGTCGAAATACGTGGCCATGGAATATTTTGGGCTTAATAGGATGAGTGTGCAATGTGTGTCACTGCACAAAACACGAAATGTTAGAAAAAAAGAACGATCGAAATCGAAGAATTCATATGTTACGGGGCGGTGAGGGGATGACTTACTCAAAAAAAGTAAGGCACAAGGAAGTTATCCTTATCTGGGTTCGCCAGAATGACGCCTTCGAGGTATGAACTCGCGACTTGCCGGTCCCCAGCATTGCCCAAGATCTTGGCACGCATGTAGAAGGGGTCGACGATCACGATGTCCAGGGTCTTGTCTCTAATGATCCTCATCTCCATACTAAGCGAAAATAGCCGAATGAAGGTGTAGTGCAGCGGATAAAGGTTAAACATAGCGAAGATGTCATCAAACTGCAGGACAATCATACTCCCGATGGTGCTACCGACAAAACCCTTGCCCTCTGGCACCTTGGACACAAAAAAGGGGTATGCCACATCATTCTCGGAGAGACGCCGCTTCTCCATAGAAAGAACACCGTCATGCAGACTCCGCATAGCACCGGTTGCAGCATTGAGCAGCTTAGTCGGTAGCATCGGCCTACCCGCCACATGCACCCTCCTCAAGATATCCTTAGGTATTGGTGGCCCGTCCTGAGCACGGATAGTACTCGGTGCCGGCTGGCTCGCACCCTTGTTATTTTTTCTTTTCCATCCCTTCTGCTTCTTATGCTGTAATGGGATCGAGTTCTGCTTAGAGACCACCTTCTTGAGTGTGTTGGGGCTGATAATATTTCGCAACTCGGCTATTTGAGTCTCGGTGAAGGCGGCAGCTGGAGGCGTCTCCTGAGAACTGAACTGACGATGCCTGTTGCAATTGGGTTTCTCCGCGGTACCAGGTAGATTGCGATCGTCTTTTGCAGGGTTGGGTTCTTGAGAAGGAGGCCCCAAGAATTCATCACCGTACCCATGTTCGTTGATGTACTTATCGACGCTGGAAAATGTACCGTCATCATCGTACGGACCCTAGTCCATATGCATGTCCGGATCAGCTGACGGCGGTAGCGTTGTGGCGGTCTTGCCATGGCTTGGCGCCGGCACGACTGGCGGTGTTGTCTGTGGGGTGGTGTCCCCCGCCACCAAACGAATCTGGCTCTTCGGCCAAAGCATGGACCAGTTTAAGCAGGCGCTGAGGGTCATCATATCATCTTCGTCGGCCCCAGGGGGTCGATACGGAGGTAACAAGTTGTCGCAGCCCTCTAGCACCCGAACTAGTTGAACCCCATACATGGTGGGTGGCATCGGATTACCGTGGAACACATAGTTTCCCGGTTCAACGATTTTGGACTTGGCGACATCGATCAACTCGCCATGCAGGAGAGTGCATGGAATGTTGGCGGCGCCCTGCGAAAACATGTAGGGCGTCAGGGATGCCCAGTCAAAGGCAAGGAGATGAAGTCATCGACCGAGGCTTAGTTATCGTGATGGCGCGAGCTCGGCTAATGTCGAGGCACAGCCAACGGTGGGCGTGCAAGTGACGGAGGGGCCGCTTGCTGCCAAGGTGCCGGCCGGCGTATTCTTCACACACCCGGGTGCATTAAACTCCAATACCGGCGTCGACGCCGGAGACACCAATGCAGCCTCCGCTGGAGAAACCAATGCCGGCGCGTTGTGCGAGTTGCTGCCCGTGAAGCTGGGAATCGAGGGCGGCCCCTGTTGGCCGCACGCAATCCACCCCCGCAGCCCCTCAAGCAAGGAAGGCATAATGGCAGTGATCGTTGCTCCCAGTTGGTCTCGCACTTGCTCTTGGACTATCTCCGGAATCTGCGCCACTTGTGCCTTGAGTTCTTTAACCTCGCGCTCCTGGCTTTCCGAGTTGGTCCTTCTCTCCTTTTTCCCAGCCTTATAGTATTCCCACCATTTCGTGGACAAGCCTTCACCAGCCACATGACCAGCTGACGATGGCTTACTGAACTTATCGTTGTGTTTCATTATGTTCAACGCCCTATTTAAAGTGGTGTCCCAAGGGGAAGACGGGGAGCTCTGAGACCCCGTGCTACTACTTTCAGTTTCTTGCAGAAGGAATGTGAACCATTTAGAAATTTGGATTCCTTAATTAGAATGCAACCATATGGAGCTAATTACACGGGGGTGTATTCCTTACCAGAACACGGTCAAGCTCCTTCACCTTTGGATCTGTGGTAAGCTCCTTTGTTACAGGGTCCACCTTGTACCGGGCCCTAACATAGTTCCTAGTCTCCTTTTCATGGTATTTATCGAAGAGGGCGGTAGGCCTTGCTCGGCACGCTCCGCGTCCTCCTTGTCCCATTTAGGTTCCGCCACTCTGTAACCGCCGGGACCAATTTTGTTGACCCCTAAGTTCAAGTCCCGCATATCTTTCCCCCCACTGACTTGATTCCGCGGATGCGTTGCTCTCACACTTGAACTTGAACTCCAGGTAGTCAGCTTCACTGATCGAAGGTTTTGTCTCCTTGATCTTCTCATAACTATCTCCTCTTAGAATCCTTCTCTTCACCGCGGCTCTCCAAGTAGCCAGGGTCGTGCTCATCTTCGTGAGGGTGGCACTGTTCACTTTATTCCCTGAGAGGCGTGTATTTGCGAAGTCACCGGGGAACTTGTATCGTTCGTGCAGCTTCGTGAACAGGAGGTTGCGCAAATTCCCTCGGTTGCGATGCCTTAGGGTCCTTGGTGTTGATCGAGACGGTGCTCCGGAGAATGCACCCGAGTTGTCCCGCGTGCCCACCGACTAATTCTTTGGGCGCCATTGGATGCCCACTAGAGGACACTTCAGTAAATTCCTCCTTGACGGTGCCAAGCACGTTCGGGTGCCGGTCCTTCCGTTGCCTCTTTGGTTGGCTGCCATCTATGTGTTCGCTGCCATCATAAGTGGTGGCATCCCCGACGGCACCATCAGTGGTGTCATCCCCGACGCCAGTAGGGGTTGTGTAGTCGGGATCAGTGTCTTCCGCGGCGTCCTCATAGCGGTGAGGTTCTTCATCCACCTCCTGGGACAGCTCCTAGAATGGCTTGCCCAAACCGCTGACCTCATTGTTGTCGGCCATGTTCGCTCTAAATAGGAAAAAAGGCTACTAGAGTTATTGGATGACATTAGGGTAGTATCTATTCTTCTCAGATTTAGAGGAAAACTGAGAATAAAACATGCAAATTGACGCACACCCATAGGTAAGATCTCCTTTTCTTGGTTTATTTTACTTTGCATGTGATTCATACAAGTCCTTAGAAAAACTTGCTATCCCTGCATTCTGATTACCAAGCATACAAACAAAGCATTTTTCATGATAAACAACCAAGACAACCAATATATATATCAAACAAATAAACAAATTAAAATGAGTTATTCCTAGAGCCTGATAGTTGAGCTTTCGTTAGCATGGCATATGTATGGAAGAAAAAATAGTTTGCATTTCAACTTAAGGGAAAACTATGAAAGCGAGTTAGAAATATTTGCTTTGTAGAAATAACATTGTCTCTAAATGTTGATTAATTTTTCTTTCGGTTGAGAATCGGGCATCTTCTAGGTCAAGAAAATTGGGCATGACCTTTGCTAATTTTCTTGACCTAGGAGTGCCCCATTCTCAACCGAAACGGAAATTAATCAACATTTGAAGAGAAAGGGGTAACTATTTGTCCCTGCACAAAAAAAGGCCTACATATAGGCACAACCAACATATAGGCACAAGCAACATATCTTCAATTTACTATTTTTTCAGCATATAGGCTCAACCAACATCCTCCTAGGAGGCAGATTCCATGGCAGAAACAGAGGATCAATGGACATCTCTCGTGATGCTACATGACCACAACAACAACATTTACGGCTGCCCATAAACAAGCATACACACATAAATGCAAAATCAACAGGATTCACACTCTTATTTCAAGGTCCATGTGTTGTATGAGCAGTTGAGCTCAACAACGAAGCCATATACCCAAGACAATATCACCAACTCCTCCCCTCAACACAAGATTGTGCAGACCGCAGAGTTCAACATGCATCCAGTGTGTAGTGCCAGGGAAATAAATTTGAGAATACATTAGAGATAGATACAGTTCGTATACCATACTAACTGACCCTCGAAGCCTCATAGAGCAAGATCAATCACGCCAATTTTACTCTGCACAGCCGTTGACACAGAGAACCAAGATCCAATCTAATGGTAGCTAACAACCAGCAGAAAGGGAGGGGGGAGGCCGTGCACAGGTTTACCTTGGGTGATGCAAGATCCCAGGCGCGCCACCGACGCCACCAGAGGATCAGGGGTGGCGGGACCCATTGGAGGCGGAGGATGACGGGGTTGTCAGTGAGCCTCGCTACGCGATGAAGGCACTAATGGGGACAGCAGAGTCGATCTGGAGGCGGACACGGAGGCGGAAGCGGTTGGGATCGTCGGCGGAGTTCGATCTGGTTGGCGGCGAGGTGGAGGCGGCAAGGTGGGTGGCGGTGAAGCGGGACGAGCCGGGTGGCGGCGGTGGCTGGTGAGAGACGAGTGAGGGGAGGGAATGAAAGAAGCGGAAGGAGTAGGATAATGCCGTAGTGGGGGGAGGGTTAGCAATGGCGCACCTCGGAGGGGTCTGCCATAAACAAGGATAGCAACGGCACACCTTTTA
The DNA here is from genome assembly GCA_022496015.1 of Hordeum marinum. Classification (NCBI taxonomy): domain Eukaryota; kingdom Viridiplantae; phylum Streptophyta; class Magnoliopsida; order Poales; family Poaceae; genus Hordeum; species Hordeum marinum. The sequence goes on along the minus strand of CM039677.1, from coordinate 274,585,296 downwards.
GGGGTGTGCCATAAACACCGTGATAGCAATGGCGCACCTTCTCGTGGTGCACCATTACTAAATTTTTTTTGGATTTTTAGTTGCATGTAATAATTTAAGATTTGAGATAAAAGAAAAGGAAAATGCAAATGGAGTGATAAAACCATTGTGCAAAGATTTGGAATTAGATGACATGGTTGAAATCAAGTGACATGAAATAACAGTGATCAAATATTGAGCTTGCCACTGACACACACATGCGGCCGACACGTCGTGATTCGATCTTAGCTATCTCTTAACAATCTTCTTGCCCTTCTTTCTTGCGGTTGAATAATTTAGCCCCGGAACTCCTTGAATTCTTCTCTTGAACGGACGTCCTTTAGGTAGGGTCGTCCTGCTTATTCTTGTGGTGTATGGTACTTCGTCGTCGTCGTCATCTTCCCTCTTCGGGTCGCTGTACTTGTCGAAGTCTTGCTCATTGGCGACTCCATCCATTCCGATGATGTTCCTTTGGCCTCTCCTCACGTCAACACAATTGGGCTTTCACGGGTCGGTAATGAAAAGCATTGGTCCACTTGGCAAGCCAGTACCCATGGCTCATTTTTCGCGGTGACGTTTGCGCCCGCGGTCTTGGATTTGGCTTCGGTTATAACCATGGTGGTGAAATACCGGTCTTCTTTTAGGACGCTCTTGGCCCATCTCACATGGAACATTGGGACCTTCTCTCCAGCGTAGCTCAGCTCCCAGATATCCTCGATCCTTCCGTAGTATCTGTCCTTGTCATTACCGGTGTAGGATTCCATCGTTACCCCGGAGTTTTGATAATCGCTCTTCATGTCCTTTTCCTTGGTGTAGAATGTGTAGCCATTGATATCATATGCCTCATAGGTCATCAGGTTGTGCTCGGTGCCCTGTGACAAGGTGAATATGAGTTTTTCTTCCGCGGAAGAATCCTCATGTAAAGGGTACGACAGAAGCTTGTCCTTGAATCAACGCGTGAAACATGAGTTGTGCTCTTTGATTATATCTTCGTCCGTCCTCTGTTGGCCTCGGTCATTATACGTATTCTCAATAAAGGTTTTGTGCTCTACCACCCAAGGATCGACCACATCTATGTGTTGTAGCGCGACTAGGTTTGCTCTTTCAAAGTCGGTGAGTCGACCCTTGAAGTCAACATGCATTTCGTGGCGACCCTCATAGTGACCCCATCCAGCGAGCCTGTTGAGGTGCCTTTTGACGGGCAGACCAATGGGGTTCTCGATGCCTAGATAATTTGTGTAGAAGGATATGCACTCTTCGGTCAAAAAGCCCTTGGCTATGCTTCCATCTGGACGTGCCCTGTTGCGAATGTATCCTTTGATGACACCATTCATCCTTTCGAATGGCATCATGCTATGCAGGAACGTCGGCCCGAGTTGGATGATATCCTCCACGATATGGACCAGCAGATGCACCATACATTCGAAGAATGCGGGCGGGAAGTACATCTCAAGCTCGCATAGTATCACCACGATCTCTTCCTGTAGCCTTCTGAGTTGCCTCATGCCAACCGACTTCCGAGAGATGACACCGAAAAAGTTGCATAGGCCAAATAGCGTTTCACGGACGTGCGCGTCCATGATCCCACGGATTGCAACAGGAAGTATCTGCGTCATCAACATGTGACAGTCGTGACACTTCATCCCGCTGAACTTCTGCTTCGCTGAGTCTAGGTATCTGCTTGTCTTCCCCGCGTAAACGTAAGGAAGTTTTGCTCCTACAAGGCAGGTGAAAACTGCTCGATCTCCTTCTGACTTAGAGTGAAGCATGCGGGGGGGCTGTCATATTCGATCTTCTTGGCCTTTTTGCCTTTGCGACGACTTTCCGTGTCCTTCGCCTCATCATCATCATCATCATCATTAGGGCGTTTTGCGTGAAGCTCCTCCCTGATGCCCATTGATTTCAAGTATGCCCTTGCTTTCGGCCCATCTTTAGTCCTCTCTGGCATGTTGAGCAGGGTACCAAGCAAACTCTCAAACACGTTCTTCGTGATATGCATGAAATCAAGGATGTGAGGCACACGGAGGATCTTCCAGTACGGCAAGTCCCAGAAAACAGACCTTGTTTTCCATACCTTCAGCAGCAGCTCTCGCGCCTTTATCTTCTTTCCCGGCGGTGGGCACTCTTTCCAATTTTTCAACAGCTCGTCTATTTCCTCGCTGCTCCTCATATGTGGGGGTCTTCGGGGTTCAGTTTCACCATCGAACAGATCCTTGCGTTTTCTCCATGCGTCATCGTCGCGAAGCCACCTTCGATGTCCCATGAACACGGTTTTCGAAGACCTGGGATCTCTATCTAGATGGCGATACATTGTGTCATCCATGCACCTGACGCATGCATAAAATCCGTGGACCACCTGCCCCGCGACATATCCGTAACCGAGATAGTTGTGCACCGTCGTGAGCAGTGCGGCTCTCATTGGGAAATATTGTTTCGCTGCGGCGTCCCACGTATTGGCTGGCGTTTTCCACAGCATGTCTAGCTCCTCTTTCAGAAGCCCCTGATAAAGATTAATGTCGTTCCCTGGTTATTTCGGCCCTTCAATTAGCATACTCACGTGAATGTACTTCCTCTTCATGCACATCCAGGGGGGAACGTTGTACATCCACATAAACACAGGCCAGGTGCTATGTGTGCTTCTCTGGTTGCCAAACGGATTGACTCCATCGGTGCTCGCACCCAGCATGATGTTCCTTGGATCGTCCCCAAATTCTGGGTGTTCGAAGTTCAACGCTTGCCACTGGCTCGCATCCTTAGGGTGACTTAGCATCTTGTCTTTTTTAGTTATCTCCGGATCATTTCCGTCATCTTCTCGCTTCTTCTCCTCCCTATCCGCATGCCAACGCAGGAGCTCTGCTTGCTTAGGGTCCGCGAAATACCGCTGCAGATGAGGAGTGATCGGAAAGTACCACACCACTTTTTGAGGAGCTTTCTTCCTCTTCTTGTATCGAGTGACGCCGCACACCGGACATATGGTAGACTCCGCGTGCTTGTCCTGATAAATGATGCAATCGTTAATGCACACATGGTATTTCACATGCGGTAAATGACACACGATTTTCTTTGCCTCCTCGAAACTGGTCGGGCACTTGTTCCCCTTGGGAAGACGTTCGTGCCAGAATGACATGTTCTCATCGAAGCATGCATTGGTCAATTTGTGTTTTACCTTCATCTCTAGAGCCATGAGCATTACTTTCAGGTGGGTATCCTCAGGCCTGCATCCTTCTTACAATGGAGTAACCGTGTCTATCTAAAGTTGATCCAGCTTGGCTTTCTCTCGGGTGGCAGCTCTTGCGTTACCCATCTGCTTGAGAAGCAGCTCTTGAATATGAGGGTCCTGCACCCAGCCCATTGATGGTCCATCATCGTCTGCTCCGGAATCTTTATCTTCATGATCATGCCCTTCATCTTGATCTTCCTCATCATCATGTCCGGCATCTTCTACATGATGATTGTGTCCTGCATCTACTTCATGATCATGTCCTGGAGATTCTTCGTCTTCTCGCCCACCCTTGCTGCTATTGTCTTGCTGCCCTTCCTTATTTCTTGCCCGGCCCCCATGGACGACTTCATAATCATCTTCATCACCTTTCCATCGATAGCCATCCATGAAACCACGCACGAGCAGGTGGTCCCGCACCTGTCTAGAATCCGGGTCCATAAGGCTCTTCAGCTTGCATCTTCGACACAGACATCTTATCTCCGTCTCGTTCTTTTGAAGCATCTCGGCCTTCGTAGAGCTCACAAACCTATTCACGATGCCTTCAGTCATCGTGCGGACCATGGTCGCGTGCGGGGTAGAGCAAAACGATATTTTAGAACCAAAAAAAATTTGGCATGACTTTGCCTAAAAATAGGACCTAAAAAACGGAAATGAATCAACATTCCAGCAGAATATTGGCAACTATCGCATTTCAAATACCGGTACCTGCAAACACAAACATATGCAACACCACAAACATACGTAGATCTAGGCCATAAAAAGTGTGTACGTTGGAGGGAGAAAAAAGTAGATCTAGAACATAAAGAAAGCTTTACCCTTACTTAACTATCAAAAAAGGAAATTTAACCACTTAATTTGGGTGAATCTATGGTGCAAATGAGGTGAGAGGAGTTGGAGGCAGCCGAGACCAAGCTTGGTAGAGGTGGAGAGAATGAAGTGGGGAAAGTGAGTGTGGTAGGTGGCTGTCAAAAATATCTAGCTGCTCTCAGGTTACCAATGGCGCACCTCCTAATAATGCGCCATTGGTAACCAGGGTTGTGAATGGCGCACCTAGTGTGTGGTGCGCCATTACTAGTTTTGAAAAAAAATTGAATTTTTTTTGTTAGTAGTGGCGCCCCGTCTGTGTGGTGCGCCATTACTAGTTAAAACTAGTAATGGCGCACTTTCCCCTGGTGCACCACTGCTAAGTCTGGGAAGGGGTGTGGGGCCAGGACAAAACTAGTAATGACGCACCACACACTAGGTGAGCCATTAGTAATATGGCCATTAATGGCGCACCCATATCTGGTGTGCCACTGCTATATAGTAGTGGCGTACCACATACATGGTGCGCCATTAATGTCCATATTAGCTATAGCCGTTTTTCTAGTAGTGTGCTTTTGATTGTATTGATATGGGGATAGTACATAGTACATGTATCTACAAGTTGGGGGATAGTACATAGCCCCTGAACCGGTCTTCAAGTTGGGGCACACTCGTCAATTCTTGTGAATAGTTCTTTGTCTTCAGTCATTGGTCTTCAAAATTGGTTCAACAAATCTTCCTATCTTCGATCTTGAGGATAGCCAAAGTGTATCTGAAGAGTTCATACGTCAGGCATACGAGGATCCCCTTTGAGTTTTTGGCATTTATTAATGCCTTGTTATTATTATTTTTCACCACAACTCGGGTTTGAATTATTTCCCGTGTCCGAGCTCCAATGTCGACCTGCATCCGAGGTGTCTTCTTGCAGCCAGCTCCAATGTTGATCGACAATACATAGTGTCAAAGATTAACTTGGTCTCTGAAAATTTGAAGGACTTCATCCGAGCTTAAAAGACGAAATCGCCTTTTATGGAGCCAGTCATTCGCATCCGAGCTTTATGCCGGAATGCTTCCGAAGTGTTTTTTTTGTGGCTAAGCTCCAACACCACATCTGCCCTCTATGAAGCCAACCCCTTGCATCCGAGCTTTATGCCGGACTACATCCGGGGTGTCTATTCGTAGCCAAGATCCAATATTGGTCGACGTCCGAACTTTATGCCAGACTGCTTCCGAGGTGGTGCACCACCTCGGTCTTTGGGTGTTTTTGCGTATTTTTCTTAGTGGTGCAATTTATTCTCTGTCGAGATGTTTAGATAGTAGCCCTCGAGACTTGGTTGGGCAACATGGCCAACCCTAGGATCGTTTCTCTTCAGGAACTAGTTCATCCGTTGAGTGTGTTTTGACAACACCGACATGCGGCTCAACAGGGAATATGTCGAATTACAGGTCAGAAAAGATTTCCCGAGCAGAACCACCATGCAGAACACTCAACATGGGAGTAAATTCGGGAAATTGGCCCGAGGATCGATTCCCTGCTCGTCAAGATATTTTTAGGAGCAAAACGGGGCATGCGGTAGTCCCCGAGACTCAGGTTGGGTGCGGTCGACCGACTAGAGGATTGAATCTCCTTGGAAACTCTATTGCAGTTTGAATTTGCTACATTGAATAGGCAATGTAGTAGCCCCTGAGCCTTCATTGGGGCATGGGTCATCCAATTAAGAATTGATATTTGTTTGACACAAACTTATTTATGTTTGACACAATTTATGTGTAATGATTCTATGTATCCAATTACTTTACATCATTAATGCTCAGATCTGCATTGTACAAGACTTTGTTAACTGACCATTGGCTTCAACCTCCTCGGCCAGTAGCCGAGGAGTGTTTGCCTACTTTATAAATCCTTTATAAGGGCAAAGATTTATGAGAAATAAGGCGATCCGGCCATACGGTTTTATAAACAAAGGTACACAGTGAGATGTGTTATATTACTATTAAACGTAAGAAACATCTACTTGGAAAATAGTTCATTTATAAGTTACTTTTTTCCAGGATATCATGTTGACCATGATGCTGAAACCTCGATTCCAATCAACATGGGAGCAATATATCGAGGATTTAGTTTCGGGATTGTTCCCGAACTCTATGGTCTTTAATGAACCAAAATGTTCACTTTCGTCATTGCCGACCAATTATATTCTCAAGATGGCTAGCTTTCAGCTTCACCCAGTCTGAGGTACTAATCCAGATGACCCAGAACTAACAATCACATAGGTGCTCCCTTTACCCCCTAGCCGAACAATTGGGGATGTAGGGGGTAAGCAAAGGAGCCAGGCAACCCAGCTTGGTCAAAATCTTAAGTCAAATTGATGCATATTTATTGCTTTATAACGATGACTACGGAACGCAATACTCGCATATTGAATACAAATGGTTTTGTTCTATATTCTATTTTGACTACTTTGTGACCATTTATTATTTGATAGTGGCCCATCATCGGTTTCTACCCCTTTGTAGATGCTACACAGGATGTTTCCGCAGTAACAAGATAACCTTTTAGCCGACGTCTAGATGCCCGGAGGTGGTTTTGTTAGAAGAAACGAGGTAATCAGATATCTAGGCTTTATAACATTCACTTACTCATAGGAGCATAAAGTTTGGGAGGCCAGTTACTAGCCCCCGATTAGTGTTCGGCGTCAGCCGAGATCAAGCCATTAACACTCCGGCGAAATTTGTGAAAGGACCATGGGGTAACCATAATCGGTGTATACATGGACAGAGGCATTGGATCGCTGACTAGTTTGCATCCATTATGACAGTCAGTTTTTTGGCTTTATCCACTGAGGTACTTGACCAGTTAAATCGGAAGTACAATCGCAGTGGTTCTCCCTTTGCACACCTAGCCGAACAAAGTGGAATATAGGAGGCAATCACCAGAGTAGGGCAACCCAACTATTTACCGAATACACAATCCGATAGCGATGCATATAAAGCAATATCTGAGAATGTTTCGCCGAGGTCTGCTCGAACTACCTTGGCTTTTGTTGGGTTCGGCTCTAGTCGGAGTCCCCTGTTGATATTGCTGATACTTTTAAAGGCATCTAACGTTGTACTACGAGAGTTATGCTGGAGACAGACAGTATCCCCCGAGACTTAGTTGGGTGCAGCCGACCAACCTAAGGATTGAATCTCCTCGGGAACTAGTCTAGATGTCATGTGCGTTTCGCCAACGCCAAGGTGTAAGTTGGCCGGAAAGATACTGAGCTATGGTTCGAAAAAGATCTCCCGAGCTGAATTATTACGCAGGTCACCTCGGTCATGAGGATGTCACACCTCCTAAAATAAAAAAGATACAAATAGCTTAAAAGTGTCATAAGCTCAAAAATCCAAAACGTTTGTAAAAACTGTGACGACCGAACCAAATCAAGTTTTTTGGTAACTATCCAAAATTGGTCTTGGAATTAATATGTGTTTCGGTCATGCTTTAACATGATACATCCAATCTCCAAACCCTGAGTGGGTCAGCCTTTGGCTTCAACCTCCATATCCCAAAGGCGGAGTGTTTCTCTGAGGCCTTTTTAGAACATTAAAATCAAGCGGATTAGGAAAGAAACCTCCATTGACCAAACACTAGTGTCGAAAGAAGGAGTAGTAGAAAAAGATTTTGCAACGACCAATAAGAAAACACATTTATTATAAAACGTCTCATACAAATTTAAGAGCCTCGGTTAAATCGAGTAAAGAATTTTTTAACAAACAAATTTTCTAACAAAAAATATTTCTGTTTAGAAAAATATAATGTTTGGTTTAACAGAAAAAGTAAAAAATCTCAAAGAGAGCTGAGCACAAAAAGGACTTAGCTTGTTAATGTGCCCTGGGTCTATTCGCTTATAAATTAAAAAAACTCTATCATTACCTTTTTTAGTTATTACCTTTTAATTTATTTGGCACTTTACTATTGTCTACAATTATCTACACAACTCGCTTGCTTGCAAATAACGAGATCAAGGGGATTGACAACCCTCTTGCCGACGTTGGGTGCAAGTTGTTTGTTCTTTTGTGTGCACCTAGTGAAGACGGTTGAGGATTGGTATTCCTATTTTTTCGATAATCCTTGGTTTCATAACTGAGGTAAATACTTACCCACTTTGTGTTTCTATTACTCGTTCCTCTTCACGGAAAGCCCAACGCGGATCATGAGTATCAGGAAGGATTTCTGGCGCTGTTGCCGGGGAATACCATCACCAACTATCAAGTAACTTTGCACAAAATTGCATTCACTTGTCCTTCTTTTTATTTTCCATTAATATCAAAAAATACGAAAATATTTATCTTCGCTAGTGTCACGCCCAAGATGCGCGCCTATCCAATTAAGGCACGAGGGCCTCGCATCGGATAGATGCGCATCTTGCCGTTAGCAAGATCGATATCATCACATCATACATACAGAAAAGGGATAGGAATAGGGAATTGGCTTACACTCGCCACATGCTAGCTTACAAGTTCACACAAGTCAATACATCAAGTTTAAGACAGGGTCCGACTACGGACGAAAACAAACGAGAAAAGACAATGCGACAATATCATCTAGCTGCCAGGATCACGACCAAGTGCTCTACTCGTCGGGGTACGTCACGTACATGCGTCCTCTCTCTTCATCATATTCCCATTGCAGCTGCGTAAGATCATCCTGAACACAGTCATATGAAGCTGTACCTTAATGGTTGTAGTAAACTATGAGCCACAGGGGACTCAGCAATCAAGTAACCCGGGTGCCAAGACTATCAATACTTTAGGTTGGGAATGGTGATGTTTGAGGTTGCAGCAGCTCTAAGCATGTATGGTGGCTAACTTACGTAACAAGGACATAAAATGAGTGGTCTACGATGATCGGTCGATTTCTAACATGATCTCTAAGAGATCCTGAACACCTGCTTACGTCAATTATAACCCCACCGTGTTCTCTCTTGGATCATGTTCACGAGCAGAGACAGTCACGGTTACTCACACAGTTGGTGTATTTTACTTAGAGTTTACTTCAAGTTTACTAGAACCAGGTGTTAAACAAATATCCAAGTTGCCACATAACCGCAGGCATGGCTTTCCGAAAGATTTAACCCTACAGGGGTGCTCCAACTAGTCCATCACAAATAACCACACTCCGCGGGAATTACTCAACCATGGTTCTCGCGATCTTCATAGGTAATTCCAAAGGATTTCCAACACCTCGAGTAAACCCGAAGAAAGTCAGAGTCCACACGCAAGACATTCGATAAAGGTAAAACAAATCCAGCAAGACCACCCGACGTGTCGACTATCCCGATAAGAGTCGCGTATCTCAGCCTCAGGACACGACGGATAACCTACGCGTACGGAGGCCTAATAGAAATCTCCAAAGTTGCCCTGGGTTGGCCCCGCAGAGTGCTCTAGTTTGGACCAACACTCATGAGGAGCATTGACCCGCGGGTTGATTAAATTATCCACGGGGTAGCAAAGCCCTATGAAGGTTCATTAAGTTATTAGCAAATGTAGTACCAAGGTTGGGTGTTGCCAGACAAGTTTTAATCTCAACCGAATAAACAAGGGGGTCCCCATAACAACCCCAAGCGTGTTAGGAGCGCAAAATATGGAAAACATAACACAGGTAACAAGAATCTAGTGGCGGTATGAGCGAAACAAAACACTTAGCAAAAGGCCAAGCCTTCCACCAATACCATATATATAGGTGCATTAATTTAAATAACAGAATTTAAAGTGATATACAATTCATGTTATCACATGGAACAACCTGCAACTAAGAACGCTATAAGAGGGGCTGAGCAGCGGGAACTTAGCCAATCAACGGTTTGCTGGGATGTGGAGGTTAGAGGCTGTCATGGTAACATGGGGGCTGATATCATGTGGTAGGTAGCGCAATTTTAACGATAAGAATGAGAAACTAGCAAGCAAAGATAGTATTGGTATCCGGGTACGATCATCTTGCCTGTTGGTTCTTCAGCGGAACAAGTAGCGGGATCCTCGTAGTGGTACTCTCCAGGTTCCTCAAACTCAGATTCGACACTCGCGTCTACCCAAGAGAAACAGAAAATAAATAAACAAACAAGGTGCAATGCACAAACAAGATGATGCATGATCATTTTAATGAGTTTTAAACATGGCAAATCCAATTCTAGTCAAGTTCCACATGCAAAGGTGGTGGATTAATGAATCTGGACAAAACCTCATGTTACGTTATTTAGACATGCATGAACATGGAAAATATGTATGCATCATGAAAAATCATTGGAAATGCATATAAGGATCACGAGAAACGGAGCTACGGTTCTCGAGATACGCTCACGATAAGGTACGGAGGCAAAAACACAAGACTACCAAATATGTGGGCTAATTCTTGGCATTCCAAGGTATCCACTGGATAGGTGATGGAAAACCAATCACAATAGACACAAGAATCACTCAATTCCATGGAGTATAGCTCCCACAACAACCAAAACAATATTTCACTCCAATCTGCCACAAACAGCAATATAGCATTTTGAAAAGCTCACAACTATAGCTACAGGAACTCTACAGCCACAAACAAGATATTAACAGGTTCTACTCAACACCCACATCAATTAATGCAATTACACAATCAAAAAAAGAGCAACACATCACTATGCATGGAGCTGGCAAGTAGGAATGATGAAGCAGATTTTTAGGGACTTAGTGAAAATTCCAGTTTTCTGGAATCTGGTTTAGTAAAGTAGCAAGTTGACAGCACTGGTTAAATATGCTAGGAGCTTCAAATGGCATGGAAATTAACAGTATAGAATATTGTAACATATAATTCCAATAAATAACACTGAGCATGAGCATATAACAACCACAGCACTAACTACAAGCCACTCTATACAGCAACTTAATAACAGCAGAATCTCCAGACTTAGCCATTTTCAGACTAGCTGGACAGAAACAGAAAGTACGCAACTTGACAGCATGGTTCCCACTGATCTGGGCACTTATCATGAATAATAAACAAACTGCTATGTTCACAACAATTTTTACAAACAATCTCTAGTTGACAAGAATATGAAAGCATGCATAGATTAAATCATATGAAAAAGACAAAAGGGCATCACAACATAAAAAAGCACTTTTGTCAAGTTGCCCCAAAGTCAAATCTGACTTCACAGATGCATAGACGGGTTGAAAACACCCCAAAATCATTACTCATACCTATATGCTTGCATGGAATATGAGGGAGAAAAGCTAGGTCGAATTTTGACCCTTTCTCCTATGTATGACTTATGACACCAAGTAACTTGATGCAAAAGGCCCTAAAATGACAAGTGCTCCATAGATACATGTTGGAAGGGGTTATATAGCATAGTGGGGATATGAGAATATGGCATAGCACATAGAACAAGAATAAAACTAGCTAGAATTGGAATCATGCTCATATGATGAATTTGTTGAAACTACACATGGTGCTACAAGATCATGAATGAGGGTATGTAGAACATACACACCACAAAACGTACATACATGCACATATAGATCATCTACACATGCACATACACCCACACTTGCAAATTGCTAACACCCACACACATATATGTGGGCACATGCACAAGGTGGTTATGCACACATACATATGCAGCTCCCACACACTGACAAGTCCAAAACTACCCTACATACACTCAAATGCAAACATACATATGCTTATGTGTGTATAAGACACACACACATGCACACACCTACTCATGCATTCTACTAGCATATACATACACATGTATGTGTGTATGGAAACACACACACACACTCATATCTACACACACATGCACTCCACACACTCACACTAATAGAGATCTCACTTGCCACATACCACACCTACACTAAGGAACACACACACACACTCATGTCTGGAAGAAAACACACACACACACTAGCAAACCACATGCACACTCCACCTACAACACATGTGTCTATGCAAGACATACACACACACAAACATATACATTCATACTCAGCTACACCTCACACACACACATACATCTCTACATACATACATGTGTGTATAAAATACACACACATGCCCAAAACACACACGAGCACACACACACACATATGGATCTGGCTACCACAGCCGATCCTATGCCCTCACACACACACACACCGAACCATACGATCCAGATCCCCACCGGATCCGAACAGCGGACAGCGTTCCCGGCCAATGATAAAAAAAAGAACCCACTGCGGGGCTAGGGATCGAACCCACGATCTCTCGATCGCACACACGCGCCCACACCACTGCGCTACCGATTCGGAGCTTACTAGTATAGGGGGATTAGCCCTTCTATACACGCACTCACCACTACTCCTCTGACGAAACTGAAATAGATAGGGGAAACGGCGACAGGGGGGGATCGACGGTGAAATTCCGGCGATAGAGGCCATCTCCGGCGGAGGCAAGATGCGGCAGAGACTACTGGATGCACGGGGAACCCATTCCCGGGCTCACCTCGTGGTGAGGACGAAGGGAGCGAGCAGTAGGAGCTCATGGATCCACTGGCGGCGAACTACAGGCTACGGCGAGGGGAGGGGAACGGCGGAGGATCGGTTGCTCACCGAAGGGGGTTCTCCGGAGGCGCAGGGCACGACCGACGGCGACGACGGGGAAGGATCGGCTCGGGTACGCGGCAACGACGAGGAGGAAGGAGTCCGGTTCCGCCCTGGCGACGGAGAGGGAGAAGAGGACCTCCGGAGGCGCACCTAGCGCCGGAATCGGGACGCGGACGGCTCCAGGGAACCTCCCGCCATCACCGACGGCGACGGGATGCACCGAAGACGTGACGGCGACGACGAACTACGGCGACCCTATCTCTGAATCTCTATGCAACTCTCCAACAGAGAAGAAGAAGGGAAATTGGAGGAGGAAGAAGAGGGAGGGAGAGCGGCGGCGGCGGAGGAGAAGGAAGGAACCCTAGCACGGGGCACGGAAGCCAAGGATTAAATAGCCTTGACGTGCGTGCGTGGCTGACTGTGACGAACGGCAACGGCGCGGCCTCTGCACTCTGCACTCACACACACTGACGGAGGGAGACGGGGGTGACAGGTGACCGTCACTTGCGCTTTGGGCCAAGTGGGCCGGCTCCCTGTCCCTCTCTCTTGTACACAGGAATAAACTAGCCTCTTTTTTTTCTTTAAAAACCAAAACAGCCACAACCAAAATATTGACTAGAGCAAATAAAAGAGTTATAAAGGAAAACAAAAAATCGTTTTTGTGAAGGACAAATAAGCTTCTGTTTAACAAAAATGTTAAATGGAATTATATGACAAGATAATCTTTTATTTATTAATAAAACAGCCTTTTTTTGGTAAATTTTTAAAATCCAACCTTATTAAAATATGAAAAGCAACACTTCCTATATTTATAAGACCTCATGGGCCATCACCCCAACATTTTTAAAAGTGGTTTAGCACAATTTGAATCTGCCAATAAATTTAATAGAAGAAGGGAGGGTTTTGAGAGGAAGCTAGCAAAAGTAGAAGAGAGGGGGAAGGAGAGGTTGCACACATGGAACCACCACTTCACAAGCATCTCACACCTCACATCAAACCAACAACACTCACCACATCACACCACAACAACACAAGGAAACCACAAGCAAGATGAAGAGAAGATGCATGATGAAATGATGATGATGAAGATGATGATGCAAAATGCCACCAACACAAGAATGACAAGGTGCAACTCCACTCACAATACATGACATAAGGTTCATACATCTGGTTCCAAGCCATAAAAGGAAGGGACATCACTTGGGATGTCACAACTCTCCCACACTACATGAGGATCTCGACCCGAGATCTAGGAATGAAAGAAGTCTAGAAATTCGGAACGGATTAGGTCCTCACGTTCCCAAGTAGCTTCTTTGTCGGAATGATGATACCACTTCACCTTGAGGAACTTGATAGACTTGTTGCGAGTCTTACGCTCAGTTTCTTCAAGAATTGCAACTGGGTGCTCACGATAAGAAACATCGGCTTGAAGATCGATGTCTTGGAGGTAAATGGTTCACTCGGGAGTCTTGAAGCACTTCCGTAGCTGAGAAACATGTAAGACATCGTGCACGTTCGCGAAATTTGGAGGAAGCTCAAGTTGATATGCAAGACCACCTCTCTTGTCAACAACTTTGAATGGACCAACGAAACGAGGAGCCAACTTCCCTTTTATTCCAAATCGTTGCGTGCCTCTCATGGGAGAAACTTTGAGATAGACAAGATCATCCACTTGGAAAGAAACATCCCGATGCTTGCTATCATAATACCTCTTCTGACGGGACTGAGCTGCTTTGAGGTTCTCGCGAATGACATGGCACATTTCTTCTGCTTCAGTGATCATGTCATTGCCCAATATCTGACGCTCACCGGTTTCAGACCAGTTAAGCGGGGTACGACACTTTCTGTCGTAGAGAAACTCGAACGGGGCCTTGCCTGAACTAGCTTGGAAGCTATTGTTGTATGAAAATTCAGCATATGGAAGACAGTCTTCCCACTTCATGCCGAACGATATCACACAGGCTCTGAGCATATCTTCAAGGATTTGATTGACTCTCTTAACTTGACCACTTGTGTGCGGATGGAACGCCGTGCTGAAACGGATCTTGGTACCCATAGCAGTCTGGAAGGACTCCCAAAACTTGGAAGTAAAGAGACTTCCACGGTCAGAAGAGATGAGTTGAGGAATGCCATGCAAGGACACTATTCTTGACGTATACAACTCTGCAAGCTGAGCTGCCGAAATAGACTCCTTTACTGGCAGGAAATGAGCCAGTTTTGACAGCTTGTCGATCACCACAAAGATGGCATCGTTGCCCTTCTTGGACTTAGGAAACCCAGTTACGAAATCCATCTCAACATGATCAAATTTCCATTATGGGATTGGCAAAGGCTGCAAAAGACCTGCTGGACGCTGATGCTCCGCCTTTACTCTGCGGCAAACATCGCACTCGTTGACAAACTGAGCAATCTCACGTTTCATACGAGTCCACCAGAAGGTTTGCTTGAGGTCCTGATACATCTTGGAACTGCCTGGATGAATGGATAGAAGAGAATTGTGTGCTTCGTCCATGATAACCTTTCTGAGATCAGCTTTTGGAACAACAAGACGGTCCTCAAAGAACAAGGTATCTTTGTCATCGACACGAAAGCACTTATACTTCGGAATGCTCTTGGCCACACCTTGCTTCACTTTCTTCACCATAGCGTCTAGCAGCTGTGCTTGGCGAACCTGATCTTCGAGAGTCAGAGAGACTTGAAGATTTGCAAGAAATCCTTGCGGAATCATCTGAAGGTTTAGCTTGCGTAAGGCTTCACAAAGCTCGGGTTGAAGAGGCTTCAAGATCAGACTATTGCAGTACGCCTTACGGCTGAGTGCGTCTCCAATGACATTTGCTTTCCCCGGAGTATACTCAATGCTTGGATTGAAGTCTTCAAGCATTTCCACCCAACGAGATTGCTGAAGATTGAGATTTGGTTGAGTGAAAATGTACTTCAGGCTCTTGTGATCAGTGTACACCTCAACTGGTCTACCCAACAACAAATGCCTCCAAGTCAGAAGAGCATGCACAACTGCCGCCAACTCAAGATCATGAGTGGGGTAGTTCTTCTCGGCAGGCTTCAACTGACGCAAGGTATAGGCCACAATTTTCTTGTCTTGCATAAGAACACCACCAAGGCCTTGGAGAGAAGCATCACAGAAAACTTGGAAAGGCTTGGACTGCTCCGGAGGAACAAGAACTGGAGCTGAAGTCAGTGTCTGCTTGAGTGTATTGAACGCCGCATCGCACTCAGGAGACCAAACATACTTGACACTCTTCTGGAGGAGATTTGACAGATGGTTGGCAATCTGAGAAAAGTTCTCCATGAACCTTCTGCAATAGCTAGCAAGCCCGAGGAAACTCCGAAGCTGCTTGACGTTCTGCAGAGGTTCCCGCTTTAATATAGCTTCAACTTTCTCAGGGTGTACTTTAATTCCCTTGGCAGAGATGACATGCCCGAGGTAGACCACTTGATCCAACCAGAACTCACATTTGGAAAACTTGGCATAGAACCTATGTGACCTTAACTTGTCAAGCACAAGACGGAGATGCTCTGCATGATCTTCTTCTATCTCCGAGAACACCAGAATGTCATCAAGATAAACCAAGATGAATTCATTCTTGAATGGAGAAAAGATGAAATTCATCATCCTTGAGAACGTTGGAGGGGCATTCGCAAGACCAAACGACATCACGGTGTACTCATATGAGCCAAAGCTCGTTCTGAACATGGTCTTGGGAATGTCTTCTTCACGAATACGGATTTGATGATAACCCATTCGAAGATCCAACTTGGAGAAAACTTTGGCACCCTTCAGTTGTTCAAACAACTCGTTGATATTAGGGAGTGGGTACTTGTTTCTTATTGTCTTCTTATTCAATGGCCGTTAGTCCACACGAAGACGATCCGTGCCATCCTTCCTTTTGACAAACAAAACTCCACAACCCCACGGAGAAGAGCTTGGCCTGATCAAACCCAGACGTTCTTGCTCATCTAGCTGCTTCTTCAATTGTTTCAGCTCTTCGGGGCCAAGTTTATATGGGCGCTTGCAAACCGGTTCAGTCCCGGGCTCGAGATCAATCACGAACTCGACTGGTCGGTGCGGAGGCATTCCTGGCAATTCTTCTGGAAAGACATCTTCATATTCACAAACCACCGGAATTTGAGAAATCGCCGAGATTTCACCCTTTTCATTGAGAGCAAAGAGACGGACTGTGTCATCGCGAGCCGCGAATATAATCATGTCCTCTGAAGGATGAGTCGGCTTGACTTCTTTAGCTTGACAATCAATATAAGCCTTATTCATCGCCAGGAAGTCCATGCCCAAAATGAGATCAATATCCGATTTCCCAAGAACAATTGGAGAAGCCAGAAAAAAATAATTGCCCATCTTGATAGAGACATCCGGAACCACTACATTGGAACTCATCAACTGGCCTGGGGACACAACCCGAAAAGGACTAGGCAGAACAACTGAATTTAAATCATGCTTCCACGCAAAAGGTTTAGAACTGAAAGAATGCGATGCACCAGAATCAAATAACACTTTAGCAGGAAAATCATTGACTGAGAGATTACCCATGATCACATCACTGGACTGCTCTGCTTCTGCTGCATTTACCATATTCACTCTTGCGGTCTTGGGGTTATGCTTCACCATAGCATTGCTTGGAGGCTTGACAGGAGGAGGAGGCGGAAGACGCCGCTGGTTGCACTTGTTAGCATAGTGACCCTTTAGGCCACACTTGTGACAAACCACCTCAGAGAGCGGACGAACATTGCCTGGAGGAGGAACAAGAACAGCCTTGGACACCTGATTCTTTTGCTGGAAACTTGGGTTGGGTGGGTGGGAAGAACCACGACCACCAAACTGCTTTTGCTGCTAAGGACGGAACGGAAGAGGATTTGGCGCCCAATACTTCTGCTGCTTGGGAACAACCTGAGAACTGGAAGAAGAATATGAATCCCTGGAACGCTTCTTGGAGTTCTCCAACCTGAGCTGAGCTTCTTCCACCTTCAAGGCCATGTTGTAGAACTGATCAAACTCATGAGGCTCCTGGAGAACAAGACCTGGCAGAAGCTCATCCTTGAGACCACCTCTGAACTGGTAGATCATGGCTTTATCATCTGGAACATCTTGCTTGGCATAACGAGCTAGATTCTGGAACTCAATGTTGTACTGATAGACTGACTTCGATCCCTGCTTCAGGTGCCTGAACTTCTCACGCATCTCTTCGACAAAGCTTGTCGGAATGTAATGAGCCCTGAAGTCACGACGGAAATCGTCCCAAGTAACAACACGATCACCCCTGGAATCCTTGTACTGCTGCCACCAATCAGCTGCTTGCCCCTTGAGCTGGAAAGAAGCAAATCTGACAAAGTCCTCTGGCCTGACATTGCTGCACTCAAAATGCTTGCTCATATCATGAAGCCAATCATCTGCATCGAAAGGCTGATCACAACAGGTGAATGACTTCAGCTGGTTGGCAAGCAATTGGTTGAGCGTAGCAAACTGATTCTGATTCTGGAAACCACCTTGATAACCTTGCTGACCTTGCTCTCTTTCTTACAGCAACCTTAGCAACATCTGAGTGTTTGCATTGGTCGCGGCCATCACAGCTTGCCAAGCTTCTGCAGGAGGAGGCGGCGGTGGCGGGGCTAGTGGTGGAACATCAGCCTGTTCCTCAGTACGACCCGGATTGCCGTGAGTTGGAGGAGCCATCCTAAAGATGGGCAAAATTCATCAGCACCTCATGATAAGATGAAACAAAGCTGAATCAAATGCTTGAAAGATTTGAACAACAACATAGCTTTCCTACCGAAAAATTAGTAAGAATGCTCGTGGATCATGATAACATCATTAGACATAAGCTACTTGCAATAACACAACAAGTATTGAGCTAAGCGCTCAGAAGAAATGTACCAACCAATACATCTGGAGAAGATGATCCTAGAAGACTACAAGATTTCCCACCTATGAATTTCCGAAAACTTTCTTGTTTTATGCGATTCGGGTTACGGAGTCAGGAACCTGCCCTAGGCATTCAGTTGCGACTGCTCCGCAACCTTCCACACCATAACTCAAGACATTTCGCAAACTCGTCTAATCACGAATCCTCGAACTCACAACGATACTAAACCATGGTGGTACCCCGGACGCCTCCCTAGTACTGGGTGACTCCGACCTTATCTCACCACGATAAGTATTGAAGCAATTCCGAACATTCTCCGTCCTAAGATATCACGGAATCTGAATGATAACGATGTGCCAACAACCCTCAGAGCTCAACTCCCCGGAAGAAATCAAGTCAGACAGGAGGCACCAAGATAGAATCCTGTCACATCGGCATCATATAGATTCCAAAATACCCGCGTGATCCTAAAAATTTTTGAGCGAGAAGAGGAGTAGAATCAAAATTCCTAAGTCGGAAACCTCACCAAAGCATAGAAGAGGAGTAAAAAGAATCCTACTCTCCGATATAACTAGACTCAAAATAGTTTTGCTAGACACAACTCGGCCAAGTTCGAACAAGCAAAGGCTCCTATGGTCGTATGGCTCTGATACCAACTTGTCACGCCCAAGATGCGTGCCTATCCAATTAAGGCACGAGGGCCTCGCATCGGATAGATGTGCATCTTGCCGTTAGCAAGATCGATATCATCACATCATACATACAGAAAAGGGATAGGAATAGGGAATTGGCTTACACTCGCCACATGCTAGCTTAAAGTTCACACAAGTCAATACATCAAGTTTAAGACAGGGTCCAACTACGGACGAAAACAAACAAGAAAAGACAATGCGACGATATCATCTAGCTACCAGGATCATGGCCAAGTGCTCTACTCGTCGGGGTACGTCACGTACATGCGTCCTCTCTCTTCATCATATTCCCATTGCAGCTGCGTAAGATCATCCTGAACACAGTCATCTGAAGCTGTACCTGAATGGTTGTAGTAAACTGTGAGCCACAGGGGACTCAGCAATCAAGTAACCCGGGTGCCAAGACCATCAATACTTTAGGTTGGGAATGGTCACGTTTGAGGTTGCAGCAGCTCTAAGCATGTATGCTGGCTAACTTACGTAACAAGAACATAAAATAAGTGGTCTACGATGATCGGTCGATTTCTAACATGATCTCTAAGAGATCCTGAACACCTGCTTACGTCAATCATAACCCCACCGTGTTCTCTCTTGGATCATGTTCACAAGCAGAGACAGTCACGGTTACTCACACAGTTGGTGTATTTTACTTAGAGTTTACTTCAAGTTTACTAGAACCAGGTGTTAAACAAATATCCAAGTTGCCACATAACCGCGGGCATGGCTTTCCGAAAGATTTAACCTTGCAGGGGTGCTCCAACTACTCCATCACAAATAACCACACTCCGCGGGAATTCCTCGACCACGGTTCTCGTGATCTTCATCGGTAATTCCAAAGGATTTCCAACACCTCGAGTAAACCCGAAGAAAGTTAGAGTCCACACGCAAAACATTCGATAAAGGTAAAACAAATCCAGCAAGACCACCCGACGTGTCGATGATCCCGATAAGAGCCGCGTATCTCAGTCTCAGGACACGACGGATAAGCTACGCGTACGGAGGCCTGATAGAAATCTCCCAAGTTGCCCTGGGTTGGCCCCGCACAGTGCGCTAATTTGGACAACCACTCATGAGGAGCACTGACCCAAGGGTTGATTAAATTATCCACGGAGTTGCAAAGCCCTATGCAGGTTTATTAAGTTATTAGAAAATGTAGTACGAAGGTTGGGTCTTGCCAGACAAGTTTTAATCTCAACCGAATAAACAAGGGGGTCCCCATAATAACCCCAAGCGTGTTAGGAGCACAAAATATGGAAAACATAACACCGGTAACAAGAATCTAGTGGCGGTATGAGCGGAACAAAACACTTAGCAAAAGAATCTAGTGGCGGTATGAACAAAACACTTAACAAAACACTTAGCTAGGTCAAATTTTGACCCTTTCTCCCATGTATGACTTATGACACCAAGTAACTTGATGCAAAAGGCCCTAAAATGACAAGTGCTCCATAGATGCAAGTTGGAAGGGGTTATATAGCATAGTGGGGACATGAGAATATGGCATAGCACATAGAACAAGAACAAAACTAGCCAGAATTGGAATCATGCTCATATGATGAATTAGTTGAAACTACACATGGTGCTACAAGATCATGAATGAGGGTATGTAGAATATACACATTAGAAAACCTACATACATGCACATATAGATCATCTACACATGCACATACACGCACACTTGCAAATTGCTAACACCCACACACATATATGTGGGCACATGCACAAGGTGGTTATGCACACATACATATGCAACTCCCACACACTGACAAGTCCAAAACTACCCTACATACACTCGAATGCAAACATACATATGCTTATGTGTGTATAAGACACACACACATGCACACACCTACTCATGCAATCTACTAGCACATACATACACATGTATGGGTGTATGGAAACACACACACACACTCATATCTACACACACATGCACTCCACACACTCACACTAATAGAGATCTCACATGCCACATACCACACCTACACTAAGGAACACACACACACACTCATGTGTGGAAGAAAACGCACACACACACTAGCAAACCACATGCACACTCCACCTACACCACAACACAGGATCCAGATCCCGCACCAGATCCGAACAACGGACAACGTTCCCGGCCAATGATAAAAAAAGAACCCATTGCGGGGCTGGGGATCGAATCCACGATCTCTCGATCGCACACACGTGCACACACCACTACCCTACCGATTCGGAGCTTACTAGTATAGGTGGATTAGCCCTTCTATACACGCACTCACCACTACTCCTCTGACGATACTGAAACAGACAAGGGGAACGGCGACAGGGGGGATCAACGATGAAATTCCGGCGATAGAGGCCATCTCCGGCAGAGGCAAGATGGAGCGGAGACTACTGGATGCACGGGGAACCCATTCCCGGGATCACCTCACAGTGAGGAGGAAGGGAGCGAGCAGCAGGAGCTCGCGGATCCACCGGCGGCGAACTGGCTACGGCGGCGAACTACAGGCTACGGCGAGGGGAGGGGAACGGCGGAGGATCGGTTGCTCACTGAAGGGGGTCCTTCGGAGGCGCAGGGCACGACCGACGGCGACGACGGAGAAGGATCGGCTCGGGGACGCGGCGACGAGGAGGAGGAAGGAGTCCGGTTCTGCCCCGGCGACGGAGAGGGAGAAGAGGACCTCCGGAGGCGCACCTAGCGCCGGAATCGGGACATGGACGGCTCCAGGGAACCTCCCGCCATCACCAACGGCGACGGGACGCACCAGAGACGCGACGACGACGACGAACGACGGCGACCCTTTCTCTAAATCTCTCTGCAACTCTCCGACAGAGAAGGAGAAGGGAAATTGGAGGAGGAAGAAGAGGGAGGGAGATCGGCGGCGGAGGAGGAGAAGGAAGGAACCCTAGCGCGGGGCACGGACGCCAAGGATTAAATAGCCTCGACGTGCGTGCGTGGCTGACGGCGACAAATGGCGACGGCGCGGCCTCTGCACTCTGCACTCACACACACTGACAGAGGGAGACGGGGGTGGCAGGTGACCGTCACTGGCGCTTTGGGCCAAGTGGGCCAGCTCCCTGTCCCTCTCTCTCTTACACAGGAATAAACTAGCCTCTTTTTTTCTTTAAAAACCAAAACAGCCACAACCAAAATATTGACTAGAGCAAATAAAAGATTTTTAAAGGAAAACAAAAAATAGTTTTTGTGAAGGACAAATAAGCTTCTGTTTAACAAAAATGTTAAATGGAATTATATGACAAGATAATATTTTATTTATTAATAAAACAGCCCCTGTTTTGGTAATTTTTAAAATTCAACCTTATTCAAATAAGAAAAGCAACACTTCCAATATTTATAAGACCTCATGGGCCACCACCCCAACATTTTTATAAGTGGTTTAGCACAATTTGAATCTGCCAATAAATTTAATAGAAGAAGGGAGGGTTTTGAGAGGAAGCTAGCAAAAGTAGAAGAGAGGGGGAAGGAGAGGTTGCACACATGGAACCACCACTTCACAAGCATCTCACACCTCACATCAAACCAACAACACTCACCACATCACACCACAACAACACAAGGAAACCACAAGCAAGATGAAGAGAAGATGCATGATGAAATGATGATGATGAAGATGAGGATGCAAAATGCCACCAACACAAGAATGACAAGGTGCAACTCCACTCACAAGACATGACATAAGGTTCATACATCTTGTTACAAGCCATAAAAGGAAGGGACATCACTTGGGATGTAACAGCTAGTTACTAGTTTACTTCTTTGCTTGCTTTACTTGCTAGTATGCTAGTTTGCTTGTCTCGTCTCTAGTTTGCTTGCTTGCCTAGCTATGCTATCTTTATCTTTATCATGAAATAAAAGAAAGTAGAAACAAATATAAATATAAATGGATCCTCATCCACTTGCTAATATTTTCACAAGACCTGATTATGTTGGATCCTTTGCTAGTGAGAGTTCACTAGATTATCTTTATGAGGTCTTGCTTGAAAATCATGAATCTAAAAAATGTGAAATTTATAAAGTGATTCATGATAGTTCCTTGAACTAAAAGCATGATTGCCATGTTGTTATTATGAATTGTTCGAATATCCATGATGCTAATGATATGCAAGACCACAAGCTTGGGGATGCTATGCTTGATGAAGATGATATTTTTTGTCCCCCGTGTTTTGGTGAGAAAATTTATTTTGATTATTGCGTACCGCCTATTTATGATGAATGTGGTGATGACACATATGCTATAATTGTTAATTATAACCATGAAACTTTTCATCATTATTTTAATTTTCAATTTGGTTATGACAATCAAGTGTCGCATGATATTTATTTTTTTGCGAAGAGTGATAAATAGGAGTAAAAATGAGTTTTTTTATGTGAAGAGTGATAAATTTTTTATGCTTGTAGATCTTGAAAAGAATGCTTTATGTGATAGTTATATGTGATATTCCTTCATGATGCTACTGAAAGTTAATATGAGGGAGGAGCATATGCTTGTAGGCATTTCAATAATATCATGTTTCCTCCCTATGTCTTTAGAGTTTCAAAGTTATGCTTGCTTTCTCATCCTGTGCTAGTTGATTCTTGATCCCATAGATTGTTTGCTCATAAAATACCTATGCATAGGAAGTATGTTAGACTTAAATGTGTTTGCCACATGTCTTATGATGCTCTCTTTGTGATTTAAGTCTTGTCTTTATGTGAGCATCATTATTATCCTAAGCCTACCTTGATGGCTATAAAGAAAGAGCTTGTTGGGAGAAAACCCAATAGTTATCATTTACTTTATATTTTTGTGTGATAAAATGAGTGTTTCCTCTTTAATTATTAAGTTTTAATGTTTTAATTAGTGTTTTTGCTAATTAAAGCCTTTGGGATGACTCGCAAGATGAGTAGAAACTATAATGAATCTGAAACGGAAACTTTAACTCCAGTGAAGGAATTTTAATTTTTTACTAGAGAGTGATAATGATCTGAAATTTTAAAACAATATTTCTATACGAATTCTTAACGTTGTCCTAATTTTTAAGAATTTTTAGAATTTCACAAATATAGGGCCTCTACAGATTGCTATGAACTTTTATATTTTAAACATATTCTGTTTTGCTTGCATATTTTTCTTGTTTTCATTATGCAATGGATTATATCGGAGGGTATAAGTCATGGAGAAGTTAGAATACAGTACCTATTATGAAATAATAATGAATTAAGAATCAACTTATCATAGTACCTCAAGCATGCAATATGTTCCTGATACTAACGAATCTCTTTGTGAATCTTCTCCATGTATAAATCAATTGTGTTATAAAAATTCTTTGTGAAGTGGGGGATAGCCTTGAACTTTGTCCATGCCCATGGAAACTTTATGAATCTTCTCCATGTATAAATCAATTATGAATCTCTTTGTGAAGTGGGCGATAGACTTGAACTTTGTTCATGCCCATGGAAACTTTGTGAATCGTGATTACAGATTTTTTTATCCCCATGTATAAATCAATTGTGCTATAAAAATAATGTGCCGAGAATTACCTTTAGGATGTTTAAATTGCTTGTTTGACAGGTGTTGTGCAAGAACAAAAACTTTGGGTGTAGCGTTTGATTTTTCATATTTTACTGGAAAGTAAAAAGCTACTGAAATTTTTTCACAGTGTTGATATGCAAATAGTTTATTTGTTCCTAACTTTTCAGAATTGTTTGAGTTACATATATATAGGTACCATTTGTATCTTTATGGACTATCCTGTGTTTCATAGATTGTTGTTATAGTTGGTTGTGTGCTTATGATTGAATTCTTGTTGAGTCTCATTGACTTGCGAGACATATAATTGTGGTAGCATACAGTGGGTAATGTTAGATTATAATTATGCAATAATGTTATGGCAGGACATGATGAGATTTGATGATGATGCACCAACGTTTCGAATAAAAGTTTTGTCAAGTTTTGTGTGGATGAAGTGTTCGAAGATCGAGGAGGTATTGATATGGTAAGAATAAGGAGAGGAAAGAGTTAAATATTGGGGATTCCCACGGTAACCCAAGTAAATATTCTAGGAGACTCAAGCGTCTAAGGTTGGGGATGCCCCGAAAGGCATCCCATCTTTCTTCTTCAATAACTATCGGTATGTTTGGGTTTTTGTTTTGTTCACACGACATGCGTAAATTCTTGGAGTGTCGTGTGCCTTTTATTTTCCTTTTGGAAATGCACCATGATGGATTAGGGAAGTGTCAGTGCACTAGAGTTTTGGGCTCTCCAGTGCCCCTAACTCGTGCACGGCCAGTAGTAGCCACCCTGGCAGCAAGGCCCACGAGGGACATGCCAGATACCGGCACAGAAGAATCAAGATCATCGGCAAGACATTGCCGATAGGGCTATTGAACCCCCAGGCGAAGCAAAGCCCCAGCAAGGCAAGGCCCCAGCAAGGCGAAGCCTCGGCAAGGCCCTGCCAGCGCACGGGCCAGGTGTCGATCCACCTAGATGCGTGTCGCGGCGTCGATGTTGGAGGAGGCTAAGAGGTGCCGATGGGACGAGCTCCCATCCCGTCCCACTGACAGACGGAGATGCCTGACGCTGCATTAAATGCGCTTGTCCTACTCCGTCGGTGTTAGGTATGATAGCACTGTAGCTCTGTACACCCCGTGTACGCACTGTACGCCACTGTTGGGGTACCCTTCAAAGTAGATAAGGAGGCCCAGGGCGATAGGGTAGAGGACTTTTCGATTTTTGGGACTTTCTAGCACACACGCATGGTAGTTGCTTGTAGCGTCCCTGTAGCAAGAACCCTAAGAACACTCTCAATACCACCAAGCAGGAGTAGGGTTTTACGCATCCATGCGGCCCGAACCTGGGTAAAGATCCCCGCGTGATGTTCATCAGACCGGCTCTTTGCACGAGCCTTTCCTCCGCCGAACCGAAAGGAATCCCTATGATCCCATAGGTGTTTGTTCCCACGACAGGAAGTCCATGGTTGATTTATATAATTCACTTTGCATTCACTTATATCTTTTTATTATTGCTTTATAGAATGCTTCATGTACTTCACTTATATCATTTGAAGTTGGATGCCTGTTTCTCTTCATATAGAAAACTATTATTTGTAGAATGCTATTTTGCTTCACTTATATTTATTAGAGCATGTCCACGTATTTTGTAGAAAGAATTTAACTCTCATGCTTCACTTATACCTATTTAGAGAGTCAACAGGAATTGGTCATTTACATGGTTAGTCATAAAATCCTACATAAAACTTGTAGATCACTGAATATGATATGCTTGATTCCCTGCAATAGTTTTGCGACATTAATATAGTGATATGTGGGTGCACTAGCAGATGATTGTGTATTAGCAAGAATATTGATTTTAAGGTTTGTGATTCCCGAATAATGCATGTATAGTCTATAGTTATGCGATGAATATTGGAGCATAATTTATCCTTGATTGAAATCCTTTGTCCTATTGAATCGGGGGCGCGCGATGGTTAAATCCTCTCAACCTCGTCCCTAGGAGAATGCGAGTAGTACTTTGATTTGTGATAAAATAAGTAAAACTGTGCAATAAGTATATGAGTTCTTTATGAATAATGTGAATCCATGGACATACGCAATCTCACATATTCATATTTTGCTAGCCTATTCGGTACTGTGTACTGCCCATTTTCACCTCGAGGATTGGTGCAACTTTATACGGTGCATCCAAAACCCCGTGACATGGTACACTCTGCTGCACATAAGCCTCAATATATCTTCCTCAAAAAAGCCACCATACCTACCTATCATTGCATTTCCGTAGCCATTCCGAGATATATTACCATGCAACTTCCACCGTCACTTCATAGGAGTTGTATTTCCATTGTCATATTGCTTTGCATGATCGTAAGATAGTTAGCATGATATTTACATGGCTTGTCCATTTTTTGATATCTTTTGCTACGATAGATCATTGCACATATTGGTATACTGCCAGAGGCATTCATCTAGAGTCATATCATCCTATCAATTTTTCATATTGAGTTGTAAGTAAGTAAAAGTGTGGTGATTATCATTATTAGAGCATTGTCTCAGTGAGGAAAGGATGATGGAGACTATCATCCCCCCAAAAGTCGGGATGACACTCTAGAAAAAAAATGAAAAATGGGAAAGGCCAAATGATCCCACCATATATATAAAAAAATGGGGCAGGCAAAAAAAAGAAAAAAGGCCCACCCAGAAAAAACTATAAACAAATAAATGAGAGAAAAAGAGAGAAGGGACTTTGCTACTATCCTATACCACACTTGTACCTCAATGTGGCACCATGTTTTCATATAGAGAGTCTCTTGTTTTGTCACTTCCATATGCTAGTGGAAAATTTTCACTATAGAACTTGGGTTGTATATTCCAATGACTGGCTTCCTCAAATGCCTGAGGTATTCATGAGCAAGCAAGTTGGATGCACACCCACTTAGCTTCAGTCGTGCTTTCATACATTTATAGCTCTAGTGCATTTGTTGCATGGCAATCCCTACTCCTCGCATAGATATATATTGATGGGCATCTCCATAGCCCGTTGATACGCCTAGTTGATGCGAGACTTTCTTCTTCACTTTCAACCCTTTTGATATCTACCACCATATTCTATTACACCCTTATGCTATGTCCATGGTTCACGCTCATGTATTGCATGAAGAATAAAAAGTTGATGCGCATTGAAAAAGTATGATCCAATTGCTTGGTTTGACACAAGGGTGCTCGTGATTTATACTTTATGCTAGGAAGACCAAGCGTGATAGGCTACATGATTTTGAACAGATAACATTCTTTGGCATTGTTATTTTGAAAAGACATGATTGTTTGCTAGTAAACCTGAGTATGGAAGTCTTTTTGTCATACTACTGCCTTTGATCACTTGTATCTTAATATTCATGCCATGATTAAACATTTAATCAGGATTATGTTAGGTAGCATTCGACATGAAAAATTATTTTTTATCATTTACCTACTCGAGGACAAGTAGGAATTAAGCTTGGGGATGCTGATATGTCTCCATCATATCTATAATTTTTGATTGCTTCATGCCAATATTCTACAACTTTCATATACTTTTGGCAACATTTTATAATATTTTTTGGGACTAACTTAATTACCAAGCGCCTAGTGCCAGATCCTGTTTTTTGTTTGTTTTTTGTTTCGCAGAAATTCCATACAAAATGAAGTCCAAATGCGGTAAAAAATTACAAAGGTTTTTTTTGAATATATGCGAAATTTGAGAGTCGGAATCAATGCAAGACGATGCCCGAGGGCCCCACAAGCCAACAGAGCAAACCCCCAAGGGGGCACGCCATGATGGCTTGTGGCCATCCCTTAGGTCGGTTATGGCTCTCCTTTTGGTGCAAGAATTATATTTTCGCAACAAAAATCCCCTTGAAATTTCAGCCCCATCAGAGTTGCAGATCTCCGGATATTTAAGAAATGGTTAAGGGCTCTAAAAAATAGTTTCGAAAATAGAAGAGAAATAGTGAGAGATCCAATCCCGGAGGGGCTCTTGCCCTCCGAGAGCCATCACATCCATGGACCAGAGGGTAAACCCTCCTACCACCTAGGGAAGATGCCTAGGAATAACAAGAAATAGGGGTATCTCCCCCTCTCTCCTAGTAGTGCCAGAGCATCACCGGGGCAACCATCGTGACGGCGATCTACACCAACAACTTCACCGCTGTCACCACCAACTCTCTCCCCATCTATGCAGCGGAGTAAAACTCTTCTCCCCGTTGTAATCTCTACTTGAGCTTGGTGTTGAATGCTATATATTATTATCCAATGATTTCTGGCTATCCTATGATGTTTGAGTAGATCTCTTTTGTCCTAAGGGTTGATTGATGATTGTGATTGGTTTTATTTGTATGTTCTATTTTGGTGTTGTCCGAAGGTGCCTTACGTGAGGCACACACATGAAGGAATTCCGCTGGAGGGTTTGCAATATGTTCATGATTCACTTATAGTGGGTGGCGAGAGTGATGGAAACTTACACCTGAGTAAGGGGCTTGTTTACGTATCGGATAAAGGGGACTTGATGTTTAATGCTATGGTCGTGATTTACCTTAATGATTTCTAGTAGTTGTGGACGCTTGCGAGAATTCCAATCATAAGTGCATATGATCCAATTATGGAAAGTATGTTAGTGTATGCATGTCCCTCATATAAAAGTAGAACAATGGTACCGGTATACCGGTCTAGTTATCGATTGCCTAGGGATAAATATTTCTCTTACGTTATACAAAAAGCTTTGTACTAAATAATTTACTTTCTTCTTATTTATCTAAGAAGCCCCTAAATTTTATTTCCATGTTTTTTATTACCTTGCAAAACTATCTATCATACTACTAAGTACTTCTAGTTTTATTCCCGCAAAGTAGTTTCATACTTGTTCTATGTAAAGTAAGAGTTAGCGTGCGTAGAGTTGTATCGGTGTTTGATAGAACTTAGAGAGTATTAATTTTAATTAACCTCTTCATTGGGTTCGACACTCTTAGTTATCGAAAAAGGCTACAAAGGACCCCCTACACTTGGGGGTTATCAGTCGATAGGTTAGTGCTAAAAACTATTATAAATTGGGAAAATGCCCCAAAAGTATCCTAGAATGATAATATATCAGCATGGAACAATCAAACATTATAGAGACGTTGGAGACATATCAGTGACCTGGAAGTAATCCACCTTTCCAAATATTCACACACATCTTTGGAAGACCAGGTTGGTGACACTACAACAAGACGACACCAACACGACAAACATTCTCGAGGAATGAGGACAGCAAGACCCAGAAGATGGTGACACCCTCAACACTACCCAAGATTGAGAAAGTTGCCATATGATGATGAGGGCATAAGACATGCAATTTCATGGTATGCGTCGCTAATAGAGCAACATTGTCCTTATTGTTGTTGTATGGGCAACCACTCATGGATTAAAACCTTGCCATTTGGCCCACCTCACTATAGTGGGCAGGAAAATGGTACTCTTCATCCCTCGCTCTTGGTGTCAATGTTATCACCAACGTAATCGACGGGCTGGACCTATAACATGCCTTGTTAATGACATTGCATGCAGGACTGCCCACCTAGAAACCTTGATGCCTCAGAAGACAAGAAGGCATCACTATGAAGACAATAGGAGGCCGAGTCAATGGCAGCTACGAGGAACCACCTTTGCCTAGTCAACTCGTCAGACGAGAAGTTTTCGAAGATTCTTTCGGACCAACCTAGGTCATTTCATCGAACAACTACAAGAGACGTGGCAACACCTGAAGAGGACCCAGAAGTTCGTAGGTCGTTCTCTCTGAGGCACGAAGCACAGCACGACTACTAAGTCCAAGAACCCATAGGGTAGGATGAGTCATATATCCCCTATGTGAAGTCAAGTTCGTGTGATGGTTCGAATGGAACCATGTTGTGTTTTGATCATTTTTTTCTGTTTGTGTCGTGGGAACAAACACCTATGGGATCATAGGGCCAGAACCCTTTCGGTTCGGCGATCGCAATGCTCGTACAAAGAGCCGGTCTGATGAACAGCACATGGGCATATTTACCCAGGTTCGGGCCGCACGGATGCGTAAAACCCTACTCATGTATGCTGGTATTGGGAGTGTTGTTAGGGTTCTTGCTACCGGGACGCTACGAGCAGCTGCCACGCGTGTGTGGTAGAAAGTCTCAAAAGCGAAAAAAGTCCCCTACCGTATCGCCCTGGGCCTCCTTTTATACTCTGAAGGGGATCCCAACAGTGGCATGCAGTGCGTACATGGGGTGTACAGAGCTACAATGCTATCATACCTAATACTGACGGAGTAGGACAGGCGCCTTTAATGCACCGTTAGGCATCTCTGTCTATCAGTGGGACGGGACAGGAGCTCGCCCCATCTTCACCGCTTAGCCCCCTCCAACGTTGATGCCACGACACGCGTCCAGGTGGATCGACACCTGGCCTGTGCGCTGGCAGGGCCTTGTCGGGGCTTTGCCTTGCCGAGGCCTTGCCTTGCCGGAGCCTAGCTTTGCCTGGGGATCCAATAGCCCTCCCGGCAAGGTCTTGCTGGTGATCTTGATTCTCCTGTGTTGGTATCTAGCAAGTCCCTATTGGTCATCGCTGCCAGGGTGGATACTACTGCCCGTGCATGAGTAATGAGCACTGGAGAGCCCAAAACTCTAGTGCACCGACAGTTTGTGTGTTGGTGTAAGTCACCCTTTTACCCTAGGCAACATGTATGTGATGATACCACCTATAATATCCTAATGAATGTGTGCCCTTTCCGGCACTTGTTTGATTGCACTTGCACTGTAGAACCCCCTTTAGGAACACCTCCCTTATGCTACCTGTTTCTTCTCACCTTTCTCGTCAACTCAAGACTAGGAAGGCAAGATGCACCAAGGAACCACCTCGACAAGCAACTAGCACGAAAGACTTTTGACAACAACTTATCACACCAAGTGGAACCTCGTAAGGGTTATGCTTTTCCCTTAGGATTATGAGTCATTTCCTAGACCGACCCAAACCCCACAAGTTACCCAGCTTAAACCATTAACCATATGCTTAACCCAAGGGTTTGCAAGAGAACCCGTTAAGTTGGAATGACCTTGTTTAGAACTACGTTCACCATGGAACTAGTGATCGAAGTGAACAAACACATTACATCCCCAAGCCAATACTTGAAGTGACGATGCCATAGGGGAGATCATTTTGAGGATAAATGATTAGTAGACTGATGATTTGACGAGGCTATAATCTATATCTCGAGGAAGTAGTTGAGACCCTTGGTTGATTATGAGACTTCCATGATCATATGTGAATTTGGTGGATCCAGTTGATAGAGTAGCATAACTTACTTCTCCCTTGAGTGAATTGGATTTAGTAGGAAAATTATGATCACAAGCTAAGATTCTTCGAGCAGCAAGTGTGATCTTGCATAAGACATGAGGGTTGGATTAAATAGGTGAACCTAGTGGAGTATAAATGTTGAGTAAGTCTACATGGTTCAGACTAATTATGATTTAGTTCGATGATTTCAATCTTGATACCATGTTTCTTGATGGAAGATAAACAAGAAACACTGGATTGTTGTCCGTTGAATTTGAGGATCTATATGCACCTAACATTGGAGTTACCAGATCATCATGATGGGAATTGGTGGATATAATACGATGAGATAGTCCTCTCAAGGATTTGGAGACAATAAAAACTCTAGGACATACATGTAACAATCACTAGTATTGAATATGTAGTAGTAATGGATCGTGTGATATTGGATGGTGTTTGTGGATCGATTAAATTGGATTCGTAGGAAGGAAACAAGATTTTTGATTGGTATATTACGTGTTTCCTTAGCATACATATGAAACACCTTAGACCTTGGATATATTAGCTGAACACTTGAATTCGTAGTGTCATATTCGAGCTTAGCAGCTTGTATGCTCCACCCGAGGATTGTTATATAGGTATACATGTGAGGTGGTTATCGATTAAACATGATATTTTGATTTAGTCCTTCTCTCAAAACCATGGACACATGGACAATATGAGTGATGTTGGAATTGACTTATATGAGATGATACCTTCAATGATATAGGATGATATTTGTTTGGGGAGATAGGTAGGACTATTTGCATCCAAGAACTATGCTCAAGGATAAGATGGTAGAGATCCACTCACATCCAAGGATACTTGAAACCCCTAAGCTTTACCGAGCCATAGCATGGTCATATCATGACCATAGGCCCTGGCCCTATGCGGAGAGACTACGGCCAGTACTCTACCTTGACTACCCCAATCATATACATAATGAAGGTGGACTTGAAGAATTTGGTCATGAAGGACCACAAAACTATGGGCAAGAAACCTCCCGGGACAAATACAACTCCCATGGGATTAAGACTAACTGGCCAAAGATTGGTTCTTGAGCTATCTCCCAAGAGCAGGCTGAATCAAAATTGTCGTAAGTCTAAAAGCTATTCCCGAGTCTCACCCTAAGACCACACCGTCCACACCTCACGGTTAACAGATAAACCGTCAGGCCCTTTTTAGGATGACTTATGCCCGCTTCTCTCACATATCTCATGAGAAATGTGTTTGTGTGATACTTGGAGTAATTTGTTGTTGTGCTCAATGATGACATACTTATTTACCCAATGATAGAAAGGAACACCCTAGTCCTATATGGATAAGCCTAGAAGCACCGATTGCCATGCCTCTCAAGTGTAAAGGTTTTACCTTGAAGAAGTCAAACTCTTTGAAACACTCTCCCTACAACAGAAGACACTATTACCAAAGCAAGTTGAAGAACCACTATGGTTGGGAAACCACGACAATGAAGAACAAGAAAGATGAGTCAACCACGACTCATCTGCCAGCTACATTTGCCAGACTATGTCAAGAAGCACCAACGTTCAAGCATGATGAAGCCTTTAGACATCAAGAGAAATTAAAGAGCCCTTGTTCTAAGTAGTCACCTATCAGCTCCTGACTAGGAAGTAACCGAGAAGTAGATAGCACCCCTCACTATAGGAATAAGGCACTTTGCCGTCAGCCATCAGACGGCCAACTGCCCGGCTGAATAAGCCACGGTAAAGGGAGCTTTGCCGTCTGCTAGCGGATGGCAAAGACCTTTGAATCTTTGTCGTCCGCCAGTGGATGGCAAAGGTCCTGGACGGCACACATGGCACCTTAGCTCCGTTAAGGACTTAACAACATGGCTTGCCATCCGCTGGCCAATGGCAAAGACCTTAGTTCTTTGCCGTCTGCTAGCGGATGGCAAAGAACCGACCTAGGCCAGCCCCAGGTTGCATAGGTAGCTGCCACGTGGAAGCTTTGCCATCTTCTAGCTGACGGCAAAGACCTTTGTCGTCTGCCAGCAGACTGCAAAGTTGCTATATAGCCTCTGTTTTTTCTATTTTTTCTTAAAATGATTCAATTTGACAGAATATCACATATATATCCAACATATCAACAATACAAGTTTTCAACAAGCATACCAACAATAACTCCTCCTCATCATCATCATAACTCCTTCTCCTCATCATCATCAACTCTAACACATTCTAGCACATAATAACACACTGTACCTAGGACCTACATACTCCTATCTCGTAGGACCTACTCTACCATCTCTTAGGTACAATATCATAAAACAAGATAGGCCCTGACTCTCCATTATGGAGAACGGAGATCATATTGTCTCCCATTCTTGGCCTACGCACAATGTTGCTTCCAAGTAGCTCTCTATGATTGAGCGTACATTTTTTCCTATCTTTGATTGTCATGAGTCCATCGGTTTTAGAAATCTGATATGGACAGGAGTGATGCGTAGGCTGACCTGGTCGTGGTGGCCCTAAGCTCGTAACAACAACGCGACCTCTCGAAAACATCAGATGAGGCACACAATCCTCTAGGATTTTTTGTTGAGAAACATAGTAATAACTTTGTATTTAGCAATGTAGTTTAGCTTTAGAAGAATTTATGCAAAAGATGCACGACTGTCGTAATAGTAGAATTAAAATCTTACCATGCAATCTCCATGGATGTTACCATAATGTACAGGAGTTTGATAATAGCTATTGTAATTCTCAAGATGACTAAGAAATGTGGTAAGATGATCTTTCTCCTTATAAGTTAATTCTGCTTCATCACTGTAGTAATAGGTTCTGTCTACCATCTTCCGTACATTTTTTGAAGAATGAAAATAAGTTGTCAATGAAAATAAGTTGTCACCTATTTTTAAATAAAAAATATAAATTACTTACTAAATATGGTTGAGAAACTCACATAATGGTATAACTAGAGGCATCTACACATCGACCCAGATGTCGATATTACCTTCAATTTCATCTTCCGGACGAATATCAAAGGTGATAAGCATAAATTAGGCTCAAATGCATAAGCCTTGCATAGTGCTTGCCAATTTTTACATTCAAAATAGCGATAGGTGTCTGCACGGTACAATTTTACGGCAAAAGTAAAACCATGCTCAGTCCTCAAGTGAACTATCTTTACCTCCATATTTTTTTCAGTATTGAAACCAATCTTATCCGAGACAGCAATTCTTGCATGGCAGGGGATACGCTAGTAGAACAGTAAAAAATTAAAATTAATTATAAGTTGAAGCAAAAGAGGCAGAAGTCATGCTTAATTACGAAAAAAGACTTGTCATTCCGACTTACTGTATCCACTTCGAAGGTCTCATCCAGCATGATGATGAAGTGCCTACCATCAACTAGGAGAGTTTTGTCACACAGGCCGCGCTCGTCTGCGAATTATTCGCACATACCGAATTCATTTTCGTTGTCAGACATTTCCTATGTTCATAGTTGAAACATTTAAAATCAATCGAAGGAAACTACGAGAAAACTGATCAACACATAGATCACTATTACTCAATATGCAACGGGTTGACTTTAGGTCTGTCGAGTCTTTCCTTGTTAAACTCTCATCTCATGTATATGGTGGGCACTCCCTCTGATATTGCGACCGTCGATGATGGTGGCTCCTCCATTCGTCCACAAGTGCATTACACCAAAATGTCTAGCACACGGGAACGAAGGAGAAGCGACCCCCATGACAATAGTCAGGATTCTTCCTCTCTCTCTCTGTCATATATATATATATATATATGGTGGACACTCTCCCTCACTGAAAGACACACAATGAGCCGAAACATACCTAAAGTCAACCCGTTTCATATATCGAGCAATGACATAGAAAAAATACCGGAATTACGGCACTGTTTGGATCCTAATGCATGTATGACTTCCGGTCCGTCGAGGCTTTCCTTAAGTAACTCTCATATCTCATGGTGTGTTGGTGCGCTCTCTCTCACACTGATATGGTGGTGTATATATGTTGTTGGGCACTCTCTCACAGTAATAGTTCGACTGCTGGTAATGGAAGCCCCACCTCTTCTCTTCTAGCGCAACATATTGACGATTATATCGCAAAGAAGAGCAGAATGATGAGGCGCCCCCCACGACAACAGTCGGGATTCCTCCGTCAAGAACACACATGAAAGTCACATAAGGAGCAACGACAGACCAAAAGTCACACACACACATTATACCAATAAAATATCACAAATACATTAATATTTATAATGAACTCGAATATAATATCACTAATACATCACCCCGAATAATCCATTTAATGCATCATCAAATATTATTATATAAGATCACTAATACAGATTGAATATCCTAGAATCCAAAGTGGAGGACGGTGAACTCGGTTCACTAGCGGTCTCTGAGTCGCCGGCGGTGGACACCCAAAGATAAGGAACCATCACGGGATCTTAGCTCAAGTGATATCCCTGAAGGATCTACAAGGTATTGTCGAACCAGGCGTCCAATGCCACCATGTAGCGACGGACGTGCTCGTCCTCCTCCCTGACACGGCGATGTACCACCTTCGCGGGTGCCCTCTCCCTCCGCACCAAAAGTGGCCCGTGTGACCGCCACCATAGAATGTCCGGGTCGACAACGAGACCTGGATTCCTCACCAACCTCCAAGCCCGGGAAGGTAGCACCTCCCAGTGCCAACCCGGCGGAGCCCAGTCCAGGACATGGCGCCTATCAAGTAGGCTCCCGCGGACTACTCGACGATGAGGATGCGGGCCGGGCATCATCGACAAATTCCTATGAGAACGTTTTCTTATCGGTTAATCACTATTTCATAAAACCCCAAAATTTTCATCCTTAACATACTAATCTAACCTAAAACTAAAACTAAAACTAAATCTAAACTAAGCATAAAACTAAAACTAAAAAAACAGAAAAAAAAAGAGGAGGAGGAGGATCTCACCGCAGGTAGGGGGGCTGCTAGTGGAGGAGGGAGGAGGTCTGCCGCTGGGAGGGGGCGGCGCCGCGGGCTTCCTCACGGTCATGCGCAGGCGCCTACCGCAGGGGAGGGGCGTTGTGGCCGGGGCGGCGGGGGTGCGGTGGGGGTCGGGAGCACGGCGGCGAGGCAGCGGATCGGGGCGGCGAGGGGCAGGGGCGGCGGGGGCACGACGGGGGCCAGCGGCGGGGGCATGACAGGGGCGCGACAGGGGCCGGGAGAACGGCGGTGGGGCGGCGGGTCAGGGCGGTGGGGGCACGACTGGGTGCCGGGTGCAGGGCGGCGGATGCGTGGTGCGGGTCGTGGTGGGGCGGCGGGGCGGAGGGGGCGCGACAGGGGCGTGACGGGGGCCGGGAGCACGGCGGTGGGGCAACGGGTCGGGGCGGCGGGGGCGCGACGGCAGGCCAGGTGCGGGGCGGCGGAGGCGCGGTGGGGATCGGGGGTGGGTGGCGGGGGATCAGCGGCGGCGGGGGCACGGTAGGGGTGGGGGCTAGGCAGTGGTCGGCGGCGGGCGGGCGGGCGTACGGTTGGGTCGGGGGAGATGGGTCGGGGATATGAGAGGCGTGGGGGTGCACCGTTAGCGGTTAGGTATCCACCTCTTTGCCATCCGCAAGCCGACGGCAAAGAGGTGGGGTGATGGGCCATTACAGTAGTGTCGTCAACTAGGCCCCACCCACCTCTTTGCCGTCCGCTTGCTGACGGCAAAGAATCTATGCCGTCAGCTAGCAGACGGCAAAGAGCTGGCTGATGGCAAAGCCCCTCTTTGCCGTCTGCTAGCTCTTTGCCATCCGCTTTGCGCTAGCTGATGGCAAAGCCAATCTTTTCCGTCTGCTAGCTGACGGCAAAGAGTTGGCAGACGGCAAATTGTCTGATTCCAGTAGTGCCTCAGTCCACCACTTTGAAGGTGTACAATGAGCATGATGCCCCTACCCTCTCCAGATGCTTGGAACAGAGTGGAATAGCTGTCATGACCTTGTTACTAGCCTCTTTTGGTCCGATCATGGACATGACCTTGACTAGATCATGGTAAACCACGTGCAAAATATATTCCTCACCACTTGCCCAAACATCAAGTTTGGGGACTAGATTGTTGTTCTATACTTTTGGGTACTCATCTTATTTAGAACCCCTTAGAGACCCTCTCGAATGGGAGAAAACAGTTAGACACCTACTATCTAAGCTTAGTCTTAGGGATGAGACTCAACCCAAACCGTCCCACAAATGGCAATGAAGAGAAAAGTAGACTAATCACTCAAAGACACGTTGGAAACGTGCGTCCGTGACTACAAAGATAACTGGACAAGGGTGACCGAAGGACGTACCTCGACAACTTATTCAAGCGAAGGACCCTGACAAAAATCCTACGTTGACACGCTTCAGCAGTCTAAAGGATGAAGACCGTCTACGATCAAAGATCACCTACCTTTAGGAAGCCAACGATTCCACCTCAATAGGAGGCTAAGCGAAGGTCTGGCCCTTCTAGACTAAAATGAGACATCATGATGCTGACACAATTCTTCGCCACGTATTCCGACTTTGGAATACACAAACAAGCTAGACCCTGGCCCGAAACCCATTCATCAGGCTGATAACTTTTAGTCGTACCTAGCGTATCACAATAACCCCGTTCACATATCGGACGAAGCCACATGCAGCACTCGAAGCCATATCATCAAGCACTTCAAATACCAATGGTTAGGGATGGCAATGGGTCGGGTTTGGAGTGGGTGGAGCTGGTCCAAATCCAACCCATGACCCATCTTCCTACGCTGTGCCCATCCACCAAAGCATCCGTGGGGAAAAAATGTGCCCATGCCCAAACCCATTGGATATCCATATACCAATGGAGCTCCACGGGCATAGAAAAATTAGCATGAAGGCTTCCCAAAGATCATATTAACTCATCATCATTCATTAACTAAGATTAGGTTTAATATTTATGTTATTGGAGTTGTGGGGCATTAGGGAACCTCGTTGGAATTTGGCCTTCTATGATTGTAAGAGACTTGTGGTTGGACATTTGCTTAGTTTAGTGTCAATGCCATAGGAGCCCATGTGTCATGCGGGTATCCATTGGATATCCATGGAGCAAAAATTACAGATGTGCCCAACCCAATTGTTCGTGGGTATCCAAATCCATGGATCCATGGGCAGAAATGCGCTCCATACCCTTGCCCAATCGGGTCGGGTGTCCGCGGGTATCCACATCCATGGATAAAATTGCCATCCCTACCAATGGTGCGACCACACCAAGAAGGAGCAACATGGGAATGTGAAGACTACCTCATGCCTGAATTTCCTTATATCTTCAACACCTAGACTAGGAATCTTAGGGACGAGATTCTTACAAGGGGGTAGGTCTGTCAAACCAAGTTTATTGCCTCATATTACTAAGTTAAGTTTTTGTGTGCTTGTGATGCTTGACTTGACTGATATTGCTTGCTTGCTTCAGATTCCTCCTACTCTATAGACTCATCTCCTTGATCCAAATCTTTTCCCAATGATCATACCATGTGTGTAGGCTCCAAGTCCTGATTGTATCTGCAAACAAAGACAACATATCAGTGCTTCGATGCTGTATTGAACACTATGGGCCTCTTTGATTTGCATGATTTATAAAATACACTAATAGATTGGCATGCCACCTTTGATCATTCATGATTAACATCTCAAAAAAATTGTATAGTACATGTGTCATTTTAACCAAGTGCCAACAAATTGAACTCCGTTGTGGTTAATAATTAACAGGAAAGGAACATCACTTTTGTCGGGACCCTGATCCTAAGTCATATGAATCCAGACTGTAACATATCACATCACTTTGCAGCCTCACGCACGGTAAGTTCTACGGCTGCAGCCTTACCTTAGCTGGCACCGTTTGCGTCTTTCGGCTCACGTATGTGAACATGTCGCTGGCAATCAAACGACAGAGAACCCGGGCCGACATGACTAGTCATAGAACCCAAGCGGCATATCCATACAGAAACAGGCATACGTAACCTAGCAATGCAGGTGTCGGCCTCAAGCGCGTGTAGACGAGTCATACCAAGCTACAAGGACTCCATTACGCCGTGAGACATAAATGCCATCACTGCACGTAGACGAGTCATAGGAGGCTACAGGGACACCAATACACTGCGAGACATTTCCCCGAAGGGACAAACACAGCAGCAAAGAAGGATACATGTTGGTCAATCAATGTGTCCGGAGTAGTAGCAAGCTACCATGGCTCAGTGGAAGCACAAAGAGGTAGTTTCACGTAAAGAGGAGTACTAAAGGCACACAACTAGGTGTCGGATCCCATACATACCATTGCACGTCACATGTACGCACGACATGCCCGATATGCATAGATACAACCATGTCATCACAACATAACCATACAACAACATGACTTTTATTTAAGAGGCTTAAACGAGCCTTGCATAATATGTTCTTACAGATAGGGTCACATGACCCGACACTCAAGTCATACAAACAAGTTCATACAAACCAAGCGGAAGCATAAAGCTGTCTGAGTACAAACAGATGAAAAGGGTAAAAAGGCACAAGGCCTGACTATCTATAGCCCGCCACAGGCGTAAGGCCGTAGCTGGGACACCAGCTATTCGGCATCGTCGACATGTAGCAAGAACCCACCCGATGGGTCCTGGGTCTCATCTGCAATATTTATTAAGCAAACATGAGTACAAATGTACTCAGCAAGTTTTTATGGCAGACCTAGGCTAATCATGCTCATGTATCAACAAAGTGGGAGGTGGAGTTTATGCAGCAATGTCAGCTTTGACTCATGGCTAACCTACACTACTCAATTTTAACTCTGTGTTTACATTTTTAATATCGCACACGAGTCCACTAGCTCCATAGCAATACACCACCATAGATTCACTTCCCTCTCCTGGGAGAGTGCCATCTACGGTACTCACACTTGTCTTGATAATTTTATTAGTATCCATTTGATTATCTATGAACAGCATAAGCTCTCCAAGTAGTCCAAATCCAAGGACGCGGCTATTCGAATAGTTTCATACCCTGCAGGTGTGTACTTCTTCACACATGCTCTCACCACTTATCGCTATGTGCTCATAAAACCATGCACCTCGGCAACCTTCAAGCGGAAGCCCAGCGAGGGAGTCGTCCACGACCGTCAATCGCATAAGACCTCTAGTCTAGGCTATCGCTGATTTGAGACTGAACCCGCACGGAAGTCCGGCCGAAGTTTCCGCTACGGCCCCAAGATGTGCGCAGGGTTCCTAAGTCCACCATTCGGATGACCCTTGGTACACCATGCCACTGCCTACCGCGTCGTAACCCACCCCTAGGGTCAGCGCTACGCACGGCCTCTAGCATGCTATGAACACCAGAAACTACCTGCAACTCCTGGACTCAGGACTAAGCGACTGATAAGTTGAGAGGGTCAATTAAGTATCCCAACGTGTGGTAGTAACTAGTCTTGGGTCACAAACACGGAACTAATTTCCTAAGAACGGTCCCAATGAGACAACCCGCTATGTACTCCTACATAGCCTCTGATCGCTACCTTTACCAAATCGGGTTCATCGTAATATCATCACATCGGAACAACATCATTTCACTCAGTTCATCACCCAGATGAAACGGACCTGACACAACTCTAAGCATAGCAAGCATAGCAGGCAAAGTAAGCTAAGCACATCATGCCACAAGCATCTACCAGGTATGCTAGGTTGCAAGGTTTAGCTATTTACTGTGACAATGTCAGGTTATCCAATAGAATGGGATCATCTACCGTGTATGACTGACATGTGATCGGTTGTCCTAATGCAATAAACAAGAGCAGGAGCGAGAGAGTGGGATATTATCAGAATGATCAAAGTGGTTGCTTGCCTTGCTGGGTAGCGGAAAGGTTCTCTCCTTCGTCGGGTTACTCGGAGGTATCCTCAGAAGCAGGGCCTACCGCAATACAGATAAGAAACAATCAACACACGCAAGTGCAACAGTATGATGCATGATCATGGCATGGTAGCATGTATGGATGAGCTAATGCAACTAGAGTTCATGTTGATTTGAAATGAATTTGAATATAGGTTCGAAATTGTTCTTCATTTCAAATTCCATTTACTAACCTATTAGTAAATGTCAATGTTCACCTATTTAGATTTCTCTAACATGCATGACAATAGCACCATTGGACTCATTGGATTTTTCAGATCAATTTTCATATATAAATTATTTTCATCTGACTTACAGATTAATTTATATGAATTTTTGAAGTTTTGAATAATTTTTGGAATTATTTTTAAACTAGAAATTGCTTTTATTGCATCAGCATGACATCATTATGACGTCAGCTAGTCAGCTGACCGGGCGAGAGTCAAACCTAACATGTGGGGGCCACATGTCAGTGACTCACACACTTAACTAACTAACTAAAACTAAATCCTAATTAATTAACTGAAACTGGGCCCACTGTGAGTGACTAATTAGGTTAATTAAAACAATTAATTAATTTCCTAATTAACTTTGACTGTGAGGGCCCTTCCCACTTGCCAGTGACTCAAGGGGTCAAACCCCCTGGTCAACTCCGGCAAGACCCACCGGCGTTGAGCCGCCGGTGGCTCTAGAGACGATGGAGGGCTTTCGGATCCCTCCTCCGGCCACCAAAAGGATGGCGGAGGGCACCAAACGACTCAGCACACACGCGCGCGTCAATTCCGACCCCTCCCAGGACCTAAAATGGTCGGAATCGACGCCAGCGGTGAGCTGGGCGGCGGCCGGAGCTCGGGCGAGCACGGGCTCGTCGAACCAGGGCGCAACATGAGCTCTACTTGGCACCTACGGACTCTACACAGCCCCACGAACACGACGGAGGCCTTAGACAGACGAGTTGGTCACCGGAACATGGCCGGCGTTGTGCTCGAGTGGTGGGGCCATTCGGACCTCGATGGAATCCAGCGCTAGGGCATGCAATCAAAGCGGGAAAGAGGGGGAAAAGACTCAGGGGCTTACGACGGTCGCAGAGACGTCGAGAGCAGCGGCGAGCTCCACTTCCTTGCTGGCGACCGGAGGTTGAAGACGACGGCGATGCGGCGCTGGAGAGCTTCAGGCGATGCGTGGCTCGGCTGGAAGGAAGAGGGAGACTAGGCGGTTTGATTGGGGGGCTCAGGGGCGAGGGGGAGCGGCTAACGTGATGGTGGAGAGCTCTAACAGGATTCGGGCATGGCAAAGTAGAGAGGGGAGAGGAAGAGAGGCGGGCGAGAGAGAGAGAGAGGGAGTGATGGGGACGGCTCTAGGGAGCTTATCCCCGTCGCACTGGCGAGGAGGGCAGAGCCAGGCAGTTGTCGGCGTGGAGGCACGGCAGCGCGTCCGCTCCGGCCACGCGCTCGTCCTCCTGGCCGCCAGGAGGACGAAGACCTCCCTGGGCCAGGTGGGCTGGCCTGGCCTGGGCCCTTTTCTCTTTTTTTCTTTTTTTTCTTCTCTGTTTTCTTTTACTGACATTTGTTTATTTTCTTTTCAGGTACATATGACTTTATAAAATATCCCATATATTTTCTATAATGAAGTTTGAATATTCAAACTTGTCTAAAAAGTTTCAGGATATTTTGAAAACAAAAATAATGATAGTGCTTTATTTAATGATTTTAGGAGCCTTATCAATTATTTTTGAATTACTTTGATTGTTCAAATAATTAAAATGATCCCTGTTATATTCATGTCCAAATTACCAGACAAAGGGAACATTTTTAGTGGGCATTTTGGATTTGTTGAATTTTCACCAAGTTTGAATTGGTTTGATTCAAATATGATCATGGGGTTTCTTTTA
Organism: Hordeum marinum; assembly: GCA_022496015.1. NCBI lineage: Eukaryota > Viridiplantae > Streptophyta > Magnoliopsida > Poales > Poaceae > Hordeum > Hordeum marinum. Next base: position 274,541,423 of record CM039677.1, on the reverse strand, counting down.
GTCCCCATTTCATGTTGATGCAAAATGAAACATGATGCAAGCACAACTATTCCTCGGACATCTAGCTAGGGTTGTGACAACTCACCCCCACTCAAAAGTATCTTGTCCCGAGATTTTGAAGTCGTCGGGAAGAGCGCGGGGTACTCTAGTCGAAGACGATCTTCTCTTTCTCATGTCGTCACCGTTTCGGAATGGTGTGACCACTAAACCTTGAGAAACTTGAGGTTCCAATGAAGAGTGGTACGCTCAGCTTGATCAGGAATATGAATAGGGTATTCTCGATATGTAAGGTTATCTTGGAGATCAAGCGCTTCGTGGTCTACTTCATGGACAGGATCCGAGAAGCAATGCCTGAGTTGCGAGACGTGGAAGACATCATGAACCTTGGAAAGATGCGGTGGAAGTTCCAATTGGTAGGCAACCTCTCCTCATTTAGCAAGAATGCGAATAGGTCCAATGTAACGAGGAGCCAACTTGCCCTTGATACCGAATCGATGGGTACCCTTCAGCCCTTGATACCGAATTGATGGGTACCCTTCAGAGGTGTAACCCGAAGATAAGCCTTCTCGTCAATTTCATAGGTCACGGCCTTATGATGGCGATCATATTGGCTCTTTTGACGAGATTGGGCTATTTTCAAGTTTTCACGAATAATGCGAACTTGCTCCGCTGCATCCTGGATCATGTCCGGTCCAAAGAGTTGCCTCTCTCCGGTTTCCGACCACTTAAGAGGTGTTCGACACCTTCGTCCATAGGGAACTTCAAAAGGGGCCCTACCCAAGCTTGATTGATAACTATTGTTATAAGAAAATTAAGCAAACGGAAGACACTTCTCGTAGCTCATACCAAAAGATATAACACAAGCCCGGAGCATGTCTTCAAGGATTTGATTGACTCTCTCAACTTGACCACTTGATTGCGGGTGGAAATCAGTGCTAAACGATAGATGAGTCCCCATAGTGGTTTGAAAACTTTCCCAAAATCGGGAAGTGAAGATACTTCCACGGTCTGAGTTAATCTCCAAAGGAACACCATGAAGAGAAACTATCAAGAAACATACAATTCCGCTAGCTGGCTAGCAGTTATGCTCTCCCGAACAGGAAGAAAATGAGCCACTTTGGAAAGATGGTCAATGACCACAAATATAGCATTATTCCCTCTCTTGGTCCTGGGAAATCCGGTAATGAAATCCATACCGGCCTTATCCCATTTCCATTCAGGAATAGCTAAAGGTTGAAGGGTGCCAGCAGGCCGCTGATGTTCTGCTTTCACGCGACGGCAAACGTCGCAGTTAGCAATGAACTGAGCAATTTCTCTCTTCATCCTAGTCCACCAGAACCTCTGGCGTAGGTCCTGATACATCTTGGTACTACCCGGATGAATTGTGAGAGGAGAATCATGAGCCTCCTTAAGGATCAGCTATCTTAAGTGTGTGCTCTTGGGAACCACCAACCGGTTCTGAAAGAACACAACACCTTCATCGTCCTTGGAGAAATCTTTAGCGTTTCCGCTAGCGATATTCCCCTTGATCCGGGATATACCCTTATCATATTTCTGGAAAGCTACTATTTGATCCTTAATATTAGGTTTCACCACCAGGTTGGATAGGAATCCTTGAGGAACAATGTGAAGGTTTAACTTCCGAAATTCCTCATGGAGAAGTGGTTGGCCTTGTTGTAACATCAGATTGTTACAGTAAGACTTACGACTTAGTGCATCAGCCATGACATTAGCTTTCCCCGGGGTGTAAGTTATCCCTAATTCGTAATCTGTAATCAACTCTACCCACCGTCTTTGCCTGAGATTCAAATCCGGCTGGGTGAATATATATTTTATACTTTGGTGATCAGTGTAAATTTCACAACGATTACCCAGAAGGTAATGTCGTCAGGTTTTCAGTGCATGGACTACAGCTGCAAGCTCAAGATCATGTGTTGGATAATTATCCTCATGTGGATGCAACTGTCGAGATGTGTATGCAATCACATGACGATCTTGCATGAGAATGCAACCTAATCCTTGTCGCGAGACGTTGCAATAGATAACAAAGTCCTTAGAGAAATCATGTGGCACCAGAACGGGAGCAGAGGTCAGTCGTCTTTTCAACTCCTGAAAATTATGCTCGCATTGTGGAGTCCACTCGAACTTTTTATCTTTCTTGAGGAGTTCAGTCAGAGGTTTTGCAACCTTGGACAAATTCTCGACAAAGCGGCGGCAATAGCTCGCTAAGCCAAGGAAACTCCGAACTTGCTTAACCGATTCAGGTTGAGTCCAATCAAGGACGGCCTAAACTCTCTCGGGATTGACAGCAATACCTTTACCAGAGATCATGTGGCCTAGATAGGTCACTTCTGACAACCAAAATTCACACTTGGAGAATTTGGCATACAGACGGTACTCTCGAAGTTTCATCAACACCAGCCTTAGATGCTCGGCATGTTCTTCTTCAATCTTTGGGTAGATGAGTATGTCGTCGAGGTAAACCACGACGAATTGATCTAAATACTCCATGAAGATCGAATTCATCAAGCGAGAAAAGGTGGCTGGGGCATTGGTTAAACCAAAGGACATGACGGTGTACTCGTATTGGCCATAACGAGTAACAAAAGCCATTTTTGGAATGTCCCCGTTCCTAATTCTGATTTGATGGTATCCGAACCTCAAATCCATTTTGGAAAAGAAAGGGGATCCAGCGAGTTGATCATACAAATCGTTGATCCTGGGGAGCGGATACTTCTTAATGGTGATCAGATGCACTGGTCGATAATCCACAACCATCCGATCCGATCCATCTTTCTTCTTGACGAAGAGGACAGGAGAAGCCCAAGGAGAAGAACTGGGATGAATGAAACCTTTCTTCAAGGCCTCATCGAGTTGGATCTTAAGTTAGGCTAGTTCTAAGGGTGCCATCTTATAGGGTCTTCTGGCTATTGGGACAGTCCCTGGGATGAGCTCTATCACAAACTCAACATCTCTGACAGGAGGAATTCCTGGCAGTTCTTCTAGAAAGACATCCGGAAAGTCACGGACTACCGGAACATCTTCTAACTCTGGAAGAGGGCTAGCATTTAGCAAATAGAGTTGGCGCTTGGTTGTTCAAGTGGAGACATTAACTATCTCGCCCAATGGATGTGTAGGTTGAACATTCCTAGAATGAGTACCAATCTTGGCGTAGTGGGCTTTCATCCAATCCATAACTAGAATGATATTGATGTCCGAAGACTTGAGGGCTATCAAAGTTGCTAGGAAGACTAATCTATCCACCAAAATTTCATTATCATCGCTCATTATAGAAGTTTGCCATTTTTAACTTGGAGTCTGCACTACTAAAGGAGTAGGCATATCACAAAAAGACATGTTATGCAACTGTGCATAACTTTCTGAGATGAATGAATGAGATGCACAAGTATCAAATAGAACAGATGCTGGATGACTACTGACAAGGAGCGTACCTAGAATAACATCGGGATACTCAAGAGCTTCCTCAGCAGACACATAGCTCACTCGTCCACGAGCAGGAACTGGCTTCACAAAGAAGGCTTTTCCTGGCTTCCCTCGTCCAGCGGGCCTGGTATTATGCTGGGGACACTCACGGGAGTAGTGTCCTGGTTCTCCACACTTATAGCAGACCACGGTGGCACGGGGTGCAACATTTGCAGGCGGACCTCCAAATGGTTTGACTGGAGGGTTGGGCTGAACTGGGCGAGGTGCCTGGAAATATGGCCTCACATTGTATCTTCGCGGTAGAGCTGCATTGGGCACCCAGACCCGGCGTTTATTGAGGCCCGAGCCAGATGCGGGGTTGAAGTCACGGTTGTGCTTCCTCGTGGCCTCGTAATCAGTCTATCCATTCTCGGCATTGATAGCCTTGTTGACAAGAGCCTGGAAAGTGGCGCACTCATGCAGGCGTAGGTCTCGACGGAGCTCAGGGTTAAGTCCCTTGCGGAACCTGGACTATTTCTTAGAATCAGTAGAAACTTCCTCAGGAGCATAGCGAGCAAGGTTTCCAAACTCGCGACTATAAGCATCCACGGATAGTCTTCCCTGGGTAAAGGCATAGAATTCCTCTCTCTTATGATCCATCAGCCCTTATGGGATGTGATGGGTACGAAATGCGGCACTGAACTCTGCCCAAGTTGGTGCGGGGCCTGCGGGACGCATGGCTTCAAAATTTTCCCACCACAGGTTGGCGGGTCCTTCCAGAAAGTAAGTTGCAAAGGTCACCTTGTTGGCCTCGGACACATTGGCAGCCCGGATCTTGCTATACATGCTAGTCAGCCAGTCATCCGCATCGAGTGGGTCGACCGAATGATGATACTTGGGTGGGATCAGTCTGATGAAATCACCAAGTGATACGCCATCATCGAGGTCATTGCAGGGAGCACGTGCTATGTTCTGCTCGATTCTTTCCAACAGCATGTTGGTCTCCCTCTTGTTCCTTTCAGCTTCTAGCATCACCTCCGCCAGAGAAGGCGCATGCGGCAAATCCGCTTGCCTTAGTTGGCTTCCCTCGCCCTGCTCAGGGGCAGGCACGGGGTTATTCCTAGTTGACACCATCCTGGGAAAAACAAACCCACAACTTGATCATTGGTGACAACAACTCTAAGACAGGAGACAAGGAAAGTACTGGACAACATGGCAACCAGGGTAAACACCAATTAACATGGTAAAACAACTGCCATATAAACACCATGACTCATACACACCATGACATAGTTCAGTACAAACCAAGCTGAAAAACAACTATGGAGAGATGACACAACTCATCAGAGGCATTACAAGCTTCCTATACATTATCTATCTACACCTCCGAAACTCAACTCTTGACCTCGATCATATCCCACAAGACACGCGGGAATGTGGCGATACGATGACTACCATACTAACTAACATCCATGTACTCAAGCATCACCGTAGAATGCCTCATATAGGTTACCCCCATGACCCGAAAGCTGAACCTGAGGATCTGGAAACACTCTAGTCTGTTATCCTTGGGAGTCATAATGACACGGGTGTGGCCTTGGTCCCCTTGTTGGCGGCAACAGCGGTCCTCGAAGAGGGGTGATGCCTCCAACATCGGGCCAATCTACGTGTGCTGGCAGATGAGTCCGCGATGGGGTCAGCATCTCCAAATCTCCATACCCTGTCTGCACGACCGGTGCCAACTTCGTCAGGGTTGTCCAAAGATGTGCACGGGTAGCATAAAGCTCCATGCGAAGGGCACATGCATCACGATCCCTGTTCTCCAACATCTGAGCGGTCACCTGCAGTCTAGGATCCTCATGAGAATGATCATAGTAGGCTGCGCTAAGATAACCATCCTCTCCTCCCATGGAAGCAGGAACATAGCAGAACTCTGTGTTCTGGAGCAGACCATGGTGAAACCTCATGATAGTCAACATGGTGTAGGCGGCCTCCTGAACTGCCATGTCTATGGTGACACCTAACCCATAAGTCCAGTGAAGTGGCTCTGCAGCTCCAGGATATGAAGGATAAATCTTGACGGTACACAGATACTGACTCTGGTAGAAATCTCGATGCTGTTCCTCCACTGTGTACTCTGGGTACCAATGGTAGCCATCCTCCATCATAACTCTAACCAACATGGCCGTGTGACCCGGTACATCGATGCGCCTTGTCAGACGGACCACCTGACGGGAAGGACGAGGGGGCATCTGAAACATAGAATGATGCAAAGACATTAGAGACTCTAGCAGAAATTGGACAACATAACGGCTGTAATTGCTCAAAAAGGATTTTGAGACAACTGCAAAAGATTGGAAAATCATAACCACTCGACTTTCTGGACTCAAATCTCTTCTACATCTGTTTGTCACACCAACAATACTTGAGTAACTACACTCACTTGCAAACAAGCTAGCTATTGGTCCATGGTTAGTAACTCATCATCCTAAGCAATAGATGAGAAGCCTAGATCTTATCCTCGTAGAAAATATGAGAATGACTCAGAATAGAATAACTTGGGAAGAGGAGTAAAAAGAGCCTTACGTTCTCTTCCACAATCAATTCCCCTACTTTTCTATAGTGTTTCTAGACTCAACTTCGACCAGTTTGGCTTGGTAGTCCTACAGTCAGTCAGGCTCTGATACCAACAATGTCGGGACCCCGATCCTAAGTCATATGATTCCAGATTGTAACATATCACATCACTTTGCGGCCTCAGGCATGGTAAGTTCCATGGCTACAGCCTTACCTTAGCCCGGACTGTTTGCGTCTTTTGGCTCACGTATGTGAACATGTCGGTGGCAATCAAACGACGGAGAACGCGGGCCGACATGACTAGTCATAGAACCCAAGTGGCACATCCATACGGAAACAGGCATACGTAACCCATCAATGCAGGTGTCGGCCTCAAGCGTGTGTAGACGAGTCATAGCAAGCTACAAGGACTCCATTACGCCGTGAGACATAAATGCGATCACTGCATGTAGACGAGTCGTAGCAAGCTACAGGGACTCCATTACATTGCGAGACATTTCCCCAAAGGGACAAACACAACAGCAAAGAAGGATACATGCCGGTCAATCAATGTGTCCAGAGCAGTAGCAAGCTACCATGGCTCGGTGGAAGCACGAAGAGGCAATTTCCCGTAAAGAGTACTACTAAAGAGACACAACTAGGTGTCGGATCCCATACATACCGTTGCACATCACACGTACACACGACATGCCCGATATGCATAGATACAACCATGGCATCACAACCTAACCATACAACAACATGACTTTTATTTAAGAGGCTCAGACGAGCCTTGCATAATATGTTCTTACAGATAGGGGTCACATGACCCGACACTCAAGTCAACAAACAAGTTCATACAAACCAAGCGGAAGCATAAAGCTATGTGAGTATAGACAGATGAAAAGGGTAAAAAGGCACATGGCCTGACTATCTATAGCCCGCCACAGGCGTAAGGTCATAGCTGGGACACCAGCTATTCGGCATCGTCGACACCTAGAAAGAACCCACCCGAAGGGTCCTGGGTCTCATCTGCAACATTTATTAAGCAAACATGAGTACAAATGTACTTAGCAAGTTTTTATGGCAGACCTATGCTCATGTATGAAAAAAGGGGGAGGTGGAGTTTATGCAGCAATGTCAGCTTTGACTCATGGCTAACCTACACTACTCAATTTTAACTCTTTGTTTACATTTTTAATATCGCACACGAGTCCACTAGCTCCATACCAATACACCACCATATATTCACTTCCCTCTCCTGCGAGAGTGCCATCTACGGTACTCACACTTGTCTTGACATTTTTATGAGTATCCATTTGATTATGTATGAACAACATAAGCTCTCCAAGTAGTCCATATCCGAGGACGCGGCTATTCGAATAGTTTCATACCCTGTAGGGGTGTACTTCTTCACACACACTCTCGCCACTTATCGCTGTGTGCTCATAAAACCATGCACCTCGGAAACCTTCAAGCGGAAGCCCAGCGAGGGATTCGGCCACGACCGTCAATTGCATAAGACCTCTAGTCCAGGCTATCGCCTATTTGAGACTGAACCCGCGCGGAAGTCCTGCCGAAGTTTCCGCTCCGGCCCTGAACGATGTGCGATGGGTTCCCAGGTCCACCATTTGGGTTACCCTTGGTACACCGTGCCACTGCGTACCGCGTCGTAACCCACCCCTAGGGTCAATGCTATGCATGGCCTCCAGCATGCTATAAACACTAGAAACTACTTGCAGATCCTAGACTCAGGACTAAGCGACCGATAAGTCGAGAGGGTCAATTAAGTATCCCAACGTGTGGTAGTAACTAGTCTTGGGTCACAAACACGGAACTTAGTTCCTAAGAACGGTCCCAATGAGACAACCCGCTACGTACTCCTACATAGCCTCTCATCGCTACCTTTACCAAATCTGGTTCATCGTAATATCATCACATTGGAACAACATCGTTTCACTCAATTCATCACCCAGATGAAACATACCTGACACAACTCTAAGCATAGCAGCCAAAGTAAGCTAAGCACATCATGGTACAAGCATCTACGAGGTATGCTAGGCTGCAAGATTAAGGGAGGTTGTCGTGGTCGCTCGTGACTTAAAGGCCTGGTTGTGGAAGAAACTACATCGCCATGGATTGGTGCAATAGGGCGGTTACCTGTTCGCCCGTGATCGTGGGTAGTCGAATTGGTGGAGGCGGACGACGACCTTTGGAGCGGAGGAGAGCCAGCCCCCGCGTCCTCCCTTATAAATTGGGGTAGCGAGGGGCAATGCTCATCCATCTCTTTCTCCTCATTGGTCCTAAGCTTGTAGAGCTCTGTCACGCCCAAGATGCGCGCCTATCCATTTTAAGACACGAGGGCCTCACAAGGGATAGAGGCACATCTTGCCGTTAGCATGTATAGTAACATTGCATCATACATTATAGAAGAGATGAGTATACGAGTTGGCTTACACTCGCCACATGCTAAATTACTATTCCACTCAGAGTTCACTCATCAAGATAAAAAAACAGGGTCCGACTACGGATGAAATCAAACGATAAAACAGATGCAAATGAAACTATCTCGCTATCCCAAAGATCAAGACCAGGTCCTCTACTCATCCGGGTACGTCACGTACATCCCGCCACTTTCCTCATCATATTCCCACTGGACTTGGGTAAGGTCATCTTGAACATACTCATCTGAACCTATACCTAGAGTGTTGTAGTAAACTGTGAGCCACAAGGACTCAGCAATCATGTGCCTGGGTACCGAGACTATTACAGCTTAATGGTTGGGAAGGGGTAAGTGTTTAGTTTGCAGCAGCACTAAGCATGTATGGTGGCTAGCTTACGCAATATGAAATAAATATGAGTGGCCTACGAAGAATGATCGAATCTAATATGATCTCTATGATATCCTGAACACCTACTTACCTCAATCATAACCCCACCGTGTTCTCTCTCGGATCGTGTTCACGAGCAGAGAGGATCACGGGTACTCACACAGTTGGTGTATTTTATTTAGATTTTACTTCAAGTTTTCTATAACCGGGTGTTAAACAAATATCCAAGTTGCCACATAACCACGGGCACAGCTTTCGGAAAGATTTAACCCTCGAGGGGTGCTCCAACTAGTCCATCATAAATTACCACACTCCACAGGAATAGCCTCGACAATGGATCTCGCGGTCTTCATAGGTAATTCCAAAGTAATTCCAATACCTCGAGTAAACCCAAACAAAGTCAGACTCCACACGCAAGACATTCGATAAAGGTAAAACAAATCTAGCAAGACCTCCCGACGTGTCGACGAACCCGATAAGAGCCGCGTATCTCAGTCTCAGGACATGACGGATTGTCCAAACTTCCGGTAGGCCAGACACAGAGTCTCCCCTGGTGGCCACCGGCTGTTGACATTTTGGACCAACACTCATGCGGAGCACTAGCCCGGGGGTTGATTAAATTATCCACGGGTTTGCAAGACCCTATGCAATTTCATTAAGTTGTTAGCAAATGTAGACCAAGGTTGGGTCTTGCCGGACAAGTTTTAATCTCAGTCGAATAAACAAGGGGGTCCCCATAACAACCCCGAGCATGTTAGGAGCGCATAATATGGAAAACATAACACCGGTAACAAGGAACTAATGACGGTAACAGCGGAACAAATCACTTAGCAAAAGGCCAAGCCTTCCACCAATACCAAGATATATATGTGCATTGAATTAAATAACAGAATTTATTGTGATATCCAAATCCATGTTATCACATGGACAACCTGCACCTGCAACTAAATATGCTATAAGAGGGGATGAGCAGCGGTAACTTAGTCAATCAAAGGTTTTCTAGGGGGTGGAGGTTAGAGGCTGTCATGGCAACATGGGGGCTGATATCAATGGGTAGGTAGCGCAATTGTAATGATAAGAGCGAGAAATTAGCAAGCAAAAATAGTATCGGGATCCGGGTACGATCATCTTGCCTGTTGGTTCTTTAGTGGAACAAGTAGCGGGATCCTCATAGTGGTACTCTCCTGGGTCCTCGTACTCAGTATCAACACTCGCGTCTACCCAAGAGAAACAACAACAATAAACATCCAACCAAGGTGCAATGCACAACCAAGATGATGCATGATTCATTTATGAGAATTAACATGGCAATCCAAAACTAGTCATGTTTCACATGCACAGTTTGTTTATTAATGAATTTTGAAACAACCTCACGTTAAGTTATTTATACATGCATGAATATGGCAAATATGGATGCAGCATGCAAAATTGATAGAAATGCATATAAAGATCGCAAGAAACGGAGTTACGGTTCTCACGATACGCTCACGACAGGGTACAGAGGAAAAACCACAAGACCACCAATCCATGTGCTAATTCTTGGCATTCCAAGGCAGCCACTGGCTAGGTGATGAAAAATAAATCACAATAGCCTCAAGAATCAATCAATTCCATGGAGCATAGCTCCCACAAGCAAAACAATAAAACCCACAATCTGCCACAAAACAGCCACATAGCAACTTCTACAGCTCACAACTTGAGCTACAGGAACCCTACAGCCACAAACAAGAGATTGATAGAATCTACTCAACACACACATCAACTCATCCAACTATGCAAACAGCAAAGGAGGCACACATCAATAAGCATGAAGCAATCAAGTTGACGTGATGAAACAGTTTTCTGAGACTTGGTGAAATTCCGGTTTTCTGTAATCTGAGAACATAAAGTAGCAAGTTGAGAGCATAGTTTAAATATTCTAGAGAGCTCCTATTGGCATGAAAATTTACAGGATGGTAGAAGAAAATATATACTACAAATAACTAACACTGAGCATGCTCAAATTCACAACACATTACAAGATACCATACACTCTACATGGCATAAAAATAACAACAAATTCTCAGACAGCATATTTTGCAAGCTGGAACAGAAACATCAAGTAGGCAACTTAACAGCATGTTACCCTCTTATATGGGTGATTATCATGTGAAACAAAAATACCATGGCATAATAGATAAAAACACTAGCACTTCCTAGTTGACACATCTCCCAAAGCAAGCATGGATTAAATCATGCAAATATGACAAAATGGCATCTCAGATAAAATGACAGGTTTAAGAACTTGCTCAAAAGTGAAATATGAATTCATAGTTGCATTCCTCGGTTGATTCTACCCCAAACTCATTACTCATACTCATATACATGCTTGGAGAGAGTGTGAGTTTGTGGGGGTCGAAAATCAAGCATAAAAGGGGAGGTGACTTATGTCACTTATGCACATGAATGAAAATGGCCCCAAAGGTCATGTACTCTATGATACTTTCTAGAAAAGGATAAATAGCATCTTAGGAACATGATAGCATGGCATAACATCAATAGCAAGAATGAAACTAGCTAGAGGAAGAGGTATGCTCAAAGTATAAAGCCACACACACATCTACTCACATACACACAACCCTAGCATATGTGCATGATCACATGCACATACACTCCACAACACTCACCACCTACACATACACATGTGTATGGAGGCATAAGCACACCACACACACTCACAACCACATACACCACATATGTGCAACCTGCCACCCCACACACACATGTGTGTATGCCACATGCACACACACATACACATGCCAAAACTCACAGACACACATCACAACACATGCATATATACACTTTTGCATATACACATACACACTCACATACATATGAGCATGACCATATGCTCATGCACACACTCACCTACGCACATACACACAAGCCTCTGTATGCATTCCCCCATGTGCACATACACACACACTACAAGCATACATGCAAAACACAATGCTAGCAACAGAAAAACAAAATAAAAAGTAAAACACCTCTACACATACATACATACATACATACATGCGCATCATAGCAGGTTTTAAAACAAAAGAAAAAAAGACAAAGAAAAAGAAAACAACAAAAAGGGGGGAGTCTAGGCTCAAACCCACGACCTCCTTCTCAAATTCCGTGGCGCCAACCACTCTGCTATCGACTGCGGTCGTTAACAGAAGGGAGCACTGCACCTCTAGTACACACACAAGCATTTCTTCTGAGGAAACTGAAACCAAACCAGGCATGGCGATAGCACTATGACGGCGGAAATTCCGGCGAGCGCACGGCAGATCCGGCGACGCCAACGGCTCCCAAGGACGCGGGAACGACCCAGGGTTCCATTCCCCTGCTCCCCTTGCGGAGAGGAGGAAGGAGGCGAGCAGCAGGTGCTCGACTTGCTACCGGCGGCGACAGACGCGGCGGCGGTAGCACTAATGAGCTATGCGCGGAGGAAAAGGGCTACGGGGACCGGCGGCTCACCTTGGGGAAAGGCGACGACGAGCCGGTCATGATGGAGACGATGGAGGCGAAGAGGAAGCACACCATGTGTGGAAGGAGGAAGAAGACGCCGGAGCAGAGCTTCTGCACCCGAACGTGGACGCGGTTGAAGAAGACGAAGCAAGGGACCTCGCACTCCCCTAGCGCCAGGAATGGGGTGCAGGATCCATCCACTTTCCCTTGGACACGGCCGCGATGACTTGCCTACGCCGTAGACTCGCTGGAGACGACGAACCCTTCAGTTTTGCTCTCTGAACCTCGCTCACACTTACCTCACAGAGAAGGAAGAACAGAGGAGAAGAGGGAGAAGCGAAAGGAGGCGGCGGCGAGGAGGAACCCTAGAGGGGCACGAACGCCTAGGATTAAATAGGAGGGGGAGACGAGGCTCTGCACAGCCACGGTGGCCATGTGCGCCTCTCCACAAAGGAGGAACGCGCCGGAGGACGAAAAAGGAGGGGGAAAGGAGAGGCTGACAAGTGGGCCCAGGCGCTGCCTCGCTAGAAAGGAGGGAGACAACGCGCGCTGGAGGGCTGGTACTGACTCGGCCGTGCTGGGAGGGAGCCCACCTGCTCACTCTCTCTAAAAATGACAAAAAAACAGGAAAGGTTCTTCTAATATTTAAAATGCAGCCACACTCAACTAAATTCCCAGAATAAAAGAAATATTTTTATTAAGTTGATTTAATGGACAAGTAATTAAAATATTTATTAAAATACCAGCCCCTGTTTTATTTAGATCACAAAACAAACAAACCCCAAATAACAAAAGAGCAACACTCTAAATTATAAATAGGAACATGCCCACCTGATGAACATTTTTAAACATTTTTAATAGCAAGTTAATTCTGATGAGAAAAGGAAAGAAAAAGAAAGGCATTAAGGTGAGGTTTAAGTGATGAAAGAAAAGAGAGGGAAGAAGGAGGAGTGCACACATGACTCCAACCACACACAAACCACCTCAACACACAACCACAAACACAATCATACAAGGACACATGAAAACCCAACATGGCAAGATGAATGAAATGATGCATGATGAAATGATGCGTGAATGCAAACCACACATGAATGACAAGGTGCAATTCATACATTAGGCTCATGACACAAGGTTCATACAAAGGGGTTACATGCCAAAAAAAGGGGACAACACTTGGGCTGTCACAACTCTCCCACACTACAAGAGGATCTCGACCCGAGATCTAGGAACGAAAGAAGTCCAGAAATTCGGAACGGAGAAGGTCCTCCTGTTCCCAAGTAGCTTATCTGTAGGAATGATGAGACGACTTCACCTTGAGGAACTTGATAGACTTGGTGCGAGTCTTACGCTCAGTTTCTTCAAGAATAGCAACTGGATGCTCACGATAAGAGAGATCTTCTTGGAGATCGATGTCTTGGAGGTCAATGGTTCGCTCAGGAGTCTTGAAGAATTTCCAGAGCTGAGAAACATGGAAGACATCGTGCACGTTTGCGAAATTTGGAGGAAGCTCTAGTTGATGTACAAGACCACCTCTCTTGCCAACAACTTTGAAAGGACCACCAAAATGAGGAGCTAGCTTCCCTTGAATTCCAAACCACTGAGTGCCTTTCGTTGGAGAGACTGTGAGATAGACTAGATCACCCACTTGGAAGGAAACATCCCGATGTTTGTTATCATAATAACTCTTCTGTTGGGACTGAGCTGCTTTGAGGTTCTCACGAATGACATGGCACATTTCTTCTGCTTCAACGATCATGTCATTGCCCAATATCTGACGCTCACCGGTTTCAGACCAGTTAAGCACGGTACGACACTTTCTGCCGTAGAGAATATTCAAAGGGGCCTTTCCTAAGCTAGCTTGAAAGCTATTGTTGTATGAGAATTCAGCATATGGAAGGCAGTCTTTCCACTTCATGCCGAACAAAATCACACAGGCTCTGAGCATATCTTCATGGATCTGATTGACTCTCTCAACTTGAGCACTTGTTTGCGGATGGAACACAGTGCTGAAACGGATCTTCGTACCCATAGCAGTCTGGAAGGACTCACAAAACTTGCAAGTGAATAGGCTTCCATGGTCAGAAGAGATGAGCTAAGGGATACCATGCAAACGCACTATCCTTGACGTATACAACTCTGCAATCTGAGCTGCCGAGATAGATTCTTTGACTGGCAAGAAATGAGCAACTTTTGGCAGCTTGTCAATAACCACAAAGATGGCATCGTTGCCTATCTTCGACTTGGGAAACTCAGTGACGGAATCCATTTCAACATGATCGAATTTCCACTCTGGGATAGGCAAAGGTTGAAGAAGACCTACTGGACATTGATGTTCCGCCCTCACTGTGCGACAAACATCACACTTGTTCACGAACTAAGCAATTTCACGTTTCATGCGAGTCCACCAGAATGTTTGCTTTCTATCCTGATACATCTTTGAACTGCCTGAATGAATGGATAGCACAGAATTATGTGCTTCGTCCATGATAACCTTTCTGAGATCACCTTTTGGAACCACAAGACGGTCCTCAAAGAACAAGGTATCTTTGTCACCAATATGAAAGCACTTATACTTCGGAATGCTCTTGGCCACACCTTTCTTCACTTTCTTCACCATAGCGTCAATAAGCTGCGCTTGGCGAGCCTGATCTTCCAGAGTCGGAGAGACGTGAAGATTAGCAAGAAATCCTTGCGGAATGCTTCACAAAGCTCGGGCTGAAGAATGCTTCACAAAGCTCGGGCTGAAGAGGCTTCAAGATGAGACTATTGCAGTAAGCCTTACAGTTGAGCGTGTCTGCAATGACATTTGCTTTCCCAAGAGTATACTCAATGCTTGGATTGATGTCCTCAAGCATTTCCACCCAATGAGATTGCCGAAGATTGAGATTGGGTTGAGTGAAAATGTACTTCAAGCTCTTGTGATCGGTGTACACATCCAAGTCATTAGAGCATGCACAACTGCCGCCAACTCAAGATCATGATTGGGTAATTCTTCTCGTCAGGATTCAACTGACGAAAGGTATAAGCAACAACTTTCTTGTCTTGCATGAGAACACCACCAAGACCTTGGAGAGAAGCATCAGAGAAAACTTGGAAAGGCTTGGACTGCTCAGGAGGCACAAGAACTGGAGCTGAACTCAGTCTCTGCATAAGCGTATTGAACGCCACATCACACTCAGGAGACCAAACATACTTGACACTCTTCTAGAGGAGATTGTACAGAGGCTTTGCAATTTGAGAGAAGTTCTCCACGAATCTTCTGCAATAACTAGCAAGCCCGAGTAAACTCCGAAGCTGCTTCACATTCTGAGGAGGTTCCCACTTTAAGATTGCCTCAACTTTCTCAGGGTGCACTTTAACTCCCTCGGCAGAGATGACATGCCCAAGGTACACCACTTCATTGAGCCAAAACTCACACTTGGAAAACTTGGCATAGAACCGATGTTCCCTTAACTTGTCAAGCACAAGGCGGAGATGCTCTGCATTCTCTTCTTCTGTCTCCGAGAACACAAGGATATCATCCATATAGACCAAGACGAATTCATTCTTGAAACGAGAGAAAATGAAATTCATCATTCTTGAGAAGGTTAGAGGAGTATTAGCAAGACCAAACGACATGACGGTATACTCATAAGAGACAAAACTCGCCCTGAAAGCGGTCTTAGGAATGTCTTCTTCACGAATGCGAATCTGGTGATAACCCATGCGAAGATCAAGCTTCGAGAAAACCTTGGCACCTTTCAGTTGCTCAAACAAATCATTGATGTTGGGAAGTGGGTAGTTGTTTCTGATTGTCTTCTTGTTCAATGGTCGGTAATCAACACAAAGACGATCTGTGCCATCTTTCTTCTTGACAAAAAAAACATCACAACCCCATGGAGATGAACTTGGTCTGATCAGACCCAGATGTTCTTGCTCATCTAGCTGCTTCTTGAACTCTTTCAGCTCTTCGGGGCCATGTTTATACGGGCGCTTGCAAACCGGTTCAGTTCCGGGCTCGAGATCAATCACGAACTCAACTGGCTGGTGCGGAGGCATTCCCGGCAATTTTTTTGGAAAGACGTCTTCATACTCACAAACCACCGGAATTTGAGAAATCGCCGAGATTTCACCCTTCTCGTTAAGAGCAAAGAGATGGATTGTGTTATCACGAGCCGCAAAAATAATAACATCTTCTGAAGGATGAGTCATCTTGACTTCTTTTGCTTTGCAATCAATATGAGCCTTATTCATAGCCAGGAAGTCCATGCCCAAATGAGATCAATATCGGAATTTCTGAGAACAATTGGGGAAGCCAGAAAAGAATAATTGCCCATCTTGATAGAAGCATCCCGAACCACATAACGAGAATTCATTTGTAAACCCGGAGACACCACAGTCAATGATTTAGACAATTGTTCACGACAAGACTCATGCTTGGAAACAAATGGCCTTGATATGAATGAATGTGATGCTCCAGTATCACACAAAACTTTTGCAGGAATAGAGTTAACTGAGAGATTACCCATGATCACTTGAGAAGAATCCTCTGCCTCTGTTGCATTCACATGGTTCACTCTTGCAAACTTGGGATTATGCTTCACCATAACATTGCCTGGAGGCTTGACAGGAGGAGGAGGCGAAAGACGCCGCTGGTTGCACTTGTTAGCATAGTGGCCCTTATGACCACACTTGTGACAAGTCACCTCAGAAAGCGGACGAACATTGCCTGGAGGAGGAACAAGAACTCCCTTGGAGGCCTGGGGTCTCTGCTGAAATCCTGGGTTGGGAGGGTGGGAAGAACCACGACCACCGAACTGCTTCTGTTGATGAGGAGGACGAAATGGAGAAGGATTAGGCACCCAATACTTCTGCTGCTTTGGAACCATCTGAGAGCCGGAAGAAGAAGAATATGAATCCCTTGAATGCTTCTTAGAGTTCTCCAACTTGAGCTGCATTGCCTCGACCTTCAAAGCCATGTTATAGAACTGATCAAATTCACGAGGCTCTTAAAGAACTAGGCTTGGCAGAAGCTCATCCTTGAGACCACCTCTGAGATGATAGATCATAGCTTTGTCATCTGGAGATTCTGGAACTCGACGTTGTACTGATAGACAGACTTGCTTCCCTGCTTCAGGTGCCTGAACTTCTCATGAATCTCCTCGACAAAGCTTGTCGGAATGTAATGAGCCCTGAAGTCACGACGGAAATCGTCCCAAGTAACAACACGATCGCCCCTGGAATCCTTGTACTGCTGCCACCAATCAGCTGCTTGACCCTTGAGCTGGAACGATGCAAATCTGACAAAGTCCTCTGGCCTGACATTGCTGCACTCAAAATTCTTACTCATATCACGAAGCCAATCATCAGCATCAAGAGGTTGCTCACAACAGGTGAAAGTCTTGGGCTGGTTGGCAAGGAACTAATTGAGTGTCGCAAACTACAGCTGATTCTGAAAATTGCCTTGAAAACCTTCTGGAGGAGGAGGCGGAGGAGGCGGTGGTGGGGGTGGTGGTGGAAGATCAGTCTCCTCCTCACCACGACCCGGATTGTTGCGAGTTGGTGGAGCCATCCTGAAGATGGACAAAACGCATCAGCACCTCATTGATAATATGAATCATAAGCTGAATCAAATGCTTGAAAGAAATTTAACAAATAACAACACAACCTTCCTACTGAAAAATAAGTAAGAATGCTTCTTCAGTTATGATAACATCATCAGAAATTAGAAGCCACTTGCAATAACACAAAATATTGGGCTAAGCGCTAGGAACAAATGTACATGCCCATATTCATCTGAACAAGATGATCCTGGATGACTACAAGATTTCCCACCTAAGAACTTCTGAAAACTTTCTGGTTATGCAATCCGGTCTGGGGGATACAAGGAGGAAATATCTCACACAACTAACAATCCTACACCCCAACTGTATCCATCCTTCAACACATAACCAGAGGCTCTCACAAATTCATCTAACTTGAATCCTTGGACTCACGACGATACTAAACCATGGTGGTACCCCGGACGCCTCCCCAGTACTGGGTGACTCCAACCTTATCTCACCATGATAAGTATTGAAGTAATTCCGAACACTCTCCGTCCTGAGATATCAAGGAAGCTGAATGATAGCGATGTCCCAACATTCCCTATAGGTCGACTCCCCGGAAGAAATCAAGTCAGACAGGAGGCACCAAGACAGAACCCTGTCACATCGGCATCATATAGATTCCAAAATACCCGCGTGATCCTAAATTTTTTTTTGAGCGATAAGAGGAGTAGAATCAAAATTTCCTAAGTCGGATACCTCACCAGAGCGTAGAAGAGGAGTAAAAAGAATCCTACTCTCCGATATAACTAGAATCAAAATAGTTTTTACTAGACTCGGCTCGGCCATGTTCGAACAAGCAAAGGCTCCTATGGTCGTATGGCTCTCATACCAACTTGTCACGCCCAAGATGCGCGCCTCTCCATTTTAATACACGAGGGACTCAAAAGGTATAGAGGCGCATCTTGCCGTTAGCAAGTATAGTAACATTGCATCATACATTACAGAAGAGATTAGTATACGAGTTCGCTTACACTCGCCACATGCTAAATTATAATTCCACTCAGAGTTCAATCATCAAGATGAAAAAAAACAGGGTCCGACTACGGACGAAATCAAATGATAAAACAGATGCAAATGAAACTATCTCGTTGTCCCAAAGATCACGACCAGGTCCTCTACTCGTTCGGGTACGTCACGTACATCCTACCTATTTCCTCATCATATTCCCACTAGAGCTAGGTAAGGTCATCCTGCACGTACTCATCTAAACCTGTACCTGGAGTGTTGTAGTAAACTGTGAGCCACAAGGACTCGGCAATCATGTGCCCGGGTACTGAGACTATTCAAGCTTAATGGTTGGGAAGGGGTAAGTGTTTAGTTTGCGGCAGCACTAAGCATGTATGGTGGCTAGCTTACGCAACATGAAATAAATATGAGTGGCCTACGAAGAACGATCGAATCTAGTATGATCTCTATGAGATCCTGAACACCTACTTATGTCAATCATAACCCCACCGTGTTCTCTCTCGGATCGTGTTCACGAGAAGAGACGCTCATGGGTACTCACACAGTTGTGTCTTTTATTTAGAGTTTACTTCAAGTTTGCTATAACTGGGTGTTAAACAAATATCCAAGTTGCCACATAACCGCGGGCATGGCTTTCCGAAAGATATAACCCTGCAGGGGTGCTCCAACTAGTCCATCATAAATTACCACACTCCGCGGGAACAGCCTTGACCACGGATCTCGCGGTCTTCATAGGTAATTCCAAAGGAATTCCCACACCTCGAGTAAACTCGAAGAAAATCAGACTCCACACGCAAGACATTCGATAAATGTAAAACAAATCCAGCAAGACCTCCCGACGTGTCGACGAACCCGATAAGAGCCGTGTATCTCAGTGTCAGGACACGACGAATTGTCCAAACTTCCGGTAGGCCAAACACAGAGTTGCCCCTGGTGGAGCACTGGCCCGGGGTTGATTAAACTATCCACGGGTTTGCACGACCCTATGCAATTTTATTAAGTTGTTAGCAAATGTAGACCAAGGTTGCGTCTTGCCGGACAAGTATTAATCTTAGTCAAATAAACAAGGGGGTCCCCATAACAACTCCGAGCATGTTAGGAGCGCATAACATGGAAAACATAACACCGGTAAAAAGGAACTAATGACGGTAATAGCGGAACAAATCACTTAGCAAAAGGCCAAGCCTTCCACCAATACCAAGATATATATGTGCATCAAATTAAATAACAGAATTTATTGTGATATCCAAATCCATGTTATCACATGGACAACCTGCACCTGCAACTAAAAATGCTATAAGAGCGGCTGAGGAGCGGTAACTTAGCCAATCAAAGGTTTGCTAGGGTGTGGAGGTTTGAGGCTATCATGACAACATGGGGGCTGATATCAAGTGGTAGGTAGCGCAATTGTAACGATAAGAGCGAGAAACTAGCAAGCAAAAATAGTATCGGGATCCGGGTACGATCATCTTGCCTGTTGGTTCTTTAGTGGAACAAGTAGCAGGATCCTCATAGTGGTACGTTCTTGGGTCCTCGTACTCAGTATCAACACTCGCGTCTACCCAAGAGAAACATCAACAATTAACATCCAACCAAGGTGCAATGCACAACCAAGATGATGCATGATTCATTTATGAGAATTAACATGGCAATCCAAAACTAGTCATGTTTCACATGGACAGTTTGTTTATTAATGAATCTGCAAAGAACCTCATGTTAAGTTATTTATAGATGCATTAATATGGAAAATATGGATGCAGCATGCAAAATCGATAGAAATGCATATAAAGATCGCATGAAACGGAGTTACGGTTCTCACGATATGCTCACGACAGGGTACGGAGGCAAAATAACAAGACCACCAAGCCATGGACTAATTCTTGGCATTCCAAGGCATCCACTAGATAGGGGATGAAAAATCAATCACAATAGCCTAAATAATCAATCAATTCCATGGAGCATAGCTCCCACAAGCCACAAACAATAAACCCACAGTCTGCCACAAAACAACCACATAGCAACTTCTACAGCTCACAACTTGAGCTACAGGAACCCTATAGCCACAAACAAGAGATTGAGAGAATCTACTCAACATAGACATCAACTAATCCTACTATGCAAACAGCAAAGGAGGCACACATCAATAAGCATGAAGCAATCAAGTTGACATGATGAAACAGTTTTCTGGAATGTGAGAACATAAAGTAGCAAGTTGACAGCATAGGTTAAATATGACAGAAAGCTCCTACTGGCATGAAAATTAATAGGATGGTAGAAGGAAATATCTACTACAAATAACTAACACTGAGCATGCTCAAATTCACAACACATTACAAGATACCATCCACTCTACATGGCGTAAAAAAAACAGCAGATTCTTAGACAACAGTTTTCGCAAGCTGGAACAGAAACATCAAGTAGGCAACTTAACATCATGTTACCCAAAAATACCGTGGCATAATAGATAAAAAACACTAGCACTTCCTAGTTTACACATCTCCCAAAGCAAGCATGGATTAAATCATGCAAAAATGACAAAATGGCATCCCAGATAAAATGACAGGTTTAAGAACTTGCTCAAAAGTGAAATCTGACTTCATAGTTGCATTCCTGGGTTGATTCTACCCCAAAATAATTACTCATACTCATATACATGCTTGGGGATAGTGTGAGTTTGTGGGGTTCGAAAATCAAGCATAAAAGGGGAGGTGACTTATGTCACTTATGCACATTAATGAAAATGGCCCCAAAGGTCATGTACTCTATGATACTTGCTGGAAAAGGATAAATAGCATCTTAGGAACATGATAGCATGGCATAACATCAATAACAAGAATAAAACTAGCTAGAGGAAGAGGTATGCTCAAAGTATAAAGCCACACACACATCTACTCACATACACACAACCCTAGCATATGTGCATGATCACATGCACATACACTCCACAACACTCACCACCTACACATACACATGTGTATGGAGGCATAAGCACACCACACACACTCACAACCACATACACCACATATGTGCAACCTGCCACCCCACACACACATGTGTGTATGCCACATGCACACACACATACACATGCCAAAACTCACACACACACATCACAACACATGCATATATACACTTTTGCATATACACATACACACTCACATACATATGAGCATGACCATATGCTCATGCACACACTCACCTACACACATACACACAAGCCTTTGTATGCATTCCCCCATGTGCACATACACACACACTACAAGCATACATGCAAAACACAATGCTAGCAATAGAAAAACAAAATAAAAAGGAAAACACCTCTACACATACATACATACATACATACATACATGTGCATCATAGCAGGTTTTAAAACAAAAGAAAAAAAAGACAAAGAAAAAGAAAACAGCAAAAAGTGGGGAGTCTAGGCTCAAACCCACGACCTCCTACTCAAATTCCGTGGCGCCAACCACTCTGCTATCGACTGCGGTCGTTAACAGAAGGGAGCCCTGCACCTCTAGTACACACACACAAGTGTTTCTTCTGACGAAACTGAAACCGAACCAGGCACGGTGATAGCACTACGACGGCGGATATTCCGGCGAGCGCACGGCAGATCCGGTGATGCCAACGGCTCCCAAGGACGCGGGAATGACCCAGGGTTCCATTCCCCTGCTCCCCTTGCGGAGAGGAGGAAGGAGGCGAGCAGCAGGTGCTCGACACATATATACATACATGTGCATCATAGCAGGTTTTAAAACAACAGAAAAAATACAAAGAAAAAGAAAACAACAAAAAGGAGGGGAGTCTGGGCTCGAACCCACGACCTCCTGCTAAAATTTCCTGGCTCCAACCACTCTACTATTGACTGCGGTCGTTAACAGAAGGGGGCACTGCACCTCTAGTCAACACACAAGCGTTTCTTTTGATGAAACTAAAACCAAACCAGGCACGGCGACAGCACTACGATGGCGGCAATTCCGGCGAGCGCAAACACCATTTGATCCATCATATTCTTACCCACCATTTGATCATGTTAGATTTAACAGTATGTGGGTGAATTTATCTTGCCCAAACACCCATCAAACACCTTCTGGTGAAATAGTAAAGTCACTATTTTCACCCCTTTCACTCTCCCCCTTGCTCTTAAACTTTTACCATAGTTACTCACTCACCCCATACCCCTCCAGTAAAAGTGTCAGGTCCATAAGCCTCAGGGAGATGGGGTAAAAAACCCATTTTTCTACCTTTCAACCTCTCCCCTACCCCAATTCTATTCTCTCGTAGCCTCCCCTAGCTCCTAGGGCATCTCTAGACCATCCAAAAGCTTGCTGACATGCAGGGGCGCGTCCAGAGCACGCACGCATGCTCTCGAGCATGCTATAGTGCATGCCCGCACTGTAGCTGCACGCATCCCAAGCCTTTCGACAGCCTGGGGATGCGGGAGCATGTCCCTCGGACACCCCTCGACGTCTGCAAGACGCCAGGTGGTCGGGCCGCTCCTCCCTCCTCCTCTTCTACCCCCCTTCGCTGGCACACAGCGCCGCCCGAGCCGGCCAACGAAAGAGCTCGCACGTGTGAGCGCTAGAGCCCTTCCCCGCTCTCTCTCTCTTTCCCTTCCCCGAGACGTGGACCATGCCCAGGAACGCCCCAGACTCACTCTATCCCTCCCCCGCGCCCTCCAGCGAGCGCCCCGTCCTCACCGGCGCACCACACCCTCGGTGCACCGGCGCCTGCCTATAAAAACCCCTCCCCCGAGCCCCCGCTGCTCTCCCCTCTCTCTCTCTCTCATCCCCTCAGCCGATCCGTAGTGCCCAGCCCCCTCATTCCTGTGGTCGGGAGCTCGAGCCCGAGCCAAACCCTCACCACCGGGCGGGTTTCTCCCTCGCTAGCGATTTCGTCTGCCCCGGCGGCCGCCTCGACCACCTACCGACACGCGGGAAGTCCCTGAGCGCGCCGGTGCCTTCCGCTTGAGAAGGCGTGGCCGGAATCCCCGCCGGTGAGCTCCTCTTCGTCCCTGTCGTGAGGAGAGGGATGACAGGTGGGGACCACCTATCATACCCTCCCCCTCCACATCTCTCTCTGTCTAGTAGGGCCCGTGGGCAGGTTTAAAAAAATAAACCTGCCATGCATGCCGTCTCGCCCTGGGCCGTTTCCCGCTTTGGGCCGATTCGGCTGCGGTGTTTTGGCCCGAAAGGGCACAGTGCCCTTTTCTCTTTTTCTTTTTCTTGTGCCTTCCAAAAATTTTACAGGACAGAAAATAAATCCAATGCCCAATATTTTGTCACCTAAAATCTTGAAATATTCCATAGAATTTATTAGTGCCACTTGTAAAAATATTTGAAAACCTTTTTGTATTGTTTCAATTTAAAACCCGTATTTTGCATTATCAGTCCCTGTTTTAAATACTTTTTAAAACCTTTTTAACTTCAAAACCCTAGACAACTATTTTTATGTCGGGACCCCGATCCTAAGTCATATGAATCCAGCCTGTAACACATCACATCACTTTATGGCCTCACGCACGGTAATCTTCACGGTTTCAACCTTACCTTAGCTAGGACCGTTTGCATCTTTGGGCTCACGTATGTGAATATGTCGCTAGCATTCAAACGACAGAGAACCCGAGCCGACATGACTAGTCATAGAACCCATGTGGCACATCCATACAGAAACAGGCATACATAACCCAGCAATGCAGGTGTCGGTCTGAAGCGTGTGTAGACGAGTCATAGCAAGCTACAAGGACTCCATTACGTCATGGGACATAAATGTCATCACTGCACATACATGAGTCGTAGCAGGCTACAGGGACTCCATTACACTGCGAGACATTTCCTCGAAGGGACAAACACAGCAGCAAAGAAGGATACATGCCGGTCAATCAATGTGTTGATAGCAGTAGCAAGCTACCAAGGATCGGTGGAAGCACAAACAGGCAGTTTCCCGTAAAGAGTACAACTAAAGGCACATGACTAGGTGTTGGAACCCATACATACTATTGCACGTCACACGTACGCACTACATGCCCGGTATGCATAGATATAACTATGGCATGACAACATAACCATACAACTTTTATTTAAGAGCCTCATAGGAGCCTTGCATAATATGTCCTTACAGGTAGGGGTCACATGACCTGACACTCAAGTCATACAAGCAAGTTCATACAAACCAAGCAGAAGCATAAAGTTGTTTGGGTACAGACAGATGAAAGGGTAAAAAGGCACATGGCCTGACTATCTATAGCCCACCACAAGGCAGAAGGTCGTAGCTGGGACACCAGCTATTCAACGTCGTCGACATCTAGATAGAACCCACCTAATGGGTCCTGAGTCTCATCTACAACATTTATTAAGCAAACGTGAGTACAAACATACTTAGCAAGTCTTTAAAGCAGACCTACTCTATTCATGCTCATGTATCAACAAGGGGAGAGGTGGATTTTATGCAGCAATGCCAGCTTTGACTCTTGGCTAACCTAAACTACTCATATTAATTCTTTGTTGAAGTTTTAGATATCGCGCGCGAGTCCACTAACTCCACATCAATACACCACCATTGATTCACTTCCGTCAACTACGAGAAGGCCATCCACGGTACTCACACTTGTCTTGATATTTTTATGAGTATCCATCAAGTTATCTATGAACAACATAAGTTCTCCAAGTAGTCCATATCCGAGGACGTGTCTATTCGAACAGATTCATACCCTGTAGGGGTGTACTTCTTCACATACGCTCTCATCATTTATCGTTGTTTTCTCATGAAACCATGCACCTCGGCAACCTTCAAGAAGAAGCCTAGTGACGGAGTCGTCCTCTACCGTCAATCACACAAGACCTCTAGTCCGGGCTATCGCCGATTTGAGACTGAACCCACACGGAAGTCCGGCCGAAGTTTTTGCTACGGCCCCAAATGATGTGAGCAGGGTTCCCAAGCCCACCATTTGGGTGACCCTTGGTACACCGTGCCACTGCCTACCGCATCATAACCCATCCCTAGGTTCAGCGCTACGCATGGCCTCCAGCATACTATAAACACCAGATACTACTTGCAACACCTAGACCAAGGACTAAGCAATTGATTAGTCGAGATGGTTAATTAAGTATCCCAACGTGTGGTAGTAACTAGCCTTGGATGACAAACACAGAACTCAGTTCGTAAGAATGGTCCCAATGAGACAACCCGCTATGTACTCCTACATAGCCTCTCATCTCTACCTTTACCAAATCGAGTTCATCATTAAGCTTATCACATCAGAACAATATTGTTTCACTCAGGTTCATCACCCGAATGAATCAGACCTGACACAACTGTAAGCATAGCAAGCAAACTAGGTAAAACACATCATGTCTCAAGAGTTTACCAGGTTGCTAGGTTGCAAGGTTTAGCTATTTATTGTGACAATGACAGGTCATGCAAAGGAATGGGTTCATCTAACGCATATGACATGCAATTTAATGTTTGTCCTAATGCAATAAACAAGAGCAGGAGCAAGAGAATGAGATGTTACCGGAATGATCAACGGGGTTGCTTGCCTTGTTGGAAAGCGGGAAGCTACTCTCCTTCGTTAGGATACTCATGGGTATCCTTGGAAGCAAGGCCTACCGCAATGTAGATAAGAAACAATCAATAAATGGCAAGTGCAACATTATGACGCATGATCATGACATGGCAACATTAATGGATGAGCTAATGCAACTATTAATCAAGTTAAATGGAGTGGTTTTGAATATAGGTTCAAACTTGTTCTCCATTTAATATTCCATATAATGTCCTATTACTAAATGTCAATGTTCATCTACATAGGTTGCCCTAACATGCATGATATCAGCACCATTGGATTCATTGAATTTTTCTGATAAATTTTCATATATAAATTATTTTAATCTAAGTTACAGATTAATTTCTATGATTTTTCTAAGTTTTTGCTATTTTCTGGAATTAAATTTGATCTGAAATTCCTTTAGTGCATCAGCATGATGTCAGCTGGTCAACAGCCCGTTGACAGGTCAAACCTGACCGATGGGGTCCACTAGTCAGTGACTCAGTCACTAACAGAGGCTAACAAATGACTAACCATTGATTAATTAGGAGGGGGCCCACTGTCTGTGGGTCATTAGTTTAACGAATTTAAATTAATTATTTAATTTAAAACTAAACTTGATTAACAGGGTGAGGCCCACTTGCTAGTTGACCCTGGGATCAAACCCCTGTGGTCAAACCGGCGACATCAGGGATGGCGGAGGGGATCGGAAAGCCTCCTCCGGCGACCAGATGGACGACGAAGGGCACCGATCGGCCCTGCATGCTCGCGCACGTCGAACCCAACACCTACCAGGGGCTGGGATGGCCAGAGTCAGCGCCGGCGTTGAGCGTGACGGCTGCTGGAGCTTGGGCGAGCATGGGCTCATCGAGCCGGAACTCGAACGGGCTAGCTGAAGGCTCCTATGGCTACCTAGGACCCTCCTAAGCAAGCCTATGTGCTCAGGTGCGAGCTTGGCCGCCACAGCGACGACCACGCCCTCGCCGGCGGTGAGGAGCTCTTGGTCCTGAGGGGAATCAGCGCTAGAGCAGGCTAGCGATGGCGAAAGGAGGGAAAAAAGAACCAGGGGCTCACAGCGATTGTGACGGCGTCGACAGTGGCTCAGGGAAGCTCTGCTTGCGGTGTATGGACGGCGGCGGTCTCCGTTGACCGAGGAGGAAGAAGACGAGGGGGTCGTCGCTGGGGGGCCTCCGGGCTCGAATCCTTCGGGGGAGAGGACCAGCGTGTTGAGGCGGAGCTAATGGGGGCTGAGGAGCGAGGGGCGGCTGGAATGGTGGCTATGGCAGAGAGAAGGCGGCGGCCATGGCGAGGTAGAGGGGGAGAAAGAGATGTGGGCGAGAGTGCGAGGGAGAGAGCGATGGGGATGGCTCTATGAGCTTATCTCCGTTGCGCTGGCGAGGGGAAGCAGGCAGGCAGGGAGCTGTGGGGCAGCTCCGGCACGGGCGCACGGCGACCATGCGCTCGTCCTCCTGGCCGCCAGGTGGGCCGGCCTGGCCTGGGCCTGAGGTAAGCTTCCTTTCTTTTTTTCCTATTTCTTTCTGTTTTGCTTTTTCTGACATTTGTTTTTATTTTGTTTTAGGCACAAATACTAGGCACAAAATACTCACATATTTTATAGAGCTTAGTTTGAATATTTCAAACTACTACAAAAGGTTTCAGAATATTTTGAATGCTAAAATAATTATAATGCTTTATTTGGCATTTTCAGCAGCTTTAATATTTATTTTTGAAATGCTATATGATTCAGATATTTAGAATGACCCCTAATATATTGATGTCAACATTTATTAGACATAGGGGGAATTTTTATGGGAATTTTGGATTAGTTTATTTTTCACCATAGTTGAATTAGTTTTATTCTGGTGAGGTGCTAGGGTTTATGTTAATCCCCATTATCAGATTGATGCAAAATGGAAAAAGGATGCACACACATGCTGACCTAAGTAAGCTAACTAGGGATGTGACAACTTACCCCCACTCAAAAGAATCTCGTCCCAAGATTTGGAAGACATCGGGAAGAGCATGGGTACTCTAGTTGAAGACGATCCTTTCTGTCCCATGTGCATTCCTTCTCAGAATGGTGTGACCACTGAACCTTGAGAAACTTGATGTTTTGATGCCAAGTGGTACACTTAGTTTGATCAAGAATATGAACAGGGTATTCTCGATATGTAAGGTTATCTTGGAGATCAAGCGCTTTGTGGTATACTTCGCGGACAGGGTCCGAGAAGCAATGCCTGAGTTGCGAGACATGGAAGACATCATGAACCTTGGAAAGATGCGGCGGAAGTTCCAGTTGGTAGGCAACTTCTCCTTGTTTAGCAAGAATGCGAAAAGGTCCAATGTAACGAGGAGCCAACTTGCCCTTGATACCGAATCAACGGGTACCCTTGAGAGGTGTAACCCGAAGATAAGCCTTCACGTCAACTTCATAGGTCATAGCCTTATGATGGCGATCATATTGGCTCTTTTGACGAGATTGGGCTGTTTTCAACTTTTCACGAATAATGCGAACTTGCTCCTCTGCATGCTGGATCATATCCGGGCCAAAAAGTTGCCTCTCTCCGGTTTCTGTCCAGTTAAGAGGTGTTCGACACCTTCGTCCATAGAGAACTTCAAAAGGGGCTTTGCCCAAGCTTGACTGATAACTATTGTTATAAGAAAATTCGGCAAATGGAAGACATTTCTCCCAATTCATACCAAATCATATAACACAAGAATTTGATTGACTCGCTCAACTTGACAACTTGACTGCGGATGGAAAGCAGTGCTAATGGATAGATGAGTCTCCATAGCATTTTGGAAGTTCCCGGGATCGGGAAGTAAAGATACTTCTGTGGTCTGAGTTAATCTCCAAAGGAACACCATGAAGAGAAACTATTCGAGAAATGTATAACTCTGCTAGCCGGCTAACAGTTATACTCTCCCGAACAGGAAGAAAATAAGCCACTTTGAAAAGACGGTCTATGACCACAAAGATAACATTATTTGCTCTCTTGGTCCTGGGAAATCCGGTGATGAAGTCCATACTGACCTTATTCCATTTCCATTCAGGAATAGCTAAGAGCTGAAGGGTGCCAGCAGGTCATTGATGTTCTGCCTTAATGCAACGACAAACGTGACAGTTGGCAACGAACTGACCAATTTCTCTCTTCATCCTAGTCCACCAGAACCTCTGGCATAGGTCCTGATACATCTTGGTTCTACCAAGATGAATCGTGAGAGGAGAATCGTGAGCCTCCTTAAGGATCAGTTGTCTTAAGCGTCTGCTCTTAGGGACCACCAATCGGTTCTCAAAGAACACAACACCCTGATCGTCTTTGGAGAAATCTTTAGCGTTTTCGCTAGCAATGTTCTCCTTGATCCGAGATATACCCTTATCATACCTCTAAACAACTACTATTTGATCCCTAAGAGTAGGCTTCACCACCAGGTTGGAAAGGAATCCTTGAGGAACAATGTGAAGATTCAACTTCTGAAATTCCTCATAGAGAAGTGGTTGACATTGTTCTAACATTAGGTTGTTACAATAAGACTTATGACTTAGTGCATCAGCCATAACATTGGGTTTCCTCGGGGTGTAAGTTATGCCTAAGTCGTAATCTGTAATTAACTCAGCCCACCATCTTTGCCCGAGATTGAAATCCAGCTGGGTGAAGATATATTTCATACTTTGGTGATCAATGTAAATTTCGCAACGATTACCCAGAAGGTAATGTCGCCAGGTTTTCAGTGCATGGACTATAGCTGCAAACTCAAGATCATGTGTTGGATAATTATCCTCATGTGGACGCAGTTGTCGAGATGCGTATGCAATCACATGACGATCTTGCATGAGAATGCAACCTAATCCTTGTCGCGAGGCGTCGCAATAGATAACAAAGTCCTTTGAGAAGTCTGGTGGTACCAGAACGGGAGCAGAGGTCAGGCGTATTTTCAGTTCCTAAAAGTTGTGCTCGCAGTGGGGTCCACTCGAACTTTTTATCTTTCTTGAGGAGTTCAGTCAGTGGCTTCGCAACCTTGGAGAAGTTCTCGAAAAAGCTGGGACAATAGCTCCCTAGGCAAAGGAAACTCCGAACTTGCTTAACTAATTCATGTTGAGTCCAATCAAGGATGGCCTGAACTCTCTTGCGATTGACAGCAATACCTTTACCAGAGATCATGTGGCCTAGATTGGTCACTTCCGGTAACCAAAATTCACACTTGGAGAATTTGGCATACAGGCGATGCTGTCATAGTTTCATCAATACCATCCTTAGATGCTCGGCATGTTCCTGTTCGTTCTTCGAGTAGATGAGTATATCGTCGAGGTAAACCATGACGAATTTGTCCAGGTACTCCATGAAGATCGAATTCATCAAGCGAGAGAAAGTGGTTGGGACATTGGTTAAACCGAAGGACATGACGGTGTACTCATATTCTCCATAACGAGTAAAAATGTCGTTTTTGGTATGTCCCCATCTCTAATTCTGATTTGAAGGTATCCCAACCTCAAATCCATCTTGGAAAAGACAGAGGATCAAGCGATTTGATCATACAAGTCGTTGATCCTAGGGAGCGGATAATTGTTCTTTATGGTGACCAGATTCATTGGACGATAATCCACAACCATCCAATCCGATCCATCCTTCTTCTTAACGAAGAGGACGGGGCAAGCCCAAGGAGAAGAACTAGGACGGATGAAACCTTTCTTCAAAGACTCATCATGTTGTTTCTTATGTTCGGCTAGTTCTAAGGGTGCCATCTTATAGGGTCTTCTGGCTATTGGGACATTCCCGGGAATGAGCTCTATCCCAAACTCTACATCTCTGACAAGTGGACTTCCTGGCAGTTCTTCTGGAAAGACATCCAGAAAGTCATGGACTACTGGAATATATTCTAGTTCTGGAAGAGGGATAGCATTGAGAGAATAGAGTTGGCGCTTGATAGCTCGAGTGGAGACATTAACTATCTCACCCGATGGATGTGTAAGATTCCTAGTATGAGTATCAATCTTATCATAATGGGCTTTCATCCAATCCATGCCTACGATGATATTGATGTCCGAAGACTTGATGGCTATCAAAGATGCTAGGAAGACTGGCCTATCCACAAGAATCTCATTGTCATGGCTCACTCTAGAAGTTTGCCGTTTTGAACGAGGAGTCTAAAATACTAAGGGAGTAGGCATATCACAATAAGATATGTTATGCACCTGTGCATAACTTTCTAAGATGAATGAATGGGATGCTCCAGTATCAAATAGAGCAGATGCTGGATGACAATTGACAAGGAGCGTACCTAGGATAACATCAGGATCCTCTAGGGCTTCTTTAGCAGAAACATAATTCACTCGCCCATGAGCAGGAGCTGGCTTCACATAGAAGGCTTTTCCCGGCTTCCCACATCTAGCCGGCTTGGCATTGTTCTGGGGACACTCACGGGAATAGTGTCCTGGTTCTTTACAGTTGTAGTAGACAACAGTGGCACGGGGAGCAACATTGACAGGAGGACCTCCAAATGTCCCGACTGCAGGGTTGGGCTGAGCTAGGCGAGGCGCCTGGAAGGATGGCCTCGTAGTGTACCTTGGTGGCAGAGCTGTGTTGGGCACCCACACCGGAAGTTTGTTGGAGCCTGAGCCAGATGCGGGGCTAAAGTCACGGGTGTGTTTCTTAGTTGCCTTGTAATCCGTTAATTGCCTTGTTGTCGAGGGCCTGGAAAGTATTACACTCATGCAGACGTAGGTCTCGACGGAGCTCATGATTAAGTCCCTTGCGAAACCTAGCCTGTTTCTTGGCGTCGGTCGACACTTCCTCCGGAGCATATCGAGCAAGATTGCCGAACTCACAGCTATAGGCATCCATTGTCAGTCTTTTCTAGGTAAAAGCATAGAATTCCTCTCTCTTGCGATCCATCAGCCCTTACGGTATGTGATGGGTATGGAATGCCTCACTGAAACCTGCCCAGGTTGGTGCGGGGCCAGCGGGACACATGGCTTCATAATTTTCCCACCACAGATATGCGGGTCCTTCCAGAAAGTATGCAGCAAAGGTCACTTTGTTGGCCTCAGATACATTGGCAGCTCGGATTTTGTGGGACATGCTAGTCAGCCAATCATTAGCGTCGAGCGGGTCAACCGAATGATGAAACTTAGGTGGGCACAACTTGACGAAGTCATTGAGGGACACACCATCATTACGCTCATTGTAGGGAGGACACGCTGTATTCTGCTCAATGCATTCCAATAGCCTGTTGGTCTCCCTTTTATTCCGCTCGGCTTCGAGTATCACTTCTGCCAAGGAAGGCGCCTGCGGCAGGTTCTCTTGCCTTGGCTAGCTTCCCTCGCCCTGCTCAAAGGCAGGCATGGGGTTATTCCTAGTTGACACCATCCTGGGAAAACAAACCCACGGCTTACACAAGGAAGATATCAACTCTAATACATGAGATGATGAATGTATTGGACAACATGGCATGCCTGGGTAAACACCCTATCAACATGGTAATAAACAAACTGCCATATGAACACCATGATTCATACACACCATGACATAGTTCAGTACAAGCCCAAGCTGAAGTACAAGCTACTAAAATAAGATACAACTCATCGAAGGCATTACAAGCTTCCTATACAATATCAATCTACACCTCCAG
This sequence comes from Hordeum marinum, assembly GCA_022496015.1. Classification (NCBI taxonomy): domain Eukaryota; kingdom Viridiplantae; phylum Streptophyta; class Magnoliopsida; order Poales; family Poaceae; genus Hordeum; species Hordeum marinum. The sequence continues at coordinate 274,508,382 of CM039677.1, read as the reverse complement.
AACTCAACTCACACCTCGGTCATATCCCACAAGACACGCAGGACTGTGGCAATACGACTACTACAAGACTAGTACTAACATCCACGTACTCAAGCATCACCGTAGAACACCTCATATAGGTTACCCCCGTGACCCGGAAGTTGAACTTGATGATCTAGGAACACCCTGGCCAGCGATCCATGGTAATGGAAAGGACACGAATGTGGCCTCGGTCCCCTGGTTGGTGGCAACAACGGTCCTCGAAGAGGAGTGATGCCTCCAACATCGGGCCAGTCTACGCATGCTGGCAGATGAGTCCATGATGGGCTTAGCATCTCCTATTCTCCATAGATTGTCTGCATGACACGTGCTAGCTGCGCCAGGGCTGTCCAAAGACGGGCACAGGTAGCATATAGCTCCATGCGAACGGCACGTGCATCGTGATCCCTGTTCTCCAACATCTGAGCGGTCACCTGAAGCCTAGGGCCCTCATGAGAATGATCATAATAGGCCGCACTAAGATCACCATCCTCTCCTCCTGGAGTAGCAGGAACATAATAGAACTCAGTGTTTTGAAGCAGTCCAGGGTGAGATCTCATAATAGTCAGCATGGTATAGGAGGCCTCTTGAATTGACATGTCTATGGGGACACCCAACCCATATGTCCAATGAAGCGGCTCTGTAGCTCCGGGATATGACGGATATATCCTAACAGTACACATGTACTAGCCCTAGTTGAAGTCTCAATACTGCTCCTCCACTATATACTCTAGGTACCAATGGTAACCAGCCTCCATCATAACTCTAACCAACATGGCCATGTGACCTAATACATCAATGCACCTAGTCAGACGGACCACCTACCGGGAAGGATGAGGGGGCATCTGAAACAGAGAATGATGCAAAGGCATTAGAGATCCTAGAAGAAATCGTACAACATAATGGTTGTAATTGCTCAGAAGAGATTTTCAGACAACTGCAAAGATTGGATACCATAACCACTCGACTTTCTAGACTCAAATTTCTGATCCAACTGGTTGTCAAACCAACAATACTCGAGTACCGGAGTTCACTTGCGAGCAAACTAGATACTAGTCCATGGTTAGTAACTCGTCATCCTAAGAAATAGATGAGAACCCTACCTCTTAACCCCATAGAAAAGATGAGGGTGACTCAGAATAGAATAACTTGGCAAGAGGAGTAAAAAGAGCCTTACGTTCCCTTCCACAATCAATTCCCTTACATTTCTATAGTGTTTCTAGACTCAACTTTGACCGGTTTGGCTTGGTAGTCCTACAGTCAGTCAGGATCTAGTACCAACGTTGTCAAGACCCCGATCCTAAGTCATATGAATCGAGCCTGTAAGACATCACATCACTTCGCGGCCTCACGCACAGTAATCTCCACGGCTACAACCTTACCTTAGTCGGGACTGTTTGCGTATTTTGGCTCACGTATGTGAATATTTCTTAGCATTCAAACAATAGAGAACCCGGGCCGACATGACTAGGCATAGAACCCAAGTGGCACATCCATACGGAAATAGGCATACATAACCCAGCAATGCAGGTGTCGGTCTCAAGCCTGTGTAGACGAGTCATAGCAAGCTACAAGGACTCCATTACGTCGTGGGACATAAATGTCATCACTGCACGTAGACGAGTCGTAGCCGGCTATAGGGACTCCATTACACTACGAGACATTTCCCCGAAGGGACAGACACAGCACAAAAGAAGGATACATGCCGGTCAATCAATGTGTCCGGAGCAGTAGCAAGCTACCAAGGCTCGGTGGAAGCACAAAGTGGTAGTTTCCTGTAAAGATTACTACTAAAGGCACATGACTAGGTGTCGGATCCCATACATACTGGTCCACGTCACACGTATGCATGACATGCCTCGTATCCATAGATACAACTATGGCATCACAACATAACAACTTTTATTTAAGAGGCTCAGAGGAGCCTTGCATAATATGTCCTTATAGGTAGGGGTCACATGACCCAACACTCATACAAGAAATTTCATACAAACCAAGCGGAAGCATAAAGCTTTCTGGGTACAGACAGATGAAAGGGTAAAAAGGCACATGGCCTTACTATCTACAGCCTGCCACACGGCATAAGGTCGTGGCTGAGACACGAGCTATTGGCCGTCGTCGACATCTAGATAGAACCCACCTGATGGGTCCTATGTCTCATCTGCAACATTTATTAAGCAAACGTGAGTACAAATGTACTCAACAAGTCTTTAAAGCAGACCTAGTCTATTCATGCTCATGTATCAACAAGGGGAGAGGTGGAGTTTATGCACCAATACCAGCTTTGACTCTTGGCTAACCTAAACTACTCATATTAATTCTTTGTTCAAGTTTTATATATCTCATGCGAGTCCACTAACTCCACATGAATACGCCACCATGGATTCACTTCCGTCAACTACGAGAGTGCCATCCACGGTACTCACACTTGTCTTGATATTTTTATGAGTACCCATCAAGTTATCTATGAAGAACATAAGTTCTCCCAGTAGTCCATATCCGGGGACGTTTCTATTCGAACAGATTCATACCCTGTAGGGGTGTACTTCTTCACACACGTTGTCGCCACTTTTCGATGTGTGCTCATAAAGCCATGCACCTCGGCAACCTTCAAACAGAATCCCAGCGCGGGAGTCGCCATGACCGTCAATCACACAAGACCTCTAGTCCAGGCTATCGCCTATTTGAGACTGAACCGACACGGAAGTCCGGCCGAAGTTTCCGCTACAACCCCAAACGATGTGCGCAGGGTTCCCAAGCCCACCATTCGGGGGACCCTTTGTACACCGTGCCACCGCCTACCACGTCATAACCCACCCCTAGGGTCAGCGCTACGCATGGCCTCCAGCATACTAAAAACACCAGAAACTACTTGCAACACCTGGACCAAGAACTAAGCGATTGATAACTCGAGAGGGTCAATTAAGTATCCCAATGTGTGGTAGTAACTAGCCTTGGATCACAAACATGGAACTCAGTTCCTAAGAACGGTCCCAATGAGACAACCCGCTATGTACTCCTACATAGCCTCTCATCGCTACCTTTACCAAATCTAGTTCATCATTAAGCTTGTCACATCAGAACAATACTGTTTCACTCTAGTTCATCACCCGTATGAATCAGAGCTGACACAACTGTAAGCATAGCAAGCATAGCAAGGAAAGTAGGTAAAGCACATCATGGCTCAAGCATCTACCAGGTATGCTAGGTTGCAAGGTTTAGCTATTTACTGTGACAATGACATGCAAAGGAATGGTTTCATCTACCGCATATGACATGCAATTTAACATTTGTCCTAATGCAATAAACAAGAGCAGGTGCGAGAGAATGGGATGTTATCGGAATGATCAATGGGGTTACTTGCCTTGCTGGAAAGCGGGAAGGTACTCTCCTTCATTAGGATACTCGGGGGTATCCTCGGAAGCAGGGCCTACCGCAATGCAGATAAGTAACAATCAATACACGACAAGTGCAACATTATGATGCATGATCTTGACATGGCAACATGAATGGATGAGCTCATGCAACTGTTAATCAAGTTAAATGGAGTGGTTTTGAATATAGGTTCAAAATCGTTCTCCATTTAATATACCATATATTGTGCTATTACTAAATGTCAATGTTCATCTACATAGGTTTCTCTAACATGCATGATAACAGCACCATTGGACTCATTGAATTTTTCTCATAAATATTCATATATAAATTATTTCAATCTGAGTTACTAATTAATTTCTATGATTTTTCTAAGTTCTAACTATTTTCTAGAATTAATTTATATCAGAAATCCCTTTAATGCATGAGCATGACATCAGCATGATGTCAGCTAGTCAACAGCCCGTTGACAGGTCAAACCTGACTAGTGGGGTCCACTCGTCAGTGACTCAATGACTAAGAGAGGCTAATTAAATCACTAACCACTGATTGATTAGGAGGGGGACCACTGTCAGTGGGTCATTAGTTTAATTAATTTAACTTAATTATTTAATATAATACTAAACTTGAGTAAGAGGGTCGGGCCCACTTGCTAGTTTACCCTGGGATCAAACCCCCGTGGTCAAACTGGTTGACTCACCGGTGTTGAGCCGCCCGCGATGTCAGGGATGGCGGAGGGGATTGGAAGCCCTCCTTCGGTGACCAAATGGATGGCGGAGGGCACCGATCGGCTCTACGTACTCGCGTGCATTGAACCCGACACCTCCCGAGAGCTGGGACGGCCGGAGTCGGCGCCGACGTTGAGCGTGGTGGCTGCCAGAGCTCGAGCGAGCATGGGCTTGTCGAGCCGGAGCTCGAACGGGCCAGCTGAAGGCTCCTATGGCTACCTGGGACCCTCATGAGCATGCCTACGTGCTCAGGTGCGACCTTGGGCCGCCGCAGCGATGGCCACGTCCTCACCTGTGGCGAGAAGGTCTTGAGCCCGAGGTGAATCGGCGCTAGAGCGCGCTAGCGATGGAAAAAGAGGGGGAAACAACCAGGGGCTCACAGCGATTGCGACAACATCGAGAGCGGCTTAGGGAACTTCTGCTTGCGGCGGACGGATGGCGACGACCTCTGTTGACCGAGGAGGAAGAAGACGATGGACTCGTCGCTGGGGGGCCTCAGGGCTCGATTCCTTCGGCGGAGAGGACCAGCGCGTCGAAGCGGAGCTAATGGCGGGCTCAGGAGCAGGGGGCGATGGAACGGCGGCTATGGCGGCGAGAAGGTGGTGGCCATGGCGAGGCATAGGGGGAGAGAGAGAAGCGAGCGAGAGCGATGGGGATGGCTCTCTGAGCTTATCCCTGTCGTGCTAGCGAGGGGAGGCAGGCAGGGAGTTCTGTGGCAGCTCCGGCGCGGGCACACGGTGACCACGCGCTCGTCCTCCTGGCCGCCAGGTGGGCCTGCCGCCTTGGGCAAGGTGGGCTGGCCTGGCCTGGCCCTGAGGTAAGCTTCCTTTCTTTTTTCTTATTTCTTTCTGTTTTGCTTTTTCTAACACTTGTTTTTATTTTGTTTTAGGCACAAAATACTCAGATATTTTATAGAGCTTAGTTCGAATATTTCAAACCTATACAAAAGGTTTCCGAATATTTTGAATGCTAAAATAGTTATAATGCTTTATTTGGTATTTTCAGCAGCTTTAATATTTATTTTTGAAATGCTATATGGATTCAGATCATTAGAATGACCCCTAATATATTGATGTCAACATTTATCAGACATGGGAGGCATTTTTTATGGGCATTTTGGTTTTTTTGATTTTTCACCACAGTTGAATTAGTTTTATTCAGGTGAGTTGCTAGGGTTTATGTTAATCCCCATTTTCAAATTGATGCAAAATGGAAACATGATGCACACACATGCTGACCTAAGTAAGCTAACTAGGGATGTGACATTTTAGTATAGATTTTAGTATTTGTCAGAATAGGGTAGCATTTTTATTATTAGGTTGCGTGCTCTGTTTTTGTGTGATGCTTATTTTTATCGATTTTATTCGCTATGATATATTGCGCTATTGACGAGGGAGTTGGATCCAAAGACTTTGAAGACTCCGAAGACTTTGTTGAGCCAGGCGAGCAGCCCTTTGACCATGTGAAGAAACCATTTTCATTGCATGTCATATAGCACTTTACTTCCGTTATACTTGATCACGTGGAGTAGTGACCACTTGGGTGGGTTGCTTCCGACACTTTTACCATTGACACTTGCATCGTGCATGACCCAACCACCTTATGAGGGTTATGCGGGTGGGTGTAGATAGGATGCTTATAGATGCTACACAAGTGGGTTGGGATTTGTGCATAGTGATGGGAGGAAGAGTTGATTTCAAAGACTTTTCAAAAACCCTGTCGGGTTCCACTAATGCCCGTGGAGGATGATGATGAGTTGGGTGACCACTTGTGAAAGAATTGGTGTGCCGGAACAAGTTCGGGGTGCATTTTAGAAAACGGAGGGTTTAAGAATTGTCGACCATCCCAACCTTACATGTGCAACCATGATACCCCTTATGGGATGGGGCTCTGTTGATCACCTTGGTGGGTACTGGGAAGGAGCCCGCATTACTAGTGGCGGGAGTGGCGTGGTCACTCTCGATATAGGGTCGTGCCGGTATGGACGATCATGTGCTGTCTTCACAGGCACCGAGCACACCGTTGGTCCCCTCATGGATGGTACGATCTAGAGCCATGCTCAAGGGATATACATCATGAGGGCTGGGTACCAATCGAGTGGACTCTTTGTTTAGAATCGCTTGGGGAAAGGCATTGTTCGGGTGCTTACCTCGGGTATGTTATATATGGCGAGTCATGGATGACATGCAAGTTCCCCGAGTCTTGTGGGTAAAGTGTGCAACCTCTACAGAGTGTCAAACTATTTGAATAGCCGTGTCCATGGTCAAGGATAGTTGGGTGGTGCTGCTTAAGCCACATCCAGATGTTTTCGCAAAAACATGGTGTGAGTGTGTGCGGGTGACAGAGGAATGATTCTTGAGTCAAGTCTGAAGACTTGATGTGATAAATGAACATGAGATGTTCAACCCCTTCTTACGATGATACATGTATCTCGTTCATATGGATACCTACCAATTGTTGACGCATGCTTACCTAGTTACTTGATCATGTCCTTGCATTAAAAATTAGCTTTCCGCAAATTACCTACTTAGTGCTATATCATGCATCATTATTAGCTTGTTCCACAACTTGGGTTGCTTGCGAGTACATTCAAAGTACTCATTGGCTTGGCACTGCTTATTTAATTGGCCAGGCATGGAAGCACAGGAGTATGTTGAAGAGTTCGTTGGTGACGAACATGCGAACTAGGACGCTTCCCAGCCAGAATGTCTGTAGGTTAAGGCAGATGTCATGGGCTCACGCTTTCGATCAAGATTTCTGCTGTTTGTTGAGTTTAAGTGTTTGGCCAATGTGGCCGTATCTATGTAAGACTAGACCTTCAGGGTCTTTATTTGTGTAAGATGCTAAATGTGGATGTAAGACTCTTGTTATTCAGCTCCTGTGTGTTCAGTGAGCATTGATCACTGGGATCACTGTACACGTGCATTCGGTGATCACGACTTATGAGTTGGGGTCCCCACAGAGCTGGTATTAGAGCTATCCTGACTGTAGGAAGCCCTTAGTTAGCATGGACGTTAGTTAGGATAAAACTGATTTTCAAAACTACACGTAGCATCTATACTTAGGAATTCTGCACTATTTACCTCCTCTATTCTTCACACAACACTCTGCTAACTCTCCTCCTTTCAAACCTTTGTATATGGCCATCGTACCCGAAGCCTTCCTGACATCCTGCTTTCCCTTACTCCTTGGGGACAGCCTGGAGAAGTGCCAGATTCGCCGACCACCCATTTTCCTCTACCACGAGCACTGGGTCGATGCCGTCATGAGGGAGTACCACGTGGATGTGGTCGTGAAGGCAAACGACTCCCCGACCAGTTGGTTCCTTGAAGGACCACGGATCGAGACGATGATACTCATAGTCGAGTCAGCTACATGCAAGGCCCTCCTACACCTTCGAGACATCATTCCAGAGATGCCTGATGAGCCGGATACTCGCTACCTTCCCATCAGGAAGGATGATCTTGGCGAGAGTTGGACTCTAGTTCCGACCTAGGAGGATGGCACACCACTATGGTTCCATACCTACTTCAGCCTCTCCGCCGATAGTCTGGTTCACCACTTGATTAAGGAGTCCATGATGCTCCGCGAGGAACTTCACCACACCCGAGAGATACTTCGGCAAGCCAAGACAAAGCCAGACAAGATCAAGAAGGAAGGAGCCCCCGAGGGACGACCAGCTGTCGCTTATAGGGGAGGAGTACCCCCAACTAGAGATGCACCCACATGTCGTCATCGCATGAGTGCGAAGGAGTACCATGAGCTCTTCACCGACCCACTAGCAAAGCGTTGTCGGGATGGACCTCCTCGTTCCCCGACCTCTTCGACCGGGAATGATGGCCGTTCAGATGATAAACGGGAGGAAGACACAGAGGAGTGTGACTACGAGACCAAGCACTCCACCACCTGAGTCCGAGAAACCCTAGGGTAGGATCAGTCATGTACCCCTCATGCGAAGTCAAGTCCGTGTAATGGTTTGTATGAAACCATGTGTGCTTGTTGGTTGGTTTGTTGTTTGTGTTCCGACGCAAGTCGCGCTTTTGACTTAGGCAACATGTAAGCGACTCCATCATCTATCTTATCTTAATATATGTTGGTCTTTCGACCTTTGTTTTACCACACTTGCACTCGACCAACCCCCTTAGGCGCGCTTTTCCATTGTTGATTTTCCTCTCGTCTATCCCAGTTGTTTGACTTGGCTGCTCCAAACAGGATGGTGACTGCTACCCGCAACAGCTCCTTTGCCAATCCTGAAGCCGGTAACTCAAGCTAGCAATAGGGAGCTAGCGGGGCTGCTCACGCTGGTGGACACCAACAGCAGACACAAGGCGACATTCCCCCGCCACCGCCTCCACCAGAGAACATGACCATAGCTCAGTTTCTCCAAGTTCTTCGGGAGGAACGCCAAGCCAACAATGCCGCTATTCAGCAGATGGCTCAGGCCCTTGTGAACAACTAGCAGCAAGGCAGGAACAGCAATGGCCGCTCCACTCCGTTTGAGTTCATGAGGAATTCGCCCCCAACCTTCACCGAGACTGCTGAACCCTGGGATGATGAAGATTGGATCAGCACCATCGAGGACCTCCTTGCACTAGTCAATTGTAATGAGGACCGTGAGAGGGTGCTTTATGCCTCTCACTGCCTTGGTGACACCGCTCGAGCTTGGTGGGATGGATTCAAGGTCATGCAAGGTGAGTGTGTGATCACCAGGAATTACTTCAAGGAAGGATTCATGGCTATCAAGAACAGAGAATTCCTAGCGCTAAAGCAAGGAAGTGGCTCTATCAAGGAGTACCTACAGAAGTTCAACCTGATGTCAAGGTATGCACCTGAAGATGTCAGCACGGAGGCTGCCAAGAAGGAACGCTTCATGGAAGGACTTCAACAGACCCTGCAGTATCAGCTCATCGTCCGCAACTATCGTACCCTCTTCGACCTGGTGAACAAGGCCCTCATGCTGGAAGACAAGCATCATGCCATAGACAACACTCGCAAGGCAAGATGATCAGCAAGGGTAGCTCCAGCAACCAGAAGCCTCGCCCCTGGCAGCCAGCCCCAGCCAAGCCAACCTATCGGCCATAGCAGGCTAGACCTCGTGCGCCTTGTCCGAGCTACCAGCCTCAGCAGTATGCCAATCCCAGACCAGCTTACAACAACAACCCCAATAACAACAATGGAGGCAGGAACTACAACAACAACCCTGGGCAAGTTGCTTGTTTTGGATGTGGTCAGCCAGGAGACATTTCTAGGATGTCTCCCAACAACAAGCTAGATGCACCGCACCCCAATGCGCCGAACCAAGGTCAAGGCCGTGGAGCACCACCAAGGAACCCCGCTCCCCGCAACCAACCCAACAATGGCAAGGATCGTGTGAATCATGTCACTGTAGAGGAAGCCCAGGAAGACCCATATTGGGTACGTTCCTCGTCAACTCAACCCCAGCAACTATATTGTTTGATTGTGGAGCTGCGCATTCTTTTGTCACCCAAAAGTTTGCACTAGATAGTGTCATGAAGCCTACACCCCTGGTTAGTCGTATGTTGATACAGACACCGGGATCAGTTATGAAGTCTGGGATAGGTTGTAAAGGAGTGGAGATAAACATCAACAGGGTAGACTTCCTAGCAGACCTTATAGTTCTAGATTCACCAGGCTTGGATGTTATCCTTGGGATGAATTGGTTGACCAAGCACCAAGGCTTGTTAGATTGTGCCAAGAGGTTTGACACCATGACCAATAGCCAAGGAGTGGAAGTCAAGTATGTTCCCAACCTGCCTCCACTCAAGCCCCTCAGGCTAACTGTCTATTGAATATTGAGTTGGATCAAGTGCCAGTGGTATGTGAATACCCAGATGTGTTTCTAGATGAGCTTCCCAGAATGCCTCTTGACCGCGACATTGAGTTCATCATTGAGCTTATGCCCGGGTCAAGGCCCATCTATAAGAAGACCTACATGATGGGATCCAAAGAGTTGGCTGAATTGAATAAGCAATTGGCAGAGCAGCTCAGAAAAGGATTCATTCGCCCTAGTGCCTCTCCTTGGGGATCACCTATTCTATTTGTGTCAAAGAGGGACGAAACTATCAGGATCTGTGTCAATTACCGTTCTCTCAATGAGGTCACAATAAAGAACAAGTACCCACTCCCCAAGATTCAAGACATGTTTGATCAGTTGAATGGATCCAAGGTGTTCTCCAAGATCGACCTCAGGTCTGGGTACTATCAGATGAAGATCAGATCCCAGGACATTCCAAAGACGACATTTGTAACCCGGTATGGCCTATATGAATACAGGGTCATGTCAATTGGGTTAACCAATGCCCCTGCCTACTTCACGTACCTCATGAATAAAGTCTTCATTGAGTACTTGGAAAAGTTTGTTGTCTTCTTCATTGATGACATACTCCTCTTCTCCAAGTCTAAAGAAGAGCATGAGCAACAATTGAGATTGGTCCTAGATAAGCTTCGAGAGCACCAGCTTTATGCCAAGTTCAGCAAGTGTGAATTCTTGCTGCATGAAGTTGGATTCTTGGGTCATGTGTTGACTACAGAGGAATTATCAGTGGATCCTGCCAAGATTGAAGCCGTGACGGAATGGCAAACCCCAACCACCGTGAAGAAAGTCAGGAGCTTCCTCGGACTCGCAGGGTATTACCACAAATTCGTGGAAGGGTTCTCGAGCGTTGCCCGACCCATGACCCAGTTTTTGAAGAAGGACAAGAAGTTCGAATGGACAACTAAGTGCGAGGAAAGCTTCCAGGAGCTCAAGAAGAGATTGACCATAACCCCAGTTTTGGCCACCCCTGATATTCACAAGGAGTTTGTGATATATTTTGATGCATCAAGAACCGGGCTTGGAGGAGTTTTGATGTAAGAAGGAAGAGTTGTAGCATATCTATCCAGACAGCTACGACCTCATGAAGAGAACTACGCTACTCATGATCTTGAGTTGGCAGCCGTGGTACATGCCTTAAAGACATGCAACATTACCTTGTTGGGAAAGTATGTGAGATATACATAGACCACAAGAGTTTGAAGTATATTTTCACTCAACGGGAATTGACCATGAGGCAGCAAAGATGATTGGAGTTGATCAAGGATTACGACCTCAGTGTTCAATACCACCCCGACAAGGCCAACGTGGTAGGAGACACCGTAAGTAGAAAGGCTTGTTCCTTGAACGCCATGACTAAAGAAAGTCTACCCGCCCTGTATGAAGAGCTTGAAAGCTTCAGCTTGGAACTTGTTGCACCTGGATTCCTCGCCAACCTCGAAGCAAAGCCTACCTTAATGGATGATATCAAAGAAGCTCAGAAGGGACACGAGAGCATTGAAGGCATCAGGAGGAAGATCAAGGCAGGCAAGGCCCCAGGATTCTCAGTGGATGAGAAAGGAGTTGTATGGTTTTGGAAGCGCATCTGCGTGCCCAACAAAGAGGAGCTCAAGAACCTGATCTTGCAAGAAGCTCATGACACTTCGTACTCCATCCATCTTGGAGGAACCAAGATGTACCAAGACCTTAAGGCAAGGTTCTGGTGGCATGGCATGAGACGGGATATAGGCACGTTCGTTGCTAAGTGTGACATATGCCAGAGAGTCAAAGCTGAGCATCAGCGACCCGCTGGACTATTGCAGCCTCTCAATGTGCCTAAATGGAAGTTGGACAAAGTCGGTATGGATTTCATCACCGGATTACCAAGGTCAAACAAAGGACATTATTCTATTTGGGTCATTGTCCACCACCTGACCAAGGTAGCCCATTTCATTCCCATCCAGACCACCTATGACAGGAGCCAACTCGCAAACCTCTACATCAACCGCATCGTAAGTCTTCACGGAGTTCCAAAGGAGATCGTGTCGGATCGAGGAACCCAATTCACCTCAAGAATCTAGAAGAAGTTTTAAGAAGCTATGGGAACTAAGCTCTCCTTCAGCACTGTCTTTCACCCCCAGACCGGTGGGTAAACAGAATAGTAAATCTGATACTCGAAGATATGCTCTGCGCTTGTGTTTTGGCGTATGGGGCCAAGTGGGAAGATTGCCTACCATTCGTTGAGTTCTCATACAACAACAGCTATCAGTCAAGTCTTCAGATGGCACAATCTGAGGTGTTGTATGGATGCAAGTGTCGTACTCCCCTCAACTGGTTAGAGACCGGAGAAGGATTAGTTTTTGGACCAGATATCCTCCGCGAGGAAGAAGAGCAAGTTCAACTCGTCCGAGAGCGTCTTGAGACCACCAAGTCAAGATAGAAGAGCTATGATGACTCCCACCACTGAGAAGTGAGCTTTTGTGTCGATGACCATGTCTACCTTCGGGTCACACCTCTCAAAGGAACCAAGCGTTTCCATGTCAAAGGAAAGCTGGCACCAAGATACATCGGCCCCTTCAAGATCACCGCAATGCGAAGGGAAGTTGCCTATCAGCTAGAGCTACCTCTCGAGCATCGGATGTGCACAACGTATTTCACGTGTCACATCTCCAGAAGTGTCTGCAAGTTCCCAACTGCCCCGACCTCTACAAGGACATCGACTATCAAGCCATCGATCTTCAGCCAGACCTCACTTATCTTGAGAGGCCGGTTTGCATTTTGGATGAAGTCGAGTGCTGCACCCGAAGCCTCACCATCAAGTACTTCAAGGTCTAGTGGAGCAACCACACTGAAGCTGGAGCAACCTGGGAGCGTGAAGACTATCTTAGATTTGAGTTCCCTTATCTTTTTAGCGCTTTCCCTAGGAATCTCGGGGACGAGATTCTCGTAAGGGGGGTAAGTCTGTCACACCCTTTGTTTGTATCACCTTGTTATGTTTGGATTTACAAAATTTGGAGCCAATTAAAACTTTTTCAGTTCTTGTGCTTGTTTGAATTATTGCATGATTGCTTGTTAAATTGTTATGTATGGCACTCTTAGATTCTATCCCTCTCCATATTCATCTTCCTTGACAAAAACTTCTTGCCCAATGATCATGCCATGTGAATAGTGCCCAAAACTATTTTTATCGTATTTTATCTTGGCCAAAAAGGATTTATCCAAATTATTTTTTTAAAACCCCTGAATTGAGGTTTGCACTTCAAGTCCTCAAATTGGGTGGATCCTTCCTTCCCAAAGGCCTTACTTCAAACCTAATATATGTGACTTCCCAAAACCACCAAATGTTAATTTAAAAGATTATTTTTATATTTTATTTAAAGGCTTTTTATTAAGACCATAAATGGTTTTTCATAGGGAAAATTTATTTAAATGCTTTCCAAATATTTGAGAACAATTAGGGAAACTCAGTGGACATATATTTTCCATATATATGAGTTTCAACACATGAGATTGTTCAAATCATGGGCAAAACCCCTCAAAACCCTTTTTGTCCAAATCAAACTTTTGGAATACTTCTACAAGAAATATTCTCAATAAGTTCCATGAAAATTCCAGAAAGTCAACACCATCATAGGTGATGATCTTGCAAAGTTTCATTTCAATCCAAGTTGATTTGGTTCATCAAACCATCCCAAAATCCTCCCTGTCCAGATTTAGATTTGAGCAAGTTTACATTGTGAAGTTTCTTCCATTGACCCAAAACATTGTGGACATGTTCTAATCACCAAATAATGATGCTACACTAAGTGGTGCATCAAGGGTATTAGCCTAACATAACTAGATCTACAGAAACCTGATTCTGTTAGTTTCTAGGGTTCACAAAGTTTCCATTTTCAACTTTGCCCATTTGAGCTCAAATTTGGTGATCCATTATATTCTTACCCACCATTTGATCCTGTTAAATATCACAGTAAGTGGGTGAATTTATCTTGCCCAAACACCCATCAAACACCTTCTGGTGAAATAGTGAAGTGAAAGCACATTTGCTCCCTTGGTGGTTTCTGTAATTAATAACAACATATAAGTCATTGAACTAATATTTACACTAAGTATATTTCAGGAAATGTTCACTGAGAGGATTGGCAAAAGGAGATTGTGAAGAAACCCCAAGATGCAAGGAAATAGGTTGGCCAAGCTTTAAGCAAGAGGACTCCACATTTTATATTGGTGAGAAATCACTTTGAGTCCATAGGAAAGCCAATACTATTAAAAGGGGGTAAGGTGTTGGTGAATAATATGCTCAAACGTGCACAAGTGATAGTCGCCAAAAACATCCACAAAACTCTCCCACCAAAGTCTGTTCTCTACCCAACACTCAAAATCAGTGCAACCAACTATCCCACTTTGGTGCCACCGATTCCAGAACCTAGACAGACTCTGCCAAACCCTAGCCACTTCGGTGCAACCGATTCCATACCGGTGCCACCGAGTTTAGGTTGCCAACTTTCTGTTACACAAATTCACATTTTTGGTCCCTCCGAGATTGTTGGATCGGCGTCACCGAGATTGGAAATCTGACCATTGGTCACCTTATCGGTGCAACCGAGATTCGTATATCGGTCCCTCTGAAATTCAAAACTTACCATCGAGATTCACACATCGGTGTCACCGAGTTGGTATTTTTGTGTGTAATGATTGGATTTTTTGGGATGCCTATATATACCCCTTCACCACCACTCACTCGATAGAGAAGCACTCAGAACTATTCCATACCTATCCTATCAGATTTTCTGAGAGAGAACCACCTACCCTTGTGTTGAGGTCAAGATCTTCCACTCAAATCATATGGATCTTGATTTCTAGCCTCCTTAAGTTGCTTTCCACCAATCCTATCTCTTCTACCAAGCCAAAGCTGTGAGATAGAGATTGTGTGTTGAGGAGTATATCATCTTGAAGCACAAGAGCAAGGAGTTCATCATCATTACTGAGCCTATTACCTTTTGGAGGGTGGTGCCTCCTAGATTGGTTAGGTGTCGCTTTGGAGCCTCCTACTTCGCGGTGTGGAGTGAACCAAGAAGTTTGTAAAGGCAAGGAGATCGCCTACTTTGTGAAGATCTACCCCATAGTGAGGCTAGTCCTTCGTGGACGGAAGCCGTATGGAATAGTCAAGGTTGCTACTTCGTGGACCCTTTTGGGTGGAGCCCTCCGTGGACTCTTGCGACCGTTACCCTCCGTGGGTTGAAGACTCCATAAACGTGGATGTACGATAGAGCCACCTATCTTCCTACCCTATCCCTTATATAAATGCTTGTTGTTACTTTCCGCTGCTATATACTCTTAGACTTGCATGTGTAGGGTGTACTTGACTTGCCATGAAATGCTCAAAACTGTCAACCCTAAAATTTGGTATAGGCAAAACTTTATTTGGTCAAGTAGTCTAATCACCTCCCCTCTAGACCTACTTTCGATCCTACATAAAGTCACTATTTTCACCCCTTTCACTCTCTCGCGTGCTCGCAAACTTTTACCACAGTTACTCACTCACCCCATACCCCTCCGGTAAAAGTCTCAGGTCTATAAGCCTCAGGGAGATGGGGTAAAAACCCCATTTTTCACCCTGGACAACATTGACATCTACCTTTCTACCTCTCCCCTACCCCAATTCTATTCTCTCCTAGCCTCCCCTTGCTCCTAGAGCATCTCCAGACCATCCAAAAGCTTGTGGACAAGCAGGGGCGCGTCCGGAGCACGCAGGCATGCCACGGCATGCCAAAGGCATGCTTTGGAGCACACTACAGTGCATGCCCTCACTGTAGTTGTACCCATCCCGAGCCACCCGACAGCCTGGGGATGCGGGAGCATGTCCCCCGGACGCTCCTCGATGTCCGCAAGACGCCAGGTGGTCGGCCCCTCCTCCCTCCCCCACTGCTGCCCCCTTCGCTCACGCACGGCATCGCCCGAGCCGGCCAATGAAAGAGCTCGCACGCACGGGTGCTAGAGCCTTTCCCCGCTCTCTCTCTCCCTTGCCCTGGATGTGGACCACACCCAGGAATTCCCCAGACTTACTCTCTCCCTCCCTCGTGCCATCCAGCGAGCGCCCCATCCTCACCGACGCACCACGCCCTCGGTGCACCGACACCCGCCTATAAAAAGCCGTCCCCCGAGCCCTAGCTGCTCTCCCCTCTCTCTCTCCTCCCCTCAGCAGCTCCCTAGTGCCCAGGCCTCTCGTTCACGTGGTCGATAGCACGAGCCCGAGCCAAACCCTCGCTGCCATGCGGGTTTCTCCCTCGTCGGCGATTCCCTCCGCCCTGGCAGCCACCTCGATCACCCACCGACGCGTGGGAAGCCCTTGAGTGCGTTGGTGCCTTCCGCTTGAGCCGCCGTGGCCGGAATCCCCGCTGGTGAGCTCCTCTCCGTCCCTGTCGCGAGGAGAGAGATGACAGGTGGGGCCCAACTATCATACCCTCACCCTCCCCCTCTCTCGTTGTCCAGTAGGGCCAGCGGGCAGGTTTTAGAAAATAAACTTGTCACGCTGTGGTGTTTTGGCCCAAAGGGGCACAGTGTTCTTTTCTCTTTTTCTTTTTCCTCTGCCTTCCAAAAATTCCACAAGATAGAAAATAAATCCAATGCCCAATATTATTTCACCTAAAATCTTGAAATATTCCATAGAATTTATTAGTGCAACTTTTAAAAATATTTCAAAACCTTTTTTGTACCGTTTCAATTGAAAACCCCTATTTGGCATTATCGGCGCCTGTTTTAAATATTTTTGAAAACCTTTTTAACTTCAAAACCCTAGACAACTATTTTTATCATAGATTTTAGTATTTGTTAGAATAGGGTAGCATTTTTAATATTAGCTTGTGTGCTATGTTTTTGTGTGATGCTTATTTTTACGCTTTTATTCGCGACGATAGATTACGCTAATGGCGAGCGAGTTGGACCCGAAGACTCTGAAAACCTCGAAGACTTTGTTGAGCCAGCCAAGCAGCCGTTTGACCATGTGAAGGAACCATTTTTATTGCATGTCATATAGAACTTTACTGTCGTTATACCTGATCATGTGGAGTAGTGACCACTCCGGTGGGTTGCTTCCGACACTTTTACCATTGACACTTGCATCGTGCATGACCCTACCACCTTATGAGGGTTATGCAGGTGGG
This sequence comes from Hordeum marinum, assembly GCA_022496015.1. NCBI lineage: Eukaryota > Viridiplantae > Streptophyta > Magnoliopsida > Poales > Poaceae > Hordeum > Hordeum marinum. The sequence goes on along the minus strand of CM039677.1, from coordinate 274,491,286 downwards.
TGTAGATATGATGCTTATAGATGCTACGCAAGTGGGTTGGGATTTATGCATAGTGATGGAAAGGAAGATTTGATGTCAAAGACTTTTTAAACCCCGTCGGGTGCCACTAATGCCCGAGGGAGATGATGATGAGTTGGGTGACCACTTGTGAAAGAAGTGGTGTCCCAGAAAAAGTTGGGGATGTGTTTTGGAAGACAAAGGGTTTAAGATTTGTCCATTGTCCCAACCTTACATGTGCAACCACGATACCCCTTATGGGACGGGGCTCTGTTGATTACCCTTGTGGGTACTGGCAAGGAGCCCGCATTACTAGTGGCAGGAGTGGCGTGGTCACTCTCGATACGGGGTCATGCCGGTATGGACGATCATGTGTTGTCTTCACAGGCACCGGGCACACCGTTGGTCCCCTCATGAATGGTATGATCTGTAGGGAGGCTCAAGGGATGTACATCATGAGGTCTGGGTACCAATCGAGTGGACTCTTTGTTTAGTATCGCCAGGGGAAAGGCATTGTTGGGGTGCTTACCTCGGGTATGTTATATACCATGAGTCGTGGATGACATGGAAGTTCCCCGAGTCTTGTGGGTAAAGTGTGCAACCTCTACAGAGTGGAAAACTATTCGAATAGCCGTGTCCACGGTCAAGGATAGTTGGGTGGTGCTGCTTAAGCCACGTCCAGATGTTTTCGTAAAAACATGGTGTGAGTGTGTGCGGGTGACAGAGGAATGATTCTTGAGTCAAGTCTGAAGACTTGATGTGATAAATGAACATGAGATGTTCAACCCCTGCGTATGATGATACATGTATCTCGTTCATATGGATACCTGCCAATTGTTGACGCATGCTTACCTAGTTACTTGATCATGTGATTGCATTAAAAAATTAGCTTTCCGCAAATTACCTACTTAGTGCTATATCATGCATCATTATTACCTTGTTCCACAACTTGGGTTGCTTGCGAGTACATTCAAAGTACTCATTGGCTTGCCACTAGTTATTTTATTGGTCGGGCATGGAAGAACAGGAGTATGTTGAAGAGTTCGTTGGTGACGAACATGCAAACTAGGAGGCTTCCCAGTCAGAATGCCTATAGGTTAAGGCAGATGACATGGGTTCACGCTTTCGATCAAGATTTTTGCTGCTTGTTGAGTTTAAGTGTTTGGCCAATGTGGTCCTGTCTATGTAAGACTAGACCTTCATGGTCTTCATTTGTGTAAGACGCTAAATGTGGATGCCAAACTCTTGTTATTCATCCTTTGTGTGTTTAGTGAGCACTGATCTCTAGGATCACTATACACGTGCATTCGGTGATCACGAATTATGAGTCGGCGTCCCCACACATAGTAAACATGCCATGCAATGATATGGTGCAATGACTAGCTTTATTATTGTTGCTTAGGGTCTGCACCTGGATTTGTACAAAGGGTTACATGCAGCTTTGACAAAGCTTGAACAAAGGGTGGCTGCCAGGGGCTGAGCCTGGCAGCCTCCCCTTACGGGTAGAACTTATGAAGATGCTCAATGTTCCATGAGTTAAGTACCTTGGTGCCATCTTTGGTCTCTAGATGAACAATGTCAGGTCTGGTGACTCGTGCTACCTGGTAAGGGCCTTCCCACATCGTCGTCAACTTGTTTGTACTCTTGGCGAACTTAACGGGCCTAAGGACAAGGTCGCATTCCTCAAGGCTCCGAACATGGACCCTACGGCTATGGTAGTAATGTAGGGCTTGCTTGTACCGTGCAACACACACATCGGCCCGAGGACGATCTTCCATGAGGAGCATGGCATCGTCATGCCATAGTTGCTCTTGCTCTACTTCTTCGTAGGCAAGTACTCGAGATGACCTGTATATGAGTTCCGTGGGGATCGCTGCTTCCGCCCCATACACCAATAGAAGGGTGTCTGGCTGGTGGCTCGATTTCTTGTCGTTCTGAGGGACCAAAGGACCATTGACAGCTCATCTATCCAGCGGTTGCCGCTCCTCCACAACCTATCAAAATTCCCTTTCTTGAACCCTGGCAGCACTTCATCATTCATCCTCTCGACTTTCCCGTTGCTTCTTTGGTGAGAAACGAAGGCGAAGGAGACCTTACATCCAAGGTTTTGGATGTATTGCATGAAGGCACGGCTCGTGAACTGGGTGCCGTTGTCGGTGATAAGTTTGTTGGGCACTCCAAAATGGCACACCAATCCTTACATGAACTTGATAGCTGACTGCGCGATCACCTTCCTCACTGGATCCACCTCTGGCCATTTTGTAAACTTGTCGATTGCTACAAACAGGAACTCCAAACCCCCGACAGCGTAGGGAAAAGGGCCCAAGATGTCGAGCCCCCAAATTGAGAATGATCAGGACAAAGGGATCGTTTGAAGAGCTTGCGCTGGTTGATGGATTTTCTTGGAATGGAAATGGAAAGCTTCACACTTGGTGACCAGCTCTATCGCATCTTGGAGGGCGATGGGCCAGTAGAAACCCTGCTGGAATGCTTTTTCGGCAAGGGCCCCTGATCCGATGTGAGAGCCACACACGCCTCCTTGTATCTCTACCAACAGCTTTAGTCCATCCTCTGGGCATATGCACCTCAATTTCACACCATTTGGTCGTCTTTTGTACAAGGTGTCAACGACAAATAGGTACATACTTGACGGACGGGCTACCTTTTCGCCCTCTTCCTGTGCTTCGGGGTTTTCTCCAGTTTGAAGGAAATGGACTATCTGTTGCGCCTAGGTTGGAGATTGTGGCTTGACAACAAGGACTAATGGCGCCTCCTCGCTCGTCGTGGCGCATACGTCGAATGCATGAACCTGGGGCTCTGCAGGAAGGAGCTGCTCACCAACCGGAACGAAATTCTCCCTGGCAGCTTCTCTACCGGTGGCTTTGGGAAGCTCTGCCAGGAAATGCTAGCCGGAGTTCAGCTTTCTTGTCTTCTTGGCCATTTAGTACGGGGACACATATGGTTGAGTGAGGCAGAGAACAAAAGTCCCTAGTTCCACAAGAAGTTTCTGCGCAGCACACTTCGATAGATGATTAGCAATATTGTTTCCGCTCATGGCACATATTGTACTTGCAATCCATCGAAGTTTTCCTCCAATTTCCTCACTTCCTCTATGTATGCTTCCATCAACAGGCTCTCATAATCTTTGTTGATTTCCTTCACTTCGAGCTGAGAATCTCCCCTGACGATCTGTTTCTTGATTTCTAATTCCATTGCAATTCTGAGTCCGGCAAGGAGCCTCTCGTACTCTTTGGTGTTATTGATGTCTTCTTATCGGGGAAAGTGCATTTGAATCACATACCTGAGGATCTCTCGAGTGGTGGCGATGAGAATCACGCCTGCTCCAGCGCCCTGGAGTGAGAAACCACCGTCAAAGTACATGATCCAATCCTTGGGTGCCTCCTTGTCGGGGAGAATTTTCTCTGGAGTCTCTTCATTTGGTGTGGGTGTCCATTCTGCTAATGCACCGCTCTGTATTCTGGAAGTCCACTCATACTTCAATTCGAAGCTCGACAACTCGAATGCCCACTAAACTATCATGCCAGTGGCTTTGGGATTCCTTAATATTCCCTATAGTGGAAAGTGGGGTGACAACTGTGATTTCACGGGCTTGGAAGTAATGGCACAACTTCCTCAAGGCCATGATGAGGTCGATGACCAGGTTTTGTACTCTAGAGTACCTTGACGTAGCCCCCTGCAGTAGGGAGCTGACAAAGTACACCGGGCGCTGAACCATTTTCCTCTTTGCCACTTCCTTGTCACTGCATTGATGTGGTATCCCTTGTCCTGTGTCGGTTTGTGCCGCAGATGTTTCAGTCTCACCCCAGGCAGCAATAGTCGCAGCGGCTACATCTTCATCCACATCTCGCTGCACCACCAGCGCTGCACTAGCCACTTGATTCGTCGCCACCAAGTATAGCAAAGGTTTCTTCTAGGTCTTGTATGAGAGTTTCTTCATCCTTGTGATACGCCTCCGTCGTATCTATATTTTTTGATTGTTTCATGCCAATATTCTACAACTTTCATATATTTTTGGTGACTTTTTATACTATTTTTGGGACTAACATATTGATTCAGTGCCTACTGCCAGTTCCAGTTTGTTGCATGATTTTTGTTTAAAATATAATCCATACCAAACGAAGTCCAAACGCGATAAAAACTTATGGAGAACTTTTTGGAAGATAATTGAGTTTTGGGAAAAAGAATCATTGTGAGACGATGCCCGAGGGGCCCACAGGCCAGGAGGCCGCGCCAGGGTTGCTTTTGGTCACCCCTTAAAGCGGTTGGTGCCCTTCTTTCACCGCAAGAAAGATGATAAACGCATAAAAAACTTGTTAAAATTTCATCCTAATCGGAGCTACGGATCTTCAATAATTTATGAAACGGTGAAAGGCCAGAATTTGGAAACGCGGAAACAGAAGGAAACAGAGAGAGAGGTCCAATCTCGGAGGGGCTCTCACCCCTCCGCCGCCATGGAGTCCAAGGACGACAGGAGAAACCCTGCTCCCATCTAGGGTAGAGGCCAAGGAAGAAGAAGAAGAAAGAGGGGGCTCTCTCCCCCTCTCTCCTGATGGCACCGGAACACTGTCGGGGCCATCATCGTGACGACGGTCTACGCCAACAACTTCACTGCCATCATCACCAACTCTCTCTCTCTCTATGCAGTGGTTGAACACCTCTTCTCCCCTCTGTAATGTCTACTTAAACATGGTGCTCAACACTATATATTATTTCCCAATGATGTATGGCTATCCTATGACGTTTGAGTAGATCTGTTTTGTCCTATGGGTTGATTGATGATCATGATTGGTTTGAGTTGCATGTCTTATTATTGATGTTGACCTATGGTGCTCTCGGTGTCGCGCAAGCGTGAGGGATAACCGTTGTAGGGTTTGCAATATTTTTATGATTTGTTTATGGTGGATGGCATGAGTGACAGAAGCACAAACCCGAGTAAGTAGGTTGTTTGTGTATGGGAATAAAGAGGACTTGATACCTTAAAATTATATGGTTGGATTTTACCTTAATGATCTTTAGTAGTTGTGTGCGCTTGCTAGAGTTCCAATTGTAAGTGCATAGGATCCAAGTAGATAAAGTATGTTAGCTTATGCCTCTCCCTCATATAAAATTGCAATAGTGATTATCGGTCTAGTTATCGATTGTGTAGGGACAAATAACTTTCTTATGACAAAACGCTCCCTAATAATACTAACTTAGTTGTTTCTTTATCTTAGCAGGCCCTAGATTTTATTTACATGCTCCTTATTATCTTGCAAACCTATCCCGTCACACCAACAAAGTACTTCTAGTTTCATACTTGTTCTAGGTAAAGCGAACATTGAGCGTGCGTAGAGTTGTATCGGTGGTCAATAAATCTTGAGGGAATATTTGTTCTACCTTTAGCTCCTCATTTGGTTCGACACTCTTTCTTATCAAGAAAGGATACAATTGATCCCCTACACTTGTGGGTTTTCAAGACCTTTTTCTGGCGCTGTTATCGGGGAGCAATTGCGTGGGGTGCATATTCTCATGTGTGCTTGCTTGCTTTATCACTATGTAGATTTTATTTGCTGTTATAAGTTGTTCTCTATCTTTAGTTATGGATATGGAACATGAAATACCAAAAAAATTAGGTGTACTTGCTACTCATGGAGGTGGGGAACCTCCTAAAACCCTCGATGCTTGTTATGTGAAAGATACTATGCACTACTTTAATAATCCTGAGAAAACTCCATTCAATTATATAATGGGATACATGTTGGATCAACGTGAATAGTTTAGGGATTATTGCCTTCATCAGAAAGGGAAACTGTTATGGGATCAAATTTATATGTTGAAATGGTATGCTTGGAATCTATGCTTGAGATATGATATTACTTGTTGCTCTAGGATTAAGGCTAAACACCTTACCTTTTCATGTAAATTTAATGATAATGAAACCTTGGATTCTTATGCTAATGGTATATATGATTACTATGATGTGGAACAAGTAGAAGAGTTTGTTTCTTTTAAGGGTGCTTATGAAATTGAATCTTTGTTTGAAAAGTATGAAAATTATCATGATGTTGTTTACCGATCCCAAAATTTGGCTATGCTTCGTTATTTTTATGCCAATTATGAATATAATGCCCATATTTATCAATTTATTGAGAAAGTCTCTGCTATCCAAGAGGAGACTAATATTTTGCAGGAGTTTATGGAAGAAGAAATTGATGACATTGTGAGACCATTGGATTAAAAAGATCAGGAGGAGAGCGAAGAACAAAAGGAGGAAGAGCGGACTAGCTACCTGTGCCCACCTTCTAATGAGAGTAACTCTTCAACTCATACATTTTTTTAATTTGCCTTCATTCTTACCGAAGGATGAATGCTATGATAATTGCTATGATCCCTTGGATTCGTTTGAAATATCCCTTTTTGAAGAACTTGATGCTTGTTATGCTTGTGGCCATGATGCCAATATGAATGATGCTTATGGAGATGAACTTGCTATAGTTACTGATGTTAAAGGTCAAATTGTTGCTATTGCACCCACACATGATAGTCCTATTATCTTTTTGAATTCTCCATACTACACTATATCGGAGAGTTTTCACTTATTAAGGATTATATTGTTGGGTTGCATTTTCCTATTGCACATGATGATTTTAAGTAATATAATATGTATGTTCTTGCTGATCCTACTTTCAATTATTATGAGAGAGGAACTACATCTTCACCTCTTTATGTTCCCGATAAAATAAAATTGCAAGAAACTATGTATGCTATGCATTGGCCTTTACTTGGTGTTATTGAATTGTTCTTGTATGTCATGCCAATGCATAGGAAGAGAGTTAGAATTTGTTGTCACATGATTTATATCACTTTGTTCTCACTACTTAATTACAAATCATTGCTAATTAACATTGTCTTTGATATACCTTGGGATATGGGTGGATCCACTACTTGAGCACTTTATGCCTAGCTTAATGGCTTTAAAGGAAGCGCTGCCAGGAAGACAACCTCGAAGTTTTAGAGAGTCATTTTATTCTGTTGTTTTATTTTAAAATAATTACAAACAAAAAAAATAAAGTGGGGAACTTAAAACTTTTTCAAAAAGAAAATTGAAAGTGAGAAAGACGAGCAACGTTGAAGTGGGGGCTAGCCTTGAACTTTGTTCATGCCCATGGAAACTTTGTGAATCTTGATTAGAGAAAATTTTCAACAAAAATAATTATCCCCTTGTACAAATCCATTGTATTATAAAAATAATGTGCCAAGAATTACCTTTAGGATGTTTAAATTTCTTGTTTGATATGTGATGTGTAAAAATAGAAACTTTTGTTGCATTGTTTGAATTTCTATATTTTATGGTAGCGTAAAAAAATTCTGAACTTTATGAAAAATACTTATATATAAATAATTGACCACGTTCTAAGGTTTCATAATTTTTAGAGTTACATAAGTATGGTGAATGTTCAGATTACTACAGACTGTCTTGTCTTTGACAGATTCTGTTTTTGATGCATTGTTTTGCTAGTTTTGATGAAACTATCGATTTTATCGATGGTATAAGCCATAAAAAAGTTATAATAAATTAGCCACAATGCAAAAATAAAATGTGAATAGGTTTTCAGTAGTAAATAAAGTGGTGATTTGTTTTATTATACTAACGTATCTCATGGGGGTTTTGTTTAGTTTTGTGTGATTGAAGTTTTCAAGTTTTGGGTGAGATCACGATGGATGAAGGAAGAAGGAATGGAAAGAGACTAATCTTGGGGCTGCATGAGTCACCCCAAGGTAATATTCAAGGACTCCCAAGAAACTAAGCTTGGGGATGCCCCGGAAGGCATCCCCTCTTTCTTCTAACAACCATCGGTAATTTTACTTGGAGCTATATTTTTATTCGTCACACGATATGCGTAAATCTTGGAGCATCATGTGGTTTTTATTTTTATTTTAATAATGCACCATGCTGGTATGATAAAGTCATTGGTTGATGTATATAATGCTCTTTGCACCTCACTTATATCTTTTGAGTATGGCTTTATAGAATGCTTCATGTGCTTCACTTATATCATTTGAAGTTCTGATTGCCTGTTTCTCGCCCATAAAAAACCACCATTTGTAGAATGCTCTTTTGCTTCACTTATATTTGTTAGAGAGTGGGCATATCTTTTTTAGAAAGAATTAAAAACTCTCATGCTTCACTTATATCTATTAAGAGAGGTGACAGGAGCTGATCATTCACATGGTTAGTCATAAAATCCTACATAAAACTTATAGATCACTGAATATGATGCGTTTGATTCATTTCAATAGTTTTGAAATATAAAGATGGTGATATTAGAGTAATTCTAGTGAGTAATTTTGGATTGGTAGAAATATTTGTGTTAAAATTCCCGTAGCATGCACGTATGGTGAACCGTTATGTGAAGAAGTCAGAGCATGATTTATTTATTGATTGTCATCCTTCGTGTGGAGGTTGGGAGCGTGCGATGGTTAACTCCTATCAACCTCTCCCTTAGGAGCATGCATATAATACTTTTATTCAATGCCTAATAGACTTTTACAATAAGTATGTGAGTTCTTTATGACCAACGTGAGTCCATGGATTATACACACTCTCACCCTTCCACCTTTGCTAGCCTCTCTAGTACCGTGCAACTTTCGTAGGTGCATTACACCCACCATATAACCTTCCTCAAAACATCCACCATACCTAACTATTATGGTATTTCCATCGACATTCCGTGATATATTGCCATGCAACTTCCACTGTTCCATTTATTATGACACACACCATCATTTTCATATTGTTTTGCATGATCGTAAGATAGTAGCATGATGTTTTCATGGCTTGTCCGTATTTTGATGTTATTTTCTATGCTAGATATTGCACATCTCGGTACACCGCTGGAGGCATTCATATAGAGTCATATTTTGTTCTAGGTATCAAGTTGTAATTCTTGAGTTGTAAGTAAATGAAGGTGTGATGATCATCATTATTAGAGCATTGTCCCATCTGAGGAAAGCATGATGGAAGCTATGATTCCCTCACAAGTTAGGATGAGACTCCAGAATTTATGAATAATAAAAGAGGCCAATGAAGCCCCAAAAAAAAGGAGGCCAAAGATGTCGAGCAAAAAATAATATAAAATGAGAGAAAATAGAGAAGGGGCAATGCTACTATCTTTTTTACACACTTGTGCTTCAAAGTAGCACTAGGATCTTCATGATAGAGAGGCTCCTATATTGTCACTTTCATATACTAGTGGGAATTTTTCATTATAGAACTTGGCTTGTATATTACAATGATGGGCTTCCTCAAAGTTGACCTAGGTCTTTGTGAGCAAGCGAGTTTGTTGCACACCCACTTAGTTTCTTTTTTATCTTTCATACACTTATAGCTCTAGTGTATCCATTGCTCACCATGTGGGACTATCTCCTTATTTTTTTTTCTTATCCACAACCACCATATTCTATTCCACCTATAGTGCTATATCCATGGCTCACGCTTAGGTATTGCCTGAAAGTTGAAAAGGTTTGAGAACATAAAAGGTGTGAAACAATTGCTTGACTTGTCATTGGGATTGTGCATGGTATAAATACTTTGTGTGATGAAGATGGAGCATAGCCAGACTATATGATTTTGTTGGGATAACTTTATTTTAACCATGATATTTTGGGAAGACATGATTGCTTTATTAGTATGCTTTAAGTATTATAGTCTTAATTTCAAATGATAGACTATTTATTTGAGTCACTCGTGTATCAATATTCATGCCATGATTAGATTATATGAACAAGATTATGCTAGGTAGCATTCCACATAAAAAAGTATCTTTTTTATCATTTACCTACTCGAGGACGAGCAGGAATTAAGCTTGGGGATCTAGATATGTCTCCGTTGTATCAATAATTTTTGATTGTTTCATGCCAATATTCTACAACTTTCATATACTTTTGGCAACTTTTTATACTATTTTTGGGACTAACATATTGATCCAGTGCCCATGCTAGTTCCTATTTTTGGCATGTTTTTTGTTTTGCAGAAAATCCATACCAAACGAAGTCCAAACGCGATAAAAACTTATGAATTTTTTTCGAATATATTTAATTTTTGGGAAAAAGAATCAACGTGAGACAATGCCCGAGGGGCCCACAAGCCAGGGGGCGCGACCGACACCCCTGGCCGCGCCAGGGTGGCTTTTGGCCACCCCTTACGGCAGTTCGTGCCCTTCTTTTGCCACAATAAAATAATATACGGATAAAAATAGTGTTAAAATTTCATTCTCATCGGAGTTAAGGATCTCCAGGAATTTAAGAAACGGTGAAAGGCCAGAATCTAGGAACGCAAAAACAGAAGGAAACGGAGAGAGTGATCCAATCTCGGAGGGGCTCTCACCCCTCCGCCGCCAATGAGGCCAAGGACTAGAGGGAAAACCCTCCTCCCATCTAGGGGGAGGCCAAGTAAGAAGAAGAAGGAGGGGCTCGCTCCCACTCTCTCTCGATGGCACCCGAATGCCACCGGGGCCATCATCGTCAAAGCGATCTACACCAACAACTTTGCCGCCGTCATCACCAAATCTCTCCCCCTATATGCAGCTGTTCAACACCTCTTCTCCCCATTGTAATTTCTACTTATACATGGTGCTCAATGCTATATATTATTTCCCGATGATGTATGGCTATACTATGACGTTTGAGTAGATCCATTTTGTACTATGGGTTGATTGACGATCATGATTGGTTTGAGTTGCATGTCTTATTATCGGTGATGTCCTATGGTGCTCTCCATGTCGCGCAAGCGTGAGGTATCCCTGCTGTAGGGTTTGCAATATGTTTATGATTCGCTTATGGTGGGTGGGGTGAGTGACAGAAGCACAGACCTGAGTAAGTAGGTTGTTTGCGTATGGGAATAAAGAGGACTTGATACCTTATAATGCTATGGTTGGGTTTTACCTTAATGATCTTTAGTAGTTGCAGATTCTTGCTAGAGTTCCAATCATAAGTGCATATGATCCATGTAGATAAAGTATGTTAGCTTATGCCTCTCCCTCATATAAAATTGCAATAGTAATTATCGGTCTAGTTATCGATTGCCTAGGGACAAATAACTTTCTTGTGACAAAAAGCTCTCTACTAAGACTAACATAGTTGTTTATTTATCTTAGCAGCCCCTAGATTTTATTTACGTGCTCCTTATTATCTTGCAAATCTATCCCGTCACATCTACCAAGTACTTCTAGTTTCATACTTCTTCTAGGTAAAGAGAACATTGAGCGTGCGTAGAGTTGTATCGGTGGTCGATAGAACTTGAGGGAATATTTGTTCTACCTTTAGCTCATCATTGAGCTCGACACTCTTACTTATCGAGAAAGGCTACAATTGATCCCCTACACTTGTGGATTATCACCCTGGTCTTCACTACTATATCATCCATGTATGCTTCCACATTTCTGTGCAGCTGAGGTTCGAATACAATTTGAGCGGCCCTGGCAAAGGTAGAACCAGCGCTCTTTAATCCGAAGGGCATACGTACAAAGTAGTACGTGCCAAACGGAGTTATGAACACGGTATTTTCGTCATATTTCTTAGTAATTAATATCTGGTGGTATCCGGAGTAGGCGTCCTGAAAGGAGAGAAAATCAAACCCCAAAAGTGGAATCAACAATCTGATCGACGCGCGGAAAGGGAAAAGGGTCCTTTGGGCATGCCTTGTTCAGTTTAGTGAAGTCTATGCAAATCTTCCATTTCCCATTCGCCTTGCGCACCACTACCGGGTTGGCTAACCAAGTTGGATGTTGTACTCCTCTAACCAAACCAGCCGCTTCAAGTTTCTTTATCTCCTCGGCAATGAATTGTTGCCCCAAATCTTGCTTCTTAACCTTTTGCTTGTCGGGTCTGGCATGAGGGCAGATAGCAAGGTGGTGCTCAATTACCTCCTTGGGAACACCGGGGATATCAGATGGTTACCACGCAAACACATTGACATTCGCCTGCAGGAAAGCAACAAAGCATGCTTTCCTATTTGTCAGTAAGGGTGGTGCTGATGGTGAAGGTACCATCAGTGCTATCCAACCTCACCCGGACCTTCTTCGTCTCAGGATAGGTGATCTTGGTCTTCTTGCCAGAGGAACTCCCCAACAGGTCATCATCAGGTGTAGCGCACTCTAAAGACGCCTGCTTCCTGGAGTCCTTGCGGGTGTCCGCGTCAGACTTCCTTGCTTTCCTTGAATTCTTGGCAGGAGCTAGGATTTCTGCTGCTTCAGCTCCTACCGCGTCTTGATATATCTTGTCCATGCATATTCTTGCATCCTTCTTGTCACATGGAATGGAGATGATTCCGATGGGCCTTGGCATCTTCAGGGTGTTGTAAGCGTAGTGGGACGCTGCCATGAATTTTGCCAAAGCTGGGCGACCGAGTATTCCATTGTAAAGCAGGGGAAATGAACCACATCAAATACCACCTTCTCGGTCTGGTAGTTCAATTCCCTGCCAAATGTCACAGGCAAAGTAATGTTTCCCTTGGCTCTGCTCTTGGCGGGGTTGACACCTTGTAATGTACCCGATGCTTTAAGCTCTCAATTAGGGATCTACAGCCTCTCCACCACTTTAGGGGAAATCAGGTTCAGTCCTGCCCCGCCATCAACTAACATCTTGGTAACTTTGACGTTGCGAATTGTTGGGGATACCAACAATGGCACCACGATGGTGTGGTTAGGATGGTCCTCTTCATCAAAGATGATAGGCGTGCGGGACCACCTAAGTGGTTTCATGGATTCGGCAGCAGATTCCATGGTGTTGACTTGACACGCCCAATGCATGAGCTAGCGATGGGGGGAATGCATAGATGCACCCCCATCAACACACATGGCCTCAATTTCCTTCTGAAATTCTCAATCACTGGAATCCTCCTCTTCATCCTCATCTTCACTCATGTCATCAATCTCCTTCTCGTGGCCCGTCGCCGGTTTTTCCTTCTACTACGGGGTCTTGCTACAGCAACCTCCTATGCCACCACGGACCCCTTCCCAGCAGCATCATCCTAGCCTTTGTCCTTTTTGCGTTTCTCGTATTCAACCCTCAGTTTCTCAGATAGTTGTTCAACTTGGCGTCATTCTTGGAGATCGTGGCCTTTGGTGTGGTGGATCTTGCAGTACGACATGTCGGTTTTTCCATTTTTCACCGTAGCAGCAGCCTCCCAGCAATCAGCGCACGTGGCGGCTCCGTTCCCGGGGCCTCAGATTTCGCCTTCTTGCTAGGGGTTAGATCACCAAAGCTCTCAACGGCCATCATTTGTGCTTCTGTTATGTTTTTGGTTCCTGCCTTCGAGACAGGGGCACAATCGTCATTTGAATCAACTTGGACGCCAGCTTCCTCTCTGGGAAATCATCTTCCCTCTTCAGCACGAGTGCACTTGTATGCCAATGTATATAGATCATTGAGGTCTTGGGGAGTTTGACGTTCATCTTAGCCTGCATGCTCCTGTTATGCGCGTTCGAGTGGAACATGACAATCATAGCTGTGGGGTGTATCTCTAGGATGTTGCGGTGTACTCGACTGAATCTTCGGATGTATTTCCGTAGAGTCTCCCCCTCCTTCTGTGGAAGGACTTGCAAGTCATTGGGTTGTCCAGGCTCTTGGTGTCCGCCGGTGAAGGCACCGACAAACTCGTTGCATAGATCAGCCCAAGATGAAATGGAATTTTTTGGTAGGTGCATCAGCCACAACCTCATATTTGGCTTGAGTGCGAAAGGGAAGAGTTGGCAAGCACCTTCTCACCCCTCTCTCCAGCAGCTTGAACGGCTATCGTGTAGATGCCTAGGAACTCTACCGGGTTTAATTTCCCGTTGTATTTCTCCATCAACTCTGGCTTAAAGGCTCGGGTCTATAGCCAGCAGACGTGACACAACTCGCGAGTGAAGTTAGGGCACCCAATCTTGTAAGGCAGGTACCCACCAGCACTAGGCGTGTGGATGCCAACATCTGAACCATTGCGCTTGTCAGACTGACGGTGTGGTGCTTGACGCCGCTCGATGGTTATGCGTGTGTCCTCCTTCCGTGGGCGCTTCATCGAGCTCGTCGGCGTGTGGAGCTAGCGGTGGCTGCCTCTGGGCCTGCTGTCATGGAGGAGACTGCACCGTGGGTGTGGTCCCCTCAACGTGATCGCTGGCTCAGGCCGGAATCACCGTCAGCATGCGTTGCGATGGCTCTGCATGCTGGGACTTGTTAGCTTCGATGAAGGAGATCAAGCTCTAGATTGTAGCTCTCCACTCGTCCATTTTGTCAACCGGCGGTGGGAAGTTCAAAAGCATCAGGACTCGTGCCATTTCTTCTGATGTTGAATCCAGCATGGCGAAGTAGGTGAACCGCGATGTCGCCCGACTATTGGTGGCCCCAGGATGGCCATCTCCATGTTTCTAACGCCGAGTGTCACATGCTGGGGCAGCCTAACATGGAGGAGGCCGAGCTCGTGGGTTTGCGGCACCGCTCGGTACTCCATCTTGCTATGGATGTAGCGTGGGCTCCGTGGCTGCAGCGGTGACGGGCGTAGCCGAGGAGTCACGCCTTGCTCCAGATCGTGCGCTGCTGTGGTGTCCACGGCAATCGGCACATCGGGGAGGTGACGACTGGTTGTTTCCTCTGCCTGTGGCATCAGGGCCGTTTTCACCAGCGCATTGTTGATGTTGCTCCTCTCCGGCATTTCCCGCTCGAACTTCATTCGTAGGGGTCACGACAGTGGTGTCGCCTGCGCCGACCACATCACCCACAATGTCTGCATCGCTCGTAGCTCCTGCAGCACCAGGGGCGTCTATGGCTGCATGCGTGGGAGCCTTGGAAGTGGAAGGATGTATGGACGTGCCGGACTTCTTCTTGGGAGCCATGGATGAAGAAGATTATGATGAAAATTGATTCACCATTCATGAACTCAGATTCGCACAAATGAAGTAGCCCCTACTTGGCGCGCCAAAGATGTCAAGGAAAAGTGCACTCAATCATCTATGGGGCCGCAAGGCCCTTTGTGGTTCGGCGAGGGTGCGATCGCTTGTACGAAGGATGGAGATCACAAGACAATATTATGATCATGATATAGGTGTTTTACCAAGGCTTGGGCCGCTGTGAAGCATAAAACCCTACTCCTGCTTTTGGTGGATTGATTGGAAGAACATGAGATGCACCTAGCTCTCTAGCCCGGCAAAATTTTCCTTCGGGGGAGAGCTGCAATGCGAGTACAAGTATTCGGGGATTGGAATCGTGAGCTAGGTTGCCTTGGGCCTCCTTTTATAGTACAAGGGGAAACCACAGTGGAAAAATAGACATTGTCTAATGATGAGATAGCTAGCAGAGCTTATCATACCGAACTCTGGCATTAAAGACAAAATGCCATCATTGCTAGTCTAGGTGGCATGCGGGGATGCATTCCCGACAAGCTCCTACCATCGCTCTAGCTAACTGCTGCACCACGTCTTGACACGCCTATGTACTACTGTCAAGGGGGCATAACCACGTGCTTAGAGGGAGCCACTTAGCCTCTTGGTAGATCCACACTACATCGATAAGTGACTCGAGTGGGGATGCGGTGGAGCAGTAACTGATCATGCCACACTTGTCGGCGGACTCGTTTGCCTGGCCTTAGGAGGGTGCGGGCGCCTCGGTACCCGACAAGTATCGGGGACGTGCTTCGCATGCTCCGAGCTTGTCTTGGGTTGAAGCACCGAGCCTGCCGATGTTGTTTGGTCTTGAGTCGGGTTGGTTGTCATGGTTTTGGCTACTACCGCCTGTGCATAAGTCAAGGGAACTGGGTACCCATTTCTCTATGCATCGACACCGATAGATTGTAGTGCCAAGATCTTCACTGTGCACAGAGACAATGTGAGGCTTGTGGGAATCATTTTCTGGATGATAGCCA
Organism: Hordeum marinum; assembly: GCA_022496015.1. Lineage (NCBI taxonomy): Eukaryota > Viridiplantae > Streptophyta > Magnoliopsida > Poales > Poaceae > Hordeum > Hordeum marinum. The sequence goes on along the minus strand of CM039677.1, from coordinate 274,475,394 downwards.
AACATAGATCAACAAAAACTGCATAAAATGTGTTGTACAATAATAAGAATGAGAAGAAGATTCTTGTACCTGAACGGGTATGGATCCAGCTATAACAAGTTTGGAGAATTCAGCACACAAATAGCCCACACTGTCAATTTTGGTGCGTCAAAGACCTAGATTCTTGTTTGACCTTCTTTATCAAGTACAAACAATCTCTCTAGGAAATGTGCATTCTCAATGAACGTATCCTGAAACTCCCCAACTAACTGCATGTTGCGGCACCAGCCATACACATAAATCATACAGAGATCCATCATAGCGATGTGGAGGCTACTGAACCAAAACATCACTTGAAGACGAAGGTACTCGACCATTCTACAACGGTCGAGCAGCCGCTCCAAATCCGACTTCGAGATGCTGACCCTGATGAGCTCGAGTTGTTTAAGTTTAGAGAGATGAAGACTGTGCGACATTAATCTTGGGGAAAAGGCACCGCATGAATGTAGCGCGACGCAGTGTGGGCGCGAGGCAGAGGGTGGACGGAGGCAGCAAGCGCCCATGTCCAGCAACAAAGTCTAGCTCCTGGAGTTGATCTAGGGCGATGGATAAGAACCACTCGTGAAACTTGGGTTCGGCCTTGCAGTTTGAACCGAAAGTGCCGATGGCAAGGCGTGTGACTGGCGTAGTATGTGTTGTGAGGATGTGGGACAATGCGTCCAAGCATTTGTGATCCCTGCTTCTGAGCTCGTCGTCGTCAAGGAGGTCAATGGGGGTGGAGTGCCATAGGGGGCGTCACCGCCTGGAGAGGATGGTGGTCTGCATGACAGATTTGATGGGGAGGAGGGACATGATGGTTACCAACATCTCATTAAGGATGCCGCTGATGAAGTCCATTCTAGCCGGAGGCTCGTGTGATTAAATCTCGACTCTCCCCCACTTGTTGGACGCCTCGTCGTCCATCGAAAAAGGAGGCAATCCTCGGTGGCGGCCCTTATAGATAAGACCGGAGGAGAGGGTGTAGAATTAATGGGGAAATTGGGAGAGAGTAGGGTTGTGGGTGGAGGTCCGAGGTCAAAGGGCTTGATTCCCGGTGAGCTATCTGTGCCTACGCGGTAGACTGCTCGCACACATCCGTTTTAGCCTACACGGCAAACTCCTCGCACACGTCCCGTCTGATCAATCATGCACGCAAAACATGTTATGTTTGTTATTGAGATTAAAATTTACAAACCTTTTAAAGATTTACATAAAAACTTAGTTTTACATTAGTTTACACATTTCCCTGATAGACAGGACCGACCTCTCATGGAGGTAGGGCCACGCGGCTGCTCGATGAGCCCATTCCCCAACGGTGTCTAAAAACCATAAAGCATTTCGTGCTTGGGAACTAAAACCATCAATAATAATTGAGCTTGTTTCCTTTCACATTCCAAATTATCCCGGGTTATTTATTTGCAAATTAGTTCACACCTACCAAACCTAAACGTGTTCCCACTTATCAGTTGTTTACTATAGTAGGCCAGAAAAACAGAAACACGTACTCAAGAATTAACGCACATTCCTCACCCCTGCCACCAAAAAACATGCCTTTCTTTGTTAGTCCTTAATTCCACCTACTACAGACGGTAGGAGGGAGCGGGGGGGGGGGGTTCTCGGTCAAGATATAACCAACGAAGAAAGAACAAGGCCATTGAAGCAACCGAGAGGTCCCTCCGCCACGCCACAGAAGCGCTAGAGAGCTCCAACCACATTGCGTTGGTGCCATGGACGCTCAAGTGGATCTTTCTCGGAGAAGCGACGGCTCTCACAATCACAAGCGCATTCGCCTCAGAGGTGAACTGGACGAGTTGGTAGTCTTGGACTCCTCAGCCAGCGACGACATGCACGCTGAGCTAGATAGGAAGGATGCGATGATGGATGACTTGGTGAAGCTGTTAGAGAAGAGCGACACCTCGGTTAACAGGGCGACCGGCCTCATGGAGAAACATATGGTGGAGCACGACACCTGGATGAAACTGCTCGAGAAGAAAAGTGCCTCAGAGGGGAGGCTGAAAGAGCTCGTCGAGGAACTCTTGGAAGACTTGGTGAAGCTCTACATCGAGCGCTAGGGTCTGGTGAGGAAATCCATGGAGCGTGTGAAGGAACTTCATGCGTACACGACATAGACCATCGACGCTCTCGAGCAAAGATCCCGCACCATGGTTTTAATGCAGAAGATGTCGGATGAGAGGCGAGAGGAGGTGGAGGTCATGGAGGCAATGAAAATGGAGATTGAGGAACTCTGCACCCAACAATCACTGAACTATTAGAAAGCAACATGCCAGATCGTTTTCTTTTTCTACCTTCTTCTTTCCCCCTATGTCTTAGGGGAGTTGCAACATGTAGCATTTTTTATTATCATGCACATGTAAGAGAATTATTATCCTTTGTCTATGCTAATTTTTTGTTATATTATTTCGTTCGTTTGTACATATATACGAGTCGAAAATAGACTAAACATCAAAGTTCTCGGCGAGGCACGAATAAAACAGTGATCACAAGCAAACTAGTACCTCCGTCCAAGCGCATTAACCACATGATAAATAGCGGGTCAGGCACCATTAATTCAAAAGTTAGGAGTGAGGCGAGCAGGGGGTGGTGTTCAAAGTATCGCTTCCCGATGACCATGCATAGTAGACTCTCACGCGTCCCTTCAAGCATGCATATCAGATAGCTCTCACGCATCCTGTCAAGCTTGCATGACGGACAGCTTGCACGCGTCCCGTCATGCGTGTGCAATGAAAAGCTTGCATTCGTCATGTCATCAACCTTACGCTACACGCACGACACCCTCATATCAAGTACTCCCTCCGTTTCTTTTTAGATAGCATATAAATTTTGGTCAAATTCTATATTTTTAAAGTTTGACTAGCTTTATAGGAAAATATATAAATATTTACAATTTAAAATGAACATTGTTGTCGTTTTCTCACGACAGATGCCATGGCTAGGCTTATCGTAGGTGGTTGGGGCCTTAGGATGATGACGGGCTCTTGGTGCGGGATTAGGCACAAGTGGTGATGACACGCGATGTACCCAGGTTCAAGGCCCTCTCTGGGAGGTAATACCCCTAGTCCTGCTCATTCTAGTTGATGGATAGGTGTGTTTACAGGGTTGCTCCTCGAGCTTAGTCTAGAGTAGGAAGAAGGAGCAGCCAGCTCGTCTTCCTCCACTATCGAGGATGTGTGTAAGGGAGATATCCCATGGGTGTATAAGCGTGAGAGTCATCATCTTTGTTGCACGGGGGGCTCGGGGGGGTTTATAGGCCAACCCCCCGGCTTACAATATTCCTAAGGTACAGAAATGTGGGTCCTGGCTGGACAGGGGGGCCCGCCTCTCGAGCCGTCTCGTCGATCGTGGGGTCCACCGGCTGCGCGGTCCCATCGCCCGTTGGGGCCTGCCAGTCAACTCCACGATTGGCCCCCGCCCACCTACTACGGCATGGGTCGCCTGGGTGGGGTCGCCTAGCGCTAGCCGGTAGAAGTCTCCAGTACTGCCGACTGCACTGTAGCCACCCCGGAGCAGGTAATCGCGTGGGCGGAGGCGTGCCGACACTATTGCCCCGCCCAGTCGCGGTCACCAAGGTCAGCGGCCTTGACGACCGGACTATAGCCATGCGTGCTCGCGCGTCAGCGGCCACTGTGGCTACATTGGCACCCGTCGTGGCGGTTACGTCACGTCGCCATACCCGCGCGTAGAGGGACGGATCATTGCCTGTCCTCCCCGGGGTCAACGGGGGAGGCAGCCTGGAGGCAGCCGGTCAAGCCCAGCCGATCGGGGGCCGAGCCTGTACCTTGACCAGCCGTCCTCGAGCCAGCGAGCGATCACACAATCCAACCATGCTCTAGCCAGCCGGGGCCAGCCGGCCGCATACTTTTTCTTTGACGCGGGGAGGAGAACCCCATTGCTTTGGCCTACCCAGGGGTAATAATCCTGTTAGTAGTCCCCGAACCTGGCGAGGGCCCGCTTCCAGCAGATGGAGGGCAGCCGGTGGCTTCCCTCAAATGGTGCCTGCCTCTGGCGTGAAGCCGAAAAGTCAGCCGGGTCTACAGTTGAACCTGATGCCTCGGGTTCCGGCGCGACGCCCCGGGACCAGATCCTGCCCGCCACGCGCCATGAGGCGGGTAATGATGCCGCGGGCCCCGTGCACGCGGGCATATGGGACGTTAGCCTGGGCCTAGCCCGCTAGGCCTCGAGTGTAGCCTACTAGGCCTCGAGGCTGAAGCCAGGATCCTCTGTGCCTCGAAGCGGCATTTACGGCTCGAAACACCCACGCATGCGCGGAGATTGCGGGGGAGTGGGCGCAGTTAATCCCGGTTGTGGCCTCCCCATTTAAAAGGGGAGGAAGGGCAGAGGGCGGAAGCGCTCACACCCCCTCTGCCCCTTCGCTTTCTTTCCTCTTCGTCTTCTTTGCTCCCATGCGTGCCGCCTCTCCTCTCGCCGCAACCAGGCTCGCACGTTGTCCTGCCATAGCCATGGCCGACGGGCTCGGAGGAAGCTGGGCCAGGTCCATGGTTACGGAGGCCGCCATTGTGGACCTCCACCACGCGCGCATGCTGTCGCTAGCAAAGCGCGTGATCATGCGCGCGGAGGGAAATGAACTGGTGCCCAATCCATAGGAGGGAGAGTTCGTTGTCTTCTCGTGGTACTTCTCCCGCGGCTTCTAGTTCCCGGTGAGCCACTTCTTCTGGTTGATGATGGATACCTTCGATCTCCAGCCGCACCATCTCGGCCCCAACGCCATCCTCTACTTCGCCGGCTTCATGATGCTGTGCGAGTGGTACTTGGGGGTTCTTCCCTTACTTGACCTCTTCAACTCCTTCTTCTACCTCAGGGCGTTGAAGAGCAATGCCTGCGGGGGCGTGGAGGTGTGCTGCCGCGACACGTGCTTCCCGCATTTATCCCTCATCGACTCCGTCAAGGGGTGGCATCGGACATTCTTCTACGTTAAGAATGCAAACCCGTAGCAGGACTACATCCGGCTGTCGGCCTTCGTCAATGCGCACTCCTCGAGATTCAACTAGTCGGGGGCCGCCCTGCATGGACTGGCTCTAGCGGAGCATGGCCGACTCGTGCAACCGAGGGCCAGAGAGGTGTTGGTCGCCTCCGGCCTTGTGGCAGCTTCATCTCGCACTGGGTGCTGCATCTCCAGATGAGGCCGCACCGGATCTGCGATATTTCTGGCCGGTGGGACCCCAGCCGGCTGACGACCGTGGACTTGATGCCGGCTCAGGTGGCGCGGCAGGTGAACGCCATCACGACTTTCAAGCTGGCGCCAGCGTCGTGGTCCTATGGCATGGAGCCGTACGACCGCATCAACCGCCCTCCCCTGGTATGTTTTGTCGAGGCAGACCTTTTCGTTTGGATCTTCCCAGCCGGCGGCCTGCACCAAACCTTACTTCTCCATGCTGATCGCAGTTGTTCGTGTGACAGAACACGTGGGACGGCCCACACCCTCAAATCTACTCCGACTCCGTAGACTACAAGCAGGGAGTCCCACCTAAAGAGGGGGTTAACTCCTCGGGAGGGGTCGAGGAGCCAGCCGACCTGCGAGCCGACGGGCCGAGCGGAGCCGGGGGGTCTGACGTAGCCGAACAGCCCAGCAGAGTCGGTGAGTATCCTATCGATCCCATGATCAGGGACTGGACTGATGACGATGATGACGATGATGATGTGATGATCTTGAACGCGCCTCCTCAGTTCAGCAGGGTCGGCGCGAGCGGAGCGAGGAGTGGCCGGCTCAGGCCCCAACAGCCGGTCGAAGAGGCCGGTGCAGGAGGAGTCGGCAATCCCGCCATGTTCCCCCGAGCGGGTGAAGGTGGCCGCACGGAAGCCGTCGGCGCGCGCCAAGCAGGCTCTGCCCGTCGTCACTGGGTAAGTGCCTTCTTTTTCTACACGTGTTGTTTTCCGGGTTGCGGGCCGGTGGGTTTTGACCCTTACATGTATTAGGGACCCCATCGAGCTCCATGAAGTGGAGTCGGCAGTTGACCTGACGGACGCCGCTAGCTGGCTGGCCCACGAGCACGCGGCATGCAGCGAGAGGAGAAGAGGAGGCTCGAGGAGCTACGAGCCTCGAAGTACGGAGCATGAGGCGGGGCCTCGCATTCCATGACTACAAGCGGCGGGAGGCACAGGAGGACCGCGGACCCCGCGCAGGCGTCCGACTCGGCGGTGGAATCGACCCGTCTATCAAGGCCCCATTGAGCGAGCCAGAGGGGCAGCTGCGTTGCCGGCTGCGCCCCTGCCTATGGAGGAGACGGGCCGAACAGGGGCGACAGACATGGAGCCGGACCTCAAGGAGACCCGGCCGATGGCGCCGGACGTGACGCCACCCATGTCAAAGGTGGCGCCAGAGGGCCGACCATGGAGACGGAGGCGCCTTCCATCCCGGTCGTCACGTCAGAGCGACAGGAGGAGGAGGAGGAGCCCATGGAGAGGCAAGGCTTTCTCCCCCAGCCGGCTGATGAACCGGCTAAGCGAGGCGAGGCAGCCGGTGAACTATTGGACGTCGTGGAGCTGGGTCGGCTTGGGCGTGCGCTCGATCGCGCTGATCTTCTCTGGGTTAGCTTCGATGTCACCGACGGACACGAAGAAACCCAGGAGCTGGTCGGCTGGAACACCGAGGACGCACTTCTTCGAGTTGAGCCTGATCTTGTACTCACGCAGGTTCGGGAAGGTCTCCTAAAGATCGTCGAGGAGGCTGAAGTGCTTCTTGGTTTTGATGACGATGTCATCGACGTAGACGTGGACATTCCTGCCTATCTGAGGCAGGAGGGACTTCTGCATGCACCACTGGAAGGTGGCACCTGCGTTCTTTAGGCCGAAGGACATGGTGATGTAACAGTAGGCCTGAAAGGGCGTGATGAAAGAGGTCTTGAGACGTTCCTCTGGATCCAGCTTGATCTGGTGGTAGCCGGAGTAGGCATCCAAGAAGGACAACAAGTCGCAACCGGCTATGGAGTCAATGACTTGAGCGATCCGTGGTAGGGCGAATGGGCCTTGGGGCACGCCTTGTTCAGGCTGGTGTAGTCAATGCACATACGCCAAGTCAGGTTCTTCTTCAGCACAAGGACTGGGTTGGCCAGCCGGTCCGGGTGGAAAACTTCCGTGATGAACCCGGCTGCGAGCAGCCGGGTGATCTCTTCTCCTATAGTATGCCGCTTCTCCTCAGAGAAATGCCGCAAGGGTTGCTTGACCGGCTTGATGTCCGGCCGGACGTGTAGTTTGTGATCGGCATACATCCTTGGAACACCCGGCATGTCCTTGGGGTACCATGCAAAGATGTCTCGATTCTCACGGAGGAAGTCAATGAGCTCGCCTTCCTATTTGTTGTCGACGTGGTAGCCAATGGTGACACACTTGGCTGGGTTGGCCGGGTCGAGCAGGATTTGCTTGGTGTCCTTGGACGGCTAGAAGGAGGCCTTGCCGACAGATTGCGAGGGAGGAGCCAGCACAGCCGGTAGGCTAGCGGCAAGGTCCATGAGCCGGTCGAGCTGCCGCTTTCCCTCGGCTATCTCCAGGGCCTTGGCCAGCCGGCTGTCGTCCCGAGCACACTCGAGCGACATCTTGTAGTCACCCGTGATGGTGCTGATTCCCTTGGGGCCCGACATCTTGAGCTTGAGGTAGGCGTAATGAGGTACCGCCATGAAATTGATGAGGGCCAACCGGCCCAACAGCGCATGGTAGGGACTCGCGAGGTCCACGACCTCGAACATCACCGGCTCGCGACAGAAGTGGTCGGGTCTGCTGAAGTGGACGTCGAGCATGATCTTGCCAATAGGGGAGCAGGACTTCCCAGACACGATGTCGTGGAAGACTGTCCGGCTCGCCTGCAGGTCTTCTATTTTCAGCCCTAGCTTGCGCATCGTGTCGAGGTAAAGGATATTGATGCTGCTGCCACCATCAATCAGCACCCATGAGAAGCAATAGGTGCGCTTCTCGGTGGCGATGGTGGGGTCGAGGACCAGGGCGTAGCTGCCGGGAATCGGCATCACGACAGGGTGATCTGCTAGGCTCCAGGTGATTGGCATTTCTGACCAGTGCATGAACTGGGGAGTCGTCGGCATGGTGGCGTTCACCTCACGACGGAGGCGGCACTGAGCACTGGTGAAGACGGCGTAGCAGCCGTCCTGGTTAGGAAACTTGTCGACTAGACGGCCGTCATTCTGGGCCGGTGCCAGGGCCGGTGCCAGGGCGGCAGCTAGGCCACGGTCGGCGCTCGGGCAGGCGGCGCGGGAGGAGCCGGAAGGCCGTCCCCCTGGGAAAATCGCTCAGAGAAGCTGCACTATCGGAGCGTGTGCGTGGAGGGCTTGGCTCCAAAGTGATTCTTGCAGGGGAGGTCGAGCATCTTCATGAACGTGAGCTTCGGTTGCCAAGCAGCCTTGCCGATGCACTGGCGCTGGTTGGAAGACTGGGCAGCCAGCTCCTGCTCCTCGATGTTGGTGACCTGCCGGCTCCCGTAGCGGGGATCCGGTTGGTCATTCTTGTGTTTGTTATTTTGCGGGTGCCGGTTGTCGGCAGCTTGTCGGGACGCCATCGGCGTCGATGCTGCTTTGTCAGGCGGGGTCGTCTTGACCCGAATGGCGGAGTCGACCGTGGCGTGTTTGTCCGCCTTGGTCATGAGCTTGGCGAGTGTAACAGGCTTAGAGCACAGAATCTTGTGCTTTAGGGGGGTGCCGTCGCGATAGCCTTCGATGAAGTCCTGTATGATCTGCACCTCATGCACCCCCTCACAGGAGTTGCGGAGCTCGTTCCATCGAGTGATATAGTCACGGAGGGATTTGTCCGGCCCCAGAACGCACATGGCTAGTACACAGGGGCAGTCGGGCCGCTCGTAGGTGCCGGTGAAGTTGCGGATGAAGGCCTCCTCAAAGTCCATCCAGGTGTTGATGATGCCGGCCGCCAGGCTGTTGAGCCAGGTGCGGGATGAGCCGATCAGCATGAGGGGAGCGTAGCGGATGACTATGCACTTGTTGCCCCTGGCGATGCAGACGGCGGTGGTGTAGGTGATCAGCCAGTCTTCGGGCTTGGTGGGCCCATTGTACTTCGAGGTGTCTCGGGGGAGTGTGAAGCCGGTTGGGAACGGCTCGTTGCGGATCCGAGGGCCAATCGATGCGGAGGCGAGCATCGTTCTCGCTATGGGGGACGCATGGTCCGAGCCGAGCCGAGAGTCGGGACGAAGGACGGGCGGAACCGATTGTTCCGGCTCGCGTCGCGGGGGTGGTGTATGCCCGCGGCTGCGCTGGCTATTTACAGCCGGTTGCTCGCTTCCTTACAGCTGAGAGCGCTGGGGGTTGTTCGCCTCGACCCGGCAGCCGGAGGCACGAGGAGACTGGGAGTGGTGAGCCGGCTAACGGCCAGCAGTCCCCGTGCCCTCGCGCTCGAGCCGGGGGCCTTCGGAGGAAGTGCCGCCCGCCGCGAGCAGATGCTGCTGCGTGTCGGTGGCGTCAATGAGGTCCTTGATGTGACGCTCATGGGCGGCACGCCCTTCGCCCTCCAAGGTAGCCAAATCCTTGTAGGCTGCCTTGAGGGCCCGGAGGTTGGCTGCGGGGGTGCCATAGACGGGCAAGTTGCCGCCTAGTATTTCGGCGACCACGCGGCCATGGTCGCGTAGAGCCCCACGTCGGCTGGGCTCGGTGCCAGTCGGGGTGAGACCGTAGGCGGAGGCATACTCCCGCTGAGCGGCCTCCATACGGCGCCGCACGGGCATCAGGGCGCTAGCATTAACGAACAAAAAGCGGCGGGCCGCCTCCAACTCGGCCGTGGCGGCGTCGGTGTTTGTCGCCAAGGCAATGGGGGTGCCCAGGCCCCGGAGGGCTGCACCGAGCGTGTCGGAGCTGCCGACACGGGCCGCAGCGGCCTCGGCCCGCGCACAGCCGGAGGAGGTGGAGGAAATGATGGCCATTGCCCCCACACGATCGTGGGAGCTTCTGGACTGGGTCACACCGATTGTGCCCACAGCCATGGGCGGATCGGCGCAGACGAGCACCTGTCTAGGGTACTCATCGGCGACCGTAGGCTTGGCGAGGCTTAGCCTGCCGAAGCGCTTGGTGAGCGCGTCGATGTCGACTATGAGGTCGACGGAGCTACCCGCAGGGCCTGACGGAGCAAGCCCCACGAGCTCGTGGTTTCGCCTGGACATGCTGTGGCGGGGGGAATGGCGAGGGGTGCCGCCCGGAGCACGAATCCGGCCGGCACCGCATACCGCCCCATGGTGGGCGCCAACTGTCGTCGTTTTCTCCCGACAGATGCCATGGGTAGGCTGATCATAGGTGGTTGGGGCGGGAGAACGCCAACGGGCTCCGTGTGCAGGATTAGGCACAAGCAGTGATGACAAGCGATGTACCCAGGTTCAGGGCCCTCCGTGGGAGGTAATACCCCTAGTCCTGCTCAGTCTTGTTGATGGATAGGTGTGTTTACACGGTTGCTCCTGGAGCTGAGTCTAGAGGAGGAAGAAGGAGCAGCCGGCTCGTCTTCCTCCACTACCAAGGATAGGTGTAAGGGAGATATCCCGTGGGTGTATAAGCATGACAGTCGTCTTCTTTGTTGCATGGGGGGCTCGAGGGGTTTTAGAGGCCAACCCCCCGGCTTACAATATTCGTAAGGTACATTAATGCGAGTCATGGCTGGAAGCCTCTCCTGGTTCGCTAGGGGGCCCGCCTCTCGAGCCGTCTCATTGCTCATGGGGTCCATCGGCTACGCGGGCCCATCGCTCGCTGGGGCCCACCAATCGGCTCCGTGATTGGACCCCGCCCACCTGCTACGGCACGGGTTGCCCGGGTGGTGTTGCCTAGCGCCAGTTGGCCGAAGTCTCCGGTACGGCTGGCTGCACTATAGCCACGCGGAGCAGGTAATCGAGTGGGCGGAGGCGTGCCGGCACTGTTGCCCCACCCGGTCTTGGTCACCAAGGATAGCGGCCTACACGGCCGGACTGTAGCCATGCGCGCCCGCGCATCAGCGGCCACTGTGGCTACATTGGCACCCGTGATGGCGATTACCTCCCATCACCGTACCCGCGCGCGGAGGGACGGGACGTTGCCTGTCGGCCCCGGGGTCAACGGAGGAGGCGGCCCGGAGGCAGCCGGTCACGCCTAGCCGGCCGGGGGCCGAGCCGGTACCTTGACCAGTCGTCCTCGAGCCAGCCGGCGATCACACCATCCGATCGCACTCCAACCGGCCGGAGCCAGCCGGTCGCATACTTTTTCTTCAACGCGGGGAGAAGAAACCCATTGCTTTGGCCTACCCAGGGGTAATAACCCCGTCAAATATTATTAGATGCATCGTCAAATTAACTTTCATACTATATAACCTTAGCCTTTCAGATGTTGATATGTTTTTGTATAAATTTAGTCAAACTATATTTAGGTTGACTTTGACCAAATCTTATATACAAAGTAAAAAAGAAACAGAGGGAGTAAGAAAATGAACGTGTGGCACCAAATGGTTATCATAAAAGTTTTGTATGTACGGGAATTCAATAAACCAATACTATCAGTGTTTGTGGCCAAGCTATCATGCTAGATGTTTCTAATTCATTCACATTTGTATGAAAAGGGCCCTAGAATCTCAATTAATGTATAAAAAGGTACGAATTGGTGCACTAAAGGACACATTCCATGTAGTTTTACCACCAAAGGTGACATGTTTCCTATCGTAACCATGAGGTCAGAGCATGTGCTTGTAGTTCAAAATTTGAACTATGCATATTAAATCTCTAGACAGCTCAATTAATGTATAAAAGGGGACGAATTGGTGCACTAGATGACGCATTGAATTTAGTTTCACCAACAAAGGTGACATGTTCCCAATTGAAATGACAAGGCTTTTTGAATAAGCTTTGCCTGTAAGATGCATGTCCCAATATTTGTCCGAAATTTTTCCAGAAAAAAAGTACACTGATATGTGTCGTGGCAGGACACTATATAAGTTTCATGAATTCCTGGCGAGCTTTGGGTTCTCTTGGACTTTGAAAGTTAAATTATCAATGTTTGCGGCCTAGTCATGACACCAAGATGTTTGTAATTGAGTGACCATCAATGCATGGGATATAAACATGGACCCAATAACAACAAATTTTTTAATCAATTTTGGTGACCTGGATCCCGTGCTTGTAATTCAAACTTGAGTTCATCACATTAAGTGCATTCCTAGAAAACACAAATGTCGTTTCGACCACAAAGGTGACATGTTCCCTATCAAAACCACCATGCTTGTCGTGGGAAGCTCCAATTCGTAAGAGGTTTGTCCCAAAACTTGTCCCATACTGGTCCAAAAAATTACCTTGACCTATAAGTGTCATGTCGACTCACCAGTTTCAATAATTTCATACGAGTTCCGAATTTATGGGGATTTAAAAAGCAATGTTTCTAAACATTTGCGTCCTAGCCACGATGTTAAGATATTTTAACCATTGTGTGGGACCTAAACAGGAACCCTAGGACATGTAAATGATTTTGTAACCCATTTTGGTGCCCTAGAGCATGTGCTTGTAGTTCAAATTTGAATTATGCACATTAAATGCATATAGAAAAGCTCAATTAATGTATAATGGGACCCAAAAAAGTCGTGAATAATTCCACATTTTAGCATTGCACTTGTATTAGTCTATGTTGCATGTAGAAAAAATATCAATGCAAGAAGAGACATCGATGTCGTTCCCTCCACAGAGGTGGCATGTTCCATATCGAAACCATGATGGTTCTTGAGAGAAGTTTTGGTGTGCAAGAGAATTGTCCCAAATTGGACAAAAAACTATCATGTTGTATGAGTGTTGTGTCATGACACCAGGGTAAGTTTCAATAATTCCAGACGAGTTTTGGATTTATGATGATTTAATAGCCAAGTTTCTCAATGTTTGTGGCCTCGTCATGACACCGAGATGTTTGTAATCCATTCACGTTCGTTGCATGGGACCTAAATAAGGAACCCAAGGAAACAAATATCTTTTTTCAACCCATTTTGGTGACATGAAGCAAGTTCTCTTAGTTCAAATTTGAATTATGCACATTAAATGTCTATAAACTAATTATTGTAGTGTACAAAAAAGCCAACGAACCATGAATACTTTGAAGCAATTCTATATGCCCGTCTGAGGCTTGTGCGTGTGTAAGAATGGTGTGCGCGTGTCGTGCTAGCTCGAGCTTCCTTCTTTCATAAGTTGTCCAATTTGTATTAAAATGATGTTGTATCCAAACACACTTCTCCCGCCGCTCCCCCAATCAGTCTCCCGCCACTCCCCCAATCAGTTTCCCGCCGAAGCGCCGGCCCCGTTTTCAAACTTCTAGATGAGGAGGACAAGACGGAGCAGGCCATAGAGTAGGGAAAAGCGGAATCACGCCATCGAGCATGAGCGAGACGTCATCATTAGCCCTGATGCCACCATCGCACATGGTTTCTAGTACAATAAGAAATGTCTGCAATAAGTATCTGATCCCACCAAGTGCCCATCGGGGCACACCTTGTAAATGATAGGAGGCAACACTTACCAGCGAGACGCAGCTTCCCAGCTCGTAACCCGATCGAATGGAACTCGGAAGTTAAGTGTGCTTTCGGCGGAGTAGTCAAGGATGGGTGACCGGATTGGAAGTTTCTAGATTTCAATATTAATTTAGGCGGTGTGATAGGCATATATAAAATGTCTATAGTGATATGTCATTCCGGCTAAATAAATCTTGAGATCCTTGTTTTGAAAATATCCTTGATTTTCTTTTGCTTCATTTTCTATTTTGAAAATCGGAAGGATTGAGTGTGTGTGTGTGTGTGTCTGTGTGTGTGTGTGTATAATGTGCCTACATTGTGCGGTTTTCGCTGACAAACTTATTGGTGGGCCCTTAGGGTCTGCCATGGCTTTTACAGACAACGCTAGAAGGCCAAGGATGGGTGATGATGTGTGTGTGCGTGCGTGCACGTGCATGCGTGTGTGCGTGCGTGTGTGTGTGTACGCACGCGCACGTGTGTGTGTGTGCACTTGTGCGCGTGTGTGTGGGAACCCATGCCTGTGTGTGGACTATGTGCCTACATTGTGCAGTTCCCAACGACAAACCTATCGGGGGTCCTTAAGGTGTGTCATGCCTTTTACTGAAAACTCTGGAAGGCTAAGGATGGGTGATGGGGTGTGAGGGGGGGTGCGCACACGCGCTTGTGTGTGTGTGTGTGAACCCATGCCTATGTGTGGACCATGTGCCTACATTGTGTGGTTTCCGATGACAAACCTATCGTTGGGCCTTTAGGGTGTGTCATGCCTTTTACAGACAACACTAGAAGGCCAAGGATGGGTGACGGTGTGTATGTGTGTGCGTGCAAGTGTGTGTGTGGATCACGCATGCCTCCATTGTATGGTTTTCGATGACACGCTTATATATCGACGGGTCGTTGTATATCATCCATTTGACTGACAACGTTGGAACGTCACCCTGTACGTGTCATGTGTGTGTCGGGTGGGGGTGGGAGAAGGTGAACGATATATACACGTCCATAACGACCTAGGTAGTATATACATAACCAATATTAAGGGGTGTATATATATGTCTAGTTATTTCATCTAGGTGCATGCCACATCATAGATAGTGTTGTGCATTGTTTATTAATTGAAACACCCGACCTCACCATTTTCACATATACATTTGGCCATATGCATGGGGGTGGTGTTCTTCTAGCCCCGCTCAACTGATCTTTGACGACGCGCCAACTCGTGGGATCGCGCGATCTACATATCCCTCGTGTTCGACAACAATATGTGATGGTTTGGCGATATTAAGGTATAAATTCTCTTGGTTGTCTTACGAAAAGCCAGACATGGATAAATGTGTAAAAAGTTTGAAGCAGGTCATGTGTTCGTAGGACCACATCCTCCGGCACATAGTGTAGGGGGAACACTCTATGTTTGTCACGAAACCCTTTTTTGTCACATCGGACACTTTTAGGCATGCACATATGCAGCATGCCACACATTAAAGTTGCACATTGCGAATTTAAACATGAGAACACTATGTCCGTACATATATATACGTCATGCTTTTCTAAATACAAGATTTTTTTAGATATTTCACTACGAACTACATATATATATGTATGTATGTATGTATGTATATACGTACTTTAGAGTATAGATTCACTTAATTTACTGCGTACATATATAGTTAGTACTGGAATCTCTAAAAAGACTTTTTCTGAAAACTCTAAAAAGAGTTATATTTAGGAACGGAGGGAGTATATATTTGGGATACTAGTGGGCGTGGTTGTGTTTTGACCCTCTCTTGCGTTTTTTGTCGTTTATCTCAAAGATGCTAGTATTATGTAAAATAGCAATGGAAACAGACAAACCAACCGTATGCGATTGTATCCCCAACAGAAACGAGTGTGCTACTCTAACCGTGTGTGATGCCCGTACACAACAAAATCGGCCTTGCCTAGTGGTGGCAACAGCAAGCGTCAGCCAGCGCAAAGGGGTAATGTGCACAGTAAAAACCCAAACCTGACAGCGACCTATAAAAGATCTTGCCGGCGGTGGCTTACAACTAATCTTTCTGCCTATAGCTTGCCACCACGACCACACACACCAAATGTAACCGTTGCTCAATCATGGGGATGTGCATGGCGTCGTCTTAATAGTGTTGGACAATGACGTGATAGAGGATTCTGATGCGTTGGCCGCCATGGCGGGCAATGACAAATAGCCAGCTATCGCGGTCAATGATGACGGGATAGAGGATTGCGACGCGATGTCCTCCATGTCGGGCAACGGTCATCCGTCATCTGCGCGGCCGCTACCGCCGCTAACGACCCCGAGATTCATCTTCGGATGCAGATGGCAATCACTCTTTGTGTCCAAGAATCGGGCCTCGATGCGTTCCTGCGCGACGAGGACGATCGTTGTCTTACGACTAGTGTGGAACAATCTATCACATCTGCGGATGCCATCCGCAACACGTCTAGGGATCTGAAGCACTAGAAACAAAGGGAGAGTGCGAAGAGGAAGCGGAACTCAGAGGCAAAGGGAAAAAAAGAGGCGGGAGCAGCAACAGAAGGTGGCGGAGCAAGCCGCCGCATGCCTCTTAGCCATGCTGCAGGCCAGTGCAGGCCTTTGCAGCTGCGGCATCAACCATGGAAACAATGACCACGGCGACCAACGATGTAGCTCTAGAGAGAGCGGCACTCGTCTATATCCTGATGGCACACGTGGACGCCACGACATCTTCGTCAACAACACCAGACCTGGCGAGAGGCGCAACGGTCACTCCGGCCGAGGTACCGCGACCGATCTCCACCATAGAACCGGTGGAGCTCATCGACTTGACGAGCTCCTTTGAATACTCGTTCTGAGCGAAGGAAGGTCATGATGACGGCGGAGGCGCATCATTTCTATGCAACCATGGCGTGGTGAATATTTTGTGCAGTTCATGTTCATGTAAATTGAGGACCTGTTTGTAAATTACTGAGTGTACGAATTAATGTCAACTAATCTGCTGCAAAATAAGGCATTTTGTGGTGAAAATTTACCAAATGTTTGTGTCATATGTTTATGGGCATGTGGAAATTTAGGATGAATTTCACGTCTGTGACTGAAATTGAGGATGAACCGTGTGAGATGAACCCGTCTTGAGAAATATTATAAAGAGCTACCCGCCCTAAGCGATGCAAAAATTCATGGTTTCACGGCACAGAATTTTGTTATAGCCTAAACATTTTATTATGTTTGGGCCGTGTGCGATCTTGGTTGCTCCCGCTCAGTTCCTTTGCCAAAATTTAAGTGGAAGCGTTATTTCAACTGCAGGCCGCCCTTCCTCGTCCACTGCACCGACCCTACAGTAAAATTTTAGCTGTCGAGGCAATTGAACCTTCGCCATCCCTCATCCACCAGGATCTCCACCCACACCATTACTACTAAATTTTTCAGCAGCAAAACATCCGCAAACACCCCCCATCCGCACAACACCGCCCCTCCCCATTCCTCCCCGGCTTGAACCCTAGCTCACCCCCGCCGCCGCTTCCCACTACCAATCTCAGCCGGTCTGACCGTGCCTCATAGCTAAATATGTTCAGGGTCCCCATCGATCCACATACACCATCACCATCCTGAGTTTTTAGATGAGGCCGGAAATGTCCCTTCCCCTGGATGCCCATCCGGTACTCCAGAGAGTCGTAGCCTAATCAGCCCGACCACATCTCTTGTGGAGCTCGAGGAGTGTACGAGCAAAAGGAGGTCTATCATGGCCTCTCCGCCTTACGCTGACGAGGTGGCCACCGTTCGCGCTGACCCTTTGATCCCGGACGAACACCTCGTCGCCGGAGCCAGTGAGGACGATGGCTACGTTGCCATGCCGAAGGCTTATAGTCTGTGGGATCGTGTATTCCTGTATCTCGAGAGAGCCAGCTACGACATCAAGATCGTCAACATCACCGACTTCATTCGAGCCATGTCACAAGTTAAGTGGTTCACTTGCAATGCTACTGGTTCAACCGCCGTCGATCTCTTCAAAGCCTCGTTGCTGATCTCCTCCACCTCGCGATCATGGATTTGCGATCCTTCTAATCCATCGAGTCTCTTTTGTCATTTCTGAAGGAAATATTCTACGGTGGTGTCTTGGGATCCTTAGCTCTAAAGTCAGATATCATCCACCAAGATAATTGCACACACTTCGGCTGTTACAAGGGGAAACATCCTATCTGCGACATCAGGGAGCACAATGTAGGCACCTCATATCCCAAGTGGAAGGAGCCCATCCATGACAAGTGAGGCAACATCCTGTGAGAAAATCATACCTTTTCCAACTAGCCGTCTCGTACCCATTGTTGTAGTCGCTTTTGCCATGCGATAATCATGCAATGTTTAATAGAGCATTTCTCCAGTTGTCAAGCAGATGTGTTGCTTTTCTGTATCTGGTTGTTAGGTTAGTTGCATTGAGTATTTGTTCAGTTTCCAATGGCTATAGTTGGTTGTTACAGCAAGTATGAATGCTTTGTTTCTTTCAGTTATTCACAATGTGATGTTCATTATGTGCAAGCATGAACTGTGTACTTCAATTTCATCAATACCACCAGTTATGCCTGGTGTTGTTAACCTATGCCCTTAACTCCCGCTTTAAACATTTATGCCTTGTTTCTCTAAATTTGGTTGTCAGGTTGGTTGAAGTGAGCATTTTTCTAGTTTTCAAGCAAATGCCTTGATTTTCTGTATCTGGTTGTTAGGTTTATTGTAGTGAGCATTTGTCTAGTTTTCAAGTAGACGCCTTGCTTTCCATTATCAGGTTATTAGGTTGGTTCCATTGAACATTTTTCCAGTATCAAATAGTTATATTTGGTTGTTACAGTGAGCCTATATGCCTTGTTTATTTCAAGCAGATACCTCGTATACTTGGTTGATATTAAGCATGTTGTACTTATAATGACTTTACATGTATTTGCACATGACAACAATTGGAGTGGCCAACATTTTCCACCGAGGTTCTTTTCATCCCTCTACTTATACTCCATCTGTTCCATCATGTAGTGCATATAGATTTTTTTGATGTATCTACATATACCATATAAAATGTATACAATATGAAATTTTGTGATGTATCTAATGAAACGGAATTGCAATTCGAGAAATGTTTTTCTCTACAAACTCGGTCAAAGTAAGTAAATGTTGATTTCTCAAAATGTTTATACGCAACACATTATTGAACTGATGGAGTAATATATTACACCATTCTGCAACTACATTTTAGCTTCTAATATCGGATTATTGCTTGTAGGTACGTATGTCTTTGCTAAAGATCCATTCCTGGGCCCTTTTTCTGTGTTGGGCAATGAAATATTCATAAACCAACATCAAGTTAGGAAACTTAAAATGATTGTTAGGTAAAAGAAATGAACAATGCCAATTAGACTATTTGTTTATGCTCTATCCAACACAACAGTGAGCTATAGGATGGTAACCACGAACTCTGTAGGTTTCTATTAGTACTCCCCATAATGAGTTGTCCCACAACAATGTATGAATATTTTTCTTTTGCAGTGGTTCCCAAAGAAGTTTACTCAGTATTACCTGGCAAAGTAGATGATTGATGGACATGCAATGAAGGTTATAATATATCATCGAGACTACAACGAGCATTGAGAAGTCATAACAAAGACAGTGAAGGATGGTCGGGCAGCCATCTCTAGGTGATGGCCAAGAATCGTTCATGCGTTAGGAATGGAGGAGGGAACAATATGGGCATTCTGCTTCACATTCTCCAGCAATCAGAATCTTTTTAATACAACTGTGCTTCCATCATTCTTTATTGTCCCTTTTGTAGTTTTCCCTTTTTTTGAGAATTTATGCTTATGTAGTTCTTGAGTATACGTACATATGAATCGTATTATGCATCCGTTCTTAAACATACATTTAAACATGATTCAATATCAAATACATGAATTCCTAGTTTCAAAATTAAGTTATGTGAATTATGCACAAAGGTATTTAATTAGGGGCAAATCATGCTCTGCAGGCCATTACAATGCACACAGTATGAGAAAGCAAAACGTGTGAGATCAACTTCAACATCACACACGTTTCTCCATTCAAGGCGTGTGTGATCAATCTCATCTTCGCAAACGGTCGGGCGAGAAAGAACGTGTGAGATTAACAACACCAGTGTTTGTGCTAGTCTCCTGATCACACACCATTTCGTATTTTGAATTGTGTATGATATCATGCCCATCAGAAACGTTGGTCAAAGAAGAAGATGCACGATAGGCCTTCATCCGACACAGTTAGTCTGGATGACATGTTTGGGAAGTATGGATCACGTGTTTAAGATTTTTCATAAATTAGAAACGTTTATACAAAATGTCATGTGTGGGATATATTCAACCTTCGCATACAGTTTTATAACAATAAACGTATGCACTCTTATATCATATCACAAACGGTCATAGTGGAACTAAATGTGTGTGATAGTCACCTTATCATACACGCTTAATTATCGTGAACTATTTGTGATTGGGTGCACATCGTAAACGGCATGCCACAGAATAGGGTGTAGGATTTTAGTGCGATCTCACACGAGTTGAAAGGATGAACCATATGGGAAATACACCCTATCTCAAACGATTGCACGATGACCCTCGTTTGTGATAGATGCGGACATCCCATACACTTAGTTTTGCCAAATGTTTGCGTTCTCAGGCCACCATTGGTGAGGGGTTTGCCATGTCGTGTGGAATGGACCCCCTATCGCCCACACATGCAAAGCAACGGTTTAGAACAATGTCGCAAAAATAGTGAAAAACCATTTGTATAGCCCGTCCCTGCACCAGTGCGTGCACCCTCGAGTGCGCACCCGCACTATAGCTGGTGCCCAATCCGTCCTCCCGAGAGCCTCGAGCCCCTCCCACTCGTCATTCAAGGCCCCTCAATGTTCGGAGCACGCCATGGCCCTGTCCCCTTCTCTCTCTCCCTCATCTTGCCACCCAGACATGCGTGTTGGATCAGACAGAGAGCTCCAATGAGTAGGCACACACGTGCTTGCCCATAACCCTCCCATGGATTCTCTCTCTGTCGTTTCCTAGATGTGGACCACATCCATGAAGCTCACAGACATGCCCCGGAGCTCCCCCGTGGACCCTAACGACAGTTGTGCCATGGTCATGGATGCCATCCACGATGGACTCGCGCCCCGACCACCTAAAGCCACCATGGAGTCCCCTCTTGACCTCTCTTCCCCCTCTCAGTCCCATGAATCTCCTGGACCCCTAGTTTGTCCTCCCGTGTCCCCTCCAACCCCCCTCGTCCAGCATCGCCACCTCGACCATGATACATCTCCAACGTATCTATAATTTATGAAGTATTCATGCCATTTTTATAATAATTCTATATGATTTTGGTATGATTTTATTAGAGCTAACCCGGACGGACATGTTTTCAGCAGAACTAGCATGATGTCGTTGTTTGTGCAGAAATAAAAGTTCTCGGAATCGGCCGAAATTTTATGGACAATATTTTTGGAAAATATAAGAAATACTGGAGAAAAAAGATACCGAAGAGGAGTCCCGAGGTAGCCACAAGCCACCAGGGCGCGCCCCCTGGCTTGTGGGCCCCTCGGGAGTCCCCTTGACGTGATTCCAACACCAAGTACTCCTATAAATCATGTAACCCCGAGAAAGAAATATAGATTGGGAGTTCTGCCGCCGCAAACCTTTGTAGACACAAAAAATACATCGGGAGCCTATTCTGGCACCCTGCCGGAGGGGGAAACCATCTTTCGGATTACGGGATCCCCAAAACCCTTAAGGTTCGAACACATGGGCAGGAGCGAAGGTTTCCCGCGGCCTCAATCAAGCTAGCTCGCTACTCGACGGACACTATAGCGACCTCGCACGATGACGAGGAAGAATATGAACACAATAGTTTACCCAGGTTCGGGCCACTGCGAAGCGTAATACCCTACTCCTGCTTTGGTGGATTGCCTCTCGTGGAGGTTGCGGTGGATGAACAAGTACAATGTTCTTGAGCCTCGCGAGGGGGTCAAGGTGTGTTCTTGGCTCTCTGCCTTGCGATGGTGTGCAAGGTGGCTAAGTGTTCGATCTCCCCCTCTCTACGATGTGACGTAACCTCTATATATAGCGGCAGCACGGGACCTCTTCCCTTATCTTAATGGCGAGAAGGAATCCCACAACGTCCAAATTTGAAGGGGGACAGGAGTACATCCGCACCCTGTCCAAAGGCGGTCTTTGCCTGCAAAGTGGATGATGGTGATGAAGTGGTGGGCTCTGCGTTGACATCCGCCCTGTGGGGCTGGCGGTCGTGGTCTTGTTGCATTATAATGGAAACCTTTGGGCGGTGATTCCGGAATCAACGTCCGTCTTTGCTCCCTTTGCACCAAAGGGGAAATTGTGCCGCCTGGCGCGCTGGTGCCCGCCTGTCCTTCCTTGCGTCATCCTTGACTCCTAAGGCTGGGCCTTGCATAGAGATCTCCGCCGCTCAGGAGGGGGCCTAAGGAGGTGCGCGCTGGTGTTCCTGTTTACGGCGTACGAGACTAACGAGCACAGGCGGACCTTTATATGGGGCGTCTCCTCTAGGAGGCAGCCCTCTTCCAGGTCAGCCTACCCCTTCTTCCTGCATAGCATCCTTGCCTAGATGGTCATGCCTTTCTTCGCATTCTTCATCACAATCCTCGACCACTATGGGATCCAGGCCCTTCACCTTCAGCCCAACTCCATCCTGCTCTTCTCTGTCTTCACCTTTGTAACATCCTGGGACCGACGCTCCAGAAGATTCCCCTTTTTTCCATTCTTGTCAAGTGAGTCCTTTGGTTGTTGCATTCATCATTGCATCATTCGCATCATCTGCATAACATCGTCACTCGTTTTCGAAAACTTGCATCTGTTCGTAGCTGCCGGTTCTCTCCATTCGTGCCGTTGACCATTTCGACACCAACCACACATGCACGCACCCCACAACATCAATAAAATGTTGTTTTTAAAAGTGGGTATAAAATATTCTTGGATTGGGTCGAAGGTTGGCGTGAGATCTTAATATAGTGTAGCTAGACCGCCTGCCAAATTTCGTCGCATTCCGAGTTCGTTTGATACCCGAACGGTCAACCGTAGTAGTGCGATCATCAGTTTATTATCAGACATTTCTCGGTGTTTAAAACCTCGTGTCACGGGCCACAAAGCTCCCTCTCATCTCCACCTATCCCACCTACACAGCCCACTAGCCCACCTAGCTAGCCCCCTCCGCTTTCAAAGGTCCGATCGAGATCGGACGGTCTGAAAACGGATGAAACCCCCTAACCTAGCCCCATTTCCTATTTAATCCCCCTCCCGTTCCTAATTTGGCTAACCCTAGTCCCACCTCGTTTTCTGTGTGCTCCCAATCATCATCCACCGCCTCCTCCCACCTCCAGTGCCGCCAGCCCGCCTAGGTCCATCTGGAGGCCCACCTAGGCCCGGATCGGGCCGTGCCGCCGCCCCTCCCCACAGGAGCTCCTTTCGTGCTCCCATGGAGATGCAATGCGCTGCAGCTCGCTCTCTTTGGCCATCGGAGGCCTCCCCGCCACGCCGAAGCTGATCGCCAGCGCTGCAGTTATTCCCTGCTGCTCACCGTACTCGCGTCTCCCCGAGCTCCGCCGCCATGGATGCTCCAGAGAGCACGCCGCCCGCGCCCTGATCTGCCAGCGTCGAAGACCAGAGCCGCCATCGGGTCCAGATCTGGCTACCCCGAGGCCGGTTTCACCCTTCCCCGACCTTGCCAGCCCCAAGCCCTTGTCGGAGCCCCGGTGACAGCTGGTGCTGGAGCCACCGCCCCCCTCCTATGTGCCTCCTCGGGAGGACCGGGACGAGGTGAGTGCCCTGCTCTGCACTGGGTGGGCCGCCCGCGTGGGCCTGTCTAGATTAGCCGGGCCCAGTCCGCCCCGCCTCGGCCTCCCTTCCCCAGCCTCCCTCGTCCTGGGCCGAGCCCACTAGGTGAGCTATCCCCCAGCCACCCTATTCCACGCCCAGGCACAGTGCTGCTATGTTGCGCTTGCCTCTATTTGGACCGTTAACGTATTTTTTTCAAATATGCGATTGTCAATTTTCTAAGGACATTATTAATTATAAAAAATGCATTTTTTGAGAGGATCATAAATAATTAACCGTGCATCATATGTAAAAACATAACATATGAAAAGTGACTAGAATTTCGTGTAGATTCACCATAACAAACACTCACATGTGTTTAAAATGTCTAACTTGCTGTTTTCATGCAATTTGCATAAATGCCATGCTAAAATGATTTATATCATAACTAATTAACCGTAGCTCCATTGAAAATGTTTTACATATGTAACATGACTAGAAAAATGTGTAGAATCTCATGGTGACATTTATTTTGCTGTTTAATAACTCTTAAATTGTGTTGGGACAGATCTGGACCAAATTCATAATATGCATATGAGGTCGTTTCAGAATTGTCATTCGTTCCTTCCGGCCTCATTTAAAATGCCTAGATAGTGTAGTTTATTTATGCTTCACCTCTCGACATCTTTAAAAACATTTAATATTGTCGTGTTCCTAAATGAGACTGAACTAAATAATCGATTGTGGAGTTTCATCAATATGCAAATCATTGAGTGTTGAGCTTCACTTAATGTGTAGTGTTTGGTTGTTGTGATTTCCATGCCTTGCATATTCAAATGAGCATGCATCATATTTGTTTGCACATCATGCCATGCACATATTGCGGTGTATCGTGTGTTGATCGTTGTTTCCGGATTGCCTCTTCTCGTTAGAGTTCCGAAAGTGTTCGGAGTGTGAGGATTCGTTCGACTATGTTGGTTTGTCTTCTTCATTGATTCATTCTCCTTCCAAGAGGGATCTCAGGCAAGATGACACATTTCCCTGGATACCACTAATATCATTGCTATGCTAGTTGTCCCGTTTTTATCGTTATGTCTTGTTACTTACCACATGTTTGTCAAGCCTCCCAACATTGCCATGGAAAGCCTCTAACCCTCCACCTTCCTAGCAAACCTTATTTTGGCTATGTTACCGCTTGCTCAGCCCTTCTTATAGCGTTTCTAGTTGTAGGTGCAATTGCTTCCATGTGACTACATGGAAATTCTTTTGTTATCACCATATTATTGCTATTTAATTTAATGCACATATATACTTGGTAAAGGGTGGAAGGCTTGGCCATTTGCTCGGTTTTTTGTTCCATCTTTGCCGCCCTAGTTACTTGTGAACCAGTGTTATGTTCCATAACTAAGCGCTCGTAACATGCTCGGGGTTGTTATAGGAACCCCCTTGATTTTCGTTTTGGGATAAAACTCGTCTGGCAAGGCCCGACATTGGTTTTACCATTTGCCTAATAACTAAAATTGCATAGGGACCCGCCGGCACCCGTGGATCTTTAATCAACAACCCGGGCCAGTGCTCCTCATGAGTGTTGGTCCACCTACCTAGCAGTCGGCGGTGCCACCTTGGGGCAACTCGAGACATTTTCAGGCTACCGTCCACTTCGCATAGATGGATGATGCCCGTGGATAGAGAGCGCTCGGCTCTAGATGCGAATCTGGCTCACCGGGAGGCCTTGCTGGATTTGTGTTACCTTTCTCGAATGTATTGCGTGAGGAATTCCGTTTTACTTCGAGCTATCTTGAGGTGTGGTCTTCCTGTGGAATTGCCTATGAAGATCACGAGATCCGTGGTCAAGGTTATTCCCGCGGCGTGTGGTTAATTTGTGATAGATGAGTTGGAGCACCCCTGTAGGGTTAAATCTTTTGGAAAGCCGTGACCGCGGTTATGTGACAAACTTGGAAACATTGTTTAACACCCGGTCATAGTAAACTTGAAGTAAACTCAAATAAAATACACCAATCGTGTGCGTATCCGTGACTGTCTTTTCTCGTGAGTCCTTATCCGAGTGAGAACACGATGGGGTTATGATTGACGTAAGTAGGTGTTCAGGATCACTTAGTGATCATTGCTAGTTCACGTCCATTATGCGTAGACCACCATACTTTAATTTCTATATTCGTAAGTTAGCCACTCAAATAAATGCTTAGTCGCTTAATGCAGCATCACCACTTAACAATACCTCACCCATTAAGCTTTAACAGTCTTGATACCCTTGGAAATCAGATTAATGAGTCCCTGTGGCTCACATATTACTACAACAACAGTTGTAGGTATAGGAAATGCCACCATTTGACGTGAGAGCGATCCTTGTTTGATTTGGAGTTCTTCTTCTTCATCATCAATCTAGGATGGGTTCCAGACGGCAGCCTGGGATAGCAAGGATGGATGTCATTTTATTGTTTGATTTCGTCCGTAGTCGGACCCTGCTCTTATGTATGATGTTTGAATATGTTGTTGTGTTGATGTGATATTGATGTAGCTTGTGGCGAGTGTAAGCCAAAATCCATATACTCATCTCTTCTGTGCATGTACTTGTAATGATATCCATTCTTGCAACATGAAGAGATGCGCTCCTATCCCTGTCAAGGCCCTTGAGCCAAAATAAGGATAGGGTCACATCTGATCATCATTTGTTTCCGGAGTTCATCCCGATGCTTCTTCCTGGTGGTTCATCAAGGAGTTAATTCTTTCTCGAAGTATTCTTCAAGATTCTTGTTGGAGGTGCGCAAATGTTCTTTATCTTGGATTTCTAAGTTCAATTCCTTCTTCATTGTCTTTTGAGATGGTGTTATTAAATTCTATATTATGAGGATTCTCGATGGAAAATTTTCAGGAATGAGATAACTAAACCCATCATGTCCTCTCGGGGTTATCTTGGGTTCGATTTCACCTAAAGCATTTCCTAAGGATTGTTGCTATCATGGTGTCATAAATGATCCAAGTTTCCTCCTCCTCTTGGTGAAAGAAGTTTTGCATATCTTTTTGCTCCCTAGATATCTATTGTTTCTGTTGCGGCTGGTTGTCACCTCATAATTTTGAGATGTTTTCCATAAGCCCATAACAAGCTATTCTTTTCATTGTTGATTCTTCATCAAATCCATTCAACCTATGATTTTCAAATTCAATGGTGGTAGAAGTTGTCATGTTCTTCTTCGTTCTCTTCTCTCCAAAGATCTAGCTTCTAGTCTTTTGTTCTGGAGACTTTGTGATGTTAGTATCTTTTAACCATCATATTCTTTTGGTAATATCATGTTCTTTCCTCACTTGTCCATCTAACCGGAGTGTTGTGTTCTCTTTTCAAGTTCTTTTCCTTCTTATCAAATTTTGCCTCTCTTCTCTACCGAAGTGCTGCCAAAGTTTCTTGTGAATTCTTACTTGTTCCCATGTTATTATTCATCTAGTTGAAACCTTCAATGATCATTGGTTTCACTCGTTTGTTAGAGAAGCAACTAAGTTTACCTCTTGCTCTTTCTCTTCCATTTTTAGATCTTGGGACGAGATCCTCATGTAGTGGAGGAGAGTTGTAACAGCCCATGACCGACACTCCAGAAGATTCCCCATTTTTCCATTCTCATCATGTGAGTCGTTTGGTTGTTGCATTCATCATTGCATCATTCGCATCACCTTCATAGCATCGTAACTCGTTTTCGAAAACTTGCATCCGTTCGTAGCTGCCGGTTCTCTCCGTTCGTGTCGTCGACCATTTCGAGACCAACGACACATTCACACGCCCGCGGCATCAATAAAATGTTGTTTTTAAAAGTCATTATACAATATTCTCAGATTGGGTCGAAGGTTGGCATGAGGTCTTGATATAGTGTAGCTAGACCTCCTACCAAATTTCGTCGCATTCCGAGTTCGTTTGATACCCGAACGGTCAACCGTAGTAGTGCAGTGATCGGTTTATTATCGGATGGTTTTCGATGTTTTAAAACCTTGTGTCACGGTCCGAAAATGCAGGGACCCCGACTCATAAGTCGAGATCACCGAATGCACGTGTACAGTGATCCTAGAGATTAATGCTCACTGAACACACAAAAGCTAAATAACAAGAGTCTTACATCCATACTTAATGTCTTACACAAATAATGACCACGAAGGTCTTAGTATTACATAGATAGGGCCACACGGGCCAAACACTTATAATAGAACAAGCAGCGGAAATCTTGGAAGAAAGCGTGAACCCATGTCATCTGCCTTAACCTACAGGCATTCTAACTGGGAAGCGTCCTAGTTCGCATGTTCGTCTCCAACGAACTCTTCAACATACTCATGTTCTTCAATGCCTGAACAATTAAATAACTAGTGGCAAGCCAATGAGTACTTTGAATGTACTTGCAAGCAACCCAAGTGTGGAACGAGGTAACAATGATGCATGATATAGCATTAAGTAGGTAAATTTGCGGAAAACTAATTTTCGTATGCAAATGACATGATCAGGTAAGTAGTGAGCATGCATCAACTACTGGTAGGTATCCATGTGAACAAATTGTAGATACCATCATAAGTATCGGTTGAACATCTTATGTTCACGCTAAGTCATCGGACTTAGTTTATTCCTCACACTAAGTCATCGGACTTAGCTCATGTGACCTCTTGTCACCATCACATCCATACTCACGCCAAGTTTCACGAAAACATCCGGACGTGGCATAAGCAGCACCACCCAACTATCCTTGACCATGCACATGGCTATTCAAATAGTTTTACACTCTGCAGAGGTTGCACACTTTACCCACAAGACTCAAGGAACTTTCGTGTCATCCACGACTCGCGGTATATAACATACCCGAGGTAAGCACCCGAACAATCCCTTTCTCCCGACGATACTAAACAAAGAGTCCACTCGATTGGTACCCAGCCCTCACGATGTACATCGCACGAGCCTCTCTCTAATAGTACCATCCATGAGGGGACCAACGGTGTGCCCGGTGCCTGTGAAGACAGCGCATGATCGTACATACCGGTACGACCCCGTATCGAGAGTGACCACGCCACTCCCTCCACTAGTAATGCGGGCTCCTTGCCAGTACCCATCAAGGTAATCAACAAAGCCCCGTCCCATAAGGGGTATCGTGGTTTCGCATGTAAGGTTCGGATGGTCGACAAATCTTAAACCCTTCGTTTTCGAAAAGACATACTCATCTTATTCCGGCACACCACTTCTTCCTCAAGTGGTCACCCATCTCATGGTCATCTCCCTCGGGCATTAGTGGCACCCGATGGGGTTTTAGAAATGTCTTTGAAATCACCTCTTTCTTGTCATCACTATGCATTAGTCCCATCCCATTTGTGTAGCATATATTAGAAACCTAACTACTTCCACCCGCACAACCCTCATAAGGTGGTAGGGCCATGCATGATGCAAGTGTCAACGGAAAAGTATCGGAGGCATCCCACCGAAAGGGGAACACCACAACACATGATCAAATACAATGAAAGTAAAGTGCTATATGACATGCAATAAAATGGTTTCTTATCATGGTCAAAGGGATGCTTGCCTGGCTTAACAAAGTCTCCGAGGTCTTCTAAGTCTTCGGGTCCAACTTCTTCGTCAACTGCGCAATCTATCGTCGCGGTAAAATAACGATAAAAATAAGTAAACACACAAAACAGAGCACTCAAACCACTACCAAAAATGTCCACCTACTCTGATAAATACTAAAAGTCATAAAAATATTCTATTAGGGTTTTGTGGTGAAAAAGATTTTTGAAAATAAATTAACAGAGGAAAAAGGTGCCTATAGGTTTTAAAATAAATCAGTACTAAAACATTTTCAAACATTTTTACAAATGACACTATTAAATCTAGGGATTATTTTGTGAATTTAGGTGGAAGAAAAATTTGCATTGGGTAAATATAATATCCTGTGGGATTTTTGGAAATCCATAGAAAACAGAAAAAGGGAAAAGGGCCACTGGGACCTAGGCCAGGGGCGGCCAAAGGCTGGGCCGGCCCAGCTGGCCAGCCAGCCGGCCTCGCGCGCGGCCAAGTTCAAACCTGACGCGCGAGGCCCGATTGCCAGCAACACGAGGGGGAGGAGAGAGAGCGGGAGATGGGAAGAGAGGCCGACAGGTGGGCCCCACCTGTCGGGTCCTTCTCCCATCTTGGGACAGAGACGAGGGAGGGCTCACAGACGGTGAGGGGAGGCGTGGCGAGGGGAGCCGTACGTGGGAACGGGCTCAGTGTCGACCCGCCAGTCCTCTGGAGGTGGAAGGGTGACCGGAGGTGACCGGATTCGCCAGCGGGGAGATGGCCGCGGCGGAGGAGGTTCGGGAGGGGGTTGGGGCCGGCGTTTCCTACCCAAAAATGAGCGGGGAAGAGGGGGAAGTGAGATAGGAGTGAGCTACGGGCTCAAAGGAGGAGAGGGGAGCGCCGGAGCGGGCCTGTGTCCCGAGATCGACGGAGCTCCGCCGCGCCGGCGCCTCGGTCGATCTCGAGCACTGGTGCTCGGGGGCCTCCAAAGGGGGTTCGGGGCGGTCTATGGAGGATTAAAGGGGGCCAGAGGACGGGAGAGAGATGCCCGGGGGGCTTAAATAGAGGGAGGGGGTGGACCACCGTGGACCCGTGCACCAACAAGGCCATAGGGTGCGGGGGAATGGGTCAGGGGCGTTCCTGGGCATCGCCCATGACCAGAAGGAGAGGAGAGAGGGGGCAGGGGAGCGTGCGCATGTGAGCCCCGCGGTTGGCCGGTTCGGGCGGCCACGATGCGTGCGAGAGGAGGGAGGAGGAAGGAGAGAGAGGAGGGGCCGACAGGGGTGGCGTGGCCCGGACGCCGAGGGGGGCCAAGTGGCGGAAGGGGGAGGCCCGAGGCCACCGGAGCCATGTAGTGCCAGTGGCTACAATGTATGTCGGCACTGTAGCGCGCTCCAGAGCATGCGTGTGGCATGCCACGGCATGCCAACGGTGTCTTCTGCGTGGCCACTCATGCCTAGGGGATCTAGGGGGAGATAACAATGTAGAATAGGCCATTGGATGGTGCAGGAGGCCTCAGGAGAGAAGGAAGACTGGGAGAAAGAGTAGAAATGGGGCTGTCCAGGGGTGAAAATGGGGGTTTTAACCCACTTAACCATGGATCTTTGGCTAGGGAGAGTTACTGGATGTAGCTAGTAACTCAGAGAGGCTGTGGTAAAAGGCTGTGGCCAAGGGTAAAAAGATAAGAGGTGAAAATGTTAGTTTTACCAAATCACCAGAAGGAGTTTGGTGGTGTTTTGGGCAAGAAGATGCTTCCACCTTGTAGAGATATTACCAGGGTCAAAGGCTAGGTGAAAATGAGATGCTCCATCAAATTTGAGCTTAAAGAGAAAAAGTTGCCAATGGAGAATTGGTGAACCCTAGAATTTGGCAGAATCAGATTCTTATAGATCCAATGATGCTAGGCTTTAACCCTTGATGCACCACTTAGTGTATCATCACTATTTGGTCATTAGATCATGCCCACAAAGTTTGAGGCCAAGGGGAGACACTTCACAATGAAAAGTTGCTCAAATTTGATTCTAGATAGAAATGGTTTTGGGATGATTTGATGAAACAAAAAAACTTGGATTGGGATGAAACTTTGCAAGATCATCACCCATGATAGTGTTGACTTGCTAGAATTTTAATCGAATTTTTTGAGAATATTGCTAATAGAAACATTTCAATAGTTTGATCTGAACAGAATGGTTTTTGAGGCGTTTTGCCCATGATCTCATCAAACCCTTGTGTTGAAACTCATATATATGGAAAATATATGTCCACTAAATTTCTCTAAATTTTCTCAAGTATTTTCAAAGCATATAAATAAATTTTCCCTAGGAAAGACCATTTCTGACCTTAGGATAAAGGCTTTAAAGAATATGAAAATAATCTTTAAAAATAATATTTGGGGGTTTTGAGAAGTCATATATATAGTAGGTTTGAAATAAATCCTTTGGGAAAGAAGGGTCCACCTGATTTGAAGACTTGTAGTGCAAATCTCATTTCAGGGGCTTTTGGAGACTTAATTAAAATAAATCATTTTTGGTTAAAATAGAATTTGGTGAAAATAGTTTTGGGCACTATTCACATGGCATGATCATTAGGCAAGGGTTTGGATCAAGGAAGATGATTATGGAGGGAAATAGAACCTAGTAGTGCATAAAACTCAATTTAACAAGCCAGCAAACAACATAGCAAGCAAGCACAAACACATAGAAAAAGTTTTAGTTGGCTCCAAATTTAATAAACCCAATCATAACAATGTGCTACAAACACAGGGTGTGACAGACCTTCCCCCCTTACAAGAATCTCGTCCCCGAGATTCCTAGGCTAAGCGCTAAAAAGATAAGGGAACTCTAATCTACGATAATCTTCATGCTCCCAGGTTGCTTCTGCTTCAGTGTGGTTGCTCCACTAGACCTTGAAGTACTTGATGGTGCGGCTTCGGGTGTAGCACTCGGCTTCATCCAGAATGCGGACTGGCTTCTCACGGCAGGTGAGATCTGGCTGAAGATCGATGGCATGATGGTCGATGTCTTGGTAGAGGTCGGGGCGGTTGGGAACTTCCACACACTTCCGGAGTTGTGACACATGAAAGACGTTGTGCACATCTGACAGCTTGGGAGGTAGTTCCAGCTGGTAGGCGACTTCTCCTCACGTTGCGGTGATTTTGAAGGGGCCGATGTATCTGGGTGCTAGCTTCCCTTTGACGTGGAAACACTTGGTTCCCTTGAGAGGCATGACCCGGAGGTAGACATGATCACTGACGCAGAAGTTCACTTCTCGGCGGTGAGAGTCAGCGCAGCTATTCTGTCTTGACTTGGTGGCCTCCAGACGTTCTCGGACGAGTTGAACTTGTTCTTCGGCTTTGTGGAGGATGTCCGGTCCAAAAGTTAACCCTTCTCCGGTCTCCGACCAGTTGAGGGGAGTACGACACTTGCGTCCATACAACACCTCAAATGGTGTCGTTTGAAGACTTGATTGCTACCTATTGTTGTATGAGAACTCGGCAAACGGTAGGCAATCTTCCCACTTGGCTCCATATGCCATAACACAAGCGTGGAGCATATCTTCGAGTATCTGATTTACTCGTTCTGTTTGCCCACCGATCTGGGGGTGAAAAGTAGTGCTGAAGGAGAGCTTGGTTCCCATAGCTTATTGAAACTTCTTCTAGAATCTTGAGGTGAACTGGGTTCCTCGATCTGACACGGTCTCCTTTGGAACTCCGTGAAGACTCACAATGCGGTTGATGTAGAGATTCATGAGCTGGCTCCCATCGTAGGTGGTCCTGACGGGGATGAAGTGGGCTACCTTAGTCAGGTGATCAACAATGACCCAAATGGAGTCATGTCCCTTGCTTGATCTCGGTAAACCGGTGATAAAATCCATCCCGACTTTATCCCACTTCCATTCAGGCACTTTGAGGGGCTCTAGTAGTCCAGCGGGTCGCTGATGCTCAGCCTTGACCCTCTGGCATATGTCACACTTAGCCACGAACGTGCCTATCTCCCATTTCATGCCATGCCACCATAATCTTGCCTTGAGGTCTTGATACATCTTGGTTCCTCTCGGATGGATGGAGTATGGGGTCTCATGAGCTTCTTGCAAGATCAGGTTCTTGAGATCCTCTTTGTTGGGTACGCAGATGCGATTCCCAAACCATACCACTCCTTGTTCATCCTCGGACAATCTTGGGGCCTTGCCTGCCTTGATCTTCCTCTTGATGCCTTCAATGCTCTCATGTCCCTTCTGGGCTTCTTTGATATCATCCATCAAGGTAGGCTTCGCTTCGAGGTTGGCGAGGAATCCTGGTGCAACCAGTTCCAGGCCGAAGCTCTCAAGTTCTTCATATAGGGCGGGTAGCCTTTCCTTCATCATAGCATTCAGGGAACAAGCCTTTCTGCTTAAGGCATCTGCTACCACATTGGCCTTTTCGGGGTGGTATTGAACACTGAGGTCGTAATCCTTGATCAATTCCAACCATCTTCATAGCCTCATGTTCAACTCCCTTTGAGTGAAGATATACTTCAAACTCTTGTGGTCTGTGAATATCTCACATCAATTCCCCAGAATGTAATATCGCCATGTCTTCAAGGCATGAACCACGGCTGCCAACTCGAGATCATGAGTTGAGTAGTTCTCTTCATGAGAATGTAGCTGTCTGGATAGATAGGCTACGACTCTGCCTTCTTGCATCAAAACACCTCCAAGTCCGGTTCTTGATGCATCACAATAAATCACAAACTCCTTGTGAATATCAACGGTGGCCAAAACAGGGGATGTGGTCAATCTCTTGCTGAGCTCCTAGAAGCTTCCCTCGCACTTAGTGGTCCATTCGAACTTCTTGTCCTTCTTCAAAAGTTGGGTCATGGATCGGGCAATGCTTGAGAACCCTTCCACGAACTTGCGGTAATATCCCGCGAATCCGAGGAAGCTTCTGACTTCCTTCACTGTGGTTGGGGTTTGCCATTCAGTCACAACATCAATCTTGGCGGGATCCACTGATAATCCTTCGGTAGTCAACACATGACCCAAGAATACAACTTCATGCAGCCAGAATTCATACTTGCTAAACTTGCCATAAAGCTGGTGCTCTCGAAGCTTTTCTAGGACTAATCTCAAGTGCTCCTCATGTTCTTCTTCCGACTTAGAAAAGACGAGTATGTCATCAATGAAGACAACAACGAATTTGTCCAAGTACTCCATAAAGACCTTATTCATGAGGTACATGAAGTAGGTAGGAGCATTAGTTAACCCGAATGACATGACCGTGTACTCATACAGGCCGTACCGGGTTACGAATGTCGTCTTCGGAATGTCTTGGGGTCTGATCGTCAACTGATAGTACCCAGACCTAAGACCGATCTAGGAGAACACCTTGGCTCCATTCAACTGATCAAATAGGTCTTCAATCTTGGGGAGTGGGTACTTGTTCTTTATCCTGACCTCATTGAGAGAACAGTAATCGACACAAAGTCTGATAGTTCTGTCCCTCTTTGACACAAATAGAACAGGCGATCCCCAAGGAGAGGTACTAGGGCGAATAAATTCTTTTTTGAGTTGATCTGCCAGTTGCTTCTTCAACTCAGCCAACTCTTCGGATCCCATCCTGTAGGCCTTCTTATAGATGTGCCTTGATCCGGGCATCAGCTCAATGATGAACACAATGTCACGGTGAGGAGGCATTCCGGGTAGCTCATCAGGAAACACATCCGGGTAGTCACATACCACCGGCACTTGATCCAACTCAACTCCCGATAGGCAGTTAGCCTGAGGGGCTTGAGTGGAGGCAGGGTTAGGAACAAACTTGACTTCCACTCCTTGGCTATTGGTCATGGTTACAATCCTTTTGGCACAGTCCAGCATGCCTTGGTGCTTGGTTAACCAGTCCATGCCTAGGATCACATCCAAGCCTTCTGACTTCAAGATGATAAGGTCGTCTAAGAAGTCTACCCCGTTGATGTTAATCTCAACTCCCTTACAACCTATCCTAGACTTCATAACTGATCTCGGGGTTTGTATCAACATACGACTACCCAGGGGTGTAGGCTTCATGCCAATCTCTAGTGCAAACCTTTGGGTGACAAAAGAATGTGAAGCTCCAGAATCAAACAATATTGTTGTTGCGGTTGAGTTGACGAGGAATGTACCCAGTATGATGTCCGGGTCATCCTGGGCTTCCTAAGCAGTGACGTGATTCACACAACCCTTGCCATTGTTGGGCTGGTTGCGGGGAGCGGGGTTGCTTGGTGGTGCTCCACGGGTTTGACCTTGAGTTGGCGCATTGGGGCGCGGTGCATCTGGCTTCTTGTTGGGACACAACCTAGAGATGTGTCCTGGCTGACCACATCCAAAGAAAGCGACTTGTCCAAGGTTGTTGTTGAAGTTTCTGCCACCGTTGTTGTTATTGGGGTTGTTGTTGTAGGCTGGCGTAGGATTGGCATACTGCTAAGACTGGTATCTTGGACGAGGCGCAAGAGGTCTAGCCTGTTGCGGCTGATAGGTCGGCTTGGCTGGGGCTGGCTGCCAGGGGCGAGGCTTCTGGTTTCTTGAGCTTCCCTTGTCGATCATCTTGCACTTGCAAGTGTCGTCGATGGCACGACGCTTGTCTTCCAACATGAGGGCCTTATTCACCAGGTCGAAGAAGGTATGGCAATCGCAGATAATGAGCTGATATTGTAGGACCTGTTGAAGTCCTTCCATGAAGCGTTCCTTCTTGGCAACCTTTGTGCTGACATCTTCAGGTGCATACTTTGACAGCTGGTTGAACTTCTGCAGATACTCCTTGATAGAGCCACTTCCTTGCTTCAGCGCTCGGAATTCTCTCCTCTTGTTAGCCATGATCCCAGAAGGAATGTGGGCAGTGTGGAATCCTTCCTTGAAGTCATTCCACGTGATCACACGTTCTCCTTGCATGACCTTGAATCCATCCCACCAAGCTCAGGCAGTACCTCCAAGGAAGTGAGAGGCATAAAGCACCTTCTCACGATCCTCATTGCAATTGACCAGTGCAAGGAGGTCCATGATGGTACGGATCCAGTCATCAGCATCCAACTCTTCGGCAGTCTCGGTGAAGGTTGGGGTGAGTTCTTCATGAACTCAAACAACATGGAGCAGCCATTGCCGTTCCTGCCTTGCTCCTGGTTGTTCACAAGGGCCTAAGCCATCTACTGGATAGCAGCATTGTTGGCTTGGCGCTCCTCCCGGAGAACATGGAGAAACTGATATATGGTCCTGTTCTCCGGTGGAGGTGGTGGCGGGGGAATGTCGCCTTGTGGCTGCTCCTGGTGTCCCCCAACATGAGCAGCCCCACCAGCTCCCTATTGTTGGCTCAAGTTGCCGGCTTCAGGGTTGGTGAAGGA
Organism: Hordeum marinum; assembly: GCA_022496015.1. Lineage (NCBI taxonomy): Eukaryota > Viridiplantae > Streptophyta > Magnoliopsida > Poales > Poaceae > Hordeum > Hordeum marinum. The sequence goes on along the minus strand of CM039677.1, from coordinate 274,439,184 downwards.
GCTGTTGCAGGTAGCAGTCACCATCCTGTTTGGAGCAGCCAAGTCAAACAACTAGGATTGACAAGAGGATAAGCAATAACGGAAAAGCACGCCTAAGGGGTCGGTCAAGTGCAAGTGTGTTGAAACAAATGTCGAAAGATCAACATATATTAAGATAGACGATGGAGTCGCTTACATGTTGCCTAAGGCAAAAGCACGACTTGCGTCGAAACACAAACAACAAGCACACATGGTTTCATATGAACCATTACACGGACTTGACTTCGCATGAGGGATACATGACTGATCCTACCCTAGGGGTTCTCGAACTCAGGTGGTGGAGTGCTCGGTCTCGTAGTTACGCTCCTCTGGATCTTCCTCCTGCTCATCATCTGAATGGGCATCATTCCCGGTCGAAGGGGTCGGGGAACGAGGAGGTCCATCCTAACGATGCTTTGCAGGCGGGTCGGTGAAGAACTCACGGTACTCCTTCGCACTCATGCGACGACTACGCGTAGGTGCTTCACTACCTGGGGGTTCTCCTCGTCGATAAGCAACGATTGGTCATCCTTCGGGGCCTCCATCCTTCTTGATCTTGTCTGGCTTCGTCTTGGCTTGCCGAAGTAGCTCTTGAGTGTGGTGAAGTTCCTCGCGAAGCTTCACGGACTCCTTCATCAAGTTGTGAACTAGGCTATCGGCGGAGAGGCTAAAGTATGTCTGGAACCTGAGTGGTGTGCCATCTTCCTTTGTTGGAATCAGCGTCCAACTCTCGCCAAAATCATCCTTCCTGAAGGGAAGGTAGCGAGTAGTTGGCTTGTCAGCCATCTCTGGAATTATGTCTCGAAGGTGTAGGAGTGCCTTGTGTGCAGCTGTCTCGACTGCGAGTATCATGGTCTCCATCTGTGGTCCTTCAAAGAACCAACTAGTCGGGGGGTTGTTTGCCTTCACGACCACATCCACGTGGTACTCCTTCGTGACAGCATTGACCCAATGCTCGTGGTAGAGGAAAATGGGTGGTTGGCGAAATTGGCACTTCTCCGGGCTATCCCAAGGGAGTAAGGGAAAGTCGGATGTCAGGAAGGCTTCAGGTACGACGGCCATCTCCAAAGGTTTGAAAGGAGGAGAGTCAGCAAAGTGTTGTGTGAATCATAGGAGAGGTAGATAGTGCAGAATTCCTAAGTTCCAATGCTAGGTGTAGTTTTGAAAATGACTTTTATCCTGTCTAATGTCCATGCTAACTAAGGACTTCCTACAGTCAGGATGGCTCTGATACCAGCTCTATGGGGACCTCGACTCATAAGTCGTGGTCACCGAATGCACGTGTATAGTGATCCCAGAGATCAATGCTCACTGAACACACAGAAGTTGGATAACAAGAGTCTTACATCGACATTTAACGTCTTACACAAATAATGACCATGAAGGTCTTAGTCTTACATAGAATGGGCCACACGGTGCAAACACTTAAACTAGAACAAGCAGCGGAAATCTTGGTTGAAAGTGTGAACCCAAGCCATCTGCCTTAACCTACAAGCATTCTGACTGGGAAGCATCCTAGTTCGCATGTTTGTCTCCAACGAACTCTTCAACATACTCATGTTATTCCATGCCTGGCCAATTAAATAACCAATGGCAAGCCAATAAGTACTTTGAATGTACTCGCAAGCAACCCAAGTGTGGAACGAGGTAAAAATGATGCATGATATAGCACTAATAGGTAAGTTTGTGGAAAGCTAATTTTTAAACGCAAATGACATGATCAAGTAACTAGTGAGCATGCAACAACACCTGGCAGGTATCCATGTGAACAAATGGCAAGTATGATCATAAGTATTGGTTGAACATCTCATGTTCACTCATCACGCTGAGTCATCTATCTTAGCTCATGTGACCTCTTGTCACCATCACACCCATACTCACACCAAGTGTCACAAAAACATCCGGACGTGGCATAAGCAGCACCACCCAACTGTCCTTGACCGTGGACATGACTATTCAAATAGTTTTACACTCTGCAGAGGTTGCACACTTTACCCACAAGACTCAAGGAACTTCCGTGTCATCCACGACTCGCAGTATGTAACATACCCGAGGTAAGCACCTGAACAATGCCTTTCCCCCGGCGATACTAAACAATGAGTCCACTCGATTGGTACCCAGCCCTCACAATGTACATCACACCAGCCTCACTCCAGTCGTACCATCCATGAGGGGACCAACGGTGTGCCTGGTGCCTATGAAGACAGCGCATGATCGTACTACTGGTACGACCCCGTATCGAGAGTGACAACGCCACTCCTGCCACTAGTAATGCAGGCTCCCAGCCAGTACCCACAAAGGTAATCAACAAAGCCCCGTCCCATAAAGGGTATCGTGGTTGCGCGTGTAAGGTTGGGACTGTCGACAAATCTTAAACCCTCCATTTTCGAAAACACATCCTCATCTTGCTCCGGCACACCACATCTTTCTCAAGTAGTCACCCATCTCATCATCATCTCCCTCGGGCATTAGTGGCACCTGACGGGGTTTTTGAAAAGTCTTTCAAATCATATCTTTCTTTCCATCACTATGCATAGATCACATCCCTTTGCGTAGCATCTACTAGCATCCTATCTACTCCCACCCGCACAACCCTCATAAGGTGGTAGGGTCATGCTCGATGCAAGTGTGAACGAAAAAGTAACGGAGGCATTCCATCGAAAGGGGATCACCACATCACATTATAAAATATGATGAAAGTAAAGTGCTATATGACATGCAATAAAAATGGTTTCTCATCATGGTCAATGGGTTGCTTGCCTGGCTCAACAAAGTCTCCGGGGTCTTCGAAGTCTTCGGGTCCAACTTCTTCGTCAACTACGCAATCTATCGTCGCGAAATAAAGCGATAAAAATAAGCAATCACACAGAACAGAGCACTCAATCTACTACCAAAAATGTTAACCTACTCTGATAAATACTACATGTCATACTAAAAATATTCTCCTAGAGTTTTGTTGTGAACAAGATTTTGGAAATAAAATAACAGAGGCAAAAAGGTGCTTATATACAGGTTTTAAAATAAAACAATACTAAAATGTTTTCAAATATTTTTACAAAAGGCACTATTAAATTATATGGATTATTTTAAGAATTTAGGTGGAAGAAATATTGGTATTGGGTAAATGTATATGTCTGTGGGATTTTTGGGGTTTTCAGGAAAAAGGAAAAAGAAAATGGCTCGGGTAAATGGGCCAAAAGCGGCTGGCCACCCCAGCGAGCGAAGCCGACCCACGCGAGCCTAGCGTGTGCGCGCCGCTTTAAACCTGACCAGTGGGCCAGGCTGGTCAGTGAGAGAGAGGGAGGCGGGGAACCCTGGGAGGATGACAAGTGGGGCCCGCTTGTCATCACCTTCCTTAGGCTAGGGAGGGAAGAGGGAGCTCACCGGTGGCTACAGGGCAGGGCGACAGCACGCAATGGGGAGAACGGCCTTGAGGTCGAGCACCGGTCTCCTTGAGGTGGAATGGAGGCCGGAGGTGCCGCAGTCGCTGGCGGCGAGCACCCACGGTGGAGGGCGCTTCGGGAAGGGGTCACCGGGGCCTTTCCGGGCTGCAAAGAGGACGGGGAAGAGAGGGAAACGCGTCAGTGTGGTGAGGTAGGACTATCAGGAGAAGAAAAAGGGTTGGAGGACGCCGTTACCAGGAGATCGACGGTGGCGACGCCGCCGCGATCACCGGTCGATTCCGAGCGCCTCGAGCACGGGGAGGAGCACGGGCCTTGCGGGCGGTCAATGGAGGAGGAGAGGGGGCCAGAGAGGAGGGGAGAGCTCGGGGGAGGCCCTTTTTATAGGCGGCCCTCGGTCTACCGAGCTCGGGAGCGCCCGCGAGCTCGTGGGCGGGGCCATAGGCCATGGGAGAGAGAGGGGATGAGTCAGGGGTGCTCCTAGGACAGGTCTAGGCCGAGGGGGGAGGAGAGAGAGGCAGGGGAGCGCGTGTGCATGCCTCGCGGTTAGCCGGCTTGGGCGGCCGCGACGCGTGCCAGGAGGGCCAGAGGAGGGGAACAGAGGAGGGGCCCGACATGGTGGCGTGGCACGAACGCCGATGCTGACCATCTGGCGAGATGGGGGAGCCCGAGGTGGTCGGGGCCATGCAGTGGCCAATGGCTACAGTGGCCGTGGCATGCCAATGGCGTCTTCTGCGTGGCTTCTCATGCCTAGGGGATCTAAGGGGAGTTAACAATGGGGAAAATTGAATGGGATGCTCTGGTGATGCCTTAGGAGAGAAGGGAAACTAAGAGAGAGGGAGAAAACTGCTGTCTAGAGGTGTAAAATGAGGGTTTTACCTACTTACCCATGGATCTTTTGCTACGAAGAGTTACTGGAGGTAGCGAGTAACTCAGAGAGGCTCTGGTAAAAAGCTGGGGCCAAGGGTAAAATGATAAGGTTGGGAAAAGAGGGTTTTACCAATTCACCAAAAGGTGTTTGGTAGTGATTTGGGCAAGGAAACCTTACCACCTTACTGAGATACTTACCAGGATGAAAGGCTAGGTAAAAAGGATTCACCAAGTTTAATCTTAAGGGGAAAAAGTTGACAATGGTGGTTTGATGAACCCTAGAAACTGGCAGTATCAGATTTATGTAGATCCAATGATGCTAGGCTTTAACCCTTGATGCACCACTTAGTGTATCACTACTATTTGGCCATTATATCATGCCCACAAAGTTTGAGGCCAAGGGGGAACACTTCACAATCTAAAGTTGCTCAAATTTAATTCTGGACACGAATGGTTTTGGCATGGTTTGATGAACAAAACCAACTTGGATTGAGATGAACCTATGATGGTGTTGACTCATAGAAATTTTCCTAGAATTTATTGAGAATATTTCTTATAGAAATATTCCAAAAGTTTGATTTGAACAGAAAGGGTTTTGAGGGGTTTTTCCTATGATCTGATCATGCCCTTGTGTTGAAACTCATTTATATGGAGAATATATGTCCACCGAGTTTCTCTAAATTTTCTCAAATATTTTCAAAGCATTTAAATAATTTTTCCCTAGGAAAAACCATTTCTGGCCTTAATAAAAAATCCTTTAAATAAAATGTACAAATAATCTTTAAAAATAATATTTGGTGGTTTTGGGAAGTCATATATATAGTAGGTTTGAAATAAAGCCCTTGGGAAGGAAGGGCCCACCTGATTTGAGGACTTGCAGTGCAAACCTCATTTCAGGGGGTTTTGGAAACTTAATTTAAATAAATCATTTTTAGTTAAACAAAAATTTGATAAAAATATTTTTGGGCACTATTCACATGGCATGATCATTAGGCAAGAGGTTTGGAACAAGGAAGATGAATATGAAGTGGAATAGAACCAAGTAGTGCCACAAAACACAATCAACAAGCAAGCAAGCAACATAGCAAGAAAGCACAAGCACATAGAAAAGTTTTAGTTGGGTCCAAATTTTATAAACCCAAACATAACAATGGTGCTACAAACACAGGGTGTGACATCGGCGATGCTTTCCGACACACGGGCTAAGCCTTTCTTGGAGCGGATCTCTCGTGACATCAGAGCCCGGAAGCTGACTGGGGGCATGATAGTGAAGGAGTTCTTGATGGAGCGCCTAGCGCCCCTCCAGTCCCACTCCAGGCCTCTGTGGGACTACTCGGGCAGTGGCGACAACCTCCAGCTCTGATCCGCATGCATAACCCCAAAAGAGTTGAACAGGGTTGTGGCAACTCTGCTCAACGGCGACCCTGGCGATCTCCCTGAGGGCTGTGCCCCGCTGTACTTCCACGACTACGTGGCTCCTTTGGTTGCCAGGATGCCCGCCTTCAATGAACGGGGACTATCCCCAGTTGAGGGCCTTGGCTCCCCGTGACGGTGTCCTCCGATGACACCTCGGGCGGGGAGGATTCGGAGAAGATGCCGGGTGGCGACCCAGTAGGGGTGTCCCCTCTATTGCAGATCGCGCTCCTGTGCGACCTTGAGGACGATGACGATGTTGGTGAAGTATATGCCTAGGGCTCTCCGTGCCCCGGTGTGGTTCTCTGAGGGCCTGCAACGGTGCCCCGGGCCACGAGGTCTACCTGCCTTGTGACCCCCAAAAAGTGAGGGGCCAAGTCTCCCTTGGCACGCCCTGCCTTCATGGGCACGGTGGCTAAGGCGCTAGCCTTGCCTTCGTCCGAGTTGCAGCCCGCGAGCCGGGTGGACGAGGCTGCAGCTACGACTGCGGTTGTGGCTGTAGCGGCCCTTCCAACGGTAGTGCTGCCACGTGTTGCCTCTCTCCCCAGCCATGGCGGTGTCCTCCCCAAGGGGGTGAAGGCGTCGCCATCGTCGGAGTGGAGGGGAAGAGGAAGTGGGTCGATGTCTAGGAGTAAGTACCTGGTCCAACCTTGCCTGCCATTCGGCAGCTTGTGTGCTAATGAGCCTTCTTTTGTCAGGTAACTAGGGCCATCCCCACACTAAAGATGAGGAAGAAGAGGGCGGGTGTCAAGCCAAAGGCGTCTTCCAACGCCCCGCCTGCTCCCATAGTGCCGTCATCATCTAATGAGGTGCCTGCGGGCGAGGTGGCGGAGGCTCGTGATGTGACCCTCCTGGCCACCGTTGTTAAGCCCTAGGAGCCCCCGATGCCTGTTGGTGTGGTTGCTTCCGTTCCTGAGAGTGTGCTGGTGCTGCTGTCCGGGGGGCAGCCCCCAAGGGCCGGCCTCCCGTGATCTTGTCTGTGCCCGTCTTGTCCTTGCTTGGGGAGCAACCTCCGGAGCCTCCTGCTCCTCGTGCTGCTCTGCCTTAGGAGGTGCCGCCTGTAGTCATGTAGGCGAACCCTCCGAAGGGGGCCTTGGTGCCTTTGTCGTGTGGTCTTGTCATCCTTGACGAGGTTCGGGATGCCGTCGCAGGTGCTAACGACTGGCTCGCAAGTGGGATTCTGGGGCTTCTCTCTTGATAGCTCCAGGTCGTGTTCTGACCAAGCCAAGGCTATCGCGATGAAGAGCAAGGAGGAGGTCTCATCGGCCAAAGTGGCCCTCGAGGTGGCGTTGGCCTGGGCGGTGTCTGTCGAAGGATGCCGCAACATGGCAAAGTCCCGCCTGAAGGTCCTCTAGGAGGAGAAATCCACACTCGGGGAGGAACAGCATGGGCAGCATAAGACCCTAGAGACCTGCAAGGCCCAGCTCACCGACCGGGACTCCGAGCTGTCCCAGGCGAGAGCAGATGATGCTACTGTGCAAGGGCACCTAGACGCAAGGGAGGCGGAGTCTGCCCGGGAGAAGGTCCGGCTTGAAGCCGCGGAGCAGGCCTTAGCCGAGGTCGAGGGGAGGAAGGTTGCAGACCTCAGTGCCCTTCGCCCGATCAAGCTCCGGCTTTGCCGGTCGCTCCATTCCATCTGTCCGAAAGGGTTTGAGGAACCCCTGGTGGCTCCTGAGAGCGGCTTCATGGAGCTTGCTTTGAGGTTCACCATGGCGCTGGAGGGCGCCATCCCCAAGGTGGAAGGGGTCTTGGACAGTGAGTGTCGTGACCTCTTTTCTGAGGCCGCGACGCGTGCCAGGGTTCAACTTTGACTCTGTAATCCTTCCGGTCGCCCCAGGGTCCGTAGCAGCGCCGCGGAAGTAGTGAAGGCTGCCGTGGAGAATCTGGTGAAGAGGTTCACCCGCGTCACCATTGAACCATCCCGTGAAACTGCCGAAGTTAGCGACCAGGAGGACGACGCCGGCGATGTCGATGAAGATCTTACCACGGAGAGGGCGAGTGGTGGTGGTGGCTCCTCCTAATTCATCTTCCCAATTCCTCTCCTGCATCATTTGACATGCCTCATGGAGGCGTTAAACTGGTTGCATTTGCAAAGACCCCTAATGTTTGTAATAATTATTGAATTGCATAGCTGCCCGCTTTGCCCTGTTTCCTTCTTGCTTGCTTTGTGGCTCTATGTCGGCACAGCCCGCCCTGTGCATACCTCAACCACCGCTGGAGCCGACCAGATCACCAAGGACCGCCCCATGGAGTGAGGGCCTACAGAACCAATGAGGCCCATGAGTGGCGATGCTCAGGGGCCCCCTTGACGTATGAGCATCCCTCATGTAGGGAAAATGGTGAAGATAGGTTTAATTTAGGAACTTTGAACACCTTGTGCTCAGCGTCGGCAGGGCCCGGCCCCGCGCATACCTCAACCGCCACCAGAGCCAACCGGATCACCAAGGGCGGCCCCATGGAGCGAGGGGTTACGGAACCAGTGGGGCTCTTGAGTCACGATTCTCGGGAGTCCCCCTAGATGTACGAGCTCCAGCATCCTCCCTAATGTGTTGAGCTTGAGCGCACTGAGGTCTGCGTCGGCAGGGCCTTGCCCCGCGCATACCTCAACCGCCGCCGGAGCCGACTGGATCACCAAGGACGGCCCCGTGGAGCAAGGGGCTACGAGCCAGTGAGGCTCCTAAATCGCAATGCTCAGGAGTCCCCCTTGACGTACGAGCGGCTCCCATACCTTTCTGAAGGGCATCGGTATTAGCCTCGATGCAGCCCCTCCATGCATGCATCCCGAGGAATATAGTGAGGCAGGGCCACAATGGGCCTTCCAGAGTTTGGATGCAACCGCTAGGGCACCCTCAGTTGTTTATCCTCGGCACTAGGCGTAGGGCTTCCAAATTGCATGGGGATGTCCTTTGGTGGGCAGTGTTTACTTCTTTGTCAGCATAGGGTTGTGGCTTCCACATTGCGTGGGCATAGCCATTCGTGGGCAATGTTGACTTCTTCGCTAGCACAGGGCTGTGGCTACCACATTGCGTGGGATGGAACCCCTCCGTGTCCTCGGGGGGCTCCCGGCGTGTACAACCCATTGAGTTCGTATGCGTGGCTAGCATGGAAGAACTAGGAGGTGTATCCGGTAGCTCACGAGGGCGCTTTGGTTTTGTGAGGTCCCTACCTCGAGGCGGGTTGCGCCTAGGTCTTCTTGTAGGTGGGGTCATTTGTGGTCTTGGAGTCTTCATTGTAGCCTACACCGAGAGTCCGACCTAAGTCCATGGGAGGGTCAAGCACTAGTGACCCCATGAGATGAAGTGAATGGGATTGGCCCGCCCAAATAGAGCACAATCACTGGATTTCTCGATGCTGTAGGGACGCACCTGAGCACAATCGCCGTGCCAGCCCTATCGAGAGGCGGCCAGAGGTGGCCCCTGATACATTTCCAATGTATCTATAATTTTTGATGATGTCATGCTATTATATTATCTGTTTTGGATATTTTATATGCATTAATATGCTATTTTATATTATTTTTGGGACTAATCTATTATTCTAGAGCCTAGTGCCAGTTTGTGTTTTTTTCCTTGTTTTTGAGTTTTGCAGATATGGAATATTAAACGGATTCCAAACGGAATAAAACCTTCGGAAGGAATTTTTCTGGAAGGAAACAAATCAACCAGACTTGGAGTGCATGCAAGGGGACGTGCCAAGAGGTCACAAACCTGGTAGGCGCGCCCCCCTAGCCGTGCCTAGCAGGCTTGCCATCTCCTGGCAGGTCTCCTAACCCTATTCTTCGTCCTATAAATACCCAAATATTCCTCCCAACATCAAAGGGAGCCACACAAATACTTTTCCGCCGCCATAAGCCTCCGTTCCCGAGAGATCCAATCTTGGAGCCTTTTCTGGTAATCTGTCGGAGGGGGTTTGGATCATGGAGGGCATCTACATCAACTCCATTGCCCCTCCGATGATGCGTGAGTAGTCCACCACAGACCTATGGGTCCATATCTAGTAGCTAGATGGCTTCTTCTCTCTCTTTGATCTTCAATACCATGTTCTCCATGATCTTCATGGGGATCTGTACGATGAAATCTTCTTTTGTGGTGTGTTTGTCAAGATCTGATGAATTGTGAGTTAATGTTCAGATTATCCATGAATCTTATTTAAATCTTCACTGAATTCTTAAATGCATGATTTCATACCCTTGTAAGTCTCTTCAAGTTATTGGTTTGGTTTGGCCAACTAGATTAGTAATTCTTGCAATGGGAGAAGTGCTTGGCTTTGGGTTCAATCTTGCTGTGTCCTCACCCACTGACATAGTACGGGTAGCGAGGCACGTATTGTATTGTTGCCATCAAGGGTAACAAGATGGGGTTTTCATAATATTCATTGAGTTTATCCCTCTACATCATGTCATCTTTCTTAATGTGTTACTCTGTTCTTCATGAACTTAATACTATAGATGCAGGCAGGAGTCGGTCAATGTGTGGAGTAATAGTAGTAGATGCACAATCATTTTGGTCTACTTGACACGGATGTGATACCTATATGCATGATCATTTCCTTGGATAAGTACGTGATTATTCACTTTTCTATCAATTTCTTGACAATAATTTGTTTACCCACCATGATATTTGCCTTCAAGAGAGAAGCCTCTAGTGAAACCTATGGCCCCCGGGTCTACTTTCCATAATATATTTTCAGATCTATAAACCAAAAATACTTTGTTGCAGTTTACTTTCCTTTTACTTTCTTTTCTCATTTACATCTACCTCTATTAGATCTAATCCTTGCAAATAACCGTAAAGGGACTGACAACCCCTTTATAGCGTTGGGTGCAAGAGTTTGATTGTTTGTGTAGGTGCATCCATTGGTGAATGATTTCTGGCGCCGTTGCCGGGGAGGATACACATCAAGCCTACCAAGTACCCATCACAAACTCATCTCTTGCATTTACATTATTTCCATTTGCCTCTCGTTTTACTCTCCCCCACTTCTAAAATGATTTTTAGAAAATACCAAAAGGATTTTCCCTTTTACTCGCCCCTCTTTCGTTTGCTTGTGTTCTCGATTGCTTGCTTTGTCACGATGTCTGAGAATACCAAGTTGTGTGACTTTTCCAATACTAATAATAATGATTTTATTAGTAATCCAAATGGTCCCGCCACTAGTGCGGAATCTTATGAAATTAATGCTGCTATACTTAATCTTGTTATGAAAGAACAATTTGCTGGCCTTCCTAGTGAAGATGCCTCATCCCATCTAAATACATTCAGTGAGTTGTGTGACATGCAAAAGAAGAGAGATGTGGATAACGATATTATTAAATTGAAGCTATTTCCGTTCTCACTACGAGATCGTGATAAAACTTGGTTTTCATCTTTGCCTAAAAATAGTATTGATTCATGGAATAAGTGTAACGATGCTGTTATTTCCAAGTACTTTCCACCCGCTAAGATTATCTCCCTTAGGAACGATATAATGAATTTTAAGCAACTTGATCATTAGTATGTTGCACAATCTTGGGAGAGGATGAAATTAATGATTAGGAATTGCCCCTTACATGGTTTGAGTTTATGGATGATTATATAAAAAAATTATGCGGGATTGAATTTTGCATCTACAAAACTTTTAGATTCAATCGCAGGTGGCACTTTTATGGAAATCACATTATGAGAAGCTACTAAACTCCTCGAAAATATTATGACAAACTATTCTCAATGTCATACCGAAAGATCTCCTACTAGTAAAAAAGTGCATGCTATTGAAGAAATAAGTACTTTGAGTGAAAAGATGGATGAATTGATGAAATTTTTTTCTATTAAGAGTGCTCCTATTGATCCCAATGATATGAATTTGTCTTATTTGATTGGAAATAATATTGAATCTATGGATGTGAATTTTGTTGGTACGAACAATTTTGGTAATAATGCATATAGAGGTAATTTTAAACCTAGGCCTTTTCCTAGTAATTACTCTAATAATTATGGTAATCCCTACAACAATTCCTATGGAAATTATAATAATATGCTCTCTGATCTTGAGAATATTGTTAAATAATTTATTGGTTCACAAAAAGTTTGTAATGCTACGATTAAAGAAAAGGTGCTTAAGATTGATGATTTGGCTAGGAGCGTTGATAAAATTTTGCTTGAGGTTGATTATTTGAAAGTTAGATCTACTCCACCCAAGCATGATATTAATGAGCCTTTAAAATCTATGAGAATTTTCATTGATGAAAGTAAGGAGATAAGCGTTAGAATTCGTGCTAAGCGTGAATGGCTTGAAAAAGTGTGTTCTTGTGATAATAATGATGAAGACCTTAAAGTGATTGATGTGACTCCTGTTGAATATTTGTTTTACAATATAAATATTAATAATGATGGGACTGGATATACGTTAACTTTAGTTAACAAGGTGTCCCAATGATTCGGAATCTATAGATCTTAATGCTAAGATTAATAAAACTAGGATAGAAGAGGTCAAAACTTTAAATAGAAATGAACCCACTCTTTGGATTTCAAGGACTTTAATTATGATAGCTGCTCTTTGATTGATTGTATTTCCTTGTTGCAATCTGTGTTGAATTCTCCACATGCTTATAGTCAAAATAAGGCTTTTACTCGAAAATATCGTTGATGCTATGATCAAATCTTTTGAAGAAAAAATAGAGTTAGATGTTTCTATCCCTAGAAATCTTCATTATGAGTGGGAACCTACTATTAAGATTAAAATCAAAGATTATGAGTGCCATGCTTTGTGTGATTTGGGTTCTAGTGTTTCCACGATTCCGAAAACTTTATGTGATGTGCTAGGTTACCATGATCTTGATGATTGCTCTCTAAATTTGCATCTTGCGGATTCCACTATTAATAAAACTATGGGAAGGATTAATGATGTTCTTATTGTTGCAAATAGGAATTATGCGCCCACAGATTTCATTGTTCTTGATATAGATTGCAATCCTACATGTCATGTTATTCTTGGTAGACCTTTCATTAGAACGATTGGTGCAATTATTGACATGAAAGAAGGAAATAGTAGATTCCAATTTACATTAAGGAAAGTCATGAAACACTTTCCTAGAAATAAAATAATATTGAATTATGAATCTATTATGATAGGATTGCATACCAAAGATCACAATACCTAGATCTATTGCGTTTTGCCTAGCTAGGGGCGTTAAACAATAGCGCTTATTTGGAGGCAACCCAATTTTATATTATGGATCTGTTTTTGCTTATGTTTTTGAGTGTTTCCCATATTATTACTTCTGTAGTAATTTTGGTTTGGTGTTTTAATTAGTGTTTGATCCAAGTAAAACATTTGGGGTGATCTATGGTAGTTGTTGATTTGATCTTGCTGAAAAAACAGAAAAACTTTTGCGCTCAGTCCAGGAATTTGATAAATTTTTCAGAGTGTCGAATGAGTCTGAAATTTCTACAAAAGATTTATATATAAATTTCTGAGGTTTTCCTACTTTTTCAGAATTGTTTGAGTTAAAGAAGTATACGAAGTTTTCAGATTGCTACAGACTGTTCTGTTTTTGACAGATTCTGTTTGCTTTGAGTCTCTTGCCTATTTTGATGAATCTATGGGTCGTACCATTGGGTATGAACCATAGATAATTTATATTACAGTAGGTATAACACCATTATAAATAAAGAATGAGTTCACAACAGTACCTAAAGTGGTGATTTATTTTCTTATACTAACGGATCTCACGAGTTTTCTGTTAAGTTTTGTGTTGTGAAGTTTTCATGTTTTGGGTAAAGATTTGATGGACTATGGAATAAGGAGTGGAAAGAGACTAAGCTTGGGGATGCCCAAGGCACCCCAAGTCATATTTAAGTATGGCAAAGATCCTAAGCTTGGGGATGCCCTGGTAGGCATCTCCTCTTTCGTCTGCAATCCATCAGTAAACTTACTTGAGCCTATATTTTATTCACCACATGATATGTGTTTTGCTTGGAGCATCTTGTATGATATGAGTCTTTGCTTCTTAGTTTTCCAAAATCATACTTGATGCGCACATATTTTGAGAGAGATACGCTGAATCCTGAATTTGTTAGAATAATCTATGTGCTTCACTTATATCTTTTCAGTTAGGCAATTTTGCTCTATGTGCTTCACTTATATTTTTTAGAGCATGGTGGTGTTTGCATTTTATAGCAATAATTGAACTCTCGTACCTCACTTATATTATTTTGAGTAATTGGTATAGTTATTAATTTAGTCCTAAAATGATAGGCATCCAAGAGGGATATAATAAAAACTTCCATATTAAGTGCATTGAGTATTTATGAGAAGTTTGATTCCTTGCATAAACTTTTGAGATATGAAGATGGTAATGTTAAGAGTTATGTTAGGAAGTAATTGTGATTTGGTAAAAATACTTGTGTAAAGGTTTGTGATTCCCGTATCATGCACGTATGGTGAACCCTTATGTAAGGAAGTCAGAGAATGATTTATTTATAGATTGTCAACCTTTGTGTGAGGGTCGGGAGCGCGCGATGGTTAACTCCTACCAACCTCTCCCCTAAGAGCATGTGTTTAATACTTTGCTTCAATGACTAATAGACTTTTGCAATAACTATTTGATTTCTTTATTAATAATGTTGAGTCCATGGAATATACACACTCTCAATCTTTCACCTTTGCTAGCTTTTCTAGTACCACGCAACTTCCTCCGGTACAACAAACACCTTCCTCAAACCAGCCACCATATACCTTCCTCAAAATAGCCACCATACACCTTCCTCAAAACAGCCACCGTACCTATGTATTATGGCATTTCCATAGCCATTCCGAGATATATTGCCATGCAACTTCCACCGTTTTCCTTTTATGACTTGCACCATCACTTCCATATTGCATACAGAGTCATATTTTCACATAGGTATCAAGTTGTAATTTTCTTTTTAGTTGTAAGTAAATAAAAGTGTGATGATTATCATTATTAGAGTATGTCCCATGGAAAAAAGGATGATGGAAGCTATGATTCCCTCACAAGTGGGGATGAGATTCCGGACTTTATGAAAAAATAAAAGAGGCCAGCGAAGCCGAAAAAAGAGGCCTCCCACCAAAAAAAGAGAGAAAAGAGAGAAGGGGCATTGCTACTATCTTTTTATACACTTGTGCTTCAAGGTAGCACCATGATATTCATCATAGAGAGTCTCCTATTTTGTCACTTTCATATACTAGTGGGACTTTCTCTTCATATAAGTTGGCTTGTATATTCCAATGATGGGCTTCCTCAAATTGCCCTAGGTCTTCGTGAGCAAGCAAGGTGGATGCATCCCCACTTAGTTTCCTCTTGAGTTTCATACACTTATAGCTATAGTGCATCTGTTGCATGGAAATACCTACTCACTCACATTGATATCTATTAATGGTTATCTCCATAGCCCGAGCGGGGGTCGACAGCTAAAAATTGAGTGCCCCTGAGGTGGAAAGTACTCACCATCCAGCTCTGTGGTGCCTCAGGGCGGCGCGGAGTATTTGGCTCCTTGCGAAATGCCATTCATAAAGAAAGACTTCACGTCTGGCAAAACGAGGAAACGTAGAGAGATAAGTTCCTGCCCCTTTTTTGAATATAAAGTTTTGAAATTTCTCAGACTTCGTTCCAAAAAATGGCAGCTTGAACACCAAAAAGAAGCAAGCAAAGGTCGCGTCCCGCCCCTAGGCTATCCTTCGTCTTCCCCCACCGCTGAGCATAGGGCATCCACGTTGCATGGGCATTGCCATTGATGGGCAGTGTTGTCTTCTTCGCCAACTCTGGGCTGTGGCTGCCACATTGCGTTGGAGGAACCCCTCCCTGTCATCGGGGGGCTCTAGGCGTATACAACCTGCTCATTATTACGTGAGAGTGTCACGGGTTAGTGTAGTAGAGCCGACCCAGGACGGGACCCCGGGTGGAGGGGTATCCCCTCACACCCCATGGCTCGTACCTAGGTGTCGGCGTTGTAGCGGAGAGGTAAACCCCTGCGCCGTGGGCCGGGCCAGGTGAGGCCCGTCCGTCGCACATGAAGCTGGGGCCCTGGGCGGTGCCCCAGCATGCCTCGTTGGGGTGCCTCAGGTTCCCCTGCGGGTGCTGACGGCCTAGCCCCCAGGGCAGGTAAAATGGGCCTGGGGACTCTGGTGAGCTTAGGACTGCCCGTTGGTGACCGAGCGACGCCTGGTTCGGGGACATGGGCATATATTCCACCCTCCATACCCAAGCGGACGCAGCTCGCCTTGGGGACAGGGCGGCGAGCGCTTCCCTGCGTTCCTAGGTTTGGACCATCCACCCCGGAGACATGGGCGTGTGCTCACCCTCCATCTCCAAGCTGGGGCCACTAGGCCCAAGAACACTGGCGGGTATCACCCCCTGCGTTCCGGGTCTAGTAACCCCCGGTCCCCAGACCAAGATGCCTGCTCAAAGCACCTCCCCACCAGCGGGCGTGCGTCGCGAGGGTGCCCGCGCTGGCTGCCCTCACTAAGCCAGTTGTTCGGGCCACCCTCGCATGGCTGCGCATGCCATCCATCACGAGGACCGCCCACAACAGCGCTTACATACCTCCCGTGGCCGCGATGGCCGGTGTCTCCTCCCCTTATTCTCGGGCGTGTGTCAACACGGTCGTTGTAGAGTTGCTCGAGCCCCCGGGCGCCATCATAGCCGAGCCTTCATTCCTCCTCCCTGGCTCTAGGGGAGGTGATGAGGGATGTAGGGGGAGGCGCTTCCCGCGTAGCCAGCACCTCCCATCGACGTCCGAGAGCATATTCGGCCAGCTCCCGCGCTCCTGCCGCCCTGGGCCAAGCTCCTCGTGGGCGTGAGTCGCCGTGGTTGCCCCGCAGGTGCCCGTGTGGCCCGATCATTGGTCCCATTGTGTGAGCAAATTCCCAGGTTCGAGTTCTGCCAAGGTACATGAGGTCTTCGCGGGCGGCAGTGGCACGCCCGAAGGTGTACCTGGCCAACGCGTCATGGCAACACGCACCGCGTGATGGCGCCGCAGCTCGTGCGCCACGAGAAGTGCGACGTGCCTATGCGTCCGGTCATGGCATGCCCGGAAGGGCTGGGGCGCGCCCCCGGTGTAGCTGGTGAAGGCGGCAGCCCCCGTTGCCTGTCAAGAGCTTGGCTAGCGACAGGGCCCGCCAACAGAGACGCGGCTCGGTGGGATGCCCCGACGCCCGCCGGCGCCACTCATGACACATGGGATGCCCTGCGCTCGGCCCGGGCCCGACGTCCTTTCACCATGAGCACGGCAAGCGGAGGTGAGGCAACACTCAGGGCAAGCTTCGACACGCCCCCTACCTGGCACGTCAAATGTCAGATTTTGGGCTCCACAAAACCCTTAAGATTCAAACACAGGGGCGTGTGCGAAGATCCCATGTAGCCTCACCCAACCTAGGTCACTACTCTCGATGAACATGCCAACGAACTCGCACGACGACGAGGAAGAGGATGAACACGACAGTTTATCCAGGCTCAGGCTGATGCGAAGCGTAATACCCTACTCCTGCTTTGGTGGATTGCCTCTCGCGGAGGTAGTGTGGATGAACAAGTACAATGTTTTAGAGCCTCATGAGGACTCCCTTCGAGATGTTCGAGGCCTTCTGTGCCTCGGTGATGGGTGAGTGGTGGAATGGATGTGGATCCCTCTCTATGGTGCAGCCTACCCTCTATATATAGCGGTGGCTCGGGTCCTCTTCCCTCATCGCAATGGCGGGAAGGGATCCTACAATGGCCAAATTTGAAGGGGGACAAGAGTACATGCTCGCCCTACCCAAAGGCGATCTTCACCTACAAAGTAGCTATCGACGATGCAAGGGTGGGCTCAGCGATGGCATCTGCCCTACAGAGCAGGTGGTTGCAGTCTTGTTACACCAGAATGGAAACCTTTTGGGGGTGCTTAGGGAAGCCTCGTACGTCCCTCCTCCCTTTGCACCAAAGTGAAACTGTGTTGTCTGGTGCACTAGCGTCTGCCTTTCCTTCGTTGCGTCATCCTTGACTCCCGAGGCCGGGCCTTGCATGGTGATGTCTGCCGCTCCAGAGGAGGCCTGAGGAGGCCCATCCCTTGTTGGTCCTAACATTGTTCCTCCTCGCGATCCTAGGGCCCCCGCGAGGGCCTTGTCTTGAGTGAGGCCATGCCCGGTCGTGTTTGGTCGATGAAGTGGGCCATGCCCTGGGCTGCAGGCAGGCAGGTCTGGGTACCCACATTCCCAGAATACCGACAAATACTCTACATTTTACTTTGCGAGAAATCACTATGAGTCCAAGCAAAGGCTGGGTACCACCTTGGAATTGCTGCAATGGAAGGCACAGAATGGTGTATCTGACAAGGCATTTGAAATGTTGCTGATAATGTTAAAGAAGAAACTATCAAAGGACGACGAATTCCCCGACAGTACCTACGAAGCAAAGAAGGTTGTCTGCCCTCTAGGATTTGAGGTGGAGAAGATCCATGCATGCCCTAATGATTGCATCCTCTACAGCGGTGAGTACGAGGATTTGAATGCATGACCAGTATGTTGTGCATTGCGCTATAAGATCGGCCACGATGACCCGCGTGATTTTGAGGGCGAGCACCCTAGGAAGATGATTCCTGCCAAGGTGATGTGGTATGCTCCTATAATACCATAGTTGAAACGTTTACTCCAAAACAAAGAGGATGCCAAGTTGATGCGATGGCACAACAAATACCATAAGAAATATGGGAAGTTGAGATTACTTGCTGGCGGATCGCAGTGGAGATGAATCGAGAGAAACTGGAAGGACTTTGCAAAGGATGCAAGGAACGTATGGTTTGGTTTAAGTGTAGATGGCATTAATTGTTTTGGGGAGAAGAACAGCAATCATGGCACATGGCATGTGACTCTATGTATCTATAACCTTTCTCCCTTGTTTTGCATGAAGTGGAAGCTCATTATGATGCCAGTGCTCATCCAAGGCCCCAAGCAACCCGGCAACAACATTGATGTGTACCTAAGGCCATTAGTTGAAGAACTTTTACAGCTGTGGAATGTAAAAGGTGTACATGCATGGGATGCGAAAGAACGGGAGGAATTTGACCTATATGCGTTGCTGTTTGTAACCATCAATGATTGGCCCGCTCTCAGTAACCTTTCAGGAAAGACAAACAAGGGATACCACGCGTGCACTCACTGTTTAGATGATACCGACAATATATATTTGGATAAATGTAAGAAGAATGTGTAACTGGGGCATCACCGATTTATTCAGAGCAGGCATCCCGTAAGAAAGAAAGGCAAGCATTTCAAAGGTGAGGCAGCTCACTGGAAGAAGCCTCACCACTATAATGGTGATGATATACTTGATACGTTCAAGGATTTAAAAGTAATCTTTGGAAAGGGTCCTGGCGGACAATCTGTTCTGAATGACGCTGACGAACGCGCACCCATGTGGAAGAAGAAATATATATTTTGGGACCTACCCTATTGGAAATACCTAGAGGTCCGCTTTGCAATCAATCTGATGCACGTGATGAAGAATCTTTGCGTGAACCTGCTAGGCTTCTTAGGCATGTATGGGAAGACAAAAGATACACCGGAGGCACGGGAGGGCCAGCAACGTATGCACGGAGAAGACGGCATGGATCCAAAGCAATTTCAGGATCATGCCAGCTATGCACTTACCAAAGAAGAGAAGGAAATCTTCTTCGAATGCCTGCTCAGCATGAAGGTCCCGTATAGCTTCGCGTCGAATATAAAGGTAATGATATATATGGAAAAGAAAAAGTTCCAGAACCTAATGTCTCATGACTCCCATGTGATTATAACGCAACTGCTTCTGGTTGCATTGAGGGGGCTTCTACCAGAAAACGTTCGATTAGCCATTGTGAAGCTATGTGCATTCCTAAATCCAATCTCTCAAAAGGTAATCAATCAAGAAATCCTACAAAGGTTAGAGAATGATTTGGTGCAGTGTCTTATCAATTTTGAGTTGGTGTTCCCACTATCCTTCTTCAATATCATGATGCACATCCTAGTTCACCTAGTCGAGGAGATTTCCATTTCGGGTCCTGTATTTCTACACAATATGTTCCCCTTTGAGAGGTTCCTGGGAGTCTTAAAGAAATATGTTCATAATCATGCTAGGTCACAAGGAAGCATCTCCAAGTGCCATGAAACAGAGGGGGTCATTGAGTTTTGTGTTGACTTTATTCCTAACATTAAGCCGATTGGTGTTCCTGAATCGCTGCATGAGGGCAGACTGGGTGTTCCCGAGACGGGCATTCTTTGGCACCAGCACACCACACAGTTCTACAAAGTTCCACCTTGGTGGCTCCTTATATCAAGCAACACAAGAATATTCTACGCTCCAAACACTCGGAGCAGTCTGACGACTGGATTACACATGAACAAATGGTGACTTTCCTCGGTTGGTTGCAGAAACGTCTCATGCATGACGAAACTGTTGAAGATGACCTATACTTGTTGTACAAGTTACCATCTTCGACTATATTGACTTTCAAAGTGTACGAGATAAATGGGAGTACATTTTACATGATCGCCCAAGATAAAAAGAGCGCCAACCAAAACTGTGGTGTCCGCTTTGATGCAGCAAACATCAATGGGCCAATGGACACATATTATGGTTACATAGAGGAGATATGGGAACTTGACTATGGACTTGGTTTGAAGGGCCCTTTCTTTCGGTGCAAATGGGTCAATCTGGTAGGAGGCGGGGTAAAGGAAGACCCATAGTACTGAATGGCAACAATGGATCTAAACAATCTTGGGTACGCAGACAAACCATTCGTCCTAGCCAATGATGTGGCGCAGGTTCTCTATGTGAAGGACATGTCTACCAAGCTGAGAAAAAGAAAAGATAAGGAAGTGAATACATCATACGATGAGCCAAAGCACCACATAGTTCTTTCGGAGAAACGAAACATCGTGGGAGTGGAGGACAAGCCAAACATGTCAGAAGATTAAGAAAATTTCGATCAAATTGCTCCGTTCAAAGTGAATGTTGACTCGACCGTCAAGTTAAACGATGAAGATTGTCCATGGTTATGACGCAAAGGGACACATGCGAAGAAAAAGTTTTATACCCAAAGATTCCACTCTGGGATCTGACCGGCTTCTCTAGTTAGTTTCCAGACTTATATATCTAGAAAGTCCCACTTCGGACAAACCAGAGGGAATCTTTGTAATAGTAGTGTACTTATGTATTTTTGCATTTGAAATGCGTCGAAATATTATGTCCAAAGCCACATCATCAATTTTCAACCCTTTCTGACTTCATTTGCTATTTTCATGCATTTACTAAATTTTTTAGCTAAATGACCCTGAAATTGAAAAGCACTACAAATGAACTCCGAAACGGTTGAAAGTTGGCATGGTGTCATCATTTCACCCACATAGAATGTGTTAAAAATTTAAGAGGGTTACAACAAAAATTGGATGCACTTCATGTACAAATGGACAATCTGTTTCGAAGTATTAAGGTTTCAGACGAAAACTCATCTATTAATAAGGCATTTCATTTTTTTAAACTTATTTCAACTCCAGACTTTTTGTGTGTTCAGTATGCACCATTCGAAGCCACGCCATCAATTTTCAACCATTTCCGACTTCATTTGCTATTTTTCATGCATTTACTGATTTTTTTTAGCTAAATGACCCTGAAATTGAGAAGCACTACAGATGAACTCTGAAAGGGTTGGAAGTTGGAATGGTATCATCATTTCACCCACATAGCATGTGCTAAAAAGTTGAGAGGGTTATGGCAAAAACTGGATGCACTTCGTGTATAAAATGAACAATCTCTTTCGAAGTATCAGGGTTTGAGACGAAAACTCATCTGTTACTAAGGCATTTCATTTTTTAAAACTTATTTCAACTCCAGACTTTTTGTGTGTTCACTATGCACCAATCGAAGCCACACCATCAATTTTCAACCCTTTCTGACTTCATTTGCTATTTTTCATGCATTTGCCGATATTTTTGAGCTAAATGGCCCTAAAATTGAAAAACACTATAAATGAACTCTGAAAAGGTTGAAAGTTAGCATGGTATCATCATTTCATCCACATAGCATGTGCGAAAAAGTTGAGAGGGTTACGGCAAAAACTAGATGCACTTCATGTACAAAATGGACAATCTCTTTCGAAGTATCAGGGTTTCAGACGAAAACTAGTCTGTTAATAAGGCATTTCATTTGTTAAATAACTTAAGAATTACCAAATTGAATATAACGATAAAACACGCTAATATTAAATAGCATAAAAAGAATCACTGCAAAGCCTATTTGTAAAGTAAAGTTATTCACAAACTAGTGATTCACATAAATTTTAAATAATTCGAATTTAACCCATTCAAATTTGAAAACTACTGCCACTAACAGAAAGTTTATAATTTTTTGTGCTATCCCAAAAAGATCACTCATTAACTCTAAATAATGCAAAAAAGTCAAAAACAAAAGAAAATAAATAAAACAGAACTTAAAAAAACTGAAAAGTAAAAAAACACGCCTATTGGACCCCAACCGCAAGCTCACAAGGCCCAGTAGGCCCAACAGAGTAGCACAGGTACAATATGCCCACATAGGCCTGCTTAGAGAGGAGCTCAAGGGAGATGCCGCGACGAGGCTTATAAGATGGTGCGGGCGCCCCTCGGTGGGCGAGGTGGGACTAAACTTGCACGACACCTTTAGTCACGGTTGGATCCACCAACCGCGATTAAAGGTGAATTTCATCTAGTCCAAGCGGCGGAAAGCCAGACCTCTAGTCGCGGTTGGTGGCTCCAATCACGACTAAAGGTGAACTTCATCCAATCCAAACGGCGGGAAGCCAGACCTTTAGTCGCGGTTAAAGGTGGACTTTAGTCGCGGTTGGAGTATATATAACCACGTACGAAAAATCCCCCATCCTCTCTGTTCTCTGGAGGCCAAACATAAACACCATCGCCAGGCTGTTGTGCGCCGCTGCCTGCCCCGATCGACGCCGTCGCCGCCCCCGACGCCGACCGCCCGTGCCTCCTCGTCGACCCCTACTTCGGACGCGCCCTCCTCGCCGATCCCCAATGGCGTCGCCCGCGCCCACTCCTCGCTGCGCCACCTGCCCCGACATCGTCACTGCCCCCGACTCGCCTCGCCTTGTCGTCGCCCCGCTGTGAGCTCAGTTCCTCCCTCTCCCCCCACTCCCTCGGCCCCTACTGCCATGGTCACCCCTCCGGCCCCGAGCCCCCCCCCACACACACATGCATTAACACACACACACACATTTTCAATTTAGATCTTTTAGTTGTTTTTCACTAGTATATATGTATGTATGAATGCATGTTAGATGAATATAATTAGTGTTTAATTAGTATAGATTCTTTATATATAATGTTGTTTCTTGTTTTTAATGGATGTATAGAAGTACGCTTAATTAGTGTTTCTTTTTTTGTTTTTTAATTTTATATAATGTTGTATATCATAGTATAGAAAAAAATTGCATATAAAAAAGTTGCATAGGAAAACGTTGACCATATATATATATGTGTTAGAAGGACTATATATAAGTGGGAAAAGTTTTGGAATTTTTTGAGAAAGGAATATTATTAGGGTAGTTATATCCTAGGAATGGGATATTATAATTAAATAGAGGATATTTTGCTCAAAATTTCCTAATAAAATGACATTACATATATAGGAATTTTTTTCATAAGAATTTCTTCTCGGGGGCAATGATGCCTAGCCCGCATCCTCGTCGTCGATTCGTTTGTGACGACGCCCTGCTTCAGAGGGGCAATGTTCGGGACTGGGCTCCGCCGGGCTGGCACTGTGAGGTACTACCTTCAGGGGCGTGCGACTTGGTGAGGAACCAGGCCCCGGGTCCCGTCGTTGACCCGGAGCTTCTTCGGTGGTGTTCACGTGGGCCACTTGTGGTGCGGAGGCAGCCCGCCCCGCCGGAGGTGGTATGTCACCATGTTAGGGAGGAGGACGAGCACATTCGTCGCTACATGGATGTGTTGGACGTTAGGTTCTCCAATACCTGGCAGGTTCTTCAGGGATCTCACACTGAGCTATGATGATGTGATGGTTCCTTCTCTTTGGGTGTCCACCGCCCGCGCCTTAGGAACCGCAAGTGAACTAGATTCTTCGATAATATTCGATATGTATTAGCTAGTGATGTTATATATATGATAATATTCGAGATGTATTAGTGATAATACTCAAGATGTATTCGAGATTATATTCCATAATATTCAAGACGATTTATTCAAGATTATATTTGATGATGCATATTATATGAATTATTCAAGATGCATATTATGTACTATGATTCTGCTTTTCCTTATGGATTTCATGCATTCTAATTTGAATGCTAAATTGTTTTATCTTTCTTCTAGATTATTTAAATAAAATCTATGGACAATACCGGTAGAGAAAGAGAAGAGGCTCTGTTCGACATCATATGCTCCCCGAGACCAGAGCATGAACCTGAAGATGATGACGACTCGCAATATCTGAACAATTACGATGAGGGTTGTATGATATTTGATGAAGACGAATGAATAGATGAAGTCGACAATAATGTTGACAAAAAAAATGTTCTTTAAATAACAAAGACCAGCGAGGTATATTTATTATATAAGTCATTTGGTGATTATTACATATCTTAATTGAGTTGTATGTATTAATGAATCGATCTTTCTTATTTTAGGCCTCTGGATCGAGCAAATATTCTACAAGCGACAGGGTAGTTCGAGGCCCGGCCAGAAAGTTGGACCCTGGCGTAAAGTTCAACATCGATTCAATCAAAACATCAACCGGCGAACCACTTGAACCAAGAAAAAATGCGACCAAGTTCAAGAATCAATGCGGAGTTATTGTCAGGACCAAATCACGATCTCTATTCAAGAATAGAAAAAGGAATCAAAGGGAGATCGAGTAGGAGTTAACTTTGTCGATGAAAGAGCAACAGATGTGCTTTGGACCGAGCTGATGTCACATTTCACACTACCAGATAATTTGGCAGATGCAGATCTGAAGTTAGAAATATCCTCTTAAAAAGATGGCGATCGCATTCAACACCTTCAAGAAAAATGCATGGCCTGCATACATCAAAGCAAACAAGAAGACTCCAAAATTCGAGGGAGCACTGATGCAGGCTAAAGATCACTGGGATGATTTCGTGAAGTTCGAGGAATCGGAACTAGCTAAGGAATGGTCGAGGAAAAACAAGATTAATGCTATGAAAAAGAAGTGGCACCATACTCTGGGGCGAGGTGGATACCAGACGGCCCTGCCTAAGTGGGATCAATCCGAACAAGAGATGATTAGTGCAGGGGTCACTCTAGTTACATTGACCAGGCACCCCAGGTACAGGACATGGTTTTATGCACATGGGGGGAAGTTGGACTGAAATCACATTTGCTCCCTTGGTGGTTTTGGCAATTAATAACAACATATAAGTCATTGAACTAATGTCTTCACCAAGTATATTTCAGGAAAATTTCAATGATGGGAATGCTAAAGGATTTTGGAATTACCCCAAGATTCAAGGAAATAGGTTGGCCAAGCTTCAAGCAAGAGGACTCTACATTTTACATTTGTGAGAAATCACTTTGAGTCCATAGGAAAGCCAATACTATTAAAAGGGGGTAAAGTTTTGATGGTGAACAATATGCTCAAACGTGCACAAGTGACAGTCACCAAAACATCCACAAACTCTCCCACCAAAGTCTATCCTAAGCCAAATATGCAAAATCGGTGCAACCAACATTCCTATCCCGGTGCCACCGATTCTAAACCCTAGACAGACTTAGCCAAACCCTAACACTTCGGTGCAGCCGACACTGCACTCGGTGCCACTGAATTGGGTTGCCAAGATTCTGTTACACAAGTTCTCATTTTCGGTTCAACCGAGAATGGTGAATCGACGTCACCGAGATTGGCAAATCTGACCGTTGGTCACCTTGTCGGTGCAATCGAGAATTGTATATTGGTCCCTCCGAGATTCAAAAGTTGCCAATTTTTGTCACTACGGTACCACCGAGATTTACACATCGGTGTCACCGAGTCTGACTTATTGTGTGTAACGGTTGGATTTTTGGGGATGCCTATATATACCCCTTCACCACCACCCACTCGAAAGAGAAGCACTCAGAACTATTCCATACCTATCCTACTCAGTTTTGTTAGAGAGAACCACCTACCCTTGTGTTGAGGTCAAGATCTTTCACTCCAACCATACGGATCTTGATTTCTAGCCTCCCAAGCTGCTTTCCACCAATCCCATCTCTTCTACCAATCCAAATCTATGAGAGAGTGATTGTGTATTGAGGATTCTATCATCTTGAAGCACAATACCGAGGAGTTCATCGTCATTACCGAGCCTATTACCTTTTGGAGGGTGGTGCCTACTAGATTGGTTAGGTGTCGCTTGGGAGCCTCCTACTTCATGTTCTGGAGTGAACCAAGAAGTTTGTAAGGGCAAGGAGATCGCCTACTTCATGAAGATCTACCAATACTGAGGCTAGTCCTTCATGGACAGAAGCCGCATGGAATAGTCAAGGTTGCTTCTTCGTGGAACCCTCCGTGGGTAGAGCCCTTCATGGACTCTTGCGACTGTTACCCTCTGTGGGTTGAAGACTCCATGAACATGGACGTATAGTAGCACCACCTATCGGAACCACGGGAAAAATCATCGTTTCATCACTTGTGTTTGCATTCCTAACCCTCTCTTACTTACATGTGCAATGTCTTTATTTTCCGCTGCTACACTCTTAGTCATGAATGTGTAGGGTGTTACTTGATATGCTATGAATGCTAAAACTTGCCAAGAATTAATATTGGGAAAAAGGCAAAACTTTTATTTGGTCAAGTAGTCTAATCAGCCCCCCTCTAGAGCTACTTTCGATCCTACAAGTGGTATCAAAGCTTTGATCTCCATTGCATTGGTTTCACAACCTAGGAGAAGTATGGCATCTAGTGAGGGAAATTATCACCGTAGAGGTCCATACTTTGATGGCACTAATTTTGCTAGTTGGAAGCATAAAATGAAAATGCATTTGCTTGGTCATAATCCTGTCGTTTGGGATGTTGTTCGTGTTGGCTTGCAAGGTGAATTCTTTGCGGATGAAAAGGAACCAGATCGTGAAGCATTTGCGGATGAATTGAAGACGTTGCAACTCAACGATCAAGCATGTGACATTCTCTTCAACTGCATGTGTCCTAAAGAATTCAACAAAATCAGCCGTCTTGAACACGCAAAAGAGATTTGGGATACTTTGGTTGATATGCACGAAGGAACTGAGTCCATGAGAGAATCCAAGTTAGATGTTCTTCAAGGTCAACTTGACAAGTTCAAGATGAAGGATGGTGAAGGAGTCGCTGAAATGTACTCTAGGCTAGCTCTCATCACCAATGAGATTGCCGGCTTAGGAAGCGAAGAAATGACTAAGAAGTTCATCATCATGAAGATACTTCGATCTTTGGATGAGAGATGTGACACCGTGTGCACATTGATCCAAATGATGCCCAACTACAAAGATCTCAAACCAACGGAAGTGATTGGTAGAATTGTTGCTCATGAGAAGACACTCAAAGACAAGGAAGACCTTCATCACAAGTCTAGCGGTGCTTACAAATCCACAAGTGATGCTCCCTCTACCTCAAGCGACAACCTTGTCACAAATGAAGAGATAAGCCTCATGGTCAAGAAATTCAACAAGTTCTACAAGAATAGAAGCAAAGATTGCAACTCCAACTCAAGATATGGAGAGAAGCATTCGTCAAGTCATGACCGAAACTGCTACAACTATGGGAAGCCCGGACACTACTCCAATGAGTGATCGGCTCCCTACAAACGAAGAGAAGAGTCACCAAGAAGACGAAGCTCAAGAGATGAATCACCTCGAAGAGAGAGAAGGAGTAGATATGATCTCTATGAATGAAGACCCTCAAGGAGAAGTAGGGACTCGGAGAAGAAGGACAAGCACACCAAGAGCTACTCAAGAATAAAGCATCAAGCTCATGTTGGTGAATGGGTTTTCCAGCTCTGACTCCGACAACCAGTCCAAGAGTAGCTATCACTCAAACTCCGATTATAGTCAAGATGATGGCGTTGCCGGAATTGCACTAGTGACAACCAACTCCTATGATCTATTTGATTCACCAAATGAAGGAGGTGTAAGTTGCTTCATGCCTAAAGGCCCCAAGGTATCACACCCCGAATATCTTGATTTTGATGGTGATGAAGATGATTTGCTTTACGATGATGACTTGCTATGTGATAAAACTAGTGATGTTAATCATAATGAACTTGATATCTCTCGTACTAGTCAAGATAAGTCAATTGACGATGATAAGATGAAAATACAAGAACTAACTAAAGAACTCAACACTCTTAAGTTAGCTCATGAATCTACTCTTGAAGATCATAGAGAGCTTGTAAGAACTCATGAGAAGATATGCTTCGAGAAGCTCAATTTGGAGCAAGAACATGAATTTCTTAAAGCTATCAATGACGATCTCCGAAATAAGACTTCATCTTATATTGCCAAAGGAATACTATTGCCTACATTCATGCCACAAGTCAAATCTAAGCAAACTAGTAACAAAGGAAAGAAAGGTTCTTCATCTAGTAGCAACAATAAAAATGCTAAACCCAATGATGTTGCTCCTAGTAGTTCTATTGATTCCACTAATGATGATTATCTTAACCAAGTTACACTTGAGCAAGAAAATGCTTTACTAAAAGGAATTATAGAGAAATGTATCTACAAGAGTCTTGAAGGGTACAAACAATTTGATGAGATTGTACGCAAGCATGGAGGATACTAAAAGAGTCGTGGTGTTGGCTACTTCGACGCTAATGGAGTTGAATGGGAAGAAGGTAAATATCCCAATCCCAAGTTTGTTCTTCAAAAGGAGAAGTATGAAAATACTCTTCCCAAGGGGACAAACACTCAAGATGACCTTCCACCACAAGACACCAAGCTCAAGGGCAAGAACAAGATCCAAGAGGACTTTGACTCTTATGAAGTTGAATCCCAAGCTTTGGTGAAGTGGGTTCCCAAGGCTACGACAAGATCAACTTCTATAAGTGCTACTACAACCCCAAGGATCCCCATCAACTTGATGTGGATTCCCAAGAAGATGAACTATAGAGTTCTTGAGGGGTGACTCCGCCAATAAAATTCACTCACATTCATTATTGGCAAGATCAATTTGCAATCAACATCAACCCTATGTAATAGATCAAGGAGTCACACATTCCCTCAAAGGTAAGCAAGGGACAAGGTATTACACAAATCAATGGACATCATTACACATACTTTGCACTCCATGTCCATAGATATCCTTGTATTTGTCCCTTGTGTGTTGGGACTAACACATGTAGGTGAGAAGAGTAATGAAACATCAAGGATGCTCCCAACTCTTGGTGATCTTCATCAACCTTGAGCATCCACCACTACCTCACCAACATGAAGTCTTCATTGACAAAACCCAAGGTTAGTTTACCCCTCTTATGGGGGGATGTCACATCAAGGGGGAGCTTTACTCAAAGACTTGAGTCAAAGCATCTCTTAGTATGTGACAACATTAAATGCTTTATGTAAAAGTGGTAACCCCACTTGTGCTTAAACGATGAGTATGACCTATGATCAAGTACTCTTACTTGGCTCCTAAGTCAAATACTCATATATAGATGACTTCGTCATCGCCCAAGTGCTTGTTAGATGCTAGAGTGTTTGTGCATGTTTACCATGATTTCATTTGACATCTTATTGTTTCAGCATGTTAGTCTGCATTTATATTCTCATTCGAGCATATCCAATCGTTGCTATTTGGTTTTTAATTTATATTTTTCCAATTGGATATACAAGAATGCCTAGGACTACTTCTTTAGCAATCTATGCTTTCTCACCTCATACTCTATTCATGCTGCATCACAAAATTTGAACAAGTACTTTTCGACCGCTCTGTGTATGGAGCACTCGGAGTTCCGTATCGACAAGGACTGATCATTAAAACCTCCAAAGTGCATCTCGGTGGAACCAACCACAAAATCTCGGTCTCACCGAATGCTTAGGGTTGATCTAGTTTTCAATCTCGGTACCATCGATTCCATCTTCTCGGTTACACCGAGTTTCCCTGTCAATTGACAGTTGAGGAACTCGGTGACACCAAAAAGTTAGAATCGGTGTCACCGACAGTGGTGTGTATATAAGTTGTGGACCCCGACGCTTTGAAACTCAATCCCATTCGTCATGCCTCAAAACCCTAAGCTGCCTCCTACGAGACCCCTGGTCATCCCCCTTGTCTCCTTGCACTCCACCGCCACTGGGAATCACCGTCGTCGACAAAATCCTCTCCCTCGTCGATTTCGTAGAGGATCTGTGCCAAGCTAGGATACGGATTGGATCTCTATTGCGCTCCTCGTCCGATTCTTGCACATTAGATCCATGTTTATCTTTGATACACCCTTTGCACGTATTCATATCCACTCAAAACTCCATTATCTCGTGAATGATGAATTTTTCTATGGTTTTTCCATCCGCCCGATAAATCTTGATGGAACCAAAACAAACATATCGGTCTCACCGATGTGAAATTCGGTGCTGCTAAGAACTGACTCGGTGAAACCAAAAACCACTTTTCGATCCAACCGAAAAGGGTGCCAAGGTTCGGTTAAGAGAGTCAGTCAGTCTCGGCCCCACCGGAAAATCTATTTCGGCTATACCGATATTTCTTTGATAGAATGAAAAAATGTTGAAAATTCACTGTTCAAATTTCAAAAACTAGCCTCATTTTGTGCTGACTCATCTTCTTCTGCTCTTCTATACTCTATTCACAAGGTCAGTATGTCAGATGCAGGGGATAGTCAAAATTAGGCAGAGCAGGGAGTTGATATGAGTTCTGGCACAAGACCTGAGCCCATTTCTTTCTCAGATCCAGGCACCCCCAGCACGCGTGGGTTGCCCAAGGCTGCCACCAAGACCAGGAAGAAGCTAAATTCTGATGAAGAAGATTCTGACTTCATTCCTAAGGAGATTCTTGCCAAGAAGCAAGAAAAGGCTTCCAAGAAGTCAGCAACTAAAGCTACTTCTTCCAGAAGATTTGTCAGCAAAATTTATGCACCTGCTGAAACTTTCAAAGCACATGAGAGTGCTATAGCCACTATGTCATTTGAGGTCACCAGGAAGGCAATGCCTAAGAAGGCACGGGAGAAGAAGTCCAGAAAGAGGATTGTCCATGTGATAGGCAGACCTACCTCCATGTATGAAGATCCAGAGGAAGCTGCTAGTGCTGCTGCTGAGGAAGAGGATGAAGAACATGTTGAGGTAGCCCCTCCCGAGAAGAAAGCCAAGAAGCTTATGGCTGATGCTATGACAAAGACTGGCAATTCCAAAAGCACCAAGCCTACATCCAAGAAAGCTGCTGCACAGAAGTCCAAGTGGACTACCAGAGACATTCAAGCTTCTAAAAACAACAAAGGGACTGCCTCCAGACTTGAAGATGATGATGACTTGACTACTTTGATGAAACTCAGACCAAATCTTCCAGTACATGATGCCAGCCACTTAGTTGCGAAGGACATGAAGAAGAGGAAAGACTCAGGATTGAGAGCCTAGAGAGCCATAGATCCTTATGCTCATAGGAGGCAAACTGTCGTTGACTATAGGTTCTACACCAGAGAGCAACAGGATTTTTATGAGACAGTGTTACTTGACAAGAGCCTAGCTATTAGAGATATGTGATATGTCGATTGCAAATTCATTAAGGATAATGTGGACTAGTTCCCAAGTGTCCAAGATAATTTAAATTGCATTGGTCTGGACAAGTTCATTGGCAAAGAGCTTACTGCATGGAACGACGAGATGATCATGCAATTCTACTCCACTGCTCATTTCTACGGAGGTGGTAGAATTGTATGGATGACTGAAGGTGCAAGGTATGAATCAACTGTTGAGGAGTGGGCTGCACTTCTAGAAGTTCCAGAAGCTTAGGAATGTGATCTGGATGTATAATCAGAACCCAAGGCAAGTCACAATGCCATGAAGGATATATATACTCCTATCCCCGTAGACAAGGTGCAATCACACAAGCTAGGATCCATCTACTATTTGCAAGAAGGCCTCCAAACAATGAACACTATTCTAAGGCATACCTTGATGCCCAAGTCAGGAGATGATGAGATGATCTGAGGCTACTCCATCAACATGCTGATCCTTGACAGAACACCAGGATTAGAGTCATGGATTTGATTGTTGAGACAATCAAGAGGGTTGTTGCTGATCAAAAGCGCTCTTGCTGCTATGCACCCTACATCCAGTTGCTTATCAACTCTCACTTGGAGAAGCACATTTTTGCTCTAGATTGTCCACATCTAGCCCTGCAGCCAGATTTTGAGGATAATGTTGTGGTGATGGACCCAGATCATCCCACATCTGCTACATCACAGGCAGAGGCAGAAGTTTTTCGAGCCGCTAGTGCTCAAGCCCCCAGATCTAGGAACGAGCAAATGGATCTTCTGATCACAGCCATCTAGGGCATGTAAAAGGATATGAAGGGGATTCTGGACAACCAGAACAGTCTAGTGAGGATCTTGGAGTCAAGGATCAAGGTGCTTGGTGATAAGGTGGACAAGGTCACAAAGACAGTGACAGAGCTTCAGAAGGAAGTTGACTCCATGCACATCCCTCGGGTCTCTTCTACTTCTTCTTGTTCTGATGATGATGATGAGGATGATGAGGAAGGATCACATCTCAGGCCGGGCACCCAGTTCACTACTCACACTAGATCAGTCACAGTGCCTACACCAGACTCGAGGCCCTCTTCATCATCTCTCCTGCTACTGTCAACACTGCTCTTGCTCCATCAGCTACAGTTCCACCAGTGTCCACTCCAGCTCCATCCATGACATCTGCAGAGATCTTCGCCGACGCCATGCTCTAGACTCGTTCATCGACAACCAGAGGAGATCAAACCAAGAACGCTTAGATAGATACCTTTGAACTTTTTGGTAACTTGTTGCCAAAGGGGGAGAAGTGTATATAGATCATTAGGCTTCATGTGAGAGAGAGTTTGGTGTTTGCTGCTTTTTCTCAAAACAATTGTTGGTTGCCATGATACTCTTTTGTTTTGCTTGTGATACACGCTTGATGATGATAGATCATACACTTTAATGTGTGATGCTACTATTTCCTATCATCTTAATGCTTATGTGATGATCATTCATCTTTGGTTGATTGTGTTGTGCTATGATGTTCATTCCAATTACTCTCACACACCACCAAGTGGTATGTGACATGTAAGAAGTGACCAATGTACCTAATCGATCGTACATTTACATTCAAACGCAAATTTAAAATAATGCACAAAATTAGGGTGAGATCTTGCTTATCACATACTTCTCAAAGCGACAATTACATTCAATGATTATATCTTTGTCAAAGCTTTGATCTATATGTTATCATCAATTACCAAAAAGGGGGAGATTGAAAGCACATTTGCTCCCTTGGTGGTTTTGCTAATTAATAACAACATATCAGTCATTGAACTAATGTCTTCACCAAGTATATTTCTGGAAAAGTTCAATGATGGGAATGCCAAAGGATTTTGGAATTACCCCAAGATTCAAGGAAATAGGTTGGCCAAGCTTCAAGCAAGAGGACTCTACATTTTACATTTGTGAGAAATCACTTTGAGTCCATAGGAAAGCCAATACTATTAAAAGGGGGTAAAGTTTTGATGGTGAACAATATGCTCAAACATGCATAAGTGACAGTCACCAAAACATCTACAAACTCTCCCACCAAAGTCTATCCTAAGCCAAATATGCAAAATCGGTGCAACCAACATTCCTATCTTCGTGTTGTGGAGTGAACCAGGAAGTTTCTAAGGGCAAGGAGATCGCCTACTTCATGAATATCTACCCATAGTGAGGCCAGTCCTTCGTGGATGGAAGCCGCATGGAATAGTCAAGGTTGCTTCTTCGTGGAACCCTTCGTGGGTAGATCCCTCCATGGACTCTCGCGACCGTTACCCTTCGTGGGTTGAAGACTCCATGAACATGGACATACGATAGCACCACCTATCGGAACCACCGGAAAAATCATCGCGTCATCACTTGTGTTTGCATTCCTAACCCTCTCTTTACGTACATGTGCAATGTCTTTATTTTCCATTGCTACACTCTTAGTCATGCATGTGTAGGGTGTTACTTGATATGCTATGGATGCTAAAACTTGCCAAGAATTAAAACTGGGGAAAAGGCAAAACTTTTATTTGGTAAAGTAGTCTAATCACTCCCCCCTCTAGATCTACTTTCGATCCTACATGGACCCAGAGACAGGGGATATTATGGTGAAGGCAAGTCTTAAAGGAGTGACAGACGAAATACTAATGAAAATAGAAGAAGCTCGGACGGGGGTGTTCACGCCCAATAGAGAGGACGACGAGCTTAAGCCCGCCCTAAAGAATCCTCCTCCAAGTCCGCCACCGTGTCAATCGACTCCTCCTCCTCCAAGTCCGGCACCACGTCAGCCGACTCCTCCTCCAAGTCTGGCATGGCGTCAGCAAACTCCTCCTCCTCCAAGTCCGGCACCGCGTTAGCCGACTCCTCCTCCAAGTGTGGCACGGCGTCAGTGTGCTCCGTCGACTCCAAATCCGGCACTGCGTGTGCCGTCTCCACCGACTCAGCGTGCTCTGTCGCCTAAGCAAAAGCGGAAGAGAGAGGCCGAAGCTACGACGACTAGCAGTACAACAGGCAAGAAATTCAAATATGGTCCAAGCTTCAAGCCTCTTTCAAAGTTGCCTTATCACCTGACTAAGGAGGAACTCGACACCATAGGGGATGCCAAAGTGAAGGCCCATTTTGGACCAAAATCTCCCCTGCTGCCAAAGGAGAAAGTACATGAGCATGTCTCACAACACTTTATTGATATGGCTCGACCGGTTGTCAATCATAAGCACTGCGACTATGTGCGGTCTATCAAGAAGTCATATCTTGCAAGACAAAAGGAGTCGGGCTCGAGCTCGAGCCAAGGAGTTGGCAAGAAAAGTGGGAAAATTGTTCCCTGTCTGGGAGAACAGCAGTGCAATCGATCCCCCTGCTCATTGTACAAACACCTGTGAGTACCGCCGATCGGCTAGGTGTAACCGATGATCATATCAGGCAGGCTAAAGAGGCCGGTGTCACTGTGGAACAACCCCTAGGCCTTGAGGAAATCTCCAGGCTTAAAGAGGAGGAAGTAAAATATCAGTATGCTTGCGGCAAACTTCTGGTCAAGCCTGACGATGTCAAGCTTGTACCAACGAGATTGTGCAATTTGCATATGGGGTACATGCAGGAAACAGCAAATACCAATACATAGTCCCTCATGGTGAAACTCATGAAGAAGCATTACATCCATAAAAAAGATTTGTGGATTCATTATTTAGAGTTGTTTCAGTTATTCAATCAAGACGCACTCGACAAATCTATCATCAGTTGCTATTGTATGTAAGTGATTTCTTTCTGTAATTTAAGTCTCTAGCTAGCCAGGCTCTCGTTCATTACCTATAATTGTCCTCGCTATATTCTTTTCCGTGGAATTATGCAGAATGAAAATGTATAAAATGAAAAAAGCTGGATGCTATGGCATTGGTTTCATTGACCCAAATACGGTTAATCAAAAGATATGGGAAACGGAATATTCGACAAAAGATATAGAGAAATCCCAGCTAGATTTTTTGAAGCATCTAAACACCCAACCAGAAATACTACTTCCTATGAACTTCGGGCGAGTGTTACTATATCTTGTGCTACAAATTCTATTTTTTTCCTTAATAGATGTTAATAAGTGTAGTTGATGAGTTATGCACATGCCCGCTTAATTATACATGTGCATACAATTACCATTGGATCTTGTTAATCATTGAAGTTGATAAGGGAAAAGTTGAAGTACTGGACTCACTATATAAGAATCCAACCGTATACGCAATCATGAGGGGGATGGCTAAAAGGTAATTTCAATCATTATCGCACTATGTCGGCCTCTTTACTTCATTTCCTAATATCAACTAGTTAATAACTCCTTTATTCATTATCTTTCCCGGCGAGCAGGGCTTGGGCCAAGTTCATCAAACAGGTCTTAGGCGACTAGGCACAAAAGCTGAAATGGGTGCGACACAAGGTAATTAAGTAGTACTAGCTAGCTAGCTACGTCCATGCATCTCTTTAACTCTAGTTTCAATAACATTATCATGCTTGATTAATTATTACCTAATTGAATTTTATTCTCGTAAAGTGCATGAGGCAGGAGTAGGGGAATAGTTTATGTGCATACTATGTTTGCGAGAACATTCGCATGATCATGTCCGGAAGGAGCAGAAACGAAAGAAATCTTTGGGTACGTTTGCTAGAACACTATCCATATTTTTTTATCATGATCTAGCTAATATATATAGACACAACTAATATATTCATCTTGATCTCCTTCTTATAGCAGACGGAGATGCAGGGCCAACTCCTACGAACGGCTCGCGTACGAGCAATTCAAGAGGAAATAGCTGGATTTCTGGTCGACCAGGTCATAGATCCCAAAGGAGAATACCATTACAAGATCAAGAAGTAATGCCTGCATATGTAATGATCCTCAAATTGTAGGAGAAACTGTGTGTGCGTATATATATATGTGAATGGTCGTCGTATGAGAAATGCGATGATATATATATATATATATATCATCGGTTCTACGAGAAATTCTATTTATATATATGCACAACGTGTACAGTATGTAGTAGCATAATATATGTTTGAAATGAAAAATAATTAAATGGGAAACACAAATTAAAAGGAAAAATAAACCATAATTAATTCATAAACCCCTAAAGTATTAAAAGGAAAAATAAAATAAAATTTAACAAACTAAATACTTGTAGTCCTGGTTGGTGTTACCAACAGGGACTAAAGGTCCCCCAGCCCATGGCGTCGGCAGGTGCCACGTGGTGGTCCTTGGGTGTCGGGCCTTGTTAAACCGGGACTTAAGGGGGTGGCCTTTAGTCCCCACCCTTTAGTGTCGGTTTGAGAACTGGCACTAAAGGCCCTTACAAACCGACACTATAGGCCAATTCTACAATAGTGTCCCTAGCTAGGGGCATAAAACGATAGAGTTTGTTGGGAGGCAACCCAATGAATAAATTATTTTAATATTTTTATTTATGTTTTTGAGTGTTTTGTACAATTATGATTCTGTTATGATTGTGTTTTGTGTTTTATTTAGTGTTTGTGCCAAATAATGCCTCTAGGATGATCAATAAGACGAGTAGAAACAATGGTGATTCTGAAACATAAACAATGTTTCAAATTTTGTAGATTTGCAGAAGTATGGGTAGAGTACTGATTACTATAGACTCTCATGTCTGAACTGATTATGTTTTCATTACATTGTGTGCTTGATTTGATGAATCTATGGCTTGTATCGGGGGTTATAAGTCATGGTAAAGTTACAATAAATTAGGTATAATGCAATAATAAAATATGAATGGGTTTACAACATTACCTAAAAGTGGTAATTTTCTTTTTTATACTAACGGATGTCACGAGAATTTTGTTAAGTTTTGTGTGATTGAAGTTTTCAAGTTTTGGGTGAGATCACGATGGATGAAGTAATAAGCAGTTAGAAGAGTCAAATGTTGGGGATTCTACATCACCCCAAGGTAATATACAAAGAGTAACAAGTAACTAGGCTTGGGGATGCCCCGAGTGGAATCCCTCTTTCTTCTACAACCATCGCTATACTACTTGGAACTATATTTTTATTCGTCACATATCATGAGTTTTGCTTGGAGTGTCTTGTATCTTTGCTTTGTTTGCTTTTATCCATGCTATGACTTGCTAGAATTCCTCTTTATACTTCACTTAAATCTTTTGAGAAAAGGAATTGCTCTTGTGCTTCACTTATATCTTTTTGAGCAAGGCATGCTTTCACACATTTGAAGAAACGCTCTCATGCTTCACTTATATTAATTTGGGAGTTAGTAATTTTGAATAAATTCTCTCATGCCTCACTTATATTATTTTGAGAGATGAAATTTGTATGCTCATGTTCTTCACTTATATCAATGTGAGCTTATGATCAAAAGCAATTGCAACATATGAAACTAGTCCCAAAGTGGTAGATATTCAAGAGGGATATAATAAAAACTTTCATGAAGATCATTGGAGAAATTAAACTTGATTCCTTGTAATAGTTTTGAGACATGACAATAGTGATACGTGAGTTATCTTGATGAGTAATTATGCTTAGTAAGAATATTGTTATTCACATTTTTATTCCCTATGCATGCACGAAAGTCAATAGTTGTACTATGAAATTACATCCTACTTATGGTGCATTATTCAGTGTTAATTATGCTTAACACTCGCTTATGTGAGTTTTCCTTTCTTGGTTGAATGCTTCTCAATCTTTTTCTAGCCTTCACTAGTACTAAGTAGAAATACTACTTGTGCATCCAAAATCCTTAAACCAAGTTTTTCCATACACTACTGGAATCAGGATCTTTGACGTCAGCCAGCTATTTGCCATCAGCTTACAGAAAACTAACGGCAAACAAAGAGATGATGGCAAAGAACATGTTTGTCGTCAGTCATGTATTTGCCGTCTACTAGCTGACGGCATAGAAGCTTTGCCGTTAGCTAGCAGACGACACAGAGGAAGGGTGGCCCAATAACGAGAACCACCTAACGGCCACTTTCTTTGCCGTCTGCTAGTAGACAGAAAAGATTATTTGCCATCTGCTAGCAGACGGCAAAGAAAGTGGCTAACCAACATCCGTTCCCCCCGGCCCCACCCCACTAGCTAGTCAGCGCCCCGCGCCCCACCCCTCTCTCTCTCCTCTCTCTCTCCCCTCACCTCACCCGCGCCTCCCCAGTACCCAAGCCGCCACCACCCCGTGCCACCCCCAGAGCCCAAGGCGCCGGAGGCTAGCCCCTTCCCGCAGCCCACCCCTCTCTCCCCTCTCTCTCTCCCCTCACCTCACCCACGCTGCCCCCGTGACCGAGTCGCCGCCGCCTCGCGCCACCCCCCGGAGCACGAGGTGCCGCCGGCGAGCACCGCCCCCCGGAGCCCGCCCCGCCGAGCGGACGCAGACCGCGGTAGTCGCCCTGCCTCGCCCCATCGCCGGAGCTGCGCTGCACCGCCCCGCCCTACCGCCGGAGCCGCACCGTCGCCGGCCGCCCTTCCCCTCGGCCACCTCAACCCGCGCCCCCTCCCCGTGGCCTGCCTCCTCAACGAGCGCCCCCTCCTTGTGGTGAGTTTTTTTTGTTTTTTGATTTAGTTTAGTTTTGTTTAGTTTAGTTTAGTTTAGTTTAGGTTAGGTTAAGTTAGGTTAGGTTAGGTTAGGTTAGATTTAGTTTAGTTTAGTTTAGATTTTTTTTGTTTTTTAAGAATAAACAACAAAGATGAAAAAAGAAGTTAGAGAAGAAGAGGAACAAGAAAAAGAAGAGGAAGAAGAAGAAGAAAAAAAAAGAATAATAAGTAGAAGAAGAAGAAGAAGAAGAAGAAAGAAGAAGAAGAAGATGAAAAAAAAGTAGAAGTAGAAGGTGAAAAAAGAAGTAGGAAAAGTAGAAAAAGAGGGTCGTCGATGGTTGAGGGTCGTAGAGGGAAAAGAGGGTCGCTGAGTGGTCAAGGGCTCGAGGATCGAGGGGAAAAGGAGTCGAGGGTCGACCCCGACACGACCACGACATATCACCCCTACCCCGACAAGACACCCCGACAGACTGACACGGCACCCCTGACCCCGACACAGCACCCCTACCCCAACACGACACCCCCGACACACCGACCCCGACACGACACCCCCGACACCCCGATCCCGAAAAAGGTGTTCTTCGGCCTTCCAGAGGCCGACAGGGCCATATCTTTGTCAATTATGAGTTAGGTCGGATATTTTCCGATTTTGTTATGAAAAACATCATATTTGTGTTGATCGAGTTTTATTTCAATGTGCACTTGTTTCGTCGCTGCGAGGGTCTGTTGTTCGACGACCTCCCCATGTGTTTGATGAGGTCCCTTGCTGCGTTCGTTGGTGTGCACAAATGACATCTCCTTCCCCAACCCCCTTAAATTTTTTTGCTTTGTTCCGATCTTCGTGCCGATGAAACTTGCTCTATAGGTGTCTTCAATCATCACTATGCGTGACCAGTATGCGTCTCCTGTTCGAAAGGGTTAAATCTATAAATATGCATGCATTTGCATATTTATAACCGTGATTCTTTCGAATTGTCCAATGTTATCCATGGACAGCCCAAATATGTCTAGTTTGGGTTCGTTTTCCCATATGCTCTGCTCCGGATCCGATGAAGAATTTTGTCAATGCCTCCCTGTTGTTCTGCAGGTACACATCCTCTCTGCTTATTGCCGAGACGTGTATCAGGAGAACAGAAGGGAGGTGCTGCTGAAATTCTGCATCGGATCCGGAGCAGAGCATGGGAAAACGAACCCAATATACACATACTCGGGTGGGATTAGGACATATCTCTACCTATTAGCTTGTAGGTTGGATGGATGTAATAAAATTGACAAACTTGATTACCAGATGAATATAGATGATGGATTATATATATATATATATTTCTTGTGTGTTTAGTAGGTAGGCAAGATGAGTGATCGTGCTTAGATGTACACTGGTCACCCTAGTCAGAAAGACATGACCAATGAATGGTTAATTAAAACCAGGGGGTTTGAGAGCCGCATTTGTAGATGTCCAGCAAAAAACATGGTGCCCCTGTCCCCAAATGCGACAACATTAAAAGGCAGATAGAGTTTGAAATGGGTAAACACCTGGAGAAGTGGGGTTTTATGCCTAATTATACGGTGTGGACTTTTCATGGTGAGTCTGACCTACGTGCCATAGCTGAGGTGGTTCGTCGTCGCACCGACGAGCATGGTACTGGGATCGAAGACATGGTGCAAGACT
Source organism: Hordeum marinum (assembly GCA_022496015.1). Taxonomy (NCBI): domain Eukaryota; kingdom Viridiplantae; phylum Streptophyta; class Magnoliopsida; order Poales; family Poaceae; genus Hordeum; species Hordeum marinum. Next base: position 274,398,591 of record CM039677.1, on the reverse strand, counting down.
TTGATGATGCTCGGGATTCAGACGATGAGATGGAGGAATCTGCAAAGGCCTTCTATGAAATGTTGGAGTCTTCAAAACGTCCTCTCCATGAGCATACTGAGCTTTGTCAGCTGGATGCCATCGCACAAGTAATGGCTCTGAAGGCTCAATTCAACCTAGGCAGAGATTGCTACCATGTGATGATGACCATATTTTAACGCTTTCTACCCAAAGTCCATGTACTGCCTGCAAACCTATACAAGTCAGACAAAATCCTCCGTGTACTTAAGATGCCCTATGAGAAGATACATACCTGTGAGAATGGATGTGCCTTATTTAGGCTTGAGTGTGTGGCCTTGAACTATTGCCCCATTTGCAATTCTTCCAGGTATATTGTGGTAGACAACGGTATCGGTGAGAAGATTCAGACCAAAATCCCCATTATTGTTCTTCGGTATCTGCCAATCGTACCAAGATTTCAACGTCTTTTCCTGGTCGAAGAGACGGTCAGACAAATGACATGGCACAAATTGGCTAAAAGAACCGAGCTAGATGCGGATGGGAGAAAGATGTTGGTATACACTTCAGATGCTTTTGTATGGAAGCACTTCGATGCATTACATAAGGATAAATTGTCAGATCCAAGGCATCCTCAAGTTGCCATCAGCATGGATGGGTTCAATGTGTATGGTATGATGGCAGCACAATACATTTGTTGGCCTGTATTTGTCATTCCACTCAATCTCCCCCCCCCCCGGAGAGATTATGAAAAGAAAGAACATTTTCCCGACATTGATAATTCCAGGGCCCAAATATCCGGGGAAGAATATGAATGTGTACATGCAGCCACTTAAGGATGAATTGCAAGAAGCCTGGGATAATGGGATCAAGACATACGACGCCGCTACCAAAAAGAACTTCAAAATTCATGTGTGGTACATGTACTCGATGCATGACTATCCGGTGTATGCGCTGTTCGTTGGTTCGTGAGTGCATGGAAGGTTCCCGTACCCCACATGCAAGGCAGCTCTTCAATTCCGTTGGCTACAGGCGGGTCGCAACTTTTCTTGCTTCAACATGCATAGACAGTTCTTGCATCGTGACCATAAGTTCAGAAAAGACAAGAAGAATTTCATCAAAGGTAGAGTTGTAAAAAACACTGCACCACCTGCGTTGACAGGCCAACAGACCCTTGATTGGTTAAACGCTCTCAATCCTGATCCTTTGCGTCCAGGGTATTTCAAAGGGTATAATAATGAACACGCCTGGACTCATGTCGTCGTTTTCTCATGACAGATGCCATGGGTAGGCTTATCGTAGGTGGTTGGAGCCGGAGGACGCGGACGGGCTCCGGGTGCGAGATTGGGCACAAGCAATGGTGACACACGATGTACCCAGGTTGAGGGCCCTCCGTGGGAGGTAATAGCCCTAGTCCTGCTTGGTCTAGTTGGATGGATAGTTGTGTTTACAGGGATGCTCCTAGAGCTGTGTCTAGAGGAGGAAGAAGGAGCAGCCGGCTCGTCTTCCTCCGTTGCTAGAGATGGTATGAGAGGGGAGTTCCATGTGGGTGTATGCGAGTGACTGATTGTCCCCATTGCATGGGGGTTCAGGGGGGTTTTAGGCCAACCCCTCAGCTTTATAATGTATTCTAAGGTATAGGGGTGGAGGGACCCCGCTAGTAGCCTCTCCGGCTGGCCAGGGGTCCCGCCCTTTGTGCCGTCTCATCATCCGTAGGGGCCACCGGCTGCGCAGGCCCGTCACCTGTGAGGGGCCCGCCATCCGGCTTTGCGATTGGCTCTCACCCACCTGGCACGGCATGGGTCGCCCGGGAGGCGTCGTCTAGCGCCCGCTGGCCAAACTCTCCGGTACGGCCGGCTACACTATAGCCACAGCAGGGTAGGTAATCGAGTGGGAGAGAGCGTGCCGGCACTGTTTCCCCATTCGGTCGCGCTTGCCGAGGTCAGCGTCCTGTACAGCTGGCTGTAGCCATGCGCTCACGTGCGTCCGCGGCTACTTTGGCCATAGGGCCGCCCGTCGTGGCGGTCGTGTCATGTCGTCACCCGCGTGTAGAGGGACGGGACGTTGCGTGTCCGCCCCGGGGTCAACGGAGGAGGCGGCCCGGAAGCAGCCAATCGGGGGTCAAGCCGGCTGTACGTCCAGCCTCCGTGTCGCCAGCCGGCGGCAGCTCGAGCTGGCCGTCATCAAGTCGGCCATGGGCAGCCAGTCGCGCAGTTTGTTTTTGAAGCGGAAGGGGGAGAACCCCGTTGCTTTGGCCTACCTATGGGTAATAACCCCGTCAGTAGTCCCCAAAGCCGAAGGGGGCCTGCGTCCGGCAAACGGAGGGGAGCCGGCGGCTTCCCCCCAGTGGTACTCGCCTCTGGCGTGAAGCCAAAGGGCTAGCTGGGTCAGCCGTTGGACCCGACGCCTCGGGCACCGGCGCGTCGCCTCGGGACCCGGGCCAGCCCGCCACGAGCTACGTGGCGAGTAATGATGCGGCGGGTCCCGCGCACGCGGGGAGACGGGATGTCGGCCTGGGGCTAGCCCGCTAGACCCCGGGCATAGCCCAGTAGGCCTCAGGGCGCATGCCAGGATCCTTTGTGCCCCGGAGCGGCCGTTATGGCCCGGGGCCACCCACGCGCGCGCGGAGTTTCCTGGGGAGTGGGCGCAATTAATCCCCACGTCCCCCGGTCGTGGCCTCCCCTATAAAAGGGAAGGAAGGGCAGGGGCGGAGATACCCGCATCCCACTCGCCCCTTGATGCCTCACCTTCTTGACTTCTTCGTCTTCCTCACTTGCCTCGCACAACACCGCGCCCGAACCCGCAACTACGCCCGTACGCTGCCCTGCCGCCACGATGGCTGACGAATGCGGAGGGAGCTGGGCTGGTTCTGTCATCACTAAGGCAGACATTATGGAGCTCCGCCGCACGCACATGCTACCGCCGGCGGAGTGGGTGGTTGCTCACGTGTCGGGCAACGAGGTGGTGCCAGCGCTGCAGCCCGGGGAGCACGTCGTGTTCCTCTGGCATTTCTCCCGCGGCTTCAGGCTCCCGGTGAGCCACTTCTTCCGCCTGCTTATTGGTACCTTCGACCTCCAACTGCACAACCTCGGCCCCAACGCGATCCTATACCTCGCCGGCTTCGTGACGTTGTGCAAGGGGTACCTCGAGGTCCTTCATTTCCTCGACTTGTTCAACGCCCTCTTCTACCTCAAGGGGCTGAAGAGCAGCGCCTGTGGGGGCATGGAGGTGCGCTGCCGCGGCACCGCGTTCTTCCCGCCCTTCTTTCTCATCGAGACCGTCAAAGGGTTGCACATGACGTTCTACTACATGAAGAACGCCGACCCAAATCTGGACTTCATCCGGCTGCCACCGTTCATCGACGCGCAGTCCACCTAGTTGAACTGGATGGGGACCGCCCCACGTAACGTGGCTCTAGCGGAGCTTGGCCGGCTTGCGCAGCTGAAGAGATCCAAGGGATTAGTCGTCGCCGATCTGGTGGCGGCCTTCATCTTGCGCCGGGTGTTGCCTCTCCAGTTGAGGCCGCACCGGATCTGCGACATGTCCGGCCGCCGGGACCCCTGTCGGCTGTCGACCGTCGACCTAACACTGGCTCAGGTGGCGAGGCGGGTGAACACCCTCACGATGTTCAAGCTGAAGCCCGCCTCATGGACATTTGGCATGAAGCCAGACGACCACATCAACCGTCCCCCTGGTAAGTCTTCGACGATTCGGCCCTTCTTTTTGTTTGATTCTTTCCAGCCGGCAGCCGGCAGCTGACCTTACATTGCCGTGGTGACCACAGCTGTTGCTGCAACAGAACAAGCCGGACGGACCGCACCCCCAAGTCTTCGAGGCGGAGCGCGACCACTCTGACTCCGAAGACTACGAGCGGGGAGGCCCATAGGAAGAGGGGGTGGACTCGTCGACAGGAGTTGACGAGCTGGCAGACCCGCAAGCCGACGCCCCCATCGGAGCTGGAGGGTCCGGCGTGGCCGGGAAGCCTAGCAGAGCTGGTGAGTTCCCTCTTTCCCCCACAATTAGGGACTAGATGGACGACGATGATGATGATGACGATGATGATGCCATAATGGTTCTGAACGAGCCTCCTCCCTCAGCGCGTTAGGGTCGGCGGAGCGAGGAGCGTCCGGCTCAAGCCCCGGCGGCCGCAGCTATCAGCCGGGCAAAGAGGCTAGCTCAGGAGGGGCCGGCGGCCCCACCACCAGTCCCCAAGCAGGTGAAGGTGTCCGCACGGAAGCCGACGGTGCGCGTAAAGCGGGCCTTGCCCCTCGTCATCAGGTAAGTCTCTTTTTTGTGTTTTGCGTGCGTTTTCTTCTGGGTCGCGAGCCGTTGGGTGATCGGCCTCTGTGCGCTGTAGGGACCCCATCGAGCTTCATGAGGGGGAGATGGTGGGGGACCCGACGAATGCCGCTAGCCGGCTGGCCTGTGAGCACACGGCCACCCAATGGGAGGAGAAGAGGACGCTCGCGGAGCTGCGAGCCTCAAAGTCTGGAACGCGAGGCGAGGCCTCGCATTCTGGGACTTCGAGCGGCGGGAGCCAGAGGAGGTCCGCGGACCCCGCCCGGGCATCGGACTCGGCAGCGAAATCGACCCGTCTGTCGAGGCCTGCGTCGAGCGAGCCGCGAGGGGCGGCCATGGAGCAGCCTGCGCCCCCATCCGCGGAGGAGGCGGCCCGAGCGAGGGCGACAGCAGCGGAGCCAGCCCACGAGGCGGCCCGACCGGAGGTGACACCGCCGGCGACCGAGCCAGCTCGGGTCAACGTGCCGGAGGTCCCGATGGCCCCAGAGGCAGCGCGACAAGTGGCGGCCATGGAGGTGGAGGTGCCGTCCATCACGATCGTCATGTCAAAGCGGCACGAGGTGGAGGCAGCGACGGCGTCGGGCGAAGGACCGGTGGGGGTCGACTCTCGGACCATCGCCGTCATCAACCCGCCCCCGGAGGCCGGCACCGTGTTGAGCCCGGGCGGCAACGGCGGCCGGGCCCGGAGGACCCTATGGACCATGCAGGAGGTGTGTCGGGACTGGGAGGCACTGGCGTGCATCCCAACCCTTCCCGCTCCCCCGGCAGGAGACCCGGTTCCCTCGTTTGGGGAGTTGGGGACTGTCCTGGACCGGTGTCGCCAGGAACTGGCCCGGATCGCGGAGGCGGCAGACGCGACCCTGCAACGCGCGGAGGTAAGGCCGGTTGCTCTTGTTTGGGTTTTCAGTGGGGGCGCGCAAGCGCACGCACTAGGTGTAGCCCTCGAGATGTGGGCTAGCTAGCTGGCTGACAGGCAGCTGGGCCGGATCTCCTTGACCATGTCTTGACTTCGGCTCTGTGTGATAGGAAGGAAACTCCCTACATTAGAAGTTGTTCGAGGAGTCGGTCGCCATCCACGACCGAGGCAAATATGGCTTCTACCGCCTAGAGGAGGAGCTGACGCGGGTGCAAGGTATGTTGATTCTCGTGAGAGGGGCACGTAGCCCTCGGGAGCCGGCCGGCTGCTTGACAGTCAGAGCGGACGTAAAAGAGCCGGCTGACGCCTGCCCCGTCTTGCAGGTGAGCTGACCAAACTCCATACGGAGAAGGCCGAGGTTGTCTCCGAGCGGGACCAGCAGGAGCAAAATGTCCAAGCGGTCACATAGGAGAAGGATCGGCTTGCCACACAGCTAGCGGATGGGGAGGCGGCCCAGGACCACCTCAAGGCCGACGTGGCGAAGGAGGTGGCGGCCAAGGATGCGGCTGTCAAGGAGGCGGCTGACGCCGCCCGGAGGACCGCCACCCTCCAAGGCGAGGTGACCCGCCTCGTGAGGTCGCTCGAGGAGTTCAAGGGCTCTCTCGCCGCATCGGAGGCAACACTGGCGACGGAGCGGAAAGCATGGTTCAATTTCGCCATCGGGGTGGATGACGCCATCGAAGGTAGGTGTCCAATTTTCCTTTCTCCAGTCGGTTGCTTTTTCCTTTGCTGGTTCTTGTGTTTGATTTTCCCTTCCTTCCTCTTCTTCCCTTTCTTTTCTTCCTTCTTTTAGGGTGCTTCCCGAAAACTCAGCGCCGCATTGAGCGTGCCGTCGAGGAGCACTGGGAATACCTTCGGGAGCGTGGGTGCTCCATCGAGGAGGACGCCACGTGGGTGCTCCATCGAGGAGGACGCCACGTGGGATGTGGATGAGCTTAGGCTCGCCACTGAATACCGGCTGACCCACCTCGAGCGGAGCATGGAGCGGCTGAAGATGGCCGGAAAGGAGATCATCGCCACTCTGTGGCCGGGCCACAGGGGAGCTCCGCCGTATGGCATGGCCTTGTGGCTGGAGCAGGCCGTGGCCCGGCTCGAGGCCTGGAAAGCACCAGCAGCCCGAGCCGGCGCGCAGATGGCACTCATGTTCATCACGTCGTGGTATCGTGGCATGGACTTGGGCCGACTGGCCACCATACGGGACGAGCCGGCCGAGGACCGGGAGGCTCGTGAAACAGCCCTTGTCCGTCGGGCCAACGAGCTTGCGTCGTACGTCGACGTGGACGAGTTCCTACCGGCCCATGGCATGGACGGCGAGCCGGTGCCAGAAGACTCCTTCGGCATCACCCAAGGCCCAGAGGACGAGGAGGTTGCTAACGAGAGAACCGACTCGAGCGGCGAGACGGCTTGGACTGCGGAGGCCGCCCGAAAGGCCATGGAAGTCGACCCGAAGGCCGCAGCTACCTCCGGGATGGGAGTCGAGCCGCCCAGCAATGCACCGACTGGTGACACGCCGATGGCATGAGCCCTCGAGCGTCTTTATCTTTATTTTTCTTTCCTGCAAGTTAGGCTCGGGTCCACCCACTGGGGGTGTTATGTAATGAACCATGCTGGCCGTGGGCCACTTTTGTCTTACCATTTGTACTGTGAATATTATTGTGTTTGCCTTAATGCTCGTGCCAGCTTGTCCTTATACTTTTTCGCCCTCTTGGTTCTTTCCAATCCTCCCTTTCCCCTTTGGTTTCGGCCCCGCTAGCCTGACATCTGGGAGCCGGCCTGTAGCTGGGTCGGGGTGTCCGCCTCGAGGGAGCCGGTTTGGAACTTAGGAACCACGAGAGCCTTTCGGGATAAGTAGAGTGGTAGATGCGAGGCGGTGGTCCGGTTGGACCTAGGCGGAATCTCCTTTCAATTGACCTTTCGTGTGAGCTTTGCTTTGCCGCCCCAAGGTCCCATTAGCCGGACAGCTGGGAGCCGGATCTGTAGCTAGGAGGGGTGGGAGGTTTTGCTGGGCTCACAATACTTAGCCTATTTTTGAGAGAGGCGACCTAGGACCAGCCGGCGAGCCCCCGGGCCCGAGAGTCGGGCCGGGGAGCTGTTGAGCGCAGAAATTTTTGAGGGAAGCAAAATAGGGCGTGCCCCAAGAGCCGGCCTGGGGCAACCATTGCATTCATAAGCCCAAAAGGGGAGGGGTACATACATACCCTGGTCTTTTCAACAATAAAACGGACGGAGGAGCGCCGCATTCCATGGGCGCTCCGTCTCCTCGCCGGAGGCGTCCCTTTTGCGCTTCTGCGGCTTCTGGGCATCTATTAGATAGTATGCATTGTTGTACAATGCCTTGCTGATGATGAACGGGCCCTCTCTTGGGGAGGACAGCTTGTGTTGTCCGGCTGTCCACTGGATCCGCCTGAGGACCAGGTCCCCTTCGTGGAAGGAGAGTGGGCGGATCCGCTTGTTGTGGTAGTGCTAGAGCTTCTGCTGGTAGATTGTCGTCCGGCTCAAGGCCAGCTCGTGGGCTTCCTCGAGTAGATCGACACCGTCTTCTATTGCCTCCTTTGTGTCCTTCTTTGTGTACAGGGCGACCCGAGGCGAGTCGAACTCGATGTCGGTGGGGATGATCGCCTCGGACCCGTACACGAGGAAAAGGGACATGTAGCCGGTTGATCGGTTGGGGGTGGTCCTGAGACTCCAGAGGACGGCCGGTGGCTCATCGATCCAGCAGCCGGCCGACCTTGCCAATGGCGTTACGAGCCGGGGCTTGATGCCGGACAGGATGAGGCCGTTTTCCCTCTCAACCTGTCCGTTTGACTATGGATGAGCAACGAAGGCCAGGTCGAGCCGGATTCCTTGCTTGGAGCAGAAATGCATGAGTGCGCCTTGGCGAAATTCATGTCATTGTCGGTGATGATGTTGTGGGGCCGTCCAGCTACTTGATTGGTCGTGCCTTGATCCACTTGGTGAATTTGTCGACAGCCACCAACAAGTGAGTCATGCCACCTCGTGCGGTCTTGAAGGGGCCCACCATGTCCAGCCCCCCAGACGGCGAAGGGCCAAGAGATGGGGATGGTCTGGAGGGCTGATGCCGGCAGGTTGCTCTGCGTGTTGAAGCGCTGACATCCCTCGCACTCGTCGAGAAATTTCTTGGCCACCTCGAGAGGAATGGGCCAGTAGAATCCATGGTGGAAATCCTTGGCCACCAGGGTCCTGGAGGCGGCGTGATACCCGCACTCACCCTGGTGGATGTCGAGGAGGATCTCCAGACCCATCTCCAGCTCGACGCATCATTGGAAGACGTCGGTGGTGTTGCGATGGACGAGCTCGTTGTTGATGATACTATATGCCGGAGCCTGGCGTTGGATTTGTCTTGCCAATGCCTTGTCTGGGGGGAGCTCGCCACGTAGAAGGAACATCAACATAGGCTGGGCCCATGAGGGAGCCGAGACGGGGGCCGGCTCGGGAGCCCCCGGGACTGGCTCGCCAGCCCCTAGGGCCGGCTCGGGAGCCCCCGGGACTGGCTCGCCAGCCCCTAGGGCCGGCTCGCCAGTCCATGAGGCCGGCTGGTCGATCGTCATCATGACGGCCGTGTCATTGTAGCCGGCCTCCTTGGACGTAGCCGGCTCAATTGGTGCCGGCAGGGCGGCCAAGGTTGTGGGAGTCGGTGGTGAAGATGCCAAAGGGGCAGCCGGGGCTGCCGATGGGCCTGCAGCGTCTGCCGGCACAAAGATTGACTCCTATTCTGGGGAAGGCTTGATCGCCGGCATGAGCAGCCGCTCGAGAGAGACGCCGGCTGGGATGGCTTGCCGGGTGGAGCCGATCTTTGCCAGTGCATCGTCCGCCTCGTTGTCCACCAGTGAGACGTGATGGAACTCACAGCCGTCAAAGGAGACGGTGAGCTATTGTACGAGGAAGCGGTAGCTGGCCATGTTTGTGTCCCTGGCGTCCCATTCGCCACAGACCTGGTGAACCACGAGGTCGGAGTCACCGAAGCATAGAATGCGCCAGATGCCAATCTCCTTGGCGAGCCAGAGGCCATGGACGATGGCCTCGTACTCGGCCATGTTGTTGGAGGCAGCAAAGTGGATCTGGATGGTGTACTTGAGTTGGTCACCTTTCGGGGAGGAGAGGACTATGCTGGCACCCAGGATGGTCCTCATTTTTGAGCCGTCGAAACTCATGCGCCAGTGCATGGAGTCTAGGGGAGACGACACGAACTCTATCTCCGCCTAGTCGACGAGGAAGTCAGCCAACGCCTATGACCTAATGGTGGTTCGTGGATCGTACCGGCTCTCATGATCAGCGAGGGCGATGTCCCATTTGGCGATCCGGTCGGCGGAGTCCTGGCCGCTCATGATCTCGCCGAGCGGGGCCGTTCTCACCACGGTGATGGTATGCTCCTGCAAGTATTGCTTGACCTTCTTGGCGGCGAAGTATATGCCGTAGCACATCTTTTGGTAGTGGGGGTAGTTTTTCTTGGACGTGGAGAGGACCTCGCTGAGGTAGTAGATGGGCCATTGGACCAGCAGGGACTTGCCCTCTTCCGGACGCTCGACTTCCAGGAGTTTGCTGATGACATGGGTGGTCGCCGTGATGTATGCGAGCAGTGGTTCCTTCTCGGCCGGCACGGCCAGGATGGGCGCGTGGGTGAGAGCCTTCTTGAGGCCGCGGAAGGCCTCGTCTGCCTCGTCGGGCCAATCGAACATGCCCGGTTTCTTGGTGTGACCTGGCTCGACCGGAGCCGTCTTGTGAACGAGCCCGTAGAGGGGCAGGGCCTTCTCCCCCAGCCGGCTGATGAACCAGCTGAGCAAGGCAAGGTAGCCGGTGAACTTCTGGATATCGTGGATCCGGGTCGGCTTGGGCATGCGCTCGATCGCACTGATCTTCTCGGGGTTAGCTTCGATGCCGCGAGCGGACACAAAGAAACCCAGGAGTTGGCCGGCTGGGACGCCGAAGACACACTTCTCCGGGTTGATCTTGATCTTGTACTCGCACAGGTTCGTGAAGGTCTCCTGGAGATCGTCGAGGAGGCTGAAGTGCTTCTTGGTTTTGACGACAATGCCGTCGACATAGATGTGGACGTTCCTGCCTATCTGAGGTAGGAGGCACTACTACATGCACCGTTGGAAGGTGGCGCCTGTGTTCTTCAGGCCGAAGGACATGGTGATGTAGCAGTAGGCCCCAAAGGGCGTGATGAAGGAGGTCTTGAGCCGGTCTTCTTGGTCCAGCTTGATCTGCTGGTAGCCAGAGTAGGCATCCAGGAAAGACAGCAGGTCACAGTCGGCCGTGGAGTCGATGAGTTGATCGATCCGCGGTAGGGCGAATGGGTCCTTGGGACACGCCTTGTTTAGGCTAGTGTAGTCGATGCACATACGCCAGGTCTTGTTCTTCTTCAGCACCAGGACTGGGTTGGCCAGCCAGTCCGGGTGGAAAACTTCCATGATGAACCCGATTGGGAGCAGTCGGGCGATCTCTTCTCCTATGGTACACCACTTCTCCTTAGAGAAACAGCGCATGGGTTGCTTGACCGGATTGACGTCCGGCCGGACGTGTAGTTTGTACTCGGCGAACTTCCTCGGAACACCTGGCATGTCCTTGGGGCACCATGCGAAGATGTCCCGATCCTCATGGAGGAAGTCGATGAGCTCGCCTTCCTATTTGCTGTCGAGGCGGGAGCCGATGGTGACGCACTGATCCGGGTTGGCCGGGTCGAGCGGGATTTTCTTGGTGTCCTTGGACGGCTGGAAGGAGGCCTCATAGGTAGACTATGAGGGGGGAGCCGGCACGGCGACTGGCTGGCGGCAAGGGCCACGAGCCGGTCGAGCTATCGCTTCTCCTTAGTGATTTCTAGGGCCTCGGCCAGCCGGTTGCCGTCTCGAGCGCACTCGATTGACATCTTGTAGTTGCCTGTGATGGTGATGATTCCCTTGGGGCCCGGCATCTTCAGCTTGAGGTAGGCGTAGTGAGGGACCACCATGAATTTGAAAAGGGTTGGCCGGCCGACCATCACGTAGTAGGGGCTCGCAAGGTCCATGACCTCGAACAACACTAGCTCGCGGCGGAAGTGGCCGGGTCCGCCGAAGAGGATGTCGAGCGTGATCTTCCCGACATGGGAGCAGGACTTTCCAGGCATGATGCCATGGAAGACCGTCTGGTTCGCCTGTAGGTCTTCTATCTTCAGCCCCAGCTTGTGCATCGTGTCGAGGTACAGGATGTTGATGCTACTGCCACCATCGACTAGCACCCGTGAAAAGCGGTAGGTGCGCTTCTCGGTGGCGATGGTGGGGTCGGGGACCAGGGCGTAGCTTCTGGGACTTGGCATTACGGTAGGATGATCCGCCCGGCTCCAGGTGACCGGTTTCTCCGACCAGTGCATGAACTGGGGAGTTTCCGGCATGGTGGCGTTCACCTCATGGTGGAGCCGGCATTGAGCATGTTTGTTCATCTCTTCACTAGTGAAGATGACGTAATAGCCGTCCTAGTTAGGGAACTGGTCGATCAGTCGGCCGTCATTCTGGGCCTGAGCCGGAGCGGGCGTGCGGGCAGGCGGCGCGGGAGGAGCCGGAAGGTCGTCCTCCCGGGCCAATCGCTGCCAGAAGCTACACTGCCGAAGCGTGTGTGTGTATAGGGTTTGGCCCCTGAGTGGTTCTTGCAGGGGAGGTCGAGCATCTACTCGAAGGTGAGCTTCCGCTGCCAGGAAGCCTTGCCAGTGCGCTAGCGCTGGCTGGAAGGCTGGGCAGCCAGCTCCTGCTCCTCAATGGTGTTGACCTGCTGGCTCCCATAGCGGGGATCCAGCTAGTCATTTTGGATTGTTGTTCTGTGGCTGCCGGTTGTCGGCAGCTGACCGGAACATTGCCGGTGTTGTCGTTGCCTTGGCGGGCGGGGTCATCTTGACCCGGATGGCTGAATCAGCTATGGTGTATTTGTCCGTCTTGGTCATGAGCTCGGCAAGCGTGGCCGGCTCGGAGCACAGAATCTTGTGCTTGAAGGGGGTGCTGTCTCGACAGCCTTTGATCAAGTACTACACGGCTTGCACCTCGTGCACCCCCTCGCAGGAGTTGCGGAGCTTGGCCACTGTGTAAGGTAGTCATGGAGGGACTCGTCCGGCCCCTGAACGCACATGGCGAGTTCACGGGGGCAGCCTGGCCGCTTGTAGGTGCAGGTGAAGTTGCGAACGAAGGCCTCCTCGAAGTCGGTCCATGTGTTGATGCTGCCGGCCGCCAGGCTGTTGAGCCAGGTGCAGGCCGAGGCGATCAACATGAGGGGGGCGTAGCGAACGGCTGCGCGCTTGTTCCCGCTCGCAATGCCGACCACGATGGTGTAGTCGATCAACCAGTCCTCGGGCTTGGTGGCCCAGTTGTACTTTGGGGTGTCTCGATGGAGTGTGAAGCCGGTTGGGAATGGCTCGTTACGGATCCGAGGGCCGAAACAGGCCGGGCCAATCAAGCCCTCCTCTTCGAGGAGGGCAGACTGCGCGAGGTGGTCGATGCGGTTGCGGGCGTCGTTCTTGCTGTGAGGGACACGCGGCCCGATCCGGGCCAAGAGCTCGGGGCGGATAATGGGCGGAACCGACCGTTCCTGCTTGCGCCGAGGGGGCGGAGTGTGCCCACGGCGAAGCCGGCTACCGGCTGCTGGCTGCCGACGCTTCGTGGTTGCGGCCACTTCAAGCCGGGTCTATGGTGCGCCGGCTGTTAACAGCCCGCTGCTCGCTCCCCGGCGGCTTAGAGGGTCGGGGGTTGTTCGTTCCGGCTCGGCGGCCAGAGAGCGAGGGGAACAGGAGTGCTGAGCTAGCTGACGGCCCGCGGTCCCTGTGCCCTCGTGCTCGAGCTGGGGGCCTCCAGAGGCGGCGCCGCCCGACATGAGCAGATGCTGCTACGTGTTAGCGGCGTCAATGAGCTCCTTGATGTGATGCTCGTGGGAGGCATGCTCTTTGCCCTCCAAGGTAGCCAAGTCCTCATAGGCTAACTTGAGGGCCCGCAGTTTGGCTGCGGGGGTGTAGTACACGAGCATCTTGCCACCTAGGATTTCGGTGACCATGCGGCCACGGTCGCGTACAGCCACACGGTGGTTGGGCTCGGTGCCAGTCGGGGTGAGACCGTAGGAGGAAGCGTATTCCCACTGGGCAGCCTCGATGCGGCGCCGCATGGCTGCAACGGCGGTGGCGTCCTCGAACAGGATGCGGCGACATGCCTCGAGGTCAGCCGCGGCGGTGTCGGGGTTCGCCGTCGGGGCGATAGGGGTGCTCAAGCCACGGAGGGCCGCACCAAGAGGGTCTGAGGTGCCGATGCGGGCCGCGGCGGCGTCAGCTCTGGCCCGCGCACGTCCGGAGGAGGTGGAGGATATGATGGCCATTGCCCCCGCGCGATCGTGGGAGTCACTAGACTAGGTGGCAGCAAGTGCGCCCACAGCCGTGGGCGGATCGGCGCAGACGAGTACCTGCCCGGGGTACTCGTCAGTGGCGGAGTCCGGGCGAGGCTGAGCCTGCCGAAGCGCTCGGTGAGCGAGTCGATATCGACCGTGAGGTCGACGGAGTCGCTCGCAGGGTGTGCCGGAGCAAGCCCCACAAGCCCGCGGTTTCGCCTGGATGTGTAGCGACGGCGGGGGATGGCGAGGGGTCCCGCCCGGAGATTGAATCCAGCCGGCGCCGCGTACGGCCTCACGGTGGGCGCCAACTGTCGTCGTTTTCTCACGAAAGATGCCATGGGTCGGCTTATCGTAGGTGGTTGGGGCCAGAGGACGCCGACGGGCTTCGGGTGCGAGATTGGGCACAAGCGGTGGTGACACACGATGTACCCAGGTTCAGGGCCCTCCGTGGGAGGTAATACCCCTAGTCCTTCTTGGTCTAGTTGGATGGATAGTTGTGTTTACAGGGATGCTCCTAGAGCTGTGTCTACAGGAGGAAGAAGGAGCACTCGACTCGTCTTCCTTCGTTGCTAGAGATGGTATGAGAGGGGTGTTCCATGTGGGTGTATGCAAGTGATTGATCGTCCCCGTTGCATGGGGGTTCGGGGGTTTTATAGGCCAACCGCCCGGCTTTATTCTAAGGTACAGGGGTGGAGGGACCCGGCTGGCAGCCTCTCCGGATGGCCAGGGGGTCCTGCCGTTCGTGTCGTCTTATCATCCGTAGGGTCCATTGGCTGCGCAGTCCCGTCGATTGTGAGGGGCCCGCTAGCCAACTCTGCGATTGGCCCTCGCCCACCTGCCGCGGCACGGGTTGCTCGGGAGGCGTCGTCTAGCGCCAGCCGGCCAAAGTCTCCGATGCGTCCGGCTGCACTGTAGCCACGCCGGGGCAGGTAATCGAGTGGGCGAGGGCGTGCCGGCACTGTTTCCCTCCCCGATCGCACTCGCCGAGGTCAGCAGCCTGGACGGCCTAACTGTAGCCATGCGCTCCCGTGCGTATGCGGCTACTATGGCCACAGGGACCCCCATTGTGGCGGTCGTCTCGTGTCGTTGTACCCGCTTGCAGAGGGACGGGACGTTGCGTGTCCACCCTGGGGTCAACGGAGGAGGCGGCCCTTAAGAAGCCGGCCGTGCCCAGCCGACCGGGGGTGAAGCCGGCTACACGTCCAGCCGCCCGTGTCGCCAGCCCGCGGCAGCTCGAGCCGGCCGTCCTCCGGCCGGCCGTGGGCCGCTAGTCACGCAGTTTGTTTTTGAAGAGGAAGGGGGAGGACCCTGTTGCTTTGGCCTACCTAGGGGTAATAACCCCGTCAACTCACAAGTCATGCTTATGGGATATGCCTTACTTCAAAGACCTCATTTGCCCACACAACATCGATATGATGCACACTGAAAAGAATATGGCGGAGGCCATTTTTGGTACATTGTTCCGCATAGAGGGGAAATCAAAGGATAATCCTAAGGCTAGAATCAACCGTTAACAAAACTTGCGACAACGGAAAGGAAAGGAAAGCTTAGCGAAGCCTAAGGCATGGTTCAATCTTGGAAGGCCAGCTATGAGGGAAATGCTATTGTGGGTGAAAATGCGGTTGTTGTTCCCCGATGGGTATGCTGCGAATCTAAAGAGGGGAGCGAGTCTTGAAAATTTGAAAATATTTGGTCTCAAGAGTCATGATTGGTAGATATGGCTTGAGCGGGTAATGCCAGTGATGTTGCATGGCTTTATCCCCGAGGATGAATGGCTAGTACTGGCAGAGCTGAGCTATTTCTTCCGTTCTCTTTGTGCGAAAGAACTATTGCCTTGCTTGCTAGATGAAATGGAAGAGTTGGCACTGGAGTTGATCTACAAATTAGAAAGGATCTTTCCACATGGCTTCTTTAATCCAATGCAGGATTCGATTTTGCATCTCCCGACCGAGGCAAGATTGGGGGGAAGTTCAAAATCAATGGTGCTTCTCAACTGAGAGGATGCAGAAGACGCTTCGAGCTAAATTTAAAAATAAACGTAGAGTTGAAGCATCGATGGCGGAGGCATTCATTACTGAGGAGGCGGCAAACTTCGTGACAGCACACTACGAAGGCAAAAATCATCATTTGCACACCCGAAGCCTCGGTACAATGATGGCGAGCCAAAAAAAGGTAAATCCAACCTCAGCCTATTCAAAGGGAAGCTCACACCAGCCGGTGCTTCGAAATGGAAATCATTGGATGTCGAAGAATGGTGGACCATTTCAATGTATATCTTCAACAACCTAACAGAAGTGCGGTTGTACATGGAGTAAGTTCTCGGTAAATTATTGTTCCGCAAGTTCTAATTCCTTTGAACTACTCTTATTCCTGGATATTTGATGTAGTCAATACGTCACCGAATTCTTGGATGGAGCAGTCATCGAAAAGGATTCCGTCCAATAGTATTAGCTTCTGGCATAGCATGGAGGAGACTATCCCGGTTTCATCTCTTGGTTCAAACAAAGGGTAATTAATTACCATTAGTGGACCATTTGATTTCTTGGTCTAATTTGTGGCTAATGCATCCATTCTTCCGTATTAAACTTGTAGGCTGATGCAGAGTCTATGGACGCCGAGTTGAGACAAGTCGCTAATGGTTTTGACTATAAGGTATGTTCACTTGACAAATACGACATCAACGGGTATCGCTTTCGTACCTTTGGCAAATAGATATCTATGCCCGACGTAAAGACTACAAATTGATGTGTCTCTGCTATCTGCGAAGGAGGTACCGATTATTATGGAAGAGTTGAAGCAATTTATGAACTTATATTCTATGGTGAAAACCCACCGACCGTCGTAGTCTTCAAATGTTTTTGGTTTCAGCCGAAGGAGACTAGAAGGACTCATGAACATATAGGGCTAGTCGAAACCAACCAAAGCACCCATTTAGATGTTCCTGATGTCTATATTATGGCTCAACAGCCGACAAAAATTTTCTATCTACCGTGGGCCGGCCAAACTGATCCTAATCTGAAAGGTTGGGATGTCGTTTATGAAGTGCCGCCAAGTTTTAGACCACCTACCCTCAATGAAGAGGATTACGAACCTCATATTAACCCAGACACATATGAAGGAGAATTCTTCCAAGAAACACGTATGTCCAAAAAATGTTTCAAGAACCTCTCTACTTCACCCCAGAACATTGAAGTAGGCAGCGATAGTGAATCCGTCTTAACCCCTGAGCCAGAACAGGAAGAGCCGGAAGAAGAAAAGGTTACTGTTGCGGATGACCTGTCACTTCTTGACCGATTACATAATGGAGGCCTTTCACATCTTCTTCCTGATAGTTATGATTATGTTGCATTTATTGATGATAGTGATGATCATGATGCATTTATTGATCCCGAAGCATATATAGATGATCAAGATTATTATTAGTTCATTTCAGGTATTCAACTTGTCAGTGCATTTAGTGCCCCTTAGTGATTTTGGTGTATTGAAGACTTATAGGTTAAGGAACTAATGTGTATGTGAGTGTACACAGTCTCTATAAGTCGATGAGGAGTTTGATATATTCGGAGATTATCGACCCCTAAAAATGTATGTCTTCAACTGAAGACTTTGGTGAAGACTTTGCTGAAGATTTTGGTATTCCCTGGAGACTTTAAAAATGAAGAGGTTGGTGTGACCTTGAAGATATGAACGAGGACTATGAAGCATGAAGACTTTTGTTTTCGTAGTTTCATTTCCTTTCTTTGAGTCATAGGAAACACCATACTGTTAAAGGAGGCCAAGGTAATACTGAGGAAAATTTCCAACTGATGCTCAACTCCAAAACCCTCAACCTAAAGAATCCTTAGAGTGAAGCCTTTGGAAATATCTTACGGTTCACTCAAGTTCTTCAGTGACAGAGACGAAGTTCTTCTAGTCTCTAAGGAAATTGGTCTGACTGAGGAGTTAGGATTTCTCCAGTGCGAATTGCCTACAAATGAGGGACATGATATGTCTGAGGACTTTCATAGTTCTTCAGCACACGTACAACTCAATGATGATATCCGCCTTCTTGATCCAGCAAGAGGGAGCGGAGAGTTAGATGAGTTCTTTAGCAGTGCGATGGCGCTGCAGCGGTGGTGGTGGAACTATTCCGGCAGGGCTTCACCTAAGCACCGCTGAAACTAGAGGATTTGATTTATCGGGGAGAGAGGTTTGCATCGTGGCTAGGGTTTCTAGTGTGGCTGCCCTCTCTCCCCTCCAGTATATATAGGACGAAGGGGAGGGAGGTCGGCACCCCTAGGGTTCCCCCTAGGAGATGGGCGAAGTGAGGAGGTGGAGGAGTCCAACTCCAATCCTACTTGGAGTAGGATTCATCTCCCATTAGGAAACAATTTCTTCACTTGGGATTTTCCACCCCTAGACGCATGGGCCTTAGTGGGGGGTTCGTCCAGCCCACCAGGGGCTGGTTTTCCTCCTCCCACATTCCATGAGGCCCTTTGGGCCGAGTGGCCCCTCCCTATGGTCCCTCGGTACTCTCCCGTCACTCTCGATACAATACCGTGGTACGTGAAAAAAATTGGCGACCAAAACGGGACTTCCTATATATCAATCTTTACCTCCAAACCATTCCGAAGCTCCTCATGACATATAGGATCTTATCCGGGATTCCTAACAACCTTCGGTCACCACCATACATAACTCTATACTACTGAAACGTCACAGAACATTAAGTGTGCAGACCCCACGGGTTCGAGAACTATGTCTACATGACCGAGACACCTCTATGGTTAATAACCAATAGTGGGACCTAGATGCCCATATTGGTTCCTGCATATTCTATGAAGATCTTTATCGGTTGAACCTCTGTGTCAAGGATTCAGTTAATCTTGTATGTTACTTGCCCGAGATTCGGTCGTCGGTATCTCTATACCTAGTTCAATCTCGTTACCGTCAAGCCTCTTTACTCGTTTTGTAATATAAGATCCCGTGGCTAACACGTTAGTCACATTGCTTGCAAGGCTTGTTGTGATGTTGTTTTACCGAGTGGGCCCTGAGATACCACTCCTTTACACGGAGTAACAAATCCCAGTCTTGATCCATGCCCACTCAACAGACACCCTCAAAGATACCTGTAGAGCATCTTTATAGTCACCCAGTTACGTTGTCACATTTGATACACACAAGGTATTCCTCCGGTTTTAGTGAGTTACATGATCTCATGGTCACAGGAACAGATAATTGACATGCAGAAAACTATAGCAATAAACTGATACGATCATATGCTATGTTTATAGTTTGGGTCTTGTCCATCACATCATTCTCCTAATGATGTGATCCCGTTTTCAAATGACATCTCATGTCTATGGCTAGGAAACTTTGACCATCTTTGATCAACAAGCTAGTCTATTAGAGGCATACTAGGGACATGGTGTTGTCTACGTATCCACACATGTATCCGAGTTTCCGATCAATACATTTCTAGCATGGATAATAAACGATTATCATGAACAAGGAAATATGATAATAAATACTTTATTATTTCCTCTAGGGCATATTTCCAACAGTCTCCCACTTGCACTAGATTCAATAATCTAGCTCACATCGCTATGTGGTTTACATTGTTATGAATCTCACACCCATTGAGTTCTGGGTTTCGATCATGTTTTGCATGTGAGAGATGTTTTAGTTAACAGATCAGCGACATTCGAATCCGTGTGTACCTTGCAAATCTATATGTCATACTGTAGATACTATTACCATGCTCCACTTGGAGCTATTCCAAATGACTACTCCACTACACGTATACGGATTGCTAATTAGTATCATCCGGATTGGTGTTAAAGCTTGCATCAACGTAACCCTTTACGACGAACTCTTTATCACCTCCATAATCAAGAAACATTTCCTTAGTCCTCTAATTACTATGAGTAATTTGACCACTGTCCAGTGATCCACTCCTGGATCACTCTTGTACCCCTTGACAGACTCATGGAAAGGCACACACAGGTGCGGTACACGACACGACATACTATATAGAGCCTATGGCTAAGGCATAGGGGACGACCTTCGTCCTTTCTCTATCTTCTGCTGTGGTTAAGCTTTGAGTCTTACTCAACTTCACACCTTACAAATCAGGCAAGTACTCCTTCTTTGACTGGTCCATTTTGAACTCTTTCAAAATCTTGTCAAGGTACGTGCTCATTGAAAAAAATCTTATCAAGCACCTTGATATATCTCTATAGATCTTGATGCTCAATATTCAAGTAGCTTTATCCAGGTCTTCCTTTGAAAAACTCCTTTCAAACAAGGTCTTTCAAATAGTGTTATCCGCTACCTACACCAATTTCAGAAAGGATAAGTTTGAGGTGATTCTACTACCTACACCAATTTCATCTTATTGTTATCCGCTAGATAGGAACTTTGGAGTGATTCTTTGTTGCACGTTGAGGGATGATTATATGATTCAACTATGTTAGCATTGTTGGGACATTGCACTAGTGAAAGTATGAACCCTAGGCCTTGTTTCCAAGCATTATATAATGTTTTGCTCACTGTTTACTATTTTTTACCTTGTTGTTTTTATATTTTCAGATTACAAAAAACCATATCTATCATCCATATTGCACTTGTATCACCATCTCTACGCCAAACTAGTGCACCGATACAATTTGCCATAGTATTGGGTGTGTTGGGGACACAAGAGATTTCTTGTATTTGATTGTAGGGTTGTTTATCAGAGGCCATCTTCATCCTACACCTCCCACGGATTGATAAACCTTAGGTCACCCACTTGGTAAAATTGCTACTGTCCTACAAAACTCTGCTCTTGGAGGCCTAGCATAGTTTACAGGAATAAAGTTGCGTAGTAGACATCAATCTTTACTGGCACCGTTGCCAGGGAGGTGAGTGCTTGAAGGTATATCTTTAGATCTTGCAATTATATCTTTTAGTTTCTTGTTTTTAACTAGTTTGGTTTTATTAAAGAAAACTACAAAAAAATGGAGTTTAGCTTGCATCAATTGTTTCATCTTTTTAATGTCTTTCGTGAAAATGATGGTTTGGAAAATTGTGCTCAATTGCTAGAGGAAGAATTTATGAAAATACTTAATGAGAATTCCTTGAATGATGAGCATGATTGCAATTTTGCTAGTATGAATTCTTTTAATATCCGTGATGCTAATGATATGCAAAGCCACAAGCATGGGATGCTATGTTTGATGAAGATGATATTTTTAGTCCCCCAAGTTTTGATGAGCAAATTTATTATGATGATGGCATGCCTCCTATCTATGATGATTATGATGATGACATGTAAGCTATAAACAGTGATAGTAAACATGAAATGTGTCATCGCTATTTCAATATTGAATGTGGGTATGTCAATCAAGTGTCTCATGATAGTTATTTGTTGAGTTTGCTCCCACTACCGTGGATTAGAAGAAATTTTCTTATGTGGAGAGTGATAAATTTTCTATGCTTGTAGATCATGAAAATAATGATGTATGTGATAGGTATATTATTGAATTCCTTCATGATGTTACTAAAAACTATTGTTAGGGAGGAACATATGCTTGTAGGAAATGCAATAATATCAAGTTTCCTCTCTATGTGTTCAAAGTTTTGAAGTTGCACTTGTTTTGCCTACCTATGCTAGTTTATTCTTTCTACAATAAATTGTTTTCTTGAAAAATCGATATGCATAGGAAGTGAGTTATACTCAAATGTGTTTGTCATGCGATTCATGATGCTCTCTTACAGATTTCAATTACTACTTTTTATACAAGCATCATTGAAATCATCATGCCTAGCTAAATGGCTTTAAAGAAAAGCGCTTGTTCGGAGACTACCCAACACTTTTAATTTCTGCTTTTGTGTGTTCACATGATTAATATATCATGTTAATCATTTTTAGTGTCTTTTATTTCAATAAACTTCCAAGTAATACCTTTGGGGTAGTGTGGAAACTTGTTAGTTTTATTATGTGCAAAAACAAAAACTTTTACGTCTGTTGCAGAATTTCTATTATTTCACTGGAGCTCTAAAAAATTCTGAAATTTTTAAAAATTCTTGATATGAAAATTTCTTGTGTTTTCCTAATTTTCATAATTTTAAGTGTCAGGTAAGTATGGTGTTCATTCACATCTTCACAGACTGTTCTGTTTTTGATAGATTCTATTTTGCATGCATGCTTTGCTTGTTTCAAGTGTTTCCATAGCTTATATTGAGTGGTATAAATTATGGGAATGGTGTAATACAGTAGGAATTACCTGAGAACAATTAGAATCTTGTCTTGACAGTACCTAAGTGAATGACCCATCCCACGAAGTTCTGTTAAGTTTTGTGTGATTAAAGTTTTCAAATTTTGGGTGACACACCGATATGAGATGAATAAGAAGTAGTAAGAACCTAATATTGGGGATACCCAAGGCACCCCAAGGTAATATCCAGGGAAGACTCGAGTGTCTAAGCTTGGGGATGCCCCAGAAGGCATCCCCTTTTTCGTCTCCAACATTATTGTATATCTTACTTCGCGCTATATTTTTATTCATCACATACTATGTGCTTTGCTTGGATCGCAATTTTTTTATTTTCTGTTAGATGTTATTTATAATATTGTCTTCCAATAAAAACTTCCATGAATTTCCTTAAGATGCCTCCATTGGATGTTTTGATGTGTGATGTGTAAAAGCAGAAACTTTTCCTGTAGCGTTTGAATTTTCATATTTTACTGGAACATGGAAAGTTTTAGACATTTTTACATAGTATTTTCGTATAAATTATTTAGCCTATCCTAAATTTTCAAAATTTTGGAGTTACATAAGTACCCTCCTTTAATAGATTTTTACAGACTATTCTGTTTGGACAGATTGTTGCCATAGTTTTGGTATCTACTTATCCTATAGTTTCCGTAGCCTATATTGGTAGATAGAAATTGTGGAAACATTAGTGAAAAGTAGATGATGTTTGAAAATTATTGTTCAACTTGTCTTGGTAGTACAAGAAGTGTGGATTTATTATTATTTGAACTAATCTATCTCACGAGTTATTTTCGAGTTTTGTGGATGAAGTTCTTGAGAATATGTGAAAATGGGACACGAGAGGATTGAAAGGGATAAAAAAGCTCAAGCTTAGGGATACAAAGGGACCCCAAGTGAATAATTCAAGAAGTATCAAGCATCTAAGCTTGGGGATGCTATGCATCCCACCTCTCTTCGTCAACAACTATCGATTAGCCTATGTTGATCCTCAGTTTTTACTCGTTCACATGCTTTGTGCTATTCTTGGGGTGCCATTTTTATTTTGTTTGATGTTTGAATAAAATACTCAGATATGGAAATCTTTATTGAGAGAGAGTCTTCATATAGCTACTTAATTGTTTGACTACTCATTGATCTTCACTCATATCTTTTGAGAGTAGTTTGATGTTTACTCTTATGCTTCACTTATATCCTACGAGTAATTTAATGAAATATTATAAATCTGAAATTATCAATGTGCTTTATGCTTAGTACTATCCTCACACCTGTTTCATAAAGTAAAATCTATTCAAGTTGGACAATCATCAAATTGGTCATACAAGCAACTCATGAATGATTAGTATAAGAAAGAGAACTTTCACATACAAATATATTATCTTGGACATCTTTTATGATTGTGAATACCCATCAATTTTTTTCAAACTTGATCGAATTGTTGAAGTTTGACAAGGAATACAATGTAATGGTTATGCTTGGGTATATTTGGTATTTGTATCAAAGTTATGTTGTTATGGATCCTCCAACATGTGGTGCTTGTTTAGAACCTTTTGCTAGCCAAAATTTCGTACTAAGTAGAGATACTACTTGTGCATCCAAACCCTTGAGCTAAGTTTATTCCATGAGAGTCCACCATACCTACTTATATATGGTATTTCACTGCCATTCCAAGTAAATTAGCATGTGCCACCTCTAAAACCTTCAAATAAACATCCGTTTTGTGTGCTCGTATCACTCATGGAGTGACGGGGTGGTCATTATATTCCATGCTAAGCGGGTTATTCTAAAGATGAGTGTTTATTCACTTGTCATTGCGTGAGATAGGCTGGTAAAAAGGATGCCCGGTCCTGCATAACACAAAAATAAATAAACAGAAACTCCCCCTAGAACGTTGATTGTTTGGCAGGCAACCACGGATACGGCTAGCCGTGGAATGTGTTTGAATGGTGGAGGGGGAATAAAAAAATCAATTCTCTTTGAGAACCGCCAATACTATGATTAGCATGGAAGATATTGAAACTCTATTGTGACATTGACAGGAAATGCACACCACTCAAAATTACTTATTCATCTCTATTTTTAAACAATGAGCTCTAACACCTCTGTAAATCGCTGCTTCCCTTTGCGAAGTGGAAATTTATTTACTTTCATGATTACTTACTTTCATCTTGAGTGAACTTTGTATTCCAACCTCAATCTATTAGTTAGCAAGCTTCATGTGGCAGGAAAGATCCAAACATATATATCCACTCAATTATATTTGATCATGATTCATTATTGTTGACAATTATCTTTATGATAAGTATGTTGGGAGGCGAAACATTAAGCCCATATCTTTCTATGTGTTCGATGGATATTGTTCGTTCTAAAAATATGATTTGAGTATTAGAAATCATAAAAGACTATCTGATAATTGAGTATGTGGAACTCTTACTAGACTCGATGATGCATTGAAATTGTTTGCTGACCAAGAACATAGATTTTTAAGTTTCAAGTGAATTAATTGTTTGAACCGTGACTTGTGAACTGTTTGCTACTCTATCATGACGATTTTTATGATAAAAATTTGCTGGTTATGATGCTAGAAAAGTGACTGGAATTATAACAAATCAAAACTATTCACAATGCTAGCATTCACACTTCATAAATTATTTCTTTTATTGTTTACCTACTGGAGGAGGAAGATTTATTAGGCTTGGGGATGCTGATATGTCTCCAATGTATCGATAATTTATGAAGTATTCATGCCATATTTTCCTATGTTTACAATACTTTTATATGTTTTGATGCACTTTACATGATTTATTTAGAACTAACCCGGACTGACGTTGTTTTTAGCAGAATTACCGTGTTGTTGTTTTTGTGTAGAAAATGGAAGTCCTTGAAATTGCCCGAAACTTTTTTTATTATTTTTAATAGAGAAAATAAGCAACATTGCAGAGAAGAACCACCAGAGGGGCGGCACCCTTGGGCCATAAGCCACCAGGGTGCGACCCTAGGGAGTGGCGCCCTGATATGTGGTGGGGCCCACGTGGCTCCATTGCCCGTGATTCGAACACTGAAAAATAAATCACAAAAACCCTAGAAATAAAGAGAGCCTATCCTCTCCACCGCTGCAACTCTCTGTATCGACAAAAAAATCAATCTGGAGCCTTTCTAGTATCTTGCCGGAGAGGCAAATCATCATCAGGTGGCCATCTTCATCATCCCCGTAGAGGCCATGATGCGGAAGGAGTAGTTCACCCTCGGTGTTGAGGGTATGTACAAGTAGCTATGTGTTCAGTCTCTCTCTCATGTGTTCTTCAGATGGCACGATCTTGATGTATCACGGTCCTTGTTCATATAGTTGGATCATATGGTGTTCCTCCCATGCTATCTTGTTGTGATGAATTGAATTTTACCCTTTGAGATCGCGTTATGTTGTGTTGAATATTTTGGTTTGATAACACTTGTGTATGTCTTGTGTGGAATACCCGTAGTCATATTGGGGTATTCTATTGATTCACTAGATTTATGTTAAGGCATCAACTTGCGGATTCCGGTGACCTTGGGGATCTACGCATAGGGTTGATTGCACGTTCTCATATCACGTTCTCCGATAGAAATCTTGGGGTGCTCCTTGAAGTTCATTTTGTTAGATTGCATATGATAGATCCAAAATTGTTTGATGCATGTCGCATAATGTACCCACGGATACTTGAGGTGACATTGGAGTATCTAGGTGACATTAGGGTTGATTGCTATGTATCATTCGTGTTATTTTACTATGAACTCAAGGGTTGTTTGTTACACTTATACGAATAGCCTAAAAGATTGATCGCAAAGGATAACATTGAGGTGGTTCTACTACCTTCACCAATTTCATCTTATTGTTCTCCGCTAGATAGGAACTTTGGAGTAATTCTTTGTTGCACGTTGAGGGATGATCATATGATCAACTATGTTAGCTTTGTTGGGAGATTGCACTAGTGAAAGTATGAACCCTAGGCCTTGTTTCCAAGCATTAATATACCGCTTTGCTCAATTTTTCCTATTTGTTACCTTGCTGTTTTTATATTTTCACATTACAAAAACTCATATCTATCATCCATATTGCACTTGTATCACCATCTCTTCGCCGAACTAGTGCACCTATACAAATTGCCATTGTATTGGGTGCGTTGGGGACACAAGATATTCCTTGTATTTTATTGCAGGGTTGTTTGAGAGAGACCATCTTCATCCTACACCTCCCATGGATTGATAAACCTTAGGTCACCCACTTGAGGGAAAATTGCTACTGTCGTACAAAACTCTGCGCTTGGAGGCCCAACATAGTCTATAAAAATAAAGTTGCATGGTAGACATCAGGCTTGGAGTAGACTGGTGTACGATAGTTATATACGGTGTCTGAGGAAGTAGACGAAGACGGTGGAGGTGTTAGGGTGCCTCCCAGCCCGCGTGCATGGTCGAGTACGACGAGACGAACGACGGCAGAGCCTCAAGGCATGACGGCGAGGAGCAGGGTGGTAGGTGGTCGTGGAGGGCGACAACGGAGATACTCGGGAAAGGTAGATCTAGATGAAGGGAGGGAGGAGAGGGAGCAGGCAAGGGTTTTCGGGGGAGGCCATGGGGCCGGCATTATCCCCTATGGGCATTGGCGGATAGCCGCCATGGCAACGGCCGCGGCCGTGGCAGGCATCGGGGGTAACCACGACCCCCTCTGCTCCTGTAGCGAAGAGGGAGACAAGCCGGGGTGGGTTGGACCTCACTGTCCACTTGAGGACCAACTGCACAATGGGCCTTTTTCCATTTTATTTTATTTTTCTGCTTCTTTCAATTCTTTTCAGTTTTACATTTATTTCTATATCATTTGAATTTTGGAAAATATGGAACTTCGTCCATTATTAGCAATGCAATATTATGCACTACCACGAAAAGTTTGGAAGGCATTTCAAATATTTTGGATTTTTCATAATTTAAAAGGCATTTAAATTATTGGTTCGGTATCTGTTTTCAATGTTTTAGGGATTTTAACCACTTTATAAAAAGTCGGTTTCTCCACCATAATTACCTACGAAATATTTGCCACACTAAGATCATTTTAGGTTTCAGGTTTGTGAATTTCTAATTTCACTTATTATTTCAATTTGAATTTCAAAGTGGAATTTGAGATGAGATATGATTCCAAAGATGATCAAGTACTGATTACAAAAATGCCTTAGCTTAATGATGATGATCACTGTAGCTCATTACACAGGGGTGTTACAACTCTCCTCCAATAAAAGAAATTCTCGACCCGAGAATTAAGAGGTAGAAGGGAAAAGATCAGGGTATTCTGCACACAGATTATCCTCATGTTCCCAAGTGGCTGCATCTTTAGTATGATTTGACCACTGCACTTTGAGGAGCTTGGTAACCTTATGGTAGGTTTGACATTCATCTTTTTCAAGAATGTGGATCGGATGCTCTTTATAAGTGAGATCCTCTTGCACTTCGATCAATTTTGGATCCACTTCACGATGCGGGTCCTTAAAGCAACGACGAAGTTGCGAGACATGGAAGACATTGTGGACATGAGATAATTGTGGTGGCCACTCCAATTTATAAACCACATATCCATGTTTGGCGAGGATGCGGAAAGGACCAATGTAGCAAGGAGTCAACTTGCCCTTTACGCCAAATCGATGACTACCTCTCATACGAGTGACACGCAGATAATCTTGAACACTAGGGTTGTAAATAGATCACAACTACTTACGATCATAGTTGCTCTTCTGATGGGACTGGGCCGCCTTGAGATTATCCCGGATAATGTGAACTTGCTCTTCCGCTTGTTGGATAATATGTGGACCGATTAGTGGTCCTTCCCCAGTTTCTGACCAGTTCTGAGGGGTTTAGCACTTAAGTCCATATAATACCTCGAAGGGGGCCATCTTCAAGCTATCTTCATATTTGTTGTTGTAAGAGAATTCAGCATACGGGAGAGATGCTTCCCACTTGTTGCCAAAGGAGATGACACAAGCACGCAACATATCTTTCAGTATTTGGTTAGCTTGTTCAACTTTACCTTGGGACTGGGGGTGATAAGCAGTACTCCAGGTTATATGAGTTCCCATAGCTTCTTGGAAAATATCCAAGAATTTTGAGGTGGAAATGTTGCCTCGGTCTGAACTGGTCTCCTTCTAAATGTCGTCGTGGAGTGATACAATTCCGGAGATAGACATGTTCGCTAACTAACTAGCAGTGATAGTTTCCTTGACTGGCAGAAAGTGTGCAACTTGGGAGAATTGGTTGATGACGGCAAAAATAGCATTGTGACCCTTTTTTGATTTGGGGAGGCCAGTGATGAAATCCATCTAAACTTTCCATTTAGGATAGGAAGTGGTTGCAGAAGTCCAGCATGTTTCTGATGTTCTTCTTTGACGCGACGACAAACATCACATTTTTCAATATAGCGAGCAATGTCTTGCTTCATATTGGACCAGCTATATTTCTGACGAATGTCAAGATACATCTTGGTACTACATGGGTGAATAAATAGGGTTGTGTGATGTGCTTCTTTCATAACTTTCTCTATCATAAGATCAAATTGGGGTAATAGAAGGCGATCTCTGAAGAACAAAGCTCCACTTCATCCAGCAAGAAGTCCTTGGCGTTCGCAGAGGCAAAATCACTCTTAATCCGATCAATCTCAGTGTCTTTCTCTTGTGCGGACTTGATAGCCTTCTGAAGAGTCGGTTCCAGGACAATGTTATTAAGAGAACCCTGTGGAACAATGTGAAGGTTCAACTTACGAAGTTCTTCACGAAGGTGAGGTTGAGCTTTCTGAACCATGTTGTTGTTGCAATAAGCTTTTCGACTCAATGCATCGGCCATGACATTAGCCTTGCCAGGGGTATAAGAAATACCACAATCGTAGTCTGTAATTGCTTCCATCCATCATCGCTGACGGAGATTCAGATCTGGCTGAGTAAAAAATACTTCAGATTTTGATGCTCGGCGTTGATCTCACAATGATTATCGAGAAGGTAATGTCGCCATAAAAATAGGTCATATATAAATGTAGCAAGTTCGAGGTCATGAACTGGATAGTTCTATTAATGAAAGCGCAACTACCATGAGGTGCCTTGTCTTGTGGTTCGTTGAGTGGTTCGTTCGGATCGTTTCGTCGTCCCGCTCTATGGTGCGGCCTAGCCTCTATATATAGCAGTGGCTCGGGTCCTCTTCCCTTATCACAATGGCAGGAAGGGATCCCACAATAGCCAAATTTGAAGGGGGACAGGAGTACACCCCCGCCCTATCCAAAGGTGGTCTTCGCCTGCAAAGTAGCTATCGATGATGCAGAGGTGGGCTCGGTGATGACATCCGCCTTGCGGGGCTCATGCTCGTGGTCTTGTTGCAGTGGAATGAAAACCTTTGGGGCTCTTTGGGAACCCGCGTACGTCCCCGCTCCCTGTGCACCAAAGGGGAAACTGCACCGCCTGGCACACTGGCGCCCGCCCCTTGCATCATCTTTGACTCTTGAGGCCGGGTTGTACATAGAGATCTCCGCTACTCCGGAGGGGGACTCAAGAGGGTCGTCCTTGTTGGTCTTGGGGTCGTTCTTCCTCGTGATCCTGGGGTCCTCGCGAGGGCCTTGACTTGAGTGGAGTCGCGCTAGGCTGTGTCTGGCTCATGAGGTGGGCCATGTCCTGGGCCGCAGGAAGGCATGTCTGGGTACCCCGGTTCCCAGAATGCCGACAGTAGCCCTCGGGCCAACGCGCACCCAAGCTGGCTTCTGGGCGAAGCCTATGAGGACGGCCCGAAGCGCCACGAGCCCCAAACGCCAGTGGGCCAGGCTTCACACGCGTCGGACGCTTGGGCGGCGACGCCCCCTCTCCCCAAAGGCGTCAGGAACCACCCCAAGTCAAACTGATCTGACGCCCATGTGCAGCACCGACCAACATTGTCCTTCCTTGAATGTTGCTGCTGCCTCGAGCCTCTACTCCTCGGGCCACGCGGAAGTAACCCGTCAATTGGTTGGGGTGGCGACTACTACCTCTTGAGCTTGCGTTGTTTTTCCCTTGAAGAGCAAAGGGGGATGCAGGAAAGCGAATAAGTATTTCCCTCAGTTTTTGAGAACCAAGGTATCAATCCAGTACGAGGAACAAGCAAGTCACTAATTTATGCACCTACACAAATAATCAAACTCTTGCACCCAACGCTATAAAGGGGTTGTTAATCCCTTCGCGGTTATTCGCAAGGTTTAGATCTGAAAGAGAGAGATGTAAACGAGTGCGGAAAGTAAAAGGAAAATAAATTGCAGCAAAGTATTTTTGGGTTTTTTAGTTTATAGATCTGAAAGTATATGATGGAAAATAGACCTGGGGGCCATAGGTTTCACTAGAGGCTTCTATCTTGAAGGAAAATATCATGGTGGGTAAACAAATAAGTGATACGTCTCCAACGTATCTACTTTTCCAAACTCTTTTCCCCTTGTTTTGGACTCTAATTTGCATGATTTGAATGGAACTAACCCGGACTGACGCTATTTTCAGCAGAATTGCCTTGGTGTTATTTTTATGCAGAAATAAAAGTTCTCGGATTGACCTGGAAATTTACGGAGAATAGTTTTGGCATTAATAAAAATTACTGGCGACAGAATCAACTGCAGGGTCCCACCACCTAGCCACAAGCCTGGTGGGCGCGTCCACCCCCCTAGGGCACGCCGGGCAGGCTTGTGGGCCCCCTTCTGCTCCTCCGACCTTGTTTCCACCTCTATATATTCCTATTCGGGGAGAAAAAATCAAGGAGAAGAGTCCATCACGTTTCAAGATATGGATCCGCCACAACATCCTGTCCTTCCTCAGGAGACCAGATCTGGAGTCCGTTTTGGGCTCCGGAGAGGGGAAATCGATGCCTTCGGCATCACCAACCATCCTTCATCACCTTGCATGATGCTCTCCACCGTTCATGAGTAATCTCATCGTAGGCTTGTTGGACGGTGATGGGTTTGATGAGATTTATCATGTAATCGAGTTAGTTTTGTTAGGGTTTGATCCATAGTATCCACTATGTTCTCAGATTGATGTTGCTATGACTTTGCTATGCTTAATGCTTGTCACTAGGGCCCAAGTGCCATGATTTTAGATCTTAACCTATTATGTTTTCATGAATATATGTGTGTTCTTATCCTATCTTGCAAGTTCTAGACACCTATTATGAGTTATGATCTACAGCCCCCAGGGTGACAATAACTGGGATTCTTTCCGGTGATTACCGTAGTTTGAGGAGTTCATGTATTCACTAAATGCTAATGCTTTGGTCCGGTTCTCTATTAAAAGGAGGCCTTAATATCACTTAGTTTCCAATAGGACCTCGCTACCATGGGAGGGTAGGACAAAACATGTCATGCAAGTTCTTTTCCATAAGCATGTATGACTATATACAGAATACATGCCTACATTACATTGATGAATTGGAGCTAGTTCTATGTCACCCTATGTTATAACTGTTGCATGATGAATGCCATCTGACATAATTATCCATCATTGATCCATTGCCTACGAGCTTTCCATATGTTGATTTTCGCTAAGTTACTTTTCTGTTGCTACTGTTACAATCACTACAAACTGCTACTATCACCTTGCCACAGTTACCGTTACTACTATATTACTTTGCTACTAAATACTTTGCTACAGATATTAAGTCTTTCAGGTGTGGTTGAATTGACAACTCAGCTGCTAATACTCGAGAATATTCTTTGGCTCCCCTTGTGTCGAATCAATAAATTTGGGTTGAATAATCTACCCTCGAAAACTGTTGCGATCTCCTATACTTGTGGGTTATCAAGACCTTTTTCTGGTGCCGTTGCCGGGGAGCATAGCTTTATTCTCTGGGTCACTTGGGATATATATTTGTTGATCACTATGAGGAATCTTAAAGATCCAAAAAACAAAATCTACCCCTCAACTACGAGGACAGGTAAGGAACTACCATCTATCTCTACACTTGATTCACCTTCTGTTATGAGTAAATTCGCGACACCACCACCTGCTAGTAATTCTGATATGTTGCAAGTAATTGATGATGCTAATTCTTCTATGCATGATGCTTATGATGATACTTTACTTGATGATACTGTACCACTCGGTGAATGTCTTGATGAACAAATTGCTAGAGCCAATGCTGAAACTGATAATATTTCTAAATCTGATGAAATTATTGAAATTGAACACTATGATACATCTGCTAGACCTAGATCTCCTAGATATGAATTTCCTGATATACCAGAGTGATATGTTATGGAAGGAGAGGTAGCTAGGACTTTCTTGCTTGTAAGGATAGAGATGATCTTAAGAAATTGCTTCGCAAGTGGAA
The DNA here is from genome assembly GCA_022496015.1 of Hordeum marinum. Taxonomy (NCBI): domain Eukaryota; kingdom Viridiplantae; phylum Streptophyta; class Magnoliopsida; order Poales; family Poaceae; genus Hordeum; species Hordeum marinum. Next base: position 274,366,449 of record CM039677.1, on the reverse strand, counting down.
GGAAAAAATCTTTGAATGCTAGAATGCAATATGATCCTAAGTTTGCAACTTCATCTATCTTTGTTGCTAATAAGGATTATGAATTCTCTGTCGATCTTGAGATAACTACTTTGGTTGAATCGGATCCTTTCCATGGTTATGAATCTAAAACTGTTGTGGTACATCTTACCCAATTGAATGATATAGCCACCCTATTTACTCATGAGGGAAAAATCGCTATTACTATATTCTTAATTTGTTTCCTTTCTCATTAAAGGGTGATGCTAAGATATGGTTTAATTCTCTTGCTCCTTGTTGTGTGCTTAATCCCCATGATATGGTTTATTACTTCTCCGAAAAATATTTTCCTGCCCATAATAAACAAGTTGCCTTGCAGGAAATATTTAACTTTGTGCAACTTGAAGAAGAGAGTCTCCCACAAGCTTGGGGGAGGCTTCTCCAATTACTTAATGCTTTGCCTTATCATCCTCTCAAGAAAAATGAAATACTTGATATCTTTTATACTGGATTAACCGATGCTTCTAGGGACTACCTAGATAGTTGTGTTGGTTGTGTTTTCAGGGAACAAACTATTGAACAAGATGAATTACTACTGAATAATATATTGAGCAATGATAATGATTGGACCATTCCCAAACCACCGTCAAATCCAACTCCGAAGAAAAGAGGTATTCTATTCGTCAGTCCTGAAGATATGCAAGAGGCAAAGAAATATATGAAAGAAAAGGGTATTAAAGCTGAGTATGTTAAGAATCTACCGCCTATTGAAGAAATACATGGTCTTGATAACCCGACACAGTAGTAGAGGTAAATTCTCTCGGTAGATTTGATGAAAGGGATATTCCTTATAATAAGTCTGCTATCCAATTCTTGGATGAATTTGGTAATTTTATTGTGAAGCAAGAAAATTTCAATGCATATGTTAGTAGACGATTGAAACATAATGCTTATATGCTTGATCGCTTGGCTGATTATTTGAGTAGAACTATCAATGATCTTAAGCTTATTAGTAAACATGCTTCCATGGTAACCACTTAAGTAGAACAAGTACTTAAGGCTCAGAATGATTTGCTTAATGAGATGAATAGTAAAGACAATGATCATTTTGTTAAAGTTGTGACTAGACGAGGTAGAATGACTCAGGAACCTTTGTATCCTGAGGTACATCCTAAGAGAATTGAGCAAGATTCTCAGAGAGTTAATACGGATGCTAGTGAACCTATCCGTTCCAATAAGAGTGGGAAAAACAATGATCATAGTACTTTGCATACTACTAGTGAACCTGTTACAGATACATCTGAGAATCCAAATGATATTTCTATTTCTGATGCTGAGACACAATCTGGTGATGAACATGAGCCTAATCATAACATTAATAATGATGTTCATGTTGATGTTCAACCTAGTAATGATAATGATGTGGAGATTGAACCTGCCAATGATCTTGATAACCCACAATCTAAGAATAAAAGATACGATAAAAGAGACTTCATTGAAACATGGTAGAGAAAGAGAACCATGGGTTCAGAAACCCATGCCCTTTCCTCCCAAACCATCCAAGAAAAAGGATGATGAGGACTTTGAGCGCTTTACTGAAATGCTTAGACTTGTCTTTTTATGTATGCGCTTGACTGATGTTTGGAAAATATCTCCTTATGCTAAGTATATGAAAGATATTGTGACAAATAAAAGAAAGATACCAGAAGCTGAGATTTCCACCATGGTTGCTAATTATACTTTTAAAGGTGGAATACCTAAGAAATTAGGAGATCCCGGAGTACCTACTATACCATGCTCTATTAAAGGAAATTATGTTAAAACTACTTTATGTGATCTTGGAGCTGGTGTAAGTGTTATGCCTTTCTCTTTATACCATAGACTTGATTTGAATAAGTTGACACCTACTGAGATTTCTTTGCAAATGGATGATAAATCAACTGATTTACATATCGCTATTTGTCAGGATGTACCTATCGTAGTTGCAAATGCTACTATCTTGACGGACTTTGTTATTCTTGATATTCTCGAGGATGACAGTATGTCGATCATTCTTGGTAGACCCTTTTTGAATATTGTAGGGGCTGTTATTGATTGCAACAAGGGCAATGTCAGTTTTCATATTAATGGTAATGAGCATACGGTAAACTTTCCAAAGAAACAACCCCAAGTTCATAGTATCAACTCTATTGAAAAAATTCCAACGATTATTATTGGAGACTTTGAGTTCCCTCTTCCTATTGTAAAGAAGAAATATGATATACTTATTGTTGGGGAAATGCATATACCCATTGAGATAACTTAGTGTTATTCAAAAATTCTTCGGTTTTGATGTTATTCGAAAGAAGTTTGTTAATAAGATTTGATCAACCTTATTGATGGATTCCTTTTGATGAGCATGATATGGATGAATTTAGAAATACAACTTCTTATACCTAACTTTTACTTTCTGTTACCTAGATGAAATTAAGTAAAAATCCTATTATTTCTCTGTTTTCTGAGTTTCCCATGCAATAAAAAAGTTCCTGAAAATAAAAGCTTTGCAAATGTCGTGAAAATGGAGTATGATTTTTTCTGGAATATTTAAAAAATTGGCACTGAGTATGCATCAGGGGGCTGCACCAGTGGGCCACAAGGCTGCAGGGCGCCCCCTGGGCATGCCCTGGTGGCTTGTGGGTCCCACGTGTCCATCCTCCACTAATTCCAGCACCCATTCACTTCATCTTCCTCTAGAAAAAATCTCATCATTTCTCAAACCCGTGTTCTAGCTCATTTTGCTGCCATTTTCGATCTCCTTGCTCAAAGCTCCATTCGCAAAACTGTTTTAGGGGATTGCTCATTGGTATGTGACTCCTCCAATTGTCCAATTAGTTTTTGTTCTAGTGCCTTATATTTTGCAGATTTTTTTTGTCGTGGCAACTGTGTTTTTGAGCTTGCATGTAAAATTTATATGGTCCCATGTAGTTTTGATGCATGATATAGTCTCTAGGCACTTGAGGGAGTAGTTGCTATGAGTTTTGTTGAGTTTTGTTCACCCTTATTTTCGTTCACTAAAAATTTAAGAAATTTTTCAGTGAAAGAAACATGTTTAGGAGAATGTACCAAGGGGGTTCCTTGAGCAAGAAAGCCCCGAGACTCGTGTTATGTGAGCCCGATTTTGAACCACCAAGGGAAGCTCGAGTACTACCTTGTGAATGGTCGTCGGATCAACTCATGGAAAACGCTGGATTTCAGGAAGAGTTTTATGCGTACATAAGGAATGCTAGCCTAGAGGATTTCATTTCGGATCGATGCAAGCAATATTATCAACTCACTAATTCTTTCGTGTGGAGGATTGAATTTTCATCTAGGCATAATTCTCATTCTGTTCTATTTGATCTTTATGATAAGACCTATACCATGGACCTATAAAAAAAATCATGATGCATGCAAAATTCCGTAGTGGGGTAGTCGTAGCGATCCTCATAAAAAAGAATTTAATGATTTCCTTGCTAGCATCATGGTGGGAGAAACTAGAATCATTACACAAGCCACCTTGGGGAGCATTCATTTTCCGGCTATACATTATTTTTCTCTCTTCATAGGTAGAAGTATTAACGGTAAACATGATCATAGTCACCTTTGCGCGCCTGATCTGGGTATTCTTAAGAGTGTTGTAATGATAGATAGATGATATAACTTGGGGCTATTATTGCCAAGAGGTTACATCATAATGCTAAGGATGGAGATTTCTTTGGTGGAATTTATGTCACCCGTGTAGCTAAGTATCTTGGGGTACCCATAAGAGGAAATGATATTGAGTTACCCCCTTTCTCTTCTTGATTATGAGGCTTTGGTGCGCTACCAGTTTCTTGAAAGACACGAAGAATCCCTCCAGTACCGACTAATTTTTGATAGGCAATGTGTTGTCCATGTTAGCCTTCCTGCTCCCACTTTCTTTGACTTTCAGGAAAAGCAGAGATATTTTATAATCAGAGAGGAGGCAAACGAATACGAGCGAAATGCAAAAACCGCTCGCCTTCATGCTGCAGTAGTTCAGGCGTTAGCCGCCACAGCCCAGTACAACCCCAACTTTGACTTCGGATATTATCCGAGCCAGCCATGGCCCTAGAAAAACTTAGACCAAAAGCCTAAGCTTGGGGAATACGTATTTCTCACCGACATTACATTCATATTCACACACTCATTCCAGTTGTCGGTGTTCATACCTTTTCATTGTACTATACATGGTAGTTTATTTCTTGTTTTGCTTTCTTCTTGTGTGTTTAATTAACTTTGAGAAAAATACAAAAAAATAGTTCTATCTTTATTTCCTAGTTGCTTAGTTGTAGCATTAAATAGAAAACCCAAAAAGATTTCTCGTTCTTCTTTTGCTTGTTGGGACCTTTCCCGTGTAAATAATTTTCCTTTCTTTTCTTTGGGTCGTAAGGAGAAGACAATGATGACCTGTTGAGTAGCTCTCATATGCATTATTGTTTATCTGACAAAGAGCCTATATTGACTTGTCTTCTCCTCTGGTTTATTCTTTGCAGATTCTAGCTTAGTCCAATGCACATGCACTCTTATTATTATTCACATCGTTCAGTCGTGCAAGTGAAAGGCAATAATGACGATATTTGATGAAAATATTGAGATGGAGAAAAGCTGGTATGAACTCGACCTATCTTGCTTTTGTAAATATGATTAGCTCATCGTTCCGAATTCAGTACATTATGGGTTGAACGTGTTTGCAATGACAATTAGAGATTATAGTTATTCGTGCCATGCTTATTTAGCTAAGAGTGGATAATGGTTCATCTTGAGTGCCAACATGCGCATTAAAATGGTTGTGATGTAGTATGATAGAATGGTATCCTCCTCTGAATGATTCAAGTGGCTTAACTTGGCACATGTTCACGCATGTAGTTGAAACAAATCAACATAGCCTCCACAATATTTATGTTCATGGTGAATTATATCCTACTCATGCTTGCATTCAATGTTGCATGTGCCAAACTCTAAACCTTCAAATAAACATTATATTTTGTCTGCCCAAATCGCTCATGTTGCGACTGGGGCTGTCAGTATTTTCCATGCTAGGTGGGTTATTCTCACGATATGTGTTGATTCACTGTCATTCACGAGAAAGTGGCTGGTAATCGGGACACCTAGTCCCATGCTCGAAATAAAAGGCAAAATAAAATTAAACAAAACTCCCCCAGGACTGTCTTTGTATGGACGGTACCCGTGGATTCGGCTTGCCATGGAGTGTGACTGATTGGTGGAGGGGGAGTAAAAACTTTAATATTCTGTTTGGGAACCTCCTATAATGTATCTAGCAAGAAAGATATAGAAAACTTCTTGGTCGTTATGTGAGCAATGAAAGCATAACGCTCTAAAAATCATTACTTATCTCTGTTTTAAAAGCTGGAGCTTTGGCACCTCTACAAATCAATGCTTCCCTCTGCGAAGGGTCTTTCCATTTACTTTATTGTTGATTCATCATGCTCTTATAAAAAAGCATCAGTTAGAGAGAGCCATCTTCATTTGTATGCCTTGCTATTAATTGCTATTGAGTACGAGCATGACTGGATCTCTCTCATCGTGAATTACAATGCTTAGTCAGTCCTTGTTCTCCAGAGGTGCTCTGCATTTATGTTTTGCGGTCTCAGAAAGGGCTAGCGAGATACCATTATGTCATATTGTATCATGACTGTTTTGATAGAATTGTTATCATCCGGGACTTATCCTTATTGCTCACTAGTTGATTATGACATTGGCATGAGTAAATGTGAGACCTAAATGTTATAGTGAATGTGGTTAGTCTATAATCCTTGCTAAATATCTGAACATAAGTTAGACATATTTACAACAGCAAGATCAAATCGAGTTTGTAAAAGTTTTTATTTATCACTTTCAGTTTATCAACAGAATTGCTTGAGGACAAGCAAAGGTTTAAGCTTGGGGGAGTTGATACGTCTCCAACGTATCTACTTTTCCAAACTCTTTTGCCCTTGTTTTGGACTCTAATTTGCATGATTTGAATGGAAATAACCCAGACTGATGCTGTTTTCAGCAGAATTGCCTTGGTGTTATTTTTGTGCAGAAATAAAAGTTCTCAGATTGACCTGAAAATTTACGGAGAATATTTTTGGAATTAATAAAAAATACTGGCAAAAGAATCAACTGCAGGGGGGCCATCACCTGGCCACAAGCCTGGTGGGCACGCCCACCCCCCTAGGGCGCACCGGGCAGGCTTGTGGCCCCCCTGCTGCTCCTCTGACCTCGTTTCCACTTCTATATATACCTATTCGGGGAGAGAAAAATCAAGGAGAAGAGTTCATCGCATTTCACAATACGGAGCTGCCGCCACCTCCTGTTATTCCTCAGGAGACCAGATCTGGAGTCTGTTTTGGGCTTCGGAGAGGGGAAATCGACGCCTTAGTCATCACCAACCATCCTTCATCACCAATTCCATGGTGTTATCCACCGTTCATGAGTAATCTCATCATAGGCTTGCTGGACGGTGATGGGTTTGATGAGATTTATCATGTAATCGAGTTAGTTTTGTTAGGGTTTGATCCCTGGTATCCACTATGTTCTGAGACTGACGTTGCTATGTCTTTGCTATGCTTAATGCTTGTCACTAGGGCCCGAGTGGCATGATTTCAGATCTGAACCTATTATGTTCTCATGAATATATGTGTGTTCTTGACCCTATCTTGCAAGTTGTAGACACCTAGTACGAGTTATGATCCGCATCCCCTAGGGTGACAACAACTGGGATTCTTTCCGATGATTACCGTAGTTTGAGGATTTCATGTATTCACTAAGTTCTAATGCTTTGGTCCGGATCTCTATAAAAAGGAGGCCTTAATACCCCTTAGTTTCTAATAGGACCCCACTGCCACGGGAGGGTAGGACAAAAGATGTCATGCAAGTTCTTTTCCATAAGCACGTATGACTATATATATTGAATACATGCCTACATTACATTGATGAATTGGAGCTAGTTCTGTGTCACCCTATGTTATAACTATTGCATGATGAATGCCATCCGACATAATTATCCATCACTGATCCATTGCTTATGAGCTTTCCATATATTGATCTTCGCTAAGTTACTTTTCCGTTGCTACTGTTACAAACACTACAAACTGCTACTATCACCTTGCCAGAGTTACCGTTACTACTATATTACTTTGCTACTTAATACTTTGCTGCAAATATTAAGTCTGTCAGGTGTGGTTGAATTGACAACTCATCTACTAATACTTGAGAATATTCTTTGGCTCACCTTGTGTCGAATCAATAAATTTTTGTTGAATACTCTACCCTCAAAAACTGTTGCGATCCTCTATACTTGTGGGTTATCAAGAATTACTGTGAAGCAATTGATAGAAAAGAAAATAATCATGTAGTTATCCAACGCAATGACCATGCATATAGGCATCACGTCCGTGACTAGTAGACCAAAACGATTCTGCATCTACTACTATTACTCCACACATCGACCGACTCCTGCCTGCATCTAGAGTATTAAGTTCATGAAGAACAGAGTAATACATTAAGAAAGAGGACATGATCTAGAGGGATAAACTCAAGAAATATGATGAAAACGCCATCTTGTTACCCTTGATGGCAACAATACAATACATGCCTCGCTACCCCTACTATGTCACTATGTGAGGACACCGCAAGATTGAACCCAAAACCAAGCACTTCTCCCATTGCAAGAATTACACATCTAGTTGGCCAAAGCAAACCAATAACTCAAAGAGACTTGCAAGGATATGAAATCATGCAAATAAGAATTCAGAAGAGATTCAAATAAGATTCATGGATAATATGAACATAAACTCACAACTCATCGGATCTTGACAAACACACCACAAAAGAGGATTACATCGGATAGATCTTCGTGAAGATCACGAAGAACATGGTATTGAAGATCAAAGAGAGAGAAGAAGCCATCTAGCTACTAGCTATGGACCCGTAGGTTTGTGGTGGTCTACTCACGCATCATCGGAGGGGCAATGGATTTCATGTAGATGCCCTCCGTGATCGGAACCCCCTCCGGCAGATTACCGGAAAAGGCTCCAAGATTGGATCTCTCAGGAACGGAGGCTTCTGGCGGCGGAAAAGTATTTACGTTGCTCTTTTTGATGTTGCGGGAATATTTGGGTATTTATAGACCAAGAATTAGGGTTAGGAGACCTGCCAGGAAGCCACAAGCTTGTTAGGCGCAGCCAGGGGGCGCGCCTAGCAGGCTTGTGGCGCCTTGGCACCTCCCCTGACGTGCACTCCAAGCTTGGTCGACTTGTTTCCTTCGATAATAATTCCTTCCGAAGGTTTTATTCCATTTGGACTCCATTTAATTTTCCATATCTACAAAACTCAAAAATAAGGAAAAACAGAAACTGGCACTTTGCTCTATATTAATAGGTTAGTCACAAAAAATATAAAATAGCATATTAATGCATATAAAGCATCCAAAACATATAATATAACTGCATGACATCATCAAAAATTATAGATACGTTGGAGACGTATCAGCGTCGCGGATGGTACTACTCTGATCGAATTGCTCCGCGACACCCTAAAGGCGCACGACACCCGCTCTCCCACAACGTCTCGTGGCTGCAGTTACGCTATAAATATGCCCCGCCCCGGGCAGGGGGTATTGCAGTCTCGAGGTGTCTTCTTTCTTCAATCGCTCCGTGGAGAAAACCCCCTTCCCCTCCCTTCTTCTCCTCCCCAATGGCATCTGTAAGAAGCGCCACAGGCATGGGGAAACGCGTGGCTCCGCCGGCTCCCTCGCCCTCCTCCGGAGGCAGTGCCGGGGAGCCCTTAGGGTCGGCGCAAGTTCGTCTGCGCTGGGCCATGGTCGATGAGTGAGTGCTCTGCCGCCTCCCCTTTCTTAGTTGTCGTGTACGGTGCTACATACCTGATCCTTTTCTTCTTCTAGGGAAACTGTGGCCAAGAAACGCAAGCTCGGTGAGCTCCAGGAGGAGGTGGTCACGCTACGAGCCCAACGGACGACTGCCGATGCCGCTTTCCAAGCCGCCCTCAAGGGCGAAGTGGTGGCCAGGGCGGAGCTGGCGTCCCTCCAATCCCAGGTCAAGGAGGCGGCTGATGTCATGCATGCCCCATACGACGAGGCGGCTTATGCTCAGATGCTGGAGTCCCTACGCACCAAGTTGTACCTCGACATCGCCCAGCGCACGGCCAGCGCAGTGAGTCGGTTCATCGGGGAAGCCCCTGCCGGGTGGTGCATACGTTGGAGACTAGCGTCTCCCGTGTGAACGCGGATAGCGAGGCTGACGCGCGCGACCTCTTGGAGCTTGCCTTGATGTGCGTCTTCTCCAACTTGCGCCGCCTCGCCTCGGAGCTCGACCTCGAGCGCGTCATGGAGTGGGTGCCTAAGGGGCTCCAGAGGCCCCTCCAGGCCGAGGTGCGTCCGCACATGGAGTCCCTGGCGGAGCAGTTCATCCAGGTGCCCGTTCTCGGAGGAAGGGCGGTTCCGGCACAGTGGCATCCGGCGACTCGGCCGACAACAACGACTCCTCCGCCTAGACTTTCCCTGCCTCCCTTTCCTGGTACCTGTAATAGTTCAAGAAGAACTCGGGCCCTGTGGGCATCAATCATTTGCGTATTACCTTTGCCTATGTTTATTTTTCTTAAATCCTCGGTCGTCTGCTTGTAGTGACGTGACTTAGTTTCCTTGCACAGGGCTTGGCACCGCCGCCAATGCGGTCCGGTGATGGTGGCCGACTGGGCCCTCGTGAGGAGCTCCCACCCGAGGGGCAGCCCGTGGCCTCCAGCTCTGAGTTCGTCACCATGCTTCTCGTCGTCGTAGGGTCCCTCTCCTCGTGTTGTTTCTCCTGGCACTTCAGGCTTCCGAGGTTTTGGTAGCCGTGCGTAGTGGCCTGCACCCTGCTCCCCTCCTCAAGCCGCCTTTAGATGAGGAGGATCTTGCTTGGTTTAGTAGTGTACTGTTATTGTGGGTTGTTGACAATCTCGTGCACCGCGAGGTGCGGCCAGGTTGTCCAGATAATTTGTTATTCCTCCCGGGGAGCTTCTTCCTTGCTTACGAGTGGGGCGGGTTGGGAGCCCTTATTCTTGGGGGCGTTGGCGCCTGCGGCATGCGCCTGATCCGTGTTGGTGTCCCTAGGTACGACGTAGCATGGTACATAAGGCTCCACATAAAGGCCTGGTTCTCCTCCTGAGCCGTCCAGCGGGATGCCGGGGACGGTCCCTCCAGGCGGCGGCGGGGCGCCGCCCTGCACGGGCAGCCCGCAGACCCTCCTGTGTCGAGCCTCGGAGCGAAGTTTGTTACCTCTGCCACCACCGTGGGGTGGGACGTGCGCCTCCTAACGTGGATTGCTTCCTCGGTGATCCGCGCTCCTTTGCCATTGTTGATTGTTTGTCCGGACGCCTGCATCGCTTGCTCCCTGCGCAGAACGGCGCGCTCCCGCCTGGTCAATCCAGGTCGTTGAAGGTCCACTGGGTCATGGAGGCACGTGTTGGTGCACGTGTGGGCTAGGCGTTGTTTCCTTTGCGTGCTTGGTCATCATGGCTAGGTTGTGCCTCGAAACCGGTCACCAAAATTCGAAGGAGAAGGAGCACGGTCTGCAGCGGGCCCCGCTCGGGCTCGCCCAGGGCTGGAGGGTTGCACCGTCAACGGGCTGGGGGACAGGCATAGCGAACGAGCCCCAGCGCCTGAAGAAGGGTGAGGAGCCACGTCCCTCCGTGCAATGGCGATCGGCTCCGTGACGTGGTCAGCCCGCGCGTCGAAGGCCCCGTGCATCAGGCAGTGGTCGAGCATCACGCTTGCGAGTAGCAATGCATCGTATGAGTCTAGGTATCCCACGTAGGTGCGGCGCGACACCAATGCCGAAGGCATCGCCCACCCTTCATGTGTTTGGGCGGCGCGACGGGCAGCGACGGCGGAGGCGATACTGGCGGCTAGACACTGTCCGCCCAGCACTATGTTGCTGGGGCGTGGTTCTCCGATGGCAGCGGTGGGATCGATGAAAGCTTATCCGCCACGGCCGAGGGAAGCTAGTTGGGTTCCAGCCATCATAGAAGTGGAGAGAGGTGAGAGCGAGGCTTGAAGAAAACTCTGACATGCCCCTACCTGGCGCGCCAAATGTCGGATTTTGGGCTCCGCAAAACCCTCAAGTTTCGAACACAGTGGCCTGTGCGAAGATCCCTTGTAGCCTCGCCGTACTTAGCTGGCTACTCGATGGTTACTATGGCGAACTCGCATGATGACGAGGAAGAACATGAACACGATTATTTTCCCAGGTTCGGGCCGCTAGGAAGTGTAATACCCTACTCCTACTTTGGTGGATTGCCTCATGGGGAGGTGTGGGGGATGAACTAGTATAGTTGTTTCGAGCCTCGTGAGGGTGCTCTAGTGGTGTTCTTGGCTCTCTGCCTTGTCTATTGGTTAGTCGAGTGGTTTTGTCAGATCGTTTCGTCGTCCCCCTCTATGGTGTGTCCTAGCCTCTATATATAGCAGTGGCTCGGGTCCTCTTCCCTTATCACAATGGCAGAAAGGGATCCCACAATGGCCAAATTTGAAGGGGGACAGGAGTACACCCCCGTCTGGTCCAAAGGCGGTCTTCGCTTGCAAAGTAGCTGTCGATGATGCAGAGGTGGGCTCAGCAATGACATCTGCCCTGCGGGGCTCGTGGTCATGGTATTGTTGCACTGGAATGGAAACCTTTGGGGGCGCTTTGGGAACCCGCGGACGTCCCCGCTCCCTTTGCACCAAAGGGGAAAATGCACCGCCTGGCATGCTGGAGCCCGCCTGTTCTTCCTTGCGTCATCTTTGACTCCTGAGGCCAGGTTCTGCATAGATATCTCCACTACTCTGGAGGGGGCCTGAGGAGGCCCGTCCTTGCTTGTCTTGGTGTCGTTCTTCCTCGCGAGCCTGGGGTCCTCGCGAGGGCCTTGTCTTGAGTGGAGCCGCGCCATGCCGTGTCTTGCTAACGATGCGGGCCATGTCCTGGGCTGCAAGCAGGCAGGTCTGAGTACCCCGGTTCCCAGAATGCCGACAGGGCATAATCTGTCTTCCAGCGAGTCGCCACGTGCTTATCAAGAGCCACTTAGCCACCTGAGGGATCGACACCGCATGGAGAAATGACTGGAGTTGTGGAGCGGTGGCCGATCGGCTCGCGTCTGTCGGGGGATGGCTTGCCAGGTCTTCCTAAAGTTGTGTGTGCCTCAGTGCTCGGCAAGCACCAGGGACGTGACTGGGGTGGTTCGCGCCCGTCTTGGGCTGTTGCATCGACCTTGCCGGTGTTGCTTAGCCAGCATAGCTTGCTTCTGTCGGCGTCCTAGTCTTTAATGTTGGTTTGACGTGGTAGTAGCTTTCCCCAGCAGGCTTAAGCCATGAGGTTGGAGGCTTATCGTTCGTGCACAAGTCAGGGGGAAATAAACACCCCTGTTTGTGTACCCCGACACCCCCATCTTGATTGTACGCTAACCATACATGCAAATACGCATGATCAATATTAGAGACTCACGGGAAGATATCACAACACAACTCTAGGAAGAAATTAGAGTCATACAAGCTTCATATTCCAAGACAGGGGCCTCAAGGGCTCGAATACAAACAAGTCAGCGGAAACAACAATATCTGAGTACAGACATAAGTAAACAAGTTTGCCTTAAGAAGGCTAACACAAATGGAAACATGGATAAAAAGGCAAGGCCTCTTTCCTGGGAGCCTTCTAACTACTCCTGGTCATCGGCGGCCTTCACTTAGTAGGAGGATCCATTGGGGTAGTAGTATTTGTCAGCGGGATCAACTGGCTCCTGAGCTCCGTCATCTAATCGCAACAATCATATCAAGGGAAAAAGGGGAGCCAAGCAACCGTGAGTACTCATCCAAAGTAATTACAATACTTACATTAGATCTGTGCTAAATAAGTATCAAACAAATGAGGCTATATATTTGCATTGAACTACGGAAATGCCAGAAGATAAGGGAAAGACCTAGCATATCGAAGACTAACATCTTCAGCATCTTGTAGCATTGGAAAAGTACAAATTAACATATCATAAACAATAAGTATATTGTAGCAACGCCTAGCGATCCTTCCTCGACTCCCCATAAGAAAGAAATCTTGGAGCCATCATATTCATTTCATGTCTCCAGTATCCAGTTCTAGTTGTATAGATTGGGAAACAACTCCGAGCGTTTGTTACGGTGGACATGGCTATTCGAATAGATATACTTCCCTACAGTGGTGCACAAACTTACCCAACAAGCTCGATTAACTCTAGACGGAAACGCTTACTCGGGTCATGCAAAGCAGGTGCTTACGAGGCCACCCGGGCGTGTGCCGCTCAATTGTGATGTCTAAAGAGCTTTTGGGCGAATGTACGACTTATAGTGCCCATACTGATTCGCGCGGGGTGGTTAGTGCGAAAAAGGCCAGAGGCCTACTCAGATCACATATCCAAACCCGTTAGTGTCTTGGTAGTGTGTGATAACAATCCATGATCCATGATCTAAGGTATCATTGCCCCATCTGTCGGACTTACGGCAAGGGCTAAGAATGCCTAGTCGTGCTGCGTAATTATCTCATGGGCACCCTCCTTATTAACCTGACTACACATCACTTGCGGGTACCCCTCGGGGCCAACCCATCTTTCACATTTCCCTCGCGGGTACCCCTTGGGGCCGACCAATCTTTCACATGGTTCTAGGTTAAGTCAAAGTAACCGCGTGCATATAACAACAAGGGAGAATCCTAGGAATAACCCTGGATCGATTCCACTCTATGTAATCATCAATTTGACCTGGGAGGAATCAACCTCGAGGGTTCACACTTGAGGTGTTGCACGACAGAGTCATTATCGTGGAGTGGTGAAGGAGGAATCATCCCCTGTAATCCACGAATGACTAGCTTCCCTACAGAGTTATCACCAGGAGTGCGTTATGAGGTAACACCCCCGACACTCGATAGTAGATCTATAGAGTCGTACAACTTAGGGTATGTGAGGTGATGTGTCGGGCTCAGGATGTCGATCACGTTGATCGAGTCATCGATGATGAAGCAAGGGCAACAGGGACAAGGTGAGGGGTCACTGTTGGATCACTAACCAACCTAATCTAAGCATATAGGATAGCAGGTAAGGTAGCAATAGCAGGTTACAAAAACAGGCTATGCATCAAAATAGGAGCTATCAACAATACTAGCAAAATCTAATGTAGGCATGAGAGATAAGGAATGGGTGATATGGGAATGATCAAGGGATTTTTCTTGCCTGGAAGCTCTATTGCAAGTGGCTCGACCTCAGAGGTGTAGTTGTACACGGCAGCAGCGCTAGTCTCGATGTCCACCAGAGAGAACAGCGGGAAGAAACATAAATATAAAGCAAACAGATGCATCACGATGCATGACTTGGTAATATGAAGTGCTAGGGGTGACCTAATGCAGTCCTACATGAGGTCAACAGTCAACCCAACTATTCCATGTCAAACCTGACAGTTGGGTCCCACATGTCACAGATAGTGGCGTTAATAAGGGTTTAAATTTAACTAAATAGGTTAATTAGCAGGTAGGACCCATATGTCAGTGACTGATTAATTTAAACTAAATATTTTGATTAACATTTTAGTTAATTAAGTGGGGTTGCCTACGAGTTGGTGACTGGGGTTGACCGGTCAGCACAGTTGAGTGGGTCAGCACAGTCACATAGGGCCAGGGAGCCACTAGCAGTGACCCTGGGGGTGTCCCCAGGTCAGCCACGCCGGCGGACGCCACCGGAGTTGCCGTCGGGATTTTGCTACAAGTGTCATTTGGTGTGGGGCCGGTGGGGATCGAACGAGTGGAGTGAGCCGCGTTGATCTACGGTGGTGCCTGGATCGGGGATGGCCGGAAATAGCGTCGGGGACGAGTGAGGTGACGGCGGTTCTAGGGTGAGGATAGAGGCGAGGCTACGGGGCCGAAAACATTTGAGATGACGTCCGTGACAAGCAGAGCGGTGGCAGCACTCGGTTGCTCGTCTATGAGGGGGCTAAGGTTCACGGAGAGGACATGGGCATGTGCGTTGGGGTCCTGGGAACCTCAGCAGCATGACGCGGATCTCGGGCGTGGGTTGCAGCTACTGGGACCACGCCAGCGAGCTTGACTGCGATGATGAGGCATGGGAACGCAGCAGGCCGCTACGGCTATGAAGAGGGACAAGAGAGAGAGGGAGGAGGAGCATAGGGTTCACTAGGCCCTGCAGATGTGCAACACGGGCTCGAGGGAGGCCTGGAGTAGATGGGCGGATGGCGACGATCTCCGGTGCCTGAGGAACAAGATGAAGATGGAGACGGCACTGGGGTACCTCCCAACCAGCATGCCTGGTCAGGGACGACGAGGCAGACACAGGTGGCAGCGATGTAGACGCTCGGGCGAGGCATGATACATCTCCATCTTATCCACTTTTCCAAACTGTTTTGTCCTTGTTTTGGACTCTAATTTGCATGATTTGAATGGAACTAACCCAGACTGACACTGTTTTCAGAAGAATTGCGTTGGTGTTATTTTTGTGTAGAAATAAAAGTTCTTAGATCGTCCTGAAAATTTACGTAGAATACTTTTGGATTTAATAAAAAATACTTGTGCATGAATTAACCAGACGGGGGCCACCTGCAGGCCACAAGCCTACTAGGCACGGCCACCCCCCTGGCCGCGCCTAGCAGACTTATGGGGCCCCCGTGGCTCCTCTGACCTCCTCTCCAGCTCCATATAACCCTATACATGGAGAAAAAATCAAGGATAAGAATTCATCGAGTTTGATGATACGGAGCCGTCGCCACCTCCTGTTCTTCCTCAGGATACCACATCTGAAGTCCGTTTTGCGCTCTAGAGAGGGAAATCGACGCCATCGTCATCACCAACCATCCTCCCTCACTAATTCCATGATGCTCTCCGTGGTTCGTGGGTACTCCATCATAGGCTTGCTGGACGGTGATGGGTTGGATGAGATTTATCATTTTAAAGAGTTAAGGGTTTGATCCATAGTATCCACTATATTCTGAGATTGATGTTGCTATGACTTTGCTATGCTTAATGTTTGTCATTAGGGACCGAGTGCCATGATTTCAGATCTAAACCTATTATATTTTCATGAATATATCTGTGTTCTTGATCCTATCTTGAAAGTTGTAGACACCTATTACGAGTTATGATCTGCATCCCCCCAGGGTGACAATAACTGGGATTCTTTCCGGTGATTACCGTAGTTTGAGGAGTTCATGTATTCACTAAGTGCTAATGCTTTAGTCTGGTTCTCTATTAAAAGGAGGCCTTAATATCCCTTAGTTTCCATTAGTGCTAATGGCACGGGAGGGTAGGACAAAAGATGCCATGCAAGTTCTTTTCCATAAGCACGTGTGACTATATATGGAATACATGCCTACATTACATTGATGAATTGGAGCTTGTTCTGTGTCACCCTATGTTATAACTGTTGCATGATGAATGACATCCAACATAAATATCCATCACGGATCCATTGCCTATGATCTTTCCATATATTGATCCTTGCTAAGTCACTTCTCCATTGCTACTGTTACAATCACTACAAAACTGCTATTGTTACTTTTGCTACCGTTACCTTTTACTTTCGTACTACTTTTCTACAGGATACTTTGTTGCAGATATTAAGACTTTCAGGTGTGTTTGAATTGACAACTTATCTGCGAATACTTGAGAATATTCTTTCGCTCCCCTTGTGCCGAATCAATAAATTTGGATTGAATAGTCTCACCTCGAAAACTATTGCGATCCCCTATACTTGTGGGTTATCAAGACCTTTTTCTGGCGCCGTTGCCAAGGAACATAGCTCTATTCTCTGAGTCACTTGGGATATATATCTATTGATCACTATGAAGAATCTAAAAGATACAAAACCAAGATCTATCCTGCTACTACGAGGGGAGGTAAGGAACTGCCATCTAGCTCTACACTTGATTCACATTCTGCTATGAGTAAGTTTGTGACACCACCACCTACTAGTAATTGTGATGTGTCACAACAAATTGATGATGCCACTTCTGCTATGCATGATGCTTATGATGATACTTTGCTTGATAATATTGTGCCACTAGGTGAATTTATTGATGAACAAATTGCTAGAGTCAATGTTAAAAATTATGATACTTCTGAAACTGATGAAATTATTGAAACTGAATAGTTTGAGACACCTGCTAGATCTATCTCTCCTAGATATGAACTGCCTGATATTCCTGGGGGTTATGTTATCGAAGGAGAGGTAGCTAGGGATTTTCTTGCTTTTAAGGATAGAGGTGATCTTAAGAAACTACTATGCAAGTGGAAAGAAAAATCTTTGAATGCTAGAATGAAATATGATCCCAAGTTTGCTACTTCACCTATCTTTGTTACTGATAAGGATTATGAATTCTCTATCGATCCTGAGTTAATTAATTTGGTGGAATCTGATCCTTTCCATGGTTATGAATCTGAAAGTGTTGTGGCGCATCTTACTAATTGGATGATATAGCCACACTATTTACTCATGAGGAAAAAATTCGTTATTACTATATCCTTAAGTTGTTTACTTTCTCATTACAGGGTGATGCTAAGATATGGTTTAATTCTCTTGCCCCTGATTGTATGTGTAGTCCCCAGGATATGATATATCACTTTTCTGAAACATATTTTCCGGCCCATAAGAAACAAGCTGCCTTGCAGGAAATATTTAATTTTGTGCAAACTGAAGAAGAGAGTCTCCCACGAGCTTGGGGGAGGCTTCTCCAGTTACTTAATGCTTTGCCTGATCATCCTCTCAAGAAAAATGAAATACTTGACATCTTTTATAATGGACTAACAGATGCTTCTAGGGACCACCTAGATAGTTGTGCTGGTTGTGTTTCCAGGGAACAAACTGTTGAACAAGCTGAAGTTCTATTGAATAATATATTGAGCAAGGATAATGATTGCACTATTCCCAAACAACCTCCGAAGCCAACTCCGAAGAAAAGAGGTATTCTATTCCTCAGTCCTGAAGATATGCAAGAGGCAAAGAAATCTATAAAAGAAAAAGGTATTAAAGCTGAAGATGTTAAAAATCTACGACCTATTGAAGAAATCCATGGTCTTGATAACCCGACACAGGTAGTAGAGCTAAATTCTCTTTGTAGATTTGATGAAAGCGATATCCCTCATAATAAGTCTGCTACCAATGCTTGGATGAGTTTGATAATTTTGTTGTTAAGCAAGAAAATTTTAATGCTTATGTTAGTAGACAATTGAAACATAATGCTTTCATGCTTGATCTCTTAGGTGATTATATGAGCGGAACTATCAATGATCTTAAACTGATTAGTAAACATGCTTACATGGTAACTACTCAAGTAGAACAAGTACTTAAGGCACAGAATGATTTGCTTAATGAGATGAATAGTAAGAATAATTATCATTCTGTCAGAGTTGTGACTAGAGGTGGAAGAATGACTCAGGAACCTTTGTATATTGAGGGCCACCCTAAGAGAATTGAGCAAGATTCTCAAAGGAGCAATACTAATGCACCTTGTCGTTCCAGTAATAAGAGGAACAAGGATGATGATAGAACCTTGCATGCTGCTAGTGAACCTGTTATAGATACTCCTGAAAACCAAAATGATATTTCTATTTCTTATGCTAAGACACAATCTGGTGATGAGCATGAGCCTAGTGATAATATTAATGATGATGTTCATGTTGATGCTCAACCTAGTAATGATAAGGATGTGGAGATTGAACCTGTTGTTGATCTTGATAACCCACAACCTAAGAATAAAATATATGATAAAAGAGATTGTATTTCTAGGAAGCATGGTAAAGAAAGAGAACCATGGGTTTAGAAACCCATGCCCTTTCCTCCTAAACCATCCAAGAAAAAGTATGAAGAGGATTTTGAGTAATTTGTTGAAATGCTTAGAGTTGTATTTTGCATATGCGTTTGATTGATATTCTGAAAATGTCTCCTTATGCTAAGTATATGAAAGATATTGTGACTAATAAAAGAAAGATCCCAAAAGCTGAGATTTGCACCATGCTTGCTAATTATACTTTTAAGGGTGGAGTACCAAAGAAACTAGGAGATGCAGGAATACCGACTATACCAAGCTCTATTAAAGGGAATTATGTTAAAACGGCTTTATGTGATTTGGGAGCTGGTGTTAGTGTTATGCCTTTCTGTTTATATCATAGACTTGATTTGAATAAGTTGACATCGACTGAAATCTCTTTGCAAATGGCTGATAAATCAACTTCTCTACCTATCGATATTTGTGAGGATGTCCCTGTCATAGTTACAAATGATACTATCTTAATGGACTTTGTTATTCTTGGTATTCCCGTGGACGACAGTATGTCGATCATCCTTGGTAGACCCTTTTTTAATACTGCAGGGGCTGTTATTGATTGCAACAAGGGAAATGTCACTTTTCATATTAATTGTAATAAGCATACAATACACTTTCCATAGAAACAACCTCAAGTTCATAGTATCAACTCTACTGAAAAAATTCCAACAATTATTATTGGAGGCTTTGAATTCCCTCTTACTATAGTCAAGAAGAAATATGATATACTTATTGTTGGGAATATGCATATCCCCATTGAGGTAACTTTGTGTTATTCGAAAATTCCTCGGTTTCATGTTATTCGAAAGAAGTTTGTTAATAAGACTTGATCAACCTTATTGATGGATTCCTTTTGATAAGCATTAGATGGATGAATTTACAAAGCACAACTTTCTGTACCCAACTTTTGCTTTCTGATAGTTAGAATAAATAAATTAAAATACTATTATTTTCTTGTTCTTTGAGTTTCCCGTGCAATAAAAAAGTGACCTGAAAATAAAAGTTCCAAATGTCCTGAAAATGGAGTATGATTTTTTCTAGAATATTTTAAAATATGTGGCACTGAGCACACTTTAGGGGGCTGCACCAGTGGGCACAAGCCCACAAGGCGCGGCCACCCCCTGGCCGCACCTAGCAGGCTTGTGGGTCCCACATGGCCCCCTTCACTTATTCCAGCACCCATCCACTTCATCTTCTTGCAGAAAAAATCCCACCATTGTTCAAACCCGTGGTCTAGCTCATTTTGCTGCCATTTTCGATCTCCTTGCTCAAAGCTTCATTCGCAAAACTGTTTTGGAGATTGTTGTTCGGTATGTGACTCCTCCAATGGTCCAATTAGTTTTTTTCTAGTGCTTTATGTATTGCAAATTTTTCCTGCTATGGTGACCTTGTTCTTGAGCTTGCATGTCAAATTTATATGGTCCCATGTAGTTTTGATGCATGATCTAGACTCTAGGCACTTGAGGGAGTAGTTGCTATGAGTTTTGTTGAGTTTTGTGCACTTTTATTTTGAGTCACTAAAAATTTCAGAATTTTTTAGAATAATAAAAAAATGTTGAGTAAGGTGTTTCAAGGGGGTTCATCGAGCAAGAAGGCCCCGAGACTCACGATACGCGAGCCCGAACTCAAACCATCGAGGGAAGCACAAGTATGACCTTGTGAATCGCCATCGGATCAATTGATGAGTAATGCCGGTTTAAGAGAATAATTCTACGCATACACAAAAAATGTTGGCCTTGAGGAATTCGTATCGGAAAAATGCAAGCAATACTATCAACTCATGGATTCTTTTGTGCAGAGGTTTGAATTTTTGCTCAATCGTAATAAACCTTCCGTCTTATTTGACCTTTATGATAAATCATATACTTTGGAAATAGAGGATTTTAATCATGCATGCAAAATTACACAATGGGGCAGCTATAGTGATCCGCACAAAACTGAATATAATGATATTCTTGCTAACATTACCGTCGGAGAAACTAGAAATATTACACAGGCTACCATGGGGAGCATTCACTTTCCTGCTATACACTATTTTGCTCTATTCATAGGTAGATGTATTAACGGTAAAACTGAGCATATCGAAGTATGTGCAACCGATCTTAGTATTCTTAAGAGTGCGGTAATGGGCGAAAGGCGATATAACTTAGGAGCCATTATTGCTAGAAGGTTGCATAATAATGCTAAGGATGGAGATTTCTGTGGTGCGATTTATGCCACTCGTTTAGCTATTTATCTTGGGGTATCCATACGCGGAAATGATATTGAGTTACCTCCTGATTTTCTTGATTATGAGGCTTTGGTACGTTTTCAGTTTCTTGAAAGGAACGAACAATCTCTCTAGTACCGACTAATTTTTGACAGACAGCGTGATGTCCATGTTACCCTTCCTGCTCCTGCCTTCTTTAACATTCAGAAAAAATGTAGATACTTTATAACCAGATAGGAGGCAAACGATTACGAGAGGAACGCGGAATTAGTTCGCCTTCACGCTGCAGTGGTTCAGGCGGTAGCCGCCGCAACCCAGTACAACCCCAACTATGACATCGGATATTACCCGGGCCAACCATGGCCATAGACCAACTTATGCCAAAAGTGTAAGCTTGGGGGAGTACTTATTTCTCATACAATTTATATTCATGTTCACACATTCATCTTTGGTAATCGGTGTTCATACTTTTTCATTGTACCATCCATGGTACTTTTTATTTTCTTGTTTCGCTTTCTTCTTGTGTGTTTAATTAACTTTGAGAAAATACAAAAAAATAGTTGTAGCTTTGCTTTCTAGTTTGCTTAATTGCAACATTAAAAAGAAAACCCAAAAAGATTTTTCATTCTTCTTATGCTTGTTGGGAGCTTTCCCGTGTAAACAGCTTTTCTCGTTCTTGTTTTAATTTTATTTCTTTGGGTCGTAAGGAGAAGACCACAATGAAAATGTAGAGTGTCTCTCATACACATTATTGTTTACCTGTCAGAGAGCCTATATTACCTTGTGTTCTCCTTTGAGCTATTGTTTGCATATTCCATCTTAGTCCAATGCACGCGCACCCTTACTATTATTCACATCATTCGGTCGTGCAAGTGAAAGGCAATAATGACGATATTTGATGAAAAGATTGAGATGGAGAAAAGCTAGTATGAACTCGACCTATCTTGCTTTTGTAAATATGATTAGCTCATCGTTCTAAATTCACTTCATCATGGGTGAAACATATTTGCAATGACAATTAGAGATTATAGTTATTCATGCCATGCTAAATTAGCTAGGAGTGGATAATGGTTTGTTTTGGGTGCCAACATGCATATTAAAATGGTTGTGATGTAGTATGATGGGGTCGTATCCTCCTCTGAACGATTCAAGTGGCTCGACTTGGCACATGTTCATGCATGTAGTTGAAACAAATCTACATAGCCTCGACGATATTTATGTTAATAGTGATTTATATCCTACTCATGCTTGCAATCAATGTTGGTTAATCTCAAAGCATGTTGATGATTGTGTCGCTCTCTAATTGGTCGCTTCCCAGTCTTTTGCTAACCTTCACTTGTACTAAGCAGAAATACTACTTGTGCATCCAATCCCTCAAACCCAAAGTTGTTCCATATGAGTCCACCATACCTACCTATATGTGGTATTTACCTGCCGTTCCAAGTAAATTTGCATGTGACAAACTCTAAACCTTCAAATAAACATTATGATTTGTATGCGCAAATCGCTCATGTGGTGACTGGGGGCTATCAGTATTTTCCATATTAGGTGGGTTATTCTCACGATATGTGTTGATTCACTATCATTCACGAGAAAGTGGCTGGTAAACGGGATGCCTAGTCCCATGCTCTAAGTAAAATGCAAATAATTAAACAAAACTCCCCCAGGAATTGTGTCTGTATGGTCAGTACCCGTGGATTCATCTCGCCGTGGAGTGTGGCTGATTGGTGGAGCGGGATTAAAAACTTTATCTTTCTGTTTGGGAACCACCTATAATGTATCTAGCATGGAAGATGTTGAAAACCTTTTGGTCGTTATGTGAGAAATGAAAGCATACCTCTCAAAAATTATTACATACCTATGTTTTAAAAACTCAAGCTCTGGCACCCTTGCAAATCAATGCTTACCACTGCGAAGGGCCTTTCCATTTACTTTATTGTTGAGTCATCATCTTCTTATAAAAGGCACCAGTTAGAGAGCACCACCATCATTTGTATAGTTTGTTGTTAATCGATATTGAGTATGAGCTTGACTCGATATGTCTCATCGTGAATTAGAATGTCTAGTCAGTCCTTGTTCTTTAGAGGTGCTCTGCATTTATGTTTTGCGGTCCCGGAATGGGATAGCGAGATACCATTTTGTCATATTGTATCATCATTATTTTGAAAAAGTGTTCTCATCTGAGAGTTATTATTATTGCTCGCTAGTTGATTATGTCATTGACATGAGTAAATGTGAGACCTAAATGTTACTATGAATGTGGTTAGTCCATGATCTTTGTTGAAAATCTGAACATCAGTTAGACGTATTTACAACAACAAGATCAAACAGACTTTATAAAAGTTTTTCTTGATTACATTCAGTTTATCAACTGAATTGCTTGAGAACAAGCAATGGATTAAGCTTGGGGGAGTTGATACGTCTCCATCGTATGCACTTTTCCAAACTCTTTTGCCCTTGTTTTGGACTCTAGTTTGCATGATTTGAATGGAACTAACCCGGACTAACAATGTTTTCAGCAGAAGCCTTGGTGTTATTTTTGTGCAAAACTTAAAGTTGTCGCATCGTACTGAAAATTTATATAGAATATTTTTGGATTTAATAAAAAATACTGGCGCAAGAGTTAACCAGAGGGGGGCATCTACAGGCCACAAGCCTGCTAGGCACGGCCAACCCCCCCCCCCCCCCTTGCCGTGCCTAGCAGGCTTGTGGGGGGCTCGTGGCTCCTCTGACCTCCTCTCCAACTCCATATAACCCTATTCATGGAGAAAAAATCAAGGAGAAGAATTCATCATGTTTCACGATACGGAGCCGCCACCACCTCCTGTTCTTCCTCATGAGACTGGATCTGGAGACTGTTTTGGGCTCCGAAGAGGGGAAATCGACGCCATTGTCATCACCAACCATCCTCCATCACCAATTCCATGATGCTCTCTGTCATTCATGAGTAATCCCATCATAGGCTTGCTGGACGGTGATGGGTTTGATGAGATTTATCATGTAATCAAGTTAGTTTGGTTAGGGTTTGATCCCTAGTATCCACTATGTTTTGATATTAATGTTGCTATGACTTTGCTATGCTTAATGCTTGTCACTAGGGCCCGAGTGGCATGATTTCAGATCTGAACCTATTATGTTCTCATGAATATATGTGTGTTCTTGACCCTATCTTGCAAGTTGTAGACACCTATTACGAGTTATGATTCGCATCCCCTAGGGTGACAATAACTGGGATTCTTTCCGGTGATTACCGTAGTTTGAGGATTTCATGTATTCACTAAGTGCTAATGCTTTGGTCCGGCTCTCTATTAAAAGGAGGCCTTAATACCCCTTAGTTTCCAATAGGACCCCGCTGCCACAGGAGGGTAGGACAAAAGATGGCATGCAAGTTCTTTTCCATAAGCACGTATGACTATATATAGAATACATGCCTACATTACTTTGATGAATTCCAGCTAGTTCTATGTCACCCTATGTTATAACTGTTGCATGATGAATGCCATCCGACATAATTATCCATCACTGATCCATTGCCTATGAGCTTTCCATATATTGATCCTGGCTAAGTCACTTCTCCGTTATTGTTACTGTTACTTCCGTACTACTTTGCTACTGAATACTTTGCTATAGATATTAAGTCTTTCAGGTGTGGTTGAATTGACAACTCAGCTGCGAATACTCGAACAAAAAAATTGTCTCCCCTTGTGTCGAATCAATAAATTTGGGTTGAATACTCTACCCTCGAAAACTGTTGTGATCCCCTATACTTGTGGGTTATCAAGGCGGATCTGGAGGAGGGGAGGGAGGAGAGCGAGTGGACGAGGGGTAGATGGTGCTAGTGTTTCGGGGGAGGCCACAGGGAGGCCTTATCCCCTCCGCACGTCAGTGGATGGCCACCACAGTGACGATCGCGGTTGTGGCATGCATCGGGGCTGGCCACGACCCCCTCCACTCTTCTAGAGAAGAGGGAGACGAGGCGGGGTGGGCTGGGCCGCACTTGAGGCCCAAGTGCACAGTGGGGCTTTTTCTGTTTTCTATTCTTTTTCAGCTTCTTTTAATTATTTTCTATTTTGCATTCATTTTTAGATCATTTGAATTTTATAAAATACGGAGCTTGGTCCATTGTTAGCAATGCAATATTATGCAGTGCCGCAAAAATTTGAAAGGCTTTTGAAATAGTTTGGATTTTTCATAATTTAAATGGCATTTAAATTATTGTTCTGGCCTCTGTTTAATTTTTAGGGTTTTTAACTACTTTATAAAAAGTTAGTTTCTCCACCATATTTACGTATGGATTATTTGCCACACTAAGATCATTTTAGTTTTCATGTTTGTGTATTTCTTATTTCACTTACTATTTGAATTTGAATTTCAAAGTGGACTTTGAAATGAGATATGATTCCAAAGATGATCAAGTACTGATTTGCAAAGCGCCTTAGCTTAATGATGATGATCATTGTAGCTCACTACATAGGGGTGTTACATTCTGTCAATAGGTAGTTATGCATCTCGATGGAACAAAAATTTCTTTCTTGGTGTTGCCGACAGTAGGTGGGTATATATCCATAGGTTAGCACTTTGAAGATTACTTCAAAACAAGAAATCCCGCACCCCACTCTTGTCGTCGCCCGCGTCTCCGGATGATCTCCATCTTCTCCTACGTGCCCTCACCGCAACAGTCCATCGCCCTAAATGGGAAACTTCACCGCCATTGCCGCCATAGAGAAGATCCGCCAAGTCACGGTAA
The DNA here is from genome assembly GCA_022496015.1 of Hordeum marinum. Lineage (NCBI taxonomy): Eukaryota > Viridiplantae > Streptophyta > Magnoliopsida > Poales > Poaceae > Hordeum > Hordeum marinum. The sequence continues at coordinate 274,340,637 of CM039677.1, read as the reverse complement.
CCTTCGGTTCCACATGCGCTCCCAAATACAAGTCATGCTCATTAGGTGTTGTTACATCTCTAGCCATAGTTTGTGATCCCATCCACTCAAAAGTTTCTTAGAATAGGTCAAATGAAAAAATATTAGGGTTAGGTCTCCGCATTATGCAATCTCGGAGTCACCGAGCCGAAATGTCTCGATGTTATTGATTTGGGTTAATCCACGACACAATGACTTCTTGATGAAACGGAAAGTGCCTATCGTTGTCACAGAAATAAGATTAGTCGGTGGTGCTTGGTTGAGCGATAGGGAGCTCTACGAGGGTATGTGCATGGAAAAATTGGGTGGGCGCGCTCCGCGCGTGGCGGTGGAGTCCGGGACCGGCACCCTCCAGACTCACCTACCCACATTGAACTCCCAAGGATCTCATTCTTGGCTCAATTTAGGAACGGGTATTTTAGCACAACTTCGGTTAGACCGAGTCACACTTTAGTGAAACCAAAACTGTGTGACCAATTTTCTGATGTTGTTGTTAGTCGCCTCGAAAATTCTGAAATCTAAAACTCGATGGAACCAAATTTTATATTGTGAATACCTAAAACTAACCTTTTTTAGTTCAAACTTGCATAAACTTCTGAATTTTGTGATGCTCATCCATTCTACTCCTTCATATCTATTTCACAGGGTCAGTGTCCAACCCTATCTGGATCAGAGGACGGCCAGAATGAGTTCAGAGAGAAGAGTGTAGACCTTGATGCAGTCACTAGTCCTGAGGCCAGCTCTGAGGACTCGGGAACTCCTAGCTCCCATAACTTACCCAAGGCAGGCACCAAGGCTTGGAAGCCAAGGAATTTTGAAGAGGAGGATGCAGATTTCATTCCAGATGAGGAGACATCCAAAAAGCAGCCTGAAAGGATGGAAAGAGTTGGTGCCAGAAAGGTCCCTGAGTCAGTAGCTACAAAAATAGGGATTTCTCTATCTTTGGAGAAACCTAGTTCTTCAGGAAGGGCCATATTTATGGCTAAGAACCCAAGGCAGAAAAGGGACAGGAAAAGGATCATCCATGTGACTAGGAGGCCAACCTCCATGTTCAAAGGCCGTGGAGAGGATGAGGAAGGGGAAGAGAAGGAACCAGCTACTAGACCTCCTCCTTCCAAGGGGAGAAACTTCTTGGCTGATGCCATGCCAAGAAAACCAGCTACAAAGGCCAAGCAAGCCCCCAAGCCGGGGAAGACAACTAGAGACATTTCTACCACACATAAGAATAAGGGCACAACTTATAGGTAAGCCCCTACCTCCTCGAGCTAATGAGGATGAGGATGTTGTTGTGTTGAGGAAGCTTCGATCTCACTTGCCAGACCATAATGATGATTATCTAATGGCTGAAAACATGAAGGACACGAAGGATCGTGGTCTCAGGAAGTGGAGAGCCAGTGATCCCTATGATGTCAGGAGAAGAACTAATGTTGATCCTCGCTTTCACACCGAGGAGTAGCAAGACTTCTATGAGACTGTCTTGCTAGACAAGAAGCCTGTAGTCAGTTACATGAGCTATGTGGAATGGAAATGCATCAATTCTCATTATGACTATTTCCCCCATGTCCAGGATAGCATCAAAATGATGGAACTTTATAAGTTCAGTCGCAAAGAGATGAATGCATGGAATGATGAACTTATCGTGCAATTCTACTCCACTGAACTTTTCTATCCAAATGGCAGTGTAGTGTCGATGAGTGAAGGCACCAGGTACCAGTCTACCATTGATGAGTGGGCTACCATCTTAGGAGTCCTAGAGGTGCAAGAGGGAGATTTGAATGTATACTCAGAGTCCAAGATAAATCGCAACTCCATGTGCATCATGTACAAGACAATTTCCAAAGAAGTATGTACAAGACAAGAGGGAGATTACTATTGGTAGGTAGGACTCACTACCTCCAACACTATGTTGAGGCACACCTTGATGCCCAAATCAACCCCTGCCTTGTTTTCCACATCATAATTTATTCCTCCATCTATATACAACTTTCTTGTCATTTCTTCTTTTTGGTTTCATATAATAAATGATATACATCTGAAACCCAACCTAACGTATAAAGAATGAATATTTATCGGTAATGCTCAGGAAGAAAGAAGGGGTCATCTTTTTGATTTTTATTCCACCCTCATGTACCCTTCTTTGCATTTTTTTCTAAAGCCTGTTCAACCTCATATCACCTAGAACAAGTCGACAAGATGATCCATGGATACTCCACCAACATGCTACATCATGTGGACAGACAAACCAGGATCAGGGTGATGGATCTCATTGTTGAGACCGTGAAGAGGATTGTTGCTGATCCAAAGAGTTCATGTGGATCTGGTCCATAGATTCAGATGTTCACCAACTCCAAAGTTGGAAAGAGCCTCTATCTGCTTGATCGACCGCATCTGCCGCTCCAGCAAGAGTTTGAGTACAATGTCATAGTGATGGATCCATCTCATCCCATTTCATCTACTGCACAGGCATCGACTGAGGCACAGGCCTAGTCAAATGCAGCAAGAGCCACTAGTGCTCTAGTCCTAAAGAGGAAGAGCGATCAGATGGCCTATCTAGTCAGTACTATCCAAGGCATGGAGAAGAACATCATAGAGCTACTGCTTAACCAGAAGAGACTTGAAATGATAGTGGAGACAAGGTTTTGCATGGCTGTCAAGTCTCAAGCCTTGGTGGGCTTTCTAGTCGACTGGGTGGATATGGAGTATCTCCCGCCGCCCCCGACTCCAGTCATTGCGCATGCACTTCTATGGCTCGAAGATGCATTCTGGCCTGGGAGCTGACATTGTCCTCACCTCCCCCAAGGAGTATCAGCTGAAGTATGTTCTGCGGATTCACTTTGCAGCCTCGAACAATGTGGCAGAGTATGAAGTGCTCAACCACAGCCTCTAGCTGACCAGGGAGATTGGCGTCTCGTGCATCTTGTGCTTTGACAACTTTAGCCCGGTGGTGTAGGAAGTCACTGGTGAGTGGAATGCTAGGGACACAATCATGGCCAGCTACCGGTAACTAGTCCAGGAATTGATGGGCGGTTTCGAGGGTTGTGAGTTCCATCACATCCCTCGAGTCGGCGACGAGGCTGCAGACATGCTCGCCAGGATCGGCTCCACCCGGTAGCCCATTCCAGCCGGCGTGTGTCTCGAGCATCTGCGCAAGCCCTTTATCAAGCCTTCCCTAGACTACAAGTCTATCTCCATCCTGGCCAACCTGGGAACCGCCAGCTTCATCCCGAGGGCTCCTGACCCCGCAATGGGGGTTGTTGGCTCTGGCTCGGGGATCGCCACTCCAACCCCGGGGGCTGCTGGCTCCATCCTAGGGGCTGCTCCTCTAGCTCAAGGGATGTCGGCTCTGGCCTAGGCACTGCTCCCTCGGCCTTGTGGTCTGCAGGCTCAGGACCGGTGAGCCCAACGGCAGTAGAGACGTCTTGATGGTGGTCATGGCCTCATCCTAGGCGCAACCCTTCGTCACCTACCTCACGAGCGGAGAGCTACCCGCAGATGAGGTGGTCTCCCGACAAATCCAACATTGAGCATCTGCCTGCACAATCATCGACAACAAGCTTTTCAAGGATAGTGTAATCGGCATGTTCCAGCGCTGCGACGAGCCGGACATGGGGCGCGAGATCCTCTGGGATATCCACCAGGGCGAGTCTGACCACCACGTCGCCTCACGGGCCTTGGTGGAGAAGGCTTTCTGCCACGGTTTCTACTGGTCGACCATCTTGGACGCCACCAAGGACTTGGTCGATAAGTGCAACGATTGCCAGCGCTTTCGCTTGTGAAGCCACCAGCCGACCACCGCTCTCAAAACTAGCCCCCTCACATGGCAGTTTGTCATCTTGGGTTTGGATACGGTGGGCCCATTCAAGACCGCTCGACACGGTATGGCACACTTCTTGGTCACCATAGACAAATTCACTAAGTTAATCGAGGACAAGCCAATCAACAAGATGGACAAGCTGATAGTTGTCACATTCATCAAGGGCATCGTTGTTCACTATGGCCTACCACTAAGTTAGATTCGGTTTAACCATCAAAGATGACCCCTAAAAATATTTGAAGACATTGATGATGGTTAAAGACTATGGTGGTATTTGAAGATAAACGCTCGAAGACAATTAAATGTGAATACAAGGTCTTTTGGTAGTTTTGTTTCCTCTTTCCTTAGTCATAGCAACCAATGTACTGTTGAGTGGGGTCGAGGTGATCGAAGTTAGAAGCCGCCATCAAGCTCCACCCTTATACATATGTCTTCTTGTGAAGACAATGATAGGAAATCTCTTCTAGAGTTGGTTGAGTCGGCATTTCTTGTATCCCAACTAATGTTGTCGCGTGAGTCATTGAAATCCGCTATTGTGTCGATTGGCCATTGACCTAGGGTCATTTCGGTCATATCACAAGTTACATGATGACTATAAACAGCCCACCCCCTACACCATAAGTTGGGCATTGACCCAGAGTCATTTCGATCATATCACGGGTTACATGATGGCTATAAACAACCCACCCCCTCCACCATAAGTTGGTGGATGCTCAAAGTAATACAAGACTGTTTTCATTTTGGAGCAATCCACCACGAAGATATTGAGAAAGAGAGACAGAGCTATCCTATGATGATAAACCCAAACACCTAGAGCCAGAGTGTTTGAGCATCACCAAAGTTATTCTGTTCTAAGAGAACCGAAAACTTGTTACACTTGAAGACTGTGATCTTCCAGATGGTTAGGCGTCGTGGTCTAGAGCATCCAAGAGTCATTGTGGATTATTGGGTGACTGAGTTTGTATGGGTTTTGGAAGTCTCGCCTGAAGACTTGCCAGAGTGATTGGGCATGGTCTAAGTGACCTCAGCTCGAGGGGAACAAGGTGAATACGAGGTCTTCAGAGTGCAATCTCAGCCTCCCCAACGAGACGTACAGTTGTCATAGCAACTGGAACTAATCGAACAAATCTTGTGTCTTTGTCAAGCAACTGGTTCTATCTTTCACTCTCTTACTTACTTTATTCTACTCTGAAGCCATTGCCGGATCATCACTATGCAAAGACATCCACCGAAGACATTCCCTTATAGTCGCTTGTCTTCATACTATCTAAATTTATATTTGATACATCTTAGTGTGTATGATGACTATGTTATGCTTGTTTGAATGTCTTTGTAGTATTCCATAATTTTCTTAGTCCCTGGCTTGTTATCCCTACTTGATCTTGTTTTCCTTCCACGTACTTTGAATACATTTACAGTTTAGAAGCTTTTCATAAAAATCCCCTAATGACCCCCCCCTCTAGTCGATAACTAGCACTTTCAATTGGCATCAGAGCGAGGTGCTCCCTTGTTTCGTCTAATTCGGTTTAACCACCTGGAGGTTTAGGTATGCCAACTACAGGTATAATCAAGGTCTCCACCATGTCCATTGTTTTCAATGGCACAGACTATCCCCACTAGAAGAACAAGATGCGGATATCGATACATCTCCATCATATCTACTTTTCCTAATGCTTTTGTTCTTGTTTTGGGCTCTAATTTGGATTATTTGAATGAAACTAACCTGGACTGGCGTTGTTTTCAGCAGAACTACCATGGTGTTGTTTTTGTGTAGAAATAAAAGTTCTCGCAATGGAACAAAACTTTTTCGAGAGTTATTTCAGAATATTGGAGGAATATTGGAGCCAAAACTCACAAGACAAGGGGGCCAGTGTGAGGAACACCCATCAGGGCGTGGCCTGGTGGGTGGAGCTCACCTTGTGGGGCCCCCGACCCTAAATCCAGTGCTATAAAATCTTATTTTTCCAGAAAAGTCAGGGAGGAAGTTTCATCATGTTTCACTATACGGAGCCGCCACCGCCTCTTGTTCTTCATCGGGAGGCCAGATCTGGAGCCTGTTTGGGGCTTCGGAGAGGGGAATCTTCGGTCTTCGTCATCACCAACCCTCCTTCATCAACTATTTCATGATGCTCCCCATCGGGGGTGAGTAATTCCTTCGTAGGCTTGCTGGTCGGTGAGGATTTGGATGAGATTCATCATGTAATCGAGTTAATTTTGTTAGGGCTTGATCCCTAGTATCCACTATGTTCTAATATTGATGTTGCTATGACTTTGCCATGCTTAATGCTTGTCACTAGGGCCCTAGTGAGATGATTTCAGATCTGAACCGTTTATGTTATCATCATTATATCTATGTTCTTGATCCGATCTTGCCTAGTCATATGCACCTTTTATGTGTTATGATAGGTCAACCCCATAGTGACAATATTTGCGATACTTCACGGTGATGACTGTATGTTCAGGAGTTCACGTATTCACTATGTGTCAATGCTTTGTTCCGGTTTTCTATTAAAACGAGGCCTTAATATCTATCATGGGAGTAATCCTAACAATAGTACGGGGGTACGCATGAGTAGGACGGAATAAGCGCCACACTCGGAATTTACGAGTTCGGACCCCACTCAGAAGTGGTAAGAGTCCTATGTCTCGAGCCCTGGAGTTGTGTGTTTTCCTTGTATGGGTTTCTGATTACAAAGAGTTCGTAACCCTTGTTCTGGCATCGGTAGATAGCTTATGTAGAGTGCGCCTCCACCAGCCATGCGCTATCACTAGGGTCATTAATGCTAATAACTGTAGGGGTTACTAGAAACTACGAACTTAACTACAGCCGTTATAGGTAACGTGGTATTTACAACACTTAAGGCATATTAAGTCTCTCAAACGTTGTTTCTCCCACGACGGTCCTGCTCTAGTCTATCCAAGTGCTAGAGGAGGGACCGAGTGGTCGGTAACATCCGAGTGACTTCCAAGGAGCCGAGTGCAACTTGCGTGTTCCTCCGAGTGTCGAGGTGGACCAAGGACTCTCATGAACTTGCAGGACCCTAGAGGTGTCGTAGAATAGAGGTATGTGACCCTAACTAGGGTAGGTGACCCGTCAATAGCCCCCGAATTGGTTGAGTCTCAGGAGAACGAGTGGCCTGCATGTCATAATAGGGGATCCGTCTCGGGGACGCTTTCAAAATATATCGGATCGTTTCCCACTCGATGTTCAAGCCGCAATCCATTTAAGGTTTAATACACGTTGAGTGGCCAGCACGGTGTCAACTGCTCGGGCCTTTTGGCTCACTACAGATCCGCTCTCGGAGAAGATGACCTTTAAGCTTGGATATGTCATCGTTACAACTTTCATTTGTTCTTCATTCGGAAGTTCCAGAAATGTTTGGAGATTTTTCCGAGTACTCGATGAGGCTTAATCCAGTCGGTGGAAATTTTCCCAGTCATCAGTCACTCGGTGAATCGTGGTGCCTTGGAACACACGAGTGAACATGGAGTGTAGCGACCCGACTCAAAACGAGTCAAGCCTCTGTGTGTTCTGTGCCATCCCTGGATCAGTATGCTGGCACACACAGTACATCAATGTGTATATCAAAGTTTAATCACATGTAAAACGTAAAACTGATATATACCTTAAAATAGCAGCGGATACAGTCAATGAGAGTGGAGTCCCAATAACACCAACGGCAAGTTGAGTGCAGACCGTAACCCTGAATCGTACTCTTACCCGTCGTAGAAGAGAATCTGCAACATGATACGTTGCAGCCATATAGGTCAGTACATTGAATGTACTGGCAAGATCACCATAGTAGAACAGAAGAATAAAGACTATTCTATATGCAAAGGCTTTGTGGCTCTGTGTCTAAGTTTTTGCGTAAAAGCTGATTTTATTTTTCCTACGACAAAAGGAATATCAGAAAATTCACTATAGAATTACCTATCATGACATGGTTCCGCCAACCAATGTCTCAATGCCCACAAGTATCTTATGTTGCCCACAATTAAGTTATCAATCCAGTGTTGAGAGTTCAGAGATAGATCCAAGTCCAGAGGCTCAAATTGTCCGTAACCGTGCACACGGCTAATCGATTAGGTTTAACTTTGCAGAGTGTTGTGTACTTTACCCACAAGATTCGTTCCCTCCTGGTAAGTTCTCGCACTACATGGCGTTTGAGAACAGGATGAACGAAACATGGTCTTACCGAGTGTTTCCCTGACTATCCGACAGTGCCCATCCAATCCTAACGTGGACTACATCTCGTAGCACTGCCTAGACAGAGTCACAACAAGGGTCAACCAAGCCAGAGCCCATAATGACTTGTGGCTACACAGGTAAGCTTCCGGGCATGAAGTATTCATCCTTCTCTTTGAGTCTGGGTGAGGCTTTCTGCGTGAATATTGGCACTTCTCTAGCAACACCTAGGCAAATCCACTAGTTTCTCCAGGGTGCCGTTCCAACCATCCCTCACCCAGTAGTGTGTATTGAAAACTTGCTTCTCGAGTCTCGAAGTCTTGAGGTCTTGAAAATGCAGGACTTGAAGATGTCTTCATGAAGTTGTCGTCTTGACGTAGAGTCCTCCTTCTCACACCACTCACGAACACTCATACCAATCCCCATCTACTTTAGCATAGCATAAAAGTAACTAACGTTCCCGGGGCTTTAGTAACAAGTGGTGGGTTCCTACCTCATGCATTCTACTCAACTACAAGAATTTCAATAACACTACGGGAGGGATTTGTTGAATGATGTCACTACATGCAATAAAAACATAGGTATGAAATAGATGGTCAAAGTGATCTTGCCTGTATTGTTGATGAAGATAAAGATTGCTCTCAGAAATAACTTGATAGACTATTCGTCACTCTCCGATCAAAAATCTATATAACAAACATTGCATTCATAAGAAAACACTTCTAGCAATCAAACTAACAATCACAATGTAACACAAGAACAAAAGCAACAAGGTTGATGAAGGAAATACTTAAGACAAAACTCAAAGTCAACAAAGTTTTCATAAAAGGAACTAAGGTAGTTTTCCCCTACAAACAACTATTTTCAATAGTACCAAAACATTAACAAGGTAAAATATAGCAAGAGGATTTTAGTAAATATTTTACTAGCAAAAATAATTACTTTTGAAGAACAAGTAAAACTATGAAAGCAACATCCTAAACAACATGAGTGTTTGCCTAATGAACTTAACTACGAGCACAACCATAAACTAAGAGAAAACAAATTATGAAACAACTAAGTTAATAGAAAGTAATTAATAAAAATCTTTATTACAAAACAGAATTAGATCATCTAAAACTTTGTGAAAATAATCTCTACTAAAACTAAGTTGTTTTATAAAACATTACCTAATGATGAAGAATATAGTTTCCTATAATAGAGTAAAACTAAACCATTTTTATTAAAAAAACATTTCTTAACAGAAAATATTACTAAAACTTTTTCTTAGAAAACAGAATTTAATTATATAAAACTTTGTTGGAATAAACTATTACTAACTAGTTTGTTTTATAACAAATTAAACCTATTTGAAAAGGAGTTGAGATTCCTATAACCATAAAGAAATAAACTAAGCAATTTTATATGTTTATTAACAGTAAGTAAAGCACTAAATGTTTAAGCAACAGAACCTTTTAAACAAATAAAACTAAATTCTAATTTAAACTAACTAAAACTAAGTTAATTTAAACTATACTAACTAATAGGCAGAATCTGTTTTTAGCTAAAACACTAATCAAAATCATCCTTAAAATTCTCAAACTAAGCGTGAAGATAGTCCTAAGTAATACCAAACAGTAGCAAAAAGATTCATATAATAATCTGTTTTAAAACTCTAGTTATTCAGATTTGAGTGATTTGAGCAAATTTGATTAAATTCAAATTTTATAGTTCAAATTTAAAATCTAAAACTACAGGGTGAAACTACATGAAAAATGTGAGCTAATGCAAAAAGAATCAATTCAAAACACTAAACATATTAAAAGATATCAACAAAACCAAATTTGGAATTACTCTGTTTTCTAAACAAATCAGAAAAAAGAAAAACAGACATTCCATCGGCCAGGGGCTACATGGCACTTCCTGATTGGTCAAAGGGGTGCACGTGCGGGGTGTTACGGGTAGTCGATCGAGCCGAAGAGGAAAACGGTTCGCGCTAATAAGTCATCTAATCGTGGCCGTCGTATCCGGATCAGAGGGATGGGAGGGCTCACAGTGACAAGAGGTCGCCAGCGATGGAGTGCTCTGGCGTCCGAAGCGGCGAGGTCGTCGGCGAGGCGCTCCGATGGTCGAGGGCGACGTCGAAAGGCTCCAAATGATGGCCGCGGGGCTCCGGCGACGGGTGGTGGGGTCGGAGGGGCGCGGGGTGGGGTGGAGCGACGGCTACGACATGGGGAAGCTCCGGTCGAGGCAGGGCTCCGACGAGGTCGTCACGGTGTCTTAGGCGAGGAGAGAAGGGGCTCGGGGGGAAATGGAGTGTGGGGCTGGTCCGCTCTTATATAGGGCCGGAGAGGGGCTCGGGAAGGAAGGGGCGCAGGGATTTCGGCGAGGAGGATCTCACGGCGGCGACGGCGCGCGCGAGGATGGAGACGACCGATGCGAAGTCATCCGGCGGTCGGGTGGGGCCAGGGCATCGGTGAGAGGGGGAGCGGTTTGCGAGTGTCGGTCGGCCGGGAATTAGGGGATTCGGCAGTAATAGAGGTGGGCCGGCCCAAATCGACTTAATTTCTTTCCTATTTTTATTAAACAGAGTCATAAAAACCTCTTTAAGGAATCGATTTAACTCCAAGTATAGTAATATCATATATCAAAATTATCAGAATAAAACAAGCCATTTACTGAACATTTTTATTATGGTATTTGAATACTTTGAAAAAAATATTATTTTCAGAATTGGCCTATTTGTTTTTAAATCCTATTTGCAAATATTTTCAAATAAACCCATGGGTTTTATGATTCAAAAACTTCACCAAATACCCATGGTTTTGTAGTGTCATATTACTCCTCTCAAAAATTTTGACAAGGGGTTTTGCATATGTTGAAATTTGAATAGGATCCAATATGAAATAATTCCAAAAGAAAAATCTAGAGGTTTTCACATTCACTTTTCAAAGCTTTATTTTAAACTTTCAACTCATATTTCATATGTTTTGGAGAAGTCATATTATCCTCTCTCATGAAAATCATTGAGTTGCATAAAGTTTCTGAATTTGAAATATTTTCAAATGGAAGTCAAACCAGTTTCAACTCCTGTTTCATTTTCTTAGAATGGAAGAAGTCACGTCATCTTCACTCTAGGGTTTTGTGATGAAATGGATTTGAATTCCTGGTGATCAAAATGCAGAGTGAAATTTTTGGGAAAGTCATTTCATTCCCTCTCATTAAACTTTCAAAAGTTTCAAAAAGTTTCAAATTTCACTCGCTTTCAATCACTCAAACAAACAAACAATCATTCTAATAATTATTATAACATTCCAAAGTTTGGGATGTTACATGGAGTCCACTCAAAATGCGGCGTCGTGAAATCTCTGGGGATTTTGAAATCGTAGGGAACCACACGCACGCAATCGTGGTGGTTGTGTCAGGGACGTGGGAGAGGTGGCCGCGGCACCTCGATTTCTGTGCTGCCAATTTCACCATGTGTCCCCACTACTCTGTCCCAACGATTTAGCGGATCTGGGCTCGCCTGTTAATTTCGTGACCCTTCCAAATCTGATGACGGGAATGTAGATGAGCTGAGGTATAAAAAGGGAATCGGGGGGGAGATAAGGAAGAAACACCCGCTCTTCCTCCCCTCGATTTCCACTGTTGCTCGACCGAAATATCCATGAGCGCCACTGGACCGCCAATTCGCCACCAGCCCTCGCCAAAGATTTCGAGGAATGCCACGGCGAAGGCCAAGAGGGCAAACAGGACTTCACGCGAGTCCTCCTCGAGCGCGGGTGCCCCGACTAGCTTCGTCCAGGGCGACTGGCTGGCGTCTCGAGTCTTTGCCGGCCCACTACAGGACTACTAGAGCCAAGGTCTCCTCACTCCGGGAGATGGGAGCTGCTGGAGAAGGGGGAGGTTGATCCTGCACCGTGCGGAGGTGAATGGGTGCTCCTCACTACTCATATCGACCAAGGATTTTCTCCTCTGCCCCATCCCTTCTTCCGGGCTTTCCTGAACTTCTTCAGGGCTCAATTGTACCATCTCCCTCCCAATTCCGTCACGTACTTAGCTGCCTTTGTTTCTCTTTGTGAAAACTTCCTTGGCTATCGCCCGCATTGGGGCTTTTCCAAACACTTGTTCATTTGTCGAGTGATGACGGTGAAGAAACCCGCTCTCTCAGAAGAGAAAACGCATGTAGTTCAATTGTGCAGGGGTTTGGGAACCCATTTGAGGGGCGAAGTTAGCTTTCCTATATTGAACTTTCCCGATACGGTCAAGGGTTGACAATCCAGATGGTTTTACTATGAGGATTTCTCAGTCGGTCAAGCTCAGTCAGGTCTCCCTCTATATTCCACACAACGCATTCGGCAGCTTCCCAAGTTGACCGTATCCAAGGAGGAGAAACTCGAGGTGGACTTGCTCATGATTGCACTGGTGGCCCTGGTGAATAAGGGTGTCAATGGGTTGGACCTGCTGGAGGTCTTCTTCCAAAGAAGAATCCAGCCACATCAGGCCAGGGTTCACCCCGTGTGGCAGTACTCGGGTCCGAGTGACGTCACTCGCACGCACTCGGAAGATCTCAGCACGGAGGCCATGGTGGACAAGCTGAAGTCCATAACTCTAGCTCGCGACAACCCCAAGGGGTCAAGGCGCGTGCCCCCGTACTCAGTTGACCATCGGCCAAGTGAGGTAAACTTCAAATGCCATTATTAGTTCCGGGTGATGTAATTTTCCTTTGATGAATTTTGATCTTTGCAACTCCTATTTCAGCAGGGTTATACGAACATGGTGAGCTTGATACCCGCTGGTGCCAACGCGACTGTAGACGTGGCCAGGGACAACGAGCGCCATGGCGACTTGACGGGGTTATTACCCCTAGGTAGGCCAAAGCAACGGGTCTTCCCCCTTTACGCTTCGAAGAAAAACTACACGGCCTATTGGATGAGGCCGGATGGAGGACGTTCGGCTCGAGCTAGGGCCGGCTGGCGCCCCGGACGGCCGGTCAGGGGGCCGGCCCGACCCTCGGTCGACTGCGAGCAAATGGCTGCTCCTGGGCCGCCTCTTCCGTTGACCTTAGGACAGACAGGTGACGTCCCATCCCTCTATGCGCGGGTATGGAGACACGACGCGACCTGCCCGACAGGCGGCCCTGTGGCTACAGTGGCCGCTGACGCACTACAGAGCGTGGCTACAGTTCGGCCGTCCAGGCCGCTCACCTCGACGAGCGCGACCGGGCGAGGGAATAGTGACTTGTGGGAGATATACTCCATGGAATTGCTTGATCTTTGGCTCTATTGTGGTTGGTTTTTCATCATCTAACCAGTGGCTACCTTGGAATGCCAAGGAATAGCCCAGGTCCTTGTTGTCTTGTGTTTTGCCTTCGTATCTTGTCATGAGCGTATCGTGAGAACCGTAACTCCGTTTCTTACGTTCTTCATAGGCATTTTCTTCGTTTTTGCATGATGCATCCATATTTGCCATGTTCATGCATGTCTAAATAACATGACATAAGGTTCTGTCCAGATTCATTAATAACCAATCCTTTGCATGTGAAACATGACTAGTTAGGATTGCCATGTTAAAAATCTTCACCTAAGCATGCATAATTCTTGCCTGTGCATTGGACCATGGTTATTTGTTTATTCTTGCTGTTTCTTTTGGGTAGACCCGAACATTGAACTTGAGTACGGAGAGCTAGGCGAGTACAACTGCGAGGATCCCGCTACTTGTTCCACTAAAGAACCAATAGGCAAGATGATCGTACCCGGATCCGATACTATTTTCGCATGCTAGTTTCTAGCTCTTATCGTTACAATTGCACTACATACCTCTTGAGTGTCAGCCTCCTAAATTGCCATGATAGCCTCTAACCCTTCACATCCTAGCAAACCTTTGATTGGCTAAGTTACCGCTGCTCAGCCCCTCTTATAGCATTCTTAGTTGCAGAATCAGGTTGTTCCATGTGATAACATGGATTTGGCATATCACAATATTATCCGTTATTTAATTTAATGCACATATATATCTTGGTATTGGTGGAAGGCTTGGCCTTTTGCTAGGTGTTTTGTTCTGATGTTACCGCCATAGTTTCTTGTTACCGGTGTTATGTTTCCATACTTTGCGCTCCTAACATGCTTGGGGTTGTTATGGGGACCCCCTTGTTTACTCGGTTGAGATTAAAACTTGTCTGGCAAGACCCAACTTTGGTACTACATTTGCTTAATAACTTAATAAAATTTTCATAGGGCTTTGCAACCCCGTGGATAATTAATCAACCCCCGGGCCAATGCTCCTCATGAGTGTTGGTCCAAACTAGAGCACTGTGCGGGGCCAACCCAGGGCAACTTGGGAGATTTCTATCAGGCCTCCGTACGCATAGCTTATCCGTCGTGTCCTGAGAACGAATTACGCGGCTCTTATCTAGTTCGTCGACACGTCAGGTGGTCTTGCTGGATTTGTTTTACCTTTATCGAGTGTCTTGCGTGTGGGCTCTGACTTTCTTCGGGTTATCTCGAGGTGTTGGAATTCCTTTGGAGTTGCCTAGGATGATCATGAGATCCATGGTCGAGGCTATTCCCCTGAAGTGTGGTTAATTTGTGATGGACTAGTTGGAGCACCCCTGTAGGGTTAAATATTTTTGAGAAGCCATGCCCGCGGTTATGTGGCATCTTGGATATTTTGTTTAACACCCGATTATACTAAACTTGAATTAAACTCTAATAAAATATACCAACTGTGTGAGTAACCGTGATCGTCTCTGCTCATGAACATGATCCGAGAGAGAACACTGTGGGGTTATGATTGACGTAAGTAAGTGTTCAGGATCTCATAGAGGTCATTCTAGATTCGATCATTCATCGTAGGCCACTCACATTTATATTCATGTTATGTAAGTTTAGCCACCATAAATGCTTAGTGCTGCTGCAAACTAAACACATACCCCATCCCTTCCTTTAAGCTTGAGTAGTCTCGAAACCCGGGCGCATGATTGCTGAGTCCTTGTGGCTCATAGATTACTACAACACTCCAGGTACAAGTACAAATGAGTACGTGGAGGATGATCTAACACAACTCCAGTGGGAATATGATGAGGAAAGAGGCAGGATGTACGTGACTTACCCGGACGAGTAGAGGACCATGGTCATGA
The DNA here is from genome assembly GCA_022496015.1 of Hordeum marinum. Classification (NCBI taxonomy): domain Eukaryota; kingdom Viridiplantae; phylum Streptophyta; class Magnoliopsida; order Poales; family Poaceae; genus Hordeum; species Hordeum marinum. The sequence goes on along the minus strand of CM039677.1, from coordinate 274,325,502 downwards.
TCTTTGGGATAGCGAGATAGTATCATTTGCATCTGTTTTATCATTTGATTTCGTCCGTAGTCGGACCTTGTATTCATCTTGATGATTTGAACTCGGTGTGGAATTGTAATTTAGTATGTGGCGAGTGTAAGCCAACTTGTATACTCTTATCTTCTATAATGTATGATGCAATGATGCTATACTTGCAAACGACAAGATGCGCCTCTATCCCTGGTGCGGCCCTCGTGCCTTAACATGGATAGGCGCGCATCTTGGGCATGACAAGTTGGTATTCAGAGCCATACGACCATAGGAGCCTTAGCTTGATCAAATTTGGCCGAGTCGAGTCTAGTAAAATTATTTTGAGTCTAGTTATATTGGAGAGTAGGATTCTTTTACTCCTCGTCTATGCTCTGGTGAGGTATTCAACTTAGGAATTTTGATTCTACTCCTCTTCTCGCTCAAAAAAATTTAGGATCACGCGGGTATTTTGGAGTCTATATGATACCGATGTGACAGGGTTCTGTCTTGGTGCCTCCTCTCTGACTTGATTTCTTCCGGGGAGTCGAGCTCCGGAGAATGTTGGCACATTATTATCATTCAGCTTCCTTGATATCTCAGGACGGAGAGTGTTTGGAATTACTTCAATACTTGTCATGGTGAGATAAGGTCGGAGTCACCCAGTACTGGGGAGGCGTCTGGGGTACCACCATGGTTTAGTATCGTTGTGAGTTCGAGGATTCGAGTTAGATGAATTTGCGAAAGCCTCTGGTTATGTGTTGAAGGATGGATACAGTTGGGGTGTAGGATTGCTAGTTGTGTGAGATATTTCCTCCTTGTATCCCCCACACCAGATTGCATAACCAGAAAGTTTTCGGAAGTTCTTAGGTGGGAAATCTTCTAGTTATCCAGGATCATCTTCTTTAGATGTATGTGGGCATATACATTGTTCCAAGCAGTTAGCTCAATACTTTTGTGTTATTGCAAGTGGCTTCTAATATCTGATGATGTTACCATAAACCGTAGAAGCATTCTTACTAATTTTTCAGTAGGAAGGCTATGATGTTATTTGTTCAATTTCTTTCAAGCATTTGATTCAGCTTTTGATTCATCTTATCAATGCGGTGCTAATGTGTTTTGTCCATCTTCAGGATGGCTCCACCAACTCGCAGCAATCTGGGTCGTGGTGAGGAGCAGGCTGATGTTCGACCACCACCACCACCCCCGCCGCTGCCACCTCCTCCTCCAGAAGCCTTGCAAGCTATGATGGCTGCAACCAATGCGAACACTCAGATGTTGCTCAGGCTGTTGCAAGAAAGGGAGCAAGGTCAGCAAGGCTTTCGAGGGAATTTTCAGAATCAACCTCAGTTTGCGATGCTCAATCAGTTCCTTGCCAACCAGCCCAAGTGTTTCACCTGTTGTGAGCAGCTTTCTGATGCTGATGATTGGCTTCGTGATATGAGTAAGCATTTTGAGTGCAGCAATGTCAGGTTAGACGACTTTGTCAGATTTGCATCGTTCCAGCTCAAGGGTCAAGCAGCTGATTGGTGGCAGCAGTACAAGGATTCTAGGGGCTATCGTGTTATTACTTGGGACGATTTTCGTCGTGACTTTAGGGCCCATTACATTCTGACAAGCTTTGTCGAGGAGATGCGTGAGAAGTTCAGGCACCTGAAGCAAGGAAGCAAGTCTATCTACCAGTACAATGTCGAGTTCCAGAATCTAGCCCGCTTTGCTAAGCAAGATTTTCTAGATGACAAGGCGATGATCTATCAGTTCAGAGGTGGTCTCAAGGATGAGCTTCTGCCAGGCCTAGTTCTTCAAGGGCCTCGTGAGTTTGATCAGTTCTACAACATGGCTTTGAAGGTCGAGGCAACTCAGCTCAAGTTGGAGAACTAGAGTAGGCGTTCAAGGGATTCATATTCGTCTTCTTCCAGCTCTCAGATGGTTCCTAAGCAGCAGAAGTATTGGGTGCCAAATCCTCCTCCGTTTCGTACTCCTCAGCAGCAGAAGCAGTTCGGTGGTCGTGGTTCTTCCCACCCACCCAACCCAGGATTTCAGTAGAGACCCCAGGCGTCCAAGGCAGTTCTTGTTCCTCCTCCAGGCAATGTTCGTCCACTTTCTGAGGTGACTTGTCACAAGTGTGGCCAGAAGGGTCACTATGCAAACAAGTGCAACCAGCGGCGTCTTCCGCCTCCTCAAGTCGGGCCTCCAAGAAATGCAATGGTGAAGCATAATCCCAAGTCAGTTCGGGTGAATATGGTGAATGCAGCAAAGGCAGAGGATTCTTCTCAAGTGATCATGGGTAATCTCTCAGTTAATGACTTTCCTGCAAAAGTGTTATTTGATACTGGTGCATCGCATTCATTCATTTCTAGACCTTTTTCTTGGAAGCATGATTTGAATTCGGTAGTCCTCCCTAGTCCTTTTCGGGTTGTGTCCCCAGGAAAATTGATGAGTTCGAATGTGGTGGTTCCGGATGTTTCCATTAAGATGGGCAATTATTCTTTTCTGGCTTCTCCAATTGTTCTCGGTAATTCCGACATTGATCTCATTTTGGGCATGGACTTCCTAGCTATGAATAAGGCTTATGTTGATTGTCAAGCAAAAGAAGTCAAGCTGACTCATCCTTCAGAAGATGTGATTATTTCCACGGCTCGCGATGACACAATCCTATTTCTCAAATTCCGGTGGTGAATGAGTATGAAGATGTCTTTTCAGAAGAACTGCTAGGAATGCCTCCGCACCGGCCAGTCGAGTTCGTGATTGATCTCGAGCCCGGAACTGAACCGGTCTGCAAGCGCCCGTATAAACTTGGCCCCGAAGAGCTGAAAGATTTGAAGAAGCATCTCGATGAGCAAGAACGTCTGGGCCTGATCAGGCCAAGTTCTTCTCCATGGGGTTGTAGTGTTTTGTTTGTCAAGAAGAAAGATGGCATGGATCGTCTTTGTGTCGACTACCGTCCATTTAACAAGAAGACAATCAGAAACAAGTACCCACTTCCCAACATCAACGAGTTGTTTGAGAAACTGAAAGGTGCCAAGGTTTTCTCGAAGCTTGATCTTCGCATGGGTTATCATCAGATTCGCATTCGCGAAGAAGACATTCCTAAGACCACTTTCAGGACGAGTTTTGGCTCTTATGATTACACTGTCATGTCGTTTGGTCTTGCTAATGCTCCTCCAACCTTCTCAAGAATGATGAACTTCATTTTCTCTCCTTTCAAGAATGAGTTCGTCTTGGTCTATCTGGATGATATTCTTGTGTTCTCGGAGATAGAATAAGAGCATGCAGAGCATCTCCGCTTTGTGCTTGACAAGTTAAGGGAGCATTGATTCTATGACAAGTTTTCCAAGTGTGAGTTTTGGCTCATTGAAGTGGTGTACCTTGGGCATGTGATCTTTGTCGGGGGAATTAAAGTGCACCCTGAGAAAGTTGAGGTAATCTTGAAGTGGGAACCTCCTCAAAATGTGAAGCAGCTTTGGAGTTTCCTCGGGCTTGCTAGTTATTGCGAAAGATTCGTGGAGAACTTCTCTCAAATTGCTAAGCCTCTGTCCAATCTCCTCCAGAAGAGTGTCAAGTATGTTTGGTCTCCTGAGTGTGATGTGGAGTTCAAGACGCTCAAGCAGAGACTGACTTCAGCTCCAATTCTTGTTCCTCCCGAGCAATCAAAGCCTTTCCAAGTATTATGTGATGATTCTCTCCAAGGTCTTGGTGGTGTTATCATGCACGATAAGAAGATTGTTGCTTATACCTCGCGTTAGTTGAAGCCTGCCGAAAAGAACTACCCCACTCATGATCTCGATTTGGCGGCAGTTGTGTATGCTCTAATGACTTGGAGGAATTTGTTGTTGGGTAGACCAGTTGACGTGTACACCGATCACAAGAACTTGAAGTACATTTTCACTCAACCAAATCTCAATCTTCGGCAGTCTCGTTGGGTGGAAATGCTTGAGGACTTCAATCCGAGCATTGAGTATACTCCTGGGAAAGCAAATGTCATTGCAGACGCGCTTAGCTGTAAGGCGTACTGCAATAGTCTCATCTTGAAGCCTCTTCAACTCGAGCTTTGTGAAGCCTTGCGCAAGCTCAACCTTCAGATGATTCCACAAGGATTTCTTGCCAATCTTCAAGTTTCTCTGACTCTTGAAGATCAGGTTCACCAAGCGCAGCTTCTTGATGCTATGGTGAAGAAAGTGAAGAAAGGTGTGGCCAAGGGCATTCTGAAGTATAAGTGCTTTCGAGTTGATGATTAAGACACCTTGTTCTTTGAGGACCGTCTTGTGGTTCCAAAAGGTGATCTCGGAAAGGTTATCATGAATGAAGCACACAATTCTCTTCTATCCATTCATCCAGGCAGTTCCAAGATGTATCAGGATCTCAAGCAAACCATCTGGTGGACTCGCATGAAATGTGAGATTGCTCAGTTCGTGAACGAGTGTGATGTTTGTCGCAGAGTGAAGGCGGAGCATCAACGTCCGGCAGGTCTTCTTCAGCCTTTGCCTATCCCAGAGTGGAAATTCGATCATGTGGAGATGGATTTCGTCACTGGGTTTCCCAAGTCCAAGAGAGGCAACGATGCCATCTTTATGGTTATCGACAAGCTGGCAAAAGTTGCTCATTTCCTGCCAGTCAAAGAATCTATCTCGGCAGCTCAGCTTGCAGAGTTGTATACGTCAAGGATAGTATCTTTGCATGGTATTCCTCATCTCATCTCTTCTGACCGTGGAAACCTCTTTACTTCCAAGTTTTGGGAGTCCTTCCAGACTGCTATGGGTACCAAGATCCATTTCGGCACGGCGTTCCATCTGCAGACAAGTGGTCAAGTTGAGAGAGTCAATCAGATCCTTGAAGATATGCTCAGAGCCTGTGTGATTTCGTTCGGCATGAAATGGGAAGACTGCCTTCCATATGCTAAATTCTCATACAACAACAGCTTTCAAGCTAGCTCAGGCAAGGCCCCTTTTGAGATTCTCTACAGCAGAAAAGTGCCGTGCCCCACTTAACTGGTCTGAAACCGGTGAGCATCAGATATTGGGAAATGACATGATCACTGAAGCAGAAGAGATGTGCTGTGTCATTCGTGAGAACCTCAAAGCAGCTCAGTCCCGACAGAAGAGTTATTACAATAACAAACATCAGGATGTTTCCTTTCAAGTGGATGATCTAGTCTATCTCAGAGTCTCTCCCATGAAGGGCACTCGGCGGTTTGGAATTAAAGGGAAGCTAGCTCCTCATTTTGTTGGCCCTTTCAAAGTTGTTGGCAAGACAGGTGGACATGCATATCAACTAGAGCTTCCTCCAAATTTCGCAAATGTGCATGATGTCTTCCATGTTTCTCAGCTCCGGAGATGCTTCAAGACTCCCGAGCGTACCATTGACCTCCAAGACATTGATCTCCAAGAAGACCTCTCTTATCGTGAGCATCTAGTTGCAATTCTCGAAGAAACTGAGCATAAGACTCGCAACAAGTCTATCAAGTTCCTCAATGTGAAGTGGTCTTATCATTCTGACAAAGAAGCTACTTGGGACCGTGAGGACCTTCTCCGTTCCGAATTTCCAGACTTATTTCGTTCCTAGATCTAGGGTCAAGATCCTCTTGTAGTGTGGGAGAGTTGTGACAGCCCAAGTGTTGTCCCTACCTTTTATGGCATGTATCTTGTATGAACCTTGTGGCCATGAGCTTAATGAAATGATTTTGCACCTTGTCATACCATGTCTTGTTCATGCATTCATGCATCATGCATCATATCATCCATCATGCCATGCCTTGTTGTGATGTGTCTTGTTGTGGATGAGTGTGTCCTTGTGTGTTGTGATGTGGTTTGAGTGTGGGTGGTGCATCTCCTTCTCCTTTCCCCCTCTTTATTCCTTTTCAAACAAACCCTACCAAATAACCTTTTCCTTCAATGTTATTTTATCAGCAGATTTAACTGGCTAATTAAATTGTTTTAAATAATCTCATCCCCACTTGTGAGGGAATCATAGCTTCCATCATCCTTTACTGACATGGTAAATTCTCTAATAATGATAATCATCACACTTTTATTTACTTACAACTCAAAAGAAAATTACAACTCGATACCTATGACAAAATATGACTCTATATGCAATATGGAAGTGATGGCTCATGTCATAAAAGGAAACGGTGGAAGTTGCATGGAAATATATGTCGGAATGGCTATGGGAATGCCATAATAGGTAGGTATGGTGGCTGTTTTTAGGAAAGATATATGGTGGCTTTTTGAGGAAGGTATATGGTGGTTGTTATGATGAAGGTGTTTGTTGTACCGGCGAAAGTTGCGCGGTACTAGAGAGGCTAGCAAAGGTGGAAGGGTGAGAGTGCGTATAATCCATGGACTCAGCAGTAGTCATAAATAACTCACATAATTTTTGCAAAAGTCTATTAGTCATTGAAGCAAAGTGTTAAACGCATGCTCCTAGGGGAGAGGTTGGTAGGAGTTAACCATCGCACGCCCCCGACCCTCACACAAAGGTCGACAATCTATAAACAAGTCACGCTCCGACTTCCTTACATAACGGTTCATCATATGTGCATGCTACGAGAATCACAAACATTTACACAAGTATTTTTACCGAATCACAATTACTTCCTAACATGACTCTTAACATTACCATCTTTATATCTCAAAACTTTATGCAAGGAATCAAACTTCTCATAAATACTCAATGCACTTAATATGAAAGTTTTTATAATATCCCTCTTGGATGCCTATCATATTAGGACTAAATTCATGACCTGGACAAATTACCATGCTGTTTAGAGACTGTCAAAATAATATAAGTGAGGTACGAGAGTTCAAGTATTTCTATAAAACGCAAACACCACCGTGCTCTAAAAGATATAAGTGAAGCACATAGAGCAAAATTGCCTAACTCAAAAGATATAAGTGAAGCACATAGAGCATTCTAACAAATTCACGATTCAGTGTGTCCTTCTCAAAAAATGTGTGCAGCAAGGATGATTGTGTCAAACTAACAAGCAAAGACTCATATCATACAAGACGCTCCAAGCAAAACACATATCATGTGGTGAATAAAAATATAGCCTCAAGTAAATTTACCGATGGATTGTAGAAGAAACAGGAGATGCCTTCCGGGGCATCCCCAAGCTTAGGCTTTTTGAAATCCTTGAATATGACTTGTGGTGCCTTTTTCATACCCAATCTTAGGCTCTTTCCACTCCTTATTCCATTGTCCATCAAATCTTTACCCAAAACTTGAAAACTTCACAACACAAAACTTAACAGAAAACTCGTGAGATCCGTTGGTATAAGAAAATAAATTACCACTTTAGGTACTGTTGTGAACTCATTATTTATTTATATTGGTTTTATACCTGCTGTATTTTAACTTCTCCATGGTTCGTACCCCATGATACAACCCAAAGATTCATCAAAATAGGCAAACAACTCAAAGAAAACAGAATCTGTCAGAAACAGAACAGTGTGTAGCAGTCTGAAAACTTAGTATACTTATGTAACTCAAAACATTCTGAAAAGTAGTAAAACATGGGAAATATATATATATATATATATATCAATCTTGTGTAAAAATTGCAGACTCGATCGACACTCTGAAAAAATTATAAAATTCCTGGACTGAGCGCAAAAGTTTCTGTTTTTCGGCAAGATCAGATCAACAACTACCATCGAACACCACAAAGGATTTACTTGGCTCAAACACTAATTAAACACCAAAACACAATTAATACAGAATTAATAATGTGGGAAACACTCAAAAACAGAAGCAAAAATAGAACACAAAAGTAAAATTTGGTTGCCTCCCAACAAGCGCTATTGTTTAACGCCCCTAGCTAGGCCAAACGCAATAGATCTAGGTATTGTCATCTTTGGTATGCAATACAAAAGTAAATATCATAATATATTAATAATTCAATCTTATTTTCTTTCTAGTAAAGTGTTCCATTCCTTTCCTTAATGGATATTGGAATCTAATGTTTCCTTCTTTCATGTCAATAATTGCACAAATCGTTCTAAGGAAAGGTCTGCCAAGAATAATAGGACATGTAGGATTGCAATATATATCTAGAACAATGAAATATATGGGCACATAATTCCTATTTGCAAAAATAAGAACATCATTAATCCTTCCCATAGGTTTCTTAATAGTGGAATCCGCAAGACACAAATTTAGAGAGCACTCATCAAGATCATGGTAACCTAGCACATCACATAAAGTTTTCGGAATCGTGGAAACACTAGCAACCAAATCACACAAAGCATGGCACTCACAATATTTGATTTTAATCTTTATAGTAGGTTCCCACTCATCATGAAGCTTTCTAGGAATAGAAACTTCTAACTCAAGTTTTTCTTCAAACGATTTCATCATAGCATGAACTATACGTTTAGTAAAAGCCTTATTTTGACTATAAGCATGAGGAGAATTCATCATGGATTGTAACAAGGAAATACAATCAATCAAATATAAACTATGATATTAAAATTACTTGAAATCCAAAAGAGTGGGTTCATTGCTATTTAAACTTTTGACCTCTTCAATCCCACTTTTATCAATATTAGCATTAAGATCTATAAACTCCGAATCATTAGGACGCTCTTTTACTAAAGTTGACTTATATTCATCCCCATCTTTATCAAGATTTATGTTGGAAAACAAAGATTCAATAGGAGTCACATCAATCACTTTTAGATCTTCATCATTATTATCACGAGAACACACTTTTTCAAGCCATTCATGCTTAGCAAGTATTCTAGCGGTTCTTTCTTTACTTTCATCCATAGAAATTCTCATAGCCTTTAAATACTCATTAATATCATGCTTAGGTGGAGTATATATAACTTTCAAAGAATCAATCTCAAGCGAAATTCTATCAACGCTCCTAGCCAAATCACCAATCTTGAGCACTTTTTCTTCAATAGTAGCATTAAAAATCTTTTGTGAATCAATAAATTATTTAACAATATTCTCAAGATCAGAGGGAATATTATTATAATTTCCATAGGAATTGTTGTAGGAATTACCATAATTATTAGAGGAATTACTAGGAAACGGCCTAGGGCTAAAATTACCTCTATACACGTTATTACCAAAATTGTTCCTACCCACAAAATTCACGTCCATAGATTCATTATTATTTCCAATCAAAGAATACAAAGGCATATCATTAGGATCAATAGGATCAATCTTACAAGCAAACAATTTCATCAATTCATCCATCTTTTCGCTCAAAGTATTTATTTTTTCAATAGCATGCACCTTTTTAGTAGTAGGAGATCTTTCGGTATGCCATTGAGAATAGTTTGTCATAATATTATCTAGAAATTTAGTAGCTTCTCCTAACGTGATTTCCATAAAAGTACCACCCGCAGCGAAATCTAAAAGATTGCTAGATGCAAAACTCAATCCCGCATGGAAATTTTGTATAATCATCCATAAACTCAAACCATGTGCGGGGAAATTCCTAATCATTAATTTCATCCTCTCCCAAGAATTTGCAACATGTTCATGATAAATTTGCTTAAAATTCATTATATCGTTCCTAAGGGGGATGATCTTAGCGGGCGAAAAGTACTTGGAAATAAAAGCATCTTTACACCTATTCCAAGAATCAATACTATTTTTAGGCAAAGTTGAAAACCAAGTTTTAGCACGATCTCGTAGTGAGAACGGAAATAGCTTCAATTTCACAATATCATTATCCACATCTTTCTTATTTTGCATATCACACAACTCAATGAAAGTATTTAGATGGGATGCGACATCTTCACTAGGAAGGCCAGAAAATTGTTCTTTCATAACAAGATTAACCAAGGCAGCATTGATTTCATAAGATTCCGCACTAGTGGCAGGAACAATCGGAGTACTAATAAAATCATTATTATTAGTATTGGAAAAGTCACATAACTTGGTATTCTCAGACATCATGACAAAGCAACCAATCAAGCACACAAGCAAACGAAAGGCAAACGAAAGAAGGGCGAATCAAAAGGCGAATCTTTTTGGTATTTTCTGAAAATCATTTTAGAAATGAGGGAGAGGAAAATGAGAGACAAATGGAAAATAATGTAAATGAAAGAGATGAGTTTGTGATGGATACTTGGTAGGCTTGATGTGTATCCTCCCCAGCAACGGCACCAGAAATCCTTCTTGCTACCTCTTGAGCTTGCATTGGTTTTCCATTAAAGAGGAAAGGGTGATGCAGAAAAGTAGATAAGTATTTCCCTCAGTTGTTGAGAACCAAGGTATCAATCTAGTAGGAGGAACAAGCAAGTCACCAATGGATGCACCTACACAAACAATCATACTCTTGCACCCAACGCTATAAAGGGGTTGTCAATCCCTTCACGATTATTTGCAAGGATTAGATCCAATAGAGATAGATGTAAACGAGAACAGAAAGTAAAAGGTAAATAAATTGTAGAAAAGTATTTTTGGTATTTTTGGTTTATAAATCTGAAAATATATTATGGAAAGCAGACCTGGGGGCCATAGATTTCACTAGAGGCTTCTCTCTTGAAGGCAAATATCATGGTGGGTAAACAAATTACTGTCAAGCAATTGATAGAGAAGTGAATAATCATGTAGTTATCCAAGGCAATGATCATGCATATAAGAATTCAGAGAAGATTCAAATAAGATTCATGGATAATCTGAACATAAACTCACAATTCATCGGATATTGACAAAGACACCACAAAAGAGTATTACATCGGATAGATCACCATGAAGATCATGAAGAACATGGTATTGAAGATCAAAGAGATAGAAGAAGCCATCTAGCTACTACCTATGGACCCGTGGGTCTGTGGTGGAATACTCACGCATCATCGAAGGGGCAATGGAGTTGATGTATATGCCCTCCGTGATCGAAACCCCCTCCGGCAGATTACCAAAAAAGGCTCCAAGATTGGATCTCCCGAGAACGGAGGCTTCCTGCGGAGGAAAAGTATTTGTGTGGATCTTTTTGATGTTGGGGGAATATTTGGGTATTTATAGGATGAAGATTAGGGTTAGGAGACCTGTCGGGAGACGACAAGCCTGCTAGGCGCGGCTAGGGAGCGCGCCTAGCAGGCTTGTGACCTCCTGGCACAAGTCCCGGCATGCACTCCAAGCCTGGTTGATTCGTTTCCTTCCAGAAAAATTACTTCCGAAGGTTTTATTCCGTTTGGACTCCGTTTAATATTCCATATCTGCAAAACTCAAAAACAAGGAAAAAATAGAAACTGGCACTAGGCTCTAGATTAATAGGTTAGTCCCAAAAATAATATAAAATAGCATATTAATGCTAAAACATCCAAAACAAATAATATAATAGCATGCCATCATCAAAAATTATAGATATGTTGGAGACGTATCAGTCTACTTCTGTCGGATTTGAGGGACCGACTGCTTGCAGGGGCTCTTCGATGAAAGGCTATTGTTTGACCGAAGGGGAATGAAGCTATTCAAGGAATGCGTCCTCCGGCACGACTTTCCGAGCGAAGCCAATTTTGGCCAGGTCATTAGTTGCCTCATTCATTGCTCGGGGGATATGATGCACCTCTAAGCCTTCGAAGTTCTTCTCCAGTTTTCGGACTGCGTTGCAATATCCAGTCATGGCAGGACTCCTTATGTCCCATTCCTTCATCACTTCGATGATGACAAGTTCTGAGTCACCGAATATCAAAGCGCATAGAGGAGGGCTTCGTACTCGGCCTTATTATTGGACGAGTCGAAATGGATTTGTAGGATGTAGCTCAGTCGGTCTCCCCTGGGGAAACGAGAACTACTCTAGCTCCAGACCCTTGGAGCATCTTAGATCCATTGAAGAACATGGTCCACTGTTCTGGGACACTCGGTTCTGGTTGTTCCTGCTCAATCCATTCGACCAGAAAATCAACAAGAGCTTGCGACTCAATCGCCTTCTTAGGCTCAAACTTGATCTCCAACGGGAGGAGTTCAATCGCCCACTTTGCCACTCGGCCCGTAGTGTCTCTGTTATAAAGGATTTCCGAAAGAGGGGCATTGCTAAGAACTGTAACCAAATGCTCTTGGAAGTAATGAGCTACCTTCTTGACAGTTAGGTAAATGTCGTAAACCAACTTCCGATAATGCGGATACCTTTGTTTTGATGTAGTCAAGACTTCCGAAATATAATACACAAGCCTTTGCACCTTGAGGTTTTTTTTGATTCCTCACGCTCCACAATGAGGACAGTGCTGACCACTTGACTAGTAACGGCGATGTACAAGAGCAAAGGCTCTCGGCTACCCAGAGCAGCTAACACCGGCTTAGTGGAAAACAAAACCTCGAGATGGTCGAATGCAACTTGTGCTTCGGAGTTCCACTCAAATGTGTCAGACTTCTTCATCAATCGGTAAAGAGGCAAGGCCTTCTCACCGAGATGAGATATGAATCTACTCAGGGCTGTGAGACATTCCGTGAGTTTCTGAACATTGTGCAAGCGGACAGGTTTCTTCATTCAGATGATTGCTCCAATTTTGTCGGGATTAGCATCGATCCCTCATTCGAAAACAAGGAAACCAAGTAGCTTACCCGAAGGGACTCCGAATGTGCACTTTGCAGGGTCGAGTTTTATTTGGTAGCATCGGAGGTTTGCGAAGGTCACGGCAAGGTTGGCTAGGAGGTCGGAACCTTTCCTAGACTTAAGCGCGATGTCGTCTATGTAGGCTTCGATGTTTCGACTGGTTTGTTCTTGCAAGCAGTTCTGAATCATGCGCATAAATGTAGCCCCAGAATTTTTAAGATCAAATGGCATTGTGATGTAGCAGAAACACTTGAATGGGGTGATGAAAGTTGTTTTTATTTCATCTGGTCCATACATTCGGATTTGATGGTATTCGGAGTACGCATCTAAGAATGACAGGCATTCACATCTGGTAGTAGAATCTACTATCTGATATATGCGAGGAAGGGGAAATTGATCTTTCAAGCAGGCCCAGTTGAGGTGCTTGAAATTGATACACGTTCGGAGGGACTTGTCCTTCTTAGGTACCAACACTGGGTTGGCAAGCCACTTGGAATGGAAAACTTCCCGGATGAATTAGGCAACTAGGAGCCGAGCGATCTCTTCTCTAATCGCCTTGCGCTTCTCGATGGAGGATCGACGCAATTGTTCTTTGACTGGCTTGATCTTCGGTTCCACTCGGAGTCAATGCTCAGCCAGTCCCCTGGGTACCCCCGGCATGTCATACGGCTTCCATGCGAAGATATCCCAGTTCTCATGGAGGAACTGGATAAGCTTGGCTTCCTATTTTTCACCAAGTGACGTTCATATGTTGGTCGGAGCCGCATTCTAACCGTTGGAATGAACGTGAACCAACTTGGTTTCGTCGGCCGACTGGAAGGCTCATTCTGTTGTCAGGTGCTTGGACTTGAGCAAGTCTGCATCATCCACCGCTTTATTGAAACCGTCAAGTGTTGCTGCGAGGACATGTTCATTCGCAATTTTGCAGCCCTGCTGGAGGCACTCCTCGGCAATTTTCCGATCGGTGGTCACCATGAGCACACCATTCGGACCAGGCATCTTAAGTTTAAGATATACGTAACATGGACGGGCCATGAAACATGCGTAGGAAGGCCTACCCAGGATGGCATGGTAGGCACTCTCCATCACTTCAAATGTCAGGCATTCCTTCTGGAAGTTCTTCTCTCCTCCAAATACCACATCCAGAGCAATCTGACCGAGTGGCTCAGCCTTCTTTACAGGAATGACTCCATGTAAATGCATGTTACTATTACTCAGTCGGGACACCGGAATGCCCATCGCACTGAGTGTATCCACGTAAATTATGTTGAGTCCACTGCCACCGTCCAACAAGACCTTGCGCAGTCAGACCCCATTCACAGCTGGATCGACGACCAGCACTTGCCTCCCAGTGGTGGCTATGTGGGTTGGGTGATCAGACTGATCAAAAGTGATGGGAGTCTTTGTCCAGTTGAGGTGCTTCCCGGCAGTCGGAGCTACCATGTTTACCTCCCGATTGATGACTTTCAATCGGCTCTTGCTCTCGATGTCTGCAAAGATCATGTTCAGGACCTTGTCGACATGAGGGTATTCGGGATTCCCTCGTCTTCTTCGTCGGCGTCCTTCTCTGCAGAACTCTCTTTTCCCATCTCATGTTTGAGCAATCGACACTCCCAAGTGGTGTGCTTCGAGTAAATGAAGTTTCCCTCTTCATCTTTCTTTGTGTGGATCGCACAGGGCTGATCGATCACCTCGAAATTGTACTCGGGCTTGTTCTTGTTGACGCAGTCTTTTTTGTTGTTTTTCTTGGGCTTCGGCTTCCATTGGCTAGGAACAGCGGGCACTTCAGCCTTTCCCGAAGGATCGACTTTCCACTTCTGCTTTTTGTCAGCGTTCACAACCGACTGACGAGCGTCGCCTGCTCGTCCCTTGCTGCTTCGAAGGTAGTCTTCCTCTTTGCTGTTGGCGTACTTGTTTGCGATTTCCATGGCTCAGATAAGAGATAGATCTCCCGACTGACCAAACTTCAAGACGAGCTCTTGGTACGATGTTCCAACCTTGAAGGCGCATACATCCTGATGCTTGGTGACGTTCTCTATCGTGTTGTGCGGCATGGTCCATCGCTGAATGTACTCTCGGAGAGTCTTGTTGTTCTTCTAGACGTAGTGCTGCAACTCAGTCAGAACACATGGACTCTTGTACGTGCCTTCAAAAGTCTTGATGAATACTCGGGCCAGATACTCCCAGCAATAGATGCTACTGGAAGGTAACTAGTTCAACCAAGCCCGAGCGGACCCTTCCAGCATGAGGGGAAGATGCTTCATGGCCACGAAGTCATCACCTCCTTCAATCTGTACTGCCACGCGGTAATCTTTGAGCCAGGTCTCCGGCTTGGACTCGCCGTTGAACTTCCCGATTCTGGTCGCTAAATTATAGTTGGGGGGTATCTCGGCCTCTCGGATGTGCCTGTAGAAGCACTCGAGACCCGATGTTCCCCAACGACTCACTTGGTGTTTGATCACTCGGTTCCTATCCACCATCATTTGAGTGATGGTAGACCTGGCATTGAGCAGTGACGGCCTCCGACGAGCTTCCTCGTAACCTCAAGGTCGAGAGGGAGTCTGATTGCAATCTTCTCTGTAATGACGACCATCATCAAACGGTCGATTGTCGTACGAACCATCTCTCGGAGGAGTCTGACTGATGTCGCGCTCATCACGCTGGCACCCTCCATATGGACATATCGGAGGAGGAGGAGAGTGCACACGTTTCCCGTACGCGTGAGGGATGTGAGCTAACTGTATCGTGTCTGACTGCACGGACCGGCCGAGAATCCGCAATGACGACCGTGAAACTTCCGAATTCTGCTTCAGTGCAGTGTTCAACAGAGCTTGGATGTGCCAAATGCCTTCACCAGCTGTCGACCTAGACTGCTGAATAGACTCAGTGATCAGAGTGGCTGTAGCTAGGTTCTCTATCGGTGTGCGCATCACCGGGACTTTGGGCGATCGGCTGCTTTGGAACAGCAGATGCCTCAGGTTGCTGGAACTCGGTCTGTCCCGTGCTACGCGTTCGTCGAGCGACTACTAGAGATGCTCGAGTTGTTCACGCTCGGCCAAAGTGGCCAAGCGCATAGCCTCCAAGGTGAGTTCCTCCGGAGTGGTCCCCATGATGGGAGTGAGAAGGACTTTGTCGTCCTTCCTCCTCCTATCTTGCCATTGCTCCCGAGTGAGAGGCCAGGGAACATAGCTGCTTGTATCGCCGTCATGGCAATCACCGTCGCGACCGTGAGGACCACCACCCAAGTACCCGGGAGGCTCGTTGCTGGCAATGTTGGCCATCAAGACTTCAGCGGCATCTCCGCTGCTCCCAAACTCTGATTCATCAGACAATTCGTCCTCCGAGGAGGGTAACACCTCGACGGTGGGCTCGTAGGACTCAAGCACGGACACATGGGAGACCGACGACTGGCAATCCATGGCGTGCTCAACCCACTGCTGCCACCGAGAGTGCTCGGAGCGCTTGTGGTGACCCCCAGAGCTGGGAACGGACGAGGAGCCATAAGGCTCCGACGACTACCTAAGGATAATGTCGTGCGCCGTAGCACTAAAGTGCGCTGCTCCTAGTGCGGGGAACGAGTCGAGATCCAGTGGTGCCTCATTCAACCAAGCGGAACCGTCGACGATGAAACGCAAGGTGCCAAAAAGAATCTCACCGACGAGTGCCAACATGGTGAATGAAAAAAGGTGTGAATCCACTTACGCCAGAATTCCATAGACCCTCCGCCCCACGATTGGTGCCAACTTTCGTGGGATTAATCATGACAATAGTACGAGGGTACAAATGAGTAGGGGGAAGCCTAGCTACGGAGTAAGTGTCACACTCGGGATTTATGAGTTCGTACCCCACTCGGAAGTGGTAACAGTCCTACGTCTCGAGCCCTGGGGTTGTGTGTTTTCCTTGTATGGGTATATGATTACAAAGAGTTTGTAACCCTTGTTCTGGCGTCGGGTATGGCTTATATAGAGTGCGCCTCCACTAGCCGAGCACCATCACTAGGGTCATTAATGCTAATAATTGCTCGGGTTACTAGAAACTGCTAAGTTAACTATAGCCATTACAGGTAACGTGGTCTTTATAACACTTAAGGTGTATTAGGTCCCTCAAACGTTTTTGCTCCCACGACGGTCATGCTCCTGTCTGTCCGAGTGCTAGAGGAGGGACCGAGTGGTAGGTAACATCCGAGTGACTTCCAAGGAGCCGAATGAAACTTGCGTGTTCATCCGAGTGTCGAGGTGGACCAAGGACTCTCATAAACTTGAAGGACCCCAGAGGTCTCCTAGAATAGAGGTACGTGACCCTACCTAGGGTAGGTGACCTCATCAATATCCCTTAGTTTCCTTATGAACTCCGCTGCCATGGGAGGGTAGGACAAAAGATGTCATGCAAGTTCTTTTCCATAAGCACGTATGGCTATATACGAAATACATGCCTACATTATATTGATGAACTGGAGCTAGTTCTGTGTCACCTTAGGTTATGACAGTTATATGATGAATATCATCCAACGAATACATCGATCCGGTGCCTACGAGTTTTCCACTTATTGTCCTTCTTAAGTTACTACTACTGCTGTTACTATCGCACTTGTTGCAAAACTATTATTGCTACTGTTACCGCTACTGTTACTGTTACTACTGCTATCAAACTATCATATTATTGTGCAACTGATCACTTTACTGTAGATATTTATCTGCAGGTGTGGTTGAATTGACAACTCAACTGCTAATACTCTCAAATGTTCTTTGGCTCCCCTTGTGTCGAATCTATAAATTTGGGTTGAATACTCTACCCTCGAAAACTGTTGCGATCCCCTGTACTTGTGGGTTATCAAGACCTTTTTCTGGTGCCGTTGCTGGGGAGCATAGCTATATTTGTCGAGTCACTTGGGATTTATATCAGTTGATCACTATGAAGAATCTGAAGGATACTAAAACCAAGATTTTTTTCCTCTACGACGAGGGGAGGTAAGGAATTTCCATCACACTCTGCACTTCATTCACCTTCTGTTATGAGTAAACTTGCAACACCACCACCTTCTATTAGTGATATTGATGATGCTACTTCTGCTATGAATGATGCTTATGATGATGCTAGTACCATGCTTGATGATAATGTGCCATTAGGTGAATTTCTTGATGAACAAATTGCTAGAGCTAGAGATAATGAAATTATTGAAACTGATGAAACTTCTAAAACTGATGAAATCTTTGAAACTGATACTTATGAAACACCTATTAGGCCTAGCTCTCCTAGATTTGAAATGCCTAAGATACCTGAAGGTTATGCTTTGGATGGAGAAATAGCTAGAGAGATTCTTGCTTGTAACGATAGACATGATCTTAAGAAACTACTATGCAAGTATAAAGAAAAACTTTGAGTGCTAAAATGAAATGTGATCCTAAGTTTTCTACTTCACCTATTTCTGTTACCCATAAGGATTATGAATTTTCTATCGACCCAGAGTTAATCACTTTGGTTGAATCTGATCCTTTTCATGGCTATGAAACTGAAAGTGTGGTAGCACATCTTACTAAGATGAATGATATAGCCCCCCTATTTGCTCAAGATGAGAAGATTCGCTAGTATTATATTCTCAAATTATTTCCGTTATCATTAAAGGGTGATGCTAAGATATGGTACGATACTCTTACCCCTGGTTGTGTGCGTAATCCCTGGGATATGATTTACTACTTCTCTGAAAAATATTTTCCTTCTCATAAGAAACAAGCGGCCTTACAGGAAATATTTAACTTTGTGCAAATTCAAGAAGACAGTCTCCCACAAGCTTGGGGGAGGCTTCTCCAATTGCTTAATGCTTTGCCTGACCATCCTCTTAAGAAAAATGAAATACTTGATATCTTCTATAATGGACTAGCTCATGCTTCTAGGGACTTCCTAGATAGTTGTGTTGGTTGTTTTTCAGAAAACGAACTGTTGAACAAGCTGAGGAACTATTGGATAATATATTGAAAAATTATGATGATTGGACTCTCCATGAACCACCACTTGAACCCACTTTGAAGAAGAGGGGTGTATTATTTCTCAGTCCTGAAGATTTGCAAGAGGCAAAGAAATGTATGAAGGAAAGAGGTATTAAGGTTAAGGATGTCAAGAATTTACCAGCTATTGAAGAAATACATGGACTGAACACACCACCACCTCCGTAAGTGGTAGAGGTAAATTATTTATTAATGTTTGATGAAGGTGACATTCCTTACAATAAACATCCTAGTCAATGCTTATATGAGTTTGATAACTACATTAGGAAACAAGACCAGTTCAATGCAAATGTTCTGAAACAATTGAAATATAATTCTGATATGATTGCCAACTTGAGTGACTTGTTATTTAGAATCAGTAATGATGTTAGAGGTGTAGGAAAACATGCCTCTATGGTTCAAACTCAGTTAGAACAAGTTGCTAAATCTCAAAAAGAATTTCTCGATGAAATGAATAATGATATGAATGATCATGCTATTAGAGTAGTGACTAGAGGAGGTAGAATGACCCAAGAACCTCTTTATCCTGAAGGTCATCCTAAAAGAATTTAACAAGATTCCCAAGGAATTAATGTTGATGCACATAGTCCTTCTAAGAAGAAAAAGAAAAATAAAAATGATAGGAATTTGCATGCTTCTAGTGAACCTGAGATAGAAAAACCTCGTGATAATAATGATGTTTCTATCACTACTGGAATCAGGATCTTTGCCATCAGCTAGCTCTTTGTCGTCTGCTAGCTGACGGCAAAGAAGGTCTTTGCCATCAGCTTAAATAAAACTAATGGCAAACAAAGAGCTGACGGCAAAGATCATGTTTGCCGTCAGCCATCTCACTACCGTCTGCTAGCAGACGGCAAAGAAGCTTTGCCGTCAGCTAGCACACGGCAAAGAGGTGGGGTGGGGTCCAGTGGAGGCCTGAACACTGTAACGGCCCACCCCACCTCATTGTCGTCTGCTAGCGGACGGCAAAGCTTCTTTGCCGTCTACTAGCAGACGGCAAAGAAAACGCTACCTAACGCTAGCAAACGACGTGACCTCCTCTCTCTCTTCTCTCTCTGCCGCTCTCTCCTCCCCCGACCCCCACCACACCCGACCCCCACCATCGCCCGCCGCCGCCCCTGCCACCCCCGACCCCCACACCCGCCGGCCGCCGCCCCTACCACACCCACCGCACCTGCCGGTCGCTGCCCCCGACCCCCACCGCCCCTGCCGTCGTCCCTGTCGCCCCCACCGCACCCACCGGCCGCCGCCGCCGACCCTAACCTCCCCTGTCACCGCCCCTGTCGCACTCGCCGGCCATCGCCCCTGCCGCCCCCGACCCCCCCCTGTGGCGGCCACACGAGCCCCGCCGTGAGGCAGGCCGTGGCGCCGCCCCCTCCCCTACGGCGGCCCTCCTCCATAGGCCCCCTCCTCCACCGGCCCCCTCCTCCCCTCCAAGGTGAGCTTCTCTTCTCCTCTTTTGTTTTTTTTGTCTTTTTAGGTTTAGGTTTAGTTTAGATTTAGTTTAGGTTTAGGTTAAGGTTTAGGTTTAGTTTTAGGTTTAGTTTTAGGTTTAGTTTAAATTAGATTTAAATAATTAGAAGAAGAAAGATGAAGATGAAAAAATAAGAATAATAGAAGAAGAGAAGAGAAGAAGAAGAAGAAGAGAAGAAGAAGAAGAAGAAGAAGAAGAGAGAGGAGGAGGCAGGAGGAGGAGGAGGAGGAAGAGAGGAAGGAGAAGAGGAGGAGAGAAGAAGGAGAAGAAGAAGAAGAAGAAAGAAGAAGAAGAAGAAGAGAGAGGAAGAGGGAGCAAGACATAAGGGTACGGGACCGCCGCGAGAGAAGAAGAAGAACAGCAACAGAACAGAACAAGCGAAGCCGAGGAGGAGGACGGAGAGAAGAAGAAGGAAAACAAGAAGAAGGGGGGGAGGAGGAGAAAGAAGAAAAGAAGAAGAATAGGAGGAGGAGGAGGAGGAGGAGGAGAGGAGGAGAAGAAGAAGAATAAGAAGAGAAGAGCCCCCAATCCCCGACGCCACTAACCCCAACCTCCGACGCCACCGACCCTCGACCCCCGACGCCACCGACACCGAACCCCCAACACCATCGACCCCCGACGCCCCGAACCCCCGACCCCCGACCCCCGACGACCGACGCCATTGCCCCCTGACCACCGACACCACTGACCCCCGACCACCGACGCCATCGACCCCCAACCACCAACGCCACCGACCCCAGAATCCCGACACCACTGACCCCCGACCGCCGACGCCACTGACCCCTGATGCAACTGACCCCCGACCCCCGACACCTATTCTGCCTCCTGTTGACCAAAAAGGTGCTCTTCGGCCTTCGTGAGGCCGAGGAGGTCATAGTTTTGTAAATTATGAGCTAGGTCACATATTTTCCTATTTTGTTATAAAAAACATCCTATTTTGTGTTGATCAGGTGAATTTCAATGTGCAGTTGTTCGACGACCTCCCCGTGCATTTGACGAGCTCCCCTGCTATGTTTGTTGGTGAGCACAAATGTCATCTTCTCCCCCGGCACCCTTAAGAAAATTTGCTCTGTTCCGGTCTTCGTGCCGATGAAACTTGCTAGTTATAGGTGTCTTCAATCATCAGTATGCGTGACCACTATGTGTCTCCCGTTCGAAAGGGTTACATCTATAAATATGCATTCATTAGCATATTTATAACCGTGATTCTTTCGAATTTTCCAATGTTATACATGGACAGTCCGAGTATGTGTAGATTGGGTTTGTTTTCCCATATGCTCTACTCCGGATCTGATGCAGAATTTCGTCAGTGCCTCCCTGTTGTTCTCCGGGTACACATCCTCTCTGCTTATTGCCGAGACGTGTATCAGGAGAACAGCGGGGAGGTGCTACCAAAATTGTGCGTCGGATCCAGAGCAGAGCAAGGGAAAACGAACCCAATATACACATACTCGGGTGGGATTAGGACATATCCTTACCTACTAGAGTCTAGGTTGCATCGACATAATAAAACTGATAACTCTATTAACTGATGAATATGGTTTGCTGAATTATGTATATATTTTTTGTGTGTCCAGTAGCTAGGCAAGATGAGTGATCGTGGGTGGATGTACACCGGTAACACTAGTCAGAAAGACATGACCCATGAATGGATGACAAAAACCAAGGGGTTTGTGAGAGTCGCATTTGCAAATGGACAGAAAACAACTCGGTGCCCCTGTGTCGATTGCGACAGCTATCATAAGAGGTCAGAGTTTTAAATGATCAAACACCAGTAGAAGTGGGGTTTTACGCCTAATTATATAGTCTGGATATTTCATGGTGAGTCTGTCCAACGTGCCAAAGCTGAGGTGGTTCGTCGTCGCACCAACGAGCATGGTACCGGGATCGAAGACATGGTGCAAGACTTTGATGATGCTCGGGATTCAGACGATGAGATGGAGGAATCTGCAAAGGCCTTCTATGAAATGTTGGAGTCTTCAAAACGTCCTCTCTACGAGCACACTGAGCTTTGTCAGCTAGATGCCATCACGCAAGTAATGGCTCTGAAGGCTCACTTCAACCTGGGCAGAGAATGCTATGACGCGATGATGACGATATTTGGACGCTTTCTACCCAAAGGCCATGTATTGCCAGCAAACCTGTACCAGTCGGACAAAATCCTACGTGCGCTTAAGATGCCCTATGAGAAGATAGATGCCTGTGAGAATGGATGTCCCTTATTTCGTTCACTCTTTGTCATTGCAGTTGTTGATAGATGGTGGGGCGGGTCGAGAGCTCTCTGAGCCTCCTTCCTCGGCGCGTGTTGGGAGGGGTGCTATTATTCCACCCTAGCGACTCTAGAGAGTGCTGGTACACAGTATGCAGACACCGGTGGGTGCTTCTTCTTCGATCGGGAGAGATCGGGGGAAGACGAAGAGAGGTGCTAGAGGTAGGAAGGCTGTTGCGCCTTCCTCGCCGCCACCCCCAGCTGATTCTCCCGACCATAGGAGTGCTTTGTCTCAGGTGGACCCGTCTGACTTGGACCCGTCTCGAACTCCGGTCGCCGAGCCTCAAGACGATGAGCCTCGGGTCGCCGAGCCTTCGTCCCAGGAGACTTCGGTCCCAGAGTCTTCGTCCCATGTGACTCCAGAGGATAGTGGCCATGCCGATGGTGGTGAGGACAACTTTTCTGAGGATATCTATAGTGAGGGCGAGCTGGTTCAGGAGGGCAAGAAGGTCTACCAGCATGGTGGTACAAAGCTCCCGCCCGTGCCAGCGACCCGCGATCAGAGGTGGTTGATTGTGCCTAATGTGGAGAAGTAAGTGCATTTACTCTTTTTTAACCTTTTGCCTTCATGTTTCTTCAAATTAATATCTAATGTGTTGGCCTTGTCATACTGTAGGGGTTGGAAACATGACCCTAGTGTTCGTAGGCCCAACCATGTCCTTGGTATGCTTATCCAGCACCACTTCCCGGGAAAGGCCACGTTGGCTGGTGAGGCTAAGGTTCCACAGGTAGCACTGAGCTGGGAGATGTACGTGGCTGCCCTAGACTCGCCGGAGGAGAGGGTCGACAGTGTCTTGTGCAAGACGGTGGCCGACATTGTGATCCAGCGGATTTGGGTAATTTCTCCTTTACAGAATTAGAAAACAACAACACCTAGTGATTGTACTAATCAGTGTTATCTTGTTTGATTGCAGACCTTCTACGGGTGTCTTGAGGAACACGAGGCGGACGCAGGTATTGTTCTCGTAGCCGAGTGCAAGCGCCTACTTCAGAACATACGACACGAGGCTCGGGTGCAGGCTATTCGAGACTACTACGCCTCGACTAACATTAAGAGGGCCAAGAAGAAGTGCCACAAAAAAATTCTAAGTAAGGAGAAGTACATGAAGGTAATTACCTATTCTTACGGCCTTGTACTTAGTTTCCTTGATTTGATTCGTAGGCATAGCGCTGAAATTTCTCTTGTCTAAGTTAGCTGCCCCCGAGATGGTGTGCAGATAGGATGGACTGTTGGGAGGCATTGGTGGATGAGTGGTGCTCTCCCAAATGGCTAGCCGACCACAACAAGGCCAAGAATAAGCGTGCCTGAATGAAAGGTGTGCCACACCATCAAGGGAGCTCCAACCTGTTTGAGTACGGGGATCACTGGGTATGCGGTTTGCTTCATGATTCATGCAATTTCATTCTTCATGCTAGCTTGAGCCCTTAACTAATATTTTGTTCCTCTCTTTTAGGCGCGACACAACAAGAAGGAGGTGCCACCACTATTCGACCTCTATGCCATGGCCCATACTGCCCCGTACAAGAAGGCCAAGGCATTCTTTGAGGATGACCTCGATCATCCAGAGAGCTTCAGCAACATCTCCTCCCACAACAAGCTTGTGAGGTACATAGATGAGGGGAAGGCGAGGAAAGGGGAGGACTTCAACCCGAGCCAGAGTCCTTTTGATCCAGAGCTCGTGATGATATCTGCTACCGAGAGGCCCCATGGCTCGATAGCCATTGGGGATGGACTGATACGTTGTCCTAGAACTCTCCCGGAGATCAAGAAGCACCAGACGAGCTCTGATCCTGAGATAAGGCCTCGTCCACGGCCAATGGAGCTCGCCATTGAGGCTAGGGCCCACGAGATTCTGGTGGAGGCAAACAGGCAGGCGGCACAGAGGGAGAGGGACATGGAGGAGAGGACGGCTAGGTTGTTGGAGGAGGAGAGGAACCAGAACGACGCGTCTCACCGAGCCCTATACGAGCTCCTCGTGGTAAATTTCTCCTGCATATTAGCCAAATCATGCACGTAATGTTCGTTTCATCACTAACTAATATGACTGACTCATGAAAACAAAATGTGCAGACCGTGTGCCAGAACAATGGTCAAACCCCTCCGTCGATGCCCCAGATTGGTATAGCACCCACGATGAGTTTCATTTGAATGGTCATTAGTTACTAGTATTCACATTTGAGTTGCATCATGCTAACGAGACATTGCAAATGATCTTTGGTGCAGCGTGCCTCCCGACAAGCATCGATCGATCCTTCTGCGTCTGCCGCAACCCTGACCGGTCCTTCTCCATCTCACACTAGCGCAAACCCGACTGGTCCTTCACCTCCGTGATTATGGTAAGTTTTCCCAAGTGTTTTGCTTAACAACTACATACTTAGCTTAAGAAATGACCTATTTAGCTCCAAAATGACCTATACTTAGCTTATTTTCCTCGAAAATGACATAATAACCTTACTTAGCTCCAAAATGACATATTTTACCTAGGGTAGCTATAAAATGACCTATACTTAGCATTTTTCCTCCAAAATGACTTAATATGCTTGGTTAGCTAAAATGGCATAGCTACCTAGGATAGCTCAAGAATGATCTATACTTAGCTTAGCTAGTTCATTTATGGCATAATTAGCTTTCTTAGGTAAAAAAGGGCATAATAACCTTGGTTTAGCACCAAACTGTCATATCATTAGTTTGTTTTCCTCCAAAATGACAAAATAATCTTACCTAGCTCCAAAATGATAGGTTTTAACTAGGATAGCTCAAAAATGACCTACACTTGCCATTTTATCCTCCAAAATGAATAAATATGCTTAGTTAGCTCAAAAATAGCCTAACTACCTAGGATAGTTCAGTAATGATCTATACTTAGCTTAGCTAGTTCATTTATGACATAATTAGCTTACTTAGGTAAAAAAATGGCATAATAACCTTGGTTTAGCTCCAAACTGTCATACCATTAGCTTATTTTCCTCCAAAATGACAAAATAACCTTACCTAGCTCCAAAATGACCGATTTTAACTAGGATGGCTCAAAAATGACCTACACTTACCATTTTGTCCTCCAAAATGAATAAATATGCTTAGTTATCTCAAAAATGGCCTAAGTACCTAGGTTCGCTCAAAAATGACCTATACTTAGCTTCTTTAGTTCATTTATGACATACTTAGCATACTTAGGTCAAAAATGGCACAATAATCTTGGTTACCTCCAAAATGACATTGACTTAGCTTATTTTCCTCGAAAATGACATAATAACCTTACTAACCTCCAAAATGACCTATTTACCTAGCTTAGCTCTAAAATGACCTACACTTAGCATTTTTACCTAGCTTAGCTAAAAAATGGCATAATTACCGAAGTTACCTTCGTTAGAAGAAGAAGAAGATAAAGAAGAGGAGAAAAGGAAAGAGAAGAAAAATTCTTCTTCTACTTCTTCTTCTTCTTCTTCTTCTTCTTCTAACTTTCTTTTTTCCCAATTTGTAGATTTGCTTTATATCATAGAAGCTTGCGTTCATGGAGTCTACTCTTCTCCTTGTCCTTCCTTTTTGTTTTGGTTTTGTAGGATTAACAATGTGAAACTTGCTACCTATATATGTATGTATGGATGAAACCATTGTATGCTTGTTGTTGGATATATGTTGGCTATATATATATATATATATATATATATATATATGTTGGATATGGACTTTTGAGTTGGTATGTATATGTGTTGGATGATCATATCCATGTGGCAGCGATATGTATGCTTGTTGAAAGTATTTTCAAATGTATATATGTATATATATATATATGTGAAATTGATTGAATTTAAGAAAAAACAGAAAAAACAGGGGTAGTACAGGCACTTTGCCGTCTGCTGGCGGATGGCAAAGAGCTTTGCCATCAACCAGTAGACGGCAAAGCTGCCACGTGGCAGCTACATGTGCAACCTGGGGTGGCACTGGGCCGGCCTATGTGGTTGCTTTGCCGTCTGCTGGCAGACGGCAAAGAACTTTGCATCTTTGCCGTCTATCAGCAGACGGCAAAGCACGCCGTTAACCCCTTAACGGACTTAAGCTGCCACGTGTGTCGTCCAGGCCCTTTGTCATCTGCTCACTGACGGCAAAGACCTTTGCATCTTTGCCGTCAGCCAGCAGATGGCAAAGTGCCCTTTACCGTAGCTTATTCAGCCGGATGTGTTGTTGTCTGCTGGCTGACGGCAAAGGCCTTTGTCATCCACTGTCCATGCCTTTGCCATCAGCCATGGCAAACGGCAAAGTTGCTCATTCCAGTAGTGTATTTCTAATGTTGAAACTCAATCTGGTAATGAACATCCACATAGTGATAATGATAATGATGGTGATGTTAATGAGGATACTCAACCTAGTAATGATAAAGAACCAGATAATAATGTATACATACAACCTGCTATTGATCTTGATAACCCACAACCTAAAAATAAACGATACGATAAAAAAGACTTTGTGGCTAGAAAACATGGTAAAGAAAGAGAACCATGGGTTTAGAAACCCATGCCTTTTCCACATTAACCATCTAATAAAAAGGATGATGAATAATTTGAACGCTTTGCTAAAATGATTAGGCCAATCTTTTGCGTACCCGCTTAACTGATATCTTAAAGATGCCTCCTTATGCTAAATACATGAAAGACATCATCACTAATAAAGGAAAGATACATGAAGTTGAAATCTCCACCATTCTTGCTAATTATTATTTTAAGGATGGAGTACCTAAAAAACTTGGAGATCCTGGAATACCAACTATACCTTGCTCCATTAAAAGAAATTATGTCAAAGCTGCTTTGTGTGATTTGGGAGATGGTTTTAGTGTTACGCCTTTCTCTTTATATAAAAGGCTTAATTTGAATAAACTCGCACCTACTAAAATATCTTTGCAAACGGGTGACAAATCAAGTGCCATACCTATCGGTATTTTTGAGGATGTGCCCGTTGTTATTGTTGCAAATGTTACTATCTTAACAGACTTTGTTATTCTTGAGAAGCCCGTGGATGACAACATGTCGATTATCCTTGGTAGACCCTTTTTGAATACTCCAAGAGCTATTATTGATTGCAATAAAAGCAAATCACTTTTCATATCAATGGTAATGAGCATATGGTG
Source organism: Hordeum marinum (assembly GCA_022496015.1). Taxonomy (NCBI): domain Eukaryota; kingdom Viridiplantae; phylum Streptophyta; class Magnoliopsida; order Poales; family Poaceae; genus Hordeum; species Hordeum marinum. The sequence continues at coordinate 274,298,120 of CM039677.1, read as the reverse complement.
CACTTTTCGAACAAACTATTCCAAGTGAATGGTGTGAATGTTATTGAAAATTCTCCGACACTCACTATTGGGAGTTTTCATCTACCTCTACCTACTGCCAAAAAGAAATATGATATATATATATAGTTGGGGATATGCATCTCCCCGTTGAGGTAACTTAGTGTTTTACGAAAGTTCTTCAGTTTCATGCTAATCAAAGTTGTTTATTAATTAGACTTGATCAACCTTATTAATGGATCATTTTTGAGAGGTATGAAGTTGATGAATTTAGTAGACACGACTTTCTATATCCAATTTTTGTTTTTTGTTTTACTTAGTTAAATAAGATAAAATGCCATGTTTATCCTGCTTTCTAAATTTCCCATGCAATAAAAAATGACCCAAAAATAAAAGTTCTCAGAATGTCTTGAAAATTTAACACGATTTTTTCTGATTATTTCCGAATTTATGATACAAATAACATCAGAGGGGGGTGCCCTGGCGAGTGGTGGGCCCCATGTGGGTCCCCTCACTTATTCCCTTAGCCCATGTCGTCTTCTACCTCCAGAAAAAAATCACCATTGCTCTCTCTCTCTCTCGTGTTCTTGCTCACGAACCCATGGATTTTAATATCTTTGCTCGAAGCTCCATTTCCAAAATTGTTTTAGGGGTATGCTTCTTGAAATTGTTCACAAATAAAAATGCAATTCTTTAAGAGTTCTTCGAGGAGAAGATCCTTAGGGTCATCATCGAGTGAAAGCTCTGTATGACAATCCTGTGTTGAGCCAAGTGCATGCTCAATACGGGACGTTGAAACCAAATCATGCCTTTGGCCGTGTAATACCTTCATGGAAGGTGCATGTATTAAGTAAGAATTTGAGCAGTACATTCGCAACACTGATGTGGTTCCCTTCATCGAAGATAAGTGCACTCAACACCTCACTTTGAGAGACATTTACTAAGAAATTTAAATATTTTCCTCGTGAGTCTAGAGCTTCATTTATTGTATATAATAATGCCTTCACCGTGCCTTTAGACACGCTCTGTGAAGCGTGCAAAATTCTATATTATGGTTCGCTAGACGAACCAACAAAATCTGAGTATAAGTCATTTTTGAGTAACCTTTGTTACGGTGAAATCACGGGAGTGACACAAGGCAGAATAAAAATCATCTATTTTCCATATATAAAGTACTTTGCACTCTTTAATGGCAAATGCATTGTAGGCACACATGATTGTAGCACACTGTGTGCCCATGATTTGAGTCTTGTACACACTGCTTTAACGGGAATTAAAAACTACAATTTAGGAGCAGTTGTTGCATGGAGACTGAATCTCAAAGTTGCTAATGGTAATTTCTATGGTGGGATTTATGCCTCCCGCTTAGCTACGAGGTTGGGAGTAACCCCTTGGCCTAATGGTCCTATCTTACCTGACCAGTACTTAGACTTTGATGCCATGAAACGCCATAGATTCCTTAAGGGCACGGTCCATAACTATACTTACAACTTGAGGTTCGATAACGGTCCCATTGTGCCTATCGTATTGCTTGCTCCTGCTCTCTTTTATTATCACAAGGGAAGATACTACATCCTTGATAGCGAGGCCTGCAGTACAATGCGGAGATTGAGGCTGCCAGAAGGGCTGATGTGGTTGCACCAAGAGACTTGGTAGGCTATCACTCATATTATTTGGGCAACGGGTGGAGATTACCAAGCTAGGCCAAAAGCCTAAGCTTGGGGGAGTAGGTGTTTCGACCGACATTATATTCATGCTCACTCATTTCATTTCAGACATCGGTGTTCACACTTTTTCATTGTATTATCCATGCTAGATTTATTTTCTTGCTTTCTTCTTGTGTGTTTGAAAAACTTTGAGAAAATCCAAAAATACTGCTTGTTTCTCTTCGGTTTTTCTTTTTAGTTTAATTAGTTGTAGTGTTAAAAGAAAACCCAAAAATATTTCTCATTCCTTCTTTTGCTTGTTGGGAGTTCTCCCATGTGAATAGTTTTCCTTCTTTTTGTTTTTCCTTCTGTTATTTGCTTCTTCACAAAAACTAAAAAATCCAAAAATATTTTAGTGTGTTTCTCTGAAATTCTCTTTCTTTTACCGATTCATACCAAGGAGAAGACCGCGATGAAAATGTTGAGTGGCTCTCATATGATTTACTGTTGATCTAACAAAGAGCCCATATCACTTTGTCTTCTCCTCTTGAATAAAATGTTTGCAGATTCTAGCTTAGTCCATGGCACTCTTGTACTATTATTATTTCCATATCACTCGATCATGCAAGTGAAAGGCAATAATGATGATATTTGATGAATTGATGGTGGCAGAGAGAAGCGGGTATGAACTCAACTTGTTTTTGTTTCTGTAAATATGTGTAACCTAGTATCCATGATTCAGCATATTATGATAAACATATTTGCAATGACGATTAGAGATTATAGTTGCTCATGCCATGCTCAAGTAGCTAGGAGTGGATAATGATTTATCTTAGATGTCAACATGCATTAAAATGGTTGTGATGTAGTATGATGATATGGTATCCTCCTCTGAATGTTTCAAGTGGCTTGACTTGGCACATGTTCACACATGTAGTTGAATCAAAACCAACATAGCCTTCATGATACTTATGTTCATGGTGTACATATCCTACTCATGATAGCATTCAATGTTTATTATTCATAATGCATGTTTATGACTATATTCGCTCTCTAGCTGGCCGCTTCTCAATCTATTTGCTAGCCTTCACATGTACTAAGCAGACATACTACTTGTGCTTCAAAATCCTTAAACCAAAGTTATTCTAGATGAGTCCACCATATCTACCTATATGCGGTATTACCCTGCTGTTCCAAGTAAATTTGCATGTGCCACCTCTAAAATTTCAAATGAACATCTATTTTGTGTGCCTGGACCGCTCATGGAGCGACAGGGGGTGGTTAGTATCTTCTATGTTAAGCATGTTATTCTCATGATGAGTGTTTATTCACTTGTCCTTGCACAAGAAGGGCGGTAATAGGGATTCCCAGTCACGAAATCAAAAGAAATGCAAATAATTAAACAAAACTCCCCGGGAATGATGTTGGTTTGGACGGTACCCGTGGATTCGGCTCACCGTGGAGTGTGTTTGTTGGTGAAGGGTGAGTAAACCTTTACTTTTACCGCTTGGAAACCGCTGCTAATTTGTTTGACATGGAAGATATTGATAGCTCTTGGTCGTAACGTTGACAGGAAGGGTGTACCTCTCAAAGTTATACGTATCTCTTATTTAATCCCTGAGGTGTGGCACCTCTGCAAATATTTGCTTCCCTCTGCGAAGGGACTATCTATTTACATTAATGTTGAGTCATCACCTTCTAAAATAAGCGCCAGATCTGAGAGCACTATTCTCATCCTCATGCATTGTGTATAGTGAATGTTGGATGCATCATGACTGGATCTTTTCTACCATGAATTGCAATGTTTAGTTGCTGCTTGAACCTTGGAGGTGCTCTGCATTTATGCTTTGCGGTCTCGGAAAGGGCTAGCGATATACCACTATTGTCATATTATATCATGATTGTTTTGACAATTGTTTGCACTTGAGATATTTTATTATTGATTGCTAGTTCGTTGTGACATTGATATGAGTTAATATAATCCTTAACAGATATTGTTGACATGGTTAGTCATAATGTTTGTTGAAAACATGTGTGCTACTTAAGCATATGTATGTAAACAAGAACAAAAGAGTTCGTAAAAGTTTTTCTTTTTCACTTTAAGTTTGTCAACTGATTTTCTTGAGGAGAAGCAAGGGTTTAAGCTTGGGGGAGTTGATACGTCTCCATCGTATCTACTTTTCCTAACGCTTTTATTCTTGTTTTGGACTCTAATTTGCATGATTTGAATGAAACTGACCCAGACTGACACTGTTTTCAGCAGAACTTCCATGGTGTTGTTTTTGTGCGGATATAAAAGTTCTCGGAACGGAACGGAACTTTTTGGAGAATTATTTCAGAATATTTGAGGAATATTGGAGCCAAAATCTGTTGGAAATATGCCCCAGAGGCAATAATAAATTAGTTATTATCATATTCCTTGTTCATGATAATTGTTTATTATCCATGCTATAATTGTATTGATCGGAGACTTAGATGCATGTGTGGATACATAGACAAAACCATGTCCCTAGTATGCCTCTAATAGACTAGCTCGTTGATCAAAGATGGTTAAGGTTTCCTAGCCATTGACATGAGATGTCATTTGATAACGGGATCACATCATTAGGAGAATGATGGGATGGACAAGACCCAAACTACAAACGTAGCATATGATCGTGTCAGTTTAATGCTAATGTTTTCTGCATGTCAAGTATCTGTTCCTATGACCATGAGATCATGCAACTCACTGACACCTGAGGAGTGCCTTGTGTGTATCAAACATCGCAACATAACTGGGTGACTATAAAGGTACTCTATAGGTATCTCCAAGGCTGTCTGTTGGGTTGGCATGGATCAAGACTGGGATTTGTTACTCCGTGTGACGGAGAGGTATCTCAGGGCCCACATGGTAATACAACATCACAACAAGCCTTGCAAGCAATGTGACTAAGTGTTAGTCACGGGATCTTGTATTATGGAACGAGTAAAGAGACTTTCCAGTAATGAGGTTGAACTAGGTATGGATATACCGACGATCGAATCTCGGGCAAGTAACATACCGAAGAACAAAGGGAACATCATACGGGATTAACTGAATCCTTGACATAGAGGTTCGACCGATAAAGATCTTCGTAGAATATGTAGGAACCAATATGGGCATCCAGGTCCCACTATTGGTTATTGACCGTAGAGGTGTCTCGGTCATGTCTACATAGTTCTCGAACCCACAGGGTTTGCACACTTAAGGTTCGGTGACGTTTCGGTAGTATAGAGTTATGCATAGTGGTGACCGAAGATTTTTCGGAGTCCCGGATGAGATCCCGGATGTCACGAGGAGCTCCGAAATGGTCCGGAGGTAAAGATTGATATATAGGAAGTCCTGTTTTGGTCGCCGGAAAAGTTTCGAGCTCATCGGTAGTGTACCGGGAGTGTCGGTAGTGTACCGGGGGACCATCGGGAGGGGTATTTCGACCCAAGAGGCTACATGGGCTGTGGGAGGGTGAATACCAGCCCTTAGTGGTCTGGTGTAAGTCCCACACAAGGCCCATGCGGCTGGGAAGAAAAGTCCAAAAGGAAAAAGGTGGAAAAAGCCAAAAAAGGGCCAAATAAGGATGGAGTCCTAATCCTACTAGGAGTGGAGGAGGAGGACTCCTCCCTCCTGGTTCGGCCGAAGCCTAGGGCTGGCCCCTTGAGGGCTAGGCCTCCTCCTCCCCTTCTCCTATATATACTAGTGGTTTTGAGGGTTTTTGCACAAGATTTTCTGCCACGTGCTGCCCTCTCCTCTAGTGCATAATTTCTCCTCTAGATCGGTTTTCCGCAGTGCTTAGGCGAAGCCCTGCCGGAATAGCTCCACCACCATCGGCGGAGTGCTATCATGCTGGCGGATAATTCTTCTACCTCTCCATTCCCTCTTGCTGGATCAAGAAGGCGGAGATCGTCATCGAGTTGTACGTGTGCTGAATACGAAGGTGTTGTCCGTTCGGCGCTAGATCGGAAGGACCGTGATCAAGATTGCGAGACGGATCGTGATGAGTTCGCGGGACGGATCGTGATGAGTTCGCGGGACAGATCGTGATGAGTTCGCGGGATGGATTTTGAGGAGTTCGCGGGACGGATTGTGATTGGATCGCTGGACGGTTCGTGATGAGATCGTGGGACGCTCGGCAATTTGGATCGCGAAGACGTTTGACTACACCAACCGCGTTTCAGAACGCTTCCCGCTCAACGATCTACAAGGGTATGTAGATCCACTCTCCCTATCGTAGATGCTCATCACCATGGATAGGTCTTGCGTGAACGTAGGAAATTTTTTGTTTCCCATGCGACGTTCCCCAACAGTGGTATCAGATCTAGGTCTATGTGTAGATGAGATCTCGAGTAGAACACAAAGAGTTTATGGGCGTTGATGCTTAGATTGCTTCCTCCCTTGGTCGTGTTTTGGTTCAGCGGTATTGTGGGATGAAGCAGCCCGGACCAACCTTACTCATACGCTTACGAGAGACCGGTTCCATGGACTGACGTGTAACTTCGTTGCACAAAGATGGCTGGCGGGTGTCTGTTTCTCCTACTTTAGTTGGACCGGATTCGACAAAGGCGGTCCTTGAGAAGGTTGAAAAGCAATTTATGTATCGCCGTTGTGGTTTTGCGTAGGTGAGAATTGTTCTTGCTAGATACCCATAGCAGCCACGTAAAACATGCAACAACAATTAGAGAACGTTTAACTTGTTTTTGCAGGGTATGTTGTGATGTGATATGGCCAATTACATGATGAGATATATGTGATGTATGAAATGATCATGTATTTTATAGAATATCACGACTTGCATGTTGATGAGTACGGCAACCGGCAGGAGCCATAGGGTTGTCTTTAATTATTGTATGACCTGCGTGTCAATCATTAAGCGCTATGTAATGCTTTACTTTATCGCTAAACGGTAGCAATAGTAGGAGAAGCATGGTGGGTGTGACAACCCCGATGGTGACACGTTGATGGAGATCATGGTGTCATGCCAGTGACGATGGAGATCATTCCGGTGCTTTCAAGATGGAGATCAAAAGCACAAGTTCACGGCCATATCATGTCACTTATGATTTGCATGTGATGTTAATCCTTTTATGCACCTTGTTTTTCTTAGGATGACGGTAGCATTATAAGGTGATCCCTCACTTAATTTCAAGATAAATTGTGTTGTCCCTGAGTGTGCACCGTTGTGAAAGTTCGTCGTGTCGAGACACCACGTGATGATCGGGTGTGATAGACTGTACGTTCACATACAATGGGTGCAAGCCAGTGTTGCACATGCAGAACACTCGGGTTAAACTTGACGAGGCTAGCATGTACAGACATGGCCTTGGAACACAAGAGACCAAAAGGTCGAACATGAGTCATATAGTAGATATGATCAACATGATGATGTTCACCATTGAAACCGCCTCAACTCACGTGATGATCGGACTTGAGTTGGTGAATTTGGATCATGTATCACTCGAATGACCAGAGGGGTGTCAATTTGAGTGGGAGTTTTTCAGTAATATGATTAAATGAACTCATTATCATGAACATAGTCAATAGTGTCTTTGCAAATTATGTTGTAGATTACTTGCTCATGCTGTAGCTCCCTTGAATTTTTATATGTTCCTAGAGAAATAGAGTTGAAAGATGATGGTAGCAATATTGCGGACTGGCTGTGTGATCTGAGGATTGTCCTCGTTGCTGCACAAAAGGCTTATGTCCTTAATGCACCGCTCAGTGCGCCACCCCCTCTAGCGTCGTTTGTAGATGTTGTGAACATCTGACAGGCGCGTTTCGATGACTACTTGATAGTTTAGTGTGTCATGCATTACGGCTTAGAATTGAGGCTCTGAAACATTTTGAACGTCACGGAACATATGAGATGTTCTAAGAGCTGAAATTAGGATCTCGGGCGTGTGCCCGTGTTGTGAGATATGAGATCTCCAACAAGATTCTTTGCCTGCAACATAAAAAAGAATAGCTCAATCATTGAGCATGTGCTCAGATTGACTGGGTGCTACAATCTCTTGAATCGAGTGGGAGTTGATCTTCCATATAAGATAGTGATTGATATAGCTCTCCAAGTCACTATCACTAAGCTACTAGAACTTGGTGATGAACTATAAAATGTTAGGGACAGAAATAATGATCCCTGAGCTATTCGCGCTGTTTGACACCGCGAAGGTAGAAATCAAGAAGGAGCGTCAAGTGTTGATGGTTATCCAAACCACTAGTTTCGAGAAGGGCAAGAGAAAGGAGGGAAACTTCATGGATAGCAAGTCAGTTGCTGCTCCAATGAAGCAACTCAAAGTCTAACCCAAACCCGAGACTAAGTGCTTTGATTATGAGGAGAGTGGTCGCTGAGGCGGAATAACCCTAGATACTTGGTAGATAAGAAGGCTGGCAATGTTGACAGAAGTATATTTGATATACGTGTTATTGATGTGTACCTTGCTAGTAATCCTAGTAGCACCTGGGTATTGGATACCGGTTCGGTTGCTAAATGTTAGTAACTCGAAGTAAAAGCTACGGAATAAACGGAGACTAGCTAAGGGTGAGGTGACGATGTGTGTTGGAAATGTTTCCAAGATTGATGTGATCAACATTGCACACTCTCTCTACCTTCGGGATTAGTGACGAACCTAAATAAATGTTATTTCGTGTTTTGCGTTGAGCATGAACGTGATTAGATCGTGTTTATTGCAACACGGTTATTCATTTAAGTTAGATAATAATGGTTATTCTGTTTACATGAATAATACCTTCAATGGTCATGCACCTAGTGAGAATGGTTTGTTGAATCTTGATCGTAGTAATACACATGTTCATAACATTGATGCCAATAGATACAAAGTTAATAATGATAGTACCACATACTTGTGGCATTGCCGCTAAATGTCATGTTGGTATAAAGCGCATGAAGAAACTCCATGCTGATGGATCTTTGGAATCATTCGATTTTGAATCGGTTGAGACATGCAAACCATGCCTCTTGGGCAAGATGACTAAGGACCCCATTTCCCGGTTTGATGAAGCGGGCAAATGATTTATTGGAAATGATACATGTAGCGTGCGGTGGATATCGTTATTTTCTTACCTTCACTTATGATTTGAGTAGATATAGTGTATGTTTACTTAATGAAACACAAGTCTGAATCGTTTGAAAAGTTCAAGCAAATTTAGATTGTAGTTTAACATCATCGTGACAAGAAGATAAAAATGTCTATGATATGATCGTGGAGGTGAATATCTGAGTTACGAGTTTGGCATACAACTTTAGACAATGTGAAAGTCGTTTCACAACTCACGCCACCTGGAACACCATAGTGTGATGGTGTGTCCAAACGTCATAGTCGTGCTCTATTGGATATGGTGCGGGCTATGATGTCTCTTATCGTTTTGCTACTATTGTTTTGGGGTTATGCATTTAGAGACAACTACATTCACTTTAAATAGGGCACCATCTAAATCCGTTGAGATGACACTGTGTGAATTATGGTTTGATAGAAACCTAAGCTGTCATTTCTTAATGTTTGGGGCTGCGACGCTTGTGTGGAAAAATGTTTTCACCTAAAGAGCTCGAACCCAAAGCGGACAAATGCATCTTCATAGATTACCCTAAGAACAGTTGGGTGAACCTTCTATCTCAGATCCAAGCATAAAGTGTTTGTTGCTAAAACGGATCCTTTCTCGAGAAAGAGTTTCTCTTGAAAGAATTGAGTGGGAGCAAGATAGAACTTGATGAGGTTGTTGAACCTTTGTTCAACCAGAGAGTAGCGCAGCGCAGGAAGATGTTTCTGTGAAGCCTACGTTAGTTGAAGAGGTTAATGATGATGATCATGAAGCTTCAGATCAAGTTACTATCGAACCTCGTAGGTCGACAAGGATGTGTACTGCTCCTGAGCGGTACGACAACCCTGTCTTGGAGGTCATGTTGTTGGATAACGATGAACCTACGAGCTGTGGAGAAGCGATGATGGTCCCGGATTCCGACAAATGGTTAGAGGCCATGAAATCCGAGAAAGGATCCATGTATGAAAACCAAGTATAGATTTTGGTAGACTTGCTCGTTGGACGGCAGGTCGTTGAGTACAAATGGACCTTTAAAATGAAGACAGACGTTGATGGTAAATGTCACCATTTATAAAGCTCGACTTTATGCAAAGAAGTTTCCGCCAAGTTCAAGGAGTTGACTGCGATGAGACTTTCTCACTCGTAGCGATGCTAAAGTCTATTGGGATTATGTTAGCAGTTGCTGCATTTTTCAATTATGAAATCTGGCAGATGGATGTCAAAACACCATTTCCTTCCTTAAGGAAAGGTTGTATGAGATACAACCAGAAGGTTTTGTCAGTCCTAAGGATGCTAAAACGTGTGCAAGCTTCAGTGATCCTTCTATGAACTGAAGCAAGCATCTCGGAGTTGGAATATACACTTTGATGAGGTGATCAAAGTTTTTGAGTCTACACAAAGTTTATGAGAAACTTATATTTACAATAAAGTGAGTGGGAGCACTATAGAGTTTCTGGTAAACATATGTGGTTGACATATTGTTGATCGAAAATGATGAAGAATTTCTGGAAAGCATAAACGGTTGTTTGAAAAGATTTTTTCAAAGGAAGAACTAGATAAAGCTACCTAATTGTTGAGCATCAAGATCTATAGAGATAGATCAAGATGTTTGATGAGACTTTCAATGAGTACATACCTTGACAAGTTTTTGAAAGAGTTCAAAATGGATCAGTCAGACAAAGAGTTCTAGCCTGATTTGTAAGGTGTGAAGTTGAGTGAGACTCAAAGCTCGACAACGGCAGAAGAAAGAGAAAGGACGAACATAGTCCCCTATGCCTTAGCCATAGGCTCTATATTATGCCATGTTGTGTACCGCACCTGGTCTGTGCCTTGCCATGAGTCTATCAAGGGGTACAAAAGTGATCCAGGAGTAGATCACTGGACAGCGGTCAAGATTATCCTTAGTAACTAAAATACTAAGGAGATGTTTCTCGATTATGGAGGTGATAAACAGTTTGTCGTAAAGAGTTACGTCGATGCAAGCTTTAACACCAATCCAGATGACTCGTAGTAGCAATCAGGATACGTATAGTGGAGCAGCCATTTGGAATAGTACCAAGTGTAGTGTAGTAGCAGTGTTTATGGTTTGACATAGAGATTTGCAAAGTACACACGGATCTGAATGTCGCAGACCCGTTGACTATAAGACCTCTCTCACATGCAAAGCATGATCGAGCCCCAGAACTCATTGGGTGTTAGATTCATAACAATGCGAATCACATGGTGATGTGAACTAGATTATTGACTCTAGTGCAAGTGGGAGACTGTTGGAAATATGCCCTAGAGGCAATAATAAATTAGTTATTATCATATTTACTTGTTCATGATAATCGTTTATTATCCATGCTATATTTGTATTGATCGGAGACTTAGATGCATGTGTGGATACATAGACAAAACTATGTCCCTAGTATGCCTCAAATAGACTAGCTCGTTGATCAAAGATGGTTAAGGTTTCCTAGCCATTGACATTAGATGTCATTTGATAACGGGATCACATCATTAGGAGAATGATGGGATGGACAAGACCCAAACTACAAACGTAGCATATGATCGTGTCAGTTTAATGCTAATGTTTTCTGCATGTCAAGTATTTGTTCCTATGACCATGCGATCATGCAACTCACTGACACCGGAGGGGTGCCTTGTGTATATCAAATGTCGCAATGTAACTGGGTGACTATAAAGGTACTCTACAGGTATCTCCAAGGGTGTCTGTTGGGTTCGCATGGATCAAGACTGGGATTTGTTACTCCATGTGACGGAGAGGTATCTCAGGGCCCACTCGGTAATACAACATCACAACAAGCCTTGCAAGCAATGTGACTAAGTGTTAGTCACGGGATCTTGTATTACGGAACGAGTAAAGAGACTTGCCGGTAATGAGGTTGAACTAGGTATGGATATACCGACGATCGAATCTCGGGCAAGTAACATACCGAAGAACAAAGGGAACATCATACGGGATTAACTGAATCCTTGACATAGAGGTTCGACCGACAAAGATCTTCATAGAATATGTAGGAACCAATATGGGCATCCAGGTCCCGCTATTGGTTATTGACCGTAGAGGTGTCTCGGTCATGTCTACATAGTTCTCGAACCCGCAGGGTCTGCACACTTAAGGTTCGGTGACGTTTCGGTAGTATAGAGTTATGCATGGTGGTGACCGAAGGTTGTTAGGAGTCCCGGATGAGATCTCGGACGTCATGAGGAGCTCCATAATGGTCCGGAGGTAAAGATTGATATATAGGAAGTCCTGTTTTGGTCGCCGGAAAAGTTTAAGGCTCATCGGTAGTGTACCGGGAGTGCCGGTAGTGTATCGGGGGGCCATCGGGAGGGGTATTTCGACCCAAGAGGCTACATGGGCTGTGGGAGGGTGAATACCAGCCCTTAGTGGGCTGGTGGAAGTCCCGCACAAGGCCCATGCGACTGGGAAGAAAAGCCCAAAAGGAAAAAGGTGGAAAAAGCCAAAAAAGGGGCAAATAAGGAAGGAGTCCTAATACTACTAGAAGTGGAGGAGGAGGACTCCTCCCTCCTGGTTCGGCCGAAGCCTAGGGCTGGCCCCTTGAGGGCAAGGTCTCCTCCTCCCCTCCTCCTATATATACTAGTGGTTTTGAGGGGTTTTGCACAAGATTTTCTGCCACGTGTTGCCCTCTCCTCTAATGCATAGTTTCTCCTCTAGGTCGGTTTTCTGCAGTGCTTAGGCAAAGCCCTACCGAAATAGCTCCACCACCATCGCCGAAGCACCGTCACGCTGCCGGAGAACTCTTCTACCTCTCCACTCCCTCTTGCTGGATCAAGAAGGCGGAGATCGTCATTGAGCTGTACGTGTGCTGTACGCGGAGGTGTCGTCCGTTTGGCACTAGATCGGAAGGACCGTGATCAAGATTGTGAGACGAATCGTGATGAGTTCGCGGGGCGGATCATGATGAGTTCGCAGGACGGATCGTGATGAGTTCGCGGGACGGATCGTGATGAGTTCGCGGGACGGATCGTGATTGGATCGCGGGACGGATCGTGATGAGATCGCGGGACGCTCGGCGATTTGGATCGCGAAGACGTTCGACTACACCAACCGCGTTTCTTAACGCTTCCCGCTTAGCGATCTACAAGGGCATGTAGATTCACTCTCCCTCTCGTAGATGCTCATCACCATGGATAGGTCTTGCGTGAACGTAGGAAAAATTTTGTTTCCCATGCGACGTTCCCCAACAAAAACCACCGGAGAAGGGGACCAGGGTGAGGAACACCCACCAGGGCACGCCAACCCCCTGGAGCGGCTTGGTGGGTGGTGATCACCTCGTAGGGCCCCCGACCCTAATTCCAGCGCTATAAAATTCTATTTTTTCAGAAAAAATCAGGAAGAAAGTTTCATCGTGTTACACGATACGGAGCCGCCGCCATCTCCTGTTCTTCATCGGGAGGCCAGATCTGGAGCCCGTTTGGGGCTCCGGAGAGGGGAATCTTTGGTCTTCGGCATCACCAACCCTCCTTCATCACCAATTCCATGATGCTCAGCACCGACAGTGAGTAATTCCTTTGTAGGATTGCTGGTCGGTGAGGAGTTGGATGAGATTCATCATGTAATCGAGTTAGTTTTGTTACAGCTTGATCCCTAGTATCCACTATATTCTAAGATTGATGTTTCTATGACTTTGCCATGCTTAATGCTTGTCACTAGGGCCCGAGTGACATGATTTCATATCTGAACCATTTATGTTATCATCATTATATCTATGTTCTTGATCCGGTCTTGCCTAGTCATATGCACCTATTACATGTTATGATTCGGCAACGCCATAGTGACAATATTTGGGATACTTCACGGTGATGACCATAGTTTGAGGAGTTCATGATTCACTATGTGTTAATGTTTTGTTCCGGTTCTCTATTAAAAGGAGGCCTTAATACCCTTAGGTTTTTATGGACCGCCATGGGAGGGTCGGACAAAAAATGTCATGCAAGTTCTTTTCCATAAGCATGTATGACTATATACGGAATACATGCCTACATTATATTGACGAACTAGAGCTAGTTCTGTGTCGCTCTAGGTTATGACTGTTCTATGATGAATATCATCCAACGAATACATCGATCTAGTGCCTACGAGTTTGCCACTTATTGTCCTTGCTAAGTTACTACTACTTTTGTTACTATTGCACTTGCTACAAAACTATTAATGCTACTATTACCGCTACTGTTACTATTACTACTGCTATAAAACTATCATATTACTATGCTACTAATCACTTTGCTACAAGTATTTATCTCTAGGTATGGTTGAATTGAAAACTCAACTGCTAATACTCTCAAATATTCTTTGGCTCCCCTTGTGTCGAATCTTTAAATTTGCGTTGAATACTATACCCTCGAAAACTATTGTGATCCTTATACTTGTGGGTTATCAGATGCATGTTGAAGCCATTGACAACAACCTCTGGTATATCGTCAGGGGTGGCATTCCCAAGGTTGGCGAAGGTGTGACTACTGCTGATGTGAAGAGATTTGCTCAACTAGACTCAACCGCCAAGAACATCAACTGTAGTCATCTGACCAAAGGACACTTGGCCGTGTAAGTGCTCTAGACACTGCAAAGCAAATCTGGGAATGGCTTACCAAGGTCAATGAAGGCATCTCATCTCAGAGAGACTCACGTGTTGATGTACTTTGCAATCTGTTCAGCCGGTTCAAGAAGCTTGACAACGAAAATGTCCAACTCACATTTTATCGACTCACAGACATCTCAAATGAGTTGAATTTTCTCGACGCCACTGGTATCATCAAACATGAAGTTGTGAAGAAGATATTGAGATATCTTGATAGTTCATTTGATACTCTTGCCCTCATGATCCAAGAACGTCCTTACTTCAGGGAATTGGAGCCTACTGATATACTTGAGAGGTTGCACACTCATGAGTTCCAGCAAGATGAGAAGAGGGAATTATATGGTTCCAGCTATGGTCTCTCTCGTGCGCTTGTGGGGGCCCAACTCATAAGTCATGGCCATCGAATGGACGTGTACAGTGATCCCTGAGATAAATGCTCACTGAACACACAGAAGCTGATTAACAAGAATCTTACATCCATACTCAGCATCTTACACAAATAAAGACCATCAAGGTCAAGTATTACATAGATAGGGCCATGAAGGCCAAATAACAAACATAACTAGCAGCGAAAATCTTGATTGAAAGCGTAGACCCATGACATCTGCCTTAACGCTATAGACATTCTGACTGGGAAGCGTCCTAGTTCGCATGTTCGTCACCACTGAAATCTACACCATATTCCTTCTCTTCCATGCATGTCCAATTAAATAACCAATGGCAAGCCAATGAGTACTTTGAATGTACTCGCAAACAACCCATGTTTTGGAACAAGGTATAACAATGCATGATATAGCACTAAGTAGGTAAGTTTGCATAAAGCTAATTTTGAGTGCAATGACATGATCAATTAACTTGTAAAAGCATGCATCATGAGATTGCTGGTTGGTATCCATGTGGACAAGTTACAGATATCAATATAAACAAGGGTTGAACATCTCATGTTCAATCATCATGCCAAACCATATGACTTATCTCGGGTATCTCCTTTGTCACCAACACACACACCAAGTTTGTGAAAACACTGGACGTAGTTTAAGCAGCACCACCCAACTGTCCTTGACCGTGTACACGGCTATTCGAATTGTTTTACACTCTGCATTACCCATAAGACTCGGGAAATTTCTGTGTCAAGCCATGACTCGCGGTATAGTGCATACCCGAGGTAAGTACCCGAACAATACCTTTCCCCTGATGATAATAACAAAGAGTTCGCTCGTTCACACACAGCATGCATGATGTACATCACAAGTATCATCCATGTAGGGACCAACGGTGTGCCTGGTGTCTATGAAAACAGCCCATGATCGTCCTTTCTGGCACGACCCCGTATCAAGAGTGACCACGTTAGTCCCGCCACTAGTAATGCGTGCTCTCTACTAGTACCCATCAAAGTAATAAACAAAGCCCCGTCCCATAAGGGGTGTCGTGGTTGTACATGTAAGGTTGGTAACAATCGACAAATCTTAAATCTAATCCTTTTTCGAAAACACGCACTCACTTGCCTCGGTACACCACTTCTTCACCAAGTGGTTAGCTAGCTCACCATCATCTCCCTCGGGCATTAGTGGCACCCGGCGGGGTTTTTGAAAAAGCTTTAGTTTCCATCACCAATGCATATCCCCGTCCCTCTTTGTGTAGCATCTACATAGCAACCTAACTACTTCCCAGCCACACAACTCTAAGCAGCAAGTATAGTCATGTCATGCAAGTTTCAACAAGGAAGGTAATGGAGGCAACCCATAATGGTGGTCACCATTACATCATGATAAACATACCAAAAGTAAGGTGTTATATGCCATGCAATAAAAGGTTTCTTAACATGGTCAAAGGGTTGCTTCCTAGCTCAATAAAGTCCTCGGGGTCTTCAAAGTCTTTGGGTCCAACTCCCTCGTCAACAGCGCAATCTATAGTCATAATATTAACGGGCAAAAATAAGAACACAGCAAAAACATAGCACATAATCCACTTCTAAAATGTCACACCATTCTGTTAAATACTACAATAAAAACTAAAAATATTTGTATGGTTTTGAGGTGAAAAAGGTTTTGAAAACTACTTTAACACAGGTTCAAAATATTCAAAAGTAGGTTTTAAATAAAACCACTACATAAAACATTATCAAAAACATCACAAGTGGCACTATTAAATACTACAGAATATTACAAGATTTATGGTGAAGGGAATTTGAATTAGGGGAAATATTGGAATATGTGGAATTTTTCCAGACATTCATAGAAAAGAAACATAAATGCCATTGCGGTCTGGGCCAAATCGGCCAATCGAGCCGGCCCAGCCAGCAGGGCAGCCCAGGTGGCTCGATGCCCCCACGCGCGTCAGGTTTCAAACCTGACGGGCGGGGGCCATAAGCCAGAGAGAGACACGGGAGGGGTGTGAGAGGCTAATGAGCGGGCCCCTCCTGTCGGGGTCACAGCCAACCCCTCACCAGAGGGTGGCGGAGCTCACCGTCGGTGAGTGGGGCCTCGGCAAGGAGAGAAGAGGATGGGAACAGGTCCAGGTGCTGTCATCGATCGTGTGGTGGTGGAGGGAGTCGTCAGGGTTGGTCTGAGTTGCTGGCGACGGAAGGGGTCGCGGCGATGCTGCCCCGGGAGAGGTCGAACCCGGAATTCCCTGCAGAAATTCATGCAGGACGGGCGGGGAAAATGATTAGCGCGTCCATGGAGAGTCGGCAGAGAAGAGAATGGAGTCGGAGAGTGCTCGTAGCCAGAGATCATTGGAGCTCTGATGCGGCGGAGCTCGGTTCGATCCCAAGCACCTGAGCTCCAAAACGAAGGGGGAGAGGCGTGATGGTGTGATTTAGGTGAGGAGGGAGCGATGAAAGGGGAGAGGGGGCTTGGGGAGGCCATTTATAGCCTGCCCATGGTCCACCATGGACCTGGCTGCGGGGGCACTGGACGCCATGGGAGGGAGCAAGGGCGAGTCAGAGGTGTTCCTGGGGATCGTCCACGACCAGAAGAGGAGAGAGAGGGAGGAGAGCGAGCGCTAGGCGGGCCAAGGACGCGGGGAGGGACAGACAGATGCGGGCGACGCTCGGGCACACATGAGAGGGGCTGTCGGAGAGAGAAAGAGGAGGGGGTGACCGCTTGGATACTTGCAAACATCAAGGAGAGGCCAAGGGACAAGTTCCCCCATCCCAAAGTTTGTCGAGGGCCTCGGGATGCTCCTGCTAAAGTGTGGCTAGGCATTGTAGCATGCTCCAGAGCATGTGTACAACATGCATTGCGTGCTCTGGACGCGTCCCGGCATGCCCCTTAGCTCTTGGGTGTTTTGTAGACCAATGGATCTGTTGCGCCAAATGGCGCAGAGGCACGCTAAATCCATGTGCACGATGAAAAAAATATCCATGGTTTAATCCCCTTTAGTAGAAAACATGGTTGATTGTTGTTTACAATAAGATGTATATATACTTTAAATTTGGTAGCACAAAATATTTGCTACCATGTTGGCAGAGACCCATTTGAGATCATGTTCACATTGAGAACAATTCACTTTTCATTTACTCTGTTTGAGCAAAAAATACATAGGCTTTTGTTTAAAAATATATGCGCCTTTAAAGTCATGAGTGATTTTAAAATATTTTCATTAGTTAGGAGCTTTAGGTTTGATCAAACATGTTTGGTTGGAGCTTTAGCCCCTATGTATAATATAAAAATATTAAAGGAACATCAAACATTGAATGAAAAATAGTTCAAAAAGTCTCCATAATAGCAATAGTTATCGACTATGAAATTTAGTTAATAACTATCAAACATGCATAAAACATCATTTTCATTGAATCCACACAAGTATTTATGGTAAGGGATTAATCAACAGAAGACTAAAGCATCCACCACTTGCATGGTGGTAGCAAAAGTGGTAATATGTCAAGTTTCTATGTTCCGGTACATATCCTTAAGCCTTGTAGTGCTCCATGGTCAGTAATGCATCGTCATACAAACATCTTCGCCACAACCGATACATCTTCGCCACAACCGATACATGCACCTCAAACAACATGCTAGTGTTTTACCTAAATATAAAATAAATGATGATATAAATTTATTTCGCAGGTGCAAATTGACCAACGACTTGTATGAAAAAATGCAATGTTGTTTTCCCCTGTAATACCTGAATGAGCTAGTACATACATTTAATATGAATTCAACATTAAAAGAGCTTCTATTCAATTTTGTGAGCATGTTGAACACAAAGTACTATATTGTAATAGTCGATAAACCATCAAAGTAAACAATTAAATATTTGCAGACGTACAAACATAGATAAAATAAACCTCCGCATTCATTATGGTTTAGCTGAATTCTACATACAAATGAAAAATTTCAGGAAAATATGGAAGCCGCCTCAAATCACATTTTCTTACTACCAAGCTCCCTCAAATCACATTTTCTTACTACCAAGCTCCCATGCGCTGTCACCTCTTCCTGAACTCAGATGTAGGTATGTAGCAGTAGCAACCTAGTAGAATGTAACCTGTAACATCTATAACCTCTGTTTTTCTTCACTCTTGAAATATCTCGTGGAGAAAAGAAGCATGTCCAAGTTCGTGCTATGAGTTAAGCTCCACACAAATCCTAAATAGAGAGGGCCATGGACAGAAGCATGCTGAAATTAAAACCAGAGGAGGGAGCGACACACATCATCTTTAGAAAATCCATATATTAATTAGGAAAATAAAATGTGAGTGAGAGAGGTAGATAAGCACCCAATTTTCATGGTCCTATATCTTCTTTCTCGTATCTGCACCATTAGAAAATCCATATATTAGTAATTTCAAAGATGTACATCATAGAAATTGATCAGCAAACAATCCAATTAGATATACAAGCAGCTAGAGAAGTAGAGACATGACAGTATAATAAACACTATTTGTATGTCGTTGTACGATGCGGAACATACATACACAGCAATATATGAGACTTTTATACTAAGTGCGACCAGAGACAGCTAGTTGATACCATCCCACAGTATATCTAAGGCCAAAGAAAACATCATTTCCATGTTGGAAATAAGAAGTGTTGCTTCCTTCAATGATCGTATCAATTTCAAAGTGTACATGTAGTTGGATTTATCAGATCCTACGTGACGGATGTACAGTTTACCCCGATAGCAAGAATAGAATAGAAATGTCCAGCTCATTCAGTCTCCTGATCATCCTATGAGTGACTATGGAAACATATTAGATATGTGAAATAAAGCTTCAAATCTCAAAATGATTATCTCTTCAGTTACGTTTGAAGCAATGCATTAAAGTAGGCATACTGAAAACTGGAAAGCTATAGAAGCATGAGCAAAAGAATGCACAGAAGTAAGCATCAAAGTACATCCTTTGTTCAATAGAACATTCTCAGTTTCCCAGGAAACTCTCAAATCTTAAATCGCTGGTCATATAGATTTTCTACATCTCTGTTATGCAGTCATGCAGATAACAGAGATGAGTGCATGTACCTTTATATTTTCTATAGACAATGATATATATCGAGTGAAGTTTTATGGGATATGATAACGAACATACCGAAATTATCACCCTGTTCCACAGAAAAAATTATTCTGGAACCAATACAATCTTTTAATCGATTTCTAGCCTATGATATAAGAGGCTGCAGATGCAAGTGAAACAAAAATCAGTGACACCTTAACGAATATGCAGAACTTGGCATGTGTTGGCAATTGAAAAACATTCAAGGATACAATATCTTTGACTTTAGCAGAAACAAAAACATTGGTAGCTTCAACTTTCAACAGAACCACTTCAGCAGTAATTTAGCAAAGTAAATTACCCCAGACAACCTGCCTGTAAAATGTGAAGACCAGCACAAACAGAGTATTAAAACCGATCCATGTTATCTGTTATAGCCAGCACCAGACCTAAGCTATTGCAAATTATAAGAACTACAACCACTCTTTTGTAATCCAATCTACAGTGCACGTACAATATCATATTCTCTAATAAATAACCTAGTGTAAAATTTGAAAAGCAGAAAGCAAAAAAATATAATAATCTGCACCAATGTACTATCCATAAGTGCATCGTTGTATAGTGAAAAAACTCTAGCAAATGAAGAGGAAAGGACAACAGATTACACCTGATAAATGTGTGGCTTGTTAAGATGCATGGAGACTATTTGATTACATTAAAAAAATTCAAATCAAGCGCTTGAAAGGCCAAATAATGGTGCAAGGTAACTCACTCTATATCATCAGTTCTTGAAATAATAGATCTATAGAGCAGCGAGCAAATCCAGAACCACAACTCCTGAGAACTACAATATGCCATATAAACAATTAGAACCATGGAAGAATCTACAGTAGCAGAAATAACCGTCGTGCATTGTCTGTTTAGACTACTCAAGGCTGGTAATCTGTAGCATTTATTTACCTACAGTACTTGATTCGATATCCACGAGACAAAAAGGTGGAGAGGTAAATTGATTTTACTGGGGATTAATTGGCAAGATGCTGGAGCTGCCATACATACAACAACTAATTACACTTGCATGGACTGTATGGCGTCCCCACTTGAAACAGATGCCAATGCCAGGCGCCAAATCAAGCAAAGGAACAAGAGACTCATTTAGGAAGAGAAAAGGAGCTCCAGGACAAAGATATCCCCTTCTCGACGAGGAAACATAAGCTACCAAACAAATTAAGAAATCCAACAAAAAAAACTTCCAGGAATATAGATAGATCCGAGAGCAATAGAAAATAGTAGAAAACAAAAATCCACTTTGCACAAGCTTAGCTAGGTACCCAACAAACTTAAAAAGACAAACAAAATTTTAGCATCTTCTCGATTGAAAGAAACAACAAAATCCCCTTTGTAGGAACCTAGCTAGACATTAAGGTCTCCTTGACAAGAAGCGTGAAGAAGCTCACCCAAAAGAACCAGAGCATGGACCTGCGCAATCACCGCGCATCCTTGGATCCACCGCTAGGACGCTCGTTTTCGTCGGGATCTCCTATTCTCCCTCCAAATCTGTTGATATCTGAGCACCACGGAAGGACAAGCCCCTTGCATAAAGGGTCGGGAAGAGAAAAAAAGAGAGGAGGAGGGCTCACCTAAAGCAGTCATGCCGACGGCAGCAATCGGAAGATGAGTAGACGGCATCAGGGCGTGCACGTAGAGGTGTTCCTCCTCGTAGCTCACGATCCAGTAGCAGATCAGGTCGCGCCCGACCTCACCGGCACAAGCCGACGCTAGTCGGTGACCTTCTCCCGTGTGCTGCCGCACCTCCCTCTCCTTTGCCGCCGCACCTCCCTCTCCTCTGCCGCCGTCGCCCTTCGCCTATAGGTCGCCGCCGCAGTCGAAGAAACTGGCCTCCACGCCCGCACGCCTCGGATCCAACGGGATCAAGGATAGGAGTGGAGCATGGGTGGAAAGAGAGGCGGCGGCGGCTAGGAAGAAGGTCGAGGAGGAGGAGGATGGGTCGCGTGCGGTAGGGGAGTGAAAGCAACGCCCACGACCTGGCGCAGACCGCACGATCACGGGCCGCGCGCGCGGAGTTTATTGGCAAAAACCTTATTCACGCGGAAACTACCAACCCAGCCGACGAGCGGGACCAGAAGCAACGTCGGCCCACCCGTCATCGCGGCAGGCTAAAGGTGGGTGCAGAAAACGGGTGCACACGCACCGGCCGACCCCCTCCGCAACTGCTCCACACGATGCACAATGCGGACAGTGCGCCAGGAACATCCCGTCAAAAGGACAAAATCACTGTTCTAACCTTATAAGTAAAAAATTGCACAAAATAAAATCGTTAGAAAGTATTTTACGATATAACTCTTTTAAAAACGTCACAAGTCTGATCAACTAAGAAACGCCGAGCTAGCTCATGTTACTGCTCCATATGACACCGAGGTAGCTTGTGTTGACACTTCACGTAGAAACGTCAAAGACTTTGACGTTTCTTCCCTATACGGAAACGTCATTGGTCTTGCGTTTCATACCTGCTAGTACTCGAAGGGAAACACGCTGCAGTCGAAGGGAAGCAGGCCGCATGCAGTGCACGCATGCATTCGAAGGGAAGCACGCCGCATGCACGCACTACATGTGCAGTTTGTGTGTGTGCCTACATGTGCAGTTCGTGTTTCCTATTTTTTAATTGTTAAATATACCATTGAAGTGCATGCATGCGCTGCATGCGATCCGCGATCGGCGTGTTCCCATTGGAGTGCAAGCGTTCAGTGCATGCGTCCGCGTGTTTCACTTCGAGTGCATGCGTGCACTGCATGCATCCGAGTGTTTTCGTTGGAGTGCATGCGTGCGCTGCATGCGGCATGCTTACCTTTAAGTGCATGCGTGCACTGCATGCGGACTGCTTCCCTTCTAGCACGTATGATACGTCAAAACCAATGGCGTTTCTGTGTAGGAAGAAACGTCACAGCCCTTGGCGTTTCTATGTGGAGTACCAACGCAAGCTACCTTGGCGTTTTCATGTGGAGCAGCAACATGAGCTAGCTCGGCGTTTCTTAGTTGACCAGAAACGTCACGGCTTGTGGCGTTTCTAAAAGGATCAGATCGTGAAATACTTTCCTAACGAGTTCATTTTGTGTCAAAGATTGCTATATAAGGTCAGAATAGTGATTTTGGCCCCGCCAAAAGCGGTTGACCAGAAAAAGCTCTAACCTATGCCCAACACCGTGGGACGTCCAGCTCTGTGCAACCGACGAGTGGGACCAACGACAACAACGGCCCACCCGTCATTGGTACAACTCTTATGCGGGCATCGAAATTGGATGCATAAGCGCCGGCCAACCCCGCTGCAGCTCGCCCACGCCGCACGACGCGGACTTGCGGGTGACGACTGACGAGACACGCATCGCAGCAAGAGCGGCTCACCCGATGTAATCTCACCCAGCCAATGGAAGGTGTTCTCGAGCCCACCAGTCATCGTCCGCCCACGAAGCAATCTCAGTTCAAAATGGACTGTAAAAATCAAACGGTTGCACAACATTGTTGATCCGACCAGGCACAATCGAAGGGTCAAAACGAGGCGAAATCGAGGGAGCACTCGGGATGACGGGTCGCCCAGCCTCCTTATAGGTTAGAATGCTCTAGGGGCTGGATGGAGCTAGGGAGAGTATAGGTAAGTGGGGGGAGAGGTAGAAATTCTGTTGTTCTTGTTTTCCACGGGTAGAAATGGGGTTTTATCCCACTCCATGATTGAGCCTGGACTTCAAACTTTTACTGGGAGTAGAGAAGGCATATAAGTGATTGTGGTAAAAATCTTGGGTCAAGGAGAACAGTGGAAGGGGGTCAAACATGGTTTTTATTAAACTACCAAAAGGTGTTTGATGTTGAATTGGGCAAGTAAATGGATCCTAATTGCCTTGATATGTACCAGGATCAAATAGAGGGTAAAAACAAGCACTAGTAGAAAACGGCCCATTTGTCTCGATTATAGCGGCCCATTAGTCCCGGTTCTGGAACCGGGACTAAAGGGTCGGGACTAAAGACCTAATCCTTTAGTCCCAGTTCGCTTACAAACCGGGACAGAAGGGGCTCCATGTGGCCTCTACGGGGAGCCCAGGCAGGAGGACCTTTAGTCCCGGTTGGTAACACCAACCGGGACCAAAAGGCATCCACGCGTCAGCATCTGGCAGTTGCTGGGGGGTTTTTTTGAAAGGGAAGGGTTAAGGGGTTTTGGAGGGTTAATTTAGGGGTTTCATATTGTGTTAGCTAGCTAATTAATAGAGAGAAGTGTCCTCTCTTTCTCCGTGCTTGGTCGACGCTGCTAGCTACTATACATAGAGAGAGAACTCGACGCTAGCTAATAAGCAAATGAAGGAAACCATTAATTACACAAGATCTAACAACTCATCATCATCTTAATCATACAAAGTTAAAGTCTCATAAAAGAAAAAATGACATAGTCCTCCCTCGTAGGACCTACTCCTCCCTCCTAGGTAAAATGACATAAAAAAGAATAACACCTATGTCTCCATGATGAAGCAAAGAGATCCAACGGTCTCCAACTTGTGGCTTGCGATCCTTCTTTATTTGTCCCCATGCTTCAATTTGGAGCCTTATTGGTGGTTTGCGCTCAGCCGAGTATGCAAAAGATAACTTGGGATGGAAGGGCCTTTTTATTGTCATATTACCTTCGGGTTGCATCAACGGTGGCACAACTTCATATGGAATTTTTTGTTGAAGAACATAATAGTAACCTAGTTAGCAATGTAATCAATACCATTTACGCAAACAGTACTAGTGTACTTAATTAGCAACTCTTACAAAGATATTTTGGCGAATGTCATCCACCCTCAACCTATGCACTAGTGTCCTGTACAATGTATAATTTGGGACAGTTTCCAAATTATACGGGAAGATGTCCCTACCAGCTATGACACCAATAACAAAGTAGATAAGATCATCCTTCTCCTCCCAAGTTAGATGTGATCCATAGGTGTAGTGTGTCATGTCGATTATGTTATGTATTTCATTCGAAGAAACGAAATAAGTTGTAAATTAAAAATTAACAAATTTAGTACGGATGAACACCAAATATTTTTATATATAGAATGCAAATTACTTGACAAATATGCATGGTTAACAAACTCACATGGAGGTAAAACAGGAAGCATATCGATATCCATCCAAATGTCGATGTTTCCTTCAATATGATCTTCAGGACGAAGATCGAAGGTTATTTCAATATCCTCCTGAAATCCATATGCCTTGCAAAGAGCTTCCCAATTTGAGCACCCTAATTCTATGTTATTAGGTGCATTCATTACTTTCACAAGAAATTTGTGACCATGTTTAGTCCTCAGGTTGGTTGTCCTCGTCTCGAAACTCTCGCGCTCTTCGAAACCGAGCCTCTCCAAGAAATATTGTCTTGCATGACAGGGGATGACCTAGTCGAATTGTATAAAACAGAAATTACGTGTTGAAGGAAAGAAACAGAAGTCATGCTTAATTACGAAAAAACAGTTGTCATCGTTGCGTACCGTAGAAATATCAAAGTCCTCGTAAAGCTTCATGGTGAAGAACCTGCCGTCTCGCAGCCCAGGTTGGTCACAAAGACCCTTATCTTCACCACAAAATTCACACGCTTGGATCCTATCGTCGTCTGATGACGAGGACATTTCCTGTGTTCATAATTCAAGAATTACGACACGCTTTGGATCCTAATGCGTGTGTGACTTTGAGTCTGTCGAGGCTTTCCTTAAATAACTCTCATATATCATGGTGTGCTCGTGCGCACTCTCTCACACTGATATGGTGGTGTATATATGTTGGTGGGCACTCGCTCACAGTAATAGTTTGGCCGCCAGTGATGGACGCTCCCCCTCTTCTCTTCTTGCACATTATACCGACGAGTATATCGCAAAGAAGGGAAAAAAGAGGAGGCACGCCCACGACAACAGTCGGGATTCCTCCATCAAGAACACACATGAAAGTCACACAAGTAGCAACGACAGACCGAAAGTCACACACGCATTATACCGATAAAATCACTAATACATTTATAATGAACTTGAATATAATATCACTAATACATCATCTCGAATAATCTAGTTATTAATGCATCATAAAATATTAACTAATACATCTCGAATATTATCATATAAGATCACTAATACAGATCGAATATCCTAGAATCCAAAATGGAGGACGGTAAACTCGGTTCACTAGTGGTCTCTGAGTCGCTGGTGGTGAACACCCAAAGATAAGGAACCATCACGGGATCATACCTCGGGTGAGATTCCTGAAGAATCTGCCAGGTATTGTTGAACCTGGCGTCTAACGCCGCCATGTAGCGACTAACGTGCTCGTCCTCCGCCCTGACACGGCGACGTATCACCTCTGTGGGGGCCGCTCCCTCTGCACCGAAAGTGGACCACGTGACCGCCACCAAAGAAGATCCGGGTCGACAACAAGACCCGGATTCCTCACCAAGCTTCGAGCCCCGAAAGGTAGCACCTCCCAGTGTCAGCCCGGCGGAGCCCAGTCCTAGACATGGCGCCTATCAAGCAGGCTCTCGCGGACCACTCGATGATGAGGATGCGGGCCGGGCATCGTCGATTCGAGACAAATTCCTATGAGAATGTTTTCTTATCGTTTAATCACTATTTTTTCCAAAAACAAAGAATTTTTCTCTGATCGAACATACACATACTAATTTTTTCTAGGACTCCTAATAATTAAGTAAAACATAAAACAACTAAAACATAAAAAGCATCATAAACAAAATTAACTAATCTCCTAGGACTCCTAATTAACTAACTTTTCCTAGGACTCCTAATTTTCGTAGAACAACTAATTAGTATACATACATCTACATATACATGTATACATTATAGGCACATACATATAGCCACATACATATATACATCCATACATACATACATATAGCCACATACATATATACATTATATATGAACAAAAACATTCATCATATAAAAATTCAACATATATATAAAAACATTGCATAGAGCCAGGGCGGCGGCGGCTCACAGCGGGGGCGGCAACGGGAAGGCGATGGGGCGGCGACGGCTCACAGCGGGGGCGGGGACGGGGCGGCGACGGGAACGGGGCGGCGACGGGAACGGGGCGGCGACGGGAACGGGGCGGCGACGGGAATGGGGCGGCGACGGGGGTGGCGAGGGAGGCGACGGGGGAGGGACGACGATGTGGGCGGCGGGGGCAGCGACAGGGGCAGCGGGGGCGACGACGGGGGAGGCGACGGGGACGGGGCGGCGACGGGGGTGACAATGGGGACGGGGATGACGACGGGGGCGGCGACCGGGGCAGCGACGGGGACGGGGACGATGACGGTGGGCTCGAGGCAGCAAGCGGCGACGGGGACGAGGACGGCGGGCTTGGCAAAGTGGCGATGAAAACTGCGAAATTTCCCAAGTACTTCTTATATAGAAGAAGCATTGGTCCTGGTTCGTGGCACCAACCGGGACCAATGCCCACTTTTAGTCCCGGTTGGTGCCACCAACCGGGACCAAAGGTCACTTTTCAGCAGCCCAAAGGGCAGGAAACAAGGACCTTTGGTCCCGGTTGGTGGCACCAACCGGGACTAAAGGTTGGTATTAGTCTCGGTTGGAGACACCAACCGGAACCAAAGGTCCCTTTTCGTCAGCTCAAAGGGCGGGAAGCAGAGACCTTTGGTCCAGGTTTGTGGACTGAACCGGGACCAAAGGTAGGCATTGGTCCCGGTTGGTGTCACCAACCGGGACTAATGGCCTTGCACGGCGGTGTGGTGGGAGTTTAGTCCCACCTCGCCAAGCAAAGGTTGCCCGAACGTGTTTATAAGCCCCGCCGCGACTGCTATGTTGAGCTCCTCTCAAATTGAAAATAGATGCCCTTATACAGGAAATTTGACCTAAATTCAAAATGCTAGTTAGGCGCCTAATTAGCACTTTGAATTTAGGTTGAATTTTCTCTATAAGCGCGTCTATTTTCACTTTTGCTATTTTTTATGTTAGTTTTTGCATATTAAAAATTCTTAACAAAAAATACTTTATGAATATTCTGTTTGCTATTAAAGTTTTTAACAAAAAATCTTTTATAATTTTAGTTGCATAAATTTTATATAATATCAAGTTTAGTTATATAACTTTTATCGGACGGAAACACGTCTGTTACAAAAGGATTTAAATTTTTTAAACATATTTGAACTCAAGAATTTTTCTGCATTCAATATGCATCATTTGAAGCCAAATCATCCCTTTTCAACCCTTTTCTGACTTCATTTGCTATTTTTCATGCATTTCATCATTTATTTTACGCTAAAATGACCCTAAATTGAAAAGCACTTCAAACGAACTCTGAAAAGTTTGAAAGTTGGCATGGTATCATCATTTCACCCACATAGCATGTGCTAAAAAGTTGAGATGGTTACGACAAAAACAGGATGCACTTCGTGTACAAAATGGACAATCTCATTTGAAGTATCATGGTTCCGAACGAAAACTCATCTGTTACAAAGGGATTTCATTTTTTGAACTTATTTGAACCCCATACTTATTGTGTGTTCAAAATGCACCATTCAAAGCCACATCATCAATTTTCATCCCTTTCTGACTTCATTTGGTATTTTTCATGCACTTACTGATTTTTTGAGCTAAATAACCCTGAAATTGAAAAAAACTTCAAATGAACTCTGAAAAGGTTGAAAGTTGGCATGGTAACATAATTTCACCCACATAGCATGTTATAAAAAGTTGAGAGGGTTACGACAAAAACTGGATGCACTTCGTGTACAAAACGGACAATCTCTTTCGAAGTATAAGGGTTTCGGACGAAAACTCATGTGTTACAAAAGGCATTTCATTTCTTGACATGTAACTGCAATGATATAGTTGTGGAGAGAAAGTCTTCACTTTTTCTTCGCTTGTGTCCTTTGCTTATTGCGCCATAAGCATGGATAATCTTCAACGTTTAACAGGGTGCTTGGGTCAGCCTTGACGTTGAAGGGAGGAATTTCATGAAACTTTTCCTAATCTTCAGACATGTTTGTTTTGGTTGGTGCTCTTTTGATCCTGGGCGATCGTGTAAAATGTATTCCCATTTATCTCGTACCCTTTGTAATTCATTACAGTTGAAGATGGTCCCTTGGCCAACGAGTACCGCTCATCAGAAACAGTGTTGTCATGCATGAGACGTGTTTGCAACCAACTCCCGAAAGTCCTGATGTGTTCACATGTAATCCAGTCATCACACTACTCCAGGTGTGTGGAGCGCAGAATATTCTTGTGTTCATCGACATACGGGGTCACCAAGGTAGAATTCTGTAGAACTGTGTAGTGTGCTTGAGACCAACAATGCCCGTCCCTACATATTATTGAGTCCGCTCCTAGCGTGCCTGCCTTTTCCAGTCAGTCTCCCCTCATACCGCGATTGAGGGAGACCAATCTTCTTAAGTTCAGGAATGAAGTCAACACAAAACCCAATGACATCCTTTGTTTGATGGCCCATGGAGATGCTTCCTTCTGGCCTAGCGCGGTTACGAACATATTTCTTTAAAACTCCCATGAACCTCTCAAAGGGGAACATATTGTGTAGAAATACAGGGCCCAGAACGACAATCTCGTCGACTAGATGAACTAGGACGTGTGTGATGATATTGAAGAAGGACGGTGGGAACACCAGCTCGAAACTAATAAGACATTGCACCAAATCACTCCTTAACCTTGGCAGGATTTCTGGATCGATCACCTTCTGAGAGATTGCATTGAGGAATGCACATAGCTTCACAATGGCTAATTGAACGTTTTCCAGTAGAAGCCCCCTCAATGCAACCGGAAGCAGTTGCATCATAATCACGTGGAAGTCATGAGACTTTAGGTTCCGGAACTAAGAAGCCAAAGGGGCCCTTCATACTGAGCAGGCATTCAAAGAAGATTTCCTTCTCTTCTTTGGTAAGAGCGTAGCTGGCAAGACCTTCATGCTGCTTTGGATGCATGCTGTCTTTTTCATGCACACGTTGTTGTTCCTCGCGTGCCTCCGGTGTATATTTTGTCTTCCCATACACTCCCAAGAAGCCTAGCAGGTTCACACAAAGATTCTTCATCACGTGCATCACGTCGATCGCAGAGCGGACCTCTAGGTCTTTCCAATAGGATAGGTCCCAAAATATAGATTTCTTCTTCCACATGGGTGCGCGTCCCTAAGGTTATACATACATAGAGTCATAGGACATGTGCTATGCTTGCTGCTCTGATTCCTAAAAGGATTAACGCCATCTGCACTTCAACCAAACCATACGTTCCTTGGGTCACCTGTAAAGTCGCTCCACTTTCTCTCGATCTTTCTCCACTGTGACCCGTCAGCAGGTGCTCTCAACTTCCCGTATTTCTTATGGTCCTCTTTGTGCCATCACATCGACTTGGGAATGCTCTTTGTTTCTGAATAGACGTTTCAACCGTGGTATTATAGGAGCATATCACATCACTTGGGCAGGAACCCTCTTCCTAGGGCGCTCGCCGTCCACATCACCAGGGTCATCTTGTCTGATCTTATAGCGCAATCCACTGCATACCGAGCATGTGTTCAAATCCTCATACGCACTGCAGTAGAGGAAGAAGTCATTAGGGCATGCATGTATCTTCTGCACCTCCAATCCTAGAGGGCATACAACCTTCTTTGCTACGTATGTATTGTCGGGCAATTCGTTATCCTTTGGAAGCTTGTTCTTCAATATTTCCAGTGGCTTCTCAAATCCTTTGTCAGGTACACCATTCTCTGCCTTCCACTGCAGCAATTCCAGTGTGGTACCGAGATTTGTGTTGCCATCTTCGCAATTGGGGTACAACCCTTTTTTGTGATCCTCTAGCATGCGATCGAACCTCAACTTCTCCTTTTCACTTTTGCATTGTCTCTTTGCATCAACAATGACCCGGCGAAGATCATCATTGGGCACATCGTCTGGTTCCTCTTGATCTTCATCTTCCCCCGTTGCAGCATCACCGTATTTAGGAGGCACATAGTTGTCATCATCCTCTTCTTCTTCGTTGTCTTCCATCATAACCCCTCTTTCTCCATGCTTGGTCCAAACATTATAGTGTGGCATAAAACCCTTCTCAAGCAGGTGGAAGTGAAGGGTTTTAGAGTTGGAGAAATCCTTCGTATTCTCACAAACAGTACATGGACAATGAATAAAACCATTCTGCTTGTTTGCCTCAGCCGCTTCGAGAAATTATGCATGCCCTTAATATACTCAAAGGTGCGTCGGTCACCGTACATCCATTGCTAGTTCATCTACGTGCGTTATATAATAAAGTGTATTAAAAACCATTACAACATACCATGAATAGAGAAGTGACCAAATTAATAGAAATTCATCATCACATTAAAGCCAAAGTACAATAGTGACCAAAATAAATACATACAGTTCATACATAGTTCTAATTATTGAACAACATATAGCTCTCTAGAGCATCTAATTAAAACATACATCGAAACTATGTAAAAAGTTTAAATGCAACAACAAATGCAATCATAACCGCTATTAAGGTACCAATTGATCCAACGACATAATGATACGAAGCCTCAGTATGAATGACATATTTTCTAATCTTTCTAATCTTCAAGCGCATTGCATCCATCTTGGTCTTGTGATCGTCGACGACATCGGCAACATGCAACTCCAACTTCATCTTCTCCTCTTCAACTCTTTGTAATTTTTCTTTCAAGTCATGTTTTCTTTTTCAACCAAATTTAACTTCTCGACAAGAGTTGTTATGTGGGTTGGAATTTCCGGTTCAACTACCTCCTCCTAGATTAAAAAATCTATGTCACGTTGGTCGGCATAACTGTCGTAAACACTAAATAAAACAAATAGTTATAAAAGATAATATAGATAGGACGAGGGCCGACGGAGGCGGATACGAAAACCATCGCACTATATAATAAAAAACAATAATAGAAGTAAGAAAATTACACAAGTATCTATCTAAATCATAGAAGTAAAAACTTTTTTCTTTTAGAAAGAAGATAAGAAGAAGAGGCTAACCACGGTGGTGCCAGCACCGAGATGGGCGTGGGCGATCGACGGCGGTGAGGACGGGGACGGGACAGGACAGACCGTCAAACCTAGACAAATTTTGAGGAAAATGGAGCTTGGACAAGGATCTTCGAGAGGAGAAAGCTTAAGTGTGGCTTGGGCATTTCATTGAACACCTCATGTGCATAGGAGGTGAGATAGAGCACCACAAAGCTCTTCCCTTCCCGGCCAAAAAAACAGAGTAGTGTGGAGTGCTTTGCTCGCTGACGAGGAGGCATATATAGGCATCTCATTGGTGGCTGGAACCGGGACTAAAGGACCCCCTTTGGTACCGGTTCCAGACACGAACCGGGACCAATGGTTGTGGGCCAGGAGTGAGGCACATTGGTCCCGGTTCATGTCTGGAACCGGGACCAATGCCCCACGTGGCCCGGCCAGCCCCGTGGCCTCACGAACCGGGACCGTTGCCCCCATTGGTCCTAGTTCGTGACTGAACCGGGACTAATGGGCTGGTCGGTCGTGGGGCCAAAGCCCTGTTTTCTACTAGTGAAGGTTCATCACAAGGTTTGAGCTGGTTTGAAGAAAGTTGGCAACGGAGACTTGGTAAACACTAGAAATTAACATAATTAGGTTTCTGTAGATCAAGGCATACTAATCCATTCTCCTTCATGCACTACTTGGTGTATAAGCATAATTTGGGGACTAGAACGTGTCCACAAAGTTTGAGGTCAATAGTAAAACAATGTAAAGTTGTTCAAATTTGATTCTGGAAAGAGAGGGGTTTGGGATATTTTGGTGAATTAAATCAATGGGGATTGAGATTAAACTTGGCAAGATCATCACATATAGCATGTGTGACTTGCTGGAATTTTCCTGGATTAATTTGAGAATATTTCTTATAGAAATATTTCAAATGTTTGATTTAAGCAGAAAGACTTTTGATGGTTTTGCCCATCATTTGAACATGACCATGTGTTGAAACTCACATATATGGAAAATATATGTCCACTAAGTTTCCCTAATGTTTCTCAAATATTTTTAAAGCGGTTCAATATATTTTTCCTATGAAAGACCTTTTTTTGTCCTTAAGAAAAAACATTTAACTAAAATAGTAAAATAATCTTTAAAATTAATATTTGGTGGTTTTGGGAAGTCTTATATATATTAGGTTTCAAATAAAGTCTTTCGGGGAAAACACTCCACCTAATTTGAGGACTTGTAGTACAAACCTCTATTCATGGTTTTTTAACCTAATTTGAATAAATGCTTTTTGGACAAAATAAATTTTGACAAAAATATTGTTTAGGTCCTATACACATGGTATGATCATTGGGTAGGGATTTTGGATCAATAATATAAATATGGAGAGAAGAAGAATCTTGGGGAATTAAAACACAAGCAATCATTCAAGCAAGTAGCACCCAAGTCAACCATCACAATCAAGCAAAAAGTTTTCAATGGGTTCAAATTTTATAAAACCATAACATAAAAAAGTGATACAAACAAAAGGTGCGACAGACCTCCCTCCCTCACAAGAATCTCGTCCCCGAGATTCCTAGGCTAAGCGCTAAAAGATAAGGGAACTCAGATCTAAGGTAGTCTTCATGTTCCCAGGTTGCTTCTGCTTTGGTGTGGTTGCTCCACTGGACCTTGAAGTACTTGATGGTGCGGCTCCGGGTGCAACGTTCCGCTTCATCCAAAATGCGAACTGGCCTTTCACGATAAGTGAGGTGTGGCTGAAGGTCGATGGCTTGATGATCGATGTCCTTGTAGAGGTCGGGTAGGTTGGGGAGTTGGAGACACTTCCGGAGCTGTGGCACGTAGAAAACATTGTGCACAAATGATAGGTCGGAAGGTAGATCTAGATGATAGGCAACTTCTCCTCGTCTTGCGGTGATCTCGAAGGGGCTAATGTATCTTGGTACAAGCTTTCCTTTGACGTGGAAACGCTTGGTCCCTTTGAGAGGCGTGACTCGGAGATAGACATGATCTTCGATGTTGAGGTTCACTTCCCAACAGTGGGAATTGACATAGCTCTTTTGTCTTATTTTGACGGTCTCGAGACGCTCTTAGACGAGTTGAACTTGCTCTTCAGCTTCGCAGAGGATATCTGGTCCAAAGACTAGTCCATCTATAGTTTCTGACCAATTGAGCAGATTGCGGCACTTGCATCCATACAACACCTCGAATGGTGCCATCTGAATACTCGATCGATAGTTGTTATTATAGGAGAACTCGGAGAAGGGTAATCAATCTTCCCACTTGGTTTGTCCTCCGGTCTGGGGGAAAAGCGGTGCCGAAGGATAGCTTGGTTTCCATTGCTTCTTGAAACTTTTTCCAGGATCTCAAGGTAAACTGGGTACCTCGGTCTGACACAATCTCCTTTCGAACTCCGTGAAGACTCACGGTGCGGTTGATGTAGAGGTTTGCTAGCTAGCTTCCATCATAGGTGGTCTTGATGGGAATGAAGTGGACTACCTTGGTCAGATAATCAACAACGACCCCAATGGAATCATGTCCTTTGTTTGACCTAGGCAATCCGGTGATGAAGTCCATCCCGACTTTGTCCCACTTCCATTCAGGCACTTTGGGAGGTTGTAATAGTCCAACGGGTCACTAATCCTCATCTTTGACTCTCTGGCGTATGTCACACTTAGCAACAAAGGTGCCTGTTTCTCTCTTCATGCCATGCCACCAGAATCTCACTTTGAGGTCTTGGTACATCTTGGTTCCTCCAGGGTGGATGGAATACGAATTGTAATGAGATTCTTGCAAGATCAAGTTCTTGAGCTTAGCTTTGTTGGGTACGCAGATGCGTTTCCCAAACCATACGACTCCTTGCTCATCCTCTTGATGCCTTCAATGCTCTCATGTCCCTTGTGGGCTTCCTTAATATCATCCATCAAGGTAGGCTTTGCCTCTAGGTTGGCTAGGAATCTAGGTTCAACTAGTTCAAAGTCGAAGCTTTCAAGCTCTTCATACAAGGCGGGTAGCCTTTCCTTAATCATAGCATTCAAGGAAAAAGACTTTCTACTTAAGGTGTCTGCTACCACGTTAGCCTTTATGGGGTGGTATTGAACACCGAGGTCATAGTCCTTGATCAACTCCAACCATCTTCGCCGCATCATGTTCAAATCCTATTGAGTGAAAATATACTTAAAACTCTTGTGGTCCGTGTATATCTCACATCGCTTTCCTAGAAGGTAATGTCACCATGTCTTCAAGGCACGAACTACAGCTGCCAACTCAAGATCATGAGTAGCACAGTTCTCTTCGTGAGGACGTAGATGTCTGTATAGATATGCTACGACTGTGCCTTCCTGCATCAGAACTGTTGGGGAACATTGCATGGGAAACAAAAAAATTCCTACGCTTCACCAAGATCAATCTAGGAGACGAGCATCTACAAGAGGAGAGATTGGATCCACATACCCTTGTAGATCGCGAAGCGGAAGCATTAAAAACACGGTTGATGTAGTCGTACGTCTCCGCGATCCAAATTGCAAGCCGTCCCACGGACTCTCGATCAAGTGCCGAACGGAAGGCACCTTCGTGTTCAGCACACGTGCAACGCGATGACAATCTCTGCCTTCTTGATCCAGTAAGAGGGAGCGGAGAGGTAGATGGGTTCACCGGCAGCACGATGGCGTGGCAACGATGGTGGTGGAGCTGATCTGGCAGAGCTTCGCTAAGCGTCGCCGAATCAATCTACTAGAGGAGAGGCTATCGGGGAGGGAGGAAGGGTTGTGCCATAGCTTTGGGTGCGGCTACGCTCCTCCCTCTCACATATATATAGGGGGAGGGTGTGGCTCCCAACCCCTAGGGTTTCCCCCTTGGGGCGGCGGCCAAGGGTGGAGGCGCCCTAGGGTGGCTTGCCACCCAAGGCAAGGTGGCGCCAACCCTAGGGTTGGCCCTCCCACCAACCCCAAGCCACATGGGCCTAGGTGGTAGCTTGGCCCAGCCCACCAGGGGTTGGTGTGCATCCCTCTCAGCCCAGGTGGCCCCTCCGGGGCTGGAGGCCCCTTCCGATGGACCCCCTGAACACTTCCGACACCCCGGTACGCTACCGGTGATGCCCGAACTTTTTCCGGTGACCATCACGGACCTTCCTATATATGAATCTTTACCTCCGGACCATTCTGGAGCTCCTCGTCATGTCCGGGATCTCATCCAGGACTCCAAAAAACCTTCGGTCGCCAGCATACATAACGCATCTATACTGAAACATAACCAAACCTTAAGTGTGCAGACTCTGTGGGTTCTAGAACAATGTAAACATGACCGAGACACCTCTACGGTCAATAAACAATACCGGGACCTGGATGCCCATATTGGTTCCTACATGTCCTACGAAGATCTTTATCGGTCGAACCTCTATGTCAAGGATTTAGACAATCCCGTACGTTGTTCCCTTTGTTCTTAGGTATGTTACTTGCTCGAGACTCGATCGTCGGTATCTTCATACATAGTTTAGTCTCGTTACCGTCAAGTCTCTTTACTCGTTGCGTAATACAAGATCCCATGGATAACACTTAGTCACATTGCTTGCAAGGCTCATTGTGATGTTGTATTACCGAGTGGGCCCTGAGATACCTCTCCGTCACACGGAGCAATAAATCCCAGTGTTGATCCATGCCAACTCAATAGACACCCTCGGGGATACCTGTAGAGCATATTTGTAGTCACCCAATTACGTTGCGACATTTGAGACAGACAAGGTACTCCTACGGTGTCAGTGAGTTGCATGATCTCGTGGTCATAGGAACAGACACTTGACATGCAGAAAACCATAGCAATAAACTGACACGATCATATGCTACGTTTGTAGTTTGGGTCTTGTCCATCACATCATTGGGAATCATGCTCCCAATGATGTGATCCCGTTATAAAATGACATCTCATGTCCATGGCTAGGAAACCTTAGCCATCTTTGATCAACGAGCTAGTCTGCTAGAGGCATACTAGGGACACAGTGTTGTCTATATGCCCACACATGTATTTAGTTTCCAATCAACACAATTATAGCATGGACAATAAACGATTATCATGAACAAGGAAATATAATAACAAACACTTTATTTATTTCCTCTAGGGCATATTTCCAACAGTCTCCCACTTGCACTAGAGTCAATAATCTAGCTCACATCACTATGTGATTTACATTGTAATGAATTGAATACCCATACAGTTCTGGTGTTGATCATGTTTAGCCCTTGGAAGAGGTTTAGTCAATGGGTCTACAACATTCAGATCTGTGTGCACTTTGCAAATATTTATGTCCTCCTCCTTGATGTGATCACGGATGGAAATGAAGCATCGCTTTATATGTCTGGTCCTCTTGTGAAACCTTGGTTCCTTGGCGAGAGTAATGGCACCAGTGTTGTCACAGAACAGAGCCATTGGATTCAATGCACTGGGCACTACTCCCAGATCTGTCATGAACTCATTCATCCAGACACCTTCCTTCACTGTCTCCGAGGCTGCGATGTACTCCGCTACGCATGTAGAATCGGCTACCACGCTTTGCTTGGAACTGCACCAGCTTACCGCTCCCCCATTGAGAATAAACACGTATCTGGTTTGCGACTTAGAGTCATCCGGATCAGTGTCAAAGCTTGCATCGACGTAACCCTTTACGACGAGCTCTTGATCACCTTCATAAACGAGAAACATTTCCTTAGTCCTTTTCAGGTACTTAATGATATTCTTGACCGCCATCCAGTGCTCCATTCCTGGATCACTTTGAAACCTTCCCGTCATACTTATGGCAATGCTGACATCA
Source organism: Hordeum marinum (assembly GCA_022496015.1). NCBI lineage: Eukaryota > Viridiplantae > Streptophyta > Magnoliopsida > Poales > Poaceae > Hordeum > Hordeum marinum. The sequence goes on along the minus strand of CM039677.1, from coordinate 274,260,543 downwards.
GGTCTTGTGCGCAGCATTGCATACATTATAGAGCCTATGGCTGAAGCATAGGGGATGACACTAATCTTTTCTCTATATTCTACAATTACTGGGCATTGAGTCTTACTCAACTTCACACCTTGTAACACAGGCAAGACCCCCTTCTTAGACTGATCCATTTTGAACTTCTTCAAAACTTTATCAAGGTATGTGCTCTGTGAAAGTCTTATTAAGTGTCTCGATCTATCTCTATAGATCTTAATGCCTAATATGAAAGTAGGTTCTCCTAGGTCCTTCATTCAAAAACTCTTGTTCAAATATTCCTTCACGCTTTCCAGCATTTCTACATTGTTTCCAATCAGCAATATGTCATCCACATATAATATCAGAAACGCTATAGAGCTCCCACTCACTTTATTGTAAATGCAAGCTTCTCCATAAACTTGTATAAACCCGAATGCTTTGATCACCTCATCAAAATGCAGATTCCAACTCCAAGATGCTTGCACCAGTCCATAAATGGGTCGCTGGAGTTTGCGAACTTTTTCAGCATTCTCTGGATCGACAAAACCTTCTGGTTGCATCATATACAACTCTTCCTTAAGGAAACCGTTAAGGAACGCTGTTTTGACATCCATCTGCCAAAATTCATAGTCGAAATACACATCTATTGCTAACATGATTCTGACGGACTTAAGCATCATTACGGGTGAGAAGGTCTCGTCTTAGTCAACTCCTTGAACTTGTGAAAAACCCTTTGCTACAAGTCGAGCTTTATAAACGGTGACATTACCGTCCGCGTTCGTCTTCCTCTTAAAGATCCATTTATTCTGAATGGTCTTCCGCCCTTCAGGTAATACTTCCAAAGTCCACACTTTGTTTTCATACATGGATCCCATCTTGGATTTCATGGCCTCTAACCATTTCTCGGAATCCGGCCCCATCATCGCTTCTCCATAGCTTGTAGGTTCATTGTTGTCTAACAACATGACCTCCAAGATAGGGTTTCCATACCACTCAGGAGCAGTACGTGCCCTTGTCAACCTAGGAGGTTCAATAGTAACTTGATCCGAAGCTTCATGATCTTCATCATTAACTTTCTCTTTAACTATCGTAGGCTCCACAGAAACATCTTTCTGCGCTGCGCTACTCTCTGGATGAATCAAAGGTTGAACAACCTCATCAAGTTCAATCTTCCTCCCACTCAATTCTTTCGGGAGACACTCTTTCTCAAGAAATGTTCCATTTTTAGCGACAAACACTTTGCCTTTGGATCTAAGATAGAAGGTATATCCAACTGTCTCTTTTGGGTATCCTATGAAGACGCATTTTTCCGCTTTGGGTTCCAACTTTTCAGGCTGAAGCTTTTTGATATAAGCATCACATCCCCAAACTTTCAAAAATGACAACTTTGGCTTCGTGCCAAACCACAGTTCATATGGCGTTGTCTCAACGGATTTTGATGGTGCCCTATTTAAAGTGAATGCAGTTGTCTCTAATGCATAACCCCAAAACGATAGTGGCAAATCGGCAAGAGACATCATAGAACGCACCATATCTAATAAGGTTCGATTACGACATTTGGACACACCATTACGCTGTGGTGTTCCAGGCGGTGTCAATTGTGAAACAATTCCACATTGTCCTAAGTGACTGCCAAACTGATAACTCAGATATTCTCCTCCTTTATCAGATCGTAGGAATTTAATCTTCTTGTTACGATGATTCTCAACTTCACTCTGAAATTGCTTGAACTTTTCAAACGTTTCAGACTTGTGTTTCATTAAGTAAATATACCCATATCTACTTAAGTCATCAGTGAAGGTGAGAAAATAACGATATCCACCGCGTGCCTCAATGCTCATTGGATCGCACACATCAGTATGTATGATTTCCAGCAAGTCACTTGCCAGTTCCATTGTTCCAGAGAACGGGGTTTTAGTCATCTTGCCCAAGAGACATGGTTCACATGTGTCAAGTGATTCAAAATCAAGTGACTCCAAAAGTCCATTAACATGGAGCTTCTTCATGCGTTTTACACCAATATGACCTAAACAGTAGTAGCACAAGAAAGTGGTACTATCATTATCAACTGTACATCTTTTGGCATCAATGTTATGAACATGTGTGTTATCACTATCGAGATTCAATATGAATAAACCCCTCACGTTTGGTGCATGACCATAAAAGATATTACTCATATAAATAGAACACCCATTATTCTCTGATTTAAATGAGTAACCGTCTCGCAATAAACAATATCCAAATATAATGTTCATGCTTAACGCAGGCACTAAATAACAATTATTCAGGTTCATCACTAATCCCGATGGTAATCGAAGAGCGAGCATGCCAAAGGTGATCACATCAACCTTGGAACCATTTCCCATGCGCATCCTCACTTCGTCCTTTGCCAGCCTTCGTCTATTCCGTAGTTCCTGTTTTGAGTTGCAAATGTGAGCAACCGAACCGGTATCAAATACCCAGGTACTACAATGAGAGTTGGTAAGGTACACATCAATAACATGTATATAATATACACCTTGTTTGGTGTTGGTCGCCTTCTTGTCGTCTAGATACTTGGGGCAGTTCCGCTTCCAATGACCAGTCCCCTTGCAATGAAAGCACTCAATTTCTGGCTTGGGTCCAGCCTTGGGTTTCTTCACAGGAGGGGCAACTACTTTTCCACCCTTCTTGGAGTTATCCTTCTTGCCCTTTCCATTCTTCTTGAAACTAGTGGTTTTATTGACCACCAACACTTGATGTTCTTTCTAGATTTCGGACTCAATGACTTTCAGCATCGCAAACAGCTCAGCGACTGACTTGTTCATCCCGTGCATGTTATAGTTCAGCACGAAGCTCTTGTAGCTAGGTGGAAATTATTGAAGAACTCTGTCAGTGATCGCCTCCAGCGGAAGGGGCATCCCTAACTCCGCCAAACGGGTCGAATACCCAGACATTCTAGGTATATGTTCACTGATAGACCCGTTCTCCTCCATCTTGCAAGCATAGAACTTATCGGAGGTCTCATACCTCTCGATCCGGGCATTCTTCTTAAAGATAAACTCCAACTCCTGGAACATCTCATATGCTCCATGACGTTCAAACCGTCTTTGAAGTCCCGGTTCAAAGCCACACAACATTGCACACTGAACTATTGAGTAATCTCTAGAACGTGCCTCCCAAGCGTTCTTAGCGTCTTCAGATGACACGGGAACGAGTGGGTCACCAAGTGGTGCATCAAGGACATAAGCCTTCTGAGAAGCCATGAGGATAATCCTCAGATTATGGCCCGAGTCCATAAAGTTACTTCCATCATCTTTCAACTTAGCTTTCTCTAGGAATGCATTAAAATTCAAGGGAGCTACAACGTGAGCCATTGATCTACAACATAAATAAGCAAAGGTTACTAAGACTATTGTTCAAGATAATGAGTTTAGTTAATCAAATTACTAAAGCTCCCACTCAAATTGACATCCCTCAGGTCATCTGAGTGATACATGATCCAAATTCACCAACTCAAGTCCGATCATCACGTGAGTTAAGGTGGTTTCAATGCTACACATCATCATGTTGATCAGATCTACTATATGACTCATGTTCGACCTTTCGGTCTCTTTTGTTCCGAGGCCATGTATTTACATGCGAGGCTCGTCAAGTTTAACCCGAGTGTTCCGCATGTGCAGCATTGGCTTGCACCTGTTGTATGCGAACGTAGAGTCTATCACACCCGATCATCACGTGGTGTCTCGACACGACAAACTTCCGCAACGGTGCACACTCAGGGAGAACACAATTTATCTTTAAATTTAAGTGAGGGATCACCTTATAATGCTATCATCATCCTAAGAAAAACAAGGTGCATAAAAGGATTAACATCACATGCAAATCGTAAGTGACATGATATGGCCATGAACTTGTGCTTTTGATCTCCATCTCCAAAGCACCGGCATGATCTCCACCGTCACCGGCATTACACCATGATCTCCATCATCATGATCTCCATCATCATGATCTCCATCATTGTGTCGCCATCGGGGTTGTCGCGCCCACCATGCTTATACTACTATTGCTACTGCTTAGCGTTAAAGTAAAGCATTACATAGCGCTTAATGATTGACACGCAGGTCATACAATAATTTAAAAACAACTCAATGGCTCCTGCCGGTTGCCGTACTCATCGACATGCGAGTCCTGATATTCTATACAAAACATGATAATCTCATACATCGCATATATCTCATCATGTGTTTGGCCATATCATATCACAACATACCCTGCAAAAGCAAGTTATATGTCCTCTAATTGTTGTTGCATGTTTTACGTGGCTGCTATGGGTATCTAGCAAGAATTCTCACCTATGCGCAAACCACAACGATGATACTCAAATTGCTTTTCAACCTTCTCAAGGACCGCCTTTGTCGATTCCGATCCAACTAAAGTGGGAGATACAGACACCCGCCAGCCATCTTTGTGCAACAGAGTTACACGTCAGTCAATGGGACCGGTCTCTCGTAAGTGTAGTAGTAAGGTTGGTCTGGGTCGCTTCATCCCACAGTACCGCTCAATCAAAACACGACCAAGGGAGTAAGCAATCTAAGCATCAATGCCCACAAACTCTTTTGTGTTCTACTCATGATCTCATCTACACATAAACCTTGCTCTGATACCACCGTTGGGGAATGTTGCATGGGAAACAAAAAAATTCCTACGCTTTACCAAGATCAATCTAGGAGATGAGCATCTACGAGAGGAGAGATTGGATCCACATACCCTTGTAGATCGCTAAGCGGAAGCGTTAAAGCATGCGGTTGATGTAGTCGTATGTCTCCGCGATCCAAATCGCAACCCGTCCCACAAACTCCCGATCAAGTGCCGAATGGATGGCACCTCGGTGTTCAGCACACGTGTAGGCCGATGACGATCTCCGCCTTCTTGATCCAGCAAGAGGGAGCGGAGAGGTAGATGGGTTCGCCGGCAGCACGACGACGTGGCGGTGGTGGTGGTGGAGCTGATCCGGCAAAGCTTCACTAAGCATCGCCGAATCAATCTACTAGAGGAGAGGATATCGGGGAGGGAGGAAGGGCTGCGCCATAGCTTTGGGTGCGGCTGCCCTCCTCCCTCTCACATATATATAGGGGGAGGAGTGGGGCGCCCAACCCCTAGGGTTTCCCCCTTGGGGCGGCGGCCAAGAGTGGAGGCACCCTAGGGTGGCTTGCCACCCAAGGCAAGGTGGCGCCAACCCTAGGGTTGGCCCTCCCACCAACCCCCAGCCGCATGGGCCTAGGTGGGAGTTGCGCCCAGCCCACCAGGGGCTGGTGCGCATCCCTCTCAGCCCATGTGGCCCCTTTGGGGCTGGAGGTCCCTTCTGGTGGACTCCCGGAGCACTTTCGACACCCCCGGTACGCTACCCGTGACGCCCGGACTTCTTTTGGTGACCGTCAAGGAACTTCCTATATATGAATATTTACCTCCAAAACATTCCATAGCTCCTCGTCACATCCGGGATCTCATCCAGGACTCCGAACAACCTTCGGTCACCAACATACATAACTCATCTATACTGAAACATCACCGAACCTTAAAGTGTGCAGACCCTGCAGGTTCGAGAATAATGTAGACATGACCAAGACACCTCTACGGTCAATAACCAATAGCGGTACCTGGATGCCCATATTGGTTCCTACATGTCCTATGAAGATCTTTATCGGCCGAACCTCCATGTCAAGGATTCAAAAAATCCCATAAGTTGTTCCCATTGTTCTTCGGTATGTTACTTGCTCGAGACTCGATCGTCGGTATCTTCATACCTAGTTCAGTATTGTTACCGGAAAGTATCTTTACTCATTCGATAATACAAGATCCCATGTCTAATAGTTAGTCACATTGCTTGCCAGGCTCATTGTGATGTTGTATTACCGAGTGGGCCCTGAGATACCTCTCCGTCACACGGAGCAACAAATCCCAGTATTAATCCATGCCAACTCAATAGACACCCTCGAAGATACCTATATAGCATCTTTATAGTCACCCAATTACGTTGCGACATTTGATACACACAAGGTACTCCTACGGTGTCAGTGAGTTGCATGATCTCATGGTCATAGGAACAGATACTTGACATGTAGAAGACCATAGCAATAAACTGACACGATCATATGCTACGTTTGTAGTTTGGGTCTTGTCCATCATATCATTCTCCCAATGATGTGATCCCGTTATCAAATGAAATCTCATGTCCATGGCTAGGAAACCTTAACCACCTTTGATCAACGAGCTAGTCTTCTAGAGGCATACTAGGGACACGGTGTTGTCTATATGCCCACACATGTATTTAGTTTCCAATCAACGAAATTATAGTATGGACAATAAACGATTATCATGAACAAGGAAATATAATAATAAACAATTTATTTATTGCCTCTAGGGTATATTTCCAACAAGAACACGTCCAAGCCCGGTTCTCGATGCATCAGAATATATCACAAACTCCTTGTGAATATCGAGGGTGGCCAAAACAGGGTTGTTTTCAATCTCTTCTTGACCTCTTGGAAGATTTCTTCACACTTCAGTGTCCACTCAAACTTCTTGTCCTTCTTCAAAAGCTGAGTCATTGGTCGGGCAGTGCTCGAGAATCCTTCGACGAATTTGCGGTAATATCCCGCGAGTCTGAGGAAGCTTGTGACTTCCTTCAATTGATGGGGAGTTCCCATTCAGTCATGGCTTCGATCTAGGCAGGATCCACTGAAAACCCTTCTGTAGTCAACACATGACCCAAGAATCCAACTTCATGCGGACGGAGTTCACACTTGCTGAACTTCGCATAAAGCTGGTGCTCTCGAAGCTTGTCTAGCACCAATCTCAAGTGTTGCTCATGCTCTTCTTCTGACCTGGAGAAGACAAGTATGTCAGCAATGAAGACGACAACAAACTTGTCCATGTACTCCATGAAGGCTTTGTTTATGAGGTGCATAAAGTAGGCATGGTCATTGGTTAACCCAAAGGATATGACCGTGTACTCGTACATGCCATACCGGGTTACGAATAATGTCTTAGGGATGCCTTGGGGTCTGATCTTCAACTGATAGTACCCAGGCCCGAGGTCGATCTTGGAAAACACCTTAGATCCATTTAGCTGATTGAATAGGTCTTCAATCTTGGGGAGTGGGTACTTGTTCTTTATTGCGACCCCATTGAGAGAACGATAATCGACACATAATGGGATAGTTCCGTCCCTCTTTGACACAAATAGAACAGGCGGACCCCAAGGAGAGGCACTAGGGCGAATGAATCCTTTTCTGACATGCTCTGCCAGTTGCTTCTTCAACTCAACCAACTCTTCTGATCCCATTCTATACAGCTTCTTATAGATGGGTCCTACTATGGGCATTATCTCAATGATGAACTCAATGTCGCGGTCAGGAGGCATTCTGGGAAGCTCATCAGGGAATACATCTGGGTATTCACATACCACTGGCACTTAATCCAACTCAATCCCCGACAGACAATTAACCTGAGGGGCTTGAGCGGAGACAGGGTTGGGAACATACTTGACTTCCACCCCTTGGCTATTGGTCATGGTAATAGTCCTCTTGGCACAGTCTAACAAGCCTTGGTGCTTGGTTAACTAGTTCATTCCTAGGATCAAATCCAAGCCTTGTGACTTCAAGATGATAAGGTCTTCTAGGAAATCTACCCCGCTGATGTTAATCTCAACTCCTTTAAATCCTATCCTGGATTTCATAACTGATCGCGGGTTTTGTATCAACATATGACTACCCAGGGGTGTAGGCTTCATACCATTCTCTAGTGCAAACTTATGAGTAACAAAAGAATGCGAAGCTCCATAATCAAACAGTACGGTGGCTGGGGTTGAGTTGACGAGGAACATACCCAGCATGACATCCGGGTCTTCCTGGGCTTCCTCTGAGGTGACGTGATTCACACGACCGTTGCCATTGTTGGGATGGTTGTGGGGAGATGGGTTCCTTGATGGCGCTCACGGCCTTGACCTTTGTTTAGTGCATTGGGGCACGGTGCATCTGGCTTCTTGTTGGGGCACTGCCTAGAGATGTGTCCAGGCTGACCACATCCAAGGCATGTGACCTAACCAGAGTTGTTGTTGTTGTTGTTGTTGTTGTTGTTGTTGCTGATTCTGTCGCCACAGTTGTTATTGGGGTTGTTGTAGGCTGGCCTGGGATTGGCATATTCCTGAGGCTGGTAGCTCGGACGAGGTGCGGGAGGTCTAGCCTGCTGAGGTTGATAGGGTCGTCTTGGCTGGGGCTGGCTTCCAGGGGCGAGGCTTCTGGTTGCTGGAACTACCCTTGCTGATCATCTTGCGCTTGCGAGTGTCGTCCATGGCATGACGCTTGTATTCAAGCATGAGGGACTTGTTCACCAGGTCAAAGAAGGTTTGACAGTCGCAAACAATGAGTTGGTACTACAGGGTTTGCTGGAGTCCTTCCATGAAGCGTTCCATCTTAGCAGCCTTAGTGTTGACATCTTCAGGTGCATACCTTGACAGCAGGTTGAACTTCTGCATGTACTCCTTGATAGAGCTACTTCCTTGCTTCAGCACTCGGAATTCTCTGTTATTGATAGCCATGATCCCAGAAGGAACGTGGGCGGTGCGGAATCCTTCTTTGAAGTCAGCCCAAGTGATCACATGGTCGCCTTGCATGACCTTGAATCCATCCCACAAGGCCTTGGCAGTACCTCCAAGGCAGTGAAAGGCATAAAGCACCTTATCACGATCCTCATAGCAATTGACCAATGCAAGGAGGTCCTCAATGGTGCGGATCCAGTCATTGGCATCAAGGGGGTCGGCAGTCTCGGTGAAGGTTGGGGGTGAATTCCTCATGAACTTGGATAGAGTGGAGCGGCCGTTGCTGTTCCTGCCTTGTTGTTGACTGTTCACCAGGACCTGAGCCATCTGCTGGATAGTAGCAGTGTTGTCTTGGCATTCATTCCGGAGAACTTGGAGAAACTGAGTTATGGTCATGTTCTCATGTGGATGTGGTGGCGGGGGAATGTCGTCATGTGGCTACTCCGGGTGATCTCCAGCATGAGCAGTCCCACCATCTCCTGTTGCTGGTTGGAGTTGCCGGCTTCAGGGTTGGTGAAGGAGCTGTTGATGGTTGCAGTCACCATCCTGTTTGGAGCATCCAAGTCAAATAACTAGGATAGACGAGAGAGAAAAGCATTAATGGAGAAACTGCGCCTAAGGGGGTTGGCATAGTGCAAGTGTGATAAAACAAAGGTTGAAATACCAACACATATATTAAGATAAGATAGGCGGTGGAGTCACTTACATGTTGCCTAAAGCAAAGGTGCGACTTGCATCAGAACACAAACAACAAAAAGAAAGAACAAGCACACATGGTTTCTTATACGTCTCCAACGTATCTATAATTTTTGATTGTTCCATGTTGTTATATTATCAATTTTGGATTTTTTTACAATCATTTTATAGGAACTTTATGTCATTTTTGTTTTTTGTGTTTTGATGGATCTCATGGTTCTGGAACTTGCGCCAGCTTGCAAGTTCCAAAACCACGAGATCCAGTCTAACACCATCACGGAGGGGTGCATCGTCTTCATGGGTGCCTCTCCGATGATGCGTGAGTAGTCCACCATAGACCTAAGGGTCCATAGGCAGTATGTAGATGGCTTCCTCTCTCTCTTTTGATTCTCAATACAATGGTGTCTTGGAGATCTATTTGATGTAATGACTTTTTGTGGTGTGTTTGTTGGAATCCGATGAATTTTGAGTTCATGATCAGTTTCTATCCATGAATATTATTTGAGTCTTCTTTGATCTCTTATATGCATAATTACTTATAGCCTCGTATTTATTATTTGAATCTTTGGTTTAGTTAGGCCAATTAGATAGATTTTTCTTGCCATGGGAAGAGGTGCTTTGTGATGGGTTCGATCCTGCGGTGTCCTCTCCTAGTGACAGAAGGGGCAGCGAGGCACGCATGTATCGTTGCTATTAAGGGTAACAAGATGGGTTCTATTCCTACATGAATATATCTTGTCTACATCATGCCACCATTCTTATTGTGTTACTCCGTTTTTCCATGAACTTAATACACTAGATGCATGCTAGATAGCGGTCGATGTGTGGAGTAATAGTAGTAGATGCACAATCATTTCGGTCTACTTATCTTGGACGTGATTCCTATATAATGATCATCACCTTGGATATCGTCATGATTATTTGATCTTCTATCAATTGACCAACAGTAATTTGTTTACACATCGTGTTCTATACTCATAAGAGAAGCCACTAGTGAAACCTATGCCCCCCCGGTCTACTTTTCCAACATATAGCTTTCCGATCTATCTTTTTGCCACTTTTGTTTTTAGATCTATTAGTACAAAACCCCAAAAATACCTTGCTGCACCTTTTATTTACCTATTTTATTTTGTGTCCTTGTGAGATCTATTTGCCCAACCTATTACAATCTAATCTATCTTTTTATCGTTGAGCGATTGACAACATCTCTTACGCGTCGAGTTGCAAGTATTTGTTCTTTGTGTGCAGGTACCGTTTACATAGAGTTGTGTGGTATTCCTCCTTGGATGGATACCTTGGTTTCATAACTGAGAGAAATACTTACCATAGTTGTGCTGAATCATCCCTTCCTCTTTGGGGAAATACCAACGTAGTCTCGAGCCACGTCAGTTTCATGTGAACCATCACACGGACTCGACTTCGCATGAGGGGTACATGACTGATCCTACCCTAGGGGTTCTCTGACTCAAGTGGTGGAGTGATCGGTCTCGTAGTCACGCTCCTCTGAGTCTTCCTCTTGATCATCATCCGTACGAGCATCGTCTCCGGTTGAGGGGGTCCGAGAACGAGGGGGTCCATCCTGATGACGCTTCGTCAGTGGGCCAGTGAAGAGCACACTATACTCCCTCGCACTCATGCGACGATGACATGTGGCTGCATCTCTAGCTGGCGGTACTCCTCCTCTGTAAGAGACAACTAGTCGTCCATCAGGGGCTCCATCCTTCTTGATACTGTCTGGCTTCATCTTGGCTTAACGAAGTAGCTCTCGGGTATGGTGAAGTTCCTTGCGGAGCTTCACGGACTCCTTAATCAGTTTGTGAGCTAGGGTGTTGGCGGGGAGGCTAAAGTAGGTCTGGAATTTGAGTGGTGTCCCATCCTCCTTGGATGGGACCAACGTCCAACTCTCGCCAATATCATCCCTCCTAAAGGGTAGATAGCGAGTAGCTGGAGCGTCAGCCATCGCTGGGATGATGCCTCGAAGGTGGATGAGTGCCTTGCGTGCATCTATCTTGACTACGAGTGCTAGAGTATCCATCTGTGGTCCTTCAAAGAACCAACTAGTTGGGTAGTTGTTTGCCTTCATGACCGCATCAACATGGTACTCCTTCGTGACAACATCGACCAAGTGCTCGTGGTAGAGGAAAATGGGTGGTGGGCGATACTGGCACTTGTCCAAGCTATCCTCAAGGAGTAGGGGAAAGCCGGATGCTAGGAGATCTTCGGGTACGACGACCATCTACAAGGTTTGAAGGGAGGAGAGTCAGTAAGGGTTTGCAATAGACTAGAAGAGAAGAGAAGTGTGGAAACTGTTGCACTTAGCAACTAGGTATAGTTTTTGAAAAGGTTTTTATCTAACTAACGTCCATGCTAACTAAGGCTTCCTATAGTCAGGATGCATCTGATGCCAGCAATATTGGGACGCCGACTCATAAGTCATTATCACCGAATGCACGTGTACAGTTATCCCAGAGATCAATGCTCATTGAACAGACAGAAGCTGATTAACAAGAGTCTTACATCCATACTCAGCGTCTTACACAAATAAAGACTGTCAATGTCAAGTGTTCCATAGATAGGGCCATGAAGGCCAAATAACAAACATAACTAGTAGCGGAAATCTTGATTAAAAGTGTAGACCCATGCCATTTGCCTTAACCCTACAGACATTCTAACTGGGAAGCGTCCTAGTTCGAACCCAAAATTCCCTGCAGCTATCCACGCAGGACATGTGGGGGAAATGATCAACGCTGTCAGGGAGAGTCAACGGAGAAGAGAATGGAGCCAGAGAGTGGTCATGCCTGGAGATCACCGGAGCTCTGATACGGCGGAGCTCGGTTCGATCCCGAGCGCCTAAGCTCCAAAATGGAGGTGGAGACGCATGGGGGTGCGATTGAGGTGAGGAGGGAGCGATCAAAGGGGAGGGGGCTTGGGGAAGGCCATTTATAGCCTGCCCATGGTCCACCATGGACGTGGTCGCCGGACTTGGCCGCATGGGTGCTGGAGGCCATGGGAGGGAGCGAGGGGTGAGTCAGAGGTGTTTCTGGGGGTCGTCCATGACCAGTAGAGGAAAGAGGGGGAGGAAAGCAAGCGCTAGGCGGGCCAGGGATGCGGACAGGGACTAGAGAACGCAGGCGACGCTTGGGCACGCGTGACAGGGGCTGCCAAAGAGATAATGAGGAGGGGGACGACCGCTTGGATGCTTGCAGACGTTGAGGAGAGGCCAGGGGACATGCTTGGGGCCTTGGGATGCTCCTGCTATAGTGCGGATGGGCACTGTAGAGTGCTCCAGAACATGCGTATGGCATGCCATGGCATGCATTGCATGCTCTAGACGCGTCCCAGCATGTCCCTTAGCTCTTGGGTGTTTTGGAGATGCTCTAGGAGCTAGAGGGGGGGGGGGGTAGGGAGAGTAGAGGTAAGTGGGGGAGAGGTGGAAATGTTGTTGTTCTTGTTGTCTAGGGGGTAGAAATGGGGGTTTACCCATGATTGAGCCTGGGCTTGCAACTTTTAGTGGGGGTAGAGAAGGCACATACTCCACTCCAACAAATTTGGCAAGGTTAACTTAGACTTAACATGTCTGTAATTATGTGCTTTGGTCACCATGCCAAAAATAATACATCTTACATAAAGGAACGGAGGAAGTAAGTGACTGTGGTAAAAAAACTTGGGTTTAGGAGAACAGTGGAAGGGGGTCAAACATGTTTTTTACTAAAGTACCAAAAGGTGTTTGATTTTGAATTTGGCAAGTAGATGGATCCTACTTGCCTTGATATTTACCAGGATCAAATGGAGGGTAAAAACAAGGTTGAGCACAAGGTTTGAGCTGGTTTGAAGAAAGTTGGCAATGGAGACTTTGTAAACCCTAGAAATTAATAGATTCGGGTTTCTGTAGATCCAGGGATGCAAATCCATTCTCCATGATTCACCACTTGGTTTAGTAGCATAACTTGGGGATTAGAACATGTCCACAAAGTTTGAGCAATAGGAAAAACTTCACAATGTAAAGTTGTTGAAATTTGATTCTGGACAGAGAGGGTTTTGGGATATTTTGGTGAATCAAATCAATGAGGATTGAGATCAAACTTGGCAAGATCATCAAATATATCATGTGTGACGTGCAGAATTTTCCTAGATGTATATGAGAATATTTATTATAGAAATATTTCAAATGCTTGATTTAAGCAGAAAGGGTTTTGGAGGGTTTTGTCCAGCATTTGAACATGACCATGTATTGAAACTCATATATACGGAAAATATATGTCCACTGAGTTTCTCTATTTTTTCTCAAATATTTTTAAAGCATTTAAATAATTTTCCCTATGAAAGACCATTTCTGGCCTTAAGAAAAATCCTTTAAATAAAATAGTAAAATAATCATTAAAATTAATATTTGGTGGTTTTGTGAAGTCTTATATATAGTAGGGTCCAAAAGTTGTTGACACCTGATTTTGGCACAGTGCAAAATGCAGAAAAGATGGACTCAAACTAAAAGGTTTTTTCCATGAGAAAGTTCATAGTGCCGAGTGAAACGACCTTGATGTTTAGGCCATCATCATTCTGCATTGTTTCAAGGACCAAATTACATTTGGATTGTCATTTAGATGTTCTGAGTGCTTTTTGGTCGATTCTGCCCCCAAGGCAACCTCAAATGAAGGAATATTCTATATGGGTTGTCTTCGTCTTGTCGAGCTGATCGAGTTTGATATATAGATCATCTCAATCTGAGGTCGTATGCAAAAGTTAGAGCAACCAGAGGGCAGCCGTACTACAAAGCAAAATGTGGCGCAGGAGATCAGACACATGTCTGATGGGTCGCGCAAGTCATTCGGCCCTTAAGACGTCCTCGGATGGAAAAACTTATAACATGAAAAAGTTTTGCGTCGTCGAGGTGATTGATTTTGATATAATTCATCTCAATCCGAGGTCGTATGCAACCCGGAGAGGCAAAACAAAAGTAGCTTGGAGTTTCACTCGGGATTTCCGAGTGAAAGTTTGTCGGCTGAGTGAAACGTTTGCCGTCCAGTCGAGTGAAAAGTTTTCTGCCTGGCCGAGTGAAATTGCCATCCAAGTGAAAATCGCCGTCCGAGTGAAAAGTACCGGTCGAGTGAAAATGTCGGCCGAGTGCAATGGCCGTCCGAGTGAAAAGTACCGGTCGAGTGAAAGTTAAGAATGGCCTCAGATGGAAAAGTGTTCAACATTAAAGTTGTTCTTAACATTGAAACGGTCAAATTTTCTTTGAGAGTCATTGTCATCTGAGATAGTATGCAGCCTGCAGAGACACTACAACGCTCGGATAGTCCAGTCTACTACGTGACCAAGTCCGATTCAAAGTTAAAGATGACCTCGTGGAGTATTCAAGATGGCTTTATTTGGGAAAGTGATCAGCATATGGATTGTTGGCCTCGTCGAGGCACACAAGATTGATGTTTGGATCATCTCCGTCGATGGTCATATGCAGATTCCACGGTCCACGCAAGAAGCAAGACAGAAGATTGGGCCAGACTTGGGCTGAATCCGAGTGGGACTAGAACTAGGACTCTAGGACGTAAATTGATGTAATTTTCTTGTAAGGAAAGCCTAGAGGAATTCTTTGCTTGTACGGGAAGTCAGCCACCTCTTATATATGTTAGAGGTGACGACCGATTGAACAACACACAATCGAACAAATCAATCTATACTACTTTTTCATCTACGTTCTTTGTTTTTTCTCTCATTCTTCGATGTTCTTTGTTTGAGAGCTGCGAATCCCAAGGCTCTAGGGGCGAGCGAATCGACCTAGGGCATCCCATAGCCACCGCACTCCCTGACAGGGTCCCTCCCGGGCGTGCGTGGCTTCGGGTCTGCAAAAGCGTCCACCGACTGTCTTGCGTATCGCGCTGCCGGACGGACCTCCTTCGACGTGAGCTGCGGTGCATCACCCCCGGCATTGAGGGTACACGCTGATGTGTTCGTGTGTCAACAGAAGTCTTTGCAGAAAAAGAATCCACCTAATTTTAGGACTTGCAGTACAAAACTCAATTCTGGGGGTTTTGAAAACCTAATTTGAATAAATGCTTTTTGGCTAAAATAAATTTTGTCAAAAATATTTTTAGGTCCTTTACACATGGTATGATCATTGGGCAGGGAGTTTGGATCAAGAAGATGAATATGGAGAGAAGAAGAATCTTTGGGAATTAAAACACAAGCTATCATTCAAGCAAGTATCACCCAAGTCAACCATCACAATCATGCAAAATGTTTTAAATGGGTCCAAATTTTATAAAACCATAACATAGCAAAGTGATACAAACATAGGTTGTGACAACCCTGAAGGTAAAGGTTGTATCTTCATTTGAAGACAAATGTAAATGTAGTTATAATGGTGTTGAGGACATTGCCAAGGAACTCGCGCTGCTTGTGAGGGAGTTTCAGAAGTTTACCAAGTCAAAATGCTTTGGAAAGTCTTCAAGGCGTGACTCCAAGAAATCTGGTGAAATGTCTTCACAAGATGATAAGAAGCAGACTTGACAAAAATGCAAGAAAGTAGGCCACTTCATTGCTGATTGTCCTTGTTGGGAGAAGGATTCCAAGAAGAAGAGCAAGGACTATGATTCTGATGACAAGAATAAGAGAAACACTCCAAGTCTTCGTCAAGGTCTTCATCACACAAGAACAACTCATCTGGTAGAGCTAATGCATGTATTATCAAGGATATAGATTCAGAGGCAAAATCTGAATCCGAGGCAATTGAGGAGGAATTTGATTCCGGTGTAGTCAGTCTGGCAATGGCTTCATCTTTCATCGCCGAGTCTATCTTCAACCCCGAAGATAATGGCCACCTCCTCAACACTGAAGCCAGCGATGGAGAAGCTACTCCCGCCTACTACTTCATGGCAAAAGCCTCTAAGGTATCCTTAAAATCTTCACGACATGACTCTGAATCTGAATATGAATCTAATGATGACTTGAAAGCTAATTATTCTAAACTTGTCAAGATTTCTACTAAACAACAAAATGCCATGGAGAAAATGCAAAAAGCTCTAGAGAAAAGCGATGACCTATTACGGGAGGAGATGAGTTTGAACAAATCTATGGCTGAAGATATGCAAATTCTTCGTTCAAGGTTTGAGGATCTCCAAAGTCATCATGATATTCTCGCAACTGATCATGAGAAGATTTATTATTAATATCTTCAAAGAAAGCAATCTAGAAAAGTTGAGAGAAGCTCATGAAAACCTTCGGAAGGAAAACGACTCACTCCTAGCAAAACAAACCAATACCGCTTAGGATGAATTTAATGCTCCATGCTTAAAATGCCTTTCTCATGAAGCTAAAGATTAAAATGGTAAATGTTTGAATGCTTTTGA
Source organism: Hordeum marinum (assembly GCA_022496015.1). Lineage (NCBI taxonomy): Eukaryota > Viridiplantae > Streptophyta > Magnoliopsida > Poales > Poaceae > Hordeum > Hordeum marinum. Next base: position 274,243,917 of record CM039677.1, on the reverse strand, counting down.
AAATGCATTATTTTCAACTGTATCTATGGTGACTAACCCCTCATCTGAGGAAACCACTGCTATCACCGATAACAATGAGAGGTTGAAGACATTGCTTGAGACATGCATGTACAAAATCCTCAAAGGACATCAGATTCTCTATGATGTCCTCAATAAGACAATCCTTAACAAAAATCCTAGGAAATAGGGTGTTGGTATCGAAGGAAACTTAAATGTATATGGATCTTATTAGGAACGTGAACAGTATCCCAAAACCACATGGGTTGCTGCAAAAGGTCCTATAGTTGATCTATACCCATTATGTGGCTATAACTATGCTAACTCTATCATCATTGACGAGTCTTTCGATTCAAACTATAAACTGTTCAAAAAACAGAAAGGTGAAGTGTTTTCCATGTACATTGAAACTAACTGCAAGAATGGTTCACCTATGAAGAGGATGTGGGTACCTAAACATCTTCTCGAGATGCTTCCTATGAATGTCATCATGACACCTCCAAGGAGGAAGACAAACTCCAGACCTAAGTCCTCATATGGACCTAATGTCTCTATATGACCACGGTAACAACTATGTTTCGCTGGGAAGAGGTAAAAAGACTCATGAATATGAGCACTATGGCATGAACCATTATGTTCATAAGACTAAGAATTTCTCCGTGTATTCATTTGAGTACTCTAACCCTCATGTGAAGCATACTATTAAGAAACATTGCCTAAATTCTCTAATGATGCTCTAAGACTCTTTGCTTCTAAGTCACCTCTTCAGATGTGTGCGGTTAAGAAGAACTAACATCTTCATGTAGCATCGGGTCTCCAGATGGGATATAGCTTAACTCGAAGATAATCGCTGGTGGCCCAAAAACATTCTTGCCTGGACGCAAGATAATCAATGCAAATGGTCTAGCTTACTGATAAGTGTGTACTGGAATATCTTCATCAATGCATGTTACACCTGCATGCCTTGGTGAACAAGATTAATTCTAATGCAGGAAGACCAATCCAGTCCCATTGAATGGATCATGGAAAGTGGATGCACTAATCATATGACCGGTCACTGAAGCCTATTGATGGACACAACTCGTCGTCTTCCAACCAAAGATAACACAACCTTTGCCAAGAAAGAGTAGATGCAAAGTTTTGGTACTAGGTAGAATTGCTATCGCAAGTAATCGATGTATGGACAAAGTGATGCTTGTGGAATCCCTTGGTTACAACTTAATGTCTATCTCAATGCTCTATGATCTAGATATGATTGTATATTTGACAAATTTTTATGTGTTGTACTAACATCTCCATACAATACCAAAGTCTTTGAAGGTTTTCGAAAAGTTGATTTATACATGGTATATTTCTCTGCAGAACTGCAGGTGGCCACATATCTTCTAGCAAAGGCTTCAGAGTAGTGGCTATGACATCCATGGCTAGGACATGCTGGAATGAGGAAATTGCACACTCTCACCAAGAAGAAGCTTATCATTTGCGTCGAGGGAGTAAAGTTCAAGAAGGACCATCTATGCGGTGCTTGTGAAGCCGGGAAGATGACTAGGGTCAAAAGTCCCTCGAAGACAATCATGATGATCTCTCGTCCCTTCGAGCCGCTCCACATGGATTTACTCGGCCCTACTCACTATTCCACTTTCTCTACCACTGCAAATTTATATGACTTCATGATTGTTGATGATTACTCTCGATATACTTGGGTGTACATATTACTTTACAAGACTAAAGTGCAGGATGTCTTCAGGCGCTTTGCAAATAGGTGCATGACCAACTACGAAGTCAAGTTCAAGCATATTAGAAGTGACAATGGCACCGAGTTCAAGAACACATGACTCAACACTTATCTTGATACTCTTGTTGTCACACATGAGTTCTCTGCTCCATACAAAACACAACAGAACGGTGTTGTGGAGCGGAAGAACATGACTCTCATTGAGATGTCTCGCACTATGCTTGATGAACACAAGATATCTCGAAGACTATGGCATGAAGCCATTAACACTTCATGTCACATCATCAACGGGGTATATCTTCATATGTTCTTCAAGAAAACTTCATATGAGCTTCTCACTCATAAGAATCCTAATGTAAGTTATTTCAAAGTTTTCGGTGCAAGATGTTGGATTAGGGATCCACACAACGCTTCTAAGTTTGCACCCAAAGCACATGAGGGTTTCATGCTTGGTTATGGAAAGTATTCGCACACCTACAGTGTCTTCAACACTTATCACAACAAACTGATTGAAACTTAGGATGTGCAATTCGATCAAACTAATGGCTCGCAAAGAGAGCACCTGCCTCCTGTGCTAGATGAACTTCCTCCTGAAGAAGCTATTAGGTAGATGGGCATTGGTGAAATCCTTCCTAAAGAACCCGAAGTGGAAGAAGTCATCATTCCTCCATCTACTCATCGCAAAGACAATGCTGCTCCTAAAGAAAATGCTGCAAATGAAGAAAATACTTAGCAGCAGGAACAAAGTCTTCGCCCTTTTCATCCATGCGTGGCAAATGAAGTTCAAATAGTGAAAATACTCAATAATATCAACACACCAGGTCCTCTCACTCCCTCAAGAGCTAACCAATTAGCTAACTTTTGTGGGCACTTTGCTTTTGTGTCTATCTCAGAGACCACCAAGGTAGATGAAGCCTTCATGAAACCAGAATGGATTCAAGCTATGCAATAAGATCTTCGTCAATTCAAGCTCAACAACGTATTGGAACTCGTCCAGCACCCAGATCCACGTAAGCACAACGTCATTGGTACAAAGTGGATCTACTGCAACAAGTAAGATGAATTTGCACAAGTTCTTAGAAACAAGGCTCGACTTGTGGCTCAGGGCTACACATGTTGAGGGTATTGATTTTGAAGAAACATTTGCACTAGTTGCAGAGTCCAAACCATACGTATATTGTTTGCTTATGCTAACCATCATGACATATGCTTGTATCAAATGGATGTCAAAAGTGCATTCCTCAATGGTAAAATTGAGGAAGAAGTATATGTTTCTCAACCACCAGGGTTAAAGGCCCAAAGCACCCTGGTAAAGTCTACAGGCTCAACAAGGCATTGTATGGCCTCGAGCGAGCAGCAAGCGATTGGTATGCCACACTCAAGGAATTTATCATGTAGAAAGACTTCAAACTTGGTTCACTCGATCCTACTCTCGTTACTAAATCCTATGATGGTGAACTTTTTATATGTCAAATCTATGTGGATGTCATTAGCTTCGGCTATACTAACAATCGATACAGTTATGAGTTTAGCTTCATGATGCAAGAGGAGTGCCAGATGTCAATCATGGGAGAAATGAAGTTCTTTCTAGGCCTTTAGATTTGACAACAACCAAACGACATATTCATATCTCTAGAAAAGTACCTCAAGGATTGCCTCAAGAAATTTTGCATGCAAGATTGCAAGGGCTACAAGATGCCAATGCCAACAAATGACCACCTCTATGCTCACGAAAATGGCAAATATTTCGATCAGAAGGTATGTCGCTTCATGATTGGGTATTTATTGTATCTATGTGCGTCTAGGCCAGATATAATGCTTTGTGTATAAATGTGTGCCCGATTTCAAGCGGCACCAAAGGAATTGCATCACCTTGCGGTGAAGCAAATATTTCGATATTTGGCTCGCACACCAACGCTAGCATTATTGTATCCAAAGGGCTCGAAGTTTGATCTCATTGGCTATTCAAATTCTGAATTTGCTGGCGATAGAGTTGATCGCAAGTCTACATGAGGAACTTGTCACTTTCCGGGCTGATCTCTTGTATGCTGGTCTTTGAAGAAGCAGAACTGTGTATCACTCTCCACTGCTGAAGCTGAATACTTTGCTGATGGCGCCAATTGTACTCAGCTTCTCTGGAGGAAGCAAACCCTCAAGGACTATGGCGTCAACAAGAATAAAGTTCCTATCTTCTATGAAAATGAGAGTGCTACCAAGATTGCTCCTAACCCAGTACAACACCAGAAGACAAAGCACATTCAGATACGACACCATTTCCTTCGTGATCATGTGTTGAAGGGAGACATCGTCATCAACCATGTGAATACATAATAGCAGTTGGTTGATATGTTCACGAAACCTTTGGATGAGAAGAGGTTTTACATGTTGCATTGTGAGCTAAATATCTTAGAATCCTGAAATGTCCTCTGAATGGACAAGCACCCTAACGCTTATGTATTTTGATGACTTTGATGCACAACACATGAAGTAATGTATGTCTTAAAATCACGAAGACTTACACTCTAAGTGTTAATACATTAACGAAGAATATGACTTCAGAGCACCACGATAATTGTGCATCGTGTCTAGGTCTAACATTCTTATACGATGGGTATCGCCACCCCCTCTTGAAGACATTGTTTTATCTTCACAACTTTGTCTATGTATTCAAGAAACTGAGTTTATCTTCGAGCTAGATTTTTGTCTTTGATCTTGAAACACTTGTCTTTTGAATATATCATGTAAAGTATTCTGGAGCTTTTGACCTATACATCATTTTGCCTATGGCTATATCTTCGAATTTTATCTAGGTAAATGTGATCGGACTCTATAACCTCATCTATGCTTATCTCGTCTAAACCTCTTCACTCCAGTCATATGCATTCTAATTGACACATGTTGATTGTCTTCACGGTATCCTTGGTTGTCGAAGAAAAACTCAACCAACGGTTAAATTTTTTCAATCTTATCTTTTTACCGCCCTTTCCGGAGCATTTCACGCGCAAATCCCTACAGTTTGGATGTAATGGGGTGTCTGACATGGTGCATGCATGCCACGCGTCCCACTAATTCGAAGGGTTAGAAGCATATCCATCTCGAAAATTTCAGGCCGTTCCACTTCTTACCCCTCTATAAATACCCAACTCCCTGCTCATTTATTCCGCTCTCGCTCTCAAGCTCTCGACTAAACCCTAGCGTCACTATAGGATTCCATCATCGAAGGAGGATAAGTGCTTGACTACCGCAATCCCTTCGTCTTCGTAGTCACGCCAGTCGTGGTTTATCTTCGCACCGCTGCCGCCGTAGCTGTTAGTCACCACCAAGTTAGGGTGTGGCAGATCGAACCGCTTGGTTTCTTCACCTCGTCGAGCTATTCTTCAGTGTTCATATCGGCGATAATTAAAATTAATTTTTTATCCATTATTTGATTCGTTAAATTTCCAAATATCTTTGAATGTTGTTTTGTACTTACTTTTTGAAAGCACTCAAATATCAATCTCATTTTGCTAAGTGCCAAGCATTATCTTCCCCGCTGGCTTCTCTGGTTCCAGAACGCCTCCACCTTCCTCTGTTGCATCCAACAAGAGACCTGTAGGATCGAAAGTAGTGCTAGAGGGGGGGGGGTGATTAGACTACTTGACTAAATAAAAATATACTTTTCCCAATTTTAATTCTTAGCAGATTTTAGCATTCATAGTATGTCAAGTACACCCTAATCATGCATGTCTAAGAGTATAGCAGCAGAGAGTAAAGACAATCATGTAAGTAAAGAGAGGGTAGGAAGGTCAAACGCAATTGGTGACACGATGATTTTTCCCGTGGTTCTGATAGGTGGCGCTATCGTACATCCACGTTTATGGAATCTTCAACCCACGGAGGGTAATGGTCGCGAGAGTCCACAGAGGGCTCTACCCACGGAGGGTTCCACGAAGAAGCAACCTTGACTATACCATGATGGCCTACGTCCACGGAGGACTAGCCTAACTCGGGGTAGATCTTCACGAAGTAGGCAATCTCCTTGCCCTTACAAACTTCTTGGTTCACTCCACAACACGAAGTAGGAGGATCCCAAGCGACACCAAACCAATTTAGGAGGCACCACCCTTCGAAAGGTAAAAGGCTCGATTGTGTCGATGAACTCCTTGCTCTTGTGCTTCAAGATGATAGACTCCTCAACACACAATCACTCTTTCACGGAGTTGGCATGGTAGAAGAGATTGATTGGGTGGAAAGTAAGTTGGGGAGGCTAGAGATCAAGATTCATATGATAGGAATAGTATGGCATGATCTCAACACATGAGTAGGTGTCTCTCTCTCAGAAAATCAGTAGGTATGAGTGGGGAACAGTTCTGAGTGCTTCTCTTGCGAGTGAGTGGTGGTGGAGGGGTATATATAGGCATCTCCAAAAATCCAACCATTACACACAAAATGACCAACTCGGTGACACCGATGTGTTAATCTCGGTGGTACCAAAGTGATCAAAAGGTGGCAACTTTTGAATCTCGGTGAGACCGATATAGGAATCTCGTTTGCACCGATAAGGTGACCAATGGTCAGATTGCCCAATCTCGGTGACGCCAATTCACAAAACTCAGAGGGACCGATTTTGTAAACTTGTATACCAGGAAGTTGGCAATCCGAACTCGGAGGTACCAAAGCGGAATCGGTTGCACCGAAGTGGCTAGGGTTTGGCTGAGTCTGTCTAGGTTCTGGAATCGGTGGCACCAAGTGGAATGTGTTGGTTGCATCGGTTTGGAGTATTTGGCTTTGGATAGAGTTTTGTGGAAGAGCTTGTGGGTGTATGAGGTGACTATCACTTGTGCACATATGGGCATTTTGTTGACCAACAAAACCTTACCCCCTTTTAATAGTATTGGCTTTCCTATGGACTAAAAGTGATTTCTCACAAATGTAAAATGTAGAGTCCTTTGCTTGAAGCTTTGCCAATCTATTCCCTTGCATCTTGGGGTATTCCACAATCCTTTTGCCAACCCATCACTGAAATTTTCCTGAAACATACTCAGTGTAAACATTAGGTCAATGACATATATGTTGTTATTAATTACTGAAACACCAAGGGAGCAAATGTGATTTTAATCTCCCACTTGTTGGTAATTGATGACAACATATAGATCAAAACTTTGATGTATGATATAATCAATGAATATAATCATTGCTTTGAGAAGTATGTGATAAGCAAGAGCTCCCCCTGAATTTGTGCATTATTTTAAATTTGCATTTGAATGCAAATGCACAATAGATTAGGTACATGGGGCACTTCTTCCATGTCACATACAACTTGGTGGTGTGCGAGAGTAATAAGAGTTAACAACATAGCACAACACATTAAGCAAAGTGAATGATCATCACATAACCATCAAAAAGATAGGAAATAGTAGCAACACACATAACAACGTATGATCAAACACAAATAGACTTTTGTGTGTATTTAAACAACAAGCAACAAAAAGTATATCACATCCAAACCAAAAAATCATTTTTTTGAAAAACAACAAGAAAAGCAAACGCTCTCTCACTCGAAGCCTAAGATCTATATACAACTTCTCCCCCTTTGGTAACAAGTTACTAGAAAGTTCGAAGAGATATATCTAATCATCCTTCTGCGGCTGATATCCTCCGGTAGTCGATGATGGAGTCGAGAGAACTACGTCAGCGAAGGCTTCCGCTGAAGTCCCGGATGGAGCTGGAGTAGAAACTGGGGGCACTGGAGCTGATGGAGCTCATGTCACTGTGGCTGGAGCAGAAGATGGAGGCCTCTTCTCTGGAGCTGGCATTGTAGGAGTCCTGGCCTTAGTCATGAACTGGGCAGTAGTCCTGACAGGTGCACTATCCTCCTCATTATCAGAAGGCTCAGACTCTGAAGAGGTGCGACGGATTGGGGCTTCATCAGCCTCCTTCTTAAGCTCATTGACTGTCTTAGTCAGCCTATCTACCTTGTCATTAAGAATTTTCACTCTATCATCAATGATGTTCACAAGGCTCTCCTGAGTGTCCATGATGGTCTTGATGTCCTTCTTCATGTCCAAGATGGTGGAGATCAATAGATCCATCTGCTCGTTCCTAGATCTAGGGATCTGAGCACTAGTGGCTCGAGCTGCCTCTGCCTCTGCCTGAGCTGCAGCTGATGTGGGATGATCTGGGTCCATCACCACAATGTTGTCCTCAAGATCTGGCTGAATTTGCAAGTGGGGTCTATCCAGAGCAAAGATGTGCTTCTCAAGCTTAGAATTGATAAGCATGTGAATATAGGGTGCATAGCAGCATGAGCACTTCTGATCAGCAGCAACCCTCTTCACTGTCTCAACTATCAAATCCATCACTCGAATCCTGGTGTGACGATCAAGATGGATGAGCATGTTGATGGAATATTCACGAATAATCTTCTCATCTCCAGACTTGGGCATCAAGCTATGCCTCACGATAGTGTTCATGGTACAAAGGCCTGGCTGGACAAAGTAGATAGAACCAAGCTTGTGAGATTGCCTACTGGCAGCTGGAATAGGATTATACATATCCTTCATATCGTTGCGACTCTCCTTGGATTTTGAGTAGACATCCAAATCTCCATCCTGAACCTCTCGGGCTCCTAAGATGGTAGCCCACTCATCAACAATAGATTCATATCTTGCTCATTCAATCATCCAAACAATCCTGCCATCTCCATAAAAATGAGCAGTGGAGTAGAACTGCATGATCATCTCATGATTCCAAGTAGTGAACTCCTTGCCAACAAATTGATCAAGGTCAATGCAATGGAAGTCATCTTGGACACATGGAAAGTAGTCCTCATTATCCTTGATGTATTTCCAGTCCACATATCTCATGTCACTGACTGCAGGGCTCTTGTCAAGCAAAACTGTCTCATAGAAGTCTTATTGTTCCTTGGTATAAAACTTGTAATCTATAGCAGTCTTCCTCCTCTAGGCATATGGATCAATAGCTCTCCTTGCCCTCAACCCTGAATCCTTCCTCTTCTTCATATCCTCAACTGTAGGATGGTTGGCATCATGTACAGGAAGGTGAGGTCTGAGCTTCATCAGAATAGACATAGCATCTTCATCATCATCTGCTTCTCTGAAATTGGACTTTTTGTTCTTCTTAGTAACAGGGATATCTCTGGTAGTCCTCTTGGACTTCTATGCAGCATCTTTCTTGGGAGCAACCTTGGTGCTCTTGGAGGGACCAGACTTAGGCATAGCATCAACCAACAATTTCTTAGCCTTCTTCTTAGGAGGGGCCTGAGCAGCAGGTTCCTCCTCTTCAGCACCAGCACCAGCAGCCTCCTCTCAATCCTCATACATAGAGGTAGGTTTGCCCATCACATGGATGATCCTCTTCCTGGCTGACTTCTTATCTCCTGCCTTCTTAGGCAAAGCTTACCTTGGAATCTCAACAGACATAGTTTCCCTAACACTCTCATGTGCTTTGAAGGTCTCTGTAGGTGCATAAATTTTGCTGACCACCCTCCTAGATGAGGTGGCCTCATTGGCAGACTTCCTAGTAGCCTTCTTTTCTTCTTAGCAAGAACATCTTTTGGAACAAAATCTGAATCTTCTTCTTTAGAATTGAGTCTCTTCCTTGTCCTTGTTACAACCTTAGGCAACCCATGAGAACTGGGAGTGCCTAGATCTGAGGAAGAACTGGACTCAGGACTAGTCCCTCAACTGATGTCAACATTCTGCTCTGGCAAATTATGACTATCTGACCCTGACATGCTGACCCTGTGAATAGAGTATAGAAGAGTAGAATAGGATAAGTCATCACAAAATGCAGATGTTTTTTTTGCAAGTTTGAACAAAATATTTTCCAAGTTTTGCATTCTGTCAAGTGTATTTCGGTACAGCCAAGGCAAAAATTTCGGTCACACCGAGACAAACAACCTTCTTTCCAAGAACTTGGCACCATTTTAGGTTGCATCGACAATGAGAACTCGGTTCCACTGAGGTGTCCTTAGTGTGGAAGAAAAGAAAATCGGTGACACCAATTTCTTCGCATTGGTTCTACCGACATACAGTTGGCGGATGGCAAAACCCTAAAAATCAATCGTTCTCTACTCTACGGGATTTTCTTTTGAATAGAAATATGTGCAAATGGTCTATTATAGATAAAATCAATTTCATTGCGTAAGAGTTGGACGGGGAGCACAAGAAAAATCAAATTCATGCCCTAGCTTGGCGGTGGATCCGCTACAGCGGCGACGACGGTGAAGATGCCCATCGATAGCGAGGATCCCAACGGAGGAGGAGCGCGGGAAGACAAGGGCAACGACCAGGGGGTCATTTTGCGGCAGCTTAGGGTTTGGGGCACGGCGATTGAAGATTCAAATTTTGAATAGTTGGGACCATAGCTTATATACCCTTCACTGTCGGTGACGCCGATTCTAAATTTTTGGTGTCACCGAGTTCCTCAACTGTTAGCAGACATGGAAACTTGGTGTAACCGAGAATATTGAATCAGTAGTACCGAGATTGGAAACCAGATCAACCCCAAGCATTCGGTGAGACCGAGAATTGTGGGTTGGTTCCATAGAGATGCACTTGGGAGGTTTTAATGGTGAGTCCTTGACGATACGGAACTCCGAGTGCTCCTCACACAAAGGGATCGAAAAGTGCTTGATCCAATTTTGTGATGCAACATGAATGGAATATGCGATGAGAAAGGATAGATAGCTAAGGAGTGGTCCTAGGCATTCTTGTCCATCCAATTGGCAAAAGATAAATCAAAAGCCAAATAGCAACAATTGGATGTCCTCGAATGAGAAAATAAAGGCAGACCAACATGCTCACACAATGAGATGTCAAAAGAGATAATGACAAACATGCACATACATAATAGCATCAAACAAGAACTTGGGCGATGACTAACTCATCTATATATGAGTATTTGACTTAGGAGCCAAGTAAGAGTACTTGATCATAGGCCATACTCATCATTTAAGCACAAGTGGGGTTACCACTTTTACATAAAGCATTTAATGTTGTCACATACTAAGAGATGCTTTGACTCAAGTCTTAGAGTAAAGCTCCCCCTTGATGTGACATCCCCCCAAAACAGGGATAAACTAACCTTGGATTTTGTCGATCAAGACTTCATGTTGGTGAGGTAGTGGTGGACGCTCAAGGTTGATGAAGATCACCAAGAGTTGGGATCATCCTTGTTGTTTCCTTACTCTTCTCATCTACATGGGTTAGTCCCAACACACAAGAGACAAATACAAGGATATCTATGGACATGGAGTGCAAAGCATGTGTTATGATGTCCATTGATTTGTTGATTACCTTGTCCCTTGCTTACCTTTGAGGGAATGTGTGGCTCCTTGAACTATTGCATAAAGTTGATGTTGATAGCAAATAGTTCTTGCCAATAATGAATGTGAGTGAATTTCGTTGGCGGAGTCACCCCTCAAGAACTCTCTAGTTCTTCTTCTTGGGGACCCACATCAAGTTGATGGGGATCCTTGGTGTTGAAGTAGCACTTGTAGAAGTTGAGCTTGTGGTAGACTTGGGATCCCACTTCACCAAAGCTCGGGATTCATCTTAATATGAGTCAATGTCCTCTTGAAGCTTGTTCTTGCCCTTGAGCTTGGGGTCTTGTGCTGGAAGGTCATCTTGAGCCTTTGTTCCCATGGGGAGAGTATTTTCATACTTCTCCTTTTGAGGAACAAACTTGGGATTGGGATATTGACCTTGTTCCCATTCAACTCCATTAGCATTGAAGTAGTCAACACGGCGATTCTTCCGGTATCCTCCATGCTTGCGTACAATCGTCAAATTGTTTGCACCCTTCTAGACTCTTGTAGATATCTTTATATATAATCCCTTCCAAGAGTTCATTTTCTGGCTGAATTGTAACTTGGCTAAGAGAAGAGTTAGTGGGATCAAGAGAACTACTGGAAGCAATATCATTAGATTTATCATTTTTATTGCTACTAGTTGAAGAACCTTTCTTTCGTTTGTTACTAGCTTGCTTAGACTTAACTTGTGCCATGAATATAGATAATAGAAGTCGCTTGGCTAGATAAGAGGAATTGTTCTTTCAAAGATTGTGATTGATAGCTTAAAGGAACACATTCTCTTGCTCTAAACTGAGCTTCTCAAAGCATAGATTCTCATGTGTCCTTACAAGCTCTCTATGATCTTCTAGAGTTGACTCGTGATCTAACTTAAGAGTTTTTAGTTCTTAAGTTAGTCGTTCTATTTCCAACTTATCATCAACGTACGACTTATCTACACTAGAGTGAGTACTAGCAAGTTCATTTTGATTACTAGATTTGTCAAATAGCAAGTCATCTTCAATTAGCAAGTCATATTCATCACTATTGAAATCAAGATACTCGGGGTGTGATACCTTGGGGCCTTTAGCCATGAAGCAACATCCACTCCCTTTTGGAAATATGCCCTAGAGGCAATAAATAAAGTGTTTATTATTATATTTCCTTGTTCATGATTTTTTTTATCCATGCTATAATTGTATTGATTAGAAACACATTGCATGTGTGGATAAATAGACAACACTTTGTCCCTAGTATGCCTCTAGTGAACTAGCTCGTTGATCAAACATGGTCAAGGTTTCCTAGCCATTGACATTTGATGTCATTTGATAACGGGATCACATCATTAGGAGATTGATGGGATGGAGAAGACCCAAACTATAAATGTAGCATATGATCGTGTCAGTTTAATGCTATAGTTTTCTACATGCCAAGTATATGTTCCTATGACCATGAGATCATGCAACTCATGGACACCAGAGGAGTGCCTTGTGTGTATCAAACATTGCAACGTAACTGGGTGACTATAAAGGTGCTCTACAGGTATCTCCAAGGGTGTCTGTTGGGTTGGCATGGATCAAGACTAGGATTTTTTACTCCGTGTGACGGAGAGGTATCTCAGGGCCCACTCAGTAATACAACATCAGAATAAGCCTTGCAAGCAATGTGACTAAGTGTTAGTCACGGGATCTTGTTTACGGAACGAGTAAAGAGACTTGCCAGTAATGAGGTTGAACTAGGTATGGAGATACCGACGATCGAATCTCGGGCAAGTAAGATACCGAAGAACAAAGGGAACATCATACATGATTAGATGAATCTTTGACATAGAGGTTCGACCGATAAAGATCTTCATAGAATATGTAGGAACCAATATGGGCATCCAGGTCCCGCTATTGGTTATTAACCATAGAGGTGTCTCGGTCATGTCTACATAGTTCTCGAACCCGCAGGGTCTGCACACTTAAGGTCCGGTGACGTTTCGGTAGTATAGAGTTATGTATGCTGGTGACCGAAGGTTGTTCGGAGTCCCGAATGAGATCCCGGATGTCACGAGGAGCTCCAGAATGGTCTGGAGGTAAATATTTATATATAGTAAGTCCTATTTTGGTCGCCGGGAAAGTTTTGGGCTCATCGGTAGGGTACCGGGAGTGCCGGTAGTGTACCGGGGACCATCGGAGTGGTATTTCGACCCAAGAGGCTACATGGGCTGTGGGAGGACTAATACCAGCCCTTAGTGGGCTGGCCATAGTCCCACACAAGGCCCATGCGGCTGGGAAGAGATTCCTAAGTGGAAAAGGTGGAAAAAGGCAAAAGGGTGGAAATAAGGAAGGAGTCCTAATCCTACTAGGAGTGGAGGAGGAGGACTCCTCCTCTCCACTTCGGCCAAAGCCTGGAGGGGCTGGCCCTTGCGCCAAGCCTCCTCCTCCTCTCCTCCTATATATACTAGAGGGTTTTAGGGTTTTGTCACAAGATTTTCAGCCACATGCAACCCTACCCTCTAGTTCGTAGTTTCTCCTCTAGATCGGTTTCAGCTGTGCTTAGGCGAAGCCCTACTGAGATTACTCCACCACCATCGCCGTAGTGCCATCACGCTTCTGGAGAGCTCGTCTACCTCTCAACTCCCTCTTACTGGATCAAGAAGGAGGAGATCATCATCAAGCTGTACGTGTGCTGAACGCGGAGGCGCCGTCCATTCGGTGCTAGATCGGGACGGATCATGATTGGTTCGCTGGACGCTCGGCGATTTGGATTGTGAAGACGTTCGACTACATCAACCTATTTCTTCACGCTTCCCACTTAGCGATCTACAAGGGTACGTAGATCCACTCTCCTTCTCGTAGATGCTCATCACCATGGATAGATCTTGCGTGTGCATAGGAAATTTTTTGTTTCCCATGCAACGTTTCCCAACAGTGGCATCATGAGCTAGGTCTATGTGTAGATGAGATCTTGAGTGGAACACAAAGAGTTTGTGGGCGTTGATGCTTAGATTGCTTCCTCCCTTGGTCGTGTTTTGGTTCAGCGGTATTGTGGGATGAAGCATCCCGGACCAACCTTACTCGTACGCTTACGAAAGACCGGTTCCATCGAGTGACGTGTAACTTCGTTGCACAAAGATGGCTGGTGGGTGTCTGTTTCCCCTACTTTAGTTGGATCAGACTCAACTAAGGAGGTCCTTGAGAAGGTTGAAAAGCAACTTATGTATCACCGTTGTGGTTTATGCGTAGGTGAGAATTGTTCTTGCTAGATACCCATAGCAGCCACGTAAAACATGCAACAACAATTAGAGGACGTCTAACTTGTTTTTGCAGGGTATGTTGTGATGTGATATGGCCAATTACATGATAAGATATATGTTATGTATGAGATGATCATGTGTTGTATAGAATATCACGACTTGCATGTCGATGAGTACGGCAACCGGCAGGAGCCATAGGGTTGTCTTTAATTATTGTATGACCTGCGTGTCAATCATTAAGCGCTATGTAATGCTTTACTTTATCGCTAAACGGTAGCAATAGTAGTAGAAGCATGGTGGGCACGACAAACCCGATGGCGACACGTTGATGGAGATCAAGATGATGGTGATCATGGCGTCGTGCCGGTGACGATGGAGATCATGCCAGTGCTTTCAAGATGGAGATCAAAAGCACAAGTTCATGGCCATATCATGTCACTTATGATTTGAATGTGATGTTAATCCTTTTATGCACCTTGTTTTGCTTAGGATGATGGTAGCATTATAAGATGATCCCTCACTTAAATTTCAAGATGAATTGTGTTCTCCCCGAGTGTGCATCGTTGTGAAAGTTCATCGTGTCGAGACACCACATGATGATCAGGTGTGATAGACTCTACGTTCACATACAATGGGTGCAAGCCAGTGTTGCACATGCAGAACACTCGGGTTAAACTTGACGAGCCTAGCATGTACAGACATGGCCTCGGAACACAAGAGACCAAAAGGTCGAACATGAGTCATATAATAGATATGATCAACATGATGATGTTCACCATTGAAACCACCTCAACTCACGTGATGATCGGACTTGAGTTGGTGGATTTGGATCATGTGTCACTCAGATGACCTGAGGGATGTCAATTTGAGTGGGAGCTTTAGTAATTTGATTAACTAAACTCATTATCTTGAACAATAGTCTAAGTAACCTTTGCATATTTATGTTGTAGATCAACGGCTCATGCAGTAACACCCCTGAATTTTAATGCGTTCCAAGAGAAAGCTAAGTTTAAAGATGATGGAAGTAACTTTGTTGACTGGGCCTGTAATCTGAGGATTATCCTCACGGCTTCCCAGAACTCATATGTCCTTGCTGCACCGCTTGGTAACCAACCGGAAGACATGTCATCCGAGGACGTTAAGAACGCTTGGGAGGCACATTCTGGGGATTACTCAATAGTTTAGTGTGCAATGTTGTATGGCATAGAACCGGGACTTCAAAGAAGTTTTGAACGTCATGGAGCACATGAGATGTTCCAAGAGTTGAAGTTTATCTTTCAGAAGAATGCCCGAATCGAGAGGTATGAGACCTCCGATAAGTTCTATGCTTGCAAAATGGAGGAGAACGGGTCTATCAGTGAACATATACTCAGAATGTCTGGGTATTCGACTCGTCTAGCGGAGTTGGGAATGCCCCTTCCGGCAGAGGTGATCAATGACAGAGTTCTTCAATCACTGCCACCTAGCTACAAGAGCTTTTTGATGAACTATAACATGCACGGGATGAACAAGTCAGTCGCCGAGCTGTTTGCGATGCTGAAAGTCGCTGAGTCTGAAATCCAGAAAGAACATCAAGTGTTGATGGTCAATAAAACCACCAGTTTCAAGAAGAATGGCAAGGGCAAGGGCAAGAAGGGTAAATCCAAGAAGGATGGCAAAGCAGTTGCTACTCCTGTAAAGAAGCCCAAGGCTGGACCCAAGACAGAAACTGAGTGCTTTCATTGCAAGAAACTGGAAGCGGAACTGCCCTAAGACAGAAACTGGAAGCGGAACTGCCCCAAGTACCTCGATGACAAGAAGGTGGCCAACAACAAACAAGGTATATATGATATACATGTTATTGATGTGTACCTTACTAGCTCTCGTTGTAGTGCTTGGGTATTTGATACCGGTTCGGTTGCTCACAGTTGCAACTCAAAACAGGAACTACGGAATAGATGAAGGCTGGCGAAGGACGAGGTGACGATGCACGTGGGAAATGGTTCCAAGGTTGATGTGATTGCCGTCGACATGCTCTCTCTTCTATTACCATCGGGATTAGTGATGAACCTGAATAATTGTTATTTAGTGCCTGCGTTAAGCATGATCATTATATCTGGATCTTGTTTATTGCAAGACGGTTACTCATTTAAATCACACAATAATGGTTGTTCTATTTATATGAGTAATATATTTTATGGTCATGCACCCAATGTGAGGGGTTTATTCATATTGAATCTTGATAGTGATGATAAACATGTTCATAACATTGATGCCAAAAGATGTAGAGTTGATAATGATAGTAACACTTTCTTGTGGCACTGCCGTTTGGGTCATATTGGTGTAAAACGCATGAGGAAGCTCCATGCCGATGGACTTTCGGAGTCACTTGATTTTGAATCACTTGACACATGTGAACCATGCATGGGCAAGATGACTTTGGAACAATGGAACGGGCAAGTGACTTATTGGAAATCATACATACTGATGTATGCGGTCTAATGAATGTTGCAGTGCACGGTGGATATCGCTATTTTCTCACCTTCACTGATGATTTAAGTAGATATGGGTATATTTACTTAATGAAACATAAGTCTGAAATGTTTGAAAAGTTAAAGCAATTTCAGAGTGAAGTTGAGAATCATCGTAACAAGAAGATCAAATTCCTACGATCTGATCCAGGAGGTGAATATTTGAGTTATGAGTTTGGCAGTCACTTAAGATAGTGTGGAATTGTTTCACAGTTGACACCGCCTGGAACACCACAGCGTAATGGTGTGTCCGAACGTCGTAATCGAACCTTATTAGATATGGTGCGTTCTATGATGTCTCTTGCCGATTTGCCACTATCGTTTTGGGGTTATGCATTAGAGATAGCTGCATTCACTTTAAATAGGGCACCATCGAAATCCGTTGAGACGACGACATATGAACTGTGGTTTGGCAAGAGGCCAAAGTTGTCGTTTCTTAAAGTTTGGGGATGTGATGCTTATGTCAAAAAGCTTCAGCCTGAAAAGCTGGAACCCAAAGCAGAGAAATGCGTCTTCATAGGATACCCGAAAGAGACAGTCGTGTATACCTTCTATCTCAGACCCGAAGGCAAAGTGTTTGTCGCTAAAGAACGAAACATTTCTTGAGAAAGAGTTTCTCTCGAAAGAATTGAGTGGGAGGAAAATAAAGCTTGATGAGGTTATTGAACCTTTACTTCAACCAAAGAATAGCGCAGCACATAAAGATGTTTCCGTGGAGCCTACAACAGTTGAAGAGGAAGTTAATGATGATGATCTTGAGGCTTCGGATCAAGTCACTATTGAACCTCGTAAGTCGACAAGGGCGCGTACTGCTCCAGAGTGGTACGGCAACCCTGTCTTAGAGGTCATGTTGTTGGACAACAATTAACCTACGAGCTTTGGAGGAGCGATGATGGGCCCGGATTCTGAGAAATGGTTAGAGGCCATGAAATCCTAGATGGGATCCATGTATGAAAACAAAGTATGGACTTTGGAAATATTACCTGAAGGGCGAAAGGCTATTCAGAACAAATGGATCTTTAAGAAGAAGACGGACGCGGACGATAATGTCACCATCTATAAAGCTAGACTTGTGGAAAAGGGTTCTTTCACAAGTTCAAGGAGTTGACTATGATGAGACTTTCTCACTCGTAGCGATGCTTAAGTCCGTCAGAATCATGTTAGCAATAGATGCATATTTCGACTATGAAATTTGGCAGATGGATGTCAAAACAGAGTTCCTCAACAGTTTCCTTGAGGAAGAGTTGTATATGATGCAACCGGAAGGTTTTGTCGATCCAAAGAATGTTGACAAAGTTTGCAAACTCGAGCGATCCATTTATGGACTGGTGCAAGCATCTCGGAGTTGGAATAAGCGCTTTGATGAGGTGATCAAAGCGTTTGGGTTTATACAAGTTTATGGAGAAGCTTGTATATACAAGAAAGTGAGTGGGAGCTCTATAGCGTTTCTAATATTATATGCAGATGAAATATTGCTGATTGGAAACAATATAGAAATGCTGGAAAGCGTGAAGGAATATTTGAACAAGAGTTTTTCAATGAAGGACCTAGGAGAAGCTGCTTTCATATTAGGCATTAAGATATATAGAGATAGATCGAGATGCTTAATAGCACTTTCACAGAGCACATACCTTGATAAAGTTTTGAAGAAGTTCAAAATGGATGAGTCCAAGAAGGGGTTCTTGCCTGTGTTGCAAGGTGTGAAGTTGAGTAAGACTCAATGCCCAATGACTGCAGAAGATAGAGAGAAGATGAGTGTCATCCCCTATGCTTTAGCCATAGGCTCTATCACATATGCAATGCTATGCACAAGCGCCAATGTCAGCCTTGCCATAAGTATGGCCGGAAGGTTTCAAAGTGATCTTGGAATGGAGCACTGGACGGCAGTCAATAATATCCTTAAGTACCTGAAAAGGACTAAGGAAATGTTTCTCGTTTATGGAGGTGATGAAGAGCTCGTCGTAAAGGGTTACGTCGATGCAAGCTTTGACACTGATCCGGATGACTCTAAGTCGCAATCCAGATACATATTTATTCTCAACGGGGGAGCGGTAAGCTGGTGCAATTCCAAGCAAAGCGTGGTAGCCGATTCTACATGCGAAGCGGAGTACATCGTAGCCTCGAAGGCGACAAAGGAAGGTGTCTGGATGAAGCAGTTCATGAAAGATCTTGGAGTAGTGCCCAGTGCACTGAATCCAATGACTCTGTTCTGTGACAACACTGGTGCCACTGCTCTCGCCAAGGAACCAAGGTTTCACAAGAGGACCAGACACATAAACCGACGCTTCAATTCCATCCGTGATTACATCGAGGAGAAGGACATAAATATTTGCAAAGTGCACACGGATCTGAATGTTGCAGACCCGTTGACTAAACCTCTTCCAAGGGCTAAACATCATCAACACTAGAACTGCATGGGTGTTCGATTCATTACAATGTAAATCACATAGTGATGTGAACTAGATTATTGACTCTAGTGCAAGTGGGAGACTGTTGGAAATATGCCCTAGAGGCAATAAATAAAGTGTTTATTATTATATTTCCTTGTTCATGATAATTGTTTATTATCCATGCGACTCCATGCGATAATTATATTGATTAGAAACACATTGCATGTGTGGATAAATACACAACACTTTGTCCCTAGTATGCCTCTAGTGAACTAGCTCGTTGATCAAAGATGGTCAAGGTTTCCTATCCACTGACATGTGATGTCATTTTATAATGGGATCACATCATTAGGAGAATGATGGGATGGACAAGACCCAAACTATAAACGTAGCATATGATCGTGTTAGTTTACTGCTACAGTTTTCTGCATGTCAAGTATATGTTCCTATGACCATGAGATCATGCAACTCACGAACACCGGAGCAGTGCCTTGTGTGTATCAAAATTCGCAACATAACTGGGTGACTGTAAAGGTGCTCTACAGGTATCTCCGAGGGTGTTTGTTAAGTTGTCATGGATCAAGACTGAGATTTGTTACTCCGTGTGACGGAGAGGTATCTCAGGGCCCACTCGGTAATAAAACATCACAATAAGCCTTGCAA
Organism: Hordeum marinum; assembly: GCA_022496015.1. NCBI lineage: Eukaryota > Viridiplantae > Streptophyta > Magnoliopsida > Poales > Poaceae > Hordeum > Hordeum marinum. The sequence continues at coordinate 274,224,089 of CM039677.1, read as the reverse complement.
GCAATGTGACTATGTGTTAGTCATGGGATCTTGTATTACAGAATGAGTAAAGAGACTTTCCGGTAACGAGGTTGAACTAGGTATGGAGATACCGACGATCGAATCTCGGGCAAGTAACATAGCAAAGAACAAAGCGAACATCATACGGGATTAACTGAATCCTTGACACAGAGGTTCGACCAATAAAGATCTTCGTAGAATATTTAGGAACCAATATGGGCATCTAGGTCCCTCTATTGGTTACTGACCGTAGAGGTGTCTCGGTCATGTCTACATAGTTCTCGAACCCATAGGGTCTCCACACTTAAGGTTCGATGACGTTTCAGTGGTATAGAGTTATGTATGGTGGTGACCAAAGGTTGTTTGGAGTCCCGGATGAGATCTCGGATGTCACGAGGAGCTCCGGAATGGTCCGGAGGTAAAGATTGATATATAGGAAGTCCTATTTTGGTCGCCGGAAAAGTTTCGGGCTCATCGGTAGTGTATCGGGAGTGCCGGTAGTGTACCGGGGGACCATCGGGAGAGGTATTTAGACCCAAGAGGCTACATGGGCTGTGGGAGGACTAATACCAGCCCTTGGTGGGCTTGCCAAAGTCCCACACAAGGCCCATGCATCTGGGAAGAAATTCCTAAGTGGAAAAGGTGGAAAAAGGCAAAAAGGGTGGAAATAAGGAAGGAGTCCTAATCCTACTAGGAGTGGAGGAGGAGGACTCCTCCTCTCCACTTCGGCTGAAGCCTAAAGTGGATGGCCCTTGAGCCAAGCCTCCTCCTCCTCTCCTCCTATATATACTAGTTGGTTTTAGGGTTTTGGCACAAGATTTTCAGCCACGTGCAACCCTACCCTCTAGTTCGTAGTTTCTCCTCTACATCGGTTTCAGCTGTGCTTAGGCGAAGCCCTGCTGAGATTACTCCACCACCATCGCCGCAGTGCCGTCACGCTGCCGGAGAACTCGGCTACCTCTCTGCTCTCTCTTGATGTATCAAGAAGGTGGAGATTGTCATCAAGCCGTACGTGTGCTGAACGCGGAGGTGCCGTCCGTTCGGTGCTAGATCGGGACGGATCGTGTTTGGATCGCGGGACGCTCGGCGATTTGGATCGCGAAGACGTTCGACTACATCAACCGCGTTTCTTAATGCTTCCCGCTTAGCAATCTACAATGGTACGCAGATCCACTATCCCTCTCGTAAATGCTCATCACCATGGATAGATCTTGCGTGTGCGTAGGATTTTTTTGTTTCCCATGCAACGTTTCCCAACACTCCCCTCATTTGGTGAATCAAATATGTTGTAGGAGTCGTGTTTCACTAGTGCAAGTTCGGCAACACCTTCATCTTAACTATAATCGGACTTGGAGTGATAGCTTCTCTCAGAGTGGTTGTCAGATTCGGAGCCGGGTACCCATTCACCAACATGAGCTTGATGTTTTCTTCTTGAGTAGATCTTGGTGTACTTGTCCTTCTCCGAGTCCCTACTTCTTCTTGAGGGTCTTCGCTCATAACGATCATCTGTACTCCTTCTCTCTCTTCGAGGTGACTCTTCTCTTGAGCTTCGTCTTCTTGGTGACTCTTCTTTCCTTCTGTAAGGAGCCGTGTACTCATTGGAGTAGTGTCCAGGCTTCCCACAATTGTAGAAGTTTCGGTCACGACTTGACGAATGCTTCTATTCATTTCTTGAGTTGGAGCTTTGATCTTTGCTTCTATTCTTGTAGAACTTGTTGAATTGCTTAACCATGAGGCTTATCTCTTTATTTGTGACAAGGTTGTCACTTGAGGTAGCGAGAGCATCACTTGTGGCTTTCTAAGCACCGCTAGACTTGTGGTGAAGCTCTTCCTTGTCCTTGAGTGTCATCTCATGAGCAAAAGTTCTTCCAATCACTTCCATTGGCTTGATATCTTTGTAGTTGGGCATCATTTGGATCAAAGTGCAAATGGTGTAATATCGATCATCCAAAGCTCGAAGTATCTTCTTGATGATGAATTTGTCAGTCACTTCTTCGCTTCCTAAGCCGGCAATCTCATTTGTGATGAGAGCTAGCCTAGAGTACATCTCGGCAACTCCTTCACCATCCTTCATCTTGAAATTGTCAAGTTGACTTTGAAGAACATCTAACTTGGATTCTCTCACAGATTTTTTACCTTCATGCATATCAATGAAAGTATCCAAATCTCTTTTACATTCTCAAGATGACTGATTTTGTTGCACTCTTCGGGGCATAGGCAGTTGAAAAGAATGTCACATGCTTGAGCATTGAGTTGCAACATATTCAATTCATCCGCAGTCGCTTTGCGATCCAGTTCCTTTCCTTCTGCAAAGAATTCACCTTGCATACTAACACGAACAACAGCCCAAATGACGGGGTTATGACCAAGCAAATGCATTTTCATTTTGTGCTTCCAACTAGCAAAATTAGTGACATCAAAGTACGGACCTCTACGATGATAATTTCCCTCACTGGATGCCATACTCTCCTAGGTTGTGAGACCAATGCAATGGAGACCAAAGCTCTGATACCTCTTGTAGGATAGAAAGTAGTGCTAGAGGGGGGTGATTAGACTACTTGACTAAATAAAAATCTAATTTTCCCCAATTTTAATTCTTGGCATATTTTAGCATTCATAGTATGTCAAGTAGACCCTAATCATGTATGTCTAAGAGTATAGGAGTGGAAAGTAAAGACAAGCATGTAAGTAAAGAGAGGGTAGGAAGATCAAACGCAATTGTTGACATGATGATTTTTCCCGTGGTTTCGATAGGTGGCGCTATCGTACATCCACGTTTATGGAGTCTTGAACCCACGAAGGGTAATGGTCGCGAGAGTCCATGGAGGGCTCTACCCACGGAGGGTTCCGTGAAGAAGCAACCTTGACTATACCATGATGGCCTACGTCCACGGAGGACTAGCCTAACTCGGTGTAGATCTTCACAAAGTAGGCGATCTCCTTGCCCTTACAAACTTCTTTGTTCACTCCACAAAACGAAGTAGGAGACTCCGAAGCGACACCTAACCAATCTAGGATGCACCACCCTCCAAAAGGTAAAAGGCTTGGTAATGAGATGAACTCCTTGCTCTTGTGCTTTAAGATGATAGACTCCTCAACACATAATCACTCTCTCACAGATTTAGTTTGGTAGAAGAGATTGATTGGGTGTAAAGCAAGTTGGGGAGGATAGAGATCAAGATTCATATGGTAGGAATGGAATGGCATGATCTCGGCACATGAGTAGGTGGCTGTCTCTTAGAAAATCAGTAGGTATGAGTGGGGAACAGTTTTGAGTGCTTCTGTTGCGAGTGAGTGGTGGTGGAGGGGTATATATAGGCATCTCCAAAAATCCAACCGTTACACACAAAATGACCAACTCGGTGACACCGATGTGTTAATCTTGGTGGTACCAACGTGATCAAAAGGTGGCAACTTTTGAATCTCGGTGAGACCGATATAGGAATCTCGGTTCCACCGATAAGGTGACCAACAGTCAGATTGCCCAATCTCGGTGACGCTGATTCACAAAACTCGAAGGGACCGATTTTGTAAACTTGCATACTAGGAAGTTGGCAAGCTGAACTCGGAGGCACCGAAGCAGAATCGGTTGCACCGAAGTGGCTAGGGTTTGTCTGAGTCAGTCTAGGTTCTAGAATCATTGGCACTGAGTGGAATGTTTTGGTTGCACGGATTTTGAGTATTTGGCTTTGGACAGACTTTTCTGGAAGAGCTTGTGAGTGTATGTGGTGACTATCACTTGTGCACGTATGATCATTTTGTTCACCAAAAAACCTTACCCCCTTTTAATAGTATTGCTTTCCTATGGACTCAAAGTGATTTCTCACAAATGTAAAATGTAGAGTCCTTTGCTTGAAGCTTTGCCAATCTATTCTCTTGCATCTTGGGGTATTCCACAATCCTTTTGCCAACCCATCATTGAACTTTTCCTGAAACATACTTAGTGGAAACATTTGTTCAATGACATATATGTTGTTATTAATTACCAAAACCACCAAGGGAGCAAATGTGCTTTCAAGACCAAGCAAGCTGAGGCTGAAGGCAGAAAGCGCAAGAATGTGCAAACTATTGAAGCACAACATGTAATGAAGCCGAAGACTAAGAAATCAAAGTCTTTGGCCATGTCCCAATTGCCCCCAACAATTCCTTCAATGACTCCTCCTGCTCAAGAGGAGCCCCTCCTTGTGACGCCTATCTCTGTGGCTCCTCCAGCATATAGAAATGTTGAGAAACAAGTTATTCTTCATGAGTCTGGTCCCACAGAGACTCATACTACTGAAGAGATCCCAACTGCTGACCCCACCATAGCTGAAGACATTGTTCTTGATGAATATGTCCAAGAAGACAATGTGGAACAAGAACCAGAACGTGTGCCTCAGACTGATGCACCTTGATGTCGTGGTTTTGTCACGACAGATGTTCTAGGACTTAGGTTCAAGGCCATCGCTAAGGCGGTGGAGTTAAAGGGGTTGGTCAGGACGAGACATGCGAGTTTACCCAGGTTTGGCCCCTCGGGAAGAGGTAAAAGCCTATTTCCTGTCTTGTGTTGTATTGATGGAGTATTGATTACAAGGAAGCAGATTCGCTTGACCTAGCTATCGATCAATTGGTTTCTGTCCAAGCCGACCCAGGGACTCACCTTTATATAGGAGGTCGAGGCCTTGGGGTTACAAGAGTCCAAACCGACTCATACAAGGTATTCAAACCTGCCTCTAAGCCGCCTTGCATTCTTGGGCAAGCTGTCTTCGGGCGGCTTACACGCCCGGGTCTCGCGCCATTTTATGTCTCTCAGCATTCACCTTGGTCCATCTGGTAAGTCGCCATATGTCACACCCTGTGCTTTGCCTCACGACTAAGTTAACATGACTCAAAAATTAGGGCCAATTAAAACTTTTTAAGTGCTTATGAATGTTTGACTGGTGTGCTATTTGCTTGCTTGTTTGATTTCTTGTTGGCACTCTATATTCATAAAATCCCTCCTACTCTCAAAACTCATCTCCTTGCTCCAAATATTTGCATAGTGATCATGCCATGTGTATAGGACATAAAACCATTTTTTGTAAAACTTTATTTTGGCCAAAATGGATTTATTCAAATTAGGTTTTCCAAAACCCTTGAATTGAGGTTTATACTACAAGTCCTAAAATTGGGTGGATTGTTTTTACACAAAGGCTTTTTTTTGAAACCAAATATATATATGACTTTCCAAAACCACCAAATATTATTTTTAAAGATTATTTTACTATTTTAATTAAAGGCTTTTTCTTAAGGCCATAAATGGTCTTTTATAGGGAAAAATATTTAAATGCTCTAAAAACATTTTAGAAAATTTAGGGAAATTCAGTGGACATAGATTTTCCATATATACGAGTTTCAACACATGGTCGTGGTCCAAATCATGGGCAAAACCCCTCAAACCCCTTTCAGCCCAAATCAAGTTTTTGAAATATTTCTATAAGAAATATTCTAAATAAATTCCAAGAAAATTCCACCAAGTCACAATTATAATATATGATGATCTTGAAAAGTTTTATCTCAATCCCAATTGATTTGCTTCATCAAAATATTCCAAAACCATTCCTGTCCAGAGCCGAATTTGAAGAACTTTACATTGTGAAGTTTCTTCCCATGACCCCAAACCATGTGGGCATGTGCTAAACCCAAAATAATGATACCACACCAAGTGGTGGATTTGTGGGGAGTGAAATGCATGCCTAGATCTACAGAAATCTGATTCTGTTGACTTCTAGGGTTTCACAAAGTTACATTGTGAACTTCCTTCAAAACTCCTCAAACTTGGTGATCCTCTCTATTTCTAACTATATTTTCATCCTGTTAAATCTCATGGCAACCAAACCCCATTTTCTAACACTTTTGCTTATTTTGTAAACAACCTTGTTTGACCCCCTTCTGCTATTCTCCTTCACTTCAAGTTTTTATCACAGCTTGCTAGCATTGCACCTCACCCCTCAATAAAAATTACAAGCTTTAGCTCCATGGTTAAGTGGGGAAAAACCCCATTTTCCCCTCTAGACAGCAATAAAACACTCCTCCTTCCCCTCGCCTATTATTCAATCAACCTCCCAGGGCATCCAATGCCAGTGTCCCCTAGCCTAGATCCCCCTACACCCCCTAGACACTAGTGGCCGCGCACAGGACGACGTTGGCATGCCATGACATGCCAAATGGGTGCTCCAGAGCGCGCTACAGTGCGCTCCCGCACTGTAGCCGCTGCCCAATGGCTGCTCCCGATAGCCTTGGGGCCCCCCCTTGTGTTCCCCGAGATGCCCCCGACGTCCGCGTCCCTCCAAGCTGCCGGGCCCTTCCTCCCTCCCTCTCTAGCAGCGTCCCACATGCGCGGCGCGGCCGCCCGGTTCGGCCAACCGGTGGATTCACACGCGCGAGCTCCCCGCTCCCTCTCTTTCCTCCCCTGGTCCGAGACCAAGTCCACGAGGGCCGCACACACGGTCCAGAGAATCCTCAAGCATCCGAGGGATGGCCATGACCTCGTCGGTCCTCGGTCCATGGTGCTCCAGCGCCCAGGCTATAAGAGCCACTCCCGTGACCCTCTCTCATCTCATTTCGCTCTCCCTCTCTTCCTTGGACCTCCCCAACCGAGACATTGTTGTCCTCGTGCCCTCCACCCGCCCCCATGGCTGAAGCCCTTCCACCGGCTTCTTCTCAAATACGGCCACGACAACCTCTCCTTTTCCCTTTGAGCCTCACCAGAGCCCCTCCGCACCTCCGCAAGATCCTTCTCGATGCTCCATTCATCTTTCTCGTGACCAGAGCGCCGCCCCCATGGTCACCGTCATCGGCCCCCGCTGCGACCATAGCCCTACTCGCTCCAATGCTCCCCTGCAGGAATGGATCCACCAGGAGGACGCGGGAATTCCTCCCGATCACGCCGGTGGTGGGACGGCCACCGGGGGTGGCCTGTGCCGCCGGGGCGATGCCAACAGGCGCTCAACTCCTCGTCCCCTGCCTCCCCTCTGTTCAGGTGGGAGGAGGGAGATGGACCTGGTGGGTGAGCCCCGCTTGTAAGCCGCACGACTATCGGACCCTGCTTTTTAAGTGAAGGTGCCCCGGCTGGATGCGACCTCCGCTCGGAGAAGATGTATCCTGGAGTGCGCCATCGGCGTCGCCGCTTTGCTGCTCGGCCGAGCCACTAGGCCGGCCCATTGGCTATGTTGCACCCAGTGCGAAGTCTGGCCCTCTGGTAAAGTGTTTTCCCTTTTTCTTTTACCAGAGAGATGGCATAATTCATATAAAATTCATTCAACATCCAAATTTGGTGATTCAAATTCCTATAGATTCCAAAAATCATGATCTATCCAAAAATATAGCATACACATTTTTCATGCAATATTTTCTGTAGACTTTAAATTAAAACCTGAATTTGAACTATGATAAAGACCCATTGTAAAATACCTAGAGCATCCAAATCAACTCCAAATGGAGTAATTCAAATTCCTAGTTGAACCTAAATTCATGCTCTAATATATGAGCTTTTTTCCTTGCCCCCCTATGCTATGTCAATTATTGGGCCATTTATTCATTTGTGACCCACTTTGCAAATCCCTAGGAAATTCATCCCAACTCTAAATCCAGTGAAACCACTCCTCACATGTTTATAAAATCATGCCCTATTTGTTGGGTCCATCCACTCTTTTTTACAAAAATATTTTTATGTGGACATCTCATAGGATCATCGTTTCCTTCATTTATACCATTCAAAACTCCCCCTTGACCCACATTCATCAAAACCTCCTTGGTTATTTGTCTCATGACCAGAGGTGTCCTAGAAAATTAAAACTTCTATTTATAGAGCACTTTTATTTTTCTGCTTGTTGTGTTTCTTATTGCGGTTATTTTTGGCGATAGTTGACGAAGTAGATGAAGTGCTCAGAGTGGACGAGAAGCGTGTGAAGACCTTGAAGACGTTGCTGAGCCAAGCAAGCATCCCTTTGACCATGACTAATAACCATTTTTATTTGAATGTCATATAGCGCTTATTTTCGTGATGTTGATCATGTTGATGTGGTGACCACTTCGGCGGGATACCTATGATACTTTACCATTCATACTTGCATCGTGCATGACCCTACCATTCTTATGAGGGTTGTGCGGGTGGGAGTAGTTAGGTTGCTAGTAGTGCTACGCAAATGGGATGGGAATATGCATGGTGATGGAAACGAAAGTGATTTCAAAGACTTTTCGAAAACCCCATCAGGTGCCACTAATGCCCGAGGGAGATGATGTTTAGTTGGGTAACCAGTTTAGCAATAAGTGGTGTACTGGAACAAGTTGTGTGAGTGTGTGTGTTTTCGAAAACAGATTATATTTAAGGTCTGCTGACTGTCCCAAACTTACATGTGGGACCACTCTACCTGTCGTGGATTTATCATGATAGATGTCCGGGTCAACGGACTTGGATTCGAGGCCATCGCTAATCGTGGTAGACTCAAAGGGGTTGTTAAGGATGAAGGACATGGTTTACCCAGGTTCGGCCCCTCGTGGTGAGGTAACAACCTATGTCCTGCTTGTGCTTGTTATTGCTTGTTGTATTGATTACAAGGGAGCTAAAGCTTGACCTAATTCTTGATAACCTAATCTCTAAGTCGCCCTGGGTCTCGCCCTTATATAGGGTGTCAAGACCACCGGTCATACAAGTTCATGACCGACTCTCATTACATGTCCGAGTCTGCCTCTATCTTCTCTGATCTATCCTGTCCGAGCCGACCCGGGCGGCTTACACGCCCGGGTCTTCTCATCCGGGCCACCTCGTGGCCCGTCCTGCGAGCCGCCACTCTTGTTGGGCCCTCTAGCCATGACGAGTCACTCTTGGGCTAGCTATGAGCCGTCCAATTTAACCCGGAACCTCCCAGGGTGGGTCTTACCATGGGGTTATATCCCCAACATTAGGCCCCAGGTTGATTTGAGCTTGCTCACTTCATCCTCTTCTTTCGTTTCTTGGTGAGTCACCCGGTGATGACCCTCCATGACATCACGTGAGCCTTGCCGAAAAGATCCGCTGACGTACCAACAAATCGCGTATTAAATGGTTAGCCCAAGAATCAAGGCGTCCGGCTCGGCCGGATAATTTCTGTCGCCTTGATTTTCGCGCCTGCCCGTTTTCCCTTTTAAATAGGGCCGCTATGAACGGTCATTTCCTTCTTCCCGCTCGCATTTCCATCTTCCTCCTCTCGACGCGTCCGCTCCTGCTCCGGCACCACCCTCGTCTCACCATCGACTGGCCGCTGCATCACCCTGTTGCGAACCAGAGCTCGTCTCACGCGCGTCTCCCCGTAGCCAGTAAGTCCTCCTCCCATAGATCCATAGCCGTCTCCGGTAGGGCTTGTAGGAAGCTTTGGCACCACCGTCGTGTTTTAGGGCTTGCACTCCATCGCTGCCGGTCGTGCCATTGACGTACGGACTCCGGGCCGTCACTCACCTTCGCGGCACCGCTACGTAATAAGCGGTCAACAAGAACACATAGATCGACCTTCGCTCCGCCCGCCATTTCGGTTCCGTTTCGCTTCGTCTGTTCTTCCTTAGGTCTGCAAATAAAAACATTTACCCTGCTTTCATAGATCCGTTATCTTAGCTGAACTTTGCAAAATCTGTTTCCTGGGACTTAGCCGATTTCCGCTCCTCCCCTTTTCCTTGTTGACCCGCCAGGCCTCTCCGGCTCTCATCAGCCGGACCATGGCAGAACCTTTAAATTTGTAAGACGCCGTAGATACTTATTTTCACCTGACTCGTCATACTTTTAACTTGCACAGTCTTTTAAGCCGCCATCATGTCTCGCGCCTCCAACTCGTGCAACTGGGTCGGGTCTTGCATCACAGAGGAGTTTTTGTCAGATTTCGTTCATGCGGGTACTCTTCCTCCCAAGGAAGTCATTAGCTGGTGGGTCCCGGGTGATGAGACACGGCCCACTCCTCAAGAAGGTGAAGTGGTGGTCTTTTCTGACCATATCGAATGAGGATTCGTGCCTCCCGGCTCGAAGTTCTTTCATGACATCCTTCACTGTTACAAGCTTCACACCCAAGACTTGGCCCCCAACTCCATCTCAAATATATGCAATTTCCAAGTGCTCTGTGAAGCCTATCTGCAAGCCAGGCCGTCTGTGGGGTTATTCCGAGAGTACTTCTACGCCAACCGGCAAACTGAAGTGAAAGCCGGTCCGAGTCTAGAGCTTGGTGGTATCTCCATCCAACGACATAGAGACATTATCTTTCCAGCCACACAGATGCCGAGTCACCCAAAGGACTGGAACAAGACATGATTCTATTGCAAGGATACCTCTCCTGAGAATGAGCGTCCATTGCCGGGTTATCGTCCTTCTTGGCTTAAAACAACTTCAGAGCTTCCTGGCCGACTATCGGCTTCAGAGCGCGTGAGATACGAGCCGGCTCATGCCAAGATCAAGGCTCTCATGGACAATGGTTTAACCGGACTGGACTTGATCCGCTGCTGGATTTCTTGGCGGATTATGCCCTTGAGTTATAGAAGCCGGCTCATGTGTGAGTATGAAGGCAAATATGATAGCTCCTTATGCTTCAGCCGATCCACGCTGATGGAAGATGACATCACCATCGCCATCCGGAGCCTTGTCCATGAAGCTTCCGGATCATGCAGCGCCATTGGCCTGCCGACTTTTAATGCCAAAAATCCGGCTCCAGATGTGAGGCGACTCTTCCCCTCCTTTTACTTATGCTTTTCCGACTCATTATCGTTTAACTGGTTTGCTTTTCTGTCACAGCCCTAGAATTGATTGGTATTTGTTTGCATCAACATCAGCATGTGCATCATGTCATCATGCTAGAATTCAAATGAAACTTGAAATGGGGATTGTCAAACCCTAGCACCTCATTAAATAGACAAAATTCCAACAATTGAATTTTCAATAATTTAAAAAAGGCTCTTCAAAAATGTTCACCATTTCTAATAAATGTTGGAAACAACATGCCATGGGTGAAATATATTTTAACAACTATTTGGTAAATTATATTAAATAGGAAAAGTTCTGAAAATCACCAATAAAGCATGTAAAATATTTTAGTCATCCAAAAAAATTCTGAAAGATTTTTAGGAGGTTTGAAATATTCAAACTTCACCTCAGAAAATGTATTGGTATTTTGTGATAGGTCCCTGAGGCGCAAACAAAATAAAACAAATGTCAGAAGAAAATATAAAATAAAGTAAAAAATAAAAGAGAAAGAAAGGGAGCTTACCTGGCCTAGAGCTGGCCTAGCCCAGCTCCCCCTCTCCCTGTCGTCTTCCTCCTCTACGAGGAGGATGAAGGCGTGGCACTCGCACAGGAGGCGCGGCCACCTCCTGCTTGCCGCGGCCGAGGCCCCTGAGCTTATCTCCTCGTCTAGAGGTGCCCCGTCGACCCCTCTCCTCTTTCTCCCTCGCTCCTTTCCCTCTCCCCTGCTCCTCTCCCTCCCTCTGCTCGCCATGGTGGCCGCCAGAACCTCGCCGCGATTTGCTCCGTCCTGAAGGCCCCGAGCTCCCTGACCATGCCTTTTGCCTCGCTGTGAGCCCCTAAGTTCTTCCCTCTCCTTTCCCCTCTCGTTTTCCTTCTCTAGTCGTCGCCCCGTGAGCATCCGAAGCCGCCGTCCGCCATGGCTGACGAGGTCTTTGCCTCGAGCCCTCTCCGCTTGCTCCAGTGGAACCTTCATTCTTCTGGCGCTCCCAGGAGCCCGCTAAGCCCTTAGCCCGGCCTCCCCGTCCATCATAACTCTGCGCCGCCCGATGCCGAACTCCGGTCGCCGCCAAAGTCGTCATAGCCACCGACTCCGGTGACCCCGCGACCTCTCGCTGCCCAAGATGGATGCGCGCGAGTCCTAGCTACCCGTAGGTGGTCTCCGCCGCTCAAATGGTCGCCGGAGGGCCATTTCTGGCGACCTCCACCGTCTCGGCTCGCCGCCAGCGGCCTCCCTCCGACGAGTGCCAGCTTGGCTGGGTTAGTTAGCCGCTAATCCCCCCTTAGCCACTGACCAGAGGGCCCCACAGGGGGTCAAAGCCCCATCAGCCTCTGGTTTGACCGGAGATTAACCCCGAGTCAAAGACAGGTGGGGCCCAACCCTGTTTAAACTTTGGATTAGTTTAAAAATAAATAAATTGCTTAATTAACTTAGTTAGACACTGACTGGTGGGCCCTGATGTGTTAATTAATATTAAGTAATAAAATTAAAACCTATTAGTGACTGTGTCACTAACCAGTGGGACCCACTGGTTAGGTTTGACCTGGACCTGGTCCAGTTGACCTGCTGACGTAGGCATGACCTCAGCGTGATGCAATTAATATTTTCTGTATTAAAAATAATTCCAGAAAATGCCCTAAACTTCTTAAAATCATAGAAAATAATCTATAGCTCAGATGAAAATAATTTATATATGAAAAATGATCAAAAAATCCAATGAATCTGTTGATGCCATGATCATGCATGTTTGAACAAGTTAACCTCATCAAATAGGACATTTTATAATTAGGCCAATATATGAAATATCATTTGGAGTTGGAAATTCAAACTTGTTTGAATTCCACTTCAACCAATTTGGCTAACCCCTCCTCTAGGTTAATTAAGTACCTTAATATGCCATGTCATACATCATGATTGTTGCATTGCATTGAATGTGTTCTTTCTTCCTGTTTGCCGGTGGTTATTCCCTCTCGGTAGACGATGGTTCCAATGATGTGAACGTTGACACTAATGAAGAGAAGTATATCTTCAGGATTCTCAGGCAAGCAAAACCCCCTTGAGCATACTGATATCAACCCACTCTCTCGCTCCTGCTCTCTTTTACTGCATTAGGACAACAATGATTCATTTGATACATGTCATCGGTAGTTGAACCCATTCCTTTGCATGAGCTGTCTTGGCCACAGTAAATAGTTGAAACCACTTAGCATGAGTAGCAACTGTTTGAGCCTTGTTGTGCTTACTCATACATGCATGCTTAATTACTGCGCCTGCTATGCTTAGAGTCGTGTCGTATCGGGTCTGATACATCTGGGTGATGGATCAGAATGGTAGTATTCATGACCTATTGTGTGGAAGCTAAGTGTGCGAACACGATTTGGTAAAGGTAGCAAGGAGAGGTCATGTAGGAGTACATGGCGGGTTGTCTCATTGGGACCGACCTTAAGAACTGAGTTGTGTGTATGTTATCCAAGACAAGATACTACCACACATTGGGTTCCGGTAACGCGACCCCTCTCGACTTATTAATCGCCTAGACCTCTGTCCAGGAGTTGCAACTAGTTTCTGACGTTTGTAGGAAAAGTGTTGGCGGCCTTGTATAGTGCTGCCCGACGGGGTGGACTATGATGCGATACAGACACAGTGGCACGGTGTACCAAGTGGCACCCGAACGGTTGGCTTGGGAACCCTGCGCACATCATTTGAGGCCGTAGCGGAAACTTCGGCCGGATTTCCGTGCGGGTTCAACCTCGGATAGGTGATAAACCTGGACTAGGGTCTTGTGTGGTTGACGGTCATGGCCGACGCCCACGCTAGTGCTTCCGCTTGAAGGTTGCCGAGATGCATGACGTGCATATGGTACTAAGTGGCGAGAGCATGTGTGAAGAAGTATACCCCTACAGGGTGAAATAATCTGTTCGAATAGCCGCGTCCTCGGATATGGACTACTTGGAGAACTTATGTGGTTCATAGATAACTGAAAGTGGATACTCTAAAATACGCAAGATAAGCGTGAGTGCTATGGATGGCCTTCTCGTAGGGAGACGGAAGTGGATCCATAGTGGTGTATTGATTGGTGAATGTGTGGACTCGTGTGCGCTACCCCACCTCAAAGAAAGCACTTGTAGTCGTAGTATAGGTTACACAAGAGTCAAAGCTGGCTTGCTGCAATAACTCCACAACCCCCTTCATTGATACTGATGCATATGTAGTTAGTTCTGATGTAAGTCTTGCTGAGTACTCTTGTACTCACGTTTGCTTAATTTATGTTTTTGCAGAGGAGACGTCAGTCTCATTAGTGATCGTTTCGACGTGAAGTTCGATGTTGACCGAGTTAGCTTGGGAATCCCAGACAGAGGTCTGGTTCCTGTGATAGGGTCGTTGTAGCTTTTCAGGCTCCTCCAGCCACTTTGTAGATGTCTGTACCCAGACATGTTTAACTTCCGCTTGCTTGTTTGAATGCTCTGAATGTAGGGTCTTGTGACCCCTGATTGTAACATCTATTGTAATGTCTCTTCCGAGCCTTCTAAATAAATGTTGTAATGTTGTATGGTTATGTTGTGATGCCATAGTTGTATCTATGCATATCGGGCATGTCGTGCGTACATGTGACGTGCAACGGTATGTATGGGATCCGACACCTAGTTGTGTGCCTTTTGTAGTACTCTTTACGGGGAACTGCCTCTTTGTGCTTCCACCGAGCCTTGGTAGCTTGCTACTACTCCGGACACATTGATTGACCGGCATGTATCCTTCTTTGCTGCCGTGTCTGTCCCTTCGGGGAAATGTCTCGCAGTGTAATGGAGTCCCTGTAGCCTGCTACGACTCGTCTACGTGCAGTGAAGACTTTTATGTCCCACGGCATAATGGAGTCCTTGTAGCTTGCTATGACTCGTCTACACACGCTAGAGATCGACACCTGCATTGCTGGGTTACGTATGCCTGTCCCTGTACGGATGTGCCACTTGGGTTCTATGACTAGTCATGTCGGCCCGGGTTCTTTGACATTTGAATGCTAGCGACATTTTCACATACGTGAGTCAAAAGACGCAAACGGTCCCGGCCCAGGTAAGGTGTCAGCCGTGGAGATAACCGTGCGTGAGACCGCAAAGTGATGTGATGGGTTACAAGCTGGATTCTTATGGCTTAGGATCGGGGTCCCGACATTTTCTAGGCCAACTCTGATTTCTGGAAGAGAGAGTATGTTCCTCCCTCAAAGAAGCCCAAGAAGAAAACTCTGGCTAAGAAGTCTAAGACCACCCCACAAGAAGAATGGTTTGAGTCGCCGCCGTCCTCCGACTCAGAGGTAAACTTTGGCTGCTTTTTGTTATTTTGTTATCTTATTTTACTTACGCTTGTCTTACTCACAAGATAATGTTGAGACAAGCCACGCCAACGCCCCTGAGGTAACCTATATTTCTTCTGGCTCAGAATACTCCCTCGAAAGCTGCGGCGGGTTATTAAAAAGGGTCCTCTTTCTCATCCTCTCGCTTATCTGGCTCCCGATTTTCTTTTGAAGAAGCAACAACAAACTGAGCGTAGCCAGACCCAGAGCGCTGGCTCTTCTGAACTGATGTCCGGCTTACCAAACTCGCCAGCCCCGAAGAAGCGCCCCGCAGAGGTATATATCTTTGTTTAGTTAATTTCACTTTACACCCTTGATGCTGTCTCATCTTTGCTTTGCCTTGTCTTTCAGAAATCACCCTCTTCTGGTGACTCTTCAGCGACTCCTCTGACGCCTCCCAAGATTAACCCGTTGTAAGAATTTTCCACTATGACCTCCAGCTTTTAAGCTGCCATAGCATCCTTTGGATTCTAATCCTCACACTTTCCAGTGCTCAAGCCAAGCGCCGGAAAGACCAACAGGTCCTCCCCTGGCCCTCCTGCCCCAGAGCCGGAACCTTCGAGGCCGGATGAGTCACAGCCGGCTGAAGATGTCCCAGCCGCTTCTGCTGAACCGGCCACTGACGACATTGTCCCAGACAGCCCATTGAAGAGCCCTGCTAAGCCGCCGAGCCCTGCCCAGGCAGCCAAGGACACGACTGACCCCGAGGTTGAAATTACTGGCGCCGGGTTGCATTCTCCCCCGGCTCACATGTTGACCAAGCAGGGTGACACATCTGAAACCTCCAAGAAGCTTGATTTCGAACCTTCTGCTTTGGAGAAGATGTCAGCTGAGGAGCTTCATGCTAGCTATATGACCCGCCTATCCACTAGCCGGGACTTGGAGCTCCAACTGGTTAACCTCATGAAGCGGAAATATGAGGAATTTGCTGCTTTCAAAGAGTCCGCCATATCTGAGAAGGCCACGCTTACCAAACGGGCGGATGATGCTGACCAGCGGTTGATGATCGTCTCTGACGAGCTGTAGTCCCTGAAACGTCACATCACCAAGATGACAGCCGCCCTTTTTGGTGAGCTCTTTAATAAGTTTTCCTTAATTGCTGTTATTACATATGAACTGGCAACTTATCGTGAAAATCTCCGACTCATACAGGTCCTAGAAGCCGTCAACTGGCGTCTGATAGCTTATTAGCTCTGAAGGCTATCTACACCCTAGCAGCGCAGCTCTACTGCGGTGCAATGTTCACCATCAAATATGTTCAGTACAAGGACAAGATCCCTTAAAATCTCAAAGGGGTCTTGGAACTTTTCTCCACAATGCCAAAGTAGATTGCCGAGTTGAACAAATTAGCCGCCCGCCAGGGGGCGATCGCAGGCATAAGCTGGGCTCTGGCTTGCGCCGAAGCTTACTACGGGTGACATGATGGAAGGCTTCCCCTCCAAGAGGGATGGCGGCTCTGAATTCACAGAAGCCAACTACATCTGGTGCATCAAGGACTCCAGATACCTAGCCTTCATCTTAGCAGAAGAGGTCGACCTGTACACTTATCAGGCGGCTTATGCTGCTGATCGAAAGAGGATTCGTGGCCCCCTCTATGAATGGAAGGACTTGACACCCGCCCGCAGTAAGGACCTCTTCGCTTTTGCTCTTGACACGTCTCCCTTCTTTGAGGAAGCAAATTTTGCAGCTCTAGCTGACTGCAACTAGAACATGGATAACCTTCAGATCCAAGCGTCTGAAGAGCCGGAGCAGGATGAGCCGGAGGCCAGTTGACTTTGCTCCACTTTGTAATAGCGGGCTCTCATAGTACAGGCTTAAAAACTTGATCCACACTTTTGGGCTCTTTATAGAGCGTTTGTAATATACATGTCCTTTGATATTTGCCGTGTTTCCTTGAGAAAAATCCCGGCTTTCAAAATGCCATCTTCCTTTTACGCGTTCCGGCTAATGATTTCCGCCGGCTGTCTCTTCTTTTTGGGTCGAGAGTCGGCCAAAAAGACTTCATAATTTCCATCCGCGGCTAACCATGTCAACCGGAACCCGAAGGTAATAAGCCGCCATCGCCGCGGCTAATTTACTTAGCCGAATTTTGTGACAGAAGGCCGACTCATTACGAGCTATACCTGGAGGTAATAATACAGCGTAAACGCTGGAGGATAGGCGTTAGAAGCTGTACCCAAAGGTAAGAAGCCACCCTCACCGAGTCATGAGGTGTTAATTACCCATCGATAAAACATGTTAGCCGGAGATTTGGCATAAAGCCGGCCGATAGGGTGTTAGAAGCGATACCCGTCGGTAAGAAGCCCCCTTCAGCAATACGGCGTACGACGCCGGCGGGTAGGCGTTAGAAGCTATACTCGGAGGTAAGAAGCCACCCTCGCCACGGCTCATTTACTTGAGCCGGTTTTTACGGTGTTCGACACCGGCGGGTAGGCGTTAGAAGCTGTACCCGAAGGTAAGAAGCCGCCCTCGCCACGGCTCATTTCCTAAGCCGATTTATACGGTGTTTGACACCAGAGGGTAGGCGTTAGAAGCTGTACCCAAAGGTAAGAAGCCGCCCTCGCCACGACTCATTTCCTAAGCCGATTTATACGGTGTTTGACACTGGCGGGTAGGCGTTAGAAGCTATACCCGAAGGTAAGAAGCCGCCCTCGCCACAACTCATTTACCTGAGCCAAGTTTTGACGATGTAACATCTGGTGCCGCGACTCATTTTCCTGAGCCGGGTCTTTCACTTTTGCAATGATATTTCTTTATATAATTATGACATGTACAATGACAGTATACAATTAAGGGTCTCTACACCCTTAAGTGAAATAAGGACGGAGATGCGCGATGTTCCACGGCCGGCGGGTCTCCTGACCCGCCGTATCTGAGTCATCTCGGATATCAACGAGGTAATATAACCCGTTGTTGAGATTTCTGCTGACCACAAAAGGCCCTTCCCATGGAGGAAAGAGCTTATGCATACTCGTCTAGTCCTGAATCAGCCGGAGCACTAAGTCGCCCTCCTGGAACGCCCGGGTCTTGACCCTGCGGCTATGATAGCGACGCAAGTCTTGTTGATAAATTGCCGACCGAGCTACTGCTAGCTCTCGCGCCTCTTCCAGAGCATCCAACGCATCTTGACGTGCCGTCTCATTGTTCATCTCAACGCAAGCCGCCACCCTTAGCGAGTCATGCCGGATGTCACTGGGCAAAACTGCCTCGGCCCCGTATACCATAATGAAAGGCGTGAAACCCGTGGATCTCTTAGGTGTGGTCCTGCTGCTCCATAAAACGGAGGGTAATTCCTCTACCCAACACCCGGGCGTCCGCTGCAAAGGAACCATAAGCCGTGGTTTAATCCCTCTTAGAATTTCCTGATTGGCACGCTCCGCCTGACCGTTGGATTGTGGATGCGCAACGGATGAAACATCAAGCCGGATGTGCTCTTCGTCACAATTTTTTTTCATAGCCCCCTTGGACAGATTTGTACCATTATCAGTGATGATGTTGTGCGGGTAACCAAAATGGTAGATCAATTTTTTGATGAATAAAACCACCGTAGCCGCATCACATTTGCTGACCAGCTCCGCCTCTACCCACTTGGTAAACTTGTCCACTGCTACCAGGAGGTGTGTTTTCTTATCCTTGGATCTGTCGAAAGGTCCCACCATGTCAAGCCCCCAGACTGCAAACGGCCAAGTAAATGGTATCATCCTCAATTCCTGAGCCGGAATATGAGCCCGTCGGCCAAACTTCTGACAACCGTCGCACTTACGGACTAGGTCCTCTGCGTCTTTGTGAGACGTCAACCAGAAAAACCCGTGGCGGAAAGCTTTGGCTACCAAGGACTTTGAGCCGACATGGTGCCCACAATCGCCAGCCTGAATTTCATTCAAGATTTGCTGGCCCTCCTCTGGTGAGACACAACGTTGGAAGACTCCTGTCACGCTGCATTTATGCAATTCACCATTGACTATGGTCATGGACTTAGAACGCCGGGTGAGCTTCCTGGCTAGGTCTTCATCCTTAGGTAACTCGCCCCGGGTCAAATAGGCCAAATAAGGAATAGTCCAATCTGGGATAGCATGTAGAGCCGCCACTAATTCTGCCTCCGGGTTAGGAACCATCAATTCCTCTTCTGAAGGTGTCTTGACAGTCGGATGGTATAAGACGTCCAGAAAGACATTGGGTGGCACCGGCTTTCGTTGAGACCCTAACCGTGATAAAGCGTCAGCCGCCTCATTTCAACGACGATCAATGTGATCTACTTGATATCCCTTGAAGTGACCCGCAATAATATCAACCGCCTGACGAGAAGCCGCCATCCGCAGGTCCTTGGAATCCCAAGTGCCAGAAACTTGCTGAGCCACCTGATCTGAGTCGCCCAAACACCTGACCCGGCTCAAGTTCATCTCCTTGGCTAACTGAAGACCATGAAGCAAAGCCTCATATTCAGCCGCATTGTTGGTGCAGGGGAACATCAGCCGGAGCACATAACAAAACTTATCACCTTTGGGGGATGTCATAACAACTCCTGCCCCGATCCCTCTAACTGCTTGGATCCCTCAAAGTGTATAGTCTAGTATGTGTTATCCGACTTTTCCTTGGGAGCCCGACACTCCATCCAATCATTTATGAAATCCACAAGGGATTGGGACTTGATAGCTGTGCGAGGCACATATTTCACATTGAAAGGTCCCAGTTCCAATGCCCACTTAGCAATTCTTCCTATGGCTTCTCTGTTCTGAATAATATCCCCAAGCGGAGCAGAGCTGACCACAGTTATCTGATGCCCTAAGAAGTAGTGTTTTAACTTGCGATTGGCCATGAAAACCCCATATACCAGCTTCTACCAATGTGGATACCTTTGCTTAGACTCTGTCAGGACCTCACTGATATAATAAACCGGTCTCTGCACTGGATACTCCTTTCCGGCCTCCTTGCGCTCGACCACAATTGCAGCACTCACCGCTCCACCACATAAAGGACTAGCAGCTCTTTTTCAGCTGGAGCGGCCAGCACTGGCGGCTCAGTGAGCTATTTCTTAAGTGCCTCGAGTGCTTCACTCGCCGCTTTACTCTAGACAAATTTGTCTATCTTTTTCATCATTTGATACAACAGAATAGCCTTCTCTCCAAGACGGCTTATGAACCGGCTCAACCCAGCAATCCGCCCTGCCAAGCGCTGGACATCATTAATGCAAGCCAGCTCTCCCAGAGAGGTAATAGCCTTGATTTTATCCGGGTTAGCCTCAATACCATGTTCAGAGACCAGGAAACCCAAAAGCTTGCCCGTTGGAACACCAAAGACACACTTGGCCGGGTTAAGCATCATCTTATAGACCCGGAGATTATCAAAAGTTTCCTTCAAATCCTCCAAGAGAGTCTCCTTCTTTCTTGATTTGACCACGATGTCATCTACATAAGCATGAACATTACGGCCAATCTGCCTGTGAAGCCAGTTCTGCACGCATCGCTAGTAAGTCGCCTGGGCACTTTTGAGCCCGAAGGGCATAGAGACATAGCAGAACGCCCCAAAGGGTGTAATAAAAGCCGTATTCTCCTGGTCTTTAACCGCCATCTTGATTTGATGATAACCTGAATATGCATCCAGGAAACACAAACTCTCACGCCCCGTTGTAGCATCAATGATCTGATCAATACGAGGGAGAGCAAATGGATCAGCCGGACAAGCCTTTTTAAGGTCCGTGTAGTCCACACACATACGCCATGTACCATTCTTTTTGAGTACCAGCACCAGGTTAGCCAACCACTCCGGGTGAAAAACTTCAACGATGAAACCCGCTGCCAAGAGCTGGGCAACTTCTTCACCAATAGCCTTGCGCCTCTCCTCAATGAACCGCCGTAAAAACTGTTTAATCGACTTAAACTTTGGATCCACATTAAGGTTGTGCTCAGCGAACTCTCTCGGTACACCCGGCATGTCAGAAGGTTTCCATGCAAAGATGTCCCGATTCTCACAGATGAATTCGATGAGCGCGCTTTCCTATTTGGGATCCATGTGAGCTCCAATGATGAACTGTTTAGATGAACCACCCGGAGTGAAATCCACGGTCCTGGTATCATCCGGCGAAAACTTGAGGGGCGGCTCTGCCTCTGTGGTGGGCTTTTTCAGCGGGGTCATATCCTCCGGGTCAACATTCTCTTTATAGAACTTAAGCTCCTCCTAAGTGCAACTGGACTCTGCGTAATCCGCGTCTCCTTCTTCACAATCAATAGCTGTATTGCGGTTGCCATGAACGGTAATGGTACCATTTAAGCCGGGCATCTTGAGCTGCAAGTAAACATAGCAGGGCCTGGTCATGAACTTAGCATAAGTCGGCCGTCCAAACAATGCATGATAAGGACTCTTGATCTTGACCACCTCAAACCATAAGGATTCCACCCTGTAGTTGTACTCATCACCAAAGGCCACTTCCAGCAAAATCCGGCCCACCGGACGTGCCGACGTACCCGGGACCACACCATGAAAGATGGTGGATGAAGGTTTTAAATCCTTTTCAAGCAATTTCATCCACCGGAAAGTGTCATAACAAAGGATGTTTATACTGCTTCCGCCATCCATAAGCACCTTGTTCAACATATATCCGCCCACTTGGGGGGCTACAACCAAAGCTAGCCGCCCCGGGTCATCAACCTGCGGCGGGTGATCCTCTCGGCTCTAGGTTATGTCGTATTCAGACCACTTTAAGTATCGCGGAAGAGCCAGCGCAACCGCATTGACTGCCCGCTTTCGCAACTTTTGGTCCCGCTTGTTGAGACCAGTTGTGAAGACGTGGTATTGCCTAGAGCTGAGCTGCTTCGGATTACTTTGAAAATCAGACTGATTATGCTGTTGCTAGGATGCTGCTGGTGTCCTCCGTGATTATGCTGACCCGGCTGACTGGACCCTGAGCTGCTAGATCCAAACCCGGCTCCTGAGCCGCCATGTCCCGAACCGCCTGGCGGACCACCATCTCGATTATTAGGTTGCATGAAATACTGCCTGTACTTCTGCATGAAATTGCAATTCTCCAATGTGTGGCTGGCCGGCTTATCAGGCAAACTGTGATTTGGACAAGGTCCCTTAAGCAATTCCTCCATGTTCGCAGAGGAGATGTCCTTGCCAAAGGGAAGCCTGAACCTCCTATTGCCTTTGGGATAATTCTGCTGGGTGTTTGCATTAGCCACCAGTTCTGACCCGGCCTCTAGATTCTTGCGCTTGCTCTGGCTACCATTGTTTGCTGCGCCCTTGCCTTGGTTGCCCTTTTTACCTTGACCTGCTTTCTCATCATCAGAACCCGGATCTTTCGTGCTGTCAGAGTCGGCATATTTCGTGAGAGCCGTCATGAGCTCTCCGATGTCCTGACACGTACGTTTGAGCCGGCCAAGCTTCTGCTTTAGAGGAACAAAGTGGCAATTCTTCTCCAAGATCAGTACTGCTTGAGCCACCATAAGCTGTTCCGAGGAGTGGATGATCGTCGAGACCCGCCACACCCAATGATTGGCCGACTCGTTCTCCTGTTGGACACAGTGATCAAGATCCACAGTGGTCATCGGCTGCTTGCATGTCCCTTGAAAGTTTTTAATGAACCGCGCCCGAAGCTTTGCCCATGAATTGATAGTATTAGGTGGTAACCCCTTTAGCCACATGCGAGCCGGGCCTTCAAGCATCATGATGAAATACTTGACATAAACCGCCTCGCTAACATCCAGCATCTCCATGGCCAGTTCATAACTCTCCACCCATGCCTCTGGGGGTAAATCAGCAGTATAATTTGGGACCTTGCGGGGCCCTTTGAAGTCTTTTGGCAGCCATTCGTTCCGTAGAGCCGGTGATAGACATGGAAGCCCTGCCGTCCTAGAGTTTATTCCTGCCCCTACTAAAATAGAGGGCGCAGGCTCCTGGTGAGCCGGCTTAGCTGGCGCCTCTTGCGGGCTTCCCGCATGGTTTACCAATGCTGATGTGTCTCTACCCGGCCGGTGACCCGTTGGAATCTCTCTGCGCCGGTTGCTGCTGGAACCCGCTGGCGACTCATAGCGCCGGCTGAAGCTGCGTCTAGGGAGAGGGGTTGAATGAACAAGGCTCCGGCTGTGGGTGTATTTTTCCTGCTGGGCCACAGCCGTCTGCAGGTACCCGATGGCGTTCTGCACCTCCTCTACAAAGGGTGCTTCGTCCGGGATAGGAATAGTCTCAAGCCGGGTGACAGTCGCCACCATATTCTCAGCCGGGTTGGAATAATGACCCGCTGGCGTTAGAAAACCACCAGGTGAAGCTTGGTTAAGTCCGGCCATATAAGTCGCGGGTCGCTCCGTCCGGCGGCTCTCGGGCACGTCCGTTGCTCGCCTCACGCCAGGAGTATTGAAGAGGTTCCTTGCCTCATAACGCTCTGGTAGACGGGATTGATGCCTCCTCCGATGACCCGCTATGGCTGATATCTGCTCTAACCCAAGACGGAAAGCGTCTACCTTGTTGCGCTCCGCCTCTTCCTCTATTTGGATTTGTAGCTCAACCATCCTCTGCTGTTCCTCTGCCATCCGGCCCTTGATCCTTGCAATCTCTAAATTTCGAGCCGCTTGGTTATCGGGTGTGATCTCAGCGGCCATTAAATCCATGAGCTCATCCATCAGCTCCACAAGGACTTGAGCCGGCTGCGGTGGGTTATCACCCGAGGTGGCGGCTCCCGCGGCCGCACTACTCGTGCCTGGGGCTGGCCCCACCATGAACACGGAAGCATGAACCGGAAGCTCAGGCTCATCGGACTCAAAGCGATCCGACTCAAAGAAGGAGTTGCCGTAGCCCCCAAGGGCACCGTTGCGGAGCTGGTACACCGATTCTGTTTCTCCACTTGAAGACTCGCCCTTTGAATAAACAAAAGTTTCCTGCGACCCGGAAGCTTCCAGATCCGTCGCTTGAGTAAAGCCTACGAAGACATGCTTCTGATCCGGATTAGCACGGGCAGGACGCATGTTACACGCAGGCTGCAGACGCCGAGCCAGCTCGATGACATCGGTGCTGACATCCGGCCCGGGTGTAGATCCATCAACCCTTCCAATGAAGACATGGATCCCACCGAATGGAACCCGAAATCCATACTCCACCGACTCAGCATCAAGCCCCCAGCCGGCATCGTCGATGTAGAGCCGGCTACAGCAGCTCTCGCTGATTATTCCGACCACGTATCCTTCGAGCCCCGGAAGAGATCCCCTTGAGAACTCAACACCACCAAGCGTCAGCCCCATGGTGGGCACCAACTGTCGTGGATTTATCATGGCAGATGTCCGACTTGGATTCGAGGCCATCGCTAATCGTGGTAGACTTAAAGGGGTTGTTAAGGATGAAGGACACGGTTTACCCAGGTTCGGCCCCTCGTGGTGAGGTAAAATCCTACGTCCTGCTTGTGCTTGTTATTGCTTGTTGTATCGATTACAAGGGAGCTAAAGCTTGACCTAATTCTCGATAACCTGATCTCTAAGTCGCCCCGAGTCTCGCCCTTATATAGGGGGTCAAGACCACGGGTCATACAAGTTCATGACCGACTCTCATTACATGTCCGAGTCTGCCTCTATCTTCTCTGATCTATCCTGTCCGAGCCATCCCCGGGCGGCTTACACGCCCGGGTCTTCTCATCCGGGCCACCTCGTGGCCCGTCCTGCGAGCCACCACTCTTGTTGGGCCCTCCAGCCATGACGGCTCACTCTTGGGCTAGCTATGAGCCATCCAATTTAACCCGAAACCTCCCAGGGTGGGTCTTACCGTGGGGTTATATCCCCAACACTACCCCTATATGGGAAGGGGCTTTGTTGATTACTCTGTTCGGTGCTAGCAGGGAAAAGGAATTGTTTGGGTGCCGCCAGGGAACAGGAATTGTTTGGGTGCTTACCTCGTGTATGTAATATACCGTGAGTCGTGGATGACACAGAAGTTCCTCGAGTCTTGTGGGTAAAGCCTGCAACCTCTGCAGATTGCAAAACAATTCGAATAGTTGTGTCCACGGTCATGGACAGTTGGAGGTCCTTCTTAAACTACGTCCAGATGTTTCCCCAAAACTTGGTGTGTGTGTGACAAAGATGGTAGTTGAGATAAGTCAGATGACTTGACATGATGTCTGAACATGAGATGTTCAACCCCTGCTTATGATGATATCTGTAACTTGTTCATACGAATATCTGCCAACTGTTGATGCATGCTTACATAAGTTATTTGATCATGTCATTGCACTCAAAACTAGATTTATGCAAAACTTACCTACTTAGTGCTATATCATGCATTGTTATACCTTGTTCCTCAACTTGGGTTGCTTGTGAGTATATTCGAAGTACTCATTGGATTGCCATTGGTTATTTTATTGGCCAGGTAGGAAAGACCAGATTATGATGAAGATTATCTTGGTGACGGACATGCGACCTAGGACGCTTCCCAGTCAGAATGCCTGTAGGGTTAAGGCAGATGGCATGGGTTCACGCTATCGTTGAAGATTTTCACTGCAATCATATGAAGACTTGGCCATAAGGGCTATTTTTGAGTAAACCGGTATGTAATGGATGTAAGACTCTTGTTATTCAGTTTGTGTGTGTTCAGCGAGCATTGATCTCTAGGATCACTTGCACGTACATTTGGTGATCATGACTTATGAGTTGGGGTCCCCACACAGCTGGTATCAGAGCCATCTTGACTGTAGGAATCCCTTCGTTAGAATGGACGTTAGTTAGGACAAACTTGTTTCCCCAGACCCTTCAAAACACTTGCAAAGGCTACCATATTCTCACCTCTCCTAAAGTTTCAAAGGAAGGAACGGTTTTTGCCTTAGCACTTCCACAATTTTCTCGTATCTCTCCTCACCTGCTTTTCAAAACTTTGTAAACGGTCTCTACTACCCTTGTTCCCCTTACCACTGGATTCCCTAAGATCCTCGTGGGTAACCTGGAAGGAAGCCACCTTCTCAGACTTCCACACGAGTTTGACGACACCACGACTAGACGATACCAACAGAGGAAACCTCCTCGACGGATGGAGGCATAAAGACTAGGAAGATGGTGACACCCTTGACATTGCCCCAGAATGATGCCACCTTGGCCTTCGATGACCAGGGCACAAGACATGCAATGTCATGATATGCATTGATAATAGAGCAACCCTGTCCTTTTCGTTGTTGAGTCGGCAACCACCTGTGGATGAGAACCTTGCCTTTTGGTCCGCCTCACCATAGTGAGCAGGAAAACGGTTCTCTTCATCCCCGCTCTCGATGTCGAAATTATCAACATGACGAACAAGTTGGAATTCTATCATGACTTGTGGATGTCATTGTATAAAGGATTGCCCACTTGGAACTCTCGATGCCTTGACGGACAAGAAGGCATTTGCACGATTACGAAGACAACTGAAGACCTTGCCAACGAAAATCATGAGGAACCACCTTCGTTATCAACTCACCAGCCGCGAAGTTTTCAAGGACTCTTCAGGCACAACCCGGATCGTTTCAACAAGCAACATCAAGAGACTTAGCAACACCTGAAGAAGACCCAAAAGACCAAGCGGACTCCTCTCGAAGACACGAAGCAAACACGACTAATGAGTCCAAGAACCCCTAGGGTATGATAGATCGTGTGTCCCCTATGCAAAGTCGAGTCTGTATGATGGTTCATATAGAACCATAATCGTGTGTTGCTTGTTTTTTTGCTTATTTGTGCTTTGGTGTAAGTCACACTTTTGCCCTAGGCAACAAGTGCACGACTATATCACCTACCTTGCCTTGATGTTTGAGTTTGGCCTTTTCGGCACTTGCTTGATTGCACTTGCACTATACCACCCCCTTAGGCACTCTCCTCTATGCTACTATCCCTCTGCCCCTCTCACCAACCGAAGACCAGCAAGACAAGATGCACCAAGGACCCACCTCGACAAACAACTACCGTTGAAGACTTTTGAGGACAACCTATTCAACCAGACGCAACCCCGTAGGGATTAGGCTCTTCCCTCAAGACTGGAAACCCCTCCCTAGACAAGCCTATACCTCACAAGCTCTCCAACTCAAACCCCTGACCACGTGTTTAGCACACAAGATTTTCTAGGGCACCTGTTGAGCTTCAATAACCCCCGCTTAGCACTGGGTTCATTATGGGACTAGTGATCATAGTGAACAAGCACCTTTCATCCTTAAGCTAGCACTTGATCTAATTATGCCATGGGATAGATCATATTGAGGATAAATGATTAGTAGACTAATCATTTGACGAGGCTAGAACAGATATCTTGAGGAAGTAGTTGGACCCTTTGGTGGATTACAAGGCTTAATGTTGATAGACAAATTTGGGGGTTCAAGATTGATAGAGTAGCATAACTTACTTCTCCTTTGAGAAAATTGAATTTAGTAGGACAATTTTGATCACAGGCTGAAATTATTGGCAGATTAATGACTTGACTTTGGCAAGTAATGTTGATAGTGGATTGATGGTGATGTGATACTGACTGGGGTAACAAGTAGGGAATTCTTACTAGGTCTAAACCTTGGATTTAATAGGTGGTTCTAATCAGTGCTCCGGATCAACACTACTACATGGTTCAAAGTTATTTGGATTTAGCACAATGATCTTGATCATGATGCCATGTTTCTCGGAGGATGATGAGTAGAAGGAATCGGATGATGTTAGGGATCTATATAAGCTCGACTTTGGAGTTTAGTTGGTCACGAGATTGCAAGTTCGTGGATATGCTGTGATAATAGTCCTCGCAATGATATGTGGATTATATGAACTCGAGGAGATTATGTTGGACACAATCGATGCTGGATTTGTAGCACTAATGGACCATGTAATAGTGGATGAAATTCGTGGATCGATTAAGTTGGATTCATAGGAAGGAAACAAGATCTTGGATTGGTATATTACGACTTTCTTTAGCATAGTAATGCAGTACCTTAGACCTTGGATAGGTCAGTAGGATACTTGGATTTGTAGTGTAATGAACAAGCTTAGCGGCTTGTTTGTTATCCCGAGGATTTTTATATAGGGATATATGTGAGATATCTGTAGTATACATATGAGATTTTGGGTATAGTTATTTTCTCAAAACCTTGGAGGTATGAGTATCATGTCTAATATTGGAGTTGACTTATACGAGATGATACCTTCAATGATATAGGGTGATTTTGTTTGGAGTAATAGGCAGCGTATTGGCATCTAAGAACTACGCTCAAGGATAAGATGGTAGACGTCCACTCACATACTAAGCTCCTTGAAACCTCTAAGCTTTACTGAGCCACAATGTGATCAGATTATGACCATAGTTCTTGGTTCTAAGTCATTTGACTATGGCCGATACTCCACCACGACCTCCACCAGACATGTTCATATGGAAGGTGGCCATAAGGACCTGTATTAGGTTGGACCACAAACCCATGGACAAGTGACCACCTGGAACAAATGACTGCCTCTCTCACACATCCCATGAGCAATGTGTTCATGTGGTATTTGGAGGAATATCTTGTTATCCTCATGGATGACATACTTATTTACCCAATGAGAGGAAGGAACACCTTAGTCCTGTTCGGACAAGCCCCCAGGAACACCCATTACCATGCCTCTCGAGTATAAGGTCTCACTTTAAAGGAGTTGGACTCTGCAGAGCACCCTCCCTACAGAAGAAAACTTCCTTGCCCAAGCAAGATGAAGAACCACTACGATTGTGGAGCCATGACAACGATGAAGAAGAAGCAAAAAGAAGTCAACCACCACTCCTCTGCCCGCTACATCAACTAGACTATGTCCCGAAGCACTAACATTCAAGCCCGATGAAGCCCTTGGACATCAAGAGGATTAAGTAACCCCTTGCTTTAAGTAGTCACCCATCAGTTCCTGACTAGGATGGAACTGAGAAGTTGATGGGACCCTCACTCCACCACTTTGACGGTGTACATTGAGCATGACGTCCCTACTCCCTTCAGATGCCTCGAGTGGAGTGGATGACTATCATGGCTTTCTTACCAACCCCTTTTTGACAATCTAGGGCGTAAACCCTGACTCGATCATGGTGAAACACCTATGAAGGGTAGTTCACCCCAGTTGCCAAGCCTCGGACCTTAGGGAATTAGATGACCATTCTATACTCTAGATAGTCAGCTCATTTAGAACCCCTTAGAAACCTTCCCAGATGGTAGAACCTGTTTTGACACCAAGTCTCTAAACTTAGTCTTAGGGATGAGACTCGGCCCTAACCTTTGCCACGATGTGTACGCAAAGACTAGTAGAACAGACACTGGAAGACTCGCAAGAAACATGCATCCGTGACGAAGAAGACAAACAACTGGCGATGAATGAAGAACGTACCTGGGACACTTATTCAAGCAAAAGTTCTCGACCCGAAGCCTATGATGATGCGCTTCATCACTCTCAAGGATGAATACCACCTACGACTAAAGATCTTCTGCCTTAAGGGACTCAAGGACTTCCTCGTCAACAAGATGCTACACCAAGACTCGACCCTCCTATTCTAACATGAGACACCTAGATGTCTCTAACCAATATGAGTAACCCCAGGACCAGCACGCAGACACAATACTTTTCCATGTTTTCCGACCTTGGAATGCACACGCGAGCTAGGCCCATGCGAGGACCTCGTTCTAGCCTTGACCTTTAGGCAAGCCTAGCAAATTGCTAGGACCCCGTTCACCCTTAGACCAAGTCAACGGTGCACTCGAAGACATGCCATCGGGCACTTCAAGATCCAGAAGGACAACCACGCCGGAGTAGAAGCAATGTGGAATGTGAAGACTACCTCACCTCTAAATTTCCGCATCTTTCTCAAGCCTAGCCTAGGAATCTCGAGGACGAGATTCTTGTAAGGGGGTAGGTTTGTCACACACTGTGTTTTGCCTCATGACTAAGTTAACATGACTCAAAAATTAGGGCCAATTAAAACTTTTTGAGTGCTTATGAATGTTTGACTGGTGTGCTATTTACTTGCTTGTTCGATTGATTGTTGCTGCTCTATATTCATAAAATCCCTCCTACTCTCAAAACTCATATCCTTGCTCCAAATATTTGCCCAATGATCATGCCATATTTATTCAAATTAGGTTTTCCAAAACCCCTGAAATGAGGTTTGTACTACAAGTCCTCAAATTGGGTGGATTGTTCTAACATATATAAGACTTTCCAAAACCACCAAATATTAATTTTATAAATTATTTTACTATTTTATTTGAAGACTTTTTCTTAAGGCAATAAATGGTCTTTTGTAGGAAAAATATATTTAAATGCTTTAAAGATATTTGAGAAACTTTAGGGAAACTCACTGGACATATATTTTCCATATATATGAGTTTCAACACATGTTCATGTTCAAAATTATGGGCAAAACCCCTTCAAATCCTTTCTGCCCAAATCAAGATTTTGAAATATTTCTATAAGAAATAATATCAATAAATTCCAAGAAAATTCCAGCAAGTCTCAATTGTCATATGTGATGATCTTGCAAAGTTTCATCTCAATCCCAATTGATTTGCTTCATTAAAATATTCCAAAACCATTCCTGTCCAGAGCCTAATTTGAACAACTTTACATTTTGAAGTTTCTTCCCTTGACCACAAACCATGTGGGCATGTGCTAAACGCCAAATAATGATACCACACCAAGTGGAGGATTTGTGGGGAGTGAAATGCATGCCTAGATCTACAGAAAACTGATTCTGTTGATTTCTAGGGTTTCACAAAGTTACATTGTGAACTTTCTTCAAAACTCCTCAAACTTGGTGATCCTCTCTATTTCTACCTATATTTTCATCCTGTCAAATCTCATGGCAAGCAAACCCCATTTGCCTAGCGAAATCATCACCAAACACTTTTGCTTATTTTGTAAACAACCTTGTTTGACCCCCTTCTGCTATTCTCCTTCACTTCAAGTATTTATCATAGCTTGCTAGCATTGCACCTCACCCCGAGTAAAAATTTCAAGCCTCAGCTCCATGGTTAAGTGGGGTAAAACCCCAATTTCCCCTATGGACAGCAATAAAACACTCCTCTTTCCCCTCCCCTCTTATTCTATCAACCTCACAGGGCATCCAATGCCAGTGTCCCCTAGCCTAGATCCCCCTAGACCCCCTAGACACTAGTGGCCACGCACAAGACGACGTTGGCATGCCATGGCATGCCAAACGTGCGCTCCAGAGTGCGCTACAGTGCGCTCCCGCACTATAGCAGCCGCCCAATGGCTGCTCCCGACAGCCTCGGGTCTCCCCCTGGTGTCCCCCGAGATGCCCTCAACGTCCGTGTCCCTCCAAGCTGCTGACCCCTTCTTCCCTCCCTCTCTAGCAGCGTCCCACGCGCGTGGCGCGGCCTCTCGGTTCGGCCAATAGGTGGATTCACATGCGTGAGCTCCCCACTCCATCTCTTTCATCCCCTGGTCCAAGACCAAGTCCATGAGGTCCGCAGACACGGGCAAGAGAATCCCCGATTATCCTAGGGACAACCATGACCTCACCAGTCCTCGGTCCATGGTGCGCCAGAGCCCAGGCTATAAGAGACACTCCCGTGACCCTCTCTCATCTCCCTTCGCTCTCCCTCTCTTCCGTGGACCTCCCCAACCCAGATATTCTTGCCCCCGTGCCCTCCACCCGTCCCCATGACCGAAGGCCTTCCCCCGACTTTTTCTCAAATACGCCACGACAGCCTCTCCTTTTCCTTTTGAGCCTCACTAGAGCCCCCCAGCACCACCACAAGATCCTTCCCAACGCTCCTTTCGTCTTTCCTGTGACTAGAGCGCGGCCCCCATGGTCGCCATCATCGGCCCCCGCCACGGCCAGAGCCCTGCTCACTTCGACGCTCCCCCTACGGGAATGGATCCACCAGGAGGACGCATGCCTTCCTCCAGATCACGCCGATGGTCGGATGGCCGCTGGGGGTTGCCTGTGTCGCCGGGGCGACGCCTGCAGGCGCTCGGATCCCCGTCCCCTAGCCCCCCTCTGTTCAGGCGGGAGGAGGGAGATGGACCTACCGGGCGGGCCCCTCTTGTAAGCCGCACGACTATCGGGCCCTGCTTTTTAAGTGAAGGCGCCCCGGATGGATGCCGCCTTGGCTTGGGGAAGACGTATTCCCTGCGTGCGACATCGTCGTCGCCGCTTCGCTGCTCGGCCTAGCCACTGGGCCGGCCCATTGGCTATGTTGTGCCCAATGCGCAGTCTGGCCCTCTAGTAAAATGCTTTCTCTTTTTCTTTTACGAGAGAGATGGCATAATTCATATAAAATTCATTCGACATCAAATTTGGTGATTCCAATTCCTATAGATTCCAAAAATCATGATCTATCTAAAAATATGGCTTACACATTTTCCATGCAATATTTTCTAAAGAGTTTAAATTCAAACATGAATTTGAACGATGATATAGCCCCATTGTGAAATACCTAGAGCATCTAAATCAACTCCAAATGGAGTGATTCAAATTCCTAGTTGAACCTAAATTCATGCTCTAATATATGAGCATTTTTCCTTGCCCCTCTGTTATGTCAATTATTGGGCCATTCCTTCATTTGTGACCCACTTTGCAAGTCCATGTGAAATTTATCGCAACTCTAAATCCAGTGAAACCAGTCCTCACACGTTTATAAAATCATGCCCTATTTGTTGGGTCCATCCACTCTTTTTTACAAAATTATTTTTCTGTGGGCATCTCATAGGATCATCGTTTCCTTCATTTCCACCATTCAAAACTCCCCCCTTGACCCACATCCATCAAAACCTCCTTGGTTATTTGTCTCATGACCAGAGGTGTCCTAGAAAATTAAAACTCCTATTTATAGAGCACTTCTATTTTTCTGCTTGTTGTGTTGCTTATTGCGGTTATTTCTGATGATAGTTGATGAAGTAGATGAAGTGCTCGGAGTGGACGAGAAGCATGTGAATACCTTGAAGACGTTGCTGAGCCAGGAAAGCAGCCCTTTGATCA
Organism: Hordeum marinum; assembly: GCA_022496015.1. Lineage (NCBI taxonomy): Eukaryota > Viridiplantae > Streptophyta > Magnoliopsida > Poales > Poaceae > Hordeum > Hordeum marinum. The sequence goes on along the minus strand of CM039677.1, from coordinate 274,191,104 downwards.
TGACTAAGAACCATTTTTATTTGCATGGCATATAGTGCTTATTTCCATGATGTTGATCATGTTTAAGTGGTGATCACTTCGGTGGGATACCTTCGATACTTTACCATTCATACTTGCATCATGCATGACCCTACCATTCTTATGAGGGTTGTGTGGGTGGGAGTAGTTAGGTTGCTAGTAGTGCTACGCAAGTGGGATGGGAATATGCATGGTGATGGAAACGAAAGTGATTTCAAAGACGTTTTGAAAACCCCCTCGGGTTCCACTAATGCCTGAGGGAGACGATGTTGAGTTGGGTAACCACTTGAGAAAGAGGTAGTGTACCGAAGCAAGTTGTGTGAGTGTGTGTGTTTTCGAAAATGGATTAGATTTAAGGTCTGCTGACCATCCCAACCTTACATGTGGGACCACTCTACCCCCATATGGGAAGGGGATTTGTTGATTACTCTCGTCGGTGTTGACAGCGAGCTCGCATTACTAGTGACGGGAGTGACGTGGTCTCTCTTGATATGGGGTCATGCCTGGTAGGGCGACCATGCACTATCTTTACAGGCACCGGGCACGCCGTTGGTCCCTTCATAGATGGTACGATCTCAAGCGAGGCTCGTATGATGTACATCATGAGGGTTGTGTACCAATCGAGTGGACTCTTTGTTTAGTGTCACTAGGGGAAAGACATTGTTCGGGTGCTTACCTTGGGTATGTAATATACCGTGAGTCGTGGATGACACGGAAGTTCCCCGAGTCTTTTGGGTAAAGCATGCAACCTCTGCAGAGTGCAAAACTATTCGAATAGCCGTGTGCACAGTCGTGGACAGTTGGAGGTCCTTCTTAAACTATGTCCAGATGTTTCCCCAAAACTTGGTGTATGTGTGACAAAGATGGTACTTGAGATAAGTCCGATGACTTGACATGATGTCTGAACATGAGATCTTCAACCCCTGCTTATGATGACATCTATAACTTGTTCATATGGATATCCACCAACTGTTGATGCATGCTTACATAAGTTATTTGATCATGTCAATGCACTAAAAACTAGCTTTCTGCAAAACTTACCTACTTAGTGCTATATCATGCATTGTTATACTTTGTTCCACAACTTGGGTTGCTTGCGAGTACATTCGAAGTACTCATTGGCTTGCCACTGGTTATTTTATTGGCCAGGTAGGAAATACCAAATTATGATGAACATTATATTGGTGACGTACATGCGAGCTAGGATGTTTCCCAGTCAGAATGCCTGTATGGTTAACACAGCTGGCATGGGTTCACGCTATCATTGAAGATTTCCGCTCCAATCATATGAAGACTTGGCCATAAGGGCCATATTTGAGCAAACCGGTATGTAATGGATGTAAGACTCTTGTTATTCGGTTTCCATGTGTTCTGTGAGCATTGATCTCTGGGACCACTGTGCATGTACATTCGCTGATCATGAGTTATGAGTCGGGGTCCCCACACCATATGGCCTGGACTTCAATCTTCAGGCCCACCTTAAAGGTCTTGACTATGAGCCGCCAGTTGTGACCCGGTGATGACCCACAAGTATAGGGGATCTATCGTAGTCCTTTCGATAAGTAAGAGTGTTGAACCCAACAAGGAGCGAAGGAAATGACAAGTAGTTTCCAGTAAGGTATTCTCTATAAGCACTGAAATTATCGGTAATAGATAGTTTTGTGATGAGATAATTCGTAATGATTAACAAGTAACAAGTGTAACAAAGGTGCAAAAAGGTAGCCCAATCCTTTTTGTAGCAAAGGGAAGGCCTGGACAAACTCTTATATAAAGCAAAGCGCTCCCAAGGACACATGGGAATTTCTGTCAAGCTAGTTTTCATCATGCTCATTTGATTCGTGTTCGTTACTTTGACAATTTGATATGTGGGTGGACCAGTGCTTGGGTGCTGCCCTTACTTTTTCAAACCTCCCACTTATGATTAACTGCCCTCACAAGAATTTGCAACTACGAAAGAATAATTAAGGTAAAGCTAAGCATAGCATGAAACATATGGATCCAAATCGGCCCCTTACGAAGCAAAGCACAAACTAGGGTTTAAGCTTTTGGCACTCTAGCAAGCCATCATCTACTTATTACTTCCCAATGCCTTCCCCTAGGCCCAAATAATGGTGAAGTGTTATGTAGTCGACGTTCACATAACACCACTAGAGGAGAGACAACATACATCTCATCAAAATATCGAACGAATACCAAATTCACATGATTACTTATAACAAGACTTATCCCATGTCCCTAGGAACAAACGTAACTACTCACAAAGCATGTTCATGTTCAAGCTTAGAGGAGTATTAATTATCATAAAGGAACTGAACATATGTTCTTACACCAAGTAAACCAACTAGCATCATCTACAAGGAGTAATCAACACTAGTAGCAATCCACATGTACCAATCTAAGGTGTTGAGACAAAGATCGGATACAAGAGATGAACTAGGGTTTGGAGAGGAGATGGTGCTGGTGATGATATTGATGGATATTGACCACCTCTCGATGAGAGGATCGTTGGTGATGACGATGGCTTCGATTTCCCCCTTCGGGAGGGAAGTTTCCTTGGCAGAACAGCCCTGCCGGAGTTCTAGATTGGTTCTGCCCAAGTTCCGCCGCGAGACGCCGGCGCTTCGTACCGAAAGGGCTCTCTTGATTTTTTCCAGGTCAAAACGCTTCATATAGGAGAATATGGGCGTCGAAGGAGCCATAGGGGCCCCACAAGCCTGCTAGGCGCGACCAGGGGGTAGCCGCGCCTAGCAGGCTTGTGGCCTATAGGTGGCCCCCCTCCGGTTGATTTTTGCGCCAGTATTTTTTATTAAATCCAAAAATATTCTCCGTAAATTTTCAAGACTTTTGGAGTTGTGCAGAATAGGTATCTCAGATTTGCTCCTTTTCTAGTCCAGAATTCCAGCTGCCGGCATTCTCCCTCTTCATGTAAACCTTGTAAAATAAGTGAGAAAAGGCATAAGTATTGTACCATAATGTGTAATAATAGCCCATAATGCAATAAATATCAATACAAAATCATGGTGCAAAATGGACGTATCAATTCCCCCAAGCTTAGACCTCACTTGCCCTCAAGCAAAAATAGAGATCGATGAATATGTCCACATGTGTAGAGATACAGGTGTCGATAAAATAAAATATGGACATGAGGGCATCATGATCATCGTTAGAATAACAATAATTATTGTAATAAGATTTCTTATGCTAAAGTAACAATTCGTTCATAAGATAAAGTATGAACCAAGAACTCTATTGACAACCAACAAACCATGATCTTAGTCATTGAAGCAATTGACAATTTGTCATAACATCAGAAAGAGTCAATATAAGAGCTTTGTAAAGCAAATCCACATACTCAATCATCTTTTAGTCTTTCACAATTGCTAACACTCACGCGGTACCCACGAGATCAAAGCTTCAATCGGACACAGAGAAAGATAGGGGCTTACAGTTTTGCCTCCCAACTATTCACCTCAAGGGTGATGTCAACGATAATAACTCATGGTCACCCACATCCGAGCGGATATATAAGTCTAGGTCATTCCCCAACACGTAATTCTTGTTGAGAGAGAGGCGAAATATAGGAAGTGGTGAGGATCACCATGACTCTTGCATAAAGGTAAGTACTTACAAAGTAAAAGTAACAGATAGGCCCTTCGTAGAGGGAAGCATAGGTGGTCATGTGCTTTTTGATTTTGGATGCACAAACTCGTAGTGCAAAGGAACACTACGTTGTATTGCCCTTTGTGATAGGAACCTTTATTATGCAGTCTATCGCTTTTATTTCTTCACTATCACAAGTTTGTACAACGCTTATTTCCCTTACAATAAAAGATCACACATATTTAGGAGAATTTTTTATTGCCTTTTTGCACCGATGACAACTTACTTGAAGGATCTTATTCAATCCATAGGTAGGTATGGTGGACTCTCATGGCAAAACTAGGTTGAGGTGTTTGGATGCGCAAGTAGTATCTCTACTTGGTGCGAAAGTTTTGGCTAATATGAGGTGGTAGCAAGCACGACATGTTGGAGGATCTAAAACCATATAACTTCTATCCGGAGGCAAGGAAACATAAACTATTATGTTCTCTTCCTTGTCCAACATCAACTTCTTAGCATGTAATATTTTGATGAGTGGTCACAATCATAAAAGATGTCAAAGATACTATATTTATATGTGAATCTCTCTTTCTTTATCACTTCCTTTCAATTGCACCAATGACCAATTACTATGTTTGTTAACTCCCAACAAATTTCAATAACCATACTTTTATATGTGACATCATCACTCCCCCATAAGATCACCATGTATACTCTTTGCTTTTGTTCTATCATTATTTTATTTATTACCCTCATGAGCGTAGTAATCCAGCAAAGCCCTCTCATCAAAACTACTTTTTATTATATAACTCTCGGACTTGCTTACATAAGGGGAGCAAAAAGAAAAACTCAAAGGTAGATCATACTAAAACTTTATTCTACTATATCAAAATAAAATCAAAAAGGATCAAACTATGAAAAGTAAAAGAAAGGAAAAAGGAAAAAGGTGTGATGGTGATACGATACCGGGGCACCTCCCGCAAGCTTGGCACAAGCCAAGGGGAGTGCCCATACCCATGTGCTCAGACGTCCTTCTTCGGAGGTGATTGTGCGATATTCTTGGCGATGATACTCTTTAGAATGTGATTCTCCTCTTCAAGCTTGTTATTTTGATGCCGGAGTTCCATTACTTCCTTGTGCAATATTCTGTTGATGGTTAAAGAACCCTTCACCCATGGATGTTTCATTTCTGCGGGTGAAAGATAACACTCTTTTTCAAGTTTTCATAAGTAAGGAATTTAGCATTGGAGGGATGACATAATTCGGGATTTCTGAGCTCAAAAGTTCCTCCAACATGGCTCCAGGTTGGGGATGAGAGTCAACTTCTTGGTCTTCCTCCATGGCATCAATCCTTTTTAAATTAGCTTCCATATCCTCCTCTGTGGTTCACCCAAAGTGGTTAGCTTCAATGTATGCTTCGGGCTCCTATGCCGAGTGATAAACACGGCTCTCCCCGGTCGACTCTTGCGAAGACATCCTCCTCTAAATGTGATGCAGGAACAACTCAAAACAAAAACAAGAGGTATTGTCATGATACGAGGGTTGAAACCCTCGGGAGATTATATAATAATTTTGTGCCGACCCGAAGGGGTGTTCCATAAGAAAACGGAGTCCGGAAGGCGCACGGGCTGCTGACAAGCCCCCTAGGCATGGCCAGGGGGTGGTCGCGCCTAGCAGGCTTGTCACCTCCCCGTGCGTCCTTCAGACTGCTTTTCATTTTCCTAAATTTTTAAATATTCCCAAACTGAATAAAATTGCTATTGGGAAACTTTTGGAGTCAGTTTACTTACCGTACCATGTACCTATTCCTTTCGGAGTATGAAATGTTCCGGTAAGTCTCCCTAATATGCTCTTCGGGAGTTATGATATTGATAACATCGGTTTCAACATTAATGGGAGTACCTAAAATATAGTGTTTGATTCTTTGCCCGTTTAACACCTTCGGATTTGTGCCTTTGGCGTTGTTGATCTTGATGGCACCGGAACGATATACTTCCTCAACAATGTATGGTCCTTCACATCTAGAGAGAAGTTTTCCTGCAAAAGATCTTAGCTGAGAATTGTATGGAAAGACATGATCACCTACATTATCTCTTTTTTTTGTATCCTTTTATCATGCCATCTCTTAACTTTCTCTTTAAACAACTTGGCATTCTCATAGGCCTGGGTTCTCCATTCATCAAGTGAGCTAATATAAAATAACCTCTTCTCACCAGCAAGTTTGAAATCATAGTTGAGCTCTTTGATTGCCCAGTAAGCTTTATGCTCTAGCTCTAGAGGTAAGTGACATGCTTTACCATGAACCATTTTATATGAAGACATGCCCATAGGATTCTTGTAAGTATTTCTATAAGCCCATAATGCATCGTCAAGTTTCTTAGACCAATTCTTCTTAGATCTATTAACCGTCTTTTGCAAGATCAATTTAATTTCTCTATTACTTAATTCCACTTGACCACTAGACTGAGGATGATAAGGAGATGCAATTCTATGATTAACGTCATACTTAGCAAGCAATTTACAAAAAGCACCAGGAATAAAATGTGAACCAGCATCAGTCATTAAATATCTGGGGACTCCAAATCTAGGGAAAATAACTTCTTGAAGCATCTTAATAGAGGTGTTATGATCAACACTACTAGTTGGAATAGCTTCTACCCACTTAGTAACATAATCAATAGCAACTAAAATATGAGTATACCCGTTGGACGTTGGAAAAGGTCCCATATAATCAAAACCCCACACATCAAATGGTTAAATAACAAGAGAGCAATTCATAGGCATTTTCCAACGTCTACTAATATTACCAATTCTCTGGCATTCATCACATGACAAGATAAAGTTACGAGCGTCCTTGAAGAGAGTAGGCCAATAAAACCAGAATTTAATACCGTATGAGTAGCTCTATCTCCAGCGTGGTGTCCTCCGTAGGCCTCAGAATGACACTTCTATAGGATCTGTTCCTATTCATGCTCAGGTACACAATGTCTAATAACACCATCTACTCCTTCTTTATAAAGGTGTGGGTCATCCCAGAAGTAATGTCTTAAATCAGAGAAGAACTTTTTCTTTTGCTGGTATATGAAACTAGGCGGTATAAACTTAGTGACAATATAATTAGCATAATCAACATACCAAGGAGCATTACGAGAAGCATTTATGACAGCTAATTATTCATCAGGAAAGTTGTCGTCAATAGGTAGTGGGTCATCAAGAACATTCTCTAACCTAGATAAGTTAACTGCTAAGGGGTTATAAGCACCCTTTCTATCAACAATATGCAAATCAAATTCTTGTAGCAGAAGAACCCACCTGATAAGTCTAGGTTTAGCATGTTTCTTTTCCATGAGATATTTGATAGCAGCATGATCAGTGTGAACAGTTGCTTTAGAATCAACAATATAGGGTCTAAACTTATCAGAAGCGAACACAACTGCTAAAAAATTCTTTTTCAGTGGTAGCATACTTTCTCTGAGCAATGTCTAGGGTTTTACTAGCATAATTGAAGGCACATTTTCTCCCTTGGTGGTTTTGGTACTTTATAACCAACATATAAGTCATCGAACTAATGTTTTCACCAAGTATATTTCAGGAAATGTTAAATGACAGGATTGGCAAAAGGATTGTGGAGATTGCGGAATACCCCAAGATGCAAGGAGGTAGGTTGGCAAAGCTTCAAGCAAGAGGACTCTACATTTTATATTTGTGAGAAATCACTTTGAGTCCATAGGAAAGCCAATACTATTAAAAGGGGTAAGGTTTTGTTGGTGATCAAAATGCTAATATGTGCACAAGTGATAGTCATCCGAAACACCCACGAACTCTCCCATCAAAGTCTGTCCACAGCCAAACACTTAAAATCAGTGCAACAACATTCTACACTCGGTGCCACCGATTCCAAACCCTAGACAGACTCAGCCAAACCCTAGCTTTTCGGTGCAACCGATATTGCATTCGGGGCCACTGAGTTGGGATGCCAATTTTCTGTTACGCAAGTTCATAGTTTTGGTCCCTTCGAGATTGTCGAATCGGCATCACCGAGATTGGGCATTCTGACCATTGGTCACCTTATCGATGCAACCGAGATTCCTATACCGGTCTCACCGAGATTCAAAAGTTGCCACCTTTTGGTCACTTCGGTACCACCGAGATTAACACATCGCTATCACCGAGTCCGACTTATTGTGTGTAATGGTTGAATTTTTGGAGATGCCTATATAAACCCCTTCACCACCACCTACTCGAAAGAGAAGCACTCAGAACCATTCCATTCCTATCCTATCAGTTTTCTGAGAGAGAACCACCTACCCTTGTGTTGAGGTCAAGATCTTCCACTCCAACCATGTGGATCTTGATTTCTAGCCTCCCCAACTTGCTTTTCACCAATCCCATCTCTTCTACCAAGCCAAATCTATGAGAGAGTGATTGTGTGTTGAGGAGTCTATCATCTTGAAGCACAAGAGCAAGGAGTTCATCATCATTACCGAGCCTATTACATTTTGGAGGGTGGTGCCTCCTAGATTGGTTAGGTGTCGCTTGGGAGCCTCCTACTTCGTGTTGTGGAGTGAACCAAGAAGTTTTTAAGGGCAAGGAGATTGCCTACTTCATGAGGATCTACCCCGAGTAAGGCTAGTCCTCCATGGACATAGGCCGTCATGGTATAGTCAAGGTTGCTTCTTCGTGGAACCCTCCGTGGGTAGAGCCCTTCATGGACTCTCGCGACCGTTACCCTCCGTGGGTTGAAGACTCCATGAACGTGGATGTACGATAGCGCCACCTATCGGAACCACGGGAAAAATCATCATGTCACCAATTGCGCTTGCTCTTCCTACCCTCTCTTTACTTACATGTGAAATGTCTTTACTTTCCGCTGCTATACTCTTAGACATGCATGTGTAGGGTGTACTTGACATACTATGAATGCTAAAATCTTCTAAGAATTAAAATTGTGAAAACGTAGATTTTTGTTTGGTCAAGTAGTCTAATCACCCCCTCTAGACATACTTTTGATCCTACAAGTGGTATCAGAGCTTTGGTCTCCATTGAATTGGTATCACAACCTAGGAGACTATGGCGTCTAGTGAGGGAAATTATCACCGTAGAGGTCCGTACTCTGATGGAACAAATTTTGCTAGTTGGAAGCACAAAAATGCATTTGCTTGGTCATAACCCCTTCGTTTGGACTGTTGTTCGTGTTGGCATGCAAGGTGAATTCTTTGCTGAAGGAAAGGAACCCGATCGTGAAGCGACCGCGGATGCGTTGAAGATGTTGCAACTCAATGGTCAAGCATGTGACATTCTCTTCAACTGGCTATGCCCCGAAGAATTCAACAAATTGAGCCGTCTTGAGAATGCAAAAGAGATTTGGGATACTTTGATTGATATGCATGAAGGTACATAATCTGTGAGAGAATCCGAGTTGGATGTTCTTCAAAGTCAACTTGACTAGTTCAAGATGAAGGACGGTGAAGGAGTTGCTAAGATGTACTCTAGGATAGCTCTCATCACAAATGAGATTTCCGGCTTAGGAAGCAAAGAAATGACTGACAAATTCATCATCAAGAAGATACTTCGAGCTTTGGATGATCGATATGACACCGTTTGCACATTGATCCAAATGATGCCAAACTACAAAGATCTCAAGACAACAGAAGTGATTGGAAGAATTGTTGATCATGAGATGACACTCAAAGACAAGGAAGAGCTTCACCACAAGTCTAGCTATGCTTACAAAGCCACAAGTGATGCTCCCGCTACCTCAAGCGACAACCTTGTCACAAATGAAGAGATAAGCCTCATGGTCAAGAAATTCAACAAGTTCTACAAGAATAGAAGCAAAGATTGAAGCCCCAACTAGAGATATGAAGAGAAGTGTTCGTCAAGTTGTGACCGAAACTGGTACAATTGTGGGAAGCCCAGAGACTAGTACAATGAGTGCACGACTCCCTACAAACGAAGAGAAGAGTCACCAAGAAGACAAAGCTCAAGAGACGAGTCACCTCGAAGATAGAGAAGGAGTAGAGATGATCGTTATGAAATAAGACCCTCAAGGAGAAGTAGGGACTCAGATAAGAAGGACAAGTATACCAAGAGCTACTCAAGAAGGCAACATCAGGCACATGTTGGTGAATGGGTTTGTGGCTCCGACTCTGACAACCACTCCCAGAGAAGCTATCACTCCAACTTCGACTATAGTCAAGATGATGGTGTTGTCGGAATTGCACTAGTTACTACCAACTCCTATGATCTATTTGATTCACCAAATGAAGGAAGTGGAAGTTGCTTCATGGCTAAAGACCCCAAGGTATCACATCCCGAGTATATGGATTTCAATAGTGATGAAGATGACTTGCTATTTGACAAATCTAGTAATGATAGTCAAAATGAACTTGCTAGTACAAACTCTAATGTAGATAAGTCGTGCATTAATGATAAGTTGGAAATAGAATGACTAACTCAAGAACTGAAGACTCTTAAGTTAGCTCATGAGTAGACTCTAGAAGATCATAGAGAGCTTGCAAGAACGCATGAGAAGCTACGCTTCGAGAAGCTCAATTTAGAGCAAGAGCATGAGTTCCTAAAAGCTATCAATGACGATCTCCAAAAGAAGACTTCCTCTTATCTAGCCAAATGAATTCTCTTATCTACATTCATGCCACAAGTTAAGTCTAAGCAAGCTAGTAACAAAGTAAAGAAAAGTTCTACAACTAGTAGCAATAAAAATGATAAATCCAATGATATTGCTTCTAGTAGTTCTGTTGATCCCACTAACTCTTCTCTTAGCCAAGTTACACTTGAGCAAGAAAATGAACTCTTGAAAGGTATTATAGAGAACGGTATCTACAAGAGTCTTGAAGGGTGCAAACAATTTGAGGAGATTGTACGCAAGCATGGAGGATATCGGAAGAATCATGGTGTTGGCTACTTCAACGCTAATGGAGTTGAATGGGAAGAAGGTCAATACCCCAATCCAAAGTTTGTCCCTCAAAAGGATAAGTATGAAAATGTTGGTAGACGTAGTAGTAAATCAAAATTTTCCTACGTTCACCAAGATCTATCTATGGAGAAACCAGCAACGAGAGGGGAGAGATTGCATCTTCATACCTTTGAAGATTGCTAAGCGGAAGCGTTGCTAGAACGCGGTTGATGGAGTCGTACTCGCAGCGATTCAGATAGCGGTAGATCCGATCAAGTGCCGAACGGACGGCACCTCCGCGTTCAACACACGTGCAGCCCGGTGACGTCTCCTACGCCTTGATCCAGCAAGGAGGGAGGAGAGGTTGAGGGAGAGCTCCGGCAGCACGACGGCGTGGTGGCGGTGGAGCTGCGTGGTACTCCGACAGAGCTTCGCTGAGCACTACGGAGAACGAGGAGAGGAGGAGGTAGGGCTGCACCAGAGAGAGAGGGAGAACCGTGTGTTGTGCAGCCCCAAATACCTCCACTATATATAGGAGAGAGGGAGGAGGGGTGGATGCACCCTAGGGTTCCACCCTAGGGGTGGCGGCAGCCACCAGATGCCATCTGGCCGGCGGCTAGGGCAAGGGAGAGGTGGGGCGCCCTAGGGTGGGCCTTAAGGCCCATCTAAGCCTAGGGTTTGCCCCCTTCCACCTTTGCCACGCCTTGGGCTGGGGTGGGAGGCGCACCAGCCCACCTAGGGGCTGGCTCCCTCCCACTCTTAGCCCACGGAACCTTCCGGGGCAGGTGGGCCCACTTGGTGGACCCCCGGAACCCTTCCGGTGGTCCCGGTACACTACCGGTGACACCCGGAACACTTCCGGTAACCAAATCCTCACTTCCTATATATCAATCTTCGTCTCCGGACCATTCCGGGACTCCTCGTGACATCCGGGATCTCATCCGGGACTCCTAACAACCTTGGGTAACCACGTACACTATTTCCCTATAACCCTAGCGTCATCGAACCTTAAGTGTGTAGACCCTACGGGTTCGGGAGACACGTAGACATGACCGAGACACCTCTCCGGCCAATAACCAACAGCGGGATCTGGATACCCATGTTGTCTCCCACGTACTCCACGATGATCTCATCGGATGAACCACGATGTCAGGAATTCAATCAATCCCGTATACAATTCCCTTTGTCTATCGGTATGGTACTTGCCCGAGATTCGATCGTCGGTATCCCCATACCTTGTTCAATCTCGTTACCGGCAAGTCTCTTTACTCGTTCCGTAATACATCATCCCATGACTAACTCCTTAGTCACATTGAGCTCATAATGATGATGTCTTACCGAGTGGGCCCAGAGATACCTCTCCGTCACACGGAGTGACAAATCCCAGTCTCTATTCGTGTCAACCCAACAGACACTTTCGGAGATACCCGTAGCGTACCTTTATAGCCACCCAGTTACGTTGTGACGTTTGGCACACCCAAAGCATTCCTACGGTATCCGGGAGTTACACAATCTCATGGTCTAAGGAAATGACACTTGACATTGAAAAGCTTTAGCAAACGAACTACACGATCTTGTGCTATGCTTAGGATTGGGTCTTGTCCATCACATCATTCTCCTAATGATGTGATCCCGTTATCAACGACATCCAATGTCCATGGTCATGAAACCGAGACCATCTATTGATCAACGAGCTAGCCAACTAGAGGCTCACTAGGGACACGTTGTGGTCTATGTATTCACACATGTATTACGGTTTCCGGTTAACACAATTATAGCATGAACAATAGACAATTATCATGAACTAGGAAATACAATAATAACCATTTTATTATTGCCTCTAGGGCATATTTCCAACAGAAAATACTCTTCCCAAGGGAACAAAAGCTCAAGATGACCTTTCTCCACAACACACCAAGCTCAAGGACAAGAACAAGCTTCAAGAGGACATTGACTCATATGAATATGAGTCCCAAGCTTTGGTGAAGTGGGTTCCCAAGGATACTACAAGCTCAACTTCTACAAGTGCTAGTTCAACACAAAGGATCCCCATGAACTTGATGTGGGTCCCCAAGAAGAAGAACTAGAGAGTTCTTGAGGGGTGGCTCCGCCAATGAAATCCACTCATATTCATTATTGTCAAGAACTATTTGCAAACAACATCAACTCTATGCAATTGTTCAAGGAGTCACACATTCCCTCAAAGGTAAGAAAGGGACAAGTTAATCAACAAATCAATGGACATCATCACATATGCTTTGCACTCCATGGCCATAGATATCCTTGTATTTGTCTCTTGTATGTTGGGACTAACCCATGTAGGTGAGAAGAGTATGAAACAACAAGGATGCTCCCAACTCTTGGTGATCTTCATCAACTTTGAGCACCCACCACTACCTCACGAACATGAAGTCTTCATCGACAAAACCCAAGGTTAGTTTATCCCTCTTATAGGGGGATGTTACATCAAGGGGGAGATTTACTCTAAGACTTGAGTTAAAACATCTCATAAGAACGCGACAACATTAAATGCTCTATGTAAAAGTGGTAACCCCACTTGTGCTTAAACGATGAGTATAACCTATGATCAAGTATTCTTACTTGGCTCCTAAGTCAATATACTCATATATAGATGACTCCATCATCGCCAAAGTGCTTGTTAGATGCTATTATGTTTGTGCATGTTTTTCATGATTTCATTGACATCTTATTGTGTGAGCATATTGGTTTGCATTTATTTACTCATTCGAGGATATCCAATTGTTGATATTTGGCTTTTCATATTTATTTGCCAATTGGATATACAAGAATGCTTAGGACCACTCCTTTATCTATACTCTATTCATGCTGCATCACAAAATTTGAACAAGTAATTTTTGATCACTCTGTGTGAGGAGCACTCGGAGTTTTGTATCATCAAGGACTGGCCATTAAAACCTCCCAAGTGCATCTTGGTGGAACCAACTCACAGTTCTCGGACTCACCGAATGCCTAGGGTTGATATGGGTTTCTTACTTCGGTATGACCGATTTCATATTCTCGGTTACACCGAGTTTCCCTGTCAGCTGACAGTTGTGAAACTCGGTGACACCGAAAATATCAAATCGGTGTCATCGATAGTGATGGGTATATAATCGGTTGACCCGACGCTTTGAATTTCATTCGTCAAATGTTGCTCCTCCACAACCCTAGCTACCGCCCGAAGACCCCGGTCATCGCCTTGCCTTCCTCGAGTGCCTCCACCGCCGGGAATCGCCACCATCGACGTTTTCTTCATCAACGTCATCGTCATAGCGGATCCATCGCCACATTAGGGTATGGATTTGGCCCCCTCTCGTGATCCTCTATCCAAATCTTGCACATCGGGGCTTATTTCCCATATATCCATAGTTTGAAAGTTTTCTATCCACAAAGATAATCCCGTAGAGTAGAGAACCATGGATTTTTAGGGTTTTGTCGTCCACCCGATCAAACTCGGTGGAACCTAAGCAGGCAAATCGGTGCCACCAATTTGTATGTCTGTGTTGCTGAGAACTTTCTCGATGAAATTGAGTGCACCTTGTAATCTCACCAAAAGGGGTGCCAAGTTTCGGCTAAGGAGAAAGTCAATCTCGGTAGCTCCGATATTTTTGCTTCGGCTGTATCAATGTTCATTTGACAAAATGCAAAACTTGGAAAATCTTTTGTTCAAACTTTCGAATAAACATCTTCATTTTGTGATGACTTATCCTATTCCACTCTTCTATACACTATTCACAGGTTCAGTATGTTAGGGTCAGACAGTCAGAATTTGCCAGAGCAGAACGTGGAGATGAGTTCATGCACTAGTCCTGAGTCTAGTTTATCTTGAGATCCATTAACCCCTAGTTCTCATGGGTTGCCTAAGGCTGCAACAAGGACAAGGAAGAGACTCAACTCAGGGGAAGAATATTTTGATTTTGTCCCGGAAGATATTCTTGCTAAGAAGCAAGAGAAGGCTGCAAGGAAGGATGCCAATGAGGCCACCTCATCTAGGAAGGTGGTCAACAAAATTTATGCTCATGCAGAAACCTTCAAAGCACATGAGAGTGCTAGGGCAATAGTGTCTGTTGAGGTCCCGAGGAAAGCATTGCCTAAGAAGGCAGGAGATAAGAAGACAGGCAGGAAGATGATCATCAGTGTGCAGGGCAGGCCCAACTCCATGTTTTAGGATCGAGAGGAGGCTGCTGCTGCTGGTGTTGCTGTTGCAGAGGAGGAACCTGCTGCTCAGGCCCCACCTAAGAAGAAATCCAAGAAACTTTGGCTAATGATATGCCCAATCCAGGCCCCACCAAGAGAACCAGGGCTAATTCAAAGAAAACTGCTGTACAGAAGTCCAAAAGGACTACCAGGGATATGCCTGCTTCTAAGAAGAACAAGAAGTCCACTTTTAGAGAACAAGCTGATGATGATGATGCTATGTCTGTTCTGATGAAGCTCGGACCTCACCTTCCAATTCATGATGCCAGCCACCTAGTTGCTGAGGATATGAAGAAGAGGAAGGATTCAGGCTTGAGGGCATGGAGAGCTATTGATCCATATGCCCAGAGGAGAAAGACCGCTGTTGATTACATGTTTTACACCACAGAGTAGAAAGACTTCTATGAGACAGTTTTGCCAGACAAGAGCCCAATAGTCATTGACATGAGATACCTTGACTGGAAGTACATCAGGGAGAATGAGGACTACTTTCCATGTGCCAAGACAACTTCCACTGCATTGGACTTGATGAGTTTGTTGGCAGAGAGTTTACTACTTGGAACAATGAGATGATCATGCAATTCTACTCCACTGCACATTTCTATGGAGATGGTAGAATTGTTTGGATGATTGAAGGAGCTAGATATGAATCTACCGTTGATGAGTGGGCTAGCATCTTAGGAGTCCCAGAGGTTCAGGATGGAGATTTGGATGTCTACACAAAATCCAAGGAGAGCCACAATGCCATGAAGGATATGTATAATCCTATTCCTGTAGATAAAGTGCAATCTCACAGGCTTGGTTCTATCTACTTTCTCTAGCCAGGCCTCCATACCATGAACACCATCCTGAGGCATACCTTCATGCCCAAGTATGGATATGAGAAGATGATTCGTGGATACTCCATCAACATGCTCATCCATCTTGATCGTGACACCAAGATTCAAGTGATGGACTTGATAGTAGAGACTGTGAAGAGGGTTGCTGCTGATCAGAAGCACTCATGCTGCAATGCACCCTATATCCAGACGCTCATCAACTCTCAGCTTGAGAAGCACATCTTTGCTCTAGACAGTCCCCATTTGCCACTTCAGCCAGACTTTGAGGATAACATTGTGGTGATGGACCCAGACCATCCCACATCAGCTGCAGCTCAGGCACATGCATAGGCAGAAGCAGAGGCAACTCGATCCACTAGTGCTCAGGTTCCCAGGTCCAAGAACGAGCAGATGGATCGTTTGATCACCACTGTCATGGAGATGAAGAAGGACATCAAGACCATCATGGATACTCAGGAGAGCCTTGTGAACATTATTGATGATAGAGTGAAAACTTTGAATGACAAGGTTGATGGGCTTACTAAGATAGTCAATGAGATCAAGAAGGAGGTTGATTAAGCCCCAATCCGTCACACCTCTTCAGAGTCCGAGTCTTCTGATGATGATGAGGATAGTGCACCTGTCAGGACGACTGCCCAGTTTATGACTAAGGCCAGAACTCCTACAGTACCAGCTCCATAGACGAGGCCTTCATCTTCTTCTCCATCCACAATATCTTCAGCGCCATCAGCTCCAGTACCTCTAGTATCTACTCCAGCTCCATCCAGAACTTCAGCGGAAGTCTTTGCCGACACAGTTCTCTCGACTGTGACATCGACGATCGGAGGAGTTCAACCGCAGAATGATTAGCTATATCTCTTTCAACTTTTTGGTAACTTGTTGCCAAAGGGGGAGAAGCTGTATATAGATCTTAGGCTTCGAGTGAGAGAGCGTCTGTTTCTATTTGCTGGTTTTACAAAATATTTGGTTCATTTGATTTGACGTGAGATACTTTTGTGTTTGTGTGTGATCATACGCTGTTATGTGTGTTGCTACTATTTCCCATCATTTGATGATTATGTGATGATCACTCATTTTGCTTGATTGTGTTGTGCTATGATGTTCACTCTAATTATTCTTGCACACCACCAAGTTGTATGTGACATGGAAGAAGTGCCCCATGTACCTAATCAACTGTGCATTTGCATTCAAACACAAATTTAAAATAATACACAAATTTAGTGGGGAGCTCTTTCTTATCACATACTTCTCAAAGCGACAATTATATTCATTGATTATATCATATGCTTTGATCTATATGTTGTCATCAGTTACCAAAAAGGGGGAGATTGAAAGCACATTTGCTCCCTTGGTGCTTTTGGTAATTTATAACAACATATAATCACTAAACTAATGTTTCCACCAAGTATATTTCAGGAAATGTTCAATGATAGGATTGGCAAAAGGATTGTGGAGATTGTGGAATACCCCATGATGCAAGGAGATAGGTTGACAAAGCTTCAAGCAAGAGGACTCTACATTTCATATTTGTGAGAAATCACTTTGAGTCCATAGGAAAGCCAATACTATTAAAAGGGGGTAAGGTTTTGTTGGTGAACAAAATGCTCATACGTGCACAAGTGATAGTCATCCAAAACACCCAAGAACTCTTGCATCAAAGTCTGTCCAAAGCCAAACACTCAAAATCGGTGCAACCAACATTCTACACTCGGTGCCACCGATTCCAAACCCTAGATATACTCAGCCAAACCCTAGCTTTTTTCTGCAACCGATACTACATTCGGTGCCACCGAGTTGGGCTGCCAACTTTCTGTTATGCAATTTCATAGTTCCGGTCCCTCCGAGATTGTCGAATCGGCGTCACCAAGATTGGGCATTCTGACCGTTGGTCAACTTATCGATGCAACCGAGATTCCTATATCGGTCTCACCAAGATTCAAAAGTTTCTGCCTTTTGTTCACTTCGGTACCACTGAGATTAACACATCAGTGTCACCGAGTCTGACTTATTGTGCGCAAAAGTTCGATTTTTGGAGATGCCTATATATACCCCTTCCCCACCACCTACTCAAAAGAGAAGCACTCAGAACCATTCCATACCTATCCTATCAGTTTTCTGAGAGAGAACCACCTACCATCAAAGTCTGTCCACAACCAAACACTTAAAATCAGTGCAACAACATTCTACACTCGGTGCCACCGATTCCAAACCCTAGACAGACTCAGCCAAACCCTAGCTTTTCGGTGCAATCGATATTGCATTCGGTGCCACTGAGTTGGGTGGCCAACTTTCTGTTATGCAAGTTCATAGTTTTGGTCCCTCCGAGATTGTCGAATCGGCATCACCGAGATTGGGCATTCTGACCGTTGGTCACCTTATCGGTGCAACCGAGATTCCTATACCGGTCTCACCGAGATTCAAAAGTTGCCACCTTTTGGTCACTTTGGTACCACCGAGATTAACACATCGCTATCACCGAGTCCGACTTATTGTGTGTAACGGTTGAATTTTTGGAGATGCCTATATAAACCCCTTCACCACCACCTACTCGAAAGAGAAGCACTCAGAACCATTCCATTCCTATCCTATCAGTTTTCTGAGAGAGAACCACCTACCCTTATGTTGAGGTCAAGATCTTCCACTCCAACCATGGTGATCTTGATTTCTAGCCTCCCCAACTTGCTTTCCACCAATCCAGTCTCTTCTACCAAGCCAAATCTATGAGAGAGTGATTGTGTGTTGAGGAGTCTATCATCTTGAAGCACAAGAGCAAGGAGTTCATTGTCATTACCGATCCTATTACCTTTTGGAGGGTGGTTCCTCCTAGATTGGTTAGGTGTCGCATGGGAGCCTCCTACTTCGTGTTGTGGAGTGAACCAAGAAGTTTGTAAGGGCAAGGAGATCGTCTACTTCATGAAGATCTACCCCGAGTAATGATAGTTCTCCATGGACGTAGGCCATCATGGTATAGTCAAGGTTGCTTCTTCGTGGAACCCTCCATGGGTAGAGACTACCGTGGACTCTCACGAGTGTTACCCTCCATGGGTTGAAGACTCCATGAACGTGAATGTACGATAGTGCCACCTATCGGAACCATGGGAAAAATCATCATGTCACCAATTGCGTTTGCTCTTCCTACCCTCTCTTTACTTGTATTTACAATGTCTTTACTTTCCGCTGCTATACTCTTATACATGCATGTGTAGGGTGTACTTGACATACTATGAATGCTAAAATCTGCCAAGAATTAAAATTGGGAAAAAGTAGATTTTTATTTGGTCAAGTAGTCAAATCACCCCCTCAAGACATACTTTTGATCCTACAATAATGAATAACATTTAATTTCTTATCAACTCTATTCCTAGAACAACACCTACAACATAATCACTAGCATCACACATAATTTCAAAGGGTAGGTTCCAATCAAGTGGTTGAACAACAGGTGCAGAAATCAAAGCATTCTTGATAATTTCAATAGCTTCTACACAATCATCATAAAAAATGAATGGAACATCTTTTTGCAAAAGATTAGTGAGAGGCCTAGAAATCTTAGATAAGTCTTTAATAAATTTCCTATAGAAATGAGCATGACCAAGGAAACTTCTTATACCTCTGATATCCGTAGGACACGACATTTTTTCAATAGCATCAGATTTAGCCTTGTCAACTTCAATACCTCTTTCAGAAATTTTACGTCCCAAGACAATGCCTTCATTCACCATAAAGTGGCACTTCTCCCAATTAAAGACAAGATTAGTTTCTTCACATCTCTGCAAAACTTGATCAAGATTGCTCAAACAATCATCAAAAGATGTTCCGTAAACGGAAAAATCATCCATCATAACGTCAACAATCCCTTCAGAAAAATCAGAGAATATAGCAGTCATACATCTTTGAAAGGTAGCACGTGCATTGCATACACCAAAATGCATACATCTATAAGCAAAGGTACCAAAAGGGCAAGTAAAGGTGGTCTTTTCTTGGCCCTCTTTTGACACATGTATTTGAGAGAAACCAGAATTACCATCTAGAAAGAAAAAATGTGTGTGTTTGGATAATCTTTCTAGCATTTGATCAATGAAAGGTAGAGGGTAATGATCTTTTCTAGTAGCTTTATTCAATTTCCTAAAATTAATTACCATTCTATAACCTGTAAAAATTCTTTGCGGGATCAATTCATTTTATCATTAGGAACTACGATAATACCTCCTTTCTTAGGGACACAATGAACGGGACTAACCCATCTACTATCAGCAATAGGGTAAATCATACCTGCCTCCAGAAGCTTTGATATTTCATTTCTTGCCACTTCCGTCATTTTAGGATTTAACCGTCGTTGGTGATCAACAACTGGTTTAGCATCGGTCTCCATTTTAATTTTGTGCTGACATAGAGTGGGAAATGCCCTTAAGATCATCAAGAGTATATCCAATAGTGGCACGATGCTTCCTCAGAGTTTTCAATAATCTTTGTTCTTCATGCTCTGAAAGGTTAGCACTAATAATAACAGGATATATCTTCTTTTCATCAAGGTAAGCATATTTCAAGGTATCCGGTTGTTGGGGATATGCCCTAGAGGCAATCATGTATGATGATATTTCCTATGTGTTTATGAATAAATATAGTCCTTGGACATTATCACTAATGTGTATTAACAAGTACGCGACTTTTTTGTGAGACTATGCATTGTATGATAACTGTCCTAAATGGTCCCTAGTACAAAGGGTTGTGTAGATGCACAACTAATCATACTAGCATATGACACGGTGGATGGATCGGTGTCACTAACCATGTAGCATTGGATACTAGCCGAATAATATGGACTCAGAAAGGTCTGGTTAGATTCGACTTAGTCTGATCTGAGTCGAGATAAGGTATGAGTTGGACAGACCCAACTATGAGATGCAACGATGGGTCATCTATGAGTCTCTAGTGCAACATACGTTCTATGTCCTAAGACCCGAGCTGGCGCATGTACTCGGGATGGTGAGAGACTTGCTTTGGGCCGACCAAACGCTACTCCGTGACTGGGTAGTTACAAAGGTAGGTTTCAGGCTTGTCCAGACCCATGCTGCGAGACATGGTCGAGCAAGATGGGATTTCCCCCTCCGATTAGGAGAGAAATACTCTAGGCCCCTTGGCTTATCCGACCTGGCTAAGCATGGCCATGCGATGAGGATTATTAGATAATCTGAATGTTGGTCGGATTCATCGGAACGAGAAAGAGGTCGTGCTGCAACAAGGACGACCATATCGCCTTGTGCACGACAACATATATCGTGTGGCAAAGGGAATAGAAGTGTGAAGTACATGTTCCCCTAACCAGCTTCATCAGACACTTGTAGTCAGCATGTCTTGCTAGAGGCCGCTACCGACCGATCGAGTCGGATGTCGACTGACTCGCGACCAAGTGGTCGAGAACCTAAAGGGTCGCGTGCTTAAGCGAAGTAACACATGGGCTTTAGGATCTGTGTGAGGCCAAGAGTTGAGCCCGCGCCAGATGCCTATATGTAGTGGAGGTGCGGCACACCCATCCGGTTGATCGCTTTGGCGTCATCATTAGGGCTTTGCATGAGTTGCAACTAGCCACCTCTACTCGCCGCCGTCGACCCATGTGATTGGACCTAGCAGTCCGCCGCACGGGTGTTCCTCCTACACGCGCATATACCGTTAGAGGTGGTGCACCTGCGCCGCTCCGGCAAACCCGTACATGGGATCCGGCGACCGGCTGTTCGAGGGAGATCTGGCCGACTATTCGAGGGAGATCAAATGAGGAGGAGACGGACCACACAACGCGCTACCCAAACTCCACTTCCGCTGCACGACACTGTGCGTCTAGTGGTAACGAACTGTGATCCATCTCCGTAGCATGTTCTTGGATGTTTTGCGCATAGGAAAATTTTAATTTGCATGCGATGCACCTATGGTAGAACCCAACAATGGTATCAGAGCCTCTGTTATAGGATTTGGATTCAGACTGGATGCATATTTTATATGTAGAGGCGGCGGATGAGATCCGTCGTCGTTCATGACATCGGCTATGTGCACGGTTGATGAGATCAACTGCACACCGAGATAGATTGAGGCTATGTTTTCTGTTAATCAGAATCGATAAGGTCATGACACAAACTGCCTCTACCGGTCAGTATCCAGCATCAGGGTTAACCGTGAAACATAAATCCGAATCGGGTTCGTGATGATCGATGAGATCGGTTAGATCAGAAAATTCGGCATGATCGGAGTGCAGATGCGATCTGTGATTTCCAAAAATGTGTGTGTAGCGCCTTGTATTTCGTACACGATCACACAAACCAGTAGAATGCGATTATATGCATAAGTTTGTTGCAGCAGGTTTGATGTGAATAGTATGGCTAATATGTATGTGATGCATGTGTGTAATTTAACATGACCCACATGTAATGATTGTTAGCTGGCAGGAGCCAAAGTGCTGTCATTATATTGTCTAACGACCTGCGTGTCGACTTGTGATTCTCTGTAAATTCATTACTAGTTGTAGTAGTTGGAGGACAAAGATCAAGTTCGAGGCTTTGGCGTCCTAGTGAGATGGACAAGATGGAGTTCCGCCCTGGTCATTGGAGTTGGAGACGACCTGGAAGGATGTCCATGATGGAGCCATACTATTTCACATATTTATGTTTATATGTGATTGCTATTGCTTCTTATTTCTATGCATGTTAGTATGGTAGAAAGATCCCTCATTAATATCTAGCATATTGCCATTCCGGATGTTGCACCTTCGCACGTCAAGTACGTCTAGTGGCGGGCTCATAAAATTGAGATGCTACTAGGTGTCCTTGAACTGGAGGGTTCGTGTCAGACACGGACATGCACTGCATCGGTTAACTTGACAAGGCTATCAAAACGGTTTTGGGCTTTGTGGCAGAGAAGGTTGGGAGCCGGGGTATGAGATACCTACCCAACCGACAGGAGTCGTATAGAGATACAATTAGCAAGGAGTTGCTTACCGAATCGGCAAGTTGGCTAGTAGTGATGCTAAAGCTCACTAGTCGCTCGTGCTAGACGGGTCGTGAATCTGTGAGAGTTTGCGGAGGGATGCTAACTTTAGTGGGAATAGTTCTGTTTAAGGCTTGAATTACTCTACATACACACATTGCTTAGTGATTGCATATTTTTTGTTGTATATCAATGGCACCACCTGCTCAAAACTTTGCATTGAAATCAATTCTGGAACAGGATAAACTGAACGGAACAAATTTTACCACCTGGTATAGAAATTTGAGAATTGTTCTCAAGCACGATAAAAAGGAACATGTTCTAGAGGATCCACTTCCAGAGGCACCTGCCGATAATGCTAATGCCACAACCAAGAATGCCTACCAGAAACTCGTTGATGAATCAAACGAGATCAGCTGCCTCATGCTGGCTTGTATGGAGCCTGATTTGCAACAACATTTTGAACACATTGCGGCTTTCAATATGATCGAGGGTCTCAAGAGCATGTTTCAGGTGCAGGCTAGGACCGAAAGGTTCAACGTCTGGCGATCCTTGATGGATTGTAAGCTGAAGGAATGTGATCCACTGAGCCCGCATGTGATCAAAATGATCGGATACGTGCAAGCTTTGGATTAGTTGGGTTTCCCGCTCTTGGATGAGCTGGCGACTGATGCGGTTCTGGGTTCTCTTCCAGCTAGCTATGGTACGTTCTTCTAGAACTATCGTATGCATGGCATGAATAAGAAGCTCACTAAATTGCATGGGATGCTCAAGGTGGCATTGCAGGATATTAAGAAAGGCATGCATCAAGTGTTGATGGTGCAGAACTCGGCTAAGTTCAAGAAGAGTTGGTCCAATAAAAAGGGTAATGCGAAGGGCACGGAGAAGGTTGTCTCCGCCGTTGAGCCAAAGTCTGGGCCAAACTCAAAGACCATTTGCTTTCACTACAAGGAAGCTGGTCACTGGAAGAGGAACTGTAGCAACTGGCTTGCTGAGCACGGCAAGAAAGCCGGAGATGCTTCTTCAGGCAAAGGTACACTTGTTACATATGTTATAGACATTTACCTTGCTGTCATACCTAGTAGCTCTTGGGTATTTGATACCGGATCGGTTGTTCATATTTGCAACTCCATATAGGGGCTGGTAAGAACTAGGCGTGTGGCACAAGCGGAGATTGACATCAGGGTCGGCAACAAAGCAAGAGTTTCTGCGTTGGAGGTCGACACAGTGCGACTCAAGCTTCCTTCTGGATTTATTTTGGAATTGAATAATTGTTACTACATTCCTGCACTTAGTCAGAACATTATTTCTGCCTCATGCTTGCTGAGTCAAGGTTATGAATTCAATACAAAAGGACAATGGTTGTTCATTTTTTTTGAATGGAATCTTCCATGGCTATGCACCCATTTTAGATGGGTTGTTTATTTTGAATCTAGAAATGGAACCAGTCTATAACGTGAATGTCAAGAGGCATAAGCCTAATGAGATAAATCCAACATACTTCTGGCATTGCCGGCTTGGACACATTAGTCTGAAACACATGAAGAATCTCCATGATGATGGACTCCTAACTTTGTCCGACTTTGGGTCGTTCGAGACATGCGAATCATGCTTGCTAGGCAAGATGACTAAGTCTCCTTTTGCAAAGAGTTGCGAGAGGGCGTCCGAGCTGTCAGAGCTTATATATAGTGATGTGTGTGGTCCAATGAGCACAACGGCCAGAGGTGGCTATTAGTACTCATGACTTTTACCGACGACTTGAGTAGATATGGATATATCTATTTGATGAGGCACAAGTCGGATACTTTTGAAAAGCTCAAAGAGTTTCAGAACAAAGTTGAAAATCAGCTCGACAAGATGATAAAACTTCTATGATCAGATCGTGGAGGTGAGTACATGAGCTAGGAGTTTGATAACCATCTGAAAATCCGAGGTATAGTACCTCAGCTCAAACCTCCGGGTATGCTATAGAGAAACGGTGTGTCAGAATGGAGAAATCAAACCTTGTTGGACATGGTCCAGTCGATGATGAGCAAATCGGATTTACTCTTGTCATTCTCGGGATACTCTCTAGAAACTGCAGCTTTCACACTTAATAGGGTACCATCAAAATCCGTTGACAAGACACCACATGAGATGTGGATTGGGAAGACTCCTAGTTTGTCTTTTCCAAAGATTTGGGGTTGTCAAGCAACTCATGTCGGACAAGCTTACACCCAAGTCGCATAAATGCATATTCGTGGGATATCCGAGGGAAACATTGGGATACAACTTCTACAACTGAGAAGAGAACAAAGTGTTTGTTGCTCGTAACGAGGTTTTCCTAGAGAAAGAGTTTCTCAATTGGGAGGCCAGTGGGAGAACGGTGCGTCTCAAAGAAATTCGCGAGCCACTCGGGGACGACTCAGCTGGTGATGAGATCATACCGGAGTTGATCAGGGAACCCGTAGTGGAGTAGGCCCCGAAGCCACAGAGGTCGGAAAGATTGCACAGAGTACGCGACTTTTGTTGCTAGAAAGCGACGAGACCGGCCACGTATGCGTAAGCAATGACGAGCCTAGATTCTGAGGCATGGCTAGAGGCCATGAGATCCGAGTTAAAGTCCATGGATGACAATCAAGTCTGGGACTTTGTTGATCCGCCACCTGGCGTAGTTTCCATTGGTTGTAAATGGGTCTTTAAGAAGAAAACCGATGTGCATGGAAATGTTCAGATCCCCAAAGCTCGACTTGTTGCTAAAGGTTATGGACAAGTTCAAGGAACTGACTACGACGAGACCTACTTGCCGGTAGTGATGCTAAAGTCGGTGAGGATCATACTAGCTATAGCTGCATATTTTGATTATGAGATATGGAAGATTGATGTCAAAATGGCTTTCCTTCATGGAAATTTAAAAGAGGATGTATACATGATACAGCCCGAAGGTTTTGTCGATCCAACTAACACATGTAAAATATGCAAGCTCAAGAGATCCATTTATGGATTGAGGCAAGTAGCTCGGAGTTGAACATTTGTTTTGATGAAGTCATCGTTGACCTTGGTTTCATCAAGACTTAAGAGGACTATTGTTTATACAAGAAGTCTAGTGGGAGCTCGGTAGTATTTTTGATCTTGTATGTGGATGACATACTGCTGATCGAAAATAATGTTTCGATGTTGAACTCAGTCAAGAAATCATTGAATGGAAAGTTTTTGATGAAAGACCTTGGAGAGGCAGTGTACATTTTTAGGCATCAAGATCTATAGAGATAGATCGACGAGGATGCTCAGCATAAGCCAGAGCACGTACATAGACAAAGTGTTGAAGAGGTTAAACATGTGTGAGGCCAAGAAAGGGTTCTTTCTCGTCTCACATGGTATAATGCTAAGCAAGACTCAGAGTCCTACAACTTCTGATGAGCAAAACCGGATGAGTAGGATTCCATATGCCTCGGAATTTGGATCCATCATGTATGCCATGCTATGTACACGGCCTGATGTTGCCTATGCAATAAGCTTAACAAGAAGATACCAGGCTGACCCAGGTGAGAGTCACTGGGCAGCGGTGAAAACTATCTTGAAGTACCTGAAAAGGAATAAGAGATGTTCCTAGTTTATGGAGGTGAGGGGGAGCTCTATGTAAAGGGTTACATAGATGCTAGTTTCCAAACCGATAGGGATAATTGTCGGTCGCAAACTGGATTCGTGTATGTCATGAATGGAGGAGCAGTGAGCTGGACGAGTTCCAAGCAAGATACGGTGGTCGACTCCACAATAGAGGCCGAATACATTGCGGTTTGTGAAGCCGCAAAGGAAGGTGTTTGGATTCGGAAGTTCCTGGAAGATGTTGGTGTGTTCCCAGGCTGGTCAAAACCGGTGGACCTTTATTGCGAAAATTCAGGTGCCATCTCACAGGCCAAGGAGCCGAGCAACACCACAAGACCAGGCACATAGACCGAAAATATCACCTGATATGAAAGCTCATAGAGAAAGGTGATACAAATTTATGCAAGATTCATATGGATGCAAATGTTGCAGATCCGTTAACTAAACCCCTTCCACAACCCAATCATGAGGGGCACGTTAGAGCTATCGACATTTGATGTCTATTTGATTGACTCTAGTGCAAGTGGGAGACTATTGGAGATATGCCCTAGAGGCAATCATGTATGATGATATTTCCTATGTGTTTATGAATAAAGATAGTCCTTGGACATTATCAGTGATGTGTATTAACAAGTACGTGACTTGTTTGTGTGACTATGCATTGTATGATAACTGTCCTAAATGCTCCCTAGTCCAAAGGGTTGTGTGGACGCACAACTAATCAGACTAGCATATGACACGGTGGATGGTTCGGTCTCACTGACCATGTAGCATTGGATGCTAGCTGGATAATATGGACTCAGAAAGGTCTGGTCGGATTTGACGTAGTCTGATCCGAGTTGAGATAAGGTTTGAGTTGGACAGACCCAACTACAAGACGCAGCGATAGGTCATGTGTGAGTCTCTAGTACAACACACGTTCTATGTCCTAAGACCTGAGCTGGTGCATGTACCCGGGATGGTGACAGACTTGATTTGGACCGAACAAACGCTACTCTGTGACTGGGTAGTTACAAAGGTAGGTTTCAGGCTTGTCCAGACCCATGTTGTGAGACATGGTCGAGCAAGATGGGTTTTGCCCCTCCGATGAGGAGAGATATACTCTGGGCCCCTCAAGTGATCCGACCTGGATAAGCATGGCCATGTGATGAGGATTATGAGATAATGCGAATGTTGGTCGGATTCACCGGAACGAGAAAGAGGTCGTGCTGCAACAAGGATGACCATATCGCCTTGTGCACGACAACATATATTGTGTGGCAAAGCGAACAGAAGTGTGAAGTACAGGTTTGCCTAACCAGCTTCATCAAACACTTGGAGTCAGCACGTCTTGCAAGAGGCCGCTACTGACCTGTCGAGTCGGATGCCATCTGACTCGCGACCAAGTGGACGAGAACCTAAAGGGTCGCGAGCTTAAGGGAAAGAACACATGGAATTTAGGATCCATGAGAGGCCTAAGAGTTGATCCCGCACCGGATGCCTATATGTAGTGGAGGTGCGGCACACCCATCCGGTTGATCGTTTTGGCACCGTCATTAGGGCTTTGCATGAGTTGCAACTAGCCACCTCCACTTGCCGTCGCCGATCGTGTGATCGGACCTAGCAGTGCGCCGCACGGGTGTTCCTCCTGCACGCGCAGATGCCGTTAGAGGCGGTGCGCTTGCGCCGCTCCGGCGAACCTGTACGTGGGATTCAGATCGGTTGTTTGAGGGAGATCTAGCCGGCTGTTCGAGGGAGATCGAACGAGGAGGAGACAGACCACACGAACACGCTGCCCCAACTCTACTTCTGCTGCACGACACTACGCGTCTAGTGGTAACGAACTGTGATCCATCTTCGTTGCATGTTCTTGGATGTTCTGCGCGTAGGAACATTTTAATTTGCCTGCGATGCACCTATGGTAGAACCCAACACCAGTGATTGTTTAGCTCAAACAAGGGATCACCATTGGGTGGAGGAGGATCCCCAAGTATTTCAACAGGCAAGTTGTGCTTCAGAATAGGATGTTGATCAAAGAAAATCTTGTCTATTTCATTTCTTTCATTCATATGCATATCATTTTCATGGTCTAGCAAAGATTGCTCTAAAGGATCAGCAGGAGGCACAAAAATAGAAGCAAGACCAATAATTTCATCCTTAGTAGGCAATTATTTATCATGGGATTGTCTACAAAATTTAGAGAAATTAAACTCATGAGACATATCCCCAAAACTTACGGTAACCGTTTCCTTATCACAATCTATCCTGGCATTAACGGTATTCAAGAAGGGTCTACCAAATATAATGGGACAGAAATCATCTTGTGGGGAACCAAGAATATGAAAATCAATATCTCTAATAATCCCAATTGCTGATATAGTGTCTCTATTAGCAAGCTTAATTATAACATCAATTTCCTCTAACTCAACTGGTGGAATATCATTCATAATCTCTTTATACAAGGAATAGGGAATTGCACTCACACTAGCACCCATATCACATAAACCATGATAACAATGATCTCCTATTTTAACAGAAACAATAGGTGTTCCAACAATGGGTCTATGTTTATCTTTAGCATGAGGTTTAGCAAATCTAGGAGTTACATCACAAAATTGAATAACATGCCCATCAATATTATCGACCAAGAGATCTTTAACCATAGCAATACTAGGCTCAACTTTAATTTACTCAGGGGGTGTAGGTGTTCTAGCACAACTTTTACGAACCACAGTCGAAGCTTTAGCATGATCCTTTATTCTAACAGGGAAAGGTGGTTTCTTAATATAAGCGTCAGGTACAACAGGATCAACATTATAAGTAATAGTTTTCTCTTCAACTTTAATAGGTTCAACTACTTTCACTTCAATGGTAGGATGATATTTAAACTACTTCTCCTTAGGGATATCAACATGAGAAGCAAAATATTCACAAAAAGAAGCTACTATCTCAGAGTCAAGTCCATATTTAGTGCTAAAATCACGAAAAGCATCGGTGTCTATGAAGGATTTAACACAATCAAACTTAAGGTTCATACCTGAATCCTTACCTTCGCCGAGCTCCCAATCGTCAGAGTTGCATTTAATTCTTTCCAATAAATCCCATTTGAAGTCAATATCTTTCTTCATATAGGAACCAACAGAAGAAGTATCGAGCATGGATTGATCATTACGAGAAAGCCGAGCATACAAATTCTGAATAATATTTTCTCTCGAGAGCTCATGATTGGGGCATGAATATAACATTGACTTATGCCTCCCCCAAGCTTGAGCGATTCTTTCTCCTTATGAGGCCAAAAGTTATAAATATAATTCCGATCACGATGAACTAGATGCATTGGACAGAACTTGTGATG
Source organism: Hordeum marinum (assembly GCA_022496015.1). NCBI lineage: Eukaryota > Viridiplantae > Streptophyta > Magnoliopsida > Poales > Poaceae > Hordeum > Hordeum marinum. The sequence continues at coordinate 274,161,619 of CM039677.1, read as the reverse complement.
AAATTCCATTTTCAATCGGTTGTAGCTCCATAATCCATTATCATCACGTATCCTATACCATGTCAATGCTTTCTCCAAAGATAAAGGAAAAACCTTCTTCTCAACTTCATCCTCAGGCAGACCTACAAGCTTAAATAATCCACAAACTTCATCCACATAGATTAGATGTAAATCATGATGTAGTGTTGAAGGAATTTCATAATAAATATTTTCAGTAAGTTTAGTAGGTTGAGGGACAACTCTTTGTGTTTCCGGTCAAGGAGAAGATACCCCGAACAAGCCCCTCAAAGTATTACTTTCCATAGTAACAAGTGACAGTAAATTTCAGCACACTATATAAATTTTTCCTTACCAGATTCCACTTACCAAAGGCGCTTCACTCCCTGGTAATGGCTCTAGAAAAGAGTCTTGATGACCGACAAGTATAGGGGATCTATAGTAGTCCTTTTGATAAGTAAGAGTGTCGAACCCAACAAGGAGCAGAATGAAATGACAAGCAGTTCCAGTAAGGTATTCTCTATAAGCACTAAAATTATCGGTAACAAATAGTATATGATGAGATAATTCGTAACGAGTAACAAGTAACAAGTGTATCAAATGTGCAGAAAGGTATCCCAATCCTTTTTGTAGAAAAGGACAGGTCTGGACGAACTCTTATATAAAGCAAAGCGCTCCCGAGGACACATGAGAATTTCTGTCAAGCTAGTTTTCATCATGATCATTTGATTCGCGTTCGTTACTTTGATAATTTGATATGTGGGTGGATCGGTGCTTGGGTGCTGCCCTTACTTGGCCAAACGTCCCAGTTATGATTAACCCCCCTCGCAAGCATCCGCAACTATGAAAGAAGAATTAAGGTAAACCTAACCATAGCATGAAACATATGGATCCAAATCAACCCCTTACGAAGCAATGCATAAACTAGGGTTTAAGCTTCTGTCACTCTAGCAACCCATCATCTACTTATTACTTCCCAATGCCTTCCCCTAGGCACAAATAATGGTGAAGTGTTATGTAGTGATATTCACATAACACCACTAGAGGAGAGACAACATACATCTCATCAAAATATCGAACGAATACCAAATTCACATGATTACTTATAACAAGACTTATCCCATGTCCTTAGGAACAAACGTAACTACTCACAAAGCATGTTCATGTTAAAGATCAGAGGATTATTACTTATCATAAAGGATCTGAACATATGATCTTCCACCAAGTAAACCAACTAGCATCAACTATAAGGAGTAATCAACATTACTAGCAACCCACAGGTACCAATCTGAGGTGTTGAGACAAAGATCAAATACAAGAGATGAACTAGGGTTTGGATAGGAGATGGTGCTGGTGAAGATATTGATGACGATTGACCCCCTCTCAATGAGAGGATCATTGGTGATGACGATGGCTTCGATTTCCGCCTCCGGAATGGAAGTTTCCGTGGTAGAACAGCCCTGCCGGAGCTCTAGATTTGTTCTACCCAAGTTCCGCCTCGAGACGGCGGCGCATCGTCCCGAAAGGTCTCTATTGATTTTTATAGGTCAAAACACTTCATATAGGAGAAGATGGGCGTCGGAGGAGTCACAGGGACCCCACAAGCCTGCTAGGCGTGGCCTGGGGGTGGCCGCGCCTAGCAGGCTTTGTGGCGTGCAGGTGCTCCCCTCTGGTTGATTCTTGTGCAAGTGTTTTTTATTAAATCCAAAAATATTCTTCGTAAATTTTCAGGACTTTTGGAGTTGTGCATAATAGGTATCTCAGATTTTCTCCTTCTCTAGTCCAGAACTCCAGCTGCTGGCATTCTCCCACTTGATGTAAACATTGTAAAATAAGAGGGAAAAGGCATAAGCATTGTACCATAACATGTAATAACAACCCATAATGCAATAAATACCAATATAAAATCATGGTGTAAAATGGACGTATCACCCGGTCCCTCCTGGGCAGGTCTCGCCATGGGGTTATATCCCCAACATTAGGACCCAGATTTATTTGAACATGTTCATGTCAATCTTCAAACTTACTTGGCGGTGAGTCTCACGTATTTTTGACCTGAAAGAGAAAAACACATAACCCACCATGGATGATGTCATCTTGGATATGTCAAAAAGATTCCGTGACGTTGCAACAGACCGTCTCATTAAACAATCGACCTGAAAATCGAGATGTCCCTTTCGGTCAATCATCACTGCGCCTCCTCGATTCTCACATGCACTGTTACTGTCCCATCTCATAAATAGGGAAACGAGGGGTCCCTTTCTTTTCTCTGCCGCCACTGTCCTTCTTCCACCTTTAGACGCTCGTGCGACTGAAGCTCCACCGTGCGGACCAGACCTTGACGTCGCCTCCAACACCGGCCGCTGCATCAACCTGACTTGATCCAAAGCTTCTCGAGTTCGTCCGCATCCACACGGTGTCATTCTCATTCCCTGGAAAATCCATACTCATCTTGTGTAGATTCTTCCTGAGTTCATCGGGTTTCTTAAGGGTTCGTTGCCGTTCATCCGATAGCTCTTCATAGCTTAGATGACGAATAGTTCCTTGAATCTTATAACATTGCTTAACTTTCGCGGTCGTCCGCCCAATGATTATGTCCCGCTCATTGTAGATCTGCAAACCATTTTCATTTGCATAATGGCCATCTGTTCTTCCATCACTTTTTAAGGGTTAGAATATATATCATCTTATCTTTGCCTGTAGATCTCGTAGTTGTAGCTGTAATAGGCAAAACCTGTTTGCCCACACTTAGCAATATTTTTAGTATTGCCTTGTCCATTTAACCCGCCATCATGCTTCTGGCTCTCGGACAAAATATGATGGCGGCTTATAACTTTTAGCCATGACCCACCTTGGCATCGTCATTGCTTTATCCATAGTTGTCTTAAATACGTAGCGTTGCTAACCTGCCACACCTTGCAACCTTTCAAAGTTTAACCTGACATCATGTCAAAAGCTCCTGCATCTTGTGATTGGGTTGGCTCTGGAGTCACCGAACCACTTCTGCATGACTTCATAGAAATGGGCATCTTGCCGGCTCAGAACATTATTCCAGGCAAGAAACCAGACCCAACCCTCATGAAGGGGAAGTTGTCATATTCACTGATCACCTCCTCCGAGGTTTTAGCCTGCCCGTGTCAAAAAAAATCTGGTATGTCCTTCACTTCTTCAAGCTCCATCCTCAAGACATAGGTCCCAATTCTGCCACCAACATGTGTTAGTTCCAAGTCCTATGTGAAGCATATCTTCAAAAATGGCCATCATTTGACCTTTTCCGCGACTTCATCTCCATCCAGACCATCTACTGCCAAACTGAGGTAGCAGTCAGACCGAGCTTGGCACTTGGGGGCGTCTCCATCCAGAGACGAGAGATATGCCCTATCCAGCAGCCCTCTTGTCGAGCCACCCCAAAGATCGGAACAGAACTTGGTTCTATTGCAAGGATACTTGCCCAAAAGAAGAGAAGCCACTGAAGGGTTATCGACCTACCCGGCTTTGCACCTCTACCCAGCTTCCAGAATGGATGTCTGCCATGGAGAGAGTGAAATATGCTCATGCCTTCACTAAAATCAGGGCCTTAATGGCTAACGGCTTGACATGAGTTGACATAACCCGTTGCTGGGTCACCTGGAGGATCTTGCCGCTGAGCCGGTGTGATAAACTCATGTGCAAATATACGGGTACGATGGATGACCCTCTTCATTTCAATGCCACCCATCTGATAGAGCAAGATATTAATTCCGCCGTCAAGTCACTTCTAGGCGAACCTCAAGACGTTTGTGTTGGGGATATAACCCCGTGGTGAGACCCGCCCAAGCGGGGCCGGGTCACACCTAGCGGCTCACGGTCTAGACCAAGGACGGGCCTGGAGACTCAAGCCTTGGCATTCGGCGGCTCACCGAGATGGGCCAAGAATGAGGCCAAGGCAAAGAAGTCACGAAGACCCAGGTGGATAAGCCGCTCGGAGATGGCTTGCTCAAGAAGGCAATATAACATAGAGATAGACTCGGACACATTGAGAGAGTCGGCATATGACTTGTGTAACCCATGGTCTTGAGCTCCTATATAAGGGCGAGACCTGGGGTGACTTAGACATAAACCAACTAATCGAGTGCTAGGTCAAGCGATTCCGCTACCTTGTAATCGATACTCCAATCAATACAACACAAGAAGGACATAGGCTATTACCTACTTGAGGGGCCGAACCTGCGTAAACTCGTGTCCTTCGTACCAACCAACCCCTTTGAGTCATCACCTTAGCGATGGCCTCGAATCTAAGTCCTCGGACATCTGCCGTGATAAAACCATGACAGTTGGCACCCACCGTGGGGCTAGCGCTCGGTGGTGTTGAGTTCTCAAAGGTCTCTCTACCAAGGTTCAAGGGATACGTGGTCGGAAGGATGAACAAGAGTCGCCGTGGCCGGCTCAACATTGACCACGCCGGCTAGGGTCCCGAGGCCGACTCTGTCGAGTACAGTTTTCGGGTTCCCTTCAATGGAATCCATGTTTTCATTGGCAAGATCAGTGGATCTACACCCGGGCCGGACGTCTGCACTGACATCGTCGAGCTGGCTCGGCGCGCACAACCCGCCAAACACGTGCGACCTGCCCATACTAATTTGGGCAGAAAGCATGTCTTCGTTGGCTTTACTCAAGGTACAGATCTTGAGGCCTCTGAGTCACAGGAGACTCTCGTTTGTTCAGAGGATGGATCTTCGAGCGGTGAGGCGGAATCAATCTACCAGCTTCATGATGGCAGCCTCCGGGCCTACGAAGAGCTTTACCCCGAGTCGGAGCATTCGAAGCTAGACATTCATGGGCTGCCGATTCATGCGGCCGTGTTCATGGCGGGGTCAACACCAGGTACGAGCAGTACAACCACCGGAGCGGCCGACACGGGGGCTGACCCGCTGCCGACCCAGGTTCTTCTGGATCTGATGAATGAGCTCGCCGCCTTGATGGCAACCAAAGTCACGTCTGAGAATCAAGCTGCCCGGAATTTGGAAATCACAAGGCTGATGGACCAGATGGTTACAGCCCAATAGAGAGTCGGCACATTAAAAGCTTAGATGGGTGTGGAGGCAGAGCGCCTTAAGTCAAAGGCCTTCCGCCTTGAGCTGGAGCAGCAATTAGCAGCCGCGGTACGGCGGATGAAGCATCAGTCTCGCCGACCAGAACAATATGAGGCTAGAAACCTTTTTAACACGCCAGGAACGGGACATCCAACGGATGCACCTGGAAGTCGTCCGATGGCTCGACAGCAGATTAACCCGCCCCGACGGAACCAGACTTCACCAATGGCTTTCCCAACACCGGCGGATCAGTATTCAAACCCGATGGAGAACATGGTGGCGGTAGCAAGCCGGCTTGAAACAATTCCTATTCCTGACGAGGCGCCCTTTGCAGAGGAGGTGCGCAATGCCCTTGGATACCTTCAAACAGTGATGGCCCAACAATAGAAATATACTTACAACCAGAGCCGCATGCATTCAACCCCCTCCCCAGCCGCAGCTTCAGCCGACGCTATGAGTTGCCTACGGGTTCTAGTAGTGATCGACACCGGGGGCTGCTGCAAGACGATCAAAAGGCTCTGGATGCACAAGCGCTCGTAGACTGGGCAAGAGTACAGCGAGAGGTTGCGGCTCTGGCAGGGGCGGCTCATCAAGAGCCCGCACATTCCATCTCAGTTGGAGCGGGAGTGACCACCAGGGCCATGGGAGTCCCGTGCTTGGTCCCGGCTTTGCGGAACGAGCCTCTGCCGAAGGATTTCAAAGGCCCTCATAAGGTTCCAAACTACATTGCAGACCTGCCCCCAGAGGCCTGGATTGAAAGTTATGAGCTGGGTATGGAGATGTTGGATGTCAATGAAGCGGTTTGCGCCAAATACTTTATCATGATGCTAGAAGGTCCGGCTCACACATGGTTGAAGGGTTTCCCACCAAATACCATCAACTCATGGGCTGAGCTGAAGGCAAGGTTCATCAAGTTTTTTCAAGGAACTTGCAAGCAGCCTATGGCGATTGTGGATTTGGATCACTATGTTCAACAGGAGAATGAGTCGGCTCATCATTGGGTCTGGCGGGTGTCGACCATCATCCACTCGTCTAAACAGATCACTGCAGCTCAAGCGGTGTTGATCCTGGAAAAGAACTGTCACTTTGTCCCTCTGAAGCAGAAGCTCGGCTGGCTCAAACGCACGTGTCAAGACTTGGGGGAACTAATGGTGGCTCTCATGAAGTATGTCGATTCTTATAACACAAAGGATCCGGGTTCTGATGAAGAGAAGCCTGGTCAGAATAAAAAGAATAACCATGGCAAGAGTGTGGTAGGAAATGGTAACCAAGGCAAGAGGAAGAATCTGGATGGCGGGTCAGAATTGGTAGCCAACGCCAGCACAGGAAACAACCATGCCAAGGGCAACGGGAAGTTCAGACCACCTTTTAATAAAAACAAGACTCCTTTCAATTTGGAAGAGATGCTCAATAAGCCTTGTCCAGAGCACAGCCGCCCGGATAGACTGGCGGGTCACACATGGGGTAATTGCCATGTTATGCAAAAGTTCAAAGACTACAGCTTACGACAGCACCACAACGATGGTGGCCCGCCCGGCGGCTCAAGACCAGGCGGGTCAGGAGCCGGGTTTGGGTCCGGCGGCTCAGGATCCGGCCATCATGGCCAGGACAACCACGGAGGACATCATCAGCACTTTGGTGGTAACAATCAACAACAGAATAACCAGTCTGGGTATTAGAGTAATCCAAAGCAGCTCAACTCGGGTTAGTATCATGTTTTCACGACTAGCCTGGACAGGCGAGATCAGAAATTGTGCAAACGGGGGGTTAACACGGTTACGCCGGCTCTACCACAATACTTGAAGTGGTCTGCATATGACATAACCTGGAGCCGAGAGGATCACCCGCCGCGCGTTGATGAGCCGGGGCGGCTGGCTCTGGTGGTTGCACCGCAAGTGGGAGGATATGTGTTCACTAAGGTGCTTATGGATGGTGGCAGTAGTATCAACATACTATTCTATGACACTTTCTGACGAATGAAGTTGCTTGATAAGGATCTTAAGCCTTCCTCGACAGTTTTTCATGGTGTAGTGCCTGGCAAGTCGGCTTACCTGGTGGGTAAGATCTCTCTGGAAGTTGCCTTTGGTGATGAATACAACTACAGGGTGGAGACCTTGTGCTTTGAGGTGGTAAAAATCAAGAGCCCCTATCACGCTCTGTTCGGGCGGCCGGCTTATGCCAAGTTCATGGCTAGGCCTTGCTATTTCTACTTGCAGATCAAGATGCCCGGATTGAACGGGACGAATACGGTTCATGGTGATCGGAAGATGGCAATTGAGTGCGAGGAAGGAGACACAACTTATGCAGAGTCCAGTTGTGCTGAGGCAGAGCTCAAATTTTACAAGGAAAATGTTGACCCAGAGGACATGACACAGTTAAAAAAGCCCACCACAGAGGTTGAGCCACCCCTCAAGTTTTCAGCGGACGATACCAAATTGGTGGATTTCAATCCGGGCGACTCATCTCAACAGTTCACTATTAGGGCCAATATGGATCCCAAATAGGAAAGCGCGCTCATCGAATTCATCCATGAGAATCAGGACATCTTCGCATGGAAACCTTTTGACATGTCGGGTGTTTCAAGAGAGTTCGCCGAGCACCACCTTAATGTGGATCCTAAGTTTAAACAAATCAAGCAGTTTCTACGGTGGTTAAATGAGGAGAGACACAAGGCCATTGGGGAAGAGATAGCCCGGCTCTTGGCAACAGTTTTTATCGTCGAGGTCTTTCACCCGGAGTGGCTTGCTAACCCGGTGCTAGTACTTAAGAAGAATGGCGTGTGGCGCATGTGTGTGGACTACACGGATCTTAACAAGGCCTGTCCAGCTGACCTGTTTGCTGTCCCTCGCATTGACCAGATCATTGATGCGACGACGGGTTTTGAGAGTTTATGCTTCCTGGATGCTTATTCTGGTTATCATCAAATCAAGATGGTAGTCAAGGACCAAGAGAAGACGGCTTTCATCACACCTTTTGGTGCCTTCTGTTACGTATCTATGCCTTTTGGGTTCAAGAGTGCCCAAGCGACTTATCAGTGTTGTGTCCAAAACTGTCTTCACAGTTAGATTGGGCATAACGTTCATGCATATGTGGATGATAATGTGATCAAGTCAAGGAAAAAAGATACTCTGCTAGATGACCTGAAGGAGACTTTCAATAACTTACGAGTCTACAAGATGATGCTTAACCCGGCTAAGTGTGTCTTTGGCGTTCCGGCTGGCAAGCTCTTGGGATTTCTAGTCTTTGAGCGTGGCATTGAAGCTAACCCAGATAAGATCAAAGCTATCACCTCCCTGTTTGAGCCGGCATGCATCAAGGATGTTCAACACTTGGCAGGTCGAATTGCTACGTTAAGCCGGTTTATAAGCCGCCTTGGTGAGAAGGACATCCCTTTATACCAGATGATGAAAAAGACGGACAATTTTTTCTGGAGTAAGGAGGTGGGTGAAGCGTTTGAGGCACTCAAGAGATGACTCACTGAGCTGCCGATTTTAGCCGCTCTAGTTGAAAAGGAACCCTTTCTCTTATATGTGGCGGCTAATAACAGGGCTGTCAGCGCTGCAACCGTCGTCGAGCGTAAGGAGGCAGGGAAGGAATATCCGGTTCAAAGGCCGGTTTACTATATCAGTGAGGTCCTGACAGAGTCCAAGCAGAGATATCCACATTGGCAGAAGCTGGTGTATGGGGTGTTCATGGCCAATCACAAGCTAAAGCATTATTTCCTGGGCCACTAGATCATAGTGGTTAGCTCTGCACCTTTGGGAGACATAATTCAAAACTGAGAAGCCACTGGCAGGATCGCCAAGTGGGCACTAGAGCTTGGACCTCTCAATTTGAAATACGTACCTCGCACGCCGGTCAAGTCTCAAGCCTTAGTGGATTTCATAAATGACTGGACTTAAAGTCAGACGCGCGAGCAAAATCCGGACAACACATACTGGACGATTCACTTTGATGGATCCAAGCAACTGGAAGGATCAGGGACAGGAGTTGTCTTAACATCTCCCAAAGGTGATAAGTTCTGTTATGTGCTAAGGTTGATGTTTCCTTGTACTAACAATGCAGCTGAGTACAAAGCCCTGCTTCATGGCCTCCGGTTGGCTAAAGAGATGAATCTGAGCCGAGTTAGGTGCTTTGGTGACTAAGATCTGGTAGCCAAGCAGGTGTCAGGAACGTGGGACTCCAAAAACCCGCGGATGGTGGCTTACCGCCTAGCGGTTGATGTCATTGCTGGTCACTTCAAGGGTTACCACGTAGATCATATCGATCATCGCAAGAACGAGGCGGCTCCGCCTAATGTTTTCTTGGATGTGCTACATCACCCGTCGGTTAAGTTACCTTCAGAGGAGGACTTGGCTATTCCTGACTCGAAGGGACAGCTGGTGGCGGCTCTACATGCTATTCCTGACTGGACCATGCCTTATTTGGCATACTTGACTCGTGACGAGTTACCTAATGATGAAAATCTGGCCAAACAGATCACCAGGCGGTCTAAGTCTATGATGATAGTCAATGGCGAGTTACATAAGTGCAGCGTCACCAGCGTGTTTCAACGTTGTGTCTCACCTGAAGAGGGCAAGGAAATCTTGAATGAAACGCATGGTGGTGATTGTGGTCATCACGTTGGCTCAAAATCTCTGGTAGCCAAGGCCTTTAGACATAGTTTCTTTTGGCTGATGGCTCATAAGGATGCGGAAGATCTGATCCGCAAGTGTGATGGTTGTCAAAAGTTTGGCAGGCGTGTTCATGTTTCGGCTCAAGAATTGCGCATGATTCCAATTACTTGGCCGTTCGCGGTCTGGGGACTTGATATGGTCGGGCCTTTCAAGAGATCCAAAGACAAAAAGACCCACCTCTTGGTGGCGGTTGACAAGTTTACCAAGTGGGTAGAAGCCGAGCCGGTCAGCAAGTGTGACGTGGCTACGGCGGTTCAGTTTATTAAGAAGCTGATCTACCATTTTGGTTACCCTCACAGTATCATCACGGACAATGGTACGAACCTGTCCAAGGGGGCTATGAAAATGTTCTGCGACAATGAGCACATCCGGCTTGATGTTTCTGTGGTTGCTCATCCATAGTCCAACGGTCAGGCGGAGCGTGCTAACCAAGAAATCCTGAGAGGTATCAAGCCCCGGCTTATGGTTCCTTACAGAGAACGCCGAGTTGCTGGGTGGAGGAATTGCCGTCCGTCTTATGGAGCATCAAAAACACTCCCAACAGATCAACGGGTTATACACCTTTCTTCATGGTTTATGGTTCATAGGTCGTGTTACCAAGTGACATCCGTCATGACTCGCCACGAGTGGCGGCTTACGTTGAGGCGGACAATGAAACGGCGCGTCAAGATGCCTTGGATGCCCTGGAGGAGGAACGTGATCTGGAGGCGGCTCGTTCGGTGATTTATCAGCAAGACCTACGCTGCTATCATAGCCGAAGGGTCAAGACCAGGACGTTTCAAGAAGGCGACTTAGTGATGTGGTTGATTCAAGATCAGACAGATGCGCACAAGTTATCCCCTCCATGGGAAGGACCTTTTGTGGTCAGCAGAAATCTGAATAACGGGTTATATTGCCTCATTGACATCCGAGACGACTCATATACCTCAGGGCAGGAGACCCACTGGTCGTGGAACATAGCGCATCTACGACCTTACTATACTTAAGTTGTCAAGACTTGACATTGTACACCATCATTGTACATATCATATATTTATATGAATAAAGTAGGCATCCCTGGAAAGTCGGAGCCTCTGCTGTTTCACATATTTCAATCTGTGGAAAAAGTGAAAATATGATCGTCTAGGGGGCTTCCCACCTGCCGGGTGTAGCTTATCACACCCTATCAGTCGGCTCTCAAGCCAAAATAGTTGACTCTGTCAACATGATCGTCCAGGGGGCTTCCCACCCACGGGGTGTAGCTTATCACACCCTATTGGTCGGCTTTTAGGCCAAATAGTTGACTCCATCAGCAAAGGTCATTTGGGGCTTCCAACCCACCGGGTTTAGCTTAAACACCCTCTTGATCGGCTCTCAAGCCAAACAGGGTTAAACCTGCCCGTGAGACTGATGCTGCTCCGCCAGGTGACTCGCCGAACTCTTACCAGTTAATCTCGGCTGGAGACCCTGAGCTGGTTCAAAGAACTTAATGGGTAATCTTGATAGAGACCCTGTACTGGTTAAGGTTAAAATGGCGGTTATGGTCACGTGAGGGCCGGCTTATGAAAAGCAAGGATAAACTCTCCCATCTACTGTGACTCTCCGCTATGTGGCCCGTTCTTACTCTTAGACAATTAATCCTTGAGGACCCTATACTGTTTAAGGTTAAAACGACGGATTTATGTCACGTGAGAGGCAGTTTTTGGGCTATCAGGGTACTCATGCCCTTCCGTATCTCTTCTGGGACGTCACACTTCCTTTCAGTTAATCTCGCTTAGAGACCCTGAGCCGGTTCAAAGAACTTAACGGCCAATCTCGATAGAGATCCTGTACTGCTAAGGAGTTTTAAGTGGCAAGTTAGCCCAGCAGAACCGGCACATGAGTTATTATGAAAAAGCAAGTTAGGAAGATACATCATCTTTGGGTTACACTATTCTAAGCCTCCCTCCTAACAATGCGAAGATACATCTATTCTTGCAGGTCGGTTAAAACCACCAAGAGTCGACAAAACATCCAATATAAGTCGGCAGCGCAAGGCAGATGTCGTATGTTAAGAAGGACAATTTAATATGTGCACGATGGCACAGTACATGCAAAGATAAGGTTTACTATAAGCCCATTATAGATGCTCTCTACAGAGCTCAAAAGTGGTGACTCAAAGTTTTTTACACCGCTCTATGGCGGGTCAAAAGGCCGTCTTATCCACGATGTTATCGAAGTCGTCAGTTCGACGACGGGTTACCTTCCGGTGGGTCTTCGACCTCCATGATCTGGAGATTGTCCATGTCCCAGTTGTAGTTGGTTAAAGCTGCAAAGTTTCCCTCTTCAAAGAGGGGGGACAGGTCAAGATCAGAAGCAAAGAGGTGCTTACTTCATTCAGGGATCAAGTCTTTGGCATCAAAGGTGGGGCCGCGTATTCTCTTCTGCTCGGCATTGTAAGCCGCCTGGTATGTTGACAAGTTAACTTCCTCTGCTAAAATGGAAGCGAGGACTTTGGAAGCTTTCACACACCATGCATAGTCAGCCTCCGTAAACTCTGAGCCGTCATCCTTCTTGGAGGGAAACCCGTCCATCATGTCTTCGGGAGTCAACTTTGGAGCAAAAGCCAATGCTCGGCTTGTGGCTGCGATGGCTCCCTGTCGGGCGACTGATTTCTTAATCTCTTGGATATGTTTTGGCAGGGTGGACATCAGTTCTTATGACCCCCTTCATAGTTGGAGGGATGTTATCCTTATAAAGTACCGCCTTGATCATGCAGACAGCTCCGCAATATAGCTGCTCTGTCAAAGTATAGATAGCTTTCAGAGGCACCAAACTGTCAGAAGCAAGTTGACAGCTCCTTGGACCTGCATAAGCCGGATTTTTGGTCATAAGTCGCTAGTATTGTTGGAAATATGCCCTAGAGGCAATAATAAATTAGTTATTATCATATTTCCTTGTTCATGATAATCGTTTCTTATCCATGCTATAATTGTATTGATCGGAGACTTAAATGCATGTGTGGATGCATGGACAAAACCATGTCCCTAGTATGCCTCTAATAGACTAGCTCGTTGATCAAAGGATGGTTAAGGTTTCCTAGCCATGGACATGAGATGTCATTTGATAACGGGATCACATCATTGGGAGAATGATGTGATGGACAAGACCCAAATTACAAACGTAGCATTTGATCGTGTCAGTTTATTGCTGCTGTTTTCCGCATGTCAAGTATATGTTCCTATGACCATGAGATCATGGAGCTCACTGACACCGGAGGGATGCTTTGTGTGTATCAAACGTCGTAACGTAACTGGGTGACTATAAAGGTGCACTACAGGTATCTCCGAAGGTGTCTGTTGAGTTGGCATGGATCAAGACGGGGATTTGTTACTCCGTATGAAGGAGAGGTATCTCCGGGCCCACTCGGTAATGCAACATCACAACAAGCCTTGCAAGCAATGTGACTAAAATGTTAGCCACGGGATCTTGCATTACGGAACGAGTAAAGAGACTTGCCGGTAACGAGGTTGAACTAGATATGGAGATACCGACGATCGAATCTCGGGCAAGTAACATGCCGAAGAACAAAGGGAACGTTATACGGGATTGACTGAATCCTTGACATAGAGGTTCGACCGATGAAGATCTTCGTAGAATATGTAGGAACCAATGTGGACGTCCAGGTATCACCATTGGTTATTGGCCGTAGAGGTGTCTCGGTCATGTCTACATAGTTCTCGAACCCGCAGGGTCTGCACACTTAAGGTTCGGTGACGTTTCGGTAGTGTAGAGTTATGTATGGTGGTGACTGAAGATTGTTCGGAGTCCCGGATGAGATCCTGGACGTCACGAGGAGCTCCGGAATGGTCCGAAGGTAAAGATTCATATATAGGAAGTCCCAATTTGGTCGCTGGAAAAGTTTCGGGCTCATCGGTAGTGTACCGGGAGTGCCGGTAGTGTACCGGGAGACCTCCGGGAGGGGTATTTCGACCCAAGAGCCTACATGGGCTGTAGGAGGGTGAATACCAGCCCTTAGTGGGCTGGTGGAAGTCCTACACAAAGCCCATGAGGCTGGGAAGAAAATACCAAAAGGAAAAAGGTGGAAAAAGGTAAAAAGGGGCTATATAAGGAAGGAGTCCTAATCCTACTTGGAGGAGAAGGAAGAGGATTCCTCCCTCCTTGGTTTGGCCGACCCAAGGGCTGCCTTTTTGGCAGCTAAGCCCCCTCCTCCTCTCCTCCTATATATACTAGAGGATTTTAGGGTTTTGGCACAAGATTTTCAGCCACGTGCCACCCGTTCCTCTAGTGCATAGCTTCTCCTCTAGATCGGATTTCTGCAGTGCTTAGGGAAAGCCCTGCTATAATAGCTCCACCACCATCTCCGGAGCGCCATCACGCTGACGGAGAACTCATCCTCCCCTCCACTTCCTCTTGCTGGATCAAGACGGTGGAGATCGTCATCAAGCTGCACGTGTGCTGAACGCGGAGGTGTCGTCCGTTTGGTACTAGATTGGAAGGATCGTGATCAAGGCCATGAGACGATTCATGATGAGGTCGCGAGACGGATCGTGATTGGATCGCGGGACGGATCATGCTGAGATCGCGGGACGCTCGGCGATTTGGATAGCGAAGATGTTCGACTACACCAACCGCGTTTCTTAACGCTTCCCTCTTAGCGATCTACAAGGGTACGTAGATCCACTCTCCCTCTCGTAGATGCTCATCACCATGGGTAGGTTTGCGTGTGCATAGGAAATTTTTTGTTTCCTATGTGACGTTCCCCAACAGTGGCATCATGAGCTAGGTTGATGGTTCGATGAGATCTCGAGTAGAACACAAAAGGTTTGTGGGCGTTGATGCTTAGATTGCTTCCTCCCTTGGTCGTGTTTTGGTTCAGTGGTATTGTGGGATGAAGCGTCCCGGACCAACCTTACTCGTACCCTTACGAGAGACCGGTTCCCTCAACTGCACTTGTTGCAATAGATGGCTAGCGGGTGTCAGTTTCTCCTACTTTAGTTGGATCGGATTCGACAAAGGCGGTCCTTGAGAAGGTTGAAAAGCAACTAGTGTATCACCGTTGTGGTTTGTGCGTAGGTGAGAATCATTCTTGCTAGATACCCGTAGCAGCCACGTAAAACATGCAACAACAATTAGAGGACGTCTAACTTGTTTTTGCAGGGTATGTTGTGATGTGATATGGCTAATTACATGATGTGATACATGTGATGTATGAGATGATCATGTGATGTATATAATTTCACGACTTGCACGTCGATGAGTACGACAATCGGCAGGAGCCATAGGGTTGTCTTTAATTATTGTATGACCTGCGTGTCAATCATTAAGCGCTATGTAATGCTTTACTTTATCGCTAAGCGGTAGTAATAGAAGTAGAAGCAGGGCTGGCGCCACAACCCCAATGGCAGCACATTGATGGAGATCAAGATGATGGAGATCATGGTGTTGTGCCGGTGATGATGGAGATCATGCCGGTGTTTTGAAGATGGAGATCTTAAACATAAGTTCATGGCCATATCATGTCACTTATGAATTGCATGAGATGTTAATCTTTTTATGCACCTTGTTTTGCTTAGGATGACGGTAGCATTATAAGGTGATCCCTCACTTAATTTGAAGATAAATTGTGTTCTCCCCGAGTGTGCACCGTTGCGAAAATTTGTCGTGTTGAGACACCACGTGATGATTGGGTGTGATAGACTCTACGTTCACATACAACGGGTGCAAGCCAGATTTGCACGTCCAGAACACTCGGGTTAAACTTGATGAGCCTAGCATGTACAGACATGGCCTCGGAACACAAGAGACCGAAAGGTCGAACATGAGTCATATAGTAGATATGATCAACATAATGATGTTCACCATTGCAGCCACCTCAACTCATGTGATGATCGGACTTGAGTTGGTGAATTTGGATCATGTATCACTCGAATGATAGGAGGGATGTCAATTTGAGTGGGAGTTCTTAAGTAATATGATTAATTGAACTCATTATCATGAACATAGTTAATAGTGTCTTTGCAAATTATGTTGTAGATTACTAGCTCACGCTGTAGCTCCCTTAATTTTTATATGTCCTCGAGAAATAGAGTTGAAAGATGTTGGTAGCAATATTGCGAACTAGGTCCGTGATTTGAGGATTGTCCTCATTGCTACACAGAAGGCTTATGTCCTTAATGCACCGCTCGGTGCACCACCCCCTCTAGCGTCGTCTGTAGATGTTGTGAACATCTGAAAGGCACGTTTTGATGACTACTTGATAGTTTAGTGCATCATGCATTACGACTTAGAATTGAGGCTCCAAAACGTTTTGAACGTCACGGAACATATGAGATGTTCTAGGAGCTGAGATTGTGATCTCAGGATCGTGCCCGTGTTGCGAGATATGAGTTCTCCAACAAGATTCTTTGCATGTAAGATGAAGGAGAATAGCTCAATCGTTGAGCATGTACTCAGATTGTCTGGGTACTACAATCGCTTGAATCAAGTGGGAGTTGATCTTCCAGATAAGATAGTGATTGATATAGTTCTCCAAGTCACTGTCACTAAAGCTACTAGAACTTAGTGATGAACTATAAAACGCCAGGAATAGAAGTATTGATCCCTGAGCTATTCGCGATGTTTGACACCGCAAAGGTAGAAATCAAGAAGGAGCGTCAAGTGTTGATGGTTAATCAAACCACGAGTTTCGAGAAGGGCAAGAGAAAGGAGGGAAACTTCATGGATAGCAAGTCAGTTGCTGCTCAAGTGAAGCAACCCAAAGTTGAACTCAAACCTGAGACTAAGTGCTTCTGTTATGAGGTGAGCGGTCGCTAAAGCGGAACAACCCTAGATACTTGGTAGATAAGAAGGCTGGCAACATCGACAGAAGTATATTTGATATACGAGTTATTGATGTGTACCTTGCTAGTACTCTTAGTAGCACCTGGGTATTGGATACCGGTTCGGTTGCTAAATGTTAGTAACTCAAAATAAAAGCTACGGAATAAACGGAGAACTAGCTAAGGGTTAGGTGACGATATGTGTTGGAAATGTTTCCAAGGTTAATGTGATCAACATCGCACACTCTCTCTACCTTCAGGATTAGTGACGAACCTAAATAAATGTTATTTGGTGTTTTGCATTGAGCATGGACATGATTAGATCATGTTTATTGCAAATACGGTTATTCATTTAAGTTAGAGAATAATGGTTATTCTGTTTACATGAATAATACCTTCAATGGTCATGCACTTAGTGAGAATGGTTTGTTGAAATCTTGATCGTAGTATTACACATGTTCATAACACTGATGTCAAAAGATACAAAGTTAAATAATGATAGTACCACATACTTGTGGCATTGCCGCAAAATTTCATATTGGTATAAAGCGCATGAAGAAATTCCATGCTGATGGATATTTGGACTCATTCGATTTCGAATCGGTTGAGACATGCGAACCATGCCTCTTGGGCAAGATGACTAAAAACCCCGTTGGATGGAGCGGGCAAGTGATTCATTGGAAATGATACATGTTGATGTATGCAATTCAGTGAGTCTTGTAGCATGGAGTGGATATCATTATTTTCTTACCTTCGCTGATGATTTAAGTAGATATAGTGTATATTTACTTAATGAAACACAAGTCTGAATCGTTTGAAAGGTTCAAGCAAATTCAGAGTGAAGTTTAAGATCATTGTGACAAGAAGATAAAAATGACTGCGATATGATCGTGGAGGTGAATATCTGAGTTACGAGTTTGGCATACAACTTAAGACAATGTGAAATTTGTTTCACAACTAACGCTACCTGGAACACCATAGTGTGATGGTGTGTCCGAACATCGTAGTCATGCCCTATTGGATATGGTGCGTGCTATGGTGTCTCTTATCGTTTTACTACTATAATTTTGGGGTTATGCATTAGAGACAACTACATTCACTTTAAATAGGGCACCATCTAAATCCGTTGAGATGACATCGTGTGAATTATGGTTTGATAGAAACCTAAGCTGTCATTTCTTAATGTTTGGGGCAGCAACACTTGTGTGGAAAATGTTTTCACCTAATGAGGTCGAACCCAAGGCGGACAAGTGCATCTTCATAGAATACCCTAAGAATAGTTGGGTGAACCTTCTATCTCAGATCCAAGTGCAAAGTGTTTGTTGCTAAAACGGATCCTTTCTCGAGTAAAAGTTTCTCTCGAAAGAATTGAGTGGGAGCAAGATAGAACTTGATGAGGTTGTTAAACCTTTGTTCAACCAGAGAGCGGCGCAGAATGTTGTTTCTGTGAAGCCTACGTTAGTTGAAGAAGAAGTTAATGATGATGATCATGAAGCTTCAGGATCAAGTTACTATCAAACTTCGTAGGTCGACAAGGATGTGTACTGCTCCTGAGCGGTACGACAACCCTGGATGTCATGTTGTTGGACAACGATGAACCTACGAGCTATGGAGAAGCGATGATGGGCTCGGATTCCGAGAAATGGTTGGAGGCCATGAAATCCGAGATAGGATCCATGTATGAAAACCAAGTATAGAATTTGGTAGACTTGCTCGTTGGATGGCAGGTCGTTGAGTACAAATGGATCTTCAAAATGAAGACAGACACTGATGGTAAATGTCACCATTTTTAAAGCTCGACTTGTTGCAAAGATGTTTGTGACAAGTACAAGTAGTTGACGGTGATGAGACTTTCTCACTCGTAGCGATGCTAAAGTCTGTTGGAAATATGTTAGCAGTTGCTGCATTTTCAATTATGAAATCTGGCAGATGGATGTCAAAACATCGTTTCCTTAACAGTTTACTTGAGGAAAGGTTGTATGTGATACAACCAGAAGGTTATTTGTCAGTCCTAAGGATGCTAAAAGGTGTGCGAGCTTCAGTGATCCTTTTATAGACTGAAGCAACCATCTCGGAATTGGAATATAGACTTTGATGAGGTGATCAAAGTTTTGTAGTTTATACAAAGTTTACGAGAAACTTGTATTTACATAAAGTGAGTGGGAGCACTATAGAATTTCTGATAAGTATATGTGGATGACATATTGTTGATCGGAAATAATGTAGAATTTCTGGAAAGCATAAACGGTTATTTGGAAAGTGATTTTCAAAGGAAGACCTGAATAAAGCTGCCTAATTGTTGAGCATCAACATCTATAGAGATAGATCAAGATGCTTGATGAGACTTTCAATAAAGTACATCCCTTGACAAGATTTTGAAAGAGTTCAAAATGGACCAGTCAGAGAAAGAGTTCTCGCCTGATTTGTAAGGTGTGAAGTTGAGTGAGACTCAAAGCTCGACAATGGCAGAAGAAAGAGAAAGGACGAACGTCGTCCCCTATGCCTTAGCCATAGGCTCTATATAGTATGCCATGCTGTGTACCGCACTTGTGTGTGCCTTGCCATGAGTCCGTCAAGGGGTACAAGAGTGATCCAGGGGTGGATCACTGGACAACGGTCAACATTATCCTTAGTAACTAAAGACTAAAGGAATTGTTTCTCGATTATGGAGGTGATAAAGGGTTCGTCGTAAGGAGTTGCGTCGATGCAAGCTTTAACACCAATCTGGATGGCTCGTAGTAGCAATCTGGATACGTATAGTGGAGCTGCCATTTGGAAAAGTACCAAGTTGAGTGTGGTAGAAGTGTTTACAGTTTGACATAGAGATTTGCGAAGTACACACGGATCTGAATGTTACAGACCCGTTGACTATAAGACCTCTCTCACATGCAAAGCTTGATCGAACCCCAGAACTCATTGGGTGTTAGATCCATAATAATGCGAATCACATGGTGATGTGAACTAGATTATTGACTCTAGTGCAAGTGGGAGACTGTTGGAAATATGCCCTAGAGGCAATAATAAATTAGTTATTATCATATCTCCTTGTTCATGATAATCGTTTCTTATCCATGCTATAATTGTATTGATCGGAGACTTAAATGCATGTGTGGATGCATGGACAAAACCATGTCCCTAGTATGCCTCTAATAGACTAGCTCGTTGATCAAAGGATGGTTAAGGTTTCCTAGCCATGGACATGAGATGTCATTTGATAACGGGATCACATCATTGGGAGAATGATGTGATGGAAAAGACCCAAATTACAAACGTAGCATATGATCGTGTCAGTTTACTGCTGCTATTTTCCGCATGTCAAGTATATGTTCCTATGACCATGAGATCATGCAACTCACTGACACTAGAGGGATGCTTTGTGTGTATCAAACGTCGCAACGTAACTGGGTGACTATAAAGGTGCACTACAGGTATCTTCGAAGGTGTCTGTTGAGTTGGCATGGATCAAGACTGGGATTTGTTACTCCGTATGACGGAGAGGTATCTCAGGGCCCACTCGGTAATGCAACATCAGAACAAGCCTTGCAAGCAATGTGACTAAAATGTTAGCCACGGGATCTTGCATTACGGAACGAGTAAAGAGACTTGCCGGTAACGAGGTTGAACTAGATATGGAGATACCGACGATCGAATCTCGGGCAAGTAACATACCGAAGAACAAAGGGAACGTTATACGGGATTGACTAAATCCTTGACATAGAGGTTCGAGCGATGAAGATCTTCATAGAATATGTAGGAACCAATGTGGACGTCCAGGTCCCGCCATTGGTTATTAGCCGTAGAGGTGTCTCGGTCATGTCTACATAGTTCTCGAACCCGCAGGGTCTGCACACTTAAGGTTCGGTGACGTTTCGGTAGTGTAGAGTTATGTATGGTGGTGACTGAAGATTGTTAGGAGTCCCGGATGAGATCCGGACGTCACGAGGAGCTCCGGAATGGTCCGGAGGTAAAGATTCATATATAGGAAGTCCCAGTTTGGTCGCCGGAAAAGTTTCGGGCTCATTGGTAGTGTACCGGGAGTGCCGGTAGTGTACCGGGAGACCTCCGGGAGGGGTATTTCGACCCAAGAGCCTACATGGGCTGTAGGAGGGTGAATACCAGCCCTTAGTGGGCTGGTGGAAGTCCTACACAAAGCCCATGAGGCTGGGAAGAAAATACCAAAAGGAAAAAGGTGGAAAAAGGTAAAAAGGGGCTATATAAGGAAGGAGTCCTAATCCTACTTGGAGGAGAAGGAAGAGGACTCCTCCCTCCTTGGTTTGGCCGACCCAAGGGCTGCCTTTTTGACAGCTAAGCCTCCTCCTCCTCTCCTCCTATATATACTAGAGGATTTTAGGGTTTTGGCACAAGATTTTCAGCCACGTGCCACCCGTTCCTCTAGTGCATAGCTTCTCCTCTAGATCGGATTTCTGCAGTGCTTAGGTGAAGCCCTGCTGGAATAGCTCCACCATCTCCGGAGCGCCATCACGCTGCTGGAGAACTCTTCCTCCCCTCCACTTCCTCTTGCTGGATCAAGACGGTGGAGATCGTCATCAAGCTGCACGTGTGCTGAACGCGGAGGTGCCGTCCGTTCGGTACTAGATCGGAAGGATCGTGATCAAGGCCACGAGACGATTCGTGATGAGTTCGTGGGACAGACCGTGATGAGTTCGCGAGACGGATCATGATTGGATTGCGGTACGAATCATGATGAGATCGCGGGACGCTCGGCGATTTGGATCGCGAAGATATTTGACTACACCAACCCCGTTTCCTAACGCTTCCCGCTTAGCGATCTACAAGGGTACGTCGATCCACTCTCCCTCTCGTAGATGCTCATCACCATGGATAGGTTTGCGTGTGCACGGGAAATTTTTTGTTTCCTATGTGACGTTCCCCGACAAGTATAAGTATTCATACAAAAGTTTTGGCTAAGTATTTAAATGCTTACCAAATATGGCGGCTGACATATTCCTGATATGGCGCTGCAAGGATTGTAGCTCATCTGACACAATCACGAGCCGCTGGTTAGCATCGTCTGCTCATTGAGGCAAGGATGCTTGTTCTGTTTCAGCAGACTCTTTAAAAGCAGCAAAGTCAGCTTTAATCTTGGTCAGTTCCTTGTCAAGGAACCGGCACTTTTCATCTGCCTCACTTCGGGCAGCTTGCTGGGTGGCCAAATTGCTCTTTAAACCGGTTAATTTCGACCCGGCTTTGTTTAAAGCTTCCTGTCACATATCAAAATGCAGAATAAATCCCCAGGATGGAATTTTATCAGATGATGAAGATTAAGACAATATTATGCAATTTTCAAGAAGATTGCAAGCAATATGTTTGACATTTGGGGGGTAATGTCTATTTGATCTCCCAAGATTTACAAGGAAGCTCTGACTCAACTTTATCAAAATTGAGCCGGCCCTTGGGGGGCCACAATTGGGTCTTCAAACTATTCACATTAAAGCTCCAACTCAACTTTATCAAAATTGAGCCGGCCCTTGGGGCCTACAATTGGCTCTCCAAAGTATCTACAATGAAAGCTCCGACTCAACTTTATCAAAATTGAACCGACCCTTGGAGGCTACAATTGGCTCTCCAAAGTATCTACAATGAAAGCTCCGACTCAACTTTATCAAAAATGAGCCGACCCTTGGGGGTTACGGATGATGCTTTGAGCAACCAAATCTAAACTAATAGTTGAGGCCTACAGGCTAAGTATTTCTATTTCTAGCAAGATTTGAAGACCCGGCTTATCATTAGCTAATATTAACCTGGCTCTTGGGGGCTACGTAAGGTATAAGGAAAGGAGAGTGAGAGTACCTCATATTTCTTCTTCATCAGGTTGACAAGATTGAGCTCTAGGTCCCGGCTTGTAGACGCGCGGTTCAGATAACCAGCGTGAAGCTCATCGGCTATTAGCTTCTCTAGTCCAGAGAGTTCAAATTCCAACTTCTTGGAGGTTTCAGTCGCCTCAGTGTGCTTTGTTAATACACAAGGTTGAGGAGAGTGAAAGCCGGTGCCGATATTTTGGACGTATGGAGTATTTGAATTGTCAACAGTCTTGGAAGGGCTTGGTGGCTTGGAATTGGCCCTCAGAGGACTCTCAGGAATCATATCGTTGGCCGTTGGCTCAGCAGAATGATGAGCTTCTTCAGGTGCCTCTTTGGAAGCCGCCGAGGGATCAACATGCGGCACGGGAGGATCCGGCTTGGCAGGTTCCGGCTCTCGAGCTTTGTGGCCAGGGGTAGACCCGCTGGCCTTCGTTCGTTTTGCTTGGGCCCTGGAAACCACATGAGGTCATGGTTCGAGCTTTATATATAACAAAAATTTGAACATAAGCATAAAGACACAGACTCTGGGTTAATCTTCACAGGCGGCAGAGCAGTTCCGGTAGAGTCGCCGGACGAAGGGGGTGACTCTTGAAAGAATTTAAGACAACATAAGACAGTGTCCAATTACAAAGACAAGGTTGATAAACAAAGTCAGGTTGAATAGATACCTCAGCCGGCCGCTTCCGTTGAGTCGAAGATAACCCGACCATGAGATTGTTAGAGCTGGTGCTCCAGGTCTGGCGTTGGGAGATTTGTTGTTGCTTTTTCAAAAGAAAGTGGTGGTCTAAGTAAGCAAGAGGATGAGAAAGTGGGACTTTTCAGACGACCCACCGTATCTTCTGTGGTACAAGATGTTCTGAGTCGGATGAAATGTAAGTTATCTCAGGAACATTGGCGTGGATCATCTCCGTTTCGTCCCGTGAATAATTATTGTCAATAATGTGCATGAAGAGACGACCAAAAGAATCAAGCTCTACCTCTGAGTTGTCAGATTCCAGCTGTTCTTCGGGATGTTCTTGGGGTGTAGTTTTCTTCTTCCGGACATTAGTTCTCTTCTTTGACTTCTTCGGAGGAGGAACATACTTCTTTTTACAAAAGTCGGAATTGGCCTGGAAATATAAGCCGGCAAAAGGTTGAGTGATTGCTAAGTATAAGCTAATACAGAGATAAGGACATCGAGAGACACCCTTACGTCTGGGGCTGGGTTTGTGGCAGAGAAAGGTGCTAGCCCAATGGCACTGCAAGCTCCTGAAGACTCATGGACAAGGCTCCTGATGGAAGCCATGATGTCATCCTCTAATAACATTGTCTGATTAAAGCAGAGGGGTCATCAGACTAGCCTGTATATTCGCACATGAGGCGGCTTCGCCGGCTCAGGGGCATGACCCTCCAAGAAATCCAGCAACGGATTAAATCCAGGCCTATCAGTCCATTGGCCATAAGAGCTTTAATTTTTGCGTGAGATGGAGCGTGCTTCGCCCGCTCAGTGGCTGACAACCTGCCAGGAAGCTCAGTTGTTGTCTTGAGCCAGGACGGACGATAACCCGACAAGGGATGCTCTCCTTCTGGGGAGGTGTCTTTGGAGTAAAACCAAGTATTATTCCAGTCTTTAGGATGATTCTGCATTTGAACAGCCGGAAAAGTTATGTCTCGTCGCCTCTGAATGGAAATCGTGCAAAGCTCTAAGCTTGGACAAGCCTTCACCTCCGTCTGGCAGTTTGCATATACAAAACTCACGAAATAGACCAACAGATGGCTCTTCTTGCAAGTAAACTTCACCGGGTATTTGGGAGTTGCACATGTTGGAGACGGAATTGGGAGCGAGCTCTTGAAGGCGCAGTTTGAAGAAGTGAAGAACGTCTTGGAAGAATTTTGAGCCAGGGGGCTAAACCCACGCTCGAGATGATCCGAAAATACAACTACTTTAACCTCCTAAGGAACGGGCTTTAGCTCATTACCCGAAACCCGCCAATGGATGACATCTTTGGCGGGTAAGGTACCCGCGTCTACAAAATCCATTAGGAACTCCTCTGTGATAGCAGAGCCGACCCAATTGCATGAATTTGATGCGCGAGACATGGTGGCGACTTAAAACTATGCAAAGTAATAATTTTTGGCGAGTCGGAAGGTGACAGACAAAATAAGGGCGGTTAAAAAGTTTAAGTGCTATAAAGTTAAGTCACCAGAGCAGTTTTGATGAGAGTCGGAAGTTCACTGGCGAGTGAAGTTTGCAAAACAACAAGGCAAAATCTTACTAAGTGTGGAAAACAGGTTTCACAGACTACCTATGTAATTATGGATCTACAAAACAGAGGAAAATTGGGTTTATTATAGACCTAGCGATGAATAGCCGGACCAGTGACATTTTGAAGACAGTGAACATAACAACTACAGATCTGCATCTTGCTATTATCGACTTCCTACGGTCTACCGCAATGAAGCAGAAGATGATATCGTGTTCGATGATGTGTATACTATCTGCCATCGCGGAGAAGTTCGTCTTCTAGCGGCGGAGATCTCCATGAAAACCCTACCAAGAACTACAGATCTAGGGGAGGAGAAGAACTCACCGGAGCTGGCGCAACGGGTGCGGGCAGAGCTCTGGTACGAACAGGTTGATGCAGCTGCCTGCAGCGACGATGACATGGAAGCTTCGCCGGAGCGGAAGGACGCTGGAGCGACGACGTCGGGAGGAAGAAGAAGAGGCGCGAGTGGAGAAAGGAAGTGAAATTGCCCTTCGCGGTCAATCCAGGCGACGAAGGTTAATTGACCGAGACGGAAGCCTTGATTTTTGGGATACCAGTTTAATAGCGGAAAGATCCATTGCGGTTGTCAGGGAATCTTTTTGATGTTGCTCGCATGACATCACTGCGGGTTACTTTGTCTTATTTTCAGGTGGTAATGAGCAAGACTCGCTGCCAAGTGAGACAGAAGATTGAGCAAGACTCGCTGCCAAGTGAGACGGAACATTGAAATGAGCAAGCTCAAATCAACCTGGGGCCTAATGTTGGGGATATAACCCCGTGGTGAGACCCGCCCAGGCAGGGCCGAGTCACACCTGGCGGCTCATGGGCCAGACCAAGGACGGGCCCAAAGACTCAAGCCTTGGCATTCGGCAGCTCATCGAGATGGGCCAAGATGAGGCCCAGGCAAAGAAGTCACAAAGACCAGGGCGGATAAGCCGCCCGGAGATGGCTTGCTCAAGAAGGCAAGATAACATAGAGATAGACTCGGACACGTTGTGAGAGTCGGCATATGACTGGTGTAACCCATGGTCTTGAGGGCGAGACCCGAGGCGACTTAGACAGAAACCAACTAATCGAGTACTAGGTCAAGCGATTCCGCTACCTTGTAATCGACACTCCAATCAATACAACACAAGCAGGACGTAGTCTATTACCTCTACTTGAGGGGCCGAACCTGGGTAAACTCGTGTCCTTCGTCCCAACCAACCCCTTTGAGTCCATCACTTTAGGGATGGCCTCAAATCCGAGTCCTCAAACATCTGCCATGATAAAACCACGATAGTTTGCAACAAAACTGGGTTGAAGCCTTTCTACGTCAATAACACGGCTCTAGATGTAGGAAACCTTTTCAGCAAATTGCTTGTTTTGTCTTAACCTTCTGCCTTACTGCTTTTATCCTCCCGACTGCTTGCACACAGGCCAACTCTACTTTCTAGAAAAATAAATATACTCCTCCTTTGAAGAAGAAGACTAAGGCAGGTTAAACTCATGGCTATAAGAAAGCCTCTTCTCAGGAGCTGCTCGAGCTTGACGACTCGGAGGTAGAACTTGACTCTCTTGGCCATCTCTTTATGCAACTTATTGATGATGATTGTTCATAGGAAGAATCATAAACAAGCCATGACAACGCCCTTGAGGTAACTTACATTTCCTCCGACTCAGAAATCTTGCCACGGGAAAAAACACGTCGGGTCATCCGAAAAGTCCCGTTTTCACATCCTCTTTCTTACTTAGATCCCAACTTTCTTTTGAAAAAGCAACAACATGACTCCAGGCGTCAGACCTGGAGCACCGGCTCTGAAGACCTCTTGGCTGGCTTGCCAAATTCTTCGCCCCCAGGGAATGGCGTGTTGAGGTATTCCTTTGACCAATTTCAATATATGTATACTGTTTTTTTGGATTGTAACTTACTTTGCTCTTACCATCTTAACCTTTCAGGAAACACCCCCTTCGTCTGGCGACTCGACCGCATCCAAGCTGCCTCCTCTTAAATTTAACCCAAAGTATGTATCTTTATACTCCACAGCATATATTAACACCCTTTGACCTACTATTTGTATAACAATCTTTTTGCTCCCAGGGCTCAAGCAAAGTGAAGAAAAGTAGGCAGGTCAACCGCCACTCCTACTGCTCAAGACCCGGAGACTCCCAAGCTGGACTCTTCTACAACTCATGTTGAGCCCTCTGAGGCCGAAAAAGATGCTCCTGAAGACGCCCCTCAATTTTCTGAGCCGGCTGACCATGATATGGCTGCTCCTGAAGGCCCTCCAGAGACTGAGCCTAAGACGCCCAACCCTTCACCAACCACCAAAGATACGGCTCCTCCACAAGTTGTTGTCACCGGGATGGGTTACCACTCTCCCGCTCCTCATGTGTTAACAAAACATACTAGAAAGGATGAAGAGCCCTCACCAGAGAAGATTGACTTTGCATTTCCTAGCCTGGAGAAGCTGACTGCAGATGAGTTACACTCGGGTTATCTGAGCTGCCTCTCCACAATTCGTAACATGGAGTCCAAGCTTGTTGGACTGATGAAGAAGAAGTATGAGGTACTCCTCCCATCTTTCCTTTACTTATATACTTATGTAGCCCCCAAGACCTGGTTTAATATTGTAAATAGTAGACCGGGTCTTCCAATTTTTGGCATGTTATAAGTAGCTTGTCCTGTAGCCCCCAAGTGACGGGTTAATATAGATAATAAGCTGATACTTACTTGAAAATAAGATCCAAGTGTAGCCCCCAAGTCCGGGTCATTATGCCAATGATGAGCCGGAGCTTTATTGCTTAGGAGCGCCAAGTATAACCCCCAAGTGCCGGGTCATTATGCAATGATTAGCTGGAGATTTATTGCTTAAAAGCACAAAGTGTAGCCCCCAACTTCCGGCTTATCTTCTTGAAGATGACCCTTGGCTTTCTTAGTATTGTAGACTTTGAGATAAATGACAGACATTAGCCCCCAAGTGTCAAGTATTTTGCTTGCAATCTGCTTGAGACTTGTAATATTATTAATTCAGCACTTTTTACTACTAATGTGTCTCCTTGGAGACTTAGAACTCATGGAGCTTATTTGCACTATGCAGGAAGCTTTGAACACGGCCGAGTCTGACCTGGCCGACCTTAGAGAGGATGTTGTCGCAGATCAAGCTGCTCGGGCTGAGGCGGAAGATAAGTGGCAGGTTCTGTCACAAAACTTGAAAAAGTATAGGACAACTTTCTTGCTTTCAGGAAAGCTGCTGAATCTGAACAAGCCTCCCAGACAAAGCATGCAGAAGATGCGGATGAAAAACTCAAGCTTGTCACAAAAGAGCTAAAAACCCTCAAGTGTCAAATATCCCGGATGACTCCTGCCATCTTTGGTAAGTACTTGAAACTTAGAAAAATTCCATAGTTTGTTTAAAAAAATTTTAGGCTGCTTATAACTTCTGATTTTCTTTGCAGGAGAGAGAAGCCGCTAACCTCAACCGATAGCTTGTTGAAGCTCAAAGTAGTATACACCTTGATGGAACAGCTATACTGCGGGGCCCTTTGTACCATAAAGTCAATCCTGACTGAGAAAGGTGTCCCAAAACTCATGAAAGGGGTAATAGAAATCTTATCCACCGTGCCCAAGCAAATCGAGGAGCTAAAAAGATCAGCCACTAGAAAGGGAGCAATTGTAGGAGATATGCCCTAGAGGCATAATAAATGTTATTGATTATCTCCCTATTCATAATTATGTTGATGTTCCATGCTATAACTGCAATGATCCTCGAGTCTACAAATAAAATGAGGCTTGAAGGAAGAATCTTATGCACGTGTGGAATAATAAATGGTAAAATGTATTCCTAGTCTGGCCTCTAAGACTGTCTCAAGTATTACATGATGATCCTGTTTTCCTGATCATGGGCATGGCTATGCCGGCAATTTTGAGGGAACAATGTTAGAAGAACACTTGTGTTGAATCGACCTGAATTGATGTTATGCTATGAGATACATTCGTCATAAGTTAATGGTTAATAAAACAGAGAAGTTAAAGTTTGCATAATTCCTTAGACCATGAGAGTATCGAGTTTCTTCATGCTTGCTCCATGAACTTTGGGGTTCGTTAAACATCATCCGTAAATGGGTGGCTATTACGGAGGCTTACGGTTCACGGAAAAGTATGTCAAGTGACATGATAGCTAAGGATTGGGATTTTCTCCTCTAACGATGGAGAGATATCTCTGGGCCCTCTCGGTGTTACGGCATCCATCATCCTCTAGCCAGACACTTTGTGATTTGATCACGGGGATGCCAGAACACGGGAATGAGAAAAGAGAACAATACCGGTAATGAGGTAACTGGCATAGTGGACAAGTTGTTGTTCCACGGGGATGCCAACATGTCTCACCTCGGGTATTTGTAACATATCATGAAGCAACAGGAATAGCACACGGCAACTGGAGGTTCACTCGAATATTCATTCGTGTGGGTATAGGGGTCAATATGGGTGTCCACGGCTCCGATGTTGATCACTAATCTGAAGGGGTTCCGGGTCATGTATATACTTCATCGAACCTATAGGGTCACACGCTTAAGGGTCATCTATCTGCTGAATACTAGACAAGGAGTCTGAGAGAAAGTCATTGGAAAAGTTTCAAAGACAACAAAAAGGTTCCGGAGAGAACATTGAAAAAGTTTTGGTAAAATCGAAAAGTTGTTTCGGATAAAACCATTGATCCAAAAAGGTTTCAGAAAGCACCAGGAATGTTTTGGATGTTGCCAGATTGGTCTGGTAAATTCTGGAACTTTTTCGGAGAATAAACCGAAAAAGGTTTTCGGAGCTGCCGGAATTGTTTACCGAGTAAACGAAGATGGTTTTAAATTAGACTACCATACCAAAAATGTTCCGGAGCACGTCCAGATAATTTTAGAGGGTGCCAGAAATGTTCTGGAACCTTCCGGAATTTTTCAGAAGTAATAGTCTCGGAAAACATCTTGTACCAGCGTGAGGGGACAAGATCCCACGATTCGTGGGGGTTGTTTTGGGCTGTTTTTGGGGGTGCCCCCTTTAGGGGGCAGCCCCCTTGTGGCTGGACAAAGTTTTGTCCCCCATGGTGGGGGGAAACCCCCACAAAAGGTGGGTCTGGTTGGGAGGAGGTGGGGTGCCATGTGGGGCCCCCATGTCGGGGTGCCATGGACAAGGGGACATGCTTTCCCCTTGTTTTGTGGGTGCTTGTCATGTGGCTAAAATTTCAGCCACCACCACCCCTCCTTCCCCTATAAAAGGAGGTGGAGAGGATCTCTCCATCCTCACTCCAACTCTCTCACACACACCATGCATGATCTGGCATTCTCTCTCCCTCCCAGCGAAATAGTTTCGTCGAGGCGAAAGGTTGTCTGGGTTCGAGTGGGAACTAGTTCTGGACGACGAAGCCCTGCTGGATAGATGACACCGTATGTGTGCAACTCTATAGAGAGATCATAGTTTTGGTCTTAGTTTGAGAGTGCCTCCTGAAGGGCTGTTCGTGTGTCCGTCCGAGTTTTGGAGGTCCTCCCGAAGGGCTGTCCGAGTGACAGTCCAAGTTTTGGAGGTCCTCCCGAAGGGCTGTCCGCGACACCGTCCAAGGGACTATCCGACCGCCTCCCGAAGGGCTGTCCGCGGGGAAGATGTGGGTATTCATCCTCACGGTTGGGAGGTTGTAAAATCCTAGCTGCAGGGATCTGCACCGCCATTCGTCACTAACTCTACTTCCGCTGCGCTATGAGTCGGTAACAGAAAGATCAAACCTTGTATGCAGTCTTCATAGTGGTCCTAGGCTGGTGTGTAGGTCGGATTTTTTTGTTTTCTACTGTGTTACCCTACAGTGGCATCAAGAGCCGTGCTATGCATAGCTGCAGGTTGCGATCTACAATACATAGAGATGTATGGGTATTGCATAATATAATTTTGGAGCAGATGAGATCTATTGCTGAAAATTATTTATGCGGGTAGCAGATGAAATCTGTTACCCGATATTCCTGTTGCTTCCCCTTAATTTGCGTAGTCCTGATCTTGAAGGCATGGTGGAATCTCACAAAGTTCTGGCAATCTGCGATCCTTTCATGCTACTCCTGAGTATGCTGATTGACAGATCAACGAAGTGCTAACCGTTCTTTGGGTTCCACCATAGTTAAGAAAGATGGACATTTCATAGACGAAAGGGCAATGGAGATGTGATCTGCACGGGGGTCATGTGTATGAAAAAGTTTAGTATGGGGCTCGAGATTTTATTATCTCGTGTTTCATACACCTTGGAAAGTTAATCTAGCAACTTGAATTATCATACTTGATGATGGACATTGGTAGCTTCGGTCTGTTTCGAAACCTTAGAAGCCACGTAAAACAAGTTTTTGCATGGACCGATTAGAGGCATCTAACTTGGTTTTGCAAGATGGTTTGCATGTGCATGTGGTGTGGTATAGTAGTATTCATAATAATTTGATTATGTATGAGATGACTATATGATGTAAATTGATTAACATGAACTGCGTGTCATGATTCGGCATGATGGCCGGTGCCATATGATTGCACTTTAATGACCTGCGTGTCAACCTTATGTAATGCACTTATTTTATTAGCTACAGAGATAGCAATATTATCTGGTGCATCGACAAGGTGGTGGCAATCTTCGCGAAGGTGAACACCGACGCGAATGCCGAAGATGAAGAAATACAAGACTTCTCCGTCAGAAAGGGCTATACCATATCATGCTATTATGAATTGCCTGAGATGTTTATCCCTTATGATGCACCCTTTTTATTGCGCGGTAGTCACTTTTATTAGGGTGATCTCTCACAAAATATCAAGTAGTTAGTGTTCTCCCAAGTGTAGCACCGTCACGGCATCTTTCCTTTCGGGGTATCACATGGATACATGGGTACGAACGATTGTACGGGTTTGAGGCGGGTGAGTTGAGACCTCACAACATGATCACTTGGTTGTCTTGACGTTCAGGCATGCAAGTCATGAGCTCGGAACACACGCATCAAAAGATGAACAAGAGTCACATAGACATGTGATTGGCAAGTTGGCCTACTGATTGCAATTCTCGTCACTTGAGATGGATACATCCTTGGCGTTGAATTGTAATATGGATCTTGAATCACTCAGAATCAATTATGAGAGATATTAATTTGAGTGGGAGCGCACTGTAGAATTGAATTATCTTAATTCTCAGTGCAATTCATTTTGAACAATGTCTAAGTGTGATTTGCATAATAGTTGTAGAATAATGGCTCGCGTTTCCACCTTCCCTATTAAAATTGAATAGCTTTTAAATATCCGATTAAAACTTTACGGTTGGTAACGTAATGTGAGGATTGTCCTCAATAGTGGTGAGAAGGACTTTGTCCTATCGTATACTTTCGATATTGTCTCGCTAATGCTATGGATCATGTGACGCTTGTCCTTCAATCCAAAAGCTAGAATTCTGTTTCAGTCAAGTGCAATAAGTTTGCTTCCATGAGACCCGAACTCCGAAAGTTTGGATAGTTATTTGATTTCATGGAATCTGAAAATCATTTTTAGACACAGACAAAGGCTAAAAGATATGAGATATCCAAAGCAATGTTTGTTTGCAAACTATTAGTAAAGGAGTTTACTATGCATTAGACTGATAAGAGAGGGATCCAGGAGAACGCCTATCATATGATGAAAGGTGAATGAAACAACAACGTAAATAGCAAGGAAGTGTCCGAAGGGTGTTAGTAAGACTTTCACGCCTAGGAAGTCCGGGGCTAATGCCACTCTTAAGTTGGATGCTTCTTCTGAGAGTAGGAGAAATACTAAAAGTTAAACTGTTAGAAGTATAATGGAAAAAGGAAAGAAGACTGGAATATCCAGCTCATGTATGAATATCATACAAGTTTTTGACGTATAGAAGGCTGGTCAAAGATATAGTTCTTGGGAATTATGGTTAAACATGTTAATCACTAATTCTTGGGTATTTTGAATTAATCACAAAGATACCCACTCGATTGCATTCTGTTGCAACTCAATGTAAGAACTACTATGGCCTGAAAGACTAGCCAGGGATGAGGTTTAGATACACGCAGGGAACATAGTAAATGTTACTATGCCTTCCATCGGTGTATTCCCTATGTATTAAGTTTCATAAATCATTTTAGAGTTTCACACTCTAGCCCTTTGCATAAGGTATCTTGCAAGAAGGTTGTTCATAAGAGAACTTTTCATGTTCGGTGTTATGAATAACATAAGGGCCATACTTTCAGTATGAATGAGATGTATGTTATGAATATTGATAATAATACATTACCTATGGTTTTACTTTTATAATTCATTTTAGAGTTTCATACACTCTAGCCCATTTCACAATGTTTGTTGCAAAAGAGTTGTTCATAAAAACAGCAATTGTTGTTGAGTGTTATGAATCACATGAAGGGCCATGCTTCCATCCTATATGGATGTATGTTATGAATATATATGGAAATATGATACATCCATAACATTGACACTAAATGTCGCAAGACTAACAGAATACCACACAGGTCTGGCACTGCATTTGGTCACATTGGAGAAACCAGCATGGAAAATTCCATTATGATGGATTTTGAAGTCGTTTGATTTTGAATCCTCTAACACTTGCAACTATCCTTTGAAAAGTGAAGTGACTAAAATACCGTTCATAGGCCATACGGAATGAGCAAAGAACATATTGGTAATCATACATTATGATGTGTGTAGTCCAATAAATATTGTTGCAAGTAGTTGATTTATCTATCTTCAGAAATGACTCAAGTAGATATATGGATATTTACTTGATGAGATGTGAGTCTAGATCTTTTTGAAATCATTCGAAAGGTTTTCAAAATGAAGAAGAAAATATTGTAACAAGAAAATTATGTTTCTACAATTCGATTGTAGAAAGGAATATTTGAGTTACAAGTTTAGCGAATGTCTGATGAGTTGTGAAAAGAGTTTCATAACTTGCACCTCCCGGAACACCACTGCAAAGTGGAAAGTCCGTGAAGATGTAATCGAACCATTTATGACATGGTAAGATCAAAGATGACATAAATAAATTTGCCATTATCCCTTTTTAAAGTGATGCTTTAGAGACTGCGGCTTTTACACTGAAAAGAGCTCCATCAGTTCTGTTGAAATGACGTCATGGTATGGTACACCCAACCATGTTGTATCTTTTCTTAACATTTGGAATATGGGGCTTGTGTAAAAGGTTACAAACCTATTCCAAATCAGACAAGTGCTACTTTGTAGGTTGTCCCAAGAAAATGGGTATTCCTCCCTCAACTATACCGAGGTAAATAGGTTTGCCACAAAGGACGGTATGCTTTTTGAAGAAAATAGTTCTTTCAAAAGGGGTGAGTGGGAGAACACTACAACTCGACGAGATAAACAATATATTCATCATCAGTTCAAAGGAAAGAAACCTTGGAAGTGATTCCAGGGTTTCCTACTACGACTGATACGGAAGTCTCTACAATAAAATGTATGGACTTCGGTCGAACTTGTAGCTAAACCTCATAGGCAAGGCTTGTGCAAACATCTCAAGTGCGCAAACAAGATATTGTTGTTGGACAATAGTATACCTACGATACACAAGGAAGTGGTGATGGGCCTGACTCCAGAATTGGCTAAATGCCAATACAATCCGAGATAGTTTCCATATAAATGTTTCAAGATTAAAATCATGATAGACCTTTCGGAAGACTTAGAGTCTAATGAATATTTATGGAACTAAAAACTGATAAGGATAAAAATGTTTTATCCATAAAGCTCGACTTGTTGAAATAACAAGTTCAAGGAGTTGACTACGATGAGGTTGTTTCATCGTAGCGATGCTTAAAGTCGGTTCGGGTTGAACTAGCAATTAATACATTTTTCAATCATGAGATATGAAACATGGATGATGAAAGGATTTCCATCTGATGGAAATATAACCAAGGACTTGCATGTGTTACAGTCCAAGGTATTTTATCAGTCCAGAGGATGCTAGTAAGGGTGCA
This sequence comes from Hordeum marinum, assembly GCA_022496015.1. Classification (NCBI taxonomy): domain Eukaryota; kingdom Viridiplantae; phylum Streptophyta; class Magnoliopsida; order Poales; family Poaceae; genus Hordeum; species Hordeum marinum. The sequence goes on along the minus strand of CM039677.1, from coordinate 274,127,019 downwards.
AACTTCAGAGTTCTAGCGATGGACAGAAGAGAGCAAAATGGAGTTGGAATTTTCGTGTTTTGATGAAATGGTCAAAGGGGTTTGACTTCATCAATTGGTAACGAAGATGCTTGTAATTCAAGAAATTAAGTGGGAGCATAATAATATTTCTAAAAACCTTGTGTGCTTGACACATTGTTAATTGGAAATAAATTTCTTGACACGAATTAGGACTTCATTTGAAAAGGGTTTTCTCAATGAAGTGCTTGGGCTAAATAGCCTTAATATTGGGCATGATGATCTATGGAGATAGATTTACCTAATAGGGCCAAGCAATGAATACATACTAACAAGATGCTAAAACCTTTTAGCATTTAAAACGCCAAGGAGTGATTCTTGCTGAAGTCACATGGAAAGAGTTTTTGCAAGACTCAGTGTCCCAAAACACTGATGAGTAAAATACATGATGGTGATTCCACACACTCTTGTGTTTGGATTAATCATGTATTCCATGGTATGTAAAAACAACCAGATATGTCCGATACTCCCAAACTGTTGCGAGTATAGATACCAAAGTGATCAAAGTACTAATCAAAGGACAACAGTGAAATATGTCATTGAGTACTAAAGTAGCACTGATTACACTCTTCATCTATGCTCCATGCGATTTTCGATTTAAATTAAGGGTTTTGTGTAATACACAACATGGTGGCATGGTAGTTGGAAATTGTTCCAAACAAGATACTATGGCAAATTGTATAACAAAGGCTAAGTCTGTTGACGCTTTAGAAGCGACAAAGAAGTTGTTGAATCATATAGTTCATTCATGAACTTAGTATGGCTCCAAGATGGCTTTGATCTATGGGACACTATTGCAGATAGTTGCTCTGTAGCTCAGTCTGAGGAATCAGGTTAAGACCAATGATTCACACATATGCAAAGCCAAGTCCACACAAAATATGAATTTTGTGGAAGCGTGAAAACGCAAGGATATGCAAAGTTACACACGGAGCTGAAGTTGCTAGATCCGTTGGACATCAGGCTATACCACAAGCGAAGCATAGTTTACAACAGTATGCCATAGGTGTAAAGTGCATTAGCATTGACTAGATTATTGACTCTAGTGCAAGTGGGAGTCTATAGGAGATCTGCCCTAGAGGCAATAATAAATGTTATTGATTATCTCCCTGTTCATAATTATGTTTATGTTTCATGCTATAACTGCAATGATTCTCGAGTCTACAAATAAAACGAGGCTTAAAGGAAGACTCATATGCACATGTCGAATAATAAACGGTAAAATGTATTCCTAGTCTGGCCTCTAAGACGGTCTCAAGTATTGCACAATGATCCTGTTTTCCTGATCATGGGCATGGCTATGCCGGAAATTTTGAGGGCACAATGTTAGAAGAACATTTGTGTTGAATCGACCTGAATTGATGTTATGCTATGAGATACATTCGTCATAAGTTAATGGTTAATAACACAGAGAAGTTAGTGTTTGCATAATTACTTAGACCATGAGAGTATCGAGTTTCTTCATGCTTGCTCCATGAACTTTGGGGTTTGTTAAACGTCCTCCGTAAATGGGTGGCTATTACGGCGGCTTACGGGTTCATGGAAAAGTATGTCAAATAACTTGATAGCTCAAGATTGGGATTTGCTCCTCCGACGATGGAGAGATATCTCTGGGCCCTCTCGGTGTTACGATATCCATCATCGTCTGGCCAGACACTTTGTGATTTGATCACGGGGATGCCGGAACACAGGAACGAGAAACGAGTACAATACCGGTAACAAGGTAACTGGCATAGTGGACAAGTATTGTTCCATGGGGATGCCAACATGTCTCACCTCGGGTATTTGTAACATATCGTGAAGCAACAGGAATAGCACACGACAACTGGAGGTTCACTCGAATATTTATTCGTGTGGGTATAGGGGCCACTATGGGTGTCCACGGCTCCGATGTTGATCATTGATCGGAAGGGGTTCCAGGTCATGTCTATACTTCACCGAACCTATAGGGTCACACGCTTCAGGGTCATCTATGTGCTGAATACTAGACAAGGAGTCCGAGAGAATGTCACTGGAAAAGTTTCGAAGACAACGGAAAGGTTCCGGAGAGAAAATCGAAAAAGTTTCGATAAAATCGAAAATATGTTTCGGATAAAACCATTGATCCAAAAAGGTTTTGGCAAGCACCGGGAATGTTTTGCAGGTTGCCAGATTGGTCTGGTAATTTCTGGAATTTTTCCGGAGAATAAACCGAAAAAGGTTTTCGGAGCTGTCGGAATTGTTTACCGGGTAAACGAAGATGGTTTTAAATTGGACCACCATATTGGAAATGTTCCGGAGCACGTACAAATAATTTTAGAGGGTGCCGAAAATGTTCTAGAACCTTCCGGAATTTTTCAGAAGTAATAGTCGTGGAAAACATCTTGTCCCAGCGTGAGGGGACAAGATCCCACGATTCATGGGGGCTGTTTTGGGCTGTTTTGGGGGGCGCCCCCTTTAGGGGGCAGCTCCCTTGTGGATGGACAAAGTTTTGGGCCCCCCCATGGTGGGGGGCAGACCCCACAAAAGGTGGGGCTGGTTGGGAGGAGGTGGGGCGCCATGTGGGGCCCCCATGTTGGGCTGCCATGGACAAGGGGACATGCTTTCCCCTTGTTTTGTGGGTGCTTGTCATGTGGCTGAAATTTCAGCCACCACCACCCCTCCTTCCCCTATAAAAGGAGGTGGAGAGGAGCTCTCCATCCTCACTCCAACTCTCTCACACAAGCCATGCCTGATCTGACATTCTCTCTCCCTCCCAGCGAAATAGTTTCGTAGAGCCGAAAGGCTATCTGGGTTTCGGTGGGAACTAGTTTTGGAAGGCGAAGCCCTGCTGGATAGATGACACCGTATGTGTGCAACTCTATAGAGAGATCGTAGTTTCGGACTTAGTTCGAGAGTGCCTCCCGATGGGCTGTCCGTGTGACCGTACGAGTTTTGGTGGTCCTCCCAAAGGGCTGTCCGAGTGACAGTCCAAGTTTCGGAGGTCCTCCCGAAGGGCTGTCCGCGACACCGTCCGAGGGACTGTCCGACAGCCTCCCGAAGGTCTGTCCGCGGGGCAGATGAGGGTATTCATCCTCATGGTTGGGAGGTTGTAAAATCGTAGCTATGGGGTTTTGCCCCACCGTTCGTGATTGACTCTACTTCCGCTGCGCTACGAGTCGGTAACAAAAAGATCTAACCTTGTATGCAGTCTTCATAGTGGTCCTGGGCTGGTGCGTAGGTCGGAATTTTTTTCTTTTCTGCTGCATTACCCTATAGCAATGGCTGCGTTAAGCCAGTCGCCGGCGTTTGTCTCTGAGCTGTCTGCTGAAGAGATGATGGATGGCTTCCCGTCCAAGAAAGATGACGACACAGAATTTACCACGGCAGACTATGCCCAAAGTATGAAGGCCTCCCGAGTGCTCGCATCGACACTCGTCAATGAGATTGATCTGACCTCATATTAGGCGGCTTATGGCGAGGATAGGAAACGAGTGTGCTGCCCGACCTTTGAAGCCAAGGACTTAATTCCTGCACGCCGTAAGCAACTCTTTGCTCCTGAAATTAACCCGTCTCCCCTCTTTGACAAAGCTCAGTTTGAGGCTTTAACAAACTGCAACTGGGATGTGGACAACCTTCAGATCGAGGAAATGAAAGAGCCGACATAGGATGACCCGCCAGCGAGTTGAACAAGTTCTTCCTGATTGAAGGTAACCCGGCTGGTTGAGCCGGTGGTGTTATAATTGACTTCAAAAAAACTTTGAATCCGCAGATTTCTAGGCTCTTGAATAGCTTTGTAATAGCCTTAGCAAAAAACTGGATTGCCTCTGTCGTGCCATCGTGCATGTTTGTAACTTGAATATCTTTATATACTTATTTGTCTTTAATTCTAGCCATAACCATCTTTCTTCACACTTAATGGCGGCCTATATTAGGAGACAAGACCTGCAAAAAACAAACAAGACATAATACATTCTATATCGTTTTGAGGGCAGCTTGAGAAGCACAACCCCAAAGATGTTAAATCTTTCCATGACCTTGCTTTTTATTTTTTGAAAACTCATATGCCGGATCTCCCATGGCATAAGATCGTCGTTTGAACCTTAACAGTGCAGGGTCTCTGGTGAGAGTGATTGTCAAATACTTTGAGCAGCTCAGGGTCTCTGGTCGAGATTAACTGGTAAGAGTGAAACGAGCCATATAATGTTGAGGCACAACAGGGCATGAGTACCCCCAGGCCCATAAGCTACTTCTCACATGACGTAAATCCATCGTGTGAACCTAAAAAAGTGCAGGGTCTTTAAAAGAGTAACTGTTTAAGAGTTTGAATGGGCCACAAGGTGGAGAGTCTACAATAGATAGGCAGGTTTATCCTCGTTCTCTGTAAGATGGCCCTCGCATGATAGAAGCCGCCTGTTTAACCTTAACCAGTACATGGTGTCTATGGAAGAGTGACTGTCAAGTATGTTGATCAGCTTAGGGTCTCTAGTTGAGATTAACTGGTAAGAGTTCGGCGGGTCACCTAGCGGAGCAGCAGCAGCATACAGGAAGGTTTAACCCGAACTTATAGTGGCCGAAGAGTTTATCAAGAGGGTGTGTAAGCTAAACCCGGCAGGTTGGAAGCCCCCAAATGACCTTGTTGATGGAGTCAACTTTTGGGTATACAACCTGGCCTTATGGTGGCTGAAGAGCCGATCAAGAGGGTGTGCAAGCTAAACCTGGTGGGTTGGAAGCCCCCTAAAGTCCTTGTTGATGGAGTCAACTTTTGAGTATACAACCTGGCCTTGCGGTGGCTGAAGAGCCGATCAAGAGGGTGTGTAAGCTAAACCTGGTGGGTTGGAAGCCCCCTAAAGACCTTGTTGATGGAGTCAACTTTTGAGTATACAACCTGGCCTTGCGGTGGCTGAAGAGCCGATCAAGAGGGTGTGTAAGCTAAACCCGGTGGGTTGGAAGCCCCCTAATGACCTTTGCTGAAGTATCCACCCTTGTACAATCTTGTATGAAGAAATGGCAGAAGCCCCGTCTTGTAGGGATGCCAACTTTATTATATGAAAAAGATATATACAATGATGGATGTATGTACATTGATGAGAGCCAGTGACTCAAGTGTAGTAAGGTCGGAGATGAGCAATATTCCACGGCCTGTTGGTCTCTAGCCCAGAGGTACGTGACTCGTCCCGTACGTCAATGAGGTAATATGACCCGTTATTGAGATTTATGCTGACCACTAAAGGTCCTTCCCAAGGGGGATATAGCTTGTGCATATCCGTCTGATCTTGAATCAAATGTAACACCAAGTCGCCTTCTTGAAACGTCCGGGTCTTGACTCTACGGCTGTGATAGCGACGCAGGTCTTGCTGATAAGTCGCTGATCGTGCTACTGCAAGATCCCGCTCTTCATCCAAAGCATCTAATGCATTCTGATGCGTCGTGTCATTATCAGTTTCAACGTAAGCTGCCACTCTAGGCGAACCATGATGGATATCACTTGGTAAGACGACTTCTGCGTCATAAACCATGAAGAAAGGCCTATAGCCCGTTGACCTGTTCGGGGTGGTTCTGATACTCCAAAGAATTGATGGTAACTCCTCAACCCAACAACCCGACATTCTCTATAGAGGAACCATAAGCAGGGGTTTGATGCCTCTCAAGATCTCTTGATTAGCGCATTCTGCATGGCCATTGGACTGTGGATGAGCGACAGCAAAAACGTGAAGCTGGATATGCTCACTTTCACAGAATGCTTTCATAGCCCCCTTGTACAGATTTGTTTTGTTGTCTGTGATGATATTGTGAGGGTAACCAAAACGATAGATCAACTTTTTGAGAAATTGAACCGCCGTGACCACATCGTACTTGCTAACTAGCTCTGCCTCGACCCACTTGGTAAACTTGTTAACCGCCATGAAAAGGTGGGTCTTCTTGTCTTTAGACGTCTTAAAAGGCCCAACCATATCAAGCCCCTAGACCGCAAACGGTCAGGTGATTGGAATCATCGGAAGTTCTTGAGCCCGCATGTGAGCACGCCGTCCAAACTTCTGACATCCATCACACTTGGTGACCAAGTCCTGTGCGTCCTTATGAGCCGTCAACCAGAAGAAGCCGTGCCGAAAAGCTTTGGCCACCAAAGAGTTGGAGCCGGCGTGATGACCGCAGTCACCAACATGAATTTCATTTAAAATATCTTTACCCTCTTCAGGAGAAATAAAACGTTGAAAGATGCCGGTTAGGTTGCACTTATGTAACTCGCCGTTAACAATAGTCATAGACTTAGATCATCTCACGATTTTTCTTGCGAAGGTCTCGTCCTCGGGCAACTCGCCATGAGTTAGATACGCTAGATAAGGCAACGTCCAATCGGGAATAGTGTGCAGAGCCGCCACCAGCTACCCCTCCGGGTCAGGTATAGCTAGATCCTCCTTAGAAGTTAACTTAACTTAAGGGTGATACAACACATCCAAGAAGACATTAGGCGGCACCGGCTTACCCTGAGAGCCCAACCTTGATAATGCATCAGCCGCCTCATTCTTGCAAAGGTCAATATGATCCACCTGATATCCCTTGAAGTGGTCAGCAGTGATGTCTACCTCCTGAAAGTAAGCCGCCATCCATGGGTCTTTGGAATCCCACATGCCTAAGACGTGTTGTGCCACGAGGTTTGGGTCGCCCAGGCATCTAATCCGGATCAAATTCATCTCCTTAGCCACACGGAGCCTGTGAAGCAAGGCTTCATACTCAGCTGCATTGTTAGTACAAGGAAACATTAACCTTAACACATAGCAAAACTTGTCACCTCTAGGGGAAGTCAAGACAACTCCAACCCACGATCCTTCCAATTACATGGATCCATCGAAGTGAATCGTCCAATATGGGGTGTCTGTCTTCTCCTCGGGCGACTGACACTCTATCCATTCAGTTATGAAATCCACCAAGGCCTGAGATTTGACAGCCGTTCGAGGCACATACTTCAAATTGAGGGGCCCAAGCTCCAGTTCCCACTTAGCAATCCTACCATTGGCTTCCCTATTTTGGGTTGTATCTCCCAACGGGGCAGAGCTAACCATTGTGATCTGATGTCAAAGGAAATAGTGCTTCAACTTGCGGTTTGCCATGAACACCCCATAGATCAATTTCTGCCAATGTGGGTATCTTTGCTTGGACTCTATCAAGACCTTGCTGACGTAGTAAATCGGCCTCTGGACTAGATACTCTTTCCCAGCCTCCTTTTGTTCCATAACAACTACGACGCTGACTGCCCTGTTATTAGCTACCACGTATAAGAGCAAAGGTTCTTTCTCAATCGGAGCGGCCAAGATCAACGCCTCAACCAGATGCTTCTTGACCGCCTCAAGCGCCTCATCCATAGCCTTGCTCCAGACAAAGTAATCCGTCTTTTTCATCATATGATACAGAGGAATTGTGTTCTCGCCCAGGCGGCTAATGAAGCGGCTTAAACCGACGATACGACTCGCGAAACGCTGCACATCATTAACGCTCTCTGCCTTAGACAATGACGTGATGGCCTTTATCTTGTCCGAGTTAGCCTCAATGCCTCACTCTGAAACCAAGAAACCCAAGAGCTTTCCTGCAGGAACCCCAAAGACGCACTTAGCCGGGTTAAGCATCATTTTGTAGACCCGTAAGTTGTTAAATGTTTCCTTCAGGTCATCCAGTAGATTCTCCTTCTTCCTTGACTTAACCACAATATTGTCCGCGTAAGCGTGAACATTGCGTCCAATCTGAATGTGAAAGCAATTTTGCACACAACGCTGATAAGTCGCCTGCACACTTTTAAGCCTGAAAGGCATAGATACATAGCAGAAAGCCCCAAAAGGTGTTATAAATGAAGTCTTCTCTTGGTCCTTGACTTCCATCTTGATCTAATGATAACCTGAATAAGTGTCTAGGAAGCATAAAATCTCACAACCTTCCGTTGCATCAATTATTTGATTGACACGGGGGAGGGCAAATGGGTCAACTGGATAGGCTTTGTTAAGATCCGTGTAGTCCACACACATACTCCACGTGCCGTTCTTTTTAAGCACTGGGTTTGCTAACCACTCCGGGTCAAAAACCTCCATGATGAACCCTGCTGCTAAGAGCCGGGCTACCTCTTCTCCAATTGCTTTATGCTGCTCTTCATTGAATCGGCAGAGGAACTGCTTAATTGGCTTAAACTTGGGATGCACACTAAGGTGGTACTCAGCAAACTCTCTCGGTACACCCGGCATGTCAGATGGCTTCCATGCAAAGATGTCCCGATTCTCACCAATGAATTCGATGAGTGCGCTTTCCTATGCGGGGTCCATGTTAGCCCTAATAGTGAACTGTTTCGATGAGTCGCCTGGAGTGAAATCCACCAGCTTAGTGTGAGCTACCGCAAACTTCATGGGCAGCTTAGACTCTGTATTGGGCTTCTTCAATGGAGTCATATCCACCGGGTCAACATTATCTTTATAATTAGCTCTGCCTCTGCACAACTTGATTCTGTATAAGCAGCATCACCCTCCTCACACTCAAGTGCCACCTTTTGATCACCGTGCACCGTAATTGTTCCTTTGAGAGCCGCCATCTTGAGCTGTAAGTAAACATAACAGGGCCTGGCCATGAACTTTGCGAAGCTGGCCGGCCAAACAAGGCCTGATATGGGCTCTTAATTTTCACCACCTCAAACCACAAGGTCTCCACCCTGTAGTTCTATTCATCTCCAAATGCCACCTCAAGGGCAATCTTGCCCACTGGATAAGACGACTTGCCTAGCACAACACCATGGAAAACTATTGATGATGGCTTAAGGGCCTTATCAGTTAACTCCATCCACTAGAAAGTGTCATAGTACAAGATGTTGATGCTGCCACCACCATCCATCGGTACCTTTGTAAACTTATAACCTCCGACCTGAGGTTCTACCACAAGCACCAAGTGCCTCGGGTTATCAACCCGTGACGGGTGATCCTCCCTACTTCATGAGATGAGGTATTCAGACCACTTCAGATACTGCGAGAGAGCTGGCGTCGCCGTGTTGACTGCCCTCTTATGTAGCATTTGGTCTTGTTTGTCAAGGCTTATAGTGAAAACATAATACTGGCCTCCACTGAGCTGCTTCGGCTTACTCTAGTACCCTAACTAGTTGTTTTGCTGCTGACCACCTTTGCCGAACTGCTGATGGTGACCGCCTTGGTTGCCTTGACCCCGATAACCTGACCCTGAGCCGCCTCCATCGAAACCTATCCCTGAGCCGCCCGGACCTGAGCCGTCCAATGGCCCATTACCTCTATTACGATGCTGGTTAAGGCTGTAGTCCTGGAACTGCTGCATAATACTGCAATCCCTCCATGTGTGGCCTGCCGGCCTATAGGGTCGGCAGTGCTCTGGGCAAGGTTTATTAAGCATTTCCTCCAAGTTAAAAGGAGTTTTTCCCTTGTTAAAAGGAGGCTTAAAACTACCATTACCCTTGGCACGATTATTACCAGTGCTGGTGTTAGCTACTAGTTCTGACCTGCCATCTGGGTTCTTTCTCTTACCCGGGTTGCTACTTCCAGCTCCGTTCTGCTGTTGACTCTTGCCATTGTTATTCTTCTTACCTTAGGCTGACCTCTCATCATCGGAGCTTGGATCCTTAGTAGTATCTGAATCTGCATATTTCGTGAGAGCCATCATGAGCTCACCCATGTCTTGACACGAACGTTTCAACCACCCGAGCTTCTGCTTAAGGGGTAACAAGTGATAGGTTTTCTCTCAAATCAGGACGACCTAAGACGCTGGATGTTCTCGGATGAGTGGATAACCATTGAAACCCGCCGGACCCAGTGATGGGCCGACTCACCCTCCTGCTATGTACAGTGATCAAGATCCACAATTGTCATAGGCTGCTTGCTTGTTCGTCTGAAATTCTTGATAAAGCGCGCCTTCAACTTGGACCAAGATGTGATGGTATTAGGAGGCAAACCCTTCAAACACGTGCGAGCCGGCACTTCTAACATCATGATAAAATACTTTGCCCAAACCATGGCGAGCTCACAACTTTTAATCCAAGCCTGAGGGTGTAAATCAGCCATATAATTAGGCACTTTACGCGGCCCCTTGAAGTCCTTGGGCAAATGCTTGTTCCGTAGAGTTGCTGTCAGCCAAGGCACACCAACCTAACTGGATGAGGCGCCAGCCCGCACTGACGCAGAAGGGGTTATCAGAGTTGGCTTAGGGATTACATGGTAGTCTGTCACCGGCGTTTACTCCTGCTGAGCCCGACCCCTATCTATGATCTCACAAGCATCAGGCCGAGGTGAATTATCTTTGGGCGGGTTGTGTCTTTGTTCGCTACTGGAAACCACCAGTGACTGCATGCGTCGGCTGTAGCTATGGCTTGGGATGGGCGGGGAGTGCACACAACTCTGTCTATGCGTGTACCTTTCCTGTTGAGCCACCACCGCCTATAGCAAACTAATGGCGTTTCGTGCCTCCTTGGCAAATGGCATCCCTTCTGCGAAGGGGAGTGCATCGAGCCTGGCAGCCGCTGCTATGATGTTCTCCACCGGGTTAGAATAATGGCCAGGTGGTTTCACAAGTTGTCGTGGCGGAGTCTGATTCCTCCGGGGCGGGTCTGGCTGCCGCGTGCCTCAGCGGGCCGGGTCACAACCGGCGGCGTGCTCGGCCCCGCTCTGGGAGTGTTGAAGAGGTTTCGGGATGAATAGGGAGGCCGACTTGTGTCCTTCTCCAAAGAACCGCCTCCAAAGCACGCTGGTCTAGGCTAAAACGGAGAGCCTCCGCCCTCAGACATTTTGACTCAACGTTCATCTAAACTTCCAACGCATTGATATCCTCCTGGGCCTGAGCCATCAGCTCCTTAATTTGGGTAATCTCTGCATTGCACTCTGCCTGATTTCCGGCTGATACATCAGTGGCCATCAGGGCGGTTAACTCATCCATCAGTTCCAGCAACACCTGAGCCAGCGGCTTAGGAGGTCCGGCTTCTGGCACGACGGCTCCTACCACTGCTCTGGACGTCGCGCCGTTGAAAGCCGGCGTCAGGCCTGCCATGAAGACGGCGGCTTGGCTCGACGGGTCATAGGGCTCCAGAATACTGTCACCGTCAGCATAGCCCCCGAGCCTGCCGTCATGATGTTGGTAGATTGACTCCGCATCTCTAGTGGAGGATCCTTCATCTTAAAGAGCCAAGGTTTCCCCTCCTGACACAGAATCTTCCCTGCCTTGCGTGAAGCCGATGAAGATGCTCCTCCACCCAGGTTTAACATGGGCGGGTTGCGCATGTCGGGCCGACTCGACGAGGCTAGTGTAGATGTCCGACTCGGGCGTAGATATGCCAATCTTACTGATGAATACGTGAATCTTGCCGAAGGGAACCCGATGCCCACTCTCGATTGAGTCGGATTCCGGTCCCCATCCAGCATCGTTGATGTAGATCATGCCACATCGACTCTTAGTCATCACACTGATGGCGTATCCCTCGATCCCCAGGAGAGAGCCCTTTGAGAACTCACCACCACCACACGTTAGTCCCACGGTGGGCGCCAATTGTCGTGGTTGTGTCACGGCGGATGGCTGAAGACTTAGGTTCAAGGCCATCGCTAAGGCGGTGGACTCAAAGGGGTTGATCAGGACGAGAGACGCGAGTTTACCAAGGTTCGGCCCCTCGGGAAGAGGTAAAATCCTACGTGCTTCTATGTGTTGTATTGATGGGGTATCGATTACAAGGGAGCGGATTCGCTTGACCTAGCTATCGATCAATTGGTTTCTGTCCAAGCTGCCCTAGGGACTCACCTTTATATAGGAGGTCAAGGCCCTAGGGTTACAAGAGTCCAAATTGACTCATACAAGGTATTCAATGTCGGTGTCAAAACCGGCAAATCTCGGGTTGGGCGTCCCGAGCTGTGAGACTAGAATCGATGGTAACAGGAGATGAAGGAGACGATGTTTACCTAGGTTCGGGCCCTCCTATGGAGGTAATACCCTACATCCTGCTTGATTGTATTGATGATATGTGGATTACAGAGTTCATCCACCTCGAGATCAAAATAGCTAAACCCTAGATGAGTTGCCTGTCACAACCTAAAACCATCCGAATTATATAGACACCGAGGGTACCTAGGGTTTACACATGGTCAGTTACATGTAGAAGGGATAAACATGCCTATTCACTACTCCAAACATGGAGGACATGCCACGATTCTCGGAGCTTCCTTCCTGGAGACAGGGCCTTCAATAGATCCAATGCTCGGCAAACGACCCATACAGTCCGGCCCAGAAGCAATAGGTCGGCCTCCCGAGGACCCCTTAAACCAGGACTCCCTCAGTCCCCCGAACTTGCCTGCAATGCTAAGGGTCTTAGCTCTAGCTGCTTCGTATAATCATAGTATTCGGCATGCGAGGCGAGTTCTTCCCTCCGAGTTTAGTTCGGCTTCCGATGACATGTAGTTTTCCGATTAGAGGCTCGTCCGAACACCGTGAATAGCTCAACCCTGAAGGCCAAACTTCAAGGTGTAAGTAGTGTTCCCTGACAACCTCTCTGATGGAAGGTCATGACCCACCACGACTGCCAAACCAGTTGGAAAAAACTCGGTTCGCGGTTCTAGGCCGTTTTCGTCACATGATCCATCAATGCACAGATCGTGCCCCATTTCACACGGGATATGTTTAATCACGCGCGTATAACAGCACACACTTCTTGGGAAGTGGAGGGATTCGCGACGCAGTGAAGGGAGGCTAAACGGCGATAAGCCTCATGAAAGGGAAAGAAAACCCCAAGGCCTAAACACACTTCCCATTTGCATCCTCTGCTTCCACAATCTCCTAAGCTTCCAGAGCACATATCTTGGTTTTCCGCAACTCCCCCTCCGAACTTGGTCATGGATGGCTCCAATGGCAAGTGGGAGGCTTCCAAGATCACCGACCGGGACATCCGAGACCTCAAGGATGCCGGCTACCTCCCTGCCAATGTCTACCACCATATGCCGGAGAAGGGCTAGGTAGTTCCTACTCCCAAGCCGGTCGAGAGGGTGGTCTTCATCCCTCACTTCATCCGGGGATTGAGCTTCCTGCTCCACCCTTTTGTCAGGGGGCTCATGTTCTTCTACAGCCTCGACTTCCATGATTGCCCACTGAACTCCTTCATGCACATATCGGCCTTCATCATCATCTAAGAGGCCTTCTTGTGAGTCAAGCCACACTTTGGACTATAGCTCAAGATATTCAATATCAAGCCGAAGTGTATCGCAGGTGAACACGCAGACTGTGGCGGGGCTATCATCAACAGACTCCCCAGCATCGGCTGGCCATCCGACACCTTCATTGACACCATCAAAATATGGCAAAAAGAGTGGTCTTATATCACCAATCCAAGGGAGGAAGGCTGACCTGCTTCGGCCGAATTCAGATATGGCCCCCCACCAGATTGACCTCATGGCTCTGAAAGGGCCTCAACTGGGGGTCGGATAAGGAGGTGGACAACCTGCAGAAGCACATCGACTCCGTTATCAAATGCAATATCGAGCTGGGCAACATGGTCCAGATTATGCTCTAGCGACGCATCCTCCTAGCGCCGGGACTCTCCCATGTGGGCTTACCGGCTTGACGATGAGCCTACTATTTGTCAGCTCTTCTGAACTACTCGGGGGAAGCTGTGGAAGGCACTGTTCAAGGCACAAGAGAACTGGCCAGCCGAGGAGGAGGATCAGGGTCTACACGCTGATAACCTTCCTTCCCAGGTACATCATAGTTTTGTTTCATCAAGTTTGTTTTCCGAAAGAAAATCTAAGCACTTTCCGATCACCTCTGTAGAAATGGCTAAGCAAGGCCACGGGCATCAACTGCCTGGTGCCTCAGCCCAAGGACATCAGGTCTAGGTTGTGTTGGAGATACTCGTTGTGGTGCCTTACAAGGCGCCAGGGAAGAAAGAGAACAAGAAGAAACCAGGCCGAGAAGGCCTTCGTATCAGGGACCGCTCGGACGCTGTGTCCGGGGAAACCCATGCCTCCTCCAATCAGGAGGAGGAGCATGATGACAAGGGGGAAGGCGATTCCCCCTTCGCAAGAAAGAGGGCGGCATCATCGGACGCCACAAAGGAGGTTCCTCCTCCCGTCCCAAAGAAAGCGCGTCGGGCACAGGTAATTCTGTCCGACGACAGTTCGGATTAGGACACTAAGTCCGACGACTTTGAGAAGGTTCCACGAAGAAACCTAACTGTCAAGCCCCCGGCTCAAAGGTAAGGATCCGAAGACTTCCTTAACTATTAGCGCTAAGTTTTAAAGGTTATTCACATGTGAGCCCTTATTGATTCGCAGCCCACCAGACATTCTCCCCACCGACCAGGTTTCGGATGTGGAGACTCCACCCGCCAAGCTGGCAGACAGTGGGACTACATCGCGTCCCACTCCTCTGGGCGTCATGAAGGATGCCACGGAGGTATCATCCTAGCAGGCTCCTGTGGAGCCGGGCACCAACGGTGGAGGTGACGACATCATGGTCAAGGCTAACCCCTCAGCCACCGAAGACCAGGGGGAGGAGCCCCTCCCGGATACTAAGGAGACCGGACGAGAGGAAGTCCAGTCCCCTCAAAGGATGTCTCCGGAGCGCACTATGCCTCCGGAGGCACCGGTTCAATCCCTGACTGGAGATCAGATTAACCGATCACCACCGGCACCACTAACCAATGAGTGGCCGGTGATGGGGGAGGCTTGCCACTTCTCGAGCAAGCGTTGGTTTCCGTGAAGAGGAACGGGTGATGCAAGAAAGTAGATAAGTATTTCCCTCAGTTGTGGAGAACCAAGGTATCAATCCAGGAGGAGATACAAGCAAGTCCCCAATAGATGTACCTACACAAAGAATCAAACACTTGCACCCAACGCTATAAAGGGGTTGTCAATCCCTTCACAGTTACTTGCAAGGATGAGATCTGATAGAGATAGATAGAATAGATTGCTCGAACGGAAAGTAAAACAAAAGGTAAAAATAATGCAGCAAGGTATTTTTGGTTTTAGATCTGAAAGTATTAGATGGAAAATAGACCCGGTGGCCATAGATTTCACTAGGGGCTTCTCTCATGATGGCAAGTATTATGGTGGGTGAACAAATTACTGTCGAGCAATTGATAGAAAAGCGAATAATTATGAAGATATCCAAGGCAATGATTATGCATATAGGCATCACGTCCATGTCAAGTAGACCGAAATGATTCTGCATCTACTACTATTACTCCACACATCGACCGACTCCTGCCTGTAATTAGAGTATTAAGTTCATGAAGAACAGAGTAACGCATTAGGTAAGATGACATGGTGTAGAGGGATAAACTCAAGCAATATGATGAAAGCCCAATCTTTTTTATCCTCGATGGCAACAATACAATACATGCCTCGCAACCCCTACTTTGTCACTGGGTGAGGACACCACAAGATTGAACCCAAAACTAAGCACTTCTCCTATTGCAAGAATTACCAATCTAGTTGGCCAAACCAAACCAATAACTCGAAGAGACTTGCAAAGTTATGAAATCATGTATATAACAATTCATAGGAGACTCAAATAATATTCATAGATAATCTAAACATAAACCCACAATTCATCGGATCTTGACAAACACACCGCAAAACAGTATTACATCGGATAGATCTCCATGAAGATCATGAAGAACATGGTATTGAAGAGCAAAGAGAGAGAAGAAGCCATCTAGCTACTAGCTATGGACCCGAAGGTCTGGGGTGAACTACTCACGCATCATCAAAGGGGCAATGGATTTGATGTAGATGCCCTTCGTGGTCGAATCCCCCTCTGGCAGATTACCGGAAAAGTCTCCAAGATTGGATCTCACGGGAACCGAGGCTCCTAGCGGCGGAAAAGTTATTCTAATAAATTCATGATTCAGCGTGTCCCTCTAAACAAGATGTGTTCACAAAGTACGACTGTGGAAAACCAAAAAGCAAAGACTCATATCACGCAAGACGCTCCAAGCAAAACACATATCATGTGGTGAATAAAAATATAGCCTCAAGTAAATTTACCGATGGATTGAACGTGAAAGAGGGGATGCCTTCCAGGGCATCCCCAAGCTTAGGATTTTTGGTATCCTTAAATATGGCTTGGAGTGCCTTGGGCATCCCCACTCTTAGGCTCTTGCCACTCTTTATTTCATAGTCCATCAAATCTTCACCCAGAACTTGAAAACTTCACAACACAAAACTCAATAGAAAACTCATGAGATCCGTTAGTATAAGAAAAATAAATCAACACTTAGGTACTGTTGTGAACTCATTCTTTATTTATATATGTGTAATACCTACTGTATTCTAACTTCTCCATGGTTCATACCCCCCGATACAACCCATAGATACATCAAAATAAGCAAACAACAGAAAGAAAACAGAATCTGTCAAAATCAGAATGGTCTGTAGCAATCTATATAATTCGAATACTTATGTAACTCGAAAAATTCTGAACAATCTTGTGTAAAAAAATCAGATCAAAAGCACGTTCCAGACAATTTATATAATTCCTGGACTGAGCGCAAAAGTTTCTATTTTTCAGCACAATCAAATCAACAAACACCGTAGATCATCCCAAAGGTCTTACTTGGCTCATACACTAATTTAAAAAAGAAAACACAGTTATTACACAAGTAATAATGTGGAAATCATACCAAAACAGAAACAAAAAACATAAAGCAAAAATAAAATTGGGTTGCCTCCCAACAAGCGCTATTGTTTAACGCCCCTAGCTAGGCACAACGATTTCAATGATGCTCACATAAAAAGTAGTCGTTGAGATATGAAAAAGAGCATCATGAATAGCATTAAAAACACGTTTAAGTCTAACCCACACTACTAATAGCATTAAAAGGAGTTGGAGAGAATGAAAGTGGGGAAAGTGAGTGTGGTAGGTGGCTGTCCAAAATATCTAGCTGGTCACAGGTTACTAATGGCGCACCACCTACAAATGCGCCATTAGTAACCCTGGTTACTAATGGCGCACCAGCTGGAGGTGCGCCATTAGTAGTTTTTGCAAAAAAATAGTAGTGGCGCACTGGGCTAGTGGTGCGCCATTAGTAGTTAAATTACTAATGGCACACTCTGACCTGGTGCACCATTAGTACTTTTGGAAAAATAACAAAAAAATGTTTGTTAGTAGTGGCGCACCAGGTGTGTGGTGCGCCATTAGTGCCCATCACACTAATGGCGCACCAACACCTGGTGCGCCACTTCTATATAGTAGTGGCGCACCACTTGTCTCGTGCGTCATTAGTGTCTCTATTATCTATAGCCCTTTTCCTAGTAGTGCCAGTTCCTATGCATAGGGATTTTGTGAGCAAACAATTTATGGGAACAAGAATTAACTAGCATAGGAAGGAAAAACAAGCATAACTTCAAAACTTTGAACACATAGAGAGGAAACTTGATATTATTGCAATTTCTACATGCATATTTTCCTCCCCCATAATAAATTTCAGTAGAATCATGAAGGAATTCAACAATATAACTATCATATAAAATTTTCTCTTCATGATCCACATGCACGCAAAGTTGATACTCTTCCAAAATAGTGGGATTATCATTAACTAAAGTCATGACCTCTCCAAACCCACTTTTATCAAAAATTTCATAAGATTGAACACTCTCCAAAATAGTGGGATCAATAATGCCTAAATTTGACACTCTTTCAAACCCACTTTCAATACCATATTCATCATGAGCATTAAATAAATTATCAACATAATAAGAAGCATTATCACCCCAATCATGATCATTGCAATAAGAAGTGGTCATGGAAAACTCATCAAATATAGCATCCCCAAGCTTGTAGTTTTACATATCATTAAAATACTTGACATTAATAGAATTTATAATAATATCATTGCAATCATGCTTTTAATTCAAGGAAACATCATGAATCACTTCATCAGAATTTTCAGATTCACGAATATCAAGCAAAACTTCATAGAGATAATCAAGTACACTCAACTCACTAGCAATTGGTTCATCATAATTTGATCTTTTGAAGATTCGCAAGTGGATGATGATCCACATCAATAGATTTTTAGAGAGCGAAGATGCAAGCAAATAGAAGGCACGTGGCAACACAAGCAAACATAGCAACGAAAAGGCGAATGGAAGAAGGGCGAATAAAAAGGAAAATCTTTTTGGTATTTTCTGAAAATCATTTTAGAAGTGGGGGAGAGGAAAACGAGAGGCAAAAGGCAAATAATGTAAATGCAAGAGATGAGCTTGTGATGGGTACTTGGTAGGCTTGATGTAGATCTCCCCGGTAACGGCGCCATAAATTGGCAAGTTGACGAGAGAGTTCTTATCCCGACTTGCTATGTATCTCCCCAGAAATGGCGCTAGAAATCCTTCTTGCTACTTCTCGAGCATGCGTTGGTTTACATGAAGAGCAACAGGTGATGCAGCAAAGTAGATAAGTATTCCCCTCAGTTGTTGAGAACCAAGGTATCAATACAGTAGGAGATACAAGCAAGTCCCCAATAGATGTACCTACACAAAGAATCAAACACTTGCACCCAACGCTATAAAGGGGTTGTCAATCCCTTCATGGTTACTTGCAAGGATGAGATCTGATAGAGATAGATATAATAGATTGCTTGAACAGAAAGTAAAACAAAAGGTAAAAAATGCAGCAAGGTATTTTTGGTATTTTTGGTTTTAGATCTGAAAGTATAAGATGGAAAATAGACCCAGTGGCCTTAGGATTCACTAGAGGCTTCTCTCATGATGGCAAGTATTTTGGTGGGTGAACAAATTATTGTCGAGCAATTGATAGAAAAGCAAATAATTATGAAGATATCCAAGACAATGATTATGCATATAGGCATCACGTCCGTGTCAAGTAGACCGAAACGATTCTGCATCTAGTACTATTACTCCACACATAGACCGACTCCTGCCTGCATCTAGAGTATTAAGTGAATGAAAAACAGAGTAATGCATTGGGTAAGATGGCATGATGTAGAGGGATAAACTCAAGCAATATGATGAAAACCCCTTCTTTTTATCCTCCATGGCAACAATACAATACGCGCCTCGCTACCCCTACTTTGTCACTGGGTGAGGACACCGCAAGATTGAACCCAAAACTAAGCACTTCTCCTATTGCAAGAATTACCAATCGAGTTTGCCAAACCAAACCAATAACCCAAAGAGACTTGCAAAGATATGAAATCATGCATATAAGAATTCAGAAAAGACTCAAATAGTATTCATAGATAATCTGAACATAAACGCACAATTCATCGGATCTCGAGAAACACACCACAAAAGAGTATTACATTGGATAGATCTCCATGAAGATCATGAAGAACATGGTATTGAAGAGCAAAGAGAGAGAAGAAGCCATCTAGCTACTAGCTATGGACCCGAAGGTCTGTGGTGAACTACTCACGCATCATCGGAGGGGCTATGGAGTTGATGTAGATGCCCTCCGTGATCGAATCCCCCTCCGGCAGATTACCCGAAAAGGCTCCAAGATTGGATCTCATGGGAACCGAGGCTCCTAGCGGTAAAAAAGTGTTTTTGTGGCTCCCTCTGGAATACAGGGAATATTTCTGAATTTATAGGCCAAGAAATAGGGTTGGGGAGCTGTCGTGGGCCCACAAGCCAGGGGCACCCCCCTAGGGCATGCCCCTGTGGCTTGTGGACACACGGCTACTCTCCTGACTTCATCTCCAAGTCTTCTGGGTTGCTTCTGGTCCAAGAATATTTTTTTCCAAAGATTTTATTCCATTTGGAATCCGTCTAATATTCCTTATCTGCAATACTCAAAAACAAGGAAAAACAGAAACTGGCACTAGGCTCTATATTAATAGGTTAGTCCCAAAAATAATATAAAATAGGATATTAATGCATATAAAACATCCAAAACAGATAATATAATAGCATGGAGCAATCAAAAATTATAGATACGTTGGAGACATATCAAGGCTCTATCAAGTGCCTCCATATCCGAGGAGCACCGCACCCTTATGGTTGCGGTTTTACAAAGCATTTAGTCTGTTGATAGGGGACTGAAGGAGGCTTTCAACGGTCTCCCGACGAGCTTCCAGGTGAGCCACGTGATACTTTGTTTGCGAAATATTAATTTCCCTATGCTATCATTATATACATGGCATCCCTCGAGCCCTATGTGAGTTTGGAAAAAACTCACGTGGGCGTCAATCATAGATCATTATCCGAACTATGTATGGGACAATATTTGTTCGGAACTTTCTAACACCCCTTAAGAGGACTGGACATAGAATCATATTGATGACAATTTGGAAGTTTTGAACCCATGTAACCTGATAGGGATTTTTTTACAGGCTTCATCATTGGCAGCGGCTGTGAATGTCGTCGAGCTAGACGAGCTAAATAGGAAGCTCAAGAGCTCCGAAGATGAGCTCGATGCTCTGAACAAGAGATTCGACGAGGTGCAAGGTAAGCCTGATTCAATATCTGAGAATTTTCATCATCGTACTGTTGATGCAATATTCATATTTTTTATGCTTACATAGCCTCGGCGAAGGAAATGGAGAACCTCTAGGCCGAGCTGCAGATTGCGAAGCAGGAGGCTGCGGACAAGAGGGCGGCGGTCGAGAAAGCGACTACCGCGCTTTCCGCCTTAAGAGCTCCCGGTGACAAGCATGAGGCTCGGGTGGAGGAAATCCAATAGGAGCTCAAATATGCTGGCCAAAAGTGCGCGGACCTCGAGCAGAAAGGCAAGGAGCAGGCCGCCGAGCTATCCACCCTGAAAACTGATCTCCAAAAGGAGCGGGTGGATAGGCAGTTCTTTGAGGAGCAAGTCCGCCAAGCGAAGGTTATCATAGATGGTAAGCCATATTTATTGCAGTGTGTCTTCGAGGATAGCAAGTTCGTGCTGCTTAACCAGGTGTGGAGTTCCTGAGGCGCTTGCTCCGACCTCCGGAAGAGCGCAGCGGATGCGAAATAGTTTTATGCTTTGCGGGGAGAGGGAGATGAAGCTCGGCTGTTTTGGGCGCAATTCGAAGCCTTCGGGCGCTCTCCTCTTCTCGTCGAGCAACTGAAGCAGCTGATGGAGCTACATCGGATGGCGGATCTGGCCATGAAGTATCTTTGTATCCGACTATGGCCCAACAAGCCATTGCCGGGCAGCTACATCGGCCTAGTGCAGAAGCTGAGCGACGCCTCGCCCCGGATCGACACACTAAGGCATTCCTCCTGTATTGAGCGACCTCACATCAACTTTATGAAGGCCAAGGTGCACTGGCCGGGGCTTGATCCAATGACGATAGCCGCCCCTCCGCCTCCTAGAAAGGAGCATAGGTGCCATGAGTTATACTTCTCCGGAGTAATGAGGGTGCTCGGGCGATAGAGTCGCAGTGTTCGAAAGAGAACATTTATGATTAAATGCGTTGTAATATGTCGGAAGACCTTTGAACGCGTGTATATTTTTTATGCATGGTTTATCATGTTTTTAATGTTTTTCATTCCTTATAACTCCTGTGTGTCTATTGAAACTGAAAGTTGCGAGTCGTCGGTTTCAGCCCCCATGTAGATGCTACGCGGGGTGTCTCTACTTACGCACTATAACCCTTAGCCGAGCTATCTCTACCCAAGGCGGTAGTGTGTGGCGGACCAGGCAATCATACCATAATGCTTTATTGATTTCATGATACATGTCCAACGTATCTATAATTATTTATGATGTCATGCTATTATATTATCTGTTTTGGATGTTTTATATGCATTAATATGCTATTTTATATTATTTTGTGGACTAACCTATTAATCTAGGGCTAAGTGTGAGTTTTTGTTTTTTCCTTGTGTTTGAGTTTTGCAGATATGGAATATTAAATGGAGTCGAAACAGAATAAAACCTCCGGAAGGAATTTTTCTGGAAGGAAACATGTCAATCAAGCTTGGAGTGCACGTCAGGGGAGGTGCCAGGGCGCCACAAGCTTGCTAGGCGCCCCTTGGCGGCGCCTAGTAGGCTTGCCGCTCCGTTGCAGGTCTCCTAACCCTAATTCTTGGCCTATAAATACCCAAATATTCCCACAACATCAAAATGAGCAATGAAAATACTTTTCCACTGCTGCAAGCCTCCGTTCCTGAGAGATCCAATCTTGGAGCCTTTTCCGGTAATCTGCCGGAGGGGGTTTCGATCACCGAGGGCATCTACATCAACTCCATTGCTGGAAGCCTCCGTTCCTGAGAGATCCAATCTTGGAGCCTTTTCC
The DNA here is from genome assembly GCA_022496015.1 of Hordeum marinum. Lineage (NCBI taxonomy): Eukaryota > Viridiplantae > Streptophyta > Magnoliopsida > Poales > Poaceae > Hordeum > Hordeum marinum. The sequence goes on along the minus strand of CM039677.1, from coordinate 274,104,794 downwards.
GGTAATCTGCCGAAGGGGGTTTCGATCACCGAGGGCATCTACATCAACTCCATTGCCCCTCCGATGATGCGTGAGTAGTCCACCACAGACCTATGGGTCCATAGCTAGTATCTAGATGGCTTATTCTCTCTCTTTTATCTTTAATACCATGTTCTTCTTGATCATCATGGAGATCTATTTGATGTAATCCTGTTTTGTGGTGTGTTTGTCAAGATCCAATGAATTGTGAGTTCATGTTCAGATTATCCATAAATCTTATATGAATCTCCTCTGAATTCTTATTTGCATGATTTCATATCCTTGCAAGTCTCTTCGAGTTATTGGTTTGGTGTGGCCAACTAGATTGGTAATTCTTGCAATGGGAGAAGTGCTTGGTTTTGGGTTCAATCTTGCGGTGTCCTCACCCAATGGCATGGTAGGGGTAGCGAGGCACATATTGTATAGTTGCCATCAAGGGTAACAAGATGGGGTTTTCATCATATTCCTTGAGTTTATCCCTCTACATCATTTCATCTTTCTTAATGCATTACTCTATTCTTCATGAACTTAATACTCTAGATGCAGGCACGAGTCGATCGATGTGTGGAGTAATAGTAGTAGATGCAGAATAGTTTCGGTCTACTTGTCACAGACGTGATGCCTATATGCATGATCATTGCCTTGTCTAACTACATGATTATTTGCTTTTCTATCAATTGCTTGAAAGTAATTTGTTTACCCACCATGATATTTGCCTTCAAGAGAGAAGCCTCTAGTGAAACCTATGGCCCCCGGGTCTATTTTACATCATATACTTTCAGATCTATAAACCAAAAAACCCAAAAATATCTTGCTGCAATTTATTTACCTTTTACTTTCCACACTCATTTACATCTATCTCTTTTAGAACTAATCGTTGCAAATAACCGTGAAGGGATTGACAACCCCTTTATAGTGTTGGGTGCAAGAGTTTGATTGTTTGCGTAGGTGCATCCATTGTTGACTTGCTTGTTCCTCCTACTGGATTGATACCTTGGTTCTCAAAAACTGAGGGAAATACTTATCTACTTTGCTGCATCACCCTTTCCTCTTCATGGGAAAACCAACGCAAGCGCAAGAGGTATCAAGAAGGATTTCTTGCGCCATTGCCGGGGAGGATACATATCAAGCCTACCAAGTACCCATCACAAACTCATATCTTACATTTAGTTTATTTGTCATTTACGTCTTGTTTTCCTCTCCCCCACTTCTAAAACGATTTTCAGAAAATACCAAAAAGATTTGCCTTTTTATTCGCCCGTATTCCGTTTGCCTTTTCGTTACTATGTTTGCTTGTGTTGCCATGTGCCTTCTATTTGCTTGCATTTTTGCTTGCTAAAAATCTATTGATATGGATCCTCATCCAGTTGCTAATCTTTTCAAAACACCAAATTATGATGAACCAATTGCTAGTGAGTTGAGTGCACTTGATTATCTATCTCTATGAAGTTTTGCTTCAAAATCATGATTTTTTTATGAAGTGTTGAAAGAACAAAATTATAAGGTGATTCATGATATCTCCTTGAATGAAAATCATGATTGCCATGTTTTTAGTATGAATTCTATGAATATCCACGATGCTAATGATATGCAAAACCACAATCTTGGGGATGCCATGCTTGATGAAGATGAAATTTTTTGTTCCCCAAGTTTTGGTGATGACACATATGCTATAATTGATCATGAAAAGAATCTTTTATGTGATAGTTATATTGTGAGATTCCTTTATGATGTTACTGAAAATTATTATAAGGTAGGAACATATGCTTGTAGGAATTGCAATAATATCAAGTTTCCTCTCTATGTGTTCAAAGTTTTGAAGTTATGCTTATTTTGCCTTCCTATGCTAGTTCATTCTTCCTCCCATAAATTGTTTGCTCACAAAATCCCTATGCATAGGAATTGGGTTAGACTTAAATGTTCTTTTCATGAGATTCATGATGCTCTCTTGCATGTTTCAATCACTACTTTTTTTTGTGAGAATCATTGAAATCATCATGCCAAGCTAGGGGCGTTAAACAATAGCGCTTGTTGGGAGGCAACCCAATTTTATTTTTGTGTTCTGTTTTTTCTTTTGTTTTTGAATATTTCCCACATTATTACTTCTGTAATAATTATGTTTTGGTGTTTCAATTAGTGTTTGAGCCAAGTAAAACCTTTGGGGTGATCTATGGTAGTTGTTGATTTGATCTTGCTGAAAAACAGAAACTTTTGCGCTCAATCCAGGAATTACCAGATTTTTCAGAGCATCTAATTGATTTGAAATTTTTACACAAGATTGATATATAAATTTCCCAGGTAGTCCTAATTTTTCAGAATACTTTGAGTTACAAAAGTATACTAAGTTTCCAGTTTGCTACAGACTGTTCTGTTTTTGACATATTCTGTTTTCTTTGAGTTGTTTGCCTATTTTGATGAATCTATGGGTTGTATCGTGTGGTACGAGCCATGGAGAAGTTAGATTACAGTAGCTATAACACCAATATAAATAAAGAATGAGTTCACAACAGTACCTAAAGTGGTGATTTATTTTCTTATACTAATGGATCTCACGACTTTTCTGTTAAGTTTTGTGTTGCGAAGTTTTCAAGTTTTGGGTAAAGATTTGATGGACTCTGGAATAAGGAGTGGCTAGAGCCTAAGATTGGGAATGACCTAGGTACCCCAAGTCATATTCAAGGATTCCAAAAAGCCTAAGCTTGGGGATGCCCCATAAGGCATCCCCTCTTTCGTCTTCAATCCATCGGTAAATTTACTTGAGGCTATAATTTTATTCAACACATGATATGTGTTTTGCTTGGAGTGTCTTGTATGATATGAGTCTTTGCTTGATAGTTTGCCACAATCATCCTTGCTGCACACATCTTTTGAGAGAGACACGCTGAATCGTGAATTTATTAGAATGCTCTATATGCTTCACTTATATCTTTTGAGTTGGGAAATTTTGCTCTATGTGCTTCAGCTATATCTTTTAGAGCACGGTGGTGTTTGCGTTTTATAAAAATACTTGACCTATGGTACCTCACTTATATTATTTTGAGAGTCTCTAAAACAGCATCGTAATTGGTCTAGCTTATGAATTTGGTCGTAATATGATAGGCATCCAAGAGGGATATAATAAAAACTTCCATATTAAGTGCATTGAGTATTTATGAGAAGTTTGATTCCTTGCATAAAATTTTGAGATATAAAGATGGTAATGTTAAGAGACATATTAGGAAGCAAATTGTGATTTGGTAAAAATACTTGCGTAAAGGTTTGTGATTCCCGTATCATGCACGTATGGTGAACTGTTATGCAAGGAAGTCGGAGGATGACTTGTTTATAGATTGTCGGCCTTTGTGTGATGGTCTGGGGCGCGCGATGGTTAACTCCTACCAACCTCCCCCTAGGAGCATGCATTTAATGCTTTGTTTCAATGACTAATAGACTTTTGTAGTAAGTATATGAGTTCTTTATGACTAATGTTGAGTCCATGGATTATACGCACTCTCACCCATCCCACTTTGCTAGCCTCTCCATTACCGCGCAACTTTTGCCGGTACACCATATACCTTCCTCAAAACAGCTACCATATACCATCCTCAAAACAGCCACCATACCTACCTATTATGGCATTTCCATAGCCATCCCAAGATATATTGCCATGCAACTTCCACCGTTTCCTTTTATGACATGCACCATCACTTCCATATTGCATATAGAGTCATATTTTTTCATAGGTATCGAGTTGTAATTTTCCTTTTGAGTTGTAAGTAAATATAAGTGTGATGATTTTCATTAATAGAGAATGTCCAATGTGAGGAAAGGATGACGGAAGCTATGATTCCCTTACTATTAGGGATGAGATTCCAGACTTTATGAAAAAAAAAGAGGCCAGCGAAGCCCAAATAAAAAATGAATAAAATAGGCCTTAGATGCCCACACAAAAAAATGAGAGAAAAGAGAAAAGAGAGAAGGGACATCGATACTACCTTTTTCCACACTTGTGCTTGAGAGTAGCACCATGATCTTCATGATAGAGAGTCTCCTATTTTGTCACTTTCATATAGCTAGTGGAAATTTTTCTTCATGATGCATGTCCACTTAGTTTCTTTTTGAGCTTTCATACCACTACTAGAAAAACGGCTATAGCTAATATGGACATTAATGGCGCACCATGTATGTGGTGCGCCACTGCTATAGGTGCGCCATTAGTGGCCATATTACTAATGGCGCACCGGGTGTGTGTTGCGCCATTACTAGTTTTGTCCTGGCCCCACACCCCTTCCCAGACTTAGCAATGGCGCACCAGGGGAAAGTGCGCCATTACTAGTTTTAACTAGTAATGGCGCACCACACCCATGGTGCGCCACTACAAACAATTTTTTTTCAATTTTTTTTCAAGACTAGTAATGGCGCACCACACACCAGGTGCGCCATTAGTAACCCTGGTTACCAATGCCGCATTCTTTGGAGGTGCGCCATTGGTAACCTGAGAGCAGCTAGATATTAGTGATCACTTTCCCCACTTCATTCTCTCCACCTCTACCAAGCTTGGTCTCGGCTGCCTCCTCCTCCTCCTCACCTCATTTGCACCATAGATTCACCCAAATTAAGTGGTTAAATTTCCTTTTTTGATAGGTAAGTAAGGGGAAAGCTTTGTTTATGTTCTAGATCTACTTTTTTCTCCCTCCAACGTACACACTTTTTATGGCCTAGATCTACGTATGTTTGTGGTGTTGCATATGTTTGTGTTTGCAGGTACCAGTATTTCAAATGCGATAGTTGTCAATATTTTTCCGGAATATTGATTCATTTCCGTTTCGGCGAGAATTTGGCACTATGCATTCTTTTTGGTCCTGTTTTAAGGCAAAGTCATGCCAAATTTTTTTGGGTTCTAAAATATCGCTTTGCTCTACCCCGCAGGCGAGCATGGTCCGCACGATGACCGAAGGCATTGTGAATAGGTTTTTGAGCTCCACGAAGGCCGAGATGCTTCAAAAGAATGAGACGGAGATAAGATGTCCGTGTCGAAGATGCAAGCTGAAGTCCTCCATGGGGTCTAGGCAAGAAATAAGGAAGGGCAGCAAGACAATAGCGGCGAGGGCGGGCAAGAAGACGAAGAATCTCCAGGACATGATCACGAAGTAGATGCAGGACATAGTCATCATGTAGAAGATGCCGGACATGATGATGAGAAAGATCAAGACGAAGGGCATGATCATGAAGATGAAAATGCCGGAGCAGACGACGATGGACCATCGATGGGCTCGGTGCAGGACCCTCATATTCAAGAGCTGCTTCTCAAGCAGACAGGTAACACAAGAGCTGCCTCCCGAGAGAAAGCCAAGCTGGATCAACTAGAGATAGACGCGGTTACTCCATTGTATGAAGGATGCAGGCCCGAGGATACCCGCCTGAAAGTAACGCTCATGGCTCTGGATATGAAGGTAAAACACAAAATGACCGACGCATGCTTCGACGAGAACATGTCATTTTGGCACGAACATCTTCCCAAGGGGAACAAGTGCTCGACCAGTTTTGAGGAGGCGAAGAAAATTGGGTGTCCTCTGGATTTACCGCACGAAATACCATGTGTGCATGAATGATTGCATCATTTATCGGGACGAGCATGCGAAGTGTACCATATGTCCGGTGTGCGGCGTCACTCGATACAAGAAGAGGAAGAAAGCTCCTCGAAAAGTGGTGTGGTACTTTCCGATCACTCCTTGTCTACAGCGGTATTTCGCGGACCCTAAGTAAGCAGAGCTCCTGCGTTGGCACGCGGATAGGGAGGAGAAGAAGCGAGAAGATGACGGAAATGATCCGGAGATAAATAAAAAAGACAAGATGCTGAGTCACCCTAAGGATGCGAGCCAGTGGCAAGCGTTGAACTTCGAACACCCAAAATTTGGGGACGATCCAGGGAACATCATGCTGGGCACGAGCACCGATGGAGTCGATGCGTTTGGCAGCCAGAGAAGCAGACATAGCACCTGGCCTGTGTTTGTGTGGATGTACAACCTTCCCCCCTGGATGTGCATGAAGAGGAAGTACATTCACATGAGTATGCTAATTGTAGGGCCGAAACAACCAGGGAACGACATCAATCTATATCTGGGGTTGCTGAAAGAGGAGCTAGACACGCTGTGGAAAACGCCAGCCAATACGTGGCACGCCGCAGTGAAAAAATATTTCCCTATGAGAGCCGCACTGCTCACGACGGTGCACGACTATCTCGGTTACGGATATGTCGCGGGGCAGGTGGTCCACGGATTTTGTGCATGCGTCAGGTGCATGGATGACACAACGTATCACCAGCTAGACAAAGATCCCGGGTCTTCGAAAACTGTGTTCATGGGACATCGAAGGTGGCTTCGCGACGATGATGCATGGAGAAAATGCAAGGATCTGTTCGATGGTGAAACCGAACACCGAAGACCCCCACGTACGAGAAGCGGCGAGGAAATAAACGAGCTGTTGAAAAATTGGAAAGAGTGCCCACCGTCGGGAAAGAAGCGAAAGGTGCCAGAGCCGCTGCTGAAGGTATGGAAAACGAGGTCTGTTTTCTGGGACTTGCCATACTGGAAGATCCTCCGTGTGCCTCACAGCCTTGATGTCATGCATATCACGAAGAACGTGTGCGAGAGTCTGCTTGGTACCCTGCTCAACATGCCAGAGAGGACCAAAGATGGGCCGAAAGCAAGGGCAGACTTGCAATCAATGGGCATCAGGGAGGAGCTTCACGCAAAACGCCCTAATGATGATGATGAGCCGAAGGACACGGAAAGTCGTCGCAAAGGCAAAAAGGCCAAGAAGATCGAACATGACTGCCCTCCCGCATGCTTCGCTATAAGTCAGAAGGAGATTGAGCAGTTTTTCACCTGCCTCGTAGGAGTAAAACTTCCTTATGGTTACACGGGGAAGATAAGAAGATACCTAGACTCAGCGAAGCAGAAGTTCAGCGGGATGAAGTCTCATGACTGTCACGTGCTGATGACGCAGATACTTCCAGTTGCAATCCGTGGGATCATGGACGCGCACGTCCGTGAAACACTATTTGGCCTATGCAACTTTTTTGACGTCATCTCTCGGAAGTCGGTTGGCATGAGGCAACTCAGAAGGCTACAAGAAGAGATCATGGTGATACTATGCGAGCTTGAGATGTACTTCCCGCCCGCATTCTTCGATGTTATGGTGCATCTGCTGGTCCATATCGTGGAGGATATCATCCAACTCGGGCCAACGTTCCTGCACAGCATGATGCCATTCGATAGGATGAATGGTGTCATCAAAGGATACGTTCACAACAGGGCACGTCCAGATGGAAGCATAGCCAAGGGCTTTCTGACCGAAGAGTGCATCTCCTTCTGCACGAATTATCTAGGCATCATGAACCCCGTTGGTCTGCCCATCAGCAGGCACCTCGGCAGGCTCGCTGGATGGGGTCACCGCGAGGGTCGCCGCGAAATTCATGTCGACTTCAAGGGTCAACTCGCCGACTTTGAAAGAGCAAACCTAGTCGCGCTACAACACATAGACGTGGTCGATCCTTGGGTGGTAGATCACAAAACCTTTATTGAGAAGACGTACAATGACCGAGGCCAATAGAGGACGGACGGAGATATAATCAAAGAGCAGAACTCATGTTTCACGTGTTGGTTCAAGGACAAGCTTCTGTCGTACCCTTTACATGAGGATTCTTCCGCGGAAGAAAAACTCATATTCGCCTTGTCACAGGGCGCCGAGCACAACCTGATGACCTATGAGGCGTACGATATCAACGGCTACACATTCTACACCGAGGAAAAGGACATGAAGAGCGATTATCAGAACTCTGGGGTAACGATGGAATCCTACACCGGTAAAGACAAGGACAGATACCACGGCAGGATCGAGGAGATCTGGCAGCAGAGCTACGCTGGAGAGAAGGTCCCGATGTTCCATGTCAGATGGGCCAAGAGCGTCCTAAAAGAAGACCGGTATTTCACCACCATGGTTATACCCGAAGCCAAATCCAAGACCGCGGGTGCAAACGTCACCGTGAAAAATGAGCCATGGGTAGTGGCTTGCCAAGTGGACCAATGCTTCTTCATTACTGACCCGTCAAAGCCCAGCCGTGTTGTCGTGAGGAGAGGCAAAAGGAACGTCATTGGAATGGATGGAGTCGCCAATGAGCAAGACTTCGACAAGTACGGCAACCCGAAGATGAAAGATGACGACGACGATGAAGTACCATACACCACAAGAAGAAGCAGGACCACCCTACCTAAAGGACGTCTGTTCAAGAGAAGAATTCAAGGGGTTCCGGGGCTAAATTATTCAACCGCGAGAAAGAAGGGCAAGAAGATTGTGAAAAAGTAGCTAAGATCGAATCACGACGTGTGGGCCGCATGTGCGTATCAGTGGCATGCAAGCTCAATCTTTGATGACTATTATTTCATGTCACTTGATTTCAACCATGTCATCTAATTCTAAATCTTTGCACAATGATTTTATCACTCCGTTTGCATTTTCCTTTTCTTCTATCTCAAATCTTAAATTATTACATGCAACTAAAAATCCAAAAATAAAAAGTTAGTAATGGCGCACCAAGAGAAGGTGCGCCAGTGCTATCCTTGTTTATGGCGCACCCCTGAAAGGTGCACTATTGCTATCCTTACTTATGGCGCACCCCTCCAAGGTGTGCCATTGCTAACCCTCCCCCACTATGGCATTATCTGAGCCCGTCCGCCCGCCGCGAGCCCAACCCCCTTTTCCTTCTCCCCTCTCCTCCCATCGCCGCCGCCCCCTTCTCCCCTCTCCTCCCGTCGCCGCCGCCCCTTCTCCCCTCTCCTCCCGTCGCCGCCGCCCCCTTCCCCCGAACCCCCGCCCCATTCCACGGCGTTGGTGCGGTGTTGCCTCCCCCACTCCCTCACTCTGTCCCCCGAACCCCGGCAAGAGGAGGAAGAAGGCCAGCGCCGACCAGTTCGTGGGTGGTTCCCGGAGCCTGTGTCACCGGTCCGGTTCGTCTTCTCCCCGGGGCTTCTTCTCCTCCAGGTACGGACAACTTTGCTATGATTTCATCGCCGGCTCTCTCGTTCCTCATCAACGCCACCTGTGGCGGGCTAATCTGAAGGGAGGTCATGGGGGAGGCTCTCAGTGGAGGAGGGTGAGGGGAGGTGGTCCATACCTCCGCCATTTCTTGCGACCGGAGACGGCAGGAGAAGGAGGGTGAGGGGAGGTGGTCCATTTCTCAGTAGATGTAGGCAATTAGAAATAGAAAAGTACGCAATATTTATGTGTTTCGTATAGTCAATCAGAGAATTAGAGAAAAAGAGAGTAGATGCAGGCAATTGGGAGTATAGGAATATGCAATATTGTCTATGTTTTTGCAGGCAAACACATAGAGTAAAGCAAAGATTAGTAGGCAACACCACATCCGCCCGATTTTTCACACTTTTTTGTAAGTAGACAACACATAGAGTAAAGCAAAGATTAGTAGGGAATATATGCTATTGTAAGTGTAACCAATACTAGTTGTAGATGATCACTGCACTTTTTTGTGATAAACTTATTTGATTTTTCTCATTCTTTTGTCATCTCATTATTATATATTTTTCCTTGATCCAGAACTTAGTTCTTTCTGAAATATCGTTGAGCTGTATCCACTATCTAAAGTGCTTTCAAATCACTTCAAAATGCGACGGTCCATGCCATGAGTGCTAAATTAAAGATGGAGAACCTGTCTTAGATTTAGCTGCAGTCTATGGGTCTACTGATATGATATCATATCAAAAGGTAGGCATGGCCAAAACATGGCAAATAGAAGTCACACCAACAGTACATGTGCTGATTTGGCCATATACATAGCTGACTGGATTTCCCACCGTAGACAAGAAATATCTTGTCTTCTGAATTCTCTAACTAAATATGCTACAAAATAATATGGGTATTTTCAGCTCCTTTCCATCTCTAGGTCGTCTGGGTCTCATGCCCACGTAATATGGGTATGACCGCATGTTTGGGGCTTGGCCGATCCTATCATTAGATCACCAATGATCTGTTTGATCTTATGTAAATTACTCTTCCTATCTGATGCCAATGTATGTTTCTTAAGTGAGGTCATGTTTGCTTAGTGGTATGCATATTAATCTCTGTCAGAGAGGATCAGCCCCAAAAATAAAAGAGTGAACACCAGTTTCAGTCAGTGACAAATAATGTGAAATCATACGGCAAATTACACTGTTTTTCCGACAACCAAAGCTCATATTTTACTTTCAGAATGGTTAGATATTCCTGTCAGTTCTGCTAGATGCCCTTCTCTTCTGATAAAATAAATAGGCCATTCACTTTAAAAGTAAGATTTCCTTGGTAGCTTCAGTTCACTTGTATCTCCATGTTCTGTACATACATGAGCGTTTATTCCTTCCATTTACATGAGAGCAAAATAAGGCATGTCGGCTTAACACTTGAGCTTGTCAGCAAAATATAGCAAGCTTCTCCTGAGTATCTTTGAGATTTTTTAACACCACAAGTGTTATTTGGTTTGGAATCATGCTTGCTCATCACTAGATCATTTTCTGCTGCATGTTCTGTTAGGTCGCCCTCTATATGCCAGTCTACGCAGGGACAGTAACAATGACGCTCTTATCTTTGGCGATCGCACACAACTTGATGAGTATAAGGTTGCATGTACCAGGTTGCATGTAGTAATGCTAATTAAACCTGGAACTTGCTGTATTGATCCATAATCTGGACAACTCAGTGAATCTCAATGTTGGCACCTCTCAGAATTAGCAGATGTCAAACTTCATATTTGGATCAGTAGCCATATGCCATAAGCCCATGACCTATCTCATGGAAGTATGACTGTCCCAGTAGTTGCATTATTTCCTTGCTCAGTTAGGCAAGAAACTGTCCTGAAGAATGGTGTTATTAACTGAGACCAAAACCGAATCCAAGTTTGTTTGAGCGTCTGAATCGTAGGCCAAAAATAATCCAATGGTTGGTTTGAGCGTGTGAATTGTAGGCTAAAATTTGGAAGTGCAAGTGTCAGTGTGTATGCATTGATGGAATTTGTTTTTTTGCTCATTTCTGTGATACAACAGTATGTGATAGCACATGTTGATTAATCAAGTTAAGGTTACAGTCTAGGTAGGGTTTCTCAGGGGCTTTTTTCCACCATTCTTTCTATTTCCACCATATGTTGGTTATGCCTATGTGTAGGCCTTATTTGTGGAGGGACAAATAGTTACCCCTTTCTCCTGAAATGTTGATTAATTTCCGTTTCGGTTGAGAATGGGGCACTCCAAGGTCAAGAAAATTAGCAAAGGGCAAGCCATTCTGGGAGCTGTCCCAAGAGATGGAGCAAGAACCTCACCGCTATGAGGACGCCGCTGAAGACACCGATCCCGACTACACAACCCCTAGTGGCGTCGAGGATGACACCACTGATGGTGCCGCCGGGGATGCCACCACTGATGATGGCAGAGAACGCACAGATGGCAGCCAACCGAAGAGGCAACGGAAGGACCGGCGCCCGAACGTGCTCGGCACCGTCAAGGAGGAATTTACCAAAGTGTCCTCCAGTGGGCATCCAACGGTGCCCAAAGAATTAGTCGATGGGTATGCGAGACAACTCGGGTGCATTCTTCGGAGCACCGTCTCGATCAACACCGAGAACCTAAGGCATCGTGACCGAGGGAATTTGCGCAACCTCCTCTTCACGAAGCTGCACGAACGATACAAGTTCCCCGGTGACTTTGCAAACACACGCCTCTCAGGGAATAAAGTGAACAGTGTCGCCTTGACGAAGATGAGCACGGCCCTGGCTACTTGGAGAGCCGCGGTGAAGAGAAGGATTCTAAGAGGTGATAGTTATGAGAAGATCAAGGAGACAAATCCTTCGATCAGCGAAGCTGACTACCTGGAGTTCAAGATCGAGTGCGAGAGCAATGCATCCGCGGAATCAAGTCAGTGGGGGGAAAGATATGCGGGACTTGAACATTGGGGTCCACAAACTCGGTCCCGGCAGTTACAGAGTGGCGGAACGTAAATGGGACAAGGAGGATGCGGAGCGTGCCGAGCAAGGCCTACCGCCCCTCTTTGATAAATACCATGAAAAGCAGACCAGGAACTATGTGAGGGCCCGGTACAAGGTGGACCCGGTCACAAAGGAGCTTACCACGGATTCGAAGGCGAAGGAGCTTGAGCGTGTTCTGGTAAGGAATACACCCCCACGTAATTAGCTCCATATGGTTGCATTCTAATTAATGAAGCAAAATTTCTAAATGGTTCAAGTTCCTTCCGCAGGAAACTGAAAGCAGTAGCGCGGTGTCTCAGAGCTCCCCGTCTGCCGCTTGGGACACCACTTTAAATAGGGCGTTGAACATAATGAAACAGAAGGATAAGTTCAGTAAGCCGTCGTCAGCTGGTCGTGTGGCCGGCGAAGGCTTGTCCACGAAATGGTCAGAATACTATAAGGCTGGGCGAAAGGCGAGAAAGACAAGCTCGGAAAGCCAGGAGCGCGAGGTTAAAGAACTCAAGGCACAAGTGGCACGAATTCCGGAGATAGTCCAAGAGCAAGTGCGAGACCAACTGGGAGCGACGATCACTGCCATTATGCCTTCCTTGCTTGAGGGGCTGCGGGGGTGGATTGCGGGTGACAAACAGGGGCCGCCCCCGATTCCCAGCTTCACGGGCAGCAACTCGCACAACGCGCCGACATTGGTGTCTCCGGCAGAGGCAGCATTGGTGTCTCCGTCATCGGCGCCGGTATTGGAGCTTAATGCACCTGGGTGTGGGAAGAATACACTGGCCGACACCTCACCAGCAAGCGGCCCCTGCATCACTTGCACGCCCACCGTTGGCGGTGCCTCGACTTTAGCTGAGCTCGACGTCATCACGATAACTAAGCCTCGGCCGATGACTTCATCTCCTTGCCTTTGACTGGGCATCCCTGATGCCCTACATGTTTTCGTAGGGCGCCGCCAACGTTCCATGCACTCTCCTGCACTTCGTGGACGGCGAGTTGATCGATGTCGCCAAGGCCAAAATCGTTGAACCAGGCAACCGCGTGTTCCACGGTAATCCGATGCCACCCACAGTGTATAGTGTTCAACTGGTTCGGGTGCTGCGGGGCTGCGACGACTTGTTACCTCCGTATCGACCCGCTGGGGCCGACGAAGAAGATGTGATGACCCTCAGCGCCTGCTTAAACTGGTCCATGCTTTGCCCAAAGAGCCATATTCGTTTGGGGCGGGGGACACCACCCCACAGACAACACCACCAGTCGTGTCGGCGCCAAGGCATGGCAAGACCGCCGCAACGCTACCGACGTCAGCTGATCCGGACATGCATATGGCACAGGATCCGGACGACGATGACGGTACATTTTCCAACGTTGATAAGTACATCAACGAACAGGGGTACGGTGATGAATTCTTGGGGCCTCCTTCTCAAGAACCCAACCCTGCAAAAGACGATCGCGATCTAGCTGGTACCGCGGAGAAACCCAATTGCAATAGGCGTCGTCTGTTCAGTTCTCAGGAGACACCTCCAGCTGCCGCCTTCACCGAGACTGAAATAGCCGAGGTGCGAAATATTATCAGCCCCAACACACTCAAGAAGGTGGTCTCTGAGCAGAACTCGATCCCATTACAGCAGCAGAAGAAGAAGGGACGGAAAAGAAACAATAACAAGGGTGTGAGCCAGCCGGCACCGAGTATGATCCGTGCTCAGGACGGGCCACCAATACCTAAGGATATCTCGAGGAGGGTGCATGTGGTGGGTAGGCTGATGCTACCGACTAATCTGCTCAATGCTGCAACCGGTGCTATGCGGAGTCTGCATGACGGTGTTCGTTCTATGGAGAAGCGGCATCTCCCCGAGAATGATGTGGCATACCCAGTTTTCATGGCCAAGGTGCCAGAGGGCAAGGGCTTTGTCGATAGCACCATCAGGTGTATGATCGTCCTGTGATTTGTTGACATCTTCGCTATGTTTAACCTTTATCCACTGCACTACACCTTCATTCGGCTATTTTCTCTCAGTATGGAGAAGCAGATCATTAGAGACAAGACCCTGAACATCGTGATAGTCGACCCCTTCTACATGCGTGCCAAGATCTTGGGCAGCACTGGGGACTGGCAAGTCGCGAGTTCATACCTCGAAGGCGTCATTCTGGCGAACCCAGATAAGGATAAATTCCTCGTGCCTTACTTTTCCGAGTAAGTCATCCCCTCACTGCCCCGTAACATATGATTTCTTAGATTTTGATCGTTCTTTTTTTTCTAACATTCCGTGTTTTGTGCAGTGACACACATTGCACACTCATCCCTTTAAGCCCGAAATATTCCATGGCCACGTATTTCGACTCGGAATGTCAGTCGAAGAAAGACTACACAAATATCAAGAAAGTTCTTGATGATGCTCTCCCCGGCTACGCCAAATCTTGAGGCACCTTCAGGAGGCCAATTTGTAGGTACGGCAAGCACGTGTTCACCCACGTAGCGACGTTCCCCTGCGTCAAGCAGCCGCCTGGCAGTCAGAAGGATTCCTACTACGCCCTCCATCACATGCGGGCGATCGTACAGGACCAACATCACCTTATGCTACCAAATAATCTCAAAGAATGGGCTGCATGCTTGTCGGCAATCCAGGACGAGGACATCAGACAAGAATTCTTTTGCATTCAGTCAGAGTTTGTAGAAATCATCTATCAAGATGTCCTTCGTACCTCAGGGCAGTTCTACCTCAACTGTCAACCGTCCAACAGTGAAATAGAAACAACGCTACAAATGCAGGCCGACAACGACCGCACATTCATGACCATCACAAAAGACGGTGGCTTCATCCATGCTCCGGTCCCTGGGTCGAGTCGAAAGTATTGATGCTATGTAGTTCTGAAATATTGATTAGCTCATGTTGTAATTAAACTTTAATGAACTGGTATGTCTCTTTAGTTTGGACAGTCGTTCAACTTATATGTAATCGATGCTATTTATTAGTAGGACCATGAATCGTGCTATTAATGTGTTGCTTTTCTCTTCCGATCCTTTTGTTGCATACTTATATATTGCTTATATATTATCTGTGAATTGCTACTAACGTTTTGTTTGTCTAGTGCATAGAGATGCCGTCGTATGTCGTGTACAAGGGTGAGGTTCCCGGAGTCTACGACGACTGGGAGGAGTGTTAGAGACAGGTTCACCATTTCAGCGGTAACAATTACAAATGGTACACCACTGGGGCGGAGGCGGAAACTAGATACGCACGCTATCTAGCGGGAGAGAGGAGGGAGCGGAGGAGGAACCGGATGAAGATCAGTTTCATCACGATGATGCTCATCGTGACCGCAACCCTCTTCTATGTGATGGTAGTTTAGATGATCGATATCGACTTTGTAATGTGACGGGCTAATATGATGAACTTTGCTAATGTCTCGAGACCTAAACTTGGCTAATGTTTGAACTTTGTTCGCTATTTTGAATTTGGAGACTAATATGTTGAATTCTATTGTGTGATGTTTATATTTTGTGCTGTAACGTATTTTGTAACCTGTGCAAATACCAGAAAAGCAAAAATAATAATTCCTAATATTCATAGTAGTGGCGCACCATATTGAGCATTAGTGGCGCACCAAGGCTAAATACTAGTGGCGCATTATGGGGCATAGTAATGGCGCACTTGGGGGCATAGGTGAAGGTAAATATGGCCCCCTAGGAGGCATAGTAATGGCGCACTATTGGACATATTAATGGCGCACTCTGTGGTGCGCCACTTTATCTGGGATACTAATGGCACACCAGAGGTGCGCCATTACTATTTGTTACTAGTGGCGTGTTAATAGTGGCGCACCTATAGTGCGCCATTAATAGCAAAAACTGGTGCGCCACTAATAGCCTTTTTTCTAGTAGTGTACACTTATAGCTCTAGTGCATCCGTTGCATGGCAATCCCTACTCACTCAAAATGATATCTATTGATGGGCATCTCCATAGCTCGTTGATACGCCTAGTTGATGTGAGTTATCTTCTCCCTTTCCTTGACAACCTCCATGATATTCTATTCCACCTATAGTGTTATATCCATGGCTCGCGCTCATGTATTACGTGAGAGTTGAAAAAGTTTTAGAAAATAAAGGTGTGAAAACAATTGCTTGACTTTTCATCGGGGTTGTACATGATACAAATACTTTGTGTGGGGAAGATGGAGCATAGCCAGACCATATGATATTGTAGGCATAACTTTCTTTTGCCATTATATTTTGAAGAGATACAATTGCTTTGCTAGTATGCTTGAAATGTTATTGTTTCTATATCAATATTAAGCTTTGGTTTTGAGTCTTATAGATCTGAATATTCATGCCACAATAAAGAATATTACATGGATAAATATGTTAGGTAGCACTCCACATCAAAAATTCTGTTTTTATCACTTAACTACTCGAGGACGAGCAGGAGTTAAGCTTAGGGATGTTGATACGTATCCAACGTATCTATAATTTTTGATCATGTCATACTATTATATTATCCGTTTTGGATGTTTTATATGCATTAATATGCTATTTTATATATTGTTTTGGGACTAACCTATTAATCTAGAGCCAAGTGCTAGTTTATGTTTTTTCCTTGTTTTTGAGTTTTGCAGATATGGAATATTAAACGGAGTCCAAACGAAATAAAACCTTCGGAAGGAATTTTTCTGGAAGGAAACAAGTCAATCAAGCTTGAAGTGCATGCCAGGGGAGGTGCCAGGGCACCACAAGCCTGCTAGGCGCGGGCCCCCCTGGCTGCGCCTAGCAGGCATGTCGCTCCATGGCAGGTCTCCTAACTCTAATTCTTGGCCTATAAATACCCAAATATTCCCACGGCATCAAAAAGAGAAAAGAAAATACTTTTCCGCCACCGGAAGCCTCCGTCCCCGACAGATCCAATCTTGGATCCTTTTCCGGTAATCTGCCAGAGGGGGTTTCGATCACGGAGGGCATCTACATCAACTCGATTGCCCCTCTGATGATGCGTGAGTAGTCCACCACAGACCTATGGGTCCATAGCTAGTAGCTAGATGGCTTCTTATCTCTCTTTGATCTTCAATACAATGTTCTTCATGATCTTCATGGAGATCTATCCAATGTAATCCTCTTTTGTGGTGTGTTTGTCAAGATCCGATGAATTGTGAGTTTATGTTCAGGTTATCAATGAATCTTATTTGAATCTCCTCTGAATTCTTATTTTCATGATTTCATATCCTTGCAAGTCTCTTCGAGTTATTGGTTTGGTTTGGCCAACTAGATTGGTAATTCTTGCAATGGGAGAAGTTCTTGGTTTTGGGTTCAATCTTGCAGTGTCCTCACCCAATGACATAGTAGAGGTAGCGATACACGTAGTGTATTGTTGCCATCAAGGGTAACAAGATGTTTTTTTATCATATTGCTTGAGTTTATCCCTCTACATCATGCCATCTTTCTTAATGCGTTACTCTGTTCTTCTTAAACTTAATACTCTAGATGCAGGAAGGAGTCGGTCGATGTGTGGAGTAATAGTAGTAGATGCAGAATCGTTTCGGTCTACTTGTCACGGATGTGATGCCTATATGCATGATCATTGTCTTGGATAACTACATGATTATTCGCTTTTCCATCAATTGCTTCACAGTAATTTGTTTACCCACCATGATATTTGCCTTCAAGAGCGATGCCTCTAGTGAAAGCTATGGCCCCGAGTCTATTTTCCATCATATACTTTTAGATATACAAAACAAAAAAACCAAAAAATATCTTTCTGCAATTTATTTACCTTTTACTTTCCTCACTCGTTTACTCTATCTCTTTGAGATTTAATCCTTGCAAATAACCGTGAAGGGATTGACAACCCCTTTATAGCGTTGGGTGCAAGAGTTTGATTGTTTGTGTAGGTGCATCCATGAGTGACTTGCTTGTTCCTCCTACTGGATTGATTCCTTTGTTCTAAAAAACTGAGGGAAATACTTATCTACTTTGCTGCATCACCCTTTCCTCTTCAAGGGAAAACCAACACAAGCTCAAGATGTAGCATTTCACTTAGTCGTAGGGGCGCGAAAAGGACTGCGGGAGGCTGGTGACTAGCCCCCGATGACTTGTGATGTTTGGATGAACCGCAACTAAAGCCGATATAAGGTGGTTTGTATGAACACAAAACCCATCGTATGACACAGAATAACCTCTGACAAGGTCTTGAGTATAACACTTAAGCTCGTATTCGCAGAATGGTTCTCGCATACTATGATAGTCAGTTTTCGTCTTTCTCCTCTGAGGTGTTTGACCAGGCTAGACGGAAACACAATCAAAGAGGTTCTCCCTTTGCCCTTTAGCCAAACAAGGGGAACGTAAAGGGGCAAGCACAGGAGCCGGGCAACCCAACTATTGACCCAAGACATAGTTTGGAACCAATGCATATCAAGCGAATTCCAAGACGCCGAACGCATAATCAATTGTGCATAAGGAGATTTTTTTTAAATCGAGCCCCCGGTCTATTAGCCAGTTGCGTCGTAATGTACCAAACAGTTTCGCAAGAAGAGGGAGAAAATAGAATATGTGCCAAAAAGGACAATGAGACAACCATGAATAATGATTTTATATTTTTCTCAATGACTCTTATTGCTCGAATTGCCAAAGCAACTGTTTACAGGTATTTGAAAAAATAAATTTTACAGGAGTGGTTGTACCAGGGGTCTTCGATTGGTGACCTTACGTTCTTGATGTGCCCTATTGCTTGTTTACTCCCACGCTTTGTAGGGAGTGGTGCACCTCAATGGGTCGTACTGTTTGGTGAACGGATCTTCCAAACAAGTTCTTGAGAAGTCACCGAAGTGTGGATGAGCTTTAAGCATTTAGTAGACCCTTAATGGTACCTGTGGTGTGTCTGAAGACATTTGATGCTAGTAGTTCGGTCCAGCCGAACACTTACCCTTTTTTCCCAATGCCGCCCATGGAATTTCGAGCGTGAAGTTGTGCCTCCTTGGCACGTACTTCGCTGGTCCTAGGGTTGTGCGATGGGGGGCGAGTCCCTATTTATAGGGAGAAGAAGGTTTTGAGACTTCGGGCTAAAACTGAGCTCGCTTCCCAACCTTACGGGCCTTTACGGTAGGTGTCGGCATTTGCCGATCATCATTGGAGTGGAATTCAGCCGCCAGGGCCAATGCATGTTCCTTAGTTCGGAAGGAGCGCTTTGTGTTGCCATTGATAGTAATGGCCCCCTTGGGGCCGGGCATCTTGAGCTTGTGGTATGCGTAGTGTGGGATGGCGTTAAAGCGAGCAAACGTTGTATGACCTAGTAGGGCGTGATAGCCATTGTCCGAAGACATTTGATGCTAGTAGTTCGGTCCAGCCGAACACTTACCCTTTTTTCCCCATCGCCGCCCATGGAATTTCGAGCGTGAAGTTGTGCCTCCTTGGCACGTACTTCGCTGGTCCTAGGGTTGTTCGGCAGGGGGCAAGTCCCTATTTACAAGGAGAAGAAGGTTTTGAGAGTTTGGGTTGAAACCGAGCTCGCCTCCCAAACTTGTGGGCCTTTAGGGCAGTTGTCGGCGTTTGCCGATCATCATTGTAGTGGAATTCGGCCGCCAGGGCCAATGCATGTTCATTAGTTCGGAGGGAGCGCTCTGTGTTGCCATTGACAGTAATGGCCCTCTTGGGGCCGGACATCTTGAGCTTGAGGTATGTGTAGTGTGGGACGGCATTAAAGAGAGCAAACATTGTACAACCTAGCAGGGCGTGATAGCCGCTGCGGAAAGGTACGATGTCAAAGATCAAGTCTTTGCTCCGTAAATTATGGGGCAAGCCGAACACTACTTATAGACTTACAGATCCTGTGCACCAGGTGTCAACACCTGGGATCACTCCTTTAAAGGTAGTGCTGCTGGGTTTGATCCTTGACGAATCTATACCCATATTTTTAACCGTATCTTAGTAAATTAGGTTAAGGCTACTTCCTCTGTCCATTAGGACTTTCGTGAGGTGATACCCGTCTATAATGGGGTCTAGGACGAGGGCGGCTGAACCTCCATGATGGATACTGGTTGGGTGGTCACGTCGATCAAAGGTGATGGGGTATGTCGACCATGGGTTATACTTCGGGGCTACAAGATCTATGGCGTAGACCTCTCGAAGGGCACGCTTCCTCTCCTTCTTGGGTATATGGGTGGCATATATCATATTTACTGTTTTCACCTCTGGAGGGAACTTCTTTTGTTCGCCACCAATCGGACCCCGAGGCTCATCCTCATCCTCGCTGCGTGGGCTCTTGCCCTGATCCTTGGATGTGAGTCTGCCGGCATGTTTGAATACCCAACAATTACGGTTGCTGTGGTTGGTGGGCTTCTCTTGAGTGCCATGGATTTGGCAAGGCCTTTCCATGAACTTCTCCTGTGGGATGGGTCCGTCACGATTGCCTTTAGGAGGCTTCTTTCGCTGCCCGGGTCAGGAATTGTAGAAGCCGGCGTTAACGTCCGTGTCATCGGCACCACTATTGTTGTGTCGACGCTTATTCTTGTTGCGCTTTGGTTTCTCGTTACCGTCTCGAACTTTGGAGGTTATAGGGGTCTTCGGGGTGTGGCTCCGTCTTGCGAGCTAGTTATCCTCGCCTGCGCAAAAGCGGGTCATGAGGGATGTAAGGGCGGACATTGTCCGAGATTTATCCTTGCCAAGATGGCGGGCCAACCATTCATCCCGAATATTGTGCCGAAAGGAGGCTATTGCCTCAGCATCTGAGTAGTCAACAATCTGATTTTTCTTGGTCAAGAACCGATTCCAGAATTGCCACACGGACTCTCTTGGCTTTTGGACAAAGTTGCTCAAATCGGAGGAGTCCAACGGCCGAACATAGGTGCCCTGGAAGTTAGATCAGAATGCATCCTCTAGATCTTCCCAGCATCCTATGGAATTTTCGGGGAGGCTGCTTAACCAGTGCCGAGCTGGCCCCTTAAGCTTTAAGGGTAGATACTTGATGACATGGAGATCATATCCTCGCGCCATGTGGATGTGGAGGACGAAATCCTCAATCCATACGGTTGGGTCAGTTGTCCCATCGTCGGGGTATCGCCGACCTATAACCAGTGTCGTCAGCCGTGTTGTCTCGTCCTCGAGGAGGGTGGTCTGGCTTATCGTATGGGGTATGTTTGGGAGACGACGTGCCAGTAAGCTCGTCATCAAATTGTGGCAGCAACCTTCTGCGAGGATAGCTCTTAGGTTGGTCGGATAGACTGGTACTATATCCTTCCTTTGCTGAGAGGACTCTCGTCCAACGATCATTGAGGTTGTCCTGTTCGGCCTTAATCTACCATTCTTTTGCGTTCAAGCTGCGGGCCATGGCTATAAGCTGTTGCCTGAACAATTCCTGATCTTCAGGATTATCGGGGATGGCAAAGTAATCGGCTTCCAGGGAGTCCTCCTCCTCGACAGGGGGAGGTAATTGTCATCACCGAAGTCGTTTGGGTCATCGGGGTTGCGCTGATCTTCAGGCTTCTCCTGACCCTCTAGTAGGTGTTCGTGGATATCGGGATCGCCGAGGTCCTCCAGGGTATCTCCATCCCCGGTTCCTATGATAGAGTTCTTCCCTTTTTGCCTTTTTGTAGGACCGAAAGTAAGTCTGGAGGGGGGGGGGTGATTAGACTACTTGACCAAATAAAAGTTTTGCCTATACCAAATTTTAGGGTTGACAGTTTTTAGCATTTCATGACAAGTCAAGAACACCCTACACATGCAAGTCTAAGAGTATATAGCACCAAGGGAGAAAATGTGCTTTCAATCTCCCCCTTTTTGGTAATTGATGACAACATATAGATCAAAGCTTCGACATATGATAAATTCAATGAATATAATCGTCACTTTGGGAAGTATGTGATGAGCAACAGCTCCCCTAAATTTGTGCATTATTTTGAATTTGCGTTTGAATGCAAATGCACAATCGATTAGGTATGTGGGGCCCTTCTTCCATGTCACATACAACTTGGTGGTGTGCGAGAATAATTTAGAATGAATAACATGGCACAACACACACAAGCAAAGGTGAATGATCATCTCATAAGCATTAAGATGATAGGAAATAGTTGCATCACACATAACATAGTAGCATAACACACATTATCACAAAAGTATCTCACATCAAACCAAAAGAGCCAAATGTTTTTCAAAATCAATAAAAACCAAAACGCTCTCTCGCTCGAAGCTTATAGATCTATATACACTTCTCCCCCTTTGGCAACAAGTTACCAAAAAGTTCAAAGGCATACGTCTAAGCGTTTTTGGGCATATCTCCTTCGGTTGTTGAGATGACAGCATCGGCAAAGATCTCTGCAGATGTCATTGATGGAGCTGGAGTGGTCACTTATGGAGCTGAAGTTGATGGAGCTAATGGAGCTGATGGAGCTGGCACGATGGCTAATCTGGCCTGAGTAGTGAACTGAGTGCCTGTCCTGAAAGGTGATTCACCCTCATCATCATCATCATCATCGTTGTCGTCATCATCTGAAGTAGAAGAGACCCGAGGGATTTGCATGGAGTCAACTTCCTTCTGAAGCTCTGTGATGGTCTTCGTCAGCCTGTCCACCTTATCTGTAAGGTTCTTGATTCTGGTCTCAAATATCCTGACAAGACTATTCTGGTTGTCCAGAATCCCCTTAATGTACTTCTGCATGCCCTGAACAGATGATATCAGGAGATCCATTTCCTCTTTCCTAGATCTAGGGACCTAAGCACTAGCGGATCTCACTGCCTTTGCTTCCTACTGAGCTGTAGCTCAAGTGAGATGATCAGCATCCATCACCACAACATTGTCCTCTAGATCTGGCTGTAGGGGCAAATGTGGGTGATCTAGGGCAAATATGTGCTTTTCCAGTCTTGAGTTTATGAGCATCTGGATGTAGGGTGCATAATAGCATGAGCACTTCTGGTCAGCAGCAACCCACTTGATTGTCTCAACAATCAGATCCATGACTCTAATCCTGGTGTGACTGTCAAGATTGATCAACATGTTGATTGAGTGGCCTCGGATCATCTTGTCATCTCCTGACTTGGGCATCAAGGTATGCCTCGGTATGGTGTTCATCATGCGGAGGCCAGCCTGGAGGAAATAGATGGATCCTAGCCTGTGAGACTTCACATTTGCAGCAAGGATCTCCTTATACATTTTAGCCATAGCATTGTGACTAGCCTTGGATTCTGAGTATACATCCAAGGCACCATCATGTGCTTTAGGAACTCCTAAGATATCATCCCATTCCTCAATAGTTGATTCATATCTCGCACCTTCAGTCATCCACACAATTCTGCCATCTCCGTAGAAGTGTGCAGTGGAGTAGAACTGCATGATCATCTCATCGTTCCACGCTGTGAATTCTCTGCCAACGAACTCATCAAGACCTATGCAGTGGAAGTTGTCCTGGACACTTGGAAAGTAGTCCTCATTTTCTTTAAAGAACTTACAATCAATGTAACGCATGTCACTGACAGCTGGACTCTTGTCAAAGAGGACAGTCACATAGAAGTCCTGCTGCTCCTTGGTATAGAACTTGTAGTCCACAGCTGTTTTCTTCCTCTGGGAATAAGGATCTATTGCTCTCCATGCCATCTATCCAGAATCCTTCCTCTTCTTCATGTCCTCAGCTAGCGGGTAGCTGGCATTGTGCACTAGAAGGTGTGGTCTAAGCTTCATCAGTGTTGTCATGTCATCCACATCATCAACTCTAGATGCAGTTCCTTTGTTCTTCTCAGAAGCTGGAATATGCCTAGTGGTCCTCTTAGGCTTCTCAGCAGCCTTCTTGGATGTGCTGGTCTTAGGCATAGCATCAGACATGAGATTCTTTGCCTTCTTCTTGGGATGAGCCTTTGTAGCTGGCTCAACCTCCTCCTCCTCAGCAGCAGCAGCATCCTCTGGATCTTCATACATGGAAGTAGGCCTGCTAGTCACATGAATGATCCTCTTCCTTGACTTCTTCTCCCCTGACTTCTTAGGCATAGCCTTCTTGGGGACCTCAACAGACATAGTTTCTCTGGCAGTCTCATGAGTCTTGAGGGTAGAAGAAGGAGCATATATCTTGCTGACAACTCTTCGAGAGGAAGTGGCTTCAGTTGCAGCTTTCTTGGCATCCTTCTAATGCTTCTTAGCAAGAATCTCCTCAGGTGCAAAGTCTAAATCCTCTTCATCTGAGTTCAACCTCTTCCTAGTTCTGGTGGCAGCCTTGGGCAACCCATGAGAGCTGGGGGTGCCTGGGTCTGAGAAAGAACTAGCTTCTAGGCTTGTTCCAGAACTCATATCAACTTCCTGCTTTGGCACATTCTGACTATCTTCTGAGCCTGACATACTGACCCTGTGAATAGAGTGTAGATGAGCAGAAGTAGATGAGTTATCACAAAATTAGGCTGGTTTTTGAAAATTGAGCAATGAGTTTTCAAAATTTTTGCAATCTGTCAAAGACATATCAGTGCAGCCGAAAAGAATTTTTCGGTGAGACCAAGACTGACTAACTCGTTAACAGAAAATTGGCAGCCTTTTCGTTAGGACCGAAAAGAGCAACTCGGTTCCACCGAGTTAGTTCTCGCCCTCGCAGAAAAGCATATCGGTGAGATCGATATTTCCATTTCGGTTCCACCGAGATATATCGGGCGGACGGCAAAACCCTAGAAAATCCATCTAACTCGAGATTTTGCAGTTTTGAGTGGATGAATATCTAAGCAAAGGGTTCGAAGATGATAATCTAGAATCTAATGCGCAAGAATAAGATGGGGAGAGCACTAGAGATCGAATCCGTACCCTAACTTGGCACGGATCCTCTACGGTTGCGACGTTGGTGTAGATTAAGTCGACGTTGGTGATTCCCAGCGGCGGAGAGGCACGGGAGAACAAGGGCGACGACCAGGGGTCTCGAGGTGGCAGCTTAGGGTTTACGTTTTCGGTGATACCGATTTTACTGTCGGTGATACCGATTTTACGGTTTCGGTGTCACCGAGTTCCACCACTGTCAGCTGACAGGGAAACTTGGTGTAACCGAGAATATGAAATCAGTGTTACCGAGATTGAAAACCAGATCAACCCTAGGCAATCGGTGAGACCGAGTTTTTGGGATTGGTTCCTCCGATTTGCACTTGGGATGTTTTAATGGTCAGTCCTTGTCGATACGGAACTCCGAGTGCTCCACACACAGAGGGATCGAAAAGTACTTTTTCAAATTTTGTGATGCGGCATGAATGGAATATGAGGTGAGAAAGCATAGATAGCTAAAGAGTGGTCCTAGGCATTCTTGTCCATCCAATTGGCAAAAGATAAATCAAAAGCCAAATAGCAACAATTGGATGTCCTTGAATGAGAAAATAAATGCAGACCAACATGCTCACACAATAAGATGTCAAAAGAAATCATGACAAACATGCACAAACACTCTAGCATCTAACAAGCACTTGGGTGATGATGAAGTCATATATATATATATATATGAGTATTTGACTTAGGAGCCAAGTAAGAGTACTTGATCATAGGTCATACTCATCGTTTAAGCACAAGTGGGGTTACCACTTTTTCATAAAGCATTTAATGTTGTCACATAATAAGAGATGCTTTGACTCAAGTCTTAGAGTAAAGCTCCCCCTAAATGTGGCATCCCCCCATAAGAGGGATAAACTAACCTTGGGTTTTGTCGATTAAGACTTCATGTTGGTGAGGTAGTTGTGGATGCACAATGTTGATGAAGATCACCAAGAGTTGGGAGCATCCTTGTTGTTTCCTTACTGTTCTCACCTACATGGGTTAGTCCCAACACACAAGAGACAAATACAAGGATATCTATGGACATGGAGTGCAAAGCATATATGATGATGTCCATTGATTTGTTGATTACCATGTCCCTTGCTTACCTTTGAGGGAATGTGTGACTCCTTGAACTATTGCATAGAGTTGATGTTGAGTGCAAAAGTTCTTGCCAATAATTAATGTGAGTGAATTTAATTGGCAGAGTCACCCCTCAAGAACTTACTAGTTCTTCTTCTTGGGAAGCCACATCAAGTTGATGGAGATCCTTGGTGTTGAAGTGGCCTTTGTAGTAGTTGAGCTTGAAGTAGCCTTGGGAACCCTCTCCACCAAAGTTAGGGCTTCATCTTCATATGAGTCAATGTACTCTTGAAGCTTGTTCTTTCCCTTGATCTTGTGATCTTGTGGTGGAAGGTCATCTTGAGTGTTTGTCCCCTTGGGAAGAGTATTTTCATACTTCTCCTTTTGAGGAACAAACTTGGGCTTGGGATATTGACCCTCTTCCCACTCAACGCTTCTCTTCATATCTTGAGTTGGAGTTTATTTCTTTGCTTCTATTCTTGTAGAACTTGTTGAATTTCTTGACCATGAGGCTTATCTCTTCATTGGTGACAAGGTTGTTGCTTGAAGTTGCGGGAGCATCACTTGTGGCTTTGTAAGCACCGCTAGACTTGTGATGAAGTTCTTCTTTATCTTTTAGTGTCATCTCATGAGCAACAATCCTTCCAATGACCTCCGTAGGCTTGAGATCTATGTAGTTTGGCATCATTTGGATTAATGTGCACACGGTGTCATATCTCTCATCCAAAGCTCTAAGTATCTTCTTGATGATGAATTTGTCGGTCATTTCTTCGCCTCCTAAGCCGGCAATCTCATTTGTGATGAGAGCTATCCTAGATTACATCTCTGTGACTCCTTCACCATCCTTCATCTTGAACTTGTCAAGCTGACCTTGAAGAACATCTAACTTGGATTCTCTCACGGACTCGGTTCCTTCGTGCATATCAACCAAAGTATCCCAAATCTCTTTTGCATTCTCAAGACGGCTGATTTTGTTGAATTCTTTGGGGCATAAGCAGTTGAAGAGAATGTCGCATGCTTGAGCATTGAATTGCAACATCTTCAATTCATCCGCGATCGCTTCACGATCCGGTTCCCGTCCATCCGCAAAGAACTCACCTTGCAAGCCAACACGAACAACAACCCAAACAGTGGGGTTATGACCAAGAATATGCATTTTCATGCTATGCTTCCAACTAGCAAAATTAGTGCCATCAAAGTACGGATCTCTATGGTGATAACTTCCCTCACTAGATGCCATACTTCTCCTAGGTTGTGAGACCTAAGCAATGGAGACCAAAGCTCTGATACCACTTGTAGGACCAAAAATAAGTCTAGAGGGGGGGTGATTAGACTACTTGACCAAATAAAACTTTTGCCTATACCAAATTTTAGGGTTGACAGTTTTTAGCATTTCATGACAAGTCAAGTACACCCTACACATGCAAGTCTAAGAGTATATAGCAACGTAAAGTAACAAGAAGCATGTATAGAAGGGATAGGGTAGGAAGATCAAACGCAGTTGTAGACACGGTGATTTTTTCACATTTATGGAGTCTTCAAACCACGGAGGGTAACGATCACGAGAGTCCACGGTGGGCTCAACCCAAAAGGGTCCACAAAGTAGAAACCTTGACTATTCCATACGGCTTCCGTCCACGAAGGGTAGATCTTCATGAAGTAGGCGATCTCCTTGCCCTTACAAACTTCTTGGTTCACTCTACAACACGAAGTAGGAGGCTCCCAAGCGACACCTAACCAATCTAGGAGGCACCACCCTCCAAAAGGTAATAGGCTCGGTAATGACGATTAACTCCTTGCTCTTGTGCTTCAAGATGATAGACTCCTCATCACTCAATCACTCTCTCACAGATTTGGCATGGTGGAAGAGATGGTATTGGTGGAAAGCTACTAAGGTAGGCTAGAAATCAAGATCCATATGATTGGAGTGGAAGATCTTTACCTCAAAACAAGGGTAGGTGGTTCTCTCTCAGAAAATATGATAGGATAGGTATGGAATAGTTCTGAGTGCTTCTCTTTCGAATAGGTGGTGGTGAAGGGGTATATATAGGCATCCCCAAAAATCCAACCGTTACACACAAGATGAACAACTCGGTGACACCGATGTGTTAATCTCGGTGTTACCGAAGTGACCAAAAGGTGGCAACTTTTGAATCTCGGTAAAGCCGATATAGGAAACTCGGTTGCACTGATAAGGTGACCAACGGTCAGATTTCTAATCTCGATGACGCAGATCCAACATTCTTGGTAGGATCGAAAATATGAATTTGCATAACAGAGAGTTGGCAACCTAAATTCGGTGGCACCGGTATGGAATCGGTTGCACCGAAGTGGATAGGGTTTTGCTTGAGTCTATCTAGGTTCTCGAATCGGTGTCACCGGTATGGGAAAGTTGGTTGCACCGATTTTGAGTGGTAGGTATAGAACAGACTTTGGTGGGAGATTTTGTGGATGTTTTTGGTGACTATCACTTGTGCACGTTTGAGCATATTGTTCACCAACAAAACCTTACCCCCTTTTAATAGTTTTGGCTTTCCTATGGACTCAAAGTGATTTCTCACAAATATGAAATGTAGAGTCCTCTTGCTTGAAGCTTGGCCAACCTATTTCCTTGAATCTTTGGGTTTCTCCACAATCTCCTTTTGCCAATCCTATCATTGAACATTCCTGAAATATACTTGGTGGAAACATTAGTCAATGACTTATATGTTGTTATTAATTACCAAAACCACCAAGGGAGCAAATGTGTTTCACTTTTGACCGTTTATGCGGCTTCTAGTGCCTTGACAGCGCTTCACCCGATTTGTCGCCATCATTTTTATGTGTGTGCTCGCCATTAGCAGTTGCAGTGTCCACCATGTAAACATCGTACATGGAGGTGGCGGCCCGTCGCCTAGTGTTAGGGGGGTGGGAGCGCAATCCTCCTCATCCATGTATTCTGCCTCCTCGAAGGCATAGTCCAACATGTCGGTTAAATCTTCGACCATGGCTACCAAGTGGGTGGTGTCTGGGACAAAAAATTCATCCTGACCCGCCCTGAGACCGATCCAAGCACGGGTCGGGGATGGGTCATCGGTAATCTTCATCAATGAGATCCGGTCTAGGGCCTCGTTGAGTATCGAGAGCTCAATCGGGTCAACCTTCTCGAAGGTTTCGGAGTTGACCTCCATTGTACCCACTCTAGGGGAGTGTTCGGCAAGAATAGGTATGCGGTCATCTGGCACTATGGCCGAATCCAGACTAAGAGCTAGGTGATTACCGGGGTAGATCCCATGGGCGTGACCAAGAGAGGGATCCAGGTTAAATCCTCGGAGTCTTCGAGCATGGCAGGTGAAACTGCAAGCCTGGTTAGATAAAGATCACCCCGAGAGTCTATGGAGAACTTTAGGTTCCCGAATCTGACCTCTTGGTCAGGGGCAAAGCTTCCGACCCGGCCGAGATGGTTGGTCGGGTCAGCGTGGAATACAATGATGCCGAAGGCGAAGATATGTCTGTGGACAAAGGTGTCCATGTTGCAGACCTCTTCGTTGATGACGACGCAAGCCATCGATTCCTTTGGTGATCACAACGGAACTCTCAATCAAAGCACCAATGTCAGTGTCAAAACCGGCAGATCTCGAGTAGGGGGTCCCAGCTGTGAGACTAGAATCGATGGTAACAGGAGACGAAGGAGACGATTTTTACCCAGGTTCGGGCCCTCCTATGGAGGTAATACCCTACGTCATGCTTGATTGTATTGATGATATGTGGATTACAGAGTTGATCTACCTCGAGATCGAAATAGCTAAGCTCTATATGAGTTTTCCTCTCACAACCTAAAACCCTCTGGATTATATAGACGCCAATGGTACCTAGGGTTTACACATGGTCGGTTACACGTCAAAGGGATAGACATGCCTATTCACTAGTCCAAACATGGAGGACAGGGCCTTTGATCGATCCAATGCTCGGCAAATGGCCCATACAGTCTGGCCCATAAGAAGCAGGTCGGCCTCCCGAGGAACCCTTAAACCAGGAATCCCTCATTCGAACCTGCTTCTAAGCCGCCTTGCCTTCTTGGGCAAGCCGTCTCCAGGCGGCTTACACAGCCGGGTCTCGCGCCATTTTCTGTCTCTCAGCCTTCACCTTGGCCCATCTGGTAAGTCGCCATTTGGCCTGGCATTCAATCTTCAGGTCCGCCTTAAAAGTCTTGACTATGAGCCGCCAGGCGTGACCCGGTCCCTCCTGAGGCGGGTCTCGCCATGGGGTTATATCCCCAACACTTGGTATCATCGCATCTATCAGAGATCTATGAACTATTGGATATTGGCACTCCTGGCACGCCCATTATTCTTGATGAGTATTGGGAAGAAGCTCATCCCTACACCCTAATGCGTGAAGTTATTCCTCGTACTCCGCATGCACCTGTTTCAATTTCGCTGCTTGAATCACCTTAGTCTCCATTTGAAGCTTGGAGGTTGAAAATGTTGAACATGCGTCACCTCTCAAAAGGCTTCGCAAAGGTCCAAGGCCCTCGGTCTCTTCTATAACAAGCATACCTATCGTGGTTTTTTCACAATAGATGTCCTAGGACTTAGGTTTCGGGCCATCGCTAAGGTGATGGACTCAAAGGGGTTGATCGGGACAAGAGACACGAGTTTACCCAGGTTCAGCCCCTTGGAAAGAGGTAAAAGCCTACCTCCTGCTTTGTGTTGTATTGATTGGGTATCGATTACGGTAGTGGATTCGCTTGACCTAGATATCGATCAATTGTCTCCTGTCCTAAGCCGCCCCAAGGACTCACCTTTATATAGGTAGGTCGAGGCCCTGGGGTTACAAGATTCTAGACCGACTTACACAAGGTGTCTGATCTTATCTCTAAGCCACCCTGCCTTCCTGGGCAAGCCGTCTCCCAGGCGGCTTACATGCCCGGGTCTCGCGCCATCTTCAGTCTCTGGGCCTCCATCTTGGCCCATCTGGTAAGTCGCCATGTAGTATTGTCTTGAATCCTCAGGCCCACTTTAAGGGTCTTGATTATGAGCCGCCAGGCATGACCTGACCCCTCCTGGGCGGGTCACGCCACTGGGTTATATCCCCAACATTAGGCCCAAATTGATTTGAACCAGTTCATGTCAATCTTCAAATTCATTTTAGAAGCGAGTCTCACATCTTAGTTACCTGAAAGATATAGTTCATATCCCGCCATAAACACGGATGATGTCATCTTGGACACGTCTGAATGATTCTGTGATGTCGCGACGGATCGTCTCATTAAACGTCCGACCCGAAAATTGAGGCGTCTCCTTTGTACAATGATCATTGCGCCTCTTCGACTCGCGTGGATTGTTGATGTCCCATCACATAAATAGGCAAGGCACAGGTCTCATTTCTTTTTGTCCTCTCCGTTGCCACCATCTCTCTTCTTCTTCCTCTAGCGCTCTTGCGTCTGAAGCTCTACCGCCGTCGCTGCACGTTTCCCCTCTGCACCAACAACGGTCACTGCATCACCCTAATCGGACCAGAGCTCGCCGGCGTTTAGCCACTTCCCTGGATCCCTTCGGGTTCCTCTTCTCTTCTTTTATGGATCTACATTATCCCAGCGAAGCTTTTTCGATTCCTCTGCTGCTCGTCGGAGACCTCATCGTAGATTGAGAATGAGAACACCTTAGGCTCCAAACTCCTAGCCAATTTATGCGATGCTCCGTTTAATACGCTTGAAATACTTAATGCAGATCCCTTCTGGAATATATTTCATGCATGAACTGCTTGCACTTCCTCTGTCTTTTTGGTTCATAGTATATTTCCCTTTTCCTTCGTCCATACATCTTGTAGTGGTCGCCATAATTGGTGGAATCTGTTTTGCGCATACTTTGTAAAATTTCCACTAGTTGTTGTCTTTTAACCCGCCATTGTACTGTTTGTTCTCCTTGTAGTAATTTTGACTCGCCTGTTCCATAGTAAAGAGCAATTTTAACCCGCTGAATATTACTGCCATCCGCTATAGCTGTTCTATTGTGAAGTTTCTTAACCCGCCAAATTTATCTCCTTTGACAGAACCTAACCCGCTGTCATGTCTAAAGCCCCTGTGTCTTGTGATTGGGTCAGTTCTGGGGTTACTGACTTGTTTTTGCTCAACCTCGTAGAAATGGGTGTCTGGCCGGCTCAAAACATCATTCATTGGCGGGTTCCAGGGCCAGAGGTCAAGCCCATCCCTCAGTAAGGGGAAGTGGTCATGTTTGTTGATCATCTTCTCCAAGGTTTTAGCCCACCCGGGTCAAAGTTTCTCTGGGATGTTCTCCACTTTTACATGCTCCATCGTCAAGACATATGTCCCAACTAGGTCACCAATATGTGTCAATTTCAATTCTTGTGTGAGGCATATCTGCAAGAAGAGCCGTTTGTTGACCTCTTCAGTGACTACTTTTACATCAACCACAAGACCAAGGTGGCTGCTAGGACGAGTTTGGAACTTGGAGGCATCTCTACCCAGAGGTGGAGAGACATGACCTTCTCTACGGCCGTCTTGCAAAGTCACCCAAAGGACTAGAACAAGACTTGGTTGTACTGCAAAGACACTTCTCTAGAAGGAGAGAAACCACTGCCAGGTTACCGCCCTACCCGGCTTTGCACCTCCACCGAGCTCCCAGATCGGATGTCTGCCGTAGAGCGAGCAAAATACGCTCTGGCTTTCAGAAAAATCAAGGCCTTAATGGCCAATGGCTTAACTGGTGTTGATCTGACCTGCTACTGGGTCACCTGGAGGATCTTGCCATTGAGCCGACGGGATAAACGTATGTGTGAATACACTGGTGCAATGGACGAACCTCTTGGTTTCAACACCACACCCTTGACAAATCAAGATCTCAATATGACCGTCAAGTCACTTCTAGGCAAGCCTCAGGATACTTGCAATAAGACCAGGTTGAGCCCTTTCTGCGCCAACAACCCGGTTCCGGATGTAAGAATCCTTTCCAGCAAGTTACTTATTTCCTCTTAACCTTCTGCGTTATTCCTTTTAATCTTCTAGTGACTTATATACATGCCGACTCCCATTTATGGAAGAGGAGATATACTGCCCCCTCAAAGAGGAAGCCTAAGGCGGGTAAGACCTGCACTCCGGGTCGTAAGAAGAAAACCTCTGCCCAGAAACTGCTCGAGCTTGAAGACTCGGAGGTAGAACTTGACTCTCTTGGCCTTCTCTTTATGCAACTCATTGACAATGATTATTCACAGGAAGAAGCGGAGACAAGTCATGCTGATGCTCCAGAGGTAATTAATGTCTCCTCTGACTCAGAAACTT
Organism: Hordeum marinum; assembly: GCA_022496015.1. Classification (NCBI taxonomy): domain Eukaryota; kingdom Viridiplantae; phylum Streptophyta; class Magnoliopsida; order Poales; family Poaceae; genus Hordeum; species Hordeum marinum. The sequence continues at coordinate 274,071,675 of CM039677.1, read as the reverse complement.
TACCAGTAAAGAAAATACAGCGGGTTGTTCATAAGATAAAATGTTCATGCCCTTTAGCTCACTTGAATCCTAAACTTCTTCGAAGAAACAGCAAGATGATACCAGATGTCAAACCCAGAGCACCGGCTCTGAAGATCTTTTGGCTGGCTTGCCAAACTCTCCGGCTCTTGGGAAATGACACACTAAGGTATTCCTTTGATTGAATCCATTCTATGTATACTATTTTTGCATTGTAACTTACTTTTGTTTTCACAATTTTAACCTTTCAGGACTCGGCCCCGTCTTCCAGCGACTCAACTGCCTCTAAATTGCCTCCTCTTAAAATCAACCCAGAGTATGTACTCTTATACTCTGTAGTATATGTTAATATTCTTACCATCACTTCTGTTTGGATAATGACATTTTTGCTCACAGGGCACAAGCCAAATGAAGGAAAGTGAGCGGGTTAACCACCACTCCTACCACCCAAGAGCCAGAGAACCCCAAGACGGATTTCGCTGAAGCTCATGTTGAGCCCTCTAAGGCTGACAGAGACTCCCCTGAGGATATTCCGCCACATATTGAGCTATCTGACTTTGACATGTCGGCTCAGGAGGCTCCTCCGAAGTCGATCCTAAGCCGCTCAGTCCTTTACAAACGACCGAAGATGTGACTCCTCAAGAAGAAGTTACTGTCACTAGGATGGGTTACAATTCTCCGACTCCTTCTCATGTGTTAGTAAAGAATGTTAGTAAGGACAAGGCACCCTCACCAGAGAGGGATAAGATTGATTTTGAGTTCCATAGCTTGGAGAAGCTGACTCCTGACGAATTACATGTTGGTTATCCGAACCATCTCTCCGCAAGCCGGAACATGGAGACCAAACTTGTCGGACTGATGAAGCAAAAAGATGAGGTACTTCTCCTACTTTTCCTTTCCATATATCCTTATGAAGCCCTCAAGATCTGGTTTAGTGTTGAAAATAGTAGACCGGGTCTTCAACTTTTCTTATGTTGCAAGTAGCTTGGCATGTAGCCCCCAAGTAACGGGTTATTATATCAAATAATGAGCCAGTACTTCCTTTAGAATAAGATCCAACTGTAGCCCCCAAGTTCGGGTCATTATGCAAATGATGAACCGGAACTTACTGCTTAGAAACGCCAAGTGTATCCTCGAAGTCTGAGTCATTATGCACATGATGATGCGGAACTTATTATTGTAAAAATGCCAAGTGTATCCACCAAGCGCCAGCTTATCTTTGTGAATATGACCCAGGGCTTTCCTCTTTTGTAGTCTTTTGAGAGAAACGAAAGACATTAGCCTCCAAGTGTGAAGTATATTGCTTGCAATCTGATTGAGACTTGTAATTTTTCTGTTTCATCACCCCTGAATATTAATATGTATTTCCTTGCCGGCTTAGAGATGAAGATAATTTGTTCTCAATTACTTGTGCCTTGCAGGAAGCTTTGAGCGTGGCCGAGTCTGACTTGACCAGCCTTAAAGAAAATCTAGCCTCACAACAAGCCGCCCGGGATGAAGCGGAAGAGAAGTGGCGAATCTACGCCATAGAACTCAAAAAAGTAAAGGAGGACTTTGAAGCTTTCAAGAAATCCGCTGAAGCTGAACAAGCCGCCCAAGCAAAACATGTCGGGGACGCTGAGGGGAAACTAAAACCTGTGACAAAAGAGTTGAAGACCCTCAAATGCCATATATTGCAAATGACTACCGCCGTATTTGATAAGCATTTGTCAATTATAAAAATTCCTTAGTCTGCTCAAAGACTCTCCAGGCAGCTTACAACATCTGATTTTCTTTGTAGGCTAGAGAAGCCGCCAGCTTTCCTCCAAGAGTTTGTTAAAGCTGAAAGCAATATATACTCTGACGAAATAGCTTTTTTGCAGGACCCTTTGCACTATTAAGTCTGTGCTGACCGAGAAAGGTATCCCAAGTTCATGAAGGAGGTGATAGAAGTTTTCTCCACCATCCCAAAGCAAATTGAAGAGCTAAAAAGATCAGGCACCCGTAAGGGTGCAATGGCCGCGTTAAGACGATCGCTGGCTTTTGCCCCTGAGCTTACCACTGAAGAGATGATGGAGGACTTCCCATCGCGAAACAATGACGACTCAGAATTTACCCAAGCAGACTATGCCAAGTGTATGAACGCCTCCCGAGTTCTTGTGTCTACACTCATCACCGAGATTGACTTTTCCTCATACCAGGCGGCTTACGATGAGGCTAGCAAATGAGTGTGAGGGCCAACTTTTGAAGCGAAAGACTTGAGTCCTGCACGTCGTAAGCTCCTCTTTGCTCCTGACAATGACCTGTCTCCCATATTTTATGATGAATCTCGGTTTGAAGCTTTAATAAACTGCAATTGCGATGTGGACAACCTTCAGATCGAAGAGAACGAAGACCCGGCGTAGGATGACCCGGCGGCGAGTTAAACAAGTTGCCTCTGTATGAAGGTAACCTAGCTTGGTTGATTCGCCAGGTTATAATTGACTCAGAAAACTTTAAGTTCGCAGATTTTTGCGCTCTTCAAGAGCTTTGTAATAGTCGTAGCTAAAACTTGATTGCCTTTGTCGTGTCATCATGCATGTTTGGAGCTTGAATAGCTTTATATGTTTATCCGTCCTTCCTTTTGGCTATGATCATATTTCTGCACTCTTGCTCATGGCTTATCATAAAAGGCAAGGCCCGCAAAAGACAAACAAGACAGAGAATATATTCTCTGTCATTTTTAAGGCAGCTTTAAATGCACAACCCAAAAATATTAAATCTCTTTCTTTATGATCTTGCTTTTCTTTTTTCAAAAACTTAGGCATGATCGCCTAAACCTCATATGCCGGCTCTCCCATGGCACAGATTCACCGTTTTAACCTTAACAAGTTTAGGGTCTTTAAAAAGATTGACTATTAAGAGTACAACAAGCCATATAGTGGAGAGACTACAATAGGGCATGAGTACCCCCAGGCCCATAAGCTGGCTCTCACGTGACATAAATCTGTCATTTTAACCTTAAACAATTCAAGGTCTTTTAGAAAGATTGAATGAAGAAGAGTACGAACGGGCCACATAGCGAAGACTACAGTAGACATGTGAGTTTATCCTTGATTTCTGTAAGCCGACCCTCACATGACATAAGCCGCCGTTTTAACCTTAACTAGTACAGGGTCTTATGGCAAAATTGACTGTCAAGAACATTGACCAGTTTCAGGGTCTTTAAGTCAAGATTAACTCGTAAGAGTTCGACGGGTCACCTATTGGAGTGGTATCGTGCAAACAGGCAGGTTTAACCCGGTCTCTCTATGGCTTGAAAGGCGGTCAAGAGGGTATGAAAGCTAAAACCGGTAGGTTGGAAGCCCCCAAGTGACCTGTTGAATTACCAACACTTGCACAATCTTGTATGTAGAGACGGCAGAAGCCCCGTCTTGTTGGGATGCCAACATTATTATATTGAAAAGGTATATACAATGATGGATGTATGTACATTGGTGAGAGTCAATGACTCAAGTGTAGTAAGGCCGGAGATGAGCAATATTCCACGGCCTGTCGGTCTCTTTCCCAGAAGTGTGTGACTCGTCGCTCTCTCATATATCAGTGAGGTAATATGACCCATTCTTGAGACTCCTACTGGCCATGAAAGGTCCTTCCCAAGGGGGAGATAACTTATGCATATCTATCTGATCTTGAATCAAACGTAACACCAAGTCACATTATTGAAACGTCTGGGTCTTGACTCTGCGGCTATGATAGTGATGCAGGTCTTGCTGGTAAATCACCGATCGTGCTGCTGCAAGATCCCGCTCTTCATCTAACACATTCTGATGTGCCGTCTTGTTGTCAGTTTCAATGTGAGCCGACACCCTAGGTGAGTCATGACGAATATCACTTGGTAGAACGACTTCTGCGCCATAAACCATGAAGAAACACATATAGCGTGTTGACCTGTTGGGGGTGGTTCTGATACTTCAAAGAACTGATGGTAACTCCTCCACCCAACAACCTGATGTTCGCTCTAGAGGAACCATCAGCCGGGGATTTATCCCTCTCAAGATCTCTTGATTGGCAAGTTCTGCCTGACCATTGGACTGTGGATGAGCTACGTCGGAAACATCAAGCCGGATGTGCTCACTTTCACAAAACACTTTCATAGCCCCCTTGGATAAATTTGTTCAATTGTCCATGATGATACTGTTTGGGTAACCAAAACGGTAGATCAAGTTTTTTACAAACTGAACCGTCGTGGCCGCATCACACTTGCTAACCGGCTCTGCCTTGACCCACTTGGTAAACTTGTCAACTGCCACCAAAAGGTGGGTCTTCTTACCTTAGATATCTTGAAATGCCCAATCATATCAAGCCCCCAGACCGCACATGAGCAATTTTTGAGCCGGCACATTAGCACGTCATCCAAATTCTTGACACCCATCGCACTTGGCAACCAATTCCTCTGCGTCTTTGTGAGCCGTCAAACAGAAGAAACCCTGCCGAAAAGCTTTAGCCACCAACGATTTTGAGCCGGCGTGATGACCACAGTCACCGCCGTGTATCTCATTGAGAATCTCCTTACGCTCTTCGGGGGAAACACAATGCTGAAAAACACCGGTGACACTGCATTTTTGTAACTCGCCATTGATAATGGTCATAGACTTAGACCGCCTCACGATCTGCCTCGCCAAAGTCTCATCCTCAGGTAACTCGCTGCGAATAAGATACGCCAGATAGGTTAACGCCTAGTCAGGAATAGCATGTAGAGCTGCCACCAATTGCCCCTTTGGGTCAGGTATAGCTAGATCCTCCTCAGAAGGCAATTTAACAAAGGAGTTATGCAACACGTCCAAGAAGACGTTAGGAAGCACCGGCTTACGCTGAGAGCCTAGCCTTGATAATGCATCATCCGCCTCATTCTTCCGACAGCCAATGTGATCCACCTGATAACCATTTAAGTGGCCAGTGACGATATCAACCTCCTGACGATAAGCCGCCATCAGTGGGTCCTTGGAATCCCACGTGCTTGAAACTTGCCAAGCCACGAGGACTGAGTCGCCCAGGCATCTAACCCAGCTCAGATTCATCTCCTTAGACACACGAAGCCCGTGAAGCAAAGCTTCATACTCAGTTGCATTGTTAGTACAAGGAAACAATAACCATAACACATAACAACACTTGTCACCTCTAGGGGAAGTTAAGACAACCCTAGCCCCCGATCCTTCCAATTGCCTGGATCCGTCAAAGTGAATCGTCCAGTATGTGTTGTCCAACTTCTCCTCGGGTGATTGACTCTCTGTCCAATCGTTTATGAAATCCACCAAGGCTTGAGAGTTGACAGCCATTCGAGGCACATACTTCAAATTAAGGGGCCCAAGTGTCGATGTCAAAACCAGCGGATCTCGGGTATGGGGTCCTGAGCTGTGAGACTAGAATCGATGGTAACAGGTGACGAAGGAGACGATGTTTACCCAGGTTTGGGCCCTCCTATGGAAGTAATACCCTACGTCCTGCTTGATTGTATTGATGATATGTAGGTTACAGATTGAATAGATAAACCCTTTTAGATTGAATAGCTAAACCCTAGATGAGTTGTCCTCTCTCTACAACCTAAAACTCCCCGGCTTATATGTATGCCGAGGGTACCTAGGGTTTACACATAGTCAGTTGCACATCGAAGGAAAAACATGCCTATCTACATTTGAGAACTCGGAGGACACGCCACAGCTCCTTGAAGCTTCCACCCTAGCGACGGGGCCCTTGATCATCCAATGCTCATACAGTGGTCCATATAGTCCGGCCCATGAGAAACAGGTCAGCTATCTGAGGACCCCTTAATCCAGGACTCCCTTAGTAGCCCCCCGAACAAGCCTTCAATGCCGAGGTATACCGGATAATCTTCTTGTGCCATAATATTCTGCTTGTGAGGCGAGTCCCTCTACTCCTTGTTTGGCAATCGACCAGTCATCAATGAAATCCCAAGCCTCACGAGCTCGCCAGGTCCATTATAATAACCATCAGCGTTTCTCGATTTTTACGCGTTGTGGGGAGATGAACGGTTTAGTGATTGTTTACAAGACTACACCTCTGCAACGGAGGCACCACTCATTTAAACAAACAGAATCGTGGTCTAGGCCACATCCTGTTCCTCCTCCCCATAGGAAAAACTCTCAGCGGCAGATCACCATGAAAAACATGGCGAGCGCCCCCAGACCTTCCTCACTCCCTTACGGCTCCAGTCCCGGGGATTGGACCAGCTGCTCTGTATCGCTCCTACGACTGCGTAATATGGACACCCAGGGGTACCTTCCTTCCTTGGATCTGTCAGTGACCCGCCTAGGTTTATCTTATTTCAACGATGAAGTTTTCGCGAAGAATTTTCCCAATCCACAAAGGGGGGAATGTGTATGCTTCATGCCCTTTCTTCTGCGGGTCTCGGGTTACCTATTCACCCACTCTTGAGAGGGTTACTGGAATTTTATGGGATCCAGCTCCACCATCTCACCCCAGGGTCTATCCTGCACATCTCGAGCTTCTTCGCCCTTTGCAAGATGTTCCTGGGCTGCGAGGCACATTTTGAACTGTGGAGGAAGTACTTCTGCCTCATCCCTCGAACTCGGGACAAGACAATCTTGGAGGTCGGCGAAGCCGAAGTATGCCGCATAGCGGGGATGGGGTATCCGGTGGGAACACCGAAGGAGTTTGAAGATTGGTCTTTAGAATGGTTTTATATCGAGGACGTCCCCCTGTTCGATCCAGCTCGAAGGGGTCTGCCTGAATACTCTGACTCCCCCTTGAAGAAAAGGAACAACTGGCAGCCGAAGAGTTCGTCCCAAGAGGACAACATGAAGTGCAAAGCTTGGCAGCCCAGGTGAGGGTACTAGCCCACCACAAGTTGACCATGATCGACGTCATGGCCGCCGTCATCACTCGATGCATGCAGCCTCTTCAGCAGAGGATACACCCCTTGTGGCGTTACAACGGGACAAGCGACACCACATGCTCCCGAAGAATTGGTCTTGCAGATCAAACAACATTGGACACCATGCTTGTTGACCTATACAAAGGGGAGCAAGAAGAATTTATACAGCGCTTGTCCAGGGAGGGATACTCAAGCCACAAACCCATCGAATGGGTAAGCCTTTCAACTCCATGATCACCATTTGGGTTTCCATTTTGTCCCTTTTTTGACTGATGCCAGATTTCGGGCTCCACAAAACCCTTAAGGTTTGAACACATGGGCATGTGTGAAGGTTTCCTGCCGCCTTACCCAATCTACCTCGCAACTCGACGGTTGCTATGAAAAACTTGCTCGATAAGAGGAAGAAGATGAACACGGTAGTTTACCCAGGTTCAGGCCGCTGTGAAGCGTAATACCCTCCTCCTGCTTTGGTGGATTGCCTCTTGTGGAGGTTTGGGTGGATGAACTAGTATAGTGGGCTTGAGCCTCGCAAGGGCGCTCAAGATGAGTTCTTGGCTTGCCGTCTTGTGATGGTGTGTTGAGTGGCTAAGTGTTATATCGAATCTCCTGTACGGTGTAGCCTAGCTTCTATGTATTGCGATGGACCGGGTCCTCTTCCCTTATCACAATGGCGGGAAGGAATCTCACAATGGCCAATTTTGAAGGGGGACACGAGTACATCCGCGCCCTGTCCAAAGGCGGTCTCCGCCTGCAAAGTTGCTATTGGTGATACAGTGGTGGGCTCGGTGATGACATCTATCATGCGGGGCTCGTGGTTGTGGTCTTGTTGCACTGGAAGGGAAACCTTTGGGCGGCGCTTTGGGAACCCGCGTAAATCCTTGCTACCTTTGCACCAAAGAGGAAACTGTGTCGCCTCACATGCTGAGGCCCACCTGTCCTTCCTTGCGTCACCCTTGACTCCTGAGGCCGGGCTCTGCATAGAGATCTCTGCAGCTCAGGAGGGGGCCTGGAGAGGCCCATCCTTGCTGGTCTTGCTGCCGTCCTTCCTCGTGAGCCCAGGGTCCTCACGAGGGCCTTGTCTTGAGTTGCGCCATGCCAAGCCATGCCTAGCTGACAAAGTGGGTCATGCCCTGGGCTGCAAGCAGGTAGGAATGGGTACCCCCATTCCAAAAACGCCGATAGTATCCCCTGGGACCAAGGTGCGGTCGGGCTGGCTTCGGAGTGAAGCTTTGAGGAAGCGGGCCCCAAACGTCTACGGGCCAGGATTTACACTTGTCATATTCCCATGCGGCAACGCCTCTGCCCCTCGAAGGTGCCAGGAACCACCCAAGTCAAACCGACGCAACGCCTGCGCCAGCGCTGGCCATCATTACCTTTCCTCGAATGTTGTCGATTCCTTGGGATTCCAACCCTCGGGCCACGTGGATGTGACCCGACAGCGTCAGACGAGGTGACGGGAGGCAGGGTCGTGCGTCGGTCAAGCGGGCCCTTTCAGCGCCCGAGGGGCGCACTCGCGTGCTCTCCCACTTTGCCTCGTGGCCTCGATCCCGCCTATAAATCCGCCGGCCTAGTCATCTCAAAGGAACCGCCCGCTCCCGCAACTCCAGAGAAAACTCTCTTCCCCTCTTTAACTTCTTCTTTCCCCCATGGTGTCTGGTGGAAACGCCGCCGGTTCAGGGGGAGAAGGCGGCCCCGGTGTCATGGCGGCCATCAACTCGGAAAACGACATTGAATCCTCCACCTAGCCCCCCTACTTCTTCCTCCTGGTACAAGCAATAGCTAAAAAAGAACTTGGCGCCCGTGGGCGTTAACCTTTTGTGCATTACCTATGTTTTGCTTCTCGCCCTCGATTCGCCGACGGTCGCTCATAGTTATGTGACTTAATTTTCTCGTGCTAGCTTGGCGCCATCGTCGATACAGCCTAATGACGGTGGCTAGGTGGGTCCCCGCGAAGTCTCCCCTCCCGAGGAGGAGCCCGTGGCTGCCAACCCCAGGCTCATGGCTTAGCAGCCCGTCGCCGCCGGGCTTCTGTTCTCACGTTGCCTCACCTTTCACTCCATGCCCCTGGGGTGTTAGTAATTGCGCGTAGTACGCACGTCCTCATATTAGCGTGTACAAACCTTGCCTCACCCTTGAGGCGTCGTTAGATCAGGAAGTCATGCTTGATTTGGTAGTTTGCTTAGCTTGCGGGCTGTGGATGACCTTGCAGCGCGGTTGGGTTGTCCAGGTACTCTGATGCTCCGACTGGGGTGCTTCTTTCTTGCTTATGGATGGGACATGCTAGGGGCCTTTTACGCGCTTTGTGTCTGCAGGTCCCAGTCTCGCGCATTTCCCTTCCGCCATAGTTTATGACTGGCCAAGGTCACAACCACGAGGTGAGACCTCGATACCCTCGATGTCGGCCGGATCACCAAGGACGGCATCGAGGGTGTCGAGTGGCTGTATGACCGGTAAGGCTCCTGAGGTGTACTGCTCAGGAGCCCCCTTTGACACTCAAGCAGCTCTATGTCGACGAGTCCCTGTCCCGCACATTTCCCTACCACCGTGGTATACGACCGGATCACCAAGAACGTAACCACGAGGTGAGGCCCCAACACCCTTGATGTCGGTCGGATCACCAAGGACGGCATCGAGGCTACCGAGTGGCTATGTGACTGGTAAGGCTCCTGAGGCGTGCTGCTCAGGATCCCCCTTTGACGCTCAAGCGCCCCCCATTCTGCTCTGCCTGGTTTTGCCTCAGGAGGCCCAAGCACTGGGGCCCCCTGAGACTCCATGCTGCGATGCTATGACGCGATCAGAGCCCCCGAGCGGGGGTCGGCCATCCAAAGCTGCGAGTCCCTGAGGCTGCAGGGCCTCGCTATCCAGGCCTGGGGTGCCCCGGAGAAGTCCGCAATGTGCGGCCTTTTGCAATACGCCGATCCAGAAAAAAGAGAACTCAAGATTGGTAAAACAGAAAGCAACAAGAGAAAATTCCTCACCCCTTTTATTTTAAATTATAGCTCTGAGCCATTCAATATTCGTTTCAAAAATTGGCAATTCAAACACGAAAAGAAAGCAAGCAAATGCCGTGTCCGGCACCTAGGCTAGTCTTCGTCTTCCACCAGCGCTGAGCGTAGGGCATCGATGTTGCATGGGCACATCCATTGATGGGCAATGTTGACTTCTTCGCGAGCGCGGAGCTATGGCTGCCACATCGCGTGGGTGGGAACCCCTCCGTGTCCTCGGGGGGCTCCGGGAGTATACAACTGTCACACCCTGTGACTTGCCTCATGACTAAGTTATCATGACTCAAAAATCAGGGCCAATTAAAACTTTTGTGTGCTTGTTATGCTTGACTTGATTGTTAATTGTCTGATTGCTTGCCAGTGCTCTATATTCATAAAATCCCGCCTACTCTCAAAACTCTTCTCCTTGATCCCCACTCTTTTCCAACGATCATGCCATGTGAATAGGACTTAATTATACTTTTACAAAATATTATTTTGGCTAAAAAGCCTTTATTCAAATTAGGTTTTCAAAACCCCTTGATTTGAGATTTGCACCGCATGTCCCCAGATTGGGTGGATCCTTTTTCCCCAAATGCTTTATTTGGGACCTACTATATAGAAGACTTCCCAAAACCAAAAAATATTATTTTAAAAGATTATTTTCATGTTTTATTTAAAGGCTTTTTCTTAAGGCCAGAAATGGTCTTTTATAGGGAAAAAATTATTTAAATGATTTAAAAATATCTGGGAAAATTTAGGAAAGCTCAGTGGACATATATTGTCCAAATATAAGAGTTTCAAGGCATGGTCATGTTCAACATATTGGACAAAACCCTTCAAAACCATTTCTGCCTTTTCCCAAGATTTGAAATATTTATATAAGAAATATTCTCAAATAAATCCAGGAAAATTCTAGTATGCCACATATGATGTATGTGTTCATATTGCCAAGTTACATCTCAATCCCAATTGTTTTGGTTCACCAAAATATCCTAAAGCCATTCCTGTCCAGAGCCAAATTTGATAAACTTTACATTGTGAAGTATCTCCTATTGATACCAAATGGGCATTCTCTATTACCCAAATGATGATGCTACATCAAGTGGTGCATCAAGGGGAATAGAATTTCATGATCGGATCTATAGAAATCCATTTCTGTCCATTTCTAGGGTTTACTAAGTTTACATTATCAACTTTCTTCAGATCATCTCAAAACTTGTGATCAGGACCAAATGGACTTACCATTTACTGCTGGTAAATCTCAAGGTCATAGTATTTCCCCGCCTAGCCCAATCACAGCACAAACACCTTCAGCCATAAACTTGTGGACAAGCAAAGTGGGCCCAAAAAGATTCCCCTTGCCCCCAACTTCTTACCACAACATATTATATCCCTCTTCTACCTCTAGTAGCTTTCCCTTGACCTCTGGTCAAATATTTGGGGGTAACTCTCTCTTACTCCCTCTCTTTTTACCATGGAAGCGCCTCTTCTTCCCTTCTAGTCATGCTAATGACCCCAAACTTTTCCACAACCTCACTTGCATACCTATGCATGAAACCAAACTCAAATATGGCATGCTCATGTGGAATGAATGAGCCAACCATCTGAACTAGGTTTAGGGCAGTAATTGTAGCCTTGAACTACAAGTACCTTGTGCTTTGATCTCCTTGACATGAAAATTGGTGGAGATGTAGTCCTTGCATAACCAAAACCACTAGACATGGTTTTGTTCCAAGTAGACCACAGTAGAAACCCTTAGATGAGCCTCCAGTTTGCTGTTGCAAACTTACCCCCTGTAAAACTCCCATCTAACCAGCTCCATTTATCCTCCCACTTCACCATAGCTCTCCTCCATGCATGCCTCTCTATCTAGACAACCTTTTGGCAACCAATAGTTATATTGTACAAGGGTTGGCGTGGTGACCATGTTGTCGGCATGCAGTTTAGGCGCTCTCCCATGCATCTTGTCCTGTAGCTCGCGTTCATCCTCGTTAGAGCATCCCAGCACGCCATTGACCTCCCCACGACCTCCCACGCCCCTTCTCGACACTCAGAAACCTCCAAGGCGCCTCTAGCGCGCGTGCTCACCGTGCCCAGGCACGTCCGAGACCACCCGAGCCCCCCTTGTCGCCCCCGCCTATAGGACCGCTCCCGAGCCCCGTCTCATCCCCCTTGGCTCTCCCCTCCCACTGGACCGGCTCCCTGACCTCCCGGTGCCCCTCCTGCCATTTCCATGGCCGAAGCCCGCCGATGGCTTCTGCCCCAAATCCGAGCCCCCTTGCCCTGGACTCTTTAGCATGCCCTCCTCGACGTTGCTATCCTCCTCCCCATCATCGTTGTTCCTCCCTTAGGCATCGTGCACCAAGGCCAGTGAAGGCCGATGGTCTCTTCCGCGGCCCTCCGCATCGGTGCCGCTGCAGCCCTCCCCTGCCGGCGCGTAGCTCGGTGATGGGCACGGCAAGGCCTCTCGCGCCCATCAGCAGGCAGAACCTCGTCGGAGGCGGCCGGTGGATAAAGCCTCGGGGCGCGCTCGGCCCTCCCCTGCCTTTCCTCTGTGTGGGCGGGAGGAGGAAGATGAGCCTGCCAAGGGGCCCCGCCTATCGGCCCGCCAGCAGGGTTGGGCCACTGACGGGTGGGCCTCAGATCCTATTAAGTGGAGGCACACCGCGTGCTATCCGCCTCCCTGTTGTGGAGGCGCATTCCATGGAATGCGCTTTTCGCATCACCCCAGCCGCCAGGCTGAGCGACTGGGCCAGCCCATTAACTATCCTGCACCCGGTGCGCTGTTTAGCCATTTGGTAAATTCCTTCATCCCTTTCTTTTTTAGAGACAATCAAAAATCCATATTAAATTCATATCCACTCCAAATTTGGTGATTCAAAATCCTAGAGGTTCCTAAAATCTTCCTCTATCCAAAAATATATCCTACATATTTTCCCCACAAACTTGTCTCTATTGGTCAAATTTAAATTCAAATTTGAGCTATTAAGAGCCCACCTTGTAAAATCTTTAGGTCATCCATTTTAGCTCCAAATAGAGTGATTCAAGTTCCTATGTGTGTCTAAATTCATGCCCTAATTAGGGAACACTTTTCCTAGTGCCTATCTACCATCCAAATAAGTGAGCTATTTATTCATGTATAAACCACTTTGAAAATCCCTAGGATATTCTCATCAATTCCAAAACCAGAAAAACCACTTTCCACATGTTTCTAAAATCAAGTCCTATTTGTTGGGTCCATCCACTCCTTTTTACAAAAATATTTTCTATTGACATCTTAAAGGATCATCATTTCCATCATTCCCAGCATTCAAGACTCACCGTTGACTCACATCTACCAAAACCTCCTTGGTTATTTTTCTCATGACCATAGGAGTCCTAGAAAAATAAAACTCCTATTTATAGAGCACTTCTATTTCTCTGCTTGTTGTGTTGCTTTTTATGGGTGTTTTCGACGATAGTTGACGAAGTAGATGAAGTGCTCGGAGTGGACGAGAAGCATGTGAAGACCTCAAAGACATTTCAAAGCCAGGCAAGCAACCCTTTGACCATGTTAAGAAACTTTTTCATGCATGACATATAGCACTTGTTGTTTCAATATCTGATCATGATGTGGTATCCCCCCGTCGGTGGGATGCCTCCGGTACTTTTCCGTTGGCACTTGCATCGTGCATGACCCTACGACCTTATGAGGGTTGTGCGGGTGGGTTTGGATAGGATGCTAATAGATGCTACGCAAGTGGGTTCATGTTTATGCATAGTGATGGAGAGGAAGAATGATTTCAAAGACTTTTTCGAAAACCCCGTAGGATGCCACTAATGCCCGAGGGAGAAGATGATGAGTTGGGTAACCACTTGAGAAAGAAGTGGTGTACCGGAACAAGTGAGTATGTGTGTTTCCGAAAACGAAGAGTTTTAAGGTCTGCTGACAGTCCCAACCTTACATGTACAACCACACTACCCCTATATGGGAAGGGGCTTCGTTGATTACTATGGTTGATGCTAGCAAGGAGCTCGCATTACTAGCGGCGAGAGTGAAGAGGTGAGTCTCGATATTGGGTCGTCCCAGAGTGGAAGGTCATGCGCTGTCTTTATAGGCACCGGGCACAACCACTACAGGAATCAGCAACTTTGCTAGCCGCCAAAGCGGACGGCAAAGGCTTTGCAGTCTGCCAGCAGACAGCCAATTGTCCGGCTGAATAAGCTTCGGTAAAGGGCACTTTGTCATCTGCTGGCAGACGACAAAGATGCTTAGGTCTTTGCCATCGGCCAGCAGACGGCAAAGACCGTGGATGGCACACGTGGCAGCTTACGTCCGTTAAGGGGTTAATGGTGTGCTTTGTCATCTGCTGGCTGACGGCAAAGCTCTTTGCCGTCTGTCGGCAGACGGCAAAGAACCTATATAGCCTTTGTTTTTCCTGTTTTTTCTTAAATTCATTCAATTTCACAGAATTTCATAGATATATATATACATTTGAAAATACTTTCAACAAGCATACCAACACATATCCAACAACAAGTTACGAACACATATCCAACAACAAGTTTCCAACAACATATATCCAACAAGTTTCCAACAACATATCCAACAAGTTTCCAACAACATATCCAACAACAAAGTTCATCATACACAATCAAAACAAAAAGGAAGCACAAGGAGAAGAGTAGACTCCATCAACGCAAGCTTCCTCATCTAAAGCAAATCTGCAAATTGGGAAAGAAAAAAGTTAGAAGAAGAAGAAGAAGAAGAAGACTAGCTAGAAAAGAAGAAGAAGAAAAAGAAAAAGAAGAAGAAGAAGAAGAAGAAGAAGAAGAAGACACTACTAGGAAAAGGGCTATAGATAATATGGACATTAATGGCGCACCACACCCACTAGTGCCATGTTGGTGCGCTAGTATAGATAATATGGATAATATGGACATTAATGCGCCACTAGTATATAGCAGTGTTGGTGCGCCATTAGTGTGATGGACACTAATGGCACACCACACCCACGGTGCGACACTACTAACAAATTTTTTTAATATTATTTTTCCAAAACTACTAATGGCGCACCAGGGAACAGTGCGCCATTACTAGTTATAACTAGTAATGGCGCACCACTCACCCGGGGCGCCACTACTAACAATTTTTTTTAACTTTTTTATAACTAGTAATGGCGCACCACACACACGGTGCGCCACTAGTTCAAACTACTAACTTTTTTGTATGGAATTTTTTTGTGCAAAAACTACTAATGGCGCACCACCTAACTGGTGCGCCATTAGTAACCAGGGTTACTAATGGCGCACCAGTTAGGTGGTGCGCCATTAGTAGTTTTGCACTGCTCCAAATTCCCCCCCCCCCCCCCCCGATGGACCGCCTTTTTAGTTTAAAATAAAATAAAATAAAATGATGAAAATGTCAAAAAAAATAAAAGAAAATAAGTTTCCCAGGTGATATGTGGTCTAGTTGTATGGAAAATTTACAAATATGAATTTCGACTTTATTTGCAAAATCTCTCAGGAATTTAGTAAAATGGGCATAACTTTTGCATATGAACTCGGATTAAAAAGTTTTTTATATGAAAAATCATCTACTCGAAAAGTTACATCCGAATTCAACCGGGGGAACCCCGTTGAAGATTTTTCGAATCCCCAAAAACCTAAGAAAAAAAGAACGGGGCTTTTAAGATCTAGAGGGGAAATTTAACAGAAAAAAAATTGTTTTGATTTTTTTTGGAAAAAATGTTCAAAATATGATACGTAATATGACCAGGAAGTTTGAAATATTTTTCAAAATTTCATCACACTCATGAACATGAACAAAGTCCCAGACATCAACAAGGTTTAATAGGATTGATATGATAGATATATCAACAAGTGTCTGTTAAGTGAGCTGGTGTTGGGGTTGGATAGAACACCCATTCCGGGAAGTTTCGGGCTGGAGTAGTGTGAGGATGGGTGACATTCCGGGAAGTTTGACCATGGAGCTCGGGTTGAAGCATATTGACCCAAGATTAAGCCATAGTGACCCGACATTAAGAAAAAAACAAAAACAAAATTTTTGAAAAAAAATTGATTTTTTTTGTTAGTAATGGCGCACTTGTATGTGGTGCGCCATTACTAAGTCGGATAGTAATGGCGCACCGTGAGCTATACTAATGGCGCACTGCATGGTGCGCCATTAGTATACCAGATACTAATGGTGCACCTGTGGTGCGCCATTAGTAAAAAATTCTAATGGCGTGATGCTAGTGGCGTACCTGTAGTGCGCCATTAGTAGCCAAAACAGGTGCGCCACTAGCAGCCTTTTTTCTAGTAGTGAGAGGAAGAATTTTTCTTCTCTTTATTTTTCTCCTCTCTTCTTCTTTATCTCATTCTTCTAACTAAGGTAGGTAAAAATGCCAGTTTTTAGCTATGCTAGGTAAAAATGCTAAGTGTTGGTCATTTTAGAGCTAATCTAGGTAAATAGGTCATTTTGGAGCTTCGTAAGTTTATTATGTCATTTTCGAGGAAAATAAGCTAACTTTTTGTCATTTTGGAGCTAAACCAAGGTTATCATGCCATTTTTTACCTAAGTATGCTAAGTATGTCATAAATGAACTGAAGAAGCTAAGTATAGGTCATTTTTGCACTAGCAGCCTTTTTTCTAGTAGTGAGAGGAAGAATTTTTCTTCTCTTTATTTTTCTCCTCTCCTCTTATTTATCTCATTCTTCTAACTAAGGTAGGTAAAAATGCCAGTTTTTAGCTAAGCTAGGTAAAAACGCTAAGTGTTGGTCATTTTAGAGCTAATCTAGGTAAATAGGTCATTTTGGAGCTTCGTAAGGTTATTATGTCATTTTCGAGGAAAATAAGCTAAGTTTGTGTCATTTTGGAGCTAAACCAAGGTTATCATGCCATTTTTTACCTAAGTATGCTAAGTATGTCATAAATGAACTAAAGAAGCTAAGTATAGGTCATTTTTGAGCTAACCTAGATAGTTATGCTATTTTTGAGCTAACTAATCATATTTACTCATTTTGGAGGACAAAATGGCAAGTGTATGTCATTTTGGAGCTATCCTAGTTATAATCAGTCATTTTGGAGGTAGGTAAGGTTATTTGGTCATTTTGGAGGAAAATAAGCTAAGTCTATGTCATTTTGGAGCTAAACCAAGGTTATCATGCCATTTTTTTACCTAAGTATGCTTAGTATGTCATAAATGAACTAAAGAAGCTAAGTATAGGTCATTTTGGAGCTAAATAGGTCATTTCTTCAGCTAAGTATGCATTTTTAAGCAAAACACTTGGGAAAACTTACCATCATCACGGAGGTGAAGGACCGGTCGGGTTTGTGCCAGTGTGAGACGGAGAAGGACCGGTCGGGGTTGTGGCAGACGCAGAAGGATCGGTCGATGCTTGTCAGGAGGCACGCTGCACCAAAGATCATTTGCAATGTCTCCTTAGCATTATGAAACTCAGATGTGAATACTAGTAACTAATGACCATTCAAATGAAACTCACCGTGGGTGCTATAGCAATATGGGGCATCGACGGAGGGGTCTGACCATTGTTCTGGCACACGGTCTGCACATTTTGTTTTCACCAGTGAGCCATATTAGTTAGTGATGAAACGAAAATTACGTGCATGATTTGGCTAATATGCAGGAGAAACTTACCACGAGGAGCTCGTATAGGTCTCGGTGAGATGCGTCGTTCCGGTTCCTCTACTCCTCCAAAGCCTAGTCGTCCTCTCCCCCATGTCCCTCTCCCTCTGTGCCGCCTGCCTGTTTGCCTCCGCCAAAAGCTCCTGGGCCCTAGCCTCGATGGCGAGCTCCATTGGCCATGGAGGGGGCCTTATCTCAGGACCGGAGCTCGTCTGGCACATCTTGATCTCCGAGAGAGTTCTAGGACAATGTATCAGTCCATCCCCAATGGCTATCGAGCCATGGGGCCTCCCGCCACCAGATATCATCACGAGCTTTGGATCAAAAGGACGTTGTCTCGGGTTGAAGTCCTCCCCTTTCCTCGCCTTCCCCTCATCTCTGTACCTCACGAGATTGTTGTGGGAGGAGATGTTGCTGAAGCTCTCCAGATGATTGAGGTCATCATCAGAGAATGCCTTGGCCTTCTTGTACGAGGCAGTATAGGCCATGGCATAGAGGTCGAACAGCTGTGGCACCTCCTTCTTGTTTTGTCACGCCTAAAAGAGAGGAACAAAATATTAGTTAAGGGCTCAAGCTAGCATGAAGAATGAAATTGCATGAATCATGAAGCAAACCACATACCCAGTGATCCCCATACTCAAACAGGTTGGAGCTCCCTTGATGGTGTGGCACACCTTTCATTCGGGCATGCTTATCCTTGGCCTTGTTGTGGTCGGCTAGCCATTTGGAGAGCACCACTCATCTACCAATGCCTCCCAACAGTCCATCCTATCCGCACACCATCTCGGGGGCACCTAAGTTAGACAAGAGAAATTTGAGCGCTACGCCTACGAATCAAATAAAGGAAACTAAGTACAAGTCCTTAAGAATAGGTAATTACCATCATGTACTTCTCCTTACTGAGAAAACTTTTGTGGCACTTCTTCTTGGCCCTCTTAATGTTAGTCGAGGCGTAGTAGTCTTAAATAGCCTGCACCCAAGCCTCGTGCCATAAGTTCTGAAGTAGGCGCTTGCACTCGGCTACGAGAACAATAGCCGCGTCTGCCTCATATTCCTCAAGACACCTGTAGAAGGTCTGCAATCAAACAAGACAACACTGATCAGTACAATCACTAGGTGTTGTTGATTTTAATTCTGTAAAGGAGAAATTACCCAAAACCAATGGATCATAATGTCGGCCACCATTTCGCACAAGACACCGTCGACCCTCTCCTCCGGCGTGGTCGGGACAACCACGTACAGCTCCCAGGTGAGAGCTACCTGTGGAACCTCACCCTCACCGGGCAACTAGACCTTCCCCGGGAAGTGGTGCTTGAGAAGCACACGAAGGACCTAGTTGGGCCTACAGACACCAGGGCCGTGTTTCCAACCCCTGCAGTATGACAACGCCAACACATTAGATATTAATTTGAAGAAACATGAAGGCAAAAGGTTAAAAAATAGTAAATGCACTTACTTCTCCGCATTAGGCACAATCAACCACCTCTGATCGCGGGTCGTCGACATAGGTGGGAGCTTTGTACAACCATGCTGGTAGACCTTCTTGCCCTCCTCAACCAGCTCGCCCTCGCTATAGGTATCCTCAGAAAAGTTCTCCTTGCCACCATCAGCATGGCCACTAGCCTCCAGAGTCACGTGGGACGAAGACTCTGGGACCGGAGTCTCCTGGGATGAAGACTCTGGGACCAGAGTCTCCTGGGACGAAGGCTCGGTGACGCGAGGCTCATTGGCCCGAGGCTCGGCGACCGAAGTCTGAGACGGGTCCAAGTCAGACAGGTCCACCTGAGACGGAGCACTCCTGTGGTCGGGAGAATCAGCTGGGGGTGGCGGCGAGGAAGGCGCAGCAGCCTTCCTACCTCTAGCACCTCTCTTCGTCTTCCCCCGACCTCTCCCGATCGAAGAAGAAGCGCTCGTCGTTGTCTGCATATAGTGTACCAGCACTCTCCAGAGTTGCTGGGGTGGAATAATAGAACCCCTCCCAGCACGCGCCGAGGAAGGAGGCTTAGAGTGCTCTCGACCCGCGCCCACCATCTGTCAACACCTGCAATGACAAAGAGTGAACGAAATTAGTTCAACATAAAAAATTTGAATACCTAATAACATGAACTAATTAATAATATATATGTAATAATAATTGAATATCTGACATTACTAATACTAATCTTCATCGTCTATATATGCTCCAGGATCAATAAATGCATAATCATCATCACTATCAGTAATGACGTGCTCCTCAGCATCATCAATAAATGCATCAACATGTGGAAGGCCTCCTTTATGTAATCGGTCAAGCATTGACAGGTCATTCGCAGCAGGAACCTCTTCTTCTTCCGTCTCTTCTTGTTCCGGCTCAGGGGTGAAGTCGGATTAACTGTCGCTGTCTACGTCAATGTTCTGGGGTGAAGTAGAGCGGTTCTTGAAACTTTTTTGGAAACACGTGTTTCTTGGAAGAATTCTCCTTCATATGTGTCTGGGTTAATGTGAGGTTTATAATCATATTTATTGAGGGGAGGTGGTTTAAAATGTGGCATCACATCATAAACGACATCCCAACCATTCAGATTTGGATCCGTTTTGCAGGCCCACGGTAGATAGAAAACTTGGGTCGCCTGTTGAGCCGTAATATAGACATTGGGAACATCTAAATGGGTGCTTTGTTTGATTTCAACTAGCCCTATATGTTCATGAGTCCTTCTAGTCTCCTTCGGCTGGAACCAATAACATTTGAAGACTACGACATTTGGTGGGTTTTCACCAAATAATGTAAGTTCATAAATTGCTTGAACTCTTCCATAATACTCGACCCCTCCTTCGCCAACAGCGGAGACACAACAATTTGTAGACTTTCCGTCGGCCATAGATAGCTCTTTGCCAAAAGGACGAAAGCGATACCCGTTGATGTCGTATTTGTCAAATGAACGGACCTTATAGTCAAAACCATTAGCGACTTGTCTCAATTCGGAGTCCATAGACTCTGCATTAGCCTACAAGTTTAATACGAAAGGATTGTTGCATTAGCCGCAAACTGGGCGAAGAAATGAAATCGTCTAATGGAAATTACCGTTTGCTTGAACCAATTGATGAAACCAGGATAGCTGCCTCCATGCTTTGCCAGAAGCTCATACTCTTCGATGGAATCCTTTTGGATCACCGCTCCATCCGAGAATTTGGCGACGTATCGACTGTATCACATATCTAGGAATAAGAGCATTTCAAAGGAATTAGAAGTTGTGAAACAATGTACCGAGAACTTACTCGATGTACGGACGCACTTCTGTTAGGTTGTTGAAGTTATACAACGAAATGGTCCGCCATTCTTCGACATCCAACGCTATTGCTTTCGAAGCACCGGCTGGTGCGAGCTTCCCTTTGAATAGGCTGAGGTTGGATCGACCTTTTTCATGGTCGCCATCATTGTACCGAGGCTTCGGATTATGCAAATGATGATTCTTGGCTTTGTAGTATGTTGTCACGAAGTTTGTCGCCTCCTCGGTAATGAATGCCTCGGCCATCAATGCCTCAACTCTACATTTATTTTTACATTTTCCTCGAAGCGTCTTCTACATCCTCTCAGTTGCTAACAACCAACGATTTTGCACGCCCCCACCCCCAATCTTGCCTTGGTCGGGAGATGCAAAATCAAATGCTGCATTGGATTAAAGAAGCCCGGTGGAAAGATCTTTTCTAACTTGCAGATCAACTCCGGCACCAACTCTTCCAGTTTTTCTAGCACATGAGGTGATAGTTCTTTCGCACAAAGAGCACGGAAGAAATAGCCCAGCTCTGCCAGTACTAGCCATTCATCCTGAGGGATAAAGCCACGCAACATCACCGGCATTACCTGCTCAAGCCATATGTGTCAATCATGACTCTTGAGACCAAATATTTTCAATTTGTCAAGACTCGCTCCCCTCTTTAGATCCGCTGCATACCCATCGGGGAACATCAACTACATTTTCACCCACAAGATCATTTCCCACATAGATGGCCTCTCAAGATTGAACCATGCCTTTCACTTCCTCCTGATCGAATCTAGCCTTAGGATTATCCTTCGACTTACCCTCTATGCCGAACAATGTACCAAAAAGGGCCTCCGAAACATTCTATTTAGTGTGCATCATGTCGCTGTTGTGTGGGCAAAGGAGGTCTTTAAAGTAAGGCAGACCCCACAAACATATCTTGTGAGTCCAAGCGTGTTCCGTATTATACCCTTTGAAATACCTTGGACGATTTGGATCCGGCTCGAGAGTGTTTATCTGATCCAGGATCTCTTGGCCTGTCAACGCAGGTGGTGCAATGTTTTTGACAACTCTACCTTTTATGAAATTCTTCTTGTCTTTTCTGAACTTATGGTCAGGATCCAGGAACTGTCTATGTATGTCGAAGCAAGAAAACTTGCGACACGCCTGCAGCCAACGGAACTCAAGAGTTGTCTTGCATGTGGGGCACAGGAACCTTCCATGCACAGACCAGCCAACGAATAACGCATATGCCGGCAAGTCATGCGACGAATACATGTACCACACATGCATTTTCAAGTTCTTTTTGGTAGCGGCGTCGTATGTCTTGATCCCATTATCCCAGGCTTCTTGCAATTCATCCTTAAGTGGTTGCATGTACATATTCATATTCTTCCCCAAATATTTGGGCCCTGGAATTATCAACATAAGGCAAATGTTCTTTATTTTCATAATCTCTCCGGGGGGAGATTGAGTGGAATGACAAATACAGGCCAACAACTGTATTGTGCTACCGTCATACCATACACATTGAACCCATCTGCGCTGATGGCAACTCGAGGATGCCTTGGATCTGCCACTTTATCCTTATGTAATGCATCGAATTGCTTCCACGCAAAAGCGTCTGAAGTGTGTCCCAACATCGGATTCCCATCTGCATCTAGTTCTGTTCTTTTGCCCAATTTATGCCACATCATCTGTCTGGCCATCTCTTCAACCATGAAAAGACGTTGAAGTATTGATATGATTGGCAGATACCGAAGAACCTTGAATGGGATTTTGGCCTGACTCTTTTCACCCATACTGTTATCTACCAGAACATACCTAGAAGCATTGCAAATGGGACAATAGTTGAAGCCCACATACTCAAGCCTAAATAAGGCACATCCATTCTCAAAGGCATCTATCTTCTCATAGGGCATCTTAAGCACACGTAGGATTTTGTCCGACTAGTACAGGTTTGCTGGCAATACATGGCCTTTGGGTAGAAAGCGTCCAAATATCGTCATCATTGCGTCGTAGCATTCTCTGCTTAGGTTGAACTAGGCCTTCAGAGCCATTACTTGCGCGATGGTATCCAACTAACAAAGCTCAGTGTGCTCATGGAGAGGACGTTTTGAAGACTCCAACATTTCATAGAAGGCCTTTGTAGATTCCTCCAACTCATCGTCCGAATCCCGAGCATCATCAAAGTCATGCACCATGTCTTCCATACCGGTAACATGCTCGTCGGTGCGACGACGAACCACCTCAGCTCTGGCACGTTGGGCAGACTCACCATGAAATGTCCAGACCGTATAATTAGGCGTAAAACCCCATTTCTACAGGTGTTTGATCATTTCAAACTCTGACTTCTTCTAAAATTGTCGCAATCGACACAAGGGCACTAGGATATTTTCTGTCCATTTGCAAATGCGACTCTCACAAACTCCTTGGTTTTTGTTATCCGTTCACGGGTCATGTCTTTCTGACTAGTGTGACCGGTGTACATCCACCCATGATCACTCATCTTGCCTAGCTACCGGACACACACAAAATATATACATAATTCAGTA
Source organism: Hordeum marinum (assembly GCA_022496015.1). Classification (NCBI taxonomy): domain Eukaryota; kingdom Viridiplantae; phylum Streptophyta; class Magnoliopsida; order Poales; family Poaceae; genus Hordeum; species Hordeum marinum. The sequence goes on along the minus strand of CM039677.1, from coordinate 274,048,374 downwards.
AACCGTATTCATCAGTTAATAGAGTTTGTCAGTTTTATTACGTCGATGCAACCTACACGCTAGTAGGTAAAGATAGGTCCTAATCCCACCCGAGTATGTGTAGATTGGGTTTGTTTTCCCATGCTCTGCTCTAGATCCGACGCACAATTTCAGCAGCACCTCCCTGTTGTTCTCCTGATACACGTCTCGGCAATATGCAGAGAGGATGTCTACCCGGAGAACAATAGGGAGGCCTGACGAAATTTTGCATCGGATCCGGAGTAGAGCATATATAGGAAAATGAACCCAATCTACACATACTCGGGCTGTCCATGGATAACGTTGGACAATTCAAAAGAATCGCGATTATAAATATGCTAATGAATGCATATTTATAGATGTAACCCTTTCGAATGGGAGACGCATAGTGGTCACGCATACTAATGATTGAAGACACCTATAGCTAGGAAGTTTCATCGGCACAAAGACTGGAATGGAGCAAAAAAAATAATGGTGCCAGGGGAGAAGATGTCATTTGTGCTCACCAACAGACACAACAGGGGAGCTCGTCAAATGCACGGGGAGGTCGTCGAACAACTGCACATTGAAATTCACCTGATCAACACAAAACATGATATTTTTTATAATAAAATAGGAAAATATGTGACCTAGCTCATAATTTAAAAAACTATGACCTCCTCGGCCTCACGAAGGCCGAAGAGCACCTTTTTGGTCAATATGAGGCAAAATAGGTGTTGGGGGTCGGGGGTCAGTGGCATCAGGGGTCAATGGAGTCGGGGGTCAGTGGCGTTGGTGGTCGGGGGTCGATGGCGTCGGTGGTCGGGGGTCGGTGGCGTCAGTGGTCGGGGGTCGGGAGTTGGGGGTCCGGGGCGTCGGGGGTCGATGGTGACGGTGGTCGGTGGCGTCGGGGGTCGGTGGCGTCGGAGCTTGGGGGTTAGTGGCATGGGGGATCGGGGGCTCTTCTCTTATTCTTATTCTTCTTCTTCTTCTTCTTCTTCTCCTTCTTCTTCTTCTCATTCTTCTTCTTCTCCTCCTCTTCTCCTCATCCTCTTCTTTGGCGCGGCGGCCTCTTCGCTTCGTTGCTTGGCCGGGGCGTCTGCTTTTTCCGGTGGCCGTCTGGCTGCTCCCTCTCCTCTTTTTTCTCTCTTCTTCTTCCTTCTTCTTCTCCTCCTCCTCCTCTCGTCTTATTCTCACTCTTCCTCTCTTCTACTTATTCTTATTTTCTTTTTTTGCATTTTCTTCTTTCTTCTTCTAATTAGGTTAAATCTTACTCTAACTAACCTAACTAACCTAAAACTAAACCTAAACCTAAACCTAAACCTAAACTAAATCTAAACTTAACCTAAACCTAAAAAAATAAAAAAAGAGGAGAAGATGAGCTCACCTAGAGGGGGGAGGGGGCGGTGGAGGAGGGCCGCCATAGGGGAGGGGGCGGCACTGCAGCCTGCCTCACGGCAGGGGCGGGGGCGGCCGACGACAGGGACTCGGGCACGGGCGGCGGTAGGGACTCGGGCACGGGGGCGGTAGGGGCGGGGGCGGCAATGGCTGGTGGCACCGGGGGCGGCGGTCGGCCGGTGGCACGGGGTGGAGGGTGTGGCGGTGGCTCGGGCACAGGGGCGGCGGGGGTGAGGTGAGGGGAGAGAGAGGGGTGGGGTGCGCTGCATATAGGTTAAACTCTTTGTCATCTGCTAGCAGATGGCAAATAGCCTAGTTAGTGGGGTGGGGCCAGGGGGGAACAGACGTTAGTTGACCGCTTTCTTTGCCGTATGCTAGCAGACGGCAAAGAAGCTTTGCCGTCCGCTAGCAGATGGCAAAGAAAGTGGCCGTTATCTGGTTCTCGTTAGTGGGCCACCCTCCCTCTTTTACCGTCTGCTAGCTGATAGCAAAGAAGCTTTGCCGTCTGCTAGCAGATGGCAAAGAGCTAGCTGACGGCAAAGACTAACGGTAAAGAAGGTCTTTGCCGTCAGCTAGCAGACGACAAAGAGCTAGCTGATAGCAAAGACCCTGATTCCAGTAGTGACTGTTGTGTGCCCTCATGGATGATACGAGTGATGTATATCATGAGGGATGGCACCAATGAGTGGACTCTTTGTTTAGTATCACCATGGGAAAGGCATTCTTTGGGTGCTTACCTCGGGTATGTTATATAACACGAGACGTGGATGACACGGAAGTTCCTCGAGTCTTGTCGGTAAAGTGTGCAACCTCTGCAGAGTGTAAAACTATTCGAATAGCCGCGTCCGTAGTCATGGACAGTTGGAGGTCCTTCTTAAACTACATCCGGATGTTTTTCGTGAAACTTAGTGTGAGTATGGATGTGATGGTGAAAAAGAGGTCACATGAGCTAAGTCTGATAACTTAGCATGGGAATTGAACTAAGTCCGATGACTTAGCATGATGGATGAACATGAGGTGTTCAACCCCTACTTATGATGATATATGTAACTTGTTCATATGGATATCTGCCTATTGTTGATGCATGCTTACTAGTTACTTGATCATGTCATTGCATTTAAAAGTAGCTTTCCGCAAATTACCTACTTAGTGCTACATCATGCATCATTGTTACCTTGTTCCACAACTTGGGTTGCTTGCGATTACATTCAAAGTACTCATTGGCTTGCTACTGGTTATTTTATTGGCCAGGCATGAAAGATAAGGTTATGATGAAGATTATCTTGGTGACAGACATGCGAGCTAGGATGCTTCCCAGTCAGAATGCCTGTAGGGTTAAGGCAGATGGCATGGGTTCACGCTATTGTTGAAGATTTCCGTTGCAATCATATGAAGACTTGGCCATGAAGGCCATATATGAGTAAACCGGTATGTAATGGATGTAAGACTCTTGTTAATCAGTTTTTGTGTGTTTAGTGAGCATTGATCTCTGGAATCACTGTGCACGTCCATTCGGTGATCATGACTTATGAGTCGGGGTCCCCACAACAGCCCTCTCATTATTACGTGGGAGTTTCACGGTCGTAGATAGCTGGGCAAGCCCCCGGGCGTCGGGCCTGGTAGCTCCCAACTCTGTGAAGAGCCATCTTGTGTATTTCTGCCCGGTTGCGTGCCCCTACGACCCAAACCTAAATGTATTGTTCCCCGCATAGCCACAAGATTGCGCTTCCGTGTCCCAAAGATGAGTAAAATGCATCCGGCGTAGCCGTAAGGGTGTTTTGTTGATGAAGCCGCCTCGTGAGGGGTTTAGGTGGTGACCGTGAGCTGCCTCAAGAGCCTCGTGAGGCCCGGCCTCCCGAGGATGCGCTGATGTCCCAGTTGCCGCGGGTGACCCGTGTTACCTGTGTCTTGCTGCCTTTCCCTAGGGCATTATCCCTGACACCCCGAGGTTTGGCTTCGCGATGCTTGCTTGCGGGGGGGACATATCGTGCCGCATTGTCCGGTGATGTCCTCCCTCTTTCTCTGGCTTGCATGGACCGAACTTGGTGCTTCTTTGGGGGAAGCCCCCAAGCCCGTCTCGGGGAGTACGTCCGGGGCTTCTCCTACCCTCGGGAGGTGCTGGCGCCTGCGGCAGGCGCCCGATCCGGGCCATCTTTCCTGGGCACGACATCACATGGCACGTAGGGCTCCACATAAGGGCCCGGTCCTCCTCCCGAGTCATCGTGCGGGGCATCGGGAACGGTCCCTACGATTGCAGCCCACACACTCTCCTGTGTTGAGCCTCAGAGCGAAGTTGCCTACCTCTATTGCCGCCGCCCGGTGGGCCGTGCACCTCCTGATGCGAGTCGATTCCCTGATGATCCGACACGCCCTCACTATTATATCTTGCTTGACCTAGATGCTTGCACCATTTGCTCGCTACGCAGGATGGTGCGCTCTCGTCTGGTCAATCCAGGCTGTTGAATATCCACTGGATCAAGGGGGGCGCCCCGTTGTCTCCTCCACGAGCTCGGTCGCCATGGACAGGCTGTGCCCTGAAATCAGTTACCGAGATTCGCAGGAGGAGGAGCACGGCGTTTGACGAGCCCCGCCCGGGGCTGAGAGGGGTGTGCCATTGGCGGGCTAGGGCAGACGCGATGAACAAACCCCCAGCACCTGGCGAAGAGTGAGGGGCCATGGCTCTCCGTGAGACATTGACAAGCTCCACGACGTGGTCGGCCCACGTATTGATGCCCCCGTGCGTTGGGCGGCGGCGGAGCATCTCACTTGCCAGCAGGAGCGTGTCGTGCGTGTCTAGGTCCCCCGCATAGGTGTGACACGATGCAAATGTTGAAGGTGCTACCCACCCGTCGCGCGCTTGGGAGACGTGAGGGACGGCAACGGCGGAAGTGACGCAGGTGGCCTGATACTGCCCGCCCAGCACCGAGCCGCTAGGACGCAGGTTTCCGACAGCAGCGGTGGGATCGACGGAGGCTGGTCCATCGTGGCTGGGAGAAGCTCGTTGGGCGTCGGCCATCGGATTGGCGAGGTGGAAGAAAAGCTTGGCTCGAGGAAGACTTCGACACGCCCCCTACCTGGCGCTCCAAATGTCGGATTTTGGGCTCCACAAAACCATTAAGGTTCGAACAGAGGGGCATGTGCGAAGGTTTCCTCTTGCCTTACCCAACCTATCCCGCTACTCGATGGTTACTACGACAAACTCGCTCGATGACAAGGAAGAAGATGAACACGTAGTTTACCCAAGTTCGGGCCGCTGTGAAACATAATACCCTACTCCTGCTTTGGTGGATTTCCTCTCGTGGAGATTTGGGTATATGAACTAGTACAGTGGGCTTGAGCCTCGCGAGGGCACTCAAGATGTGTTCTTGGCTTGCCGTCTTGTGATGGTGTGTTGAGTGGCTAAGTGTTGGATCGGATCTCCTCTATGATGTGGCCTAGATTCTATATATAGCGGTGGCCCAGGTCCTCTTCCCTTATCACAATGGCGGGAAGGAATCCCACAATGGCCAATTTTGAAGGGGGACAAGAGTACATCCGCACCATGTACAAAGGCGGTCTCCGCCTGCAAAGTTGCTTTTGGTGATGCAGTGGTGGGCCCAGCGATGACATCCGTCCTGCGGGGCTCGTGGTTGGGGTCTTGTTGAACAAGAAGGGAAACCTTTAGGTGGAGCTTTGGGAACCCGCAAACGTCCTTGCTCCCTTTGCACCAAAGAGGAAACTGCGTCGCCTGGCGTGCTGGCACCGCCTGTCCTTCCTTGCGTCACCCTTGACTCCTGAGGTCGGGCTCTGCATAGAGATCTCCGCCGCTCAGGAGGGGGCCTAGAGAGGCCCATCCTTGCTGGTCTTGATGTCGTCCTTCCTCGCGAGCCCAGGGTCCTCGCGAGGGCCGTGTCTTGAGTTGCTCCGCGCCAGGCCATGCCTGGCTGACAAAGTGGGCCATGCCCTGGGCCGTAGGCAGGCACAACTAGGTACCCCCATTCCCAGAACACCGACAACCGAAGCCTTCAATTTTATGTGAACAGGACCGGAGAAGCTTCATCGAAACAGTTAACTGTCCGGCCCCTCAGCCCGAAGACTATTCCCGCGACGATGATCCGGTCTTTCATGAGGACCCGGATCTGTCAATTGAGCTTGAAGACAGGATTTTCCACCAGCAGAGTCTTGACCGCTCCAAGATGGCAATCATAGCCGATTACCCTAGATCGTTACCTTCTCCTCCAACAAAGAAGAAGAAGAAAACTCATCCCACAAAAGGCAAGAATCCTCCAATGCCCCAAATGCATTGGCTCCTACTCCCAAGCGTCGTCAATCCGCGCGTCATACGTCGGCAACGGCAGTACTGCCCGGATTGGAAAGCAACAGGGATCCAATAAATGAGGTGGATATGAGGACGAGTCCGTCCACTCATTCAACCCAAATGTATTTTGTTCGGTTGTTTATTTATTATCACAACTGATAGATCCTCACAACAGATTTTATATCAAAATTCTCAGGCGAAAAACTCAGCCTTCCTCTGCCAAGGAGGTTGCCAAGGTGGCCGAGGAAGCTCAAAATTCGAGAGCTTCAGCTCATCCTGGACCTACTACGGAGGTTCCCATGGTCAATCCGTCCCCTACCGATTTCGGTGACTCTATGTCCATTAACATTTCCGAGGTAGGAAGCGCCATGAATCATTGGTAGTGACGAGAGGCCTTGCGTCACCCAGTATTCTCCGAACACGAGTTTGGTGCTCTACACACGGCGGACGCGCACATCGGTGCTGCCCGAGCTGGGTTCGGGGAGGCCATGAAATTTTTATTGTCCAGCCTGCAGGTAAATAATCGGTTTTGTAGAGTCCGAACACTTATGTAAACCCAGTAGCCCACGAGCCTTAAATTGGTCAGAATGACTCAATTAAGGGTCCTTGTTTTGTTTCGTTGCTAATGCAGGCCTCGAAGCTGTAGAGCGAGCGACTGGCCAAGGAACTAGAAGCTAGCCAGACACAGGTTGAATCTATGAAGGCCGGATAGGAGAAAGTGAAGAGCTTTACTAGGGAGGCACATGGTGAGTATATTTATGCTGCTGATCTTAGCATATTCCCGTGCTGATGCAAGGGTGCTTTTTAGCAGCTGAATCAATATGGCAAATGCAAAAAGATTTAGATGCAGCCCGAGAATCTCAGCGATACGCCGAGTCCCAGCAGGAAGCCGGTTGTCGTGTTTTGCAATGACACCTTGAAGAGAAAACCCATCTTCAGGAGGAGAACAAACAACAAGCCAAGGAAATTTAGAGGTTAAAAACTCAATTGCCCCAAGCCCAAGAAGAGAACCAAAACTACATACGGGCATGTTCGGTAAGTGTGATTCTAACATCAGGAAGTACTTCTTATAGATGAAGCATAATAGCCATGCCTTTGACTCATGTGTAGGTCCCCTGTCTGAAGAAGAGATCGGATCCTACTCGGGGAGCCTTCTGAAGGAGCTTTCCTCCATTCATGAGCGGGCTCGAAAAGCCATGAAAAGCATGGTAAAGGCACTATGGCCCGTGATACGTCTCCAACGTATCTATAGTTTTTGATGATGTCATGCTATTATATTATCTGTTTTGGATGGTTTATATGCATTAATATGCTATTTTATATTATTTTTGGGACTAACTTATTAATCTAGAGCCTAGTGCGAGTTTCTGCTTTTCCTTGCTTTTGAGTATTTCAGATATGGAACATTGAACGGAGTCCAAACGGAATAAAATATTCGAAATGATTTTTTCTGGAAGGAAAGAGATCGACCAGACTTGGAGCGCACGCCAGGCCCTCTGCCAGGAGGTCACAAGTGAGGGAGGCGCGACCACCCCCCTGGTCGCGCCTGGTAGACTTGCCACCTCCTGGTAGGTCTCCTAACCCTATTCTTCGTCCTATAAATACCCAAATATTCCCCCAAAACCAAAAATAGCCACGCAAATACTTTTCCGCCAACAGAAGCCTCTGTTCCCAAGTGATCCAACCTTGGAGCCTTTTCCTATAATCTCCCTAAGGGTGATCCGATCACGGAGGGCATCTACATCAACTCCATTGCCCCTCTGATGATGCGTGAGTAGTCAAGCACAGACCTACAGGTCCATAGCTAGTAGCTGTTCGGGAACGTCGCATGGGAAACAAAGATTTTCCGATGCACATGCAAACCTATCCATGGTGATGAGCGTATACGAGAGGGAGAGTGGATCTACGTACCCTTATAGATCGCTAAGCGGGAAGCATTAAGAAACGCAGTTGGTGTAGTCGAACATCTTCGCGATCCAAATCGCCGAACGTCCCGCGATCTCATCACGATCCGTCCCGCGATCCAATCATGATCCGTCCCGCGAACACATCATGATCCGTCCCGCGAACTCATCACGATCCGTCTCACGATCTTGAGCACGATCTGTCCAGCGAACTCATCACGATCCGTTCCGCGATCTCATCACGGACCGTATCGCGATCTCGATCACGGTCCTTCCGATCTAGCGCCGAACGGACGGCACCTCCGCGTTCAGCACACGTGCAGCTTGATGACGATCTCCACCGTCTCGATCCAGCAAGAGGAGGTGGAGAGGAGAGAGAGTTCACCGGCAGCATGACGGCGCTCCGGTGATGGTGGTGGAGCAATTCCGGCAGGGCTTCGCCTAAGCGCTGCAAAAATCCGATCTAGAGGAGCACCGGTGAAACGGTTAGCACGTGGCTGTAAACTCTATGCAAAAACCCTCTATTCCACCAGTATATATAGGATGGAGGGAGAGGAGGATGCAGCCTTGGCCTCCAAGGCTGTTTGGTTCGGCCGAGCCACAAGAGGAGGAGTCCTACTCCTTCCTCCACTCCTAGTAGGAGTAGGACTCTTCCTTTTTGCCTTTTTTCCACCTTTTTTCCTCTAGGATTTTTGCCTCCTGCGCCATGGTCCTTGTTGTGGCTGTTTCGACAGCCCACTAAGGGCTGGTTATCACTCTCCACAGCCCATGGACCCTCTGGGGTCGAAATACCCCTCCCGGAGGTCTCCCGGTACACTACCGGCACTCCCGGTACACTTTCAATGAGCCCGGAACTTTTCCGGCTACCAAACTGGGACTTCCTATATATGAATCTTTACCTACGGACCATTCCGGATCTCCTCGTGACGTCCGAGATCTCATCCGGGACTCTGAACAACCTTCGGTCACCACCATACATAACTCTACACTACCGAAACGTCACCAAACCTTAAGTGTGCAGACCCTGCGGGTTCGAGAACTATGTAGACATGACCGAGACACCTGGACGTGGACCTGGACGTCCACATTGGTTCCTACATATTCTATGAAGATCTTTATCGGTTGAACCTCTATGTCAAGGATTCAGTTAATCCCGTATAATGTTCCCTCTGTTCTTCGGTATGTTACTTGCCCGAGATTCGATCGTCGGTATCTCCATACCTAGTTCAACCTCGTTACTGGCAAGTGTCTTTACTCGTTCCGCAATACAAGATCCCACAACTAACAATTAGTCACATTGCTTGCAAGGCTCATTGTGATGTTGTATTACCGAGTGGGCCCCGAGATACCTCTCCGTCACACGGAGTAACAAATTCCAGTCTCGATCCATGCCAACTCAACAGACACCATCGGAGATACCTATAGAGCACCTTTATAGTCACCCAGTTACGTTGCGATGTTTGATACACACAAGGCACTCCTCCGATATCCGTGAGTTGCATGATCTCATGGTCATAGGAACATATACTTGACATGTAGAAAACAGTAGCAATAAACTGACACGATCATATGCTATGTTTGTAGTTTGGGTCTTGTCCATCACATCATTCTCCTAATGATGTGATACCGTTATCAAATGACATCTCATGTCCGTGGCTAGGAAACCTTAACCATCTTTTGATCAACGAGCCAGCCTATTAGAGGCATACGAGGGACATGGTTTTTGTCTATGTATCCACACATGCATTTAAGTCTCCGATCAATACAATTATAGCATGGACAATAAACGATTATCATGAACAAGGAAATATGATAATAACTAATTTATTATTGCCTCTAGGGCATATTTCCAACAGTCTCCCACTTGCACTAGAGTCAATAATCTAGTTCACATCACCATGTGATTTGCAATTCTATAAATCTAACACCCAACGAGTTTTGGGGCTCGATTTTGCATGTGAGAGAGGTCTTATAGTCAACGGGTCTGCGATATTCAGATCCGTGTGTACTTTGCAAATCTCTATGTCAAACCATAAACACTGCTACCACACTCCACTTGGTACTATTTCCAAATGGCTGCTCCACTATACGTATCCAGATTGCTACTACTAGTCATCCGGATAGGTGTTAAAACTTGCATCGACATAACTCTTTACGAAGAACTCTTTATCACCTCCATAATCGAGAAACATCTCCTCAGTCTCTTAGTTACTAAGGATAATCTTGAGCGTTGTCCAGTGATCCACTCCTGGTTCACTCTTGTACCCCCTAACGGACTCATGGCAAGGCACACACAGGTGCGGTACACAGCATGGCATACTGTACAGAGCCTATGGCTAAGGCATAGGGGACGACGTTTGTCCTTTCTCTTTCTTCTGCCATTGTCGAGCTTTGAGTCTCACTGAACTTCACACCTTACAAATCAGACGAGAACTATTTCTCTGGCTGATTCATTTTGAACTCTTTCAAAATCTTGTCAAGGTATGCCCTCATTGAAAGTCTCATCAAGCATCTTGATCTATCTCTATAAATTTTGATGCTCAACAATTAGGTAGCTTTATCCAGGTCTTCCTTTGAAAATCACTTTTCAAACAACCATTTATGCTTTCCAGAAATTCTACATTATTTACGATCAACAATATGTCATCCACATATACTTATCAGAAATTCTATAGTGCTCCCACTCACTTTATTGCAAATACAAGTTTCTCGTAAACTTTGTATAGACTCAAAAACTTTGATCACCTCATCAAAGTGTATATTCCAACTCCGAGATGCTTGCTTCAGTCCATGGAAGGATCACCGAAGCTTGCACACCTTTTAGCATCCTTAGGACTGACAAAACCTTCTGGTTGTATCACATACAACCTTTCCCCAAGTAAACCGTTTAAGGAAACAATGTTTTGACATCCATCTGCCAGATTTCATAATTGAAAATGCAGCAACTGCTAACATAATTCCAACAGACTTTTAGCATCGCTACGAGTGAGAAAGCCTCATCGCAGTCAACTCCTTGAACTTGTCACAAACATCTTTGCAACAAGTCGAGCTTTACAAATGGTGACATTTACCATGAGTGCATGTCTTCATTTTAAAGATCCATTTGTACTCAACGACCTGTTGTCCAACGAGCAAGTCTACCAAAGTCTATACTTGGTTTTCGTACATGGATCCTATCTCAGATTTCATGGCCTCCAACCATTTATCGGAATCCGGGCCCATCATCGCTTCTCCATAGCTCATAGGTTCATCATTGTCCAACAACATGACCTCCAAGACAGGGTTGTCATACCGCTTAGGAGCAGTACACATCCTTGTCGACCTACGAAGTTCGATAGTAACTTGATCCTGAAGCTTCATGATCATCATCATTAACTTCCTCTTCAACTAACGTAGGCTTCACAAAAACATCTTTCTGTGCTGCGCTACTCTCTGGTTGAACAAAGGTTTAACAACCTCATCAAGTTCTATCTTCCTCCCACTCAATTCTTTGGAGAGAAACTTTTTCTCGAGAAAGGACCCAGTTTTAGCAACAAACACTTTGCACTCGGATCTGAGATAGAAGGCATACCCAACTGTTCTTAGGGTATTCTATGAAGATACATTTGTCCGCTTTGGGTTCTAGCTTTTTCTGTGAAAACATTTTCCACACAAGCATTGCAGCCCCAAACATTAAGAAATGACAGCTTAGGTTTCTATCAAACCATAATTCACGTGGTGTCATCTCAACGGATTTAGATGGTGCCCTATTTAAAGTGAATGAAGTTGTCTCTAATGCATAACCCCAAAATTATAGTAGTAAAACGATAAGAGACATCATAGCACGCACTATATCCAATAGAGCATGACTATGACGTTCGGACACACCATCACACTATGGTGTTCCAGGTGGCGTTAGTTGTGAAACAAATTTCACATTACCTTAAGTTTTATGCCAAACTCGTAACTCAGATATTCACCTCCACGATCATATCGCAGTAATTTTATCTTCTTGTCACGATGATCTTAAACTTCACTCTGAATTTGCTTGAACCTTTCAAACGATTCAAACTTGTGTTTCATTAAGTAAATATACACTATATCCACTTAAATCATAAGTGAAGGTAAGAAAATAATGATATCCACTGCACGCTACAAGACTCACTGGATTGCATACATCAACATGTATCATTTCCAATGAATCACTTGCCCGCTCCATCCAACGGGGTCCTTTAGTCATCTTGCCCAAGAGGCATGGTTTGCATGTCTCAACCGATTCGAAATCGACTGAGTCCAAAGATCCATCTGCATGGAGTTTCTTCATCCGCTTTATACCAATATGACTTTTAGCGGCAGTGCCACAAGTATGTGGTACTATCATTATTAACTTTATATCTTTTGACATCAATGTTATGAACATGTGTATTACTACGATCAAGATTTCAACAAACCATTCTCACTGGGTGTATGACCATTGAAGGTATTATTCATGTAAGAAGAATAACCATTATTCTCTAACTTAAATGAATAACCATTTTGCAATAAACACGATCTAATCATGTTCATGCTCAAAGCAAAACACCAAATAACATTTATTTAGGTTCGTCACTAATCCTGAAGGTAGAGAGAGCGTGCGATGTTGATCACATCAACCTTGGAAACATTTCCAACACATATCGTCACCTCACCCTTAGCTTGTTCTCCGTTTATTCCGTAGCTTTTCTTTCGAGTTACTAACATTTAGCAACCGAACCGGTATCCAATACCCAGGTGCTACTAGGAGTACTGGCAAGGTACACATCAAGAACTCATATATCAAATATACTTCTGTCGATGTTGCCAGCCTCCTTATCTACCAAGTTTCTAGGGTTGTTCCGCTTCAACGACCGCTCACCTCATAACAGAAGCACTTAGTCTCGGGTTTGAGTTCAACTTTGGGTCGCTTCACTGGAGCAGCAACTGACTTGCTATCCATGAAGTTTCCCTCCTTGCTCTTGCCCTTCTCGAAACTAGTGGTCTGATTAACCATCAACACTTGACGCTCCTTCTTGATTTCTACCTTCGCGGTGTCAAACATCGCGAACAGCTCAGGGATCAATATTCCTATCCCTGGCGTTTTATAGTTCATCACCAAGTTCTAGTAGCTTAGTGACAGTGACTCGGAGAACTATATCAATCACTATCTTATCTGGAAGATCAACTCCCACTCGATTCAAGCGATTGTAGCACCCAGACAATCTGAGCACATGCTCAACGATTGAGCTATTCTCTTTCATCTTGCCGGCAAAGAATCTTGTTGGAGATCTCATATCTTGCAACATGGGCACGAGCCTGAGATCACATCCTAAGCTCGTAGAACATCTTCATATGTTCCGTGACGTTCAAAACGTTTCGGAGCCTCAATTCTAAGCCGTAATGCATGACGCACTAAACTATCAATTAGTCATCGGAACGTGCCTGTCAGATGTTCACAACATCTACAGACGACGCTAGAGGGGGTGGCGCACCGTGCAGTGCATTAAGGACATAAGCCTTCTGTGCAGCAACGAGGACAATCCTCAGATCACGGACCCAGTCCGCAATATTGCTACCATCATCTTTCAATTCTATTTCTCTAGGAACATATAAAAATACAAGGGTGCTACAGCGTCAGCTAGTAATCTACAAGATAATTTGCAAAGACACTTTGACTATGTTCATGATAATGAGTTCAATTAATCATATTACTTAAGAACTCCCACTCAAATTGACATCCCTCCGGTCATTCGAGTGATACATGATCCAAATTCACCAACTCAAGTCCGATCATCACGTGAGTTGAGGTGGCTACAATGGTGAACATCAATATGTTGATCATATCTACTATATGACTCATGTTCAACCTTTCGGTCTCTTTTGTTCCGAGGCCATGTCTGTACATGCTAGGCTCATCAAGTTTAACCCGAGTGTTCTGCATGTGCAAATCTGGCTTGCACCCGTTGTATGTGAACGTAGAGTCTATCACACCCGATCATCACGTGGTGTCTCAACACGACGAACTTTCACAACGGTGCACACTCAGGGAGAACACATTTTATCTTGAAATTAAGTGAGGGATCACCTTATAATGCTACCGTCATCATAAGCAAAACAAGGTGCATAAAAAGGATTAACATCACATGCAAATCACAAGTGACATGATATGGCCATGAACTTGTGCTTTTGATCTCCATCTAGAAAGCACCGGCATGATCTCCATCATCACCGGCATGACACCATGATCTCCATAATCTTGATCTCCATCAACGTGTCGCCATCGGGGTTGTCACGCCCTGCATGCTTCTACTACTATAGCTACCGTTTAGCAATAAAGTAAAGCATTACATAGCGCTTAATGATTGACACGCAGGTCATACAATAATTAAAGAAAACCCTATGGCTCCTGACGGTTGCCGTATTCATCGACATGCAAGTCGTGATAATCTATACATCACATGATCATCTCATACATCACATATATCACATCATGTAATTGGCCATATCATATCACAACATACCCTGCAAAAACAAGTTAGACGTCCTCTAATTGTTGTTGCATGTTTTACGTGGCTGCTACGGGTATCTAGCAAGAACAATTCTCACCTACGCAAAAACCACAATGATGATACACTAGTTGCTTTTCAACCTTCTCAACGACCGCCTTTGTCGAATCTGATCCAACTAAAGTGAGAGAAACTATCACCCGCAAGCCATCTAGGCAACAAGTTGCGTCGAGGGAACCGGTCTCTCGCGTACGAGTAATGTTGGTCCGGGCCGCTTCATCTCACAATCCCGCTAGACCAAATTGCGACCAAGGGAGGACGCAATCTAAGCATCAACACCCACAAACCTTTTGTGTTCTACTCAAGATCTCATCGAACCATCAACCTAGCTCATGATGCCACTGTTGGCGAACGTCGCATGGGAAACAAAAAAATTCCTACGCACACGCAAACCTATGCATGGTGATGAGCATCTAAAAGAGGGAGAGTGGATCTACGTACCCTTGTAGATCACTAAGCGGGAAGCGTTAAGAAACGCGGTTGGTGTAGTCGAACATCTTCACGATCCAAATCGCCGAACATCCCACGATCTCATCACGATCCGTCCCGCGATCCAATCACGATCCGTCCCGTGAACACATCATGATCCGTCCCACGAACTCATCATGATTCATATCACGATCTTGCTCACGATCTATCTTGTGAACTCATCACGATCCGTTCTGCGATCTCATCGCAGACCGTCTCGCGATCTCGATCACGGTCCTTCCGATCTAGCGCCGAACGGACGACACCTCCACGTTCAGCACACGTGCAGCTTGATGACGATCTCCACCGTCTCGATCCAGCAAGAGGAGGTGGAGAGGAGAGAGAGTTCACCGGCAGCATGACGGTGCTCCGGTGATGGTGGTGGAGGAATTCCGGCAGGGCTTCGCCTAAGCGCTGCAGAAATCCGATCTAGAGGAGCACTGGTGAAACGGGTAGCACGTGGTCGTAAACTCTATGCAAAAACCCTCTATTCCACCAGTATATATAGGAGGGAGGGAGAGGAGGACGCATCCTTGGCCTCCAAGGCTGTTTGGTTTGGCCGAGCCACAAGAGGAGGAGTCGTACTCCTTCCTCCACTCCTAGTAGGAGTAGGACTCTTCCTTTTTGCCTTTTTTCCACCTTTTTCCTCTAGGATTTTTGCCTCCTGCGCCATGGGACTTGTTGTGGCTGTTTCTCCAGCCCACTAAGGGCTGGTTATCACTCTCCACAGCCCATGGACCCTCTGGGGTCGAAATACCCCTCCCGGAGGTCTCCCGGTACACTACCGGCACTCCCGGTACACTACCGATGAGCCCGAAACTTTTCCGGCTACCAAACTGGGACTTCCTATATATGAATCCTTACCTCCGGACCATTCCGGAGCTCCTCGTGACATCTGGGATCTCATATGGGACTCCGAACAACCTTCGGTCACCACCATACATAACTCTACACTACCGAAATGTCACCAAACCTTAAGTGTGCAGACCCTGCGGGTTCGAGAACTATGTAGACATGACGGAGACACCTGTACGGTCAATAACCAATGGCAGGACCTTGACGTCCACATTGGTTCCTACATATTCTACAAAGATCTTTATCGGTCTAACCTCTAGGTCAAGGATTCAGTTAATCCCGTATAATGTTCCCTCTGTTCTTCGGTATGTTACTTGCCCGAGATTCGATCGTCGGTATCTCCATACCTAGTTCAACTTCGTTACTGGCAAGCCTCTTTACTCGTTCCGTAATACAAGATCATGTAACTAACAATTAGTCACATTGCTTGCAAGGCTCATTGTGATGTTGTATTACCGAGTGGGCCCCAAGATACCTCTCCGTCACACGGAGTAACAAATTCCAGTCTCGATCCATGCCAACTCAACACACACCACCGGAGATAGCTGTAGAGCACCTTTATAGTCACCCAGTTATGTTGCAATGTTTGATACAGACAAGGCACTCCTCCTATATCCGTGAGTTGCATGATCTCATGGTCATAGGAACATATACTTGACATGCAGAAAACAGTAGCAATAAACTGACACGATCATATGCTACGTTTGTAGTTTGGGTCTTGTCCATCACATCATTCTCCTAATGATGTGATCCCGTTATCAAATGACATCTCATGTCCATGGCTAGGAAACCTTAACCATCTTTTGATCAACGAGCCAGTCTATTAGAGGCATACTAGGGACATGGTTTTTGTCTATGTATCCACACATGCATTTAAGTCTCCGATCAATACAATTATAGCATGGACAATAAATGATTATCATGAACAAGGAAATATGATAATAACTAATTTAGTATTGCCTCTAGGGCATATTTCCAGCAGTAGCTAGATGGCTTCTTCTCTCTCTTTGATCATCAATACCATGTTCTTTATGATCTTCATGGATATCAATCCGATGTAATACTCTTTTGCGGTGTGTTTGTCAAGATCCGATGAATTGTGGGTTTATGTTCAGTTTATCCATGAATATTATTTGAGTCTTTTCTGAATTCTTATATGCATGATTTCATATCTTTGCAAGACTCTTCGAGTGATTGGTTTGGTTTGGCCAACTAGATTGGTAATTCTTGAAATGGGAGAAGTGCTTGGTTTTGGGTTCAATCTTGCGGTGTCCTCACCCAGGGACAAAGTAGGGGTAGCGAGGCACGTATTGTATTGTTTCCATCAAGGGCAAAAATATGGGGTTTTCATCATATTGCTTGAGTTTATCCCTCTACATCACGTCATCTTACCTAATGTGTTACTCTGTTCTTCATGAGCTTAATACTCTAGATGCAGGTAGGAGTCGGTTGATGTGTGGAGTAATAGTAGTAGATGCAGAATAGTTTCGGTCTACTTGACATGGACGTGATGCCTATGTCGGGACCCCGATCCTAAGCCATAGGAATCCAGCCTGTAACACATCACATCACTTTGCGGTCTCACGCACGGTTATCTCCACGGCTGCCACCTTACCTGGGCCGGGACCGTTTGCGTCTTTTGACTCACTATGTGAATGTGTCGCTAGCATTCAAATGTCAAAGAACCTGGGCCAACATGACTAGTCATAGAACCCCAAGTGGCACATCCATACAGGGATAGGCATACGTAACCCAACAATGCAGATGTCGATCTCTAGCGTGTGTAGACGAGTCATAGCAAGCTACAAGGACTCCATTACACCATGGGACATAAATGTCATCACTGCACGTAGACGAGTCGTAGCAGTCTATAGGGACTCCATTACACTGCGATACACTTCCCCGAAGGGATAGACACATCAGGAAAGAAGGATAAATGCCGGTCAATCAATGTGTCCGGAGCAGTAGCAAGCTACCAAGGCTCAGTGGAAGCACAAAGAGGCAGTTCCCCGTAAAGAGTACTACTAAAGGCACACAACTAGGTGTGGAATCCCATACATACCGTTGCACGTCACACGTACGCACGACATGTCCGATATGCATAGATACAACTATGGCATCACAACATAACCATACAACATTACAACATTTATTTAGAAGGCTCGGAAGAGCCAATACAATAAGATGTTACAAACAGGGGTCACAAGACCCAACATTCAGAGCATTCAAACAAGCAAGAATAAGTTAAATATGTGTGGGTACAGACATCTACAAAAATGGCTGGAGGAGCCTGAAAAGCTACAATGACCCTACCAAAAGGAACCGGACCTCTGTCTGGGATTTCCAAGCTAATCCAGTCAACATCGAACTTCACGTTGTAACGATCACTAATAAGACTGACGTCTCCTCTGCAAAAACATAAATTAAGCAAACATGGGTACAGGAGTACTCAGCAAGACTTACATTAGAACTAACTAAATATGCATCAGTATCAATGAAGGGGGTTGTGGAGTTTATTGCAGCAAGCCAGCTTTGACTCTTGGCTAACCTATACTATGACTACAAGTAGTATCATTGAGGTGCAATAACGCACACGGGTCCACATATTGTCCAATCAATACACTACTATGGATCCACTCCTGTCTCCCTAAGAGAAGGCCATCCATAGCACTCACGCTTATCTTGCGTATTTTAGAAGTATCCATTTCACTTATCTATGAACCATATCCAAGGACGCGGCTATTCGAATAGTTTATTTAACCCTGTAGGGGTATACTTCTTCACACATGCTCCCGCCACTTATCGTTGTGTGCACATAAAAGGCACCTCGGCAACCTTCAAGCGGAAGCCCAGCGAGGGAGTCGGCCATGACCGTCAATCACACAAGACCCTAGTCCAGGTTTATCGCCTATTTGAGATTGAACCCGCATGGAAGTCCGGCCGAAGTTTCCGCTACGACCTCAAACGATGTGCGCAGGGTTCCCAAGCACACCGTTCGGATGCCACTTGGTACACCGTGCCACTGTGCCTATACCACATCATAGTCCACCCCGTTGGGCAGCGCTCTGCACGGCTGCCAACACTTCTCCTACAAACACCAGAAACTAGTTGCAACTCCTAGACAGAGATCTAGGCGATTAATAAGTCGAGCGGGGTCATATTTCAGGGCCCAACATGTGGTAGTAACTGTGTTGGATCACAAACACAGAACTCAGTTCTTAAGGACGGTCCCAATGAGACAACCCGCCATGTACTCCTACATGACCTCTCATCGCTACCTTTACCAAATCATGTTCACACACTTAGCTCTCACACAGTAGGACATGAACATTGCCATTTCGATTCATTGCCCAGATGGATCAGACCCAACACGACACGACTCTAAGCATAGCAGGCACAGTAAGTAAGCATGCATGGATGAGTAAGCACAAAAAGGCTCAAGCAGTTGCTATTCATGCTAAGTGGTTTCAACTATTTACTGTGGCAAAGATAGGTCATGCAAAGGAATGGGTTCAACTACCGTGAACATGTAATAGTTGAATCCTGATTGTCCTAATGCAACAAAAGAGAGCAGGAGCGAGAGAGTGGGTTCATATCAGTATGCTCAAGGGGTTTTTGCTTGCCTGACACTCCTGAAGATAAAAATTCTCTTCATTAGCGCCATGGTTACATCGTCGGAACCACCGTCTACCGAGAAGGAACAACACCGACAAACAGAGAAGTGAACACATTCAATGTGATGCAACAAACATGATGCATGAAATGGAATGTTAAGGTACTGAATTGACCTAGTGCTATAGGTAGTCATATTAGGTGAGGTGGAATTCAAATATATACTAAATTCCAACTCCAACACTATTTAAATTATCCTAATCATGAAATTTCCTACTTGGTGATGTTAACTTGCTCAAACATGCATGATCATGGCATAAGCAGATTCATTGGATTTTTCTGATCATTTTTCATATATAAATTATTTTCATCTGACTTAAAGATTATTTTCTATGATTTTTAGAAGTTTTCAACAATTTCTGGAATTTACTTAAATCCTAGAAATGTAATTATTGCATCAGCCAAATGTCAGCATGACATCATCCTGGTCAGCTGGCCGTTTCAGGTCAAACTGACCTATGGGGCCCGCATGTCATCGACTCATTGTTAATCACAGGGTTATTTTAACTTACCTAATTAACTAGAGGTTTAAATTAGCGGGTGGGTCCCAGTGTTAGTGGGTCAAGGTTTTAATTAGGGTGTCATTAGTGGTTAATGACGGTGCCACGTCGTCTTCACCGGAGCTCGACCGGCTGGGACCAAAACCGCGGCGGGGGTCGTCAGAAAACCTTCCCCGGTGAGCATTCGCGCAATGGAGACCATCTATGCGAAGCTCAGGCCCGCGCGCATCCACTTGTGGCAACGGGAGGATGCGGGGTGGTCGGGTTCGAGCATGGCATCGACTACGGCAGCGGACGGAGCTCGGCCTTGCTTGGGGTTGTGTAGAAGGGCATGGGACGGGATACTGCTAGTGGCTACACACTCCTGGAGCCTCCAGGATCTCGTCCACATGCTCAGACGCGAGCTTGGGGAACCCTGGCCACGACGGCGATGAACCACGACGGCGGGAGGTTTCGGGTCCTGCGGCTACCTTAGCTACGGGGAAGAAATCGAGCAGAGGGGTAGGGGGAAACGGACGGGGTGCTCACGGCACGTCCGTAGGGAGGTCAGCAGGCTCGGGGGTGCATCAGCGGCGATGAATTTGAAGGCAACGCGCCGGCCATGGCTGCGGCGGCCACCAGAGACTGGGGCAATGGGACAGAGCGAGGGAGAAGAGAGGAGAGGGGTCGTCCCGATCCGAACGGCTCTGGGGTCCTAATCCCCTCCTCCAGCGAGGCTAGCAGGCAGGAGGCGTGGTGCCCCGGCCGTGCGCGTCATGCCTGCCTTTGCCTCTCCCTACTGGGAGAGGTAGGGGACGATTGGCACGGGCCAGTTGGGCCAACTGGGCTGCCAAGCCTCAGGTAAGCCCCCTTTTTTAGTTTTTGTTTGCTGTTTTCTTTTCTTCTGACATTTTTTTTATTTTGTGAGGCCAAGATATCTAGCACAATAATGCCCACATATTTTATGAAATATAGTTTGATTATTTCAAACTTCCACAAAAAGGTTTGGGCATTTTTGGACATCTATCATATTTATAATGCTTTATTAGTCGATTTCAGAAACTTTCCTATTTTATTTCATTTACCAAAATAGTTGTTAAAATATAATTCACCCCTAATATGTTGTTGCCAACATTTATCAAAGAGGGGGAATATTTTTGAAGGCATTTCTGGTTCATTGAATTTATTTTTAAGTTTAACCTATTTGAATTTTATTTGAGTTAGGTTTCATTTGATTTTAAACTTGAAGCCATGATGGCTATGTAATGAAAGACAATGCCTAAGCTAGGGCTGTGACAGCCTATATGCATAATCATTGCCTTGGATATCTACATGATTATTCGCTTTTCTATCAATTGCTTGACAGTAATTTGTTTACCCACTGTGATACTTTCCTTCAAGAGAGAAGCCTCTAGTGAAATATATGGCCCCTGGGTCTTACTTTCCATAATATATTTTAAGATCTATAAACCAAAAATACATTGCTGCAATTTATTTATCTTTTACTTTCCGCACTCGTTTACATCTGTCTCTATCAGATCTAATCCTTGCAAATAACCATGAAGGGATTGACAACCCCTTTATAGCGCTGGGTGCAAAAGTTTGATTGTTTGTGTAGGTGCATCCATTGGTGACTTGCTTGTTCCTCCTACTGGATTGATACCTTGGTTCTCATCAACTAAGGGAAATACTTATCTACTTCGTGGCATCACCCTTTCCTCTTCAAGGGAAAACCAACGCACACTCAAGAGGTAGCAATAAGCATTTCTGGCGTCATTCCCGGGGAGGATACACATCAAGCGTACCAAGTACCCATCACAAACTCATCTCTTGCATTTACATTATTTGCCATTTGCCTCTTGTTTTCCTCTCAACACTTCTAAAATGATTTTCAGAAAATACCAAAAAGATTTGCCTTTTTATTCGCCCTTCTTCCATACGCCTTTTCCTTTTTTGCTTGTGTGCTTGATTGCTTATTTGTCATGATGTCTAAGAATACTAAGTTGTGTGACTTTTCCAATACTAATAATAATTGTTTAATAAGTACTCCGATTGCTCAAGCCACTAGTGAGGAATCCTATGAAATTAGTGCTGCTTTGCTTAATCTTGTTATGAAAGAACAGTTTTGTGGCCTTCCTAGTGAAGATGTCGCTTCCCATCTAAATAATTTTATGGGGTTGTGTGATATGCAAAAGAAGAAAGATATGGACAATGATATTGTTAAATTGAAGCTATTTCCATTCTCACTACGAGATTGTGCTAAAACTTGGTTTTCATCTTTGCCTAAAAATAGTATTGATTCATGGAATAATTGTAAAGATGCCTTTATTTCCAAGTACTTTTCACCCGCTAAGATCATATCACTTAGGAATGATATAATGAATTTCAAGCAACTTGATCATGAGCGTGTTGCACAATCTTGGGAGAGGATGAAATTAATGATTAGCAATTGTCCCGCGCATGGTTTGAGTTTATGGATGATTATACAATATTTCTTATGAGGGATTGAATTTTGCATCAAGAAATCTATTAGATTCCGCCGTGCGTGGTACATTTATGGAAATGACATTAGGAGAATCTACTAGACTCCTAGATAATATTATGGCAAATTACTCTCAATGGCATACCGAAAGATTGCTGGAAATATTCCCTAGAGGCAATAAATAAAGTGTTTATTATTATATTTCCTTGTTCATGATAAATCGTTATTATCCATGCTATAATTGTATTGATTGGAAACACATTACATGTGTGGGTAAATAGACAACACATTGTCCCTAGTATGCCTCTAGTGAGACTAGCTCGTTAATCAAAGATGGTCAAGGTTTCCTAGCCATTGACATGTGATGTCATTTGATAACGGGATCACATCATTAGAAGAATAATGTGATGGACAAGACCCAAACTACAAACGTAGCATATGATCGTGTCAGTTTATTGCTATTGTTTTCTTCATGTCCAGTATATGTTCCTATGACCATGAGATCATGTAAATCATGGACACCGGAGGAGTACCTTGTGTGTATCAAACATCACAATGTAACTGGGTGACTATAAAGGTGCTCTACAGGTATCTCCGAGGGTGTTTGTTGAGTTGGCATGGATCAAGACTGGGATTTGTTACTCCGTGTGACGGAGAGGTATCTCAGGGCCCACTCGGTAATACAACATCACAATAAGCCTTGCAAGCAATGTGACTAAATGTTAGTCACGGGATCTTGTATTATGGAGCGAGTAAAGAGACTTGCCGGTAATGAGGTTGAACTAGGTATGGAGATACCGACGATCGAATCTCGGGCAAGTAACATACCAAAGAACAAAGGGAACATCATACGGGATTAACTGAATCCTTGACATAGAGGTTCGACCAATAAAGATCTTCTTAGAATATGTAGGAACCAATATGGGCATCCAGGTCCCGCTATTGGTTATTGACCGTAGAGGTGTCTCGGTCATGTCTACATAGTTCTCGAACCCGCAGGGTCTGCACACTTAAGGTTTGGTGACGTTTCGGTAGTATAGAGTTATGTATGGTGGTGAACGAAGGTTGTTCGGAGTCCCGGATGACATCCCGGACATCACGAGGAGCTCTAGAATGGTCCGAAGGTAAATATTCATATATAGGAAGTCCTGTTTTGGTCGCAGGAAAAGTTTCGGGCTCATCGGTAGTGTATCGGGAGTGCCGGTAGTGTACCGGGAGGCCTCCGGGAGGGGTGTTTCGACCCAAGAGGCTTCATGGGCTGTGGGGGAGTGAATATCAGCCCTTAGTGGGCTGGTGGAAACTCCCACACAAGGCCCATGTGGCTGGAGAAGAAAACCCAATAGGAAAAGGTGGAAAAAGGCAAAAAAAAAGGAGCAACCCTAGTCCTACTAGCATTGGAGGAGGAGTCCTCCTCTCCTAGTAGGTTCGGCCGAAGCCAAAGAGCCTTGGCCCTTGTGCCAAGGCTCTCCTCCTCTCCTCCTATATATACTAGTGGGTTTTAGGGTTTTGCACTAGTTTTTCAGCCACGTGCTACCCGTTCCTCCGGTGCATAGTTTCTCCTCTAGATCGGTTTTCTGCAGCGCTTAGGCGAAGCCCTGTAGTAATAGCTCCACCACCATCGCCGAAGCACCGTCATGCTGCTGGAAAACTCTTCCTCCTCTCTGCTCCCACTTGCTGGATCAAGACGGCAGAGATCGTCATCAAGCCGTACGTGTGCTGAACGCGGAGGTGACGTTCGTTCGGTGCTAGATCGGAAGGATCGTGATCAATTTCGTGGGACGGATCGTGATCAATTTCATGGGACGGATCGTGATCAAGTTCATGGGACGGATCATGATTAGATCACGGGACGGATCGTGATTGGATCGCGGGACGCTCGATGATTTGGATCACGAAAATGTTCGACTACACCAACCGTGTTTCTTAACGCTTCCCGCTTAGTGATCTACAAGGGTACGTAGATCCATTCTCCCTCTTGTATATGCTCATCACCATGTATAGATCTGCATGTGCGTAGGAAATTTTTTGTTTCCCATGCAACGTTCCCCAACAGTGGCATCATGAGCTAGGTCTATGTGTAGATGAGATCTCTAGTAGAACACAAAAGGTTTGTGGGCGTTGATGCTTAGATTGCTTCCTCCCTTGGTTGGAATTTGGTTCAGCGGTATTGTGAGATGAAGCGGCCCGGACCAACATTAATCCTACGCTTACGAGAGACCGGTTCCCTTGACCGCAACTTGTTGCATAGATGGCTTGTGGGTATCAGTTTCTCTCACTTTAGTTGGATCGGATTCGACAAAGGCGGTCCTTGAGAAGGTTGAAAAGCAACTAGTGTATCACCGTTTTGGTTTTTGCATAGATGAGAATTGTTCTTGCTAGATACCCATAGCAGCCACGTAAAACATGCAACAACAATTAGAGGACGTCTAACTTGTTTTTGAAGGGTATGTTGTGATATTATATGGCCAATTACATGATGTGATATATGTGATGTATGAGATGATCATGTGATGTATAGATTATCACGACTTGCATGTCGATGAGCACGGCAACCGGCAGGAGCCATAGGGTTGTCTTTAATTATTGTATGACCTGTGTGT
The DNA here is from genome assembly GCA_022496015.1 of Hordeum marinum. Lineage (NCBI taxonomy): Eukaryota > Viridiplantae > Streptophyta > Magnoliopsida > Poales > Poaceae > Hordeum > Hordeum marinum. The sequence goes on along the minus strand of CM039677.1, from coordinate 274,023,662 downwards.
CAATCATTAAGCGCTATGTAATGCTTTACTTTATCGCTAAACGGTAGCAATAGTAGTAGAAGCATGTTGGGCGCGACAACCCCGATGGCGACACGTTGATGGACATCAAGATGATGGAGATCATGGTGTCATGCCGGTGACGATGGAGATCATGCCGATGCTTTTAAGATGGAGATCAAAGGAACAAGTTCATGGCCATATCATGTCACTTATGATTTGCATGTGATGTTAATCCTTTTATGCACTTTGTTTTTCTTAGGACTACAGTAGCATTATAAGGTGATCCCTCACTTAAATTTCAAGATGAATTGTGTTCTCCCCGAGTGTGCACCGTTGCAAAAGTTCGTCGTGTCGAGACACCACGTGATGATTAGGTGTGATAGACTCTATGTTCACAAACAACGGGTGCAAGCCAGTGTTGCACACGCAGAACACTCGGGTTAAACTTGACGAGCCTAGCATGTACATACATGGCCTCGGAACACAAGAGACCGAAAGATCGAACATGATTCATATAGTAGATATGATCGACATGATGATGTTCACCATTCAAACCACCTCAACTAACGTGATGATCGTACTTGAGTTGGTGAATTTGGATCATGTATAACTCGAATGACCAGAGGGATGTCAATTTGAGTGTTGCACGTGAAGAACGCTCGGGTTAAACTTGATGAGCCTAGCATGTACAAACATGGCCTCGGAACACAAGAGACCGAAAGGTCGAACATGAGTCATATAGTAGATATGATCAACATGATGATGTTCACCATTGAAGCCACCTCAACTCACGTGATGATCGGACTTGAGTTGGTGAATTTGGATCATGTGACACTCAGATGACCTGAGGGATGTCAATTTGAGTGGGAGCTTTAGTAAATTTGATTAACTAAACTCATTATTTTGAACAATAGTCTAAGTAACCTTTGCATATTTATGTTGTAGATCAATGGCTCGTGCAGTAGCACCCCTGTATTTTAATGCGTTCCTAGAGAAAGCTAAGTTGAAAGATGATGGAAGTAACTTTGTTGACTGGGCCCGTAATCTAAGGATTATCCTCACTGCTTCCCAGAAATCATATGTCCTTGATGCACCGCTTGGTGACCAACAAGAAGACATGACCTCTGAAGACGTTAAGAACGCTTGGGAGGCACGTTCTGGAGATTACTCAATAGTTCAGTGTGCAATATTGTATGTCTTAGAACCGGGACTTCAAAAACGTTGAACGTCATGGAGCATATGAGATGTTCCAGGAGTTGAAGTTTATCTTTCAGAAGAATGCCCGGATCGAGAGGTATGAGACCTCCGACAAGTTCTATGCTTGCAAGATGGAGGAGAACCGGTCTGTCAGTGAACATATACTCAGAATGTCTGGGTATGCGACTCATCTAGCAGAGTTGGGAATTGCCCTTCCGCTAGAGGCGATCACTGACAAAGTTCTTCAATCACTCCTACCTAGTTACAAGAGCTTTGTGATGAACTATAACATGCACGGGATGAACAAGTCAGTCGCCGAGCTGTTTGCGATGCTGAAAGTCGCTAAGTCTAAAATCCGGAAAGAACATCAAGTGTTGATGGTCAATAAAACCACTAGTTCCAAGAAAAATGGCAAGGTCAAGGGCAAAGGCAAGAAGGGTAAAACAAAGAAGGATGGCAAAGCAGTTGCTACTCCTGTAAAGAAGCCCAAGCATGAACCTAAGCCAGAAACTGAGTGCTTTCATTGCAAGGGAACTGGTCACTGGAAGCGGAACTGCCCCAAGTACCTGGCTGACAAGAAGGCGGCCAACGACAAACAAGGTATATATGATATACATGTTATTGATGTGTACCTTACTAGCTCTCGTTGTAGTGCCTGGGTACTTGATACCGGTTCGGTTGCTCACATTTCCAACTCAAAATAGGACCTACGGAATAGACGAAGGCTGGCAAAGGATGAAGTGACGATGCGCGTGGGAAATGGTTCCAAGGTTGATGTGATCGCCATCGACACGCTCTCTCTTCAATTACCATCGGGGTTAGTGATGAACCTGAATAATTGTTATTTAGTGCCTACATTAAGCATGAACATTATATCTGGATCTTGTTTATTGCGAGACGGTTACTCATTTAAATCTAAGAATAAAGGTTGTTCTATTTATATGAGTAATATCTTTTATGGTCATGCACCCAATGTGAGGGGTTTATTCATATTGAATCTTGATAGTGATGACACACATGTTCATAACATTGATGCCAAAAGATGTAGAGTTGATAATGATAGTACCACTTTCTTGTGGCACTGCTGTTTAGGTCATATTGGTGTACAATGCATGAGGAAGCTCCATGCTGATGGACTTCTAGAGTCACTTGATTTTGAATCACTTGACACATGTGAACCATGCCTCTTGGGCAAGATGACTAAAACGCCATTCTCTGGAACAATGGAATGGGCAAGTGACTTATTGGAAATCATACATACTGATGTGTGCGGTCCGATGAATGTACAGCGCGTGGTGGATATTGTTATTTTCTCACCTTCATTGATGACTTAAGTAGATATGGATATATTTACTTAATGAAACACAAGTGTGAAATGTTTGAAAAGTTCAAGCAATTTCAGAGTGAAGATGAGAATCATCGTAACAAGAAGATTAAATTCCTATGATCTGATCGAGGAGGTGAATATCTGAGTTATGAGTTTGGTAGTCACTTAAGACAATGTGGAATTGTTTCACAGTTGACACCGCCCGGAACACCACAGCGTAATGGTGTGTCCGAATGTCGTAATCGGACCTTATTAGATATGGTGCGATCTATGATGTCTCTTGTTGCTTTGCCACTATCGTTGTGGGTTTATGCATTAGAGACAGCTGCATTCACTTTAAATAGGGCACCATCGAAATCCGTTGAGACGACGCCATATGAACTGTGGTTTGGCAAGAGGCCAAAGTTGTCGTTTCTTAAAGTTTGGGGATGTGATGCTTATGTCAAATAGCTTCAGCCTGAAAAGCTGGAACCCAAAGCGGAAAAATGCGTCTTCATAGGATACCTTAAAGAGACAGTCGGGTATACCTTCTATCTCAGATCCGAAGGCAAAGTGTTTGTCGCTAAGAATGGAACATTTCTTGAGAAAGAGTTTCTCTCGAAAGAATTGAGTGGGAGGAAAATAGAGCTTGATGAGGTTATTGAACCTTTACTTCAACCAGAAATTAGCGTAGCGTAGAAAGATGTTTCTGTGGAACCTATGACGGTAGAAGAGGAAGTTAATGATGATGATCATGAAGCTTCGGATCAATCTACTATTGAACCTCGTAGGTCGACAAGGGCACGTACTACTCCTGAGTGGTACGACAACCCTATCTTGCAGGTCATGTTGTTGGACAACAATGAACCTACGACCTATGGAGGAGCAGTGATGGGCCCGAATTCTGAGAAATGGTTAGAGGCCATGAAATCTGATATGGGATCCATGTATGAAAACAAAGTATGGACTTTGGAAGTATTACCTGAAGGGCGAAAGGCCATTCAGAACAAATGGATCTTTAAGAAGAAGACAGACGCGGATGGTAATGTCACCGTCTATAAAGCTCGACTTGTGGCAAAGGGTTTTCAAAAGTTCAAGGAGTTGACTACGATGAGACCTTCTCACCCATAGCGATGCTTAAGCCCGTCAGAATCATGTTAGCAATAGCTGCATATTTCGACTATGAAATTTGGCAAATGGATGGCAAAACAGCGTTCCTCACTGGTTTCCTTGAGGAAGAGTTGTATATGATGCAACCGGAAGGTTTTGTCGATCCAGAGAATGCTGACAAAGTTTGCAAACTCCAGCGATCCATTTATGGGCTGGTGCAAGCATCTCGGAAGTTGGAATAAGCGTTTTGATGAGGTGATCAAAGCGTTTGAGTTTATACAAGTTTATGGAGAAGCTTGTATTTACAAGAAAGTGAGTGGGAGCTCTATAGCGTTTTTAGTATTATATGTGGATGACATATTGCTAATTGGGAACAATATAGATATGATGGAAAGCATGAAGGAATATTTGAACAAGAGTTTTTCAATGAAGGACCTAGGAGAAACTGCTTTCGTATTAGGCATTAAGATCTATAGAGATAGATCGAGACGCTTAATAGAACTTTCACAGAGCACATACCTTGATAAAGTTTTGAAGAATTTCAAAATGGATCAGTCCAAGAAGGGGTTCTTCCCTGTGTTACAAGGTGTGAAGTTGAGTAAGACTCAATGCCCAGTAACTGCAGAGGATAGAGAAAAGATGAGTGTCATCCCCTATGCTTTAGCCATAGGCTCTATCATGTATGCAATGCTGTGCACAAGACCGGATGTCAGCCTTGCCATAAGTATGGCCGGAAGGTTTCAAAGTGATCCTAGAATGGAGCACTCGACAGCGGTCAAGAATATACTTAAGTACCTGAAAAGGACTAAGGAAATGTTTCTCGTTTATGGAGGTGATGAAGAGCTCATCGTAAAGGGTTACGTCGATGCAAGCTTTGACACTGATCCGGACGACTCTAAGTCGCAAACCAGATACATATTTATTCTCAATGGGGGAGCGGTAAGCTGGTGTAGTTCCAAGCAAAGCGTGGTAGCTGATTCTACATGCGAAGTGGAGTACATCGCAGCCTCGGAGGCAGCGAAGGAAGGTGTCTGGATGAAGCAGTTCATGACAGATCTTGGAGTAGTGCCTAGTGCACTGAATCAAATGAACCTGTTCTGTGATAACACTGGTGCCATTGCTCTGGCCAAGGAACCAAGGTTTCACAAGAGGACCAGACACATAAAGCGACGATTCAACTCCGTCCGCGATTACATCGAGGAGAAGGACATAAATATTTGCAAAGTGCACACGGATCTGAATGTTGCAGACCTGTTGACTAAACCTCTTCCAAGGGCTAAACATGATCAACACCAGAACTGCATGGATGTTCGATTCATTACAATGTAAATCACATAGTGATGTGAACTAGATTATTGACTCTAGTGCAAGTGGTAGACTGTTGGAAATATGCCCGAGAGGCAATAAATAAAGTGTTTATTATTATATTTCCTTGCTCATGATAAATCGTTTATTATCCATGCTATAATTGTATTTATTGGAAACACATTACATGTGTGGGTAAATAGACAACACATTGTCCCTAGTATGCCTCTAGTGAGACTAGCTCATTAATCAAAGATGGTCAAGGTTTCCTAGCCATTGACATGTGATGTCATTTGATAACGGGATCACATCATTAGAAGAATAATGTGATGGACAAGACCCAAACTACAAATGTAGCATATGATCGTGTCAGTTTATTGCTACTGTTTTCTACATGTCAAGTATATGTTCCTATGACCATGAGATCATGTAACTCATGGACACTGGAGGAGTACGTTGTGTGTATCAAACGTCACAATGTAACTGGGTGACTATAAAGGTGCTCTACAGGTATCTCCGAGGGTGTCTGTTGAGTTGGCATGGATCAAGACTGGGATTTGTTACTCCGTGTGACGGAGAGGTATCTCAGGGCCCACTCGGTAATACAACATCACAATAAGCCTTGCAAGCAATGTGAAATGTTAGTCATGAGATCTTGTATTATGGAATGAGTAAAGAGACTTGCCGGTAATGAGGTTGAACTAGGTATGGAGATACCGACGATCGAATCTCGGGCAAGTAACATACCGAAGAACAAAGGGAACATCATACGGGATTAACTGAATCCTTGACATAGAGGTTCGACCGATAAAGATCTTCGTAGAATATGTAGGTACCAATATGGGCATCCAGGTCCCGCTATTGGTTATTGACCGTAGAGGTGTCTCGGTCATGTCTACATAGTTCTCGAACCCGCAGGGTCTGTACACTTAAGGTTTGGTGATGTTTCGGTAGTATAGAGTTATCTATGGTGGTGACCGAAGGTTGTTCGGAGTCCCATATGAGATCCCGGATGTCACGAGGAGCTCCGGAATGGTTCGAAGGTAAATATTCATATATAGGAAGTCATGTTTTGGTCGCAGGAAAAGTTTCGGGCTCTTCGGTGGTGTACCGGGAGTGCCGGTAGTGTACCGGGAGGCCTTCGGGAGGGGTGTTTCGACCCAAGAGGCTTCATGGGCTGTGGGAGAGTGATTATTAGACCTTAGTGGGCTGGTGGAAACTCCCACACAAGGTCCATGTGGCTGGAGAAGAAAACCCAACAGGAAAAGGTGGAAAAAAGCAAAAAAAGGAGCAATCCTAGTCCTGCTAGGATTGGAGGAGGAGTCCTCCTCTCCTAGTTGGTTTGGCCGAAGCCAAGGATCCTTGCACCTTGTGCCAAGGCTCTCCTCCTATCCTCCTATATATACTAGTGGGTTTTAGGGTTTTGCATTTGTTTTTCAGCCACGTGCTACCCGTTCCTTCGGTGCATAGTTTCTCCTCTAGATCGGTTTTCTGCAGCGCTTAGGCGAAGCCCTGCCGGAATAGCTCCACCACCATCGCCGGAGCGCCATCACGCTGCCAGAGAACTCTTTCTCCTCTCCGCTCCCTCTTGCTGGATCAAGACGGTGGAGATCGTCATCAAGCCGTACGTGTGCTGAACGCGGAGGTGCCTTCCCTTTGGTGCTAGATCGGAACGATCGTGATCAAGTTCGTGGGACGGATTGTGATCAAGTTCATGGGACGGATCATGACCAAGTTCGTGGGACGGATCGTGATCAAGTTCATGGGACGGATCATGGTTAGATCGCGGGACGGATCGTGATTGGATCGCGAGACGCTCGGCGATTTGGATCGCGAAAACGTTCGACTACACCAACCGCGTTTCTTAACGCTTCCCGCTTAGCGATCTACAAGGGTACATAGATCCACTCTCCCTCTCATAGATGCTCATCACCATGGATAGATCTACGTGTGCGTAGGAAAATTTTGTTTTCCCATGCAACGTTCCCCAACAAAGATCTCCTACTAGTAAAAAAGTGCTTGCTATCGAAGAAATAAAGACTTTGAGTGAAAAGATGGATGATTTGATGAAATTGTTTGCTAGTAAGAATGCTCCTATTGATCCCAATGATATGCCTTTGTCTTCTTTGATTGAAATAATAATGAATCTATGGATGTGAATTTTGTTGTTAGGAACAATTTTGGTAATAATGCGTATAGAGGCAATTTCAATCCTATGCCGTTTCCTAGTAATTCCTCTAATAATTGTGGTAATTCCTACAACAATTCTTGTGGAAATTATAATAATATGCCCTATGATCTTGAGAATATTTTTAGCGAATTTATTGGTTCACAAAAGGCTTTCAGTGCTACGGTTGAAGAAAAATTGCTCAAGATTGATGATTTGGCTAGGAACGTTGATAGAATTTCTCTTGAGATTGAACCATTGAAAGTTATATCTACTCCACCCAAGAATGATATTAATGAATCTTTAAAATCTAATAGAATTTCTATTGATGAAAGTAAGGAAAGAACCGCTAGAATTCGTGCTAAGCGTGAGTGGCTTGAAAAAGTGTATTCTTGTGATAATAACGATGAATATCTTAAAGTGATTGATGTGAATACTATTGAATCTTTGTTTTCCAAAATAAATCTTGATAAGTATGGGACTGGAGATAATTCAACTTTAGTTAAAATTTGTCCCAATGATTCGGAGTCTATATATCTTAATGCTAAGATTGATAAAAGTGGGGTGGAAGAGGTCAAAACTTTAAATAGAAATGAGCCCACTCTTTTAGATTTCAAGGACTTTAATTATCGTAGTGGATCTTTGATTGATTGTATTTATTTATTACAATCCATGATGCATTCTCCACATGCTTATAGTCAAAATAAGGCTTTTACTAAACATATCGTTGATGCTATGATGAAATATTTTGAAGAAAACTTGAGTTAGAAGTTTCTATCCCTAGGAAGCTCCATGATGAGTAGGAGACTACTATTAAAATTAAAATTAAAGATTACGAGTGCCATTCTTTGTGTGATTTGGGTGCTAGTGTTTCCACAATTCCGAACACTTTATGTGATGTGCTAGGATTCCATGATCTTCAAGATTGCTCCTTAAATTTGCATCTTGTGGATTCGACTATTAAAAAACCTATGGGAAGGATTAATGATGTACTTATTGTTGCAAATAGGAATTATGTCCCCATAGATTTCATTGTTCTTGATATAGATTGCAATCCTACATGTCCTATTATTCTTGGTAGACCTTTCCTTAGAACGATTGGTGCAATTATTGACATGCAAGAGGGAAACATTAGATTTAAATTTCCATTAAGGAAAGGCATGGAACACTTTACCAGAAATAAAATAAGATTTCCTTCTGAATCTATGATGAGATCTACTTTTGGATTGCATCCCTAAGATGACAATACGTAGATCTATTGCGTTTTGCCTAGCTAGGGGCGTTAAACAATAGCGCTTGTTGGGAGGCAACCCAATTTTATTTTTGTGTTCTGCTTTTTGCTTATGTTTTTGAGTATTTCCCAGATTATTACTTCTGTAGTAATTGTGTTTTCGTGTTTTAATTAGTGTTTGAGCCAAGTAAAACCTTTGTGGTGAACTATGGTGGTTGTTGATTTGATCTTGCTGAAAAACATAAACTTTTGCGCTCAGTCCAGGAATTTTCTTAATATTTCCGAGCGGAGAATAACTATGATTTTTTACACAAGATTGGTATATAAATTTTCCAGGTTGTCCTTATTTTTCAGAAATTATTGAGTTATAGAAGTATACAAAGTTTTCAGATTGCTACAGACTGTTCTGTTTTTGACAGATTCTGTTTTCTTTGAGTTGTTTACCTATTTTGATGAATCTATGGGTTGTATCATTGGGTATGAACCATGGAGAAGATATAATACTGTAGGTATTGCGCCAATATCTACTAATAAAGGAGCAGTTCATACGTTGTTTCATTCGTTCGCACCCCCACCCATCGATCGACAGCCTCCCACACCGATCTCTCCCACCTGTTTTTTTTAAACCATCGCAGGGCATCCCCCACCGGCTTTTGCGACTCAACCTCCCCAACCGATTTTTTCCAACAATAGTTTCCTTGTATTGATGGACAACACAAATCATCCAATGATCAAATATCAAAACTCTCCATATATACAGCACTACTCAGCCAAACGAACAACCAGAAATCTAAACTATCCATATATACAATCAGCCAACGATCAAAGATAGCTTCCCCCACCAATTTTCTCCCCCGCACTATTTTTTTCAACGAGACAGCCCCCCCCCCATCTCCTATCTGGTTTTTCTAATGCAACCAATGGCAGATCAACACTTTCCTTCTATTGATGGATGCAACAAATCATCGAACGTACAGATCAAAATTGTCCATATACAACACCAATCAACCATATCAACCATCATTATCTATCCATTGGCTATCAAAACTTTCTCCTGGGTGCCTAACTTTATCAAACTTTCCATATCAGTTGTATCTTTCCATATCTGTTGTACGACAGAAATTTTCACCTGGGCAGGGCAGCGAGCCGTGGTTCTCCCCATCTCCTGGCGCAGCGGCGATCCTTGGGCACAAACGCTTCTTTTCCACCGGAGAAGGAGACACAGGTCAGCCGCCATGTTCATGTATTGCTTTGTTCATGTAATCACCATTGTTTGTACGTGAGGCAAAGTTCAAAAGCTCTTGCATCTGAAGTGAACTTTCTACACCAAAAGGAGATTGAATAATTAGGTGAGCAGTACTCTATTTGGCTTATTTAGATGCATGTTTCCTATATAACTTCGAATTTAAACCAAAATAGAATTAGCATCCACAAGCATGAATTAGTTTACAGAAACCATGACACATAATGATTTGTCAGGGAATGAAAGTAGGGTTTGTCTTTACAACATTGTTTTCAAAGTGTTTGATCTATTCTTTTTCATTGTTTCGGCGCCGACAAACCATGACACTTGAGGATATGGATGCACCAAATCTCCACTGACCTCCTCTACGTGATATCTCCAATGTTGATCATCATTCAAATATGTCTCCAGTTCTAGGTAATTCCCAATTATCATGAATGCTGTATCGCATTTGTTCATATGGTTTACTTGGTTTTGCATTGAAATTTATTGCAAAAGTAGTGAGCTCAAAAAACTTAACCCCGTTTGGATCCCGATGGGAACGGGTAAGTCTTGCTAAACAACTACCAGCATGCAAGAGAACTGAGCAGATGGTTGCGAGTCGACATCTTCATGATATCACAAATATTGATCAACTCTCCAAAGGGAGTCCAATTATAGCCCAGTAAAAACAGTGAAATGGTTTATAACATAGAATTTATTGTCCACAATGGCTAACGATATGATTGGGATTTCTACTTATTTGTACATGGGTTGTTCAGCAAGATCATGGCCCTTCTACCACCAACATGACATCCTTAAATGATGCCAACATTTGTTCCACAAGCAATCTCACATATTCTTCAAACGGTAAATCTGGTTCAGCATTATTAATCACACTACAAGAAATATGTCAACCTGTGACCTTCTGCGAGTGACCCTAGAAGAAATGGTCGTAAATCTACGACCATTTGAGACCAATTGGTCGTAAGCTGTTCGGAGGTCTCCAAACCCTCAACTATAACAACCATTTTGGTCAGAAAGGTCATAATTTCCTTACACGAAATGGTCGTAAAGCAGACAGCACTGGTCCGCTGCCTTATTTCTAGCTGATCACAACCAATACATATGGTCATAACCTTATAAATTGTGGTGGGTTGCTATGACTAGGCGCCACCTCGTCAGTTTTGCCTATGTGTCATGTCCATGTGTCAATTTTTTCCCTAGGTTGTGAAGCAACCTATATTTCTGTTATTCCCAAAATTCCCAAAAAAATCTCATAAATTCTTTGGATTATATATTCATCAAATATGTCAAAAACCTTCCTTTCCTAGTTCAAAAATAATTCAACAATATTCATTTTCCTATTCTGTTCAGAATAGCACTTTGGGAAGGAAGTGATATTTATATATTCTTGATTGCCCTCAAAATTTATGGGCACTCTTTCCTATCCAAACCATTGCCTCATGACAAAATTCAGCTCCATTTGCCTAGTAAATCTTCCTCGGCAAATTTCCAAAGTTTTTGTTCAGTTAGAAGCTTTGCAAAGCAAGTACTAGCTATGCATATCCTAATGAGTTGAATTTTTTCCACATCTTCTTTGTGCCCATATCGTAGCTCTCCAAAAAACATTAGCCCATCTAAAAATCCATGAGAGCTCACCATCCAATCTTTGTTTCTGGTAATATTTTCAGTTTGTGAAGCAACTACATTTTATATTGCTTTATAATTGCTGCAAATTTACCAGGACATGGCCATGCCCGTAGAACCTCCCTCCACAAAATTTTAGCTCATTTAATTTAACCACTTTCCCTCAATATTTTCCCAATTTTCTGTTCACTGGAGAGCATTGTGAAGGAAGTGCCATTTTTATATATCCAAATGGCATGAAATTTATACACTGACTTCATATGCCCACATTATCACCCTCCTCCAAATTGCAGCTCAATCAAATCAACTATGTGATCCCAGGTTCAATTTCTATTTTATGGCCAGATTGGCACATTGCAAAGCAAGTTCTATCTAGACCCCTCCTATTACCCTTAAAAATTTTGGGCACTCTTCCATACACAAATAATTGCCACATGATAATATTCAGCTCAATTTTCCTAGTAAATCTTCCTCAGAAAATTTCCAAAGTTTCTATCCAGAGAGAAGCTTTGTGAAGCAACTATATTATATATTGCTTAATTATTTCTAAAAATTTACCAGGGCATGACCATACCTATGTAACTTACCTACACCAGATTTGAGATCATTTCATTTATCCAGTTTCTCTCACTTATTTTCCCAAGTTTTTGTCTAGAGAAGAGCATTATGAAGGAAGTACCACTTTGGCATGTCCAAATGATATCAGTTTTCTACAGCACTTTCCTATGCCCAAGTAACCATCCTCCACCAAATTTCAGCTCAATCCATTCATTATCTTGAGCCCAGCTTCAACATTCATATTTCTGTCCAGTGTGGTACTTTGCAAAGCAAGTACCACCTGGGCTCCTCCATTAAAGATCAAAATTTGTTAAGATGGTCTTCTTAGTAGATGATCTTTCTCAGCAAAAACTCATGCCCATTGTCCATGTGTATTTCCCGTACAGCTTATCAAACACTTGCCTGCTATTTCATGTTTGAGCATAGTTCGGTCTCCTCGTGAGAATCTTCTGTTGTCAGTTTCTTCCTAGCACCTACCTGGGGAGTGCCCAACCCACTAGAAATGCCTAGGCCACCTAGAATTCATGGCAATGTCACGGTCACACAGTGACCACACGGCGGGCATGCGAGTTTACGCGCTCTGCAGTTGGAGCACTCGGACACTATCCAAACCTCGACGTATCACCACCAAACCATGTATTTCTGATTAAATAGATACTTATGTAATGAAAAATGATTTTTTTTTAAAAATCATGAGCAAACTATGAGGCACCTCTAGTTCAAATTTGACCCGCTTCCAACTGAATCGACAGAGTTTTGTCTTTTTCACTAGAGGTGGATCGAAAGCTTTTGGCACCCAACCATTTTGTCAATTGTGCATTGAATATGGCCTAATATTTTATAAAAATTATTTGTTCCAATTTTGCAACAAATATATGATAGGTCCTTCACTAAAAAACTCATTCTAAGCACTCGGAAAAAGAAATTATTTTTTGTGCAAAGAAAATAAAAATCCCTTTGGCAACATTGTTTGTCATTCCAACATGTACCCTTCTGCAACATCTGAGATCATTTGAACAAACTATGGCATGAATGTGGCCATGAGATTGATCATTTGGCTTGAAAGCCATGAATCTTCACACATGATAGCTCATTTCTGCGAACACTTTTTTAACATAATTAGATTATGACAAGTTTATTATTTTTCTGGTAACTTGGTCACATATGATGACACAACGCGAAGGTTTTGCATTTTTTGATAATTTTTGAATTTGTTATGCCCGTTTCAAAATGCGATCAAAACGGCGGGCATGACTGTTCATAGCTAGGTGTTGAATCTTGCCAAAATTGTGTTGGATCTCTGATTAAATAGATACTTATGTAACTACAAATGATTTATGGAATAAATCATGAGCAAACTATGAGGCACCTCTAGTTCAAATTTGACCCGGTTCCAACTGAATCGACAGAGTTTTGTCTTTTTCACTAGAGGTGGATCGAAAGCTTTTGGCACCCAACCATTTGTCAATTGTGCATTGAATATGGCCTAATATTTTATAAAAACTATTTGTTCCAATTTTGCAACAAGTATATGATAGGTCCTTCACTAAAAAACTCATTTTGAGCACTCGGAAAAAGAAATTATTTTTTTGTGCAAAGAAAATGAAAAATCCCTTTGGAAACATTGTTTGTCATTCCAACATGCACCCTTCTGCAACATATGAGATCATTTGAACAAACTATGGCATGAATGTGGCCATGAGATTGATCATTTGGCTTGAAAGCCATGAATCTTCACACATGATAGCTCATTTCTGCGAACACTTTTTTAACATAATTACCATATTACAAGTTTATTATTTTTCCTGGTAACTTGGTCACATATGATGACACAACACAAAGGTTTTGCATTTTTTTGATTTTTTTGAATTTGTTATGCCCGTTTCAAAATGCGATCAAAACGGCGGGCATGACTGTTCATAGCTAGGGGTTGAATCTTGCCAAAATTGTGTTGGATCTCTAATTAAATAGATACTTATGTAACTAGAAATGATTTATGGAATAAATCATGAGCAAACTATGAGGCACCTCTAGTTCAAATTTGACCCGGTTCCAACTGAATCGGTAGAGTTTTGTCTTTTTCACTAGAGGTGGATCGATAGCTTTTGGCACCCAACCATTTTGTTAATTGTGCATTGAATATGGCCTAAATTTTATAAAAATTATTTGTTCCAATTTTGCAACAAATATATGATAGGTCCTTTACAAAAAAAACTCATTTGAGCACTCGAAAAAAGGAAAATTATTTTTCTGTCCAAAGAATTTGAAAACTCCCTTTGGCAACATTGTTTGTCATTCCAACATGCACCCTTCTACAACATATGAGATCATTTGAACAAACTATGGCATGAATGTGGCCATGAGATTGATCATTTAGCTAGAAAGCCATGAATCTTCACATATTATAGCTCATTTCTGCGAACACTTTTTTTAACATAATTACCGTATTACAAGTTTATTATTTTTCTTGGTAACTTGGTCACATATGATGACACAACGCGAAGTTTCTGCATTTTTTGATTTTTTTTTTGAATTTTTTATGTCTGTTTCAAAATGCGGTCAAAACGGCGGGCATGACCGTTCATAGCTAGGGGTTGAATCTTCCCAAAATTTTGTTGGATCTCTGATTAAATAGATACTTATGTAACTAGAAATGATTTTTGGAAAAAAATCATGAGCAAACTATGAGGCACCTCTAGTTCAAATTTGACCCGCTTCCAGCTGAATCGACAGAGTTTTGTCTTTTTCACTAGAGGCGGATCGAAAGCTTTTGCCACCCAACCATTTTGTCAATTGTGCATTGAATATGGCCTAATATTTTATAAAAATTATTTGTTCTAATTTTGCAACATATATATGATAGGTCCTTCACAAAAAAACTCATTTTGAGCACTCAAAAAATGGAAAATGAAATTTCCGTTCAAAGAAAATGAAAACGTCCTTGGGAAACATTGTTTCTCATTCCAACATGCAAACTTGTGCAAACTATAATCTCATTTGAACAAACTATTTCAAGATAGCTCATTTCTGCGAACACTTTTTTAACATAATTACCGTATTACAAGTTTATTATTTTTCCTGGTAACTTGGTCACATATGATGACACAGTGCGAAGGTTTTGCATTTTTTTTGATTTTTTTGAATTTGTTATGCCCGTTTCAAAATGCGATCAAAATGGCGGGCATGACTGTTCATAGCTAGGGGTTGAATCTTGCCAAAATTGTGTTGGATCTCTGATTAAATAGATACTTATGTAACTAGAAATGATTTATGGAATAAATCATGAGCAAACTATGAGGCACCTCTAGTTCAAATTTGACCCGGATCTAGCTGAATCGGTAGAGTTTTGTCTTTTTCACTAGAGGTGGATCGAAAGCTTTTGGCACCCAACCATTTTGTCAATTGTGCATTGAATATGGCCTACTATTTTATAAAAATTATTTGTTCCAATTTTGCAACAAATATATGATAGGTCCTTTACAAAAAAAACTCATTTTGAGCACTCGAAAAAAGGAAAATTATTTTTTGTCCAAAGAATTTGAAAACCCCCTTTGGCAACATTGTTTGTTAGTCCAACATGCACCCTTATGCAACATATGAGATCATTTGAACAAACTATGGCTTGAATTGGCTTGAAAGCCATGAATCTTCACATATGATAGCTCATTTCTGAGAACACTTTTTTTAACATAATTACCGTATTACAAGTTTATTATTTTTCCTGGTAACTTGGTCACATATGATGACACAACGCGAAGTTTTTGCATTTTTTAATTTTTTTTAAATTTTTATGTCTGTTTCAAAATGATGTCAAAACGGCGGGCATGACCGTTCATAGCTAGGGGTTAAATCTTGCCAAAATTTTGTTGGATCTCTGATTAAATAGGTACTTATGTAACTAGAAATGATATTTGGAAAAAATCATGAGAAAACTATGAGGCACCTCTAGTTCAAATTTGACCCGCTTCCAGCTGAATCGGCAGAGTTTTGTCTTTTTCACTAGAGGTGGATCGAAAGCTTTTGGCACCCAACCATTTTGTCAATTGTGCATTGAATATGGCCTAATATTTTATAAAAATTATTTGTTCTAATTTTGCAAAAAATATATGATAGGTCCTTCACAAAAAAACTCATTTTGAGCACTCGAAAAATGGAAAATGAAATTTCCGTGCAAAGAAAATGAAAACGTCCTTAGGAAACATTGTTTCTCATTCCAACATGCAAACTTGTGCAAAATATAATCTCATTTGAAAAAACTATTTCAAGATACAAACTTATGCGAATATATTCTTTTTTTTTTGAATTTCCCTGGTCGTAAAATAGCTGACATGATTTTAACACGTTATTTTTAGTCAACTATGACCAATTTAGATGGTCATCACGTCGTACTGCATTCTGATTGGTCCGTGGACGTCTCACGTAGATCATGCATCAAACACCATCGGATGCTCATGGATCCAACGACAATCCTTAGCCCGTCCACACCAACCCTAGCTCTGTCCTCGTGGTCATTTTCCATCCACCCCCTGCCTCCTTTCTTTCCCACACCAACCCTAGCTCGAACCCCCAGATCGAGAGAGAGTGAAAGCTTGCCTTCTCCCTTCCCTCTACCACCCGCGCCAACTCCCTCTGACGTAGCTCTCCGCCATTGATGGCCGCCCGCATGCCCCTCAGCCACCCGCGCGCGCCCCTCTGCCACATCTTCCAAGACCGCTGGAGAGCCCCACTACCGGAGACCTCGAACCAGATCCAAATCCCTTCCTTCCCAACCACCCATTCCTTCCCCATCCAGATCCAGATCGCGCCGCCTCCTCCTTCTCCCTGATCCAGATCAACACGCCGGCTCTCTCACCTTGTCGGCGCCGCCCCCTCCTCCCCCGTCGTTCCGCAGACCCCACCATCCTCCCTCTGGCCACCCCCACCTGCTCCGCCTATTCCACCGCCGCCTCCGCCGACGACCAGCAGGCGGCGCGGATCCGGAGCCACTGGTTGAGGGGACGCCACCGTATGCCTTCGCGTCGATCTATTTTTACCTGTCTCCTATAGTTGGCCACTTTGGTTCCCCCTCGCTAGGGTTTCGATGTTGGTGATGGTTCTCACCTCTGGTGGTGCTTCGATGGCTGTGAAGGTTCTTCGGTGGTGTTGGGCGTGTCGTGGCGCGGGGGTGCCCTTGGTTGGTGCCTCCGAGCTACGGTGCCCTTGGGTGGTCGCCTCCGTGCTTGTGCGCTTGCTGGCGCCGCCGTGGTGTGCTCCGGCGAGCCCAGGTGTGCTGTGGTGGTGTTGGTCATGTTGCTTGGTCACACCATGGTGATGGTGTGGCTGTGCCTCTGCTTCGGCTACAACTCCTCTTGGTGATCTCCATCTCCCTCTGCTCCTCCTTTCTGCTACTGCCTATGACGTCACCATTAGCTTATTATCCCACCATTAGCTTAACAAAAATTCTTCGGCTTGCATCTGGGTCCTCATATGAATCTCAAGGTGCGGCCAGGAAAACTGGTTGTGAAGGCAGTGCACAAGGTGAGGGATACTGGGTAAGGTCACATAGTGGCCTCTAGTATAGCATCTGGGTTGGGTGACATATTGCGGTGTGGGGAAATTATTCATTTCCAGTTCTTCTCTCTGTTGGTCGGGGTCAATGCCATAGCTATATATATATATCGCAAAAATGCGACACATTACGGTGATTGTTGGCCGGGTGGTCTTTGGTAGCTACTCCTAGAATTTAATATGTGGCTATACGCCAAAATTATTTATGCATGGTTACTTGTAGTACTATTAAAAACAATGGTATACAAGTATTCTGCAATTTATTATTGGCGGTATAAGGTCACACTTATTACAAGGCGTAAAAAATACTAAGACCCGACAATACTCGAATGGCTTAATGTACTTCGTTCATATCTAGTTGAGCACGCTTTGTGGATGTTGACGTGGTTATTACCTCTAGGTAGGCCAAAGCAACTGGGTTCTCCCCCTTCTGCTTCAAAAAAAACTACGTGACCGGCTGCCTACGGCCGGCTGGAGGACGTCCGGCTCGAGCTGCTGCCGGCTGGCGACACGGACGGCTGGACGTGCAGCCGGCTTGACCCCAGGCCAGCTAGGCGCGGCCGGCTGCTTCTGGGACGCCTCCTCCATTGACCCCTGGGCGGAAACGCAACGTCCTGTCCCTCTACACGCGGGTACGACGACACGACACGACCGCCACAATGGGCGGCCCTGTGGCCACAGTAGCCGCTGACGCACGGGAGCGCATGGCTACAGTTCGGCCGTCCAGGCCGCTGACCTCGGCAAGCGCGACCGGGTAGGGAAACAGTGTCGGCACGCCCTCGCCCACTTGCTTACCTGCCCCGTCATAGCTACAGCGCAGCCGTCCGTACCTAAGACTTCGGTCGGTTGGTGCTAGACGACGCCTCCCGGGCGACCCGTGCTGCAGAAGGTGGGTGAGGGCCTATCGCAGAGCCAGCTGGCGGGCCCCTCATAGGCGATGAGACTGTGCATCTGGTGGACCCTATGGATGATGAGACGGCACGAAGGGCGGGACCCCCTGGCCAGCCGGAGAGGCTGCCAGCCGTGTCCCTCCACCCCTATACCTTAGAATACATTATAAAGCCGGGGGATTGGTCTATAAAAAACCCCGAGCCCTCATGCAATGGGGACGATTGATCACTCGCATACACCCACATAGAACTCCCATCTCATACCATCTCTAGCAACGGAGGAAGATGAGTCGGCTGCTACCTCTTCCTCCTCTAGACACAGCTCTAGGAGCATCCCTGTAAACACAACTATCCATCCAACTAGACCAAGAAGGACTAGGGGTATTACCTCCCACGGAGGGCCCTGAACATGGGTACATGTGAGTCACCACTGCTTGTGCCCAATATCGCACCCGGAGCCTGTCGGCGTCCTCCGGCCCCAACCACCTACGATAAGCCTACCCATGGCATCTGTCGTGAGAAAACGACGACAGTTGGCACCCACCGTGGGGCCATACGCGGCGCCGGCCGGATTCATGCTCCGGGCGGGACCCCTCGCCATCCCCCACCATAGCCGCACGTCCAAGAGAAACCGCAAGCTTGTGGGGCTTGCTCCAACACGCCCTGCGGGCAAATCCGTCGACCTCATGGTCGATATCGACACGCTCACCGAGTGCTTCAGCAAGCTCAGCCTCGCCAAGACTCCGGCCGCTGATGAGTACCCCGGGCAGGTGCTTGTCAGTGCCGATCCACCCACGGCTGTGGGCGCACTTGCTGCGACCCAGTCCAGCAGCTCCCACGATTGTGTGGGGAGCAATGGCCATCATCTCCTCCACCTCCCCCGGACGTGCGCGGGCTGGGGCTGACGCCGCCGCGGCTCGCGTCGGTACCTCTAACCCACTCGATGCGGCCCTCTGGGGCTTGAGCCGCCCCAACGGCGAACCCCGACGCTGCCGCAACTGACCTCGAGGCGGTTCGCCGCGTCCTGTTTGAGGACACAACCGCCCTCGTGGCCACGCGGCGCCGCATGGATGCTGCCCTGCAGGAATATGCTTCTGCCTACGGCCTCACCCCGGCTGGCCCCGAGCCCAGCCATCGTGGGGTTGTGCGCGACCACGGCTGTGTGGTCGCCGAAATCCTAGGCGGCAAGATGCCCGTCTACGACACCCCGCAGCCAACCTATGGGCCCTCAAGGTAGCCTACGAGGACTTGGCTACCTTGGAGGGCGAAGAGCATGCCGCCCACGAGCATCACATCAAGGAGCTCATTGACGCCGCTGACGCGCAGCAGCATCTGCTCGCGTTGGGCGGCGATGCCTCTGGAGGCCCCCGGATCAAGCGCGAGCGCACGAGGACTGCGGGCCATTAGCCGGCTCAGCACTCTTGTTCCCCTTGTGTCTCCAGCCACCGGGCCGGAACGAACAACCCCCGGCCCTCTCAGCTGCCGGGGAGTGAGCAGTCGGCTGTTAACAGCCGGCGCACCAACGACCCGCCTCGCAGCGGCCGCAACCACGATGCGCCGGCAGCCGGTAGCCGGCGTAGCCGTGGGCACACTCTGCCCCCGCGACGCGAGCTGGAACGGTCGGTTTCGCCCGTTATCCGCCCCGAGCTCTCAGCCCGGATCGGGCCGCGTGTCCCTCACAGCAAAAACGATGCCTGCAACCGCATCGACCACCTCGCGCAGTCTGCCCTCCTCGAAGAGGAGGGCTCGATTGGCCCAGCCTGCTTTGGCCCTCGAATCCGCAACGAGCCATTCCCAACCGGCTTCACACTCCCCCGAGACACCCCGAAGTACAACGGGGCCGCCAAGCCTGAGGACTGGTTGATCGACTACACCACCGCGGTCGGCATCGCTTGGGGGAACAAGCGTGTAGCCATTTGCTACACTCTCCTCATGTTGATCGGCTCGGCCGGCTCCTGGCTCAACAGCCTGGCGGCCGGCAGCATCAAGACTTGGACCGAATTTGATGAGGCCTTCGTTCACAACTTCACCGGCACCTACAAGCGGCCCGGCCTCCCCCGTGAGCTCGCCATGTGCGTTCAGGGGCCGGATGAGTCCCTCCGCAACTACCTCACGCGGTGGACCGAGATCCGCAACTCCTACGAGGGGGTGCACGAGGTGCAAGCCGTGTAGTACTTCGACGAAGGCTATTTGAGACGGCACCCCCCTAAAGCACAAGCTTCTGTGCTCCGAGCCGGCCATGCTTGCCAAGCTCATGACCAAGGAGGACAAATATGCCACGGCTGATTCAGCCATCCGGGTCAAGATCACCCCGCTCGCCAAGGCAACAACAACACCGACAACGTCGCGGTCGGCTGCTGACAACCGGCAGCCGCAGAACAACAAACGCAAGAACAAATAGCCGGATCTCTGCTATGGGAGCCAGCAGGTCAACGCCATTGAGGAGCAGGAGCCGGCTATCCAGCCTTCCACCCAGCGCCAACGCACTGGCAAGGCTGCCTGGCAGCCGAAGCTCACCTTCAAGCAGATTCTCGACCTCCCCTGCAAGAACCACTTAGGGGCCAAACCCTCTATGCACACGCTCCGGCAGTGCAGGTTTTCACAGCGATTGTCTCGAGGGGCGGCCTTTCGGCTCCTCCCGTGCTGCCTGCCCGCATGCCGGCCCCGGCCCCAGCTGCTGCCCCGGCGCCGGCTCCGGCTCCGACCCAGAATGACGACCGTCTGATTGACCAGTTCCCTAACCAGGACGGCTATTACGTCATCTTCACTAGTGAAGGGACGAACAAATATGCTCAACGCCGGCTCCATCGTGTGGTGAACGCCACCATGCCGGCAACTCACCAGTTCATGCACTGGTTGGAGAAACCGGTCACCTGGAGCCGGATGGATCATCCCACCGTAATGCCAAGTCCCAGCAGCTACGCCTTGGTCCTCGACCCCACCATCGCCACTGAGAAGCACACCTGCCGCTTTTCACGGTTGTTGGTCAATGGTAGCAATAAGATCAACATCCTGTACCTCGACACGATGCACAAGCTGGGGCTAAAGATAGAAAACCTACAGGCGAGTCGGACGGTCATCCATGGCATCGTGCCTGGAAAGTCCTGCTCCCCTGTCAGCAAGATCACGTTTGACGTCCTCTTTGGCGGACCTGGCCACTTCCGCCGCGAGCCAGTGTTGTTCGAGGTCGTGGACCTCGCGAGCCCCTACCACGCGCTGTTGGGTCGGCTAGCCCTTGTCAAATTCATGGTGGTCCCTCACTATGCCTACCTCAAGCTCAAGATTCTGGGCCCCAAGGGAATCATCACCATCACAGGCGACTACAAGATACTTCGCTGCCAAGAAGGTCAAGCAATACTTCTAGGAGCATACCATCACCGTGGTGAGCACGGCCCCGCTCGGCGAGATCATGAGCAGCCAGGACTCCACTGGCCAGATCGCCAAATGGGTCATCGCCCTCGCCAATCATGAGATCCGGTACGAGCCACGAAACGCCATCAAGTCACATGCGTTGGCTGACTTCCTCGTCGACTGGGCAGAGACGGAGTTCGTGCGGCCTCCCCCAGAGTCCACGCACTGGCGCATGCATTTTGACGGCTCGAAAATGAGTACCGGCCTGGGTGCCAGCATAGTCCTCTCCTCCCTGAAAGGTGACCAGCTCAAGTACGCCCTCCAGACCAACTTCGCCACCTCCAACAGTGTGGCCGTGTACGAGGCCATCGTCCATGGCCTCTGGCTCGCCAAAGAGATCGGCATCAGGTGCATTCTATGCTTCGGCAACTCCGACCTTGTGGTTCAGTAGGTCTCTGTTGAATAGGATGCCAGGGACGCCAACATGGCCAGCTACTGCTTCCTTGTACAACAGCTCACCGGCTCCTTCGTGGGTTGTGAGTTCCAGCACATCCCACAGGCAGACAACGAGGCGGCCGACGCACTGGCAAAGATCGGCTCCACCCGGTAGGCCATCCCATCCGGCGTCTCCCTCGAGCGGCTTCTCAAGCCATCGATCAAGCCTTCCCCAGAATCGGCGTCAATCTTCGTGCCGGCAGACGCTGCCAGCCTATAGGCGGCCCCGGTTGCCCCTTAGGCATCTTCCCCGCCGGCTCCCACAACCTTGGCCGCCATGCCGGCACCGGTTGAGCCGGCTGCGTCCGAGGCGGTCGGCTCCAACGACACGGCCGTCATCATGATGATCAACCAGATGGCCTCGAGGACTGGCGAGCCGGCCCTGGGGGCTGGCGAGCCGGTCCCGGGGGCTGATCATCTAGTCCCGGGGGCTCCCGAGACGGCCCCCGTCTCGGCTCCCTCATGGGCCTAGCCTATCTTGGTGTTCCTTCTACGTGGAGTGCTCCCCCCGGATGAGGCCTTGGCAAGACAAATCCAGTGCCAGGCTCCAGCATACAGCATCATCAACAACGAGCTCGTCCATCGCAGCACCACCGGCGTCTTGCAGCGATGCGTCGAGACGGAAAAGGGTATGGAGATCCTCCTCGACATCCACCAGGGCTGAGTGCGGGCATCACGTCGCCTCCAGGAACCTGGCGGCCAAGGCTTTCCGCCACAGCTTCTACTGGCCCACTGCTCTCGAGGCGGCCACGAAATTGGTCGACGAGTATGAGGGATGTCAGTGCTTCAGCACGCAGAGCCACCTGCCGGCAGCAGCCCTCCAGACCATCCCCCTCTCGTGGCCCTTCATCGTCTGGGGGCTGGACATGGTGGGTCCTTTCAAGACCGCACGAGGCGGCATGACACACTTGCTAGTGGTTGTCGACAAATTCACCACATGGATCGAGGCCCGACCAATCAAGAAGCTGGACGGCCCCACGGCCGTCCGGTTCATCGATGACATCACGGTTCGCTATGGCGTCCCCCACAGCATCATCACCGACAATGGCACGAACTTCACCAAGGGCGCGGTCGCTTATTTCTGCTCCAAGCAAGGAATCTGGCTCGACCTGGCCTCTATCGCTCATCCATAGTCAAATGGCCAGGTCGAGAGGTCAAACGGCCTCATCCTGTCCGGCATCAAGCCCCGGCTCGTAACGCCATTGGCATGGTCGTCCGGCTGCTAGATCGACGAGCTGCCGACCGTCCTCTGGAGTCTCAGGACCACCCCCAACCGATCAACCGGCTACACGCCCTTTTTCCTCGTGTACGGGTCCGAGGCGATCATCCCCACCGACATCAAGTTCAACTCGCCTCGAGTCACCCTGTACACGTTGAAGGATGCAAAGGAGGCAAGAGAAGACGGCGTCGATCTACTTGAGGAACCCCATGAGCTGGCCTTGAGCCGGACGACAATCTACCAGCAGAAGCTCCGGCACTACCACAGCAAGTGGATCCGCACACTCTCCTTCCGCGAAGGGGACCTGGTCCTCAAGCGGATCCAGCGGATAGTCGGACAACACAAGCTATCCTCCCATGGGAGGTCCTGTTCATCATCATCAAGGTGTTTCACAACAATGCATACTATCTAATAGACGCCAAGAAGCCGCAGAAGCGCAAAAGGGAGACCTCCGGCGAGGAGACGGAGTGCCCATGAAACGCGGCGCTCCTCCGTTCGTTTTACTGCTGAAAAGACCAGTGTATGTATGTACCCCTCCCCTTTTGGGCTTATGAATACAATGGGTGCCTCAGGCCGGCTCTTGGGGCACGCCCTATTTCGCTTCCCTCAAAAGTTTCCTCGCTCCCCGGCTCCCTGGCCCAGGGGCTCGCCGGCTGGTCCTAGACCGCCTCTCTCGAAAATTGGCTAAGTAGTGTGAGCCGAGCAAAACCTCCCACCCCTCCCAGCTACAGATCCGGCTCCCGGCTGTCCGGTTGATGGGACCTTGGGGCGGCAAAGATTAGCTCACACGAAAGGTCAATCAAAAGGAGATTCCGGCTAGGTCCAGCCGGACCACCGCCTCGCCTTTTCCACTCTACTTATCCCGAAAGGCTCTCGCGGTTCCTAAGTTCCGAACCAGCTCCCTCGAGGTGGACACCCCAACCCAGCTACAGACCAGCTCCCGACTGTCGGGCTGGCAGGGCCGAAACCAAAGGGGAAAAGGGGAGGATTGGTAAGAACCAAGAGGGAGAAAAAGGATAAGGACAAGGTGGCACGAGCAATAAGGCAAACACACTAAGTATTCACAGTACAAATGTTAAGACAAAAGTGGCCCTCGGCTAGCACAGTTCATTACATAACAGCCCCAGTGGGTGGACCCGAGCCAAACTTGCAGGAAAGAAAAAGAAAGATAAAGATGCCCGGGGGCTCATGCCACCGACAAGTCACCAGCCGGCGTGCCTCCAGCCGGTGCATTGCTGGGCGGCTCGACTCCCGTCCTAGAGGTAGCTGCGTCCTTCGGGGCGACTTCCTTGGACTTCGGGGTGGCCTCCGCAGTCCCAGTCGTCTCGCCACTTGAGTCGGTGCTCTCGTCAACAACCTCCTCGTCCGTTGGGCCTTGGGGGATGCCGAAGGAGTCTTCTGGCACCGGCTCGCCGTCCTTGCCAAGGGCCGGTAGGAAGTCGTCTGCGCCGACGTACAACGCAAGCTTGTTGGCCCGATGGACAAGGGCCAGCTCACGAGCCTCCCGCTCCTCGGGCGGCTCGTCCCGCATGGTGGCCATCCGGCCCAAGTCCACGCTGCAATATCATGACGTGATGAACCGGAGCGCCATCTGCGCGTCGGCTCAGGCTGCTGACGCCTTCCAGGCCTCGAGCCGGGCCACGGCCTGCTCCAGCCACAAGGCCATGCGGTTCACCGGAGCTCCCCCGGGGCCCAGACACAGAGCGGCGATCATCTCCTTTTCAGCCGTCTTCAGCCGCTCCACGCTCCGCTCGAGGTGGGTCAGCCGGTATTCAATGGCGAGCCTAAGCTCATCCACATCCTACGCGGCGTCCTCCTCGATGGAGCGCCCGTGCTCCCGAAGGTATTCTCGGTGCTCCTCGACGGCATGCTCAGCGGGCGCTGAGTTTCTGGGAAGCGCCCTAAAAGAAGGAAGAAAAGAAAGGGAAGAAGAGGAAGGAAGGGCAAATCAAACACAAGAACTAGCAAAGGAAAAAGCAACCGGCTGGAGAAAGGAAAATTGGACACCTGCCTTTGATGGCATTGTCCACCCCGATGGCGAAATTGAGCCACGCTTTCTGCACCGATGCCAGCGCCACCTTCGATGTAGCGAGAGAGCCCTTGACCTCCTCGAGCGACACCTCGAGGCGGGTCACCTCGCCTTGGAGGGAGGCGGTCCTCTAGGCGGCGTCAACCGCCTCCTTGACGGCTGCCTCCTTGGCTGCCACCTCCTTCGCCACGTCGGACTTGAGGCAGTCCTGGGCCGCCTCCTCGTCCACCAGTTGCATGGCCAGGCGGTCCTTCTCCTGCGTGACCGTCTGGACGTTTTGCTCCACCCAATCCCGCTTGGAGACAACCCCGGCCTTCTCCGTCTAGAGGGTGGTCAGCTTACCTGCAAGACAGGGAAGGCGTCAGCCGGCTCTTCTACGTCCGCTCCGGCTGTCAAGCAGCCGGCCCAGTTCTCGGGGGCTACATGCCCCTCTCGCGAGAATCAATGTACCTTGCACCCATGTCAGCTCCTCCTCCAGGTGGTAGAAGCCATATTTGTTGCGGTCATGGATGGCGACCGCCTCCTTGAACAGCTTTTGCCACAGGGAGTTTCCTTCCTGTCACACAAAGCCGAAGTCAAAACATGCTACAGGAGATCCGGCCCGGCTACCCGTCATTCGGTCAGCCGGCCCGCATCTCGGGGGCTACACCCAGTGGGTGTGCTTGCGCGCCCCACTAAAAATCCAAACAAGAGCAACCGGCCTTACCTCCGCGCGATGTCGGGTGGCGTCTTCCGCCTCGGTGAACCGGGCCAGTTCATGGCAACACCGGTCTAGGACAGTCCTAAACTCCCCGAACGAGGGGACCGGGCCTCCTGCCAGGGGAGCCGGAAGGGTTGGGACGCGCGCCAGCGCCTCCAAGTCTCGGGACACCTCTTGCATGGTCCGCAGGGTCCTCCAGGCCCGGCCGCCGTTGCCGCCCGGGCTCGTCGCTGTGCCGGCCGCCGGGGGCGGGTTGATGATGGCGAGGGTCCTGGAGTCGCCCCCCATCAGCTCTTCGCTCGACGCCGTCGCCGCCTCCACCTCCTGATGCTCTATCACGACGCTCGTGACGAACGGCGCCTCCACCTCCATGTCCGCCACTTCTGGCGCCGCCTCTGAGGCCATCGGGACCTCCGGCACGTCGACTCGGGCTGGCTCGGTCGCGGGCGGTGTCACCTCTGGCACCTCCGGCCGGGCCGCCTCGAGGGTCGGCTCCGCTGCCGCCGCCCTTGCTCGGGATGCCTCCTCCGCGGATGGGGGCGCAGGAGGCTCCATGGCCACCCCTCACGGCTCGCTCGACGAAGGCCTCGACAGACTGGTCGATTCCACCGCCGAGTACGACGCCCACGCGGGATCTGCGGACCTCCTCTGCCTCCCACCGCTCGAAGTCTCGGAATGCGAGGCCCCGCCTCGCATTCCAGACTTTGAGGCTCGGAGCTCCGCGAGCCTCCTCTTCCCCTCCCGCTGGGTGGCTACGTGCTCGCGGGCCAGTCGGCTGGCGGCATCCGTCGGGTCCCCCGGCCGGCTCCCCCATGTAGAGCTCGCTGGGATCCCTGCAGCGCACGGAGGCCGATCACCCACCGGCTCGCGACCCGAAAGAAAATGCACGCAAAACACGAAAAAGAGACTTACTCGATGACGAGGGGCAAGGCCTGCTTGGCGCGCGCCGACGGCTTCCACACAGCCACCTTCACTCGCTTGGGGATTGGTGGCGGGGCCGCCGGCCCCTCCTGAGCCGGCCTCTTCGTCCAGCCGACAGCTCCGGCCGCCGGGGCTTTAGCCGGCCGCTGCTCGTTCCGCCTACCCTGACGCGCTGAGGGAGGAGGCTCGTTCAGAATCATTACGTCATCATGATCATCGTCGTCCGTCCAGTCCCTGATCGCGGGGGCAAGAGGGAACTCACTGGCTCCGCTAGGCTCCCCGGCTGCACCGGACCCTCCGGCTCCGCTGGGGTCGCCGGCTCGCGGGTCTGCCGTCTCATCAACTCCTCCTGAGGAGTGCACCCCCTCTTACGGCTGGCCTCCCTGCTCGTAGTCTTTGGAGTCGGAGTGGTCACGCTCTGCCTCGAAGACTTAGGGGTGCGGTCCGTCCGGTGTGTTCTGTCACACCAACAGCTACGGTCAGCATGGTGAAGTAAGGTCCGCTGCCGGCTGCCGGCTAGAAAGAATCAAACAAAAAGAAGGTCCAGCTCATTGAAAACTTACCAGGGGGACGGTTGATGCGGTCGTATGGCTCCATGCCAAATGTCCACAAGGCGGGCTTCAGCTTGAATGTCGTGAGGGCGTTCACCTGCGTCGCCACCTGAGCCGGCGTCAGGTCGACGGTCGACAGCCGGCAGGGGTCCCGACGGCCGGACATGTCACAGATCCAGTGTGGCCTCAGCTGGAGAGGCAGCACCCGGCGCAAGATGAAGGCCGCCACCAGATTGGCGGCGACCAATCCCTCGGAGTTGTTCAGCTGCGTGAGCCGGCCAAGCTCCTCCAGAGCCACGTTATGCGGGGCGGTCCCCATCCAGTTCAACTGGGTGGACTACGCGTCGACGAACGGCGGCAGCCAGATGAAGTCCAGATTCGGGTCAGCGTTCTTCATGTAGAAGAACGTCCTGTGCCACCCTTTAACGGACTCGATGAGAGAGAAGGGCAGGAAGCGTGCGGTGCCACAGCAGCACACTGTCGTGCCCCCGCGGGCGCTGCTCTTTAGCGCCTTGAGGTAGAAGAGGGCGTTGAAGAAGTCAAGGAACGGAAGGACCCCGAGGTACCCCTCGCACAGCGTCATGAAGCCGGCAAGGTATAGGATCGCGTTGGGGCCGAGGTGGTGCGGTTGGAGATCGAAGGTATCCATAGGCAGGTGGAAGAAGTGGCTCACCGAGAGCCCGAAGCTGCGGGAGAAATGCCAAAGGAACACGACGTGCTCCCCCGGCTGCGGCGCCGGCACCACCTCATCGCCCGGCGCGCGAGCGACCACCTGCTCCGCCGACGGCAGCATGCACGTACGGCGGAGCTCCATAATGTCTGCCTCGGTGATGACAGAACCAACCTAGCTCCCTCCGTGTCCGTCAGCCATTGCGGTGGCATGGCAACATGCGGGCACGGTTGCGGGTTCGGGTGCGGTGTTGCGCGAGGAAAGTGAGGAAGACGAAGAAGGCAAGAAGACGAGACAACAAGGGGGCGAGTGGGATGTGGGTATGTCCGCCCCCTGCCCTTCCTCCCCTTTTATAGGGGAGGCCATGATCGGGGGACGTGGGGATTAATTGCGCCCACTCCCTCGGAAACTCCGCGCGCGCATGGGTGGCCCCGGGCCATAACGGCCACTTCGGGGCACACACACAATCCTGGCATGCGTCCCGAGGCCTACTGGGCTATGCCCGGGGCCTAGCGGGCTAGGCCTAGGATGACGTCCCGTCTCCATGTGTGCGCGGGACCCGCCACATCATTACTCGCCGCGTGGCATGCGGTGGGCCGGCTTGGGTCCCGGGGCGACGTGCCGGTGCTCGAGGCGTCGAGTCCAACGGCCGACCCGGCTGGCCCTTCGGCTTCACGCCAAAGGCGGGTATCCCTGGGTGGAAGCCGCCGGCTCCCCTCCTTCTGCCAGACGCGGGCCCCCACTGGCTTCGGGGACTACTGACGGGGTTATTACCACTAGGTATGCCAAAGCAACGGGGTTCTCCCCCCTTCTGCTTCAAAAACAAACTGCGCGACCGGATGCCCACGGCCGGCTGGAAGACGGCCGGCTCAAGCTGCCGCCGGCTTGTGACACGGACGACTGGACGTGTAGCCGGCTTGACTCCCAGCCGGCTGGCAGCGGCCGGCTGCTTCCGGGTTGCCTCCTCCGTTGACCCCGGGGCGGACAGGCAACGTCCCGTCCCTCTGCACGCGGGTACGACAACACGACACGAGTGCCACGACGGGCGCCCTATGGCCACAGTAGCCGCTGACGCACAGGAGCGCATGGCTATAGTCCAGCCATCCAGGCCGCTGACCTCGGCGAGCGCGACCGGGCAGGGAAACAGTGCCGGCACACCCTCGCCCACTCAATTACCTGCCCCCGCGTGGCTACAGTGCAGCCGGCCATACCGGAGACTTCGGCTGGCTGGCTGTAGACGACGCCTCCCGGGCGACCCGTGCCACGGCAGGTGGGCGAGGGCCAATCGCAGAGCCGGCTAGCAGGCCCCTCACAGGAGACAGGACTGCGTAGCCGATGGACCCTACGGATAACGAGACGACACGAAGGGCGGGACCCCTAGCTAGTCGGAGAGGCTGCTAGCCAGGTCCCTCCACCCCTGTACCTTAGAATACATTATAAAGCCGGTGGGTGGCTTATAAACCTCCCCGAGCCCCCATGCAACGGGGACAATCGATCACTCTCATAGACCCACATAGAACTCCCCTCTCATACCATCTCTAGCAACGGAGGAAGACGAGCCGGCTGCTCCCTCCTCCTCCTCTAGACACAGCTCTAGGAGCATCCTTGTAAACACAACTATCCATCCAACTAGACCAAGCAGGACTAGGGGTATTACCTCCCATGGAGGGCCCTGAACCTCGGTACATCGTGAGTCACCACCGCTTGTGCCCAATCTCGCACCCGGAGCCCGTCGGCGTCCTCCGGCCCCAACCACCTACGATAAGCCTACCCATGGAATCTGTCATGAGAAAACGACGACAGATGTCGAGGCTTCTACTTGGGCTTCACTGCTAGGGTTGACCGGTTAGGGTGCGGAGTTGGGGGGTCCGGGTAGCGATGATGACCACCGTGGGGGTTCATGGTCACAATCTCGTTGGAGTATGTCCCCAAGAGGCAACGATGCTCCTCCGAGGATACCAATGTATTACGCTCGGTTGTGGGGGCAGGTCTTGACAACTCTACCGGTTGTCCGAACAGCACGACTGTGTTGTCGGCGTCGGGCACATCTTCTCTTCTTATCGGGACTCGGTGAGTGAGTTCTCCGTGAGTTCCAATCAGATCAAGGGTGACGTGATCAAACAACGCCTCTTGAGCTTTAAGAAGCACACAAGATGCCACAAGGCGCGGTCTTTCTCATGGTCTCCATTGGCAACTTGGGGTGACCCACTATATGCTTCGAGGCTGGGATGGTTGGTTGTGGTGTGCTGGGTTGGGGCACACGTTCCCTTTATAGAAAGAGAACAAAGTCTTCCTTCGTACGCTTGTGAATGGGACAACTCAAGTGTCGATCACGAGCATGTGATCGATGGGCTAGGCTGATAGGTTAGGCACCGACTGCTAAAAGATGTCGGGGTCACTGTGTGGGATATCAGGTAGGATAGGCTTGTTATGGTGAGGTCAAGGTCTGGTGGGTGGGTTAACCTAGTTTTATTGACTCGGATAAGATAGGATTAGCCGATGGTCAACCTGGCTGTGATCCCAAGGTTGTTAGGAGCGAATTTCTAGGATATTAATTTCCCAACAAATGGTCCTTGTGCTCACATACCCCAGGATTACTATTAGCTGGCGAGGCATGTTCTTGATACAGAAATTCCAAGCAAAATACAAAATCTGAAGTACGAGACCATTGTGGTCTATGGTACAACAACGTTTTCTAGTGGTTGATGGCGGAAGCGGTTCGCGGATCATCAGCGTCAATGGGACCCCATTTCTCACAGGAACAACTCACCTGGATAATTTTGGATGTACTCACAAACATCATGAAAACAGGTATAATATACCAGGTGATAATCGTGCACTAAAATAATCCACGATCACTTATTCAGTCACAAGAAAAAATTCATGTTGCACACAAGCAAGCCATTCATATTAAACAGGAATGAGCAGTCACAGAATAAAAATAAAATAAATCAATCGGATGTTTGAAGCAACGCCTCAAAAAGATAATTATACAGAGCATGCCTCAGTCGGGCGTCTGAGCGACACCACATAAAGGGCTTATAAGAAAAATAAATAACATGCGTGCCATAGTCGAGTGTCTGAGCGACGCCACATAAAGGACTTATAGGTAAAATAAATAATCAGCATGCCACAGTCGGGCATCTGGGCGATGCCACATAAAGGGCTTACAAAGCAAACAACATGCATGCCACAGTCGGGCGTCTGTGCGACGCCACATAAAGTGCTTATAAGGAAAATAGATAGTAAACATGCCATAGTCGGGCGTCTCAGCGACACCACATAACGGGGTTATATAATAATAATCACAATGAGTATTGAGGTGGTAGAACCATCCCATGGGTACTCAACAATTCAATCAATATAAATGGTTAATGCACTATAATAATAATCACAATTATCATTCTTCATACGTCATGATCAATATTCTAGTTTAGAAGTTTTCCTGCGAAGACCGACGCTAAGACTGACACTTGACCCATCCCAGACTGTAGTCCTTAACTGCGGACACGGCTATACGAATAGATGTAAACTCTGCAGGGGATGTACTCTTTACCCAGGAGTAACAGATTCCTATAGGAATAATGTCGCATACCGGCTTTTAGTTGAAAACACATCCGACCCGCACACACCAGCTTAACTTACCGGTGCCTGGAATCACCCACAACACTCGTTAAGCAAAACTCTAAGCGGGGAAGCTACAACGGCCTCGATTAGCATGGGATCAAATTTATACCGTGTGCTACTAAGGGGTGCCCCCCTCTCGGTCCCAACCAAAAACACCCATGCCCTTGGACCAAGTAGCTTGCCTACCAGATGCATCTGGTATCTTCCACTATGGCCTCTCTGTATGGTGTGTGTCAATAAAGGGGTTGACAACTTACTGAACCGTACCCTACCTGCGATAGGGACAAGTGGTAGTACGAAACAAGTATGGGGGTTACTGGAACAAGACTCGATCTATGGTCGACTCAGGAGGTTTATGTGTTCCCTGCCTAGTTAGCACAACAAATATTTTTCCACACTCTCACGTAGAATCACCATTTATCACATCCCATCATACCTCAGTGACCATCCTCGCTCCAACGAGATGTCAGCACCAAGCTCGTGTCCACCCGAGACAGAGACTTGTCACGGATTCCTTCCGGTAGGCATGAGTGGCACAAAGTGGTAACTAATGCCACAAGTATTTCAAGTTCATTAGAAAGAAATCCTCATAATGCTTTTGCAAGCATGATCATACTTTCACATGAAATAACGCACACTTCATGTGAACTTAGCATTGCAGTTTTGTTTGTCACCCCGACATCACACAACAAATACTATATCAGGGTTCATAATTGTTACCTTAAATGTGCAGAGATGTAGAGTGCACTCCAAAACTTTTGAAAGTTCACTTCTCTCTCCATTTCCTATTTTAAAATTATTCAAATCAACACGCAATTCAAAAACAGTACAAAACTTTGTCTTAAATATTTTTGAAATAAATCTTAAAATAAACTAGGTGAATTTTGAGAGAGGTACGAAAAAGAATCAACTCATTTGGAGTCATGGTTTAAAAGTTAAGGCCAGTCAAAGTTTAGTCAAAATTCTGTTTTAAAAATAAATCAAATAAAAGTAAACGGTTCGAAGAGAATACGCTTCCGAAAACAGTTGCTCAGTTACAGAGAATACGCTTTCTCTAGAGTGAAATACTTCGGCGGGGCTGCGCTACTGGAGAAGACGGTCGTCTGACCGACAGGTGGTCCCCACCTGTTGGGTTCGTCCTCATCCTCAAGCGCGCGCCAGACCAGGGACAGAGGCGAGCTGTCACGACGATTACCGGCGCTAGAGGGCATCGTTTTTGGCGTTCAGCATATCGACGTGCTCAGGGGAAAGAACCGCAGCTCATGGGGGCGATGGGACTCGCTGGGGAGCTCGAGGTCGACCAGAGTTTCATCAATGGCGGAGGGGAGCTTCGACCATGAAGGGGCTTCTACCCACGGGCTTGCTCAGGTGGAAATGGAGATGGGAACGGGATTTAAGGTTCGAGGTGGAGCTAATGGTGAGGATAAAGGGGAGGGGGAGCTCTGGTTCGCGTTGAAGTTTTGCAGAGAGGCAGCGGTGGTGGTTCGGCCGGAGACGGGGGACGTGAGCTCCTCTGCTTGTCTGGTAGCCTCGGGGTCCAAATGGGGAAGGTGAGGGTGGGGGGGGGGGGGGGGGGCGGGCTTGAGCGGCCTAGAGCTCGAGGGGGTCTCTTATATAGCCGGGCGACGTTGGTTCCGCCGCCGCCGTGGATAACTCCGGCGGACCACCTTTCTGTTACAACAGGGGCTACGTGGCGATGCTGGGCGCTATAGGACGTGCTGCGGATGAGCTCGCGCCGTGCAAGGGGGCTAGCTGGTGTGCTCGTGTGGCTTGGGCGGCGCCATCCATGACAGAGGCTGTCGCGGCCGCATGCATGCCGCCAAGAGAGCTCTGGCGGCGGCGCTGTGAGGCGGAAGGGGGCGGTCGCGACGGCGCTAGCGAGCTGGAGGGGGCGCGCGCGCGTGGCTCTACGGTCGGGGAAGGGCCAAGGGACGCGCCGGCTCGGGCGAGAGCACATGCAAAACGCGTGCTCTGCTCGCGCTCCCGGCATGCACGCTACATGCTTGATGAAATGCCAGGGCGACTAATGATGCTTGGGTGCTAATGAAAATTAGCAGGGCTAGGTTAAATGCAGAGCATAGGCTAGGATACACCTTGGTTTGGTCAGAGGGACAAGCTTATAATGCAATTATAGAACCATGCCAAATCTGGACATGCTCTAAACGTGTTTGACAAGATGCCAAGGCCACCTAGCAGGCTTTCCTGGCCACCAAAAATCCCAGGTTTGTGTCTCTTTAGGTGCACACTAAGATGGCAAGGTTTGGTCAAAAGCAAAAACTCTCTAGTGCAAGTTCTTGAGAAAACTATTTTTGGGTAGAAAGTATATGGCATTATTGCATGTGGATATAAAATATCCTAATGAGAATGATCTCCTGAACTTCAGTGTTTGGTAGGGATAACTATAAGGACGAAAAATACCAAGGCAATTAGAGAAAACTAAAATGGGGTTGTTGTACAAAGTGTCAAAGTGGACCAGAATGAAGAAGAGGATCATTTGTTCAAAATTTACAAAACACTTGGCTAGGTTTTTGCATAAATGTTTTCCTGGGACATCACATGTCATCTACAAATTTTTATGGAACTCATGCCTTTAAAAGAATAAAAATGCATTTAAAAGAATTAAAACTTGGCAAGTTTTATTATAAAAAAATTCCATTGGTTTTACTAAATGAAATAAAATGCTTTAGTGAAACATTCCAGTCCCACAATATTATTCAAAAGTTTGAGATAAGAGGGAAGAATTTTGTAATTCAGAGGAAAATAGTGGCGCTAAAATCCAGAGATAAATCCAGAAAATAGAAAATAAATATTTCTGGCAAAAATTTAATTAATAAAACATGATTAAATTTTTGGGGTGTTACAACACTACCCCCTTAAGAAAAATCTCGTCCTCGAGATTTGCTAAGGACGAATTTTTCAAAAAATATCATTCGTACCACACTACAATCGTAACATGAAAAACAAATATCCCACACACACACGATAAGACGAGGTCACAATAAAATCGTTGACTAATGTGCAGTTGTGATGTACTAGTGAGGTAATCGGTTAGGTGATAAAAGAACGTGCGGATTTGTGTTTAGTGTACGCGTCATGTGAGTCGTATAACGCGAGGGTATGCAAATTAAATTTTTGTTGTGGACAACATTCTTTGCCGCAGTGGTCTTTTTAGAAAACCATACTATTAAATTTGCTATAATTTAAAGAATTGATTTTCAAATCACTTCAAACAACTGTAACCAACACAATAAACTCATAACGCGGATTTTAAGTCACAACACAGACATCACGATGAGCAGTCAAATGCTACGCAAACTGATACAACTACGGCGCTGACGGTTCAGGCAAAAAGCTACAGGTCATGAGGAATTATTCCCTGCAGTGGGATATATCCTTTGTCTACTAGGGAGCGGATGTAGGACTCACAAAATGTGCCTCTCTTGGTCTGAACTCAAGGGTCTGCCAATAGCGATTCGGATTTATCACAACAAGGGTTTGGAAAGATCCCATCTCTTGATGGGTCAAGCGCTCTCGAGCGATGACATAGTGCACTAGCTTAATCAGCGCCGGATTTTTCTCTGCTCAGTTGCAGGGAAAGGATGCGGCTTCTCTTGCTTCTATACTATTTGGGAAAATAATAATACCCACGTCACTGGCATAAGGTACCATGAACTAAAGGCGGGTACTCACTTCTTAAGCAGCAATCTCCATGGCCATTTCTGGGGTGGGCATATATTTCCTGATGAGGAGAACTTCCGTAAGGTCTTGGTTTGGTTCTACCTATGGGGTGTACCTGACTGTCCAATATTTCGAGGTGGTAAAAGTGACCCTCGATTTAAATAGGTTGCATTGAGATGGGCCGGGAGAACCCATGGTACTGTGATTAATATCCCACCATTAGGTTAACAAAATTCTCTGTCTTGCATGTGGGTCCTCATATGAATCCCAAGGTGCGACCTGGAAAAATGGTTGTGAAGGTAGTGCACAAGGTGATGGATGCTGGGTAAGGTCACATAGTGGCCTCTAGTATAGCATCTAAGCTGGGTGACATATTGCGGTTGGGGGAATTATTAATTGCTGGTTCTACTCTATGTTGGTCGGGGTCAATCCATAGCTATGTGTATATCGCAAAAATGCAACACATTACGATGATTGCTGGTCGGGTGGTCTTTGGTAGTTATGCCTAGAATTTAATATGTGGCCATACGCCAAAATTATTTATGCATGGTTACTTGTAGTACTATTAAAAATAATGGTATACAAGTATCCTGCAATTTATTATTGGAGGTATAAGGTCACACTTATTACAAGGCGTAAAAAAAAAGTAAGACCCAACACTACTCGAATGGCTTAATCTACTTCGTTCGTATCTAGTTGAGCGTGCCTTGCGGATTTCGAGGCTTATCCTTGGGCTTCATTGCTGGGGTTGACCGGTTTTGGGTGCGGAGTGGCGGGGTCCGGGTAGCGATGATGACCACCGCGGGGGTTCGTGGTCACAATCTCGTTGGAGTACGTCCCCAAGAGGCGACGAAGCTCCTCTGAGGATACAAGTGTATTACGCTCGGTTGCGGGGGAAGGTCTTGACGACTCTATCGGTTGTCCGAAAAGCACGACTGTGTTGTCGGCATAGGGCACATCTTCTATTCTTATGTAGGATCGAAAGTAGGTCTAGAGGGGGGGGTGATTAGACTACTTGACCAAATAAAAGTTTTGCCTTTTCAATTTTAATTCTTGGCAAGTTTTAGCATTCATAGCATATCAAGTAACACCCTACACATGCATGACTAAGAGTGTAGCAGTGGAAAATACAGACGTTGCACATGTATGTAAAGAGAGGGTTAGGAATGCAAACACAAGTCATGACACGATGATTTTTCCTGTGGTTCCGATAGGTGGTGTTATCGTACATCTACGTTCATGGAGTCTTCAACCCACGGAGGGTAACGGTCGTGAGAGTCCACTCAGGGCTCTACCCACGGAGGGTTCCACAAAGAAGCAACCTTGACTATTCCATGCGGCTTCTGTCCACAAAGGACTAGCCTCACAATGGGTAGATCTTCACGAAGTAGGCGGTATCCTTGCCCTTACAAACTTCTTGGTTCACTCCACAACATGAAGTAGGAGGCTCCCAAGCGACACCTAACCAATCTGGGAGGCACCACCCTCCAAAAGGTAATAGGCTCGGTAATGACGATGAACTCCTTGCTCTTGTGTTTCAAGATGATAGACTCCTCAATACACAATCACTCCCTCACAAATTTGGCTTGGTAGAAGAGATGGGATTGGTGGAAAGCAACTTGGGGAGGCTAGAAATCAAGATCCATATGGTTGGAGTGGAAGATCTTGACCTCAACACAAGGGTAGGTGGTTCTCTCTTAGAAAACTGAGTAGGATAGGTATGGAATAGTTCCGAGTGCTTCTCTTTAGAGTGGGTGGTGGTGAAGGGGTATATATAGGCATCCCCAAAAATACAACCGTTAAACACAAAAAGTCAGACTCGGTGACACCAATGTATAAATCTCGGTGGTACCGAAGTGACAAAAAGTGGCAACTTTTGAATCTCGGAGGGACCGATATACAACTCTCGGTTGCACCGACAAGGTGACCAACGGTCGGATTTACCAGTCTCGGTGATGCCGATTCACCATTCTTAGTCGGACCAAAAATGTAAACTTGCGTAGCAGAATCTTGGCAACCCAACTCGGTGGCACCGACTGCAGTGTCGGCTGCACCGTAGTGTTAGGGTTTGGCTGAGTCTGTCTAGGGTTAGAAACTCGGTGGCACTAGGATAGGAATGTTGATTGCACCGATTTGACATGTTTGTCTTAGGACAGACTTTGGTAGGAGAGTTTGTGGATGTTTTGGTGACTCTCCTTGTGCATGTTTGAGCATATTGTTCACCATCAAAACTTTACCCCCTTTTAATAGTATTGGCTTTCCTATAGACTCAAAGTGATTTCTCATAAATGTAAAATGTAGAGTCCTCTTGCTTGAAGCTTGGCCAACCTATTTCCTTGCATCTTCGGGTAGTTCCACAATCCTTTTGCCATTCCCATCGCTAAAATCTCTCTCTTACGATGACAGGTTGGCCGGCTTCAACGACGATTGAACTTTTCCTAAAATATACTTGGTGAAGACATTAGTTCAATCATTTATATGTTGTTATTAATTAACAAAACCACCAAGGGAGCAAATGTGCTTTCAATCTCCCCTTTTTGGTAATTGATGACAACATATAGATCAAAGCTTCGACAAAGACATAATTAATGAATATAATCGTCGCTTTGAGAAGTATGTGATAAGAAAGAGCTCCCCCTAAATTTGTGCATTATTTTAAATTTGTGTTTGAATGCAAATGCACGATCGATTAGGTACATGGGTCACTTCTCACATGTCACATACCACTTGGTGGTGTGTGAGAATAATTGGAGTGAATATCATAGCACAACACAATCAACCAAAGATGAATGATCATCGCATAAGCATTTAAGATGATAGGAAATAGTAGCATCACACATTAAGGTGTATGATCAAACATCATCAAGCGTGTATCACAAGCAAGACAAAAGAGTATCACGGCAAACAAAAGCAATTGTTTTGAAAAAGCAGCAAACACCAAACGCTCTCTCTCTCTCTCTTGAAGCCTAATGATCTGTATACACTTCTCCCCCTTTGGCAACAAGTTACCAAAAAGTTCAAAGGTATCTATCTAAGCGTTCTTGGGTTGATCTCCTCCGGTTGTCGATGAAGGAGTCGAGAGCACGGTGTCAGCGAAGATCTCTGCAAATGTCGTGGAAGGAGCTGGAGTAGACACTGGTGGAACTGGAGCTGATGTAGCAGGAGCTGTGCTGACAGTAGCAGGAGCTGATGAAGAGGGCCTCGAGTCTGGAGCAGGCATTGTAACTAATCTAGCCTGAGTAGTGAACTGGGTGCCTGTCTTGAGAGGTGATCCTTCCTCCTCCTCCTCCTCCTCATCATCAGAAGAGGTAGAAGAGACCCGAGGGATGTGCACGGAGTCAACTTCCTTCTAGAGCTCTATCAGTGTCTTTGTAACCTTGTCCACTTTGTCACCAAGCACTTTGATCCTCGACTCAAAGATCCTCACAAGGCTGTTCTAGTTCTCTAGAATACCCTTGATATCCTTCTGCATGCCCTGGACGGCTGTGACCAGAACATCCATTTGCTCGTTCCTAGATCTGGGGGCTTGAGCACTAGCGGCTCGAACAACTTATGCCTCTGCTTGTGCTGCAGCAGGTGTGGGATGATCTGGGTCCATCACCACAACGTTATCCTCGAACTCTGGCTGTAGGGGCAGATGTGGACGATCAAGAGCAAAAATGTGCTTCTCCAACTAAGAGTTGATGAGCAATATAGGGTGCATAGAAGCAAGAGCGCTTTTGGTCAGCAGCAACCCTCTTGATTGTCTCAACAATCAAATCCATTACTCAAATCCTGGTGTTCCTGTCAAGCTGGATCAGCATGTTGATGGAGTAGCCTCGGATCATCATTTCATCTCCTGACTTGGGCATCAAAGTATGCCTCAGAATAGTGTTCATAGTCCGAAGGCCTGCTTGCAGATAGTAGATTGATCCTATCTTGTGTGGCTGCACCTTGTCCACGGGGATTGGAGTATACATGTCTTTCATGGCATTGTGACTTGCCTTGGGTTTAGAGTATACATCCAGATCTCCTTCCTGAGCTTCTGGAACTTCAAGAAGTGCAGCCCACTCCTCAACAGTGGATTCATAACTAGCACCTCTAGTCATCCATACAATTCTACCATCTCCGTAGAAATGAGCAGTGGAGTAGAATTGCATGATCATCCCGTCGTTCCATGCAGTGAGCTCTCTGCCAATTAACTTGTCTAGACCAATGCAATGGAAGTTGTTTTGGACACTTGGGAAGTAGTCGACATTGTCCTTGATGAATTTCTAGTTGACATACCTCATGTTGCTAACAGCTGGGCTCTTGTCAAGAAACACGGTCTCATAGAAATCTTGTTGCTCTATGGTGTAAAACCTGTAGTCAACAGTAGTTTTCCTCCTCTGAACATAAGGATCTATGGCTCTCCAGGCTCTCAATCCCAAGTCTTTCCTCTTCTTCATGTCCTCAGCTACTAAGTGGCTGGCATTGTGCATTGGAAGATGTGGTATGAGCTTCATCAAAGTAGTCAAGTCATCATCAACTTCAACTCTAGAGGTAGCCCCTTTGTTCTTCTCTAAAGCTGGGATGTCCCTGGTAGTCCTCTTGGACTTCTGTGCAGCAGCCTTCTTAGATGTAGGCTTGGTGCTCTTGGAGGTGCTAGTCATTGGCATAGCATCCGCCATAAGCTTCTTGGCTTTCTTCTTGGAGGGACAATCTCAAAATGCTCTTCCTCCTCCTCGGCAGCAGCACCAGCAACCTCCTATGGATCTTCAAACATAGAGGTAGGCCTGCCAATTACATGGACAATCCTCTTCCTGGAGTTCTTCTTCCCTGCCTTCTTAGGCATAGCCTTCTTGGGGACCTCAACTCACATAGTTTCTCTAGCAGTCTCATGTGCCTTGAAGGTTTCAGCAGGTGCATAGACTTTGTTGACAACCCTTCGAGAAGAAGTAGCTGTCACGCCCAAGATGCGATCCTATCCTTATTTGGACACAAGGGCCTCGACAAGGATAGAAGCACATCTCGATGCGTTCGCAAGAATGGATATTATTACAAGTACATGTACAGAAGAGATGAGTATATGGAATTGGCTTACACTCGCCACAAGCTACATCAGAGTCACAACAATACAACAACATCTCAAACATCATACATAAGAGCAGGGTCTGGCTACAGACGAAAACAAACGATAAAATGACATCCACCCTTGCTATCCCAGGCTGCCGCCTGGAACCCATCCAAGATTGATGAAGAAGAAGAAGAAGAAGAAGAAGAAGAAGAAGAAGAAGAAGAAGAAGAAGAACTCCAAGTCAAATCAATCAAAGCTCTCACGTCAAATCATCACATTACCTGCACCTGCAACTTTTGTTGTAGTAATCTGTGAGCCACAGGGACTCAGCAATCTCATTTCCAAGGGTATCAAGACTATTAAAGCTTAATAGCTAAGGTATGGTGAAGTGGTGAGGCTGCAGCAAGCGACTAAGCATTTATATGACTGGCTATCTTGCAAGTACAGAAAGTAAAGTATGGTGGTCTACGCGTAATGAACGTGAACTAGCAATGATCACTAACTGATCCTGAACACCTACTTACATCAATCATAACCCCACCGTGTTCTCTTACGGATAAGAACTCACGATAAGAGACAATCACGGTTACACACACAGTTGGTGTATTTTATTAGAGTTTACTTCAAGTTTGCTATGACCGGGTGTTAAACAAAGTATCCAAGTTTGCCACATAACCGCGGGCACGGCTTCTCGAAAAGATTTAACCCTGCAGGGGTGCTCCA
This sequence comes from Hordeum marinum, assembly GCA_022496015.1. NCBI lineage: Eukaryota > Viridiplantae > Streptophyta > Magnoliopsida > Poales > Poaceae > Hordeum > Hordeum marinum. Next base: position 273,982,480 of record CM039677.1, on the reverse strand, counting down.
ACTCATCCATCATAAATTAACCACCCGCAGTGGGAATAACCTCAACCACGGATCTCGTGATCTTCCTAGGCCATTCCAAAGGAAATCCAACACCTCGAGATAACCCGAAGAAAATCAGAGTTCCTCACTCAAGACGTTCGAGAAAGGTAAAACAAATCCAGCAAGGCCGCCCGACGTGCCGACAATCTCGATAGGAGCCGCGTATCTCGTTCTCAGGGCACAACCGGATGAGCGCAGCGTACAGTGGCCTGATAGAAATCTCCCGAGTTGCCCCGGGTTGGCCCTGCACACGACTCTGTTTTGGACCAGCACCAGCAGCACTGGCCCCCTGTATTATGTTGAATTAATCCACGAGGGGGCGGCCCTCTATGCATTTAAAAGGTGATCAGTTTTATTATGATGGGCAAATGTAGTACCAATGTTGGGCCTTGCCAGACCAGTTTTAATCTAACCCAAAAATCAAGGGGGTCCCCATAACAACCCCGAGCATGTTAGGAGCGCTCGTTTCTGGAACATAACACCGGTTCACAAGTAACTAGGGGCGGCAAGAGTGGAACAAAACACCAAGCAAAAGGCCAAGCCTTCCACCCTTTACCAAGTGTATATGTGCATTACATTAAATAGCAGTAATATTGTGATATAACAAAAGAAGGCCCATGTTGACACATGGAAGCAAATGCACCTGCAACTAGCAACACTATAAGAAGGGCTGAGCAAGCGGTAACATAGCCAACCAACGGTTTGCTGGGATGTGGAGAGGTTAGAGGCTTATCACGGCAATGTTGGGAGGCTTATCAAACAAGTGGTAGGTAGCGAGACATAACGATAAAAGACGAGACGACTAGCATGGCAATGATAGTAATGGTATCCAGGGAAATGTGTCATCTTTCCTGAGATCACGCTCGGAAGAAGACCAAGTCCATGAAGAAGACGAACCAACGTAGTCAAACGAATCCTCACACTCCGAACGCTTTCGGAACTCTATCGAGAAGAAGCAATCCGAAACAAACAATCAACACAAGATACACCACAACATATGCAAGACACTATGCACAACAATATGATGCATGTCCGGTTTAAATATACAAGGCATGACAACTCACATCAAACAACTTCTACACATTAAAGTGAAGCTCAATATGCAACGAGTTGCATATTGACGAAACTCCACGTTCGAATTATTTAGTTCACTCTCGTTAGGTACACGACAATATTAAATGTTTTTAAACATGCAAGAGGTGAAGCATAAGTAAACTACCTATCTAGGCATCTTAAATGTGTCCGGAAACAACTTATAGCATTTCCGAAATGACCCCATGTTGTAATTATCAATTTGGTCCAGATCTGATCTAAACATATTTTATGCTTGTTAAACATCAAAATAAAGCATACCATGTGATTCTACACGTCATTCTAGTCGATTTACATATATAAAACATCTCAAACAGAGCTACGGTCTAAAAGATATGAGCAACACAAGATGCACATGTCATGAATGCAAATGCATGGGAAAAGCAATCTCAAACATCTCAAACCATGAATTCAACAAGTTATTATGCAAATACATAAGATTCTAAACAAGTTTCATATATGGAATGACCCAAACGGAGTTACGGTTCAACCACAATCATCGAAACAAGTTTTAGTTTAAATCTGCCAAAAACAGCAACATAGCATTTTGAACACATGGAAACAACAAGTTACAATATTTCAAAATGCACAAACTAAGCATGGGGCAATAGTATACAACATCCACTTCATTTCATCTTCACATATCATCATCAAAACATGCATGGATCACTTGGTAGGAAGCTCACAAGAAGGCTACTTAATAACAGTTTCAGACTTAGTGAAAATAGCAGTTTTAGACAGTGCAGTTTTTTTATCATGAAGGCATATTGAAAGCAGTGAAACTATATGTTACAAGCCATGAAATGGCATGACACTTAACAGGATGCTATAGGACAATATCAACAACAATTAAATCCATTACACCTACCACAAAAGAGGTCTAGATCACTAGCAAATCACATGGCAAGGCAGCAACAAAATATAACAGATTTCAGACAGAAATATTTTAGGACCCTGAAAATAACAGATTTTTATAACGAGTTGACAACAGCAAGACAACACCTACACATGCATCTCTATGACAAACAAAATGACCATGGGCTAGGACACACATCAAAGAACAAGTTTCATGTTGAAAATAATTTCATATCATGTCCGAATTAATTCCGATGAAAAAGACAAAAGGGCTTCACGGTAAAAATGACATGCACTCAAACATGCTCAAATGACAAAACTAAATGCACGGATCAATCCTATGGATTATTCTACCCCGAAAACATATATAATATGCATATGTTCATGTGGAATTTTAATCACAATTAAATATGCGGGATTAGGCCTAATCGCGGTAAAGCAATTCAACAATGCAAAAACAAATGCAAAAATGATTCCGGCAATTATCCCGTGCATGAAAATGCAATGCAATTGAGATGGTCATTTTTATTATAAGATTGTATTAATTTGGTTACATGGTTAATTAATGATGAAAATGCGAGAATATGACCTATATGCAAAAATGCGGGAATGACATGTTAAATAGTTTTAGTCATGGATGCAAATGGCATATTAATAATCTACATAATATACTAAGCATGTCTCATGTTGAAATAATTTACAGACGATGCACGGTTGAATAATACGAAAATGCAATATTATGGCCTATATGCAAAATGGCACGAAATGACATGTAACAATTCCTATTATGAATGCAAGTTGGATATTATGAATCTACACAAAATTCTAGGCAGGTTTCATGTAGAACACATTTTGATACGATGCTCGGATATTATTTGACAACGATTTGATACGCGAAATAATTAAAATAAAATAAAAAGGAAAAGGGGGGGCTCACCCTAGGCCTATTGGGCCGGCTGGGGAGAGGGGAGATGGCTGGCAGGGGCAGCTGGGCCTCGGCCCACGCACGCTGGAGCGGGAGCGGTCAATGCGCTCGGGGCGCAGCGCTCGTCCGCTCATGCCCGAGCGAGGCAGCGCGCGGCGACGACAGGGCAGGGCGAGGAGGCGACGCAGGGAGCAGGCGCTGGCGGCAGCGCTGGAGGAGGGCGGCGAGGGGCGCGGAGGTGGCGAGGATCCGGCCGGCGGCGCCCGTTCCCGGCGGCGAGGACGGCCAAGGCGGCCGACGGCGATGAAGGAAGCTCCGTCCATGGCACCTGCGGGAAGAACAAGGCCATGGGGTGAGAGGGAGAGGAGAGGAAGAAGGGAAAGGAGGAAAGGGAAGGAGAGGGAGGAGGAGATCCGGCCGACGGCGGCTGCTCCGGCGACGCGGCGGCTAGCTCCGGCGACGGGGAGCACGTGCGCGAGCACGGGAACGCCATGGGAGCTCGGGAGAGCTCCGGAGAGCTCCGGAAATGGCTCCGGACGCCGATTCGGGCCCGGAACGGCTCGAACGGGCCGAGATGGGCTCGGCGGGCTGGCTAGAGGTGGGGAAATGGCTGGCTAGGGTTTGGGCACGGGGAACGAGGGACTATTTATAGGGATTGGGGCTGGGGGTTACGGCACTGTCCGATTCGGACTGCCGGGTGTCGACCGACGGTCCGGAAGCGGAGGGACGGGCTACGGTGACTGTGTAGACGGGCAAAGAGGGGAAGAGAGAGAGAACGGTGCGACCCGTGGCACGAGGATTGAAAACGTCAAGAATGTCCGACGGAAACCGATAACTACGGATAACTTCTCTGCTGCGACTGACCGACGGGGTATCTAACGAGCTCGGATCGCGACGAAAATAGACGGGCGGTCTACCTAAGCTATAACAAGACCGCACGACAAGTTTCAACTCAATTAGAGAATATTTTTGCGCGCGCTTAAAAACGGTTTTATTTAAAAGATGCTGTGGGCGCGTGCGTGTGTGGCTGGTCTCGAACGGGCAACGGCGAAACGGAGAGAACCGGCAACTACGAACGAATGCAAGTTTTCGAAAACCAGCAATGATGCAATGCCGATGATGCGAATGATGCAATGATGAAAGCAACAATCAGATGAACACATACCGAGAAAAGAAACAAAAGGGGAATCTTTTGGAATCTTCTGGAACATCGGTCTCGGGCTGTCACAACTGTCCTCCACTACACGAGGATCTCGTCCCGAGATCTAGAATGAAAACGGGGGAAGAGAAAGAGCAACAGGTAAAACTAAGTTGCTTCTTTGACAAACGAGTGTAACCAATGAATCTTGAAGGGACGCAAAAGATGAAGAATAAAGAACAGCAAGAATTCACAGAAAATTTCGGCAGCACTTCGGCAGGAAAGAGGGACAAAAATTAGATATGATGAAACAAATTGAAAGAGATACACCAAACTTCAGTAGGAAAAGGATGAAAAAATTAATTATGATGGCTAGAATTGAAAGGAAAAACACAAAACTCTGGTTGACTTGAACCCGAAACTTCATGAGATGGAAGGAACATGAAGATTTGACAGCCTCCGATTAAAAGGATAAGCAAGGAAAGAGCATGAACTTGAAACAACAAGACGACGGATTGAAGAGAGGAACATCACAAGGCCTCCGGAACAAAAGAATAGAAGCTTGATCTTTGGGAGGAAAAGAACTGAGAAGGAATGACAACTTCTAGCACCAATGAATTGAGAAGCATGAATGAACGGAGTTGTTGGAACACCAACAACGAAAAGAACAAGCTTATTGTGGACTTATGGAAACCAACTCAAAATTATGAGGTGACAGCCTAACACAATAGAATCAATTGATTGATTGAGAGCAACAAGATATGCAAAGCTTCTTTCACCAAGAAGAGGAGGAGAAAACTTGAATCATCTATGACACCATGAAAACAACAATTCTTTGGAAATGTTGTAGGTGAAATCCAACCCAAGATAACTCCAAGAAAGGAATGATGGGTTTACTTATCTTATTCTTGACGACTTCCTTCGAGACTCCTCATAATCAAGAATTTAACAACACCATCTCAAAAGACAAGGAGAAGGAATTGAGCTTAGAAATCCAAGATAAAGAACACTTGAGCACCTCCAACGAGAATCTTGAAGAACACTTGAAAATGAAACAAATCTTGATGAACCACCATTAAGAACCTCCGGAAAAGAGAGGATGATAGAAAAGAATTGAAGGATGCAAAAGAACAAGCTTGAGGCCTTCCAATGAGCAGATGATGCTTCGGGGCAAGATACTTGCGCAAAACCAGGAACTCCGGAAAGAAAAGAGAAATGACCACTTGGGATAAGGAATTTGATATCATGAAGAACTTCGGAAGAAGAATTGAAATCACCTTGCTGAAACAAGAATAAGATTTATGTTATGCTTATCCTACATTAGATTAAACTGATGACAAGCAAGGTTTTCACACACCACTTATCCTTCTGAAAAAGAATGAAGAGAGATAGATAGATCATAGACTTGAAGAAGTCTTGCATGAGAATACCAGAGAGAATTCAAAAATGAAAGAGGATAATGCAAATGGATGATATAACATGAGAATGAAGATAGCATGACCCACCTGATAGAAAACTTCACAAGGCACCGGAAGGAATTAGAAACAAAAGAGGACACCTGAGAATGAAGAGATAAAGAACTGCTTAACAGAAACTAAAAAAGGCACATGAATAATTGAGATACGAACGAAGGGACAACAATTGAGAAGAATTTGAGAACGAAAGATGAAAGCTGAGAACGAAGAAATCTTCTTAAATGATGACCTTCGGAGGACCAAGAAATGAAAACAATTCATAATGCACCAAATAGATATGGGAGAAATGACTCATGATCAAAACAATTGAGATGATAGCAACAGCTGAAACCATGAATCTTTGGAGGAATGAACAATGATTAAGAGAAACTCTCCTTCGGTCTTCAATGCAGAGAATGATGACGAGAAACAACATCATGAATTACTAGAAACTCCGGAATAATGAATAAAGAAAAGGTTGGGCCAACAAAGAAAATGATTTAGAAGCGATCTTTAAGAAGGCATATGACTGATGAAATTCATACTTACGTCATATTGAAAAGAACTTGAGGACAACTCCAGACAGAATAGAAGAGTCAGGTATGATCCTAAGGAAAGCCCTGTGGGTTATGGGCCCACTCAAAAGAAACCACCGTTGAGACAATTGATTAGAAGAGAGATTGCACCGGTACAAATTGAGAACTTGATGATATGAGACTACATAAATAATTTAAGAGGACAAGAATGAAAATGAATGTCTTCTGAGATATCTTCAACACTCCGGATAGAATAGAGGGATGAATAACAAGAGAGGCTTGAATAATAATTCCAACATGGGAGAGCAATAGAGAATGAAAATGATATGATGAGCACCAAGAACTAGAATTGAATCCACTGGATAAGAAACAAAGATGAATACTAACAAATGATAACTTGAGCACTGAGCATCTTCATAAAGAATCACCAGACAATAATAACAACAAGAACAAGGAATATGATGATAGATCTTGAAATGAACACTTGAGAATCTTCACAAGAATCACCGGAAACAAGATAGAAGAAAAGATAGCGGAATCATCACATGAATAGAAAAGACACTTGGATGAGAATTAATCATTGAAGAAAAAGGGTGGGAGGGCGGGAAAAACAAAGAAACTTGGAACAGATGAGACAACTCTGGAACAAAATGAGAATTGATCTTTCAATATTGAAGAGGATAGAATTATCTTGAAGAGAAGCACACCGGTAGGAAAGAATTGATATGATAACTTGATTGGGCAAAAGAATTAGCAATCCCACAGAAATATGAGAACACTACTTAGCAAGATATGAAATCACCACTTGACATCGAAGCAACTTGAATTACCATATTCAAAACAAAACAAAGGATGAGGCTTATGAAACAAGCCAGAACAAATACATACCCACTATGCACTTGTTGGAAAGATAATTCTAGGTAACTACTTGAATTCCCACCTAAGAACTTCCGAAAACTTTCTTGTTTATGCGATTCGGGTTGCGGAGTCAGGAACCTGCCCTAGGCAATCAGCTGCGACTGCCCCGCAACCTTCCACACCATAATTCAAGACATTTCGCAAACTCGTCTAATCTCGAATCCTCGAACTCACAACGATACTAAACCATGGTGGTACCACGGACGCCTCCCTAGTACTGGGTGACTCCGACCTTATCTCACCACGATAAGTATTGAAGCAATTTCGAACATTCTCCGTCCTGAGATATCAAGAAAACTGAATGATAACGATGTGCCAACATTCCTCGGAGCTCAACTCCCCGGAAGAAATCAAGTCAGACAGGAGGCACCAAGACAGAACCCTGTCACATCGGCATCATATAGGTTCCAAAATACCCGCATGATCCTAAAATTTTTTTGAGCAAGAAGAGGAGTAGAAACAAAATTCCTAAGTCGAATACCTCACCAGAGCATAGAAGAAGAGTAAAAGAATCCTACTCTCCGATATAACTAGACTCAAAATAGTTTTTCACTAGACTCGACTCGGCCAAGTTCGATCAATCAAGGGGGCTCCTAGGTCGGTACAGGCTCTGATACCAACTTGTCACGCCCAAGATGCGATCCTATCCTTATTTGGACACGAGGGCCTCGACAAGGATAGAAGCACATCTCGATGCGTTCGCAAGAATGGATATAATTACAAGTACATGTACAAAAGAGATGAGTATATGGAATTGGCTTACACTCGCCACAAGCTACATCAGAGTCACAGCAATACAACAACATGTCAAACATCATACATAAGAGCAGGGTCCGGCTACGGACGAAAACAAACGATAAAATGACATCCACCCTTGCTATCCCAGGTTGCCGCCTGGAACCCATCCAAGATTGATGAAGAAGAAGAATAAGAACTCCAAGTCAAATCAATCAACGCGCTCACGTCAAATCATCACATTACCTGCACCTGCAACTGTTGTTGTAGTAATCTGTGAGCCACAGGGACTGAGCAATCTCATTTCCAAGGGTATCAAGACTATTAAAGCTTAATAGCTAAGGTATGGTGAAGTGGTGAGGCTGCAGCAAGCGACTAAGCATTTATATGAGTGGCTATCTTGCGAGTACAGAAAGTAAAGTATGGTGGTCTACGCATAACGAACGTGAACTAGCAATGATCACTAACTGATCCTGAACACCTACTTACATCAATCATAACCCCACCGTGTTCTCTTACGGATTAGAACTCACGATAAGAGACAATCATGGTTACACACACAGTTGGTGTATTTTTATTAGAGTTTACTTCAAGTTTGCTATGACCGGGTGTTAAACAAAGTATCCAAGTTTGCCACATAACCACGGGCACGGCTTCTCGAAAAGATTTAACCTTGCAGGGGTGCTCCAACTCATCCATCATAAATTAACCACCCGCAGTGGGAATAACCTCAACCATGGATCTCGTGATCTTCCTAGGCCATTCCAAAGGAAATCCAACACCACGAGATTACCCGAAGAAAATCAGAGTTCCTCACTCAAGACGTTCGAGAAAGGTAAAACAAATCCAGCAAGGCCGCCCGACGTGCCGACAATCCCGATAGGAGTCGCGTATCTTGTTCTCAGGGCACAACCGGATGAGCGCAGCGTATAGTGGCCTGATAGAAATCTCCCGAGTTGCCCCGGGTTGGCCCCGCACATGACTCTGTTTTGGACCAGCACCAGCAGCACTGGCCCCCCTGTATTATGTTGAATTAATCCATGAGGGGGCGGCCCTCTATGCATTTAAAAGGTGATCAGTTTTATTATGATGGGCAAATGTAGTACCAATGTTGGGCCTTGCCAGACCAGTTTTAATCTAACCCGAAAATCAAGGGGGTCCCCATAACAACCCCGAGCATGTTAGGAGCGCTCGTTTCTGGAACATAACACCGGTTCACAAGTAACTAGGGGCGGCAAGAGTGGAACAAAACACCAAGCAAAAGGCCAAGCCTTCCACCCTTTACCAAGTGTATATGTGCATTAAATTAAATAGCAGTAATATTGTGATATAACAAAAGAAGGCCCATGTTGACACATGGAAGCAAATGCACCTGCAACTAGCAACGCTATAAGAAGGGCTGAGCAAGCGGTAACATAGCCAACCAACGGTTTGCTGGGATGTGGAGAGGTTAGAGGCTTATCACGGCAATGTTGGGAGGCTTATCAAACAAGTGGTAGGTAGCGAGACATAACGATAAAAGACGAGACAACTAGCATGGCAATGATAGTAATGGTATCCAGGGAAATGTGTCATCTTGCCTGAGATCCCGCTCGCAAGAATTCCAAGTCCATGAAGAAGACGAACCAACGTAGTCGAACGAATCCTCACACTCCGAACGCTTTCGGAACTCTATCGAGAAGAAGCAATCCGAAACAAACAATCAACACAAGATACACCACAACATATGCAAGACACTATGCACAACAATATGATGCATGTCCGGTTTAAATATACAAGGCATGACAACTCACATCAAACAACTTCTACACATTAAAGTGAAGCTCAATATGCAACGAGTTGCATATTGACGAAACTCCACGTTCGAATTATTTAGTTCACTCTCGTTAGGTACATGACAATATTAAATGTTGTTAAACATGCAAGAGGTGAAGCATAAGTAAACTACCTATCTAGGCATCTTAAATGTGGCCGGAAACAACTTATAGCATTTCCGAAATAACCCATGTTGTAATTATCAATTTGGTCCAGATGTGATCTAAACATATTTTATGCTTGTTAAACATCAAAATAAAGCATACCATATGATTCTACACGTCATTCTAGTCGATTTACATATATAGAACATCTCAAAAGGAGCTACGGTCTAAAAGCTATGATCAACACAAGATGCACATGTCATGAATGCAAATGCATGGGAAAAGCAATCTCAAACATCTCAAACCATGAATTCAACAAGTTATTATGCAACTACATGAGATTCTAAGCAAGTTTCATATGTGGAATGACCCAAACGGAGTTACGGTTCAACCACAATCATCGAAACAAGTTTTAGTTTAAATCTGCCAAAAACAGCAACATAGCATTTTGAACACATGGAAACAACAAGTTACAATATTTCAAAATGCACAAACTAAGCATGGGGCAATAGTATACAACATCCACTTCATTTCATCATCACATATCATCATCAAAACATGCATGGATCACTTGGTAGGAAGCTCACAAGAAGGCTACTTAATAACAGTTTCAGACTTAGTGAAAATAGCAGTTTTAGACAGTGCAGTTTTTTTATCATGAAGGCATATTGACAGCAGTGAAACTATATGCTACAAGCCATGAAATGGCATGAAACTTAACAGGATGCTAGAGGATAATATCAACAACAATTAAATCCATTACACCTACCACAAAAGAGGTCTAGATCACTAGCAAATCACATGGCAAGGCAGCAACAAAATATAACAGATTTCAGACAGAAATATTTTAGGACCCTGAAAATAACAGATTTTTATAGCGAGTTGACAACAGCAAAACAACACCTACACATGCATCTCTATGACAAACAAAATGACCATGGGCTAGGACACACATCAAAGAACAAGTTTCATGTTGGAAATAATTTCATATCATGTCCGGATTAATTCCGATGAAAAAGACAAAAGGGCTTCACGGTAAAAATGACATGCACTCAAACATGCTCAAATGACAAAACTAAATGCATGGATCAATCCTATGGATTATTCTACCCCGAGAACATATATAATATGCATATGTTCATGTGGAATTTTAATCACAATTAAATATGCGGGATGAGGCCTAATCGCGGTAAAGCAATTCAACAATGCAAAAACAAATGCAAAAATGATTCCGACAATTATCCCGTGCATGAAAATGCAATGCAATTGAGATGGAAATTTTTATTATAAGATTGTATTAATTTGGTTACACGGTTAATTAATGATGAAAATGCGAGAATATGACGTATATGCAAAAATGCGGGAATGACATGTTAAATAGTTTTAGTCATGGATGCAAATGGCATATTAATAATCTACATAATATACTAAGCATGTCTCATGTTGAAATAATTTACAAACGATGCACGGTTGAATAATACGAAAATGCAATATTATGGCCTATATGCAAAATGGCACGAAATGACATGTAACAATTCCTATCATGAATGCAAGTTGGATATTGTGAATCTACACAAAATTCTAGGCAGGTTTCATGTAGAACACATTTTGATACGATGCTCGGATATTATTTGACAACGATTTGATACGCTAAATAATTAAAATAAAATAAAAAGGAAAAGGGGGGCTCACCCTGGGCCTATTGGGCCGGCTGGGGAGAGGGGAGATGGCCGGCAGGGGCAGCTGGGCCTCGGCCCACGCGCGCTGGAGCGGGAGCGGTCAACGCGCTCGGGGCACAACGCTCGTCCGCTCGTGCCCGAGCGAGGCAGCGCGCGGCGGCGGTAGGGCAGGGCGAGGAGGCGGCGCTGGAGGAGGGCGGCGAGGGGCGCGGAGGTGGCGAGGATCCGGCCGGCGGCGCCCGTTCCCAGCGGCGAGGACAGCCAAGGCGGCCGATGGCGACGAAGGGAGCTCCAGCCATGGGACCTGCGGGAAGAACAAGGCCATGGGGTGAGAGGGAGAGGAGAGGAAGAAGGGAAAGGAGGAAAGGGAAGGAGAGGAAGGAGGAGATCCGGCCGGCGGCGGCTGCTTCGGTGACGCAGCGGCTAGCTCCGGCGACGGGGAGCACGGGCGCGAGCACGGGAACGCCATGGGAGCTCGGGAGAGCTCCGGAAATGGCTCTGGACGCCGATTCGGGCCCGGAACTGCTCGAATGGGCCCAGATGGGCTCGGTGGGCTGGCTAGAGGTGGGGAAATGGCTGGCTAGGGTTTGGGCACGGGGAACGAGGGACTATTTATAGGGATTGGGGCTGGGGGTTACGACACTGTCCGATTCGAACTGCCGGGTGTCGACCCGACGGTCCGGAAGCGGAGGGACGGGCTACGGTGACTGTGTAGACGGGCAAAGAGGGGAAGAGAGAGAGAACGGTGCGACCCGTGGCACGAGGATTTAAAATGCCGAGAACGTCCGACGGAAACCGATAACTACCGATAACCTCTCTGCTGCGACTGACCGACGGGGTATCTAACGAGCTCGGATCGCGACAAAAATCGACGGGCGGTCTACCTAAGCTATAACTAGAACGCACGACAAGTTTCAACTCAATTCGAGAATATTTTTGCGCAAGCTTAAAAACGGTTTTATTTAAAAGATGTCGCGGGCGCGGGCGTGTGTGGCTGGTCTCGAACGGGCAACGGTGAAACGGAGAGAACCGACAACTACGAACGAATGCAAGTTTTCGAAAACCAGCGATGGTGCAATGCCGATGATGCGAATGATGCGATGATGAAAGCAACAATCATATGAACACATGCCGAGAACGGAAACAAAAGGGGAATCTTCTGGAACGTCGGTCTCGGGCTATCACAGTAGCTTCAGTTCCTGACTTCTTGGCAGCCTTTTCTTGCTTGTTAGCAAGTATCTCCTCAGGAATAAAATCTGAATCTTCTTCATCAGAGTTGAGCTTCTTCCTGGTCCTAGTGGTAGCCTTGGGCAACCCATGAGAGCTGGGGGTGCCTGGATCTAAGAATGAACTGGACTCTGGGCTAGTGCCTGAACTCATGTCAGCACCTTGCTCTGGCATATTCTGACTGTCCTCAACATCTGACATACTGACCCTGTGAATAGAGTATAGGAGAGTAGAAGTAGATGAGTCATCACAAAATGAGGCTGGTTTTTGAAATTTGAACAATGAATTTTCAAGATTTTTGCATTCTATCAAATAAATATCGGTGTAGCCGAAACAGAATTTTCGGTGGGTCCGAGACTGACTGACTTACTAACCAAAACTTGGCACCCTTTTCGGTTGGACCGAAAAGTGGTTCTCGGTTCCACCGAGTCAGTTCTCAGCCACACAAAATCCCATATCGGTGAGACCGATATGTCCATTTTGGTTCCATCGAGATTTATCGGGCGGATGGCAAAACCCTAGAATATTCATCTATCGCGAGATTATGGAGATTTGAGAGGATAGGAACATGTTCAAAGGGTGTATCATTGAATATTAAAGATCTAATGCACAAGAATCGGATGTGGGGCGCAATAGAGATCGAATCCGTGCCCTAGTTTGGCGCGGATCCTCTACGGCGGTGACGAGGGAGAGGAGTTCGTCGGCGACGGCGATTCCCAGCGGCAGAGGAGCGCGGGGAGACAAGGGCGATGACCAGGGGTCTTCGGAACGACATCTTAGGGTTTTGGAGCGCGACGTTTGAAGATAGAATTTCAAAGCGTCGGGGTCCACAACATATATACCCACCATTGTCGGTGACACCGATTCTAAATTTTTGGTGTCACCGAGTTTCACAACTGTCAGCTAACAGGGAAACTCGATGTAACCAAGAAGATGGAATCGGTGGTATCGAGATTGGAAAACCAGATCAACCCTAGGCATTCGGTGAGACGGAGATTTTTGTGTTGGTTATGCCGAGATGCACTTGGGAGGTTTTAATAGTCAGTCCTTGTCGATACGGAACTCCGAGTGCTCCACACATAGAGGAACCGAAAAGCACTTGTTCAAACTTTGTGATGCAACATGAATAGAGTATGAGGTGAGAAATCATATATAGCTAAAGAAGTGTTCCTAGGCATTCTTGTATATCCAATTGGCAAAAGATAAATCAAAAGCCAAATAGCAACAATTGGATATCCTCGAAGGAGAAATTAATTGCAGACCAACATGCTCACCCAATAAGTTATAAATGAAATCATGGCAAACATGCACATATACTCTAGCATCTAACAAGCACTTGGGCGATGATGAAGTCATCCATATATGAGTATTTTTCTTAGGAGCCAAGTAAGAGTACTTGATCATAGGTCATACTCATCGTTTAAGCACAAGTGGGGTTACCACTTTTACCTAAAGCATTTAATGTTTGTCACATACTATGAGATGCTTTGACTCAAGTCTTAGAGTAAATCTCCCCCTTGATGTGACATCCCCCATAGGAGGGATAAACTAACCTTGGGTTTTGTCGATGAAGACTTCATGTTGGTGAGGTAGTGGTGTATGCTCAAGGTTGATTAAGATCACCAAGAGTTGGGAGCATCCTTGTTGTTTCCTTACTCTTCTCACATACATGGGTTAGTCCCAACACACAAGAGACAAATACAAGGATATCTATGGACATGGAGTGCAAAGCATGTGTAATGATGTCCATTGATTTGTTGATTACCTTGCCCCTTGCTTACCTTTTAGGGAATGTGTGACTCCTTGATATATTGCATAGGGTTGATGTAGATTGCAAATAGATCTTGCCAATAATGAATGTGAGTGAATTTCATTGGCGGAGTCACCCCTCAAGAACTCTCTAGTTCTTCTTCTTGGGAATCCACATCAAGTTGATGGGGATCCTTGGTGTTGAAGTAGCACTTGTAGAAGTTGAGCTTGTAGTAGCCTTGGGAACCCACTTCACCAAAGCTTGGGATTCATCTTCATAAGTGTCAAAGTCCTCTTGGAGCTTATTCTTGACCTTGAGCTTGGTGTCTTGTGGTGGAAGGTCATGTTGACTGTTTGTCCCCTTGGGAAGAGTATTTTAATACTTCTCCTTTTGAGGAACAAACTTGGGATTGGGATATTGACCTTCTTCCCATTCAACTCCATTAGCATTGAAGCAGCCAACACCGCGATTCTTCCGGTATCCTCCGTGCTTGCGTACAATCTCATCAAATTGTTTGTACCCTCAAAGACTCTTGTAGATACCTTTCTATATAATTCCTTTCAATAAAGCATTTTCTTGCTCAAATGTAACTTGGGTAAGAGAATCATCATTAGTGGAATCAATAGAACTACTAGGAGCAACATCATTGGGTATTGTTGCTACTAGATGAAGAACCTTTCTTTCCTTTGTTACTAGTTTTCTTAGATTTGACTTGTGGCATGAATGTAGACAAGAGTAGTCGTTTGGCAATATAAGATGAAGTCTTGTTTCGGAGATCGTCATTAATAGCTTTAAGAAATTCATGTTCTTGCTCCAAATTGAGCTTCTCGAAGCGTAGCTTCTCATGAGTTCTTACAAGCTCTCTATGATCTTCAAGAGTAGGTTCATGAGCTAACTTAAGAGTGTTGAGTTCTTAAGTTAGTTCTTCTATTTTCATCTTATCATTGTCAATCGACTTATCTAGACTAGCATGAGAAATATCAAGTCCATTATGATTAACATCACTAGTTTTATCACATAGCAAGTCATCATCGTAAAGCAAATCATCATCATCACTATCGAAATCAAGATATTAGGGGTGTGATACCTTGGGGCCTTTGGCCATGAAGCAACTTCCACCTCCTTCATTTGGTGAATCAAATATATCATAGGAGTTGGTTGTCACTAGTGCAATTCCGGCAACACCATCATCTTGACTATAGTCGGAGTTGGAGTGATAGCTTCTCTCGGAGTGGTTGTCGGAGTCGGAGCCGGAAACCCATTCACCAACATAAGCTTGATGCTTTCTTCTTCAGTACCTCTTGGTGTGCTTGTCCTACTTCTCTGAGTCCCTACTTCTCCTTGAGGGTCTTCGTTCATAACGATCATCTCTACTCCTTCTCTCTCTTAGAGGTGATTCATCTCTTGAGCTTCGTCTTCTTGGTGACTCTTCTCTTCGTTTGTAGGGAGCCAAGCACTCATTTGAGTAGTGTCCAGGCTTCCCACAGTTGTAGCAATTTTGATCACGACTTGACGATCGCTTCTCTTCATATATTGAGTTGGATCTGCAATCTTTGCTTCTATTCTTGGAGGACTTGTTGAATTTCTTGACCATGAGGCTTATCTCTTCATTTGTGACAAGGTTGTCGCTTGAGGTAGCGGGAGCATCACTTGTGGCTTTGTAAGCACCGCTAGACTTGTGATGAAGGTCTTCCTTGTCTTTGAGTGTCATCGCATGAGCAACGATTCTACCAATCACTTCCGTTGGTTTGAGATCTTTGTAGTTGGGCATCATTTGGATCAATGTGCACACGGTGTCATATCTCTCATCCAAAGCTCGAAGTATCTTCTTAATGATGAACTTGTCAGTCATTTCTTCGCTTCCTAAGCCGGCAATCTCATTGGTGATGAGAGCTAGCTTAGAGTACATTTTAGCGACTCCTTCACCATCCTTCATATTGAACTTGTCAAGTTGACATTGAAGAACATCTAACTTGGATTCTCTCACGGACTCAGTTCCTTCGTGCATATCAACCAAAGTATCCCAAATCTCTTTTGCGTGTTCAAGACAACTGATTTTGTTGAATTCTTCAGGACATAGGCATTTGAAGAGTATGTCACATGCTTGAGCATTGAGTTGCAACATCTTCAATTCATCCGCAGATGCTTCACGATCCGCTTCCATTCCATCCGCAAAGAATTCACCTTGCAAGCCAACACGAACAACAGCCCAAATGGCAGGATTATGACCAAGCAAATGCATTTTCATTTTATGCTTCCAACTAGCAAAATTAGTGCCATCAAAGTACGAAGCTCTACAGTGATAATTTCCCTCACTAGATGCCATACTTCTCCTAGGTTGTGAAACCAATGCAATGGAGACCAAATCTCTGATACCACTTGTAGTATCAAAAGTAGGTCTAGAGGGGGGTGATTAGACTACTTGCCAAATAAAAGTTTTGCCTTTTCCCAATTTTAATTCTTGGAGCATTCATAGCATATCAAGTAACACCCTACACATGCATGACTAAGAGTGTAGCAGCGAAAAATAGGGACATTACACATGTAAGTAAAGAGAGGGTTAGGAATGCAAACATAAGTGATGACACGATGATTTTTCCCGTGGTTCTGATAGGTGGTGCTATTGTACGTCCATGTTCATGGAGTCTTCAACCCACAGAGGGTAACGATCGTGAGAGTCCATGGAGGGCTCTACCCACTGAGGGTTCCACGAAGAAGCAACCTTGACTATTCCATGCGGCTTTCATCCACGAAGGACCAGCCTCACTATGGGTAGATCTTCACAAAGTGGGCGGTCTCCTTTCCCTTACAAACTTATTAGTTCACTCCACAACACGAAGTAGGAGGCTCCCAAGCGACACCTAACCAATCTAGGAGGCACCACCCTCCAAAAGGTAATAGGCTCGGTAATGACGATGAACTCCTTGCTCTTGTGCTTCAAGATGATAGACTCCTCAACACACAATCACTCTCTCATAGATTTGGCTTCGTAGAAGAGATGTTATTGGTGGAAAGCAACTTGGGGAGGCTAGAAATCAAGATCCATATGGTTTGAGTAGAAGATCTTGACCTCAACACAAGGGTAGGTGGTTCTCTCTCAGAAAACTGAGTAGGATAGGTATGGAATAGTTCCGAGTGCTTCTCTTTCGAGTGGGTGGTGGTGAAGGGGTATATATAGGCATCCCCAAAAATCCAAATGTTACACACAAAAAGTCAGACTCGATGACACCGATGTGTAAATCTCGATGGTACCGAAGTGAAAAAAAGTGGCAACTTTTGAATCTCAGAGGGACCGATATACAACTCTCGGTTGCACCGACAAGGTGACCAATGGTCAGATTTACCAGTCTCGGTGACGCTGATTCACCATTCTCGGTCGGACCGAAAATGTGAACTTGCATAACAGAATCTTGGCAACCCAACTCGGTGGCACCGAGTGTAGTGTCGGTTGCACCAAAGTGTTAGGGTTTGGCTGAGTCTGTCTAGGGTTTGAAACTTGGTGGCACCGGGATAGGAATGTTGGTTGCACCAGTTTGACATGTTTGGCTTAGAACAAACTTTGGTGGGAGAGTTTGTGGATGTTTTGGTGACAGTCACTTGTGCACGTTTGAGCATATTATTCACCATCAAAACTTTACCTCCTTTTAATAGTATTGGCTTTCCTATATACACAAAGTGATTTCTCACAAATGTAAAATGTAGAGTCCTCTTGCTTGAAGCTTGGCCAACCTATTTCCTTGCATCTTGGGGTAGTTCCACAATCCTTTTGCCATTCCCATCATTGAACTTTTCCCAAAATATACTTGGCGAAGACATTAGTTCAATGATTTATGGGTTGTTATTAATTACCAAAACCACCAAGGGAGCAAATGTGCTTTCATCTTATCGTTGCTCGGTGAGCGAGTTCTCCGCGAATTGCAATCAGATCAAGGGTGACCTGATCAAACAACGCCTCTTGTGCTCTTAAGTAGCGGACAAGATGCAACACGACGGGATCTGTCTCATGGTCCCCATTGGCGACTTGGGGAGACCCACTATATCCTTCAGGCTGGGATGGTTGGCTGTGGTGTGCTGGGTTGGGGCATACGTTCCCTTTATAGAAAGATAATGGAGTCTTCCTTTGTAGCTTGTGAATGGGACAACTCAGGTGTCGATCATGGGTGTGTGATCGATGGGCTAGGCTACTAGGTTGGGCACCGACTGCCAAAAGCTGTCGGGGTCACTGTGTGGGCTATCAGGTAGGATAGGCTTGTTGTGGTGAGGTCAAGGTCTCGTGGGTGAGTTAACCTAGTTTTATTGACCTGGACAAGATAGGACTAGCAAATGGTCAGGCTTGCTCTAATACCAAGGTTGTCAGGACCAGATTTCCAGGATATTAATTTCCCAACAAATGTCCCTTGTGCTCACCAACCCCAGGATTACTGTTAGCTGGTGAGGCACATTCTTGATACAGAAATTCCAAGGAAAACACAAAACCTTAAGTACAAGACCATTGTGGTCTATGAGTACAACAAAGTTTTCTAGCGGTTCGTGGATCATCATCGTCTGTGGGACTCCATTTCCCACATGAACAGCTGACCTGGATAATTCATATCTTCGCATGGCTGCTGTCTCTGTGCGTAGGTTCCCGGGATGTCGTCAATGTGCTCCTCTCCAAGCAAGAATTCTGGCCAAGACAATAGCTAGGGACAAGCCAGTAAGTACTTTCAATGTACTCTCAAACATCATGAAAACAGGTATAATATAGCAGGTGATAATCATGCACTGAAATAATCCACGATCACTTATTCAATCACAAAATAAAATTCATGATGCACGCAAGCAATTCATTCATATTAAACAGGAATTAGCAATCAGAGAATAAAAATAAAATAAACCGATCGGGTGTTTGAAGCAACGCCTCTAAAGGATAATAATATAAAGCATGCCTCAGTCAGGCATCTGAGCGACACCACATAAAGGGCTTATAATAAAAATAAATAACACGCGTGCCACAGTCGGGCATCTGAGCGACGCCACATAAAGCGCTTATAGGTAAAAGCCACAGCCGAGCGTCTCGGCGACGCCACATAAAGGGCTTACAAAGCAAGCAACATGCATGCGACAGTCCGGCATCTCAGCGACACCACATAAATGGCTTATATAATAATAATCACAATGAGTATTCAGGAGGTAGAACCAGCCCATGGGTACTCAACAATTGAATCAATATAAATGGTTAATGCACAATAATAATAATCACAATTATCATTCGTCACACGTCATGATCAATATTCTGGTTTAGAAGTTCTTGTCCAAAGACCAACGCTAAGACCGACACTCGACCCATCCCAGACTGTAGTCCTTAACCGCGGACATGGCTATTCGAATAGATGTAAACTCTAAATAGGGTGTACTCTTTACCCACGAGAAACAGATTCTTTTAGTCCACCGGGACTAAGTCCGCTTACGGGATTTTAGTTGAAAACACACCTGACTCGCACACACCAGCTTAACTTACCGGTACCTGGACTCACCCATGACACTCGTTAAGCAAAACTCTAAGTGGGGAGGCTACAATGACCTCGATTAGGATGGGATAAAATTTATACCGCACGCTACTAAGGGGTGCCCCCCTCTCAGTCCCAACCTAAAACACCCATGCCCCCGGACGAAATGGCTTGCCTACCAGATGCATCTGGTATCTTCTACTATGGCCTCTCTATATGGTGTGTGCCAAGAAAGGGGTTGACAACTTACTGAACCGTACCCTACCTATGATAGGGACAAGTGGTAGTACGAAACAAGTATGGGGGTTACTGGAACAAGACTTGATCTATGGTTGACTCAGGAGGTTTATGTGTTTCCTGCTGGTTAGCACAACAAATATTTTTCCACACTCTCAGGTAGAATCACCACTTATCGCATCCCATCATACCTCACTGACCATCGTCGCTCTAACGAGATGTCAGCACCAAGCTCGTGTCCACCCGAGACAGAGACTTGTCCCGGATTCCTTCCGGTAGGCATGAGTGGCACAAAGTGGTAACTACTGCCACAAGTATTTCAAGTTCATTAGCAAGAAATCATCATAATGCATTTGCAAGCACGATCATACTTTCACATGAAATAACGCACACTTCATGTGAACTTAGCGTTGCAGTTTTGTTTGTCACCCCGAGATCACACAACAAATACTATACCAGGGTTCAAAATTCTTGTCTTGAATGTGCAGAGATGTAGGGTGCACTCCAAAACTTTTGAAAGCTTACTTCTCTCTCCATTTCCTATTTTGAAATTATTCGAATCAACATGCAATTCAAAAACAGTACAAAAAGTTGTCTTAAACATTTTTGAAATAAATCTTAAAATAAACTAGGTGAATTTTGAGAGAGGTAGGAAAAAGAATCAACTCATTTGGAGTCTTGGTTTAAAGGTTAAGAACAGTCAAAGTTTAGTCAAAATTGTGTTTTAAAAATAAATCAAATAAAAGCAAACGGTTTGAATAGAACACGCCTTCTGAAAACAGTTGCACACTGACAGAGAATACACTTTCTCTAGAGGGAAACGTTTCGGCGGGGCTACGCCATTGGAGAAGACGGTCGACTGACCGACAGGTGGTCCCCACCTGTCGGGTTCGTCCTCATCCTCAAGCGCGTGCCACACAAGGGACAGAGGCGAGCTGTCGCGACGATTACCGGTGCTAGAGGGCATCGTTTTTGGCGTTCAGCATATCGATGTGCTTTGGAGAAAGAATCGCAGCTCATGGGGGCGATGGGACTCGCTGGGGAGCTCGAGGTCGACCAGAGTTTCATCAATTGCGGAGGGGAGCATCGGCCATGATGTAGCTTGCTCAGGTGGAAATGGAGATGGGAACATGCTTTAGGGGTTGAGGTGGAGCTAATGGTGAGTAGAAAGGGGAGGGGGAGCTCTGGTTCGCGTCGAATTTTTGTAGAGGGGCGGTAGTGGTCGACCAGAGACGGGGGACATGAGCTCCTCTGCTTGTCTAGTGGCCTCGGGGTCCAAATGGGAAGGTGAGGGGGGGGGGGTTGAGCGGCCTAGAGCTCGAGGGGGTCCCTTATATAGATGGGCGACGTCGGTTTTGCTGCGGCCATGGATAACTTCGGCGAACCGCCTTTATGTAGCAACAGGGGCTACGTGGCGATGCTGGGCGCTAGAGGACAAGCTACGGATGAGCTCGCGTTGTGTAAGGGGCCTAGCTGGCGTCCTCGTGTGGCTTGGGCGGCGCTGTCCATGGCAGAGGCTGTCGCGGCCACAGGCACGCCACCAAGAGAGCTCTGACGGTGGCGCTGCGAGGCGGAAAGGGGTGGTCGGGGCGGCGCTAGCGAGCTGTAGGGGGCGTGCACATGGCTCTACGGCTGGGGAAGGGCCAGGGGACGCGCCAACTCGGGCACGAGCACATGCAAAAAGCATGCTCTCCTCGCGCGGGCATGCACACTACGTGCTTGATGAAATGCCATGACAACTAATGATGCTTGGGTGCTAATGAAAATTAACAGGGCTAGGTTAACTTCAGAGCATAGGCTAGGAGACACTTTGGTTTGGTCAGAGGGACAAGCTTGTAATGCAATTATAGAACCATGCCAAATCAGGACATGCTCTAAAGGTGTTTGACAAAATGCCAAGGCCACCTAGCAGGCCTTCCTGGCCACCAAAATTTCTAGGTTTGGGTCTCTTTAGGTGCACACCAAGATGGCAAGCTTATTTGGTCAAAAGCAAAAACTCCCTAGTGCAAGTTGTTGAGAAAACCATTTCTAGGCAGAAACTACAGGGCATTATTGCATGTGGTTAAAATATCCTAATGAGGCTGATCTCCTGAATTTAGGGTTTGGTAGGGATAACTATAAGGAGTAAAAACACCAAGGCAATTAGATAAAAATAAAATGGGTTTGTTGTACAAAATGCCAATCTGGACCAAAATGAAGAAGAGGATCATTTGCTCAAAATTTACAAAACACTTGGCTGGGTTTTTGCATAAATGTAATCCTGGGACATCTCATGTCATCTACAAATTTTTCTGGAATTTTTAAAAGAATTTATGGAGTAGTTATAGTGCAACTCATGCCTTTAAAAGGATAAAAATGCATTTAAAAGAATTAAAACTTGGCAAGTTTTATTATAAAAAAATTCCACTGGTTTTACTAAATGAAATAAAATGCTTTAGTGAAACATTCGAGCTGCACAATATTATTCAAAAGTTTCAGATAAGAGGGAAGAATTTCGTAATTCAGAGGAAAAGAGTGGCGCTGAAATCCACAAAAAAATCCAGAGAATAGAAAATAAACATTCCTGGCAAAAATTTAATTAATAAAACATGATTAATTTTTCGGGGTGTTACACAGCCTTTTCCAGTAATCTACCGGAGGGGGATCCGATCACGGAGGGCATCTTCATTAACTCCATTGCCCCTCTGATGATGCGTGAGTAGTCCACCACAGACCTACGGGTCCATAGCTAGTAGCTAGATGGTTTCTTCTCTGTCTTGATCTTCAATACCATGTTCTTCATGATCTTCATGGAGATCCATCTGATGTAATACTCTTTTGCGGTGCGTTTGTCAAGATCCGATGAATAGTGGGTTTATGTTCAGATTATCCATGAATATTATTTGAGTCTTTTCTGAATTTTTATATGCATGATTTCATATCTTTGCAAGTCTCTTCGAATTATTGGTTTGGTTTGGCCAACTATATTGGTAATTCTTGCAATGGGAGAAGTGCTTGGTTTTGGGTTCAATCTTGCGCTGTCCTCACCCAGTGACAAAGTAGGGGTAGCGATGCACATATTGTATTGTTACCATCAAGGGTAAAAAGATGGGGTTTTCATCATGTTGCTTGAGTTTATCCCTCTACATCATGTCATCTTACCTAATGCATTACTCTATTCTTCATGAACTTAATACTCTTGATGCAGGCAGGAGTCGGTCGATATGTGGAGTAATAGTAGTAGATGCAAAATTGTTTCGGTCTACTTGACACGGACGTGATGCCTATATGCATAATCATTGCCTTGAATATCTACATGATTATTCGCTTTCTATCAATTGCTTGACAATAATTTGTTCACCCACTGTGAAACTTTCCTTCAAGAGAGAAGCCTGTAGTGAAATCTATGGCCCCCGAGTCTACTTTCCATAATATATTTTCAGATCTATAAACCAAAAATACCAAAAATAACTTGCTATAATTTATTTATCTTTTACTTTCCACACTTGTTTACATCTATCTCTATCACATCTAATCGTTGCAAATAATCGTGAAGGGATTAACAACCCCTTTATAGCGTTGGGTGCAAAAGTTTGATTGTTTGTTTAGGTGCATCCATCGGTGACTTGCTTGTTCCTCCTACTGGATTGATACTTTGTTCTAAAAAACTGAGGGAAATACTTATCTACTTTGTTGCATCACCCTTTCCTCGTCAAGGGAAATCCAACGCACGCTCAAGAGGTAGCAGGCCGTCGAGCAACCTCCGAAGGGGATGACCAAACTAGTCAATCGATTCAAGGGAGCCCGAAGTAGGTTCGAGCTGTAGAAGACATCGGCTTGCCGGGAGGGATCCCGGCAGGCATGGGCGATGATCAAGACCTGCTATACCGGACTTAACCCTAAGCTTATGGATCGGGTTGGGCCTGTAGGTCCAGATGGACAAGAAGTGCCACTCCACCTGGTGTACAACCAAGTGATGCCTGCCGCCCGTCTCTTGCAAGAAGACTCCTCCCTAGACACTATAATCAACAATCCCGATCAGCAGCCGAATGTATGATTATATGTAAATGTGTACAAATAATCGAGTAGTCGCTGCATCTGTGTGGTAAACTTTGTCTTAACCGTCTTTCAGCATCTACCTCCCGCGCTAAGAGCTCGGGAGTGTTCCTAGTAATTTATCACCCTAGAAGAGTGAATTATGTTCGGGGAACCAGGCAATCCGGCCATTTGGTGCGAACGAATAGAAAGCACACAGGGAGGTATGTTATATTACTGCTTAGTGTAAGAAACATCTTTCGAAGAAAATAGTACCTCCATCGATACATTTCTTCAGGGTTCTACGAAGATCGTAGGTAGAAGGCCGTATACTGCTAGTATGCCGCTAAGGGCTTTTGAGAGAAAAGAAGCCCAAGTAATGGTGATAACAACCATAGTCGTATTAATTGCTTCCGTCATAGCCGACCAATTGTCTACTTCAGATAGCTAGCTTTTTGCTTCACCCATCTAAGGTACGTATCCGGATGACCCGGTCATAACAGTCGCAGAGGTGCTCCCTTTACTCTCTAGCCGAACAATCGGGAACGTAGAGGCTAAGCACAGGAGTGAGGCAACCCAACTTGGCAAAGTCTTAGTTTGAATTGATGCATATGATGGCTTAAACGCGACAAAGGAAACGTCTGTACACAATAAGTGTGGATAAATGCTTATAATATAAAAGCATTGGCTTCGGAAAGAAGCCCCCAGGTGTTGTGTTTGGATTTAACACTCAAGGGTGTAAGCTGAGAGTCTTAGTACAAGATCAGCTGAACTGAACATAGATTTGTCAAGAAAAGAAAAAAATCAAATCTACCAAACAACGAGGTGGGATGAGAAGGAAAAAGTAAAGAAAAAGTAGAGAAAAAGGAGGTAAAGGGTAAAGAATATGACGACACCGGTTTATACGTAGAAGCGCCGGAGACGAGCTGCGTTCCATGGGTTTGGTTCAAGGCAATTGTCCGACGGGTTCCGAAGATGGTATGCCCCTCCCGCGAGTACCTCATCGATTACGAAGGGGCCCTCCCATTTGGGGTTGAGTTTATGCTTGTGCTTCTCCGGCAGACGTAAGACGAGTTCACCCATGTGGTACGCTTTTGCCCTGACCTCCCTACTCTGGTAACATCGGGCCTGCTGTTGGTAAAAAGTAGAGCGAGCCCGATCTATGTCGCACTCTCCTTCTAAGGTGTCCAGGTCATCCCACCGATCTAACTCGGCTTCCTTTTTTGTGTACATGCACACCCTTTGTGTGTCGTGAATAATATCACAGGGGAGGACTGCTTCTTCCCCATAGACCATGAAGAATAGTGTGTATCCCGTTGATCTGTTCGGGATGGTGCGCAGGCCCCATAAAACGGAGTCAAGCTCCTCCACCCAATGACAATCAGACTCATGAAGAGATCGGACCAAACGTGGCTTAATACCGCTCATGATGAGACCATTTGCTTGTTCGACTTGTCCATTGGTCTGCGGATGATACACTAATGCGTAATCGATCTTGATGCCCAGTTTTGCACACCAATCCTTGACCTCTTGGGCCGTGAAGTTGGATCCATTGTCCATTATTATACTGTGCGAGACACCATAACAGTGTACCACGTCAGATATAAAGTCGATTACTGGTCCGGACTTGGCCGATTTGACGGGTTTTGCCTCTATCCATTTGGCAAACTTGTCAACCATGACCAATAAGTATTTATTCTTCTTGGTCCCCCCTTTAAGTGGTCCAACCATGTCCAGCCTCTAGACCGCGAAAGGCCAAGTGATCGGAATAGTCTGAAGAGCGGTTGGGGGCATGTGGCTTTGATTTGCAAAAAGTTGACACCCATGAAGTGTTTGATAAGTGACTGGGCGTCAGTCCGAGCAGTGGGCCAAAAGAAACCAGCTCGAAAGGCCTTGCTAACCAAGGCTCTTGCTTCGGCATGATGATTGCCCATCCCAGCGTGGACTTCAGCCAAGAGCTGCCTGTGGGGACCCCGACTCATAAGTCGTGATCACCGAATGTATGTGCACAATGATCCCAAAGATCAATGCTCATTGAACACACAGAAACTGAATAACAAGAGTCTTACATCCATTACATACCGGTTTACTCAAATATGGCCTTTATGGCCAAGTCTTCATATGATTGCAGCGGAAATCTTCAATGATAGCGTGAACCCATGCCATCTTCCTTAACCCTACAGTCATTCTGACTGGGAAGCCTCCTAGCTCAGATGTCCGTCACCAAGGTAATCTTCATCATAACCTGTTCTTTCATGCCTGGCCAATAAAATAACCAGTGGCAAGCCAATGAGTACTTTGAATGTACTCACAAGAAACCCATGTATGGAACAAGGCAATAACCATGCATGAAATAGCACTAAGTAGGTATTTTGCAGAAAGCTAATTTTGAATGCAATGACATGATCAAGTAACTATGTAAGCATGCATCACTAGTTGGCGGATATCCATATGAACCAGTTACATATATCATCATAAACAGGGGGTTGAACATCTCATGTTCAGTCATCACGTCAAGTCATATGATTTATCTCAAGTATACCATCTTTCTTATCCACACACACACCAAGTTTATGAAAACACAGGACATAGTTTAAGCAGCACCACCCAACTTTCCTTGACCGTGGACCCGGCTATTCAAATAGTTTTACACTCTACAGAGGTTGCACACTTTACCCACAAGACTCGGGGAACTTCCAAGTCATCCACGACTCGCGGTATATCACATACCCGAGGTAAGCACCCAAACAATGCCTTTCCCATGGTGATACTAAACAAAGAGTCCACTCATTGGTGCCATCCCTCATGATGTACATCACTCGTATCATCCATGAGGGCACGCAACGGTGTGCCCGGTGCCTGTAAAGACAGCGCATGGCCTTCCACTCTGGGATGACCCCGTCTCAAGAGTGACCACTTCACTCTCGCCACTGGTAATGCGGGCTCTCTGCTAGCACCAACCATCGTAATCAACAAAACCCTGTCCCATATAGGGGTATAGTGGTCGCACATGTAAGGTTAGGATGGTCGACAAATCTTAAATCTAATCCGTTTTCGAAAACAATCACACTCACTTGTTCCGGTACACCACTTCTCTCTCAAGTGGTTACCCAACTCATCATCATCTCCCTCGGGCATTAGTGGCACCCGACGGGGTTTTCGAATAGTTTTGAAATCATTTGTGTTTCCATCACCATGCATATTCCCAATCCCACTTGCATAGCATCTACTAGCAACCTAACTACTCCCACCCGCACAACCCTCATAAGGAGGTAGGGTCATGCACGATGCAAGTGTCAACAAGAAAGTATCGGAGGCATCCCACCGAAGGGGAATACCACATCATCATGATCAATACAAAAAAATAAAGTGCTACATGCCATGCAATTAAAGTTTTCATAGTCAAGGTCAAAGGGCTTCTTCCCTGGCTTCGCAAAGACTTCGAGGTCTTCACACGCTTCTCGTCCAACTCCGAGCAATCCGTCTACTTCGTCAACTATCGTCGAAAACAACCGCAATAAGCAACATAACAAACAGAGAAATAAAAATGCTCTATAAATGGGATATTTATTTTCCTTGGACACCTCTGGTTATAAAAAAATAACCAAGGAGGTTTCATTGGTGTGGATCAAGGGGGATTTTTGAACGGTGGAATTGAGGGACATGATGATCCTATAAGATGTCCACAAAAAATATTTTTATAAATATGTGGAGGCACTCATCAAAGAGGGAATGATATTAGAAGAATTTACAAAGTGGTTTCACTGGATTTGGAGTTGGGATGAATTTCCTATGATTTTCATAAGATGGAATAATGGAAAAGGGGCTATTTATTTGGTCCTACCGAAATAAAGCATGGGAAAAATGTTAAAAAAATCTTTAAAAATCGGCTATGATTTTGTTGACACCTAGGAACTTGAACCACTCTATTTGGAGTTGATATGAAGGTTCAAGGATTTTTGTAATGTGGGTTCATAATACAAGATACAACCAAAATATTGGTGGAGCAAAATATGTTACAAGCAAAAATTGTGCAATGCACATATTTGGATAGGTCAAGATTTTCGGAATCTATAGAAACTTGAATCACCAAATTTGAAGGCCAAATGAATATTCTATGATTTATTTAGTTCCACTGGAAAAGAAACTAGTGAGAGGGATTACCAAAAAGGCCAACATGCGCACAGGGCGCAAGTTAGCAAATGGGCCAGCCCAGCTGCCCGGCTCAGCACGCGCACGGCCATGCCGGAAGCGTATTCTTGGGGAGTATGCCTTCCCAGTGGGGAGGTGGCCACTAGAGACCCGCCTCCACTTAAACTGGCGGGCCTGACCAGCTAGGTCGATGACTCGTGGGCCCCGCCCATCAGGACCTCCTTCCTCCTCCCGCTCGAGTAGAAGGGGAGGCAAAGCTGAGCGGCCCCGGCGCCCGCCCCTAGCGGCACCGACAGTCCCCAGCGATGCTCTGACTGCTGGCGTGCTCGGGGCAGTGAGCCGCATCCGCCTGCGCCATTCCCGGGTTGACTATGGTGTCGGTCGTGGCAGTGGTAGCTGACGGCGGCGTTGGGCAGGACACCCTCGCTATGGGAGGAAAGGAAGGGAGCTAGGGAGAGGTTAGTGGCGGTGCTAGAGATGCTCCGACGGGACTCGGGGAAGAGAAGGGAGGCCGGGGAGCTCTAATTCGAGCGGGGGCCAACGGCAAGGCCTCGGCCATGAAGGACGGAGCCGAGCTCAGGGGCTCAAGTGACTCGTCTAGGAAGACCTCTCGGAGGAAGGTGGGCAAGAGGAGGCAAATGGGGGGGCTTGGGAACGGTCTTGTAGGCAGGGGCGACCAGAGAGAGCTCGGGTGGCCTCGGATGCGCCTCGGGCGCGATGAGCATGCGCGAGAGGTGCCTTGGAGGTTTCTGAGTGTCGGGGAGGGGCGTGGGAGGATGAGAGGGGTTCCTTGGTGCGCGTGGGAATCCTGTCGCTGCCTACCACAAGCAACAGGACAACGTATGCTGGTAGAGCACCGTTGCTGCATGCCAATAGCGTGGTCACCATGTCAACGCATGTCCAGGGAGACATTTTGGTCGACAAAAGCTGTCTGGGATGTGGGGCACACATGCAGGAGAGCACTGGTGGAGTTTCATTGCTTATTAATCTAGGTCGGGTGGTTTTCCACTAAGGTCAAGTTTGCAACAGCAAACTTGGGGGCTAGCTCAGGGGATTTTACTAAAAGGATTATGGGGTAAGAAGTTGCCTGGGTTTCTTAGGTATGGAAGGAGTACTAACACCCCAAGTTTCAGCTCAGGGAGACAAGTATAATAGTTACTTGTAGTATAAAGCCACATTTGTTGCCATAATGTAGGTTTAGATGGACCGCTCACATTTCCCACAAGAGCCTGCCATATTTGGGTTTGGTTTGATGCATAGGTATGCAAGTGAGGCTGTAGAAAAGTTTGGGGCTATTAGCATGAATAGAATAGTGGGGGAGGGGAAGAATAGGCCTTTACATGGTAAAAAGAGAGGGAAAAGAGAGAGTTATCCCCCCCACTAATAGATCAGAGGCCATGGCAAGGTTACTAGAGGTAAATTTGGGTTAGAATATACTTTGGTAAAAAGTTGGGGGCACGGGGAATCTTTTTGGGCCCACTTTGCTTGTCCACAAGCTCATGGCTGAAGGTGTTTGATGTTGTCGTAGGGTATCTAGGGGTATCCAATGGCCTTGAAATTTACCAGGGTCAAATGAAAAGTCTATTTGGTCATGATCACAAGTTTTGAGCCCAAATGAAGAAAGTTGATAACACAAACTTGGTAAACCCTAGAAATTAACAGAATCAGGTTTCTGTAGATCTAGGCATGCTAAACTAATCTTCCAGATGCCCCACTTGGTGTAGTAGCATTATTGGGGTATTAGAACATGTCCATAAAGTTTGGGGTCAAAAGGAGAAAGTTTTCAACGAAGAGTTGCTCAAATTTGACTCTGGACAGAGAGGGTTTTAGGATATTTTGGTGAACCAAATCATATGGTATTGAGATGAAACTTGCCAATACGATCACATATATCATATGTGACATACTATAATTTTACTGGATTTATTTGAAAATATTTCTTATAGAAATATTTCAAATACTTGAGATAGGCAGAAATGGTTTTGTAGGGTTTTGTCCAATATTTTGAACATGACCATGTGTTGAAACTCATATATGTGGAACATATATGTCCGCTGAGTTTCCCTAAATTTTCTCAAATATTTTTAAAGCATTTAAATTATTTTTCCCTATAAAAGAACATTTTTGGCCTTAACAAAAAGCCTTTAAATTAAATAATGAAAATATATTTAAAAATAATATTTTGTGGTTTTGGGGAGTTATATGTAGTAGGTTTGAAATAAAGCATTTGGGGAAAATGATCGACACAATTTGGGGACTTGCAGTGCAAATCTCAAATCACGGGTTTCGAAAGCTAATTTAAATAAATGCTTTTTGGCCAAAATAATATTTGTTAAAATATTTTTAAGTCCTATTCACATGGCATGATCATTGGACAAGAGATGGAATCAAGGAAAAGTGTTCTTGAGGGTAGGAAGATGTTTTATGAATTATAGTGCACTAGCAAGCAATTAGACAAGCAAGCAAATAACACACAAGTCAAGCATTCAAATGCACACACACACAAAATTAATTTGCCCTAATTTGAGTCATGTTAACTTAGTCATGAGGCAAAACACATGGTGTGACAGACCTACCCCCCTTACAAGATTATCGTCCCCGAGATTCCTAGTCTAGGCGTAGGAAGATGCAGAAATTTAGAGGTGAGGTAATCTTCACATTCCTTGTTGCTTATGCTCCGGCGTGGTTGTCCTTCTAGTCTTAAAGTTCCTAATGATATGTCTTCGAGTGCATCGTTGACTTTGTCTAAGGATGAACAGGGTTCTTGCGATATGCTAGGCTTGCCTAAAGGTCAAGGGTTTGGTGGATGAGGTTCTGACAAGGGTCTGGCTTGCGTGTGTATTCCAAAGTCGGAATACGTGGAAAAGTAGTGTGTCGACATGCTGGTCCTAGGACTGCTCACGTTGGTTAGTGACATCTAGATGTCTCACGTTAGAATAGAAGGGTTGAGCCTTGGTGTATCTTCTCGTTGACGGGGAAGTCCTTATCTTCCTTAAGGCAAGAGATCTTCAGTCGCCGTTGGTCTTCATCCTTGAGAGTGTTGAGGCGCGTCATCATGGGCTTCTCGTCGAGACCTTCTGTTTGAGTAGGTTGCCCGGGTAGATTCTTCATTCTTCTTTGGTGTCTTCATCGTCATGGACGCACCTTTCTGGAGGGTCTTTGAGTGTTTGGTCTACTCATCTCTTCGTGGCAAGGTCTGCGTTGCGTCTCGTCCCTAAGACTGAGCTTAGAGACTCGTCGTAAAAACGGGTTCTACCATTTGGTAAGGTTTCAGTGGGGTTCTAGATAAGTTTTCTATTCAGAGTATAGATCGGCCATGTAATCCCCATGGTCTAACGCTTGGCAAGTGGGGTGAACCATCTTTGACAGGTGGTTTACCATGGTCGCGTCAAGGTCAATGCCCTAGATTGCCTAAAAAGGCATGATAACGAAGTCATGACAGTTGTCCAATCCATTCTAGGCATCTGAAGGGAGTAGGGACATCATGCTCATTGTACACCATCAAAGTGGGGGAGTGAGGGGTGTTAACTACTTAAAGCAAGGGAATAGTTAATCCTCTTGATGTCCAAGGGCCTCATCGGGCTTGAACGTTGGTGCTTCTTGATATAGTCTAGTTGATGTAGCCGGCAGAGGAGTGGTGGTTGACTTCTTTTTGCTTCTTCTTCGTCGTTGTCATGGATTCGCAATCGTAGTGGATCTTCATCTTGCTTGCGCAAGAAAGTCTTCTTCTGTTGGGAGGGTGCTTTGCGGAGTCCAACTCCTTTAAGGTGAAACCTTATACTCGAGAGGCATGGTAATTGGTGTTCCTGGGGCTGGTCCAAACAGGGTGTTCCTCCTCTCATTGGGTAGATGAGTATGTCATCCAGAGCACAACAACCTATCTCCCGAAGTATCACATAAACACATTGATCATGGGATATGTGAGAGGAGCGGGCATTCGTCCCGGATGGTCACTAGTTCAGGGGTTCGTGATCCAACATAATCTAGTTCTCCGTGTCCTCCTTCCTTATGAACATGATTGGTGGTGGATGAGGTGGAGTATTGGCCAGAGTCTAGTGACTTAGAGCCAAGGCCTATGGTCATAATCTGACCATATTATGGCTCAATAAAGCTTCGGAGTTTCAAAGAGCTTAGAATGCGAGTGAATGTCTACCATCTCACCCTGAGCACAGCTATTAGATGCCAATAGTACTGCCTATTACTCCAAACAAAAATCACCCTATATCATCGAAGGCATCATCTCATATAGGTCAATTCCAATATCACGCATGCTACTCATCTATTTCCCTATGTAAAAATCCTCAGGATCACAAGCCGCTAAGCTTGATCATGACACTATAAATCCAAGTATTCAACTAATATATGCAAGGTCTAAGCTGTAGCATCTCTATGCTAAGGAAACATGTAATATACAAATCCAAGATCTTGTTCCCTTCCTACGAATCCAACTTAATCGATCCACGAATATCATGCACCATTACATGATACTTTGCTGCAACAAGTCCAGCATTGATGGTGTCCAACATAATCTCCTCGAGTTCATATAATCCACATATCATTACAAGTACCATTATCATGAACTTCCCATCTCATGGCAAACTACACTCTAAGGTCGAGCTCATATAGATTCCTAAATTATCCCTAATGTCACCCGATTCCTTCTACTATCATCCACCGAGAAATGTGGTAGCATCATCAAGATCATTGGGCTAAATCCAAATTACTCCAAACCACGTGGTTTGATTTATCTCGAGCACCTATTGGAATCACCTATTTAAATCCAAGCTTTACATCTAGTAAGAGCTTCCTACTAGTTACTCCAGTCACCATCAATCCACTATCTACATTACTTTCCAAAGTCAAGTCATTTGTCCACCAAACTTTTCAGCTTGTGATCATATCTGTCCTACTAATCCAATTCGCTCAAGGGACAAGTAAGTTATTCTACTCTATCAATCTTGATCCACCAAGTTTGTCTACCAACATTAAGCCTCGTAATCCACCAAAGGGTCCCAACTGCTTCCTCAAGACATCTATCATGGTTAAATCAAATAATTGTCCCTAAAGTATATACCCTTAGAACGATCCTTCCTATGGCATCAAGGTTCTAGTGCTAGCATAAGAATGAAGGATGTTTGTTCACTATGATCACTAGCTCCATAATGAACCCAGTGCAAAGCAGGGGTTATTGAAGCCCAATAAGTGCTCTGGCAAATCCGTGTATTAAACACGTGATCAAAGGCTTGTGATGGGGGAGCTTGTGAGGTCTAGGTTGGGCAAGGGAGGGGTTTCCAATCTTGAGGGAAAATAATAACTCTACGGGGTTGCGTCTGGTTGATTCTGTTGTAGTCGAAGTCCTTGGTGTCGGTTGTATGTCGAGGTGTATCCTTGGTGTATCTTGTCTTGCTGGTCTTCAGTTGACGAGATGGGGGAGAGAAAGTAGCATCGAGAGGAGTGCCTAAGGGGGGTGGTATAGTGCAAGTGCAATCAAACAAGTGTCGAAAAGGCCAAACACAAACATCAAGGTAAGGTAGGTGACATAGTCGCGCACTTGTTACCTAGGGAAAAAGTGTGACTTACACCAAAGAACAAACAAGAAAAACAAGAAACACACATCATGGTTCCATTTGAACCATCATACGGACTCGACTTCGCATAGGGGACACACGACCTATCCTACCCTAGGGGTTCTCGGACTCAGTAGTCGTGATTGTTTTGTGTCTTGGAGAGGAGTCCTCTTAGCCTTCTGGGTCTTCTTCACGTGTCGCCATGTCTCTGGTTGTTGTTCATCAAAATGATCCTGGTTGCACCTGAAGAATCCTTGACAACTTTGGGTCTGTTGAGTTGACGACGATGGTGATTATTCATGGCTGTTGTTGACAAGGTATTCTGGTGTTCTCGTGATTGTGACAATGCATTCTTGTCTTTTGAGACATTGAGTCTCCCAGCTAGGCAATCTTTTATGCAATGACATTAAGAAGGCATGGTAGAGTTGTATATTGCCG
This sequence comes from Hordeum marinum, assembly GCA_022496015.1. Taxonomy (NCBI): domain Eukaryota; kingdom Viridiplantae; phylum Streptophyta; class Magnoliopsida; order Poales; family Poaceae; genus Hordeum; species Hordeum marinum. Next base: position 273,948,316 of record CM039677.1, on the reverse strand, counting down.
GTCACATTGACGATATCATTGGCACCAAGAGAGGGGAATGATGAGAACCGTTTTGCTGCTCACTATAGTGAGGCGGACCAAATGGTGAGGTTCTCATCCACCGGTGGTTACCGATATAACAACGAAAGGACATGGTTGCTCTATTTGCGATGCATATCAGGACATTGCATGTCTTGTTCCCTGGTCATCGAAGGCCAGGGTGCCATCATCCTGGGGCAGTGTCGATGGTGTCACCATTATCCAGGTCTTGACATCTTCATCCTACGAGAAGGCATCTAGGAAGGTGGCTTCCTTCTAGGTTACCCACGAGGATTTCAAGGAATCCAGTGGTCAGGGGCACAAAGGTACTCACGACCATTTGCAAGGCTTTGAAAAGTAGATGAGGAGAGCCATGATAAAAGGGGTGGAAGTGTGTGACAGCCCAAGTGTTGTCCCTACCTTTTATGGCATGTAATCTCTTGTATGAACCTTGTGTCAAGAGTTATGAATGATTTGCACCTTGTCATACCATGTCATTCATGCATCATGCATCATTCCATCCATCATGCCATGCTTGATTTTTGTGTGACCTTGTTTGTGAGTGTGGCTTGTGTTGTGTGATGTGGTTGGATCATGTGTGCAACCCTCCTTCTCTTCCTCTCTTTTCTTTTCAACAAAACCCAACCAATGCCTTTGTTTTCCCATGTCTTTTTAGCAGCAGTTTTAAGTTGTTAATTATATTGTTTAAAAATGTTCAAGTGCTAGCCTAAAATGTTTTAAGCTTGTGTGCGTGATTCTTTTGTTATTTTGAGCCTTTATGTATTTGGGGTATTAAATAACAGGGGCTGCTATTTTTTAAAATTATTTAAATTACTTGTCCAAAAATTCATCTTGATATTTTTAGTAAATAGTGCATTTTATTTTCATTACAAAAGTATTTTTGTTCTGCACCAAAAATCCTTTATAATTTCTCTGGGGTTTTTCTTGTCTTGCTGTGTTTTGAAAAAAGAATAAAACATCTCTGTTTTATTTTTTTTAGAGGGAGCGCTAGAGATGGGCCTTTCCTTTCACGGCCCAGCCCGCTCGAGGAACGACCACCTGCCCCGTCTGTCTTCTCCGTCAGCGAGCAGAGAGAGAGCGCCATCCGCCGTCCCCTTTTCCGCCGCTCGTCGCCATCAACCCGTGGGTATTTAGGCCCCCCCTCGGCGTGCGTGCCCCTTCGCTAGGGTTCCTCTCTCTCCCTCCGCTGCCAAAGCTCCCATCTCCCTCTCAATTCCTCTCCCTCCTCTCTTCTTCCCCCTGCCAGGTAAGCTTCAAAGAGTTTCAGAGAGTGAGGCAGAGTAGTTCGCCGGCTACTAGTTCGTCGTCTCCGTCGGCCTCGTCGGAGGTCATGGCGTCCGGGAGCTCGGGGTTCCTCCCCGCGTTCGATTCCCACTGCTAGGAGCCCCGGAGAGGCTCTGCAGCGACGACCCCGTCGCCGTCTTTACCGGAGACGTCCACTCCGTCGTATTCTTCCCCTGCTTCGACTCCGGCGCGTCTCCGATCCCCTCTATCGTCGTCTTTGCCTACGGCAGCCCCGTGGTAAGCAGCTGGTCCTCCGCCGTGCTTCTGTCCCGATGCGTGCGCGAGCTCGTCGTGCCCCACGAGCCCATTCTCGTTTTCGCTGAAGCTTCGTGGTAGTTGCAAGTGTCGTTGCCTTAGGTGCTCGTCGGAGTTAGATGTGGGGATGCGCCCCCCTAGATGCTGCTTTCTCCGTTCCGTTTCCCCCCGCCGCTAGTGCGTGTGCTCGTCGGAATTGTCGCCGCCGTTCGCTGTCGCCGTGGGTGCTTTATTCGTCAGTTTCGTCAGGGTATAGTGTGTGTGTGTACTAGTGCAGCCGAGCCCCCTGTTATCAGTCGTAGTCATAGCAGAGTGGTATGGCTCGGGGGGGGGGGGGTGTGGACAACCAGGAGGTTGTGGGTTCGAACCCGAACCCTCCCCCATTTTTTGTTTGTTTTTCTTTTCACTTGTTTTATTTTTCTTCTTCTTTATTTATTCTTGAAATTGTATTTATATATGTGTGTAGATACAAAACCTACATGTGTAGATGTTTTGGATTTTCTTTCCTAGTTTTATATGGATGTGTAGAGAGTGCATGTGTGTGTAGGGAGGTGCATGTGTGTATGTGGTATGTGTATAGATGTATGGGTGTAGTGTATGTATGTGTTCTTGTGTGCTTGTGAGTGAGAGTGTGTGTGAGTGTGCATCATGTGCATATGTATAGGCATATAAGCACTTGTGCATATGTGTGTGTGCATATGTGTGTGGATGAACACCCACACACATGAGCATGTGTGTATGCAAGTGTATGTGCCATGTGCACTTGTGCATGTGAGTGGTGTGAGTGCCGTATGCATTGTGCATATGTGGTGATTGAGTGTGTGTGTAGATGAACACCCCCCTCATGGTGGTGTCTTCATCAGAGTGCTTGTGCTCATATGCCCTTGGCCATATGGAGCATGTGTGTGTATGCTTTTGTAGTGTGTGTGAGTAGAGTGTATGTGTGTGGGGGGGGACTATTGGGTTTTCCCCACTTAACATACCCCCTTTTTGTTGTAGATATGCATGTTTTGTGAATTGTTAGCTTATTTCCAATTCTAGCTAAGTTTCCAAATCTGCTTATGACCATTTATGCTCATGTCCATTTAGAGTAATATTTCACTTATAAGAGTAGGTAGTAGTTTTGCTAGTTTAGTTGTGCCATGATGCTTCACATGAACATATGAGTATGACACATATTTTTGGGGTAGAAAGAGCCAATGAATCCATTGGTGCTTTCAGATTTCACTTTTGAGCAAGTTTATAAAACTGTCATTTTTAGCTGTGATGCTACTTTGTCATTTTTGCATGGTTTAATCCATGCTTGCTTTGGGGCATGTGCCAACATGGAAGTGCTAGTGTTTTATATCTATTATGCCATGGTATTTTTGTTTAACATGAGAATCACCCATATAAGTCCTAGAAAACTGTTTCATCATGCCAACTTGATAGCTTCATGCTTATTGATGTGTGCCTCCTTTCCAGATTGAGTAGTTGGATAATTTGATAAGCATGATATGCAGTTTCTGTCAGTGCCTTGTTTGTGACTGTAGTATTCCTGTAGCTCAAGTTGTGGGCTATGTAAGTTGCTATGTTGCTGTTTTGTGGCAGATTGCTTGTTTTATTGTTTTGTGCCTTGTGGGAGATATACTCCATGGAATTGATTGATCTTTGATTCTATTGTGGTTGGTTTTTCATTACCTAACCAGTGGCTACTTTGGAATGCCAAGAATTAGCCCATGGCCTTGTTGTCTTGTGTTTTGCCTTCGTACCTTGTCGTGAGCGTATCGTGAGAACCGTAACTCCGTGTCTTGCGTTCTTTATATGCATTTCTAGAGATTTTGTGTGAGGCATCCATATTTGTTATGGTCATGCATGTTTAATTAACTTAACATGAGGTTCTGCCCAGATTCATTAATAACCAATCCTTGCATGTGAAACATGACTAGATTAGGATTGCCATGTTAAATTCTTCATAAATGAATCATGCATCATCTTGGTTGTGCATTGCACCATGGCTGTTTGTTTATTCTTGTTGTTTCTTTTGGGTAGACGCGAACGTTGAACCTGAGTACGAAGAGCCAGGCGAGTACTACTACGAGGATCCCGCTACTTGTTCCACTGAAGAACGAAGAACCAACAGGCAAGATGATCGTACCCGAATCCCGATACTATTTTCGCTTGCTAGTTTCTTTCTCTTATCGTTACAATCATGCTACCTACCACTTGAACATCAGCCTCCAAATTGCCATGAAAGCCTCTAACCCTCCACATCCTAGCAAACCTTTGATTGGCTAAGTTAGCGCTGCTCCGCCCCTCTTATAGCGTTATTAGTTGCAGGTTCAGATTGTTCCATGTGATAACATGGATTTGGAATATCACAACATTATCTGTTATTTAATTTAATTGACATATATATCTTGGTACTGGTGGAAGGCTTGGCCTTTTTCTAGGTGTCTTGTTCCGCTGTTACCGCCATAGTTATTGTTACCGGTGTTATGTTTTCCATATTTTGCGCTCCTAACACGCTCGGGGTCGTTATGGAGACCCCCTTGTTTATTTGGTTGAGATTAAAACTTGTCTGGCAAGACCCAACATTGGTACTACATTTGATTAATAACTTAATAAAATTTGCATAGGGCTTTGCAACCCCGTGGATAATTAATCAACCCTCGGGCCAGTGCTCCTCATGAGTGTTGGTCCAAACTAGAGCACTGTGCGGGCCAACCCAGGGAAACTTGGGAGATTTCTATCAGGCCACCATACACTAGCTTATCCGTTGTGTCCTGAGAACGAGATTCGTGGCTCTTATCGAGTTCGTCGACACGTCAGGTGGTCTTGCTGGATTTGTTTTACCTTTATCGAGTGTCTTGCGTGTGGAGTCTGACTTTCTTCGGGTTATCTCGAGGTGTTGGAAATCCTTTGGAGTTACCTATGATGATCACGAGATCCGTGGTCGAGGCTATTCCCGCGGAGTGTGGTTATTTGTGATGGACTAGTTGGAGCACCCCTGCAGGGTTAAATCTTTTCAAGAAGTTGTGCCCGCGGTTATGTGGCAACTTGGATATTTTTTTAACACCCGGTTATAGTTAACTTGAAGTAAACTCTAATTAAAATACACCAAATGTGTGAGTAGCAGTGATCGTCTCTGCTCGGGAATATGATCCGAGAGAGAACACGGTGGGGCTTTGATTGACGTAAGTAAGTGTTCAGGATCTCATAGAGGTCATACTAGATTCGATCGTTCATCGTAGGCCACTCATATTTATTTTCATGTTGCGTAAGTGTAGCCACCATATATGCTTAGTGCCGCTGCAAACTAAACACATACCCCTTCCTAACCTTAAGCTTGAATAGTCTCAGTACCCGGACGCTTGATTGTTGAGTCCTTGTGGCTCACAGATTACTACAACACTCCAGGTATAGGTACAGATGAGTTCGTGCAGGATGATCTGACCCAACTCCAGTGGGAATATGATGAGGAAAGTGGTAGGATGTACGTGACTTACCCGGATGAGTAGAGGACCATGGTCGTGATCTTTGGGATAGCGAGATAGTATCATTTGCATCTTTTTTTTATTGTTTGATTTCGTCCGTAGTCGGACCCTGTCTTCATCTTGATGATTTGAACTCTGTGTGGATTTGTAATTTCGTGTGTGGCGAGTGTAAGCCAACTTGTATACTCATCTCTTCTGTAATGTATGATGCAATGATTCTATACTTGCGAACAGCAAGATGCGCTTCTATCCCTTGCGAGGTCCTCGTGCCTTAAAATAGATAGGCGTGCATCTTGGGTGTGACAAAGTGCTAAGGCAAACACCTTCGCTTCCTTTGAAATTTTAGGAGAGGTGAGAATTATGGTGATTTTGTAAGTTTTTTTGAAGGTTCTAGAAAAATAGTTCTGTCCTAACTAACGTCCATGCTAACTAAGGGCTTCCCACAGTCAGGATGGCTCTGATACCAGCTCTGTGGGGACCCCGACTCATAAGTCGTGATCATCGAATGTATGTGCATAGTGATCCCAGAGATCAATGCTCACTGAACACACAGAAACTGAATAACAAGAGTCTTACATCCATTACATACCGGTTTACTCAAATATGGCCTTTATGGCCAAGTCTTCATACGATTGCAGCGGAAATCTTCAACGATAGCATGAACCCATGCCATCTGCCTTAACCCTACAGGCATTCTGATTGGGAAGCGTCCTAGCTCAGATGTCCGTCACCAAGGTAATCTTCATCATAACCTGATCTTTCATGCCTGGCTAATAAAATAACCAGTGGCGAGCCAATGAGTACTTTGAATGTAATCGCAAGCAACCCATGTTTGGAATAAGGCAATAACCATGCATGAAATAGCACTAAGTAGGTATTTTGTGGAAAGCTAATTTTGAATGTAATGACATGATCAAGTAACTATGTAAGCATGCATCACCAGTTGGTAGATATCCATATGAACAAGTTATAGATATCAATATAAACAAGGGGTTGAACATCTCATGTTCAGTCATCACGTCAAGTCATCTGACTTATCTAAAGTATACCATCTTTGTTATCCACACACACACAAAGTTTATGACAACACATGGCATAGTTTAAGCAGCACCACCCAATTGTCCTTGACCGTGGACACGGCTAGTCAAATAGTTTTACACTCTGCAGAGGTTGCACACTTTACCCACAAGACTCGGAGAACTTCTGTGTCATCCACGACTTGCGGTATATCACATACCCGAGGTAAGCACCCGAACAATGCCTTTCACATGGTGATACTAAACAAAGAGTCCACTCGTTGGTGCCATTACTCATGACGTACATCACACATATTATCCATGAGGGCACACAACGGTGTGCCCGGTGCGTGTAAAGAAAGCGCATGGCCTTACACTCCGGGACGACCCCGTCTCGAGAGTGACCACTTCACTCTCGCCACTGGTAATGCGGGCTCTCTGCTAGCACCAACCATAGTAATCAACAAAGCCCTGTCCCATATAGGGGTACAATGGTCACACATGTAAGGTTGGGACGGTTGACAAATCTTAAATCTAATCTGTTTTTGAAAACACACACACTCACTTGTTCCGGTACACCACTTCTCTCTCAAGTGGTTACCCAACTCATCATCATCTCCCTCGGGCATAAGTGGCACCTGTCGTGGTTTTATCACGGCAGATGTCCGGATTACCGAACTTGAGTTCGGAGCTGTCGCCATCGTAGTGGACTCAAAGGGGTTGATCGGGACAAAGGACACGAGTTTACCCAGGTTTGGCCCCTCAAGTCGAGGTAAAAGCCTACGTCGTGCTTGTGTTGTTATTGCTTGTTGTATCAATTACAAGGGGCTAAAAGCTTGACCTAGCTCTCCATAACCTGACCTCTAAGTCGCCCTGGGTCTGCCTTTATATAAGAGGTCAGGACCGTCGGGTCTTACAATTTCTTAACTGGATCACGTTTACATCTCCGTATCTATCTCTATCTCCTCGCCCAAGTCATCCTTGAGACGTCTTACACATTCAGGTCTTCATCGTCCGGCCCACCTCTTGAGCCGCCTATCATATTGGGCCTCCAGTTGATAGCTTCTCTTTTGGGCCGGCTCATGAATCATTAATATCAGCCGGAGCTTCTAAGCCGGGTCATATTACGGGATTATATCCCCAACATTAGGCCCCAGGTTGAATTGAGCCAGCTCACTTCATCCTTCTCTTTTGGTTGTCTGAGAGTCGCCGTAGAATGACCCGACGTGACGTCACGGGATCTGCTGACGTATCACCAAATCTTTGCATTTAACCACTCACTCCGAGAATCAAGGCGCCCGCCTCGGTCAAACCGGTGTCGTCGCCTGGGGTTTCGCACCTTCCTTATTCCTTCTTTAAATATGACCCGTGCGGGTCGGGGCCCTTCACTCTTCCCGCTCTCGCACCTTTCTTCTTCCTCCGTTGACCGTTCCGCTTCGTTGCACTCTGCTCCGGCGCTGCCCGCTCGTCGTCTACAACTTTGGCCGCTGCATCAACCTGGTCGTTCCAGAGTGTCGTCCGCCTTCGCTATCGGCTCCGGTGAGTTCCTCTCCCCCATAGATTAATGTCACCACGAATAGGGTTTTCCGGTAGCTCCGCCGCCGCCGCTCGGGTTCTGGTGCTGCCATCGCGTACGCGTCTGACGCTGTCGGCACCCCTTTAGAATGCGCTGTCGCTACCGCCACTGTGCGTGGGCCGGCCGCGCGTAATGCGCGGACCATTCGGGCTCCAGCCCATTTTTCCATCTCCGCTGTTTGTCGCTAGGTTGGAATAAGATTTATTTTATTGCCTTTTGTAGATCCGTAATTTTAGCAATAGTCTGTGAAAGCTGTTTGTCCGGGACTTAGCCGATTTTCGATCCCCCTTTCTCTCGTGAACCGTTAGACTCCCTCCGGCTCTCATCAGCCGGGCTTTCAGTATTATTCTTAGAACCCTTTAAACTGTAAGCCATCGTGACCACCTGCTTTCGCTTGACTAGTCATTCATTTTACCTTGCACATTATTTTGAGCCGTCAATATGACACGCGCCACCAACTCGTGCAACTGGGTCGGCTCTTGTGTTACTGAAGAACATATGGCGGATCTTGTCACTGCGGGCACCCTTCCCCCAAAGGAGGCCATCCACTGGCGGGTTCTGGGTGATGAGACCCGCCCCACACCTAAGAAGGGGGAAGTGGTAGTGTTTACAGATCACATTGAGCAGGGGTTCGTACCGCCTGGCTCCAAGTTTTTCCGAGACATCCTTCACCTGTACAAGCTTCACCCTCAAGATTTGGCGCCAAACTCCGTTTCCAACATCTGCCATTTTCAAGTATCTGCGAAGCCTATCTTCAATCCAGACCATCTGTGGGTTTCTTCCGCGAATTCTTCTATGCCAACCGCCAGACAGAGTTCAAAAGCGGCCCGAGTCTGGAACTTGGAGGGATTTTTATCCAGCGCCGGAGGGGCATCATTTTTCCGGCTATCCAGATGCCAAGCCACCCCAAGGACTGGAATAAAACTTGGTTTTATTGTAAGGATACGTCTCCTGAGACTGAACACCGCCTGCCGGGTTATCGTCCTTCCCGGCTGTTGATAGACACGGCGCTCCCTGACCGGCTCTCAGCCGCAGATCATGCTAAGTATGAGACAACTCACGCTAGACTAAAAGCACTCTTGGCCAATGGCCTTATGGGAACAGATCTGATTCGCTACTGGGTTGAGTAGCAGATCATGCCTTTGAGCCGCAGGAGCCAGCTCATGCATGAGTATGAAGGAAAGTACGACATCTCATTGTGCTTCAGCAAGGTCACCTTGACCGAAGATGATATATGCATGACCGTTTGGAGCCTCGTTCACGAAGCCTCCGGCTCTTGCGGAACCATTGGCTTAGCGCCTTTCTGTGCTACCAACCCATCCCCCGCTGTAAGTTAATCTCTTTTCCATCCGTCTCTTACATGTTTGCTTGTCCTTTGCTTGATTTACTATCTTTTCCTCCGGGTTGCTTTGTGCAGGCCGACTCAGACTTCTGGAAAAAGGAGTATGTCCCTCCTCCGAAGGTGGCTAAGAAGAAAGTCGTGGGCAAGAAGCTGAAGAAAAGCGCCCCCCAAGAGAACTGGCTTGAACAATCGGCCTCATCAGATTTAGGGGTAAAGTCTTGACTTGCTTGCTTGACCCCTTGCTCTTTCTGCTCCTTATTAATGTTTACTGTGCTCACAGGAAGAAGTGGAGACCAGCCATGCCAATGCTCCCAAGGTAACTTATATATATTCCGACTCAAAATATTTCATCCGAAAGCCGTGGCGGGTTGTTAGGAAATTTCCTCTTTCTCACCCTCTCGCTCATCTGGCTCCCGATTTCTTCTTGAAAAAGCAACAGCAGGCTGAACGTCGCCAGACCCGGAGCACCGGCTCTACTGAGCTTGTGTCAGGGCTTCCAAACTCGCCGGCTCCCAAGAAGCGTTCTGCAGAGGTTTGTGTCTCTATTTTCCTTTGATTTTTCCTTTGTGTTTCGGCGTCCTCTCATTTCCTTGTCTTATTCTTTCAGAAGACCCCCTCTTCTGGCGACTCTTCAGCGTCAGCTATACCTCCGCCAAAGATCAACCCACTGTAAGTATTCGAACGTTCGGCTGTTGATACAATATTAGTCTCTTTCAAATGCTGACCCTTTGTCCTGCAGCGCTCAGGCAAAGCGCCGTAAAACCAATCATCCTTCCTCTGGCCCGGTCCCTCAAGACCAGGAGCTCGAACAGCCGGCCCCGACTCAGCCGGACCTTGGACAACCAGACCTTGGAAAACCAGACCTTGGACAACCGGAAGAGGCTCCAGCGGAAGAAGCTCCGCCAGCTGCTTCCACAGAGCCAGCGGCGGACGATGTTATAATGGAGAGTCCTCCAAGGGATCCTTCAAAGCCGGCCACTCCTGCCAAGACCCCCGCAACTCCGGATGTCATCATCATCGGATCTGCCCAAAAGTCTCCTCCTCCGGAGCATGTACTGACCCATTATTCAGAGCAGGCTAAGGCCTCATGGAAGCTCAACTTCGACTCTTCATATGAAAAGATGACGGCCGAAGAACTCCACTCTGGTTATATGAACCGGGTCAACACCAGCCGGGATTTAGATCTTCGGCTGGTTGCTATGATGAAGACCAAGTACGAGGTACGTCACTCTTCTCCTACCATAACCTTCCCTAGCCCCCCAAGAGTCGGTTTTAATCTAGTGTATAGTTGAACCGGGTCTTCCTTGAGGTTATGTAGAAAACGCCTTTGTTAAAATGTACTAGATGCAAAACATGCACTGTAGATATAGTGAACCTCCAATTTGTAGCCCCCAAGGGCCGACTCAAATTTTATTTGAGTCGGGTCTTTTTGCTTGTAAACAATTTGAAGAGCTCGTCGTAGCCCCCAAGGGCCGACTCAAATTTTATTTGAGTTGGTGCTTCTATTTGAAAAGAGCCATAGTGTAGCCCCCAAGTTCCGGATCAATTTTGAAGAAGATGAACCGGAACTGTACACTCAAAGGATGAAATGTACATTAGCCCCCAAGTGTCAAATATATTGCTTGCAATCTGTTTGAGACTTGCATAACTTAGCTATGAACACTTGTCATTTTGATATCCTCTTCCTTGTAACAGCTCATGTTTTACTTTGATATTTGCAGGACGCATTAAACGCTGTCGGCTCTCAGCTGGCAGATCTGAAAGCTAATCTAGCTGCTCAGCAAGAAGCACAGAGCATTGTAGACGAAAAGTGTCGGCTCTTAGCCGAAGAGCTTGCGAAGGCCACTGCTGAACTCGCCTCTCTGAAAGAGACGGCAGAGTCAGAGAAAATTGCTCTGACCAAACGGGCGAATGACGCCGATCAACGGCTTATCGCCGTAGCCGAAGAACTCCAAGGCTTGAAACGGCACATTGCCAAGATGTCAGCCGCCTTGTTTGGTAAGTCGTCATCTTACTATGTATGTTAACGCCATTTATTGAAAACTGGCGGCTCATGTGCCTCATCCGGCTTATGCAGGTCCCTAGAGCCGCCAGCTTGCCTCTGATAGTATTATGCCTTTAAAGGCTATCTACACCTTCGCCGAGCAGTTGTACCGCGGAGCTAGTTTACGATCAAGAGCGTCCAATATAAGGAGAAGATCCCCACTGCTCTGAAAGGGGTGTTGGAGCTCTTCTCCACCATGCCGAAACAAATCGAAGAGCTGAAGAAATCTACATTTCGCCAAGGAGCCGTCGCGGGACTGAGCTGGGCTCTGGCCTTTGCGCCAGAGCTGACGCCGGCTGAAATGATGGATGGCTATCCATCCAAGAAGGTCGATGGCTCAGAGTTCACTGAGACGGATTACTTCAAATGTGTCAAGGATTCTCGTTTCTTGGCGTCTGTTCTGGCCGATGAAGCAAATTTAAAGAGCTACCAGGCGGCTTACAACAGCGAGGACAAAAGGATCCACGAGCCTCTCTATGAATGGAAGGATTTAACACCCGCCCGTAGTAAGGACCTTTTCCCCTGTGAGCTCGATGCATCACCCTTCTTTGAGGGGTCTTTTGCTGCCGTGGCTAACTGTAACTGGGAATTGGGCAACCTCCAGATTCAGCCGGTGGAAGAACCGAAGCAGGGTGAGCCGGCCAACTGACTTGACATATTGTAATATTCAGAGCAATGGCTCTTGTAATGACCCGCCGTGGGCGGCTTAAACTTAGCAACACCTCTGTTCCTTCTGAGAACAACTTTTGTAACAGCTTAACGATGGATCCATGATGTTTAAAAAATGTTGTCGGCTGTTTATATTTCTTTGTACATACTTTCCATCTCTATGACCTCCTTTGTCATGTTTGCCGGGTCTTCATGAGAGGTGCTTGTCTTTCTTCATAAGCCTTTAGAGCCGGATAACACCTTTAAAGAACTTGAATTTGCCAAAAGCGAGCAACATGGCTCTGGCTCTTGTAGATAAAATCTAGAAAGAGCCGGTTGTCTTAGGATAAGGTAAGCTATACCTGATGGTAAGAAGCCTCTATGGACAAACTGCAGCTGTTGGATGAACCGGAAATAGCCTAAAGCCGGCTGCATGAAGGGTGATGTAAGCTATACCTGACAGTAAGAAGCCTCCTTTTAACAGCGAAGATCGTACTTTATATGTGAACACCGGTTGTCGATGGGTGATGTAAGCTATACCTTAAGGCAAGAAGCCTCCATCGACAGCCGCAACTAATGATTTACAAAAGCCGGCTATTGGAAGGGTGATGTAAGCTATACCCAAAGGCAAGAAGCCTCCTTCCACAACACATGTTTTCTTTAGTATGCACGAACGCCGACTGTCGATGGGTGATGTAAGCTATACCCGAAGGCAAGAAGCGTCCAATCGACAGCCGCAGCTACTGATTGCAATAGCCGGCTGTGTGAAATGTGATGTAAGCTATACCCGAGGGCAAGAAGCCTCTTTCAACAGCTAAATTTTGGCATAAACGCCGGTTGTTAGGGTGAGATAAGCGAACCCGTCGGTAAGAAGCCCCCTTCGACAACCGCGGGTAACATGTTAACCGGAGATGGCATAAAGCCGGCCATTAGGGTGAGATAAGCGATACCCGTCGGTAAGAAGCCCCCTTCGATGGCCGTAGTTGATAAGCAACTAGAATTTGATGTACACGCTATTGTCTTAGGGTCATGTTATGATATACCAAAGGTAAGAAGCCTCCATCAACAACAACGCTTAATGTACTCAAACTAGGCATAAAGCCAGCTGCGCAAGGGAGATGTAAGCTATACCCGAAGGCAAGAAGCCTCCTTGCAACAGCATAAGAAGCAGACCGTACAGGGGAGATGTAAGCTATACCCGTAGGCAAGAAGCCTCCCTGCAACGATGCTTTAAGAGGGCACAAAGCCAGATGATGGACAAGTCGGTTAACAGCAAACAAACCGATTTAACTTAATTCCGTGAGCCAGATAAACTTCATCTTGATTGCACAAGGATACACATAAGAGCCAGAGCTCTAGTCTCGATAGATATGCTACTTCTTACTGACATAAATATGGTATATACAATGATAGCGGCTCTCAGTCGCCAACTAAGTATAATATGGTCGCAGATGCGCGATATTCCATGGCCACAAAATCTCCTGACCCGCGGTGTCCGACTCATCCCGAATATCAATGAGATAGTATGACCCGTTGTTGAGGTTCCTGCTGACCACAAAACGCCCTTCCCATGGCGGAGATAACTTATGCATCCCAGATTGGTCTTGAATCAACCGGAGCACCAGGTCACCTTCCTAGAATGTCCGGGTCTTCACCCTATGGCTATGATAGCGTCACAGGTCTTGTTGATAAATCGCTGATCTAGTTGCCGCTAGCTCTCATGCTTCATCCAAGGCGTCCAACGCATCTTGGCGTGCCATCTCATTTTCCGTCTCAACATAAGCCGCCACTCTTGGTGAATCATGCCGGATGTCACTGGGTAAAACCGCCTCAGCCCCGTACACCATGAAGAAAGGTGTAAAACCTGTAGACCTATTAGGCGTAGTCCGGATGCTCCATAAGACGGAAGGTAATTCATCAACCCAACATCCGGGTGTCCATTTCAAAGGGACCATGAGCCGTCATTTAACTCCTCTCAGGATTTCCTGATTGGCTCGCTCCGCTTGACCATTAGACTATGGATGTGCCACACCTGAAACATCAAGCCGGATATGCTCCTTCTCACAGAATACTTTCATAGCTCTCTTGGACAAATTTGTTCTGTTGTCAATAATGATACTGTGCGGGTAACCAAAACGGTAGATCAACTTCTTAACAAATTCAACCGCTGTGGTCACGTCACACTTGCTAATCGGCTCTGCCTTGACCCATTTAGTAAATTTGTCAACCGCCACCAGGAGGTGCGTTTTCTTATCCTTGGATCTCTTGAAAGGTCCCACCATATCAAGCCCCCAGACCGCAAACGGCCAAGTGATTGGTATCATTCTCAACTCCTGAGCCGGAACGTGAGCACGCCGGCCAAACTTCTGACAACCGTCACATTTGCGGACCAAATCCTCCGCATCTTTGTGAGCCATCAACCAGAAAAAACCATGTCGAAAAGCCTTATCCACTAAAGATCTTGACCCGGCATGATGTCCACAGTCGCCAGCATGAATTTCATTCAAGATCTGTTGGCCCTCCTCTGGTGATACGCAACGCTGAAAAACACCTGTCACACTGCATTTGTGCAACTCACCATTGATAATCGTCATGGACTTAGAATGCCGGGTGATTTCTCTAGCCCGGCTCTCATCCTCTGGTAACTCGCCGCGCGTCAAGTACGCTAAATAAGGAACAGTCCAATCCGAAATAACATGTAGAGCCGCCACCAAAGCCGCCTCCGGGTCAGGAATAGCCAAATCTTCCTCACAGGGCATCTTGACAGTCGGATGATACAACACATCAAGAAAAACATTAGGCGGCACCGGCTTAGGCTGAGATCCGAGCCGTGATAATGCATCAGCCACCTCGTTCCTGCGACGATCAATATGATCCACTTGATATCCCTTGAAATGACCTGCAACAATATCAACCGCCTATCGATAAGCCGCCATCCGCGGGTCTTTAGAATCCCAAGTACCTGAAACTTGCTGAGCCACAAGGTCTGAGTCGCCTAGGCATCTAACCCGGCTTAAGTTCATCTCTTTAGCGACTCTCAGACCATGGAGTAGCGCCTCATACTCAGCTGCATTGTTAGTACAAGGGAACATTAACCGGAGCACATAGCAAAACTTGTCACCCTTGGGGGAGGTGAGAACAACCCCAGCACCAGACCCCTCTAGCTGCTTGGACCCATCAAAATGTATAGTCCAATACGTGTTGTCCGGCTTCTCTTCAGGATCTTGGCATTCTGTCCTATCATTTATGAAGTCCACCAAGGCTTGAGACTTTATTGCTGTACGAGGAACATAATTGATGTTAAGAGGACCCAGCTCTAAGGCCCACTTGGCGATCCTCCCCGTGGCTTCTCTATTCTGAATGATATCTCCCAACGGGGCAGAGCTAACCACAGTTATCTAATGGCCCAGAAAATAGTGTTTCAGCTTACGGTTGGCCATAAAAACTCCGTATACCAGTTTCTGCCAATGCGGGTACCTCTATTTAGACTGCCAAAACCTCACTGATATAATAAACTAGTCTCTGAACGGGATATTCTTTCCCTTCCTCCTTGCGCTCGACCACAATCGCCGCGCTGACCACTCGGTTATTAGCTGCTACATAAAGGAGCAATGACTCTCTCTCAGCCGGAGTGGCTAACACTGGCGGCTCAGTCAATTGCTTTTTAAGAGCTTCAAGTGCCTCGGCTGCTGCCTTGCTCCATTTAAACTTGTCTGTCTTTTTCATCATCTGATACAAAGGAATAGCCTTCTCCCCAAGCCGGCTTATGAACCGGCTCAACGCAGCAATCCGTCCTGCAATGCGCTGAACATCATTGATGCACGTCGGCTCTCGTATAGAAGTGATAGCCTTAATTTTATCGGGGTTAGCCTTGATGCCACGCTCAGAGACCAAGAAACCCAAAAACTTTCCTGTTGGAACACCAAAAACGCACATCGTCGGGTTAAGCATCATCTTGTAGACCCAGAGATTGTCAAAAGTTTCCTTTAGATCCTCTAACAAGGTTTCCTTCTTTCTGGATTTCACCACGATGTCATCTACATAAGCATGAACATTGCAGCCGATCTGACTGTGAAGGCAGTTCTGTACACACCGCCGGTAAGTCGCCTAGGCACTCTTGAGCCCGAAAGGCATGGAGACATAGCAGAATGCCCCAAAAGGTGTAATAAATGTCGTTTTCTCCTGATCCTTCGTCGCCATTTTGATCTGATGATATCCTGAATATGCATCAAAAAAGCATAAACTCTCGCATCTGGCTGTAGCGTCGATAATTTGATCAATACGGGGGAGCGCAAAAGGATCAGCCGGACAAGCCTTGTTGAGGTCCGTGTAATCTATGCACATACGCCAAGTGCCGTTCTTCTTGAGCACCAACACCGGATTAGCCACCCACTCCGGGTGAAAAACTTCAACTATAAACCCTGCAGCCAAGAGGCGGGCCACATCTTCCCCAATAGCTTTATGTCTCTCCTCGTTGAACCGCCGTAGAAACTGTTTAATCGGCTTAAACTTCGGATTCACATTAAGATTGTGTTCAGCGAACTCTCTCGGTACACCCGGCATGTCAGAAGGTTTCCATGCAAAGATGTCCCGATTCTCACGGATGAATTCGATGAGCGCGCTTTCCTATTTGGAATCCATGTGAGCCCCAATGATGAACTGCTTGGATGAGTCGCCTGGGGTAAAATCCACTGCCTTGGTATCATCCGCTGAAAACTTGAGTGGCGGCTCTGCCTCCGTGGTCGGCTTCTTCAGCGGGGTCATATCCTCCGGGTCGACGTTCTCCTTATAAAATTTAAGCTCCTCCTGGGCGCAGCTAGCTTCTGCATAAGCCGCATCTCCTTCCTCACACTCAAGAGCCGTCTTCCGGTTGCCATGAACGGTAATTGTGCCATTTAAGCCGGGCATTTTGAGCTGCAAGTAAACATAGCAAGGCCTAGCCATGAACTTGGCATAAGTCGGCCTCCCAAACAGCGCATTATAGGGACTCTTGATTTTAACCACCTCAAACCACAAGGACTCCACCCTGTAGTTATACTCATCGCCGAAAGCCACTTCCAAAGAAATTTTTCCTACTGGGTATGCCGACTTACCTAGCACCACGCCATGAAAGACAGTGGAAGAAGGTTTGAGATCCTTATCCAATAACTTCATTCGCCTGAAGGTGTCATAGTATAAGATGTTGATGCTACTGCCACATTCCATGAGCACTTTATTCACCCCATAATCATGTATCTGAGGGGCCACCACTAAAGCCAACCGGCCCGGGTCATCCACCTGTGGCGGGTGATCCTCTCGGCTCCACATTATATCATATTCAGACCATGGCAAATAGCGCGGGAGAGCAGGCGCAACCATATTGACCGCTCGCCTCCGTAGCTTCTCATCTCGTTTACTGTGACCGGTTGTAAATACATGATACTGTCTAGAACTAAGCTGCTTCAGATTACTCTGGAATCTAGACTGGTGCTGTTGCTGCTGCGGCGACTGCTGATTGTTATGGTTGTTGTTCCCAGGGTGCTATTGATGCCCTCCTTGGTTATTCTGACCCGGGTGCCAGGCTCCTGAGCCGTCGGCGCCGAACCCAGCTCCTGACCCGCCGTGCCCTGAGCCGCCGGGCGGACCACCACCCTGATTATTGGGCAGATGGGAGTACTGGTTCTTGAATCTCTACATGATAAAGCAATCACCCCACGCATGCCCCGCCGACTTATCAGGCGTGCTGTGTTCTGGGCAAGGCTTCCTAAGAGCCGCTTCTAAATTGAAGGGAGCCCTGTTTCCGCACTGACACGGCAAGTACCGTCCGTGCGTCTTAGGAGCGTTTGGTCCTGTGTTGGTGTTTGCTACCAACTCTGACCCACCATCAGCGTTCTTCCGCCTGTTCTGATTCCCATTGTTCACAAAGTTCTTGCCTTGATTGTTCTTTTTCCCTTGATTTGATTTTTCCTCATTTGAGCCCGGATCCTTGGTGTTATCTGAGTCGGCATATTTCGTCAGAGCCGTCATGAGCTCTCCCATATCCTGACACGTGCGCTTGAGCCGGCCAAGCTTCTGTTTCAGTGGATTAAAATGACAGTTCTTTTCCAAGATGAGCACTACCTGAGCCGCCGTGATCTGCTCCGAAGAGTGAATAATGGTCGACACCCGTCAGACCCAATGATGAGTCGACTCATTCTCCTGTTGAACACAATGATCCAGGTCTACGATGGTCATAGGTTGCTTGCAAGTCCCCTGGAAATTCTTAATAAACTTCGCCCTTAATTCAGCCCAGGAGTTTATCGTGTTGGGTGGTAAACCCTTCAACCATGTGCGATCCGGACCCTCGAGCATCACGATAAAGTACTTTGGACACACCGCCTCACTAACGTCCAACATCTCCATGGCCAGCTCGTAGCTCTCCACCCAAGCCTCAGGAGGGAGATCCACTATATAATTCGGAACCTTTCGAGGTCCTTTGAAATCTTTTGGTAACCTCTCGCTTCGCAGACCCAGAGTTAAGCATGGAACTCTCACGGCCCTAACGCTACCAGCGGCTCCGGGCCCCATTGATACAGAATGTCCAGGATCCAGATGAACCATCGCCGAGTCTTCTTCTCGCCTGTTCCTCGCCCTGTCCACGAGGGCCTCTACGTCTAAACCCGCTCGTCCCCCTTCTGACCCATGATGCGGACCACTGCTGGAAGCCACCGGCGACTCATAGCGCTGGCTAAAACTTCGACTATGGAGAGGGGTAGAGTGGACCCGGCTCCGGCTGTGAGTGTATTTCTCCTGTTGAGCCACGGCCGTCTGAAAGTATCCAATAGCATTCCGTACCTCCTCCGCAAAGGGCGCCTCATATGGGATAGGAATTGTCCCAAGCCGGGTGGCCGCCGCCACCATATTTTCGGCCGGGTTAGAGTAATGACCCTCCGGGTTGGGCCGTGTGAGCCTCTGCTCGCCCTTCCTCAGGGGCAGCCGCCGCTCTCCCAAAGCCAGGAGTGTTGAAAAGATTCCTCGCTTCGTAACGCTCCGGCAAACGAGATTGATGTCTCCTGCGGTGCATAGCCACCGTAGAAACTTGTTCTAACCCCAAACGGAAAGCATCGGCCTTAAGTCATGCCGCCTCTGCCTCCATCTGGTCCTTTAGTTCAGCTATCCTCTAACGCTCATGAGCCATCCGGCCCTTGATCCTTGCGATCTCCATATTCCGAGCCACTTGATTGTCCGGTGTAACCTCCGCAGCCATCAAAGCCTCGAGCTCGTCCATCAACTCTACAAGGCACTGAGACGGCGGCGGTGGAGGCAGATTAGCTCCTGACCCGGCTGCTCCTGGCCCCGCCATGAACACCGTTGCATGAACCGGATGCTCAAGCTCACCTGACTCGTGGCGGTCTAACTCGGGGCAAGCGTCGCCATAGCCCCCGAGGCCACCATTGCTGAGTCGATACACCGATTCTGTTTCCCCACTCGAAGACTCATCTTTGGAGTGCACAAGAGTTCCTTGAGATCCGGAAGCTTCCAGATCCATACCTTGAGTAAAACCCACAAAGACATGCTCCTGAGCCGAATCGACACGGGCAGGGCATACCTTACGTGTGGGCTGGAGACGCCGAGCCGGCTCGATGATGTTGGTGCAGATGTCCGGCCCGGGTGTAGATCCGTCGATCCTTCCGATGAAAACCTGGATTCCGCCGAACGGAACCCGGAAACCATACTCCACAAATGCAGCATCAAGCCCCCAACCGGCATCATCCATGTAGAGCCGGCCACGGTGACTCTTGTTCATCCTTCCAACTACGTATCCCTTGAGCCCTAGAAGGGAGCCCTTTGAGAACTCAACACCACCAAGCGCTAGCCCCACAGTGGGCGCCAACTGTCTTGGTTTTATCATGGCAGATGTCTGGATTACCAAACTTGAGTTCGGAGTTGTCGCCATTGTAGTGGACTCAAAGGGGTTGATCAGGACAAAGGACATGAGTTTACCCAGGTTCAGCCCCTCAAGTCGAGGTAAAAGCCTACGTCATGCTTGTGTTGTTATTGCTTGTTGTATCGATTACAAGGGGCTAAAAGCTTGACCTAGCTCTCGATAACCTGTCCTCTAAGTCACCCCGGGTCTGCCTTTATATAAGAGGTCAGGACCGTTGGGTCTTACAATTGCTTAACTGGATCACGTTTACATCTCCGAATCTATCTCTATCTCCTCGCCCAAGTCATCCTTGAGATGTCTTACATGTTCGGGTCTTCATCGTCCGGCCCACCTCTTGAGCCACCTATCATCTTGGGCCTCTAGTTGATAGCTTCTCTTTTGGTCCGGCTCATGAATCATTAATATCAGCCGGAGCTTGTAAGCCGGGTCATATTACGGGGTTATATCCCCAACAGCACCCGACGGGTTTTTTGAATTGTCTTTGAAATCATTTGTGTTTCCATCACCATGAATATTCCCGATCCCACTTGCGTAGAATCTATTAGCAACCTAACTACTCCCACCCGCACAACCCTCATAAGGAGGTAGGGTCATGCATGATGCAAGTGTCAACATGAAAGTATCGGATGCATCCCACCGAAGGGGAATACCACATCATCATGGTCAATACAACAAAATAAAGTGCTACATGCCATGCAATAAAAGTTTGCATAGTCATGGTAAAAGAGCTGCTTGCCTGGCTTTGCGATGACTTCGAGGTCTTCACACGCTTCTCGTCCAACTCCGAGCAATCCGTCTACCGTCAACTATCATCGAAAACAACCGCAATAAGCAACATAACAAGCAGAGAAATAAAAGTGCTCTATAAATGGGATATTTGTTTTCCTTGGACACCTCTGGTTATAAAAAAATAACCAAGGAGGATTCATTGGTCTGGATCAAGGGGGATTTTTGAACGGTGGAATTGAAGGAAATGATGATCCTATAAGATGTCCACAGAAAATATTTTTACAAATATGAGTGGAGGCACTCATCAAAGCGGTAATGATCTTAGAAGAATTTACAAAGTGATTTCACTGGATTTGGAGTTGGGATGAATTTCCTATGATTTTCATAAGATGGAATAATGGAAAAAGGGGATATTTATTTGGTCCTGCCTAAATATAGCATGGGAAAAATGTTAACCAAATTTTAAAAATAGTCTATGATTTTGTTGACACCTAGGAACTTGAACCACTCTATTTGGAGTTGATATGAAGGTTCAAGGATTTTTGTAATGGGGGTTCATAATACAATATACAACCAAATACTGGTGGGATAGAATATGTTACAAGCAAAAATTGTGTAATGCACATATTTGGATAGGTCCAGCTTTTAGGAATCTGTAGAAACTTGAATCACCCAATTTGGAGGCCAAGTGAATATTCTATGATTTATCTAGTGCCATTGGAAAAGAAAATGGAAAGAGGGATTACCAAAACGGCCAACCTGCACACATGGCGCAAGTTAGCAAATGGGCCGGCCTAGCTGCCTGGATCAGCGTGCGCACGACCGCGCCGGAAGCGTATTCCTAGGGAGTACGCCTTCCCAGTGGGGAGGCAGACACCGGAGACATGTCTCCACTTAAACTGGCGGGCCCGACCAGCTAGGTCACTGACTAGTGGGCCCCACCCATCAGGACCTCCTTCCTCCTCCCGCTCGAGCAGAGGAGGAGCAGGGGAGACATAGCCGAGTGGCCCGGGCGCCCTCTCCCGGCAGTACCGGCCATCCCCAGTGGCACCCGACTGCTGGCGCGCTCGGGGCGGTGAGCCGCATCCGCGTGAGTCATCACCGGTCCCTAGGGAGGTCCGGGTTAACCGCGGCGTCGGTCGTGGCGGAGGTAGCCGACGGCAGCATTGGGCACAATGCCCTCGCTATGGGAGGAAAGGAAGGGAGCTAGGGAGAAGTTAGTGGCGGTGCTAGAGACGCTCCGGCGGGACTCGGGGAAGAGAAGGGAGGCCGGGGAGCTCTAATTTGAGCGGGAGATGACGGCAAGGCCTCGGACATGAAGGACAGGGCCGAGCTTGGGGACTCGAGTGGCTCGTCCAGGGAGACCTCTGGGAGGAAGGTGGGCGAGAGGAGGAAAATGGGGGGCTTGGGAACGGTCTTGTAGGCGGGGGCAACCAGAGAGAGCTCGGGTAGCCTCGGATGCGCCTCAGGCACGGTGAGCACGTGCGCCAGAGGTGCCTTGGAGGTTTCTGAGCATCGAGGAGGGGCGTGGGAGGATGAGAGGGGTTCCATGGCGCGTGTGGGAATCCTGTCGCTGTCGACCACAAGCTACAGGAAAACAAATGTTGGCAGAGCCCCGTTGCTGCATGCTAGTAGCATGGTCACCACGTCAACGCATGTCTAGGGAGACTTTTTGGTCTACAAAAGCTGTTTGGGGTGTGGGGCATGCATGCAAGAGAGCATCGATGGGTTTTCATTGCTTGTTAATCTAGGTGAGGTGGTTTTCCACTAAGGTCAATTTTGCAGCAGCAAACTTGGGGGCTAGCTCAAGGGATTTTACTGAAAGGATTATGGGGTACGAAGTTGTCTGGGTTTCTTAGGTATGGAAGGATTACTAACAACTCAAGTTTTAGCTCAGGGAGACATGTATAACATGTACTTGTAGTATAAAGCCACATTTGTTGCCATAATGTAGGTTTAGATGGACTGCTCACATTTCCCACAAGAGCCTGCCATATTTCGGTTTGGTTTGATGCATATCTATGCAAGTGAGGTTGTAGGAATGTTTGGGGTCATTAGCATGAACAGAATAATGGGGGAGAGAATAGGCCTTTCCATGGTAAAAAGAGAGGGAAAAGATAGAGTTACCCCCACCCCCCCCCCAATAATTGATCAGAGGCCATGGCAAGTGTTACTGGAGGTTAATTGGGGTTAGAATATACTATGGTAAAAAGTTGGGGGCAAGGGGAATCCTTTTGGGCCCACTTTGCCTGTCCACAAGCTCATGGATGGAGGTGTTTGATGCTGTCGTAGGGTATCTAGGGGTATCCAATGGCCTTGATATTTACCAGGGTCGAATGAAAAGTCTATTTGGTCATGATCACAAGTTTTGAGCCCAAATGAAGAAAGTTGATAACACAAACTTGGTAAACCCTAGAAATTAACAGAATCAGGTTTTTGTAGATTTAGGCATGCTAAACTAATCTTATAAATGCCCCACTTGTTGTAGCAGCATTATTTGGGTATTAGAACATCTCCACAAAGTTTGGGGTCAAAAGGAGAAACTTTTCAACAAAGGGTTGCTCAAATTTGACTCTGGATAGAGAGGGTTTTAGGATATTTTGGTGAAACAAATCAATTGGTATTGAGATGAAACTTGGCAACATGATCACATATATCATATGTAACATACTAGAATTTTAATGGATTTATTTGAGAATATTTCTTTTAGTAATATTTCAAATGCTTGAGATAGAAAGAAATGGTTTTGAAGGGTTTTGTCCAATATTTTGAACATGACCATGTGCTGAAACTCATATATATGGAACATATATGTCCACTGAGTTTCCCTAAATTTTATCAAATATTTTTAAAGCATTTAAATAATTTTTCCCTATAAAAGACCATTTCTGGCATGAACAAAAAACCTTTTAATAAAATAATGAAATAATCTTTAAAAATAATGTTGTGTGGTTTTGGGTAGTTATATATATAGTAGGTTTGAAATAAAGCATTGGGGGGAAATGGTCCACACAATTTTGGGACTTGCAGTGCAAATCTCAAATTAGGGGGTTTTGAAAAGCTAATTTAAGTAAATGCTTTTTGGCCAAAATAATATTTTGTAAAAATATTTTAAGTCCTATTCACATGGAATGATCATTGGACAAAGGTTAGGATCAAAGAAAAGTGTTCTTGAGGGTAGGAGGATATTTTATGAATTATAGAGCACTAGCAAGCTATCGGACAAGCAAGCAAATAACACACAAGTCAAGCATTCAAATGCACACACACAAAATTTTAATTGGCCCTAATTTGAGTCATGTTAACTTAGTCATGAGGCAAAACACATGGTGTGACACTGCCGTCATTCTTCCACAGATATGCACCGCTGTAATATCCCGGTGGTGCTTTTCTTTTATAACTCACCCTCGTGTACCTTGTAGGCTTTGCATCGCCAAATTATGCGGCACGCCTCTATCTGATCGTCAGGGAGTTCTTTGAGAAGAAGGTAGGTGAGAAAGGGCTCAGTCCATGGCGCTATTATTGTCGTGACCTCATGAGCCGAAGGCGTTTCATCCATTACGGAGCTGCCAATGATTTGGTCGTCTGGTTTACTTATAGGGGGAACAACCTCTTCCTCTGTATTTAGACCGGTGCCATTATGATCGTCCCGCCAAACTATGGAAGGCTTAAAGTGCCATTCTAGGAAAGTGTTTTTGGGACAAGGTCGCGCTTAGGGCCCATGCAGGCCAGTACATCGGCGGCTTGGTTGTTGTCGCGAGCGACATGGTGAAATTCCAGCCCCTCGAACCGTGCGGATGTCTTTAGGACGGCATTTCTGTATGCCGCCATCTTTGGGGTTTTGGCGTCGAATTCTCCATTGATTTGGGAGATGGCCAAGTTGGATTCTCTCCATACCTCCAGCCGCCGTATGCCCATTGATACTGCCATCCAAAGACCATGCAAGAGTGCTTCGTATTCGGCTGCACTGTTGGAGTCGGCATACATGATCTGCAACACGTATCGCACGTTGTCGCATGTGGGGGATGTGAGGATAACTCCAGCCCCTATTTCGGCCAAGGTTTTGGATCCATCAAAGTACATTATCCAATGGGAGTATGTACTATATTCCCTGGGGAGCTCGTCCTCTGTCCTCTCAGCCAGAAAATCTACCAGTACCTGAAATTTTATGGCACATCATGACTTGTAGGTTATTTCAAAGGGAAGGAGCTCGATAGCCCACTTGGTTATGCGGCCAATGGCATCCCTATTGTTGATTGTGTCGTTCAGGGGTACTTCGGATGCCACCGTTACCGAACACTCTGGGAAGTAGTGTATGAGTTTCCGTGATGCCATAAATACTGTGTAGGCTATCTTCTGGTAGTTTGGGTATCTCGACTTGCATTGCATTAGTACTTCTGACATGTAATAGTCTAGCTTTTGTGTCCAGAATTTGTATCCCTCCTCCTCTCATTCGATGACGAGCACTGCGCTAACGACTTGGTTGGTAGCCGATATGTATAATAACATGGGTTCACCAACGCCTGGTGCTGTGAGTATGGGATTGCTTGCAAGTAGTGTTTTAATTTCCTCTAACACAGCTGTAGCTTCGTTGGTCCATTCGAAATTATTGATCCGTTTCAGCAGCTTATAGAGCGGTAGAGCCTTTTCCCCAAGGCGGGAGATAAAACGGCTTAGCGCCGCTACGCAACCAGCCAACCTCTAGACATGCTTTAGCTCTGTGGGAATTGCAAGTTCTAGTAGAGCGCAAATCTTAGCCGAATTTGCTTCTATTCCTCTATGGGAGACGATGAATTGGAGCAGTTTACCAGCGGGAACTCCGAATACACATTTTTCCAGATCGAGTCATATGTCATACTCACATAGGCTGGCAAAGGTTTGTCGTAGGTCAGTGATCAACTGGCTGACGTGTTTCGTTTTGATTACCATGTCGTCCATGTATGCCTTGATTGTCTTACCGACTTGTTTCGCGAGACAAGTCTGGATCATGCACTGGTACGTAGCCCCAGCATTTTTAGCCCAAAGGGCATCGTGTTGAAGCAGAATGTCCCGTAGGGGGTGATGAATGCGGTTACAGCTTGATCGGATTCCTTCATTTAAATCTGATGGTATCTGGAATAAGCGTCGAGGAAACACAACGAGTCGTGTCCGGATGTGTCGTCAATGATCTGGTCTATGCACGGTAAGGGGAAAGGGTCCCTAAGGTAGGCCTTGTTGAGGTCTTTGAAATCAATGCACAACCACAAGGATTTGTCTTTCTTTGGTACCATCACCAGGTTTGCCAACCATTCGAGGTGCTTAATCTCCCGAATGAATCTGGCCTCTAGCAGTTTAGCTAACTCTTCACCCATAAATTGTCACTTGGGTTCGGAGAAGCGGCGCAGAGTCTGCTTAATGGGCTTGAAGCCTGCAATGACGTTCAGACTATGTTCTGCCAACCGCCATGGGATTTCGGGCATATCGGAAGGATGCCAGGCAAAGATGTCCTGGTTTTCCTGTAAAAATTTCCACAGTGCTTCGTCCACTGTGGAATGATATGTCTCCATCGTATCTACTTTTCCAAACTCCTTTGCCCTTGTTTTGGACTCTAATTTGCATGATTTGAATGGAACTAACCCGGACTGACGTTGTTTTCAATAGAATTGCCTCGATGTTATTTTTGTGTAGAAATAAAAGTTCTCAGATTGACCTGAAAATTTACGGAGAATATTTTTGGATTTAATAAAAAATACTAGCAAAATAATCAACCAGAGGGGGCCACCCACAGGCCACAAGCCTGCTAGGCGCGGTCACCTCCCCTAGCCGTGCCTAGAAAGCTTGTGGGGCCCCTGTTGCTCCACCGACCTCAATTCCACTCCTATTTATTCCTATTCACGAAGAAAAAATTCAGAGAGAAGAGGTCATCACATTTCATGATACGGAGCTGCCGCCACCTCCTGTTCTTCCTTGGGAGACCAGATCTGGAGTCCGTTTTGGGCTTCGGAGAGGGGAAATCGACGCCATCGTCATCACCAGCCATCCTTCATCACCAATTCCATGATGCTATCCTCCGTTCGTGAGTAATCCCATCGTAGGCTTGCTAGACGGTGATGGATTGGATGGGATTTATCATGTAATCGAGTTATTTTGGTTAGGGTTTGATCCCTAGTATCCACTATGTTCTAAGATTGATGTTGCTATGACTTTGCCATGCTTAATGCTTGTCACTAGGGCCCGAGTGCCATGATTTCAGATCTGAACCTACTATGTTTTCATGAATATATATGTGTTATTAATACTATCTTGCAACTTGTAGACACCTATTGCGAGTTATGATCCGCATCCCCTAGGGTGACAATAACTGGGATTCTTTCCGGTGATTATCGTAGTTTGAGGAGTTCATGCATTCACTAAGTGCTAATGCTTTGGTCTGGTTCTCTATTAAAAGGAGGCCTTAATATCCCTTAGTTTCCAATAGGACCCCCGCTGCCATGGGAGGGTAGGACAAAAGATGTCATGCAAGTTCTTTTCCATAAGCACGTATGACTAAATATGGAATACATGCCTACATTACATTGATGAATTGGAGCTAGTTCTGTGTCACCCTATGTTAGAATTGTTGCATGATGAATGCCATCCAGCATAATTATCCATCACTGATCCGTTGCCTACGAGCTTTTCACATATTGATCTTTGCTAAGTTACTTCTTCGTTGCTACTATTACAATCACTACAAAACTGCTACTATCACTATTGCCATTGTTACCGTTACTTTCATATTACTTTGCTACTGAATACTATGTTGCAGATATTAAGTCTTTCAGGTGTGGTTGAATTGACAACTCAGCTTCTAATACTCGAGAATATTCTTTGGCTCCCCTTGTGTCTAGTCAATAAATTTGGGTTGAATACTCTACCCTCAAAAACTTTTGCGATCCCCTATACTTGTGGGTTATCAAGACATTTTTCTGGCGATGTTGCCGGGGAGCATAGCTCTATGCTCTGAGTCACTTGGGATTTATATCGGTTGATCACTATGAAGAATCTGAAAGATCCAAAAACCAAGATTTATCCCTCTACTACGAGGGGAGGTAATGAACTGCCATCTAGCTCTGCACTTGATTCACCTTCTGTTATGAGTAAGTTTGCGACACCACCACCTGCCAGTAATTCTGATATGTCGCAAGTAATTGATGATACCACTTCTATTATGCATGATGCTTATGATGATACTTTGCTTGATAATACTGTGCCATTGGGTGAACTTCTTAATGAACAAATTGCTAGAGCCAATGCTGAAAATTATGATACTTCTGAAACTAATGAAATTATTGAAACTGGACACTATGAGACACCTGCTAGACCTAGCTCTCCTAGATATGAATTGACTGATATTACCGAGGGTTATGTTATGGAAGGAGAGGTACCGAGGGAATTTCTTGCTTGTAAGGATAGAGATGATCTTAGAAAATTACCATGCAAGTGGAAAGAAAAATATTTGAATGCTAGAATGAAATATGATCCTAAGTTTGCTACTTCACCTATCTTTGTTACTGATAATGATTATGAATTCTTTGTCGATCCTGAGTTAATTACTTTGGTTAAATCTGATCCTTTCCATGGTTACGAATCTGAAACTGTTGTGGCACATCTTACTAAATGGAATGATATAGCCACCCTATTTACTCATGAGGGAAAAATTCGTTATTAATATATTCTTAAGTTGTTTCCTTTCTCATTAAAGGGTGATGCTAAGATATCGTTCAACTCTCTTGTTCCTGGTTGTGTGCTTAGCCCCCACATATGATATATTACATTTCTGAAAAATATTTTCCTGCGCATAAGAAACAAGTTGCCTTGCAGGAAATATTTAACTTTGTGCAAATTGAAGAAGAGAGTCTCTCACAAGCTTGGGGGAGGCTTCTCCAATTGCTTAATGCTTTGCCTGATCATCCTCTCAAGAAAAATGAAATACTTGATATCTTTTATAATGGACCACCTAGATAGTTGTGCTGGTTGTGTTTTCAGGGAACGAACTATTGAACAAGCTGAAAATACTATTGAATAATATATTGAGCAATGATAATGATTGGACTATTCCTGAACCACCTCCGAAGCCAACTCCGAAGAAAAGAGGTATTATATTTCTCAATCATGGAGATATGCAAGAGGCAAAGAATTCAATGAAAGAAAAAGGTATTAAAGCTGAAGATGTTAAGAATCGACCACCTATTGAAGAAATACATGGTCTTGATAACCAGCCACAGGTAGTAGAGGTAAATTCTCTTCGTAGATTTGATGAAAGCAATATTCCTTATAATAAGTCTGCTAGCCAATGCTTGGATGAGTTAGATAATTTTGTTGTTAAGCAAGAATTTTTTTATGCTTATGTTAATAGACAATTGAAACATAATGCTCTCATGCTTGATCGTTTAGGTGATTATATGAGTAGAACTATCAATGATCTTAAACTGATTAGCAAACATGCTTCCATGGTAACTACTCAAGTAGAACAAGTACTTAAGGCACAAAATGATTTTCTTAATGAGAAGAATATTAAAAACAATGATCATTATGTTAAAGTTGTGACTAGAGATGGTAGAATGACTTAGGAACCTTTGTATCATGAGGGCCATCCTAAGAGAATTGAGAAAGATTCTCAAAGGAGTAATATTGATGCACCTAGTCGTTCCAGTAATAAGAGGAATAAGGATGATGATAGAACTTTGCATGCTGCCAGTGAACCTATTATAGATACACCTGAAAACCCAAATGATATTTTTGTTTCTGATGCTGAGACACAATCTGGTGATGAACATGAGCCTAGTGATAATATTAATGGTGATGTTCGTGTTGATGCTCAACCTAGTAATGATAATGATGTGAAGATTGAACCTAATGTTGATCTCGATAATCCACAACCTAAGTGTTGGAAATATGCCCTAGAGGCAATAATAAAATGGTTATTATTGTATTTCCTTGTTCATGATAATTGTCTATTGTTCATGCTATAATTGTGTTAACCGGAAACCATAATACATGTGTGAATACATAGACCACAACATGTCCCTAGTGAGCCTCTAGTTGGCTAGCTCGTTGATCAATAGATGGTCACGGTTTCATGACCATGGAAATTGGATGTCATTGATAACGGGATCACATCATTAGGAGAACGATGTGATGGACAAGACCCAATCCTAAGCACAGCACAAGATCGTGTAGTTCGTCTGCTAAAGCTTTTCAATGTCAAGTATCGTTTCCTTAGACCATGAGATTGTGCAAATCTTGGATACCGTAGGAATGCTTTGGGTGTGCCAAACGTCACAACGTAACTGGGTGGCTATAAAGGTGCACTATGGGTATCTCCAAAAGTGTCTGTTGGGTTGGCACGAATCGAGACTGGGATTTGTCACTCCATGTGACGGAGAGGTATCTCTGGGCCCACTCGGTAAGACATCATCATAATGAGCTCAATGTGACTAAGGAGTTAGCCACGGGATGATGTATTACGGAACGAGTAAGGAGACTTGTCGGTAATGAGATTGAACAAGGTATAGAGATACCGACGATCGAATATCGGGCAAGTATCATACCGATAGTCAAAGGGAATTGTATACGGGATTGACTGAATACCCGACATCGTGGTTCATCCGATGAGATCATCATGGAGCATGTGGGAGCCAACATGGGTATCCAGATCCCGCTATTGGTTATTGACCGGAGAGGTGTCTCGGTCATGTCTACGTGTCTCCCGAACCCATAGGGTCTACACACTTAA
The DNA here is from genome assembly GCA_022496015.1 of Hordeum marinum. NCBI lineage: Eukaryota > Viridiplantae > Streptophyta > Magnoliopsida > Poales > Poaceae > Hordeum > Hordeum marinum. The sequence goes on along the minus strand of CM039677.1, from coordinate 273,918,244 downwards.
GGTTCGATGACGCTATGGTTATAGGGAAATGGTATACGTGATTACCTAAGATTGTTCGGAGTCTTGGATGAGAACCCGGACATTACAAGGAGCTCCGGAATGGTCCGGAGGTAAAGATTGATATATAGGAAGTCCAGTTTTGGTCACCGGAAAGTTTCCAGGCTCATCGGTAGTGTACCGGGAGTGCCGGGAGGGTGCCGGAGGACCCCCGTGAGGGGTGTGATGACCAAAGGACTTAGTGGGATGTTAGAGGAGGTGTACAAGCCCTTATTGGGTTGGTCAAGTCCTTCTAGAAAGGCCCATGCGACTAGGGATAAGGAGATAAGACTAAAGGAGATTCAAAAGGAAGAGATCGACCTCCCTTGTGGGAGGTGGACTCCTCCCTAGCTTCGGCCGAAGCTCTCCTCCTTGGAGGAGGGGCCAAGGTAGCCCTCCATCTCCCTCCTCCTATATATACTTGAGGTTTTGGCTGTTTTGAGACAAGATTTGATCTCTCTCTCCCATGGTGCAGCCCTACCTCTCTTCTTCCTCCTCCGAAGTGCTTAGGCGAAGCCCTGCCGGAATACCTTGTTGTTCCACCACCACCAGGCCGTCGTGCTGCACTTGGAGCTCTTCCCCAACCTCTCCTTCCTCCTTGATGGATCAAGGCGTAGGAGACGTCACCGGGCTGCACGTGTGTTGAACGCGGAGGCGTTGTTGTTCGGCGCTAAGATTGGAGTCCACCGCGAGCTGAATCGCTACGAGTACGACTCCACCGACCGCGTTCTTGTAACGCTTCCTCTTAGCAATCTTCAAAGGTATGAAGATGCAATCTCTACTCACTCGTTGCTGTTTTCTCCATAGATAGATTTGGTGACACGTAGGAAATTTTTTGATTTACTACTACGTCTCCCAACAGTGGCATCGTGAGCTAGGTCTATGCGTAGAATCTATGCACGAGTAGAACACAAAGCAGCTGTGGGCGTTGATCTTGTTAATTTGCTTACCAGTACTAGTCTTATCTTGATTCGGCGGTATTGTGGGATGAAGCGGCCCGGACCAACTTTACACGTACACTTACGTGAGACCGGTTCCATCGCGTGACATGCACTTGTTGCATAACGTGGCTAGCGGGTTTCTGTCTCTTCCACCTTAGTCGGATTGGATTCAATGAAAAGGGTCCTTATGAAGGGTAAATAGCAATTGGAATATCACATTGTGGTTTTGTCATAGGTAAGAAATGTTCTTGCTAGAAACCTATAGCAGCCACGTAAAAACTTGCAACTACAAATTAGAGGACGATTGACTTGTTTTTGCAGCATGTGCCTTGTGATGTTATATGGCCAAAAGGATGTGATGTGATGCATTGTGATGTATGAGATTGATCATGTTCTTGTAATAGGATTCACGACTTGCATGTCGATGAGTATGACAACCGGCAGGAGCCATAGGAGTTGTCTTATTTTATTGTATGACATGCGTGTCAATCATAAACGCCATGTAATTACTTTACTTTATTGCTACATGTTAGCCATAGTAGTAGAAGTAATAGTTGGCGAGCCAACTTCATGAAGACACAATGATGGAGATCATGATGATGGAGATCATGGTGTCATGCCGGTGATAGTGATGATCATAGAGCCCCGAAGATGGAGATCAAAGGAGCAAGATGATATTGTCCATATCATGTCACTATATTGATTCCATGTGATGTTTATCATGTTTACATCTTATTTGCTTAGAACGACGGTAGTAAATAAGACGATCTCTCAATAAAATTTCAAGAAAGGTGTTCACCCTAACTGTGCACCGTTGCTAAGGATCGTTGTTCCGAAGCACCACATGATGATCGGGTGTGATAGGTTCTAACATTCGCGTACAACGGGTGTAAGCCAGATTTACACACGCGAAACACTTAGGTTGACTTGACGAGCCTAGCATGTACAGACATGGCCTCGGAACACGGAAGACCGAAAGGTCGAACATGAGTCGTATAGAAGATACGATCAACCTGGAGATGTTCACCATGGATGACTAGTCCGTCTCACGTGATGATCGGACACGGGCTAGTTGACATGGATCATGTGTCACTTGGATGACTAGAGAGATGTCTATCTAAGTGGGAGTTCATTAAATAATTTGATTATGTGAACTTAATTATCATGAACTTAGTCTAAAATTGTCTTCACAATCTATATTGTAGATCCAATGGCCAACGCTAATGCCAACATCAACTTCAACGCGTTCCTAGAGAAAACCAAGCTGAAAGATGATGGAAGCAACTATGCGGACTGGGTCCGTAGTTTGAGGATCATCCTCATAGCTTCCAAAAGATTGTATGTCCTTGATGCACTTCAACGCGTTCCTAGAGAAAACCAAGCTGAAAGATGATGGAAGCAACTATGCGGACTGGGTCCGTAGTTTGAGGATCATCCTCATAGCTTCCAAAAGATTGTATGTCCTTGATGCACCGCTAGGTGACGCACCCGTTCTCCCAGCAGAGCAAGACGTTGCGAATGCTTGGCATGCACGCTGCGATGATTACTCCCTTGTTCAGTGCAGCATGCTTTAAAGTTTAGAACCGGGGCTCCAAAAGCGTTTTGAGCAACACGAAGCATATGAGATGTTCCAAGAGCTGAAACTGGTTTTCCATGCTCATGCCCGGGTCGAGAGATATGACGTCTCCGACAAGTTCTTCAGCTGTAAGATGGAGGAGAATAGTTCTGTCAGTGAGCACGTCCTCGAGATGTCTGGGCTACACAACCGCTTGACTCAGCTAGGAGTTAATCTCCCGGATGACTCGGTCATTGAAAGAATCCTCCAGTCGCTTCCACCTAGCTACAAGAGCTTTGTGATGAACTACAACATGCAAGGGATGGAGAAGTCCATTCCTGAGTTGTCCTCGATGTTGAAATCAGCGGAGGTCGAGATCAAAAAGGAGCATCAAGTGTTGATGGTAAATAAGACCACTAGTTTCAAGAAAGGCAAGGGTAAGAAGAACTTCAAGAAGGACGGCAAAGCTGTTGCCGTGCCCGGTAAGCAAGTTGCCGGGAAGAAGAATAAGAATGGACCCAAGCCTGAGACTGAGTGCTTTTATTGCAAGGGTACCGGTCACTGTAAGCGGAACTGCCCCAAGTACTTAGAGGATAAGAAGGCCAGCAACGTTAAAGGTATATGTGATATACTTGTTATTGATGTGTACCTAACCGGCACTCGTAGTAGCTCCTGGGTATTTGATACCGGTGTAGTTGCTCACATTTGTAACTCCAAGCAGGAGTGGCGGAATAAGCGGAGACTCGTGAAGGACGAGGTGACGATGGGCGTCGGGAATGGTTCCAAGGTCGATGTGATCGCCGTCGACACGCTACCTCTGCATCTACCTTCGGGATTAGTTTTAAACCTTAATAATTGTTATTTAGTACCAGCTTTAAGCATGAACATTGTATCTGGATCTCGCTTGATACGAGATGGCTACTCATTTAAATCTGAGAATAATGGTTGTTCTATTTATATGAGAGAAATGTTTTATGGTCATACCCCGTTGGTCAATGGTTTATTTTTGATGAATCTCGAACGTGATGTTACACATGTCCATAGTGTGAGTACCAAAAAGTGTAAGGTTAATAACGATAGTCCCACTTACATGTGGCACTGCCGCCTTGGTCATATTGGTGTCAAATGCATGAAGAAGCTCCATGCTGATGGACTTTTGGGGTCTCTTGATTTTGAATCATTTGACACGTGCGAACCATGCCTCATGGGCAAGATGACCAAGACTCCGTTCTCTGGAACAATGGAGCGAGCAACTGACTTGTTGGAAAAAATACATACCGATGTATGCGGTCCAATGAGCGTCGAGGCTCGTGGTGGCTACCGTTATGTTCTCACCCTCACTGATGAGTTTAGCAGATATGGGTATGTCTACTTAATGAAACACAAGTCTGAAACCTTTGAAAGGTTTAAGGAATTTCAGAGTGAGGTAGAGAATATTTAAGTCACGAGTTTGGCACGCACCTAAGGAAATGTGGAATTATTTCACAACTCACGCCATCTGGCACACCTCAGCGAAATGGTGTGTCTGAACGTCGTAATCGCACTCTATTGGATATGGTGCGATCTATGATGTCTCTTACCGACTTACCGCTATCATTTTGGGGGTATGCATTAGAGACTGCCGCATTCACTTTAAATAGGGCACCGTCAAAATCTGTTGAGATGACACCGTATGAATTATGGTTTGGAAAGAAACCTAAGCTGTCGTTTCTAAAAGTTTGGGGATGCGATGCTCATGTGAAGAAACTTCAACCTGAGAAGCTCGAACCCAAAGCAGAAAAGTGTGTCTTCATAGGATATCCCAAAGAGACTATTGGGTATACCTTCTACCTCAGATCCGAAGGCAAAGTCTTTGTTGCTAAGAATGGATCCTTTCTTGAGAAAGAGTTTCTCTCGAAAGAATTAAGTGGGAGGAAAATAGAACTTGATGAGGTAATTGTATCTCCGCCCGAACCGGAGAGTAGCGCAGCACAGGAAGTTGTTTCTGTGGAGCCTACACCGGCTAGAGAGGAAGTTAATGATGATGATCATGAAACTTCAGATCAAGTTACTATTGAACGTCGAAGGTCCACTAGGACACGTTCCGCACCAGAGTGGTATGGCAACCCTGTCCTGGAGATCATGTTGTTGGACAACGGTGAACCTTCGAACTATGAAGAAGCGATGGCGGGCCTGGATTCCAACAAATGGCTTGAAGCCATGAAATCCGACATAGGATCCATGTATGAGAACAAAGTGTGGACTTTGGTGGACTTGCCTGATGATAAGCGAGCCATTGAAAATAAATGGATCTTTGAGAAGAAGACTAACGCGGATGGTAATGTGACCGTCTATAAGGCTCGGCATGTCGCTAAGGGTTGTCAACAAGTTCAAGGAGTTGACTACGATGAGACTTTCTCACCCGTAGCGATGCTAAAGTCTGTCTGAATCATGTTAGCAATTGCCGCATTTTATGATTATGAGATCTGGCAAATGGATGTCAAAACGGCATTCCTTAATGGCTTCCTTAAGGAAGAACTGTATATGATGCAGCTGGAAGGTTTTAACGATCCTAAAGATGCTAACAAAGTATGCAAGCTCCAGCGCTCCATCTATGGGCTGGTGCAAGCATCTCGGAGTTGGAACATTCGCTTTAATGAGGTGATTAAAGCATTTGGGTTTGTACATGTTTATGGAGAACCCTGTATTTACAAGAAAGTGAGTGGGAGCTCTATAGCATTTCTCATATTATATGTGGATGACATACTGATAATGGGAAATGATATAGAACTTTTGGAAAGTGTAAAGGCCTACTTGAATAAATGTTTTTCAATGAAGGACCTTGGAGAAGCTGCTTACATATTAGGTATTAAGATCTATAGAGATAGATCGAGACACCTCATAGGTCTTTCACAAAGCACATACCTTGAAAAGATATTGAAGAAGTTTAATATGGATCAGTCCAACAAGGGGTTCTTGCCTGTGTTACAAGGTGTGAGATTGAGTATGACTCAATGCCCGACTATGGCAAAGGATAGAGAAGAGATGACTGTCATCCCCTATGCATCAGCCATAGACACTATTATGTATGCCATGCTGTGTACCAGACCCGATGTGAACCTTGCCATAAGTTTGGTAGGGAGGTACCGAAGTGATCCCTGAGCGGAACACTGGACAGCGGTCAAGAATATCCCGAAGTACTGAAAAGGACAAAGGACATGTTTCTCATATATGGAAGTGCTGAAGAGCTCGTCGTAAAGGGTTACGTCGATGCTAGCTTCGACACAGATCCTGACGACTCCAAGTCGCAAACCGGATACATGTATATTTTGAACGGAGGGGCAGTCAGCTGGTGCAGCAGCAAGCAAAGCGTCATGGCGGCATCTACATGTGAAGCGGAGTACATAGCTGCTTTGGAAGCAGCAAAGGAAGGAGTCTGGATGAAGGAGTTCATCACCGACCTAGGAGTAATTCCAAGTGCGTTGGGCCCAATGACTATATTCTGTGACAACACTTGAGCTATTGCCCTTGCGAAGGAGCCCAAGTTTCACAAGAAGACAGGACACATCAAACGCCGCTTCAACTCCATCCGTGATTACATTCGGGAGGGAGATATAGATATTTGTAAAGTGCATACGGATCTGAATGTCGCAGATCCGTTGACTAAACCTCTCTCACAAGCAAAACATGATCAACACCAGAATGCTATGGATGTTCGATTCATCACAATGTAACTAGATTATTGACTCTAGTGCAAGTGGGAGACTGTTGGAAATATGCCCTAGAGGCAATAATAAAATGGTTATTATTGTATTTCCTTGTTCATGATAATTGTCTATTGTTCATGCTATAATTATGTTAACCGGAAACCATAATACATGTGTGAATACATAGACCACAACATGTCCCTGGTGAGCCTCTAGTTGGCTAGCTCGTTGATCAATAGATGGTCACGGTTTCATGACCATGGACATTGGATGTCATTGATAACGGGATCACATCATTAGGAGAATGATGTGATGGACAAGACCCAATCCTAAGCATAGCACAAGATCGTGCAGTTCGTCTGCTAAAGCTTTTCAATGTCAAGTATCGTTTCCTTAGACCATGAGATTGTGCAACTCCCGGATACCGTAGGAATGCTTTGGGTGTGCCAAACGTCACAAGGTAACTGGGTGGCTATAAAGGTGCCCTACAGGTATCTCCGAAAGTGTATGTTGGGTTGGCACGAATCGAGACTGGGATTTGTCACTCCGTGTGACGGAGAGGTATCTCTGGGCCCACTCGGTAAGACATCATCATTATGAGCTCAGTGTGACTAAGGAGTTAGCCACGGGATGATGTATTACGGAACGAGTAAAGAGACTTGCCGGTAACGAAATTGAACAAGGTATAGAGATACCGACGATCGAATCTCGGGCAAGTATCATATCGATAGACAAAGGGAATTGTATACGGGATTGATTGAATCCCCGACATCATGGTTCATCCGATGAGATCATCGTGGAGCATGTGGGAGCCAACATGGGTATCCAGATCGCGCTGTTGGTTATTGACCGGAGAGGTGTCTCGGTCATGTCTACGTGTCTCCCGAACCCGTAGGGTCTACACACTTAAGGTTCGATGACGCTAGGGTTATAGGGAAATGGTATACGTGATTACCGAAGGTTGTTTGGAGTCTCATATGAGATCCCAGACGTCACAAGGAGATCCGGAATGGTCCGAAGGTAAAGATTGATATATAGGAAGTCCAGTTTTGGTCACCGGAAAGTTTTTGGGCTCATCGGTAGTGTACCGGGAGTGCCGGGAGGGTGTCGGAGGACCCCCGGGAGGGGTGTGACGACCAAAGGACTTCTTGGGCTATTAGAGGAGGTGTACCAGCCCTTATTGGGCTGTCCAAGTCCTTCCGGAAAGGCCCATGCAGCTAGGGATAAGGAGATAAAGCTAAAGGAGATTGAAAAGGAAGAGATCCACCTCCCTTGTGGGAGGTGGACTCCTCCCTAGCTTCGGCCGAAGCTCTCCTCCTTGGAGGAGGGGACAAGGCAGACCTCCCTCTCCCTCCTCCTATATATACTTGAGGTTTTTGCTGTTTTGAGACAAGATTTGATCTCTCTCTCCCACGGTGCAGCCCTACCTCTCTTCCTCCTCCTTAGCAGTGCTTAGGCAAAGCCCTGCCGGAATACCTTGTTGTTCCACCACCACCACGCCGTCGTGCTGCTGTTGGAGCTCTTCCCCAACCTCTCCTTCCTCCTTGCTGGATCAAGGCGTAGGAGATGTCACCGGGCTGCATGTGTGTTGAACGCAAAGGCGTTGTTGTTTGGCGCTAAGATCGGAGTCCACCGCGATATGAATCGCTGCGAGTACGACTCCACCAACCGCGTTCTTGTAACGCTTCCGCTTAGCGATCTTCAAAGGTATGAAGATGCAATCTCTCCTCACTCGGTGCTGATTTCTCCATAGATAGATCTTGGTGACACGTAGGAAATTTTTTGATTTACTACTACGTCTCCCAACACTAAGAATAAAAGATATGACAAAGGATATTTTATTGCTAGGAAGCATGGTAAAGAAAGAGAACCATGGGTTCAGAAACCCATGCCCTTTCCTCCTAAACCATCCAAGAAAAAGGATGATGATGATTTTGAGCGCTTTCTTGAAATTCTTAGACCTGTCTTTTTGTGTATGCCCTTGACTGATATTCTAAAAATGTCAACTTATGCTAAGTATATCAAAGATATTGTGACTAATAAAAGAAAGATACCGGAAGCTGAGATTTCCACCATACTTGACAATTATACTTTTAAGGGTGGAGTACCAAAGAAAGTAGGAGATCCAGGAATACCAACTATACCATGCTCTATTAAAGGGAATTATATTAAAACTGCTTTATGTGATTTGGGATCTGGTGTTAGTGTTATGTCTTTCTCTTCATATTGTAGACTTGATTTGAATAAGTTGACACCTACTGAAATCTCTTTGCAAATGGTTGATAGATCAATTGCTCTACCTATCGGTATTTGTGAGGATGTACCTGTCTTAGTTGCAAATGCTACTATCTTAATGGACTTTGTTATTCTTGATATTCTCGAGGACGACAGTATGTCGATCATCCTTGGTAGAACCTTTTTGAATACTGCAGGGGCTGTTATTGATTGCAACAAAGGCAATGTTACTTTTCATATTAATGGTAATGAACATACGGTACACTTTCCGAAGAAACAACCTCAAGTTCATAGTATCAACTCTATTGAAAAATTCCAACAATTATTATTGGAGACTTTGAATTTCCTCTTCCTACTGTCAAGAAGAAATATGATATACTTATTGTTGGGGATATGCATATCCGCATTGAGGTAACTTAGTGTTATTCGAAAATTCTCCGGTTTCATGTTGCTCAAAAGAAGTTTATTAGTAAGACTTGATCAACCTTATTGATGGATTCCTTTTGATGGGCATGAGATGGATGAATTTAGAAAGCACAACTTTCTGTACCCAACTTTTACTTTATGTTAGTTAGAGTAAATAAAGTAAAAATACTATTATTTTTCTGTTTTCTGAGTTTCCCGTGCAATAGAAAAATGACCTAAAAATAAAAGTTCTTCAAATGCCCTGAAAATGGAGTATGTTTTTTTCTAGAATATTTTGAAATATATGGGACTAAACACACAACAGGGGACTACACCAGTGGGTCACAAGCCCATAAGGCGTGGCCACCCCCTGGCCGCGCCTAGCAGGCTTGTGGGTCCACATGGCCCCTTCACTTATTCCAGCACACATCCACTTCGTCTTCCTCTAGAAAAATCCCACCAATGCTCAAACCCGTGTTCTAGGTCATTTTGCTACCATTTTCGATCTCCTTGTGTAAAGCTTCATCCGCAAAACTGTTTTGGGAGATTGTTCTTCGGTATGTGACTCCTCCAATGGTCCAATTAGTTTTTGTTCTAGTGGTTTATATATTGCAAATTTGTGCTGCTGTGGTGACCTTGTTCTTGAGCTTGCATGTTAAATTTGTATGGTCCCAAGTAGTTTTGATGCATGATATAGGCTCTAGGAACTTGTGGGAGTAGTTTCTTTGAGTTTTGTTGAGTTTGGTTCACTTTTATTTTGAGTCACTAAAAATTTCAGATTTTGTTTCGGAAAAGGAAATGTTGAGGAGATTGCTAAGAGGATCTTCAAGCCAGAGTTCTAAAGAATATGAAAATGAAATGAAGGAGAAGCCTAAGTATAATCTTCCCCATGTTGCAGAAGTTCGACCATGTGGATAGCCAAGTGACACATTCTTGAGGGCGACTGGAATTTATGAAGATTTTTATTATTTGGCTGAGAATGCATGCATCACTGACTTCCTCAACGATAAGTGTGACCAGTACCTCTTGCTCACTAATACCTTTGTGCAAAACTTTCACTTTAATCCTAGGATTTTTGCAATGTTTGCAAATGAACCTTTATGATTTTTGCAATGTTTGCAAAATTCCCTATGAGGGCAGCATCAGGGAGCCACGTCCTAGAGACATGGAAGATTTTATTGCCTCAGTCACTGTAGGGGAAGAGAGAGGGGTGTCAAAGGCAAGAGAAGCTAGTTTACATGTTCTTGTGTTATGCTATTACTCATTATTTGTAGTGAGATGTTTAGTTGGTCGCTGGAAGAGTGGAAGTCTTAGTGCTCCCGACCTTGCCATTTTGCGCCATGCTTTACTTGCTGATAGAATCTTTAGTCTGGGCGCTCTGGTGGCCCAACGCTTGAACACCAACCATTCAAAGGGGTCCATATTCGGGGGCATTTATGCATCTTGTTTAGCCAAACACACTGAGATACCTTTTAGGCTTGACGAGGAAAAAGAAATGTTGCTACTATCAAAATTTCTAGACTATGACCGTATGGTAGCACATGATTTTATTAAAAAGAATGATGATAGGAGGCTGCTTTACAACATAGTTTTTAGCGAGGGTACTTGTGAGATTATTACTCTGCCTGCTTCTTCTTTGTTCAATATTCGCTTATGCCCGGAGACATTTACAGATATTGGGGTCTTATGCAACCACCAGAACCTGAACCGGCACCAACCCTTGATCCGTATCCTGAGCCAGTTTTTTAGTGGGAGCCACAGGAGCTCACTAACCAATGGAATTATGAGGATGATCCGGAGTATCCAGGAGAAGGTTACTTCCAGCCATGGCCTTAAACCAACTTAGGCCAAAAGCCTAAGCTTGGGGCAGTACGTATTTCTAACCGACATTACATTCATATTCACACATTCATTTTAGTAGTCGGTGTTCATACTCTTTCATTGTAGCATCCATGGTAGTTCATTTATTTTTCCGTTTTCTTCTTGTGTGTTTAATTAAATTTGAGGGGGAAAATCCAAAAAATTAGTTATAGCTTTACCTTCCGGTTTGCTTAGTTGTAGCATTAAAAGAAAACCCAAAAAGATTTTTCGTTCTTCTTTTGCTTGTGGGAAGCTTTCCTGTGTAAATAGTTTTTCTCGTCCTTTCTTTTTGAATTTTCTTTCTTTGGGGCGTAAGGAGAAGACCACAATGAAAATGTTGAGTGGCTCTCATATGCATGATCGTTTATCTATTAGAGACCCCATATTACCCTGTCTTCTCCTTTGAGTTATTGGTTGCAGATTCCATCTTAGTTCAATGCACGTGCACTCTTATTATTATTCACACCATTCAGTCGTGCAAGTGAAAGGCTATAATGACCATACTTGATGAAAAGATTGATATGGAGAAAAGTTGGTATGAACTCGACCTATCTTGCTTTTGTAAATATGATTAGCTCACATTCCTTCAGATCATTATGGGTGAAACATATTTGCAATGAAAATTAGAGATTATAGTTATTCATGACATGCTTAATTATCAAGGAGTGGATAATGGTTTGTCTTGGGTGCCAACATGCATTCTAAAATGTTTGTGATGTAGTATGAAGGGATGGTATCCTCCTCTAAACGATTCAAGTGGCTCGACTTGGCACATGTTCATGCATGTAGTTGAAACAAATCAACATAGCCTCCATGATATTTATGTTCATAGTGATTTATATCCTACTCATGCTTGCATTCAATGTTGGTTAATCTCAAACCATGTCGATGATTGTGCTGCTCTCTAGTTGGTCGCTCCCTAATCTTTTGCTATCCTTCACTTGTACTAAGCGGGAATACTGCTTGTGCATCCAATTCCTCAAACCCAAAGTTGTTCCATATGAGTCCACCATACCTACCTATATGCGGTATTTACCTGCCGCTCCAAGTAAATTTGCATGTGCCAAACTCTAAACCTTCAAATAAACATTCTGTTTTGTGTGCCCAAATCGCTCATGTGGTGACTGGGGGCTGTCAGTATCTTCCATGCTAGGTGGGTTATTCTCACGATACATGTTTATTCACTATCATTCATGAGAAAGTGGCTGGTATTCGGAATGCCCAGTTCCATGCTTAAAATGAATTAAAAATATAATGAAACAAAACTCCACCAGGATTGTGTCTGTATGGATAGTACCCGTGGATTCGGCTCGCCTTGGAGTGTGACTGATTGGTGGAGGGGGAGTAAAAACTTTATCATTCTGTTTTGGAACTGCCTATAATGTATCTAGCATGGAAGATGTTGAAAACCTTTTGGTCATTACGTGAGCAATGAAAGCATACCTTCAAAAAATTATTCATCTCTGTTTTAAAAGCTTGATCTCTGGCACCTCTGCAAATCAGTGCTTCCCTCTGCGAAGGGTCTATCTATTTACTTTACTGTTGAGTCATCCTCCTCTTATAAAAGGCACGAGTTAGAGAGCACCACTATCATTTGTATGTTTTGTTGTTCATTGATATTAAGTGTGAGCATGACTAGATCTCTTTTACCATGAATTACAATGTCTAGTCAGTCACTATTCTTTAGAGATGCTCTGCATTTATGTTTTGCATTCTCAGAAAGAGGTAGCGAGATGCCATTTTTTCAAATTGTATCATGATTGTTTTCAAAAAAATGTCGTTAACCGAGACTTATTATTATTGCTTGCTAGTTGATTATGTCATTGATATAAGTGAATGTGAGACCTAAATGTTATTGTGAATGTGGTTAATCCATTATCTTTGCTAAACATCTGAACATCAGTGAGACATATTTAACACAACAAGATCAAACAGAGTTTGTAGAAGTTTTTCTTTATCACTTTCAGTTTATCAACTGAATTGCTTGAGGACAAGCAATGGGTTAAGCTTGGGGGAGTTGATACGTCTCCATCGTTTCTACTTTTCCAAACTCTTTTCCCTTGTTTTGGACTCTAATTTGCATGATTTGAATGGAACTAACCCGGACTGACGCTATTTTCAGCAGAATTGCCTTGGTGTTATTTTTGTGCAGAAATAAAAGTTTTCGGATTGACCTAAAAATTTACGGAGAATATTTTTGGATTTAATAAAAAATAGTGGCGAAAGAATTAACCAGAGGGGGGCCACCCATGGGCCACAAGCCTGCTAGGCACGACCACCCCCCTCGCCGCGCCTAGCAAGCTTGTGGGTCCCCTGTTGCTCGACCGACCTCAATTCCACTCCTATTTATTCCTATTCGCGGAGAAAAATAAGACATAATAGTTCATCGCGTTTCACGATATGGAGCTGCCGCCACCTCCTGTTCTTCCTCGGGAGACCAGATCTGGAGTTGGTTTTGGGCTGCAGAAAGGGGAAATCGACGTCATTGTCATAACCAACTATCCTTTATCACCAATTCCATGATGCTCTCCTCCGTTCGTGAGTAATCCCATCGTAGGCTTGCTGGACGGTGATGTGTTGGATGAGATTTATCATGTAATCGAGTTAGTTTGGTTAGAGTTTGATCCCTAGTACGCACCGTGTTCTAAGATTGATGTTGTTATGACTTTGCTATGTTTAATGCTTGTCAGTAGGGCCCAAGTGCCATGGGATCGAGCTGAGCTCCGATGGACACTGTCTTGTTGGGGTCCGTCGGGTGCACTTGAAATTTAACAATTTCATCTACGGGTTTAAAGGACGTGGCATTGGGCCTTTTGCTAAGGATCACGTTGTCCTTGTAAATTATCGGTCGAAGTGTGGTCAGTTCTTCTGCATTGAAGGTCTCGGCTAGTGCCTCGAGGGGGAGCACTACTGTTTTGTTTTCGGCCCGAAGGGCTATATTCGGATCACTAGCAATTGTGATTACTCTGTTTGGTCCTTGCATTTTGAGTTTCATATACCCATAATGGGGTACAGCCTGGAATTTTGTGAAGGTGTGACGTCTCAATAGGGCATGGTAGCCGCTAGGGAAGTGCACGATATGGAAGAGGAGTTCTTCAGATCGGTCGTTTTCGGGCGTGCCGAACACTACGACCAGGACGATACTTCCCGTACAATGCGCATCTTTCCCAGGAATGATTCCTCGGAAAGTCGTGTTGCTATGCTCGATGCGAGATCGGTCGAACTGCATTTTTCCAGGGTGTCTTCGTAGATCAGGTTTAAACCACTGACGCCGTCCATTAGCACCTTGTGTAACCTGTAGCCATCGATGATGGGGTTCAGGACTAGTGCGGCCATTGAATGACCAGGAAGAACGGTTGGTCAGTCAGTATGTCCAAAGATAATGGGTATGTCTGGCCATGCACTTGTTGCTGCCACATGGTAGACCTGTTCGAGTTCTTTAAGATCTCTTTTCCTCTTGTTCCTTGAGGGGAACATTTCATAGATTGTCAGGACTTCGGTGTTGTATTCGGGTGATGATGTGGAGTGCCTATTCGGCGGTAGTGCCTCAAGAATGGCCTCACCGCTTTTTACAACCTGCCTGACAACCCAGCAAGCTCTAAGGTTGTGAGTTGGGTTTGTGTTCAGTGATAAGGAATGTATAGGGCATGGTTTGTCCAATAGTCTGTCAAGGACAGTACTGACCCCTGTAAGGGGCCCGTTTCTCTTTTCGGCGGGTTCGAATCTGGCAGGCCGCTTTGGAGGTATCCACTTTTGCCGATCTCCTCTAGGGTGCTTGGTGAAGGTTGGTTCCGAAAATAGCCGTTCGACTTGCCAAGCGCTTTCCACGGCACAATATTTTTGTACCAAGTCTGACAGCTCGGCAAAGTCACGAATGTGTCGATGATCCAGGGCGTTACGAATCCCTTCATCATGGCAATTGCGATTAAAGGTTGCCATTATTTCTTGGTCACTAAGACCGTTTTCTCTAGTTCTAGTGAGTAGGATTCTAGCCCAAAAATGATGAACTGACTCTCCTGGTAATTGTTTAATATCCCGTAAGTCCTAAGACTTGGGCTTTGGTGCGATTCTTGGATGATCGGCTTGGGTGGTCGGTGGGAAAAAATTTGACTCCACGCGATGTTGTGAATTCGGAATCACGGACCTCGAATTATGTGGCAGATCAGGGACCGGTACCGGTATGTCTCTAGAGCGAACTCTGGTGTCTAGGTTGCAGGCGAGGTCTCGATGATCGGAGACCGGGGTATAACCGTTTTCAATTCCGGTTGCTGGGGGGACGAGGCCCGAGCCGGACACTCGACGGTGGCGACTAGGTGGGTGACTGTGGGGACGTGAATCTCCCTGTCGTCAGGTCTAAGCCCGAGTCGGTCATAGATCGGAACCTGGTCATCACACATATGCATGGTATCAATCCGATCGAATAGCTCATTTAAAAACGAGGCGATGGTAGGATGCGTGTCATTGAAACGAGTGGAGTCGATAAGCAGCGTCGCAGTTCCGGAGCTACATGAGAGCGGATCCGGGTCCTGTTTAGTCGCGGTGGATCTGGTCACAACGGCCGGATTGGGTGTTCTAGACAGCCCGGGGGTGACGACTTTGTCAGAAGAGGGGCCCAGCGTCTTCATAAGGGTTCTATCAAGACAGGATCTCCTCGTAAATCAGCAACGATTTCTAGGGTTTTGAACTTGATTCCTTGATCGGGGGACAAGTTTCCCATCTGGCCAAGGTGGCCTATCGGGTCGGCGTGCAACAAGATGTCGCCACTTGTGAGAATCTAATCAATCGTGAGAGTCCTCTGGCTGCAGATCTCATTGCTTTTGACAAGGTTAGCCATCGATTCCTTTGACAAACACAATAGAACTCCCAGTGAAATCACCAATGTTGGTGTCCAAACCGGCGGATCTAGGGTAGGGGGTCCCGAGCTATGAGACTAGAATCGATGGTAACAGGAGACGAAGGAGACGATGTTTACCTAGGTTTGGGCCCTCCTATGGAGGTAATACCCTACGTCATGTTGGAAATATGCCCTAGAGGCAATAAATAAAGTTTTTATTATTATATTTCCTTGTTCATGATAATCGTTTATTATCCATGCTATAATTGTATTGATTGGAAACACATTGCATGTGTGGGTAAATAGACAACACTGTGTCCCTAGTATGCCTCTAGTGAACTAGCTCGTCGATCAAAGATGGTCAGGGTTTCCTAGCCATTGACATGTGATGTCATTTGATAATGGGATCACATCATTAGGAGAATGATGTGATGGAAAAGACCCAAACTACAAACATAGCATATGATCGTGTCAGTTTATTGCTACTGTTTTCCGCATGTCAAGTATATGTTCCTATGACCATGAGATCATGTAACTCATGGATATCGGAGGAGTGCCTTGTGAGTATCAAACGTCGCAACGTAACTGGGTGACTATAAAGGTGCTCTACAGGTATCTCCGATGGTGTCTGTTGAGTTGGCATGGATCGAGACTGGGATTTGTTACTCCGTGTGACGGAGAGGTATCTCGGGGCCCACTCGGTAATACAACATCACAATGAGCCTTGCAAGCAATGTGACTAATTGTTAGTTGCGAGATCTTGTATTACAGAACGATTAAAGAGACTTGCCGGTAACGTGGTTGAACTAGGTATGGAGATACCGACGATCGAATCTCGGGCAAGTAACATACCGAAGAACAAAGGGAACGTTATACGGGATTAAATGAATCCTTGACATAGAGGTTCGACCGATAAAGATCTTCGTAGAATATGTAGGATCCAATGTGGACGTCTAGGTCCTGCCATTGGTTATTGACCGTAGAGGTGTCTCGGTCATGTCTACATAGTTCTCGAACCCGCAGGGTCTGCACACTTAAGGTTTGCTGATGTTTCGGTAGTGTAGAGTTATGTATGGTAGTGACCGAAGGTTTTTCGGAGTACCGGATGGGATCCCGGACATCACGAGGAGCTCCGGAATGGTCCGGAGATAAAGATTCATATATAGGAAGTCCCAGTTTGGTCGCCGAAAAAGTTTCGGGCTCATCGGTAGTGTACCGGGAGTGCCGGTAGTGTACCGGGAGACCTCCGGGAGGGGTATTTCGACCCTAGAGGGTCCATGGTCTTTGGAGAGTAATAACCAGCCCTTAGTGGGCTGGAGGAACAGCCACAAAAAGGCCCATGGCGCAGGAGGTAAAAAGGCCTATGGAAAAGGTGGAAAAAAGGGCCAATAGGGAGCAATCCTAGTCCAACTAGGATTGGAGAAGGAGTGGGACTCCTCCCCCTTTGGCCGGCCGACTCCTAGGAGGCCTTGGCCCTACGCGAAGGCTGCCTCTCCCTCCCTCCTTTATATACTGGTGGATTGGGGGCTGTTTGGACGTAATTTATGGCCACGTGCTACTCGTTCCACCGGTGCTCCTCTAGATCGGTTCTCCGCAGTGCATAGGCAAAGCCCTGCCAGAATCACTCCACCACCATCGCCGAAGCGTCGTCATGCTGCCGGTGAACTCTTCCTCCTCTCCGCCTCCTCTTGCTGGATCAAGACCTTGGAGATCGTCATCAAGATGCACGTGTGCTGAACGTGGAGGTGCCGTCCGTTCGGCACTAGATCGGAAGGATCGTGATCAAGGCCACGGGACGTTCGTGATCGGATCGCGGGACGGATCGTGACGAGATCGCAGGACGGTTCGTGATTGGTTCGCAGGATGGTTCGTGATTAGATCGCGGGACGCTCGGCGATTCGTATCGCGAAGAAGTTTGACTACACCAACCGTGTTTCTTAACGCTTCCCGCTTAGCGATTTACAAGGGTACGTAGATCCACTCTCCCTCTCGTAGATGCTCATCACCATGGATAGGTTTGCGTGTGCGTAGGAAATTTTTTGTTTCACATGCGACGTTCCCCAACAGTGGCATCATGAGCTAGGTTGATGGTTCGATGAGATCTCGAGTAGAACACAAAAGGTTTGTGGGCATTGATGCTTAGATTGCTTCCTCCCTTGGTCGGATTTTGGTTCAGCAGTATTGTGAGACGAAGCGGCCCGGACCAACATTACTCGTACGCTTATGAGAGACCGGTTCCCTCAACCGCAACTTGTTGCATAGATGGCTTGTGGGTGGCAGTTTCTCTCACTTTAGTTGGATCGGATCCGACAAAGGCGGTCCTTGAGAAGGTTGAAAAGCAAACTAGTGTATCACTGTTGTGGTTTATGCGTAGGTGAGAATTGTTCTTGCTAGATACCCGTAGCAGCCACGTAAAACTTGCAACAACAATTAGAGGACGTCTAACTTCTTTTTGCAGGGTATGTTGTGATGTATGAGATGATCATGTGATGTATAGATTTTCACGACTTGCACGTCGATGAGTACGGCAACCGGCAGGAGCCATAGGGTTGTCTTTAATTATTGTATGACCTGCGTGTCAATCATTAAGCGCTATGTAATGTTTTACTTTATCGCTAAGCGGTAGCAATAGAAGTAGAAGCAGGGCTGGCGCCACAACCCCAATGGCAGCACATTGATGGAGATCAAGATGATGGAGATCATGGTGTTGTGTCGGTGACGATGGAGATCATGCCGATGTTTTGAAGATGGAGAGCTTAAACACAAGTTCATGGTCATATCATGTCACTTATGAATTGCATGAGATGTTAACCCTTTTGTGCACCTTGTTTTGCTTAGTACGACGGTAGCATTATAAGGTGATCCCTCACTTAAATTTCAAGATGAAACTGTGTTCTCCCCGAGTGTGCACCGTTGCGAAAGTTCGTCGTGTCGAGACACCACGTGATGATCGGGTGTCATAGACTCTACGTTCACATACAACGGGTGCAAGCCAGATTTGCACATGCAGAACACTTGGGTTAAACTTGACGAGCCTAGCATGTACATGGCCTTGGAACACAGGAGACCGAAAGGTCGAACATGAGTCATATAATAGATATGATCAACATAATGATGTTCACCATTGAAGCCACCTTAACTCACGTGATGATCAGACTTGAGTTGGTGAATTTGGATCATGTGACACTCAGATGACCTGAGGGATGTCAATTTGAGTGGGAGCTTTAGTAATTTGATTAACTAAACTCATTATCTTGAACAATAGTCTAAGTAACCTTTGCATATTTATGTTGTAGATCAATGGCTCGCGCAATAGCACCCCTGAATTTTAATGCGTTCCTAGAGAAAGCTAAGTTGAAAGATGATGGAAGTGACTTTGTTGATTGGGCCCGTAATCTGAGGATTATCCTCACGGCTTCCCAAAAACAATATGTCCTTGATGCACCGCTTGGTGACCAACCAGAAGACATGACCTCCGAAGACGTTAAGAACGCTTGGGAGGCACGTGCTGGAGACTACTCAATAGTTCAGTGTGCAATATTGTATGGCTTGGAACCGGGACTTCAAAGACGTTTTGAACGTCATGGAGCATATGAGATGTTCCAGGAGTTGAAGTTTATTTTTCAGAAGAATGCCCAGATCGAGAGGGATGAGACCTCCGATAAATTCTATGCATGCAAGATGGAGGAGAACGAGTCTATCAGTGAGCATATACTCAGAATGTCTGGGTATTCAAACCATCTAGCTGAGTTGGGAATTACCCTTCCGCAAGAGGCGATCATTGATAGAGTTCTTCAATCACTGCCACCTAGTTACAAGAGTTTTGTGATGAACGTTAACATGCACGGGATGAACAAGTCATCATCCGGGCTGTTTGCGATGTTGAAAGTCGCTGAGTCTGAAATCCAGAAAGAACATCAAGTGTTGATGGTCAATAAAACCACTAGTTTCAAGAAAAATGGCAAGGGCAAAGGCAAGAAGGGTAAAAGCAAGAAGGATGGCAAAGCATTTGCTACTCCTACAAAGAAGCCTAAGCATGGACCTAAGCCAGAAACTGAGTGCTTTCATTGCAAAGGAACTGGTCACTGGAAGCGGAACTGCACCAAGTACCTGGCTGACAAGAAGGCGGCCAACGACAAACAAGGTATATATGATATACATGTTATTGATGTGTACCTTACTAGTTCTCGTAGTAGTGCCTGGGTATTTGATACCGGTTCGGTTGCTCACATTTGCAACTCAAAGCAGGAACTACGGAATAAACGAAGACTAGCAAAGGACGAAGTGATGATGCGCGTGGGAAATGGTTCCATGGTTGATGTGATCGCCATCGGCACGCTCTCTCTTCGATTACCATCAGGATTAGTGATGAACCTGAATAATTGTTATTTAGTGCCTGCGTTAAGCATGAACATTATATCTGGATCTTGTTTATTGCGAGAAGGTTACTCATTTAAATCAGAGAATAAAGGTTGTTCTATTTATATGAGTGATATCTTTTATGGTCATGCACCCAATGTTAGGAGTTTATTCATATTGAATCTTGATAGTGATGACACACATGTTCATAACATTGATGCCAAAAGATGTAGAGTTGTTAATGATAGTACCACTTTCTTGTGGCACTGCCGTTTAGGTCATATTGGTGTAAAACGCATGAGGAAGCTCCATGCTGATGGACTTTTGGAGTCACTTGATTTTGAATCACTTGACACATGTGAACCATGCCTGATGGGCAAGATGACTAAAACGCCGTTCTCTGGAACAATGGAACAGGCAAGTGACTTATTGGAAATCATACATACTGATGTGTGCGGTACAATGAATGTTGCAGCGCGCGGTGGATATCGTTACTTTCTCACCTTCACTGATGACTTGAGTAGATATGGGTATATTTACTTCATGAAACACAAGTCTGAAATGTTTGAAAAGTTCAAGCAATTTCAGAGTGAAGTTGAGAATCGTCGTAACAAGAAGATTAATTTTCTGCGATCTGATCGAGGAGGTGAATATCTGAGTTATGAGTTTGGCAGTCACTTAAGACAATGTGGAATTGTTTCACAATTGACACCGCCCGGAACACCACAGCGTAATGATGTGTCTGAACGTCGTAATCGAACCTTATTAGATATGGTGCGTTCTATGATGTCTCTTGCCGATTTGCCACTATCGTTTTGGGGTTATGCATTAGAGACAGCTACATTCACTTTAAATAGGGCACCATCAAAATCCGTTGAGACGACGCCATATGAATTGTGGTTTGGCAAAAGGCCAAAGTTGTCGTTTCTTAAAGTTTGGGGATGTGATGCTTATGTCAAAAAGCTTCAGCCTGAAAAGCTGGAACCCAAAGCGGAGAAATGCGTCTTCAAAGGATACCCGAAAGAGACACTCAGGTATACCTTCTATCTAAGATCCGAAGGCAAAGTGTTTGTCGCTAACAACGGAACATTTCTTGAGAAAGAGTTTCTCTCAAAAGAATTGAGTGGGAGGAAAATAGAGCTTGATGAGGTTATTGAACCTTTACTTCAACCAAAAAGTAGCGCAGCGTAGAAAGATGTTTCTGTGGAACCTACGACGGTAGAAGAGCAAGTTAATGATGATGATCATGAAGCTTCGGATCAAGCTGCTATTGAACCTCGTAGGTCGACAAGGACGCGTACTACTCCCGAGTGGTACGGCAACCCTGTCTTGGAGGTCATGTTGTTAGACAACAATGAACCTACGAGCTATGAAGGAGCAGTGATGGGCCCGGATTCCGAGAAATGGTTAGAAGCCATGAAATCCGAGATGGGATCCATGCATGAAAACAAAGGGTGGACTTTGGAAGTACTACCTGAAGGGCGAAAGGCCATTCAGAACAAATGGATCTTGAAGAAGAAGACGAACGCGGACGGTAATGTCATCGTCTATAAAGCTCGACTTGTGGCAAAGGGTTTTTCATAAGTTCAAGGAGTTGACTATGATGAGACTTTCTCACCCGTAGCGATGCTTAAGTCTGTCAGAATCATGTTGGCAATAGCTGCTTATTTCGACTATGAAATTTGGCAGATGGATGTCAAAACGGCGTTCCTCAACGGTTTCCTTGAGGAAGAGTTGTATATGATGCAACCCGAAGGTTTTGTCGATCCAGAGAATGCTGACAAAGTTTGCAAACTCCAGCGATCCATTTATGGACTGGTGCAAGCATCTCGGAGTTGGAATAAGCGCTTTGATGAGGTGATCAAAGCGTTTCAGTTTATACAAGTTTATGGAGAAGCTTGTATTTACAAGAAAGTGAGTGGGAGCTCTATAGCGTTTCTAGTGTTATATGTGGATGACATATTACTGATTGGAAACAATATTGAAATGCTGGAAAGCGTGAAGGATATTTGAATAAGAGTTTTTCAATGAAGGACCTAGGACAAGCTGCTTTCATATTAGGCATTAAGATCTATAGAGATAGATCGAGACGCTTAATAGCACTTTCACAGAGCACATACCTTGATAAAGTTTTGAAGAAGTTCAAAATGGAGCAGTCCAAGAAAGGGTTCTTGCCTGTGTTACAAGGTGTGAAGTTGAGTAAGACTCAATGCCCAGTGACTGCAAAAGATAAAGAAAAGATGAGTGTCATCCCCTATGCTTCAGCCATAGGCTCTATCATGTATGCAATGTTGTGCACGAGACCCAATGTCAGCCTTGCCATAAGTATGGCCGGAAGGTTTCAAAGTGATCCTGGAGTGGAGCACTGGCAAGCGGTCAAGAATATCCTCAAGTACCTGAAAAGGACTAAGGAAATGTTTCTCGTTTATGGAGGTGATGAAGAGCGCGTCGTAAAGGGTTACGTCGATGCAAGATTTGACACTGATCCGGACGACTCTAAGTCGCAAACCGGATACGTATTTATTCATAACGGGGGAGCGGTAAGCTGGTGCAGTTCCAAGCAGAGCGTGGTAGCCGATTCTACGTGCGAAGCGGAGTACATCGCAACCTTGGAGGCAGCGAAGGAAGGTGTCTGAATGAAGCCGTTCATGACAGATCTTGGAGTAGTGCCTAGTGCACTGAATCCAGTAAACCTATTCTGTGACAACACTGGGGCCATTGCTCTAGCCAAGGAACCAAGGTTTCACAAGAGGACTAGACACATAAAGCGACGCTTCAACTCCATCTGGTTCTACATCGAGGAGAAGGACATAAATTTTTGCAAAGTGCACATGGATCTGAATGTTGCAGACCCGTTGACTAAACCTCTTCCAACGGCTAAACATGATCAACACCAGAATTGTATGGGTGTTCGATTCATTACCATGTAAATCACATAGTGATGTGAACTAGATTATTGACTCTAGTGCAAGTGGGAGACTGTTGGAAATATGCCCTAGAGGCAATAAATAAAGTGTTTATTATTATATTTCCTTGTTCATGATAATCGTTTATTATCCATGCTATAATTGTATTGATTGGAAACACATTGCATGTGTGGGTAAATAGACAACACTGTGTCCCTAGTATGCCTCTAGTGAACTAGCTCGTTGATCAAAGATGGTCAGGGTTTCCTAGCCATTGACATGTGATGTCATTTGACAACGGGATCACATCATTAGGAGAATGATGTGATGGACAAGACCCAAACTACAAACATAGCATATGATCGTGTCAGTTTATTGCTACTGTTTTCCGCATGTCAAGTATATGTTCCTATGACCATGAGATCATGTAACTCACGAATATCGGAGGAGCGCCTTGTGTGTATCAAACGTTGCAACATAACTGGGTGACTATAAAGGTGCTCTATAGGTATCTCCGATGGTGTCTGTTGAGTTGGCATGGATCGAGACTGGGATTTGTTACTCCATGTGACAGAGAGGTATCTCGGGGCCCACTCGGTAATACAACATCACAATGAGCCTTGCAAGCAATGTGACTAATTGTTAGTTGCGGGATCTTGTATTACGGAATGAGTAAAGAGACTTACCGGTAACGAGGTTGAACTAGGTATGGAGATACCGACGATCGAATCTTGGGCAAGTAACATACCGAAGAACAAAGGGAATGTTATACGGGATTAACTGAATCCTTGACATAGAGGTTCGACCGATAAAGATCTTCGTAGAATATGTAGGAACCAATGTGGACATCCAGGTCCCGCCATTGGTTATTGACTGTAGAGGTGTCTCGGTCATGTCTACATAGTTCTCGAACCCGCAGGGCCTGCACACTTAAGGTTTGGTGACATTTCGGTAGTGTAGAGTTATGTATGGTGGTTACCGAAGGTTGTTCGGAGTCCCGGATGAGATCCCGGACGTCACGAGGAGCTCCAGAATGGTCCGTAGGTAAAGATTCATATATAGGAAGTCTTAGTTTGGTCGTCAGAAAAGTTTCGGGCTCATCGGTAGTGTACCGGGAGTGCCGGTAGTGTATCGGGAGACCTCCGGGAGGGGTATTTCGACCCCAGAGGGTCCATGGGCTGTGGAGAGTAATAACCAGCCCTTAGTGGGATGGAGGAACAGCCACAAAAAGTCCCATGGCACAGGAGGTAAAAAGGCCTAAGGAAAAGGTGGAAAAAAGGGCCAATAGGGAGCAATCCTAGTCCAACTAGGATTGGAGAAGGAGTGGGACTCCTCCCCCTTTGGTCGGCCGACTCCTAGGAGGCCTTGGCCCTGTGCCAAGGCTGCCTATCCCTCCCTCCTTTATATACTGGTGGATTGGGGGCTGTTTGGACATAATTTACGGCCACGTGCTACCCGTTCCACCGGTGCTCCTCTAGATCGGTTTTCCGCAGTGCATAGGTGAAGCCCTACCGGAATCACTCCACCACCATCGCCGGAGCGTCGTCATGCTGCCGGTGAACTCTTCCTCCTCTCCACCTCCTCTTGCTGGATCAAGACGGTGGAGATCGTCATCAAGTTGCACGTGTGCTGAACGCGGAGGTGCCGTCCGTTCGGCACTAGATCGGAAGGATCGTGATCAAGGCCACGGGACGTTCGTGATCGGATCGCGGGACGGATCGTGACGAGATCGCGGGACAGTTCGTGATTGGTTCGCAGGACGGTTCGTGATTAGATCGTGGGACGCTCGGCGATTCGGATCGCGAAGAAGTTCGACTACACCAACCGCGTTTCTTAACGCTTCCCGCTTAGCGATCTACAAGGGTACGTAGATCCACTCTCCCTCTCGTAGATGCTCATCACCATGGATAGGTTTGCGTGTGCGTAGGAAATTTTTTGTTTCCCATGCGACGTTCCCCAACACGTCATGCTTGATTGTATTGATGATATGTAGGTTACAGAGTTGATCTACCTCGAGATCGAATAGCTAAACCCTAGATGAGTTGTCCTCTCTCTACAACCTAAAACTCTCCGGCTTATATAGATATCGAGGGTACCTAGGGTTTACACATAGTCGGTTGCATATCAAAGGAAAAAACATGCCTATCTAATTTCGACAACTTGGAGGACACACCACGGCTCCTTAAAGCTTCCACTCTCTCGACGGGGCCCTTGATCTTCCAATGCTCATCTAGCAGCCCATATAGTTCGGCCCATGAGAAACAGGTCGGCTATCCGAGGACCCCTTAATCTAGGACTCCCTCACCAAGCTCTAGTGCGCACTTAGCAATCCTGCCAGTAGCCTCTCTATTTTTGAATGATATTCCCCAAAGTGTCAGTGTCAAAACCGGCGGATCTCGGGTAGGGTGTCCCGAACTATGAGACTAGAACCGATGGTAACAGGAGACGAAGGGGACACAAATTTACCCAGGTTCGGGCCCTCCTATGGAGGTAATACCCTACGTGTTGCTTGGTTGTATTGATGATATAGGGGGTAACAGAGTTGATCTACCTCGAGATCGAATAGCTAACACTAGATGAGTTGTTCTATATCTACAACCTAAAACCCTCCGGCTTATATGGACACCGAGGGTATCTAGGGTTTACACATGGTGGGTTACACGCCGAAGAGATAGAAATGCCTATTCACTACATCAAATGTGGAGTACAAGCCGTGCTTCCCGAAGCTTCCATCTTGGAGATAAGGTCTTCAATGAATCTTGTGTTCGGTAAGTGGCCCATATAGTTCGGACCATAGAAATAGGTCGGCCTCCCGAGGACCCCTTAATCCATGACTCCCTCGGTAGCCCCCGAACTTGCCTCCATCACCAAGGGTCTCAGCTTCAATTTCTTCGCATGATCAGAGTCTTCGGCTTGCGAGGTGAGTTCTTCCCGTCGAACTCAGTTCGGCCTCCGATAACAAGTAGCTTTCTGAATAGTGGTGCGCCCAAACACTGTGAATAGGCCAGCCTTGAAGGCCAAACTTCATGGGGTAAAATAATGTCCCCTGAAAACCTTTCTGATGAAAGGTCATGGCCCACCACTACCGCTAGGCCAGTTACAAAAACTCGATTCGTAGTTCGAGGCCGTTTTAATCAACACGATCTATCAATGTGCTGATCATGCCCCATTTTACACGGGATATGTTTCATCATGCGCATGCAACAACTCGCACGTCTTAGGAAGCGGAGGGATTCATGGTGCATTGAGCCGAGACCGAACGATAAGCCCCAAATCCTATTCATGCTCCCCATTCGCCTTCCCTGCCTTCCATTCCTCTGCCCCTCCGAAGCACAAATATAGGTTTTCCGCCCCCCATCTCCAAGCTCACCAATGGCAGAGCCTGGCTCCAACGGCCAATGGGAGGCTTCCACGGTCACCGAACTGGACATCCTGGACTTCAAGAAGGCTGGCTACCTCTTCGCTGACATCCCTCACCGCGTGCCGGAGGAGGGACAAGTGATCCCCACTCCTAGGCTGGGCGAAAGAGTGGTCTTACTTCCCCACTTCATCAGGGGGTTGAGCTTCCCGCTCCACCCCTTCGTCAGGGGGTTGATGTTTTTCTATGGCCTCGACTTCCACGACCTCCCCCCGAACTCTTTCATGCATATCTTGGCGTTCATCCTCGTCTGCGAGGCTTTCCTACGGGTCGAGCCATACTTCGGGCTTTGGATCAAAGTGTTCAGTCAAGCCGAAGTGCGTCGGAGGCAAGCACACAGACTGCGGCGGAGCTGTCATCGGCAAGCTTACCCGCGTTGTATGGCCATCAGGCAGCTTCATTGACACCATCAAGGTATGGCAGAAGGAGTGATTCTACATCACTGAGCCATGAGAAGAAGGTTAGATTCCCCCCACCGAATTCAGATCTGGTCCCCCCACCAGATTAGCTTCATGGATCGAAAAGGGCCTTAGCTGGGGACCGAGCAAGGAGGTGAGCGACCTACAGAAGCACGTCGGTTCCATGGTCGAGAAGGAAATCACGCTGACCAATGTGGGATACTCCCTTGTGGGCTCGTCAGCCCGACGACATGCCCACAATTCTGAATCTCTTCCGCACTACGCAGGAGAATCTGTGGAGGGAACTCTTCAAGTCACAAAAGAGCTGGCCATCTGAGGAGGAAGACAAGGGTCTGCACGCTGCCAAGCCCGCCTCCGACGTACGGTATAACCTTGCTTGGTCGGCCTTATTTTCCATAGAGAGGATTTATAACATTATTTCCGATCACCCTTTGTAGTCATGGCTGAAGAAGGCCGTGAATATCAGCAGTTCGGCACCCCAGGCCGAAGACACTAGGTCCGAGCTATTAGCAGAGATGCTCGCGGTGAAGCCGCACAAGGCCCCCGTGAAGAAGGAGAATAATAAGGAACCAGGCCGGAGTGGCCTTCGCATCAGGGACCAGTGAGAGACTGTGTCCGGGGAAACTTATGCCTCCTCGAATCTAGAGGAGCATGAGGAGGAAGAGGAAGAGGAGGAGCAGGAGGAAGAGGAGGAGGACGAAAACGAGGGGGAAGGCAATTTCCCCCTCAAAAGAAAGAGGGCAACGTCATCAGATGCTCCAAAGGAGGTACCCCTCCTGCCCAGAAGAAAACGCGTCGGGCATAGGTGGTTTTGTCCAACGACAGCTCGGACTCAGACACTGAGTCCGATGACTTCAAGATGGTTCCACAAAGGAAACTCAGGGTCAAGCCCCCCGCTCGGAGGTTAGGATCCGAAGACCCTTTGTTCATCTTTTAACAGGTCTACAACTTATAAACTCGCGGGTACTTATTGACTTTATAGCCCCATGCTTGTCCTTCCCGTCGATCACATATGGGACGGGGTGACCCCACCCGCCGAACTACCGGAGAGCGGGAACGTGTCGCATCCCGCTACTCTTGGTGCTGCAAAGGACGCCACGGAGCTGTCAACCCAGCATGCTCCTATGGATCCGGGTACCGGCGGCGGGGGAGACGCCATCATGGCCGAGGCTAACACCTCGGTTACCGAAGACCGGGGGGAGGTACCCCACCCGGATACTGAGGAGGTCAGGCGAGTGGCGGCTCAGTCCCCTTCGAGGGCATCTACGACGCGCACCATGCCTCCGTAGGTACTGGTTTAAACCCCTGTTGGTGATCGGGTTATCCGATCACCACCGACGCCACTGACCAATTGGTGACCGGTCATGGAGGAGGCTTTATCGAGCGCGTCCATCTCCGAGAAGCACCGCACCATTATGGGTGCTGTCTAGCAGAGCATTCAGTCCGTCGACGACGGACTGAAGGAGGCCTTCAAGGGTCTCCTATCGGGTTTTCAAATAAGCCACACGATACTCTTATTTGCACAATTTGTATTTATTTTTATTATTATATACATGGAAGCCCTCGATCCCTAGGTGAGTTTGGAAGAACTTACCTAGGGGTCAATCATGGATCCGATTCCGGACTAGATACAAATTATGTGTTCAGAATGTTTAGAATAGCCCCTAATAGGGTCGGACATATGATCGGATTGACTATAGTTCGGAAGTATACATGTCAATTGTATGTGTAATACAGGCTTCGTAAATGGCACCGCGCTGGACGAACTGAATCAGAAGCTTAAACACTCTGAGGATGAAGTTGATGCCTTCAACAGAAGATTCGATGAGGCACAAGGTAGGTCAAAACAAAATCCGAACACCTTTGCCTGAACACTGCCAATGCAAGTTTTCATAGTGTTAATGTTTACACAGCTTCGCCGAAAGAGGTTGAGAGGCTCAAGGCCGAGCTCGAACAGGCGAAGGACGAAGCGGCCGCCAAGAGGGCGGCGGCCAAAGAAGCATCTACCGTCCTCTCCGCCCTGCGAGCCACCAGCGACAAGCATGAGGCTCGTGTGGCGGAGGTCCAGCAGGAGCTCAAGGACGCCAGCCAGAAGTGCGAAGCCTTGAGCAGAAGGGCAAGGAGAGCGCGGCCGAACTGTCCACCTTGAAGACCAACCTCCAGAAGGAGCAGGTGGACAGGTGGTTCTATGAGGAGCAGGTCCGCCAAGCGAAGGACATAAAGGATGGTAAGCCATACTTACTACAGTGTGTCTTCGGGGATAGCAAATTCAAATGGCTTACCCAGGTGTGGCGTTCTGCAGGCGCCTCCTCCGATCTCCAAAAGAGCGTAGCACACGCCAATCGGCTTTATGCGTCGCAAGAAGAACGACACGAAGTGCGTCTATTCTGGGCACAATTTGAAGCCCCCGAGTGCGCTCCTCTTCTTGCCGAGCAGCTGATGGAGCTTCGTTGAATGGTGGAGCCAACCATGGTAGACCTCTGCCTCCAGCTGTGGCCTGATGAGCCACTGCCGGGCAACTACTTCGGCCTGGTGCAGAGGCTGATTGATGTGTTGCCCCGTCTCGACGTGCTAAGGTGTTCCTCCTACATCGAGGGATCTCAGTTGGCCTTTGCAAAGGCCAAGGTGCATTGGCCAGGGCTGGATCCGATCAAGATAGCCACCGCCCCTCCGCCGCCTGGAAAGGAACATTAGCGCCCCGAGCTGTATTTCGCCAGAGTAATGGAAGGTGCTCGGGCGGTAAGGTCGCAGTGTTCAGGCGACAACTTTTTTGAATAGGTTGTAATGCGTCCGAAGACAATTTGAAATTTTAATATTATAACTTATCATGCACTTAATGTTTTTGCATTCCTTGATAACTCTTGTGTGGCCATTTGAAACTAAATGATGCGAGTCGTTGCCTTCAGCCCCCATGTAGATACTACTTGGGGTGTCTCTACCAATGCACTTTGTCCCTTAGCCGAGTTATCGGAACCCGGAGGTGGTAAAGTGCGGCGGATTAGGCAATCAGACTATAGTGCTTTATTTCTTTCACTTAGTCGTAGGGGTGCGAAAAGGACCGCAAGGGGGGCTGATGACTAGCCCCCAGAGTGTTGTGATGTTCAGACGAACCACGGCTAAGGCCAGCATCACATGGTTTGTATGAAGAATAAACCCTTCATATAACACGGATAATCCTCTAACGAGGATTTAAGTATAACACTTTGAGCTCGGCTTCACAGACCGGATCTTGCATACTATGACAGTCAGTTTTCGGCTTTCCCCCATGAGGTGCTTGACTAGACTATCCAGAAACACAATCGCAGAGGTGCTCCCTTTGCCCTTTTAGCCGAACGAGCGGAACATAAAGGGGCAAGCACAGGAGCCGGGCAACCCAACTATTGACCCAAGACATAGTTCGAAACCAATGCATATAGAGTGAATTCCAAGATGTCGAATGCATAATAAGTTGTACATAAGGCGATTTTTTATAAACTTGAGCCTCCGGTCTATTAGGCGGTGGCATCACGTTATACTGAATAGTATCACGAGAAGAGGGAGAAAAATGAAAATATATATTCCAAAAAGGATAAACGATACAAACATATGCAACGTTGTTCTTCTTTTCTCACCAACTCATATAACTCGGATTGCTGAGGCAACTGCTTCAGGTATTTGAAAGAAAGAAATTACATAGGAGTGGTTGTACCAGGGGCCTTCGATTGGTGGCCTTATGTCCTCGATGTGCCATGTTGCTAGTTTACTCCTGCTCTTTGGTGCACCTTGATGGGTGGTACCGTTCGGCGAACGGATCTTGCGAACAAGGTTTTGAGAAGTCGCCTAACTGTGGATGGGCTTTACACCAGTGGTGGGCCCTTCAATGGCCCCTGCATTGTGTCTGAAGACATATTTAATGGTAGTAGTTTGGTCCAGCCGGACTCCCACCTTTGTTTTCCCACCACTACCCATGGAATTTTAAGTGCAAAGTTGTGCCTTCTTGGCACATACTTCGCTGGTCCTAGGGGCGTGCGATGGGGGATGAGTCCCTATTTAAGGGGAGAGGAAGGCTCTGAGAGTTCGGCCTAAAGCCGAGCTTGCTTCCCAACCTTGCATGCCTTTATCGTAGATGTCGGAACTTGCCGATCATCTTTGTAACTAAATTCAGCCGCCAGGGCCAGCGCATGTGTCACGCCCAAGATGCGATCCTATCCTTATTTGGGCACGAGGGCCTCGACAGGGATAGAAGCGCATCTCGATGCGTTCGCAAGAATGGATATCATTACAAGTACATGTACAGAAGAGATGAGTATATGGAGTTGGCTTACACTCGCCACAAGCTACATCAGAGTCACAACAATACAATAACATCTCAACCATCATACATAAGAGCAGGGTCCGGCTTCGGACGAAATCAAACGATAAAAAAGACATCCACCCTTGCTATCCCAGGCTGCCGCCTGGAACCCATCCAAGATTGAAGAAGAAGAAGAAGAACTCCAAGTCAAATCAAGCAACACGCTCACGTCAATTCATCACATTACCTGCACCTGCAACTGTTGTTGTAGTAAACTGTGAGCCACAGGGACTCAACAATCTCATTTCCAAGGGTATCAAGACTATTAAAGCTTAATGGGTGAGGTATGGTTAAGTGGTGAGGCTGCAGCAAGCGACTAAGCATTATTTGAGTGGCTAACTTACGAGAACAGAAAGTAAAGTATGATGGTCTACGCATAACGAACGAGAACTAGATATGATCACTAACTGATCCTGAACACCTACTTACGTCAAACATAACCCCACCGTGTTCTCTTTCGGATAAGGACTCACGAGAAGAGACAGTCACGGTTACGCACACGGTTCGTGTATTTTATTAGATTTACTTCAAGTTTGCTATGACCGGGTGTTAAACAAATTATCCAAGTTTGCCACATAACCGCGGGCACGGCTTCTCGAAAAGATTTAACCCTGCAGGGGTGCTCCAACTCGTCCATCACAAATTAACCACACTCAGCGGGAATAACCTCAACCACGGATCTCGTGATCTTCCTAGGCAATTCCAAAGGAAATCCAACACCTCGAGTTAACCCAACGAAAATCAGAGTTCCTCACTCAAGACGCTCGAGAAAGGTAAAACAAATCTAGCAAGGCCTCCCGACGTGTCGACAATCCCGATAGGAGCCGCGTATCTCGTTCTCAGGACACGGCGGATAAGCTACGCGTACGGAGGCCTGATAGAAATCTCCCAAGTTGCCCTGGGTTGGCCCCGCACAGTGCTCTAGTTTGGACCAACACTCATGACGAGCACTGGCCCGGGGGTTGATTAAAAATTATCCATGGGTGCCGACGGGTCCCTATGCAAGTTCATTAATTATTAGGCAAATGTAGTACCAAAATTGGGCCTTGCCAGACAAGTTTTAATCCAACCCGAAAATCAAGGGGGTCCCCATAACAACCCCGAGCATGTTAGGAGCGCTCATTTCTGGAACATAACACCGGTTCACAAGTAACTAAGGGCGGCAAGAGTGGAACAAAACACCAAGCAAAAGGCCAAGCCTTCCACCCTTTACCAAGTGTATATGTGCATTAAATTAAATATCAGCAATATTGTGATATAACAACAGAAGGTCCATGTTAACACATGGAAGCAATAGCACCTGCAACTAGCAACGCTATAAGAAGGGCTGAGCAAGCGGTAACATAGCCAAACAATGTTTTGCTGGGATGTGGAAGGGTTAGAGGCTTATCATGGCAATGTTGGGAGGCTTATCAAACAAGTGGTAGGTAGCGAGACATAACGATAAAAGACGAGACAACTAGCATGGCAATGATAGTAATGGTATCTAGGGAAATGTGTCATCTTGCCTGAGATCCCGCTCGGAAGAAGACCGAGTCCATGAAGAAGACGAACCAACATAGTCGAATGAATCCTCACACTCCGAACGCTTTCGGAACTCTATCGAGAAGAAGCCATCCGAAACAAACAATCAACACAAGATACACCACAACATATGCAAGACACGATGCACAACAAACATGATGCATGTCCGGTTTAAATATGCAAGGCACGACAATCACATCAAACAACTCTACACATTAAGTGAAGCTCAATATGCAACGAGTTGCATATTGACGAAACTCCACACTTGAATTATTTAGTTTACTCACGTTAGGTACACGAAAATTTTAAATGTTGTTTAAACATGGCAAGAGGTGAAGCATAAGTAAACTATCTATCTAGTCATTTTAAATGAGGCCGGAAACAAACTATAGCATTTCTGAAATGACCCCATATGGTAATTATGAATTTGGTCCAGATCTGATCTAAACATATTTTATGTTTGTTAAACAGCAGAATAAATATCACCATGTTATTCTATACGGAATTCTAGTCGATTTACATATATAGAACATCTCAAACGGAGCTACGGTCTAAAAGATATGAGCAAAACAAGATGCGGATGACATGAATGCAAATGCATGGGAAATGCAACCACAAACATCTCAAAACAATAATGCAGCAAGTTGTTATGAAACTACTTGAGATTCTAAGCAAGTTTCATATATGGAATGCTCAAAACGAAGCTACGGTTCAACCACAATCATCAAAACAAGTTTTAGTTGAAATCTGTCAAAAACAGCAAGATTGCATTCTGAACATATGAAAACAACAAGTTACAAGATACCAAAATGCACAAACTAAACATGGGGCAATAGCATACAACATCCACTTCATTTCATCTACACATATCATCATCAAAACATGCATGGATCACTTGGTAGGAAGCTCACAAGAAGGCAACTTACTAACAGTTTCAGACTTAGTGAAAATAGCAGTTTTAGACAGTGCAGTATTTATCACGAAGGCATATTAACAGCAGTGAAACTATATGCTAAAAGTCATGAAATGTCATGAAACTTAACAGCATACTAGAGGGCAATATCAATAACAATTAACTCCATTGCATCAACCACAAAAGAGGTCTAGATCACTAGAAAATCACATGGCAAGACAGCAACAAAATATAACAGATTCCAGACTTAGAAATATTTAG
This sequence comes from Hordeum marinum, assembly GCA_022496015.1. NCBI lineage: Eukaryota > Viridiplantae > Streptophyta > Magnoliopsida > Poales > Poaceae > Hordeum > Hordeum marinum. The sequence goes on along the minus strand of CM039677.1, from coordinate 273,884,559 downwards.
GACCCTGAAAATAACAGATTTTCATAGCAAGTTGACAACAGCAAAACCACACCCTAACATGCATTTCCATGACAACCCAAAAGACCATGGGCTAGGGCACATATCAAAGAGCAAGTTTCATGTTGAAAATATTTTCATATCGTGCCCGGATTAATTCCGATGAAAAAGACAAAATAGTATCACAGTGAATATGACATGCACTCAAACATGCTCAAATGACAAAACAAAATGCATAGATAAATCCTATATATTTTTATACCCCGAAATCATATATAATATGCATATGTTCTTGTAGAACATTAGTCACAATTAAATAATCCGGGAATAGGCCTAATCACGGTAAACAATGCAACAATGCAAAAATGATACCGACAATTATCCCGTGCATGAAAATGCAATGCAAATGAGATGGACATTTTTAATGTGAGATTTTCTTAATTCCGGTGCATGGTTATAAAATATGCAAAATGCATGATATGACATATATGCATTAATGCGGATATGACATGTTAATATCTTTATCATGGATGCAAAATGACATATTATTAAACTACTTATTTTTCTACACACATTACATGTTCGAAATATTTTTATCCGGTACACAGGTCAAAAGATATAGCCGTTTAATACGCGGGAATAATAAATAAACAAACAGGGTAAAAAAGAAAAAAAAAAGAAAAAAGGGGGGAGGGCTCACCCTAGTGGGCCTTGGCCTAATCGGCTGACAGAGGCTGGCCTGGCCCAGCGCTGGATCGGTCAACGAGGCGGCGGAGCGCTGCGGGCGCTCGCTCGACCCTCCCGATCGGGAGCAGGCGGCGGCGCAGCCACGGGGGCTGGCGGCGGCTTGGGGCCGAGGGGAGCCGCAGCGAGGGGAGGCCGGCGGAGGCCAGGGGCGGCCGGGACCTAACGGCGGCGGCGCATCCCCGGCGGCGACGGAGCTTCCGGCCACGGCGGCCATGGCGGCTGGCTGGTGCGGCGCCCTGCGGGGACAGCGGCGGGGTGAGCGCAGGGAGAGAGGAGAGGAGGAAGGAGAAGGGGAGAGGGAGGAAGAGGAGAGGAGATCTGGTCGGCCGGCGGCAGGGCGGCTCCGGCGAGCGGATGCAGAGGCTCCGACGACGAGGAACACGGGCACGGCACGGGGAACGCCATGGACGAGCTCGGGAGAGCTCCGGAAACGGCTCCGGACGCTGATTCGGGCCCAGAATGGCTCGAACGGGTCCAGTTGGGCTCGGCGGGCTGGCTAGAGGTGGGGGAATGGCCGGCTAGGGTTTGGGCACGGGGAACGAGGGACTATATATAGGGATCGAGGCTGGGGGTTACGACACTGTCCGTTTTCGGACTGCCAGGTGTCGACCCGACGATCCGGAAGCGAAGGGACGGGCTGCTGCGGCTGTGCAGACGGACTAGGAGGGAAGAGAGGGAAGTCTGCGACCCGTGACACGAAGATTTTAAACACCGAGAACGACCGACGAAAACCGAAAACTACCGATAACCTCTCTGCTGCGACTGACCGACGGGGCATCAAACGAACTCAGAACGCGACAAAAATTGACGGGCGGACTACCTACAATATAACAAGACCACACGACAAGTTTCAACTCGGTCCGAGAATATTTTGGCGCGCGATTAAAAACAGTTTTATTAAACGGTGCCGCGGGCGCGTGCATGGCTGGACTCGAAACGGGCAACGGCGAAACGGAGAGAACCGGCAACTACGAACGGATGCAAGATTTCGAAAAAAAAAGATGACGATGCAATGCAGATCATGCGAATGATGCGATGAAGAATGCAACAACCAAAACAAAACACGGACGAAAACGGAAACACAAAGGGAATCTTCTGGAATCTTCTGGAACGTCGGTCTCGGGCTGTCACAGCATGTTCCTCGGTTTGTAGAGAGCGCTCCGTGTTGCCGTTAACAGTGATGACCCCTTTGGGGCCAGGCATCTTAAGCTTGAGGTAGGCGTAATGCGGGACAGTGTTGAAACGAGCGAACGATGTCCAGCCGAGCAGGGCATGATAGCCGCTGCGGAAGGGCACAATGTCGAAGATCAAGTCTTCGCTGCGAAAGTTATCGTGCGAGCCGAACACAACTTCCAGGGTTATGGAGCTCGTGCATCGGGCCTCAACACCTGGAATCACTCCTTTAAAGGTAGTGTTACTGGGTTTAATCCCTGATGGATCTATTCCCATCTTTTTCACCGTGTCTGAGTAAATCAGGTTAAGGCTACTTCCTCCATCCATTAGGACTTTTGTGAGGTGATACCCATCTATAATGGGGTCTAGGACGAGGGCCGCCAAACCCCCATGACGGATACTGATTGGGTGATCACGCCGATCAAAAGTGATCGGATATGCTGACCATTTGTTATACTTCGGGGCCACGGGCTCTACAGCGTAGACCTCTCGAAGGGTGCGCTTCCTCTCCTTCTTAGGTATATGGGTGGCATATATCATATTTACCGTCTTGACTTTCGAAGGAAATTTCTTTTGACCGCCACCAATCGGACCCTGAGGCTCATCCTCATCCACGCTATGAGGGCTCTTGCCTTGATCCTCTGGTGGGAGCTTGTCGGCCTGTTTAATCACCCAACAATTGCGGTGTGTGTGTGACTGGCGAGCTTCTATTGGGTCCCGTGGATATGGAAAGGCCTTTCCATGATTTTTTCCAGCTGAGTGGGTCCGTCGCGATTGCCTTTAGGAGGCTTTTTTCGCTGCCCAGGTCGGGAGTTGCAGAAGCCGGTGTTAACAGCCATGTCATCGGCATCGCTACTATTGTGTCGATGCTTATTCTTATTGCGCTTTGGTTTCCCGTTGCCCTCCCAAGCTTCGGAGGTTCCGGGATCTTCGGAGTTGTGACTGCGTCTTGCTAGCCAATTGTCTTCACCCGTGTAAAAGCGAGTCATCAGGGAAGTAAGGGTGGACATAGTGCGAGGATTATCCTGGCCGAGCTGGCAGGCCAGCCATTCATCCCGAATATTCTGCCAAAAGGAGGCTATTGCCTGAGCGTCCGGGCAGTCGACAATCTGGTTCTTCTTGGTCAAAAACCGATTCTGGAATTGCCGATCAGACTCCGACGACCGACAATCTGAATGACGTTACTTTGGTCGGAGGAATTCGGTGGCCGAACATAGGTTCCCTGGAAGTTAGAGCGGAATGCATCCTCCTGGTCTTCCCAACATTCGATAGAGTTTTCGGGGAGGCTGTTTAGCCAGTGCTGAGATATCCCCTTAAGTTTAAGGGGGAGATATTTGATTGCATGGAGATCATCTCCTTGAGCCATGTGGACGTGGAGGAGGAAGTCCTCGATCCATACAGTTGGGTCAGTTGTCCCATCCTATTGTTCGATGTTCACGAGTTTAAACCCCTTAGGGAACTGATGTCGCATCACCTCATCTGTGAAACACAACGGGTGGGCAGCGCCTCGAACCCGAGCTATGTGTTGGAAATATGCCCTAGAGGCAATAATAAATTAGTTGTTATCATATTTCCTTGTTCATGATAATCGTTCATTATCCATGCTAGAATTGTATTGATCGGAAACTCAGATACATGTGTGGATACATAGACAACACCATGTCCCTAGTATGCCTCTAATAGAAGAGCTCGTTGATCAAAGCTGGCTATGGTTTCCTAGTCATGGACATGAGATGTCATTTGATAACGGGATCACATCATTAGGAGAATGATGTGATGGACAAGACCCAAACTACAAACGTAGCATATTATCATGTGAGTTTATTGCTACTATTTTCTGCATGTCAAGTATATGTTCCTATGACCATGAGATCATGCAACTCACTAACACCGAAGGAGTACCTTGTGTATATAGTAAACGTCACAACGTAATTGGGTGACTATAAAGGTGCTCTACAGGTATCTCCGAGGGTGTCTGTTGAGTGGGCATGGATCAAGACTGGGATTTGTTACTCCGTGTGACGGAGAGGTATCTCAGGGCCCACTCAATAATACAACATCACAACAAAGCCTTGCAAGCAAAGTGACTAAGTGTTAGCCACAAAATCTTGTATTACGGAACGAGAAAAGAGACTTGCCGGTAACGAGATTGAACTAGGTATAGAGATACCGACGATCGAATCTCGGGCAAGTAACATACCGAAGAACAAAGGGAACAACATACGGGATTAACTGAATCCTTGACATAGAGGTTCGACCAATAAAGATCTTCATCGAATATGTAGGAACCAATATGGGCATCCAGGTCCCGCTATTGGTTATTGACCGTAGAGTTGTCTCGGTCATGTCTACATAGTTCTCGAACCCACAGGGTCTGCACACTTAAGGTACGGTGATGTTTTGATAGTATAGACTTATGTATGGTGGTGACCGAAGGTTGTTCGGAGTGCCGGATGAGATCCCGAACATCACGAGCAGCTCCGAAATGGTCCGGAGGTAAAGATTGATATATGGGATAATAGTGTTTGTTCTCCGAAAGGGTTTCGGAATTCACCGGAAATAGTTTCGGATGTTCCTCGAAATGTTCGGGGTACAAGGACACTTTATTTGGGCCAAGGGGTAAATCCCATGAGGCTTTAGGAAGGTGCAAAAGGTGTATTGCGAAGGCCAAGGGCCAGACGCTAGGGACCCTGGCGTCTGGGGCCAGACGCCGAGGACCTTGGCGTCTGGTCCTGAAGTCCGAGGAGGACTCTTTCCTTGCGGGCAAACCAACCTTAAGGAGGATATTTCTCCAAGTTTCGACCCCTGGGCTCAGCATATAAATAAAGGGGCGGGGCTAGCACTTGGAACACATCAAGAAACCCTAAGACACGTGTTGCCTCTCCTCTAGATCGGTTTCAGCGGTGCTTAGGCGAAGCCCTACAAGAATAGCTCCATCACCATCGCCGCAACGCCGTCGCGCTGCCGAAGAACTCTTCTACCTCTCTGCTCCCTCTTGCTGGATCAATAAGGCGGAGATAGTCATCGAGCTGTACGTGTGCTGAACGCGTAGGTGTCGTCCATTTGATGCTAGACCAGAAGGACAGTGATCAAGATCGCGAGACGATTCATGATTGGATCACGGGACGGATCATGATGAGATCGCGAGACGGGTCATGATTGGATCGCGGGATGGATCATGATGAGATCACGGGACGCTCGGCGATTTGGATCGCGAAGACGTTCGACTACATCGACCGCGTTTCTTAAGGCTTCCCTCTTAGCGATCTACAAGGGTATGTAGATCCACCCTCTCTCTCGTAGATGCTCATCACCATGGATAGGTCTTGCGTGTGCATAGGAAATTTTTTTATTCCCATGCAACGTTCCCCAACAGTGGCATCATGAGCTAGGTCTATGTGTAGATGAGATCTCAAGTAGAACACAAAGGAATTTGTGAGCGTTGATGCTTAGATTGCTTCCTCCATTGGTCGTGTTTTGGTTCAGCGGTATTGTGGGATGAAGTTGTGGGGACCCTGACTCATAAGTCGAGATCACCGAATGCACGTGTACAGTGATCCCAGAGATCAATGCCCACTGAACACACAGAAGCTGATTAACAAGAGTCTTACATCCATACTTAACGTCTTACACAAACAATGACCATGAAGGTCTTAGTCTTACATAGATAGGGCCACACAGGCCAAACACTTAAACTAGAACAAGCAGCGGAAATCTTGGTCGAAAGCGTGAACCCATGCCATCTGCATTAACCTAAAGGCATTCTGACTGGGAAGCGTCCTAGTTTGCATGTTCGTCTCCAACGAACTCTTCAACATATTCCTGCTCTTCCATGCCTAGCCAATTAAATAACCAGTGGCAAGCCAATGAGTACTTTGAATGTACTCGCAAGCAACCCAAGTGTGTAACGAGGTAATAATGATGCATGATATAGCACTAAGTAGGTAAATTTGTGAAAAGCTAATTTTGTATGCAAATGTCATGATCAAGTAATTAGTGAGCATGCATCAACAACTAGCAGGTATTCATGTGAGCAAATTGCAGATACCATCATAAGTATCGGTTGAACATCTCATGTTCACTCTAAGTCATCGGACTTAGTTCATTCCTCACGCTAAGTCGTCGGACTTAGCTCATGTTACCTCTTGTCACCATCACATCCATACTCACGCCAAGTTTCACGAAAACATCCCGACGTAGTTTAAGGAGCACCACCCAACTGTCCTTGACCGTGGACACGGCTATTCGAATAGTTTTACACTCTGCAAAGGTTGCACACTTTACCCACAAGACTCGGGGAACTTCCGTGTCATCCACGACTCGTGGTATACAACATACCCGAGGCAAGCACCCGAACAATGCCTTTCCCCCGGCGATACTAAACAAAAGGTCCACTCGATTGGTACCTAGACCCCATGATGTACATCACACGAGCCTTGCTCTAATCGTACCATCCATGAGGGGACCAACGGTGTGCCCGGTGCCTATGAAGACAACGCATGATTGTACATACCGGTATGACCCCGTATCGAGAGTGACCACGCCACTCCCACCACTAGTAATGCGGGCTGCTTGCTAGTACCCACCAAGGTAATCAACAAAGCCCCGTCCCATAAGGGGTATCGTGGTTGCGCATGTAAGGTTGGGATGGTCGACAAATCTTAAATCTAATCCGTTTTCGAAAACACACACACACTCACTTGCTCCGGCACACCACTTCTCACTCAAGTGGTCACCCATTTCATCATCATCTCCCTCGGGCATTAGTGGACCCGACGGGGTTTTCGAAAAGTATTTGAAATCATACCCTTCCTTTCCATCACTATGCATAAGTCCCATCCTATTTAGCATAGCATCTATTAGCAACCTAACTACTCCCATCCGAACAAACCTCATAAGGGGTAGGGTCATGCACGATGCAAGTGTCAAAGGAAAGGCACCGGAGGCATCCCATCGAAGGGGAATACCACAACACATGATCAAATACAATGAAAGTAAAGAGCTATATGACATGCAATAAAAATGGTTTCTTGTCATGGTCAAAGGGTTGCTTGCCTGGCTCAACAAAGTCTCCGGGGTCTTCGAAGTCTTCGGGTCCAACTTCTTCGTCAACCGCGTAATCTATCGTCGCGAAATAAAACGATAAAAATAAGCAATCACACAAAATAGAGCACTCAAACTTCTCCCAAAAATGACAACCTACTCTGATAAATCCTAAAAGTCATACTAAAAATATTCTACTAGAGCTTTGTTGTGAACTATTTTTCAAATAAAATAACAGAGGTAAAAAATGTGCCTAAATATAGGTTTTAAAATAAATCACTACTAAAATCATATTCAAACATTTTTACAGATAGCACTATTAAATTCTATGGTTCATTTCAAGAATTTAGGTGCAAAAATATTTGGAATTATATTTAATTTGGGCACTGTGGGATTTTTGCAAAGTCCCACAGAAAAGGAAAAAAGAAAAAGAAGAGGAAATGGCCTCTGGACCGGGGCCAGAGGCGGCTAGAGGCTGGGCCGGCCCAGCTGGCCAGCCAGCTGGCCTTGCGCGCGGTCAGGTTCAAACCTGACGCGTGGGGCCCGGTCGTCAGCGACTCGGGGGGAGAGAGCGCGCACAGGAGAGGGGAGGAGAGGCCGACAGGTGGGCCCCACCTGTCGGGTCCTTCTCCCACCTCATGACAGAGAGAACGAAGAGCTCACCGACGGCGAGGGGAGGCGCGGCGAGGGGAGCTGAAGGCGGGAACGGGCTTGGTGTCGACCCGCCGGTCTTCTAGAGGTGGAAGGGCGGCCGGAGGAGGTCGGAGCTGCCGGTGGCGAGCACCCGCGGCGGAGGTGCCTTTGGGAGGTGGTCGCCGGGGGAGCAGCCGAAGTGGAAGGAGGGCCTGAGGGGCTCTGTACCCGGAAATCGACGGTGAGGTCGCCGTGGCGGTCCTTGGCCCGATTCCGAGGGTAGGGACCATGGGAGGTCTTCGGGATGCGCAGGGGGCCTATAGGGGAGAGAAGAGAGAGAGCAAAGAGGAGAGAGGGGCTCGGGAGGCCCTTTGATAGGAGGGGCGAGTCCACCGAGCTGCGGTGCGCCGGCGAGGTCGAGGTCGAGGACAGAGGGCACGGGGGGAGGCGGGGGTGAGTCTAGGGTGCTTCTGGGGTCGGTCTAGGCCGGAGGGAAAGAGGAGAGAGGAGAGAGAGGCCCATGCGTGTGAGCTACCCGGTTGGCCGAATCGGGCGGCGCTGGGCACACATGTGGGAGGGCGGAGGGGAGAGGAGAGAGGGGGGCGGCAGCTTGGCGTGTCGCGGACGTCGAGGTGCATCGACTGTTGTGAGGGACAGGCCCAAGGTCGTTGCGTATGGGCAGGAGAGGGAGGTCAACCCTCTGGAGCGTAGCTGCATGCTCCAGAGTGCGACTTTGGCCGGCATGATGAGGTTTTGGTGCGCTCTGACACGTCCACTGAGGTTTGGGAGGAGTAAACAATGGAAAAGGGGCATGGGATGTCGTGGGTGGCCAGGAGTGAGAGAGAGAGAGAAGAGATAAAGGAGAGAAAGATGTTGTCCAGGGGGTGCAAGTGGGGTTTTTGCCCCCCTCAATCATGGAGCTAGCTATTGGTGTTTCTCCTGGAGGTGTTGGGGGTCTAGGTGGAGTTGTGGTAAAACTTTGAGACCAAGGGGAAAAGTAGAAGGGGTGGAAATAGCAGCTTTTAGAAATGGCCAGAAGGTGTTTGTGTTATGTTAAGGATAGAAGATGGAGTTTTCTTGTCATGATATTTAACAGGGGCACATGGTGACTAGAGTTAGGCTTGATAAGCAAGTTTGAGCTTGATCGAAGAAAGTTTACAATGTAACATTGTGAAACCCTAGAAATCAATAGAATCTGGTTTCTGTAGATCCATTGATGCTAGGCCTTTACCCTTGATGCACCACTTAGTGTATCATCACCATTTGGCCATTAGAGCATGCCCACAAAGTTTGAGGCCAAGGGGAGACACTTCACAATGTAAACTTGTTCAAATTTGATTCTGGACATGAATGGTTTTGGGATGATTTGATGAACCAAACCAACTTGGATTGGGATGAAACTTTGCAAGATCATCACCCATCATAGTGTTGACTTGCTAGAATTTTCCTGGAATTTATTGAGAATATTTCTTATAGAAATATTCCAAAAGTTTGATCTGAACAGAAAGGGTTTTGAGGGGTTTTGCCCATGATCTGATCATGCCCTTGTGTTGAAACTCATAGATATGAAAAAAATATCCACTGAGTTTCTCTAAATTTTCTCAAATATTTTTAAAGCATTTAAATAATTTTCCCTTAGGGAAAACCACTTCTGGCCTTAAGAAACGGCCTTTAAATAAAATATTAAAATAATCTTTAAAAATAATATTTGGTGGTTTTGAGAAGTCATATTTATAGTAGGTTTGAAATAAAGCCTTTGGGAAAGAAGGGTCCACCTGATTTGAGGACTTGTAGTGCAAACCTCATCTCAGGGGGTTTTGGAGACTTAAATCAAATAAATCATTTTTGGTCAAAACAAAATTTTATGAAAATTAGTTTTGGGCACTATTCACATGGCATGATCATTGGGCAAGGGGTTCGATCAAGGAAGATGTTTATGAAGTGGAATAGAACCTAGTAGTGCCATAAAATTCAAGCAAGCAAACAACATAGCAAGTAACCACAAACACATTGAAAAAGTTTTAGTTGGCTCCAAATTTTATAAACCAATCATAACAATGTGCTACAAACACGGGGTGTGACAGAAGCGACCCGGACCAACCTTACTCGTATGCTTACGAGAGACCGGTTCCATCGACTGATGTGTAAATTTGTTGCAGAAAGATGGTTGGCGGGTGTCTGTTTCTCCTACTTTAGTTGGATCGGATTCGACAACGGCGGTCCTTGAGAAGGTTGAAAAGCAACTTATGTATCACCATTGTGGTCCTTGCGTAGGTCAGAATTGTTCTTGCTAGATACTGGTAGCAGCCACGTAAAACATGCAACAACAATTAGAGGATGTCTAACTTGTTTTTCCATGGTATGTTGTGATGTGATATGGCCAATTACATGATGAGATATATGTGATGTATGAGATGATCATGTTTTGTATAGAATATCACGACTTGCATGTCGATGAGTACAGCAACCGGTAGGAGCCATAGGGTTATCTTTAATTATTGTATGACATGCGTGTCAATCATTAAGCGCTATGTAATGCTTTACTTTATCGCTAAACGGTAGCAATAGTAGTAGAAGCATGGTGGGCGCGACAATCCAGATGGCGACACGTTGATGGAGATCAAGATGATGGAGATCATGGTGTCATGCCGGTGACGATGGAGATCATGCCGGTGCTTTATAGATGGAGATCAAAAGCACAAGTTCATGGCCATATCATGTCACTTATGATTTGAATGTGATGTTAATCCTTTTATGCACCTTGTTTTGCTTAGGACGGCGGTAGCATTATAAGGTGACCCCTCACTTAAATTTCAAGATCAATTGTGTTATCCCCGAGTGTGCACCATTGCGAAAGTTCGTCGTGTCGAGACACCACGTGATGATCGGGTGTGATAAACTCTATGTTCACATACAACGGGTGCAAGCCAGTGTTGCACATGCAGAACACTCGGGTTAAACTTGATGAGCCTAGCATGTACAGACATGGCCTCAGAACACAAGAGACCGAAAGGTTGAATATGATTCATATAGTAAATATGATCAACATGATGATGTTCACCATTGAAACCACCTCAAATCACGTGATGATCGGACTTGAGTTGGTGAATTTGGATCACGTATCACTCAAATGACCAGAGCGATGTCTATTTGAGTGGGAGTTCTTAAGTAATATAATTAATTGAACTCATTAACATGAACATAGTCAGCAGTGTCTTTGCAAATTATGTTGTAGCTCCTGCTGTAGCTCCCTTGAATTCTTATATGTTCCTTGTAGCGACCCGACTCAAAACGAGTCAAGCCTCTCTGTGTTAGTGCCATCCCTAGATCAATATGCTGGCACACACAGTACATCAATGTATATATCAAAGTGCAATCACATGTAAATAGCGTAAAATTGATATATACATTTTAAATCACAGCGGAAACATTCAATGGGAGTGGAGTCCCAATAAACACCAACGACAAGTTGAGTGTAGACCGTAACCCTTAATCGTACTCTTACTCGTCGTAGAAATGTATCTGCAACATAAGACGTTGCAGCCGTGTAGGTCAGTACATTGAATGTACCGGCAAGATCACCATAGAAAGAATGATAAAGGCTATTCTCTATGCAAAAGACATTGTGGCTCTGTGTCTGAGTTTTTGCAGAAAAGCTGGCTTTATTTTCCCTACAACAAAGGAGTGAAACGAAAATCACTACTAATAGTTGGTTGTTAATGAGATGGTTCCACCAACCAATTCTCATGTCCCAAAAATTATTAATAGACCCACTCATCATAAAATTTATTAATTGTGTTGAGAATGGCTGATAGTATCATCTCCGGTGCTCATGTTGTTCGTAACCGGGGACACGGCTAATCGATTAGTTTGACACTCTGCAGAGGTTTGTACACTTTACCCACAAGAATCGATCCCTCCTGTTATTGTTGGGAGACGTAGTAGTAAATCAAAAATTTTCCTACGTTCACCAAGATCTATCTATGGAGAAACCAGCAACGAGAGGGGAGAGATTGCATCTTCATACCTTTGAAGATCGCTAAGCGGAAGCGTTACAAGAACGCGGTTGATGGAGTCGTACTCGCAGCGATTCAGATCGCGGTAGATCCGATCAAGTGCCGAACGGACGGCACCTCCGCGTTCAACACACGTGCAGCCCGGTGACGTCTCCAACACCTTGATCCAGCAAGGAGGAAGGAGAGGTTGGGGAAGGGCTCCAACAGCAGCACGACGGCGTGGTGGTGGTGGAGTAGCAAGGTATTCCGACAGGGCTTCGCCTAAGCGCTGCGGAGGAGGAAGAAGAGAGGTAGGGCTTCGCCGTGAGAGAGAGAGATCAAATCTTGTCTCAAAACATCCAAAACCTCAAGTATATATAGGAGGAGGGACGTGGAGGGCTGGCTTGGCCTCTACTCCAAAGAGGAGATGGCCGGCTGAATTAAAGGGAGAGTCCACCTCCCACAAGGGAGGTGGATCTCCTCCTTTTAAATCCTTTTTGCCTTATCTCCTTATCTCCAGCCACATGGGCCTTTAGAAAAAGTATTTCCCAGCCCAATAAGGGCTGACACACTTTATCTAACAGCCCATGAAGTCCTCTGGTCGTCACACCCCTCCCGGGGGTCCTCCGGCACCCTCCCGGCACTCCCGGTACAATACCGATGAGCCCGAAAACTTTCCGGTGACCGAAACTGGACTTCCTATATATTAATCTTTACCTCCGGACCATTCCGGAGCTCCTCGTGACGTCCGGGATCTCATCCGGGACTCCGAACAACCTTCGGTAATCACGTATACCTTTTCCCTATAACCCTAGCGTCATCGAACCTTAAGTGTGTAGACCCTACGGGTTCGGGAGACACGTAGACATGACCGAGACACCTCTCCGGTCAATAACCAACAGCGGGATCTGGATACCCATGTTGGCTCCCACGTACTCCACGATGATCTCATCGGATGAACCACGATGTCAAGGATTCAATCAATCCCGTATACAATTCCCTTTGTCTATCGGTATGATACTTGCCCGAGATTCGATCGTCGGTATCCCCATACCTTGTTCAATCTCGTTACTGGCAAGTCTCTTTACTCGTTCCGTAATACATCATCCCGTGGCTAACTCCTTAGTCACATTGAGCTCATTATGATGATGTCTTACCGAGTGGGCCCAGAGATACCTCTCCGTCACACGGAGTGACAAATCCCAGTCTCGATTCGTGCCAACCCAACAGATACTTTCGGAGATACCCGTAGCGTACCTTTATAGCCACCCAGTTACGTTGTGACGTTTGGCACACCCAAAGTATTCCTACGGTATCCGGGAGTTACACAATCTCATGGTCTAAGGAAATGACACTTGACATTGAAAAGCTTTAGCAAACGAACTACACGATCTTTGTGCTATGCTTAGGATTGGGTCTTGTCCATCACATCATTCTCCTAATGATGTGATCCCGTTATCAACGACATCCAATGTCCATGGCCATGAAACCGTGACCATCTATTGATCAACGAGCTAGTCAACTAGAGGCTCACTAGGGACATGTTGTGGTCTATGTATTCACACATGTATTATGGTTTCCGGTTAACACAATTATAGCATGAACAATAGACAATTATCATGAACAAGGAAATACAATAATAACCATTTTATTATTGCCTCTAGGGCATATTTCCAACAGTCTCCCACTTGCACTAGAGTCAATAATCTAGTTCACATCACCATGTGATTAACACTTACATCACCATGTGATCATATCATCAAGTGATTAACACCCAATAAGTTCTGGGGTTTGTTCATGTTCTGCTCGTGAAAGAGGTTTTTAGTCAGCGGGTCTGCGACATTCAGATCCGTGTGTACCTTTGCAAACTTTCCATTTCATATTTGTAGATACTGCTCCCACGCTCCACTTGGAGCTATTCCAAATGGCTGCTCCACTATACGTAGCCAGATTTCTACTAAGAGTCATCCGGATTGGAGTTAAAGCTTGCATCATCGTAACCCTTTACGATGAACTCTTTATCACCTCCATAATCGAGAAATATTTCCTTAGTTCTCAAGTTACTAAGGATAACTTTGACCGTTGTCCAGTGATCCACTCTTGGATTACTCTTGTACCCCTTGACAGACTCATGGCAAGGCACACACAGGTGCGGTACACAGCATGGCATACTATATAGAGCCTATGGCTAAAGCATAGGAGATGACACTCATCTCTTCTTTATCTTCTGCCGTGGTCGGGTATTGAGTCTTACTCAATTTCACACCTTACAATACAGTCAAGAACTCCTTATTTGACCCATCTATTTTGAACTCCTTCAAAAACTTGTCAAGGTATGTCTTCGTCGAAAAAACTTATCAAGCGAATAGATCTATCCCTATAGATCTTGATGCTTAATAAAATAGTAGCTTTATCTGGGTCTTCCTTTGAAAAAAAAACTTTTCAAACAACCCTTCATGCTCTTCCAGAAATTCTACATAATTTCCGATCAATAATATGTCAACTACATATTCTTATAAGAAATTCCATAGTGCTCCCACTCACTTTCTTGCAAATACAAGTTTCTCATAAACATTGTATAAACTTAAACACTTTGATCACCTCATCAAAGCATATATTCCAACTCCGAGATGCTTGCTCCAGTCCATAGAAGGATCGCTGGAGTTTGCATATTATTAGCATCCTTAGGATTGACAAAACCTTCTGGTTGTATCACATACAACTCTTCCTCACAGAAACCATTACGGAAACCTTGTTTTGTCATCCATCTGCCAGATTTCATAATCGAAAAATGTAGCAACTGCTAACAAAATTTTAATAGACTTTTAGCATCGCTACAGATGAGACAATCTCATCGCAGTCAACTCCTTGAACTTGGCGGAAACTTCTTTGCGACAAGTCGAGCTTTATAAACGGTGACATTTCACCATTAGCGTCTATGTTTATTTCAAAGGTCCATTTATACTCAATGACCCGCCATTCAACAGGCAAGTCTACCAAAGTCCATACTTGGTTTTCATACATGGATCCTTTCTCGGATTTCATGGCTCCTAGCCATTTGTTGGAATCCGGGCCCACCATCGCTTCTCCATAGTTCGTAGGTTCATCGTTGTCCAACAACGTGATTTCCAAGACAGGGTTGTCGTACTACTCAGGAGCAGTACGCGTCCTTGTCGACCTACGAGGTTCGATAGTGACTTGATCCGAAGCTTCATGATCATCATCATTAACTTCCTTTTCAACTGAGTAGGCTCCACAGAAACATCTTTCTGTGTTGCGCTATTCTCTGGTTGAAACAAAGGTTCAACAACCTCATCAAGTTCTATCTTCCTCCCACTCAATTCTTTCGAGAGAAACTCTTTCTCAAGAAAGGACCCGTTCTTAGCAACAAACACCTTTTGCGCTTGGATCTGAGATAGAAGGTATACCCAATGTCTCATTAGGGTATTCTATGAAGATGCATTTGTCTGCTTTGGGTTCGAGCTCGCTAGGTGAAAAACCCATTTTCACATAAGCGTCGCAGCCCCAAACATTAAGAAATGACAGCTTAGGCTTCTGTTAAACCACAATTCTCACGGTGTCATCTCAACAGACTTAGATGGTGCCCTGTTTAAAGTGAATGGATTTGTCTTTAATGCATAACCCCATAACGATAGTGGTAAAACGATAAGAGACATCATAGTACTCACTATATCCAATAGAGCACGACTACGACGTTCGAACACACCATCACACTATGGTGTTCCAGGAGGCGTGAGCTGTGAAACAATTTCCACATTGTCTAAAATTGCATACCAAACTCGTAACTTAGATATTCACCTCCATGATCGTATCATAGACATTTATCTTCTTGTCACGATGATCTTTAACTTCACTCTGAAACTCCTTGAACCTTTCAAACATTTCAGATTCGTGTTTCATTAAGTAAATATCCCCATATTTACTCAAATCATCAGTGAAGGTAAAGAAAAACAACGATATCCACTGTGTGTTTCAACACTCATTGGACCACATACATCATCATGTATTAATTCCAATAAGCCACTTGCCCGCTCCATCATATTGGATGACGGGGTCTCAGTCATCTTGCCCAAGAGGCATGGCTCGCATGTCTCAACCGATTCGAAATCGAGTGAGTCAAAAAAAATCCATCATCATGGAGTTTCTTCATGCGATTTATACCAATATGACATTACGTGGCAGTGCCACAAGCATGTGGTACTATCATTATTAACTTTGTATCTTTTGGTACCAATGTTATGAATATGTGTACTACTACGATCATGATTCGATAAACCATTTCGAGTGGGTGCATGACCATTGAAGGCATTATCCATGTAAACAGAATAACCATTATTCTCTAACTTATATGAATAACCGTATCACACTAATCATGATCTAATCACGTTCATGCTCAACGCAAACACCAAATAACATTTATTTAGGTTTATCACAAATCCTGAAGGTAGAGAGAGCGTGCGATGGTGATCACATCAATCTTGGAAATACTTCCAACACACATCGTCACCTTTCACCTAGCTAGTCTCCATTTACTCCGTAGCTTTTATTTCGAGTTGCTAACACTTAGCAACCGAACCGGTATCCAATACCCAGGTGCTACTAGGAGTACCAGCAAGGTACACATCACTAACACGTATATCAAATATACTTCCATTGACATTACCAGCCTTCTTATCTACCAAGCATCTAGGGGTTTTCCGCTTCAGCGAACATTCTCCTCATAACAGAAGCACTTAGTCTCGGGTTCGGGCTCAACCTTGGGTTTCTTCACTAGAGCAACAACTGGCTTGTCATTCCTGAAGTTTTCCGTTCTTGCCCTTGCCCCTTTTGAGTCTAGTGGTTTCACTTAACCATCAACACTTGATGCTCCTTCTTGATTTCTACCTTCGTGGTGTCAAACATCACGAACAACTCAGGGATCATCTTATCCATCCCTGGCATGTTATAGTTCATCACGAAGCTCTAGTAGCTTGGTGGCAGTGACTTGGAGAATTGCATTAATCACTATCTCATCTGGAAGATTAACTCCCACTTGATTCAAGTGATTGTAGCACCCAGACAATCTGAGCACACGCTTAGCGATTGAGCTATTCTCCTTTATCTTGCAGACAAAGAATCTTGTTGGAGGTCTCATACCTCTCAACATAGGCACGAGCCTGAGATCACAATCTCAGCTCCTAGAACATCTCATATGTTTCGTGACGTTCAAAACGTTTTGGAGCCTCAATTCTAAGCCGTAATGCATGACGCATTGAACTATCACGTAGTCACCAAAAAGTGCCTGTCATATGTTCACAACATCTACAGACAACGCTTGAGGGAGTGATGCAGTTAGCGGTACATCAAAAACATAAGCTTTCTGTGCAGCAATGAGGACAATCCTCAGATCACGGACCCAGTCCGCATTATTGCTACCATCAACTTTCAACTTACTTTTCTCTAGGATTGTATCAATAAAACTGGGGAGCTACAGCGCGAGCTATCTACGACATAATTTGCAAGGACATTTTTAGACTAAGTTCTTGATAATTAAGTTCATTTAATCAAATTATTAATGAACTCCCACTTAGATAGACATCTCTCTAGTCTTCCAAGTGATACATGATCCATGTCAACTAGCCCGTGTCCGATCATCACGTGAGACGGACTAGTCATCCATGGTGAACATCTTCATGTTGATCGTATCTTCTATACGACTCATGTTCGACCTTTCGGTCTTCCGTGTTCCGAGGCCATGTCTGTACATGCTAGGCTCGTCAAGTCAACCTAAGTGTTTCGCGTGTGTAAATCTGGCTTACACCCGTTGTATGCGAACGTTAGAACCTATCACACCCGATCATCACGTGGTGCTTCGGAACAACGATCCTTAGCAACGGTGCACAGTTAGGGTGAACACTTCTCTTGAAATTTTATTGAGAGATCATCTTATTTACTACCGTCGTTCTAAGCAAATAAGATGTAAACATGATAAACATCACATGCAATCAATATAGTGACATGATATGGCCAATATCATTTTGCTCCTATGATCTCCATCTTCGGGGCACCATGATCATCACTGTCACCGGCACGACACCATGATCTCCATCATCATGATCTCCATCATTGTGTCTTCATGAAGTTGTCTCGCCAACTATTACTTCTACTACTATGGCTAACGCTTAGCAATAAAGTAAAGTAATTACATGGCGTTTATGATTGACACGCAGGTCATACAATAAATAAGACAACTCCTATGGCTCCTGCCGGTTGTCATAATCATCGACATGCAAGTCGTGAATCCTATTACAAGAACATGATCAATTCATACATCACAATGCATCACATCACATCCTTTGGCCATATCACATCACAAGGCACATGCTGCAAAAACAAGTTAGACGTCCTCTAATTTGTAGTTGCAAGTTTTTACGTGGCTGCTATAGGTTACTAGCAAGAACGTTTCTTACCTACGTCAACACCACAACGTGATTTGCCAATTGCTATTTACCCTTCATAAGGACCCTTTTCATCGAATCCGATCCGACTAAGGTAGGAGAGACAGACACCCGCTAGCCACCTTATGCATCTAGTGCATGTCAGGCGGTGGAACCGGTCTCACGTAAGCGTACGTGTAAAGTTGGTCCGGGCCGCTTCATCCCACAATACCGCCGAATCAAGATAAGACTAGTAGCGGCAAGCAAATTAACAAACTCGACGCCCACAACTGCTTTGTGTTCTACTCGTGCATAGATTCTACGCATAGACCTAGCTCATGATGCCACTGTTGGGAGACGTAGTAGTAAATCAAAAATTTTCCTACGTTCACCAAGATCTATCTATGGAGAAACCAGCAACGAGAGGGGAGAGATTGCATCTTCATACCTTTGAAGATCGCTAAGCGGAAGCGTTACAAGAACGCGGTTGATGGAGTCGTACTCGCAGCGATTCAGATCGCGGTAGATCCGATCAAGTGCCGAACGGACGGCACCTCCGCGTTCAACACACGTGCAGCCCGGTGACGTCTCCAACACCTTGATCCAGCAAGGAGGAAGGAGAGGTTGGGGAAGGGCTCCAACAGCAGCACGACGGCGTGGTGGTGGTGGAGTAGCAAGGTATTCCGACAGGGCTTCGCCTAAGCGCTGCGGAGGAGGAAGAAGAGAGGTAGGGCTTCGCCGTGAGAGAGAGAGATCAAATCTTGTCTCAAAACATCCAAAACCTCAAGTATATATAGGAGGAGGGACGTGGAGGGCTGGCTTGGCCTCTACTCCAAAGAGGAGATGGCCGGCTGAATTAAAGGGAGAGTCCACCTCCCACAAGGGAGGTGGATCTCCTCCTTTTAAATCCTTTTTGCCTTATCTCCTTATCTCCAGCCACATGGGCCTTTAGAAAAGGTATTTCCCAGCCCAATAAGGGCTGACACACTTTATCTAACAGCCCATGAAGTCCTCTGGTCGTCACACCCCTCCCGGGGGTCCTCCGGCACCCTCCCGGCACTCCCGGTACAATACCGATGAGCCCGAAAACTTTCCGGTGACCGAAACTGGACTTCCTATATATCAATCTTTACCTCCGGACCATTCCGGAGCTCCTCGTGACGTCCGGGATCTCATCCGGGACTCCGAACAACCTTCGGTAATCACGTATACCTTTTCCCTATAACCCTAGCGTCATCGAACCTTAAGTGTGTAGACCCTACGGGTTCGGGAGACACGTAGACATGACCGAGACACCTCTCCGGTCAATAACCAACAGCGGGATCTGGATACCCATGTTGGCTCCCACGTACTCCACGATGATCTCATCGGATGAACCACGATGTCAAGGATTCAATCAATCCCGTATACAATTCCCTTTGTCTATCGGTATGATACTTGCCCGAGATTCGATCGTCGGTATCCCCATACCTTGTTCAATCTCGTTACTGGCAAGTCTCTTTACTCGTTCCGTAATACATCATCCCGTGGCTAACTCCTTAGTCACATTGAGCTCATTATGATGATGTCTTACCGAGTGGGCCCAGAGATACCTCTCCGTCACACGGAGTGACAAATCCCAGTCTCGATTCGTGCCAACCCAACAGATACTTTCGGAGATACCCGTAGCGTACCTTTATAGCCACCCAGTTACGTTGTGACGTTTGGCACACCCAAAGTATTCCTACGGTATCCGGGAGTTACACAATCTCATGGTCTAAGGAAATGACACTTGACATTGAAAAGCTTTAGCAAACGAACTACACGATCTTTGTGCTATGCTTAGGATTGGGTCTTGTCCATCACATCATTCTCCTAATGATGTGATCCCGTTATCAACGACATCCAATGTCCATGGCCATGAAACCGTGACCATCTATTGATCAACGAGCTAGTCAACTAGAGGCTCACTAGGGACATGTTGTGGTCTATGTATTCACACATGTATTATGGTTTCCGGTTAACACAATTATAGCATGAACAATAGACAATTATCATGAACAAGGAAATACAATAATAACCATTTTATTATTGCCTCTAGGGCATATTTCCAACAGTTATTTCCTCGCACTGCCTGGTGTTTGAGAACGGGACGATCAAAACATGGTCTTCCATAGTGATCCTCCGATAGAAAGTCAGTGCCCATCCAAATCCTACTATTCTTCTACATCTCGTAGCAACTGACCTACCGAAGTCATCACTAGGGTCAACCAAGTCAAATCCCATATTGACTTGCGGTTGCACATGTAAGCTTTCCGGCCTTGAAGTATCCATCCATCTCTTTGAGCCTGGGTGGCATTCCGTTGGGACGATCACAGGTAGATACCAGGATTCCCCGGCATAACCATGATAGATATCAGGCTGCCAAAATGCATGTCCAATCCACCCAAAGGTATATTGAGTCCTTGAAGTCTTGAAGTCTTGATCATCATGCAGGTCTTGAGATAATTAATTAGCCTCACAATAGTCCTGAATCTCACAACCAACCCCGTCTACTAAAGCGTAGCAATTGTGAAGTAACATCCCTTCCCGGGCAATGGTAACAGGGTGTTGGGTTTCTCCTACCTCACGATACTACTACAAGTTCAAGATCAATAACCTACTGGATGTGTGATGGAAGGATTGGTTATAATGCAAATAAAACATAGGTAATGTAAGATGATCAAAGTGAACTTGCCTGTACTGTTGATGAAGAAAAAATCGCTCTCAGAAATAACTTGATAGAACTATTCGTCACTCTCCGATGAAAATCTATATAATCAAACATTGCATTTATATAAGCAATCATACTAGCAATCAATACTAACAATCAAAAAGGTAACACAAAACCAAAACACAAAAGGGTTGTGATGAAGGAAATACTTAAGACAAAAGTTAAAATAACAAAACTTCATCTAATCAACCATGTGTAGTTTTCCCTACAAATAACCTATTTTCAAAAGTAACAAAACAAAAACAAAATAAAATATAACAAAATATTTTAGTAAATATTTTATTAGCAAATAGAATTACTTTTAAAGAACAAGTAAGAACTATGAAAACAACACACTAAACACCATAAGTTTTCTAGCTAATAAACATAACAACAAGTAAAACAATAAAATATTAAAACAAAATAAAACAAAATATATAACAACTAAGTTAACAGAAAGTGAAACTTATAAAACAAATTTTAAAAATATTTTCAAATAAGAAATCAAACTAGCAAGGAAATCAATTTGCAAGTTATTATGAAACTAGAATTGATTTCATGCTATAAAAATAATAAATGACATAAAAATAAACTTGGTTGAAATACTAGTGCTAACTAACAGAAAACAAAGTAAAATTTGTCAACTAATATAAAAGAAAATAAATTAAAACAATTTAAAACAAAAGAAATAGAAATAAACCTAAAAAGAACTAAAAAAGAATCTGTTTTTCTTGAAACACTAATTCAAAATATTCTAGAAATTCTAAAATTCTACCTACTGTTAAATAAGATCACTAATGACCAGTAGCAAAAAGAATCAACCAAAAATCTATTTTTAAACTCAAGATATTCAGAAAATAAGATTTGAATCAAATCTGTTTAAATTCAAAATTAGATTATTCAAATATAGCCAAACTTTATATCTACATAAACTACATAAAATTTGTAACAACATGCAAAAAGAATCACTCAAAAATACTAAAAAGTCTAAAAGCTATATCAAAACTAAAAACAGAATTGTTCTGTTTTTAAAACAGACATTAAAATAAATTGAAAACATCTACAGGCCGGTTAGTGTACACGTGGCAGCTCCTGGTTCGCTACGGACTGTAAGCGCGGGCTAAACGAACGGAAGGCCGAACCATAAAAAACGGTTCGTCTGGTATTAACTAAACAGAAAAACCAGTCCGTTTATTTAACCTAAACCGAAGAGGTATGCAAGGTCTAATCGGGGCCGTTGGAATCAGATCGAACGGGGGGAACGAAGGGGGGCTCACCGCGATGGGGATGGCCGGCGATGGTGGCCTCCGGCGACGGCGACGTCTCGGGCGTGAACGGGGGCGTCGCTCCGGGGGGTCTCTGGTGTTGGCGATGGCACCGGCTGACGCAGGCGAGGATGGCGAGCACGCTGGTGGCCTTGGCGTCGACACAGGTGGTTGGAGGCGTCGACGATGAGCTCCGAGGTGGCGATGGCGTTGGGTGGTCGACGGGGAGGTCGCTCCGATGGCTCTGGAGCTCGAGCGAGTACATGGGGAGGTGCGGGCGAGGGTGGCAGAGAGGTTGGTGGGCTCAGGATGGTGACAAGGTAGTCGGGGTGGTGCGGTATGATGGCAATGGTGCGGCGGCGGGGCTCTACTCCGGCGAGCAATAGCGGGCGAGGTAGGGCGTCGGGGTGAGAGATCAGGGGAGGAATGGGTGCGGGGCTCCTAGCTTTTATAGACCTAGGGTCAGGGGTGCTCGGAGGGAAGGGGTTCAACAAGATCCCGTCGGATCCGAGGCGGTCGCCGACGAAGGAAGGAGGAGGTGAGGGAAAGGAAGGAGAAGAGCGTCGGGCGAGGGGGATCGGCCAGTGGGCTAGGTGTGTCAGTGAGCGAGAGGGAGACCGTGCGGGACCGGGCGGCCGATCCGAAAAGATTTGGATCTGGCGAAGGAGGTTTGGGCCGGCATGTTTCCATTTGGGCCTCGAAGGTTTCCTCATTAAACGGATTTGTTTCCTTTTATAAAAACAAAATAGAAAAGGAAACATATATAAATGAAAAACTAAAATAGTTTTATATAGACATATTATATATCAAAATGACCAGAAAAATAAAATCTAAAAGATGAACATATTTTCATTGTCAAATAAAATTCTTACAAAATAAGAAAAATCAAACAGAGCTACTGTTTTAAATAAAAGGCAAATAAAACATTTTACAAATACCAAAATGGCTTCAAATTCATTTATCTCCATTTTTATACTCAAGGGAATCATTTTACCCTATTTTCCATATATTTTATTAATGGAGAAAAATAAATTTTAAAACCACTTTCAAAAATGGCTTTGAAACCCTTTTGTGAAATATTTCAAAAATAGTTTTCTGAGTTTTATAAATTCAAATATGATTCAAATGGCCGCTGGTTTGGAGTGTCATATTACTCCTCTCAATTGTCAAGGGTATTTGAATTCTTTCAAAATTTAAAATGGAACCAAATATGAAATGGATTCCAAAAAGAAAAATTTAGAGATTTTCAAATCCACTTTTCAAATTCCTTGTTCATGAAGAAGTCATAGCCCCCAAGCCCACCATCATGAAGCCCGCATCTCCACTAGAGGATCCTTCATCTAAGACAACAAAAGTTTCCCCCCTAACACGGAGTCTTCCCTGCCTTGCGTGAAGCCGACGAAGACACTCCTTCGCCCGGATTGAACACGGGCGGGTTGCGCTCGCCAGGCCGACTCAGCAACGTCGGTGCAGATGTCCGGGCCAGGCATAGATCCATCAATCTTCCTGACGAACATGTGAATCTTGCCGAAGGGGACCCTGTACTCGTACTCGATTGACTCGACCTCCGGCACCCATCCATCATCATCGATGTAGAGCCTGCCGCGAAACTCTTTGTCATCATGTTGATGGCGTATCCCTCGATCCCTGGGAGAGAGACCTTCGAGAACTCCACACCACCGCGCGTGAGCCCCATGGTGGGTGCTAACTGTCGTGGTTTTGTCACGGCAGATGTCCTAGGACTTAGGTTTGAGGCCATCGCTAAGGCAGTGGACTCAAAGGGGTTGATTGGGATGAGAGACACGGGTTTACCCAGGTTCAGACCCTCAGAAAGAGGTAAAAGCCTATGTCCTGCTTTGTATTGTATTGATTGGGTATCGATTACAAGGGAGCGGTTTCGCTTGACCTAGCTATCAATGAGTTGTTTCGTGTCCTAAGTCTCCATAGGGACTCGCCTTTATATAGATAGGTCGAGGCCCTGGGCTTACAAGAGTCCAGACCGAGTCGCCTTTCCTTTCCTGGCAAGTCATCTTCCAGGCGGCTTACATGCTCGGGTCTCATGTCGTCTTCTATCTCTGGGCCTCCGTCCAGCCCATCTGGTAAGCCGTCTCCTGGCTTGTCTTCAATCTTGAAGCCCACTGAGGACCTTGGGTCTGAGCCGCCAGCTGGTGACCCGACCCCTTTTGGGCGGGTTATACCATGGGGTTATATCCCTAATAGAAACGGTCAGCCAGATGAGGGTGTGTGCGATATACGGTATACAGTTCACTGGGATGAACTGTCTGTGATTAGGCAACACAAAAAAAACTGTCAACAAGATCAAGGTGTGTGCGATGGAGGGCATACAGTTCACTCGGATGAACTGTTTGCGACGAGCCAAGACAACAGAAATAGTACAACTGAACAAGATGTGTGTGATACGCGGCAAACAGATCCGTAATCAGAAATGTGTGCGAAGACTGATAATAACACAGACGATTACTGCTAATAAGCCGTCTGATTTGCTCTGTCTATAGAAGAACATATATACATATATATATAACTAAAATAAACATCCAATTACATAAGTAACTATACAAATCATCCGCACACACCACAATAAACAACTACAAGCATTCTAAACTAGGAGAAACAATCATCTAGTCATCTACTTCTTGTGATGCTCCCGCCACTGCTTTGTGGCTTGATCCCTTGTCTGGGGCAGGACGAAGACACTTCCTCATGTCAATGATACACATGTATATCTCGTAGATTGTGTACGCGTACTTGACGTGTTCTTCATCCAGTCTCTGATCCCAGGCACTATGCTAGGAGTTCTTGTCCTTCTTGCTCTTATCCTTCACTACATGTAGTAGTGGTCTATGATGGCCGAGGCGAGGTCAACTAGTGAGTTTTGTTTGTTATTGGCGTTGTCCTAGACCTTTGTAGTGGTCACGGATGTTGAAAAGATTATGACAGGTCAATCCCAAAACATCGAGCGCTTTTAGATCGTTGGTGGTGTCCAGCGTAGTGAAACTGTAGACGAGGTTGTTGATATACCTAGCAAAACGCTTGCAAGGCCTTGTGTCCAGGTAGTAGTGGTAGACGAGGACGTCATGTCGCACGCACAACTGGGCGACGGAAACCTTTTGATCTTGCCCGGCACGACCGCTGGTGAACTCGAGGTCGAGGTCGACCACTTGGTACTTGTCCTCAGCAAGCAATTGCTCCATAGACCGGCTTCTTCGTACACAACCAAAAGGTTCTTCCCCCTCACGTGGGTATCCACTACGTGATGTGTGGTGAACTGCCCCCCGTTGTCATCGTCGGCCATTGGGAGCGCAATTGGAGCCACGTGGAGCGCAATTGGAACCGTTGGATACCCTCTCTGTATGTGTCATCGTGGGTGTGCTTATTGTGTCATGTGGCACGAGAGATGAAGGTAAATGGCCGCGAGAATATATGGGGGTCGGGCGGCCTAGATTCTTGGCACGTACGCATGGCTGTTTTTGCAGCGGGTAACTGCATCGTGGCATCGCGCCTGGCGCAACGCATGCATAATGGCAGCACATACGTACATGATCATGTGCCGGCCCCAAACACTGGAGGCCGCATGGAGGGACGTGGGCAGAGTGCGGGAGGGATTCAAGAGCAGAGCGCGCACTGTGGGACGCGAGCAGAGGGCGTCGCGGCTGCCTCAACCGCGAGCAACCACATGCATAGAGGAGTTGAACATGCAAGAAATGGTCATCTACAAGCCGGCTGGCAGTTGTGAGTCGACGGCATGATGTGAAACTACCACGCGTTCCACATCACACGGTGGTCGAACAATCATTCATGACGCTGCGTAGAGAGCGACCGTGTGCTACTACCTCCGTCTTGGTCTATTAGCCCCCTTTATATTTTGTGCCACATTCTGACCTTAAATTTAACTAACAAAATGTTGATGCATGTTACAAAAATATTATAATTGGAAACTATTCATATTTTATTAGTTAAATCTCTAGTCAAAATTTGGCCAAAAAATACAACGAGGACTTATAAACTAGGATGAAAGTAGTAGGTAATTAAATCGTAAAAAAACTCTATTAACCGTATGTGTACATGTTGTTTCGTCCTCCTATTGCATGTCTTGTCACCCCGCTGTCGCATACTGCTTCAAGCGCAAGCTTGAGCACCACGCGGGCGTTCTTTTATCCAAACGGCATTTAGTAGTCGTCTTCGCATACCTCATCTCCTAGTCTCCCTCGTCTGAACGCAGCAATCGTATCGAGGGGGAAAGTGACAGCAAAGCAACGGTGAGTACTCATCCAAAGTACTCGCAAGACTGACATCAGAACTATGCTAAGTATGCATCATTATCAAGGGGTGGGGTTATATCTGGGCTGACTGGAGAAAGCAAGAATAGGGGGAAAGGCCTAGTCCTATCGAAGACTAGCATCTTCAACATCTTGCAGCATTAGAAGAGAGTAGACTGGTAACTCACATATAGCAATATTTTATTGTAGCAATTTTATTAAGTAACCATGCCCAGAGATTCTTCCTCGACTCCCTGCGAGGAAGCAATCCCGAAGCCAACATTAATTTCAAATTAAATCACAATTATAGTTGTAGTAGGTCAAGGTACAGCTCCAAGTCGTCCTGTTACCATGGACATGGCTATTCGAATAGATGAATTCATCCCTGCAGGGGTGCACCGCATTTCCAACATGCTTGATCACCTCCGGCCGGACACACTTTCCTGGGTAATGCCCGGCCTCGGGATCCAAAACGACGTCGCCTCACCTAGGGTCAACGAAGAGGCCAGCCCGTCGGTCTAAATCCTAAGCGCGCAGGTTCGTGGGCCCACTTGCCCTTGCACTCCTGCATGATGCGTCGACGGCAGGAAGCAGACCTAGTACACTCAGTCCGGGAGATATACCTTCCAGCCCAATCCGGCGCTCGCCGCTCCATTGCCGACGTCTGAAGAGCTTCGGCTGATACAACGACACTGAGTACCCATAACTTCTCCCACGTGAAGGTTTAGTGCGTAAAAGGTCAAACAACCAACTCAGATCAAATACCCAAGCCATTAGCATTTTATTAATATGGGGCAAGCGCGAACCATGTGTAGTCCGTCGCCCCGCCAATAACTCTCAGGTGCCTTACCGACGCACCCCACCAAGTCTTCGGATGCCTTGCGGCGCATCCCACCAAATCTTTCTCACACGGGTACCCTTGGGGCCGACCCATCACCAACATGTTTCTGTAACCAGGTCATAGTAACTGTGTGGATATAACATCAAGACGGGAAGTGAGGAATCACCCTCAATGGTCCCCACTCGATGTAACCGTCAAGGTGGACTTAAAGGAATCACCCTCGAAGGTCCCACACTTGAGGGGTTGCGCGACAGACACATCATCGGGAATGGTGAAGGAGGAATCACCCTCGATAACCACGACCGACTAGCTGCACTACAGGGCTAGCATCATGAGTACTTCACGAGGTGTCATCCTCGGTACTCGATAGTAGCACTGCAGAGTCATACAACTAAGGAGAGTGTGGTGATGTGAGGGGCCTGGCTTGTCGGTCAGTTGACCGAGTCTTCGAGTCGTCGGGTCGTCGATAAAGAAGAAAGGGCAACTAGGACTAAGGGGTCACAGGGGGTTCACTAACCAACCTATACTAAGCAGTTGGTATGATTACAGGAATAGTAGCAGTTCATCAAAAACAGGCTATGCATCAGAATAGGAGCTAACTAATACAATAGCAAAATCTAATGCAAGAATGAGAGGGAAAGAAATGGGCGATATCAGAATGCTTAAGGGGGGTTGCTTGCCTTGCTGCTCTGCCACAAAAGGCCTGACCGTCGGCGGTGTAGTCGTACCCGGCAACACCGTCGGTCTCGAGGTCTACCGGTCAAAAAGGGGGAAGAAACAATAAATATAAAGCAGACAGACGCAACACGATATACAATATACAGAGCTAAGCATGCACTAACACAATACTACACGTCATAGACGGATCGGAAGAATACTTGACGATATTTTCCAAGTCTCGCGCTACTACCGGACAGATGAGACCGATGAAAAAGTTCCATGTTTGCTATGATAGGAGCACGCGACAGACGAACTAACTGCGTATTCAGATTCGTAGGATTTTTCTGAGCAACTTTCATGTATAAATTATTTTCATCCGAGTTATAATTTATTTTATATGATTTTTTAAAGTTTTAATGTTTTACCGAATTTTCTGAAATCTATTAATTCGAATTAAAAACAGTAGATACTTTTGACACATGGGGCTGAGCTAACCAGGGTATATGACAATGGGGCCAAGAGGGCTGAGTCAACAGTTGACCAATCAAGGCTGGACTGGTCAACAGGGTCAATGGAGACCACATGTAAGTGTCACATGTACTAGCAAAAGTGCTAAACTAAAACAAACTAGAGGGGGCCATATGTCATAGGGTGATAAACATGAGGCCAATTAGCATAGACTAAATTAGTCCCAACTAATCCTACCCCTAATCTAATTGAACCGGCCACACACCACACACGCCACACACTCACGTACACACACAGAGGCACATCCGGCCATGGCAAGCAAGCAGCAGCATAGCAAACGGCAGCGGCAGCAAGCTGGGCAGCAGCAGAGCAGGTAGCAGCGGCGGCAAGTGGTAACAGCAGCGGGCGCGCAGGCGAGGGCAGCGGCAACGCAACAGGCAACAGGGGAGCAGCAGTGGCAAGCAATGGCGGCAGCTGAAGCAGCAGTTAGCAGCGCAACAGAGCAGCAGCAACGCAGCTAGCACCAGCAGAAGCGGCGACGGAGGCAACAGCAACGCAGCCGTAGCGGAGGAGCGCGGGCGCAGGCAGCTGCGGGCGGACGCGGCCAGGGAAGCGCGCGCTCGCGCGCGCACGGACGCGGCAGGGGGCTGGGCAGGTGCAGGCGCGCGTGTACGCGTACGTGGGAGCTCGGGCGAGCTCGGGGACAACGGCTAAACGGCGTCAAATCGTGGGAGAAGTGAGGGAACCGGACAAGGGGCTCACAGCGAGCACGATGGCGATGTCGGGGAGGCCGGAGGTGGACCGGAGCAGCGGCAAACGACGCTGAACGCCGGCAACGTACGCGGAGATGAAGAGGTCGACGGCGAGCGTACTGGCCGTCCTGGCTCGATTCGTTGCTCTGAATGGACGAAGCCGAGGTTGGCGGTCCACCTGGACGCCGTGGCACAGCTCGGGGTGGTCGGTGGCCGTGGGATCGACGGCGGCGTGGTGACAGCGATGCGGCCGCGAGCTCGGGAACGAGAGGGAGATTGAGTGAGAGAGCGAGGGCGAGGGGATTAGGGTTCCACCGGGTCGCGGGGTTCCGATTTATACTCTAGGGGAACCGGCAGATGGCCGGCACGCATCCAGCCATGGCCATGGCGGCCAGATGCAGGCCACGCCTCCCCTTGTCTCGTGTAGCGTTAGGTTGAACAAGCTGGGTGGGCTGGGCCAACTTTTGTTGCTAAATGGGCTAAGTGCACAATAGAAAAGATCCTTTTCTTCTTTCCTTTTCTTTACTGTTTTATTTAACCTATTTTGTTTTGTTTATTTCATAACCAAATTGGTGACTCTTGTAAATTATGGCATTGGGTCCATTTATTAAACTTTATTTTTAGGCACTGCCACAAAAGTTTCGCGGTCAATTAAAAATGTTTGGAAATTTTCATAATTCAAACGACATTTAAGAATGTGTTTTTGCCTCTGTTATAAATGCCCTAGAGGAACTAAACCAATGGATAAAATGTTGGATCCAATTTTAGAATAGCTTAGGGAATACTTGCAACCTAAGCATGATTTTTAATTTGAAGTTCTGCAAAACTTTTAATTCCACTTTTCAAAAGATTTCGAATTGCGAAGGAAATTTGAACCAGGGTTGATTCCAACAGCAATCATAACTTTAGATTAGCAAAATGGATTATCATAATACTCAGATCACTGTAGCTTGATTACAGAGTTTACTGTAGCACTTAATCCAGGGCGTCACAATTCTCCTCCACTAACAAGAATTCTTGTCTCGAGAATTAAGAGGTAGAGTAAGGGAAAGTTCTGGTTACGAAATTCTAACGAGTCTTATAGTTCTCGGTTGTTCTTCTCTAAGAAGTCGATCCAAGGCATTGATGTCTTTAACTTGCTGTATCAGGGCATAATGATGAAGTCGCCATCCTTTCTTCGAGATCTTCATCGTCCTACGAATGCGATAAGGGGGAAAACTCTGGAAGAAAGTATCTCCACAAGGTTGGGCATCTGACGATGAACTCAAGGAACAAGACGTGAATTATTCCTCGAGTTATAACTCGAGAAATTCATTGAGAGCAATACGCGATTGTTCAAAAGTTCCAAACAGGTAAGCAATCATTCTATGCCTGATCAGAAGGTGGAAAAGGGGTTCGAAGCAACGAAATAAATCTTGCGTCTGACACAAGAATAGATCATCCCTTAGGCGATGGCTCGGGAATTACATATGAAGCCAAGTGCAAAAGATACCTTGGAATCTAAGTGGTGCAGGAGAGTCAGGTTTCGATCCTATGGAACTATGCGTTATGGGCCCATCATGTGGATTAAGAGTAGGAAGAGCGGTGACATCTTGCACGGTCATGCTAGCAAGACATATCAGAGGTAAGTCTGTCATTTATGTTGACAACAACATTGGCACCAAGGGCGGAGGACGAAGAGAACCATCTTCCTACTCGTCGAAACGAGGCGGACCAATAGGCAAAGGTCTTGTCCACCGGCGGTTACCGGAATGTCATCAACAATAGTAACATGGGCTTACTGACAGAGTTGTTCACCGAGGTGTTTACCTAAGCAGGGATTTATTACTGCTTAGATCATATAATCTCAAGAAAGGTTAAACAGACCAATGAAAAGGAAAACGTGATTATTAGTTTAACCAGACCAATGGAAAGGAAAATGTGTTTAAACACAAGTATTATGAGTATATCCTTCCCACGGGTAAGCACAACTCGAAAAACATCACAGGGCAGCAAATGCATAACCCCTTGGATAAAAGGGGCAAGGAGAAACATGACGCTTACCCATTCAATGAGGTTTGGAAAATGATCAAGAAACATTTGGTATTGAGTTTCCAATGTTCTTGTTCATGATTGGAGTATCGGAGTCATGCTTCGTGGAAGCATTGACATGGTCATCAGATAAAGGTCGGACTTCAAGAACTCCAAGGATCCAGAACAACTTATAAAATAAGTCTTACAATTTCCTCATGATTGAAAAGGCAAATCATGTTGAGCAAGATACTATAACAATAGGTCTACCGGGCAGGTGTGTTAACCACATCATCACCTTACCGAGTAATAAAGACCAAAGTTATAAATCTTGATAATGTTCCAACCATCATATCTGCCCGAGATTCAGATCTGGTTGGTGTCAGGGTACTCTAGACAAAGAAGGCTTGAGGAGGAAAGGATGCAACACAGACTTACGAGATGATGTTGCAAGAATCTCGGAATGAACGATGGAAGCAAGCATTGAATCATGAGTCGGGTTGCAAGACATAGAACACGATGTCAAGACATTCGTGCCCACATGGAAGTTTTTAGAATGGAATGCAATCAAGATCTGGTTGGGCACCATCATAGAGGATATCAAAGTTACATGTGTAAGTCTGGATTAGATCTTATGTAGAACTTTTTTTAGATCAGATCAATTAGTGGCTTTTCATACTAGGAAATACATATGGAGTGGAGGTGGCAGATCTTCAAAACATATACACTTCTCATATGCATGAAACAATTGGAACGATTCGAGAGGAAGCGAAACAAAATTTTCTCATAATCACAGCGACAAAAAGCACGTGAACTTAGAGAAAAAAACACCTCTTTTATCAAGCATATTCTTTATGATCTAGGCACAAAGATAATGCTTTCATGGTTTCCAACACTAGCTTAAATGTTCATCATGAACCACGAAGAAGAGGAGGTGGCCCATGGGCTCAGCAACAATTCGTTGAGATTCCCAAACGGATGGATTTCCACAATTTTGTGAACAAGGAGAACATACATCATTAATCATTGTATAATCTTGTATGATCAAGGAAAACATACATCATTAATCATTGGTTGATAAGTGCGTCCGAAATATGACCTTAGGCAGCAAGATCAATGTTAGAGTGACGATTCAATAACCAACAACCTAAGAACGAACTGTCGATTGCTAACTTCAAGGTAACAGGGTTGTTAGAAGTTAGAATCAAAGCAGCATCGTTTGATGGTGAGAAGTATCACTATGGCAAGAATGTCTAAGAGGTGAAGCAATCCTCACAACATTCTCGACACAAAAGGCAGTAATACTTCAGGGTAGAACATAACACGAGCTGGATAGCAAGTTGCGATGAAAGGAAGTCAAGGAGTTTGTCGATGATAACAAAAATCATCAAGAGCAAGGAAGGTATTTCTCATCAATAGCTCAGTTGACGCCTCAAAAGAAGTCAAATTGTGGACGATGATCACGACACCTTTTGTCGAGAGTTTTCAAGAGAATGCAACGGAACAATGGTGGTGTCAAGTAGGGGGGATGACAACGTGGAAGGTTATAGGAACAACAGATAAGATGCAAGCTCAATATCGGGGTTGCTTTTCAATACAAACAACATGATGTTGAAATCTCGACGTAAGCAATGCTCACACTCTGAAGAATTTTGCACACCATGGAAGGACGAGGTAGTACAGTCGAAGATAGCAAGACAAGGATGTAGCTAATAGTCTAGGAATGACCAGATTGACTTTGATATTCCCAGTAACAATTACAAGGGTTACTGAATTGAAGTGTGGAATAAATTTTCCAATCGGTGTTCTCGGTTGACAACAATCCCAGAACTCGTGGAGTGATTAAGACAAGGAAAATCATTACCTCATCAAAGTTAATAAGATGTAGTGCAAAGGTGTGATATCCTCGAGATACCAGAGGGTAAAACTCGAAGGGTAGAAAATGATAGAAGTAGAGCTGGGTCATTGACCTACGATAGCAGATACTTTAACCTTGTCAAAAATTGACGAGGTACCGGAATGAAATACTTTCAGATAAATTAATAATGATAGCATGGTCGGAACCATAACTGCAATCGATCAAATTAAGGATACACAAAGAATCATATGGATGAATAATTATTTTGCGAGGAGCTTCCGAGACGGTCTACATCATTTCCATGGGCATGAATACAAGTTCAATGTCGACTCCCACTTCATCAATGTATAACATTTCATTCATTTCTTGCTTTGGACGATGTTGTAGCGTTGAAAATTTACCTGGCAAAACGCCATAAGAGTATGACCTGTGAACACTTTCGGGTTCTCATGGATTAGGGAGGGCACAGGTTCAACCCACCGGGGTATCTTAGGAACATATACCACGAGCTTCAAGATAATTAACACAAGCTCGAAGGTAGAGCATGGTTGGCAAAACAGAGGATACAATTTTCCTAAGGCAATATGTATCAAGGGAATAATTCACAAGGTGATTGAATATGAACAACACTGTAGAATAATAATCCAACAATGGATCGGGCGATCCACAACGAAGTTGATGTGAGTAACGGTACTCAATCAGAGGAGGAAGGAATGTAGAGGTATCTGATTCAAGAAACACCTGAATAGTCTGATGCTTAAAATACAAAGGAAATATGATTTCCAAAACTAAGGATCAGAAGCAGACCTTCTGATCAAGGATGGATAAGTTGAAAAGACTTAGTCGGACAATCAATAAAGGTTTGAATTGTCGAGAACCAACTCATGTCCGGACGGACGTCTGAGCCAGAAAGATAATTTAACCGGATCACCTGATGACTGCATGCATACGCACTCATTGAATTAACAGGCTCAAAATGGCAAAGACAAGGGATGTCGACGAATACTACTAGTCATATGGAATTATCCATAATGCGAGCAGGCAAGAATTTCAAGAGCAATAAGCTGCAGAGGATTTTCCGAAGATCAAAAAGTATTTCAAAGAATTTTGAGAAACACATGAACAACCGGGATGAACAGACCCTCGACAATTGTGAGGAATTATCTGTGTAGGGTAACGCAGCAGAAAACAAAAATTTCCCGACCTACGCACCAGCCCAGGACCACTACGGAGACTGCATACAAGGTTTGATCTTTTTCGTTACCGACTCGTAGCGCAGCGGAAGTAGAGTCGATGACGATCGGCGGTGCAAATCCCCGCAGCTAGGATTTACAACCTCCCAACCGCGAGGATGCATACCCTCATCTGCCCCTCGGACAGCCCTCCGGGAGGCGGTCAGACAGTCCCCTGGACGGTGTCGCGGACAGCCCTTCGGGAGGACCTCCAAATCTTGGACTGTCACTCAGACAGCCCTTCGGGAGGACCTTCGAAACTCGGATAGTCACACGAACAGCCCTTCGGGAGGCACTCTCGAACTAAGACCGAAACTACGATCTCTCTACAGAGTTGCACACATATGGTGTCATCTATCTGGCAGGGCTTCGCCGTCCAGAACTAGTTCCTGCCGGAACCCAGACAGCCTTTCGGCTCTACGAAACTATTTTGCAATGGCACTTTGTATGTGAGAAGGAGTGAGTTTGTGGGCAGCCCATTCACCTCTATTTATAGGAAAACCAAGGGGGGGATGGGACTTGGAATTACCAAAATGCCCATGAGGTGAGCACACCACAAGGGCATAAAGGGAAAGCCTCAAAATAGTGTTGCCTGCATCACCATGCCTGCATCACCATGCCTGCATCATCCCCTAATAGTATTTCCACTATTCACAAATAGTGTTTCCACTATTTGTAATAGTGTTTCCAATAAAGTAATCCAAAACGCACTTTCACTATTCATGACGACATTTTTCAACGTCCGTTCAAACTGAAAATATTTATATGGGCTTAGAACATTTCCAACACCCACTAAAATAATTTTCAATGCGATCCGGAACAATTCCGGATTAGTGATTTTCATCTGTGAAAAGCAATTGATGTGGTTTCGGCAGCTCCAGAACATTTCCGGTTTTTCTTCCGGAAAATTCTAGAAAGTTGCCAGAATGATTCCGGTACCCTCCAAGAATTATCAGGCATGTGCCGAAACCAATTTGACTTTATGGTATCCCCTGAAACAACTTTTCCGTTTCATCGGAACTATTCCGGTGTTCTCTGTCCGAAACTTTTCCGGTGATTTTCTCTCAGACTCCCTGTCTAGTATTCAGCAGATAGATGACCCTTAAGCGTGTGACCCTATAGGTTCGGTGAAGCATATACATGACCCGGAACCCCTTCCGATCAATGATCAACATCGAAGCCGTGGACACCCATATTGACCCCTATACCCACACGAATGAATATTCGAATGAACCTCCAGTTGTCGTGTGCTATTCCTGTTGCTTCGCGGTATGTTACAAATACCCGAGGTGAGACATGTTGGCATCCCCGTGGATCAACAACTTGTCCACTATGCCAGTTACCTCGTTACCGGTATTGTTCTCTTTTCTCGTTCCCGTGTTCAGGCATCCCCATGATCAAATCATAAAGGGTCTGGTCAGACGATGATGGATGCCGTAACACTGAGAGGGCCCAGAGATATCTCTCCATCGTCGGAGGAGCAAATCCCAATCTTGAGCTATCAAGTTACTTGACATACTTTTCCATGAACTCGTAAGCCGCCGTAATAGCCACCCATTTACGGATGACGTTTAACAAACCCCAATGTTCATGAAGCAAGCATGAAGAAACTCGATACTCTCATGGTCTATGGAATTATGCAAATATTAACTTCTCTATGTTATTAACCATTAACTTATGACGAATGTATCTCATAGCATAACATCAATTCGGGTCGATTCAACACAAATGTTCTTCTAACATTGTGCCCTCAAAATTGCCGGCATAGCCATGCCCATGATCAGGAAAATAGGATCATCATGCAATACTTGAGCCAGTCTTAGAGGCCAGACTAGGAATACAATTTACCGTTTATTATTCTACACGTGCATATGAGTCTTCCTTCAAGCCTCGTGGTTATTGTAGACTCGAGACCATAGTAGTTATAGCATGGAACATAAACCTAATTATGAACAGGAAGATAATCAATAACATTTATTATTGCCTCTAGGGCATATCTCCTACAGACTCCCACTTGCACTAGAGTCAATAATCTAGTCAATGATAATGCACTTTACACCTATGGCATACTGGTGTAAAATATGCTTCGCTTGTGGTATAGCATGATGTCCAACGAATCTGACAACTTCAGCTCCGTGTGTAACTTTGCATATCCTCGCGTTTTCACGCTATCACAAAATTCATATTTTGTGTGAACTTGGCTTTGCATATGTGTGAATCATTGGTCGAAACCTGATTCCTCAGACTGAGCTATGGAGCAACTATCTGCAATAGTGTCTCATAGACCAAAGCCAACTTGGAACCATACTAAGTTCATGAATGAACTATATGGTTCAACAACTTCTTTATCGCTTCTAAAGCGTCAATATACTTAGCCTTTGTTATAGAATTCGCCACAGTATCTTGTTTGGAACAATTTCCAACTACCGTGCCACCATATTGTGTATAAAACAAAACCCTCAATTAAATCGAAAATCGCATGGAGAAATGGTGAAGACTGTATCGATGTAACATATTACAACGAACTCTTCATGATTTTTGCTTGCGAGAAAACATGTCATCGGTACTACTCTAGTACTTAATGACATCTTTCAATGTTGTCCCATGATCAGTACTTTGATCACTTTGGTATCTATACTCGCAACAACTTTGGAGTATTGGACATATCTGGTTGTTTTACATACCACGGAATACATGATTAATCCAAACACAAGAGTGTGTGGAATCTCCATCATGTATTTTACTCATCAGTGTTTTGGGACACCGAGTCTTGCAAAAACTCTTTCCATGTGACTTCGGCAAGAATCACTCCTTGGCGTTTTAAATGCTAAAAGTTTTAGCATCTTGTCAATATATATTCATAGCTTAGCCCCATTAGGTAAATCTATCTCCATAGATCATCATGCCTAATATTGAGTCTATTTAGCCTAAGCACTTCATCAAAAAACTATTTTCAAATGAAGTCCTAATTCATGTCAAGAAATTTATTTCCAATTAACAATGTGTCAAGTACACAAGGTTTTTAGAAATATTATTATGCTCCCACTTACTTTCTTGAATCACAAGCATCTTCGATACCCATTTGATGAAGTCAAACCCCTTTGACCATTCCATCAAAAACGAAGATTCCAACTCCACTATGCTCTCTTCTGTCCATTGCCGGAACTCTAAAGTTTGCATACTTACTAGCATCCTCTGGACTGACAAAATACCTTGGACTGTAACACATGCAAGTCCTTGGTTACATTTCCATCAGATGGAAATTCTTTCGTCATCCATGTTTCATATCTCATGATTGAAATTTGTATTAATTGCTAGTTCAACCCGTACTGACTTCAAGCATCGCTACGATGAGACAATCTCATCGTAGTCAACTCCTTGAACTTGTTATTGCAACAAGTCGAGCTTTATGGATAAAACATTTTATCCGTATCAGTTTTTAGTTCCACAAATATTCGTTAGACAAGTCTTCCGAAAGGTGTATCAAGATTTTAATCTTGAATCATTTATATGGAAACTATCTCGGATTGTATTGGCATTTAGCCAATTCCAGAGTCAGGGCTCATCAACGCTTCCTTGTGTATTGTAGGTATACTGTTGTCTAACAACAATATCTCGTTTGCGCACCTGAGAGGTTTGCACGAGCCTTGCCTACGGGGTTCAGCTGCAAGTTCGACTGAAGTCCATACATTTTATTGTAGAGACTTCCGTATCAGTCGCAGTAGGAAACACTCGAATTACTTCCAAGGTTCCTTTCCTTTGACTTGATGACGAAGATACTGGTTATCTCATCGAGTTGCACTGTCCTCCCACTCACCTTTTCTAAGAACTATTCCTTTCAAAAGCATACCATTTTGTGACAAAACCCTTTGCCTCGGTATAGTGGTGGGGAAATAACCAATGACTTGGGATAACCTACAAAGTAGCACTTGTCTGATTTGGAATAGGTTTGTAACCTTTTACACAAGCCCCATATTCCAAATGTTAAGAAACGATATAACATGGTTGGGCGTACCATATCATGGCGTCATTTCAACAGACCTGATGGAGCTCTTTTCAATGTAAAAGCCGTAGTCTCTAAAGCATCACTCTTTAAAAGGGGGTAATGGCAAATTTATTTATGTCATGTTTGATCTTACCGTGTCATAAATGGTTCGATTACATCTTCACGGACTTTCCACTTGCAGTGGTGTTCCGGGAGGTGCAAGTTATGAAACTCTTTTCACAACTCATCAGACATTCGCTAAACTTGTAACTCAAATATTCCTTTCTGCAATCAAATCGCAGAAACATAACTTTCTTGTTACAATAACTTCTACTTCATTTTTGAAAACCTTTCAAATGATTTCAAAAGATCCAGACTTACGTCTCATCAAGTAAATATCCATATATCTACTTGAGTCATTTCTGAAGATAGATAAATCCACTACTTGCAACAACATTTATTGGACTACACACATCATAATGTATGATCACCAATATGTTCTTTGCTCGTTCCTTATGGCCTATGAACGGTATTTTAGCCACTTCACTTTTCGAAGGAAAGTTGCAAGTGTCAGATGATTCAAAATCAAACAACTTCAAAATCCATCATAATGGAATTTTCCATGCAAGTTTCTCCAATGTGACCAAATGCAGTGCCACACTTGTGTGGTATTATTTTAGTCTTGCGACATTTAGCGTCAGTGTTTATGGATGTATCATATAACCATCAATATTCATAACATACATCCCATCTAGGATGGAAGCATGGCCCTTCATTTTATTCATAATATTGAACAACAATTGTTGTTTTTATGAACAACTCTATTGCAACAAACATGGTGCAATGGGCTAGAGTGTATGAAACTCTAAAATGAATTATGAAAGTAAACCCAGAGGTAATGTATTATTATCAATATTCATAGCATACGTCTCATTCATAATGGAAGTATGGCCCTTATGTTATTCATAACACCGAACATCAAAAGTTCTCTTATGAACAACCTTCTTGCAAGATACCTTATGCAAAGGGCTAGAGTGTGAAACTCTAAATGAAATATGAAAGTAAATACATAGGGAATACACTGATGGAAGGCATAGTAACATTTACTATGTTCCCTGCGTGTATCTAAACCTCATCCTTGGCTAGTCTTTCAGGCCATAGTAGTTCTTACATCGAGTTGCAACAAAATGCAATCGAGCGGGTATCTTTGTGATTAACTCACAATACCCAAGAATTAATGATTAACATGTTTAACCATAATTCCCAAGAACTATATCTTTGACCAGCCTTCTATACATCAAAAACTTGTATGACATTCATACATGAGCTGGATATTCCAGTCTTCTTTCCTTTTGACATTATACTTCTAACAGTTTAACTTTTAGTATTTCTCCTACTCTCAAAAGAAGCATCCAACTTAAGAGTGGCGTTATCCCTGGACTTCCTAGGCGTGAAAGTCTCACTAACACCCTTCGGACACTTCCTTTCTCTTTAAGTTGTTGTTTTATTCACCTTTCATCATATGACAGGCGTTCTCCTGGATCCCTCTCTTATCAGTCTAATGCATAGTAAACTTCTTTACTAGTAGTTTGCAAACAAACATTGCTTTGGATATCTCATATCTTTTAGCCTTTGTCTATCTGTGAAAATGATTTTCAGATTCCATGAATATCACATAACTATCCAAACTTTCGAAGTTTGGGTCTCATGGAAGCAAACATATTGCACTTTGACTAAAAAAGGAATTCTAGCTTTTGGATCGAAGGACAAGAGTCATATCATCCATAGCATTAGCGGGAGAACCAAAAGCATGTGATAGGACAAAGTCCTTCTCGGCACTCTTGAGGACAATCCTCACATTACGTTACCAACCGTAAAGTTTTAACCAGATATTTAACAGCTATTCAATTTTAATAGGGAAGGTGGAAACGCGAGCCATTTTTCTACAACTATTATGCCAATCTCACTTAGACAGTGTCCATAATTAATTGCACTGAGAATTAAAACAATTTAATTCTACAGTGCGCTCCCACTCAAATCAATATCTCTCATAATTGATTGTGAGTGATTCAAGATCCAAATTACAATTCAACGCCAAGGATGTATCCATCTCAAGTGACGAGAATTGCAACCGGTAGGCCAACTTGCCAATCACATCTCTATGTGACTCTTGTTCATCTTTCGATGGGCGTGTTCCGAGCTCAAGACTTTCAAGCTAGAACGTCAAGACAACCAAGTGATCTCGCTGCGAGGTCTCAACTCCCCCGCCTCACACTCCTCTAATCGTTCGTACCCATGTATCCATGTGATACCCCGAAGAGATAGGTGTCGTGACGGTGCTACACTTGGGAGAACACAAACTACTTGATATTTTTGTGAGAGATCACCCTAATAAAAGCGACTACTGCGCAATCAAGAATGGTGCATCAAGAGGGATAAACATCTCAGGCAATTCATAATTAGCATGACATGGTATAGCCCCTTCTGACGGAGAAGTCAAGTATTTCTTCGTCTTCGGTATTCGCATCGGTGTTCACCTTTGTGAAGATTGTCACCACCTTGTTGATGCACCAAACAATATTGCTATCTCTATAGCTTAATAAAATAAGTGTATTACATAAGGTTGACACGCAGGTCATTAAAGTGCAATCATATGGCTCCAGCCATCATGTCGAATCATGACACGTGGGTCATGTTAATCAATTTACATCATATAGTCATCTCATACATAATCAAATTATTATGAACACTGCTATACCACATGCACATGCACATGCAAACCATCTTGCAAAACCAAGTTAGACGCCTCTAATCGGTCCAGGCAAAAACTTGATTTATGTGGCTTCTAAGGTTTAGAAACAAACCGAAGCTACCAACGCCCATCATCAAGTATGATAATTCAAGTTGCTAGATTAACTTTCCAGGGTGTATGAAACACGAGATAATAAAATCTCGAGCCCCATACTAAACTTCGTCATACACGTGACCCCCGTGCAGATCACATCTGCATTGCCCTTTCGTCTGCGAAACATCCATCTTTCTCAACTATGGTGGAACCCAAAGAACTGTTAGCACTTCGTTGATCTGTCAATCAGCATACTCAGGAGTAACATGAAAGGATCGCGGATTGCCAGAACTTTGTGAGATTCCACCATCCCGTCAAGATTAGGACTACACAAATTCAGCGGAAGCAACAGGAACATCGGGTAACAGATTTCATCTGCTACCCAAATAAATAATTTTCAACAATAGATCTCATCTACTCCAAAGTTACATTATGCAATACCCATACATCTCTATGTATTCTAGATCGCAACATGCATCTACGCATAACACGGCTCTAGATGCCACTGTTGGGTTATGCAGCAGAAAACAAAAATTACCCGACCTACGCACCAGCCGAGGACCACTATGGAGACTGCATACAAGGTTTGATCTTTTTCGTTACCGACTCGTAGCGTAGCGAAAGTAGAGTCGATGACGATCGACGGTGCAGATCCCCGCGGCTAGGATTTACAACCTCCCAACCGCGACGATGTATACCCTCATCTGCCCCTCGGACAGCCCTTCGGGAGGCGGTCAGACAGTCCCCCGAACGGTGTCGCGGACAGCCCTTCGGGAGGACCTCCAAAACTTGGACTATCACTCGGACAGCCCTTCGGGAGGACCTTCGAAACTCGAACAGTCACACGGACAGCCCTTCGGGAGGCACTCTCGAACTAAGACCGAAACTATGATCTCTCTACAGAGTTGCACACATACGGTGTCATCTATCCGGCAGGGCTTCGCCTTCCAGAACTAGTTCCTGCCGGAACCCAGACAGCCTTTCGGCTCTACGAAACTATTTCGCTGGGAGGGAGAGAAGAAGCCAGATCATTGCAATGGCACTTGTATGTGAGAAGGAGTGAGTTTGTGGGCAGCCCATTCACCTCTATTTATAGGAAAACCAAGGGGGAGGATGGGACTTGGAATTACCAAAATGCCCATGAGGTGAGCACACCACAAGGGCATAAAGGGAAAGCCTCCAAATAGTGTTGCCTGCATCACCATGCCTGCATCATCCCCTAATAGTATTTCCACTATTCACAAATAGTGTTTCCACTATTTGCAATAGTGTTT
Organism: Hordeum marinum; assembly: GCA_022496015.1. Taxonomy (NCBI): domain Eukaryota; kingdom Viridiplantae; phylum Streptophyta; class Magnoliopsida; order Poales; family Poaceae; genus Hordeum; species Hordeum marinum. The sequence goes on along the minus strand of CM039677.1, from coordinate 273,842,336 downwards.
CCAATAAAGTAATCCAAAAAGCACTTTCACTATTCATGACGACATTTTTCAGCGTCCGTTCAAACTGAAAATATTTATATGGGCTTAGAACATTTCCAGCACCCACTAAAATAATTTTCAATGCGATTCGGAACAATTCCGAATTAGTGATTTTCATGTGTGAAAAGCAACTGATGTGGTTCCGGCAGCTCCAGAACATTTCCGGTTTTTCTTCCGGAAAATTCTAGAAAGTTTCCAGAATGATTCTGGTACCCTCCAAGAATTATCAGGCATGTGCCGAAACCAATTTGACTTTATGGTATCCCCTGAAACAACTTTTCAGTTTCACCGGAACTATTCTAGTGTTCTCTCTGCGGAACTTTTCCGCTGTCCAAAACTTTTCCGGTGTCCAAAACTTTTCCGATGATTTTCTCTCAGACTCCCTGTCTAGTATTCAACAGATAGATGACCCTTAAGCGTGTGACCCTATAGGTTCGGTGAAGCATAGACATGACCCGGAACCCCTTCCGATCAATGATCAACATCGAAGCCATGGACACCCATATTGACCCCTATACCCACACGAATGAATATTCGAGTGAACCTCCAATTGTCGTGTGCTATTCCTGTTGCTTCGTGATATGTTACAAATACCCGAGGTGAGACATGTTGGCATCCCCGTGGATCAACAACTTGTCCACTATGCCAGTCACCTCGTTACCGGTATTGTTCTCTTTTCTCGTTCCCGTGTTCAGGCATCCCCGTGATCAAATCATAAAGGGTCTGGCCAGACGATGATGGATGTCGTAACACTGAGAGGGCCCAGAGATATCTCTCCATCGTCGGAGCAGCAAATCCCAATCTTGAGCTATCAAGTTACTTGACAGACTTTTCCATGAACCCGTAAGCCGCCGTAATAGCCACCCATTTACGGATGACGTTTAACAAACCCCAAAGTTCATGAAGCAAGCATGAAGAAACTCGATACTCTCATGGTCTAAGGAATTATGCAAATATTAACTTCTCTGTGTTATTAACCATTAACTTATGACGAATGTATCTCATAGCATAACATCAATTCGGGTCAATTCAACACAAATGTTCTTCTAACATTGTGCCCTCAAAAAATTGCCGGCATAGCCATGCCCATGATCAGGAAAACAGGATCATCATGCAATAGTTGAGCCAGTCTTAGAGGCCGGACTGGGAATACAATTTACCATTTATTATTCCACACGTGCATATGAGTCTTCCTTCAAGCCTCGTGGTTATTGTAGACTCAAGACCATAGCAGTTATAGCATGGAACACAAACCTAATTATGAACAAGGAGATAATCAATAACATTTATTATTGCCTCTAGGGCATATCTCCTACAATCCGTAAGGTTTCCATGCGGAAAAGAACTATAAGACAGTAAACTCAAGGGGTTATCGAGGAAATGAAGAGTATTCCGGGGCATCTTGTAACAACAAGAGCAACGAGAAAAGATTGTATGAATGACAAGTGCAATTAGTCATCCATAGGGACTTATCGATGGTAGGGAATTGCAAAGCCGATGAACACAAAGTCTCGGAAAACATCAAAGGGGTATCTTCAGAATCTTCTGACGGAGCAGGTGATCTTCTGGTATGAGGGCTCTCCGGGAGAAGTAGTTACGAGAACCTAGAGTCAGAGTTAGTAAAATCTTTAACCCGAAAGAGAAGAGAGATCAGAACCCAGAGTATAGACAAGGAATAAAAGATCCTAATTCCACCCGATTGAAATGTGGGCTCGTAAGCCACACAACAATGTCAGTAAAAGTTTTTCAAGTAGTAGACTCAACTTCGGCCAAGGAGTTGGAAAGGGGGCTACCTACATACAGTTGGCTCTGATACCAACTTGTGACGCCCCCAATTTCGTCCGTACGCTAAACATACACGCATTGCGTACGATCAAGATCAGGGACTCACTAATCAATATCACAACACAACTCTAGACACAAATTAAAGTCATACAGCTTCATATTGCAAGCCAGGGGCCTCAAGGGCTCGAATACAAAGCTTGACAATAATATTTGAGTACAGACATAAGTTAAACAAGTTTTGCCTTAAGAAGGATAGCACAAACATAACAACGGATCGAAAGAGGCGAGGCCTCCTTCTTGGGAACCTCCTATCCTACTGCTGGTCAGGGGCTGCCTCCACGTAGTAGTAGGCTCCTGTGGTGTTGTAGTAGTAGTCTTCGGCATACTCCATCTCATGGGCTCCGTCGTCTGAACGCAGCAATTGTATCGAGGGGGAAAGTGACAGCAAAGCAGTGATGAGTACTCATCCAAAGTACTCACAAGACTGACATCAGAACTATGCTAAGTATGCATCATTATCAAGGGATGGGGTTATATCTGGGCTAACTGCTTAAAGCAAGAATAGGGAAAGGCCTAGTCCTATCGAAGACTAGCATCTTCAACATCTTGCAGCATTAGAAGACAGTAGACTGGTAACTCACATATTGCAATATTTTATTGTAGCAATTTTATTAAGTAACCACGCCTAGAGATTCTTCCTCGACTCCCTACGAGGAAGCAATCCCGGAGCCAACATTCATTTCAAATTAAATCACAATTATAGTTGTAGTAGGTCAAGGTACAACTCCAAGTCGTCATGTTACCGTGGACACGGCTATTCGAATAGATGAATACATCCCTGCAAGGGTGCACCGCATTTCCAACACGACTGATCACCTCCGACCAGACACACTTTCGTGGGTAATGCCCGACCTCGGGATCCAAAACGTCGTCGCCGCACCTAGGCTCAACGAAGAGGCCAGCCCGTCGGTCTAAATCCTAAGCATGCAGGTTCATGGGCCCACTTGCCCTTGCACTCCTACACGATGCGTAGGCAGCCGGAAGCAGACCTAGTACACTCAGTCCGGGAGCTGTACCTTCTAGCCCAATCCGACGCGCGCCGCTCCATTGCTGACGTCCAAAGAGCTTCGGCTGATACAACGACGCTGAGTACCCATAACTTCTCCCACGTGAAGGTTTAGTGCGTAAAAGGTCAAACGACCAACTCAAATCAAATACCCAACCCATTAGCATTTTATTAATGCGGGGCAAGCGCGAACCATATGCAGTCCGTCGCTCCACCAATAACTCTCACGTGCCTTACCGGCGCACCCCACCAAGTCTTCGGATGCCTTGTGGCGCATCCAACCATATCTTTCTCACACGGGTACCCTTGGGGCCGACCCATCACATGTTTCTGTAACCAGGTCATAGTAATTGTGTGGATATAACATCAAGACGGGAACTGAGGAATGACCCTCAATGGTCCCCGCTCAATGTAACCGTCAAGGTGGACTTAGAGGAATAACCCTCGAAGGTCCCACACTTGAGGGGTTGCGCGATAGAGACATCATCAGGAATGGTGAAGGAGGAATCACCCTCGATAACCACGACCAACTAGCTGCATTATAGGGCTAGCATTATGAATACTTCACGAGGTGTCACCCTCGGTACTCGATAGTAGCATTGCAGAGTCGTACAACTAAGGAGAGTGCGGTGATGTGAGGGGCCTGGCTTGTCGGTCAGTTGACCGAGTCTTCGAGTCGTCGGGTCATCGATGAAGAAGCAGGGGCAACTAGGACTAAGGGGTCACAGGGGGTTCACTAACCAACCTATACTAAGCAGTTCGTATGATTGCAGGAAAAGTAGCAGTTCATCAAAAACGGGATATGCATCAGAATAGGAGCTAACTAATACAATAGCAAAATCTAATGCAAGAATGAGAGGGAAAGAAATGGGTGATATCGGAATGCTCAAGGGGGGGGTGTTGCTTGCCTTGCTGCTCTGCCGCAAAAGGCCTGAGCGTCAGCGATGTAGTCGTACCCGGCAACACCGTCGGTCTCGAGGTCTACCGGTAAGAAAGGGGGAAGAAACAATAAATATAAAGCAGACAGACGCAACACGATATATGACATGGCAATATACAGAGCTAAGCATGCACTAACGCAGTACTACACGTCATAGACGGATCGAAAGAATACCTGACGATATTTTTCGGGTATTGGGCTACTACCGGACAGATGAAACCGATGGAAAAGTTTCATGTTTTCTATGATAGGAGCACGAGACAGACGAACTGACTGTGTATTCAGATTCGTAAAATTTTTCTGAGCAACTTTCATATATAAATTATTTTCATCAAAGTTATAATTTATTTTATATTATTTTTCAAAGTTTTAATGTTTTACCGAATTTTCTGAAATCTATTAATTCGAATTAAAAACGATAGATACTTTTGACACATGGGGCTGAGCTAACTAGGGTGTATGACAATGGGGGAACGGGGCTGAGTCAACAGTTGACCAGTCAAAGCTGGACTGGTCAACAGGGTCAATGGGGACCACATGTAGGTGTCACATGTACTAGCAAAAGTGCTAAACTAAAACAAACTAGAGGGGGGCATATTTCATAGGGTGATAAACATGAGGCCAATTAGCATAGACTAAATTAGTCCCAACTAATCATACCCCTAATCTAATTGAACCGGCCACACACAACACACACGCCACACACTCACGTACACACACAGAGGCACATCCGGCCATGGCCTTGCCATGGCCAGCTGCAAGCAGCAGCATAGCAAACGGCAGCGGCAGCAAGCTGGGCAGCAGCAGAGCAGGTAGGGGCGGCGGCAAGTGGCAACAGCAGCGGGCGCGCAGGCGAGGGCAGCGGCAACGCAACAGGCAACAGGGAAGCAGCAGTGGCAAGCAACGGCGGCAGCTGAAGCAGCAGTTAGCAGCGCAATAGAGCAGCAGCAACGCAGCTAGCACCAGCAGAAGCGGCGACGGAGGCAACAGCAACGCAGCCGTAGCGGAGGAGCGCGGGCGCAGGCAGCTGCGGGCGGACGCGGCCAGGGACGCGCGAGCGCGCGCACGGACGCGGCAGGGGGCTGGGCAGGTGCAGGCGCGCGTGTACGCGTACGTGGGAGCTCGGGCGAGCTTGGGGACAACGGCTAAACGGCGTCAAATCGTGGGAGAAGTGAGGGAACCGGACAAGGGGCTCACAGCGAGCACGATGGCGATGTCGGGGAGGCCGGAGGTGGACCGGAGCAGCGGCAAACGACGGCGAACGCCGGCGATGTACGCGGAGATGAAGAGGTCGACGGCGAGCGTACTGGCCGTCCCGGCTCGATTCGTTGCTCTGAATGGACGAAGCCGAGGTTGGCGGTCCACCTGGACGCCGTGGCACAGCTCGGGGTGGTTGGTGACCGCGGGATCGACGGCGGCACGGTGACAGCGATGCGGCCGCGAGCTCGGGAACGAGAGGGAGATTGAGTGAGAGAGCGAGGGCGAGGGAATTAGGGTTCCACGGGGTCGCGGGGTTCCATTTTATACTCTAGGGGAACCGGCAGATGGCCGGCACGCGTCCAGCCATGGCCATGGCGGCCAGATGCAGGCGACGCCTCCCCTTGTCTCCTTTGAAGAAGCCGGGGTGGGCTGGGCCAACTTTTGTTGCTAAATGGGCTAAGTACACAATAGAAAAGATCTTTTTCTTCTTTTCTTTTCTTTACTGTTTTATTTAACCTATTTTGTTTTGTTTATTTCATAACCAAATTGGTGACTCTTGTAAAATAGTGCATTGGGTCCATTTATTAAACTTCATTTTTAGGCATTGCCACAAAAGTTTCGTAGTCAATTAAAAATGTTTGGAAATTTTCATAATTCAAACGACATTTAAGAATGTGTTTTTGCCTCTGTTATAAATGCCCTACAGGCACTAAACCAATGGATAAAATGTTGGATCCAATTTTAGAATAGCTTAGGGAATACTTGCAACCTAAGCATGATTTTTAATTTGAGGTTCTGCAAAACTTTTAATTCCACTTTTCAAAAGATTTCGAATTGCGAAGGAAATTTGAACCAGGGTTGATTCCAACACCAAACATAACTGCATTAGCAAAATGGATTATCATAATACTCAGATCACTATAGCTTGATTACAGAGTTTACTGTAGCGCTTAATCCAGGGCGTCACACATCCGTTCGGTACTAGATCGGAAGGACCACGATGGGATCGCGGGACGGCTCGTGATGAGATTGTGGGACGGATCGTGATTGGATCGCGAAGACGTTCGACTACATCAACTGCGTTTCTTAACGCTTCGGCTTAGCGATTTACAAGGGTATGTCGATCCACTCTCCCTCTCGTAGATGCTCATCAGCATGGATAGGTCTTGCGCGCGTAGGAATTTTTTTGTTTTCCCTTGCAACGTTCCCTAACAATGGTATCAGAGATAGGTCTATGTGTAGATGAGATCTCGAGTAGAACACAAAGGAGTTTGTGGGCGTTGATGCTCAGATTGCTTCCACCCTTGGTCTTTTCTTGATTCAGCGGTATTTTGGGATGAAATGTCCCGGACCAACCTTACTCGTCCACGTACGAGAGACCGGTTCCATCGACTAACATGTGACTTTGTTGCATAAAGATGGCTGGCGGGTGTCTGTCTCTCCTACTCTAGTTAGATCGGATTCGACAAAGGCGGTCCTTGAGAAGGTTGAATAGCAATTTGTGCATCACCATTGTGGTTTTGCTTAGGTAAGAGTTGTTCCTGCTAGATACCCGTAGCAGCCACGTAAAACATGCAACAACAGTTAGAGGACGTCTAACTTGTTCTTGGAGGGTATGTTGTGATATGATATGGCCAATTACATGATGAGATATATGTGATGTATGAGATGATCATGTTTTGTAAAGAATATCACGACTTGCATGTCGATGAGTATGGCAACCGACAGGAGCCATAGGGGTTGTTTTCAATTCTTGTATGACCTGCATGTCAATCATTAAGCGCCTTGTAATGCTTTACTTTATTGCTAAGCGGTAACAATAGTAGTAAAAGCATGGTGGGCGCGACAACCCTGATGGTGACACATTGATGGAGATCAAGATGATGGAGATCATGGTGTCATGCCGGTGACGATGGAGATCATGTAGGTGCTTTATAGATGGAGATCAAAAGCACAAGTTCATGGCCATATCATGTCACTTATGATTTGCATGTGATGTTAATCCTTTTATGCATCTTATTTTGCTTAGGACGACGGTAGCATTATAAGGTGATCCCTCACTAACATTTCAAGCCAAAATTGTGTTCTCCCCGAATGTGCACCATTGCGAAAGTTCATTGTTTTGAGACACCACGTGATGATCGGGTGTGATAGACTCTACATTCACATACAACGGGTGCAAGCCATTGTTGCACGTGAAGAACGCTCGGGTTAAACTTGATGAGCCTAGAATGTACAAACATGGCCTCGGAACACAAGAGACCGAAAGATCGAACATGATTCATATAGTAGACATGATCAACATGATGATGTTCACCATTGAAACCACCTCAACTAACGTGATGATCAAACTTGAGTTGGTGAATTTGGATCATGTATAACTCGAATGACCAGAGGGATGTCAATTTGAGTGGGAGTTCTTAGGTAATATGATTAATTGAACTCATTATCATGAACATAGTCAGAAGTGTCTTTCCAAATTATGTTGTAGATAGCTCGCGTTGTAGCTCCCCTGTTTTATTGATACGTTCCAAGAGAAAAGTAAGTTGAAAGATGATGGTAGAAATAATGTGGACTAGGTCCATGATCTGAGGATTGTCCTCATTGCTGCACAGAAGGCTTATGTCCTTAATGCACCGCTCGGTGCGCCACCCCCTCAAGCGTCCTTTGTAGATGTTGTGAACATCTGATGACTCCTTGATAGTTCAGTGTGTCATGCATTGCAGCTTAGAATTGAGGCTCCAAAACGTTATGAACGTCACGGAACATATGAGATGTTCTAAGAGCTGGAATTGAGATCTCAGGCTCGTGTCCGTGTTGAGAGGTATGAGATCTCCAACAAGATTCTTTGCTTGCAAGATGAAGGAGAATAGCTCAGTTGGTGAGCATGTGCTCAGATTGTGTGGGTACTACATCGCTTGAATCGAGTGGGAGTTGATCTTCCAGATAAGATAGTGACTGATATAGTTCTCCAAGTCACTGCCACAAGGCTGCTAGAGCTTCGGGATGAACTATAAACATGCCAGTGATGGAAAAGATGATCCCTGATCTATTCGTGATGTTTGACACCGCGAAGGTAGAAATCAAGAAGGGGCATCAAGTGTTGATGGTTAGTAAAACCACTAGTTTCACAAAGGGCAAGGGCAAGAAGGGAAACTTCAAGGATGGCAAGCCAGTTGCTGCTCCAGTGAAGAAACCCAAGGTTGAAACCAAACCCGAGACTAAGTGCTTCTATAATGACGAGAACGGTCGCTGAAGCGGAACGACCCTAGATACTTGGTAAATAAGAAGGCTCGCAATGTCAACAACAGTATATTTGATATATGTGTTATTGATGTGTACCTTGCTATTACTCCTAGTAGCACCTGGGTATTAGATACCAGTTCGGTTGCTAAATGTTAGTAACTCGAAGTAAAAGCTACGGAATAAACGGAGGCTAGCTAAGGGTGAGGTGACAATGAGTGTTGGAAGTGTTTCCAAGGTTGATGTGATCACCATCGCACACTCTATCTACCTTCGAGATTAGTGATGAACCTAGATAAATGTAATTTGGTGTTTACGTTGAGCATGAACGTGATTAGATCGTGTTTATTGCAATATGGTTATTCATTTAAGTTAGAGAATAATGGTTATTCTGTTTACATGAATAATACCTTCAATGGTCATGCACCCAATGAGAATGGTTTATTGAATCTTGATCGTAGTAATACAAATGTTCATAACATTGATGCCAAAAGATACAAAGTTAATAATGATAGTACCACATACTTGTGGCACTGCTGCTAAATGTTATATTGGTGTAAAGCGCATGAAGAAACTCCATGCTGATGGATCTTTGGACTCATTCAATTTCAAACCGGTTGAGGCATGCGGACCATGCCTCTTGGCAAGATGACTGAAACCCCGTTTTCCGGTATGATGGAGCGGGGAAGTGACTTATTGGAAATGATACATGTTGATGTATGCGGTCCAATGAATGTTGTAGTGTGCGGCAGATATCGTTATTTTCTTACCTTCACTGATGATTTGAGTAGATATGGGCATATTTACTTAACAAAACACAAGTCTAAAACGTTTGAAAAGTTCAAGCAAATTCAGAGTGAAGTTTGAGATCATCGTGACAAAAGATAAAAATGTCTATGATATGATCATGGAGGTGAATATCTAAGTTACGAGTTTGGTATACAACTTAAGACAATGTGGAAGTTTTTCACAACTCATGCCACCTGGAACACCATAAGTGTGATGGTGTGTCTAAACGTCATAGTCGTGCTCTATTGGATATGGTGCGTACTATGATGTCTCTTATCGTTTTGCCACTATCGTTTTGAGGTTATGCATTAGAGACAACTACATTCACTTGAAATAGGGCACCAACTAAATCCACTAAGATGACATCGTATGTATTATGGTTTGGCAGAAACCTAAGCTGTCATTTCTCAATAGTTTCGGAATGCGACGCTTATGTCTGATGAGATCGAACCCAGAGCGGAAAGGTGCATCTTCATAGGATACCCTAAGGTGACAGTTGGGTATAACTTCTATCTTAGATCCGAGGGAAAAGTGTTTATTGCTAAAAACGAGTCCTTTCTCAAGAAAGAGTTTCTCTCGAAAGAATTGAGGTGGAGGAAGATAGAACTTCATGGGATTGTTGAACCTTTACTTTCAACCAAAGAGTAGCACAGCGCAGAAACATGTTACCGTAGAGCCTACATCAGTTGAAGTGGAAGTTAATGATGATGATCACGAAGCTTCGGATCAAGTTGCTATTTGTTAGTGCATCTAGTGCCCCTTAGTGATTTTGGTGTATTGAAGACTTATAGGTTAAGGTACTAATGTGTTTGTGAGTATACACATGCTCTATAAGTCGAGGAGGAGTTTTGATATATTCGGAGATTATCGACCCCTAAAAATGTATGTCTTCAACTGAGGACTTTGGTGAAGACTTTGCTGAAGACTTTGGTATTCCCTGAAGACTTTGAAAATGAAGAAGTTGGTGTGATCTTGAAGATATGAACAAGGACTATGAAGCGTGAAGACTTTTGTTTTCGTAGTTTCATTTCCTTTATTTGAGTCATAGGAAACACCGTACTGTTAAAGGGGGCCGAGGTAATACTAAGGAAAATTTCCAATTGATGCTCAACTCCAAAATCCTCAACCTATTCAATCCTTCGAGTGAAGCCTTTGGAAATCTCTTGCAGTTCACTCAAGTTCTTCAGTGATAGAGACGAAGTTCTTCTGGTCTCTGATGAAATTGATCTGACTGGGGAGTTAAGATTTTGCCAGTGCGAATTGCCTACAAGTGAGGAACATGATATGTCTGAGGACTTTCATAGTTCGAAATTTTTGACCGTTGATGTGCTTAGCGCCAGCTGTCCCCAATCACAAATATCCACATAATGGTCATATCATTGGGGGCATTTATGTCTTATCATGTCAGGTTGCACCCTGGCTATAAATAGCCACCCCCCACAACCACTAGTTGGTTGGCTGCTCCGAGAGAGAACTGACACTTGCCATTTGAGAGCAACCCATCCTCTGAGGACTTTGAGAGAAAATCATTAGTGAGGAAAAACCCACAACCAAACCACCAAACCCAAAGTGATTGAGCATCACTGAAGAAATTCCTCTGTGTAACCGATGCTTGTTACCTTTGAGGACTATGTATCCTCCAAACGGTTAGGCATCATGGTCTAGTGCATCCTGCAGTCAATTGGAGATCACGAAGTGACCTTGGTCTAGAGCATCTAGCAGTAAATTGTGGATTGCCGAGTGACCAGTTTGTGAGGGTTTTGGAAGTCTACCCTAAAGACTTACCACGAGTGTTGAGCGAGGACTGTGTGACCTTAGCTCAAGGAGAATACGATAAGGACTGTGTGTCTTGGGACTGTGTGTCCTCTGGTTTAAATACCAGGCCGTTCCAAACCAGACGTACGACTGTCACGGCAGTTGGAACTGGGTCATCAAACCATTGTCTTCATCGAGCTACCTGGTTCTATTTCCTCAACCCCTCTATTCCTCGTATACTTGTTGATGAAATTGATCATTACTGTTCAAGTTACCTTGTTCCTCACCTTATTATCCTGTATCATGCTACTTGTAATCTGTGCATGTTTCCTTTCATCATGATGACTATGCTGTCGCTATATTTCTCATGCCCTTGAGTACTTTATCCACTGCTAGTTATTCATCACATTTCAAATTCCTCAAGTGATGAATTTATAAAAATCGCCTATTCACCCCCCCTCTAGTCGATATAACGCACTTTCAATTGGTACCAGAGCAAGGTACTCCCTTGTTCTCTATGATTTTGGTTTAACCACCTGGAGTTCTAGTTATGTCGACTGCAGGTATGATCAAGGTTTCCGCGGGATGTCCTACCTTCGATGGGACGGACTACCCCTACTGGAAGAACAAGATGCGCATGCATCTTGAAGCTATTGACAACGATCTCTGGTATGTTGTGGGAAATGGTGTTCCCTCTGTTACTCCCACAATCAACGCTGTTGATGTGAAGATATTCAAGCAACTCAATTCTCAAGCGAACAATATCATCTGTGGCCATCTGAGCAAAGGTCAGTATGGCAGAGTGAGTGTTATGGAGTCTGCTAGGCTTATCTGGGATAGGCTGTCCAAAGTCAACGAAGGTGTTTCCACTCAGCGTGACTCTTGTGCTGATGTTCTTCGCAATCTCTTCAACCGCTTCAAGAGACTTGACAATGAAAATTTCTAGCAAACTTTTGATCGTCTTACTGTTATCTCCAATGAGCTTCAAGCACTGGGTGCCACTGATATCACCGACCATGAAGTGGTGAAGAAACTGCTAAGATCTCTTGATTCCTCATCCGATACTATGGCTTTGATGATTCAAGAACATGGAGACTACAAGTCACTTGATCCTACTGATATTCTTGAGAGACTCAATACTCATGAATTCCAACAAGCTGAGAAGAGAGACCTCTATGGGCCAAGCTATGGAAGATCTCGTGCTCTGAAGGCAAAAGCAATTTCCTCATATGAATACGAAGATTCTGACAGTAGCCTTGGTGATCCTGAAGAACTAAGTCAAGAGCTAGCAATGCTCGTGAGGAAATTCCATAAGTTCTCAAGGAGAGGTGGATTTGGAAAGTCATCAAAGAGTGGTTTGAGGAAATCAGATTCCTCAGATGACTACAAGAAAAGAACTTGTCACCGTTGCAACAAACCTCGTCACTTCATCTCTGACTGCCCTCTCTAGGGGAAAGATTCAAAGAAGAAGAAGAAATACAAGGATGACAGTTCTGATGACTCGAAGAAAAAGAAGAAATCTTCAAAGTCCTCATCTGCAAAGTCCTCATCTTCAAAGTCCCCAAAGCACAAGAAGAATGGTTCCAGAAAGGCTTGAGTGTTCATTGGCAAGGAAATGGATTTTGAAGAAGAATCTGAAGAATATGAAGAAGAGGAAGAATCTGAGGTGGAATCAGAATCTGGTGTTGCAAGCCTTGCTCTCGCCACTGCTTTCGTCAGCAAGTCCATCTTCAACAATGATGAAAATGACTACTCTAATGACTCTGACGTCAGCAATGATGATTATGCTCCCACCTATTGCTTCATCGCAAAAGGCTCAAAGGTACACCAACATCATTCCTCATCTGAATAAAGTGAAGGTGAATCTGATGAATATGTGAAACCTAGCCATGCTAAACTTGTTAAACTTGCCACTAAGCAACAAAGTGCTCTTGAAAAGCTTTAGAAAATGCTAGACAAAAGCGATGATCTGTTGAACGATGAAGTGGATCGGACTCAAACTCTGTCTGACGATCTCAAAAGTCTTCAGACAAAGTATGATAACCTTCAGAGTCATCATAATGCTTTCTTAGCTGATCATGAGAAGCTTTCTTATGAATTTCTTCAAAGAAAGCAAGATCTTGTGAAACTAAGGGTGTCACGTGAGGATCTCCAAAGGGAAAATGATTCCTTACTGGCTCAACAGATCATTACCGATCAGGAAGAATTTTTTCCACCTTATTTGAAATGCATCGAACGTGAAACTGCTAATTCTTCACCTGAATGTTCCAATGCTTCTATTGCTGCAAATTCTTCAACTATTCCGGTGGTCTCAAATTCCTCATCTGAGGATACCACAAGTATCACTGACGACAATGCAGGGTTGAAGGAATTGTATGTGGCGGGCATGGACAAAAGTCTCAAAGGGAATCAAACCCTTTGCGATGTCCTCAAGAAGCAGATTCTGAACAAGAACCCTAGGAAAGAGGGTATTGCCTTTGAGAGGAAACTCAACGCTGATGGATCCTACTGGACACCTAAGCAGCACCCCAAAACCTCATGGGTTGCTGCAAAAGGACCTTCTGTAGATCCATCCACTTTATTTGGCTTTACTTGTGAAACTTCATATTCCTCTGATGAGTCACTTGCTCCAACTACAAATTCTTCAAAAATCAGAAAGGTGACGTATTTGCTAGATTTGTTGGAACTAACTGTAGGAACGGTTCACCTATGAAGAAAATCTGGGTTCCCAAGAGCTGCCTAAAAATCTTCAAGTGAATGTCCTCACGACACCACTCATGAAGAACAGGAACCCCAGATCAAATTCCTCATATGGACCAAAGTCTTCACTTGGACCAAATTCCTCAAATGGTCAAAAATATCATTCTTGTGCTAATGCATCTGTTTCGCAGGGAAAATGTAAGAGTTCTGAATATGTGCATTATTATTCAAATCATTATGTTCATAAGTCCTCGAAGAATTTCTCTGCTTATTCATATGAGTACACTAACCCTCGTCATGTGAAACAAAGCGCACTTGCTTCAATGCATCCCTTCTCATATGGTGCTCGCAGAATGATGAACTCCTTGCCACCCCTCCAGATGTGGGTGGTGAAGAAATTGAATAAATTTCTTATGCAGGGTCAGGTCTCCAAATGAACTTGAACATCTGATAAATTTGCTGAGAGCTGAGGAAATGCTTGAAAGGACGCAAGCTAACCATGTAGAAATGAATTCATCATTTCTCACGTCCTCACACTACTTGCTTACTATCTTGTGTGATGAAATTATGTGTGATCAAATTGATGTCATATTCTTCACTGTGAAGCATATGAGTTCGTAAGTCGTACTAATTCATCTGCAGGATGATCCTCCAAAAGCTACTAAGTGGGTCCTCGATAGTGGATGCACAAACCACATGACTGGTGACAAGAATCTATTGATGAATTTGCCACTTGCTCCATCTCATCTGAAGCATATCACCTAGGCACACAAAGGAGAAAAGCAAGGTATTGGGACTAGGTAAGGTTGCAATCTCAAAGGACCGAATCATGGATAAGGTGATGCTTGTCGAATCCCTCGGGTTCAACCTTATGTCCGTCTCAATGCTTTGTGATCTTGATATGGTTATCGTATTTGGAAAATATCGTTGTGTTGTCATCATGGAATCTGACAATTCCTAAGTCTTTGAAGGCTTTAGGAGAGGAGACTTTTATATGTTGATTTCTCTACAGGTCCTCAGCGTACCACATGCCTACTTGCAAAGTCCTCAGAAGGCTGGTTGTGGCATCGACGACTTGGACATGCTGGTATGAGGAACTTGCACACACTCGTGAAGAAAAAGCACGTCATTGGCATTGAAGTTGTCAAATTCCTCAAGGACCACCTTTGTGGTGCATGTGAGTCTGGGAAGATGACCAGATCCAAGCATCCCTCAAAGACAATCATGACCACGACTCGATCCTTTGAATTGCTTCACATGGATCTCTTTGGCCCCACTCATTACTCCACACTAACAAATTCTTCAAGTTTGTATGTCTTTGTCATTGTTGATGATTACTCTCGTTACACTTGGGTGCATATTATTCTGTACAAGTCTGAAGTGCAGGATGTCTTCAAACGGTTTGCTTGAAGGGCCTCCATGAACTTCGGCGTCAAGATCAAGCATATCAGGAGTGATAATGGGACTGAGTTCAAGAACACCAATCTTGATGAATATCTTGATGAACTTGGTATTACTCATGAGTTATTTGCCCCTTATACTCCTCAACGGAAAGGCATCATGGAGCGCAAGAACAAGACTCTTGTTGAGATGGCTCTCACCATGCTTGATGAATACAAGACTCCTCGCCGCTTCTGGCCTGAGGCAATTGATACTGCATGCCACATCATCAACAGGGTATATCTTCACAAATTCTTCAAGAAGACTTCATATGAACTTATGACTGGCGAGAAACCCAATGTAGGTTATCTCAAAGTCTTCGGTGCAAAATGCTGGATTAGAGATCCTCACCATAGCTCTAAATTTGCACCGAAAGCACATGAAGGTTGTATGCTTGGTTACAGAAAGGACTCGCACACCTACAGAGTCTTCAACACCTACCACCACAAGGTTGTTGAAACTATAGATGTGCGGTTCGATGAAACTGATGTCTCGCAAAGAGAGCACCTGCCTTCTGTGCTAGATGAACAGTCTCGTGAGGAATCCATCAAGATGAAGGCTACTGAAGATGTCATACCCACTGAGGAAGTCATTCCGATGAATGAAGACATTCATGCTGATACACCTGAAGAAAATGGTGCTGAGGAAAATCCCCAGCCACGTCAACGTACTCATCCAAGAGTTGCAAATGAAGTGCAGATTGACAAAATCATCGATGGCATCAATGCACTAGATCCCCTCACTCGCTCAAAAGCTTCACATTTGACTAACTTTTGTCGGCACTTTGACTTTGTCTCTATCATAGAGCCCATCAAAGTTGATGAAGCATTCAAGGAGCCTGAGTGGATTCAAGCTATGCAAGAGGAATTGCATCAATTCAAACTCAACAACGTGTGGGAACTTGTGAAGCGGCCAGATCCTCGCAAGCATAACATCATAGGTACCAAGTGGATCTACTGCAACAAGCAAGATGAAAATGGCCTTGTGGTGAGGAATAAGTCTCGTCTTGTAGCTCAAGGCTACACATAGGTTGAAGGAATTGACTTTGATGAAACTTTTGCACCTATTGCTAGACTTGAAGCTATTCGCATATTGCTTGCTTATGCTAACCTTCATGATGTCATCTTATATCAAATGGATGTGAAAAGTGCATTCCTCAATGGTAAGCTTGAGGAAGAAGTATATGTTGCTCAACCCCTAGGTTTTGAAGACCCTAAGCATCCTGACAAAGTCTTCCGACTCAACAAGGCCCTCTATGGCCTCAAGCAGGCCCTCGGGCGTGGTATGACACTCTGAAGGAATTCCTCATGAAGAAAGGCTTCAAACCCGGTTCACTCGCCCCAACTCTTTTCACAAAATCCTATGATAATGAATTGTTCATATGCAAAATATACGTAGACGATATTATCTTTGGTTGTACTGACAAATGTTACAGTGATGAGTTTGCCTATATGATGAGTGAAGAATATCAAATGTCTATGATGGGAGAGTTGAAATTCTTCTCAGGTCTTCAAATTCATTAGCAAGACAACGGCACCTTCATCTCTCATGATAAATACCTCAAGGATGTTCTGAGGAAATTCGACATGCAAGATTGCAAAGGCATCAAAACTCCAATACCTTCAAAAGGCCACCTCTGCACTGACGAAAATGGTAAAGATTTCAATCAGAAGGTATATTGCTCCATCATTGACTCATTATTGTATCTATGTGCATCTAGGCCTAATATTATGCTGAGTGTTTGCATGTGTGCCCGATTCCAAGCAACACCAAAGGAATCACACCATAAGGCTGTGAAACATATTCTTCGATACTTAGCTCACACACCAACGCTTGGATTATGGTATCCCAAGGGCTCAAATCTTTACCTTGTCGGATACTCTAATGTTGACTACGCTGGAGGTCATGTGGATCGCAAATCAACCTCAGGCACATGTCATTTCCTCGGATGATCCTTAGTTTGTTGGTCCTCGAAGAAGCAGAACTGCGTGTCACTATCAACTGCTGAAGCTGAGTACATTGCTGATGGTTCATGTTGCGCTCAGTTGCTGTGGATGAAGCAAACCCTCAAGGACTACGGCATCAAGTTGAAGAATGAGCCTCTCTATTGCGACAACGGGAGTGCCATCAAGATTGCTTACAACCCAGTTCAGCATTCCAAGACCAAGAACATCCAGATTCATCATCACTTTCTTCGATCATGTACTCACGGGCGACATCTTCATCGACCACATTCCCACTGAAGAACAACTGGCCGATATCTTCACAAAGCCCTTGGATGAAAAGAGATTTTGCAAGCTGCGGTGTGAGCTAAATATCTTAGAATCTTCGAATGTTCTTTGAAAAAGGACACACATCCTAACACTCATGCAAAATTGATGACTTAGATGTGCAACACACGAAGTAACATTTTTCTTCCATCAATGAAGAATAACCCTCTAAGTGTGAAGAAATTAATGAAGAATTTGATTCTCTGAACCCTACGACAATTGTACGCGGTGTCTGAAGTCATCATTCTTATACGGTGGGTCATGCCACCAACAATAGTTGAAATTCTTCAAAGTTAAGTTTTTCATCATTTTGCAAATTCTTCAAATTTTCAAATTCCTCAACTTTTCAAATTCCTCAACTTTTCAAATTCTTCAAACTATGAAACTCATATTTTTCATTGACTATATACTTATATGTTTGAGTTTTCAATGTCCTCAACAACATTCACTTATTGCTAATTCTTCAAGCTGATTTTCATCTAAGTGAATGTGATTGGACCCTTTTCCCCCTCTATGCTAAACTCAACCCAGTCTTTTCACAAATTCTTCATATGCATTCTACATTGAAACTCGTTCAAAGTCTTCACTGTGTCCTTAACAGGTGAAGAATTTGCGAAAGAAAATTTTAAAATTTTCACTATCAAAATTTTCGGCATTTCCCGCTCAAACGGTTCCGATTCCACGACTGGATAACCCACGACCCCCCCACTATCGCCACTACTCAGAACATGGGTGACACATGTCACGTGGAGAGCAAGGGTCAGGGGCAATCTTGTCTAAAATCTTCGGACGGATTGGTTTTCACCACCACTATAAATACCCCCTCCCCTTTCACGGTGCTCGGTTACTCCTCACTCCTACTCTCTCCCGAGCTCTGACCTAGCGCCGCCGCTAAAATCATCGCCGCCGTTGTGGAAGAGCTTCACTGCCTCGACCTCGCCGTCGCCGTACTCGCATCGGCCATGGAAGTCTTCATCCCACCGCCATTGTAGCTATCTCCCTCTGCCGAGCTAGGGCGTGGGAGATCTGGAC
This sequence comes from Hordeum marinum, assembly GCA_022496015.1. Lineage (NCBI taxonomy): Eukaryota > Viridiplantae > Streptophyta > Magnoliopsida > Poales > Poaceae > Hordeum > Hordeum marinum. The sequence goes on along the minus strand of CM039677.1, from coordinate 273,824,077 downwards.
TGACGAACTTCCTCAATCTCATCTCATAGTTCGTCGTGTTCTTCATCAGGGTAAATAAAATTTATTTTTACTGCCCTTGTTTGATCTTCAAGTTTTCCTCAAATTCATCAAAGGTGTTTATTCTTCAAGAATCTCATTCTAAAGCACCTTACATGTTCATACACTTGATGATTTTCCCTAAGTTATGATTTTCTTCAAGATTCCTTAGTTGTGTAAATCCTCAAAAATTTACACAACTCTAGAACCTAAGACAAAGAACACTTAGTGAAATTTCTCAAGACACCCATGGTCAAATTCCTCACTCTTGATGTAATTGCAAAACTTTTCAGAACGCATATGACCTCTTCAAATTCCTTGCACCTATACTATGTTCACAGGTACAAACATGTCCGCTGATGAATCACTAGGTTCTCATCAACTTAACTCATTTGCAGTGTTTCTTGAGGAAAAACTGTGCACTTCTACAAAATCTTCAAGAGTTCAGTTTCCTCAACCGAAGAAAATGGCAGATGGAAAGAAGCCACAGAGTGGTGGAAAGAAGCCTGATGTGCACACTGCTTTTGAGATTCCGGATGACTTGTATGAGGAATATTGCACGCTTGATGAAGAAATTCACGGCAAAGAGACAACTAAGCAGAGAAAGATTCGTCTGCAGAAAATAGAGAGAAGATGGCCAAAGGAGTGGAAGGAATATCGCTATGTCACTCCAAAATATATGATGAAATTCGCTGTGAAATCTCCTTGCAGCAGGCCTCCCTTGGTTCAGAATCAGATTGCTGATCCCACTAGTCTCAAGACTGGTGAAGACTTTCCTCATGTATGGGAGAAACAGCAAGCCAAGCTGGCAAAGAGAGCAAAAGAAGCTGTGAAGAAATTCAATGAAGACTTTGCTGCTACTGCCACTGCCGGAGCCTCTGCTAGTGCTCCGAAGAAAATGATGATGAAGAAATCTGTTGTGAAGAAAAATCCTTCATCTTCAAAATCATCATCGCAGATTCTCAAGCTCAGACCTCAAAGACCTTAGCTGCAGGATCTACTGCTGTTTAGTCCTCAGCTGCTGCTGCAAAGTCCTCAACTCCCGTGCATGTTGCATCATGCCAAAGGACTGAGGGATTCTCAATTGCTTCTAGGGCATCAGCAAGTTCTTCAGTCCAAGCACATTCCGCAAGCAGTCCTTCCCTGAGGAAAATGAAAGCAACTGCTGGGCAAGGCATTCGACCAAGTCCTCAACCCAAGAAGGTGGCTTTCACAATACCACCAGATTCCTCAAATGAAGCTTATGATGAGGAACTTGAGGCAATTATCAGAAACAAATAAGAACGAGTGGCTCAAGCAAAGGGTACTCAAATTCCTCTTCTGCTTGATCCAAAACAGGTGCTAAACTTCATTGACATCTAGCACAAGGATCCCAAAACGCCCATTGATGACTTGAAGCTGCCTCCTGGTCCTGATCATGTCCTCATAGCTTTCATAGCTGAGGAAAAAATGGAAGTATGAGAGGGCCAAACAAACCAAGAAGGCTCGGTACAAGAAAGAGCATTACTTGAAGAAAAATGTTCTGAATTTGTCTCCTGAGGAACTTGTGAAGATACGTTCTGATATCAAAGACCACAGTTGGCACCCACCGTGGGGCAGGCATCTAAGCGACTTCCGGCAAGGTTGCATTTTCCATTCTTTGACATGTCTTTTGGTGGTGTTTTTGCTCTGGGCCACGAGATCCGTTTCGGAGCGCTCACCTTCATTGTCAACGATTCGGCATGGCTCCAGGAAGCACCTCTCGATGTCGAGGCGCTCCTGGTCCACGGGGCCGCGCACTTCCGTGCGAGTTCCTGCAGTGTGTTGCTGTGTCAGCCTTCGACTCCTTACACGTCGACTCCCCTTGTTGTTCGCGGTCGCAAGCGGTCCGGCTGCTCACGACTTTAGCGCTGGGTCAAACACGTAGTGGCGCGTCAAACTTCTCCGCGGATTGCAGCACTCGAGCCCACCGAGTTCCTTCATGGCATGTTCGAGTTAGATTCCGATCCGTATGACGTGCCTTACGAGTGCGAAAGCTACGATCCCGCAGCGGAGGTCTTGATGGCGGGTTCTCATCAGAGTTCGCCGCCTGGCTTTGGCCGTGGCAGTCACGAGGTCGGCGGCCCGTCGAATGAGCAGCCACGCCGCAATGAGGAGGTTCTTCATACTCCCATCATTGGTGCGTCTGTCGAGGCTCAAGCTTTAGAGGTCGCGCGCATTCGTCTGGAAGAACTCCAGGCAGAACTTGACAAGCGCGCTCGTCAGTGCCCGCCACGCCCCAATCGACGTCAGCGACATCTGTTTCCGACTGGATCTCATGACGACGTTGAGGTATATCGAACTCCTGTGTTAAATGTTGTTGCTGCTACTATAGCACATTCCATTCAGCAGTCCCGGTCAGAAGCTGGAAGAGGGTTGATGCAGATCAGAGAACTGTTAGATGCAACGCAACGTCAAAATTCAGTAGTTTCTCAGTCCCGCAACAGGATACATAGCAATTCACCCAGGGCAGAGACCGTTCAGTCGGCACATAGTCCTGGATCGCCCTTGCACCGTCGGGGCGGAGGTTTCCGTGAAGAGCAGGTCAGAGATCAGCTTCACCGCGAAGACCACCATCGAGTGCCCACTCCTCCGCGGAGTGGTCCGTATGCGCCCTGGCGCCAGGACGATAGGCACTCCTTTGGTGATGAGCGGAACGCGGGCTTTGACACCCGCGCCCTCCTCGTTCAGAAGCGGATTGATAGGGGCAGAGCCCACAGGGAAGGACACGACATATATTTTCCGAGTGGTAGCTCAGTTGTGGTTTCTGGTCCTGAGTGTTTCAGCAGAGCCATACGTTCTGCAGAGATCCCCCAACTTCAGGTTGGCGGCGTGGATCGGGAAGTTTACTGGTGAAACAAAGCCAGAGACTTGGTTAGATGATTATCAAGTGGCTGTGCAAATTGGTGACGGAAATGACAATGTTGCAATGAAGCACCTGTCCTTGATGTTAGATGGTCCAGCTCGAGCTTGGCTGAATCGTTTGGCTCCTTCCAGTTTACATTGCTGGGAAAATCTTACCCGAGTGTTTGTCCGAAGCTTTGAGGGCACTTGCAAGCGTCCGGCAGGTCTGGTCGACTTACAACACTATGTCCAGAAGCCCAATGAAACTCTCAGAGATTATATTCAGTGATGGTCCACTCTGCATCATACATCGGAGAATGTGTTGAAACACCAGGCTATTTGTGCGTTCAAGGCCGGTGTGAGATACAGAGAGCATATCTGAAGTTTGGGCGAACGGGTGATATTTCACTCAGCAAGATGATGGAAATCGCCACTCGGTATGCCAATCGCGAAGAAGAAGACCACCTCCGTAGCGGCAAAGGAAAGACAGTCGTCAATGAGGCTGGTGGCAGTAACAATCGGAAACAGAAGCGAAAGGTTGAAGATCCGGTTCAAGCAGAAGCGGTAGCACTAGCGACTCAGTCGAAGAACAAGGGCAAAGCTAAAGCGCTGGCCCCAAGAAAGGGAAAAATCAGTCAGGAACTGATATCATGGATCAGCCGTGTGTAATTCACACGAGGTAAGATGCAAAAGGCAATCTGATTTTGCGCAAGCACACCACTCGACAGTGTCAGACCCTTATCCAGCAATTCAAGGGGGACCCGTCGAGTGATAAATCTCTTGAGAAGGGAGATGAAGATGAAGATAAAGAAACATTCCCGGATGTCACTGCTACACTGGTGATCTTTGCTGATGTCGAGAGCAAGAGCCGTCTGAAAGTCATCAATAGAGAAATCAACATGGTTGTACCAGATACCCCCACCTACCTCAAGTGGTCCCAATATGCTATCACATTCGACTAGACAGACCATCCTGCTCATGTGGCCACTCCCGGCCGACAGGCTCTGGTAGTTGATCCGGTGGTTGGGGGGCTCGACTTAGAAAGGTCCTCATGGACGGTGGCAGCGGCCTGAACATTCTCTATGCGGATACCCTGAAAGGGATGGGCATTCCGATGTATCATCTGAGTGAAAGCAACATGCAGTTTCACGGGGTCATCCCAGGAAAGTGTCGGGACCCCGATCCTAAGTCATATGATTCCATACTGTAACAAGCCACATCACTTTGCGGCCTCACGCACGGTACTCCACGGCTGCCACCTTACCTTGGCCGGGACCGTTTGCGTCTTTTGGCTCACGTATGTGAACATGTCGCTGGCAATCACACAACAAAGAATCTGGGCCGACATAACTAGTCATAGAACCCAAGTGGCACATCCGTACGGAAACAGGCATACATAACCCAGCAATGCAGGTGTCGGCCTCAAGCGTGTGTAGACGAGTCATAGCAAGCTACAAGGACTCCATTACGTCGCGAGACACGAATGTCATCACTGCACGTAGACGAGTCGTAATAGACTACAAGGACTCCATTACACTGCGAGACATTTCCCCGAAGGGACAGACACAGCAGCAAAGAAGGATACATGCCGGTCAATCAATGTGTCCGGAGCTGTAGCAAGCTACCATGGCTCGGTGGAAGCACAAAGAGGTAGTTTCCCGTAAAGAGTACTACTAAAGGCACACAACTAGGTGTCGGATCCCATACATACCATTGCACATCACACGTACGCACGACATGCCCGATATGCATAGATACAACCATGGCATCACAACATAACCATACAATAACATGACTTTTATTTAAGAGGCTCAGACGAGCCTTGCATAATATGTTCTTACAGATAGGGGTCACATGACCCGGCACTCAAGTCATACAAACATAGTCTTACAAACCTGCGGAAACTAAAGTTGTCTGAGTACAGACGGCAAAATATAAAAGAGGCACATGGCCTGACTATCTACAGCCCACCACACGGGCAAGATCGTAGCTGGGACACCAGCTATTCGGCATCGTCAACGTCTAGATAGAACCCACCTGATGGGTCCTAGTTTTCTTCTGCAACATTAATTAAGCAAGGATGAGTACAAACGTACTCAGCAAGTCTTTAAAATAGACCTAGTCTATTCATGCTCACGTATCAACAAAGGGGTGGTGGAGTTTATGTAGAAAGCCATCTTTGACTCATGGCTAACCTACACTACTCAATTTTAAACTCTTTGTTACAATTTTAGTTATCGCACACGAGTCCACTAACTCCATCTCAATACACCACCATGGACTCACCTTCCCTTTCCGGAAGAGTGCCATCCACGGTACTCACACTTGTCTTGAGATTTTTAGAAGTATCCATTTGATTATCTATGAACAACATAAGTTCTCCAAGTAGTCCATATCCGAGGACGCGGCTATTCGAATAGTTTCATAACCCTGCAGGGGTGTACTTCTTCACACACGCTCTCGCCACTTATCGCTATGTGCTCGTAAAACCATTTACCTCGGCAACCTTCAAGCGGATGCCCAGCGAGGGAGTCGGCCACGACCGTCAATCACATAAGACCTCTAGTCCAGGCTACCGCCTATTTGAGACTGACCCGCACGGAAGTCCGGCCGAAGTTTCCGCTACGGTCCCAAACGATGTGCGTAGGGTTCCCAAGCCCACCATTCGGGTGACCCTTGGTACACCGTGCCACTGCCTACCGCGTCATAACCCACCCCGAGGGTCAGCGCTACGCATGGCCTCCAGCATGCTATAAACACCAGAAACTACTTGCAATACCTGGACCAAAGACTAAGCGACTGATAAGTCGAGAGGGTCAATTAAGTATCCCAACGTGTGGTAATATCTCGTCTTGGATCACAAACACGGAACCCAGTTCCTAAGAACGATCCCAATGAGACAACCCACTATGTACTCCTACATAGCCTCTCATCGCTACCTTTACCAAATCGTATTCATTATATGCTCATCACATCGGACAACACTGTTTCACTCAGTTCATCACCCAGATGAAACATACCTGACATACTCTAAGCATAGCAAGCATAGCAGGCAAAGTAAGCTAAGCACATCATGGCACAAGCATCTACCAGGTATGCTAGGTTGCAAGGTTTAGCTATTTACTGTGACAAGATCAGGTCATGCATAAGAATAGGATCATCTACCGTGTGTGAGTGTCATGTAATCGTTTGTCCTAATGCAATAAATGAGAGCAGGAGCGAGAGAATGGGATGTTATCGAAATGATCAATGGGGTTGCTTGCCTTGCTGGGTTGCGGAAGAGTTCTCTCCTTCGTCGGGGCACGGAGTAGTATCCTCCGGATTAAGGCCTACCGCAACGCAGATACAACATTCAATACAAACAGATGCAACAATATGATGCATGATCATGGCATGATAGTATGCATGGATGAGCTAATGTAACTAGTGATCATGTCAATTTGAAATGTATTTGAATATAGGTTCAAAGTTGTTCTCATTTCAAATTCCATATATTGACCTATGCTAAAATGTACATGTTCACCTATTTAGGTTGCTCTAACATGTATGAGAATAGCACCATTGGATTCATTGGATTTTTTGATAAATTTTCATATATAAATTATTTTCATCTGAGTTACAGATTAATTTATATGATTTTTCAAAGTTTTAAATAATTTCTGGAATTATTTTTAAATAGGAAATTGACTTATTGCATCAGCATGATGTCATGATGACATCAGCTGGTCAGCTGACTTGGCCCAGAGTCAAACCTGACCAGTGGGAACCATGTGTCATACACTCAGCACTAATCGGATTTAATTAAACTAATTATCCTAACTAATTAACTGGTGGGACCCACTGTCAGTGTCACATTAACTTAATTAATTTAATTGTTTAATTAGCACTAATCTCTAATTAGCCAGGGGCTGGCCCCACCTGTCAGGGGTCAAACCCCCGTGGTCAAACCGACCAGGGTCACCGGCGACGAGCCACCGGCGACTCCAGGAACGGCGGAGGGGCTCGGAAATCCTCCTCCGGCGACCAAATGGACGACGAAGGGCACCTATCTACTCAGCATCGACGCGCATGTCCATTCCAACCCTTCTCAGGAGCTGAGATGGCCGGAATCGACGCCAGTGATGAGCTGGGCGGCGGCCGGAGCTCGGGCTCATCAAAACAGGGCACGACACAGCTCCTACTTAGCACTAACAACATCTACGTAACTCCGCAAGCACAACGATGGCCTCGGAGGGACCAACCGATCACCAGAACGCGACCGGCGACGAGCTCAAGTGGCGGCGCCATTCGGGTCTCGATGCAATCCGGGGCTAGGACGCGAGACAGAAGGGGGAAAGAGGGGGAAAAGGACCAGGGGCTCACGGCGAACGCAGAGGCGTCGAAAGCGGGCTCGGGGACGGTCGGAATCGACGGCGAGCTTCGATTTCCCCTCCGGCGACCCGACGAGGAAGACAATGGCGCGGCGGCGACAGCGGGCTTCCGGCGATGCGTGGCTTGGCTAGGAGGTAGAGGGGGTTCGGGCGGAGCAATTGGCTAGCTCGGAAGGCTTCGGGGCTGGCTAGGGCGACAGCACGACGGCGAGGAGCGAGGCGGCCATGGCGGGAGCAGAGAGCAGAGGAGAGAGAGAGGGAACGAAGGGAGAATGAGCTCGGGGGAGGCGCGTCGAAGCTTATCCCCGACGTCGCGCTGGCGAGGGAGGGGCCAGGCAGGCAGGTGGCGTGGCGCCACCGGTGTGAGCGCGCGGCGACCACACGCCGTGCCGACTGGACGCTAGGAGGACGAAGACCCTCCTGGGCCAGATGGGCCACCGGGTAGGTCCCTCTCTCTCTTTTCTTTTTCCTTTATTTCTGTTTTCTGATTTCTTCTGACATTTGTTTATTTATTGCAGGTCCAAAATACACCTTCAAATAATTCTAAAACTTTTATAAATTCAAGTTTGAATATTTCTAACTTGTATCAAAAGTTTCAGATTATTTTGAAAACAGTGATAATGATAATGTTTTTATTTGTCATTTTCAGAGACTTAAATCATTAATTTAAATTATTTCAAATGTTCAAATAATTGGAATGGTCCCTGGTATATCCATGCCCTTAATTATTAGACATAGGGAACATTTTTGATGGGCATTTTGGATTTTTTGAAATTTCATTTATTTGGAATTTCTTTAATTCATCAAGTGCTTGGGGTTTCTTTCTTTCTCCCCATTTCATATTGATGCAATGATGATGATGATGATGATGCAAACACAATGCTAGACTAGTCACTTGCTAGGGTTGTGACAGAAAGAAGGCCAAGTCACTCGGCCAGATAGCATTGGATGTGACATTCGGGAATGACAAAAATTTCCGAAAATAAAAGTTGACGTTTGAAGTCGTGGATTTTCGGAGTGCCTACCACGCCATTTTGGGTCGACCCGTGTATGCACGTTTCATGGCCCGACCATTTTATGTGTATCTCAAGTTGAAGATGCCGGGCCCTAAGGGCGTGATCACGGTCACTGGCAATCGAGAGCGGGCCGAAGAATGCCTCCAGTAAGGCTCCAAGATCATCGATCACCAGATGGCCATGGTTGAGTTGGAGGAGTACAAGAAAACCGCCAACCCTGCTAATTTGCTCCGCGCAAAGAAGCCAGCTTCCGAGTCGGCATTTCAGTCGGCAGGGGAAGTGAAGAAGGTACACATCCACCCGACGGATCCTACCGCTGCCCCGACGAATATCTCATCAACACTCGACGGTAAATAGGAAGACGAGCTCATCCAGTTACTCCATGAGAACTGGGATATCTTCGCATGGAAGCCTGCTGACATGCCGGGGATTCCCAGGGAGCTGGCTGAGCACCGTCTGCGAGTGGATCCGAAAGCCAAACCCGTCAGGGAGCATTTGCGTCGCTAAGCGGCGGAGAAGCGCAAGGCAATCAGAGGAGAAGTGGCCCGTCTCTTGCAAGCCAAGTTCATTCGGGAGATTTACCACTCCGAGTGGCTCTCGGATGTTGTGATGGTGCCAAAGAAAGATAAGTCGTTGCGCATGTGCATTGACTTCAAACATCTCAATAAGGTGTGCCCAAAAGATCATTTTCCGCTCCCTCACATAGATCAAATTGTTGACTCGACTACGGGGTGTGAGCGTTTATTGTTTTTGGATGCTTACTCTGGGTACCATCAGATATGTCTGTATGGCCCAGACGAAATAAAGACAGCCTTCATCACCCCATTCGGGTGTTTTTGTTACATCACTATGCCTTTTGGTCTCAAGAATGCCGGCGCTACTTTTATGCTCATGATTCGGAAATATTTACTCGACCAGATCCCTCGGAATGTCGAGGCATACATGGACGATACTGTGGTCAAGTCCCGCAAAGGTTCTGACCTGCTGGCTGACTTGGCCGAGACATTCGCCAATCTGAGGCGATTCGACATAAAGCTGAATCCGGCCAAATGTACTTTCGGCGTCCCTGGTGGCAAGTTACTCGGTTTTCTTGTTTCCGAGTGAGGAATTGATATCAACCCTGAGAAAATCAGCAACGTTATCCGTATGAAGACTCCCGTGCGAGTCCACGACGTTCAGAAGCTCACAGGTTGCTTGGCAGCATTGAGTCGATTCATTTCTCGTCTTGGTGAGAAGGCTCTGCCTTTATATCAATTGATGAAGAAGTCCGACACGTTCGAATGGACTCCCGAAGCCGAAGCAGCGTTTGTTGAGCTCAAAGCCCTGCTCTCCACCTAGCCGGTGCTTGCCGCTCCTGCCAGCAAAGAGCCCTTGCTCCTGTACATCGCGGCCACAAATCAGGTCGTTAGCACAGTACTAATTGTCGAGCGGGAAGAGGAAGGTAAAGCTTATAAGGTCCATCGGACAGTTTATTATGTCTCGGAAGTATTGTGCCCCTCAAAGCAAAAATATCCACACTATCATAAGCTGGTTTATGGTATTTACCTGTCAGCGAAGAAGGTGGCGCATTATTTCCAGGACCACTCGATTTCAGTCATCAGTGATGCTCCTTTGTCCGAGATTTTGAATAATCGAGACACATCAGGTCGAGTGGCTAAATGGGCAATCGAGCTTAGACACTTTGACATCAGATTCGAAGCCAAAAAAGCAATCAAGTCCCAAGCATTGGCAGATTTCATGGCCGAGTGGATTGAACAACAATAGCCTATCCAAGTTCACTTGGCGCATTGGACAATGTTCTTTGATGGCTCCAAAATGTTGAATGGGTCCGGTGCTGGTGTTGTCCTGATATCTCCTAGGGGCGACAAGCTCAACTATGTCTTGCAAATTCACTTCGATTGCTCCAACAATGAGGCAGAGTATGAAGCTCTTTTGTATGGGTTACGCATGGCTATCTCACTCAGCGTCAAGCGCCTGATGGTTTATGGCGACTCAGATCTAGTGGTGAATCAAGTGATGAAAGAGTGGAATGTACGAAATCCCGCTATGACTGGATACTGCAATGCAGTCTGAAAGTTGGAGAAGAAATTTGAAGGCCTGGAACTTCATCATGTTCCCCGACTGAAAAATCAGGCGGCTGATGAGCTATCCAAGATTGGTTCCGGTCGACGGCCTGTTCCCAGCGGTGTTCTTGGAGCACTTGCACACTCCTTCGGTTCAAGAAGATCCTTTCACCGAAGAGTCCCCACAAGCTTTGAGTTCCACTGACCAGACATAAGTCGATGTCCCTGCAGTGATTGACCTGGTCATGGAGATTCTGGTTATCACTCCCGATTGGTCTGTGCCTTACATTGCCTATATCCTTAGACAAGAGCTCCCTGAAGATGAAATAGAGGCTCGACACATTGTGCGCAGGTCCAAGGCTTTCACTGTGATGGGAGATCAGCTGTTCAGAGAGAGTGCGACTGGTGTCACATAACGTTGTATTTCCCCGAGGAAGGTCGAATGATTCTAGACGAGATTCACTCGGGAACTTGCGGCCACCATGCATCCTCAAGGATGATTGTCGCTAAAGCATACCGAGCTGGTTTTTACTGGCCACGAGCTAATGAGATGGCTAAAGACATCGTTGATCATTGTGATGGTTGCCAGTTCTATGCAAACTTGTCACACAAGCCGGCATCTTCTGTGAAGACAATTCCTCTTGCCTGGCCATTTTCTGTTTGGGGACTCGACATGGTTGGCCCCTTTCGACCCGGAAAAGGAGGATTCACTCACTTGCTGGTAGCAGTCGACAAATTCACCAAGTGGATAGAAGCCAAGCCAATCAAGAAGCTGAACTCCCGCACGGTGGTTACATTCATGAGAGAGATAATTTATCGACGGCATTCCACACAACATCATCACGGATAACGACACTAATTTTGACTCGGAAGAATTTAGGAACTTCTGTAACTCCCAAGGCATCCGAGTGGATTATGCATCTGTTGCACATCCTCAAACCAATGGACAAGTCGAGCAGGCTAATGGTCTCATCCTGCAAGGTCTGAAGCCTCGTCTCATGCGCGATTTGGATCATGCCGCCGGAGCCTGGGTAACTAAGCTGCCGTCTGTTTTGTGGGGTTTGAGGATGACGCCTAATCGGTCGACTGGACGTACTCCTTTCTTCTTGGTCTATGGTGCTGAAGCCGTACTGCTGGGTGACTTGTTCCACAATTCTCCTCGAGTGGAGCTGTATTCTGAGGCTGAAGTTGAACGAGCCAGATAGGACGGCATAGATCTTCTAGAGGAGGAATGAGAGATGGCTCTGATCCGGACTACTGCCTACCAGCAGGACCTGCGGTGCTTCCATGCGAAGAATGTCAAGAGTCGGTCGTTTCATGAGGGAGACTTGGTGCTTCGAGTGAATCAACACCGACCTCACAAGCTTTCTCCTGCATGGGAAGGTCCTTTAGTCATCACTAAGGTGCTAAACAATGGAGCCTATCATTTGTACAATCTCATGAAGCGGATAGACGAGCCGCAAGCCTGGAATGCAGATCTGCTCCGGCATTTTTATACTTGAGACAGACGAATCTTCCGATGTAATAAGAATACTTCATCAATGCAATTCACATTTCTGCAATATATATTGTCGATTCCAATCGTACAGTTTCATTCTTGGGAATACTCCGAGTGATGAACAATCCTCACACTCGGGGGCTTAGCTGCGAACATGCTTTCGCCTAAGTTAAAAATCCTGTCGGGTGAATAGCAGTCCATTCACTCGACGACCTATTTGTGAATCCGTCCTCGCTTAGGTTCAAAAATGCTCCGAGTGATGAGAAATCCTCACACTCAGGGGCTTAGCGCGAATATGTTTCGCCTAAGTTAAAAACCTTGTCGGGTGGATAGCAATCCATTCACTCAACAGCTTAGCTGCGAATTGACATTCGCCTATGTTCAAAAAATAACTCCGAGTGATGAGCAATCCTCACACTCAAGGGCTTAGCTTCGAACATGTTTCACCTAAGTTAAAAACTTTGTCGGGTGGATAGCAATCCATACACTCGACAGCTTAGCTGCAAATCGACATTCGCCTAAGTTCGAAAAATAACTCCGAGTGATGAGCAATCCTCATGCTCGGGGGCTTAGCTGCGAACATGTTTTGCCTAAGTTAAAAACCTTGTCAGGTGGATAGCAATCCATTCACTCGACAGCTTAGCTGCGAATCGACATTCGCCTAAGTTCGAAAAATAACTCCGAGTGATGAGCAATCCTCACACTCGGGGGCTTAGCTGTGAACATGTTTTGCGTAAGTTAAAAACCTTGTCGGGTGGATAGCAATCCATACACTCGACAGCTTAGTTGCTAATCGACATTCGTCTAAGTTCAAAAATAACTCTGAGTGATGAGCAATCCTCACACTCGGGGGCTTAGCTGCGAATGTGTTTTCGCCTAAGTTAAAAATCAAACTCATTCGAACAGATGATTGAAAGCCAAATACGAATAAAATCCAAAGGTTAAATCGCGGATAAACGTTTAGTAAAGAAGCAAATGTGCTCAGGCCTAAGGCCTGAATGAAGTTTTAAGGGATACAATTCCATTCGGCATACCGAGGCGAATAAAAGTATTTCTTCCAAAGACCAAGTTTTTTAAGCATCTGACAGGCTAGCTGGCTCGACAAAAGTGTCCAAGTCGATGCCGTCAGCAATTCTGGTGGCTGCCTCAATGAAGGTTTCCATGAAGTCCTCAAACTGGAGTTTCTTCGTGTTTACCACCTGGAGCTCCTTCAGCTTCTCTTCCCTCACGTCCCTGCGATGGACCCTGACGAGTGATAGCGCCACGTCGGCCCCGCAGCGAGCAGTAGATTTCTTCTAGGCCTGGACTCGACTAGGAAGTTCGTTCAGGCGAGCCATCATGGAGTCGAGGTCGAGCTGAAGAGTGTCCTCAGACCATAGCTCCTTGTCAATTCTCTCCATTGTCAATTTCAGTCGGACAAGATATGCATGGACGCCTTGGAGCCAGAAGTTGAGTCTGAGCATGTCCATGGCCACTGCATCTGCGACAGGTGATTTAGTGGGATCCAAATTGGGATCGACCTCCTCTATCTCCTTCTCGGAGTCTTGGTAGAATTCTGTTGAAGAGTTGGAATGGGAGGAGAATCGGTGAGCTGCGACCTTCAAAGATTTTACAAACTTCAGTCGACAAGAAACACTTACCATCGAGCAGGATATACATCATCCTCGAGAATTCGCCCAAGTGCTTCTCCAGGCCCTTGCTCCGTTTGTTCACCTGCTCGGCCCTTTTAACGAGGTCCACACGCTCCTGCTTCAGCTTTGCATTCTCCTCTTCCAGTTTCTTGGCGACCGTCAGCTTCCGATCTGCAGCTTCGGTCTTGTCACTGGCCACCCGTTGGGCGTCGGCGAGTGCTTTGTCCTTCTCCTCGAGTGCCTTCTTCATGGAATCTAAAGAAATAACATTGTTGAGTCGCGCTTGGAGTCGACGGTTTTCATTGCACACGTCTGTTCGAGTGAGAGCACTCGATTCAAAACATGAAATGTGAGATGGGAATGCAGAAAGTCAACAGTAATTACCTCCCAGAGACTTCAGCTCAGCGCACGCTCGCTCCAGAGCATTGTTGGAGGCTTCCAGATCCACGCGCAGTCGGTTCCTCTCATCCTCCAGATCCTTGTACTGCGTCCCAAGTTCGCAAGCCCTCTGAAACCAACAAAAGAAAGAAATTCAATTGGCAAGTAATGTCAAGGACGGACGACTGGGCTATGAATACCGTTGAATGACTGTCTTACAACCTTGGAACAATGTCATATATTGGTTGACCTATGATGTCCATGAAGCCGATGTCCAGGGGAAGAAGAATTCAAGCAAAAAAAGTCCACTCGACATGTTGAGTGGCCCTGGCACTCCGCGCGCCGTAAACAAATTCAAAGTTGTCTCTATTAAGACCCCTGCCAGTGCAAGCACTCGAGAGTGGTCTTGGGGACTACACCCAGTTGGTGCTCAAAGTGCCCCCACTAAGATGATTAACTCTTGATCCGTCGAGTAACTCATCAGAAAAAAATGCACTCGACATGTCGAGCGACTACAGTACTCCGCGTACAACAAGTTTTCAAGACTACTGCTTATCGTCTGCGATTAACAGTAGCCTTGGGGACTACACCCAGTGGGTGCACTTAGCGTGCTCCCACTGGTTATTAAAACATTCGACAAGGTCAGCCCTATCAGAACATTGACCCATTAGTCGACCCGTCGAGTGACGCGCCCCTTTGCTCTGTGAAGTTCAATCTATCCTTATGTAGCGTCATATCATGGTTTGTCAATAATATCCATGAAACCTACAAGGTAGCTTCAGAGCGGTGTGATCCAAGGCGAGATGTATTCCGTATACAATAAACTCTAAGACCCCTGCCGAAGCAAACACTCGACAGCGGCCTCGAGGACTATACCCAGTGGGTGCACTTAGCATGCCCCGACTGGATCTGCCGACTCTCGATCAGTCGAGTGGCAGAAACATTCATCATTGGAGTATCCATCACTCTGAGAGTGCAGTCTATCCTTATGTAGCGTCATATCATGGTTTGTCAATAATATCCATGAAACCTACAGCGTAACTGCGGAGTGGTGGATACGACAAGCTCTAAGACCCCTGCCGATGCAAGCACTCGACAGTGGTCTCGGGGACTACACCTAGTGGGTGCACTCAGAGTGCCCCCATTGAGACGGTTAACTCTCGATCCGTCGAGTAACTCGTCAGAACAAAAAATGCACTCGACATGTCGAGTGACTCTAGTACCACGTGTACTATCGATCCCAATCCTACTCGACTACGATCCGACCTATTCGAGTGGAGAAATTTCAAACATTCTACAACAATCACCCAGTGGGTGTACAGTCAAGAAAAGAGAGGAATTCAATCAGAAATGTACTTACAATCAAACTTACTCAGACATTGGTGCGGAGGGCTGTGCTGACGTCGTAATCCAATTTGCTGGCCTCGTACGCCTCCTTGGTTCGCAGCATTATCTTCTTTGCCTGGATCATAGCCTCCTTCGTAGCACCGGTCTGATCTTCCGGGATGCGATGTAGAGAGAAAGCCGTCATGGGAAGAATCGGCGTCGTCGCTGGGGCAGCTGAGGCAGTCTGAGCAGGTCCGGTTGGAGTCGACGTCACGATGGTCGAGACAGCTGGAGGATCATTCGACAGAGGTGTTGTAGGTTCAGCTCTGATTTGTGTCGAGTCACCTATCCCCTGGGAGGACTGTGCAGTCAAACGCTGAAGCGCCTGCACTGATGAAGCTCTTCGGGTGCGAGTGCGCGAAGTGTCCAAGTGCTCCTCATCGTCTTCCACCTGGATGATCTCTGCAACATCAACCGACAATGTTAACTTTTGCAAGTGACAAGTCCCATTCGGATGAATCAACAACTTATTAACCTCTATGAGAAGTGGCAGCGTCAACGGTATCAATGTCCATCGCCTCCCCTCCGTCTCTATGAGGCGAGGTTACAGACGTAGCAGCTCTGGCAGATCGATCAACACTTGGTTAGCTACAACTCAAGGTCACAGTCGACAGAAAGAATTCGAAAATAAATACTTACGTGGAGACGACAGGTACAACCATCCTCATGCGACGCAGAGCCTTGCGAGGTTTGGTCGTGATTTGCTTGGGCTGCTTGGCCAGCCTCTCACTCGACTCAACAGTTCAAGGGCGACTCCGCTTCGGGTTCTTCTCACTAGGGCCCGGAGCCCTGTCCTCAACAGCTGCCGGATCCTGGCGGGACTTGGTGCAGCCTTCGCACCGGGGAGGTGACTCGACTTCTTCCTCTTTGCCGGAGTCCTCGTATTCATCCTCGGAGTCAGAGAGATCGTCGCCGTCCATGCTGCCAACCTCGGTCACTATGCCATCTTCAGGTTGGTTCCCATTGGGAACTGGCGAGTGCAAGTTTGTCCATTTCTGCATAATTCCAACAAGGAAGTCAGTTTAAAAATCAATATATGTCACTCGACAACACAAGTACTTCAGTCGACAAAGTACAACTTACAAGATTCTTCGACGGGTTCTCAGCTGAGCAAGGGAGGATCCTCTTGGCCCCCACGGGGTTGTCGCACGCCCCGATGATGCCGCGAATCCACTGCTCAACAATCTTTTGCGGAACCTCCTCTTGATGCGTCCTGGTCGAGTCCTTCGGGCCCGCATAATGCCACATGGTGTGATCTCTGGCTTGGAGAGGCTGAATCCGTCGACTGAGGAAAGTCTCCAACAAATCCAGGCCGGTCACTCCACCCCGGACCAATTTCACCATGGCGTCAACCAAGGTCGCGGCCTGATCATGTTCCTCTTTAGTCACCTTCAAGGACACGGGAGCAGTTGGGCAGTCAGATGTGTAAGGGGGAAGGTCAGTCGACATGTTGGGTGAAGTTGCGTCCTTGCAATAGAACCAATGGGGAGGACACCCCAGGAAGCACTCGCACAAAGTTACGAACGACGACAAGTACGCAATGGTATTCGGTGGGAGATGATGCAGCTAAGCGCCAAAGAAATTCAAGAATCCTCTAAAGAACGGATGCGGAGGCATGGAGAAACCTCTTTCGACATGGGAGAGGAGGAGGACCCTCTCCCCGTCGCGTGGCTTCGGCTCGCGCTCTCCCCCCGGCAGCCTCCAAGCTCCTTCTGCCACGAGCCCGTCGGAAACCAAGCCGTCGATGTCCTGGCGGGTGACCATCGAAGGGAGGAAGTCACCCTGCATCCATCCCGCCGGCACGGTGAACCGGGCGGTCAAGGGCTTTTTGCCCTTGACCTTCGTCGCCCCCTTCTTGGCCCGCTCCAGCTTCTCTGTCGTGTTCTTCGTCATCGGAGCAGCGGCTCTCGTCAGGGAGGAATGGAGTGGGTGTTGGAGGCAGAGGAGGCGGAGGTAAGGAGAAAGAATGGGCGGAGGTACTGTGCAAATCACGGCACGTGAGACTTTATACTCCGCCGAGTGTCCCGCTGACCAGTGGGCCCGCGAGATCACCGCACACGCCAACCACTGAAGGCGCCCAGTACGTGGCGATATGACCGGCACGGGAATCGAGGCGTCGTGCCTCCACTTGCCCTTATCGTGGCGTCATCATCGCCCGCGCGCACGCTTCCCAAATTTCCGTATCCCGCAAAATCCGGGTCTGACAGACCGACCCGTCACCTCCAAAGATGCTTTCAGTTCACTCGGAGCAAAATAGGCATTGAACATCCACTCGGACACTTTTAAGGCTGAATGGATCCGAGCGAACGGAGAAGAATCCAATCAATGCAAGTTTTGTTGAAGCCCCGAATATCATTCGGAAGATTTGGTGTGTCGATCCTGAATTGACGTTAATACTCAGAGTACAGTCGACGCAAGTTTCATCGAAACCCTGAATATCATTCGGAAGATTTGATGCCTTAACTCAAGATTGACATTGATACCCCATTTCACCACTCGAACCCCGATCCATTCGGGGGCTAATGAGGAGGATATGTACCTAGGGTAGGGTCCTAGGCAAGTCCTACATACCCTACCTAAGGACACTACATTGGAGGACTTGAAGATCAAGCATAAACTTCCGAGTAGATTCTAGGAGACGTTCAAAGTCGCTCGACAGGCTATCCACTCAGAGACTCCTTCCTTCACTCGGAAGTCACGTGTCACTCGAAGACCTCGTTCACACTCGACGCCAGAAGACCAGGAGCCATCATCAAGAGCCCAATGGGCAGGCGTTGGTTCAATAGTCATTAATAGCTTTTATTACGTACGTTACCAATAACTGCAGACTTTAACCCCATGATCAGACCCTTAGATGCTGGGTAATTATGAGGGGCAGTGAACTCCATATAAGTCGCCCCTCCCCTCCTGCACAAGGGTTCGCAACCATTGTAATCTTTATATTCCACATGACATAAGCTCCCGAGCACTAAGACGTAGGGCTATTACCTCCACGAGAGGGGCCTGAACTCATACATCCGTGTGTACATCCTCGCCATAGCTAGGACTCTGCCCTCTCCTTACGTAACCCTACCATCTACTATCAGGCTCGTTCCCACGACAGCGCTAAAGTTCGCTTCGTCAAAATCGCTAACAAAATCATCACCGATCACAACTCAAGGGTTGCATCTTGTTTGCAACCGCAAATTCCTCAGGCTGATGAATCTGCTCAACCACCTAAAGAAACTGCTAGCGCTGCTGAAGAAAGTCAGACCGTTGATGAACCTGCCAGGGCAACCTCCACTGTTGCGCCTGATGAAATTGATACCTCAAGGGCGACTGCATGAGTGGTACCTGAAGAAATTGTACCACCTTCACCTTCAGCTGAAACGGACAAATCTTCAAAGGTGAAGACAATCAACCTTCCTTCTGCATTAGAAGCAAAGAAAACTAAAGCTGCTAAGAAAAAGGCACTAAAGAGAAAAGCTTGAACTTCAGATTCCTCAGCCGTAAAGAATTTGAAGACCCTGCCAAAATCTTCAACTGAACCATTTGATGCCACTCCAATCTCCTCAGCACCAGCCTATGAGATTGTTCCATTTGGTGTTGACTATGTCATCCCAGATGATGAAGATGAAGATGATCATTCTGCTGCTTCTACAGAGCAGATTGATGAAGAAATTGATGTTGAAGCACATGCCTCAACTCAATAGGTATCATCGCCCCAGCCTCAGTTCACTGCTGAAGAGGCTGGTGTTGAAGAAATTGATGAGGATGTGCACATTGGCGACACAACACTTGTCATCAACGATGAATATTGGGAAGCTGCTCACCCAAATTCCCCAATGACCACTCCTCTGTCACAGATTCCTTAATCTCCAGCCCAGACTGAACAAATTCATGAAGAAGCTGATGACTTGGCCGCTCCAGCCACTGAAGAAATTCCAGCTGCATCAGCTGATTACTTTGCTGCTCCACCTGCCACTGAGGAAACAGCTCCACAAATTCCTCAGGCTGAAGAAATTCCTCCCATGCCAAAGAAGATCAAGGTCCGCTTCAAGCCAAACCTTCAGCCGAAGCCCAGGATGCCATTGAAAGGCTCAACGCGCCCCAAATTTCTCAAAAGCAATTTTTCAATGAGCACATTTTCTTCACTGGTCCTAACCCATATGACTAGGCAAGGGCCGGTCGAAGCAGATTCTGGACTGCCACTCAGATGAATTACTATGCATCAGTTCTGTTCGACAAGAAGAAAGTCTTCGAGCACCATCAGATTCCTCATGCTGATATGGAAACAATTCCATCATTCACGCTAGTGCTCCAAGTTCTTCATGATGCGGGACTTCTTTCCTTCTGTGTGGACATCTGCGATTGGAATGAAGAGCTCATTCTTCAATTCTATGCCACTCTGCACATCAGTGGTGAATCCTGGGTCTTGGACTGGATGACCGAATCAACTCATCTCATTGCTCCAACATCTGAATTACTTCAGTCTGTCCCAGTGCCAATTCCTTCAGAAGAAGCTCGCCGTCTGTTTGATGAACCTGCTCTTCCCATTCAACGGATGCAAGTGTTGATGAAACCGTTGGCTCCTGGAAAACCTCAACGGACAACCTTCCTTGTGAAGGATTTGTTATATGTGCCCAGGACGGTCTACCACATTCTCACTAACACCTTATGTCCTCAGAAGGGCCACAATTGTGAAGAAGAAGAAGTGGAGGGAGTCATGAAAAACATGCTATTCAACATCATTCATGGGATTCCCATCAACTTCCATGATTTCTTCATGAGGACATTGGCAAATGCAGCACTAGCCCCTTTTGAATAGAAGCCTTATGCACGATGGATCATGAAATTCATCAGATCAAGGTCTTCAGTTCCCTTCAAGGCGGACTTTCAGAATCACTTCGGCTTCTTGCCCCCAAGTGAAGTCCTCAAGAGCACAATTGCCTCAGTTGAAGGAAAAGGCAAGGCTGTCATTGATGAAGGCACTCATCCATTGGATGATCAGTTTCGCAAAGCTGCATCCTTCTCCACAAATAATGACACTGCAACTCAGGATTTTCAAGCAAAGGCCTCGGCACGAATACCTCAAGAGTCTGCCCCTTGTGTGATGACTGATCGTGAGCTTCTCATAAGTCTTCATCAGAACGTTGATCATAATCACAAGTGGGTAAAGCGTCACCTTGGTTCCATTGTACAAAACATGACGATGACGCAGAACTCTATGAAGAAGAATCACTACTATGTGCATGAAATCCTCAACCGCACTTGGGCCATTCTGTCTCACCTCAAGACTCCTGAAGAACTGAAGGAGTTGGATCTTGAGGAAAATCTTGATTGGGCCCGTATACCACATAAGAAATTCAAGAAAGTTCAAGTTCCTCTAATGATTACAAGTTCATAGTTCATATTCTTCATCTCGTGAGAAGGATGAAGCTGAGGACATTGACGACACTATGGCGGGCCCTACATCGACAAACGACCCCGACAACACTGGCGCTCCTACCTCACCAAGATGAAATTCTTCAAGGGGCGTTAGTCCTCACTTTTTCGTCCCTTTTGGTCTTCGATGACAAAGTGGGAGCAAATTGAGTTAGTCTTCAAGCGGGTCTATATATATGGGTTGTTTTTTGTTTAAGTTACAACTCTTGCTCTTTTGAAGCTTTTGTTGGTTGAGTTGTAAACTTAAGTCCGATGGTGGTCTGACTCTTTTGAACTGCTTTCTGCATGCTTATTACATCAAGTACCTTAATGCATGCATGCTGAATTTCGTCACACACCATTTTCATCATGCATTTCAAATTCTTCATATCATATGTTCAAATGCGTGTATGATTTACAAGATATAGGGGGAGTTCTCCATGTTTTAACCTGCCATGTGCATATGCAGTCCAAAGCAAATTCCTCAAATATGCACATCTTTAGGGGGAGTTCTTCTATATCTTGCAATCAAATTCCTCAAACTCAGTAAATGCACTTCATATTATTATCCCCGTTGAAAACTTAACCTATTTGTCATCAATCACCAAAAAGGGGGGAAATTGTTAGTGCATCTAGTGCCCCTTAATGATTTTGGTGTATTGAAGACTTATAGGTTAAGGTACTAATGTGTTTGTGAGTATACACAGGCTCTATAAGTCCATGAGGACTTTGATATATACGGAGATTATCGACCCCTAAAAGTGTATGTCTTCAACTAAGAACTTTGGTGAAGACTTTGTGAACACTTTGCTGAAGACTTTGGTATTCCTTGAAGACTTTAAAACTGAAGAAGTTGGTGTGACCTTGAAGATATGAATGAGGACTATGAAGCGTGAAGACTTTTGTTTTTGTAGTTTCATTTCCTTTATTTGAGTCATAGGAAACACCATACTGTTAAAGGGGGTCGAGGTAATACTAAGGAAAATTTCCAACTGATGCTCAACTCCAAAATCCTCAACCTATCCAATCCTTCGAGTGACGCCTTTGGAAATCTCTTGCAGTTCAGTCAAGTTCTTGAGTGACAAAGACGAAGTTCTTCTGGTCTCTGATGAAATTGATCTGACTGAGGAGTTAGGATTTCGATAGTGCGAATTGCCTACAAGTGAGGAACATGATATGTCTGAGGACTTTCATAGTTCGAAATTTCGACCGTTGCTGTGCTTAGCGCCACCTGTCCCCAATCACAAATATCCACATAACAGTCATATCATTGGGGGCATTTATGTCTTATCATGTCAGGCTACACCCTGGCTATAAATAGCCACCCTCCACAACCACTAGTTGGTTGGCTGCCCCGAGAGAGAATTGACACTTGTCATTTGAGAGCAACCCATCCTCCGAGGACTTTGAGAGAAAATCATCTGTGAGGAAAAACCCACAACCAAACCACCAAACCCAAAGTGATTGAGCATCACTGAAGAAATTCCTGTGTGGAACCGACGGTTGTTACCTTTGAGGACTATGTATCCTCCAGACGGTTAGGCGTCATGGTCTAGTGCATCCTGCAGTCAATTGGGGATCACGAAGTGACCTTGGTCTAGAGCATCCAGCAGTAAATTCTGGATCGCCGGTGACCAGTTTGTGAGGGTTTTGGAAGTCTACCTTGAAGACTTACCATGAGTGTTGAGCGAGGACTGTGTGACCTTAGCTCAAGGAGAATACGATAAGGACTGTGTGTCCTCTGGTTTAAATACCAGGCCGCTCCAAATCAGACGTTCGACTATCACAGCAGTTGGAACTGGGTCATCAAAACATTGTCTTCATCGAGCTACCTGGCTCTATTTCCTCAACCCCTCTATTCCTCGTCTACTTGTTGATGAAATTGATCATTACTGTTTGAAGAATTTGACTGAAGACTTTCACAATTTCCTCACATCAAATTCTTCAAGTTACCTTGTTCCTCACCTTCTTATCATCTATCATGCTACTTGTAATTTGTGCTTGTTTCATTTCATCATGATGACTATGATGTCGCTATGTTTCTCATGCACTTGAGTACTTTATCCGATGCTAGTTATTCGTCACATTTCAAATTCCTCAAGTGATGAATTTGTAAAAATCGCCTATTCACCCCCCTCTAGTTGATATAACGCACTTTCACTATCAAACCTCGTAGGTCGACAAGGGCACGTAATGCTCTTGAGTGGTACGGCGACCATATCTTAGAGGTCATGTTGTTGGACAACTATGAACCTACGGGCTATGAAGAAGTGATGGTGGGCCCGGATTCCAACAAATGGCTTGGAGCCATAAAATCCGAGAAAGGATCCATGTATGAAAAACCAAGTATGGACTTTGGTAGACTTGCCCGTTGAGCGGCAGGTTGTTAAGTATAAACGGACCTTTAAGAAGAAGACGGACACTGATGGTAAATGTCACCATTTATAAAGCTCGACTTGTCGCAAAGAAGTTTCTGACAAGTTCAAGGAGTTGACTGTGATGAGACTCTCTCACCCATAGCGATTCTAAAGTCTGTTGGAATTATGTTAGCGGTTGCTATCTTTTTCAATTATGAAATCTGGCAAATGGATTTCAAAACGTCATTTCCTTAACGGTTTACTCGAGGAATGGTTGTATGTGATACAACTAGAAGGTTTTCTCGATCCTAAGGATGCTAAAAGGTATGCAAGCTCCAGAAATCCTTCTATGGACTGGAGCAAGCATCTCGGAGTTGGAATATACACTTTGATGAGGTGATCAAAGTTTTTGAGTTTATACAAAGTTTATGAGAAACTTTTATTTACAAGAAAGTGAGTGGAAGCACTATAGAATTTCTGATATGTATATGTGGTTGACATATTGTTGATCAGAAATAATGTAGAATTTCTGGAAAGAATAAAGGGTTGTTTGAAAGGTGTTTTTTCAAAGGTAAACCCGAATAAAGCTACTATTATGTTAAGCATCAAGATCTATAGAGATAGATCAAAGACTTGATAAAACTTTCAAATGAGAACAAACCTTGACAAGTTTTGAAAGAGTTCAAAATAGATCAGTCAAAAGGGGGTTCTTGCCTGATTTGTAAGGTGTGAAGTTGAGTAAGACTCAAACCTTGACCACATCAGAAGAAAGATAAAAGACGAAGGTCGTCCCCTATTCCACTAGCCATAGGCTCTATTTGTATGCCATGTTGTATACTGCACTTGATGTGTGTCTTGCCACACGTTTGACAAGGGGGTACAAGAGTGATCTAGGAGTGGATTACTGGACAGCAGTCAAAATTATCCTTAGTAACTAGAGGACTAAGGAGATGTTTCTCGATTATGGAGGTAATAAAGAGTTCTTCGTAAAGAGTTACGCCGATGCAAGCTTTAATACCAATCCGGATGACTCTGAGTAGCAACCCAGATACGTATAGTGGAGCAGCCATTTGGAATAGCTCCAAGTGGACTATGCTAGCAGTGTCTACAGTATGACATAGAGATTTGCAAAGTACACACGGATCTGAATGTCGCAGTCCCGTTGACTAAAATGTCTTTCACATGCAAAACATGATCGAACCCCAGAACTCATTGGGTGTGAGATTCATAACAAATCACATAGTGATGTGAGCTAGATTATTGACTCTAGTGCAAGTGGGAGATTGCTACAAATATGCCCCAGAGGCAATAATAAATTGGTTATTATCATATTTCCTTGTTCATGATAATCGTTTATTATCCATGCTAGAATTGTATTAATCGGAAACTCAGATACATGTGTGGATACATCGACAGCACCATGTCCCTAGTATGCCTCTAATAGACTAGTTCGTTAATCGAAGATGGTCAAGGTTTCCTAGCCATGGACATGAAATGTCATTCGATAACAGGATCACATCATTAGGAGAATGATGTGATGGACAAGACCCAAACTATAAATATAGCATATGATCGTGTCAGTTTATTGCTATAGTTTTTTGCATGTTAAGTATATGTTCCTATGACCATGAGTCATGCAACTCATTGACATCGGAGGAGTACCTTGTGTGTATCAAACGTCGCAACATAACTAGGTGACTATAAAGGTGCTCTACAGGTATATCTGAGGGTGTCTGTTGGGTTGACATGGATCAAGACCAGGATTTATTACTCTATATGACGGAGAGGTATCTCAGGGCCCACTCGGTAATACAACATCACTATAAGCCTTGCAAGCAATGTGACTAAAGGGTTAGCCATGGGATCTTGTATTACGGAACAAGTAAAGAGACTTGCCGGTAACGAGATTGAACTAGGTATAGAGATACCGACGATCGAATCTCGGGAAACTAACATACCGAAGAACAAAGGGAACATCATACGGGATTATCTGAATCCTTGACATAGAGGTTCAACCGATAAAGATCTTTGTAGAATATGTAGGAGCCAATATGGGAATCCAGGTCCCGCTATTGGTTATTGACTGTAGAGGTGTCTCGGTCATGTCTGCATAGTTCTCG
Organism: Hordeum marinum; assembly: GCA_022496015.1. Classification (NCBI taxonomy): domain Eukaryota; kingdom Viridiplantae; phylum Streptophyta; class Magnoliopsida; order Poales; family Poaceae; genus Hordeum; species Hordeum marinum. Next base: position 273,798,957 of record CM039677.1, on the reverse strand, counting down.
AACCTGCAGGGTCTACACACTTAACATTTGGTGACGATATAAGTATAGTTGAGTCATTATGGTGGTTACCAAAGGTTGTTCGGAGTCCCATATGAGATCCCGGACATGACGAGGAACTCTGGAATGGTCCGGAGGTGAGGATTGATATATAGGACGAAGGGAATCAAGTTCCGGAAGTGTTTCGGGAGGTACCGGGAAATTGACAGAGTACCGAAAGGTGTTTCGGGGGGGCGGCAAGTGTTGGGGGCCTCATGGGACAAGGGGAGGGGGCACACCAGCCCACAAGGTGGTTGGGAGCCACCCAAACCCTAGCCCACTGTGGCCAAGGGTGGGGGAGCCCACCTAAGGGGCTGCCACTAGGTAACTTGGGGGCCAAGCCGCCCTAGGGTTTCCCTAGGGGTGCCCTCATCTACCTTGGCCGCCGCCCCCTAGATTGGATCTAGGGGCGCCACCCCTCCTCCCTTCCCCATATATATAAAGAGGTAGAGAGAGGGCAGCCGCACCTATTTATGCATTGGTGTTGCCCTCCCTCTCCTTTGTTTTTCTTCTTCTCCGCGTAGCGCCTAGCGAAGCTCTGCTGAAATTCCTCCACCACCACCGCTGCCACGCCATCGTGCCGCTAGAGGACTTGAGCTACTACTTCACCATCGCTCGCTGGATCGAGGAGGTGAAGGCGTCATCAAGCCATACGTGTGTTGAACGCGGAGGTGCCATCCGTTGGGCAATAGATCGGAAGGACCACGATGGGATCGCGGGACGGCTCATGATGAGATCGCGGGACGGATCGTAATTGGATCGCGAAGACATTCGACAACATCAACTGTGTTTCTTAACGCTTCTGCTTAGTGATCTACAAGGGTATGTAGATCCACTCCCCCTCTCGTAGATGCTCATCGCCATGGATAGATATTGCGTGTGTGTAGGAAAAAGATTGTTTCCCTTGCAACGTTTTCCCCAACACAAGAAGCCATTCGTTCCTTCGCAGCATACCTTGCCACGATGGAGCCCGTCCAAGCCAAGATCATGGGCGCCCATGCCCAGCTCGTGGCGGCCTTTTCCAAAGATATGGCGGGCGCAGATGGTGAGATGCTTGCCCATTATGGTGCGGTGGATGCCATGGAGCCCCTTCCCCAGGAGATCGTCAGGCGTGAGCTGGACATAGAGGAGGCGCCAGAGATCGACGAGCGCTAGCAAGAGTAGTACTATTTGCTTAATTTAGAGTGTTGGTTTTTTATTTTGTTAGCGTAATGTTTAGGTCAGCTAGCTCTGTTTAATTGCTGAACTTGCTCGATTAAGAAGTGTGGGTGTGTTGTAGACTCTTTTTTGTACCGAAATTATGCAATAACGTGGATGACCACTATAACCAGGGAAATTCTGACCAAAATTTGCAAGCTCAAACTCATCACACATGGGGTAAGCTATATGAATCGTTTGTGATGTTCATATATTATACAAAGTGTTGAATAAGGGACTGTGTCTGATGACACTTTGCGTGCCAATTTTTTTGCTGCACCAAACCGAAAAAATCGGCTTTCGCAGAAATATCTACCTCCCCGCCCCCTCCCCCTTAACAAAATCCACATTTCCCTTGTTTCTACCTTCCTTTCCAAGTTCAAACCTTCACTCCTTGCTTGCAGTCCCGCCTCCTCCTCGGTGACCCTCCTTCACGCTGCTCGACCTCGTCAATCCAGGCAAGTAATCCACACTCGACCCCATCCTCCTCCTTCTACATCTCACATGCCCCGACCGCTGGCGCGACACCTTCCACCCAAATCATCGACCCCTAATCCAAATAAGCGTCGCCCTAAGCCATGGTGGACACGGTATAGCCAGGAGCTCAAGGAGCATTTGGCAGCAGAAAAGGAAATCGCAGCCGCACATGAGTATGAGGTCGAGATGGCTGCCATTCGTGTCGACCCCCAAATCTTGGAGGAGCACCTCGCCATCGAGGCCACCACCGATGCCTCCCACGTTGACACTGCACGGTTGACTACTTTAAGTGACAGCACATGGTATTTTCTCAAGGCCATCATCAGTGCCTTCGACGACTACGAGGTGTTTTCTAAGCGTGCATGTGCTTACCTCAACTCGAGAGCCAGTAGGTTGGTGCCCGGAGCGGCTCAGGCAACTCACCACTATGAGGAGGGCACCCACGATGAGGATGCCTCGCCCTCTTCCATGTCCAAGGAGCCAATCATCATCCATATCTCCAACGATGAGGAGTAGCTTGTCTTATTAGCTCACTATAAGGATCTATGGTCAATTAGCTAGCAACACTGGTTAAGCATGTTTGGTTTACCTGTTGCATGTGTTGCTCCTGCCTTTCCTTAACAAATTATAGTTAATTTTCCTATGTAATTTTACCATGCAATATGACCCTCTAGTGTATATGTTCTATATGTCGTGCAATGAGGTCCTCACTTATTAACTGTTTGGTTAATTTTTTTTGTCATGTTCAATTAATTGTTTGGCTCAATTCTGCAATGTGATGTTCAATTCTTCTGGGTGCAACTTTGTATTGTATTCCATGTGAGAAATAAATCGAATTTGGTTGTACAAAATACATGAGAAACAAATAAAATTGCTATATTTCCAAGTTGTCAAGCATGCTAACCGTCTGATCTTCTAGTATGTTATATCTTGTGCAATGTGGTACTCACTTAATGTTTGGTTCATTTGTTGTGATGTTTAGTTAACTGTTTGGTTCAATTCTGCGATGCGATGTTCAATTGTTGCGGGTGCATTTTTTATTATCTACCATGTGAGAAATAAATCCAATTTGGTTGTACTAAATACATCATAAACAAATACAATTGCTATATTTCTGAGTTGTTAAGCATGCTTGGTTTGGTTAACTATCTGATTTGTTGGAAATATGCCCCGGAGACAATAATAAATTAGTTATTATCATATTTCCTTGTTCATCATAATCATTTATTATCCATTCTAGAATTGTATTGATCAGAAACTCAGATACATGTGTGGATACATAGACAACACCATGTCCCTAGTATGCCTCTAATAGACTAGCTCGTTGATCAAAGATGGTTAAGGTTTTCCTATCCATGGCCATGAGATGTCATTTGATAACGGATCACATCATTGGGAGAATGATGTGATGGACAAGACCCAAACTATAAGCATAGCGTATGATCGTGTCAGTTTATTGCTACAGTTTTCTGCATGTCAAGTATCTGTTCCTATGACCATGAGATCATGCAACTCACTGACACCGGAAAACTACCTTGTGTGTATCAAACGTCGCAACATAACTGTGTGACTATAAAGGTGCTCTACAGGTATCTCCGAGTGTGTCTGTTGGGTTGGCATGGATCAAGACTGGGATTTGTTAGTCCGTGTGACGGAGAGGTATCTTAGGGCCCACTTGGTAATACAACATCACAATAAGCCTTGCAAGCAATATGACTAAGTGTTAGCCATGGGATCTTGTATTACGGAGTGAGTAAAGAGACTTGCCAATAACGAGATTGAACTACATATAGAGATACCGATGATCGAATCTCGGGCAAGTAACATACCGAAGAACAAAGGGAACGACATACATGATTAACTGAATCCTTGACATAGAGGTTCAATCGATAATGATCTTCGTAGAATATGTAGGAGCTAATATGGGCATCCAAGTCCCGCTATTGGTTATTGACCGTAGAGGTGTCTCGGTCATGTCTACACAGTTCTTAAACCTGTAGGGTCTGCACACTTAAGGTTCGATGTTGTTTAGGTAGTATAGAGTTATGAATGGTGGTGACCAAAGGTTGTTCGGAGTCCCGGACATCACGAGGAGCTCCGGAATGGTCCGGAGGTAAAGATTGATATATAGGAAGTCCTGTTTTGGTCATCGAAAAAGTTTCAGGCTCATCGGTAGTGTACCGGGAATGTCGGGAGGGTACCGGGGGACCATTGGAAGGGGTGTCTCGACCCAAGGGGCCACATGGGCTGTGGGAATAGGTAAACAATCCCCTAGTGGGCTGGCCGAAGCCCCACTAAAGGCACATGTGGCTCGGGTGGAAAAAACCGAAGGTGGAAAGAGTTTCCAAGTGGGAAGAGGAGTCCTAATCTTACTTGGATTGGAGGAGGACTCCTCATCTCCTCCTTGCGGCTGAGGCAAAGGGGTCAGCTGTAACGCCCCGGACAAACCCGTCGGTAGTCGTTACTCCTGGCGAGATCTAGACTAGCCTCACAGATCAATACTAGTCTTTGAATGGGCTACCGGAAAGGAAGGAATTCCTTATTGATATGAGTAGTCTATCATCCCTGATAAGCCAGGCTATCACATACACGACCACTCAGAGGAACCAACGTCCTCGTCGGGTCACAGGAACGATGTCTCTTGGTACAAACTTCTGTGCTTCCATTCCTATACATGTGTCATTCTGTGTGCCACGATGGGTCACCAACTTCGTAAACAACAGGACTGCGCACCTGTCAGCAAACATCCGTGCAACTGCGAGGGTCGGCTCTGATACCAACTTGTAACGCCCCGGACAAACCCGCCGGTAGTCGTTACTCCTGGCGGGATCTAGACTGGCCTCCAAGATCAATACTAGTCTTTTATACGCACTTTGTCCTCACTCATGCGCATCCGAGACTAACTTCCCGGTCGGTCACTCATCCTAGAACTACTCCAAGCCAAGCACCTTAACCTGGGAGTTATGTTCGAATGGGCTTCCGGAAAACAAGGAATTCCTTATTGATATGAGTAGTCTATCATCCCTAATAAGCCAGGCTATCACACCAGCCCTAGGATGCAGGTCTCCTCCCTCCCTCCTCCTATATATACTAGAGGTTTTAAGGGTTTTGAGACACCGAAATCAGTCGCGTGCTCCCTCTTCGTCTAGATCGTAGTTCTTCCTCTAGATTGTTTCAGTAGTGCTTAGGCGAAGCCCTGCTGGAATAGTTCCACCACCATCACCGCCACCCCATCGCGCTGTCGGAGAACTCATCTACCTCTCCGCTCCCTCTTGCTGGATCAAGAAGGCGGAGATCGTCATCGAGTTGTACGTGTGTTGAACGCGGAGGTGCCGTCCTTTCGGTGCTAGATCGGGACGGGTCGTGATTGGATCGCGAGACGCTCGGCAATTTGGATCGCGAAGAGGTTCGACTACATCAACCACATTTCTTAACGCTTCCCGCTTAGCGATCTACAAGGGTATGTAGATCCACTTTCCCTCTCGTAGATGCTCATCACCATGGATAGATCTTGCATGTGCGTAGGAATTTTTTTTATTTCCCATGTAACGTTCCCCAATAGTGGTATCAGAGCTAGGTCTATGTGTAGATGAGATCACGAGTAGAACACAAAGGAGTTTGTGGGTGTTGATGCTTAGATTGCTTCCTCCCTTGGTCGTGTTTTTATTCAGCGATATTGTGGGATGAAGCATCCCAGACCAACCTTACTCGTATGCTTACGAGAGACCGGTTCCATCGATTGGCGTGTAACTTTGTTGCACAAAGATGGTTGACGGGTGTCTCTCTCTCCTACTCTAGTTGGATCGGATTCGACAAAGGCGGTCCTTGAGAAAGTTGAATAGAAATTTGTGTATCACCATTGTGGTTTATGCGTAGGTGAGAATTGTTCTTACTAGATACCCGTAGCAGCCACGTAAAACTTGCAACAATAATTAGAGGGCGTCTAACTTGTTTTTGCAGGGTATGTTGTGATGTGATATGGCCCATTACATGATGAGATATATGTGATGTATGAGATGATCATGTTTTGTATAGAATATCATGACTTGCATGTCGATGAGTACGGCAACCGACAGGATCCATAGGGTTGTCTTTAATTATTTTTGCCGTTTTTGCTTTACTTCATCGCTATGAGTTAGCAATAGTCGTGGAAGCAATGGTTGGCATGGCAACCCTGATGGTGACACGTTGATGGAGATCAAGATAATGGAGATCATGGTGTCATACCGGTGACGATGGAGATCATGTCGGTGCTTTGAAGATGAAGATCAAAAGCACAAGTTCATGGCCGTATCATGTCACTTATGATTTGCATGTGATGTTAATCCTTTTATGCACCTTGTTTTGCTTAGGACAACGATAGCATTATAATATGATACCTCACTTAAATTTCAAGATGAATTGTTTTCTCCCCGAGTGTGCACCGTTGCAAAAGTTCGTCGAGTCGAGACACCACGTGATGATCGGGTGTGATAGACTCTACATTCATATACAACGGCTGCAAGCCAGTGTTGCACGTGCGGAACACTCGGGTTAAACTTGACGAGCCTAGCATGTACAAACATGGCCACGGAACACAAGAGACCGAAAGGTCGAACATGAGCCACATAGTAGATATGATCAACATGAAGATGTTCACCATTGAAACCACCTCAATTCACATGATGATCGGACTTGAGTTGGTGGATTTGGATCATGTAACACTCGAATGACCAGAGGGATGTCAATTTGAGTGCGAGCTTTAGTAATATGATTAACTAAACTCATTATCATGAACATAGTCAAAATGTCTTTGCAAATTATGTTATAGAATACTAGCTCGCGTTGTAGCTCCCTTGAATTTTTTATATGTTCCTAGAGAAATGGAGTTGAAATATGATGGTAGCAATAATGCGGACTGGATCCGTGATCTGAGGATTGTCCTCATTGCTGCACAGAAGGCTTTTGTCCTTAATGCACCGCACGATGCGCCACCCCTCAAATGGCGATTGTGGATGTTGTGAACATCTGACAGTCACGTTCTGATGACTACTTGATAGTTCACTGCGTCTTGCATTATGGCTTAGAATTCAGGCTCCAAATATGTTTTGAACATCATGGAGCATATGTGATGTTCCAAGAGATGAAATTGGATTTCATGCTCGTGCCTGTGTTGAGAGGTATAGGACCTCCAACAAGATTATTTGCCTGCAAGATGAAGGAGAATGTCTCAATCAGTGAGCATGTGTGTAGATTGTCTGGGCACGCCAATCGCTTGAATCGAGTGGGAGTTGATCTTCCAGATAACATAGTGATTGATATAGTTCTCTAAGTCACTGTCACCAAGCTTCTAGAGCTTCGTGATGAACTATAAACCTGTTAGGGATGGAAATAATGATCCCTGAGCTATTCACGATGTTTGACACCGCGAACGTAGAGATCAAGAAGGAGCATCAAGTGTTGATGGTTAAGTAAAACTACTAGTTTCAAGAAGAGCAAGGGCAAGAAGGAAAAAAACTTCAGGAATGGCAAGCCAGATGCCGCTCTAGTGAAGAAACCCAAGGTTGAACCCAACCCGATACTAAGTGCTTCTATTATGAGGAGAACGATCGTTGAAGCGAAAGAACCCTAGATACTTGGTAGATAAGAAGGCTGGCATCGTCAACAGAAGTATATTTGATATGTGTGTTATTGATGTGTACCTTGCTATTACTCCTAGTAGCACCTGGGTATTAGATACCGGTTCGGTTGCTAAATGTTAGTAACTCGAAATAAAAAGCTACGGAATAAATGGAGGCTAGCTAAGGGTGAGGTGACAATGTGTGTTGGAAATGTTTTCAAGGTTGATATGATCACCATCACACGCTCTCTCTACCTTCGGGGTTAGTGATAAACCTAAATAAATATTTGGTGATTGCGTTGAGCATGAACATGATTAGATCATGTTTATTGCAATACAGTTATTCATTTAAGTTAGAGAATAATGGTTATTCTGTTTATATGAATAATACCTTCAATGGTCATGCACCCAATGTGAATGGTTTATTGAATCTCGATCGTAGTAATACTCATATTTATAATAATGATACCAAAAGAGCAAGTTAGTAATGATAAGTATCACATTCTTGTGGCACTGCCGCGAAGGTCATATTGGTGTAAAGCGCATGAAGAAACTCCATGTTGATGGATCTTTTGACTCACTCGATTTTGAATAGGTTGAGACATGCGAACCATGCCTCTTGGGCAAGATGACTAAGACCCTGTTTTCCGGTATGATGGAGCGGGCTAGTGGCTTATTGGAACTGATACATGTTGATGTATGTAGTCCAATGAGTGTTGAAACACACAGTGGATATCGTTATTTTCTTACCTTCACTGGTGATTTGAATAAATATGGGGATATTTACTTAATGAAACACAAGTCTGAAACGTTTGAAAGGTTCAAGAAGTTTCAGAGTGAAGTTAAAGATCATCATGACAAGAAGATAAAATGTCTACGATATGATCATGGAGGTAAATACCTGAGTTACGAGTATTGGTATACAACTTAAGACAATGTGGAATTTGTTTCACAGCTCACGCCACCTGGAACACCATGGTATGATGGTGTGTACAAACGTCATACCCGTGCTCTATTGGATATGGTGCGAACTATGATGTATCTTATCGATTTGCCACTATCATTTTGGGGTTACGCATTAGAGACAACTACATTCACTTTAAAAATGAGCACCATCTAAATCCGTTGAGATGACACCGTATGAATTTTGGTTTGGCGGAAACCTAAGCTGTTATTTTTTAAAGTTTGGGGCTGCGACGCTTATGTGAAAATGGGTTTTCACCTAATTAGCTCGAACCAAAAGCGGACAAATGCATCTTCATAGAATACCCTAACACAAAATTTGTGTAAACCTTATATCTTAGATTCAAGCACAAAGTGTTTGTTACTAAAATGAGTCCTTTATCGAGAAAGAGTTTCTCTCGAAAGAATTGAGTGGGAGGAAGATAGAACTTGATGAGGTTGTTGAACCTTTGTTTCAACCAGAGAGTAACGCAACGTAGAAAGATGTTTCTGTGGAGCCTACGTCAGTTGAAGAGGAAGTTGATGATGATGATCATGAAGCTTCGTATCATGTTACTATCGAACCTCGTAGGTCGACAAGGACGCATACTGCTCCTGAGTGGTACATCAACCCTGTCTTAGAGGTCATGTTGTTGGACAACGATGAACCTACGAGCTATGGAGAAGGGATGATGGGCCCGGATTCCGTCAAATGGCTAGGAGCCATGAAATCCGAGAAAGGGTCCATGTATGAAAACCAAATATGGACTATGGTAGACTTACCCGTTGAACGGCAGGCCGTTGAGTACAAATGGATTTTTAAGAAGACACACGATGATGGTGAATGCCACCATTTATAAAGATCGACTTGTCGCAAAGAAGTTTCCGATAAGTTCAAGGAGTTGACTCTGATGAGACTTTCTCACCCGTAGTGATGCTAAAGTCTGTTGGGATTATATTAGCAGTTGCTGCATTTTTCAATTATAAAATCTGGCAGATGGATGTCAAAACATCATTTCCTTCCTTGAGTAAAGGTTGTATGAGATACAACCAGAAGTTTTGTCAGTCCTAAGGATGCTAAAAGGTGTGCACGCTCTAGTGATCCTTCTATGGGCTGGAGCAAGCATCTCGGAGTTGGAATATACGCTTTGATGAGGTGATCAAACTTTTTGAGTCTATACAAAGTTTATGAGAAACTTGTATTTGCAATAAAGTGAGTGGGAGCACTATAGAATTTCTAATAAGTATATGTGGTTGACATAATATTGATTGGAAATGATGTAGAGTTTCTGGAAAGCATAAACGGTTGTTTGAAAAGAGTTATTCAAAGGAAAACTTGGATAAAGCTACCTAATTGTTGGGCATCAAGATCTATAGAGATAGATCAAGATGCTTGATGAGACTTTCAATGAGTACATACCTTGACAAGATTTTGAAAGAGTTCAAAATGGATCAGTCAAAGAAGGAGTTCTTGCCTGGTTTGTAAGGTGTGGAGTTGAGTGTGACTCAATGCTCAACCACGGCAGAAGAAAGAGAAAGGACAAAGGTCGTCCCCTATGCTTTATCCATAGGCTCTATATAGTATGCCATGCTATGTACCGCACTTGTGTGTACCTTGCCATGTGTCTGTCGAGGGGTACAAGAGTGATCCAGGAGTGGATCACTGGACAGCAGTCAAAATTATACTTAGTAACTATAGGACTAAGGAAATATTTCTCGATTAAGGAGGTGATAAAGAGTTCGTCGTAAAGGGTTACATCTATGCAAGCTTTAAACACCAATCCGGATGACTCTTAGTAGCAATCCGGATACGTATAGTGGAGTAGCCATTTGGAATAGCTCCAAGTGGAGTGTGGCAGCAGTGTCTACAGTATGACATAGAGATCTGCAAAGTACATATGGATCGGAATGTCGCAGACCCGTTGACTAAAACCTCTTTCACATGCAAAACGTGATCAAACCCTAGAACTCATTGGGTGTGAGATTCATAACAAATCACATGGTGACGTAAACTAGATTACTGACTCTAGTGCAAGTGGGAGACTATTGGAAATATGCCCTAGAGACAATAATAAATTACTTATTATCATATTTCCTTGTTCATGATAATCGTTTATTATCCATGCTAGAATTGTATTGATCGGAAACTCATATACATATGTGGATACATAGACAACACCATGTCCCTAGTATGCCTCTAATAGACTAGCTCATTGGTCAAACATGGTTAAGTTTTCCTAGCCATGGACATGAGATGTCATTTGATAACGGGAACACATCATTAGGAGAATATTGTGATAGACAAGACACAAACTATAAACGTAGCATATGACTGAGTTAGTTTATTGCTACAGTTTTCTGCATATCAAGTATCTGTTCCTATGAACATGAGATCATGCAACTCACTGACAGTGGAGGAGTAACTTGTGTGTATCAAACGTCGTAACGTAACTGGGTGACTATAAAGGTGCTCTATAGGTATCTTCGAGTGTGTCAGTTGGGTTGGCATGGAACAAGAATGGGATTTGTTACTCCGTGTGACGGAGAGGTATCACAGGGCCCACTTGGTAATACAACATCACAATAAGCCTTGCAAGCAATGTGACTAACTCTTAGCCACGGGATCTTGTATTAGGGAACGAGTAAAGACACTTGCCGGTAACGATATTGAACTAGGTATAGAGATACCGATGATCGAATATCGGGCAAGTAACATACCGAAGAACAAAGGGAATAGCATACAGGATTAACTGAATCCTTGACATAGAGGTTCAACCGATAAAGATCTTCATAGAATATGTAGGAGCCAATATGGGCATCTAGGTCCCTATATTGGTTATTGACCATAGAGGTGTCTCGGTCATGTCTACATAGTTCTCGAACCCGCAGGGTCTGCACACTTAAGGTTCGGTGACGTTCCGGTAGTATAGAGTTATGTATGGTGGTAACCGAAGGTTGTTCGGAGTCTCGGATGAGATCCCGGGAATCACGAGGATCTCTGGAATGGTCCGAAGGTAAATTTTCATATATAGGAAGTCCCGTTTTGGTCACCAGAAAATTTCGAGCTCATCGGTAGTGTACCGGGAGTGCCGGGAGGGTACCGAGGGACCATCGGGAGGGGGGTCTCGACCCAAGGGGGGCATGGGATGTGGGAAGAGGTAAACCATCTCCTAGTGGTCTGGCCAAAGCTCCACTAAAGGCCCATGCGGCTAGGGTGAAAAAACCCAAGGTGGAAAGAGTTTCCAAGTGGGAAGGAGGACTCCTAATCCTACTAGGATTGGAGGAGGACTTCTCCTCTCCTCCTTGCAACCGAGGAAAAGGGGCCAGCCTTAGGGCGCATGCCTCCTCCCTCCCTCCTCCTATATATACTAGAGGTTTTGAGGGTTTTGAGACATAGAAATCAGTCGCGTGCTCCCTCTTCCTCTAGATCGTAGCTCTTCCTCTACATTGTTTCAGCGGTTCTTTGGCGAAACCCTGGTGGAATAGTTCCACCACCATCACCGCCACGCCGTCGCGCTGCCAGAGAACTCATGTACCTCTCCGCTCCCTCTTTCTAGATCAAGAAGGAGGAGATCATCATCGAGATGTACGTGTGCTGAACGCAAAGGTGTCGTCCGTTCGACGCTAGATCGGGGCGGATCGTGATTGGATCGCGGGACGCTCGACGATTTGGATCGTGAAGACGTTCAACTGCATCAACCATGTTTCTTAATGCTTCCTACTTAGCGTTCTACAAGGGTATGTAGATCCAATCTCCCTCTCATAGATGCACATCACCATGGATAGATCTTGCATGTGCGTAGGAAATTTTCTGTTTCCCATGCAACGTTCCCCAACATGATCTTCTATTAGGAGTATGTTATATTGTGCAACGTGGTGCTCAGTTATCATTTGTTGTGGTGTTTAGTTAACTGCTTGGTTCAATTCTGCAATGCGATGTCGAATTGTTGTGGGTACAATTTTGTATTGTTATGCATGTGAGGAATAAATAGAATTTGGTTACACTTAATACATGAGAAACATATACAATTGTTGTATTTCCTAGTTCTTAATCATGCTTGGTTTGGATAAATGGCTTTTCCATGTGGCTCGAATTAATCTGCTGAATCTGCAATGTGTTTATTTTTCATCAACATCTTTTACTGATAGCATGCCAACCCTCACTTAACCTGATCAATAACTACCTTACATGTGTTGCAGGGGAACAATGGGAAGCACTGAGGATTACAAATCGAGGTTTGCATATGCATGGTCCTTTGTCTAATAGCACATTATTATGTAATTGCAGAAACCATTCTAATATTAGGTTTTTAACAATTTGGTCTTGCACATGTAGGTCCTGTTGTTAGAGGTTTTGACCCACTGTTCGACCCTTTTGCATATGGGGAAATGAGTTGTCCATGAATATCAGTCAAGTCACGAAACTTAGAAATATTGTTAGGATAAATAAACTAGCAACAAAAAACAACAAGATCTTTGTCTGCACAATGAAGAAGACATTAGTGCAATACAGGATGGTACTAACTATTATACATTGTCTTTTTTATTCCTTTGCGCCATTTCAATTCTAAACAAGATATTTATGCATATCCTTGTTTTCAGGCCTTTCCAAAGCAGTTCACTGCTGATTACCTCTCAAACCACCTATATGGTCAGGAGGTGAGGAAGGTATTCATACAACACCCGCAGTACAATATTGAAGTCTTCCTGAAGAGGACGAAGGATGGACAGTCAATCATCCATAGGCACTAGCCTAAAGTTGCAAAGACCTTCAACATCAATGAAGACTCAATATTCGCCTTACGCTTCAGTAGTTTCTAGATGGGATTCATCTATCTATCTACCGTATATGATGCTAATTTCCAAAGGTTACACATGTTGCATGTGAAACTTGGTGCTGGTGTCTTTGTGTAATGGGGTAGCTAGCTATATGCCTATATGGTGTAACTCAGTGCTGAAGCTATATGATGTTGTACTCTGATGTATTTCAATTACAAAATCTTGGTTCCGTAATACGATGATATATATTGTGTGCTTAATATGAAATGTCAATTTGATTAATAAATGGATTATTGATAATAGGCCAATTAGCATGCTAATTGGGGTTTTCTATTGCAAATGGTTATTGAGAAAACACCGTGGGCGATGACCTAAGACAACGCACACAGTTTCTAGGAAGAAAACGTGTTGGATCAATGAAAAATCACACACGACTTCCTCTTGAAAACTGTTTGTGTTAGTCCACCTTGCGCAAACGTTTTCCACCCAAAAAGTGTGTGTGATGGACAGCCTATGCCACATAGTTTCTTCTACGGACCGTGCGTGATGCATTCAAGAATGCAAACGATCTACAATGGCAATGCTATCACAAACTATTTTCTAGGGAAAATTTTGTGTGATGTATGTGCGAATGAAAACTTTTTTCTAGGATTCATCGTGTGGGATGTACATACGAACGAAAATGTTCTTCTTGGATTGACTATGTGGGATGTACATACAAACGGAAATATATTATGTGGATTAACTGTGTGGGATGTACATATGAAGGGAAATGTTTCTCTGGGATTTACTGTGTGGGATGTACTTACGAATGGAAACGATTGGGCATGTATAATTGTATGTGATGGCTAGCCCGATCGCACACCGGCTCATTTTGCGCATCGTGTGTGACCAGAGGGCCTATCCCTGATGATTTCTGGGTCATGTGGGAAGGACCCCCTATCACCCACACTCACTGGGCGACAGTTTAAAATGTCATCGCGGAAAGAGGTTTAAAACCGTTTGTATAGCATCTCGTTGTACCAGTGAAGTGAAGTACTAAAGCAACTGTGAAGCTCAAAAGATATAAGTGAAGCACGTAGAGTATTCTAACAAATTATGATGAAGGTGTGTCCCTCTCAATCAGGTGTGTCCAACAAATGATGACTGTGGAAAACTAAAAACAAAGGCAAACAAAAGCAAACGACGCTCCAAGCAAAACTCATATTATGTGACGAATAAAAATATAACTTCAAGTGACATACCGATGGATTGAGATGAAAGAGGGGATGCCTTCCGAGACATCCCCAAGCTTAGACGCTTGAGCCTTCCTAGAATATTACCTTGCGGTGTCTTGGGAATCCCCAAGCTTAGGCTATTGCCGCTCCTTATTCCTTTGTCCATCGTGATAACACCCAAAACTTGAAAACTTCAGTCACACAAAACTCAACAAAACTTCGTGAGATTCGTTAGTATAAGCAACATATCAAATACTTTAGGTATTGTTATAAATTAATTCATATTTCATTATTGCATTACAGGTATTGTATTATAACTTCCCCATGACTTATACCCCCCACCCCATATAATCCATAGCATTATCAAAACAAGCAAACTATGCAAACAAAAAACACAATCTGTCTAGAACAGAATATTCTATAAATATCTATAGAAAACCTATACTTCTGTAACTCTAAAAATTCGAAACATTAGGACAATCTGAAAATTTTGTATATAAATATTGTGTAAAAAAATTAGATCAAAAAGATGCTCCAATAAAATCAGAGAAATTCTGCACTGGACGTCAAAGTTTCTGCTTTTGCACCGTATCAATTCTACCCATCTCGCGAATCATCCCAAAGGATCTACTTGTCACAAACACTAATTACAACATAAAAACACAATCATTACAGAAACAATAATCGTTTTATCGCACCAAAACAGAGAGTAAAAAAAGCAAAAATAAGGATAACTATTGGGTTGCCTCCCAACAAGCGCTATTATTTTATGCCCCTAGCTAGGCATAACGTGTTGTTTCAAGTATTGTCATCTTTGACATCAAGATCTTTAATAACACAATGATTGTTAGGAACATTAGGAGGCTTGAAAATAGGGTTTTTATGAGGTTTATGAAGTTGGGGTGCACACTAATAATTTTGAGCTCTTCGTTTCTTTTGCTAGGAGGAGTACTAATGCTTTTGGGAATATAGATGAACTTGGGCCTTGTATTTCGAGAAGTACTAGCATTTGTCTTTGAGGGGCGTGAAAGCGGAACCTACTTTATCAATGACTTCCTCCATTTTATAAATCCTATTCAAACCTTGTTATACCCTCTCATCAATAATTGTGCCCTTCACCTTTAAAGTTTTCAAAGTCATTTCTACCCTTGACCAAAATTGAGTGATATGATTATGAAGTTTTTTATCTAACTCCTCAATTTGTTCACTAGTAATCATTTTCTTTTCAATAGCATCAAGTCTTTGCATAACATGTTCCAAGGTCAAAATAGTTTCATTAATGATAATAGGTGATGATCCTACAAGATTTTCAATAGCATTATAAGCATCCAAAGTGTGACATATTAAGAAATTACCAGCGGTAATGATGTCAAGGACAAACATATACCAAGTTGTTACACCCGCGTAGAAATTACGAAGCAAGGTAGTGGTGGATTGCTTATGAGTTGATTTATTTTAAGCATTGCAAATCCTATACCAAGCATCTTTTAAATTTTCTCCTCTCCTTTGTTTAAACTTAAAAACTTCATTCTCAGGAGTAAGCGAAATAGAGGAAGAACTAGCCATAGTAACAAGCAAAACAAACTAACTAACAAAGTACATATTTTTGTATTTTTGAATTTTATGAGGAAAATTAAATATAACAACAAATAAAAGAATAACAAGTGACTAATATTTTGTGTGAAGTTACTTGATAGTTGATGATGATATTCTCCGACAACGGCGCCAGAAATCCTTCCTGATACTTATGATCTGCATTGGGTTTTCGTGAAGAGGAACGGGTAATTATAGCACAATATGTGTAAGTATTTCCCTGAGTTAAGAAACCAAGGTTTATCAAACCAATAGGAATATCAATCCACGACCGTGTTCAGGGGCTACACACAAAAGGGCAAACAACTTGCACCCAACGCGACAAAAGGGTTGTCAATCCCCTTATCTTATTATTTGCAAGCAAGTGAGGTGTGAAGATAATTATACATAATTGTAAATTACAGAATAAAATAAAATTCAAATAAAGGCAGCAAGATAAAGATAAGTTTTATAAATATATAAGTGAATAGACCCGGGGACCATAGTTTTCCCTAGCGGCATCTCTCATGAAAGTAAGCATACGATGGGTAAACAAATTACTGTTCGGTAATTGATAGAAAAGCACATAGTTATGTGATATTCATGACAATGACCATGTGTATATAGGCATCACGTCCATAAGCAAATAGGTTGACTCATGCATGCACCTATTACTATTATTTCACTTCAAAAGCGCTTCTATGTTTGTCTCTCTACGTATTAAGTTTATGACAAACAGAGTAATGCTTGAAGAACGATGACATGATGTAGACAAAGTAGACTCAACTTATATGAATAAAACACATTGTTTTATCCTTAGTGGCAACAATACAAAGACGTATCTTATCCCCTACTTTGTCACTAGGATATAGAAACTTGTCAAATTGAATCCACTATAACGCACCCCTCCCACTTAAGAAATGTCAATCTACTTGACCAAACTATTTCAATAGATCAGAGAGATTTACAAAGCTACAATAATCATGAAATGATAATCATAATACTCACAGGTGACTCAAATATTTTTCATGAATAATCTGAAACATAAACCCATAATTTATCGAATCCCAACAAACACACTGCACAAAAGAATTACATCGAATAGATCAAAACGAAGATGTGATGATCATTGTATTGAAGATTAAAAGAGAGAGAGAGAGAGAGAGAGATAGCCACCTAGGTACTAACTACGGAACCGTAGGTCTGTGGTGAACTACTCACACATCAACATGAAAGCAGCAAGGTAGATGAAGAGGCCCTTAGTGATCGATCCCTCCTCCGACAGGGTACCAGAACGGAGCTCCAGATGAGATCGTTGTGGAACAGAGACTTGCGGCGATGAAAAAATTATTTCAGGATGCCCCCTAAGGCTTTTGGAATATATGTGAATTTATAGACCAAAGAATGGGGTAGGGGGTCCATCAAGGAAGGACAAGCCATCAGTTGGCTTGTTCCTCCCTTGTGCGGCCTCCGGTCTTCTCCCAAAGTTTCCAGGTCTTTTTTTGATATAGAAAAAAGCATAAAATAGTTTCGGGACAATTGGACTTTGTTTGGTATTGTAAAACTGAAAAGTAAAAAAACACGCAAAAAACACGAACTGGCAGTGGGCACTCGATCAATAGGTTAGTGCTAATAAAATTGGTAAATTATTACTCAAAAAGTATCCTAGAATGATAATATAATAGCATGAAACAATCAAAAATTATAAATACGTTGGAGACGTATCACATGTTCAAGCCACCTGGCCACCGGGCCGACGGGGACCGGTTCCTCCCCCTAGAATGCTCGTTGACCTCCTGCCCCCTGCTACCGGAATTGCTCCCGTTGCTCTTCCACGATCCATTGGGCCCTTGCCTGCATCTCGAGGAAGCGATCTGAGGGGGGAGAAAAAAACAAGGCAAAGACTTTGTGGCGACCGGACGTGGCGAACCCAAAGGAAAAAATGAGGAAGGCTGACGGGGCAAAAGTCACTCACTCTCGAAGGCATCGTCAACCTCGACGGCAAACTTGAGGGCCAATGACCGCTCCTCCATCGCCTTCTTCTCCGCCTGGGCATGGGCTGCCGCCTCCTTTCGGAGATCTTCACCGAGCCGGGCCACCTCGGCCCGGAGGTTCGGCGCCTGCTGGCTCGTCTCGGTCGCGCTCTTCATCATGTCTCCCTTTGCCGCCACCTCTTTCTGGAGGTCAACGGTGAGGCACTATGTCGTCGACTGACTGTCGGCCACAAGCTGGCCCAGTCGATCCCGCTTTGCCGTCACAGCCCCAATATCCTTGGCCAGCTGGTCCCTCTCCTTCGCGGACTCTTCCCGCTTCAGCCTGACCTGGCTCAGGCTGGCAGCTTCCTTTGCAAGAAAAAAGCAACAGTCATTGGTCAGCAGCCAGCCAAAGCTAGGCACACAAGACAACAACGTTTCAAGAAGATCTGGCCCGGCTGCACACAGCCACACAGCCGGCCCGAATCTCAAGGACTACACAGAGTGGGTGCACTAGCGCGCCCCCACTGAAAAGAGCATACCTTGCGCCTTCTTCAGTTCCTCCAGAGCCTTGTAGCAAGTGTTCTTGTAGAGCTTGTACATCCCCACGGCCTCGTTGAAGAGCACCTCGCGCTTGGCATTCTCAGCCTGCAAGAAACTCGCAAGACAAAAATCAAGATAAGGATTCAATAAAGACCCGATCCGGCTACCACGCAGCCAGCCCGAATCTCGAGGACTATGCCCAGTGGGTGCACTGGCACGCCGCCACTAGAAAAGCAAGAGAGAGAAATTAAGTGCGAGGGCGAAGCTAACCTCAGTGGCCTTCTTCACCCGTCGGAAGTTGCTCACCGCTATCGCGGCAAACCTGGCGATCCCCTCACGGTAGTGGGCCATGACCCGAGTCGACTCGACCGTCACAAGGGTCTGCCCACCTGTCGGCTCGCTCGGCTCGGCCACAGATGGACCGCGGGTCAACTCCGCCTAGTCCTTCTGGACGTTTCGCATGGACTGCCCGAACCGGCCCGACCCGTTACTGGACGACCTCGACACGACGGGGCTTGCTGAGGTGGATCCCATGGTGACAACAAAGGCTCGGGCATCAGCGTTCGGGACCCCGATCTCTGGCATGGGCGGCACCATCTCCGTTTGGCCCGCCTCGACGTCCATGGCCTCCTCTCCGCCTCCTCCGGGCGCTGCCTCCTTCTCCACGGCCGACACCGCGTCAACCCCGATCGACCCGACCACGACCGGCTCTGCGGCCTTCTCCATGGACGGCTCCGGGTCCTTCCCCACATCCGGCTCTAGGACCTTTTCCACGCGCGGATCGACAGCCAGCTCCGTGATGTTCTCCGCGGGCTGACCCGGCCCGTGTCGTCGCTTGGAGCGCTTCTCGCAAAGAAGTGATCCCTCAACACGCCCGTCCTCGGTGGTAGGCGGTGCCGCAATTCCCGCCGCACTCTTTGCCGCCACCTCCTACGCGGACTTCGCGGCGGCGAGGCGTTTCTTGTCATGCCGCACCGTGGCGGCGTGCTCCTTGGCGAGTGGTACGGTCGTCTCTCCGGGTGCGCCAGTCGCCCACGGTGGGCAACTTGATGGCATCGCTAAAAGAAAAAGGCAAAGATGAGACAAAGCCTACAGGGGATGTGGCGAGCACTCCACGCAGCTCCCTCCTTGATGTGGCGAGTGGCGCATCCAAAATCTGAACGGCATCATCATCATCGTCATCATCGAGCTAGTCCCTATTGATGGGGCGGGACTCACCACCACTCCCGAACCCGTTGGCCCATGTGTCGTTGTGCTCCACATCCGATCAGTTGTCCCGGCCAGAGTCGACATCGCCACCCCCTCCGAGCTCGAAGTCCACCTCGTCGTACTCTGTGCGGTCCGCGTCGAGGATTTGGGGTGCGGCCCCTTCGTCGTCATCTGTCGCACAAACCGTTGCCACCGGAGTCGACATGGCACATAAATACAAGACCAAGAGAGAATCATTAACATGAAGATTCAAGACATACCCCAGATGCCGGGTCGATTTGGCTATACGGCACCTTGTCGTAGTGCCACATCCCCGGGTCCAACTTGAAGTTGGTAATGAGGTTGACCCGACTAGCTACTTGGGTCGACGTCAGTTCGAAGGTGGACAGCCGACAATGGTCCCATTGGGTCGTCATATCACACATCTGGTGTGACCGCTCCTGCGACGGCAGCACTCGACGATCGAGGAAGGCCGCCACCAGATCCACGCCGACAATCCCTTCACCGCTCTTCATCTCTTGCACCCGAACCATGATCCGGTTGAGCTCCTTGCCCTCCGGGCTCATGTTCCAGTTCTGGCCGGTCGGGGGCGCTTCGACAAACTCGATAGCCGGATGTAGTCTCGGGTCGGGTCGACGTTCTTCACATAAAAGAACGACCGCTGCCGCATCTTCACCGATTCGATGTGAGTGAGGCACGGGTACTGTCCATTTGGGCGGACGTATGCCAGCGCCGCCCTGTAGGCGTACGACACCTCATCGTTCTTCTGTTTGAAGTAGAAGAACTTCTTCCACAGCTCGGGGTAGGGAAGGAGGCCGAGGAAAGCTTCGTAGAGGGTCACAAACCCCACGATTTGGAGGATGGAGTTTGGCCCCAAACCGGGCTTGCGGCGCCACCTCATCGCCGGTAACGGGAACGGCGGCCCGACCCGCCACCGGGATGTTGTGGGCACGACGAAGATGCTTGATGTCCTCGAGTTGGATGGTGGAGCCCTCACAGCTGCCAGAGGTAGGCTTGGCCATCTCCGGGCTTGGCGGTGGCGTCGGCATGGCGACGACGCGGAGGCGAGAGACGTCAAGGCCCAGCGAGCCGCTGGCGACGAGCGTTGCGAGCGCGTGGAGGAGGAAGAGGAGGCGGTGATCGCTGCGGGCGCGCGAAGGAAGGAAGGGCGACGGGGTGTGGTGGGCTCAAGCTCGAGTCGATGTGCGAGGAGGAAGACGAGGGGAGGGGCGGAATGGTTAATGGCCTCAGCCCTCCTCCTCCTCCCAACCCTTAAAAACCCCGACGAGACGTGGGGGCGTGGGGATCGGTTACACCCACGATCTCCACTACCACGCGTTGTGCGGGCGCATTAAACGTGGGAAACCCCAGCCGTCACGGCACGACCCACAGAAGATCCTGCTCATGGGCTGAGGCCTTCTGGGCCAAGCCTGCGACAGCATCCCGTCGCGTGCGTGGACGTGGGGCCCGTCCCCTCTATGGGACACACCTAGCGCGTGCTAGCCGATGATAGGCCCGAAGCGACACAACTAAACCCGAGGCGTCGGGGCATGACCGGACAGGCTGGCTACGCGGGGCCGATGACCCTCCAGCCGGAGCCGGCTGGGTCCGACCAGTCCCTCATCGACAACACTTTGAAGCCTTTACAATTTTTGGAGGGGGAAGTCGTTGGCCCCTCGGTCGAAATCTCTGGACCCCAAAGACTTTGGGGGCTACCAATGGGGATATGACCCATGGATATACCAAAGCAAAGGAGTCAGCGATCCGAAACATTGGGGACGCTAGCCCCCTTGGCCGCCTAGTCGTCCGGACAGCTGCTCTCGCGGGTCGACCCCTCAACCAGAGGTTCACTGGGCGGCGACCGGCTCGACCATCCGGCTAATGCAGCAACCGACCGATCAGCGCCCATCTCATCCGCCCATACCGACATACGACGACAAGACAAGACCTCCCCCGACGACGCAAAGCGTGGCTACAAGACCCCTAGCGAGGCAAGACATGGCTACAGGGTCGCAAGTATCGCTGACCTTGACAAGGCGGTCTGGCCCTGTAGCGGGCGGGCGCTACCTACTCTGTGATGTCGCACGTACTGCCACAATGACTAGCAGTCGATGAGCCCCACGTCAGGCCAGAGAAGTTGGCAGCCGGGGCCCGCACCCCTTTTACCCCCCCCCCCCCATATTGTATCCATTTGGCTACACTATAAAGCCACCCCACAGCCCCCTGAGAGGGGGTCAGCCCTTTTCCTAGACACACACACACATACGAGGCGACGAGGCAGGTAGCCAGAGCTCCTTCTTCCTCCCCATTAAAAGCTCAAGAAGCACCTTGTATTGTGATCACCCATAGTCACTCTAGCAGGACTAGGGCTTTTACCTACATCAGAGGGCCCTGAACTTGGGTACGTATGTGTCATGTGCATCGCACTCTCACGTCTCTGAAAGCCAGCGGCGCCCGTCGGCGCCAAACCAAGACTTAAGTCGCCCATGGCATGTGTCGTAGAAATACCACAATAACCTTGGAGAGAATCAATAGCGGCAGGAGAAGAACATTGTTCGATCCCGCAGGACCTTCTTCAATGTAGCGGCAGGAGCAGGACCTTGCAGAGGATCAACCGACTAGGGGAGGGGTCGGGCTCCTCAATGTCACAGGCGGTGCCGACGTTGGAGACAACGTTGCTCCCCCCGCTCGTCGTCGTTGGATACAAGATACTCCCCCCATTCATCGGCAAAGCCACTACTGCTGGGGCTGGGCAGGCCGACGTTGTCGTAACCGTCCTCCTCCTCAAGCCCCTCGAATTCCTTCCTCCTTCGGGACGCGATCGTGCTGCTCCCACCCTTGTACGTGGTCGTCACGCACCCCTCGTCCTTGTCCTCCTCGGAGATCTTGTGGCCGACAGCAACGAGTTCCTCGGACGGGTCAAACAGCGCGGAGGGAGAGCGAGGCAGCGAGGCCAGGGACTCGTCGACGAGGGCCGAATCGGGGGGAGCCTCGCTGGCGGGGGCTCCAGATCCTCCCGATGTAGTCTGAGCAGTAGAAGCTTGAGCAACCTTTGTGTGGCCGGCACAGGTTGGCCGTCGTCGAGCGTTGGGCCCGACGACCTGCTGACGGTGGCTGGGGCGACCACGGTGCATGCGGGCGACGGAGGAAGGAGGAAGAAGCAGAGGGGACTGATTAGCAATAGTTCAAAAGTTAGAGGGTTGTTTTGCAAAATTGAAAATTAACTAAGGTGTGGACAACCTTTTCCGAACGGAGGGAGTATAACCCCAAGGAAGAACAAGAGGAAGCTTTCTATTTGAACCTGAGTTTTTCTCTATTTTATAATAGGTTTGTGATGTGTTTGGACTTGAAACCTTCATATATGTGTTCAAACTTGAGATTTGATTTGTTATGTGTTGCTCTATTTTGTGATGTGACTCTGCCTATGTTATCTCGACATAGCCGGTCCCAGGCCCGAGTAAAGGAGGAGGATTCTGATAGGCTTGGCGAGCCAACGTCAAAACTCAACCACTCTTATAGAGATGAAACTCAAAAGATTTTCGTTGGGGGCGTAACCCTCTCAGCGACGCACCGCATCGAGACCCAGGTGTGGTGTCAAATGGGCAAGGGCGAGGCTGTCACCTCCATGATGGCACACATCTTGATCTGGATACGGTGACAACTAAGCAAGGATCAGGTCGCCGCTCACCAAAAGAACTAGCCATAGACAAGGGTGCATGAAAGTTTCCTATCCATGTGCCTAAACCATGAGTTGGTCGCGAGATCTTATGGGTTTCACCTCTAGCCTACCCAAACTTATTTGGGACTAAAGGTTTTATTGTTGTTGTTGATGCTGCTCTATTTTGTGATGTAGCATGAAAATTTGAACCCATGTCATGAAAACTTCGTCTATTTGTGTATGACTAATGCTATTTGTGTATGACTAATGTCCCAAACTTGCTGGACAGCAAGTATATATGTCATTTTCTGTACTATAGATGTTTAGAATTGGCTGAAATTTGAACGATATACTACTATTAATATACTAGATTTTCTGTAATTTTTTCATATTTTTTTGGGTAGTTCAAATTTTCGCCAAAAATCTGAACAAATATGGACAGAAATTTTGATATCTCATTTTTCCTTTGTTCCTTGTTCATAATTGGCTGAAAGTTGAACAGTAGACTACCTAAAATTCACCACAGAAATTGTTCTATTTTATACTTGATTGTATGTAATTTTTCAGATTTTTCTGGACAGTTCAAATTCTCGCCTAAAATTGGAATAAATCTGGACAGAAATTTAAAATCTCGTCTCTTCTTTGATCCTTGTCCAGAATTGACTGAAATTTGAACAGTAGACTACTTTTAATATACTTGATTTTCTGTAGTCTTTTCAGATATATTTTTGACTTGTTTGTTTTGGACAAAATTTAAATTCTCTAGGCATGTTTCAAGATTTCTCTTTGCTTGAGTTGCTCAGCAAGGGTTTTGGTTCATTTGGTTTACCAGCCTTTGCCCAAAGCCGTCAGGAGTGAGTCATAGGTTTTTTCAGAAGTTGCCGTCGGATGAGAGTCAGTTTGGCCCTTCTACGCTAAGCAAGGTCTCCCTAGTCTACCAAGGCTACCTGCCCCACATTTTCCAAAGGTTCCAAACACCTTGCCTCACCGGCCAAGGCAATAACTTATTTTTGGGGACTGCCAAGGCAATAACTAATCTTGCCCAGGATCAAAACGCTCTTATCTTGCCAAGGATCAAAACGCTCTGAAGATACAGGCGCACGGGTCCATGACGTCCACAAGACTGAAAATAAGCTAATGCTTTACAAACCAAGCTATTACAAAAATCATCAAGGCAGATGATCGTGAGCTTCATCCCTAAAACGCTCCCTAGCAATTGTGCAATGGAGATGAAAATACATATTCCATCTGAAATACCTATGCGTACGACAAGTCGATAATGTGCATGTATGTTGACGCGCGCACACACTGATTTCAGATTTCAGTGTCAACACAAACAGGGCAAGTTCAGAATAAAAGCACCCTCGCATGTTCTAATTTGAAATGGAGGGAGTGTTAGAAGCTGTATTGCTACACAAGCACAATCCTGTAGGGATTTCTATCAACCATGAACACTACCTGCTAGCTTGTATATATATTTGATTGTGGACTGGGAAAGTTTACATGCATATCTCTCAATATTAAGACCTTATTCCTGATAGCATAGAACTATTGTATGTGCGGCTTTGAATATGATTGCCTTCTTGCATGGGAGTATGTTTCATGTTTATTGTAAATTAAGATAGAAGGTCAAAAACCCTGATGGTTATACTAAAGGTACATGAACTGCTATCTTTTCGGATAATAGAAAAACAGCAGGCCACAATTCAAAAGAGTGAACTAGGAGGACTATTGCAATTGCTATAACGGAATCCTACGTCCAAGCAGAATATTGGGTACCAAGATTACTGGCAGAACACATCAGAAATGAAAACGATACTAAAAGGATTTATAGTATCGCTTGGTTGCTACGTCTATACGGCCCCCCGTGCATATAGCTCCCGCTTGCGCAGCGTCAGGGAAGGGTCCCACCACTCTGGTTACCTTGCTAACATTTAAAATAAAATGTGTGTGGTATATAATCCACTAATCATGCTTAAGACACGAAGTCTAGAAAAACAGTCATGAAATACTTAGACCAACACCCGAATTGCTTCCAAGATAAAATCATCCCTCGTAAGAGATGATATATTATGTATGTGCCAGATGTCTGAATCTTAGAACAGCCAGTAGAAACTTCCTTCTATCTATTTGGGGTGCCAAAACAGTAGGAATGCTGTTAAGTGGATATTATATGAAGTTGCGTTCTGAAAGTGTAACCGATCCCCGGATGGTTCTGGTAAGTCATAACAACCTATATACCATTGGACTAATGCCTACTCAAAGAATATTCAGGTAAAGTTCAATGTAAGTGTGGCTATAGGATCGAGATATGTGTTAGGAATAAGCAACTTGTATTCCAAAGAGGCCATAGGCCGATATATATACATGTACAGGTACGGAACATATGCAGGAAACCCCTTATAGAACGGGATAAATACAAAGGGGTACATGACTTATATTATAACTCTAACACCCCCCCCTCAAACTCATGGTGGATAAACAACACTGAGTTTGGAGAGATAAAAGCCATGTTGTGCTCTAGTCTGGGCCTTCGTCAGAAAATCCGCCAACTGTAACTCGGAAGGCACATACTGAAGAGCAATAACCTGATCCTGCACACCCGCGCGCACATAGAAAGCATCAACACCAATATGCTTGGTGGGTTCATGCTTCACAGGATCGCGCGCAATGCTAATAGCACCTGTACTGTCAGATAAGAGCAGAGTCGGTGTAGTAACAGAAACACCGAAATCCTGGAGTAACCAACGTAACCAGGTCACCTCTGCCGTCAAAAGAGCCATCGCTCGTAACTCAGCCTCTGCACTCGAACGGGAAACTGCAATCTGTTTCTTCGTCTTCCAGGCAATGAGAGAACCACCAAGAAAAACACAGTAAGCAGAAAGTGAACGGCGATCTCAAGGATCACTAGCCCACGTAGCATCCGAATAGGCCTGGAGCTGTAAAGAACTGGAGCAGGGAAAGAATAGACGGTGAGAGATCGTGCCCCAAAGATATCGGAGAACACGAAGGAGATGACTATAGTGAACCAATGTAGGAGCAGAGACAAACTGACTCAAAATATGAACCGGATAAGAGATATCCGGACGAGTGACAGCTAGATAGACAAGGCTGCCAACAAGATGACGATAACGCGTTGGGTCAGGCAGGGGATCACCATCAGTAGCATAGAGGTGAACATTAAGCTCCATAGGAGTCTCAACAATGCGCTCGTCAGTAAGAGCAACACGAGCAAGAAGATCTTGGATATACTTTTCCTGGGATATAAAAAAGCCATCAGAGGTAGAAGAGACTTCAATCCCAAGAAAGTAACGAAGAGGTCCAAGATCAGACATAAGAAACTGATCGCTAAGACGGGCCTTTACAAAGGCAATATACTCGGGGTCATCACCGGTTATGATCATGTCATCAACATAGAGAAGAAGAAGAGTCCGACCACGAGAAGAAAGGTGAATGAACAAAGCTGGATCATGAGCACTGGCTGAAAAACCAGCGGCAGTAACCACAGAGGCAAAGCGCTCAAACCAGGCTCGGGGGGCTTGCTAAGGCCATAGAGAGAGCGATGAAGACGACATACCATGCCATCTGGAACAGAATAGCCAGGGGGTGGCTGCATGTACACCTCCTCACGCAGCTCACCATTAAGAAAGGCATTCTTAACATCCAGTTGAGATATAGACCAGTGGCGTGCAGAGGCCACAGCAAGAAGTGTACAAACAGTGGTCATATGGGCGACAGGCGCAAGTCTCATCATAATCACGACCATGCTCCTGCTGAAAACCACTAGCCACAAGACGAGCTTTGTGACGCTCAAGAGAACCATCGGAGCGAGTCTTAACCTTGTATACCCACTTACAAGTGATAGGACGAACTCCGGGAGGAAGGGAAACAAGATCCCATGTCCCAGTGCGTTCAAGAGCAGCAATCTCCTCTGCCATCGCACACTGCCATTCAGGATGAACAATAGCCTGACGATAAGAAGTCGGCTCGAGAACAGCAACACCAGCAGTGGGAAAACCAAAGCGATCAATAGGCGGACGAGGACGAGAACGTAAGCCATAAGTAGGCTGAGACGAGGAGGACGAGACATCTCCAGAGGCATCCACAGGACGTGAACGACGAGTGTAACATTGAGGAAAAGGTGGAACAATGGCAGGAGGAATCGCCAAGGTAAAATCGGAGGGTGGCGACGAAGAAGGCACCGGAGAGGAAGGTGTAGAATCCAGTGACAGGCTAGACGAGGAGACCGGGGAAGATGGTGGCGGCACATCAACTAGAGGTGGAGAAGCAAAGGGAGCGGAAGGAATAGACAAAGGCTCGATGGGGGTGATAGGTGAGTCAGGAAAAGTGAGGAAAGAGATATCCTCCACGGAAAAGATCGAGGAAGATGAGCGTGAGTAGAAGGGACGAGACTCATCAAAAGTCACATCTCGAGAGATACGCATCCGACGACCAATAGGATCCCAACAGCGATAGCCCTTATGCTCATCACTGTAACCTAAGAAGACACACTCAACAGACTGAGCGGTCAGTTTAGTGCGTTCGCGAGGGGCAAGAAGAACACAGCAAACACAACCAAACAAGCGAAGCATCGAATAATCGGGGGAACGATCAAAAAGACGCTCGAAAGGAACACCACCCTGTAGAGCGGTGGAAGGTTGGAGATTGATGAGATAGGTGGAGGTCGAGACGGCCTCAGCCCAAAAATGAGGCGGGAGAGAGGCAGCAATCATCAATGCACGAGCCGTCTCAAGAAGATGACGATGCTTGCGCTCAGCTACACCATTCTGAGCATGAGCACCAGGACAAGAGAATTGAGAGAGAGTCCCTTGCTCAGCAAGAACACCATGCAACATCTTAGAGATATACTCTCCAGCGGAGTCAGCACGAAACACACGAATGGGAGAAGAGAACTGAGTATGAACCATGGCAGCAAAACGCTTATAAATAGACAACACCTCACTACGAGAAGTCATGAAATAAAGCCATGTGTAACGAGAGAAATAATCAATGAAAATAATATAGTATTTCTGACCACCTTTCGAATCGAAGGGAGCCGGACCCCATACATCAGAATGAACTAAATCGAAAGGACGTGTAGACACTGACTCACTATGTGAATATGGTAACTGAATCTGCTTGCCAAGACGACAACCCTGACACTCTAAAGCCACATCTCCTGAGACAGACCCCAGAAGACCGCGACGAACTAAAGACGACAAACGAGAACCACATAGATGACCAAGGCGATGAAGCCACTGCTGGAAGGAACCAGTAGCAGAGGCAACTGAAGCGGAGGAACTAGCAATAGTGGTGGCAACGGAAGGAACATGAAGCCAGTCCAACTCCCAAAGACCCTAAGATCACGGCGGCGAGGGCCAGCTCCAACCAGAGTGTGCGTGCGACGGTCCTGGACAGAACAAGAGTCAGCGTCAAGGATGACGCGACAACCAGAATCAGTAAGTTGACCAGCAGAAAAGAGATTCATGGTAAGTCGAGGAACATGAGCAACATCTGGAACAGAATAAGAAGGAGTGATAAGATTGCCTCGACTAACGACAGAAAGAGGAGTACCATCAGCAGTGAGGACCTGAACAGGAGAATCAAGCGATCGAAGAGAAGACAGAGGGGAAGAATGAGAAGACATATGAAAAGAAGCTCCAGAGTCCAGAACCCATGGGGATGTACCTGACTGTGTAGAGGGTGGTTGCGCAGTGCGGGAAGCATCAGTCACAGAACCAGCAGTACCCGGCGAGGAAGAACCTAAGACCGCGAGCAGACGCTTAAGCTTCAGAATATCTTGCTCAGTCAGAGCGATGGATGAAGTTGTCGAGGTAGATGAAGAAGTCTCGGAAGATGATGATCGGGCCTTGCGCAGATGTTTCTTCTTGGTGTAGCACTGGGACTCAACATGACCATCATGGTTACAGTAGCCACAATGTGGACGAGGGCGACCCGAACCTCCAGAGGGAGTAGGCAAAAGCGGCGGAGCACTCAAGCGGGAAGGGGTCGGTGCAGCAAGTGGCGTAGAAGGAGTTCGAGCAGCAAGCACAGAAGGAACCTCCAGTAAACCAGCACCACGTAAGCGAGTCTCCTCAGCACGAATCTCAGAAAGTGCCTCCATGAGAGAAATACGGCCACGAGCAAACAACTGAGCCCGCCGGGGCTCAAACTCCGTACGGAGTCGAGACAGGAACTCATAGACACGATGAAATTCCAAATTAGCCTGGACGGCCTGGCAACAGGAGCAAGTACGACAACCAGCACTGCGAAGAGAATCAAGCTGGCGCCAGATAGCAGAACTCTGTGCATAGAACTCATCAACTGTAGAGTCACCCTGCTGAAGAGCATGCTCCTGACGGACCACAGAGAGGTATAAGGCATCACCAGAGGGCTCATAGCGCTGACGAAGACGGGTCCACATCTCAAAGACAGTAGGAAGACCCAGAAACTCAGAGGCAAACTGAGGCAGAACACTGGCAGTAAGAACAGTTGCAGCACGAGCATCATCATCAAGCCACTGGGTGTAAATAGACAGAGCACCATGATACACCTGAAGAGCCTCCTCGTAAGTCACAACTTGTTCCTCGTAAGCACGGATAGCAGCCTCATCAGCAACCTTAGCAGCATCCTTAGCAGCTTGATTAGCATCCACAGGAAGAACCGGAGGGATCGGCGGAGTGGGAGCCATAGGAGGAACTGGACGGGGCGGACAGCAGACATCGCCAGAAAGAACACCCCAGAGACGGATGCCGCGCATATGAATGCGCATGAAGCCAGTGAACTCGGTGTAGTTAGAACCATCGAAGATCACCGGACAGCGAGGGACAGCAACATAGCCTGTTACAGCAGACATTTTTTAGGAAAGAAGCAGAGTCAACCACGGGCGCTGGCGCTCGGAACGAATCGATCTAACGATGGAGCGGAGCACCGCTGGCGCTCGGGGCGAAGAGAGCTCGAGCGGGAGCCGGGAGGAGCAAGGAGCGCCAGCAGCAGACAGGGAATCAGGTTGGGGCACGATCGGGAGACTCCTGCGAGCGAAGGATCTGGGCGGCGGCTCGATCTAGGCGGGCCCGCTAGCGAGGGAGCTCGATCAAGAGACTCCTGCGAGCGAGCGAGCTGGGCGGGGGCTCGATCTGGGCAGGCCCGATCCGCTGGTGGCGAAGGAGATCAAGGCTAGCGACCGACGCAGGGAGACCGATCCAGCGGAGGAAGAGCCAGCGGCCGTCGCTGGGCAGTGCGGGAGTAGCGACGCCGGTAGGAGGTCCGCAGGGAGAAAAAGTGGATCGAGAGCACGAGTTGCGCGTGCGGAAAAAAAACCTAATGCTCTAATACCATGTTAGGAATAAGCAACTTGTATTCCAAAGAGGCCATAGGCCGATATATATACATGTACAGGTACGGAACATATGCAGGAAACCCCTTATAGAACGGGATAAATACAAAGGGGTACATGACTTATATTATAACTCTAACAATATGGACCCATCAAATGCAAAGGACAAACATTGACAAAGCTACCAGACTCTACTTTTTTGGTTAAGTGATCGAAGATCACATTGAATCCATAGAAAAATAATACTATTAAAAAACATAGAAAAACCAATACTATTAAAAAAGGTCGAGGTTTTGATCATGAACTATTTACTCAAGTGCTTGCTCCAAAACCTTCAGCCACATTCTCATTTTCATCAATGTCCTAAACCCTAAAGTCAAACTCGGTCCCACCGAAACATCAACATCCGGTCTCACCGAGTTACACTTATATAGTCACTGCCTAAAACCTAGCAACTCGGTCTCACCGAGATGGCCCTTCGGTCCCACCAAAGTGCATTTGCCAACCTTCTATTGCCTATCGATTTCACCTTAAAATTTCAAGTGGTTTCATCGGTCTCACCGAAGTGTGGAAAGTACTTAGGTGTCATCACTCATAGGTCTCACCGAGCTGTTCCAACCGGTCTCACCGAAACGCCTAAAATTCAAACCTTTTGTACTGGTCGGTCTCACCAAGTGGTTTCACCAGGTCCCACTGAATAGTGCATAAAGGTGTGTACCGGTTGGATTTTTGGTGGTATGGTTCTTGGACTGTTTCATATTTACCCCATTATATATGGTGTTTCCTGCATATTCTACACCTACACCTATACATGTATATATATACTGGTCTTCTTTCCCCGTCGACGGTTGTTCCTGCCAAAGGTTGTCCTGTCGTTGCCATTGTTCCCTGCTGAAGGCCGCCCCGTCGCTATAACTGCTGCTCTTGAGTCCCAATCAGATCGTGCAGGGTCTTTCGCTCGCCATCGAGTCGCCAGGTCTTCTACTTGCGACCGAGTCTTTCTCCCGATCGAATGGCCCCGCCTGTCTTCTGCTCGAGCGCCCAGGTTTCGCCGTTGTCCCGCACCAGTCCCTCACCAGATCCTCTCGCCGCCAGCAGACCGCCGTCCTCGCCAGCTCCCTTCGTCAGACCGTCGTCCTCGCCGGATCTCGTCGCCAAACGGTCGTCATCGCCGCATCGTCGCTAGACAGTCGTCCTCGCCGCATCCCGTCGCTATCCTCGCTGGATCTTGCTGCCAACCGCCGTCCACGCCGGATTCCGTTGTCGTTCTCGCCGGACTCCGCCGCTGCTGACTCTACTGTCGCTGAACCCCGTTGCCAACTGCCGGCCTGCTGTCCTCGTCTGTCGCCCACACGATCGTTGGGTGCGGTTCTGTTCGTTGTTGCTGTCTGTTGACTAAAAAAAGCAGGCGCAATGTCTTCGTCGTCAGGCTATGTCGTTGTTCCTCGTTGTCCGGTGATCTTTGCTGGTACAAACTACATCAAGTTTGTTGGCTTCATGTGCATTCATATGTGTGGCCTTCGTCTTTAGGGTGTTCTTTCTGGCGAGGTCTCTAGTCCGCCATGTTCGGTTCCTCCTGTGGCTCCTACTCCGCCAACGCCACTGATTCTTGCTACAGATACTACTCGGGTTGCGAAAGATGCAGCCAAGCTTGCTGACGAGGCTATTGTTACTGATTATGATAAGCAGGTTTCGACTTATGAGGCTCTCTCCACCTATCATGAGGCTATGTCTGCTTACACCCAGTGGCTTGATGATGATGCTCGTGCCGCGGCTGATCTCACTGCTAGTGTTCTGCCTCAGTTTGCCTTCGAGTTTCTAGGCCTCCCTACCGTGTTTGAGATGTGGACCCGTTTCCATCGGTGCTATCAGCCCTCTGGTGATGCCTTATACTTGTTTGTGGTCCGCCAGGAGCATGCTCTTCGGCAGGGTGACTCCACTTTTGATTATTTCTATGCATAGAGTGTTGCTATCTGGCATCAGCTTGATTCTCTCCGCGCTACTGGTTATCGTACTTGTCAGTGTTGCCAGGCTGTGCCGGCTGATTTGGAGTTTCATCGTGTCTATGAGTTCTATGAGTTCTTGTCACGACTCCGTAAGGAGTTTGAGCCCCGGGGCACTCTGTTGTTTTCTCGTGGTCATATTTCTCTTATGGAGGCGCTTTCAGATATTCGTGCTAGGAGACTCGTTTATGTGGTGTTGGTTTACTTGAGGTTCCCTTTATTCTTGCTGCCCGAGTACCTGCTATGCCACCTGCTGCACCGACTCCTTCTCGCCCCAGTGCTCCGCCGCTCTTGCCCACTCCTCCTGGCGGTCAGGGCCGCTCTCGTCCTCATTGCAGCTACTGCAATCAGGATGGTCATGTTGAGTCTCAGTGCTTCAAGAAGAAGCGACACATGCATAAGGCGCGGACATCATCCTTAGGGACTCCTACTTCGACATCTTCAGCCATCGCCTTGGCTGAGCGGGATATTTTGAGACTCAAGTGTCTGCTTGCCGCTTCAAGTTCTTCTTTGATGAGCACTGCAGGTGTCGGTGTCAAAACCGGCGGATCTCGGGTAGGGGGTCCCGAACTGTGAGACTAAAACCGATGGTAACAGGAGATGAAGGGGACACAGATTTACCCAGGTTCGGGCCCTCCTATGGAGGTAATACCCTACGTCATGCTTGGTTGTATTGATGATATGGGGGGTTACAGAGTTGATCTACCTCGAGATCGAATAGCTAACCCTAGATGAGTTGTCCTGTCTCTACAACCTAAAACCCTCCGGCTTATATAGGCGTGGAGGGTGCCTAGCGTTTACACATGGTCGGTTACATGTCGAAGAGTTAAACATGCCTATCTACGCTTGACGACTTGGAGAATACGTCATAACTTCTCGGGGCTTCCGTCCTGGCGACGGTGACCCTGATCACCCAATGTCCACCTTGCGGCCCATACAGTCCGGCCCATAAGCAATAGGTTGGCTATCCGAGGACCCCTTAATCCAGGACTCCCTCAACAGGTTCTATGACTGATGCTTCACGTACTGAGCAATCACCCTCTACAGTCAAGTACATCCCCATGGGTTCTGGACTCCGGAGCGTCTTTTCATGTCTTCTCATTCTTCCAATTTGTCCTCTCTTAGATCGCTTGCTTTTCCTATTCATGTACTCACTGTTGATGGTACTCCTCTTTCTGTTGCTAGTCGAGGCAATCTTACACCCCTTATTATGTTCCTGAGGTTGGTCATGTTCCTCGACTTATCATGAATCTATTTTCTGCTGGTCAACTTACCGATTCTGGTTGTCACGTCATCCTTGACGTTGACTCTTGTTCTGTTCAGGATCGTCGGACGTATACTTTGGTTGGGGCTGGCCCTCGCCGTCGTGATTCTCAAGGTCTTTGGGAGTTAGACTTGCTTCATGTTCCTTCCGCTGCCACCACTATCTCCAGTGCATCCGCTTCGGTCGCTTTAGCTACCGACTCCTTCCAATAGTGGCATCATCGTCTTGGTCATCTTTGTGGTTCTCGTTTGTCATCTTTAGTTCGTCGAGGTCTTCTGGGGTCTGTCTTAGGAGACGTCTCTTTAGAATGTTAAGGTTGTTGACTTGGCAAACAGATACAGTTACCGTATCCAACTAGTGAGTTGATGTCTCATCATCGATACTATATTATTTTCATAGATGATTTCTCTCAGTACACTTGGCTTTATTTTATGACTTCTCGCAGTGAGGTTTTGTCCATCTATAAGCATTTTGCTGCCATGGTTCACAGTCAGTTCCCTTCGCCCATTCGTGTGTTCGTGCTGACTCCGCTAGCAAGTATATTTCTAAGATGTTGCGTGGTGTTCTTGCTGAGCAGGGGACTCTTTCTCAATTCTCTTGTCCTGGGCTCATGCTCAGAATGGTGTGGTTGAGCGCAAGCATCGTCACCTTCTTGAGACGTCTCGTGCATTGATGTTTGCCGCCTCTCTTCCGCCTCATTTTTGGGTTGAGGTTGTCTCCACCTCCACCTATCTCATCAATCTTCAGTCGTCCATTGCTCTACATGGTGGTGTTCCTTTCGAGCGTCTTTTTGATCGTTCACCTGATTATTCGGCACTTCGTTTGTTTGGTTGTGTCTGCTATGTTCTTTTTGCCCCTTGTGAACGCACCAAACTGACTGCTCGGTCAGTTGAGCGTGTCTTCTTAGGCTATAGTGATGAGCATAAGGCCTATCGTTGTTGGGATCCTATCGGTCATCGGATGTGTATTTCTAGGGATGTGACTTTTGATGACTCTCGTCCCTTCTACCCGCATCCCTCTTCCTCAACCTTTTCAACGGAGGATATTTCTTTCCTCACTATTCCCGACACACCTATCATCCCCGTTGAGCCTTTTGTCTCTCCGTCCTACTAACTTTGCTTCTCCACCTCTTGCCGATTCGCCACCACCATCTCCCACGATTACTTCACCTTGCATGTCACCGGATTCTGTACCTTCATCCCCGGTGACTTTTTTGCCTCCATCCCCTACTTCTACTTCGAGTCTTCCTTCTCGAATTCTTCCATCTTTTCCTCAGCATTACACTCGCCGTTCACATAATGTGGATGCGTCTACCGATGTGTCGTCCTCCTTGTCTCAACCTACCTATGGCTTGCGTCCTCGTCCGTTCCGCCTGTTGGTCGCATTGGTTTTCCAACCGTTGGTGTTGCTGTTCTTGAACCGACTTCTTAACGTGAGGCTGTTGTTCATCTCGAATGGCTGTTTTCGATGGCACCGGAGGTTGCTGCTCTTAAACGCACTGGTACGTGGGATCTTGTTTCTCTTCCTCCAGGTGTCTGTCCCATCACTTGTATCACTTGTAAGTGGGTCTACAAGGTTAAGACTAGCTCCAATGGTTCTCTTAAGCGTTACAAAGCTCGCCTTGTGGCTAGTGGCTTTCAGCAGGAGCATGGTCGTGATTACGACAAGACTTTTGCTCATGTGGCCCATATGACCACTATTCGTACACTTCTTGTCGTGGCCTCTGCACGACAATGGTCTATTTCTCAGCTTGATGTTAAGAATGCATTTCTTAATGGTGAGCTACATGAGGAGGTATACATGCAGCCACCACCTGGGTATTTTGTTCCATATGGCATGGTATGTCGTCTTCGTCGCTCTCTCTATGGCCTTAAGCAAGCCCCTCGTGCCTGGTTTGAGCGTTTGGCCTTTTTGGTGACTGTCGCTGGTTTTTCAACGAGTGCTCATGATCCAACGTTTTTTGTTAACATTTCACCTCATGGACAGACTCTTCTTCTCTATGTCAATGACATGATCATCACTGACGACGACCCCGAGTATATTGCCTTTGTAAAGGCCCATCTTAGTGAGCAGTTTCTTATGTCTGATCTTGGACCTCTTCATTACTTTCTTAGGATTGAAGTCTCTTCTACCTCTGATGGCTTTTTTATATCCTAAGAAAAGTATATACAGGATCTTCTTGATCGTGCTGCTCGTACCGATGAACGCATTGTTGAGACTCCCATGGAGATCAATGTTCACATCTGTGATACTGATGGTGAACCCTTGTCTGATCTGACACGTTATCATCATCCTGTTGGGAGTCTTGTCTATCTAGCTGTCACTAGTCCGTATATCTCTTATCCGGTTCATATTTTGAGTCAGTTCGTCTCTGCTCCCACTTCGGTTCACTATAGTCACCTTCTTCGTGTTCTCCGATATCTTCGGGGCATGATCCCTCACCGTCTGTTATTTCCTCGCTCCAGTTCTTTACAGCTTCAGGCCTATTCGGATGCTACATGGGCTAATGATCCCTCTTATCGTTCTTCACTTTCTGCTTAGTGTGTTATTCTTGGTGGTTCTCTCATTGTCTGGAAGACGAAGAAACACACTGCAGTTTCCCGTTCGAGTGCAGAGGTTGAGTTGCAAGATATGGCTCTTTTGACGGAAAAGGTGACTTGGTTACGATGGTTACTTCAGGATTTTGGTGTTCATGTCACTACACCTATTCTGCTATTATCAGACAATACATGTGCTATTAGCATTGCGCACGATCCTGTGAAGCATGAGCTCA
Organism: Hordeum marinum; assembly: GCA_022496015.1. Taxonomy (NCBI): domain Eukaryota; kingdom Viridiplantae; phylum Streptophyta; class Magnoliopsida; order Poales; family Poaceae; genus Hordeum; species Hordeum marinum. Next base: position 273,762,379 of record CM039677.1, on the reverse strand, counting down.
CCAAGCATATTGGTGTTCATGCTTTCTATGTGCGCGCTGGTGTGTAGGATAAGTTATTGCTCTTCAGTACGTACCTTCCAAGTTACAGTTGACAGATTTTCTGACGCTTCCTCCGGGCTTTCTTTACGCACTATTATGGATAGTCAAATAATGGGAAAAATTGGATTCAATTGTCAACCGGTCCTATCGAAAGTAGGATTGACTATGGATCGAGCCATCGCACATGGTTTCATAAAATCTGTACGATTTTCCCGATCTAAATCGAGCAGGTTTCCATGAAGATCTTGTTCAGACTAGAGCGCGGCATGGCTTCTATCTCTCCGAACTCAGTGTTGTTAATCCATCATGAGTTTGAGAGGGGGTGTTAGTACCATTTATATAGCCATGTAGTCTTTCGTATTTACCCCATTGTAAGGGTTTCCTACAGATATTCTACACATGTACATGTACATGTATATATACACTGGCCTATGGCCTCCTGGAAATACAAGTTGCATATTTCCTAATAAGCAGTAGTACCATCTGGAATGGACGAATGATGGAAGAGGACACACGAAGAAAACAACCAACGCAGAGAACTTGCTTCAGTGAGCGGAGCAAAAGGAAGTGGGCATCCTACAAAGTTCAATGGGCAAGTCCCCAGGAAAAACAACACAACAAAGAAAGGTGCTTAAATGGGAGGGGGGGGGGGCGGAGGCTCTAGGTAAACCAAATCACAGGTTCGCACCTAAGATCGTTCAGGTAAATAACCCCACTTGGTAGAAGGCTCAGCTCTGCTAGCGTGCATATGCCGAATAGCTTCAAAGACAACCTGATATAACCCCAACCACATCTACCGAGAGATACGCCGCAAATCAGCAAACAAGCTCTAGGACCAAAACAAAAGAGGAATATATAGCAAGGGAAGGACCAAAAGACCAAAATACCCATGAAAATGCTCCGGCGTATACATGGGCCTCGGAAGCTGAACAATCAGAGTCAAGGAAGGTGCAGAAGGGAAATTCTGCCTCAAGGCCTTCTCTTTCAGTAAGAGTTGTGTACCTTGTGAATTTAATCATGTATCTTTCGGTAGATGTTTCTGAAGACATATTTCTTCAGAAAGACCAGAAGATATATTTCTTCAGAAAGACCAGAAACTCTCCACCTACCTAAGACATATTTGTTCAGAAAGACAAGAATCTTTCGAATATCATAGGTCTTTCCCTCTTGGAGAAAGCCCGTGAACTGGGCAACAACCTTTATGGGATATCTTCATACATATGGTTACCCTTCGAGCAAAATAATCAAGCAGCAAAAGTAACAGTATCAACACATGGAAACCAGCAGAACATATGAAAGGTGGGTATAAAGTGAAGGTTGGTACCTGAGAGTCGAGTATAACCAAGTCCATATGCTTAATCGGACCATTATCAGTTCCACCACGGTCATGCCACAGACGTGACACATACACGCGAATGCATCTAAGCGAGTTGCCCGGACGAAGCTCGGACAAAGCATTAAACGCCATCTATATCAGGAGGCTTAACTAATATATACGAACAGAGCAAGAATAAACTACACAAGGCTTAGTTTCCCAAGCATGGAAAATAGATGGCATACCACGTTCTCATGAAACACATAAGAACCCACACAAGCATGCTAATATAGAACAGGGGCCCAGCAAGAACAGGACCAACACACACAAAATAAGAAAATGCCAAAAGGTAATATTAAACAGAGGAATACACACATAACAGGACACGAGAGGGACAATATATCCTACCTGATGATAGGCGAGAGTCAAGAGATCAGGCAAAACAACAGGACCCACAAAACTGAACGCAAGGCCTGTAAAAAATAATCGACAACAGGATCAACCAACAGAAATACCAAGCTAATTAAGCATCTAGAAGCTAAAGCCATCAGCCAACAAACTACACGTGTTGGCCATATAAACTAACACAGCACCACCCATACACAAATTACATGGATCCACACACAGCCTTCAAAAATACAGGTTGCTTCTTTACTACCTGCATAACATAAGAGAACATGAAAAAAGGACTAATTATCAACACATCAGATAAGGACAGAAAAAAGGATCAACTATATATCTGATCACACCGAAACACTAAATTCCAATCCAGTTCTAAGAGCATGATGTGTACAGCCTGTCAGGATCTGCAAAACCTAAGAAACAAAGCAGGGAATAATAAGGACTAATAACATGCAAGCAAATATTAAAGACATGTCACCTGATATCAGCACATACACAGTGAAATAATCCAAATTCCAGTTCTAAGAACATATGGTGCACAGCCCGTAAGGCTACCATCTGCAAAACCTAGAAAAGTGAGCAGGAAATAAGTACTAACAACACATCAGCCAAGTATGAAAAAAAGGGCTCATTTCATATTCGATTACACTGTACAACTCAAATCTTATTTCTTAGTAAATATAATTATAGGGCCCATGCAGTGAACAGCCTGCCAGACACCTAGAACTAATAAGCAATCCATTAAGTACAGATGATTTGACAGTACAACCAAAAAGGAAAAGCAATGGATGAGCCAAACAGAAAATAAAGCAACAGCTTGTCAGGCTCCTAGAACTAACAAGGAATCCATAAACCACAAATGACCTGATATAGTACAAACAATAAGAAGCAATGCATGAACCAAACAAGAAATAAGGCACCAATCTAACTGGTCCTTATCTACAGATGTAAATTTGCTCATGTTCCGGGTTGGCACCTAATTTATTACACACTTAACATGAGCCTGAGCCTGAAAAGTGGAGCCAGAGCTTGCAATGACACTAAACCTAAGATCTCTGAAACAATTTTATCCTTCATTCATCCTGGATCAGGCCCACTTAGTTTATCCAAAAGAACCAAAAAGTACTAACCATCATATCACAGACTCACATTCATCCCTTACACTTGAGGACAAGGAAAAAGAAACACCAATCAAAGAATATAGGTCAGAAAAATCCTTCCTTGACAGATAGAAAATGAGGCATGGTAGAAACCAAGGAAGAGAACAAAAATCTACTACTTTGGATGAATTTAGCTATATCCAGTGCCCTGCTCACCAGTAAGGTACCCAACAAAGCCAGAAAGAGAACAAAAATAATCCCTTCATTGAAATGTAGCTACACATGAGAATATTCTTGACAAACAACAACAACAACAACAACAAAGCCTTTAGTCCCAAACAAGCTGGGGTAGGCTAGAGGTGAAACCCATAAGATCTCGCGACCAACTCATGGTTCTGGCACATGAGAATATTTTTGACAGGAACAAACAAATAAACCTAGCTAACCATGACCATTTACTGAACAAGAAGAAGGCTACCAAGCATTATCAACTAAGGTACACATCAGACACATCCACGGGGACAACTTACAAAAACCAGTAACATAAGAGAAGAAAAGGTTCACCTAGTAGAAACTTCACTGGCATGTTCGCTGGAATCAGGTGGGGCGTCGCAGGTGTTAGGCAGTCTGTGTGTTACTTACCTACAGATCCACGAATGGAGGGGAGAGAGGGCCAGATCGAAGGAGGCGCCGGTGGCAATCGACGAATCTGCGAGAAAAGGAAGGCGAACATCAGAAATGAGCAGCAGGCAGTGGCCAAGAACAGGGAAGAATAAAGACATACGCACAGATTGACGACCACAGCGGCAAATCCGTGGAGCGACTGGATTTTGATGGGACCTGCAAGCGAACGAGATCTCAAACCAAAAAAAGCACGGATAAACAGACGGGTAGAATCAGGACACGACGAGGAAAGGCACCTCAACCGACATCGTGCCGCAGCGAGACCATTGCAACACCTAGCCAAGACTCCAGATGCAGGCACCCCCAACGCTTGCCCAGCAAGGACCAGAACAGCAAGGAACAAGAACGGAGCAGGAGCAGTGAGAGCAAATGGCAAGGGGAAGGAAAAAAGGGAGGGGCAACACGAGAATAAGTCAAAAACAAGTTGGGATAGGCTAGAGTTGAAACCCATAAGATATCGAAACCAAGTCATGGTTCTGGCATGTGGATACATAACTTCCATGCACACCTGTCCTGTAAATAGGAAAATTATGGAGGCATGCACATGAATCAGTTTTCAAACAGATATCTGCTCTCTATACCTAAATTGGGTGTCACTTGACCTCTAATTTCAGAAAGAGCACTGCTGTGCACACGACTGATTCGCACATGATCCACAAACGACAAGTGACCTACACCATTGGATTGCCTCTTTTTTTTTAATTTGCGTGGCTCCAAATCGTGTCATTCGCAAATCGTTCATGAACAGATCGTGTGCACAGCACTTTTGTTGCAGAAAAGAACAACTGCACTTCGGTAGCAGCAACCTGATTGACCATTATTTTCGGGAAACATATGTACTACATTGGCATATGTTCAGATTTAGGTAACAAAAACCAGAACCCAGGAAACTGATGTTTAAGATTCGGATAATCCATTTCTGTTTTGGTGTTGCAAGAAACAGAGTAAGATTCTTCTTCTTGTGTATATGATTTGCACTTGCCTGCTTGTCAAACAAAACCATGCCTAAGGAGCATATCATCACACGTGTCGCACATTCAGTTAAACAAGTGCTTTAAACTAAGGTGAACTTATGGTTCATTCCGAGTCCAGAGACCCCGGACCATTTTTCTTCTTCACATCAGGAGTAGGCATCCATCTACCCATTTGGCAAATACACAGTATTACTCCTGTAGCATAGCTTCAAGTTTCAGGGATCTAAATATGTATCTTGTAAACCAATTTCAGGTTATATTATACGTCAGCAGCAATGGTTCACATAAAGGCTCTGCATTTGATTAAGCTTTGTAGACATCAAAATAAATTTAACACTGTTATAGAATTTCAATATGATGTTTAAATAATTAAACAAATAATTCCTCTTCCCACCAGAAGCTTAAGATAGTTACTCGGTACTAGGATTGCTAGCTTCAGGATTTTACACTGGTTATTACTCCCTCCGTCCCATAATGCAAGACGTTTTTTAACACTAGTGTAGTGTTAAAAAACGTCTTGCATTATGGGATGGAGGGAGCATGTGAAACAGCTCTAGAGACCAAAGGAGTAGTTGTTTTAACATTGCAATTTTAGACTCAAGAATATGCAATTAGGCAAATTAACCAGGACTTTTAGAACTAACTTGAGCATGCCATAGGCCCATGCAGGCCCCATGTTAACCACGAATACTATTTGCAGAATTAACCATTACGAGCTCCGAAGGTTCCACAAAATAAACAGTTCACGCTTTATTTCTGCAAATCATAATTGCAAATAGGACGATGAACATAGGTGGTATGAATGACATACAGCTAGATAGACCAAGCCATAAACGGCAGATACTACAACCAGAACGCCATTGGAGAAAAAGATGTGAGATGCTTAGACACAGGAAATGAGCTGGTGTTTCGGTCAATGACCCGCAGTTTCCCCTCATGATCGTACCTAAGGCGGAAGGTGGTGATGTGGAGCACGCATCCATCAGCGACACCAAAGGCATCCTGAAAATCAATACCATCGCCTGCCACACAATCAATCAGGCAAAACCTGGCATTTCCCATGTATGTGAGAGTTGCCCCCTCCCGTTTAGCCACCTGATGCCACGGGATCCACATCTTGTACTCATCGACCATCTTCCAGTTTGGTGGTTGTATTGTGCTGCTACTACGGGAGGCAACTTGGCAGGAGCAGATGTAGCCGTCCTCGTGTAGACCAACCCATGCATCTAGCTCGCCATCAAAGTAACCTCGGCCTTTGAAAGGCAACATCCAATCCCCATGGCGCCTCCACTCACACTTCCTTGAGTCAAACGATAAGGTGCCATAGACCTTCTTGCTCCACGAAGACACGAATATGGTGTGTCCGTCTGGGTGCAAGGCATACGAGAAAATCATTTCATCCTTCGTGAAGGGTGTCGGCATGCTTTTCCAGGACCAGTCAGTGCTTGGGCAGAAAGAGAGGTCCTTAGTCAAAGTTTTTGTCATCACCTCAAAGGACAGAGGCCGCTCCATGTAATGGTAGGCAAACGCAAATAGCCTGTCACCAGAGCTCAAAAAGATGTTGGAAGTACCGAGCAGTGCATCCGGAATGGGGTGGCCAATGGCCAATCCAGCCGTGTCAGTGTCATAGAGGAGGGTTCCAGTATGTTGGTTGCTCGTGGCTATGATGTTGCTGCCCAAGGCTGCGAACTTCATGGCATAGCCACGTGCAGATGACACTATCCGAAGGACGGGGGGCTCCATGAGGTTTGGATTATCAGCATCGATCTTGCGGATGGTGTAGCCCTTGTCCCAGTCATCTAGAACCAGATAGAGACTCTTCTGCTTTGTGACCGGAGCCAGATGGAGATTCTTCTGCTTTTTGCCCTTGCGATCGCAGTTGTTTGCCTGACACCCGCCCTGCCGTCGCTTAGGCATCCCTCCGCCGATGAGATGGAACCAGGTGCTCCTGCCGACAGTAGGAAAGATGATTTGTAAACTAATGAAATAACATAAATGGAATGGGTAAGAATCGAAACATGTTTGGTTCAACAAATAACAATATGATGCAAGCAAAATAATCAATCAGAAACTAAAAGGGCGTGGAAATAATCCACTGACTGAATCATGAACTACCAGAACTAGCTCTGAATAATCCAGATCTAGCAAAGCGATTGCATACAATCGCGGACAGGGAGGCGGATCTAGATATAGATAAAAACGAAAACGAGACTGAGAGGGCAGGTACCTCAAAAATCGAAATCGCGGAACCCGCACAAAAAGTGAAAACAAAAGCGGCAGCTGTGCGCGAGAGGTGTGAGAGAGGCCGGGTCGCAGGAGATTTTATAGCGGATTTCGAAAACCAAGAGGTAGTCGGATTCAGGGGATCTAGCTAATCTTACAAACGAACGCGATATGCCGGAGCAAACCGCGGACAGGGAGGCGGATATATAGATCTACAATAAAACAAAACAAAAAACAAAAACGAGACTGAGACGGCTGGTACCTCAAGAAACGAAATCGCCGAACCGGCAAGAAAACGAAAACCAAAGCGGCAGCTTTGCGTGAGAGGTGTGTGGGAGGCTGGATCGCAGGAGATTTTATAGCGGATTTTTTGAAGACCAATAGGTAGTCGGATTCGGGAAAAAAAATTCAAATACCAAATTCCAAAAGCATATGTCAAAACTAAAAAAAATCAAAAATAGCACCCGTCGACCTCTGGTGGACCGAAGAGGGCCCGTCGGCCTCCAGGAGGCTGAAGAGCCCCTGGATAAGGCCCGGCCGACCGGGGGCAATTTTGACAAATTTGACCTAAAATCGAAAGGATTTCACGAAGTGAACTGTTCGTCGAAAAACTGCACTATATGGCGCCTTTGCCTCAGGCGCCACAGATCAGCCACGCTAGCGCACCGTGGCACAGGCCCAACCCCACTACGCCGCAGTGTGGCGCCTAAGAAAAAGGCGCCACACATTACACGCCGCAGTGTGGCGCCTAAGAAAAAGGCGCCACGCATGTAATGTGTGGCGCCTTGCCGTAAGGCGCCACACTGCCACTTATGCAGCCGCGGGCCGACACCTTCCCCCCTCCCTCCCCCAGTCCTCCTTCCATTCAGGACGGCGGCGGTGGCAGGCTTCTCTCCTCCTCGAAATCCCCTCTTCGAAATTGGCCAGATCTGTGGATTTCTTCCGTGGATTTCTTCCCCAAAACGTTTTTGAAGGTAATCTCCTCCGTTCCCCATCTTTCTATCCAAAGAATGTATCATTTTTTCAGTTTATGTTAGTTAGGATGATAGGCAAGATTTGGTTGGATTCGAAATGAGGATTCGTATATGAGTAGATAATTATTCAAATGAGTCTTCCTATATGATTTGTTCATTTGTGCTATCATTTTGTGAAACATATGTATCATTGTTTACATGAATATATATTAGATGAATATATGTATGAACATATGTGGAACATATGTATGATTTGTTCAATTGTGGTACCATTTTGTATGAACATATGTATGATTTGTCCAATTTGTGGTATCATTTTTCAGATGTATTTGTTGAGATGAATTGTATTTGTATAACTCATGTAATTATCTTGAAATATGTAGGATGGTGTGGCTTTTGGATGATTACTATGACGTTGAACATCGGTCCTATTTGATGTCGGAGAAGAAAATGATAATGATAGCATACTAGTTGGTAGTTTATATATTTTGTTTATTTGAAAAGATGAAATCATGATCATATCACTTGTATGTTTGCAGAATCTTGTGCCCCTCAAGATTCGGTCCCACGGGGCGTCAACTGCCATGCCGTATGATGAGCGATACACACCGTACATCGAGAAGACAGGACTCCTTCCTTTCATTCAACTTGTGAGCCGATCGACGCTGAACCTGAACGCGGCGGCAATCGCCGCACTTACGGATCGGTAAAGGCCGGAGACACATAATTTCCACCTCTGTACCGGAGAGATGATCGTGACTCTTCAGGATGTTTCCATGATCACCGCACTTCCAATCGAGGGGAAGCCTCTTTGTATGAGCACTGATTCAGAGGGATGGGGCCAACAAATGGAGGCCCTTATTGGTATGTCTCCTGCGGAGCCGGAACCAGCAGAGGGAGAGAAGAAAGACCGAGTCCCCGCCGGCGCTCCTTTCAAATGGATCATAGCCAACTTTGCGAATTGTCCTCAAGGCACCACTGAAGATGTGATCGAGACTTGTGCTCGCGTGTACATGTGGTATGTTATCTCTAGGACTATGTTCGCTGACGCCGGCGGCAAGAATGCTCAGTGGATGTGGCTGAAGGCGTTGACGGTCCTCGACCACAAGTTCAGCTGGGGGTCGACGGCATTGGCCTACTTGTACCAGCAGGTAACTAAATGTTTTTGCTTAGTTTTTGTTCAGATTTCATTATTGTACTTAACTGATACATGTTTGGCTTGTCGTTCAGTTGGATGATGCTTGTCATAGGTCCTCGAAAGACGGTTGCATTGGTGGTTGTATGCTCCTACTATCTGTATGGAGTTGGGAACGCCTTCCAGTTGGGCGCCCTAGAGAGGTATCGTTCAAGGACTGGTATGACCACGACAACCCCATACGGCTTCCTACTTGGGCTTACAAGTGGGACGTGGTTTCGGAGATGACGAGCGATGTGAACATTATGTACAGGCAGTACACCAACGAGATGGATTCGCTTACCGCCGAGCAGGTAAACATTGACAGTACATCAATACCTTGACTCCTCTACATGAAAGGAAACATGAACATTGTCTTTCTCTCTTGTGTTGCAGGTGGAATGGCAGCCATATGGTGTCGGGGAGAGCTTTGGTAATGCATTCGCGTTTGAACTCAATCCAATGTGCTTGCAGGAAAAACATCTTTGGCTTATGCGGTGCCCACTGATATGCAATTGGGCGGTAGAGTTCCATCTCTTGCATCATGTGTTACGTCAATTTGGGTTGTTTCAGGGTCACCCACCGGAGTGGGTGGACACGGACACACAACTTCATAGGTAACAAAGCATAAATAATACCATCGGCCAGCTTTACATGATGCTAGCAATGAGGTCTTTAACATGTAGGTTGGATAGGAGGAGGCAGCGAAAGATCAAGGATTGGGATAAGCACCACAAGAAATACGTCAAAATGTTTCTGCATTGTGTGGAGGAAGCTAATAAAACGCCACGAGCCCAGCTTCGCGAGTATTGTCCACTAGCGTTCAACAACTACGTTTGATGGTTTCAGGAGAATACTCGTGTGGAGATTTGTTTGCCTGCTTTTGAGGAGGACATCTTGGAAGATCCCACTTCATTTGATCAAGTTCCCCCAGTACGATTACAACAAGCTTATCCGGGAAGGGTACCAAACCCCTTTTGCTCCGGTTCTCAACTTTGTGGTAAGTGTCCACTATTTTTTTATTTATGGACAGTAGTACACATCTTTACTCCTTTGTTACTTATGGACATGTCGTTTTCATTTCATCAATAGCGCAAGGAGGTCAAGAAATAGGCTGACGAAACCGAGGTTATTCTAGACACAACCCATAGAGGGAAAAAGGGAGAATCCGCACTCCGACTTTTCATCAAGGTGCTTTTCCATATTTAAACATATCCTACTTCCTTACTCTTTTCTAAGTTTATTTCACATTCATCTGTCAATGTTACAGCGGCAGGGCCAAAGGTTGTGGCGATTGGAAGCGTTGGCGTGCCCACTCTTTCTTTGCAGCCTCCTCTGCCCACAACTTCCTACAACCAGCTTCAAAATCCTTTTGACGCTTCTCATTCCTCATCTTTTCCTCCCTCTTCAACCTACGTTGGTAGTTGCTATAGTCAGTTAGCATTTGCATGCGCTGCTTAATCTTTGCTTCAGCTGCCTCTTGCTTCTTCCTCTCCGCTTTGGCTGCATCCTCCTCTCTTAACTTCTTTGCAGCCCTCTCCCACAACCCCTCCTCCTCACCGGCCGCATCCTTCTCCTCCACCCACTCCGTTGTTGACTTGTTGGGTTGAGACGCCGTCATACCTACGAACAAAAAGCAAGATACTAGTTAGTAAAGACAATAAACAATATGATCATAAAGAGCAATGATACATGGTAAACACAGAAAAGAGCATAAAAACATGAAAAGATAAGTGAAAAGTAGTGACATACGGAAATGGTCCTCGTAGGTATCCACGCATACCAATCCTAGTCTCACCGACACCAGATATACCGCCACCACGAGCTCTACCAGCCCCACGTCTAGCACGACCACGACCTATTCCACTAGTATGTCCTCTTGTAAGTCCAAGTCGGCTCCTTGTTTGCCTAGGACCTTGTTGGCTAGGAAATTGTTGGCTAGTACTTGCTTGGCTAGGAACTTGTTGGCTAGGACTTGCTTGGCTAGGAACTTGTTGGCTAGGAACTTGTTGGCTAGTACTTGCTTGGCTAGGAACGTGTTGGCTAGGAACTTGTTCGCTTGTCCTTGAATCATTTTTTTAGACTTCTTCTTTGGGTTGGTACACTTTCTTGTGTTGTGCCCTCTACCACCGCACTCTCCGCAATGGGTTCTCTCACTAGGATCTTGGAATTGGTTGTTCCCCATTTCTCGGCCACCACCACGACCCCATCCATCCATGTCTCCTCTAAAACACTTTGTCTTTCGTCTTCCCCGTTTGACCACCTTCCATGTCAGGTCGGGCCATAGTTGAACTCTATGATACTCCGGCCATTAAGATTGGTCAAAGTATGGTTGAAATCTAGGAGCCCATGTATGCTTGGTGGTCTCGATAGAGAACACAGACTCCCTCACAGTGAGCGGATGGTTGATGTCCACATTCCTAGTGCGAGCTGCCGTGTACAGGTGCGAGCATGCGAGATGAACCAACCTTGGCCTCCCGCAAGAGCAGTGACACTCCGATAAAGATACCTTGAACGACCTATTTCCGTGTTGTTCGCCATCGTTTGTGGTTCCTCCGGGCTCGTTCACTTGGTATGTCCAATCCTCGTTATTGTATAATGTAGCTGTTTGGGAGTCAGCCTTCCATGATTGAAAGGTCATCCATTTATCAACCTTTAGTGGGAACTTATACTTGTACTTTTGCTTGTTCTCTCCAGCAATTTTCTTACACATTTCAATTGAGTACTTCAGAAAGTATTCTCTCAACTTGTCGAATGTGTATTGAACTATTGCCGTCACTGGCAACGCACGGACACCCTTGAGCACCCGGTTGAAGCATTCTGCCATGTTGCTTGTCATTTGACCGTATCTTCATCCATCTTCATCATAAGCTCGTGCCCACTTGGTCCTAAGTTCAATGTGCCCACTAAGAAACTCCTGCCCCCTGCATCAAGTTTTTTGTTTGCGACCAAAAGGTTGTACAATCTTGTAAAACGTTTGTAGGAAAAAGCTTGACAACAATCTTGAAGATCATCCGTCAACTCTTTGCTACCACATGCCCGATAGAAGTTAGAACAGAAATGCCTCATGCACCATCTATGGTGCAAAGGAGCATGCCCAGGAATGACATTGTCAACTGTGTTCAGAATTCCTTGTTGGCGATCCAATATGACACAAATTTTCCTATCGGGCGGTAATACCTTGGTTCTCAAAATACGCAAGAACCACTCCCAGTTATCATTCGTCTCTGCCTCAACCAAAGCAAAAGCCAACGGCAACAACTGGTTATTGGCATCACTTCCTATTGCAACCAAGAGAGTGCCCTTGAATTGTCCGGTCAAGAAGGTGCCATCGATGGAGATGAGCGGCCGATAGTGTTCAAAAGCCCTCACGCATTGCTCAAATGCCCAAAATGTTGGGTAACGTTGCATGGGAAACAAAAAATTTCCTATGCATACACAAGATCTATCCATGGTGATGAGCATCTACGAGAGGGAGAGTGGATCTACATACCCTTGTAGATCACTAAGCGGGAAGCGTTAAGAAACGCGGTTGGTGTAGTCGAACGTCTTCGCGATCCAAATCGCCGAGCATCCCGCGATCCAATCACGATCCGTCTCGCGAACAAATCACGATTCGTCCCGCGAACTCATCACGATCCGTCCCGTGAATTCATCACGATCCGTCCCGCGAACTCATCACGATCCGTCTCGCGATCTTGATCGTGGTCCTTCCGATCTAGTGCCGAACGGACGGCACCTCCGCGTTCAGCACACGTACAGCTTGATGACGATCTCCGACGTCTTGATCCAACAAGAGGGAGCGGAGAGGAAGAAGAGTTCTCCGGCAGCGTGACGGCGCTCCAGCGATGGTGGTGGAGCTATTCCGGCAGGGCTTCGCCTAAGCACTGTAGAAATCCGATCTAGAGGAGAAACTATGCACTGGAGGAACAGGTAGCACGTGGCTAAAAATTCTGTGCCAAAACCCTAAAATCCTCTAGTATATATAGGAGGGAGAGAGGAGAGGCTTGGCGTAAGGGCCAAGCCTCCTTTGGGTCGGCCAAAGTGGGGAGGAGAGGAGGACTCCTCCAATCCTAGTAGGACTAGGATTCCTCCTTTTTTTGCCTTTTTCCACCTTTTTCCCTTTGGGCTTTTTCTCCCAGCCGCACGGGCCTTGTGTGGGACTTCCACCAACCCAAAAAAGGCTGTTATTTACTCTACCACAGCCCATGAAGCCTCTTGGGTCGAAATACCCCTCCCGGTGGTCTCCCGATACACTACCGGCACTCCCGGTACATTACCGATTAGCCCAAAAATTTTCCGGCGACCAAAATGGGACTTCCTATATATCAATCTTTACCTCCGAACCATTCCGGAGCTCCACGTGGCGTCCGGGATCTCATACGGGACTCCGAACAACCTTCGGTCACCACCATACATAACTCTATACTACCGAAACGTCACCAAACCTTAAGTGTGCAGACCCTGCGGGTTCGAGAACTATGTACACATGACCGAGACACATCTACGGTCAATAACCAATAGCGGGACCTGGATTCCCATATTGGTTCCTACATATTCTACGAAGATCTTTATCGGTAGAACCTCTATGTCAAGGATTCAATTAATCCCGTATGATGTTCCCTTTGTTCTTCGGTATGTTACTTGCCCAAGATTCGATCGTCGGTATCTCCATACCTAGTTCAATCTCGTTACCGGCAAGTATCTTTACTCGTTCCGTAATACAAGATCCCGTGACTAACATTTAGTCGCATTGCTTGTAAGGCTTATTGTGATGTTGTATTACCGAGTGGGCCCTGAGATACCTCTCCGTCACACGGAGTAACAAATCCCAGTCTTGATCCATGCCAACTCAACAGACACCCTCGGAGATACCTGTAGAGCACCTTTATAGTCACTCAGTTACGTTGCGACGTTTGATACACACAAGGCACTCCTCTGGTGTCCATGAATTGCATGATCTCATGGTCATAGGAACATATACTTGACATGCAGAAAACAGTAGCAATAAACTGACACGATCATATGCTACATTTGTAGTTTGGGTCTTGTCCATCACATCATTCTCCTAATGATGTGATCCCGTTATCAAATGACATCTCATGTCAATGGCTAGGAAACCTTAACCATCTTTGATCAACGAGCTAGTCTATTAGAGGCATACTAGGGACATGGTTTTGTCTATGTATCCACACATGCATCTAAGTCTCCGATCAATACAATTATAGCATGGATAATAAACGATTATCATGAACAAGGAAATATGATAATAACTAATTTATTATTGCCTCTAGGGAATATTTCCAACAGTCTCCCACTTGCACTAGAGTCAATAATCTAGTTCACATCACCATGTGATTCGCATTGTTATGAATCTAACACCCAATGAGTTCTGGGGCTCGATCATGCTTTGCATGTGAGAGAGGTCTTATAGTCAACGGGTCTGCGACATTCAGATCCGTGTGTACTTTGAAAATTTCTATGTCAAACAATAAACACTGCTACCACACTCCACTTGGTACTATTCCAAATGGCTGCTCCACTATACGTATCCAGATTGCTACTACGAGTCATCCGGATTGGTGTTAAAGCTTGCATCGACGTGACTCTTTACGACGAACTCTTTATCACCTCCATAATCGAGAAACATCTCCTTAGTCTTTTAGTTACTAAGGATAATCTTGACCGTTGTCCAGTGCTCCATTCCAGGATCACTTTGAAACCTTCCGGCCATACTTATGGCAAGGCTGACATCGGGTCTTGTGCACAACATTGCATACATGATAGAGCCTATGGCTGAAGCATAGGGGATGACACTCATCTTTTCTCTATCTTCTGTAGTCTCTGGGCATTGAGTCTTACTCAACTTCATACCTTACAAATCAGGGGAGAACTCTTTCTCTGATTGATCCATTTTGAACTCTTTCAAAATCTTGTCAAGGTATGTACTCATTGGAAGTCTCATCAAGTATCTTGAACTATCTCTATAGATCTTGATGCTCAACAATTAGGTAGCTTTATCCAGGTCTTCCTTTGAAAAACTCTTTTGAAACAACCCTTTATGCTTTCCAGAAATTTTGTATCATTTCTGATCAACAATATGTCAACCACATATGCTTATCAGAAACTCTATAGTGCTCCCACTCACTTAATTGTAAATACAAGTTTCTCGTAAACTTTGTATAGACTCAAAAACTTTAATCACCTCATCAAAGTGTATATTCCAACTCCGAGATGCTTGCTTCAGTTCATAGAAGGATCACTGAAGCTTGCACACCTTTTAGCATCCTTAGGACTGACAAAACCTTCTCGTTGTATCACATACAACCTTTCCTCGAGGAAACGATGTTTTGGCTTCCATCTGCTAGATTTCATAATTAAAAAATGCAGAAAGTACTAACATAATTCTAACAGACTTTAGCATCGCTACGAGTGAGAAAGTCTCATCACAGTCAACTCCTTGAACTTGCCGGAAACTTCTTTGCAACAAGTCGGGCTTTATAAATGGTGACATTCACCATCAGCGTATGTCTTCATTTTAAAGATCCATTTGTACTCAACGACCTGCCGTCCAACGAGCAAGTCTACCAAAGTCTATACTTGGTTTTCATATATGGATCCTTTCTCGGATTCATGGCCTCTAACCATTTGTCGGAATCCGGGCCCATCATCGCTTCTCCACAGCTCGTAGGTTCATTGTTGTCCAACAACATGACCTCCAAGACAGGGTTGTCGTACCGCTCAGGAGCAGTACACATCCTTGTCGACCTACGAGGTTTGATAGTAACTTGATCCAAAGCTTCATGATCATCATCATTTACTTCCTCTTCAACTGACGTAGGTTCCACAGAAACATCTTTCTGCGCCGCGCTACTCTCTGGTTGAAACAAAGGTTCAACAACCTCATCAAGTTCTATCTTCCTCCCACTCAATTCTTTCGAGAGAAAATTTTCTCGGGAAAGGACCCGTTTTAGCAACAAACACTTTATGCTTGGATCTGAGATAGAAGGTTCACCCAACTGTTCTTAGGGTATTCTACGAAGATGCATTTGTCCGCTTTGGGTTCGAGCTCATTAGGTGAAAACATTTTCCACACAAGCATCGTAGCCCCAAACATCAAGAAATGACAGCTTAGGTTTCTATCAAACCATAATTCACACGGTGTCATCTCAACGAATTTAGATGGTGCCCTATTTAAAGTGAATGCAGTTGTCTCTAATGCACAGCCCCAAAATTATAGTAGCAAAACGATAAGAGACATCATAACATGCACCATATCCAATAGAGCACGACTATGACATTCGGACATACCATCACACTATGGTGTTCCAGGTGGCGTGTGTTGTGAAACAACTTTCACATTGCCTAAAGTTGTATGCCAAACTCGTAACTCAGATATTCACCTCCACGATCATATCGCAGACATTTTTATGTTCTTGTCACGATGAACTTAAACTTCACTCTAAATTTGCTTGAACTTTTCAAATGATTCAGACTTGTGTTTCATTAAGTAAACATACACTATATCTACTCAAATCATCAGTGAAGGTAAGGAAATAACGATATCCACCGCACGCTACAAGACTCATTGGATTGCATACATCAACATGTATCATTTCCAATAATCACTTGCCCGCTCCGTCAAACCAGAAAACAGGGTCCTTAGTCATCTTTGACCAACAGGCATGGTTCGCATGTCTCAACCGATTCGAAATTGAATGAGTCCAAAGATCCATCATCATGGAGTTTCTTCATGCGTTTTATACCAATATGACATTTAGCGGCAGTGCCACAAGTATGTGGTACTATCATTATTAACTTTGCATCTTTTGGCATCAATGTTATGAACATGTGTATTACTACGATCAAGATTCGACAAACCGTTCTCACTGGGTGCATGACCATTGAAGGTATTCTTCATGTAAACAGAATAACCATTATTCTCTAACTTAAATGAATAATCGTGTTACAATAAACATGATCTAATCACGTTCATGCTCAACACAAAACACCAAATAACACTTATTTAGTTTTGTCACTAATCCTGAAGATAGAGAGAGCGTGCGATGTCGATCACATCAACCTTGGAAACACTTCCAACACACATCGTCACTTCACCCTTAGCTAGTTCTCCGTTTATTCCGTAGCTTTTATTTGGAGTTACTAACATTTAGCAACCGAACCGGTATCCAATACCCAGGTGCTACTAGGAGTACTAGAAAGGTACACATCAATAACACGTATATCAAATATACTTCTGTTGACGTTGCCAGCCTTCTTATCTACCAAGTATCTAGGGTTATCCCGCTTCAGCGACCGCTCTCCTCATAATCGAAGCACTTAGTCTTGGGTTTTAGTTCAACTTTGGGTTGCTTCACTGGAGCAACAACTGACTTGCCATCTATGAATTTTCCCTCCTTGCCCTTGCCCTTCTCGAAACTAGTGGTTTTACTAACCATCAACACTTGACGCTCCTTCTTGATTTCTACCTTCGCGGTGTCAAACATCATGAACAGCTCAGGGATCATTATTTCTATCCCTAGCGTTTTATAGTTCATCACCAAGTTCTAGTAGCTTAGTGACAGTGACTTGGAGAACTATATCAATCACTATCTTATCTGGAAGATCAACTCCCACTCGATTCAAGCGATTGCAGCACCCAGACAATCTGAGCACATGCTCAACGATTGAGCTATTCTCCTTCATCTTGCAGGCAAAGAATCTTGTTGGAGATCTCATATCTCGCAACATGGGCATGAGCCTGAGATCCTAATTTCAGCTCTTAGAACATCTCATATGTTTTGTGACGTTCAAAACGTTTGGGAGCCTCAATTCTAAGCCGCAATGCATGATGCACTAAACTATCAAGTAGTCATCAGAACGTGCCTATCAGATGTTCACAACATCTACGAACGATGCTAGAGGGGTTGGCGCACCGAGCGGTGCATTAAGGACATAAACCTTCTGTGCAGCACTGAGGACAATCCTCAGATCACGGACCCAGTCCGGAATATTGCTACCAACATCTTTCAACTCTATTTCTCTAAGAACATATAAAAATTCAAGGGAGCTACAGCGTGAGCAAGTAATCTACAACATAATTTGCACAAACACTATTGACTATGTTCATGATAATGAGTTCAATTAATCATATTACTTAAGAACTCCCACTCAAATTGACATCCCTCCAGTCATTCGAGTGATACATGATCCAAATTCACCAAGTTAAGTCCGATCATCACGTGAGTTGAGGTGGTTTCAATGGTGAACATCATCATGTTGATCATATCTACTATATGACTCATGTTCGACCTTTCGGTCTCTTGTGTTTCAAGGCCATGTCTGTACATGCTAGCCTCGTCAAGTTTAACCCAAGTGTTCTGCATGTGCAACACTGGCTTGCACCCATTGTATGTGAACGTACAGTCCATCACACCCGATCATCACGTGGTGTCTCGACACGACGAACTTTCGCAACGGTGCACACTCGGGGACAACACAATTTATCTTGAAATTAAGTGAGGGATCACCTTATAATGCTACCTCGTCCTAAGCAAAACAAGGTGCATAAAAGGATTAACATCACATGCAAATCATAAGTGACATGATATGGCCATGAACTTGTGCTTTTGATCTCCATCTTGAAAGCACCGACATGATCTCCATCGTCACTGGCATGACACCATGATCTCCATCATCTTGATCTCCATCAACGTGTCACCATCGGGGTTGTCGCGCCCACCATGCTTCTCCTACTATTTCTAGCATTTAGCGATAAAGTAAAGCACTACATAGCGCTTAATGATTGACACGCAGGTCATACAATAATTAAAGTCAACCCTATGGCTCCTGCCGGTTGCCGTACTCATCGACATGCAAGTCGTGATATTCTATACAACACATGATCATCTCATACATCACATATATCACATCATGTAATTAGCCATATCACATCACAACATACCCTGCAAAAACAAGTTAGACGTCCTCTAATTGTTGTTGCATGTTTTACGTGGCTGCTACGGGTATCTAGCAAGAACAATTCTCACCTACGCATAAACCACAACGGTCATACACTAGATGCTTCTCAACCTTCTCAAGGACCGCCTTTGTCGAATCCGATCCAACTAAAGTGAGAGAAACTGGCACCCGCAAGCCATCTATGCAACAAGTTGTGTTTGAGGGAACTGGTCTCTCATAAGCGTACAGGTAATGTTGGTCCGGGCCGCTTCATCTCACAATACCGCTGAACCAAAACACGACCAAGGGAGGAAGCAATCTAAGCATCAACGCCCACAAACTCTTTGTGTTCTACTTGAGATCTCATCTACACATAGACCTAGCTCATGATGCCACTGTTGGGTAACGTTGCATGGGAAACAAAAAATTTCCTACGCACACACAAGATCTATCCATGGTGATGAGCATCTACGAGAGCGAGAGTGGATCTACATACCTTTGTAGATCACTAAGCGGGAAGCGTTAAGAAACGCGGTTGGTGTAGTCGAACGTCTTCGCGATCCAAATCGCCGAGCATCCCGCGATCTCATCACGATCCGTCCCGCGATCCAATCACGATCCGTCCCGCGAACACATCACGATCCGTCCTGCGAACTCATCACGATCCGTCCCGCGAATTCATCACGATCCGTCTCGCGATCTTGATCACGGTCCTTCTGATCTAGCGCCGAACGGACGACACCTCCGCGTTCAGCACACGTATAGTTTGATGATGATCTCCACCGTCTTGATCCAGCAAGAGGGAGCAGAGAGGAATAAGAGTTCTCCGGCAGCGTGGCGGTGCTCCGGCGATGGTGGTGGAGCTATTCCGGCAGGGCTTCGCCTAAGCACTGAAGAAATCCGATCTAGAGGAGAAACTATGCATTGGAGGAACGGGTAGCACGTGGCTGAAAATTCTGTGCCAAAACCCTAAAATCCTCTAGTATATATAGGAGGGAGGGAGGAGAGGCTTGGTGCAAGGGCCAAGCCTCCTTTGGTTCGGTTGAAGTGGGGAGGAGAGGAGGACTCCTCCTCCAATCCTAGTAGGACTAGGATTCCTCCTTTTTTTTGCCTTTTTTCCACCTTTTTCCCTTTGGGCTTCTTCTCCCAGCCGGATGGGCCTTGTGGGGGACTTCCAACAGCCCACAAAAGGCTGGTATTTACTATCCCACAGCCCATGAAGCCTCTTGGGTCGAAATACCCCTCCCGATGGTCTCCCGGTACACTACCGGCACTCCCGGTACATTACCGATTAGCCCAAAACTTTTCCGGCGACCAAAATGGGACTTCCTATATATCAATATTTACCTCCAGACCATTCCGGAGCTCCTCGCGACGTCCGGGATCTCATCCAGGACTCTGAACAACCTTCGGTCACCACCATACATAACTCTATACTACCGAAACGTCACCAAACCTTAAGTGTGCAGACCCTGCGGGTTCGAGAACTATATAGACATGACCGAGACACCTCTACGGTCAATAACCAATAGCGGGACCTGGATGCCCATATTGGTTCCTACATATTCTACGAAGATCTTTATTGGTCGAACCTCTATGTCAAGGATTCAGTTAATCCCGTATGATGTTCCCTTTGTTCTTCGGTATGTTACTTGCCCGAGATTCGATCGTCGGTATCTCCATACCTAGTTCAATCTCGTTACCGGCAAGTATATTTACTCGTTTCGTAATACAAGATCCCGTGACTAACATTTAGTCACATTGCTTGCAAGGCTTTTTGTGATGTTGTGTTACCGAGTGGGCCCTGAGATACCTCTCCTTCACACGGAGTAACAAATCCCAGTCTTGATCCATGCCAACTCAACAGACACCCTCAAAGATACCTGTAGATCACCTTTATAGTCACCCAGTTACGTTGCGATGTTTGATACACACAAGGCACTCCTCCGGTGTCCGTGAGTTACATGATCTCATGGTCATAGGAACATATACTTGACATGCAGAAAACAGTAGTAATAAACTGACACGATCATATGCTACGTTTGTATTTTGGGTCTTGTCCATCACATCATTCTCCTAATGATGTGATCCCGTTATCAAATGACATCTCATGTCAATGGCTAGGAAACCTTAACCATCTTTGATCAACGAGCTAGTCTATTAGAGGCATACTAGGGACATGGTTTTGTCTATGTATCCACACATGCATCTAAGTCTCCGATCAATACAGTTATAGCATGGATAATAAACGATTATCATGAACAAGGAAATATGATAATAACTAATTTATTATTGCCTCTAGGGCATATTTCCAACACAAAATGCATGGCCAAAGACTCGGACCCTCCTTTCGGTGTGAATCATTGTTTTTTGCCCATACGGCTCAACCACATGAACCATGCCAGGGTTAGTGGCGGCCATAACTCCCAATAACCTAGGGAGTCGGTTGTATGCTTGCTCCGAGTCACTATACAACATCTTGAATGCGGCTTCCTTCACCTTCCATGCCTTCCCGTATTTCACCTCGTAGTGAAAGAGGGCTTTTACAAGGTCTTGCACGCTTTTTATACTCATTGTTGGAAGTGATGAGATGGAGTTGGAAAGCCTGTAAGCAATGAACTCGGAGGTGAGTTTTCTATTGTTTTGGGAGACAAGCTCGCCATCAACCCTCTTGCCTCGACATAGGTGAGG